>JAJTVB010000003.1:0-9411943 GCA_022530565.1 Madurella mycetomatis | reverse complement strand
CTTACCCTCACCCTAACCTAACCTAACCCTAACCCTAACCCTAACCCTAACCCTAACCCTAACCCTAACCCTAACCCTAACCCTAACCCTAACCCTAACCCTAACCCTAACCCACCAACAGGAAGCCAAAACTGCCTGTAATACAGGAGTAATTTTTAGGGTATAGATATTTAGCTGCGAACCGTACTGGGCTACGTTGCGGCCAACCTAGTATTTCAAGTGCTGGAAATGGGGGTATAACAGCCGCTACTGCCGAAAGGAACCGCTATACCCAAGGTGCGGTATAGGGGCTCACGAGCCGGGCGGCAAAGAGGGTAAGGCACTTTGCCCTATCTACATCAACCGCCGACTGTACTGCAGGTACCCGGCATATGGGGGCCAGCACCTAGCCTGGTATAAGGAATGCCTAGAACGAATTAAAGCTAAGGAAGCGGCCAAGGAGGCTTACCAATACCGCCCTCGAACTTTCGAATCGGCTATACCTACTACAACCACTACCCTATCGACATTAGCAACTCCCCTATACAACTTTGTCGCTAGCTAGGGAGACAGCTACTACTAAACGAGAGACCAGCCCTGGAAACGGGGTAGGCCCAACTATATACAACAAGCCTTATAGGATCTAAAGCAGGGTCGACTCCCCTTTCCCACTTCTCTTACACTTCCTACCCAGCCATCCTAGTCAACCCAACCGGCCTAGCCGGCCTAGCCAAGTTCCTAGCTCACTCCATCTACCGAACCTCAACTATAATGGGAATTACAATCCTATAGTGGAATACCGAATGCAACAAGTAGAACCTTGAAATATTACTTGAGGAGGTAAAATTCGACCTCCTCGCTATTCAAGAGCCTTGGATCAACCTGTATACCAAATCAACTTACTGCCCCTGAAGCAGCCGATACCACTTGGTATACCAGCGAGAGGGACGAGCAGCCATCTTCGTCAGCAAAAAATTAGATATCAGTCAATAGGACTATAAGGCTTCAAGAGACTAGTACAGAGTATAGTTCCCAATGATGGAGAGGGAAGGTCTAGAGGTTTGGTCGGTATACAACCCTCCTACTAACAAGACCCTCCCAAGGGATTTACTAGAGCGGCACCAGCTAGTCTACCCAGTGGTTCTCACAGGCGATTTCAATCTCTACCACCCGCTATAGGACCAGTTTGATCGATACGAACCAGATTTGGAAGCCCTACTTCAACTAGCTGCTCACTAGGACCTCAACTTAGTTACCCCTCGAGGTGCTATAACTAGGGAACCCCAGGGAGCATAGAGAGGTAGACTATCGACGCTCGACTTGATATGGGCGTTAGGGAGTATATAGCACTCCTACTATGGTATCGAGGAAAGGGGGAAATTAGATCACTATCCCCAAGTACTCGAAACGTATACCCCTCGACTACAACAGCTCGCACAACCTCTAGGATGGGACTAGAAGAAGATGGATAGACAAAGAATATAAGCCGAAGCAGCTCTTTTGCCTTTAGCTATCGGCCTTGACAACCCGGGCCCCCTAGGTCTATAAAGCAGAATCCGAACTATCGAAGGTCTTGATAGCGCCTTTAGCTGGCTTGTAGAGGAACTGATAAGGATCGCGGGAGTCAGCACTCCTCGCAGAAAAGTTAATAGTGGGTTCCAGTCTCCTTGGTGGACCTTAGAGGTTTAGAGGATGGCCGAGGAGGCTAGACGAGCGGAAAGGATATATAGGATGGTCCCAACAACTTACAACAAAACCGAACTCAACTATAGATATAAGGACCTATCGAAGGTAGTCAAAGACGAAAGGACAAGAGCTTGGAGGTCAACTGTACAAGAGGCCACATACAATACGGCCTTGCTTTGGAAACTTGAACGTTGGGCCCGCTATAAGAGTTTCAAGCCGACTGAACCCCTACGACTACCAGCCTTTATAGGCCCAACTGGCGCGCCTACCCTATCAACACATACCGAGAAAGCTGCAGCGTTGGTAGAACGCTTCTTTCCAAACCCACCAGCCGACCTATCGGATATTCAGGATCCCAGTTTGACGGACTTAAAGGAGCCGAAGTTCGAAGTCAGTCAGGTCGTAACACCGGAAGAAATTAAAGAAGTCTTATCTAGGGCCAAGCCCTGGAAGGCCCCAGGTAACGACCACTTACCTACAGGCTTACTGAAGGCCTGTAGGTGGCCACTATACCAGGTGCTGGCTGTGCTGGCCCAGAGATGCTTCGAGCTGGAATGGTATCCTGAGAGGTTCAAGGAGGCTATAGCTATAGTCCTCCCTAAGCCCGGAAAAAGTTTGGTAGACTATCAAACCCCAGGAGGATACAGGCCGATTTCTCTATTGCCTACCCTTGGAAAGGTAATCGAGGTAGTAGCTACAAGGAGGATAACTGAGGTAGCCGAAGTATACGGCCTGCTACCCAATGAACAGATGGGAAACAGGGAACACAGGTCTATAGAACTGGCTATTCGGCTAGTTACAGCCCAAGTCCAGGAGGCTTGGAGATAGAAGGCCACAGCTTCCCTACTACAACTGGACATTACAGGTGCCTTCGACAGAGTCAACTATACCCGGCTACTCGCCACTCTCCGAGACCAAGGCTTTCCCCGGTGGCTAGTCCATTGGATAAGAGCCTGGCTTACAGGCCGCAAAGCGACCCTCCTCTTCGACGGTCAATAAGCCTAGTAGACTAGCATCCGAGCCGGGGTTCCTTAAGGCTCCCCTCTTTCACCCGTTCTTTTTACCCTATACATTGCCTCCCTATATAGGGTACTAGGAGAGAAGCATCCTTATATCAGTCTCGTGGGTTTCGTAGACGACACGAACCTACTAGCCTTCGGAAAGAATCCTAGGACCAACTGCTGGTAGCTAGAGAAAGCGTGGGCAATATGTCTTCAATGGGCCAAGGCCTACGGTATAGATTTCAACCCGGCTAAGAGTAAATTAGTCCACTTTAATAAAGGTCGAACCTACTAGAAAGACGAACTTCGACTAGCCTATAGTTAGGGATTCACTATGGTAAAGCCAAAACCGAATGCTAGGTTCCTTGGAGTGTGGCTCGACTAGAGGCTCAACTGGAGAGCGTATAAGGCTAAGGTAACAGGAAAACTGATAACCCAAGACTTCGCCCTATCTAGGATAGTAGCAAAGACCTGGGGTCCGAACCTCATCCGGGCCCGTGAAGTCTATACCAAGTATATCCGAAGCGCTATATCCTATAGAGCCACCAACTATCACCTACCCACTCTAGTCGAAGGCAAGCCACGGGGATTAGCGAAGAGACTGATCAAGGCTTAGACTAGGAGCCTCAGGATTGTCGCTAGAGCTTATAAAGCTACTCCGATTAGGAACCTCGAAACCGAAACCTAGGTCCTACCGCTAGATCTATACCTCAACAAGAGACTTGCAGATTTCGAAACCCGGCTATAAACCCCGATTCTACAATCAGGGCAGGGTCCAGAAACCCCACGGCGACCACCAGGCTCTCTAATTACAGAGACCTATAATAAGATCTAAAGGAGGTTCTAAAGAAGAAGACGGGGACGAAGGCCTCTCAATCAACCAAAACCTACAATTATCGAGAAATCCGCTACTACAATCAAACAGTAGATCAGTTAGGGAATCTAAGACTAAATTCAAAGTGATAGGCAACAACAACTAGAACCAATAGTAGACGAGGCGCTAATCCAGGTGTAGGAAGGCCGTTGGAGACAACAAGTTAGAGACTAGCCTACTAGACTAGTAGATAAAGACCCTCCCAGTACTATCTTCACCGACAAGACCTTACAAAAGCACTAAAATCTAACTAAAGCTCAGAGCTCCCTGCTAGTTCAAGCTCGCATAGGGGCAATCGGCCTGCGAGACTTCCTCTTCAAACAACGAGTCCCAGACTTCTTTACTCCGTACTGCAGATGTGGGGAGAGAAGGGAAACAGTGGAGCACCTTGTTATATAGTGCCCAATACCGCCGAAGCCTAGAACTTGGCAAAGAATAGAAATTCGCACCCACCGAGATCTTCGTCTCATATTGCAAGGCGAGGGATCCCGGAACCAATGGCGGTTGAGGAAGGTCTTGGGCTGGCTGATGGATTCGGGGCGCTTAGCGGAATATAGTCTGGCTAGGAAGCTAGAGCTAGAAGTAGAGGGGGTCGAGGAAGAGGAGGAGGCACCTGAAGACGGAGTCGAAGACTAGTAAGTCTTCAAGGCCTATATAAGGCCTTTCTCTCTTTTGCAACTATCTGGCACTCTTCATCATTGTTTTCCTTTACTCATTGATATAGGTTTTTCACCCGGCCTACATGGTACGGTTTTCCTATGTAAATAGCATCAGAGGATCCGGCACACCCGTTGGGGTAAAGCGGAGTAGGAATAATAATATATAGTATTGTTTTATCGGTCTATAGGCTAGCGCTCGGATGCCCGTTTATTAATAATAGCGATCTACTAGGCTTCGATAATAAATTAGTCGAAAGTGATAGCTAGTTTAGCTAACGAGGGGACTATACTATACTAGAAGCTATTGTAAAGCTTGTAGTTAAACTTGTACTTCTAGGTGGAGTATAGTCTTCTAGTCTCGCTAGCAAGGCGGACGAAGTTGTTCTTGAAAGCTAGGAAATCGTTACTAGGTTCTAGCTTTAGGTTATTGTAGTCGTCAAGGGCCTTCTACTCCCAAGTTAGGTCGTAATACTGCCCCTATAAATAGGTCAATAGCTTCGCTAAGGTGTTAACTAGAGCGGGATAGGTTTTATAGAGGTAGGGAGCTAGATCCCGTTTGGCCTTGCCTCCTAGGCGTGACTCGATATAAGCCTAGTAGGTATAGTCATTACCAAAGTGGTCGCCATTGACCTCCAGCTTGTTCTCTATATTGTAGTACCACTATTCGAACTCCTTAATATCTCGGTCCCTTTCGTTATAGAAGATAGGAGGGTCGGGGATTTTCGTGGATCTCTTGGTACCGCTCTAGACAGCCTACTAGGTATTGGCTGTACTTTCGCGGTTGTAGCGGGCATTATTGTCGCTATTATCGTTGTCGCCGTCATCGTTATCGCCGTTATCGTTATCGCCGTCATCGTTATCGCTATTATCGTTGTCGCCGTCATCGTTGTCGCCGTCGTCTCTGCCGGCCTTGTCGTTGTCGGTATTGAGCACTCCGGCGAGTTGCCGGCGGAGGTCTGCAATCTGGGCATCGCGGTCGGCTAGTTCAGTATCTCGGGCCGCCAGGTCCTCGAGTAATATATCCTTCGTTACCCGCGTACGACGCTGCGCGGGGATGCTTCCATCTCTAGAGTCCTCTATAGGAGTATTCGCTAGTTCGCTCGTGCCTACTATCGTATCGGTTCGGGTGCTTCGGGCGCTTGGAGCAGCCGTTCGTTCTTCGTACCGCAGGTTCGCTCGCGAACGGCGGACTTTCTTGGTTCGTTCGAGGGCGCGTAATGCAGCTACAGTCGATTCGGTCTTCAAGCGTGTAACGCAGCCGGTTCTTCTTCAGGCGCTTGGAGTAGCCGTTCGTTCCTTGTACCGCAGGTTCGCTCGCGAACGGCAGACTTTTCGGTTCGTTCAAGGGCGCGTGACGTAGCCACAGTCGATTCGGTCTTCGGGCGCTTGGAGCAGCCGGTTCTTCTTCGAGTGGGATATTATTGAAGCCTTCCCAGGCAGGAATTTTTCGAGCTTTCGATTATGAGAGACGAGCAATACGTGGGCGAGGTACGGGGGCGCTGCTAATACTACTCAATTCTACTAATCGAAAGCTGAGGAAAGGAAGAAAAGATCTAAGATGCGGTCTGCGCTGTGAGAGCGTACTAGCGTCGTGCTAGCCAATCAGGATGCGAGTCCCCATCTCACCAGTCCCAATCCAGTAGGTCGGGTTGAACCCTAACCCTGTGCACCTTTCCTCACAAGTCTATTCTATCCCTCCAGACCTCGATGAACTATACCGACAACTTATCCGAGGCATGGAATTGGCCTCTCTAAAGCTAATCCAATGGATCTGCTTTGCTATACGGCCCTTATCAATAGATGAGTTGCGATGGGCCATGGTTCTCGAGGCTGATTGCCTATACCGGTCATTACAGGCATGTCAGAACGATGCAGAGTACGTGCCCGATAGTGCGCGGATAGAGAGGCAGGTTCAGACACTTAGCCGGGGTCTTGCAGAGGTTACCGATGTACAGATTGTCCAGTTCATCCACCAATCCGTCAAGGATTTCTTTATCGAGAAAGGCCTATCAGTTTTGGGTGGCGGCGTAACGCCGGCCGAGGCCGCAACCAGAGTACACTTCCGATTCTCTAGGATTTGCGTACGCTACCTTGCAATGTATGAGATCGACCGATCAACAAGCTATGACGACGATGGCTTTCCCTTTTTGCGTTACGCTACAACCTCGTGGGTGGCGCATACCGTACAGTGCGATGTTAGCAGCAATCCCCAAGAAGATCTTCTGGCGTCACTCGCTTGGCCATCAAACGCCCTTATAGCGTTATGGACGCGCGTTTACCAGCAAATAGATCGTTTTTCCAACGACTGCCCACCAAAGGGGACTAACTTGGTACACGTCGTATCGAGGTACGGGGTTTTCAGGCTGTTAGCGGCTATTTTACAAAGGGTGGGGAAAATTGCAGCTGATATCGATACAAGGGATGATCATGGCCGGACACCGCTATCGTGGGCTGCCGAGAACGGGCACGAGGCCGTTGTTAGGCTCCTGCTTGATACTGTCAAGGTCGATATCAATACGAGGGATATATTTGGCCAGGCGCCGCTATCATGGGCTGCCGGGAACGGACACGGGGCCGTGGTTAGGCTCCTGCTTGATACATGCAAGGTCGATATCAATACGAGGGATGATTATGATGGCCGGACGCCGCTATCGTGGGTTGCCGAGAACGGGTACGAGGCCGTGGTTAGGCTCCTGCTTGATACAGGCAAGGTCGATATCAATACGAGAGATGATAAGTATGGCCGGACGCCGCTATCGTGGGCTGCCAGGAAAGGGCACGAGGCCGTGGTTAGGCTCCTGCTTAATACAGGCAAGGTCGATATCGATACAAGGGACAAGTATGGCCAGACGCCGCTATCGTGGGCTGCCGAGAACGGGCACGAGGCCGTAGTTAGGTTACTTAAAGGAGTTTAAGTAGTATATTAAATTCTCTGCATACCGAAACCTAAAACCTAACCAAAGCAGGAGATTCGCATGCACTGGGACATTAGGCTCGTACTACAAGGTCGAGATTCGTGGAATGTAAAGGGGTTGTTCATAAGTACGTTGAGGAAGATGGAACACGTTGTCTCAGTGCCGATAAGGTGATGATGACAGATAGAAGTCTTCACGAACAGTCTCCTTCCATTATTAGAGACTGATCCTTGCGACTCAGAACTTCGTACCGCAAACATGGTGGGCCGACTCATTGTTGAAGGATGGCAACTCGCCAATGACGAGAAAATGCGTGAGGTTGACACAACAAGTTCATCTTATCAAAGAGCTTGTCACGTGACACGGGACGATGGGAAGGACGCGCCCAACCAAAAAGAGCCAAGACGACTAAGTCAGCGCGTTCTGAACCCAACAAGCGGTTGCTGAGGGTCGGACTCAGTAGACGGTTGTTATCTACACGGCCAGAGGCAGCCAACAAGCTACGGCTGAGGTAGGCCCGGCTTACGTGGCCCAGCAGCTACAGCCAACGGGGTTGGACCGCGGGGCCATCCCTGTATCTCAGAACCTCTTCTGGCTCTTCAAGGCAGTCTAAAGAATGAATATCAGCAGTAAACCGATCCACGCCTTCATCTTGAACCTGTGTTACAGAACTGGAGGAAGAGTTCAAGGAATCCATCAAGAATCTCGTCGAAAACGACGTAAGCCTCGAGAAAACAAGACCATGGGTCCTTGCTGGTGCGCTATTCAAAGTCCTCTACGCTGCGGTGCGATACAACAGCGGACCGATCAAGAGGAACATCTCGCAGCAGATCCTATCCAACCTCGCTGCCTTGCAAAGTAGCACACCCCCCGAATCTCTTGCTAACATCCGCAATCGCCTACTTGAGTTCACCCCTGTGTGGTGCGAGGTTGACGAGAACCCGGTGTATCTCTTGGAGGCAATATTGGCCATTCTTTAAAGCGGTCGAGGAGACGGGGTATTCCGCTGGCTACTCGGAGGGAGATACCAGAAGAATCATCGCGAAGCTTCTCTCCAATAGTTCGGGGGCGCTGACGGAATTGGAGACGCGGATAAGAGAGGTCTTCACCCCAGAAAGACGCGACGACGCCGGCCGGATCAAAGACGTTATCCGGCAACTACGAGCGCATCTTGGGCCCGATGGTGACAAGATATTGCCCGGCCTAAGAAGTGAGCTCGCCTTTAGATGATTTTGTCCTCGTCCTTGTGAAATAGTGTGGAGAGGTATACCCACATACCCAACAAGAAGAGAGGACAAAGTGACCGGTGTCCAGGCAAACAGACAACATATATTATTATTATTCCTACTCCGCTTTACCCAAATGGGTGTGCGGGACCTTCTAACGCTAGTTACATAGGAAAACCGTACCATATAGGCCGAGTGAGCAGACAAGATATACAAGAAGGCCCGAGGCTATCACACAACAAACTGGGTTCCCGGGACCGAAAAATGATCAAACAACATGTGCGAGTAGAGCTCTCTCTGGTTAGAGGGACAGTACTGCCTGCAAGGTGACTGCAAAGAGTGCATGAAGAAGGATAATGTTTGTTGTGTGTTGTCTAAGTCGAATGACCCAGGTGACCCTACTTATAGTGCAAAAAGAAAAAAAAAGAAAAAAAAAAGCCGTACTACAAGATCCAGCTACAACAGAGTCGTCCCGGTACGTGCCTCCCTCAAGTAAGATGGCCGTGGCTCCCTAGGTACTATTTTACCCGATTCACTATATAGCTATAGTATGCCCCCAACCTACTACGTTATACCGTATTGAAAATTAAATTTAACGGATCTGGCTGGTCCCAAGGCACTAGAAATGCTCTAATCGTTTTGAAACATAGAACGGAGGTGTTGAAACCTAGGCTCATAGAACCGGATTGTTACGGGTATTCTCACCGTAATGGCCAGGACGGCGCAAAGGCACACTTGCGTGGCGAAGGTAATAAAAGATAAAGTAGATTCAGAGTCGTTGTCTAAGAGAGAGAGTTCTCTCCAGGGGTGTGATGCCTCTCCTTATAAAGGTGAGCCCTCACGTGAACAAAGTTCACCCTGGTCGGGACTGATCCCTGCTCTCTGCAATCCTACATGTAACACGGATGATACGGAACAGGGGCCAGAGCCGGATATAGGACACCTATATCACAGTGAGCCTGTTCACATCCGTAGCTTAGATCTGACAAATCCCGGCCGTTATATGCTGATTTGGGCCGCCGTTATTGAAATGGTGCAGGAACACACAAATACACACACGCACACACAACAAAAGAGGGGAGGGGAAAGGCTGCAACAACGGCCACGAGGTAGGTAGATAGAGCTCCATTTGATCAGAGTAAGAGCATTCTGCTGCAAAGGAATATCCGCAAGTCAGGCCAAAAGATAGGGTGCAAAAGACTGTTGTTGAACTCGACCTCCTATCTCTAAGGACGACAGTCTAGACAGACTTAGATACGAAAAGTGTGTCTGTAGGCCAATACCGCCCTATCCGGCCCGGCCGGCCTGCTCATCCCTCTGTCCAGAAGGCCCAAGTGCGTGTGTGTCATGCTTGCGGTGCAATTGCCTTCCAGCAATTGCGGCTGATACCTGGTTCCCGAGGCGAGGGAGCAGGACTATTGATTAGATACTGTAGATTAGTAGAGATTCTTGCCCCACACCTTGGATAGACATCCAGAGTAGGTTCAACAACAACAACAACAACAACAACAACAACAACAACAACAACAACAACAACAACAACAACAACAACAACAACAACAACAACAACAACAACAACAACAACAACAACAACGAAACATATTCAATTCAACTGAACTGCACCACCCATACAGTCTTTTCTGTATCAGCAGCGTGACACCGGGGAACTACTTTTCCCGATACAATATACCGTTGTACTTGTGAGGGAACTTCTGATCTGCAAGAATCAGCCTTATTAATAGAAGAAAGCTGTTTGTAAAGACTTCCACTTGTGGTTATTGGAATGGTGCAGGAATACACACCTACACACACAACAACAAAAGAGGGGAGGTCGAAGGCCGCAACAAAGTAAGTAGATAGAGCTCCCTCTGATCAGAGGGAGAGCATCTTGCTTGCAAGGCAATACCCGAAATTCGGGTCAAAGGTAGGGTGCAAAACGAAGGTTGTCAAATTCCATGTCCTTTGTCCAAGGGTGGCGGTCTGAACAGTCTTAAGTACAAGAAAAATGTGGGTCCCTGAGCCAAGACGGCCTGCTCGGCCCTCTGATCAGAGGGCCCAAGTGGCCGGGGAACAACTTTCCCCGACTCATTATCAACTTATTTGTACCCAGGTAGTGTTCCATCTCCCTCAGCGTACTTGTAAACCCTGTTACAATTTCATTACAACTGTATTACAGCAAGAAAATTAAAGAATAAGAAGCGGAAACCTAGCTTGTCGGCAGATATTCAAGCAGCAGCTTAAGCAAGAATTTCTGCGAATCATGCCAAGCGCTGCGAAACGAAGGCTTTCGCTGCCGTCAACTGCTATGACCCGAACTAACCCTTCTTCGGGAGTGCCTGTAATCACTGTTTCCAGATTCTTCAATGCCGTATCGGAGAAAGCCATGAAATGGATTTAGAATCACACAAAAGGGGTCGGGGGCTACAAGTTCCGCATCACGGCCATGACAACAACCGTAAGCTAATAATGCCCTAGCGATATTAGATGTGACCTTACGAGGACTTGAGATAATCCAAAGATTAGTATAATTGCCAGATGGTCCCTCTAATGAGATGAATGTTTCCAACATTTTGTCTTGCGGTCAATGAATGACGGCCGGAGGCGGAGGGGAGGCCAGGGCAGCACGACTTTCAGCGACCACCGTCGAAGCCGTAGTCAAAGCTGATCGCCTTTTTAGACGTCCAAAGAGGGCAAGAGGAGGACAGATCGGTGGGTAAGGGAGCTGGGTAATAGTCGAAACTCCCAAGCCTTGATGACGTCGTCAGAATACAGTACCTTCCTCCTCTGGTGGCGTTGTGAACTAGAGACGAACTATCCGTTAGCGGGTACTTAATTGAGACACTCCCTGCTGGGAATCGGCATCGGCATCAAGCGCCAAGGTCGCTGAGCCCCCTCCCTTGGTAGACAATACATATGTTACATATGTAACACGTTAGTGTAGGTGGAATTGCAACCAACGCTCAAAGCCGTAGACACTGTTCGGCCAACCCAATTTCTGACAATCTCTCAAACTAGCTCACACTCAATCAGACTCTCCACGCCGTTTTGCTTATCTGTACCCCAAATCTTGACCACTCTCAGCCCCGCATCAAGCAACAGCTTACGCCAATCGCTCTCGGTCCGCTCCCGCGAGCTTACCAAAGCCAAAACCATGAGGTCAAGCGCCGTAGTCTGCCAGTCCGCCCCAGTACTAGGGATAACATTTTCGTTGATCAACAGCTTACTATACCCGGGCTTCATCGCCGCCACAACCCTCGCGAGGATACTCGCACACACCTCATCAGGCCAATCATGCAAAATGCTGTGCATGTAATATGCCCTCGCGCCAACGACGGGCTGCTCCGTGTGGAAGTCATACCCCATAGGCTCAATTTTCTCGTGCAAAGTCCCCGCCTGTTCGATCACGATGGGAAGATCCTGGAGGATCAGCCGCCCCGGCGCATGCGGGTGCTTGCGGCGGAACTCGTCGAGGTCGTGGCCAATTCCGCCGCCGATATCCACAAGCAGCACCGCGTCTGCGGCTGTTTCTAGGTCGGCGATGAGGCGCTCCTGCACGGGGTAGAAATCGGCATCCATCCAAGAGGGGCGCCCCTGGCGGTAGCCGCCCATATGGCGGTTGAATTGCATGCCGTAGGGTGGGTGGGCCTGGAGCCACTCGAAGAAGTTGAGGGATGTGTTGAACGCAGCTTGGTAGGGCCCGTTAAAGATGTCGTTCGGGGTCTGCCACTGACGCTCGGCAAGCCAAGAGGGGAGCGAGGCGACGGCAGAGAGGCAACTGCCGCTTCTGGGAGTATTGGGGATTGCAGTAATTAGCAAAATGCTAGACAAGGCCACAAAACCGGCGAGTATGTGGTAGCGGGTCCACTCTTACACGCATGGATATCCGTCACCTATGACTGGGATGGTTAGTGATTTTGTAAAGTTTGTAGGCATATACTCGTCAGCTGCAATTTCTATGATATAGCCCATTGCTGCCAGGTGACGCAATAAACGACCTGTACAAGAGCCCATACTGTCAGTCCATTTCTCGCAAGAATCTACATGCTTCTGTGCTTGGAAAGTCGCTTACACAGCAGAGGTTGATGTATGCCGAGTGCCTTTGCCATTTCGCCGGTATTCTTTACGCGACCGCCATCCTTGGCTAGGAGGTGGAACAACCCAGTGTTCACACCGATAGTGATGGCTGCAAGGCAGGTTGGCTAACCCAAGCAACGTCAGGGCAACAATCTAGCTAGACTTGATCGCTCACATGATGCTCACCTGAGCCCAGAGATGTTTGATCATGGTCTCACGCGGCGTCTCCAGAGCGCGGACCAAATGGCGGGCCTTCTCGAGCAATCGCAGTCGGGCAGCGCTGTCGTCGGGATTACCAGCCGCAGAGATATCCTCGATTAGGCCCGGAACACGCTCTAGGTCATTGGGGAGCAAGGCAAGAGAGATATCGACGGCCTCCTCGTGACGTTTGCTGTTTGTCGCTCCGTTAGTGAGCCTGGCCATTTCGATTACGTCCGAGTTGGAAAAGATGTGCGGCGATATCAAGGGAAGAGACATAGAGGAGCGTTTGTGTCTTAGGGTTCCGACGCTGGGAAGAAGAAGCGGAAGATGGTCTATGTACCTCCCGAAAACACCATGAGAATCATGCCGTGGAAATAGAAAAGGAGGTACGGTGGAGCCAATGGCGATCAAATTCTAAAGCAATGGAATTGGGCCGAGACCTCTATAGAGATAATTATGACTACAATCTACGCTCTAGTGCCTCCAAGCTTAGTTCCGCCCTGAAGAGCCCGTTAGGTGAGCGTCGAGGCTCGAAATGACCTTTGTGCATAGGACGGAAGCAAGTGCCCCATAACACCACAATGACATTGCCCTTCTTGTTTTCCTTTCGCGTGGCAACTCTGCAAGCCACCGCAGATCACAACCTGCGAGAAACAGCTGAATTTTTCCGTCATTGCGTTCAGACCTCCTCTCCAAGTTTCCCCGGATACCGCCGCAATTCGTCCGATAGGATAAGCCCATGCTCGGCGCGAAATAACCATATCGTAACATATACCCCATCCCAGCGGAACAAAGCTGTGGAGCTACCAGGGTGCCAGGTGTTGAGAGAAGACGAGGATTTGCACTTGGCAGACTCCTCGCCAAACCTAGCTGGGATTTAGTCTGGCCCGACAGAGCAGACCTTGGTCTCCACAAATAGAGGCCGCCACGTCCGACTTAGCACCTGTGAAGTTCCAGTTCAAGGTTGAACGGCTTATGATATGTTGACGGATCGCGGACTGGCCATTAGTTTGCTAGAAAGAACAGGTATTTCTTAATTTGAACCGTCGCAAATTCTCGACGAGAGCTTCGAAGAATGCTCCTAGCTAATTAATACTGCAGATCGTGCCGCATATCTAGAACTAGCGTATACTAAACTGTCAGTGCACGACTAGACTGCAGCCCTTGTCCTAGAACGATGGATCTAAGAGCACATCAGAATCGATGCACCCAGACCCAGAGGGTTTGATCCATGCCTTGTTTTTTTGCCACTAGCAAACTAGCAGACGATTATCGCACAGCCAATCCTTCTGTCGGCAACTTCCATGCATGGATCAGGAATAACAAGAGGAATCCCCACCTCCGAGGAGGTTTGTTTCTCCCTGGAGGCTGCGTACGGCGGAAACTCGCAGCTGCTTATCCCAGATCTCGGTCACCCTGGTCAAACACCGTTCCTAGCTACTGTAGAAAGCATGGATTGTGCGTCACTCACCGCGAATCAAGGTACATATACGGGGAAGTTACGTGGTCACCATCGGCTATTTCTATAGTCTTCGTGGTGCGCCATCTGGACTCCCGCAACTGTACCTCTCACATTCAGCCAATGTTCTCAAGCTATCTTGACCAGCCAACCGAATTCTTCCATTGCTCTAAAGTCTCCCCAACACCTGGATTCTCCCTTTTACCCAAGGCAATCTAGACAGTCGCAACACTGCAATCATCGCCATGGCCGCCCCCGGTAGCGCCCTTCCACCAGACATTGCTGCCCAAAATAAGGGACCAGTCATTTTAGCAGCTTGCATCACTGTTACAACCCTCAGCACTGTCTTCGTCTTAGGCAGGCTCTTCGTCCGCGCTCACATCATCCGTAAGATGTATTTGGATGACTACTTCATGATCGCAGCCCTAGTAGGTGTCTTCAGCCGGTGCAACACTATTTCCGTCCTCAACCCTCTGACACCGCTGCCTTTCTTTCTCAGATCTGCAGCTGGGCCACCGTCGGTACGATTATCAGGTCTGTCTCCTATGGCACTGGCCGCCACGTTGCTACCTTGTCCGAAGACCAATTGTCTGCGGCGATTCTGTGGACAATGGTGGGCTTCTGCCCAGGCGTGATGTCGTTTGGCTTGCCGAAATTGGCCGTCGTGGCGCTATTGACGCGCATGCTGAACGTACCACGCTGGCACGCAATCTTGATGTGGTCCCTCGCGATCCTATGCTTGACGAGCCTGCTGGGCTGCGTAGTCCTCCTCTTTGCTCAGTGTACACCCACTCATGCGATGTGGGACTTCAGCGTCAAGAGGGAGTGTTGGAGCCCGTGGGTGCTGGTGGATTATTCGATCTTCGCCGGGTGTGAGTATATCTTGTTTCTTCTGCATCCCGCAGGGTCCCCCATGGCGCACCAGAACTATCTTAGATATCGGGTTGATGGCGGTGCGCTAACTACTTTGAAAAAGCTTTCTCCGCTTTCGTGGATCTCTACTTCGCCGTGTACCCTGCAATCGTATTATTTCAGCTACAGCTGGATCTGAGGAAGAGGATAGCCCTTTCCTGTGCGCTAGGAATTGGCTCAGTGTATGTTTCTCAGCCTCCGGAGTGAGACAGTCAACTAAGCAAACTAATGTCAGAGCCACCGTTGTCGCCATCTACAAGACAACACGTCTCCCAGGCCTTGCTAGCCCCGATTTTATCTGTGAGTGATGCAACACTTAACCATATAACTAAGAAGATGAGGCGCTGACCAAAACGTGTGAACAGATGACACTGCCGATCTCACAATCTGGACAGCGTAAGCTACCTGCTTCCCCTCCCCTTCGCTCTCATTTCTTCGACTAACATCCTTTCCCATACAGCATCGAAGCCTCTACCATCATGATTGCGGCCTCTATCCCTATCCTAAGGCCTCTCATAGACTTTATCTTCGGCCGCCGTGTCTTTTCCTCCCATAAATCCTACCTAAAGTACCAAAAGTACGGGCGTTCGCGCAGCGGCCGGGCAGAGACCGATATCGAGATGGCCCGTTCGGCCGGGCGCTCCAGCAAGCGGGACAAGCGAGACGGAACAACAGCCTCGCATCTCGACACAGTCATCGGCTCAGCCAGCTGTGAGGCAGGCCACTGCACTAGCAATAAAGGCGATGCCAATGACAGCCAAGTAAGCATTCTTCCCGACAAGGTGGAGCCGCATGCGCCGCCACCGTCGAGGTCGATGAGTGGGGGCATCATGAGGACAGATCAGGTCACTGTTACAACCAGTGCCTACGATGCCGATGCGGACAGGACGCTTTCGGCTGGTCGATGGGATTAGAACGCGACTGTGTACGTTGGTTGGGCATGATGAAGACCTAGGCCGGGTTGAGCCGGTGATAGGGTAGAACGAAAGCGTTTATAACGGCGACTTGTATCTCCCGTCGTCCACTCTTTCTTCATCCTTTTTTTCTATTAATGTTCAATAAACGGTATGATATTGATGTACGTTACGCTGCTAGTAATATAGAATCCTGTTAAGCATGTATGGACATGCGGGTATTGATGGTGATGGGTATATTTGGAGGTAGTGGGGTTCGTAGGGCATAAGTCCGGGGCAGGCAGGAGAGAGGAAGGGAACGGCGTGTCGGTTCTGCTCCAAAAGTGGAATCTCGCATTTGATCCGCCGTGTTCTCCGTGCTACGCCTTCGCGTATGACACGTCAGTGATCCAACCGAAACGGCCGGTTCAACAGTACCGCCACAGAGCCCTAACGCTACGAAAGACCCTAATTAGTGGT
This sequence comes from Madurella mycetomatis, assembly GCA_022530565.1. Lineage (NCBI taxonomy): Eukaryota > Fungi > Ascomycota > Sordariomycetes > Sordariales > Madurella > Madurella mycetomatis. The sequence goes on along the minus strand of JAJTVB010000003.1, from coordinate 9,395,584 downwards.
CAAGACTAGGTCTGCTCTACAACGCCGAGACGTGATATGTGGAAGATCCAAGTCGACTCAGGTGTGCTTGGGAAGGCCATACTCAGGACATTCGCCTGAGCTAGCCAGTGACCAGGAAGTTATCTCAGACATGCGGATTGTTCTATTCAGAGCCTAAGCTGGCGCCGTGGTATCTGTTTAAATTTGAAGCCCACGCAACGCAACTCAAATGAAGTCAGAAGTGAATGATATCAACCCAGCCTTATACCTGTGCCCAACGCCTCGCTAACTTTAGAGAAGCCATAACTACACGCCGAAATGTGGGGCGTTCAGAAAGAGACCCATGAGGATTCCGGCGAGAGTGCCGGCCACCGGGATGGTGGCAATCCACGAAATGACGAGCAGACTGACCCGCTGGAAGTTGACGGCCTTGAACGTGCCGTTACAAAGGCCGACCCCTACGGTGGCGCCCGTGATGCACATAGAGGTGGATACGGGGAGCGAATATTGGGAGAATATGAGGACGGTGATGGCCGCGCCTAATTCCATGCTCGAGCCTGAAAGCGCGTTAGTTCCGGGATCCTACGGGGCGTGGCGGGTGGCGCAACAAACCTCTGCTTGGCGAGTGGTACGTGATCTTGTTTCCCATGACCTTCATGATGTTGTAGCCGTATGTGACCAGGCCGATCGAGATGGTGGCCGAGAGGACGACGAGCTGCCAGATGGGAACTTCGGCCTTGGAGGCTGCCGCGCTGCCTGTGGACCACGCCGTGTAGATGACGGCCCAGGGGCCGACGGAGTTGCCGATATCGTTGGCGCCGTGGGCGAATGAGGCGGTGCAAGCAGTTATGACCTGGACAAACGAGTAGGTATGCTCCACTTCGTTGGGGTACTTTTTAGCGTGGCCGTACACCATAGCCATGCGTTCGCCTTCAGGTGTGCCAACGATACCAGACTGGGCAGCGTGGATGTCGTAGTGAAGACCATAGAGCGCGGCGACGACAATCATGGCGGGGATGCGCTTGAGCAGGGTCTTGATGTTGTGCAGCTCGTAGAGCTGGCCAGCACCCATGGAGTTCTCGTGTAGAGTGCGCATGGCCCAGCCGATAGGTCCCTGGCTCTGCCTGAGCTTCGCGTGGAGCTTCTCCTCTCCTTCGGCCACGAGCTGCTGGTACGTTTTATGCGGCCGTTGGACCTCTACTTCGGCGAGCTTCTTCTCACTGTCTAAGCTAGCGATCGAGGGCGGGGTGCTAGGTGCCGGTCGAATCTCCATGTCGTCGTCTTCCTGGACGACGGCATAGTTGGGGACGAGAGCCTTGGACCTGTCGGCATCAGGCGGCGGGGGACGCCTGAAGAGCAGAGGGCCCTGGATAGCCATCCACCACCGAACAGTGTAGTCCTTCTTGATGACCTTGGCGTGGACGTACGGCACAAAAAAGAAGGCTGCGAGGAGAGCAAGGCCGCCGCCCGTACCCAGCGTCACAGCGGCGATGAATTGGGGGGGCCGGTCGCCTAAACCTAAGTTTGGAGAGCCCTTGTATACGATCGACAAGGTACAGACGGTTCCTGGAGCAGGCAGTTAGCGCCTCCTAGCACCTCCTATTAGGGGATGACGGTGCATGCCTGCGATCAGGAAGAAAAATGGCGACGTGTACACAGCCCATGGCACGGGGTCCTTGCGAATGTGCACAATCATCTTGATCAGCATGAACACTATCGCACCGAAGCCTGAAAAGCCCTGTTAGCCTTGACTCCTTCGTGTGGCGGTTTATCGTGCCTACAGGCAGAGATGGCAGGGGCCATTCCCAGACCAGCAAAGATGGCACCGAGGCCCTTGCCGTTGTTCCAGCCCCATTGCACCTGGGAAGCGCCAACCGTGGCGACGCCGACGCCTGCGACGGCAGAAACGAGCGAGTAGGTCGATGAGACGTGGGCTGAGTGACGAGTGCACCACATGACCCACGACGATGCGGCAGCCAGGGCACAAGTGAAGGCCAGCATCTGGACGCCTGCGTTGCCCTGGAAAGCGTCATTCGGGATGATCTGGTTCTTGATCGTGTCGGCTATCCCACGTGTCAGCATCCCGAGTGATCATGCGAGCCGCGTGTCGACGAAAACGGCGGAACACACCAGTACGAGCGCCGACTGTAATAGCTCCTAACATTTCGAATATCGTGCCGAAGATCATAGCTTGCTTGTAGGTGATAGATCTTGACGAGACGCTGGTTGCCCAGGCATTTGCAACATCGTCTATAACCGTCAGCCACCATCGGGGCCTCGGGACGGCGTCCGGGAACACTCACTTGCGCCGTTGTTGTAGGCGTCAAACAAAGCAAAGAAAGTCCCTATGACGAAAACGTAGGTGTACTGGTCGAGCGCCATCTTCGACGAAGTGGGATTGGGACTGTCGGGCTCGCGGGTCTCCTTGCAGCAGAAGCAGGAAACATGATGGAGGCGAGCTGGCTTTTAAGGACCGGATAGCTGGTGTAGCAGCCAGGTTCGGCTGCCGTTGCTAGCGAACAGGCCTAGGCCGTGGATCTGGACGTCAGCCGCCGAGGACGCCATAGCCCGGTGCAGCATGCGATCATGGGCATGGGACACACAAGTGTCGCAAGACTACTTTCCCAAAGGGGACCCCACGCAGGATAGCTGATTGGCCCCGGCATTCTCCGGCATTTTTCGGGACCTTGAAAGCAGGCGCCTTCTAAACTTTCGCTGCCTTGGCAGCCAATAGCGCCGACCGAGCTCTTCCAGTGGCCGTCGAGGCTTGTCGGTTCGCCGCTGATCTGGACCCCCACGGATCGGCGGCGTGTCAAACCCTTGAAACATGCGACGCGTATCTGCACTTAGCTGCCTCCCCCGGCTGTTGTTGCTCTCCTGGTGCCACCCTGCCCTTTATCGCCTCTCTCCTGGCTTGGCAATGGCGAGGCTCCGGTTCGTGTCTGGTGTCGGGAATTAGGAGTAGAACGCACTGGTTATTGACAATGCTCAGTTGGCGATAGGTGTGACGCTTGCCGCCGCAGGACTGTCTATGACTTGAGACATGGTGGGACTCCGAGCTGGATGTGGCTTATCAGCGTGATAGTCGCGGATTCTACGTGCTAGGGTTTCTGGGACGACGCCCGGAGCCGCTTCAACCTGCTTCTGCTGAGCTGGGTTACATTCAACTGGATGCCATGTACTTCCGCAAGGGGAAATGTCTCGCGTGCACACAAGTCTAAAACGCTGCGGACCCGTTTCTCTGCAGAGAGCGCCTCAACTCCCGGTCTGGATCTGCGCTCAGCGCGCCAAGAAGAGCGCCAAGCAGATCGCTTCAACCTTCCCTCAGAGCACCAACGGGCCAACCAGACTCAAGCCTCCGCCAACTACGCGACAGATTCTGCGCCAAGAAAGGGGGCACCAGGGTCGGTCAAGGTGATGCGGATCGGACAAGGAACTATGCAAAGCAAGAATCACAATTGGGATTTGGCGCCTCTATACCGCTTCACCCCGTGCTCAACAGTTTGGATGAACGCACATCGGCGCCGCCGTCGACTCGTCAAAGGACCCTGACTCTAGACTACCGATGCTGCATGATTTATAAATATATGTAGAGAGAGAGAGAGAGAGAGAGAGAGAGAGAGACCAAGGCCGCCGGCTGCACGTTAGATTCAACGACGCAGCAGGGACGAATACGTGGGATCTGCTGTTTACCTGTCCATCGCTCTAGTACCCCGTCATATTAACCTGCTGTGTCCGTCAAGCAAGAGGATCAAGCAAGGTCGTTACCCACGCCATGCACCCAAGAGAAGCTTGAGTATACCAAGACATCTTGGCGGACATGGGCCCAGGCCGGAAGCAAACACGTGGTTGGCTGTCACATACTGGCCTTAGATCTGGGAGAGAAACCAAATTCCGCCATCCGACCCTGGAAGAGGTTGTGCCAAATAGGGCGCATCAGGTCTGGGAATCTGAGGGCTAACTGCAACCCATCACTTGAGCAGGTACAGTACGCCAAGATTTGTAAGACACTGAACTGCCCTCTCGAGGGATCCAACATTTCTATCCATTTAGTCATCACCCAACAATATTGCCGTATGGTGCCTTGGGCAGGCTGCCGCTTAACGGGACCGGACCCCTTCTAGAAATAAGAATGCCGTGCCGGCAGTCGGGGGCGGGAGCGGTCCGTCACTCGGTCACTCTTGGCCTGTTCCGGAACCTTATCACCGCTCATCCTTAACCAATCTAATGTATCCGCGGGCCGCCGATCACGCCTAGCGCTTGACCGACTCCGCACAGGTAGCAACAAGCGCCAAGGGTGGGTGCCTAGGGTAGAGTGTGTGCCGGAGTCTAACACGACATTCTTTTGGTAATCATCCGTATTCATACAAGGCCCAGTCTCATGTTTGAAGCAGTGAGTGGGCGGGTGGACGGCAAGACCTTCCTCGGCGGCTGGCGCCACAACACCGCCCGCACGCGGGAAGGGATGTGAGAATTGACACGCCTATCCCGAGATTCGAAGGAGATCTTGCTGAACATCTCCGCAAGATCAGCCAGCCTTGGGCCCTCGGCATGCTTGCTGAGCAAGGGGAAAGCGACTTTTGATGCGGCATCCATCAAAATCTACAGAAGTGCAGTTGCAGCGACTCCCGGTAAGTAGGGTGACTTGTCGCCGCCGTCAACTTGAGCACGCCTACTGTCAGAACCGCTGCGTGGTAAACGAAGGTGATACAATGGTATATGATGATCTCAACGGTGGTCTTGATTGTGCTTGATTGTATGTGTTCTGTCTCTGTTGCTGCCCTAATTCTTGGTCGACGCCCAACACACGTAATATCACCAGCTCACGTGAGCTTCTTCTTGGCACCCCCTTAGCTAGGGTCCACGTTCCAACACCTACTAACACGACGCTGGCTATCGCTATTCAAGATTCGTGCGACCAATCCGTAATTATGCGACCAATCTGTATGCTTGGTGCGAGGCATCTTGTGGTTTGATTTTCCTTCAGCTAATACAGTAGACGAACATGATACTACTATTGTCTTGCCAGAACGAAAGGATTGAGGTCCGTGCTAGGTAAGCTCATATCAGAGAGAGTAGTGTGTCTTTGCAAGGACGTCTCCGGGACAGAATGAAACGAACACAAGCTGCACATCAATATAGAGGCCAAGACCTCCCGCACCTTATAGACACTGGGAATAATAGTCGTTCTGAAACCGGCACATGCTCCCCATAGCGCAGCCCCGACATCCATTCCAGTTCTTCCCGGCACACTGGCCGTACTTTTCTGACTCGCAGGCCGCGGGCTGGGGCTGTTGCTGCAAGCCTCCTATGAGAGAGCCACCGTTAGCATTAGCAGCGAAAGCGAGAACCGGGTCACAGATCGAAGGGCACACCCACCGCCTGACATGAGCACTGGCGTCCCAATCCTGGGCGTCTCGTCGATGCTGCACACATTTGTGCAGCCGCCGGACTTGCTCACCCCTGGGTCCGTATTGTTGTACACCATCTCGATCCATCTGATCTGCAGATACGCCTCCCCACCGACAGGCATATGTCCCGACCACGATCCACCATCGCTCCACGCATTGAAGATGACCAGTGCCGGGTCCCGCGGCGCCTGAAACTTGATCTCGCTCACCAAATGCCCGTTGACGTACCAGGTGCTGCTCCCGGGCGTCCAGTCCATCCTGTAATCCGCCCACTCGCTCCACTTTTTCCCCGCCGGGAGCGTCACGTTCCTCGTCGCGTCGGGGATGTCGCTCGTGCTGTTCCACGCCGGCTGGTTCGTGTACTGTACGTACACGGGCGGATCGCGCGTGCGGATCTCGAGGTCAGCCTCCTGCACCCCCGATATGTTGTGCGGCGTCGGGGGCGGCCGGTACGTGAACATGGCCGTGACGGCGCCAGAGGCGCCCTTGGTGCGCGCTTGCATCCGTACGGACAGGAATTGGTATCCCTTGCTGATGGATTCAAACTCGGCAGACGACTGGAAGGTAGCGTGCCGGACTGTACGCATCGTCAGGTGGGTGCCCGGCGGCGGCGGCGGCGGGAACCACCAGGGGTTGAAGAATGGGGGCGCGGCCTGGTCCGTGTCGCGCTCGATGTAGATATTGTTGGGGCTGTTGACCATCTTCACTGTCGCGTCGTTGAGGGTTGTGTTTTTGAGGCTCAACAGCGCCGAGTTGTTCCAGCTCATGATGGCCCACTCCCGGGTGAAGTCCGAGTCGGCAAAGAAGGTGCTGGTCGGCGGCGCCTGCGCGTTGGCCTCGAAGCTGTGGATAGGGCTGGTGACATTGACATATTGCGAGAGAGAGCGAAAGTCAAAGAAGTGGTGATGGGAGAAGTAATTGGCCGTCGTCGCGTTGGTCTTGTAGCAGTGGCAGTTTGAATCCGTCGTCAGAGGGTAGGCGCCTCGGGCGACGGCCACTAGAGAGGCCGCAGCGACTACCAGGCTAAAGGTCCGTGTCCGGGTGTCTGCTGTCATCGCGGCGATGTTCGCTAGAGACGCAGGATTCGGCGTGCTTAGACGAGGCTAGGCTGGTGATAACGTGGCGAAGGTGGGAAGAGTGGCGTTCCTACATAGAGGCAGCCGAGGGCCTTTTGCGCTACATGTCTATGAGTGCACATCTCTCCTGGGTTTTCTGGCACTGAAATTGTGCGGTAGAGCTCAGGGAGGGTGCGGCAGGGGGTGGCAAGATCGAGCAATCAAGCTTTCGGTTAGCTGAAGCGCAGAATAGAACAGTCTATCCATGGCAATCGTAAAGTGTGGTGTCCGACTCTCGCCAATACAACAGGCCCAGATATACCGGACGCGCGTAACTAATTATTGTCAGGCTGGGAGCGTCATCCAGGGGTTGTTTGCGCTCATCAAAAGAGCCCAGGGGTGCGCCGGCAGTAGCGAGGCCTTCTTTTGCTAATGCCGGCAATCGACGGGTGATGCAGGCTATATGAGACGGCGCCTTTGGTTGCTCGGAGATATGAGAACCACAGTACATTGCGTGTACAGAAATCTATTTACCCGCGTGATATTTTAATGTTTATTGGCCGGGGTTTCACATGCGGGGAGGTGTACTCCACGAAAGGCTCTTGACATGGCATTTTAGCGAACAATAGCATTGGCGCCCGAGATGGTACTTGAGCCACGTCGATCTCTCATCACGCCATCTAAAACCTGGTACATCACTGCCTTTCTTGACCAGGTTGCTGCTCTTACCAGCCCGGCAGTTCCCTAGACCGCACGATTCCGTCTGGGACAGAATTGCCCTATAGCCAGCGCTAAGTATGGGATGTCATCGGAGAGCCTCTAGGGCTCTTTCAACCATCGTCTTCCGCAAACGTAACAAGCCACACCGAGGTCTAGGCTTGGCGCGATGCTGCAAGACCATCGCGGCCAGTCAGTGAGGCGCATTACGCAACGTGGCTTGGACACGGCCCGGCTCTCGTTTGAATTGCCCGGCCACGGCCCCAGTGCTGATTTGATACCCTTCAGGCATGTCCTGTCAAACCGGGAACTGGGGCTAGCGGCGTGATGCAGCAAACCCAAAACACCCCACACGGCAGAGCCTGGCGGTGGTGGAATCCGTGCTGCCGCATTATAGAGCCCTACGAGTGTTCTCGCAATGGCCATACAGACCCGTAACAGAGGTGCCCATAAGCGGATTGGCTCAGAACAGATACTCGTCCCACCGGTCCTCGTGATAGGCGTAGAAAAGCTCGTCCAAGCTGTGCCCGTGGTCGTCGCCGAGCCGCTGCAGGAAGGCGTCGAACGTTGGCGGCCGCCGGGCTGCTCTCTCGGGATCCGACTCCTCGCCGCCCGAAAAGTAGTACTCAGATGCTTCGTCTTCTTCCTCGAGTTCATACTCTTCCTCATCCGGAATTTCGACTAGCCCTTCTGCAGCATCTTCGCCTCCTTCCGCCTCTTCCTCGCCGTGCCCGTCCTCCTCGGCGGGTTCCATCTCGTCTTCGTCCTGGTAGGATGGAAGCAGATCAAAGGTCCTGAATTTGATGCCGGCCATCGCGCAGCGTTGCCTGGCAGTCTCGACCTCCCTCTTGAAGCGCCTGTGGAATCTGCTCTCCGCGGGCCACGAGTGTATTGCGAGCGAGATGCTCGCGAGCCGGTGTGTCCTACTGCCGCAGAGGCACTGGACGCCGTGCAGCACCATGTCTAGGTTGGCAAGATAGATCTGTTTCCAATCGCTGGCGGTCCCCCATTCGCATACGAGAGTGAAGTCGCGGAGTGATGGCGGCAAGAGCTGGCAGAGCCGCTCGCCGTCGTCCTCTTCCAGGATGCCCAGCGTACCAAAGACGCCCCGGTAGTCCAGCGTCAGACTTTCCAGCCGCCTCAGCTCGGGGATGCAGCGGAGTCGGTGGTTCTCGGGTTTCCTCGGCCTCTCCCTCCCGCGCGTTAGATAGTGCCCTTCCGACAGAGCCACCAGTTCGAGCGTCTTCAACGACCCGGCCAAACCCGTGAGGGCATCGTTCAGCGTCTTTCCCTCTGGCAGCAAGTCTCTGTCATCGTCGATAGAGCTCTCCTCGAAGTGCACAACCAACGTCTGGAGGTTGACGCAGGCAAGGCAAAACGCGACAAGCCTCGGCTCGTGCATGTTGGTGCCGTAGATGCGGAGGTGTTCTATTTGCGGCAGAGGCGGCAGCGTGATGTCCTCGGAGAAGACGTTGGCCGCCGACGAGCAGCACAATTCGAGCGCGCGGAGGTTACTTAGGCGTTGCAGGCTGGAGACGGCGACGTCGGCCAGCATGCGGGACAGCGTCAGCCCGCGGTCACCATCCTCCCTGTGGCAGTAAATCCGCAAAGACGTCAGGCTCCGCATGAGATCAAGAGGGACACAGTGGGCAGCGGGGAGGACCTGGCAGCTCGGCGGGTACGAGTCAGTCAGATAGCGCAGGATGGCATCCCGGAAGCTCGGCATGAGCAGGTCGGCAGGCTGCCCGGCGCCGCGCTGGGCGAGGTCCTGGTCCGGGCAGGCCATGAGGAAGTCCCGTAGGTTGGGGGCGTTCAGGAGAACAGCCCTGAGCAGGTCCAAGGCGATGGTGCATTGGTGCGATGCCTGCCAGCTCACTGACGTCGGTTAACAGACGGCTGCCCGTGGGCTCGGTGAGTCATCGATGGCCCCTACCTCCAGTCTGCCTCTGCCACTCGCGATGCGCCTCGTTCGCGGTCAGGACGCCGGCAACGTTGGCAAGACAGGCGATGCTGCGGATCCACGGTCTAATCTCGGGGCGCTCGTTCATGCGGCGAAAGAGGGTTACCAAGGCGGGCCCTGTGGGGATGACGAGGGTGTGGTAGAGCCAGGGCTTGGCGACGGCCGCCATGCGCTGCGAGGTCTGGGCAAATGCGAGCAGGTTGCCGTGGGCGGCGAGCCAGTCAGCCCATTGGTGGCCAGCGTCCCTGAACTCCCAGGTGCCCGAAGGCCGGAGAGCGAAACGGGTCGTGAGGGGGGCCGCCGGAACCAGCCCCTCGGCGATAGGCTGCAGCAACTCGTTAGGGAGGCGCTCCAGGGACCGGTAGACGTGCCTCGGCGGGCCTGGCGCGGGCGGGCGCGGGCCGCCGACGGCGTTCGGCGATGCCATTCGAGTGGCAGGAGAGAAATTCGGGGGTCGGAGCTCGGATGGGATCCCGGCTGCGGCACGCCAGCTTGGCTCGAAACCGCGTGCAGGCACTGCCTCGCCAGAGCCCGGTGCCGACGGTATGCGCGGTATAAGAAGGACTCGGGTCGGTCGGCAGTTGGTAATGCTGGGCGTGCGCGGCCGTTGGGACGGCATCAGCGTTACCTACGAGAGTCGCGCATTTTTCCCCGTCGGCGGGGGCTTGCTCAGAGAGGCGCGGGCTTACGGCCAATCGGGACAATCTGGCCCCCTCTTGCTTCGTCGCGCAGAGCGGGAAGGCCATCGGCAACTTCCGATCTCGGCGCGGGCCTGCTGCTGTTCCGGGCAGCTTTGACGCCCTTTGTCGCCGTGATGGACGATTCGGGAAGCTGCTCACCAGCGCGGGTGTTAGTCCACAGGCAGAAGGTCGGCTGCCCGGGGCCACGTTGCAGGCCGAGCGGCGGCACGACGGCCAGAACGATTTACTGCACAGGGGCCGCCTTAGCGGCAGCGCAAACTGCTGCAGTGCAGCCCAGCCCTCTCTGCGGGGCGATCCAACATGGAGAGATCCTTAGCCGGGGCCGCTGTGCAGACGTGCCGACATCGCTAGATTGCTGCACCCGGTTCCGCAAATTTTGCCGCAACGCATCGACGGTTGCGGGGGCTCGCTCCATGCCGCCGTCGTGCCATTTGGGGCGCCCGACCGTTGCACAGGGTGGGGCGGGCCAGCCAACATGGCGGAGCCGAATTCGACGGACCAGGCCTTCTGCTGCCGGATTCAGCAGGTGCTACAGCGTTATTTGGCCCGCTGGAAGGCGCAACATCGGCTGGATCGAGGCGAGTGGTGCCGGAAATGTTTTCCTGCAACAGCATCCAGAATCGTCAAAGACCCACGGGCACCGCGCGCTGCTCATCTTCGGTCTTGTTCACGCTAAATCCGGGCCGTTGGCGACTCTCCACTGGTTTGTGAATAAAAAAAAAATATAAAGAAAAGACAGCAGGATTTAGCGCGATCCGAAAGACCCTCAGGACACCGCATGCCCCCCCCCCCCCCCCCCCCCCGCCACGTCTTGTGCTGTCGACCGATCCGGCATTGACGAAGCAGGTGTCAGCCCGTCGCTTCCGGCGAGGCCCGCCTACTGCAAAGGGTTTAGTATCAACACGAGCCCGGGCGACAATCCGCCGTGACGGCCCTCGTCACATGCTTGACCCGGCCGAGTCGAGACATGTCAGCCTTGATAAGCAGCAGCCGGGGGCCGTGACGGAACCGCGGGCATGGTCTGAGTCTGCCTCGCAATCCACGGGTCAGTAGTCTCTTTCAGACGATCGGTGGCCATGCCCCCGAAGAGTGCGCTCCCAAGTTTGGCCAGGAGAGCGCGATGGATCACCACGGCGACACCGCATTAAAAATCATGGAGCCTAGACCGCCGGGTGGTCGTGCCGCTGTCCACAGAAATTTAATAGAAAATATTTGGCAGCGTTAGCTTCCTTCCCCAGCGGTTGTGCGTCTACATGCGCAGACACCCCTGAGTTGAAAGCAACACTGTGCGTAAGTCCATCAAGTAAGTTAGGCGGACCTTGCAGTGCCGCAGGCACTCTGCCAGGCATCTAATTGCCTGCAAACCGCTTGGACGGCGGCAATTACTGTGGGTAACCCGCGGTGACTGGCAATTCCCAGCTCCCGCCAGCTCATGGCAGCCTGTTGTAGCGTCGCGTTCCTAGACCGCTCGCGACTCGCAGGTCGTAGAGAGGCCCCGTCCTATCCCGCGCCGGACTACGGTGCTAGAGTAGTCCGATTGCCATTGAGCAACACTGCCTTGACGCTCGGACCAGCCAATTCTCACTCGCTCCCCTCGTTCGTGATTGCCAAGCGAAGGGCTCACTAAGTGATAGCTTTTAGCCTTGATTTTGAAAGTAACGTCTTCCGTGGTGTCAGTTGGTTTGGAATTAATACCGGCGTCAGTCGCAGGCGGGATCTCGTTAGCCACTCTACACCAGGCTTCATGCCGTAACTGGGAGAGAGCCGGAAGATCCAGTTACCGGTATCTACCAGGGTTAATTAGGTCAAGAAGCAGCGCTTGGCTGCCCTCTCACTGCACTCGCCACGAACAATGTCGGCAACCGATCCTAATCGCCCGGACATCGTCACCTTCATGGCCATGGCTTCGGCAGCCCTCGGCGTTGATCTTCCCGCTCCAAAGGACGTCTTCAACTTTGGCGGCACGAATCCGGCCCTCGCAGACGAGCGTCTGCTCCTGGCCATACAGGGCAAGAAGACGGCGACGACGTCGTGGCCGGTGCCGGATCCGCTCTACTGGGGGGTGGGGGATCTCTCGGTCATCCTCGATGGCAAAGGCGCCCCGGCGGCGGTGATGCGCACCAAGTCAATGGTACAATGCAGGTTCCGCGACGTCGAAGAGGAGTTTGCGCTAGCTGAGGCCGAGGGGGACTATGAGGCCTACCGGGCGGGCCATATCGAGTTTTATCGAGGCCAGCACAGAGGTGTCGAGTTCGGGGACGAGAGCATTGTGCTTTGTGAAAGGTTCGAGGTCATTTATCCAACCTCGGGAGAAGATGGGCGTAGAGGGAAAGGGGATGGTGCGTAGACAAGTTCCGCAATGTGGATGATTTTATTCGAACCAATGACGAATGCGTATTCCATGACCAACTATGTTATGAACTACCTAGCACTAGTGATTAAGTGGTTGTGGTGAGCCGATAACGCTTGGAATGCCCCCGCCTTCATCCCGAATACCGACGCCTCAACTCCGAAGGCAAAATGGCCATGCCACAGCCACCTACACAATTATTGCGCGTACTGGGACGGCACCACAACCGGCCTATGCACCACTACCGCGCCGCTGTCCTGCCGCGTAGCGACTTTTTTACGGCACTGGGAGCAAAAGTGGTTTGTCTGCTCAAACCAGCCGGCGAGGCAAGGCACACAGGCAAGGCAGACACAAAACAAGCAGCAGACAATGCCGCTAATGCTGAGCTAGATGTCAACACACCGCCATACAACACTCGGATTTCATGGGTACATACATCTGCATTGGCGTTCCCTCCTTGGCAACCGTCGTTGGTGCGCGCCGCTGGCAGAAGGGGCAATCAATCCAACTTGGAGAGTCGCCCAGTTGATGAAGCGGTGTGACTCCTGGAACAACCTGCTGCTGTGCCATCGGTGGCTCGGATAACGGCTTTGATTCTAAGCCCAAGCTATTTGGGAGCTCCCTCACCGGGGCCGAGCCCTGGATAGCCAGCCCGGATGCCTCTTCGGCTCGCGGTTCTGGTACGTGGGAAGCTGGAGCATAAGCCGGCGGTGCGGCGTCTATCTCTGGCCGGTGCATGACGGGAGTCGCAGTAACGTCGGGCGGCATATTCGCTGCGTAAAGCATAGGTTCGGGGCGGGAGTACGGTTTCTTGCTGTGAAAGCACAACATGGCCGGGCATCATGCCTATTTAACCTCCATGGGCTCTAAACCGCGCCACTATCCCTCGGATTTGTCGAACAGTAGTGCCGAGCTTAAACAGATTACTACGCTATGTTCTGCGAAAGTACCAAGTCCGAACTTCATTATTCGACTACTCGCGGCCCGCGGTTTCAACCCGTCGTCCCCCGAATGCAGGCAGGCCATAGCGTGACACATATCCCTCCTGGCCGTTCAGCCTTGGGCCCTGAATATCGGCTGCCCATTGGCTCAACTGCAAGGCTTAGGGTCACAGCCCGCTCCTTCTACCTTTGCTAGGCGCACTGGTGCCGGTTTCCGACAGTCGATCCAGAATTGACTGGTAGCCGGCGTCCAGGGGAGTATTGCGCACCCATTCCGCTGTGTGACATCATGGAGCAGTTTCAATAGCATGGTGGATAAACATGTTTGTCAGCGGGCGATGACGTCACCTGCAGACACTCGAACTTTAAATGTTCTGATTATCCACGCAAATTCCACTTCCCATCCCAGAAGCTAAGGTTTACACCATCGCAACACCCCACAGAAGCCCGTAATTATACCATCATATACCATCATGTCTGACATTGCCGAAGCCATCAAAGACGCCATCAACCCGAGTCGGCGTGAGCAAGCCACAGCCGAGACGTACGACCCCAACCAGCGAGGCCCCTACGCCGATCGAAACACGGCAGGAGACGGCCAGCCCGAATCACGCGTCCCGAGCGAAGCACAGCACCCTGCCCGCGCGGAACAAGGCAACCTCGCTGGCAGCAGAAGATCCATCACCAGCCATGAGGTGAACACAGGCGGGGAGTCCAATATGAGGACACGCACGGCGCCGGACCGGTTGCCGACATTCGCAAGCGGCGCGGGCTTTAGCGCACCTGAGGCCACCTACGGCCCGCACAAGTCACGCGTTGCCAATGCGCTGGACCCGCGCGTGGACTCGGACCGCGACGGCCGCTCAAGCCACGGGCTGGGCGACTACGGTGGTGTGGCTGTGAAGCCGGTGCACAAGGAGGGCGGCAAGTACGGGCTGTCATAGTCCTGTTGGCTCATAGACTAGCTCGTACGGCTGGGTTGCGGGATTCGGGTTTGATGCTCGAAGCAAAAGGAACGAGAGGCACGGCGGATACATCATACAGATGAGGTCACGATTTGAGGTTGGAGTTCGGCGCTGGTTTGTTCGCTGTGGGATGCACGACTTTATGGGACATGAATGCCTGTGAAATCCGGCACAACGCCACTATATACATGGTCCGTCATGGATAACCGTGTGCTTCGGTGCTTTGTTGTCCACGAACGGTATCTGCACCAGGATCGTTGGCTCGTCGCTCGGAAACTCGGTGAAATGCCCTGCCATGGTGCTAGCTGCTTTGAGGTCTGCTGCGATGAGGACCGATGACTGGACAGTGCCAGGCATGATGTAGGCTACTTTGGTATCGGGGCGGCCCGCGTCTCTAGACAGGCCGTCCTGAGCGCAGACCGACGCGCTGGCGGCATTGGCGATGGGCGCGGGCGACGTGATCCGAATCAGCCCATTCAAGATGATGGATAGCCTGCATCAATGAGCGCGTTGGCTTCTCTGCGCGCGATGTAGATAGAACTTACTGGACATGCGGCGCCCAGGCTTCGCCGACGTGGGTGCGCGGCTCGATTCGTGACCAAGTGGCCACAGTTGTATTTCCAACGGCATAGTTAGCAGCCGACATGGCATCGACTGGGATGGACGATAATTGCCAGCACTCGAGCACGGAATATCCGTTACGGGAGGACAAAGCGGTGATGTTTAGTGGCTGGGCGGCAGTGCTTGCGGCGGCCTCGCGGGCCGCAAGGGATAATAGAGTAAGAGCGCCGTGTGGTCGCATGGTGGTAATGGCAGATTGATAACAAGAGCATCAAGCCGGAGGAAACTTTAATTGAGTGGTTTTTATAGGCATGCATCGGTTGCAGCCACGTCGATAGTGCCACGGCCGTTCGGACGTCCGTAGGACAACGCTCCAACCATCTGCATATAACTGAAGAAAGCTATCCAAATCCGGGAGAGCAATGCGAAACGCAATTGTCGCAATGGCTATCTGACATAAAGAGAGTTTTTTGGGTGAAATGTGTCTAAGGCAGGTAATTACCTTGTGCTATTTCCTTGCTCGCGGCATCTTAAATGGTGGTTTCTCTTTTTTCATTTACGTATTAAAGGTTACCGTACAATAATGAGCACGGTCCGCTGGCGTAATGGCAGCGCGTCTGACTACGATACATATCGTGCAATCAGGAGGTTCCAGGTTCGACCCCTGGGCGGATCGTTTTTGCCAGCTTTCATTGTTCTTTCTCGTTTTTTATACGAGGAATACATACGTCTCGCCGTTTCCATGCGTAGTATCTACGGCTAATTAACGCCTCGTTGGGTTTGCCAAAATGTCAACAAACACAAAGCAAGAGGACATGAATCGAACGTGCCAAAAAGGAGCAAACACCTCTGCGCTCCAAATGCCATCCGTGGTGACAGCTTGTGCGGAGGTGCTTCCCGTACATCTCGGTATAAAGCCAGATCCCTAATGGGCTGGTGCGGTGCAGCCTGTCGCGCTAATGGCAATGCATTTGTAGTCCTCACGTTACTCTGCAGCCTAGGCAGGTAGTTTTCGAACCCCCCCCCCAGATTCCCGAGAGATGCACTCGAACCCTAGTCTCGGATTGCAGCTACCTCAAACGTCTAAACCTGTTGCAAAAGCCGGATTGTCCATTCTTTCACGGCGGTGGATTGGGTAAATTCAACATGGGGCGCCTGCCCCTACACATCCCCTAATTACCTAACTGTTGTAGTTTCGGATCGTCTGTGTATAGATCCCTTTTTGCCCAGTCCGGAAACAAACATGAATCTCTACCCTGTCTTGACCATGAATCTGTCCCTGCGATCCAACTTCCTTCCACCAGCCAACATCCCGGTGTCACTAACCCTCGCACCCTACGACCTAGAAGATATGCCTCGATTAGTAGATGAGATTGCACTGCTTCCCAAAGGCTAAACCTGGCTGGCGACAACACCGACCATGAGGAGCGGTTGCAAGCGCTTGCCAAGCGGCGCGGTCACGGCAGGAGAGGATACCCTGGCATCAGTGGGCCGAATTGAGTCCTGCGTCCAAGCCGCACGGTGCAAGCTAGCTTAACGGTGTCTGTTGTAGAACAACACGTCCGATATTATCTCGGTTAGAGTTGGGCGTGGCCTGTTCGGATACATAGCCGGGAATAAATGCCTAAGAAGGCAGCCATACTGTCAGTCCCGGCGAGTATTACCTTGAACAGGTGCACCCCCCTCCCGGGGGACGTCGGGAACTTAGCGAGAAATTTGTTTGGTCCATGTCCCGTGCTGTCGCCTACATCCACTAAGAACACAGCCGGGGCGTCTCAGTCCATCCACAAGCCGGGGTCCATCCTGTAATACCCTTTCGGGAACCAGCCGTGTGGTTGTTAAGGCCTCAGTTATGCGAAGGATGGAGTGCATACGCTCTCAGCAGGTTATTGCCGACTGTACGCAGCTATCATTAGTCAGGGGCCGGCGGATCCGCGGGTGGTATCTATGGCTCTCCAGACACGGGGGCTGTTGGCCAAACCGACGCCCGACATCCTCCTTCTAATTACTACGCATCTAGCAGATACCAAGACCCGTTGGCATCGTGTAGATCATAAACAATATATGGTACCTGTTCCCGATTAAGGATAAAGCGAGAGCCTTAGAGAAGTTGGTAGGCTGGAACTCATCGGACCCAGCTGCCACAATATATCCTATGGCAGGTAGAGGGCATAGCATCCTTAGAACGGGGACTCAGGACAGAAAGTAGGATGTTGCTGTCGGTCGCTCGAATGTTTACCTGTCAGGTCCGGTTCTATGCTAGCCGCGTTCACTCCTGCTGACTACATTTCAGCGACTTGAGCTTATTCTCCTCACAGCGTCCTCCATGACCGGTCTGGCGACAAGTGCGTGGAAATTCTTGCTCGCATCAAGGAGGCCATGCGTCCGGGCTACTGCTGGCACCTCCTCAACGGGAACGTGATTTCAGGTATGGGAGCCGACTGGAGGTGACGTTGCCCAGCATGGCCATGTTCCTGTTCGCTGGAGCAAAGGAGCGTACTGAGCGGGACTGGCACCGTCTTGCCGATGGGAAGACAGGCATCAAGTTCCGCAATATCTGGAGTGTTGCTAATGGGCAAGAGAGCTTCATCGAGTGCAAGCTGCTTGCTTGAAGCTGCTAACCTGTCTATCTGCATTAAGTTGCCAAACGACATGATTGCATAGGTGCCAGATGTGGAAAGGATATTTAAGGCCGTGGCCCAACGGAGCCGGTCTCATTCTTCGGTCGACGCGCCGGTTGTGGGGACGTCACCACTGAGCTTTGCATTCTGTTTGACGTGGCCGCTGTCTGGCGGCAGAGGCGTCATTCATGTCATGGTACGCAGCCATACTGCCAGGCCTCGACTGGTCTGGAGCTGCAGTCGCAATAGGTTCATCGTTATACCTGCCGGTGACAACTAGGCAGCGCATTTAGTCCGACCTGCTGGAGGCTGGGCACGCTTACTTGAGGCAGGGGATACCCGTGCGGCACCGGTCATCAACGAAGCGATGCCACCAAGGAAATGGTACACTCCTCCACTGCCGGACCTCGGTGTGCATGTAACTGTATCATCATGCTCTGTTCGGCTGTTGGCGGACGTATTTGGGCTGTTAGATGGTCTTTGTTGAGAGCCACGAGGTCGCGTTAAGAGGTGAAATGCCAGCTGTCAAAGAGTTGTTGCCGGCTGGGGTCGCATGGCTCTTGGCCGACAAAGCACCTCGTTCTTCCCAACCTCGCGCCACGTCACCGAATCGATATTGCGGCATCACGAGCCGCAAATCGTGCCCATGAAAGCAGCCCCAAAACTACTACGCCGAGGATTCCTAGGTCTCCAAAAGTTCAATAAAAATGGAAATTGCAGGGAGTACCATCGAGTGGAAGAAGCGCTCCGTCGTTTCGTCCTTCATTTTCAAATTCGACGACGCCGGCATTGGGGGTGCGCGTGTTGCGCTGTTTCGCCGCAGCGATAATGTTTCAACCTATCAGTAGGTTTGATCAACGCTAGTTCGTCTGCTCATAGCTGGTGGGGTTCGAGGCTTGGCAAGGGACCAGTCGGTGTCGTGGGTGGTGATGAGTAGCGGAGCTGTTGACAAATCGGACATTGCATCTAACACTGACTAGGCACCGCCTTGCCCCGATATCTGGTACCATTGACCCGTCGGATCCGACTCCGCTTGATGCAGCGTGGCGTGAGATATACGAAGAGACCACACTGACGCCTGCGTCCCTCGCGCTGCAGCGGCAAGGGAAGAGCTATACGTTCCGCGACACATCCCTCGGGCGAGAATGGACTGTCTTCCCCTTCATGTTCCGGCTCAAGGCCCCAGAATGCGAGCAGAAAATCCAGATTGACTGGGAGCATGAGGGATGGGACTGGTACGACCCTGACGCGGTAGCCAAGGAAGCGGACGCTATGAATGCCGTGCCGCGGTTGGCCGAGAGCCTCCGGCGTGTGTGGTTTGAGGCTGATATCGGGCCGGCCGCTGGCAAGATACTCTCTGAGGGGCTCGATGCTCTGGCGCACGACCACGAGAGCGGCGCGCGGCAGCTGGCGGGCGCGGCCCTGCGGACCCTGCGTGATGTGATTGCCGCGCTTACTGTCCCGGATGGCAAGTCTAGGGACGAGTGGTGGACCAGGATCCGGTTTGTTGCCTGGCATCTCTGGAAGAACGGCAGGGAGAGCATGGGTGCCGCCATCATGAGCACGCTGCTTGCCGCGCTAGCCGGAATCGAGAAGGTGATGCAGCAATCCCAACCGCAGCTGGGCTCATGGCAGAGTAGCGTCCTCGATGAGCTAGACGCTCGCATCGCAGCGCGGCAGGAATCGGCCAGGGCCGTGTCGCGCGTATTCTCTTCTTATCTTGAAAAGATCTTTCCATCTAAACTCGCCTCCCACGAGCCGATCTCTATCCTGACTCTCTCTGAGAGCTCATCGATCCGCCAGGGACTACGATACGCAGCTCGAGAGTCCGGTTTTGTGCTTGACCTCCGGATCCTCGAATCCCGCCCGCTGTACGAAGGCGTATCGCTTGCCGGCTCTGTGGCCGATGACCTCTCAACGGCGGCCCCTCCTTCCCCATTGTCATCGCACAGAATCACTCTCTACTCTGACGCATCCGCGGCCCTGGCTGCTGCAGGCATTGATCTCGTCGTCCTTGGTGCCGACCGCATCGCCGCGTCGGGTGCGGTTAGCAATAAGACCGGTTCGCTGCCGGCTGTGCTCAGCGCTAAGCACGCTTGCCCAACGGCCAAGGTCGTCATCCTGGGGGAGTCGGACAAGGTAGCACCCCCGGGCTTGCCCGAGGATCACGTGGTTGAGAACAATGATCCTACGCAGATCAGCCGTGCCTGGCGGGGTGAATACAATGGGTCCCGAGTCCGCAGCGCGGCCGCGGCTTTCCGGGACATAGGTCTAACTGGGACTGGGGCTGGCAGAGTCTCCGTCGAGATCCGCAACGTGTTTTTTGAGTGGGTTCCCCCCAGCCTCATTGATGTGTATGTCACCGAATCTGGCGAGTGGACGGTACGCGAGATACAACAGCACTCTGGGAAACTCGACGGAGAGGAGAAGCGGCTGCTGGGGGCTTTGTAGTCGTCACACTCTACACCGTTGCCATTGGGAAAACAATCTGCGTTGGTATCTAAGCTTTGCAACAAAACGATGGACGCCGTCCCAAACCGGTCCAATTAGGAAAGGAAAGTATTATAAAACTGCATGTCATCGGCTTTCCACCAACACGAGAGAGTCTGATAGATGGCCGCAGCCCTCTGATAGAGCGTATCACCCTGTGCCCGTCCCGGCGATTGGGGGACTCCGGGAGCGGTAGCCGCATCATTGCTGTGCTCGCTCATGGCGCGCGCCGCAGCCGTCTCATCGGGCAGCAATTCGCGCAGGGCTCCGTCGTTCGACAAGAGGATCTGCTTCGTACCTGGATCGTGGATGGGGCTTCGCAGCTGGTGGACAAGATATTGCAGGTCCCTCAGGACGCGGGCGCAATCCTTTGCGTACTCGCTGCCCGTCTCGGCCTCGCTTTCGAAGACCTCGGTGGCCCATCCGATATCGTCCAAATCTCGAGTCCGGAGGTTTACGAAGACGATCTGGTGCATCGTAAGGACGACGGCCGCATTGAAGATGTTGTGCAAGTCCGGCAGCAACAGCTTCTGGCGGAGACTGTGCAGACGCATCAGCCGGCCGAGACGAAGGTTGCGGCGTGCCGCATCGCTGCACGCGCGGATCGGCTCGATCTGGGGGTGGGCTTCGATGTCGAAGGGCTGGTTGATGCAGATGATGCTGGCGATGGCTTTCCAGACTGCCATGAGCATCGCCGGCCGGACCGACAAAATCACGAGCTATTTTCAGCGGTCAGCTAGTCTTCCGCGAACGGCTCCTCGTGGGCATCACCTGGTTGTAGCTCATGTGTAGAGACCAACAGGCCCGATCCTGCCCGAAGCCGCCAGCCCGTCCGAGTAGGCCTGTCGGATCCTGACCAAACTGTACCTGGCTGAACGGGTCGGCGGGGAAGAGGTCCACCAGGTCGTCGGGCAGGCGGAGGGACAAGGGCAGGCTGGCGTGCCACCTGTCGAGCAGCCGCAGGGCCCTGTCAACACGGGCGGTTGCCTTGGCGGGGAGATCCGCCCGCCCGCCAGCACGGTAGCTGCTGTAGACGATGTAGTCGGAGATTCTGCACAACTCGACGTGTGCTCGCAGGCCAGCCGGGGACGGAAGCCCGCTGTGGGATGGTCAGCAGACGGACATCATGGGCGGGCGCCGGTGCTTACGGGTATTCTCTAGGCAGCGGCAGTGTGATGGCATCGTCCGGGATTGTGGGTGGCCGGCCCATGACGCAACCTAGCCATCTGATGATCGTCAGCAGGGGTGCGGCCCGACGCGGCCCGAGCGAGCTTACCTGTCGAGGACGTAAACGGTCCAGAACGTTCTCACGGCCACCTCGTCGCCCGACCATCCTTTGTGGATGCCGTGCATGACGCTGACAGTCATTGCATTACTGATAGCGATGTATGCTGCGTCCCTCCGGTTGTTCTCGATCAGGTACAGAGCGGTCAGGGCCAGCACCGCAATGTCGTCGATGGTGTACGTGGTGCGGTCCAGCAGGTTGCCCAGCAGGGCGCGCGACTTTGCAAAGTAGTCTTCCCCTAGCTGGCCGTCGACGGCGGAGCCGGGTTCCCGGAGGTTCAGCAGGCGGGCGAAAGCAAAGGCGGCGTGATACAGGGCCAGAGGGCGATGGTGTGGCCCGGGCAGCACCAGGCCGTCGGGCCCCTGCACTCCCGGTGACGCCGCGAGCGCGCTGAGGGTTTGCAGGTTCTTGAATGGCCAGTAGAGGACGCCACCACTCGGGAAGGCGCCGCCGCCGTCCTGGATGAAGAAACGGACCTGCGTCAAGGCAGCCACAACGTCGGCCTCGGGCGGCAAGGCGAGCGGGTCGACTGCTGGGGGCAACGACAGGGGACGGGAATCGTGCGTCTGGTAGCGCCCGACGGACTCGAGGAAGGCGGCGCCCGCGGGCGAGTCCCCGGGCTCCCGGTCGAGCACTCGCGCCAGCGGCGTCGCCGTCGCAATCAGCTCCTTTAGCGTGTCGAGGAACGTGGCCCCGGACGTCTCACCGAGGTAGCGGGAGGTGCCGGCCGGGTCGGCGAGCATCCTACCGTCGATGCTGCCCGGGCTGAAGGCTGAGTGCGTGTCACCGTCCGGGGACAAGGTCTCAGCAGTCTCGGCGCGTGACGACGCCGAAGTCGAGCCGACCCGGTGGCGTGCGTCCAAAAGGCGGTCGGACGGCTCCGCGGCGGCCAGCTGGCGCTCCAGCGACGCGCAGCGACGCCGCAGCGCCTCCAGCTCGGCCCTGGGAACCGTCACCTTCTCGACGGGCTCAGGGTACAGGCACTCCCGCTGGGCGCTGGTGCATTGGCGGCAGGGCCGCTCGCCGCTGCACTTGATGCGTCGCACATTGCAGCTATTGCAGCTGTTGGGCGTGACAGGGCGCGTCAGAACAAGGCACCTCTCCGAACTGGCTCGGCCTGCGACGGAGGCGAGACGGGGGACACGAAGGGGAAAAAAGGACGATTCACACTCACGCGGTGGCCACACGCTTCCGCTCGTCGGGTGCGACTTTCTTCCTGCGGGGATTGACTGGCAGGCGGTGCAGCGGCGAGGGTGTGGAAGATGATGAGACGTCGGGGTTCGCAGATTGACTTGCTAGTTTCGGCATGTTCTCGCATCGAGTCGTGAGGGAAAAGTCGACGGTGCGGTTGTGTCGCGGCAGACGAGCTAAGCTTTCGGTGTCTGTACCCGTTGTGGAGGAAGGAACGGGTCGAAGTCGGGTTTCTGGGAGGGGAATTGAGGTGGTGGGGCCATCGGCAAGACAACCCTCATCTCGATTATCCCTGCGCCATGCGCCCGACCGCCTCGCTCGCGCCCGCTAATTGGGGTGCGAGCCAACAAACCGGACAGGCAACCGTGGCAGAGTGGGGGGCGCTGCTGGTCACCCCCAGCACCACCAATCTCACCAGGCGGGATTGGAGAGAAATGACAAACCACCCCCCCCCGCGATGAATTACACTTGGCACGGTATCTACAGGCCGTATGCAAATGTCCATTTGCGATCTGCATATCGCACGTCGTCGGTGCGCTCCGCCGCGATCTCGTCGCTGCTCTTCGAGTCCCTCAGCGCGGCCCTGCGACGGTTTGCCGTCTGCAGCGCGGCCCGGTAGGCTAACACGCCGACCAGCGCCGCAGCAACAAACGTCAGCGTCGCAGCAAAAGCCTCTCTGTATTCGGGTGCGCACTCGGGCCTGTAGAGCTGCGCCCCGATGATGCCTGCCAGATTGCCCCATCCGTTGACGCCCACGACGAGGGCGCGTTTACCCGGTGCCGGCGTGTTGCCGCTGAGCCAAGCCACAGTGAGCGGGGCCGGCACGTAGCTCCCGAAGAGGAGCACACAGAGTGCCGCGTACTTGGCCGCGCTCGTCAGCGACGTGACAACAGCGATCAGCCCGGCAAGGACGATCATGATCGCAATTGTGATGTGGTAGCCCCGCTCCTCGCGACGATCCGAGCTCAGGGCGAACAGGTAGAGGCCGGCGGTGCCGCACACGGCTGGCGGAACCGACATCTAGTGTGGGCGTGCTTAGTCGATCTTCCCATGCATGCAGCTAGCCCTGCTTACCAGATTGGCTTCGATCGCCTTGTATCCCATCCCTTGCACTACGAGCGGTAGGAACACGGAAAAGGCGCTGGCCGGGACGCTGGCGCAAATGTTGAAGACCAGCGCAAACCAGAGCTTCCAGTCCTTCGCAGTCTCGACGACATCCCTTCTGGTGACGGTGGCGATCTCGTCTCGGGCAGGTGAGTCCATTTGCACCCTCTCCGCTGCGAAGATGCGCTCGTCCTTGGTGAGGAACCACGCGGTGCTCGGTCCGCGCGGGAGCCAGACCCATGCTACCACCGCTAGTCCGCAGGTGAAAACGCCTTCGATGATGAAAAGGAGCTGCCATCCCTTAAGGCTCCGGTGGGGAATGGAAAAGACAGCATACGCTTGTTCGAAACGGGGGTAGGTCAGCTCCGAAGAGTCCATAGAAAGGGATGTTTATCCTACAAAGAGCGCCGGAGAAGGCGCTGGCAATAGCGTACTGCCCGTAGAAGAGCGCGATGCGGACGGCAAGGTCGTACCGCGGATAAAATGTCGCGAGATATGTCACGGCAGTTGGGTAGAACCCGGCCTCAAAGACCCCGATGAGGGCTCGCGCCGCAATCAGAGCGCCTATATCGTCAGCTGCCGCCGAGCCGCGGTCAAAGCCGGCGTACCTCGTCCCCAGATGAATGCGTGTACGATAGTCACGACCCCCCAGGCCATCTAGCGATGATCAGAACGGATCCGCACACGTTTTGAGAGCAAAGCTTGCCATCATGACCGGAATCCATCTCGCTGGGCCGAGCCACCACCCAACCCCCGCCGAGAGCGGCTGAAAGAGGACGAAGCTGGCGAAGAAGACCGAAACGGCTAGATTGAGATCTTCAGGACGGGCGCCGATGTCGTCGGTGAAGCCTGTATTGATTTTAGCGAAGCGTTCGGGGCTTACTGGCGGCAAGGCCCGGATCAGAGAGCATCACCCTGCGTCTGAGCGTTGCCAACGTTGCCCCTGTCGAGACCGTTAGACAGATACAGCAGAGAGAGCAGTGGCAGGAGCCCGAGATCCATCTTGAGGTTGATACGCCAGGTCTTATTCCCCGTCTCGGCGGCCACGCCGGATAACAAGGGTGTGTAGGGCGTCTGGCTTTCAAAGCTGGGGCGCTCTGGTTCACAGACTGCGGCCGGCTGCATTGTGTCGTCCATGGCCGGCTCAGGGAGTCGGAGAGGGCGGCCCGAAGTGCGATCTTGCGCGCGTAACGGGGCCGTAAGCAGGGCAAGTTCGAGTCATAGGAATGGGTGGTGATCAGGTGACCGAGACTGTCGCTGCCATGTCCCCTTGCCACAGCCATGGGCACCAACAACCCGTACGGGCTTGTGATTGCTGACTTCCCATACGACGCAGAACCAAAGTGACACGGTCTATCTCAGAGCTCCACGGCGCATGAGAGAACTCTGGGTCTTGGCGGCACCCGAAGGTCACGTCCCGAGCAGCTGTCACTCGACAACCAGGGGCAGTTAGTAGAGCCGATGCCTGGTCACCTGGCCATCCCTGCGTGCATGCAGATTCGGCAGAGCACTATGTCGTACCCGAGGCAAAGAACTCTGTCCAAATCCAGCTTTGCAGCAGTCTTGCCCCATTGTCGTCAGTCGAGAAACATTTGACAACAGAACCGAGGCCCGTGCTCGGGCACAGCGGATTGGACCCTGTCGGGTCTCTGGAGGTGGTACACAGAGACCCACCTCGAAAAGGATCATTGCCGAAACATTGGTAGGTCTATTAAAGCGCCCATATGTTACGGTTGATAGGGTGAAAGTTTGGGCTAGCATTGTGTTGCTCTCGGACCGCACACGGCACCAGACTGCGCTACTGCGCCAAGTTTATTGGCAGGTTCCAGGGCTTTGTAGCCGGCTCGGCCCTTGAGCCGTCGCGGAGGATTCTCAATCGAGAAACACTGAGCGACAAGGGCAGGGATGACAGTGTCCATACGACCTCAGAAGTCTGCCCAACCCATCAGCAGTGCAGCATCGAGATCGCGGGCCACGTTCGGTGGCGCAAAAGCCAGCGGTCGATTCGCGAACACTCGGCAGACCCAACAATCCTGGAAGACAAGAGGCGCCCAGCAGGGGAGGCATGTTGCACGGTAGTTACTGATCTTGGCACCGACGTTCCTGCGTCCGTGACCCACTTGGAAAATCGTAATGCTGTCTTTAATTCTTCCGTCTGCCTTGACCCTCGGTCTCGAAATCTCCTCGGAACTTGCGAGGGGTGGCTGGATGCTGTGTGGGTGCTCTGCGAAAGACTCCAACAACGGGCGGGAAATTCAGCAGCGGGGCACCGGGTCCAATCGGGCCAGCGCCTGCAAAATGCCCTGTTCCCGGCGATGCTCCTCTTCCCCTCCGCTGGTCAAAGAACCGGCGTGTCATGCCCCGTCAATCGCCCACCAGCCGAGACATTAAATGCGTTTCTGCGTTTCCCATCTTCTGATGCTCTCCGCATCTTATGCCCGCATTTGGATTCATGAACCCTCAATTCTCTTCTTCCTTCACGGCCAGCTGCAGGCTCGATCGCTGCCAACGCATCCTAATCGCTACGCTACCCACTTATTCAGGTTGCTGGTCCCCGGTCGTACCATTATTGCCCCCACGTCCTCGCACGACTATTTCTTCCTAGCGCAGGATTGCGTGAGCTGCGCTTATCGCGGGGGCTTCACATGTCAGCCCTACAGAACCTCCCCCAATCATGGCGACGGCTGGTTTTCTTGCTCCCCGTCCTCGTCGCCGTCCTGATCCTCACGACCGGCTTGTACAATGGATCGCTTCCGAAGCCGAGCATGTATGCCGCACGAACGCCGTTGCACCCATTGCCCTTGCTGACAGTCTCAGACCAAAGGTAGTCCTTGGTGACCCTGCAACGCCGGCCCCGACGCAGAAAGGCGAGCCCACCACTGGCGAGCAGCCGGCCTTCCCAGACTCGATCCCCGATCTGATCCGCGCCCTATGGGCGCCGCTCGTTGTTCCCATCACCGCGCCGACTTTCACGACACTGGGCGGCATCGAGAAGCGGCTGCCCGCGCCCGAAGAACTGGTCCACACGCAACCGCTGGGGAAGCGCATCTGTATCCTCAATGTCGACACGCGCGATCTCGACGGCGACGGAAGCATCTTCTGGGACAAGCTGCCGTCGTGGGACAAGGTGGAGCGTCCTTCGGTCGGCTACATCAGCCACTATCTGTACTCGGCCATCCACGGCTACTCGTACAGGTTCGTACGGGCGCCAAAGTATGCAGACCGCGCGCCGCACTGGTCCAAAGTCATCTTCACCAAGGAGCTGCTCAAGGAGTACGACGTGGTCGTTATGCTCGATTACGACACCATGTTCCCTTCGCCCGAGTTGCCACTCGAGTGGCTGCTCAACTACTGGAAGATTGGCCCCGACGTTTTAGTGGCCATGGCCGAGGACCCGAGCGTAGACCCCAATTTTGACCAGCGCCATAGGGTCAACATCAACTCGGGCTTCATCATCGCACAGGCCAGCAACGACACGCAGCGCCTGTTCAAGGACTGGGCCGAGTGCCCCTCGGAGACGCGCTACGAGGGGTGCGCTACCTGGAAGGAAAAAGTATTTCACGAGCAGGCCGCCTTCAGCTCCCACGTGCGCTACGACTTCCTCGATGGCTACAGCATCGACACGCACCCTCAATACATCCGCATGCTGCCATGTAGCGAGGCTAACGGCATCCCCGAGGTTACCCGCCTCCCAGGGCTCACGGGCTCCGATTGCGTCGGGCAGCTGGTGCGCCACTACTGGGGCCGCAAGGAGCTGACGAAGCGAGAATTCAACAACAACGTCATGGCCGGCTTCACTCCGCTCCTGGGCAAGGCCTATCAGGACCCTAACAACGTGGGCGACTTCAGAAATATGGTATTAGACGGAGCAGAAATTCTCGACAAGCCTCACCCGGTTGGTTCGAATGAAGAGGACAGCACCGTCAGTTTTTCGGCACGGCCTTGACGACGGACATGCTTCTTGTATTAGCGGCTGGCGGGCATCTTTTTGCGTTTACCTGGTGTTTGGCGTCGCGGGACGGCTACTTTTAGAGGGATTTTGGGTTTATGTGGAGCCTTGTACGGCGGCTTCGCGGAAAAAAACGACATACAATACAGCCGCCACAGCCCCTGGCGCGTTTTTTGTGCATAGAATTGTGCAGGACGATTTGGCAGTACCGACTGCCAACCGACGGTAGAGCGGAAGGGGAGCTTGGAGAACGTCGGGAATGGACCACCCTTTACTGGCGGGTGCCGGACTCCGCAGATGACCACATCGGCAAATCATGACGCATCTGCCCCTAGCCGCCCTGAAGTGATGCTCTTTCCTTTGGGTGAGAGTTCGGCAGTAGTTAGGTCACGCTTCGGTTGACCACGCTCTCTGCCCGAACAGACGATACCTTCACCGGGGCTGCTCATCCTACTCGAGCTTCTACGTCGGGTCCCTCGGACGGTCTCGTCGTGGCTAGCTTCTACCTACTCAGGCACTCCATCGACAGTGTCGCAGTGCTCGGTCGCCAGGTCGGCGTGGATGGGAGAGTTCGCTTCCAGCGAGACTTGTTCTAGCAGCAAGCGGATGGAAACGGAAGAACCAAACTGCTCCGTCAGTTCCCCATCCTTACAACTTGGTATCCGCATCTTCTCGCCGTAGCGCGATCTTGGTAATTTCAGTCCTCCTTCCAACGATACCAGCGAGTCCCCTGGCAACAACATCCAAGACAGAACGCAACCACGTCCATTCAAACAATCGCCGCGCGGCACTCTTTTGAGCCCCGATACCGCTTTGTTGGACTCGGCGCCAAATTAATCGCGCTTACATCCTTTCACTTCGGGGAAGTTTGTATCAAAGCAGCTACTTGAGCTGCACGGCAGCCCAGTGAGACGGGCGAATGCCCTGCTGACAATTGCTCCGCCACACTCGGACTAGCAGACGATTTCGTAACTGCGATTACGCACTCCTCTCTTGGCAGCAACCGCAGGATTCCTCACTGGAAGAGCTGACGCTGACCTTATCGCCGCCCCCCGCATGAAGCCGTCTTTGGACCCGGACAGCCTCGGAAGAGCATGTATCTACTGCTTTTAGGGGCCAACCAGACCCTTCCTTAACCCTGGTTCGCGACTCCATCAATGCGACTCGCATTCAGGGGCGGGTTTTACCGAGGACGATTGCTACAGTGGCCCACAGCGCGGTGGAAGGTGCTCCAGCGGCTCCGGTCCTTCGGGTTCCCAGTGCAACGTCATTTACTTCTGCGCAAGCACGCCCATGCTCATACGTTGTAACCATCTCGCGGTGCGGTACGGCATTATCACTGGCGAGAGCCACGTGTCGGTTGGGTAGGTATCGCTACGAAGCGTCGGCGGTCATCTTGCTACAGCGTCTAGGGATAGTGACCCTACTTTGTAGGGCATACCGACAGCCCTCGGATACGCCGCTTATGACCTAGGAATGTACTCTAGCTGGGCCAGCTGGTCTGCGACTTCGTCCTCACCATGGATGCGTGAAATGTGCACGAGCTCAAAGCGGCTAGACAAGGATTTTGCGTTGGCCATAGCTAGGCATGGTCCGAATATCCTGCCGGCTATGAGTTGGGGGGTTGGGGGCTACATATTACACCTAGACGGCCAGATGAGGGTGGGAGTCGCATCGAATGCATTGATGCTAGCACCGGTAGTTGCGCTAGGTTAAAAAAAAGAAAGTAGGACACATCAGAGAACGGGTAATGAGACTCCCATTCCTTCCTTTCCGCAAACGTCGCTAATGGCTTGGGAAGTCCTCAGGTCGTCCCGCTCGCAGGGACGGCGGGTTGAGGATGGCGACAGTCTTGGAGGCGGTAGTGGCTACACACAATGTCCTTTTGGAACTATTGTGTCACTACTAACGCGGGAGGAAAGCCTTTTAGCTCGCTATCTAACCTCGAAGGCACACCTTGGTCCACATTCCTGAAGATTTCTCCCGGCGTATTGCGTATTAGCAGATGGATTTCCCGTGAGCAGGGTTGTACTGAAACCGCTCCGCGCTGTGCTAAACTGTGCTGCAACTGCGGTTTTGAAATGGGCAGAAGTCAAGTAGCGGGCTGGGGCCGTTGCGAATCATCATTGAATATCATGGAAGAGTTAAGACAATCTGCAGCTCACACTAGGCATAAACCCATGACAACATAACCCCGAACATGCTCGTGCCGCAAAAGTTTGTTCGCATCAATCGCTCCAAAGAATTCGTAAGGCCTCTCATACCCTTCCTCCTAACCTATCGTTCATAACAGCATCCGCTTAATAACAACGCCTGCAGCTCCCATCCGGGCCCGTCCCGTAAACATCCACCTTGCCGTCGTCCCAGGTTACGGCGTTGGGCTTGCTATCAACATTTCCGCCCATGTGCTCCCAGGTTGAGGTCCATCTGTCGTTTTCCCACACCCTGCGGTACACGGCGTTATCGTCTCCAGTGATGTACAGCTCCATCTTACCCTTGTACGCCACCACATCTGGAGCCTTCTTCAGCTTGCCCCCCAGGTTCTGCCAGGCGCCCCAGCCGCTCCCCTTCTTATACGTCTTGTGCCAACAGGCACCGTCAGTGCCTTTGACGAACACGTCCATGCGGCCGTCCCAAGCGCAGGCTGCCGGCTCCCCGTCGACCGAGCCGCCCAAGCTCTCCCAGTCGCCCCAGGCCGAGTCTTCATACTTTTTATGCCAAGCCTGCCCGTCTTCCCCCCGGCAGTAGACACTGTTGTGTCCTGAACCCCAGGTGACGGCCTTGGGCGGGCTGTCGAGGTAGCCGCCCATGTTCTCCCAGCCGTACCAGCCGCCCCTATCCTCGTCGTACCTGCGGTGCCAGCACTGACCGTCATTGGCCGATACGTAGACGCTGACGTGCTTCTCTCCCCACGAGCACGTCGACGGGTAGTGCTTCATATTACCGCCCATGCTCTGCCACGGACCCCAGCCGCCGCCCGTGTTGTAGGTGCGGTGCCAGGCCTGGCCATCAGTGCCCTTACAAAAGACGTGTATGTTGTCCCTCTTGCGGCTGCAACAGGCCGGTGCCGAGTCCAGGGATCCGCCCAAGTCTCCCCAGGGGCTCCACCCGCCTTGGTAGCTCTTGTGTTTGCACTTCCGGTCCCTGTCCATGTAGAAGACGTCCAGGCGCGGGCCGCCCCACGACACGGGCGCCGGATGCCACATACCGCTGCCCTCGAGGTTTTCCCACTGGCCGGACGTGGCACGTCCAGCGAAAGCGTGCAAGGGGGCGGAGACGTTGTCTGATGTGAGAGGAGACCGCTTCGTCGTCGGCGGGCTGTTGAAGAACTCCTCCGTGTGGACGTCAGACCTCTTGGTTAGGAAGCCGCCATGATCTGGGCGCGGCGCGTTCCAATCCAGGTGGGTAGCGCGAGGCTCCGGGCGGAAAGCCTGTCCCGATCCGTGCTGAGGGACGGAGAGGACCGAGCCGGCGCCGGCAAGGAGAACCACAAGTGCAGTATGCATGGTAGGAGGCGGCTGTTCAGACTCCTCGGTGCGGAGGGATGAGGGTCCAGCAGAACGGGAAGATACGGCGGGCGTCGCTCGTTGATATAGTAGTCTCTTTACAACTAGCTGACGATTCGGGTATTCAGGCGTCGCTTGCCAAGTAAGACGGGCATGAGGGCATAGAGACTGACCGACGGCTTCTCTGCATCCGATGCAACTATTCAGTAGTCGCATCGGCTTGCTGCAACACTGCCGTTGCATCCTACGACAGTGACAGCCCGTGAAAGTTTATCGGGACCGCAAACAGAGGGCGGTATTTCCCGAAGCTACACTGCGATGCAACATCGTTACTGCCCACCTGCGTGGGTGTGGAGGCGAGTCCAGACCGGGCGAATGGCCAACGCCAGCTGCAAATACATCACGCAGATATTGCCTGGCGCTGGCACGCCGTGGAAAAGTTCCTGGAAGGTGGTATTGAACCACGCAGGCAATGTCACTCTCAGGCGGGGTGGCATGGCCCAACGACACCCGCCTACGCTCTAGTATCACCGCCAAGTATAAGCCGCATGTCGTGAAAACGGGTAACCAGCCCGAGACCGCGTCCGTCGTATCGTGGACGCGATCCATATATTACCGGCAGGGACTTTTGCCTGATTCCGGGAGCCAGAGCACTGCGGGGAAGGTGCCGTGCGAGCTGTCGGGCCCGGGCTTCAAGGCAGACGGGCACTTGGATGTGACAGTCGGTACGCAACTGATGGATGGGTGGTAATATTTGCGTTCTAATTCTTACCTCTATCTGCTCAGCGGACGAAGTACCTACCTCGGCAGCGGACAACGACGCGAGGAAGAGGTACACAGAGATGGGAAGGGGTTGACTCTCTCGCCTTCGTAGGCCGGCGTGAGGGGACATCCGACGGATACCATAGGTTCATACAGGCTATCGCGACTTATCCTACGACCTCAGGCGAAACCCATGCCATGACTGCATGGACTAAGGCATACTAGGCTTCTCGCGTCATCGTAGAACTTCTTGGCACGGCAACCATCCTACCCATTCCTTCCCGTCTGCTGCATTTACCACACTCAGATCGTAGCGCAAAGCCTGTGCGTTCAAGTTACCTCTCCTTGGGCTAGGGGATAGGAAAGGCCTCGTGGGTTTAAAATAGACAGCAAGTTTGAGATGGAAACGCCACATAGTCTTCGGCTTGAGTGAAGAGTTGGGTGCGGTTTCCTCTAGTAGGGGTGGCAGAAAGCGCCGCTGCTGAAGAGGGCAAGGAGTGACGGATGGCTGGAGGCTATAATTAGGAAACATTCACATTCCCTGCCTCTTGAATGTCTCACGGTGGCGTAGTCACTCTTGAAGATGGGCGAATCAGGTCGGCCGGGGACTTGGAGGGGATGTCCACTCTGATTTCGGTGGCTGAGCTTCTCCCAGCTTTGGTCACCTTGGCCTGAGATGAAAGGCTTGTCTATGCCGGGCTTGTGGGGCCGGAAGACAGTCAGGACAATCTACCTGTGGCCTTTGAAGAACAGTCCCCAGAGCAACTGCGATGATACTCCACATTTCATTGGAGGTTATGTTGATGATGAGGCTAGATTAATAGTGTGCGAAAAAGGGGAACGTCTAGGTCGGGCCTGGGACCCCTGACTAGGTAATGATGGCTATTTTATGGCTCTAAACCTACCAAAGGGCATTCGAGTCAGGATCTCACATTGAGGATTTGCTTCCGTACGGCTCAAGTTGATGAATGGCTCGTCAATCCCGGACGAGCCTTAGACAACCAAGAGAATAATTATTCAAAATTCCTGACTTCAACTGACATCAACTTGATCTATACTATGGCAGCACCCCACGATTCCGGCCTTACTGTCCTCCGATGTAAACCTGCATCTCAAGGTCGGGGTACCGGCCAAACCAGGTGTGGATCTTGCTCAAAGATATAGTCGAGGACAAGATTAGGATGGTCCTCGACCCAGGTGATGCATCGTTTCAGCCAGCGGTACCTGCTCTCAAGCAAGTCGTATTCTTCAACCCAGAGCCTGTGCCAACTCTGCATAATCTCTGCTCTAATAGACCGATCCAATTCGTTGTAGATGAAGTCTTTATACCGTTGCATGCGTCGGCGAAGATGTGGAAGGTCGAACTCCTTGAAGACTATTTCACACTTTCTCCCGTCCTTGACGATCCAGTTCAGACCGCCCAGGATTTCTTCTCTCACGGACTGATACGGCGCGAGCAGAGGCGGTTCACCCGGAACGTCTGGGCGGTTGAAATCTGCTTCAACGCGTTCCCAGCCAAATATTAAATTACCAACCACAAATTCGAGAGCATCCTCGAGCATCTCAACAACGCCTTGAGAGAGGATTTTGGCATGTGATGCAGGATCCTTGCGAGCCTCGCAATGGTTGCAGAGCGTGTCACGACCCAGCCGGGCATCGTATGTATCCCAGCAACGGAATGCGCCTTGTTCTTGCCATGAGCCACAGGACGGACAGCGGGCGGTGCGCAAGGTGATGGGAAAGTCCTTTGCGTTGGGTCGGTGGACGACTCGAATGAGCTTTGGGGTCATGTCCAGCGGCACCGACTCGAATAGGCCGGGGAAGAAATATGAGCATTTATCGACGAAGTAGAGCTGCCTTGATATCGCCAGCGGGACCGCGTCAACCGGGAAGGTTGCGTTGCTCCCGTTTCGCAACGGCGGCCGACCTGGCTGGCGTTTGCAGTCGAGACATCTACGCTTCTGGCGTGACGTGCCGCAGAGATATTTCTCGGCTTCTTCAGCGACGGCGTCTGCCAGACGGTAATCCGGCCTCCCGAAGGGGTTGGCGGTGTCGGGTATGAACGGGCCCGTAACGGCCCGATGATATTGTATGCGCCATTTCCGTTGTTCCTGTCGCTCTCTGTCGGCCTGGGATTGGATGCGTCTCCATCTGGCACTCGGCTCAAGCGGCTCCCAGTCGGTAACGAGACACTTCTCGGCCTCGACGCTCCCCGGCGGTGGTTTCCGGTAGCGCAGGCGGAGGATGGCGTGGTTGTCGAACATCATGTGTGGCAGCAGCTGCATACAGCCGCAGCAGGCATATTTGTTGTTCCTCCACACGGTGGTGCCTGGCGGCGGCGTTATCTTGTTATCGCGCGCCCGGAACAAGGGCACGATGCCGCCGTGCTCAGGCAGCAGCTCAAGCGCCAGCAACCGGCAGACGTAATCATGACGTGTTGGCCTGATCAAATCCCGTAGCCACGTTGACGTTTCTGACAACGCGATCAACGTTATGGGGTCAACTTGTGAGATGATGCGCCCGACAACCTCGGGGGGCAGTGCGGAAAACAAGCTGGACGACGCCATGATGTTGTGTCGTGCTAGGACCCGAAGGCGGACAGGATGACGTGCTTGAACCGCCCGGCCCCACTTTGTCGTGCAGGCACGGATTGTTTTGATTGTATACGGTATTATATACAATGGCGAGAGCTCTCCCAAAACAAGGCAGTCCTCATCTCTTAACTGCGCCCACCCTAATGAATCCGTAGGAGCATTGTCCATACGTACCGTAGCATTCAGGTCCGTAGTTAGCTGAGTCGATGCCAACTTAATATCTACTCGCGAAGAAAGCTGTTCATGGGAATCAACATAGCCACGGGAGTATAGCAGAGAAATGGGGTTTTAATTACACCTCTTACTGCATTTTCGGATAGTGCAAAGCCCTATTGTGCATCTTGGTTGACGACCGGTATGTTTTGACAGATGCCCTAATTCAGGTCCTCAGCTCAGGTCCCATGAGCTAGGGGGGGCCACGAACAGAGACATAGAAGGCTCCGGAGATGGCCGGCGCTGAAGTAGCGCCCCCTGTCCCAAGGCTTGAGATGGCCGACATACGCATGCTCTTTCCTGTCCTGATGTTGGTCGCCGAGAAGCCGGGATCACGCCGGCGCTGAGACCAAATTGCAGGCATCAACCCGTGAAATTACTGTGCCGCCACCACTCCAGACAGCCCGCCAATCGAAATACCCCCAGGTTTCAGAGTGTGCTGTCGATTACTCACGCCCCAAACACTAGCTAGCGGCGCCCCTGCGAAACCATTGTGCCTGACGCAGTTGCTTGGTGGAGTTGAACGGTCTGCGCTGCTTTTCCAGCCTCGGCATTGGCCGTTTGGCCCCCTGGCTGCATCTCACAGCGGCGTTATACGGAATAGGAATGCTTTGGTGTTGAGCCTGTGAGCTTTTGGCCTCCTTCCCGCGGGCCGGGATTGGGGATGTAGGGCTGACGTGAGACGACCTCTGGTGTGGTCGACTGAGACCTGTCGGCCGCAACTTCAACTATGACGGCCCACCTGGCCTTCAGCGGCTTTTCAAGAACGCTCTGCCCAACCTCTGTCCTTCTCACTCCCACATGCGCATACGCTACTGGAGGGACAACAAGCTCCAACGGTGCCAGGATGGATCCTTACCAGACGGTACAGCAACAGGAACAGTACTACCAACTACAAGACGTCCCGGGGGAAAAGGTTGCGCCGTTTCAGTACCAGCAACAGGCCTTCCAACCATATAGGACAGACGCCAGCGGCTCAGATGCGACCACTTCAACGAATACCATCCTCAATGTCAAGCGCAGTGTTGCCCTGGGTGTGCTCGCCGTGATCGTCTTGCTTTCCCTCGCCGTCATTGGCCTCAGTGCGGGCCTTGGAGTCAGCCAGCGTGACTTGCGCCAGGTAAAAGGCGACCTTGAGGTGGCGCAAGCAATCTTCTCTTCTGCAGTAGCCGCGGGGTATGTGCCAGCCGAGAACAGCGAGCTTGCAAGTACTCACCGTAACCACAGGGCCGCCACGACGGTATTCCACACTCCCACACCCGCAAGCGCTTCATCAACGGCATCCGCGACGACTGTTGCCGACGTGCAATGCCCTAGGGCCAACGGCACCATGTACACGGCGCGCACCGGGAGCAAGCAGTTCCGCCGCATGTGCGGTATCGACTACGGCGGCGAGGGCGAGGCTGTCGACATTGGCAACGTGCAGACGCGGAGCTTGGACGCGTGCATCGACGCCTGCGCCGCCAGGCCGAGCTGCACCGGGGCCGGGTGGGGCGTCATTGACGGCGACAGCGGCGCAATGCATTCGTGCTGGATGAAGACGAACCTGACCAGGTTCCACCGGGCGAGGGATGACTGGGGATTTGCCGTTCTTGTGAGCGAGGAATGATAGCGTGCTGAGCTTCTCGTTTTTAGCCAGATAGAGAACGTCCGCGGTTGGTCCCGGCGACGTGGCGCCCCCGCGGGAAAGGTGCAAACCGAAGCCGGATGGGAATTCAAGAGGTTGTCCTACGGGATGCAGCGAAACGCGCCGGCCCGGGTTTCTTCAGTGCAGCCTCAGCCATCCGCCATGCCGATATGCGCCTTGTCCATAGCAGGTCCATAATCCCGATGCCGTGGTCGAGCCGTGTGCGCCGCAAAATCCGTGCGCTCCCGCATGTGTTCCCGCGCCGGGATGCAGGGCACTGACGGAAAAGGCATGTGGAACGCTCGGTGCTCCTCAAACCGGGTTCCGAAAGCGCCTCCCGAGCAGCCTGTGGGATGTCCGTCTCTGGCCGCTTCGCGTCCGGACTGTGCAGGGTTGGTTTGTTCTTGCCCGTCACGGAGGACCGCCGATGGGTCTGGACCTCGAGATCAGAAAGCACACGACAAGTTTGTCAGCAGCCAAGGCCCTGCGGGGTTCCGACGGCAAAACCACACCTGTTCCAGAAAAAGTTCGTCTGATGGCTGGTCACGAGCGAAACCGGTTGACATGCAGGAGGGGTTTCCCAGGGATTTCTGGTTGCGCTTGGCTTGCCGGGGCGGGCGCCCCACCTGTCATTTCATGCAGCACCTCGTCCATGGCTGAAGCCACCCGCCGGCCTTCGATCCGAATTCCCCACGTGGTGCAGATTTCTTCTTCTCACGCAGTGTTCATGCAACAGCAGACTCCCGGACGCGTCTCTGCCGCAGTATCTGCATGCTGAAGCTTGTACCATCTACCTACCGGATGCCCTGCCAGGCTCAGAGGCATACGGAACAAGGTGCGAGGACCCCTCGCGCCGCTGTCCTGATGCGGTCATGTGAAGGATCCCGGAAATTGCGTTTGCACATGCTGGGACGTTGATGTTGTGTTCTGCGTCGTTGCCCCGGAACGGCTGAGTCCCTGGCGAGATCCCCCATGCCGCTGGCCTCGCCGTGTCGGGAACCAGGGACGCCAATCCGGGGCCAGATCCATGCAGCCCACCAAGACGAAGCCAATAACCTGGAAAGCATCAGTACACAGTAGCCTTCAGACGGGATAACGAGGCGATGAGTGGTCCCAAGACGGCCCTGCCGCAGCCGTCATCTCGCACCTGCCCCTGCAGGCATATCGCTTCTCTCGCTGCTGCATGCGGCACGGTCCATGGGCCAATCCAGTCGCTGCGCTACTGTCCTGATCCATGCGACGGCTCGCTCCTCTAGGCTGACGTCCGATGCTTACGGATCGACGTTTCTGACCTGTGCGTCAGGTATTCGACATGCGCAACATCTCGATGTGGTTCCCAGGATCGTCGCAGCTGCTGATCTCGACCAATATCGAATAGCAGTACATCACCACTCGCCTTGGAGGTTTCCCATCAGGTGGCCAACAATCTGCTGCCGAGTTTTTGCTGCAGCAGATACAGTACAACGTCGACGGCGATTGGTCGTCTTGGCCTTCTCGCATTTTCCCGTTTTGCCATCCGGGCCTTCTCCTGGTGTTGGGGACAACTGCTCGGAACCTGCACCGAAAGCCCACTTAATGACAGCCGAAAATAACACAGGGGCAGCGGTGCGGACTTGACACTGCAAGGCCATCGATGAGGGACCGGGGGGATGGCTTAACGAATGCGGGGACAAATCACGCCCCACTTCTCCCGTCAAGACGCCTCGTTCCCAAGTCCCAGGCATCCCTCGTACCACGAGCCGTCGATGGAACCGAGGGGCTCATCTTGCCCAGCAGCCACCGCCGGAAGACCCCAGCGCGAGCGCTGCCCCTGCTGTCAAAACTGAGAGGGCACACCCTCTCCTTTCGTGCAGAAGACTCTTCGTAGCGGTTGACCAGCAACGCAAAGTTATTTCATCGGTCCGCGCTAGCTCGGGATGGCGTGTCCGCTTCGCCGTTTGGGCCTTGCGCCAAGCCCTCCGGCCCTCCCCCTAAGCAGCGGGACGAGAGGTTATGGGTTGCCAGACCGCATTGAACTAAGGTTCCATCCACCAACTTGCAGGTTTTCGCCCCCCTCCCCCCGACACAAGGCCCCGCCAAGCACCCGTCTCTTCCCCAGTTTGGTCCACTCTCCGCTGGGAGCCCCTCCCCTAATCCACATCCCTGCTAAAGGAGTCCATGCCGCCGGGGTGTGAACGCCGGGCCCAGAGTTGCCGGGACGAACGGATCGCCTGCTATTCCAGGATATTAATGTCTCCCGATTGCGCATGGCAGCCCGGCATGGCGTTCTCTGCCCGCCCGCATGTCGACTCGCCGGCTTTCCACTGCTCGACCCGAACTGTCGCCATCCCCCGAGGCACCGCACGCAGACAAGAGCAAAACGAGGAGGATCGCAAACGGTGCACGCCGGAATGGCGTCAAGAGTCACGAAGGACTCGGCGTCGGCCGAGTTCGAGGAGGTTCAGGAGGCGCCGCGGTTCCAGAGGGTCTACTGGACAAAAGAGCCGCACCTGAGGAAGCTTTACTGTTTGAGCACCATCCTGATGGTGGCGTCGGCGACGACCGGGTACGACGGCATGCTCGTCAACACATCACAACAGATCGACGCCTGGAACTGGTTCTTCTTCCCCGAGATGATGGAGAACCCCGACATCTCGGACCCCGCGCTCGACAGCAAGCTCGCCATCCTCGTCAACATGTTCAACATCGGCTCTATCACGTCGTTTTTTATCACGCCCTACATCGCAGACCACTACGGTCGTCGGCCGGCCATCGTCCTCGGTTGTCTCTTCATGGTCATGGGTGGGCTGCTGACCGCGTTCTGCAACGGCTACGGGAGTGAGTATGCGACCCTGCTGTGGCCGGGACTAATACTGACGGTGAACAGTGTACATGGGCGGGCGTTTTATGCTGGGCTTTGGCAATTCGCTCTCCCAGATGGCATCGCCGCTGCTCCTGACCGAGATTTGCCACCCGCAGCACCGCGGCCCCGTGACGGCCATCTACAACTGTCTGTGGAACGCGGGCGCGCTGCTTGTGTCGTGCATCGCGTGGGGCACCGCCAACATCCAGAACGACTGGTCGTGGCGGTCCATCACGTTCCTCCAGATCGTGCCGTCGCTCGTCCAGCTGGGCGGCATCTGGTGGATCCCCGAGTCGCCGAGGTACCTAATCAACAAGGACCGAAACGAAGAGGCGTTGCTCATTCTGTCCAAGTGGCACGCCGGTGGTAACCTCAACAACGCCACGGTGCAGTTTGAGTTCCGCGAGATCAAGGAGACGATTCGTATCCAGAAGGAGACGGAGCGCGCCACCAGCTACCGCGATTTCTTCCGCACCAGGGGCAACCGGTGGCGCCTCACTATTATCGTGTCGTTAGGCGTCATCTCGCAGTACAGCGGCAATGCTCTCTTCTCCAATTACATGAACACCATCTACAAAGGCGCCGGCATTGTCGACCAGAACCAGAAGCTCGCCATGTCAACGGGCAAGACAATCCTCGACCTCATCGTCACCATCGCAGCCGCGCTCAACATCGACAGGTTCGGTCGCCGCCCGCTATTCCTCCTATCCATGTGTGGAATGGTGGTTTCGTTTGCCTGCTGGACCGCGATGGGTGCCATCTACGAGTATTCAGGCGAGCAGAACGCCAGCTTGGGCTACACCCAGCTCGTCTTCATCTGGGTGTTTGGCATATTCTACGACATTGGCTTCTCGGGCCTGCTGGTCGCCTACGCGCTCGAGATCTTGCCTTTCCATCTGCGCGCCAAGGGCATGATGATCATGAACATCACGGTACAGGCCATCCTGGCCCTCAGCAAGTAGGTCCCCTGCCACTCTCTCGTCTGCTCAGTACGCTGACCCCACTTAGCCAAACGAACAAGCTCGCCTGGGAGCGGCTGCCGTACCACTGGAACTTTATGCTCTTCTACACCATCTGGGATCTGTGCGAGCTCGTCTTTGTGTGGTTCTTCTACGTCGAAACCAAGGGTCCCACGCTCGAGGAGATTGCGCGCATATTTGACGGCGACGGCGCTATCGCCCACATTGATATGCACGAGGTGCAAAAGGACATATACCGCAACGCTGACTTTGATGAGGATCGCCTTCCAGGGAGAGCTCTGTAATTCGGGCCGGTGGCCCAGTCCTTTGTCATGCAGGATTTGGAGTATGGCGCATTTCGGTCTGTTGCACTGTGTTGAAGCGATGGTCGTAAAGTTTATGATACCTCGGGTGTTTATGATACCACAATACACAGACCGGAGTTGCCGGTCTTTCGAGCGCTGTACTACTAGCAGGTCCCTCTCGGCTCCCGCTTGACTATACGTGAATGCTGCGTCCATGCTCCCGATGCTGCGGTCAACCCTGCACGGAGCTAGGTTTGGCCGTGCTTCGGTAGTCTGGCTACGAGGTCTCTCTGTGAGATGTATTTCACAGAAAAGAAGGCACTGGGCATCAGCGTTGGGGATGGAGATCGAGGGTGCACTCAAATAGTCAATCTCTGGAGAATTCGATTGAACAGTAACATTAAACCGGCGAAGCTCATGATTTAATGATTTCCCCTAGCCTCAACTGTCAACCGCGGTCACTCGGCCTGGCACGCCGTTCCCGAGGCATCTGAACCGCTTAACGTTATAGTAATTCTATTTTCAACTTTGGCGCTGCCGTGATCGCCTTCAGCGACTCAATTACCGCCTCCTCGTTCTCGAGCCAGACGAACCGGGGCTGCTTGTGCACCGACAGCAACAAAGTCCCCAGTTCCGGGACCTTCTTGCATAAGGCGTCGACTCTACGGAGCTCCCGCTCCCAAGCCGCGTTGAGCTTACGTGACCATCGCGAACTATATTTCTCCGTCGCCTGATCGTCTCGGTACAGCTTAGGATGGGGGTACAACATCACTTGTAGGTGACGTACGGGTAGAATGCAAGCGATCCCGGTGAAAGCCGATAGCGTTTCTATGTTGTCGAAGCAGAATGTCCAAAGACGGCATGTTTCGAGATACCTAGCATTGTTAGTAGGGTGCGCGTTACAAGAGCATGGGACGGCGTCATACATTTGTTGACATGTCTGCATCAGAGCGAGCGAGTCGGCGTCTGGTTGCACGCCGTAGATTTCGACGTAGGTAAAGAATCCAGGGCTGGTCTGGAGACAGCATGCAGAGCCGTTGGGGTATGTCCATGTCGTGTCCGATGGCGGTGTTTTGCAAGGGAAGTGGTTGAGGACTCGGTGCGGAACGGCCTGGCTGTCTTCGTTAACAGCATGTGAACTCAATGCTGGCCGTACCCAGAGGCGGCGATGCAGCGGCAGGACGAACGAGTATATCTTGCACCGCATCTCCAGGGGTAGACGGGTGAAGAAGGCCGAGTATTTCTGGGCGACGTTGGTGCTGTTTTGCATCAGCTGTCCTATGTCTATGGTTTTTCCAAGGGAGCTATGGCGACGACCTAAACAGGCAGCATTCAGCGACGGATTCGAACCGGCTTCGGCATTCCAGAGGCGGCTCGCACGCCCACAGGCAGGTTGATGTGTATCCATTCTGAAGGGCCTAAATTTCCTTGAGACAGTAATCGTTCCCATATACCTTGTGGCCGCCCGTACTTTAAGTCGATCGAAATCTGGTTGCCTTCCGGCCGCGTAACCATCATTGGAGCGGTTCTACTAGGCAGCGCTCGGTGTTCACGACAGATCGCTATGTTAACCTCATTTAGATTGATAGAATACCACTGGGGGGTTCTCTACAGCATATTTGCGTGCATTTCATGCTCGGCGGAACAAGCCCGGCGTTGCCCTTGGCTGACTGAATCTCGGAGGCGACTCGGTTTTCGCCTTGACCGCTCACCTAGACAGACTAGGCCCGCTGCATTCGTTTGCTGCGGCTAGACCGGGGCAATGCGTGGCGATATTAGCCGCACATATTTAGTTCACATTAGCGCGCATTACTCGATGTGCGAGCGATGGCAACTTGAAGAAAAACCGTTATTAGGCTTGACCTGGTTCTGTGCTAAGAGCCGGACTGCCCGATCTAATGAGGCTAGGGATTCGAATGCAGTCGGATTCTTTTGAGCATCTGAGAAACGATTCAACGTTCGATTCTCCCGCGCGGCAGCCAACGGCTATCCCTCTGCTTCGTTGCTCGGCCGAGACCGGGTCAACTTCTGGCGAGTCTCGAACGCTCATTTAGATATCTAGGCATCCGGACAATCCGACCTGTAGTCGGCAAAGCTGTACATCTGGAGACTCTAGCTCGCGAAGCGGAGAATTGTCAGGCGGCCGAGCCGTGCAACGCGGCCAGCTCATATCCCCACAGCCTCCGCTAGGGACGAGAGCATTCTATGATCGCTGGTCGTTCTTAAACGGGCCATCGGCACTTGGGGACTTGCAGGAAGCTCGGCTAGAGATGGGGAAGGAGTCAGATGGCGGTGACGTGATCGATTGATACCAGAACCGCCGGCGTACGGCACCTTGACGAGAAGGTCGACGCTGCTTGTCTATATCAAGACGTCACCCCCGCGGCTCAACACATGCTTTTCATCAACATCTCCTCATTTCACACAGATAGAATAAAGCTGACACAATAAATATGAGATACGCCAGCCTCAGCCTGCGCCTCCTTGCCGTTGGGCTCGGACCGGTGGGGTGCTATGCTCCATCCGCCGTGACTTTGGCCGCCGCAATGTTCATCGACTACGAGGAGCACAAGATCAGCTTCTACAAGGCTGGATCTGGCTTTGAAGATTCACTACACTACAACCCGT
Source organism: Madurella mycetomatis (assembly GCA_022530565.1). Taxonomy (NCBI): domain Eukaryota; kingdom Fungi; phylum Ascomycota; class Sordariomycetes; order Sordariales; genus Madurella; species Madurella mycetomatis. The sequence continues at coordinate 9,352,868 of JAJTVB010000003.1, read as the reverse complement.
GGTTGGGTAAGCGGCTTACGTTCTCGGCTGACCTGTCAGTGGGCCGCCCGCTGCCCGCTGTCTCCCGGGCCAACCTTGGAGGACAGAAGTTACGTCCTGGCCATCAATAACTGTGCCGACCGCGTCCATCCGGAGTTTGGCGACACACCTTACAACACTGTTGACTTCCCGTGTAGCGCGGGTCGCGATCGACCATGCCGCGGGCCATCAGGTCCAGGACGGGCAATCTGCGGTACTATAATTATTGGATGGGAAGCAACCAGCAGCCTGGCGCGCCACAGCCGTACGAGACGATTGTCGACTTTGACTCGGACGTAATCATGACGCTGGTCGACGTAGAGATGCAGGGAGGGCATTACCTTGTGCGGCTGGATGGCATCTTGCTCGGTGAGACGGGCGGTGAGAAGGGGTACTAGAACGCCTTCGTCGGCTATTACAAAGGTGCCTCATGAACGGCTACAGCAGGGGTTATTTCCGTATTCCCAAGGGACCTTGATCATGACATTTGCGCGGCGGTCAGGCCGACGCTAACAGCCCTCCCCAGGCCTTTATATTGAGTTTGGCTAGACAATCAGTTTCTAAATGTGTTCGCGCTCTTCAAGCTGCCCGGTAGAGCCCCGCAGGCCCCTTCCAACCTGCACTTTCACTCCGGCTTACGGGCCCAGAGGATTCTCTGGGAATAGTAGGTATGATGCTTTCCGGACTTGACCTCGCGGCGGAACATAGCGAGGTAGACGAGAATCTGCTGGCGGGACCAGCCCAGAGTGTTGGCGATGAAGAGAATGTACCCCTCGACATCCTGGTCCATGATGGCCTGCGCGATGCGTCCTATCTGGTTCATGTGTTGGTCCTTGGGCCACCCGCCAACCGGGGTCTGCACGCGTCAGCTGCTAGGCAACAGGTAGGAACCCTCATAGCCGTGAAACCAACCTTGAATTCGTGTTCTTCAATGTCGACAAAGCCAGCCGTCTCCATGCCTTTCCTCTGCAGTCCATCTTCGTATACTGTGAACACCTGGTCGATCTTCTTGCCGCCCTCGGCAAAGATCTTTCCCCACTGGGCAATGGCGTCCGTATCCCGGACGGTCCCGTCGTCGCTAGTCAAGACCGAGCTGGGCTCGAAGCTCTCGATATAGCCGCCCGGTTTGAGGATGCGGTACGCCTGCTTGAACAGCTCGTCCCAGTCTTTCACGCTGCCTAATAGCCACCGCATGTGCACGTAGTCTACCGAGTTATCCTCGAACGTCCAAGGCTGCGAAAAGTCCTCGATCTCGCTGTGGGGGTAAGCGGTCGTGACAATGCGCCTCCGGTTAGTGCGACTTACAACTTGAGATTTGGTGGCACCCATGAGGGTTGGATGGGCGAGATGTCGGTGCCGATGACATCGGTGTCGGGAAAATCGTCAGCAAAATCGCTAAGGCAGCCGTTAGTACAGGCCTCGCCGGATCCGTCAAGCTGACTGGCTCCTTACATGGCCCAGATGCCTGTAGCACGGGATATCAGTAATTAAGGAGCGACACGGGAACCTGTAGGACAGACATACCCGTCCCAGTCCCGATATCGATTGCTTTCTGCAGCGGCGTGTTAGTACCAAACGCTGTGCAAGGTGGCGGGGCCTACCTCGATGTTTTTGCTAATGGGCGCCAAATAGAGTTTCCCGTCCAGCGCCATCGTCAGGGCATGGTGGCTACTAGCGTGAGCAACCACATGGCAACCTCACGGCAACCGCACGCGTCCGCACTCACAGTATATCGCTGGCTTCATTCTGCCTCTCGTCGTTAGACGCCCTTAACAAGTTAGTACGAGCTGGAGGGTAGGCGGTCCAGGAGCGATTGCTTACCAATACTGGGCGTCGCCCCTCTCGCTGTGGTAGGTCCGGCCGTAGAGCGTGCGGTACTGGAGGATGCTGGACGTGATGGACGCCGTGGAGCTTTCCGCATCGGTTCCAAGCGCCGAGTCAGCGTCGCTGTTGTCCGCGGGAACGTCCTAGGCGGTGAGTTAGTCTTGCCCGATCGGCGTGATCGCCATCGTTGCGTCGGTACCTGTGCCATCCAGTGTTCGGCAGGCAAGACTCCGGTGGTGGAGGGCTCCGCCGCAGGTGCGGCCTGTTCCGTAGCTTTTTTGTCTGACATGGCGATGGATGTGCAGAGTTTGGGTGAGGGGACGGTGAATGCGGCGCCGACTGAGCTATTTCACGGACCGGTCCCGCCGAGAGGGTCACGGCGGCAGGGGAGATTGGCCATACGCAAGCCAGCCATGAAAGCTGCAAGCGGGGCACATGCCGAACCCGGCCTAGCCGCATGCCGAGAAGCTGGAGTTGGTGTGGTGCCGGGAGGCAACCGACGGAAAAGGTACACACTAGTTTCGAGGCAACTAGAAACGTCTTAGTCTTGTGTTGACCGCAAATCCTGCTACGAAGGAATTAGAGCCAGCAGCAAATTCTCATTCAGTACCCGTGCCACGCCCCACTTTAATGGAACTCGAGGACCCCTCGCACCACTAAAGTGGTGCTTACCACCAGTGCGGCCACATCACCACAGCGGCCACTTTTCCCACCCCGCCATCAATTTTCCACCAGAACAACCCACAACTAGCCCATTCGAAAGCAACGAAGATGGAGAGTCGAATCCAGGAAGCCCTCCAATATATCAACGAAAATCCGGGGGCCAAAACCGCCCGCGTTGCGCTAGAATTCGGGGTTCCCCGGCCCCGCTTACGGCGCCGCCTCGATGGCATCGGTCCTAAGGCAGGCCGTCCCGCCACGAATAAGAAGCTGTTGCCGGCTGAAGAAGTTGCGTTGTGCCGATATATCGATCGCCTTGACTGCCTCAACCTTGCGGTACGCCCTGCCTTTATTACCGCTGCAGCAAACTACATCTTGTTGGAGAGTTCTAGCCAAGCCGATAAAGACGACCCACCCGTTGTTGGCCGTAACTGGACTACACGCTTTATTCGTCGCTACGATTACATTCGACAACGTCAAAAGAAGCTCGATTCGGATCGCCAGTCAGCTGAAGACCCTCAGCGCGTTGCAGAATACTTCCAGAAGCTCAACAAGGTCATTATGGAAGAGGGGATAGTGGCCGAAGATATCTGGAATATAGACGAGACTGGGTTTCGAATTGGTATTGGGAAAGACCAGCTTGTCGTTACAAAGCGCCGTCGTACCCACTATCTTGGTATCCCAGAGAACAGGGAGTCAGCAACAGCCATCGAAGCCATCTCAGCAGGTGGGCGTGTCATCCCTACATTCTTAATCCTTACCGGTCAAGTCCATATAGCCCGCTGGTATCAACAACCTGAACTGGATGATGACACAGCCATCATCCCATCGTCTACTGGTTATTCGAATAACGAAATCAGTCTAGAATGGCTAAAGCACTTCCACAAACATACAGCACAGTCGACGACAGGGAAAAAGCGCCTCCTTATTGTCGATGGCCACGGCTCACACCACACAGTCGAATTTATTCGATTTTGCCAACAAAACAACATTATCACCTTTGGCTTACCACCAAATATGACACATCTTCTTCAACCACTTGATGTAGTTGTTTTTCAGCCCCTAAAGCACTACCACGCCCAAGCATTAGATATACTCATTCGCGACGGTATCCCTGATATCACCAAGCTCGAGTTCCTCAGTATTATCCAGCAAATTCGCAGGCAAGCCTTCAAGCACAGTACTATCCTATCAGCATTTAGGAAGACTGGGATCTCACCATTCAACCCAGTACCTATCCTAGATCAGTTACGAGAGCGGCAAGTCCAGCGTACCCCTACACCACCCCCCCCAACCTATACTAGTTCCTCGCCACCGGGAACTCCCTACACTCTGCGGGAAATCCACAAAGTTGCTGGGAAGATTGAGACCATGATAGATGAGTCTCTAGAGCCAGGGACTGAACTTGACATCAATATCAGACGCTTTCTCAAAGGATCCTTGACTGCAGCCACTGAATTGATCCAAGTAAAAAGAGACCTTGGAAGGACCCGGATGGCTGAAGCTGTACGTAAGCAACGTCGTCTGGAAAAGAACTCGCCACTGCAGTCAGGCGGGGTGTTGACAGTTGGACTGGGCCGTCAGATGGTTAAACAAAAGAAGGATATAGAGGTTGACAAGGCACGGAAGATAGTGGAGGCGGCAGAAAAGAAGGCACGCAACGCTTTTAAAAAGTGGTTTGAAGAGGCTGCAAAGGGGGCTCGTAAATGGAGGTTATCTGGAAGACTGGAACCAGCGGAAATAGTTGATGGAAGTGGTGTAACTAGGTGGCTGAGGAGGTTCTAGTATCAGGGGGTGGGAAAAGTGGCCGCTGTGGTGATGTGGCCGCACTGGTGGTAAGCACCACTTTAGTGGTGCGAGGGGTCCTCGAGTTCCATTAAAGTGGGGCGTGGCACGGGTATCTAGTCGGTGCAATCCTAAGCTCCTCTTGTACACGACCCATTGCCTCCAGGCTTGGCTATGGTACAGTACTTAGTAGCCGGGCATACGTGTGGCCTCTGTCTGGGGTTATAATTGATTGATCCGATTGGGTTTCCTGCAACAGATTGCGTGCCGTGGAATCCGGCCTGTGTTGGGCACGCATCTGCACAACCCGACGAGCATCCCATCGGTTCAATCTGGATCTCTTCATAGACCTCCGCTCATACAGTAGCTTGCGCAGCGCGCTCGCCGTTGGCTGCATCAGCAGTACCAGTCATGGTCACAGGACACCCCTTTTCGGCATCACTGCCACGTCGAAGTCGCTTTCCCCCGTGACTTGCCCGCATTAGCGCCTCGAGATATGCTATAGCTGCGGTCAGCAATAGTCGGCTCGCGCCTACATGGGACGCACAATCCGATGATGAAAAAGTCTGGATTGTATGCTTCAAGCCACAGCGGTTGACCAGCGGCGGCGAGTTGTAGTAACACCTTCGCCCGCTGTAATCATGTGACGAGAAGATGAGCGACATGAGCCACAGATACGAGAGAGACATGTTGAGCTGCAGCATATATCCGCGGTACGACTTGACGGCCGGTAGGAACATGGCGAAGAGATAGAAGAAGAGGGTGAGAACGGCCTGGAACGAATGTAAGATGGCATCACGACGGGTTGGGCTGGCAGGCGAACAATGATTAACCCGTAGACAACATGCGTTCCCCGGTGGCGATAGCGGCGGATAAAGTAGGTTAGGATTTCCCTGAGGATTGTAGACAAGGCCAAGATGAGGAAGTTGTTGAGTCCCAATAGCGCGCGGGGGATGTGTCCCTCCATGAAATTCCTAGTATTCACAGTGCCGTTTGATGAAACTCGTGCCGGGACATTTCAACCCGTCTAAGTGCAGAGAGTGGAAGAGACAGAAGAGGAACGGCTGAACGCCTGTTTCGTTCCTGTATAGGCTTTATTAGGGCGACTTGGCACTGAACGAGGCGTCGAGCACCTGTCTCTGTCGGGTTGCGTATCGTCGTCACCGACGCGTCTTAGGCTGGGGCGCAAATGAACTTCGAGTCATGACAAGCATAAACCTGATAGGATTGTGGTCGGGTGACGTTGAGACAAACTAAACACGCACAGGGTACCCAAAATAAGATGGGACGGTGACGGTACCATAACGACCTAGTTGCGCTCAGTCATCAGTTCCCAACCCACCTGGACGTTTGAGAAGGCTGTATTGTAACTCCGATTCGGGTGCTGCTAGAGGTGCGGAGATCCGCTCCGCACTAGCTGGCATCGGGAGCGCTAGCAGGAGGAAAGGGCGACGAGTTGTCTGCCATCGTGACCTCTTGAGCGGCAGTTGGACGATGTGCTAATGCGGAGACGGACAAAATGTGGACAGGTCGATGTGCAGTAAAGGTGTAGGTTAGCCTACGACAGAGAACAGAGATGGTCAATGCCGGCCGACCTATTTCTGGTCTGGTCCCAGTCCTGATCGGTTTTACCTTTGGAGTTGGGAGCTAATGTAGTACCCAGGAGGGAGATGTAATTACCTCAAAAGAGGATACCAAAGCCAATACTCAGACAGGGCTCTACCGGTTTGTGGAGTTGGGTTGTTGGTGGTCGAGTGCCGCCTATCTCAGGTCCAGTAGTATTCATGGTGATATACTACTGTTACACACACTAACGCGTGGGCGGCTTGTGTAATCTTTGGGTCTCTCTATCGCTCTAAGCTCGTAGATTTCCAGACCAATACAGCGCCGACACTGCGTAGCAGCATTTGTTCCCGGGCCTATTATCCTCGACCCAATTAAATCAGAACGATCAGCGATGACGAGACTCCTTTCTGGTATCTCTACCCGGTCCGGAATCACCTTCGTTGCTGACGGCCAAAGATCTGTGTGGTGTTTGTTCCGCTGAAATGAGATTGTGGAAGGGTGTGGGAATTTCAGCACCATCCCTAGACCCAGTGAACGCGCGTCAAGGCCTAGGCTCCTGGACTGGATGAAACCCGACAGATTGGGCAACGCGGACCGAGCGATGCACCAGTAGTTATTGTCTCAGCAAAGCCCATAGCCGCCCTGCAAGGGGTGCAATTAACCCGAGCCATTGGGGCGATCCGGGTGGCCGATCATGACACCCAAAAGCCACCCCGGCTATTACCACTCCGGAGCAGAGGGCGGAAAGCGGGGAGCAGCTGCTTAATTCCTGCTCGAGACCAATTACCTTATCCCCACTCAAAATCTGGGGTCCCTGGGGAACTCCGCAGTGCCTGGATTCCGGCTAAAAGCGCGAGCCGGGGGGAGCAGGTTGCGTATATACTCTGAGATGGTCTCGCGGCCGCAGCAGCGAGAGTGCTGCATTTGTAGATGATCGAATTCTCCACCATGTCCCGCTTCGCACAGCTGCTCGCCGGTATAAGCCTGGCGCCCGGTGCCTGGGGCGCTACGCTCATTACCTCGCATTTTAGCGGTGGCATCTACACGCTGTCCCTGACCACCGCCGGCGACAGCGGTACGCTCTCCGTCACGTCCCAGGCCACGGGGTGCGGCACCACGCCTGGCTGGATCGAGCTGTATGCCGACGACCGCAAGCTCTACTGCTTCGATGAGTCGTGGATGGGGAGCGGCTTCATCGCCGAGTACAGCGTTGCGAATGATGGCAAGCTCTCCATGACTGGGCAGCTCCAGACGACCGGCAACAGCGTCCATGGGCTCTTGTACGGCGGCCCGGATGGGAAGGGATTTGTGGCGACATCCGAGTAGTAAGTCCCCATCGCGCCTTCCGGCCGTAAGACGCTGACCAGATAGCTCCCCCTCAACCATCACTACGTACAAGATGCCCCTCGCAGGCAGCAGCATGCTGCAGCTGGAAAAGTTCACCCTGGCACAGCGGGGACCCCATCCGCGGCAGGATGTCCCTCACCCCCACGAGGTGCATCTCGATCCGACCGGAGAATTCATCCTAGTGCCGGACCTGGGAGCCGACCTCATCCGCATCTTCAAGATCGACGCCGACAGCGGCGAGCTGACGTGGTGTTCAGATGCCACGGCCGCACCCGGGGATGGGCCGCGGCACGTCAAGTTCTGGAAGTCGGCCGACGGTCTGCAAAAGGTCTACTCGCTCAACGAGCTGGCCAACTCCGTCTCGGCATGGGATGTAGCTTACCCGAGCAACTCTTCCGACTGCCTGACCCTGACCAAGACACAAACGCTCTCAACCTTTGACGAGGGTGTGACAGGCGGACCGATGACCAAGGCTGCCGAAATCCGCGTCGTTGACAACTTCCTGTACGCCTCCAACCGGGCCGACGAGACATTCGGCTCCGAACAGGACTCCATCGCCACATACACCATCGACCCCGCTACCGGCGACATCGCCTGGCTCGAGGCGGCCAACTCGTACTCGTACTACCCGCGGACGTTCCAAATCAACAAGGAGGGCACTTTGGTGGCGGTTGGCGGGCAGACTTCATCCAACGTAGCTATTATCGCACGGGATCCCGCCACGGGCAAACTTGGCAACCTCGTGGCCAACGTCCAGGTTGCTCAGAAGGGTCGGGCCGGGGAGGAAGATGGACTCAGCGCTGTCCTGTGGGTTGAGTAGTTGCCAGAAGTTGGTGCAAGGGAAGGTCGTTCGTTGTCCTGTTCTGGAACTGTGTGGATTCGATCCAACTGTTACAGTACATAGGCGGGCACGTCCCTTTTCAAGCATTACCGATTGTTTTACTGCTTGTCCCTTTCACGTAAAGATGCATTTTGAAATGACCATTGTCTGAGAGATTCTGTGCTTGGCAAGGGTTGCCATTTAATTGTTTTGATGTCACAGAGTGGAAGTTGCTATGTTCCCGAGAGCCAGGACTCCGCGCATACCTAGGTACCTATTTAATGTAACAGCACTGATGCTATTTGCACCGAGCACCATAAGATGTTTATGACCAGGTTGCACTGATGCCGGAGCATGCCAACGCCTCCAGCAATTTACGTAACATGTGCATCCACCAGCCTGTCAAGCACAGCTGCGGCTGCGAGGGCCGACCCGAAAAAATCATCTGCAGAGAAATAAGGGAGCTTCTGATTGAGTACCCAGAAGCTCCTGCCCCGGTCTGTCCCCGCCTATCGTGCGTCGCCTATACAAAGCCAGTTGAGCTTAAATGCCCCAGCTGCCATACAGCCTGGATTAGCCAGACAGTGGGAGACTGGGAGGCACAGTGGCAGTTGCTGTACAACCGCGTGATAGGAAGCCCGCAGGGGGTTTCGCTGCTTTCAACCTGGAAAAATACCCTGGAGCTGGAGCTGGCTCATCGTATCAACTGGTACGAGGACCAGACCAGGAATAGGATTGGGAATATCTATCATAATCTCTCGGTCTAGATCGCGTAACAGCTGAGCAACTCCCGCGCGGATATGAATGGGAGAAACCGGGAGTAAGTTTTCGGAATGTAATTCGTTGATTCCAGCCTTGAATGCGTTTATGCCTCGTTGACCTATAGCTCACCGTGTTTCTTATAACAGCTGGTCTTGTGCAACCCACCAAACCAAGCTCGTTTAAGAATGGCGTGCGTCCCATTGACAGGGTTGATTCATCGTAGCATCATCGAGCTAATTACCTACAAACTTGGCATCATTAACGCTGTGCTAGTACTAGTATTAACCGTAAGGTCAAGGTAATCTCTAGTGCTAGTGTATTGCATATCGCGATAAGAATAAGCTGAATCTAGAGGTTTAGCTGAATCCCGATTCTGAAACTTTCTCAAATAAGAAAAAGGGTTCCGAGAGACGGCATACACGTTGTGCAGAGAGCGAAGGTGGTGAGGAGACCGAATGGACAGAAACATCGAAAGGTGTTTGGCGGGTGGCTGCCGATGAACACACCTAGCCCGAGTCTGCAGGCTGATAGTGATGTCTTTTATCGGGCGGAACTGTTCATAACAATAATTACTGGTATGCTAAGAGCACCCCGAAATGTGCTGAAAAGGCAACCATATTCTCCACCGGTGATATGAGAAAGAGGTGCGTGGCTCATGCGCGGTAGCGGCGCACTAGGGCGTATTATCGTAAGCTAGGTGTTATCAGACCGATAGTTATAGCCTTCATACTAGCGGGAGTTAAAACCCCACTAACTTCTAGATGCTACTCCTCTTCCTCTCCAGAGTGTCCAGCATTTCTAGGAAGTAAGGGAGGAATTCTCTAGTTTCGACCTCAAGCCCTTGGCGGTGTTCCGGCACCACAGACCTTGGACAGTCCAGATTTTCGCCTGCTCCTCCATCCCGGAAAAGAATGCATCTTTACACCGAACACCCCTCATCACACCGATGCTTTTCTTTTTCTCTATCAACCGTCACAAGTTGGGAACATATCCCAGGAGAACCGGGAACTCGTTCCAAAAGGTGCGGAGATTCTCCGGCTCAAATAGCACCGCAGAGGCGTCTGGGAAGAGGGTTATAGTAGGTACCTGGTGGGAGATCAAGTGGTCGACCATTTCAAGGGAATCGTGGGCAGATTGGAATGAAAAGATGCCTCCACTGCTGCTGCTAAACAGGATAGACTTTTCGAGGCCTAGTTCCCTGATGATGGCGCGGATATCTCATGCTTGTTGCGGAGGGTTGAGTTTCTTGTTAACCTTGACCTGCAGACATCTGACGCCGGTTGAACGTGATGCAAGTAAACGCGTCGGCCAGCATGGCAATCAGGGGGTTGAATTGCCACCCATGGCCGTTTCCGCCTGGGATGAAGGTGAGAATAGGGCCTTTTCCTTGGTGTCAGTAATGCAAATCACAGTCTTCATTGTGGACAATTCCATGGTGGATGTTGGCGGCTTAAGCTCTCGGTGTAAATATACCTCGACTTGCGAATGCGATTGGTGCGCTTGTGCGACTGATATTCCGGCGGCTGTAGAACCAATTTATGATCCGAGCTTGAGACAACTTCACATTGGTAATCAGAATCCTTCGAATGCAGGAATGACCACGAATCAATTCATTGTAGGTGGATCGAGTGGCTGCTCTCCCGGCTCTCCGGGCTCCCGTCGGCCGCGCGGGAGGCTAGCGCAAGCGATATTGAAGGGATCGTCCGGAAGCTCGGGACCGTTCTCCAGGGCTTAATAGCAGCCCTAAGCGCGTTCCTTTGCGGACTCTGCGTTTGACGGGAGACTAGTATGCTAGAAATTGAGGTGGCAATGGAAAGAACGTGAGTCACCATGACGATATCTGGTTTCCAAGAGCGTCCTACTCTGTTGCTGTGTAGCGCCCCCTAGCTTTAGAACCGGTAGAAGCCAATACGCTGCCGCCGGTGAGATTATTATACTAAACCACTGTTGCAGAACTTCTCCATAGTTGCGCGCTCCTGCTGTCGGCTTCAGGGAATCAGATAACTACTAAATTGATGGGACCTCCGATATTTGGGCGACCGCAGAATTCAGCACGGACTAAACCTTGTGTAGAAGAGTCTCTGTACTTATATTTTATGAACGTTCTTAACCACGACGTCAATAGTGGAAAAAAGCTAAAGACTACCCCTAGGGCGGGTAACCTAAAGCACTACGTGATTATGCCATCTTGTTAGAGAGTCAGAGAGGCTCTCTTTCTCAGATGCTAGGCCCCTCGCCCCCGTATGCCTCTACAGATATGCCCACCTAGCCTAGAGACAGTGGCCGTCGCTAGAACCATTCGGCCCAAGCGACAAGCGTCCTGTTCGGCCAGACAGGGGAGGCGAGCTCTGCTACCCGAGGGCATTCCCCTTCTACTTAACCAGAAATGAACGGAGTGCTGTCTGCTCTAATTATATTATTATTATTCCTACTCCGCTTTACCCAACCGGGTGTGCCGGACCCTCTGACGCTAGTTACATAGGAAAAACCGTACCATATAGGCCGGGTCTGTTCTAATTATAACTACTGACAATTTTCTTGTTCTACAAACTGCGCATACAGAAGTGATTGAATGCTGATAGAAGGTATGTTAAAAGAAAATTAAATAGTCAAAACTAACCCACATCCAGCGGATATCTATTTCCTAACGTTACACCAACATACGTATTCCAAGCGGCTTAAACAACTTTGGGACTGACCAAGCTAACTAACTGAGAGCGAAATTACAGGCCAACAGAAGTCATCGCATTTCGTGGCTTCACGACGTACCGACATAACTAGGTACTTATCACTACGCGGAATAGGCCTGATAGAATTTATGATAATTCTTTCCTGTTTTACCCTCTCGCTTTTTGATGCTTTTACGAAGTTTCAGTTCAATCTGCCTTGTTCATCCATTCGGAGTAGTGCGCAGTCTCTGTTCTTCCTACTAGCGCTGCAAGTTTCTCGACGCTCTCGCCAAAGCACGAGCCCTGACTACGAAGATGGCCTGAACTTCAGGGATGGCCTTTCTTAGGGTTATGGGTGATTTGTACACCGTTTGAGAGATTCTGTCGAACGACGGAATCCTCGGTTATGTATGTACGTGTATGTGTGTCGAGTAAGGTCTGTTCTCATCCGTGTCAGCCAACTTGGCTAATAAGCGCAGTTGTCAGGATGCGGATTTCATCAAAAATGACACCAGGCAGTTTTGAGTACTAAAAATCCTCGTGGAAACTTGCCATGCCCGAATCTCCGAGTCGTAGCCGATACCGCCACAGGCAGCGAGCTCTTCGTGTACGATTCCCCCGTGAGCGACTTACTTCAGATATTTCGGTAGTCAATATGGAGGAGATGAGGAAGATTATCCCAGGAGCGCGCTTAGTGGGTTGGCCGAGCCGCGATAGAAACATCATTCAAACCAGCAAGCATTGTCTTGATGGACTGATGGTCCAGAGGCTCGGAGGCAACAGTCTAGTAGACATCAAGCCTAGCAACAATCTGATCGATTACAGAAGAAACCGGCAAGGGGCTTGCGAAAGACCTATGCTGGTATCTCAGGTTTTGAAGATAATGTGATCCCCCGTCCAGACACCTCGGATTGCATCAAGGACTTTCTCTGTGGGAACGAAGTCCGGGGCAGCCAGAGCTGTGGGCGCACGCTAAATAACACAGCCCCTCCCAAATTCACTCATTTTTCATAGTAACCATCTGTGGCGTGCTCGATGACAATGTCTTTTATGCTCCTACTGAAGAATGAGCTGAGAAAATAGCGTGGTGGCATATTCTGCGGCGCCACATGGTGGTTGTTTTGTAGGATAATTTCGTCTTGAACGCCACCGCCTCTTGAGCGATGGCGAGCTGCGGAGCCATCTTGAGGGACTTCATGAACTCGATTGCATGAACTAGGATAACATTGTCCTCGGCCGCCTTGCTCAACCCATTATTGTCGGCAATGCAAAAGCTAGCCGCGGGCTTCTTGTGCTTTTTGACCGCCGCGTTGAAGGTTTGGACAGCGGCCTGCCAGTCGGGTTCGGTGCCATAGCCACAATTTACCGGTAGGTTCATACTGACACAGCAGTTGAGGCTACCAAGCCAGGCAACATCAATCTCGGGCACCTCGGTCAGTATGGCGTCGAGGTCGTTGATGCGCTCAAGTGACTCGATCTAATTACACCATGACGGCTGCCTGGTCATTAAGGTTCTGCCAAACGTCGTGTTTCCCGTCAATGTCGTGGTCTGTGATGACTGGAAGCAGCAGGAACGGCGGCACCGATCGCGTAACCTTCCGTCGGCCATATGTGCCGAACTTGGCCGACGACACAACATGCTTGGCTTGTTCCACCGTCTCGAGCTGGGGCATGATGATGCTCGCACAACCTTAGGTTCGTCACTAACCGTCGTCATGGTTTCAACGTTGCAAGAAATGTATTGCCAGTCAATTCAAACCATGTCGTAGCCCATGGGCGCATCACTACGGAATTGAGGCCGGCATAGTATCCGATTAGGCACAGACTCTTCTTCTCGCGGTAGCGTTCCATCTCCATAGCTAGCGTAATTAGCCCAATATACTCCTCAGAGCGGACTGGCGAATAAACAAAGCGTTGTAGATAGTCTTGGCCGGGCTCGACCGCCGTCTGCCTGCTAGGCTAACTGGCTGGCTTGAGGAGGGTTGTGGGGAGCGAGCCCAGGATAGGCCGGTTAATATTCATGACAGAAAACCCAACGTTAGTTGATGCCATCCATTTCAATATGATCGTGAACCGTACACCGATCGGCAAGGTAGCCGGCTGGGAATGTCTGCCAGGGGTGAGTGTGACCAGTCGCAGCGTTTCGCGAGCTATGCAGTTAAGCCCCAAGGGTAAGCTACGCCGGATTCCCCCCCTCTAGTATACTCAAGTCAACCTGAACACATCCGGGTAATTAGCCCCTCGAACTGACACGCACAAGCAGGGGTTTCTCTTTATTGGGATCCAAGACGTCATCAACTAGGTTCGATCGAGGGAAATGAGAATCAGGTGTATTAATGAGCTGTATTCCGGAATGCGCTGTACATGCGTGGTGTGCTGTTCTCCATGATGCATGTGTGCGTCCTAAATTTCTCGACCTATGCAACCGTTCAATGCGACCGCTAACTTCAGAAAGATGAGCTTGATGCTATAACTCGCATAAATCCGGAAGGAAGAAATGGGCACCCCACACCAATACCAAGTTGCGAAACAATTGCTTCGACAGACGCTTCAAACCAAGACCGACAAGGCTGCAACGGACTTCTCCCGATCTTCTTTATCCTTTTTCATCTTGAATAATTGCTTGATCATATCCCTCTTCTTCTCCTTCGGCTTTCCCGAGACACTCTCTCTGTCATCCTCTTTGCTGCTCTCGTCGATCGCCTTGAGCGTCGTCCTAGAAGAGTGCTTTGACGACCGCGACACGGTCGATCCCTCGCGGTAGCTCCGGCTGCTACGGTGGCTCCGGTGACTCCTCTCGCTCGCTGCTTCGCTCTCTGCCCCATCTCTGTTCTTGGAGTCCTTCCTGCTGCTCTTGCGCTCGGGAACCTCGGGGTCGTCTTCCCTGCGAGAGTGGTGCCGACTGCTGCTGCTGCGGTGGCTACGATGGGACCGGCGGGACCGGTGACTGTACACGCTCCTGCCAGCCTGCGAGACAGAGTCGCTCGGGTCCACTTCATCATCGTGATACTTCTCGCGCAGGGCGCGTTCCGCCTCGCGACTCATTAGCTCGATGTCGGCGGCCGACTCGTCGTCGCCACACGGCACGATGCCGCGACGCCACGTCTCGATGCTGCTCAGGCCCTCGACATCGTCCAGCACAACCGCCTCGTCGTAGCTGGTCGCACTGGCGGGGATCGGCCCGGAGGTGGGCAGGGGTTCCTGGTTGACAACTGTGCCGGCCCGGGGTACCGCGCGCATCTCGATCGGCGCTTCGAGCGTCTTGGCGCCGGCATCCGCGATACGCTTGACAATCTTCCACCCGCCGAACATGACAACGGTCACGCCAACCGCCATGCTGGCACCAATCAGAAACTGGGGACTTGCCAGCAGCGCAAAGACCGCCGGGCTGCCGCCCTTGAGGAAAGCTAGGAATCCAGGGCTCATCTTGCCAATCAAGGCGCTTAGCTCGGCGAGTGACAACGCCACGGCGGCGGCTGCTTCGGGTTTCTGCTGTAGGTTTTCAATCATGGAACTCGCCGTGTGGTGCATGCACTGCGCTTCCTCCAAGAAATCCTCGATACGGTCCAACAGCCCGAGGGCCTCCGCCTCCTGCGGATCTTCGGTCCCGACCTCTCTCCCTTCCTTGTGCACGGGGTCGAGGTCGTGGCGGGAAGCGAGGTCGGGCGGCACGTCGCCGTAGGCGAGGTCCATGTCGATAGACTTTTTCTTAGTGAGGGACGGGTCGGAACGGGGGCGGTGCACGAGTTGCCGTCGTTCCCGCGCTGGGACCACCGCTTCGGACGCTGGAGGCGGGGTGGACTGATGCACGGATTCAGCCGGCGGCGGGAGAGCGGCGAGCGTCGGGCGAGAAAGCTGCATGTCCCGCGGGGCCGTCTCGGCATACGGCGACCGGTATACCTTGGACGGCGTCGTGGCCGAGACTTCGGAGTGCGACTTGAGGTTAGACTCGGTCAGGGCGGGACGGTCTCGCGACGACGACCGGGGTTGTTGGGATCGCCTCGAACGGCGGCTGTGCCGGGAAGATGCATGAGATCGGCCGTCGTCGTCTTCGTCGTGCGATCTCCTGCGGCCGGAACCATCGCCGAGCGACCGGCGGTCGTACACATGGTCGATTTCGCCATCGTGCCTGCCGTAGTGGTAGTCATCGTAGTACGGATCGGCGGGTCCACGCGGTGCTACGTCAAACGTCTTGGCCCGCTGGATGCCGGCGCGCTCGGCCTTGACAGCATCTCTCTTGTCTCGGTAGGCAGCCTGGGCCTCCTTGAAGATGTTGACTAGTTGTTTGCCCTGTCCGTTGTTAGACCTGATATCGCGAGGTCCCGTGGCGCCGGGCGGCAGCGGCAGGTGCCGGGGTTAGGCGAAGGGGCTTACCGTGCTAATAACCTTCCCCGAGTTGTTGACGATGGTGATGATCTCGGTAGTCGGCATGTTGGCACGTGATGTTGCTTTCAGCTGGAGTATGGGGTGATCCGAACTAGTCGCTTTAGGTAATCACTCCATGCGACGTATTAGCGCTGCCCTTGTCCAGCAAGAAGCCTGCTTCGGGATGTTGAAGGCGTCTTTGCACATGTACGGGGGAGAGGGGTACAAAAAACATCAAGAGACCCCAGGCTCAAGGGACAGGAAAGCGGGTTTATTAGTATTTAGCTGCCATCGCGGGGCATCCCCCTTGTATCCAGCGGCCATGTGTCCGGGGGATGGCAGAACAAGAACGTTTCAGGCGCGCCCGCCAAACGCCAGCAAACGGCGGTCGCAAGCCAGGGCTGACGCCATGATTGGGCAGCTCGCCATCGGGCATGAGGGCAGGAACCACTCCGCTGAGGCCAAGCTGGCTCGCAGCATCCGATCACCGCAGATTTGCCAAGGCGGTCACCTCTCGCTCACCGCATCCTCACCCCTGGCTAGGAGCATGGGGTGCTGATGCGGGGTGCCTTGGAGGCCTGGCCGCTATAATTGGCGGCCGACGGGGCCGACCGCTGGTGCACAGAACCCGGAAAACCGGTCATGGAAGCTCTCTGCAGTGCGCGGGTGGCTGGCATGAGCAGCCTCCACTCCGCAGTGATGAGTTGGCTCGGATAGAAACCCACAGCAGGCTATTGAAATGGTTCGCCGGCCGGGATGAATCGTCTTGCCAGTTCATCAGCATTAGCGAGCCCCACTTTCACAGGCATTCAAGGTGGCAGGTGCAGCGAACGAGGACCGGCTTGCGTCCTGCTGCAAGCGAATTGCATCCGACGCCGCTCCTGCGCTGTCAGGGTGCGATGGTCGGGTCAAAATTGGGTGGGTTGGGCTGCCACCCTTTCTTCCGTGGCTCTGCAGTCGTCTAAGCTCTGCCCATCGAGCGTTGAAGTCTACGTGCTGTTCACACGACGCCGATGGCGATACGTCCCGGTCCTCCCGACCAGGACAACGGCGCGGTTTCTTGCCACATATTGGATCTAAAACGGTAGAATGAGCCGTCTAAATGCAATATTGCCCGAATGTGTGAATGCACCATTCCGATCCAACCAAAGGGTATCCCGTATAAGACTGGTTTTAAGCACCATGTTAACGCCTTGTCCAAATGCCGTGAGCGCGTCTTACCACGCGCTGTAATAGTAACTCGAAAAACTGAGGTCGGGAGGCACCGCGCTCAAGCGATATACACGGGAAGCCGGCTGCCTAGTAGCTCACTCTTGGGAATCTGAACGTCCTTCTTGTTGAAATCGTGGAGCAGCAGCCAGCACAACATCCGCAGAACAAGCGTGCACCAGATGGACGAGGCCTGCGACTCGAGGCTGGTGGTTGCGTCCATGGCGAGTAGCGGGTGCGAGACGCGATCGGGCGGCTGTATGTGGAGGAGGGGCACCGATTGGCTGGTTTCGTGGCTTTTCAATTGCGGTGGGCTTGGAGAAATGGGCCTCGATGGCGACTGGGAGGGCGTGTGAGGCCCCGACATGGCCTTCACCTCGGAAATGCTCTCGACAGAGGGCTCGCGGGAGTGCACCGACGGCGCGTATTGGCTCGTTAGTCGCCGCTCGTACGATGTCACGGCACGCTCCCTAACCTGACCGAGCACCTTGTAAAAGTAGAGCTCCATGAACGCCTCCTGGCGCAGCTCTGGGCTGGCGGCCGTGAGTTCACCGAAATGTTCCGCTCGCTGCTTCACTGTGCTGCGGTCATCCTTGATGGCGAAATCCCCCTCTTCATTGATTAGTTTGAGAACTTCTTGGAAATGTTCCCGGACCACCATCCGAACGAGGTCCCGGTCACTCTGCTTTAGGAACTCGTCACATCTATCGAGCACATCGTGTAGGGTATTGAGTAACGGCATAGAGTAGCCGGGCGTCCTGGACTTCTTATCCTGGTCCAGCGTTTGGACCAGCGCTTCGGCATCTTGTATCAGCTGCTGGATTTGTGGCACTGGCGGGAGATCCATGTCCGTGTCGGACACTTTCTTCCAATACTCCCTTACAAGCCGGCGGAGGTTGAAAAAGTTCTTGTCCCAGTGGTACGGCGTGGGGTTTGGTAGCATGCGGAAGGCGCTGTTCCGGATGCGCAGCGTCTTGCCTAACATTCCTAGGAGCTCGAACGGGACTGCGTATGGTTAGCGGCGGCGTCCCCGCTATAGGGGTGTATCGCACTCACCTGGGAAAAGATGGCCGTGTTTAGTGTCCTTGGAGCGAAAGTAGTTGGCCGTGTCGGTGTTGCAGTCAATCAAGACCATAGTCTCGGCGATCTCGTCCATGCTGCCGAGCTGGAGGAAACTGAGGTCCTTGGGCTCCTCGTTAGGAAACTCAACTCGGCGCCTATCCTTGTTGTTCTCCTGGAACAGCGTTGAGACGAAGCCGCAGCACAGCTCCTTGACTTCGTCTACCGGGATCACCCTATTCTCCTGGAACTTGCTTTTGCCGCATATCTGGAACGTAAACATGACGCCGAGATCGGGGATATGTGCGCCCGTGAGCATATATCCGTTACCCTCGGCCCGGTACCGCTCTTTTGACCGATCAAACTCCTTCCAGTATATACCCATCATGGCCGCTATCTCGAGGAGGTGGCAGAAGGCCGTCGTCGCGTAGGGCTTCTTGACGTCGGCTGGCATCGTGTCCCAGCTCCGCTTCTTGGCTTGGACCGCGACGGCGAGGGTGTGGTTGCTGAATTCGACAAGGGGGAGTGTCATCGGCGGGCTGCTGTTGTAGTGCTGCTGCTGCCACTCCCGGCTCTCCTTTTCCATCGACTGGAGCTGCGAGAGCAGCGTCACCCAGGACGCCCTCTCGTTATCGGCCGTGTGCACTCGGCCCTCTTGCAGCGACTGTCTCTGCTTCTCTTCGTCCATTGGGAGCAGCGCCCGAGTCTCTTCCAGGCTTTGCGGCGTGCCGTTCACAAAATGGATGGGCTTGTTCTTGATCGGACCCTTGGTATTGCTCGGGGGGCAGACGAAGATGACGGGCGTCTCGAACTGGACCTCGAACCGCAACTCCGTTGCTCGGAATTTCCTCTTTTTGCTCTCGTGCCACTTTCCCATGACGCTCTCGCCGCAATTGGAGTATCCGGCAGCGGAAGCAATGTATTGCTGGAGGACCTGGGCCACGGTGCCCAAGAGGGCCACAAGCGACACTACGAGGGCGACCCAGTTAATAGTATCGCCCTGGTCGGACCCGCCGCTATCCATTTCGTCCGGGAGACCGCCTTCCGGGGGAGTTCGATGGGTCGAGTCGAGAGGGCCGCGAGGAGCTTCACAAGCTTTGGAGCATCAGTCCACAATCCGTGCTCGAGGGAAAGGCGCACTAGAATGCAGGCGCATGCCAGGCACTGTAATAAAAGACAGGCGGATCAATGTGCTCGGAAAGAGACGCCGGAGCATTGCGTGGAAGAAACGCAAACCGAGGTCTGCCCAAGAGGACTCCTGCATCTCAGGCGTCAGGCATTAGGAGATTTGGACGACTGGGGCTCAAGTCGAAGGCGCAAGGCAGCCAATGATGTGCGCTGTGGGTTCAGCATCGCCAGCGGCCTCGACCCAATGAACTGAGGACAGCCATACCTCAATCAAGCTTAGCGGGCACAGGCCACCGAACAGCCCCGTCAGCTTCGCGTTTCCGACTGCAGGCGGCCGACTCGGTGGCCAGTCGATGTGCTTCGAACCGGACCGCTCGAATTGGATGATGCGTCTCACGGATGCCTCTCTCAACCAAGGATGATCAGAGTTCGCACCAGCAGCGTTGTGTCGCATAACGCGGGGCCCCCATCAAGGGCTGTGTTGGAGGCGCGTTTGTCTGTGGTTGGCCAGTGGGGCCCACTCGCAAGCTGCCAACATGAAGCGGGGGAAAAAGACGTATGCCCAGAATACACGCAGCGGCAGAATGTCGGCGCCACAGATGCAGTCCTATATTTGGCAGGGCATTCTTTTTTTTTTTTTTTTTTTTTTTTTTTTTTTTTTTTGGTGCTCTACAACGTGATGCACACGTACCTTAAGGCATCCAACTCATCCGTATGCAATGACCGCCACCCACGAAGATGACCCGCTTTTACTGGCCGATCCTTCTGAAGTTGAAATTTCGGTTTGATCCATCCCCCCCCACGCAAGCAGCGGACAGCTCCAGAGCACGTGCCAAGACGCTGTCACGCGGAAAGGCTAAAAAAAATTACGAGAAACGAGCTCACGCATATGATAGTTAAACGAGCGACGCAGACAAAGCGAGCGACGCACTTTAACTAACAGGATTTGGTGGCCCGCGCACGAAATGATGATAAAAGTGTTAAGCTCTCTAACAATTTACTCTTTCTTGCGCGGGCCACCAAATCCTGTTAAAGTGCGTCGCTCGCTTGTCTGCGTCGCTCGCTTATCATGTACGTTACAAGTTGTTCCTTGCTTGCCTCCATACTTTGACCATGTCCTTTGACCTCATCAACGCTCGGAGGCTAATGAACGGTTCGCTCGTCGAGACTGAGTAGGTTCTTGCTTTGTAGCTGCAGCAATGAGCCCTCCCCGCACTGGATCTAATAAAACCATTCGAGATTGTCCAGGTCCATGTTGGGACCTCTTCTTGCGGGAAATAGGGGCCCTTGTGCGGCCTCCTCGTCTACCAAAGCTTCACTTATGGGTCGGGTGCCAGGACGCGGGCAGCAGGCTTTTTTTTTTTTTTTTTTTTTTTACCGTAGCGCGCAACTGGACCCAGTCAGATAACCCAGCAAACGCTCCACAGCATGGTATCCCCTACCACGCAAATGACATTAACTTTTAGCTGTGCGCCAGGCCCAGCAATCGGCTCCGGATAATCTTCGACTGCTGTACCAGGTCCGGCATCTCGGTGGCATCGTCTTCGTACGCGTATCACTCGCGTGAATGGAGGTTCATCATGTGCGTTGACAGGTCGTAGGCCAGGTTGCAGATTCTTGCCTTCTATGCTGGCGTGAGTTGTTTCCAGTCTTTCTTTCCCATAGCGGGCTTGGGACTACGCTGCTTGTTCGCGAGGTGATAGAATGCCATATGACGATAGAAACAAAGCTGGTAGAGCGCCGAGGATCCAAGTAACCGTCCAAGCGATGCTGCTTTGGCTATTCCCTAGAATCCCCAGGATGACACTCCTCTCCCCATCGATGGTGGTTGGAGCTGGCAGCTGTCCCGCTAGAATGTCCGTCTCCGCGCCGCGAGGATCCTCATCCGAGGACACGTCGAGGGCAATCCGGGTGATAGCGTACCGCACACCAAATTCGTCAGTCACTTCCAAGACAACTGGTCTCGCGCAATCCCAGCTCTCGACGCCGTTCAGATAGGTCTTCCACATAAAAGCACCGGGTTGCAGCCACACGAAGTCTTGTTTGGATTCCCCATGCCGATGCCGTTTGACTGGGAGTCTCGGACGCAAGAATTCGACAATTGTACACCGAGGGAGCGGATGAACCGGGAGACAGCCCAAGAAGCAGCTCGCCGGATTCAGGGCTATATCGACTACGCTCCGCAGATAATTGCAAAGGCCCAGGGGGAGCAGGCGATACAGACGAACCGGCATCGTCGCGAACCAGACTTCGACGTCGGCGATCACGTGGTCATCGTCAAGCAGTCAGAGCTGACCGGTCGACCAAGCGACAAGTTGTCTTTCCCGGTTACCCAGCAGCACTATAAGATTCTCGAGAGAACCGCGATAGGGGCCTACCGACTGGAGGTGCCAGAATCTTGGCGCGGATCGGCCGAGTTCATAGCTGATCGGCTACGACGGTACCCGAATAACCCGTTGCTAGGGCAAGCTGCCGAGAACCCGCATGGCGAAGATGTAGCTGGCTAGGAGGAATGGGAGGTTGAGAAAATCCTAGCTAGCAGGACCCATTACGGCAAGTTACAGTACCAAGCCTAGTGGCGCGGTTGGGACCTAGACCCTGAATGGTATCCGGCTAGCGACTTCCGCAATGCGCCAGCGGCCCTGAAGCGATTCCACGGCGACTACCTAGAACAGGCAGGACCACCCGTACGGCTGGACGAGTGGTTGTTGGCTGCGGCCGAGGACAGGTTCGTAGATCCTCACCCGGATGACGACCGGCCGGTAACTGAGGGCAAGCGGCTACGGCGCTCGCACCGGAAGAAGTAAAAGCTCGAGGCGAGCTTTTCTGGAGGGGGGGTTGTGAGGAAAGGTGCACAGGGTTAGGGTTCAACCCGACCTACTGGATTGGGACTGGTGAGATGGGGACTCGTATTCTGATTGGCTAGCACGACGCTAGTACGCTCTCACAGCGCAGACCGCACTTTCCTCAGCTTTCGATTAGCAGAATTGAGTAGTATTAGCAGCGCCCCCGTGCCTCGCCCACGTATTGCTCGTCTCTCACATCGGGTATGTTCCAAGACTGGGCTCGAGAGACGGCTAGTATCTATGGATGTCGAAGATTCCTCGGAGATGAAAGACATGACGCCGTTGTGATGCTTTCTGACGATTTTGCCATAAAATTATGGTGGGTTGTGGCACGTATATGGGGCATGGTTTGATGACTAATACACGCAAATATTCGCCAAATATTCGTCAAAATACGAATACAAATATATTCGCTTACGAATAAGCGAATAATTCTTATTCGCTGCCCACACTGACGTCGAGGGCAATCAGGATGATAGCGTACCGCACACCAAAAAGGCAGCTCGGGAGGCCGCGGCAGCCAGGCAAGCCAGTCTGCGCCGAGCCCGTAGTGTGCAAAGACCTCAACGAGCTTGAAAAGTGACCACAGCATACCTAGAAGTCGGATCATTGCGAAACCAGCTTGAAGCCTTTGTGGAATGGGTCAGTGGCATAGGGTATATCCCACTCGTCCTGGCCACATCGGCTCCCACACATTTCGCGCATCGCACAGCAAGTCGGTCAAGGACGTAAACGTCGCGGCACGACTTTACAATTAATCAGTTTTCGGACCGACGAGCTTTGTCCTATGGGGTCTTCCGGCGGTCAGCAAATCATCACCAGACGTTAATACCAGCCAAGGCTCGCAACCTACCATACGTATCCCACTCTGGATGGCCAGGGCACTCCGAGCTTCGACCTCACATCATGATTCTAAACAGTAAGGTCGAAGGGGAAACCGATATTCTAGTTGATGACCGGAGTCCGGGAGCCCAGTGTCTCCCGGAACCAGTTTAGTGCTACCGCACAGTTGTGTGCTTGTCTATTCTAATTTGCGCGAGTGGTGTTGGCCCCTTCCGTTCCGCCCAGCACGTCGGACTCGACAAATGGTTCCCTGAATTTTCTCAGTTCCGATCGTCAGAAGTTCCAAAGGACAGCGTCATGATTCTGTTTAGACAAACATAGCCATGGTCCAGAGTCCATGGTTGCGCCTAGGCAATACGAAGAATGTTAAAGTTCGGCAACCAGCTGCATCCATAACCGATAGCCTTCCTGTAGTAGAAACGTCTTATTGCCCGTTCTCGGGCATTAAACAGACAGCCTCTAATTAATCATAAGTGGCAAGCTTAAACCATTAGTATCCGGGTCGTTGGGGGAGGGGGAAAGGCGGCAACTTATGCAGTAGAGGCTCGTGGGAAACACAGCCCAGGCATGTAGACTTGGAGCAAACTTTGCAAGAGTTATTGGCACGGCCTAGACACGCATGTTATCGATAAGGGTAGGTATAGACTTCTAGCGTGAAACCTACCAAGACTCAATCGATTTCTCCTCGTTGATCGGGCCGTCACTGGAGTCGAGATCACAGTGACGTCACAAAGCACCATGGCAAACAGGTTTAACCTCGAACTTGCGCCGGCTGTCCTCGAAAAGTCACCTCAACACCTCAGTACCCAAAGAAGTTTTATGACCCGTAAGACAGTCCAATTATGGAATCGATCACTGGCGCCAAAGACCGGGGCACCGAGTCCGATGTCCCCGGTGAACCGCGCAGTACGAAGAACACCATTCTTGAGACAGGCGCAGCAATGACACAGGTGAGTTCCGTCTCAGTTCGGAATATTTTTTTTCCGGCTCACATTTTCCAGGATTTCTCGCCTCTCCAGAACATCTGCGCCCATCTCAACGCCTTCCACGTCTACACCTCTGACCCGACTCGCTTCGTCGAAGCCAACCACTATTGCGGCCACCTCACTGACGGCAAGTCAGACACACTCTCTCGCTGGGAATCCAACTGACCAGAAAAAGAGGTTCGCCAGTGCCTCCTCTATGATTCCGCCTCCCCCGGAGCCCGCCTAATCGGCGTAGAATACATGATCACACCCAACCTCTACTCCACACTTCCCCAAGACGAACGCCGCCTCTGGCATAGCCACGTCTTTGAAGTCAAGTCCGGCATGCTCATCATGCCTCAGCCAAACCCTCTCGTTCCGCAAGCTGTCTGGGATAAAACCGAGACGGCCGAGGTAGGGGAAGTTGCTAAGTTGTATGGCAAGGTGTACCACCTGTGGCATGTTGACCGAGGGGACAAGCTACCGCTGGGCGAGCCTCAACTAATGACGAGCATAACCGAACCGGGACAACTCAACGGGTTAGAGCAGCTGTTGGATGAGAGGGACAAGAAGTTCCCCGGGTGTGACTGGCGGAAGAAGAAAGAAATCCGAAAGGGGATCGAGGAACCCGAGATCCATCCTGGTGAGTGCGGTTCACATATATGGAGCGTTGGAGCCTGGTGTCAAAATGTGACGGTTCTGACGTTGCACAGACGCGGACTACACCTGGAAGAAGGCTTGACAGTTCCGGGCGCTGAGCGCTTCCAGTACGCGAGTGCTACTAAAACTAGCAACGTGTGACCTGGAGGCACTATACCTAGATTGAGTTATTTACAGTCGAATGATGCATTGTTTGATTACCCTATTCCTTCCTATGTTGCCACCAGGTCAATAAAAACATCGCCATAACCCTATCCAGCAAATCACAGAGCATACAAGAGTAGATGAAAAAAAACAGAAAGATAAAAGCAAAATCCGCCGTGCGACACAGCCTTATACGGCCCGTTTTAACACTTTGACAATGTTGGTGATGATTTCTGTTCCCCTAGCCGTCCCCAGCGAGCCTGGCCCAAACACACCGATTGTCAAGCCATCACCCTCCACCGACACTTCAATATCAAATGCATCCTAATCGCGGTCAATAACATACTAGTGTTGGAGAATCGTGTAACTCACCGCATATGCGTCCCGCACAGGGTTCCTAGAAAGCTCTGGGGGCAGTCCATGCCCAACAGCTGCGTGCTTCCAGTGTCTCTCCGCAGACTCCGCGTTTGGCGTTGCTACTTGTTGCAGCAAGACCGCTCCGTCCTTATCATCGTTGTGACTGTGGCCAGCGCTGATGAAATTGACAAAGGTTCCGACCGTTAGCCCTGTCCAGTCCTTGATCTCCCACAACCCGACCTCCACGTTGACAGGCGACGAAATATCATGAATATCCTGTTGAATCGCCGCTGCAACGTCGATCAGGGTGCCGCCAGGCGTCAGTGTTACCCTTAGCGGTACCAGGCGAAGGAACGGGTAAGTAGTCGCGCCCTGGGCGCTAATCTCGGCCCGGTTGGCCAAATAAACACCAAACACCACGCCTTCCGACTTCGTGCCCGCGAACGATGCCGCTAGGACCTCTGCGTACGCAGCGAATAGCAGCGCCTGCAGACTGACGCCGTTATCCCTGCAGAGCTTCACCAGGTCTGAAATTTGCCGGACAGCGGCCCGCTTGACCACACCGGTCCGAGACTTGGCCCCTTCGTCTTGGAGCTCTTTCTCAAAAGGCTGGGGTGTCGAGCCAGCTCCGGCAAGGTATCCGGTCCAAAACTCTCGCCTCGCTGCCCGATTGTCCTCGGAGCAGTGCGAAGCGAGAGTGTTACGCCAGTCGAAGACGTGACTGGTGGTTTCCCGTGCTGTACCGGCGCAGAGGGCAGAAAATCTATCCATGATTGCTGGCAGGCTGACGGCATCATACAGAGCGTGGTGGATGTTCAGCTGAATCTTCCATTGATCCGTGCCATACATCTCTAGGTGTAAGGAATGATATTGTTGAGTCGCCACCCGGTCGTCCGATTTCCATATACCGGACGACGGGGAAGACCAGTTTTTCGCGAATGCCGAGGGGTTAAGAACAACCTGCAGAATTGGCATCGACCGTGCCCCTGTTGAGACGAACACAGTCCTCAGAATGGGCGTCTCCTCAATCAGGGCGTCCCAGGCGGCGGTTATAGTGGCCCTATCCGCCTTGCCGGACCCGATGTAGGTGAAACATGGGTAGAAAACCTCTCCGTTGGAGTTCTGCCATACAGAGAGCATGTGTACCTGCATCGGCGAGGCGGGAAACACCTCTTTGACTGTCGACTCGTCCATCTGGGCTGCAGCGAGAATTGTGGGCACATCGATTTCCCCAAGCGATGAAATTTCGTTAGAAAAGTCGCTTTCATCCGGGGTCAGTAGCGCCTGAGCATCGCGCACCAGCCGCGCCATGTCAGTGATGGACCTGGCCGTGAGCATGGATCGGAGCCCCATATAGATGCCCTTCTTGCGGAGGAGCGAGCCGGCTTTGATTGCGCTGATCGAGTCCAAGCCGAGGTGGTATATGCCGTGGCTCCTCAGTATGGATGCAGTAGGTACCCCCGACACCTCGGAAAGAACATCTCGGATCCTCTCCTCAACAAGTGACCATCTGTCGCTCGCTTCTGTGGGTGTTTCAGAGGCACCGGTGACGGACCTACAGTCTGAATACTCGAGCAGGATTGGTTTGAGTCCACAAATGGAGATTTCGGGCCCGTTGAAAGCAAGAACGTCTGAATCTGGCGAGCGCAAGATATGCACAAGAACCGAGTCCAGTGCTTGCAGTACGCCTAGCGAGTCCTCAGACGAGCCATAGGCTCCGCTGATTGCTGCCCTCCAAACGAGTTCTGCTCCTGAAGTGGCCATCTCGACGCACACGGGGTATTCCACAGCCGATGAGCCACCGACAGACTTTATCAGGCGCTCCCAATCTTGCTGGTTGGATGCGTGCGCCCCACGCTGATATATGAATAGTGTATTGAACAGTGACCCGCCAACCCGGGCCAACTTCTGTGCTTTGCGGAGTGGAAAATGCTGGTGAGGTGCGATACTGGTCATGTTGTCCTGCATGTATCGTATCCACGAAGATATGGTGCCGTGCAAGACGCTCCGGACCGCAATCGTGTTCATGGTCGGGAACAAGAGATCCTCTGAAGACTCACTGTCTCGGCACGCGGCGACCACACCGAACGTGACATCCAGGGACCCCGTCCGTGAAGCCAAGACCGCGGCCCAGCAGGCTTGTCCTAAGGTCTGCAACGTCACGGAATGAGCTCTGCAGAACGACGCAACTTCGTCTGCGGGGAATGACGAGACCAGTTCCACTCGGTGTGTAGCGCCTTCTTGGCCGGAATCTTCCTGATCCTCGTCCTCCGGGAAAAGGGTTGAGGAAGCACCTTCCAGGAACCCGGACCAAAACGACGAGGCGTCCTGGTGCACTGGGAACAGAATGGCTTCGAGTTGGGTCAGATAATTGTCCAGAGTGCGCGGCACGTATCTGCCCTCATACGCGGCCTGTAAATCTTGATTAATGAGTGCAAGTGACCATCCGTCGTATAGCGCGTGTGCCAGAGAGAGTACCATGAATCGTTTCTGACCGACGCGGGCAAAGGCAAGCTGAAGGAGGTGGGACCGCCCGGCTCCCTTACGTGCTAGCTGAACAGCCGAAGCAAAGAGCGTTTCCAACTCGTCTATGTCATCAAGGCTGATATCGGTCATGTATGGTGAAGAATCCTGCGCGATCACCTGGCAATATGCCGCCTCCAGAAACGGGATGTCGATCGGTAGGAATTTAGTCCGCAGTATCGGGGATCCTGAAACCACAACCTTCCAGGCGTTTTTGAGTTTGTCAAGATCGACTGTCGGCGCTAGCTCCCGGATGTCGTGGTTGAAGTAGAGCTGAAAGTCTGATTCGACCATCTCCATAACCATTGAGTCCTGAAGCGACGTCGTTGGGAGTACGATCTCGTAGTCGCCAACCCCACCCAGCGTCGCCGCATACTCCTTTAAGCTACTGCAAATCTTCGATTTCAAGCTCTGCATCACATCGCTCTTTCTAGCCTCCTCGGAATGCCCTGCGCGTGACTGGAGAATCTGTAAAATGGCTGCGACTGTCTGAGCCTTCATCAACTCGCCGGTCTTGATCTTGATTCCGTGCTGCTTTAGTCGTGCTGACAGCTTGATGATATCGATGCTGTCTAGGCCTAATCCGAAGATATGGGTCGTCTCCGCGATAGATTCAGGCGCTGCGCCGGCAAGCTTGGCTATCTCAGCGCGAATATGAATCGCCTCTGGTGTCCAGGCAAAGGTTGGCTCAGTTGGTTCAACCGAAGGCGCTCGCCCGTTGAGCACCCCGCCCCGTTCCACTTTGTCGACCGACTGCGGCCGCCCATGCAGGACAGGGTCTTCGGGGTTCTTTATCATGGCATCGAACGACGCCTCAAGGTCGTCCATCATTGTCACAAGCTCACCAGAACTATCGGAACCCTCTTGGGCGACGAGAAGAAGGGTCAGACGACCTTCAGCGTCCAAGTTAGCCTCCAAAGCCAGGGGGTAGTCGACATTTGAATCCGAGTGAACTGCTTTCCACAAAACGCACTCCTCCGCCGTTGTTGTTTCGTTGCGCTGGAACGAAAAGAGGGTATTGAACAGCGGGTTCCCCCCTGAGCACCACCTTTGGATATCGCGGAGGGGCGTATGCTGGAAGGCCAACACCGCCATGTTATAGTCGTGACATTGTCGAATCAGGGATGACCAAGTCGTCCCAGATACCTCGCCCTGAAAGGAAATTCGAGCGCGGAAAGGAAGCGTGTTGAAAAGTGGCCCGATGACCCATTCAGCGCCGTCAAGTTCGATGGCACGCCCTGAAACAATGACTCCGACAACCGGATCAACAGAGAGGTACTTGGCCAGAACAGTGACCCATGCGGATTGTACCAGAGCTTGATGTGTGACTCCGAGGCCGACTCTCAGAGCTTCCAGGCTCTGAATTGAGATGCTGCGCTGAACAGTGAGAGCCACCGCATCGCGAGAAGAGGTGGAGATAGGCATCACAGTTGTGCCATCAAGATGCTTCACCCAGAATGGCCTGCTGTAGCTGAAATCTTGTAGCGGTCCGTAACAAAGGGCGTCGAGGAAAGACGGTACCGGAGCTGCTTCCTCAGCGTGACTGCCCGTTAGGGCTAGATATTCGGCAACCATTCTATCGAGGACGAGCGTTAGGCTGCTAGCATCGTAGAGTCCGTGGAAGATATGCAGAACGAGAAGACGGTCCCGTGGGCCCCCACCATCGATGAGAACAGCCTCCAACGGCTGTGCTAGACATCCTTTATTCCGAGATACCCAAGACTCTCGTGCATTAAAGATCGCTTCTTCAACTGATGTTCCACAGAGCTGTATTTCTCTCCAAATTGAGGGAAGAGAGCATTTCCTCAGAGCAACCTGGACAAAACCGTCGATTGTCCCGACGAACCTGGTCCTGAGGATAGGTAGCGCATCAACCGTTCTCTGGTAGGCCTCACGGAGGAAACTAGTCGATACTTCTGGCGCAAGCATGAATCGGATCGTGTTATAGTATGCGTTCTCGGTGACAGATCTAGATATTATGCCTTGCTGCAAAGGTGAGCAGGGTGCGATGTATTCGACCTGATCAGGGGGGGCGCCAAGTTCTCTGCAGACGTGTGGCCGGTGTTTGTGAGCACAAGCCTGCACGAGCTGCCTCGCCGCCGCGACTGAATCTGGATTTGACGAGACTTTTGGTACCTCCAGAACGCTGGTCAGATCTCTGATCAAAGGATGTTGCAATATCAAGGACGGAGTGGCTTGTGCAAAGCCTTCGATTTTCAGGGCCCGACAGAACCGGAGGACAGAGATCGAGTCGATGCCAAGCTCGAATATGCTCGATTCTGGGGATAGAAAACTTGGATCGATGGGTTGCACCGTAGCAAGGACCCTGGCAACCTTGGCCTCTCTGGGGTCAAGTGCCCGGCGGTCTTTGTCAGCTGAGGAAAATGCCGCCAACTTGTCCTGTCCAAGCGAGGAAAAGAATTTGCGGAGTTCTTTGACCTCTGCCTTATTGTTGGCCGACAACGGGATAAACGGCAGCTGCAGCACGTATGTTGGAACCATGTAGCTAGGGAGCTTCGAACGACAGGCATCGCGCGCACGCCGGCAGAGCGCCGACGCCTCCTTGTTCTCAATAGCCTTGAGGCAGCTAGCTGCCTCTCGTCTTCTGCTCTCATCACCAGCCACGATGAATGAAACGAGGAAATCTTTTTGATATTCTTCATTCCGTACAACAAGCGTAGCGACGTCCGTGACAGCTTCAACCCCTTTCCGGATCGTGTGATTGATCTCGCCAATCTCGAGACGCTGGCCGCGAAGCTTCACTTGATCATCAGCTCTTCCCAAGAAGTCAAAGCACCCGTCATGCAAGACGCGAACTAGATCGCCGGTGCGGTAGATGCGGTCCCCCGAGCGCTGCAGCGTCGGGAACCTCTGGGCCGTGAGTTCGTCGCGCTTCAGATACCCCTTGCCCACTAGCCTTCCCGAGACACACAACTCACCTACGCCACCTCTGAGGACGGGTTGCTCTGTTTCGGGCTTCAGAACGTATGAACCTACGTTGATAAACTGCCGTCCAATATTGGATGCTCGGCCTACCGCTGGCACGCGCGGATAAACTGTGACCCCAATGGTAGCTTCGGTCGGGCCGTAAAAGTTGTAGATGACGCCCTTGGAACCCCAGGCATCAAGAATCTCTTGTTTCAAAGACTCGCCCCCAGTAATGAAGACGCCCCTGCAGAGACTGGGGACGTCGTCGGGGTGGAGAAGCCGGGCTAAGCTCGGCGTTAGATCGATATGGGTGATGCCAAGTCGAGAAATAGTAGCGGCAAGGTCGTCCAGAATCAGATCTCGCGGTGCCGCAACGAGAATGATGCCCACGGACCAGCTCCAGTACTGTTCCAGAACCGACACATCAAAGTGGAGGGAAGCAAACTGCAGCCATTTCGAGTCTTCTTGCCAATGGCCCTCGAAGATGTGTTGAAACGCGAGCATGCATTGCACTGCGTTGTCATGAGTGATCTGGCAGCCCTTGGGTGTCCCGGTTGTCCCAGATGTATATAAGCAGTAACATACGTCGCTAGCCTGTAGGTCTCGGCTCAGTGTAGGAGGATCGGCAGGTGCAGCTGACATCCAGTCTTCGTCTATGCTTAGAACAGGCACAGAGGCGGACAACTCCAAGGAATCCTTTCCCTGCAGGTAGGTTAACAAGACTGAGGCACCGGAATCGTTGATAATGAACTCATTTCTCGACCGTGGGGCTCCAGGGTCCAGCGCAACAAACGCGCATCCGGCTTTGAGAATACCCAGGATGGCAAAGTAGGCCTCCGGGCACTTTTCGGAGTATATGGCGACGATGTCCCCGGGGCTGGCATGGGGGAGCAGCAAATGTGCAATCCGGTTGCCGTTGGCGTCGAGCTGCTTATAGGACCATACGCGTCCAACTGGAGTCTCATTGTCGAAGCTCGCCACAAACTGAAGAGCGGTAGCATCGGGCGTGTTGACCGCCTGGCGCTCGACGAATTGGTGAAGGAACTTTACCGTCGTCAAGATATCGGGCGTCTCAGGTGACAAGATTGAGAAGAGGTCAGGGCAAGACGTGGAGAGGTCTGATTCTTGTCCTTCAGGTTCGAGAGCAAGGTGTGTGATTGCTTCGTCAAACTGTCTCAGCAACATGCAAGCCTGTTCCTTGGGCAGTACGTCGCTAGAGAAGGTGATCTGGTAACCCAACCTATCGCACGTTTTAGGTTCTACCTCAATTGACAGAGGATAGTCGACGTTGGCTTCCTCACGCACAATGCGCCAGGGTACATTTTCTGAAGTCTCAATCCCAAATTTCTGGTACACCAGGAGGGTGTCGAATAGCCTAGAATCGGGACGCCCGAGCCATCTCTGTATATGGGTCAAGGGCTGGTGCTGCTGCTTGTATAGCTCGGTGTTGTACTGGAGCATGTCGGTCAACAGTCTGAGATTCGATTCGTCGTTGCTGGATATCACTGGCAACGTCGTGATGCATGGAAACACGGCGGTGCGAGTTGCATCGGTGTTGCGGCCGGACAGAATGACCCCAAAGACAACAGAGGTTTCCCCAAGATATGCGGACAGGACTCGAGTCCACGCTGCCTGAAGGATGACTTGCAGGGTGTGCCCAGATCGTGCTGCTGCTGCCTCCAGGGCGTGTAATGATACGCTGCTCGTACTCACTTCGGTCAAGATCTCGCACGACGTTTCCCGTAGTGGCGTCATTACCGGAAACCCGTTTATGACGGCACGTGTGGCTTGCCGCTTCCAGAACTTCTCCGAACACTCCGTCTCTGCAGATATGTGTTCCAGAATGTCGAGGACGGCATCCTCGGTGCGGGAGGGGACCGAGATCTGGCCACCCGCAAGTGCTTTTTCAAGGTCTTTAAGTATCCACTGAAGTGAGTGTGCATCGTACAGGGCGTGGTGCATCGCGAGATGCATGAAAAGTCCCTCCTTGGACTCGACAATAGCCACTTTCCACAGCCTCCTCCAGGGCTCCTCGGCCGCCGCGCGAGCGGCTTCAAGCCGCCACAGTCCGGGGTCCAATGAACCAGCCAATTCTACAATGGCGGTCTCAGCCGTGCAATGCTCGATCATAGCGAAGGCAAATTCATTGTGCTCAACCGGCACGATCCCAGTGCGTAGAATTGAATGTGCGCTCGCGACGGCCCGCCATGCCTCAACCAGCCTCGCAACGGTTACACCACTTTGCATTTGGAAAGTAATGTAGTTGAAATAGTCAGTACCACCAGACTTTATGAACTGCGCCATCATGGCGGATTGCAGAGGAGTGCAGGGGAGTATCATCTTCACGCGGTCAGCCGCGACCCCCTGAGCCACGATTTGTGGACGGATTATGGATTGGAAGCCTGCGAGATCGAAGGCCAGTCTGGCCTCCACGTCTGTAACTCGAGTTTCGATGTATTGAGCAAGACTTTGACATGTCGGATGGTCGATCACGTCGCTCGCAAGCACTTGATAACCGCGCTCCCGTAGCGTCGAGGCGATCTGCACGGCAGTGATGCTGTCGAGTCCGAGTTGATAGATGGTTGTATGATGTTGGATGCACCCAGTATCTGATGCTGAGAACGCCGCAAGCACCGCGCGAATGGAGATTTCTGTTGTGGTCCACTCCTCGGTTGGAGTGTCTGACGGACGTACAACGCTAGCAGGCTCAGGAGACACGAGTTGACAACGGGATACCCTTTCCATCAGTCCCCAAGGAATGCTATTCAGAGAGACGTGTGATGCGGGGAATTGGACACAATCTCGCATGGCATAAGAAAACAAGTCGAAAATTAGTTCCACGACCCCGTGAGGGAGTTGCTGGCTGATAGGAATAGTCAGTGCGTGCTACGTGCATACAAAGAAGGCACTCACTTCTCAGCAGCATGCAATTCGATAATGAGGCGGTCAATGTGGGTTACGGGGGTGACTTCACAGACGAGAGGAACCTAAGAGTTTCAGCGATTGTCGAACTTGGCTAGCCGTGGGGGTTGACTTACATCCATCTCACTCTCATCCCGTTCTAGCACCCAGAGTGACTGGTCGAGAGGCCGACGCGGCTGTTGCAGAAGCAGAAGGGTATCAAACAAACTCCGGGTGTTGCGTTTGGACAGCAAAGATTGGATCCGCTTGAGCGGAGTGAACTGATATTGTATGAGCTCCCCATTGAGTGTTTGGAAAGCCTTCATCAAGTCGACATTCCGTTGGCTGCCACACATATCGATGCGGACCGGTATCGTGTTGAAGCATGGTGCAATAAGCTTGTCAATACCATCGATGGGCAGAGAACGCCCGTTAACGACATTTCCGAAGCAGATGTCACTGGTCTGGAAAAGACATCCAAGCGCGGTTGCCCAAGCTGACTGCACGAGCGCTAGAAGCGACACACCAAGCTCCCTGATTCTCGTCTTGATTTGGGACAAAGGTATGTCCAGCTCGCGTGCCGAAACATGTCGACGCGTCTCAAGATCCCCGGATCTCAGCTGCGTGACCATCTTTGGGTGGTAGTCGGCGAGGTGCTTCATCCAGAAGTTGTCCGTGGATGCTGGCAATGTCAGCGACTCCCAAATGAACCTGTCGTACTCAGGGGGCGGCGGAAGTGAGAAGCAGCCCAAGTGCTTTTCGATTTCATAGAGCAGTCTCTCGATTGCCACACCATCATACAGAGCATGGTGACAAATAAATGACAGATAGACATAATCGCCTTGGCGAATCGAGGCAAGCGATACAGCAGGCTTCATTGTGTCAAGCGGATCCGGCACCGCGCGGGCGTGCTGGGATATGCAATCATCGATATTGGATTGACCTGCGTCAAAGTCGTACCAATTGAGTTGCTGCTGGGCGAGCACGACCTGAAGGATGGGTCGCTGGACATCTACGGTGGATACAAAGCATGTACGCAGAATGCCGTGCCGTGTACAAATAGCGTTCCAGGCCTCTTTCAACTTCGACAGGTCCGCGTTAACCCTGAAAAGCATTCGATTGAGATAGCGTCCCTTGCCCACTGACGCTGCAAGCATGGCTTCTTGGAGAGGGGTACAGGGCAAAATATTATCAAACGGCAGGTCACCCAGCTTTTCGACGGCCTTGTCAACGAGCTGCTTTGGGAGGAGGTCTGTCTCCCGCACCGATGAAATCGCATCCGCCGTGGGCAGCACCTGTGCGAGCCTCGCAACACTCGCGTTCTGCAAAATAAGCGATATCGGGAGTCGTGTACTGAGTTTTGTGTGTAAACACCTTGAGACCTGAATAGCCGAAATGGAGTCGAGCCCCAGCGTTGCCAGAGGCGTCCATCTCTGGATATCGCTTCTCCTGGCGTGCAACGCCTCGGCAACAGCTTCGGCAACCTGCAACTCGACGGTAGACCACTCGCCGTCATCAGCAGCCAACTCCGCCCCGTAGCTGACGCAGGCGAGGTAATGATGCGTAACATTGTTGAAAGCCTGCTTGAGACGGCCTCTATCCAGCTTCCCGGAGGCTGTGGTCGGCAGGATCGAGATTGGAATGATAGCGGAAGGCACCATATATGTCGGAAGTTGGGCACGAAGGGCACGGTAAATGGACTGGGTCTCTACCTTAAGTCCATCGTCGACGTCCAGAACTCGAAACTGGATGCCCTCACTTCGTCTTGGCACCCAGTATGAGACAATATGGTCTTGGGTCCCCGTATACCCCCCGCGCAGGAATAGCGTAGTGCAATCCGCGGCGTCGGCCAGTTGCCTCACGGTTTCAGTGATCTCGTGGAGCTCCACTCGTTGACCGCGGACCTTAATTTGGTCGTCTACTCGGCCGACAATGAACATAGATCCATCTTGATGCATACGGCCCAGGTCCCCAGACCTGTAGAGCCGCCCGAAAGCCTGATGGTCCACGAACTTGGCGGCTGTGAGGTCTGGCATGTTGAGATAGCCCTGCGCGACTTGGTCGCCACCAAAACACAGTTCACCGAGACAGCCCAAAGGGACCGGCTCCATGTCATCGGGGGCGAGGACGAAGGTTGAAGTATTTCTGAATGACCACCCAAGGTGCTGAATTGTGTCGTCCGGGCCCATCTTCTTGACGCTGCAGATGTTTGTGGTCTCGGACGGCCCGTAGCCCTGGTAGAGCTTCTCACCCCATTTCCGGGCGACAGATTCCGTCATTGCCTCGCCGGCAGTGACCAGGAACTCGACCAGAGGAACCTTTTCCGGGTCTACCAGCGATGCGACTGTCGGAGTCATGCTGAGATGCGTGACTTTGAGTTTGCGAATCGCCCTCTCGAGGTCCTCGAAAAGCGTGTCGTTTGTCCCGGAACAGAGGCATATAGCCCGAGTCCAGGTGAAGAAGATCTCAAACACCGAGACGTCGAATGCTTGCGAGCAAGACTGCAGAAGCCGCGAGTCCTCTCTCACTGGGTAAATCTGCGACAGCGCATCAAGGTTGCTCGCGATGTTGAGCTGCGTGAGGCAGACACCTTTGGGTGCTCCAGTGCTTCCAGACGTATATATTATGTAGGCCAACTGGTTTGGATCCGAGGTTCGCTCTGGGTTTCGCGTAGGAGCCGACAGTCTATCGAACGACTCAAGGTCCACGAAATCGCACGGCAACCCCCTTAGCAGCATTTGAGTGTCTGTGTCCACAAGGCAAAGATTCACCCCGGCTTGCTGGAGAATGGTTTCGATTCGTGCGGTCGGGGTGCTGGGAAGAAGAGGCAGATATGCGCAACCAACCTTCAGAATCGCAAGGATGCCTACGTACAAGGGGATCGACTTCTCCATAACAATAGCAACGACCTCGCCCGCGCTTAGGCCCCGTTCTCGAAGACGCCAAGCAGTCCGGTTGGCATCCGAGTTTAGTTCGGCGAATGAGATGGTGGTTGTTTTGATAATGCCATCAGAGATGTAGTCCGCAAAGCAGATGGCGTCCTTTTCGGGGTGTTCGGCCGCAACGCGCTCGACAGCGCAAGCAAGGTCCGGAATTCCGGAGAACGGGGCCGGATTCGGATTGTAGACGGAAAGGAGATGAGGTGGTTGGGCTGTCCGGAGCGAAGAGACTCCAGAGTCCAGGTTGGCAAGGATATGAGGCACCAGCGCCTGGAGCGATTTCTTTAAGATGTCTATCTGGGCCCTCGGCATTGCATCAGAATGCCAAGTGAATCGACAACTGAAGTCGCTCTCTCCAGGTTCAACCTCGATCAAGAGCTTTGTCTCCAAGAAGTCCTGGTGGGCGGTTACCCTGAAAGCATCAGTGGTCTGCCTGCCCTGCAATGTCTCCTGGTAGATGAACAAGACATCGTAGACTGCCTGTCCCGGGCGTATTCCAGCTGCCTTTTTGATCTCGGAGAGCGGCAGCACACCATGTCGGAGAGCAGCTCGGTTCCCAACATGAACGCTGACCAGAAGATCTCTAATGGTTCGCACCTGAGAGAAATCTATTCGAAGTGGTACGGTGGCAATGCATGGCCCGACGATATCTTCGATTCCGGGAATTGGCAGTGTTCTCCCGGACGTAACCGACCCCACTACCACGTCCTTGCTGCCAACTATTGAGCTCCAAAGCCACGCCACAGCTGCCTGGAGTACCGTTTGTGGCCCGCAGTCGATTTGCCGGAGAGCTGCCTTCAGATCGCACAGCCGGATATTGAGAGACATGGAGGATGAAAAAATCTGAGATGAACTTCTGGCGTTCTGATGTAAGATCGGGAACGGGGGGGCCTGAAAGCCTTGGAGGTTTGCGGCCCAAAATACCCTTGCGGCATCACAATCCTCTCTAAAGGATTCGGATTGATGGTACGAGGAGATCTCTCGAAACTGGGGTCGGGCATCCGGCCGTCCGCCCTGTGCAAGCGTTGCAAGATCTGAGAGTAGAAGATCCAGTGACCAGCCGTCGTAAACTGCGTGATGAAGCTGCAGCACAACAACAGTATCGTTTCCTTTGGTGGGGGCGGATATCTGGACCCGAAATGGGAACAATAACTCCACTTCTGGCCTGATCGTGAAGTCCCTAAAAAGGCAGTCCGGCATTGAGATACTTGATTCACTGAGCTCTTTAAAGATGACCTGCAGGAATCGGCGCTCGTAGTGTATAAAGCCGGTCCGGAGAATCTCGTTGGCCCCGGCAAGCTGCATGAACCAAAAATGGATAGATCCCGCGGGAGGACTCCCCGAAAATCTCAGCTCAATCCAGTTGCAGTAAGCGCGATCGTTGGCCATAGTCTCGGCGAGCATCGAAGTCTGGAGCGGCGTACACGGAACGATAGCCTCGATACGCTCAGCATGTTCCGAGAGCACGGGATGGCTCACGGCGATGTCTGCGGAATTGGGACCACGTAATTCTGCGGCGATATGTGGCTGACGGGGTGGATTGCCCTCATCAGCCCGCAGGCGTGAACGGATGCCGGTGATTGTGCGGGCTTCTAGCACATCAACCGCCCCGACACTAAAACCAGCCTTGTTGAGAACAGAGGCGAGCTTGATAGCGCTGAGTGAGTCCAGACCTGCTCTGGATAACATCTGATCCGGCTGCACTCTGACTCTCAAAGTTTCGCTGACAAGGTCGCAGAGCTGTTTCTCTAAGCCATCTCTGTAGTGGGGGCCCCGTGACGCCTCAAGTTGTGAGGACTGATTATAGTCTGCGACAAGTTGCTTACGATTGACCTTGCCGGATGCTAGACGAGGAAAGCCTTCGACGACCACGATGTCACCGGGTAACATGAAGCCTGGAAGCCATTTCCTGCAAGACTCCCTAATAGCGGGTACCATGCCACTCCGCTTGTCGACGTCACAGAAGAGGACGAGCGTCGCATTAGTGACGGCGGCGACTGCGCCGTGGCAGCCGTGAGTCTTCAGGGCAGCATGTTCAACCTCGCCAAGCTCAATCCGCTGTCCCCTGAGCTTCACCTGTCCATCCGCAATGCGCCCAAGACACTCGAGTGTACCATCGGGCCTCATCACCGCTTTGTCTCCCGTTCTGTACAGGCGACCATATCGTGTCTCAATAAAAGCAGATGAAGTTTGTTGGGGCCGGTTCAGGTAGCCTTCGGCGAGCTGGTACCCACCCACGGCTAGCTCCCCGACTTGACCGCGAGGCAAGACCTGTAACTCCCTGCTTGTGTCGCCATCTTCCCGAATCTCCAATACGAAGGCAGAGACAGTGTCTAGGGGGGTGCCAATGTTGCGAACTGCGGACCCGCGGGAAAAAGCAGGTTGCAAGGTGCAATGTATTGCTGCCTCCGTCGGCCCGTACATTCCCCAGAGTATGCTTGAGCGCTCCTCGCTTCCACCAAACTCTTTCACCACCGGTTCGGTGAGCATCTCGCCGATTGTGAGCAAGAGACGCAGACCAGGGGCGTCTTCTCGTCTGCGGAGTAAGCTACCGGCAACAGTCGGCGTCAGTTCGCACGCATCCACCTCCATCTTCCTGATGACGGCAGGCAAGTCGTTGAGCATAATGGGCCGCGCGCAGCTCACAAGGGTCATGCCCCTAAAAAGGGGAAAGAAAATTTCAAAGACAGAGACGTCAAAGGTGGGCGCGGCAAACTGGAGGAATCTGGAGAACTGCGGGATGTGGCGGTCGTGAGCCATGAGGCTCTGGGTAGCCGACTCGTGTGAGACACCAACCCCTTTTGGAGTTCCAGTTGAGCCTGATGTGTACATTACGTACGCTAGGTCGTGTCCCAGGGGCTGTCTGTGTTTTACAACCACTGATGGTTCGTATGACGTCTCATCGTCGATCATCAACACGGCGTGCTTGCCTTGAGGGAGCTTCGATGCCAGTCCGGATGTCGTAATGACGACTGTCGCCGAAACATCGCTCAAGAGGAACCTGGCCCGCTCAAGGGGGGTATCCAAGTTCATTGGGCAGAAGGCACCTCCTGCTTTGAGAATGGCCAGCAGCGCGATGTATAGCTCTGGGCTCTGCGGGACAAGCACTGGGACGACAAACGGCTTGGAATCTACCCGGGGGCCGGCTGAGGCCGTGATGCGCCTCGCTAGTTCCTCAGAGGCGTGGTGGAGGTCGTTGTATGACAGAGATGTACGAGCGTCATCTTGAGTCAGAAAATCGATAGCAGGCTCCCCATGCTGTGAACTTCTTCGCACGAGGAGATGAAGCAATTGCGGTCCCGGCAACCGCGTCGCCGGATGGTTGGCGATTGACAAGGCGTGGTTGGCTTTCTCGTTCATGGCGTCCATGGTGTTCCCGGACTGGCCTGGCGATCAGATATGACGTTCAGGTTGATTGGTCATTGACCCCTCCTTTGTACACGGTTGGATCGGAACAACTCTAAACAGACGAGACTCTTCACCCAAAATAGTCAGCTCGTCAACAAGATTGATTCCCAGCAAACCTCTTTCTTATCCGGACAGGTACCTGTGTACACCCGACTCTTTACTAGGTATTCAATAAGGGTATGTTAAGCGCTGCTGGGCACTTAAATAGCCGCTTGCTGATTGGCCAACGCCGAGCCGGAGCACAGCGAGTTGAGGGAGGGTGATTTGATTCAAGACGTGGGTAATTGGTCGGCTAGGCGGGCTCGTGTTTTGTGCGCGGTGGTGGGAATCCGTTGCAGAGCTTGGAGGTTGAGATTTGGGTGGCTCGCGGGGGTCGGACACATTGTTCAAGGTGTATGCTCTTCCGGCAACCCACATTCGTCGAGACTTGGGGGGCGTGCCGCCTGGGATTACCGTCTAGGCTCTATGCGGTGCACGGCGTGCTCGCTTGGCCTTGGAATGTGCGGTATTTAGCAGACTATTGAGAGCGAGCTGGCATGAAGGGGACATGATGGCTTGACCAAGGCGTAACAGAACTGCAGCACTGACTGCACTCGACATGTGCGCTGGGGTCCCGTGGTCACACGCCGGCTGCCAGGCACAGCTCACCCGACCCCAGGCCTAGCTCCTAGATCCTGGTTCACCCGCCGCACCCAGCGGGAAGCGACATCGGGTGCTGCCGCTGTCTTGGATGCTCCCCTTCCGAAGCCAGCGTGTTAGTCATAATGGGCATTGCGATTGCGTCATGGCGTGATGAACCCCCATCTTTGGTCTCGGTGTAGCTATGACCAAGCTCGGCGTACGAGCCCAGAAAGGGGTTTGGCTTCCGTTCATCCATCGGTGCTGCCTCTCATCCGATCTTCGGACTCACGTATTCAGCCTTCTGCAGCGGCACCCGGCACACCTAGTCTGTAGTTTGCTTTTCCACCCCACTTTCGACTTACAAGATGGCGTTTTACAATATCGGGCCCACGTCGATCGCTCCTTGGGGCAGAGCCTGGGGGAGATGCCGGGGGACGAACGAATGCCGGGGGGAACTCTGACAACGTGCTGCTCAGATGCGCAAGTGGAGTGTCTGTACCCGAGAATGCAATCTATGAGATGCGCTACAGGAAATAGCCCAAACACATTTGTCATTTTGAAAGTGCAGGTCCTAACTCCGTCTCAAGCCAAATGATATGTACAAAGACGGTTCGGCCGCCATTTGATTCCAGTTTACGCTGATACTCCAAAAATGGACTCAACCATCTCGCCAGACCGCGTTGACAGCACAGAAAGAAGGGTATCACTCAACTGCCGCCACTGTTAGCTGGTCTCTGAGGGGCAGGTGGTTGCGGGGACGGGGAGGGAGGGGTCGCAACTTACACCGTGAGTTGCCTCACAACAACCTTGCAACCAAACGCCAGACCCCGGAGCGACTGTTCCAGCCGAGAAGCGGACCCCGTAATCACGGCCAACCTCCATCACACGCGTGGATGACCCCTGTGCCTTGTTGGTCGCCTCCACCAGCCAGCGGTCTTTCCTCGGGATCCCGCTCTCCTTGCCCGCGACATCAATCTCGGGAAGCATATGCCACGTGTCTTTGAGCATGTCCACATGCGCAGTCCTCTTGTATCCGGTGGCACAGATGACCAAGTCCACATCCAATCCTTCCTCCTCCAGGGGGCCATCCGGCCCGCCTAGAACGGGGGTGCGGGCGACCTTGATATGTAGCTTGTCACCTTTCTCCTCGACATTGATGACATCTCGCGCAGCCAGGATGCGGTGCGGCCACTGTTTCTCATCCGACCCAAGTGTTCGCTTCTGATGATACATGATTTCGTAGAGGTGCTCAATCAATTCCAGGCGGACGACGCCGTAGTTGGTCGCGCGGGCATCGTGTAGGAGATTCGCGCGGTAGGTTGATGATTTGGGATAAAGTGTGTCGATGAACTCGGGGTTGAAGATGGAGTTTACACTCGTAGACGTTAGCACCTCGACTGTGCTGAGCTTCTAATGTTTCCAATACTCACAAGGGCGAATCATCGCTCGGCTTGAGGAACTCAGAGCGCATGACCATGTACGTCCTGCTGTTGGGATAGAGGGTCTGAACGTTGCTGAAGATCTCGGCTGCGCTTTGGCCGGCGCCGATGATGGCAACGCGGTACGTAGCCGACCGATCAGCTAGAATCTTGGGGACCAGCTGTGCGTACTGCGATGAGTGGATAACCCTGGGATGGCCTTCGGGGAAGAGTCTGGGGATGGAGGCCTGGCCGCCAACGGCCACGATAACATTACGTGCTCGGTATGTGCTCGTCGCCCCTGTCTTGACGTTCCGAGACGCGACAGTAAATGTCTTGAGTGGGCCTTCCTCCAGCACCGGGGACACGGAGAGCACTTCGCTCTGGTAGCGGACCACATCATCGAAATGTCGGGCGCACCACCGGAGATAGTCCTCGTACTCGACCCGCGCCGGCAGAAAGGTGCTTAGGTTGGTGAAATCGACTAGCCGGTCGTTTTTGTGAAGGTAGTTGAGAAATGTGAAGTGGGATCGCGGGTCCCGCAGGGATGCGAGGTCTTTGATGAAGGAGATTTGCATCCTCGCGCCCGGCAGCAACATGCCGGCATGCCAGGCAAACTGGGATTGCTTCTCTAAAAACAGGACCTTGGGCGGCTGGGCCAGCTTGCCAGCCTCCAGGGAATCGTGGAGGGCGACGGCGATAGCCAGGCTAGCGGGCCCGAAGCCTACGCAGACCAAGTCGTGGACAGAGTCGGCGTCTGCGGCCCTTAGAAAGCGGCTTTTTGGAAAGCCGTACCCTGTGGCACCGTTGCTGACGCCGTTAACCAGCCGAGGGACGGCATCACCGCTGTGGGTGCCGTTCGCAGTAGGATGATCCATATCGTCGAGGCTGTGGGGGGACATTCCGACTCTTTCGCAGACTGCTTCCGGCCTCTTCAGACGAAAGCCCGGGCGGCGGAAACTGGTTTTCGATGACGATGGTAATGGTAGATAGAGTCAGATTGGTACATTCCCTGATGGCGCACCGGTAAAAGGGGTGTTATTTTGCTTTTCCGAGCGTCTGGATGGAAGGGCAGGAGTGGTCCTCCCGCGTCGCACAGCTGGGGTTGACGTAACTCGGCGGCGCAAGGGAGCGGGATGGGAGGGGATAGAAGGAAGACCCGGTTGCTTGGGTAAGTGAGGGAAACGGACGGGAGAGAGAGTGTGTGCGTCGGAGGGTGGCTACGACTGCCGTTTTGATGGAGGCCGGCCTGGGAGCCGCCGAAGCTCTCCTGAACCGGATGAAGGCAGAAGTGCTTGGTCACACCATGCCCTGGGGCCACGAGGGGACCCGTCTTCTCGTGTCTATCCGACCCGTTCTCACGAAGCGAGACACATCCAGTTGGTCCTGATCGAGCGAGTGCAGGGAATCGTCTGCGCCATTGCGGAGTCCTTGCTACTTCGAGCAACCGGTGACATGATTGAATGGGCACTTGGTGGGGGTGCGATGAGAAAATTTTCCCTCGATTTCGGGTTGGGATTGATGCAGAAAAGGCACACAGGCGGAGGTTGCAGCGTGCCGTGAGAAGGTGGTCCGAAACAGACGGCAGGGGCATGCGCGGTGGGATGGGTGGGTGATGATGATGCACTGATGCAAGCTCCCGCATGCTTTTGGCAAATTTCCAGGATCTAGGTGGGCCCGGAGCGGCATTCGGCGTTATCTTCGGATCAGATAAGATTAGATCAGTGGACCCTGTGAAGCCATCACGGCACAGAACGCTGGTCGTTGGCCCAATCAGCTCCGACGGCGCCCGCCTAGTAGTCTCTCACTCCGAAGAGCGGACGCCCCAGCCAGGCTCGTTAGCGCCGGGGCGAGTGGGCAAGAAAGAAAATGTTTATCTGATCGTATGACAATGAGACGCGGACCCCTGCTTCCAGAAGAAACCGGATGATGGTGCGATAGCCGACAGCCCGCCGCAGAATATACTGTTGCAGAGAGCTGGAGTAGGAGACAATACCACGATTTGGGGACAGCTTGCAGCAACCACCAATGTAAAGACACCCTCGGCGACCCCAGAGACGGAGACAGATGGCCTCTGCCCTTCGCGGTTCGAGGCTTGCCGGATCTAGCCCCGTGATATCCGGCCGCAGACGGCGAGGAGAATCGCGCAGGATTTGACTCTGTCACTCGTACCTGGCACACCTCACCACCCGGGACCCACAGCTTGGTGCCGAGGAGATGGAGATGCCTGCGGAGGAGGTGGCTGATTTTGGGACCGCGTCGTGGCCTATCTGATGA
The DNA here is from genome assembly GCA_022530565.1 of Madurella mycetomatis. Lineage (NCBI taxonomy): Eukaryota > Fungi > Ascomycota > Sordariomycetes > Sordariales > Madurella > Madurella mycetomatis. The sequence goes on along the minus strand of JAJTVB010000003.1, from coordinate 9,308,826 downwards.
TCTGATAAGATTATCAGTACTAGGGAGAACATGGGTGGATGGAAAAAAAGGGGGCCAAAGGCGGAACGTGCATCCACTTGCTAAGCAAACGAGATCCCGCACCCTTTCACGAGAGCCGACGTCGGCCATTGCTGGAATCGTGACAGTTATGTGCACGCACTACGACCGTTTGGCTTGCTCGCTAGCCAATTCCACCTTGATTTAGAATGGCTTGATGGTAATGTTTCCGGAGAGTTTCCCCGGAGGACCCGTACTCAAAAAAACTACAATTGGGAGTCTTCAGACAGCTGATGCTTTTGAAACATCACAGACAAATACCTCTCTTGCGTTTGGACTTGGCCGGACCTCAGATTTGTCGACAGCGATGAGAAGAATTGGCGAAACTTCCAGAGCTCCACCTCCAGCGATCAACAACCTACCCCGCACCAAACACCAACCATCTCACTTCACTGTCCGACCAAGCGAAATTTAAGAGCCTCGGCAAAATGCCCGACCACCTTCCCTTCCCGGACTCGATCCTTCGGCAGAGCTCCTAACCGGAGCCGCGTAGAACCGCATGGCAAGGTGAGAAATCGCGCACACCGGACGGGCGGTTCTTAGCCACACCTAGTTGCCTCCGCCGTCCCCTCGGGCCCGGAGGTCAGTTGAGGGCGGGTCGTATCCGTGCGGGCCGTCGCCGGTAAGACTCCGCCGGGGGCATCCCTTATGCACCCAGTCGGATAGGGTGCCGTGTGCCTTACGTTGTGTGTCCCGGACGCTGCTGTGCTACCTTCAGCACGTCGCGGTCCGCGGAGCCCGAGACTTGGAGTCAGCCCGTCGGCGTTGCATGCACCTAACCGCCCGTTTTCGCCTCATTCAGCTAAGGCACTGTGTAAGAAATTTGCAGTTCAGCATTCAGCTTGCTAGATCAAAATCATGCCGGCTCTCGGGATCCACGGGGGCCGCTGATGACATGACTGGCGAACTTCTTCAGCGCTCCCAAGGCGGCGGCGGCGTCGTCGCTGTGCCTGGCAGGGTCAGCATCGCAACACATGCTCAGAAAGCTCTAGGGCAGTTTCGAGTGCTGAAGCCCATCGTACGGCGGCAGTCCACACCGACGGGACGGAATGAGAGTGAACCCTGCGAGGAACAAATGAGCGTGCGCCGTTGATATTATATTCGGAGGCGAAGGAGTCACAGTGTAACGTTCGACCCTCAGCCCGGGGCGCGGTTGCTCAAGCAGGCAAAACGGCCGGCCAATCGAGAGCACAAGCGAGTCCAAGTTTGGCCCGTCTTACACCGAACACCCCTGCCGGCCCGCACCAAGACAATGGTTATATGCAAAGCCAAGGGCTACTTTGTGGGGAAATTAGACCCTCTCTACCCCCTTAAGCTGCCTAGAAATCCAAATATCAAATCAATGGCCTCGAGATCCAGTGCCAAACGAGTCACCCCTGCCTAAGTGCGATCACCGTCGAACGCCACATCTGACCTCGCAGACGACAACCACAAATCGAGAAGTGCTCGTCACGCAGACGACCATTGCTGCCGTTCAACATGGGACGCCCCGCCGATGAGCACCTCCCGGAGGTAGTGCCGAGTCAACCGCCACCGGAATTTTCTCTGCCTGAAGTCGCTCCGGATCCATCACCCGAAGCAGGACAACCGCAATATTACACCAGACACGAAAAGTTTCCCGCCCACTACGACCATGCGCCGAAGCTACCGCACGAGCAGCCGGCAGCAGGAATGGGAATGGGATTGCAGAGCCACGACCAGCAGTGGGCAGGCGCGGGGGATGGAGTGAGCGCTTTGAGCCCGAATAGCTCAGTGCCGTGGCAGGCAATCCACCCCAGCGACGACCAACAGACCTATGTGGCGAGCGAGCCAGAACAGGAGCGGCGCATATGCGGCATCCGCCGACGCCTGTTCATCATCGTTGCTGTGGTCCTCGCGATTGTCGTTATAGCAGCCGCGGTCGGCGGTGGCGTCGGTGGCGCAATGGGTGCCCGGAGTGCATCAGAGAGTGTGAATTTGCCGGCAGAGTCGGGCAGTTCGGGCGCAAGCAATAGCGAGAGGTTCGTGCAGGGATTCCAGCATCTCGGCTCGGCTAGCGATAGCTAACAAGAGGCACAGCACCGTTCCATCAACTACCCCTGCAATCACATCGGCATCGTCAACCTCAAGCGCCCCTGCGCCGACGATCACATTCCTCAATAATCAGACGGACGGTGTGGGGCAGGCCTTCCAAGGCTTCTCGGAAATTGACTACGACGGCAATGCCACAGAAATTATCAGAGAGGAGGGCTTCCACGATCTGCCATTCAAGGTTTCGAGTTACGTCTGGGAACCCAATGGAACCGCGTATTGCATTACCTACTGTTATAACAAAACCAAGTCGGCTGGGTGGGGGTGTGACCAACGGCATCAGCCGAACACCGACAGACACTTCCAACGAGTTTATATTTGGACCAATAGGGGAACAAACGACGGAGCCCAGTCACGGTGCCAAAGTGAGGCGCCGATGACGACCAGCAGGTTAATTTGACGACAAAGGTAGCGTTGGTTGTCTTTTTTTTTTTTTTTTTTTTTTTTTTTTTTTTGGTGGGGCGGTTTCTCATTACCTTTCCAGAACGGTAGAAATGGTACCTTGTAAAACAGATGGACGGGCTCAGGCACGGCGGGTTTCGGGTTTGGGGGTTTGCTATTGTAAATATTTTGCTACCTAATTTTTGTTATACGGCGGCTGGTCTTTGCTGTCTATTTCCACCTATTTCGTTTAAGCCATTATCAAATAAAATCTCCCAACGTCACAGTTTCCCAGATGCCAGCAGAAGAGATATTTCATCTTCTGTATGGGATGACAGCCTCTCCACGTGATTCAAATAGTGCACATGTGCCGAACCCACGATCTTCGAGATTGGCTTCTTGGAATAAGCTTAAATGTCCTTCCGCCTTCCGCCTTCCGCCTCATGTATCCACACCGCTTCTTGAGTTGGGGGCGTGCCCTGGCGTGATCTATTTATGGTAGGTTTGGTTTTGTAGACTATAAGACTCCAAAGTTGCTGGGATTACTTTATTTCTGTTTCGACAGGTGATTCAGCCGCATGATATTATTCAAAACCCTCGCGCAAGTGACCGGCTTCCGGCATCTAACAAACAAGGATTTTCAAGTTCTGGATAATCATCACTAAGCTGCCTACTCTCTTGGGACTGGACCTCGGCCGACTACCTAGCCGAGACCGCGCAAGTCTATTGGAATATCTTACTAGCTGGGAACTCCATAGATAGCAATCTTTAATACTAGTGATAACACGCCAGCTAACTCGGGCCGCACAAGCGTCAAAGAACCCATGCTGTTGGTGACTTCCTGGTGCCGGAAAACTCACAGGCGCAGAGTCTCTAGGCATCTGGGACAGGCTGTTGTCATCGCTCTGTTCTAGGTACGGTGGACTGCTCATGAAGAAATTAGCCTGAACCGCTTCTCGGTGAGGAGCTGGGACAGCGAGTGCTTCGTCGCCCATGGCATCCTCACGCTGTAGGATAAGCCCTTCCGCGATCGACACGGACGGCTGGCTCACAGGGACCGATGACAAAGAATTTGGATAAGTAGCGACTCAGCGATCCGGGCTTCACTTGCTGTTTTCTGGTGCAGTAGCTTCTGTGATATACTTTCTGAGGGTAGTTGAACGATAGCTGCCTGTTGGCTGGTTCGGGTAATGTCATGGTCATCGGTACGCTGCTATGATAACGCTTGGCCTCGACGGCGGCACCTTGGCGTTGTGACGACGATGTATCCCCATATCCCACATATAAGACGAATGATGAAGGTCGCGACATGCATATCCAGCTCATGTTTGCCACTAACGGCATGGACGTGGCGGAGGCACATGATAGATGCCGAGTCCTCATGTTAGATCCCAGTGACTCATTGCTGGCGCGAAGCGTAGGTTTAGAAGCACGTGGATGTTTGATGCTTCACTCATTGTCGTTCATTGATTAAAGGTCTCGCGAGTTGAGAGACCTAAGACCTAGCTCATGTGCTTGGGGTCCGTGCCAGCCGCGGACAGGTGCAAATGCAAATAATGGGGAAGACGAGTCCCCTGTGGGAAGGCCTCACATCGGAGTATAAACTCAATCGAGTTCATCCATCGGAAGGCGGTCCATTCCCTAAAGCAAGGGATCCGCCAGCAAGAACCAGCAGTGCCCGCTAAGATCGGCTGGAGAGCAGAGTTTGTGCATTACAGTACAAGCTCGGCTGCTGGCCAACACTTGAGGGCACCTGGCAACTGACCCACTTAAATTTTCGGTATGGGTCGATTCGCGCCTCCATGCTTACCGTGCATCATCGCGTAATTGAACTAAACCAAGGCCACCATGGTCAAGTCAACCTACCAGCCCTCGCACGGTGTCGTGCCGCCTCTCCCTCCGGGCTGGACTGAACATAAGGCCCCGACGGGACATACATACTATTACAATGCCGAAACGAAGGAGTCGACCTACAAGCGGCCGGGCGCTGTGCTTGCCGCAGCTCCCGCGCCAGCGCCGATGGACCCCATGAATAGCTACGTGCAGCATCAGACCGTCCCACAAATCAATCTCTCAGATCCCGCCGTCGCGAATGCTTTCATGGCGCAATACGGCCAGCCACAACATCAACAAGGCCAGCGCGGCGGACATGGCGCCGGGGGAAGGGGCGGATTCCAGCCCAGGCCGCGCCCACAGCCGGTTGACAAGCCGCGGTCCAAGGTTGCCATCCCCGGCTGTGAGCCGTGGATCCTGGTCTACACAAAGTACGGCCGGAGGTTCGCGTACAACCCGGTTAAGAATGCGAGTTACTGGCGCATCCCCGAGAAGTTGATGCCTGCGATTCTCGAGCTGGATAAGGCGAGGATTCGACAGAAAGCCGAGGGAAAAGCAGCGGAGCAGCCGCCAAAGGAAGGGACGCAGGATGCAAAATCTTCCACGCCTGCGGCGACAGCGCAGCAATCAGAGCGAGAGGCGACGCACGACTATGACAGCTCCGAGTACGAAGAGGTTGAAGTGACAGACGACGAAGAAGGCGAAGACGCAGGTCAAGATCAAGACGGCAACGCGCCGAAGCGGCAGCGCACAGAAGAACCAGCCGTCGACGACGGGCCTGCCGAGTTCACCGAGGCAGACATTGCTGCGCAGCTGGCGGCCATGGGGGCCGAATACGGAGACGGGTATGGCGACGTAGAAATGGGTGAGGGGGGCGAGGGCTGGGAGGAAGGGGACGAGGGTCTGCCGCTCTCCGACGAAGACGCGCGCGAGCTCTTCAAGGACCTGCTCAACGACTTCAACATTAATCCCTACAGCCCGTGGGAGAAACTGATCGAGGAAGGCAAGGTCTTCGATGACGCACGGTATACAGTCCTTCCTACGACCAAAGCACGGAGAGAAGTCTGGGAAGAGTGGTCGCGCGCCAAGATACAGGAGCTCAAGGAGCGGCGTGCCAAGGAAGAAAAGAAAGACCCGCGGATCCCTTATATGATGTTCCTGCAAGAAAAAGCGACGCCCAAGCTGTATTGGCAAGAGTTTCGGCGGAAATACAGAAAAGAGGAGCCGATGAAGGACACCAGGCTCTCGGACAAGGATCGCGAGAAGTGGTATCGAGAGCACATCAACAGGCTGAAGCTGCCGCAGGCGACGCTGAAGGCCGACTTGAAGAAGCTGCTAGAAGGGGTGCCGCTCTCAGCGCTCAACAGCCAGACGCTGGTGTCGAATCTCCCGCCCCAGGTCCTCAGCGACATTCGGTACATCTCGCTAGACCCCAAGATTCGCGACCCGTTCATAGAGGCTTACATAAAGGGTCTGGGACCACCACCCGACGGTGGCGAGGTAGCTGACGAGGATGACGAGGTGACCAAGAAGTCGCGTGAGGAGAGGCGCAAGCGGGAGAAGGCGCTCCAGGACAGGGAGAGGGCCGTCGCGGAGGACAAGAAGCGGCAGGAAAAGAAGCTGCAATACGAGCGGGCCCGGCTGCGATGTGAGGAGCAGGAACTAGAGCGCGCCATGCAAGTCAGCAAGAAGGGGCTGCAAAGTCAGCTGGCAGTAGATAGACAAGCGGGAACTCCAGCAGACAAGGACGAAGGCGGCTCATGAGCCGATGTTTGGGGTCAAATCGCAGTACGATGCGCTGTCTATAATTACCAGATGCCATCCCATGCCGTGAACCGACGCCGTGCAATGCACCCCAATGACCACTTCTTCGACGACTAGCCTACAATGCCTGTACCCTACCAAATCCTCCTCGCAACCATCTCATACCTCACCACCCCAGCAAAATCCTTTTCCTTTTCCCTCTCTGCCTTCTCCTCGGCCTTGCGCTCCTTTTCCCTCGCCTTCCTCAACCCCTCCACATCCTCCCCGAAAATCCACCGCCTCCTCTCGTCCCCGACCTCCACCTGCCCATATCCTCCGGTCCGCTTCCCTTTCGCATCAAACGACTCCCGCTCCGCCTTGCCCGCGGCGATCGCATGCTCCTTGGCCTTCATCCGTGAGTACCTGTTCCGCGCATACCGCAGAAGGAGCATCCCCAACAGGAGCTTCACCACGAGCAGGACGAGGAAGATGAGCAGGAAGACCACGACCATAGTCACGGCGGCGATGACGTCGTCGCTGGTGAGGTGTAGGCTGAGCCATAGCCGGGATGCCGCGCCGGGAACTGGGCCGGCCGCATTGTCGGTGAAGTTGGCGCCGTCGGGATACGGGTAGCCGTGGATGGCGCGGCCGAGGGCGTTGCGGATGAGGTTGTCGAGGCGGTCGAGGGCGGCGACCATGGCCGGCGAAGGCATGGACGACTCGGTGGAGAGCGAGGTTTGCGTCGAAGGGGGGAGCGGCGTCGGGAGGTGGGCGGCGAGGAACATGTTGTAGATCTGGACTGAGGCGCGGATGAAGAGGCAGGAGAGGGGGAGCAGCGGGAGGCCGAGGCGGCGGGTGAGTGAGGGGGTTACAAAGGCCTATAGTGGTTAGGACACGGCCCGCAGCGACATGGGTGGGACACTCACGTTAGTGTAGTAGTCTTTGCACAAAATGTCCAGAATCCTACTGTAAAAGGCCGGCTTGATGTTGTTGAACTTGTTGATGTAGGCATGCTTGATCCAGTCGACAATCATCTCGCTGCCAATGACCACGATAAACGGAGAAAGGACCTCGCCCGACCACAGCCACGACGGTAAGATGGTGAAGCTCGCGGGCAGGATGGTCGCCGTGTGCAGTGGGATGCTGCTAGGACCGCCGTCCTCGCTCCCGGCACCCGGCACTGAGAGCCCGCCGACCTCGACGATGTTGCGCATGCCAATGATAATCAGCATGATCCAGAGCTGGAACCGCTCGACAATGTCGGCGCAAGTGAGTTGGAAGGTATTCTCCTTCTCAAAGCGCTTAAATACGGCACTCTTGATCTCGACGAACTGGTTCGATAGTAGCAGCGTCAAGAGCGCATTGGAATACGAGTTGACGGCAACGTTGAGAGCAATGACCTGGTAGAAGAGGACAACGGAATGCAAGATGTTGTACACGAGAGCGAGAACAAACATGCCCAGCGGTAGCATCACTCTTGAGCGGCCCGAGCTGTTCCGAGACAGCGTCTCGGCACTGAAAAGGCACTCGAAGACGTCCTGGCCGAGGGCAGATAAGAGACGATCCCCAACCTCAAGCAGGTTATAAATGGCATACAGCTTAATGGCTGACTGCGCGCGAATGAAGTGGTACATGCGGCTAGCATCGAGATTCATCAGCGCAATAGAGCTGCAGATTATGATGGCGCCCTGGAGAAGATCAGCTTTGTGGAAGCTGGTCAGGTTCGAAGGGCTCGACTTTGTCCGGCGATGTCGGAACACTCCGGCCGGCCTCGCGCTCGCTTTCGTTGAAGAGCCATGCGGGCGGAGGTTCTCGTTACGGCGTGCTGAGGAATCAAGAGAAGCTGAGGAAACCGCAGTGGAACGGCCGCCGCCACCATTGGCTGTTTCTCGCGCCCGGCTCTGGCTTCTAGAGCCCGATCGACTGCCATAGCTACCTGCCTCTGACACTGAACGGCCGCGCCGTCCCCGTTGCCACATGCGCCCCAGCCCGTACCATACGAACCCCACAAGCCAGCGGATTTCCTGGCCGATGACATGTGCCCACCACCGTGCTAGAACTGAGGCCGCAATGCAGAAGCGCATCGGGAGTACGGTAAATGTCCACAGCCAAGCGTCAAAGCACGCCAGTGCGCCAAAACTCATAGCCCTCTCCAGAAACCATGGCAAGAGCAGGAAGTTCTTGAGCCGCTCAAACTTTATGGCGTTCGATTCGTATGGGAGATCACTGGCATACGAGTGGTGAATATATAATGGGCTCGGCCTCTGCCCTGCGAGTTCCAGCTGCAGTAGCGTCGGTATAGACATTGGGGGAAGTGGAATTGTCGGTGGTATGGGTGAGGGGAGATCCGGCTGTGGTACTTCATTCCGAGCCTTTGCAGCTGCATTGTTCGCCGACGAGTGGTTGTTTCGGCCTTCTAAATCGAGAGGCGGCGGTCGAGGGGTCGGGTGGAAGGAATTGCGACGAGTGGAGGACTGCTGGTTCGGTAGTTGGCTTGCAGACTTTCGCCTGTTCATGGGCGGTGTCGATAAGGTCCGGGAGCTCACAGTTGGTCGCCCATCGTGTTTCGCCCGTGGGTTTACCCCATCTTCTCGACGCTCTTGGTCTCGGAGCTCGGACTGGCTTAGCTGAGCAGCTAGCGGCTGTGTCGTCACGAAGGGCTGTCGGCTCGTTTCGACGTTAGCTGCGTTCAATGGGGGATCAGACGCCTTGCGGGCCGGAATGGCGGCAACAGGCAGGGACTCGGGGGCGGCCGTCAATTCCTGGATCTTTGACGCGGAAAGTCGCCTGACTCCGTCGGGGTTGCTCGTCTTGGTGCTCGATCGGCTTCGGGTTTTGGCGACGCTAACACTTACGAGCGCGGACCCTTGGGCGCTGCGCTCGGGAGATGTGGGCTCCTTGGAATGTCCGCCATCGCTCTGACTGTCGCTGGACGGGTCCGGGGTCGGCACACCTTTAGTCGGGCTCGAAACGGCCCGCTCTCGTGCCACTTGCGATTCCGCGGCGGATGTTGCGGGCGGATCACTCGGTGTCAACATCGGCGACGGGAGATGTGTGACTGTCGGCGGTGAGGCTTTCCTGCTTCTAGTGCCACTTTCGAGGCTGTTCGTGCCTGAGGGTTTGCTGGGCGTGGCGTTGGACTTGCTGGAAGCCGCAGCATTGGACGCCAAAGATGGCTCCTCTGGGCCGCTCCGAACTGTGTTTTCCATGGCCGCTGCAATATAGGAGAACCTCTTTAGCCCATGGCGACGATTGAGTCTAGCGACAAGTACCGGCGTGGACGAATGGTACCCGACTGAAAAGCCTTGAAAGCGATGATAACTCTGGTCAGTAATGCACAAAGGACAACGTTGAACGATGGTGTTCAATTCAGCCTTGCAGCCGCCATGCAGAGGCCCTTGCCGATGCGGAATTTGCCCCGCTTCCCAAGCCACTAAGAGGACTTGGTCTCGGGAACTTCCAGGGGTAAGTTCAGGGGTCGCCTGCCCTGGTTCGCCCTCTTATCAGGCTCTCACGCTTTCTGTGCTTTCACAGATTCCTCCTCAGAAGCTTGTGGTTGAGGCCTCGTTCCGGGACCGGAGGAATTGTCATATTACAGCTACCCGGCGCCCTTTGGCCAACCGCCTATGAGGGGTTTGTGGAACTATGTCAATGGCGTCTCGTAGTCATAATGCTTATTATCTCTGAGAGGAGTAGCCTACTTGAGAGGTCATATCGAGAAACTGTAGAGTGCAAAGACGTGCAGCAGTAATCTTTCGACCTTCACGGCTGGCATTATCCAAGCTTGTCACCATGGCCGCCGATGGGTTTGCTAGCTCGGCTCCCGAGACAGCCAATACCAGACACATCTCCCCGCACAGCTTTCACCAATCCCCACCTTCATTCGAGGTATCCTTCGCTCCACCAACCCTCGCAGCCGACGCGCCCTTCGTCACTTATCTTGCCAACCTGGTAAAAGCAGTCTACGCCTCTTCGGAAGCCGAGTTTTGGCAACCCGGCAAATTCACTCGCTGCTCCGCTGCTGAGCTCAGCAGTTACATCCAGTCCTCGCAGATCGCCCTCGCCTGGCGGCCCGGCTCATCCCGCAGTGACCCTGCCAACTTGATGGGATGCGTACGGCTACACATGCTTGACGGCAGCACCGCCGCCTGCGGCATGCTCGTCTGCGACCCTGCCGTCCGCAGCTCTGGCGTCGGCCGGGGGCTGATCGAGTTCGCCGAGGAGTGGGCGAGGTGTCAAGGGCCGGAGCAAGTGCAGGTCGAGGTGATCATTGGGGATGGCTGGGTGCATGCGTTCAAGGAGAGATTGGCGGAATGGTATGAGCGGCGGGGGTATCGGTTGTTGAGGGTGGGGTCCGTGCGGGAGGAGGTGCCTGACCTGGCAAACATTTTGGCGAGGAGGGCGAGAGTGAAAGTGCTCAGGAAAGTGCTGTAGCAAAGTCGCTTTCGCGAATCCTGCACCCCGGGGACGCGTGTTATACTGTATGTACTGTACGATGTACTGTATTGTACGTATGCCTATGAGGAAAAGGCGGGGTGGTGGGCCCGTTTGCATGCTTCGGATGGAGGGGCAGCGACCTGAGGCTTGTTGACATATTATGTTTTAACACCCAACCGAGAATCCCTAGGGTGGCTTCTCTTTTAAGATTCGAGAATCCTGATATCGTCTCTGTGTCTCGGGCATATCTGCTCCTTGCGCTACGGATAGCACCTTCTCTGCTCCCCTCGCCTCGCATTTCCAAGTTCCAGGTACTGTACCTCTATAGGTGTCCTCGATCTCTAATGGCTTCCAACCCCCCGGGAAGATGCTGCACTATCGGAATTAAACATGAGCAAGTATCCATGCTGAGACTACCAACCCGGAACAGTCGCTGATATTGAGAATTTAGTGGCACCCCCACGGGCGAGACGATCAAGGTTGCTAACAAGTACGAGGGCTATGTCGCGACCCCATCCGCCGACAAAGAGCACAAGGGCGTCGGCATCCTCCTCATCCCCGACGTGATCGGCATCTGGCAGAACAGCAAGCTGACGGCCGACCAATTCGCTGCCAACGGCTACCTGACGCTACTGCTCGACGTGTTCAACGGCGACCCTCTCACGCTCGGCCCGCGCCCGGCGGGATTTAACATCATGGACTGGATCGCAAAGGGCTCTGACGGTAACAACCCGCATACCAAGGAGGCGGTTGACCCCATTGTTATCGATGGCATCAACACGCTGAAGGAGAAGTACGGGATTACAAAGATTGGAGGAGTCGGATACTGCTTCGGCGCCAAGGTATGCCTGTGCTTGTTGGAACGGGAGATTCAAGGCTGATTAGCTCAGTACGTCGTTCGGCATTACAAGGACGGCATCAACGTAGGCTACGTTGCGCACCCCTCGTTCGTGGAAGAAGACGAGCTCGAGGCTATCACGGGCCCGCTGGCCATCTCGGCTGCCGAGACCGACTCCATCTTCCCCGCGGAAAAGCGCCACCGGTCCGAAGAGATCCTCAAGAAGACTGGACAGCCGTACCAGATTAATTTGTTCTCCGGCGTTGAGCATGGATTTGCCGTCCGCGGTGACCCGTCGATCAAGGTGCAGAGGTTTGCCAAGGAACAGGCGTTCCTGCAAGCTGTCACTTGGTTTGATGAGCACCTCTTGTGACTACATAGCCGGGATCTGGAGGCAAAGCTGTAGATGCTAAGCTAGGGTGTTATTTCAACCACTATACGTTGTCCAACTGTAGCCGCTGTCAGCCGTCAGCAGAAGCCCGTCATTCCTGAGCTCCAACATTATCTGCCAAATCAAATCTTGTTCTCGCAAGACGCGATTCAAGCGCCGCTAAGAGCACAGGCGATGAAGTCATAGTATTTGCCAGTTTCGCTCATTCGACTTCTACCATGGGATAAAGAACCGGACATCCAAGACGTGACTTTTCCTCTCCTGCTCCCACTGCGCATATCACTACTTTAGACCTAGATGGTGTAAGGTTGTTCAGCTAGCCTTCGTTTGGGAGACTCCCGAGCGCTTTCAAATTTACCTTTCTACCTACTCCATAGCAGAACGGCCCGCTTATACTCAGGCCAAGGTCTACTACCTGGTAGTTTCGATCCCGCGCGTAGCTTCAAGGAACATTGTCAGGTAGAGCGTCGCTTGGTTTTCTCACATCAACAACCCAGGCCCCGTTGCCATCGTAACTCACTAGCTCGAGCGTCGATCTGTGAGACCAACGCTTTCGGTTGCTAGCCTCTTATCGCCTGGTAGCTTGCGTTTGACCACATAGGTAGTGTCCCTGGTAGTTAGGTAATTACCTCAGATCAGGCACGTTAGCTTTTCGTAGCATGAGTCACCCTAAGACCTCAGTTAGAATTTACGGTTCAGTGCACGTTGTACAAACCTGGAAAATGTAATAAACTAGGTCTAAAAAGAAATGTTGCCCGTGAGCGCTGATTTTGGTAGCTAGAAAGCAATTTCTAATCCAACCTCACATAACGTGCACATTTGTAAATACTCCAACCACATCCACCAGGATACCAACTAGGCAACACATGTGGAATGGTATCAGGAAAGACTTCTGCTGCACCCCTCCAATACACATGTATGCTCCGAAACTGGCGATCCAGGAGAGTATGGCTGAGACACGGAATCTCCCTGATAGCATCCAAACCGTGAAGAAAGTAATGAAAAGAGTAAAATCTACCAGCAATGTGGAGCCTATCCATATCTCGTTTGCAAACCATCTCCATAGCCGGTCCGAGAGGCCTACGAAGTCCCGCTCGTTTGGGATACCAAACGAAATGGCGCCACCCTCCAGATGCAGCTGGATTTCTGTCTTCAATTGCTCATTTGTCATGGTGGTGGGGTCAATATTAGCCAATATGAGCTCTTTTCTCATATTTTCGGCCATGTATAGCATGCATCTCCAACCCCTAGGCACTTCCAGATAGCCCTCGAGTGGAAAATTGAACTGGGCGGTGAGCCACATCAAGCCAATTCCCACTGTCCAAATTAGGAGAGCAACACTCATGGAAAAAAGTTGCAAGAAGGAGAAGCCCCACTGGTAACGCTGAGCAAGCCGTCAATACTATATAAGGACGGAGTTACGCAGAAAACTGCTTGAAGGCCAACCACGGTACTTACATCGGAGATTGTTTGGCATCTGCCGTGAGCTCTGATATATTTAATGGGGTATGTCTGATTCAATGCTGCGAATGTTACCCGTGATTTGTTCCGGTAAGGATACTGGTTTGTCTCTGGATTTATCCAATCATGTCCGACAAGTGCAGAACGTCCACCGGCGGGGAAATAAAATGCTGTTATGTTCAGTGTCCAATACCGTAGATCATGGGTTCCCCAAACGGAATCCGTTGTCTTCACGCTTTCAAATCCGTATTCAAAAACATCTACCTGCTCCGTGAGTCGTGAGGTCTTGATATCCGAGCAGCCGGCTTCTCTCAGGGGCCTCACAGTTGGAAGTTTGGCGTTGCACCATGCATTTCGGCTCATTCAGATTGCACGGATCCCTAGGCGAATAATCGTTTTGGTAGATGAGTGGTTCCACTGGAGCATACTTGTTAGAATGTCCGTCTCCGAACTCGAGAATAGGGATCGCGCCTAACCTGTGCTTTCGACTGCATGCCACGGAACAATGAAATCTCCGGAATTGCCGATTCTCCAGCCGTCATGGATAATGTATGCTACCAAGTCAAAATCGGAAAACTTGATATAGTTGCCATTGTCATCTCTGACGAAGCCTTCAGTGCTTCCAACGTAGCCAGTCATAGCACCCGCCAGGGTTGGGAAAGCTAGAGTAAACAGAAGTGCTAGAGTTAGAAAAGTTAAGGCAGCCGTAGATGGTAAAACTTGACTGGACCCAAGGCTCCGAGTGATGCGAAAGATGGAAAGCGGTGATGCCTCCTGGTGTAAGAAAATAATCCAAAATGCCGAATACGTAAGTGGGCGAGACTCGATTAAGACGGCGATATAGTCGGCGAGCACCGTCCACGTGAAGTATGCAATGAACGCTTGTCCCACTCGTCCGACCACCTTGTACAACATTCAGCTCCCGGTTCCTGTTTTGAGAGCGCCTGAGCACTTACAACGTCCCAGACAATGTCGATGACTTTAGCCTCAGTGAAGGTAAAGGAACCAACCCCGATGGTAATCTGAAAAAAGCCTTGTCCCGACCACCATCTATAATCGTCCACAAATGGACTAAATGTGCCGTCCGGCTTGCAAGATGACTGGGAGGACGAAACCGAGGACCAGGAAGCCAGGAATATGACAAGGGCAAACAGAAGTGACAACCAAATGAAGAATAGCGATCGTTTACCGCACCGCACCCAAACGGCAGAGCGGGACGGGGATCTTGCTACAGTACTGGGACAGCTTTCGATGTCTTTGGGTGACGGATATCGTAACTGTGGCGGTAGCAAAGATACTAGCAGACGCGCCGGTTTGATCATTGTTGGCTACCAGATAGGGCGCAGTATCAAGAGAGGAGTTGAGCACGAAAATCGAGCGTGATAGCATTGGAAGAGGAGAGAGCGGATAGGACTTGCACTTAATTAACGTTGATAGGGTTCCTTTCATGGCTTGGCCACTTTCTAGTTTTCTAAGACTTATACCTTACTTTCCGTCGTTGTACTATACAGTACTTCGCCCCATGGGGGTGATACTCGGGATACCGGTTAAGTAGGGCATTGCTGTATTTCAGTCAGCTGCGTCTTTACTGCGCATGTGCTTTTGGTCTAAGAACTGCCTTATCGGATACAAATACAAATTTATTAACTGTTGTACTTCGCTCGGCAGTGGCTTCACCGTGCATATCGCTCTTGGCCTAAGAACTGCTTTATTAAATACGATAAGGTTAGGCACCACAGTTGCATTGGCTACATTCCGGTCAACTCCCCCGCACCTTTGGAGTTCATCGGATCCGGCGAGGCTGCAAGGACCTCACGAAGCTGAAAACCTGCCTCCAAGACTGGCCCAGTATGAAATGTAAGGAGGATATATATGCTGAGGAAGAATAGGATGGTGGCTGTCATCTCTTAGCATTATCGCTTTATCCTCTCAATGCCGGTGGCTGAACGTCACTGGGAGGATTGAGCGCTTCCCGTTCAATGTTCCTTAACAAATGGTTACCCAGCCCATCCTCATATCACTAAGGTATGTCGCTCTGCGAGTAAGCAGGGAGTCGCAGCGGTATAACTTTGGACCGACTAGAGAAAAAGTTTCCTAGGGCCACATACGCAGGAGTCAGACACTGGTCTCTTCGTTGATGCTCGCGGCATTTTAATCCAATCAGATTCCACCCTCCTTGCCGAGTCTCACAAACTTCGAGCGGCAGTCCGGTTAGTACAGAGCTCCCTCCGAGTGACAAAACCGAATTCTGGCAACTTACTGCCACCAATTATTACCCGTAAGCATCACCCGGAAGCTCACAATGTACTTCTCAAGGTTTGCTGTTGCTATTGGCTTGTGGGCGACCGTATTAAGCAGTCTGCTCGCTGCCATGTGAAGTTTGGGGCGCTCGCAGTGTGTAAGGTAGGGAGTGGACAAGGTGGTCAGAATTCGCGCTGGTTCTTCTGAGAACAATAGGTGCTTGCTGGACTGTGTGGGCTTGTGCTCTGCAAGGGTGTGAACTGAATCTTGGCGTGCTGTAGCATGGCGGGCGTATCATCTCTTTCTTATATGTGATCAAGTCGTTAGAGACGATGATATTCCGACTCAGTTCCAACAACATAGTCTGTACTTCAGTCGTCTTATATAGCCGCGCCGGGACATAGCCGCCACTCATGTACATACCTTCAGTGACTAGTAAACGTCGGATAGTGAGGACTTGTCGGAACTTGCCGTGTGGGGAACGACCCCAGCCGGGGGCAATTTCCCTTGGGCGTCAACTGGTGCCCAGTAGCGCCCACTTGGTCAGACTTTGCAACGGACATGACAATATACGCCTTCATCTCAATGACTTTGAACTTGGGTGAAATCGTACCATCTTGATGCCAAATCCATCCGCGCAGTGGTTCCAACAATTAAGAGTCTCAGTTTGCATCCAAAACCCATTAAGCCAGTCAAAACACGGCCCTACGCAAGTCGGTACGATGTCTACCGTTCCCGAAACGAAGTACAAGATCACCCTGAACGGCCCGGTCGACTAGGTTGTATAGAATCGCGAGTTCGTTACGAAGATAACGACCCTCAACCTCCTTGACTACTTCGAAGGGAGGCGCGACCTCGTTAAGGAGCCTCCTACCACGTTCGACTCGTACCACGCATACGAAAACCACGTCAACAAGGAACTTCACGCCCTCACTATCAAATTAAAGGGTAGCAACAACGCCAGCGTATTGGCTAATTAGCAACCGGAAGAAGACACGGCCACTACCGACACAGCTACAGTCAGGACTAACGAAGACAGGCCTCCTCCCGACAATTCGGGGTTGACCAACGCCTAGAAGAAAGTCTACAACGAGCAGAAGAAGTGGTTCAAGGATAATGCCAACTATATTATCGCCGACTTGGCTAGGAACTACAAGAACCAGCGGAAGGACTGGCAAAGCCAGACTACCCGCCTCAGCCAGGCACTAAACTTCCTCACGACCACAGTAGCGCCATACCTCCAAAACGCCCATTTCTCTATTGATATAGACCTACAGAAGTGGTATAACAACCTAATAACCATTGCCCAACAACCATTCGAGATCGAGAGAGCCATTAGGAAGAGGCTCAAGGAACACCTCGATAGTCTCACTATACTTAAGTACAAGAACGTCAAGCAAGCCGACTTCGACTATTGGCTAACTAAATGGGAGACCCTAATAGATAAGGCTTCGCTATATAGGCTAGTTGAGACTATAGCTCCTGGACTATGGTTCGAGGACCTTATGAACGCCATCCCGAAACTGATAGGCGGTTTCGTTGCTATATATCGGGTCAGCCACTATAATAAACTCAACAACTTGACCTTTAGAGGCGTGGCCACCGACATTCGACAAGCCGCGCTATTACTGCTCGAAGCAGCGCCAAATCGTATAGGCAAGGGATCCTTCCCAACATTCGGCCAATAGGAAAACTAGGATACCGAACAGTCTGAGGAGCAGGAGGATCGGTTATAACAACGATCAGGACGATATAAGAAGAGCGACCGACGCGAAGGATCACGAAACAAATGTAAGCTCAGCTTAGCGACCGGTCAGTCGAGACAAGACAAACCGTAGTACCGCGCTTACAAGTATATCCATCAAACCAAGCGGTACTATTACCTTCACCTAGAGCTCGCTCCTAAGAACTAGGAACCTAGAGACCATATCAAGGCATATATAGAAGCCAATCTTAATGCAGATTCCACCTTACGCGCTGAAGCAAATTGTATCCGGATAAAGAGGTCCCGGATCAACCTCCAAGAGAACGTCAAGATTGACGAAGATACAGCACTACAGTCGAAATAACTAGCCGCCGGCCTAGAAATGGCTATAGTCAATACCCTGGATATAGGTTAGACCAACTCCCTAGATATAGGAGATAAAAGCGCCCTAGATATAGGATAGATCAACTCCCTAGATATAGGAGATAGTGCCCTAGATATAGGCTATACTAACTTCCTGGATATAGAAGGTCTGAATACCCTGGATATAGGGTTTAGTAACTCCCTAGGTATAGGAGATAACGGCGCCGTGGAGATCGGCCTGGAAGAACAACAAGAAGAGGAAGACAACGCCCTAGAATACCATTAGAAATAAGAGCCACAGGCAAATGCTCGGCTAGCTTCGCTATTATTCAAGCAGCCTTCCAAACAGGCTAGTAGTACCCTCTCGTCAACTCGGCGATACTAGACTCTAGCTCAACAATCTATATCTTCAATAAATTGAGTCGTTTTAAACGCCCTCCCCGCCTTGCGGCTCCTACTAACTATATATAGGCTAGGGAGTACCCTATTTAGATTGAGGGTTATAGCGATATTGATATCAAAGTCTAGGGCCCGGACGGGGTCAAGATAATTACCCTCTACAATATAGCATTCTACCCAACCTTTGTATACAACGTGGTCTCTCTTCAAAGACTCCATCGTCGAGGGATCTAGTAGGACAATAGCCCCGGCAACAACTGCCTAAGGCGCTACAACAGTACGATCCTAGAATATCTTAGCGATCAATATAACCAGTTTATTATCGAATACCTACTAGAAGATATCACTAACGCGGCCTTCGCCGCTAGAACAAGAATACTCAATAGCTAGACAGGCCGTGCCGATAGTGTAGTAGACGCTATAACTTGGCATTTATACCTCGGCTACCTAGGACTAAAAGTACTTGAATACTTTGTCAATTGTTCGAGGGGAGGAAGGATCAAAGGCATCCCCACTGTCAAATATAACGGCTATAGCCTCGGCAAGTCAAAACGCCTGCCTAGTAGATTACCAAGACCCCTTCCGTTCGAACTAGAAGACCGAATTGTAGTAGACCTTCACCTATACACACCCGGCCAGAAAGGCTTCAGGTATATACTATTAGCGACAGACCGCTACTCAGGAATGGTCTAGGATTACTACCTGCTCGACCGCAAGGCTAAGTCAATCCTAACGGCTCTCAAGCACCTGTTCGCCTTCTTGGACCGTCAGTATCAATTACATCCAAAGGTTATAGAGTCTAACAACGAATTTATACAAGCGGCCATTATTATAGATTGGGCAGATCAAAGCGGCGTAAAGATGGAGCCCTCTATACCCGATACCCCGGTCTAGAACGGCGGTATAGAGCGCTTAGGGGGTATAATCAAGGAGAAAGCGAGAGCTATAGCTATTAGAGCAAACTTGCTATAGCAATTATAGCCAGAGATCAATAGAGCTGCAGTCTACCTCAATAACAGGACCCTAAAGTTGATATACAAGTAGAAATCACTATATAAGCGTTTCGACAAATTCCTAGCCATTAGAGACGGCTAGGGAAGAAGGGGATATAAGCCTTACCAAGGACATCTTAAAGTCTATAGAAGCAAGGCGTTTACAATAACTAACATCGAGAAGAAGAAAGAAAAGCGCCTTGAGAAGCTAAGACCCTAAGTATAGGTTAGATATCTTGTAGGATATAACTCTACAAATGTTTACCGTATCTAGAACCCAGCTACTAATCAAGTGGTCTATATGTACGATATCGTCTTTAATGAAAAGCAGATCTTCCCTGGCAAGAAGGAGGATCTAGCCTAAGACCTTGCCTAGGTAGACCTTGAAGAGCTGAAGAAATGGCTCAACGATAGAGGTGCAAGCGACGCCAATAACTATAAAAGTAGCGATCTTACCGCTAAGGAGGAAGTAGAAGAATCGATAGAAGCGACTATTGGTACGCCAGATACCTATAAAGATTAGGGGGTAGTCGAAGTGACTACTAACGAAGTTCTAGATACCATTATCGTCAAAGGTAATGATTTAGGCACTTTCCCCGAGTTTCAATATCCAACGCTACCGCCTATACCACTAGTAGTACTATAGACAGTAGCGTTTATAGGGACCTACAAGATAGAAGGCCGGACAACTGATCTATTCGAGCTATAGAAAGCAGCCTTCTATACTAGAACCTTCGTATTAGTAGTAAGTAGGGTAGACGGCAAACAGGCCACTAAAGCTACTATTGAACGGCTCTAAAGGAAGACTAAACACTAGGATAGCGGCGATAAGGAAGTAACCTAGGAGGAAGTCGACCGGTTAAGGAGACAAAACGCGCTCGGCACTCTCTATCAATCCCGCCTTCCACTAGAGCCACGACGGCATTCAGACCTCTAGAACCACCTATTTAGCGAGCTATTCCTATAGGGGGAGGAAGACTACCTTTAGAGCTACTACTAGATAGCCTCCTAGCGAGAAATACTCTGCTGCACTAAAGAAGTTAGAGGGAGATAGATCCTCGACTATATATAGGTATATACCTATAAATTCGACAAGAATGGCTACCTTGTCAAGTACAAGGCACGACTAGTAGTAAAAGGCGATCAATAACGGAAGAATTATACCGAAGAAAACTATATAGCAACGCTAGCGGTACGGTCGTTCTAAACAGTCCTTGCTATTATAGCCCGCTTTAACCTTGAACTCAAACAATACAATATAGTCAATGCATTTATTAACGCCGAGATTGACGAAGATATCTATATAGAGATACTATAGGGCTATAGAAAGAAAGGAACTATCCTAAAGCTATAGAAGGCACTCTATAGGTTAAAGAAGTCTCCCCTTCTATAGCAAAAAGAGCTAACGACTACACTAAGAGATCTTGGATTCGAAGCAGTCCCTTACAAGCTATACATTATAATCAATAAAGGCATCATCGTTTTCTTCTACATTGACAACATCGTTGTTATATACTACAAGAGAGACCGGGACCGAGCTAACGAACTGATTAAGAGGCTGGAAAGCAAATACTAGCTTATAGGCGGGAACGACCTACTTTAGTTCCTAGGGATAGAAGTCTACCGAGACCGAATATAGCGATTGATCTGGCTTAGCCAAACGGTATATATCGAGAAGATCGCCAGACTTATATAGAGTACTATAACACCAAGAACGCCAATAACAACGAAGGAATTGTTACTACACGATAGTATCGCGAGAGGAGCCTCCATTGGCCTCTATCAACGGAAGGTCGGCTTAGTACTATATACAGCTATCAACACTCGCCCCAACGTTGCCTTCGTAACGTCAAGACTAGCAAGGTTCAACTATAACCCAGGACCAGAGCACTATATAGCGGCCGACCGAGTACTAAGATATCTACTAAATATACGATATTTAGGTCTACAACTAGAAGGTGGTGATCACCTTGCTGTAGCTAGCGATACCAGCTTCGCAGACAACACACTCGACCGCAAAAGCTCCTAAAGATATACAATAACACTGTTTGGCGGCCTCATCGCGTGGCGCGCCAGTAAGCAAGACACTGTCACCACCTCTACAATAGAGGCAGAGCTGCTAGCTCTTGCGTAGGCAGCAAAAAAGGGTTTCTTCGTTCAACGACTGCTAATAGAGCTGACGATCCAGCTAGACAACAACCTCCTTACAATGCAGTATAACAACACCCAAACGATCCGCCTGATTACAGCAGAGGTCGCGCAGCTGCAGACGAAGCTACGCTATATGGATATCTATAACCACTAGCTTCGACAAGAGGTACAGGAAGGAAGACTCAACATCGAATATATGCCCTCGAAGAAGATGATTGCCGACGGCCTGACGAAGGCGCTAAACGCCGACCACCACAACAAGTTCGTCACGATGCTCAATCTAGTGGCCATCGAGAACCTCGTCAAGAAACGCGTAAGCCAACGCACAGAAGTTGTCAGCCATTCTATCAGCCAGGACGACGAACCCGCGAGGAAGGCACTGCCGATTCGAAAGGTGGTCCGTTTTTGAGATCGAAGAACCGTAAGATGAAAGACCAGTGGCAAGATAGGCGGGCAAGCCAGTTGAACAGGGTGCAAGATATAGGATCAGGAAGGAGGAACCGTTGGGAATAGCCTCATGTATTACCGGATCAGGGCAACGCTACGCCTTACCCTAAGGGGGTATGTCGGAACTTGCCGTGTGGGGAACGACCCCAGCCGGGGGCAATTTCCCTTGGGCGTCAACTGGTGCCCAGTAGCGCCCACTTGGTCAGACTTTGCAACGGACATGACAATATACGCCTTCATCTCAATGACTTTGAACTTGGGTGAAATCGTACCATCTTGATGCCAAATCCATCCGCGCAGTGGTTCCAACAGGACTGACGGAGTCGGCAAACTCGCTCTGCCAACACGCGGTCCGTTTATAAGGACGATACAACCAGCTGGTGATTCCAATATTCTAAGATGGCTGGCAATGGAAAAGTGCTGATGAAAGCGCCTGTTTCACCCCGCTCCGTATAACTAGGGATTGAGCTTCTCTCAGAGTTGTCTCCTCTCAGTGATCATATTGTAATTAGATGCGGCCCTTAGGGGCTCCGCAGCGTGCCTGAATAAAGAACGATACCTTGCTGTGGTATGTGTTTCTCGGCTGAGCCACTTACCTCGAAATGAGCTAATGTACTGAAGGGCCTGCCGATCCAGCGATCCCGATTTGTTCCCTATTCCCTGACTGGGAAGCGCGTTATCCTCGTTGACAACGCCGCGGAAAAGGATTCATGTATTGTAGCAAGATATTGCGTCTAGACTGTCGGAATATGCTCGGGCATACCACCCACGCCGTGTAAGAGGATGTGCTGAGGAGGGTGTGAACGGACTGTGTCTGTAAGTAGCTGGAAACAGGACAACATTAATCTTGCTGGCCTTGATGCCTCACGTGTATCTAAATCCCATTACCCAATGCTGTCCCCCACAGATTGTTTGAGTTGACTGTGGTAAGCGCTGACTTCGCTGGGTAATTGTGTGTAGAACTCCTTAAGGTTCGGGAGGAAGAGTGCCCGGCTTTTGCCTTTAGTAGTTAGCTCGAAACTCTGGTAAGTTAATTGTTAATTTGAGGCGGAGTATACAAAAAATTCCGGGCTAATTTGGAGGTAGGTATTAATTGAATGGGGCAAGTCTGAGAAAGGTTACGTAATTACTTCTTCGCACACCAGTACATCCAGTTTTGGGCTGCCCATGCACAGTATAAGCTTCGAATCTCATTGTCATATTATGATGCCATTCTGTCATTGGGATCCTGTAACTTGACGCAGGAGGTCTCTTGTACCTGACAGCAGACGGACCGCTAAGGGGTCAGTAGGTTGGCAGTTTGATGCTTGGCACAGGAGGCTAACACCCGGATCCCACATGGTACCGCTGGTAAAGTACCTACACGTCGGTTAAGATGATATTATCAAGCCTCATAAAAGTCGATGTTTGATTCTGGGGAACGGGGGCGTCGGGGGGATCTTTTTTTATCATACCTGTGGTGAATCGATGGAAGCAATACATGCCCTTCAAGTTGTATAGAGGGCATTGGCTTGTTATATATGTTAACAAACGAGGACTAGTATATCAGGGTCATATACGGCTGCGCGGCTTTGGTCGCTGTGATGTTTGTGGTAGCATTGCAGACACCGTTAACTCAGTTCCTGAGCATCAATAATTAGATGTCAGAATCCCAAAACGGAAACCGGCTCCCGTCATGGGAACCTCGGGGATCGTGATTCATAAGGGCGTTCGCCCCACATTAGAGCATGTTTTTTTGTAAAGCCGGAGGCAGCATTGAGTAATTAACGCGATATTTTATTTACACGCCGAATACCATAATGCCGTGAGCAGCCGCGAGATCCTTCCGACCAACTCGTTCTAGCCCATACAAGATCATCAGCTCTCGGCTACTACTGTCGCAAATGCGGTCACCGCGGTCGCGGTTTGCACGGCCCCTGTCGCCACGGCTGGTGTCGCCGAGCTCATGAAACTTGTGGATGCAGCGCTTTGGAGCATTCCTAGGACACTCGTGTATGCCGGTTTTTTGTTGAGACTCCTGTCAAAGAGACAAGCCTCGCCCTCCCCGGGATACTGGCTCGGGATCCAGGAGTACTAAATTTGGGGCACAGTCAGTATTGTCAGCCCCGGGATCGCTGCTCTCCAATACGGACCTGATCTGTGAAGTCCCAAACCGTGATCCCAATGCATTTCGGTGTCTCCAGACATGCGCCGACGACCTCCATATAATCCATCGCCTGCTGCTCCTTGTCTGCCGCTGTCGTCGGCAGCCTGGTATGCCGGATGTCGACCTCGGTGAAGGCGATCTCGTCAACCAGTTCCGAGAAGCGGGCCATGGTCTCCTTCATCTCGCGCTTGGACGGTGACATGCCTACGCGCGAGTGACCCTGCATACCAATGCCGTGGATGGGTGCTCCGGCAGCCTTGACGGTCCGAAGCATCTCGATTGTCGCGTTGATTTTGGCGTTACAGCAGCGCTCAATGTTGAAGTCGTTGTAGTAGAGCTTGGCAGCCGGGTCGGTTTGCGCCGCAACCTTGAACGCGAGGGTAATGTAGTCTATGCCCATGGCACGATACACTGGATGGAGTTAGCGTTTGTCTCGGAGGCGCTGAGGGGGAGAGTGCGTACTGGGGCTCTGGCGGTACCGCCCGTCGTCCTCCATCGCCTCATTGACGACATCCCAAGCGGAGCAGAGGCCCTTGTAATGGCCGGCAACGTTTTGGATGTGAGATGTAATGATACGCTGCATCTGGTCCCGGCTGTAGACGCTGCTGACTGGATGCCGCTAACTCGTCAGCACCTAGTACTCGATCTGGCTTTCGGGACGACTCACCCCAGCCTGGGAGTTGGTTATGCCACACTAAGGTGTGGCAACGGAGAAGCTGCCCTGACTCTTTGGCCACATTGGCAATTGCGTCACCGCTGCTATACGAGAACCATCCCTGACTTCCCTGGGTGTTGCTCCATTTCTGGCCGTTCGCAGGAGTTATGGACCCAAATTCGGCTGCATTACGGGCAATTCGCATATAGCCCTGGTTACCGAGTGAAGGATTGTCAACGGCCGTCCCAAAGTAACTGAGACCAGCAGCCTTAGCCCACGTGTCCAGCTGACATGTCGCTGGCGACAAAACCGTCAACGACAGGGCGAGTAGTTGGTAGATCTGCATGCTGCTGCGTAGGTTGGGCATACACGTACTAGCAACGTCTTGGAGTTGATTTAGCGCTCAAGTCTAGATGGACGTCTTAAGCTCGGTTGATATCTTAAAGTCCGGTAAGCTAGGCATCTGGTCATCTCTTCGACATCTAGAATACCACCACAACATTTCTCCGATGGGTGGAAAACCGGAGCTGTGGCCCCGCTGGTGGTATTCCACAGTAGAAGCAACGGCTAATTCAAACACCAGATTCTATATGATCATCGTACAGGCTAAACCGATGCTCAGCTCTGGGCAGGACCTTGGCATAGACAATACAATTAACACATAGCTTAATAGGTGGCCATACGGACGGACGGATTCCAGTTGTCGGCGTTGGCGTTGTTAACTGTGCTCCCCCACCTCTTAACCATCCAATGGTGAGTCCTTTCTACTCTATACCTCCAGATTCACTAGCCTACGCTTAGATTTTATGGTTGTGCGACTAGCATCACACTGGATGATGCCGAGATGACGGCTGGGATCAAATTAACTGCGGCTTACCGGAGTTTAGAATAACGCACGGCGACAGTACTCGTAGGCCTCTAAACCCGTCTCGCATAGTCAAGCTGTTGTCTAAGACGACTGTTGTATCCCGAGAGTTGCCCACATATGCTCCAGTCCTCCAACTCACATGACTGCCAACTTCATGTTATCTCTAGTGAGGGTTTTCATAGACGAAGAGCGCCACTTGACAACATGTCCGGGATTTGGCTGGCACAGATGGCAGTACGACGCCGTGTCCGTCATTCAACACGTTTGATAACCTCCCATTTAGCCTCCTGCCAATACGAGTGCAACAGCGGCACTTTTGCAAACAATGAGTTATGAATTCCCACTGGAGATTTTACTGCCACCACGGGCACCATAGAAGGAACCGGGGACGGTGCATGGCGAGAAGAAAGCGAGCGAGTTTCTTAAGGCCGCCGCAAAACGCTGGGAATTTTCGGCACATTCGAGGCGTTCACAGTATACTGGCAGGACCCACAATATTTGTGAGTGCAAAATACGACGAGGCCTTACCTAGCGAGCCTGGGCAGTGTCGTGATGGAGAGGGTGGCGGTGGTAAGATGCACAATGAGAGGTTTGTTCATATTATGGAGCAGGCCATGGTATTTATTTCAAAGAAGTAGGTAGGGTGGTAGTTTCATCGAGAGTCGTGGCAGATGATCTCTTGACAGAACGAAAAGTCAAACTCTGGGGTAGGTTTATATTACCCCAGGTGCTTTGATAAGTTCCCCTTAGTCCTTAACATACGTGATACAACTTCCTAAACCCCTCCATCTGAAGGACGACACCTACATTCGTAAGCAAGAGTTGGAGGAGTAGCCGATCTTCACTCACAGACAAGGAAAAAGGGGGAGTGAGGTTATCCACATCAATCACCTGCAAGGTTGTAGCTATGCTTGCAGCTACCAGAACCTTGTATCGATTGGAAAAGATTAGGCTCTGTTGACAACCTGCAAACGCGCTACTGGAAGAACCCCCCTCGCTGTGATTAGTGATGTGCGGTGGACACTAAGCCACGCCCGCACAGATAATACGGGCTCAGCTCCCTGCTGTAGGTGTGGAAGCTACCTTGGTTAGGTTTTTGCCTACACCAAAAGGCATGTAGATAAACAAGACGGTCCAAACAAACTGAAAATTGCGAGATTCTCGTAAGAATCCATATGTAATAACCCCCTGATTCGTGGGAAGTGCTACTGAGAAAATGGTACGGGTATACAGCAGGATTAGTAGCAGACATTATCTTAACAGAGTAATTAGCTGACGAACCGGTGCTTGAGGCACTGGATAATTATATTGTGTATTTGGTTGCCGAGCGGACTGGGAGCTGTGATAAGGGTGGAAGTTGACCAAGACTATAACATTAATAATTGCAATATACAACGGATGGTGGGTACGACGTGTCTGATTTTCGCAGTGCTACGTTGTTAGCAAAGGGCCCCGTCAGTGGTAAATATTATGTGGCAGTCATAGAGGACCAGATAAGCCCCGTGTTGGTAAAGCCTGTTCTGAAATCTAAGATAACTAACACATGAAAAGACAAAAATCGGGATTCTTCTTATATCTCCAGCGGAAGCTTAAACAGTCGGATGGCATTCTCACGCGCGATCAACCGTTTCTGTTCCTCAGGCAGGTCGACGGCTAGCCACCAATACTGGGCTTCAGCGATGCTGTCATAGGGGTAATCTGCAAATAGGAAGTCAGTTCAATACAGCAACTCTTAAAGCGCGGTTCTCACCTATCGAGTATAGGCACCGGCCAGCGCCAATCTCGTTGATGCAGAACTTGAGCGCGGCCGTGTTGAAGTTGCCAGACGTTGTGATGGAGACGTTGTGGGTGAAATAGTAGCTGTAGTCGTGCTTCGACGGCCTGGTGGCCTTTTTCACCGGCTTGTTATACCAGTGGTCGGCCCTCCAGAGGTTGAACGGAATTCTATCAATCTCATTATCAATAAGGATATCGCCCTCAACCCGTGAAGTACTTACCCTTCGCCCAAATGTCCAGCAACGACCTGCACTCCGGGAAACTCATCAAACACGCCGCTTGAACAAAGAGCATACAGATGCATGCTCAAATCTAAATGGAACTGTACCGCCGCCCCAAGGATCTGCTTCCGATCCCCGTACTTCGTGCCGGGTTGGAGATCCTTTCCGGGAGGATATCGTGGGTGCATATACACTGGCACCTCCAGCTCCTCGATTGCTTTCCAAAACTCTCTGTACTCTTCCTCGTCGTAGTATCGCCTTCCCTCAGCATCCCCTTTCCCTTCTCCCACGACCTGGTAGTCATTCAACATGACACCAAACATGCCTAGGTCCTTCACCGCGCGCTTCACTTCGGCGACGGCGTCAGCAGCGCTATGCATAGACACGCTCGCAAAGGCGCCGAACCGCGCCGGATTGAGCGCTACCTGCGCCGCCAGCCAGTCATTGGCTTCGGCGGCAAGGGCACGCGCCTTCTCGGGGTCGGGCTCGCCCTGCGCACCCGGGGAAGTAAGGCTAAGGAGCATGTACTCGACCCCGTGGGTGTCCATTTGGGCGAGGCGGTCATGGTGGATGTCGATGAGAGCTTTAGTGAGTTGGGAATGAGCAGGCTGCTCGTTTTGGGCGGGTTTGCTAGATGCTTGGCCCGGATTGAAGAGGGTTGCCGACTCGGCGATCCAGGAGAGACCGGCGGGGTTGAGAACGGCTTCTTCAATGGCGATGGTGCCTTTGGGTGCTTTGGGTTGGGCCATGGCTGGTGATATTGTGAAATTGAGGCCTTGGGTTCTGCTTTGGTCGCCACGGCCAGATCTCCCTTTGAGATAATTAAGTCGGTACGAATTCGGGGTTGGCTGGCTGGGAGAGGCAAGATGAGCACGAGGGAAGGTTGGCGTGGGAGAGGGGCCATATCTAGACGTTTCCAAATCGGCTGATGCCGAATTTGAGTTGCCGCTTAATTAATGGCTGGGCGGTTAATCAAATCCTGGACCCCGCGAATGGGGAACAACCCAAACGATATCTCAACGCCGATTTTCATGGCCGGTGCATGGAAACATCTAGGTGTCAACAATCTCATAACATAATTAATCAAGGGCAGTCTTGAAGCATGGACTTGGGTGAAGAGAGTCATCCCAAACTTAACCGTCGCCTAGCTCTTGTTTAACTTTCGGTCTTTTACTGGGAAGTACTTAATTATGGTTGAGTTTCATTCTCTCGTCGATGCACTGTAATTATTTCCCGTAAGCGGAATTGTCGCGCAAAAGCGACACCGCAATTGCTTTCCAGTAATTGCACCTTAACGTGCGATAGGCGTCAGTTGTGACATAATAGTCGTCCACGGTCCCAAAGTGATGCCCAAGCGTGACATGACAAGTGACAGGTTTGGCATGTATTTAGACAGTTCTGTTAATTTCTCTCCTGCCATACCTGGAACAGGCAAAGGATGATACAACGACAGCTAACAAGATCATACATACTCTACACGTACATAGCTACATAGATCCGGTCATGATTGATACGAGGAGCCTGATGTTTAACCTATAGTGGACTGGCATTGCCCGCACCATAGTTACGCGATGGCAGACTTCAAGAAGAAACCGCAGCAAAGAGCTTCGTCAATTCATCGTATCAGGAGATTCCAGATTAATTAGCCTTTTCTAACTTATCCGTCGAGAGATTGGCACCTTCCCATTCTTTCTTGTAGCAATGCCCTAGATGCGCAGCAGGCGCCTCATCTTTATCATAAGTCGCGCCATGAACTTGTGTCTGATGGCGTGACCTTTACATTTTTCTTTCGTTCGCTCAAGCATTTGTTCTCTGGACTCATCCTGACGACTTGTCCTAATACCAGTATCCTGGCCGTTCAGCTGGCCCACCACTATGACCTCTTGATTCCCATTTCCCCGCTGTTTCAACTCCTCGTTGTGCGGCTCTAACAGCATCGCCGCATCAGGGAACGCTACTCGGATGATATCACGCGCCGTTCGACTGTCACCTGACGGGCTTTCAACAGTTGCGTTCGTTTCTTCGTACTTACTCATGCTCCAATCTGAAATCTCAACGGTCATGTCTGGCCCGTGATGCAAAAGAAGTCGCACTATCTCGAAATTTGCCGGATCGTCGCTGTTCACCTCTCCTCGTGATATCCTCTCCAGAAAATTTGCCCAGCAGGACTGGATTTGGTCCGTACCGCTGGCCAGCAGCAGTTGAACGATTCGCAGCGGTGGGCGATGCGAGTGGTTGTCCCCAATCAACGCATAGTCCAGCAACTGACGTCCAGGGGCGACTGCAGGTATAAACGGCCGCGTTTGGTGTGTTAGCCTGTACTGGACGTAGCCGTAGACATCGTACTGGCAAGCGAGTCCAATGAATAGTGGGCCGTCCTTGGGCATACAGCGACCCCTCACGCTGACTTGCTGTATAAAGGTATTTTCTGCGTCCTCGAGAATAGCAATGAGTTCCTGGATACTCTGCCTGGTGCTGCACGCCTTGCCTTCCGCGTCGTGGGCAATCCTCAAAAGGGTACCGACCAGGTCAACCAGGTAGGCCTTCTCGCTCTGTCTACTGGGTAACAGTTTTGGGGAGCGTTTGATAGTCGAGAGAAGGCACTGGCACAAAGCCAACTCCAGATCAGCATTACAATCTTGTCCTGCATCTCTAGAGGCCATTACTTCGATCGGGTCGGACTCGTTGATGAAGTCACGCACCGTGCGATGCAGGAAATCCACGCGATACCGGTAGAACTTATTGATATCCCGGTTCTCCGCCACCATCTCAAGAAGGCCCTTACAACGGCCGTCTAGTCGGCGCCGTGTCCGATCCTGTCTTGCTGTTAACTCATCATCCTTCATTGGTTCTCGTGGCTGACGCAGAGCAAATTCGGGATCGCCAGATAAATCGTCCCAGAACGAGTATGCAACGGCCGGAAGGGGCTGTGGAGCTGCAAGGGCAATCCGAAAAACTTGCGCGGTCTCTCTTCGATAAAATTTGGGAATGGAATCCACCATGTGTTGAAAGTATCGTTCTAGATCCGGCGGGAAGCTCAGCAATCGGCGATGGAGAGTCTCTACCATGTCGTGGTAAGTGAAACCCTCCAGGAGGTCGCGTACGACCAGGAAGACCCAGAGAAAGACCCCCTGCGCCCGTAATACAACTTCTTCGATAAGATCCGAGAACGACCTGTCGTTTATCTCCAACCGCCGGAACTGCGAGTCCTGGTGGAACTTATCCGTAACGTAGCGGCGGATGTCGCCTCGAGTGAGATCCTCGAGCTTCAGAAACCGATTGTGGTTCTCTCCAAACGCATCGGCAAATACCATCCACGGCCGGCTCGAAACGCAAAGCTTGATATCTGGAGATGCTGCTAAGATCTCTAGAGTCTGCAATAGGTCCTTGCAAGTGCGGTTTTCGTCTTTGTATTCGTCAAGCCCGTCGATAAAAAAGCAGAACTTTGTGGATGTGTTGTCTCTCAGACGGCTTTGAATATCTCGAGCAGTTCTTCTGCGGACCACTCCACATGCTCCCTCTCACAGCCCCAGTATTCTGCTCGTGTTTGCGCCGCTCGGGCTATGAGTTCGGGACAGTTCCGTAGGACTTCAAAGAGAAGCGAGCGCATCAGTCCCTCTTGTGACCTCTGCAATTTCGATCCTGAGTTCCAGAAGAAGAAACTAGCGGTGACAAGGTTCTTGTTCCCCGCCCACTGGCAGAGATTCTCGGTCGTCCTCGAGTCCTGGCAGATGAATTTCATGAGAGTTGACTTCCCCGAGCCTGCCTTGCCTTGGACCCAATAGAAACCATTTCCATACCGGAGCCAATCGATAAATGCGCAATGCGGAGTCGTACTGGGCAAGAACTGCTCGAATACCCATTCAAATGTGAGCCGGTGGGCGCGGAGGATCTTGCGGTGGCGGGTTTCGAGCTGGTTGAAATGGACACTGCGGAGAAACTGATGGTTCGTTGCCGACGTTCTTGCGAGGGTCTCAAGAGTCCGGTTCTCCCTGGCCAGACTCTGGGGCATGACAGACAGCTGCTGGACGCTCTCTTGGTCGATGGGAAGCATTTGTTGTGACCGGCGAACGCAAGTCTGCAGGGCACTCTCCTGCGTCCCAATTTCATGAGACACCAACTCTGAAGATTTCTTGAAGCTCTCAATCAGGTCTTCTTTCATCTGTCGCAACTCTTGGCGTCTTTGGACGTTGAGCTTTCTGTTTTCCTCTTCCAGTCCCGATATCGTTTGATGAAGCTCACTTAAATTATTCCTGGCCGGTGATAATGAAATCAGTACCTTAGATCCTCACTACATTCTTATATGACCAAGGCAGACGTGGGACGTACAATAGAAGCATTTGCATCCGTGACGCTAATTGGGTTTGGATTTTCACAAGACCGTTAGCAAAGTCATCGATGTCCCTCTGGCTCCAGACCTGTTTCAGCGCCGTCGTGAAGCTCTTCCACTTTGTACAGTTGCCTTTAACCTGCAGCCGATGGATCGCCTGGAGCAGCTCTGTCGCCATCCGCTGGCTCTCGCGAAGGAGATTTGTCAACGCTGCCGTTCCGGGTCCAAGCGCTGACATGGCATCGCAGAGATTGTAAGTGTCCTGCGCAAGCACTGAGAGAACCGTGTTGTGGCTGTTAATTCCCGCCGCGGATCTGTAAATGACTCGAGTCTCGACCAGCAATCTGAATGCAAAATCCACAAATTGCAGAATGTTGCCTGCAGCGCTTAACGCAGCAAGCGACTCCATGGCTGCGACAACGTGACAGTTCCAAGTTAACTACCGAATTACGGATCACTCTTCACTGGGCTGGCGGACGACGCGGAAGGTATATAGGCGTATAGTAAAGAATCAGGGGAATCCCTTTCAGAAACGGGGTGGAAAACCTTGACTTTTGCTGGCGGTGCATTGGAAATTTCAAATGGGCGTTGTTATAGTGGCGGTGGCTGTCACGATGGCAGTGCAACTTTAATCAGTGGCAGTGTCCGCGGCATACGAAGGCGGTCCAAGTAATCACCGGTTGACGCTTTGCGCCGGAGTCTCGCATCTTGATGGCTCTATCAGTGATGTGCCGGCACGAGGGGTCTGTCGGGGGACTGGGTGATACAGGAAAGCTGTATGCTCGGCTGGTGCAGTTGAATTGATGATGGTGGGTTGTCCTGTTAGAAGATGGCTGAGCCTGGCCTGGCTGCCTGGATAAGATATCCAGGGCGTGGGGCAAACAACTCAGGCTAGCCGCAATCGATGCATCTCCCTATCTAACCTACAATCTCTAATCCATACGGTAGTCCCCTCGCCTTAGATCCAGGTACTGTAGCAGTGGGATACACCCCATTTTTTTATTTTATATTTTTGGCATGTAATTATTCTAAGGGGTGGGGTTATGGGAAGCTCCCGGATGAGAGACTTGTAGCGTGTTGAGGTTCTCCGTTGCTGCGATGAGGGAAGCACGGCACAGCCTTGTCGCGGGAGGTTACCCACGGGTAACGCTTCCCGCTTACCGGCGGTTCCATTGCGTCATGCCGGCCAAGGACTGCGGAGATACACATCTGCCGGCCTACTAAACTCATCGGCGAATGACAGCCCGAAGACGGCCTTAATAATGAGGCCTAGGCTCCACTTCGGGTCTGATGCGGCCGCGGAGGTGGAAGCGGGGTTCTTGTACCCCATGCGGGCGAAGGTGGGATGCATGCACAATCTGACGACACTGGGACTCTCGGAGTGCAACGTCGAATTGGTTTTGCACTCGGTTTGCCGTTCGACGAGAGCAAGCTTCCATGACCTTCTATCATTCGTCTTAACTCACAGCAAAGCACCTGCAAGATGGCGCCGGACAACACACCAATTCGGCCGCGTATGCTTATCAACGGAGAGGTAACTCGGACTCAGCTACGACATAATTCCCAACCACAAATGCTAACGGGGCGCAGTTTGTTGAGGCATCAGATGGCAAGACATTTCCAGTGTACAACCCAGCGACGCGCGAGATCTCGGCCCATGGTAAGGACAACCCCTGGATTCGCTCCTAGTCCGGTACTGAAACCCCTTAGTGCCCGAGGCTAGCGCCGACGACACCAATGCGGCTGTTGCAGCGGCCAAGGCTGCTTTTCCGGCGTGGTCGGCGATGGGGGCCGCTCAGCGTAGCGGGTACCTTAAGAAGTTGGCGGCGTTGATCCGTGAGAACAGAGATGAGCTGGCGCGTCTTGAGGCTATCTCGATGGGGATGCCCGTCTCGACCTATCATTATGCGCACACGGCCTCGGCACAGTTTGATCACTTCTCTGAGGCCTGGCCGTCGATCCAAGGGCAGGCCAGCGTCAACACGCCCGGTTTCATGACTATGACGCTCCGACAACCGTATGGCGTGGTGGCGCTCATCATTCCCTGGAATGCCCCAGTGCATTTCCTGGGCTCCAAGGCAGCGCCCGCATTGATCACAGGCAACACAGTCGTCCTTAAATCCAGCGAGAAGGCCCCACTTGCGGTGGCGCGCATCGCAGAACTTGTGGTTGAGGCCGGGTTTCCTCCTGGTGTGTTCAACATCATCTCGGGCCACGGCGTGCCGTCGGGTCAGATCCTCTCCCGTCATATGGACGTCCGCGTGCTGAGCTTCACGGGCTCCAGCCGTACCGGCAAGCTCATCCAGGAGGAAGCGGCGCGCACCAACCTGAAAAAGGTGGTCCTTGAGCTTGGTGGCAAGTCCCCAGCCCTTGTGTTTGATGACGCAGACCTCGACAAGGCCGCGGCGAAGACACAATTCAGCATACAGACCAACAGCGGACAGGTCTGCATGGCCAACTCACGCATATACGTCCAAAAGAGCGTGGCGTCTCAATTTCTAGAGGTCTTCAAGGCCAAATTCTCTGCGAACGCCCGGGAAGGGAACCCCCTAGATAAGGAGACTAACCACGGCCCACAGGCCGACGAGGTGCAGTATCGCAATGTGCTGATGTACATTGAGGAGGGCAAGAAGAGCGGCACGTTGGCCATGGGCGGCAATGGCAAGCTTGAAAGCACCAATGGCTTCTTTGTCGAGCCGACCGTGTTTGTGAACCAGCCCGAGACGGCACGCATCACCAAGGAGGAAGTGTTTGGCCCGGTGGTCGTCATTAATACCTTTGAGACCGAGGCCGAGGCCATCGCCAAGGCCAACGAAACCGAATACGGCCTGTACGCGGCCGTGTTCACGCGCGACGTTAGCCGCGCTATGCGGGTTGCGAAGGCGCTGGAGAGCGGCTACGTCGGCATCAACTGCACTAGCCCATTGACAGGGCGCGACCTGCCGTTTGGGGGATACAAAGGGAGCGGACAGGGACGGGAGGGTTTGCTTTACAGCATGAACAACTTCTTGGAGACCAAGAGTATCATTCTACAAATAGACGAGGAGTAGGCTAGCCTCAATGCAAGCCTGTGGATCGCTTCGATGTGGTACTCGTCTCCTAATTAGGAATTGAGGTTTTCAATTGCGATGTTGCTGCCCGGAGTAGGTAATGACACTGATTGGGTGTCAAAAACTAGGACATATACGATATTGGTGAGGTTGGGTGTCATCATTAACATGATATGAGGTGTGAGGGCGATTCGAATAGCGTTGCGTCGCCGCGAGAAGGGGCTTCAGTCGCCAGTAGGCTCAACCGGGTTAACATCTTCACTTTCTCTAGGATGATACTTGGGTACATGATACTACGTGCGGCTACTGTGGTACTGTAGTTATAATTAGCGGCCATATTTTGCCGTTGCAAAACAGAGTTTACCACAGTAAGGCGCTCCGGTGAAAGGCAAGTTCATACCATCAGATACGAAGGACAGAATCTGCAGAGAAGCCGGTGCGGTGATCCAGTGTGATTGTTACTGGGATTTGATCTAACGCTCAACTACAACCCCGAACGAGCTCCTTTCCTACGTACTCCCGAAAATGTCTTGCCCCTGAATGCCCAGTCTAACGCCAAGCAAGCCCGCATCTGCTCCTTTACTCCAGGATGCTCCATCATCCGCCAACTTCTCCATGTCCGCGGGGTCATGCAGCCACAGGGGTTGGTCCGACCGGTCCAGAAGGGAGTGCGGTGTTTCCTTCAACGCTTTCTGGTTGCGTCACCTTCTTGAAGATTTCATCAAATGTCTCTTCGGCGTGCTTCTCCGCATCGAATTTATGGATCCATTCCTCACGCGGGAACGAGATGCTCTTGGGATCCTCGGCCACTTTGACCCAGTCGGTTTTGTGCCACCGGTCGCGTGTGGTCTCGCCTGTCTTTTGCACCGCGCGCACGCGATCGTATCTATTACCGATGTCAGCAGAGCGATAGAAAATCAGATGGCAGATCTACCCACCGAATGTCTTGGTGCACCCGCACCGCGGCGGGCACGTCCCCTTTCCCGGCCTTCTTCAGGCACACAGCAATCGTCACGCCGTCCTCCATAGCCTGCGTCGCGCCTTGGGCGCTGGTGGGCAAGAATGGATGTGCTGCATCCCCTAGCAACAGGATCCTCGCGTGTTTGCTGACCCACGTGGGGAGCGGATCGCGGTAGACGAGCTTCCAGTCGACAAGACTAGGCGTCTTCTCAACAATAGCGCGGCAGATAGGGTCCCAGCCCTCAAGCACCTTGTAGACATCCTCGAGGTTCCCCGGGAAGGACCACGATTCGTCAATGTCATGCTCGTCGCGATGTGTGAGCACCCAGCAGCAGTCCTTGCCGCCCTTGATGGTGCTGAAGAGGAAGTGCACGTCAGGTCCGATCCAGCCGTTGAACGTGTCGCCATTGGCGCAGAACTCGCGCGTGCGGGGGTCTGCAATCATGTCCGTGTTGGGGAACCTGGGCTGTCAACGACGGGGTTGGGGCAGAGAGGGCCTGCACTGGACATACCATGCCCGCCAGACGGCGTATCCACTGCTCTTTGGCTTGTCCACATAGCCCAACACCAGCTCCCTCGCCTTGGACCTCACTCCGTCGGCGCCGATTACCAGATCGGCATACACCTTCTCGCCGCTCTTCAGGACGATGCCCGCCTGTCCCTCGTCCTCGAAATACTCCTCCACAAACTGGCCCAGATGGATCGGAATACCCAGCTCGTCCCTCGCATAATTGAACACTACCTCGTGTAGCTCTCCCCGGTGGCCATTGAACACGGGTGCCTCGGGGTCCTGGGGGGCCGTCGGCTGGTGGTAGACCACCTCGCCTGTGTCGTATTTGTGGATGCGGAAGCCGTACGTGGACAGGTCGATGCTCAGGGCGCGCAGACGCCGGGCGATCTCTCCGTTGCTCCAACGGTGGAAGATGCGCCCGCCGTTGGCGCCAAACGAGATGATGTCGCCGAGCGTCTTGAGTTCGGGGAAGTTCTCGTAGATGGACACGTCGTGGCCCTGGCGGTGGCACTCGATCGCGGCGGTCAAGCCGCCGAAGCCGGCGCCAACGATGACGACCTTGATTCCGGTTTTGGTGGCCGACATGGTGGGATATGGCCAAGACAAGGAGTGGTGGGCTTCTTGATTGACACCGCGCGCAGCTCGAGCTTGGGAATTGGCGGCAGTTCAGCGCGATGGTCAACAAGAGTCTCGCCGACAACACAACGGTCGGTCTCCGGTGGAGAGGAACCCTGCAGGTATTAATTGATACGACATGGCAGCGTTGCAGGTCCACCCCCAATTCTTGTTGGTCCGCAGCCACGGCCGTGTCAAGAACTGAGGCCAGCTGCAAAACATCAGCCTATGCCGGGCCGCTGTTCATTCTTCCGTCTTTTCTCCTCATTTGCCGGGTCTGATACGTCTCGGCGCGGAGGAAGCAGTGCGGGGAATGGTCGTCTCCCCCGCACCAAAAAAACGATGCTGAAGTTGGCGATGTGCCCTCCTGACTCACGCACACGCTCGGACTTGTGAGCGAGGAAGCCATTTTCCGTAGATTGTTTTCGGGTTAGGGTTTTGCATGCATTTTCGGCTAGAATCACGTACGGTTCTCATCCATTATCGTACCATAGCAACATATCATGTTTTTGAATGAATAAGTCTTGCTGCAGGTGTTATATGGCCGTAGTTCTGCGTCAGGCTTTTGCCGTTGGCCGACCCGACAGCGTGGCGAGGACAGATGCTGCTGCGCGTTATGGGCTTTTCCGAACTCCGGGACATACGATAAAGGGAACTCTGAGGGCCGTGTTGGATTCGTGGCTCAGTTATTCTCCAGCATTCAACATGGGGTATCTATCCTTATGTAATGTCATTCTTGTAAAGTTTTGTGCAGATTCGAAGAACAGCATTGCGGTATTCGCATTGAGCACCTGCTTTGACGCCCCCATCTACGGCAAACACTCTACTTGACCTTGACGAAAGTAACATTACCCTTTTCATCAATTACTGGCTCCTCAGCCACCTTTTTCTTCTGCTGCTGATAGAACGTGCTCATCCGGTACCTGCTCTCGCCATCATGCACCTTCAGGTCTGCCAGCGCCTGCTCCCCCTCTCGGATGATGGCCTCCTTGATCTCTTCGCTTCTCGGCACGATCTCGCACTGGAACGGCTGCGGTCGCATGTTCAATCCGTTAGTAAACGCAAAAATGTCCACATCAATCTCTCTCCCCGTCGCGGGATCCCTCGCCTTGCGGATCGTGAACCCCCATAGCAACCTAGCAACCGTGATCCACGTCCCCTGCTCGGCCAGCGCCTGCCCGCTACACACCCGCCGGCCCCAGCCAAACGTCATGTATGCCCGGTCGCCGGGGAAGGGGCGGCGGTGGTCGTTACCCTCGAGGTACCGGTCCGGATAGAACCTGTCCGGGTCGGGGAACTCGCGCTCATGGTGATGGATCGCCCAGACGTTACCTTGTACCCAGGATCCGCGAGGGATCAGCCAGCCGTTGTACGTGTCATCTTGGGTCGGGGAGTGCGGCTGCCCGCCGATGATGGCCACGCTGCGCCAGCGCAGAACCTCCTTGACAAAAGCATTGATGTAAGGCAGGCTGGGGGAGTCGTCCCAGTGAGGAGACCGGTTCGGCCCAATGACGCGGTCGAGCTCGGTTTGGGCTTTGTGCATGGCATCGGGGAAGGCGCAGCATGCAAGGATGAATGTGACAAGCGTGCTGGAGGACGTGTCCGAGCCGGCGCCGAAGAGGTTGCCTGTCAGCCCGGAAAGCTCGTTGATGGGGAGCTTGTATTTTTCTGCTTCCTCGAAAAGCGTCTTGACATAAGGAGTGGGCATGGATGCTTGCTCCGATGGCGACTTCTGATTGTATTGCTCGAGTGCTTCCTCGGCGAGCGTGTAGAAGAAGTAGTGGCCTCCTTTTTGGTTACGCGAGCCGAGGCCCTTGAACCAGGGCATAAATCTTGGGAATTTGGCCAGAACTAAGCCCAGCTGTCAGAATGGCATGTCCTCGGGAAACGGGGCCAATACTTACTCGGAAACGTCTCTAACAGCATTGGAAACGACTTGCCGGGGACGTTCAAATCGGCAGCAAGTTGCATGAGCGCAATCACCTCGGTGATGATGGGATCGGTGTAACTGGCCACTCTCCGGCCAAAAGCGATGATGGACACGACGCTTGTGGCATAGCGCTCGAGGTGCTTTACATATTCCCTGGGCTCGCGCAGGAAGTCGAGGGCAACGACTTTGCTCTCGTTGTTTTGGATGGCGCGGTATCCCCGAACAGACTGCACACCAACGCCAATGTGCATCAGCTTGCGGTGGATGCGCCAGTGATCCCGCTCCGCCTGATTTCGAATTTGCATCGTCACCAGATTTGACTGCCCGGATCCTAGCTCGCCAAAGACGATCATGCGCGGCCGCGAGGCGTAAATCTGCGCCTTCTTCTCGAATATCTCGTGCGCACACCACGCATCGTTGATCCAGACAGTCGGGTTACTAGCAGCCGTCAGATTCGGGTTCCAGGACCAGAGCCGGAGTGCTCACCGTCCGATCCAATACGTAATGATGGGCGTGTTGTACTTCCTGGACAGCTCCTCAAAGTATATCCATGGTTTGTTGTCCGGTAATGAAAATGTGTTGCCAACAATGGGGAGAGGCCACGGCCCCGGTGGCATCTTCGATCTCAGGTATAGCATGCGCGCGTAGTCCGCTGCGACTGCCACGGCCGCAATGGCCAGCAGCCCCAGGGATACATTGAGCAGGCCGGCGTCGGCTATGGCCGCCTGCACCTTCACCAAGGTAAAGCTATCGAACAGACCTTCTGGTAACATCCCGTTCTGCTTCTCCGGGGGAGCGGAGAGTCTGACTAAGCCACAGAAGTTCGGTTCGCTCAGCGTCGCCGCGTTTGGGCACCGGGCTGCGTGGTCTAATCCGAAACCGTCCCAAGACCCTGGGAAGGGCTTGGAAGGCAGAGTTGCGATATACTAGTTATGTGGATATGACGATGCGACACCTGGCGCCCGGCAAACCGCTCATTCACAGCAAGTGAAACTAATTAAATGAGGAAAGTCAGTTTAACGGGAGGCTTATGCTATCGGCTACAAAATTAATCACCGGAAACAGGGGCGGAGAACTTGGAGAGGGGTGGTCACACAAAAGAGACCAGGCCAAAGCCGTAACGACAACTGGGATTCTCCAAAACTCCACGTCGGGATTTTGAATAATTATCGTAAGGCAGTCTTGATCCGAAGAGACGCAACCCGGTTCGTGTCCGCTTCGTATGGACAATGAGGGGAAGGGGGCCCATCGACCTAAAAGCCCCTTTCGAATTCTCCTCGCTTCCGTCTGCCCACTCCAAATGGCGGCAAGGTTTCTCGAAGCATCGTAATACCCCGAATCTCATGCAAGCCTGAATTCTATGTTGCATTAGTTATGCCAGCCGTCCACTCGACCATGCTTGCAGGGATCGGATGGCGCGTGCAGCTCTCTATACTGTAACAGCCACCTCGGAGCTACCCCTTTGGCGCCTCCTTGGACTGGCTGGCTAAACCCGCGGCAATGGTGGAAATTGACTTCATTTAGTGGGCGCCGACGCGATGCGAGGCGTCGGCGATTCCCGTCTAGGCGCAGCACCGTCTTGACAGCCCATCGCGGCGCTCTTATCTACTCCGAATTGGCACCCAAACGAAGCCTTTGATCTGCAGCTAAGCCTTAGGATTGCGCTAAAGATACCTTGGCACGACGCCACTCCGTCCGTGAACTCTCCTCGGGCGCGGTTCATGGAGCGCTATTGGTGTCTTTCAGAAATAGTCGCGTTGCCTACGGTAACTGATGGGCTTGGTACTACGTCAGTGGTTCTTTTGGAGATTTCAAAACTGTAAAGGGTATAGTAGACTTCAGTAACTAGGGCGCTGAAGCGAAAGTTTTCTTAATAGTTTGCCTAGGTATAATTAAAGGGTCGTAGCCTGGGCCAGGAGTAGAAGCCGAACGAGCGTCAATCCCCTCGTAGTTGGCCGGTTCCAAGTGTCGTCTACCAACATCCCGTCTGCCACTCTCACCCACACGGCAAGGCGTAGGTCATAATTAGACTCCATGAACACTATGTCAGACAAAAAAAAGGTAACCTCGACGGACTCCGGTGCCGAGCCGCAATCACCCGAGGCACCGCTAGAGCAGAAACACACTCTCAAAGACCATTGGAAATGCCTCGCCGCCTGCACGTTGCTGTCTATGTGCCCACTCCAATATGGGCTCGATTTTGGCCTGATCAGTGGCCTGCAGGCCATGATCGGCTTCCTTAGGGTGTGCTTTTCCTTTTGTCCCATTCCACTTCACGGCCCAAACTCACAGTCCTTCGACGGTAACTAGGTGTTTGGTTATGAGGACCCCAATATCCCTGGGGGATGGAACATCTCGACGGAACGGCAGCAGTTGATTTCCTCACTGATGACACTGGGAGCCTTCCTCAGCTCCTCGGCAGCGGGTCCCACAGCTTCCATCATGGGCCGCAGGACGACGGTTTGGATCGCCAGTCTCTTGTGCATCATATCGAACGTAATCATGATGGCAACGACGGACATTGCCGGTTTGTATGCGGGCCGCCTGCTGCTCGGCATGGCCAACGGAATGTTCATGACTTTCTCGCAGTTATACATTCAGGTGCGCCTCCGCCAAGCCGCCTACATACAAGTTGTTGACTTTGAGGCAGGAATGCTCCCCAGCCCGGTACCGTGGCCTCATGATTTCTTCCTTTCAAATCTGGACCACCGTGGGTACCCTCATTGGCAACGTCGTTGACAATTTTACCGCCAAGATTGACGGCCGCGATGCGTATCTAATTCCTCTCGGCCTGATCTACATAATCCCAGTCCTAGTGTCCATCGGGTTGCTCTTCGTGCCAGAGTCACCGCGATGGCTTATGCAGCATGGCAAGGTGGAGCAAGCGCGCAAGTCGCTACGATGGCACCGCCCATATCCAGACACCGCCGTCGAGGATGAGCTTTGCGAGATACAGGCGGCCCTGGAGTCTGAAACGGCCCGCGAGAACAGCGTGGCAGTCTGGGACATGCTCCGTAACCCGGTCGACCGTCGCCGAACAATCCTCGCCACGTGCGCCTTGACTGTGCAGGGCGCGTCGGGGGCAATGTACATGATCGGTGTGTTTTCTGAGACTACCCCTGGTTATCTCTGGCCCAGCTCCTCTGACGATGCCGATAGCATATAGCACCTACTTCTTTCAGATGGCGGGCATCGGCAACCCATTTGAAAACTCATGCATTCTCAATTCCATCGGGGTAGTCGCAATCCTGGTCAACAGCGCGCTCGTCACTCGCTTCGGCCGCCGGCGCGTATTTCTCATCAGCGGCCTGTTGCTGTGTGGCGTCGCTCAACTTCTCTCGGCAGTGATATATCACGTCAACCCTGGTGCTAAGTCAACCGGGCAAGCGATTGTCGGTTTATCAGTGGTGTATATCTTTGCATTCAACGTATGTGAACGCCTAGTTCCTCCACGCGGCAAAGTCTAATCCCATAGCAGGGCATGGTGGTTACATACGCCTGGATCTCAGGCGGCGAGTTGCCATCTCAACGTCTACGCTCTTACACGTTTGGGTTTGCTACTGCTATTGGTTTCTTAGCGGCCTGGCTGACCACTTTCACCGCCCCTTACTTTATCAACCCGGAGTCACTCAACTGGGGGCCTAAGTACGGTTACATATGGACTCCGTCTTGTTGGATTTCTGCGTGAGTCTCATTACCATGCCCACTCCTATAACTTTATGTCACTAACCTCGGTTGCAGCCTCTGGATCTATTTCTTTCTCCCTGAGGTCAAGGGTCGGACTCTAGAAGAAATTGATGAAATGGTACGTGCGAGTTCGCAACATGATGCGACCTGAGTGTTAACAATACATCGTTTAGTTCGAAGCGCGGCTGCCTGCCAGGATGTTTCGCACATACATCTGTGTCGGGAAAGGTCGTGGAGGCT
Source organism: Madurella mycetomatis (assembly GCA_022530565.1). NCBI lineage: Eukaryota > Fungi > Ascomycota > Sordariomycetes > Sordariales > Madurella > Madurella mycetomatis. The sequence continues at coordinate 9,266,328 of JAJTVB010000003.1, read as the reverse complement.
CGCCCAGTACAGCCGAGTCAGAGTGCGAAGGTTCCGAGATCATTCACGCCGAGGAGGTGAAGGCGTCATAGGGTTTGGGTTTCTTAGTAAATAGACGCAGACCATCACTGCTATAATCAAAAGGGAACCAGTCCCCTGGCCGAACCTTCCATGGAAATGGCCAATGTGAAGGGCACTACCATCATAATATTGCCATCCCTTGACTTTTGCCTCTAGCACTGGTAATACGACTACAATTGCAGTGAACTTGAATAGGGCTCTAATGCCAACCCACTGGTAAGTAGCACAATACACTCAGTGGATTTAGTGCTACAAACCAGGCACTAATTAAGCATTATCCACCCGGCTAGCCTGCACAGTGCTTGCAAATGATAGTGAAGCATCTATAATCCTAAGTCCTACGCACCATCTCTGCCCCAAAACTGGGTTCCCATTGTTCCTCCTACATGCCTGTCTGGTCCTCAGGCTTCCTCCCATTAGATAGTAATTCACCTCCCCGCACAGAAATCACAATGGTGTCATCCGAGGGTCTCCAATTGCCCGTCATCTACTCGCTTTCACACCCTGATATGCTATCCACGGCTGCTGCAAACCCGGCCAAAGCGCACGACGCAGGAACTAATAGCTGCTTACTATCCACCCAATGACGAGCTTCTCAGCATGGTTCAATTTCACCACCTCCTGTGCTATTAATTAGCGATCTCGCTTTTGGCAAACCCTTTGGCTGTCTCGAAAGGTTATAGTATCATCCCTCGTTCGCCATAATGCGCCCTTGTAAAGAGTTCGAACTGCTGCCTACCATGCAGTGGTGCTTCTGACTGCCCAACTTCATGAGCACTCTCTCCGCCGGGGGAAGCGACAGCGCGGTCCTTGACGAGTAGCTGAAGTATTTCTGATGGAAGGCAGCCGTAAGTCTGTAATTAGTCTGTAGTTATCAAAAAGGAGGCAATTTAATTCAGAGCATTGGTAGTAACCATGGCAATGGATGGGGATTCTTGACATAGGAGACTGTAGTAAATGCGAAGGCCGCAGCTGTTCTCGGTATTTATGAGACGGCAGAGATAGCGCTCGTAGGGATGGGCTACTTCTTGATACGGCATCCAGAGATGTAGAGGAGGAATAATTAACAGACGAGGTTCAGGTAGGTCGAGTCTCTGAGCCGGAGGCGAGATTTACCTTCTCAGCGTAAATTGGATGGTATACGTATTTGCCATGTTGGACGTTAGCGAAACACCTGCGAAGGTTCTGTATGTCGGAATGGGGCATCTTGTGCGGGCATCGCTTGGGGGTAAGTAGCCCCCATTTCGCGCCTCGACGAACGATAAGCTCACCACAGTTTCTCACCTGACTCAATATCTTAACGTGGACCATGAAACACTGTTTTGAGAAACTTTATGGGTCCCAACATCTTTTTATCCCTAAGCGATGGCTCGACACTGACGGGAACCCAGGCTGGCCCCTTGTGAAAGCGAGATACTCGGCAGTCCAGCAATTTCAGTTGGGCCGCGTAAATTCACCAGTAAGAAGCACAAGTGTGTTAACGCTCTGTCATAGCCTTGCCTTGCATATAATTAGGGAGGCACGATCGAGGCTCGCGAGGCTCAGCTGGAACTTCCACCCGGCCTTGGAGGATATATCGAAATGGTTTAACGACTGCAAGGTTCGAGTTTGTCATTTTGTGGGATTAAAGAGCTGCTCAATGCGTTGTTGATACAAGCTGCGAGCATCTGTACCCAATTTGCGTTGACCGGGGGAAAATTAGAAAAATAGGTTAGCAGTAGGAATAATAATAATAATAATAATAATAAAATACGTTAGCATGAAATGGTTCAAAAAAAGGAAAGTGGCCCATATCACTATGGGAACCAGGTCACTTGGCACATGCCGGACGATAGTTTGCGTATGAATCATGCAGTAAAAAGGGGTTCAGAATTGATGCCAATATCAATTTACTAGAAAATTAGTGGTCTCCAGGCTGTATTGCCGGGTGCTTTTTGCCTCCGGGCCTGTGTCATGCACTTTATTACACGCGCTACACATGGCAGCCAGGTTTGATGGTCTCTGTTCGGACGAGGTTACTCAATATTCAGCTTCGTCGAATATGCGATCTCCGCATCGACGTACTCCTTCTTCTCATATGGCTGTGTCACCTTAACCACCGTTGCTGTGCCAATCTGGGTGCTGTTGATAAGCTTAATTAGTCCCTCCAGGCGCCCCGGGCGGATCATGCGGATTGTCAGTGTCCTATCTCTGTCCCATGGGCCCAACTCATCCTTCCACTCCATGAGCACTGCCATTTCCATGGGATTTGACTTCGAGGGTTTTGAGGGAGCCATTAGGGTTCTGTGTCGTTGCTTATCTCCGGTTTGGTGCGTTCGAAGTTGACCTGGTATCTTCGGTGTTTGGCGATCTGTAGGGGAATGATATTGTGGAAGACGTAAGGGTTAGATGTTGGTATTTATGCAGTCAGTACCAGAGGCAGCAAGACGTGAACAAGCACTGATACTCCTTTGTCACCGGGACTGTGTTGAGCTAACCCTTTCAAGCCCCACGCATTATCCTGCTATATGAAATGGCTTTGTTCGCGTGCCTATCTAGTAGTTCTCCAATGCTGTGTGAAGATCAGGTATCAATGCCGCAATGATTCCAGTGCCTTCGGAATGCTCAAGGTGGCCATAAATATCTCAAAAGATCACTGGCATAGTTCATAGAACACTTGCAACGATGTGCGCAGATGTGATATAATGCGACAAAGGTCCAGACCACACTGTGGCCCGGCTCTACTCAAAGACTCGGTCCTGAAACCGCTTAATATTTCTTCCGCGATGCAAAGCGCATCTCTCCATGCTCCACATCAAACACAGCTACAACGTTAGTCAGGAATGTGACGCCGAGGATATGAGGTACTGAATCGCTGTCGGTGATGCCAACGCGGCAGTACTCCCCCGTCGGATCCCGAACGGTCTGGCGCAGTAAGTCCTCGGGTGCTATGTAAAACGTTGACTCTCCAATCTCAACCCCGAAGGTGGGAACGGTTGCGTTGCACGGAGCGTAGAAGAGGCCGGTTGAACTGAGGTATTTCGCAGGGGGGTCGAAGGCGGCATAGATTTGGTTGACGAGGTCTTGGATGACATGTTAGCGTGTAATCTGGAGCTGAGTAAAAGAGACTTGTACTGACTCTTCGGCAGTATGCTTAGTGTCGACCCGACATCAATCAACACGGGAAGCTGGGTAGTATTCTTGGACAACTCCTCTCCAGTCTGTGAGCCATTTCCACCCCGCCCGTACACAAACGCATTCGGCTTGATTATGTACATCCCCTTCTCATCGCCCAAGAAATCCCACTGCGGAACTGACGACATGCCATGGATCGGCGTACTCGCCCAAGAAGTCTCATCGACCTCGACCGGTGGCAGGCCTCCAAGAGCGAGATACGATTCCTGTTCCTCTAAACCGGACGTACTTGAGTTCTCGCTCCTCGACAGTGCGATGCTGAACAACGGGTCAATTGATCCCGCCTTCCACATGGTCGTGAATACTGGGTCATAGGGTGGTTGATTCTGATCTGCTCCATCCAAGCTTGTCAGATATGGATACCCTAGACCTAGCAAGCCTGATGTCTGCCCGTCGCCGTGCCAATATGTGTAGTTGACGAGCGCGAGCCGCTGGTTTTTCGCCGTGATGTCCCCGATGGTGATATCCTCGCGGCCGTAGAAGCCGCGGACGAAGGTCCCGTCTACATAGGAACGGACAAACGGTGGAAGGTCGGGGATAACGCCGCCTGAAAGGTTTCCTTTAAAACCAGACCCGAGGCCGCAGTTGGGTTCCGTCTGAGACGATGATTAACAGACGGAGGGGCGCTGGGCTTACGTCGCCGGATTGGACTTACGCCACCGGGATCAAACCAAAAAGATACACATTCGTACGGCTCTTGTATCAGCCAAGTGTCGCTCGAGCCCGTGTCCACGCTGACTGGAATGGTTTGGTTCCCTACGACAAGGTCGACGATGTAGTACACGTCATGGGCATTTCTCAGGCTCGTTGGGCCGCCAATCCTACGCCGGAGACCATGATTTTCCGACACTGGAAGGTCGTGCTTTCTCATGGGAATGTAGTGCGTGGTGACTTTGTCGCGGAAGCCGACGCGAACGGGTGAGGAGGCAACATGCTGGCCCGGGCCACTTGGCAAACCGGCGGCCGAAGACGTCAGCCATGAGGCGATTGCAAAAATGACGACCCTCATGGTTGTTTGAGTGGTCTAGGCTCTGGAGAACTGCCCAAGAAGCGACATGGCTTCAGCTGTCGCGCGAGGCGGGGGGTCAAGTAGAGTTATGTTAATCTTCGTGGTCCGCAGTTACTGGAGCTGGGAACTCGCATGAATGTCGATCTCAATTGCCGGCAGTGTGGGGATTTGCAGCGTAGATTGCATTTAGAGTACAAGCTGACCATCGTGACCAGATGTACCTCCGGGACGATCTGATCTCGCTATAGCCATTACAGTTTAGCCTGTAGTGAACCTCTCCCAGCGGAGGCGTGGTGGCTCTGCCGGCATATACGAAAGAATAGTACCAAAGTTAGCTATATATCTCAGAAGTAAAACGGAGCGATGATTCGTTGCCGCCAGCCGTATAGCTTTGACAGCTTATTCAGATTGGGGATAGACCCGGCCTTGATCCTACAGCGCTATAAAATTCGTGGTTATACGAGGAAAATTATATGCAAGACCCCGGTTCAGAATCTTGCCACTGATCGCTGTAGGAACGAATATGTATTCGATACCGCTTAGACCTTGCAGCGCCTGTCGAGAACCTGGCCAAGGCGCCACGGCAATCAGATTCGGGGAGGTAGGGAGCTGGTAAGTAACAGCAGAAATAGATCGTCTTGTAGGGAATAGAACGCCTCTCTATCATAATATAGCCACCGCTTGACATTCAGGCCCGGTGTTGGCTATACCAAGTACATTAGATAAATTAATACCACCGTAATGCTTGTTGTTGAGTCAAAATTCACAATGGAGCAATGCGTACAGGTAGTTGGTCTGTCATTCAGCAGCTCCCGACCCGCTGCCTATGCGGCCACCGGCCGGCCGACCTCTAACTAGTAGGTGAAAAAACAACTAGTTACTCCAAAACTCACCCGATGGCCACATGATAAGCAGCATCGACAGTGAAATGACTGCTCGATTGAAGCGCAACTTGCGGCGCGGCCGGCCGAACCAGGCGGAGGCAAGACGCTGTTCGATGACCCAGTACTCTCTACTCTACGCAGGCCGGCGCTTTTGGGAGCAGTGGTAGCACAACCATTATTGGTCTCATGCTGATGGTGTCAGTCTCCTTTTAGTGGATTTATTTCTTTTCCCTTTTTTTCCCCTTTCCATATCTAGGTATGTACAAGCCAAACGTCTGATTCATTTACAGGATCTCGCTAATTTTCTTTTCCACGTGTGGTTCCGAACCATCATCGCTATTGCAATAGCTCTTCTTAAGACTGTCACGATGTGTATTGGATATTCCAGGGACCGGCCGCTGGTCTTCAATCTCGATGTGGACGTCGTCAAGAGTATCCTCCGAAATCATCTTGGGATTGAACGCCAACGCGCCTCTGGGGACAAAGGTCGCCGCGAGGACGAGGACACAGATGAGGGTGAACTGTACACCGGCCGTATACACTAGCGCGCCGCTAATGGATCCGCCGCCGCTGCCGCCGCCGCTGTTGTACACGCCGTCGAGATAACGCCCCAAGAGCGTCCCGGAAATGGCGTAGGTGACAATGTAGAATGAGTAGAGGAAGGCCATGACCGCTCCCAGCGCCGAAACGTTCTTGTTCTCGGACTCGAGGCGGGCAAGCGAGGCCTGGATGTACGCAGCAAGCGACACATCACCAGCGGCCCAGCCAAATGACACGGGGGTGAGCGTGGCGGCGACTATCCAGGCTTGGCCGACCTGGCCAGAAGGGGGCCGCCAAAACGGTATGTACCAGACAACCAGGAGCATCAGCGCGTCCAGGCGCAACCATGGCATGGGTGTTTGGATTGTGTTGGTGAGGAGCAGCACACACAAAGCGCCGAGCAATTCGCCCAGATTGGAGCCGCCGACCATAATCTGCGACCACGCCGAGTCGCCGAGATACCGCCTGGCCACTTGGGGTGCGATCCCGTTTTCGATGTATCTGTGGGCATAGAGGGCGACGGAGTAGCCCGGGACTAGCCATATGAACTTGCGAGACGTGAACAGGATCTTGGCTCCCACCCAGACCGACTCCCCGAAGAGGTATAGACCTCCGAAAGCGGCCTTCCAGTACGCTGGTCTACCGTGGAGGCCCGTGTGCGTCTCGCGCTTGAAATTGAGCTCGCCAACAAAGAACCAAGCAACGGCGCTGATCAGGAAGCAGATGGGCGTGATGATGAACGCCATGTTATTCCCGAGCTGTGGAATGATAACCAGGCCAGTGACAAAGGCCCCCGCCGTGCCTGAAATCTCGTAGAAGATGTGAACCTGGTACTGCGGTCAGCATGTGGGGGCAACAACTGCCAAAGATGCGATATGTTCTCACTATCGAATCCATCTTCCTCAGCTTCTGCACATTTCCTCCAACGATGTCGCGCGGGATGACACGCCGGATGAGCTCGACCATGCCGTATGCTATGCCGCTGACGCAGTAAACGGGGATCATTGCGTCGGTGTTGTACCTAACCGGCCATCAGCAATGAATCATCGCTAAGGGGGCGGTGAGAGGTGACTACTAACGTCCCGTAGTAGGACCACTCGTTTGGCGGGTGATTTGTGCGATCTAAAGACCTGATGGTCAGCCATCACTTGCAAAACCATAGGGTACTGGGCACATACAGGCAGCGGGCATGAAGGTTCCGCCAGTAGCAGCGTCAATAATAAGCAAGAGGGCTGAGCAGAGCCCGAAGACTAGAATGGCGCAGCTCAGGACATTCTTGGTGGGATATCGCTTGACCTGCCCACCTTGTCAGAGGAGTTGCACTGATGTCAGACGAAGCAGGCCATACCAGGGGTCCAATCAATATAGAGCCGATGCACTGAAAAGCCTGATTTAGGCCGGTAAGCAGACCAACGCGCTCGAAGGTGCGGCTCGGCGTCCCCGTACGGATGGCCTCGTAGTCGTAACGGTTCGTCGCCAGGGCCACGATGGAACCGTTGAAGGCCTCTAAGCCGAACTTGTAGATCATGATACCGAGGATGTAAATGGCGATATTTCGGCGTTCCTGGGGCGTGAACGCCCGTAGGCTCTGTGCTAGATCGCCAAGGTGTCCCATCTGGATGGTAAGTGCAGCGGGAGTCGGTCACAGACCAAGCTCGAAAAAGCGGCAAGAAGGAGCCCACAATCGCGGGTGGACAGACGCGTCTCAATATATTCGAGCTCTGTCCCTTGTGGGGTCGCCCCCGATGGTGACCCGACAGTAAGGGACATGCCTAGCCCATGGGGGGTCACCGAGTCCCAATATGGAACCACGCAAGGTTTCGCCAAAAGGCTCCGTGGGGGCAACGGCTCGATGTACAGCTGCTCCCTCGCGTCCTGGTCTACACTAGAGTGTACGAAACATGGGAATTCCAGCTCAGTTTTTAGAAAGCAACGTATAGAAGTGACAGCTTTTAGTATGTAAATAGTTGGGCACAATATGCTAGCAGTGTATTGCGGTGCACCGAATATCACAATATGGCAATCCTGCAATGTCCATCCGATCGCCATCACGGCATCCGGCCAAGGTACATTTCCACGTAGCTCCATGTCTCACTCTTGAGCCCGCACCAGGGCATGGTACTGTACAAATACAATGCTGTACGAAGTACCGTATCTTGTCTTGCCCAGCCCCCACAGCATCCCAGGGGCTCTGCCCCGCGCAATCAGCTGTGCCGCCGGGTCGTGCAGGTCGAGGACCAAGAGCCAGGGCGCGGAGCCAGCGGATCGACCCACGTGGTCTTGGCATCTCGCGGGCCAAGAGCCAACCGCATGCGGAGCATTGAGAGCCCAGAACTCATAGTAGCGAGCATGCCGGGGTAGCCAGCTAGAGCAGAAGCATGCAACTGCCAACGGGCGGTTCTATAGACCGAGATAACTTACGGAAAACCAGCTGGTGGACTTCCTTAGCTCCATGGCACATTGGGATCACATTCTGGAGGTTGACTTATGCGTCGGGTGGCGTTCTGGGTTTCGCTATGGTGTTTGATCTAAGCACAGGCCATGAGATCGTGGCCCAGCACGCCGTTCTGATTCGACGCCGTTGTCACGAAGTCCGGTTTCCAGCTGTCGTCTCAGTCATGCTGCGTCACCTAAACTATCGACCGACACGACCCCCACTCGATGCACCTCTGCGGTCGGCTCGTTGATTACACCTACTCTTGGCGTCATGGGGATATGTAGGTACCGTACTGTACGGCACCGACTGCCGGATGCGTGCTATGCGGACCTGTTTGCCGGGTCGTCGGGTCTGCGGCATTCGGCAGCAGCTCGCATCCAAATAATGCTACCGGACTCGATGCAGCGCTTGACGCATCTGCTGCCCCAGAGTTCTGGGACGCTTATGCACAGGCAGCACCCAGGTTTTTTGTTCCTCCCACAAAACTCCGGGTATTGTGGTTGCACTTGGTCCATTGTGCCTGTGCTTAGCAATTATCCCAGAGCTCCGAGACCCGAGTCATGGCCATCGATGCCGAAGAGCTCCTTCTCCGCCCGCTCCACGACGTGGTCTCCCTGGGGTCCGCCGCTGTCGTCAATGCCTCCACCCACCATGCCGATCCCATGCTCAGGGCTGCACAGGCCCTGGTCCGTGAGGGCGACCGGGCACTGAAAAAGGTGCGGGTGGTCTGGAAGGACCAGGTAGAGAGGCATGGCGACGCTTTTAAGGACGTGATGGTGCAACAGGGTACGTTAGGTTCGACCTTGACCGTGCGCTCTCTTCAATTTCTCACGGCTTAATAATCCTTCCTAGCTTCCATCGAGAAAAGACGTTTGCGCCTGGAGGACCTCCTCTGGGACTTTGACGACGTGGTCCAGCCGGACGAATTCGACCATGAACGGTACGCTGCTCTGCAGGCGGCCACAAAGGCACTCGCCCTCGACATTGTCGAAACTGCAAAGCGTCTGAAGTTGGACATCCCGCCACCGGCGATGCCCCGCGGCGGATTTCCCCCGCTGCCTCCTCTCCCAACTGACCGAGCCGAGGCACGCACCACGGTCGGCCCGCGCCCGCAGTCTGCCCGATCCATCCGACCAAGGGCGTTATCCAGGCCGAAGCCTGTCCGGAGAGGTACCGGTTTCTCAGACCACGCGCCATCAGGTGGCGTCGAGGAATGGGCCGAGATTGCGCTGCGGAACCCTGGTCCAGACTTGACCTGGGGCGCCGGCGTCGGGGATGTTGGAGACGGACCGTGTGACGCAACCACACTGGATCATATTGACACCTCCGCCGAGCCAGAGAAGCCAAGGAGAGAGATGACAGCGACGGCCGTTGCAATGGCTGATTGGACTCTACCAGACGCCCCTTATCCTCCCCGAGAACTACGCGCCTGCCCCCTCTCTCGGGAGGCGCTCACACCTCCATCTTCTCCAGCCGTAACTCCACTGCCAACACAGTCCCGCAATCTTATCCTAGACACTTCAGTCCGCCCAACCCAGCTTTTTGACCCGGCTCCAACTCCAGGCACACCCAACACCAGAGCGTCCCTCTTATCAAAGACTGGCAGTATAACTTCGTCATCGGCACTCCTGGGAAGCCTGGACTCACTCGTAATCTCGGAAGAACCACACGATCCCAACCCCTATATCGGCCCAAACCAACTATATAAGGTGAATACTTTTGATACAACGTCAAGCCGGCCGGTCAGTGAGGAGGCAGATGTAATTGGGTCCGACGATATCTCCAAGGAACCTGGGCCGGCCACAGAACTCCGCAAATCGAGGCCGGTCAACCCGCGAGCTGCTGACTTCATCATTCATTCTGACAGCACGTACCACAAACTCAAGGGTCTCTGCAAGGGCGCCGTGAGATTCCGCAAAGACGGCCACTGGGGCAGCATCAAGTTAACGACCGAGTACGATTATGGGGGGAGTGGCGGGATCAGCGGCGGCGGGGACATGTTGAGGGCATCGGACGGCATTGTAATTCCGCTTCAATATGAGCTTGTGGCAAAGGTTGGCGCATGCGGTGATTGTGGATATGCTCACGATCTAGATGAGGTGAAGCTCGACAAGAGTGACAAGCGTAAGGCGTCCTTTCCCACTGCGCAGCAAGTACTTCACATCCGCTGACCAGCATTCAGCTGAAGGCATCCGTACCTCGGATTCCGGAGCCCGTTACCGCTTACGACTCCTATTCAAGTCGCATCTCCGAGAAGGAATTAGCGCGGAAGCGTGCTACGCCTGCCTGTGGTGCGTGCAGGCCGGCACTACGACGCGGGAAGGCGATGCCACCGTTTTCCGGTCTGCAGACGACCTCCTGCGGCACTTGGCCCGGCATCCACAGCCACTCCCATTAGTAGACGGGGTGTCTGTACGATATGGCCAGCTGCCAGAATTAGATACCCACGACTTTGATCTACACCTGCCCGATGCTCCAATCCCGGTCCCCTTACCCGATAACGTGGCTCGTTTGGCGACGGCAACCGCGACAAGGGACCACTACCGACAACCTGGGCGCGGCAAGCTAGACAAACCGCCACACTACGACGGGGAGATGCTCGAGTTTATGCAAGGGGCGCGGGTTGTCGGCGTCATGTTCCCCGAAAAATGGGGCGGGAAATGGTGTCTAGGCAGACATGACGGCATGTTCGGTGCCTTCCCGACAAAAATGATCGAGATCCGACCACCGCAGGAGAGCGAGATACCGAAGGGGGGAGAGAGTGGCATGAGCGTGACGACGAGGTGGAAGTGGCAGCCGCCAAGCGCCGGTGAGACGCCGTGGCTTCCGTTTGCCAAGGGCGAGGTTATCACAAATGTTCAGTGTGAGTACGCTAATTAACATGCGTATAGGCAATTATCAAGCACGCTGACAAAGAATAGCCCTCTACGCGGACCACTGGTGTTGGTCCGGGACGAACAGCAAGGGGAAGACGGGCGTCTTTCCTCAATCACACATAGACCTGCAAACGCTACGAGGGCAGGACTCGGGGGCGAACAAGAAACGGAGTCGAAGAGGCCTCTTTGGGTACCGATCTAATAGCACTGCTGAGCCCACATCCAAGGGAAACAGGAACTCCATTCTCCAATAGATATCCAAGGGTAATTGAAATTTACAGCTAGGCAGCCTTGGCCGTTCTCATGTGTTCCAACCCGCCAGCATGCCTTCTAACTGTTCGTGTCTCCTAACAGCCTCGTCAAATGTCACGTAATCCGGCTGAGTTCCTTTCTCCTTAGCCTCTACAAACGCCTCATATATGGCGCCGATGTTCCTCGCTGGGATCGGCAACTGTTTCTGCCAGTCTTCCCAGTCCCACTCGACTTTGTCTACCGTGTCGGTCTCAAAGTCGTGAATTTCGATAATGCGAGGTGAGGAGTAGCCGACAAAGATGAATGTGTCGTCAGGCGAGATCACTCTGATCTCCCCTTTTTCGCCGTTAATTGTCCACTCCAGGGCCGGCTCGCCAGGGAAGGGCTGGCCCCGGCGGAAGCGGTAGTGCAGGGGCGCGTCATGTTGGGTAATACTGGACCCGTCCCACCGTCCGGAAACAAAAATCAAGTCCGGAACGTCGGACCGGACCGTCTTGACGATAGAGGAATTGGCGGCGTCCTGCACCCCGACATCGGGTCGCTGCAGGTGGAAGTCACCCTTGACCGAAGCCAACTCACCCAAAACGAACTGCACGAGGTGCAATACTTTGTTCCAGGTCAGCAGCAGTTCCCTCATATCTCTTGGGAGACAACCGACAAGAGGAAAATAAACTCACAATGTCCAAACCCGATCATGTAGATGTTTCCCCCGACGCTCCTGTCTAGAAAGTACGAGAGCGCCCCGGGAACCGTCTTCCTATCGCTCACTCCCCCAAAAGCCCTCAATTCGGAACTCAGCACCTTTCCGATCCTTCCCTCGTCCAGCAACGCCCTCACCTTCCTCGCCACTGGCGCCAGGCCCCCTTGCAGCCCAACCAGCCCACGCCCGCCCGCCTTCCTCGCTTCCTCGGCCAGCACCCTCGCGTGCTGCGCGTCATGCGTCAGCGGCCACTCGACGAAGACGTCCTTGCCTGCCTGTACCGATGACAGCACGACGTCAAAGTGGGTGTCGACGCGCGTGTTGCACACGACGAGGTCGATGTCCGGGTCCGCGGCGAGCGCGGTGGGGTCGCCATACGCGCGCACGGCCGAGGCGGGGAGGTCGTAGGTCGCAATGGCGTTCTCGGCGGCCGCAGCCGACGAGTTGAGGAGGGCAGCGACGGCGAACTTGGAGCGGCCCCGCGGCGAGTTCAGGTAGGGCAGGTGTGCACGGGAGGCCCAGGCGGTTTTGGCCGAGGAGGACAGGCCGATGAGGCCGACGCGGGTTGTTGGGGCCATGGCTTGGTGCAACGGTATTGACAAGCAGCTCGGTTGAGATGGAATTAGCGGTGATGCGGTTCGGGTAGGAGGAAGTTGTTTGATTTCGTAAATGTGATCGGCCGAGAGGTAATAGGCCCGGGAACGGACGAGTTCTGAAGGAGATAAGTGCCCTACTTATCATTATACAACAGAAAGAGATTATTAATGTAGTCGGTATGGTTCTACATGGAGGTTTAATTACAAATCAAGCTAGAGGATTGAAGATTTGTAATCTGAGTTAAGAGTGAGACGGACGATTGCGTGATGCTACCAATACCCGCCGTTGAAGGGACAGCCCCTCATGCTAATGACGTGACACAAGGCCAGCCGCTCCCATCCGCGGCTCTGGTACTCAGAGCAACGGTACATAGTGCTGCCAGGGAACCATGGCGTAGACGCCGATGGGAACTCGCCGCATCGAGATGAATGCCTCGACAACAAAGATACATCAGGCTCGAAAGCAAGAGGAGCACTAAAACGCTGCGGAATATGCTATCGAGACAAAACTTGGAATACGAACGAGTGGGTTTAGTATGATGTTGCGGCCGCGAGTCCAGATGGCTGATGTGATTGCAGGATGGATAAGGGGGTGAAAGACAACACCCCCAACACACCAAAACAAGTGATGACCCAACAAAGCCACTCGACGTGGCTAGGAAATTGCCACTTGCACGCAGTGAGGTGTAAGCTTTATATGCAATAGCGATTTACAATTTCCGAGCTTGCTATAATGCTATCTAATTCAAAGTTAGCCTGGATTAATTAGGGTGTGTAATTCATGGAGGGTGAGAGGCGGGTCCTTGATCACTCGGGTAATGCATTGAACCAAGATCTCGACAGCCTGAATGCAGACAAGGATTTTCCCAAAGACATCTGATTTACTCTTGTCGTTATTCGTTTCGTCTGGAAGGCGAATGTAGTGCCCTGGTGAGCTAGGGCAAGTAGCCCACTAGCGTGAGGGTCAGCCGTGAGACGGTGTTGTGCATGTCTTGGAAGTCGAGGACGAGCCCTTCCATGGAGGCGTAGAATGCATATACCAAAGTAAATGGTCTAGTAGTAGATTCGCCGCTCGACTGCAGCATTTTATGGTTAATCGGTTGATCGAACAGGATCTTTTCGTCATCGCTGAGCTCATCTCTGTGGGCGTTTCACGAACCCTGGTCAAGGATTCATTCACTTTCCCTCGCAATCGACATGCCACGATGAACTGGCGACAGGCTGTACAAAGGAGAATATCCGGGCTAAGTATCGCCGTCAAGATCCATCTGATTCGTATCTAGCCAAGGGAATACCAACGGTTCGGTGCGTAAATATTCAGATGCACGGTGATGTAGTCGTACAAAACGATGGTACGCCCACAGAACCTTATAATACCATACGAGCTCCGGAACAGCAACGATGCAGTGCAGGCTCGTTTTGGAGGAAACGTTGCTTTTATCGAATTAATCAGAGAGGCGACACTAGGTACTGATAATCAGGTGGCGAAATATCAATGTCCTGACAACAAAAATGCACCACTGGTTCCATACCGCATTGTGCGGAGAAGGGATAGCGGCAACAAAGGTACTGCCTTGTTGAGTATGGTGCGAGCATGTAAAATGATGTTCTCGGACGTTTATGACATCCCCAGCTCTTGTGAATCTACCCATCCGTACTACGTAGGTTGTTGGCAAGGAACCGAGAAACAGACTCGGCCAGCCGTCAGACTGTTATGTCAATGACACTGGACAGAAACACATTCGTGTAATGTCAGTCCATACTTATGATCTGGATTACCCTTAGGGTTATTCTTGTCGAAGCTGAAAAGTAAGGTGTCCCCGGGACAAACATTTTACTCCAGGACGAACATTTTACTCCAGGACTCCTGTAGGCACGTTGCTAACTGACGGGGTTTGGGCGGCGGATAAAGGACAGATCTTGGGGCTGCTCTGCGGGCTATAATTAGAGTGGAACCTGAAGACCACCTTGCGAGCTGCTGAAATTGACAATCCACAACGGCTTGTTGTCCTGAGAACGTTTTGGCCTGCGGTCACCTGCGCTGCTGCTGCGTATCAATCATTCCGGTAATGCGGTCTAGACCTGATAGTGGAGCAGCCAAATCCTCTTTCCATTGGTTCCTAAACTCCCACAGTATACACTATTGTTCTTCATTTTGGTTTCAGCTCAGTGGAGTTGGGGCTAGAGCTGTGCTGGGGCTGAGAGACCAGCCTATCGAAAGTGTAGGTCCGAGGGCTGATCAGCGACCCTTTTCATCTCATCCCGTCTTCTTTCTTTCACTCCCCTTCAACTTTCTTCGCCTCTCAGCTCGCAACCTTCGCTTGTTGTCTGTGGTTCGCTGCCGCCGCCGCTCGTTACAAGATGCCCACCCTTCCTTTCACGCTCAATTCCTACGATGTTTCCTGTACCGTGAACCGCTGCCTGCAACAGGTGGTGGTTGTTCTAGATAGCCACCCACTTGCTCAGTATTCAGCCTGCGTCTCTATGTTTGGATCTCCTGTTGTCACGACACTGTGAGCTTCGGTAACCTCATCACCTTGGCTCTCGTGTGTTGATAGTTGCGTAGCACTCCGTCGGTCGATAAAGCGTTTTCAATGGCCACCGCCACCGTCTCGTACACAGATATTGTTGTCTCCTTAGTCACTGAGTCTTCGACGATTGTGACAACCGTGACCTTTCCACGGATGTCCCGGAAACCGAAACCGTATTTTATTCCACCCCCCACGTCGAGACAGTAACCACCACCGTAACGGGGCAACCTGTGCTCGGCACTGTCGCTCCGACACTACTTAACAATTGTCTTCACACTTCTGGTCGAGAAGTTGAACAAGTAGAAACGGCATGGCGGATGTGGACACAAGACGTCGATGGTGTCTGCGTGTTCCTCTGTAGCTGTGCCTACATTCTCCACAATGCTGCTGTCATCTGCTCTGCTTTCTACAACACCTAACTGCCCTAAGTCCGAAGACTACTCGTCGGCTTGCTCCTGCATCTCTGCTGTCGCTACTACACAGACTGTGACGGCGCCCACATCGACTTCGACCTCGGTGAAATACCAAAATGTGAGCGCCACCGTTCCATTTGCATTCATTTCCACCATAATCATGCTTGGGATGGTAACGGTTGACACACAACCACGCTGACTACGGTCACGCGAACCACTACGACCCGGGCCGTAACCGCCCCCCAAGTCCCTCCAACACAGACGGCACCAATCGAGCTACGCAACGCCCGGTTTACCGGCCGTCGTCTCGTGTCCGTTTCCGGCTGTGTGCAACGTGCTACCGGCCAGGGTGTTGATCTCTCGGTTATGACTGCGGGAGGTCAGCCGTGGTTGACGTCCAATCTGGAGGCCAAGTTATACCTCCATAAACCCTCTAGCATGCGTTGGCGTCTTGTATTTTGAGGCCGCTGCTGCCCACAATCCTGCTGTCACGTGCAGTATTGCCGCTGACGGTAGGGTAAGCTGCCAGTCACAGTCGAAAGGTTTCGATACTATTTTTCAACGTGGTGCTTACCTGTACATGGCGAAATACAACTTTGTCTAGGCAGGATGTGAAGCCGTCGATCTGTACATGACTGTAGCTTACTAAGTAGGTTCAGAAGTGGAACAAGTCAACGACAAGGCGGTTCGGGCCTGGATAACTACGAAGTTGCTAGGTTGGGGGTTTGCGCACACCCTAAACCTAGGTGCACTGCAGGATGTAATGTCTCGGTTGGATGTTCTGTCCAGGCCGACTAATACTGTTCTAAGTCAGGTGCTTCCGGGGTCCGTCCAAATCAAAGCAGACAACTCACTGCCGTCTGTGAGCAAACGTCACAGACACTTGATTCGGCCAGTGCCGGGATCAAGGTCAAAGAACGGTCGACTGACTAGCGACAACGAACGCTTGCGATGACAACGCCTTGGTAGGTCATGGAGGCGATCGGGAAATAGCCACAGATACAGGGTTGACTGATCGCATGTCAGCTAGGCTTTGCGGAGTGGCGTACACCCGAGACGGGAGCTAACGCTTGATTTTCAAGCTTTGTGCCGGTTCGCTGTGTGGCGGTGTGTATATTTCCTTTTCCACGTCGTCTGATCATCTTCCACATAATTTCCCCTCCTTGCCCCCTAGGTATCGACGGTTTCTTCACAGGCCTCCCTCAGCGCCTTCAACACCAGATCCCTCTGCGACTCATATGCAAAGTCGATTTTCCTTCCCCGGCATTCGCCGATCATGACCTCCCGCTCATCCGCCCAAACCGCATCGCAATGCTCCTCGGGATCCAAGCGCACGGTAAGCGCCGCGCCGTCCACGCCCTGACCGCTGTGATTAACCTCGGCTAGGAAAGTGATCTTCCTCCACCGCCATCCCGCCTCCCGCCCGTCAAAGTCGAGCTGGTCCAACACCCCGGCCACGCGGTGTACAATCAGCCCGGTTTCCTCCGCCACTTCGCGGCAAAGGGCGTGTAAAATAGTTTGGTCGGTCAGGTCGACACAACCTCCGGGACACTCCCATTTCAGTGCAAACCCGTCATGAGCGGCGCGCTGGACGAGGAGGGCGCGGCGGTTGCAGATTATGACGGCGCCGACCACGAGCTTATTCGCCCCGGGGTTAGTGGATAGGTACGCGGGGAGAGAGGTATGGTATGGAAAGAGAGATTGAGAGTATGTGAATGTAATTGGAGCTTGGTTATGTGCTGGGCGAGCTGCGCTGGTGTCGGTAATAGACATATTCGATATTGAGTTAAGGAGACTGTCAGCTTTACCGTTGTCGAAACTGAAACACCACAGTAAATTAATATATGGAATAAGTGTTCAAAGCCCTGCCCGTCGGGAACGGACGACGAGGATTCGATGGCTAACGAACGTTAACATTAGTCGTTATATATTGCCTGTACACGTAATATACTCCAGGCAACCCTTTCGACAGCCTGGGTGCCTAGTGCTGGTGAGTGGCACAGACCGTCGAAAATTAAAAACGAGATCGAGTTAGCAGGATTCGGGAACAAGGCGCCGGGACTCAATCTGGATTCCCTATCTAAACATCCGAGAAACATCTATGTTTTCTTGCAGCAACGGCTGACCGGCATGAATGTATTCCGTGCCTAGACCAGGCAGGTTCGGGAGGGTTTCACCACCACATTTACGCAGACGTATCAAACGAGCAACCAATAAGGTACCATACTAGCCTAGCGATCACTCTACTCACAAGATCTAGCGGTAGCCCACGTAATTCTAAGCTACCCTCGCGTTTCGCCCATTTCCTCTTCATTCGTAAGTCACCGGCAAACCGCCAGGCAGCGAATCGAGCCCTGCGAGCCGCACTGTTAGCCCCCGGATCACTCGGTAGGCTATATTTCAACTTACATCCTTCTGTTTCCTCAGGGACCGTCTGCTGCTTTCGGCACGCGGTAGCCTCCTCCGGACTCTGGGTTTTGAGAACAGAGCACCGGTCACCGGTGCAACGAGCATCGAGGGCACGCTGCAAGGAGTCGCCTTTCCATCCAAAGATATAGTCACCATGTTGGCCATATCCTGTGCTACAGTACGGTTAGTCGAGCATTTCGTCTTATCATGTTTTATCTGCTCTTACCCATCGCCCATCGAGTAGACAAGTGGCTGGCCCGTCTCCGGCCACATGGCCTCGTCGTTGAATGGGCGCGTATCCCACATGACTTCATACATGAGCTGCGGAAGGCGGACAGGATGGCTGGCAGGGCAGGGGCCGGTCGACTCAAAGGTGCCGCTGCTAGGGTAGGCGACGTGGCTCTTGTGATCGGGGCTGTCGACATTCTTGCCGTCCCAGCATCTAAGTCACTGTCAGCGGCAATTCTTCTTTTCTCCCAGGGAAGACCACTGACGTCGGGAAGGTGATTGTTGTACGAATGCCGCCGGGACAGATGCGGTTCGGAAAGGTGGCAGTATCATCACCGGTGCATGGAGCGCCGCCGAAGGGGGTCTGCTCGATGTTGTGCTCACAGCGATGGCAGATTTGCCTCTGCATGCCCTTCCTTTGTCGGAGGTTGGGGTCGCCAGCCAGCATGCGAAACCCCTGAGCCTGTCAGCTGTATCCAAAAGGATGTATGGGATACTGAAAGCTTACAGGCTTGAATGCAGTAACCTTCGTCTTGCCGTCATATGGCGGAATGTAGTACACGGTCACACCTCCTTCGCCCCTTAGACCAAGGTTAACCATCTGGGGCACGCGCTTGAAGCTGCCATTCTTCGCGCGGAAGTATACATTAGCAGTCCAATAATTTGAGAAGTCCTCGCTAAAGGAGCAGGTTGTGCACGTGGACAAGGTCGGGGGGTCGTGTTCAACGGGCGTCATAGTAGCGTTGAATGAGTTTCCGCCCACTATCTGGTGCAGATGGGTCGACTGCTCCATTCCTGGGTTGACGAGGGGGTCTAGACGCTCGATGACGAGCTGTGAACACTGAAACCGCATCATGGCGGCTTGAGCAAACTGAGCAGCCGCATGTCGTGCGCAGAGCGCGGCCGCGACGGCCAAGAGCGATCTCTTCATCTTGTCACCGCTTGTCCCTAGTAGCAGTCAAACTTTGAGGTCAGGCACTGGATAAGGCCAAGAACGGGCACAACTACGTAGTTGAAACGACGGAAGTGAAACCTGAGAAAGATGGAGCAAGTGCCAAGCAGCCCATCAGTCACTTATGTCTAGGGACACCTGTAACAACATAAGTACGTCTTCTTGTCTAACCGGGACCAGCCGCGGCAGAGCTTCCAGGGACAGCCTCGACGCATGCTTGGTTCTCGATAGGCAGAGTAACGCCGCGGTGAACTGCCGTATATTGGCGTGATTATAGGTTAAATCGAGGGTAAACAGAATGCCTTCTTATTGGGTGACTTGGCGCAGGCTTTGTCAAAGGTGGAGGTTTACGTCTAATCTATCCTAATGAAATCTTCCCGAGAACCCCACCATCGCTAACCCCCACTTGGTTTCTTATTGTACTGCCGCCATCCAGTTACTGTACATCCACTGATCGCCTTCTCAGCCAACCGACGACAATGATCAGCGCGACAGTGCCACATGGAGTGTATTAAGATGCCGGCCGATACAGTAGCCGGACCCGGTTTATCATCGGCGGTTAGAGACGAGATCACCATGACAACTAAAGGACCATGCGGGTGCTGAGTAGGGTGCCTGCCGATTCGACTGTTGGCCTTTTGGTATCAAGGAGAAGAGCAAAAGTTTACCGGTCTTCTCACTTTTTACTAATTCTTTGATCGCATTTCTTCGGGACATCGATACAGAGCTTTGTGCGGCGGCACAATGGTCCAACACACCTGGACAATCCGGGAACGTACTCGGCGTGTATGCGCCAAATTTTTGGACGTCCGGAGCGCCATCCCTTCTCAGTCTCAAAGATGCAACGGAAGCGAAGTCGCTCCGCTATTGTAACATGGGACCAGGTTTCGGATTAGATTGTAGCCTGGATGGTCAATTACAGCTGCCAGTGATGAAAGTCTACTACACTTCCAATGGGTTCCTGTCCCGGTGACCTGGAGGGCCCTTTGCAGGAATGCCGGTATCTAGCCCGGAAGAGCTCGTGGGACCCAACTTTAGCAGCCTTAATCAAGACAGTTAATTATGGCATGCTTCCAGAAACAGTGAAACGACCACCCTTAGGTAAACGGCAGGCCAACCAGACATTAGCCGAGTTGCTGCCATGCTTGACAGAGAGTTTCCGCGCCCCTCACAGAGGGAAATCGAGATCCGAGACACGGCGATGCCGGCCGAGTTATCTGGCATCTCGGGGGCCCGGTCCCTCAGTGGGTTCTGCCTCTTAATAATAAGGGCATTAATGGGAAGGCCGGCAGACAAACCCTAACCCTACGGCAGGTGATCACACCTGCAAATCTTCCGTCGTCTGTGAGCTTGTCAACCACAACGCTCGGGACCCGGGTTCAATTCCCGGCGAACAGAGTGACCTTTCTTTTCCTATTCCTCAACTAGGAATTGAGTTTGTCGCCTTGCTTCCTCTTATGCATAAGGGGCGGAGCAGGGTCTCTTCATGCAAAGACCCTTTTTTTTTTTTTTTTTTTTCCCGCCTAAGCTAATGCACACCGGTCTTGTCAAATTTTTCGCCGCGGTGGGCTGAGACATGAACTCCGGAATCCGCTCCAGTCCAAAAGCTGGATCACATTTTTAGTGCTGCAGGGATTAGCAATGGACCCACGATCAGGTACGTCGAGATCCAAGCACGCCAAGTCAGTGTCGATTACAGCCTACTTTAATGAAATATTGCTTGACTGGGTAATCGACTACGTTAGCTCTGCAAGGCTTAACTTCATTGGAACTTTTTGGTAATTTTTACGTATGGTCTGGCCAACTCTTCTTCTTAAACTGATAACTACAGTAGGTACCTAAAGTTTTACAGTTGGCGAGTTTAGCTGTGAGTTCCCGGATGTGGGCAAACATTTTCGACAAGGGCTACTCTACAGTGCTGGGAATTCCGGGCCTCAAGAGCGAAAAGCTGGAGGGTAAAGCAGATCCAGGAATCCCAATTCAACATCGGATTTTGCCCTGGGCTTTTAGAAGGTGATGTGATTCTGTTAGGTCATGACGTGTCAGACACGGGCAGAAAACCCATCAGGACCGGCAACCTGAATGGCGGTTTTGGACCCATCAAAGGAGCCATGTGGCGCTCATGGTTTCACCGATTTCCGTTTTCGGATGCCGGAAGCTCAAGGGGAGGCCTCATAGAAGCACAGGAGCTGTGGCTTCCAGGCGGGCCGTCAGCGGCAGTAGCGCTTTCAGCTGTCTCACATCGCTGCCTGAAGCGACGTGTCCCTGGCGCTTCCCAGTGTTGTGGTCGGCGCATGCCAAGCTCATAGCGGACTCCCATATGTGGGCCGTTGCGTGGCTTATGCCCGAGACAAAATGTCGGTGATGCGATCGGATATCTAGATTGTTAGGTCGAGGTACAGAGGAAAACTGATGGCACCCGGCGATTTAAGGCTCTACGATCCCCCTCACCACCGAGAGGTTGTGCATCATCAACGGCAAGTCGCCAGGTCAAAATGCCCGATATCACTACTCTCACCGTCACGCACCCGACGTGGGACGGCTCGCCGAGTCTGGCATCTTGGACCATCCAAGAAGAGCCCTCGGAAAGTGTTTCGTGGACTCCTCACCTCCAATCTCGTCTCCGGCGACCCAAAAGATGGCCCTGCCAGGAGGTAGTCAGCGCCAACCGTTCCTTTCCCAAACCCACCCCCTCGATCCGCGTCCACGGCAGCAAATGCCTTTGCGCCGAGGCCCAAGCGCATCACGAACGTCAGGATGCTGCCCTCGCTCAAAAGATCCTGGCAGCCTCCGAGACCGTCCTCTCTACCCGCGCCCGCAGCCTCAAACCAGCCGTGTCCCGCCAACACAGCAAGCGCTCCCCGATCTCCTCATCCGGCCACGTCCTCCTCTCAGCCTTCACTCGCCTTTTCGCCCCGGTCCCGGCCGCCCCGAGTATCCCCCTCCTAGCGGATCTTTGCATTGGCTGCGCCAACCTCGACATTGTCAAGGTCAGCCGCTACCTCATCCATAGTTCCCCGCCTCTGCCGGTGAACCACCCTAACCACCTCGGCACGACGCCCCTCATGGCGGCTGTCCGCTCGCCGGTAGCCAAAACACGGCCGAGGGCGCATCTGGCCATGGTTAAATTCCTGGTAGATTGCGGCGCGGATGTGAATGCGACGCGCTTGGAGAGGGGAACCGAGGCGGGGGAGAGTGTGCTGAGCATGGCATGCGGGCTGGGGCTGGCCGAGGTGGCCAAGTTGCTGATTGGGCGCGGGGCGGTCGTGGATGCGGCGATTCCCTATAGGTCTGGGAGGGGGTCGGGGTTGGGAGGGCTCGCGGGGCCCGGACAGACGGCCCTCCACGTTGCTGTGCTGCGGGATAGGCCAGAGTGCGTCGAGGTGCTCGTGCGGGACGGTAAGGCGGATGTGAACGCTGTGTTTGACGCTTCGGCTTCGCTGGCACTATCACAGGAAGGACGGAATTCAAGTTTGGATAGAGGTCTGAGGAGCCTGCGCGGGCGGAGTCGTATCGGGGACTCGGCAGGTCGGAGGCGCCACCCCGTCTCTGCGCTGCACCTTGCGTACGGAAGTTATGTTTGTGTCGAGCTTCTCTTGCGAGGCGGTGTGAATGTGAATGTGCGGGATGGCTTCGGTAGGACGCCGCTTCACTGGGCGGCCGAAACGGGCAATGCGGTCGTTGTGGGTCTGTTGGTGGGCTCTGGTGCGGATGTTGATGTGGCAGATGATAATGGGACAACGCCACTTGCCGCCACGGTGGCCGCCCTTGAGGACGGAAGAAGCAGGCAGGGCCAAGTCGAGGTCGCGAGCATGTTGATCAATGAGGGGGCAGATGTGGGAGTGGCGTGTCCGGTTAAGGGCAGTTTGAAGGAAAGGTTGCTCGGCCTGGAGGAATGGCGTGGGGTGTTTGACAACATGCTGGAAGAAGCTGGAAAACCAGCAGAGAGCTAGGATATTAGCTGCATAATCCCGTTCGCCGACTACGGTACATCGGATAGGGGGTCTTCACACTCTCGGCGCAATGTATAGCCGGCTGTCGAAGAAATCATCCGATGCTCGTACGAAAGCAAAGCGGTTAGAAGCGGCTATGATATTCATACATGTATATATGAGGGGGTCGGTGATCAAGAACAGTACGACCAACGGTGAGATATTAGATATGGTGTATTGTCTTCCTGACCCGAGAGCTTCCCAGGTCAAGGGGTTTTAAACTCGATCTGGGCACACCAAGGATAGGACCGTTTATATCTGGAGCTGTTGAGCTGAGCGGCGCGTCTGTTTCTAAAAAGTGCGAAAACTCTTGATTAACAAGGATGGCTGTTTCCTCGGAGATATCTACTAAACGGAGACTGAGGAAGAACGCATTGCATAATATGACACACAACTCACTAGGAACCTATGGATACAATGCTTAGTATTGTGCTTGCTATCGAACCTGGACGCCGCAACTCTGCAGCAATAGCAGGGCGGGGCACTTCCGGGCCAATTATGGGTGCTTAGTACCTCCCACTCCGCAACGCGGTAGCGAATGACCCCTTCTCCAGATCTCCGAACCATATTTCCTGACGCAATAGTGACAGGGAATGCTATTCTGAACCCACAACCGAGTTGCAACTGGTATCAGAAGTTGCCAAGATGGGTCCACAAAAGCCACGCCGGGACGCAGCAGTCCCTAGTCTTGGTCCACCAATTGGACTACCCGTGGTTGCCCACCGCACATCCTACTCGAGAGCCGATACACGAATCATATGCCAGGTGAGCGAGTGACGATAGGGTTGGGCACGAGATGGGAGCCATAGTGCTGATAGCTCCGGAAAGGCCGGCGGCCGGCCTCGCTGGATGAATGTTTCTCTGCATCGGATCTCTGTTCATTGCACATCGCCACCGTCGTCGGAATGTGAACCGAGGCTCTCGTCTGGCGCTGGGGTGCGGCACTGGGCGCAGACCAGGCCGGGAATAACCCACACCTCCTGCCCATTGGCAGCACACACCCGGCAGCGAACACCCGGCAGCTTTTCCGCCGTCTAGGTCAGAATGCCCAATGAATTCAGCTTGGAGGAGAAAGCATACCGGATAGTTCTTAATGCCTTCACCGTTTCTAGGCTGGACAAACGGATACTCGGACCCTGAAGGCTCAGAGTCAAAAGGCCCGTCGAGCTGAGGGAGAACTCTAGACATAGTTGCGGTCTATACTGTTCCGGAGCGGTAGCTGAAGATACTTGGTAGTTGTGGTGTTGTATGGCTGGGGCGATAGGAGAGGACCGGGATCTTGGGCGTATCTGACATAAGGGCCCAGAGAACTTTATACACACACAGGACATGAATCTCGCTTTTAGCAACCAGCAGAGTTTCGGACCGAGAACGGATAACGGCAAGAGGAAAGTAATCGGGCAATAGACCTGACTGCCAACATGGACCCCCGAGAGGACCCTGGTCAGTTGTTCGCCTGGCCGCCGCGTTGGCCATTGGGAGCCGAGACTAGACAAGCGGGCATGCCGATTAAGACGTTGCAGAGTAGACACGTTCATGATTGCGTAGTTCGCCAATAGAGATAAGCCAAGCGTGAAGGGAAACAGTCGACTCTGCTGAGTAGCTTGCAAAGTGGTAGAGTGGAATACATCACAGACCGACGTTGTTTCGAAGTACCGCCAAGACATGACATCCAGGACTTGCTTGGGCATCCGGACTGCTCACCGGTCTTCCTTTGCAGCAAGGCGCCCGGTACGACCTGGTGGGGGTTACAGTGGAAGCCGCGCATGCCGCCCGGTTCGGTATCCCTGTTAAGTCGGGCCCCATGCCGCTGGACCTGCACCCTTTGCCGTCGATGCTCCCACGAAAAGCATGCGATATGTACATCTAAGACCCTTCTCCCCCACCCCCGCAACCAGACGACGAATCCGTCGCTTTGGTGACCTGATGGTCGCTCCACGCGGTGCCAACTGGCGTCAGGTTGATGTCGTAGAACGCTTCCACGCCCAAATGCCCCCCTCTCACAGGGCATCCGAGAGCTGGGGTAAGGCCCAGGTATGTCCCAAGTCAATCCATGACTCGATGGCTTGCCTCGCAAATAAACCCTACATGCAGGCAGACGCTCGCACTTTACGATCCCACAAGAGGCACTCAACAGCCGACAGTGATCGATCCCTCCGAGTCCGTTCTTCTTCCGACAATGAGTCATTCTGTTTTGAAAGAGACATGATCTCCAATCAATTTCCAGGAGTAGCTGTGTCGGAAGTTGGTGTTAAGGTGATACCCGGTTAGGCACCCGACAAAATAAGGTACTGTGCCTCGCTTGGGTTGGGCACGCAAAATTCTCTCACTGTGATGGCAACACAACTGCATCTCATCTTCGGAGATAGATCACTCGCACCTAGCTCACTGGATCTTGCAGACAGAATGATACCTAAACTGCCTGGAATTTTACCATCCGGTTCTCAAGTAATCGCTCCCCAAAATGGGGTTCCTTTGGCCAGACGGAGTTTCGGCCCCGTCCTGGCCGCTTCATGCGCCATACACGACGGCAAAAGGGAAAAAAAAAAAAAAAAAAAACAAAAGACGGAAAGGAGGGGTGTTTCTCAGCGCTACCTTATCTTGAAACCCGTAAACCATTAATGCGAGTGAATAGTGAAGTTGCCGTACCTATAGCTTCCTGCTATTTCTTACCCCTATCCCGCTTCCCTTTCACCTTACACTCACTACTTTTACCCCAGCTTTCCGAGAAAGCTCCATGGGTGAGGGCAGTGCAAGCTCACAATCAAGACGGATGTTAGTGTTCCACAGCCCTTGTGTCACTACCCTTACTCCAATGCCGCAATAATCTCAGCGTCAATTTGTTGGTCTACCGCGCTGTGACCTGACGAAGAAATCTTCCCCCGCGTTTGTCCCACCCCAACGACTTAAGGCTACGGCCGATGCTCGGCCTTAGAACTCAACCAGATCGGCATCTCGGACTGTGACCACAACCCTGGCCCCAGGAGTACCCGATCGTCCACCATAGAAGTATCCTTATATTCATTGTTCTTTGCTCCAAGCCACCTGCGACACGTCGGACAATGCAACCGTTGGGTTCGTCATACTGGCACCCGCAGGCAGATGATCTGCGCATGTATCCTGAGGATAAGCGTACCGTAGAGCCATGGAGTTCCTCGTCTGAACACGTTGCAGCCCCCAAGCCGCTCAGTAAAACTCTCCTATGGCGTCATTATACATCATTATCCTCCGTCAGACCTTAATCTATCCGAACTCCGCTGGGCTGTGGCCCTCCGCGCGCCTTCGTGGGGCTAGACCTCGCGGGCCACGATGTGGTGACTGAGTCAGATATCATACACCCAGGGGTGTCCGCTGGAACATTGCAAATGCATACGGACGGTACACACCGATCACAGTTCCTCAGTGGCGAATATCCCGGCATCCTTTCTCCAACTTACTGGCATGTACACTTACCGGGTTCCGCTCGGTGTAACACTTCGTGCCTGAAGTGATCTCAAGGCTGCATAAATTCTACGTTATTGTTGTGTACTTTTGGTATCCCTTTCGAGTGTTCTCGAAAGGCCCTATGGAGCACTATGCTTCTCGTCATTCTTTTCGTGCGCTCTCTAACCCCGTTCCCTCATTGAGATCGCCCAGATATTTCAAACACGATTTCAGCTCGCTTAGCGCAGGTTATACATGCCATTAACAGATGATACACGGGCGCAAGGACAGCAATGCCTTATGACTGAAACAAAACGTCATGACTACCACCTATGAGCCTGGTATGGATACGTGGCGCGATGAAGCGAGGGAGCTTCGCCTTCCTGTTCCTACCGTTATATGTCGATTTTGTAACTGTTTTGGCTCTTGGAGGCAAACCCCATACATACCCTCGTAGTTAACTTGCTCTCCATCGTGGCAGAGAACGTCAGGGTCGGGAGAGTAAGTTCATGATAAGTAGCGTCAAGAGCACAATATCAAGACACGACCAATCTTGGAAATTAAGTAGACTTCGTGCCCACCCTTGCATTTTCATTCAAACGGAAAATGGGTCCCGGGGAATAGACCAGTTACATAGGTATACAAACCCGCCTCCCACTCAGGTCTGTTCCCATGTTCCGAGACTTACCGAGCTTGAGATCTCCAGTTTTGACAATGGGCTGGTCCGTGCCGACGGCTGAGATCAGGATGTTTCCCGCTTTAGTATCTGGATAAGCAGTCAGACTAAGCACGGGCCAAGAGATCTCAGGTGGGAGGCGATGCTTACCAGTATCGACGAGTCCTACTGCGCTGAAGTCGAGGATGCTGGACATGATGGCTTCAATAATGGCCGAGCTAGGGCGTAAAGTCGTTTATCAGGCCTGGGTGCGATGTCCTGTAGCGAAACATTCATCCATTCGAAGGCGAGATATGGAGTTGTCTTGCCCGTCTGATCGCCGAAGCCCTCGGGCTTGCCGATCAAGTCGTAATGTGCGAATGAACCGGCTAGATGCGATGCCCGTATGTTCGTATGCATCACACTCGCGCTTGAGGCACAGTCTGGTCTCTTGGAGTTGATTGCAACCTCGACATTGCGAAGGACATTCGATGACAGCCACGTCTCTTTGTCCCACCTTTGCTTTGTATACCGAGCTTGGGTGTGTGCCGTCGCCATGAAAACGCTTGAAGATGGAGTAGCCCACAGTGCCCCCAGAAGGACCTGCCCAACGGAAAGGGACATCTTGGCTGTGGTGTTTGATTTCTCGCAGCGTTTAATGTGAAGATGCAGTGGGCCAGGGGATGATGGCTGTTGTTATGACCAGTAGGTGTTCACTGCTTTCAATATTCTAAGTTTCCCGTGCTCTTCACGCTGCATTAGGACGAGTGGGTTGGCGCTAGCAGGCAGCTGTGACGCGTTGTTGCTGTTTCGTAATAGGCGTTGAGAACCTAATTAGTCACTAGCAGGTTTCGTTCTGAAGAGAGTCGTTGTAGGAAAACCGACGCTTGCGCTATTGTCAAGGACATTCCGATAGTTCTATCCCACTATACTAGGTACCTAGTAAGAGCTGTAAAAGTAGACGTGGAAAGCTAGGAACCTCGCTATATTGAGCAGGAGACCAGAGTGTTGGCCGACCGTGCACATTGCTCTGGAGAAGTACTATGCAAGATGCAGCACCATACTTGCAATCCGGTCTGACTTGTGTATAGCATGGCTCATTCGAGGTTAAGAGCGGTAGTTGGTTACCGGTTGGTATCACTCTCTCCTAAAGCTTTCACACTTGGTGCTTTATATCAGCCAACGGCGAGATTTCGGTTACTGCTGGAAGCGATTGTAAAATGCGAATGCCAAACCATGAAACCTAAAGGGGTGGAACTTCTCGCCCTGAGGACTTCGACCTAGTTGCAATGAGAATATTAGGGTAACCCAGACCTAGCACGGTCATGGACAGTACGATACTATATCACTCCTGCCATCGCTTCAACACCATAATACGTAATGCATTTCGATTTCTCGCCCTTCAACGAGAAACAAGGTTTCTGTCTGCGTCAGACTGTAATATAAAAACAGGTTTTCTGCTCTCCTTTGTATTCTTTCCTCATCTTCCACAGCAGATAATTAACAAAGCCGCCAGCTTTGCTAGATCCTCACACTTCTGCTACCCATAACCACATCATGAACCATACGCGTCATTCTAAGACTGAAATGATTGCGAGAACCTGGGAACGCTAACGACGATATGGAACACTCTAGAAGGGTTATTTCACCGTGCCATATAATTAGCGCCTAGGTACAAAGCAAAAGGAGGCTTAATTCGCAATTCTCGCTGAGATTTCCAAAACCATTAGATTGGAGCGCGTTTAACACAGGCAATGAGACGGCCCCCTGCCAATCGAGAGACGGAAACCTTTCCAGGACACTAAGACTGCTAAAGAAGACTCTGTCGAAAGTAAAAGAAAATTTATACTACACGTGCATGAAAAAACCCGCTCTTATAGTGTCGAGGGCATACAACCGCGTCGGACCGGAACACGAGCCGGATCAGCTGTTGGTTGATGCTCGCCTGCAGAATCTCGTCTAATTATTTGTATCTCTTCGTCTATCTTCCCTCTAGTGAGCCCTGAGATGGGGATTGTAGTTCACCACTGGGGCTTCCTTTTCGTTCTCTCTAATTCTGGAAAGTAGTATAGCTAGCAAGGACTCTTGTAAATAGTATTGAAGCAAAACTTAGGCGGAGCGAAAGTCGCGCTCTCGGTGCCTAACTAACGGGTACGGTAGATAGTAAGGAGATCGAGGTTATAGTTCAGTTCAGTGACGGCCAAAATAATGAATGCATACCAGGGTAATCTCTGAGGGGTTCTGTTAAGAACGTTGAGACCTATGACTGAGGAGTTTCGGTTGGCCTTCAATAATAACACATCGTTTCGCCCTATCTGGCGCTCTTCTAGAGAAAAGAGAGAACCTGTCTATCGCATTGATCTACGCGTGCGAGGGGCCGTAATCGGTTTGAAACCCCCCTGGCAGCTCATCAAGCCCTAAAGTATTGGGTGTCAGTGGTTAGTAAACACCTTCAAGCTAGGCATCATCGCTGCTTTAAAGACGAGACATGTCACTTACATCCATCGATGTCCTCGTCAACCACAGTCTTTTGGGTGCATTTATTCATGTCTTCGACCGATTGCAATGTGGAATTTGATTCTGTGGAGCAGTTCGTATAGAACCAGCATGGGGCGTCCAGTATCCTCTGGAGCGCATCGCCTTTCCAGCCGAAAACGTAATCACCATGTGTGGCATAGCCGGTCGCGTCGCCAAAGGACCACACGAAGGGATTGCTTCCATCTTCAGGCCATTCGAGGTCATTGAACGGCCTAGTATCCCAGACAACTTCATACATCACTTGGGAAGTACGAACGGGGTGGCTTGCTGGGCAGGGGCCGCCGCTCTCGAAGGTCCCCGTCTCTGGATAACTCATGTGCGACATATGATCGGGGCTGTCGAGATTCTTGCCATCCCAGCACGTTGGAAAACGAATAGAGGTCATTATCCCCTCCTTACATCGACGGGTAGGGAACGCCATGGTCTCGGGAGCACGAGTGACCCAGGTATCCATGCAGACGTAGGTCAGCTGGCGGAAGCGGGCAGCTTCGGCCAAAGTCCTGGCATTAACGTCTCCAACAAACATGCGGAACCCCTAATTATTCCCGCGTCAGGGTGTGCTGGGAAAGGTGATTGGAAGTCTTTGGGGTCCTGTCACTTACCGGTTGGAAAGCCTTCACCTTAGACTTCTGTGCCTGATCGTAAATGGCATCTTGCATGTAATAAATGGTAAGGCCGCCATTGGCCGTCTCGAACTGATTATTCCCACGCTGAGGAACACGCTTGTAACTACCGTTCTGAGCTCTGAAATAGAGGACCGCAGTCCAATAGTTCGAGAAATCTTCGCTAAACTGACAGGTCGTGCAGGATGATTCGGCTGGCAGGTCCTTTTCGGGGTCCATCGTCGCGTTGAACGCATCCTGTGTACAACACTGTTACATGATGATCTCTATTTATGACGGAGTGGTTATACGAACGCCGCCGACAATCTGGTGGACATGGCTCGACGGAATCGAGCCGGGATTGACGAGAGGATCGAGCCTCTCGACAACAAGCTGCGAGCAATGGAATCGAACTACTGCATTGCTGGTAGCAGCGAGCAGAAGAGTGAGGAATGCTGTACGTTGCATGGTGCCTCGTCGACTGGAACGCTGACTTTGGGTATATGCGTTGACGCTGCCAATCTAGGTTGACGGCGAGGAAGCTAGGCCCCTTCTCAAGGGGGAAAAGAAAAGAGGGTTTGTTTTTTTCTCTCTCGAGGAGGCCCCGCACCCCTTACCCGGTAAGCACATGGGCTAAATGCAAGGGCAATCTACCGGGTGCCTGGAGTAGCCGCCGAAAGGATGAACAGAGAAGTGCCGTGAGCGGGAGCGTATCATGTGGTTCTCGTGCTGGAACTTTACAAATATTAGAATCAATTTCAAACAAATTGACCTTTAATCAGATGTGCCGTTCAGAAGCAGTTCCGCTCGCTGACTGGTCCGTCGGGACGGTTCTATATTGCCGGTGCAGCCGCGGCCCTGTCCGTGTGATAGCAAATAGGGCAAGTAGGCAAACGCATAAGTACGTTACGGCCCCTGTTCACCGGGTCGATAGATCTGTTGTATCTGGAACCTCCATCGACAGGGAACAAGGCCATCAAGATGCGCTTCGGTATCATTATCAACGTACTAAGTGGCCTAGGTCTCGCGTCCGTGAGCGTGAGCGCTCAGGAAGTCCAGGACGGATGTCCCAAAGACGAACTCGCATGCCATGATATCATGAACTCCAGCCAATGCATCGAGCAGCTGGTTCTCGAAGGCCTGTCACCGCTCACGGAAGAGGCTATGCTGAAATGCGTGGAGCATGAGGGTACTGCGAGTAATTTGCCAGGGGCAGCCAAGGTAAGCGAATGGTCTAGATAGCTCAATGCCAGAAGGCTATAGGTCTAATGAATACCTGCAATCGCTAGTACTGTCGATGCCCGGGTTGTCATACAGAGCCGATAAACGCCGTCATCAAAGAAATGTTCCCGCCGCCGTGCGCATAGATAATGCAACCAGCGCCGTCGTGGGAGTGCTGTTCATGGATTCAAGCCGATGGAGAAGCAGACATAGGAGCTTAGGCAAGGGGGATTATAGAAGGTGTACACCATTAATTTCAGGTCGAAAATAAAATCTTCTTCTGGCAGCAACCACTGGGACCGGCTAGTCGTAGAGTCTTTGCCTGGGTTAAGCGTAGTTATATCGAAGTGTGTGTGCTGAATTGGTGAGGCAGCTTTCCTAGATATTTGTAGAAACGAGGCTCTAATTCAATATAACGGCCGGTTCTGCGGGTCAAAGAGAATGGCGGATTGCTTGTGAGCGCCATGTGAGATAGAAGCCGCCAAGGTCACACAAATACACAACTGTCGCCACCTATAGTCGACTGGCCAATGTCAACATAATTCAGGGTACGATTCCCCGGCTTCAGCCGCCCTTCTTTCCTTTGTCCACGCTATCTGTGGCGTCATCTTAGTCGTAGAGAAGGTTTCCCGAATGTATAGGGAAAGATACCCTGTTTCATACTGAAGATGGAAAGACTGTGACTGCCTCCATATGGTCCTTCACAGCCAAACACTTCATAATATGCGGAATAAGTATTGGCTCTCAGCCGCCCTTCGGATTCACTATCGCCCTGGATCTCCCTAACGAGGGAAACAGAGTGTAAACAATCCTACTATCTCCGACCATCTGCATCACCAGCTCGGGTACAGGCACGGGTGTTGGCAGGAGAAGGCACGCGCTATATATGCCCAGGGGACGCGAGTTTCCGTGGAGAGCAACACGAAGGCTGAAGCTTGGCTCCCCCACCCTTTTCTTCCGACCCGCACCTTGGCACTACTATACCTATGTAGCAGTCCCGCGTGGCTTCCAAATTGCGCTGAGCAACCGGCAGTTTTTCAACTCCCCAGGGATTACCTTGCAAGGTGTTGTATATTACCCCAACTCAGGATGTAGGTCAATCCGCCGCCACACCCCGGCATTTTGGAAGCGAGGCGGCCGGCTACGAAACGAGAGCTGGTAATTTTGACCGCAACTGCTGGTTGCTCAATGACAAGTGCTGGCAGTAAACCTCATGTTTTCATCGCAATGAATCTAGTACTAAATTTTGGCTGGAGTAAGAGTACTGTAGTTACCCGTGTATTTCTGCATAACCGTAAACAGATCAGCCCACAACTAGGCGGTCCCTAACACGGGGTTGGAGGAAACTGCGTGCTATCGACGCATACGCCTTTCGACTACTTTCAAGGCAGGACTGGCTATAGGCTAGGGGCCACAAGTTGCAAGATGCGGATCACCCTTATTTAACTTGGAAACCGGTGCTGCGCCAACTGCCGACTATCACGGCAGCTTATTATGAGGGCTTGGATCCTCGTCAGCCTAAGTGCGATCGACCATCCAGAGTCTGGATTGGGCAGCAGATTCAACCTGAGCAATCCGGGGCTTGCGCCAACGCATTGGCGCCCTGTAAACTAGGTTTATAACCGGACGGACTTAATAACAAAAAGCCACCAATACCTGACGGCGTCACGGCGTGCGCATCGTGGTTTTGTCCGGCGAACATTAAAAATGGCAGCCGTCCTCCTCCTAGCCTCTTCTGGTACGAGGTCCATGATCCTTCTTTTAATGCACAGTCTCATACTGTACGCAAGACGCATCGTTACAAAGTCGGTACCTGATCATCTCCTACTATGCGTAACTTTGTAGCTGCAGTAGCCCTGGCGGGCGCCGTCACGGCGTACACCGATATCCGCCACAAGCGCTTCATGATCAAGAACATCGACCCCATTGTCCTTCCGGGCCAGTATAAGTCTCACATGCACTCCTTCTTTGGCTCGGACGCGGTGACCAAGGACCTGCCGACGACCAAGGAGTTGCAGCAAGGCTGTGCGTCTGGCGAAAACCCGAACGACTTGTCAGTCTACTGTAAGTTCACATCAGCACCTGTCCTGTCTGAGGCTCACGCCCTCTAGGGATCCCGACGCTCTATTATGTCCGAGGTCCGAATGACTATGTTGAGGTCAACCCTGGCATGTTTAGCACCTACTACGAGAACATCGACAAGGCCGAGATTCCGTATCCCGAGGACTTCTTTGCCGTCGCCGGCAATGCCTCGGCCACCAGCCAGAACGACGTCGATGAGAGGACCACGGGCATCACTTGGTGGTGCGAGAACGGCCCAGAGGACCGGCAGAACCGCAACCGGGCGCTCATGCCGCAGGTGACGTGCAGTGGCAATATCCAAGTCATCCTGCGCTTCCCAGACTGCGTCAATACTGCCAACATCAAGGAATACACGTATGCGGCGGCGAACGGCGGGCGCTGTCCTTCCAACATGAAGCGCATCCCGCAGCTGCGCTTCTCGGTTCGCTACAACGTTCGGTCGCTCATCCCACAGGGCTGGCGCGGCACGCCGCCGCTCAAGCTTGCCTGCGGCGAGGTGGGGCAGGGGTACTGCTTCCACGGGGACTTTATCAACGGTTGGTTCGACGACGCGCAGCAAAACCTACTCAGGGCAACGAGCAGGAATACCTGGATGCGGATCGACGGCGCTCGGGGCCATGGCAAGGCTGGCAGCTCCTGCACTCCAAAGGACGCAGATCCGGAGAATGGGACAAGCGACTACGCCAAGAGTCTTGAGATGATGTCCCACTGATCCTTTCTCGTTGATGCGGGCTGGCAACAGCGGGGCGGTAGGGGGTAGGGGGTATTGATCTATTGGCGGGGAGGGTCGGGGGAACCCAGCTGACCGGCCGGAAGGATTGATGTCAGGTGACGTGGCTGTGTGGCAATCGGCGAGTATATTAGTACCTGGTAGTAGCCTTCGCTTGATTCCCTAAATGCTCCCTAGTTCTTGCATCCCATCCCGAACTCTTCGTTGCCGCGCATACCTGGTTTCGTGTCTGTCTAGTAGCCATGAGTCAGCCAGCCCCCCACGAGACTGCCACAGATGCATCTCCGGTTAGTCGCAACCGCGAGGAGGAGATCGCCCGCATGACCAAGCATGCCGAGGAATTCCAGAAAAGACACCCCGGTACAGATCTGAAACTCGATCAGAAGTGGTGGGTGCCGGGAATCGATTTTAACTTCCGCCTCAAGGTGAGTGAAAACCAGTGCCGGTTCCGGGCACCTTTGACCCGGCGCTTACGCATGGCCTAATGACTCCCCGCGGCTCCAGGAGACTCTCGACCAGGAAACTCTCGCAAAGGTGAACGCCTGTATAGGAAAGATGATGATGGCCAAGTTCGCTGCCGATGCGGTAACCGAGGCACGAGAGGAATTGAAGACCATCCTCGCCGCCTATCCAGATCTGCTACAGAGCGCAGAATCTCAGCTTTTCCCGAAGGGGGATGTTTGGGCCAAGGTCAATGAGTATCTCGAGTCGGAAGCGGCAGCAGGGAGGGACCACACGCCGAGCTGCGCAGTTGCACCTCAGTAGGTAGGTAGGATGGGATGCGTAGTATGCGCGCACAGAGCGTGGGGTCGAAATGACATGGATTATTTGGATCCTGTTTCAGGTGATTGACAGGCAAGCCCGAGGTTGCCCTGCAAGTACATGTACTGCACCGTACCTAATGTACGTATGTACGGCACAATAGATGTGGTATATCGTAGGTACCATAGTACGGTACAGTACCTTACCTTGCGGGCGGGGACCCTGGGCCAAGGAATGGTCGGGTCCTCGGCATTTAACGTAGGTAGAATACACTGGCAGGCAGCAGTGCACTGAGAGGCATCATCCCAATGGGGCGTTCGTACCTGGGTTTGACGTCATACCATTCTGTATTGAGGATAGTTTCGTTTATCTGCCTGAGGTGCATTTTCATTCGATTTTCCTAATGGCGCTCTATGACCTCCCCGAAGTGCTTGCCGACATTCTCGCCTCGGTCAGCTCCCTGTCTGACCTGCGAGCACTGGCGAGCACCTCACAGCACATTTACTCCGTGTTTTAGCGCTATGAAGCAACTATCCTATACCAAGTCCTCTCAACTGAGCTCGGCTCCGTACTCGGCGATG
The DNA here is from genome assembly GCA_022530565.1 of Madurella mycetomatis. Lineage (NCBI taxonomy): Eukaryota > Fungi > Ascomycota > Sordariomycetes > Sordariales > Madurella > Madurella mycetomatis. The sequence goes on along the minus strand of JAJTVB010000003.1, from coordinate 9,230,681 downwards.
CACCTGCTTTCTCCCACATGGGCCATTTTAACACGTTGTCTCCATCATACTACGACCAAGTGGAAGACGCCGTGGGAACATATGGCGAGTATCTTGCCGGCCAGGATCACTCATCTCCGCGGGACGTCTCAGCGGACTATGTGCTCCATCTGGCAAGGATATACCGCACAGTTGCCTACTAGGCAAATCTATATATCTGCTCCATTATCTCGCTTCTTGAGCGGGGAATCTAACCATCTTGTCTGACAAGCTCGTCCTTGACAGCTCCGCCGAGTTGTACCGAGCGACTGCGCGTTATCCGTTCCAAGTACTACCTACAAGTTGCTACCCATCTCTAGGGCAGCCCGCAGTGGGGGCCGCGGCGACCATTTACCGTGTCGGACGTTGATTGTCACCATTCTCAACACACAACATATGGGAACCATGGGAACTACATCAACTCACGACACTGGCTTCCTTCCTAAGGAAACTCCGCAAGCATTCTCACTTGACTCACATGGGCAGAGCCCGCCAGCCGTGGCCAGATGCCATTCGTGGGCCGGACTATTCAGCGCCCAGTCCCCTCTTTGACTTCCTTGAGAAACTGCGAGCGGCCGATGAGTCTGTCTGGCAAGAATCGCTGCTCAAGCCGTCGGGACTTCAATCGCTTGCCCATCAATAGGCTTCGAGCTCCATTTCAAGCTACTAATATCTAATACTCGTGAACGCCGCCCACCACTCCACAACATCAACCGCCACCTAGCCTCGACGATATGCTATTGTTATAATCAGCACATTGCTAAGCACCTCTTGGCCTTTTACTGTAAACTAAACTCCTCAAGATCTCTCTGATGGACTCGCAGGATTCTTTTTTCAACGCCAGTTTCCGGGTCCCAGATCGACAGGCTTCCCATTTTTAACATCTTCCATGATCTGATCGATGCTCCACGGCCTGTACTTATATCCCGGGGGATAGTTCGGTGGGACGCTGTCGTCCTCCTCCAGAGGTACACCTTTCTCCATGCTCTCGACCACGCGATCGTAGACCTGGTATGCGTATTCCTCGGGGTCGTGGCACCATATCCACATGGGGAGCTGAGGATGGGCCTGCCGGTGATCGACCTTGACTTTCTCCCAGTCGGTATCCTGCAGCAGCTTGGCATTGCTGAAACCGATCTTCTGTGCGCACGAGTTGCGTATGAAGCGCATGCGAACATGCGCGCGGACCGATTGAGGAAGCCTTTCTCGGCCACCGATCTGGAGACACGACGCCAACGAGATGGCGTCCTCGATGGCCTGCGTCGCCCCGTTGCTGGAGGCTGGAAGGAATGAGTGAGCAGCATCGCCAATATTCACAACACGGCCACCCGGAGACGCCCATTTTGGCTGCGGGTTGCGCCAGAACAGCTCAAAATTGATAATGGTATTAGGTGGCGTCACCTTCACCAAGCTCTTGAAGATCGGCGCCCAAGGACGTGGCCCAACACCCTTGTCGATATTCTGCAGCACTTCCTCTGCGTCGATGGTGTTGCTCCACGACTCCTTCTCCGATCCGGTGACCTGGCCATATCAGTGCAAGCGCCATAAAGATGGAAATACCCTCTTACATCGTGGTTCATGACCCAGACGATGGTGTCTTCTCGGGTCAGAGTCATGGCATACGTGCCTGGACTGTCGGCGATGATGCATCAGTGGACCGTCCCAGGCGGCACACCGCGGGAGGATGGAGACTTACCCGAGCCAAGTGCGAATGATCGGTTCATTGCCCGTTTTTCCCTTTTGCATCTTGAAAAACTCCTTCACCTCGGGGTCCTTGTCGAGATGCTGGGTCGGGAATGCAGCACGCCACATGGCTCTGCCAGACTTCATGGCCCGCACTTGACCTCCGACAAGTTTTTGACTCTTGGACCCGACGCCATCGGCAGCAATTACAACATCTGCCTCGAATTTCTCGCCCGCGTCTGTCTCGACCCATGCCTTGCCCCTTGTTTCATCCTCAAAATACTCGACGACCCTCTGCCCGAACAGGATGGGGACGGCCAGCTTCTCCACCTGACGTATGTACATCTTGTATACGAGAGGCCGCATTTGAAATGTCCCCGGTGGCGTATCTGGGTCTAATTCCTCGTCCCGCAGACGCTGCGCCACCAAGAGCGCCGGAACCGCCAGGGTCCCATCGTGCTTCCATGTCTCGATCCAGCAGTTGTGCAGAGAGATCTTTTCGTACTCAGCGGCAAGCTCGGGCCAGTGCTTGAAGAATCTGGTTGCCGACAATCCCATAAAGTACATGTCACCTTAGCCGCTGTGTTAGCTTGTACTATCGAGGTGGCGGGTACGGGGTCCGAACCTGCAGTGCTGATATTGTTATTTTTTTCGAGGACGCGCACGTTGTGCCCCTTTCGCACACACTCGATTGCCGCGGTCAGCCCGGCAAGACCTGTGCCGACGATCAAGACGTCGATGCCGCTGCTTGGGTAGGAACCCACAGGCTTGGCATCTTTGTGATCTGGGCAGGACATTGTGCGAGAGTATGCGCGGTTTCGCCATTCAAAGTAAGAGAAGGAGTTGGTGTGAATGAAAGGCACCACAAACCTATTATAACTATGCCAGAAATTATCTCCGACCCGGCGACATACTTATCTTAGCCTATGGCTTCGAGCTTCCCCACCTGATGCCGGCCTGTGCCTGCGTACGCATGCGACAGTCAAACAACCGGTTCAAGTTAGATCGCCATGACCGGTAACACACGTGTTCAGCAGCGCACGTGTAGCCGAGGACTTCCCACAGGAAAGCCGCACGAGATCCTCCATTAAGGGGTAATTAAAACCCTTTGTAGGTACACTCGGTCTTTTCCGTAATTATTGTGGTTCAACATAATTAGTTGCCGGATGCAGGCCGCACTGCGTATCAGGCCATCATTGTCTTAGTTCCTGAATCGCCTCGGCGCTTGAGCCCTATTCAAAAAGTCTGGGGAGACAGCAATGCTGACGATCATTGTACCGTCCAGGCTGCGGCCGCTAGTAGCAAGGGGTCGAGCTCTTTCCGGTAGTACAACATCGCCACTGGGCTCTCCGGTGGTACGGCATCACCACCAAGCTCTTTCTGGTAGTAATTACAGTACCACAGCCGAGAATATTAGCCATCGCGCTAACCTGCTTCCCGTTCAAGAATTGAGGGTGAGAATTTCCGTTGCAAGACGACCAAAAAGATCATTGACCCCATTTAATACCTGAAATAAGAAGTTCCCGAGGGTCGGGATAAGGGTCACCAAAGAAGGCCCATGATACATCACTATGATACCAGCGTCCGGTGAGAGGCAAGCATCAAATGCGCGGCGAGCTAGCGTGGTTAGCTAATTTTATGGGAAACTGCAGATGCGATTTTGAGCTTGTGCATTAAAAAATGAACAGGTGCCTCAATCGTGCGTCGGGGAGTTCTGGAGGTGTCAGCTGCTCTCGACAATCTTGGCTTAAGGACAGCGATGTACCGAATTCTCGAAAGCTGACCAGGTCATGGACGCGCTCCTCTTAAACATGTCAACTCGAGATCATAGTTCATAAACTCTGATCAAACATGTCGATATGTTAGCTGGGAGGCTCGTGTTCGCTTCCTGACTCGTCCTAAAAAATGCTACGGTCATGTATGATAGGGACCGGGCACCATGAGACGTCAGCGCCGCTTACATGCACATGAATCCGTCCTTTGAGACAATTCGGGGAAAGAGGAGGTGGGGGCTATCACAGAACAGCACTGGTTGTCGTTGCCAGAGGCAAAATGAGGGGTTGAAATTCAAGTTCTAATTCGTTTTTTTTTCCTTTTTACCCTCTTCACCTCCAAGTTAAGGTCTATGTCGAAGGCTACACCACTGCACTCGTCACCCAGTACCCTGAGGACGATACGTAGCTAACATGCACACTATAATTCTGTGGTTCTTAGGAGTCGTCATTTTTGGCGCTGCCATAACCCAATTTATCAAGGTTTTTCGACGATTGAACGACCCCAAAGGGCCACCGGGACCAACACTGATCCCTTATATTGGTCGAGTCCATGACCTCCCGATCCAGTTCATGTGGCTCAAGTTCAAAGAGTGGGCAGATAAATATGGATCAGGCGGGTTCTATAGGACCGAGATGCTCGGGGCCAAATTCTTGATCATCACCGATGAGAAGATTGCCGAAGACCTGTTGGTCAGGCGGGCCAAGTACAACTCCGACCGGCCACAAATCCAGTCCCTCTTCGACTCAAAGAGCTCATGCGGCTCCATGGAGTATCTGCCCCTGATGGGAAGAAACGGTGGGTGTTATTGAGAGGGAAGCCCGTCGCCCCCAGCTCACACAATGGCAGAATACTGGGCTCGGCAACGCAAACTGACCCATGCCTATCTCACTGGGGCGGCCAGCGCTCGCTACTACGGCGTCATGTACTTCGAAGCCAAGCGATGGCTGGCGAGATTGATACAACACCCTGACAACTTCCAGAACTCACTCGAGGACATGTCATCGAAGATCATGTGCCAGCTGACGTGGGATGACCCTTCCGTCAGCGAGGCATTGACTAAGAGCGCTTGGGGACTCCTGACTCAAATGTCCCCTGCCGGTCCCATCACGAACGTCCTAACGCCGCTGTGGCACCTCCCTTACTACCTCAATCCGTGGAAGATTGCAGAACGCAAGCGACATGATGAACAGCAGGCCTGGTGGATGGAGCGCCTGCTTGTCTCGAAGGCGAGGCTGCGTAAGGGGGAGCTGCGGCATTGTTGGACACGGCAGTTCCTGGAGAAGACCGCACTGAAAACGTCGATCTCGGGTGATTACGAAGCTTCCTGCGTCCTCGGCATGTTAGCGCTCGTAGGGATAATCACCGTTGCTGGACCACTATCATACTGGCTGGTCGCAATGGTGCATCATCCTGAATGGCAGGAGGCGGTACAGCGCGAGGTTGATGAGATGTGTGGAGGTCGGCTCCCAACCATCGAAGACGCGCCAAAGCTACCGATACTCCGCGCCTGCATTAAGGAGACAATGAGATGGAGACCCAATTTGCCGACAGGTAGGCAAAATGGTATCTCCCCTTCTCCAACCATCTCTCTGACTGCGTCTCAGGAGTCGCTCACGAAGCTGAAATTGATGATGTTTATAACGAATGCTTCATCCCAAAGGGAACTCGTCTACTACCTCTAGATTGGTAAGGCATGCCGCAGCCGACAATATCCCATACTGACCCCTTCCCAGGGCGTTCCTTCGCAACCCCGAAAAGTATCCCGATCCCGAGAACTTTCGCCCTGAGCGGTGGCTTGAGCCCGGGTGGCCAACCTACCAGGAGCCACTAACTCGCTACCCCACCATTAAAGGGATGACATCCTTTGGCTGGGGCCAGCGCCAATGCTTGGGACAGTCGGTAACGCAGGATGAGCTTATCGTGGCGTGCGGTGCGCTGGCTTGGTGTTTCAACCTCAAGCGGAAACGAGATACCACTACCGGTAATGACCTGCCGGTGCCTCTCGATAAATGCAACTCGCTACTCCTCATCAAGCCGGATCCGTTCCAAATGAAGTTCGAGCCGAGGAGTCAGGATCGTAGGCGGGAGGCACTTTGGCTCTGGAAGGAAGCCGAGGCAAAGGATCAAAGAGAGAAAGAGGGATTTCTGCGAGCCACGCAGATGGAGAGAATGCCGAAGATCGAAACTGCCAGCCGAGCTACCGATATCCTTGGCGCCTCACATGGAATTTGAAAGTCCCACACAGAGCTGTTCTCCGACTCTAATTATGGAATCTGGCTGATTGAACAATTGGCTAAGTCGAAGTGGGACCGGCCATCTATTTGGTCAACAGAAAAATGATTCAATGATCTGACGTTTGAAGAGGAAGCGTCGAGACCACTCGCGCCGCGGAATTGAGTTGACCCTGAGGCCTAGCACCGGAGCGGGCCTACGAGTCGCCATACAAGGCTGATGACACGAACCCTGTTGAGCAGCACGCCAGAAGCTCCACTGTCCCGCCGCGTCAGTGAAACATCATATTGCTTACAAATTGAGCCGCGAGTTGCTTTCCCCCTTATTCCTGACTTACATGTATTGTCTCGTTCAGGAGCACTCTACGGTATTAATACGGGCCATGATTCTCTTCCTCGCTGCCGCCTCACTATCCTTCATTGAAACTGCAAAAAACAGCAATAATAGTGTCGTTCCGTATCAATCAAAATGCCAAGACACCTCTCATCATCGGTGCTACCGGCAAGCAGGGCGGTGCCGTCATCGACGCCCTCCTCTCGCTCGACCCTACCAGGACTCGTTTCACTACTCCGGCAGTTACTCGGGATACCGCCTCTCCGGCGGCTCAACGCCGCATGGCCAAGCTTCCCACAAGCTACAATAACATACAACTCATCCAAGCTGACCTTGTCGATGCCCCCGGTCTGTTCTAAGCCGCTTGACTTGCCCTCTGAACGGCCACCACGTTCAAGAAGCCGGATGCGATTTGGGACGTTTCTCAATTCAACCTTCCCTGGGTCCCGGCATCTCTCCGGACCGTGAGATTGCCCAAGGCACACCCCTCATCGATTGCACCGTCTCCGCTGGGGTCGAACACCTCATTTACAGCAGCGTCGAGCGGGGCGGCGACGACAGGAGCTGGTCCAACCCGACGCCTGCCCCACACTCCCAAACAAAGTACCACATTGAGCGGCATCTGCACGACGCCACCTCCCCGGGGAAACCTGGCGCCGGCGTGGGCTGGACGATTCTCCGGCCGGCGGCATTCAAGGACAACCTCACGCCGGAGTTCAGGACGAGCATTTTTCTAGCTGTGATGAGAAATTATCTGGGAGAGGACGGGAAGACACCTCAGTGGGTCGCGGCAGTGGATATTGGGTATATTCGCGGCCAAGGCATTTACGAATCTAGAGGGGTGAAAGGGGAGGGCCGTTGGTTTGGCGGGGGACGAATTATCATTTGCGCAGACGAGTGGCACCTCTGAGAGGGTGACAAGGAGCCCTGCGCCGGCAGCCCATTGGCTATCTGGGAGCGTGTTAACGAAGGTTTCGAAGGAGCTGAGATTCATGATTGAGTGGTTTGCAGACGAGGGCTTCAATGCGGATGTTAAAGCGAGGGGGAAAGAGCATTAGGGGTTGTTGACGATGGAGGCGTGGCTGGTGAAGATTGGATTCACTCTCAGGGAATAGTAATTACTAGGTATGTAATTACCTAAGTAGTGATGGAGTTGTGGTGCAATCGGAGCCCCATTTGTCAGGTGCCGTACCATTACGTTCAGGGGAAATTTCAATACAGGAGATAAGAAGGTACATAATTAGATGGCAGTTGACATTTCGGGCTACGACAAAGCCATCCCGCTCGTGTGCCTGAGCCCCACGACACGAGGCGGTTCCTGAGGTAACGCATTCTCAGCGGCTGAAGGAGCTTCTTTTGATGTGTGTTAGAACCCCTATGGGCCATTCAAATACACAATATCTCGTGTCTATGAAGGCGCTGCTAGGCTCCATCGAAGCGATTCATACATGTTCTTTTGTCTCGTCTCCCCTGACGACAACGTAGGAATCGGTCGTTAAGTGCTTCAGTCGGAGCATCCAACACGACTCGAGCTCACAACAATGTCGTCGTACCAAAAGGTGTTTGTATCGCCACCATAGCTCTCCCAGCCGAAGAAAATGCCCGTAACTCTTGGCTTAATGCTGCTCCTCTGCCACTGGGCGGCGTTCGGGTTGGAGACGCCGGGCTTGCTGGTAAGACCGGCCACAACCTCGTCGTCTAACCAAGTCTCAACACTGCCGTCCGGTCCCAGATGGTATTCCAAGCATTGCCAGGTATTTGTTGCGAGGGGCTTGGAAGTGGCAACGCCTTGTGGAGAGAGGTCTGGAAGGGTCGCATCGTCGGACTCGCGGTTGAACATCAGGATTCTGTTCTGGCCGCCAATGCGGAGGTGTTTCTTATCGCCCTGTGCGGAATCAGGCATAGTGATGAACGTGACGTGGGCGTCGGTGAGGGCTTTGGAAGCCTTGCTAAACAGAATACAACCGTTAGCGGTCCCAGGATCTATGCTCATTACTGGAGTATCCACATTGCCCCGAGACCATTGCGATGACGGTGGCCTAATGAGCATTCTATGCCACTCCAGCCTTATCAACATCATTGACTTACACCCAAGCCCTGACGTAGACATCACCGCTAGGGACTTTGTTCGTGCCAAAAAAGATGTGGCCGCAGTAACCTCCACCGCCATCAACTCGCATCGAGTTGCTTCCACTATGCGCAGTCGAGCTGTCAAGGCTTACTCTGCCGCCCTGACTGCAGTCAGGGGCGTAGGTTGGCCATGCGGCTTCTTCCCACCCACTCTCGAAGCCCTCGGTAACCTGGGCAAGGGAGAAGGGAAGAAGAGCAAAGGCAACAAGAGCAGCTTGGCCGAGCATATTTGCTGAGGGATGGCGTAAAACACTGATACAGCGGATAAGAGAGGAACTTCAGGAAAAGGGAGATGGAGGTATTCATGTGCTCCAACCCGCAGTTGCGCCTGTCTCTCCCGGTTGTTGCGGCCGGAATTGTCGTCTGATTGTACCGGCGGCACCTCTCTCCGCTCGCTCTTTTAAGCCACTGTACTCCACCACTCGGATATTCTACCCCCGTATCCGCAGCCATCATATTACGATTGCCTTGCGACTTGCGGCTTGCCGCGGCGCGAAGACCACCTATCCATCTCCCGCCTAGGGAAACACTCGCCATGACTGCGCGACCGCGCTATATCTATGAATGACGGTTAAGTTAAGCTTTCAGTAGGATACCGAACACGACCGAAGTATGGATAGATCTAGTACTTGGCGAACGGTGTATGTTGCATGGTGTATTCCAAAGATCCACCTTGGCCTCGTTTTAGCCTAAATAATGGAAGTGATATCCAGCCTTTATTACCTTCTCCCGGGACCCATATATGCGACGCATATATCATTCGTGGGCCCGAGTTCCGACGGACTTTGAGCCCCTTTCCACAAAGATTTTCCGGGAGCTACTCAGTCCACTATCACACTGGGATAGGGCACAATATGGCTGTCAGGCACGGGACGATCTGATTTAGCTGCGCACTCAAATTAGCGGCAGAGACCACAACTATTTCTGCGCGGCCACTCCTGCAGATTTACAGGGCAGGGCAATAGTCACATATTTAATGATGCGTGGGAAACGCCTCCATCAGAAGCGTTGAAGAGCCGGCTCTATTGTGATAGTATTCAGATGTTTGTTACTGTACCAACGGCAGTGCAGTCACCATTAAATACGAAACGGGAAGCAGAGTGGAGGAAGCGCAGAATTTCATCACTTCACGTGTCCATATTCGGACCCCTTGAACCTTTCGCAGGACTCTTTATCCATCTTTACGGGCTAGCGCGACAGGCATGAGGATGGAGCCACATGCAGGTTCGGATGTGGAAAGGCGGGGGTATCCTCGCGGTTTCCCGTGTTAACGTGGCTTGATCTTGATACTCTGATGGTCCGCTTGCGGCTTCACTCCCTTGAAAAAGCTTCCTTCAGCATCTCGCAGCACTCATGGTAGAGCTCCGCTACCCCAGGTGGCTGCTTGGTGGGATCAGGTGATTTGTCCCAGGCATGGGGCACCCCGGGGATCATTTTGTACCTGACATCCTTGTTGATTGGAGCTCTTCCCAACCGCTGGGCAAGTTCCTCACCCTCTCTCAATAACATGTCCCATTCGCATGTATAAAAAATTACCACCTCGGGGATAGCCGCGGTCAGCTGCTCGTCTGTGGCCTTGCTCGGCGATATATACGGATTTGCTAGTTGGAGGCTCGGCGGGTAGAGGTAAGACGCATCAAACAAAGATGTCAACGTCTCCGGTAGAGTCTGGTCCGGCCGTACCGAGGTAGCTCTCTTTACAACGCGAGAGATGGTATAATCCGTCGTCGGGTACCAGGTGGCGATGGCGCGAATGCGGTACTCGGGGACGGTCAGACCCGATGCCTTGACCGACTTGATGTGGTCTGCCAAGCAGAGCGGGGAAGTAAATGAGAGATTTGCGCCCGCCGAGAAGCCCGACACTGCCAGCTTCAGCGGGTCAATGTGCAGGTCGGCGGCAAAGCGGATCAGGTAGAGCAGCGCGTCTGCGCCGTCCTGGACGGCTACGGGAAATGGGTTTTCGGGGCTGAGCCGGTAATCGACGCCGACGAAGATGGCATTGCACTGCTCGAGGACGAAACGGGCGAATCGCGCATCGTCGGTGGCACTGCCGAGCGTGAAGCCGCCGCCATGAAAGTTGACGATGGCAGGGAATCTTCGGCCTTCTCTAGCTGCTTCGTCATATCCTTGGGGGGTATAGAACTGCAGCGTGAAGTTGCCCTTAATTTCGGATATCGTGGAGGGTATCAACTTCGAGAACGAAGGGGTTGGCGGACGCGGGGGCGCGAGGTAGTGTAAAGTCATGCCCACGTATTGCAGTGATCTCCACCACGCGGCTGAGATTCGGAGCCGGAGCCGCGACGGGGCTGCGCCGATCGCATCCCGGGCTGTTTCTAGCGGTTTTGTTTCCGCGACCGTCGGCTGCTCTGATGTGGAGAGTTTTACGACGGGAATGCCGTCTACTGTAGGGATCACCCCAGGCATGGCGGAGAGAGCCGAGGGTTGCCGGCTGGCTGGGTGAAAATACCGTCCGAGGTTGGGGCTGCGGGGCTCTTGGGGCTTTGGCGTTCTTGGGGCTTTGACTGCCGGCAACAAGGTGCCCTGATTCGTGTGGGACAAAAGGTTGGAATAAAAACAGTGGACAGGTCATAGCTTCGATCGAAGCAGGGTCGTGTGGGAAATAACATGTGCGTTTTACTCGCCAAGTCTCGATGTGTAGGTATTCTAGGCGCTGATGTCATCAGGGATTGCCTGGTGACCCGCCATGCACACGGCTGTCTGGGCGAGTTTCGGTAAGGTACAGTACCGTTGCTTGGTAGCGGGGTTGCCAATCTTTGCTTGGCAGTCAGCATTTGGACTGACGTCACCCCACCGAACATGACGTACAGTATTGTCCATACAGCAACCTCGTGTTGGCGCACAGGTGCGAATTACTGCGGTGCAGCACCAAACGATGGCTCCAAGTGCCAGCCCTGAGTGGCATAGGAGTAATATGTCCGGCAGCCTGTTACCCCTGCCAAATGCCCCTGCCAATGCTCGTCACCAGATGCCCGGTTCCTTTTCGGCATCAGCCAGCCGCGCCATGTGCTTTGGCCGGGCTCATACTGGAACGAGCCAGTATGCTCGGGCAAAACACGATTTTAACACCAAGGGTGGCCGCCAAGTTCCCCAAGATTTGTGGCCAAGATATTCCCCCCTCTCGCCAGGCATTTATTCTCATCGAGTCCAGTTCCACCAGCAACCCACCGTTCCCGTCTCATCTTGCAGCGGACATTGAGTTCCAGTCTCGCTAAACACTTGCGCACGCACGAGGCATACCGATCGACACCTCGTGGAACCCCGAACCAACGCCTAGACCAACCCAAAACTACCACGCGTCTGCTGTCCCCGCTGCCTACCATGGCGCCAGGCGGGCTCAAGAAGCCAATCTTGGCCCTTAACCGCATCATCGGACACTCGTCGGCCAAGAATCACGTCCTGAAGCCGAAAATAGGCAATATCGCTGCCCTCGACGACACCCGCCACGAGAGGCAGCTCAAGAAGGCGCAAGAGCAGCTCGTCAAAGAGGACGAGAGAGAGAGCCAGAGGCGATCGTTTCAGCAACGCCGCAAAGAAGAGGAGGAGAGAGCTCTCGAGGATGATCCCCCAGACATAGCCGCCCGGTATGGCACGAGAACTGGCGATGTACTCACACAAACCTCGTCGATCCAAGAGCTGGCTAGTAATCCCGACAACGCCGGCATGTCGGTTAGCTTCACCGCCCGGGTACACCACGTACGGTCCTTAAGTTCCAAGTTAGCATTTATCATCTTCCGCGAACAGATCGACCTCATACAAGGCGTTCTGGGGTACAGGGAAGGAGAGATCTCGGAGAACTTCGTGCGATGGGCTGAGCACTTAACCACCGAAAGCTTTGTGCACGTTCGGGGGAGGCTGCAGCGGCCCCCTGAGCAAATCAAGGGCTGTTCGATCCGCGACCTCGAGGTCATGATCGACAGCATGCATCTGGTGGTGCCCGTGAAGGAACACTTGCCCGTCGACGTCTTTACGATTGACCAAGTCGAGGAGGACGAGGAGACGCATCAGCTCGAGGCGCTGGCGTCAACCAGAATACGCGTGTCCAACCGAATCGCCTTTTTGCGGACGCCTACAGCCCAATCCATCTTTCGCATCAACTCCGCCATCTGCAGCATATTCCGATCAGTGTTAGAAGACAACGACTTTATTGAGATACACACCCCCAAGCTCATGCCGGCTGCCACAGAGTCCGGGGCCGAAGTCTTCCGAGTAAATTACTTTGGGCGTACGGCGTTCCTTGCTCAAAGTCCCCAGCTTTCCAAGCAAATGAGCATAGCTGCCGACTTCGGACGTGTATTCGAGATTGGTCCAGTCTTTCGCGCCGAGGACAGCAACACCCACCGCCATTTGACCGAGTACACCGGCTTGGATCTGGAGATGACCATCAACAGTGACTATCACGAGGCACTGAGAATCATTGATGAGCTAATGAAGAGTATCTTCAAGGGCGTGTACAGTCGGTGCAGGAAGGAGCTTGACGCCATCAAGACGCGCTTCCCTCATGAAGACCTCGTCTGGTTAGAGGAGACACCCGTGTTCACCTTCAAGGAAGCTGTTGACCTGCTGAACTCGTCTGGCTGGACCGATGATCACGGCCGCAAAGCCTCCGAACTCGAGGATCTGAGCACGCGTGCCGAAATCGAGCTCGGCAAGGTGATCAAGGAGAAGTACAAGACCGATTACTACATCATCGACAAGTTCCCTGCATCCGTCCGGCCCTTTTACACGCACCTCGACCCCGAAGATGACAGGTTCACCAACTCGTTCGACATTTTCCTCCGCGGACAAGAGATCACAACCGGCGGCCAGCGTATCCACAGCCCGGAGCTACTGATTGAGAGGATGGAGAAGGCAGGCATCGAGCCAACAGGAATGCAGGAGTACCTGAATGGTTTTGAGTTTGGCGTCCTTCCGCACGCAGGATGCGGCATCGGCCTGGAGCGTCTCCTCTTTCTCATGCTAAACCTTGGCGATATCCGCAACGCGTCGCTCTTCCCTCGCGATCCCAAGTCGCTGCCTGAACAGAAGGAAACAATTCTCAGGATCCCTCATCCGGAAGCCGACACCATCCGTTACGCCTATGACTTTGAACACGGCTACCCCAACCTCGAACTTCCGCCTATTGAGAAGCTCATCGCGAATTATGGCGACGCGACCAACACGTCGTGGCTCGACGACCGTTACAAAATCTGGCGCCACGACGCGACCGGCGCCGCGGTTGGTTACGCCGAGGAGAACGGTTACGCCTTGGTAACGGGCAACCCGCTCTGCGACCCGCGCCAGTACCAACCCGTCATCCGCGCCTTCCTCAAGCACATGCGGCAGCAAAAGGATCTGCGTCCGATCTGGCTGCTAGTGTCCTCCGAAGTCGAAGAGATCCTTGCGAGCAAGCTCGGCTGGCGTACGCTCAGCTGCGTGGCCGAGGAGCGCGTACCCATTGAGTCGGCGAAGAAAGTAGCCAAGAAGGAGCGTCAGGCCGAGGATGCCGGCGTGACTATCCATGAGCTGCCGGTTGATCAGCCCGTTCCTGATGATTTGAAGAAGAAGTGCGATGAGCGCATCGCGGAGTGGAAGGCGAATCGCAAGGGGAGTAAGCAGGTACACATTACCGACGTGAGGCCCTGGATAGATATGGAGCATCGGAGGTATCTTTGGGCCGAGACCAAAGAGGGCGAGATCGCAGCCCTGTGCGTTCTCCACAAGCTGTCCCCCGCCAACGGCTATCAGATCAAGTTTGCGCTCGACTTCCCCGGCTCGCCATCAGGTACGATTGAAGCGCTCATTTCGGCGGCCATTCAGACGCTCGCTAAAGCTGGGGTACAAAATGTTACCTTTGGTGCTGGAGCGTTACCGGAGATGGTAACCGGAGAGAATATGGATGGGATCAGGGCAAAGATTCTGTCCAAGACGTATCGAACCATTGCGCAGCAGTTGAAGTTGGTCCAGAAGAGCGAATTCCGGGAGAAGTTCGGGACGAATCACGACTTGGTTTTTATATGCTATCCCTTTATGGTATGTATCTTTTTCCCCTCACAACGGCCAAGGTCCACGTTCTGGGCACTCAACTCTCACCCTTTGTTTCAACCCCGAACCCAAGGCTGCAAATAGCAACAAGATACTTACACTTTAAACAGGGTTTAGGAGTCAGCGGAGTGCGCAGTTTGATTAGGTTCTTCGAGGATGAAATGTGAGGAAACGCGTCAGTGGAGGCGTTTGAAGTTGCCGATATTCCAGTTTTTCTCTTGTTGATAACGATTACGATACCTTTGCCTCCTCATCTTTAGCAACGGAGTTGGCCGAGTAGACAAACACGTCTTCTGTAATGTTTATTTCGATATTCCACGGGGACCAGATCCGTTAGATCCCTAGTCTCCCTGAAATTTGTCTGCCATATGAATGCTTTCCGGAATGCGTCGACTCTCCACGGGGATGTGTGTGGGTCGTGTAAGCCATCAGCCAAGGACCCAGGAACACTCTTTAATAAGTCAATTTCACTATTACTATTGACGCTGTCACACTTTCAAGCTCGCTCACTGGCCTGCGCCACAATGATCCTGGAGCGGAGGCGGCCAAGTCGGCGACCTTAGCTACTTCGGGGTTCGAGCAGTGGGGTTCAGCTTTTTGACGACGGAGCCGAGCCCAGCCCTGGAACAGGCTGGCCTGCTTGGCCGCACGACTGACGCTTTCTGGCGGAACTAGGCATATTGTTGCCAATGAGCGAAGTGGACCTGATCTCGGCGTGGATCATGGCAAAAGATTCAACAATGTTTATCTTCATCGGCTCACCGGCCACCGCCGATATCGATGGCATTGTGCCGTTGACCGTCTGTCACCAGGACGATGGCCACGCAAATGCCTGAATGGCAGCCCCAGTACTCTTACTCGCCGTTGCCCGAGCCAGCTGGGGCCTTCACTCCTCACCAGAGCGCCCCTCAGCTCGTCAATGAGGACGATACGACGAAGGAAGCCCGCAGTGCCTCATCAGTAAACCCCGGACTTACTCCGCAGCATGGTTGGATGTCATCGGCGCCACGGACCACACCATCGCCAACGTCGACATCAGAGGGGAAGAGACCGGTTCCATTTCCGGCCAGCTCCGCCCATGATGAGCCGGGTTCGAGGAAAACAGCAGTCCTGATGCTGTCAATCCTCGTCGGCATTCTTGCTGCCGCTGTAATCGGTCTCGCTGCAGCGACCGGAGTCATGGCAAAGCGGGTGAGCGATGCTGAGAGCTTAAACGCTCAACTGGGTCTCGTGGAGACATGCCCTCCGCCGACAACCACGACCACGACCACAACCACGACAGCGACAGCACTGGTCATCTCCCCGACCGACCAGGGCTCCCCAATAACGGTAGCGGTAGACGACATCACGAATGGATGTGCCGCAGAGAACGAGAAGATCTCTGGCACCACATATACCACAGAGCGTAAGCTTGGCCCTCTGGCGCAGCCATTGGGCTCCGCCCAACTTGAGCCTACAAAGTGCTAACCATGGGTCCCCTTCCGGGCTCGCAGTCTACGGCAAGGTGACCTTCGCGCGCTACTGCAACCTCGAGACTCGGCACTTCCCCTTCTACGCTCTCGCCGCAGCTAGTTTCGAAGCCTGCCTCGACGCATGTGCGGCGTGGTCGCAGGTCGGCCCGAACCTGATGGGTGCCGACAACATCAACGCGACGTGTGCTGGGGCGCACTTTGTGCCGCTGTGGTCCAACAAGACGGAGGCACTTAGGCGGAATGCGAGGGGGAACTGCTTCCTCAAACCGGGACCCCAGAGTAGAGGGGCGCTCAAGTCGCCGTCGATGGGCACAACCTGTCATTCGGGGATCGTGGTCAGCTTGACAGAGGGTTGATGATGGAGGATAGTCTGGTGAGATTGGACAAAAGGCCCAGGACTAGGTATCTCTATGGTACATTTGTTGGTGTGACCGCGCTCTGGTTCTGAGCGTTGCTCGATGACCACTCTGACCACTTCTGCGAGGGAATGATGCATCCACGACGTGACCGTTCGGCGCTATCACTGTTATAAACCCACCTTCCTGGTACCTCCCCCATTTGGCCTCGGGATAAGCTCACCGTGATTCCCTGGATATATTTTGTTTCCTAGCCGAAGCTGCGCAAGGTCGTCTGCGGCCGCGTTTTGTTTAAAGCTTTGCTCTTTGGTTTGTAACCCCACGTCTTGGACAATGGCATATTATCTCGGCCTTCTCTCGCCAGGCCTTGCAATGTCTCTGCAAGGCGAAATTTGACGTCGACCGTTGACATTCTATGCCGGTCATTGCACTGGCCTGGCAATCAGCAGCACCATCGCTGCCGACTGCATAGAATGTGCACTCTATGCACAAGAGCCTACAGCGCGATAGCTATATGAGGCCTTTTGCCCAAGTAGGTGGAGATCCGCCTTACTGCAGTAATTATCGCTCGCATTCTGATTTTATAGCCGAAATATTCATCATTCAGGCACTGATGATCTTGACAGCGCTCCGTCGTAATTGCCATGTGCGTCCACCAAATCCAGATCCAACTGGGACCGCCCTATCTCGCGACATGATGAATATCCCCTCCACTCCCTGATACCGCCCCCGACTCCTCCGCATGACTACTCGGCGGTTGCCATTCTCGCGGCCGTGCTAGTAAGCCTAGACTTTCCCGTTGCTTTCCCCTTGCTCCCTAAGTAGCTGTTGGGCTGTCACTGGGTCTAGATTGCTAAGGTTATAGACCAGGCAAGTATATCGAAGAGAACCTGGGTTATCTAAATAAACCTTCGAGGGCTAGCTGCTTGTAGATTCTCTCACCTAACAACAACCCTATCCCCTAGCTAAAAGGCTATATAATTATAGCTGCTATTTATATACTGAATTATAAAAGAGGATTCCGTCCCTCCATAACAGAGAGCGGGACTACCGGAACGTCCTTACCATTGATTTGTCAAGCTGCCTAGATGTCCGGAATACATGATTGGTCGGACTCTGCAAATGACTTTTGTTTGTTGTTTGCCTATTCAATAGTCAGGTGGGATAACTCGACTCACCAGTTAGGGCAAATAGAATGTCCCTAAACAATTGGGCCGTGGCATCCTCTAGGTTGGCAGCGCGCTATTGCCGCCGCCAAGCCCGGCACCTCGGACGTGGTTTGGGCTAGATACTACCGGCTACCGGGGCACTAGCCGGACATTCGGGGGGGACTAGAAGGGCCGAAGACCTTGAGCAGAGTTGCACCCCATTGTCAGTCAAGCTTTCTAGATACGGTATAGGTTTCGGTGATCCGTATCGATTCTAAGTTGATTACCATACAACTGACATCCCGAGATACTAGTCAATAGACATGACCCCCCAGACAACCCCCCTGCGGCTGGAGTTCCTATCTAGGATATTATGCCTGCTAGTAAAGCATGGGGCTGACCCGGACCGTCTGGGCGAAGGCAGGATTTCCAGGCTGTTCCCAGCGCGTCTGGCCTTGCTCATACTGGACATGATAACGGAGAGGAGACAAGCAGAGGCTGCGACTTTTCATGACGCAGTTCAGGAACAGGCATCACATTACCACCTCTGATTCCCACGGGCCGTGATTGGGTGGGCAAGAGATGCGGTGGGGGGAGGGGGGGAAATGGGGCTGGCTATGAGGAGCTAGTCAGGATAGGTACTATACTAAGTGCAAGGGTTATCGCTGCTGATCCTAGGTTAATTCATTCTAGATAAAGTTCAAGTGAGTGAATCCAATGACATCTCAACGGGTTGCGTACTGTACTTTGGTAAGTATGTACTTACCCTTATCTAGGCTTTTTTTTCGACTTGGTCCCAACGCCATCGAGATCTCCCGTCCAGGCATCCCGAAGTTCACTTTGAGAAGGGCAGTATACCACGTGACCGTTCCCCCAAGTTCATTGTTCCAGCCAGCACCGCCAATTTCGCGCTCACACCCATCACCATGAAGTCGCTGCTCCCAATCCGTCGCAAATCACCTCACGGAAAGCAGCGAGCACCTCCCTCTCAAGACTATGTGATCCAGCCTCAAGACTGTCTTAGCCATCTCCCCGTGGAGCTGCTTCTCGTTATTTTCGAGCATTTTACTCTCCCCGCCCATGTCCTCTCGGCGCTCAACGTCTGCCGCTCCTGGCGCGCCATCCTCCTCTCTCCCGAAATATGGACCTCATTCGCCGAGCGCTTTGCTCCGGGCCTCGTCGACCATATACGCGCCTCATCTCCATCCGCCGAAGCACAAGGTGAAGCCTTCCATGATTTCGCCCTGCGCCAACATCACCGTTGCTCGGGCTACTTCCGCCTTGCCACGCACCATATGCTCCGCCTGAACCTGGATGACGACAGCTTCTTCACCTTGTCAAAACAGCCTCCCGTCGCATCCGGTGGCGTGCATTCACTCGACAGCGTCCGCGGCCTCGACCCCAGCGCAGAAGACGAGCATGCCTCTCGCCTTAAGCTATACAGCCACGGCCGCGTTGCCTGGTGGCCCGAGGGTTGGCATATACCCTCTTTTGCCATCGTTGACGATCTGCGCACCCGCACACGGCGCATGTACCTGTTCCCGCTCAACCGCACACGCCGCATGTCCCTGCCTGGGGGCCAATGGGACGTCGACCGGCAGCGCGGGTGGAAAACCGCCATGGGCGAGTTCTTGTTTGTCATGGGCCAGGAGGACGCCGGCGTCTGCGTCTGGCATCTTGAGCGCGACGAGATGCGACAGCTCAAGCTTCCCGGTGCTTTTGACCGGTGCGTGGTGCAGGGCGGGAGACTGCTCTTCGTCGGTCGAAGGGCTGCCGAGGTCTGGACTTGGACTTGGGACGCCAACTCGATCCAGATCATTGATACTTCGGAACAGGGTTGCTATCTCCCCGGTCCTGTTACCATGGGCGGTCAAATCCTCTTGGGGTACCCGCCCAATCCACGCCCCTCGCCCAAAGTAGGCTTGCGTTTCCGCGACACCGACGTGAAGCTCGATTTTATCCTGCACCCAACAAACCCAGATGTCTTACTTGTGGTGACGTATGATGAGGTCGACCTGGTGGTCTACGAGCTCACGTCGGGTCAACTC
The DNA here is from genome assembly GCA_022530565.1 of Madurella mycetomatis. Lineage (NCBI taxonomy): Eukaryota > Fungi > Ascomycota > Sordariomycetes > Sordariales > Madurella > Madurella mycetomatis. The sequence continues at coordinate 9,211,443 of JAJTVB010000003.1, read as the reverse complement.
ACGGCCAGCATCTCGCTCCCGCGCAGCCACCTCGCCTACCGCGTCCTCCAGCGCTCTCGGAGCGACGACACCGTGCATTACCTCCGCCACGAGCGCTGTGATGCCCACGGCGGTTATTGCCTCGTCACGGCTTGGCTTGGTCCAGAGCAATTTTGTGATGGTGCCTGCGCTTGTCCGGGCAGCCTTGGATCGGTGTGCTTCAACGTCTACACCAAACGGTTCACAGCATTTGTGCACCATGCCCTCTACCAAAGGACCCCCGAGACGCACCTTTGGGACGGGCAGCTCGCCGTCATGGTCAATGGCCGCCGCGACGCCGAAGATGACGCCGGTACTAGTGCTGCCTTGGAAAGCAACATGAGGCCTCTGGTCGCGCTGTTGAAGCCGTGCGACGGCCTCCCCAACTCTGAAGCGCCACTGATAAGCGGAAGCCCGTTGCCATTGCGTAGTATGAGGCAGCCATCGAACAGGACGGGCACGCGCGCGATGGCAGAAGGTTGTGTCCGTTTTGTGCCGTCCAATAACGAGGGGGAATTGCGGCATCGCCCGCAACGTCTGGATCGCGTAGCATATGTGCTGGCAGCGGGGGGTGGCGGCAGGCGCGGGCCGGTAGATCCGCACGAGTCCGTAGTGGACATGGATCCCCTCAAGGCCGAGTGGCTGAACGGGGATGACAAGACGTTGATATACGTGGCTGGTAAGGAGTACACGATATGGAGATTTGGGGAAGATTGCGACCCAAACAACGATGAGAAGAAAGTGGCACGGGCGTGGAGGGAGCGGTGGAGAAGCGTCGTGGCTGGTGCGGGACGTGGTGCTAAGGCATAGAGGAGATCGAGAATCCAGGTAGCCTCTGAACACAGCCCGCTGTCCTCCGTTTGTTGAAGGGATGTTTGTGGAGAAGAGACGCGACCATTCGCCAGAATTTATACAACACAAACGAAAGCAGTATACAATCACCGCTTAACTCTATTGTTGCTTGTAGCACGCTGTAGCCGCTTAGGAGCCGTTCTCGCTCCACAGCGCAGGCAACCCATATGTCGCTGTCTCGCTCCTAGGACAGAGCCATGGAAATAAATCGGGAGACGAGTGGCCGAACTGCTTGGTTCAGAACAGGAATACAAGGTCCCTAAACTGGCGCATGACGCCCACCGGTCGAGAAATTGGGGTCGGATGGTCCGATTGTCCTCGCTTCCACCTCGCCATTCACTGTCAACTTACCGGCCCCCAGATTCATTTGCAAGTTAAAGTGGGAAACAGCTAAGTACTACACCTTTTCACATGTGGCATTAGAACACTCCCATTTCTGCCTTCGAGCTTACATCAGCAGATCAAGGACATTCGTGCAGCGGATCGACCACATGCTTAACAAACTCGTCGGCATTCTCCTCAAAGTCGTCCCCTGTCCTCGGTCTCAGATGCCAATCCAGACAGGCCGTGACGACGGCCTGGTACTTGCCGCCCACGACGTGGCCCAGCTCGGTACGGACCACCTTCCGTATCCTCTCCTGCCACTGCTCCGGGGTGGCGGCCTTCTTGGCGGATAGCCCTATCCGCTGTCACAGGACGATCTCGATCAGGACGAGCCCGAACGAGTAGATGTCGTAGGCGGGCTTGTATCTCCGCTGGTTCGTGGCGCTCGGTGACGAGTTTACGGCGTCGCTCGGCCGTGGCGGCTCTGGTATTCCGGGTGGGTGTAGGGGTCATAGCCCTCGAGAAGATGCGGCGCGTGGTCCGATTCGACGGATTCTTGGCTCGGCCGCGAGTAGTCGAAACCCAGCAAGGTCGGCCGCGTGATGAAACTTGGGTCATCCCCCCTGCCCGGGTCGAGGAACGCAATGTTGGAATTGCGAATTCCCTTGTGGAGCCACCCGGTGAGATGGAGGCGGAAGAGCGCTACGGACAACACCCTCGCGAGGGCCAGCCGGTGCCCGAGGTTGGGAGTCCTGGCGGCATCGAACTGGGGCGGAATGAGATCGGCCAGGTTGCAAGCGGGGCCGAGACGTCGCTGCTCAGCTTGTAAAGGAGACAGCACCGGGGCCGTTCCACGTCTTCGACGTAGCCCATGCACTCGGGGACGGGCACGTCTGGCGAGCGGCAGCTCGAGGTTGCGTGGAGGTAGCGGGCAATGTCCTGGATGCGCTCGACGGATGGTTCCCTCGGAAAACTGCGGTCGTAGTACTTCCATTCTGCCAAGACAACAAGAACGATGATATGATCGGTGGCAGCGTAATGACACAATCAACCAATCCCGTTTCTATCTTAATTACCAAGACAAACAACCTGAAGTCTAACCAAGGACCTAGAACCCCAAACCAAATCAAAAGTAAATGCTAGATATTTGTACACGGCTAATATAGACTTTATTCCATTTCCGCACCCCCGGAATCACCCGTCGACCTCGTGCGCTCAGCTCGCCAGAACTGCTTCTCGCGCCTCAGGCACCAGCGTACCCAATAAACGGTAATGACAGTCCAGATAACAACGAAAACGAGAGGGCTTCCCCATCCTAGAAATACATCGTCAGGATTATTCTTGTGAAGCGAAGCTGAAGGGAACGAAACTTACCAACGCCATAGGCCACCTTCTCAGGCACGGTCCAAATGACGACCATGGTCCCAATCCCGTCCACTAGCGCCCCAGCCGCCCAAAACCAATTTTGCTGTGCAATCATGGCCCTGAATCGGGGACTTACCTCGTACCTAGCCATCAAACTGTTCCTATACTCCCTCCCGCCGGCGCCATCGACACCCACGATATCCTCCACGATGGTCAAGACGAGCGGCGGGACCCGGGCTCCCTTGGGCACCGAGCTTATCTTGCACGGCGCGGGCCGGCCGGTGATGCTCATCCATCCGCTCCAGACGAGCTGCAGCCCGACCTGGATGAAGAACAGTGGCACGGGAATCGCCAGCAGCCTGACGAGTGGATCGTGGGGAATCGACCCACCGATCAAAATCGCCGTCATCACCGTGTATCCAAACGACAGCGTCCAGTGGGTAAAGTCAAAGCTCCAGCGCGTGCCGCCGACGGGGCGGTACATGTCGTCCTTGAGGATGAGCTTGAGGCAGCGCAGGCCGAACTCGATGCCCGTGACGATGCCGAAGAAGGAGGTGATGATGGCGAATATGATGCCGTGGCGGAGGGTGGTGTGAATGGTGAGGCCATAGTAGAGGGCGATGGGGAGCAGCGCCGACTCGAGCACGAGGAGGAAGACGACGACGGCGAGCTTAAGCTTGTAGTCGAGGATACGGTATCGCAGGCGCGGGAGGCCCGGGAATTCTTCAAACTCGGCTACCGAGCCGGTGGCGGCGCATATTGCAGACAACGCAGTGGACGAGTTGCCCAGAGACGGTGAACTAGGCTTCTCGAGTGGTGGCTCGTTGGGTTCTTTTTTCTGTGTACTTTCGTCTGCCATGGCGGGGTGGTGATGCTGGTATGAGAGATGAAAGATGCCGAGAATGGATAAAGTGGGGATGAAGCCGAAAACTCAAAGATCAAAAGTCTTTTATCGAAGGGCTGACAGGGCAGATTCTAGGCACGTCGAGCCATGATGTCTGCCGCGGCCGGGGCTTGCGTGGATAGGTAGACATGATCTGCAGAAAGCAGCAGAAAAGGATTACTTCACGAATCGGGGCAATACAACGGTATGGTTTTTTCCCCCTAGCTTATCAGATTACCTACACGGCAGTGGTTCGAAAAATGACGTTCATGGAAGTTTTTTGCGGTTCTGGCATTTGGAAAGTTGCATTGAGCATGCGGCGTTGCGTCAGGTAATGATGTCATCAAGCGTGGCAAATCTGGTCCCTGCATATCGACCATTGCTTGCGATGTCACAACCACCCTAACCCTAGACCTGCCACTTTCGAGAACCCGCCTGCCCGCCCGCTTGTTTACTCGCAGGAACACTCGCGAATAATTATCGATCAAGCAATTAATTACGTTACTGTCATACTTAAGGTGCAATTGCTAGAATGCAATTGCGGCGTCACTTTTGCGCGACAGTTACCAACCATAACTTTGTCACACAACACAGATGTGAACTTTGATTCTCTTGAATCACGCAAGATGACCCCTTCTCGTCAGGTCAAACCCAAACTAGGGCAGATACCCAGTCACTGACATAATTTCTTTTGCTGTTTGAGACGCCGCTCACATGTTGTCCAGTGAGCCATCTCTCACGCAGCCCTATCATAAGCATCTCTACCGTAACTCCCGGGTGAGTACCACCATGCCCAATCCACCTGTTTTAGGGCCCGTTGACTGCATAATTACCCGCGGCAGAGGAGCACAACTTAGTTCATATCCCTGTGGCAAAACTAGAACTGAGGTGAGACTCAAATTGAAACTTTGAAATAGTATTCCAGTAAACGAAGGTATATGGGTCAATCTATTTGTTGTTCCTCCATATCCGATCCGAGAAGCTCAACTTCCGGTTTCGCCTGAAAGATCGCATCCACAAGCCACCATTGCCTGATTGGGAACGCCATGTCTTTGCTTGCAGGCTTGTTACTACATAATTAGTGATGGATCCCATCATGAATGCCACGGATAAGCTCATACATTACTGGGGCGGGAGTTTTAAACGTTGGCGGTCTCAGACTGGTCTGCAATGTCGCTCTTCTTCCGGAGGCAACTCAGAGACTGGCTGTTGGAACGGGTTAATACAAGTGTGTGCAAGCTTTGTAAGGAATGTATGGTACTGCTCATACTTGTCACGTCTGCAGACAAAAGTCTCAACAGGTGAACGTTTGTATTCAACGCCAGGATCCTCGTCTCGAACCGAGAGGTCGACCACGTTGGCAGCGGGTAGAGCCAACACCAACGAGGCAGAAGCCATGAGGGCGGCGATAATAGACTGCTTGAAAAGCATGGCGGTAGCTGGGGAAGAAAGCTGCAAGTGAATCCTAGACAGTTGTGTTTCGGGGAAAGTCAGTGGAAGAAGGATGTGATGGAGAGAAAACCTGATTCCATGAATCTATTGCGGCATTGTCAGCGTATTTATACCTAGCTTGGCGGTAATACGTGGAGCTGAGGATCATGAGCAAAGAGTACGAGCATTGAAGGACCTCGTATGTGTTTGGCAGTTCACCACTCGTCCAAATCGAACCAGGCATCCTCTCTCCCGCCCACCGCAAAATTAGCCGACGCTAAACGGTCCAACAGACCCCCTGCTTGCCACACAGGCTCGGCGATCCTGACACTTGACCCAGGAATGGCTGGTTATGGTATAGTTCGGGGTAGTTTGTGCGCGATAATAATGCACAGCGTAAACTCGCACAGTGCCTCGCATCTCCATCACCATGTGGGCCGGTCTGTCACAGCAGAGAGCACAGTCACGTCGATATACGGTTGGACAACTGCCAAGTTTCTTTCTTACCTTCCAGATTCAGATGGGTACAGCGAGCCAGGTGATTGGCCCCAGAGTGTCAGGGCGAGGCTTTCTTGACCCCCACTTGGGGCATGCAGTACTCTGGATGAAGATGTGGCTGCTATGTTGTCTATGCATGCGGTTGATAAGCCAAGAATGCTGGTTCCATGGTATCAGAAGTCATAATTATAGCTCATCACATCATCACGACAACAGCCGGGGGCCAAGGAGACGGATGAACGGAGAGTTGGTAGTGTGCGGCGTAGCAACACACCCATCACCAACATCAAGCGATAGTGAGACGAATGACTAACGGCCCATTTGTCAAAAGACGCCTTCGGAATTCATCCCTTGCTAGCAAACAAACCAGACCGTCTCGGGCTTACTGTGCTCTACTCCAGCCACCTTCACGGTTCAGCTGAGCGCCCTCGAATCTTCAAGTTTTGACCAAAGTCCAATATCTCCCGGCCCCCCGCTCAAACCGCGAAGCAGCAAGGTCTTGCTAAGTCGTCGTTCGTTTTTACGAAATTGGCAAAATGCCGTTGAAGTACTCTCCTTTACCCAAAAGCAGCCCTAGAGAAAGTGACGAGGATGCTGCAAGCTCGCTTCTCAAGGAGGAGAGCGTCCCTGAGAGAGAACGCTGGCGCCCATCGCTGCGTGGAGCAATATTGACGACCACAGCACTTATGATCTACTCTCTCGGTCTCTGCTGGATTACGAGGCTTGTTATCCTGGGGTCTTATCGTCCTCAACTCTCAGCCCCAGCTTCTAGTTGTAAGTCCAGAAGACACCATCAGTTTCAAATGGATGTCAAGTTGACTGTTCGCAAGTTCCTCACCCAGACGAAATGGAGTACGTCATCACAGAGACCGGCCACGGTGGTGATTCTTGGATCCACCATCTCGTCTACGGCGAACCGAGCCCAGAAGTCGATGATGCGTGGTTTGAACTAATCAAGCGTATGTGTTTGAAGCTGCCGACGTATGGGTGGATAGCAAGGATGACACCGACTACACAGCATTCAACACTCGAGTTCCCGCAGAACGCTATGAGGCCACCATGAATAACCGGACTTCGGTTCGCGTGGCAGACGGCTCTGATCACCCTGACTACTATGTCACGCTAACCGTGTATCACGAGCTCCACTGCCTGGTGAGCTCCTCGATACCCTAACCTAATTTCTAATTTATTAACTCGACAATTTAATGACAGATGAGATTCCGGTGGTTCCTCTACCCCGAATACTACGCGAACAAGACATGGGAAGAGCAAGCAGCAGATAAAGGCGCTATGGGCCATTACAGTGAGTCGTGCCCCTTTCATAAGCAATCTCGAGCATTTTGAACTTGTCGCAGCTGATACACAACCATAGAACATTGCGTCTGGAGTCTCCTTGAGTCGGTTCTCTGCAACGGCGACACCTCCATGAGGACATTCCACTGGGACCCAAACAAGCCAGCGCCAAAGCCAGATTCGCTAGCCGAGAGGAAGTGTGTGAACTGGGAGTGGCTGTACAACTGGACCATGGATCGCTCGTTTCTTCTGCAGGACGGATTGCTAAGTCATCCGAGATTTGGGCTGTTGGATGCGAAGCTCAAGCCGGTGAATGGTGCGGCATGATTCCCACGGAACTGTAAGAAAATAGCGCAGGCGGCGGGTGTTGCATATGTTCGAGCTAGGAAGCCTGCGTAATGTACCTGAGGCACGTAGAGGCGCCCGCGTCACTGTTAAATGATAGCCGCCGAACGCTCAAGTCAGCAGCGGATTCGATATTCACTGCTAAACTACTGAAATCCTATGAGCTTTCATTCCAGGCTGATGCGGAGCCGAATTGTGCATGCTTGGAGTTGTTTTTGTGTTGTTACAGCTTTGTGTTACGTAGCCCCTGAACGCCGGGTTTTTCCTCTTGCTAGGCTGCTTCTCAGCTAGCAGTAGATCATACATGTCCAGCTCCCGATCGGGTATCGAAACCCAGGGCAAACTCGATCTGGACAACACCGCCGAGTAGGTTGGATCGGCTACAGAGCTTAAACACGGTTGAACACCGCTTTACAGACCTTGGGCGCCCGCTGTGACACGTACCGGATTCCGACAAATTTTGCATTAGTAAGTTAGCAATGAATCATGTCGAGGTTGTCAACCCACGACATCGCTTGTGTTGGCACCAATCCGGACGCAAAGGTACCGTCTGCGTATTCAGCCTAGGACCAGCATGAGTCCGGCCAACAGGGGCCCCTTCCTTGTCAATGGAGTTCCTTAGCGCATATGCCATTCCTTCTACCCCTGGATTCGAGGGCGGGGGGGGGGGGGACCCGATGGCGAAGAACGTTGATGTTGCCAATCAGCGAGTGTCCAGACAACAAGTGTGGTTGGGAGATAATTGCAAAAGTCTCTTGCATACACACTGTGCGAGGGTCATGTGTTCAGGATGAGACGCATTAAGAACTAACAGGATTGAGGGATCGTTAGGCAAGCAATCTGAGCACGCTCCATCACCAACAGCTCTAACATATTGGCTTAGCGGCGGAAACATCGGTCCGATTTCAACATCGCTGACCATAAACGGAGGCGCGCGAGCGCTCAATATGGCATGGCTCAGACACTTGGGTTCGCGAGTTCCGACACATGTGTGGTGACCCCGGCTTTACGATTACAAAACCGAACCGACGCGTCCGGTACTGTTGGTAGTGGCTTCAGTTTCCCTGTCATCCTATTGGCTGACTCTTCAAGCTCGTTTGGCTTTTCCAAGCAAATGGTGATGTGGTCAGACACCGAATTTGAATCCAACTCGCGTGGCTAATAGCCGGCTGAGTTAAAGACGTTCAGAACTTGCGTCTGACTGGATCCCATTAGAGTCGGCAACAATTGTGAATCCCTTCAGGCGCCGGCCACTATGATCAAATAGGAAGGCAAAAGGGAAAGAACCAACGCCGGGAGATAACAAAGGTGGCGCATACTACTGATTGATGTCCAGGAAAATTTGTAACGAAGGGTTCTTCTGCTCCCCATGCCGGTCCGTCCCCGTGAGCCCAGGTGGGTTTTCTACGTTATCACGGCCACTGGCCTTGCCGCAGCTGCCCTCACTTACACCGGCTTTTGCTTCCCAACTAAAGCCGTCAACACCATGCACCTTCTCAAATCTGTGCTTGACGAGAGGCCTCGGCCTCGAGATCAAAACAAAGCCCTTTCACGAGTCTACTTCGTTGTACTTTGCCTTCTCCCAGCTTTCGCAACATCATTAGCCCTCTGGGGCGTCCTCCACGCATGGCGTAACGAGCTCTCGTCCATCCCCTACCATCATCAACGCTGCCAAGGCTCCTCGACTAAACCCCATCGGTTAACAGCTTGCGGCTCGACCCCAGCTGACGCGGAAGCCAGGGGCTGTCGCTTCGATATACTCAGCTTCGCATGGCAGACACCTGAGTGTTACGACGACGAGCTCATGGAAGAATTTATCCGCTATGACAAGTGGCAATTCTATGCCCAACCGAACCGCACTGACGTCGTGGTGGATCTCGCTACCGCTTTGAGGGGGAAGAGAACACTATATGTGGATTGGAAGTATCATGTCACGCATTGCACCTTCATGTGGTGGCAGATGCATCGGGCGTATGCCCTAAGGGGATATATCGATAGTCATTTGGATAGCTACGAACACACGTTGCATTGCCAACGGGTGTTGATGGATACGGAGACGCCCTTGGGCATGGTGAATGTTGTCGCTGAGGTGAAGTATCCCAATTGTAGAAAAACCGGAAGAGATGGCTTGAACATGGCAATGGATGAGTCTTTTGGGTATCCTGCTGCCATGGAGCATGTTCAAGGGAGTTATGCGCTGTGAGAGATAACGGTCTAGGCTGAGCTGACACGTTAAACACGTAACGGTACCTAAGGTAGACTTTGGGCAAAATAGTATTACCAAAGTTAAAGCAATATTCGCTCAGCTATAAGTTAGGGATCTTTTCCGTTTCCTTTTTCTTCTTTAAAAAATATACGTAAGTTACCTATATAAGACTTATTCTCCCCTAGTTACTAATTATCACACCAAGAAGAACTCAGCAATCCTGTTCAAGGTGCACACCGAGGCGGGACCAGCTGAGGAGGTTGCTCTCGAGATCCAAGCAGTGCTGGTACAGGACAAAAATATCGGCTCCGACACACCCACGAAGGTGGCAGCATTCGCCGCCGACTGGCGGAACCGGCTCATGGGTTCAAATGTTGCTATTAGCAACATCATACAAGCGGACATTGAGGCGGCTGAACAGAGAGAGGGAGAGGTTTGTTAGGTTTATACTATTCATAAATCTTTTGCCATGGCCGAGCTATTGCTAATCGCCAGGACCCGCAGCGCAAAGACGAAAAGAAAGAATTTGTGAGTAACACCTGGACCATATTCATATCATGTTGCCTACTCACCTACGCAACACAACAGCCGATGTGCTATATTTGATTGACAGGAAGTGACACCTAGGACTATCTCGCCACACACTCCGTTTCGAAAGGTTTCGCATGGCGCAACAAGCGCTGTTTGAAGCCGAGTCCAGGCTTAACGCACGCCTGGAGGAAGACCTCAAGGCTACGCAAGAGTTCGACGCCATGCAGCTAGAGCTCGAGGGCCTCCTCCGCTCTAAAGCCACAGTGGTAGCCAAGCACCCACCAACCCAGGACCCTACATCCACCTAGTACGAGTACTAATCCAAACCTGTACGCAGGTTCAAATCAAGCAGATTCTTGGCAAGTGCACGCGCCATTTGCAGTGGTTTTGCGAGAAGTTTGAGAGACTCTCGCAGTTTTTCTCCTTGGTCCATCACCATGTGGACGCCATGGACCAGGTGCGTCTGCGTGCTTTTGTTACCGAAGCAGCCACGACCAAAACTCTAGGGGGCAGGTTGATGGAAGCTCAGGCCCGGTGTGGAAGCCGGGTCAAAGACTACGAGGCGCTTAAGCAGAGGAAGCTCGAGGTTTGATAGCCCTCTCCTTTATGTCCCCCTAGACTGACTAAATTAACGCTGCATCCGGCGTACAGGAGCTCAAGCTCAGGGCGCTCGAGCTCAAGGGTTACTACCTCGTGGCGCACGCCATGGCCGACACGTACGTCGAGGTCTCAACGAAGCACATCACAAAGGGGGTCGAAACTGTCGACCGACTGCGTCTCTCGGATGAGAGTCGAATCTCGAAGGAAGAGAGAGCCAATAAGGTCGCCGACGTCGGAGGGCCAGCTGCAGAGGCCAAGGCTGCTGTAATCAAACTTGCGAATGCGGTAAACCGGAACCTTGTAACCTCGGATTGTCGTAGAAGCTAACTGTGGCAAACACAGCGGAAGAGAGAAATGATCAAACTAATGTCCATCACGGACGCCGGTGAAGCTATTGACGCGCAGGAGTAAAAGGGGGTTCAGATCGATGGAACTTTTGGAAGGAATTCTCCGGGGCAAACATGCAGAGAGTTGAAACAAGTTACCATTGAGCACGACAGGTTTCCTCTTGAATCATGCTATATATTTACGCACCAGCACCCCAGGGAATAGCTGTTGTTCTCCTCAGCCTTCGAGCTCGATATGTAGCAGTTAATTTTAAACCCAAGGTTGCCCCTATCGAGATGTGCAAGGGGCTTGACACTGATGTTGGCATGTGGCGAAAATGGCCAGATAAAGGATGCCGATCTGGTGAGGTGTGGAAGGCTTATGCGGCCACGACCGAGTTAAATACCTTTGGCGAAAAGTCAACTCGGACGACCTCTTCTGAGAATAACATGATCTTTGTATTTTCACCGACGCCGTTGGCCAACGTCTCCAGCGCCGCCACGAGGCGGTCGGGAACCAAGCGGACCATGTGCGTGCAGCACGTCGGCTCGCTTGGATGTCCACCGGCCGAGAAACCCCGAATCCTACGATAGCAACTTCACGTTCTGATTCGTATAGAAGCCGTAGGCATGTCCTTACAGCGGAGGGTGGGTGCCATCGGCGGTGAAAGCGCTAAGTTGATGGACCTTTGTCTCCTTTGTTATTGGGATCTAGAGGTGTGGGCGTGGGCACGGTACATTTTGATATTCTGACTCTTTGTTCATTATCCAACGAAGATTTCAACTAGCAAAGACGCATAGATGAACTGTGGGTCGAGGCAGCCGCTACTGAAGTGCAAACAGGGTACGATAGCACTGGATGATTCCTACAAAAACTGGGAGCTTTTGTGGAGTCTTGAGATTCTTTCAGATGCTAGAAGTTTGTCACAGAGAGTATCCTGAAGGCTGGATTAAATTCAATTAACGCAGCCAAACCATAAGGCTAACTTTGCATCTCGTGGAAGCGACCATGTTACTCCTCCGCCGTCTTCGGCGTCCCGTACCGAATGAGATCCGCAGCCTGCCGAAGCGTGTCAACAAGAATCTACTTTTTTCGCGCCCTGCAGAACTCACCTTCTCAGCTACCGCATAAACGGTCTGGCATGTATTGGCCCCGGGTAGCGTAGGCATGATGCTCGCATCGACCACTCTCAGCCCTTCCACGCCGTACACCCTCAGCTCCTCGTCCACCACACCTCCTAGTTCCCTCGGCATCATAGCGCACGTCCCCGCCGGGTGGAACTCGCTTGGGCTGACTGTCTCCTCCAGGTAATCCCTCCACTGCTCGTCGCTCTGCACGTTGCTGCCGGGCTGCATCTCTCTCGCCTGGTACGACTCCGTCAGCGGGTTGTCCATGTAGTACCTCCTCGTGAACCGCAGAATCTCCGTCATGATGGCGGCGTCGAGGGGGTTCGTCAGCGCGCGGTAGTCAACGACGGGCACGCGGTTGTAGGGGTCCCGCACGTCAATGTTGACCGTCCCGCGGCTGAGCGGATGCAGGTCAACGATGATGCCGTTGGAGGCACCGCCAGTGAAGACAAGGTTGTAGAATGCCGTGTTGTTGGCCGCTAGAGCCGAAGAGTAAGACAGCATTTGGGCGCGGTAGCCGGCGGAGACGGTAGCGTCTGTAGAGTCGGGTAGGTACGAGCCGTGGTCCTGGGCTGCGAGGGCTGACGAGATGTTGGACCAGCGGGGGGAGATGACTGGGAAAGGGAGCCAAGCTGCCGCATTGCCCGTAGCGATGGAGTTGGGTCCCGTGCGATTGGCTCGCCAGACTTCCGCGGCCCAGTTGGCGAAGGTCCTGTTCCTAAACATGTCGTCGGAGGAAGGGCTAAAGGGAAAGTTACGGACTGGAGGATGTCAGCGCATCGGCGAATGCTACCAAACCAGAAGAGAAATAACGTACACATGTACGACGACATGACGATCGGGTGGTCTTGGAAGTTTTGCCCGACTCCCGGGAGGTCAACAACGGTGGTAATGTTGGCTGAGGCGAGGAGTTTACTCGGCCCAATGCCACTGAGTTGTAGGACCTGCGGGCTGTGGATTCCTCCAGCAGCAACAATCACCTCCTTCCTTGCGTTTACCACCGTTTCCGCGCCAGAGGAGCCAACCTGGACAAAGGAGACGCCGGTGGCGGTGGTCCCGTTGAGAATGACTCTCGTCACCTTAGACCCGGTCACAAGGTGATAGTTATCCCGGTTTAAGCTGTCGTAATGGCCGGTTCTCGCGTAGGATCGTACCACAAGCTCGGGGTCCATAAACGTGGGATACCAGTACACACCCGGCTTGCCAGATCCGCTGTCCTCAGCAAACGGAACCCCCGGTAGGCCTCTGAACGCCTCTAGGTGGAATGTTGTGCCCGGGTATTGGAAGGATGGCCACCCAGCGTATACGCCCGAGGTGTTACCCCAGAAGCTCGTGTCGAAGGTGATATTGGAGGATTTGGTGACAGCCTCATCCGGCGGTACGAATGTTAGCGCCTTTTTGAAATACGGCAGCATGCCCTCCCAGCTCCAGTGTGAGCTGTTGCTGAAGAAACTCCCCCAACGATCGTAGTCCTCAGCAGTGCCTCGGACAGTCATCATGGCATTCACTGCAGAGCTACCGCCAACGACCTTCCCGGCAAGGACTGCAGTCGTTCGGTTGCGCAGGTTTACTTGTGGTACAGAGTTGATGCTATACATCAGAGACGCGTCACTCATTCCGGAGAACCCTCCTTGTACCCTTGAGATGGAGGTGGAATTGCCTGGAGACGAAGTCAGTAACAGCAGTCACAGTACAAGCCAACGGCGAACCTACTGAGTTCGCCGTACTCTACCACAAGCACCGTGGTTTCGCCATCTTCCGTTAGTCGGTCAGCAACGGTCAGCCCCGCAGTCCCGCCTCCGACAATGACATAGTCATATTCGCTGTCTACATCGCGGGCACTGTGGAAGATCTTGGAGGCGCGAAGCTCTCTAGCATGTCCCAGAGACGCCCGCTGGGACAACGTCAGGATCGCGGCAACCAGCGTGGTGAGTCGAGTCATTTTGTTGTCGCCCAAGGGCATGCCAGGGGTTCTCCGGACTCGGCAATGGAGATCGTAAGCTTTTTAACAGCCTAGGTCTGGATTTATGAAGTGCCGAGCCCGCCCGGTTCCGTCACGCTAACACTTGAATAGCCTGAAAAAGCCCCAGGCCTGTCGGCCCCCTGGCGGGCACGAAAAGTGGTTAAATGAGCTAGTGTGACGGAAGGATTGGATCAAGTATAGAACGACCCTTCAAGTATACTGGTTATTTAAATATGTGTGGGTTTGCCGTGGGCCAGATGCAGGTGTATATGAGCAGCTGCAGGAAATGGCTGATAGCTTCTTTCGGCCATTAGCCGGTTCATGTCCCAAGCATCAGTCCGGTGCGGGGGCTTTTATTAAATCGGAAGCAACCGAGCTGAACGGCTCGGAATGCATCCGCAGTCACTCTCGCCCCTTGCTGGGTGTGCTGGCTGTAAAAGAGGACGCGCCATACCCATCGAAGAACCACGCGGCCGTTGATCCGAGTTCCGAGACGTGGTGGATCCTAGGAATTTACAGTTGGCAGTGTCCCACTATAGATTAGGAACCATCTGTCAACCAGTTTTCTAGCAAGCATGGCGGTAGTTGTTCTAGGACGACTATGCTTAACAGTATCTACAAAAGTCCCGGAATTAGCGGGTGCACCTCTTGAATGGCAGGAGACAAATCCAACCATAGCATCTTGACCTCGGATTCGATTGTTCGTAGGCTATCAACAGCGTGAACAAAACCCGGTTGCGGGCTTCGTGTCCTTTGGATTGGGTGCTCCCAATCGATCAGCATTACGAGTATGGGGCCCATGATATGCACGAGAAACTCATCTAGTAACGTGCATTCTGTGCCCTGAATAGGATTGACGAAGAGGCAAACTTCAAGCTCAAAGAATTAATAACGGAGCTGCCTTTCTCTTAAAACCTAGCTTCAGAAATAGGTAGAACGGCAGTCTTCTCCGTCCCCTTGTACCTCCGTTAAAGCCAGACACATTATCCAGGGTACATTACTCGTTCTCGATGTATTAGAGTAGACCTACACAGCGTGTATAGGAGCCGCACAATAGTACATCGTTCTAACCCCAAACCCCTCCTTGGCCTTTGAGACGCCGCTCGACTACCACGTCTTAGCTGACCTTCCATCTAAGGCACTTAAGTGATTTGTCATGAGGTTCGAATATAGCGGTTCTGGTGCCTTTACGGGCATGCCAACCGAGGTGGGGTTGAGGTAAAGCATAACCCTGAGGGTCAGGGACGGAACCCATGGAATTCAACAGCGGAGCCAAGCATACCCCCAAGCACCAACCCAAGAGATCATCGAATATGCAGTATACTACCTCCTCAGGTCACTTACAAAAAAGACAGTGCCGTTACTAGTGGGCCGGTAGAGGATTATGTATTGGAACCGCGGATATTAATTATTCCGAACCTAGCACAAGCAATCTTCGTTTATTTGGTTTGGTTATCTACGGACAATTGTATCCGAAGCGTGACGCTATGACACAGATAATTTATAAGTAGCCTGACCAGCAAAGTCATGGTTGAAGCAAGGAGCTGCCTATATTTGGCAGTTTTCGTCCACCACCTAAGTACGCGCATGAATAGCGCAAGTAGCTTGGCCGCCCCACGATTGTGGTCAAACAAGGACCGACGGCACTGATATCGCCCTCTTATTTATAGTATTTTGTTGTCATAATTACTTAAGGTGCAATTGCTGGAAGGTAATTGCGGCGTCGCTTTTGCGCGACATTTGTCTTCTCTTTTCTCTTTTTGCGCTCTATGTCTTTATTTCCATCATTCCATCAGATGAACTTGCAGTGGCTACTAACCTTGAAGTTAGATATGGCGACTGAAGCATTCATTTTCTACATATAATCAATTAATGAGTCCAGTGATTCATACTAAGCAGCACCTTCATTGCAATTACCGGTCAGCATATCTCATTTGCCGGTGCCATCTAAGCAGCACCATACGCTGAGAGTCTCCTGATCGACGTCAGGGGCAATCGTTGCCGTTCGGCACATACAACTTAAAACATTTGCTGCTGCTGAAGCATCTTCAATTTAACCCTACATTCTGCCTATATCTATGTCTCGTCAAATTCTACAACACGCCCGGTTGCACATCAGTTCAAAGCTTTCGAACGACGCTCAGGCCCACAAAGGTCTAAGCAGAACTGAATCTGTATGTATGATGCTCTGTGAAGATCATCATGCGATGCCTCAAACCGGACAGAAGGCGCGCCAAACTTGAGTCGGTAGCACCTCCAGCAACTCGTAGACTTCAGCTAGGTTAGGAGTAGCTGTATAAATCTGTTTCTTCCCCATTTAGTATTTCGAAGCGCATTTGTTCTCCTTCACATGCAACTTGACAATCCTTTTTCAATACTTCCCTAACCGTCACCATGCCATCTTTCCGTAGTTCGCCCCTCCTATCGGTCTCTCTCTTCACCACTATCCTTCAACTTTCAGTAACAACCACTGCTCAACAGGTCGGGACAACCGTTCCCGAAGTCCATCCGCTCCTCCCTACTGAGCTCTGCACCGCCTCCGATGGATGCACCGCCCGCCAAACCCTTCTTGTAGCGGATGCCCTCAACGGGGCCCGCCCGTTCCATTCCCTTGTCGATCCATCCGTTTCCTGCAGCGCTTCCGAAGCACTCAACGACACCTCCCTCTGCCCCGATGCAGCCACCTGTGCTCGCAACTGCGCCCTTGAGGGGATCGACTACGGCAGCATCGGCGTCGCGACCCGCGGAAATGCCGTGACTCTGAGACAGTATCTGTTCAATGGGGAGGTGTACGAAAGTGTTAGCCCGCGAGTATACTTATTGGCAGAGGACGGGGAGAATTACGAAGGCTTGAAGTTGCTCAATCAGGAGTTGACGTTTGATGTTGACGTATCGAGGCTTGGGTGCGGAATGAATGGCGCGCTGTATCTGAGCGAGATGGGGCTTGACGGGGGCAGGAGCGAGACGAATCCCGCGGGGGCGAGGTATGGGACCGGGTACTGTGATGCGCAATGTTTCACGAACGTGCCGTGGATCAATGGTTTGGTAAGTATTGGCCGATGTATATACCGATGTCTGTCAAGATGACGCTGACTCGGCAACCCCCGCAGCCCAACCTGAACGCCTCTGGAGCCTGCTGCAACGAGATGGATATTTGGGAGGCCAACTCGCAAGCCAACGTCTTCACACCCCATACCTGCAGCGGCATAGGGTCTTTCCTCTGCTCGGGAGACGAGTGCGTTTGGACGGAGGCGGGGTCTGGCGTGTGTGATAAGGATGGCTGTGGCATCAACACATTCGCGCTCGGCACCCCTAATTTCTACGGCCCGGGCTTGATCGTCGACAGTTCGCGCCCCTTTACGATCGTGACGCAGTTCCTTACCAACGACAACACCTCGACAGGGACGCTGAGTGAGATACGGAGGCTGTATATCCAAGATGGCAACATCATCCCAAACACCGCCGAGACCACCAATGACGCGGTGAGAAACATTCCAAACGGGTTCGAGGGCGCCGTAACGGAAGATTATTGCACGGCTCGCGATGCATCTGATTTCCTGCGCCTTGGCGGCATGGGCGGCATGGGCGAGTCGCTTGCGCGGGGGATGGTGCTGGTCATGAGCATTTGGAATTCGCCCGGCGATTTTATGAGCTGGCTTGATGGCGGCGACAACGGACCGTGCAACGCCACTGCGGGCGACCCGCAGCGGATTGTCGAACTAACACCAGATGTGTCCGTGACGTTCTCCAATATTCGGTGGGGAGACATTGGATCGACGTTTAATGCCTCCTCAGGTGGTGACAGTGAGAACGTTGTGGCGGGGAAGGCGGTAGCAGCGGAATCAGGGGCTGGTATCGCCCAGGGGACGCCGATTGGGCTGATGACGGGAACTGTCGTCGGTCTTGCCGTACTCCTTGGAGCGTTCCTTTCGTAGAGTTCAACGACTGGATGGCCGGACCATCTAGCTGCTTGTAGATAGGGGCGCACTTAGATATGGCTGTACAATAGTTTAGATTTCGATTGGCACTGGATAGGTATTGACAGTTGTTGGCATTATTTGAAGCTCTTTGCCGGTCAGATAATGTTCCGCAGCTCCTGCTTGGCAAAGTAACGCCTCAAGTTATCGACAATCATTGCCTCTGCACCCTGAGGCCTCCCTCCCGCCGCATGAGGAGACACAATGCAGTTCGGCGCCTTCCACAACTTGCTCCCTTCCGGCAGCGGCTCCGTCTCAAACACATCGAGCGCCGCTCCCCCAATGGTCCCCTTCTCAAGCGCCTCGAACAACGCCTCTTCATCCACCGACGTCCCGCGGCCTACATTGACCACCCACGCGTGGCGCGGCAACATCCCCAACCTCTCCTTATTCAAGACGTGCCTTGTAGAAGCATCCCCGGGGAGTATCATAACAAGTGCGTCTGTCTCGGCCAGCAACTCGGGCAGACTGCCCTCCCCGTACACCTCGACCCCATTCCTAACACCGGCTCTCCGCGCCACACCCTTTACCTCAGCCCCCAGCGCAGTCAAATGCGGCGTCAGGCACTTTGCAATATTACCAAACCCCCAGATCAGCACTTTCGCATCCCTCAGCGTCCGAAACGTCCCCGGCTCCCTGTCAGGCTGCGGCCCGCCCAGATGGCCGGGCCACTTGCCCTGTAGCTGGAAGTCCCTCATCTCATAGAACCTCCTCGCCGCATTCAGCAGCAGGCCCAGTGTGTGCTCGGCGACGGTACGGTCGTGCAGCCCGGAACCGGTAGTGACGCGTACGCGGGCCGGGTCGAACCCCGCGGCGAGGACGTCGTTGGGCCCGGCGGCGAGGGACTGGATCCACGCAAGCTTGGGCATATTCTTGGCGGCGAAGGCGAGGTTGGCGGCCGAATTGGCCCAGGTGACCAGGATTTCAGCATCGAGCAGCTCCACGGGAATAGTTGGTGCTTTCGCGTCATAGAGGTGCACCGTGAGGGTTGGGAAGCCCGCTATGGAGGGGATGTCGAGCTTGACGGTGTTGGGGCAGAGTAGTTTCATTGTGAGCAATGGACAATGGCGCTGAGGGTGGTTGTCAGCGTGGAGGCAGCAAGTGCTAGCTGAATCGAGTCCAATTCACTATCACAATCTTGTGTGGTGGTGAGGGGTTGATCTGGAGCTCGGTTGGTGGGGCAGAAAGGCCCGGTACTTGTTCAGTACTGCGCCGACAGCGGGGATCTTCCCGGCGCCGCTCTGCAGGAAGCTTGCGACGGCTCACTGTTTCCGTTCCGATGCAGGTGGAGACCCGGCTGCGTGATCGGAGTCATAGCCTGGCGAAGGGCTAACAAATGTATTGCAAGTCTAGTAACTCGAGCTGTGAGCGTTTTCAGCATTCCCATCGAGTATAAATATCGACACATTGGCGCCGAGGTACCTTAGATTCCGTACGGGCTAGCAGCACAGTTGGGACAGTCGGTTGGCCAGAGTGTACCAGAGCGATCAACACCATGCCTCATCTTTCCCCTCCTTAAAACGGCCTCAGGATGAAAATTGTGTTCAAGGACGGCTAGCATGTCTGCCTTCCTGTGGCCATCAATCTTCCGTCAAAGGGCATAGTGAAAAATGACACGTGCATAGAGAGGGAAACGAAAAAAAAAAAAAAAAAAAAAAAAAGAAGCCTTTCAGAATTCTGTTAAGAGAATGGTCGGATGTGCTCATCACGTGCACTAAAGAAAAGGGGCTGTTCCAAAGCTGCTCAGCTACAGTACCATATCAACTTCATGTCTTCTACGTCTGGGTTAACTCTGATGGGATTGGGTGTATATTGCCGAATATCACCATAACAGGTCCGTTAGTGGTTGTGGCGCACCGTGAGAAGCGATAGGTTCCCGGGAATTTCTGTTTGTCTGGAGAGGCAGAAACGGTGGCGGCAGCTGTGTGAGAAGAAACATGAAAACGCAGCGCGATTGGTCATGAAAATCGATTCAAGGCTCAGAACGCGTGAATTTGAGGCTGTGGGGGCCCCACTTCCAATGCCCCGCGCAACCGATATCGCGCTGTTCTGCCCCTCGTCAAGTCATTTTTTTTCTCCATGAAACAAGAGTCACAGGTGAAAGCCGAAAGTTCTTTGGGAAATTGGAGCACTACCGTATACCAGTGTATTTTTTTGGTTGCTTGACAACTGCAAACTTCGGGCACTACATTACGGGTATCAAATTGAGCGTCGCAGATTCGCGAATCTCAGCCTCAGCCAAGCGCAACAGATCGCACCGCCATCATGGCTTCCGAAGCCCTTACCGCGATTCCGCTTTCCTCACTTCAGAAACTCTCCCAAGGCAAAGTCAGGTATGTAATCAGCTCTCTCAAGCTGCCCTTCTCCTTATTCCTACAGCGCCGATTTCTCACTGCAGGTGGATATCTCGGAACTCGTATTGCCTTCCGGTATGATCTTTGCTATATAATCTAAACAGACGCTGACATTGAGCCTGTTCAGGGATCTCTTCTCCCTTCCAGACGGTGATAAACCTACACTTCTCTTCGTCACCTCCGGTAGGCGCTGTTTCCCGAATCATCCATGATGGCGAGTCTAATAGGGCGCAATATGCCAGATCGTATAAGCGCTTATGACGTCATCCTTAAGGTCAGTTACCCTTTACGAACGGGTCCCGGCCTCCGAGGGCACCCCTGAGTCACTAACGAGATAGGGCAGAACGGTATACCTTCTAAGGGAATCATTTTGACTCTGTTGTCAGCAAAATGGTTCGAGGTCCTATCTTCCCGGGTCCCGGGCCTGAAGCATCACTTTATCCACCTCGGCCCCCCGTCCGCATCGGGCATCACGCCTGAGGAGGAACGGATGCTCCGTGGCCGCTCGATGACTGTCCGGTATGCATCTCTGATGTCGATACATTGATATATGGGAAAATAACGCTTGGCTTTGACAGCCGTCTGAAGATTTTCCCGATCGAGGCCATCGGTAAGAGGCCGCTTTTGATGTTCCTCCAATGAAAGGGGAGTGTGCACTTGAGTATTGTCTAATGTTATGTGTCTAGTGCGTGGCTATGTCACTGGCAGTGCCTGGGTAGAGTCGGTATCACCCTGTGCAGAAGCACCGCAATCCACCTTGCTGACCCTATGCAGGTACGAGAAGAGCCAGACCATCCACGGTCTGCCGCAGCCTGCTGGACTGCCCCGCTGTGCGCAGCTTCCTCAGCCCATCTATACCCCGTCCACCAAGGCAGAGCTTGGCGACAAGGATATTAACATCTCTCCGGAAGAGGCGAGAAAGATTGTAGGAGATAAATATGCCTCCCGCATTGAGGAACTCGCCCTGGCATGCTACAAGGCGGGTGCCGCCTACGCAGAAGAGCGTGGGATAATTATTGTAGGCTTACCGGGGCAAACGCTTTCCAGAAATTGTTGCCGCTAACATTTCTCTCGGCAGGCTGATACCAAGTTCGAGTTTGGTCTCGACGAAGAGACGGACGAAATTTACCTTGTAGATGAGGTTCTCACGTAAGCCACCTCCGCCCCACCATGCGAATGGCTTCATCGGCTCCGAACAGGGGCGTGAGACGAGGATCCTTTAGTTTTAGCACCGCCGCACGATGACTTGGGACAAATACTGACGTGAAGCACTAAGACCTGATTCCTCGCGCTTCTGGAGTAAGACCGATTACCATGGTATGCCCCTTCTCAGCTCGTTCGCCTCTGTTCAACTTACTGACCCACCTCCCAGTTGGACGCGAACAGGACTCGTGTACGTAATCATGCTTTGGCTGTGTAGACACCAGGGCGAATCCTGAGGGTTGCGCGCGAGATTCTAACAGCTATAAGTCGACAAGCAGGTACTTAGGAACTGGTTGACAGACAACGGTCTGGTACGTACCATCTGGTGACAATTTGCGGCTAGCTTAGATCTTAGGGCCCAAACAAGCCGCTTTGACGAGGAGCTAACGCCATGATGCAGAAGGGAAAGCAGGACGTAGAAATGCCTCCTGAGGTCGTCGAGAAGACGAAGGCCCGCTACACCGAGGTTTACGAGCGGCTGACGGGAAGCACTTTACAAGAGGGACTGGAGGAGCTAGTTGCTTAACACCTCGGCGTTGGACAAAGCTATCACATAGATTGAATGCACTTCGACGACGCATGATCAGACACGCCTATGTCATTAAACCGTATTAGCTCAGTTGCATTCTATACGGTCGAAGGTTTCCTACTTGACAACGGCCAATGCAATGGAGAGTGCAGTAACGGGTGATTCCCGGACAGGAAATGAAGGAGGCATCCGCGGTCATACCAGTTCGACGCGGCCGTGAAGTTATTGGCGAGGGTGCAAATGATATATGCCGAATCCAGTGGCCTTCGGCTGACATACTTTTCTGTGGTATGATGTGGTACAGTAGGTTGACCAAACCCGAGCAATCCGAAGCTGTGGCGTTGCCGCAAGGCCATTTCAATGCCAAGGTCGAAGCGTGTCCCGTAGAAGCTTGTCTTCAATCATCTGCTGCGCCGTCGTTATCTATTCCCCATGGACGTACCCAGTATCATACCCTGGATGTGTCACGCCCAAAACAGCGAATTGGAAATTAGGTAGCGGCAAAAATAGCAGGATGTTAGTGCTGGAGGATGGCGTCGGTTCCAGCCGCACAGGGCTGAGTACCCATGCTGACGGCGTCAGCGAAGCCCAAGTTACACGAGCGTCGTTGGACTCGGTTTCTGGGTGGCCCAGCATGTTTTGGATGACCCCTGCATTGCAATTATTCTGCTCTTTTGGGAATTGCGCAGCTACAATTTCCCGGCCCGGATGTCGCACACAAGACCGCCAGGGGTGCAGTGGCGGAGCCAATCGGACGCGTATGCCAGTAGATACTCGTATTTGCAAATCTCGTCCGAGGGATCCGTAGGACAGGTGTTCCTCGTAGCGGTAAGAAGGATTGGGAGGTGGCTGAATACGGAACTTTATACTTCTAATATTTGTGGCCGGACCGGAGTTCAATCCACCAGAGAGAGGCCGCAAGGCGGGACCCCTCGGAGTCCGAGTGAGAAACTCTTTATCTCTCATACCTATACTTATAGTAATAGGTACTTAGCGCTGTTTCCTTTTCACATCGCAAGCACTCTGCGCCTATAGCGACACCCAACTCCCAAAGTTGTACTTACCGCTCATATCGATCTAAGTCACAAACGTTTCGCCAGCGTGTCCACAGAGTGTCATGGCAGATGAACAAGGCAGCGAAGGCAACTTTCGGCTTTATCGCTATGACCCCAGCACCGCGGCTAATGCCATATTCGTCGGTCTGTTTGCTACGGTAACAGTAGCGCACACATATATCCTCGTCCGCAAAAAGACATGGTACTTCATTCCATTCCTGGTGGGATGTATCTGTAGGTTCGGTTCCTCTCTCCTACTGTGGGCTGCCACTGATTGGTGGATGGGAATTAGTCGAGGTCGGCGGATACATTGGGAGAATTGCCGCGGCGAACGAGACCCCGAACTTTACGCTGGGCGTCTTCGTTTGGCAAACACTTCTTATTCTTCTTGGGCCTGCGCTGATGGCTGCATCCATTTACATGATTCTCGGCCGGCTAGTCCGGTTGCTCGACGGGCATAAACACGCGTTGGTCCGGTCCACCTGGATGACCAAGATTTTTGTCACGGGCGATATCCTGTCCTTCGTCGCACAAGGTGCCGGTGAGTAGTTTGCATCAAAGAAGTCATAGCATAGTTTCTGATGGGCGTTTCTCTTAGGTGGCGGCCTCCTGTCGGGGGATAATACGTCTCAGGAAACCCGTGACCTGGCTGAGGGCATCATCATGGGCGGTTTGGGTATCCAGATCCTCTTCTTCGGCCTCTTCATCATCACAACCGCCCTCTTCCACATACGCATCACCAAAAACCCGACAGCGCGCTCGTTCTCGGTGACAGGACAGTGGCAGCAGCATATCATGGCCCTATACGCCACTGGGGCGCTGATCTTGATCCGCTCCGTATTCCGCATGATCGAGTTTGGTTTGGGCTACGATAGCGTTCTGATGGAACACGAGGCTTACCTGCTCGCCCTTGATGGAGCGCTGATGTTCATCGTGGCGGCGATCTTTGTGTGGTGGCATCCGTACAAAGCGCTCGTCGGATACAAGGATATGCCGAAGCGACCGTGGAAAAAGAGCGCGACAGACAGTGGAGTGCTGCCGACGGACACTGAGTCTCAGTCGACAATCCCCAAGCTGCCTGGGCCCTACGACAGCGACAGCACAGGAGTGATGGTGCCTTTGCCCCCGCCTAATAGCAGCTACGCTCCGGGCACGCAGTATCCGTTTGGGAGGTAATAGGCGTGCCGGGTCCCCAATTTCGTTTGTCGCAGCGGCGGGAGGTTTCATACGTGTCCCACGATTCCCGGGATCCGGGCGGAGGGCAGTGGATAGGTTCTGGAGCGCGGCTCCGGTATACAGGGTCAATCTAGAAAGGCGAACGGCGTCCTATAACGGTTGGTTCGGCGCCTGGGCCGGGTTTATCTGATTTATTTGGGAATATGGTTTAGAGCTAAGGTTCATCTGTGTATCAGTAGAAGTTACCAGCCTCTCATTGGTAGTCATCGCGTCTACGGCTGCATATTTCAAGGCTTGGTTATTCTCCTCAGCTAATTAGTTATTCTCAGGGATCGGGTAAAAAATGTGACAGTAGGACCATTCTAAGCCCGAGAATCAATACAATGCCTTGATGCTGCTCGTTTTCAAATTGGCAAATAGAACATTATGCCTATTGCTCCAACGCAGACACGAAAACGTGACGGTCCCAGTGCTGTCTCGGCCCCAAAGGGCATAAACCCTAACCCCGGAAATCTATGTTGGCTTGTTCTGCCTTACCGGGAGCCGTGTCGGCTGGTGACGAGCCCACTTGGCAGCCTCGTCAGGCCATGCAACGCAGAGCCTTGGCATCATCCACGTCTCGCTGCTTGGGATGCTTGCTAGAAACTGTCAAATTGATTGCATTTGCAAAGTCGAAATAAGTATAGATCTGTCATACAGTTCGGTAATTGCTCCTCAGAATATCAAGACCAACTTCGGCGATGTCTTCTTTCGTAAATCGCTCTTTTTGGCTCGAGTGGCTTGGATTGCCAACAAACTTTGTTCGTTGGTGCCCCGCATTCCTCCCCTCCCTCGTTGCCCCGCAGCAATGTTGCGCTAGGCAATCTCTTATCGGTCCCATTGCACACTGGAAATTTGGAAAATCCAAATTTTTTCTGGTGCCCGGGACTCCTCCTGCGACGGCTTCGATCCCGCAGCTCCCGCTTGCGGACTGCTTTTCTTTTCTTCCCTTCGCCTCTCCGTTTCCTTCTCTTGATACCCCTTCAGTTTTTTTCCGACCGCGACCATGGACAAGCAGAGGCTGGCCGCGCTCCTGCAGGAGACCCAAGTCCGTAAGTAGCCCATCCTTTTTCTCGCTACAGATCGCGCTCTCTGACGGTAGCTCTGCCTCCCAGCCGATACGCAAAACCTCAAGGCCGTCACTGCTGAGCTTCAAAAGAACTACTACGCCAATCCAGAATCTCTCCTTCTCCTAATCGAGATTGCGGCAACCCACGAGGACGTCAATGTGAGGCAGCAGGCTGCGGTGCAGGCCGCCAGACTGGCGGTCAAACACTGGGAGAAGATTCCTAAGGAGCAGAAGCCGGCCGTGCGCCAGCATCTCGTCCAGGCGACCATGAACGAGCAGACTCCCAGAGCTCGCCATGCCAATTCCCGCCTCGTCGCTGCTATCGCCTCGCTGGATCTCGAGGACGGCGAGTGGACCGACCTTCTTCCTGCTCTTTTCACCCTGGCAGGCAGCAATGAAGTGGGCCAGCGTGAGGTGGGCTCCTACATCATCTTCAGCTTGCTCGAGGAGAACCCGACCACATTTGCCGACCACATTGCTAAACTCCTCGAGCTCTTCAGTCACACGCTCCGCGACCCTCAGAGCGCTGATGTCCGCATCAACTCGATGATGTCGATCGGCGCTATGCTGATGATAATCGAGCCTCTCGATGACGAGGAGGTGATCGCTGTCTTCCAAGGTCTGATCCCACCCATGGTCGATGTTCTCAAGGATGCCGTTCAGGCGGGCGACGACGAAAAGACCGAGCAGGCGTTTGAGGTTTTCCAGCAGTTCCTGGCGTACGAGTCGGCCCTCCTTGGCAAATACCTCAAGGACCTTGTCCAGTTCATGATCGACTTAGCGGCAAACAAACAGGCGGAGGACGATGTCCGGACCCAAGCGCTCGCCTTCCTGGCCCAGACAGTGCGCTACCGCCGCATGAAGATCCAGGGGATGAAGGATATGGGCCAGGAGCTCACCCAGAAGAGCTTGCTAATCCTCACAGAGATTGACGATGAGGAAGATGAGGATGAGATGGGACCGGCAAGGACGGCCCTAGCGCTGCTCGACCAGCTGGCCAACGATCTCCCGCCGCGGCAGGTTATTGTGCCTCTGCTCGACGCCCTTCCCAAGTTTGCCACATCCAGTGAGGCTGGCTACAGAAAAGCCGGCATCCTGGCCCTGGGCACTGTTGTTGAGGGCGCGCCGGATTTCATTGCTTCCCAAGTCCAGGCCATCATGCCTCTTGCCATCCAGTTGCTGAATGATCCCGATGTCGGCGTCCGGCACACAGCCCTCATCGGCCTCGCCAGTTTGGCGGATGAAATCGCTGAAGAGCTTTCGGGATACAATGAGCCTATTCTGACTGCTCTCGTCAAGAACCTGCAGGCTGCCATGGAGGCTACCTCGGATCAGAAACTGGCCAAGAAGAACATCGAGATCATCCGCTCTGCCTGCAGAGCACTTGATGCCGTGTCTGACGGCCTCGATGCTGAGTTCATGAAACAATACGCTCACGAGCTGATCGACAACATCGGCACCCTGGTGAGTCACAGCGACTTCAAGGTCAAGGTCGCCGCCTCTGGAGCACTGGGTGCCATTGCCGAGTCGCTTGGAGAGGATTTCAAGCCGTACTTCGAGCAGACTGTGCACGCCCTTGGCGCGTACCTCACTATCAAGGACTCAGAGGATGATCTTGCCCTGCGGAGTGGCGTTTGCGACTCAATGGGCCGCATTGCCGCCGCTGTCGGCGCCGAGACCTTCCAGCCCTATGTCGTCGATCTGATGCGGTCCAGCGAGGAGGCGCTCCAGCTTGATAACTCGAGGCTCAGGGAAAGCAGTTTCATCCTGTGGGGGGCCCTTGCCAAAGTCTACGAAAAGGACTTTGCCCCCTTCCTTCCCGGCGTCTTCAAGGGCCTCTTCGCGAGTCTAGAGCTTGAGGAAGAAGAGATCAAGCTTCAGCTTAGCGAGGAGGAGAAGGGAATTGTCGGCACTGACGATGAGATCATCACTGCTGGCAAGAAGCTGAAGATCAAGAGCGCTGATGACGAGGCTGACTGGATGGATGATGATGAGGACGATGATTACGATGGCATGGGCGTCTCGCCGGAGGCTCTTGAGAAGGAAGTGGCTATCGAGATCTTGGGCGATGTCATATCGCACGCTTGTGATACGCAAGACATTGCCAAGTACTTGGAGAGGGCCATCGAGAAGGTTTCCCCGCTCGCCGAGCACTCGTACGAAGGCTGTCGCAAGGCCGCCATGGCCACACTATGGCGGTCGTACGCACGCGTCTGGCAACTCATGGAGCAGGAGACCGGCACCAGCTGGGAGCCTGGTCTTCCCCTCAAACAGACCCCCACAGTCACGCTAGTCAAGTTTGGTGAGATCGTATCCAAGGCGACCGTCGCGCTGTGGCACGAAGAGGCCGATCGGTATGTTTGCTTTTTTTTTTTTTACGGCGATTTACCACCGCATGATGACCACCTTGCGTTATTACCCAGCTCACTCAGACGCATTTTCGCGGGTGCTGAGAAAGCGTAATCATCTACTTCTGACTGTTTCCTTTCACCTCGTGTCGAGCAGCGCATTGTAGAGAAATGATGCTAATTGATGCAAGGTCTGTGGTTACCGAGATCAACCGGAATGTTGCAGCCACTCTCAAGGCTTGCGGCCCGGCTATTCTTGCTCAGGAGGATATGGTGAAGGATGTGGTGACCACCCTGACGACCATCATTACCCGATCTCACCCTTGTCAGCAAGATCTCGGCGACGAGGATGATGAGCAGGAGGTGGAGGGCTCGTCTGAATATGACTGGCTCGTCATCGACACGGCGCTCGACGCCATCATCGGCCTCGCGGTCGCGCTTGGGCCCGGCTTTGCTGAGCTCTGGAAGATTTTCGAAAGGCCCATCCTGAAGTTCGCGGCGTCTGAGTCCGAGAACATTGAGCGCTCGACAGGCGTTGGTGTCATCGCCGAGTGCGCCGCTAACATGGAGTCAGCCGTGACGCCGTACACGGGGAAGCTGCTTACGCTACTCCTCAAGCGCCTGTCAGACACGGACCCCGACACCAAAAGCAACGCCGCGTACGCTACTGGGCAGCTCATTTACAACTCGACCGACGGTAACACGTACTTGCCTCACTATAACACGATCCTCCAGAAGCTTGAGTCCATGCTCCAGATCCAGGAGGCCCGCGTCAAGGACAACGCTGCGGGCTGCCTCTCGCGCATGATCATCGCCCACCCAGACCGGGTGCCCATTGCCGAGGTCCTCCCAGCCATGGTCGACCTACTCCCACTTAAGGACGATTACGAGGAGAACTCGCCTGTCTACGAGTGTCTCTTGAAGCTTTGTATGTTTTTCCCACCTTCCTATGCAAACTGTATCTGACAGCCGGCAGACGAGCAAAGCGAACCCACCATTCAGCAGCTAACACCGAAGCTGATCCCTGTGCTCGAGTCTGTACTAAGCCCGCCAGCCGAGCAGCTCGACGACGAGGCTCGCGAGATTGTCCGCAAGATTGTCTACCTCCTCTATAATGCTAAACAGGATCTGTTTAGCAGTCACCCTAACGTTCCAAAAATGGCCGGTGTTGCTTGAGTGGGTCGTGGATCACTGGAGCGCATGGCGCGGTGTGATCTAGGCGGACTTTTGACGATGAATCAATTGCAATGAGCGATGAGTTCGGGCCTGATGACATAAATATGCCATGAAACCTTAATTTGAGTATGGATCATGTGGGTTGAGAAATCTGTAGCCACACAGGGACGGGGGCTCAGTGACAATGATACAATACATGAGGCTGTGTTCTGATCCCAACCCTTGTCATGGTTGTGTCGGTGCTGTCAAAAGCGTATTTGATCCCGCTAGAACGACGACGTTGATGACCGGTTTGGAGCGCGGTCGTCAACCCTGTTGTGTTTACGAAGTCTGCGCCAACTTGGGTCTGAGGCCAACCACACACTATCAATCCTGTCCCATGACACCCTCTGGGAAGACTGGGATCGTCTCGGGAGAATGCCGCGAATCACGGCTCCTCCGGACGCTCTTGTCAGCATTTGTTACCGCCGGGTGGTTGCCCGAAGACGGCCTAACGGAGAACGAGCACTCCGTTGTTCCGACTTTGACAAATCCATCAAAGTAGCGCTGTCCTACCCGAGAATGCCGTAAGGTAACACCCCCCGCTTATCAGGAGCCACCTCCAATCACCACCCTTGGAGCCCCCAATCAAAACCCGGGATATCCGGTAACTGACCATAGGGGGCCCCAAATCAAGGCATTGCCGTCATCCTTCGTTTTGGAGAGCTTCGAAGGTAATTATTGCCAACAAAGGGCGAACATTCAGCCTCCGTTCCGCCCACCTCAACTATGCTCTATCCCATCAGCGGTATGACTCAAGCAGGCAGAAAGCGTGTTCAACTTCCTGGATATTTCGGACGTGCATCAGCCTAGGACGGAGTGCACAGCGCGCACGGTCTGCACATCTTCGTCCTTTTCAGATTGAGCCGTAACACAGTAGGCAACAAACTACACTTGTCAGTGCGTCGACTACGTTATCACCGTTGGTTGAGGGCGGGGTGATCAAGGGAGCTAGAACATGCTCCACAATCCGTATTATGATGTTGCATCTGTTGGCGTTTGAACAAGGGCCAGATGTGGAGGACGCCCCCGTTCGAGTCCCCGCATTTCTTTTCTTACCCACCCGAACTTGTGACAAGCGAGTTTGGTATGCCCCTTTCCCAATCTCCCCATTGACCAAACCATGAGAGTCATGGCAACAGCGACCGCGACAGCGGACCATTCTTACAGGGCCAAAAAAAAAAAAAATGACGGTCAAACTAGGAGTCACTTCTAAAAGATTTGTAGGATAGAGCTAGATCTCGTTTGTGCTTGTTACATATAATTAAGTGACAAATGTGCCGCTTGATATTCGGTCGGATTTAAACTCAACCAGACCTCCACTACCAAAGATGCTGCACGTAAATATTACCAATCGAAGTACTGTGGGTAAAGTCCAACAAACAAACAAACTAATTAGCACTGTTGTAGAACTTTTCCCATTTTAGATCGTAGCATCGCCACCATGGAGCTCCATCCCCCTTCCACTAATTATTACACACGCACCTTGGGATTGTCTTTGAAAATCTATTCAAACATAGAGTTTGTTGGATGGCCATTTGACCAATCAATTTCGAAGCCAGTTTGAATGTAGAATTTGGTAATCTGTACTGTAGCAGGGGCTCTATCAAGCACCGCAGTAGACCTGATGAAAATCAATCCCCTTGACGGTATACCGATAGCAGAAGCCTTGGGTGCTGGGGCTGCTGGTGTGGCAGCATCATCCTCGAAGACCCGTTGAGTTACCAACGGCAATGCGGTGGTTGAGGATGCAATCGACCCTGCAAGCCTTGTCTTTTTGGGTTCTTCCGTCTTCGACTTTGCACAAGCGTCCCCCTGACAAGTCCCGCCCCACAGGACGATTGAAAACTCCTCGTCAGTGGTCATTGCTCGGACTTTGCGACATGGTTCCTGACTGTACGCTGTTTCAAGAGCGTATATAGCGGAGACAATCACTTCCTTGCGCCACTGCGCATCTGTGGAACGACACAAGGGCACAAGATTTGATCCCCCTGGCCCCGGCTTACGGCAAGTATCCGAGTCCGAACCGTTCCGTCACCCTTACCGGCGTTGACCCTTGGATCGCCTCTTAACCCCGGTTAAGTGGAGTATTGGCCACCGTCGGGCGCCGCAAATATCCGAGACCGACTGGCCCATAATTGGACCACGTCGCTGAAGGAGCCCATAAGATGTCAGAATGGTACCGTACAGTACTAACTATTGAACTTTCGGCGCTAAACCACCCCGGGACCGACCCGAGTGACCGATATCGCCGGTATTTCTGAACAGGCGAATGGCGAATGCTGAGGCTTACGGAGAGGGTTACATCAACAGGGGACGGCAGCCGAGTCCATTATACGGCAATTATACGCTAAGATGTCAAGTATTTAATCACGCCATCCCACGCGAGAAAGACGCCACCTCTGCACGCTCTCACTGCCCGGAGATAACAACTGTAATTACTTGGATACAGTAAACATTACTTGTTAGTATGGCTGTTGCTACTACCACCCCTACGGAAAATAAACCTCGCCGTCTCCTTCTCGTCAGCGTTCCACGCACTGCTTCCAACCTCCTCGTCAAGGTTCTTAACATCCAGCGCCAGCCAAATGCCCTCTCCAACGGAAAGGGTGGCTACTTCTTCCACCATGCTTTCATGGTAGCCACCCGCGAGGCGCTTTTCAAGAAACCCATCGAAGAATGGTCCGATCGCGAGAAAACCGAGATCCGCGACGCTTACCAGCTATGCCTCGATCAGCTAGAAGAAAGGTGCGCACAAGCCCAGCGCGACAACAAGATCATGTTCACAAAGGAGCATGGCTTCTGGTTCATCAACCCGGCCACGATGTACTCCCAGCGCCTTGGCCCCGAGCGGCTGGAACCAGTGAAAGTCGAGGGTGATCTGGCGGAGTTCTTCCGCCTCCGCCTCCCAGACGCCGTGGGGCCGGAACGGACCTATTCAGCCGATAACTGGACTTTATTCCCGGACGAGTACTTACGCATGTGGAGGCTCACTTTTATCATCCGGCACCCGGCGCTCGCATGGCCGTCGCTGTACAGGGCCTTGCTGAAGGTCGCCAAGCTAGGCGCGGTAGACGATGACGGTTTGAAAGGGGCCTCGGCAGCAAACATGACGTTGACGTGGACGCGGAAGCTCTACGACTGGTCCATGACGCAGCAGCCGGACACGCCGCCGTTGATCATCGATGCCAACGACGTCATCCATAACCCCGATTCCGTTCTTCGCTTCTGCGAGGCGGCGGGCCTGGACAAGAATTTCGTTCAGTTCGAGTGGGGTGGGGAGAATGACAAGAACCCCACGGATGGTTGGGACAACCCTGGCATGCCAATAGACCGACAGGTGGCGGAGATCATGCTGTCGACGCTTGAGGCTTCAAAGGGGCTCGTCAAGGATAAGGCACCTACTAAGGTGGACATCAAGGTTGAGGCTGAGAAGTGGAAGGACGAGTTCGGGGACGATGTTGCGGGGGTTATTGAGAAGGCTGTTTGGGATGCTATGCCAGACTATGAGTACCTGTGGGCAAGGAGGGTACAGACGTGATTTTGTAGACTTGGCTCCGTCAAGGTTATTATCTCGATATTGTCGTACCCCTTTAATTCTTGCGTATGCGTAGGTAACATACGTCATACGTTACACAATACGCCCCGGCTGGAGTCAACCAAATCAGAAGCCGCAGTGATAACATTATACTATACTACCCCTGTTCCTCCTGAAACGAGAACCCTTAGCCTTCACTAATAACCCGCCATAGCATTCCCGGTCGTGCCCGACGTAGCACCACACATCCTAAAGGCCCCCTCAAGCGATTCATCGGTCGTCAAATGCTGCCCCAACCCCTTCCGCCTCTCGCGGACTCCACCAACCTCTTCATTGCCCTACTAAGTGTCTTGAGCACCGCTGACCGAATCGCCTAGCACTACGCAGCATATATGGAAACTACCGCCTCGTCCCGCTGTCCCTCGACATCTCCGAGAATCACCGCCCGAGGTCGTCCTCTTCGAGCTGGTTCCGGCAATCGTCAAAGCGCGTGCTCGGTAATCACATCCACCGAAATTCTACGAAAGCTGCCATTCAGATCGACCGCCTGGCAACACTCGTCTCGACTACACGACAAAGCTTTGCGGCTCGAGAAGAACTGGCCCACTAGCGCACACATCTTACGGCGGCCCTTTATAGCTAGCAGGGCCATACTCAATTAGCTGTCGTCCCCCGTGCCGAGGCTGAAATAGAAGCGTAGTCTTTGCTCTCAATGTGGTAGATCTCGTCATAGTTGTCAGGGTCGGCCAGTTGATTTCATTCGGGGACAATGGGGACGGCTAGACCGTAGTTTGTCGAGCTCGGGGTAGGAGACGCTTCCATTGAGTAGAGGCACTGTAGAGGCGGTAAGGTTGAAGTTAGCGTCGTGCAAGACACGGGAGGCGGCGAGCGTGGCGACCAGACTTCTAAGAGTCCGCAGGACCCCTGAGGAGCGAGGGAATCTCGAGTTTCACCGACTAGCCTTGGATGGTTAGCTTCCATAATGGTAATACAGCTCCTGGATATGACAGTCATGCAGTTTAAGTAGGTGGTAGGACCTTTCTAACTATCAGGGAGATATACGTTACCTACCATGAACCCCGGCGACAAGAATGGTCTTCCGTTCTATTGATTGTCGGATCTGTACATGTGGTATGGAAAGGACCAATACTTCGTATTTTGTATTGTCTCAACCACGCTCAGTTTACTCTACCTGGGGACAAGGTCCCTGCAATGATCCATCGTTTATCAATGTTTAATCATACAAAGGTCTATCTTACGTCACCCTGTAATCGAGAGAATCCGCCTTATGAGGAAGGCCACCCCTTCGGGCACGCGCTGCAAATAGTAGAAATGGACAGGTACAACCCACATGTAGCCCGCGCAAATAATATCTCCCGGATTACAGATGATCAGGGTGCGATCGACAGGATAGCCGCGAATACGCCCTCCGTCCTGCAAGGCCTGCGTATCGCCAAAAGTAACGACGCCAGCAATGCGGTCTTTGACATACTGAGGGAGGCTCTCAATGGCTCGGTGCGTGATGGCTGCGCCCTGACTGCTACCTGCGTCAGTCACCCTTGGCGTCGTGCGCGGGCGTTGGACGGGGCACTCACCTATACCCGGCCGCTACGATGCTGGATTGAGGGCAGGATGTCGCGGCTTGCGCTAAAAGGATTTGCATCTGATAGATGCCCCCCGCCGGTCCACCGCCGGGATGGAAATTCGTTTCGATGAGACCGAGGTAGTTCACTCCCTGGGTTGCGACGTTTTCGACGCCGAAATAGGCTTTGAGACCGTTGGAAAGACGGGGCCCGATGGTGACACCCTATTCTTCTCGTCATTACGACCGTGGCTGCAACTACCTGGAGCAAGGGCACGAACCATGTTTCCAGGGGCGATCGTCTCCCGGGCGAAAATGAAGATGACCGGTCTGCAGCCAAGATTACTAAATTCTTCGGAGTACATGCCTGTCCACTGTTGTCGTTTATCGTGGGGAATCGGCACAGCACATGCCCCCAACAGCATCGAGGCGAATAGGTACACCAGCAACTGCATGATGCTGGGGATTTGTTCGTTGCCCAAAGCTTAGGTATGGTTGCGGGCAACTCTCGTTGTCCTTCACCGTGAAGGTGGCTCAATCGGGCTAATCATCTCACTAGGAGATTGAGACACGTTAAAACAACAACAAACGGAGCTGGAGCAGTCAGAAGATTGCTCGCAGGAAATGCGTCAATTGTATTCGAACTCAAAACAAAGGATCAAGGATACGGAATAAAATTTGAAGACCAGATGAATGTTAGGTTGCGAAATGGCTTGATGAAAGCCTGTCCAATGACTTCTAACTCTGGGTCCCTCCCACAATATACACGGCACCAATTCGGTAGATAATCCTCCGATTTGGGCATCCCAGACACAGCTGCCGGATGGAGTGCGCGGCAGCCGCAGACGCCGGCATTTTCTCCAAGACTGGGGTAACCCCGCATACGTCAGCCTGGTATCGCTGCAGATGGTTGGGGATCGCCGGTACTTGGGCTGGATATAGTGGTCTTGATATTAATTCAGTGGGCGTGTGTACAACACCGGCTCGGGATATCGGTAATGGCCGCGCCATCGAACATTGCTTGAGCGTCGATCAGATGTGCGGCCACGGCTTTATGTCCGCCACGTTAGCACCCCTACCGTACTTCATCATCCAATATACTGCTCACTGGCTCCAGGCTCCTTGATGTGAAATATCGGTCAGCGTCCTCGTAGATTTTCGCCCGTTTGTCGACTCACACGTAGCGCTGTTTGTAAGTGAAGACGACAGTCTACGACAGCGCAACCGCCTTGCCTGGTACGTAATATAAGGTACAATACTGTACTTTACTACCGGAATCTCTCTGTCCTTTACCGAAAATTTTGACAACGACTTCCACCAGCGGTGAGGTGGTCTTGAATTGCCGATCGAAAATGTCCCTCTTTCCGTCGTCCTAAGAATTGAGCGTGAGGTACCCCTCGTTCGCAATGGAACATCAGGTAGAGAGTACGGCGGTTCTGGCTACAAAGGTACCTTATTGAATGAAATACAGGGCGATAACGTGGTCCCGGTGGACTGTGGCATAGGTAGTCTAGAATTAATTAGCCGGTAATCTGCGCCCAAGACAGAAAATACTGGAATAGCGCAGAAAACACACACCAACATACTAAATACCCACCAAAAAACAAAGATAATACTTATCCAGGACAAATAGATGGGTAAATAAGATGTCAAACAAGACGGGCCAGGTGACGCCATAACAAATCTGGTCCCTATAACTTAGACAAGATCAAATTAATATGTACAGAGAGAGTTCCCTCTGGTCAGAGGGACTGTTCCGTATGTAAGAATAGTGTTTAAATTGAGCATGCAACGATTGTAGGATAAGAGTTGAATTTGATATCTTACTTAAAGAATCAATAGCGCAGATTGTTGCATGTATTGAAAAATGGTGATATGAGTAGCCTATATAGACCGACAAGCGATGTAGGATGGCTCGCAATATGTATTGCTCTACTACCGGTAGTGCTCTAGGAACCCTTCTAAGCTCCTCCATGGGCAATATAGTAATCACCCTCCTGTATTTTAGGCTTGTTGTGGCTATCCCATCGATCCGGCATACGGCCAGCATTGAATTCGTTGTAGTAGCACTCTTCTACGCTACGGAGTCGAATTTTTCGCTCTCTCAACATGATCAGATTTGAGAAATAGCCCTGGTTAATTTTCCGACCGGTGTTCAGATTGCCAGTGAAGCTTTTGGAACAAGTAATATGCCGCCGAACGGGGTTGGACACCCTAAGAGCATCACGTCGCCCATGCTACGCGCATTATGCGACCGAATGATTAAGGAGTCGCACGTGCACTAGGACAAGATGGTCGTATACCTTTGGGACAATTCGATACCCTAGTAACAACGCATAGCGTCGGCAGAGCCTTAAATGGAGTGGGTTGGCCCAAGAAAACCACATGTCACATTACACAAGGACGAAGCGCAGACCTGCGAGATCTTTCCCTCCACGGCCTCTCTGAGTTTTGTTTATATCATTTGATGCAAGTTGGCGAGTCTGGCTGTTACAGGGAGGTTGGGTTCAGACACGGCGGGTGGTCTCCTTTGGGGGGTATCCCCGGTACAAGTTGCTCGATTCCACCGCGATCGAAGATATCAGATTCTCTTGGTATATGCAGACTAAGCCTAAGGAACATATATGGAATCACAGGCACTATCCACTTTATAATACACTCTACCGCGGGGCCGACCATTCATGGCTTATACGACATGGTAGTCTTCCCGCTTTTGGATATAGTTGGGGCTGTCCATGGCCCTGTCGTGCTCCTCGAGACGGACCTCGGTTGTGCGCCATATCACTTGGCTTTTAATGTCGCCAATCTCTGCTAAAATGTTCTCCTCGCTGTTGGAAGTCGCGTCCCTCATGCTCTCCAGCCTGACGACATCGCCGTTCGCTGTCGTGTGGTCCCTAGTCCCACGGCGGGCGCTACCACCGCCGTACATCCCTCCGTACCCGGAAGCGGCGGTTGGTTTCGTCCCGCCATTTTGCGTCGTAACGATACCCCAACGGGCCAGGAGCTTTTGGAAAGGGGAACGCAGACACGGGATGCAGGCTGCAATGAAGCCGATCTGCTCCTCGATGCACGACCACGTCCCGATGGATATGCCCTCGGCGTTAGGGTCATCGGTCCGCCCAAAGTTCGCAGCGGCAGCGGCCTTGATCATTGAGGCAACCGAGGCAAAGATTCCAAGCCCCATCAGGATGCCGATGATGATGCGCTCGCGGAGAGGCCGCTGTACCTTGCGAAGGAAGTTTATGGGCAGCAGGGCGAAGATGATATCAGTGGCGACGTTGACGCTCGAGACGCAGATGGAGCTGATGCGGATGGCGTCCTTGCTGATGCATTCAGCGTCGGTAATGAGACCAAGGAGGTCCCATGCCGCCTCGAGCGGGATACACTGCACAGCCTGGATGATGGTGTTGTAGATGCACAGCACGACTTGCACCGCAACCATGGCCCAGAGGAATCTGCGCCAGGGTTTTTCCTGCTCGACTCGCATCAACATTCCGGCAACCGAGATCTTGATGGCAGCCATGGACCACGCCCACATGGGCTGCGAGATGACAGCGTATTTGTTTCCGTTGATGACATCTTGCAGAGTCATGGAATTGGGGTCACTACCGAAAGCATACGGGACGGTGAGGAGAAGGAGGATAGAATTCGCCAACACGAGAACCTGCGGACAAGAGGTTAGGGCGCTGCACTTGCGAATGGAAATATAGGCCAGTCTTTGAGGGAGAGGGTGGGAGCATACGTAGGCGACAGAGATTGCGTAGTCATCCCACGCAAGTCGAAACACAGGAACGGACCTCGTCCAGATGCGGCCTCCGAACACCAGGAATGAAATGACGTTTAGCGTAACAGAGATGCCGGCGAAGGCGTGTGCGACCTGTTTCGCCGCGTCGGTGGGTGGCGAGGGAATAAGACTCGGGTCCGGAGGGCCGAAACTCTGCGGAGCGCTGCCGGCGGTGGGGTCCATCTCGCTCTCGCTGTGTGGGTTTCGGACCGGACGAAAGAGAGGATGATCATCGGGCCAACCTTCAGGTCTCACTGGTGCGAGAGCACACTCCGTCTTTAAGTGAAGGGCCCCATATTCCTCCGCAATGTGATTACACTAACGCCCCAGTTTCTTGGGTCGCTTTGCGCAAGCTAGAGGTCCAAGCACGCCGAGAAATCGATGGTGGCCATTCACAAGGGGACTATGCTCGGAGGACTCATACCCCGATAGGTCTAGACTCAATCGATAGCTACCGCGGACGTTTCGATAATACCCACAGGTGGATCCCCTAACGCGGCCAAGGTGGCAATAATGTGGCACCTCGGACACTACACTAGTGGATTGGGATCAAGTTTTTTTGGTCGAGGGCAGCTAGCCGGTCCTGACATCCCCTCTGGTGGGCTGGTGCAGACCTAAGAGGAGGATGAGATGTAGGACGAGAAACCGAAGCAATTCATACAACCACTTTGCAGATAATTACTAATTTATACCGCAGGGCCAAGTATCTCCAACTGCACCGTCCAATTGGTGTCGCCAGCCATGCAGTCGGAAAATAGTTAAGATAATTAGTTAGCGCACCATCCGCGAGTGTGCTTGTGAACACATCGAGCCTGACAAGCCGCGCCGGACGTCGCCTTAAGGTAGGTATTCCTGCTAATTTGCTAGAATAGCAGTATGTGCTCTAACTCTCCTTTCTCCTTGGCGGCCGTCCACTTTTCCGCAAGTCGTATGAGTGCTTCTGGCTCATGTGTCTGGACTAGCCCGCTTCCAACCCTCCGAAAACCATGCACATCTTTATACTCCGGGATCCGGTGATCCATTGCCGTTATAATCAGACAGAACGGTCCAAATACGTATCTGTTGCCGGCTTGCTTCGCCAAATCTCTGTCCCATGCCAAGGGTATTACCAGCAGCTCCGGCTTCTCTCCAACGGTGCTGCCCCCCATATCTCGGCGGAGTGGTAGGTGGCTCTGAGCGTCCCATCTAGGATACATATAGAATGACACGTGATCTTCATGGAACAACAGGGGAAGTTCGCGATCTGGCTTCCCGTCTGGTAACACGGGCCTGAGGCGCAACGTCTGCATGTAGAGCCACCCCCCATTTACCTTGCCGAAGGGGTTTTCGGCCGTGTCAAGATCGACGTGTGCGTCGCAAGCGACGGCAAGATGTGGCCGGCCGGCTGGATGGTATTCAATGAAGCCGTCAATGGATGCCCACGACCATGATGGGGCTCGATACCTATGCGGCCGCTCTCCCTTGGACGTGTGGAGATCCAACGACCAGCATAGGTCGTCGATGATGCTGTCCCAACGCAGACCGGCCAGATATCCTGTATGAGGAAGTTGAATCTTGACTTCGTCGTCGCCCTGGCGTGGGTTTGTAGTGTTGACTAGATGACGCGCAAGACCAGCCAGCGCGGGCAGTTTATCCTCCGGAAATGTAAGTGTTCTTCGGGAGTATTCTGCGACAACACTAGTCCATGCATAATAATCCCGACCGGACGGGGACGTCATCGGGATCTGACAGACACCGACTTGTCCCGTGCCCACAGAGCAGAAGTCTTCAGCTTCGAAAGAGGCTGAGCACTCGAAAAATGTCTGCCGGTGTCCAAAGTGTAGATTGCGCGGGGAGAGATACCGCTCTTGAAAAGCCCAGCCGCGGTTTGATAAGGGCTCCTCTTCCAGACTGGTACACCTGATTTCGTCCGCTGCATACTTTTTTGGTAGGACAAAGGCCAGAATGTCTCCCGAATGACTATCAGTCTGCATCGGGATAGAAACGTAATCTGGCCGCGTACGGTTATGCAGAAAACCCTCTGTACAGCTAGTCGCCCGGCTCGCTGAGATTGTGAGGGTGGCGTGTCCATAGACGTCGCTCATATGCGCCGATTCTCGTGCCCAGTCCTTGGGGTCATCCTGTAGGATGCAAAGGCTGTCGATCCACAGGTATCGTATACGCAGCTCGTGAGCTAGCCACACGGCATCTTGGAACGACTGGGGAAGCGTATTTGTCTTGACCCCTGCCATCAACCTAGCGACAGTATCCCTATTCAGAGAGGTGGGCTGGACCGGCCCCCAACAGTGACTAAGAGTCGCGTATTCGCCAGCCATGCCATGGGACAGGCGGACCAGCACCTCTAACCCAGCGCTTTTGATCTCCACAATCCTGGTCGGAAGTCTTGTGTCGCTGGGGAGCCTGTGTTGATGCTCTACCTGGCATTTCTCAATCCATTTCTTGATTCTCCTCAGAGCAGCCGGGCATTTAGGTGACAAGGGAACCGTCCGACCTAGCACACTACCTGCGAGAGGACTTTCTTGCTCCATCGTCAGACAACGAAGAGAAAAAGCATGTTGGAATCCATCTCAGGTGACACGGGTGTATCTTACCATCATCAACACAGAATCCAATCCCACCCATAACATAGTACGTTAATTTCTCGTCAGTTCTGCGGCCAAGAACCAGGAACCCGTCGGAACCAGGCCTGGGAGAAAGGAAGAACTCGTATCCGGATAGCTCGTATGTAAAGCCCAGCTCTTGGGCAATCCGAAACTGCGTGAGGGTTTCGTTGACGCAAGGCTCAATAAGTCGACAGAGTTCGCAAGTGGCTGCGCTACTCTTCAATTCTTCGATGTTATTGTGATGAGGAATGAAGGCATTGGTGTCAGGGTTGTGGTAATAGAAGAGATCACAGTTTGAGGGAAAACCCTCGCTGGGATGATTTAATCGCGAGGATCTCGGCCGCCCATGGACAATGAGCGCCAAGAGATCGATGTTCTTGCAAACCTGGCACAGGGGCATTGCGCTTTCCAAACAGACGAGAGGGTCGCAACCTGCCGCGTATAGTAGACGCTGCTGCTAGAGACACTTTGCGCTTGGTGAGATGGGAGAACGTCTGGCTGGGTCCCCGCCGTCCGAACCTGGGTTTTGCGAGCTGCAATCCCAAGGCGCTCGCCCTCCATTTCATCCGTCAAAGGCCCACAACAGGCACACAGCAGCCCAATGACATCTAGCCACTAGCGCCGCAAGACGCGCTTCCATGTCTAAAGCCTACGCTCATGCATTGAGTTGAGATTCTTGCCAGACCTGCTGATCTACTACTAGTCAACAATGACCTTGTGTTTCTCCCAGACACTATCTAGAGAATTGCACTCAAGCGGTGCCCTACTAACTCTCCCAAAGCTATACGAGTGCTCTTTGCAACCGAGGACTCGACTGTATGCTGCGCCTCCGTAACGAGCAGGGTGTCTATTTTGTCGTTGCCGCCGGCGTGCACAACTACGAGGCTGAGCACTGGTGCGACGTCATGGCGGTGGACGATAACGAGCCCCTGACGGAGCTGCACAAAGAGTACTACGACGACAAGGAGAACAAGTGTAGGCACAGCAGAGTGGGGCTGTGGCCACCGTGGCCGATGGCAAGGTCGTCGATCTTGAGTTCTGCCAGCACGACGGCTATGCGCTGCTTGCTAAGCTGAGGTATATTTGAGGGAGCCTTGTTCGCAACGGCGGCTTTATGCCTCGCTATCATGGGAAATGCTAGAT
This sequence comes from Madurella mycetomatis, assembly GCA_022530565.1. Taxonomy (NCBI): domain Eukaryota; kingdom Fungi; phylum Ascomycota; class Sordariomycetes; order Sordariales; genus Madurella; species Madurella mycetomatis. The sequence continues at coordinate 9,170,065 of JAJTVB010000003.1, read as the reverse complement.
CGGGAAAAAAGAAACGCTCGCCAGACTCGACGATATCCGGATCAGGCGGATAGGCCTTTGGACGAGCTGGGAATCGAACCCAGTACCTTTCGCACACGGGTAAACATGCTAAGCGAACGCTCTACCAAATGAGCTACGCGCCCCGGTCGTGATTTTTGTTGTTGGGATATTGCTCCTGGAGCTGCTGTGTTGAATTGGCGGTGGTATTTCAGGGGTGCAGCCCTAACGGAGGTCCAAGTGGAGTTTGCGGGATGATCTGCTGCTGTATTGTAATTACAGTACATGCCGGGCTGGGCTGTATCATATTACTAATCTAGATGACGTAGAAATTGGGGATGCCACGACGGTACTGTACATAAATCCGTTATTAACTCCGCTGCCCTCCCAATATAGCCTTGGTAGTGTCAAATCGCTGGTGTTGTGCGACCTTTATTTTGCAGGTAGCAGAAATGTCATATGCAAGAATCGGCGTGGTGACTGGCGCAAACAAGGGCATTGGATATGCCACTGGTGAGTACCCCTCTTTCACGACACCCGGTGGAGTTAACAATGGCACTAAACACTGTGTGACTGCACCAGTCCGCCAGTTGGCACTCCAATATCCCAAATCACCCCTGAACGCTGGCCCGTTACTGATCTACCTCGGCGCCCGCGACAGCTCACGGGGCCAAGACGCCGTAGCCAAGCTCACCACCGAGGACCCCGCCCTCCGGCAAGCCAAGGTCCTCCGGGCCGACGGCGGGGCCACCGACATCAAGTTCCATCAGATCGACGTCTCCGATTCACCCAGCATCCAGCGGTTTGCCGATTTCCTCAAGAAGGAACACCCCGATGGCATCGACTTTGTCATCAACAACGCCGGCATCGCCATGGACGGCTTCAACCCCCATGTCGTCAAGACCACCCTCCGATGCAACTACCATGGCATGCTCGAGTGCACACGCGCCTTCATCCCCCTGCTGAGGCCTTCGGGCGGGCGCATCGTGAACCTCGGGTCTGTGGTGGGGCTGCTGAACAAGTACTCACCTTCGATCCGCGACCGCTTCCTGCACGCACAGTCGGTGGATGACATCACGGCCCTGATGGACGACTTCACGGCCACCGTGGAGCGGGGCCGGGAGAAGGAAGAAGGGTGGCCGAGTGCTGCCTACGCGGTGAGCAAGACGGGGGCGATCGGGATGACGCTGCAGATTGCGGCCGAGCTGAAGCGCGCCGGGGGCAAGGAAGGGGTCCTGGTGAATGCCTGCTGTCCCGGTTGGGTCGTGACGGATTTGACCAAGGGGAAGGGGCACAAGACGCCTGATCAGGGCGCCCAGACGCCGGTGATGTTAGCGATTGGGGAGATTGGCGGGAAAAGCGGGGCGTTCTGGGAGGAAGGGAGGGAGATCTCTTGGGTTGGTTGAGTGCAGCTTGAATCTCAGTGTAAATACCTCAACTGCCTTGACATCAATCACATAGACGAGGCAACTGGAGATAGCTAGAATAGCAAATCCTATGGGGGCCCCAGCGATTCTTTTGGGTTGTTTTGTCCGAGTTGACTTTCGGCGGCATCGGATTCGGCCGACGGGTCTCCGCTGTGGTGAATAATTATCTCTTGCATGAAAAATGGTGGCATCCAATAGAAGCGGTGAGACGAATTGATCGGTGTTGCGGCGGAAAGGAAGCAAATCGAGGTAGGTGTGGGAAACAAAAAACCAAAAAAAAAAACCCAAAAAAAAAACCGACAGTGTTCCAGCTGTTTTGTGTTTACGCGGTGGCTAGAACCTAAACGCCTCGACCACACAACTGTCTGTTAAATCAAATTCCAGGCGCTCACTGCACAGCAGCTGGGAGGTTTTCATGAGTGTTGGAGCCCATCCTATAATTCTGTGAAGGGTTGCGAAGCGTGATGATGTCTTGGAATTTAGGTTTGAATCACCGTTGTTGCTTCTTGTCACTATGCTCGGTTACGCCTTCCTCTATTTATTCAAGGCAAAGATGTGAAACATATGAAGTAGTTAATCCAGACCGCCCATGTTTTTTTGACAATGTGCGTGATCGACAATCCCCCCACCGCCAAATGACCGAGATGATGGCATTCACCCATCACAATCTCCCCAATTTAATGAGAGCTTAGATTTTCTCTACGCCTTCCGGTTTCTGCTCGAGCTGATCATTGTATCCTAATTAACCAATGCCGCCAGATGTGCAGGAGCGAACCGGAGGCCCCTTGACAGAGTGTTTAGTACGGCGGGTTCTGTCCATACTGTTGGCTCTGCTGGTAGCCGTGATGCTGCTGATAGCCCTGGGGTTGGTTTGATTGATATTGCTGGGGATGGTGCTGTTGATGTGGCTGGTAATGGGCCGGTTGATATCCCTGTTGCGCTTGGTACTGTTGTGGGCGGTATTCTTGGTGCTGTGGAGGCCGCTGGTGGTGCTGCGGAGCAGGATGGTAGCCCTGTTGGTAAGAGGGAGGAGGAGCGTAGCCTCCTTGAGGGGGAGGCATAGGCTGGTTCCCACCGCCGAGCTGGATGTTGGGGTTCGGCGCTCCCACGCTCACGCCCTCGTTGCCAATATCATCAGGCACCGCAATATTGACCTTGGGCAGGTATTTCTGAACCTTCTGCTCAACCGTCTTTTGTACAAAGACCCAGCTTTCGCGCTCAAACTTGCGGTGTCCGCCATTCACGACTGCTAGAATGCCCTCACGGAGGGTCTCCTGGACCTTCCGCACAAGGCCGCGGATCTTGCTGACCAACTTAGCTTTTATGTCGTCTCCGAAGCCGCGATCGGCCTGCGGCCCTGCGTCGCGGTCGAGTTGTGAGTCAAAGGGATTGCCGCCAAGGATCTTTTCGAGCGGGCGCTGGAACACGTCCGGCAGAAGCTCAAAAAGCTGCTTCTCGATCGCGCCTAGGACCTTGCGGAATTCGAGACGTACTTCTCTGTGCACCCTAGCAAGGCCGGTACTGAGCTTCTCGCTGATAACCTGGGAGAAGCCCCCGCCGTCATCTCTGTCGCTTACATCGCGATCTTGGTTTTCGATGCCCCTCGAGGTCCCCTGGCTCGGTTGTTTCTTAGGTCCGAATAAACCCCCGAGTCCTTTGACCAGATCCTTAACCTGATCTTCAATCTCCCCTCTGACGCCGTCGCCAAGATCGCGTGTGCTCGTGTTCCCGCGGAGCCACCGCTTGATGTGGTCGAGGGCGATTCGCGTGAATTGCTCGGCGATAGGGGCATGCTGCTCTCGGAGCTTCACGCCGACCTTTTCCTTGATCTCTGGGCTGATCAGGCGGGCCTTCTCTTCGGGGTTTCTCGCGGCGTCTTTCACGGTGTTGCTGATAACGCCAAGCAGCCCGTCGAGCTGGAAGCCTGGGGCTCCTGGCTCTCTGCCATCATTGAGATGGCCCTGGACGGCTTGGACGGCCACCGAAATGAAACCCTTGACGCCATCAGTGGGGTCCACCCCCCGAGAGCGGGTGCCACCTGGATCTCCGCGGCCCTCGGTTAGATCGAAAATGTCCCGCAGGTCGCTCCCGGCATCACCGGCGATGTTGGCAAAGCTGCGTGACAGGTCGGCGATCTCATCAGCAAAGGGCAATGACCGAGCGCCGTAGGCATCTGGGACCTTGTCGTTCAGGCCCCTTGCGGTGCTTCCAGAGCTGTCTCCGTCCTTGTTGAAAAGTGAGCGAAAGGCATCGACGACTTGGGCTTCTAAGCTGTCGATGGTTTTCTGCTGGAAAAGGTCCAGCTCCTGGGTGATGCGAGGTTGGATCTGTGGCGCGAGCGAGTCGACATACTCGTCGACCTTTTTCATCAAGACCTCGGGAATACCGTGGGAAGACATTGATAGCGTTACTAATACGAAGAAATAAATATTCTATAAAGGGCAATATCGTTCCTACCTTGCCTAGCAGGGGCGGTTTGAGTATTAGCAAACAAGCAGACGCGCGGGGTTGCCGCCCCACGTTCTTGGAGATGGAGACCTGACGTCGGGTCCCACACGAGCCCTCCACCCACTCGCCAAGAGGCTTCTTTCTAGCCTCAGGCTCGCGCCGATGAACAGTCGGTAACCGTAAACGTTATCGGGCTTATCATCAAGATGAGAATCACTCACGGAGCCGCATCTTCCACTCCCTTTGAGACGGCGACTAACTCAGGCTTGGTCGAGCCAGACGGCATGGCAATCAAGTCAATCCCTCCTTTCAAGTTAATTCCTACTGAGCAAAAATATTTACTGAGAATTAGTTACTAAAATACGAGCGTAGGTACTCGGGCTCAAGATAATCCCTCAAAATATGGTTGTCTTTTTTAAAAAAAAATAAAATAAAATAAAAATCAAGTTTGGGTGACGCTGTGAGTAATGGAGCCGGTTAGATTGGCGTCAGCCCGCCTGAAGGCCCCGAGGATGTAAGGATCGATCTCATCTATTACGTTGCAGAAACAATTATACCAGGGGATAAACTAGAGCACCTACCTTCTTGGTGCCATGGCGTCGCCATCCCACGGCTGGTGATGCGGGTATTATGCCGTGGCCTTTTCTACCCGGAGACATAGAGAGCATGCGCATCGGGAAGAGATGGCCGGACAGGTGCCTAGTACAAGGATGGGTGCAGTGGACAGCCGTGATGTGCACCGCCATGGCTGGAAATGTGCCGATTAAGTTATTAGGGGCGGACCATGTCGAGGGAGAAGGCGGACGCCTGGCACGTTGCCGATGTGAAAGGGGGATGGAGCTATTCTTCGATATTTAACGAGAGCGGCGAGCAGACGGGCATCGGGTGGTCGGAGAGGCGTTCACGGCGTTGTCGCGCGGATGAGCGGCATTCGGGATTACGAAGTGGGTACGGGCGAGGTGCAAGGCGTCATGCGTCGCACTCGAAACTGGTCGAAGCGGTAAGATCCATACCGGGTATTCGGACCCCCGCCCCTCGGACCCCGCTCTTTCGGCTTCCGAGTCTGGGTCTTCAGAGACTCAAGAGAGCAACAAGCTCTGTGACCCCCGCTTTTCAATCCCTTGGCCGCAGGGCACCTGACGAATGAGCACGTCAATTATAGTCAATCTTATTAATGCCGATGGCCGACGTCCTCGTTGAATCATCCTTCAAGAGCCTCCCCAAATCCCTGGTCTCCACTCGCCACGAGCTCTTGCCAAGACATCGGGTCCATAGTGGCCTCGACTGTGTGAGCACGATGATGCAGAACATCGAGAGATGCCGGACTTCCGCATTAGTCAAAATGCCATTCGGAATTGCGAGGTATGACGGCGCAAGGGAAGTGCCTTCTCGAAAAGCGAGGCTAGAAGGACTCGGCGATTCCACGGCATGTTCCTGAAGAGGCAGAAGGCACACACAGGGTGCCGCCAACTCCATCGTCATCTCTCGGCGGTCCACCCACCAATGTTTTACTCCTGCCAGTACGTAATACGGCCGCACGACATGCATCTTGGCTCCCCTTTCGGGGTGTACTTCCTGGCTTTTTCTAATTTGTGGCGATTCGACGTGCTGCCAAGCTGGGGCATCTGGGGTCATCCAACAAGAGAGGCCCGCAAATCCCGTAGTGCAATGGCTATAAAGTGAATTGTTTTGCGTTTGACTTCTCGCTCTCTGGTCATTCTAGCGTGCTGAACGGTTATGGCATGTTCTCCTAGTCCAGCGTAGTCATCGTTTCCAAGTCAGGCTTAGGCTCAGTTTCTGCCCACCATGGCGGTTTCAAAGGAGACCCGGGCCGTTGAAGGCCGTGTTCCTGGCCAGTCAAACCAGCCGCTGTCACTCCCAGCGCATTGCCTGCCCTCGGCCCGGGTCGCCCAAGAACTGCAGACCGAGACGGCGGCGGGTTTGAGCTCCTCCGAGGCCGCAGGTCGGCTAGACAAGTTCGGAGCCAACGATCTCGGCAAGGAAAAAGAGGTGCGGCCGCTCGAGATCCTCGCCGCTCAGGTTGTCAACGCTATGACGCTGGTGAGCCCGCCGTCCTGCCCCTTTTCGCGCTCAATCATGCTGACGTTGGGCAAAAGGTCCTTCTGCTAGCACTCGGAGCAAGTTTCGGCATTCAAGCGTGGATAGAAGGCGGCGTGTTGGCTGGCCTGATCCTCATCAACGTCGTCATCGGTTTCTTCCAAGACCTCCAAGCAGCGAAAACGATCGCTTCGCTCAAGTCACTGAATGCCGCCACAGCCCGAGTGGTCCGTGATGGCGGTGTCGCATCCACCATCGACGTGACTAAACTGGTGCCCGGCGACATTATCGAGCTCAAGGTGGGCGATAATGTCCCTGCTGATGCTCGCCTGATCCAGACCGTGAACCTCGAAGCAGATGAGGCGCTTCTTACGGGGGAGAGCCTACCGGTCCGCAAATATGAAGATGAACTTTTTGACGAGGACACGGGGCCCGGTGATCGACTGAACGTTGTCTTCTCGTCGAGCGTCATCACCAAGGGCCGTGGATGCGCCATCGTTTTCGCCACGGGCATGTGTACCGAAATAGGGGCTATCGCGGCCGCACTAGGTGACGACGGGGCCAAGAAGCGGAAGATCGCGCGCGACGAGAACGGAAAGGCGTCAATCAAATCCTACCTTGCGTTTGGGGCTGGGAAGATGTGGGACTGGATCGGGAAATTCCTCGGTTTGACGGTGGGAACACCGCTGCAGCGGAAGCTCTCGCAGCTTTTCTACTACATCTTTCTGTTTGCCGTCATCTGCTGTGTTATCGTTCTGGGAGCTAACGAGGTGAGCCATGCGCAACATCCGGCCGTCTTGAACAGAAGAAACATGGGTTAACTAACGCAATGCTACTCCAGTTCCGAGCACGAAACGATGTCATCATCTACGCGGTTGCCACCGCGGTTGGCACGCTTCCCGTCACTTTGATTCTCGTTCTGACTATTACCATGGCTGCGGGAACCAAGGTCATGGTGCAGCGCAATGTCGTGGTCCGGAACATGCGGTCTCTTGAAGCTCTCGGCGGCGTGACCAACATCTGCTCGGACAAGACCGGAACGCTCACCCAGGGAAAGATGGTCGCGCGGATGGCATGGATATCCGGCCTCGGGACTTACTCGGTCGGCCCCGCAAATGAGCCGTACAACCCCGAAGTTGGGAGCGTGTCGTTCACTCAATCAGAGCCCCGCGATATCGGTCGTCCTACCACGGACGAGAGCGCTGGCACACCTATCGCTCCCGTGAATGAGACACACGCGTCCCTCCAGCATTATCTGGACGTTTCCTCCCTCGCTAACCTGGCCACGGTCAAGCGAACGGACCACGAAGGCTCCACTTCGTGGCAAGCAAACGGCGATGCAACCGAGATCGCTATGCAAGTCTTTGCAACGCGGTTCGGACGGCCAGGCCATGGCGCCGGCGCATCCGAGTCCTGGGTTCAACTGGCCGAGTTCCCCTTCGACTCGTCCATCAAGAAGATGTCTGTTCTCTGTCAAAACAGCGCGACCGGTCGAGTGCACATCTTCACCAAGGGCGCCGTGGAGCGGGTGCTCGCCAGCTGCTCGTCCGTCTCGCTCTCAGCTGGCGACGACAAGACCGCGCCCCTCACAAACAGCCTCCACAGCACCATCCTGGAGAACATGGAGGCTCTCGCTCGCCGCGGCTTACGCGTGCTGGCGCTGGCTAGCAGCTCGGCTAGTGGCACGATCCGTTCCGTCTCGCCCGACGAAGCGCGCCGCGGCCTTCTCAAACGGGAAGACTTCGAGACTGACCTAATCTTCCGCGGGCTGATCGGCATCTACGACCCACCGCGCCCAGAGTCCCGCCCGAGCGTGTTCAAGTGCCACCAGGCGGGCATAGGCGTGCACATGCTGACGGGCGACCACCCGGAAACCGCGCGCGCCATCGCAATCGAGGTCGGCATACTGCCCGCGAGAATGGAAATGATACGCGCAGATATCGCCGAACACATGGTGATGACTGCCCACGACTTTGACAAGCTCACCGACGACGAGCTTGATGCGCTTCCGGAGCTCCCGCTCGTTGTGGCGCGGTGCGCGCCGAGCACCAAGGTCAGGATGATCGATGCCCTGCATCGGCGGGGCAAATTCGTTGCCATGACGGGGGACGGCGTGAATGATAGTCCCAGCCTGAAAAGGGCTGATGTAGGTATCGCCATGGGCTTGGGCGGTAGCGATGTGGCCAAGTCGGCATCGGACATTGTTCTGAGTGACGATAACTTTGCAAGCATCCTCAACGCGGTCGAAGAGGGCCGGCGCATCTTTGACAACATCCAAAAGTTCATGCTACATGTCTTGTCGGCGAACGTGGCGTTCGTTACCACACTAATGGTGGGACTAGCGTATAAGGATCCTAGCGGGACGTCAATCTTCCAGATTACCCCCGTAGAGATTCTATTTATGCTGCTCGTTGCGGGTGCTTTTACTGAGACCGGTCTTGGGTTTGAATCGGCGAGCAAGCATATCCTGAGCAGGCCGCCACAGAGTGTAAGTTTGCCTGGCCGGGAGGACTTGAGGAACGGAATGCTGACATCAAGGCCGGTAATTCAGCTCAAGTACGGCGTTTTCACTACTGAATTTTTGGCAGATCTCGCGGCATACGGCATAATCATGGCCATCTGCCTGCTGTCCTCCTTCATCATTGTCATCTTCGGCTTCTACGACGGCGATTTCGGGCACGACTGCAACCTGCGCTACTCTGACTCTTGTCTCGGCGTCTTCAAAGCCCGGTCGACTTGCTACACGGTTATGATGTGGATGTTTGTTTTCTTCGCCTGGGAGCTCGTTGATAGCCGGCTCTCTTTCTTCCACGGCGCCTTCCGCAACACCAAGGCCTGGGCCGCCCGGTTGTGGAAGAACACGTTCCTCTTTTGGTCCGTTGCAGTCGGCTTCTTGTCCGCCTTCCCCACGCTTTACATACCCGTGCTTAACCGGCGCGTGTTTCTACACGACGGGATTGATAAGGAATGGGGTGTTGTCTTTGCTATGACGATACTATTTTTCATCGGAGCGGAGCTGTGGAAGTGGGCGAAACGTGTGCACTATAGACGCAAGAACATCATGGAGAAGAAGGGCGCGTCTCTCTCCGAGGGTGATTTGGAGAAGAGGGTGTTTGAGAGGTTCTACCATTCCGACAGCGAAATGTCGGTAGAAAAGTAGGGGTTGTCTTCCGGCCTATTCCAATGGCCAGCTAGAAATCCCACACTCTCGACCATTCCGTCATTAAGCGAGCCGGACTATGTTCTCCAAGGGGAGTGTGGTGGCAAGCAGAATTGGCGATCAACTGCGCGTAGAAGGGAAAGACTCGTTGGTCACGGGTAATTAGCAATACTTGGCTCCCCGGTTATTTTGAGTAGGCCTTGCCTCTCCTAAGGAGCGAGTAATCTATCCGACGAAAGCGTCGACATCCTCACCCAATCCATAGCATCTTTCCGGGAGACCCACGAGGACCAGGTGGTATGTAGACCTCGGGACGACATCCGTCCGTTGATAGATCAAAGAAAATTGCATTCTCATAATTACTTGACCCAACGAATGATAACCTCCGTTTCAGACGTTCGCTTGGTCTAACGGCCGCAGCATTCAAACTAACCAGCCGACGGAAGGCTAGCAAGAAGGTTCAATCAGCGGGTTGGGCCACTTTATCCTCTCATAAGACGCCCTTCTTCCTTTTGGCCCAGGCGTGCCTTGCACTAGATCTGAAGGGGACCTGAATTGAAAGTTATATTCCCGTTGATTACAGCCTCATGTAAGTCATGAATACCGGCCGAGTACAGCGGTCTCATTCCTCTCCTTGCTATGCGGCGGAAAGGTGGTATCATGACAAGTTGATCACGGAAGACGGCTGCATCGTAGGGCGGGTACCCACCCTATCGAATCCTTAATTATGCCCGCTTGTTAGGTAAATACTCATGGTCAAACCCGGGGGCAATATGAGCAATGCTAAATATGGATTATTGAATATATTATGAACTGTTGTTAAGACTTGGGAAGAAACTATTCATGTCAAGGATGTAATATTTAAGGTGCAACTGCCGAGGCTGCAATTGCGGCATCACTTTTGCGTGACAGAGAAATAAGGGCGGGTTATAGAGGGTAATTGCCGAGGTTTGATGCTAATTAATTATCTACAGATAGTGCGGTTGCACTTCAGCAGCCTGGGCAACAGAATCGGCATATCTCAGCCTTCCAGATCTCGTAGGTGGATGCTTTCAGTTTGCTCCTTTCAGTACCTTTGTTCTCCAAATAAATACTCGTAGATATGTGCTTCCAGATTGTCCAGTGATACAGCGCTTGTCGCTGTATTTACTACCAAAGCTCTGTTGACAAATACAAACCATGCGGCAGATCAGGCTAATATCGGATTCAGCAGAGAACTGTTCTTGTCGGGTACGCCTATGGCAAACTTCTCAGTGACCGAATCGGTGACTTGCCCTTTAGTTTCTTTGAATGCCTTCTTTTTTTCTTTACGAGGACGTCTTTACCATACCAGCACTAATAACTTCATTAGCATAGCCCCTGGTTGGACCTGAGGCTACTATTTCAGGTCAATCATCCCGTACACGGCAATAGAAGGTCTTTGTCTTCGAGGCCGGAGCTACACATTATTTAGGTACGCTTCGGGAAGCCTACGGTAAGCAAATTTAGAAGACTACAATAATTACATTACAATGAAAGCATTGTGCAACACTACCAGGTACATGGTTCCAAACCGCACCACGCCCTCGGGCTCTTCGGTCCTAACCTGTGACCGGAGCAGCCTCTATGCCTCACCCAAGCACAGTCGATGTTGGGCCTACCCCCGCCCCACCCGGAGCTGGCCAGCGTGAACGCACCAGCGTGGAGCGGGTAGCGGGTAAATAACGTAGGTACTTTACCTAGGTACCAACTACAGAAAGCCACCTTACACAGGTTGAGATGTACTGAAGCAATTTAGCCAACATCCGTCTCTGCCCTTCTGTTCCACCCCGTAAAAGATGGCCTCAGAATACGCATATGACCCTGGTTCACAGCTCGGCGTCATCCCTCCCAATCTCCTCTTACATCTCTTCGAATACCCAGACCATTCCGACAATGGTCCCTACCATTTAGAACCGAATCTCTAGGAAAGCTGGGAAGCGAACTCATTGCGTGCCCAATGAAGGGAAGTCCGCTAGGTTGTGATCTTCAGCGTGTTGATGGTATAGAGTAGCTTCTCTTCTTTCTGGTTGGCTATACTGGCTCCTTGCGTGTTTGTTAGCGGCGATTGTTTGGTCAGTTTGGAGGATGACGTCCAGGGGAGTTCGCCATCGGCGGCTTCTTGCCTAGCCTTCTTGGCTTTCTGCGGCGGCATAATCCATACGGTAGTGTCAGAGTGAAACTCGTCACCAAGGTTATTAGAGACATGCACCTCTACAGGCATTGAATATCTACTACTCAGATGTCTTGTTAGTGCCGCTGGCGTGAGATGTATTCGCCAACTTTCTCCCTATTGAAGGCATTGGCGTCTTCTTGATACGGAACAGCCCACTCCTTCTTGAAATCGCTCTAATCATGTAGAACCTAGACGTGAACCCCTACGACAGTAGAATATTCCCTCAGCTTAAAATTGTCCTGGTAGGCAGGTCATCGCATTTGTGTAGATCTAGGTATCTTGAGACATACGGAGGTTACCACGAGGGCATCCCGTTCGCCTGCTGAAGTTTGGAAATGCACATATGTAGTAGATAGGTAACGTTTTGGTAGATCTCGGGAGCTGACACACTCTTTATGCAGGAAAGTTGGTGTAATTTAATGGGCTCACGAGCTCCTGGCTGTGGTTGAGCGCAGGATCTGTGACTTTCTTGCTGAAAGTAACAGGTAAGAATATCAACAACGGAATACACCAGAACAGTTCCTATAAATTTCCCTACACGCCATTGATACCAAAGCTCGCAGTATAACTCCTTATATCCGAACCAACGAGATCCTAGGTAATGATTAGAATGATTATAGTAATGGCACGTTTACCAGCTATACGCGTCCACTTCCAAAACGAAAATCGTCTTGTGCTTCCTGCCGGCCGCCGTCACAACAGCCCTAGTGTCGTCACACAAGCCGCCCGGCCCGCACGCCACAACCCCAATCTTCTGCCATCCGGCCTGGATCTCATGCGTCAGCAGGGCCTCGATGTCGAGCCTCTGCCCCACCCTCACCTCCTTGTCCTCGTCAGCAATCCGTCCAAGTACAGTGTCCATGGCCGTGACCAGGCACCGAGCGCTCTCCTTGACACTCCACGCCAGCTTGACGCTAGGGTGACTGTCGACCCACGGCAACACGCCTGTGATGCCGATGCCGCCGGCGATGAGAAGCACGCGGTCACAGCCGAGTACGGCCGAGGTCTTGTTGTTGGGATACGGCCCGTCCAGCAGCGTCAGGAGCCCCGTGTGGCTACTCGGTAGAGATCTGGTCATGCCGCTCGACTTGCGGATGAAGAGGGTGAGCCCGGCAGTTGTCTTGTCTACCGTATGAGGCATCCCAACGGGCCCAGCTCCTGCTACCACCGTCGTCCCAGTCTCCTTCTCGATGTCGTTGCTCCCATGTCGCTCAACGTCGCCGTCGTCATTGGAGGAGCGGTCGGGCGTAGACAGCGATGATGGTTGCCGCCGGTGGAACAGAGAGGTAGGCAAGATCGAGAACGGGTGGCTCTCCCAGGGCCGAAATGGGTTGATGGTTGGGAAGTGGACGTAGACGTGACGGCCGGGCGAGGTGCCCCACAGGACGCCCTCAACGTCAACACGCACGTAGCCATCGCCAATCTCCACCACGTTGGCGCGTCGGATACCTGTCTTCACGATGCGCGCCAGCCGGGCCGCACGGTCGAAGGCCCACACGGCAATCGCGATATATATCCACGTAGCGAAGCCCGCACCCTCTGGCGGGAAGCGCAAGACGACGTGGTACCAACAACCGACAATGATAATGACAGCAATGGCAATGTGGGCAAGCAGGAAGATCTCGTACCACCGCCGACGGATGTAGAGGGCCGACACAAACAGGGTAGCACACCCGAGCACGGTAGCGGTGACGCCCCATGCCCAGTAATCCAGTGTGGCTTCGACGTCGTAGATGCCCAGGTCCTTATATAGGATAACAGCAAGGATCGAGTGAAGCAAAGCCTGCAGCAGAAACAGCCGAGCGATCCAACGATGGAGAAGTAGGTAGGTCGAGTGCGACCAATTCGTCAGCCACAGCAAGATGTTGTTGCGGCCAGCAAAGAGAATAACGAGCGGGATCATGGCGTATGATAACACCCCGGTGCGGTACATAAGGAAGCCCACCGTCTGTTGCCACTGGTTGAGCAACCATAGATGACTCGGCGCCGAGTGGTAGCCGATGGCCGTGACGAGCACGTTGAGAACTATTAGGAGCGCGATAAATAGCGCTTGTCCAACGGTGGGTACGTTGCCCAAGAGGAACGGCAGTGGATTCACGTGGTATTTCCCGATAAGGCTGGGATAGACCATATACGGTCGGATCTTGTCCAGAATCGTGTTCATCCACGGAAGGTACCCGAGCAAGTTGAGTACGATGGGCACTGCGAAGCCGGCGAGCAAGAGGATGAGTCTGTCTCTTTGGTTAGAACAGTTGCCATTGCACGAGAAGGGCTAGATGTGGGCAAACAAACCCGTAGATGGACTCCATTGTGGTCTCGTAGGCCATGACGACTGCCGTGTTGAAGACCGTCTCCCAAGATTCTGGGGCTAGCGACGTGGTGTTGAGAGTGTCTCCCATGACAAGTTGACGAGTGGGTGGTTCGTCAACGTTCAGTAGCGCCTCGGCGTAGCTCCATTTGGCGGGCACAGAGACATCCCCGGTTGCTTCGTGCTCCCAGATAGATTGGAGCCTGGATGTCGGCACGTTATACTCGGCGCACTTGGTGTTCAGACACCAGGCCAGGCTGGTCAGGTAGGCATCGTCATTGGCGCGGCATTCCGGCGACGTGTAGATTGGCGGGCCATGGCCGTGCCCGCCGTGGTCGCTATGGTCCTCGACAGAACATTCCAGGCCGAAGTTCGCCAGCGAACGTGTGCAGGCATAGGCGCAAGCCGGGTCGTCAATGGGGCTCGTGATGCCGGGAAGGCCTGCTTGAGCCCGGCATGGCAGGCCGCAGCCCAGGCCGAGGAGCAACAAAGACGGCGTCGGTCTCATAACGGCTCGGATGCGCAGGCAGGCGGGTCGTGGAGCTGCTGTCTGAGGGAGGAGCCATAGGTTACATCTGAGTGAAGACGGTCAGAACCCATTATCAAGGAGACACTTGGTATGATGGGCAGTAGACCCCCGCGGACGAGACGGTGTGGGTGGGTGCCAATGTCCCCTGCAGAGAAGAGAGGCGGCCCTTAGGGGTGAGCGAGTATGCGCAAATTACGCGCCGCTTTTATGCGTGACTGCCCTGTTGGCGACTAGACCCGGCATTCCCCACGCCTGTCTGTGAGCCTCAATTACTACCATCCGTTTCCCAATTGGCTACTGCTTCCGGCAAACCGTTTGGTCGAAGCTGTGGCTTAATATTAAAATGGCTAGCAGGGATTGCTCTGGGGATGCAGAGCGCACATTCTCCCGGCTTGGGCGTGCTACAGGTGGGCGTGCAAGGAAGGTCTTCAATTATACTATGTAATTAGGTAGCGAGAAATCCCACCCGTGATAAATTAACTTTTGGCAACCATCCGTTTTGGGTATAGACATGTCGAACCTTGCCTTCGTCGACAGTCTCAAGTAACAAGCCGCTGTTCCAACGATACCAACAATAATTACCTAGTTATTAGTAGCACGTCCATTATGTGGCGATCGCACTGCATAAGTACTACTACCGTTAGTCCTCCCGTGGCCACCTTTTTAAAGTACCCAGGAATATCGCGCTTAGAACGGCGAGGTATGGACAAACGCTGTAGAACAGATGGATGTTGACAAATCAGCCACTGGACGATTAGCGATAATTAACAAAATTCAAGAAGGAAATGGAGGACATGGTAGCACTTGCACAATAAGTGGCGAGGTCAGCAGGCATCATCGTTTTCTGCACGCCGCAGACTAGGATAGCAGATATCTTTGGGGACATGCCGTGAATGTTAGGTCCACGAGAAGCGCTGCTGTAGGTTGAAGTGAGTTTTAATATGTGCCCGGAATCTTGGTGAGGTTTACGTGAATAACGCTGAGTCGTGATGCTGGCGCTGCCACGTCCGGTCGGTGTAGTCAAAGGGTCATTGGGTAGCAGAACAACTTCCCCGTGGCAGCGTCGGGTAGGGAGCAGTAGCGTCACACCCAATTGGAGCAGCACTGTGGCACCTCTGATAATACATATTCGCTATTCGGCACAGGGATTGTACGAGACGGCGATACATGATCCGCTGCCTTGGCATTGTCCAGTTCTCGCTAGACAGAACTATTGGTGAGCAAGACGGTGGGGTGTGATATCCAATAATTATAAGTATGGAACGCTGCTAGGCAGCTCCTCAGATGGCATGAGACTGACAAATACCTGGTCTGCTGGCTTCAGGCAACAGTTGGACTGATCTCTCGATAATTGCGACATCAAATAAAAATTCCTAATAATTATGTGATGTACTATACCTACAGTACGTACGTCCGAATTGTGGCACTGCACAGGCGACAGGTGTCGAGATGTGTAGTTCAGTTAGGTAGCGATAGCTGTTGGAAAGGAGGCCACAGGGAGTGTGGAACGGCGTGATTAATTCTTCTACGAGATCAATTGAGAGGAGATACAGTAATCGCGGGTGAATCACGTGCTAGCTGCGCCTTCAAACATGCCTAAAAATCCCAAAACCCGGCCCTGTAAGACAACGCAGAGTACGGTAAATTACCGCGCATTCATCACATTCACGCCACATTTACGACTAACTAGTCCAGCTCAAATACCACCGCCCTCTCTGCCATGCTACAGGCAATCCGCCGGCAACGCGGCGCGCTTTGGCCTGATTATTTGGGGCAGGGACTTCGACGGTTTGCGCGCCAACCGATGCCGGGTGATGCGATCTACGTGCTCGGAGTGGGAAACCTAGGAAAATATGTTGCCCACTCACTCATGAAGGAAGCTCCTGGTCCTGTTACCTTACTTTTCCACCGATCAAGCCTAGAAGACCAGTGGCGGTCGGCGGCTAATGGGATACAATGTATCACGAATGGTGTCCCTGACACAAGGTCTGGCTTTCGGATCGAAGTTCTGCCCTCTTCGGCACAATCGCCCCTAAAATGCTCCAACAAGCAGTACGCTCTTGATCCGATAAAGTACTTGATAGTGACCACAAAAACCTACATGACGACCGGTGCCCTTGAACTGGTAAAGGACCGATTAAGCTCCGAGACAAGCATCCTCTTCCTCCAAAATGGGATGGGTATGTTTGTTCGATCCCCCCCCCAATACCATCTGGATCGCTTCTAACACTTCCCAAGGGACAATGGACGAAACATCCGCTAAAATATTCCCCGATCCAAAAGCGAGACCGGCATACTGGGCTGGAATTTGCAGCGCTGGGGTTTACAGTACCGATCCGTTCACGATTGTGCATGCCGGGAAAGGGCCTTTGTTGGTTGGCCTCGTGGAGGGCCCAAACACCCAAAATGTCCCCACGCATGATCAGGATGCGGTATTGACTCAAAACACTATGGTGCAACGTCTGTCGCAAGCCGGCGTGCTAGAGACTAGCGTCCTATCCTCCGAGGCGATCAGGGAATCCCAGCTGCAGAAGCTCGTTGTTAATGCCATCATCAACCCTCTCACGGCCATCTTTCGTTGCCAAAACGGTCAGCTGGCCAGCAACCCGCCAAGACTCGCTGTGATGAAATTGCTTCTCGAGGAGACTGGGCCAATAGTCAAGGCACTACTGCACACACCATCCGATATGTTTTCCAACCAGAATTTATTCGACCTTGTCCTTTCTGTTGCTCATAAGACGCGTGCGAACACCAGTTCTATGTTACAGGACGTCCAAGCCAGTAGAAGGACAGAGATCGACTACATCAACGGATATATCGCTGCCCAGGGCAAGAGACTAGGAATGCCTCACGTCCATAACTCGACCGTTGTAAGATTAGTCAAGGAAGGACGGACAATACAGGATCATGACATTGCCACTCTATTTGCAATAAGGGAGACTTACTGAGAATGGATGGCCTTCAATCGCTTCTCGACGGTACTTCTGGGACAGCCACACTTAGATCCGATCTCTCTGCCGTCGCACCCCGAATCTCCCCTCCCCTCCACGGATCGGCCACATCGCTCAGTATCATGGCCTCGTCTTACATTCGCAGCTTGCACGATGCGGTTGATGTTTTGCTTCTCCTACTCCTCATACCCTAAGATGGTTGCATGGTGGTCCAAGTTCCCGTACGGCACACAGCCGGGTTTCAGGCCTGTCAGCATTTTCTTTTTCCATTTTTTTATTCCAAACGATTAGTGTAACTGACGAGGAGCCATGTGGATTAGACTAAACGGGGGGTGCTATATACTGTTTGTGAAGCACGCTGTGCACATTGAAGATGAGAAAGGGGAAGTATTTGAGGAAGCAAGCCGTACAAGTTAGGAGACCGTACTCCGCAAGATTCATACATTGGCATCTATTCCTACCTATCTGTTCGATCCCCTTTGATATTTCAACCCACCGCCGCACCGATATTAATTTCTCGTCGTTGATGGCGTAGTCGGAGTGGGTCCGCAACGCCCCTTGGATTCTCCGTATGACAAAAGAAGCCGGCCCGAGAATCGCTGGGATAGAAACTACACTCCATAACCGAGGGATCCGTGCATGATGGAAACATTGGGAAAGTTCTATTCAGTTAGGTTAAACTTAGCCTCGCTTGTAATTGCACATTGTTGAACCCGGAGGACTGCTCTGTGTAGGCTCTGAACAGAGGTGGTCTTGGTCGCGGTAGTGGCTCGAGTTGCACAATCCTTGATTATGCTCTAAATCAGATATGCGCAACTCGTCATTCAGTCTAAGCAAGCGCATCCGCTTTCCTCCACGAAAGTCACATCTAGTGCCTTTGTGCTCTCGTAGAAGACTCGTAATGTAAGTGGAATTTCAGAGTACATGTAAATGGTTCAATACCCTGGGCGTTCGGGCTCACGTCTGACAGTAGAGGGTCATGAATTACTGTGTTCTGTGACAAGGACGAGTTCCAGACTAGCATGTTGCAGCAACGGAGACGGGACAGCCGGGAGGGATGCCCTTGCCTCTTGGTCTCCACGTTGCCCGAGAAGCTCAGATGCCGAGTCTTGCACAGTAACAGTGCAGCAGATACTAGTTGTTTAAGCATAATTTTAGTGGATAAACCATGGTGACGAAGGCCCCCCTCGGTCCTTCTCATCGACGACGACCGTGGAACGGCGTGGTAGTATGTGAGAGCATCAGCTCTGGCGATGACGAATGCGTTTTGAGGTGGCTTCATCTTAGGTCCCTGCGATACTGCGTAGACCTGATCGCCTGGTTCCATGTCGATCAAGACTGGCAATCCGTCCTTGGCCGGCATGTGTGCAGAGCTGAGAGCGGAGGTCCGGAGTTATGGCGAAGTGCTCTGGAAAGCCTTGGCGCTTGGCAACTGTTTGAGAACCCTAGAGCGCCGAGCAACCTGGTTCCGTTGCGGGATGCACACTGCAGCCGAGGTACATGCATGCATCATCGAATTCACCCTGAGCATCTCTCACTGCCGTCGCATGATCTTGTGCTGAACTCTCAAGTCACCTGCGCTTGCTTCTGTGGGGTGTTGCGGCAGCCCAAGACATTCCGGTTGCTGTCTCCTGTCACTATCACAAACAGCCAGAAAAAAGACCGTTGGCGATCCATTGAGCGCCGGTTGCGGAAGTCACCAACGGCGGGCTTGGAACAACGCCACGTCTGATTTCGCGCGCTGAACTCGGCGACGAAGGAGCGGTGGCGATATGAAGCGCGGTTCCTGCCGAACGCGGGCGAGTGCCCTTGGAGCGTCCTGGGAACGCCCTGGCGTTTGGCGGGTCGCCCAGTGTCGGACCCCTGGCGTCTCCTTTCCCCTGACTTCACTCCAGAGTTGATTGGGCAGATTGCTTTAGCGTTACATAACGCCCCACGTCCCCCAGACAAGCCCATTGTTGGCGCTCTCCTTTGGCTACGCGGCCTTGACAAACAAAGGAAAAATGCCCGCTCCCCACACCCCAGTCTGACTAGGATCTTGAAACCCATCACATCTCCATCCTTCGCTCGTCGCATATGGAAACGTCGCATCCACAAGCAATCTCCCGGCAGATGGGACGACGTCTCGTTTCACAACAGGAAGAGGCAAGCCCCGAGTCTCTCACCAGCGCTCGAGGGCAAACGCCCGCTGGACCAGCAGAACGGGCGGCTGCTTTCATCGAAGCCTCTCGTCTGTTCGCCAGGGATATGGCTAGTGTAATTTTACCCACCAACAAAGAAACCGCCAGTTTCTAGACCCTTGGAATGGTTTCGCGATGCGACCTGGTAATCGCCGCTTTGCTTGGCTCAGCTGCTGACTGCTGACTTGTCGAGATGGCTGGCTTGGCGGTTGGCATATCCTCAACCTCGTCATATATCCACCTTCCGCTCCTTTTTCTCCTACCGCTGTCTGATGCTGCTCCCTCGCCGCATCTTTCGCTGACTTGCCTGCGTTTACTTCGACATTGCCCTGGTGGCCAATTTTGATCCCCCCCCTTTTTCTTTTCCCCTTAATGCCAGTGGCCTTTGCTTTACTTCACCGTGTGGCTTTCCTTTCGTAATGTCGATGCAATCTTGCCCAGTGTCCGGCATGGCCGGTGGCCAGTGTCCTGCTGGTTCAGTCGCTGGCCACAGCAGGTCAAGCAGCCGCATGGGCCCTCGGGGCTGTTCGTTCTCGGGATACTGCCAGCCGGGCGATATCCATGCTGCTTTTGATGTAAGCTTTCTCGATCCAATATGTCGAACGCAAAGCTGACAGCCGACAGATTCCTAGAGGAGTTGATGCCGAGGAATGGCTGCGGATGAGGTACTCATTATGCTTGAATCAAGGTCGCTTCGTCGGCACGGGCTAACTCTCTCAGGGAACGCAAGTCCATCAATGAAATACTGTACACTAACATCCCCTCGGTACAAGAGATTGGCAGCATGAAGAACATCGATGCGCTCAACGCAGCCGAGCACGATTTGCTAGCCGTCGCTCTCGGGGCTCCTGCACGGCAGGTGATGATCAGGGCGGAGCAGATCGGCCCGAGGACAGGATGGAAGGACGGGTATCTCAGTGCCGAGCACGGCTTCTGTCCTCCGGACTACAACGAGGCCCCTGGTGCGCTGGCCAACTCTCCCGGAAGGATATGGTCGGACTTGTGCGAGCGGATGCCGGGCTGTGTTGCTAGGGGCCGGGTGCGGGAGTCGGTTGCCGCACTCCCCCTCGTCGAGGGGACTGAGGACGTCATCCCTGACAGGGCGCTGTGGGCTGCCGTTGTTGCATTGGGGATGCTCTGCTCGATCTATAGATACGAAGATAAGAATGACGGGCACGAGGGCGTCACCGTGAGTACCGCGAAGTACCGACCCAACTGTGAGATGGGCGACGACCTCGGCGAGGAGCTAGTGGGGATCCCTCGATGCATCGCACTGCCATACTGGCAAGTCTCGAGACGACTCGGCCGCGCCATCCCTCACCTCACCTTTTTCGACCAGTCGTCTTTCAACATGAAGATCAAGGACCCTACCTCGACATACCCCTACGTCGGTCGCTTCGACAATATGGAAATGCGGTGGCCCGTGTTCGGCGAGAGGACCGAGATGGCCTTCCAAAAGGGCTGCGCGGAGACATCAGGTAGGACTGGAGGATCTCAATCGTTGATTCCTACTGACGCAGAGTAGCATCATTCCAACACGGCCCGGACGCCATTGCCGCCTGCCAAGAACATGTCATGAACCGAAATGTGGAGGGTCTTCTCCGGGAGATGATCCGCCTGAAGGAAATCCTGGAGCGCATGCCCAACGCTTTCCACTCCATCAATACCAATCCCAACTCTGGCGAGAACTACGTTCCCGGACACCAATGGATCCGATGGGGCAAATTCTCGGCACCACTCAGCAAGCGCTGCCCCGCATCATCCGGCCTGCAGTTCCCTCCGTTCCTCGTCATGGATGCGTTTCTGGGTCGTAAGAAATACGACTCGTTCCTCGGTAAAGAGGGCCTTCACCTGCGCGCTTGGTTGCCGTCGAACCTCAGGGCCTTTATCGCGGCCATTGAGTATCACTATCGTATCCCGGAATTTGTCCAGCAGTCTGGCGACCCGCGGCTGATGGGAGTTTTGGATGGCATCATCGAGGCGTACACCGGGGAACGCGGGTTCATGGGCACGCACCGATACAAAGTCTTTGGCATCCTTGAGATTGCCAGCAAGACGGGCCGGACAGAGACGAACGGCCTGTCCGGTGCCCCCGATTCGAACGAGAAACCTTGGGAGGAAACGCACAGGCAGTTCTCCGAGGCGATGAAGGAACGGCTCGAGCCCTACCGCGGCAATATCACCATCGAGCCGCACGAGATGCGCGGCACCTTCGAGGAATGCCGCTATCGGTCCCGCGTGCTCGGCCGCTCGTTTGTCGACAGCGATCCGAATCGGTCGATCGCAATGGTCACCCTCGATCTCGAGAACACTGGAATCACCTTCCAGCCCGGCGATCGGCTTGCTGTTATGCCCCTGAACAGCTGGGGCGAGTGCGCAAAGGTTGCCGCGGCACTGGGTCTCGCCGATTATCTGGATTACCGCGTCACGCTGAACGCGCAGTGGCAGCGGTTCGCACAGCATCTAGGGGCGGTACGCCACACCTCTGCCCCACAGCTCACCGTGAAGGACATTCTTAGACGCGGGCACCTTGCACCCGTCACAAAAGACCTCGCTCTCAAAGTGCACGACTTGCTACGGGCGTCATCCAACACGGTTCTCCAGGTCCTGGCAACAACCGAATGGCCTGTCAGGGGCTCGCTCGGCGACCTCCTGCAGGCTGCAGTGGCGGACACGAACCCACATATCTGGGACCGAGCGTTCGACCTCACTGGCGACTTGTCGTGGCTCGTCGACTTGATACCCGTTGAGGTGCCTAGGACGTATTCAATCTCCAACTATTCCCAAGAGCTGCTGCCTTCTACCGTCGAGTTGACGATCTCGCGCGCAGAGTACAAGCTTTGCTCTACCTTTGCTGGCAACAGTGATATAACTTGCGCTGGTGTGGGAAGCGGCTTCCTGAATCCATTCCTATCCTCAAACGACGAGCTGATCGAGTCGGATGAGGACATCCTCGTCGGTGTCTCCAGGCCCCTCAACTTCCAACTCCCGATCGACCGGGCGGCCCCGTGCGCCTACTTTGCCGGCGGCAGCGGCATCGCGCCGTTCAGGAGCTTCTGGCAGGCTCGTCTCGCCTCTCATACTAACGCGGCCGGAAGAGACATTCTCTATCTCGGGGTCCAGTCCCGTGAAAAGTTCTGCTACGAGGATGAACTGCGCGAGTATGTTGATGCGGGTCTCATGGAGGTGCATCTAGCCTTCTCTCGCGATACCCGCGGCCTGGTATACGACCGCAGATCGCAGGATCTGGTCGAGAAGGAAATGCCGCCCCGATACATCGACGCCTTGATCGTCGAGCAGGGCGCTACCATATCCGAGCTCGTCATGTCCAAGAAGCAAGGCGGGCTAGGTGGATATCTCTACGTCTGTGGTTCCGTTTCCGTCTTTGATTCTGTCATGAATGGCATCCGCAAGGCGATTTATAACCACTGTAGCGCGACCATGGAGGCGTCGGATATGATCATCAACAAGGCGTTCGCCGAGCGCCGGTTTATGCTGGACGTCTTTATGTCGCCCAAGCCGCTGCCGTGCAACCTTCCCACGATCCCTCTCTCTCAGCTCGCCCGCCACACGGGCCACCGGCCCGGCGGTCGCATGTGGATCGGCGTCCACGGCAGCGTTTACGATGTGACAGACTTTTCCCCGATGCACCCTGGCGGCACCATCATCATCAAGTCAAACGCAGGTGTGGACTGTTCCAAGACGTTCGACAATCTCGCCCACACCAACAACCCCGAAGTCAGCAGCCTTCTGACCAAGTACTTTGTCGGGCAGCTGACACCCAAGCCCGACTTCCGCGGCTCGCCGGAGCTGGCCAGCCTCTACGACCTGTGGGCTGCGTACCTCCGCACCACGGTCGAGACGCTTGTTGCGCACCAGTTTGAGATGTACGAGATTATGGGCGCTAGCGACGACGGAACCAGTGACAAGTATCTGCGGGGGTCCGAGAACATCTGGTCGCGTGAGCACCTCGTCAACATCGGCCTCGGGGTTCGCATGTTTTACGACTACCAGTCTCGCCTGCTGCAGGGCGGCTTCTCGGCGCTGTTCGGCCCCAAGATGCAAGAGCTGGTGCTTAAGCTCTCGTTCGCCCTCGCAGATGCCGCCACCACCGGGACCGAGATGCGGCTGCCGGACGTGCTGGGCATCATTGCCCGCGCGAAGACTTCCCCGGACGCCGTTGCAACCTCTCAGGAGGTCGCCTTGGTAGGCCAGTTCATCTGCGAGAGCAGCAGCAACGTTCGGTTTGCCGAGCGCGGTATCTTCAACTACGCGGCAAAGAGTGTCGAGCTCGACATTGAGCTGCTCGAGGACATCCGCGAGGAGGCGTGCCACGGCATGGATGCGTTTGACAGCATCGCGGCGATGGACACGGTCAGTGACGCCCAACGGCTGACCGTACTCGCCAGCTTCTTGATGCAGACGCTCGAGAGAATGGCGAAGAAGCTAGAGGTATTCTACGCCAAACTCGCTCAGTGCAAGATCTACCAACCGGAATTAGAGCGGAACCCGGCAAGGGCGCGCTGGAACCTAGTTAGGAGGAGGGTTCGCGATGGGTCGTTCTTCGTCTTGACGCAAGAGACGGTGCTCGGTGCCGCGCCGGCTTATGTCCCGGCCCAGCAGCGGAAGACGGGCGTCGACTTCGACGACGTCATGAGCCGCATCCAGGCGAGCATCCGCAGCGCCCCCAAGGTCGGGCCCGCGCCGCAGACGCTGAACGCAATGCATCTCGCCAGGGCAAGCACGCCGCCCGTCGAGACCAGCGCGATGACTGCCCACGAGAACAACACTGCTGTGCGGGCTATGTCGAGCTTCATCGACGCCAACATGCGATCCATCCGCCGCCTCAGCAAGATGCCGCCCGTGCCGTTGACCTTTGAGCAGCTGCAGCAGCAGTTCGACCCGGCGGGCCGAGTCGGCCGCCCTCCCACGCCCCCGTCCAGCACGAGCCGGTCCCCGCCGCTCAGCGCCCTCTCGCGTACGACATCGCTCGAGAGGATGATGGCATCGACGCACAGCAGCACCCACGTCCGGGGGAGGCTCAACAGCAGAGCCTCGCCGTTCCCAACGGCGACGAGTCATGCCACGGGCCCCTACGGCATCCCGGAGCACGGCGTCCGCTCCCCGCCCACCCCGCCGCTCGACCCGACGTCGGCCATGACAGCCATGATAGGCAAGCTCAACGTGCGCTCATCTTCGTCATCGTCGTCACGGGGCAGCTCGGTGCCGCCTTCGCCGGCCATGTCGACGGCCAGCATCGGGGATAGGACGCGGGTGGGGAGGAGCATGAGCGTCAGGTCCGTGCAGAGCAGCAGGACGCACGGGACGAAGCCGTCGACGAACTCGTTGCGGACGTTTAAGCTAGGAAGTGTTGGTGGCACGGCCGGATCTGGGTTCGTGGGAGAGAGGTTGCCTGTGAAGATTGCGCCAACCTTTTGAGTCATTTGAGTTGTGAGGGGTGTTTTTCTGCGTTGGAGGGATTTTTCTGTTACGACAGGTCAATCTTTCCGGACCGGGCCAAGCTTCGGCTTGGTCAATGATCTATAAGTCAGCATTTAGTATATGGGTACTGTTTCATATCGTTATCTTGAAGCCAGTGAGAAGATTGAAGTCTCAGTGCATTCGGTTAGACCATTACTACAATCATGTCCAAGAGCTGGGGTGCAGCTGGGGGAAAAAATTCGAGAGGACAAAGTCCCCCCGTCAGCGGGGATTTTCCCGGGTCCCAACAGCTTGATGCGGCTTCGGGAAGATGACCTCACTTTGTGCTACGAAAGAAGCGATCGGCGCCGTAGACCCTCGTGTTACCAAGCCTAGACCGCCAAGGCACCCGGGCGCTCCCGGCAGATCGGGTCTAGGTGCGCCTGGATCGCGCAGTTCATTTTTCATATCCGCTAAAACAGCGTCCTCAGCAGGCCTATGCGATGGGTAGCCTCAGCTGGGGGGGGGGGGGAGGGGAGCTCTGCAATACACAGTTCTGTACAAGCATTAATCATTTCTTTTTTTTAATTCTCCCCACTTTTTTTTCTTTTTCTCTTTTTCTTATTTTGGTCTCAAGCGGCACGTTGGTGCTTTCTCCCGCCCGAGTGGTGACGTTAATGGAAATATTAGGACACTATTATGCAGAAAAGCTGAGAGCTACTAGCTGCTGAGAATTTGTGACGTGATGAAAGCTGCAGGTACAGTACCAAGACGGATGGAACCCCGGGAAGCTCGCTATTGGCTAGTGTTTGGCTTTCATTTCGATCCGCCGCAGCCAGGCACGGTTCAGGCCTAGCACCTGCAGCAACCCGGCACGCAACCAACCAGCTCGGCGGAACAAGGCCCCTTTCTTACCTTGGAGTTGCACCGAGCTGCCCACCCGGGCAGCACAGGGTAGGCACCACGAGGATGCGGGCATGCAAGGAACATGGCACCCGCCTTTGTGGGAACCTGGATCGCGTGCGGGACATCGACTCGACCACCAGAGGCGTTTTAAACTCGTGCCGATCCCTCTTCTTTTGGGAAACGGCAGACTCTGTCCGTCATCTCGGGTCCCACGGCGCTCGCGTCGTAGTCATTCCTTTGGAAGTATTGTTAACATATTGTAGCAGCATCGCATCCAAGATGCATTGTCTCTCATTTCAGTCGCTCTTTACCGTCTCAGCCCTACTTTCGGGCGTCATCGCGGGCCATCCCTCCCACAACGGCACCGACACCGACGCCGTGACAGTAGTGGTCAGCAAGACGATCACGACCTGCCCGTCGCCGCCCCCGCCTCCGCCATGCTCAGCCACCAGTTACACTACCGGGTCCGAGTCCGAATCCGAGTCCTCAGTCTCTCCCACCGCTACCGGCAGCTGGTCGAACACTGCCAGCTCGTCTAGTGTCGCCAGCACTTCCAGCGCCGGCACCTCGAGCACCTCCGGCACCTCGAGCACCTCCGGCACCTCAAGCGCCTCCAGCACCTCCAGCACCTCCAGCACCAGCATTGCGCCCCCAGCCTGCACCGACTTTTGGCTGGAAAACATTGCCCACCAGGGCGTCGGCCCGTTTGCCGGCTCTGGCTACGAGGTATTCCGCAATGTCAAGGACTTCGGCGCGAAGGGCGACGGTGTTACCGACGATACCGATGCTATCAACCGGGCCATCAGCGAGGGTGACCGCTGCGGCCCTGGCTGCACGGGTAGCACCAAGACGCCCGGCCTCGTTTATTTCCCGCCGGGCACCTACATGGTCTCGTCTCCCATCATCGACTTTTACTACACTCAATTAATCGGGAATCCTGGCTGTCTGCCGGTGCTCAAGGCTACGGCCGACTTTGAAGGCAGCTGGCTTCTCGATACCAACGAATACCAGCCGAGCGGCGGGCTGGCGTGGGGAGCGACCAACGTCTTCTGGCGCCAGGTTGCCAACCTGATCATCGACGTTAGCGACGTGCCGCCCGAGACTGCGATCTCGGGCATTCACTGGCCCAGCTCGCAGGCCACTTCGCTTTCAAACATCGTCTTCCGGATGTCCGAGGAGGATGGCACACAACACCAGGGCCTCTTCATCGAGGAGGGTTCCGGCGGCTATATGGGCGACCTCGTCTTTTACGGCGGCGCCCAGGCCATGTCCATCGGCAACCAGCAGTTCACCATGCGCAACATCACCGTCCATAACGCCAAGACGGCCATCCAACAGCTGTGGTCGTGGGGCTGGACCTACAAGAGCGTCAGCATCAACAACTGCGAGGTCGGCTTCGATTTTACCTCGGCCGCCGATGGCAACCTAGGAGTGGGCTCCATCACCATCCTGGACAGCGAGATCAAGGACACGCCGGTTGGCATCGCCTTTGGCAGCGCCAATGCCACCTCTCCTCCAGTGGCCAACAACTTTATCTTTGAGAACGTCCGCTTGGAGAATGTGCCGGACGCGATCCGTGGGCCGTTGGGGACCGTCTTGGAAGGGTCGTCGGGCGTGTCCGTCATCGAAGCATGGGGCCGTGGCCACAGGTACAGCCCCTCTTCCACGGGCCCTACTTTCTTCGAAGGCCCCATCGCTCCCAACCCTCGACCGTCCTCCCTAGCCTCGGGCACTATCTTTTACGAGAGGTCCAAGCCGCAGTACCATGAGGTGCCGCTCTCAGAGTTTGTCAGCGCCCGCGATGCCGGTGCGGCAGGTGACGCCGTCACCGACGACACGGACGCCCTCAACGAGCTCTTCGCCTCGGCCGCCGCCGCCAACAAGATCGTCTTCCTGGACGCCGGCATGTACGTCGTCACCGAGACCATCCGGATCCCCGCCGGCTCCCGCATCGTCGGCGAAGCCTTCCCAGTGATCCTCTCCTCAGGCGCCTTCTTCGCCGACGCCTCCGACCCCAAGCCCGTCGTCCAGGTCGGCATCCCCGGCTCGACCGGCCACGTCGAGTGGTCTAACACCATCGTCTCGACGCGCGGCGAGCAGCCCGGCGCGATCCTCATCCAGTACAACCTCGCGTCGCCGGCCTCGCAGCCCTCGGGCCTGTGGGACGTGCACACGCGCATCGGCGGCTTCGCTGGTTCGGACCTGCAGCTCGCCGAGTGCGCCAAGACGCCCGAGACGGTCATCACCGAGGCAAACCTCCAGCGCGAGTGCGTTGCCGCCTTCATGAGCATGCACATCACGGCCGGCGCCGCGTCGCTCTACATGGAGAACTGCTGGATCTGGGTGGCCGACCACGACATCGAGGAGGGCGCCGACAACCAGCAGATCACTATCTATGCCGGGCGCGGCCTGCTCGTCGAAGGCACCAAGGGCCCGCTGTGGCTGGTCGCGTCCAGCGTCGAGCACCACCAGCTGTACGAGTACCAGTTCGTCGACACCGAGAACGTCTTCATGGGCCAGATCCAGACCGAGACGGCCTACTACCAGCCGAACCCCGACGCCACCATTCCGTTTGCCGCGCTCGAGGAGTACCACGACCCCGTCTTTGAGGAGGGCGAGAGCGGCTGGGGACTGCGCATCGTGGACAGCACCGGGCTATTCGTGTACGGCGCAGGCCTGTACAGCTTCTTCGACAATTATGATGTCAACTGCAGCCAGATTGGCGAGGGGGCAAGGTGCCAGCAGAGGACCTTTAGCGTAGAGGGGGAGAGCGAGGTGCGCGTGTTTAACCTGAATACGGTCGGGACAAACAAGATGGTGACGGTGGACGGGGTGGATGTGGTGGACTATGAGGATAACATTGACGGCTTCGTGCACACGGTTGCGCTGTTTGGAACTACCGAGGAGTGAGTGAGCATTAGGGGGTTTGTCTGATTTGGTGAGATGTTGACTTGATCGGGTGATGAGAGATGACATCTGTCTTAGCATGGCTATATCCACTGCTTGTACTAGCCCAAAATTTCCTTTATCTATTGTGTAGTTGTATTAGTTAAGTTTAACTCCCCAGCAGTGGTGCCTGTGCATCGACAACTGGTTTTGAGTGTTACGAAAGTTGACAAGGGACACAAGCCAGTGTTTTAGAGTAGTATCGAGCAGCAGGGTAAAGGCCTCGCGCATGTGTGCCCAACGGGGCTTAGTGGCTCGTTAGTTTGCCCAAGTAGGCGCCACGCGGGGGAAAAAATGCAGCGTGACAAAATTGGTGCCGCATACAGCCCGCCTAACAGCCACTACGTCAGTACTAACAGGGGTTGGCCTTGGAAGACCCCCTGAAGCCCAGCAAGCAAAACAACCACCATTATGACCACCAAATGGTTTAGTGGATAGTTCAGTGGTGGTTTAGTGGGTGAGTGCTAGAAAGCGATAGCCAAGAGTTAGTGTTTTTGTCACTCCTTTTTTTCCACCACGTGGACGCCCAACCCGAGAAGCCGCTGGTTGCCTCTAATCCTTCAAGGCCACCATTGCTTGGCACATTAGTTGCACTGCCCACAAAGTGTACAGGTGGTCTAGATATTTAAGACCTTGCGCTCAACTTAGAGACTGCATGTCTCACGTACTCTCAAGCCCTCCTTGTTGGCAACTACATCCCGTACCATGGACAACGCAACAGCCTCGGATACGCCTCAACAGGCACCCCAGTGCAGATACAGTTGCGACTCATGTTCATGTGGAATTCCGTCTTATGAAGGGAGATACAACTGCCAGGACTGCCACAATTTTGACTACTGTGAGACATGCTTCGTCGACGCGACTCTCATCCACCCGGGCCACTCCTTCACCAAAATCGACCCCGCCGAGCCGCGGCCAAAACATGAACCACAAACAGAAGATGATCGCAGCTCCACCGCCGAGACAGAACAGTTCTGCCGGTCTTGCGCAACCGTTACCCAAGCGCTGCCGTGCGTCCACCTCTCGCTAAGTGACGAGAGATACCCGGGGGAGCCCAAGGGAAACATATCCCTCCTGTGGCGGTTGCGCATGTCTAGCCTAATCGAGGCAACCCAGCGGGGCTGTTCCTTTTGCTGCTTCATTCTGTATACCTTTTTCCGACCATCCAACGGAGAGATGTATTTGTACAACGAGGAGACGCCGTGGTATGCCCGACCGAGAGAGAATGACGACGAGCGTAAAGCACTTGTCGAGCATTGTATGGGGACTCTCACCCGGCTGAAAAGGGATCATTTTGTGTTTGGTGTCTACCCCATATGTTCGCGAAAGGGCGCTAAACCTCCCGATTACGACAAAATCGAAATCGCCCTTTCCAACGAAACAACAAAAATACAAACTATGGAAGAGATAAGGAGCGCTAAGGTGTTCCACTCTGCCGGTGTCATCACGGCGGAGTGGCATGTGTATGCGTCCAAAGGTGAGCGGGTTGTGGTCCCTTCCGCGCGCCAGGTGAACTCTTAACTCACGGTCCCAGACGATCCTGCATCTGAACACATCACGACCCAGCCGCCAAACCCTGCGCCGGCATCAGCCCGGGGGATACAACAGATCAAAGAGTGGCTAAGAAACTGCGACGACCACCATGGCGCTGCCTGTAGGCCGCCAGGCTCTGATATCCTCCCCTCTCGTCTCATCGACGTATCTGGTGGCGATACGCTGAAACTACACGAAACTCGGGCCGGGGAGCAGATCCGCTATGTGACGCTCAGCTACTGCTGGGGTGGGCCGCAGACATTCCAAACCGAGGCCTCTACCATTGCCAGTCGTATCAAAGGCTTCTCCATCTTCGATCTACCACGGACGCTCCAGGACGCCGTACGGGTCACGCAAGCGCTCGATCTCCGGTACCTCTGGGTTGACGCTCTCTGCATTACCCAAGATTCGCAAGACGACAAATTCCATCAAGTCTCTCGCATGACCGACATTTACAAAAACTCCTACCTCACCATCTCGGCGGCACGCGCCGATTCGGCCGGCTCGGGCTTCCTGCAGGACCGCTCCGACCCGGCGACTAATCTCTGGAAATCTCTCGTCCCCCTGCGCTACGCCCTCCCCAATAAATCGGCCACCACCATCCAAGAGGCGGCCACCCTGCCCCGCCGGACTCCCACCGGGACCGTCTACATCCTCTCCGAGTCTGCCGCGTTGACGGCTAGCACCCTCGACCCGGTCTCGTCCCGCGCGTGGTGCCTACAAGAGCAGGTGCTCTCCGTACGGCTCCTCTCCTTCGGCCGGTGGCCGACCTGGCGATGCAGCCACCTCGCGGCAAGCGACGGGGGGTACTACACACAAGACGGCCAAGTCATGACCGACCGCGGCGCCCAAGTCCGCCGCCGGCTCACCGACGCGCTGGCGATCAGCGGCGGCGGCGAGATCCCCATTGCCTTGGACGACCACTTCCGCACCGCCCAGCTCCTCGCAAGCTGGCGCGCGCTCCTGCAGGACTACACCCGCCGGAAGCTCACCTTTGCGAGCGACAAACTCCCCGCCATCGCGGGCGTCGCGCGCCAGTTGGCCCGCCTCACGGGCATGGAATACCGCGCCGGGCTGTGGGCGGGGAACATGCTGCAGGACATGATGTGGTACGCGCAGACGCGGGAGTGGCTGGTGCGGGCGTCGCCGTGGCGCGCGCCCAGCTGGTCGTGGGCGTCGGTGGACACGCCGGTCCTGTGCAATGCTGTCACGGCCGACGCGACGCCGCTGGCGAGAGTGTTGAAGTGCATGGTCGTGCCCGTAGAGGGCAAGTCCGGGTTCGAGATGGTCCAGGCGGGGATGGTGGAGATACGGGGCCCATTTGCGGAGCTAGACAGAGAGGGCACGATCAAGTTGTTAAGGCGGCAGGACTACTCGCCCCCGCCGCCGGTGAGCAAGAAAGTACAGGACTGGTACGCGGTGTTGCTAGAGCACAGTAAGACGCAGCCTTCAACATGGGTGGCGCTGGATGAGGCTATAAAGAGTTTGCCTGACAAGATGTTTGGGTTGATGATGTTTTCGAGGGATTGGAGGAGGGATATGTGGGACAAAGACAACCCCGAAGTGAATGAGACCTGTTACTTTGGGTTGCTGTTGAAGGAGGTGGAGGATGGCCGGTTCGAGAGGATTGGGGCATTTTGGAACGATACATCTGAGATGCTGGACCAGACCGTCCAGCCTTGGGAAGAAAGAACTGTCGAGCTGGTCTAGGGTACAGTAGTATTTGGCGTCTTAGAACTTGAGTCTCCAGAGATATGATGCAGCAGCTGCAGCATCGCAAAGAGGTACATGATGTGACAGCTTTGCGCTCAACAACAACTTTCTTCCACCATCCAAAATGCCCTTTACTTCAAAAGAAGGCCGGATAATCTTGGCCCTCCAACCGCTTTAAAACGACAAGAATTTAAGCGAATGAGCCGCAGCTAAGACCTATAGGATCGACTATAAGACTCTAGGGCGCCGACGCGTCGGCAAGCCTGCATAACGCGATACCACGCCTAAGTCAAAGAAGTTTACTCAGTGAGAAGAGGAGGTCATTGTTTGATATATGATCGAGCTAGTTTTACCAGCTTTTCTATCAAGGTTGCGTGGTATAGAAGACATAGCCAGCCAACTGCTCTGTATACGCGATGCGCCTCTTGCCGGCAAGCTCTAGGCACATCGATTTGTCAAACGCCAGCCAGAACTCCGTACGCGTTAGATACGTTGGTACGACTACCAGAGAGCCAATTGCGTAAATGGGCAACGGTTATCCAAGGGGTCAATCCCTCGGCTAGGCTATCCTTGAGTCAGAGGGTCGCTTCGCTCCACAAGGCCAACGACGCACTAAGTAAGCGCTGGAGAGCTAAAAGAACACGTGTGAAGCTTGGAGGATCACTTATTACACAAGATACAATGGATCTATTGGGTCAGAAAGCTGTAGGTAGAGAGGGAGTACAAGAAAAGCAGCCGGATGGTAGTGGGTGCAGGAGGAGCTCATACGAAGGTTCGGTGCTGTGGTGTATGCGGCAAGCCTGGCCATAATGTACGCACTTACCATGGAGGTCGCGGAATCTTCTGATTCAACTGTTTCCGATGTAATTATAGCTGGTTCTTAGTGATGATGTACCATAATTGAGGATAGTTGTCATAGAGTAATTAGAGGAAAGTGGGTCACTCACTAATATGGGTCACTCACTAATATGGGTCACTCACTAATATGGGTCACTCACTAATATGGGTCACTCACTGATATGGGTTACTCGCTGATAAAATACGTTATGGCAATATCCTATGCAGACGAAGGGAAGTTAGTTGGTAATCAACAGCGGCTAGAACGCGCGGGCCCGCCATCTTTTCATGATACCCGACTTCTGCCGCTTCTTCCTCCCATGGTGCCCAGAGAGCTCAGCCCGGAACCCCTTCTATTTCCCTAGAGTCTGCAAAGTATTCAATGCCTGGATCTTCTTGGTTTCTTCCTCAACCCCCGCGCGCCTGGTTTCCGTAATCTCTTCACCTCTCCCATAGCCTCCGCCGCTTCTCCGTTTCACCCACAGGCTTCGGCAGACTTGGCGTCCGGAATTTCCTCGTCACTCGCACCGTGCTCTGTGTGCTAACGGCCTTAGATGTGCTCAACTTCCGGAACCTCTTCGCTCTCTTCATGGCCTCCTATATACTCGTCCTCAGAGGCAACCTCGATGCGCTCAGATTCCACGGCTTGATCGTCGCTCGCCTAATCTCTCGGGTACTCAATCTCCGCACCTTGTGTGGTCAACCTAGGGTCGATGGGAACATCCTCCTCGGACTGACTTTCATCATCTGGCCAGTCCTCATCCTCGAACAGACCCTCGTCATTTGACAGGCTGTTGTCTTCAGATAGGTTCCTGCCCTCCTCTCCTTTTTCCATCTCCAACGCCATTTCGTAAGAGACCAGGTCGCTAAAAAACGCCAAGCTGAACCTGTTACGTGGATCTTTTCTGGAGAATATGGCAAAAATGGGAATGCCAACTCCAAACTTCAAGCCCGCCCACACTTGGGTCATTTTTATAATTTCGCAAAAGGTCCCAAGCTCTGTAACTGGAAAATTCGTGCCTGAGAATGGTAAGTTTCAATGTCCCCCGAGCCAAGCTTGACTAAACTATTAGACCAATCTTGCATAGCCGATTGCAAACGAATTCGTGAGGATTAATTATGGCAGGCTTCTGAGAAAAGTCGGCAATGACATCCATAATGGGAACAGTCGACATCATATCAACGACAGCCGATCGTTTGTCGATGGCCATGATGGCCTCGCCGTCAGTTACCGATTCTATGCCGTGGTTTACCAACGTGTCCCGCTCAGTCGGCGTGTGGAAGGGGCCATGGATCATGATTCGGATGGCGCTGGATTTATCGTCAAGCTCGTTGCGTATGGTGAGAAGGTTGCAGCATTGTGCAAGGCTGCCTGTCGCTCTGATAAGCCTGCCGCGCAGCCCAAAAGCGATGATCTTGTCAACTGGCATGGGGTTGACAGCACGCAGCGATCCCTTGAGTATTGAAATGGTGCGGGAACACACACCCACACACACACAACAACAAAAGAGGGGAGGACAAAGGCCACAACAAAGTAGGTAGATAGAACTCCCTCTGATCAGAGGGAGAGCATCTTGCCTGCAAGGCAACACCCGCAAGTCGGGTCAAAGGTAGGGTGCAAAACGAATGTTGTCAAATTCCATGTCCCTCGTCCAAGGACGGCAGTCTGAACAGGCTTAAATACAAGAAAATGTGGGTCCCTGAGCCAAGACGGCCTGCTCGGCCCTCTGATCAGAGGGCCCAAGTGACCGGGGAACAACTTTCCACGACTCAGTATGTTGTACGAGGGGGAGATCTCCTAAAGACTCATCTCTTCGGCGAATTCGGCTTCTAGGCCGTCATGGATTGAGTCTTTGAGAGGCAACGGCGTCTTCTGCTTGAGCCATAGCGGATGGAGCGGTCGGGAACCTGGGTTTTGCATATAGGTTGGATTGCCTGTGCATGTGTCAATGCGGACCATCTCGCGCAGACTCCGGATATGAATGGTAGCCAAGCTGGGGTAATTGAGATGGCAAGTCCTGAGCGACGAAGGATGCAGGGGAGTGCGATCTGATCCCATATCTTGGGCACAGTAACCACGGTCACGGCGCCAGTAAGATCTCTGTTTAACACTTCGTCTGGCCGCGTGTCGAGGCGTTCCTAGAGCTCGTCCATGACCTCCCTGCTGTAGACGAGAAAGCCATCTCCGTACCACCGAACTAGCCGCTGCCCTTCTTCTTCAATCTCCTGGAGTCTCTTGTCCGTGTACCTGCGTAACAGGGCCTTCCCGAGAGAGACCGGGCCTTCTGTTTGGGGGGAGTTGAGTGGCGACGTAGGCGTCGGGCTGGGGGCCGAACGAGATGGCTAGGCAGGTTTTTGGAACGGTTCCCGAGGCGATCTTTGCGGATGCCTCGTCGAGGCATTCATGTTCGATTATTGATACTCGTCGCACTTCGGCGGTGGATGGGCGAGTCATGATGGAAGCGAGTCAAGACGGAGCCGATGACTCTTGGACCGCTGATTAGTAGAATGTAGCGACCTTCGCAGCCTACGCTGGTTCCTTCCTCGGCAGTTCCCACTGGGTTCCCATATTCCAACAACGCAGGCAAGAACTCGGCCTGTCTAGGGCCAAAGGCACCTGATGCAATAATGCACTTGCCTCATGTAGGTAGCTATCGTTGCCTCTCCCAGTTGCCAGCAAGCGGGTCGGAAATGCGATCCAAAGACCCCCAACAATTTTCCATGGCAAAAAAAAAAAAAAAAAAAAAAAAAAAAAAATCTTGCACCGGAGATTGCACTACCAAACAGTTGCTACGGAAAATCGGTGCGACTTTGACGCTAAGCTGGACCTCGGAGACCTTCGGACGCCGAGAGCTCGGTGACAGGCCGAAGCCGCCCTGCTTCCTCAGCTAATTGTAATAGAGCTTCTAGACGCTTCTTCATAGTTGCGGGGTTTATTTATTTGCAGTGCTCCGAAACAATCACAGGCTAAAAAATTCAAGGCATGCGTCGTCTGCCGAATCTCTTGGCCCGCTTTCCAAAATGCACACCTACACCGAGGCACAGCTCAGACGCTATCTGGAGTACATTGGCTGCCGGGAAGATGCCCGCCAGGCGGTGTCCGCGGACCCCTTAGCGCTTCTCACGACCGTCCAGCGGCTCCACATGGCTCGTGTTCCCTTTGAGAGCCTGTCGCTGCACTACTCGAGGCACCGGCTCTTGTCACTCAACCCGGAGGACTTGTACACCAAGATTGTCGGCACAGGGCGGGGCGGGTATTGCATGGAGGTCAACGCATTCTTCGCCACGATCCTTCGCACCCTCGGCTTTACCCTCATCAGTGTCGGTGCAAGAGTCAAGGGAGGAGACGGGTACAACGGATGGTGAGAAGCTTCGTGGCGAAGAGTCGACTCATTTGCTGACAGAATGCAGGGACCACATGGTCAACCTCGTCACCATTAACAAGACACGCTACCTGGTCGATGTTGGATTCGGCTCCAACGGGCCTCTGAACCCGGTCCCGTTGGAACACAACCATGAATTTGTTGGGATAAGCCCTTTCCGCGGGAGGTTGCAGTACCGCTGCCTCGAGGAGCACTCCGACCCTGAACAGAGGGTGTGGGTGTACTCGGGTAAGCCCATCGAGAGCGCCGCATGGAGAGACTTGTACGCTTTTACCGAAATCGAGTTCTTCCCGGGGGACTTTGAGGTCATGAACCTCAAGACGATGACGGCGCCGCAGAGCTTCTTTGTGCAGAGCGTCATGTGTATGTGCACTCTCTTGGACGCTGAGAAGACGCAGCCTGCCGGTCTCTTGATCTTGCACAGAGACTACGTCAAGCAACAGGTGGGAGATCAGTCTAAGATCATCGAGGCTCTCGAGACCGAGGAGCAAAGGGTCAGAGCATTAGAGAAGTATTTTGGGATTGTGCTCAGTCTAGAGGAGCAGAAGGCTATTCGAGGCCTTGCGAGTGAGTTGAAGAGCAAGAGAGGCCATGCATGAGTCGGTACCATTAGCTGCGTCATGTGCCATACGCATAGAATATAGATATTTGATGCCGAGAGGCAATGTAGTACAATTAGACTGACATGAAAGACTAGCATGGTTTTACTAATTATCGCGTTACACCCCCACGTGCACCAGCTTTCGCTCAGCGCATTTCCTGCGCCTCTAACTTCGACTGCTTGCACGTAAGTGATTGGTCTGCTGTGGCGTTTCTCGTCAAGTGGGTTGTCGGGGCAATCCTACACCGAGCTCAAAACATTCAAACTTCAGTAACTGATAATTTCTTGCTAGCGCTCTCAGCATGTCATCCTCGCCGCCGTGGTTGGACCGCTCGTACCATGCTCGTGTATTTTAAGCCTCCGTTCCACAATCGGCATGCCACATCTGATGACAGCACTCTCACTATGCCAACGCTATCTAGCCTTCTCACATGCAGTGGCTGCGGCACAGAATGATCACTCTCCCCCATATGAGTGGGGGTGGACATGAGTTTGGCACGAGCTAGTTGGGTCTTGGAGTCATGGTTCTGGAACATCGCCAGGCAGCTCATGCTTTCTGGGGCGGATAGTGGGTTTGAGCTTGTGTAGATTGATTACTCTGGTACTTTCCGAGCATCGCTGAGAAGCCATAGACATACATATCACTCGCTCTGTGAACAAATGAGCGGCAAAGCCGCAACCCCCTCCAGTTACAAAGCCAGCCCGTACGCAGTAGATGTTACTCGATTTCCAATCAGAACGCAGCCAACCAAAGCCCGAGCCCAGCTGCCATACTCCATCCCATCACCTTGGTCTCCCAACGCCACACCGTACCTGCGGCATTTTCGCCCTCCCCGCCGGGCGTGACAAACCTACCATCGTCAGATTCGCCCGTCCGCTGCAAGACGTAGATCTCGCCGGTCGAGTCCGACGTCATCCACAGCCGACCCTCGCTATCCAGCGCCAGCCCGGCCGGCCGGAAGCAGCCATCGGGGCAGGCGGTAAGGTCCGGGTTGGTGATGATATCGGTCAGCGCGTCGTGGCTATCGGCCGAGGCTACTGGCTCGCCAGAGTTGGCATCGAACGCAAGCGACGCGACGCGGTAACCCACTGGCGAGGATCTGTCGACTGTACGACGTTAATTTCTTGGCCTGACGAGCAATACGCAAAACAGAAACTTACAGCTCCCACGGAAGGAGATATACGCCGTAGCCCCATCCTCGGTGAACTTGATGTCGATCGGCGCATAGTGCGCGGGGAACGTGAGCCTCGGTGCGGTGAAATTGCTCGCGCAAATCTCGTCGGTGAGCGTGTTGTTCTCCTGAATGGCAAACTGCATGCCCACTGCCAAGCCGTCGTTCTCGGGAATCTCGGACGCCTCCCAGACGGCAAAGCAGTGCGGATACCCAAAGTTGCTGCCCTGGTTCTCGCTCTCCTCCCCGTCCAAGGTCCCCAAGAAATTGAGCTCCTCGCCAGGGTTGTTCTCGTGCACATCCTGCCCGTTGCGGGTCACCCCGTCCACGCTGTTCTCGACGGCATAGATGCCACCGGTGATAGGATGCTCGGCCACGCCGACGCTGTTGCGAAGGCCCCAACCGAGCACACGGCCGTCCGAGTTGAAGTTGTACACGCTACCGGTGTCGTCTGTCAGGTTGGATAGGTCGAACGCGCGGATCTGCGACAGGCCGTTGGACAAGACTGTCGTCTCGGCCATGTCCGTGTCGGCGCTGCCGCGTGAGACCAGCAACGTCTCCGGTTGCCTCTGCGACATGAGCAGCGTGCGCGTGACGAGGTCGTTGTTGCTCATGTTGGCGACGAGCGTGCGGCGCCCCCCGCTGACGCTCCCGGCCCTGGCGTTGTAGGTCCACGCGAAGACAGCCTCGGCTGTCGAAGCATAGAGGGTTGTGCCATCGTTTGATAGTGCAAGGCCGTGGTTGAGCTGGACAGATTAGCAATGATTAACTGGGAGCATCTCGTCCCGATAGCAGCCTACCTCTTGCAGGTCGACAAGCATATGTGAGTGATTAGATGCCAGGCAGGTCCCGCCATTGTCTGTGAACCTGTGTCGGCTAATGCCTTTCCCACTCTCAACGACCAGAAGAGCGCCGGTGCTATCAAACTGGATGCTCCGTGGCTTTGTGAGGCCGCCAGTGACGAGCTGCGCCTGCCACCCTGGAGCGACCACAGGATGCGAGTACGACGGGACAAGCACTTGTGAGCATGCCGTGTCCTGGGCGACAGCAGCGGCCGCATACAGGCCAGCCGCGACGGCCGACTTGGAAATTGAGTTCCTCATGGTGATGCCTCGACACGGATATATCTTGGCGGCACGTCGTGCTTCCTCGCACGGGACGGAAGATGAGGGGATTTAGAGTAGCGAGTTAGGCTGCCTATGAATACTAACCAGACGTAAGTAGGGTGGGGTCAGCGATTGCAAAGAGCTCCTGAACCGAGAGAACGGTAACGAGCATGTCCACGAGCAGCACACCCGGGGGGCATCCCGGAGCGCCCAAGGTTAGATAAAACCAGCCATGCCTTGCAGCTGAACCCGCCCCCCGGGTTGAGGCAAGTTGTACGTAAACGAGAAATCCGCAGCCAAGAATGGTACCCTCGGCTCGCGTCTATGGCAAATACTCGCCGTCTAGCGTGATTCTTTATTATGCAAGCACGGAAAGCAGTCGATAGTGTCGAGAGTGCCCAGAGAGTTGCGCGGGTTTTGACAACGCCATGCCACTTCCCCGCATCACCACCTCGCGGGGGGTTGCCATCGACCAATGAACTGCGCCGGAGGTGATGGCATTCTTCTGGTTCGCTTCTGCGAGGGGGGTTGCGCTGGACCACAAATGGACGAACGACAGCGGTGTGCCCCGCTACCGCTCTCTGCCGATATCCCACCGTGCCCACCTAAGCCTTGGTTCGACGGCGGCGAAGGGTCGCCTTCCCATCCCGACCGAGCATGGTGGGATGTTAAGAAGAGGGGCAGTCTTGGCCAGCCACCTGGTCTCTAAGCTGGGCACGCTGGAGGCATCTGGGCAATCAACCTACCAGCGTGTCGGCGTCTGTTGACTACTTGTCAAATACTCTCACTAGCCCGGTAGTATCGTGCAGTGCAGCTCCGCTTTGGCCCGTTCCGGACTGGCATCCATATATCGTTCTCGCCTGACGATACCGGGAAAGGCCTGCACTTTATCCTGCAGGCTGTTATTCAAGGCTAGCCACTCGCCTCGTTTGCTAGTTTATGCAGTTTGCGGCACCTTACCCGGCTTAAGAACAGCGCATCCGAGTGCTCGGGCAACTTCACTTGAACCACACCGTCACCGCGCCAACAAGTGGTAACGAGCGAACGAAAATGGGAGGAAACGGAAACCTACGGCGGCTTGCCGTAGCGGCGGCGGCCCTGTTCCAGCACAGCCAACGCGCACTCGCGCTCCCGCAAGCCGGCAACACTGTCGCCGGAGCGCCGCGGCCCTGGGTGACGGTTGACCCATCCGGCGTGGCGTCGACGGTCACCCCCGCCGTCATCACCACCCAAGGGCACCGGGCCACCGTCCTGGAGGCGCCGTCCAGCCTCATATCTACCGCCACATACACCATCTCCCCGGATGGCCGGCTATCCACCTACACCGGCCTGCCGCCCGTGGCGGAGGCAACTGGCAGCACCGAGGCCGGTGTCTTCCTCGCCTGCGGCAACGAGAACAACGTCGGTCCGGACGCGCCCTTCTGCCAGCCCAGGCGCGGCAGCACGCTGCACCCAGGGCGCACCTACTACAGTATGGCCTCTCCCACCCTCCTGTCCCTCTCCCTCCAAGCAATTCCTCACCGACTAACCCCGCTCTCTTCCCCCAACCGCAGTAACCTGGTCGCCGATGTACTTCTCCCCTTCGTCGGCCCTAATCACATTCCAAACCATCTACCCGGACACCAACGACGGCTTCCAGTCCGACCCATTCCCCGCGGCACGGGGCTTCTACGCGTGGTCCATCCCGGCCGACTTCCTGGCCACGCGGCCGGGCAGCCCCGAGGTGCTCAACGTCAGCTTCCAGCTGGCGCAGGACGACGCCTCGACGCCGGACGTGGACAACGACGTCAACATCTACCCGGGCCCGTTGGTGTACGTCACGTCGTCGGACGAGGGCATGGCGCCGGCGTCGGGCGAGTCGGGCAGCGGCGGGCCCAACGCGGCCGCCATCGCAGTGCCCGTCGTCGTGGTCGTCGCGCTGCTGCTCGTCGGCGGGGCGTGCTACGCGTCGTGGCGGCGGCGCGGGACGGTGCCGGTGCTGGCGGCGCTCAAGCGGCGGTCGACGGGCGGGGCGGGGTACGGCGCACGGCAGAGCCGGTCGGAGCGGATGGGCGCCGCGGCGGTGCGCGCCGACAACAAGTCCGAGACGGATGTCGGCGTGGAGTTGACGGATCGGGATAGCTGGTCGCCCACCGCGAGGACCGCAACGGGCGGGAGGAATGTTTTCCGGGAGGAGGTCGAGAGGCAGGAGCGGCAGGCGCGGTTGGGGTGAGTCGCTAATGGCGACGGAGGAGAGGGCCGGGATTGCCGTGGGGATGGAATTGCGCAGGTGCACATCACCGTATATAGCGGCCTTTGCTGAGAGCGGCGCTTCACTTTTGCTAGGTTCTGAGTAACTAAGGTACAGAGTGCAATGGTCCAAGCAGGGTTCCGGTTGACTTGAGGTGGTACGGCTGCCGGCACCCCGCAGCCATTGCATTTAGATCCACGTCCCGTCACTCCAACTTCACAAGCACAGAGCAACGATTCGTGATTAGAGATGTATTGGTTATCTGCATGCTGCTCGGCATGCTCATCATCGGGATCAGCCGATTACAAGGGTATAAGCGTCTAGTAGGGCAGAGTTGCCGTGTCAAAATTAACTCCCGAGTCGGACCTGCGACCGGGTCAGAAGAAGCGAGCGCAAGAGCTGACCCGTCCCGTCGTCAGATCGTGTTCCCCGTGTCCGGTATCCAATACTGCCACCCGCACTATCACGTCTCCGGACAGCCGACAAGGAAATGGTATCCGACGCCGTGTTACGTCCAAGACTAGTGCCGCCCCCCCTCCCACCAAATGCTTCTTATGCGCCACGCTGGTACTGTTCAAGGGTAAAAAAGAAAAAAGGAAAAAAAAAAAAGGCAGTGGCGAGTGCCCTTTCGAGTTATTATCGTCCCAACGTCTGCCGGCTTCCCGCTTAACCCGAATCATTCCACCATCCGGCTTCAATGTTGGGCTTGTAGTAGCCCACCGCGCTCAGCCTCACTTGCTTTTTGTTCGCCATCGACACGGGTGCCGGGAAATCGGACGGTGAGATGGGCGAGTCTGGCCGTGGGACATCTGCCTCCTCATCCTCGGCCAAGTCTTCCAGGATTTGGTGCGGGTGGTGTTCTTTTTGGCCCTTCGGGCTGACCTGTTCCGATCCCCGCCGGGGAAGGCTCCCGTCTCTCCGCTGGGGCCTGCTGCGTGGTCCGGCGGCGGTCGTCAGAGACGCCCTTTGTCTCCCGCCGGCGGACTTCTGGCTGGCAGCCGAATTGGACCGGCTGCGCATCCGCCCGCAGTCTCCCGGGCTCAAGGTGTCACCGTACCGGAGAAAGTGTTCGAGGTCGGAACCAAGCTCGGATGTAGACTCATGAACTAGGTCGTCTCGTTCTTTCGCGCTCGACTGCCGTGGGCGGGCACCTAATGCCCCCGTCTCCAACCGCGTGTTGCCCCTAGAAGATTGCCGCGAAATGCCGCCGTTCGTGGAAGTGCTCTCGTTCGTCACCTCGCGCTTGAGCTGATGGTGGTCTTCTCGATCCATCTCTTCAAACTCGGCAATGATATCCTCACGCATCCGAGCGCGCTTCATCCGGAGAGCGGCCAGCAGCATCTCTTCCTGGCGCGTCACCGCCATGAATCGCCCACTGCTGCCGTCGTTGATGCTGCTGGTGGCACTGCCGCGCCGCCCGGCCAATATCGCGCTCCCAAGGCTCGTGCTGCTGCGGATCGATACACTGTCGTGCCCGGTAGATAAGCGATGGCTCTGCAGGGCCAGGTCTAAGCTACTGGGGGAAAGCGGGGGCGTTTGTTCTGGAGCGCGAGATACAGGCTGCTGGGAACGGTGCAGCGGCGGCGCTGGAAAGTCAAATTCTGTCTCGATCATCGCCGGCTCGGCTGGCTTGTCGCTCAGTTTACTCCTCGATGCATTCTTTGAGACAGCCACTCTCTGCCGCCCCGAATTTTGCGACGAAACGCGGGAAACCGTGCGGTCAGTAGACGTTGTACCAATTGAGAGCCGC
Source organism: Madurella mycetomatis (assembly GCA_022530565.1). NCBI lineage: Eukaryota > Fungi > Ascomycota > Sordariomycetes > Sordariales > Madurella > Madurella mycetomatis. Next base: position 9,127,215 of record JAJTVB010000003.1, on the reverse strand, counting down.
GACGTCTGGCGACCCACGTCTTCAATCTGCTTTGCGGACGACTTGGAGTTCAGAGAGCTGGACCGAGCACCGATCTGTGGCCCCTTCGCTGCGGCGACCTCTTCAGCAGGGAAGAACTGAGGGCTCTCTGCAAAGCTTGTGCGCTTCGCAGGCTTGTTCCGACTGCCCTCCTGTGGCTCAGCCCGTTGAGACGCTGCAGAGCGGGGGCTCGTGGGACTCGGCTGCCCATCGCTGAGCGGCGGCACCGCGAGGGAGCCCTTGGACGAGAGCTCGTAGTCGTCCTCCGAGTCAGAGGAGAGGGCCAGAACGCTATTCTGCAACAAGTCGATGTCGGTGAGGCTGCGGTCCGTCCGCTTCGAAGCCTTGGACGTCCTGGTATGCCGGCTTGAGACGCTGGCGCAGTCTGCGGGTGTCGTAGATGCCGGGCTTGAGAGGTTGGCCGCCCCTTTCAATGTTGCCTCAGTGAGGTTGGCTGCCGCCGGTGCTTGTTTGGACGAGTGGCCCGCTCGCGACGCGTTGGGTGGGAACGGAGACAGGTAGGTCTTCCCGGAGTTGCTGGCCGGGGGCGTGGGGTAGGCGGGATGCTGCTGGTCCGGAGCCGTCTGGCCGAACCGGTAGTCCGCACCTTCATGCAGCTCCTGGTCCATGGCGTCGGCGAACGTCCTCTGCTCGTAATGATCGTAGAGGTTGTACAAATCTATATTGGCCCTTGTTGGCTGTGGCTTTTCGCTGACGGCCGGGCCGCCCCTTCCAGATGAAGGATTGGAACGTGATTGGCTCCGGTCCGTCCGCTGCGGAATCGGCGGTGGGGTTGCGGCCGGCGATACAGACATGACGGATGGCGATTTTGTCAACATGTCGGACCCGAGAACGTGTCCTTTGTGGGACTCGGGGTGGAGAAGCTTGGAAGATTTGTGTTTCTGCAGTAATGAGGACAAGTCGAGCCTGGAAGGCTTTTTCTTCTTGAGGGACCTCGGTTCGTTGGAGAATTCGCTGTCAAAATCGAGCAACGCGTGTGCTTTGGAGGGGAGCCCCTTGGCCATGGCCGAGTTCGAAGTCTGCTGCGATATTGAGAGCGGGAGCTTCGACTTGTCGTAGAAGGAGGTGATGGTCGAGCTGGACTGTCGCCGGCGCAGGCTCGAGGCATCCGTGGTCATGTCGTGGACCATGGAGCCAGTCAGTGTTTGCCTGTGCAACACGGAGGGTATGATATCCGACTCGTCCTCCCACCGTCTCTCCCGCTGGGCCGTGGCCCATCCATCATGTCCCGAGGCCAGGCCCCCGCCACCATTCGTATGGTCGGCAGTCGCCTCCGAGACCGCGACACTGATGCCCGAGTTGGACTGATGTTCCCATGCCCATCGAGAGTCGGCCGGGGCCGCCCTCGACTCTTCGTCGACCTCGGCGGTCCCGAGGATCTTCTGTACCTTGGTCAATGGTCCCGATATCGAGGGGGGGTGCGCAGGCGCTGCTGGTTTTTGTTTCCGACCCGGCAATGGGAAGATGAATTTCGAGGAATGCCCCATCGTAGCCAAGTCCGGCCTCGGCAAGCTTCGAGACCGAGTCACGTCCCGGACGTCGAAATCCGGTATCTGTCAGGTGCCCGGATCACCACGGCTAGTTCATGAGTGCAATGCGGGAGGCGTTGTCGAAGAGGCGCGCAAAAGACTTTGTCTTAAGGCCCATGCATCCGAACAGGCGGTGGAGATTTCTGGCTTCGCATCAACCCGGCCGCGTCCGGGATCCAACGGCACGTCTGTCCAGGTGATTGAGCGAAGGGTTCCCACTTGCGACCCAGCTGTGTGGTCATTTCCCCGTGCAAGGAACCGCCCGGCAGCGCGCAGACACGAGAGGCGGGATCTCGCGTCTTATGTTCAGCTCTGTGTGGGAGAGGGAGAGTTCGGACAAACAGCAGCACCTTTCTCAACCGTCAAGGCCACACATGCGCAGACCAGGCCAATCCTTGCCGGCAATCAGAGAGATCCCTGGAGGTTTAAAAAGGCCCCACCCACCTATGCTGTGCACGACCGAGCAATTTGACAAAGAGGCGATAGCTCCGTCAGCAGGTCGTTGACAGAAACTCTGACCAGACTCGGAAAAAAAGAACAGGGCTTGAGACCCATCAAGAGTGCGAGCAGACTGTGCATCATCCGGGGAGGGGATAATGGATCAGAAACAAACTCTTGATTGCGGATCCGCTCGAGAAAATCACTGGGTGGTGGCCCTGCCGTGCTGCACTGCGACGCTAGCTAGCCAGCCAGGCAGCTCACGGGCCATCAAGTTGGAGATGCGTCTCGAAAGGCGGTCGGTCGCCTCATGCTGGTTCGGCGCGCCCTTGTCGATTTCCTGCATTGATTGCTGGGCCCTAGGAGTTCTTTCTTGCAGGCCAGGCATGGCGGAAGAACCCTGCCTTTAGGCGTCCCTTCCGCAATCCCAAGATCCGACTCAGCTTGGTCGATCTTGCTTTTTTTTTTTTTTCTTTTTCTTTTTTCTTTTTCCGTGTAGTAGCCTGCTGCGCCGAGAGGAAGACGACAGTACCTACACATTAGCAGTCCGCAAAGGCGCCCGCCATTTCTGACGTGCAGGTGCAAGCAGCCATCCCTGCCTTGTTCCAGAGTGCCGCCAAGTCGTGTTCTACTCCGTACGGAGACAAGCGAGCTCGGCCTCAAGATCGCCCGCAATCTCTGGGCCCAGCTCAGGTTCCCGCCGGTCGGCGAGCGATCACCCGGCCCAAGCAGGGAAACACAATCCCCCAGATTTCCCAACAGTCAGGCGGACAGGCTCAGGGATCGGCGACCTTGGTTATCACCGCAAAATTGCAGGCGCCGGGACTCTCGAACTTCAAACAGAAAGGACCCACAGCTCGAGGCTGTGTTGCACTTCAGCACCCTTTTTTCCCCACGAACTGCTCTTAAGGTTTCGTCTTCGGATGTTTTGCAGTCGACCTGTCAATCGGGACAGTACATAGTAATCGTATACTCTATACTCCGTATGTGGCAGCGCAATCATGCCTTCATGCTTGTGCCACCAGCATCCTGCCTCAGCGGGTCTCACAAACAACGGTGGTCATGCTGATTCGCACGCCCGTGTCTCTCGATCCCGCGCAGGCCCTCCTGACGCCTTCGGATCAAGCCGCCACCAGCCATCAGTCATCAGTGAATATGTTGCACTAAGAGCGAAATTACCGAATGATCTACGATCGGGTCGAGCATTGGCGGCAAGCAGCTATCGTGGGCGGCTCCACATGCCATGTCGTTTCTCAATCTCACGACATCGGCGATCCAAAAATGCTAGACTTGGCGCAGCCGCCCGTGCCGTGTCCTGTCAGGGCCTGCCGGTTTGGGGCACGGCTATCGGAGAGGTCAGCTCTTGCTGGTCTAGTGGCATGGCCGTCTTGCTTTGTTTGGCCCACCCCTGGACGGGCCGAGTAGAAGTCGGCCCGTGGCGCACTGTCCCCAACAACACTTAATAACCAGTCTGGGAAATTCCGACGCTGGAATTCTTCGGTGTTGCCTTGGCTTGTAGTTACGACGACTCGGCTGTACCATACTGTACATATTATACGCTTCTCTGCCGCGGAGCCGTCCATGGCGGCCGAACATCGCAGCATGTAGAGTGCGTCCAGTGCTACAGCGTTTCATGGACGACCCGCTTGGCTCATGCAGTCGAAGGACCCTATCTGTGGGTGTTGTGGTGCCGTGCTCCCCCATAAGACTCTCGATTCGCCGATCTTTCGGTCCCGAGCTCGCGGGAGACGTGCCTTGACAAGGCCCTTATTCGATCACTCGGGCCCTTCGAAGCGGAACCTTCACCCCAAAAAGGGTTTCATTCTTCGATGGAGCCTCGAACAGCCGCCGGAGGTAGACCGCAGCATCTGCCGCCTTGGGATGCGGGATCCGACGCCCGCCACAATGCGGGGGAGCCCTCAATCACAGTTACCCTCCATCAACTTTTTGTTGCATTGGACATGCACACTGACGACAGGCTAGGGTTAGGGCGCTTTATCACGCCTTCAGTATGCCACGATCCAGAGGTTGAGGGGTCCGTGCCACAACTTCGGCGGTAAGGGGGATATCATGGGTAGAACAGTGTGAAATATTCCGCCAAAACGCGTGTACTGTACTTGGCGAAAGTTGCTCGCCCGTCTATCCAGAAGCGCCGGGTCTGCTTGCGCAGCTGTATCCAGCGCGACAGCACCTGTAACCCCGAACCCCCCGGGTTGCTATGCTCCTCTACAGTTTTGTATATGCGTGGCATCTCCTGCGATTAGCATATCCGTTTAACCCTGCCGCGGCCATCTTCATTTCGCCCCGCAGCACTCGGGAAGATCTTGCCGGATGCAGCGCTTGTCGAACATCATAATCCGTCATCATCAGAGTGGTATCATTAATCATCAGCCTTCCTCCCTCTTGCGGACGGAGCCCGTCCATGAAACAGCAGCGGAGAAGCGGGCCTGGAGGAGGATAGACCCGCGCCACGCGCGGAATCCAATGGGTTGACGCTCAGCTTGTCCTGGTCGACATATCGTGGGGTTCCTTCGATCGTGGTCTTCTCGTAGCTCACAATGTTGATCGGTGGAGGACGGGCACGTTTTCGCTCCGGTAGACTGTACAGGTACGTCGAGCCGATCACGAGGGCAGTGCCCAGAACGAACTGCAGCGGAGGTAAGCAGGAGAGCTCGAGACATTCGGGCCGCGGGGGGGAACGCACCGACGACGTGACCTCAAAACTGAAGAAGAAGATGCTGAACACAAAGCTGATGACGATGCTGATGCCAGTCGCGAAGTTCTTGGCAATGTTGTCTGCATAGTTGATGCAAAGTGAGGTTAGTACCCCGCCAACCGCCTGGAATACGATGGCTGTCCAGACGATGCCGTTGTACCCGTCAAAGAACCCATGTTTGGCAATCTCCTTCCCGTCGGTGACGACCACGCCGATGATGAAGGCCGGGAACAGCGAGTAAAATGAGAGCTGGATGTTCCTCGTCCAGACGGAAGCGGAGGATGTCGAGTCCTTGAGAAGTTTCTCAAAGTACACCCCTGTAAGCCCAGAGACGACCGCTGCGACCAGGACGGCGGTCAGCCCGACGGTGTAGTTCATCTTCGGTCCCATGTCTTGATCCTCCATGATGCCCTCATATGTGGCAGATCGCTTGGTGAGCTCACCAACCAGTCCGCCGACGGCCCTCTTCGTCAACTCCCTGGCCACCTCTGCCACGCCACCTGCGACCTGGCCCAGCTCGTGGACGGACCGTGGGAAGAAGTGGTCGGAGAAGTCATGGATATCCAACGTAAGGTCCCTGGCGTTGGCCGACGGGAGAGACACGATCGAGACGCCGATGGTGAGAGCAACGAGCGACATCCAGCGCCTTATCCCGAGTGTGCGGCCGAGCAAGGCAACCATGAAAACCGCTGTCGTAATGATCTGCCAGGTTACAAGTTAGACCGAGACTCTGCAACTCTCTCGGTATGGTTGAAGTGGACGTACCTTTAGCTGGTAGAGAACCTGGAAATGCACCGCATCCAGGTTGCTCAGCGCCACATACTGGAGCGTGTTCTCCAGCGTGTACAGGACCGCCGGGATGGCGAGCTTCCAGCTGTCTCCCGAGAAGACCGAGTTGTAGATTTGCTCCAAGAGCACCGTCACGGGCGTTTGAGGGGCCAGACTTCTCGACGACTCGTAAATGGCAAACGTTAGCGATATAGCAAGCTTGATGACCTCGTTTAACAAGACGGCGGTCGAGGCGAAGTAGCGATGATCGCCGGGCGGGGTCATGATTCGCGAATAGTGCATAATCTGCGATCCCGCGCGTGTCAGTGACGGCAGCCCGGCGAGGTCTGCATATTGGACGGAGGGGTGGCGCGCACGAGGATGAGAGCCGAATTTTGGAACGTCAACTGCGCCGGGCCATGTTAGTAACTGTGACGAGCTCCTCCTCGCAGACAACGGTAGCTGCGTACTGTGATCAACGATGCCTGCTTCATGGGCATGCCGAGCATGGTGGGCCCGACGGCCATCTTCGGGCTAAGCGCCATCTTTGTACTCTCTACGGCGATTGTAGGGCCGCCGATGGCCAAGCACTCGGGTTTGGTGTCGTCGACGCCAAACGGGGAACTGGCACCGGAGGATATACGACGATAGGCCAAGAGAGGATACCCTGAGGGCGGAAGTTGTGGTTTGGCGAAAGGGATGCTCGCGACGTCACAAACAATAAAAACTAGCTGCCGGTGCAATATGCACGGTCCGCGTTTCGGCACCCGGCTCCTGCAAGTTGCAGGGAGACACAATCCTAGATGCAACACCTAGACTAACTGAGAATTTGCAGATTGAGTTGGACCCTGTGATTTTTTAATCTCTTGTGTTGGCCTCGGGCGACTTTAATTTTGTCCATTGTTGGCCAGCTTGGGGGCCTCCCCTTGTTGTTGTCACACGGTAATTGAGGCGTGGCTGTCCACAGCACGCGGCGCTGCCACCCCTCATGGATCGCCAAGAGCTTGTCTTTCCGATCTGAAGCTGCTGCACCCCAGCGCTGAGTTGCAACTGATGGTACCCGTCGGAGGACAGATAATCTGGAGTCCGTGTGCTAGCACTTGGGGGACTTTGACAGGGCACAGATTCCGACAAAAGCGTCGGAACAAAATGTTATTAGTTGATCTCGAAGAGAATGTTCCAATTCATCAATGGACGTCATCGGTCTCCGCGCCCGACCCAGCGGGAGTGGAGACGCGCCGCATTGGACAGAGACTCAAGAGAATTGCAGCAGTGGAATTGCTCAGCTTGGCAACCAATGAACCAATTACGTAATTATTGCGCACTGGGCACAAATGGGCCGCGGCTTAATCGTCCTAACAACCTCTGTCGCACTGCAGGGAGCGAAAAAGAGGCTCAAAATAAGCTTAGGTAGGGAGAAAGGAAAGATGTGTCTTGTATTGATCCCCGGAAGTGGGGGGTTTTGAGTGGTATATATACAAAATAGATCCCCTGTGGTTAACTGCGCTCTAACTCTTGGCAACGCTAAGTCCTCTCTGATTGCAATAACCTCGCACCGGTATTCAGTAGGTTCAACGAGGTACTGTACATTTCGAGCACGCGATGTAGGGGCGACCGGTATAGTGTACTCAAGGGGTAAGTAACTACATACCTCTACTTTTGATTCGGTCACCGTTCAGTTTGTTCTCTCTGTTCAAATGCTAATCCGAAAGATGATCGCGGTCGAGTCTTGCCGACTTGTTCCACCCATCATTACGTACAGTTGTTTTATTTTGATCTTATAGCATTTTAGAAGGGTTAAAAGGAAAGAGAAAAGAAGAAGAAGGAGGGGGCAGAAAATGGGGAAAGGAAACAGGGAAAGGAAAAAGGAAGAGCAAGAACAGAGTGCATTCATCACACCCTTCAACTGGCTGCTTCCCGCGTCAGCCGACGTGCTTGTTAGAACGCCATGGAGGATGGTGCATGAAGCATGAAGCATGGTGCTAGGAATGTGCACAGGGCTTTCCATCAGGAAACCAAACTGAACCTGCGCACTAACGAATGCCAACACACTGTTCGTGAAGAGCATACGTAGGCATAGAGATAATCGATAGGCGCCTCTACGAATGCTAGGACTTTTGGGAATGCTAGGACTTTTAGAGATGTATACCTCTGCCAGGGTCAAAAACCGGACAGCTTTTGGTGAATTGGCTGCCTGGAGCTATCCGTTTTTGACCCTGGCAGAGGTATATTTGATACCTAATTATAATTATTAAGCTGACATGCAAGCATCGTATTGCGGCTGAAAATGAAACGCAAGCATAATATTGCGGCTGGGAATGAACTGATTTCCCCTCTCGGTTGACTAACGCGATGAAGCGGCGCAAGGCTCAAGGAACATAAAAATACCTCACCATTGTCACGCCGTTTCTTTTCTTTACCAAGCACCTAGATTCCCATGGACTTATGCATACAGTCACAACCTCAGCAACTGACGACTGCTTAGTGTACCGGTGGTCATCACACCCAGCATCGGGCCAACACAAAAGATGCCTTTCGACTTCAAGGCCTACGACGCAAAATGCGCTTCCATGGACCCCAACGAGTTGCAAAGGGAGTGGGAGCATTACACACGTCTGATATCAGGCGCCTCCACTTCGACAGCCGTCTCAGGACTGGCCATTCCCTTCACCCTAGGTGTTTCCGCCGTCGGCGTTGGTATGGCTGCACCCGCCATCCACAACGCGCGTAAGAAGCGCGAGATCATCGAGAAACACCTGAGGACGCACGGCTTAACCCCTACTACGCGTAAGCGCGACGTCCTCTCAAGCATGGCCATTAGCGGAACCGTTAGTGCCGTGACCTTCGGCGTAGGCGCCGCTGGCACCGATGCTTTGGCGACAGTTGGAGCAGAGCACGCCATCTCTGCTATTGTGGAGAATCAGATAGCCATCGATGTGATCTCGGACATCGCCCTGGGTGGTGCCGGAATGGCAGTGGAGGATGCCTACACGAGCCACGAGGCGCAGATGGATGCTGAAGAGGCCTTCAAAGCCCTGGGTGTGTTCCAGGTCATTGCTGATGCAAAAGAGCGGGAGGCTGGCAACCAGATTCAGTCTTATGACTCCCCGGGTTATGGCGCCGAAAGCAGCGGATCCCTGTCACGAGTTCAATCGCCCGATGCTGTGCCGTATGGTGAGATGCCACCACCTCCACCGTATGGCGATGTGAAGGGGCCCGTCATGTACGGGCAGCCAGAGCAGGACGAGCGAGGACGGGACTCGATTCACACTAGCACAGAGCAGCATCAGGCGCAGAATTCTGGAACTGTTCACACACTCTCTCACTACCCACCACCGCCCCCTTATCCGCCCTCAGCACCCGCCCGACAATCTCAAACGCCTCGGAGTCAACAACAGACATGCCAGCCTCGCCAACCGGAGCAACATATATCCCCTAAACTTCAGATTTCCCAGACGCCAGCACCAAAGCCCCCTCCAAGCTCCGCGCATGGGACACACGGAGCGTACGATATGAGAGACCTAATGGGCGCGCTTTCAGTGCCGGTAGCTACCCTAGGCATGAACGGCACTTCAGACCCCGGACACGTAGAATACAGCACGCAATCCCCCCCTGCGCCTGAGCAACCTGGGAAGCCGACGCCGCCGCAATTCGTGAATCAGCCAGTACAACAACCTTTCCAGGGTTCCCAACAACAGTACCTCCAGTCCTCCCCATTGGCCAGCCCCAACTTGGAACAGCTGCCTCAAACGAACCTACAGTCGCATCCGGCGGAGAAGTCACCACGCACAGCAGCCCAACCGCAGCTTTGGTTTCCCCCCCCTCCTTCCACTTACTCGACGGAGACCCAACCATCGCTTGCTATAGCACCACAGCCGACGCAACCATCTTCTCCGCCTTATTCGACCCAACGGTCGTCTCACTACATTCCATTCCACTCTTACCCGACGTCGGTGTCATCACGTCAGCTTTCTCCCCACCCACAGCAATCAGCATCCGGATATCTACACGAGCCCGTACCGCCTTCGTCTGAATATCGTGGTCCATCTGATGCTCAGCTACCAAACTATGTGCCCCCTCCACCTCCACTGCCTAGCAGTACATTCCGGGACTCGATGCAGGTATACCCGCATACTCCTTGTTACTCTCCGGCTTCTTACCCACCACGACCACAACCACAACTACAACAGCAACAATCCCAGCCGCAGCAGCAAACACAACAGGTCACTACTCATACGACCCACATTTTTCCACCAACGCCTCCATTCTCTCCTCCCACAGCGACGATGACAACAGGACAAGCCGAGGAAGCATACTTTCCTGAGTACGCAAAGTACACAAACAGCTGTGTTAGTGGCGCCTACCACGGCGGCCCCAAGGCTTGATATGTGTGCTCACATTGTGCCTCTATATCGTGATGAGCCCTCCCGAGTCTACTCACTACTCTGCCATGTACGCGGCCAGCCAGCCTCGACCATGTCCCTCGATCGGCCGGCATCGCTGCCGGCTCACAACCATGGAGCACCTAGTCAAACAACGGCAACGCTGCGACAGGAGTCGACATGCACGCTATTGAGGACACCAGCTTCCCAGTAATCTCACTCTATAGCGCGCGGCGCAGATAAGCGGCGTGCAACACGGCTATCGACGCCATGCCTGTTGATACTGGTTGTTACATGTAGGATTGCAGAGAGCAGGGATCAGTCCTGCCAGGGTGAACTGTGTTCATGTGAGGGCTCACCTTTATATGGAGAGCCATCATACCCTGGAGAGAACTCTCTCTTAGAAGAACAATCTGAATCTGACTTTATCTTTTATTATCTTCGCCACGCAAGTGTGCCTTTGAGCCATCCTGGCCATTACGGTGAGAATTCACGTAACACTGGTTCTAAAACCGAGCGGGCCCTTGAAGACACAGTCTGAAGCATTGTGCGAGGCAGTGCAGTACCTAGCGAAGCAGGCTGCGCTCTAAAGCAGCGAGCCTAGTCATTTAGATACCTAGTTTTACGGCCCATACAACACCTTACCTACCTACTTTATCCGGATACACGCTGTAGCATACTAATGGCTCTACCGCTTTATTCCGTGTTGATCACAATTCGAGTCACAGGTTCACGCAGAAAATCGGCATGATTTATGTCTTCAGGCTTAGATTGAGTAGGTGCCGGCCGAATAATTAGAACAATAATTAAACAACAGACCAATTACCATCGGTGTAATTTTCGAGTTCCCTGCTCAACCATCCACTTCAGCCTCAGCTCCTCGGTCGAAAAGCGCTGCAACTTATCCTGGAAACAAACATGGAAAAACCGCTCACGATCATTCCAAGGCGGCACGTTAAATTCACGATACGGTGCCGCTCCTTCCAGGGATGGAACGGCCGTAATTCCGAGGTAGATTATAGCATCAAGACCTGCCTCCGGCTTGGTATGGGCGAAAGGAGAGCCTGGTTGCGTAGTCTGTATTAGGAAATCTGCCCAGCTCCCCCGGCGATCTCACACTTATCAGCCAGTGAGTTTCACGCACCGGAATGCCCGTTATTGGTGTTGCCAGTGCCTCCTTTGCCTTCGTCAGATGCGGAGGCTGTGCTAGAAGGAACAAAAAATCTGGCTGTCGGATTAGGCCCAGAACTCGCGACTCCGGCATTCAGCGTGGTTCCTGTGCCGCTGCCATTCTGTGTGCTATTACTGGAAGCAAATAGAGAGGACACAAATGCTGGTGTGGATGTGGTGGTATTGGAGGAACTACTGAAAAGTCCTCCGCCACTCCTAGGGGCGCTCGTGGTGTTGCCATCCTGTGTCTTATTGACAACGCCAAAAAGAGAGGCTCCTGATGCTGGTGTGGATGCGGTGGTATTGGAGGAACCACCGAAGAGTCCGCCACTCCTAGTGGTTCCCGCGCCGCTGCCATTCTGTGTGTTGTTTCTGGCAGTAAACAAAGAGGTCCCTGATGCTGGTGTGGATGCGGTGGTATTGGAGGAACCACCAAAGAATCCGCCACTCCTAGTGGTTCCCGCGCCGCTGCCATTCTGTGTGTTATTTCTAGCAGTAAACAAAGGGGTCCCTGATGCTGGTGTGGTGGTATTAGAGGAACTACCAAAAAGTCCACCAGTAGGAGCCGTGACGCCATCAAATAGAGAGGAACCTGGTATTGACTTGGATGCAGACGTGGTCCCGATGAGGGAGCTAGGAGGCTTCGTAGAACTGGGAGGCCGGTTGGCTAAGTCTGAAAAGATCCCTGAACCGGAAGGGCTAGGTGAAGGAGCGGCACTGAGCGGAGAGGGCGTCGTCGAAGCTTGGGTAGGATGGGAGGGGGCTGGGGGAATCAGAGTTGATGAAGCTTGGTTGTTTGTATCCGTCGCCTGGGCTGGCGCCAGTGCCGGAGCCCTAGTATGAGTGGGCGATCGTGACGATGTTGTCGCCCCTGCGTTGCTCAGCCACTGTATCTTAAGAAACATGTGACTTGAGTAGCCAGTACTTACTTGAAGATGCGGGTCCGGGTCCAGCACCAAGTGAATGAGGTGGCCGGGCTGAGAGTAGTTCTGGTTACAAAAGGTCAGAGGCTATTGGGATACTGTACCTGCGATAACTTCATCAAACGTACCTATCAGTTCTCTGGGCTTGTGCCTCTGACATTTGCGAAGTGCCTCTGTCAAGATCTTAACTTCGTTTTGGAGATATAATCTCTGGTTTTGGATTTCTTCAGATTCGGAAGCCAACTCTTTCATCCTGTCGGTGCTCATTGCGTTAACTTTTCTTGGGGTTAGAATGGTCGGGATGTCGCAGACGAGACAGCTCTCGACCGCAAGGTTGATGACGTTGTCGACGAAATTCCTGAGCGACATCTGGTTCCTGGGGTTAGGACGGTTTTTAGTTGGTTGTGACTTGTCAGGATTCACTTACGTCGTAGTAGGTCATCATCATATCAATGACCTTCCTCGTGCCAAACTCGTCACTCTTGGACTCTTCCGAGGCGATGACGGCCTGCTTAATATCGTAGCGACTAAGGAGCTCAACTGGGTTCGGGCTGAACAGCTCAGGATTCCGCTGCTCCAAGCGCTCCGAGAGCCGACCGGCGAGCCGGAGAAGCGTTCTCTTTTCCATTCTCTCTCTAAACTCGTTCTCCAGCGGGAGTCCATAAACATTGATGTAAGGAACCAGGAGCTCTCGAAGCTTGATTTGGAGCATCTCTTCTTTCTCCTCGAAGAATGGGTCCACACAGCCGCTAAGAATGGCTTCCAGGGTGGTCATATCTGCCCCAATGATGTGAACAAACGCCTGTTCTACAAATTCCTTGGAGGCTTTCAGGGCTTGCCTGAGATGTACCGACGCAATATCTTGCCACGGCGCCGCTTGTTCCCTGAAGAGCTGCCGGGCGAGTTCCCCGTTAGCTTCCCCGGGGAATTCCTTGGCTTGATTATGAGATGCCTGCAACTGCAGCTCGGTGTTGAGTTCCTCCTCAGGTTTCAGTTCGGGGTCTGGAACATTGTACTCATCGATGAGTTCCTGCAGATACTCGGGAAATTCATCATCCCTGCCGTTGTTACCCAAATCCTCGCTGGTGTCGGGTTCGTCCAACTCTATCTTGTAGCGTGCGCCTTTGGTCATCATGATGGCAGTGAACGCGCGGTTTAGATTCCGCAGCCTCGCCCGGAGCTTTGCTCCCTTCTGGTTGATGCTTCCAAAGAACTTGTCATTGCTGTACCGTCCCTCAACCGCATCACGTGCTAATTGCTGGAAATCATCGGCGATGCCCAGCAGATATGACCGTAGCTCCTCAGGGCTGGATCTCGGCTTGCCGAGCTGGCTTAACTCTTCCTGACAATTCCTCAGATTGGTTTCGATGTCATAAATGAGGTTAGGCAGACGCGCCCTGACGTGGTCAAGAAGCACTTTTCTGAGCCTCTTGCGCAAGCTCTCAACGCCTCTATTCGTCGGGCTTATGGAACCCCACGCACCCGTCTGGAAAAAGCGTTCCTCCGTGGCATTCCTCAGCTCAGCTTCCGATGCCCTCTCCTCTTCGGACCTGTTTCGCAGCACGTACCAACCGAGGGCGAGCTTGTGCATATTCTCGCGACCCTTGACAAGATCGAGATACTGTCGCTCGTTGGCAGATGCGGAGCCAGCAAGATCTGGCTTAGTGATGACTCCAATGGTGCGTTCCCCGTGCGGGTCATGCTTCCTGGCTTCCTGGAGGAACACTTGGTTCGCCAGCTCATTGTTGGCTGCTATGACGACAAGAATAATGCTCTTGGGCTGCCGCATATAGTTGTCGACTATCTCATGGACAATTTCGTTGCCTTCGAGGTCCTGGTCTGCGGTCGCGTTGTGGAGGATTCCCGGGAGGTCGACGAGAGTGAGAGGATATATCTCCGAGCTAGCAACTTCGACGCGTAGGATGTTCTTGAAGAACTTGGCGCCTCCCTCGCCGATACCAATGATCTCCTGTACCTCTCTGAAGGTGTCCGGGAGGGTATCTTTGTCGAAGCTGGAAGTTTTGGATACTAGTAGCTGGTGTGGAGCGGCGTCGTCGGCCGTGGAAGGCGCGTAGTTTGCAATTTGGATGCTGACAGTAACACTAGTCTCAGTTGATCGTCGGAAAACAAGTTCGGTGGCGAACCGAGTGCACAAATCCCCATTGACTGGAAATGGAACGCGCGAGATGGCCTCGAGGACAGAGCTCTTTCCCGAAGACCGGTCGCCGACTACTATAATTTGGGGTAGGTCGCTGATATCGCCAATGTTGAGCTCCCTAAGATTGTCGATGGTGTCCAGTAGAGCCTTTGCGTCGGGGCTATTCAGTTGGGTCAATGGGTCCCAGTCGAAGACGAGTGGGGTTTGTTCTGTGGTTGAAAGGGTATCCATTTTTGCTGGCAATAGCGAACTCGCAAGTACTACTATCAACGGGAGGGGCGGGTCGCTTAATTCTTTAATCAGTTCACGACGTATGCTGCACCAGGGAGGCTCGTTCCCAGCTGATGTAGATGCCCGACTGAGCAGGAAAAGCTTGCATTTCTGCCCAGCCCGTAGTGGCGTGCAGCCCCATGCACTGCCAAGAACTACTTACCAGCCTAAGCACCCAGTGGTGGCTGTTGTGAAACGTTTGTTGGTGATTGACGGCTTCTAGGGAAGCTCCTGAAAACGACTGGCTGAATAAAAACTGTCTCCAACCTACACGACTGCATCTCTTTCCCTGCTGCCACCTCTAAGTGGGTAATGTAATTACGTTACCTCCGTGCCCTCCGTCCCACACCAACAATATTCCGCCTCTAATTATAACTCTTCCAACCCTGCAGGGACTGCTATGGCTCACTGCCCCCAGGCCTGTCTACAGCTGCTTTGTAAGGGACCTTGAATGACGCCCCGTTAGTCTGTTATTCAGACTAGAAGTAGGTAGTGATTCTCCATATTGTTAGATGAGCGAATGGGGTGTGTTAGAGCCCTCGCCCTGGTTCGGAATTGGTTCGAGGACCTGCACGGGAGTAGTAACATGTGTGAGCCGGCGAGAGCGACACGTAGTCGGAAGAAGACAAGGACCGAGATAAATCTGCAAGAATATCGGTAGTAAACTAGTACCTAGTTACCGCCGATGCTATCTGTAGCATTACCAACTTCTACCAAGCATAGCTATCACCTGAAGGATGAAGTCCGCATCACCACCAATGCCTCTGGAGCTGTCTATCACACGGTGCGCTACGTGACCTTGCCGGCGGAAGGGTTTTACTTCTGTCGCAGCCAACGACAAGATAGCCTTGGTGCAGTGGCTGTCAACGCACCCGCCGTTCTGATTGTCTATGATCCCCCCAGCCATCAAGTAGCCCGGCAGGTCGCGGCATCGCGTATGCTGTGACCGTAATTTGTGCCACTCTTTGATAGCGACAATGGTTAGAGGGTTCGGCATAGATAAAGACAGCGTGTGACAATGCTAGTTGAAGACTCATTTATTCATTGACAGGTGTTTTGCCGACAGGTAATTTCAGTTCCGTCAGTTTCTAGGCATCCAGCAAGGTCAAATTGGCTCAAAGAGGTTGTGTGGGCAACGATACAGGCACCGGCATAACACGGCGACGGGCTCGTAATAAAGGTAGGTTGCTTAACGATCCAAATCATGCCCGTACCTGAGCCATATCCCTACAGCGTCGGCTGAAAGCTATTTACCGCACTTGGCCTTGAGTGCCATCTTGGGTTAAAATGTTATTCAAATCGCACATCTGATCTGTAGCCGAGGTTTATCGAACATGCCGTTCAAATAGTTTGCGGGTGTGTAAATCGCTAGATCCTATATTGACCGCCTTGTCGACTGCTGTTTCCCACAGTGTTACTGCATAGTGGATAGGTGGGTTCTTTTTTACTCGCATCCTATTGTACGGAGATGGTTTCCTTATGAATAATGGTTAATATCTATATCTGCGGACGACTCATATTCCCGTAGGGCGTGACCAGATTCTGTTTTATAGGCACCTAATTGGCTATGCCAGGACTTTTCACCTTTCACCTGTCTTGCACCAAGGGAGCCATATTTACTACCTGGTCTGTTAAAGCGACCACGGTACTGCAAATTATCGTTACGATTGCCTCTCGGAAGGTTTTATTACACAGATTAAAAACATTGCTCGGCTAAAACGTCCCTCCCAGACCAAGCACTCTTTCGACCTTCGATTACAACCCCACCCACCGGGGGTTTAATCCCAAGGGCCACGACGTTGGAGACGGCCATTGTTTCCCACCAATTGAGTGCGGCCTTGATACACGCCGACCACCTGGTAGCACCGAATCCGCGCCAGTAGGAAACCGCAATCCACGCTCGCTTGACAGTCATTGCTCGTGATGATTAAACAGTTATAGTGCATAGACTGTCATTATTGGAAACTCGCTCCCAGATTAAACACCGGGCATGCTGCCAGGCGCATCATGTTTTCCCGGACGCTTACCTATAATGGTCATCACGAACCATACAAACACCGGCCCCCCTTTACTGTCGATAGGGAACAGCCGCCAGGTACGAATCTCAGCCAAAGCATTATAATCATCTAGGCGTGCTACTATAGCGTCAGCAAGCAGCCATGTGGCGGTTGGTTGAATCCATCACGCTCACGAGCAGTCTCGTGGTCTCGGCAACGGCGGCGGCAGTCCTCCGGCCGGCCGCCATCGCCGCCCCGCCTGATAACTTCCAGGCCAACCCGTCCGTCGGCCCCGGCGGGTTTAGATACAAGGACTACCCCCACTTCCGGATCTACAACGCGCAGAACGACGCGGTGGCCGACAACTGCGAGAAGCCTCTCGAGGCGGCCTACCAATGTTTCGTCGTGGACCTCAACTGGCGCTCTACCGGCCTTTCGTACCACTCCGAGTCCTTAGACGGGCCCTACTACAAGCTCAACGTCTACCGCACCGATAACCTAGGGCCCGGCACCGCCGCCAACACCGGCCTTGACACGCGCGCCGGGCTGTCCTTCCTCAACATCGGCTCGGCGTACATGACAGATGCCCGCGTCACGGTGCACGAGTTCGGCCACGCCCTGACCTACGCAGCGCACTGGTGGATCGACCAGACTCGCACTGGCGCCTGGTGGGAGACGATCGCGCAGTGGGTCACCGACACCTACCTCACCGATCCGGTATGCGATCCCGCCCGCGGGCGCGCCAACCTGACGCCGGGCGATACCATATTCGTTCCGAGAAAGGTCATCGGCGACTCGTACCTGCCGATCGTCGACGGCAGTCGCGGCACGGGCAACTATTACGAAGCCTGGCCCTTCTTCACCTTCCTTGTCCGCAACCTGGACAACTACCCCGGCATGGGCACGGACATCTTCCCCAACATCTGGACCAAGTACAAGCGCAACAGCAACGAGACGCCGCTGCACGTGCTGGAGCGCCTAGCCGCGCCCTCGACGCGCATCCAGACCATCGTCGGCCGCTACTGGGCGCGCATGGCCTACGTCGACCTGGCGCACCCCAAGATGCAGGCGGCCTTCGAGGCGGAGCGGCGCAGCATCAACTACGCCAACCTCGACACCGGGCCGGGAGGCACGTATCGCGTCAAGCCCGCGCGCGCGCCGCGCTACATGGGTGCCAACATCATCCCGCTCCGGGTCACGGGCGGCGCTATCAACGTGACGGTGACGGCGTCCTCAGGCTTCACGGCCACGCTGGTCATCCGGGCGGCGAACGGCGGGGTTCGCTACGTCGACCTACCGAATGGTGTCGGTGGGGCCGCTGTCGCCGGTGGGGAGGAGGCGACGCTCGTCGTGGCCAACACGCCCGATCAGCTGTTGATGTTTGATCCGTTCCAGCTGTCGGCGGAGGCGACCAGGGGTTTGGATTATCAGGTACGGCTGACAGGTGCGACCGCGTGAGCGGCATGGCGATCTTGGACGCCCCTTCTTATTGTCACGTTCCTCTCGTACTTGGCAAGGAGATGCGTCGACTGGGTTTAAGTGTGTTTCTGGATAGTGGAGTGGAATAGCGTAGAGGGCAGGACTGCCAGGGCCGTACTGTACATCTGGCTTGGGACTCATAGCGGTATGGCGTGAGGAGGTAGAGCGGACTGGGAGTTGGTGTACAGGAGGCTGGCGGGAATAAGATACTGTGCTAATTCCATGTTTCGGTTCATAGTAGCTCTACGGTATACCGAGCGATGGGTGTAGGTTGTGGGGGGGTGACCTATCGGTAGTGCAAGGATGAAACTTCCTCCTCTCCTAGGGATTAGAGCAACACTATTATCTGACCGTCGAATTTATATGGAAGACAAGGCAAGAAATTAAGACAACAGGCCGCGACCACGAGGCCCTCACGCTTGGGAAACAAGCCTTCCCGGGCATCCCGCCAACCGACAAAAACCACACCATCACAGGCACCACGCGACCCCACTCCGGTAAGAACCCCATCGGCGTCGGTGTCTACCACTCGTCGGGGTCTGCATCTGCGAATGTCGTCCCGAAGCCAATCTCGTCGAACCAGATCTGGCGGAACGGCTGGTTACCGCTGTAGCCTCCGTTGCTCCAGCCGTTGGCGTACAGCCCGACACGGAACTGGAACGGGTTGTCCTGCTCGATAGTGGTGGGCACATTGAGCTGGTCGATGACCTTGTCGCCGTCAAACCACAGCTTGAAGTAACCGGTATCATTACTCTCCCACCTGGCCTGGATGATGACTTTATGCCACACGCCGGCCGTCACCGTCCTGCCCGTATTGATGTTGGTCGTCCGCTGGCTGCTCGACGGGCATAGCGACCCGTGTTTGCGCCGCGCCCATAGCTCGTTGCCCGAGATCCACACCATGGTGCTGGGCATCCACTCGTCGCACGTGTTGGGGAAGTTGGCGATGAACTGAGCAATGTTGAAGCGCACCCCCGGCGTGAACTCCCAAGTCTCAGGCAGCCGGAACCAGAAGCCGTAGAAGCGCGTCTGGCCCTGCGAGTAGCCGTTGTACGCGTGTACCTCGGCGTGATACAGACCATTGTAGTTGGAATTGTGCGTGTGCGTCATTTCGAGCGCCGTGCCGCCCTCCTTTGTCACGGTGGTGACCTCCTGGATGGTGCCGCCGCAGCCCGCATCGATGTAGCTGGCGCTCCACCCGCTCGTTGTCCCATGATTGCTAAATAACTGCGTAGCCCGGACGACAGCAGGGGTTGCCGCCGCCGCCGCCGCCAGCGCCGAGAGAAACAGACGCTGTAGGTACATTGCTCGATATTTCTACAGCAAGTGGCGGGGTAGACGGTGGGAGAGAGTAGGTGATACTCAGCCTAAAATCATCCCGTCCGTTGGTGGGTAGATTATTAGCATTTTATGTCGTTTCTGAGCCGGACAAGCCTTCCCAGCTCGGTAAGTAACAACGCGTGTGGGTCACACCTTGCTTACAACAGAAGGTATCCGATGTTGTGCTCTAATTACTTGGCGATGCAACCAATAAACAATGGCCAACATGGTGTTTTTGTGAGCAGGGTTAACACATTTTCTAGATTTGGCGAATATACTCGGCGGTTCTCGGCCTGGATGATGAGCGACACCGACTTTACTAATTATTTATTGCACCGCTGAATAGAGCAGAGCAACCCGACGATGCGTACGAGCAGATTCAATGCCGCCGCAGGCGTGATGCTAGTCCAAGCCAATGCCATTGCTCTCTGGAGCCTGGTCTCGTAAGATCATGACCCGGGGGAACGTCGCTGGAACATGTTAGTCTTGGTGCTTAGCCCTGACCTTTGAAACGTACAGTTACAGTAATTCGGTACCCTCGCATTGCACCCCTATTCCACTTCGAAACCCACCAATCATGGATTGATAGTTAATGAAATAATCAATTAATGAGCAGTAATGCCGTGGCAGCGATGACAGCTACTTTAGTATGCGGCGCGCCGTAGAGATAATAGTCTAGAACCTTAGCTTCTTTATGGGATAAATATTACCTTACCTGCCCTCATCGTGCAGCTTCAACTAACAGCGAATCGCTGCGGTCCCACTGGCCACTATTCTCTAGCATACAACTGCATCTCGGCTGAGCAGAGCTGTTTTGCAATGAAATGATGGATGAGCGACAAGGGTCAGCGAATATTTCATAGGGTTTCCAGCCGTTGATGTAGAGCAGCCAGTGTGCGGGAAGGTGTGCTGCTATGGGAACCCAAAGAGACCGGGTCGGCCAAGCGGGACGACGGCAGTCAGGGGGTAAGATCGGGCAATCGAGCCTCACACTCAATTAAGGAACGCTTTTGTCGTGCCGTGCCTCGCTGGCGGAGTTGTGCACCGGGTGGGTATTGGCATGCTGCGGCAAGTCACTGCCTCGAGGGTCGAACAGGTAGTTAGAGCAATAGCTGATAGTCCCCGATATTTATCCGTGCCATGGGCGATTAAGGACGGCCTTTGCTCCAAAGGCATGCGACATCGTCGACGCACTTGGGGGAGGCGGAGTAGGTGGGCCGAGTTTGAGCATCGAACCCTCGGTAGTTTGTGTCAGGTCTCTGTATGGGCGCGGCACGATTCTTGGGGCATCCTTTATGTATAGGGTCCGCCTAGGCGGAAAGAAAAACTTTGGTGTTTGACGCAATTCCTCCTAACGCACCTCATTGACTA
Source organism: Madurella mycetomatis (assembly GCA_022530565.1). Taxonomy (NCBI): domain Eukaryota; kingdom Fungi; phylum Ascomycota; class Sordariomycetes; order Sordariales; genus Madurella; species Madurella mycetomatis. Next base: position 9,106,655 of record JAJTVB010000003.1, on the reverse strand, counting down.
AGGGTTAGTACCAAAGATAACTAATGGTTCTGTAGGTCGTATCCACAATCATCGAAGGGCTCGATGCTGAGGCTGTCTTTGTATGTACCAAACTTTTTGTTGGAGCAGACCGATCTGGGATTGGATTCGCGGGTCTCGGCATCGACTCCTACGGTTCGATCGGGTCCCGCAGCGGCAGAATGCCGAGAAAACGCTGCATCTCAAGGCAGTATTCAATCTCTGAACCGGAATGATCGACTGGCTCCGTCAACAATTTATGACGTCGTGGACTGGAAACTTCAAGTCATCTCGATGGCAATAGAACATTGGCATAATTATTCGTCATTGCTGTCTCAGCATAAGAGTACCTTGTGAAGCATGTATATAAGACCGCTCCAATGTCCCGCTGAAACCCTTCTGTTCACCGTCCTTCTCATCGTCATCTCACTGGATCTCAATCATACTCAAATCACTTAATCTGATAATATATTTTGTCTAGATACATCAACATGCACTCCTTCGCCCTTATGTCTCTCCTCGCGGGCATCGCTGTCGCAAAGAATGCCGTTCCATCTCTCTGGGACGGTTCCTGTTACTATCCGAGGCCCGACATCGGCTTTGAGCTCGATTCATATCTTGGACGTTGGTACCAGGTAGCCGGCACCATTGCTCCTTACAACGAGGGCTGCAAGTGCACTTTTGCCCAATACACGTTGAGTGTGAGTCTGAGCTACCCATCGCACTCTTACTATAATCACTCTCCTGACTCCTGTTTACAGGACAATGGCACCGTGCGAGTGAACAACACTTGCCAGGCTGGCGACAGACCAGTCAGCGTCGTTGGCACCGCTACGCCGGTCGGCCCTGAGTACGGCGCTACGGGCGTCTTCCAGGTGCAATTCTCCGACGAGCGTCCCCCGGACTGCCCGGGCCCCAATTACATCGTCCAGGGTATGCCCAACGATCCTTGGCTATATCGGTGAAGGAGGTTCCTGACGTTGTTCACAGATTACACCGGCGAATTCTCACTTGTTCAAACCAACAACTTCACAACCCTTTTCATCCTCAGCCGTGAGCAGCACCCCAACGAGGATCTGATCGACGTACGTGACCTTTCCTGTATTGATGGCTCATACACATTCTAACGTTCTGTGATGCAGGCTTGGATTCAGCGCGCCGGTCTTCTGGGGACCAATATCAGTGACGTAGTCAAGATTGACCAGTCCGACTGCCTGTTCACCTAAGGAAACTTGTGAGAGCTGGCGGCATTTAACATTCTCCACGTCACTTAGCATCTTCGGTACCTCCGACAAAACTGTACCGGCATGGCCGGCGTTATTCGGCCTTGTTCTACACATCTAGCATAGACCTAATAGAAGTTTATCTTAGCTTTTATAGACTTTATTGACTTTTTTGCATGGCGGTTCAACACAGACGTTCAAATTCCAGAGTTACTTGCCATATGACCGGGCTTTGCGCACCTGGTCCTATCCGCGGCGTGTTCCTAGTACCTTACTCTTCCCTCGTTGCTATGGTACCCTCAAGCACCACCGCCGAGCAATTGCCTGATGAGAAGCGTACTCCAAAGACCACGCCGACCTCAGTAGGGGAGCCAGACCAGGGCCATTTCCCGGCAAGATCAATGAAATTCGTGAAGCCGACAAGTCGACTCATACGAAGCGCATGATTTGTTCACTTTCAAAACACCTCCATGCCCAAAAAAAAAAAAAAAAACAAAAAAATTGCTAGCCGTTCAGCGATCCGGTCGTCATGACGCAGAAGAGTGTGGAGATCATACCAATCTACGAGCGTGCCAGAGCTAATTAGTATCCTTCCTACCGATGCTGTTCCTAGGTCTTTACTCTGGCCTGGGTGTTAATCTCCCGAAACCTGGGTGGCAGGCTATTGCTTCGATAATCCATACCCGAACGGCCATGGCACTAGCGAGTGCGAACTTGATACCTGCAGGTATTGGGTTTATGAACCTGAAAATTATGGGACAGACACTATTACTGTAGAAGATATTGTGGTCCTAAATAATTCCCTAGGCCAATGGCAATCCATATTGAGGTAATTGTACATAGGTTAAGGCTTGCGAATGGCGAGTGGCGAAGATGAGCAGGCCGCTAGCCCTAAAACTGGGAGCGTTAATTCCAAGCCGCAGCTGAGTAATTGAGACGCGATCCCTGAATGGGTAGTCATGTCGTCACACTGGATTGCTTGCCTCTGCCTAGATTTGTGCATAAATGTCACCAGTAGTTACATTTAGAAAGAAGAACAGGTAACTTATGATGTATTAGCTACGCCTGATGTTTGCTGATGGGGAGCCTACTGGCAGGATACTTTAATACCAACCTGCCATACTTAAGGTGCAAATTGCTAGAATGCAATCGCAGCGTCGCTTCTGCGCGATACATCCAGATCGCGAAGAATTTCGGGCGGTATATAATTACGAGGTTTCGCAACAAGATGCGCTGCTCGGCTGACACTCGGAGTTCACGCTAATTAACCCCCCGCGCCACCCAATGAGCAGAGCGGCGGGATCTACACAAACTCAGGTTCCATTTTTGACATCGCTACCCCCGAGTAACTATCTTTACTGCTTCGGAGGCGGGGATGATGGCAGGTCTGCGTGAGCCAAGCCTAACTTGGCTCACTGAATACCGGAGTGTATCGACCTCTTAGATTAGACGGGTTGACATCAGCGCTCATGGAACGTCACGCTTACTTGCCTCCTTCCCCTTTGTCATAGTCAAGGATTAAGGAAACAGAGGTATAGCCGATTGATCCACCTAGCAAAGGGTTTGAGGCCATGGGCTTTGATTCCCCGCTTGAATCTGGAACCAAATCGAACGACAACCCCTTCCAGACCCCTTTTCCCCATAATTATTTCTGAGGCACAAGAAGCCGACAACTCCCACGCATCAAACAGTAAGCTAAGATGATCTGTTTGATCTAGGCAAAACCTTGAGCGAATCCTGGTACACAGACACCTCCTGTGGGGCTTAGTCATCATCGTAGAGACCCGTGAGCCTTTAATAGATTCAGGTACTCGTGAACCTATCCGCTCCCATAGCAGAACTGGGCAGTCTGCATCGTGCAACGAGGTCCTGTTCTAACTATGGTCTACGGCACTTCAGGCAAATCGGCTCATCTGGCATACACAAATACGATCCATAGAGTTTGATTCAATTGATCTATTGTAGTATCGTTATACTGCAGAGATCGTGAGCGCTTCGGTAATTTCAGGGATCCAGCGTTCACTTCAAACAATAATTATGCATTTAGCTTCAGCACCAACATTATAGGAGTTTAGTGGGTGGAGAGCCATTGTTGAATGACAAAGACAGACAGGAGAAGGGTGTGCGCCAGAGTGTAGAATACTAGGATACCCATTTATTTACATGTCTACTAAATCCCTTTAGTAATAATTTTGAACATGCCGTTGCACCCAAGCAGGAATGGCGCGTTTTCCGAAGAGACATAGCGGCAGTTCAGACCACCTCCACTCGCACGGCACATATACTGCCTAGAAATGAGCATCTAGAAAGTAAGTAGCTCGGCCTCGGAATTTTAGATGGCCACGTCGCGAAGCTACTTCATTCCTCGGCAGGTTGGATGGCCTGCGGGTAGTAGAAGAGCTCGGTAGGATCGAACTGTTTCTTTAGCTCCTTCAGGCGGGGCAAACTCTGCCTGTAGTAGACGTCCTGTGCCTCAGTTTGGTTCATGCGTGGATCCGCATAGTTGATATACATGCCCCACTGAGTCGTATCCAAGCCGTCGGTGAAGGTCTTGACCCAGTTATCTAGAAATGAAAAGCCGTCGGACGGGTAGGACCCCCATGATCGATCGTTGAACTGGTAGAGAAAGAGGTTTTGATTTGGGTCGCGATATGGGAAAGAAGTGAGGTCTGCGGAGACGTTCGTGATGGCTGAATTTGCACCCCCGTACATGTCTACCATGATGTACCAGGAACGTCCGACTGACCTGGTTTCATTGACCCAGTAGGCGGCGACATTCTCCAAAACGCTGGTGGGGAGTGCCGAGGTAACTAAGCTCTTGGAGTAGAATGTCTCGGTCTAGTCGCATACGTTAGCCTCTCGGCACGCAGCCGCAGTGGACATTGCACAGGCTCAGGAAGGCGCAATACCTGTCGATGTGGACCCGTAATATCGATTTCGTTGCTGTAGGCATAGTGCGCAAACGCCTCCATCCATTCGTACTCCCGGACATTCGAAAGTGTCGAGTTCAGTTTGGTGAGCAACGGCTCAATAGCGGTTTCTAGAGCCGATGAGTTGCCGTGGTACAACCCTTGCAGTTGCGTCTGCCACCCGTTGCCCAATACTCGCATATTCATCTCCATGGGCATACCGGCCTTGAGCCAGTCCTGGAGGTTCTCCCAGCCCGCCACGATCGCCGAAGCGTTCCTCCAAGGCAAGTTTACCTGAAACGCAGTAACATTAGGCGGCGCGGAAAACGTGTTGAATCTGAAGGATGAAACGATCCCGAAGTTGGATCCGGCACCTCGAAGAGCCCAGAACAGGTCCCGGTTCTCGGTGTCTGAAGCATTCACCACGGTAGCGTTGGCGAGCACCACGGTCGCGCTGGCTATCCAATCCAGGGCTAGGCCGTATGTGTGCGAACTGAAGCCAAAGCCGCCGTGTAGCACGTGGCCGGAAACACCCACACTGGTAAAGAATTTTGGCGTTAGAGGCGATGTGAAGTGAGGTATGAGTAGGGAGGGCTGGCTGAACGTTCTCTGACATACCCTGGGCAGGTCCCGTGGCTGAATCCCCTCTTTCCCTCTTCGTAGAGGACCGTAGCGATGTGGCCCAGCCGCGCTCCTGGCTGGACTGTCGCAATTTGAGTCGTCGGGTCAAGCGTGACCTCATTCATGCGGTCGAGCTGCACAATGAGATGGCCATCCTCGCCACCAAGACCGAAAGATGCGTAGCTGTGCCCGCCAGATTTTGGGTTAACTTTCACTCCAACTTTGGCAGCACACGAGACAGCAGCCTGTATGTGCTCCACGGTAGTCGGGACCGCGATCGCAGCGGGAGTGTATTTAAGTCTCTGGTTGAACGGATTGACGTCGATCTCCCAGTCGGCTGAATCCGGCGTATCAACAGGAACTTCGGCGGCGCTTAAGCAGTCGTCAATGGCGGCTCTCTTGACGTGGGAATTGGCAGCGGCCAGGATCGGGGCTGCGGTGTAAAGCGCGGATGTGAGCCGCATCGTAACGGTATCCTTCGGCAGACTAAGTATATACGTCCGCGGTCTATTGAAGATACAGGCTACAAAGATCTGTCTCCGTGGAGACGGGAGAAGGGAGAAGGGCGCGATTAAGTTCTCTTAGCTCTAAGGAGCGCCAAGGGCGTGTTCGCCATAGCAAGGCACCTCGGTTGAGGTTGCGACGTGATACCATCACCGGCACACGCGGAACACTGTACCGAATTAGCGACGGGGCAATACCGATTGTATCCCGATTCTGGGGCAAAATGTGGACCTCGCTAACACAAGCCGACGGTGATGTTGGCCGGCCCACCGTCGCCCCTGATCCATGTTTCAAATAGACATCGTTATCGATATGGAAGCTTGTCACAAATCCTGCCAATGAGCGACCGTACTAGATGCAAACCATCCGAATTAAGGCGAGAGTGAAAATAGGACAGGCTTCTAGGGTAAGGGAACAGTGCCTACCGAAGTAATAGGTATTACCTAGCTCGGTATACCCACTTCCTAGACGGTGTATAAGACACACCAAACAACCTTTTACCCGGTGACCCTCCCAGGAGTAACGGTTGCTTGGGCAAGCAATCATTGGGATGCCAGGGACATCCGCATGTTCTGAACCGCAACTAATTATGCATAGCACATGCGAGCTGTTAAGTTGCAAATGCAAGTGCGACTATGACGACTAATCTACCTTAGGTAACTTCTATGGTCATAACGCCGACTTCAGTTGCATCCCAAGAGAGAGTGCGGCTGCGGGGAGAATCAGTACTACCCACACTAGCAGCCAAGAGGGGTACGAATCCGGTGACTGAAGACCACGTGTATTCTACCGGCTGTTATCCATGGCGCCGGGTGTGGCGGGACATTTATCCATTAACCGAGGGGTGCAAGGTGACGCAAGCACCAGGATCCTCTGCTACGAAGCCGAGGGCGTGTAAGAGCAGCCGCCCTCCGCATCAGCCCTATAAAAAGAAGAAATGCGAGTGCTAAGAGCAAGATTGGTTATTCCCGTACGGTACTTGAAGTGACAAATCCGTGGTTGCGGCAAGGATAACAGGGGATCAACCCCAGTTGCAACTCCTCGCCTCGCGGATCCGGGAGGAAGTGTAGGCGTAGGATAAGCGGCCCAATGAGAACAACGGCGGGCGGAGTTTTGAGCTGCAATGATCCACTGAACGACGCACCTTGGTCTCTCTATGTTCAGTACTGTACTGTACGCTACGTGTGCCCTGGCCAACTGTGACCGGGCAATTCTCGTTAACTTGCCACACTAGCATCCTCGACTTTGCACTGCTGGTTGGGGGATTATGAGCGCTCCTGTTCCTATCAATCTACTTCAACACATATGAAGGAAAAGGTACCTAGTATATTTAAAGCCTTGACCTTTAATAGCCCAGATATTTCCCTACAATGTGACGGCCAATTTTCTTCTGCTTTTCATTATCAGGTCTTAAAAAAAAAAAACCCTGTTGCTTTGATCTAGTTGTGTGGTCTCCGAAAGGTTGTGCCAATTGGTGCGGCTAATAAACGGCTTACTAATTACATTGCTGTTGTACTCGTCTTCGAAATCCTCTTACTGATAAACGCGCAGTCCTCCCAGCTGCCAGTGCGCTCTCTTCGGAACTTCCCATCGGTTTCTGGCGAATAGCCATCCTCCGCGGCAGCCAACCTCACTACAAGGTATCGATATGATTGGCTATCACTCTGTTGGGCCTCTTCGGGCTCCACGGCGAACATGGCTTCGCCATAGCGCACCTGTGCTCACATCGCACTTCCAAGCACATGATCTACCAACTCACCCAGCACGCTAATTTAGACGGAACAAGGCCGAAGTATTTGGCCCTTCTCAAGCTGCACGACCATGCGGTATTTCAAGCGTCTACGCGGGCGCCGCCAGAGGATGCAGGAGTGGCTGCGTCTGCTGCTGGGGAAGCAGCCAAGCGCTGAGGCGTCTCCTCTGTCTCCTCCCGAATGCCACAATAACCACGCTGTTGACAGGCGTGGCGAAGTGAGCACGGTTGAATATGTTCCCTTTCACAACTTATCCATGTACTGCGAAGATCAATCCCGCGGTCAGTCCCTCTGGGACCGCGCGTACGACGAACTCAGGGCAAAGGATCCAGAACTGGTGAAGAATTACGAGACCTTGCTCTCGAAGGAGCTGAAGACATCAGGTCCGTATTGATCTCAAAGTACCCTCATGCAGGTGCTTCTAGGCCATGCAGCCGCTGACTGTGGGCAATCTAGGTAATACGATGGAAGCGGACAGGATGACTGGCGATGTGGGTTACCAGCTGGGTCAAAAGCAACTGCCGGCGATAATAGATCAGGGCCTGCAACGGCTGGATGATACCAAGCTCAAATACACCATAGCTGACCACGATTTCGTTGTGAAGGACAAGATCGCCCAGGCTGCCGACCTCATACTGTGGGCGAAGGGCTTCATCTCCCAGGCGGTTCAGGCCTCGCCCCAAGCTTCGATTGCCTGGGCCGGCGTCTCCATCATTATCCCCCTTTTTACGAATCCCAAAACGGCCGAGGATGCCAACCGCGACGGCTTCAATTACGTAACCACTCGGATGCACTACTACGCCGAGTTTGAGACACAGATTCTCCATCTTGTGCAGAATCGGGGTGCCAACGACGCTGCCAATAAATTCAACACGATAATCGCCCAAGTTGTGAAGCTCTACGAGAATATTCTGGATTTCCAACTCAGGAGTGTCCTCCGATTCTACGAAAGCCGCCTTAGGGTGGCCTTGAGAGATATTGTGCAGTACGATGACTGGAAAAGAAAGCAAGAAAAGATCAGAGATTTAGAGGCTACCCTCTGTAGTGACCTTGCGCAGATAGGCGCTTCCAAATCGTTGAAAGAGCTGGAGCATTTCAATAAGGCGAGCATGGAGTTCCTCCGCACCGTGCAACGATTTCTTCCCATCTATGAGGAACAGCTCGACGTTGCGAGAGAACACCTCGCAATCCAAAAAGACATCGCCAAGCGAAACTTATCCGACAAGGAGGCGCAGTGCCATCAATTATTTCGTGTGACTGCAGATAGCAAGGATGTTTCGTATGAATGGTACAAGAACCGCGTCGACGACAGGTTGGAAGGCACCTGCCAGTGGTTCCTCAACCATGAGAACTTCCACCAGTGGCTAAAGGTAGAATCGGGACCCTTGCTGGTCTCGGCAGACCCCGGCTGTGGGAAGTCCGTTCTGTACGGCGCCATAAATCCGCAACAGTCCAAAAACCCAAATCCCTTCCAAAAATTGTTTAGGCCCACACCAGGGAGCATAGAAAAAAATTGTCAACCCCGCTTCAAAATTCACTATTTTAATCAATGCAGTTAAAGAATTTCCGCCACAACCAGCCTCACTTCCTTGCTTCCTCCAACCAACAACGATTTCGGCTCGATCACCCTTGATTGTACCAGTACTCCCGTCCTTCTTTGCGCCAACTCCTCCGCCCGTTTCCGACTATACGATTTTTTTTTTTCGTTAGAATTCATTATGTCGGCTGCAGATACTGTTCATACAGCCTCGAACACGACTCCTTCCCGTCGTTAGACTATAACCGAGGTACTAGACGACGAAATTACTGCGATCCCGGGCCTAGTTTCGCGGGGTACGCAGCTCGAGGACTATACAAATGGAAACTAGAACTGCCCGTCTACTCAGTGTTTAGGTAACCTGACTATATCCACCGGACTTGGCCTGACCAGTACATGGACCAAGCGAATGCACGTGACTATTTTTTTGCCCCGCACCGGGACAAAAATTATCTGGTCAGGTTAACTTCCGTCCTCATTGATTAACTATATATATAGAATTGATTGCAAATCGATTTAGAATCAGTTCTAAATCACTTCCAGTCTAGTTATCCTTACTACTTTAACTAACTTCAACAACTTTACCAATCTAACCAACCTCACCCTTATCACCACCCTCTTCGTCATCCTCCTCAATAACTAAATTAGCTTTATAAAGGTACGCTTCGAATTTGGCCTAGATTTTACAAGGACCCTCCTAACTAGTAGGTCGAGTTGTAGGTAGGCCTAAATCTAGAATTAGTTCTAAATCGATTTAGAATGATTTCTAAATCTATTTATATTTTATACACTTTATATCGCGATAGAGCTTGCATCTTGGTACCAGCAGGGCAGTGGTACACGTCGTAGGACAAGAATATGATAAAGTGTAATGGATTGAGTTGTGTTGTATAAGAGTGTGGCTCTCGCCCTGGGGCAGAAGTGCCTCCATTGATGATGGCGGGGCAGAGCGCACGGGCCGCAAGACGGCCCTTATATAGATGATATCTAATCTATATATCTAATCAATATATAATATGAGTCCATCCCCCCGATATCAGATACGGGTATCAAGCGCCGGGCAACGAAGAAAATCGCAGTGCCCTTACTACGCCTCAGTTATCCTTTCCCATTCAATTATTCTAAAGGAGCTTGATACTAGGCCGTTTCTAACGAGAGCTATATCGGCGATGTTCCTCGACGGTAGGGTATATAGATATAGTCGGCTTAGAGGGATTGACGACGATAGGTTCGTTAAGCGTAATCTTACACGGTCTTCCACGCTTACATTTGACTTCATTAGTAGAAATCGCGTTTTTAGGCGATTCCAGGACTTTTGAGTCCTTCGCAACGCTATCGATTAAAGTGCCTGGAAGTAGGTTCTTCTAGGGCCGTTCTCTAGGCCGTTATAGAGCTTCTAGGTCGACGAGCTTGTCTTTCTTAAGTCTGCCTTTATATCTTGCAGGCTCTATAGTAGCGTTAGATAGCTTGCCTCCTTTACATTCCTAGTATTCGTCAATTAAATATTAAGAATGTTTCAATTGATATATAGTCTTCTAGACGTTATATTTATACCCAAATCCTTTCCATTTGATCAAGTATTTATAAGCGCCGTTATACAGTCGCTAGTGGTCGATAACAATCTCGACTTTATAAACGTTACCCGGTTTGGGATCGTCGGATAAGGATTGACTATCTTCAACGGGGCTAGGCGGTAGTATATATCGATCGAATAGGTCTTCGCCTAGGGGCGTCGGAGATAAGTACGTTACTAAAATAATAGGATAGATCGCAAGGTTGTTAGGGAGATCCAATTTATATATAAGTCGACCTATATAGCGTTTAATGACGAACGGTCCTAATCGCTATTGCAATAGCTTATATAGTAGGTTTCCAGGCAAGTGATAGCTATAGTATAGGCGTAAATAGACCTTCTAACCGACCTCGAACTCGATATCGCGATACTTGCTATTATATCGCCGTTTAGTATAGGCGGCAGCGAAGTCTATTGCCAATTAAACGTCTTTATAAAGGAACTATTGTATCTTGGGAGCGTCAATATTGTCAACTAGTTAAGTTAGCGCTTCTAGTAGGCTAGTAGGTTTGAAGCTAAATAACTGTTTATAAGGCGATAATTTAATTGGGCTCGAATAGGCGTTGTTAAAATACTATTGTAATAACGGTATTATATCAAGCCAATTCAATTTAGGGTATTCGAAGTTGAAGAAGCGAAGGGCAATCTCAACGGTTTGATTCTTGCGTTTAGCAAGTCTATTAGCTTACAGATAGTATATAGCTATTATTAATAGCTTCGTTCCCAATGTCTTCTAGACTCCTTTCTATAGTACTAAAGTGAACTTGCGATCCCTATTAGAGATGATCGCTAATAATATACCCCAATTAGACAACAATAGTTATTATATCAAGATATATCCCCAATCTTTAGTAGTATATATTGAATAGCTAGGCAGTAAGAGAGATCGCTTGGAGGCCTTATAGGAGACTATCATTAGCGTATTAAAGTTCTTATATCCCTTTAACTACTATACTAAGCCTTTAGATAATATACTAGGCAATCCTACAATAAAGTCGATCGCAATAACTTATATCGGGAGTATATCGGTTAGGCGAATAGGCTAGTAGTTATCAATAGTAGGATTGCAGTCTATTGAATTGAGGCTATATACTAGACAGTACTTAATATATTTCTTGACTTGCTAGGTTTTCTTATAAATCGTTACTCTATACAAGTTATAGAGCATTCGCTCTTTACCAAAGTAGTACTTATCGTTATAGACTAACTCAAGAATATCTTTAACCTTATTATATAGTATATAAAGCGATTGTATACTATCGGGACGGATATAGTAAAGAAGACCATTAATTTGTACAAATAGTAGGCTAGGATGTAAAAAAACTCTACTACCTTTAGTAGTTTCCTTAAGATCTTTAATAATCTCGCTATATTTTATATCTTTTTTATATACCTTCTCGAATTCCTACTAGAGGCTTAGATCTATCTACACTTTAGTAAAGACGAACCAAATACTATCGAGAATAACTTCTCCTTCCTAATGTAGATTCAGATCTATTTTAGCCTATAGTCTACTCAATACGTCTAGTACGAAGTTAAGTCGGCCGGGCAAATAGTAGACTTTCAAGTTATACTATAAGAGGTAGATAGAAGCGTTAATTAGACGACAATTGGTATAGTCTATAGAGGATATATCTAGGGAAGTTTATTCTACAATGCCTTTCGTTGCTAAATGGTTAGTTAGAACTACTATAGGTTGTCTTAACGAATAGACTATTGTATATAGCTTTTTAATAGCCTAAACCAGGTATACAACTTCTTGTTTAGATAGGCCGTATCTTATCTCTATAGCTATTAGGCAACGGCTAAAGAACATCACTAGAAGGACTTGACTACTAGGGATAATAGAACCTAGGGTCCAATTATATCCGTCCTTCAAGTGGAAGACCATTGCACCAAAACCACGTTATATACAGCCATCAATTTAGAGGAATAGCTACTTCTTCAGGTTAAAGTAGTATAGGATTGTCGGGTTATTCCTATAAATAGCGTCTTAGATTGCTTAAAAATACTTTAATTCGGCTTTAGTAGGTTCGAAGTATATCTTTAAATAGTAGTTCGAACGCTAGTTACAATTGCCTAAGCCGATCTTTCCTTCTTTATATCCTTATACAAGTAGGGCGGTCTTCCTCTACTACAATAGTTCGATAAGCTTCGTATAGTATAGAATCAGATACCACAGGAAGCTAGTAGCTCCAATATATTGTTCTAACGCTTTAAGAGAGTTTAGAAAAGTTAGCTCCTTAAAGGTAGCGATACAATACTTAGTTGTTATCAATTCTAGACTATCGACGCAGAATCCTAGTAGCTCGACATTAGAGTACACGATATACAACTTTATTAGGGAAATAGCGATATTCTTCAATACAAAGAGCTTGAAGATAGTCCTTAAGTACTCGAGATAATCCTCTATATTGTCTAAAAAGATTACAATATCGTCAATAAAGGCGTAATAAAAATAAAAGCACTTGTCAAGTAGACGATCTATAAAGCGCTAGGCGTATACTAGGGAATTACAAAAGCCTATTAAAGCGACTATCGCTTGTTCCAATCCTTATAGGCTAATAAAGGTAAAGCGATCCTAGTACTAAGGATCAACGCCGAATTGATAGAAGAAAGACGTAGCGTCAATGGCAGTAATATATCGCTTTCCTCGCAAGGAGTTAATAATCTCGGATTGCAGTAGTAATAGGTAGTTATCTAGTACCACCACCTTATTCAGACCATATAGATCGATAACAACTCGGCCTTTCTACTTCCCTCGAAAGGTTCTCTAGACGACGAAGATAGGATATACAAATAGAGTCGGTTTTATAGCCCATTTTAGTTTGCCTTGATCGTGCAATATACTAAAGATTTAATCCAACACTTCGCGGTCTCGATAACTAAGGGGATATATTCAAGCCTTACGCAATTAGTATTGCCAACCTTCTACCAATAGCACTTGCATTAGATCTTCCTTTAGGACTTTAATCAAACCTTTATCGATCTATAGGGCTAGAAAGTCTTTATAGACTTGAATAAAGCGTTTAGCTAATCGAAGATCGCTAGCATATATATATACTCCATTCTTAGTAAGGATCTCAGATAGATCTTCAATTATTTTGAGGCCCAATATAGAGTGCTTTTCGGGTATATATAGCTTATCGGGCAGATCAAGCGTTTCTTCCAGGACTATAGTTGCTAGTTAAGTAAGTCGGTAGATATAGTTGCTTAACGGTATCGGCAATATATTATCTTGAGGTATTGCAATAAAGGTATTGATAGTCGGTTCTAGAAGAGAGACTTACGGGATGGCTTCTATATTTAGGATACTATATAAAGCAACTACGCGAGTTGAACTAGAGAGGTCGAATTCGGCTCCTATACATAGTGCGGCTAGGGAAATCGGGTTAACGGCATCTATAGCATTCGCTAAGGCTATCCCAGCTCCTACTATTAAGGCTAAAGCTACTATAAGGGCGGTAAACGCTTTCGTTAGCGTAATAACGAAGTATCCGCTCTTATAGAATTCGCTAATCTTGCTAATCGGGTACCGCTTAGGAATCTTTATAACGCCGTCAGTAGGGTTCTGAATATATACTACCTTAGGCGTAGTATACTTGACGATAGCGTTCGCGGCGGTAGCGTAGTTCGAATTGAATATAAGGTCTCTATTACGCGGAAGAGGCTTGTACTTAACGGGTATAAAGGCTTTCTATTCAGATAGGAGGATGATAGGTCTGGTCGTCTTAACTTTTCTTATACAAGGGATGGCGCGAATATAGATTTAAAAAGGTATAGTAAAGTCGTCGAGTGCCTATAGACGAACCTGCTTAATACTATAGTCGATATTAGCTTATTACGGGTCTAGAAACTCGTTTCCGAATAGCAAGTTCGGATCTAGATAGTCTACAATCCAAGTAGAGCGCTTGAACTTTATAAGAGTAGGCTTGCCATCCTACAAGCCCAGGAGATAGATAGTAAATATAGCCTACTAATTGAGCTTGAATAGCTTGTCGCCTATACCCTTGACCTTGCCGTTACAATCCTCGACAGTATAGTCGAGCTTCTTTAGGAAGTCCCTTCCAATTAGCGAACGACTGGCGCCAGGGTCAAAGCAGATTTCTTCGCTATCGCTATTGGGCGTGGTATAGGCGTTAACTCTAAGATGGGTATAGCTATAGATAGCTTCTTCGGGGCTCTCGTTATCGGGTTCTAGAGCTTCCCTAAGCTCGAAGGTAGATAGGGGCAATATATAGAAAGCTTAGTCTTAGTTAGTAGATTCGTCATTTGACAAATCTTCGTTTGATTGATCTTCAAGCGGAGGCGAGGGATCTTTAGCGGGGCGGCGAATATTGCCTTTAGCTATATCCTTATAGGTCTTTAGATAACAATAGAGTTCGTTATATAAGCTGAAATATATAGCGCAAAAGCTACAAGTACAACGAGTTGGATTTGCCTAATTATATTGGTATTGTACTTCCTTCTTGACCAGTTTATTGATATAAACCTTGATATATCTTTATCTACTGTCGGTAGTTTAAAAGGTCTGATGGTACTTCTAGCAAGTCAGCTTTATATCAAGAATTATATATACGATATTAGACTCGGCTGAACTATCGTAGCTTGAGGATATAGATTTAGCGGCAGATTCGTTGTTAGCTTCGTCATTAATGGATTGATTGTTAGTAAAATGAACTCTATCTCTACCTCTATCGTAGTCGCAATTGTAGTCACGATCGCGGGGGCGATCTTTACAATCCTTATCGCGATCTTTATCATAGTAATCGCGTCGATCGCGATCATCGTAATATCTATTACTCTTATAGGAGTTACTCCAGTAGAAATCGTCCTTCTAATCGTCTTTATAGCGATCGCTATCCTAGTATTGATTACAGTTACAATCCTTGTTATAATACTTATTAGTTCTAAAGTAATGGGAGGAGAAAGAACAATAGTCGCAAGAAGAAGAATGACATAAAAAGAAAGATAAAAACTTAAAGCCTTGATCGTTAGCCTTACTAACTTTCGTCTTACTCGTAGATGACTTCTTCTACAAATAAAGGTAATACTCGCTCGCTATAGTATACAAGATAGAGCGCTTGCAATCTACTAGCTATATATAGTTAGCAAGCGACTAACCACTCTTAAGAGGAGGAAGATACTATTGTATCTTCAAGTCAAGGCTAGTCTAGATGCTTATCATTGCGCCTTCCTAGTTACTATTGTTGCAATTGAAAATGCCTATCAAGCGGGTATAACGAAGCATTCGCAAGATATACTAAGAAAGAGCTAATTCGTTTTAAGCGATATCCTTAAGTAATAGATTACCTTAATTGAAGCGCCTAATAGCAGTTCCTAAATCGGTATCGAATTGTATATATAAGTCCTCTAGAATAGATCTCAATCCTATACAACGCAGGTAATTACAACGATCAGGGGTAACTTCGTTAGTCCACCAATATATAGCATTGCCTCCTAGTAAAGTAGGCAGTAATTGAGCGATCTATCGCTCTATATCTAGACGTATATTAGGATTCTCCAGGAAGGTCTCAATGCGATCCAAGAAGCAGTGGACGTCGGTATAGATGACGCTTTTACCGTCCGTTACTATACTAAGATCGCCCAGATTGTTATATTGAGGGTTGAACTATCCGATATCCTTACATTTGATGCTTATAGCTAAGCTAGGGCGACCGTTGGATTTAATACCGGTCTCGAAGGTACCTTTATAATAGAACTGTCTTAGAGATGGCGGTAGCGGGGCTTCACTATATTAACGGGGCTAAGGCTAAAGTTCTTAGAAGCTATAGTTCTATAGTTCTCGCCTAAAATTATATAGACGATCTCGAGCGTCGTACAATATATCTAGGTTTATAGGCGATTCCTACCGATTCGTTTCGAGACGGGTAAGCCGTCGGCCAATACCGTCAAGATCTTGGGCGATATCGTCCAAGTGCCGCTTTATATCGACGGAAATGGTGTGATTGAGGGTGGAGAGGACTGCGGCCTACTTCTCTATTGCTATCGCGAAGTTAGTGAACCTCTTCGTTGTATCACGGTTCTAAGCTCGGATTCTCTAATCGAGCTATTCCGTTATATCCTTATTATTGCCGAAACGTTTAGGATATATCTATATAAGTTCTTTAGATATAGGCAGGTATATATTAGCGTCGGATTCGCTTGGATCGGGCGAATCGAACGTCTTGGTATCTCTAAAGCGCGTAGTCGGCTAAGGCAGGATAGGATATAGTAGAGTAGTTGATATTTTCTACACCTTGGCTTTAGAGCTTCTAAATTCGCTCATTTCAGGGCGATCGTAGCCATCGCCTTCCTCTCTAGGAAAGGCACCGACTAGTAATAATATTTTATCGATATTTCGATTGTAAGGTATAGTATAATGATGGATAGGATAGGAACTTTCCTTTTATATATTTGGTTACCCAAGTTCGCTAGACGTAGTTAAAGTCGGTTAGGAATCGTCTATAAGCCTACCCAAGTTCGGCAAGACGGGGGAAACCTTTTTTAACGATTCCCTTAACTAATTACTTAGGTTCGTCAATTGAGTTCCTCGGATCCGGGTAGTACTAGGCGATATAGTCGCTAGAGAATAGTACAGTAATTTAGGGTATTTCTTTTAGGAAGATTGATAGGTAGGGGTTTGTTGAACACTCCTTCAAGCAGTACCACGGTTACCCAAGTTCGCCGTGATCGCTATTCAAATACATTCGTGATAGTTGCAGGGTAGTTGTCGCACGTCGATTACCCAAGTTCGTCGATACACGTCAATCAGAGCCTACCGAGCTTGATCGCTACAACTACATCGGATAACGACGCAATAGCGATGATCTCGAAGAAAAGAAGCGATAGATTACAACTCTTGAGTCGCAGCTACCATTTGATACCAGGGCAGTAGTACACGTCGTAGGACAAGAATATGATAAAGTGTGATGGATTGAGTTGTGTTGTATAAGAGTGTGGCTCTCGCCCTAGGGCAGAAGTGCCTCCATTGATGATAGCGGGGCAGAGCGCACGGGCCGCAAGACAGCCCTTACATAGATGATATCTAATCTACATATCTAATCAATACATGATATGAGTCCATCCTCCCGATGTCAGATACGGGTATCACATCTAGTATTCTTGCCGACCTTAGTAGCGTACTTTATATCGCCAATCTTAGGCTAGAAAGTATTAGAATTCGGAGTCGATTTAACTATAATAATTTATATTGGTAAAGCAAAGCTTTACTTCGCTAGCTTAGAATCTATTTAGAATCGATTTAGATACAATTTACAATCGATTTAGATACAATTTAGAACCGATTTAGATACAATTTAGAATCGATTTAGATACAATTTAAACTTAGTATATACCTCGTTAACTAGATAAAAGAGTGTTTGGTCGGATCCCGAATGCTGCACCCACGAGCAAAATAGCCGCAACATACATCAATCGACTCCTCTGGAAAAGCCCTATCCAACGATACCAGTTGCAGCTATACGGCACCAGTTGCGTATATGCAATTGGGGCCGGAAATCGGGTACAACTAAGAATAGCCAACGGGCAAAATCCTTATAGCCGATTAGTTAGCGTTATCGATAAGGCACCGTTATCGATACGGTACCGTCCCGACGACCCTATCGATAAACGTCAGCTATACCTAAACAGCCACCCCCCTTACCCGGCAAGCCACCCCCCTAATCCAGCGCATTGCTCCCTGGCCTTCTAGACAATGGCAATGCCAGGACCCGATATCGAGATAGGAGAGGGTCCCTCTATTACAGTGATCCCTAATACCTAGCCGACGATACCATCATCATCTTCACCCTCGTCAACCCTAGGCCTACTTCGCCCTTCCCACCCAACGAATCAACAACCTCAACAACAGGGCCGAAGAAGCCCCAACGGACCACCCAACGGGCCTCCTAACCGACCTGGCCAGCCCACTTACGCTACTAGCGGCCTAAAGAACGGTCTTACTATCCAAGCCTTCAATAACCTAGTCGATAGCCTCCTTGCCTTTATACTTGCTAGAAGCAAGGACAGGGTATATAGCCTAGCCCGGGACATCCGACAAGCCTACTAGCAAGCTACTACAATAACCCTAGCCCCGATATAATCAGTTACGCTACCTAACCTGCGAAAGGTAGTAGCTAAGGAAGTAAGAGCGGCCTTTCGTAAAATCCAACTAGCTAGACCTATACAACCAACTCGAACCTAGGTGGATATAGCCCAAGGCACCGTTACAACTCCTGCCTAGCCAACCAAATTAGTCCTAGCTAAGCTATACCGGGAAATCTTGATCAAGGGAGACGGTATACTAGTAGACTTGGCTAAACGCAACCTACTAGAAATTGTATAGGTAGTTAACCAAGCCTCGAATAAAAAAGGAGCTATTGTAGTATAGAAACTTGTTAATAATTACGGGGCCACACAGAGGAGGAGAGGAAAGGAGATGAAGAGAGAGACTTCAAAGTGCTTGATTATTATCTATCTAAGTGAGGAAAAGCCGTAGTTATTATAGACGTAGTATTGTAGGCTGTCTCGGTCTTCGGGAATATTGGAAAAGGGGTTTTAATGTAGATCCATTGCTTACCGTGGGGCCGTGATGAAGATCCCATTTGAATACGAGATTATCTTGCTCCACAGGTGAGATTATAGTGGATTTGTTCCGCAGGTGAGATTATGGCGGATTTGTTCCACAGGTAAGATTATAGTGAGATTATGGTGGATCTAAGTGCATTAGTTGTGCTCAGGGCACAATTTTATGCACTATAGCACAATTCCAGGCGCTGCTGTATTATTCTTGTGCTGTAGCACAATTCCAGGCGCTGTGGTATTATTCTGTGTACTGTGGTATAATTCTGGATACTGTGGTATCCCCAATATAAACTCATCTAGGTATCCTTATAGGGCGCGGTTGATATATCGCTAGAAGGTCGCTAGAGCTCTAGTAAGGCCGAAAGGGGTAACCAGGTACTTAAACGAGCTATAACGAGTCTAGAAAGCTATTTTCCACTCGTCGCCCTCCTTGATACAGATCTTATAGAAAGCTGCAATGACGTCCAGCTTTATAAGCCACTTCGCCTTTGCTAAGGACTATAGCGTCTCGTAGATCAAGGGCAGTAGGTAACGGTCCTTCCTTATAATGGCGTTTAAACTACGGTAGTCGATATAGAATTGGAGGCCGCCTCCTGGCTTTTTCGCGAACAATATCGGCGCAGCTACTAGAGAGCTACTAGCTCGAATGAAATTCTTATCTAGTAGTTCTATCAGGGTTTTCCGCAAGACGATCAGTTCCTCGCAGGACATCCTATATAGCGGCCCCTATAGTAGCTGCTTTTCCTAACTAGATTCGTCGCTCAATAGCGGGATCTTATAGTCTATACTAGGCCGATATAGTAGCAGTTTATCGGCTATAGCCCGGTCGAACAATGGAAGGAACTTATAATAGTACTTGGGTAACTTCTAATAGAGGTCGCTATACTTCTTCAGGGCTAACGCTTTCTCGATATCTTCTAGGCTTGTAGCAAATATCTATATAGCTCCCCTCTAACTAGGGGGAGACCTTCTTGCTCTCTTTACAAGGGCGCTAAATACGCTAGCCATTTGCTAGGAAACGTTGAGCTTAATACCCTCGTCGCGGCTCCTATCCCAGACAACTAGCCTATTTATACCGATATAGAGTCGCCCTTCTATAGGCGAGATAACGACCCTCTATATATCGGCCTATAGTCTTCCTAGGATTATATCGTCCTTCTAGCCAGGGACGACGTAAAAGAATACTCGCTTCTGCTTATAACTATCGATATCGATGTCTATATATATTATATACTTAATAGCGCTCTCGGTAACGATATTGACCTGTTCGAGGTCCTAGGGTTTGATATAGATATATAGGAGGCGTAGGTAGTTAAAAAGGGTCTTACTTATCGTTATATAGTATAGGCAATTAGTATTAACAAGGGCTTTAATAAACTTAATTCTATTTATTCCCAAGTTAATATAGAATAGTAGCCCGTCTATCTTCTCCTCGGCTTTCTTCTAAGCCGCCTCAGCCTCCTGGTACCTCTAACGACGACTTCTACTAGAGGCTACTCGTTTTCCGACTCGCTATCCAACTAATTAGTTGGCGAACTCCTGGATTGGCTATAGTTATTAGCTATATCTTTGTAGGCAGTAGGTATAGCCCGATCGACCTAGGTCTTACAAGAGTACTATAGACGTCCTTTAGATACCTATTGGCAAGTAGCCGCAATATAACCAGGTTTTCTATAGCGATAGTAGAGTCTCTCTCTATAATAGGGCTCTCCTTCCTTGGTATCCCTTGGCTTTACTTGCTATCTTGCGCCTTCGCCCTTCCTCGAGGCCCTATAGTTGATCCTTATAGCGTTAGAGGGTTCCTAGTCTATCCTATCCGCTCCCTTAGCTTATATAGCTAGTTTAGCTACCGGCCTCGAGGCCTCCTAGTTGAACTAGAGGGACTTCAACTAGGTACTATCCCTCTTTCTTGCTAACTCAAGGCTATCGATCCTCGATCCAAGTATATAGAGTATTCTAACGAACTTAGTATAGTTCGTAAAGATATTTAGGTAGCTAACCAAGTATTCCTGCATCTTTATATTCAATGCTTCCTCTAGGTAGTTGATCCAAACCTTATCTATCTAGCTTCCGCCGTTACTATCTATAAGCTCCCTCTTGAATTTAGGTAGAAAAGCTTTAAAGCTCTCGTTCTCCTTCTACTATAGCATTCGGAGACGGTCGATAGCCCTCGTCTAAACGTTCAGGTCCCTATAATACTCGTTCAGGTATATTAGGAACCGTTGGGGGCAATATATACCGTCGCTACCGCCTCTCTCAACGAATACAATAGTTATATTCTAGGCCGTTCTTTCTAGCCTCGAGTAGATATAGGCAAACTAGTCTAATAGGGATCCTATTACCAGGCCGTCTACTACCAGTTTGTTCTTTATCTCCAAATGCTAGATATAGAAACTGGAGTATAGCCCGTTGAACTTGGGCGGGTTAGAAAGGAGCGGCTTCTTCCTCGGGGCGCCGGCTATATCTAGTATAGGTATAGGAGAGTTAGTCGTTAGGGTGTCACTACTTGAAGTCGGCGCTATGGTCGTAGGGGTAGGGGAGACAAGGTTCTAGGTAGAGACGAGGTTCTATTTGAGGACTCGGATCTGCTCTCGACTCGCCTTGCATTCGCTTGCTTGTTCTACCCGAATTTCCGCTAGCTATTGTACAAAGTGCTCTCTCTCTCTCGCCTACTCCGCTCGAATAGTAGTAAGCTATTCGGCTAGCTGACTTACTAGCTATAGCAGCTGGCCCTCTTAAGGTTCAGTAGATATCTCGACTATCAATTCTCTCTCTCTCTCGATAGTTTCTTCTAGTAGTCTAGACTACTTAGCTCCCTTGGACCAAGGTCTCTTTCCCTACTGACTGCTGTTAGAAGAGGGATCTAACTTATCTATATAGTGTCCGCCGGTCGGGGTAGCGGCAAAAGGTCTATCGTCGTCGACCGCTAAAAAGCAGTTAATTGCCGTCTTCGTCGGGTTCGTCGAAGGGGAAGTTCAGTGTAATGTAACGGCTTTAGAAGTATATTGCAACTATCTGATAGCGACTCTACAAGTACATTGAACTTGAGGAGAGAAAGGAAAGACAGAAGATTCTTGGGACTCTCTAGGCATCTTTATCCTTGCATATAGTGGCCCTAGCGTCTTGCTAGAATCTTCGGTGGTTGAGATTTGGGAATAGCTTCATCCATCCAGTAGGTCAGTGGTCTATGCTTGTCAAGGGTTGGCCGAGGGTTGCCAAGGCCTGCACCGGGCTCAGCCCGTTACAGGAGCCCTACTCGTATATATTGTTTTGGTCCTTGTCCGGTCCTGGGAACCCAGTTTGTTATGGCATTGCCTTGGACCGTCTTGTCTATCTTGTCTGTCTTGCCTAGACACTTGTCACTTTGTTACCTCCCCTCTTTTGTTGTTGGGTTATAGGTATAGATGTGTGTTTCTGCACCATTTCAATATAGGGTAAAAAGAATGGGTAAAAGAGGGGAGCCTTGAGGAACCCCGGCTTGGATACTAGTCTATTAGGCTTGTTGACTGTCGAAGAGGAGGGTCGCTTTGTAGCCTATAAGCTAGGCTCTTATCCAATAGACTAGCTACTAGGGAAAGCCTTGGTCTTGGAGAGTGGCGAGTAGCCGGATATAGTTAACTCTATCGAAGGTACCTATAATATCTAGTTATAGTAGGGAAGCTATAGCCTTCTATCTCCAAGCCTCCTAGACTTAGGCTATAACTAGCCAAATAGCTCGTTCTATAGACCTATATTCCCTATTTCCTATTTATTTATTGGGTAGTAGGCTATAGGCTTCGGCTACCTTAGTTATCCTCCTTATAGCTACTGCCTCGATTACCTTTCTAAGGGTAGGCAATAGAGAAATCGGCCTATATTCTCCTAGGGTTTGATAGTCTACTAAACTTTTTCTAGGCTTAGGGAGGACTATAGCTATAGCTTCCTTGAACCTCTTAGGATACTATTCTAGCTCGAAGCATCTCTAGGCTAGTATACCTAGTACCTAGTATAGTGGCTACCTATAGGCCTTTAGTAAGCCTATAGGTAAGTGGTCGTTACCTAGGGCCTTCTAGGGCTTGGCCTTAGATAAGACTTCTTTAATTTCTTCTAGTATTACAACCTAACTGACTTCGAACTTCGGCTCCCTTAAGTCCGTCAAACCGGGATCCTAAATATCCGATAGGTCGGCTAGTGGGTTTGGAAAGAAGCGTTCTACTAACGCTATAGCTTTCTTAGTATATGTTAATAGGGTAGACGCGCTAGTTAGGCCTATAAAGGCTAGTAGTTGTAGGGGTTTAGTCGGCTTGAAACTCTTGTAGTGGGCCCAACGTTCAAGTTTCTAAAGCAAGGCTATATTGTATTGAAATGGTGCGGGAATACACACCTATATATACACTGAAATGGTGTAGAAACATACATCTATACCTACAACCTAACAATAAAAGAGGGGAGGTAACAAAGTGACAAGTGTCTAGGCAAGACAGACAAGATAGATAAGACGGTCCAAGGCAACGCTACAATAAACTGGGTTCCTGGGACCGGACAAGGACTAAAACAATATGTGCGAGTAGGGCTCCCTCTGCTTAGAGGGAGCGTACTGTGTATGTAAGGGTGGCTTGCAAGCAACTGCAAAAGACTGTATGAAAAGGTTGATTGATTGTTGTTTAAGTCAAATAGCCTAGATAGCCCTACTTATAGTTCGAAAGAAATTGGCCCTACCTGCCGAATCCAGTAGCAGGGTGTCCTGTCATGTAACCTCCTCCGATTAGAGGGCCCTAGTCCTTAGGGGACAGTTTTCCCCGACTTAAACTTCCCTTTTAAGTCTATATACTGCTCCGGCTAGTAGACTCAACTACCAATACAATAGCCAACAAGACGAGTTATCAAGCTATATATAGGCCCAACTTCCCTTGTTCCATACTCTACATCCTCCTCACTCGAACCTTTGCAGACAGCGAGCAGCTCTAAGCGCGCGATCAAGATTATATACCTAGGATTGTACCTAACGAATACACTCTTCGTCACGTTGCACTTCCCTTCTAATTGCAGCCTATCCTCTATACTATAGTAGGTACTCTAGCGAATAGTAAAGTTCTAGCAAATAGGTATAATCGTATATAGGCGGATATACCTAGTTTTTAGGCGTCGAAGGGCGCGGTAAACTAGCTTTAGACCACTAAGGGCTAATATCTTTAGTATAAGGGTTGTAGATACGCTTCGTCTCTAGGATAGGAAACTCTAGGGAGTTATAGCATCGCTTTTAACCAATCCTCTCTCTATCCGAAGGAGAATAAGCCAATTAAAGTACTTGTTAAGCCATCTAGGCGAGGTCCTTATACTATAAGACGGGTCCTTCCTAGGATTGCGCTATAATATACCGACAAAGATAATCTATACTATAGTATAGAACTATTTGCATCTATAAAGCGGGGAACTGGACGTCCTCCTATTGGCTAGAGGGAATATCACTTAAGATACTCGAAAAGGGGTTAGAATCGTCGTCATCGTATATACTAATAATTATCGGCGACGATTGGGCCAAGGAGGTTGTTGATTGCTATAGGTAAGACAGGTCTATCTAGATAGAGGGAAACTAATATCCAATAAACGGACTAAGCGCCTAATTCTACTTAACGATCAAGGCCTGAACCTCAATAGGGTGCCTCTCAAGTATAGCCGGGGCGAAAGGATTCATATCGGTATAGTTGGGATAATTGAGGTTCGATAGCTGTATAAACTAATTAGCGCTATTATAGCCGAGAGCGTTGTAAAGTAGAGCCTTCCACTTGGAGAGTATATATATACGGCAGTTCTATATGCCCTTGAGATAAGTATAAACGCGGCTCTTTTACCAGAAAGGCAGTAAGGCTATCCCGTCCAACTAAGCTTCCTAAAAGTAGAGACGGGCAAACTCCGCTACCTAGATACTACACTCCTAGAACTCTCTCTACTTTAGGTGACCAGTATATATCGTATACCAATATAGCTTCCTCAGGTTAGAGGGGGACTCCAATATATTGTAGATTTTCTTCTAGATACCGTTTAGGAACTCGCAAAGAGTTCTATCGTTAAAGAGCTTAAAGGAATCAAACCAAGTAAGATATATATATACCTAGTTATAGATAATAAGAGCCTAGTAGTTGCCATTGAGGTAGTAGACAATAACCCAAAAATACTTACTAACTGCCTCCCATCGCCTCTTCCTATATACCAGGCGATTGCTATAGTTAGCTATATTTAAGACCACGTCCAGGGCGATCTAGATATAGGGCTTGTATACCTATAGTATAAACTTAAGGAGATTGTAGAGGAGTACGATACTTAGCCAATAGCGCTAGACCATTATACCCTCGATATCGAAGAGGCTTATACCAATCTCTAGCTATTCTTTATTATAGAAAGCGCGACTATTGCCAATTGGACTAGTATAACTAGGAAAAAGGTAGCGAAAGATAAGGTCGTTACTAGGTTCTGTTATATATAGGCTTACAATCCAAGCAGGATATCTTCCAATAACCCCGGGGGAATACTTAACGCGGCGGCCAATAGGCGTAAAGAGCTCCTCCTTATATTCCTCAGACGGGTGGTTTCCAATGTCTCCTATATTAGAAATACTATAACGAAGTCCCTAATGCAAATAGGCGTCCCGTTACTTAGGAGGAGGAGTTATATTGTGAAGCTGAATGGCTGTAATGCCTAGGGGAAGCGGGCGTCTATAGGCGCTACCTTGCTAGATCGGGTAAGAAACTAAACGAGGGATAGGGGTTGTAGAACGCGGCCGAGCCGGGACTAATCCTTCTCTCTATATAGTAGGCAATATATACTCCCTCTACTTAGAGGGCGAATGCGGAGTTTATCGAGGAAAAATGAAAAGTTGTACTACAATTATAGTAATCGCGTTCTAGGTACTTAGGTAGAACTAGTTTCGCGGTAAGGATCGAGGGGTCGAATAGAGGGGTAGTGGAAGAGCACCTTCTCAACGCGATAGGTATCTTCCTTAGTTTATAGTAAACAAAGAGGCAAGTAGGTCGCTCCTTCCCTCTATTCAGACGAAGTTATATACCTTGATAGTTAGGAGATAGAGGATTTAAATAGGTTAAATAGACCTCTCCTTCCCTCTTCCACTTCCCTTTCGAATCTATATATTGCTCCGGCTAGCAGATTTATATAACAATACCAAGATAGCCCTTCCCTAGGAAGATAAGAAAGCGCGCTAGGAGGACGGCGTTGTCGACTCTAAGCTCGCTCTATTGATTCCTTATTTATCCGATCGCCCTATCGACTTGACTCTCGTTCCTTGTTGCTTTATAGATGCTCCTTACAAGTACATTTAGGTAGTCCATCCTAGTACCAATAATCCCGTCAAACTAGACGACGCCGTTAAACTAGAGGAGATATCTCTAGTCTATTTTGCAGCTTTATCCTATATCTGGTTTTACCCTCTACTCGATACTACTATCCCTTATATTGGCTGGCGCTTCACGCCTAGTATAGATAGCTAACGTCGGCTATAGAACGCTCTAAGCCTATCTCTATTGATTCTAGATAGGTAGAAGAAGAAGCCCTAGTTCTAGATCTCTTATTAGAAGACTATTTTTATTAAGAAGTATAACGGGCTTCACTTTGGTCATTGGTTCTATAAAGCTACCTCTTATCGCCACTATTGTACCAATGGGATCTTCGTCTAGACTTAAGGCAGAAGGTAAGTATTATATCCCTCTAACTAGTTGGTGACTAATCCGAAAGACAGGAACGCGATTCTATATAAGAGCTACGAACTAGCCTATTCCCGATCGACAATCGAGATCTTCTACCCTATAGATTCAGTTACTCCGACTCGAGTATATATAATATAGCCCTTCTATAGCTATATATCACATCCTGATATTGAAGGCGGCCGTTATAGAAATTGCCTCTTTACCGACAAGAAGTGCTTCTAGGTAGTAGGTAGCGAGTGGTCTAGCAATAAGAAGCTTGTATATATACGGGCTGGATAGTCTAAAGACCGGTTGCTAACGAAAGCGTATAATAAGGAACTAGGACAATCTATAACTATAGATTTTAACGCTATTGTCAAGGAATAGATAGAGAGATATTGTAATGGAATTTATAGGGCTACCTATTTGTAGGGCATTCTTCCCTTTAATCGGAAGAAGGCAATATTAGGGAAAAAAAAAAAGGAAATGAAGTATAGACTGGTCTAGGGGCGATAGGTAGATTGATAAGTGAAGTGACTTCTCCCCTTTTTGCCTTATCTATATCTTAAAATCCCGGAGGTTTGCCTCTCTTAAGTTTGACTACTAGTCTAGGTTTCGAGTAAGATCGTAGTTTTTCTTTATAAACTTGGTCGCTCTCTTCTCGATCCCGTCTAGTTAGAGGGTTGTCTTTATCTATTTGGCTAGAAGTTTCCTATAGGATCGGTAATTCTACTAGGTCGATTATATTATCCGCCTTAGGAGCTGGAGGCACTAATGTAAAGGGCGGTTCAATTGGCTCTCCTCCTAGCTATATAGGCTCCCCGTCCTCGGATATAAAAACCCTATTAAGGCGAAAGAACTTCTTGATTCTATTGGCTATAAAGGGGCTCTCGATTGGGACGCTATCAAGCGTCTTTAAGAGGTAGATATTATTGGGCTTGACCTCCTGGACAATAAACGGGCCCTTCTAGCGGTACTGGAATTTACGAGACGTACTTATATCGATCCTTCGAGCTGTATTGTAGACTAAAACGAGATCGCCCTCGTTGACCTATCCCTCTTTCGGCCTAAGCCGATACCTGCCAATAGTATCTCTCCGTTTTATAAGCTTCTCCCGGGCTATATTGACTCGATCTACCGCGATATCTATATTGTATATATTATACTAAAGAACTTTGATCTTTAGTTCAATTAGGCGCGTTGTAGCGTCTTTCTATTTCTCTTGCCCCTCTATATAGAGTAAGATAACGCTTTCCCAATTAAGCAATCGCTATAAAGGAATATCGTTCTCGATCGGGAAGATCGGGTTGTAGCTATATACCAAGAAGAAGGGGGTAAATCCAGTCGAACTATAGATAGTAGTCCTATCTACTATAAGTATATATAGTAGTAGTATCTCCTAGTTCTAGCCTATCCTATCTATTATCTTTGCTAATAACGAAATGATAGGGATGTACCCTGCCTCGGAGGTTCCATTTGCCTTTAAATTGTATAGCGAAATGGATATACATTGCATCGACATCTCTATAAGGATCTGTTGTACCTCTCCCTTAAATTCGGAACCTCCATTAACAATGATATATATTGGAAGGCCCTATCAAAGTAGAATCGATCGCTAGATAAAGTCCGCGATAGACTAAGCTAGTTTCCTCGTCATTAGAATAGCTTCAATAAACCTAGTGATGTTATAGCGCGCTTCTAAGAGATACCCTATCCGTCGATTCTTAAGCTAGATATACTGGACATCTAGGTTCTAGATAGAGAAGGGCTAGGAAGCGTTTACAATAATATAGATCGCCGGATCATTAAAACGTTTAGGTGACTATATCTGACACTGCTTATATATCTTGATCCATTTATCGATATCGGTATATATACCCTTCCAATAATAGTAGTCTATAATTCGTCGATATATACTTTCCTGTCTACAATAGCCAACCTCGTTGTAATATACGACGAAGACCTTCCATTGATCATTTAGTAGATCTACAATGCACCGAGGTCTCTAGTTAGATATACGAGGTCGAAGAAACAGGTGTTTTCCTTTAACGATATACTTTAGAGCCTCTTTCTTGAATCGTCGTCGTTTCTACATAGGCTTGATATAGGTCGGCTCGGATAGTATCGTCAAGTATCGGGCGATCTATCGCGATTTTTCTAAATAGCCTTCGGCAAGTTCCTACGGGATAAGACCACCACTTTTATCGGCCTTAGCAATCGTTTAAATAAAGATCTAAGCATCTACCTAGTTATCTATATCTTCTTTATAGTCCTTTTCTATCTAGTTAGAGGGACTAGGAGGTTTTTGGGATAAAGAATCGGCTATAGCGTTCTTGGAACTAGGGATATACTTTATATCGAAGTCAAAGAGACGAATCTAGGCAATCCACCGCATTATAAGTACCCCTAGCACGTCACTCGCTACTCTATTAAATTGGTAGACCAAGACTAAAGCGTCTATCTCGATAATAAAGTAAATGCTAAATAGATATCAACGAAATCGCTTAAGGAGGTAAAGCATCCCTCGAAGCTCTCGTTTAGTAGTATCGTATCGTTTCTCAGCATCTAACTATATTCCGCTTTCGAATCGGCAAGGATGACGCTTCAAATCCGGTCCAGTCTACTCAATCACGCCGCCCCAACCTTCTAGGCTAGCGTCCGTTATAAGGAAAACGTCCCTATATCGATTATTATTATAGACTAGTGCTATAAGTACTAGGGCCATTGTAATATACTATTGAAGGGTTTCTATTGCCTACTAATAGGTCTCGTTCTATACCTACTTAGCGTCTTTCCTAGTTAGGAGATAGAGAGGCTAGGCAATGATAGCAAAGCCTCGAATCTAAATCCTATAAAACCTAACAAGTTCTAAGAAAGCTCGAACGTCCCTAACGTCCCTATAAAAGGTCTATTTATATATCTTTATAACCTTGCTCTTATCTAGCGACCGACCTTCTAGAGTATATAGGTATCCAAGGAGGATAGCCTTATATTAATAAAACTAAGACTTGACAGCTACAATAGTAGCCCCAGCTAGCTCGGTATTCAACAATACTATATCAATATTTTGAAGATGCTCTACTATATAAAGGCGAAGGCCTTCTCTAGTTAGAGAGCCGCTATAATTGTAGCGCGGTCCTTAAATGTAGATATCGTCCAAATAGACTCGGC
Organism: Madurella mycetomatis; assembly: GCA_022530565.1. Classification (NCBI taxonomy): domain Eukaryota; kingdom Fungi; phylum Ascomycota; class Sordariomycetes; order Sordariales; genus Madurella; species Madurella mycetomatis. The sequence goes on along the minus strand of JAJTVB010000003.1, from coordinate 9,077,107 downwards.
AGATATTAGGGATTAGGTTGTTAAAAATATGAGTTATAGCTCTTTAGAACTAGGCTAGTGAATTTGTACTACCCTATAGCAACGTTGTAAAGCGGAGTAGGCCAATAGGAGTCGAAAAGGTCGTCAAATCTCTACTCTTCTTGTCAAGGGTAATATAGTTGTATCCTAAGAAGATATCTAGTAACGAAAGCAGTAGATATCCCCTAAAATCCTCGCTAAATTCCTTGCAACTAGATGGTATAAAGGTATCTTAGATTGTAACCTTGTTAGCCTTTTAAGTATCGTTCATAAGATATAGACTACTATCCTTCTTGATAACCAGGAACTAGTTATTGGTATACACTCTATAGCCTTCTTCGAGGATGCCTCTTTATAGTCGTTATTATAGGAGCTCAATAACCTTAGGTAGTAGAGGCTTAGGGATCGGGATATTCTTAGACTTCTATACCTTATATAGGATCGTCTTGATAGACTAAAGAGGAGTAATGTCCTTATTAATCCGCCTATATTCCGAGAATTCCTATACTAAAGTAGCTTCCCTATTATATAGGATCTAGATAAATATCTCGATCTCTATATTGTTCAAGATATCCTTGACCTTCCCGAGGATCTCGTTAAGTCTCTCTAGTATAAGACGAGAACCCTCTAGAATATTGCTAAACTGTAGGGTAATAAGCTCGTCCCATTTAGACCCGAATTGCATCTTCGCCTTTATAGCGGCTAAACGCTTCTTATACTAGTATAGATCTCCTTCTAGGATTAAACTATCCGATGGTACATTGTCAACAGGTCGAACCTTATTGGCTACCGTCTTCTATATTGTAAAGGAATGTAATGCCTTCTTAAATTCCCGTTGTTTCCAATATCTCGTTGTCCGACTAGAGGGAGAAGGTTATTGAATCGAATAAAAGTAAGAAAAGAAGCGGTTAATAAGGGGTAAAGAAGAATGTTTAAAGAAGAGAGTCTAGAGCGTTTGACCAGTAGCGTCGTCTAAAAAGCCAATAGGTATATCTCCTTCCTCAAGATCTACCTAGTTAGGGATTTCGTTCTCTATCTATACCAATCCCTTAAATATAGAAACAACCTATCAAGTTATCTTTATCCTCCTAACCGTTTCCTATAAGACGATATAGGCCTTGATAATCTTGTCTACTATTGTAATATTGGTAGAGACTAGTCGTCTACCCTCAAAGTCGAAAGTGAGGTTGGTATCCTTAAAGAATAGCATCCCAAGGAGGATATTGTAAATGCCATCTTCATCTAGAAGAATAAAGAAGTATGCTATAACTTAATGCCCTATAAGATAAACCTTTGCCTACATTTCCCCAATAAACGGACGAGACCTGTAAAGACCCTATAAGACAATCTTCGTCTCCTATACCGGCAAGGTATATTTAGAGGCGATCCTTATCGAGATATAGTTACATTCCGATCTAGAGTCGAGGAGAGCGAGCTCTTTGTCTAAGATATAGGACTCAAAGTTGATGTATAACGATGGCAATGGATATATACGAGTAACGATATCCAATTTGCCCTTCTAGTTAAGCGTTAGCTAATTGATTGGCATCCTTATCAAATTGTCTACTATTTTGTAAACGGGGCCTGCGATTTAGTTGAGATAGAGTCGCTCCTAGAATCTACTATAAACAAGTCTATAAGCTCCGTCGTTAGTAATCCTATATAGTGTAGGAATAGTCTGCCTTATCTAATTAGGGGGAGAGATAGTTGTAATCCAGTTCAAATTGGTCCTAACGGTTAACGACTTTCCTCTTCCCTTTAGAGCTAGACTAGGGTCTAGAGCTAGTATACTAGAGCCTTTATATTCGATAACCTCGAGTCTACTAGAGAGCTATACAATGTAGCTAATCAGAGCTATCTAATAGGCAGGAAATGCTTTAATAAGGTCTTCTATTGTCACTAATGCCTTGACCAATATAGTCTTCTCGACCAACTAGTTAACCTATAGTCTCTACTTGTCTCCCTTCTAATGAGCTATCTTCTCCTCTCTAGGGTTTTTAGAGGGAACTAAGGCATTATTAATAGTATTCTCCCTCTAGTTAAAGGAAGACTATCGGTATACTAGGGTAAGGATAACTTGTAGACCTTTATTTTTCTCTTTTTTACGAGTTTTATTATCGAAGTCCGTCTCCACTCGAGCTCTCTTGACGTTCTAGGTCTCTAGGGAGTCGCTCTCGACTACCTATTCGGCCGCCAGCTAATCCTCTAGTTGCTCTTCTATCTTTGGAACCATCTTTTAAATTAGAGTATGGGGACCACCTTGCATTGTAAAGAAATTGAGGTATCTAGGCTCTATATAGTCAAAGATAGACTTGTCTCTATCTATATAGAGGGTTAAATAGTTGACTAAAGTCTTTAGGGCTAGGGTATCTAGAGAAGGTACAATAGGTATAGTCTTATCCCTAAGGAGGTTAAGGTTAGGCCTATATAGCCTGCCCTCGATATCTTTATATTCTATATACTACTTCTAGTAGGCCTTATAGCTACTATAGCTAGGGATAAGGGATATATAGGCTCGAATAAGATTAGTAATCCCCGTTTATATACTATTAATAGTGTCTACAACGTCCTTCTTAATTAGTCGATAGGAACGGTCCGGCTCTAACCCGAGGAACCACTTACAATTAGTACTCTAGTAGGCCAAGCTATAGGACTAGTCCGCTATTTTGATATAGTATTCTATAATCATATAGCCCAGCTTATTGTAGTAGTAGCAGTTGCTATTCCAGGTCGCTAAGCTTAATCGATAGGCACTAGAGCCGGTTCTACCCTATCTATAGCGCTATATAATAAGAGTACTAAACTCCTCGATCTACTAGATATTGATATATACCCCAACGTTCTAGAGGCTATCTAGCTACCGCTAAACCTCCTTAAGCTACAATCTCTAGATTGCAAGGGTCTTGAAGTCGTCAATTATCTTTTCTAGGTCGCTATCCGTCTAGTTAAAGGGAGAGACGGTCCTAGATTCGGGCTCCTCTTCTTTTAAGGTAATAGAGGAGGCGAAAGTAACGGTCTATAACTTAGTAATGTCGCTAACCTTAGCCTTATTAAATCGCCTATCTATACTAAAGCCTTTCTTTACAATCTTAAAAATCCAATTGCAAAATATATTATAGTCTATCTCTATAATCTCTTCCTCCTCTTTTCCTCGCTAAAGGAAAACAAGCTAAAAGGGATCACTTAGCTTAGTCTAGAACAGGCTAGCTATAGCCTCTTTAGCTGCAATCTCCTTCTCGATAGATAGACGAGCGATAAGACGATCCTACTCCTTTAAGGCGTTGACTAAAGTAGATATAGTTAATTCGATCTTCTATATATAGAAGGTCTAAAGCTTAGCTCTAATATTTTTATCCTAGTAAGGATCGTTAAACTTCTAGTTACTATATAGCTAGGCCTGAAACCCTCTCTATATAGTAACTCGTCTCTTAATAGATTTGACAATAGCTTATATATCTATATCGTACTAGCGTTCCCAACGACGTATCTTGTCCTCGTCGGTAGTAACTTGATAGTCATTACAAGCGTCTTCGAAGTACTTGAGGTATTCTATAATCCAGTTGCCGTTAAAGAGACTAGGTAGACCGAAGTCCTTAGAGGACGAAAACCCGATGGTAGCAATTATCGGTATATTGACAAGAGAATCTGTATTTATCTACTTAGAGGGAGAAGTTCCGATAGAAGGTATTTTGGCCGACGATTCTAGCTAAGTATCGAAAGTAGCGGCTAAGGTACTAGGAGTCCAAGTAGTCTTAGGGCCGGCTATTAGTAAAGAAAATTGAAAAGTATAATATTATAGCTACTAACAATCTTAATGATAACAATCAAATATCTATTATCGAATAGTTCTAGATTCCTCCAATATATTTTTATACTCCGTCTCCTGGTTAGGAGGAGCAGCAAGTTCCAAAAGCACTTAGGATCCTTCCTAATACAGTACTTGCACTAAAGATAAAGCTATCTACTACGCCGTTCCCTATATCCTTCCAAGTCTACGACTCGTTAGCGATATCAGGCCAAGCGACATTACAAGGATTGGTTAAAGGATTTTCTAACTAGCGCTAACTACTAAGATGACTTTTCGGCGGTTAGCGACAAACCATTCCGTAAATATCGTAGTTAATAACAGTCCAAGGTTCCGTCCCTTGGAAGAACATCTCCAACAATCCTTCCCAATCCTAGTCCCTATTTTAGCTCTTAACAATAGCTGCAAAACGGGATCTATCTAATCCAAGGAAGTCAACGAATTTTAACGAGATACGCGGTGCCTAATAGAAGCAATCTTCCTTAGAGGTATATACCGTCTAGACTAGTTCGTATAAACCATCCTAGACAGTATCAATGGTGCTTGTTGTAAAGCAACAAGTCCGGCAGTCCCATCTAGACCTAGAGCTTCGCTCCTCCCCGATAAAGCCCCCATTTGAAATGGTATAGAAATATATATCTATACCTACAACCCAACAATAAAAGAGGGGAGGTAATAAAGTAACAAGTATCTAGGCAAGACAGACAAGATAGACAAGACGGTCCAAGGCAACGCTACAATAAACTGGGTTCCCAGGACCGGACAAGGACCAAAACAATATATACAAGTAGGGCTCCCTCTACTCAGAGGGAGCGCACTATATATACAAGGGTAGCTTGCAAGCAACTGCAAAAGACTGTATAAAAAGGTTGATTGATTGTTGTTTAAGTCAAATGGCCTAGATGGCCCTACTTATAGTTCGAAAGAAATTGGCCCCACCTGCCGAATCCAGCGGCAGGGTGTCCTGTCACGTGACCTCCTCCGATCAGAGGGCCCTGGTCCTCAGGGGACAGTTTTCCCCGACTCACTAGTAGACTCGAGGTTATTGAATATAAAGGCTCTAGTTATAACGGGCTGAGCCCGGTACAGGCCTTGGCAACCCTCGGCCAACCCTTGACAAGCACAGACCACTGACCCACTAGATGGATAGGGCTATTCCCAAATCTCAACTACCGAAGATTCTAGCAAGACGCCAGGGCTACCACACGCAAGGATAAAGACGCCTAGAGAGTCCCAAGAATCTTCTATCTTTCCTTTCTCTCCTCAAGTTCAGTGTACTTGTAGAGTCGCCATCAGATAGTTGTAATATACTTCTAAAGCCGTTATATTATACTGAACTTCCCCTTTGACGAACCCGACGAAGACGGCAATTGACTGCTTTTTAGCGGTCGACGACGACAGACCTTTCGCCGCCACCCCGACCGGCGGACACTATATAGATAAGTTAGATCCCTCTTCCAATAGCAGTTAGTAGGGATAGAGACCTTGGTCCAAGGGAGCCAAGTAGTCTAGACTACCGGAAGAAACTATCGAGAGAGAGAGAATCGATAGTCGAGATATCTACCGAACCTTAGGAGGGCTAGCTACTATAGCTAATAAGTTAGCTAGCCGAACAGCTTACTACTATTCGAGCGGAGTAGGCGAGAGAGAGAGAGTACTTTATGCAATAGCTAGCGGAAGTTCGGGCGGAACAAGCAAGCGAACGCGAGGCAAGTCGAAAGCAGATCCGAGTCCTCCAATAGAACCTTGTCTCTACCTAGAACCTCGTCTCCCCTACCCCCGCGACCACGGCGCCGACTTCAAGCAGTAACACCCTAACGACCAACTCCCCTATACCTATATTAGACGTAGCCGGCGCCCCAAGGAAGAAGCCGCTCCTTCCTAACCCGCCCAAGTTCGACGGGCTATACTCCAGTTTCTATACCTAGTACTTGGAGATAAAGAACAAACTGGTAGTAGATAGCCTAGTAATAGGATCCCTATTAGACTAGTTTGCCTATATCTACTCGAGGCTAGAAAGAACGGCCTAGAATATAACCGTTGTATTCGTTGAAAGAGGCGGTAGCAACGGTATATATTGCCCCTAACGGTTCCTAATGTACCTAAATGAGTATTATAGAGACCCGAACGTTTAGGCAAGGGCTATCGACCGTCTCTAAACGCTATAGTAGAAGGAGAACGAGAGCTTTAGAGCTTTTCTACCTAAATTCAAGAGGGAGCTCGTAGATAGCAATAGCAGGGGCTAGACGGATGAAGTTCGGATCAACTACCTAGAGGGAGCGTTGAATATAAAGATATAGAAACGCTTGGTCAGCTGCCTAAATATCTCTACAAACTATACTAAGTTCGTTAAAACACTCTATATACTTGGATCGAGGATCGATAGCCTTAAGTTGGTAAGAAAGAGGGATAGTGCCTAGTTGAAGTCCCCCTAGTTCAACTAGGAGGCCTCGAGGCCGGCAGCTAAACTAGCTATATAAGCTAAGGGAGCGGATAGGATAGACTAGGAACCCTCTAACGCTATAAGGATCAACTATAGGGCCCTAAGGAAGGGCGAAGGCGCAAGACGGCAAGTAAAGCCAAGGGATACCGAGGAAGGAGAGCCCTATTATAGAGAGAGACTCTACTATCGCTATAGAAAACCTGGTTATATCGCGGCTACCTGCCGATAGGCGTCTAAGGGACGTCTATAGCGCTCTTGTAAGACCTAGGTCGATCGGGCTATACCTACTGCCCGCAAAGATACGGCTAATGACTATAGCCAATCTAGAAGTTCGCTAACTGATTAGTTGGATAGCGAGTTGGAAAACGAGTAGCCTCTGGCGGAAGTCGTCGTTAGAGGCACTAGGAGGCTAAGGCGGCTTGGAAGAAAGCCGAGGAGAAGATAGACGGGCTACTATTCTATATTAACTTGGGAATAAATGGAATTAAATTTATTAAAGCCCTTGTTAATACTGGTTGCCTATACTATATAACGATAAGTAAGACCCTCTTCAACCGCCTATACCTTCTATATATCTATATTAAACCCTGGGACCTCGAATAGGTCAATATTGTTACTAAGAGCGCCATCAAGTATATAATGTATATAGATATCGATATCGACGGTTATAAGTAGAAGCGAGTATTCTTTTATATCGTCCCTGGCTAGAAGGACGATATAATCCTAGGAAGACTATAGGCCGGTATATAGAGGGTTGTTATCTCGCCTATAAAAGGGTAACTCTATATCGGTATAAGTAGGCTAGTTGTCTAGGATAGGAGCTGCAACGAGGGTATCAAGCTCAACGTTTCCTAGTAAATGGCTAGTATATTCGGCGCCCTCGTGAAGAGAGTAAGAAGGTCTCCCCCTGGTTAGAGGGGAGCTATATAGATATTTGCTACAAGCCTAGAAGATATCGAGAAAGCGTTGGCCCCGAAGAAGTATAGCGACCCCCGTTAGAAGTTACCTAAGTACTATTACAAGTTCCTTCTGTTATTCGACCGGGCTGTAGCCGATAAACTGCTACTATATCGGCCTAGTATAGACTACAAGATCCCGCTATTGAGCGACAAGTCCAGTTAGGAAAAGTAGCTACTATAGGGGCTGCTATATAGGATATCCTGCAAGGAATTGATCGTCTTATAGAAAACCTTGATAGAACTACTAGATAAGAATTTCATTCGAGCTAGTAGCTCTCTAGTAGCTACGCCAATATTGTTTACGAAAAAGCTAGGAGGCGGCCTCCGATTCTATATCGACTACTATAGTTTGAACGCTATTATAAGGAAGGACCGTTATCTACTGCCCTTAATCTATAAGATACTATAGTCCTTAGCGAAGGCAAAGTAGCTTATAAAGCTAGATGTTATTGCAGCTTTCTATAAGATCTATATTAAGGAGGGCAACAAGTGGAAAACAGCTTTCTAGACTTGTTATAGCTCGTTTAAGTACCTGGTTACCCCTTTCGGCCTTACTAGAGCCCTAGCGACCTTCTAGCAATATATCAACTACGCCCTATAAGGATATCTAGATAAGTTTACCTTAGTATATCTAGACGATATATTGATTTACTTAGATAGATCCCTCTTGGACTATAGGAAGAAGGTTAAGAAGGTTATATAGAGACTCCTTGAGGCTAGCTTATAAGTCGATATCGACAAGTGCGAGTTCGAGGCCAAGATAGTTAAATATCTCGGCTTTATTGTAGACGCTAGGAAGGGTATCTGTGTCGATCTAGAAAAGGTCAAGGCTATAGAACTCTAGTAGCGCCCTAAGATCGTAAAGGGAGTCCGCAGTTTCATCGGCTTCGCTAACTATTATAGGGAATTCGTTCTTAACTTCTCGACTATAGCTGCCCCTCTAGTTATATTAACGAAGAAGGGCGTGCCGTTCCTCTAGATAGACGAGTATAAGAAGGCCTTTAAGGATCTTAAAGTACTGCTTATTAGCGCCCTGGTATTGGCCCAATAGGATCTAGACTAGAAGACGGTACTCGAGATAGACTCCTCTAGCTATACAACGGGCGGAGCACTCTCCTAGTACAACGATAACAGCCTCCTATACCCCGTGGCCTTCTTCTCGAAGAAGAATAACCCTATAGAATATAACTACCCGATCTACAATAAAGAGTTGCTAGCTGTAATACATTGTCTAGAGCACTGGGACGCGGAGCTATAGAGTATACCCTCCTTTAAGATCTAGATAGACTACAAGAACCTCAAGTACTTCTAGAAGAAACGCTAGCTAAGCGAACGATAGGTCCAATAGGTAGAGATCCTTGCCCGCTATAACTTTACGCTAAGATATCGACCTAGTAAAGAAGTAGTAGTCCTAGATGCGCTTTCGAGGAGGGAATAGGATATACCTGTAGACGACTATAACAAAAGGCTAGTAGGGAGATGTTTCTAGCTTTTAAAGATTAAGAGAGGGCGTATTACAATATACTAGAGGCAAGTCAACGCCCTACTAGGGAACTCCACCCCGTTACCCAGGCAAATAGCTATAAAGATAGGCGACTAAGACGGGCTATACAATAAGCCTATAGATAGGACGGACCCTCCCTTCAACCCTTTTAACAGGGAGCCCTTTAAAGAACTCTAGAATAAAGGCTTGAAGGCCAATAACCGGTACTAGCTGCTATATAGGATGGTATAGAGAGGCGAGAGGTAGATCCCGCTGCAATAGAGACTCCCTATCTCTATCTCAGAATATTCAATCGACGAGGGCGGCCGCCTCTACTGGAGGGAACGAATCTAGATCCCCTATTACAAACCGCTACGGATACAAATCATTTAGGAAACCTACAATTCGCCCCTCGCCGGCCACCTAGGCAGAGACCTCACTAAATCCCTTATCAGTAGGAAATATATATAGCCGGGCCTTAGCTAAGATATACGCCAGTTCCTAAAGAACTGCAATATATATAGAAGGTCAGCTATATAGCGGAAGAAGAAATAGGGCCTTCTGAAGCCACTGCCAGTACCCGATAGGATATAGAACGAGTTGTCTATTGACTTCATTACGGATCTACCCCTTTCTAGACCGAATCAAGCGACCAACCTTATAGTAATCACGGATAGGCTGTTCAAGGGAGTAATCCTCGAGCCTATAAAGGAAACTACCGTAAATGCCGTTACTAGTCAGTTGGTTGTAGGGCTGATCCGCCACTACGGGTTACCGCGCGCGATTGTATCCGATAGAGGCCTATAGTTCGTTAGCTTAATATGGGAACGAGTCTATAAACTATTGGGCATTACAAGGAGGCTCTCTACCGTATACCATCCAGAAACCGACGGCGCTACTAAAAGAATGAACCAGGTCGTCGAACACTTCCTTCGATGCTTCGCGACGTACTGGCAGGAGAACTGGGCCGAGTTGACCCCTATTGCGATACTAGGAATCAACAATCGCGACAATATATCCACTAGGATAAGCCCCTTCTTCGCTATATACGGGTACTATATCGACCTCCTAGATACGCCTGCAGGTAGGGGCGAAGAGGGCCCCCTCCAGATAGAGAGACAGTTACTACTAGCGAGAGGGGAGGCGTTTGTAGCACGACTTCTACAAGCTACAGAATTCGTACAAGCCGCAATAGCCTCCACATAGGAACGACAGGAACACTATACCAATAAAGGTCGTTAAGCAGTAGAGCAGTTCCGAAAAGGGGACAAGGTATAGCTATAGCTAAAGAATATACGGACCGATAGACCGTCGAAGAAGCTTGACTAGCTTAACGCGAAGTACACTATCACCGAGCTGATCGGGTCGCACGCCTGCCGCCTCGATACACCTCCCGGAATCCACCCAGTCTTCTACGTCTCCCTATTAAAAAGAGCTGTAGAGGACCCGCTGCCGTTACAACAGCAGGACGATACGCAACCAGCCGCTATCGTCGCGGAAGATACAGGCAAAAAGGAGTGGTATATAGAAGAAATCCTGGCAGCGAAGAAAGCCGGTAGGGGATATAGGGTACTAGTCAGATAGACCGGATACACCTAACCAACGTAGGAGCCGCTTAGCAGCTTCTTGGAGACCGAGGCCCTAGACCGCTTCGAAGCTAGGTACAGCCCTATCACCGCCGTCCGATCAGAGGGAAGACGCGCGCTACACGCCTAGCCTAGGAGGGGGGTAATATAACGGGCTGAGCCCAGTGCAGGCCTTGGCAACCCTCGGCCAACCCTTGACAAGCACAGACCACTGACCCACTAGATGGATGAAGCTATTCCCAAATCTCAACCACCGAAGATTCTAGCAAGACGCCAGGGCCACCATACACAAGGATAAAGACGCCCAGAGAGTCCCAAGAATCTTCTGTCTTTCCTTTCTCTCCTCAAGTTCAGTGTACTCGTAGAGTCGCCATCAGATAGTTGCAATACACTTCTGAAGCCGTTACACTAGTATACTAGCTCTAGACTCTAGTCTAGCTCTAAAGGGAAGAGGAGAGTCGTTAACTGTTAGAACCAATTTGAACCGGATTACAACTATCTCTCCCCCTGATTAGACAAGGTAGACCATTCCTATACTATATAGGATTATTAACGACGGAGCTTATAGACTTGTTTATAGTAGATTCTAGGAGCGACTCTATTTTAACTAAATTGTAAGCCCCGTCTATAAAATAGTAGACAATTTGATAAAGACGCTAATCAATTAGCTAACGCTCAACTAGAAGGGCGAATTAAATATCGTTACTTGTATATACCTATTGCTATCGTTGTATATCAACTTTGAGTCCTATATCTTAGATAAAGAGCTCGCTCTCCTCGACTTTAGATCGGAATGCAACTATATTTTAACAAGGATCGCCTCTAAATATACCTTGCTAGTATAGGAGACGAAGATTGTCTTATAGGGTCTTTATAGGTCTCGTCTATTTATTAGGGAAATATAGGCAAAGGTTTATCTTATAGGGCGTCAAGTTACAATATACTTCTTTGTTCTTCTAGATAAAGATGGCACTTACAATATCCTCTTTAGGATGCTATTCTTAAGGATACTAACCTTACTTTCGACTTTAAGGGTAGACGACTAGTCTCCGCCAATATTACAATAGTAGATAAGATTATTAAGGCCTATATCGTCTTATAGGAAACGGTTAGGAGGATAAAGACGACTTAATAGGTTGTTTTTATATTTAAGGGATTGGTATAGATAGAGAACGAAATCCCTAACTAGGTAGATCTTAAAGAAGGAGATATATCTATTGGCTTCTTAGACGACGCTACTAGTTAAGCGCTCTAGACTCTCTTCCTTGAACATTCTTCTTTACCCTTTATTGACCGCTTCTTTTTTTACTTTCATTCGATTCAATAACCTTCTCCCTCTAGTCGGACGACAAGATATTGGAAATAGCAGAAATTTAAGAAGGCATTGCATTCCTTTATAATATAGAAGATAGTAGCCAACAAGGTTCGACCTATTAATAATATACTATCGGACGGTTTAGTCCTAGAAGGAGATCTATATTAGTATAAGAAGCGTTTGGCTACTATAGAGGTAAAGATATAATTTAGGTCCAAATAGGACAAGCTTATTACCCTATAGTTTAGCAATATCCTAGAGGGTTCTCGTCTTACGCTAGAGAGACTTGACGAGATCTTTGGGAAGGTTAAGGATATCTTGAACGATATAGAGATCGAGATATTTATCTAGATCCTATATAATAAGGAAGCTGCTTTAGTATAGGAATTCTTGGAATGTAGGCGGATTAATAAAGATATTGCTCCTCCTTAGTCTATTAAGACGATCCTATATAAGGTATAGAAGTCCAAGAATATCCCGATCTCTAAGCCTCTACTACCTAAAGTTATTGAGCTCCTATAACAACGACTATAAAGAGATATCCTTAAAGAAGGCTATAGAGTATATACTAATAACTGGTTCCTAGTTATCAAGAAGGATAGTGGTCTATATCTCATTAACGATATTTAAAAGGCTAACAAGGTTACGATTCGAGATGCCTTTATACCGCCTAGTTGCAAGGAATTTAGCGAGGATTTTAAAGGATGTCTACTACTTTCGTTACTAGATATCTTCTTAGGATATAACCACGTTATCCTTGACGAGAAGAGTAGAGATTTAACGACCTTTTTAACTCCTATTGGCCTACTCCGCTTTACGACATTGCTATAGGGTAGTATAAATTCGCTAGCCTAGTTCTAAAGAGCTATAACTTGTATTTTTAATAACCTGATCTCTAATATCTGCCGAGTCTATTTAGACGATATCTACGTTCGAGGACTGCGCTACGATTATAGCGGCTCTCTAACTAGAGAAGGCTTTTGCCTTTATATGGTAGAGCATCTTTAAAACATTGATATAGTATTGTTGAATGCCGAGCTAGCTAGGGCTACTATTGTAGCTATTAAGTCTTAGTTTTGCCAATGTAAGGCTATCCTCCTTAGATACCTATATACTTTAGAAGGTCGGTCGCTAGATAAGAGCAAGGTTATAAAGATATACGAATGGACCTCTTATAGGGACGTTAGGGACGTTTGAGCTTTCTTGGGACTTGTTGGGTTTTATAGGATATAGATTCGAGGCTTTATTATTATTGCCTGGCCTCTCTATCTCCTAACTAGGAAAGACGCTAAATAGGTATAGAACGAGACCTATTAGAAGGCAATAGAAACCCTTCAACAGTATATTACGACGGCCCTAGTACTTATAGCGCTAGTCTACAATAATGATCGATATAGGGACGTTTTCCTTATAACGGACGCTAGCCTAGAAGGTTGGGGCGGCGTGATTGAGTAGACTGGACCGGATTTGAAGCGTCATCCTTACCGATTCGAAAGCGGGATATAGTTAGATGCTGAGAAACGATACGATACTACTAAACGAGAGCTTCGAGGGATGCTTTACCTCCTTAAGCGATTTCGTTGATATCTATTTAGCATTTACTTTATTATCGAAACAGACGCTTTAGTCTTGGTCTATCAATTCAATAGAGTAGCGAGTAATATACTAGGGGCACTTATAATACAATGGATTGCCTGGATTTATCTCTTCGACTTCGATATAAAGTATATCCCTAGTTCTAAGAACGCTATAGCCAATTCTTTATCCTAAAAACCTCCTAGTCCCTCTAACTAGATGGAAAAGGACTATAAAGAAGATATAGATAACTAGGTAGATACTTAGATCTTTACTTAGACGATTGCTAAGGCCGATAAAAGTAGTGGTCTTATCCTGCAGGAACTTGCCAAAGGCTATTTAGAAAAATCGCAATAGATCGCCCAATACTTGACAATACTGTCCGAGCCGACCTATATCAAGCCTATATAGAAACGACGACGATTCAAGAAAGAGGCTCTAAAGTATATCGTTAAAGGAAAATACCTATTTCTTCGACCTTATATATCTAACTAGAGACCTCGGCGTATTATAGATCTACTAAATGATCAATAGAAGGTCTTTGTTGTATATTATAACGAGGTTGGCTATTGTAGATAGGAAAGTATATATCGACGAATTACGGACCACTACTATTGGAAGGGTATATACACCAATATCGATAAATAGATTAAGACGTATAAGTAGTATTAGATGTAGTTACCTAAATATTTTGATAATCCGGCGATCTATATTATTGTAAACGCTTCCTAGCCCTTCTCTATCTAGAACCTAGATATCTAGTATATCTAGCTTAAGAATCGATAGATAGGGTACCTTTTAGAAGTATACTACAATGTTACTAGGTTTATTGAAGCTATTCTAATAACGAGGAAACTAGTTTAGTCTATCGCGGACTTTATCTAGCGATCGATTCTATTTCGATAGGGCCTTCCAATATATATCATTGTTGATAGAGGTTCCGAATTTAAGGGAGAGGTATAATAGATCTTTATAGAGATATTGATCTAATATATATCTATTTCGCTATATAATTTAAAGGCAAATGGAACCTCCGAGGTAGGGTATATCTCCATTATTTCGTTATTGGCAAAGATAATAGATGGGATAGGCTAGAACTAGGAGACGCTACTGCCATATATATTTATAGCGGATAGGACTGCTATCTGCAGTTCGACTGGATTTACCCCTTTCTTCTTGGTATATAGCTATAACCCGATCTTCCCAATCGAGAACGATATTCCTTTATAGCGATTGCTTAATTGGGAAAGCGTTGTCTTACTCTATATAGAGGGGCAAGAGAAATAGAAAGACGCTATAACGCGCCTAATTGAATTAAGGATCAAAGTTCTTTAGTACAATATATACAATATAGATATCGCGGTAGATCGAGTCAATATAGTCTAGGAGAAGCTTATAAAACGGAGAGATGCTATTGGTAGGTATTGGCTTAGGCCGAAAGAGGGATAGGTTAACGAGGGCGATCTCGTTCTAGTCTATAATATAGCTCGAAGGATCGATATAAATACATCTTATAAATTCTAGTACCGCTAGAAGGGCCCGTTCATTGTCCGGGAGGTCAAGCCTAATAATGTCTACCTTTTAAAGACGCTTGATAGCGTCCCAATCGAGAGCCCCTTTATAGCCAATAAAATCAAGAAGTTCTTTCGCTTTAATAGGGTTCTTATATCCGAGGACGGGGAGCCTATATAGCCGGGAGGAGAGCCAATTGAACCGCCCTTTATATTAGTGCCTCTAGCTCCTAAGGCGGATAATATAATCGATCTAGTGGAATTACCGATCCTATAGGAAACTTCTAGCCGAGTAGATAAGGACGACCCTCTAACTAGGCGGGATCGAAAAGAGAGCGACCAAGTTTATAAGGAAAAACTGCGATCTTACTCGAAACCTAGACTAGTGGTCGAACTTAAGAGAGGCAAACCTCTAGGATTTTAAGATATAGATAAGGCAAAAAGGGGAGAAGTTACTTTACTTGTTAATCTACCTATCGCCCCTAGACTAGTCTATACTTCATTTCCTTTTTTTTTTTTCTTTAATATTGCCTTCTTCCGATTAAAGGGAAGAATGCCCTACAAACGGGTAGCCCTGTAAATTCCATTACAATATCTCTCTATCTATTCTTTGACAATAGCGTTAAAATCTATAGTTATAGATTGTCCTAGTTCCTTATTATACGCTTTCGTTAGTAACCGGTCTTTGGACTATCTAGCCTGTATATATATAAGCTTCTTATTGCTAGACTACTCGCTACCTACTACCTAGGAGTATTTCTTGTTGGTAAAGAGGCAATTTCTATAACGGCCGCCTTTAATATTAGGATATAATATATAGCTATAGAAGGGCTATATTATATATACTCGAGTCGGAGTAACTGAATCTATAGGGTAGAAGATCTCGGTCGTCGATCGGGAATAGGCTAGCTTATAGCTCTTATATAGAATCGCGTTCCTATCTTTCAGATTAGTTACCGACTAGTTAAAGGGATATAATACTTACCTTCCGCCTTAAGCCTAGACGAAGATCCTATTGGCGCGATGGTAGCGACGAGAGGTAGCCTTATAGAACCAACGACCGAAGTGAAGCCCGTTATACTTCTCGATAAAAATGGTCTTCTAATAAGAGATCTAGAACTAGGGCTTCTTCTTCTACCTATCTAGAATCAATGGAGATAGGCTTAGAGCGTTCTATAGCCGACGTTGGCCATCTATACTAGGTATAAAGCGCTAGCCAATATAAGGGATAGTAGTATCGAGTAGAGGGTAAAACTAGATATAGGATAAAGCCGCAAAATAGGCTGGGGACATCTCCTCTAGCTCAACAGCGTCGTCTAGTTTGACGGGATTATCGGTACTAGGACGGATCACCTAAATGTACTTGCAGGGAGCGTCTATAAGGCGACGAGGAACGAGAGTCAAGTCGATAGGACGATCGGACAAATAAGGAATCAATAGAGCGAGCTTAGGGTCGATAATGCTATCCTCCTAGCGCGCTTTCTTATCTTCCTAGGGAAGGGCTATCTTAGTATTGTTATATAAATCTACTAGCTGGAGCAATATATAGATTCGAAAGGGAAGTAGAAGAGGGAAGGAGAGGTCTATTTAACCTACTTAAATCCTCTATCTCCTAACTATTAAGATATATAACTTCGTCTGAATAGAGGGAAAGAGCGACCCACTTGCCTCTTTATTTACTATAAACTAAGGAAGATACCTGTCGTGTTGAGAAGGTGCTCTCCCGCTACCCCTCTATTCGACCCCTCGATCCTCGCCGCGAAACTAGTTCCATCTAAGTACCTAGAACGCGATTACTGCAATTGTAGTACGACTTTTCATTTTTCCTCGATAAACTCTATATTCGCCCTCTAAGTAGAGGGAGTATATATTGCCTACTATATAGAGAGAAGGATTAGTCCCGGCTTGGCTATATTCTATAACCCCTATCCCTCGTTTAGTTTCTTACCCGATCTAGCAAGGTAGCGCCTACAGACGCCCGCTTCCTCTAGGCATTACGGCTATTCAGCTTCGCAATATAACTCCTCCTCCTAAGCAACGGGACGCCTACTTGTATTGGAGACTTCGTTATAGTATTCCTGATGTAGGAGATATTGGAAACTACCTGTCTAAGGAATATAAGGAGGAGCTCTTTATGCCTATTGGCCGCTGCATTAAGTATTCCCCCGGGGTTATTAAAAGACGTCCTACTTGGATTGCAAGCCTATATATAACGGAACCTAGTAACGACCTTATCTTTCGCTACCTTTTTCCTAGTTGTACTAGTCTAATTGGCAACAGTCGCGCTTTCTATAACAAGGAATGGCTAGAGATTGGTATAAGCCTCTTCGATATCGAGGGTATAATGGTCTAGTACTATTAGCTAAGTATTGTACTCCTCTACAATCTCCTCAAGTTTATACTATAGGTATACAAGCCCTATATCTAGATCGCCCCGGACGCGGTCTCAAATATAGCTAACTATAGCAATCGCCTGGTATATAGGAAGAGGCGATGGGAGGCAGTTAGTAAGCGTTTTTAGGTTATTGTCTACTACCTCAATAACAACTACTAGGCTCTTGTTATCTATAACTAGGTATATATATATCTTACTTGGTTTGATTCCCTCAAGCTCTTTAACGATAGGACTCTTTGCAAGTTCCTGAACGGCATCTAGGAGAAAATCTATAATATATTGGAGTCCTCCTTTAACCTAAAGAAGCTATATCGGTATACAATATATACTGGTCACCTAAAGTAGAGAGAGTTCTAGGAGTGCGGCATCTGGGTGGCGGAGTTTGCCCGTCTCTACTTTCAGGAAGCTTAGTTAAACGGGATAGCCTTACTGCCTTTCTAGTAAAAGAGCTGCATTTATATTTATCTCAAGGGTATATAGAACTACTGTATATATATACTCTCCAAGTGGAAGGCTCTACTTCGCAATGCTCTCGGCTATAACGGCGCTAATCAGTTTATATAGCTATCGAACCTCAATTATCCCAACTATATTGATATAAATCCTTTCGCCCCGGCTATACTTGAGAGGTACCCTATTGAGGTTCAGGCCTTGATCGCTAAATGGAATTAGGCGCTTGGTCCGTTCATTGGACGTCAGTTTCCCTCTATCTAGATAGACCTATCTTACCTATAGTAATCAACAACCTCCTCGGCCCAATCGTCGCCGATAATTATTAGTATATACAATGACGACGATTCTAACCCCTTTTCGAGTATCTTAAATGACGTTCCCTCTAGCCAATAGGAGGATATCTAGTTCCCCGCTTTATAGATACAAATAGTTCTATACTATAGTATAGATTATCTTCGTCGGTATATTATAGTGTAATCCTAGGAAGGACCCGTCTTATAGTATAAGGACCTCGCCTAGATAGCTTAATAAGCACTTCAATTGGCTTATTCTCCTTCGGATAGAGAGAGGATTGGTTAAAAGCGACGCTATAACTCCCTAGAGTTCCCTATCCTAGAGACGAAGCGTATCTACAACCCTTATATTGAAGACGTTAGCCCTTAGTAGTCTAAAGCTGGTTTACCGCGCCCTTCGACGCCTGAAAACTAGGTACATCCGCCTATATACGATTATACCTATTCGCTAGAACTTTACTATTCGCTAGAGTACCCGCTATAGTATAGAGGATAGGCTATAATTAGAAGGGAAGCGCAATATAACGAAGAGCGTATTCGTTAGGTACAATCCTAGGTATACAATCTTGATTGCACGCTTAGAGCTGCTCGCTATCTATAAAGGTTCGAGTGAGGAGGATGTAGAGTATGGAACAAAGGAAGTTGGGCCTATATCTAGCTTGATAACTCGTCTTGTCGGCTATTGTATTGGTAGTTAAGTCTACTAGCTGGAGCAGTATATAGACTTAAAAGGGAAGTTTAAGTCGGGGAAAACTATCCCCTAAGGACTAGGGCCCTCTAATCGGAGGAGGTTATATAATAGGATACCCTGCCGCTAGATTCGGCAGGTGGGGCCAATTTCTTTCGAACTATAAGTAGGGCTATCTAGGCCATTTGATTTAAATAACAATCAATCAACCTTTTTATACAGTCTTTTATAGTTGCTTGCAAGCTACCCTTGCGTACGTAGTGCGCTCCCTCTGAGTAGAGGGAGCCCTACTTGCATATATTGTTTTAGTCCTTGTCCGGTCCTAGGAACCTAGTTTGTTGTAGCATTGCCTTGGACCGTCTTGTCTATCTTGTCTGTCTTGCCTGGACACTTGTCACTTTGTTACCTCCCCTCTTTTGTTGTTGGGTTGTAGGTGTAGATGTGTGTTTCTGTACCATTTCACTAGAGAGCTATACAATATAGCTAATTAAAGCTATCTAATAGGTAGAAAACGCCTTAATAAGGTCTTCTATCGTTACTAATGCCTTGACCAATATAGTCTTCTCGACCAACCAGTCAACCTATAGTCTCTACTCGTCTCCCTTCTAATAAGCCGTCTTCTCCTCTCTAGGGTTCTTAAAGGGAACTAAAGCGTCATTAGTAATATTCTCCCTCTAGTTAGAGGAAGACTATCGGTATATTAGGGTAAAGATAACTTATAGACCTTTATTTTTCTCTTTTTCGCGAGTCTTATCATCGAAGTCCGTCTCTACTCGAGCTCTCTTGACGTTCT
This sequence comes from Madurella mycetomatis, assembly GCA_022530565.1. Taxonomy (NCBI): domain Eukaryota; kingdom Fungi; phylum Ascomycota; class Sordariomycetes; order Sordariales; genus Madurella; species Madurella mycetomatis. The sequence continues at coordinate 9,057,790 of JAJTVB010000003.1, read as the reverse complement.
AGGTCTCTAGGGAGTCGCTCTCGACTACCTATTCGGCCGCTAGCTGATCCTCTAGTTGCTCTTCTTTCTTTAGAACCATCTTTTAAATTAGAGTGTAAGGACTACCTTGCATTGTAAAGAAATTGAGGTATCTAGACTCTATATAGTTAAAGACAGACTTGTCTCTATCTATATAGAGGGCTAAACGGTTAACTGAAGTCTTTAGGGCTAGGGCATCTAGAGAAGGTACAATAGGTATGGTCTTATCTTTAAGGAGGTCAAGGTTAGGCCTATATAGCCTGCCCTCGACGTCCTTATATTCTATATACTACTTCTAGTAGGCCTTGTAGCTACTATAGCTAGGGATAAGGGATATATAGGCTCGAATAAGATTAGCAATCCCCGTTTATATACCGTTAATAGCGTCTACAACATCCTTCTTAATCAGTCGATAGGAACGGTCCGGCTCTAACCCAAGGAACTACTTACAATTGGTGCTCTAGTAGGCCAAGCTATAGGACTAGTCCGCTATTTTAATATAGCATTCTATAATTATATAGCCCGGCTTATTATAGTAGTAGTAGTTGCTATTCTAGGTCACTAAGCTTGATCGATAGGCATTAGAGCTAGTTTTGCTCTATCTATAGTACTATATAACGAAAGTACTAAGCTCTTCGATCTACTAGGTATTGATATATACCCCAACGTTCTAGAGGCCGTCCAGCTACTACTAAACCTCCTTAAGCTACAATCTTTAGATTGCAAGGGTCTTGAAGTCGTCAATTATCTTTTCTAGATCGCTATCCGTCTAGTTAGAGAGAGAGATAGTCCTAGATTCGGGCTTCTCCTCTCTTAAGATAATAGGGGAGATAAAAGTAATAGTCCGTGACTTGGTAGTATCGTTAACTTTAGCCTTATTAAATCGCCTGTCTATACTAAAGCCTTTCTTTACAATCTTAAGAATCCAATTGTAAAATGTATTACAGTCCATCTCTATAATCTCTTCCTCCTCTTTTCCTCGCTAAAGGAAGATAAGCTAAAAGGGATTATTTAGCTTGGTCTAGAATAGGCTAGCTATAGCCTCTCTAGCTATAGTTTCCTTCTTGATAGGTAGACGAGCGATTAGATGATCCTACTCTTTTAGGGCGTTGACTAAAGTAGATATAGTTAATTCGATCTTCTATATATAGAAGGTTTAAAGCTTGGCCCTAATATTCTTATCCTAGCGAGGATCGTCAAACTTCTAGTTACTATATAGGTAGGCCTAAAACCCTCTCTATATAGTAACTCGTCTCTTAATAGATTTAACAATGGCTTGTATATCTATATTGTACTAACGTTCCTAGCAATACATTTTATCCTCGTTAGTAGTAACTCGATAGTTATTACAAGTATCTTTAAAGTACTCAAGGTATTCTATAATCCAGTTGCTATTAAAGAGACTAGGTAGACCAAAGTCCTTAGAGGACGGAAACCCAATAGTAGCGATCATCGGTATATTGACGAGAGAACCTATATTCATCTACTTAGAGAGAGAAGTTCCAATAGAGGGTATTTCGACCGACAATTCCAGCTAAATATCGAAAGTAGCGGCTAAGGTACTAGGAGTCCGAGTAGTCTTAGGGCCGGCCATTAGTAAAGGAAATTGAAAAGTATAATATTATAGCTATTGACAATCTTAGTAATAACAATCAAATATCTATTGTCGAATAGTTCTAGATTCCTCCAATACATTTTTATACTCCGTCTCCTTCTAGTTAGGAGGAGCAGCAAGTTCCAAAAGCACTTAGGATCCTTCCTAATACAGTACTTGCACTAAGGATGAAGCTATCTACTACACCGTTCCCTATATCCTTCCAAGTCCACGACTCGTTAGCGATATCAGGCCAAGCGACGTTATAAAAATTGGTCGAAGGATTTTCCAACTAGCGCTAACTACTAAAATAACTTTTCGGCGGTCAGCGATAAACCATTCCGCAAATATTGTAGTTGATAATAGTCCAAGGTTCCGTCCCTTAGAAGAACATCTCCGACAATCCTTCCCGATCCCGGTCCCTATCTCAGCTCTTAATAGTAGCTGCAAAACGGGATCCGTCTAATCCGAGGAAGTCAACGAATTTTAACGAGACACGCGGTACCTAACAGAAGCAATCTTCCTCAGAGGTACGCGCCGTCTAGACTAGTTCGCACGAACCATCCTAGGCAGTATCAATGGTACTTATCGTAAAGCAATAAGTCCGGCAGTCCCATCTAGACCCAGAGCTTCGCTCCTCCCCGACAAAGCCCCCATTTGAAATGGTGCAGAAACATACATCTACACCTATAACCCAACAACAAAAGAGGGGAGGTAACAAAGTGACAAGTGTCTAGGCAAGACAGACAAGATAGACAAGACGGTCCAAGGCAACGCTATAATAAACTGGGTTCCCGGGACCGGACAAGGACCAAAACAATATATACAAGTAGGGCTCCCTCTACTCAGAGGGAGCGCACTGCGTACGCAAGGGTGGCTTGCAAGCAACTGCAAAAGACTGTATGAAAAGGTTGATTGATTGTTGTTTAAGTCAAATGGCCCAGATGGCCCTACTTATAGTTCGAAAGAAATTGGCCCCACCTGCCGAATCTAGCGGCAGGGTGTCCTGTCACGTGACCTCCTCCGATCAGAGGGCCCTGGTCCTTAGGGGACAGTTTTCCCCGACTCAATATATTGCCTCTCTATATAGGGTACTAAAAGAGAAGCAACCCTATATCAGTCTCGTAGGTTTTGTAGACGATACGAACCTACTAGCCTTTAGAAAGAATCCTAGGACTAACTACTAGTAGCTAAAGAAAGCTTAGGCAATATATCTTTAATAGGCCAAGGTCTACAGTATAGATTTCAACCTAGCTAAAAGTAAATTAGTCCACTTCAATAAAGGTCGAACCTACTAGAAAGACGAACTTCGACTAGCCTATAGTCAGGGATTTACTATAGTAAAGCTAAAACCGAATGCTAGGTTCCTTAGAGTATAGCTCGACTAGAGGCTCAACTAGAGAGTATATAAGGCTAAAGTAATAGGAAAACTAATAACCCAAGACTTCGCCCTATCTAGGATAGCAGCAAAGACCTAGGGTCCGAACCTTATCTAGGCCTATAAAGTCTATACCAAGTACATCCAAAGCGCTATATTCTATAGAGCTACCAACTATCACCTACCTACTCTAGTCGAAGGCAAGCTATAGGGATTAGTAAAGAGACTGATCAAGGCTTAGACTAGGAGCCTCAAGATTGTCGCTAGAGCTTATAAAGCTACTCCGATTAGGAACCTCGAAACCGAAACCTAGGTCCTACCACTAGATCTATACCTCAACAAGAGACTTGTAGATTTTAAAACCTAGCTACAAACCCCGATTCTACAATCAGGGCAGGGTCTAGAAACCCTATAGCGACCACTAGGCTCTCTAATTACAGAGACCTATAACAAGATCCCAAGGAGGTTCCAAAGAAGAAGACGGGGACAAAGGCCTCTCAATCAACCAAAACCTACAATCATCGAGAAATCCGCTACTACAATCAAACAATAGATTAGTTAAGGAATCCAAGACCAAAGTCAAAGTAATAGGCAACAACAACTAGAACCAATAGTAGACGAGACGCTAATCTAGGCGTAGGAAGGCCGTTAGAGACAACAAGTAAGAGACCAGCCTACTAGACTAGCAGACAAAGACCCTCCCGGCACTATCTTTACCAACAAGACCTTATAAAAGCACTAAAATCTAACTAAAGCTCAAAGCTCCCTACTAGTTCAAGCTCGCACAGGGGCAATCAGCCTACAAGACTTCCTCTTCAAACAACGAGTCCTAGACTTCTTCACTCCGTACTACAGATATAGGGAGAGAAGGGAAATAGTAGAGCACCTTGTTATATAGTGCCCAATACCGCCAAAGCCTAGAACTTGGCAAAGAACAGAAATTCGCACCCACTAAGATCTTCGTCTTACATTGCACGGCAAGGGATCCCAGAACCAATAGCGGTTGAGGAAAGTCTTGGGCTAGCTAATAGATTCAGGGCGCTTAGCGGAATACAGTCTAGCTAGAAAGCTAGAGCTAGAAGTAGAGGGGATAGAGGAAGAGGGGGAGGCACCCGAAAACGAAGTCGAAGACTAGCAAGTCTTCAAGGCCTATATAAAGCCTTTCTCTCTTTTGCAACTATCTAGCACTCTTTATCATTGTTTTCCTTTACTCATTGATATAGGTTTTTCACCCGGCCTACATAGTACAGTTTTCCTATATAAATAGCATCAGAGGATCCAGCACACCCGTTTAGGTAAAGCGGAGTAGGAATAATAATAATAATATATACCTCGTTAAACTCGAAGGTGGCACTCTAGGATGACGCTTTCCTTTATTACCGTTTTTATACCACTTATAGTTATTCTAGATTAGTAGTTGGTAGAATCGTTTCTAAATCGTTTCTAAATCGATTTGAAAGTAATTTAACCCTAAGACGAACCGAATTCTTATAGATAGATATAGTAATAGCGGAATCGATTCTGAAATGATTTGGAACTAATATTGAAATGCTTAAAATATAGTAGGACGGCGGGTAGGTGGTGGCGGTCGACTGCAAGCAATGTAGATATAATGGGAAAGGAATTCGAATAGATTGAGCAGTAGAAAATATTTTTGTAAATAACGGGTAGGCAGCCTATATACGCTTGCAAATAAGCAGACGTACACAGGTCACTTGCAAAAGTGGTCTATACGAGAAACGTTTCTAAATCGATTCAAAAATTTAGCAACTTTTGGTCAGGTCAACCGCATCAACCCCAGTACTAGTCAGGCCAAGTCCAGTGGATATGGTCAGGCCACCTATACACCCCGCGGTTTAGAAACTTACTGTTGCCATCGCTTTAGCGGCATCTGCCCATGGGGCCAAACTATAAACGTCTTAGTTGGCTATATGAACTAAAAATAATTCGGATAGACGCGGAAACACACATTCGTAAGGGTCGGCGAATCGATGCTTGCGATGGTAAAACTGGTTCAAGGATGTACTGGTACAGTCGCGCGAGATGGAATGGAAAGGTGGGCTGGTTGGTTGAAGAAACGAAATTGTACTGTGGCTGGAAAATTCCTTTATTTGCATTGCAAGTAAGTGCAAATTTATTATTGGCATAAGGCTTTTTTTTAATACTACGGGAGTGTGGATTAAACAATTTTTGAAAGGGATTTGGGTTTTTGGACTGTTGCGGATTTATGGCGCCGTAGTTCTGGCCAAATATCTAATTGACCGTGCGCTACCTCGCTCAGCACCTGACGCCAGTATTTGCTACTTCTTTTTCAAGGACCAGGATCAGAACACTGCCCGGCAAGCCCTCTGCGCGCTGCTTCACCAGCTTTTTTCCCACAAGCCTTTGCTAATCCGCCATGCTATGCCAAAATATGAGAAGGATGGACAGGCTCTGATTAACACCACAGCATCATTGTGGGACATCTTAGGGAGGAGCGTGTTGGACTCGGAGGCAGGGTCCGTAATCTTCGTCCTGGATGCGCTGGACGAGTGTCTCGAATCCGAGTTTCGGGATTTGGCCTGGATGTTCAAACAGCTCCATTGGAACGTGCAGCGGCAGGGGTATCATGGCAAAATGAAAACTCTGATGACTTGCCGTCCATATGAGGGATTAGTCACTCAGTTCTGGGACATGGGAAAACAATTTCCTTACATCCGGATTCCAGGGGAGGACGAATCAGAGGCTATTAGCAGAGAAGTCAACGTCGTCATCGCACACCGGGTGGAACAGTTCGCACGGGAGCGAGAGTTCCCGAAACCCGTCGAAGACTTCATGAGGAAACGGCTACTCGAGTTTAAGCATCGAACTTACCTCTGGGTTTACCTTGTGTTCGATTTCCTTAGAAAATATCCCATCAAGAAGACAATGAAGGGCGTCGAGACGGTCATCACAATGGTCCCGGACAGTGTCAACCAAGCATACGAGAAGATCCTTAGCAAATCTCACGAGAGTCCGATCGTCCGAAAAGCGCTAAGCATTATCTTGGGAGCGAGTCGGCCACTGACACTGGCGGAAATGAACGTTGCCCTCAACTATGACACCTCGCTGCGAGAGATCAAAGATCTTGATTTGGAGGCGGAAAACACTTTCCAGTCACGTCTCAGGTCGTTGTGCGGGTTGTTCGTCTCCGTCTACCACGACAAAGTCTATTTTCTCCACCAAACCGCCCGGGAATTTCTCCTTGCCCATCCATTACAGCCTGCAACGAGCCCATCGGGTCCACAGTGGCGCAATTCCATCACATCCCGCGATGCCCACAAAATTCTTGCCGAGGTCTGCGTGGGATACCTCAATCTTTTCGATGCCGACGAAGTTCTGGAGAGTTCCGGCGAGGCTATGCAGAATCCTACTAATGCAAATTTCAACACTGCTTTACGGGACATGCCACATACCGCATTCCTGGACTACTCGGCGAACAACTGGGCCGATCATTTTCGTGACGCTGGCATCAGCAGTTCTTCCGGCATTTTCGACTCTGCATTGGAACTTTATGACAAGCAGTCAAAAAGCTGCTCAACATGGTTCAGCATCTTCAAGCGTGGATCCCAGCAATATCATCCTGAGATTCAATACCCTCTCCATTTAGCATCGTATTTTGGCCACGCGGCCATTGTCGAACGATTGCTTAACAAAGCTGATTTCAACTCGAGGGACTCTCATGACAAAACGACGCTTCACTGGGCTGCCCGGAATGGCCATGAAAATATAGCTCGGCTTCTGCTCGATAGGGGTGCAAATACCAAAGCTCAGGCTGGAAATAGCCTAACGCCGCTTCACTGGGCTGCTGAGAATGGCCATGAAAATATGGCTCGGCTTTTGCTCGATAGGGGGGCAAATATCGAAGCTCAGGATAGCGATAGCCTAACGCCGCTTTACTGGGCTGTCCGGAATGGCCATGAAAATACGGCTCGGCTTTTGCTCGATAGGGGCGCAAGCATCGAAGCTCAGGACAGCGATAGCGTACCGCTGCTTCTCATAGCTAACCCCAATGGCCATGAAAATATGCTTCGGCTTCTGCTCGATAGGGCCGCAAATAACGGAGTTCAGAATCGCAATGCGCTAGATATGGCTCCCCCGTAGCGTGATGGCGTGAATCGTCACTGTTGACTCTACATTAGCATATATTTCGAAGCTCTGGATTATAATCGGAAAAATGGCCAGATATGGATTTCTAGGGATTCTATGACGATGTAGTTGCGTAGCCCTTTGTCCGATTGGGACGCAAACGCTTAACTGCGGATTCTTAGCCTCACGGAAACAGATGTGTGGCAATACAGGAATCAGATTTGGGACGCTGGAGCGGGTGAAGGGATCGACGAGACTGATGTTGCCGGGCCGAGGATGAGGGCGGAGCGACGCCGGGATTCGGCGGGCATTCTGGGAAGGCCGTTTGATCGTTGACGTTTGAAGACGGCGATGGGCTATTGTTCATATGGAGGCTTTGGGTGTGATTCTGTCTGCCAGGTGTTGAGCATGATCGGGAGGCTACAAGGCGATTTTCGAGATGGGATTTTGCGATATTGATTTGGCGAAGTCTAGGCAAGCTTGACCCATTCACAAGGGACGCCTCGTGCCTGCAGAGCTTCCGGCTCCAAGCGTGGATCGTAATTGATATACAGGCCACTTCTCTTATTCCTGTAGTTAATATTTGGCGCAAAACATAGGGTCATTTTGCGTTCTTTGCTACTTCAATGTCTCCCACTCTGATGGCATAATTAGGCCAATCCTCATACCGCGGACCTTCCGCCGTCCGGGCGCTCTTAGTTCTGTGGTGATATGTCGGTCTCAACTGGCCATCCTCCTCGTACGTCACCTTCACTGTCCAGCCGTCGGAAAGACCAGCCAACACTACCTCGCCGTCCATAATGCCGTGAGCATAGCATGGTCCCACGATAAGAAAAGCCCCTCTCGACGTTGGTCAAAGAATCATGGGAACAGAGCAGCTCAGGATTACGAATATGCAGTCCTCCGGCCATGGCTAGTCAGTGATATTACAATAAAAGTGAGGGACAAAAGAGGTTACCTTTGCGGACACCTTTCATTGCTGACCCAAAATAGCCCCGTTGGATCCCGATAGGGCAGTGGGGTGGACAAGTTGAGAACGGTGGCAGTCTGTCTACTCAACGTTGTAGCCAGCCGCAAGCCATCAATGTGCTGTTAAATCTTCAATTTCCACTCTTGAAGAGTCGAAAGACGGACTCGGTCCTGCAGTGCTGCCATGCAAAGGACCTGAAGACACGCGCTGTATTGGCTGTAGCAAGGGAGGTATTCCACGGCCTCACTTCTCTTGATATCCTTGTCTCTTATGTGACTGAGGTCTTCCAGACTTGGCTGTGAGGAGAGTCCAACGTCCATCTGGGAGAGACCTAGGGTTGGCGAACTCGCGGCTGGATATCTCAACTCTTCTTTGATTCCGGAAATGGAACATTGGAGATTTTGAGGCGGAGACGCTTGTCGGTCGAGTCAGGAAGGATAGTCACAAGTCGGAGCTCGTTGACTCCCTTGTCTAGCATTCGATACGACGGCATATTGAGGGCCTCCTCGACCATATGCTTCCGAGATACGACTTGTTAGCAAAAACTATGATGAGCTGTGTTATTATGTCAATTGTATTTCTGTCTTCAGCTCGTTCTTTGGCACTGGGAAACATGTTGAAGCGCCGAGGCGGGGTTCTTTCGAGAGCTCAATCTCGACCTGATCCAATGAGGCTGCCGCTTTATGAATTGTAAGGCGGCGCAGCAGGAAGCAAGTGTGATAGAAAGCTGCCGAGAAAACGCGTCTCCACCGCTCACGAGAACCCCAAGAACCCCTCAGCAGCAAGTTGCAATTATTGGAAGACGCTCCAAATACGACTTGTCGCACCTCAGTTTTCTGCTGCACTGCGATGATACTCCGCAAAGGTAGGGTGCAGATTGGTATTACTGTCTGAATTAAGCTCAATGTTGGTACGTCGGCTCTGGGGCCACAGAAGAAAATAGCGCAACCATGCCTCAAGGTTCTCGGGCTAGGTCAACCGCTACAGCGTATGACATAGACGCTGGTAATGGTTCAAGCAACCCATAGACCTTACAATGGTACACGCCTCTCATACTCTCTCAAAATTGTGTCGTAGAGCATCAGCCGTTCGCCGGGTGACCGGAGCCCAACTACATGGAGACCCTCACGTCCATTGGCTCAGACAGTCACGGGGAAATTTCGTCGATCATATCCTTACATACACGTGGTATTTCGGACTATGATTTCAGCCTGGCTGATGGATATGGCGTCCGCCAGACCTTTATGCGAAACCTATACTTGGAGCGTTCTTACACGTCTTGCAGAATCGCCTCCGAATATTTTCACAACGTTGGAACAGTCACGCAGGATGACTATGGATCTCCCCCCACCCCCCCCCCCCCCCCAAAAAAAAAAAAAAACGTACAGCTTAATAGCTTAGGCATATATATTCACCCCAGGTGAGCCTTAAGACTCGGGAAGACCGAAGGCGGGGTGGTGCTGAGATGTAGATGTTCCTTCAAGACAGTATAGATGGTTACATCCTAGCGTTTCGTAACTTTGGGTGCTAGATCCGCTTTCCTGTGGCTGCGATCAACCGGCAGCATAGACACCCATGATACAGGATACCGAAGGTGTAACACAAGACGTTCGAAATAATTCACATCACGCTAGTGTATGGAAATAAGGCGGACAAATTAATATACACGATGTTAATGCATAGAATAAGGCGGATAAACTATAACAAGTTGTGGGATAAGGCGGACGAACTTTGTGCCAATACCTACGAATGAGAGAGGCCTTCGTGCCGAGACCGGGCTGATTTAGGTTGTGTGGAGCTGCATGCCGCTGATCTTGATCGCGGATCGAGTTACACAGGACGCTGCGGATTGCAGTTCGTCATGCAAGTACTACCTTAGCTTACCCTCGTGATGGTTTGCGACTTGCTTCAAGACTTGTTTCATTCCTCGGCGTATCAAACCCGGTGGACTTCGATCGATTTGGCTGATGCAGCTTTTGACCCCAGTGTAATGGTGAAAATTAGCTGGGTCATAAAGCAAGCTTTGGAAAAGCCTGGCTCTCCGAGCCTTAGGGACTTACGGACGGTGCTCGAGACATTTGGTCAAGATCAAACCATATTGGATCCAAGAGGGCAGAGTAATGTGGCCGGCTAGCAGGCAGTTAGATCTATGATCACTCTGTGCAGACAGTCATGCATTCTCGCGCCGCGGCGTGCCGCGTGTGAACAAGAACTTACGAATCATCTGCAAACCTACGGCGCGTTCTGGTGTGTAGAAACGATGTGTTTCAACTGATCGTTTCCGAATGGAGTCAGACTCCAGTATGCAGAGCGCGAAGAGGTTTGAACAAACCCCTTTGTTGTATAGGAGGTAGATGGGGCGTGGAAGACCGTCTATAAATTATCCAGAGCCCACCTGTTCCCTTTTCTCCTCCTTTTGCTCTTAGTTGTAAACAGAATCAGATCACTATCCAACAGTTAAGCATCCCGTCTACATACCAGAGCGCAAGCGTAAGTAAGGAAGCTGTCAACTAATTGTCAACGTCTCATCATTACCCTGGGTAACACTTTGCATTAGACATCATGCACCTCAAAACCATTTTCATTACTCTTGTTGCCACCTCGGCCGCAATCGCCGCACCTATAACGGATACCGGGCTGGAGGACCGCCAGCTGAACCCTGACTGTGAAGGCGCTTGCCGTTTGGGCGCCCAAAACTTCGAGGCGTTTTGTTTCCGATTCCGCGGGCGATTTCAACCCCTCTGTTTGGCGGCTGCGAAGGGTTTAGGGTCGAACCCAAGTCAATTTGTTTGCCAAGCTCTTTGCGAGGCTCTGGGATAATCCGATGTTAGACTGAAATTGGGGAAACGAGGCCCCGGTGGTTCTGTGGAACTTGTTTTCGCCTAGCAGTTCTCACGTTACCCCGTCTTACATAGCACAATTGCCATGAACGGACGGTGAAAATTTCATCTAAATACATCCCAGATTCATACCGAGTTTTATCAATTTCATCAAATACACGGCCTGTTGATCATTACCGCTTTGACGAGACGATAATAGCAATAGGTACCCCGGAAGCCAGCCATTGCTTTGTACAGTACTCCGTACTACCCGGGGCCGACCCATGTAGACCTAGAAGGTTCCGTTCCCAATGTCGTTTGGGCATATTAAATGAATGATCCGGGTGATGATTATCGCTCAGTACCCAGAATGGACTACTCTTTTCTGAAGAGCCTGTCTTTTCGGACAGTAGGGTGGTGTCCCAGGATACTGTAGCCTTACCCCAAGTGAACGGTGCACCTACACACGCAACTTCTTCTCTATCCTACTTACTACAACTGAACGAGGTCGATAAATCCGCTGACATGTCGCAATGCAAGGATATTAGCCTAGCCTCGGAAGATGACAACGACACTAGTAGGATTATAGCAAGGAAGGCGTGGAAGAGGGCGTGGAAGAGGGCGTGGAAGAATAGTTAATTAGACGGACAAATACGAAGGTAAGCCTAGAATTATACGAAAATGAAGGTTATTTTTGGGCGCGCAAGCGGCAGCATTAGATATCGTTGGTTCAAGCAAATTGAGTCCTTCGACAACGTCAATTGCAATTGTAGGATTTGGTAGGCTTTTTGGGTTGAAATGTCCGTTTCAGCGTCCGCTGTCATCCGTCTAGTACATGTACCGTACTGTATACGAGCCATTTTAGGTAGGGCTACAGTACTATATCCTCGGACACTTACCCTACAGTCCGAAAGGCAGTCTCTCCCTAAAACGCACACTAAGCTGTATGGCCAATAATTAGGCAATAGATTCTTTCTACGATCGCTTAAAGTTTGCAAACTCCACGTCAATCTCAATTCTTTGATCGATCCAATCATGACCGAATCAACCGGAGCGCCAATCCGGAGGGCACGGCGAAACCGTCCGACTCGAGGTGACCTCATTCTCGTTGTCCGAGACGCCGAGCAGTGCAAATCCCGGGGGTTTCTCGTCTCTTCCAAAACTTATCCTCACCTCTCCCGTCTTTGCCAAGATGCTTGACACCAGTTTCAAAGGGGGTCAACAGCTATCGCCGGAGGGTGAAAGGCCGTTACTCTGGAAGAGGACCACGTCGACGCGATGGACTTCATCCTAAGCAGCTTGTACTTCAAAAACAATAGGATTTCCAACAACACAGCGGTGATTATCGCGTGGGCCGCTATACAATCGGACAAATGCGCCTGCAACGCCGCTCTCATTGGGAGGAAGACAGGTTCTTACAGCGTCTGCCCGATCCGTCAAGAGTGCGCTCACCCATCCCTCCGCTTCCTAGTATCGGAGCGGGCACTAACGGAGTTCCGACGGGCTCACGAGGGAAATCCGCCACACTATGCAACAGTTTCGCCGCGCTATGTTGAAGATCATCGACATTCTCCATAATGGGGAACAGTTCGGTCCGGACAGTCATCAGTGGCTCGCACCATGCGGCAGCTCCAGTTCGAAAAGCTCCAGCAACACGCAGGCAGAGTGTCATTCGCGTACCAATGCCTACCTCCGGGCGCTTACACGGCTTGACATCTGGCCGTCTCTGCACATGTTTGAGGAGCTGCCAGTCAACCACGATGTGGAAGAGATTGAGAAGATTCTGGACGAGACTAACCACAGCTGCAATGACGGAATATGTTCCGTCCTCATAAGTGTAAAGAACTTGATCCGGAAAGTGCACCAGAATCGCAGCTCAATGGAAGGAGTCCCACTTCCTACGCTAACCTGAGCGTCAACAACTTACCTTTGTACCATCCAATCATCGCTTCGCTAGATCTCCGAACCCGACCACACTGCTACTACATTCGCCATCCAAATGAGGAGTAGGACACAAGGAATCAGTTCATTTAGGGGGATTACCCGCCATAATGTACATTGCTCAGACATATGGTATCGGTAACGACCAGTAAGGCATATAACAGCTAAATCCCATTGTCCATTTAGCGGGCTGGAGGTGAGTTCGCAGCTCGCTGACGCGCAACACCCTCTGGATCCTTCTCTCCGGCCTTGCTAGCCACCTTCTCCGGCCGTGCCATGAACATTGCGTAGATGCCTCCGAGGCCGAGTGCCCCGAGACCCAAGTATCTATGAAAAGTAGGTCGTTAGTCCATCCGTGATTGCGTTTCCTGGACGGCGGACATACATCACGTTCTTATTCGGATTCGTGCCGTCCTTGTTGTACACCTTGGCTGTTCCCTTGTCCCCTTCCGAGCCCTGCGGTCCGGTGCTAGCGAGCCTGATCTGGGCCGGCTGGGCTTGCCGTCGGAGGGAAGGACGTAGGGCGGCGCGGAAGATGGGCGTTCTCGCGATCTTCATTTTGTGGCTGTGTCGATTAATCCCTGCTTTGGGTTGTGGTATGAGATTTGAGGTTTGTACAGGACAAAGAATAGAAACAAGCTGTCGACTGTCATTAATCAATGTTTGGTCCCCCGTTCGGATCAGATAGCAGCTGACTATGACATCATGACCATTCGCGTGACGTGATCTCCACGGGTTCTGCATTGCCCAATTGAGCTCGGCAGAAGTGATCAGCAATTCTTGCTGGATCGGATCAATCCAATCTAGAAGCTCATCTTTAAACCCAGCCGCTGACATGTGCAAATGGTAACCGACTCCGATTTCAAGCCCGAAGGCTCTACTTATCTAATAGAACTACCCTTACTCCTCCAGTTCCGTCCCGAAATGCAATCAGTCGCGCTTGAACCTAGGCCCCCAATACCGATGCTACTAGCCGCCAAAACACCTCGATCCGACGTCGCTTCGTGTCGCATCGCGTCGCATCGAATGTCCATACTGCGCCCAAAACGTTTGCCACCCAACGTGCATATTATGTGGGCGCCTTCAGCAGCACCGCTTGTGGAAAGAAAGCATCCCGCCGCAGCAGTGGCAACCCAGCGTCATGCCGCCGCCGCGCATCGAGACGTCGTTCTCAAGCTGCGGGCGTGGCTCGCTCTTCTGTTGCGCTTACAAGTCAACGTCGGTCCGACCGCGGGCGGGGAGGAGTGACATACCGGCTGCTGCGTGATGACCTTGCCTGGGGCGTTTCCGTGCGCGTCCACAACCTCCATGGGCGCTTGCTGTTTGGGGGCTTCGACAGTGGGCATTTCGGTGATTATCTTTCCACTGCGGGAGCGCTGACTGGATGGGATATAGCGGGAGGATAAAGAGATTTGATGGAGAGGACACGGACGGTGAGCGATGCGGTGGGGTTGGAAAGCAGTCACTGCACTGACGGCTCACCGCTGGCGTGGCGGGAGTTTGCGACGGCGGCGGCTGGGACTTCTCACATGGTCCGTGCTTTACAGGTGGGTCCATGCGCATCTGGATTTCTTGGCGGGTTTCGGCTGTTTCCTTTCAGCGCAAGCCACGCATCTGCCAACCAGCTGAACCATCTGAACCGTCAGATGCAACCAATTTTTCTGTGAATGGCTTGAAACCCGACGGCGTCGTAATTCGGCCCCGTTATCCAGTGATCCTCAGCCAAGAACCACGCTCATGCTGTGGCATGCCTTGGAATAATGATACATGGCGAAGCCCACTTAACATGGACCTGACTAAATCCGGGTTGTGGGATTAATTATGCATCCGTACATAGTCGCCGATGTTATCACGATTGCTAGGGCGGACAACTGAAGAACCCCTGGTGCTGCCCGGAACCGTTGCAATGATGCCGAAATCCTTGGGCATTAACTCGGCCCTATTCGCCTAATCCCTTATCCCATCTCAACCTTCCCAAACCGCTGGGCCTGGAGCCGTGTAGCTGGTACATACGCGGCGGCGAGTGGGGCCAGATCAGTCCAGCATCATTCGCCTTGTACGCCCCTGGGAACGCGACCAACGGGCCGGGAGTACCGTTCCCTCCCCCAGTAACCCTGACCTGCCCACAGCTGATATAAAACTGCGCTCCACCGGGCCTCTGCGCTGGATACAACGCACGTTATCGACTTCAACCGTAACTCAATCTACCCATCCACTACATATCTCCCCCTCCACAATCCACATTATGGTTGCCACATGAGTTCCTCCATTCCTCGATTTTATCATCACCTCGAATTTTCATCTTCCAGGCCCGCAATTAGTAATCTATATTCCTTGCGAGTCGCCGATCCTAGAGGTCCACGGAACTAGATGGCCAAACACTTAATAATTAGTTCGCACGTGTGAGACGGAACTTTGAAGTCTACCCAGGGGACCGATAGGATCTCCCACAAATCCACACCAGGCTATTGAAGCCTGCCAAGCTCTTTGTCTCCCATTTGATCTCAATCTTGGACATTGTTCTATCTTCCAGCGCATCTGACATTGTACAGAGGACACTGTTGTATTAATCGCTCCAAACGCGAGCAACCTGGCGTGTTTGTTGACACTGCGCGCTTGACTGAAACGGCGCCGTCGTTTCGTTCGCTCATCCATTGAATGGACTTGCCTTGTCAATCCTGTCGAGGCTGTAGAGGACGTTATCCTTCTTGCTCGAGGGTTACTTATTACAGCACAGAGTGTACCGCCACATGCCCAGTACCGGCTTTGTCGTTGCTTCAGCATTTCTGTGCAGATGCGTCATTTCCAAGCCTTCCGACCCTCTGCGTACGCTGGCAAGGCCCATCGCTTCATCCAAGCCGTCTCTAATACGTCATCAGCGCTCGGCCGCTCGCCAGGCCTCCAAGCGAGCATCCAGCGTAACAGCTCCAACAATACAGCCTTCTCGTCGTCCTTGACCATGTCGGTGCCGCAAGGCGGCCTCAACCCGTTTACCCATTCGTCAAACCGCCTATCCCACGACCAAATGTCCCGTTCGTTACTGAGCGGCTTGCCCGTCTCGTCGAACCATTTGGCCCGCAGTTCCCACTTATCCCACCACTCGGATGGTAGACGGCCTTGCAGGTGAACCTGCTGCGCTGTGATTTCGTCCTGAGGCGTGATGATCCCGTCAACGAGGGACCTGTGACCAAGGAGCTCGAAGATGGAGCAGCCGAGGCTCCATATATCTGAAGCGAACGAAAGCGGTGCGGTTGGCTCGAAGAAGGCCTCGGGTGGTCGCAGTACAAGAGCTGTGTAGGACTGGAAGCGGGACTTGTCGGAAGGGCGAAACGCCACGCCAAAGTCGGTCAACAAAAGTTTTGCCTCGCCTAGAGTGAGTTCGTCGCTTGGTATGCCAAGCCACAAGGGCTTGACCACATATGGGGGAACCCCGGGCGCCGAAGAGGTGGGTTTACCGTCGCTTCGGACGACAGGCTCGAGTTCAGGGGCTCCAAACTTGGCGTACAGCTGCTCAACGGAAAGATTATTGAGAGAGCATGGTAGCTGAAGCATGCAGTTGCCGAGATGAAGGTCGCCATGGGCATTGCCCTGCGAATGGACAAGGGAAACGGCCATGGCAAGCTGAGCGGCCAGAGACCGAGCAACGTCAAGCTGGAATAACCTCCAGTCGGATGCCTCTTTTGCATCCCGAAGGCTGCACCTTGTTGGAACCGTCACCAAGCAAGGGTGAATGCCATTCGGACCGTCGATGGTAAAGCGATCAAGGGCCAGAGGTACTGTGAATGCTGTTTCTGAGCTCGGAGCAGTGATTCCCGTAGAAATTTGGGAGAGTACGTCTGCCTCGCGTTTGTCTGCATCTGCGGTGCCCACTTTGACGGCGACACAGGTGGACGTCCGCTCGTCAAGAGCAAGCCAGGCGGTAGAGTATGTGCCATGACCAAGCTTGTGGATGATGCGGTATCGCGTGTGAAGACGGTCGTCGATTTGGACCGGGCGAGAATGGAGAAGCTGGAAGAGCTGGAAGATAACACGGTCGCCGCCAGGACACGTGGCGGGATACGGCTCGTAGAATCCAGCCGCTCATGGGTAACGGCGAGAAAGTACAGGAAAAGGCGGCTCACTGTTGAATTGAGTGCAGAGAAAAGTAGGGGGGAGATGTGATTGTCAGCGTCCAAGGCGAAATAGTCCCGCCATTTCTCCACTAGGGAGCCATGGCTAAAATCCGGGTCTGTGCACTCTGGCTGGCACAGCGCACAAGTTGACCACCGTGGGCCCCATAAAACTCTCGTTAGACGCCAGCCTGACATTGTTAGGGACACCACAAAACACTTCAACAATTGAGCCTTGACCATCAGTTTGCTAGGCATTGTACGGACATCCTGAGTTTGGAAAAAGTAGCCACCCCCAAGTCAGATTCCAAACACGAGGAAATATGAAGTTTGGATAATTACCGGTATCTGTTGTTAGTGAGCATGCTTGTTACCTGGCTTCTATGTTTTGTTGCAAGATGTCAACATGTTGTTGGGCAAGTCCATTCTACCCGACGCCATCAGTCTTACAACCACGAACGTTCAAGAGTCGGAGAACGATAAGACCACATGGGTGGAGTCCCGGCCAAAAATTCCGAGTTTCCCCAACTGAAGTTCATCGTAATCAAGCGCCGCCCTCAGGAACCTGCCTGGAGGCCGTCGCCGCCCTGGCCGTCAATACCCACCCAGGTTGGGCAGCAGAATGAAACCATTGAAGGCCTATCACAAGGTCAAGGCGGCAGCCATCACCCACATTGGTGGGTGGCAAGCAAGTCATGTACTTTAGATAACCGCGAATGCCGCGATGAGTTAGGATAACCTCCGATGTTACCGAAGGAGGGCTGGCCTGAGGTATCCAGCCTTTGGATACTTAAGGAGCCTTTGAAGTTTCCCACTCAGTGTAGTGGAAGGACAAGGACCTTGAGGCCAAGAAGATTATTAGCTGAAGCTTCGTACGCGTTATACATGTAAATGCGACTACTGGAGTGCCAAGTACGGTATTATAGATGACGGTATCTACAACCTCGACGAGACTGGGTTTATAATGGGCATCATCTTCGTGGGCATGGTGGTTACGACCTCAGATGGCCGTGGCAAGGCCAAGCTAGCCTAGCCTGGCAACCGCGAATGGGCAGCGGTGATCTAGGGCGTCAATTCCCTTGTCTGGGCTATCCCTCCGTTTATCATCCTGGCCGCACCTCGCCAACTGGTATACCGAGTGCAACCTCCCAGCCAACTGGCGTATCGCAACCACCGACAATGGCTGGACTACCAATGCAATAGGCTTAGATTGAATCAAGCACTTCGACTTCTATACAGCACCTCGTACAAAAGGCAAATATCGGTTGTTGATCCTTGACGGCCACGAGAGCCACCACTCGACCGAATTCGAGCTCCATTGCCAGCAGAACAACATCATCACGCTCTGCATGCCTCCGCATTCCTCCCACCTCCTCCAGCCACTCGATGTTGGCTGCTTTGGGCCTCTAAAGCGGGCGTACTATCGTCAAGTCGAGGACTTAATGCGCGGGCACATCAACCCCGTAAGCAAGCTCGAGTTCCTCCACGTATAGCTTTCGCCAGGCCTTCTTTGCTTCTATAACAGAGAGGAATATCCAGGGCGGCTTTGCAGGGGCTAGCTTTGTTCCATACGATCTAGAGAGGGTACTTTCCAAGCTTCGTACGCCAACACCTCCGACCTCACCGCCTGGCACTATACAATCTTGGGCCTTCCAGACACCCCACAACTCTCGAGAAGCCGACTCGCAGTCAACTGTTATCAAAACCCGCATTTCCAACCATCAGAATAGCTCCCCGACTTCGATGTTAGTTGTTGTAGACCAGCTTACTAAGGGTACGATGGCTGTAATGCACGAGGTAGCTCTTCGGTCAGAGGTCTCTTCGCTTCACAAGGCCAATGAGGCACTAAGCAAGCGCCGGCGAGCCAAAACAAAAAAAAAAAAAAAAGCGTGTATAGCTTGGAGGGTCACTTGCTGTACAAGATATATAGGAGGCACTAGGCCAAGTAGCTGTTGGTAAGGAGGGAGTACAAGAAACGCAGGTACATAGGAGTAGTATTTTGGGGGGGGGGGGGGGGGGGGGTTGTACGAGGGTTCGGTGCTGTAGTGTATGGGGCAAGCCTGGCCGTAATGCCCGCATTTGTCAGGAGGTTGCAGAAGCATCTGATTCAGCTGCTTCTGATGTAATTATAGCTAGTTCCTAATGTTGTTATGTTGCAGTTGAGGGTAGTTGTTATTAGGTCGCTAAGAGGCGACGTCTCGCTTGTACCCACGGCTCGCTGCTTCAAAAGCTATCTAATAGGGTAGATCTCATTATTGTACACAATGATAATAGAATGCAGAGGGGGTTAGCCTCGTTAATATTATTATACAGAAAAATGAGGAAGAGTTTAACCACCCTATTACTAATATACATCCTGAAAGGAGCAGAGATGTCCCACGACCACCAAGAGAAATTTCTCATTATATCCACTTTTGGGGAATGAGAAGAAGTCGTTCCATGTCACTTCTTGCGAGCAATGATATAAGGCCGATGATCATTCCCTTTGGTTGCGTGCATCTCGGTCCGCAAAATCTCGAACCCAGCGGCCCGGATCTGCTCGCCCAGCTCTGCCTCTCGGAACACAATAACGTGTGGCGCCTTGCTCACAAACTGCATGACAGGCAGCCCCAGCCGTAGCACAATGTTCATTTCCCCGACGCACGGGGTCTTGGAGATAAAGAGCCCCCCGTCGGCGAGCAGGGCATGCACACGGCGCAGAGTTGCCGGAAGGTCGTGGACGAGATGAAGGTAGTTGAAGCCGAGAATAGCGTCAAAGTGCAGCAGGTTTCCTTCAAGTTCGGAGTTAGGCGAGTCCTCGAGCGACTCGGCCGTGGCGGTGCGGAAGGATAGGCCCGGCACCGGCCCGCCGTTGCGTGCCGTGTGCTTGGTTTCAGCAATCTTGATCATCTCGGGCGAGAGATCAGTTGCCAAGTAGCGGCGCACGGCATCGGCAAGGTGAAGCGCCGTCGTTCCTGTGCCACAGCCCAGTTCCAGGATGCTGTCGGACGGCTTTAGCAGTTTGCGCGTCTCATCGAGGGTGCACTGATAAGCAGTCTCATCAGAGACGGCGGATTTGGAGTAGGATTCGGCAGCCCGGTTCCAGAACCGGGTGTCGCTTTCAATACCCATAGTAGCACAGCGCGGGTTCAATGCAAGTGTCAGATAGTGTAAATGTATTGACCGAATTACAGTGTGGTAGTCGATGGAATTAGATGGACGACCCTCAATGTTATGTACGAGGCCGAGTTGGATGCCTAGTGCGGCTGATATGAGGGAGGGGGTGTGAACACCCTACCACGACTGATCTTGCAGGAGACCAAGACACATGGGGAAAGTTGAAGCGAAAGAGCTGACGCAATGCGTAGGACCGGATACGGAATTGGTTGCGAAGCAACTAAAGTTGTGGCTGAGTACCCCTTGCCCCCCTAGAGCCTACGAGTAACTAGGTGTAAAACCTGCTAATTTAACTGTCTCTATGCCGTTAGGGTTATCCTCATTATGATAAGTTAACCGCTGCTACTAGAAAGATCACATCTATTCGTACACTAGCTCGCTTCTCGGGAGTGGTAACAGTCAGGGTTCTCGTCAAGTAGGCAGCAGATGTTCATTAATGAATTTTTGCAGACGAATAACTTAGAATTTTGAAGACAAATTGCTATCTTGCGCTGTTCACCACCACCCTTATAGCAGTCAAAGAGGCGATACAGCCTCAATATGAGAATGCAGAACTGACAAAACTACTACCAGTGGGCTACAGGACAGCCAGACCGTAAGGTATAGCTAGTGCATGAGCGCGGGCGCTGGAGGGTCAACTGATGAGAACATAGAGGCCCTAGTAGGGTTGTCGTTTGAAGTCTAGCCGTGGGCGGTAGTATAATGATGATGTGGCTGGAGCCCGAGGCCGGTCCTGTGGGAAAGAGGTTCCTGCTCAGCGCTGACACCGGGCTCACATACACGGAACGCGTATACGAAGGCGGAGACGCTGAGACCAAGGTGTTCATGGTTAAATACGTGGCGGTGGCCATATTTTTTAATATGTCGTCTACCGTCGCCGTTGGGCTCGAATTTGCAGGACATTATCTGGCCCGGCCGGTACAGGATAAGTTCGCGAGACACATGTCGGATCCGTTCGCCAGCAACATGCTCCTGCACCAATGCACCCCCTACATCGAAGGGCGAACCCATGAACACCGTATTCAGCGGAACCAGGCAGGTACTTTTTAATCAGGGATGCCTGCGCACGGCGTGCCAGAGACGTTGCGGAGAGGGAACTTGCTAGCGACCGCGGTTTGACATCCCCTTGTGCCTGGATAACGTCCGTCTCGGAGCAGCAACAGGCAATACCAATGAATGTAGTAGTGATTATCTAGTTGCCTACGAATGGCCAATCTGGCTCCAACAGAGGTCTGCCGTGGTCGAGACGCCCGCCATCATAATCCCACGCTCTAGGAGGCGTCAACTTTTACTGGCTTGGTTGTTGGTCACAGCCATCCTAGAGCTACGTACCATCCTCCTATCCATCAACGACGTACTGTCGGTTACCAAGGAGCTCCTCACCAGCGACACCACGTCGTCCCTCGCCATGCTCACAAAGGAGCGCCGCTTCATCGACACGCCCGGCACAGAGCGCGACGGGGGCTGGTGCCTGCGTGACTCGTTGAGGAGGTCATGGGAAATGCCGTGGTCGCCGGGGCGCGCATCAACCGCCTGTTGCGACTGACGACTCCGAAAGCCCGCTATGGAAAAGGCGGGGAAGTGCATGGCATCGCAAAGCTGGTTTTTATGCTCAGAGCACCCCGGGGAGGAGTGGTAGGGAGGAGACGGAGTTCAGATAGATAGTGATGAGGCCCTCAAAGCTCTGGCTCCCGGGTTGTGGTAGACACCAGCGAGGTTGCGAGGCTTGGTACTCCCAGCCTCCCCGTTATCACGACTACGAATTATTTGATTGGGTCAGGGATATGATGGGACGAAAGGAGGCGGGTGCCAAGTGGTTGACTTCGCGGTTCTTTCCCGACATGAATTAGGTAGCGAAAGAATATATGTCGGACCCCTAAGTGAATACTAATTGTATGCAGATGTTGGATAACTGAGCATGGTGGCAATGACTTATTGGGTGAGACATCTTGTGGTAAGTACCTAGATTTAAAGGCCGACAGCAGCTAATAATGTATCGCACCCTTAGCGCCCTTCAGAAGGGCTATAGGTATGAAGTCTGAAGACTTCTAACCGTGCTCCCTTTAGCCAGACCAGACCGATGGTTCAGGAGGTACAAACGTCGTAATGTTAAATCCAGGGCCATAATAGGCAAAGTACACATCTGTCTCGGCATTAGAATAATGTTGCTGACATATATATGGAGAGCATGCGTACCTGGCTGTCCGCGTTCGTAGATACCAGGTATCTTGACGAGTGGTTCGGGACTCCCGACGTTGGCAATGTCGTTTATGATCTCAATGTGAGCACAGTTGACATAGAATTGGGTATCAACTTTGTTTGGAAAGACATGTTCAAAACGGAGGAGATATTTCCCAGGTGGAGTTGACGTGGGAATCGTGAAGTTCCACTATGATCCCAAGTACCAGGGAGTTAGTCGAGCGATGGATGGACACTCGGGCGTCCATGGATATTGGGGGCCGAACTCACACTATCCGCCCGGTATGTCCCCCAAACTATCTTCAGTGGGTCATATCCAATAGCAAGGTTAGGATGCGAGTAGTCTAGCGATTGCTCGGTCCTCCCGGTTACTACCATAATTTTGAACTAGTCGCCGTCTCCAGTGTAAGACTTGAGATTGTCCGTCGGTGATTTCGAGAGCCAGGCAGACGCAAATCCTGGATGATACATCCACGGTTTCCGATCACCCTGGTTGGCGCTAATTAGACACTCATACGATGATGCGAAGGAAGGTAGCACGACCTTTAACATGGGTTCTCCTGCGGCGAAGCCGACACTATCCCCAGCTCGTATCGTGGCAGTCTTTACTGAAGACCAGGAGACAGAAGCATTACGTCCACATCGCAAATCAGTGGAGTCGGGATCGAGGTTGGGCGCAACCAGAGCGAGGTCACTGGACATTCCTGGAGCTGGACTGACTTCCCTGGCATTAATGTTAGTCATGCAGACTCATCCAGGAGGATAGCCGTGACATGCCGGATGTACTCCCATGTTTCCGTCCACTTCCCGTTGAAGATGAGACGCCCGAAGAGGTCTGCACACCCATAATGTGAGTGTCTAGGAAGTGATTGATAAGCGGGGCAACATACAATGTGCATCTGAAATGCCAAAAATACCAAGATTGAGCAGCGAAATAATTGAACGCCTCATTGTGATAGGTGACCGGGTTGTAGGGTCTTCCTTGACAAAACGTCTGTATGTGATTTACCATCAAACTACAATACCTACCTATGCTACAGGCTTTATACTGGACAGCGGCACCTCGGACTCATCTCGCATTATTGAGGTGCAACACTATCGGTAGTCAAGGACTATATGATATTACGTGCATAGAGGCAACACTCCGTGTGTGGTTGCTTCGTATTTATGCAGGGCGGCAAGTCGCCGTGTATGGTTGCATTGTTTCTTGAGCTCCCCGAGAAGGAGGAGGGAGACAAAAGGATTGAGTTCTTTTAGGCTGTTACAGTTGGGGGTAACATGGAGTTGCGCTAGGGTATAATAATTATGTTATTGAAGGTGCTACCTCATGAGCTTGCAAGTAGGTAACCCTCCCCGACGGCACAACCCATCCCCGAAATTCTGAGCATGGAAGGTCTAATTATGGCTCGGAGATCTTTATCCCGTTACGTGATGTTTTTCATTGCTGGACTGGAGAAGTGACTTGCTGCATTGAATAAAGTGTGACGTGTTGGGTGGTGTTTGGTAATGAATAATCAATGCCCTCAAGTTCATATATTCTTTATCATTCGTTATCCTCTACTCCAGTCATATGTCTAGACATCAATTGCCACAGAGATCAAACAGTGCGATGCTTGGGTCGTGATCTGACACCGCGTCGGCATCAGCTGCCCACGAGTTGACGTGGATATGTTCAAACCGGGTCGCCTTGTGCCGCGCCAGTGCCGGGCTGACATAAATGTGGTCGAGGGCCTGAGAGTTCATGTCATAAGCACTACTATACGTTAGAATTGATTCCTTCATCAATAACAGCTGGCGGTGGTTCCACATACTAAGTATACCTCTCCTCGATGGGGATCCCCTCCGCCTCGTCGAGGTCGACCATTTTCGAGATGGTCGAGAAAGACTTCATAGGTTGCACAAAAGCAAACTCGTTGAAGTCACCCGCAGCGATCACATTCGCCGCTGGGTCCACGGCTAAGATGTCCGCAATGAACGACTAGGAGTTGTCAGCGCGCCGTTCTCAACTCACGCAACCAGGAACCCTACCCCTGTGACATTAGCCTGCAGCATCCTTCCCTCAACAGCCCCATTTATAGGTGGCCTTAGATCCCCATGCAACGACGTCCCGCCGCCCTTGCTTGACCAGTGTACATTGACCGTATAGAATGGCTTCTTGCCACCCTTTGCTTTCCAAGCAGCAGCGAGCGGCTTCCTGCTGTCCTTCCAGGCCTCATGGCTGGGCTCAATCCGGCCTGGGTTAAACGACAGTGCCGGCGTGGCACCTCCCTTTCCGTGCAAAGACCTTCCCTTTCCCTTTCCCTTTCCTTTATCGTGTCCTTTACTCTGTGCTGAAATAACCCTTATCGCGTCCTCTGCGGTGCCAGGGTTCTCTTTGTACAGGCTGATCACGCCAAGCCGGTAGAGATAGGCAACGCGGATATTGCCTCCCGGCTGGCCTCCGTCGGCGTTGGAAAGAGGATTGATGTTGGTGAATGCGTAAGTTACATTGCTGAGAGCCTTGATGGCCTCGGCGAGGGTGGAAAGAGTCTTATCGGCGCTAACTACGCCATCATCTGTGGCTCCGTTGTCGTCTTGGACTTCCTGGATGAAGAGCAGGTCGGGTGTCCTGAGGTAATCGACGATGTGGGCGGCTACCTTGGGGAGGTGAGCGGATGTTGGATTAAGGTTCTCGACGTTGTAGCTGCCAACGGTGATAGCTTTGCACTTCCTTTGGCTGAGGAGGGACGAGGCGGAGGCGGCAGCAGATACAGGAGCTGTGCTCTCGATGGCCGTCAGAGGAAGGATGGTGTAGAACCCGAAGGCTTGTGTCACAACTCCTGTGATGTCTTTGAGCCCGTCCCCCATTTTAGTCTCGGCCGGGTTCCTAGTGCCGTCGAGAGGCGCGCCGATAACAATGGCCTCTGGATTGGAATCTGTAGGGTGTAAGTTTAAGCTCGGTAAGATCCCATGCTTTGCCTTAATTATCATTACCCTTATCAGACATTGTCAGTCCACCATGCCTATTCCGCCCGGTCACAGCCCAGTCCCCGACCACCCAGGTGTCGCCGAACCGGTTCGGCACTTTGATGGCGTGCGGCATCCGGACAGTTACCAGCTCGCCGGTTAGACTCTCCCAGAAGTCTAGACCATATTTTGCCGGGTCCAGCACCGGGTTGGCCCCAGATATGTTGGCTACAGCATTTGGAAGTTTGTAAATGTCCCCGCCGTCTAGGCTGCTGTATTGGACTGTTGGCGGCGAAATCGTATCCTTACCGATAACGAGAGGCGCGACCTTATTTCCAGAGGAGAGCAACTGTATGTTTCTGGGGGAGGTGATCTCAGTCAGATAAAGGTAGTTATCATTTGACCTGTACTCGGAGACCATTCCGTCCAACGAGATAATGTCGCCGACAGTCAAATTGGAGCCTACAGTGTCGCTGAACACATAGATGCCCTCTGATGTAGTCTGGTCATTGTCGGGTGCTGTCGAGCGGATCCAAACCCCATTTGGGCCCTTAGCGACCAGCAATCCCGTCACGTTGGCCACAGCCTGGCCTGAAAACGGCGAGATGAATTTATTACCGTTGATTTCGGCGATGGTCAAGGCCGCAGCAAGCGACTGCAGGCTGGCGAAGCCGCAACAGAAAACGGGAAACAACTTCATTGGTGGTAGCGGCAGGCAAACAGGCCAAAGCTGGAGTGAGCAACACAGGCTCCCTCGTCATGGCGTTGTGGCAACGGAAAGATTTGTACGGGCGTACCTTGGAGTGATCTTAACCCAACCTTCCGTCTCGCGTGGGGTCAGGGCGGCAATCTCGATCTGCGCCGCAGGGCATTTCAGGGGCAGAGAGCCGTGACTGGCCACGAGTTTAGCACGTTGCGGGAACGACTTTCCCAAATGGACAGGTAGTTAGGACACTGGGTCCGCCCAGGCCACCCAGCTTCCTGTCACAGCTGCATCAGCTCCTTGGCGCCCGCCCTCCGTGCATGTATGGAACCTAGTGGCAAATTCAAGCTTATGCGAAGTGGATGACTGGTTCGGAATGGCCATTGCGGCAGCCCCAACTCGCAAACTTTGTACACTGCGATTATTGTGTAAGAGCTTGGCCCGCTACAGGTAAGCGATGACAGCCGGACCAGTGAACCTCACTCGGGATTCAGCATAGGCGGTATTTTCAGTGGAGGAGAGTGCGGGCTTCTGATATCGTCGCTCCGCGCTTTGGAAGAGCCGTAGCTCCATCGGACCGAGGGCGAAACACAGCGTTGCATGATTTAACGGCGGCCTTCTGCTGTGATACAATATTACTGCCAACCCGGTATCGCAAGGAAACGAGAAAAAAGGAGGTGGGGGGAGTGGGGTAAAGAAGTGTTCGCTGCAATCGATAATTACATGCAATGCCATCGCGATTAGGTCAGCCAAAAACAACACAACCGTTGGGAAGTACAGCCCAAGCGTGGCTCATTTCACTTGGCTTCTTGAATCACGACTGCCACCTTAAGTACTTGTATCCGCCGGAACCAATGCGCTGCGGCCCATACCTTTTCTCAGCCTCGATTCGACTGCCCGAATTCAGCTGTGCGCATCTGGGCTCGGCATTATGCTCGACAGGAAAGAACGATGAACCCTAGATTGAAGTGATGACGCAAATAGAGGGAGGGCAGCCTCACCATGGCTGCCTGAATTTCGACGGGTCTACCGAGTTACCTTCCATTCGAACATTAAACCGTAGATGGACATGTGGAGTCGGCTGGCAGCAGAATCCTGTCCTGCACAACTCCCTCAATAGCAATGGCTGGCCGATTAGAGCTGGATGACTTCGGTGCGAGTGTCTATTTGCTGACCCTGAGAGCGTGCTAACACGTTTTAGATCGCGAGGTTCTTGGCCTTGATCCTCTGTGTCCCGAGCATCTCGACTACCCTCCCGAACAATGGCAGCCGCTCGGGCTCTTCTGCGACCACAATCACCCCGCGATGCTATACCCATCCAATGGATACAATGCAATGCGCAACACCACGTTGGCCTCGAGCTTTCCCCCTACGCCGGGAACACTCCCACGGATGGCATTGTCTGAGAGCACCCAAGCGAGGCCAGGCACGACCAGGACCACCGGCAGTCCACAAACACATCGTGTCAGGCAACTTCGCGGTTCTCCCCTGCAAGAAACGCCGCTGTTAAATTCATGTAAGTTGAGACGCTCATCTACTAGCTCCCCTTGCTTACTCTTGGTAGTAGCATCCTACAGCATTGACTCACCTGGCGCCGGGCCCGGCACAAATAACTTGCCCGCTCCAGGGAGCTGGAGTCCCACCGCAGGACTAAGCGTGCGAAAACAACAAACTGCAAAATCTCTGGCGGTCAACAGTTCGTCGTCATACTCAGGATTGCCTTCACTAGTCCAACCTCCCTCAGTCAGCCAGACAGACCCCCCGCCATCAACCCCTGTGGTGAATGGGATACCTCTCCTTAGCCTGCGGCAGGTGTTACCCGACAGGTTTCGCTCAATATTTCCCTATGGGCTGTTCAATGCAGTGCAGTCAAAGTGTTTCAACATTGTCTACGGCACGAATGACAATCTCGTCGTCGCGGCACCGACTGGCAGCGGCAAGACTGCTATCCTGGAACTGGCAATCTGCAAGCTCGCTCTCAACCGGGGGAACGGGAACTTCAAGATAGTCTATCAGGCTCCAACGAAAGCATTATGTGCCGAGAAAGCACGCGATTGGGGCAAAAAGCTCAGCCACATGAATCTAAAGTGCGCAGAACTCACCGGCGATACGTCGCAAGCTGAGATGAGACGGGTCGGTGATGCGTCCATCATTGTCACTACCCCTGAAAAGTGGGACTCGATCACCAGAAAGTGGCACGATCATCGAAGGCTTCTTCAAATGGTTGAACTGTTCCTTATCGATGAGGTTCACATCCTCAAGGACGCACGTGGGGCAACCCTCGAGGCAGTGGTGTCGCGTATGAAGACAATCGGGGCCAATGTCCGCTTCGTAGCATTGAGCGCAACCGTGCCAAATTCAGATGACATTGCCAAATGGCTTGGGCGAGACCACAAAAACTAGCAACTGCCCGCCCACTGCGAGACGTTCGGCGAGGAATATCGGCCGGTAAAACTTCAGAAGTTCGTCTACGGATTCGAGTCTAACAGCAATGACTTCATTTTCGACAAGTTTCTGGATCAGAAACTGCCGGGACTGATCTCCAGACATGCTCAACGGAAGCCCATCCTCGTGTTTTGCTTCACGCGGAAATCATGCGTAAGCACAGCCGCCACGTTGGCAGAGTTTGCATCGGGAAGGCCAGATGGCGACAAACTATGGCCTGTTCCTTCCCAGCGTGTTCCGATCATAAGCAGGGAGCTGCAGGAGATTGTCAAGTTTGGTGTAGCCTTCCACCATGCTGGTCTTGACGCACAGGATCGAACTTCAATTGAGCACAACTTCTTAACAGGCCAGTTGGGTGTCATATGCTGCACCTCGACATTGGCTGTTGGCATCAACCTACCCTGCCATACCGTTGTCCTCAAAGGAACTGTGGGTTTCACGGATGAGAGGCTAGAGGAGTATTCGGATCTCGAGGTTATGCAGATGCTCGGCCGTGCAGGGCGGCCCCAGTTCGACGATAATGCAGCTGCTGTCATTCTCACTCGCGCCGCCAACAAAGCGCGATACCAGAAGATGGTGACCGGCCAAGAAATTCTCGAGAGCACGCTCCACCTCAATTTGATCGAGCATCTTAACTCTGAGATATGCCTCGGAACCATTAGCAATCTCTCATCCGCCAAGACATGGCTCAGCGGGACCTTCTTGAGCGTTAGACTGAGACGCAGCCCAGGCTACTATCAGCTCACTGGTGGGCTGACAAGTCCATTCCAGATCGACGATAAGCTGGAAGAGATTTGCGGGCGAGACATAAAACAGCTGCAGAAAGCGGAGCTCGTCACAGAACACAGCACCTTCACATGCACCGAATACGGGCGGGCCATGTCCAAGTACATGGTCGAGTTCGAGACTATGAAGATGCTTTTGCGGATCCCGCGCGCTGTGGGTATAGAAACCTTGGTAAGGACCCCTCCTCTCGCTCCCAACGCAGCGCTAATTAGCAGATGCAGATTACGATTCTCTCTCAAGCAGCCGAATTCAAAGGGTTCCGTTTCAAGCCGGCAGAAAGGTCACTCTTCGGTGAAATCAATCAGTCTCCACTGATCTTGTATCCGATTAAGGAGGTCATCAACCAGACGCGGCACAAGATTTCGCTTATGATCCAGGCTCATCTCGGATGCGTGCAGTACCCAGACTCCCCCGACGCCGCAAAAGTGAGACATCAACTCATGGTTGAACGGAAGCTGGTGTTTGAGAGATTGAACCGACTCATTCGCGCTGTTATTGATTGCAAAGGCCATGACCGCGATTCTATCAGCACCAAGAGCGCGCTTGAGCTGACAAGAGCGATTGCGGCCGAGTCATGGGAAAGCAGAGCCACACAGCTCACCCAAGTCCCGGGCATTGGACCCGCGGGGATGAGGAAGCTTGCGAGCCAGAATATACGAACCGTTCTCGAACTGGCTGATAAGAGTCATGATGAGATTGAGCGTTTGATGTCACGCCAGCCTCCGTTCGGCAAGAACTTGCAGGTACACCTTGAACGGTTTCCTCGTCTAGCCATGGACGTTGAAATGGTGGGCAGAAACATCCAACCGAGATCACAGGAACCCGTGATGATCGATGTAAAAGTGACACTTCGGTATTTGAACCGCAAAGGCCTGCCGAACTGGTTACAGCGAGTGCCGCCACTTACGTTCTTCGCGGAGTCTGATGACGGAATCCTGGTATATTTTTGGCGCGGAAGCATCAAAAAACTGGAGTCTCAGTCCGGCTTCGAGTTGAGGTTCTCAGTTGGACTTCGCAGTGTTCATCAGTCCATCAACTGCCACTTCAGCTGCGAGGATATAGTCGGAACAATGGTGTCCCAATCTTTGGAGCCAAATCTACCACCTTCAACCTTTCCGTCACTACCAGCGGCCACCGTGTGTGAGTCAGGCTTACACAGCAAGGTTAGAGGTCGACGGTACTCGGACAACGATGGTATCGATGATGTTGACCTGCTGCTGGCCGTTGAACAAGTATTGGCGCATCCCTCAATGACCACGGAAGTGAAACCCATCGACCGGGCTGAAGACGACGAATACATTCCCGTCGAGGATTTGCTTAATGTT
Organism: Madurella mycetomatis; assembly: GCA_022530565.1. Taxonomy (NCBI): domain Eukaryota; kingdom Fungi; phylum Ascomycota; class Sordariomycetes; order Sordariales; genus Madurella; species Madurella mycetomatis. Next base: position 9,027,294 of record JAJTVB010000003.1, on the reverse strand, counting down.
TCGGGCTCAGAGAGAATTAAGGCTGTTCATGACGGCGAACGCCGGTCCGCAGCGGGTAGCCATGGGGATGAGGACGGGATTCCTGGTACACAGACAGTCATTGGCGGGCCTGTTCAGTTGCCCAACGGCAAGTGGAAGTGTAGTCACCTCTGTAGTGGAGGTGTCCCGACCAGGTCTGGCAAGCCATGCAACCACCGGTGTTGCAAAGAGGGCATCGACAGACCACGCAAATGCCCGTCGCAGAGGCCCAAAAGGAAGGCGGAGGAGTTGTCCGCTGAGAGTATGATGGGTGGTACATGGTCGGGGCGCGTACAAGCACAAAATCGACAACCCACGAACTTGACAGACATATATGCGACAGGTAGTCAAGTCAAACGCCAGAGAGTGCAGCCTACGAATTCGCGGGCCAAACCTGCATTTGCCTCTCAGTCTAACCGTCTCCTCAGCGTTTCGGAAGCCGATTGGCAAAGTGCAGACTTTAACACAATGGACATCGAATTCATCGATCTTACATTCACAGATGAGGAAGATGTGTTTTTTAAACCCAGCATGAACAGCCCACGCGACTGCTCCGAGTCTGCGAGAGAACTGGCTAAGAAGACCGCAGTTGAAAACTGCACAAGCTGGGCGAAGCTTTACCAAGACACCTTACGAGATGAGACAGCTGTGCCGAACCAAAATGACCCGCCCCAGGGAACCCGTATTCGCGCTGAAGGTGAGAAAACCGCAGCTCCATCGAGTCGGCAGCATGATGACTATTTTGATGATGACGATTTCTCCTTGGCCACGAATTGTCGTCGCCTCGTTTGATTACACCAGAACCTGCGGTCACTCCCTTCAATTCCGGTGCAAGCGATGAGATCCTTCATTAGGGCATATCGAACAAAGTTTGCCGAAGCTGGAAGTGTTGTAGTCTCGGATTGGCAAATTGATTTCGGAACGACGGCAATGACGAGCACAGAGCCGGTATTTCCGCATTTCAGCTCAGTCTCTTTGTTGAGAAAATCCCTAAGCGGATGGTTGTTGGTCAGAAACCCGAGAGCATGGCTGTGACGGAGCCTGAGGCATCTGTGGCTCATGTGGCTAATGCAGCGGGCGAAGAGCCCAGGCGCTCAAAGCAGGACATGAGCCCTATTGGGTTGCCGAATTTTATCCCGAAATTGCCGATATGTTCAGAGGATATTTCACCTTTGTGTGAAACTGTATGGACTCTGGGGTGTAATCTGGACTTTCCGGGTATGTGGAGGGGCTGCTCATTTGCTGTAATTAATTGTTGCTGCGATATCGCATGGACTCATTCCAGGGATGTATCCAGTAACCCTGAAGGTTAATTAGCTGCTACTGTGATAGTGTAGATTGCTTGAGTCTGGCAAAGATATCGAAATGCCGATCCGGCCCAAACCGTAGCACCGGGTTCGAAGTTGAATGTTCGAGAACTACTCCTGCTGTTGTGCTACGCGGCGAATTCCATTGTGGGGGCGCGCAAAGTGCGGTTTTCTACTGGCTTAAAGGCTGCTTGGCCATAGTTTTGCACATGTCTTAATGCCCAGCTCACAGCAACAGGCAGTCACGATTCTACGATTGGTGCAGACGCTCAGCGGTCAATCGGGATAACAGGCCACCCGGAGTGGCGAGTACCTGACACTGCGATCTTCGGTCTCGGCCTGGATGGTGGGCCAATCGACGTTGGAATCGATGTCCCCGCCCAGACACTCCGGTGCCGACGGACGTCCCCACGTCCGGGCGTAGGGCCACATCATCTACCAGCGTGGTGTGGATAACGGGGCTTGCCAAGGATCGCAGGGTGATAGGGCTGCGGTTATGTGATATAAGGTAGTGAGACAGGCCCACAGGTGATGGGGATGAGATGCGCCGTAGGCCCTTTTGGGACAAGAGAGTGTTCTCGATCCACTCTGCCCCTAGCACAATGGCAGGCACTAAGCCAGCACCGCCCGTCGACAGCGACAACTCGCCCGCCCAAGTCGCCAGCGACATCGAGGCGGTAGGCGAAAAAGACCATGGAGCGCTCCTTCGCAGCGCCTCTGGCTCCCCCGTGCCGAAAGTGGTGGTAGTAGACGATTCAGACCTGGTTCCGCGGCCGTCGACGAGCCCTGATGACCCGCTCAACTGGTCTTGGCTGAAGAAACACGCCGTGCTGGTGTCCCTCATTCCTGGCTGTTTGCTCACAGACTGGACGTTAACATGGGGAACGACGGTGTTTGAGCTACAGGCCCCCGAGTGGTAAGTTAATTGCCAGTAGTCTGGGCGTGAGATGGGGGGGACCTACTGTACTAACAAAGAAGTCAGGGCGATGAGTGTTCAAGATGTAGCACACTCCGTCAGCCCAGGTATCTTTATGCAAGGGCCTGGTGGTCTCATTGCCGTGCCACTCTGCGAGCGTTATGGCAGGTATGTCGGTTCCTTGCTAACGCAAAGTACGGGCTGTCCATTGCTGACGCGGTCCAGACTCCCCGTCCTCTTCTGGTCCCAGTTGCTATCCCTTGTCTTCACCATCGGTGCCACCTTTGCGCCTGACTATGCGTCCTTTACGGCGATGCGTACCCTGCAGGGGTTCTTTGGCGCCCCGCCGCAGGTCATTGGCATGTCCATCATCCACGACATGTTTTTCTTCAAGGAGCGCGCCCGCAAAGTCAACATCTGGGCCGCCTCTTTCCTGGTCGGCCCGTACCTCGGCCCTCTGATTTCTAGTCTCCTCCTCCTCCGTATCGGCTGGCGCCCCGACTTTGGCGTCCTGGCGGGCTTTTACGGCTTCAGCGTGCTCATGGTTGTTCTCTTCGGTGATGAGACGCTGTTTGACCGCAAGGACCTCCCCCAGCTAGATCCCGAGCGGAGGGAGCTGACGGGCGTGAAGAGGCCATTCTCGCTCGTTCGCCATGTCTCACTTCTGCTCGGCATCGACGGTTTCAGGAACCGCGCGGGCAGGACGACCATGTGGGCCGTGTTCAAGGACCAGTGCGCCGTTCTGATGCGGCCCTATGTCTTCCTCCCGACGGCGCTGTTCGTCATGCCCATCACCATGTGGACCATCGGCGTCGTCGCGACAATCTCGCAGTTTGTGTTGCCGCCTATCGTGGCGGGCGGGTATGGTTTCGACCATGTCGCGCTAGCGATGCTCTACTGGGCGCCGATCATTGGCACGTTGGTGGCTGAGGCGTGGGGCCACTGGTTCAACGACTTTTTGGCAAAGCGGCACATGGCAAGGTACGGATTCGAGTGCCGCCTCACGGCTACCTACCTGGCCGTGGCGATTGGCGCTGCCGGGTTGGTCCTCTTCGGCCAGACGATAGAACGCCACCTCTCATGGGTCGGGTTGGCGTTTGGATGGGCCATGTTGTGCTTCTGCACCCTGGCTAACATGACGGCCGTGTCGGCATACTTGCTTGACTGCCTCCCGCATCACGCTAACATCACGGGCGCGTGGCTCAATTGTGGGCGGGTCGTCGGTGGCTTCTCGGTGGCTTACTTCCAGATGCCGTGGGTCCATCGGAATGGTCCAGCGCTGAGCTTCGGTTGCCAAGCTGTCGTGATCGTGGGCGCGGCATTTGCTATTGTTGCTACTCAAGTCTGGGGACGGCAGTGGAGAGCTAAGTTCCCAATGCCCGGGGGAGGTGACTCTTGAGGGAAATGGATGTCATGGGGGAAAATATGAACGCGGATCAGATCTTTTTTGCAAGGAGTGATAGGAACCTTGGACGTTGCGCTGGATACAATGGGGTGAACTGATAACTGAGGGGCTTGACAAATTGCCGGAATTTGGATGATCAATGAATGGCAAAGGCATACACTTTATAAACCATCTCTAAGATATTTATTCCCATATCATTTATATTCGGTCCTTTGTATCAGCTCTACCGTAACATTCAATTGTCGAACTAGATATTGAAATGGCGTGGAAACACACATCTATACCTGCATACCCAACAAGAGGGGAGGACAAAATAACAGGTGTCTAGGCAAGATAAACAAGATAAAACGGTCCGAGGCTACACTACACTGAACTGTGTTCCCGGGACCAAACAATGATCAAAACAATATGTGCGAGTAGAGCTCCTTCTGGTTCGAGGGAGAGTACTGCGTATATAAGAGTAGCCTACAAGATAGCTGTAGAAGATAGTGTGAAGAAGGATGATGATATTCTGTGTTGTTTACGTCGAATGGCCTTAGATGGCCCACTTATGGTGTGAAAAGAAATTGGCCCTGCTGCAAGTTCCAGCTACAGGAGCGTCGCCCTGGTACATGCCTTCTTATTAGAGGCCCTGGCTCCCAGGGGATAGGTTTCCCCGACTCAATATGCCTTTTCGTTATATTCGTACCAACTTTGTTAGCCCAGATTTTGTCAATCAGATCCCTCTAGGTGTCCTGCTACACTTACTGAGCATTGGCGGGGACCACTACGCTCAAGACTAGGCAACTAGGTAACCTTGAAATGTGTGATGTCAATTTATAATTAAGTCGCAGAACTACTTAAGGAACCCATTGTTACTAGCGACTTCCAGGAAGTGCGTGATAGTTAATTACAGTCTGCTAATACATGAGTACGAGAGAAAACTAAGTTAACAGGTAATTAATTAACACAATAAATGACGACAACACGAAAAGAAGATAATGACAAAAGAAATAATCGCGACACGAAACGTAATAGCAACAAATGCCTCCAACCGACCCAGCAAATCCCTAAGTGGATATTCCGCATGTTGCACAGAACCAGACGCCGAATCCCGAACGCCAACATCAAGTGCAGTTTCAAGTCAAGCCACAAAATCCCCTGCTACCGGCGGCACGATCAACTTCAACTTTGCTAAATCGTGCATAGTGTCGAAGATACTCCGATACGAATCAACCGTACCAAAGAACCCGTAGTCCCTGGCTTTGCGCACACTCGTGGTCATGGGGGCGTCACCAATGACAGCCGAGTCCGCAAACGAAAAGATGCGAGCGCGATACCGGTCGTCGAAGGGGTCTAACACAAGGTCGTGTTGCCTAGCCAGCTCTCTCCATGCCTTTTCCACATGTGGTTGGAGGGACCACTCCAGCAGGCTAAATGTCGAGCGGAGGGTTGCCTGTGGTCCATATCTGGATACATCACGATGTGGTTAGTTGAATGTTATGGAATTTGTGGAAGATGGGAATGTGGACTCACCCTCTCGGCGTCTTGGCAAATGGTAGCTTGACGACCCGGTACTTCTCATCATCTTCCTCCGGCGGACACCACTTGACCTTGTACCAACCAGCCAGGTACGGCCAGAGCCGGCCCCAGGTAAAGGACTGGCCATCGTGGATGTTGAACGCTTCGTTGGCGGCCTTGTCGGTGAGCACCAACCACTCTTCAAAGTAGGCATTCAGCAGGCCAGTGCTCTGGACCTGCTCCCTGTCCCAGGCACTGTAGTCCCCGGGGAAGCAGATGGGCTGACCGAGGTGTGCTTGAACAGCCGCGTAGATGCCAAAGCCAATTAGATGATTGAGGGTCCCGTCACGGACCGCACCGACAATGTACGATGGCCGCGCAACATTCCAGGCCGCGCCGACCGATTGGCAGTAAGCCGCGAGGGCATCTTCTTGGTCGTAGTAGAAGTTCTTGTCGAGAAGAACGCGGGGATCGGACTCAAAGGCTGGAAGGGATGCGGGGCCGAGGTAGAAAGCGTAGTGCTTGGAACCGGTTTGGAGCATAAACCGGCGGGGTTTAAGAGGGGTTTGTTGCAGGGCAGCGATGAAGTTTGTGAACAGGGAAACTAGGTTAGAGTTAGCTGGGATGTCTGGATTGAATTTTTTTTTAAAAAAGGGGGGACTCACGGTTCATAGTAGCCAGCTCATCTGCGTTGGCCCAGAGGTCCAAGACATTACCCTTGGGCGCTGGCTGCATGTAAGAAAAGTAAAAGATGTGGTCCCTGTGCGGTCTGTCAGCCTAGATGCGCAATCGCAACATTACTGTTTATGGGCAACGTACACCTGTAGGACATGCTCGTTTAGGCGATGAGCGATCTGAGCAGGGTCATCCAGGAAATCTATCATCAGGTGCTCGACTCGATGTGCGGCGTCGCCTAAGTCAGAAAAGAAGTTCTCCGGCGGTGGTCGAGAACTCAGGCAGTAGATTTTGCTCCAGCGGTTAGATGCTGCCAGGACTTTGACCATGTTGTATCCGGATACCCCCGTGGCTCCCGTGACCAGCGCCGTCAAGTTGCAGAATTCGGGGCGATCTGGGAAGGCTGGGAGCCCGTGGAAGATGCCGTTGGAGTGCACTACCTGTGATGAGGGGCTCGCCTGTGATAAAGCGTACGATTCCAGATGTCGGTGCTCTAGAAGACTGAGACCTTCATCCATTGTGTGTTGCCGTTGGCCACCGTCCCTGGTATGATATCGCTTGGCTGAGGCGCACCATTTCAAATGCGTCTCGCACAGCAAGAGGATATGCCGTGCAACTCTTGACATGGCGATGCTTGATTCCGGCGGCGCATGGTCGGCGGCTTGGTTGATTTGTGCGGCATGCTCCAGGCATCGCGCGACGCTCTTGTTGTGTTCATCGTTGACCAAAGCGATGCAACGGGATAAGAGAGCCTCGTCGGGCTTGTGGATGTCTTTGGTGCCCCCCAACGCTCGCATTAAAACGATGACTGCGTTTAGTTGCTCGCCATTTTCGAGGTCTCGCTCCAGGCCGATCAAGTCATTTTGGAGCCCAGCCGCGCGGGAGACCTCAAGCTGCAGTTGCTCCCATGCACCGGTGAACGAACGACTCGCCTCTGCCGTCAAGTATTCACTCTTGATGACCTCAAAGAAGGGATTCAGGGAAATTGTGCGGCTGCGGATGTTCATGTAGTTCTGCAGACTGTTGGGAATCCGCCCTTGTAAGAACCGAACCTCATCCACATGTCCCCGCAGAACTAAGCACACGGCTTGGAAAAAGACATGGGCGCTCGCCCGGGAGAGATGCCGTGCGCAGTGTTCGCGGAAGGCCCCCGCTAAGTCTTGAATTCTGGTGTCTTTAATTTTCGCGGCCGCTAACACTGGACTGTGTGGAGGGCTAACTGGGGCTATTTGCGTGTGAGTGGCTGACATAGGAAGTAACCGATGCGGGCCGCTCACCTCCGTCAACAATGTGTGTCTGGTCGTGGAAAATGTCGATGGACTCAACAAGTACTGTTTCTCTGTCCAGCAGCGGCAGTGTCTCGAGGATGTCATCCATCATGCAGGCAAAGGCCAGCCACGCGGTAAAGCAGATGCGGATCCTGTCTGCTTTGATGTCGGGGAAGAACAGGCTGATAACATTCACTTCAGCTGTGCATTCCTCGTAGAAGGCATCGTCAGGGACGAGGTCAGGCTGCATGTAGGCCCTGAATGCCGCGTGGGCCAGCGTCACCCGCGATAATGACTTGAGGTGGTGCATGGCGTCACCCTTCTCGGGCGCAGCAGTAACACCGAAGTTGGGGACGTCGAGCTACGGGAAATACTTGGTAAGCGGTCGATGATGGTTCATGGGGATAAAAAGGTAGCGTACTGTCAAGGACGTGTCGTGCTTCTTCAGCCCAATAACGGTGCTCTTCCTGTCAGGCCACGGACTGGAACGCTCATATTCACACAACCCCTGCCCGAGAGCCATGGTGTAAGGAGGGCGAGCCAAGTGTGTTTCACGTGGGATACTCAGATATGGAAGAAACAAAGGAGTATCAATGCTCGCTTCTGCTGGTGTTATGGAAGGTATCAAATGGAAGAATTATCGGTGGCAGGTCGGGAACTTATAACAAGTTCACGGCAAGGAGCTGCGCATCGCTCCTAATTACCACCATCACACTGGGCGGATACGGTCCTCCAGTCCTTCCCCGCAGTGAGGCATCCCGTCGTCATCACGTCAAATTCCAACGGGGAGGCCCCCTTGGCTCGGCACAGATACTGTACACCATTGATGGAGGGACATCTTGGCACACCCGGAAATGTACCCGGATGCGGCGGAGTGTGGCGAGCAGGAAGCTGAAGACTCGGCCATGGTGCAACGGTGGAGATCGGCTGAGCTGCAAGGGGTATGCAGCGAGTAATGTGCTGACTTTGATGATACTACTCCTCTTCTAGACCATCTCGACCTGGAGCGCCGAAAACCGCCGGATGAAGGTGTCAGTCGAGGTCTTGAAGCAGCGTATCATGATGCAAGTCCCGTGTTATTGGGGTACTATGTTTGGAGCCAACCGCAGCCCACTTGCCTTTTCGAGACTACCGGTGTTAGTTCGTCACAAGACGCTACGACAGTCTCACCATGGTTCATGCGGGATGTGGAGCAGGTGGGTGATAGGGCTAGCCTAAGCAAGACAATGGAAATATGGGGGGCACTATCAGGTGGACAGGGGGCGGGAAGGGATCGCCCCATGGTGGGGTGGGCTGTGCCGGGGCCTTGCATATGTAGGATTTGGAGATCTATCACTCAAAACGGGTACCTAACGAGATGGTCCTTTGCGCTTTTGGGACACGCGGGACACTGTGAGGCTGTAACTGGAATCAATTACGACATTTTAGACTCGGACTAACTCGGCCACTCCATGTCAACACCCCTCTTACCCCCCCGGTTCTTGAAGACGCGGATATCCCACATTCTCATTCGGGAAATTATTCGTTTGTGATGCATTTGCCACGCTGAAGCCGCATCCCTGTTGCGATGTCCGGATGTGTATGATTTTCGCATCCCCAATTAGATCCGCGGTGTCACCATCACAATGAACCATTCCGTACCATTCCGTACCGGCGCTCTCCGCACCGACCTGTTTGCCTCTTTTAATTCCTGCCCGTCCTGATGAGAATACCTCGACACTGACTGAGTCCATTGAATAATCATCGCAAAAAAAATGGCATTTGAATACCTCACAACATTGTGGGCCGCCGCCAGCGGCGTGGCCGCTCATCTCCTTGCCTTTCGAAGGGGAGAATGGGATGTGGCATCACCTTCAATCTTTGTCTTCTACGTCTCAACCTTCGTAGCATCAGCCGCGGCATGCTATGTCTATCTCGGCCTGCCCATCTCAGTGCTTGCTCGGGTTGGGGGTTGCCACGCACTTGGGCTCTACAGTAGTATGCTCCTCTATCGGGGGTTTTTCCATCGACTTTCCAGTTATCCTGGCCCGTTCCTGGCCCGACTCAGCAACTTCTACATCACGGCGAGGTCGATGAAGAAACTCCACCTCTTCGAGGAAGTGCAGCAGTTGCATGCGCAGTACGGAGATTACGTCCGACTTGGTAAGCAGCATCAAGGACGTCACGATTCTTAACGATTCGACTTACAATCTGACCTTGTAGGACCCAGGGAGCTTTCAATTGCGGACCCCGAAGCTGTTAAGGCTATCTATAGCAGCCAGTCCCCTGTGACGAAAGGGCCTTGGTATACACTCCTCGAACCCCGTGTGCCCCTCTTCATGGCCCGCGACAAGCAGGAGCATGCGCGGCGCCGCAAGGTTTGGGATCAAGGATTCAGTACGAAAGCACTCCAAGGATACGACCCCCGCATCACCAAGGCCATCAACCAGATGCTCAAGGTGATCGACGAGCATCGAGGTCGGCCGATTGATGTAACGCAATGGTTTGCCTTCTTCGTCTTTGACATCATGGAGGACCTTGCCTTCAACAAATCGTCCAACATGCTGAGCGATGGTAAGGAGGCCTACATTTTCAAGACGATCCGCACCGACATGTACGGCATCGCTTTGTTCACCCATCTGCCCTGGATGATGACGTTCCTCAAGAGGACGCCCATCTTGAACAATAATTACAAGCAGTTCCTAGATTGGATCCAAAAGATGATAGACGAAAGGGCCCAGGTGAGTGAAATCAGTCCGGAGTCACGGGTGAACCCGCTTCTAACTTGAATCGCGAAAGAACGAGCCTGAGCTTCCGGATATCTTCTCCTGGATCCTGGATGCGTATCGCAAGGGGCCCAAGACGAAGCAAGACCGCTTGAATCTTCACGGCGATGCACAGCTAATCGTCATCGCCGGAAGCGACAGCGTAGCGGCTGCCCTTACACATACCTTCTTCCATCTGGCGCACGACCCAGCTCTCGTGCAAAGACTGCAGAGCGAGTTTGATGCCCTGCCGAATCTTGAACATGACAACTTGATGACAGTTGCACATTTGGACGCCGTCATTAACGAGACGATGCGTTTGCATCCCCCCGTCCCGTCGGGCACCCAGAGAGTAACCCCGGAGGAGGGCTTGCACATCGGAAAGCACTACATTCCCGGCGATGTCATTGTGCAAGTCCCATCTTACACTGTGTTCCGAGGTAAGTTCCGCGCAGCTCCAGGTCAATGTGCAGGCGGGCTCGCTGACTGCTGCATAGATGAACGTTGTTTCGAGCTGCCTAACGAGTTCATACCCGAACGCTGGACGACGCGGCCCGAGCTTGTCAAAGACAAGTCGGTGTTCATCCCATTCAATGCGGGTACGAATTCCTCCAATCCCCTGATTTTGTGACCAATCACTAACGACGCCACTAACAAGGGCCCTATGCCTGCGTCGGCAAGCGATTGGCGATGCTGGAGATGCGGCGGCTGATCGCCGAGATTCTTTGGCGCTATGATGTCTCAGTCTCGCCCGACCATAGCGCCGAGGCGTTCTTGGACGGCAAGGAAGACACTTTCACTACGGTCTCGGCCCCGCTGCGATTGGTGTTTACGGAGAGGGCAACGCGCAAATCTTAGGGACACTGATTGGTCTGACGATTGTACCTGTATTGTAGTATTACAGCCTTGCGTAAAGCGGAATCCGGACGGTAGTAGCTTAGTTAGCTGCCTAGTAATTAGCCCAAGGCATCTCCAAGCGGCGTGTTGCCGTCACCACTTGTTCTGAGTTGTTAGCTGGGCACACGTGGGATGTGTGGCATGTCCAAGTGGAAATACTACTATACTCCATGCCCAACCCGAGCAAATCCACACCGTCGCACCGCAGCGGGAAGGGCGTTTTGCCGCCGCGTTGGTTCCAAGATACGCTGCTCTCGGTAACAACCACGCGACTCTCTCTTTGGGCTGCAGCGCGGGACGAGCCCGTGGGGCCAAGGCTGGGCTAAGATCATGCAGCTCGCTGCATTCATGGACTTGCAGTTGCAAGGTCAGGGCCGGACGGTTGTGACAAGGTGAGATTGCGGGGTTGACCGGGCTGCTGGGTCCTGGTAGATCCTGTGCGAGGAGGCAGCAAGGAGTGGGTGTGACACGGCCGAGGGGAGTGGAGCCATCACACACGCACCAAATTACCCGTACCCGAGTGGCTGACGCCTCGCAACGATGCGAGCTGAGGTCGAGGGGATGGATCGCCCAAACTAGTGGGGGTAGGGGGGCCCCTGGGGTGGGGAACTTTTGATGGCCAAGCATTCGAGGGGTCACGATGTACATTACAATCACGGCTGTCCAGAGCCTCGTCACAAACCGGGATCGCCGTTTCGAGGCCTCACAGCACTAGAAGCAGGCGCGAACACTCAGCGCCCGTCACCGTCCCCCGGCTCGGCGTAACCTCCTCGGCGTAACCTCCTCGGACTTATTGCAGGCTGACCTGCAATAATCTATCGTCTATATTGGTCACTAGTGCAGGCCGTATTCAATAAGCCTGTCTTAGCATTCGCCGAACAAGGTGCCAGTCGCTTTCTCCTCCCAACTCCTCCCAGCACTTCCCGGCACTTTACTATCATAATGGCACCATTATGGCCTCCCGAAACCCTTCGGCCCCGATATTGACGAGGGGTTTGTCGGAACTCTGGGTTGCGCGGGTTTGCAGACACCATCACACCATTGGAAAAGGCCTCATTTGTCCCGGTGGTTCGGGTTGCCAAGGAACGAGGTAACGCTGAGTCGGGGGTTGCGTCAAAACATGCATGAACCGCAACTAATAATGTATAACGAGCCTTTACTGCTACCTGGGAGCTACAGCCAACGTGCCTGTCTCATGCCAGTTCTCCACCGGGGTAGGGCTCCCGGGTCTTCCGCCGCTTGCCACCGATCCAACTCGCAGTGAAAAAAAGGCAATACCACCCATGGCAAGGCATCCTGCAACAAGGCATGCGCGCATAATATCCCTAGGAAGACGGGTAGCCGAGTCGATCATTACCCAAGAGCAGCTTCCGTCACCCGCTAATCACCCTCCCTGGAGATCCCCACGACACCCATGGTAGTTGCTATCATGTAAGTGACGCGTGGACACCGGCAGCTGCCAGCCCCTCTCTCCCGCGATTTATCAACTTGCTCCCTGCCTACCTCCGTGCAGTCGCTGCCACCCTTCCAGTCTCGAACCCCAGAACCCATCAGCTGCTGTTCGTCTTCATCCTAGCCGACCTCGCTCCGCCACCCAGCTCACAGCCAACAACAACCAACCCCCCACACTAACATCGACATCGCAATCACCATGACGGAAGTGACCATCTTCGGCGCCGGGTAGGTTCCGCGGCCCTCCAACTCACCACCTTCCCCTCTTTCTCAGGCCCATCAGCTGACCATTCTCTCTCCCCAACCGCAGCATCACGGGCATGTCGATCGCCTTCCTCCTGCCCAAATCCCACTCCATCACCATTGTCGCCCGCAACCTCCCCGGCGACCCCGCCCCGCCCCCCCCCTTGTCCAAGGAGGAAAGGGGGGAGTGGGCCAGTCCCTACGCGTGCGCCGGGTGGGTGGCGCTAGGGGGCGCGGAGGGCGAGCAGCGCATGCAGCTGGACGCGCTGGCCTTTCTACGCAAGCTGGCGGCGTCACACCCGGAGTCGAGCGTGCGCGTCGCCGAGCTAACGGACGTCTACGACAGTGCGGTCGGCGTCCGCAGCGGCGAGGAGGTCTGGTACAGGGGCCGCGTGCCCCGCTTCGAGGTCCTGGACGACGGCACCGCCGCTAGGGCGGGCGAGGTCATAGTCAAGTATGAGAGCGTGGTGCTCAACCCGACCGTCTTCCTGCCCTGGCTGCGGGCCCGTCTGGAGGCCCAGGGCGTCAAGTTCCAGCGGGTGGGCACGGTGAAAGCGCTGGCCGAGTTGGCGCATCTTGGACACGACGTGCTGATTAATGCTTCCGGGGCCGCCTCGCTTACGCTGGAGGATGTGAGGGATGCACAGGTAGTCACGGACAGGACGTATACCCTGCTGGTCAAGTCGGAGTACCGGGGTATGTTTGTTCATCGGGGCGCCGCCGAGTATACGTATGTGTTTGGACGGCAGGATGGGACTGCAGTCGTGGGCGGGATTTCGGAGCCTGTGGATACGGAGCTGAGATCGGTGGAAGACGTGCGGGACAATGTGAGTAACCACGACTGGAATGGTCATTTGAGAAGAGGACTGACAATGCCGTTAGCTTCTCCGCCGAGCACACAAATACCTGCCCGAAAACTTCCCCTCTGCTAACCCGGCTGATTACTCGGTTGTTCGAGATCTGATGGGTATTCGACCGCTGAGGCTTCCGAACGTCAGGGTCGAAAAGGACGTCATCGGTGGGCAACACGTCATCCATGCCTACGGGACCACTATGGGCGGGTACATCTACAGCTTCGGGCTCGCGCGTGAGGCAGCGAGGTTGCTGGATGAATATGTGTTTGCTGGCTGACTGTCTTAATTCGACTGTGGAGCATACCCATGTACGATTCGGGACCAACGGCAGTTTATAGGTTGTATTTGTGTTAGTTAATATAATGCAGTTAATACTGAGATTGGGACGAGCGAATAATAAACATGTCAGGATCTTTCCAGTCGTTCTTCAACAGCAGTAGGTGGGTGGTAGGCCGGAATACGGTCTCGAATTACACAGGCCATGAAGTCCACTGCCTCTGAAGGTCAGCAGCATACCAAAACCGAGCCAAAGCCTGCCATCCCATCATACCTGTATTCCTACCTTAGCCGTTGCAGCTCGAACGTAAAATTCCTATCATTATCCGGTTCATAGACAATTCACCTTGCCAACCGGTAAGTGTGTTATCCCTCGACAACTCGGCTGAGACATTGGGTGTTGAGTCTGATGGTATGATTCTTGCTTCACATGTGTGAGATCCCCGGTTGTTTTCCAGCTCTCTTTTTCTTGGATATGAAGTATCTAATTGGCGGGTTCGATGCCTCGTGATTTTTTGTGGAGAGGACATGTGCTGTACTGGTAGCAATGACGAGCCGTATAGTCCTTAGGGGGGCACAACATTGTTCTTCAGCCGTCGGGGAACCCGCGGATGTGTCAATAATCAAGTTCTGCAGTTTTCGTATTGGTCCATTCATCCTGCTTTTTTGTGAAAAAGAAATATTCTCCAAGACAGCTCGGCCCGTGCGGACGAATCATTCTGTGATATTGTCTTAGCAAGACGCTTCCCCCGAGACAGTAGATCTGCAAAACCAGGCGTATCGCTGGGTGGCGAGGGGTCTCGGGCCAGTAGAGGTTGAATAAGCGGCAAAGGATTCGAACGCGGTCTGACTGTCATGAGTACGCAGTTTAGGGTGTAGATGAACGGAATGGCATTGTGAGCCGAGGATCCGGTCCTTGCAATGAGAGTCAGGCTGCACGGAAGCTTCCGAGTTGTGGGTACATGAATCCTAGTCTAGGTTTTATTCAGTTGTCGGGAACATGAGCAATCCTAGATGGAAAATGCAAGTCTGTTCGGCAGTAGAAATGAACATCTAAGATTCGCATGTACCTTTTGGCCTAACACTGTTAGAGCCTTCTGGTCTTTCTTGATTCCGTTTGTAGCGAAATGAATCACTATAGACCCTGTTTAACATGCGCTTCAAACGTTGGTCTCCGTACAATGTTGCTACTCTCTACAACGCACGCCTAGCAGAGATCGTGGCCGTTGGGTATATCAGCAAATGCCAGCTGTCTGACGGCTGTCACTGACTTCGTCCCGTATTGAATCCACAGAGTTGTTCCCACTTAACAGCATCTTAGCCGGGCCGATTCCCGTTGAGCGATATCTCCACCTTAGGATGCTGCCGGTTTCATAAGCAGTTTGAGGTCGACCCCGCTGCTAGCAAGTTCTCCCGAATCGCGCGACCAAAGACAGCAGAGCACGCGATCGAAACCTGTCGAAACACTACGCAAAATGATCGGAACCGCATTGCTCGGAGCTGGTATCTTTGCAAAGACAGGAAAGTTTGCCCCGTTATACCTTACTCGATAGCTTTACTAACCGCGTATCCAGAGCACCTCCCCGCGATTGAAGCCAGCTCGGCCCTCTCATTCAAAGCTGTCTACTCGCGTTCTCAGCAGTCGGCCGAAGCGCTCGCTGCTGCTTCCAAGGACCCTTCCTCGGTATCAGTGTACTTTGACAGCCCTCCAGTTGAGGGCAAATCTCTCGACGATCTGCTGCGCCGCAGTGACATAACCGCTGTGGTGATTGCCTTGCCTATTATCAACCAGCCCGAGGTGGTTGAAAAGGCCCTCAAAGCTGGAAAGCACGTTCTCTCCGAGAAACCAATCGCAGAAGACATCAAGGGCGCGCAGAGCCTGTTGGCACTATATGACGGGCTTGGAGCTAGCAAGCCCATCTGGGCTGTGGCCGAGAACTTCCGATACCTGGACTCGCTGCGCTATGCGGCCGAGCGGGTAAGGGAAATCCGCGGGGCACTGAGAACGTTCCGGCTGGAGCGGAATGGGTTTGTGCGGCTAGATAACAAGTACTTCCATACCGAGTGTCCGTTCCCCTTGCTTTCTGTAGCTATCCTGGTGGGGCCAGCTGACGTCGTGCCAGGGCGCAAAACTCCAACTCACCAAGGGGGGTTCCTCCTGGACGGAGGTGTCCACTTCGTTGCTGCCCTACGATTCCTCCTCGACGCAGCGGGCCAAGAAATCAAACAGCTCTCGGGATTCTCGGCACTGCTTGACGAAAAGCTGCCCCCCGTTGACACCGTTCACGCCGCGGCATTCACGGAAGATGGAAAGAGTGGGACAATCGGAATATCGTTCGGTACCGAGTTCAAGTCCGGGCTGGAAGTTGAGATAGTAACAACCAACGGCGCCGTGGTCTGGAGCCCGACCGAGGTCAAGACTGTAGCGAGGAACGCCAATGGGAACGACGGAAAGGTCGAGGAAACAAAGCAGTTCCCACAAGACTCGGGCGTCCAGGCGGAAGTTGTTGCGTTTTCGAGAGCTATCGAGGCCGGTAAGGCAGACGCTCTTCAGGCGCCATTGGAAGCGTTCAAGGACTTGGAAATATTGCAGCGGCTGCTCGAATCGGGCGCTCTCAGTGGGTCAGTCAAGACTCTTGGTGTTTAGGAACAAAAGTGTATATTCAGCATATAATCTCCCAAACATCCTGACTAGGAAATGCAACATTCGGAAACCGAGGAGTTATGTGGATCATCGGTTTCCCTTAGTTCGCCAAGTGTTTGGTTACGAAGTATCTATACCCCTTCAGCTCCACATCAACGTCCGGGTTCCTGAGGTCAGCTTCGGTCCAAGTCAAAAAATGTTCGAACCCGGATTTCACTAAAACCCTTTGGCTGGCAATGTTGTCCGCAGTCGTCCACGAGATTACCTGCTCCGACACCGGTCCATCCGGCGTGGGCAAGGTGCGCGGATCAACGTCAACCTCAATCTCCGCTCGGGGCAATCCGTCCCACATGCTCAACCATGCCTGGACAAACTCGGTTGCAAGTCCCTGGCCCCAGAACTCTCTGCGGATCATGTATCCAATCACCGGCCAACCAAACATAGACGAGAGCCTGTAACAGCCGCCTGTACCGATCATCTCGCCCGTTTCTTTGTGGCAGATGGCAAAATTAAAAGTTATCTCATCGTTTGGCGGGAGGAAGGCGTCCATGCTTGGCCGCGTCTCTTCAAGATCCCTGTCGATTCTCCCCTGGGGGTTGCGTGCCATGATTTCGGGCTGCGTGCGCAGCACATGCAGGCTCTGGAGGTCTTGCGGGCTAAACGGCCGGATGATCAGCCGGTCGGTTGTGACTGGCGCCCGGGTCGAGTTCGGCGGCAATGGGCGAACGGGCAACGTCGTCTTTACCGATGGCCAGTGAAGCTTGGAGTTCCGCGAAGATGCCATGATTGCTTCCTACTAGGTATCAAGGTTGCGTAGTTCGAGCTGCTGCTTCAGATTGTCAGAGAATTTAAGGATCTCTTACCCCGTGTCACCTTCCTACCTATGCTTATATCCCATAGGCAGGTGACGCAGGGTAACATCGGGCATGGCGGGCCAGCTGGGCAACGAACTTCCCGCTCAGCCACAGGCACGGGCGTTAAGATAAACTCGAAACTACTCCCCTTGACTGAGTACCCGATATTAATTACCCCATCCGTTGTACAATACCCCATCGTGGATAGTAACGTATGCTGACGTGCTGCAACATATCCGGGATCCGGTCGTCACCAGTCCCTATGGTAAAACGTATCCACCCATTAACTACATAGCGACCCCAAAGAATGTGGGGATTTCCCACCTGAAACCAATATTATTGAATTGTTTGGCAATAAAGTTGCCACCGCATTGAGAGGAGCGGCATAACGAAGAATTCTAACAATTCCGACCAATTGGGCACATAGTTCGTATGATCGCCAAGCTTTTCGGGCGGGGTGCCAATGTACCTATCATCCTGTGTCACCATGAGTCATTTCTTTGGTGAGTGGAGGTGATCCTGGGGCCGTCATATCTAGAACATAGATAGCTACCTTACCTATATATAGCCGTGCCGGACATTGTTGTGAGCAGTTCCAGCAACAGTCAACCCGAGCAGTGAATTCTCGAGACTCATACGCGGTACAACTACGTCATGACGGCAGACTCCACCAGCGATGCCGGCTCTCCGAGGCTTGTCTTTTACGATGTAGCTTTTGCACCGCCCTACAAGGAGAACACTTGTGCCCCGAACCCATGGAAGGCACGGTATGCCCTCAACTTCAAGCGCGTTGAATACTCGACGCAATGGGTCCAGATGACCGAGATTAGCAAAGTGCGCCGCGGCTTGGGACTGCCGGCGTGTCGCAAATTCGCTGATGGCAGCGATTTCTACACGCTCCCCATCCTGACAGACTCCAAGACCGGGTCAGCCGTTGGAGACTCGTTCGACATTGCCAACTACTTGCAAAACACGTTCCCCGATGCTGGAGCTGGAGACCTCTTCCCGCCGCAGCAACTCAATTTTATGTGCCCTGGATCTTTGGGCTACGTACCCCTGTCGGAGCGCAACGACGATGTCCACGCGGATTATGCCCAGTTCAACAGCAACGTTGACATGGCATTCACCTTGCATGCGCAGCTGATGGGGCACGGGATGCGCTGGGACCCGGCGTACGAAGACGCGATCAAGGCGGAATTCATGCGGCGAGCCGGGGTCACCTCTTGGGACGATCTAGGGATCCACGGCGAAGCGCGCGACAAACTGAAGGCCTCGTTGCGAGACACTCTGCGCGACCTAGCTGCCATGTTTCAGCGCGATACGGCGGGCCCATTCATGTTAGGTAACCAGCCTTCCTATGCGGATATTATTGTCGGCGGTTGGTTACGCATGATGAGCAAGACGTTGCCGGAAGGCGAGTGGAACGAGGTCCAGACATGGTATGATGGCGTTTTCGGAGCGCTGCACGCCGCATTACAAGAACGGTTTGGTGATGTAAAATAGTTTGCTTAATGGAGCTGCATAGCTAGCTACCTAATGAACTAGGTGCTCTCTAAACGGATAGGATGGCTTTTGGACGTCTTCTTCAGGGGTCTACGTGTCACATCTGAGGTGTTTCTGGTCTCCTGCCCGCAGGGAGCTTTCACAAAAGTACTGAACCAGCTACCGTAGATGAATCTTACAAATCCTCAGCAATCAACGCGGCCTCTCCACCCCCTTCAAATGAAACCCGCCACCTCCTCTACGCCCCCGGCCGCGGATGAATCTCGACCTGGATATCATGATCCGGCTGTTCCATGGCCTCAACCTGTGAGGACTTTTCGGTTGACGGCTTGAGCCATTCTCCACCACAGGCTGGGAGAATGTCAAGCCCTAGCAACAACATAGCCGTGAATAGCAAAATTTCGACCGTAGCAAAGTGTCGGCCGGTGCAGAGTGTCGTGCCACCTCCGGACCCGCGGAACGCAATGGGATTGGGTCTTGGCTCTCCCGGCTTCCTGGTGAACCGCCGAGCATTGAACTCGTCCGCATCCCTCCCCACACCTCCTTCAACCGGTGCTGTACTCGAGCGGGAATCATGATCATCCCGTCCTTTTTGATCAGATACTTACCATCGAGTAAATGATCCTCGTTTGCCACGCGCACCGAGTTCGCCATGCCGTACACGTGAAAGACCTCCTGGAAAGTCGACAGCAGGGTTGGACAACGATCTTTGATGGCTCGCGCCTCGACGGTGCACATCTGCTCTCTGCTTTCCTCCTCCACTGTGACTACTCGCTAGACTTCCTTCCGACAGTCCTCCGCCACGCTCGGATCCGGGAAGATGCGGAATACCGTCCAGAACGCGGTCGGACTCGTGTTCGCCACGAGCGCGAACAGCCCGCCGTTGTGAAACCGCCTTATGTCTTCAGGGGAGACCCCTCGGCTGACAAAGTGCTCCGTCCAGCGCTGGATGTAGACCAAGCCCTCCTTGTATTGGCCGTTGCTGTGCTAGTCCTGGAAGGACTTGGCAAGGCGGTTACGCGCGTTGATGGCGCTGCGGAATGCCCAGGGCGGGAGGAGGTCTAGCATGAGAAACATGATAGCAGGGTGGAATTTGCCCCAGTTTGCCTCGTTCCGGGGGTCCCGGAGAGAGTTGCGGGGGCTGTAGACGCTGTCCGTGGTGGCCATGAGGAACTTGTGGCGGATCCACTCGAATAGCTTTACCGTCCTGGGCCCTCGGGCGACGATTTCGTCTAGCGATGCGGTGAAGACCCGATGGGCTTCGCCGTTCAGCGCGTCAAGAGCGGCCCCGTTGGATAAGGCCGGGTGGACGGCTTTTATAAAGGCGGGCAAAAACCCGCTGTCGGTGACCATGTCACCGCGGATAATGTGCAGGGCCTTTTTGCTCCCTCCCATGGCGGCTTCTGACGCCCGGGCCGAGACGGGCGGGAAGAGAAGGGTGCGCCATTGCCGCTGTACGATGGGGATGAGGGTAGTGGAGTTTATAATGTACAAGCGTGCTCCTGGTATGCGGAGCGTGTAGATTGGCAGGTTTTGGTATTTGTCTCTGCAGCTCGAGTCAGTGCTGGACCTGGCAGGCGGCTGTTAAAACAGCACACCTCATGTGCCTGTAAAAGCCCATGCTCCATCTGATCATGCCGAGGATGGGACTGAGGAACGGGATTGTTGTTGCCACCAGAGTCGGTTTTTCCGCATCTTTTGTGAGCTGTAATACTGCTGAAAAGAAGATGTATGTTGCCGTGATGGCCCAGACGGTTGCAGCCAAGGCTGCGTGCGCTGTGGCGAATCTGGTGATGGCGGCTTCGGGCAAGTTGAGGTCCATGGTGTTCTTCGTGTCATCGACGATACTCAAACTGGCATAGCGTAGTAACTAATTAGATGCTTAAAGATGGTGAGCTGTATCGACGTGTCTGTCGGACGCCGGCGCATTATGGGTTGGACGAACTAGCCAATACTTTTTGACCGACCGCAACAAGACTCCCTTCTCGCCAAGGCCGCTGTTGGTCCAATATTTTGTTAGCGAGGTTGCATCTAGCCTCGAAACGGGTAGTCGTCTCCGGGTGATTGCACCGTCTGGGATCTCATTATGTGATTCCACGTGGGATTGCCGCCGTTTTTGGGAGGCAGGTGCCGCAGCAATTCGTGGCCATTTCACCATTGTTGAGCCTACATCCTGAAGCATTAGATTCTGACCGTCTTTCTAAAACGGAAAACGCTCGCTAACAAACGGAATGCCAGCAAGAGTGGACATGCCTCGGGTCAGTGGGAGGCCTAGGCGTTGGGCCCAATGTCGTAACCCAATACCTGCCACTTCTGCTACTTCTGCTACTTCTGCTGCGATGGCGCGAGGGCGGTAATTTCCACCTCGGTCTGCAGCCTTGTAGCCGCTACTACAGACCTTTCGATTGCGCTACAGCAAGATACCGAGCAAGTCCGTTCCCGATGACTCACACATTGTGCCGCGACCCTATTCTCCCTTTCTTTAACTAACACTATCCGTATTTGAAATCGCAAAAACACCAGATCAAAGGTTGAGCTCCACCGCCAGTCTCTACTCGAGCTTCAACTGCCTGAACTGCTCGATGGTTGCCTCGAGGCCGTTCGCCTCGCTCTCTAGATCAGCCAGCTTCGTCCTGTCGGCATCCTGCGTTACGACGTTGGCCTTCTTGAGGTATGCCTGATCGTGGATGAGCTTATGCTGCTTCTGGACGGCAACACGGGCCTTCTCCAGCTTCTTTGTCGCCTTGGCGATCTCCTCGTCAAAGTCAACGCGGTCTGCAACATGGATCAAGACGGAGACGGCGCTGGACACGGGGAAGGCGACACAGCCGGCAGGGCGGGCATGGGCAGGCGAGAGGACCTCGATCTCCGCAGCGAACTTGCCGCTGAGAGACTGAATCGACGACTTCTCCTCGGACACGGTCTTGTGCGACGTCGCGTTGTGGGCATGGATGAAGATCCTTGCCTTGTCTTTGGGTGCGTATTCGGCCATCAGGGACCGAACACCCTTGGAGCAGCCCAGAACGATGTCGTAGGCAGCCTCGGCGGCCGAGTTCTCGAACTGTTGATCCCATTCGGGGTACCTCGCCACCATGATGCTCTTCGTCTTATCGCCTGGTCTTCTAGGCAGTCTCTGCCACAGCTCTTCCGTGATGTAAGGAAGGAACGGGTGAGAGAGGACGAGAGCCCCTTCGAGGGCGGAGTAGAGCGTCTGGAGCGCGGAGTGGATCTGGGCTTCGGACCCCTGCTGTATCAGAGCCTTGGAGTTCTCGATGAAGATGTCGCACCTAAATGGACAGTCAGACAGACACAGGACCAGCGGGCGCCGGGAACCGCTTACAGCTGGAAGTACCAGTACGCGTATATGAGGTTGGCACTCCTCATGAAATCTCTCTGCTCGAGAGCCTCGGTGACCGCCTTCACGGCATAGTTCATCTTGTGAAGAATCCAGAGCTCCGACAGAGACTCGTGCCCGGTAAGAGCCCGCCGCTCCGCGGGAACAAAGTCCTCGACGGTCTCGATCTTGCCGAGGACATACTTGCAGGCGTTCCAGATCTTGTTGCAGAAGCGTCTGTACAAGTGGATGACCTTGACATCGAAGTTGATATCGCCACCGCCGGTGGTGTAAGCGATAAGAGCGAGACGAAGAGCGTCTGCGCCGCATTCCGGAATGCCCTGCGGGAACGCCGTCTTCTGGTACGCGGTCGCCTTCTTGACCTCGGAGGCGGCAAGATTGCCCGTCAAGAGCTTGTCGTGAAGAGCCTGGAGCTCGATCCCGTTGATGACGTCCAGAGGGTCGACAACATTACCGAGCGACTTGCTCATCTTCCGCCCATCAGAGTCGCGGACTATAATGTCAGCATCGTGACCTTGCCGGACCGTGGTGTGGCTTACTCAGAGAATGACAGAAGACCTCAGAGAACGGCACCTTGCCCTGTTATCGGGTTAATCGTTCGTCATATGGTATGAGTCGTCCGAGTGACATTTACTTACGGTGAGCTTTATGCTGAGGAAGATCATACGAGCAACCCAGAATGGACTGCAGCTCTATGTCAGCATATGCCGGGCCAAGTGGGCTCTCCGGATTCCTCGCAGGGCACGGCAGACTCGCCCGGAATCTGCTCTCGGTCGAATATCCCCGCCGGAATGCTTACATGATATCCCATCCAGTCTCCAGGACGCTGGTAGGGAACAGACGGGTCAGATCAGCAGTGTCATTAGGCCATCCGAGAGTCGCGAAAGGCCAGAGGCCAGAGCTGAACCAGGTGTCGAGGACATCCTCGTCTCGAACCTATATAGCATAAGTCTCCGACTATCCTCTGGCAACAGAATCTCCACGGAACGTCCAACTCTGAATCCTGTAGACAAAGAAAGGGATAACCTCACCAGCTCAAACTTCTTGTCCGGCCATGCCTTTTTGGCCTTAGCGAGGGCTGTTCTGATCAGCACTGGACGAGCAGCGTTAAGGCGACTACTGACCTTCTTCTTCGGTTCGTCCGGCGAACCATCTGTCGTCAGACTCGTAGACATCCACCTCTCCTTCGAGGCGCACACGATATACGGGGCACTGATGTCCCCACCACAGCTGTCTCGAGATGCACCAGTCGTTGATGTTCGCCATCCAGTGGAGGTAGCTTTTCTCCGCCGACTCGGGCCTGATCTTGATCTGGCCAGTTTCGACTGCTTTGACCTGAGACGAGTGTGAACAGGCAAGGCGAGGCATATAGAACGGTGATGGACCTACAGCATCCCCTGCAAGAGCAGACATCTTCACCCACCACTGCGGCCTCATGATGGGCTCGACGACATCCCTGGTCCTCTCCGACAATGGCACGGACATGGGGTTGTCCTTCTTGTCCACGTAGAGACCGAGCTTCTTCAGGTCCTCCTGGATGGAGTACCGGACGTCGAATCGCTTCTGGCCCTGGTACGGGCCGCCGTTCTCGTTGATCAGTCCATCATCCGTCAGTATGTTGATGAACTCGAGCTTGTGGGTCATGCCCAGGTTGAAATCGTTAGGATCGTGCGCAGGGGTCAGCTTGACGGCACCCGTACCGAACTCACGGTCGACATAGGTATCGGCGACGATCGGAAGCCTCCGGCCCTCGATGAACGGATGAACAGCAAACTTGCCCACCAGATGAGCGTAGCGAGTATCCTCGGGGTGTACGGCGATGCCGGTGTCGCCGAGCATGGTCTCGGGACGGGTCGTCGCGACTTCGATGCTCTCGTGGGAGTCCTCGATAGGATATCTGAAATGAACAATGATTCCGAACTCGACCTTTCTCTCGTAGCCTGGCACGTCGAGAAGCGTCCGTCCCAGCAGCTCCTTGTTGTCGACCTCGACGTTGCTGAGAGCCGTCATCAACGTGGAATCCCAGTTGACCAGACGGTTGGCCCTGTAGATGATGCCCTCTTCGTGGAACCTGACGAAGACATCTGTGACGGCTGCCGAAAAGTGCTCGTCCTGTCGGGGGCTCGGCGTGAGCGTCGCAGCCGGGGCACAATCTTGGGATACGCACCATTGTAAACGCCTCTCTGGTCCAGTCAAGACTGCTTCCCATCTTTCTGAAGGCGTTGGTGATCTTCTTGTGGTACTCCTCCTTCCAGTCCTGGGCAAGCTCGACAAACTTTGTCCTACCGACATCATACCTGGTCTGCTGTTTTACCTTCCAGAGCATCTTCTCCACCACGTTCTGTGTCGCGATGCCTTGGGGATCGTCAGATCATGTCGGTCGAAGAGCGGCGGATATCTTACCAGCATGGTCGCAGCCGGGCAGCCACAACGTGGTCTTTCCCTTCTGCCGGTTGTAGCGGATCAACAGGTCCTGCAGTGAGTTGCCCAAGGCGTGGCCCATGCTGCTCACGTCAGTGATCTGCCGAGGTTTTGAAGGTACGAACAGGAGGGCTCACTGCAGGGCTCCCGTGACGTTTGGAGGAGGTATGACGATGACGAACTTGCCCTCGGGCTTGACCTGGCCTTCTGGTGTGAACTGCGGCTGGAAGAATCCCTCCTTCTCCCACCATGCGTACCATGCCGACTCGACGGCGACGGGGTGGTACGAAGAATAATGAGGGTCGTCGAAGGGCTTGAGCCGCTTTTTCTCTCCCGGCGGGGTGTCCTCGACGAAAGGAGGCAGGACCTCGGCCTTGGTCTTTTTCTCCTTCACCTTCTTCTCCTCCTTGGTCTTGTTCGCACTGGTGACAGCCGCCTCAGCCCGGGCGGCATTCTTCTGCTCGAGCTTGGCCAGCTTCTCCGCCTTTTTGCGCTCCCGCTCGAGCTCCTTCTCGGTCTTCACCCTGCCCGGGGCGGGCGTGCCCGGGTCCTGGCCGGAGACACGAGTGCCGATTGCCTCGCTGGTGGAACTCGGCTGAACGGCAGATGCGCCATCCTGTCGCGGGTCGTCGGCCGCGGCGACTGCGCGAGGAAGGCATGTCAGCTAGCCTGTGGCTCTTGGCTCGAAGCTCTCGTGACTGGGCTTACTGGGGTTTCTTCCTGCACTCTTAGTAGCCATTGCGAATATAGAAGAGAATCCTCGGACGATCGGCGACGGGCGCACGAGGAGCGTACGGGAAAACGGCCGAGACAACGTCGTAGCGATCGGTGGGGGATGACGCGAGAAAAAGTTGGGCGGCTTCGGCCTGCAGCAATTTGAAGCTCTTGATTTTGAAAGCTATGAGTCAGAAGCGTTGACAGCAAAAAGACTCTAGCGGGATCGCTGCATTAGCTAGCCCTTGCTGCTCCTGCCCAATTGTCGACAAAGTTCGCATCACACCTGTTCGGGGCCACTTGCTCTCACTCAACGTGGACTGGGGTCCCGTTGGGTGAATCACCGCCCTCCCCATCGAATGTGCCACGGCGACCGCTGTGCGCGACGAGCGTCACAACGAGCCGCAGGGCTTTTTGCAGCCAAGCGACAGGAACTCTCGTGCCTACGGCCGGTGGTGGTGGGGCGTCGGCGGGGTAGGCTTATGGAGATGTCATTGAGGAGGATCACATTCCTAGTACTGCAAACGGTTAAGCTCAGGCCTAGTTGCAAAACATTAGGACTGCCTGCGACATCCCGCAAAGTGAATGAATTAACGGGTTGTCAATTTCCTGTTTCAAGTCAAGGGGGGGGGAAGTGGCCCCCCCCGGAAGTGGCCCCATTTTCTGGCATGTAAGCGAACGCGGACCTCCGACATATTGACCGCCATTTCTTCAACAAAACAAATGCAAATTGCTTCAAACTTTCAGGATGCCTTTTTAAATTCATTTGAAATGCCCTATATAGAAGAAGACCTTCGCCTAGCTTGTTTGGCGCTCAAAAATGGGCGCGGGGCCAAGAAGATCGCCAAGGAACACGGCGTACCACCTACTACACTTCGACGACGATTTAAAGGTATCCTACCAAGACAAGCGGTATATACACATGAAATGAGGCTATCCCTAGACCTTGAGACCGACCTGGCAGAGTTTGTTCGGCTATAGGCGGCTATAGGGGACCCTCTCACGCACGAAATGATCAGGGAGTTGGCGCAAAGAATCTGCATCGAAGCTGGTGATGGGAGGGCCGTCGGCAAGAGGTAGTGCCGTGCCTTTCTTAAGCGCAACCCAGTTTTGAAGACCTAGAGGACACGGCGGATAGTGAGTCGGGGAAAACTGTCCCCTGAGGACCAGGGCCCTCTGATCGGAGGAGGTCACGTGACAGGACACCCTGCCGCTGGATTCGGCAGGTGGGGCCAATTTCTTTCGAACCATAAGTAGGGCCATCTGGGCCATTTGACTTAAACAACAATCAATCAACCTTTTCACACAGTCTTTTGCAGTTGCTTGCAAGCCACCCTTGCGTGCGCAGTGCGCTCCCTCTGAGCAGAGGGAGCCCTACTCGCACATATTGTTTTGGTCCTTGTCCGGTCCCGGGAACCCAGTTTGTTGTGGCGTTGCCTTGGACCGTCTTGTCTATCTTGTCTGTCTTGCCTGGACACTTGTCACTTTGTTACCTCCCCTCTTTTGTTGTTGGGTTGTAGGTGTAGATGTGTGTTTCTGCACCATTTCAATAGATTCAGCGAGGGTCAACAACGCTATAGAGGAGGTTATTCGGCCTTGGTTCAACTACCTTCGCATCCCCTAGGTTCAAGCCATTAAACCGCAATACCGGTATAATATCGACGAAACTGGCATTATAGAAGGCGTTACCGACAACGGCTTGGTGGTTGGGAGTGCTGAGAAGCGTTTAGTGCAAAAGAGAGACCCTGGATCGCGTACTTGGACCAGCATCGTGGAATGTATCTCGGCCACCGGCAGGGCGTTGCCTCCGTTGATTATCTTCCGTGGCAAGAGCGTTCAGGCGCAGTGGTTTGGCGACGATCTAAGGGTATATAGGGATTGGAAATTTGTTGTAACTAAGAAGGGGTGGACCAATAATGCCGTTGGCCTAGAATAGCTAGTTAAAGTGTTTCTAGTTCATTAGAGGAAGATTGTATCGTAGTGGGTAGTGGTACTAGAAATCGAGGTTGAAGGTGGGGGGTAGTCCCCTCGCTTATCGCTCAGACAGGGGGCCACTTCCGGGGGGGGCCACTTCCCCCCCCCTTGACTTCATCGATGTGGAACACACCACATTTGAGTAATCTAGTGATGCCGCCATGTTGCACTATCCCGCTGTTGATTCGGAAGGCCGTAAAGTTGCCAATTCACACTACAACTGCAAGGCGACCTGGATGTAAAAGCATTTAAATTCACTATACAAGCGACCATAAAAAAAAGAATAGCAGCGGCGAACATTTCCAGAAGCGATTGCAGGCCCTTATCAACACTAGATATACGCTTCAAGGCTTGGCACAGACGACCCACGATCATGGCAGAATGCGCGTTTGTGCCCAGATAAAGTCCTTAGAAGGTGCCTACTGGGACGTCCCAAGTGAATCTGCCCAAGTGGGTTCCCATTGACTGGGAAGAGAACAGAGCCCGTAAACAATCGCTTGCGTGACGGTGAGGTTGGGCAAGCCGCCGCATAGCACCGGAATTGACTACGCAGCTCGTTTCTCTTCGTTTGTGGAATAAGGCTTATATTAAACAAATCACCAAATAGCCACAGCAATACCGAAATATCTTCGTTATCTCTCCCGTCTAAGGCGATCTCTGTTAGTTACAACAGCTAGCCACGGAGGATTGACAGTAACGGCGGTTGGCGCAATGAATTGGAGCGATGGAGCCGGCCGAGAACCGACGAACAGTTGCGGCTGCGGAAAAGGGAATCGGTGTGTGCAGAAAGAATTGCTAAGCATAGAAAAAGAAGGTTGACGCCGCGCAGCGCATTGGGGTTGCGGTGCTGCTGCGAAAAGGGTTGAGCGTTTTGAAACTCAAGCGCACTGTCCGTAAGGAAAACCGAGGAGAAACGGGAGCAAGACGGGGGTGCTTTTATTACCGACAGAAAAGGTATGTGCTATTTGGCTATTTGGCCTGAAGTATGAATGATGCCGAAGTTAGGGAAGCGGGATTAGCAAAAATCCCACGATTCCCCTGGACAGAAAACCACTAGATACGCGTGGAAAAGATTACTGCAGTTGCGCGGTTTGAGTGTGGTATAGTTAGTACTTTAGTTTGCCCGGCCATGTTACACGCTGTTCAACGGTTTTATAGCACAGGAGCATGTCATGAATTCCACCATGTAAAGAGATTTCGACGAGGTAACCCAACGTCCTGTTCCCCTGGGTCCTCGCACAAACCTCCAAAGCATCCATAATCATGGCGCTTCAACGATGTCGGTTGATTGCACTAGGCGCGTTGCTCGCGAGTGCGACTTCAGCACAGCGGCTACTCGGAAACAGCCTTCTGCATCAAAGCTGAAGCGAGCGCATCCGTGGCGATTCCCTTCGTCCTCCCGCCAAGACGTAACGAGCCGGCACAAGCCGTTGCCTGGTGGCTTGAGTACGACAACAATACGGTCAACTTGAACCCCTTCCAAGAAAAAGAGTACACGGTTTGGACCCTCGAGTTCAATTCGATCAATGAAATTGGGGGCAATGACGGCGGATGCGAGAACTTGCTTGTGCTGAATGCGTCGGCGATCTCAAGTCACTGTTCACCGGCATAGATATTGAAGTCGAAGAAACCTATCATAATGCCTAGCTAGGCACTACTATGACCTCCTAGGGCCGTTTATGGCATCCTGTTGGGCATCTTTATGTTACCAATATTGATGCCATTGCCGGCGCTGGGCGATACAGTCAGGGCATTGCAACATCACGACCAAGACCTCCCTTCCTTGGCTAGGTAGCGTAGTAACGTGGATAAAGCCCTTGGGACTCCGCGCCGCCGTAGTTGCTCATCTCGACCAAAATGCCAACATACAATCAAAGTCCCGCGGCTCCAGACTCCTTATGTCCCTTTTGTCTTTCGGGGCGACTTCAGCACGTAGTCGCGCGGCCACTTTGAACGCAACATTCGCCTTTTGTGTCTTGCCCAGCTGTTCAAGCAGGTGCGCCTTGAGGAAAGTGGTGCGTGCGAGCTCAGGCTTGTACACCTCAGCGTCGTAGCTCCACACCCGGAGCGCCTCATTGATCATCGTACTGTCGAGTTGGAAAGAGTCAGTCATGCCATAGAAGAAAAAGGCAGAGATAGCACGGAGATCCTCACATCGCCTCGTCGTATCGCCCTAGTCGGATCAGGTGCTCCGCCATCTTGTGTCTCGCCTCGGCCGTTCTCTGGTTGGTCAAACCAACAGTGTCAATGTAAAGTCCAAGGGCCTTAGAGTGTTCTTGATACGCTTCGTCAAGGCGGCCTTGTAGGACGCGGAGGTTTCCGAGCGCGGATAGGAATCGGGCGACTCTTTTTAGCCGTTCAGTTTAGCAGATCTCGTCTAGACCCAGAAGCGGCTCCACCGGGCTTACCTGTGTGACTGCTTCGCCTGAGTCGTCGACTCATTCAGTCCTAGACTTTCTATCAAGATTTCCTCCGCAAGCGATAAGTCGCCACGGTCCATATATGCAATCGCGAGATTAGCATCCCGGGACAACAAGGACGTGTTGCCCAGTTTTCTCCTAATCTCTCGTCCTCGCGTGTAAGCTTCGATAGCCTCATCCAGGCGACCTTCTTGAGTATATGCAATGCCGATTTCCGCATAAGCAAGCCCTAGACGCTCGTCGATATAATCTGGAGCAATGCTCTCACAGATAGACTTTTGGAGGTGAAAGAAGGCTTGTTTGTGCTCCTGTGAAGAATCGTGTTGGTTAATCATGGCTGCATTGGAACCAATCGAGAAGTGGATATCGGCGAGTATTGAGTTGCTCTCGTCGCTGGGAAGAGATGCACAGATTTCTTGGGCCAGGGTCCAAAAGCCATCGAAATCTCGTGTTCGACCGCGTTCGCTTTGGTACCTGTCATATTGTTAACAAAAACGCGATCAGCAGGTTTTCACGTCGAGATCCCCTACCAGGCGGCATCATTCAGGAGCGAGGCTAGCCGAATTTTAGTGTCCCTCTTTGGATTCGAGACGGACGGCCAAAGTTGCTTGAGCCGTATAACATGTGGGTAGAGCGACGCGCAGACCGGAAAGCGTCCGACTTGATAGCGCATATTGCTCTCCTTGCGATGTAGAATTGGTGATGGCTTTGTCGGTGCCGAGAATGCCGTTGGCCACCTCGTCCACAACGTCTCGACAAGGATATCAAAGGTAGAGTTTATGTCCTCGTTAGTCATGGTCGCCAAGACGGCATCCTGGACAAGCCGATGTACAGATACACGGTAGTCGGACAATTCGTTTTTCTTCTTGTCGCGTTTGATGAGCGATGCTTGTGACAGTTCGGTGCGGGCATTGCTAAAACGCAGCTTGGTGAACGATGTACCGGGGAACATGGCTGCCGCGATATCAAGCAGAGCAGCTTCCTGAACCCTGTCAGGATCCATAAAGGAAATCGCTTTGAGGAGGGCTTTGGCGTCCTGAGAGAGCTTCTCAAATGCCCAAACGGTCGCAATGCTGTACCTATATGCGTTTGGGCCGGCGTTGTACTTGACGCTGTACAGCGCCGCCCTGTCGTTTGCATCCTCGTAGATGGACAGAAACTCGGATAAACTGAGGTCCTGACGACGAATGATACTGGCCATTTGGGAAATTGCCAGGGGGAGTCCAGCAAGATTGTGCGAGATCTTTCGAGCCGAGCTTTCGGCGTCCTCTTCTGTGCTCTCTTCTGATTCGGTGAGTCTGAGCAAGAGAGCCCCACCATCGGTGTCATTCAGGGATTCTACATCCAAACCGGCAGAGTATGTAGAAAAGAGTCGCTTTGCCAGCGGGTCACGGCTAGTGATCAAGACACTCCCAGAGCCTTCCGGCCAGTAATCGCCTAGAACTTTTGGGTCGTCCGCGTTGTCGAAGATGATGAGCCAGGAAGCCTCGTTACCGCCCGAGATAGTGGAGTTAATATCATCATCATCGGTCACCCCATCCTCTCGACGAGGATTAGCAAGCCACCCTTTCACCAAAGACCGCGACACGACCTGATTATTTGCCTCTTCTTCCGTCTGGAGACCAAGCCTCACCGAAATTCCTTGGAAACACTCGTCTAGTTTTGCGGGCTCGTCGGCATGAATCCAAAACACGGCGTCGAATTAATCCTTATGCCTCAAGGCAAACTCAAGAGCAATCTCTATTTTGCCCACACCCCCCAGACCGCAGAGTGCAAATCGTCTTAGCTCCTGGCTGGCACTGTTTGCACCTTTGCTGACCGGTACCAAAGCGTCTTGGATAAGGTCAAGAACGTCTTGTCGGCCAAAGAACACGCGTCCGGGATCTGATGGCTCGAGCAAAACACAGGGGAGGTTCAATTTTCGAGGCTGCGGATTCTTCTCCACCAGGCCAGGGATGACTTCAAATCCGGCATTGCTAGAGCCTGCTTCTACGGCTCGACTCGAGTTGCGAGGATCAGCTAGAAATGGAGTCGGCAAAATCAGCGCACGAGTTAGCTAGCAGTCCGTACGAGAACCCTTACTGGGTAGCAGAAATGGTTCGCTCTCAACAGGGGAATATGTGCTGGTCGTTGCATACTTGAAGTCCACTTGAAAAGCAAGTATTAGTCTTGTCGCCG
Organism: Madurella mycetomatis; assembly: GCA_022530565.1. Taxonomy (NCBI): domain Eukaryota; kingdom Fungi; phylum Ascomycota; class Sordariomycetes; order Sordariales; genus Madurella; species Madurella mycetomatis. The sequence goes on along the minus strand of JAJTVB010000003.1, from coordinate 8,995,676 downwards.
CCAGGAGCAATGGGGTACTTGCGCGCTTCCAATTTGGCTGTAATAACCGCCCCTGCTGCGCTCAACGTTTCGGAGATGAAACTCTCGAGCCGCTCGCGGCTCTCTTCATCCGCCTGATCAATACGACAGAGAGTAGAATGGTCTAGTGGTATAGCGAGAAATCTCTCGTCCGGCGAGTCGAGTGTGCACAAGGCTTGATCAGTTAGCTGAACGGCATTAGTAGGACACATACCTGGGCGAGGAGGATTTACGCACGACCAGATACTTGCTCTTCAGGATGCCCTCTCTAACTCTGCTTTTCTTAGTCTCGAAGGCAGTCAGGATGGGTGTTCTGATATTGATGCCTTCAAATCTTGATGCAAGCTGGTGCATAATGGCTGCCTCTTGTTTGATTCTGGGCTCAGCCACCCGGATTGGCTTCTTTGAGCCAGTTGTGCCCATCATCAATGTCAGTAATCTTGATAATGTCCCTTCATCAGTTGGTGCTTTATGGGGGGTGCCGAGGAAGACGACCCCTGCGAGGGAATGGAGGATGGAGCCAAAGCGATAGCGCTGTTCGTTCGCGATGCATAATGCCTGCTTCAGCACGAGGCCACCAACGCCGTGGCATATGCAAAAAATGGGACGAGTTTCGGCTATGGGAACGGGTAGGAATGTAAATAAAGAAGAGAGAAGCGCATCGCCCTGGAACAGTATGTCTTGAAAGGAAAAATCGTTGTTGCCAATAGGGACCGTATAATCGAACGTCATGACGTGGACTCGCTTCATTTCCTGTGGTAGAACTTTCGACAGCCATTCTGGTGAAGAAAATGGCCAGGTATCGACTCTCGGGGTCGCGATTCCAGGGACCAGAAGGATGCTAGATTGGAAGACAGTTAGTGTTTAGCTCAGGTATTATACCTGCTGTTAGAAATTAACGTTGCACTGACTCGAGGTCCGCCTCCCCTATACCCTGTGCATCGCCAAGGATCTTGACTGTCCTGAGCTGTGACGCCATTGTTCAAGTCAAGTCAAGTCTTGTGCTGCTTGGTCGGGTCGGTTGGGGTGAAACATAACGGAGTTCAAGCCCTTGAAACATCGCTAGAGACAGGCGATATGCGGACGGGAGGTGGTCAATTGATGACAGGCTCGAATTAGAAAAATCGGAAAGCTACCCCGCATCTAGGCATCACCCAGCCCTGCGGAGGTGGTGTGCTAACTAGGTACTGTACAGTACGGTTAGGTAACTTAACTGTATTTGGACGTGACGGGGTAATTAGCTCTATGAATGCGGCAGGGCAAGCCATTTTCGTCGCCCCCAAGCGCGTCGCAGGGACCTGGCCCGCGTCAAGCTGGAAAAGAGAACCTAACTTGAGTTGAAGGATTTTTCATTCCCCGCCGTTCCAATAACATATTTTCAGCTCGGCACGCTCGAACGTCCACCAAGATCGGCCTCAAAAGGAGGCATAGCAATCATCCCCTCTGAGATGAGCGGGCCCGCTAACGCTCTTCGGCCGGCGGCTTTTGTCCCGCAACGGCCTGGGCCGACGGTACTTCCCGCGACATCGCCAGTGGGACATCGCAGAAAGGAAAGTCGGGCACCTCCCACGCGTAGGTAAGGCTGCCCCATTGTGACACGTACCTGCAATTGACGAGGGCAAGTGCAGGTGGCCCCAACGAGTACGCCCAGGCGATATACCGACACTCGCGCCGATCAATTGTACTGTCGAGCTTCCCTGGCCGAAATTACATTGATTTTGCCGATTGGCTCCTCGATCCGAATCAGAGGCGCACACCCGACCCCCAAGACGTTGAAGAAGCCGACGCATACTGGCTCGCCGTCTTACACCATCTTGATGGTGCGAAGACCGTGAAGACCTTCGGCCAGAGTGCAATCGCTTCGTTGGCAGCACAGCCCTTAGCTGAACCGGGGTCGGGCCAGTTGCTCTTCCTCCGCGGTTATCTGTCTCCACCGTGGATCACGGAGCTGGGTAGCAAATATCGAGTAGATCCCGAGTTCTTCCGCCGCCACTTGGATTTCCTGGGCCCCACTCGACATGGCAGCAGTTGGGATTTTCCATCTCTAGTCAACACTTCTAACAACATCATTCACATCAATGTCAACACCATCATCGCCGACTCGCTGTCATATTTGGATAGCCATGGGGGTTTCGCCCATCGTCTACGAACCAACAATGATCAACTGGTCAGGTACAAACGGCAACTGCAGAAGACAGCTTCTTGCGGGGATTCTATCGTTCGGGGATACACAGTGTTGAATGAACGGTACTCAGTCGTTCAACAGCGCATCTCAATATGCGTTACGGAAAATGGTGGTGGTTGGCTTGGTAGGTCAAATTCTGTGGGAGCCTCCCATGCCATGACTTTTTTGTCGGCTGACAGCAGGAAAGGTCTCGTCTGGATGGACCATGGGCGCAGTCTTGGTACCTCACCCCCAGGACCGTGGCTGCCGGACACATCGGTGGGTCAGACAAGTTCGAGACCTACCCCTTTACCGATCACGCAATGTCATCCAAAAATGGCCTTCCGGAGTATTGGCGACATTGACCCAAACAGCACACCAGCGAAGGATAAGTTGACGTCCACAGAGGCCAAGGACATTCCCCAAAGCACTTCGGCCATGCCGATAGACTATCTTTCGCTCCTCTCCGCGGTAGATCTCTCTAAGCGTGCGAAAAACGATCCGTTTCACGCTCTCATCCCAATTTTCGCTCACGCTGCATTCTCTGAAGTCGCCTTGCTCAACCTCATGACTGAGTTAATCGAGGACCTTATGGATCCGCTACGTCCGGACGACTTCCGAGACGACTGCTTTGAGAAGCTACAGCATTACGAAGCGGTGATGCAGAAACAAGTGAACCAGCTCCGCCACTGCGTCCGCGCTATATCTGTTCTGGCCAAAAGGCAAGTTTCGTCAGGCCGAGTCTACCCGAGGCAGGCGTCACGCCGGGGCGAACAGGGCTCAAGTTCATCGGAGCACCAAGATGTTGAATCCCCCGCCCCGCAATCCACGGAACACAGACTAGTCTCGTCATTCTCTGCCTCGGGCGTTCTCGAAGACTACGAGGACCTGCTAGAGCGAAGCCTTCAGTTGTTGACACGGATAGCGGTCGCCATGAATACCGAGATGAATCGGGCTATGGTGCTCGAGTCGCGGCGAGCCATGGAGCAGTCGGAACGCACAAAGAAGCTCACTATCCTAGCTACGTATTTTATTCCTCTCACCTTTACCGCGGCTTTGTTTGGCATGAACTTCGAAATTCTCGGCCAAGGAACTCTCCAGCCATGGTGGTTTGTTGTTTTCGCTGCCCCATTGACTCTTCTGACACACTTGATTTATGCATGGGGAGTTAATCGCCCTCTGTCGGAAGCGGGCAGATGGCTGGAGTGGAGTTTGGAGAGGACTTCTCGGTGGAAAAGGAAAATCCCGTTGTGACTTTATTCTAGTTTTGATTCTAGAGTCTAGATTTGGACATCCGTGCCAACTTAGATCGCACGACGCGATCGAGAACCACGATAAAGGCTTCAACCTCCACGGGTAGTATAGTTAGCACAAACTGCAACGCATAATGCCGGGCTTGCTGGGGTCCAGGTGGAAGTGGTTTAGGCCAATTAGTCAGATACCGCTGGTGCACGCTCCGTCGGCCGTACTGCTGAACAAAGTGTGGTCCAAACATTTTGTACCAACTAATAGTGTAAAAGTCGACATCCAAGCCCTTGACATCAGTGGTCTGATGAGGTGCCCAGGCCACACCGTCGATGCAGAGGAACACGCCTGGTATCATATGAACTAAGTCGGCGGTGGTCTGAACTGGATGGACGGTCCTGGGCATGCTGTTGACGTAGTTGCAGCAAACGAGACGCGTCTGGGGCGTCAGGAGGGCATGCAGCGTCTCAAGATCTGGCCGAGGGTTCGTATTTGAGGATCCGTCTGCAGCCGAGGTGACCCCTACCGTTTGATGATTGTGTTAAGGCCTTTGGCCAGCGTTATTCAAGCTGTTACGCCCGCCCCGTAGCAGAGAACCGACACAATTACCTCAGAGCCCGAGCTAAGATTGGGATGGAGGGACAGCGCCAAAAGTTGGAAGAGACTCGTCGTCAACTGTCCAGATACTGATCACACCTAAGCTAATGTGACCTTAGCACGCCTTGACATTGTCGTGGGCCAGTGGGTTGAGGTGACCGTTGGTTTCGTACCTGTGGCTGAGATCGGAGAGAAGGCCAAGTCTATTGGGGTTGACTAACTCGAACTTGGAACGAAAGCCAACAAAAAGGATAGGTACGCCGGCAGCTTGGGGAGTGGAAAAGACACTTGAGTAAGTTGAGGCTTTTACAGTCAAGCGGAGCATCGTTTATACTTATAGTAGGCCTCAAGCTGTGCTCACTAGCTTCAGGCTAGTGTAGTCTATATTCTGAGACTGCAGCAACTAATAATGGCAAGTTGAAAATTGTAGGGAAAGAGAAATAAATATATGCAGGTAAATAAGACTACTAATACAAACTTCTATGCCTTTGCAAAGGTCCACCTTGTAAATTTACATACCCCAACACCTAGAGACCACCAGCAGCACAGATCTTAGCCGCCTTAGAGACCTGCTTAGCATACCGGTCAGGATAGGCCGAGACCTGCACCTTCTGGCACAATTTCCCGACGGCCATCGTCTTCCAGCCCTTGACCTTCTTCATCTTGGCAAAGAACTGTCCTGCAGACCTGGCGGGGTCCATATTGGCGGCGATGTTAGGATAGTACCTGGCGCGCTGCTGGAAGATGCCGACACTGTCGTGATCCGAGCCAACGGCGTCATGCGGGTACTTCATCGATGCGGGAACCTTCCTATTTGCGTAGACCAGAATGTTCGACTGAAAATAATAGTTAGCGTTATTGCGGGTTTCCTCTTGCAAAGCACGGGACTTGGATCGTGGAATCTCACCTCGACGATGGCAGTTGCAATGCCCGCCTGACAGCCGTGACGACCAACCTTGTCTTTCTTCGCCTGGGCAATGATGGCTCTGGCATGCTTAGACTGAACCGAGTTGAGGCCGGGTAGATTGCCTTTGCCGCCACCACCGCTGTTACCACCGCTGCCGCCGCCGCACTTGGGCGCAACATAGCCGTTAGTGCCTGTCTTTACATAGTAATCGGCAACATAGCACCCGTCCGAGGTCTTGTCCCAAAGATTGTGGCCGCTGACGCTGGTGCCAGTGGTCTGGCAAGTAATCTTAAGATCGGTGCCCTTCTTGTAGCTCTTCACGACCTTATAGTTGGTTCCGGGGCCAGAGCGGCAGTTGAGGGAGCTCGCTTTGACGGGGTACGCGCTGATCATGGGCACAGCGGCCACAAGGGAGAGAATGAGGAGTGAAAGCTGCATGATGAGAAGCTGTTGAGATTGCCTGTTGTGAGCCTTGCTGAGTTGCTCTGGGTTGTCCGTCCGGTTGCGATGACTGTCAGGCGTGGGGACTTGGGGATAATGAAGAGAACATCAACAGGAAGGACCGAGATCTTATACTTTATGGCCATCGCCAAATAACCACTTCGCTTACCTCCTTCCTCAATGTTAGATTCTCTCCGGCGAGCCATCGTGCCATCACGCATAGAGCCTGTCAGCCCAATCCGCCCATAGCCATGTTTCTTCCAACAACAAGCCGAACCTCGGTCAGGGTAGCATTGATGGTGGGCTGGTGGCCGATTGCAAGCCTCTTGTGACTGTGGGATGTGTCCGGTGTCAAAGTTGGGCCGTTCAGAAGTAAGGAGTGGCTTTTGTTGAGAGGCGCATTTCTCCGACTCCAGTAAGCAGTGTAGGTAATATTCCCGCCCTGAAGCCCGCCCGGAAATTACCTTGCCAAGAGTGGAAATCAAGGGGCAGAAGGGCACTCTATGTGAAGAGAGCTACTCAGGTACCATTTCAGCTTAGAAGCGAGTGAGGCTGTGCTTGGCCCAATGGCACGTGCTAGCGCGCGGCGTGGGCAAGAAGTCTTTAAAAATAGTCCAGTTTGTAAAGCGGAGAGGAGCCAGAACGGCCCAGACACATATCTGTTAGTGTATATCGTGCGATAGGCTTAATTCTGGTTTCAGTACGCGAATTCGCTAACAGGAGACCCCGGTTTCTCGCCGCACCGAGCCAAACTTCCGGGTTGGCAGCTCGGTCGAGCACATGGTAATCCTTGGCGAACCCAGGTGCCTGTTACCGAGGTCATCTACTATTTTCTGGCGAGTGCTCGACAAGCATTATACTTTTCCTTCCCCGCATTTGTTTCTTACCTATGCAACTTGATGGCCGAGTTTTCAAGCGACTTGTGCCAGCCCCATTCAAGCCCTCATGGGTAAATTATTATCTGGTTTTCCGTATCTTCTAAGATCTTCATACACACCACATCTGCCGTCAGCGGAATTGGTAATTCGACCCTATACTTGAGTATTCACAGTATGGAAGTTGCTAGTTCGCATGGTGGTTGGTAGGAGGTGGGAATGTGGTTGTGGATTGAGTGGGCGACTGATTAATTACCTCGAATTTTCCCCTTAGGCATGATGCCCCTGGAAATGTCTCCGGATCGAGCCAGCTAATTAGTCAGAGCAATGACTGTAGTTAACCTCGAAACTACACGAGAAAATATTAAATTGTAATGTCAATGCCAGATCGGTGTGGCGGCTCGAATTGCTCTGCGGGCTTTGGGGAGTGGGTGGCTCCTGCAGATTCTCGAAATCCAACTGAAAGGGCCAAGGAATTATTTGTTTTGTGTTGTTAGTCAGCATATGGAATTGGCCTGCTGTGAGTTGTAAACACCATGTCAGCCCCACTTTTTTGGGCTCCCCCCCCCCCCTTCTGACGGGCCAGACCGCCAGTCTGGCAGGATAGTTGAAGCTGTAGATACTGCGTAAAACGGCCCAACAACGCGATTTATGAGGTTCTTGTCGTATTGCAGCGATTCCGAGGTTCGAATTGCTCTATTTTAGCCTGCTACATGCCTGTCAACCCAGTTGCGCGTTGCCTAGCCGCGCTGCAAGTTGATGGCCGACCTCGTCGTTCCCAAGTCAATATTGAAGCGTCCCGATACTGCCCGCCGATCTACTTACCCACAACGTCGGTCTCTGCGTCGTATTGTACGGTTTGCAGCGATGCCATCGCGAGGTTCGAAGCGTAGACGGGCGCCTACGCAAAGCAGCGTTGACGAGCCATCGCAGCGCTTGCCTCGCATACGCCTAACCAGATCAACAAGCAGTCTGGCTACGAATCAGGGCCAGAACGCCGTTCCAGAGACTCCATCGCAACGTCCCATTACCAGAATTAGGCTAAGAGGCTCTGGGGGCCAGTCAGCGACCTTGGACGTAACCCCACAGGCGAATCGTGTGGTAGATATGGGGGCGACGCAGGAATCCACTGACGTGCCTGTCAGCCGCCCACGTAACCGCTCGCGAGCTCGCCCAACCTCTACACCTGGCCCATCTACATCGACTGATGGCGATGGCGATAACACTGCGTCTTCCGTATCGAAGTTAGCGTCAAATCGAAGCACTACGAAGAGGATACGATCGCGATCGCGGGGCCGCGCGAAGCCAGTCAAACCGAGTGAATCCAAGAGTCCTGACTCCCAGGGCGAGCCGAGACACGATGATACCCCTCCACGCGAGTATAACTGCGATCGAATTGATACGACGACGGCGACAACGATGGCGATAGCGACGACGACGCCGTCTATCGTAATACCTTCCTCGCCTATCCTGTTCCCGTCGTCGCCTGTTGTACCTGATACGCTTGCGCCATCGCAGTCGCAGTCGCAGTCGCAGCCGCAGTCACAATCCAATAAGCCTTCTGACAAGCTGTTAGCTAGATTCATCCCCAACAGCGTTGATATCAAAGTCACCTGTATGGCGAGATGGTTCCAGAACCTGTATCTGGGTAGTCTCAAGGCACGGCCGCCTCTCCCGCAAAAGCGAACTTCAACCCGAAGCGTCGTAGTAGAACGCGATGGCGATAACTTCGACAATGTACACCTTGGGACCGACTTGTCCCTAATGATAACTGAACTTCGTCAAGACCTGTATTCGAATTTTATCAGCTATTTCAAGCGAAGTGGCGTTGAGGGACAGGTCGCCCTCGTCCAGACCGAAATACAGGGTTTAGCGACAGTCAATACCAAGCAGACTGACGAACTCATCGCGTTGTCAGTAATTGCGCCTCAAGGGCGTCCCGGATCGCTTGGCTTCATCGATACAGGCCGAATCTTGCGAGAGTTGTTGAGCAAGAAGTCGTCGCTATACGTTGTCAATATCACTCTCGAGTTTAAGCTCACGCAGCGTACCATTCGACCGCCACCAAGCGTAATCGCTTCGCTTCCTAGTACACCAACGCCATCGCGAGGATTGTCGATACCTTTCGACGCCCAGTCGGTTAATATCATGCCGTCGATTCAGCAAGCCGCGTCTACGCCCACGATCGCGCCCACGCCCACGATCGCGCCCACGCCCACGATCGCGACGACGCCTGCAACGAGCGAGAAATCGAAGAAGCCACGGAAGACGGTAACGAATACAATGCTGGAAGAGATGGAGACTAGCCAGGCTCAAGATCCCAAGAAAGCGACATGGCACGCGTTGACAGGTCGCTAGCGTTGCGCAGAAGGCGAGAAGTGCAAGAACTATCGTAAAGGTCAAGATTTGAGCTTCTGCTTCATGATGCCTAACGACAAGACGCACTACCCTATATCTTTAGCTGAGATGGCGTCCTAGGGCAAGGCAATTGCAGAAGGATTAGCGACGATAGATAATCCACCGCCAACGATGGTCAAGAAGTGGGTAACTACGTCAGTTATGGCGAATACTGCTGTCGCGCCAAATAGCAATCTTGTACCGCGAATCGCTGGGCGTCTAGCGTCTCGATATATAATGCCCAATATCACGATCAACAACAACAGCAACAATGCCGGTGATTTCGGGCATTGGGGAGGCTTCCCACCTCACGCGCGTCATCAGACTCCATCGATATATAACGCTACTTCCCAGCAGGGTTACCGCTGCCCACCAGTGCCTCCATCTATATACGGATCTTTCCCATCCAGTCAGACGACAGCGCCCTCGATTGTCGAGCCTACTTTGCCTATAGGCCCTCCTTCTATCCCCAGCGATTACAGCTACCATACTACTCTCCCAATCCGCTCTTCTTCGCCGCCGCTACCGCCGGCCCATAGAGAGCCTGCTAACGTTATTAGTGAGTTTATCAAGACCTTCGCGCGGACTCATTGCTTGGGCTTTGATCGAAGCGAGTCTCTCAGTGCGATCCAACATATCAAACGTACGATTATCGACGACGGGTGTAACGTCGACGATATCTGCCGTTTCCCTGATTCCTGGTTTGTCGATCAAGGTCTGCCTGCGCGCCTTGTCTTGCCACTACGCCAAGCAGCGAAGAGCTTCTTGAAGGCAGAGCTGCAGCTAGCTCTATTGGATGACGATCCTACAATTCAAGATCCAACGCAGCGATTGATGGGTTTGTTACCTGCCCTAAAGGCGATTCGCGAGCTAACGTCAAAGATTACAGTGTCTTCATCTTCCACTACGCCGCCACAGCGCCCGCCAGCGATGGCGCCCTATGATAGCGCTCTCGACGACGGTCTCGATATTGACCCTACGACCCTACGTACTGACGAGTATATTGAGGACGATGATGGTGATACTCTAGGTGGGACATTAGGCGATGGGAGCGAGACTGCGTCTGGGTATTCAGAGGAGTAGTAGGATGGATAACACATCGATAGAGAAGACAACCATTGAAGAACTATCTACTGTATTCAACATACAGTTCCAGTTGCTAGATACTCAGCAAATTCAGCGGCATACAGTTGATGATAGTCCACAGTCTCTGGTTCCTCGCCCTCCTCTCTGAAGGTCAGCCTCGCTTGCCTATAGTGGCCACGCACGGCTTCTACACGGTTACCAACAGTATCGATGGCGCTGTAGAGGAGGTCTTTGAAGCTTTGTAGGCTCATATCGTCGCCACCGTTGTAACGATAATGCCGTCGTAGGTACGCCTTGATGTCGCTAAAAACTGCCTCGATAGGATTGAAGTCAGGTGAGTATAGTGGCAGATACCATACCAGGACCCCAGCGTCTTTACACAACTGTGCAACGCGAGGATCGCGATGCCAGGAGGCGTTATCCATTACTAGGATACTGTTGGGCGCTAGGAATGGATTCATCTTTAGTAAGACCCTCTCCTTCAACCATTGGATAAATCCATCCTTGTCGGTATAACCTTCGTATACCAGCGCGTCGAGGATACCGTTGACAGTTATCGCAGGCAGTATATAGAAGCGGGTTCCTCGCTCAAACGCATTGTTAAGGCTCGGTTAGATTCCTTTAGGCGCCCAGCCGGTTCGACGAACGCCATCACGTCTATCCGTACCAGATTCGTCGCAAAAGACAACCATCTCAGCAGTAAACAGCGATATCTTCCTTAACCAGTCGACTCGCAGTGGTTCGCTGCGCTGTGATGCCTTCAACTGCGCCTTTTTCTTAGTCCAGTCCGCCTCTTTCAAATGCCGGCTGATGGTCGACAAATGTACGTATATCTGGCACTCCTCGATCAAGAACCACTGCATCTCGTCAAGATATAGATCGGGTTTCTCGCGTAGGTAGTCTAGCAAGCTCTATCAACAGTCAGCGCCATCAGGAAGTATCAATGGATACGAGGACTAACCGCCATCGCCCACGGCGTCAATACACAAGCATTTTGCGGTGTCTTTGGACGCGGAAATGGATTGCCAGTCAGCTCGAACATACGCTTATATCGCCATGCCTGACGCTCGCTAACGCCCGCCTCCCTCGCGATATCCGCAGGATGCTCCTTTGCAGCGAGCATCACTGCAATTTGCGCCTTCTGAAGCTTGTTGGTGTAGCTAACCATGGTGTCTAGGCGATGGACAGCGCGATGGACAGGGCGATACGACGACGGCGCGGCTAAGCAACGCGCAACTGGGTTGACAGGTACGTGACAGGCTAAAATAGAGCAATTCGACGCCCAGAATCGCTGCAATACGACAAGAACCTCAGAAATCGCGTTGTTGGGCTGTTTTACGCAGTATCTATAGCTTCAACTATCCTACCAGACTGGCGGTCTGGCCCGTCAGAAGGGGGGGGAAGCTCAAAAAAAGTGGGGCTGACATGGTGTTTACAACCCACAGTGGTTTGCCAATATCCACAATAAACGTGGGAGCCTGCACTTGTGCCTTCGACGCCCAACAAGGCTCTCCGCGCTCAATTACCACCCACGATAGTGCAATTCGAAATCCTCTTAACTACTACCAATTTAGCAATTGCTCTACAGCCGAGCCAGCAGAGCAACATGGAGAAGCACATCTTCGACCTGGAGCTCCAGATGCAAAGATCCGTCACCGAAACGACTACAGGCTTGGAAATCCTCAGTTATTCGGTACCATTTTAGTTTGACGACCCTAGACGTCAAATCGCTGACGTGATGGATTCTCAGGACGCAACGTTCAATTCAGTCCAAGAGCATCCACTCGACTTTCTCGAAGCAAACACATTCAGTGACTTTTTGCATCGCCGGGTAATTAATCTCTCATTTCAATCTTCGCATCCACTTTCGGCAGCTTATTCTTCCTACCGAGACAGGGTAACTTCGCTCCCCCAACGCTGCCTGACGGCGTTCGTCTCGTGGCCGGAGTTCGGCTCGTGTCAGCACTACCTTCCCCCGGTTATGGTCCCGGTCTGAAACTGATGTTACAAGCCTCCAACTCCCGGCGAAGCACCCCGATACTTTTCAGGGAGGAACCATCAGCATGCCGGGGACATCGTATGCGGCGATGATAGCTGCCCTGCGTCTTCCCTGGATTGCCATCGAGGCATCTTACGTTGTTGGGCCGTTCTTCTGGTTTACGCTGGAAAGCGAGGGGGAACGACCCCATTTCCGTGAGCACCGCCAAACCATACAAGGCCGCAGCATGCTGACCACATTGCGGTACAGAGATGATCTTTCGTAAGAGCGATGTTCGGAGAAGAGGATTGACGAGAGGTTGGGAGATGATGTTGAGCCACGAACTCGAGACAGGCGTAACCACTGGCTTCTGTAAAGGGACGCCGTTGAGTGGCCTTGAAGAGGCCGTCAGCCTGATGAAGGCTTGCATTTCAGACCTCGGGCACCCATTACTCCTGCCACTGATCATGCTTGGCAGCGACTCCAAGTGGAAAGCAGAGAGGCATCAGAGGGATGCGCGTGAGTGGTTGCGAAAGATGGAACACGTGATTGCAATGCGGGACGATATTGAGACAGAGTCAGCTTTTGTCGCTCATGGTGTTCTCGACATCGACGCAATCAACAGGGACCTAGTCGAGTGCCATGCGCAGGTGCTGTGGAAACGACCGTCCGCATACATCTCGGTCATCGACTCCATGAAACAGGCTGCGGCCCTCTTCATTGAGAAGCTCCAGGAGAAAAGGGATGCCCCCAGAATGGAGCGACTTCAGCAGCTGGTGGAGCTCAGGCTAGGATTTATAAGAGAAAATGAGAGGGGGTAGAAGTGTACGCCAACACAACCCTGCAGCGATTAGAGATCCAGAGGGACGCGGTAAGTCCGGCCGCGATATGCCTCAAACGAGTGTTACTCATGTTGCTAATGGAATCCCTATCTGTTACAGCTTTACAATATCATTGCCCAGAAGGAGAGCAAATTGAGCCTCAGGATGGCCGTAGACCAGATGAGGCTAGCAAACACGAGTAAACGAGACTCTGAGGCCGTGAAGGGTATTTCCTTGATTGGTGCCATCTTTCTTCCGGGAACTTTTTTATCGGTGAGGCTGACCAACTGTGCCTTGAGGTGTTAATCAATACGCTGACGCGGTCGCGCTACGGATCTAGTCAATCTTGTCCACCACGTTCTTCGACTTCCAAGCTGGTCCTACCTTTTCCTCAGTCATTTCCCCCCGCTTCTGGCTCTACTGGGCAGTCGGAATCCCATTCACGCTGTTGGTCGTTGGTCTCTATTTTATGTGGGAACAGAGGCGGGCAAGGCAGTACGCGATGGAAGACAGAGACACGGAGATGGCCCTGGAGAATTTAGAAGCAGTCATCATTTCCCAGATGAGAAAGCGTACCTTGGGAAAACTCACGACGTGGGGAGAGCGATACGAGCGGAGAGAGCGGTTGGCGGCCGACGATGAGAACGACTTTGGTGCTGCTAAGTTGGACACAAGCAAAGTGCCTACGGTTATGGTCACGGCGCCAACACTTAAGCCTTAGGCCACGGTTTCCAAACAGTAAAATAGATTGGCTGAATTAGGTGGCGACACAAACGACCATTGAATATTAGCGGCAATTAGAGTTCTCAGCCTTTACCCAGTAACGCCCTACAAAGGTAAGTATCCCCCAGAAATGTCTACCCGTCACCCCAAAAAGGCACATATCGATTAACCGTCACGAACACACCAGCCGGCTGAACCCGAAGAGATATGAAATCCTCAATGTAGAAATAGGCACGACAAACAGTGTAGATCGCACACAAAATCGTGACAGGTACGATGACGTGCAGTGGCAGCGCCATCGCCGGGTCCTGATCGAAGGAAATATTCCGGATGGGATTAACCCACGCTCTGATTTTCCGGCGCGTTCTGACCATGTAGTCCGAATACATTGTCATGCGCCTTGGCAGTAGTAGCCGTCTCCACCTCCTCTTCCATGGAAGGCCTAAATCCGTAGTCGTCTGGGGTTGGACTTGAGACTCAGCGTCAGCGTTGTCTGATGGGACATAAAGAGTCGTCTCCGTCGATGTTACTTTAGCGACCGTTGTTGTCGCTGTGTTCATTGTTGTTAGCGCGGTTGATGGCATTGACAGCTTCTTTTGCTTCTTGTTCTGCACTGCATGCCACTTGAATGCTTCAACCAAGTAATAAATGCCTCCATAGATACCGAAGGCAGCGTGGTAAATGGCGCAAACCCGCCACATGTATTGCTCGGCTGGTGTTGGGAAGAAGAAATTCCACCCAAAGAGAAACCAGCCACTGAATACAAGCAGTACAATTCCGGCAAAGGGAGTGAGCGTCCATGACTTCTCGACTGGAATCCATGTGTCCGAGGGGAACCTGTCCCAGGGCTTGCAAGTCATGGGACGGGAGATAATAGGGAGGCGAAGGAGGTGCGTGAGACGCGTGTAGTACGACCAGTGTGTGTCGATCTGAAACCTGGGCCCGTTGAGGAAGTCCAAGGGTGTGCGGTACCATACTTGAGAGAGATCACGGTGAGTCTTGAAGGCAATTTTTCAGTCAGCATAGCGAATAACGGTAAGGCGCTAGACCGCGGCCAAACTCATTCACTCACATTCTCTCTCGCCCACGTCCGGATCTCTTCAACGGTCTTGTTATTCTTAGTTGTTACCATCCTAGGACATGAGATGGATGGCTTCTTCAACCAGCAGAGTTGAGTGGCTAGCATGACAAATACATAGGAGAGCGCGGTGAGTTCGAGCGTTGACATAGGGAGGCCCTCTTTAGCGCGTTGGATCTCAATGATGGAGAACCAAAGGGCCTGCCATACAGTAAGGAGCCTACAAACATTGGTGAGTATGAGGCCGTGGGATTGGCTAGGAAATGAGCTCTACCTTGACAACGTGTCAGAGGCGTTTCTCTCCCCAATGTTCATCTGCTCCATCTTCGGAAAGTCCATATGGTGATGCTTGACGAGCCAGTGAAGCTGCTCCGCATTGATGGGAAACCCGTCTGGGAAGTCGGGACTAGTGAGAAACATGCCGCCCATATCCGTGAAGAATGCGTAAGTGTATGTCCATTTCGTGTCGTCGCAAGGAATCTTTTCCGACCTGAACTTCCTGACGCTGCGTCTCGCGCTTGAGAACTGGCCGAGCGCAATACCGAAGAGGAAATCGGGACCGAGGAGGCCAATCATGGCAAGATTAAACTTGTCGACGTAGGGATGGAAGAACTTGTCGTTGGGAGAGCCAACGTTGGGGTGGGTAGCAACCCAGCAGCAGAGCACGATCGTAACACAGCAGGACCAAAGGATATCGAAGGTACCTCGATCCTGGCCAGACTCGACCCAGCCCCAGCGAGACTCATTGTGGTACGAGGTAGCGTTCGTCAAGATGGCGCCGTCGGCCATGCGGAATCACCAGTCACGCCAGTTGTTAAAGAAGAGCGGTGGGTCGCACTTGAGCTAGATGAGATAATTCGGATCGGAATATGAACGGGAAATGAAAGGAGGAAGATAGGACGGGGTAGGTCTTTTAGAAAAACATGACGAACCCCGACCCAAGTACAAACACAGCCTTGTGCGCGGCACAAGCGGTACCAAGCCGTCGGTATATACAGCTGGTAGGCTAGCCGCTTTGAGATCAGCTGCGTTTCCGAAGGACCGCATATCCATCAAGAAGCCAAGGCAGGCAGTGAGGGGTTGTGAGACAAACCAGGCCACCCCACCGAACAAGTGGCCCAGTAAGAGGCTAGAGAGTGTAACTACGAACATGTATTTGGCCTGGTTGGCCAACTGGGCACCGTTTTGTCAGGCTACCCGTGCTGTTCCCTACCTACATTGTGCGGAAGCGAGCCGCAGGTCGAGCTTTCCCGCTGAGAATGCTCAAGGCCATCGAAAGATTAATGACGCGTATCTACACGAATTGACACAAGTATTAACAACCCTTGTCACAGTCGGGTGTTTGGCTTGCCGCGCGGTTGTATAAGTATGGTAGCGGATTGTACCTCTTTCACCCGGCGCATTACGGCCAGTGCGAATGACACCGTGTGGCTTGCCAACAATCCCGGAGGCTGGTGTATCCAGGATGCTGCAATGAAAACAAAGACTGGGGTATGGCCAATGACGGGCTATCTCTACCCAGTGCGGCACCATGCAAGCGCCCATTGCGCGTCGCTTAATTAGCGCCTCCTGTGGTAGGACCCTGCAGCTCGCATGCACACAGCCAAGAGTAATAAGTGGTGGAAACGGAACGCCTGCCTGTGCCGCACCCCACTTTTCCGTGGAAGTTGGGAAAGAATGAGTAAACGTGGCACGGGTTGGTCGCAGTGAAACGAGCTAAGATCATGGATCACGTGACGGAGGAAACCAAAGAAGTGTGGCAGCTTTCGAGGACAGGTTTTCGTCCGTCTCCAAACACGGCGACCAAGCAACTGCCCGCCCACCTCTCTCGGACACGGCATCTTTGGGCATTGTTTTTTGCAGCCTGCCTCCCTGCACGCGACAGCCCGGTTAAAATTCAAGTCATCCAATCATGGCAGCCTCGTTGTCCGATCCGTCTGAGACCATCCCTCTGGTGAACCCGAACCCCCAACTCCAGACCTACTACCTTTCCCTGGAGTCCCGAATCGGGTATCGCTTGCTTCTCGGCGGCACCCGCCATTTCGGGTACTGGAACCATGACACTTACTGGCCATTCCCACTCACCAGATCGCTGAGGGCGATGGAGGACAAAATGGCCGAAGTTCTCGCCCTGCCTCGTGGTGCTCATGTTCTCGATGCCGGTTGTGGAGTCGGCCACGTTGCGCTCCGGATGGCCAATGAGCATGGCCTCCGCGTATCCGGCATTGATATTGTTGATCACCACATCATAAAGGCGCGGCGCAATGTCGCCCGCTCGGGTCTACCTGAGGGTGTCATCACAGTGCGCAAGATGGATTATCACCACCTCGAGAGCCTGGCTGATGAATCTTTCGATGGTGTGTACACCATGGAAACATTTGTACATGCCACCAACCCCGAAGCTGTCCTGGCGGGATTTTACCGTCTCCTACGCCCGGGCGGCCGAATCGCTCTCTTCGAGTACGATCACGACCTTGTTGATAATACACCCCAGGATATGGCTGCGTCCATGCGCAAGATCAACCAGTATGCCGCCATGCCCACCAATGATCGCTCACACCCAGGTGTGTTCGAGGAAATGCTTGAGGACGCAGGATTTACGAATATCGTTGTCCGCGATTTCTCTAAGAATATCAAGCCCATGACGCGACTATTCTTCCTCCTGGCCATCATACCTTATTTCTTTGTCCGCTTGCTTCGCCTTGAGCGATATTTCATCAACACGATAGCGGGAGTGGAGTCATATCGAGGCCGTGGCCGTTGGCGTTACGTAGCTATTACTGCTACGAAGCCGGGAGGGCCGCTGGAGCTCACCAAGACCCGGTGAAATCTTCAAAAGATCACCCCGGTAGCGCTAGCGATGGTAGTCTGCGGTCGCAACCGAACCCGCAGTGCTACTGGTTGTCACTAGGATAATTTTCTTTTTGTCGAGGGCTGTTGGATGTACGTGTGTACACAATTGGGTTAATGTTGATGCGCCGTGGGCCTGAACCGAGCGGCGCTAGGTGTCATGGCGAAAAGCAGCCAGCCAAGAGCTGATATGGTTCGAGGGGTGGCTGATTACTCTTGAAACCCTTTAAATCTTCTGGGCTTCGCCCGCCCGGCTTACGATTTCTGTTCTGAACCACGGTCTCTCAACATTTTCGTGGCTATATCTAAACGAATATTCAACTACTTAAACGGAGTGGGCCAAGGGTCACAGACGGCACAGAAAATTTGGTGTAATCATCGGATTAATGAATTAGATTTTCGAAGCGATAGCTTCACCCCAGGCTCAAATTCAATTAATTCCACCGCAGCGATCAAATCCACTCTGCCTTGCTCGCACCATGGAAGAGAGCTGATTACAGAAGTCCCTACCAAAAGTTCTCGCTCACCGCCTTTTAAATTATAGTAGTTCTGCTTGGCAGAAAGAGCCCTGTAGCCACTACAGTGAAAAAGGCGGTGAGCGAAGATTTTTGGTAGGGACTTCCGTATGCCAGAGAATAACGATAATTACCTGCGGCACAGCGTAACCGTAGCTATTATAAATCAGCGAGTACACAGAACTAGAATCATACAATCACCCACATTACAGTGTACGTATCGCCCAGCTAAATAAGGAGAACTGCCCTCATAATAGACTTGGGGCACTGAGTGACACCAAACTTACCCTTCGTAATCAGGAACTCGACTTTAGATCGAAAAGGCCGCCTGTTAAATGATTCGACCATGTCGATAAGATAAAAGGAACTCACAGCGATCAGCTCATCCTCTTACAAGAACGACTTTAACAACGATTGTGACGCGAGTCAAACCCGCAACTCCCAGCGGTCTTGTTCATGGTTCTGCGCCAGGTCACATTCGACCGTTGCATACCGAATTCTTTGTTGTTCATCCCAGATACAATTTGCTGCCTTGTTTATATGTTGCCTTCCACCTTGAGCATCATTCATCTGACAGGCAGCCTTGCGGCAAACGGCTCCGGACAACCACATCACGGTTCTTCTTCCGATCGTGTGTTTCTTGGTACGTATTTTCCTCTTGTATATACGTGCCTGTATTCTGCTTCGTCTTGAAGTGCCACAGAGCTCACCCTTGCGGTAGCTAAATAGTTTGGAGGCGGGGATATGCCAAGTTGCCAATCAGTTTTGCTGACTAGATGCCGTAGGCTTGGTTTCATACTTCAGTCTTTCTTGTAGGCAGTTTAGTGTGGCGGTTGCCACGGGGTGGCTGCACCGAGGCTGCTGGTCCGGGGAGAAGTTGAATGTATTTTATGGCTAATTGCAGCTTCCCATGTAGGAAGGATACTGATACCTGGTTCCCGAGGCGAGGGGGGCAGGACCATTGATTAGATACTGTAGATTAGATAGGGAGGTTTCTTGCCCCACGCTCTGGATAGATATCCAGAGTAGATTCAGCTATCCCCCAAAACAAAAAGCAATAAAACATATTCAACTCAATGGAACCCCCTTCATACAGTCTTTCTGTATCAGATACCATAGCTAGCCAGCTCAGTCAGCTCCTCACAGGCGGCGGTCGTTTAAATTTGGCCTAGAAGTAACTGAGTCCTGGCAATATAAAGCCGGTAATGCCTTGCATGGTTGCTTACTACAGTACCAGGATCCATCTTGCCATCATTCTGCGGACTTTCCAGTTGCAACCTCACTACCTAACAATTATATCACCTCCCTTTTCGCCTCAGTCTTTGCTCTCTTCGTCTCTCTCAAACAATTGCACTTACACACTCAATCCTTTGCTTGTATGTTAGGATTACTACCTAGGGCCTACCAAAGAAAACGGCCTGGCCTCATGCATGTTCAAGCGTTAGGTGACAGGTTCGCTCTTAGTGGTGGATGAAATAGTAGCTTAAATCGGAAGGAACGGAGCGAGCGATGATCCCGACCAATCTTGATATGAGCGGATGCAGCAAGCTTTTCAACCTCGGGGTAGTTTGGGCCGTCGGCCGAATCAGAGTGGCCGGATAGTGTCTCGCACCCCAACCTTGTCCCTGCAAGCCTCCACATTCTACCACCCCAGCCCACTCCCGAATACTCATCGTGCGGGCAGCGTTCCGCCCGACTAGTCTTAACCACTGTTACATAGCATTATAATACCCGACCTCGCTTTCCCAGTCAATGCGCGCAACCTTCCGAGTCTTGCTGTCGGTGAGAAGTTTGAAGATACCCTTTCTATTAAGTCAACAAATATAGAGATAGTAAGCGGCCCTCAAAGCTCCCTTTTGCAGACGGCATGGCGAGTAGAACAGTACAAGTCAGCCACCTGCAAAAGGTGGCCGACCAGGATCTCGAGGAGAAACTGGGCCGGAACGCCATCTTGGAGGCGAAGCAGGCGACAGATGATGAGCACGCCCAGACCTTAATGCAGGCCCTGCGGGAGAACCACAAAGCGGTCTTCTGGTCTGTCATGATCTCCATGTCGATTATTATGGAGGGGTATGTTTTGTAGCCCCCATCGCCCTTAAATTGCGGGGGTTGTTTTGTTAACCATAACCATAGTTACGACACCATTCTCATAGGCAATTTCTTCGCTTACCCCGAATTCGCCATGAAATTTGGAGAGTTTTACGGAGGCACCACCGGCTGGCAGGTCTCGGCTCCGTGGCAGACTGGGTTAAACATGGCCAGCACCGTTGGTGGTATCTTTGGTATGTGGGCTTGTTTTACTCTATCCTGAACAAAATTGTGCCCTGATCATCGTACTAACAGCAAGCCTTTAAGGTGGCCTCTTAAACGGATACTTTGCGTCAAGATTCGGTTACCGTTGGGTAATGATCGTGTCAATGGGATTTCTGAACGCCTTTATCTTTGTCGTCTTCTTCGCGCCCAATGCCGGCACGTTGGTAGGCGCCCAGATCCTATGTGGACTATGCTGGGGTGTCTTTGCGACTCTCAGTCCTGCGTATGGTGAGGCAAGCTCACTCCTTAGCGGCATGCTATCGCACTGTTTCTATGGGGACATTGCTGATTTCATTCTACTACCTAGCTTCCGAGGTCTGCCCCACTAACCTCCGTGGCTATTTGACTACCTACGTGAATCTGTGCTGGGCTATTGGCCAGCTCCTTGCTAGTGGGGTTCTTCGAGGTTGCCTTCCCATCGTAGGAGAAATGGCTTACAAGATTCCCTTCGCCATCCAATGGCTGTGGCCTCTCCCGCTCATGATTGTTGCGTATCTTGCTCCCGAAAGCCCTTGGTATCTTGTTCGCACAGACCGGCTCGACGACGCAAAGAAGTCTATTATGAGGCTCAGCGGTGAAAAGACGGACGACCAGATCAATGCACAGCTTGCCATGATGGTGCACACGACCAAGCTTGAGGCTGAGGTAACCAGAGGCGCCACGTATCTGGACTGTTTCCGTGGTGTCGATCTTCGCCGCACTGAAATCTGCATGGTAGCCTTCATGGGCCAGATCCTGTCGGGCAGCAGTTTCGCGTATACTCCAACATACTTCTTCACCACTGCTGGCATGGAGACGTATAATGCATTCAACCTCAGCCTCGGCGCCAAGGGAATGGCTTTCCTGGGAACAGTCCTGTGGGTTATTTTCTCCATGTTGTCTGCGATGGTTTGCTGACTTCCAACCCAACAGCTCTTGGTGGCTCATCACCTATTTCGGCCGACGAACGATCTACGTCACGGGAATTGCGATTCTTACGGTTATCCTGCTAATCATTGGCGTGCTAGACGTCTCCGCCGGCTCGAGAGGTCTCTGGCCGTCGGGTGGGCTTTGTGTCTTCTGGCTCTTCACCTACTCTCTCACCATCGGGCCGCTAGCATACAGTATCATTTCTGAGACGTCCAGCGTGCGGTTGCGGCCACTTTCTGTAGTGCTCGCCCGCACCGCCTACCAGCTCACCAACATTGTGTCTCAGGTCCTCTACAGCTATATGCAGAACCCCACTGCATGGGATTTCAAGGGGAAGTCGGGCTTCTTTTGGGGTGGCACGGCGTTTATCGTGTTTATCTGGGCATATTTCCGCCTGCCGGAGATCAAGGGCCGGACGTACGAGGAGTTGGATATCCTGTTTGCAAACAAGATTCCGGCTCGCAAGTTCGCGAAATCGCATGTCGATGCGTATGCTCTGTCGATTCCGGTTGAGGAGCATTCCCGCACTGTGGAAGGTAAGTAGGGATGGAAAGCATTCTAAAGAGAAGTATCCTGGAGAATAGTCCTGTTAATAGTTGAGCGGTTTTGCCTTGTGATGTTTTTGGTGCAAAAAAGATGTCAAGACTACCCCTTGTAAATCGGGCCCCTTGAAGTGTAGAGGAAGGTCAAGGTCGTTTTACGAGCTGAAATAAAGGAGAGCGTCTCCGCTACTTTCGCTTTGTCCAGATTGCAGCAACCAAGCTGGAGTGGAAGAATGGGGCTCTTGGGTCACCTAGGTATCTTATACTCCGTCATCGCACTCAGTAGGTACGCCCACCTGTTAGGTAGGTCAGAGACAGCAGTGCAACTGGCCTTCTAACAAATATGGGCATTTCAATGTTGAGATTCGTACCACGTACTTATATATTTGGCCTGATTTCGGCGGTTAATTTGCATTGCTGTACAAAGTACGGGGGTTGCTATTGCTTGTCGGAAACAAAATATTGAATATGCAACATCTCTGCTGGAGCATTCTCGTGCATGCTATCTCTGAAGGTTATGACTTGTTGTGACACGCACACCTCGGAGTATGTCGTCACTTCGAGGCACTTCCCCTTTAGGTACTTCGGCCGTCATAACTGGGGCCCCATTGCACTGTAACCATGCCTCGAAAGCGCCCTACTGAGTCGGGAAACAATTGTCCATGGTCTTTAGACTTCCAATGACTACCTAGGCAATTGCCAAGAAAACTGTGTTGATGTAAGATCGCCGAAGATCTAGGTCCCCAGAGTTCTTGTTCCACTCAAGTGAGGTAGGTAATATACGGAGACTCGATCAATCGCCACCTTGTCGCGTATTACATTAATCACAGATAATCCGATCCTGTATTAATGTTCTGAAACCCTTGCAAAAAGGTATCAAAGAACATCATGTTCAGGAACACCTTCTACCTCTCAGAAGCTCACTACAGCCTCATGTCCTTTTCATGATGGAGGCAACCAAATGGTGGAGTTGGCACGTGGCACTCAAGCAAATTGGGGTTGTGTTAGCCCAGGCAGACCAATCCTTTACGCAGCTGCAGCCGAGGCGTGTCGTTCGTTGAGAAACGGAATGGAATTCCAAGAGTAGTTTAGCCTGGACATACTAGTCTTTTTTGGGACAAAAGGTCATTATGAATCATAATTCACCATCGTCACACATAAACGTCCGCCGAATCGAGAACTTAAAAAGAGACATACAACAGCAAGAAGAGAGATTCTCGATCGATATTCTTCACGCTCCATGGCTCTCTAAAAGTAAAAGAGGTACACATCTAATTGCGCAATCCTCAATTTCCTCCGATATTTTATCCAGCAGCTCTTGCAGACAACTTCCCTTGAACCGAATCGGCAGCTCTACCATGGAGTCCCCTGTTCCCGCACACGCACAGGTGCTGGAATGCCGGCTATGCGATCTATCATTCGATACCGCCGAGGAAAAGCGGCAACACGCAAAAAGCGAATGGCAGTAAGATTCCCTTCTCTCATTTATTAGGTTTCTTGCATTGACATTCGTCTAGTGTGTATAAGATTCGCTGCCGAGCTGCCGAGCCTGGAACGACCGTTACTCCTCCGGACAGCGGGCCCAAACCGTCAACTAGATGGCCAAAACAAGACGGCAAATCCACCTTGAAACTACCTCAGGCCGATGAGGAGAGCTGCAGTGAAGAAACGGAAAGCGATACATCATCCGACGTGGACCTAGTTGAATTTGTCGCGGAGGATTGCCTCTTCTGCAACCGAACCAGCAAGGACTTCGACGAGAACTTATCACACATGCGCCAAGCCCACAGTCTCGTCATTCCCTTCCAGTCTTCATTAGCCGTGGATTTCCAGACCTTGATCTGGTTCCTTCACATGGTCATCTTCAGCTACCGAGAATGTATCTGCTGTGGGAAACGCCGCCGGACGGTTGAAGCCGTGCAGCAGCATATGATGTCTATGGGACATTGCCGATTCAACCTGACCCAGGAGATCAGCGGATTCTACAATATGGATTCTCTAGGTCAACAAAGCCCAGAAAACCGCCGTCATCCAGACGATCACACCTTCAGATTACCATCCGGGAATCTCATCGCCCATCGTTCTTATGTCGATCACACCTCGAAGAGCAGGCTGCGGGAAAAGTCACCTGCTAGCTTATCCACTTCGCCCGCTGCTCAGCAACGTAATCCCGCATCTCAAGCTCTCACCAAGAGAGATAGGAAAGAGCAAGCTCTTACAACTCGGTTTACTCAACTGCGCACCGGAGATCAAATGAGTCTTATGCATTTGCCAGAATCCCAACAACGGTCGCTCCTCGTGGCGCATAAGAAGGTGTTAGATGAAGCGAAGCGCGCAGAGCGGCGGAAACGAGGTCGACTGGATGACGTGGGGAATAAGACTACTATCCATACAAAGTATTACAAACAAGAGGTTCCGATATACATGGGCGGCTAGATAGAATACGAGTAATGAGCCAGGATCAGGAAGTTTCCAAGCACTCGTGCGAGGAACTTCCAATCATGGGAATAAAAGAGATAATTACCCCTAATCGATATGTCCTTTGCTCAACTATTACCACTTGAGGTGTCCAAAGCTGCGCAGGTCCCCGATACGTATGTGACCCATGTTCCCACACTCCCTGCCTTTCCAACAACATCCTTGCTGCAACGAAATGCCCTCTCATATTTTAGTATCGAGATGGAGGCATGGACCCTCTACTGTAACACTGATAAGACCTATATCACGTTTTTAGCAAACTTCCATATCTCTTCTTGAGGCCTGCATTTCTTCTGTCCTGCATTCCCTTTGACTTGAGTAATAGGTGGCTCTGAATCTACAAAACCAAGTAGAAGATCCGGTTTAGTTAATGAATTAAATTATTATTATTATTCCTACTCCGCTTTACCCAACTGGGTGTGCCGGATCCTCTGACGCTAGTTACAGAGGAAAACCGTACCATATAGGCCGGGTGAAAAACCTATATCAATGAGTAAAGGAGAACAATGATAAAGAGTGCCAGATGGTTGCAAAAGAGAGAAAGGCCTTATATAGGCCTTGAAGACTTGCTAGTCTTCGACTCCGGCTTCGGGTGCCTCCTCCTCTTCCTCGACCCCCTCTACTTCTAGCTCTAGCTTCCTAGCCAGGCTATATTCCGCTAAGCGCCCCGAATCCATCAGCCAGCCCAAGACCTTCCTCAACAGCCATTAGTTCCGGGATCCCTCGCCTTGTAATGTGAGACGAAGATCTCGGTGGGTGCGAATTTCTGTTCTTCGCCAAGTTCTAGGCTTCGACGGTATTGGGCACCATATAATAAGGTGCTCCACTATTTCCCTTCTCTCCCCACATCTACAGTACGGAGTGAGGAAGTTTGGAACTCGTTGTTTGAAGAGGAAGTCTCGCAGGCCGATTGCCCCGTGGAAGCGTCGAGAAGAACATTGGTCCTTTTTTGAAGGGCGTGGTTGAAGGAGGGGAGAAAGCTAAAGGCGAGATTGCGCTGGTGGGTGTAGAGGAATATACGGCGAGGGAGATGTTGCAGCTCTGGGCGAAGGTGAAAGGTGCTGAGGCGGTTTTTGTGCGAGTGGGAGGGGACGTGTATAGAGAAATCTGGCCGCTGTGGGGCGAGCAAATGGGGGTGATGATGGAGTTTTGGGATGAGTACAAGGAAAGGAGCTGGGTTGACGTTGGGGGACGGAAGGTGTTGAAGAAGGAGGATCTTGGGATTTCAGGGCTGGAGGGGCTTGAAGAGGCGTATAAGGAGTTGGAGTTGCAAAGTTAGTATTGAGAGAGTGGTGAAAGAAAAGTGGTAAAGGGTAGACTGGAGCGGTGGCTACAACTCAGGTGTCCAAAAGAACGCGATCTTCTGGCTTTATGTGTCATATGTATATCGATAAAATCTCAGTGCACGCAAAACCTGGAGTAAGGCTCGCGGAGGAAACTTACGGTTGATCAGTGGTAATTGCAGGCTGAGCTGCCTGAGGATGAGGAATCTGACAGCAGTGACATTAAAGCCAAAGGTGCAGAGTGAGCACGTGAAGAATGAAATCTTCAAGTATACCCTCGACTATTAGACTAATCTCGGCATGAGGTATTGGCTGTAATAAAGAACGGACGAAGCACTCAGACATATTGTGTAGGATCAGTGGCACTACTCTCGGTTGTGGCACTTGGAGAGTCAGTGAAAAGCACGGAGAAAGTGAAAGGCGCTTAAAAGGCTATTGGATACAAGCCTGATCTCCATAAGTGAACACGAAGATCACTTTTGGCCTTGTTACTTGTTTAGTCGACAGTCACTCATCGCGACGCCCCCGGCACAAGTTCGATAGCTCTCCGGTGGGCCCAACTCGCTGTTCTTGACGCCGCCCAGGTCCAACACAATCTTGGTCAGCACCATAGTCGGGTTCAACAGCCACACCTTCAACTCGTGCTCGCCGGGCCCCAGGTTCCCCAAGTTCGAGTCGCGGATCCAAGCGTTACGAATGACAGCTGTGGTCCAGCCGGCCGGCTCACTGCCGGCGTCGGGTGAGTTGGGCGTCGGCTGCACGACGACCGGCGTCTTGCCGTCGATTGAGAGCGCGTACTTGTTGGCGTTCTCCGAGTCGGCATTTTCCGAGGACGAGAGATAGACTGTCGCCTTGGCCTGGCCGGTCGTTGAGTACGTGTGGAAGCGGTAGACGAGGGCCGGACCGTTGCCCACGGTCTGTACCGGCACGGTCACGGGCCATAGTTTGACGCCTGCTAACGTGCGGCCGTAGTCTGGGATGACCGCGTAGCCGACTTCGGAGTTATTTGGGCTTATCGCTACGAAGTGGTTGGCCTCGATCGAGACGACGCCGTTCGCTTCGATGTGACCCTCAAAGTTGTCGGGCGGCGCGGGCGTGTTTTGAAGTGGGACAACAACGGTGGCTGTGTTAGAGCCGGAGGTGACGGTGAGTTCAACAGCTGATCGGCCGACTGGGGCCTTCGTCCAGTCGATGTCTACAACGGCACGCATCTGGGATGGGCCGGAGTCAGTGAGGGAGCCGTCGCCGTTTGTGACATTGGCAAAGGTGACGTTGGTCCTGATGGTGTACCTGATGCTGGCCCTGGCGCGCAGGAAGATATCTACCCAGCGCTTCTCTGCGGGCGCCATGAACGGCGTCATTGGTAGCGTGGTGATCCTGCCGCCGCCGGAGCTGCCGCTGCCCTGGATGCCAACTCCAAAACCGCTGCCGCCACCTGGCAGCGTAGGTAAGCGTGGCATGGAATTGGAGGGCGGCTCTTGCCAGTTGTTGTATCCGATGTGTGTCTGGTCCATCATGTGGTTCCACTTCCCGCCGAGGATGCTATGGAACTGCCTCTGGAGTGCCTTGTCATCTTCAAAGGCGGCTCTCGCCCTGTCGGCCAGCTCGTTGGTGGCTAGCCGCCTCTCGTTGGCATAGCGAGCACCGAGCGCGGCATTGGTGTAGATTTCAAAGACGTTCTTGCCGGCCCGGACGGGGTGCAGAACCATCTGCCAGAACGAGATCTTAGTCGCGTCGTCGGGGAGGCTATCGTGTGTCTTGGTAGCGAGCTCGAGCATGTCGAGCCACTCCTGGAAGTTCGCCTCGGCCTCATCATACTCAGTCGTGCTGAAGCCGAACTGGGTGCTGAGATCTTCGTACTTGCGGCGCGCACAGAGCTTGCCGTACGTGGTCATGATCTGGGCCGTCGCCTCGGCGACATTGGGGGTGAACTGCTGAGCCGCCCAGTTGACGAGATATGCGCCGGTGTCCTCCGGCGTGCTGAACTTTGACATATCGTAGGCCATGGCCATGAAATGATCAAGCGGGAGTTCCTGTCGTCGCACGTTAGTGGGAAAATTCTCCAAATAGGCTAACATGGATCCTCTGTGGACACGAGGCTCGTCATACCAAGGCTTTCAGGTCGCCAACGTTCGCGATCCAGATGTTTTTAATGCCCCTATCATATGCCAGGTGCATCTGTTCCCAAGTCTTCTGCAGCTGGATGGTATTGATCCACTTGTAGTTCCGCGGCGAGCCGACGTAATCGAAGTGATAGTACATACCAGCACCGCCCCTTCGGGTGTTCTCCTTGGCGGTCGGGATGCGCCGAATGTTACCGCGGTTGTCATCGGTCCAGAACAATGTCACATCCTCACTGACGTCCATTCCCCTCTGCCAGTAGCCGGGCACCTCCTTGTACATGACCCAGACCTGGGGGATCTCCTCGAGCGGCTTGCCCAGCGTGGTCGTGAGCGTCGACTGCTGCCACTTGATGACCTCTTCGAGGTTCCTGGAATTCAAGGTCGCCGACGCGGCATCGCCAGACCCGCGCATGCCGACAGTGTAAATAGTATCCCAGCCCCTGCTACGGGTGGCGCCCTCTGTCATGAATCTCTGCATGTTGGCCCTATTCCGCGTCCAGTCCCAGGGTTGGCAGTAGCGATTTTGCTCCGCCTCGGAGCGTGCCATAGGCTCATGGTGACTAGTGCCGACGAAAACGCCGTACGCATGAGCCTGCGGACCATTCTGGGGGTCGTCCATGTAGAACATTTTGCCCCACATAGCCGGCCACAAGTAGTTACCCTTAAGGCGTAGTATCAGTTCTAAGACGTGGGCGTAGAACGGCGCCGTGAACGAGTTGCCGCCATTGCCGCTAGGGAAGCGCCCCCTAACCCAGTTAGAGAGCGCTGGCGCCTCGTCGTTGATGAAGAGGCCGCGATACTTGACGGAGGGCGGACCGTAGACTTTGGAGACCGTGGGCGCGAAGATATACTGGCGCTTCTTGGGTGGGACGTCGGCCCAAAAGTGCCACGGCGAGACACCGATCTGTTGTGATATGTCGTAGATACCGAAGATGGTACCGCGGGCGTCGCTGCCGGCAATGGCGAGCGCAACGGGCTTGCCACCATCGCCTGTCACGACCTGCGAGGCGTACGCCTCCCACTTGCCCTCGATAGCGGTCGCGTTGAGCTGCCCAGCATCGACGAGCTGGTCGATGAGCTCAGAGCTGCCGAGCGTGCCGACAATGATGGCGGGCGCGTCGCCGCTCTTGGGGAGAGTAGAAGTGGTGGAGACGGCGGCGTTCTTGCCGAGGACGCGGCCGAAGTCCACAGCAAGGTCCCGGGCGGCGCGGGCGGCGGGGCCTGGCTCCTTGGTGGAGATAAGGATGGTGGGAGGGGCGCCGGGACCAGCAAGTTGCAGGCCGTCCTGGCCGTCGGCCGCGTCGGCAAATGTAAGAGTGGTGCCGGCCTGGGCCGCTGCCTGGGTGCAGAGGCCGGCGAGACACGCGGCCACAATACGTTTAATCCCCACCATTGCGATAGCTCATCGGTTGGCATGAGATAGCACAACGACTTAGTCTTGCCTTTTCAGAGCGACTCTATCAGGAGCGTATCCCATGGTTCTTTAATAGTACGCACAGCCATACCATCTCCACAACAGCGCCTGAGCCTAGACACTGTATTTCGCCTTCACTAATATAGACAGCAGTTCGTCCCATATCACTTCGATTAGAACTACTAACCACCTCACCTAAGATGATCAAATCACGGCGCCGCCAAGGCGGGCGAACTGCACGGAACAATTGGCACCATGTCGGCTCAGTTGAAAGTGCTACCAGACAGTAAGCATTAATACCGCCGGCACTAATTTTTCCGTGGCCGGTACTGCTGATTTGTCTGATTGTGCTGTGCATTAGATGCACCTTGCTCCGTAGGCTTGGGAAGAGGAATGAACCATGAGAATCAAAATGGGCTGCAGGCGATGCGGTGCATCGGCTGTAGTCCGATCATTGTGTGAGGTTTCTCTCGGCGGTTGACCTCAATAGAGCTTAACTTGTCTTTTGGTGGAGATTTGCGACTTCATGACGTAGTCTCAGATGCCGCTAATCTAGGGGCCTCTGGTGATCATCGCGGTCCAGGTTTTGCGCTTGGGCCGGCCCATGAGTAGGGGATTGCGATGTTGGTCTCTATTTATAGTGTCTCAAGATACTTCTGTTGACTATGGCTAGAAGGATGACGGCGGCCAGCAGGAAACACATTTCCCCATCCGCTGCTAGTTGATTGGCGGCTGAAAACCTCAGCTCCAAGGTTAACCTCTCGCCTGCTGCCCCTATTCCGCCGCCTTAAATTCTTTCCCAATGACACGGTACATTACGGATTAACTATATAAGTCGGATTAATTACCCTGTACCGGGACGCCCCATATCCGGGACCGACTTTAAGATCCGCACCAAAATTACTCTCTATGACTTCCGCTTTGCCCGAGCTACTAAACAACAACCCAATGAACTATCCCTACAACTATCACTTTCTAACCCGCCCTGTTATCTAGACTACCCTTAATATAGCTAGCCTCGATTTGGGATTGCGATTGAAGCGAACTTTGGTGTTTGGGTCCGCCACAACCTTCCTTCTTTTGATAGCCGTATAACGTGTTTCACCACCTAGTTAGCCGCCGCACTAGTTGGCCACCCAATTTTGGAAATGCCAAAATCCTCCTATACCTACAATCAAGATGACCACAATGACCAATAAATCAACTATTTCTTATGAAAAGGGACTCGAATCGGCATTAAATGCCATTGGGAAATCTCAAGTCCCAAGTATACGAGCTGCAGCGGCTTTATATCATGTTTGCCGGGCGACTTTGCAGAACCGAGTCCATGGTCGCGTTACACGATGCGGCGCCCAGAAGAACAACCGAAAACTAACCTCAACGGAGGAACTATCCCTCCTCGATTGGATCAAATCAGTTGACGACCACGGTCTATCAAGGGTATCTTCCATTCGTACAGAGGACGGCCAACGTACTTCTTGCATAACGCGTATCATCAGTGTCAGTTGAGAAGAACTGGCTTATTGTAACACAGGTTCAAGTTATGAAGGTGTGGGTTCGTTTACTGCTGATATTCATTCTTTAGACTGCCTTGAAGAGCCAGAAGAGGTTCTGAGATACAGGGAGTTCCACTTAATTATACCCCTCCTTTGGCCTGATCGTCCCTTCGTCGTGGTTGGCGATGCTCAGCGCCGTTGTAGATCAACATGGATGGCCCCGCGGTTCCACCCCGTTAGCCGTAGCTGCTGGGCCACGTAAGCCGGGCCTACCTCAGCCGTAGCTTGTTGGCTGCCTCTGGCCCTGTAGATAACAACCGCCTACTGAGTCTGACCCTCAGCGACCGCTTGTTGGGTTCAGAACGCGCTGACTTGGTGTAAAGGGGTTGTTCGCAAGTACGTTGAGGGAGATGGAACACGATGTCTCAGCAACGATAAGGCAATGAATACAACACGAACAGCCTCCTTGTATTAACAGAGAGGCTGATCCTTGCGGATCAGAGGTTTTCTCGCGGGGTGCAGTGGCACGCGAGGCTCTTATCTATCAGGTATCGTGACATCATTGTGGGGCATCCGCCCTGTCACTCCGATCCTGTCTCTGAGGCTCTCGTTACACTTGGTCGTCTTTGGCTCTCTTGGTTGGGCGTGGCCCTTCTCACCGCCTCGTGTCACGTGACACTTATACGTTTCGTCCACCGCCACGACGAACTTATATCAAAGTACCTCTGTAAATACGACTACCAGCGCGCAAAACATGTAGATCCAGAGGTCATTGGCGGATAATTTAGGCTTGTACAAGCAACAATCGAGAAGTACGGCATTGTACCGGACGATATCTACAACTTCGATGAGACCGGCTTCTAGATAGGAGTAATTGCAACAACGAAAGTTATTACAATAAAGAAGCGGACTAAGTCTAGTTATCCAAAGGTCACGCAGCTGGGAGATCGCAATTAGGTTACTATTATCGAAGGAATTAATGCCTCCAGCTAGGCGTTATCTCCTGCTATTATATTCGAAGGCGTCATCCACCAATCATATTAGTACCAGACTAGAGTTCCATCCGACTGGGTTATCGGCGTTAGCGCGAATAGTTGGACGAGTGATAAACTTGGATATAAGTGGCCAACGGAAGTCTTCGGCAAGCAAACGCATAGTCGAACAGTTAGGAGATATCGCCTTCTCCTCCTCTGTCAGAGACGAGCACGCGTGGCGAGGCACCGGGCTCTGGCTTGCATAACTCTATTCTAAGAATCGCAAGATGGGGAGAAAAGAGAAGCTGGAAGAGCTCTCCCAATCGAGAGGTAAAAATACAATAGGGCCATAGCCCTAGTGGCGCATCAGAGGTCCACAGTGCAGGTGCATGCCACATGTTCCTCACACTTGTCGCGAGCTACTAGGTGTAGATCTGGGGTAGCCAAGGCAATACAATTCCTATCAAGGGATCATGTGGGCTGCATCGAGGCTCCTAATGCCGAAGGAAATTCTTGCTCCATTCTAAGCTGGAGCCGTTAGATATGAAGGAGCTTGTGCATCATGCCTGATTCAACTGCGGCAGCACCCATAAAACGGTCCAACTTCGCTACGCTATCCCTTCACTCTATTTTCAGTCGGCTCGATACGACCGTATATGACAGGTAGGCCATAAATCCAGTGGGTATGGGGACATGGGGTCACTGCCCACCAATGTTTCCAGTAGGCAGGTAAAATTGGGCTATGATGAGGTATCTGTGGCCTTGAGCATAAGTTATCAACTTAGCGGTTTCTCGCAAAACTACCATAGTTTATCTCGGCAAGGCTTGCGAGACAGGTATGTAAAGAGGTTGGCCACGGATGGTGAGAGAGGTTGCTACTAGTGGATCACCGGCCCAGCTAGACATTGGGCGCTATAAAGATGGGTGGTTAGGGCGACAGGATCAAGACTAGGGGTTCTGTCTGTGAAGGCTTGGACGAGCCTGATTGGTTTTATACCTTCATGCGTTTATCCTTCGAGATTGACACCAGACTCCTAATGCATGAACTTGGACAATTGACTTGATATAATTCTGCCTTGGATAAATCCGCGGCCATGAAACCTAGTTTGGCCTATCATCCGCGGTATGACAGTCGATAGGTAGGCATATGAATACGCTACGGCACATTATCCAACTGAGAACTTCCATCCCTGTACTTAAGCAGACCTTATTATGAGCTTTGTGTTCTCGATCTAAGCCTTTACAGCCTCCATCTTACGCATCTTATGTACGATGAAGCAATCTTCAATGTCGAAGGCTTTCCCAACCCTAGAAAATGTTAAGCCAGCCCAATATAGGGGGAGGTAGAATGGGGGACCTACCACAGCTGTAGGGCGGTTAGGTTGTACATTCGGTATCTGATGGAGCGAAAAAAATGACCTATCCTATAGTTCTTGACGTCTTGGGCCGCAGGGCGAGTTTATAGCCCGGGTTGGCTCGTTTTTCTGAGCAAATGTCTTATGGCCGTTAGCCTTTTTCTTATTTCACAAAACGTGCCAAAATGAGTTTTGCGGCATTAGGTAACTCGCCTCTAAGCCCAACAAACCGTACATAAGACTTCTAGGTTGGCGGTATAAGAGTAGAAACAGCATAAGGGTACTCATAGAGAGCTCCCAAAAAGTCGATTAGTACATTAGAGCACTTGTACTCCGAATCTGAGCTTTGTCTAATCAGGTACTGATCTGATAAAAACCCCTCTGCCTCCGTCTCTCTTCCACAGCCCTCACCAACGCCTTGAATGCCCTCAAATCCCCAGCCAGAGTCTCCTTTGCCCGATTTAGTTCGGCCTTTTCAACATACTGATATTTGCCACGATCCTCCGGGGGCAACACGGCGGGATCATTATTCCCAAAGTGCATCTTGCCCGTGAAATCATCAGCCTGGATCCACGGACTGGGAAGGAGACCTGTATCCAACGTGGTATACCGCAGGCAGGTGAGCATACAGCGCATGTACTCGGCCGAGTTAAAGTGATTTCCAGCCCTCGATGGGTTCTCCATACGAAAGTCGACAAGATTGGGCAGCTCAGCACGAATGCTATCGAACACTGCCTCCCATGTTCCCGGGAAACTGAATGTTGACTTCCCTTCGTCGAAGCCGAATGACCACTCGGGATACTGTTTCCAGTCATGTATCGGTGTATTCCAATCCCGCAACTGGCCTTGGTTGAGACCCGACTGATGCATCAAGGTTAGGTAGGACACAATGGCGCATTGGTTGAGCCGGAGGGTCTCTAGACTCTTTTGCGCCAGGACCCAGTCGAACTGGTTGTGGTGGCCAATGACGAAGTTGCCCAACGTCAAAGTCTTTAGATTCGGAAAGAAAAGGTTCTTTCCGTCGAAATATCCAGGTGCGACACCCCAGTGCTCGTTGAAGGCCAGATGCAGCGATGTTAGCTGGTTGGCAAAGAGAGTGAGGAAGCTGTTCTGGAGCCAGGGTTCAAAGGTCCGGCGCTCCACGCAATCCAGGTCATAGTCCGGCCCGGCCTCGTTGTACTCCTCTGCTACTAAGAGGCGGAGTTTGGTAATTCCCTTGGCTACGGACCTGAACGAGTCGGAAGAAACGAAATCTGGAATGGGTATGTTCTGCAAGTTCTGGATTGTAAGGGATGTGATACTGGTAACGGGGTTGCCGTGTTTACCAGCCTCACGAGTTGCGCGTGTCTGCATGGCCCTAAATACTGCCTCGAGGGTATGCAGCCGCGTCGAGACTGATTCGATGCCGCATTCCCAGTAGTAATCATGGTCCGGGTCACCAGTACACTTATCCGAGAAGCGGATGTGGACGGCCTGGAGTTTGGGCAAGTGGGCGATGCAGTCAATCGCCGAGGTGAATTCCTCGTAGTCGCCATCTTCCCACAGATCCCACACGTCATAATTGCGATCCTGGGTTATATCATGGGGGTAATGGTGCGGTGCGCTATAGATCTCGACACATCGGGCGGCGTGCTGCACTGTCGAGCTGGCTACTAGCTGCTTGAATTTTGTGAAATCCTCGCCGTCGGGAGTGTGCAGCAAGGCGACATTGCGAAACATGTGAGTCAATGCTACCGAGTTCCATCGTCGACAGACCAGGCGGGCGTTGCGGAGGTCGTCCAGCTCCACGTCCAACCCTGAGTCGCTCTGGCCTTCTGGGAGTAAAAGGTAGCCAATGATGATGCTGAGTACCTCGAGTGGAATGTTACCGATCCCCATTGTGAGCTGAAAGACCTGAACGACAGAGCATGAGGTGAGAAAGGGAATTCGGGCAAGTTCGTGTGTTGCGGCCAAGATTGAAAGCAGTCTAGGCAGCAGTGTAAAGTCTCCACCTTGAGTGGATCTGGATCCTGATCCTGAAGGGCACTGTCCGGAATCCGAACACTTCCAGGTAAGAAAGCGTTTGCATCTTCGACCACAATATGCTGGTTGTTCTTGTTTTCAATTCCATGTGGAAAAGTCATGATACGGTATGCTTCCTCACCAAGAGTCGAAAGGTAGATTGCAGCTTCAAAGTTTGCAGCGTTTACCGTGGCCTGTAACAGAATGCTAGCTAGTATCGGGCCTGTTGTCACTGCAGAATATCAACACAAAATCAGCTGCCTCAGCAATGAGGTGCAGGGTCTCCAGTCGCTTCTAGTTCACTGCCGCAAGCTTGGCAGTCCCAAATACCCATTTACCGCATCCATTCATCAGCTGGATCTTGCATTCCTCGAGAAAGTAGCGGACAACTTCTCCCTTCCCCCAGTCCACAGCGATCATGAATCGGGTGTAACCTTTTGGGTCTCCGACACTGATATCCACTCCGCAATCCTTAACCAGGAACCGAGATGTCGAGGCGGGTGGCATTTGCATCACAAGATGGATGAGCCACAGGCTGAACAAGACCTCTCCGTGCATGCTCTTCCCGTACATACGGCTCAGCATCCTCGCGTCATCGTTGTGTCCCTCCAGTTTAGCCTGCACAAATGCCGTTTCACGAAAATTGTTCTCCCGAGCGGCCTGCAATTGTGTTTGGTTATTCTGAAGCAGCAGCTCAATGACAGAGTCCCTGGCTTGGTGTGCAGGGCAGTTGAGAGACGTATCGCGGCGACGGCATTGTCTCTCACATTCGACGTCACTTCGACCAAGCAGGAACTTCACAATGTCAACCCGTGTCTATGGTGGATAGCATACATCAGCGCTGTTCTTCGCCCCTCGTCCTTTTTGTCGGAATGAATGGTTAGTGCCTCGTTGGTGCATCAAGACCTCCGGGCAGAGCTCCGGTAGCCCGAGCGCAGCTACCAAGTGAAGTCCGGTAATCCGGGTGTTGGTAGCACAGCAATGGAACCAGAGGAAGGGCCAAGGCCCATATAATTGTCCATTGAACGCATGCGTGGCGGGCTGCTGGTCGCCGAAAAGTCCGAGAGCCTGTCCGAGACTGCCTTCTAGAAACACATGGCATGGAAAACATAGGAAATGTCCGCATAGTCAACCAGGTGATGGTGGCTTCTTGGGCATCATTTCCTGGCTGAGAGTTGTTTCGCTGCGTAGCTGTGAAGAGAAGGACGAGTTTCTAGAGGTAAAAACTGTACCGCATGAGCCAGCTAAAAAAAAATTAAAAAAAATAAAAAAAAAATGTAGGGGTTTAAAGGAATCGATCCCAGATGACTTAGCTGGAAAAGAAAGGAAGGCGTCTCGATGGGTTCTAATCGTCCCTAGCCTTCGACTTCTTCGACTCCGTCTTCCACGGCCTCCAGCTCTACAGAAGCATCAGAATCTTACGAAGGCCCAGAGCTCCCTACTAGTACAAGCTCGTACGGGGGCTATAGGTCTACGTGACTTCCTATTCAAGCAACATGTTCCACCCTTCCCCAAATCCTACCTTGGTTGTGGGGAGGGCCTGGAAACTGTAGATGTTACGGGGATTCTACTGTGGTCCCTTGACTGATGACCTCTAGAGTGTCAT
Source organism: Madurella mycetomatis (assembly GCA_022530565.1). Lineage (NCBI taxonomy): Eukaryota > Fungi > Ascomycota > Sordariomycetes > Sordariales > Madurella > Madurella mycetomatis. The sequence goes on along the minus strand of JAJTVB010000003.1, from coordinate 8,959,487 downwards.
AGATGACTCTGGAGTAGGCACTTCATGAACACTGGCATGGCGTACACAAAGTGAGGTAAGAAAGGTATCGATTGTTAAGAGTTAACTGGTCCTCACAGAGGACCGGGAATGGAGTCTTTATATACCCCTAGGCCGTCATCCCTAACGGGATACGGGCCCAGGCACTGCGAAGCAGTGTGGGCCCTCTCCACGCAACACGTGAGGAACCATGGCTCAGGGGAAAATGAGTACAAGGAGGGTCAAAGAAAGTAAGGGGGCTAGAATGACTAGAGTAATATGTAATAAAAGGGGTTGTGGCTGGCTTTGGCATTACGCGGAACTTTTGAAATGAACCTCCGTACCTTAGGCAGTTCCAGCCGCACTGCTTTGTGGCCCATTTTAGGCCCTCTTTTCCGCCTACAACTTGTGGCTGTTAGATATACGACAACAAGAGTTCTCCCTGTCTTCTTTACCTTGATTGCGTTCTTCGTTGTTGTTATTGTGAGAAGTTCCCTCGCAAATTAATACCCCTCCGCTCCTTTCTACGCGGGGATCGATTCGATCCATTACAGATCAAAATCATCATCCTCCTGCGGCGGCGTCACCGGCCGCTCGGTTCCTACCGGGTTCTGGCGTTGGACGTCCGGGTCATAAAGTGATATGAAGACTGTACGGTCCCTTGTTGCTGACTCGACAGACTCGACTATCTGCAGCCGGCTTCTAAGATTGTATCTTGACGATACTGCTAACAGTTCCGGGTACCAGTTTCGCTCTACGAATCGAGTGGTTAACAACGAGAAGGTGCACTATTATACATCCTTTCGGACGGGTAGCGTTTCCCCGGGCTAACGAGACTAGCTTACCTCTAGGCATAGCCTGCATAGCCATCCTCAAGTTCTTTCTCACATATATCGTGTCCTGGAGGAAGTCTTTGAGGACGGACCGCGCCGTGTCATTGTCAAGCGTTGATATGAAGTCTGTATCCGGGCCCGGTCCTACTGGCCATCTCTCCCGCATAACACGCACCGCATCGTCAAAGCGGGCGTCCACCATACGGTCATCGACCTCGGGCGCGGTTTCGCGTAGAAATTCCTTCACTCCCCCCACAACTTGGATGTATTCTGGCCTAACCAGCGCCTCGAGACTCGAGCTTGCTATATCGGACCACGCGATACGTTTCCGCGCGCGGACGAATGCGTACCGCACGAACGGCACGCCGAGCGCCGAATCTCCTGATAGCCCCTGTGATATAAGTTCTGCTTGTTGGCGTCTCATCTCATGACTCGTGTACCATTCGTGCGAGACGAGGAGTACCCAGCCGTTGGGTTCGATGGCTTGGAACATTGGCCAGCATTCGACTTGCATTGGCCTACCCGTTCCGGTCTCCGCCAAGGATATACTACACCGCTCAGGAATAGCAAAGTTCTCGGCAGATATTGGGCCGATTGTAGTCCCCGGGAACTCATTCCCGTAGGACAACAACTCTGAAGATATAGCGGCGAAGCTGAATAGTGAGCTATCGGTAAGCACCGAGTGGCAGTACTGAAGAAAGCCCGCGACGAGGCGTACGGGCTTGAGAAGAGCGTCGCCGAGGAAGAAGTGGCAGGGCCGAAACCGCTTAACCCCGTCCCTGTCGTCGCCCGCGGCGCCTACTAACTGCTGACGAACGAACATGTGCTGTACAGGGAACACGCTAACTAGAGACGTATGACTTAGCCTACCGCCTCTGGGGTCTAGTAGCCAGAACCTCCTCCGCAGTGGTGCCGAGAAAGCACACGTTAGGAACATATTTCTAGAGCTGAGGCGACTAAAAGTGGATAATGGTAATGCGCAGATCTGTGAAAACAGCTGCGATGACTTGTCATCGTTAGCACGCGTTGGCCCCTGGAGAAAACAAATGTCGCGGATGGTCCCGGACCGGGCTAAGATCTCGAGGAGAGGTATTGGGGAACCGCCTAGGTGGTCGATACAAATGCTCAACGCTTGCGCGTCTCGGAGTTCGGCGGACTCGAGAGCCGCGGCTATATTCTTGTATGTCAGGCTTGTATATGCGACCCAATTGAGGTGCGAGTGTCCGGCATAAGCTAGCCGGAGAAGCTGTATAGAGGATTCCGAATAACCTAGTACCTCGGGGCTTTGACAGAGTTGGGCAAGTAGGTGTGCCTGAAAGCTTTGGTGGCTAATGAGTTCTCGGTGAATCTCGACGTCCAATCCGTTGTAGCTTATAGCGTCTCGAATAACGCGTGCAACCGCCCAGTCAAGGGTAGTATCCTGACTAACGGGAGGCATCAAGTTGATAGATCGCGCCCCTAGGCCGCTATCGGAGCTAAAATTAGGTCGCGGCCAGATATCTGCGGGCTATATGAACAGGTGATTTATTTAAAATGCGGCGACTTAGAAGAGAATGATCCTTACAGTTGAGAGCACTCTGCTCAGCAACCGGCTGCTTCTTTAGCCGCTTGATAGCATCCTTCCAGTTATAACGGCCATGCTTGTTCATATACCCTGTCCCACATAGCGGTGAGCGGGAACGAGACTCCTCGAGCTTGATGACCAGTTCTTGGTCCGGTACCCAGCTTTCTATATAATCCCAGCCGGATGGGTTCGCCGTTAAATCTATGTTGGCTATATAGTTGATTTTTAAGCCAATAATGCCATAACGTACGTTGTCTAGGTCCGAGATATCGATAACGACTATACCGTACTCCAGTTTGTCGCCGCGAAATACGGTTCCCAGGGCTTGTTCCTGGACATCACCTAGACGGGTGCCGTAAGTGCCATCGCGGTTAAGAGCTAGGCGCAGGCACGATGAGACAAAAGGAAACTCGCGGATGCCAGGTGCCCAAGGCAACTCAGGCATATCCGGCTTGCCGGGTTTCTCCTTCCAGTTGCTCTTCCAGGGGGAAAAGTCGTAGCCGGGCTGCGGGGCGTCGGGGATCTCTACGCGCTCCGGTTCCGAGTGGTGGCCCCCACGGTACCAAGCAACAGCCAGGGCCAGCTCAGCCTCGAGAGCAACACGATTAGCAGGCTCGGTCAGGACACTGATAATGCGTGCACAGTCCTGTAGCACGTGGTGGACTCGTTGCGCGCTGCGGGAGCCGTTTCGACAGGGGCCGGGGCCGTGGCCTTGCCGATAGGTGACGGCGAGCGGTCTGTGGCTGTCGTGTGTCCCCGGAAACCCTACATCAGCGACAACATAGAAAACGAAGGACCGCGGGCTGGTCGTTGCAATTGTGGTGCGCAGCATAGTATAGTACAGGATTTATATACTCCGAATGCGAGGCAACAAAAAGCACGACGTGGTGGAGATGGTTTAATGCGGGCAGGGATATACGCAATGGAGCGAGATGATTGAGAGAGTAGTAGAAAGTCGACCCTGCGTTTATTAAGAGAGGGGCTTTTCGGACTATGAGAAGGTTCTTTCCATACTATGGCCCCACCCGAAAAAGGCCCATGCACTCACACTAAGCCTAATTCGGCTGCATCCATCAAGATGGACACGACAATGGACCTAAGACGCGCAACGGCAGGCCTGCTGATGTGCGTAGCCACGAAGGCCTTATGCTCGGCGCTGAACTTACTCAAGGATAGAATATCCTCACGACTTTCAGCTGGTGGATGGTTGTGAAGTTCGTGGCCCTGTCGAATTTCAAATGTATATTTGCGATTGTTTTCAACGCCTTTGCAGAGGCCCGCCAGCCACAATTCAACTTCGCAGCATCGCTAGGGCGTATCATATCCCTGAGACAAGCGAAGTCCACCCTGTTGTGGCCAAAGTCTTTGACGTGGTTAAGCACGAATCTTTCGAATACCGAAGCGCGCCTCCGCTGCCCACTCATGAAGATCTTCAGTCAACTCAGCAAGAATGTCGTATTCGTGCGTATGAAGCTTGTGATTAGGCGATTAGTCAACGGCTGGGGTAAGTCTTCGTTGCTATCGTCAAGGTTGTCGGCATCGAAACCGACCGCAGGGGGCTTCTATACAAGCACTTACTTAGGCCAATTGAGCGCGTAGTTCAACGTGCAATTGAAGGCGATTCCAGAGCTCTTGTCGGCGTTGTTGTAAGGAAGGTAGGTCTTTACCAAAATGGGCTTAATATGGGTGCTTGTGTGGATGCACGGGCCTCTTCGGGTGGGGTCATAGTATGGAAAGACCCTTCTCATAGTCCGAAAAGCCCCTCTCTTTATTAAAAGAAAGGCAAGGTGTTAAAGTGAGCGCTGGATCCTTACAGCGGGAAGCACCTGTCAACAGGCGCCAGATTACCTAATTAAGCGCCCATCATCAGCTTTTCCAGTCCCCTACTTGGGGGCCATATCTGCAGTGGATCATCGATTAATCGAATCAAGCTCTACGGATCGTAATTTTGCGTGCGCGCATTTGAACCCAATTTGCCCGAAGAGTGCCACAGACTGTAGTTCCAACGACAGTTAGGTGTCATGATGCGGACTAAGTTATTGCCTGTGTAGAGTATACGTAGGCATCAAGCTATCTGTAATTAGTGCAAAGTTATTTAATGCTAGTGATCTCCGTTAGGTGTATCGACATAGCCTATTGCATCGGAAAGGACTTTTTTTGCTTTTTTTTTTTTTTGGGGGGGGGGGGGCTATAATTATTCATCATCTGATTGCCACGTATACTTGAGCATCCGAAGGACATACAAGCTCTTGTTACTGGCTAAACACATAAATACCCCGTTTCTAGTACGTTAGAATCGTCCCGATCAAATAGCCCGCTGTGATAAGGGGGAAGGGAAACACTTCGCTTCCATCAGGTGACTACCTGCCTATAGCCCCGTAGAAGTTCTGGAGCACTAGTACGTTAACGCGTCTCCCGGGTCTCGGGCCTAGGCACGACATATCTAGGACATCGCAGGCTGGGGACACGAAAGTTTTACGCACATAGCATTATCACAGTTCTAAGTTCATCATAAGTCAGGAGGAATGTGCATCCATCAGCGCGTTTGATGGCGATATGACAGTCGACAACAATTTGGTATTTGTAACGCCCCGAGCCCCTTTCTACCACCCAGCGCCGCCACAGGTGCCTAGAGATAGGTAGTTAAACTAATGCGACCAGCTCCTTCAACATCAGGGATTAAACTGGGGCACTCCTGCTGCGGAATGTGCGGCTTGCAGCTCGGCTCACAAATCGTCCCGTTTTCAGGAACTTTGCCCGTATTGAAATACTCGCGCACAATGTTAAAGGTGCACTCGCTCTCCGCAGACGAAAGCGCGCAGTGTCCGACTCCCTCTTGTACCACCACCGAAGACCCCTTATGTGCCCGCGAGAGCTTCCAGGCGTTCGCCAGCGGGGTTGCGTTGTCAATCCGTGTCGAAAGGATCAGCAGAGGCGCGGCAGGGGTGCTGTTACTCGCCCGCGGGTCCGGCGCGGGGCTACCCCAGGGCCCGTGGAATGCGTAAGGAGGCGCAATCTCCCAGTTGGCACAGGACATCGGAATCCGTGCCCAGGCCTCACCCACGGTGGGGGATTGTTCCACGAGGCGCGACATAACGTTGCGCGCCCAAGAGAGGTTGCGCTGACCTGCCGATGCGTACGAGTCGCCGCAAAGAATCCCCATCGCCGCCTCGAGCGCCCAGGTGTACCGCTGGGGTGGCGATGTCTCAGGGGTCTCTGCGCAAATGGATGATTGGGAGCTGTCATCAAAGAGACCTTCGTAGTTCTCTGCCAGTATGTTCGCTAGTGACTGGGCTAGCCCCTCGTATGTGACGATTGGGCTGTACAGGCCCAAACGGATACGCTCGCGGACGGTGAAGGAGGATAGGATGTTGACCCGGCCGCCTTGCACGACCGATATGGGCGCCTCTTCGAGGGATTGGATGAGATCATTGACGCGCCGCTTGATGTCGGCGCTATCTCTATCCTGTGGCTGGCGCAGCGGGCAGCCTTCGCCACCGTCGAAGCAGACCTGGTAAAAATAATCCATCCCGTCGTCGACGTCGTTAAGGTTCCTCAGCCAAGTCTGGAGACGACAGTGGTTAGTTAGCTCTCCATCATAGCCGACCTCACCTCACCAACTTACCCCAGCAGTGTAATCCTCGGCATCCACAATCCCGTCCACCACCATCCTGCCCACTCGTCCCGGAAACATGCTCGCAAACGTATTCCCGAGATGTGAGCCGTATGAGAAACCCATGAACTGCAACCTTGGCGCTTCTCCGGTGCTCTTCGCCCCCGTCGCTTTTCTCCTCGCCTCTTCGGCACGCTCCACGATTTCCAGCATATCCCGCGCCACCGACGCAGTCGACATGTGTAGGAAAATGCTCCCGCCGGCCTGTTCTGCCGTCTGCTGCGCACACAGCTTCTGGATGCCCTCGGCCACCTCAAACTTCATGTTGAGACCCTGCTCCGTCGTGGCGGCCGGGATTCTATGGTCCCGCAGCTCGTTCAGACGCCGCTCAAAGTCATTCTCGAAGCACACCGCGCTGGGGGTGCTCAGGCCGGTCCCGCGCGGGTCGAACCCCATCACATCAAAGTGTCGCACCCCGGGGGTGTCGGCGATGCGTTGGAACATGGGGCCAAACAGGCGAGCAAAGTCGACGCCGGGGCCACCGGGGCCACCTGGGTTGATCAGGATGGGTCCGCCATACGACGGGTCAGAAGCAGGTACCGTGGCAGGGAGGGTGATGATGGCGATGGCAGCGTGGGGCCCGCCTGAGGAGTTTGTGTACCGTCCTGCAATGTTGTGGCTGTGCTTGGACCAATCTAGCGGCACGAAGAGACGAGCACATTTGAAATTGGTGTAGCAATCATGGTATTAGAGGTCGGCGGTGGGTGTGATAGTGGACCAGTCAAAGGTCTCGGATTGGCGCGGGACGATAGGGGGTAGGAAGGCTACGGCTGGGGATGCGAGGAGAAACGTGGACCAAATGGCCCACGAGTTAGGGGTAACTTTCATGGTAGACGCCTATAATAGAAAGAACAAGGGGCCAGAGCCTGAAAGCGGGCGATGGCGGCCTGTAAATCGCAGTGATCTCAACTTCTAGCCTGGGCTGGTCAGAAGGTTTAAATATTTAAATGTGTAGAGTATGTGTGTGCCTTGAGTTCGTATGTGCCAATTATGAGCGAGCAATGGCTTAGTCCGAGATTTGCAACTGCCTGTGTCCGCCTAAAAGACTTACAGCTGCCAATTGAGTTGGCCTGGCCATGACGAGACCACCATATTGGCTAGAGAATGTAAAAAAAATTGGAGAAGTACATGGAACCCTTGATTAAACTAAGTTGTAGTAACGGGAGTATGTGCCAGTTAGGAAGGCACCTGGTTTGTGGAACCGAGGTAAACGATCCTTCTCATAACATTATGCGAGGATCAAATCCTATATTGGAGGGCTAAAAGCTACACAGCCCCGTAACCACGTCATAATCGAGCCCGATGGATTCAAGTAAAACTATCAAGTGCGATTGGTCCTTGCTTCTAGTATCTCTTGCCCATACGGTCCCTCGTCGAAGATCGGTCTGCGGAAAAGCCTGGAAGCGGGTCGCAGTCATGATCATTTTGAGGCAGGGTAACTCAGGAGCACTTCTGTTAACCGGCGCTTACTTCTCTTCTTTTCAGTACCATGACGATCAAATGAATTAGACCCGTCGCAGCTTCGCCTGATCACTATAATTACGTATTACCGGTTAATTAGGCCAGGGGGGTTGAAGGTTACACACAAGCTAAGTCCGAGGATTCCGGGCTATGTACAAAAGAGAGATTGCAGAAAGTCAGCCTCGCGCTCGCTGGCGTACGGTGCAGTAAGGTAGGAGGGTGGCATGGCTCGCACCGCCACCCCCCGCCGTTGCACCGCCGAGCAATAGGGACAGCCCTCAGTCCTCGAGAAGGACATGTCCGCGCTTTTAGAAGAGACTTACATCGTTCTTCTCTTTGCTCCAAGTTTCTCCGGTGAATGTTCCAATTGTCACGCACATACATTTCAATGTGGCTAATTCAACCGGATGACCTGGTATCAGGATTCCAAGCTTCCTTGCAAAAATGTTGACGAACCGGTCAATTCTCCTTGAGAATAATGGAGGCTTGCGACTGTGCAGCAAAGTATTAATGAAGCCGGAGGCACAATGCCCATATCGTTATTATCATGGTGGTCGACCAACGAACCGCGCTGCAATCGCGGGGGTGCGAGTTGGTTGAAGGAGCCTGAACGTGTGAGCAAGGTAATTATGGGCCAGTCGCAGCTTCGCTTGACCACTAAGATTACATATTACCGGTCAATTAGGCCAGGGGGATTAAAAGTTACACACAACTCGAGTCCGAGGATTCTCGGGAGTTGTACAGGAGAGAGACTGCAGAGAGTCAGCCTCATGCTCGTCGGCATACGGCGCACTAAGATAGGAGATGGCTCGCACTGCCTCCCACCGCTGTTGCACAGTCTATAACGTGAAACAACCGTCCAGTGTTTATCATACCACTATGGGCGCTAAATAAAACCTTGTTGCATGCATTAGTCAATAATGAGGGTTGGTATGCCGCGCCAAAAGTCATGGTGTTTTGCTCACTGGATGCTAGCCGGTAACTAACCACTAACTGACGAAAGAGATGCATGGGGGCCCGCTCAAGCTATCACGACGGCGGCTTTCCATGACCGGCGACCATTGCCTCAGACCCATCTCGGTGCCCTAGCAACAAACCGTGCTGCAAGCGCTGGGACCACTCGACGGGCTCGCGATATGTCATCACCGCATGCTAGTTTAAATTAAAGAGGAGCGCTTAAAGTGGAGCGCTGGTTCCAAACACGGTCTCAAGGAAGTCCATCTCAGTTGTGTTCAAGAGGTTCCGGTATTCGTCACCCCTCTCTTACCCTGCACCTCTTCGCTCCACGCCGTATCACTCGTCATACTTCATCGAGCTTGAAGTCTGAGGAATGGAGATGTTGGGCGTCGCGCATTAACTCCGTGGAATGCCTGGTGCCTTCTACTATAAGGGCGCGGAGACGGTGGACCTCGAAAAATCTGGCACTTTGCGGGACAAACTTGAGATCGGCGAGGCGGACGAATCACTATTAGAACGGACCTATGAGATTTTGAAGAAAGTTCGGATCGATGCCGTTAAGTCTTACGAATGGAACTGTCAAGGCTAGGTACTCGATGGATTTGAGAAATTGCAGCAAGAGGGGTTTGTTTATAATCATCTTACCCAAGAGGGAGTGGTGAACTGGTTGAAGGAGACCTGAACAGGGGATCAGGGTAGTTATTGGCTTGACGATCTAGAACATTTCAAGATCCATATCAACTTCTGTTTCCTCCACATACTCTGTCATAATTTCCTTCAGAATCTGCCTCCACCAGAGCTGGCTTCGCGCACCAAATAATGCCTTTCGGTACTCCCACCAGGCCAGCCAGAACCACGCCATCTCCCAGTCGAGAATACCGTGCACGGTGCCCGTCTCGGGATCCAGAAGGATGTTCTCCCATGAAAAATCGGCATGAGCGAAACGGACGTCGTGGGAGTCAGGTAACCGAGTTCGATATTTTGATGCCCATTCAGGTCGCGGGCATTCTTGACGGGAGCAACAAGGAAGTCATGGAACTCGCTAACAGTGCTGAAAGTGCCGCAGCCGGACCTATTGTCCAGACGGTGGTCATACGCTGGACCGCCGGAACAGGACCCGATCCATCCAGCACCAGGGGGCCGAAGCTGATGTAACTGGTCGAAGTATGATTTAAGTTGTCGGATAGTTTCAGAGCGAGCCTTCTCGCTCATATTTGGCCAAACAACACCCAGCTCGACCCCGGGAAGTCTTTTCATCAGAATCCAGCCTTGCTCTTTGTCGTACGCTGCATTGCAATTGACCTCAATGATAGCTGGGATGGGGATCGAAGTGTTCCTTCGAACGTAATCCATCGCCTCAACTTCCCGCGCGAGCCGCCACGAAGGGCCCTGTCTGCGGACAATGTCAGGCCCGTCGAAAGTAAGTCGGTTGACGACTCGTAAAGTGCGAGGGGCCTTGAAAGTTGTATTGACGTCAATCATTGTTGACAAATGTGTCAGAATCCGGAGAGGTAGATGTTTTGAACGCTCACGGGCGCGCAACTTTGAATTCGTGAGGATTTTCCAGTCACGCAGTCGAGGCGATCTGCAGCCGGGAAAGCAACGGTATTGAAATTATCACGTGGGCTGCTGCCTTCACCAGGTCACTGCGCGGTCCGCCAGACTACTATGATAAGGTTTGGCATTTGGGGGCTTTGGCTTGAACTCAATACGGAAATTTCGCTGATTTCGCTGGGCTCTTCCAGCCGGACGGTTAAGACAGCAGGGCCAAGTTAGGTGCTCTCTTTCATATTTATCGAATCTCAGCCCCTAAGTCACTCCCTAACAAGATATTTTCTCGTAAATGAATTGCCTTCAGAAATTTCAAGGAGTAGAAATAAATCATTTTCAGTCAGTGCGGAAATCTATTAAATTTCATTACGGAGTGCATACCCGAGACGCAGAATTTCAGACTCCCAGCCTTCAGAACCTCAGGCACGTATTAATTATACAACCCATTCCTGTATGACGCGAAGTTGACCTAGGGGTAGATGGCGCCGAGCCTGGACTGGCGGCCCGGCCGGAAAGAAATCCATACACAAGTTGCACAATCTAGGAACTTGTCAAAAGTACTAGGCTAGAGAACAGATGTATCATGGAGTTGCCAGTCTGAAACATTCGTGGAATCACACAAAGTCACCCTAGCTCCCGGGTTAGTGACCAGCATGTAGTCATTACCTAGACCCGGGCCGTCAGGGTGTCTACTTAGCCATCATTTCTCTGTTGATACTAGGCTGTAAAAACACGACTGTTGCTATGGTAAGAGGGAGCTTCTCTACGAGGGTCTGCCGAAATGATGAAGCATTTATTTGTCACAAAACTTTTCCAAGCCTTAGAAAACTTCATCAATTCATATGATATGACAAGCAATAATAGGTACAACACCTCAAGCGATATTATGCACTCAAAAGATCAAGGAAATGCGATAGTAATCCATACTGGCGGGGAAAAATGTTACAACAAATCTCCGCTCTTTTTTCAGTCGCTGCTGTGAAGGGATAGTTGCCTAATGATGCTACTGCTGACTTATTAGAAGAATAACTTGGTCCTCCGGCGCACAATCTTGCCATTGACGCAAATAGTGGCGGCCGCCACAGGCTGCGGGATTGCGAGCCCGTTGGCGCAAATACCAAAGGAAGTCCTGCCGAAACAAGTGACAGATCCGTCCGGCGAGCAGGGCTGAGCCCCGCTGGATGAGCCGGAGCCGCTGGTAGAGACTGGGGCAGGAGCACTCGTCAAAGTCACAAACCCAGACGTCACAGCCGGGGGCGCAGGACAACCTAAGTCAGGCTGAGCAGAAGAGGCCGCGTCAGGCAAGGTGACACTAACACTCTCGGGCGGCGGGACGACGGCACCGAAACCGCCGCCGCTGTCGTCCTCGAACGTCGGCACACCGGCTGCCTTCTCGCAGCTCCCCTCGCTGCCGGTGACAGGCTGTTCCAGCACCCGCCCAAACCTACCGGGGTGGGGGATGTTCAGTACGCCGTTGCCCGTGCTACACTCCCCTGGAACGTTGGCCAAGAAAAGGGTCGGCAACTCATCGAAAAAGGCCGTGTTGTCCGAGCCGCCTGTGATGGTCACGGGCGCGCAGTTCATGTACACCTCCCTGTTGCCGATCTTGTTGAACCACGTCCAGGCGAAGGTGGCATTCCCGTTGGGCACATCCTTGGGGATGGGGATGTCGAACTGGCGGATGCACTCGGTCCCGGAGTCGTTGCCGCAGTGGGCCGCGTCCGCGCGGCCGTCTCGGTCACTGCCCGTCACCGGCAGGTTGCCTTCTGCCGAGACGGGACACCCGCCAATGATGGTGTAGATGACCTTCCACTTGGATTTGTCCGCCGGGGGCGGGTTCTCGTAAGTCAAGCTGAACTGGCAGGAACCGCCGCCGTGCTGGGCCCCGCCAGTGAAGTTGACAAGCTGTGTGGTGCCCGCTGTGATGGGGGTCACCGCTACAACGTCGAAGACGCCTTGGCAGGGGAAGGGAAAGGAGGGGCCGAGCGGATCGACTTGAAGGAGTTTGGCAGTATCCTGGAGGTTGAAGGGAGTTGGTGTGTTCATGATCATGTGGCCGTCGACAGTGCCTAGTAAGAAGGCTATGGCCGCGACCACGGGTGGGATAGCCATGATATTGATGCTTTTTTTTCCCGGCGATTGTGGGTTTCGTAAAGAATGTGTGTCCCTTACGCTCGGTCAAAGCCTTAGTCTCTGTCTTCGTCGCAAGAAACGGTAGATGAGTCTCGTGAAGATCAGCATCGCTATCCGAGATGCCCAGAGATCCGTTTCATATATACTCACTCAGAAAGGGTGAAGTGAATATCTCATTGTTGTTGAACCCGAACAATGGGGCCATTCAACGTTAGGATCCGCAATGGGAGACAGAAAATTCTGTTGGCGCCTCTCTTGTGCTCGAACAATAACTAAGGAGGTTAGCTAATCATGGGGATTTGGTTGTAACTCCACGCCCTATCATGGACAAAAGACGCTTTACTTCGGTATTCCACGAATTTTAAGTGTTAAAGCTTTGAAGGGCATCATAACACCGCGATTACCGAACTTCCCCGGGCGGAGTACCAAGTTTGCGGTCTACGTGACAGACTGCGTTATCTAAGGTGTTCTGGAACATACAGGGTATGACAGCAATAGTTCCATGAAAGATAAACGCCAAAGATGAAGGAACTGTGAGCGCAGAGAAGAACCCCAACCAGAACCGTTAATTATTCCGCATCCGCCATGCCTTTGTTTTGAGATAGGCAGAATACGGCCGAAGTGGATGGAAGGGTATTGGGCAAATGAAGAGCTCTACTCTACTGCAATAGGGAAGGAAAAGTGATTGAGTTCGAGACAGAGGGCAAGTGCTCCTCCCTCATCTGATTAATCACTGGTAAGTCTGAGCCGCCCACTTTCTACGTGTTACATTCCGAGGATTTCTTGGGTTAATCGAGGCTCAACGCTGCTAGCTCCCGAGTCATCCGAGTCATCTCGACGACAATCCAGGCCGAACAGCAAAAGACCAAGATCGCGACCGAAATCCAGGTGCTAATCGGCACGGACAAAAACGGAGGCATGCTGCACCAAAAAAGCAATAAGACGGGCCGACCATCTCCTTCCAGAATGGGAAGCCCACAACGAATGGGATTGCGAACCGGATGGGTACTGTACCAGCACGCCCATAACCCGGGAGAAAACGATGCCCCCTTGTCCTTCGATATAGGTTTTCACGTATTCTCTGATACCTTTTTGCGATCGTTAATTGTAGGCTTTTCCAATTAGGTTCTAGATACGTTAGAAGCAGAGCGCTGAAGTGCGCCGTGATATACCATCCTAGAGTTTACTAAAAATATCTAGAGCCGGATCCAGGCTTCAGTACAGTCACTAAAGGACGAAGGCGAGTTGAGATCATTGGTGTTACCGGTAATCGGCCGCGGGAATATTGAACAAGGCTTGATGGCTTCTAGTTGGACAAAGGGGGATAAAAAGCTTGTTGATCTCGAAGGCTGTGGGGCGGTCTATTTATGATGGGCTTGCAAAACCAATTTGGCAGGAGGGGGCGGAACGGCCAAATGCGGGCTCAGTAAACTGAGATCAATGGCGTTTGCCCTTGTTCTGTGTGGTCTTGCCAGTTGCCGCCGTTCAATGCGAGAAATGCCAATTTTGCCGAAGCAGGGGATACCTATTGCCAACTGGCATCAGCTGAACACCCCGCCAAGAGGTTCAAAGGCAACGCCGTTGCGACAAGGCTTGGGCTCCCCCACTTTGCTTGTACAGTACAAGTAACCGGCAACCTTTGCCTTAGAACATCTCTCTCGATCGAACGCTCGCGCCAGTCCATATATATCGCTAGAACGCATTGTTTCATCCCGGCATATCCGCATCTGCCATTAGCATTCGCCAAACGCTCCTTACTACGCCCCACCCCGCGATCATGGACCACGACCAGTTTGGCGGCCGCACCGACGATGACCTCTTCTCCGACGACATCGAGCCTGTGGACGAATTTTCCAGTCTCTCCACAGCGGTCCAGACTGTAAGCGAAGGTGTACCGTCGCAGCCAGAACCAGCCCCTCCGGCTCCGGCACAACCACAAGAGCCCACTGCTGCCCCGCCGTCTCAAGCTCCCAGGTCGTCACTCGCACAATCACGGCACGCCCCACGACAGCAGGACAAGCCGCGGCATCCTCAGAACAGCAAGCCGCCGCAGAAACCACCTGCCGCTACCGACACCCCCGCGGTCCAAGAGCCGCCCGCCTCAACAGCCTCCTCGGGGACTTCCACCCCGCCCGCTCCCACCGGCCTAAGCACAAGTAGCAACAACAACACCAACCACAACAAACCCCCCAGCAACGCGCCGCGCGAGCCCTCCTCCAAGAACACGGCGTCGGCCGTGTCGGCTGCGCGGCTCAACTCGGGCGCCAACCCGCGCACCAAGCTGACCGAGGAGGAGCTGGCGGCGCGCATGGAGAAGATGAGGCTGCTGGCAGCCGAGAAGACGCGGCGGTTCGAAGAGGCGCAGCGCGATGAGACAGAGCACGCCGCGGCGCTCGCGCGGGGATTGGAGGAGGCGCGGAAGCGGCGGGCCGAGGACGCCGCGCGGCGCAAGGCGGCCGAGGAGGAACGCCGCCGGCTCGAGGAGGAGCGCGCCAAGAACCGGGAGCGCAAGCTGGCCGCCATGGGAATGAAGGAGGGCGGCTGGGACGAGGGGAAGGAGGAGAGGGATGATCGGGGCCTTGGCGCGTTCAGAGGGGCCTTTGGCGGCGTGAGGGGGAATAGGTCCAGCCAGGGGCCGGGGCTGGGCGGGAGCCGGTTTGCCTCTTCCGACGGTCGGGAGGAGTATAACGGGTTTGGGGGGAGGGGGCGGGGTGGTCGAGGGCGGAGCGGCAGGGGCGGACGGGGTGGAAGGGGTGGGCGCGAGCTCTACGAGTATGAGGATCGTGACGGCGGCAGACGTTGGGATCGGGCCCGGGATGCGGTATCTGCTCAAGAGATGCGGACAGGCGGGCCGGCCCAGCTTGCTCCCAAGAAGGCAGATTTGAAGGGCGAAGACTTCCCTGCTCTGCCATCATTAACCGGCGCAGCCCCAAAGAAGCTGGACACCACGTGGGGTGCGAAATCCAACAACCCCGTGGCGGATATCCCCCTCTCCCCGCCGGTGGGCAAGTGGGATGAAGAGGTGGCTGCCATGGACAACAAGACAAGCACGTCGTAGGAGGTTGGCATTCGTCATAGATCTAGGCTGCCGAGTTTACCCCCTTCCCGCCGCCTTTGGGTTCATGGGATGAAGAAGTGGCTACCATGCATGGTAAAGCATCAACTTATGTGGGGGTCCTTCGCAGGAATTCGCCCATTGGGGCAGAACGAGGACGCATTAAAGATGGGGGGTTCATGACGGTTATACGGCCTCGTCCACAGACGCAATACTAGCGCCGCTAAGGAAAAAAGAAGCGAGCAAAAATCACTGGAGATAATGGGATCGGGGCATCCATGAGGAGAAAAAACTGGAGGGTATCCGCAGCATTGGATATCACGCGGACTAGTAGCTTCCACCGCCAATGAGCGGTCAGCGCACAACTTTGAACGAGTGATTGATGAACTATTTTCGCTTCGCGTTGTTGCGCAAGAGCGCATTCACTGCTAACGTACACCGCACCTTGCTCTGGGCCATGATATTTACTATTTCCCCCACCCGTAAACGAAACGCCCCTAACGCCCTACCAATGCTAAGTTTGATATGGATATAAACATTAACCGCTTGCCGCCGCGGCGTTCTGGTTGGATCCCTACCATCACTCTACCAATCTACCAATCCTACCAACCCCGTCTTGGCCCGCGTGGGCGGTAGCCACCTCCGCTCCTCGGTCCTCTAGGCCCCTTGCCCCAACCGCCGTCGCCGTACCCCGCGCCCGGTCCTGTCGGCACACCGCCCATCTCCTCGTCCCCACCGCTCATCTGTGCGGGCGGCCGCTGGCGCCCGCGCATTTCCTTGGGGAACGCGTCGTAGGCCTTGCGCATCTGCGCGAAACCGAGGTGCATCTTGCCAAAGAAGTGGTCGGCCAGTCGGCGGTCGTTGTCGAGCCTGCTGAGGTAGGCACCGCACACGTCGCAGACCTGCAGCTTCTGGTGGCCCGACGGCCCGGACGTCTCGGACAACGCCTTGAGCTCCTTCTCGCGCTCCGCCTTGGCCGCCTGCGCGTGCCGCACCTTGTAGTACTCGTCATACGCCCGTCCGACCTCGCCCATCTCCCCCAGGATCTCGACCTCGAGCAACCCGTTGGCGATGGTAGTGCCCAGGTCCGAGATGGCCTTGAGCAGCGCGTTGGTCTGCCGGACCTCGTCGGGCGTCTTTTCGAGGCGTCGCTGGAGTGTGTCGATGTTGCGGTTGCACGAGTCGATGCGGTTCTGCAGGTCCCGCATGTAGTCGTACTCGAAGCCGTACTTTTTCTTCTCGCTCTCCGGGAGGCCCTCGTACTCGGCCTTGAGCGCCTCCGAGTGCACGCGAGGACAAGCACCCAGGTCGGCTTTGGTGTTGGTGAAGAGGTCGTGCGGGCAGGTGCCGACGAGGTAGGAGCGGCATACTTTGGGGTCAGTGATAGGCAACTGCGCACTGCGCGAGGCCATCCCACCGCCCATGAGCTGCTCTGTGGAATTGATGTCAGTTGATGAGAAGGACAGGGCTCGACGGGGGCAGTTGTAAACCTACCTAGCAGCTTCCTTTGCTCGGCAGCCATGATGAGGGTTTACTTCAGTTCGATACGGTCTGAGTGTGATCAATATCGTGGTGCGCTGGGCCTCAAGTGGGGGATACCCGGTCGAAATGGAAAGACGCTTCAAACGTTGAAATTTGGATGCTTGAAGGCGAGTTTACAAAGCCGCGCTGCAAGGCTGCAAGCGGCGCTGCGGAAATGTGGGGTCTTATTGTGGCTGCCAGTGACCCCTGATGCTGATCCCTGCTGGCTGGTGCGAAATCCGCTGTCATCTTTTCGACGTCGCCCGTGCTGCGACCGCCAAGACGCAACTTCGCGCCTGGCCTTAGAACATTCTTTCTACTCGCGGTTTCGTGCGCCGATGGCCAGACCGCGGTGACAGAGAAAGATGCGTCAACTCTTTCCCTTTTTTTTCGTTTCGTTACTTTCCCTATGTGTACTTTCTCCGTGTGCGGCAAACACGTCGGCCGACTACCATGAACAGCTCGTGCTGCGGCCGCTTCCTCAGTCGGCACTCTTAGCCAGCTTCAACTTCCGTTCCAACACGACCGTCTCAGAATTCGAGGCGCGCAACTTCCGCTTCTTTCCCCGATCGCTCGGCCAGATTTTGCAACATGCTGGCACGCACGAACTGCATTTGAGGTTCAGCCTGGGTCGATGGGACGCAGAGAGCTGGGGCGCCAGGCCGTGGGACGGCGCGCGTGAGGGTGGGACGGGGGTTGAGCTCTGGGCATGGCTCGAAGCCGACACAGACGAAGAGTGAGGATGCCTCGAGGTCATCCTCCATCTTAAGCAATCTATCGCTAATCATGCCGACTGCAGAGCCGACCATAAATGGCTAACGCTCACGAACGCCCTCTCGGGCCTGTTTTGCGCTTCGCTGAACTTTATCGATGGCACCCGGACGACAAGACCTGTCATGTCTTTCCAGCCCGAAGGCGACCATCCAAACTCGACGGTTACGAATATGCATTTGCTATACGGTGTGCTGCCACACGAGGTTGTCTGCACGGAGAACCTCACCCCCTTCTTGAAGCTGCTGCCCTGCAAGGGCAAAGCGGGGATCGCAACACTGCTGGATGGCCACAAGCTGTTCGATTCGTCGTGGCAGAGCATGGCCATTGATATCCGGCCCGTTTGCCCCTCTGACGGGGAGTGCGCCTTGCAGATCGAGCAGACGATTGACATGGTGCTTGACATTGCCAGATCAAAGCGGCCGAGGGGTATGGTCCTCCCCGCGTTTGCCCTTTCTGCCCTATGTGCTCACAACACTCTTAGAGAACCCCATTCCCAGGCCTCCGCCAGGCCACGAACTGCCATGCAACACCTCCAAGCCATACCACTCGCACGACACGTGCTTTCCCGCGGATTATGGCGCCAACCAGGACTGGTCCCTTTCTCAAGTCTTTGGCAAGACCATCAAGGGCACCTGCCCACTGACAGACCCCACCGTTCCACCGGTCTGTCTCCAAGTTCCTGATTCCCGCAGCGTGTACATCCCCGAGGGTGTTGTGGAGAAGAAGAACCTTGACCGGGGCTCGCGCTGCTTCGAAATCTCTCCCTCGGCCGACTTCGAGGTGGTTCTTCCCCGCCCCGATGGCGAAGGCCCCGCCGATATTCTCGAGCCCGACACCCCGCTGCTCTACGCCGAGCGCAGCTTCACAGGGCACGGCCAAGAGCGCGGCGGCGTGCAGACCATCCTGCGCAACCCCAGCCCGGATACAGAGGTCGAGTTCGTCTACATGGAATCCCTCCCCTGGTTCATGCGCATCTACCTGCACACCATGGAGGCGCGCATCGCCGGCTCCAAGCGCGCCGACCCGTCCCTGATCCGGCAGGTCTACTACCGCCCGGCCCTCGACCGGGCGCGAGGCACGCAGCTCGAGGTGCGCATGCGCGTGCCGCCGGGCTCGACCGTCTTCCTGACGTACGACTTTGAGAAGTCCATCCTGCGGTACACCGAGTACCCGCCCGACGCGAACCGCGGCTTCGACGTCGCCGCCGCTGTCATCACCATACTGGACGCCCGAGACGCCCCCGTGTACAATCTGCGCACCACGTCGCTCCTGTGCAGTCTGCCCACCCCCGACTTCAGCATGCCGTACAATGTGATCATCTTCACGTCGACGGCGATCGCCTTGGCATTCGGCGGCATGTTTAATATCATTGTGAGGAGATTCGTGGCCGCTGACGAGGGACCCGAGGTAGGACTGGGAGCGCTGAAAGCGAAGTTGAAGGGGAGGGTGAAGGCGTTAGTGGAGAGGTATCGGAGTAAAGAGGGAAAGAGCCAGGAGGGGGGGGATGGCGGGCAGTAATGGACTAAAGCGTATGATTGGGTTTTGTCTGTGTAGATGAGCTGTATACATCTTGTTATCTTTGCTTTGCCTAGCGGGCCCCAACAGCTGTAGCTCTGCCCCTTCTACAACTGCACCTTATTGCTCCGGTAAAGAACGACGACGCTGGGTTCTAGGTCCTCAGGTTTAGCGTCGTAAGTCTCCTGGTGTCTTGATTTAGTATTGCTGGTTGCCGTATTTGCACTGATAGTCAACACATCGAGGTTAGAGCACCTAGGGTGTTTTCGCTCCCAGAATGCTTTGCACCTTGCGAGCTACCTTAGCTATTCTGCTTGAACGCAACAGATTAGGACACATTATAGTACGCGTATATCCATGAACACAGTTGCACAAAACCTACATCCCCGTCGACTATGCTATACTGAGAACCTGCACTCACTTCAGCCCGCTTCAGCGCTACTACGCCTCGACCAGTGACGTAACATGCAAAACCACATCAAAATAGTACCTGTTTACTACCGAGCAAGACACACCGGGTGAGATCTTGAAGATGCCGTGAGAACCAATAATAAATTCGGGCTCATCGCCCACCTGGATCTTGAGCTTCCCGCTCATAACAGAGCAGATGCGCGTCTTTGTCGAGTCGGCGTGGAACCGGTGCACTCCTCCTGAGGAGATAGTAACTGTGAGGAGGGCTATCGCGTTAGACACTTGCACGGATTGATTCGCGGCGAGGTAGGATGAAGAGAACGCGAGCGCTAAAACGGTAGGTTAGCGATGCCGTGACAAACAATGTTGTCGAGCGGGGATACGCACGTTCAGAATGCCTATTTCCAATCGGCGTGACGCGCCCGTCGTCCGCTTCCCAGTTTTCCATTTGTAAATCTGTCTCCGCTGGGATGTTGTTACCGATCCCCAACGCAACCCGACTGGCTCTTAATGAATAACTGTTAGTTCCGGAGCCATTTCTTGACCGGGCGGGAACACGAGTTTTCGAAGTGACAATCCTCCGAGGCCTCTGATCAGCCAGAGCTCCCGCAAGTGACTCTCCGTCGCCTTCGTCTCCATCCTCATGTGTATTCGCCAAGGACAGCCGTGCGGAGCGCCTCCGACCGAAGAGGTCCTCGCCTGCCGCATCAGCCGTATCAGACAGCCAAGGGAAGCTACTATCCAGGGCCGGTTTCGGCGGCGGTGGCATGAATCCAAGCGAGGACAGACTCCTGAGGCTGCAGGCAGATGAGTTCTTGCGGTACAGGCAGCTGGCACACGCCCGGCATGACGTGCCCAAGAACCCAGCCGTTAGGTGACCGACCTCGGCAGTAGACCTGACACAGGTGGCGAAGGGACCCTTGTGACGTCGGCATTCGGAACAGGGCTTGGGACTCTCTTCGCCCGTCACTTGTATGATCAGACCGGCAATTTGCTTCGGGAGGAGATCAGTCGTCAGAGCCTGGGTTGTGACCAGATCCCGCACCCGAGGAAGATTGAGGAGCGGTTTAAGTCCCGGGGTATCGGGGTTGGGTAGTTGACCCTCAACCTGTGAGCAGATGTGTTTCCAGGGATCGTTCGAACCACCGGCGACGGTGGAAGATGTGCTATGGACGGCGCTTGGTGGTTTCATAGAGGCCTTCTTGAGCTGTGCCGCGCGTTCCCAGGCGTCTCCGGGCAAGCAGGGCTTAGCCATTGGTGGCTCGCTGGGGTCTAGAGGGTTTCTGGATACCACCCGTGCGGCACTCCCCCGGTGCGAGCCTACTACGGAGAACGTCCCGTCGCCGTTGTCATTTAGGCTGTCTGTTCGATGGCAGTTCTAAGGCAAATGTGTCAACTTGAATATCAAATGTTATTGTAGGTTCTGTGGGACGGCTCACAGTAAAATGCCATCCTAGGCCGTATCGAACTTTGCAGGCCGCTCTGCATGTCCTAATAGGGCAGATCCAAGGGCGGTCAGGGAAGGTAGCGTCAAATTGGTAACCCTCTGGCAGTAGAGCTCCAGACATGTTGACCAATTTACCGTTGCTATCTACAAGTCGCCAGGTTAGTGCCGCTGGTGGCAGCGAAATGTATGCCGGAAGCCTTACCCCACCACTCCCCATACCGACGGTCTGCAGATGCCATGTCTATACCGACATCTGATCCCACCGCCTTGACGTCCGGTATCGTATCAACCCGAGCCGAGGCTTGGGTAACACCGTCATCTGCGACAGGGTAGGCATCATCCTTGGACGAAAGGAGTTCAATGTCTTTTCCCACCTTGACCCAAACGATATGCTTAGAATTTGCAATTGGGTAAGTCGGACGTAACGGCTCGGCGATTTCCTCGAAATCCCTTGAACTCCGCGAGACGACAATAGCCGGCCCGTTGTTATCGTTCGTCCGGGTGATAGAAAATGTACCATCTAGGTTGTCGTTCAAACAACAGCCACGGTGGCGACCCTGTCCGACACATTAGACCACATTCGATATAAACTTGCCAAGGTAGAGGGGTTCTCACCCTAAAGTGGTTCCCCAGATCAAGCGTTGATTTAAAAAGCCGGCGGCATGACCGGACAGGGCATATCCATGGGCGGTCCGGCAAGGTTGTATCGTGCTTGTATCCGTCGGGTATTAGAGCACCGTGTAGGGCGGCGAGCTTGCCGGACTCGTCTATGGTAAGATTTTAGCACCAAGCTCGAACCCAGCAAGGCCTGCTACTTACCACTGGGATACATATTGTATGGGCGGTCTGAGTTAGCCATGTGTAAGGCATGCTGGCCATACGGCTGACCGCCCGCAGAGACGTCAGGGGCGGATAAAATGTCGGATCTTGTGGACTCGCCGTCGTCGTCGGAGGAGGAGGCTAATTCATCTGCAACCATTCTTTGGCGCGGACCACCTCGTTGAGGAATTGTTGCTTTCGGTGGCGGTGCTGGGCGATGTGGGCTCGGCTCCACCATTGGTGACTCTGCGAGACTCATCGGTATCTTGGACACGACCAGGGAGGGCTTGGCGAAGCCACCAGAGCTCCTTCCATCGCCGACCGTGCGATCAGAATATATGCCAAGATCTGAGAAAGTACCATCGAGATTATCGTTGAGGCGAGCTGCGCGATGCATATTCTGCGAATGATTAGCGGGCGTCTGCTACGTGAAGCAGGAAGCCACCCATAGCTCACAATAAAATGCTTCCCGAGGCTGGGGAGAGTAGCAAGCATTCTCCGGCATGACCTAACCGGGCACAGCCAAGGAAAGGCGGGATCGTCCGACTTGCGGTATCCGGGAGGAAGCAAGGCTCCCGCAGTCGACACAACCTGCCCGGACTCATCTGCAATGCCGCATCAGACGGGATTCAAAGGCAAAAGCCTTGAAGGAGTACACTGGGAATGGTATACCTGTCCATAACCTGTATGGCCGGTCATCAAGGGCCGACCTGAACGCTTCTTGGACGTCGGCGGGGACGGGTTGTTTGGGTGGCTTGGAAAAATACAACGCTTTTCGATGGAGTTGGTGGGCTAACTCAACGTCTAATTGTTCTTTTCCAGAGAGACCTGCAGGCTCGAACAGGTCAAACAGTCGAGATTGGAACGTGGGTGTTGAATCCTGCGTCGGGTAATTTAGCGATCGCGATCTCGCATTGGCCGTCTTGGATGGCAACCAACCGTGTCTGCCATAGGTGCAGTTGTGGGGAAAGGAGGGCTGTTTCCATCCACCACGGTTGTAGGGAGATCCGTCGCAGCCGAAGTTGTACTCTCCCGCGGAGGCTCGGCCGCACTCGACACCAAACTTGGAACCTGAGGCGTGACGGATGTGACGGCAGGAGCGCCTGGGCCGTGGCTAGCATCAGACGCGGCGGCGGAATGCGAGCCGGTAACGGGGCGGCCTGAGAATGGGAATGGCCCGCTATGTCCGGTCCTCCTCATCTTAAAAACCGGCCGAGACCGGGCCTCACCTTGGGCTGTTGCTGTTGAGTTGGGAGCATCCTCCGGCGCCTGAGCCGAACGCCCAGGCCCTACATTATTCTCTTCAGTAACAGTATTCCTCTGATTCTGCGACGTGGGTAGCCTGGGGAATTCAAACTGCCCGCCAAAGGATGATACATCAGATCCCGAAATCATGGTAATTAATCATGTAACTTAACTGACTTTGCCGTAAAGCGGCGGCGCCAAGGAATGTTTTTACGTTGAATGGTTCGCGAAGCGCGACGCGATGGTGCAGACGCCTGGTCCCAACGCAGTGGGCCGGTGGAGTCGAGCGGTCAGTGCTTGCCATGGGGCTCACAGGCCAGCAACCATAACCGGACTTCAACTCGGTTACCTCCGCCCACATTCAATGGTTCCATGACAGAAGTCTTTACCGTTGCCACATTCCTCATTCAAGCCAACTAGGAACATGGCTGCATCGTCAGCCTCCAACCCCTCGCCACCCCTAATTTGTCTACGGAAGCACGGCAACCCTAACCCTCACAATGGGGGATTGCTTGAAGGGATCCCTGCAGTAATTATGAAGGGTGACTTCACATGTGAACCCCAAGGTTCGAGAATGGCAGTCTGAAACCCAAAATAAATGTGTAAACGTGGGGATTTTGTTTCCGCCTCCTTGGTTTTTGGGATGATATCGATCTGGTCATGACCAGAGTGTCTAACCGAAAGATTTATGATCACAAATACGAACGTTACTCAACTTCTAGATTCGGCGAGGCTCACAATCAAGGCCTCCGCGCTGGCTCGGCAAATGCTGACTGCTCTGCCCGCCGCTTCCGTTCAGCCTGCCAATTGGCCGATAAGAATAGGAGGAGGAAAACCCCGCAGTATCCGGCTCTAGTCTCCCAGATGCTCTCTCGGAGACCAGCATATCCAGTTATTACCTCGAGTCCCCAGCCTCCGTTCCAAACAACGGCTCTACGCGCAGCGAGTACACCCCTCTTGTGGCAGGCCCCTCTCCATTCCACGACGACAAAAATGTGGCTCTTGCATATCAAGGATGACGGCCCTAAACTTGTCCAGTTTTTTCAGGCCAAGATACCACCGTACGCCATTCTGTCTCACACCTAGCGAGATAGCGAAGCCGCCTTCCATGACATGGAAACCGGCCAGACACGGTATAAGAATGGATACCGCAAAATCTTAGGCGCTTGCGACAAAGCTAGGGAACAAGGGCTCGCTTACCTCTGGGTTGATACATGTTGTATCGACAAGAGGTCCAGCAGCGAACTACAAGAGGCCATCAACTCCATGTTTCGGTAGTACCGGAACGCCAGAATCTGCTACGCCTATTTGGACGACGTGGAAACTGGCGTCCAAGAAAACTCCTTCGCAAGCTGCCACTGGATTACCCGGGGGTGGACCCTGCAAGAGCTCATTGCGCCAGTTGAAGTGGCCTTCTTCGATAGCAAGTGGTCGTTCCTCGGCCTGCGTAGGGATCTCAAGAAACAACTCTCCCAGGCCACAGGCATTGACATCCACGCGCTAGACAACCAAGGAGGGTCTTACGGCCGTGATGGCATCTGGAACCGGTACAGCGTCGCCCAGCGCATGTCATGGGCCTCTTTAACGTTCAAATGCCTCTTCTATACGGGGAAGGCCGCAATGCACTCAAGAGATTGCAGATTGAGATTTTGGCCCACACTGGTGATCTGAGCATCTTTGCCTGGCGCGTGAATTACGATGGTCGCCCCGGACTCAAGTACTCGAGGGCCACGGGGCTCCTTGCTCAGTACGCCCGCGAGTTCCGCGACTGTGGCCGAATCATCTCGTCGTCTGCCGCAAAGGTGATTGGTCCCGACATCTTCAAGCCTGTCGAGCAGAATTTCGAAATCAGAGGGCCCATTCTCGATTTAAATCTACCGATGAGCTTTATCCCCATCGGGCCGCATCCCCAGCCGTCTTGGGACGACGACAATGGAAACTTTCACTTTGATAATTATGAGAGCCGGGCATTTCACGACTTCCGCGATCTCAAGAGCCAGAGCTATAGCCTACGTCCTTGCTGTCTTGGAGGGTTGCCAAGAGGAGAGAATGCCACGATATCATTTGGCAATCGTTCTCGAGATAAACCAGTCAGGAGTTTTCAACAGACGTCACTGGCCTTCAGTGGTCCTCATGAAAACAAAATTCCATATGGCGGGGGGTTTTGGGGAGAAACGGGTGTCTTGCATCCGATCTTGGTCCGACCTTGACGCTTGCCGGCTCCTTATAGACAATATCAACATAGCTCATCAGCAAGTCAAGGTTCAGTTCAAACAATCGCCTGACAAAGCACGGCGTCAATATCCATTGGAACAAGTAGTCGTTCAGCGTGTTGACTTCTCACAAGGCAGCTGGGTGGAACTCCAGCCTATGGATACCTTGTCGACATCGAACCCGGAACCCGTGACCCACAATAGTGATTCTCCCGGCCGCTACGCAGTGGTACTCTCTTTTCGTTGCAATATAACCTATTTGCATCCTCAATGGTGGATAGTTCATACTATCTTCTTGCCTTTTCAGAGAGTACAGAGTTCCGAGATATAGGATTGGAAATTCGACTTGCAAAGCTGCGTCGACCGGTCGAGGAATGGGACGACGACTACCTAACCATGGCGGTACGATTCGCCAAAAATCCCGTCAACGACCAAGATTATCTGCGCGTGTTCGAGTTGGGCCAAAAGTGGTTCCTCGACGTGAACATTTCAAAGAACGCAGCCGCTAACACTCACCTGTGTATTCTGAACGTTGTTCGAGATGAGGAGCGTAGGTTCTCAACGATGGACAACTATGAGGCGTAGGCAGATGGCATTACCAGCACCCCTACAGAGCCGTACAGCCAGGGCAGGATTACCACTATCAGCCGCCTCACCTTCCTCCGGTCCTCAGATGAGAGAATGGTCTTATCCTGGCCAGCCCCTCGATGGCACCAATTTGGCACATCCTCTCCCAGTAAGGCTTGGGGAGTACGGCGCAAATTAGAGTCTCCAAGAAACATCTTGAGAGAGTCGTGGAAGTCGGTCGAGGTTAGATCCACGATGCGGCTCGAGAGAAATACTGCGATAAGCATCGAGTAACTCGCAAAGAATTGATGTCGTTTTAGTCAGGTTCTGCTTTTCGTGCAAAGTTCAGATATGGAAGAGTTAGTTTAAGAAATAATAACTAAGTTAACGGCATTAAATTGAGCACAGTATTATAAACCATAATTACAGAGGCCGTAACCAGAACCTAACAAAGTAACATACTAAACACTGTTGCGATAAGGGCTTATGGTTCAGTCATGGGAAACAATCACCGATCCTAATTTACGTAGGAGGGAAGATGGGACCGTGGTACTAATCTTTATGACCTCAAAGGTTCTTGCTCTTTCAAAAAGGTGGTCTTTTGGGATTATATTTGTCTCTCTGGTCCCAGGATTCTTAATTTTCTGGCCAATTGTCACGGCCCGTCAGCTTGTTTGGCTGTGGTTGATGCCCGAATTCCTTAATGCCGCACCTGAAAGCCACCGTTAGTGCCACTACTGTAAGGGTTAGCTTCTTTACCTGGTCGGGTGACCTGCAGTGTCGTGTCAACGAATGGTATTGCGTTGGAAAAGCCTGTTTGTCCATATTCTCTCTCTTACTTTTCCTAACACATACAAGGGCCGGACAAAATTGGAGTCTGTTTTAAATAAATAGTTTGCAGCAACGTCCAATATCCCGTCCTTGGTATCGTTCCCTCGCCCACATCCGACCCCGCATTTTGACCCTTTTGGCTCTGCCCAGTCGTGGCACAACGCCCGAGCAGAATGGCACAGATGGTTCAAGCACCATCCCGTCCGGAAGTCACTTCCTGGCCGTCAATCTTCCTTGCAGGCACCACGAGCGCAACGCCGGGACCGGACTGGCGCGAGACGCTGATCAGCACCCTCTCGCACCTCCCCGTGACTGTCTACAACCCACTGAGATCCGACTGGGAGAGCTTACTGCCGGAGGATGTGACGTCTGCCCCCTTCCGGGAGCAAGTAGAGTGGGAACTTGAAATGCAACAGCGCGCCGATGTGGTTGTGGTGTACTTTGGGGCCGGCACAGACGCGCCGATCAGCTTGTTGGAGCTTGGGTTGTGTGCGCGGTCGAACAAGGCGATCGTGGCGTGCCATAGAGGTTACAGAAAGCGAGGCAATGTTGAGATCGTCTGCCAGCGGTACGGGATAACCTTCTTGAACGCGGAGGAAGATTGGGCAGCGTCCGTCCTTGAACGACTGCAGGGTTTGCTAATTAGCAAGCGGAAATGTGTGAGCAGCCTCGAGGGTTGACCTCGCCTCTATGTAGAATGAACAAAGGAGAGCCATCGCGCATTTTCGTTGAAGTCAAAGTCGCACCCAAGTCCCATGTCGCCACGCCAGTCTTGGACCATCCTCCGCAGATACCGGGGTCTAAATCAGCCGGCAAACTGTATCTGGCCAAGTAATTCTGAGCCGCCTACGCTCAATTGAATTAAGGCATGGGTATATACACAGCCAACACCGGGTCCTACAAGCAGAATAGATACAGTAATACACACTCGATATACAACGTTCCTGCCTCTTGAGCTCGGTATCATATCGCCCTTGATCCACAGGCAAAGACAGGCACCAACTCCCGGAACTCCAGAATAACCGACAAAACAATACGTTAGTTACTGCCATAAAACGCCGCTCTCTACCCCCACGCTCGCCTCTCCTTTGTCGACTACCCCCAGGAATTCCTTCAGCCAGCACCCACTTTGTTCTGCATCCCCCGTGTTGCTGGGCGACCGGAACACAGCCCCGACACAGTTGGCGTGCGTCGCACACGCTTCGAGGCAGGCGGCCAGGTCCGAGACAGGTGTGGAGATATCTCCTTGGAGGCCTAGCGAGCCGTCGCCGCCGGGGTAGTTCGCGTTGCACTTGATGCGGAATGTCTTTGCCGGGTTGGCGTGGGAGGTGTAGTTGCGGTTGTTGGAGGAGGGGCATCTTGGGTTTGGCGTTTCTGCTGCTGTTGGCTGTGGGCTGTTTGTTGGTTTGCAAGATCAGTGTCAGCTTCCAAAACGGGCTGTTGGAGGGCAAACTCACGTCCCGCCAAAAGCTGTCCCGATCTTCCCCGAGGCGACACCACCTAGGATTCCGGCGAGCACGATGACTATCACCAGTGCGATTGCAACAACCCAGACTATCGGTCGTTTCCATAGTGGAATGCGGTCATCCGGTGGTAGGGAGCCGTGGGGCTCGTCGAATTCGCTCCAGGCCTGCCGGAGGGAGTGCACATCTGACGTACGGGCTACGGGTGTGTGTATGGTTGCTGGCGGTGGTATTGTCGGCAAGGTGGATGGCGTGGGCGCAACTTCGGGATAGCTCTTTTCGTTTTTGGAGGCGGCCTCGCCGTCGGGCACCACTTCAGGGAAGCTCTTGAAGGTCTCATCTGTCGGGATTAGGCCGTCGTGGTATGAAGTGGGCGGGGGCGGCGCCGTCGGCGCGGGCTTGGGTGGCCTCTTCATGGTGAAGAGTCACCAGAAGCTATGAAGAATGGAGGATCAAGATCCTCAAGCCGACGGGGGAAGAGCGAGGGTGCATGATCTCAAAGTGACGGCCAAAGCGGTCGCGGACCACAAATGCCGGGGTTTCCGGGAGGGGAATATACCGTAACAGCCAAGGTTGAAGTCAAGTTGGAATTTATGTGCAAACATATGAGGGGGGTGCGGCGCGGGCCTGGGTTGCTACCCTTCACCCTCGTGGCCTGGTTGCCATGTTGTTCTCCACCGGTCCGCAGCGTTGGAAGACGCCCACTTTGCAGCGTGCTGCGCCGCTCTATGGTGGTCTCTCCCTTGGCGTATACCTGCCTAAAATGGGGCGATGCAACGCTTGGGGTGTCGGTGATGCAACGGGCGACGTGCATTAGCGCCAGGAGATCTGCGGCCGCTGCAACGCTGGAGAGATAGCGCGAGATGGAGAATTCTGGTGCCTGGCGCAGGTTTTAGCGACTGCACAGGCTCGATGTGCTGTACAGTAACTGCTGTGGATGTACTGCGTATCCAACCCCCCTTCGCCTTCCTCGTGAATTCGCTACTCCTCCTTCCCATTGCACCCAGGTGGCTATATTGGCCTTCGCTCGGTAGCTTCTGGGCTGCTGCGGTCAGGGAATTCGAACGCCAATTGGCCATTATTTGCCGCCTCAGTGTTCATTGGCAACAATATTTAACCCCAGACATCAGAATCGGTAGGTGCCGGCCGATGAGATGTTCCTTCCCGTTTTCCCACCGGCGCAGGATGAACCGGGATTTCTGGAAAGCTTATATTTTACGATCCTTGGTCCTGACTGTAGTCCCGCGGTCCGAGATCCTTTCCAACCCTAAGGCCTTGGTTCAGATATGTTCACAGCGTTCTGGGCCTTCGCGCGGGACCCCATCGCCACATGGATACTCTAAACCGAGAAAACTGTCTCCTCCGCTTGGGTACGGATCCCGTCTTGGCCGGTTCCGCGAGTAATTGACGCCGAAAGTTGTAACATAATTACAATGTGTCTGCCAGCGACCTGAGGCGGCACCTGCAGCGATATGTCGGTTTCCTCCATAGGTATCTCGTACTTTGTGGTATCATGATGTACTCGAATACTACTCAAACCGCTTCCAAGCAAGTTTGTTCAGATCACTCCCCTCCTGCACCCCTTCCCGATCAAAGTTCCAAGCAAACTCCCCAAATCTCCCCTTCCCATCCCTATTTCTAAAAACGAGCACAAAATCCTCCACCGCTAGCCTGTTATTCCCCCCAACGCCCAGCGGGATCAGCTCATCCATGGGCATCGCAAACGTCATCGTGATCCGGTCGCCGTCATTGCCCTCGGGGGACCCCTTCTTCACCCGTAACGGATACTTGAACCCACGTTCGTACATCCAAAACCGCAGCGCCTTGCCTTCCACGTCCCCACCCCCATTCCCCTCAGCAAAAACTCCCACTACCGCCCAAACCCCCTCGCAAAGCCGGTACCTCCCCACACACCCCCCATACCGGTCGGCATCCGTCCACTCGGGCGGGTGATACCCCTCCTGCAGCGCCATCTCGTACCTCAGCACGTCGTAGAGGTACCCGGCGCGGATGTGCTGGCCGATCTGCCGGGCCGCGTCGCATTTCCGCCGGATGTGCTCATCGTCTTGGGCCGGCTGGGAGCGCTCGGCGGATGCCGATTCTGGACTGCAGTCTTGCGCCTGCGTTTTCAGGACGGAAGACGAGATGAGACAGTCGGCAAGGAGCATGCCGACCAGGTTGGCCGCATCGAGGAGGAAGCCGCGGGTGTTGCAGAGCACAACGACGGCGGTTTGGGTTGCCGGGTGGAGCAGGCAGAAGGAGGTCGCGCCCGTCATGTTACCGCCGTGGTAGAGAGCGAGGGTTTGGGCTGGTGGCGAGAGGTACGGCCCCGATCGGGGAAGGGAGTGGTCTTGTTGGAAAAATGCCCAGGCCTGGCCTGCCGAGACCGGGTCGAGACCTAGTCCCTCGGTCATGGCGCGTTCGAGGCGGCGGGCGTTGTCGCCGTCTGCACCGGGCCAGCGGACCTTAGGAGAAGTGGACATTGGATCCCAAGGGAGGTGTGTTATATTCCTGAGGACGCACAAGGTTAGTAGGCGGTCCAGAGTAGTGCCACTTTAGCGGATGGATAGCGCGAATAAAGCTATTGGAGTTGACTTGCCACCCGCCAGCGTAAGCCCACGCAGGGTCCGCCGCCTTATTCGAGATGTAATCCTGCAGGGTGAGCATAGCCAGCTCGATTTCGGAGAGCTCTTGTGATGTTCGCCCGCCCTGGTGGTGGACATTGTACATCTCGAGGAATGTTTCGTAGAACTTGAGTAGGTCCGAGGCTGTGGACATCATTCCCGCGGCAGCCCCAATTGGCGTCTGTTCGTATGTAACGGCAGCGGCCGAGACTTGGGAAGGGGCCACTTCGACTAGTTCTGGCACGGGGGGCTCGCCTGAGAAATACTTGTGAATTGCCTGGTAAGAAAGGCCCGGGTATTGCCCATTCCCGCAGCGCAACCCTTCAAGAAGCCCACCAACTCTCACTGAATAACTGCCTGCATAGTTCGTTTTGGGTTGTTCCGCAGCAACGCCGACATAGGTTCTTTGCATGCCTAGGGGCTTCAAGACCCTTTCAGTAACGAACCGCCCCCAACATAGTCCCGTCTTCTTCTCAATGATAGCAGCTGCTAGTGCAAAACACTCATTGGAATAGTTACGTCCGTGTCTGAAATCGGCCGAGTCAACGTATTTGTCGCTTAGAGGGAGGTGTCGTAGCAGAGACACGATAGGCTCTATGGACTGCCACGGAATCTCGCCGACAGGGCTTTCCCACAAGTTTGTAGTTCTGAGGAACTCGGACTGGTGATCAAGGAGGTCGGCGACGGTGAGTTCTCGGAGGGCGTGCCGTAAGAACAACTGCCTGTCGAGGTAAGGGAGGAGCTCCTTAACCGGGGTGTCGAACCTGACGTTGTAGCGGTGGTCGTTGACCAAGACTGCGATAGCTAGGCCCAAGATCGGCTTCGACATAGACGAAATTAAGTACACCGTATTCTCATTAGGAGGCGTAGAGGATAACGAGTCTCGAGCTCCGATATTGAGAAAGTCATGCTTGCCGCTGCTAAGTATAGCCACTGAGCCACCCACGTTCCCGCCATCTCTGAAGAGTTGCTCGATTGTCTCGGCTGTGGCCCTTAGAAGATTCTTCCCTCGGTCAGGGGCTACACAATGGTTGGCTATCGTGACCTGATTTTTTGCGCCGGCGTCAAGCCCAGAGACCTGCCAGAATGGGCAAAATAGGAAGTTGCCCGTGTCCGGTAATGGTTTTAAAGTTGCCAACGTGCCTATCCTCATCTTATATGGAAGGCAATATCCTGTTTTTATTCTCTATAAGTTGTTGCTTGCGAATGGGCTGCGAAGAATAAACGCCTACGGCATAAGAAAATGGATAGTAACTCCGTAATGGTTGGCAATGACTTCATGTGAGAAGATGGCACACCGCCAGTGGTTACCGCAGGCAGGGTGGAAGGGCACGAGGCAAATGTATCTAAGGATGTGGCAAGACGGAACGTCCGATGAGTGTTGTGTAGGCGCAATGTACCTCATACGCAACACCGGGGTCGGAGTTAACAGCGCATGATTACTACACCGATTCGGTTGCCGGCCCCCACCGTGACCACCCTATGCGAGAACGGTCTCGCCAACTTTCTGCCTAGGGTATGCCATACTTAGCTGAGTGCCCCCTCCAGGTCCGTAAGCAAAGCGGACTGGGGCCGGCCTTGAATTCTAATTGGAGTTTGTAGAGACGCTAGACCCGGGCCTGTCGAGTAAGGACTGCTTCCATACCAGGTGTCGTCGAAGCTCGTTGGTCACAGGAGACTGACGAAACATTCGTCCGATTTGTTGCTCATATCTGCGTGGATTTCCGAGACGGGATTCGCACGTTGAGAACGCGGCCAGTAAAATTCTCCGAAAGTCTGTCATGTATCCCCATGCAAAGCAAGTTGGGCCCCGTTGTGTGGGCTCAAAGGAAGCCGGCGAGGGCACAGGTCGGGCCGGGCTACCGTGATACAACAGTCTAGGACGCGGAACGTCAGGGTCCGCCTGGAACTCTTTGCCACGTTGTGGTAGGGAAGCTTGCCATCTCTGGCCTCGAGTTTCTAATTGGATGCTTCACTCATCTGTTGTGAAGAAGAGCTTTCGACAGCAGCCAATCCCGGCATCATTTGGAATGGGGCAGAGGAACACAGTTGCAGCTGGCTATAGGTGGCACGCAAGGATGAGTTATTCCCCGACATTGGCTGGGATACTTACGCATGGGCGGCGGCACAGGTGACAGCAGGAGCTGAATAAGGGGAGAGATCCAGACGGTCGGTAACCACCGCGCCGTCTCATTGGCCGTCACCGCTGCAGGAAACAGCGGGCCTGCCACCTTGTCAAAATCGAGATGAATTTATCCCGCTGACGTCGCCCCTCGCCTCCTGTAAAAGTCTGGATCTTGGCAAGTTTCTACTCACAAATGAAGGAGGGCTTAAACATTGGCCTGGCGCAGATCCACCACTTGCAAGCCCTAAAACTGCCGATAGTGGTTCCCGAGGTGAATGAGCCCGCCAGGCCTGATCTGCAAGCTCATCGCAGGGTTGGACAAGGTGAGGACTAATTACCCCAACACTGCCGGGGGAAAAGCCGGATACCTCCACACAGCCGGGCCGCCAACATCTGGTCGAGTTGTTTCCCCGGCAGAGGCGTATGCCAACGCCGATCTCTACCAATACAGACTTAGGCGCACGTGAATGAAGTGCGAGGGAAGTAGGGCCTCATGTTTGAAATTTTAACTTTATTTGTACTACAAAATACCAGCGATCCAGAAGATTGCGTAGGGGTTTGCCACACGAGTGGCGCAGGCCTGGAAAAAGCAGAAGAGAGAACAGAAAAACCGATCGCCCTCTGATTCCCAGGGAGCGGCAAATAGAAATGCAGTAAGCTGTGTTACCGTGCAAAGCCAGGGTTTAGACGCTTAAATACAAGACGAACAGAAAGCAAGGGAGGAGGAAAAGAAGATCATTAAATAGGAAACCGTGGAAGGGGTGAAACATAAGCTTATAACCGATGGGGATGCTGGCAGCTTAGATTGTGAAAGTCTAAGGCGGTG
Source organism: Madurella mycetomatis (assembly GCA_022530565.1). Lineage (NCBI taxonomy): Eukaryota > Fungi > Ascomycota > Sordariomycetes > Sordariales > Madurella > Madurella mycetomatis. The sequence continues at coordinate 8,925,882 of JAJTVB010000003.1, read as the reverse complement.
CAATTTTTTTTTTTTTTTTGTTGTTGTTGTTTGGGGGGGGGGGAGTGTAACAGCGCCGGTACAAATGGACTAATTAGTGTGACTCTATCTTTTTGACATCTAGCTTGAGTGTCTCAAGTAAGTGCTTCCTCTGATGCCCATTACTCTCCGTTAAGCCGACCTGAAAAGCGGATAACCGTCAGTTCCGAGTGTTTGTATCTACTGGCCGTCACCTACGAATGTTCCGAATAGAAATACAAGATAGGAGACACCTAAAAGTCATTTTATCATCGAGACTTTTCAAGGCCGTAAAGTTCGAATCCTAGACGAAGGTGATATGATTACAGAATCCAGACTATAAATACTTCGTTCTGCAATTTGACTGGTGGAACTCAAATGATGTGAACTACTTTATGGAGAGGAATAATCTGAGCTCATCACTCACACAACCTTCCTGGCGGGGTCCGGTAAAGTAAGCGGTTAATAGCCTGAGACCTGGACCCAGACAGCAAGGCTGAGACTGACCGGGGTTTCATCACCCGAATCTCGGACCAGCTCCTTCATATACAGTCCTATCCTTAACTTCCTCGTCTCCTCAATCATCACGGCTTCAGAGCTCCCAACCTCAACATGAAGGATATCTTCGCCAGTTTCAGCGTCTTCTTGACGTTCCAAACTCCATCATTGGAGATGTTGCCCTACGGGCGGACATCATGACAGACAAAAGAGATTTGCTGCAAGGTGTGACGCAGAACTCCTCACAAACGCACACACTGTCAAGCTCCCGAACGCGAGTACCAGTCTAATTTATAAATCTACGACTGCGCCAACCTCGGACCCAACTGGCGCGTCTTTGCGTACACTCAAATCGGTATGTATCCTCTATACTAGACATAGAACCCGTTCTGTTCCCCAAATCTCGAGCAATTATGACGGCCGATTTCCGATGCAATGATCATGAAGTTTCCCGGACACCGGAAAACGGCACGTCAGCCGTCGCTCCCCCAGGATCTAGGATCAAGACACACTGTAAATGCTGCTCTCTGTCATGGACGCCATATCTCGATCTGACAGAAGGACAACAGACAAGATAAATCCCGAAATCCAGCTTTGGGATCAAAGGGTCTTCCTGAATGGCACGCTAGTATCCCAGATCTCAACGAGTATGTCATTAAGAAATAGTGATTGATAAGTCCATAGCCTCGGATGAAATGTCTATTGTTCTCAGCAAGGCGGACCGGAGCTTTGGGAAAACCACGGACTGGCTCTGTCAGGCGGTCGGGGGCAAATGTCGACTCCTGACGGCGGGAAAGCATGGAATTTCACTACTTTGAGCATACCGTAGACGAGCTTTCCTTGATTCTAGTTAACACTAATATAGGTGGCCGCAGCTACACTTATCACAGGTCCCCGTAGATCCACCACGATCTAACTAGCAGCTCTAGCTCGTTCGGGCTGATGATATCAATTTTGTTCATCAACGATGAAGCCAACATAGCGCCCCTCGAGCGATAACACTACCAAGCCGGCAGTTGACTTTTGATGCATTGCACTCACTCAACATTACATTATAAAAGACTAATTCACTCATTCTACTCCCTAGGAACCCCTTGCAGCTGCCGTGACTTAGATTGTGCTGTCCATGCATTACATACACAGTTCCCATTACCGCATCCATATAAACCCGTGCATTCTGGCTGGGGGACTATCTGTCCCAAGAAACCTCAGCCAAGCAGCCTAGCTGAAAATCATCGAAGTGGCGCCGGAAATTCGCGGAATTACACTACGCTGCGCCTCGCATATTGGCTTAGATAAAGGTGTGCTACCCATGCACATGATTGGCTCCGGTATCAGACCATAATCAATATATATGCCATACCAAGCGCAAGAGACGCAATAGGCCATCCCATATCCCAGCACACTCAACACAGGTGCGGCTGACAGCCTATCGCACCTTAAGTTACCTATTTAAACAGACCGAGTAAGCACAAGGCTTTCTGCTTCTATTTGCGCCTTGAGACCACGTCCGTCAACCGGTCCTGGCATCGCTCAGACGATATGCCCCGTGGACCTCCACTAACGTATCCATCATGGCTAGCGACCAAATTGACCCCGATAAACCCAAGCAGGCTGACTCGGCGGTTCTGGTACATGTGCTGGACCTCCCCGACAGCGGAACTATTAAATGTTACAAGAGCGATACTGGGGTGGCATCGTTGGAACCCAAGGCCTCGGCCCCGTACGCCTGTAGATGGATGTAGGTTCAGTTTATGCTGCAGGGAACTATTGGAGCTGACGGTTACTCAGTCACATCACCCGCGACAGCATCGCGTTCGACGAGTTTATAGTAGGTAGCTCTAGGTGAAAAATGGTACTGACAGGAGCTAACTGCCCCTTGGACGATGGTACGAAAACTCATGAAAAAGTATGACGGCGCCGACGTCCGGGATATCGAACTAGGACTACGCAGGTTCCAACGACAGAATGAGATCTCATCAGTGCACGGCCCTAGCTTTCGGCCCGCCCTCACCTCGCTTTTGCCAGAAGACCGCCATGTGGATATTGTCGATACGTCGAGTTTATCTGCTGATCTCCCTGTGTTCATCTCATTGCCTGTTCTCTCGCTCGACAGCCCGTACAAAAAGCCCCTGGCTCGCGACAGCCATCGAGCAAAGTCCCTCTTGCAGTATCATTACCGCTTTAGCCATTACCCTACAGGGGCGGGTAGACCCTCTCGTTTGGGGCCCTCGTTGCTGGTACCCGGCCGGGGGACGCCTTTTGTTCGAGAACTGTGGTGCCTTGCCGTGGATGAAAGTATTAATCACCTCACTTCTGAGTTCCTGCGAAGGGAGTATACAGACTGACTTTAGGCACAGAAAACTTAATTACTGTATCAAGGCATATTGGAAGCCAGATCTGGCCCAGCGCCGATAGAGATCAAACTGATGAAGACAGGCCGTCAGCGTCGTTCAGTATCGCCTTGGCCGAGTATTTTGATGACCCCCTCTTTCTTCAAAAGATGGTCACAATACGCCATAGTTACCTCAAACTCATCTTGAGCCTCGTGTTCTATATAGCAGGTTCGATCGTTGGGCATCTCGGGCTTCGGATTCCGAGTCTGATCTATATAGCCGTCGCTAACTATATCATGGGGCTGGAGGTTGTCACTTGGCTCAGATTTTGCTCTCTCGGCTACTACTCGTCTCTTACTGGCAAGGTAAGTTAGACGAACAGGAAAGGAATATGTGATAGTAACCGAATCTTTCACTGACGGTAACTCAGACAGGCGTGCCCACGTTAGAGATTTTTGCAAACCGCCTCATAGCCCTGGATGTGTCCAGGAGATCACCGAGTAACTGGTCTGCCAAATTCAAAACGTTGGAGTCGACCAGCAAGCTCATTTCTATTCGAGATCAAAGAAACCACTGGATTACCATTGAACGGACCATAGGAGCTCAGGAGGAACCATCTGAGGAGGTTTTGAACGCATTGAGGAGGCTCTGGACTATTTCAATACACTTTGAGATGAACTTTTTCATCGGCCACGCATTTAGGGGTGCCGAGTATGTCCACAAACTGGATCACAGAAGTGCCTGGAAGAGGCTCAAAACCCGGCTGCACAACTGGTGCTTTTGGCGACGTAAACCTACGTCTGCACCACCGGGGTCTCTCCCTGACACACCAATCACGTTTCGACCCCGGAATGGCCTCAAGTTTAGCGCCACGTTGCAGGGCCTGGAGGCAGAATATGATGATGCCCTGAAAACTCTAGAACAGCGCCTCGAGGATATGGACAGTAGCCTGCAAAAGCTGAGAGATCATGAGGCCGAGAGACTCCGGAAAAACGTCCATAGGTCCGGAACTCACACATCCTTAGCCTGCATGATACGGATGTGTATCATCTCAACCCCTACGCGCTACTCCATAAATGCAAGAGATATCAGCGATCTCTATGCAAGGAAGACATCGCAACTAGTGCGTGTTAATCGGTGGTCTGAACCTACAGCAGTATTAGACATCATTACTAATTTTGTTACTCACAGGAATGGCTTATCCGAGATTCGGTTAATCAGTCACTTGTCTACCAGATATCAGCGGTGGGAGACGAATTGCGGATACTAAAGAATATCCTCCAGCACCAACAGAATGTGATTTCGCAAGTAACGGAAACCTTCATTAAATCGCCCGAGACGCCGAAGGTATTGGGCAGCACCGATGGCCACCCTATTGCCTCATCAGCATGCGACAATGGATCAGGCCTACTGCGCCGCAATACCGAGCCTCCTGGACAAAGTACTCAAACCACAGACCAAGAGTACCAGCTGTATAGACGGGCTATACAGAGGGCTCGATTAGCACATGACCGACTGTTCTCAGAGGTAGAGAAGTTGGAGGAGACGATAAGAAGGATGAAGATACAGGTGCGGCTCAAAGCCATGTTGTTTTGAGTCTCCAAACTGACAGGATCTTTCAACCAAATGACAGGCAGCCATGTTAATCAGCATCAAGACTGAAAACCAAGAGGTTGCAATCTTTGTCTTCACCGCTGTCACGGTCATCTTCCTTCCACTCTCCTTTGTGACGAGTTATCTGGGCATGAACACACATGACCTCAGGGATATGAGCCAGGACCAGTGGCTCTTCTGGGGAATCGGGGGACCACTGACTGTTGTTGTCATTTGCCTTGCATGGTGGATTGCGCGGAAACGTCCGGGATGGAAGCAAGCACGGCAGACGAGGAAACTGATGGATGTCGAAGATTGGAAATGGGGGCATCAAGATTGAGGGGTATCCATCTTACTGGACTAAACTAACCCGTTCCATTCAGCTTCGGCTTCATCGATGCAGCTATCATGATTGCTACGTCTGCGTTCCGGCAACGCGGGTGAAGATCGCTCGAATCTTCGGGGGATGGAATATCGCATTATATCTGTGTGCCAGAACCACATCCGACCATTTCAAGTGGCTTGCCGGAACGCTGAGCCACAATCTCGATGCATCCTCCCCAAGTCTTGGCGGACTAGAATGCTTGATAGCCTACCATGAACGCGTGCTCTTCCGATATATTGGTTCCGTGCCTCTGCTCTGATATGTGGATTTTAAAACAAGTCTCGTGAGGTCGCCATGCTCATAAAGCAGTCCCATATTCCCTAATACCCCATATATCAAATAACCAGTATCCGTGTCCGAGGGCGCCAATGTCGTCCCATCCCCAGCGCACCCAATACCCCGAATTTTCATCATTGAGTGGTTTCCAGAACTGCGTTTGGTAACAGTCGTCGAGAATTTGAACCACGCCTAGCGGGCGATTGTAACGCTCTGCGAAATGTTCTGCAAGAACCGTCCAACCCCCACGCTGGACTGCAAGACTGAATTCCTTTTCCGGCCCCGGGCCGATCTGACGGAACATGTCGTCTACCGGCCCTAGAATGACGCGCTCAACCGCGTCCACCGAACGCATCGTCCCGGACGGCGCAATATAAGACTGCAAAGCTACGTGCAGTCGGCGTAAATTAGGGAGGGTTGAGGGGACAATCCGGCATAGGTCGTGGAATAATGTGCTTTGCGCTGGCCGCGAGGTTGAAGGTGGTTGAGCAGCCATGGCCCAGACCGACTCCATGGTTTTGTCGACGAGGGATTTTGGCTTCAGAAAGTTCCATATGAGCTCAACGGAGGTGATCGTGCCTAGGGCTTGAGGTGATAGTAGACGAGGCAGGTGGAGTAGTAACGGTAGGCTTGCCATATGGATCGTATTGGTCCCGTACAACACATCCATTCCCTCTACATAACTACTCGGTAAGTTAGCAATTAGGTACAACACTGGAAGACATGAGTGTAATCGTACGCTTGCCGACACGCCAGCAACCACCCCATGACGCCAACGAAGCACTCGGATTCGCAAAGACAAACTTCGTCAGGGCAGCTGACCAGCTTCCCAATGCAGCCACCGCCCGGGATGCATTCGTCCTCGTATGGCTCAATCATCCGGTGACCCTCAACGATCCAGTCTTGATCCCTGTGGGCGAGGCGGCGATGGCAGACGCAGCCAAACCACTGCCACCTCTTTGGCTGTCTGGTATCGCGAACAAGCTCGGATCCGAATCCGCAGTGGGTCCGGGCGTTTTCGTCAGACTTACTTCCCCTGTTACCATGCGATGGTGACTTGCGAATGAGCGGGTGGTCAAAGGTTAGATCGATGTGTAGAGTTCGGCCGCCAAACGCCTCGCCAAGGATCTGTTGGCGGATTTCCCGGGGAAGGTGGTCGAACAGACCGTAGTTCCCCGTTGTCGGCGGAATTTTGGGCCATTCTGAATCAGCGCGGCATGGCAGCGGCTCTGGAGTCGCGCCCTCTTCGACGGGCCTAAATAATTTTTTGAGCCATTGCTTGAAACTCTTTGTCATTCTAGAGAATCACCCTGGTTGGAAGGTGCTAGGATTAGGGATCGACGATCTGTTCTCAGCCTTAGGAGGGAAATCGGCATTGACCTTGGTGACTCGGTGTTGTAAGGCGCGTCCGCGAATCAGATCTAGTTACCTGCAGACCCTTGTCGGTAGGAGTGCGCGGTCAATAATTAATGCGTTTAAGTTATCAGCTAGTAACCCGGTCATGATAAAAAGTGGGGTTTCAAAGTCTGGGCCCACCCCGCATCCGCCCAGCCATCGATATTTTAACCGCGGTGCTTTAACAGAGGATAACTTAATACCAGTTACTTATACTGCAAAACTGATTATATCTGCTAGTAACTCTATTTCTAGGCTTCAATATTCTGTATACCACCCCCTAGCTTTTTTGACTGCGGCCAAGCAGCGAGGCATCGACTTACAATTAGGTCCTGATCAATGGCCCACCACGCCGTCCGCAGGCACTTAGTGAACTCTTCGATATCAAGCTTATTTTGCTTAAGAGTCCATAGATTTAAGAACAATTGATGTAGCTTCCTTTTTAGAACTGCCCAGACGTGCTCAATGGGGTTTAAATCCGGGCTATGAGCAGGCCATTCGATCTACGAAATTCTCCGCGCTTGTAGCCAAGTCTCCGTCAACTGCGCACGGTGAATCTTTGAGTTATCTTGTTGGAAATGGCGAATTTCGTCATAGCAAGGAAGAAGACCCTCCTCTAACGTGCGTGATAAGCGAGCTAGCCAGACAAGCGAGTTAGCCACTTTCCGACGCGACGTACCTCCCTTACGCAAAACACCAAATTCTTCCACAACCAACAATGGAAACTCCTTCGTACGAAGCTAGGGTAAATCTAGCACTCGGAGCTATACAGAGGAACCCAAAGCTCAGCAACCGGCAGCAGAGATCTACAACAACAATAAGGATACCCTTCGGAACCGAGGTACCGCCAAAACTGCACGGCGTGATACTCTAGCCAACTCGCGCAAACTTACGGATTTAGAAGAAAAAAACGATTGTTCGATATATAATTGAGCTATGTATACGCGCATTTCATCCTCGGTTTTATTACGTGGAAGATATGGCCAACAGATTGCTACGTGAACGCAACGCGCCCCTTGTTGGCATACGATGGGCTTACAACTTCGTCAAGCGCCAGCTAGAACTTCAGATGCATTTCACGTGCAAATACGACTACTAGAGAGCTAAATGCGAAGATCCAAAGGTTATTCGCGGGTAGTTTGCTCTTGTATATTGAGTCGGGGAAAGCAGATCCCCGGTCACTTGGGCCCTCTGATCAGAGGGCCGAGCAGGCCGTCTTGGCTCAGGGACCCACATTTTCTTGTATTTAAGACTGTTCAGACTGCCGTCCTTGAAGAAAGGATATGGAATTTGACAACCTTCGTTTTGCACCCTACCTTTGACCCGACTTGCGGGTGTTGCCTTGCAGGCAAGATGCTCTCCCTCTGATCAGAGGGAGCTCTATCTGCCTACTTTGTTGCGGCCTTCGCCCTCCCCTCTTTTGTTGTGCGTGTGTGGGTGTGTGTTCCTGCACCATTTCAATATAACGTTAAGGCTAAGTACGGTATCCTCGGCGAAGATTCGTACAACTTCGATGAGACTGGCTTTATGATGGGCATTATTATCCCTACCATGGCAGTTACTGCCTTAGACGGCCGCAGCAGGGCCAAACAGGCCTAGCCTGGCAATCGAGAGTGGGCTACAGTTACCCAAGGAGTGAATGCTCTAGGCTGGGCAATCCCACCCTTCGGCACTACGCAAGGCCAATGAGGGCCTTGGTAAGCGACGGAGAGCCAAAAAAAAACACATGCGCGGCTTGGAGGGTCACTTACTGTACAAGAGGCATAGGATCTACTAGAGCAGAAGGCTGTGGGTTGTGACGGGCTGAGCCCGGTGCAGGCCTTGGCAACCCTCGGCCAACCGCTGACAAGCACGGACCATCGACCCACTGGATGGATGAAGCTATTCCCAAACGTCAACCACCGAAGATTCTAGCAAGACGCCCGGGCCACCACACGCAAGGATAAAGATGCCCAGAGAGTCCCAAGAATCTTCTGTCTTTCCTTTCTCTCCTCAAGTTCAATGTACTCGTAGAGTCGCCGTCAGATAGTTGCAATACACTTCTGAGGCCGTTACATGGGTAAGCAGGTAATCCAGGAAACACGACAAAATGGTAGTGGTACAGGGGGGTCCCGTACGAAGATTCGGCGCTGTAGCGTGTGCGGCAAGCCTGGCCATAATGCGCGCACGTGCAAGGAGGCTGCAGAATCGTTTGATTCATCTGTTTCTGATTCAGTTATTGTTATTTCCTAGTGTTGTGGTTGTGTAATTGAGGATAGTTGTGGTAGGGGTGTGGGAAGTTGCTAACTCGCTTGTCTGGCTAACTCGCTTATCACGCACGTTAGAGCCTTTATATACGATTTGGCCGAATATCCTTTGCGTAGAGCGTCCTTATCTCGCTCCATCACGATCAGCTCGCTCCAACCACCTATTCAGATTGATCCCCAAACCACGATTGTAATATTCGCCTTCACATAGTTCTTAAGGTTGACGAATCGCTTATCGAAATTCTTGGACGGAAAGCGGAACACCCAGGCAGTCGGATTTGAGGTATTATTTTGGCAAGAACACTCGTTAGAGAACATGGTCTAAGAGTCTTAGTAATGTCCAAAATAGAGACATCGGAGTATAAACGAGGGCGGGGAGAGCCGATGGGAGAACGACGTGGTGAGTACCTCAGACAAGCACAGCGCGATAGTAACGCCAGGGGTTGGTTATGTGTCAACACCAAATTACAGACGAGGCTCCCGAGATGGAACGCAGGAAATGAGGCCCGTCCTCAATGCAGTGTGTGACTCTACGGCAATGAACGGCATGGCCAGCCATCCCTCATGCAAGCCATACCTTGGCGGTAATTCCCCGCGTTTGTTTCCAACCCCTGTTGCTTATGCCTGCTTTCTCCTGGCACTTCTCAGCCGCACGCTAATTAAGGTCTAAGCAATTAAAATTCCGTCCTCACCACAGCTTGACTCACACCGGAGGAGTCACCCAAAGATGTCTATAAGTGAAGTCAGCTGTGCCATTGCTGTTTCTACTTTTCAAGCTCCCTCGCAACCACTGGTCCATTCCAACAAGAAGAGCGTCGGAAGCATTGCTACGACGCCCAACTTTTGAATAGCCTGCGAGAAGTGCGCACTGTTTTAATCTGTCTTCATTATCGCCACAAAATGGCCGCCTCAAATCCCGAAGAGTACGATTTACTAATCGTCACCGACGCCACGGCGTCCATGGGCATGTTTCTGCGGTCGCTCAACAACTCACTGCAGGATATCATCCGCATCTCTGCTACGACAGGGTGTTTCTCCCGGATCGGCGTCCTAGCCTACCGTGATTACGACTCGTACAGCAGCAGCGTCACTCAGTGGTCAGGCTGGCACAGCCGGGATGCCGATTCGGAGATCTCCCAGCACGCCCTGCTATCCTTTGTGAAAGCAATACTGCCGCTTGGTGGTGACGACTGGCCAGAGGCGACCAAAACCAGTCTTGCCTACGCCTATGAGCTCATGCGTGCCGATGCAAAGACCATTATCCTCCTGTATGCCGATGCGGCGCCGCACGTGAAGCATAATTCAAATCCTCGCATGTGGCAAGCCGAGCAGGATGCGCTGAGCAAGCCAGGCGCCTACGGGGGAAACGCCGCCCTCTTTGCGGACTGGACCTCGGCCGCGAGCGCCCTTAGCATAGGAGAGAAACGGGCACAGGTGTTCGCCATCATCGAGCCGGGACGGGGTGATACCGAGACCACCCCGTTCTTCACCTACTTATCCACGCGTACCGGCGGAGTTTGCCTGGCCATCAGCGGTAATGCGTCATCAGCTTTGATATCCAAGGTGACGGTCGGCCTTCTTGTAGCATGGATGGGTCTCGCAGACAAACAAAACACCACTCCAGAATCCAAGGACTCTGCCACTCTTGTCCGTTTCATGGATGTGAGCGGGATCGATCGTGTAGCATCCGAATCCGATCCCGAGGCGGCCAGATACCTACCCGCCCCGCAGAGCCAGCACAGGGAGGCTCTGGTGGACAACCTCACTCGATCCCCTCTTCCCGTCGAATTGATGGCCCAGTTCATCCCACGCCGCGAGCGCAGCGTTTTGGACTTTGCGAAGCGGTACAGGACCGACCCCGAATATCGTAACCTCGTGGTCGAGCAGCTGGATGAGATACTTGAGTCCGAGGTATCCGCCATTGCGCTCAACCCCGTTTTTGGGGGGCTGTGGAGGAGCGTCTGTAACGATCGCAGCAACCCGGCTCGGGATGGCCTGATCACCAAGTTTGGACTGCAGGTTGACAAGATCTCGGACGCAGAGAAGAAAGCCCACATGAAGAAATGGCTGGAAGAATCATATGACATGACGGGCGAGGTAGTTGAAGCCATCCAGTCCGTCCCGGAAGAGGCGCGGTACCCCTGCGTCTTCCTGGACCCGACGTTGCGCTTCGCCGCCAGCGAAGAATCGGCTGACGGAGAAGAAGTCTCGATGAACTTCACACGCGACGAACTGCTCGAGATCGGTCGATCCTGCGATTATCGCATCCTCCGTCGCCTGGGCCGCATCCTCACGCGCCTGACATACGTCAACTCAGAGGAGGAACTGCCCGCACACATCGCAGGCATTCCAATGGACCAAGTGCCAAGGATCCCTATGGCTCTATGTCGGCAGGAACACCAGCGCATGTTCTGGAGGGTCCTCCTCCACACCGTCCTCCCTGGCACAATGTTGGCGGCCCGCCCTGCGGCCTTGCTCGCAGCCCTCAGTCTCCGGATGGGAATGAAACCCCTAGAAGATGCCGCGATTGCCGAGCTCCTGTCCATGAGGAATAACTGGAACACACTAGACATCCCGGAGACATGGAATACCAGTTGCCTCACACTGCTTCTAGAGGCCGATATGAAGCACCAGAAGATCATGGCAAACTCCCAGGCGAGCGCGGCTGCCAGCCCAACAATACTGAAGACCGAAGACCGCCGACTCTTCCAGGCACTGGTCGACTACAAGTTGCTGGACATGAATCTCGACACGTCGCTCACGGCAAAGATTGGCTGGACGCCGCACAAGACCAGGGTTGCATTGGGCCCGGTGTTGGTTTGCAAGACTTGCCACTTCCCCCGTTCAGTGACGATGATGGCAGAGAACGGGGTCTGCGGACTGTGCGCCGTGCCGGAAAGCGAATGCACCATGGAAGGAGGACGTAGAGCCATGATCCATGGCAACGTCGCCAAGAGTGACGATAGCACTACCCAGGGGGCGTGGTCGGAATGTTCCATGACTCACTGCAGAGCGCAATACGTGGTCTACTTCCCGGAACATCTCAACGTACGCCCGAAGTGCCACTACTGTCGACAGAAGCTCAAGTACCGGAGTAGCGATCCCAGCTACAAACGCCTCACCACCGCGCCCTGCGTCACCTGCACTGTCTGCGCCAGCCGGGTCATCTGGCCGGCCGAGTACCGCCCCTCCGACTTCAACCCAGCCGAGTACAAGTGCCCCGGATGCACCAACAACAAAGCCACCATCACCACCCAAGAGACCACGGCGCGCATGCTCGCCTCGGAGAACGGCAACGCCTGGCTCCTCCGCAACGACGGTGGCACCATCAAGGAGCCCTTCAACCACCGCTCCCTCTTCCACACAATCTCGACCGCCGCGCCGACCGCAGAAGAGCGCGCTGCCTTTGCCGACAAGGTAGCAGTCCTCCCCGGCACGGAGCAGCTCACGCTCACGATGCGCGGCAAGCCGCTGCACAACACGGCCGAGGTGGTCGATGTTCTTCACGGGTGGGTGTCGGCGCGCCGCGTACAGGCGGGCACCTGCACGCTGTGCTTCGCCACGCACAGGAAGCGCGACCTGGGGCTGGCCTGCGGCGGACGCAAGGGGTGCAGGGAGCCCGTGTGCGGCGACTGCGCCCGCAACTGGTACGGCATCAACCGCCCCGGCGCGGTCATCAATATCGCAGCCCTGAGCTGCCCCTTCTGCCGCCGCCAGCCCACCACCAAGGTCGACCTGCCCCACAACCTGCGGTACCTCGGCGGGCTGAAAGATGCCGTCAACGAGGCCGGGACCTGGGTCTACGCCTGGTGCCTCGGGTGCTCGCTGGCGAAGCGGTACGTGGAGAGGGTGTGCGCGCAGGGGGCGCCGGCGGAGCCGGGAGACGAGTGGAGGTGTGAGGATTGTGTCACCGCAAGGATGCTGGCGGTGGAAGAGCGGGGTGGGAAGGTCCAGAAACCGCAAGAGGTAAAGCACTGCCCTGGCTGCGACGTGGCTACCGTGAAGACCTTTGGCTGCGATCATATGTCCTGCCCTTGCGGAACCCACTGGTGTTACCGGTGTGGCAAGAACGTAGGCCAGGAGCTGATCTACAAGCACATGTCGGATGAGCACTCAGGTTGGTACGACGGGATGGATTACGATGAGACGGACGATGAGTACGATTATTGACGGCGGAGACGTGATGTGTGCGAAATACAGGATATCACATAACTAGTGTTTTGCGTAGGAATCGCCGTTAGGTAGGTAATGAGATATCAAATCCTTCCGAATCAGATTATCATCGGCCGCAGGCCCAAAATTTTCACACTTGCACGACCACATTGCGCCAACCATTACGGTGGTATAATATCGATAAGGGTATCTGTTAAGGAGTCTGACGGTGCTATAGTTGGAGGAGGGCGAAGCAGTGACCCGGGTGAAATATTCCGCCGTAAGCATCATGACTCATATGAGGATGGTAAAACCTTAACGTAAAAACCGAAATAGTCTGCTCGAATCCATCCTTTAATTATCCTTCTGTAACACCGAGCAATCCGGGAAGGACATCTCGATGCGCGCAGTTTGATCTGTGAATAGGCTTTCTGAGAGGATAGACACTTGGTCAAGTGAAGTTCTCAGCATCCAGCCAGTGACCCTATCTACCTAGCTACGTGAAGCCAGTAGTATACACCACTTCCATGCTCAGAGGACAGTAAAATGTTCGACTTGGTTATCGGTGCGATTATTTCGTTCTTTCTTTTTTCGTTCTTTATCCTACAGCCCTTTCCAAGCCCTAGCCGTCATGGGAGAGTAAGTCGACTATAATACATACAGGGATATGCCTTGAGATTGCCATGTTCCTTATCTCAATAGCAGCGGTATTAATGATTCACATCAACACGTTGTACCCTCCTACAATCGTATTCCATGCCCCACAGTGCTCCCAACCTCGTAAACCCCCATAGTTATAAACCTACACCCCGTACTAAAGAGCAATCCCCGGCCCCGACACAGAGAGTGGAGACACATCCCCTCTGACCCTCCCGCCTGCAGAGGTAGAAGAATACACCGAGGTCGGCGACACCTCCCCGTTCCTACCATCTCCACCCAGCCCCCCCGCCGCTCCCACTCCCGGCACCGTAACCGCCAGCGCTCGCTTTCCCCCTTGCTCACCTGTAATGCCCGTCTCCAGAGACCCCATCTCACACCCCGCCTCTCTTCCCCTCAGGAGCCTGCTATTCCTAGACTCTATAAGAAACCTCTCATGCATATTCAGCGCACTGTCGTCATTTCTAGCCTTGGAATACGGCGGCGGTGGAGTGGATTGGCGACCTAAACCCCTGGGGGCGGCTTGGCTGAGTTCATAGCTACTGGGCGCGGTCTGAAAACGGCGCGGCCGGCGGAAGATGAGGAACCACAGGAAGAAGACGATTGCTACGACGAGGACAGGGACAAGGATGGCGGTGGCGATCTGTGCGGCTGCCGGAAAACTGCTAAAGGCTGTGGTTGACGCTGAGGTTGTGGTTACAGAAGGACCAGGAATGGAGGGGGAAGTTGCTGGTGAGGTGCGGCTGCTAGCATCGTGGGCAGTCGTCGTTGAGAGGGATCCAGGGGCGGACGTTGAGGTATGTGGTGATCCACTGCTGGTAGGAGCACTGCTGGCGGGTGTCGAGAACGTAGAGGACGATGTCGAGGTTACGAAACCGACGCTGGTTGAAGAGCTGCTGGTGCCTTCGTTGATGCAAAAAGGGGATGTGGTATTATCGCCCATGCATGTTTGTCCTTGCGCACAACAGATGGAACCGCACTGGAAGTCGCCAGTCGCGCAGACCCTGGCACAACCGGAACCGCCCGAAGGGCAGCAGAAATAAGCGCCGTTGTCAAGTGAGCACGTCTCGCCGGCGTCGCCTGTGGTACACCAGAGGTTAGTGTTGGCTCAATCGACAATCGAACTGTGCTCCGCAGAGACTCTTGATATCGGCTTACAGCACCACCCGCCCTGCGGACAGGTCGTTTCGCCTGGCCCACAGACGGCACCGACCGAGTCCCGGTTCCGAAGCCCTGCCGGGATCTGGATCCCGTTGCTAGCTGACCGTGCAAGACGGAACAGGAAGGAGGCAGGCTGCGCCGACGCCTGTAAGGCCACATTCAACATCAACATTGCGACACTGCGAGATGGCTGAGCTGTGACTCGTGCAGTATGACATGATGAGAGTGGGCAGTACAGCAGCTGTAAGATCGGGCGACCCAACGATATATTCACTTATTAGCTCCTTCCTTCGTCCCCATCGGGCTACACTAAACTAACAAAGATCACCGCGTTGATCGTGATGTTGGCCCGTGCAGATGGCGGTCCGGGGGTTATACGTGGAGCAGCGATCGCCACAGGGGACTGACGACATTGGCTGGACGATTGAGACAGACCGCTGGGCAGTCTCGGCTTGCAGCCGTCGGTGATTTGCATCTAGTTCCTGGGGGAGGGTCGGTTCTGGTACCGAAGACTCCCCATGATAGTCGCGGGAGGCGCTTGGAATGGCCGCCGCCATGATTCGCTTTTCGGGCGGAATCCTTGCTTCCCTTACGTGTTAAGGGCGGTAGGGGCTGTTGGCTTTATTATCACCGATCAGTATCAGGTAGCCATAGCACCGAAAATGTCACTCTCTGCAAACGGTCAGTGCACTGGGTGTTTCCAGTTATCTCATTTCTTTAAAAAAAAAAAAAATGAAAAAAAGACGGGCTTTGTTCGCGGTCAAATCATACCCATCGGAGGAGGCTGAATTCTTAATCCAATTGGGTTCCATGCCAAGCGAGAGGCACGTGCGTTACGCACTAGCCACCAACGGTGCACCAATCGAGATTACGATTGGGAAAAGCACGGCCCAAGACCAAGGAACCTTGACAAAAATCTTCCGTAACAGCTCGACGGCCGATGATGCGACAGGCACCACGCTGGCATCTCTGAGCTTGGGGATCCCGTCCACTTGCATCGCCTATTATCACGGCTAGTCGCTCCTTATGACCTACCCAGCCAGTTTCCCCTACGAGGGAACTGAACCCGATCTTTGACGTATCCACTTGCCTTTTCCCCCCTTGCGCTCAGCGCTTCACGCTCGTTTGTTCCCGAAACCAGGCTGCCGCCCCTGCCGCACGACGTCATGGGGAACTGTTCTTCTTGCCTCGGCAACCGTCGCCGCGATGACTACGATGAGGTCCGTCCCGGCCGCTAGAGCCGCCAGCGCTCTACAAGCTCAAACTGACAACTGTCTGCGCTTCAGGATGACGAGGCCCAACATCTCTTCGATGACCCCAACAACATGCATTACGGCAGTTTCGACCAGCAACATATGATGGGCCAGGAGGATCCGCAGGAGGTCCAAAGAGAGATTGAGGCTCTGCAGAGGGTCGTGGCCCGGACGTCCGAGTGCGTCTACCCTTCCTACGTCCCAGATCCTCGGGTTATGTGATGAGACGACAAGATGGCTGACTCGAATGCACAGCAACATGGTCGACATCTACGACATTGTGCCGCAGGACAAGGCCGTGCAGCCCGCCCCCGCTCCGTATGCGTATGCCGCCCAGGACGCAACGATGGCCCGCTACCACACTCTCCTCTCCAAGCTATCGTCGCAAGACGATTTCGCCGCTGTGGCCCGCGTTGATTGGGGCACCCCAGACGATGACAACATCGAGATGCAGCAGAATACCCTACCCATCAAGGTTGATAGCGGCGAGCTTCTCGTCGGCAATTTCGCCGATGCCGCAGCTGCCATGCGCTGACATGTTATCCAACTCCGACGCCGCCATCTGATCAAGAACTGCCGCCTTGGTCGAGGCCCACTCCTGGGACACGGAGGAGAGGGTCTGTTGACCTATACCTACTGACCCCCATGCTCCCGTTCCGCCGGCGCTCCCATCTCCGTCCAGCCCTTTCTCACCACTCCCGGCGTCTGGCGTTCTATTAAGGTTTCGGCAGGAGTGCGGTGAGGGCCAATGTGACAACGTGGGACGGCCCGTTACTGAAACTTGATACCCCATGGAGGCGGGTTGCCGGGTCCATTTTGTCTCATTCTGACAGCATGGTAGACACCGCATCATGACCCGTAAGGGTGTGGAGTCCGGGGAATATGGGGGGATGGTGCAGGCTGTACCACAGATCAATCAAAAAGCTTCCTTCTGTCTGTTACTGGCTCTTCTCAAACTGTTGGGCAGCCAATCAAGGCCTACTGTTGCGAATCTCTTCGAAAAGCGCGCTGCAGAGGTCACACGCCCCGTTCCTTGGGAACCACGTGCACCTGGCTTGCTGAGGTTACTTCACAGTGGGGATTCCAGTATAAACAGGGCCTTCCATCCTGCATCCATGGCCATTCCAGAGCGTTCACCTGTCTTCAGTTAGCCCCTGCGGTCGCTTGGCATCGTCGACAACTCCGCCTTCGGCCTTCTCCCTCTCGGGCATAACCCAACCTGACGCGTTACCGGACCCGACATCAGCTGTTGCGTACGACGAGAAAAGCAAAAGTCGGTGCGTGATTCGGCGTTCGTGGCCGACCCATTGGGTCGCTTGCAGCTCGCAGATGACAATCGCAGAAGAACGGGGGGTGCCACGCATCGAAACGGAGGGTGAGGGGTGGATGGCCTGAGGGGCGGCGACCCAGTTAACCGGCCAAAAACAGAAGGATATGCAGGGGGGGAGTGGAAGCTCCTAGAGCACAGCGAAGCACGTCACGTCACTCAGCCATAGCTGAGCTGCCACCGCAGAGCCCACCCAGCGAGCAGTCTAGCCGGGGACCGGAGAGAACTGCGGCGTGCAACTGCCAGGTCCCTCTCCAAGCCAACCGGAACATTCTCAACCTGCCAGCCCGGCTACTCCATGCTCTGTGGAGCCCGTCTTGGCCGCCAGAGCCCCGTCGCGATGCGCATCTCATAAAACTGTGAGGCCTCTCGGTGATCCATTGCGCTCAAATGGCCCTTTCTCTAGGTAACAACCGGCTCTCGATTGTCTCTTAGGGTATCCAGGACTTTACAGGCCCAGCGGAAGAAAAACAGCTGAACACGGGAGCCAAGAACTCTCTGGATCCCCCCTTTGGACCAGGAGCCTGGCCAGATTCACCCTCCCCGCGCCGTTCACTCCTCGTCCAACACTTTTCGGGTGGGACAGGACGGTTCCCGCGCTGCACTCGCCTCCCCCTCCCCGCCGCCTGTGCCCTCTCCTATTCGCCCAGACATGCCGTCCATCTGCCCTCTCGCTCGGCTCAGGTTCTACGATGACTTGCCAGATATGCACAGCCAGCCTCTGCCGCCGGTTCCGCAGCCAAAGGGGGCCGAAAACTGTAACTGTACCCTGCGATCCCTCCGTCCCCTGCCGCCTCTCACCCGTACCCCCGCGCCCCCCCGCGCCATGCCGCTGTCGATTGAGCTGGTGGGAAGGAAAAGACCAGTGGGAGTGCTCCACGGTTCTGCATGTTGAAGTTCCGCTTTCTGGGCAATAATGAAAATTTCGCCCATATGCACTCTTACGCATGCTAGATAACCGCCGAGAAGATGCAGCTGCCGGCGTTCTCTCCGGTGGACCCCAAAGTGATCGGGGAGCCGGGGAAGGGAAGGAAAGTGGTAACCAGCCCTGAGTCAGCCATACCCGGTATTTTCGCCCCTTGAGTTTCACCTCCGTTTGTTTGGACATTGGAGAAAAGAATACGCTAGCTAGTGAACCACGGCGAGGAGCCAAGAGCAAGGGAAAGTTCTGTAGCTTCGTTACTAGTAAAGGTTGTTTTTGTTCTTCATAACCCCATCGGAAACCCCATTGCTGGAGAGAGAGTCCTGTGGCCCTTTGCCGATTTCTTTCTTGATCTC
Source organism: Madurella mycetomatis (assembly GCA_022530565.1). NCBI lineage: Eukaryota > Fungi > Ascomycota > Sordariomycetes > Sordariales > Madurella > Madurella mycetomatis. Next base: position 8,907,328 of record JAJTVB010000003.1, on the reverse strand, counting down.
GCTCGACCAGGAATAAGCATATCAGTAGAAAAACGTAACACCCTGCTTTGGGCATAAACATCGTGAAAGCGCACACCGGGTAGGTTCCATGAAGACACGAAACCGGAAGAATAAACGTCAGGCTGGGAAGAAAGAAGAAAAAGAAAACAGGGCCCTGTATCTTTCCCATCTCACGGAATCCGGCCCGTTCCCCTTGCAGCCGCTCGAGCGGTGCCCGGCATGAGGCCCCCCTGCTCTTCTCTGCTTCTCACTCACACACACACATCTTGTTCCCACTTCCCGCCCAATGGCTTTGGATCTGACTCCGCTTTCTCTAAACCTTGACACAGGAGACAACGCCAGAAAGGAGAAGACGGAAAAAGATTGTCAGCTCTCCCTCTCAATCCCATCCCGAGACCCTCCGGATTCCCGCTCTTGGCCCCTTGTTATCCGTGCTGCAATTCCTTTTTTTCCCTTCCGTTCCCGGAAGCAGCATCCGTCCTGTAGAAGAAATCAATCACCTGTACTCCAGCCATCCAACCAGCCAGTACATTCCCACCAACCTTGGGGACTGGGGGCCGGCTTCCCTCACCCGGAGAGAACAAACAGACGAAGTGACTCCCCATCCCTCTTTACCAACCGCCCCTTTCCCCAAGCCCCAAAAGAGAAAAAGGTAAAAAAAAAAAAAAAAAAAAAAAAAAAGACAAAAGTAGAAATTAGAAACGAGATAAGAGGAGAGGTGATAGGAGAGCCTAGTAGTTAATGCTAGTCACCCGGGTGTAGTGGTCGATATACAACTGCTCGAGCTGGGCGTTGATCTCGAGAATGTCGCCCTGGGTCTTCTCGATGGTGGCGCGGCGGCCGCCCTCGCGCTGCCAGCGGTAGATGTCGTCCTTCATCTTCTGCATGCGCCGCACCTTCTTGGTAATGGCATCGCACACTTTGCACGGGCTCGACACGATGTCCGTGTGATAGATGAGCTTGAGCCCGCACGTCTCACCCGTCCGCCGCTCCCTGTAGCACTGCTCGCGGAAGTTGCCCCATTTCCAGTAGCCGCAGATCCACCGTGTTTGCTGATAGTAACACATTCTTCTCTTTTTTTCCTTCTCTTTTCTTTTATTTTTTCTCCTTTTCCCTTTTCCCTTCTTCTCTTGGGATATATATGTGGTGTGAGTATGGGCGTGGGTGTGTGTACGGACTGGGTGTTTAGGCTCTTTTGACTTTTCTTTTTTTTAAAGGAAGGGGGGTCTCCTGCAGGTGGGTTTGGCCGGCACCCGAGTGGTTGATGTCTGTCGAGGTGGTGATGATAAGTTGGTTTGGGTCGGGCGTTCAACCCCCTTTCTTGCTCCTTTGGTTTCTTGAGTGGATCGGTCTTCTCGTGGTCGTCGAAGCCTAACTGGATTGATCTGATCCATACAAAAGTCTCAAGGTCAGCCTGATTCTTTCGTTTTCATCTTCCCTGGGCTCCCCCATCTCCGCTCGTACCCTCCCGCTGGTTGTGGCGACCAGTGACAGGCCGGCAAGATCTTGGGGTACCACAGCAGCTCAAGCTGCGTGCTCCTCGCGTAATGGGTATCACTCACCCCGGATGAAGGGTTGGTGAAAGGCTGGGTGCTGGAAGGCTCCGGTTTGAATTCCGGGTTCCGGCGTCTGATGATAATAGGGAGAGGTAAGGCCTCCGGGTTCTTTCGTCGCCTCCCTTGCGCGATACCGCCGGCACAGAGCAGTGATCGCTGAGGTGAGAGTGTTGTATCCTATCTCGATGCCTTCCGGTCCGCGCGTTGGTCGTCAGAGGTCCGCGCTCCGAGGTCGACCGGATTCATCGAGGCGCCCAGCCGGTATTTATGCTGCGTGCCGTAGCCGTTCTCACTTGAGTCCAAAGGGGATGGTCCATCAACACGCAGTGGTAGGCCGTGCATCAAAGTAGTTTTAGGTAGACAAAGGTGAAGACAAACGGTCAAACGAAGACAGCTTCCCGTCCATTCCCCGGTCTGGCACCTCTCCTGACCCCGGCCTTCCGGGTGTCTTCTCCCCGTTCGTCAATCACGCCCCAGATCACACGTCGAGTAGATGATGTACCTGTCCGGCCCTGAGTATATGCGATGGCACCCTTGTCGGCAAATTAGCCCTTTTTCTGGCCCGCGCAGGTTCCCCCTGGGCGGAGTGGCCTTCATAGGAGCCACGTCGTTCACGGCTCATTAACCAGGATAGAACACACGTCTTCCCCACTACGCCATGAACACTTCCTCGGCTTGGGCCAGACGCAGTGGCGGGCACTCAGGAACCGTCCATTACCATCAACGGGGGCAAACTTGGGTGTGTTATGTCTCATTCCTTGCCGTGCGCCATTGGCCCGAACCTCGCGAGCCGTGGATTCCCACACGCGTACGAAAACGAAAAAGGAAAAACCAAGAAAAAAAAAAAAAAAAGCCCGCGTTGAACTTTGTACGTACTAGTCTCTTCGCGGCGCTTTCTGCAAGATACATGCTCCCTGTCCCGCCTTGGGCAGAGCCTAATGAACACTAAGAACCCTGCTTGTCACACGCTGTTGTGGCTTTCGTCGTCATTGACGACCCCGCCACCTGGCGTGGGACCCTTGGTCTTAGTGAGCCATGTACAGACGATCCTCCCGTTCTACCTTGCGGGTGCCGGCCTGGTCTCTTCCGGGTCGACCCACATGGCAACAACTGTCCCGGCTAGGCTGGGTCGAGGTGGCCGCGGCCAGGGCCGCCGAGGGAAAAAAGGGGGGAGGGGTGTGTCCAGGTTCAAGGGTCGTGGCCGCCACAAAAACGGAAACAGAATGTTTCTTTGGGGCCCCTGCCGTGTATAGCCAGGAGGGCGTAAATCAAACGGTCTCTTGGCATGATCGAAATCATAGCACTTTCCATAACCAAGCATAGCAAGAAGCTTCCTATGGACTGTTCCCAGCGCCCGCTAGATTTGCCACTCGACTACGTCGGGAGCAGAGCGTGTTCATAGTCTGGAAGCCGTTGCTGAAGTGGGTTCTGGTGTGTATTCCCAGCCGCCCCTTTTGCGTCCCGGCTCGAGCTTGATTGGATTCCCGTCTTCCCTTACACGGTGGATCAATGGGAGCCAGCCACTCGGAAGGGGCCCCTGTATTAACGTGGTGGTGGTGGCCGGGGAGAGTTTAACTCGCAGCCAGAGTCTGGTCACTGTACCTCTAGGAGAAGCACGATGACCCACCCATGGCGTCTAAGTGCCGATTCTGATGGTGTGAAGGGATTTCTTGGTAACGATGGAATCCATCGTGACGAGATAGCAACGTATCAACTCACCGTGTCATTGGCAATACGGCTCGCCGTGCCACTAGCACTTTACAGCGGAGCTTGATTTCCTGTGTTGTGCCGTCTTAACCAGCCGAGAGACCCCCACGATTGCTTCCACTGCCTTAACGGTTAGTAACACTGGGGTACCATTTAGAGCGCCCCGGCCTTCGGCTACGACCGTGCTCTGCTTCCGTGGTGGCAGTTGAGAGGGATGGAGTCAGTGGGGCGGGGTGCCCACGCAGGAGGTCGCTCTCACATGAATTGCGACCCGCTGTCCCACTATGATGACCCCGCCGTGAAACAATATCTCGTTCAGTTTCAGTGTCCAGAGTGGATTAGAATTTCTCCACAACATACCCCTCCCCCCTTCCCCCGGTCTTGCCAGTCGGTGGTCACTGAACCGGCTATGCGACGTGGCGACTAGGAACTAGCCATGTCACTCCGCTTCGTATTTGCGTCCATCCTGGTTAACTACATATGGTTGTGTAGTGAGCCATTAGTGGTATCGAATGAGTATGCTTGGCAGCCTTTCTCGACATCTCCCTTGGCGGGGGATACTTGCCTCTGTGTGTCCTTGCAAGAGTGAGCCAAACAGCCACTGATAGGTAATGCCTTGCCACCTCAACGTCGGCCGCCCGGGTCGACAGCTCCCCCCCTGCACGGAAACTAGTGGGGAAGGAAAGCCGTGGATCATCGACACAATCTAGGAAAGGGCCAAGTATAGGTTGCAACAGAAGCGGCCACGGCCAGAGGAATTTGGAAGCCGAAGAGATGCAAGTCATTCTGCCACCTGATCGACCTTACTCTTCAGGCTGTTGTTCCTTCCCCTGTCCCTGTGCGGAACGGGATGGAACCCTGGTGATTAGGCTTGACGGTGTGGCCAGGTTAGCCGGCCCACGATGGGGGCAGTGACTTACACTTCACCCTGCTTCATGTGGGGTGATGCAGGCAAGATGGTTCACGGCCTTCTGCAGATGGACAAGGCTGCGGACTGCGCGGGCAGCTAAAACAATATCCGGATCAGATTCCGGACACGCCGTCTCTCTTCGCTTCCGCTTCATCGAGAGCGGGCCCGATTGGGAGGCCGCTACGGATGTAAATGTTTTATGCCGTGGCCGGCCTTGGATGTGGCCAAGAGCCGCTGGCCCGATTATCCCTGTATAGGAAGCCGGTGAGCGTGCCGAAAGACACGGGCGGGTGAGAGATGATGGGCGCTCCGCCCTGTCACGAGCTCGGACCGGGATGCCGCGCCGCATGTTGCAACTTGCAACACGGGTTTGAAATCTGGAAAAGGAAAGAAAAAAGCCAACACGATGGTGAATCAATGGCATCACGGCCGCCCTGCGGACGGCCGGGTGGAGCAACGGAGGAGAAGCAGGGGCTCTTGTAAGCATGGCGGCCCTGCGGACGGCCAGGTGTTTGTTGTGCCTTCGTTTGGAATCAGGCCCGCCGCCCTTGCCGCGGCCCGGCAGCCAAACGCGCGATAATTACCTGTCGCATTGTTCCTGTCTCTTAGTCTACGGCTCTGATACCGATTGCGTAAGGCCGGGAGCGGCCCGTCCCTGTCGACAGGGGAATTCCTATTCTTTGCAGTAAACCAACAAGGATTTTTGCGTCTTCCTAGCATATCTGTAATTCTGCAGGTTGTAGATTCACTATGGGAGACGCCTTATGCTTTCCGTATGGTTCCATTCGGCTGTGCTGATGAGGCTCTTCTTTGCGTCACTCCATCTTGTTTGGTGGTCTCTTTCGACCTCTTGGTTGTTCGCAGACCATGTGCTCTAAGTCTGCTGCGCAGGCTCACCATCAGAGTGGGTCAGTAAACCATTGCTGGTTCTTTGCTCGTGGCTGTCCACTCGGGCAGTAGCAACCTGCTCAAATAGGCATTGCTCAACCGTGGAGACGAATTTTGGATCAGTGACGAGAGGCCGAGTTGGTCCAGTATCGACCGTAAAACCTTCGGGATGAATATGCGCGCAGTCGACATCCCGAGAAGTACCGTACAGAACAAGGGTGGACCTAGCTTGGGGTGTGGCGGCTTGAAGCGAGTCAAAGCCCTGTGACAGGGGTATGACGGGTCACTTTGCGGGAACGGCGGGTGACAGACGGACGTGTTTTGGGAACAGCCTCAACGGAGGGTGCTCCAGCACCCTATTGGCTGGCCTTGACAAGGGGAGCCGACGGTCACAGAACAGGCCACATCCTGGATCAGACCCGACGACATTCATCGAAAATTCTCCCGCAGATCGGTGATAGATTGCACATCCTCCCCGTGTCCCCCAGAATCCGCTCAGAGACTCCAAATGAAGTAAACAGACAGGCGTTGATGGGTTTGGAAGAAGCACCTTGTTCTTCTGGGGCTGATCGGCCGCTACGGGCACCCCTCAGGGGTGACGACTGCGGGGTGCGTTGTCGTCGCTTCAGCCTGGAATTGCTATCCCTGTCCGGCTCACAACGGCAAACGGCCTGGCGGTAGGCCTGGCCTGAGCCTCAAGCTTCCATGAATCCAGAGTATGAAAATTAGGCGGCTCTAGGCGGTGATGTTCTGCCGTCGACTGCTCAGAGCTCGGGCGTGTTGTGGCACCGTTTGCAGACGCATCTCTACTCCGTTGCTACGCGCTGGGCGTTAGAATTGGCAGTCCCTGCCAGCGCTAAACGGTAACAGAGTCCAGGTCCCCTTTTTTCCCGCAAGCCTAGGTCTGTCCGGCTCATGGCTCGTGTTTCCTGTCCGGTCTATCGTGTGGTTGCCAGTTCCCAAACGGGCAACAGTGAGAGTGACGAGCAGGTCATGGCCGCAGCTCTCGAGGCCGGCCCCGCCAATCTAACACGTCACCGGCCGCGATCAGGCCGAGCAGGATTGCCCGGTCATGGAGCTGAGGTCGGCGTGCTATGTGATCAGCGGCATTAGTTCCAGGCGCAATTGAGAGATGCAGTATGTCAGACGAACTGACGGGGCAGACCCAGTGAGCGGTGCCTCCAGCGCGGGGCTTTCAGCCAAACGCTCGCCTTGCCGACATTGTGGAGTCGGGGCACGCACCGGGGGCTTGCAGCAGACCCTGGCCTGTCTGAGAAGTCGACGGAGCCCGTCGATAGTTGAGAACCAGGGGGCCATCGGAGTTGCGCCTCTCCCCTGCGCTACCCGCTGGATTTAACGTGCATCAAGACGCACGGCGGGCGCAGTGCATCATTCCGCCAACCGACAACATGTTCGCTCGGGCATTGAGCGCCATTATCTGGTATCATAGTTTGGGCCGCTTATAGGATCGCACAAATCGGTAGCTGCCAGTAATGGGGCGAGTAGAGGAGACAGGAAGCACGGGGACGGTGGAGTGAGAATCAGAGAGATGCGAGAGCCTGACCCACCAAAGAGCTCCTCGCCTCCACAGCCCCGCGGCGCTTGCTCACGCTTATCGTTATCAGTACACTGGTAAGCTCAGTTTCTGCAGAGTACCCCGCTTCCCGTTTCGGCCACTCGGAGTGGGGCTTCAGACGGCAGCGAAACGGCCAGACGATGACAGATGAACGACCAAAAAAGGCTGAGCATACCAAGGGCTGCTCGGTTACAGCGAGAATGAGAAATTCCCGAAACGATGCCATTTACAGTCTGGTTCCGATGATGTGTACAACGCTGATGTTTCCCAAGGGCTAGAAAGAAGCTGCAGAGGTAACAGCGATCCGGAAGAGGCATGGGCCCTGCTGCCGTCCCTGAGCGCTGCATCAGATGCCTGCCTGTGCCTCGTGCCTTGTGCCTCGTGCCGACTGCACTGTACGTACCGGCGAAGGGATTGACGGTGCCTTGTAATGACGCGTGTCTCGACGATTCCGTCCGCGAATTGTACCGTACCAAAATAATAAATCGCTCGGCCGCACACGCGAGAGCCGGTTACCTTTCCGCATCCGCGAGCATCATTATTAGAATTGTCCTGGAACGGATATACCGGACGTTGACACCGACCCACGGATCCATCTCGTACCCGCCGCTTCCGCGGCGCAGGGGTTACGATCCCGCCCATCACACGACAATCACTTCGAGCAAGCTGCGCAGCATAACCGACACGTCGACTATCAGACTCGAGATCGGGCAACAAAGACAGCACCTCACCCGACAAGCCTCCCGCAGGCCAGCCCCGTTTCTGCACCCTGCCAGCCACCGGCTTTTTCCTGGCTTCTCATCGTGCCGGCCAAATCGGCGACCACCCTGGCGCGACGTTGCTTGCTTGCTTGCTTGCTTGTTTGACGCGACCTGTTTAGCCACACACCACACAGAAACATCTCGGCCAGGAGCCACGACTCGTCTCCGCGTCGAGGACGTCTTGTCGGCAGAAGCCAGCGACATCCCCGAGCACCGGCCGTTGTCGGGCATTGGCGACCACTGAACTAGACGGGGAGAGCGGACCTCTCAGCGCGTGGCACTTTGACGTGGTTCTGCACTGGCAGGACGCCGATTGGGCTCGATCTCTCAGGCGTCCGGGTGATAGCTGAGACAACTAAGCCCCCCGCATATCGCAAGAGGCAAACCTGTGGGGTTACCGTTGTCGTTGCCAGATCATCAAAGCGTAAGGCAGCTGAACGCAAGTCGCCCGTTTTAGAAACATGGCGGCGCCTCCTGATCAAGGCAGTCCGTCGATGGCGTCACGGCCAGCGCCAGCGGAGCAGCAGCGGAGCCAGGGGCCTCTCCTGACACCCGAGACGGATATCGGGAGCGCAGGTCTAGATCTTGCCGTTGCTGCCCGGCTCGTCGACAAGACCACTAACCTGACCATCTCGACCTTCGGACGCGTGGCTGAAGATCTCCCGACCCGTGAAGACAGTCCTGGCCTTCTTGCCTCCCATATGTTGGGGACAACTCCCTCCCTGACTCCGCCCATGTCCGGCGATACCCAACCATGTCCCGGCACGTTGACAGGAAGCTGGGGAGCGGCCGCTCCCAACCCAGCGTCAGAGGTACCTACAGGCGCGCTGTTGACACCCCCGTACTGCTCCTCGGTCGCGACGCCGTCCGGAATGCGAGCTCGGGTCGAAGACGTAGACACTACCACCGCCAGCACAGTTCTGTCGCGACGTAGCACAGCGAGACAGCTTTCAGACTTGCCCAACGAGGTGCTGCTCCACATCCTGAGCTACCTCGACGTGTGTGACCTGCTGGCTACCTCCAGGGTGCGTTCATTCCTTTGCCCTTTTCCAGTTGTAGAAATTCCCCACGATGATGTTACACCAAAATTCTTGAGCATGACGGAGCGCTTTCCAAAGGGATCACCAGGAGCCTGAATAGGCCCCTAGATTCAGAGAACTCGGCTCTCTCTCTCGCTCCCATTCCCCCATCTTCGCTCCCTCCCTTGACGTCTCTCTCCATTGCCCTCTTCCCTCCCTTCCTCTTCCACTCCTGCCGTTCCTCTTCCCAACCTGAACCCCCCCTAAAACAAAAGAAAGACGAAGAAAAAGGCTAACGGCCCATTTCCCACGCCCGGCCCTCTGCCCAAAAAACAGACGTCCCACCACCTCCGCACCCTCTCCCTAAGCCCGCATCTCCACCACCTCCGCTTGCGCCGCACCCGCGCCGCCCTCCTACCCCTGCTCACTTCGCCGTCGCGGCCCTCGCTGGCCGACCTCGTCCGCCGCTCCATCTTCCTCACCCGCACGACCGCCGCCTCGCGCCGCCTGGCCCACAGCCTCGCCTCCATCCGCCTCGCCCGCCGCCTCGCCGCCCGCCCGCCCGCCAACGTCCTCGTCGAGCGCTGCGTCCTGCCCCGCGAGTGCCTCCCCTCTGAGAGCATGGTGGCGCCCGGCCTGGTGGCGCGCAAGCGGGCGGTGGAGAGGGAGAGGGTCAAGGATGGTCTGCGGGCGTGGGTCGGGTCCGTGATGAAGGGGGAGGTAAGGCTGCGGGGGGAGGGGTTGGAACGGGCGGGAGTGGGGAGGGTATGGAGACTGAGGAGGTTCTGGGAGCGGGTTGGCAAGGGGGAGGTTTGAGATGGGCGGGTTATGCGTATGCTGACGCTGGCCATGGTGTTGATCAGGGCCGGGATAAGTAGTATATTCGAGTGTGACCTTGGCTGGGTTGGATAGCAATGCTTTGCTGGCATACGTGGTGGAAGGATGTAACTTGTATTTGAGTCGAGAACTGCTAATGGCGTCCGGATCAGCGAGCAAACGGCGTATCTGGATGGGAATTAAGTAGTATTAACCTGGGCCAACCCCGGCAATGTTGCATATTTGGACGTACCATATTATACAGGTGTAGTGTACAAATCATATCCTGATCGAGACTCCTGAATGGATTGCGGATAAACTCTTTTACGCACGGAATCTGAAGCCATCCCAGTCGTCTTCTTCCTCGTCCTCGTCTTCGTCCTCATCGTCATCCTCCAGCACGGCAGCATTCTCTTTGCCCGGGGAAACACCCTTGCCGGCACCCTCGGTTGTCCCGATCGAAGGGACGGCAACGCCGCCACCACCTTGTAACCTCAGCGCTTCCCGCCGCTCTCTCAACTTCCGAGCCCGTGCTTCGAGCTCCTCCATCACTTCGAACTCGGTTTCCAATGCCCGCGTGGCCTCCTCCTTTTCGTCTTCAATCTGAATATCCACAAGCGCTCGCCGCTTCGCCGATTCTTCCTCTTCTGACTTGGCCGCTATCTCTGCGGCACTCATAACCGGTGCCGAGATGACTGCGCCGCTGTCCAACGCTGCTGCTGCCGCAGGCTTGGTGCTGCTCTTCCCAGCCGTCCCGTGGATCAACTCCGCCTCAAAGGCTGCCCATTCGTCCTCATTTACCGGCGCTGCTGCCGACATCTGGTCAGCGGGCTGCAGTTGTGCGTCCGCACTTGCCAGCGACGTTGAGTCTTTCCGCTGCTGTTGCGGCTCGTCTGATATAAGCGAGGGCCTCCCAACTGGTACCTTGGGAGTTGTAGCCATTGGTGTCCCACTGGGACCAGGGGTCGCTGGGCGTGAGGGAATCTGCATCTCCACACCCATACTAGGGGTGCCTGATGTTCGGCGAGTGAGAGGTGGCGTGAGCGGCTTGGATGCCTTGCCTCTGTCGTCCTTCTTCGATGTTCCTTCCTGGCCTTGGTCCGTCGCCTCGAGCTCGGCCCTACTGCGCTTCCTACGCACCGTGTCCTCCCCGGCGTGGCCGTCCGTCTCTTCGTCCGCATCGACGAGCTTCCGCTTGTTCGACGGTGCCAGGTTGCCGTTCCGATCCAAATCCTCTCCCACAAAGCCAGCATACCCATTCGTGCCGTTATTTGATGATGCTTTATGCAGGCTCTGCAGCCGTTGCCGGTGGCCGGTGCTTCGAAGGTGACCGTCCCAGAGGGACTCGGTCTTGACGTGCTCGCGACACACGGTGCACAGGAGCTTGCCAGCGTCAGAGTATGCGGCATGGGGGTGCTCTATCCTGCGCGCAGCGCGTTGCTGGCGCAAGAGCGCGCGAACGTCGGCCATTGTGAGGAGGTGGTTAGGTCGAAGGCGGTGAAGCTCGAGGAGGGGTATCGGTGTGGTCCCAGTGGTGGAACTGATGATGCCTGGGAAAAGTCGACTTCACATCACACAAGATACCAAGAACGAGACGTTGCGGGTTGCCAATGGGCCGAGGCAACCAGCTTTGGCAAGGACCTCGGAGAGAGCCGTGGAAGTGATGAGGCGAAATGAAGAGCGCTTGGGCTAAGGCCGTTTGATTAGTGCCAGCCAGCTGATGACGGAGGGGCAGCCACAGGCAGCTTCAGCCACAACCGCAGAGGTCCCCGCATCGCAGCCCCGGAATTCGCTTGGCTCCCACTGTAAACCCCTCGACAAAGCCGTCACTCATCTGCTTTTGATCCAATTGACGCTCGTAATTGCCGGGTCACCGCTTGAAAGGACCCGGTCCTATCTCAACGAGAGGATGGCAGCTCGTCCAATTCCCCAAACCTGAGCTTCAACCCACCTGCCGTAGGGAATTTCTTGGTCAGCATCCCGTTGCAACAGCATCAATCCAATCCTGGATTGCTTACCGAGGCGCAATGGACAACCATGACGACGACACGTCGAGAGTAACTTCGCTCTGGCCGGACCCGGTTCCGTTCTGGAAAGACTTCACACCCGAGAATCTTGCGCGCTACGAGAACCTCAAACAGGACTACGCCCGACAGCAGGAGCTCAACGCCGACGCGGTCATCCGGGTCCCCGACATTCCAGAGGACCTCATCAACCTCCAGCCGCCACCCGAGCCGTCAGACGGAAAATGGAGGTTGTTCGGCGAGAGCGAAAAGGCATGGTATCTTTGACCTGGAACACATTGAAGCATGCGCTAACTCGTCCCGGCACAGCTCACCGAGACGCTCCAGAGTCTGGAAGACGCAGGCATCCAGCGGCTGGCGCCTGCCACCGAGACGGACAAGGACAGTAAGCACCTTGACCGCGGATTCGAGCTTAAGAAGCTAGCCAAGTCTATACTACTCAACTACCTCGAGCTGGTCGGGATAATGAGCCACAACCCTGCACACGTGAGTGTTTCTTGCCGCACGGCGCGAAGAAGCCACGGCTGACAAACAACCACCCACGCCAGGCCGTCGAGAAGATTCAGGATCTCAAGACGCTTCTGCTCAATTTCCATCATATACTCAACGAGTACCGTCCACACCAAGCGCGCGAGCAGCTGATTCAGCTCATGCAAGACCAGCTAGACAGCAAGCGCGCAGAGACGGCGGGGATACGGAGTGTGGTGGACAAGGCGAAGCGCATGATCGAAGGGTTAGCGAGCATCGAGGTTCCGCGGCTCGACGCCGCCGTGGAGAAGGAGCCACTCGACGCCGACGGTGACAAACCGCGACGCTACGAAATTACGGTCTGGGCACAGTTGGATGCTGAGGTTGCGTAATCGTAGACTGGCAGTGCTCAGTATTATACCGAGAAGGGAAACAGGCGCATACGCCATATAATAGGGACAATAAGCTGTTGTATACCGTTTTGGTTTTTGCCCTGTCGGGCTAGAGTGAACCGTCTCGCGGGGAAGAGACACCAACTTGGCAGGTTGGTCATCGATAGTCTTAAACGCAAGGCATTCTATCTACGCACCAGAAAACTAGCAGCAAGGCATTCAATACATCCATTGCAAAATATTACCGGACCAAATTAAAGTACACTACCTGAACGTTACTTAGCACATTGCCCTCCCTTTCAACTCCCAAGATCCAACGAAACAAAGACGGAACAGACGTCAAGCACCCTTTTGTTAACCCAGGCTCGACGAGTGAGTTTAACCACAGCAATAGTAGCCGGCAGTCAAGTACCCCGGCGAGAGTAGCCATCGTAACAGCAACCTCAGCCTCATTCATAGAATTATCCATCCATAAACGGATTCAACGCTACGTATTCAACCCTCGCTGCTATCGAAGAACACACCAGAATCCCAGATTAGGTGTCCACGGCTCTCGACCGGTAGATGTAGAAGAGATACGAGGTGGAATCCTTAACTGCGGTGTACGTCCCCCGACAGTGAGGGAGTACACCGCGTCCGCTGCCATCGCCAGTTATAACGCCGGGGCCCAGCTCCGGTAGCAGCAGCGGTAATGGGAAGGGGAGTTGCTTGAGCTGGAACAGTCATTTGTCGCAGTGGGGGGAGGATGTCGCTATCGCCTCCGGTTGTCTACGCAGGAGGCCTCGTGCCAGCAGTAGTGGGTGTAGCTTGAGGCGGGATCGGTGGCGGCGGAATGGGCGTTTGTCTAGGCGGGCCGCCGCCAGGGCCGCCGCCCAGATGTGGAATTGGCGGCGGTGGGATGGGGTTGGCGTGCCGCGCTAGGACCGGAGGTGGTTGGTGTTGTTGGGTTTGTTGTTGTTGCTGTTGTACCGGAGGCTGATGTTGCTGCTGCGGCTGTGGATGGGGTTGTTTGGGAGAAGGAGGTGACGGTGGTTGTGACGCCGCGGCGGTAGGTTGTTGTTGTTGCTGTCGTTGCTGCTGCTGCTGGCTTGCGGCACTCTCCTTCTCCAGGACGCTACTCAAATACGGGAGATCGTCTCGCGTCTTGGGGTCCCGCTCGTAGATCCTCTTAATAAGCTCCCACTCTTTGCGAGCCATCACGTGAGCCTGCGGCAGGAGAAATCCAACAGTCGGGCTGACCATCAGGTCGCCCAGGATTTCCCGGGCAACGGCTTCACACTGGCGTTGCAATTCATCCACGGTGGGGTTCTGTCTTGCGCTATTTTGACCCTGCGGCGCGGGTGAATGCGTTGGGGGTAATTGCTGTGGTGGCATGCTGTTCCTGGGCGATGGGTATGTCGGGAAAGGCCCCTGGGCGACGGTCGGCGAGAAGGCTGGTGCTGAGATAGATTGCCGGCTGGCAAGGGGGAACCCTGCCTGCGCTGGTGTCGGCGTCCCAGGGGATTGTGCATGTCCGGAACCCGCCGGGGGAAAGCCTTGGGGCTGTGCCTCCGTCTTCGCAGCATCTTGCTGCATTCTCAAGCTGTCGTTCGGATCGGTCGTGCCGTGGATACGCTGGATGGTTTCCGGGTCGTTGCGGAAGACGAAGACGGCTAGCATCATATGTTCGGTTCTCGTTTCGGGGAGGTAGTTGTCTGCTAGGTTCTGGATGAACTCGGGGTGGTTTTCAATGCCGCCAGGCAAGACAGGCACTAGGTAGGTGTCGCGAACGTTTGCAACCCCTTTGTCTCCAATCACGCCGTAGCGTTTCTTTGAAACGAAATAATCGATCAGCTTCCGCATGTCGGCTTTGGCTGCATGCGATGTCGGCTCGAGGTGGACCACAACGATATCCGTGGGTAGACTATACCGCAAGCTGCAGAGGTAAACGGTAGCGGGATGCTCCTCGATCCGGCCGCAGACTGTCAACGTCTTGGGAATCAGCTTGTCCCACGGTAGTCCAAGTGTTTCACTCAAATTGGCGCCTCCCATGTGTTTGGCAGTGACTGGAACATTTGCGAGCCCGTTCATCAAGAGGTTGCCTCGCCACACCACATCCGGATCGTTCTCCTCTTTTGGTGAGTATGGCGGCGACTGAGTCCCGTCATCGAGCAGGCGGTCGACATCTGGATCAACTCCAGGTCCGCTAGCGGGTGCAGTCGCCAGCGACGATGGGGTCTGATTCTGAGGGAGAGTCGGCGACTTGACGCTCGAGAAGACCTTATTAATGTCAAAGTCTGCTCTGTTCGGAGAGTGCTGCGTATCGATGGCCAGGCTAGGTGATCGGGTGCGACTGGTTCGAACCGCGGACTCTGGCGTACTCTTGTCCTGCCTTGGGGCACTTGGCCGACGGACTGGCGCAGATGGCACTTCGTCGTTGGCAAGGGTAAAGTCATCAATGATTTCGTCACCCTTGTGGGTTCTCCGAATCCGCGGAATCTCCTCAGTAATCTTGATGGCCTGCTTCTCCGCCCTCGCTCGCATCTCTGCCGTCTCCTTCTGCAGCTCCTTGGAGGCAAGCTCCTCTGTCGACATGGCCGCCAGCATCGGCGGAGTCAGAGTCCGGTCAAGCAGGCGGGTGCACAGCTCGGGGTTGCTCTTGAGATTAAAGGCTAACGTCCGGATCTGGCTAGCATACGCATTCGGGGAAGGGTGAGTGTCGTGAACAGCGCGCTCGATTTGGAGCGCAAACTGCTCGGCACGTTCAGCCGTGGACACGCCATCAGAGAGAACCAGGCCGCCATTCTTCTCCAGATTCGTGAGCGAGTGGATAAGAGACTTGGACAAGGCCTTCGCAGGGCCCTGGCGTGAGTCTAGCAACTCGGTAATCTTGGCGGGGATGTCGGCTGGAGGCGAATAGCCCGGGACAGGGGCGGATTGCGTCTCGTTGACTTTTCGGACCTTCTGCGACGACCACAGCGAGACCACGTCAGCGACTGTTTTACTGGAATCAGGTAGAAGGGCTCGCACTCACTTTAACTTCCTTCTCCTGTGCACCATCCACATTCTTGCGCTTCTGGCCCGCGCCTCTGGCATCCTTCTTGGGCTCCGGAGCCGGAGGGGGTGATTGCTTGGATTTCTGGGAGGCGTCCTCCTTGAGATCGCTGGTCCTCTTCTTGCCCTTCTTTGGCCCCCTCTTCTTCTTCTCGGCCTTTTCTTCTTCGTATGCCCTACGGCGGGCCTCCCAGGGCTTCTCTCCCTTAGCGATGCCAGCGAGCAGCTCCTTGTGGTTCTCGGGTCGACAGATCTCACAGAAGTACTCCTTAGGCAAATCCTCTGTGTACTGACTCATGCCCATGCAAATGTTATGCTGCCAGGCACCGCACTGGTCGCACGCGATCCATGGCTCCCCCGAGTCCTCGTCTTGCTCTGTCGCACCGCACACGCAGCGGATGACCTCCTCCTCGGGTTCTTCGGGCTCGGGGGCCGCCTTCTTGTTCTTCTTGCCGCCCCCGCGCCGCTTCGGGGCCTCAATGGGCTGGTCGAGCTGTTCCAACGCCTTGTGCTGGCCTTTCGTGGCCCTAACGGATCGGCGGGGTTCCGGTTCTGCGGGGGAGTTGATGGTTAGCTGTTGATCACGATTGGTGCGACGGCCACGCAGTGGCATTCTGCTGGCTTGTCCGCGGCGCACTGCTGGGATGGAGGTTGTGGCGCGCACAAGCTGTGTTGCGCGTGGTGCTGCTTACCAGACATTGTCGCGTCGAGACGGAATGGAGCGACTGGGGATTGACGGTTTGCCAAGTATCGCGGGTATATCCCTCCTTTGTGTCGCGCGTCTCTACTGCAGATTGCTCAGGAATGCGTGATAGGTTGCACGCGGTCACTTGATAAGGTATTTTACACATAAAACTAATGAATGATGGAACTGCGCAGATACGGAAGGCCCGCCAACGACGAGACAGCTCCTCAAAATATCTGCAGAAAACCCTAGCACCTGTAATCTCCCACAAGCTTCCTGCCCATTACGCGCCAAAAGGGTGTTGCGGGCGATTCGGGCAGCGGCGAAGGTTTTTCTTCCCGGCGGGAGCTGCCGAGTCCAAGCTCCACGGGCACCACAGGAGAGTGGCGCGTGACGTCGGTAAAAAAAAAAATGAACCGCCTGTGCTGTGTTCCCGCAGGTCGACTTAACGGGTCACAAAGACGATGCGTCGGAAGGGCGCAAATGTCTTGACAGGAAACTGCCACCAAGTGATGGCGGTCGGTGGGACAGGCGCTCGTCTCTGCCGGATGGCGAATTGCGGAGGTTGAATGAAAAGAGGAGAGACAGGTTTGCGAGGGGGGGAAGCAGCCGCGACGGGCTCAATTGTTAAAAGGATGGGACGGGGACTGTTGATTATGTAAGCATATTAAGCGAGAGCTTTGTGCTTGGCGGTCTGGAGCTCACGGTGAACTGGGGCCCGTGCGTCACACTGATTACCTTATCGACCTGAAGTGCAAGGCAGCCAAACAGCTACGCGTGTGAGCCCGCTTGCCTGGAGCTCTCCTAGGCTGGGCTGCATCAGTTGAGTCCCGCAACGAGCATCAACCAGCCTTTGGCCTCTCGCTTGTGGTTGCAGACGACAACCTACAGATACTCAGTGCACCCATCAGAGCCGATTTAGTTCCTCATCCTCCCAACAACATCCAATCGTCGTCCTAGTTGTCTCAACCCCGCCATCATGTCGAGAAGATACGATTCCCGAGTGAGTTGGTCGCTGCCTTTGGCTCCACCGGGACCGTCGAACCCGCGCGCCATGCAGCCTTTAACGGCCAGGATGCTTACCACATGTGCAGACAACCATCTTCTCCCCCGACGGTCGCTTGTACCAAGTCGAATATGCGCTAGAAGCCATCTCCCATGCCGGGACTGCCATCGGCATCCTAGCCAAGGATGGCATCGTCCTAGCGGCGGAGCGCAAGGTCACTTCGAAGCTTCTGGAGCAGGACACATCAGCCGAGAAGCTCTACATTCTCAATGAGTACGGGCCATTAATGTGTGCTGTGCGACCCGCGATAGGGCAGCTTTGCTGACTTGGCTGTACCCCGCAGCAACATGATCTGCGCCGTCGCGGGCATGACGGCCGATGCCAACATCCTCATCAACTACGCCCGACAGGCCGCCCAGCGGTACCTACTCACCTACAACGAAGACATCCCCTGCGAGCAGCTGGTGCGACGGCTCTGCGACCTGAAACAGGGGTACACACAACACGGTGGTCTGCGGCCCTTTGGCGTCTCGTTCATCTACGCCGGCTGGGACCCGCAGCGCCAGTTCCAGCTGTATCTCAGCAACCCCTCGGGCAACTATGGCGGCTGGAAGGCGACGAGCTCGGGCGCGAACCACGCTAGCGCGCAGAGCCTGTTGAAGCAAGATTACAAGGAGGATTGCACGCTGAAGGAGGCTTGCGGCATGGCCGTCAAGGTATTGAGCAAGACGATGGATTCGACGAAGCTGAGCAGCGAGAAGAGTGCGTACAGCCATCACGACGTCCGGGATTGAACAACAGCTGACATGAATGCAGTCGAGTTTGCGACGGTGGGCCAGACCAAGGATGGAAGGGTCTACCATAGACTATGGAACGCGGAAGAGATTACGGCGCTATTGAAGGAACACGACTTGGCCAAGGATGAGGCAGCGGAGGAGAAGTAGGCAAAGGGCTATAGACGGATGGGAAAATAGGACGAGAAATCATCTGCCTGCCGGCGCCGTGTGTACTAATAGAGGGCCGATGCTTATGCGAGCTGGACCTTTAACTCCGCACCTTCGTCCCACCCAAGCTGCCGCACAAACCGCCCAGGACCGATACTGCACCATAACCCCAAGCCTTACTCCATACATGCAACGCTCTGAGATTTATACAAACAATCGCAACTAAGTAGCGGTCACGGAATCAGGCCGGGGACTGTAAAAGGCCAAGGTCAGCAAGATGGCCGCATATCAATTCCCGCCCAGCTCGATGCCTACATTTCGACCCGCGCCACGGCCCTCCTCCTCGTCCCTCACCCTCCCATAGCGCCCATTGAGGACCTCGTCGCTCCCCGGCGGGCCCGCATAGGGCTCGTCGCAGCGCCCGCTGCTCAAGCGTGGCCAGTAGCGGCGGTAGCTCCAGTAGGCGACGGTCCAGCCCAGCAGGCTGCCGACGCACACGTCCCACACATCGTGGCGGTAGTCCTGGCAGCGGCTGATGGCGATCATGGTGGCGCCCAGCAGCGGTGCGAGGCACAGCAACGCCCGCACCAGGTCGCCACGGACCAGCTTCTCCGTGTGCTCGGCCACGCTGCCCGCACCGTGCGCGAACACGCGCGCCTGCCCCGCCAGGAACAGGCTGAGGTAGCCCAGCCCCGCGAACGCGAAGGACGAGTGGCCCGAGGGGAAGGACCGCCACCCGTCGTGGAGGGTGTGATGGCGCGTCTGGGTGCACACGTCGATCGTGACGAGCACGTCGTGCGGGGTGTCGTCGGTCGGGATGCAGCGAGCGATGAGGTCTGGCCGCGGCCGGCCGACCATGTTCTTGATCACGTCGGTGAGGAACGAGGTCAGGACCATGGCGATCGCCAGGCCGAGGATGGTGACATGGTGCTTGTGGGCCGAGGCACCCGTGACGACGTTATGGACGATTAGGATCGCGAGGGGGATGAAGAGGGCGTAGACGAAGTCGAGCACTGGAGTGTTCAGGTTAGCTTTTAAGGAAGCGGATGTGAGAAAGGGAAGCTTACCGAGCGGTACCCGTTCTACCTCTGCGTGCGGGAATGATATGCGCAGGTCGTTGAGCGAGAACATGCGGTGGAAGGGCACAACGAAGAATTGCACCTGTTGCCCGTCCGTTAGCCTGGTCCCACCTGTGCGCACTCGGGAGACGCACCAAGAGATAACCTGCCAGGAGCAGGAGGAAGCCAATATAGTCTGATGCATAAGTCGTCTAAACGTCCGAGTTGGTCAGCCTGGGGTTAAGATGGCATACGTGTATTCGACCTTGAGGATGGGAGACTTGCACGCCAGAACCTCGACCAGGGACCCAGGATCCCTCCGCCGCCGGCTGCCGCCGAATTCGCCCTAGAAGGGGCCATGGTTATCAGTCACCTCTGTCGGATGGCTTTGAACAGGGTCCGGCGCATCGGGGCAGCAGAGAATGCACGCCAGCGGAAGTCAGGATGGGAAATGGTGTTTTGCGGCGGTTGAGGCAGAGAAGCCCAGGCACCTCTTCAAATCCCCTGGTCCGAAGTTCAAGGCTGAGGCTTGGCGCTGCATGGGCTCACTGCAGCATTGGCGCAGTGGGGTTGGTCCGAGATCCCTGTTCATTTGCTTGACATCCACGACATCAAGAGCTTGACCTTGCAGTCATTGCCCGGTGTTTGTATGCTGGCGTTAGATCCGTATCATAACTGACACAATTATTGACTGCGTTGGCAAGATGCAATTGTTGGTTGGGTCGCTTAGGCGGTAACATTATTGTTTACATACGTTATAATTAGGCGTGATGCTATTGCTTTCCGCTAAACCAATCATGATCTTGATCGCATGACAGTCGAGTCGGGCTTCTCCTCTCCATTGATGGGATACATTCGGTCAGTCCCATAGCCCCGACAGTAATCCCCGATGAGATCACGGACGAGACAGAGATTGGGATGGCGCACCACCACCGTCACCGCTCACTGCTGGTACCGTAAGTACAAGACTCATGACAAGAGGTAATTGACTGCAATAATGGTCGCCATTTTCTCAAAAACCGGGACAGACACAGACACAAGGACAAGGGTCGCGAAGATGAGATCAGGAATACCGACATAGATGAGAACGGAAACTGGAGCAACTAGAAAGAAGGATCAAGTTGGAGTTTCTTACCCTCTGTTTTTGTGTTTGATGTTTGGCATGGCCGATAGGGATGCCGTTGGCTTTAATTCCGGCCGTCTGGCGTTTACTTTGTAAATGGCCTGAACACACAGGCCGTGACACGAGACTACTTCCCCTGGATACCCGTAGGGAATCGGGGAGGTTACTCCGACTTTATAGCAGATTGTGGTTTCAAGCGGGCATTCTTGGCCTGTAATGTCGGCAATTTAGTCCCGCTACTCCTCTAATCAATACCCATCTTCCCATCACGTACTTGTATTAGAGCGGTATCACAGACTCCCAAGGCAGTTCACCCTTGGGCTCCTCCCCCACTTGTTATGATCAGAAGAACCTAAGCAATCTGAAAATCCCGATTTTCATTAAGTTGGATAGGAAGGTATCAACGTAAGGTAATGACGAAATGCGCGCAAGGTATGTAGACAGAGGCGAACAACGAGACTAACCCCCGCCCCCAGCCCGCGCGTCACCAATCTGTCCGCCGTGCCCAAGACATTTGACATCCTTTCTTCTCCTCGACCGCTCACCCGCATACCCCAAATCAAAAAAAAAAAAACGAAAAGAAGTGAGGGAGGAAGATGCCAAAACAACGGAAACTATGTATGTACGCTCCACCCCCACGATATACCATGATACTATTCTCGCTGCTCTCCGGAAAAACATGACGATGACGATATGACGATGCAAATGCCAAGTGCGCAGAAAAAAAAAAAAAAAGAATAGAACACCCCCACCCCCCTTAAGTGCTGCTCGTTTTTGTTTCTCAATTTTCCCAGGTCGTTTCTCATTAAGTCCCATTGCGCCCAAAGAAGCCCGCGACCATTAAATATCCCTACACCGTGAAAACACGGTCAAGGCCCGGCCGTCTAGAAATCATGTCTTGGATCGCAACCCCACCCACCCCGGTATGATCACGCCTCCTCGGCGATCAGCCGCTGAACCTCGGCCTCATTAAGTAGCTTCCGCTTGCCCAGTTCCTCGGGCGGTTTACCGTCGCGGACCGCGCCAAAATCGAGAATCTTTGTTACGCAAACTTGTCAGCAATGCCCTCCCCATCCCCGTCATTATGAAGTCCTTACCTCCACAAACGTCAGATTGTCCCGTTGCACAGCCGCCACGCATCTCCGCTCGTCAAACTTGACCTGCCAGACGCCGGTCAAGTCTGTAAGTAGATCCTGGACGCAGTCGCCAGTCTGGACATCCCACATCTTGACCGTCTTCTCGCTGCCGGAAATCACCTTCCGGCCGTCGTGCTGGAAGCACGTGATGGCACCCGTATGCGCCTCGAGCGTGTTCTTGCACTTGCCGGTTTCCGGATCCCAGATCCTGAGCGTGCTATCCGCCGCGGCCGACACCAGCTTCTCGTCGCGAAGGTCCAGGAGGCCGACCAGCATGCTGTGGCCTTCCAGAGTGTGGAGACAGGTGCCCGTGTTAAGGTCCCAGATCTTGACCAGCGAGTCCATCGAGCCCGAGATACAGTGGTTCCTCTTGTGGTCCAAGACGACCGAGTACACCTTTTGGACGTGGCCGTGCAAGACGTGCAGCTGCTCGCCAGTGCTGATGCGCCAGACACGGACGGTGCTGTCGTAGCTGCCTGAGACGAGTGTGTCGCCGTATCCAGAAATTGCCCGGACTGAATGGGTGTGTCCAGAGAGGATCCGAATAAAGTACGGGCACTGGTCGTCATTAGCCGGAGGGCCGGTCTGGATATACCGGCGGGAGTTTGCATCGGGCAACCGCCAGACGCGCAGCTGGCTGTCGCGGGAGCCCGTGATAATGAGTGGCTTTGGCGGCATCATGACCGGCTTGCCATCCTGGACCTTGCCGGTGTCTGCTGGCATCACGATCTGTAGACAGCGGACGGTACTAGTGTGACCATAGAAGGTCTGGGTGCAAATACCCTTCTGAATATCCCAGACGCGGACCGAGCGGTCGGTGCTACCAGACACCAATGTGTTCCCCTCGTACTGAAGCGCCCAAACGCCACCTTCGTGGCCCTCAAGTTTCGTGCGGAGCTTGCCTGTCTTGGTATCGTAGACGTGTATTAAGGTGTCGTCGCTGCCCGTGATGATTTTGTCGTCGTCAAACTGCAGGCATGTGATAACGTGGCGTGGGTGGGCCGCGAAAGCAACGTGCCCAGGCTTGACCTCACCGCTTGTCCAGCTCTTTCGGATCATGTAGTGTCTCCGATAAAGCGACTTGAACAGATGGAGCCGTCGGAGGCTCGGGAGACCGATCCCCGGATCCGGCACGGCAATGGCAGCGGCGTTGGCAGCAGATATCGGGCCTTCGGACTTGCTCATCTTGGCGTTAGGCGAAGCTCTATCGGCTCTCAAATCCTGTGCGGCAGCGCGCCGCTTCGCTCTGTCGGCGTTGATGTGGGTCAGGCCGCGCTTCCGCTTCGCGGCCCGGGTCTTGGGCAAAGGCTGTTCTGATCTTTCAGCTTTGACGGCTGACCGGTGGAGCTCCGTCTCGCTTGACGTATAGCGGCTCTGCTTGCTCAGGTCCAGCTCGCAGCCCTCGGGTCCAACAGGGTCCTGCCAGCCCCATCCCTGTGTGATTGCTTTCTGGAGTTCGCCTGCTGGCAAAACAAATCCGTCACGGTCCAAAAGTTCCTTCCAGCCGGTCTCGTTGCTGTCCACAATTTCGCGCCAGCGCTTGGACACCTGGGCTGCGCGGCAAAGGTCGCGGTGGTCCAAATAGGAAAGAACATGAAGGCTAAGTTCAAGAGGGAGTTGTTTGAGAAAGTCGCACTTGAGAGCCGGGTTGACCACATCAGCGATGACGTGGAGGGTCTTCCGCGGGCACCTCCGCAAAAACTGATACATCATCCACGTCTTGAACTCAGAAGGCATCGCATCAAAGCTCTCCAGCATGGAACGCGGATCCATGTACGCTGGCAGACCAGGTTTCGATCGAGACAAACCATCGCCGTAAGGGGCGGGCGAAAGACCGGCGACCCCGGAGAACTCGGCCTCGTCCTCTTCGGTAGTCTGACTTTCATCTATCCATCGTCTTGGAGGTGGGCGCGCGAGTTGCGTCGAGAAAGAAGCGTCGTCTTCCTCCTCCGCATCGTCATCGGCCTGACTAGGCTGGAGCTGGGTAGCTGCTAGGGTGGGGGAGAGACGAGGGCTCGGCAGGCTAACGTCTTGTGCAGCAACTGTGTTGATGCTCGGCCTGGGGCGAAAGTTACGGCCGGTGTGAGACAACGGTTCGTCTACGTCATCGAAGGGTTGGAGGTCGGTATCGGTTATGGGGGGTGTAGCGACATTGCTGAAGACGGTCTGTGAATCACTGCCTGCCGGGCTCGCCGCATCGTAAACTGACGTTGACTGGCTCGTTCCAAAGTCTGAGTTCTCCGCATGCTGATGTCTGAGCCTCGAGGATCTGTCTGGGTGACCGGGTACGATCTCGGAAGTATCAGGCGTAGCAAGGTATGCAGACGGCTGAGGAGGCGCTGCCCTGTCCACCTCCTTACGCGAACCGTGCGCTACAGCACGACGCAGCTTATCTGAGGCGGCATGTGGGATACTGCCATTCTTTGCGACCAGGCGGGCGCTCCTTGCTGCCACCGGCGTGTAGTTTGGCGAAAAGGCCCTCACAGCGGATCTTCGTGACCTTCGTGGATTCGATCCCGGGACTTCTGCGAGGCGGTGGGATGAGCCAGAGATTGGGCTCTCGACACCAGGCTCGCATTTTATGTTGCCAGCGTAGTCTATACTCTGGGATCGTCGGATCTGTGGCGTTTCCAGGTCAGTGACACGGCCTAAGAGGGTTGACGCTGGGGGCGAGTCTCACCTGAGTATCCGCCTCGTCTTCTTCCGGCCAGCCATCGGGCTCATAATCGCCAACATCAAAAGTCAGCCTCCGCAATTCTGGCGGAGTCGGCCTTGATGCAAGGGGGTATTCTTTGGAGTCGAGCGAATGCAAGGCTTGGGGTTCGCGGAGAAAGAGCGGAGGATAGGAACGCTTTGTCGTGGTTGTCGTTGTCACCGTCTTGGTCTCGATGCACTCATCGGAAAACTGCATCATTCTATGGTGTGTCACGGTGCCCTCATCCTCTTCCCAAGTCATGGAAACCCTATGGCTTGACCGCGGACGGCGAACTTCCATGGCGTTGTGGTTAGGGGAAGTCATGGTCGAGAGGCACCGTGTCGGTTCTTTTTCCGTCGGTGATCGTCGACAGACAGCTGATGCAGGGTTAGATGGAGTCTCGGTGCTCGCTCAACTGAAAATCCTGCTCGAGGACGACAGCTCGTGTGTTGCTCGTCGTACGAACAAAACTAGAAACTCAATCCAACGCGTACCGGTTTACGGGGCGCCCGTGTTTTCCAACGCGTGTCACGCCCACAGGAGGGCCACCGCCAGTTACCAGTTATATAGGGGGTTCAGAATCGTGCTATCATTTTCTTTCGTTCGGTGATCGGGCAAGGTCGTTGTAGGGTGGTCGAAATCCGGAGCCGAGTAATTCGGGGTGTGCTCTTAGGACACTCTTCAGCGCGGCTGCGGGAGGCAGGGGACAAGGAGGCTAGCCTGATCGGCGGATACCGGCGCTAGGCTGCTCAAACGACCACGAGCAGAAGGTCAATATCCGGTATCGAGCAATGAAGATAAAAGTGGCGAGAGGAGGCAGACTCAGGCCGCTGTTTCCTGCCCTGCGCTGAGGTAAGGTGACTGGTCGAGATCAAGGAGTCAGCGGAGAGGCAAGAACCAACCTGGAATCGGTTCCGCTTCCTTAGCCCGTGCCACCGTCATCCGGTCCCTGTCGGGTGGGGACAAAAAAACAGATCGCACTACCAAAACCACCGGACGACAGGAGAAAACCAGCCCTATCAAGAAGCTAATACCGACCAGGAAAACCAGAGAGATGCCCAGTGGCCACGAGCAAATACTCGATGAGATCGCTACCACGGTAAACCCCAATGCGGCAGTATCGTTGTTGTCCTTGCCAGCCGGAGACATTTCTCGTGCACATTTTGTGTCTGACTACTGCCATTTCCGGCCAAGTTCCGGCATCCCGACACGCACAGAAGGTGGAGAGGGGATACACCAGCCACCCGGGCCGCACCAAACCACTAGCACTGCACAGGCTTCGACTTGGACGTCGCGGGAATGCTAGCGATTGGATACTTTGGTTATCCTTTAAGCCTATCGTGTTAGGTCAGTCACAGGTCCGCTTTCATTCTAGCTGTTTATTCAGCCAATCCCGGGTGGCGCAGAACACGCAAGGCGGCGTCACCGAGAAATTTTCCAGGCTGTGATGCACTTTCCCTGCACCTCACCAGCGCTTTTCTGCCGAAAGACCCCTACTACTGTACGTAACGTTCAGTTTCTTGAAATGCCAGGCTCAGCCGTGGTCTTCAATTTGACAAAGTTCTCGCCCCCTGTGTATCCTTCCCGATCTCGACTGGCCGATTCGGATTGATTACGTAGTGGAAGGCGGGCAGTACTGTACCCCACCAGCTTCACCAGCGCCCGCGGATCGAGCTGCCCAGAATTGTTAAATTCGCTAGCGCAGCCGGGTTTGTCACACCCTAAATTCTTGTCCCCTGAAAATCCGTGACTCTTGAGACGATCCCCACAACATGTGGCGCCTCGGCCTCCGAACAGCTGGAGGCCGCAAGCAAGACATCTGGGCATAGGTAGAGCACTCCGGAGATCAAACCGTTAAGGTTCTCCTCGCAAGCTACGCCGAGAGATGTGTCTTCCCGGATCCGGCTCGGTCGCGTCCTGCCGTGATGATCGGCGGTTCCTTTTGCCTGATCACCGAGCCCAGCAGTCCCCAAGCTGGCGGCTCCGAGCTCCGATGATGACACGGGTCGAAGTCATCACTTATATATGAAGATCAAACTGAGGTTCACTGGAGCAAATGGGAAGCGGTCCAATGCCCAAGCCGTACATCTGCACCGTACCTGGAACAGCCCCGACTACAGTTCTATCAAGACGATCAACCGGCATCGTGCCAAATACCCGGGTTCCCCCATTCTCCTTGTCGTCTTGCTTCTGATTAGCCTGATTCATCGTCGCCTCCGCCAGGTCCCCTTTCAGGACCGTTCCGATGAATTGTGGTGCTACCGGGGGTTGGGGAGGGGATCATGGTAGCTACGGGCCCTGCCATAGTCCTGGTTGAAGACACCGAGCCACTCTAACTGCTCAGCTTGGATTGGTTGTTCATGGAGTTGCGGGTCTGTTCTGCGCCCACAGGCACAGATAAGGATAGCAAATCAGGGTAAGGAGCGGTGGTGTAGAACATCAATTCGTCCACTGCAACACGTGTGCAGCACGCTCGGAGAGGAACTCGAAACATAAGAAATAGAATGGCATCCAGGACTTCATCCGAGCTAGAAAACCCCGGGGTTTCCTGAGAGAGCACTGGGTACTGCAGTCACTCGGGGTTTGCGCTTGCCTTCGCAGCATCCTTCACAGCTCCTGCCCTACCACCTTCGGCCAGGCGCCATGGGCAGCATGAAACTGGCGAACAGTCTCTGGAAAGTTTCCCGTTCGATGCATGCAGTTGGGGATGAAGCCTTCGGCTACTCTTAAGCTACCGTGAGTATATGTGCGGTCTTCATCGTGCCCAATTTCGTTGGGTTGTTGTGCTTCGCTATGCATCCGCGACCTACAGTATCCCGCACGGAACTTGAGCTCCCACCAAAACGCAATTCCTAGCTGTGCAAAGTCGTACTCGGCGCAGCAGTGAGTTGCGCCCTAGGGTACACTCTGGTGTGCCTGCCGTTCGCTCACAGACGATCGCAGATAAGTCGGATCTTGTACACTAGGTTGGTGACTGTTGCTCTATACTAGATAATCTTCACGCTCATAAATCGGAGATGCGGGTTCCCGCCGAAGCACTTCCAGGTATTGCCGTTAGATCAAGCGGTCTCTAGGTCGTTCGAAGATATCATCACCACCGGACCTACGCTGCAACTGCATGACAGGGAACTATTGCGCGGGATCAGGGCAGCACTGTATTTCTCCGAGAAACAAGAGACTATGCTGTTAGCCGCTTACTTGGAATCCTGGTAAGCTCGTTCATCTTGTCGTTAGACCTAAGCTGACACCGCCGTTCCAGACCGGAGATATTTTCCCACTTCCCAAGACCGAAGGCTTGGTCAAGTTCCGAGTGAACTACCTGCGGTCAAAGGTGTGAGGAGAGAATTGCCTGGCCGAATACTACACTATCACGTTTAAGTACAAGTTAGACGGGAGGTACGAGTTGGATGTATGGAGGGCGGAACGGGTAAACAACACGGATCAATGTATGTCTTACTCTAGGTTGTGAGATTTGGGAGACTATCTTAGTCGTCTGCCTTCTTGGACAGGTCTGGTCCCGTCTTCACAAATGCTTCCCGGTCCACGCTGACATCAGCAGAGCTCATGCATTGGACGTTAGCTTCCATGCTACGGAGCGCCCAGACGACCCTTCCATTGGAGAGTGGAAGTTCGACCGCACAGATTTCGAGGATGCAAACCTCGCCCTACAGCAATGAGATGTATATAGCTATGAAAGGATTACGCAGATACGGTGTGTACCGCTGAATCATCGTTTAACTAGTCGCGAACTTTCTCAGTATTATGCCCCTTTCGCTCGAACAGATCGATCAGGTTATACCCGAGACGAGCCCCGATCCTCCAGAATTACATACCAATTGGCTGTCTCGACTTGGAGGAGCCAAGTGCGAGAACGGTAGGTCTGGCTGGGAGAAGATATAATACTGTCATGCCTGAAACAAGGGTCGTTGCGAAAAAAAGTCTAGACCGCGAGACCGAGATTCGGGTGTGGCGAGGTCCCTTCAGGCCGTCGTGAATAAACGGGATGGACCAGCGTCAATACCGGCAATGCGGATAACATCATGGCACGGGGTAGCAACGAGGCCAGCAGGGTGGCCCCAAGGAAACTCAAGCAACCGCTGGCCAGTTTCACTTCAAATGCTACTTATTGGTGTGTCTAACGTGCTGTAGCAAATATTCGAAGATTTCGCGTCATGCCTACCAAAAATACAGATCATAGTTGATCGGCCACAAAAGCCAGCCCACGAAGAGACATGGAGATGACAATTTTGGCCTTGGTTTGGTACAAGAGAAGAAGTTGAAGACAGACATCGGGCGCTCCTTCTCACCAGATTGCCTCAGGCTCCTTGACGGAATTGACCTATCCTCAGGAGTCACTTCTATCGACGGCAGCGCGCCGAGTAACGTCTTTCCCCATTTCGCACGAGCATCCCAGGATCCAGGTATTTATCAGGAGGGCCACCGGAGGAGCACATTAATGGAAGAGCCCAAAAGCTCGGAACGTAATCGGCGTTCAAGCACCTCGGCTCCCGGCAACGTCCGTGGGTTCCCCAAGCCTCACCGACAGAGACCATACCCGGAGTAGTCATCAGTGAAAACGAAGAGCATAGTGGTACAGCGTCGGAGGCCGAGGCGGGAGCCGGTGCAGCGGAGGAGACCTTGCCTTGGTCACCGGTTGCTACCACAGATGATGAAATTGCCTACGCTCTCGCGCCAGACACAGTGCCACGGTGGAAAATGCTCTTGTGCGATATTCCGGGTAGAAATGATGACGACGACGATGACTGAGCCAAATACGAGCGATGTACCCAATACTACCAGGAGCACTTCACATGTTTACTGCTGTGAATTGTGGATCTTGCAATCGATGTCACTAGGCTCATCATTGCGTGATGTTAGAATCACACATACGTCAGAAGTGTGTAAATCAAGTGGTTGCATTAGTGAGACAAAGCTACCTGAGTAAACACAGCTGGGAGGCAATACTTCCCTGCCAAAGCCATTTCTTGGCACAAGCCCCTTTTCTGTTCTCATGAGGCTTGCTACAACCGGCCCGGTTTTATCCTTCTCAAGCCCGTCTATCCCGAGACACAAGTTCAAAGCTCCAGAACCTCCAGAATAAGATACAGAACTGCATTATTCCCCGCAGTGAGGGAAAAAAAAAAAAAAAAAACCTTGGGTAGAAGTCTGACAAAACCCTGGCGTTGGCCAATACCCCTGAAAAACAAACGCGAACCCAACCAGAATTAGGGTGCTTACTGTACTATCTGTCCCAACTACAGAGACCGGGCTGAGAGAAAATAGTCGATGACGAGATGAAAAGTAGATGAACAGAGCCGGGCGTTCCCGGCCCGCGTACTGGAGGACCGCGTCCCCCAACGAAAAACAGGGCGAGCCCAGTTCGCCCTGTGGTGAACAGTAGGGGTAGTCGACATACGTTCCTTGGATGGAAGGAGTCAAAGAGGCCAACTCTGTCTCCGTACAGTCGTAATCCCGGAGAGGCCACCATGGCAGCCTCTCCGTCCGCGGATTCTCCCCTCGGCCGCGTATGTATCCGACTTCAAAATTCGCCTTAGGCGTCGCCGAAGTGGGTGGCTGAGTAGACCGTCCTACGGTCGACTGGGGAGGCCACGCCGTTCGGGTGGGTGATAGAAGATGACAGGTTGGTCTGGGACACGTCGAACACTCCGCCGGCCTGGTATTGCTGCTGCTGCTGCTGTGACTGCGAGGCGGCGGCGGCGGCAGCGGCGGCAGCAGCAGCAGCAGCTTGCTCGCGCTCGCGCTGCTCCAGGTCCTCGATGATCTTCATGGCGCCGTCGAGTCGCTCCTTTTCCGCGCGCAGGTCGCGCCGCTTCTGCTCGATTTCGGGACCCTCGGACATAAAGCGGGCGAGGTGTTCTTGACCTGGATTGGTGGGTGGAAATGTCAATTGCTGGCTTCCTTGATGTGGGGAACGGAGCTACGGGTCTCGGATGGGAGTGGGAATGGGAATGGGGATAGGAGTGGGGGTAGGAGTGGGAATGGAGATGGTGGCGGAGATGGGTTTACTTACTCGTCGGTCCGGCCATTAGACCTAGCTTGTCGTGCAGATAGGTATCAATCACGGAGGCGACGCGCGGCAGCAGGCCGGACATGACGTGGACGTAGACGTAGTCCACGAAGCGGGTAGCGGCCGTTAAATAGTAGCCACGGACGTAGGCGGCGACTCCGAGCTCCAGTTCGAACTGGTCCGGACCGAGGTTCTTCAGCTCCTTGGCCATTTTAGCCGCCTCCTGTGCCAGCTCCTCCTCGCTCAGGTCCTCCATCTTACGGACGGACCCTAGCTCTTCGCCCTTGTGGGCAGCGATGCGGAAGTGGTTACGATGGCGAACCAAGATTTTTAGTTCAGCGGCCTCGTAGCGCTCGAGGGACTCGTCATTGATAGTGCAAAGTCGCTGTGTCTCGAGTCGGTAGAGTAGCATGAGCTGGTCGCGGAGATCCTTTTTGTGCTCTTCAACAAAGGCCCTTATATGCTCAAGCGACTCTTTGTAAACCGCCCGATTCTGTAGATGCGAGAAGGCTGCAGTCAGAACGCTAAGGATCTCTGCCTCAAGGAAGGCAAAGGTATGGTTGATGAAACGGTCGAGATAGGGTGCCCAAGTCTTTGCGGCTTCTTTGTATAGAGGTTCGTGGATACTAGAGGAAACAAGACGCCGTTGTCCCGGGATGCCGGCTCGTTTGATCAAGTTCCTGATGTCCATAAGGCTCTTGGAGCGAGGGCCGCGCGAAGGCGAGTGACCAGGCGCTGCGTGCCTGAGGTGTGTCGGCGTCGAAGGGAATACTGCGTGATCGGCGGTCTCCGACTTGATAACAAAGCCATTCGTGCCGTTCGTCGGTGGCCCGCGAGGACGCTTTGGGACCGCCTGCGCGTGGGCCGGGTCTGTGGCAGGAGCAGGGCGTTTTCGCATCGTCGGCGAAGCGGCCGGGCCATCGCTTTCAAGATCGATAACAACCGGCACGCAGGGTTTCGCGTGTTCGCGGACGTTGAACTTTGGTTTCATGGCAATGATGGACTTCTTGAACGGCTCGGCGTACTTCGCGTCCCAGGTATTCATGAAGTCCTGGCTGGTGACCCTGTCCTTGACCCTAACGGTAAACTCCGTAAGACTCTTAATGATCTCTAGCTCCGGGTTACGGGGCGGGTCGGGGTATTTCTGGAGCTGCTCGCTTATGTCTTGTAGACGGTTATCAACTTTCTGCTTCACTTCCGGCAAGCTGGGAATGGTTAGAGACAGGTCCTTGAACATTTAGCGGGACGAGGCAGACTTACACCTTTGCAAACTTTTCCCCGAGCTTCAGCGACAGAAATGCCTTCAGCTTCTCGACTCCGCACCTGTCCTTGAACTGCTCAAAGGCTTCGGGCCACTGGCCGGTCGAATCGGCCGTGCGGTTAAAAAAGGCCTCTTCCATCTTGTTTTGTTCCTCCAGGTCACTACCCTGTCGCGACGTGATGAAATAACCGAACCCAGTCTGGTGGGCCTGGCCGTTGAGCATGGCGAGCCAACGTAAACTGCCGTGGTCGTCTCTGGGCAGCAGGTCTGCCTTAGTCATGACGCCGATGCATCGGTTTTCAGCCCGCAAGTCCCGGACGATCTTGAGGGCCAACGAATTTTCTGTGTCCTGGTTCATAGGCACTGCGCACAAAATAATGGCGCTCGGTCGCGAGATGTATTCGCGGGTAAGGTTCTGGACCACTCTCTCTAGGAACGCGTCCTGAACGAGTCTTGCGGTCATGAAGACGCCCGGCAGATCGTAAAAGTTCAGATCGGCCAAGTCTGGGCCCCTAACCTCCAGGGCGACAGTGTTCGGCGAGAACTGAGCTTCTGATCTTTCCTCTTTCTCGTGCACCCGGGCGAGGTGCTGCTGTCGAACGGGCTCGGAGGCCTCGCCCTTCAGCTTGGGGACGAAGAACTGACAGGGCGTGCTAGGATTTAGGATGGCGATTTGGGCACACCGCAGAACAGTCTCGATCTCCTCTGAATCAAACTGGTCGCGAACGGTCTTGAACTCACGCCGCACCTGTCGAGCTTGGTCAAGCAGGGCCCAAGGCGGAAATTTGTTGGTCGATGTGATCGAAGTGCCGACGTCGCGCTCTGTGAGAGGGTGGTCTGGTGGTATGAACTCGTAATCTTCCTTGAGGAAGACACGGCAAGACCATTCTTCGGCTCGAGAGACTCGAATGTGGATCGGACACCGAGTGCAAGTTCCGCTGCTGCGGGGAAGGCTGAGGCCGGCAATGGCAGACATCAGACTAGATTTTCCGGATGACTGGTCTCCAACCAGGACCAGCTCGGGCAAGCTTGCGACGTGCTGGATGCCGCGGGCCTGGAGCTCGCTTAGGGCGTCATTGATGTCCTTTAGCTTCTGGCCAAACCCCTTCAGGGCGCGATTTGCCCCGATGAATGAGCCCTGAGCGCTCTGGGAGCCCATTGGGTCGGCTTCGTGTTCAACCTTGGGATTGAGCCTGACCTGCAAAACTAGAGGATCGTCATCCTCGATCTCTAGGACCTCCTGGTGGCTGATGACAGACTGCGGCCCGAGCCGGGTGGTAACGCTGGCTGCGTCAGGTTAGTTTAGTCGCTCCTCGGAATAAAGACTGTGGGGCACACTCACGGGCTGCGGATCGTTCGAACCTATCCCTCTCGAACTGCTCAGTCGCACTATCGGTGATCGCATCGTTCGTTCGGGCATGTGCCAAGGTGGCCGTCCTGTTTGCTCGAGAGCCGGTACCGGGCTCCTGTTTTACGCGGGCCGGCATGACTGCCTCCTGTCTCAATATCTGATGAAGTGTTAGTTCAGAGCAGCAAAAAAAGACCGTGGCCCCAGAGCGGCAAGTCGGTGTCTGGGTTGAGTGGGAAGTGTGAAACCATGGGTGCTCTACACATTTTATTTACGTCGAACACTTACAAAAAAGCAAGCTGCGCCAAGATTTACGAAGACCCCAGGCTTCAATAAAATTAGTGAAAGGAATCAAAGCCGGAGACGAATAATGTAGACTGCAAAAGGAGAGAATATGTCTGCTCAGTGTTGAAAGAGAAGCAGCACGAGTTGGTGAGGAGAGTCAATCAGAAAGAGGAAGGGAACGTGCTTAGCAGGATGGAAAGGTCTAAATTGAATGGTTGACTGGCCAATGCTTCACTTTTGCGAGAGACGCGTCGAGATGAAACTCGCGATGCTCTCCAGCCAGAGTTTGTGGCTGTTAGTATCCACAGAGGACATTAGAGGTTGCAGTAACAAAATTTATCTCGTGGCGGAGCGCTACGCGAGAACTACGCGGATTAGTGGGGCATTGGCTCGAAGTGGCTGGGAAAATGTGGGGCGGAAAGGAAATGGGACTTGGGAGGTTTCGACGGGAAGCCCGAGCCTAGGCTCGTCGAGGCAACCCAGCTGTCTGAACCAGTGATATCAATCGGTTCCGGTAGAGACGCGACACCAGAGAATTAAGCGCGTCACATTCAGTATCATCGCGACTAGCATTTTGACAGGTGTACAGTGCCCTCATGACAGGGGCACAGTAAGGAAAAGCAGGATCAATACCTGTAGAAGGAGAGTCAATACATTGCTCGGGACAGACATTTTGTGTCTTCAAAAGTCAGCCTGCAGAGCTCCAATGCTTCTTCGGCTTTGCGACCAGCCGACTTTGCAGCGTCTTGGCGAGCCCCTCGACTTGCGGGGTGCTTGCCTGCCCGCAAAGCAAGCCCAAGGAGGGGCAGGTGCACGGACTATTCTTGAGTTGGGCCACCTACCTCATCTCGCACGGTTGGAGGGAGCTCCTGCCGATATCCTCGCCCTATTTTGCCATTCTCTCCCTATAACAGCGCTATTCTACATTCGCCATGTCTTTGCAGATTCCTCACCGTGAAAAAGCAAACGGGAGCAGGTCGGGCGCCACGAAGGCCGTCATTCTGGTAAATCGTGTTGGTTGCGGGTCGTTGTGCCGGCCTGGTTTGTTGACAGATGATGTCTAGGTCGGCGGCTCTTCGCGCGGTACCCGTTTCCGCCCACTATCTCTCGATGTCCCCAAGGTACGGCGACCTGTCGATTTTCAAGCGGCTCGCTCTACCGTTGGGCACGGGTCACTGATCTCCCCGTTCTGTGCAGCCCCTCTTTGATGTCGCAGGCCACCCCATCATCTGGCACTGCGTGACGGCCATCAACAAAGTGCCCTCGATCCACGAGGTCTATCTGATTGGCTACTACGAGGAATCCGTCTTCCGCGACTTCATTAAGGATGCGTCGAGCGAATTCCCGAACCTCTCCATCAAATACCTCCGCGAGTACCAGGCGCTGGGCACCGCTGGTGGCTTGTACCACTTCCGCGATGCGATCCTCAAGGGCCGCCCCGAACACATCTTTGTCCTGAACTCGGACGTCTGCTGCAGCTTCCCGCTCAACGAGATGCTCAAGCTGGCCGAGGAGAAGGATGCTGAAGCTGTCATTCTCGGGACACGGGTGAGCGAAGATGCCGCCTCCAACTTTGGTTGCATCGTCTCCGACTCGCACACTCGTCGCGTGCTGCACTACGTCGAGAAGCCCGAGAGCTACATCTCCAACCTGATAAACTGCGGTGTCTACCTCTTCTCCACCGACGCCATCTTCCCCTCGATCCGCAGCGCCATCAAACGTCGCAACGACAGGCCCCGCCTCGGTTCCTATCGCTCCCACGAGAACCTTGCGAGCTCCTTTATATTCGACGACGACGACGAGAGTCAGAAAAATGAGGTCATCCGGCTTGAGCAGGACATCCTCGGCGACATGGCCGACAGCAAGCAATTCTTCGTATACGAGACCAAGGACTTTTGGCGCCAGATCAAGACGGCTGGGTCTGCCATCCCCGCCAATGCCCTCTACTTGCAAAAGGCCTGGCAGAGCGGCTCGTCTGAGCTCGCAGCGCCCTCGGCTAACATCATCCCACCTGTTTATATCCACCCCACCGCCCAGGTGCACCCAACGGCCAAGCTCGGCCCCAACGTGTCGATCGGTCCCCGCGTGACCGTGGGCGCTGGCGCCCGCGTCAAGGAGTCTATTGTGCTGGAGGATGCCGAAATTAAGCATGACGCCTGCGTGCTGTACTCGATTATTGGTTGGAGCAGCCGCGTCGGCGCATGGGCGCGTGTCGAGGGCACCCCAACGCCAGTGACGAGCCACAATACTAGCATCATCAAGAATGGTGTCAAGGTGCAGGCCATCACCATCCTGGGCAAGGAGTGCGGGGTAGGCGATGAGATTCGCGTACAAAATTGCGTGTGCCTGCCGTTCAAGGAGCTAAAGCGGGTGAGTTGCTTGCCGCTGCGTCTTGTGTGGCGCTCCACTGACATGCTTGTGCAGGATGTCGCCAACGAGGTTATCATGTAGGGAAAAAGTAGATGATTGCCCAGATGTTTTGTTTTTGCATTTCCTTGGCGCACGGCAATGCGGGCTGCGTGTGCAACTAATAGATGGGTAGCTCGAGTTTCGCAAGAGTGCCGTCCTTGTGGTTGGCGTGCTAGTTTCACTGGACTCATGTCGGCACAGCTTCACGCACCATAGGGCCTGGCTAATTACTTAGGATTTCATGATCTCGTCCTGTGCTAATGGAGCAGTTGCTAGGCAAGATACCCTCTGAAAGATATCACTCCTGCTCCCCCAATGCATGGGTGCTTCACAAGTCTCTTCCCGTAGGCACAAGCTCGAACGGCTTCCGCTCTGTAATCTAAGGCACTCATTATAAACAACAACTAATATCTGATCGGTTTTAAGACTGCCATTGTTGCGGTTTGATCCAGGGGCTCTCCAACTGGCTTGCGCTAATCAGCCTCACTTGACACCCCAAAACAGCCTCCAAGCGGTCAACAACTTCCTTCTCGCACTCTTCGACGAGAATGAGGACACGCAAAGACGAAAATCTCTGCAGGCTGTCTTCTAAAACGCTAATCGAACTCGGAAAAAGTGGTAGAACGTTGTAGAAAGTCATCAGGTTGAAAACGCGATCTGCCTGCGAAGGTGGGTCGTCATGGTGCACATACCGCACGCGGAAGGTGTTGCACTCGTCGCTGTAGGAAATTTCAGTTTTGTGCCTGTGATGAGAAGGCAAGAGAGACGTTGCTTTATACCCCGCGCTAGCCGAAGAGAAGTGCCCTAATCACTACGCTTAACTATCATATCTGAAACCTAGGAAGAAGTCATGTGCGTGCACACCGACGGGCTGCCTATTTCTGAGAGTCACGGCGGAAGCAACTACAGCATCCATGCAGCATGCTGTCCTTGATCTATTCCAAGCCGGCAGAATTAAAATTTCAGGTCCACTGGTAGTACCGGCTCCTCAATATCCTTATATATAACCTAGTTGCTAGCTTCCCTGGCTCAAAATACAGGGTAAAGCCAAGTCAGCGACCACAGGACCTGGTGTGCCGCTGTGGGCAATAAACTCATGACTACAGAGTGTCCCCTGCCGCTTATTCTGATACTTCTAGCTCAGCCCGCAAGCGAGAATGAAACAGCCGCTGTTGCTCCAGCATCAACCGGAAGGATTGCACCGGTAACCCAGCGCGCCTCGTCGCCAGCAAGAAACCGGATGGCGCTCGCACAATCCCAAGCGTTCCCCTCAGTCCCCAGAAGGCTCCTATTCCTACGAGCTTCACGCACCTCGGCAGTCATGCCGTCTCCGTACATCATGGGCGTGTAGAGCATCCCTATCAGTGATGGAAATTTACTGTCAGCCGGCACCCAGCGGGTAACCGAACTCGAGCAGCGGTTCTAACACTACTCACCGGGACAGACACAATTAACCCTTACCCCTTCCCTCCCGTGCAACGCCGCCATCGCCCTCGTCATATTAACCACCGCCCCCTTGCTAGTAGGGTACAGCAGATGCGGCGTGCCCCCCCGGAGTCCAGCCACCGAGCCGACGTTCACAATACTTCCGCGAATGGGCTCCTCGGGGGTCCTCTGGTTCTCCATCATGGTAGGGATGGCGTACCGCGCCATGAGCATCATGCTGGTCACGTTGATATCCATGCCCCGAGCCCACTCGTCCAGGTCGACGTCGACGGCGGAGCCCTTGGCGCCGAGCACGCCCACAATGTTGACCAGGATGTCGAGGC
Organism: Madurella mycetomatis; assembly: GCA_022530565.1. Taxonomy (NCBI): domain Eukaryota; kingdom Fungi; phylum Ascomycota; class Sordariomycetes; order Sordariales; genus Madurella; species Madurella mycetomatis. The sequence goes on along the minus strand of JAJTVB010000003.1, from coordinate 8,870,431 downwards.
GGCGGAAGGTGGCTAGGGTGGCGGCAACGACGCGGCTGCAGTCTTGCGGGGTGGTGACGTCGGCTGCTATTGCGATGCTGCTGGGGCTGTTGGGGTTTGCCTTGGGTATCATGGAGACTGTGCGCTGGGCAAGGGAGAGGTCCTTGTCGACGCAGACTACCGAGGCGCCGTCCTCAGCGAGGAGAAGCGCGGTTGCACGACCATTGCCGATTTCCGAACCGCGGCTGCCCGCCCCGGTTATGATGGCCACTTTGCCGTGGAGATTTCGGCTGGGCCGAGGTGGTGACGGCGATGGTGTTGCTGGTTCATTTCCGGAAGAGGTGGAGTAATACTTCTGATACATCATTACTGGTGCTTTCAACCGTCCCTGGAGGGTAGACTGACTGGGCTTTCCAGTAGCGATCCTCGTCAACCGGCCTACACACCTAAAAACCGCCATAATTGTACGTTTCCCAGGTTCAAGTTGGCGAGTGAAGGTAGATGCATCAGTTTCCCCGCATTCCTCTCACCCCGCAACGTCGTGTTAGGAGCTAAGGACGTATTGGCTGTTGGCCAGGGTGCGAGGCGAAGCAGAAAGGCATTCTTCTTTAATTATTGGCTTGGTGGAGAGGCTGTCACTGGTAGAGCCATCACATTTTCAAGGCAACATTCCGTCTTTGACAGCGTCTCTTGGGGGGTATTGGTACTGGCGGACTGCAATTGAGCGTCTGAATTAGTGATGAAACCTCAAGAAAGGTGACATCTTGGTCTTTGTATTCGGCCTCGCTCCTTGACTTTAGTGGTAGCCTAATTATAGAGGACTTACCTAGACCTGAATGTATCTGAGTAGGTATCTTGGTGGAACCTAAGGCAGCTGTCGTCGTTTGGGCCTCGTTCTAGCGGCTCAGCTCTGGCAGGTCCGCTTCGCTGACGGTGGGGATGATTGGCGTAGTCGCGTCCAGTGGATTGTCTAGCAGCAAAAATACGAAATGGGGGCGAAGAGGCGTTGGAGTAATTAGAACTTGAGTCTTGAGAGGTGTATTGCGCCCCACCGGCTGGGCCACCATCCAGAGAATCTGGAGGGACACGATGACCTTCGTCAGCGCATCGGCTTTGTTCTAGCCCCGATGTTGTGTCGGCCAAAGTGCGCCTGCTCGAGCCGGCCTTCCTTGATTAGGTTCTGGAGAGTTTTGACTCTGGCAGCTCTCGGAACCTGGCGTGATGTCTTGGCAAGGCCGCTATGAAGGCGATGCGCCGTCCTGCCGCTGGTCTTGCCAAGCGGCGGCTCATCGGAACCTGGTCCGTTTCTTTTCAGGCCATGACCTATCATAATGACAAAGAAGGCTCGATCTGGCTGATAGGGAGTGACAAAACGAGAAGGGAATAGAACAACAATGAGGAGCAAATGAGGTGCGGAAGAGGGTTCATAAGTTAGCGCTGTGCCCGCCCCGTGCAATCAATTGCTGTCACAATATTGATGATTTTTATATCATCGCTCAGGCATTAGGTGTCATGGCGTCATGCCTTTGCTTCCTGTGGAGGCCATCACTACCAGCGAGGGGATTAATACATTAGACTGGTCAAATAAGATAGAGGGTTGATCCCGAGGATAAAATCAGAGTTCATTTTGGACTCGTGTATCCCGCATTAGATCCCACCGAGATTCGCCCCATCCATTTCCATCCGTATTTACATCCAACATCCTACTTCTTGATAGTCCTGAATTCGGTTCCACACTATGTGAGATGGAACGAAGCCGAAACCAGGGAGGTGGCATGACACCGCCATCTCAGCCAAGATGTAATCTTTCTCGCTCCTTGCTACCCTTCCGCCCTCCACCCTTTGAGCCGGCCGCCTTTCCACCGCATTAGAAGCAGTAGGTTATCCCGGTAACAAAGACGAGAACGGAGACCGTTGCTCCCACGCCGATACCGGCTTTTGCAGCCGTGGCAAGACCGCCCGAGTTACCGGCACCGTCACCTCTATCGCTGGTCCAGGGTAATTGGGAGCAAGTTTCAAGAGGGTGCGAGTGGAAGGGAGTCGGAGAGGGCATCTGCGGTGTTGTCGTTGTTGTCATGGGTGGGAGTTTCCCCGGGGCTGTCAAACTGCATCTAGCTTCCCGCCTTAGATGCTACTCCCGATGAGATGCAGGGCTTAGGTTCTAGCTTGGACACAAAGCTCGTGATTTGAAAACCGGGTGTCGGCACGTCAGTGGAGTCAACGATTCTAAATGTAACATAGTGTCCCGCTAGCGAGAGTAGGCGTCCACGTGCAGGAACTGTCCGGGCTGTCCTCTGAAGAACATGGGCCAATCACCAGCCAACTGGGTTTCAACCATGCGCCATAAGGCGGCGAGTTCAACTAACTGGCCATCATACGCATCCAGTACCACGGCTCGGACTCGGAGGCGTTATAGTTACATCGTGATCGTCACCGGTCAGTTGGCATCGGTCCATGCGAGTGTGAACGGCACCCTAGCGGCAAGATCATAGTCGCCATTTAGGATGAAGATGGTCCAAGCCAGGCTCGACTGAACGAGCGCATGACTGCAGGAGAAGGCATCATCGTGGGCAACGACGAGTGCTAGAGAAATTTGAAGCGATGAATGAGGGAAGTCGAATGCTGCACCCAAGCTGAGCCCCTTATCCGCCAAGCCAGCTCAGAGTAAGCTGACTCGACCATACAAAGCACTTACCTGGCTCCAACATCAGCCTCCCTACCGTTCTTGCGCATGCGACCTCAGTCGGCTCACCCTCATTGGGAATCATGCCAGGCAACTGCGCGATTGTAGGATATCACTGGTTGCGCCGCTGGGGGTGGTATAATCAGTACTGCCGACAGTTGATTTGTTGATGCTGGTGCATGTCAATTGCTACAGTAGTCAACGTACCTGGTAGGTGGGTTGCCAAGAAGTAGATAAGACAATACCCCTTTCCCCTGATCCAGAAATACCCCATGATTACTTGTAACCTGGCATGGCTCTCTCCCTCTGAATACGGAAGTTGTTCGTATCTGGGGTTAATGTGCTGTATCACTACCCTTGATTTCAATCATATGCAGGACTTGACGGGCCAACATCCCTTCGTATCACGCCTTGCTTAATTATCCGAGTTTTGAATGCGGGGGTGCATTGAAGGGCAAATTCTTCGTGTTGCCACATGGTAGCAAACATGCTCCAGAATAGCCCGATTAGGCTTCATCGGAACTCGCTGGCTGTGCGTTAGGCAGGATGGACATCCCGGTACGATCCTTCAGCCTCATGGCCTATTTTTTGCAGGCCAATTTCCCACGCAATCGGGAACAAAAATTAGTGGCTACTCATGAACCGCGACCCTCGCCAAGTCGGGGGATGCCGAACCTTGGCTAGCAACCAGAATGGTGGGAAATAGAAGCTACTATGGTGCCCACCGCAATCCAGTGTGCAGGTAAGGGCATTTCTCAATAGGGTCAAAAACACCCGAGCTTACTGTACCTACGGGATAAGATTAAAAGGGCTGATTTTGTCATTAGGAGCCCAATACGAGGTATTCGGATTGTGCTCTTACCAAAACAACGAAATCGCTGAAGCACAAGGGCTGTGCTTTTCGGTGTTATTCTGCAGAATCAGGTGGCCAGCTTCTGGCACTGACTAATTTCCGCATGGGTTGACAACCGGCCCTGTTTGCTGACTACGGTCATCCCCCGTGATCTTGGCGGCCGGCCGGGTCTGGGAGACCAGGGGGTGGGATCCTACAGCCAGCGTACCGCATAGACAGTACAGGCGCTGACAGGAGGGGCTATGTTGAAGTGCAGTTATAAAAGACTCAAGAAGTCGTCCGTCTGGTATCATGAAAGGTCTCACCAGCTCACCTCCTCAGAACGACAATTTGGCTGCTTTCAAGCTCTCAACCCAAAATGCATCTCATAGCCTTAGCCACGGCGGTCGCCGCCATGATTCCAACCGCCCTTTCCGCGGCCCTATCCGAGCGGCCGGGGTGTGTCGCGCCGCCGCCATCAAAGGAAGAAGCCGAGTTTCTTCGGGCATCGGTTGTTGAGGCGATCGCCCACGAAGAGTCGGGCGGTATGAGGATAGCCGATGTCCCTGTCATCGACACGCATGTGCACGTCGTCACTCGCGGCCCCAGCGAGGCGGACGGCACCGTTCCGGTAAGAGTCATCCTTGAAGCCGAGCACGATCTGTCAAGGGCAAGCTGACGCCAAGTGCCGCAGCTCAGCGTGGTCCTTGCTCAGTACAACCGTGTGGTCGAAGACTTTGCACCTTCGGGCATCCAGTTCAACCTTGCCGGCGTTGACTGGTACGAAAACGCAACCTGGGCGGCCGACCAGGACCAGATGGCGATGAAGCGGGCGCTCCGTAAGGGCGGCTATGCCGCGCTGAACCTCTACTATCTCGTGGACTTTGACGTTGGCAACCCTGGCGGCACGGGCTACTGCTATCTCCCCGTGCAATCCGCTCCTGCCCCCGGTTCCGACGCTATGATCCTGGACGGTTGCACCATGGCGCTCCAGACCATGCCGACAATCAGCGACTGCGGCGGTTGCTGCAACTGGTGCGACACAGGGAGGATCACCACACACGAGGTCGGCCACTGGCTGGGCTTGGCGCACACCTTTGACGGCGGCTGCTCCGAGCCCGGTGACGGCATCTCCGATACACCCGCCTCCGAGATGATCTCAGGCTGCCCGGCAGGCACCGTCGACACGTGCCCCGGAATGCCGGGTACGGATCCTCTCCATAACCACATGTCCTATACAAATGAGTAAGTCCCGCCTCCCTTAGAGAGCGTAAAACCGGTATGGTTACTAGATGGCTAACTCGCGTTTTTCCCCCCCCAAAAGCTACTGCAGGAATGAGTTCACCCCGCAGCAGATGCTCGTCATGGGATACAACTACTGGTCGTTGCGCCACGGCAAATGATTAGGTTATAAGCCGGCTTAGGTTGGATGTTAACTGAATAGCGGGGATGCCGAGCTTTGAGATGTGGAGTAAGGCACATAATAGCACCTGTATATAGTATACGATTCGGTCATAGAAAGGACATGGACCCATCAGTTAATGATAACGATTATCACGAGAGATGCGACTGATTGGGTACGGTACCTGTAGGTGGGCCAACTGGCATTCGACATCTTCGACAAGCCAGGGTCCCCGCAACTTTCCCAGTTAGACCTCTTCTTTGCCGACATTAATTCGATAAAATTTCCCGAACCAGGGTGTCTTGGGCGGGCCTGGGTGAGCCCCGCGTTGCATGGTTGGTTATTTTTATGTTCTGGCGGTGCCAGGTGTACTATGTGTATATAATCACAGTATGGAGTCGAAAAAACTGGCGACGACATGGCTGCACCTCCTGATGCGGCTGATCGCCGTACCGGCCAAATCACTCACGCAGCAGCGGATGGCGTTGCGCCTCTCCCGCCGGGTGTTGTAGCCAGCTCTAACCGGCACTTCGGAACTGGATGGCGTCCAGTTCCTTACCTATAACTTTCGACATTGTTGTATGGTTAAGATCGAGGAGCCGTGAAAACCCGAATCGACACTCTATTTACGTGCATGGCGGTGGCGACGGTTAAACTCGGTAGCTACAGTACATACTGTTAGTACAGTACAGTACATAGAGCCGCATGAAAGACATGTCCAGGCCTGGGAAATGGGCTCGGCTGCCGCTGCCAATTGGGACCCTTCGCGTGGCACCACGGGAACATCCTTGGCGGACAGTTTATAGCATAGTGGTTCTGTCAGCGCCCTCGGAGCCCTGCCGCCAAGACCGCTATTGATACTGCGTCGTTCCGCTTGGAACTTCTGCATAGGGGTGCGGTGGAGAACTTATGAACGGCTACGAGCGATCAGGTGCGGCTGAAGCAATAATTACCTACTACTGCATGTAGCCAGTGGGGAGTGGAGAACCTACTCCGGTTTGGGCATCGCGGACTCTTCCAGACCCTCTCTCCTGCTGCAAGTCTGCCTTGCCCCTGCGTGATTGGGTGAGTTGGGCAAGGACCAGAACCTTGGGAGCCGACGGTGAGGCTCTGCCTTGGGACTGCCCAAGGCTTGTGTCGTTTAAATAATACTTGGGTGGCCCGGACGAGAGCCGACGCCCAGTTCCCGCTTCCGTCCAAGCCAAATCATCCCCCCGACACCGTTCATCGGCCAGCGATTGACTCGCCAACAATGGCCGACGCTTCTGTACCTTCCGGTCCTCACGCTGCGCAGTATGCAGCGCCCACTGAGGTCCCAACCAGCGAGAAGGAGCGGTACATCCAGCAAACACCTGTCTGGGTGGTGGTACTGAGGGGCGCTCAAATCTTCTTCTCCTTTATCATTGTCGTGCTGGCTGGCGTCCTCATCCACGGAAAAGCCTTGGAAGCCAATGGATATGCGGTCGCATGCGTAAGTGCCAACCCACCATCGGTCTCGCCTCTCGGCTCCGCAACGCATCACCTGTCGCAACTGGCTCGAGTCCTGATGCTCGTTGCTTTGCAAAGAAGCCTTTCTAACCGGGGGCGCAGGCTGTTTTCACATGGATCGTTGTCACCTACGACCTGGTGACAGAAAAGGTGGCTTCGGCAAACGGAGCATACAACATCTGGGCGGTCTTGGCCCTTGATCTCTTCATGGCCATCCTTTGGCTGGCGTCGTGCGGTGCCAACGCCGCTCTTCGAGCGACGTTCACGGTGCCTGTCAACGTTCATGGGTGCGTGAACGACGGGAGCCTTATCAACAGTAACCATTGTGACGTGTCCCACGTGAAACGCGCCGACGGTCCTGCTGTTGCAAGCGACTCGGGCCTCGCCATGATGAGCGCCATCGCAGGCCTAAGCGCCCTGGTGTGGTAAGTTGCGTGAGGACCGTAGACGAGAAAGGGGGAGCGACTCCAATTAACGTCTTGTGCCAACAGGCTTCTCTTCGTCGCAACCCTCGTCTTCCACGGGCATACATTCCGGCTCTGGCATCAAGCAAACAAAAAGCCGTCAGATGACAACGCGACGGTTGAGGGGAAGATCCAAGGGGCTCCGATGCTCGGCCCTCAGCCAACCGCCGCCCCCGCGTACACGCAGTATTCGGACCAGCAACAGTACCCGCCACAGCACCCCTTGCAACCCGAGTTACACGGGCACCAGCAGCAAACTGCCAGTTACCCTCAGCAACAGCCGGTGCAATACCAGCAGCCGGGGGTCCAGCCAGGCGCCGAGCTCCCGGGCCACCAGGGGACCCAACAGCCCTACGCTACGTACCCGGACCCAAACCAGGCCTACTACAGCCAACAACCTTATAGCCCACAGGGAACACCAGCTCCGGGACAGGCGTACTATCCGCCTCCGCAATCCACAGTCTCAGCTCTATCCACTGCGTAATACGGCCGACGGACAATTTGACGAATGGGGGGTGTTCGGGGCAGCAAGTTCGGGGTCGGGCCTCGCGAACTTGGATCTGGCAGCATCAGGTCCGCCGAGACTTGATGACGATATTTGAAACGGTTAGAAAATGACGGCTTGTATATGAATTTGCTTGATTGATACCTTGCCAGTTTGTGTTCAGCGGGGCGTTGGCAGCGCATAATATCAAGACCGCTCTTTGGATTTGGACTCTAATGGCATGATTCCACTTCGCCGTTGGCACCTGGAGCTGACCCTGTAAAGGATGGATGCGGTTTGCGAGGAACAACCATAATTCCGTCTCGATTTCATTTTTGTCTCTTCTTTATTTTCTCTAAACTCTTCGAATTCCATTTCGTGTACCGTACGAAGCAGCTTTGTCTGGTAAGTCTTTTGCTGTTCCGCCACATTATGTCTTCAATGTGTGCGGCGCTTCTCTGACCTCTACCGAAGATCTTCCATCTCTCCAACTCCCTCCCTAGGTAATTACATGAGACGCCGTGCCACAGTCTAGCCCATCCACTCGACCTTTCAATGCAGCAGCTGCTTCAAGTCCTTCCGCACACTGGAAGCTTTGGGTGATCACTGTCTTCCCAAAGAACATGAAGCTGATCTCTTCTGTCAAAAAAAGCAACCGAGCTTTTAGGAACAGGCAAGCCCTAGACAACCATCGAAACAATTCCCCCGCTCACGTAAAACTCCAGTCTCAAGGTCTGTTTGTCTACAAAGGCGCTGCATACTCTTGCGTTTGGGCGCAGGGACGCTCAGTAATATACGACAATCTTGTACGCCTTTGTCACCCGCGAAGCCACCGTAAAAGGGAGATATACATGGTGGGAGCCTCTGCCGTGGACGGAGATTATCTCCCCACGCTTAAACCTGTCAACTCGCTCACGAAATGGGAAACCGTCGTGCTGGGCTGCAAACTGGTGGGGGTTACTGGCGGGCGGGACAAAGTGGTGGCGCTGTCTGCTGTCGACTTCCTAACGAGAGAGGTACTGAAACATTCGCTTGTTGAGCCGCCGGCGCCCGTTATCGAATGGCGCATCGACATTACCGGTATGGCGCCGGGCACCATGTCCGCGGCCGAGGCGCAGAACGCCACCCTCCGCAGCTGGTATGCGGCGAGGGCGAAACTGTGCGAGCACGTCGGTGAGGACACCATCATGGTTGGGTTCGCATTAAATTACGCACTGCGGGCGCTCCGGGTCGTCCACACTCGAGTTGTCCATTTGGCCGTCGTCACGGCTGAGGCCGCCTTGTGTGGGAAGAAACGGAACCTGCTTCAGAATGGACGCTCGATATGCTGTGCCAAGACTTGATAGGCACAGCTGTACAAGTCGTTGCCAAGTTCAGTTAGCCGTCCGCAACAGATCAAAAATCGGTAGAGCGTTGGTCGGGCTGGGAAGGAAGGCCCTGCACTGCTCGAGCAGCGGCTGGCCGTATAGCAACCTCCCTCCACGGAAGCTTCGTTCGATATTGCCCTTAGCCACAGCCCGCATAGTCGCTTTGTGTGCGTTGATGCTGGCCAGCGAAATACCATCCAACTCCGTCAGCACCTTGGTGAGCGCGACGGCATCTTTGACTGCCGTGGCCGCGCCGACGCCACCAGACGGCGACATGACGTGAATAACGTCCCCAACCAGCGTTACAAACGGCGAGGGCTTCCACTCGGACAGGTCCGGCGTGGACGAGACCACCCGGAGCGACACCGCGAACGTCTCGTCCTGTAGCTTGATCAGGCACCTTGCCGAGCCGGCCCACTCCTCGGTCAGCATCATGGAGAGCTCCTTGGCCGTCTTGGAAGCGGAGACGTCGGCCACCACCTGCTCGATGAATACCAGGAGCATTGACGGCCTCAGAATGGACTAGTACATGTAATCCTCGGGCAGATCTTCATGCCCCGGCTCGCCGCGGTGCGGGAAGTGAATCCGCTCGACGAACATGCTGACGGGCAGCACCGAGTTGAAGATGATTTGCTGGATCACCGGCACCACGTCGCGCAGGATGGCCAGTCCCCGCAGCAGCTCTGGCGTCAGATGCATGCGCCCGTAGAGGCAGACCGCCTCCGGGTCAATGACCTTGTGGTGCAGCACGTGCTGCCGGCGGATGCGCGAGCGCCCGCCGTCCGCCCCGACGAGGAGAGTCCGCGACGCTGAGGTGCCGTCGGAGAAATGCATCGTTAGAGTAGGCTTTGTTCACCTTGTCAGTCTCGTAGTTGGTCACCTCCTTGCCCTACTGGATGCGGTCCTCGAGTCCACGTATAAGGACTCTCCTCAGGAACCCCCGGCCAACCGTGTACGGCCTAGGCCCACGGAGAGCACGGCGGGCAAGGAGCCGACTGTCGATGGCGTTGACGGATGTCTCGACCATGACGGTCTCGGCCGTCCGACTTCGAACTCGGTGAACAGCTCCGGCGTGATCCGGTACTGCAGATCGGGCACCGTGCCGGGGAAAATCTTGAGCGGATAGCCCTGGGCGTGGGCGTCTGGTGTGTCATCGGGTTCAAAGACGGAACAGCTAATGCCGTGCTTCTCGAGGCCCTAGGCTAAGCATAAGCCACCTAGGCCGGCCCCGACGATAAGGACGTGACTAACAGTGGTTGCTGCCGGCGTGGCCTCACACTTTGCTAGCGCCGACCATGTCAAAGTCAGAAACCACCAGGAAGCAACGTAAAGGCCACCCAGTGAAAAGGTAGCTGCTACGTTGATCTTGTTGACGCAGTGCATCCGCAGCTTCAGGGATATCGAGATGGGTAGCACAAGAATGGCGCTGTCCAAAACAATATTGGGAACCTGGATTGCTATATAAAATCCAGAAAAGAAGCACGTATGCCCTCCAGCTCGTCGTTCCAATCCTTCTCCATGGGGGCGGCACTGAAGGACCGAAACTAGCCGTGACGAGGATTCACCACAGCGCAGAACAGACACCGAGGCGGAGAACGACAAAGGGAATTTTGAAGATCATCAATGTAGGCGCATCCAGCGTGGACATTTGGCGACCGAAGCCGTAACGCAGAGTCCCCAGGTAGCAGAGAGTATCGATGTTGGTGATGAGGGCAGCGATGATATGACAGGGAATCTCACCCAACATGACGGCGAACCGAAGATCACACCCTCGCTAGATTAGGCGGGGTTTGGGAGAGGTCCTGCGCCTAATCTACTTCCCGGTGATTGAGAATTTTAGGTAGTTTGCAACTCGGAGTGGCTTGGTTACAGCGCCTTCTCGAATAACACTAGTCAAGTTCTCGTGACCATGGGTCATACGAAACTTACAAGGCGAGGCGAGAAGTGTTAATGGAGTGTAAGAGACGGAGTCGTTTCGGGTTAGTTCCTCTACTGTCAGCCACACATACATATAGACTAGGTATCGTAGCCAGTATATACCATGAGTTGTAGAATATCCTCGTGACACACGTTAGGGAAAGATGGCAATCATCAGATACATGAAACACAGAGGCTCAATACCGGAAGACCTTCTCCTCGTGCATGTTCCCATCCTGTTCCAGCTGTGCTAACAACACCTTGATGCGCTGAACGAGAGCCTTGCCATAGTCGGGAGTACCAAAGGGGGGAGCGGGAATAGTCAGATCCGGTCGTAGCCATGGGATGGGGTGAATGCCGGCCGAAGCTTTCATCATGAGCTCAATGCCGTCATCCTGATAGCCGCCACCCATGATAACCGCCACTGGCTTCTTCGCGTAGTCGTGGCTGCCTAGTGCCGAGATTGTCTCAACCTCCTGCTCACCCCTGAGAATAGCCGGGATTTGGGTGGCGCCGGCCTCGGGGCTCATAACGAAGTGGATGACTATATAGAGATTTAGATATATTAGCTTCCCACCGTATAGATTTCAGCGAAGAGTACGCTTCTATATAAGACCTAGAGCGTTATACCAGCGGAATTCACGGACCATCGAATTCGGGCTTGAGATCGGCGATAACGCCTGTGCCAACGGCTTCCGTCTTGCCGCATAGAATAACGGGGGCGCCCATTTTGGTAGCAACGAAGTGGCGAGCGGCCGGTGTGGGGCAGTAAAGCGGCTGCGAGACTCGGAGTCGTGACAGTGAACGCAGACAAGTTTGTTGGATGGCCAGTATTTGACGCGGTGGAAGTTGGTTGCGTGATCAAAGACGGGCATCCGAGAAGGAATGAAAGGATTGTGTGGGTCAGTGCAGAAATAGTGCCTGTGCCGGTGTCGTGCAGAGAGTACATGCAGTTAGGAGAACCCCATGCCCAACCGCATGACAGACGCCCCCAACGACGCGACAGCGGGACAGGACTGCTCTAATTTGCCCGGCTCATTAGAGACTTGTTGGAACCACTGCACGGATGGATTTGGCATCAAAATACTTTAGCACGATTTCACCCAAGTACAAAGTCATTCAGTTGAAGGCGTATATTGTCATTGTGCGTGGTAAAATCTGACTAAGTGGGCGCTGCTGGGCACCACGGTAAGTTCCGACAAGACTAGCCGGTCTGACAACCCCAGTGGAAATCGACAAGCGCACTCTCAGAGCTAAGCTTTCTTATTCTACAAAGGACATCTCCAGTATGCTCGCCAGAGTACCCTAGGTAAACGTATATTATCGTAGTTCCTCGTATACGAGAATTCGAAACGGCCACATTTCCTCCTTCCGCCTCCCTAAGTTGAGCGACTGCATGATTTCCTCCTCCAACATCGTCACATGAAACAGTATGGACAGTCCTCTCAAGTGAGATAGGCTATTTAACGTTGCCGGACTCGTCGCGGTAATCATGGGGTTGGGACAGGTTTGCCACCTCCCTCTTGTTAGGTTCTCTGTCTGAACAACAGACAAGTAATTATGGTGTCTTCCGAGAGTAACATGTTGTAAGCGGTTATCCCATTAGCTCGCGTACGGATAGTAAGAAAGAGCAACTGTAACCAAGTACCTCCGGGATGGCGTGCTAGGAACCCGTCTTCGTTTCGTTACGTGAATATTGGCAATGGTTCGAAGCCCCAAGATAAAGTATTCAGCTATCCCCGACCTGACTCTTTTTTCCTGTAGCTTTCTCTTGCTGTTGCCGCAGGTCGGGTGGCCGCGGCAAGGGCTGTGGCTCTGGTCGCCGCTGTTCTATTCACTTGTCCCGTGTAACGGCAGGCCCAGATCAGGCTTGCTGGAGGACTCAAAGATAGCAGGGAGCTTCAGCGCTCACCGGCCTAGGAGTAAGGACTGGATGGGAAGCGGCGAAGGCGTTGTATCAACTTTCTGGTATATGTTAGGACCCGAGGGTTTCTCTGGGCAGGTTCCGTTGGGGGAGGCTGTCGTTAATGTCCGTAGAGGCGGCAAGTTTGATGACTGTCAAGACTCGGGGGTCCACAAAGGCGTCAAGCATGCGATGGACAGGATCTTGTCAGAGCTTACCCAGCAGTCCAAAAAGGCAGGCCCTATTTTTTTTTTTTTTTTTTTTTTTTACGGCAGTTGACAACCTGAAACACAAGCCGTTGAAAACATTGGTCACAAACATTGGTCCTCCGGGCAAGGAAATCACCCCTAGTAGACCCACCAACATAGGTCATTTCCGACCAGTAAGTTTCGTCCCTTAAGGTACTCCTGTGATTACTTTCTGTCGAGATGCATGAGCTGAAGATTTGTTATGCTTCTTGATAAGATTAGCAATAAATCCCAATACCGATTACTACTGTAGGTAATAACCTTTGATGACTTTGTGAAGGTGGCTGGGCGCGAGTCCGACACCAAATACGTAGATTGTGTACGCGACTTTCCGACGCCAAATAGGCTACGCACGAAGCTTCTTTCCCACGCCAAATAGACTGCGCATAAAACTTATTTCCGACGCCAAATAGGCTACGCACGAAACTTCTTTCCAACGCCAAATAGACTGCCCACGCAATTTCTTTCCGACGCCAAATAGACTGCCCACGCAACTTCTTTCGGTCTCCTCTCCCTCAAGTACACTCCGCCCGCTATGACAGACCAGCTGCGCTCGAAGATCATTGAGGAAAACCCTATTGGGAATCGCCTTGATGCCTTACGCGCCTCCTTCCATTCGGCCTGCGAAGATGCGGGCCTCCTTTGCACCCTAGACGCGTTGCGGCAACTTGACCGAGAAGGCAAGAAAGACAGCACAACTTCCTTCTAATTATTTCCTCTGACCGTCGTGTAGATCTCCAAAATCTTACCCTTACCCTTCTCACGACTCTACAGCTCTGTCCAGCATCTCGCCTACTCCCTTCCGGTGGTAGGGGTAACAACCTCTTTAGCGATATCGTGAGACTCAACTCCGCCGTTGACTCCGGCAACTTCGACATCAACCGCATCAAACCTCTCCTCAACTCGGCCATTGCCCACGATAACGATGCGATCATCTGGAAAAAAGTTTACCACGCGGTTATCGAACATACCCCGCCTCCCCAGCCCATGGCCTCCACCCTTGAGCAAACTCCGTGGAATTACATTACGGGGAGCTTCTCGAACTTCTCCGAGTATCGCAAAGATGTGGACAGAGTCCTCAAGGCTGAATTAGGGTTAAGCGATAAGCCCGTTGGGCACCCTCAATTCTTCGAGACATTCTTTGGACGAGTGGCAGATCTCAGGACAGCATCCGAGGCTGTCTTCGGGAAATGCAAGGAAGGTAGCGAACCACTTTTTAGTAACGGGTGGAGCGGATGGCCAAAGGACGCAAATCAGAACGATGTCTTGAGCTGGTTTGCGGAGTTGAGCGAGAAGCTAGCGACATTTGCAGAAGACTATAGGTCTATCCCGGTACATCAACGACGGCCTCTAGCACAGCCCGACAAGCCGGTCCCAGGCACCATTGCAAACCGCAAACTAGATGTCGGCTTCGTTGATGACCCTAAGGCCAGCAAAGACTCACGATATAACTGGTCACACATCTTAATACCAGGCAAGCTAAAACGCAATCCAGCGGCGGATATAGCTTCCGAAACGTGGCTTGATATTGGTATGTACGCAAGGGAAGTCCTTTCCGCTCAAGACACTCGTCGTTTTGTCTTGGGCTTCACTATATGCGGATCTTTTATGAGAGTGTGGGAGTTTGATCGACTCGGGGCCCTCGCATCTGAACGGTTCGACATCAACAAGGATGGGTCCCGGTTTGTGTTTACAGTCCTCGGGTTTCTCTGGATGAATGAGGAGGAACTCGGCTTCGACCCGACAATAAGGACCGAAAATCGGAAGCGGTTTATCGAGATTAAGCGCAATGGCTCCTTAGAGCGCCTCATCATTGACAAGATGATACAACGAGTACGTTGCGTCGCTGGTCGGGCCACAACATGCTGGAAAGCTCATCGCGAAGGCCTGCCACAGATGCCGCTCGTCATCAAAGACTCATGGCAATACCCGGAGCGCGATGAGGAAGGCGAACTATTACACGAGGTGACTCTCAAAGGCGTCATCAACATGGCTAGACATTATCACCACGAAACGGTTCAGATACATGGAGCGAATGATGACGTCCGTGACAACGTCCGTGGAGGACTAGATATCACCTGTGCTACGAACTGCCGGCCGAATCAGTCGGCCCTCCAATCGGCCATGGAAACGTCGGAGGTTTCGCAAAGCGATTGTAGTAACAGTGCCGTTGCTAGCAAGGAACGATCGTTTAGCCAAACCGACGCCTCTCTACCAGACAGCAAACGGCCTTGTTTAGCATCTCCAGTAGAAGCCGGTGGCGATCTACCAAATCGGGTACATCGGCGTGTAGTTCTTTGCGACTATGGAAAACCAATCTACACGGCCAGCTCCCGAACGTCTCTACTTGCTGCGCTCAGCGGCTGCATCGAAGGGCATGAGTCCCTGCACATGGCTGGCATCCTCCACAGAGACATCTCCATCAATAACCTCTTGATCAACGAGGATCCAAATAATCTCTCCAGGCCCTCGTTTCTGATTGACCTGGATATCGCCATCAGAGAGGACCGAGGTGTATCAGGAGTCAAAGCGAAGGCCGGTACGAGAGCGTTCATGGCCATCGGGGTGCTTCTCGGCGAGCAGCACACGTTCATGCATGATCTCGAGTCATTTTTTTGGGTGTTATACTGGATATGCATTCTTTGCAAAGGGCCGGGCAAGACCAGAACCGTTGCGGAGTTCGACCAGTGGAATTACATCGACACAACGATTTTGGCGTATCAGAAGAAGGGACAAGTTGTTCACGAAGGGGACTTCATCAGAGACGCCGAGGACAATTTTACTCCCTATTATAAATCATTAATACCTTGGGTTAACAGGTTACGGAGAGCTGTATTTCCAAATGGTAGGAGGTGGGATAGAGAGGACGAAGGGCTATATATTCGGATGCGGCAGATCCTTCAGGAAGCCCAAAAGGATCCGAAGGTGGCCAAGTTGTAACACGCTTTACCTGCTAGAAGCCCAGCTGCAACGCGGGCAGAGTCAATGTAAACGGACCCTAGGTACCTCTTATTGAAATTTACCTTCCCGCTGTGCCTTGTAGCCGTTGGCTTCTAAGTATCATACTGGCAGAGAAAATGTGTGACACGCAAGATGGCAATTAGAGGGAGTGGGGCCTGCGACTAGTGGTTTCAAATAGCACGTCATCGTCTGAGATGTTGCAGAATTTTACCACGATCTCAGTTAAGCACCACGTCAGCGTCAGTCTATCACACCTGCTCTATACGATTCCAGTGCCCGGTGAGCCGTCTCCTACAATCGTGATTTGTCCCACAAGGACATAAGCTTGCAAAATGGGGCAAACATTTCAACTTGTAGCCCCTCGAGCCAAGATGGCGTTGGCTTGGGGAGGCAAGCTTGGAGAGATGCTTTTTGATGGGTCAGCCCGCGTTCTTGTACGCCTCCTCGCCGTCCCTGTCCGGCCGCAGAATCCCCCCGAGACAGCCTCATCTACACCGACACAGACCCGAAACGGCCGCTGTACTACCCAAATGGCCGCCCACGACTCGGCCAAGGATATCCGGATGAAGGACCGCGCGAAGCGTAAAGCTGATGGCGAGGTGATTGCCGGCGCCTCACAACGCCGCAAGCAGGCAAAAACCAAAGACGGCGATGACAGGGCCGGCACCGACCACTCCATTATCGACCACTCCATTATCGACCATTCCATTATCGACCACTCCATTATCGACCACTCCATTATCGACCACTCCATTATCGACCACTCCGTCACCTTTTCTAAGCTTCCCCCTGAAGTGCACCGACTCGTCTTTACTTTTATCGAATGCATCGCAGACGTCATTTCCCTCGGTCTTGCGAATCAGTACTTCTGGGCTATCGGCCGAGAACGCATGCACGACTATTACGCATCGTTCCTCGGACGATGGGCTAATGAGAATATTGTCTGCGTAGGGGAAGATGTCCAGCCGGGCGACTATCCTCCCGGCCTGTTTTCGGCCGAAGAGTTAGACGTATTACGTCAAAAGACAAGCGACATACCGTACGACTGGGACTATGACGACAATATGGCAGAGACTAATGTGCCGTTCACGCTTCACCACTTTACCTTTCCCAGTGTTTCTGCCAAAGAAGAAGAAATCTGTCTAGACGGCCACTCGACGGCTTTACTTGGCCGCTTCTCCAATTTGGATATATCCAAGGATCCCGCATTTGATTGTATACGTTCGGAGATGTGGGTCCAAGAGGAGACCTACTTCCCCGAAGACCAGCAGTGGATTCTTCGAAACTTGACGACGAAGCAGTTCGTCCGCTCTGAAGCCATTGCCCTGAAACCAGAACTTATCCACGGCCCCAGCATCAGTGTCTTGGGCTTTGGTGAAGTCGTTATGTCGCGCATATGCTGGTCGACATCCTCATTTGTCAGTATGAGCGATGCGGCCAATATCTCGAGGGGAGTATGGGCAGGACATCGTTTCGACATCACAACGCTCGCGAGACACCGAGACGAGACCAACGAGGTGGGGTGGAGCGATGTGAGCGATGAAGTGGCAAGAGAGATTGCGGGTATCTGGGAGAGCGAATACGGCGCCAACTGGCGTGAGACTGTCTGTAACCACTGGTATCAAAAGTACGGACAATCTTCTAGGCCGGTTTATTAGTCTGGTCCACTAGCCAGCTAAAAGGGCCTTCTCGCTGCCCATCTTTGGCAAGTCGACGCTGCCGTTCTCGACCTTCGACTTCGTCGAGTTTGGCGGCGTACGGCGCGAGGGCTGGTTTCCGTCTCGACTCCACCGCCGCTCGGCTCATCCGCCTGGGCACACGCCGTCATTGGAGGTGAGCACTCTGGCGCCGAGTTCGTGTTCCGCGCGCGCTCGGGTGAGCTCCTCAGCAAGACGGCCATGACGCCGAGCCCCGGCGGTAACGACTTCTCGATGCACCATCCCCATCTTGTCCTTCCATGTTTACGCCGTCAGCAAAGAAAAATCCGGTGTCCCCTTCCAGAGCGTCCTGCCAGGGATTCTCTTATTTCCCTCCTTCAACGGCACCCTTCCCCCGACCAACACCAGGCCTCCTTGTCCCTACCTATCTCACCCCGGCCCCTTCAGCAACGCAACTTCCTCCACCGCCTTTCTTTGCCAACTCTACCACTGCCACCATCTGCGCAGCTTGCTAGCTCACCCTAGCCTAAACCGCAACTATCTTCCTCTAGACTGTCATCTACTACACGTCCTGCCCAGTCACCAACGCCGCCGGGTCGACCACTTCTGTCTACAGGATTGTGCACCACCACTGTCAACGTCCCCTGCTACTCGGCATGCCCCTCCCCCCCCTTCCCTACCAATGGCTAGCAAGAAAAGATCCTTCAAGATAGAATCAGCTAGTGAAATACTACACTTTCAATGGGAATAAGCAAAAGAATAGTGATACACATTGACGAAAAAGAGTAGAATATTCAGTGTAATAGTCGGCAATACAACATCATACACTTTAGAGTAGGTTTCACAACAACATCGAAGCGGCAACGAAGGCAAGGAGGACCATGGAGACGAAGCATTGTCGTTACACTGTAAATGTAGGTCCCCACGGAGTTGTTGGAAGTAAGCGCTGGATCTTTACTAGCCGGAAGCGCCTGTCAACAGGCGCCAGATTACCTAAACGCCCATGCTCAACTTTCCTCAGTTTCCTACCCGAGCACGATCTCTGCAGTGAAAATAACACACCAGATCTATTGAATCAAGCTCTATGGATCGTATTAACCCAGTTAAGCCCGATTTGCCTGAAGAGTGCCACAGACTATAGTTCCAACAATAGTAGATCTAGCTATTCAACTTACTCAGACCCACGAAATGTTCCTCTCAAATATCGTTTAATCAAGATACTAGTATCAGCCCTAATATGACTTCCACCCACAACGTACCCTATAGGCGAGTGTGCAATACATTCGAGTGTGCAACACTAACATAGGTTGTTATAGCAACATGCCAAAAAGTGTTAAAATTGTCAGTGCTTATTAAATTTTTAACACTCTTTTACGTGTTGCTATACCAACCTATGTTAGTGTTGCACACTCGAATTTATTGCACACTCGCCTGTAAAGTACGTTATCGCCTTATCCTCTGATGCGGGTATCGCGTAGTGTTCTGGCTGGAGAAGGATCCGGCCTATTAGACAAAGGTCTGTCAAGCTCATCTTAGGAGCGGTAAACCAATTGCTCTGGCTGACGGGCTGATCGCCGTTTCCCCCCTAAGCCGCGCGGGACGACTCGGCGCAAGATGAACCCTCTGCTGTTGTTGTAGCGTCCAGGCCGCGATCGGGTAGGTTTTGCAGTCGCTGCAGCTCCCGGATTACAATACCATCAATCTTCGGGCCAGCTCGGTCAAGGACCTCCTTGATGAGCTGTTCCATCGGCGATAGCAGGTCAGTTTGCTCACGCTGGGTAAAACGAGATGTCTTGTGCTAGGGAGAAGACTGACTGATTCGATGAAAACAGAGTGTGAAGAATTGGTTCTCTCTGACACATCCACAATACCATAAAGGAAAGCTTTTGACACGGTTTCTTCGTCGGAGGGCATTGCGAATGTCGTGTTATATGATGTGCTGCAAATAAATATTCGTTGATGGTTGAGAAAGATGATAGTAAGAGATGAAGGTCGATATATATATTCTAATTTCGAGCCTGCTTTAAGCATCAACAAATACCGAACCTGGCGTCTCCTGTGTAAAACAGATTAGAAGGCTGAATGCTGACACCACCCTATGTGGAAACAGATGGAGAGGCTTAATGCCATACCGAATTTCTATGTCTTGGCTTGCAGGCTTGGCGTCGAGTTGTGACTTGGTGGACAGTCGTGATGGGGTATCACTCGGCTTTCAGCCAACTAGCAGCACACCCAAAATGCCTCGCTCATCCGCACAATACCACTGGTCATTCAATTCCCGAGCGCTCATTTGTTGGAATTACTGTCGGAATAAATATGCCTAGGCGCAGATCTCGTAATAGGGAGCCTAGCACTTCCAATCTCGTCGGTGCTTGATATTGTTCTGACCCAAGGCCTTTCGGTGCGGTCAGGAAGCCAAGCTTGCCACAGGCTGCCAGGCTCTAAGCCAACGTCGATATTCGTGTTCTTCAAGCAAATTTCTGCGCGGGCTGAAAGCCAAGCTTGTCACACAACCACTGGGCTTAAAGCCAACGTGGAGAATTCACGTATTTTAAGTGGCACCCCATCCTCTACAACTTGTTCGGACTCAGGTGGAAGGGAATGGGACATTTATTACCCAGTGCCCATTTTGTATTTCCCAAAGACGTCCAGACAGGTCTCAAACCAGAATGTTTGAAGATTCGTCTGGTAAACAAGGCGCGCAACGCGACGAGAATACCGGGATTCAGGCTTCTGACCGCCCGTACTATTGCATGGTAACAGACTGTGAGAATCCTGAGGTGATGGGACAGGCGGAAATGACAAATGGCATGTGGTGTGCCCAGCGCGATGCGTCTTCCGGGCTAGCCGTTGGTAGTCTTACATTCACCGACAAATCTGTCGCGACTGGAGAGCCTGCGATCAATCCTTCAACTCTACTGGGTTCGAATGGGTTCCTTCCGGTGAGATCCTTCAGCAACAACCCGGCATAGCCCGCTCGGAAGGCACAATCTCTTTGCTAATGCTCATAAATTCTAGAATGCTGGCCTAGAACAGGGTTATCTTAACGGAGACTATAGCAAACTCATTGGTCCGCTCCAAGAACATGTCCCCGATTTGAGTCTTCCGGACTTTACGGGAAGTTATTACGACTATTTTCCTGTAGGTCTGGCCGCCGCCGATTTCGGTTCAGACTCGACTGGGGACATGCAGTTCGCCCATCCCGCCGCCCATTCGCAGCTGCCTGGGGGAGCTCGAGCCTCAGAAAACGAGCTACTCATCAGCCTCAGACGGGCCGGTTGGGGGTATAAGGAAATCGCTGCAGAGATGCACAAACACTTCGGAGGTGTTTATACCCCGAATGCTCTGATCAAACGGTTCCATAAGATTCAAACAGAGGATTTGAAGGTAGGTGGAAGCTGAGCCCATTCCAAGCGTTAGTTGATCCGACTGACGTTGGAGCTGGAATTAGGTGCTCTCAACTGCCGTGAAGAATGTCATGCCATCTATCATGCAGTGCATCGAAACTGAGTTGGCAGGCATGGACCTCAGCGGGCTTCCCGAAGTGGACAAGCAGGCGTTGAAGGGCGTCATTGAGGAGATGGCCGACAGTATCCCAAAGTGGGTGCAGTCTCGGTTCATCAAAAGGTGCAAGGCCACTATACCGCCAAGCCCCAACTCAATCCAGGATTAGTGCGCGCCATGTGGTTAGCTCTTGTTTATCTGAGGCGAAATGAATGTGCCAACACCACGTACGGAGCGAGCCGTGTGAATGACGCAGGCAACGTCTCAAGGCACTGGAGAGCAGTAGGAATATTCGTTCTAGATAGGAGGCGAGCATCACAGCTCGTCAATATTGATCGGCCACCTGCAAGCCCTTTTGCTTTCTTTCAGGATGAAGCACTCAGAACGCCATGCAAAAGACGTCACAAGTTATTATTATTCGTACACCGGTTTACCCGTGATGGGGTGCGTCGGTCCATCTTATAGTTAATATACAGGAAAACGGTACCTCGTGGGCTAGCTGAATAATTAAACCCATATCTGAGAGTAGTACGCAATCTGATAACAAGTGATTCCAGTTAGCTACGAGAGAATGGAAGGCCCTTCGACAGGCAGTAATGGTTTCTAGTCCTCTACTGTCTCTAGCTCTAGCCGCCGGGTTAGTCTATATTCGGGTAGCCGGCCTGAGTCCATCAGCCAGCTCAAAGTCTTCCTTAAAAACCACTGGTTCCGAGGGTCTCGACCTTGTAATACGAGGCTGAGGTCTCGGTGCGTGCGAATCTCCTGCCTTGGTCAGGTTCTAGGCTTCGGAGGTGTAGGACAATAGACAACTAGGTCTTGACAGTTTCTCGACTTTCCCCGCAGACGCAGTAGGGGGTGCAGAGACCTGGAACCTGGCCCCAAAAAAGGGAGCTTCGTGGGCCGATAGCCCCGGTGCGAGCTTGAACTAGCGGGGTGCCTTGAGCCTTGGTGAGATCCTGGTGCTTTCGCAGAGTCTTTCCGGTAAACAGTATATCAGGGGGATCTTCGTCGGTCACCCTAGTAGACCTGCCTGCGACCTGTTTCTGCCAGCGGCTTTCCCAAGCCTTGTATAGAGTCTCATCTGCTGAGGGCTCTACACCTTGACCTTGGCTGTGTTCTTGATCTTGGCTGTGTTCTTGGCCTCGGCTAACTTCCTGGCATCCTTTCTGCTTGACCCAAGACGTCACAAATTACAGGCAACCCTCCCTTCAGTTACCCAACCGTTATACAAGACTGTCTTAACAGTCACAAGTAGGCAAGATATCTTCAAGTTACTCTACATTTTTGACCTACAGTTCGTTACGGTCTTCAGGATAAACCATGTAGCTCTGATTAGCTTTTATAAGCTTTGCAAAATATGTAGAAAAGACGATAGAAGTCTTCGATCTCACAATACAACGAGAGGCAGCTAAAGCTCAGTTAGAGAGGCCGAGACCCAAATGCCGAATTTCGTTACTACTGTTGATATCATCAGGGCGGAATTTGAGACAGGGGAACACGTCGAGCCATCACGGGCTCTTACTGATATAGTATTATAGGGCCAGTTATAGAATTTGAGCGAATATACGCCCTAACGCAGTGTTGGATCATGCTGCGTTGTCCACCTACATCCAGAAAAGTGAGGAATAAAGATTGAGGAAGATTGCGTGTGCGAGAGGTATGGGTTCTTATATACATAAAAGAGATCCCCTGTAGCTCACCACGCTCTAATTCTTGGTAACGCCAAGCCATTTCTGATCTTAATACCTAATGTCTAAGGTTTAATGACCGGACGGCGCTATTTATGGTGTGAAAAAATGGGTCCACTGCACGATCCAGCCACTGGGGCGCTGTTTAGGCACATGGCTCCCAAACCGGAGGGACCCCGACTCTAGTGACAGTTTTCACCAATTCGTATGTGCCATACTACGGAAACAGTGTATATCTTGTCAGCAAGCCTAGATAAAGCCTCATGGATGGCTGTATCATCCTAGCAAAGGTATTACAAATCACGATGTTTGATCCCTTGCAGCCTCAGTGCATGAGCAAGCTGGTGGGCCATGCTTTGGGCAAACGAGGAGCATGCATGCTGTCAAAGATCACGTAGACACGCATAGCAGGCGATCTGTAGCTCAGGCACTTTAGCTTGATAGCGCTTGCATTTTAGTTTCCTTTGGGGACTAATACTTAGCACGCTGCGTAGAAACTGTTAACTCATTTATTTTTCCAATATCAGGAACCTGAAATTCCCCAGAATCCTGTCTTTGTCTTGACTAGACTGGGAGTCGACAGTGTTAGTGATATTAGAACCTGGCGCCACTCGCTTGAGCGAATGTTCAGGTTGGGCTCGGGACAGCCCGGTTAGATCTATCGCCTGTAAGCCACACGTTGTTCTATACTGGTTGTCAATGCAGGGCGCGGACTGCACACCCGGATATGGCCGGGTCTGTAGGGTACAATAATTATCGCTTGCCGACCGAAGGACTTCTTACATGGTAATTAGTGGATCGTGAGGAAGAAAAGCAGCGGGTTTGTCACAAAGACAACAATCAACTGACGTTGGTCAACTTGCTGCAAGATATAACCCCCTACGCATGCCACATCGGTTTCTTTAGCTGTTCCTTCCGCTTTCTTCTTTTCAACCATCTGCCTGCAACGACTGCCACGTCACTCCCACATTTCGCACAAGCGACCCTGTCATTCGCTCCACCATTCCTGCGGTCTTCTGAAGCCGAAGCCCACACGACCATACAGTTTCTCTCCCACTTCTTTCTTCCTTGAAACGGCGCCGGCCGTTCGCGACCTTTCGAGATAGCTTCAGAATGAGGCATCAAGTGCTTATCCTTTTCTCGGCGGTAGCTTCTGTCACTGCACAGGGCGTCACGGATAGGATCACACCTCCGGCTCCTGCACCGGAGGGTTGCAGGCCCCATGTTGAGGGCAAGTTTGAGATTGGTATTATGGCTAACAAGGGAAGGAGGGATCTGGCGCTGCAGGTATGGCAATCCCCGTTAGGCTTCTAGGCCGGCTTCTCCCGGTTTTCTCCACCGCCGGAGCCCGGCACCTGTTGGCCCTTCTCCCCTCCCGGGAGCCAATCCGAGAGCCCCACATCACATGGCTGCCCGGCGCAGGGCTAACATCCAAGAGCCCAACAGAACCGAGCTGTCTGCGCCGGAAATGGCATCCTCGTGGCGGAATTATCCAACGGCATCATCACTGACGCGCTGAACCGGACTGGCTACATCTCAGCCAGCTACCAGTTCCAGTTCGACGCACCGCCCCAGGCAGGTGCGCTCTACACGGCCGGGTTCTCGCACTGCGGGAATGGGTCATTGGCACTTGGCGGTTCAACCATTTTTTACCAGTGCCGGTCGGGCGGTTTCTACAACCTGTACGACCGATGGTGGGCGGAGCAGTGCTCCCCGGTCCAGATCCTGGCGATGCCGTGCGGCGGATCGGACAATAGCGGTGCAGCTGACGTCAACGACGACCAAGGCCAGCAGGTTGTGGCCACCTCAACTGTGGCCACGACGGTGGTTGTCCCGCTGAGCGATGGCCATGCGCAGGTTGTCACCACCACCAAGATAATCCGCATCTGCCAGATCGACGACGGTATGCATTCCCCAATTCCAAGCCAGCAGCACCGGAAAACTGACATCTCCCCGTAGGTCAGATCCAAGGGCACACAACCCCCTGCACGGCACCGGCCACCCGTCGGCCCACTCCGGCAGTGAGCATCCCGCCCGTTTCGCAGTATTCGGATGGTCAGATCCAGGTTACGCCCGCCCGGTCTGTGTCCGTTCCGGCCACGACAGGATCACAAGGTGAGGTAACCTTGCCAACGAGCGCAACTCCGGAGGCAACTGGGGCTCCGTTGGCGGATGCCGCAGTTCGGTGTGGCGGTGCCATCAGCGCTCTGTTACTTGCCGGTCTCACGGTCGGCGCACTCTGGGTCTTCTGAGGAACTATTTGTGCGTTGGCAGATGGACATTTTGGACCGGGGTTTTCAGTTCCCTTACTCGGTAGATTGTTACCTAGGGCTATGTATCATCGTACAGCAAAGTCTGTTTGCATGGTCATTTCGACGGTGAAGAGGTGGTCATTTAGCGATAGCAGCTGGGCCTCAACTAAGGTGGCGGTCCAAGTGACTGATTCTACGATTCCACTCGCAGCTTTGATAATAGATACAGCCTGGTTTTATTGATGAGAGATGTCGTTGCCCATAAAAGTTCTTGTCTCTAATATTCCCCCATGGATATTGCTATGATACGAGGTAATACCTCAGGCAGTACTGTACGGCACCTGGATCGAAAAATTGGATCTAGGTTAGAGTCACGGTTAGAGTTTAGGTTACTGAATTGTTGATGATATCCACGGTCAATGTATTAGCCACTATTATCCCTAACGTATTGCTCGCAAGGCTTTCTATTTTTTCTCTAACCGCAATAGGCAACTTAGAAGGTTTGCCTTAAGTAGGGCGTCGCCTGCTTTGCTCCCCACCCCGGAGACTGATTTTCGAGGGGTCCGGATTCTCGTGCCTGGATCGGTACATCGGTCTCAATCATATTCAATAGGTAATCTCCTGTTGATTGTAGTTGGTGATACCTGGGGGTTGCAAAGAGTTTGGTAGTGAAAGACGGCCACATGGTAAGGGTATCTAGCCGGCTGCCGGGGCTATTCCTAGGCGGGGGGCCAAGGGAAATTGCCCCAGACCGGGGTTGTTTCCCACACGGCAAGTTCCGACAGGTTCCTTCTCACAACGAAAAGGCCGGGAATTTCCTGCTGCAGCTTGCTGCTTCACGCCACAGTCTTTGCTTCGTTCCCAAGGTAGGACAAGTACCGAAGTGTAGCCTCGATGGTCATGTTTCGTGGTCCCCGTGGCAGGTGTGCGCAATGTCATTGCATCAGTACTTTCCTATTTGCCCGCCACATCAAGGGCCACAGAGGTAAGCCACAGGTGAGTACTGTCCAATATGCGGGCTTTTGATGTGGGCCTATAGTGCAAAACCTCGATATTGTACCTCATATCCAACTACAAGCAGACATCAATCAGACGTCCGAGGTGGCAGGTACAGGTAATGCAGTACTGTACAGAGTTTGCCATGCGGTTCGGGGTTTGTAATTCGCAGCTTTGTTCACCGAGGTACTGTACTGTAATCAATACGTGATGCACTGCTGGACTGCTGCCGTGGTTTAGCCGGCCTGCCGCCAAATGCTCTGCTTGGCGCCGCGGCGCGCAGCAACAAATCAATCCCGTTCTTGCCTCATCAGCTGCACGAACTACCATCAAAAACCTAGCTTTTCAGGGTCACTCTCCACGCTAGACCGCCAGTTACATCCCCGAAAAATGTCAGAGTACTGGAAGTCAACGCCTAAATACTGGTGTAAGCACTGCAGTGTCTACGTGCGTGACACCAAGCTCGAGCGCGCAAACCATGAAGCGACGGCGAAGCATCAGGGCGCCATCAAGCGCTCTCTCCGGGATCTCCACCGCGACGCCGAACAGAAAGAGCGCGAAAAGGAACGGGCAAAACGAGAGGTCGAGCGGCTAAATGGCGTCGTCTCAGGCGCCGGCAGCAGTGCCTCTGCTGGCACACGGTCGGGCACCAAACCGAGCGGAGGTGGCTACAGCGCGGCGCCACAACAGGTAACGCAAGCGGAGCGGCAGAAACAGTTGGAACAGCTCGCCGAGCTTGGCGTCAATATCCCGACGGAGTTGAGGGGGAATATGGCCATGGCCGGAGAGTGGACTGTGACGTCAACCAGGGTCGTCCAGGACACTCATCAAAATGCAGGGGACACAGAGTTGGCCTCGAACGATGCCCGCGCTACCGGGGTGAAGCGGGAGAGAGAACGGACGGAAGAAGAGAAGGAACAAGAAGAGGCGATCAAAGGTCTCTTCAAGAAACCCCGCAAGTGGGGGATCGATTCCAAGACGATGCCTGCCGAAGAGGACGCGGAGCTGGATGCGCTGCTAAGCGGGCCGCTCGTCAAGACCAAAAAGGAAGACAGCGAGCATCCGCATATCAAGACAGAGGAAAGTCAGGAGGAGTGGGCCGAGGATGGTGATGCTGTCAAGCTCACCAAATCGGAACCGTCGCCTCCCATAAAGAAGGAGGCGGATGAGGAAGAGGCCGTGGCCGATATTGGCGAAAAGAAGGAAACCGTACCGGATCTTCCTAGCGGCACTGGGGCAGCAAACGAATCGTCGGGCGCGGCTATAATGTTCAAGAAGCGGAAGCCAAAGAATCTACGCCAGAGGTAGTTGACAAGATGGTATTGCCAGGTAGTTTCCCTCGTTTTAATGATACCCGATTTGACTTCATCAGAGAGCCACGGCATCTATCAGGCCGGTCCTGTCCATTGCGCTTCCAACAGCAGTCGACAACCTTGGCAACTTTTGTTGGCAGCCAATTCACCCCCCCTTCCTCAATATCAGCATCAAGACCTCGAACACCTAGTCATGTTTAGCAGGCTCATCCAACCTCGCTTTGTCCCTTCCTTCGAAAGTCATTGAACCGCAAAAACAGGAGGTGCGAGAAGTTCTGCAGTTGCTGGTGCAGGAAGGTGAGGGAGGGAGCATCGTTATGCACCCGCAACCTGCTGGCATGTTAGAGTTCAGGGCCGCACTTGGCGACCCGGTAGAGGCGATGGGGCTAATTACCGCTGATTACTGGTTTCCGATATCCATACTACGGGTACTTTTTTTAGCCCATGGGTGTGTATATTCGAGTTGCAAGAGACGACTATATACATGAAGAACCGAGAAATAGAGGGGAAGAAAAAGAAACCCAAAACGGAAGCATCACCAACATATCATCATCATCCCTCATCACTCCGCTACATCTACAACTGACCCCAGGCTTTCATCACTCATAACATTCATCGACTCCGGACTTCACCCATCCCGTGGGCCCCATCGGCAAGTCCCAGCTTGACCCCTGCCCACCCCCAAGGGTGAGCGTCAGACCTGATTGATTTAAGCCCGCCCAATCTGCCGGATCAACCACCGAGGCGCCGCAACTGACGAGTCAATCGTATACAAGAAATGCGCCGGCAGAATAAACAGGTTGCCCCAGCAGACGGCGTCCGAGGTGTTGCAGTAGATCTCGGTCTTGGCGGTGGGAAAGTTGGGGATGCGCCGGGCATTCTGCAGGTTCTTGGTGTAGCCGAAGAGCACGACGCCCTTGATCTGGTCCTGGATGTTGGACGGCAGTTCGCTGATCGAGTTGGACATGACGGCCGTGCCCTGCGAGTAGCCGCCCGCGACGATGGCCGCGTCGGGGCACTTGGTGTTGGCCATGGTGAAGAGGCGCTTGGCCTCATCGATGGCGCCCCGCGAGGTGCCCGCGGGGAGAAAGTTCTCGGCCAGCCCGGCGCTATACGGGCCGCCCACGCCTTGCACCCAGAGGGAGGAGCGGAACTCGTCCTCGAGGCCATCGGCTACGTTGGGGCCCGCAGAGATACCCTGAGGGTTGGTTTATGGTTAGCCGTAGGAATCTGGCGCATGGGGGATAGCAGGGACGTACCATGTTGCCGGGCTCGGTCGAAGCACGCGCAAAGATGAAGATGACGCGCGGGCAGTTGGCAGAGCTGCCGTTCTCAAGGTCGTTGCGGGTCGACGAGAGCTGGCGAGCCTCGATCTCGGCCGGCTGGCTAGTGGGCAGGGCAGCGGCGAGGCCGGCGGCAGAGAGGAGCTGGAGCAGCTTCATTGTCGTGAGTAGGATGTGCGTCGATTAGAGGCGATATTGTGTCAGTTGTTGAAGAGGCTGGACTAGAGGCTGGAACTGGAGGCTGGAGTTTGCTTGATGAGAGCAAGAAAAAACATGATCGCAGCAACAAGAATCTATGTCTACTTATACTTGGAATTGAGACCCGACCCCAGTATAGACTGGATTCTCCGGGTCGTGAGGGTTTCTCCACAATCGTCAGGATCCCCATGGGGTAGTCAAGCCCCAGTGTGACCCTGAGCCGCACTACCCCCAGAGATCAAGTGCCGCGGCCGCCGCAAGCATTCCCCTCTTGGGTTTGGCACTGCCCGTCGAGATCGGAGGACTATACTCAATGCGGTTCGGGACGCGAATTCGCAGCATCAACCCCTGCCCGATTGATGAATCAGGGAAGTCCCGGGGCGCTTAACTTTAGGTCGCTGTCAACTACGATTCCAAGACCAAGATCCCGTCTCTGTGGCTACATCGGCGAATTCTGGGGAATCCCGGTCGTATAAAAACCGATACTACGTTGGGTATCTTGCAAACGCGGATCTCTGCCTCCCCCAGTTTTTTGGATATGCAGCTTCTGCGGGGTCAGGCTCCCGGGGATTGTGGTTTCAGAAAAGCCTCCATGTTCTTGAAGCGCCAAGCCTCTGACTGCCGAGGCTCGTTTCGAGAAAGGTGACTGTTCCCAGACAAGGAGCCTACTCTGATCGTCTAAGACCGCCAAAATAGCCCGAAGAGGGTTTCCTTGCGAGCGCAACCATCGGATACATCAAACCCGTCGAGATTAGCTAGTAGACTGAAAGACTTGACTCCACCGACGCGTTGGCATCAAAGCCGATACGTAACCAGGCTATCCCGAGGACCGAGGGATATGCTAGCGGCTCTAGACTCGAGGGCGCCTTGACGGCATTGCCGATGATGGTGGCAGAGTTGGAGAACCTACCGCCCTTCTGCGTGACCAAGATCACAATTCAAGATAGAGAACACATGACTAGTTATACTCTACCACGCTCACATCCCAACGAGAATCATCGCCCGTAGGTGGCGACGGCGCAGTCCTAACATCAGAATCTTCATATCCGTCTCCGACTGCTCTTCTCCACTTCGAGTTTCCTACTATGGTCACTCTTTTCGACGAGAATGTTAGGTGTGTAGTTGCCGTATCGCTTTGGCCGTCTGAATCACTCGAAAAACGCCTAAGGATAGGCCCCAGCATCCATGGAAATAATTACTCCGCCGCATCTCCATTAACGCCAGTATCCAGCTAGACTTCACCGCAATCTGGCCAAGGGCCGATTGGGGAGGAGCTTTGGGGATGAGATGGCTAAGTTTGTTGGAGAAGCGCAAATTCTGAGAAAGACGTCCACCTCCGCGGAAGAGCCAATAGGCTGTCCGCCATTAATCCCAAGGTCTCTTGTAAAAAAGGGCAACGGGAACGCCGGTATTCTAATGGAATAGATATAGCCGAGGTTGTTGTATATATTATTATTATTCCTACTCCGCTTTACCCAAACGGGTGTGCCGGACCCTCTGACGCTAGTTACATAGGAAAACCGTACCAGATAGGCCGGGTGAAAAACCTATATCAACGAGTAAAGGAAAACAACAATAAAAAGTACCAGGTAGTTGCAAAAGATAAAAAGGCCTTATATAGGCCCTGAAGACTTCCTAGTCTTCGACTTCGGCTTCGGGTACCTCCTCCTCTTCCTCCACTTCCTCTGCCTCTAGCTCTAGCTTCCTAGCTAGGCTGTATTCCGCTAAGCGCCCCGAATCCATCAGCCAGCCCAAAACCTTCCTCAATAGCCATTGGTTCCGGGACCCCTCGTCCTGTAATATAAGACGAAGATCTCGGTGGGTACGAATTTCTGTTCTTAGCCAAGTTCTAGGCTTCGGTGGTATTGGGCACCATACGACAAGGTGCTCCACTGTTTCCCTTCTCTCCCTACATCTGCAGTACGGAGTAGAGAGGTTTGGAACTCGTTATTTGAAGAAGAAGTCTCGGAGGCCGATTGCCCCCGTACGGGCTTGAACCAGTAGAGAGCTCTGAGCTTTGGTTAGATTTTGGTGCTTTCGTAAGGTCTTGTCGGTGAAGGTAGTGCTAGGAGGGTCTTCGTTAGCTAGCCTGGTAGGCCTGCCTCTGACTTGTTGTCTCCTACGGCCCTCCCACGCCCGGGTTAGCGCCTCGTCCGCTGTTGGTTCTAGTCGTTGTTGCTCGTCACTCTGACTTTGGTCTTGGATGCCCTGACTGATCCACTGTCTGATAGTAGTGGCGGATTTCTCGATGATTGTGGGTTGTGGTTGGTTGAGGTTCTGCAAGTCTCTTGTTGAGGTATAGATCTAGCGGTGGGACCAGAGTTTCGGTTTTGAGGTTCCTGATCGGGGTAGCTTTATAATATGCTCCAGCGACAATCCTGAGGCTCCTGGTCGGAGCCTTGATCAGTCTCTTCGCTAGTCCCTGTGGCTTGCCTTTGACTGGAGTAGGTAGGTGATAGTTAGTAGCTCCTTATGATATAGCGCTTCGAATACACTTGGTATAGACCTCTCGGGCCCGGATGAGGTTCGGGCCCCAGGTCTTTGCTGCTATCCTAGATAGGGCGAAGTCTTGGGTTGTCAGAGGTTGTTGTATATACGATACGCTCTTGCCAATGACGGTTGGCCGTATTATGGGCAGCGTAAAAATTTAAACCACCCTGGGTTCCCTCTGGGACATGACACTCCTGACAACCGCCTGGTACTGACCTTAGTCAATGTCCTCAGGCACCACACTACTCTGGTGACACTAGACAATCCAGAGGATTCAAGATCCGAGGTTAGCTGGGTGGAATCAGCAAGATTAAAAAAAATAATAAACACATCGCGTCTGAGAGTGATGCTAAGGTGGTGGGGGTGGAGGGACGTATGTTAATTATCTCATCAGCCAGGGTTGGCGACATATGCGTTTCTCTATCAGGAGCATTTGAAAGCTACAGAGCAAACTTGGCATAATATGCAGCACAACAAAGTGTTTTTTAATTACGGAAACTCTGCAACTTGTCTCAGGCAGACTACCAATGGTTACTAGAGCAGCGGAAACCCGAGCGACTCTATATGATAGTCGGCCCCACAAAGCCATGGCTTGTGTCTATCATCCCTCGTATCCCCTGGTAAACGAGCGATCAAGCCTAGC
Organism: Madurella mycetomatis; assembly: GCA_022530565.1. Taxonomy (NCBI): domain Eukaryota; kingdom Fungi; phylum Ascomycota; class Sordariomycetes; order Sordariales; genus Madurella; species Madurella mycetomatis. Next base: position 8,838,678 of record JAJTVB010000003.1, on the reverse strand, counting down.
GGATGGGAACTCTGAGACTGTTACCGTTGTTGAGTATGTTATTGGCCTGTAGCCAGCAGTTGGATACAAGCTAGCGATTAATTTCTAACAGAGGCCACAATCAGTGGCCAGTAATGGGGATTCCGTGTCAACTAGTGTGCTAGGCTGTATATAGCTTTCAATCCCCAGATTGATCTTGGCGTTGATCGATTATATTGCTGCAATTTCACCACAGCTACCGCGTCACCACTGAGTTCCATCGGGATCTACTCAATGCACCTGGTAAGCTGTGAGTTACGACAAAGCCCATAGGCACTCCGAAAGGTATAGGTCAGCCAGTCGTGTTCCGAGTACTCACCGGCCAACTCCAGGCGGCCTTGAGTGGGTCGGTTGGGGCTGGGTGATCAGTGGACGCCAAAGCAAGTGACTAGAGTAGCTATAGGGACGAATGACCTGGATGGATGGCTGCTTACCAAACCGGACGATCCTGCTTCGTGGTATAACGTCAACGAGGGGACCATGACAGTCGACGTGGAGCTGTCTTGGGAGGCTCTGCGCAAATTTGAACCTTCCCTACGCCGTCTGCAGGCACATGTATCACACGCTTTCTTATCTGATCTTCGAACTGGGGCAAGCATGATTTTGTGCCTAGCGCAGCCTTGTATGGTTTTTCTAGAGATTGGCCTTTTTTATCTTTTCTTTCTTTTCTTTTAAAAAAAATCTTTTTTTTTTCGGTTATATTATACTTAAAAGAAATTCCTATTGGGCATGCATTTCTTAGTGAGATGCGTGGCGGAGACGTTACTGTGACATCCATGTGCCCTGTGAAGTGAAGTAGGCTGAGTGATGTGGTCATGGGGTTATCGCGATCACGCCGCCAAGAGTTAACCACTCGACACCCGTTTTTTTCCCTCCGTCTTACACCTCCCTCGACAACCACCAAACAGACTTCTTACCAGCAACCTCACTTCCATCTTGCTGACTACTTTCCAACAAATAGCAATCTTACAACCGGGGAGGCCGAGCTAACCCAATCCATTGCCTAGCAGCCCATCCCAACGCTTTCCAAAATGGCCACTACAGCCACACCCCCGCCTCAAAACCTTGATCCCAGTCGAGGTTCCAACCCGGAACAAGACCCAAAAGAAGAGCCTTTCCACCTCTCGGTCAATCCGGCCTGCTCGGAGACTATAATTTTCCTCCACGGCCTCCTCTCCTCCTACCTTGAATACGCCCTCGTCACCCCGCACCTCCCCGAGTACCATCTCCTCCTGGTCGACCTCCCGGGGCACAGCAAGTCGGCGTCGGCGACCTGCCTCGCGGACCCGGGGTCGCGGCTCACTGTACCGGCCATGGCCGACGCCGTGGCCGCCCTCGTCCGCCGCCGCGCCCACTCGGGCGGCCGCGCACACGTTGTCGGCCTCTCCATGGGCGGTTTCGTCGCGCTGGACCTGGCCCGGCGCTACCCCGAGCTATGCTTGAGCGTATTCGTCACGGGCGCGGCGCCGTTCCAGGGTGCGTTCAAGTTCCTAGCCCAGCAGCCGTGGGTGGTGTACGGGCTGATGGGATTCATGCTGGAGTGGATTCCCGACGAGTGGTATTGGTGGGCGGTCAGAAATGGGTGGGGGATGGAGAGGAGGTTCGAGGAACTCAAGGCGGAGATGGGGCGGAATCGGCGGTGGGAACTTGTTAAGACGGTGTACGGGAGTATTTTGGAGTGCCTTGGGTGGGAGGAGGTGAGGGGAATTGACAGGGTGAGGGTGCTGTGTGTTGCGGCAGGGAAGCAGGATGATGTGAACGCTACGAGGGAAGTTGGACAGGTGTGGAAGGGGGAAGGGATTACCGAGCGACTGGGGAGTAAGGCCGCGGTGGTGAGGGAGGCGGTGCATGCTTGGGATCTGCAGTTCCCCGAGTTGTTTGCTGAGGGGGTTAAGGCGTGGATCGAAGGGAGGGAGTTGCCCCAGGAGTTTGAGAGTCTGTAAATGGTGCTCGAGAGGTTCTACAAACGTTCTTAAACGAGGATAGAACCGCCCTGGCCGGAGAGCACCGTCATGTTTTTTTGTAAGTTATATGTATACTTCCGAGACCATCTTCACTACCAATTTTTCACTACAAAGTATCCTGTGTCTAGGTATCAAATAGAGTGCAAGAGAGCTTGATTGCAGCACCGTTTCTTAATTATACGCTAGTCTACTCCTCTTGGCTGAGGATTGTGGTTAGGTTTCGGTGAAGAGTAGACACCCAAGATGTTTTTGGATCAGATTATCGACGCTGAAGAAGCTCCTCGACCATCTTGAGGCCAATATTTCCCCACTGAGCCCTGAGGGCTGGTTTGACATTTATCTAGCGGCATTTATTGTTCCTAAATCACATCGAGAGGCTGGCACATCACTCTGCCTACCATTCCCAGTTTCATTCCATGCCAGTAAGTTGTGGTGCTCTCCTTCTCTTCTGGCTCGAGAGGGGAAGTTGCTGAGACGCGGCTAGACCAAGTCTTCCAACGTTTCTTTTCTCGCCAACGTTTTTCAGACAGTGTAGGTTGTCCTCTCCAGGTTTCACTTCGTCTGTAATGGATCCGCGCTTTTAACGTCGACTGGGAATGTTCAAGCATTGTTAGAAGTGAGCGCTGGATCCTCACAGCCGGAAGCACCTGTCAACAGGCGCCAGATTACCTAAGCGCCCAGGATCAGCTTTCCTCCCTGTCCAGGCGCAATATCTGCAGCGAGAGACCCACATCACACATACATCAGATTAATTGAATCAAGTTCCGCGGATCGTATCTGAGTGCGCCTATTTGAACCCAATTTGCTTGAAGAGTGCCACAGACTGTAGTTCTAACACATTCAATCCATGGCAAGCTTGATAGCAGTCATGTCGCCTTCATGTGAACTACACAATCACTTAATTATCAAAGCTGGGGGTAAGTTTGGCGGTCGTACCGCAAAGCTTTCAGTTTATTTTGGACTGAATTATGATAATGATATTAGCCTCGTATGAGCTACAGCTATGGAAGGTCACTGTATTGAGCTTCTCAGCTTTTCGCAAGAGAGTAGGACGATTCCCCAGCACGAGTCACCGAAGTGGCGCAGGGCTCTTGGTGTCGAGAAAACTTTGGTTGCACAAAAATATCCCCAAAAAGAAGGCAAAACAACAACGAAGACGGGAATTGAGCCAGAGGTAGGGATTGAACTCGAAATCTTGAGAATTGGGAGATTTTCCCTTGGAGTCTCATGCTCTACCGATTGAGCTAGCCTGACTTGTTGCCAATGTTTAATCTTTGGGAGTGCTGTGGCAGCTCCTCATCCACTGGGAACAATCCAACGCACGCTTGCGATACATGCAGGTAGGCTCTTTAAAGACTTTTTCTAGTCTCTAATTCAGTCCATTTCTGAACCCAGTCTGTCAACTGTGCCCTAATTCTCTGGCATCTAAGGTTTGCGTCTATGCTTTCCGCGTACATCTGTTCGTTGACCGGGGCTTCGGACAGCGAGGTTCCTAGGAATCTTTCCAGTGTGGGCGAGGGGACAGTGTCATCCTTGGACCTGATCAGGAGGTGAGTTAAAGCGTAAGAGGCGGTGGGAGTTGAAATAAGGATGGGAGGCATACGGGGAGTCATTGGTGGTCCCTGCTGAGGGCGCTGAATTCGGCATCGTTGACTATGTTCCGGCGTGGTGGATTTGACTGGTAGGTCATACGACAATGACATCGGATAATGTGGCTTAGCAACGGTACTTTGGCGGTAATTAGGGAAGAGCTGCGAGTTTCAGTTGCGAAAATTGGCTTCACCGTTTTACAGACATTCTCGGGCGTTACTCTATCAATATATGGAGAGCAAACGTGAACTTTGGTCGCTAATCCGTCATTCACACAGCCACCAGTGTGCATCCGTGCGTATATGTGTGTGTGTGTGTGTGTGTGTGTGGCGTGACAGGGGGATGAGTGCCGCAAGCTATGGGCGGCTGGGAGCTGAACGCACAAACGTGCGTTCGCTACCTAGAAAGTTGTGGGATTGGCGGGGCGCACTTCCTGAATGTTGGTTAGTTCCTCCAGGATTTCAGGGTGACAGACGCTTTCTCAATAAAACTTTAAGCTTAGCGAACTCCAATGATAATGGAAGACAAGTTTTTGGACATCGTTCTTTCGAAAAGCCGCCAATTTGGCTACTGCATTGACGATGGTTGGTTCAGTGTGTATCGGGAGGTTAGTGCGGGAGATGCGGCGAGCGTCTCATCATCCATGGTTGTTGAGGATGGCTCCGAGTCGGTCATCAGCAGAGAAGATGCCTTCGAGGGCGGAACACCAAAGTCAACCACTATTCCCATCCACTCAAAAACAAAAGGGGACAACAGCGTCCGAGACCCCATCCTCTTCAGCGCTTTCGGGTCCGGTTTTGGGGATATGGCTAAGGCAATTTCGGACGAGGAGTTCCGGGCGCCAGAGCTTGACATCTTGAAGGACGAGACGCAGCTGGCCGGCCGCTTGCACCGGCCCAGTAATGGTTCGGAGAGACTCCCTAGCACTGGAGGCAGACCCGCACTGCCAAACCCGATAATCGCTCAGACGTGGCCGAGAGTCGACGGCATCAACCCGGTACAGCAAGAATTTCCCGTCGCACCCAGCGCCACGCCCGAAAACCCAGACGAAATGGTCATCGCGTTCGACGGCGAGCTTGACGGTCCAACGAGGAATACCGTTCGCACTCCTTCCGCGTCTTTGTCTCCGTCTCTCCGAGAGATCCTGTGCGGATTTCGGATCGATCTCACCGAGTTCAGGCTTGCCCGTGCCCGGAACGTGGAACACACTTCCTGTCAGTCACTCTGGACCGGCTCTACCAAGGACACCGAGAGTATCGCGGGCTACGATGTAGGCCGTCCGCCAGATTCCTCTGATCGAACCGCCCTGGGCGTGAGTCCGACCGATGGCACACGACCAGAAGTCAGAACCTTCTTAGTTTCCGAAGCCGAGAACGACAGCCACTTCACACATCTTGACGCCAGCCAAGCGCCAAAGGATCACATGGATGTCGTCAAACATCCTGAATCACCGTTGAGACCGCTTTCACTCTCAACTGAGAAGACCAAATTGGAGGCGGACCTGTTTGTTGCTTCGAATACTGAATCCCCTTGCACGAGGAGCCCTGAAAAACCAAAAGCGCCAGCACTTGAGAGATACAGCCAGGATAGTGATGTCAACACACCTTCAACGTGCCCACCCTCGGCGGGTTCAGTTACCAAGCCCGATGACGCCGACGACTCGTCCGACATAGAGAGTTGTGAGGGCGATTATTGGTCCGACTACACTCCGGATGTCCCCTACATGAGTGATGCGCACCTATTTATGCAGTATAAAGAAAAGGCCCTGATGAGCCTTTTTCTGCGTTTTGGTTACTGGCCAATGTCGACAACCCACGCAAGCAATGGGCACGATGCACCGGATAGCCACAGTTCACCGCAGACATATCGAGAAAAGTCATCTCACAGCCGTAACAAAAGAGCAAGAGATAGCGGTGGGGAGGGAAGCTCGAGCAGTGGAAGCAGCGAACAGGATACGAAAGCAACGAAAGCCAAAAGGCCGCGGCACATGGAAAGGCAGCGTCGCCCACGTCTGGCATGCCCCTATTACAAAAAAGCTCCGATGCGGTACTACGACTGCCACAGCAAGATCATCTCTTCAATTTCACACTTGAAACAGCACCTTTCGCGGAACCACCAGCTACCCGTCTACTGCCCTGTCTGCAAAGCCGTCTTTTCCGACGAAGCTGAACGCGATGACCACGCAGAACAGCAGAGCTGCCAACTCCGCACTGACGTGGCACACGAGGGTCTGACACGGGATCAGAAGGAGCAGCTGAAACGCCGTGCGTCGCCGACAATACCTGAGGAGCAACAGTGGTTTGAGATATTCGACATTCTGTTCCCAGGCTATAACCCTCGCCCAAAGAGTGCGTATATCAACGCCGAGTTGATAGCTGAGACAGAAAACTACCAGGACTTCGAGCGTGTGGAAGGCCCCAGCATAATACTGAATACTCTGCTTCAACAAGGTGTTAGTCTAGTGCGAGTTGATAACCCTGAGCATGACCTCGGCGTGTTCCGGGAGAACCTCCTCGCAGAAGCGTTGGCTTTGATCGCGCGGCGGTGGCACGAGTCTCGGCCGGTACATGACGGGGCAGACCACCCGGCCGACTCAGACGGCTCGACATCAGTAATTGGGGCCGGGCCATCGACAACCGGTGAGACGCTGGTGGAGTTACATGATGAAGGCACGACTGAAGATCAGGTACTTCTATCTAACAAAATAGTTGAGGAGGGCGGAATCGAGGAGACGCAACTGGAGCCTGGCGATATGCTGGCGGCTATGGGAGAAGTCACCGGTCTGTCTACACTATTTCCATCGGACTTGTTTGGAGGTCAAGGCCCAAATGGCACAGGGGCGGCAGGAATGGAAGGCTGCGATGACACAACACTTTTTCAGTCCAGTATCAACTGGCCAGACGAGGGTGCTTGAGTATTCCCCCTCCGCTTTCTAGCAGTGCCGGCATCTTGCACCACACACCGCCGGATCAGGGTCTGCGTGTTTGGATGTCGGGAACTTTGGGTCATTGTGTGTGACGAAGCGGAAGTCCGAGCTCACACCCGCGGGATGTGTCATCACTGATTGTTGCTAAGCGCAGTTATGTGATCGGCGGCAGATGTGGGAAGTGTACCCCGCGATATTACGAAAGACGAAAGCAAACAAAGACTGGAAGGCCAAACTCCACTTGTATTGTACTCAGACCAGGGGTACCGATGCCCTACGGGCCTGTTCAGCCAGCCGCATAGGGTGTATATATTTCTTTGTCAGCACGGGCTGCGCGGTGTAGGCGGCGGAGCAGCCGAGATTGCCGAGGTACCGTAATACGTGCCAAAACCCCAAGTGGCAATACTGCATCTATATCACCCGATCCCCTTTGGGAAGCCACCCACGGACCTGTTCAATAATCACAATAGTGGGGTAGCTCGGCAAAATCCGAGCCATTGGCCTACACCGCAACACAAGCCGCCAAACCTCGGCAGGGCTATGATGGCAATGGCTATGGCCTCGGCATGGCACGATGACTTCTCTATTTGGACATTGGTGGGCTGGCCCGGAAAGAATACTGGATTAGTGTGACAACCACTCCAAATGGAATTGAATTGACAGGAAGGGAGATAGTTATAGGCTCCTGATGTCGCGCGGGAAATTGTGTTGACATGTCCCCTTCACTCGTCCAGCACATAGAGAAACAAGCGGATTTTAAAGACCATCCGTTTTTCTACGCATCCTATTGATTGACATCCAATCACCTTAGCAGTCATGGCAACGACGATTGCAGACCTCGTGGAAAGGAACAAGTCCGTTACCCTTCTCCTTCCCCAGCCTGGGTGCCTCAACTCATATCATGCTCAGGTCCATCTCCGAAAGTCACATCCCTGTGCGGACCTTCGCCGACATACTCTCAACCGGTAGAACTGCTACTAAGATCCTGGTAGGTGAGTATATATCACAGGTTCATAAAGATCGATATGCACCAGAGGAAAGCTAACAGGACCGGAATGAAGTGGCATGCCTTGACCCCCGCTGCAACCCGAGCCAGTTCTTCAATCTCGACGGCTTTGGTAGGATTTACACCCCTCTGTCCACCACTGGTATCATCAGGGCCAACTAACACAGCCCTGATTGTAGAGGCGATCGTTCACCGCAACGCTGGCGGCAACATCCGACATGCCCTCCGCGATATCCTCATGCTCGACCGGGCCTTTGAGCTGAATGAAATTGCCATTATCCACCATACTGATTGCGGGACGCTCACATCCACCGATCTGCAGATCCGCACCCATATCAAAGCCAGGGTAAACAAGGCACACTGGGCGGAGGTGGATGAGATAGAGTTTGGTTCCATGGTGGAGTAAGTTTCCTTCGCATGCTGTCACTCTGTGGGGCTATCCTGGCTGACGTCGATGGTGGAACTAGTGTTGAAGAGAGCGTGAAGAGTGATGTGGGATGGTTCCGTGCGAATCCGTTGGTCAGGGAGGAGTTAAAGCAAGGTTGCCACGGCTTTGTGTTGGATACCCAAACTGGGAAGGTTCGTCGTGTTGGTGTGGAGTAGCCACGCCAACGTGGTAGATATTTATGTCTGTAGCCTTTGATCTCTCATCCCCAAATAGTTGTACACAAGTGACAAGTCGTACCTTTCTCGTCACGGCCATATCGAGTCCTGCATCTACCTCTTTCCCAAGTAACCTCCCGACGCCGACACGCTCGTCGCGTACCCCTTGACAAGTGCCTGCACCACCCGCACGAACAGCAGATTATAGCCGGGATGTTTCCGGCAGAGGTACCCTAGCTCTACGCCGCCATGCGCACCCTCGACCGTCGAAACATGGGGCGCGTACACATGCGGCCGCGACACGCTGGTGATCGCAGGCGGATCAAGGTTCGGTTGCGCCACCGAGGAAAGTTGCAGGCCCAGATGCTCATTGGAAGCCCGGCCGTCAGCATGGCGCTAGTCTAGAGCCGGGACCATTATTCGCCACTGCTGTTATAGCAGGAAGCAAGCGATCGGAAAGATATACAGCCACTTGGGTGTACATGGACGCCTAGTGCCACTTTAAGATGCTCAGAATCCGCCCGGGTGTTTTCAATAAGATCTCCGGTTTGCGTACGCGATGTGCTGGTCTGACACAAAAAAAGCTAGACCAGACGAGGTGTAGCAGATGTGGCGGCGGCTGAGGACCCATCCCTGGAAGATACACCCCTGTCTCAGCAGGTCACTTTTAACAGTGGACTTCCCGTAACGCTCTTCGACGAAACGTTCGGTTCGAAAGACATAACTAGAAGTAACTTCGCTTCTGGCCAGACTGATCCCGGTATGGCATTCTCGTGAGCGTCTCATGGGTTTCAGATGCGTGGGTTCTATTCAGGAAGCCTCGGTTCGACTGGGCGTCTGGACAGACGATAGTGAAAGGGGGAGTTCTGATAATACTGTGCCATTTTTACCGGCCTTTGCTGCCCAGCCACTAGCCCTTTTAAGGTGATGAATGACCGGCAATTTCCGTTCTCTTCTTTGTCTCTTCCCACGATGACAACAGCCTAAACAGCCTGGGTCTCCAAACGATGACACTCGTGATGGGTACGGTTCCATGATGGAAGTTGCGTATGTGGCGCTATACTCTCCCGCTGAGCACCGGCGTCCCTCGGAGGTCTGTGACAAGTGCTCTTGTCATGGTCATCGACCCCATCCGGATGGCAGCGCCCACAATGGTAACCAGCGGGTACTTGACCTGTAGTGAGGACGAGGTTGGGGCGGATGGCCTTTAGGGAAATTCGCAATGAGTTGTGTCGTATGTTGAATCACCGCTCTAGGCAGGTGCCATCTCGCAAATCCGCTAGGTACAGGGGCTTGAAAAATCCTTTGAAGAATCTCCAGAAGGTGCGCGTGGTGGGAGAGACAGCCAACCCCATGGCGAGGAGGATTTCAGGCAGCAGGGCGGCCAGAGACTCCCCTCATGCAACCAACATCATCCAGCTCACCGCAGCCCAGGACCACAAACGACAATGACAATTGTGAATGTTCAGATGTCGCGCAGAAGCGACGCCGCAATTGCCTTCCAGCAATTGCACCTTACGTACGACATCAGATTAGTCTCATCTAACTAAGGTGTCGTTCTTCATCACTAATCCACTTCGAGGCCAGCGGCGAAACGAGTTGTTCTTTACAGACAAATTCAGGTGTCTTGCTATCGACGATATCTCTAACCCTAACATTCGGGTGAGGAATATGCAACTCACGCAAAACGTGGGCCACAAACTCAATATTTATGTTTTGAAATCCGTTCCATTCTGTGCAGAAAAAGTTTCGTTGACCAAGAAAGACGCTGTAGGCAACCAACAAGAGATGAGGATGCCCCCATTTTGCCTTGCTAACATGCAGCAAGTCGCCGCACAGACCCGCTAGTATGTTTATGTCTCGAAACAATGATCCCTATATTCATATGGGCTGGCCAGCGATGGAGAATTCCTGGAAGTTGCTATGACGATCAAATGATGATGGAGTATGTAAATGGCTAGGTTGTGGGCCGGGATTCTCTTATCCTCCCAGTCATCGCTAACAATGATAGGAGTCTTTGGTAAGCCTGGCATTGGATCTCTGGGTGGTGTCGTCTCGTATGACTAAGTCAAATGGGAGATGTGCGGGCCGGACACGTTCGGCGTTATCCGGATCACTGACCGTGCAAATCCGCGCTACGGGAAGATCCCCACAGCATGATGGAACACTCGGTTGTGCTGACTCAAGTCGCTAAGAATTCGATACGTTAACCTAGACTTGTCATTTTTCCTGTCAGCCCCTCTGTGTCGAGCCCGCTGCTCAAGGCCGAATCACCGAGAACCGTGTTTTGTATCTTCCAACTTTGAAATGGGCTGATTACAACCAGATTTGTACAAACAGAGCGGAGAAGTAGCGGTGCCTTGAGGGATCCTCTCCCAGCTCCATGAAGAGGCCTCGTGATCAGAATGTTGCGTTCAAGCTAATGTATATTAATCAATTACCAGATCGCGCCATTCGCCTCCCGTTAGCGCGAGTGTGTTCTTGGCCATCAGTTAAGTGCACGCCACCACAGTTATCCCGCCAGGCTAGACTTTGTCCAAGTGTGGATGGTAAGGGTCGCCTGCTCCAACGCCATACCCAGGCGTGGCCGGAAGGCCAAAAACGCGTTACAAACAAGTACCACCCGCAATCCAAAAAATAGGCCTGACCATGTTATAGCTGTCTTTATTACGGATCCCGCATTCCTTTAGAGCATTGGGTTCTCGCCTTGATTCATCAACAAGGATGTGTCAAGTGGTTTGTGCTCTGGGCTAATTAGTTCGCACGTCCTTGCGAAAAAAAAAAAATCATGTTTTTTCCTTCAAATGCCTCAGGCTGACCGCGAAAAAGGTAGGCTCTTTCAATCACAGATCACAGCCACATTACTGCATTCCATCACTGCCTTACCTCCAGGAGCCATGGAGAGTCCCTATACCAAGGGGAGCGAATTGTCTCTTGCCGTCTGTGAACGCGGGCGCGACCGGGCGGTGCCTCGGGGGCAGCTCACCGTCGAAATCATCGAACCAATGCCAGCCCCCACCATGTCCGTTGTCATGAAAGTTTCTTTCCGGGACCCCCGCTCCGGGCGCCAGAGGCTAGCGGTCCTCAAAACGTATGATCGCCGCTTCGCGTGCAGCTTGCGGCGGACCTACAACCCGTCTTATGACGATGACGCTGAGAGCGCGTGGTGCGAATACGTGCGCGACGGAAAGGCTCCGGCACTTTTTGACTTTCTTCGCGAGAAACGTCGCCTAGAGTATGAAGAAGGGGTGCTAGTCGACACCGATAGCGAGAGCGATTCTAGTAGCAGCGAGGACGAGCACGCAACGGCTATCACACGGAAAAGGGTTCGAACAGCGGCCGAGGTGCGCGAGAAGAAAGGAAAACGCGAGGGAATCATCCAGTGGAAGGCCCTGGAGCTTTGCGCGTGCGAAACACGTGCCTATGCGAAGCTCTCACATCTCCAAGGCCGATACATCCCCAGAATCCTTGCCCAGGTCCACGCGACTATTGCAACGTCGCCGGATCTGCGTAGCCACCCCGCGTATCGCGACGACTATTTCGACGTCGGTGGTATTCTCCTGGAATACGTCGACGGGTTCAACCTGACCGACCTCGGCACGACCTCGGTTCCGAAGCAGAAATGGCACACCATTATCCAACAGGCCGTGGACATAGCCCGATACATCAATGACGCGGGTGTGATCAACACAGACTGCCAGCCACGCAACGTCATTGTGCAGCGAGAAAGCTTACGGCCTTTCCATATCGATTTTGCGCAGTGCCTCTTTGCTGAGGATATGGGTTGGGAAGAATTCCAGGAGACCAAGGTATGGTTGGGCAACCAGGGGGCGATTGGGAGTGTCATGGTGGCAAAGATACGACGGGCGGGTGTTGATTTGCCCGATATTCAATATGACAACCGCGACTGGGTTCGCCTTGGCAGCATATTTCATTCTTTCCGCCTAACTCTCACTCCTTGGTCGGGGATTGGGTATGGTGTCGGCATTGGTGTGCTCGCCTGGGCGGTGGCTCGAGTTTTTTTCACCTTCCGTGCCCGAAACTAATAAGGGCTTTAGGGCCCTATACAAGGCCTTTCTTTCTTTTGCAACTACAGTTAGACCTGCACATAGCGATCAAGTCGGGAACGGTATTTCTGATCGTTATACCCAGGTTATCGTTACTGAGGTTCTTGGCACTAGGACTCAGGGGTAAAAAGGGGGGTCGCCAATTGCTTCTGAATGTCCCCCAAGACAAAAACACTGCATTTTACACTCTAAACCCTACGTGAATGTCGTAACATACATATTTAACTTTCTCTGTGACCCTCCCGCCCTCTTTTTGAGTCCCAAAATAGTGATATTGTGAGGAAAGGTGCGCAGGGTTAGGGTTCAACCCGACCTACTGGATTGGGACTGGTGAGATGCGCAGACCGCATCTCAGATCTTTTCTTCCTTTCCTCAGCTTTCGATTAGCAGAATTGAGTAGTATTAGCAGCGTCCCCGTGCCTCGCCCACGTATTGCTCGTCTCTCACAGACATCTTTTATCTCTATTTTAGGTCTAGATTGGTGTTCTTCCTCTGTATCATCGTCAAAATCCTCTCGAGGGTCAAAAGTCTCAGCTAAGTGGTCAATGAGGTCATCACCATCGTCAAAAGCTTCCTCTACCGGCGAATTTATGAAGTCGTTGATATCGGTTGCTACAACAATGCAATCGTTATCAACCAAGGTCTGTATGAGCTCCGAATTCTCATCCCGATCCTTTGGCAACTTTTCAGGGCCAAGGCCAAAGGCTAGCCCCAAACAACCAGATTTACGCCAACAACCCGTTTCCGGTTTGACTCTATTCCAGGCATCGATAATCCAATGGATGGCGTTAAGGATAGTTGTCTCCTTGAGAGGATCCTTGCCGTCGAGAGATGAAGTGGTACAATCAAGGTTGATAGAAAGAGAACCAGGGCGTCGAACCGTGGTGTTCTGGCGCGCCGTGCGGCGGCTTGAAGGATCTGGCTGCCAGGGGTTCAAGGATGGTCAAAATTCCGGCCACTTTTCAGGGGCGCTATAGCGATTGTGGTATTGACTAAGCAAAAAGTCTTACAAATTATCTGAATACCCAGTTTTGATCGTTATATCCATATAAAATCCATTGGGCACGGTGTTCTTGATCGCTCAAACCAGGTTATCGTTATGTCTCGTATGCTTATGTGGAGGTCGGACTGTAACTGGCATCTACTGTTACTGTTTCCTATTACTTGTTGATGTAGGGTTTTCGCCCGGCCTATATGGTACGGTTTTCCTATGGATATAGCAGTAGAAGGTCCGGCACACCCTATTTGGGTAAAGCGTAGGAATAATAATAATAATCACTTAGGGAATGTGTCTCTTGCACTCTAGAGTGAGCCTTCTATTAACGTATACTTATTAGGTGCTATGTATAATATGACATCGTTCCCAAACGCGACGTCCATTACCGGTTTCGGCAAATTCACCCGTCGCGTTTGGTCTATCATCTTCACACCGGCCCCGAGGCGGAGTTATAAAAGGAGGACTCCTAGCTTTCGTATGCTCTGCTTGTTCTCATCCCACTTGTCGCCTCATACACTAGAAGCCAAAGGTGCTCGTTGCCGGCGATCATGTGGATTGTTCCGTCTGAGGAACGCGGAAGCATTGAAGCATGAGACCTGTAGCCAACGAAAGGGGGAATAGGCAAGACTGGCGCGGAACATCCGAATTGAGAAACCATCATCATTAGTGCCCAGCTTAGTACATGCGCTAGACTGTTTGTGGGCTGCTTTAGCCTCCGCCAAGGACGGGCTGAAATATTGACCACGGCGTCTTACGCTCCCTCTTTCACGACAGACTGGCCTCTACTTATCACCGCGGTGGTTCGAAAGGGGCGTATTAACCCATCATGGCCTTACGGTTAGCCCGCTACCCTTCCGCGCTCCCTCATCGCCTACTTCTCCCTGGGACCGAGGATGTGTACGAGCCCCTGAATGGCCGCCAAATTCGTTTTCTCCGACTCCTTCCCGGGAGAGCTTGGATGCGACTTGAAGCCGAGATAGAGTAATAGAGATAGAGGATGAGGAATCTCACGACTTCGAAGCACTGTCATATGTATGGGGCAGCGACAGCAAGGAAGGTGTGGTCTACATCAAAGGAGCACCCATACGCATCACGAAATCTGTGTCATCGTTCCTCCATCGGCTGTATCAACCGACGGAAAGTCGCCGGCTATGGCTCGACGGGATTTGCATCAACCAGGATGATATCGAAGAAAAGGGCCGCCAGATCAGCCTTCTGCGCAAGACGGAACGGGGCCGACGTTTTCCCGCACATAGGCTGGATTCTGGCCACCTGTGGCAGAAGTTCCAAAAGCCCCACTTGATCGATCTTCTGTACTACTTCCGGATATCCTCGGCAACCATTGACAAGGACCGGTATTTTGCGCTGCTAAGTATCGCTGATGACATGGTCAAAGACGGAAAGGCACAGCTGGAGCTCACGTATCGCACGCCAACGGACAAGATTATCATCATGGTCGGCAGGTTCTTGATCCAGAACGCATATGGAGAAGAAATGCTGGGAAGAGCTGGGATCTGGCAGCAACGTGATCTCAAATCCCCTCGTGGAACCAGGACTGGGGCAGCGCGCCGAGCTTACTAGGGGTGGTAGGCCACACTGTCTTATGTATGGGTGATAAAGCGAGTGGGCCGGAAGGATTCCACGTTAGCACCCTTCCTGTGTGCGAGGATTCGGTAGCTGCCGGCTTTATCGTGGTCCAGGGTTGGAAGCTCAACGTTGTTGATTCGGAACCCTTTAATTCGCCACTCGCGGGAATGGCCCCCGAAGACAACAACATATTCGGAGCCTTATTGGACTATGTTTCCGTAGCAATACGGGCCCTCGTCGGTGATAAGTCCGAGGTACGGTATTTCAACGGTGAGCGCGTAACTGCGACGCTTAGCACGACGTTCATATCAGGTACCAGGTTGAGTCATAGGGACTACAGTGCGCTCGAAAATGGGTTTCATATTATGTCGTGGGTATCGGCCGCATGGAAAATTCGCGGGGCTGCCGCCTGGGCACTCAACCAAGTGGCCACACGATTCGGGGTTACCAGAGACAAAGCATGGCAGATCTACCTGGACTACAGGGTTAACATGCTCTACCCGGTAATTTCGCAGCAGAGACAACCTGCGCGGACCAGAAAAGGGCATTTTGCGTGTTTACTGTCCTGTTTCGAGAAGGGGGATGAGATTTGGGTGGTAAAGGGTTGTCGGGTTCCATTGCTTCTTCGCAAAAATTTGCAATTCCCCGGCTGTTATAGTTGGTACGCAGTTGCTACGTCCATGGGTTCATGAAGGGTGGGGCATTAGAAAAGGAGGGCTTTCAGTTTAAGCAGCCGTCACTTTTCACTAGACCGACTGCGCTTTAAGAAACCCGGGTGCTTTATGCGCATAGTCAAAGATGTCCCTCGGTCCCGCGGCACGAGCATAAAATCAACTGATTGAATTGTGGTAATCATAACACCGGGGCGACCTTGGGTCCGCCCAGGGTACAGGAAGGCACCTATTGCCGGTAATGAAGACATGGCACGTATTTCCTAGTGTACCGGCCAATCCCTCCACCCTCCTATTGACCGCTGCTACCACCTCCTCTACTGGCCCTTGCCTACCAAGTGCAGCTCCGGGATATACGTTTGGACTCGGAATATCCGGGCCCTGGGTGGATGGTGAAGCGCCCAGAGAGTCTGACCACGGGGTTCCAGCACTTTATAGCAGCAGCCGACACATGGTCTCAGCGGCCGCAGCAGCATCCTCCTCGCTCGCCACCGGCAAGTCTATGTCAACTAACCACGGCATCCGAGGCGGCCTGGACCGGAGCTCCACCGCTGCGTTCACAAAGAGCGTCTGCGCGCCCCGCTCCACCGCGTGCTCTCCGTCCGGGGATATGTCCACGGCGAAGCAGCCCGCCTCCTCCCTTGGCGGGGAGTGATACCGCTGCGTCACCCTCGCGGGCGGAGGACTGAGGCTGCACTTTCCACTACCAGTAGTTCTGCTAGCAGGCGGCAGACTCGCCACGACCCGGGATCGCTGTGCATCAACCAGGTTGCCGAGAATCGGGGCGCTCGGCCCAGAGAAAGCAACCGGCCCGCCTGCGCCCGCGCCCGCACCCAACGCAACTATCTCACGCTTCCAGGTGACCAGCTCAGCGCCCCACGCCCCATGGATGTGCCCAAAGCAGTGCACGCGCGGCCGCGCGCGCTCTACAGCTGCGAGCAGCCCCGCGCACCCGGCGCCCGCCGCCGCACCCCCTTGCCCCATCCCCGTCCCGTCACGGATACCCCTCGGCGGGCCATGCGTCATCATCACGTCTACGGCCCCGTCTCCATTCGACGTTGTCGGGGGTATGGCCCACTTGTGAGGGTTCGACCGGTCGTACTGGAAGCCCCAGTTACCCTGCCGCGGCGTCAGCGGGCTCGCGAAGAGCCGGAGGCGCGTGCCGCCGCCACCTGCGTCGGGGGGCAGCACGAAGATATGCGTTCCTTGCGGGAGAAGGAAGATCCTATCGCGCCGGGCGGCGCGGCGGAGAAGCTCCCACGAGGCCTTGGCGTCGACGTCGTCCTTATCCTCGTCATCGGCCTCGATTGTCTGTGAGGGGACACCACTATCGTCGTGTTGTTGTTGAGTTGGATGGCTGCTAGCCCGCGTCCGCCTCCAGTAGCCCCGCTCGAGGCCGAAGTCGTGGTTGCCAGGTATGGCCAGTTTTAGAGGCGCGTTGATGACACGTAGCATCGCTAGTGTCCTCTCGAGGTCCGCGGACTGGGAGTCGTTGGTGAGATCGCCGCAGTGGAGGACCACATCGGCCTTGGGGAGGGACACACCCTTTAAGTCGTTGCCATGGGTGTCGGAGAGGATGATCATCCGGATCTTGCGCCGTTGGGAGCTCAGGTTTCTACCGAGGATAGTAGGGTTAAGTCGGCAGAAGGAGCCACATGTATAGGGGCGAACAGGGGGGAAAACCCTATGTAGCATGTTGAAAGTGTTGCATAGGATATCCGGGCTTTTTGTTGGTAAAGGGGCCTAGCATATATGCATCGTGGGATGCTGCCGGCAAGGTAGCCTAGAGTCGTATTTATGCGTTATGGTGTGCGTGTCGATCTCAACGGAAAGGCGAAGGTGTGGAGTTGGCGCCAAACCTTGAGCGTCCGGGCGGCGTGTTAAGATTCAGGTTTCGCAGCTGATTGCCGGGACTGAGTCATCACCACATCAGAATTGGGACGCCGGCTCTCACGGCACGGCGCAAAGCGGTCCAATCTCCGAGCCACTCCAGGTTATGGTTCCAAAGCTAAAAGCTAGAGAGTTGTATCACGGTCCTTGTCTGGCAAGCTTGGATACACCGTCGATTCGTTGTTGTCGCACTAAGTGAGGGATTCCCACCTTATTGTGACGAAGGCCGGGTGCAGGGACCGCTGAGGAAGCGCGGGCCATCGTCAAACCCACTTGTTGACAGTAGAAAATGACCAAAGCTCCACATTAACACTTACAAGGGTATTGGTACTACCTAACTCTTCGCAGTGTTCCCGTTCTATTAGTGTCTTTTAAACGGTCCCCACAGAGTTATACTAGCTCAAATACTCTATCGAGGCGGGCTGCGAAGCCTGTGAACTGGTCTATTTTTCTAGTTCTCAAACAGGATGGTGGTACGTCCTGGGTGGCTTGACCGGCCTCATGGTGTCCGCACTCACCGATGAACCCATTAACCCCTTGCTGTAGAGTGCTCACAATCAGCTCACTCGTCATGCATGCGCTTCCTCGTTTTCGAGAAACGCTCTGCTTCTGTCAGCTAGACAGCCTTTCGGCATTGAACTCTGCAGGAAAGTCACAAGGCTACTCAATGGAAATGGCGTGGAGAAACTGCTCTGGGGGTTTCATCTCATGACCACTTACACCGTGCCCGTTATAATTCAAGTACAAAGCTGCTCGCTCGCCGAATACTCTTCACTACTCGTGTGGTATGGGATTGCTGACCAAAGATTCTTCAGAAGCTTGCCTTTGCGATTCGGAGAAGCTAAGTTCACACGGCGATCGGCTTCCTCGAAGCAGAAAGCATCCCATTATGTCAGGATAGGAGCTGCCCCTGGAGTCGTTGGCGAGAGATATCATGGCAGCGCTCCGGTGATCAGAAGCCTGCACATTTCCACCTAGACTGTGGCGAGGCCGGTGATCTTACAGGGACTGACTAGAATACGGTGCAACTTCACGCGATGGAGGACGCTCTGTGGGAAGTATCTGTGGAAGGAGGAGGAATAAGATTTTTCGATGGCATATACAATAACATCATCTTTTCCAACGACCTAGGCCTTCGCATGGGAAGCCCACTGCAAGGATTCGGTGGCTTTTCTGCCTCCTTTGGTGCGGCGTACTATGTCACGCGGCAGGGGTTGAAAATCCAGATCGACTTGGACATCTAGCATTCAGTGAACTCCTCAAAGGGCTATTTGTTCGTCCTTAAAGCGGGAAGGAGTGAGTGAAAACATTTAGTGTATAGCACACTACAGCCGATATTGCGTCGGCCTCGGAAGCCAATTCAGCCACAAAAGCTGTACCTTTGATCCATATCAACATGAGAACGGTTCCTCTGCCACACACTGACTGAGATATCTGAGATCGTAACAAGGTTGGAACAAGAGCTGGAGTCTTGACGGGTCCTAGTGTGTGACCAGCAAAATGACCAAGCTACCTAAGGTAGTTAGGTACCTTATGTAGAAGAGGGACCCAACTTAGCCAAAACTTTGGAAGCTCGGCGTATGTAATTAAGGGCCACTCCTGAACCCGCAAAATCGTAGCGCTTGCCCAATATATGCAAGAAACAAATGATTTGATATCTCTCCTTGGCTTTCGAAGGCAGGTGCAGTACGCCTGAGACCGAGCTTGCTGCCTAATGCGTTGCTATACTCTGGCCAAGGAAGGCACAGCTGCCCCTCAAGGGAACAGAAATTTGAGGAATGTGGTCCCCGCAAGGACTCATATATTCCATCCCATACTGCTTCACTAATATCAACGTCCAGTGATGAGAGCCCTATACATATTGCCTGTTCAAGTTCAGTCCTACAGAGACAGGATAGCGAGGTGAGGAAGGGTAAAGGCGTCCACGAGATATTGACTGCGAACACTACCATATCAGCAGTTACTTGCCGTGTGTGAGATTTGCTTGCGCATAGATGGCGGCAGGAGCCTCTTCAGAGGCCCTCCTACGGTCTTTCCGTCGTGAGCATGGGTAAACACGAGGGTCCACCTTCCTGTGGACTGGGTCTTTGGTCTGGGTCGAAGGCAGTGGCAGGCCATCATGGGCATCTTCATGTAATGGTAGGAAAGAGCCAATTCAATGACGGGTGGTAGACTTGTTCAGCTCACTTCCATCACTCGATGCAAACTTGTGTGTTCGTGTAGACTGCCGCCGCTCTGTCACAGTACGCCCCACCATTAGAGACGATTGCGGCCGAAAGGGGTGTTTGCCCAAAATGATGAAGCCAATCCTAGCTGAGACAGTTGCCGCTGTCATCTCGACAGCGAAGAAGGTTGCCTGCACCAACGCGGTCTCGACGCGGATGGCCTTTGTGGGGGGTCTTGCCGTAACGCGCCTGACAAAGCACCGCCTGACTAATGTTCGTATACTTGTCGCTCCTCTCATGCAATGGCTAACTAGGAGGTATCCCAGGATGTCGATGTGTTTTTCGTTGGCGACCTGGAGGGCCGCAAGGTCAGGGCGGAACTTTCGTGCGGGCACAGCGCATTCCGTCCGAACTTCGAGGCTATTATTGGCCTCACGTATAAGTCACCGATATTGGGGCAGGTCGTCAAGGTCGACATCCTTGACATGCTCGCTGTATGTTTGAGCCCCTTGGAACAAATGTGTTCCTGTCTTGTGCTAAGATATATGCAGCTTAGATTCGAGCCAAGGACGTTGCCGTTGAGCGAAGTCACGCTTGATAACCTGCCGTGGCCGACCCGCGACGACCTTATATCGATGAAAGCCCTCAGCGCCTCAGAGCGGTCAGATGAGGAGAAGGCCCGCAAGGACGTCGGGGATATTGTGGCCCTCCTGAAGCTGCAGCCTGGCCCGTTGCTGTTCCCCGGCTCTACCATGGCTGAGGCAAATAAGGCCATGGTGAAGGAGCTCGTGCCCAATCTGGCCCAGTTCGGGCCCTGGTCGGAGACGGAGTGGCTCGAGAGACTCGGGTTATAAGCGCACATGTCCAGAGGTGAGTCCGTCCGCATTGCCTCGGAGTCCACTGGTTGTCCTCTCTTTCTCCGGTTCGCCGAGTCAGCACTAACACGTGTATAGGTCTTGATCTGGAGAGCATCGAGATTGGGTATGGAGAACCCGACCTTGGGCATGTCAATAAAAAGCTTCACCTAGCCTATCGACCTGGCCAGGTGTCTTGATGGTGGGGGGAAGAAAATACCGGATCCAGGTAGGGGCTTGACCCCGACCGTTGGGGCAGTCCGCCTCTGTGGCCTGACACACCCAGAGAACTTACCACCACCTTAGCTGTGGGCAAACCGCTGAAACAACTTATGAAGGAAATATCGTAAACCGGGTAGATATAGCTACTGACAGCATACTTCATCTATTTGGCACGCCGTGGCTTTCAAGAGTAGTGACCTGGGACAACGTACTCTTCTTCCACCATAATACCACACAGCCCCCCAACACGAACAAAGAATCAGTATACCAGCCATTTGTTATTAAGTTACTCCACCCGATAGCAACGTCTCAATACCAAAGCACGACGAGTCAAGATATGGCAAGACCAGTGAATCTCACTGTCTTTTCCCTCGGGGCACTCCTGATTCAGGTAATTATCCGGCAGGGTTGTTGACGCTCTGGATATGACCGAGAACATAGACATGAACGCCATTCTCTCTAAGTATGATACCGGCAAACCGTTTAGTAGCGAGGCTCTCGAGAATGGTAGGCTACATTATGAGACAGTCGTTAAGTGGTGTCTTGACAGCGTTCTGGGGGTCGCAGGGCTGGAGAGTGACTAGTACTGCCAGACCTTCTATGGTTCGGTCGTGGCAAAGCTTGAACAGGACGTGATGCTGACGGAGGTGGGATGACAAACACCATCTTGATGCATACTCCTTATTGCTACGACAGCTACAACCAACCCGAGGCTTGACTTGCAATTTATTTGTCCCAGTCGCCGCCGGTCGGAACACTGCTGTGCTAAGGATCTCACGGCAGTAAGGGCTAACGCGGCCGCCATGCCTAAATCTGTCCGACATTGCTGCTTCATGCTAGGTACCAACTCCCACTTTCATCAGCAGGTGGACGGCTCATGTCTCATCTTATCTCATACCCGACGTGGCAATATAACCACGTCATGGTCGCGCCAACCTGACAGCCCTTATGACCTGACTTTGCAGTCCACGAGAGCTTCAAGGCTCCCCAGCCTCTTGCCGCAAGGTGGATACCATGTGCATTGATGCGATGCGCCACCTGTGCCGAGGAACAGCATACTATCGGATGTGGTATGTAGATGCAAGAAGGTGCGCGGGCGCCAAATATCGCGGAGACGATCGAGGTTCTCACGTCCACCTCCTCGGTGCCTCCTTGTAAACAACAGCTTGAGACAGAAGTATCAAGGGATGAGGGTAGTGTAGAATTGGTTAGCCAGCCATTTCTGTCGTACACCGATGGAGAGTTTAACGGGGTCAAAAGCGTTGAATCTAACTCTGACAGTAAAGGCAACAGAATCAAGAGCAATCGGTTGGTTAGAGCGAAGCTCTCTCAGTCGATGATCACGGTCTATTTGGACTGGTTCTGGAAACCATGTCAGAAATCATGAGATCAGCCCTCGTACACGGTAACAAGAGCCGTCAAATTGCATCCAGCGTTAGTGCCAATCCCGAAATTGTCCTTTGCAAATTCGAAGTCCGCTGCCGTAGCGCCCTTGATCGTAAAATTGAAGCGCTGGACTAGAGCTGCGAGAACCAGGTACATCTCGGCCCAGGCGAGACTGAGTGGCAGATGGTTGTGTCAGCGAAGGGATATGAAGACCGGAAAAGAGCTACCGGATTATGGAGGGAGGGTAGACCTACTGCATGCCAAGACATATCCTCGTTCCTCGCGAGAAGGGAGCGAACTGTTTCTCAACCATTCTCCGAGCCTTGGAATCCATCCACCGATCTGGGTTGAATTTCATCGGATCGGGGTATAGCTTCTCATCGGTGTGCATCAACAAGGTAGTCATTCCGACCGGTGTGCCAGCCGGAATACGCCAGCTGTCGTAGAAGAGGTCTTTGTCTGTGACACGTGTCGATCGTGTACCGATGGCGGGACTTAAGCGGAGACCTTCCATCAGCACGGAGGTGAGGTAAGGCAGCTGCTCAAGTGTTGTAAGCGGGATCGGCTCGCGAGAATTGATAGTAGCTGAGGCGAGTTCCCTCCTAAGCCGTTGAAGGATCTCGGTATTGGTGAAGACGTGGTAAAAGATTAACCGAAGAGCGTTAGCCGTCGTTTCGAATCCGGCACCCGTTATGGTAGCTACTTCCTCGAAGACGCGTTCGAAGGTCTTTTCAGTGGGAGGGAGATTAGAGTGGATAATCTCATGGACTATGGTATTTTGGGCGTACGTATCATGCGAGGAAGATGTAACAGCGACCAAAGTATCTCGAGTGTCTTGCTCTGATTGCTGGGTATCGTGTGATATTATTAATAAGCGGGGCTTCTACTAAAACCTTGGTCAATAGTAGGCAGCTTACCTGGAGGTAGCGGAGAAAAGACTTAGTACCCTCATCTGCCGTTTTCATAGCCCAGGAGATGGGCATGGCCCTTAGAACAGGGCCGAACCATCGTACGTGCTTCGTCACACGCCAGAATATCCCCGCTCCTTGAGACGAGATGGATAGCCCAATGCCAAAGTCTTCGAGATCAAGCTCGTTATATGTTTTTCCGATGATAAATTCGTTTGATATATCTCTGGCGAACGCGCTAGTCGCTGCGCCCAAGTTGAAAGTCGTTCCAGCGAGGCTTGAGATGCGCTTGCAAAGCTTGTCAATGTTTCGGTGGATTAGATCTTGCCGAGCAGCAACATTGGCTTTTGAAAACAGTGGTGCGATCGCGCGGCGGCGCGCCTTATGGGCATCATGGTCTAATTATAAAAACAACCTGGTCAGATCCCCATGTTGGCGTTTTATTACAGCGGGGAGGCAATACTTGAACCAAAAATGGTGGAACTTTTGGCCCCAAAAGCATCATATTGAGTCGGGGAAAACTGTCCCCTGAGGACCAGGGCCCTCTGATCGGAGGAGGTCACGTGACAGGACACCCTGCCGCTGGATTCGGCAGGTGGGGCCAATTTCTTTCGAACCATAAGTAGGGCCATCTGGGCCATTTGACTTAAACAACAATCAATCAACCTTTTCACACAGTCTTTTGCAGCTGCTTGCAAGCCACTCTTGCGTGCGCAGTGCGCTCCCTCTGAGCAGAGGGAGCCCTACTCGCACATATTGTTTTGATCCTTGTCCGGTCCCGGGAACCCAGTTTGTTGTGGCGTTGCCTTGGACCGTCTTGTCTATCTTGTCTGTCTTGCCTGGACACTTGTCACTTTGTTACCTCCCCTCTTTTGTTGTTGGGTTGTAGGTGTAGATGTGTGTTTCTGCACCATTTCAATATGTCCAAGCATACTTATCCCAACGTCCATCCATCCGATAAAGCGTCTCAAAAAATTCTGGATCAATAACATGTAGCTCGTAGGGACTAATCCGGACAATTGGGCCTACGCAAGATTGAGATTTAGGTCTGGAACCTGGCGGTTGTTAACGAGGAACCTAAATACCATAAATTTTATGCAATTCGGCAATTTTTCGCGTGTACTGTCCTCCTCGGAGAACATCGTAGTAGGCCTCGTACCAGCGCGAGATGGCTGCTAGTCTAGGCCCAGGGAAGCGAGAGAGGGGGTCGAGAAACAGGCGATAGAAGACAAGGGTTCCGTAGTAGACGATGACTGCCGCAAATATGTTACGCCAAGCGAGAAGACTGTTGATGGAATCCATGCTGGCTTTAGAAAGTAATTAAGCGAGAGGGAGAAATAATTAGGAAACGGACCTAATCCCGAACTACGATACGTAATTAATTATTCGGCACGAAAAAAGTGGCCGCAAAAAGCAGATGGGGAAAGAAAATGCAGAAGGGAAGGGGAAAGTTGGCTCCCGAACGAAAGACATCCTTTATATCGTCTCACCGAATTAATGTCCTAGGATCGACCCCTGCTGCGACGAGGGTTGTTGGTTCTTGTAAGCTGTCGGTTGGTTCTGCAGGATCTTTTTGTACGGACAACAGTGGCTTTAGTTAGCTGTCAGTAGTTACTCCGCCACACCATATTAGCTAATTTTGCAGTCGAGATCAAGCAGTCGCCAAGGCGCTCTCAATCCCCCGATCCTATCTCCACACGATGGCTCCGCCTTGGCACCCCACTTTTGACATCCGCTCCTAACCGTCGCCGTGTCGGAAACGGTACAACTTTAAAGACCGTACTTTGGATAGGTGTGCAAACCCGCGAGTGCGGCCGCCTGGTAAGGCTTGGGCCCCGAAGCCCTTCATAGCCGCACCGGGACGTCAACAATGACTGCTCCCTGCCGTGGACATCTCGGCAAGGTAGTACTTGGGAATGACGCGATCATGTTTGCTTCTGTTGTGCTAACTGCAGGTGACGCCGAGATAGTGCTCACAGTTATAATTTCTAATAAGCTTTTGACAGGAAGTCAGGGTGTCCCTTCCCCGAGCTACTTGCAAGTATTAAAAACCATGACGCACCCGTACCTGAGTTAATGACAAGCCAGGTCCCTAATCGTCATCTGGATAACCGCTAGTCTGTTTCCAACCAACAGCATAGTATCGGCTGACCTTTGTATTTCCAGGATCCAGACGGTTGTGTTCTGTGCATACAGACAAGTCATAAAGGCGCTTTGGTTAGGCACCTTTAACATGAGATCCTTAGACTTCCTCAAGGCTAGGCCATCGAAGCTCCGTATCACGATAGTGATGGTGATTCCCAGTGATGGGCACAGAGGCTGCTAAGGATATGTATCCACAGGGCATCTATGATGCTACCCCAATCGCTATCGCTATCTACGGTGCGGCTAGTTACGCTACGAAGAATATGACCCTGTTGGCCTGCGCTTATTCGTCAGTTAGCTTGGTGTCAAAGGAATCTAGGTCGTTGTTTTCCGTGTGCGGAACACGTATTTCTGGATTAAGAACGGCTGGAGGGATTACGAGTGGCGCCTGCGGGTTTGGAGAGCCAGAATATCTAATCGGTACTGTGGATGCGTATGCCATGGAGCACGGCGTCAGCCGTTCATTCCTAGAGAAAGAACTCTCCCGGCATGGCCCATACCTATTGAGATGGCCAAAAGCATTGTCCTCATCCAAAATCTCTGCTCATGTAAGCTTTATTGATCGGCTTGGAAATACCTTGGGCCCAGAAAAGAAACCCGTAAAGCCTTTCAGTCAAAACTTGGCTAGTACTAGATGGCTTCCTAGGGCCCAGAAAAATTCCATCGAACGAAAAAACTCGCTTGGGTTGGAACTTGTTCGGCATTGGAGATGGCTTCGATATGGACTTAGGGAATTCTCGGCTAAGACCGGCGGTGCGGCTCCGGGAAACCGATCTGAAATATGAGGAAGAAACTAGAATGAAGTGAATGAGAGGGCTGTGGGGCTTTGGGAGATAAAACATTTGGGGCGAAAGTACGGGGTCCGCGTCACTTTTCCACTAACACATTTCTTCCATTGCGGACCAAAATCCCGTATTTTCTCGCGGTATAAGAATATCATTGGTCATAATCCAACACCGGTTGGTTCTCCTTCTAGGTCTTCCACCGGCCGAACTTTTTCAGGTATATCACGAAGCCCATCTCTTTCTCGCTCACTGCATGCAGGCTGTACGCCCGCAATCTCTACAGCATGCTGCGTCTGGCTAGCCAAACCGCCCCGGCTGTCTCGAAGACGCCATCATTCCACATACTTTTCGATTTCATCGGCAAGTAGAAAGCTCTCACAAACCCAAGGTTCAAGCAGCAACTACTCACTGCAAGTGTTGCTCTATTCGTCCCCGACATTCGCCCTCCATTCAACTGACTCCCTTCTTTCTTAACTAGCCAACATACCCGACCAGACCCCGCATTCAACATCATTCCACCACGTAGTCGGATCAGTACTTCTTCCCCGCCATGGCATCATTCTTCTTCTTCTTCTCCAGCATCGCCTGTTCCTCCTCATACAGCTCCTTGTCAATCATGGCACCCTTGTGCGGCCGCCCGCCATGGAACTCTGCCTGTTACTGGGCTTCAGAATCAAATTTCGGGTGACGGAAAAACAGGGGGGGGGGGGGGGGGGGGCTCTTTGCAGCATCACTCACAGCAAGGGTGGGATCCTTTTTGATGGCCTCCACTCTCCTCCTCTCCAGCTAAGGCTCCCGAAACCACCACGTCAGTCAAATGGCCACTCAAGGAAGCAATTACGGGCGCGTGACGGCTTGCCTCTTCTTCATATAGCCGGTCGATTTCTGCTTGTTGGTCCTCTGTCGACACAGTAGTGGTTAGCGATTTTCTCCGGCGACCACTCTCTTTCTGCTGTCGCTACACACTCACTCGGCATGAAACCCTTCACATTCGCCCCCGTAAGCCTTACGATCTCCTCAATCTCCGACTGCTTGGTGTTGCGCTGATTTTGCGTCTGAAACGACATGATGACGGTTGTAGAGCGGTGGTTTCTTCTCGTTATTCGAACTGGAGGTGGTAGGTAATCGTGGGGAAAAGAGCGGGGTGTTCTGTTTTTATAAGAGGCCATTTATTCCTGATGTCATTGTGCCGTCTTTCCTAAACGCTCAAAGGGCCGTGTAAGTGGGCGCCCCCGCAACCCGACGTCGTGCTTGGCGGGCCGATGTCTGCCGATGCTCGTCATCGGCATCATCGACGCATGATTGTTTCTTGGAGGGTCGTCCGATTGGACGTTGCTTCAGATGTTGGGAAATGACCGCGAAAGACTCGCTGCTAGAAGACAGAATGATCATGATTAATGTTGCATTACAAAGATAGAGTTGGCTCATTACTCGCAGCTAAGCTCAGGAACTCGCCCAACGCCACACCTGCACCGAGTTTGAAGGATATCTCTCGGCTGAAATGTTGGCCAGGACTCTAAAAGGATGCGTCTGTGAGACAGGCGGAAACGGCACTTCGTAATCAAAGACCTTGGCTTCCGCGTCGGGAATCAGCCGACACCTGCGTGCAAAGAACAACTCCCACAGCGCTGGGGCCACCGCAGCCAGCTTGCCAATCCCCCAATACAGCCTCCGCCATTTGCGCAAGAGCTTCCCGAACGGCCCGTACTCGAGGACCTTGTCATACACATCACCGCTCCCTTTGGACACCACGGCAGTCCGCATGCTTTGGCCCAGACGGATAATCTGGCTCGAAATCGTATTCCGCACCGTCTCGTCGCTGATCTCGGGCATGCGAGTCAGCATCGTGTACAACGCCAGATCCGCCAGCACCAGGTTCGGTTCGACAACCAGGGAGCAGCCGGCGAACCACCTCTCCAGCAGAGTCGCACGGGTCCGCCAGAACCGGAACCGCTGCCGGCCCAGATCGTAGTGCATGCCCGGGAGCCACTGCTCGTGTATGGCCCAGCTCGCCCGGCAGTCGCTGTCACATTGTTCGGGGCTTCCGTGCCGGCCGCACTTCCGGGTGGCGAGGCACGGCTGGAAGATGTATAGCCGGTCATGCTGCGACACTAGGTGGCACACCTCGCGCACGACTGACGATACTATGTTGTCGTAGAACTCGGGCCATTCGAGCCCGACGCCGCCCGTGAAGTTTGGGATCCCCAGGCCGCCCACTGTATCCAAGATACCCATGAAGCGTACCGGGGCCGGCCGCCGCGGTTCTCCTTCCTCCTCGTCCCCGATGAGCGGCCAGGATTTGGCCTTGCGGAATTGTATCGACTGCTCCGAGTGCGGGTGGTTGATCGGGTGGCGCGAGCGATACCTGCGGTAAACCGCCTCGCAGAAGCCATCAATGTCAGCTTGGCAGTCGTCGCCTTGAAGCTTGAGTATTCCGCAGTTGTTGATCATCCCGGCTACGCAGCGCACAGTGTATGCGCCGCGGCTGAGGCCAAAGAGCCAAATCTCGTGGTCCGGGGTGTAGTGCTCCACGATGAACTTGTAGACGCTGATGCATTCCGCGGCCAGGTCCTGTGCCGTGATGCCGTTGAACAAGTAGTCTACTAGGGTGCTATTCAACCCAACCCCGTTGCGGTAACGGCCGATGATGCTGCCCTGCGTTTGCTTATGTTCACCTTCCGAATTGGGGTTCCCCGTGGGGATGCCAAAGATTTTTGCTAGTCGATAAATGTTGGTCTCGGTGCCGGTCTCGCGGCCGCACCATGTGCCGTCGCAGAGGATGACGATGGGATGCCGTGGTGCGTCTGGCGGATGGGTTGTGGAGGGGGATGCGCCTTGGTCGCTTTGTCCGCTGCCGACCATCTCATCTTTCGAAGCCATAACGACGATGGGACGATAGGACTAATACTATACGGATAAAAAAGTGCGTGTTCTTTAGAAATGGTTCTGTTGCATTTGATTTTACGGTCCGGGTTCTTCATTGTCACAGAATACGGATAAGGTCAAGAGTGGAATTTTTACTCGTGACTCTTCGTCACTTGACACTGTCGTTGCCCTTTCGGTATATGGTGCTCCTGTCAACTGACTTCGGCCACTATGCATAGTGGCTTTCCTTGGCAGGAAGGGAGGGCCGGCCTTACTCGCATGCGTCGGACAGTTTCAGCCTCTGTGGAGCGAATCTGCTCAGCCCGTGTCAGCATACCTGCGTAGCGTATGCCACACTCCAAGGAAAGGAAGACGACTAGTCATTTACCACACTGCGATGTAAAAGTGACACAGCAGCTTTCGGGCCCCAGCTGCTTTGTCTGGTCCAAGAAAGGTGACACGGTGGAGATGCACTGCGAAGAAATAGAAACAGGCATGTTCTCCATGTTGGAATCAGCAGGTAACAAGGTTCCTTACGATTGACGGGAAGAAATAGACTTGCGCACACCGGGCAGAAAACCCAAACCGCAGGACCAAAAAAAAAAAAAAAAAAAAAAAAAAAAAACCTATTGCCAGCCGGACGTTAGGATGTTAATTATGCATCGAGAGCATTTGTCACCGCCTACATGCAAATATTCTACCGATAACTATGGGTAATAACGACGGAATCTCATCCCTGCCGTCGGTGCAAGAAGAGTGCACGCCCTTCTGGCAAAATGGAGCAGCGGGGCCATCTTTGTTGGCGAGAAGCGTCCATGGCTATTCAGGAAAGGGATTATCTCGGATTGTAAAAGTAAACTACCGGTGGCGAGTTGAAGAGGGTGCGGTAGTTGTGCGCCGCGTCTGTCCTGTCGGGTATAGCTCAGGTCAATTCTTGCGCAGAGGCAGAGTGCCCAAATCGGGACAAGGCTTTTTGGATCGGGACTCGTGTCTGGGAGGGCACCGTAAAGCCTCTTGAAACTGTGCAGTCAACATTGGCAAATACTGCCACTACCGGCTGCCAGCCGAGGAATCAACAAGACGTCGAATTAAGCTTGGGTTGTTGGGTAGAGAAGTCGTCAATAGGTCCGCTTCCTGTTGCCGTCGAGATCAAGGGCGGGTGGGGGCTCATGGTGGGCCCTGCCTAGCGAGAGGTCTGGCCCTTAATCCAGTAAATCGGGAAATAAGTGGGTCAGTTCTTGAACTACTGAACGCTAGCAAAAAAATGCCTAGGTACCTGATATTACATTATCGATCCACCTCGTTCTTCGAATGGAAGGGCAAGCGTGCAGATATTGCTTTACCAGGCTGGCGTAGGCAATCTGAGGTCGTACAAATATGCGCAAACTTTTTGCACCCGTCGCTGTCGGCTGCCATGGTAGGAGCCGTTAGGATCACATCGCCCTTGGCACCGTTGAGACAAACCTGGCAGCCTGGCTTCTTACTTGGGGATGGGATCAACAGTGGGGTTGCGTCTTCACTGTGGCGCAGCTCTTCCATGCTTCTGGGCAGTCGCTAGTTGGCCGCCTCTCATCCTAAACAACACTTGGCGGCTCCTTGTTCCCCGTTCTCTGGTGGTGCTCCGGCTAGCGAGCGCTACCAATGGCAGCTCGACCGCATCGTTCAGAACCGCCCCTAATAAAGGCTAAGCCCAGAGGAGTCTGCCGCCCAGCGAAAAGTGGCATGGACAATGCAGACTCCCCAAGATCCTGGGTCTTAACCCTGCTAGTTCATATAACCATGCACGATCCCGGTGCGATCGTTGCTGACGCGACCCGTTTTAGTCGGCTTGCTCTTTTGCCCTTGCATTCTTGGATTGTTCCTCTCCCTTTTTCCCTTTTGCGTGTCCCGGGACGCTGGGGAGTTGGAGTGCAAAACGAAAATGCTGTCGCTCATTTTTGCCGCAGCGCTGATAGCGCCTGTAGCTGCTACTGGTGCCGCCGCCGCTACCGAGCATCGCCCGCTGGTCACTCGCGGCGACGGTTTTATTCGGTCCCCTGTCAACGCGCTCGCCGGTCCCGCCCCGAAGCTTCGAGTGCGGCAGAACGAAATCGAAGTCGAGAACCAGTTGACGGGCACGAGATATGCTGTCGACATTGAATTAGGGACGCCGCCGCAACAATTGACGCTCATTCTCGACACCGGTTCGCCCGATACTTGGGTTAATCCCACTTGCGACAATGTCGTCCTGGTTGCCGACTGCGAGTCGTTCCCGCATTTCGACCCCACCGAGAGCAGCTCCTTCAACGCGACACGCAACAGTGATATCCTAGTCTACGGGATTGGCAATGCGACGATCCGCTATGTCCGTGAGACGCTAACCATCGGATGTGAGTCTACCGCGGCAGCCAGCCTCTCATCAGGGCTCAGTAACTAAACAAACCGGCAATCCAGCCGCCACGATCGAGAACCAGATTATCGGCATCGCCACCGAGTCGCATAGGATCCCTCTTGGCATCCTCGGTCTGTCCCCCCACCCCCGCGGCCGGAATGACTACCCCTACGTCCTCGACACGATGCTCGACCAGGGCCTCATCAACAGCCGCGCCTTCAGCCTCGACCTGCGGGGCGTCGACAACGCCAACGGCGCTCTCATCTTCGGCGGTATCGACACGGGCAAGTACATCGGCGCGCTAGCCAAGCTCCCCATGCTCGACCGGCGTGAGACGCCCCTGGGCGCAGACCGGTACTACGTGACCATGACTGCCGTGGGGCTGACCATGGGCGACGGCTCCGTCGTCCGGTCCGAGGACATCAACGTTCCTGTCTTCCTCGACTCGGGCAGCACTTTCAGCCACCTGCCGACGTCCATCTACCAGGCGTTTGCAGAAGCCTTCGGCGACGGCCAGTACGACCCCAGCACGGGATACTATTACCTCCCGTGCGATGTGGTCGACCTCGAGGGATCGATCGACTTTTACTTTGGCGACAAGGCCATCCGTGTCTCGCTCAACGACTTCGTCTGGCAGGTACAGGGGTTCTGCATCCTGGGCGTGCTGCCCGACGACAGCGAGCCGATCCTGGGCGATACCTTTCTGCGCGCGGCCTACGTCGTGTTCGACCAGGATAATCGTAACTTGCATATTGCGCAGGCGGCGAACTGCGGGACGAACTTGGTGGCCATTGGCTCCGGGGAGGACGCGGTTCCGTCGTCGACGGGTGAGTGCACCGAGCTCCCGACCGCGACGGGCACTGGTGACAGCCTGGATGTCACGAGAACCCGGGCGCCGACCGGCACCTTTACCGGGACCGGCCCGACGGGTGTTGATATTGGGCCGGGCCCCGCTGCGTCGAGGATCAGCGGGGGTTCCGGGGTGGATCCGACCGAGTCGCCCAGTGCCGGACACCGTGGGGCCGAGGTTGGCGTCGGCGCTCTTGTCGCCTTGGGCTTCGTGAATATGTTGGCATGGATGCTCTAATGGTCCGCGGCATGCCCAGGGCTTACGGTTGTGCATAATTGTGGGAATCTATGTACACATACGGTTGCTTGCCTCGTTTCTGCTCCGTCTTAACACTAATACATGGGGCCGAGGCAA
Source organism: Madurella mycetomatis (assembly GCA_022530565.1). NCBI lineage: Eukaryota > Fungi > Ascomycota > Sordariomycetes > Sordariales > Madurella > Madurella mycetomatis. Next base: position 8,806,454 of record JAJTVB010000003.1, on the reverse strand, counting down.
GGTCTTTGAGGGCCATAGGGCTATACTTGCGGCGTTCCTCGGTGGAGGGTTAGCGTTGTATATATTCGATTCGACTTTCCCGCCATTATACTATTCTCCACTGCTCAACTACCTATCCAAGGCGCTTTGACTTCGGGAGATCCCTGTACTCACCCTGCGGGGACTTAACTTTCATGGCTTCATTCTTTGGTTATCTTAGATGGACTATCCTTCATTGATTTACAATTAGTTATAGACGGCAAGATGTCTGGAGACCTCGCCATGTCAAGTAGTGTGTTGCGGCTAACTTCTCCAGTGAAGTCAAGCGTAATCTTGATAATTTAGACCTACCATGTTGGGGTGATTACCAGTATTTTCTGCTAGCCCGCGATCAGATTAAGCGAAGCAAGTTGAGCAGGTGATGTATATGACCTAGTGTGTAACAAGCCCTCGTTTGTCGGCTCTGCCCATCCGGTTTACTTGAGTAGCTCAAACCGAGTATAACGCTAGGGGTCCGGCCGGATCCAGGCGTTCTTTCAGATGACCCGAGACGAAAGAACACGGAACGAAAAAAACAGGGAAACTGGGTTTAGGCCTCTACCTGTCGCAGCTCTATACATCCGTGAATCCCTTTGCGTCACCGAGCTACAAGAGACTGCTGCCCATCATACGTCCCACCTTGGTTCACCACGCCTTTCATTTCTGAGCACCCTTACCAAATATCTACCCCAGTGGGATTGCATTCTCCCACGTCCTGGCTGACCCTCCATGCTGGACCGTACCTCCACGGTGCATCTCGGAAATGATTGAGGGAAATTTTAGCTACTGGACCTGTGGCACAGACAGCGAGACCATCACAAGCGAACTCCGCACCTTTGCCATTAACTGGGGAGTAATCACAACGGTCGCGATTTCGAAGTTTTTTGTTATCGACTAGCATCTGGCCCCGGGTCCACGGGGGAGACAACGACCGAAACCATCACCTTAAGTTCCACCGTCACGATGGAAGCACCAATAGTGGCAATGACGCTCGCTCCTGCGGTGCAACTTGTCTGGCGTCTGATCGACCGGCCCTCAATCTCAGACCTCTATTTATCCTCCAAGCCAACAGCAACCTCAACCTCAGCGCCGGACCCAGCTCCAGTCCGAGCACTTCCAATACCCGCCATTGTATGAGTCGCAGTCGGAGCTGTCGTCCTAGTCTCCCTCCCCCTCCTCGGTATCCTCATGTACACGAAGAGAGGCCGACAATGCAAAGCAGATCCCGACCAGCACCGCGAACCAACCATTACGGCCTGTAGAATTATTCATGCCTCCTTGATCGACCCCCTTTAGCACACCAATATCTCGGCTGGTGAAGTGCTTCACGACGTAAATCACACGACCACTTTTTAACTCAGCGTTATGTCCGGATGAGTACTTTAATTAGGTATGGAAAAAAAGAAGGCCAGAAAATGCAATAGTCTATGACAAAGTCGTCGGCGGTCTATCGTATCGTTAAATAAGCAGGAGATTCGTCTCTAGTGATGTATACCTCGCCAATTAGGACAGCACACCCAACCGTCATTGCTATGGCGATTATGGGGAGGTTGACCCGGGCGAAATCGAGCCTCCTGACGTGGATGTGCTTCTTGGCGAGGATGTCCCTCCAGAGGAGGCCGGCTAGCGAGGCACTGAGGGCCGTGCTGAAGGCACCGTAGTTGACACCGAGCGCCATGCTGTATATGGTTGCGTAGAGCTCCCGGTTGGTAATGATGACCTCGTCGAACACACGTATCCTCTGCCATGCTTGGATCACACGGGACAAGAGGATGGTTGTGCCAATGTTAGTGCCAGAGAACTGGTCTTTGTCAGCGACTACAAGTGTGTTTCCGAGACGTTGGCAGCGGGGCTTACGTTGCAGAGAATGACTGAGAGGAAGCCCATCCCCCCGATAGCGCCAATCGTCCCCGTTTTCTTGACCCACTTGTCCCATCCAAGAGCAAATATCTCCACCCAGCCCTTGGTGACCAACGCTTGCACCAGCACGAACATGGCAAAGGCGAAGGGCACCAGCGCGTAGGGCAAGTGAGACAGGACGGCCGCGGCGGTTGGGAAGGTCTCCTGTGTCCATCTGTGCAGGTCTTTGACGAGCGACACAAGAGTCTTCTGCTGTCGCCGCCGCTGAAGCTGCAGCTCGACTGAGGTCTTGGCTTTGGGGCTCTTCTCCGGATCACGCTCAGCCTCACCGACCTGTTGTGTTGGTGACTTCTCTAATGCGTCACTCGCCACGGCGATCTCGTCGTCGCCGCTCGCATCTCCCGGTACAGCCTTCTGCGGACCAACCTGGCCGTCTGGCAAGCCAGCCTGCTCCGGAATAGACGTGGCCGACGATGCAGCCTGCTGACTGCTTGCCATTTCCTCTTCCTCTCGCATTGCTCGTTCCAGATGCATACGTTCTAGCTCTTCGCGGCCTTTTCGGGCAATCTCACGCGTCTCGTGGCGGTGGAGCCACCCATACGACAAGTCCCATAGGAGCATGACTCCTGCGGCTGGCAATGTGACGTAAAAGACGGAGATTTCGCCGATGCTCGTCTTTGCAGCATTGAGTGCCAGAACGGCGATCAGTGTCGTGGCCATAACGACTGCCCCGAAAGCGGCGCCGCCCTTGTCGAGAAAAGGGTTCATAATCTCCTCTAGAGACAGCAGCTTACCTTCTTCTCCCGGGGCGTCTTCCTTCTCCTCGGCGGTACCCCTGGCATTCGGGATGTTGGGGTTGACGGGCTTCCGGGACTTGGCTTCCTCGGGTAGCTCGTGCATCTTGATCGAGATAGGGATGAGAGACTCGTTGTTGAATACGATGTAGAGGAGAAACGGGAACAGGACGATGGCTGTGATGACGACAGGCACAATCATGTTAGCCGTGTAGTCGATAAACCGGATCTGGAAGGCGCCGGCCAGGACGAGGTTAGTCGGATTCGACGAGACCAGGATCGCCGAGGCGATGTTGGCGACGGCGAATTGGGTGTAGATCCAAGCTCTCGGGTGAACGATGTTGCTCGACACGCGCGTCATGTAAGCGAGGAAAGCGGTGCCCGAGAGGATAATGGGATCGTTCCCGACGAAGCTGCCGAGGCCGAAGAAAAAGAGGTAGAGGTAGAAGTAGAGGCGGTGGCCGACTTTGCCGCCCCACTGCAGCACCTTGAAGGCCAAGTACCTGATGAAGCCGGATGCATCGATGGAGATGGCGATGTAGGCAAGGGTGATGAAGAAGACCATGATGTCGTACGGCAGTATGTGGTCGGAGCCCAGCGTGCCGCCCCTGACCTCCTCACGGCCGATGGCTAGGATGGCTAGCAGGAAGAGATCGGCTATTATGGGCGCCGTGACGAGATTCATAGGGAAATGCAGCCGCACGTAGCGGCCAACCGCCGAGGCCTTGCCCGTGCTAAACCGGTCATCGTCGGCGAGCCGTGGCTTGGTCTCCGATACATCAGGTTCCCGCGGCGCGATAATCCGGCAGGCGCTTAAGAGGCCTATAAGGGCATTGTAAAGCTCCTGTGGGACGTAGATGGGAACGTCAAAGGGGAATAGAACCACGATATCTGGCAATGCGGGGTCAGACGAGCCACCTCGCTGTGTAGCGGGAAATAACACAGGGGGGAAGTGGTAGCCACTTACTGGTCAGCACAAAGACAACAAGCGTGACAATTGACCGCCAGGATTTGATTTTTTCATAGTCCGGAGGGGCATGCTGCCCCGTGGGCGGTTCAGCGTCCATTGCGCGGTAGGCCGGAAACAGAGCGACGGCACATTTGAATCAGTAACCAGGTCGGGTCGCACGTTAGAAATGCAGAGCCAAAATTCGGGTAATTAGTTGGCGATGTGGGTGTTCTCCACGTGCTGGTACAACATTTCGAGGCATGAGATCGGACTGCCCCACCGTGTACGGCTCTGTGCCTGCTCCACATTTCGCCTCAGCGGCACTAGTACTGCAGCACCAGCCTAAAGTGCCCTACTGCCACACCATCGCTCGGAAAGCCACCCGCAGCGTTTCCAATCGCGTGACCGACAGAGCGACAAACAGACACAGCCACCCGTGCTCGCGATCGGCATTGGCTCGCATTGGCTCGCATTGGATCGAACCCGAGTTCGAGGCGCGGGTAGTATGGAGCCCTGCATGACTTCGTGGCTGTGTGACGCCCCTAAGGATCAATTCTACGGTTTTGACCGACTTTCTAGAATACGTCACGCTATACTCCGTACTCCGTACAACCGTACTCTTGGCCGCATCTGAAAAGGCTCACCGCGCGCCGCTCACAGCCTCCGTTGTTTTCTGTCGATCGCCAGCTGTCGCCGGGAATCTGACACAGTGACGAGGTCACTGCCTTGGCTGAGCAGCGCCGGGCACTGACCAGTTAGCCGCTTGTTGCCGCACTGCGGGCTCTGTCATGAGGCACGTTCTGATATGGACAAGCCGGGCACGTGTGGAAGATTATGACACGCGTCAACTCCCTGACCGACCGCCAATACGGGCAAACGAATGCTTGCCGCATTGCTTGGGGCACCTCCCCGTCTTATCGCCCTACTTTTTCTCTAATGATTTGCCCTGCTCACCTGCCTTACCTTACCTTACCTTAACTACCTCAACCTTTTATTTTCCACTCCGCGGCCCCGCATCGTTTCTCTCCCAGCCCATACCTGTACCCTCGTTTGCTCACCGACGCTCTTAGCGACCAAATGCGTCGATCGAAGCGGCAGAACAATAAATTACTTGGATTTTTCGCATTCCCGTCCCTCTGCATCGTAATATGTCTGTTGCTTTCGGATAAGATAGCGAACTCCGCCGTACTGCATCCCGCTGCCTGCACCAGGCGTTCTCGACACTGCGTCCCGCAAGGTCATGCCGCCGCTACCTGCTCTTACACCCCTGAATAATCTTGTCGGCTGGAACACCGCTAGCAACTTTTCGACGGCACTCGCAGCCTTAGCAGATACCAACGACGAACCCCAACCGTTGCGGGTTATCTGTGCCTGGCCCGTATCCGGTCAATACGGACCCGGCTCCAGAGTCCTGTACGTCACCAAGCCGGACCGGCTATGACCAGCTAAAGCCGAGAAACTAACTCCAGCTTATAGATACTACGCCCTAGTAGCGGCTTGTCTACTCGCGCGCAAGACAGAATGGCTTCGAAACGCTTGTTTGGCTGCCGCCCTGATATTTCCCGCTGTTGCTGCCATCCATGGCGTTGTTCTTGCAGCATTACACCAAGACGGTATATGACCCAGTACCATGTCCCCTTGCAAGTCGGGTGGCTAATCGTGATCTTAGCTGCGGTTGATATGGATGTCTACGGGGCGTTTCAGCTATGTGCCATTGGGATCCTGACGGCGCCTATAACTGTTCGATTCTCCAGCACTTATTTCAATAACCCCGGCCGGAATACCATTTTTCTCTGGACCGGCTTGGTGCTGACTGGTAAGATCTCATCATTTACGTGCTGTCTCATGGCATGGACATACGCGTGCTAATCCTCGTCTCGCTCGGCAGGACTGCTAGCGCTGACGGTCGAGTTCTTCCGCATCGAGCCGTCACAGTGCAACAACAATGGATCCGGTCAGCCCGTTTACGACGCCTCCGAGTTTGACTACGGCCAAACGACATGCGGCCTGCAATGCTCCGTCGAGGAAGGGCCGCGTTCACCCATGCGGAGAGGGTCTGCCGACAACATCTATGTCATCCTCGAGCCGCGCATCCTCACGTTCGGCGCCGCCACGCTCCTTGCCGCAGCTTGCTGCATTCCGGCAATTCTCTCCATGGTATCTACGTGGGATAAGATTCTTAAAATCAACTGGAAGGAGCGCTTTGGTGATCCTGACGCCGACGAGCTGATTGAGGGCACAAATGGCGCCACGATCGGCAAGATGAAAGGGGTTAATAGCAAAATCAGAGAGTTTCTCAGTGTCGTTGAGGTCCCCCTTTTCGGCGGCGCCGTGCTCACCATAATTATCATGGGCGAAATCAACTTCTGGAGCCAACCAGTCTGGTATCAGACGGAACCGATGGAAAACATAGGTACCGAACTGCTCCTATCCCGTACCTCTAGGAAAGGCAACTGACGTACCTCGCCCTCGCTCCCCCTCAGGCCAGTGGGCTCCCATGGTTGCATCCGGATTAGCGGCAATCGGGTCGCTCTATATGCTGCTAGCCGAGAGGCTGGAAGCCGTAGAACTGGAAATGATTCCTGATAATCGTGGCCCCAGTTGTACCTGCCCGGTTCACGGGTGCGGCAGCAGCCGGAGGGATTCTCATAGCGATGCCGCCGAAACTATTGAGCTGCCGCGCAGCCCACGACGAGCAGCGACTAGGGAGACTAGAACGCGCAGGCGAACCGCGTCATCTGGCAACATCACCGCCCCCAGCCGCTCCCATTCGCGCTCCGACGACGACGCAATCTCCCAGAATGGCCTGCATCAAGGGCTAGGAATTTTTCAGCCAGTTGACTCCCGGTCGTCCGGCGCTGGCAAAAGGCCGGAAGTGGAAAGGATACTGAGCAATATTGCTCATAAGTTCGGTACCGCTGCTCCCGATCGGCATGACGACCACGACTTTAAACATGGAAAGGCTACCGGGTTCCCAGAGATCCCAGGCGAAGTGTATCGAAACCAGGATCTAATTCGGATTAAAGAACAATGGGGGCAATCCGGCCCGGAGGACGACGAAAGCCTAACGCCCCGAGGAAGGCGTTCGCGGGCGAACAGTTTTGTTGGTAGTGTGTCCGGAGCTGCAGGCATTTCTAGACCGGCTTCTTCGACCCCAAGAGCACAGTCGCTTCATCGAGAAGGTACAATCCGGCCCGCCAGCACCACATTACTCACCCTGCCGACTACTAGTCCCCGTACCAGTTATGAGACTGGCCCGTTCGTCGCCACGTCACCTTCACCCGAATTAGATAGACCAACTTCACGTACTACGGTAGTCACTCTCCATAACGGACATGACTCACCTTCTATCGTTGTCTCGTCAGAACCGGAGTCAATCGAGGCTCCAAATGCGGGTCCCACATCTTCGCCTCTTCTCGAACGGTGACCTCCCTAAAACAAGAGGCATCTGTCGGCCAATGCGCTGACCGATTAGACAAAGCTCGAAGATCCGGGCTTGTTTAATGTGGTCCTATCCTTATGTGCTAACAGCCCCACGGCGGCCAATATGACAAGAAGACGAACGAGTACACAAGTTTTAACGGCACCAGACCTATAGTAACATCCCTAGTCATGAAAGGGAGACAATACTCTCCTCAGTCGCCCGATTGGTGGCTAGTTAGACGCGGCTGGTGACAGAGCGGTCGTTTTCTTCCGTCCCAGACTTATCACGCGAATGTGGGGGAGTATAACCAAGGCAATACGGGAGGAATTACCAGGCATCATGAATGCCTTAAGTGAAACTTGAGACAAGCCAGACAGCTTTGATCGAATGGCATTGTTCTCAGTCAGCAATTCGAGTCGGTGCCAGGATGACAGCATGGTCCTCAGGACACGCATTATAAAGGAGGACAAGGGTATACAATGACCAGTTTATATACAGGGAGTTCTTGGCCATAGACGAAACCCGGGGATGTTGCCGAAATGTCGCACCTACACCCGGTGGCTAGATTCCGAACGGATATATACAGAATCGAAGTTAATCGATACTCTTACGCACACTAGACTTGCTATATTGTTCGAGTTACAGATGACCGTATTCCATCATAGTAGACAAGCTTTGGCAAGAAGTTAAATGTCTATGGATCCTAGCCTCAAAGCCTGATCCCGCCATCTCCCTTTGATTGTGCAGCGATGGAAAGTCGCCTGCTTTCGCAAAAACTCGCCTGATTCACGATTGTGGTTGCTAACTTGTCAGATAAAATGCAGGTTTAGCATTCTACGACTAACAATCGTGGAGCTCCTCACCTTTTAGGTGTTTGGTGTAGTTGGCAGTTTGCGACATAACTCAGCAGACTCCGCACATCGCTCGCCCGATGTTTTGCTGCGACGAGAACCCGTTCGCATTCCCAGGCCGAGGCTACCTCTATAACGACCACAAACAGTGCCGACGATGGAGGCCGGAAGGCGTCGTCCATTCTACTTCGTTCACACCCATCGAGTCCTCCAGAACGCGTCCCGCGCATTCGTGATGGGGATGCATCTTTGGCGTTAGGATCCGTTCCCTGTAGGGAATGCGAGCCAACTGCATCCGACCGCTCGAGGCTTGGTGCTAGGTTGGCTCGCTTATGCTGCTATTGTGGCCTCTCTCCTCCCTCTTCCTTTTCCCCGAACCCTTAGAATCTCGATCCTCTCTACTTTTTTATCATTCTTCCTACTCTTATTACACTCCCTGGCTCGCTATAATAATACGACAATAGCTACGCTTCTCCTAGGTGGATTAGGAAAATGTTAATGTGCTCCTCTAGAATTACTTGGATAGTGCTATAGAGGAGGAGGGTAACGAGCAGCTCTTCGTTGCTTTAGGTACGCAAGAAGAGTGCGCTAGAATATATACTGCCTAGAAGGAGTATATCTTCCTCCCTTCCTAGGCTGTCCCAATACAAATGAAATCTCGATCTTGTACTAGTCTCAGGTGCTCAGACCCACCAGTCGTGAGGTACCGTTTGTACCTGTTGGCCCACTTTTATAGCCCAACTTCAAAAAGCCAATCAGACAAGACTCACGACCGCTGGTCTGAGGTCGTTGCGAACAAAATTGTAACGGGCTAAGCCCGGTACAGGCCTTGGCAACCCTCGGCCAACCCCTGACAAACACGGGCCACTGAACCCCCTGGATGAAGCTATTCCCAAACGTCGACCACCGAAGATTCTAGCAATACACTAAGGCCACCACATTCTATGATAAAGAGGCCTAGAAAGTCCCAGGAATCCTGTTTTCCTTTCTCTCCTCAAGTTCAGTGTACTCGTAGAGTCGTCACCAGATAGTTGCAATACACTTCTGAGACCGGTACACCGCCAATGCATTGCGATTTGGGCAAAGCCAACATGCAGGAACTTTCGCAGCAAACCTTGGTCCAAGGAGTCTGCCAGGTCCGGACCTCATCTTGGCAATAACGTTCAATTCGTGCCTCTAGGACATCTCCATGAATAGAAGAGCCATGTTGAACATGTTGGAATGATATGTTGGACCTGTTGCAGAGGCAGGCCCGAGGTCGACAACCCAATAACAAGCCTCCTGATAAATTGCCTTATACGTGCATGATGACCCTAGAACCAACTTGACTACGACTTTCTAAGACTCGGTAGTATTCTTGTATCCGTGGAAAACCGCCCCCATCTCCGTGTGACCTGGTAACACCTGAACAGGAAAATGGGCCGCGTGCTCCAGATAAACAGGCAAAGAGGCAAGTCCATCGGGATGTAGAGACCGCTCCCACGTGTGACCGTGCCTTGGAATTGTAAGCTATGAAGATAAGACAAGTGCATGTGTTGGACCTGTTGGCTGCAAGGCAGAGGCAGACCCGAGTCGACGACCCAATAACGAGCCTCCTAATAAATTGCCTTATCCGTGCATGATGACCCTAGAACCAACTTGACCACGGCTTTCTGAGACTTGGTAATATTCTCGTATCCGCGGAAAACCGGTCCCATTTCCATGTAACTTGGTAACACCTGAACAGGAAGATGGGCCGCGTACTCCAGATAAACAGGCAAAGCGGCAAGTCCATCGAGATGTAGAGGCCGCTACGAAGACAAGTGCATGCTGGTCACGCTCGGTCTCTCTTTACTCACTGCCTCCATCAGTTTCGAGTCTCGGACTTCAGGAAGCAATCAATAATAGAACTCCTTAGGCCATATTCCCACGGAGAAGTAAGCAACCATCCCCGTAAAACTTTTTTAAACAAGTCTACCTACTCAGATGCGTCCCAAAGACCGCGCTATGGATCCTCCCACCTACACCCACTCCCCAGTCATAGACGATCCCCTCGCCCAACTCCCCGGCATCGTCGGCGGACGCCTGACCCAGCCCTGGACCGTCGACAGATACCCGATTGTCGACGGCAAATACCTCGACCTCTCCACGGGCGAGCTCAAGACGCACGTGGCCGGCACGGACCATTTCAGGGGCGGCCCGCCGTCAGTCGCTGTCTACTGGCAGAACCAGCTGGCGACGGGCCGCGGCGACCAGTTCCTTGTCATCGCCAAGGCGGTCGCGGACGCGCGGGACCTCACCGAGTACCTGACGCGCGTCGGTGCGTTCCTACGCAAGGGCCTGTGCAAGGTGCATTCGCTGAATGCGACGCGGTATGATGTGTATGTGGTTATGTCGTCGGAGCTGTCGCAGGGGGAGTTTCGGGAGGCTTTGGCGGAGCAGGGGCTTTTGTAGTAGGACGCCTTTTTTTTTTTGTTTACTCGTATATAGCGGGCAATGTATTGTGTGATAGTGTTGGAAAATCAACACTAGATATTTGGCTACGTTGTGCCCTACGCTTAAGCTAGCATACCGTCAGGAAAAGTCATTTGATCCGATTGACTAGATAGCAGAGATGGCTGTAATTATGGCGTATACGCTACACTACCCGATGTAAGGGGGAATTGGAGGATGCCAAACGGGCTACTTAGTAGGGTTAGGTTAAGGTTATTAAAGCGATATTTACAATTGTATGAGGGGGATAGCCTGTTGAGATGACGAGCAGGGAGTAGACTTTGAATTAATCACTTCTAGGGAGCTCGATAGTACCTCGACCTTATTGGTAAAGCTCTGATTTGTGTGAAAACTGTTTGAATTGTAACTGTTGGTTTTCCAATAGTTATAAGCCTGGCTTGTAACAAGACTTCCTTACCATCAACTTGAACCAGCAGCTACGAAGATTGGTTCCAGCACTTATCGATGACCAAAAATACAACCGTGAGCTCAATAGAGGGAATAGTCAAGGCTTACCGGCCCAGTACGCTCGCTGGGTAAACCTTAGCCGAGGAAGGAGAACGCGGTCTGACTCGGTCTGGTCGTTCCAGGCAGTTCAGCCCAGTGTCCGGCGGGAGCAAGAGCTACAATCACCTGCCTCGATTCAAAAAAGTGTCGAAACAGCGACTGTTCGCTAGTGCGACGGCACTTACAGGCAACCAATGCCCCCTTAAGAACTGCACCATCCTGACTCGGGTGCTACTATGCACGTGTGCAACTAGACCAGCCGTTTCAACAACCTTCGTACTGTTCCTGGAGAGAAATACCTCTGGGCAAATGAAGGAAGGCTACGTAATACAAGGATACGGCGGTGTCGACATTTGTCTGGAGATATCATGGACGGAAGCAACCACGACGCTTGTCCGACGTAGCATACGGCCTATGGTTTGCTACTAACATTGCCTCACTTAGAAAGCTCCGAGGGTAGGGTATTCTGTGGGACACGCGCCCTCGAAACTCGGAAGGTACTGTGCCTAGTATCGTGGAGGACCTCCATGACCAGTTTATACTCGAGTTTATCCCTGAAATATTGGTGGCGCTGTATTCAGGTTTAGATGCCGAAATCGGTTCAATCCGTGGGGACCTAGAAGCTTCCGTATAAGGCTGAAGCGTGTATCTGGCATTTGCCGTTTGAGCGTCCGGGACCTGGAGCGCTCGAGCATCTAGTCTACAGCAGGCAAGGCGTCAGGATCAAGGGCATTACCAGTCACCACCACTGGTCAAGGGCAAGATGTACCGCCAAGACTACCGCGTACTACGCAACCTCACCGACTTCCGCCTAGGAGAGAAACTCGCCCTCCGAGGTCGGCATCCTCGAGCGCCAGTATAAAGTCAAGGTCAAGGCTATAGAGAGCGACACGACCCGAAGCTCCCGAGTGTAAAACGTTACTTGAAAACAGATAGATCCGCATCGGACCATCACCACGATATACCTAAACCCTTAACGGCGCTATAGAGCGTGTCTGGAGAATGCTCAAGGAGTGGATCACGCTATACGCGACAGTTCGAAGTCCCTAAACGCTCTGTAGAAGGAGTGCAGATATAGCATTCATTCAATATATCAAGGGTGCGCTTATATTTGCCTGACGGCCAAGTCTAATACTAGTGGTCTAAATGAGATGCGTTAATATTACTGTAGTTATATAACGTTAGTTCAACCCTTGTTTTGATGGTTAGTTTGTAACTCTTGCTAGGGGCTAGGCCCTAAGATTCGACTTCCTCTCTCTCACTTTCAACTACTAAAGTGCTATAAAAAGTTAATAAGATTGGCAAGAATATCAACCTTGCAAAAATCACCTCTATCTGTCTACTCGCAAGACCCCCGACCACTTTCTCGCAAAAAGAGCTGATAAGGACACATCAACCATCCAGTCGTCGACATCCTGTTTAGGCCTTTTCAACAGAAACTCAGACTTCCCCATTTTCCGCGTGTTAATTACTTGCAGGCTAAAAAACACGACATTATCGGCACTGTTGATAGAAGCTCGGGAAGTATCGCTACCTGATACACCGAGTACTTTAATCGGTAGCCATTGTCCTCCGCCGGGGTCTAAACGCTCGTACAAAGCACCCGGACTAAGGACGCCTAATTATTAGGCATCCCGTAAAAACGCCTGCAACGAACTCCAAACCATCCACGCCCCTGAGCTGCAGAGGACTCGTTGATGTCAATAGTTCAGTTTGACCGCAAGTGCGTCCTATTGTTACACTCTCATACCAGAACCAGCTGGTGTTTACCTTTTTTACATTGTCTGTACGCTAATCGTCATAAGCTTTAAATAGCAGCAGTAGAAGCAGTAGCGGAAACTGGTCCCCATGCCGGTCGTAGCACACCAGGCTTTGTCGCCACCAAATCGCAGCCACATCCCCGCCTCGACCGGGCATTGAGGCTTTCGGCTCACATAAGGTACTTGACATAACTAGCCTGCCGCAAGAAGGACCAAGACGGCACGGCATGGCAATCGAGTTACACAACAGCTACTTCTACCTATCTACGTCTTTTGAAGATACTGTTTTAAATCGACAGGTACTCTCCGAACCTTATTCACATACAGCCTCGTTGTGCCGGCACACACAGCCCGTGCGTTGACAGGGGGGAAAACTTCGTCATCCCTTGATGATAAATCATCTCCACTGAACAGATATCTCGGAATCAGTCGGAAAACGCGCTCTCTGCCAGTCGGATTTTGCAAGCCAGCAATGTACAACCATAGCAGATAAGCAACAACTTTGAACATAGGATCTGTCAGACATCCCCGCCCGCCGGTTCTGGGAGATTGGGCAATCAAGAAGGAAGCCCTCCGACAACACAGTGCAAAGATGCAAAGACGCAAAACTAAATGGGAACTGTGAGGCTCGAACTCACGACCTCAGGATAACTCTGGAGTTCATCCAGATCATACTGCCGTATGAGACCTGCGCTCTTCCAACTGAGCCAAGCTCCCTCGCTATTTGCTGAGAGAACAATCGCGGATGTTTGATTGATCAAGCTGAGGCTTGGTGTGGAACCGGAGGGTTTGGCGGGTCATGCAGAAGTGGCCAAGCTTGCCCTGGCTCCCTGGGTCGGCCCAGCGGATACGGGTGCGGGGCTGAGGAGTCGGGGGCGTTTTTCCTTCTTTTTTTTTGTTGCCGTTTTGGGAAAAGGGAAGGGGTCGCGGGTCACAGCAACATCGCTGAGGTGCGGGGGCCGGAGAGAAAAAAACCTTCAGGACGATAGAGACACAAAGCAAGCGCCGCTCTAGAAAGAGACGATGGTAAAAAGCGAGCAGTCCCCTCGACCGGAATCCCCTTTCAGTATCGGTAAATTCATTCACTGCCGAACGTGATAGCCAATTACCCCACGAAGGGATGATGTTGCCCGTGGTTGGAGAATGGTGGAGATAGCTACGCTATTAGGGTGAGCAGAACTGGTCGGGGTAGCTGTGAGGGGGTTCCGGACCATTCTCAGGGGTATAGCCTAGGTGCCGCAAAGGCGCCGCTGGTGGAAGACGTCTTAGTCAGATCCCACAGCCTTATCATGGTATCCACGAAAAGATCAGTCGCCCGTTTTGTAATTGGTGATGGCATTGCTCCTCGCCCAACGGCTGCCTGGAGCTGGATCGCCGGGGTGTCGCACAATCCTGGTATTGGACATAGGAAAGGAGCGAGGCTCGACGATTGCAAGTCTGGGGGCCAAAGGGCTTGCGCGTTGAACCGGGGAGTGCCATCTAGCTGGGCCGTGTGCCACACCCGTGCCGGTATCTCTGGTCGTGCCGCGTCTTAAGTTTGATGAGCTGCAAGGCGTCCGCCCCTGCGGGCTGTTGGTTCGAGGCCACGAGAACCCCGCAACTCAATTGGCCGCCAAAGGGGGTCTCAATGCGGTTTTGCGGGAGCTGGCCCATCTAAATTTGAAACTCACAACAAGCTTTGCTGTGCAGTATGCAGGGCCGACGGTGGCGGGGCCCATCAACACCGGCCGGGACAGCCGCTGAAGGCACTCGGATTGGGAACGCAAACCCAGCGAAGACCAGGTTCTAAGCTTTCCGCTCTGCCGGAAAAAGGCACAGCCAAGCGGGAAGGCTGCTGCTGCTACTGTTAGATATAAGCGGGGCCCAGGGTCTACTCCTCCGTCGCTTTTCTACCCAGCACGGATTGTCATGATCGCATCGAGGCCAAGATTGCTGTCTGCCATGACAGGTCGGCGACATGGGCGCCTATGTTTCCACAGAGAACTGTGTTGCCCATTACGGCATCACTCCAAACTGTACCGTCATCCGGTCCAGCGATGGGCTGAACGCTTTGGTTCTGGGCGAAAGTACGCCTGGAACGTTCCAAGCAGACCCTGATATTGCCGGAATCGGTGTAAGCTGTCAGTCTTACCTTTCACCGGATGTCGCTGACGAGCTCAGGTGCTCGGAGCCTTTATATCGGTTACTGTCTTCGCTCTCCTGATGTCCATCGCCAGTATGCTATGGTGGTCAACCAAGAACATCTTCAAGCCGGACATGCGGCTTGCCAGAGAGTAGGTGGCGGCTCAGACGACGATAGAGACTGGTGCCCGGTCCGCGCTCACATGTTCTGCAGAGAAAAAGAACTCAAAAACTGGAAGTTCAGCGTTTCTTGCATACTCGAAAGTCTGATCGCGACTTGCAGTGATCAACAAGTGTTTACCGGCGGCGCCTACGCCATCACGCTGCGTTACGCCAAGGCGTGCACCGTCTCAGCATACCACTACAACGTTGTCGCCAATATCCTTCTCGTGACGTGTGCCACACACTTGATGGCCGTCACGGTCTCTCGTCATTACTGGGAACATGTCTACGTCGGTGTCCTGCGGATAACAGTCACCACCCTGGTTTACATCATCACGGGCGTCCTGCTGTCTAACCAGGGTTCCACCTCATTGGGCTTTCCAACCGAGATCCCACTCGCCACTGAGACGTACAGTTTGATGCTCCTCCCAGCCGCGTGTTTTCAGTCTGGACGCTCCTCATTCAGGGCCGAGATCGGAAAGGCTCTGCAGGCCGGTTCCCTTCGTGCCTTCTTCGGCGGCCAGATCCACGGTTGGACCAATTTCCTGATCATGTTTCTATTTTACCTTATCGCCGTTTTCATCAGCCTAGGACGTCTCATCCGCCGTGGGACAGACCCGGACTGCCGGCGGTACAAGTTTGTCAAGTCACTGGAAAACACTTTTCCACCGCTATTCCGAGCCAAACGTTTCTTTTACATATTGTTCGGCATATATCTGGCCGCGGGCATTGGCATATCCTGCTGGACGGTGATTACCGCAGGGTTGTATGTCTTTGAGCTCCGTCAATGGGTAGACAGGTCCGGATGGTAAGTCTTGGCTCAACTGCTGGCGTAATGTGCGGTACTCACTCCCACTAGGATACATCAGAGCCGTAACACCAACCCTGAAAACGACCCATCCACCTTTGGACAGCTCGTTCCCATGCTGCTCATGTCCTTGACGATCTTTACTTTCCTTAACACCGTCAGCGGTAAGCCTGGTTCCATTTATCAGCTCCTTCCAGGGCCAGCCACAGGCAATCTAACAATGCCTTGCACAGAGCGCGTCTACGCCCGCCGGGCTTTGCGGCACAGCCGACGTGCCGGACCCACCATCGACACCCATAATCCCCAAGATGACGGCCTCGAGAGTGGCAGCGGCAGCGGCAACTACCGCGAAAAGTCCGAAGCCGTTAATATCGGTATCGCAATAGCCGAGTCCGACTCAAACTCTATGCCTCTAGCCGAAATCCCACTCCACAATGATAACAACCCTGGCGGAGGAGGCGGCAGCGGCGCCAGCACCCGCCACAATATCCCTATTGCTACCAGCAGTAGCAGCAGCAGCATCCACCGCAGTGCCCATATAGACGCCTCCCGCGGCGAAGCCACCATCACCACAGCCGCCGCCGACACGCAACCCTCAGCCCACGGCAGCCACAGTCACAGCGAAGCCGGCACGCCCTACCTTCCGCCCTTGGGCTCCTTCTCCTCCCCACTGATAATGAACACGAGCACGAACACAAACACGAACAACAGCAGTAGCGTCGGCGGCGGCGGCGGCTGGCAGAGCCCGTTCGGGGGTGCGGGATGGTGGCAGAGTCCCAGGCTGACGGCGGAGAGGACCGAGGATTGGTCTGGGACGCCCTCGGCACCGTCTCGGCAACAGCGGCGACAGCAGCAACGACGGCGGCAGCAGGGGCTTCCCGGGGATGATCTGTCGGACTTAGGGTTGTCGTCTGAGGCGAATGCGGCACCACCGCCTGTGCCTAGGAAGAGTCCGAGTAGGGAGTTTGCATCGCAGAGGGGGGATTCGTATTCGGAGGGTTACGGGAGGGCTGACGCTGTCCGGCGTGCGGAAGGTTATGGAGGCAATGGGACAGAGATCGAGCTGGGTTTGGGGGGGAAGGGGTTCAATAGGACATTCTAGGGGCAGGAATGCATTGGGGGAAGGCTATAGCGTATAGGATTGTACTTTTATTTTACTCTACCTTATTTTATTTTATTTTATTGAGGTTATGGTTGGGCGGGGGCTAAATCGGTCGGCTTTGGAATGTGAAGCTATCTACCTGAGGTTTGTCACGGATATAGAGATATGTAGTGAAGGCGGAGTGGCGGAGGTGAACGAGGTATAGGCGAGTGAAGGATACCCATATTTAGCTGAATATTTGTCAATAGTTATCGTTTGCATACCTGAGGACTTCTGAGAGATTGTAAGAGGCGATCATGTCATGAATTTAAAGGAGATAACACCTTTGTAGCTTAGTTTCATGGCCTCTTTGCTCTTAATAATTGACAACATGGTTGTCACTTCATACTCTAAGCATCACAAATATACAAGCTGGGTGTATTGAAGTTTTCTCTTCCGTCACTCCGCTAGAGAACGCACTCCAGTCGAAGGCAAGCCACGGGGACTAGCGAAGAGACTGATCAAGGCTCAGACCAGAAGCCTCAGGATTGTCGCTAGAGCTTATAAAGCTACCCCGATCAGGAACCTCGAAACCGAGACCTAGGTCCTACCGCTAGACCTATACCTCAACAAGAGACTTGTAGACTTCGAAGCTCGACTACAAACCCCGATTCTATAGTCAGGACAGGGCCTAGAGACCCTACGGCGATCACCAGGCTCTCTAATTACAGAGGCTTGTAGCAAGGTCCAGAGGAAGTTCCAAAGAAGAAGACGGGGACGAAGACCCCTCAATCAACCACAACCCACAATTATCGAGAAATCGGCCACCACTATTAGACAGTGGATCAGGCAGGGCATCCAAGACCAAAGTCAGAATGATGGGCGACAACAACCAGAACCAACAGCGGACGAGGCGCTAACCCGGGCGTAGGAGGGCCGCTAGAGACAACAAATCAGAGACCGGCCTACCAGGCTAGCTGACGAAGACCCTCCCGGCACTATCTTTGCCGACAAGACCTTACAAAAGCACCAAAATCTAACCAAAGCTCAGAGCTCTCTACTAGTTCAAGCCCGCACGGGGGCAATCGGCCTTCGAGACTTCCTCTTCAAACAACGAGTTCCAAACTTCCTCACTCCGTACTGCAGATGTGGGGAGAGAAGGGAAACAGTGGAGCACCTCATTGTATAGTGCCCAATACCGCCGAAGCCTAGAACTTGGCGAAGAATAGAAATTCGTACCCACCGAGATCTTCGTCTTATATTACAAGGTGAGGGATCCCGGAACCAATGGCTATTGAGGAAGGTCTTGGGCTGGCTGATGGATTCGGGGCGCTTAGTGGAATACAGCTTAGCTAGAAAGCTATAGTTAGAGGCAGAGGGAGTAGAGGAAGAGGGAGTAGAGGAAGAGGGAGTAGAGGAAGAGGGAGTAGAGGAAGAGGGAGTAGAGGAAGAGGGAGTAGAGGAAGAGGGAGTAGAGGAAGAGGAGGAAGTACCCGAAGCCGAAGTCGAAGACTAGGAAGTCTTCAGGGCCCATATATGGCCTTTCTCTCTTTGCAACTACCTGGCACTCTTTATCATTGTTTTCCTTCACTTGTTGATATAGGTTTTTCACCCGGCCTATGGTTTTCCTATGTAACTAGCGTCAGAGGGCCCGGCACACCCGTTTGGGTAAAGCGGAGTAGGAATAATAATAATTATTACGTCGATGTTTTTCACCAGCCCAGTCCCCCTACACCCTACATGAAACATTTTACCACAAACCAACCGCTACAGAGCCGGCTTCAGCATACCGAACATTTCGACAACTTCTTCGGCGCATGTTTGCCCTCCGCCAAGCCCAAGTTAATTTTCCCAACCCAGTTCCTCCGAAGCCGTCCTCTTCCAACAACAATGCTAACACCCCGTCAACTGCTGTCTCAACAACCGTTGCTTGAACGATTGTGGTGAGAACCCGTCCCCGCCACTAGGCCCTACAAAGCCCCTCGTTCCACTCTCCTCTGAGAAGTGGCCCAGCCCTTCAGTCTGGACTCGCAACCTCGGCTGGTACTGAGGCAAGCACCCAAGCGGCTGCCGTTGCTCCGTCGCCGCCGCCGCCAACATGGGAGCCGTTTGGCCGCTGCTAGTAATTACGGGCAGAGCGGGGTCCTTTCTTCCGTCACCGTCATTCTCGTCGGTGTGCGAAACAGGCGACTTGCTACTGCATTTACAGTGTGCGAGCTCGCAATCACAGGCGTCGCACGGCATGCCGATGCCGGAGTCGCGTAGCTCGCGGGAGACGGGGTTGGCGGTGCTCTCGGGGCTGTGGCCAAGGTCGTCGGGCACGGGGGAGAGTCTTTGGGCTTGCGGCACTGGTAGGTTTCGCGGCGCAATCTCGGCTGCGTACGCGGATACCTCGCTCCTTGGGTGTCCTGCGCGTTTCGGGTTGCTGGCCTGCATTTGTCTCTGGACCGTGGCGCTGTATATACTCTGTAGGAGGGTGCTCCGTCTTGATCTGCGGTTCGGCCGTCTTGGCTGGCCTGGCGTCTCTGCGGTTTGGTTCCCCGACAGCGGCTCCCCGCTCGCCGACGCGCCGCCGCGACTTAAGGCCTTCCTCATCATGTCCGCTCGGTGGGTTTCAAAAATAAGATCAAGTTGCCCGGCCACGAAACAGCAGTACGGGTCGTCGATGGTGCTGGGTAGGAGGAGTCGGAGCTTCTCCCGTAAGTTGGCCTTCAACACTTCTTGTCCTTCGTCGAATATCTGGTCTATTTCAGCGAGTTCGACGACGGGATCGAAGTCTGGCAAGTGAGTGAGCTTGAGCTTAAAAGTGGGCGACTGTCGAGCGTTACCTGAGTTTGGGACGTGTGGATCACCAGGGAAAAGAAGTCGCCATATCTTTTCCCAAGTCAAGCTTTCGTGAGGGCCACTCTCAGCAGCCAGTATTCTCCCAACCTCGTCTGTTATCCCGTCTTCAGGATCATAGAAAATGGGCGCTGTATTTACTTCGCACATTTCATCCTTTGGGAGGAGCAGGTGGCTATCAAGGGCAGTATCGGTTCCAAAGTCTAGATTACAGCGACGACACTTGTAGCCGACTAGCTTGCGTCTATGGTGTAAGACGAGGTGGTATCTAGATCCTTATCAGCAACATGTAATGGTAGAATGTCGTGTACTGATTATCTACCTTAGTTCAGACATGGAGCCGAAAGGGCCCTTGGCGCAGCGTTCGTGGTCACGGACGTTGAACCGGACGGGGTTCCGTTTCCTAAACGGGCATGGGTACTGTATCCGTGGTCCGTCATCCATGATGCTCGCGGTGTCCATCAAAGTCTCTGTCTCCCATTCGGAGCTATGGTGACCATGGCTGGTCGGTTGTGTCCTTTTTTGGTAATTCCATTCGGTATCAAGCGCGGACTTCCGTACTGATAATGGAGGCCTGGGTAAATTCCCACGGTGATAATCCCGGCTATTCCGCCAACCCACAGACTCGTCGGTCGAGTTCCGTGCTCTTCCCAGCGACAACCTTTGCAGCCTCACAGGGACACTCCTGTCTAGACTCGACGGACGGCTCGATCGGGATATGCTAAGAGGCCTTGTATCCCTGTCCTGGCTCGACATTGACATATTGGATTGAAGCAGCCGTTGGCGGGAAGCGCGATCTGGAAGGAAAGAGAGCCCCCTCTGATGGAAATCCACTCTGGTCGTCACGGGTGAATTCCCCCAAGCCGTCTGCTGCAGGCGACTGTTCGGCGTCGAGTTTGAATGGGCCATGAGATTTGAAACACCAGTAACAAACAAAACAGACGAGCGCCGGCAAGACAGAGAGCACAAGTGAATGCAAATACGGGGATTCCCGTGTGGTCGCCTTCGCGGTCATGGGGGACGCGGTATTGGGTAAGCTCACGTTGAGAATTCCAAAATAATAAAATTACTAATTGGCTCCTATGGAACTATGGCCCCCCTGCGTATGGATTAGGGCATAGGGGAAGACAAATGAATGTAGGCAACCATGCCGAAAATAGCTGAACGATAAGCGGCGGCGCGTATCGATGAATCGAGCAGTGGGAACTAGAAGCTGGATGCGATTTGTCCTGGCGATGTTGGAGTTGCAGCAGGACTAGGGTTCACGGGTAGATCCCTGTCCTAGTGGTCCATCTGCGCTGCAATTGGTCAATGGCTGATTTCTCTCCGCGGCCCATCAGCGGTTAGAAGACCACATGCATGAGCTGATTCGACGTTGGATTCTCGTGGGCAATTTATTGGTGATTTGCTGTGAGCGACTCGCCCAAGATCCATGTTTACGCTACTTCCAGGAGGCGTTATCTTCGCTCCTCCTGCTTTCCGTAATTAGTATTTGCGCGATTCAGGAGCCCAGATGGGACCCCACCCCTCTTGACGTCAGCTTCATCAGCTGAACTCTGATGTATTGTAGGGGTAGGGCACAACATACCTGAACGCCCGACCGTCAAAGCCACTCATACATAGGGCAGCTCGTGGGCGTAGTGAGCAGCCTGAAATATGGTCGCGTAGACCAGGCAAGCCCAAGGGCCACTAGCCCTAACATCGCATCTGTTGTGATCAACTCCGGAGGGTCCACGTTCACAGCGACTTCGGTGAGCCCTGGGAAGGCGCCACGCTGCATCTCAGCCTCTAATCCTTGAAGTCTCGGTATAATGGAATTAAGTTGGTCTGTCAGATGCAGGCGTCTGATGGGGTTAGGGAGGAAGCTGGCGAGGAAGGACCCAAGTGGGCCGGCTTCAGAACCGATACCCCCAGGTATTGCAAGGCTTAAAACAGAGACTCGAGCCTTTCAAAATCTCGAAGCTCCTCCGAGTTGTTGCTGTAGGCGAGGTAATCTCCCTGATGACGGGGTCCGTCAAGACTGACTTCTGAAGGAGGTCCCGTGGTTGCGCAAAGCGGAAATAACATCTTGCGGGCCAGCCACAAAGCCATGCCACCCGTTGCAACCATGTTGAGTACCTCGAGTCGCGCGCAAGACGTGATGAGCTCCGTTACCATCTCGGCGGGGAAAGCGCAGTTATGGAGATGTAGATCAACTACGCTCGGCACACGCGGCATCGAAACGAACCCGAAGCATCTGCTGATAAACAATCTTTTGAGGTTGGGCGCAACCTGCGGAGGCGGCCGGGCCTGTCCAAGCTCGAAGCTCGCGTTGGCATTGTGAGGGCTGACAGACAATGTTTCTAGCGCTGGCGAGCAAATTGTATTGTCTTCAGCTGTGTGAGCAGCGGCAATATCCGCAAAGGTCGTCGGGCCAATGGCGATGTTAAACATGCCCGCGTTCTTTGCGTGCAAGTGAGCCAGGTTCCAGGAGCTCTCTTTTATTTCGGGACTCGAACCATGCATCCGGGAGACGAACGTTGCATCGTATCGCAGCATCGAAGAGGCGCCTAGCGAGTTCTACGGAGACGGGCCTAGCAAGCTTATAATATGAAATCTCGACATGCATCGCTTGGCATGCAAGAATCCAGTCTGGGAGGGTCAGTGGACGAGTTCGAATGGGGAACGCAACGTGGTTGCACCTCAACATTACCGTCTTGACCAGAGATGGGAGACCGAAACCATCGATGTAAAGAAAATGATAGACGTAGGGTACTGCCACTTCGTGGAGTAATTTAGATGTACGACAGAGAGCGGTGAGGCCGCGTTGTCTCCTGCGAATTTCACAGCGTTACCGGGGACCGGAACGGGGTTGCAGTCGTTCAGCCCCTGTCTCTTGACAATGGGTGCATGGTAAGGAGCAGATCTCCCGCAAGAGTTCCCACAGTAGGTCGGTATTAAGTCATCGGTTCACCCTGGGCATTGTTGCGCCGGCAGGGACGGCGAAGTTGCAGTGCCCATGTGGACGGGTAAAGGTAGTTTATTCCGCGCTGGAGTCACTAATCCTAAATGACTGTGGCGGAGTGCAGGGCCTGCAAGATGGTTGAATGTTAACAGAAACCCTAGTCTCCGGGTTTCTCCATGTGAGGGCTTTCCATAGGAAGGCGATCTATAGCAGTTCGCCTGTTGCAGATAATTATACTAGACAAACGTCCAGGTGGACCCGGAGCCATCTGGGGTGAATTCGCGGGAGACGGTCTTCAATTAGGTAGAATACCTAGTAGTTAACAATAATTCAATACTCTGTAAAGAACACCCACGCTGCAGATGGAGGCTGTTTTACTGTCTAGTGCCTTAGGTACCTAGGTACAGTAAGTAGCTAGGTCCCCCTCGGTGCACCTGGGCCAGTCGGCGGTCTAAAGTCTGCCCGGCTACGCAACGTAACGTGTCGCGGTATTAAAAATTTCTTTGTTTTGCTGATGATGGTGGAGACCCAACAGGGTCTGTTGCTGCACCACCTTACCCGTAATGACAAGAATAGATCATGCGTATTGTCGCAAACTGCCAACTACACCAAACACCTAAAAGGTGAGGAGCTCCACGATTGTTAGTCGTAGAATGCTAAACCTGCATTTTATCTGACACGTATCTACCCGGTCGGGTGCTGGGGGTGATCTACACTTGCTGTCCAGTATTACAGTGCACTAACATGTAACCGAGAGTTTGGGTTGCACTTGCAGATCGGGGGTCACTCGATGCCTCGCCACGGAATTAGGGGAAATGTCTGGCTGCTAGGTAGCCCGTCACTTATGCTCGGTGATTCGCCATGGTAGCGCAACAAGCCCCCCTGTCTGGCCATTCGCGTCCGTAACCTCGCTTTCATGGGCCACCCAATTCTGTTGACCGCACTTTAGCCATTCCCATTCAGTCACGGACTTTCCCTTCAGTTGCGATCATATATTTACCCTCCCATCTCTGCGACCTTCCTGCATGCCCCTCATTGGCATTGTACCTGATGCTGAGTGACCCGTGGAATTGCTTGAATGGCACACTACGTTCTGAGCCAGACAGGCACTTAATTACAAGCAAGACAGCAACTTCAGCATCGATATAAAGACCGCCCGGGCCACTGTGTCACTTCAACCCTTGGTCTGGTATCGCAGCTGACCCACATATACTTGCCTCATCAAGATGAAGTTTATTCTCGCCGTCGCTGGATCATTCCATTTCGCCCTAGCGCTCCCGCCAAGTCAGCCATCATACACAATATCCGCGCCGCCGGACGCGACGGCTCCCGCTCGAAAGTCGCCGGCTCTCTGCGGTGGCTTCCGCCCGCAGATCAACATCTGTCCCGAAGGCCTGGTATGTGCACCGACGCAACCGCCTAACACGGCCGACTTCCCAGGCACATGCGTCCTACAGTCATGCGGCGGAAAGACAGCTTCCCTCGACCTGTGTCCGATCGGCCAGGTGTGTGTCTACAATGCCACTTCACCCATCACCGACATCCCCGGGAGGTGCATGGCCGCCGTGCTCACGTGCGGCGGGAAAGAGGACTGCAAGTGCAAGAGCGACTGGGACTGCCTTCTCGACCCGAAAATTGACGCCGCATACGGGGACGAGTTTTCTGGTGCGGGCATCTGCATACCACCTGGGTCGTTGGTGGTGGATCTGCCTTGGGAGGGCTGGGGTGCTTGACCGGAATTGGTTTCGGGAGATGTTTTACTCACATTGCATGTCGTATTATTCCATGGGCCAGGGACACTAAATAAACAGTTGAAAAAAAAAAAAAAGAAAAGAAAAAAGAAAGTTCCTGCGCAGAAGACGGTCGATTATTGAGAGACATCCTGATACGGGACCTGCCCGCTAGAGCTATGTGGGTTGCGGTACGGAATAGATAGTGTTGGAACCACTGCGCGGATGGATTTGGCATCAAGATGGTACGATTTCACCCAAGTTCAACGTCATTGAGATGAAGGCGTATATTGTCATGTCCAGTGCAGAATTTTGACCAAGTGGGCGCTGCTGGGCACCAGTTGAAGGCCAAGGGAAATTGCCCCCGACCGGGGTTGTTTCCCACACGGCAAGTTCCGGCAGATAGCACTTGTTGTCTCAAGGACCTGTAGTGAGATCGCAACTTCACGATTTGGCATCACCCGCATCAAGCGTCGCTTTCGTTGGGTCAGATATTCGCCGCAGGTCATTAGCACAAAGATACCTGCTCATTTTGCGCAAACCTGCTCAGTGTATGTCCTCACATATACTCCAGGGAGACTCGGCGGCCAAGAGGGGAAGGTGGATGAATGTGCGCTGCAGCAGTAAGCATACCCCAAGCTGACGGTAAATGACTGTTACTTTGTAAATTGTAACCCCCTGGACACGTCGCCGTCAGATGGTAGAGACCAAATTATCTGATACAAGGTTCAAACCTGCTCATATCTGCCACATGACTAGGACCTGCGAATCTAGGGTTGTAAGGGTGAGCGGTAGCAAAGTGGGGACGACACTATTCTCTTCTCCATGAATTAGTATTTATGAATGGCTCTCACCCCGCTAGGAGATTGTTCTGCGCCGCGAACACAAGCTCTAAAAGCTCACGCCCGAACATCCATTGCTACAAAACATTACTCGGCCTTACAATGAGCAGCAAGGCATCTTTCTTCCTTACCGCCCTCTTGCTTGTCGGCACTATTGCCTCAGCGGAACAATATGACCACACCAAGACTCTTTCAGTGGGCTTCGTAAGATCAACCTCACCTTTTACAGTCATCTTCCCTCGCAAGATTTCAATGCCGACCCTAGGTTAGGTATTGTTTCCAGGATTTCAACCCCTCGATGTTATTGGACCCCTGGACATGATCCAGCTAGTAAGTGCTTGTCCCTCGACCCATCCCCCAGCTATGGAAAGAAAAAGGAATTTGACAAAACATGCTGTAGCTCTCCGGTCGTCAGAATATGACACTCTCAATGCTGTGGAAAGAAACCGGCCCCGTCTGGGCCCGCCCTCCGCCTCTCCGCAATCCACCTTCGCCCAATCCGAACATCCCACCCGCCATTTACCCCGTCCAGGGGCCCCGGTTTGTGGCGACGCACACCTTTACCGACGCCCCGCCGCTAGATATTCTTTTTGTGCCCGGAGGTGGGGGCAACCGCGCACTGCATGAAAACAACGATACCGTGATCGAGGACTTCATCGCCTCACGATTCGACGAGCTACAATACGTGCTAAGCGTCTGCACTGGCGCAGCGACACTGGCCAAGTCGGGCGTGCTGGCCGGGCGGCGCGCCACAACGAACAAGGCCACCTGGAACTGGACCACGCAGTTCGGGGATGGGAAAGTCGAGTGGGTGCCAACGGCGCGATGGACCGAGGACGGCAAGGTCTGGACGAGCTCCGGGGTAGCCGCGGGCATAGACATGACGTACGCCTTCTTCCGCAAGTTCCTGGACCCTGCACTCGTCGACCTCGTCATGAACGTCATGGAGTACTCGCCGCACACGGACAAGCATTGGGATCCGTACTCGGTTGTGCACGACGTGAGTGGAAACCTCTTCACCCTAGCTGCTCGGCGTCTTTGGCCCAAGGCTGGCCGCTTTGCCGCTGACGGAGGCCACTAAAACCGTGCCTTACTCGAATTATTCAAGCTAATATTCTACTCCTAGGTTCCCGGAGCCGATCAGGGCCGTCCTCTGGGGGACTGCGTCGGGCCCGTTGGATATAAGTTCAAGTGCACTGGCGAGGATGCAATGGCCGCATAAACGAACAAGCAGATCGAGTTTGCTTAACTTCTTCCAATCGCGAGATAGGTATTATGTCCAATCTTGGAGTAAGCAGATCATACAATTCTCAGAATTACTTATGGGGTGCATACTGTCACCTCCCTTCTTCTATTAAAGGAATTTCCTTCTCACAGTCTACAATTGACGACCAAGTCTATCATTCAATGCCGGGGGTGAAGCGTCTCCATACCAAAGATGATCGACATTCGCAGCTTTCTGACACATATGGGGTACAACCGGTGACCATGCTTCATACTTCGGGTCAAACTCTTGGTTTCGAATACTCCCCTAGACCTCTTGCCTCAGGTAATTAATAATTACGTTGTAAATATAGCTAGGTAATTAGGTTTAATGAGTCTTTCAGATATCCACCTATCGCATATCAATTTTAGCGATACTAAATATGTCAGCTAGGGTAAGCTAGAGCTAGGTACTGGTCAAGATATTGGGTAGCTCGAAGTGCGGTGGCAGTCGTTGCGCAATCTAGGTACTCTCATTGTATAGAGTTTCGCGTATATTATAACTCGATATTGCATTTTATGTGGCCAGCGGCAACTTAATCAATCCTATCATGTCCTGATTCTTAATTTGGGGGTCTATAGTGTCCATGCGGACAAATGCTGATCTCACCCGCTCCTACTTTCAAGACTTTTAGTTCAATCGCGTAGACGGGTAAGTCCTTGAGATCTGGGACTGTTGGGAGGTATTACTCAGACCTTTGGCACGGCTGTGTTAGGATTTAACATCATCATGCTTAGTGTCTTATCGGGATCCTTTTGCTAAGGGTAGAGGATAATTGTTCCAAGATTGTTTTGCCATGGTTGCTACTTTTAGCTTTATGATTTATGAACTTTTTGTCAGGGCAGCCACCGTCAAGTGGCTAAAAATGATACGTTAAGCCTGGATTGCGCTTTCTAAACCCCCTTCAGCCAGCACAAGCAACACCCCGCTACACACAACTATTTCTCGACCTCGCCGCTAGCACCTGCTCATATCAAGGCAAAAATGGCATCTACAGTAGACAGGTTAATTGACAGGCTGGTCAAACCAAAAAAAAAAAGCGTTACAAACTCGAATGTTGCAACTCAATAAAACACTCAGCTAACACACAACAAATAAACTAAGGTGTTCGCGTTTATACACGGTTCGTACACTCTTCCACGGGACTCAGCTTTCAAAGCCCTCAATCGCCCCTCGGCTTCAGCTTACAAACCACGCCCTTGGTCCGATAAAACCACCGCGCCGAAGTCCACCACGACTCGTTGGGATCCTCTAGCTCAATGTCGAACGTCGAAATCAGCGTCGGCACCAGCTTCCACACTTCCATCTGGCTGAGGTTCCTGCCCAAACAGATGCGGGACCCGCCACCAAACGCCAACGTGGCGGTGCCCCAGAGCGTCATACGCTCCTTGTACTGCTCGTCGTTCTCGCCGTCGCGCTGCAGCCAGCGGTCGGGAACGAACTCGTCGGCGTCCTCGCCAAATATGCTCTTGTTGCGGCCGACAATGTACGGGTTCATGCCGACCATCTGCCCCCCCGGTACCACAGAGCCGTCGGGCAGTGTCAGCCCGCCCTCGGGCACGATCCGCTCCATGATCATGGACACGGCCGGGTGGTACCGGATCGTCTCGCGCACCACGCCCTCGAGGTAGGGCAGCGCGCGCGCCTTGGCGTGCGACGCCGGCTCGAACGGCTGGAAGTGAGCGCGGACCTCGGATTGCAGCTTGTTCCAGACGCGGCGGTCCTTGAGGCAGTAGTAGAAGAGGGCGCGCATCGTGATGGCGGTTGTGTCGGCGCCGGCGATGACTGTTTTGGTATTTGAGGGTATTGTTAAGTACTGCCTGTGCCGGGTTTGGTTGAAAAGGGGAAATAGAGGGGAGGGGGAGGGGGAGGAAGAGAGGCTTACGATTGAGAAGCAGGTAGCCGATGATCTTGCCCTCATCGACAATCTCAGGGTGCGTGGACTTGGACTCGATGAAGTACTGCAGGAAGTCGGGGTTCTCAGGGTTAAAGTACTTGTCCTCGCCCTTGAGGCGCGCCGTAAGCTTCTCAATGGCAATGCGGGTGACGTTGGAGATGTTGGGCGGGCCGATCGGGTAGACGGGGTTCTTGTCGAGCCAGTAGTCGGTCCAAGGCATCTGGCCGCACAGAGCCAGGTAGTCAATGGACTTGTCAGCAATGGCAAGCGTGCCGTCATAGTCACACCCCTTCTCCATGTAGCCAAACTTCGTGCTAAAGGTGACGATGCCGAGGAAGTCCCAAGCGTCTGCCGCTGTCAGTTCGACCATGCCGATACCATGCGTCAGGGGCAATATCATGACTCACAGTAGCCCAGCCATTCGCCAAACTGACACGTCTTCTTGGGCTCGACGAAGCGTTTCTGCAGGTGCTGCAGCAAGTCGGCAATCACCTTGTCCATGTGCGGTTCCAGAGCCAGCACGGCAGGCACCGAGTAGTGGCGCACCACGGGGCGCTTCAGCCGCGCGTGTTCGACATTGTCAGTCTCGCTAAACATATGAAAGACTTGCTTGCCGTCGATCATGGAACTACTATTCTTGTAGAAGTCTGACTTGACCCATTTGCCGTCGGTGCTGTAAATGACCCGCGAGAGCTCGGGAAAGTCAAGGTCCAAGAGGTTCGGCCCGATACGCACGATAGGGCCGTACTTTTCATGCAGCTTCTTGATCCGCGGCCCATAGTCAGCTGAGATGACCTGCCACAGCCGCCAGAGGTTGGTCCATCCTGATTATTGTCGTGTCAGCACTGGTATACTGAGCGACGAGTTAATGGTGAGAAAGCATGGGCCACACTGACCGGCGAGGAACGGGCCAGGGTATTTCTTTAGCGGAGATGTCTGCCAGGCGACGTAGAACCACAAGAAGCACGCGATCGATGGAGCAACGACTAAGACACCGAGCAGCTTGGTACCGGGGCTGACGGCGGCAAGCACGGAGCCCATATCCGAGCCGTGCGCTGCGGATTGGGGATCGCCATGGGCGGATGGCGAAGCAGAAGCCATTGTTTCAGGGCGCCTCGCTCACGTAGCCAGGAGCTGAGACTCACGCCAGTTTGGGAAGGATTTTGGTTCGGGCGTGGAAGGGCGCGGGATGGAGGAATTAAGAAACGGCGAGAATTGAAGGTCAGCTTGCTGACCGGGGCCACCCAAATACACGACAGCGGCAGGCCATTTGAGAAGAAGGACGGTAGGAGTGCAAGCGGGGCTCGACAGGGGCTACCCGCGAGCTCCTCGTTCCCGTTCTGCTCTAGTGAGCTGAATAGGTGTGCGTTGCAATGCATTCTCAGCATGTTGCCTAGTAAAGTAAGGATCGAGGCCGGCAATGGGGATATGCAAATGCTGTGAAGTGATTCTTTTCCCCGCGCCGATCGGACAGGGTCGCTGGAGCCACAGTGGGTGGGTTCACTAACGCAGGATTATGGCATTGAGCGATGGGGAATATATTAGTCGACGGAGACACTCAGCATCCACGGACTAAGCTCCGCTTCGGTAATCTCTAATTCATATAATAACGACACACAAGAGCAGAACCGTTGCGATAAAGACGTTCGGTCCCCCTGCCGGGCTGCGCTTCCTCTCTCCCCACCCCCCAGGAGTTGTCTAGCCTCTAACGCTGCTGGGCACATCTCCCTTGGCTACTTATTGTTGTAGTAATACTCAGAAGCCTAGCGAGGTCCGGTTGTGTATCTGCGTGATACAGCACGGTGACCGCCTCACTAGTTCCCGGGCCA
The DNA here is from genome assembly GCA_022530565.1 of Madurella mycetomatis. Classification (NCBI taxonomy): domain Eukaryota; kingdom Fungi; phylum Ascomycota; class Sordariomycetes; order Sordariales; genus Madurella; species Madurella mycetomatis. Next base: position 8,776,300 of record JAJTVB010000003.1, on the reverse strand, counting down.
TTCCCTGCCGGCATCTCGCCCGCCACCTACTTGGGTTCATCTCCGGCGCACCAGCAAAAAGCACTACCGTAAAGCTAAAGCCAAACTAAAGCCGGGGCCCCACATGCCGCTGTTATGAACACTCTCATGATCCATCGATTTGTCCGGGACGGATGCATAACTATTACGCTAACGCAACCGGGACCCACATCCGGATCAACTAACGCCACTGCTGTGGCAGATGTTCATCCTATTGTCCTTGTTAGGTCTTAGGATGCGACGGAAGTGCCGAGAACCCTCCATTGTCCTCTTCTTAGGGGTTAGTGCTCACTCCTCTACGTCGGGCCTGGTTTCGTATCTCCGTTGTACACTCTGAATGACTGTTTGAACACAGCGACTCCAGCGCACTCGGGTCTTTCGAGGCTGCCTGTTTAGGCTACGGCATTCGGTCTGGGCCGCGTGCGCTGCGCCGCAGTGCCGCATGATCTTGCAAAAATTCCTGTGCCAGGCGGTCGGGTGTGACGGCGCCGCGGACAAGGTCCCAACAGCCTGGTTACTGGATCCCCACATCCCAAACAAGCAACTTTCTTCTTCCTGGTAGCGTAACAGGGATACATGATGCCACCTCAACCACGAAGCTTTCCCCGCTCGCAAGCCTACAGGTACGCGTAGTTCATGGGGCGTAGATCCGTTGACGTCCCGATTCCCTTTCCCAACTCGTCTTTGGCGAACCAGGATGGCTATTTGAGGAAGGTGAGAAGGCCCGACACTCGCGATAGTTCAGCAACAAAAGGGAAAAAAAAAAAAAGAAAAGAAAAGGGTGATCATAGGCGCCTTACTTCCGCTGGCTTCCCTCCCGTGCCGTCGGAAGACTTTTGTCAAATCGCATCGCCACAGCCTGCATGTGCAGCGGCGGCATGTCCTGTCTGTTTTCATTTCCTTTCCAGCCGTAGGCCCTCTCCCCCCAATTTTCCCCCAAACCCCCATTTGTGACAAACGATGCGCTCGCAGCAGAGGTCTTAGCCGTGCCCGCCGACCCCCCTCCATTATAGTACTGAAGAGTACAGTACGCCTCCAAGGGGCAAGCAGGGGAAGCTATCGGGAATGTTACGTGCGCTATACCCAGGCACGCTCGCCACGCCAGAATACTTACCCGGAGCAGGGCGAATGTACAGTCCTCCCCGGCCCGCCTGTGAGCGAAGCCACACCGATGGGCAAGAGCAAGGACTTCAAACCAAATGAAAGATATCGCTGGCAGCGTATTCCAGGGATTAGCTGGGGTTGCTACGGGTAGGGTTGTTCGTTGAAATTGCTCGCAAATAAGACAGTTTTCGATCCAAACTAGCGTGCCCAGTGCGCAATACCGAGATTGGCCTCGGCGGCGAACCCCCAGGGTCGGTCTCGCTGGGAGCAAGGAGTAGAAAGATCATGAGGCCTGTGCGCTGCCAGGAAGCTACGGAATGCCCCGAGAAAGAAAAAGAAAAGAAAAAAAAAGAGATCGACGCAGAACCATCAGGAGCCCACTCCCATACCGTCGCAGCTTCCCCTACCCCACCTAGGTCAATCCCATTTCGAAGAAATCCCCTTGGGGCGTTGGCCCCTGGCCCTTCGCATCACGGCACCTGGGGGTTGTGTGCGGAACCTTAACCTTAACCTTGCCTGGCCCTGATCCCCGTCAGCGGCGGTTTCGCGGCCGAGTCATCGCCGCCCATAAACAACCCAGAGACCCTCCACATCTTGCTCCGGAGCCCCCATGGCTATCCGCGTTCCAAGCTCCCTCGAGGGAAGACAAGACGACCCCGCGCCCGACGACCCGACCAATCCCCACCAAGTCCCGCGTTCCGTTCGTTCAACATGGGCCTCAAAGGTGACGGCCCCTGGGCCGTGGGTGTCATGTGGGTTATGACTATCCTGGTGCTCCTGTTCATGTTGTTGCGGCTCTACACCCGCATTGTCTTCCTCGCCTCCTACGGCCTTGACGACCATATCTACGTCGTTGCCTTTGTATTTTTGTTTCTATTCACTCTCTTCACCCATCTTTCTGGGAACTATGGGTTCGGGCAGACCATGGAGGAAATTGGCAACATAGATTGGGCAGTCCAGGCGACTCTGTACGAGTGCATTGGCCAAGGTTTCGCCATTGTCGGCATGGCCATCGCAAAGGCCTCTCTCGGGTTCTTCTTGCTCCGTCTCGTGACGATCTTTTGGTTCGTCTTTCGCAAGACTACCCACGTGCTGCTTCGAGCTCCTAAAAGCTGCCTAGACAGGATTGGGCAATGACTGACATCTCAATATAGGCATAGGATCGCTGTGTGGACAGCGATGGCTCTCGTCATGCTCGCATCTATTGGTAGGTTTACGACGTCAACTCCCAACCTCGGGCGCCCAAGGCTGATGTTCAGACAGCTCAGGTTCTCTGCTTCTGGCTCTCATGCGTACCCTTGAAATACGTCTACGACCGCCGTATCCCGGGCGGGTATTGCCCCATCGATACGCGACCAACGTCTTATATTCTTTGCATATCCACCATCCTTGTCGACCTTTTCTTCACTATCTTCCCTTGGATCATCGTCTGGCCTCTTAACATGCCGCAGCGCGAAAAGCTCATCATCGCGGGTAGTATGAGCTTTGGCTTGATCGCCGCCGCGGCCGGCATCAAGCGGACTACTGAGGTCGAAGGGCTATACACCGCCAACTACCTCAAGGACAGCGTCGGTCTCATCGTTTGGTCCGCGGCCGAGATGGCCATCACGCTCATTTGCATCGGCATCCCCGTGTGCCGTCCGCTCTACAAGCACGTATTCCGGCAGATCTGGGGCGATCCCAAATCGGCCGGCTACAAGAAGCAGTCCGGCCAAGCAAGCAACTCCGTCCCACTACGCACCATCGGTGGCGGCATAATCGGCGGAGACAGGAACACCTCAAAGCACAAGACGGGCGCAAGCACAACCGACAAGGACGGTAGCGACATGAGCTTCAAAGATGTTAAGCTCGGCGTCAACGGGCCTTTCACCCGGACCACCGTCGGCCGCGGTCGCAGGAACAGCAGCATAGCGGATAACACGTCTGACGAAGAAATTCTCGACGAGTACCGCCGCAGCCAGATGCACCGGCCCTCAGACTTGGAAGATGGGACGTCGCGAGGCCATATCGACGGGTCGGCGACCGAGCACGGCGGCATCATGGTTACTGAATCATATCGAGTCGAACGGTCATGACTAGGTCGGCCAGACCCAGTGCGAAAGGCAATACGTTAGCTACCTCGAAGATACCACGGGTTCCCCCATTCGTAACGTTTCTCCAGCTTTCGAACAATTCTGGGCATACAATGAGGATTCTATAGATGGCGAGGCAGTTGGGTTTCGAGCGCGAGTCTGCATTCGTTTTAGAGGAATTAGAGTTCAATCACTTCTCTGTTTCGTTCACACTTTGTTTTAATACTTTCGCTCAGGTTAAGAAATTACCTGGGCTTGTACTTTTAGTGTATATGGTGTTCGACTTCCAACTTTCCATGCGTGACGCAGCTGGGAGAGAGTAATTACAGGTAGCCGTCCTCTGCTCTTCTCAACCAGTGCCTCCCTAGGAATCTGAGTTGTGTAGCAAATGACGGCAATTTGAGGACCATACGGATGGTGATTGCGGATATCACTTTGTCGTATTACTTTCAGGGCGGCGAGTGATACATCTTAAACCATAATGTCTCAATGTTCTAGATGAATGCACTACGCAAAAAAAAAAAAAAAAAAACTGAGAAAATCAGTGCATTCCCGGCCGAGCAGCAGGATTGTGCCTCTGGGGGTCATTGACAGTGAAGAAAGATCGCCATGCCGACATCGTACTCCAGGATCGTCGGTCTTGATCAAGCAAGGGTGAGCCACGTCAGAAGCATCACAGCGTTGCGCAATGGACATCCACAATTCCCCTGGCAAGCAAGGGGGAGATAGCGTGAGCCGAGGCCCCTGCTAGCTTTACATGGGATTCAATCCTTAAAAGCCAGGGAAGGATTGGCGAGTTCCAGATTTAGCGAAAATTTGATACGCCATGGTGGAGACACTCAAAACTTACATATCTGTGCACAACTTTGCACGAAGCAGATATTCCGCCCTTCTGAACACGTTTGCGCTCTTATACGCAATGCACAAATGGGTAGCTGTCCCCGGCTCGGCGTCGAGCCCGTGGATTGATTCAGGTATGTGTATGCGGTAAACCGAACGATGAATATGTGACACGAAGCGACGCCGCTATTACAGTTTTAGCAATTGCACCTTAAATGTCGCAGAATATAACTAAGTTAGTTATATAAAAAAGTAGTTTTCTCCAGACACGATACCTAGCGCTGATATGTAATGTAACTGGTGAATTCCTGTCTCTAGCTCCCGAGTGCTCAGACTCGCTTCATCTATACTTAATCCATGACAAAAACCATCTACGACGCATCAAGGTGATCGGCTTTTGTTTAAGCAGTCGATGAAGCCCTCGAACTTCCGAGTACTGCAGTAATCTATCCGGCAATCCAAGCCCCGGTAGTTGTTAATTAACATGAGGATGATGATGGTGATGGTTCGAAGCCAGAAGACGTGTTCGAGAGAATAGAACAACTAAATACCAACACCATAGCTGGCCTGTAATAACTGGGTTACTAATGACACCCTCTCATAGTTGACACTAAACCCATCGGTGGCTATTCCAAGGACCTAGTAGGTGTAATAAAAGTCAGCAACTGTCGCGACGCCCGAAAACGCGCAGAAAAATAATGATCGGCGTGGTGAGCCGAAACGCTCGATTTGGGTCCTGGCGGAAGAGCAATGGTGTCCATCTCTGGTTTGTTGCAGTCACCTTCCAAGTGGATGTGCTAGATGTTAGTACCTTGTAAAACGAGTCACGGACAGCGTCAGGTTCACTCCCCTCTACACCAGCGCAATGATTCCAGTCATTGTCAGTTCAGGGCCCTTATATTCTTCCAAGAGTACACTAACAGCTGAACGACTGGATCCAAGACGCTGGTGCCACCATTTCCACATTACCATGTACCTAGCAACGGGTTCTGCTCGCCATAAGTAGCTACGACATCTTAATGATACACCTTAAATTGAACTAAGTTAGACTTGAACTACCTATGGTGTTACCCCGAAACACCGTTGACGTTATGATATAGGCCCGCGATCAACAAAGTCTTTAGTCGACACCCGTACTCGATGGGCTCAGCGCACCTGGCCGATCCTCTCCGGAAGCTAGATGGATAGGCCGTTGAGTTCCCGGCGCACGGCCACATCTTAACCCGGTGCCTCCTCTCAGCATTCACAATCATTACAGCCTTTGATCTCTTATTAGCCCACGAGAGCCCTAGACATTAAGATGGCCTTGAGAAATTGGTATAGCATCCCATCGCAGCTCAGAGAAAATTACTCTTGATTTACTTGTAAGGGAGATTACCGCCATGTCTGACGCGTCATCGTGGCTGTAAAAAAGGCGGGCGTAAGAACACAACATCGAGAATGGCGGCCGGAGGTTAACCTCAGGATGTGTCCCCAAGGGTCTGGACCGTTACGAAGTACACGGCTTTAGTTGAGGTAAGCCACATCCACTTTGGTGTGGTGGCTGCTGTTGCGGGTAACTGGTCTCAACACGAGGGCAGTATAGTCCAAGCTGGCAATGTGAAGAGGAGGTTGATATGTCTGGGCTGGGAATGGCTTCACTGCGGAGACCGCGGCGACTGAGTCGCCATTTCAGGAGCTCTTGATTCTACCAATCACTGAAGTGTGGGTTTTAGACTCAAAAGTGAGCTTATAGGATGTGCGTAATGCACTCTATTGATCCGAGGTTGATTACAGTGTTTCCAAGCAGCTGCGGAGCTGCTTGGTACAGCCAGCCCCAGCTCCAGCTACCACAAGTCTAACGTACTCAGCCTCCATTTCATCGTTTTGATTCCCCATCCCTCGCAACATCGGGCGGATATCTTCTCTCGGAACCGCAAACAACTGCCCCCCTGTTAGAAATTACCGGTGTGATCGTAGACGCTGCGGACACTACCGAAGCTCGAGACATCGGCCTAGCCAGCAGGTCCGAATCCTAAAGGACGTGCCAGGAGTAGCATTGGCTATTTTCCATGGGCCCCAGTCGAAGAAATCTTTTACTCCCATAGCGTGCTTGATGTCGGCTATGGCGTCACCAGTAAAGTCGCGCTCAGAGGATACCGGTGCTTGCGTATGGGTCGCAGGCTTGTCCCAATCCCTTGAGAAACCATCCTACTCCAAGCTGGTGTATTGCGGAAACCCCTGATCGTTGTTGTTCCCCGTCCGCTGCAGACTGACGTTCGGCTTGCTGTGCGAGGAAGTATTTGCGTTGTTGCCCTGGCTCGTGATGTCCCTTTGCGCCTGCGCCTTCTGCTTCTGTTGCTCCTTCGTTTTAGCCCCCATCCTCTCCCGCTTGGCGGCGGACTGGGCAGCGAACCGCGCTTTCTCTATTGCTGTTCTCCGACCGTACATGACCCTTCTTTCTCGCTGAAGCACACAGCCGTCGCGTACGCAATCATCGCAAAGGCCTGTAGAACGAAAGTGAAGTTGTTTCTCCCTGATGCGCTGCGTTGGGCAGCAAGGGACGCCTTGGACAAAGGGGTTGAAGTTTGGGGACAAGAAATACTGGTCACACCATTGGTAGGTTCCGGTATGAATCGACTGGACGATCTTGTGGCCTTGCACTTCGCCATGGAATCGGCCGCCAGCTCTTCCGAGGTGGTCGGCGGCTCGGCTAACGCAGGGGCACCAGAAGTGGATAGTTGAACCGGTACACATCTTCCCATTCAGTGTAGCCGACGTGATATTGACGGTCGAAGGTGAGATAGCTGATTGAGGGAGCAGTGCGATCGGAGGGAGCTGTGCGATCGAAGGGAGCATCGCAATGAGGGAAGTTATGTTTCGCGGGGTACTTGGACGTGAAAACTTCACTTGCGTTAAATCTGGCAGCCTACGGCAGTCGTGCGATTGACCGTGCGGTGCTCTTATAGGAACAAGCGGCCCAAACCGTGGAACAACCAGCGTCTGGGCAGTAAGTGCAGAACTGACAGACCATCACACTTTTAGATAGGAAGACAGGAGAAAATGGTAGCAATAACCATCATATTCCGGCTTCTAGTTGGATCCCGTTGTTTCATAGTTAATTATGCTAAAGATGACTACGTTGCATAGCTTAGGAAACTTCGATGAGAGCCAGAATTTTCAGCACAACAATGGTCAAAATACCTCCACTTCCTACGCTTTGACTCATAGTAACAGCACTAACTGATAGCACCCATCAAGCCAAACCCTTATCAACTTCAATCGTGCCAGCATGCCTACAGTAGTTAGCATTTTCAACGCCGATCGAGCAGTTCCCGTTTGCGCAATACCTATAACTAAGTTAGAAGTTTTCAGCCAATGTGTAAGCAGCACTTGGATAAGGCACCTGGTAGGTAAATATAATTAAAGGTAGTTATCCGACGATAATCGGATCCATATATTTCTAATACCTTCCACGGTTGGACCCCTCCCCTCGCAGGCCTCTGATTTGAGCAATTATTAATCACTTGCCTCTGTTTCCCTAAGTCGCCTAACCCCCTTCATGTTGCTTTCATGTTCGCCGCGATCCACCCCAAACCGTCCCGGGTCGGCTTCGAGGCAGTCCGATGTACTACTACCCATTCAAGAATTAGTCCGAGCAATACCCAGACGCCAAATTTAGTCCCGACCCAGGCCCTGACTCGTTGCACGCACACACACCGCAGTCGCATCCTTTGCGTCGGGCCCGGCACACGAAGGACCTAGAGGGGCTCGGGGGATGTGCCACGTGGGATCCGGCCGATTGGCCGGCCGACCCCACTAGGCCGGGCGATCGGATTTGGGTGGATCCACCAAAATCCGAACCTAGCCCGGCCGCGGCGCTTTGCTCCGTCGGATGAGATAACAATTGCGGAGGAGAGGATGGGGGAAACATTTGCAGGTAGCCAACAGGGTGAGAAGTTACCGATTGACTGGCATGCATTTGCAGTGAATATGGCGTCAAACGTAGGTTGCTTGCATTGGTCAAATTCCTTGGACACTAACGGGTTCCTACAGTACCTGGGCCCGAGGGTTCGGAAACAGAGTGGGGCCAACTGCCGGCATGGCGCAACGCTGCAGGACGGTTGCGACCCACACTGCAGCCAGCGTAAAGTTTAGCAATGCAGGTGCAGGCGCTGTCAATCGGTTGGGCCCTGCAAGATTGAAGATGGAGAGCTTAAGACGGATGAGCCGGTTGATACTGACGAGCCCCCATGGGCCAGTTCTGGCGCGGCGCAGCACGTAAATGACACGTTCTACGCACCTCCACTCCGCATGCCATAGGGGGGTTTAAACAGATGTAGTAACTTCGCCGGCATGCGCAACAGATTTGAAAACCCTGCCAGAAAAAGAAAACGAACCCCCATGGTATAAACCAGCAGCATCAAAAGATACACTAACTCCACCTCACCCGTCTATAGTTTGTCTAGGGGTATCAAATACACCATTTCATCCAACGGTACACGCTTAAGCTCGCTCAAGCCTCGCCCGTGGCAGCAACGGCAGCCGCCGCAGACCCCAGCGCGGAAATCATCAAGATGTTCGGCTGGCCGGGCGTATTCTGCAGAAACCTCGAATTGAATCCAATCACGTCCCTGACGCTCACAAAGGTCGAGGGCAGAACGCTCAGCCTCGCAGTCGACAGGTGCCAGGCCACGCCCTCGCTGCACGGCGGCGTGGTCAGCGAGCCCGAGTAGATCTGCAGGCTGTTGGCCCTGATGATGTCGACGACCTCCGACATGACGAGTGGCGGCGTCCTGACCTTGGTGCCGGGCGTCGAGATCTGATCGACCACGCCGAAGATCGTCTCGAGGAGCGTGGTGGGCGCGGTACCGGCGGCGGGCGCCGGCGGGGTGACGACTTGCCGGCGGAACATGCGACTCCCATAACTGAGCTCGCGCTTGGCGACCGGTGCGGAGGCGTTTGCCGCGCCCCCTGCGGCGTCGGCGATGTTGATGTAGAGACCGACGACGGCAATTTCCTGCTGGGCGGATTGCCAGACCATGTGCATTTCCACTGGGATTGCGTTAGTGGGGAGCTTGGGTATTACGGCATGGCTCAACTTACTGGCCTGGCTTGTCCCGTTGTCGAGATGCTCGCTGGGGAGGTGGAAGTGGAATTGTTGGAGCTCGAACGTCCTGTCGCCGACAACGAGCGAGCCGCCTTCGGTGATGACCTCGACTGTGGTTCCCAGATTCTCAAATTCGGCGCCGTCGGGCATGTCGTTGACCTCTATTTGGATGTCGGAGCCCTGGACAACCTCAAACACTCCGTCGACCATGTCAATCGGCGACTGACGGGTACCGGTCGCGCAGGCACTGTTAGCGGGGGACTCGAGTGCTGCCCAGTTGAGAGGCCCCTGTGATACGTCAGTCGGGCTTTGTCTTGGCGGCTAAATCGGGGGGCCGTACGATAGCACCGGTATAGCCAAAAGTCGACACCACGACCTCCTCACCCTCGGCCGCCCGCGGTTGTAAGAATGTTCCATGGGCACATGATGCGAAGACCCGCGTCGCCGAAGCCGTTAGGAACAGAGCCCTGAGTGTGAGGCCCATGATGAATGAAAGGACTGACGGAATGTGAAGCGAAGGAAGGTAGGGAGTGACGACAGCAGACCGAATTACCGTAGTAACTAAAGATAAAAACGAAACGAAAATGTAACTAATATACTAAACAATAAGACAAGAGGGTCCCAGACCTTCAACCGAGCCAAGGAAAAACGCAGGAGGGAAGGAAATCGAATGACACTCCGAAGTAGGAAGCGCGGGAGAGGGAAGATCTTTTGTATGCCTTGCCCTGGCACCGGGCTTGGTGGTATCGGCCTGCCTGCACCATACCCCGTGTTTGGGGCTTGGCCGGGGCTGCAAGTGCCCCAGTTCAGGCCTCGGGATGGGGGTTAGGGTCGGTCGGAACCTGGCGTCTGCGGGTGGAATTGCGCCTCGGCGATTGTGGTGAGTCCCGCCAAGAAAAAGGGGTGCTGCATTGATCGGAAGGTGACAGCCAAGGAAAATAGCGTTATGGTGTTTCGAGCCTTTGCCCCTTGGCTGACCAGACCCAGTCTGGCAGAGGCGGCTGGCCAAGAGATGCGGCGAACGCGGCATTCTGGGCACGAAAGACGCCATATTGGCTGTCAATCGTTGTCGAAAAATCAGAGATGAGATGAACGACTTTTAACTCATAACCTTGGACATCCCAGTTTAGCAATCATGTGAAGCTCGCCCCGCCAGCGCACGTCCAACGAAAGATTGGCATAAGAAACCAGACTTTTATGGGTCTACCGTGGTCCGTCGCCGCTGTTGGTGTCAGCTTCCGCCGAGACGGAGGGGTCCGAGTGCGTTAGCCACGTCTTGCTTCCGACCGATGCAGTGAAACCTAGCTACCGGTATTTTCCTGGGCAAAAGAGCTTGTTCATTCGAGTCGCGCTTGGCGAGGGTGTGAAACAATCCGCCGAATGGCGGACGAAGGTTGTGGATTGGTGCGACCATCCTGTCGTAGGACATCCCCATCGCAAGTCCTGAAACTGCTCGAGCAAGACGTCGCTCCGAGTACAACCCCCAGCCCAGGATCTCCGGGTCAGGTTGGGCCTCGTATTTCCGAGCCGTTTGCCTGAGGCTGAGGTCCCACAAGAAAGCAAAAGAAAAAAGGAAAGAAATTCATCTAGGAAAATGCGCCATGGCTCGTCAAGTTTTCGCGTTTTCCGCACACTCGAGTCTTGTGTGGGGAGAAGCGATAAGCGAACATTGAAGCTTTGCAAATTGAAATTGCATAAGAGTTGGGGGCACCCAAGATCATTCGTCGCAAGTTGGGGGTTCACAGGTGGTATTGATGATGGCAGTTGCAGCCGAGGGTGCCAGGACAGGGGAGGAATACGCGAGGTGGTAGCCCCGCCCCGCCACCAATGAGGGGTTCGAATCATGTGCAGCCAGGAGCCTCCTGGTCGCAACAAACTTCAGCGATCCCGGCACGGATCCCAGCAAGCATTCTGTACAGCACGGAATACGGTAGGTATTGTACCTGCAAAATGGTGTCGGCTTGCAGCCACACCCATGCAGCAGTTCGAGACGCGAGCAAAAGAAGCTATTAGGTACACCGGCCGTTTCCCGCGCCGTGACGCCGAGACATCGCCCGCAAATGCCAATGATGCGACAACCTGTGCGGCAGCTCCGCGGTCTGTTGTGGCGCTGGCTCCTCGACATCGGGCGTCTCGTGTGACGAATTTCCTCTTTCGGCTTCACGAGTGTACGAGAGTTGCTGGTGGTGAAAGTCCGATCCATGAGGGTACCAAGCGCTAAAAATAAGCTACTGTTCTCCTGCCGTCGATCAAAGGCTTTTCTGATCGCCGTCTGAGCTTTCGATCTTTTCTAATATCCCGGTGAGCGATGCGAATCCGGCGGGGGCCCAAGGTACGCAATTCCGCGTAGCGGGGGCGCTAATCGGTTCTCGAAGTGTCCGTTGGCATGGGTGATCTCCCGTCGTTGGTGTGTGATGCTCCTTGGCGGTGTATGCGGTGGCGGACAACGGCGGCTGCTAGTCGGAGAGGGAATATTGCCGAACTACCCTGACACCGAAATAAAAATAGGTACCGTACAGTTCCGATTGAGCGTTGGTGAATGAGGCGGGAAGACAATCCCCTACATAGGCACTTAGTCATGTTCGGGCAGCGGAAACACGTGGGCCGCTTCCTCTCGAGGCGCGAAGCTTGTGATTGTTAGCGGTTGCTACCAGCACCACGCCTCCAGAAATTGTGATTCGTCAAGGGTCGAAAACTCTGCGACAAGATGCCGCGGCTAGCCAGAGCACGCTGTCCTTACCCCGCGCGAAATACGGGGCCTCAGGGCTGTGTATCAGACGTTCTATTGGGGAAAGTGGCCTTTTCCACCTGCGAACATGGGCTGAAATGGGATCACACCTTGTGCTTGACTCAGTATCGTTGTACAACACGATGGACTTGTGTGCTGGCAGCACTTGGCCCGGGTCCCCACCATGCACCGAACGGCTCGAACTCTACTTCGTGGGACGGTATCGTTACACCTATCTGCGCGAACCTGTCCAAGGCGCCCATGTCCCAATATCCTTCTCGGCGACCGCAAGCCTATTCACCTAAGGGTCTGTCCCAAGCGAAGCCATGCTCTACCCAGCCTCCAAGCACCTTATGAACCCTACCGGCAACAGCACATGTATGCGGCGATCATTGTCGCAACGCCGGCGACTATTCCGATTATCCCCTCGACTTTAATCCACCATCCCTGCTCCCCCCCGCCACTCTCACCGTTGGACGAAGATGAGTCGGCATCAGCTGAACCTGGGTGAGTACGCATGCAGTTAGCTCAACCAGTCCACTGCGCCACTAGCAACTGAAAAGGGAAGTGCTCTGATACTTGATTGATCGTTTGCTGCGGTTTACTGCGTCGTGCCACCAGAGGTTTTTGTCGGCAATAATTATTGCAGTAAAGGACGTCGAGGACGTGATGCTCTGGCTCGCAACTTGCTAAAAGGGTTGGTGCGGGTTAACCACAGCTTCAATCAACCATCGCATCATACGGCTCTGCGGGTCGTGCTACCTTGAACTGAACCTCAAACGTCCCGCATTCAGTTCCAAAGAAGGCCAAATGCCGTTGTATGTATCCACGCTATACATGCCGTTTCCGGAGTTGTCTAGCTTAACCATGCACTCGCGCAGAGGCAGTACTTATCTTTGCAAGTGACCTATAGCACATGGATGACATTGTATCGATGCCGCATCGCTTTTGATTCGAATTCAGTTGCTGGTAACCTTCTGCTGACCGGAAGACGACGCAGAGATCTAAGCGGGCAATTACCCTTGTCAGAAATAAGAGAAACAAAAACGCCCCAACCAGGGTCGAGAATGCGGTGGCCATGATTTTCGATGAGAAAAGTTATCGCGGCACGAATCGTGAATAAAGCACCGTTGTTCGCGAACGATTTACTGCCCGCGAGGAGAAAGGATGTTCTATGCTGTTAACCCGCGAGTTTGAGGCCAAGCCCACAGCCGCACCAGCCCTGCTGTGCCCCTGGGCAATGCAACTTTATTTAGGAGGCTCCTTGATCTAACTGGCTTCAGAGTCGAATCTTGATATTAAAGAGATTGTGATTGGGTATTGTTAGTTGCGTCGAGGGAAGTGTTTTGCAAGCCTGCAGGACTTCCTGAGCTGAATAGGCCTTCGGCCAATGGGATGCCGTACTTAGAACCACGCTGTTGTATATTAGCTACACCTGATGCGACACCGTAGAGCATTCGTCTATTTGGACTCCCGTCCTTTGCGGCCCGCTGACTTGGGACATCATTAGGTCAGCTAAGTAGGTACCTAGCAGGAGAAGAGGGGGTATCTATCATTACGTAGGTAGTCGTAGGTAGGACCTAGCTCTTACGGCTCAGCGTTAGCAGTTCCGAAAAGCTAGCGGCACAATGATGCCCAGCACCCACCATCATGTCCTCCTAAGCAGTTAAGGTGCCCGACTACGCGTCATCATGTTGCCGGGACAGAGGCGGTTGCCAGCGCTGGGCGATACGGTCAGGGTATGGCACATCATGACCAAGGGCCCCCTACCCGGTTAGATACAGTACAGTACGTACTAAGCCCGCCAGCTTCACCGCCATTAATTTGCTTGATAGTCTTGCTGGACCGGTGGCTTACCAAAACTACACACGGGCCATCTCAAACAAAATATGTTCGCTAGCTGACTTCCCGTTCCTAGCGATCCCCGTAGCGGTCCGGCCGAACTGTGCGCCACCCGTTAGCCACCGTATCGACTATATCGCTGCTATAACTACTGCTTAGCTCGAGAGCAGTGCTGATGCCGGCGTGGAGTCCTTGTATTTCACTTTGAGTCGTAAGACGACGCCTGGAAGCATGCGGAACCCCGAACCTCTAGCAAGCGTATATCATGGTGGGCAGATTGTCGTGTAGGAATTAGGGGCTGTTATGGGATAGCCACAGCGGATGGCTTTCCGGTGCAAATAAGTACTGCGTATATAGAAGAGCAGACTACCTGTAATGACGGCTAGTCAGTTATAATCCCGGGGGGTGAAATTATGTGAACTCGTGATAGTCGTGGTCAGAAGGTCTGATGCCGTAGGGACAACTTGAGCTTCAATGTCAGCTATTACGTTAAGCAGATCTCTTGTAGCGGCTAAGGTAAGAGGAGAGCAAGCTTTTTCCTTTTCGATTCGGCTGATTGATTACAATGAACATAAGCTGGGAGTGAGATACAATGGAATTGGAAAGTGACTAATGGTGGTTTGGGATATTAGGTAAGTGTGTCTTATCACTATCACGATTTGAGAGGCGACTAGCAAGTGGGCCAGAAGAAAGCGAGCCGTAAGGTTGGGAGGGGGGGGGGATTGTCGTCTGATATGGCGGGTAAGGGTGGATGAAGGTTGAAAGGGAGCCATTCACGTTTGTAGAGGGTCATGGGGGTAAGATTAGGTACCCTGAGCGAGGGGTATAGTGTACAGTCAGGTGGTACCAATTATTGTAGAGCGCAAAGAGCCTGCTTGACCTAGAGGTATGTAATGGCCATGTTGATATGCAAGGCAGGAAGGGGTGATTTTGATAGAGTCAACTAAACGGAGATATCTATCAACTATTAGGTACATACGCTTTGTAAACTTGCATTCCCCCCTCAATCGTCTGCACAAGACTAAGGAAAGTAGTGATGAGTAATACGAGTATCGCTACCCAGAACGTGTACCACTGTACCCCGTTGCGGCGATCGTGCCACCACTGGCTCAGCGTTTTCGGAGTCGCATCATCGTATGCCTGTTTGAGGATGATCAAGCGGTCCCTCCAAAACTTGAACTCGGAAATCTGACGCTCTTCAGCCTGCAAAATCCCACAGAGCACCAACCGCCGGTCCGTGACGGAATGCTCGTGCTTTTTGCACAGCTTACGGAACCAAATGTGCCTTGAGTTCTTGGTCGCATACTGGGCCTGCGGGAAGAGCAATGCAAGAGTGTGCAACGTCTCGTTGGCAAGCCCGTCAGGAAAAATAGCGCTTTGACTAATTCAAGTTGGCAGGTAGTAGTTGTGGTTAGCAAAGCAAAATATGGTAGGACAGGCGTCTCACTTTCGGTGATATTCGAGGAACGAGGCATGATGGAAGATGAGTAATTTTGAGGAATCATTGACGAGGAGAAGATGATCCGCCAGATTATCGGTGAAGTCGATCTCAATCCCGGCTACCTCCGCAATGCTCCAGGCGTCAAAGGACTTAGGAAGCCTGGTCTGTTCGAAACTGAGCTTCGGGGATTCGTTGAAATAGGAGTGAACAAATTGTTGGAGAGATCCGTCATGCCAGCGCAGGAATCGCCGGGGAACTAATTGATGCTTCGGAACCCCAACTTTCATCATGGTGAGGAGCCGCGCTGCGAGATTGAGTGAGCTCTCACAGGCCTCCTCGGTGGCATTTGCTGCTTCCAGTGCAGCCATCAGCTGCTCCCAGGTCTTGCCGGTGTGAATATCTTGTACAAGGCGAGCCAGACTTGCGTGCGAGCTAACAGCAGTGTTTTTCTCGTCGGCATAAACTGCGAAAATGTGCCATTGTCGCCGGTAATAGTCGCAGTAAGCGTCGTGACTGAGACGTGACGCTCCATCGTTGTTGAAGAGCCGTTGTGAGATGGGAGGGCGCCAGAGCATGTGGAGCAGGTCCAACGCATCAGCGTCTGACGCTTCTATAGGACTTCCAGGCATGCTGCGCAATTTATTGGCAATTAATCAGGGCAGTTGCCGATGATTTTAGGGCAAGAAGCGGTAGTAACTGCGACAGGCGAACGATGGAGTCCTCAGAATAAGGTCCCTAAGCTTCAGGTGACGATAGAAAATTACCTACCTACTGCACTTCTGGAGTGAGCACTTACCAAGGTGGCTCGGGTGGGTATATGAGCATGAAAGTTTGAGCACCCCCACAGAGTCGACATACGGCGCCATCGGTGATTTGCCGTCGGCAGTCCTGGAGCCTTCCTGTGCCTACTAGGAGATAATCATTTCCAATCCGCCCAATAGGTACAGTACAGTATCTGCCCGCACGCCACGCCCCGCCGGCGCTAGCCAATCGGCTGTCTAACCACAAGCCAACGCTGTAGCTTCGCCACGGCCGCCGCTGCGACCCCGTCACCCCCCAGCACATCCGTCGTTCGCGCGAGGAGATGGGGCAGACTAGGTACCTTACCTGCTGCAAAGGCCTCTACTAACCCAGTCCTCTGTTCCTCCCTGTTGGCTTCAAGAATCCAGGTGTCCTTGGGTTCCTGCGATATGCTTAGGCGGTCGGCATGAGTACTCGCACTCATACTATAACCGTGACGCCCGTTAACATCATGCTACTGCGCAGAGTAACCACTCTTCGAAAGAAATGGGAAAATCCGCAATTGTCGTGTTTGCAAGAGATCGGCACCTCCAGACTCGGCCCGAGGAAACGAGCGTGGTGGCCTTACGGTCCCGCCATGCAGAAATTCGAGGGCGAAATCGCAAACGAGATCGAGACCTCCCTATTGAACTTCGACCTCGGGGATGCCGATATCTATATACGGCTGTACATGATCGGGAGTAGGAAGGAGACAGCACGGCCAGTTATCATGGTGTGCTGTTCTAATGCTGAAGTCCGGACGCGTGCAGAGACGGTGTTACGGAACAGCCAAATTCCACACCTGTATCCCGAATTTACGCTCGGCGCAGCTGGCCTGCCGCTGGAACAGGCCGCACCAGTGATTGCCCTGGCGGGCACGGGCGAGCTGGAAGCGTCCGGACCAAGTCCTCGGGCCCAGACAGCCCCATCGCATAACAAGAAGCGAAGCTTATCCCAGTCACTAGGGCGCGAGAATGAAGGTGCGGGCGCCTCTAAGGAGCCGTCTGCCAAAGCTTCAGAGGCTTCGATTGTCGGAAGGCTGATTCGCGTCTGGAACGGCCCCATGTTCCGAGCCTCGTCCAGCTGTCGGCTTGCAACTGGCGGAGTGGTCATCCGGATTGGGTCGGAAGACTATCAACTCACCGCTGCTCACGTCAGCGAGGATGTACCGGGCCCAGATCCTGCGCGACTGGATTTCGATGAGTGTCATTTTGATGGAATGAGCGATGACGACGAAATGGAGGACGCCGCCGAGGATGGGATCCCCCATCCATATTCGACAGCCGAGCTCGATTTCCCGACTACTAGCCGGGCGAGCCTTACCCCCCAAGACCAACTGGTGTCCTCGGATATCTTTGACAAATCATCCGGTTTCAGCGTCGGCCCAAATCAAGGGTCGACGCCCCCTTCAGTACCAGCATTGCCTCCATCAAGGTACGGTCAGGTTGATGTCCAAGAGTCGGCTTTCGTGTACGATTGTCGCGCTAGTTCGAGTCCCGGCCTTGACTACGCATTACTTCCGTTGGAAAGCCGATATGGGCGCGGCATGCCGTCACTAAATTCTTATCTAAACGAAATTACCATGTTGGACGAGGATTGGCCGAGAAGGATCAAAATTCAGGAGATACGGGACATTGGAGACGAAGAGACGAAGGTCATTGCCGTCACCGCCTCCGGTGGACCGACATACGGCATCCTAATGCCAATGCCGGTATACTTCCGGGACGGGAAGCTGCCAGCATTTCAAAAACTCTACGCTGTCATTCTTGTGGGTACGGTCGAGAAGGGGGATAGCGGGTCTGCTGTGGTGGACTGCATGGGGCGGCTCTTAGGCCACATCGTGAGGGGCAGTCCGGGAACAGTCACCGCATATATAGTCGCGGCCACCGAGATATTCAATGACCTTTGCCGAAGAACCTCGGGTAACGTTCATCTCTCCGCAGCTCCACCACCGCAACCTTGGCTGGAGTTATTTCCCGGTACTACGCCAGGCAGCCAATCGACTGAGAGTGTTATGCTTCCACCTTTAAAGAGATTTCGACGTGACCTGGAATCTGAGATGTCAGAACCACGCCGCCCAGAGGGAAAAGCTTTCGATGCACTGTTATCCCGGGGAGGTGTTGAGGGTAGTGGCCCTGGAATCGCCGGGTTCGCATCGTTCTCTGCGCCGGTCATCACGAACCCGGCCCCCCTCTCAGGCCTACATGGATTGTATGCCAGCTCGGCTTTGAGCAGTCAAAGCGCCTTTCCCCCCGCTGATGGGAAGGATTACAAATACGACGGGAGCAGCAGGGATAGCAGCCTAACTACGGCCACGGATACGTCGATCGAGAGTCACTATGAAGCGGATGCGCATAGGGATAACCCAGTCGACATCGTCCACGCCGAGAGTGCCGAAAGGCAACCCGGGATATGCAGCCATTTTATTCCTCCGGTCGAATGGATCGGCAAGAATCAAACACTTTTCACTTCGTACCAAGAACTGTTGGTCCAAGACTACCGTCCTATACCACCTACGCCAGATTATAGGGAGTTGCTAGACTTCCTATCTCCGGCTAAGGACCGCTCCGGCCCGGCCAATCCCCGGGAGAGCCGGTCTCGTGGTAGCACAGAGCCCCAACAAACAAGGCAGCCTACCAAAGTGCCTGCGGAAGGTAGGGAGTCGACCAATGCCAAAGAGGGTGAAAGGGGCGTTGGCGAGTAATAGCAGTACATGGTAGGGGAAAAATCGAGCTTTGACTAGGCCGGATGGGTCATGCTTTAGGTAATTACTGTTTGGGTACGGAATTTACTTGCAAGTATTTTTTGCGTCCATCACGACGCATTCTGATTGTCTAAGAGTATCTGCAGGTGGTTTTCTCTTTTTCTATTTGCCGTTCCTATGCCGGGTCCTCTGACGTGCTGGCAGGCCAGGGAACCAATATTGGCAATTTTATTAGTTGATGATTAGCTGAATCCTATGTTTGCGTTCCAGAAACCCGGCCACTGGGAGATGCGTTGCTCGTGGCTCTCTGCAACATAATTATCCGCCAGGTGCGACCACTTTGTAGGCATGCATACGGCCGCCTATTTTAGACGAGCAACGTTGCATTGATGGAACCTTTCGTTCACTCCGAGACATGAATACACATCTAGAAGCACACTTGTGCTTGTGCTCAAGTGAAGACAACGTCAAACCTCTTTTCCAATGGACACGACACTGAGGTATGGGTGACCATGCTTCGAGGCGTGAGAATGTGAACGGCATTGTTCCGGCCTGATTCGCTATGACTTGATTCGCTCACCTGCAATATTAAGAGAAGAGGCCGTCCCGGGTTTCGGGTCGTTCGGCCCCCGATTCTATCTTAATAAGGTGCGTGGTTACAACGGTGTGGATACTCTTGTGTGCTCAAAGAGGCAGGAGGGCACGAGCTGACAAGCCGCCTAGACGCACGATACTACGCTAGATGGCCGGAGCCTCACCGAGGCGACGGGTCTTATATAGTAAGGGAATGGGCTTTTTCTTTCCGCCAACAGTGTTTTGCTCAAAGCGGACGTTCGGGCTACAATTCTATCCGCTTACTGTTCTTTCGCAGACTGTAATATGCTGGCGGCGAAGCGCTAGAGAAAGTGCCTAGCAGCCCTGGATTCGCTCGTGTGATGCAACCAATGTGTGCGAGAGGATAGTTGCTAATTGGCTACGCAACGCCGTCGCTGTATCATCGCTCGGAGCTTGGATGCTTTGGCTAGATTTCCTGGAGGGGTTGACATACTAGTGCTTATTGGCCTATTAGAATACGCGATTACGGCTTTCAACGAAGTCGGTCGATGCCCATTGGCTTGAGCAAGCATAAAACGTCGAATGTCCGCGGCCAAACTCGGCTGGAAAAGTATCATTCCTCAGCGAGACAATCAACAGCCTTCTCGGTCTTTTAGTTTGTGTGAGTTCAACTTGTCTTTGAGTATCTCTCCCAACAGTTCTAACGAAGTATCGCAGCTTTGACCTGATTCCGTCACTCAACTACCTACTTTATCTGGTCGCCTTCCAAGACAGGTTTGTCATATAGCTGTCGAGTCTCCTATTAAGCTTATAACCGCTGACGTCAATTTTTCCGTGGTGAAGTCAGGATGAAGTTCTCCATCACGGCGGTTGCTGTTGCCCTGCTCGCTAGCCAGGCGTATGGCTCCGTAACCTACTGGTGCACGGGCGATGGCGTGTGCGACAACTCGCCCGGTGTTGGCCCGACGTACGACTGCGGAGACAAGCTGAATCTTGGCCGCTATGATTCGAAGCGCAAGCGCTGGAGAGTCAACTCCGACGATCTCGATCGCCAAAAGTTCTGGGGCACCGGTGGCTTCTACGACTGCTGCCATGCCAAGGGCAAGGGCGCTTGTTACGATGTCAAGAATTCATAAGCCGTTGGTTGTGTGGGTGAGAGAAGAAGAACTGAAGGTGATGGGTAAAGAGCTGAATCTGGTTGCTATAAGTTACAGTACCTAGTTATTTTTGCACCTGGTGCATTTTAACATGACTATGTTATTTTCTCTGAAGACCCAGGGTCGCAGTGTTCCGGTCCTTTTCGGGGATTAAGTTCATGCTGTTAGCGGTTCCGAGGCCGAACATATACAACAGTGAGTTGAACTTATAAAGCGCGATATTGTCCTGGCAACTGTCGGTGCGCATTGTCTGCTCGTGCCAAGTATGGGGTTCCAAAAAATAACAAATATCGCCGCGCTGTATGCTGATGTTGGGTGGCTCGGCCCATATTTGACGAGGATCCATGTCGGAACCGTGGTAGCTCAGGATGGCTAAGGTCCCCATACCTAAACATCTTCGGGCCCGCAGCAATTATAGTTGAGATCGCTCAGCATCAACGAGGCCCCTACGCCTGTGGAGCTAGCAGAGTGTCTTAGCCCCTGCGGATACGCTGCCTCCTTTTTCTGTAGACCAACGAGAAAACCTCACGTCTTATGGACGCTGACCTGGTAGAAGATATCGTGTTCTAAAAGCTGTCAGTTGACTGAACTCCCAAGAACTTTTACTTAATAGCCGATATTTTCGGACTGTAGGGCAGTGTCCCTTGTCATATGTACGACAGTTAATTAGACGGTCAAATGAGCCCTTCAGAATTGTACGAAAACGACACCTATTTGGGCAAAACAAGCGACAGGACGAGATATCATTGATAAGCAAATCAAGTTCTTCAACAATGCCAATTGCAACTGTAGTTAAGCTCGTTACACAGTGTTTTAGCCCCTAATTAGTACCACCCCCCCCCCCCCCCCCCCCCCCCCTTTTTTTTTTTTTTGGCCCCAGCCTCCGTGTTGTACTGGGCTATATTGGGTGGGCCTACAATATCCTGGGACACTTACCCTTCAGTTCGAAATGACAGACTCAATTAGTAAAGTATCTTAATGACCACCTCCAAGCCAGCGGAAACGGCCTACTCGCAGCTGCCTCTATATACTCCGCGCTGTTGCCTCCACCAACTAAGGATAAATCTCGACCTCCGCCCTCCACAAGATCTAACCGATTTCGTCATCCTACCCTAAGGATTCTTCCGGCGCGGCCAACCTCGCCGCAAGACATCTCTCGGACTGTGCGCACTGCACCTCGCTTCCCCTCATCCAGTCAACCCTCATATCGATGTTCCAAAAGCCCCACATCCCCGGCTTCTGCTCAGTCATGTTCACCTGGACCACCACAGCCCCCAGGAGCACCGTGGCGATGAGAAGAAAGAAAACCCGACATTTGTGCCACACTCTGCTTGCAGTCCTCCTACTGATTCTGAGTCATGGGCTTGGCTTGCTCGAGTCTACGAAGTTGGTGTTCGGTGTGCTGAACTGTGTCTATACTTTACCTACATGACGACTGTTGGTGGGTGAGAGTGTCGGCAAGGCGGCAGACGTCGTGGAAAGAATAGAGGATGTCTCCGATTGCGGCGGCGGCGGAGGTATAGTACTGATAAATCAATAAATGCTGAAGAGAAAAGCCTCTTTCCAAGGCAATAAACCGCATCGTCCATGTTAAATCGACTGACCACAGGGCAAACGGATCGCTTCATCTAACACCTTGGACCGCTGGTTGGTCGCTCCCCTGGTATAAAGTGTTACACAGTTGGGCTGCTTTAGAGCAGGGTGAAGAGGTACGTTAGGTTGGAATGACGACAGAACATTCCTTTCTCAAGTCCATATACTGTACTACATAAACAACTCCGATACAGTTTCGACGAGCTCGAATACAGAGTGCTGGCAACAGCAATTTCCTCATAGCTCGGTCCGCAGTTTCCAAGCTCCGGATATGATGCCTGACAACCTGCTACCTCCTCATCTTTTCCAGTTCCGGATATGATGCCCGACAACGTGCTACCTCCTCATCTTTCCTGTTGTTGTAAATGACGAAGAAATCCAAAGTTGCGCTTCCCATCTCGATACCCAGAGTGAATGATACGTCCCGATGGTCACGTTTACGGCGATTAGCACGGCGAACAATAGTTCCTTTCTTAACCTTATGGGTAACAGTGCAGAGTTGGGTTACAGCTAGACATCTCGTCAGCGGGCTTATTTTGGGAAGGGTTAGCGTGGAGGACATGGAGCTTACTGTGTGGGTTGAAGCGGTTTGGGGGCGGGTCCTTTTGGGAATACCACAGCGTGTGTTTGAACTCGTGCGTGGAGGACCCAAAAAAATGAATCCATCTGACTGCCACAAACTCAGTTATCTCTCTGTCTCGACGAACCCCGTCTTGAATTCTATCGCCCTTTGTTGGGTGTTCCAGCTGTTAGCCCGTGTATTTTTCCCTTAAACGCTCTAGGCTTGAGGTCTTGATCACCTACCTGCTCAATCAGCCAGATCATACGATCCCCAGTGCCCTTAATACTCAAAGAGTCACTGTCAGTGTCCGAATACTGGTTCCCGACGTTGTCGTGTGGCGCATTGACTCTGATGCCGTAGCTGTATCGAGCAATTCGGCTCTGGACTGTAAGTGGCATGCCTCTCCCTAGTTGCCTCGCTGAATGTTCCAGACCCCACAGAGTCGCACCCCGACAAACCGACGTCCACCTAGGGTATTTAAAAGTATTAAGCACACAAACAGCACCAATCGGAGATGTAAGTTCCACTCACGAGTTTTCCGTTTGGACGACACTGATGTTAGCTTTTCTGACTTCGTCGGCGGCCTCTATCGTTTGATGCAAATACTTGTTCGCGCCGAAACCACCCACTAGAAGCACTGCCTACACCTGAAATCAGCCTACCAGAATCCGAAGCTGTATGGCGCCGGATCAGGTTGCTATACCTTGACTTCACACCCTTGACGCTTGACCTCATGAATCTGGTCGCTGACTAGGTCCACAACTTGGTTGCATACAGGGTCGAAGAGTGACCGTAAAGCCGACCTTGAGAGTCGTGAAACCCTGGTCAGACCATCTCATGAACGGATATTTGAAAGAGGGTGGTATCCAAGCTGTAATGAATGGATTACTTACCCTTGTATAACGATGCGTCCATTTACGATTCCTGCATCGGGGTCGTCTTTGACGCCTCTCAACGCCACTGATACTGGCCTGTCGGCTCCGGAAAAATCTCTCTTCACTAGGCGATCAAAATTTTCCATCATTTGTAGGCGATCGATCTTTTCAATTTTGGAATAGTCCGCTGCGCCCACTATCATCTTGACGTAATTCTCGAAGCCTGTGTCTATGAATGCCGCCCCACAGACCTCTCCTATTGCGGTTTGGTCAGGATGAAGAACAGGGAACTATAATAGCAAGAAGGGACAACCAAGAAAGAGGGAAAGCTTGCGCTTACCGGTACCCTTGGTGCATTCTTCAACTGTCAGGGGATCCGTCGTTAGGATTTTATAAGAGATGAGATCCTGTGCTTGGATAAGTACGATGAATGACTACTGGCGTTCTTTTCGTCGTAAGCTGGGAACTTACAACTGTCCCCCCGCCAGCGTCGCAGACCATCATGACTTCGTTTTCCTAAAGCTATTTTAGCAAGGGGCACTCGAAGAATTCTAGATACCACGCGGACCTTAAAAGAGTCCTTGAAGTCCTCTCTATCGCGGAAGACGGCGAGGGCGGCAGCCTCGGGTTCACTGACGATGAAGATGTCTTCCGGGAGGCCAGCTTCTGCGGCAAGACTGGAAACCTTTTTCTTCGTGCTTTGTTTCCAAATGGCAGGAACACCAACAACCACCTTGGTGGAATAAACCTCTTTCCAGGGCCGGCCGACATATCTCTGAATGTGGTTCTGGGTATAGGACCAGATACTCCGCAGATAAGCGGTCGTGAGTTCTTCAGCTTCCTCTGTCTGGTTGCTTGCTCCTCCGATATCATCGCCCATTTCGGTAAGCAATTTCGCATGCCTAGGATCTGGACCCAGTGCCATCTTGAACCACCGCCGAGTCTTTTGTTTGTCCGCCTCGAACCCGCATTTTTCTCGCCCCTCGGAATCACGGGATATCAGAGTCGGTATCTTGTGATAGTCCCTGTTTGTGCTTTCGGCCGTTGGATTGGGCCAGTCGCGGATAAGACGGACTGACCTAGTGCCGGAATTGATCGCCCATGATACACCTGAATACCTGCAATTGCAATTGGCATCCGTCAGTTCGGTGACACGCCAGTTTATTTTAATCAGTTCATAATTACGTTGTGCCAAAGTCTATTCCGACGACGATATCCGGTTTGTCCATCTTGATGGCAAAGCTCAGGGGCGGTTATGCAAAGGGGTCACGTGACCAAAGTTAGAAGCAAGTTCTGCTCGATGCCATGAGGGGAATGATAAATTCATGGCCTTGGGCGACATGACAAACTCTCATGATACGAGGAGGCTCTTAGGTCGTTTAAGGGGTTACAAGCACGGTACATATTTTGAAGTGGCCAAGATTGGGCTTCACTCGAAGCGGCCGCTAGCGGTCCAAATGAGCCACATCTTGGACGAGGCGCGGGGGCGTAGCATGACATTGGGAATTTGGGCCCTGTGGTTGAGGTAGCTCCCGCTCGCCCTGCATCCATGCCTGATGAGCCCGGTGAGCGAGAGGGCTCGTGTGACTTATGTTTCGACCTAACAATACTACTCCCGGTTGTCATCCGATGTTAACAAAACTTGGTTCGGCAAGTGAGTTTCGGCAGCGATTTCAGTTTAGGCTCAGGGAGTCACCAAGTTATCGGTGCTGCTTGACAGTGGAAATGGTGCCCTAAGTAAAGGAAACCGATTCGCTGATGATGCATCCAGTCTAGCGCGGCCAACAAAGCAGAGCGGCGCAAGTCGACGTCGGATTTGCATTGATCTGGCCTTTCTAGGCCGCCCTCCGCATGCCAGACAATATGAAACGATTCACGTGAGTGAATGGGCTCGCAAGGCTTGCCAGAGCCTTGCATTTTGGGTAGCATCCGGATTGCGTTGTTTTCTGCGTTGTTTTTGCGGTTTCTGCGTTTATCAATCCACAACTTGCCGCCTACGGCGCTTTGTGTGTTTCCCATTTCGCCCCTTATTATGTACCTGACCTAAGAATTACCTATCTAATTAGTACCGGAATTGATCGGCGCAATCTACCCCACCTCATACACCAGGCTGACAATCCCCATCCCTTTATTGCTGGATTCTTACCGAAAGGAACGGCGGGTGCTCGTCTTCAATCATAGCAGGAGCAGAGAATGGAGCTTCACAACCACAAGGGGACCGGTCTTAGCATGGTTGTTGTCATGGGCGCAACCGGCGCTGGGAAGAGTTACTTCATCAACAAGTTAGCGGGTCCGGGCAAACAAGTCACGAAGGAAGGTGACTCAATCCGCTCGTGTAGGTCTCTCGTCGCTATTGAGACGAAGATGATCTCGACTGACAAGGTGGCATTGGGAAAGGCACCCAAGGTTGTTTGCCGATCCCCTTGAAAATTGGCGGCACCACCATGCTGGTGATCGACACGCCTGGTTTCGACGATGCCGAAAGATCTGACGCGGAAATCTTGACCGAGATCGCCCGTATCTTGGTGGCCCAGTATAAGCTGGGAGTCGAGCTAAGGGGTATTATTTACCTTCACCGCATCACCGATGTGAGGTTCAAGAGATCCGCCGCCAAAACGCTCGACATATTCCAAAAGATATGTGGCGAGCAATCACTGGGGAGCGTATTGTTAACCACTTCCGGATGGACCTGCAAGAACCGTGACGCATGCGCGAGCAGGGAGAGAGAGCTACGAGATGGCTTCTGGGCATACATGGTGCATCAAGGTTCCCGCATCAGCAGGTTCTATGGTGACCAGGCGTCTGCCACCATGATAGTCAGCCAGCTATTAATGAAGAAGCCCGTGGTTCTCGAGATGCAGCGAGAACTCATCGACAACGGCATGGAGCTTAAAAACACAACGGCGGGCGCCTATCTATATGATGAATTAGAGCTTCTGAAAGAGGAACATCGGAAGACATTGGCACAACTGGAAAAGTTGAAGCAGAGCGGTCAGGCGGGGTCGTGGGGTATACGACGGATAGAGACAAACCTTGACATGGAAATGTGCCAACTTCGGCGGACTCGGGAACAGCAAGAGAACCTGGGTCGGCGGATTGACGATGAGGTGGAGGAGGAACTTGAACGGCAATCGCGAAGACGAAATTGGCTGAAGGTGGTGCCACTCATGATTCCGTTCCTGACATTTGTACTTAATGTCCTATTTGGGCTTTTAGGTATTCCAGTCGGCTCTAGTTTCATTTAGCTTTCGTACTCGGTCGCCCGGTGGCGTCTAACTAGAAGGCTCTATGTCGGGTAATTAAAATAAGTACGTTATCTTGCCATGCTTATAGCAGTATCTGAAAGCCTAGGATAGAGGCGGTACAGCGGCTGTTTTTGGACCCCGTCCCCCTCACCCACCACTGGACCACCCTACATAAATGACCCCGCATAACGGCACCCGTAGCACATTGGGCTGAAATCGGCGGAATACTGACTTCGGGTTGTACAGTGTACAGTACGTTAAGATAGGACAGGTACTGTACCGTTGAGGTCTCGGGTATACTTGCATCGTTCCACACACAGGTAGCCCAGTCGGCGCTCAAATCATGCATGCCTGTCAAGGCCGCCATGCGCCGCTCTGAGATAATCGGTAGCTAATTTGCTATCGGTGGCACCTATGGTGTCAGGAGTTCTGGAACAATTGTCTGAACACACCATCATTCACCCGAGCTTAGGCACCTGAAGTGGTCAGAATCCGAAAAAGCCTTCCTCACCTCCTTTTCACTCTCTTTTCTTCTCAACAAAACCAACTCTATACCCCATTGGAAATGAGCAGCAATTAGATAGAGCATGGTCACAGCGTCTCCAGGTCCACCTAAACGACCATGACGGACAGCAAAGCCCCAATGCCTAGGTTACGGTTCACCACCAAGAATATGGCACTTCCATGGGGGGGAAAAGGTCCCGAAAATAGGGTAAGTGGTGACCTCTCCCGGATGACGTTTTGATACAATTCTACATATTTACTTTCCTCCAAAAACAGCCGCAGATACCAGCTACTGGAAGTAGCGAGGACAGCGTGCATGAACCCAAGGTTCCTAGTACTCCCAGGGAGGGTTCCGAGAAGGATATTAGCTTGTTGAAAGACAAGCTCGAAAAATCGCAGCGCGACAACTCGATCCTGCAAAAGATGATGGAGGAGCATATCGATCGCGCGAACTGGGCCTTCGCGGACCCGAATCAACTCGAGGACGAAAATATTGAGGAACGGTTTGACTCCCTCTTCTTTCAGAAAATCATCGACTGGTCTCAGGAATCTATGGACAGCGAAGGGTTTAAAATTCAAGCACCAAGTGACTCCTTGTGCGATCTATGTTGCCAAGTCAGTCCTTGGTGCGAAAACGAGGAGAGCTTTAAGGAAAACATCCAAATCAACAGGGGTAGGAAGCTTCGTTTCTTGAGGGGCTTAGTAGCACGCGTTCTCTGCAACCATATTTTTAACCCAGAAGAAAAGGATTACTGGCTCGATGAATCGACAGGAGCCAAATTCAAAGCCATTGAGGTGGCGATCCGCCCTAAAGGTCAGTGTAACAGCGGCGTCTCTTCTGACAACTGCTCGCGCTCACTTAGCTATCAGATCCCGAACCGGATTCGCTTCGAGTACGAGTATTCAATGACTGGAGGGTGCTCACTGTGAATCTCTTGTCCGACGTACACCCAGAGCAAGAGCTTACGCGACGGCCCGACTTCAAAGAGCTCGTCGACAATGTATTCGAAGCTCTAGGCTGCAAAGCCAGCACCGGTGTCTACGACTCCTTAATGGAAATATTTGTGGATGCTATCTCCTTTTCTAAGACCCTCCGTCAGCAACGGCCTTCCTGGTCCGTAAGGCTTCCCGTCGCTAAATTGGAAAAGGAGGGAGCTGGTGGCACCATCAAACGCAAGGTCTATTCTGTCATGTATGACCCCACCACCATGTTGGATGAGGAATCCGACAACGACAAGGTGCAAGGTGAAGAGACGTCAATAGCGTCAGTGCAATTCTTCATCACTCCGATATTGTCCAAGAGAGGGAAAGTCAGTGGCGAGCAGTTTGGCGAGGACCAGGTGCTTCGGAAAGCCATGGTAGAAACGACAAAGCACATAAAGAGCGAAGAACGGTCAAATGGTGCGTTGATAATAGAAACCCAAAGCGCCGGCTAAGATACTAACTTAAGGAAAAAGGGCCTCGTTTGTGTTGACGGGATTTTCCATGCCTGGGATTTTGTTACAACGTACCTACCTAGCTACTTTACCACTGCTCGACTTGAAGATTGGCCCACCTTCGCTTAGAGTTTGTACTTGGTCGAACTGCTCATTTACCGGTTTTTCCCTGTGAAGCGACCACTGCTAGTTGCTCTTAGAGAAACTAGAAGCACATTACCTTTTTCGCCGCGTGACTGTACACCTCACTCCGAGACTTTGTTTGTGGGACTGGTGCGCGAAGGAGCACTGCTTTTCTCTATCCGCGTTAGCTTTCACAAAATCAGAGTATCTTCGAGCTCCAATCCTTTTACAAGCGCTCTAGATTGGATTACAGTTCTTAATCTCCAAATGCTTTATTACATATTTGGACATGCACTTTGTTTGAGGCCAGTGTGAGATGGTAATCGCTACTTAATTAATGACAATTAAAGCCCGAGGTGCAGCAAGGGAGGCGTACAATTTCCGGCCAAGGACCTTCGAGCTAGCCCTTCAGAAACAACAAACCCAGGAGCAACAATTATCGAAGATGCGACATATTACTTTCCGGGGCGCCCCGGAAGAGGAAGACTTCCAAGAGGTACAAAGGAAACGGCCCCGGGGCCGACCCCCCGCTTTCGCCGTTGCACAAGAGCGAGCCGCAAGGAGCCTGAGGCAAGGAAAGCTAACCTTTGCGATGAGGGATGGTACAGTGCCGGCTGCGGCTACGGCCCCGGCCGACGGGACGCCAGTAGGTGACTTGGATATAGGAATGCAGGGAGCGTAGCCTGGGGTTACCTCCCTGATTGTTGTAGTATGTAGAAGTCTAAGCGCTGACCTCAAGGTATGGTACAGGTTTTTTACCCGACTAGGTGACTAGTACGGTTTTCCTGTACAACTAGCTAGATAGATGGACCGGCACGCCTGCAGGCATAGCGGTGTAGGAACAATAATAATAATAATTAATGGCAAACGATTGTTTACAAATGTACCCTACGCCGCGGTCGGGGGTTACCTCCTGTATAGCACCGTAGTATGATGTACACTACCGTACATCGGTACTCCGGTGAAAATCACCGACTCGTTTCCTTCATGTACAGTACCTTAGGTACAGTACCTAAACGCTTCATACCAGTCCCTCCAAGCGGCGTACTGTACCTCGCAGGTTCTCAGGCATCCGCGGCGCAGTCACTAGGGATCGGTGAAACCTTACACCCAATTGGCTGACGAGTTTTATCATCAGCACCTCTGCCTCCGGTGCGTAGTACAGACCCAAACCGGCCCGACCGTGAGCGCGTGATTCCAAGCAAGGTCCCGACTGGCAAACCGGAAAACCACCCATTTTCACCTGAAAACCGGATTGTCATACAAATGAAAATTTAGTTGCTGAAGGATGAACCACTGCATCAAATCAGGGTTGAATCGGATAATTCGAATATCGCTTCAACCGGCGAGTGAGCTAAGATGGTACTGTGCAAGGGTCCACAACCGACCTACGGAAGCACAAGAAAATTAGGAGATGGAAAAACCCTGTAACCAACCAACCAAAAATCCAAACATAAAAACTCGTCTATCATCAACGTGCGTAGCTTCTCGTTGCAGATGGTTACATGCAGGATGCATTCCAGCCCAATGGTCACCCTCGTTTGCCCTTCTTTTGGGGCTTTTTGGAGACGCGTTTTCGCTCCGACTGGGGCAAGCAATTAGCGCCCGGCACGTTGTGAAACCCTGTGGAAACGTCGGTTAATCGACTCACCGCGTTTAGCTGCCGTGGGGCCCAGACGAAAATCTTCCCGTCCCGCTTCTCTGTTCTCCATGTGCCTCTGCGGAATGATTTACTCAGTGTCTTCTCCAGCTCGGGCTCATTGACTTGGGGCGCTGATAATTCAGTCACGATCGTCCGGATGGGTCGTACTGTTTGGGGCGCCCCCACCGCTGCTCCGGCCTTTGGTTTCTTCCCAAAACAGCAGCTCATGGCGATAGGCTCGCACGGGTTCGTCTGGCATTTGCAATTATCATATAACTGGTGGAAGAGGAGCAGGCTGAGTGTGCAAAGAGGCCTCCATAAAGATCCGGATACGTTTGGCTTTTCTCTCTGGAATGCATCCGCCAGTCTTGGTTCATTTGCGGCATAGGCCGGGGAACTGCTGGCCTCATTGGCGGTTCGGTAGTGTACAAGTGTGTCACACGATAGTCTACCGCTGCGTGGACTAATCACGTTGGGCATTAATACGACGACGAAAGCGGGAACCCGAGGATGTAGCGGGATCGTCCCATTTGCCTTACTATCACCTTTATCAGGAGCAAGGGTATTCCAGTTCCGCGCTGGGACTTGTCAGCGACAGCCATGCCCTAGCCAACCAGTTTTCTCGCAGTTACTATAGTGCTTGGCTATCGGATCGTGGCAGCTAGAGGACACCACGTCATCCAGACGCTGGGAAGAACTAGTCTGTTTCGGTCTTACGGTCCCCCATAAATTTATACGTTGAACAAGTGGATGTAGTTAAATCTTGACTATTCCCGCAAAGTAGGCTCGGGTTTTCGGTCGCCATCTACGTTTCACTTAATGTTTGGATCATCCCTCGGGGAGGAGGCCGGGATATCCTTCCTTCGGCCCAGTTCGGAAGCAGACGAAAGCATTGGAAGCCTGCGTTTTTGGATTGTGTGTCTCACTAGACGGTAGTTGGCCCAATTCGGCTGCGCGCTTCGCTCAATTGAGCAAGGTACTGCCGCCCACACCCTTGTTGTATCATTCCCGGTCCCGAGCGACAACGACAACGGATAACGATAACCACGAAATCGTTGTGGTGCTACTATAGCTATCGCAATAGTATAATGATCGGCGTGGAAGTTCAGCGTCACCGTCGTCCGTAAGGCCAACCAGTGAGGAAGTTTCCTTGTCAGCATACACCCCAACCATAGAAGACACGGCATATAGGTTGGATGAAACCGCCCAAGTGCTACTTCTTCCAATCCATAATGAACTGATGTTTTGTGAGAGGGGAAACAGACGGAGGGGCGATGGCGTGGTTGACAGCAAGATACAATTAGTCCTAGCTACAAATTGCTTTAACCTAGATACCTAGGTAGACACATTCTTGATACAGCATACTGCTTCAATCTGAGAAAACTCAATTCCCAACCCCCCCAAACTACCCTTGAAGTGCTTCTCACTTGTATATATACAGTATTACCCGCAACTGACCTTCATACCACTGATTAGGTATTGTGGTGTCTGCGGCATATAAAGTTGGTTGACTCTTCAAATCTTCCACCCACCCCTCCTAGTCGGCACAAATCCGTCAGCATGCTCACGGGAGACATCAATGTGTGCATCATAAGAACCACCACCGACTCAGTAGCTGGTTTACTAGCTCACACCTTCCCCTTGCTGGCCACGCTGCTGTTACAGCAGCGCAATCTCTCTCGTTATCGCGTCCTTAATGCACATGCTTGTGATGGTGGCGATATGACAGAGAAACGTGGCATTGGTGCAGAGGAGATATACATCACTATACCAACGGGGTCAAGTACATCTACTGCAACAAATTGGCAGAACATTTCAGTTGGGTCGTCAAATACGACGAAGAGGTCGAGGCGCCGACTTGTCCACCACAGGGTGTTGAGGTAGACTCCTATCTTCCAGGCCCTTAACTACCAGCGTGGTGTTGGTGGCATTGATCATTGTTCTTACCGTCGAGGGAATGAACAATTCACCCTAATCAAGGGGCTACAGGGCTGGGTTGATATCGTTCTGGTCGGACACGCACATTAGGATGGTGGTTCTACAGGTGATGGTCTGATAGACGATGCAGGCTGCAGCGATAACTTTCACCTACGGACGGCCATCTGTGCGGTTCTGTAGGGTGAGTTGGGGTCGCTGGGGTAATGCTTAAGTTGCCGGTTGCGAATGCCCGCATAATTATTCAATACCGCGTTAACTAGCGGTAACGTTAACATTCGGAATATTCATTCGCGTGGAGGGCGTGTGCCGAACAAATTGCTCTCTCCGATTCGGAAAAGCTGCTCTAGGATATCGGAGGTTGAGAATCCGCGACGCCGACGGCGTTGAGACGCTGCGCCCCCCCCTAGACAACACTGACAACGCCGCCGCACATGTGCCGGTGGACGCGCTACAAACAAACGGGAAAACCTTCTGTTTTGGGTGAGGAACTGGGCTGCCAAGCAGCGTCTCCCGCCCATGTCGGACATCAAGACGGCCCGAGAGGAAGGGATCGTCAGCACGATCCACTGGACGCGGGCCGAAGCATTTTCCCGAGCCGGTTCAAGGATGCCATGGCGGTATCCTCGAGCTACCCCCGTCTATGGTATGCAATCCTTCTTCGTCCTTTTTTCCGTCCCCCCCTCATTTACCTTTGGCTGGTTCCTAACATGACGTACCCCTTAAATATTTGGCCCTCATTTGTGTTCTGAATCCTTCGAGTCCTATCTAGCTAATAGGCTGCGTCGCATTGTCGACACGCATCGCAAGCTCAGGCTGGCACAGCTGGGCATCATGAAAGCGCGATTCTATGACTTGATTATTCGTCTAGCCTACCTAATTATACAGCTATCATATGGTACTCTACAAGGCAACTACGTATCCGGGGAAAAGGGGTTCATGATTATGATGTTATCATGCTCTGACCATAATGTCCGGCGTTGGAAATAACATGTATGTCAGTAACATAATGATCGCCCAGCAAGGCAGGACGCCCAAATGGCCTTGGTAGATCATGGAGGTGCTTAGCAGGGTGCGGTAATGTCCTTAGCATTTCAGAATTGCTACTGCTGGTTTACGTATAGGCCCTAACTACACAATGATAGATACCCGCCATTTTCATCCGAATTAGGTGGTAACATCGCGACTACCGAGCTGAGCTTCGCCATGTGTAGTTGACCTTCTACAATGCGGCATCCCGACAATCGTATTGGTCCCTGTACGAAAACCATGCAAGGTTCTTTTTGTGTGTACCTGGGGCCCGACCATGCGGGCGGGGTAGGTGCTTGATACACAATTTGTGACCTCCGCTGCTACTGTCTTCGTTAGCTTCTCAGCAGCGTCTCCCATGATTAAAACGCCACCCGCACCTGGTACAGAACCGGCAATATCCCGGAATTGCTTATTACCCACTCTTCGTCAAGGCGGACCACTGTGATGCTCAGTGTAAAAAAGAACCAAAAAAAAAAGTGTGGTATCGGATGGGGTTGGGTGTCGCCTCATTGATACCTGGACATGGAAGACGACGGGGCATAGAGTTGACAGTCCCCGAAGCAGTACCAATACAACATTTGAGTGTCCCAAAGAAGTGGTAGTGTTCACGCAGGTGATTGATTATCCGAGACAGTACCTACTAAGCTGCTTAGGAGCCCGAGAGTAACGGGTCATAGGAAGAGAGAAGCCATTGAACCAGCACGCCCTCGGAGGACAGTGTCAGTAAACTACGCAGCATGTATTCCGTCTAATCTACTTCTACCGGCACTTGAATTACCCACCGTTTACCTTGTTTGGGAACTCGGAAGTTTGCTTGTTATGACCTGATCGAAAAGTTCCCGCAGCGACTCGGCACCGCCAATCGCTGTCTAGAGTCTCCCTTTAATACATCTGCCTTGCCGCTGTAGCACTCGTAATGTCACACTGCGAAATCCTTCTGAGCTCCTTTGGTTAACGGGCATGTTGCATCCTTCAACTTTTCCCGTCCCGCATTAGTACCGTTACTAACTCCCATCCTCTTGGAGGCAACTGACAAGAAATCGCATGTGCCGTCAGAGTCTTTCGGAAACACGTTAAGGAATCCGAGGGGTCACAGATAAACCTGTGGGTTATATAAAGAGCCGTAGAATAGTGCGGGGAGGTCCGTTGGACTTTCCAACCAGCCGCCGTTAACTAGACCTCCCGAGCTCCAATCCTCGCGATAATGCGACTGCCCATAGTTGGAATCCTGAGCATAGTGCTCGCTCCAGGAGCATTCGCTCATAGTAAGTAGCAGCATGGTTTTCCGCTCCACAGGAAACTGCAAGTTCAGGTACTAAACGTCTTCTCTACTTCCCTACTTAGACATCCATGGAATCCTCCTCGTCAACGGTACCGAGTCACCGAAGTGGAAATACGTCCGGTAATTATCCAGTCAAATCCACATCATTCCCACAACACCTCCATTAATTAGGCCACCAGTGACGTCGCTCCCTACCTTGACGACAGTGGCTGGCCTGAGGGAAATGAATTCCCCAAGACACCGCCGCAGTTTGATATCAACCACCCGGACATCACCTGTGGCAGGAGCGCGTTCGATGCCGCCAGCCTAACCGAGACGGTAGATGTGCTCGCCGGTTCCGAGGTTGGGTTCCGTGTCTCGTACAGTGCAGGTGGCAACGGCCCATATGGTGGTTTCTATCACCATGGCCCTGGTCAGATTTACCTTTCCAAGGCTCCAAATAACGACCTCGAAAACTATCGGGGCGATGGAGACTGGTTCAAGATCGCGTACGCGGGCCCGGCTGGCAATAACAAGTGGCTGCTTAGGTGGGAGCCGGACGTATGTTTTCCCCGCTTCTGAACGGTACCTACGTAGCTTTTCTAACTTACATGACAGTTCAACTTCACCATCCCAGAGACTACGCCGCCGGGCCGATACCTCATGCGCATCGAGAATTTCATGCCCACCAACCGATTCAACTATAGTCAATGGTTCATCAACTGCGCCCACATCAACATCATAGGCCCCGGTGGAGGTACCCCAACCGGATTTGCGAAGTTCCCTGGCACATACAAAATTGAAGATCCGGGTAAGCAAGATACCTCTATATTCACATAAACAATGCTAATCCCTTGGTTCCCAAAGGCATCCTGATACCCGACGACCAGCTTGTAAACGGTGGGAAGGTAGCGAATGAAGATATGAGGTTGTTGGAGTATAAGCCGCCGGGTCCTGCTGTATGGACAGGGTAGAGGTAGGGAAGGAAGGAGGCAGGACGATGCTGTGCCTATCCAACCTATGGAAACTCCACAGGGAAATACACGTGGCTTATCTTGAATGAACTTTCACCGTCTGCCCTCCGGTTATCACACGTGTCATGTTCATCTCACGCTACCTCACTTGGAGAAGATCCGATAATAGCTGGATCCTCCTTGTGTCCTGTTCCTTTTGGGAAGCCGTGTCACCCATTCCATATGGGTTCTATTACGGGGTATTCGCTGTGGTCCCCGTAACTGATGACCTCCAGAGTGTCACGGTTGACTCTGAAGTAGGCACTTCTTGAACATTGACATGATGTTCTCAAAGTAAGGCAAAATAAGGCATGATAGAATTAAGGATTATGATGGATCAGGAGCAGGTCCGTTGCAGGACCTGCTCTGGGGCCTTTTATGTTCAGGCTGGCCTCTGGGCCGTCATCCCTGCCGGGATGTGGGCCCAGGCACTGCAGAACAGTGCGCAGCCTCCACCATGTAACAGGTTCGGTCCTTGTTGCTGATTCTGTGGCTGAATGCCGCTGTGTGTGGCTGCCGTGCCCGAAACTCTGCGTAGATACAGTACCTAGGTACGTACCTATTTGCACTCCGCACACACATACTAATTAGGACTTAATTAGCACACTTATCACCCATTCTGTCACCCAACCTACCACCCCCCCGCAGCGAAGCCCGTGAACATCAAACGTTGGTCTTAGTTCGATTGAGAAGGCAGGTTTACATACCGTGTTTCACGGTACGAGGATTACAGAGCATATCTAGCCATGTTCACTGAAAACGGTGCGACAATATCGAGCAGTATAATAGAGTAAGCGCGAAAATCTGCAGAACTTTTATTGGTTACTTCAGCTCACCGAACTGTGCAATACCCCCTCCAAAGTTCGTCGATAAAGCCCAGGGTTGTAGTTCCCGTAACATCTGTTTCACGGTCGGTCACACCTTCAACTTCTTCATGCAAAGTCGGAGAACCCAGTTTTCCCTACCCGTGATCCTTTCTGGCTGTCATAACGTCATAGAGTTGTACTTGCAGCCTCTGAAGTGTTCTCTCTGTCTACTGTAAGCTCCCTGACTCCTTCAGCTACTAGAGGACTACCTTCTTCAGGTGTAAGT
Source organism: Madurella mycetomatis (assembly GCA_022530565.1). Taxonomy (NCBI): domain Eukaryota; kingdom Fungi; phylum Ascomycota; class Sordariomycetes; order Sordariales; genus Madurella; species Madurella mycetomatis. The sequence continues at coordinate 8,739,657 of JAJTVB010000003.1, read as the reverse complement.
TCAAGCCCTTACTTTCCTGCCTTTATTACATGATCTCTCAAAAGAAAAGTACGTATTCCGGCTTCTCATGGGTGTAGTACTCTTCCAGAAAAACCTTGCACGGAAACCGTTCGACTGGCCTAGCTTTGCTCTCTTTCAGCTTGCTCTCTTCCTCAGGTTCGCTCCTTTGTTCTAGCTAGTTTTCTTGACGTTCTTTAATGTTGTCGTTCTCTCCAGGCTCGCCCTCCCCCCCGACTTGTCCTCTGATGCTGATTGGTTCTTCTGTCTTCTTTGTCTCCTTGGTCTTACCACACTTGGCCATGGCAGAAGCAAAAACTCTGCTGAGACCTCGAACCGTGGCGCGCAGACGTCTAAATGGCTGTCAACCGGGAAACCGTCCAAGCCCCCTGCGGACGACAGCACGCCAAGTTCAGCCGCTGCCTTCTTCATCCACTTTTCAAATTCATCAGGCTTCGACAGCTCCCCTTTGAACTGGAGCAGCTATTTTTATCTTTCTCTGATCTCGAGTCTTCCGGTTTCATTGATAGCTGAATCCGTTCAACGGAGTACCTGAAAACAAGCTTTGTCGGGAATCGAGTGCAGAGCTCGTCGTTGTCGGGGAAGTGAAAGGCGCAATAGCCTCGAGTAGGGAGCTCTTGTCACTGCTCTGGTCCTCAACGACGACCAACTTGGGGGGCTCAATGTTGACGTCGCCAAGTCTCGACAGCTTTTCGATATAAAGAGACCTGCCGTGGGTCGATCAGGTCTTGGATCCCACACATGGTCTCAGCAGCAGGCTGGGAAGCATCAACCGGCTGGTCGGGAGGATGACCGACGTGGTTAGACGAGAGGCTGTTCATAGACATGGTAATGCAAAGGCAAAAAGACGTTATAGGGTGGTAAGCTGGAAGTCAACTGCGAGGCGGAGGCGTACATCCAGGACGCGCCTCCCGTCGACTAAGCTGGTCTAAATACCTGCTCACCACAGACATAAAAAAAGAAGGAAAATGGTGTTGGCCTGCTCAAACAGAGTAAAACGGGACCGCACCTTGGGACCGTCGGACGCGTTGGCATTGTGAAAACACTTTCCGTTTATGTAATGCTCTCCATCAGCATCTCACGTCTGGCTGTTCCGAGAGGAACCCATGGTCTGAGTTGTAGGATCCCCGACCCGGTTGTGGCTGGACGTCGTACCGTACCATGGAGAACTCTCACGGTTAGAACATAAAGAAAAAGGAGCCATGGGCGTTGTTGTTCAGCGTATGTGGAGTTATATAGGTGCCGAAGTGGGTCGGGCTTTACATGCGGAAATAGGACAGGTGCAAAGTAATAATTAATCGGACTAGACACCACAAGAACCCATGCCCCTCACACACCGCCTCTCCGTATGCCGGTACATTACTAGGTCCTACATTATCCGTGATGACTGCTGTATCGCCAGCAAGAGCCGCGAGAGACAGCTGGATACCATAAGACCTTCTCTCTCATGAAATACTGGGTTTAGGGTAGCATCGCATTGCAGCTTCCATTTGCATCTGCTACCAATCCTCCGCAGTGTGGCGGTATACTTGATTGCGATAGACAAACTTTTACAGGCCCACTGAGACACCATTCATTCCTTAATCCTGCTCTTTGGAAAAGGCAATGAAGAGTGAGGGCGTACCTTTTGAGTAGCAACAAGAGAGCCGTCTTGTACCAGGAGTCCTCTCGGCTCATACGCACCGTAGCGATGCTTACGGGTTTCACCACGCTGTGGCCCAAGTATATCTCCTAAGCCACCTCGTATGGCACCTCATATCTGCAATCATCGGCCGTCCGAAGTTTTGACCACCGACCTCCAGAATAGTGCCGTCGAACCGACGATTCTTTCTCTTAGTTCACAGGGCATCTGAATCTGTAGGTAATGGGCAAGGTCTTGTTAGTTGCTCGGGGCGAATGGCATGGAATTGTTGTCCTGTGGGCAGACTCTGCTCTGCATTCTCTTTTGCGCCAGCATCGTACTTGTAAAGATCTAACATGTGCTTGCGCCGCCTTTACCGCGCGTGGGAGTCGACCCATATCTCCGTCGTCAAAACAATGCGGCTTTTCTCGGTCTCTCTTTCGGGAAGGAAGCCCTTGACAGGATCGACCGAAGCCTGCGCGTGGATGCCGGCGGTAATGCTTCCGGCGGGGCTTAGCCTCGTTTCGAGAGCGAGCTCTTCGGTGCTTATGCTCTGCTCCTTGGTCCGTCGGTTCTCGGCCGATTTGAAAGCGCCGGCACGCATAGCTGCCGAAGCCGAGCCGTAGCGGAGGTAAGTGGTGCGGCTTTTCTGGGCAGACGAGAGGATAAAGCCCGGCAGAAAGCGAGTAACCAGAGGCCGGAGGGTCGGCAGCGTGGACGCGATGATGGCGACGTTGAGTTCAATGCAGGACCAGATTGCCACGCCAATGTTTTCCCAGGACGGGTCCTGGGATATGACTCCGGCCCTCAGGGTGAACATGCGGTAGATGGAAATGATGCAGACACTGGCGGCGGCGGCAGTCAGCTAAAAGAAAAATAAGCCCCTTTTCCTGCTGGGAGGGAACACCGTACAAGAAACCAAGGCCGAAAACGCCGACCACAATGACCCTCTGTCTCAGAGGCAGATGCAGCTTCAACACCGACGGTATCGGGATACAGAAGATGAGGATGTCTGTCGCCATGCTCATTCCTGAGGAAAAGTACCAGAAGGGCAATGTGTCGAGGCAGGACCCGGCCATGCTAGGCACAATGATGGAGATGGGCAAGCATGAGAGTCCGAGGAGAACGGCCTGTACACATGCCCAGATGCAGACGTAGATGATAAACCAGTAACATATCCTCTGGGTTATTATGTCTTGAAAGATGCGTCGATATTGGAACAAGAAACCCAGCTTCACGACGTTCATGCCCATGTTGTAGCTGAGAATCGCAACCAGAAGAAACTAGTTGGGATGTGTTAGCCTCTCTTGATGCCGCGGGCGTGAGGCAGGTAGGGACTTTTGCTGCTGAGGCCGTCGTCTGTCATGTTGCTGATGAATGCGCACCTTTAGCTGCTCCAACGTCTCCGCCGCCGTAACGTTTTCGCTATGTCTGCCCATGCCGTACTTTACCTCAAAGCACATGGCTATTGAGTTCGCGACCGAGAGTGCCTAATAAAAACCTGGCCATTAGTAGTCGGACGGCAGTACAGGAATGGAGAACACACGGTCGCAATCAACATGCTCCAGTCATCCTTGCCAATGGATCTGATAAGCACTCCCCGAGTGTAGAGGCGTCCTGCCACGAAGATCACGGCGACGGACACGAACCCAACCGCAATGCCGGTGACCAGAGGCCCGTTGGTCTCGGTGCGGATAATGGTCGTAGGTAGCTCTGCCATAATTTTGGCTCGCTGGAGCGACTGGCGATCTCAGGAGATTTCGTGTGTAAGGCGGGCTGCATATTACAGCCTAGAACGTTCCCAACTCCACTAGAAAGACGGGGGCCGGGCTGAGGACTTAGTCGATGTATAAAAGAATCGAGGTCGACCCCGGGCTCTCTGATCGAAATTCGATGTTCTCATTTCTCGCCTTGCATGCGACGACCTATCCTCTGGATGACATGGGTAGATTTCTGGATGCTGACGACATTCTCTCCCGGGGGGCCCGGAAGCCCTGGTTTGCCGTTGGGCGAAATACCCCTTTTCTTAGCTGGTGCAGTACGCAAAGGAGCCTTGCCCGAAAGAATATAGTTATTAGTACAATGCCAGCCCATCAGGTAGAAGCTCACAACAGATATATTCTAACCTCCGTATTTCACGTAACAATTTAGCGCGAGTGAGGGATCAGAAACTCTTCCTCTTCAATTCAACCGGTCAAGCTGGCGCCAATGGACATCCCGGGCCTGATTGTGATGGCCGGGTCGGCCGCAGCTGAACCCTTGTTTACTTACTCGCTAGCGTGCATCTTTGACGGGGGTCCGTGGGCAAATCCGAGGATCCCAGCCAAATAACCGAGAGTTCCTTCAGAATCCCCCAGGGAAGATAAGCACCGATTCATTCAAGGAGCCCAAGCACTAAGCAATCACTTTCTCACTGTGAAAATTGGCTGCTTTGACGTTACAACGCAATCTACTACTTTCACGTACCCAGGTCTCCAAGCCCCGGCGCAGACAAACACCAATCGGGGGCGAATATAAACACCTGGAAGGATCCTACTATGCTCCCCCCCTAGCAGTTAAGATTGGAAAGGGATAGGTAGGTGCAGGGGTACGGGGAGCTGCTGAAGTCCAGGGCATCTTCACCCCCCGTGCACGGCCTACCTGAAGAAGCAGGCCTTCAAACTGTGATTTCGGTATCTGGATGCAAGAAATACCAGACCGGGTATAGTATTCGTATTGAGACAGAGACACGCATCTATTGGCATCAGTGCGCGTTGTGATCCCTGCAAAACTGGGCGCTGTTGGTGCGCGGCGTTGTTTCTGTGCCTCTCGGCAAAATGTAAGGCAGAGGCGCAGTATTTCACTTGGCATTCCATCTCCCCTCCCCTTCCTTCCCTTCCCCCTCGACGACTCCTCAGGAGGGAGAGTGTGGAGGAAGAAAGGGTGGCGGTGGCTGTTTGTATCAGCTGTGATATTCCAGTCTACCTTAGAAAATATAACGTGTCAAACTACAGTGTATCTTGAACTAGGCCGTTGGGCATCTGATATCTCTCAAGATGTCCTGGGAAATATCGGCTGAGCGATATTAAATCGGGGAACTTTGCAATACCCGCGGGTGACCGACCAATTGATGGGTCTCCGGGGGTCGGGTTGCTGGCGTCGATAGTCACATTTATTGAGCCCCCTTGACAAAGGGTAGTTCGCGGGGAACCATGCGGCTTACTGGATAAAATCATCTCGTGGCCTTATTCTACATTTTTTTGCTGTTTCCTCGCGACCCCGGCATTTGCTTCCCGTTCATGTTCTTCTTAACTAGCCTTTGTGCGCCATGAAGTTCTCCCAATCCCTCGTGGCGCTCGTGACGCTCTCCGCCAGCGCAACTGCCAAGGACGACTCGTATGACTACGTGAGTGCCCAACTACGCGCCGTGTGCACGCTAAGAATCGTCTAGAGAGCTTGCTTACAACGTCCTAGATCATCGTCGGTGGCGGTACCGCTGGTACCGCACTCGCCACTCGGCTGAGCCAGGGCCTTCCCGATTCCAGGATACTGCTCGTCGAGGCTGGTCCCGCTGCTCCTGATGAGCTCAGAATCAACGTTCCTGGTCTCCGCGGTTCCATTCTTGGTACCAGTTACGACTGGAACTTCACCACGGTGGGGCAAGAATCTCTCAATGGCCGCTCCATCGACGTCAACCGTGGCAAGGTGCTAGGCGGTTCGTCAGCCATGAACTATCTATGTTACGACCGCGCATCAGCCCCCGAGTATGAAGCATGGGGCGAGCTTGGCAATCGGGGTTGGGGCTGGGACGTTATGATCAACGCCATGACCAAGTCGGAGAACTTCACCGGTACAGACAACGACAGGCATGGCTACACGGGACCCATTCGCAACTACTACAACCGCGTGGTCTTCCCCGTCCTGCGCCTTTGGCAGTCCACCGTCAGCAAGCTGGGAATAAATGTCAATGATCACAATAGCATGGGCGGTAAGCCGATCGGTGTTATGTTCCAGCCCACTAACATCGATACGACGAGGAACACGCGCTCCTACTCCGCCAGCAGTTATCTACCTTTAGCTGGCAGCAACCTGGTAATCAAAACGAACACCCAGGTAGCCAAGGTCAACCTAGTCAAGCAGAAAGGCCCGGCGTACCGCGCTACCGGTGTGACGCTCTCTAGCGGCGAGTTCATCGAGGCAAAGAAGGAGGTGATTCTGTCCGCCGGCTCGATCCAGAGCCCCGGCCTCCTCGAGCTTTCAGGCGTCGGCCAACCCGCAGTGCTCAGGGCCGCTGGTGTCGCCCCGCTCATCGACCTCCCAGGGGTCGGCGAGAACTACCAAGACCACATCCGCTTGTCCAACACGTACCAGCTCAAAGAGGGCATCGACTCGTTTGACAATTTCATCTTCGACAGCGCCGGAGCCAACGCGACGGGCGAGATGCAGAAGTGGCTTAATGGCGAGCAGTCGTTGTACGAATACACAAGCGCGGCCTACAGCTTCATGAACTGGAAGCAGCTCGGTCTAGATGCCGAGATGAAGAAGGTCGCCCGGGAGGCCTTCCGCCGCAGCACTAACGTTGTCGATTCCAAGAAGCTCCAGCTCCTCAACAATCCCAAGGTGCCGACGGTTGAAATCCTTTACGAGGCAAACTTCGTTGGCGCTTTCGGTTACACGGGTGGCAAGTTCATCACCTTCATCTCGACCGTCATGCAGCCCTTCTCGCGTGGCAGCGTCCACATTGACCCAAACAACCCTAGTGGAAAGCCCATCATCGACCCTCGGTATATGAGTAACGAGTACGACCGCAAGGCACTTGTCGAGGCCGCCAAGTTCTCTCGCCGCATCGCAAACACCGAGCCAATCAAATCAGCCTGGACGGCCGAGACAGAGCCCGGTGAGGATGTCCAGACGGATGAGCAGTGGCGCGCCTTCGCCACAAGCGCCATGGGAAGCTTTTACCATCCGGTCGGAACCTGCGCCATGCTACCCCGCAAGGACGGCGGCGTCGTTGATGCTGAGCTCCGTGTCTATGGCACGGAGAATCTCCGCGTCATCGACAACAGCATCATCCCTACCATCCCGTCTGCGCACATCCAGACCGCGGCGTACGGCATCGCCGAGATTGCTGCGGCAAAGATCATTGGGTTATAAGTGGGAGTGGGAATGGGCGCTCGCACGACGAGCGACATCTGCCAGTAGATGCCTCAATCTACGGCTAAGCTGGGCTCCATATTCAGCCACACTTTCGGTCTCCCACATCAAATCGGTCTCAAGCGTGAGGATTTGACGCCAACGTATAGGATCGCAGGCCAGAATGTTACTAAGGTCATAACACTCCGTAATGGATCAAACAGCCAGGGTACTATTGAGCTCCTAGACCCTCTTCCATTCATATTATATATTTACACGATGTAAATATCGTAGTCCTTCTGGGTTTCAATATATCAACTTGTACGCCCTGCAGTTTCAAAGCCCATAGTTAACAATCATGATAAATCCAGGGTGTTCGCCACCGTAACCATCACTGAAGTAAGCAGCGCATAAATTGGCGACTACTTACTCTGTCAGCGAACGCGAAGCTTGGAGTTTTCCGAGGTCTTTGCCAACTTGCGGGTAAAAGACGCTGTTAGCTACCCCGCTCTTCCGACATTATGAAACGTACTCGCTTGTGAGAATGAGCAGATCTTAGCTTGGTACATCTAGATGTGGTAGGTTGACCGGGCCCGGAGCAGTTGGGGGAATCCGTATGAAGACTTTGCGATACTGTCATCGTAAAGGCAATCTACCTATATATTCAGTCCTATTTTGTACTGTGGACGGTTCTCCCTCCCCACTCTCCGATGTAGCTCTTGGACAAGATGATCAACTCGGCACGCGGCTTCTGTCATCTCCAGTTTTGTAAACACAAGTCCCTGCCAACCCGAATCTCTTTCTCAACCATAGTCTCCGCCAATTGCAATTGCCGCTATCATCTCGACTGGGGGTGTATTTCAGTATGATTATCCTGATGACTGTAAGGAATTCGGACCGTTGTAGTTGGAACCTAGATTTTCGTTCAGTTGCTATATGGTGAACACCAAATTAATGACGGGTTAATTACCGCTGACGAATCACACTATCGGACGTTGTGATGTCTTGTGAAAGCCCTCAAATGGAGTTGATAAGGACAAGGGAGGCCAGGACGACATACAGCTCGTTGATGAGGCACGGAATTTGTTGGGGCTATTAAGAGCTCGCCAGATGGCTGCTTGATGACGTTCGGTTCTTGATAACAGGGCTACATATGCATCCACTAGAAGTAGATCCACTCAACGAGGCAGCATTGTGTTACGTTGGCTCATCTAGTATCATGGCAACCCTGTGAGTTTCTGATTGAGGGCAGAGCTTAAATAAAGGCAAAGGCCAGTAATTTTGGTTCCATCCTGCTATATAGGGAAGTGCCGCATAACTAACTAGATTTCCTTGGTTATGTAGCGGCTCAATTACTAACTAGTACAAGTGGATGGGCGGTAGCTAGTACTGTAAGTGGCACACCATTTTTAATGCTGTTCAACACAGCGGGAATGTCGACATTCTGAGGGTCCTGTTTGAAAGGGGCTGTCCTATTGACCAGCAAAGCGGGAACCGGGTCCAGGAGAATGTGCAGAGTAGTCGAGGGTATGTTAATTGAATTGTGTACCAAGGTTGGAGATGTAGAGGAAGTTAGCTGAGACAGAACGTGCTAGGACGGTGTTGAGTGGGCCGACGAGGGAGGTGTTTAAAGAGGTTATGGTGAATGAGAGATATATTAGGAGTGACGATGCGAGGGTCGTTTGTAAATGGCTGAATAAGAGTGAGCGGAAGTAGGACTATGGGCGATCATGGTGAAGCTTGTTTTTGAGAGCTGCGAAAGACTTTTGTGAACTGATGCCTTTGTTTGACTCTCGTAGCAGTGAAATATCTCCGCCCTTGGAAACCTCGTCACGCCTTCTACGGTATCCACTATCCTTTGAGTGCTTTTCAATCGGACCACATTGCACAGCGGCTCGGTCACTCCTCCCCACTAGCAAAAGCCCCCAGATCCATTCCCATTACTTTTCCCCCAACCTTGACTGGTTCGCACCCTTGAATCACAAACGCAACCCTCGCCCACTCGGTATCACTTACATTTCTCCAGCCATGCAGCGTATTCCTCTGTATCAAGGTATCCCCCGGACCAAGCACCCTCTTCTCACCATTCTGCATGATTGCCTCGACATTCCCATGAATCACAATCCCAAAGTCTATCGTCTTATGCCGATGAAGCGGCGCTGAGCCCCCGGGCGGCCAGTCACAGTATCTGAGAATAGTATTTCCCGGCTTTGGAAAAGAAATAGTTGCTTCGTTGGGTTCGTTTGCCTCGACAGCTTTAATGTCTGCTTCGTCTTGGAGGTTGATGGGTGATGTGATAGAGGTGTAGACTTCGTAGTAAATCATGCCGGGGATAGAGTGGGCCGTGGGGGTAGTGCCGAGGGTGGAGGAGAATGTGGCGACGCCAGAGGGGGTGTGGGTGGTTATATAGCGTTTAGGGGGTGGAAAGGGAGGCTTCTCTTCTGTTGAGGACATGGCGACGGTGGTGATGATGTTAAACTTTTTTTGTACGAGTTTGTGGCGTGAGAGCGAAAGGATACGATTGTCAGAATGTGAGACGATATAATTTATTTCTTGAGTTTGGTCCGGTTTAGCCTTTTAGACAAGCCAGGCTGGATGTGTTTTCCCGCGAGGGGTTGCGGTGAGGGGAAGGACGAGGAAGTTTGTTCTTGGCCCATGTGCTCGGGATTAGGAGACCTCGCATACAAAGCGCGGAACATGCTTGGCACATACACGATAAGAATATTGTCTGGCGATAAATTTCTTAAACCGGACCTTATTTGGTCTTCGGTTCAAAACCGGATCTCTGGCTCAATTCTGCGAGTTGAACAAGGAACAAGATCTGCGAATGGAATGGTGGTGACATTAGCAACCATCCCCAAGTCTCTACTACCCTAGAGGCCAGAATTTGCTCCAGATTTCTGTCTTAACCCCTGTGAAGGCCAATACAGACCAAGCCGGTCGCGGTAGATGTTGACCTGTCCGAGCCCAGGGTTGTCGAGTAGAGTAGGCATATCTGGGATGAGTGGGACTAGGTAATCCGTTTCGCCTAGGAATAAGCGATCAGCGTAGGGGATGAAGCCCGGGTCGAGTAATATTTTCGGTCCTCACCCCTTCCGGGGGTAGAGGGGGTGGAAAGGGAGGTCGCGGTACAGGCGGCGCGGAGGGTGTCGGCTACTCGGCAGTCGGAAGCGAGAAGGGTGATGGGGATTGGGATGTAGCTACTCCTGTTGGCTTCTTTGGTGGTGACCTTGGTCTTGTGGAAAATACGCCGGCAGTATCGGCTGTGTTTTTGGGATAGGGGCGGGGAATGGGTCGTGTAAGGAGGTGCCTGGCATTCGGGCGCTATAGACTCGGAGATGTTGAATGTGTAGCACATTACGCGGTTGGTGCTAATTACTAGTGCCAGGCCAGATCTCGGGAAATCTGAGGAAGGTAAAGGGATCGCCACACCGGGGGAGCCGATAGAGAGCTCAGTGGTCATTAGAATGGCATTTTTGCCGGGAGAGGTGCGTGTGCTGAGTTCACGCCATGGTTTGGAATCCTCTGCTACTCCGGACGCATTATCACCGGGGGCGAGGTGGATGAAACAGCGAATATCGGTCAAGCCATCGGCAGACCAGTAGTCCGAGCAGAGGTGCATGAGTGACAGGAAGTCTTTGCCCGCTTCGCCGTTCAGAATTATTGGCACCTCGACGTCGAGAGGCTTCTTCCACCATAGAACATAGAGTGCGAATGCCGGCCGTATTGATCCTGAGAAGGGAAATGGGCATCTACTTCATGGCGCGTGCGAGCACCTAGATGATCATCCACGCGGCTTGCACACAGATGATGCTCTTTGCCATCCAGTCGGCCAACCGGTCGTGGCTTGATCTCCCTCGTTTACCAGGACGGCAGAGGGGATGAGCGAAAGAGATATCAGGTTGACCAGAACAATCATTTGTCGTGTATTGTCAGAATTGTTTCGGGGGACAGAAGTAGGTTAGAAGGTTTCAAGAACAGGAGGACCGAGTTCTACAAGGCAAGATAACATAGATCAGATCCCGGCTAAGACACTCTCATTCCTTCTCCACCCCTAATTCCATTAGGTTTTTGAAGCGGGCTACCGCGGCAAGCCAAGGTCGAAGGCGTTTTATTAGCCAGAAAGCTGAGCACAGCCCCAAACCCCCGCACCCGCTTGTGTGCCTTGCAAGCAAGGCGTCCTCGTGTCTGGTCTCTAAACATCCGACCAGGTGTCGGTGGCGGTGTTTAATCTCCTTGAAAAGAACGGCGAGCTGGTAGACATGACTGCAGTAGTTCAGCATCTATCTCGTTAGTACCATCACATCGTATCCCCTAGTCTCTTTAATTAGTTGCCACCTCATAGTCCTAAACTTCGCTCGCACTTGAGCCCCAATGACTGTTTTACCAGGCAGAAGCATATGTTCACTTCCTGACCTTGCCTCAGTTCAGAGAAGTCGTTGTGATTAAGGCAGGGTACGTCTGTTGACCAGGTCGCCAGGACCTTAGAACCCATGCATGTCTCTTGTTTCTCCTGATAGGCGTCAATTCACTCATCATACACCATACACACATCGAGAGTTAAATAATGTTATAAGTGACTTGCTTCATCACAAACTAGCCAATTCCGGGTTGTACGGGCCATCAGCACCCCCTCACAGGCCTCACAGCACCGAGGCGTCTTCGGCCGTAAAACATATCATTGCTAACTACCTGCGCCGAGTCAACAATCCGGGCGACCATTTCCACCCCGTTAAACAGCCCCCTACCGTCTCCCAGCAACCAACTCAACGCAATCGCAATAGTCGGCAACACGCTCACCGCATCCCCCAAACCCACCCACTGCGATTCAGTTCTGGCCTTGACCAGCACCCCAGCTGCCAACAACATAGCAAAAAATGTTATAAGCCGCACTCCAGGCCAATTGCATCATAATCCTGCTAAACGCTGCCTTGCTCACATGCACGTTGACTGTGAAGCGGCAACTGCGTCGTTGATGCCGTCTTTGTAGAAGAGGACAGTTTTTCCCTGAGCGATAATTAAGGAGAGATATGCTTGTTGCTCGGCGAGGTGCGTTAGACAGCAGCGTTGGCGAGAAGGATAGACAGTTTAGAGGCAATGTTTTCTACGGTCCGTGGTGGTCGCCGGAGACAAGATGAATCATGATATTACAGGTGGCGAGTTGCAGGAGGATGGATTTTGCGCTGGGATGGAGGCAAGAGCGGAGGCCAAAGAGGGCCATAGGGGTCTGGTCGCGGGTGATGAGGGCTGTGGTAAGGCCGCTCGTCACGTCTTGACGGCAGAGTGGTCTGAGTTCTTGGTCCAGTTAGGGTTGCAGGCTTAGCAGATGGCCCCGTGGTACGTAGCTCGAACGCCGAAACCGGAGAGGGAGCGGACGTCATCGAGGGTGATGGCGTTGACTTTGGAGAGCTGTGTGTCATCTCCGTATCCTTTTCTATCCAGGACAAGGATTATCAACCGTACCTATTGAAATGGTACAGAGAAACTCACAACTACACCCACACACCCAATAACAAGAGGGGAGGACAAAGTGACAGGTGTCCAGGCAGGACAGACAAAATAGACAAGGCGATCTGAGGCTACACCACAACAAACTGGGTTCCCGGGACCGGACAACGATCAAAACAACATGTGTGAGTAGAGCTCCCTCTGGTTAGAGGGATTGTACTGCGCATGTAACAGTAGCCTGCAAGGTGGCTGCAACAATGTGTGCGAAGAAGGATGATGATTATTGTGTCTTGTCTAAGTCGAATGGCCCAGATGGCCCTACTTATGGTGCGAAAGAAAATTGGTCCCACTGCAAGATCCAGTAGCGCCGTCCTGGCACGTGCCTCCCTCTGATCAGAGGGCCCTGGTTCCCTGGGGACAGTTTTCCCCTACTCACTATAACCGCCCTATACTTCAAGAACCACGATGATACTGAGCTTCTGGGACTTCGTGCAAGACGGAAGCTAGGCCAGCCAGAGTGAGAGGTGGCTAGCAGATAATGGAATACGTTAGTACCGTTAAGAACTGGAATATGAAGACGGGAACATATACAAAGGCAGTGGCCGGGCATTGCAACCCGCGTCAATTCCGTCGTATTCTAGCCTGATTCGAAGTTTCTTGCATCGGTATTATCCGACAATACCCCGGTGATCTAGGATACGGCAACAGGGAGCGGGGTATACATTAGGGAAACTACGTTTGTCCCATTCTCACTTAATTCAAAGTTATCTGTATCGCCCTTATCTGACAGCACCGTTAAGTTGGGACAGGGCGCCTAGTATGTATACACAGATCCTCGAGGGGAATTGCCTTCACGTCAACTCTGTGGCATTCTTGGCTGATTTCGTGACGGACTGGGCCCGTACAGACCACCTGACCCCCCGGATGAGACTAGTCCCAGACCACGCCTCTTAGTGTGCTCGGCACAGATCTCCCCATGATTCTCTTCTTTCTTTACTCATCAGGCGTAGTGTACCCGTAGAGTAGCGTAACTAGCTAGAATATACTGCAGAGGCCGGTACAGTTATTAGACTTGAGGTATGTCAATCGATCTTCACTGTACCTCCCTATTTTTTATGCGACCTTAACTTATATGACTCACGGTCTCCAAATTTCCCGTCCACCTGTAGACATATTTGGCTGGCGATTACGCTTGAATAAGCCCGAAACAACTGCCTTGACACCACGAAGCATCCGCACCAGGAAGAAAACGGGAATTAGCCACTCAGACGGTTTCTTCTGGCCCGCCTCGGAACGCTGAAATGCCTGGAATCTCCTGCCCAAACTGCTCCATTTTGCATCTTGCTCCATCTCTGCTACCAGCGAACGTCGCCTTGGGGCATAGATGTTGCCCATGACTCGGACAATATTATTCAGGTTGAAGGTGACGAAGTAAGTGATGGTGGCGACTATGGTAGCTACTATGAGTAGGGTATCACGATTGTATGACTCATTTATGCTCCAGATAGCCTTTGATGTAAGTTAGTCCAGCAAGGTAACAATCAGTTTACCGTGCCCATCACAAGTCTGACTCGGGAAGATAATCTAATTACGTACCACACATAGCCCCAGCGGAAGGAAGAATATGCTGACAAACGTTAGAAGCTTTACATTCTCTCCTAGCTGTGTTGATGCCCGGCTCTCCATAACAGCACTAGCGTTAAAGAGCTGAGACAAGGCGTTAGCACATGGTACCTGCAACCAGGAAAATAGCGTTGTAAACTTGCGGGATACGAGACAACTCACCCCATCTCGCATAACCGTGATACGTGCTAGCTTCTCACAGAACGCTTGACGCAATTGCCTAAGTTCTTCGCAGGCCTCCGAGGCGTCCTTATCCGCCGTGGTGAGGACTTGCTGCACGTATTCACGCCAGTGCTCTACCTGATCCTTCATGAGCGGGGCCATGAAGGGTACTACCGCTCTCTTCTGATACAGACTCCACTGTTGAATGTTATCATCGAGAAGACTGACAGCCTCATGTATGAAAGTAATGATCCAAAAGTAACGCTTCGAGGTCGAAAAGGCGTCGTCGTCGAACAAGATATCCTGCAGATGGGCTTGTTGTCTTAGCACATCGCTGACATTTACAAGCTCATCCAACTCTTGCAGGATGGTGCGCCAGCGGCTGGCTACCTGCCCTAATGCCCTCGCCACGTAGTATGCCGATTGTGCTCTAAGCGATGGTGAGCGGCTGGTAATATACGTCGTTGAGGGCCAGAAATTCTTCGGCGTCAAACAGAGGATGGACCAATGAATGGCGTCTTGCGAAGTCGATGTAGTCTCCATTGGGATATGACACATCTAGAATAATAAATGCCTCACTGTTAGAATGATTTTCTTTTTCTCTTTTTTCCCTTTTTTTTGTTTGATTTTATTTTTTTTCGTGGGGCGAGGCAGTGGATGGGGATTTACAGTGAAACAACTTTTCCTTAACCAGCTGCCATTTTGGTTGTAGAACGGAACAGTGTGTCGTGAGATATGAGATTCATCTGACTTGGCCGGATCAGAATAAATCATCTCGTAGAAGGCGATGTGGAACCCCGCGTCATGTCTAATTGCGGAATCAGGCATAACAGGGCTCTGAAATTTCCACGGATCCGCGCTTAGGTGTGCTTTGATACTGTGGGTGAGGGCTCGGTAACGAGGGCTGACGTACACCCAGGGAAGAATATATAGGTCTGGATTGTCAACAGCCGTCGCTTGCCACAAGTTAGGATGCAAACCCGAGAGTCCTTCGAAAAGCCTGTTGCACGTATCAGTTTTGAAACCAACTGCTCAGTCTCGCGTGCGGAGCCACACAGCCTGATGCAAACTCACAAGAGGCGCCTCCAAGGCTTGCCGCATTCCGTACCGCAATCATCATTGTCCAGCAGCCTTCGCAGTCCAAGCGCGAATCCTGCTCGTCTCCACTGTTCCTGAGATCCCGTGGAAGCATGTGTTGTACTAGGCCCTCGAGGCCTATAAACACATCCCTCTTGAGGTTGCCATCGGGAGTTGGATGGCCAGCCCCAGTCGACAACCGTAAAGGTCCCAGTCCATCTCTCTGCTCGAATGGCTTTGTTGGCCTCCTGCAACAGCCCAATGGAGTGGAGTGCCGAGTCCAGTGGCAACGCGGAATAGAATGATTTCGTCAAGGACAGGGATAGCCGCCCATCGTCAGGTATAGAGCAGGCGTTGCCGAACTCCCGAAGGAGCGTATCGACTATCCTGGGATCTGCGTCATCGCCCTCCTCATAGCTATGGCCTCTCCATCTATCCCGGACCATGTCCCATTCCTCTAGCCGCCCAGTCTTTCCCGTCCATGTTTTAATTATGTCGTCAAGCTCCAATCCCCGTCCCATCATCCGGGCTCGGCCCGTCGCGTCCCTGATTAATTTCCGAATCTCCAAACCAGATAGGTTCAAGTCCCCCGTAGCATTCTGGAGCCAGTAGTCAATCAGAGCTCGGGATTGTATCAAAGACGGTTCCAATTGATCCAGAAAGTGCGTGAATAGTTTGACGGTTTGGTCTGCAGACAAGGGGGCAAAGGGGATCTGCTTCATATATGGTCTTAGCGCATAGTCTACGGAAGGAGTATGGCTACTGAAGATGAGGACTCCGCGAAATCGACCGAGTCTGTTCACTAAGGCTGTAGACCGTGAGCAGAAGTTATAGTTTCTTGGGCGTGTTACGTACCTGTGACTAGGGCATTCTGTGCAAGACCATCGCCTGGACGTCGCGCTTGCAACATAGCATCCGCGTCAACGCTGCACGGCAATATTAGGAAGCGGGCATCATTAAATCTACTTGGGGTGTTGTTTTTACATGAAAAGAATCGCACCCCAGCGGAAACAGTGTTCGGCCAACGACGACAGGTTGCTATCGAAGATGACAGGGTCAAGGCCCAAACCAGCAGGGCCTAGAGTTAGAAGGGGGCGCTTGACGAATTCGGCCATCACCTCAGCCAAAAGTGTTTTACCAACTCCCGGGGGTCCTAGAAAAAAATGAGTTTGACTTGACACTGCGACATTTAACAGGATGTACTACGCTCAGAAAAAGCAGGGAGACGGTAAGAGAGGCAGTATACGTCAGCACTCGGAGCCATCCACTTACCATGGAAATGGTAGACCAGTGCGTCCCTGAAATTCCATATGACATCCTGTAGGCTACTATTCAACCATTTCCTCCAGTTGTTGAAGTACGTCGTGAGATCCGCCATGAGCATCTTCCGGATCGACTCCTCAACGTCGACCGTTTCAAGCAAGTCAGACTGCCAAGAGCACTTAGAAAGTTTGCTGATGGGGAACAAAGCCCACTGCCCCTCGGAAAAGTTATATCCCTCTACGCTCGTCGGGAGAAGTAAAAGGCCCCTCGCGTTGGTCAAAATGTCTCCAAGTTTCTTTGGTTCGGTGCAAGCCTTGCAATAACACCCAAAGCTTTCGAGTGGCTTCGGGCCATTGGCGTTCTGCATCGAGAAACCCTCAGGATCTACAACTACGCGCCCAGAGTTCTATAGACGCATCAACATTACGGAGAAGTGGAAAGGACGGGCCCATCATACCTCGTGGGTACCGAAACCACGTGCGGTCGAGCTTGCGCCGGCATAATGCCACGTGGGAAATTCCCCCCTCTCGATTTCACAAACTCTTTCGAAAAAACAAAGAATATGCCTGCTCTTAAGAATCGCCGCCCGCAGGTTGGAAATTGAGTTCTGCGGCTCAGAGACGACAAGAGGGCGGAAGGGTAATCCGCTGATCGGCTTTGTTCCGGGGAATCGATCGACTTGGAAACTGCCTCCTACCCTCACAAAGGCCTCTCCGTTCCACTTGAAGTGCCAGTATTCCACCACGCAGTGGCTCGTAGACAGGTAGGTGGAAACACATTCGCATGATGAAACCTCGACGACTTGACCATCTTCCGCATCTTCGGAATTAATGAGCAGCGTCCCGGGCCCGAAGAGTCCCGGCAAGTGCTCAAATAGGACAGCTCCTTTTGAAACATAGTTGCGTCGTTTTGTGACGTATGCGCGACAATCGCCCGCGGTTTCAAGACACCGAAACAGCTGAGAGATGTCGTTTGTCAGGTCTATTGTCCAGGTAACGCCTGTAAACAGGTCCTGAAACTCCCTTTCTTCTCGAAAGCCCTCGTCACAAACCAGACTGAGCATTTCGAAATGGCACATGAGGTCTGCGAAGGGAGACGCAAAACTCAGGCTTTGGTCATCCCCGCCGGTGTCTTTGCCGGCGTCCAGGCACAGACCCGATATTCCGCGGAGTAATGCCAGCAGGTCTCTGCCAAAGATGTAAATTTCTTGAAGATATTCTTCACCACTGGAACGAAGTTCTATTTTCGTTCGGAAAGAGCGAAACTCTTTTGTTGTTATCTTGGTGACTGCAGCTTCGGTGCTGCCTGTGCTGGTCACTGTAGAAGGCTTAACCGTGACCTCCACATTCCTGAGGCGTTGATCAAATTCATCCAGCTGAGTCTTGATCTGGCGGAGAACCTCCAGGATCTTGAGAGACGGCGTTTCATGGTCCATATCCACTGGGACCTGATTCTGGGAAGGTACATTGATCCGTGGCGGCAATGCCAGGAAAGGTGACCTCGAGACTGGAGGAAAGCGGGGTCGAGATCGCCCGATTGTCGGCGCCGCCCGCAGCGTGACAATTACGAGGCAGTAAGGAGCCCACACAGCCCAACACGGATAAATAAATGTTCCGCACATTGCACATGGTAACACCTACCCTAGGAAAGTTCATAGGAGGCGTGTTGGAGATGAGCTATCGCACCACAGAGGCCCAAGCGGTGGCACTGAGGTGACGCTTCGCGCCACGCATCCCAAATGGCTTTCCGCCATTCTGGATTGGTGCGTTTATACCTATACAACACGTTGCGATGGCATACCGTCTGGGTCGTCCGGCGAAAGTCCTTAATCCTAGTTGACTGTTCGAGAAGACAGGTACGGTTTATCCCCTAGCCTTGCCTACGTTCAGAAAGGTCGTTGTGATTAAGTTACGGTACATCTATTGACTAGGTCACTAGGACCTTAGACCCTATATATATCTCTTGTTTTTCCTGACAGGTATCAATTCACTCATCATACCCTATATACACATCGAGAGTCAAATAATGCTATAAGCAACTTGCTTAATCACAAACTAGCCAATTCCGGGCCTTATAGGCCATCAGCATCCCCTTATAGATATCACATTACCGAGGTGTAACAGTCTCAGAAGTGTATTGCAACTATCTGGTGACGACTCTACGAGTACACTGAACTTGAGGAGAGAAAGGAAAGACAGAAGATTCTTGGGACTCTCTAGGCCTCTTTATCCTTGAGTATAGTGGCCTGGGCGTATTGCTAGAATCTTCGATGGTCGACATTTGGGAATAGCTTCATTCAGGGGTTCGGTGGCCCGTGCTTGTCACGGGTTGGCTGAGTTGCCAAGGCCTGTACCGGGCTCAGCCCGTTACACGAGGTATCTTCGACTATAAAATATATTATTGCTAACTACCTAAGCAGTCAACAATCTACGTAGACGATCATTTCCACCCGTTTAAACAGCCCCCTACTGTCTCCCAACAACCAACTCAACGTAATTGCAATAATCGACAACACACTCACTTATCAAAATGGTACAGAAATTCACATCTACACCCATATACGTAATAACAAGAGGGGAATACGAAGTGACAGGTGCCCAGGCAAGACAGATAAGATACGTAGAGAAGACGGTCCGAGACCATAATTACCACAACAAACTATGTTCCCAGGGTCAAACAATAATCAAAACAACATGTGGAGTAGAACTCCCTCTGGTCAGAGGGATTGTACTGCGTACGTAACAGTAGCCTGCAAGGTGGCCGCAACAAAGTGTGCGAAGAAGGATGATGATTATTGTGTCTTGTCTATGTCGAATAACCCACCTTACCTCAAGCACTTCCCGTGGGTGTTATTTTCCTTCCAATTCCACCGCCCAACTATTTTCAATTAGTTACGGCTCAGAATCAAATATATACAACTCCTTCTCGCAGAGGCTCAACCTCGCTGTTCGAAAATGAACAATGACCCATCTCATCTCCCTCAAAGTGTACCGCCCCCCATTGAAGCGGTTCTTTCCACGCGTGCTCATCGTAGGATACTTGGTGGCACGCTGCTGAGATAGCTGCACTGCAGCTCCCCGCGACGGGCATGGTCTCGGAGCTCAACCTTTGACAGCCAGTCGCCACCAGGAAGATGATCATAAACCCCCCGATGATGATGACGCTGATCAGACCCGGGGGGGACCACCCGCACATGGTGTGGGTCATCTCGGTATCCCGGTTCTCCAGGCTCTCGTCGACCGGGTTCTGGTAAACTTCGATGAATACCAGAAAGATGCTCTGCGAGATAAGCCAGTGCAAGAGGCCCGAGAAAGTGAGGAGCGGGATCGAGTACCGGTACGGCAGCTGGAGGAAGTAAGTGGAGCGCTGCGCGCCAGATAGGCGCGACGTTGAGACGCGGAGCCCCTTACGCTTGCTCGCGTAGCTGTCCCACTCGGTGCCGAGCGCGATATTGGTGAAAAGGCCATTGTAGGTGAAGTACAACAATGACATGACGGCTTGCGGGCAGTTTGCTAACACTACGTTGCTTAGCAGGAGCGTCCAGCCACTGCCTTGGAATTGGTCCTCAATGAGCGTCTTGTTACTGAGAGTGCCCAACCCCAACCCCATGACCGTAGACAAGTCTCGTGCCCCCTGCATGACCTGCAAGCCATACACCAGGAGCCCTAGGCAGGTACATAGAGCACACGAGAATCTGAAGGAGCGGTTTGAGCCATGTCAGCACTCAGACTCCACATACCGAGTCTGCCCCGGGGATTCCAAAGGTTTTTTATACTTACAGCAAGACGCAAATAACCCATCGTCCTACGCTCGCTATCCCAAACTTTCTCACACGTTTGAATTCAGACAACAGGCGACAAGAGCCTCGCCAGTTTCCTACACTCTCCGTTATATCGTTCTTCGAGGTCAGGCATAGGCCACGGGTCGACTCATCCGGGAAGCGCATAAACGAAGCTACGGCGTCGCCGACAGTCAGAAGTGGCTCCGTGTCAAATCTCAGCGCCGCAACTAGCATTAGAAGTGCCTTGAGCAAGTTTAGTATCGTTACAAGCCAACATAGCGTCGGACTAAACAGCAGCTTGCAACGCTCGGCTGTCGGCAAGCTGTAACACTCCTTAACCGGGTAGCCGAATGGAGTCCAATGTTCCAGGTCATCTCTCAAGCCAGGAATTTCGTCTGGGCACGACGTTTGCGGGTGCCCAAATTTTAGCCCATTGCACATCCAACCATACGCCTGAAAGATGTCGCAGCCCGTTGTAGTCAACTCTAGCCCTATCCCTGACTGGCGGGAGGAGTGCGAGTTGGTCGCCGGTAGGTCAGTACCGGTATGGACGAGTAGTAGATCACCGCGGACTGACTGGTAATTAGAAGCGTACGCCTCGAAACAGGCATCGCGCTCCAGCCGTTCGAGACGGCCCTCAAGTGCGGCTTGGTACATGGCTTTCATACTACTGGTCTGCAGATACGGCGGCAGTGACGTCCGGTTCTCGATCGTCATGAAGGCTTCGTTGACTGTAAAAACCACGTATCTATTGCAGGAGATGGAAGTGAATACGGCCGAGTTGTAGCTACCCAAAGTAAGTACTTATTTGCGCGACTTGGGTAGCCCTAACTAGAACGCTAGGGGTGTACTTACAACAAGTGAAGAGGCACCGATGAGAGCGATAGGAGAGCCCAAATAATCGCATTGCCCCAGGAAATGACCGACAAGAGATTTCGGAAACTAGGCACACCGATGTCGACCCATCTCGACTCCTGATGGGCCTTGTCGATCTGCTTGCGCGTCGGGGCGGATAGGAACTGCATGTAATAGTTACTGCCAGCGAGGAGGACGGTGCTAATGGCGTTGATGACCACGTGGATGCCCGTATTGATGTTCTTTGCTGTCGAGCAGGAGTACTGGTCCGAGAGGATGCCGACGCCATCCTGTACATTGCTCCAGGGCCGAGTTACTGCCCAGATGGTGAAGGTAAGATTTGCAACGAACGAGGCAAAGGAAGCGGCGCAGAAGCAGAGGGCCGCTTTCTGCCATCGCGGTTGGCCGGAAGGGGCCATGGTTAGAATTGCAGCGCTATCTCAATGGCGTAAGTACTGGGGAATTGCAGGGACACGCTGGGATGAAGTTTATTAGAATCCAGCTACGGCCCCCGGTAGAATGACCTGCAAAGGAGTCAATGCTGAACCCAAGGGCGGCTCGGTGATGGAGCTGGCCTGGCACTGCGCCGCCTGCGCACTCGGATATCGGGGTACATACGGTACAGTACGGTACTATGTAATTAATAGTGGTTGTCAGCCTGCGATGCAGGCTGGTTGTGGTGTTGCAATTTCAATCAATCCTTGCAGCCCACCCCACTTTCTTCCTCCTGCAACGACCGACTGCGCCGCCCAGCCGCCTATAAATCGTTACCATAGGCTCGTCACATCGGCTCTACGGGTTCCGTAGCTCCATTGTGTATGTCGATATGAGTGCGTAGTTTCTTGTTTCTCCGGGTGTAATTGATAGTTGCATAGCCCCTGCGAACGTTATCTCTGAGGCACAGACTGCATTTACTGAAGGCAGTTGTAGCTAGCTGCGTAACTGGCCTGTGCGTATGTCTATATGAGTCTGCAGACATGACCTCAGATTGAAGCCTGTGGACGTTGCAAACATTTTGGCCTCCGATGTCACAGAGACCAACTTATAAAAAAAAAAAAACATAGACATCTTAAATATCAGTTACCAGTCTACTAAGAAAACTTAATACTATATCAAAGGTATCCTGAAATCTGTTTTTGAGAGCCATACCTAATGACATATAAGTTAGATGTCTTAGCGCTTGACCTTTCTTGACTGGTAGGACCGGGGTGTGCTTCTCCCGTGTCACAGCTCAATAAAACAGTCAATTGCCTCCGTTAAACTTTCAATATATAGCACCTACTATATTAAATATGTTGAGTCCGGGGAAACTGTCTCCTGGGAGCCGGGGCCCTCTCATCAGAAGTTGCCGCACCACGGAGGCCCAAGAGGTGGCACTGTGGTGACGCTCCGCGCCAGCGTTCCTAACAAATCAAACTATTCAAATCAAATTCAAATCGAATCGAATCAAATCAAATCAAATTAAGGTGTTTTCAAATCAAATCCGCCCGCCAGCGGATTTGATTTGATTTGACTAAATTTGAGTATTAGTAAGGTGATCCACTTGTCCATATTAGGGTTAAGGGCCAGTCTTGCTCTTGCCATCTACAGATCGATAAATACATTGCCACTCTAGAAGACTAGCCTGCTTACTGGGCAGCGATGATCCTACATCCTGGGCTCAAGAAGCGACGGATTGAGAAGCACCTTTCCGAAGAACACGCTCAGCGTATCATTCAAGGCTGCAAGAAGTTCTTTGACGAAGATTACAACGAGCAGGGCTCTCCATTCCCCCAACAGTCTATTCAGACTCAACCGAACTACCTCATCGACGAAGACTTCTACGATAAGCCTGAGGATCTCCTCCTAAGGATGAGATTACTGAATACTTCTCTTTGCCGTTGTTACCTGTGGAGGACCCCCTAGAATGGTGACGGCGGCACCAGACTTCGTTGCCAAAGCTGGCAAGAATGGCGTTCGATATCCTATCAATACCTGTCACTTCTTGTGAGGTTGAGAAAGTATTCAGCCAATCAAAGTTGACGATATTGATATAAAGGTGTCGATTGATGGACTAGACAATTGAGTAGCTCGTTTGTTTGAAGTATTGGCTATCAAAACGGGTGTTTTGAAGCAGGGAGGTTGCTTGACTAGAAATTGCGATGGCAGGGCGCCACTTGTATTCTAACAATTTGAATAGATTTGACTGTACTCAAATCAAACTCAAACCAAATCAAATTTTACCCCTGTCCGCTCAAATCAAATCAAATCTGAGCCTGATTTGGTTTGATTTGATTCATAGGAACGCTGCTCCGCGCCACGCATCACAAATGGCCTTCTGCCACTCTGGAACGCGTTGCGATGGTATACCGTTTGGGTCATCCGGCGAAAGCCCTTAATCATAGTTGACTGTTTGAGAAGACAGATGCGGACGATCAAGCAGGGCGGGCGGGCTGGAGCAACCCGGATTTCCTCCTGTTATTACACGGGGTTTATGTAGTCAATACGGAGAAAACATTTTTATTACAACGTTATAACTACGTTATTCAACGTCGAAGTACTCGTGAAAATGTAACCTGGGTTAACAATCAGTCGTTCTCAATGCCCCAGATGTCCAGTCCAGGCCCCTCCGTTTTTTCAGAAAGGTGGGCTGGAGAGACTCGAGAGACTCCTCTACATTAGGAACACATGCATTCTTTCACTTTTTCACAAATAACAACAGAAATAAGCGGCCAGGGAAGATATGCAGCTCGCGGACGCTTTAGGGGTTCTAGGTGCCGTTTCGTCATTAATGATAGCAGATGTAACTTTGGCCTGGAATGCAGGGGAAACAAACAAGCGGATTGAATTTTGCGGAAACAATGCGATTTAAATCTCACCACCTATATCGCAGAAGGGTTTCATTTGCTCCCGAAGCACAACACGTCACCGCAGTTCGCTGGGTGCAGGTGTTGACTCGCTGCTCATTCCCACTCTCCCTGCGAGAGCAAGGTGCAAGGTTTAATGCTAGTTAATTAATCCTTGCTAGCAAAATGCTATCGTTGCGGTTTCTCTAGACGCGAGCTCCAGCAAATAATTGCAGGATGCTTGGTATCTCCTCTAGGATAGACAATAGCAATCCTAGTGTAGGACTTGCAGTCGACTGCGAAAACTAGGGCAAACCGTGAATTGATAAGAGGGAATGTGCTTTCTGACAGCCCATATAAG
The DNA here is from genome assembly GCA_022530565.1 of Madurella mycetomatis. Lineage (NCBI taxonomy): Eukaryota > Fungi > Ascomycota > Sordariomycetes > Sordariales > Madurella > Madurella mycetomatis. Next base: position 8,715,511 of record JAJTVB010000003.1, on the reverse strand, counting down.
GTCTTTCTCTCTTACTTTGCAGCTATCTAGTACCATAATCGTTATTCTTCCCCGACTTTCCAATATAAGTTTACACCCAGCCTACAAATACAGTTCGATATATATAGCAGTAGAGGGTCCAGCACACCCCTATAATGATGGTAAAGCGGTATAGGGAACAATGATAGCATTCGTCAAGTGTTTAGTACTAAGTCGGGGAAATTGTCCTTATGGAGCTAGAGCTTGGGAAGGCCAGTCCAGGGCGCATCATGTAATTTGCCGCCTGTTGACAGGTCCTCCCGGTTGCAAGGATCTAGCGCTCATTTCAACACCAGCCACCACTTACCATGGAGAACAAATCCTGCCCAGAAGTACGGAGCAGCAGTGTTTTCCTGGGCTTTGATGCTCAGGGCGGCCATCCGGAGCCGGCGCGCCAAGTCAACGATTGGGCTCCCGTCGCGGCCCTCTACAGCATCCATCTCGTAGAACATATCGCTGAAGGCTGCTCCGGATAACTTGTCATTGATCGGCCACAACGTTGCGATGACCATACTAGCGCCTGCGTGCAGAAAAGCAGATATGAAGCCCACTGGTTCGTCGCCTGTGTTGAGCCGCTCAGTACCAGAACCGCATCCGATAAGGACAACGGCTGGCCGGTGCTGGTGACAGTCCATATCGAATACCTCCCGTGTCTTGAGCTGACAACCCCCCGCGAAGACCATGGCGTTTTGCTGCGGGTGATGATTGGCATTTACGTGACCGTGGAAGTGAACGAGACGCGACATGGAGAGGGACGAGCAGAACCGACCTTTGGTCGCCTCGCTTCTGGAGTAACACCTTCCGCCGAGACGTACTGCGAGCTCCTCCACCGACTGCCCTCCTGCAGGCGTGTCTCCAGTAGGGTTCCCCAGAAAGACGAAGCCAGCCAGCGACCCCTCTCTAGGGCTTGCCGTCGGCTGCAGACACCGACCCAGTACAGCAGAGGAGTAAGTGTAGACGATAGGGTTGCGCTCTAACACAGCCACACCTTCGATCATGATGGCGTGTAAAGGAATCTTAAATAGAACCCCCGTAGGGCAGAATATGAGCAGCTCATCTGGATTGGCCACATCCGGGTCGAACAGTGGCGCACATAATTCTGATAACTCAGAGAGCAGTTCCTCGGCGGTGTCTACGGATCTGAAGTCTTCTTTTGTCGCCACCAGATCTTGGTACCACTGCTCCACTGCCGAGGTGGTTATACCCAATTTGAACATGCGGAACCGCGTCCTTTCGCGACATGAAATCATATACACCGTGTCCCCAACAAAAGCCCAGTGAATAATCACCGGGGAATCCACAAAGTTCGGAATTTCGACGGCGTCCTCCGGTGCTAGGGGAACAGGCAACATAGATGCATCTGGATCAAAGCCATCCCGCCGTGGTTCCCCGGCAAACACGCGCGCTTTGGCATATTCGGCCCACATCCAAGCTTCCTCGAACTGTCCAGTTCGAAAGCAGATTTCTATGGCCAGCCCTAATGCCGAGTAGGGAATGCTCTCGTTGCGGCCTCGCAGGGAGTACTTGGAGAGCAAACTGTCAAGCCCTGGACCAGTAAGCGAAGCCATACCCCTAGCTTCTTCATCCCAGAGCTTTCGGACTTCCGAAATGTGATAGAGCGCTGTATCTAGTACAGCGTCATCATCGGATTTCGAGCCCAGCGCATCCCACGCCACAGCAGCGAGGATATGGCAACAGGCGATCTCGTCGATGCGGTTCCGACACTTTGAGTGTGCTAGCGACCTCTCAAGCGCGGCCAAGCACAGATTCCATGACTCGGACGATCCTGAGACCATGTACTCATGCAGGTGGGCTCGGGCTTTGGTGAAAAGAGCCTGATAGAGTAACTGATTGCTGTCTCTATTCTCAGACATTTCGACCACTTCAGCGAGAACATCCGCAGCCCCCTTATAGTCCCCATAGTCGAACTTTGCGTGGGCCATCTTGTACTTGATCTGTTGATATCGAAAGACCCTCTCTGGCTCAGAAAGATGTTCGAGCGCCGCGAGTGTTCTCCCGAGCCAGACTTCACCGCGGGGGGTCTTGTTCATCATCCGTTCGTCCGCCAGCTCTTTGTCTAGACGCAGCTCGGCACTTCGTAATTGAAACTCAACCAGATTCTTTTGTCGTGCTTCCTCATACAGATTCTCGAGGTCAAGTCTTTGCGCAGCCCTCCACCCGGCCAGTTGAATTTGGTCGGGATCCGCTGCTACTCTGATTGAGTCACCCGACATCAGGAAGCCCATGAGAAACCTGGCTTCATCCTTGAGTCCTTGGTCGTTAGCTTCCTCGGCAAACACTTTTAGTTGGGCGGTCCAGTGCAGGGCGGCGTTGGTGTCGCTACATTCTTTATACGACTCCGCCAGGCTGCTCGCCAGCGTAAACTTCAGTCCGGGCATAGAACATTTAGAGTGCCGTTCAAAGAAGCGTGTAGGGCAGGATAGCGCAAGGCCTAGTCTTGTCCGGCTGTTCATATCTCCATCGATTAGATCGAGATATTTGAGCCAAAATTCAAAAGATGAGTATGGCGGCTTGTGCGGTTGCCAGGAAGCCCGTGGTTCTCCCCCATTTACTAGAAGGATAGACCGGGGAGGCATCTGGTATTCGTGACTGCCGCAGTTGCAAAGTCAGTCGAGATTGTTAAGGAATCTTGTGCAGGGAAAGACTGGCCCACCTCCTTAATGACAAGTCTCTTATGCGTTCCGAGTACCTCTCCTCATCTCCTCGATTAAGGTGCATCTCGGCCTCTAGGAATTCGGCGACAAGCATGCCATTTCTTGCCCCACGTTCTCTGCAACCCTGCAAGAGGCGCTCAACTGTTTCCAATCCATCACCGTCATACCTCCCCACCCTTAACATGTAGAGCTCGGCCCACCACTGCGCTTCAGGATTACGGCTTATGTAAGGGGGTGCGTGGATTTGCATCAGCTCCTGGACAACTTGCTGAGTTTCGCCTTGACCAAAGTAAGCCTTCGCTAGGAGTACCCCAAGATGGACTTGTAGATCTGGGTGATCTGCCGAGATAATGTCTATGGTCTGGCCGATCCGGGAGATTTGTATGTCCGGTGGATTGGAGACGGCCTCGGCTAGGTGAATCATAGCTAGGTGACCAACTTGGCGCTCGTGGAGGAATCGTGCTCTCAGACCGTCTAGCAATAGCAAAGAGGGCAGGCTCGCTATCCGCTCCTCGGCGTCCGCCGTCGACTCGCAGAGGAAATGACAGCCAAGACAGAGTATCGTGTGGCAGAAGAATAGGAGCGACAGGTCTTGGTCGTCAAAGGATTCAAGTGGCTTGTCGGCGAGCCACGCCGCGTATGTGTCCTGGGCTGTCTCCACAGCCTCTTGCAGCGCCAGATCCGTGTGCACGCGCGACAAGTCATAGGCGGCTATGGTAAGAGCCTCCTCCTTTGATCCTCTAGATGACTCCCTAGCGGCTAGTTGAGTGTAGTCATGGGTGACCTGTTCGAACTGGTGGAGCATAAAATGACAGAACGCCCGCTCGCACAGGACCCAGTCGTCGGTGCCAGGGAGGTTGGAGAGGACAGCCAGAGCGGCGTCATACTGGCCGCTTTGTCTAAGAAAGATTACTCTCTTCCGCATCATCATGTCCACGGTTTTTCTGGTAGATGTCTGGCAACGTGTTAGGACATAATTAGGGCTTACCTGCCGGTTGTTGGATTGGCTGCCCAATCTGTGTCAGCCGCCCAGAAATCACGCAGCCCGCAGCCGGCTGCCGGGGGTAAGCTTCTTCCGGCGGGGTCTGTGTTGCGATTCCGGCCTTTTGCAAACCACAGAAGAAAAAGAAAGTTCGAAACCGTAATTACCTTCAGTAGTGCTCAGTCCATGCCCACTCTTTTTAAACTCAAGTCGCCCGTTCTAACACAGCAAGACTACCTTGGCATTAATGATAGTTGGCTACGAAACGCCTTTGCATCCCGCACTGAAGGCGGCACTCATTTCACATCACATGTCGGACAACGTGAGCTTTACTATCGAATTCGAAGTCGACCCTGTCAAGAACGCAGAACTTGGAGCTGTCGTCTCTCGAACAGCCGATTCCGATGTATCGGAATCCCCGGAATTGAGTCGGCTCGAACACCCCTCCAGCATCCAAGCCGGGTCCCAAGACAACGGAAGATCATATTTATCCATCATTGCGTCGACAATCCAGGCTGTCAAGCCAGACTGTACGCTGTTCATCTGGCATGCACACTTTCATCCGGGAGTTGGAAGGCGTTTCCAGAATGCCGTCATATCCTGCAAATTCTCCGCTCCGAATACGGCTACAGACCGGAGCGGCGGGCGAGCTCCGGCTACCCATCTCGAAATCGTTTCCCATGCACCTCGCAAGTCCTTCGGCGGATGCAACAAAACATCAATGAAAACGAGTTGGACCGTAGGGAATCCTCTTATCTTCACAAGCGGGGGCCCAGTCCAAGCCGGGTCTAACCCCTCAGTCAGCAAGGAAGCGTCAACCCAAGTCGAACACGCCTTCACCGTCACGGGCACTGCGCGAGGTGTCCCACGGCGAACCACCTGCGTCTGGACCATCGAAGAGAACTCGTCCACGGAGCGCGGTATACCATCAGAGGTACAATTTGCAATCGTAGTTCGCCACCAAACGCCTCTGCAGTGTGACATCCGAGCATCTGCAAAGACAGCCGGTGGGCTGTACCCACCACACTATCTCCGTGCTAGGACGCCAGTAGAGGACTGCAGAAAGATTGTCGACCCTTCTGCATTTGTTGGGAGGCTGTTTGAGTACAACTTCCAAAGAGATGAAGATCTCGACAGCCTGCTGAAGACGTGGACGGGAGAAGTAGCGGGCTCTATCTTGGAATTTCAATCACAGGTGGTCAAACCTTGATCCCACTAGTGCTTAGAAAAATCTGAAATGTACTCGATAGCTACCTCGAGAACGATCGCCTCGTAAACATAGTGCAGAAGTTGCGCCAAGACAGAAAGAAGCTCGCGCAGATACAATTTGCATCTTGCAAGCGTGAATCCTTTTAATCTCAACATTCGACGCTTCTTCGAGTATAAGGTAACTAATGTAACTTCTACTGCGACATACTAGCCATATAACTTGATCAATTCGTAGTTTAGTACGCGGCCACGTCGAGCATCCCTTGGCAGGGTAGCGGTAGCCCTGCCTCGCGTGCTCCCTTCAACTTTGTGTATGACGTCGAAGTGTGTGAGAGAGGGCATTGGAGGGGTTGAGGGTCCCGTGGGTAACTCACCACAACTACATGAATGTTTTTGCTTCTATATAGAGCCACCTACCCAGCATCAAGAGCAACCTGGAAGCTCCCTACGAACCTGGACCAGACCAACCTGACCTGAAGGCGCTGATCTACCCCCAATAGGACCACCGTATCGCATTTGCATTGGTAGACGATTCAAAGCAACCCCAATACCATACAGGTCGGCCTGATCCATTGCTACTTTGTCTTCGTGATACTATTGCACTATGCTAACCGTCTCTTAGGAGCCATCGTCCGCATCACCAAGTCGAAATACGGCTACAGAGTGGGCCATGACAGGGTTTTCAAGCCGCCTGGATTGTCTGTTAGCTTCAGCAACCAAATCTCTTTCGACTGGCCACTCAGCCTTCTAAATGTATCTAACCAGGACCCCTCTTCGCCATAAACGTATTCTGGCTAACAAACCCATCAACAGGTCGAGGGGCGAGTTGACCCTGAGGCACTCGGCATTCATGTTGGAGGTCTCTGTTTTCAGCATCTCTGCTGATACATATGACTTCAACCTACGTGACCGCTTGACTATTAGGATCAACCTTCTCATCCCGTCGGACTCTGTGAGGTTCTTTGGAAACTATGACAAGAAGCTTTGGGTGGTGTACCATATCCACACTCCCCTCAACAACTGTAACGGTGACACCGAAATCATCGTTTGGTAATCCACAGTCACATATGTGGTGTCATATAGTCTGGGGGCTGGATCAACACGTCCTGCACAAGATGTATCCTAACCCTTAGATCACCAAAATAGCCTTTCGATACATTGCGAGCATCACAGCAATGAGTGCCGCCTACAAGCGCCCAATACGAGCCTTGGAATTCCCACGGACGTTCAAATCATCAGCACTCCTACGTCAGTGCCGACAACCTTCGCAGTTTATTAGTCTTAACACTAACCCTAGCGCTAGCTAAGTAATTCGTCGAGCCCAAGCCTATAAGGATAGTAGGTTACAGACGGCTGTAGCGTTGTAATACTTCCAACACTAGCGGCATTCTCTGCGATCTTGCCGCTAGTGTTGGCCTTGCCGAAGTATGCGATGCGTGTGACCGCATAAGACTCGAGATATCTAGCGGCTGCTTCTTCGAAAAGGACTCAACAGCTAGGAGTGATGGGAGCGAATTCCTCGGTGTAACGGACCTTACGCCTGAGACCTACATCTACCAATTGGTCAGTGCCTTTTAGCTACTGTACCAACTTTCTTCTGTGGAGCTGGCGGCAAAATTCAGAGACAGGACAAAATTTCGGGACAAGGAAGCTTAATACTAATAGGATTAAACTCAGCTTATATCGCGCTGGAAATTACACTTGTGAAGCTGCAGGCTGCTTCCCGAGCATCGGCGCGGATTCTTCTCCGGTTGGACACGACAATACGGACCCGGGGCTGAAGAATACTTACAACACCTGAGCGTTAGCGAGGATGCTGCATTCTGTAGGTGCCTGAAGGTCGGCTACCGGGATCTGACAACCTGGCGCGGCCTAGCGCGAGTAGTACGGAGTAAGCGCTATGTCAAGCTTCGTGTGGGCCCCTGTGGGTGTAGTGTATACGGTAGGTGACCTGACCATATCCACCGGACTTGGCCTGACCAGTACAGGGGTTGATGCGGTTGACCTGACCAAAAAGTTTGCCAAATTTTTGAATCGATTCGGCAAACGTTTCTCGCACAGACCATTTTGTGCAGGTGGCCTGTGCACGTCTGCTTATTTGCAAGTGTGCTTTCCCATTACATCCACATTGCTCGCAGTAGTGCCCTCGACCGCCGCCACCCACCCGCTCCCCCACCACATCTTCAAGCATTTCAATATCAGTTCTGAATCAATTCAGAATCGATTCCGCTGTGGTCACGTGCATTCGTTTGGTCCATGCTGGCCAGGCCAAGTCCGGTGGATATGGTCAGCTCATCTACTCCGTACTGTAAACACTGGGCGGGTCAGATCACCTACTGCCGCCCCTGCACTGGTCAGGCCAAGACCGGTGGGCCTGTCAAGCCACCTGCCACCCCCTGCCGCTCAGGACTGGCTGGCCAAGAAATAATTGGGTTGCCCCTGGTCTGAGGTTGGTCAGCGGCCTTGGCACTTACCAACGTTCATCTGCAAGTCTTGGCAGAGAAGCTTGTTAGGATGCCCATCTGAGCCAAGTTCATTTTTACGAGAACGACTGGGACCAAAGACACCGAATGCCTCCTACTTTCCTCACACCCAGCCGCAAAAAAAGTAAGGAGTATAGCCCTGTACTCAGGAACAAGGCCTTGTGGTTGTCTGCTCGTGTCCACTCGCGACCGAACGTTTCAGGACGCACATGTCCGTCACCGGTAGAACAGCTAAAATCTCACCCCGTAAAGTTTGTGGGGTCCTCTCCGCCATCGCGACTCTGATGGCGCCAGCAGCTCATCGCCAAGACCAGGCAGCCGAATTTGGGTCCAACATCAGCAGCAGCAACAATCGCCACGGCGCAGCCCCTAGCCAGTCACGAAAGGGCTGCTCACTTCGAAGCGCGCTCTCGTGGTTTTGTACGGCTACCACATGGCCCTGTGTCTCTCATTCAAAGCATCAACAAAGAAGAGAAAACCAACATCTTGGCAAAAATGGCAGTGTGGGTTACTGGCCCAATCAAAAGTCCGATCCCTACAATCGGCGAAGCCAAACAATATCTTGTTGGTTTTGGAAGTATCCACAGCCCGCGATAAGTCCCTGTTCGCAGCCCCGGGCGGCCAAGACAGACTACCGGCGCTGCTGAGCTGCCGATGGCGATCAGCCTGGCTCCCAGCGCCGCTGAATGCGGATGCCTGAGACGCGCATGTCTTATAATACAGCATAGGGCCCGGGGCCGCTCTCCGACCATTCACTAGCATCCGTCGCCATACTGGGCTTCTTGTGACATCTTCCGGCATTGGGGCAGTCGCCGATTCAAGATGGGTACAGCTACACAATCTGCCGAGGTCTTTGGAAGCACCCCATTGCTGGATGACAGCAAGGGAAGCCTCTCCGGCGCGTCCGAGACCCAAGAGTCCCGAGAACCGAACTACAGGACGGCGTCCGGCAAATATCGGTCTTACCTTTGGCGGAATTTGTTCCCCGCTATCAAGTTTATCACCATCTTTGGCGTAGTCGGCGTGCTCCTCTCCATCCCCGTCATTGTCATCAACGGCGACGAGATCACAGCAAAGGCGAATATTGACGTTGACGCCTTCCTCGCCCAGCAGAACCGCCAACTTCTCTACTATCTCTTTGGTTGGCTCCTTGTCTCATGGATTGGGCTCGCCTTTTGGTACCTGGTCGGCACTGCCCTGCCGTATCTCTACCGCTTCATTGCTAGGCACGTTGGAATCCGCCCTAGTAATTAGTCCCGTCTGCGGAAGTAGAGTGGCTAACGGGACTTCTAGATATGTGAACCCGGCGCATATGCGGTATTGGAGAGTATTGCGCACCATGAGGCGGCCGATTTGGGTTGTGGGCCTAGTCACCAACTCGTACATTGTGTTTGCTGCCGTACGTTTGCTTGTCGCCTCTGAAACGTTCCCCCCTTGCTTCTTGCTAACATCTTCGCGCTCTAGTTGATTTTCTTCAATCGTAACAACCTAGCGATCGCTTACAATGTACAGGAAGGCGACTTGATATGGATCGACATGGTAGCAGACTTCCTGCAGCAAGGGTCGCTTTGGGCTTGGTTTTATTTTGCCGAGAAGATTGTTATCCTTTATATCACGATCCACTTCCACTTCCGGTCCGACCTTGGCCGCATCACGCACTCCAAGGATATGCATAATACACTCATGGCGCTCTACGAAGCGTCGGTTTACTTATACCCGGTCGGGACTCCCGATTTTTCCGAGGACGACGTCCTGATCGGCAATGCCACGGGGTCCGAACATGGTGAATACCGCGTCCGAGCGACTCGCTACCTCAGTCGACTGGGCATTGACACGTACGCCCTCACCTCCTTCTTTGGCAACTTCCTCTCGAGCGACCCCAAGTCGCACTGGCTTCGTCCTGGCTCCAGCTACGCCACTGTCGAGCGCGCCCTGGCAAACCCCAAGTCAGCTGCCGCTCTCGCGAGGCGCATCTGGATGTCGATGGTGCCGGTGGGCAAGGAGACGCTGACAGAGCAGGACATTGCCGAGGTCTTGGGCCCCTTCCGCAAGGAAGAAGCCCGTGGCTACTTCAAAACGCTCGACGAAGGCGAGATTGGCGACATCCGTCTCGACGAGATGGAGTGGACCGTCGCCGAGGCCGGCCGCATCCGCCACAATATCTACAAGAGCATGCACAGCGCCGATCACTGCATCAATACCTTCGACTGGGTCATGCTCGCCGGTCTGGCAGCCAGCATGCTTTATTTCATCCTGGTCTTCTGGGTGCCGGCGCTCAAAGAAATCCAGGAGACTGTCAAAATCCTCGGCATCGGCCTCGCCTTCGCCCTCGGCCGCACCCTGCACCACTTTCTTGCCGGGTGCATCTTCATCCTCTTCGACCACCCCTACGACATCGGCGACCGGATCGAGCTGTGGAGCGGCCAGACGAACCAGTCCGTCTCTCTCATCGTGGTGCGCACCTCGCTCCTGTACACCGTCTTCAAGCGGGTCGACAACTGGATGGAGCTGCAGGTGGGCAACGAGTGGCTGCAACAGTGCCGGATCGAGAACGTGACGCGGTCCGGTGCGAACCGGCAGGCCGTGACCATGATGATCGACATCAACACATCGTTCAAGGACCTGCAGTTCCTACGCAGCGAGCTCGAGACCTTTCTCCGGCTGCCCGAGAACCGGCGCGACTACCTCCCTAACCTGGCCATGGGTATCACCAGCGTCAACGAGCTCAACAAGCTCGAGCTGCGCTGCATCTTTACGCACCGGTCCAACTGGTCCAACGAGCCGCTGCGCGCCGCCCGCTCCATGAAATTCATGTGCGCCCTCGTCGCCACCATCCGCAAGATCCCCCTCAACCGCCCCGATGGCGCCACCCTCGGCAAGGAGTTCAACCCGGCCCATTACGTCATGCTTTCCCCCGAGGATGCGGCCAGGAAGAGGGAGAACATTGAGGCCGAGGACGCCGCCAAGCGATGGGATGCGCCGCAGAGACAGCCCGGGTACGAGCCGGTGATCGATTTGAGCTCGGTGCAGCGAGAAGGATGTGAGAGCGACGAGGAACTGGTGAGGAAGGCGATGGAGGAGGCGGAGAAGAAGCGACGCGAGGAGGAGGACAAGGAGGCCGAGGAGTTGATTGCCCGGCAAAGTTTAGGCAAGACCCCGGCTGCGCCGAGGAGGGGGGCGCCTCCGCGGAGTGATACTGGGGGTTTGACGACGGGGTTTCAAGCGATGGGTGCAGGAGGGGGGTTGAGATCGTTGCCGCACTTCAAGGCGTTATAATTTAGAGGGTGGTAGCATGTGAATAAGGACCTAGATGGTATGCGGTTTTACACTTTAGTCTGAGCGATCGGATGATAGTTTTACAAGGTTTAGCGAGCGCGTTTCGGTTCGAGCGGGAACTTGGGACTATTTCTCTTACTACTCGGGTAGCATATAAACTTTAAAAGATGGTTCATAGTGGAAAAGTGTCATAGCCGAGCAGGACAACTGGTTGAATCTGGGGCTACGGTCCATGTCTCACGCAAGAATTAAGGGCGCGGTACGGCGTAAGTGGTGGTATCCCTGCTTGGGCAGAACAGGCTCTCCGTAGAACGACGGCAATGCTAGCGAAATTCAAGGAGTTGGCTCGCATAGAACGAGTACATCTTTATGTACTAAGTCGTGTCACTTACTTTCCGGACCGCCGCTTAGATCGACATCCAAAACTACACCCCATCAACTACCTGTTCTTTGATCCGACTAATATGCAGGAAGCTACATAACTACTACTGTTACTACCATCTTCTGAGCCGCTCTCTTCATCTGGTCTATCTTGAATACGGCCAGCCGCGATTTGAACCCTATAGATTTGGTCAATTGTAGCGAACTGTAACGAGAGCCTCAGAGACAGGATCGGAGTGACAGGGCTGTCACGATACCTGATAGATAAGAACCTCGCGTGCCACTGCCCGCGAGAGAACTTCTGATCCGCAAGGATCAGTGTCTCTGTAAATACAAGGAGGCTGTTCGTGTTGTATTCATCACCTTATCGTTGCTGAGACATCGTGTTCCATCTCCCTCAACGTACTTGTGAACAACCCCTTTACACGAACTTCGTATTAGGGTCCGTTTCGACCTTCTTTTGACGAGCCGGATGTTCTCAATCTGAGCTCTGAGGGCTTTGTTTTCGTACCGCAGTCTAGCTATTTTAAAGTCCTTGTCGCCAGACGCTTCGTGGACCTTACGAAATAGTTGTCGACGTGTGGTAGGGTGTAGAAATTGGACGGCCAAAGTAGTAAGATGTGACTGCAAGTCAGACTCTTCTTAGAGATTAAAATAACAAGGTTATCGATCCGACGGTCTCGCTGATTCATTGCTTTTGGTCTAGGCGTTGCAGGTAGGCCCGCTTTTTCAGGCCTAGTAAGTTGGTTGAAGTTATCCAATAATTAGCAAAGGTTTTATTAGTAGCTTGGTCATTGATATAAACTACAACCTAGCTGTCTTCCAACCTGCTTTGATATTCTGGGCCGTCAACGCTTCATTCCAAGCGGCCAACAAATACAAGAGGAGTGAAGTGGTGCAGAAACACACATCTACACCCACATACCCAACAAGAGAAGAGCACAAAGTGACAGGTGTCCAGGCAAAACAGACAAGATAGACAAGACAGTCCGAAGCAACACCACAACAAACTGGACACCTGTCGCTTTGTCCTACCCTCTTGTTGGGTATGTGGGTATAGATATGTGTTTCTGCACCATTTCAGTAGGACGGAGCTTTCTGCTCCAGAGGCCGCGAAGGGGCATGAGAAGGGGAGATGGGCAGAGCGGGGAGGATTACTTGATAGAGGTGTGGAAAGGGGTGGATAAGAGGAGAAAAAAGAGGTCAGGCTGTGGAGTGGGTTAACAAGAAAGGGGGTTACCCCTCGTAACAGATAGAGCAAGACGGCTTTAGGAGTCAAGCCTGGATTTGTTAGGGATTGAGGGAGTCAAAGCAAATGATGAGAGAGGGAATGGCGGTAAAGTAAGTTGCGTTAGTTGAGGCTGTATAAGATTTCTAGTACTTGCTGTTATATGAGGTGTAGGATAAGAACCTGTTAGATGAATTGTCATAGATGTCATTAAATTGCCCCTGAAGATGCCGGCTTGTGGGGGTCAGTGTTATTGATCGTTCTTTACAGTGCTATAAATGCAGTGATCACTAGTTACCACGATCGGTACCACGGAATATGCAGGAACAATGCCAAAATGCAGGTACAGTGATAACACGCTATAGCTTTGTCCTGTCTTTCGACGCTAAAATTGCAATGCCCTTAACACACATCCATCCTCCTACATGCGTCCGTGTCAATGCAGGTGTTACATCATAAAAACACCCATTCCTTCCCATTCAATGATCTAACCACTCATCCATTCTACAGATAGATTTAGCTAGCTGCATATAATGGTAACAAGTCATTATTCTGATTTGCTAAGGCTGTTAAGGCTCTTGATTGCTTAAGTTTATTCGTTCAACCGAGGCCGCTCTCAGGGAAGCAACACGGTTTGTAATTAATTAGCTATTCATCAGCCCAAATAGACACTGATAATCATCACAAAACAAACCCATGAGGCATTCCTCGTCCAATAGGAAGACAATAGAATACCACATAACATATACAAAATCTCTGTGTCTTCAGCACTAAATGTTTCATGAGCTATGTAGTTGATTAGGGTCGGACGCTCGCATCGTTCCACAACATAGCTCTATGTCATGTACGGAAGCAGCCCTGTTTCAAATTTAAACATCCGCCGTTTTCCTGCCGCTGCTACGGGCCATGCATTGAAATGTACCTAGATTACAGGGTACTTATGATTCGCCTGCTGCTCAACTCTTCCATGCTTGCTCTTATTCCATTGGTAAGGTATGTTTTCATGTAGTAGTAACAATCAACCCAAGCGTCACAAAGCTCGTAATACCAACAAGCAATCTCAAACTCGCCATCATCCTCCACGCCACCCACCTAAATATCTTCCTCGTCGGAATAACCCTCGTCACGACCTTCTCGTCTGTCCGGATGCGCTTGTCCATCTCCCTCCACATCTCGCCCAGCGCGGTGCTCCGTTGTGCGAGGCGCAGCGAGTAGGCCAGGACCACGACGGCAACGGCCGCGATGACGAAGGCGTACACGGGTGGTGGGTCATTGGCTAACTCTTTGACTTGCATGCTGAACAGGCTTGCGACTAGTGTTATCGGTATGAATAAGAAGGCTAGTTCCGTTAGGCGCGTGACGCTCTCGGTTTCTTCAATGCTGCGCTTGCTTTCGAGAAGGGACATTTCAGAGCGGAGCGATTCCTGAGCCTTTTCTCAGCGCTCGGCCATGGCTTTGATCTCGGCTTGGAGGTCGGAAAGGGATGCGGTTAGGCGCGGTGGGAGTGTTGTCAATGTGGAGTCTTGGTAGGGGAAGAGGAAGAAGTCCGAAAGAGAGGTTGCGAGGGCGCGGAGCTCGCGCTGGGAACGGTGGAGGAGGGTGCGCCAGTGGGTGAGTTGGTTTTGCATCAGGCGCTCGTCCATGCTGCCGGCGCTAATTTGGTCGAGGACGCTACTGAGGTGGGTTAGGAGGGTGACGGTGTCTTGGCGGACAACGTGGAAAACGCCAAGGAGCGGGAGGTTGATGGCCATGCTGGGATATTTGGTTGCTGTGGTGGAAGAATCGGTGGCTACGGTGGGATTGGTGCCTGCAATCGAAATGTCTTCGGCAGGCTCACGGCGTGTTTGGTGGAATTCTCGACATACCCAATCCCAAACATCATCTTCGGTATTGTTTAATTCAGTTGCGTAACTGCTTACATCCTGCAACCTACTAGGATCGTTGTCAAGTAGGTGCTCAGGCGGGGGGCCCCGAGGCGCCAACCGCCGTGAGAACGGTAGTGTTTCATGTTTCCTGTGCGATTTTCGTCGTAATTGTCGTCAATTTGGAGGGTCAGATACGGGAGCGGATCGAGGAAGAAAATGGCTGCTCGCGTGTCAGTACAGTGCAAGTGGGATAGGACGTGCTTGTGAGATGTTGAGGTATATCAAATCTAGCTTACGGATCTTCCCGCCGCTCCCGTCTCCCCAGCAAAAAGTCACCCGTTCTTCCCAGGCAACGATGTCGAGTTCCTCATCGGAGGTGCCGTCAATATCGTCCTTTTCGTCGTATCCATCACCTTCACCAAAGTCCCAGAAGCTGCCGGCTTCGTCGTTATACACCAAATCGCGCTTAGGCGGACGGTAGAGGGCTGAAATTAGCCACTCTTGGCGATATATGTTGGTTTGGGTAGTAAGACGAAGGCGTTGCCACGTCGGCTTCTTGGATGGCGAGCTTATCTTATTTCTGATTCGTCGTCGCCAAATCAGACGTCTCTCGACAAGTTTCCGGCGCTCTCTTTCATTTCGGGCCGGAATATCCTTTCGTCGAACAAGACTGTACCATCGCAGAGACGCTGTCTGCTTGGGGAGGAAGCGTGTGGGCCAGTAACTGGGGTCTGGGTCATCATACGACGTCTCGGTGTATCCAGAGCGTACGAGATGCTGCTCGAAGACCTCTGGGCTGAGACACAGGGACGGTCCAAGGCTATTGATCAGCGACCAGGAAAGGTCAGTAATGAGAAGAGCGTGTGCCGGTTGGTTTGCATCGGGCTCGGGGGCGGTCGATAGCGCCGTAGTGAGGGTTGACGGCTTGAGCGTTTTTGCATTCCCTTCCTCGGGTAGCCGTCTCGGTTCGATAGTGGAGCGCCCTCCCTCACTATAAAGGGAAAGCAGCGTAATGAAGCCTCTGAATTTGGAGCGTGACTTGGCGAAGACGTTCTTCCAGTGGGGCATATGGTGTCGTTCCGACCGGAACGCCTTGAGGTAGTTTCCCTCTTCAGTGGTGCCGGGTCCTGACCTTGCTTCGTCCTGTCCACCGCCATCAGATTCTGACTCAGTTTCCTTGCTGGTTTCGGCAGTTTGTTCCTGTGCGGTGGCGAAACTGGGACTATCGGTACCCGAAGAGCCGGGTTCGCCGTTGAAAGTTTGTGCTGCCCGTACGGATGCCATCTATGCTCAAGACCTGGCTGGCTGCGTTGGTGATGATGCCCAAGGTTCGACGTTGAATTGACACTGCGGCGAGACAGTTGATATCTATCGAGGTCGGGGTGCGGTTGGCATGGGTATTGGGTGGCTGGTGTAGTCGACAGGGATCAATGGCGGGGCGGGGATGCATCATGCAAGAAGCCCGACTGCGGAATAATAGCCTTTTGAGTGAAAACCGACGCGTTCTGCAGCACCTACCGTAGCTACAACAGGTATTATTGGCGGGGCTGGGGTCCCAACCCCAGGTCCAAAAACCACACCGTCCAGGATTTTTCAATACATAGGTGCAAGGTCTCCCGTACATTTGAATGCATTCGCTTTGACGCTGTTGAGAGTCGGACATTGCGCAAACCGTGAAGATGGCCCGAGAGTTATCATGGAAGGATAACCCGTCTTTTGGGTACAAATTAATCCGACGCCTAGGTAAGCGACTCTACATGCCCCTCAACAGAGAGTTTCTGTCAGTGCCGTTATGTTGAGCCATCTAATCATTCCAATCAGCAACTTTACACAGGCCGGTACAAATTATAAACTGTGCTACGCTTGTCCTGGCTTGCGTCTTGCTGGCCGGATGTTCATCAACCTTCTTGGCCGGCGTATACCTCTTTTCATTTTCTTCAACAGCCCCGGACTCTTCTCAGCTTGAAGTCCGCGCAGGCTATTTTTCCCTGTGCGCCAGGGAAGTTACCAATAATAGCTGGACATGTGGCAACCCTGACCGAGTTACCGCACAATTCCGGGGCATTCAGGAGCCGTGGAATATTCTCAAAATGGCGTATGACTTGAGAGACGACGGAAGGGTAATTTCGCCCTCATTCGTGTAAGTGGATTGGAGGTGCTGCACATTCCACTTTTATAAATGGTGTATATGACATTCTAGATCTCACATTGACTTGAATAAACAACTGATGCCACCTAGGATCATCTCTATCCTATCTACTGGACTTTCCATTTTCCTGGTTTCTTCATTTCCGATGACCCCGAGCAAGAAAGCCGTAAAGACCAGGCCGGCATCCCCAAAGACACGGGGATTTAGGGTGCGAAAGTTTGTCATGTGCCTCGTCGCCAATTCCCTGTGTGGCATCATCTCTAACCTCGTCTCGTCCTTTTGGCAACACACGGGTTCTGCAACGGCAGCTCCGCTAATGAGGTATCTCTCCTCCGGGGTTGTCACAGCCGTCGTAGGACCCGCAGCGACCACGATAGTGTGGTTATGTTTTCTACTCTCTTTAACTACCGGTGTGATATGCCTGAGAGTCGCATATCTGATGGCTTTTTCACCACTGGAAAAGGATTGGATACCTCTGGAGGAGAGGGCGGCTGTTTTGGGATGGCTGGAGGATGTCGATCCGGCGCAACCGCCGGGGCTGGAAGTGGCCGGGGATGCTGGGAACGGAACGGAGGCACTTACAGAGGGTGGGTAGACAACCTAATAGGAGGCTCAGCTACGTGGCGCAGTCGAGATATAAGACTCCCTTGTTGGCAGATCGCTCAAGCTGTAAGAATAGAAACCTTGTAAGCTGAAATTCGGTTGGGAGATTCAATGATCTGTGAATTGTTTCGTTTAACACCTAAGCAGGTTCAACGTCAGATGAGGGGATATCTATAGCTTCCCAGAGTGACCCTATATCTATAAGTCTGGTTCCTTGATGCTGCGTCATTCTTTCAACCAAAACAAGCCTAACGTACATTACAAGCGAGGGGTGCAGGAAATGAGCGGTGGATCTTTCAGCCGGGAGCACGTGTCACAAGCGTCAAATTACCTGACCAGCCAACGATCAGCTTACCCTAGCTCTCTGCCGGGCGCAATCTCTGCAGAAGAATAACACAGATATGGAATAATTGAATAATGGTCTACGGGTCGTATCCTGTCTGCCCGACTAGAGAGCTGGGGAAAGCTGACTATGGGCGCTTTGATAGTTTGGCACCTGCTGACAGTGCTTCTGGCTGTAAGGATCCAGCCTCACTTCTATACACCTCCCTAGTTGAGCCTGTATGGCTTTAGCTAGCCTCGAACGAGCTCAATTCGTCTTATTCTATTAAGATATCCTTATCGTGATCGTTTTCCTCTACTTCCTAGTTATCTCTGATGCACAAGCTTCATTCACTGAAGGTAGTTGTGGCCAGCTGTGTAACTAGCCTGTGTGTATGTATATGTGAGTCTGCAGACAATGCCTCAGCTGTCGTGAGTTTTGTCTATATGATTTGATTGGTCTGTTGAAGAGAGGCTATAAAAGTGTGTCCACGGGTACAAACGGTCCCTCACGACTGACGGGTCTGAGCACCTGAGATAACGGAAAGTAGGTAACACGACTTGATATAGCTCCATGTCAAGCTGGCTGCTAAATCTATGTATGATTTTCACGCCGAGAAGGGTAGTCAAGGTGTAATACTCTTGTCTGTTACTAGTAAAGGAGGGTTCGCTTGCCAAAGGTTTTAAGGATACATACGCCACGTGCAATGGCGCAGGCCTATTTACGAAAGCAAGCAGGTACCTTGTGTCTAAACGATGCTTGAGGCACAACCAAAATATTCGTTCCATACTCGGCTCGCTGAATAACCCTAAAAATGCCAGCGTAATATACAGAGGGAAAGGTGGCCATAATCAACGAGGGCCTTGTGGGTTATATGAAATGGGATGAGTTGAGAAACAATGGCAATGTCGGAGCATGCAAATACATTACGTAGAGCCTAAACTATTCGTAAAGGCATCATCAGCCCAGCAGCAGAAAAACAGGGTTATAGACTGTCATACTTAAGGTGCAATTGCTAGAAGGCAATTGCGGCGTCGCTTTTGCGCGACATAGACTCAAAGAAATAGAATGGTGTGAAACGTCCTCCCTATTAATCGGATTTGCTACGTGGGAAGAGACTATAAGATCAAGGATTATTCGAGGCACTAATCTAAGCCAGATAAACAGAGAAGCTGCTCAGCATGGATTGAAGGCAAGGAGACGTATGATGACGTGGCTGATGAATGATATGGTTAGAAGATGCCACATTTGCGGGAGGATTGCAGTGGCTTACTCGGCCGGTTGCGGGCATTGGTATAGTTCAGATGGGACGACTGCCGAGGGAGCTTCGATGTGTCTGGTTTCTCTCGTTTTCAGTCAATGGGGTCGTCATACTGCTAAGACCTATTATGACTAAACCTTTTATGATACAACCAGCCATGTTTCCCTAAGCTTCGGTCTAAGACTCAAACACGATCCAGGTAGGCTTTGATAAGGTGAAGGAACCACGGAAAAGTGGTATTCAAAGGGGTTTGAGATATCGAGGAAACCCCCGCCAGCCCCCAACTACGAATAGTGGAAAGCTGAAGGAAGCGGCTGTGATTTACAATAGTGGCTGCAAGGCTCTAGTCGAGGTATCAGCTGAATAATACGTGTTGGATCTCGGTGAGGAGGCGATGTGTGCATTTGGTTGGGGGCAGTAATGTCCTAATGGGGCAGCTTACGTTACCCTTCTCCATTTAAGTGCCGGCTAGGAATGATGCCTGAACTCGCGACAAGTGTTATTGGATGGTTTTTCAGCCTCCACTTGATAGTATGCGATATCGTGGCTCGAAAGCTTCCGTTTTACTCATGGTGGCGATCTTTTCAGTCATTAACTGGTCATTCCGCCTTGCCGTAAGACGATCATCGTCCTTGTTTCCAGAAACTCACCAGGCTTGACAAATGCCTCGTCTTTGTGTCTCCGCCACAGACACTCTGGTGGTGCATCGCATCGAGCGGTGAGTTATGATGGAGGGGGTCCATTTCGTTGCTCAGTTCATAATTATGTTGTACAGAAGGAAAGTCGCGGTGACTAGGCACACAGGGTAGGACTGCTACAATGTAGTACAACCTCTTCATATCACCAGATATAAAAAGTACTCCGTTGCCTGCCTCTTCCTCTTCCCAGATCTAAACGCTCACCTCTCCACCTGCTAAGCATAGCTGCCATCCACTCTTGTTTGATTTGCACATTGCTCCTATCCATCAGAAGAACAGAAGAACAGCGCATCATGTCTCTTATGCGTTTGCTATCACTCATTCTCATCATGCTGACTGCATCCGCAGCTGGGCAGCTCCGACTTAATATTACCGCAGTTGCTGCACAAAACGGCATCTCGACCTTGGAGTGTTGGGAGATGGATTCACCCTTTTATCTTCATGACAGCTCGGATGCAGCTGGAGCCAAGGTTATGCATCTTGGGAACGTCTCCACCATGTCCTGGACCGTCAGCCCGCCAGGACAATACCTCACCGGACATAACGCCCCTACTAACCAGTGAGTTCATGTACATTGGCCGTCACGAGTCACTAACTAACCTGGCGCAGATGGGTTGTTCTGCTTCAAGGCCTTACACATATTACGCTTCCCAACGACAATTCCACCAGCGCTTATATAACGCCCGGCGAATCCGGCCTTATATTTGCGGCTGATACGGCTGATGTTAGCCGCGATGGCCATATGAGCAGATCCCTCGGCAGCGTCGAGAGTATCTACCTTCAAATCCCAACTAGAGACGGGAACGTTCCAGAGCATAGGAGACTGCACATGGGCCCCTGTGTTCTAGAGGAGATCGGTGGTTGGATATTAGGATAAATATCATATCGAGAATTGGTCTCATGGGAGAAGAGGAAGATGCCTTGTTCAAGGAGCATGACTCCAGTACGATCAGGATTTAGGTCCTATTAGCCTTGGTCTTAGGTGCTTAAACCCGCTTTGGTAAGAGGTACCTTCTGTACTTCCAGTCCCATCTCCATAAACCCATTTTAACAGGCAAATAAATCATACAGGTAAGACTCTCGTAATCCTGAAAACAAATACTAACCGAGAATCCCACCCATGCAACGCTCGGGCTAAATACAACAAACCTACTAACCACTCATACAGCTTCCACTGTGAGGTATGTCATAGGACATCAGTTATGGTCTCCATTATTTGACCTTAATTAACATCAGGATGCTGTATAAGTTAGTCCACGAGGCTCTGGATCACTCATCTGCTGCTTTGTGCTCCGTGGATCGAGGTGTGGACAGGACCAATGCGGACGAGGGACGGCACGGCACCTCGAGACGGGAAGGATTTAAGAGAGCCCCTTTGGGGACTGTCTAAACCAGATTTAATAACAATAAATCTCTAGAGGATTCGGAGTTTTAAAGTTGCTGTCTTGCCTCACGATCCGGAACCGACGCAAAGGTTCATGAGTTTTCAGCCGCCCAACTTTTAAAAAGGTTGTTGTTCGGTACCCACTCCAATCTTACGCAACCTAGCCGGGACACCCAGCACTAGTCTCAACAGCGACAACTTCGGGTTGGGTGATGGACCGAGGAGCTACTACGACGATCTCCACAGTATGATCATAAGAATCGCCACCACAGGGCCTACGTTCAGAATGCTCTCAGGAGGTATGTAGACACATCGATAAATGATAGGAGGCGATGATATAAAGGATGTTAGTGCGGAGATTATTGCATAGTTGACTCTAAAATTCTACCACTGTGATGGGAGGTGAGACGGAGAGGGTAGTTCTACAGCCGTAAGGTGTCAACTAATAAACGGCTGTAGATGGCTACAATTTCGGGGCCTCAGCCAAATGCAAATTTAAGTTCCATTCAACTCATAATCTCAAAGACAGAGGCCATACTTATTTCCCAATGAGCAACCGACATGTGGAAGGCCAATGTTTGCGTCTTAGGTGGGTGGGATTCGCCACCCTCTCCCTTTATATTCCTGTCAGCTGGCATATGGATACTGAATTATCATAGATTGGTAGATTGGGCAGGGCATCTACCGTCCTGTCGTCACCCTAAATGGCAACGGCTTCCACAAAACCTTCTTCCCAAACCACCACAACTCGTCCTGCCACGTATTCCAATAGTGGCTGCCAAATGGCGTGACCCTGTTAATGTACTTAATTCCCAGTGCATCCAACGCCGTCTGCAACTCGCGCGCCTGCGGAAACACAAAATCATACAGGCCATACGCAACCATAATGCCCTTTTGCATCAGTCCAGGGTTGGCGGCAACCGATGCGGTATCGATATAAGGCGGATTGGTGGCAGGTGAGAACATGCCATAATAGTCGAACTTGTCAGTGGCGTTGACAAACATCTCGTATGTCAACACGCCGCCCATCGACAGCCCGGCAAAGGCACGGCAACTCGCATTTCGGCAGACGTCGTAATGCTCTTCAACCCAGGGAAACAAGAACTCCTCAAAATTCTCGCGCACGCGGTAGGCCGGGGGGATAGGCACGCTGAGAGATTTATTCCCGTAGATGAAGCGCGGCCCTTCGGCGTCGAGGTTGTAGAATGACGGCGTGACAACTACGGTTGGCGGGATGTGTCCGAGACGGATCAAGTTGTCCATGATGTGGCTCATGCGTCCAAGGTTCTCCCAGTCGGCGCCATTGCCGCCGGCTCCGTGCGACAGATACAAAAGCGGGTACTCCTTATCCGGCACGCTCCCATACTCGGCGGGCAGGTATATCGAGAAGTCGTGCACGTCTGGCGCTGGATGGATGGACCCGGGCGAGGTGTAGTTTACCGTCTTCACAGTGCCGCGATATTCCTCCGGTGCGTCGAGGGCGTAGTCGAAGTTGGTGTTGAGCTCTGGCGAGGTCTGAAACCCGGCGTCGAAGGGCACCTGGAAGCTTGACGCCACCTGGTCGCCGCGTACGTTCATGAAGGGAGGTATATCAGGGTCGATGACGAGATGGCCGGTGTCGATGCTGCAGTTGGGCGTGTAGTTGCAGTTGACAAGGTACGCGAAGCTGTAGGTGCCGCTGGGTAAGGGAGTGGTGTACGTCCACACGCCCTCTTCTGGCTCGGAAAGCTCCATCTCATACGGCCACCTGTAGGCCGGTTCAGCCGGTAGCATCGGCGAGGGATTGCTGATGTAGAAGTCCCCGGGCTGGTAGTCATGTGGGTCGTAGCGCCCATTGCTGCGGTACGAGGTGCCCGTTGTATGGAACTGGTCAGTGAAGGGTTGTATGCCGCCACCGATCAGAACTCGCTTTGCCGTTGCATTGACATATCGAAAATCTACCTCGTAGCCTGTGGGGCCACGTTCGGTTTTCCGGATTGTCACGGAAGCCGAAACTTCGTGGGCTAGGAGCCCAATAAGAACAAGGTTTGCGCAGGCGACCATGTTGGGTTTAGACGGCGATATTGGCGTTCTCTTTCGCGACGCGACTTTTAGGGTATTGTGGAGTGCTTTATATGAATCTCGGTTCTATCCCGGTGCGCTGTGTTTTGGTTCCGGGGTACCCGGCTCCGTCAACCGCAGGCTAATGGGGCACCCGATGGATAAATTGCAAACCCTCGAGGAGATTCCGGGTTAACCAGGTATTTCCAGGGCAAGACCCAGCCATCACAGTCTTGAGAATTACAGATGTTCCCGGTATACCTTAAATAAACTGTATCAACAGCGTTGGCCCAATGTCACCTCAACTTTTTGGTCGGGCTTGGCAACACTTCCCCAAGTCGCTGAATCTTGTTGAACAGATATTTGGTAACGTAAGTAGGGCATGATTATTAATGGTTATAGCAGTCTACGTTGGTGACTAGACCAGGGGCCACCGACAATAAAGCTGCTGGATTTGGACTATGCAGATTTTAATAATGCTTAGCCATTCTACGTATTAATTATATAGTTCATGGCTCATTGCAGTTCCTCAACTCTTTCAACATAAGGCCTATCCACAACCGAGGACGAGGATGGAAGTATTTCATGAGGGAGAACCTCCGAAACTCAGAGTAATTCCACTTACCCCGGGCCTCTGTATGATAACTTCATGGCGTCGACAATGGCGCTAGTACTGGTCACATCGGGCTTCTCACCACGCTGGCACTTGTGTTGGCCATCTTGATACCACAAGAACAGTGAGAATATCCAGACGTCCGTGGATCGAGGCGCGATTCTGCGGTCGGGAAAGCGACCAGCAAGGAGAGGTCACTGACCTTCATGGTGCAGGGCGTATGGGTCCGACATATCACATGATAGAGGAATTTATCAAACCACGACCTTAGGAGTTGATAAAAATATACTACATGCTCCCTGACATCCAGAGGGGCTTTCTGGCTCGCATATGGGCCCAAAGTTTCCGAAACCTGAGTAGTTAGTAGGCAATTTCCAAAGTTCATTGCACTAGCGGTGCATAAACTCATCTAGCACTACTCGTA
This sequence comes from Madurella mycetomatis, assembly GCA_022530565.1. Classification (NCBI taxonomy): domain Eukaryota; kingdom Fungi; phylum Ascomycota; class Sordariomycetes; order Sordariales; genus Madurella; species Madurella mycetomatis. The sequence continues at coordinate 8,691,900 of JAJTVB010000003.1, read as the reverse complement.
CTACCCTCAATTCACAGTCGAATGGAACAACGGCCGCATAGCGGCCAAATATGAGCCTTTTCCGATGTTCCCGGCTTGTATTAAGCCCACATTCCGAACCTCGAGGAAGGTGCCTAGGTCGGTAGAAACCGGAGTCGACCTCTAGCCACTTACCACTTCGGCACTATCAGAAATATTGTTCAGGTGATGCCTTAGAGCTTTCTAACCACTGGGTAAAGATGATTGAAGCCGGTGTGTCAGTCGCTCCATCTGCCGTCGTAGTGACAATCACTGACAGGGGGACTCAGGTTGATCATACTAGGGACCAAACACCGTTCGAAAATAAGCCTCTATCGATTGAGTTTCTAGATTTATCAACATGATTCCGTCTAGACTATCATTTTCCCCATCTTTACCAAACTTATTGAATCCGCTCTATGGCGTCCAGCCACTCTCAACGAGAGCCACGGCCACCCTGACTGCGTCATCCAACTTCTCCTTCTCCAGCCCAAGGAGCCCATTATGCAACCCCCTACTCGCCTCAAAATCTCCTCCACCCCCCGGGAAAAATCCTCTCGCATACAACGCTTTGATAAAGCCCAGTCCATTCCCCTCTCCCAACTCCTTCAGCCCTTCCTCATACCTCTCCTTACTCCCTTGGTACCGAATCTCCCAGTCCTCGTCTCGCGTACCCAACACACCGTGTAGACTATCCAAGATTTCCCTCTGACAGACGGTGAAACTTGCCACGTACACCGCTCCATTCTTGAACCGTTCCGCAATCGTATCCTCTGGCAAAGCCAATAGCCCGGCCACCGCGCGACCGCATTGATCCAACGTACTCGTCGCGATCCTTGTCAGCCCGTCGTCATAAAAAGTAACCTTGCGACGTGCCACATCAAACCCGAAAAAGGTCTCACCCCGCGCGAGGCTCCACTCGAACCAGAAGCTGCACGATAGGGCTATGAACGCTGTGTTCCCCAGCGCTTCAATTTCCTTGCATTTTGCAAGCGACGCACGCGTGTACTGGTCCTCGGCCGCGAGCTTCTCGTTGAACAGATCGCCGCCGTACACATTCGGCATGATGTAGGGCACGCCCGCCTCAGACGCCGCGCGGACAAGGCGGGTGTGTGTATCGGGCGGGGCAGACGTCGAGAGAGTGATGATGAGGAATTGGATCTTCCGGGATTTTAGGGTCGCAACGAGGGATGGGTGGTCCGTGTAGTCGACCTCAATGCAGTCGATGCCCGGGGGGAGGGCGGTGGTGCTGCCCGGGCGGGTGAGGGCTGTGAGACTATGTTTGCCCGATTGAAGGAGGGACGTGGTTATCGGGCGCCCGATGTGGCCGCCGGCCTGATTCCACATCAGTGAAGGAGCAATTATACGGGTTGAGGTGGATGACTTACACCGACAATAGCCACTCGTTCGAGGTGTTTCATCCCGGTCATGTATGACGTTGTGCTCCTTTTCATCAAGGATTCAATGGCTCTACCTGCCTATGGCTCCCGTATTGTTTAAGTCTCTATGGAGAAGGGATCTAAATAGCGGCTGACTACCGGACTTAAGAACGGGGATAACAATGGATAGGTACGGAAATAGAAATATTACGCCGATTTGCCCGAAGCCGAACGCTGAGCAAGGCCAAATACGACGGCCCATTAGCAACGTTGAGCAGGGAGTTCGGGATAGGAATTTGACCAACGGGGCGGATTTCACCGACCCCGGAGAGATTTGCACTCAACTAGGTATGGGGCTTTTGCTATTAAGACAAAAAGACAGAAGATGGTGATAAAGATATTATTAATATTCCTACTCCGCTTTACCCAAACGGGTGTACTGGGCCCTCTGACGCTAGTTACATAGGAAAACCGTACCATATAGGCCGGGTGAAAAACCTATATCAACGAGTAAAGGAAAACAATGATAAAGAGTGTCAGGTGGTTGCAAAAGAGAGAAAGGCCTTATATAGGCCCTGAAGACTTCCTAGTCTTCGACTCCGGCTTCGGGTGTCTCCTCCTCTTCCTCGACCCCCTCTGCTTCTAGCTCTAGCTTCCTAGCCAGGCTGTATTCCGCTAAGCGCCCCGAATCCATTAGCCAGCCCAAGACCTTCCTCAACAGCCGTTGGTTCCGGGATCCGTCGCCTTTTAATGTGAGATGAAGATCTCCGTGGGCACGAATTTCTGTTCTTCGCCAGGTTCTAGGCTTCGGCGGTATTGGGCACTATATAATAAGGTGCGCCACTGTTTCCCTTCTCTCCCCACATCTGCAGTACGGAGTGGGGAAGTTTGGAACTCGTTGTTTGAAGAGGAAGTCTCGAAGGCCGATTACCCCCGTACGGGCTTGAACTAGTAGGGAGCTCTGAGCTTTGGTTAGATTTTGGTGCTTTTGTAAGGTCTTGTCGGTAGAGATAGTGCCGCGAGGGTCTTCGTCAGCTAGCCTGGTAGGACGGTCTCTGACTTGTTTCAGCCCGTTAATTACAATATCCCTTTACAAGTCGTGGGGTCTTGATTGCTTAGCAGCCCCGACTCAAGCGCCTTTTGAATGTACTAGTATTGCACTAGTCTCTATGGTACAGCCCTTGAAGCAAAGTTCCCTGCACGGCAGTCTTGGAATTTTCTCAGCAGTGTTTTACGGCGTACAGAAGACGTGATTCGGGCGAACGTTCACTAAATGTACTGTAGTTTAATTAGAAAGAGGTCTTCCAATCCTTGATGCCACAATACAGAATTTTTTTCCTTTTTTTTTTTTTTTTTTTTTTTCCCCTTTCCTACGTAGGTAACTTAATTACTGTACAGAACCGATGCACCGACAGCACTGCCTTGTAGTGTGCCTCGCCTAACACAGCGTGGAGGAGCCAATCAAGTGTTCCGATCCAGGATTAGCTCTGTTAATTTAAGCCTCACCTATGTATGAGAGCACAGACATGTTTGGAATCATTTCCTCGTATTTCATCCGCCTACGGCTTTAGTGCGTAGCTGAATCGCGGTACAAAACAAAGCGAAACCCGTTTCATTTTCCGGAGCGAAACCCAGTTACGACAAACGCTCGCAGAGCCGGTTATCTCTACGTTGCAGAGACTGCAGAAAACTGCGCCACCGTAAACCGAGCAATTCGGCGTTCCGGACATCCACAGGACGTCGTACTGTTCGCAGAGTTCCTCCCCTAGCGGCATCCGTTGCGTAGGCATTGATGGAGGATCACGCCCCTAAGCGACATGTCTGCGTTGTCGGTGCAGGCATATCAGGCCTTCGCTGTGCTGACATCCTCTTGTCTCGCGGTTTCCAGGTAACCATCCTGGAGGCGCGAGAGAGGATTGGCGGTAGGGTTCGCTCACCCTCAGCTCCCAAGGCATTCGAGTTTTGAACATATTTGCTAAGCGTGCGACCCAGATTTGTCAGTCCGATGAGCTCGGCTATGCCGTTGATATGTGAGATATCTGAAGAGTGGTTGATGGCTCCCAAACACTGATCCCAACTCCAGAGGTCCAAATTGGATTCATGCTTGGACTGACTCTGAGGAACCGCATCCCATCTACGCCCTCGCCTCTGACACTGACACTCCGCTGCATCACTGGAACAACAAGCAGCTCATCTATGACTCGTCTGGAAACCCGCTCTCGGATGACTTGGCGGACAAGCTCTCCACCCTGGTATGGGACATAATCGAACTGGCCTTCAAGTTCAGCGAGGAAGCCCACATTAAGAACAAGGGAGATGACATCCCCAGCCGGAACTCGCTTTACGATTTTGTGAAACAAAAGGCCATGGAAATGATGCCCGAAGAGAAGGAACGCGGCCTCTTGTTGCAGGTGAGCGAGATGTTCGGGGCATACGTGGGCGTGCCTATCTGGAAGCAGAGTCTGAGATTCTCATGGATGGAGGAGTGCTGCGGCGGAGGTATGCATATCTATCATTACCCCACACGATATACGATTTGACATATAGAGCAACAGAGGAGATGTTTGTCGAGTCTACCTACTCGGCCATCCTCCAGCGAGCTGCCAAACCTGCTCTAGAGGGTGCAACTATCCGTCTCGGCACCCTCGTGACTTCCGTCGAGACAAATGAACGAAGGACTCCTGGCCAGAAAGTTGTAATTGGAACTGAGGCCGGCGAAACACTAACTTTCGATGAGGTTGTCATGACAACCCCCCTCGGCTGGCTGAAGCAGCACCATCTCGAGGTCTTCTCCCCACCTCTACCCTCTCGGCTCTCTTCGGCGGTCGACAGTCTTTCGCTATCACAGCTCGAAAAGGTTTTCATCACTTTCCCGGCCGTGTTCTGGAACGACGATCCTGCCGCCGATGCGTTCCCCTGTTACATCAACTGGCTTACTCCACACTACGCTCCCGATACCAACCCCGAGGGGTGGCCACAGGAGATCTGGGACCTATCGACCTTCAAACCCCCCAACAATCACCCAACTATCCTCTTCTATCTATACGGGGACTGCTCGCGCTACATTGTCAATATGGTTCACGGAAAACCGAGGGAGGAGAAATTCCGACTCCTTGACGACTTCTTCCGCCCTTACTACTCACGTCTACCAGGGTACCGCACCGGCAACGCTAATTGCAGACCAAAAGCCATATTAGCCACCGAATGGCTCAAGGACGAGCTGAATGGTTACGGGAGCTACTGCAACTTCCAAATCGGTGCTGAAGCAGCGGACCGAAACGTCTTGGCATTTCGGGAAGGGTGTCCGGATCGACGACTTTGGTTTTGCGGCGAGCATGCTGCACCGTTTGAGGAGTGTGGTACTGTTGCTGGGGCGTATCTGAGCGGCGAAGCAGTTGGGAAGAAGATTGCAGCCCTTTATAGCGCAGAAGAGTCTGAAGACGCTTCGTAGGCAGAAGAGTATGACATGGAACTGAATGGTTTCACAAGTCCGACTGGTTCATGTAGGCCTCATTGATTCATGTCTGAGATTAAGCAAATATACAAGTTTACCAACCGCGTCAAGGCCACGACTGGATTTGATAGCTAGTCTCTCCGACACTGCATTAGAAGAGCACCACTTTCGCCGGCTTCCTCGCAATCCAGACGCAGATTGAAATGAGATTCCAAAATCAGAGGAAGCGAACCAACATAAATCCCAACGCTCTGAAATTTACCATGGACTACCAAAGGACGGTGAAGCCAAACCGAATCAACCTGTCATGACCTCAACTCTAATCACATCATTAGAATGTCAGCGCTCGGCACATTGGGGCCTCGTTGAATCATCCTCACTTTCTTGGGGTTTCCTTGTCGGATTCCCTGATTTTCAGATCGCGAACCGCCCTCTCTTCATCAAACATGATGACGAGCTCAGCATGGCCTCTTTGCGTTGCCAAACTCGTTGGGGTATCGCCGTCTACGTCGACATTATCGAGATCGGCGCCATGGTCGAGCAGCATCCGGGCAATGGTTTTGTTCCCACTGTAGCCGCACATGCTAAGGGCCGACCAGCTACATTTTCCGGAGTTAGCAACCGTCACTGCCTTTGCTCCCAATTCCTTCATTGTCCCCGGGTAATACAGCCGTTAACGTTTTCAAACCGGACGAGGAATTCGAAAAAAATAATTGAACCTAGTCGAAAGGGTGCTAGGCGGAGGAATAAAAGGAGGAGAGGACGAAACGCAGATGAGAAAATAGGCTTACCCCCACCGTTCCCTTGCATTAACATCAACCCCCAAGCTGATCAACTCGGCCACTCGTTCGGCGTCACCGTCGCTAGCTGCCTGAATTATGGCCTTCCCGTTCACGAACCACTTCTTGACCAATCTTACCGGCCTCGTACTTCTCTTCATCTTCAGCAGCGACGAACCGGCGGCGTCAAGATCGCTGGTCATGGGCCCGGCTATCGACCCTGGCTGGGGACATTCGACCGTAGTGCCTGGTTGCCACTTGGTCCGCTGTCGCCGTAGTTCTTCCTCAAAGGCTTGATTCGCCGCACCGATGCTAGATGAGATGCTCCCTCTCGCGGAAAAAGACACTGTACTACCGTACCCCGAATCGCTCGGCGGCACGGGCGACGGCCGCTTTCCATCCCAATCCCTCTGGGTAGGGTTGTCAGAGGGCACAACTTGCTCGTCCAGCGCTCCCTCAGCCAGAGCTGCCCTCAGTTTCTCCAGTATGAATTCGTGATTCTCCTCGGCTGCCGAAACACTAATTCCCACGTCCTCTATCTCACGGCGAAACGCGGCCCACACGTCGGCTGTCTCGATGGTGTGCGCCACGTTCTCGGTCGTCACGACAGAGCCTTCGCGCAGGCCGGCTTGGACTTCAGCGAAGAACTTGTTGAGTTTTTTTTTCGATACGGGCAGTGGAAGCACTGGAGCAAGCGTGAGTCAGTTGCCACGTATAACTAATGCCGTCTATTCTACCAGGTCATGCTCGACCAGCCAGACAGTCCCTCTACTAGCCACATCTGGCCGTTAAGTGTACGTACTTGATCATGGCCGTGTTAAACGCAGTCAACAACGTTATGCTTGAAACCAACCGCTCTCTAATTTCCGATAGGTCGCTGAGCCCGAACCGCATCCGGTCCCATGTCCGCTGCGCCTGGGTACCCAAACTTTCGTACCGCGCAACGATGGATTCCAGCCCCTCGAGTATAGAATTGCACTGGCTGCAGAGCATCGACAGTCGGTGATGCCGTGAGGTATCCAGCCCGGGGTTCTCCATCAGAAAGTCATGCGTCTCGCTTAGGACGGCATGCAGGGAGAGGAGCTCGGTGGAGAGACGAGCGAAGTCCTCAGAGGACTGCTTGCAGGCTTTGTAGAGCCGCCAGGCGGAGCGAGGAACAAGGGCGAGGTCGCCCACGCCCACACCAAAGCTCATCTTGGCAGAATGGTAACACGAATGCCACCCCGTTGCGCAGATGGTGGAGTTGAGTGTTGAGGTTCGCAAAGCCGAACGGAAGCTGTGTCTAATCTCCCCACCGGATGGGGTCGAATCGGTGGTGTCACGACACGGTTTATTACAGGCGATGATATTGGTGTCGAAATTAGGTCGCATAACTGCGCCAGGCACCGCCTCGCTTGAGGTACTGGTTCCGGATGGCACGCTAGATTGGAGGCCTTCGCTGAAAGCACCGCAACCATTGGACTGCGCCTCTTCATTTGACGCCGAACTGGGCAACGGTTCATCTGCAAATTTAACTTGCATCAGCCATAAATACCTCCATCTGCTTCACCCACTTCACTTCAAAAGTATTGTCTAAATATCTCAACATCGGGAATGGGGATGCGCAAAGCCACGTTCGCCGACGTCCCGGTTAAGGACCTGTCCATCAATCTGCAGAGTACCAGGTGGTTAAACTTGCGGACTTTACCCCCCCCCCCCCCCCCCCCCCTTTTCTTAAACAACAACAACAGCAAGCAAATTTGCCTTGCGTTGGGGTTGAGCCCTTATATCCCTCTATGATAAAGCTTAAGCCCTCGGAAATGTGCTTATGATGAGACGTACTCATAATCCAGATTTTGGTCAACAAGGCGTCCTTACTGGCATGATCTTGATTCAGAAAGTGGCCAGGCCCTGTTGTGTGAGATACGCGTACCAGAGGGAGACACACTCGAGGGCCGACTGCCCACATATAGGATAGTCGAGTCCCGGTTCGTCATCCCCTCGCCATCTTTGTTCAGAGCTAGTCCCTTCATGAATACTTCTATTCTATTATTCCGCAGTCTCCGGTTTGCGGCCAAACACCACAGTTCTGAAAGCCGGATCCGTTAGTGTCCTTGCTTCTAGGAGCCGTCTAGAGTTAAGCGTGGGTCACTTACGTCATGAGCCAGCCGCAATTACTCTTCTTCCTAACCTCGGCCCTCATTCTTGCGGTAAGGACCAGAACCTCATCTACCGTCCACCCAAGGAGCTGCGTGAATAGGTACACAGTAAGCCCCTCGAGGCTCTGATCCAGCATGGCGAAGAGAAGAAGTCCAGCCTGCTTCAGCCTAGGTTCCCTCGGCCAAGCGTGGCATGGCGTCTTGAACTTAATTTCAGTGATATCGACGAAGCCGGCGGCCTCCATCGCCTCCTTCATCCTGTGCCCACGGGCGATACCGAAGGTCCGGCCCATCTTCTCAAAATCCTCATAATAATATCTCGTGATCTCATTGAAGATATGGTCCTCCGGAAAGTCGACGTGGTCGGATTGGATTCTGACCTCCGTCTCAAGGTTTTCCAGCCAGCCGCCAGGCTTGAGGTGTTTATAGGCTTTGCGGAAGAGTTGTTCCCAGTCGGGGACGCTGCCTATCAGAATGATAGTCAGATCCGGCACACGAAATTTTCATGACAGTCGGCATCACGACGACTACTCACCGTACAGTCCGCGGATGTGAACGAAATCGAAGTGGTCTCGCGGCCATGTCCAACCCAGCAGGCAGTCGTCCATCTGGAATTGGACGTTGGGCGGTATCCACGACGGCTGTATGGGGCTGAGGTCCGTTCCAATCACTTCGGCACTCGGGAACGTGTCCGCAAAATCTCTGACCATCTTTGTCAGTCTCATCCGACGCTACGGAGAGAGAATGCCTCCTCCCCACAGCTACTTACATGGCCCAGATTCCGGTACCAGTCCCAACATCTAGGACGCGTTGTGGGCTGTTACCGATCGGGGCGAAGAACAATTTGCCTTCCATCATCATCAACATGCAGTTGTGAAACAGGTCTAGGCCTTCGTTCTGTTGCGTATCGTTGGGAGCCCAATATTCGGATGTCCTGGGCGCATTGTATGTTCTTCCTTGTAGTACACGGTATGCATAGATGCTCTCGGTCAACGACCCAGTCGAAGAGAGGCTTGGTGAGCAGAGGACAGTTAGCCAAATAAGCACTATGGCAGGTGGTTGATCATACCTAGTGGCGGTAACAGCGGAGTCTGCATCATCGTCGCCAAGGTTGAAATCCTAAGAGCATGGATTTCCTTAGGCTTTTGCAATCGAGGTTGGCCGGAGAAATGAGGAAAGACCCACGGCTTGAATCAATTGCTGTAGCTCCGTTACATGGTGAGGCTGCGACTGGGGGTCCTCGGGCGCTGTAGAGGCTAGTTGACTGGGTGAGGATGACATCTTGGGTTCTTCGGCTGCAATTACAAGGTACTGGTGCTGGCGCCGTGACTCCTTGGAACTCGACGGGGCGGAAAGGAGCGTGGAGGGGGAGCCGAGTTTATTTTCGACTGGGTTACGGATACAAGGAGGCCAGAATCCTGCAACTCCCGGAAGGGCGGTGTGCCTCAGTGGGTTAAATGCCTGGTTAGTCCGTGCACTCACAAAAGCGAAATCACACGAATGTGGTAGTTGTGGTGGAAGATGGACAGTCTAGAGGATCGGCAAGGTGGCTGAGAGGGCATATGGGCCAGAACAGACGCCATGGAATACAGGAGATACGAGGCGCCCGCCACCAATGTTCGTGGCCAGACGGAGCCAGGTCCGATGCAGTAAGTGGCGTCGTCTGTTTGGCTGGGATGGTGCGCTGTGGAATTTCTGTCCAGTAATCATGGCGCTCTCAGTCCAGGCCCAGATACGAGCCCACAAGTGGTACGACATTAACAGCCAGGTGAACTGCGGAACTTCCCATCGACTGCGGGGTAATACCACAGTACTGTACATTCCTAATGCGCGTTGTCCCACCGCACAATCCCTCTTGTGACCCATTCCTCGTGTCAACTTTCCCCTCCTCTGAGTCCTCCTTGGGCCTTGTTCGATAATGAAATACTTAATTTCGAATGTCAATGTGTCACATGTATTTCCACCATTTACACTAGCTACTAGATAGTTGGCGCCGTGGCCAATGGGGCTGGCCAGAACCTCCACGGAGCATAGTAAGAGAATTCAAGTTGACAGACGGAATCATGGTAAATTCTAGGCACCGGGCATACAGAAGATTGAACAAATGACATAACGGATATTCTTATAAAGCGTCTTGACCCATTGCCAAATTTATACGGCAGAAAAAGAAGCCTGAGGGCCAATTCGGGTTTAACAGGTCCAACCGCTAATGCCTCTGAAGCGAGAGTGTTATAATCACTTCTCTCCTGAGAGAAGTCGCCTCCCGTACTTTCAGCGGCTAAGTCTGGTGCGTAATTGAAAACGATTTTTGGTAGTGACATCCGTACCTATGCTGCGTAATTAGTTCACTTGGTTACGGAAGAGGCGAGACAACGCCACCTAACACATACTCTAAACATTTCAGATCCCTTCCACGCCCGAAGCCACAACATGCCCTAGTACAATCGTTGCTCTCATGGCATTCGGGTCTTTTTGCGGGAAATTGTACGTCCGGCAAAGGGAAGCTAGATGCAGGTTCACCGGGCTGGCTATAACAATAGGCCTGCTCAAGTGGTCCGCGGTCTGACTGTAGTTGGAAGTGAGGTACTCCAAAGCTTGTACAAGCATTGCCAATATCAACAAAGGTAACTACACCATATAGTGCATAGAGAAAGTACAAACTTCCTCTGAAACTCGTCTCTTTAGAAGTGAGTCTAGACTTAGTTTGTAGGGTTGTAGGATCTAAGCTAATCAATGATATGTAATAGGAGCTTTATGGAGTTTGGGAATGCTGTATGAATTACACGGAATGCCATAACAATAGGTAGATACCTAGTAGATAAGGACTTTATATATACCTGTGAGAGGACTTCCGATCTATAAGGATCAGTTGCTATCTCCATCTTAGTCTTCAAATGGGATGAAGGCTAGTCGTAAAGGCGTCTGCTTATATTCCTGTATTTGTTGGAAATTCCGAATTCTATTCATAATCCTAGACAGAAAAACTGCGAGAGACAGCAAACTGTTCAGATGTATATGCCGGTATAATATAGAGCTTTCCCTGCGCGCTCAGCTTGCCCCAGACTAAGCAGTTGTTCCTCTCTTTAGGCCCACGTTCTTTAGGTGACTTCTACACTACAATCATATTGCGTCCGTAACCGCTAAGGAAAATCTTATTGAGCTGCAATCAATCCAAACAATGGCTCTGTTGTCTTTGTCCCACACTGGGTTTGTCTTCCGGTCTTACCGCCTATATATTCCTAAGCAAGCATCTGAATGCTGTCTCTGAGAAGAGCCAAGTCCAAGCCCCCTTAATCCTCGGCAGTGTAAAGCTCAAGATGACGCACCTAATTATTACTAGAAGTCTCCTTCCCTCGAGCCGTAGCCCATCACACCCGTATTTCAGCCATCCTTGTCAAGATCTTCTCCACGAATCTTACACCTATTGTGATGCTATTCCCTTTGCTCTCTTCCTTGCAGCTCCCAAAATCCTCACTCCCTTCGTCCAAGCAAGTCAGACAACTAACCACAACCTCCGTGTAGGCGTCCCCCATTTTAGCAGGCAGCAGCCTCCTCGCCATATCCACAAGATCTTCCTTTACCCACGCGGTTTTGTCTTGTTTGCTATGCGCCCGCTCAAACACCTTGTCGCTCAGCACAGTCCTCAGCGCAAGAACAAGCCCAGGCACTGGAGCCACCGTACCATCCCCATTTCCCCTGGGATACCACACAAGCGGCTTCCACAGTCCAATCTCGAGCAGACACACCCCAAGCGAGTAAATGTCATGCTGCATGACGTACTCATCCAAGATACACAGCCCCTGGCGGGCAGGATGTCGATACAGATTCCGGTGCCAGGCAGAGTCGCCGAAACGATTGGTTTGGTGGGCGAGCGAGCGGAACTGCGTGAAGCCGAGGAGGTAGGCGGCACCGATGGGGCATGAAGAAGAAGGGAAGAGGATGATGTTGTCGGGGCGGATGTTTTTGTGGACAAAGTCGCTATGGTTTCATGTCAGGGTAAGAGAATCGGCTGGGAGAATGGCGCAGACATACCAGGCATGGATGTAGCTCACCGAGCGGACTAGTTGCTTGGAAAGGCTCACAACGGCGCTTAGGCTGACTTCTCTTTGATCCAAGAGAAGTTGCCGGAGCGTGGTCGGCTGTTGCCTGTTGCAAGGGCCGCGATAGACCACCTCGAGAGCTGTGAGACCTCCGTTCACGGAGTCTGTAATCTTGAGTAACCCCTCGCATCGAAGTAGGCCAAACGTTTTGGGGTCGATATGCTGCAACTTTCGGGAGAGGTTTCCGGCATCGGTAATACTCTGTGAACTGATGCCCGAGGGGAGGTCAACAGGCTCGATAACCAAAACCTCCCCTGACTCAGGTTGGATGAATTTCATAACCGTGTAAGGAATGATGGATTCTTTTGCGTCGGCGAGACGAGAGGCGTCAAAATCGACGGTATTAGGTTGTCGGGTAGTCGGACTATTCTCTGCCTCTATGGCTTGACGAAGACCAAGCAAATTGTTCAGGGGGCTCGCCTCTCTCTCCATATTCACCGCTCGTTCCTGGCCAGGAGCGGCAAGAACTGGATCCAACACGCTGTCACCGATGAGAATGATGAGATACCATGACGGATCGAATCGGTTTTGCCATGCTTCCAGCTCGACCATAAGAGCATCGAGGCTTTTCTTGAGTAGAGCGTGCTTCCACCTCCCAAACCTAAAGAACTTGTTGCTTGCTGACTCAATAGATGATGCTGACATCTCAAGTTGCGAGACTGCTTGTAACAGCGTGCTGTGGAGTTTTTGGAGGAGCATGAAATGGCACTGGGCTAGCTCATCGTTTAATCGCCCTTGCTCCGAGATGCGGCGGAGGAACTTCAACTGGGTTTCCACCTTCACCCAGACGGCCTCCAGAATGGCGACCTTGTTGTTGACATCTTGCTTTGCACGTCGGTATTCTTTATAGATGATTTATTCGCGAGTCTAGCAGAGTCAGTGCTGTGCCGTGCCAATACTGCAGTGGTCTAACTTACTCAATACAGCCACTTGCGACGCCGACGACGGCGAGAATAAGTTCAGCAGAGATGACTGTGATTTTTCCTTTGATTGACCATACATTGGAGTGTAGATATCCAAACGAGTTGGGTGGTACTTTGAGAGAATGTTTTCATTGAACGCGGCATTGGGTACTCGCGGGGTGGAATCAGCAGTCAGCCTGAGCTGCATCATTTCTGCCTTGGCCGGGGCCTGTGGTCAGGGGTATGATTACAACTTTAGGCGGAAAGCTCGGTAATACTCCGTACAGTAGCAGCTCTTTTTGTGGCTCGTCCGCCTTACCAAGCAAGCCACAGCGGTGCGGTACCTGCCAGGGCGACAACCGGAGGAGTCATAATAATAAGAACCCATTCCCTCACGAAGTCGCTCTATTCCACACCAATAATTCATGGTCGAGGTAGCGCCAAGAGGATCCCAAATGGCCGATGATCTACCCAAGTTGGTTGCGATTTCCAAGCTGGAGACCGATTTCCTCCCCGGATGCGTCCGACACCGCTTTTATGAGCCGCCATCCACCTTGGTAACTCGAGAAGAGGTATGGGACATTCGAGAGGAGATTGGACGAGGAGGATGCGGCATTGTCCGTAAGGAAGAACTCCGGGCCAATCCACTCCAAAATGCAGAGGTTCGAGCAGTGAAGCAAATAACCAAGCTTCAGCCTAGCCAGCCCGCATGGACATACAGGGATGAACTCGCTGCCATCATCAAATTCTCACAGCCCCAAGTACGTCTGCTGCTGCCCGAATCGGAGACATATGCTAATCAAAGGAATGCAGTATGCTCCGTACTTTGTCAGTATATTCGGGTGGTTCGAGAGTACCGACTCTATATTCATCGCAATGGAGTATCTGCCGGATGGCGATCTTGAACATTACAAAAATGCCTCACCCCCCTTCCTTGAGCTAGACACAACTCGCATTGTACGGCAGCTCCTGGGAGGTGTGCGGTACATGCATGAGAATGGCTTTGCCCACCGCGACCTAAAGCCTGGTGTAGGTGTTTGTGGTTCACAGGCTATTACGGAGTTGCACTAAGGAGGAGCTACTACTAATTACGTTATCTTAGAACATCCTCATCTCCTCCACTACCCCGTCATGGCATATCAAGATTGCCGACTTCGGCATCAGCAAACAGGTATTCCGGGGCGTTACAAGGCAACAGACTGCGAATATGTTTGGCACAATGGGATACGCGGCTCCTGAAGCCCTTGGGTACTACGATGAAAGCGATAACGCCATCACATACACAATTTCAGTCGACATATGGGCCGTCGGAACAATCGCACTAACGCTGCTATTGGGGCGCGACGTGTTTCCCAGCCCGGGCCATCTTTCAAGATACGTTAATCAACAGCGCCCACTCGAATTCTCCCGGCAGCGGGGTGATGATTTGACCGATCTATGTCGGGATTTTATCAGCGGACTGTTGGCACCGGATCCGGTGGCCCGGCCAACAGCCATCGCCGCGCTGGCGCACCCATGGCTGAATCAAGAGGTTACACCACCCCCTGAGGGCACGGGTATGAACAGCACTCGGCAGTTAGATTCTGCAAATAATTCTCCATTGCAAGATGCGCGACGTGTCAAGCTAGAGGTCCAACAAGAGCACCAATTAGCCACGATTCCGGATATCGTGGTCAAAACCGAAACAAAACCGGAGTTCAGACTATACCCACCAAGAGATGCCATGACCATCGGGCGAATTCATGAAATGCTTTATCTTGACAATGTCCTCCTAGCCCGTAACTTTCGACGTCTTGTCTTCAACCAGGTACGTCAAATCGTCCACAAATACAGAACCTACCTGCGAACACCCTGGCTCAATAAAGACGCGATACTTCGTCCTCCGTTCAGATAACGCCACAGACATAGAGACCAGTGCCGCCCACGGCGTGTGGACTTCTAGCTCGCGTGTCAACAAGATCCTCGACAAGGCATTTGCCCAGTCTGGTGGCTATGTGGTAATGTTTTTCTCGGTTATTTTAAGGTCAGTCAAAATCGTCAATCCCCACCAAGTTGCAGTTGTCAACTTGTGCTGATGGACGTACGTAGCCGTAAATTCTGTGGCGTCGCCCGCATGACGTCGCCGCTCGATTGGATCAACACGGATCCTCACTGGCTCGAAGATGGCTGGCAGGGGCGGTTCACAGTCAACTGGCTCAGCCACACGGAGCTTTCATTTGATCGAGTCAAACATGTTCCAGTCAAGGAGAGCACCCCGGGCTTTCGGGCGGTTGCGTGCTACGACGGGACCGAGATTTCGCGGGGGAGTGCGTGGGAGCTTCTGAGGGCTTATAGTTCTGAGGAGAGACAATGGAGGCCATTTGCCATACCCCACTAGCAGCAATGATCAGAAGAAGCCACTGCGGCTGCTGAGAGAAGGCTACCCTAATAGATAACGTCGTTCGCAGCCTCAAGCGTAGCCTGGCAGATTCTTGTAGACACACGGAGACAACAGTTTAACAGAACTCCAATCGTCAACAATAATGCTATGTCTTTACCAGCCCAACCTCGGACCAGACCCTCACCGAAGCTCCATCACACACATCTTAACCAATGACTAGGGTTAAGGCCGCCGGTCCGTAAGCAATAATTTCCCCGTAGTCCTTGAATGTTAGTTCTTTTCGGTAACCAGAATGGTGAGCAGCTAAATCTCAGCTTGTGATAACATACTAGTAGTTACACAGCACCTCGAAAGTGTCAGTGACAGATTGCATTGTAGCATTTCGCGCGTTTTGAGCTCAGCTCCATCACGCCATTCGCGTTTGTGCCGCGCCACCACGCTTGACGCTAAGGAATAGTAAATCTGGTACTGTCAGGTACTGTACAGTACATACATACCAAGCATGGTGACAAGGGGACTCCGCCACGCGGGAATCTGCCCCATAAATTAACCCCCAACCATCCCGCTCCGGCACTGCAGCAAATATTGGCTGGCTTTGCCGTAGCGAGGTGTTTCAGGTTTCTCGGTCAATAGCCAACCAGGATATACTATTGATATCATCAGACAACGTGTCTGGGTTACTGCGGGTTAATGTAATGTGACCCTTCTGGGGCTGAATGCGTGAGCACTACGGACAGTCCCGCCTATTAAGGTTGCTGCCATTACAATGTTAAACATCGCTTGGTTGCCGCTCGCCTACAGGTGCAGATGCTACTCTGCAATACACAAGTTCAGCTGCCGTGTGTTCCTACATCAAAGCTTGGCCTGCAAGTAGCAGCACTGGTTGATTATGTATTTAGTATGCGCTCTCCTCTATCCGCCGTAGTGGCCTGGAGTTGAATTTCTACTATGCAGTAATCACTGGGCATATCACTCTCTCAATTGCAACTCATCGTGGTGGACCACACAATGGAGAGTGCGGGCAAGTCCTTCTTTCAGTGGACGCCCTGGTTGGGAATTGCCTCGCTTACGACCATGCTTGCATGCACCATCGCCTCCGCTATTGTAGTTGCTGTTTCGCACGACAAAGACGTTGAGACCTGGGGAATACAACCTACCGTTTGGCTTGCCATCTTCTCCGCCACCTCCAATATTGCCTTCAGCTCAGCGCTCGCAACGGGCATCGCCGTGCGTTTCTGGCTTCGCGCTGAACGCGGCGCTGAACCATCCCAGCTCCACTACATCTGGGACCACGGACGGGGCTTCGGGTTTCTCTCAGCCTTTCGCGCCGGCTCCGATGCGAGGAAGGTTGCGCTGCTCGCAACCGCTGCCTACATTGTGCAGTTTGCAAGCGGCCCACTGCTCCAGCGCGCTATCTACCAGGCTACTCAAGACCGTACCAGTGAGGGAGTCATGTTTCTGGACATGAGCAACAGGATCCCGGACGGCTGGTTTGGCTTCTGGGATACAAGTGGGGGTGTGCGCCAGCATCGGCGCTCCATTACGGTATCCCAAGAGTGGTACCGCAACGACACCATCACCTTGCCGGACCAGGAGGGCTACCGGTGCGATGGCACTTGTCACGGCCACGTACGAGGTGCCGGCTTCGTGGAGACCTGTGTGTCGTCGACCCGACCGTTGGACCTATCCACTGAGCTGTCCAACTACTCGACTGTGTTCCTCATCAACTCAGACATAATAGATAACGGAACCAACTGGGATAACACGCCCCACCCCTTCCTCAACCTAACCATCATGTACGTCGCCGACGTCCAAGGCCAATGCCAAGCCACCCTCCACATCGACACCTGTTACCTTTCATCAGCCGTAGTGGAATACCCAGTCACCATCCAGAATACCTCCCTAGCCCTGCGCACCAACGACCTGGACTCCCTCCGCTTCATCTCTAACTACATCTCGTCAGGCGACCGACTCGACGCCCCAGCCGGCGCCGGCGTCGGGCCCCTCGCCAGCCTCAACCACTTCATCCAATACCGCCATAGAGACAACGCCACAGCGGTCTACCACAGCGACATCGATAAGTGGCTGTACTCGGGCCCCGGGCCGGGCCTCCTGGCCGACATCTTCCTGCAAGCCGAGCCGCCGGCGTCGCTCGCCAGCCCCGCGCTCAACCCCTGCCGCCTGACGTGGTCTAGCCCGACGCGCTACCTCCTCACCGCCATGCACGACTACATGTTCCGCGTGGCCCACCGTGTGGGCAACGGCACAGACCGGCAGACGTTCGCGGCTCGGCGCACGGCCACGGTGCTCGTGTTCCGCTCCGACAGGGGGTTCCTGGGCGGGGCGCTGGGGGTGGCGCTGTGCGGCATCGTGCTGGTCGGGAGCCTGGCGTGGGGCTGGTGGCGTCTGGGGAGGGCGGTCACGCTGAGCCCGCTCGAGACGGCGAGGGTGTTTCAGGCGCCCGCGGTGAGGGAGGCGATCCAGCGCGCGGACACCATCGACGACATCTTGGCGGGCGTGAGGCATATCGAGGTGAGGGCGGAGAAGGGTGGTGGAGAGGCGACATCCGTATTCTCGGGGGCCGAATTGGGACCCAGCCAGTTGCTGCCCAAGACGGCGCTGCACAGTGACGAAGCGTCGATCGGCTGCTCGGTTCGGGGTACGGAGGATTCTGTGAGGACTTGATGCTGCCCAGCCCGACGCTTATGTTTTGCCCTAGCAATAATGCCCAGAAATGGCGGGTGTATCTGCTATGGGAGGATGCGCGGAGGGTAATTTAGTCGTCGTGGCAGGTTTGGGTGTCATTGTGCCTGCCGTCAATAGAACAGTGCTGGCGGGAATGTCAGGGGTATGAAATGTTAACCTTTTTGACCCACGGCCGGCACCTCTTGATGGAGATCTTCCCGCTAGGGGTCCTAGATTGTCCACGTCAGGGGTATAGAACACGGGACAGCGGACGGCAATTGGAGCCACAATCCTAGCGTGTACAGCACCTATGTGCACGACACATTTTCTACTCCCTTTTCTGCATCAATTTCCCTCAATAACCATCTATACATACACCTGTACTATTAGTGGCCTGCCGCCAAGTTGCTAGAGTAACGAGTTTTCTGCTGCGCGGTAGGGCGTGGTCAAAGAAAGCTACTGGGATTTTTCCATCCAAGCTGGCGATCCCTACGGCCAGCCAGGTTCCGAAAGACCAGAGATATCTTACGATGTCACAGTTTTAGTAATCAGAGAAACAGTGTGACGTTGCAGTGGCCCCGAGTAATTCCAGTTACACGTAGTGCTAACAACCGGCAGCAGCCAGTTCGAGTCTTGGCCGACCACAACCAGGTGCTGTACATATACGAGGCTCGGCGTCCAATCCCCAACCTGGCTCTCTCGTGTTATTCGATAATTTTCGGGTTTGGTGGCGTTCGTCCCGGGTGGGTCTGATGGTAAGACTCGGCCCCGAGTCCGCCCGGGTTGAGCAGCAACATTTTATCCTCTCTAGGAAAACCGGGGCCAGGGCTTCGAACCGGATAGTTTCTATTCTTGGCTTACCTACAAAGTTTGGTGCTGTGACAAAGAGAATTATGACATGAATCGCAGCAGAGCTCAAATCCAGCCATTGTAAGTGTATATAAAAAGGCACGTTGCCGGACATTCCTCTGTGCTTCTTTAGTGCCTCCATCACTAGGGCCTCAACTACCTAATCTTTCCAACCAGAATTTCCAAGTTTGAGCTTCCCGTTTCTCATCACGCCATCCACCGAATACACCATGACTCGCCTCCGGAGCATCGTCGGGTCCCTCTGGATCCTCGGCATGGCTTTTAGCGCACTCGCCAATCCTGTCGACCTCGTTGAACGTCAGCTCAGCGGCGTCACCCCATGTGGCCCTACAGTCTGCGCCAGGGGCATGGAGTGCTGCAACTTCAGCTGTGGCATTTGCACGCCACCTGGTGGTCACTGCACGCAGCGGTACTGCGGAGAGCGCTGCGGACCTAGCTTCTGCTCGTCCTCGGACGAGGTCTGCTGCAACGAGACCTGCGGGATTTGCACCAAGCCCGGAAAGCCGTGCCCCCTGGTGGATTGCAACGCCACAGCACCGGAGCGACGGGAGACTGAGACTCCCTGCGGCCCCAACACATGCGCTGCCGGAGAAGTGTGCTGCAACGAGAGCTGCGGATACTGCACCAAGCCCGGCGAGCCTTGCACGCTTGAAGGGTGCCTTCCGGCCCCCACCCCCTGCGGCCCGAATACCTGCGCTGCCGGAGAAGTGTGCTGCAACGCGAGCTGTGGGTACTGCACCAAGCCCGGCGAGTATTGCACGATGGAGGCGTGCTTGGAGGAGCCCGTCCCCTGTGGCCCGAATACCTGTGGTGCCGGAGAGGTGTGCTGCAATGAGAGTTGCGGGTACTGCACCAAGCCCGGCGAGCCTTGCACGGAGGAGGCGTGCCTGCCCGGGGGGAACTAAAAACCTGGTCGTTGTGGGCGAGAACGGCGCAAACCCTAGGCAACCGAGACGGGGTTTGCTGTATCTAAAGTATTCAATTCTGAACCGGATGTCGCCGGAGGTTGTAGATTACCTAGGTGGCATGCTTTTATTTCTAGGACCATTTGGTCGAATGGAAACAAAAAATTGCATCCTACATGCCAGTTAACTCGGCGGTGCCCAGTTGGTACTCTCCCCACGATGCAAAGCTGTTAGTGTGTATCTACAGGGGACCCTTTTGGGAGATTCAGAGAGCTCTGGTTCTAGACATGCGGAATTCCCCTGTCTAGCAATATTATACAGGGTTATTTCGGTTCGATCATATACGAGGTACGCCACGTTTCAGATTATGTACTATTCCGTGTTTCTCATCGCAACTGAGCATATTACGTTATAAAAGGACTTTTCGTTTAGTCCAAGCAGGGAAATGTTTACCAAGGTTAGGTCAGCTGATGATAATTTGGGAATATTTGCTAAGGGCAATCATACTCGGCTCTCGGGATATTAAATGTTAATTAGTGTGGCAAGAGGTCTACTATTTTGTGGTGCTGTTCTCTCCTAATAAACTAATAAACACTAACAGTGGGTCCCTTGTGTGGGCTTTAATATTCCGATTAAGGTGTGTCTTTGATGCTGAGAACTACCGATCTGCAAACTATTGTTTTACTCTCTCCCCCCCTTCTGTTCCCCCCCTTTCCCCCCCCCCCCCCCCCTCCTCCCAAAATATGGTTACTGCTTACTGCATTCTCTGCGCCTTGTTTACTCGGAGTTCGACTCCAAATAATATGATACCATACTACACCATCATCCTAAGTTAATACTTTTTTTCAGCTTCTCATTTTACGTATCCAGACTAGTGTCATATTATCCTTGCTAGCAATTCAAAGAGTATGTTACACATTTGCATCTGCATAAACGTCATTGATATAAGAGGGAAGAATAAGAGCACGGTGGATTTGGGCCATGCAGAGAGAGTTAAATAACTAACTATAGCAATAGAGATCTTACAGCCCTAATAAATTGGTAATAACATTTGCAGATAATCAGAGCTTCTTCTAATCGGACTGTGGTACAAAACCGATGCCGCAATTGCAGCTTCAGCAATTGCACCTTAAATATGGCAAAGACAAAGGTTATGTTGTTGGAACCACTGCGCGGATGGATTTGGCATCAAGATGGCACGATTTCACCCAAGTTCAAAGTCATTGAGATGAAGGCGTATATTGTCATGTCCGTTGCAAAGTCTGACCAAGTGGGCGCTACTGGGCACCAGTTGACGCCCAAGGGAAATTGCCCCCGGCTGGGGTCGTTCCCCACACGGCAAGTTCCGACATATGTTATACGCAAAGGTCGCTCATAAATTGAACTTGCAACAAGGGCGAAAAGAAAAGGGTGCGGTATTAATGCTAGGTCCTATCTAAGGACAACGGTCTAGACAGCTTTAAATACAACAAATTTGGCGTCTTGCGAGAGATCTAGCCAGTCATGCCCTCTGATTAGAGAGCTCGAGTGCCTGAACATCTAGGTCTTATACTATTTACTTGAGTTAGCAACGTGCTTATCCATTCTACTACTTTCAGCTCTTTGATTTTCTGCTCACGATATGAAGGACGAACATTTGACTTAACGGATGAGATTTACTAGAAGTATCTTTGCCATGGCAATCTAGTTAATATTCACGCAAATTCATAACTTTATCGATGTCAGATATGACATATCAATTCGGTCCTTTTTCTATGTGCGATATTACCTACAGTAGGCAACATGAAAGCTCTCGTCAGAAGAAAAGGGGCTCGCTGCACTTCCCAACTGGTAATTTCTTTGACCCGCTGTGGCTTTGTAAACCTTGTCCGATAACAAAAGAAAGTAGTGAAAGAGTTCGCCTCCCAAAGTCTCTCGCAATCACAGCTATAATTACTCTAGAAGAAATTTGCCGTACACATACTTACTGATTTCGGCTGCATATGTGCGATCCAATCTTACACCGCTTTTCTTTCTAGGTTCTTAAATAGAGTGCTTTCCACCAATGATGTACGTAATTTCATCACAGCTACGTTGTATTTCAATATATGAGTAACGTATAACAGAACACGAAGTTTACACATCATTTTTCTTGCATCTTTTAATGCGGGGGGGGGGGGGGGGGGGGGGGTGGGCTCAGTCAACTGAATTAGCGGATTGGTAAGGCGGGGCCCTGGCCTAGCTAAGGGTGACTGTTTGCGGCGTCTATATTGTTTCTAATAAGTGTTGCGGGTATTAGTCAAACTGGGTTAGTTGGTTACCTGCAAGGCTCACCATGCATTAGAGAGCCTAGGCCCTTCGACGACAGAATTTTGCGCCAAATACTAATTTTGGGAATTATAAAAGTTTTGTGACGTTTAGCGGTGTTGATCATCAATCAGCTTTATCTAAATCGTTGCCGGCAAGCGAGTCGCCTGGGAACCTGTGTCAGGTGGCTTTCAGCTCAAGCAGCCATTTGCCGGGGAACGTCCGGTGTGTTCAGGACCCATGTGGACTGGCACACCCAACGGGTGACGGCTTGATCTCAGAATAAAGAAGAGAGGTGGAACAAGAAGGAAAGGACAGAGGAAGGGAAAAAAAAAGGTGGTGGGAAGGCTGGCGGCTGCAAATGCTCCGTCCTCTTTGAGCAACATAGAGCGGCATGGGACTACCAACCTCCTATCGTACAACTGCCATTGCACTCCTGATGAGAATTACTTATCCCCCAGAGCGCTGCTAAGCCTCCCTCTGTAGTAGGATGGGGTGGTGAAATGTACAAAACAACTCTTGCTCAATTCATCCCCGTTGACTTGGCCAATGACGATAGCTACGCATCCTCTTCGGGTGAGGACGACGACGGCGAATACGACTATAACCCCGAAATAACCCTTGGCTCTGTTGATAAGAGCAAGACGATCAATTTGTCTATCCGCGCCGAATACACGAACTGGAAGCCGCGAGAAGCCTTCCGCGAACTGGTACAGAACTGGTAATCTTTCCTACCCCGTCGTCGGTCACCAGCACGACCAGTATCTAATCTCTTGGTATCCGTTTAGGCGAGACGGAATCATCAGATCCTTCAGCCTCACCGAGAAGGATTTCTGTGTCATTCGCGAACAAAAGTCCTCAGGTCGCAGCATCGAGATCGTCTACAAAGTTTTGCGCCTCGGCGCCGAAGATAGGAAAGAATGCCTCGGTTATATCCGCTTTAAGAGCCGCGACGGTGAAGGAACCATCGACATCACGAACCGTTGTGCTACTCTTCAACCATACCATCTAGACCTCGGCGGCACGAGCAAAGTTGGCAATGAGTGTCAGGCCGGACCCCATGGCGTGGGCCTTAAGGTTGCCCTCCTAGTCTTCCTGCGTGGTTCTCCAAATCACAGCGTTAGGTGCCGCCCGGGTGGCTTCAACTGGATGTTCAACTTCACCACCAGCGGGCGACTTGTCGCCCGCCTCTGCCGCATGTCGCCTCATAGAATTCACAAGGCCAAGGACCTGGCGCGGCGGCTGAGCCAGAAGACCTTGCTCCCGTTTGCGGCCCAGCCAAATGGCGACGTGCAGTCCAACATTGGAGACACGCACTGCGGCCAGGACGAGAGCGGCAATAAGGTTAGGCGGAGCCCGGTCAAGCAAGAGCAGTTCGAGGCTTGGACGAAAGCTGCCTTGTTCCTGCATCCCGCCCAAGATGGAACCATTTTATCGACCCGGGACGGTGATCTCCTAACCGATCCGCGGCTCCGCGGAAACCTCTATCTTAACGGGCTTCTCTTGTCCGAGTCCATCGCCACGACATCGGCTAGTATCACGACCCAGCCCCTCAAATTCGGCTACAACTTCGCTTCCGGAAGCACAAATTCCGAGAAAAACTCCGTCACCAGCATTGAAGAAGAGTCGAGGTCTATTCTTGCCATCTGAAATAATGTATTGGCCACTCAGCCTGAGATGGTGCTTGCGCTGAGCAGCATGCTCAATACCGACGAGTCTCGGTACGCCGACGTCCTCGGGGCGAAGAAGCACATGAACTTTGAGACAGCGCGCTGCCTCAGCCGATATTTATTGGGAGAGGAGTTCGCAGGCAAATGGTACTATTGTAGCGACGAGAAGAGCAAGGTATGTAAGCATCTGCACCGTTTCGTACGAGAGCCGCTTCGATACGATACTGATATTTTTCTTTTCCATACATTTACCAGAATCCGAGGCTTGACAGTGTTATCCAGGGTCTTGGGTGCGAGGGCGTCGAGTTGACCAACATGTACTGGGCGATCCTGCGTCGATACAAACTTATCCGCACCGCAGAGGAAGAGGAGCGGCGGCGTTTCACTGCTGCACCGCTTGTTACAGTCTCAAAATCCACCTTCGCCACATCGGTATATCGTCTCTTCCGTGCCTGCTTGCGGGCCTGCCCAACGACCAAGGACATGGCCATCAATTTTGTTCAGGCTGGGCAGCTACGCCTGCAGCTGTTCTTCTCGGAAGCCGAACGACTATTTCTGGTTCATGATCGATGGCTCTCTGTCGACGGCGCCATCATGGAGCTCGGTCTACCTGATGGCCTAATGGAGGCTGACATAATTTTCCATACTGTGAAACGGCTCTTTGCCGACGCGCTGGAGCAACTGCCGTCCGATGTGTTTCCGGAGGACAACTCAAAGATGGCAGACGGGGGAAGGGAGTTGGAGATTAAACGCGCAGAGCAGCGACTACTTAGCCATCTACTACTGAATAGCTCGACTGTTCATACGATCTTGTCGCGCCCCGCGTTGTCCTTGAACTGGGTAGTAACAAGCCCCCAACAGAACTTTGAGGTTCAGTGCCACAAAGCGTCTCGATGCGCCTACCTTTGGGACAGTCTACTGACTGCAGAGGACGGTAAGTTATTCTGACCTTTCTAAACTTGCCTTGTGTTAGATGTTTTAAACCCGGCCAACACGTGCTGTAGCCCGCTCGGACAAGATGCCTTGTATTGCCCCCAAGGGCGAGGATAGCCCCGAACAGCGAACTGACCAGAACAAGTCGGTCATTCCCTCGGTTCCAACCTGTCGAGTTTGCCGGAGCGGCCACAGCGAAGGGTGGCACTACGAATACGGTTTGGAGGAAGATGAGGAGTACTTCTTTGTACTAGTGACGCCTTCCGATCCAACTTCCTTCGTAGGCCTCTCCAGCGTCAAACGCACAGATGCTCACCCACAGCCGCGCTCCACGCCGTCAATTGTGCCCACTTCCAGACGTTCGTTACAGCATGACAGAGTCTCAAAGTGCTAGACTGCCTACGCGTTCAGGATCACATCCGCAGGGCTTTTTGATCTACCGTCCACCGGAAGTCCAAGATGCTGCTGGCATACGTGCGGAAAGTGATGTTAGCCTCCTTAATAATGAAGGATGGCCCCGGGAACTAGTACCGGGGTTAAGACCGGAAACTACGACAGTGGACGGGAATTCATCGCAAGCCCAGCCGCCCTTTGCTACCAAGGAACACCCTGCCACCAATGCATCGATACCAACTGGAGCAATTGTGCCAGCGGGTTCATTTGGTAAGCATACACCTCCACGTGCTACTCCCGCTTGCTCACAGCAAGTTTCATAGCCATTGGACCCCGGCTGCAGAGTCTGGACATTCTCGCTATCGATACAGATCGATGGTACGAAGAGAGAAGCTTTGGGAATATGCGGGCTGTGATTGGTATCGTAAATGGGGAGAAGTATTTACCGGACGAGACGAGAAAGCGCCGAAGAGTCCAAGAGGACCAGTAAGCAACTGCGTCGCATATTGAGCATTAACCCCAGCCATATTCAAGCCGTGTGTCGATATCCAGTAGGAGGACGGGTGGCGTTTGTCATTAACATAACCAGAGACTAGGTACAATCGTATCCGTTTCACGAATTCATCTCCCACCGTCCTAGCCATCTTCCAGCTTTGAGCTACTTTCGAGACAGCTAATGCGCTTCAACCAGACAACGCTTCCCCGTTGGCGACGAGAGGAAGTATATTTTTTGTTCCATGTCCCCATCGCTCATGCCCTCCAGCTTAGAGATCTTTGCGTCAGGGAAGGCGCGAAAGAACCGGGCAACAGCAAGGCGGAGTTCCATCCGGGCGAGATGGATTCCGATGCAGACTTTCAATAGCACAAGCTGTCAGCCAAAGGCATCATATCAGCGGCTGCTCAGGGAGAATCGTTGGCTTACTTCGAGCGCCCCCTCCAAAAGCAAACATCGCATCCTTCATAGCCTTGGTAGGCGTCTCCCATCTAGAAGGATCGAATATCTCAGGTTGTGGAAACGTCTCGGGATCTCTGTGCAGTGTATAAGCCTGGCTGCTCACCGTAGTTCCCTCTCCTAGCCAATAGCCAGCGAGGTATGCACCCCCGGGTGGTACATCTCGTGGCAGCGAGGACGGCGCCGCGCCGTACAGCCTCAGCGTCTCCTCAATCACGGCGTTGAGATATGGTAACTCCTTCAGTTCCTGGTCTCCGAACCCGTCAATGGGCAAAGTCGCCAACTCCTTCAGCAGAGCGGCCTTGACGCTCGGGTGCCTGCAGACGGCCCAGGTGAGATAGGTGAGCGTGTTGGAGGTCGTGTCACTACCGGCAATGATGTAGGTCATGGCATTATCCAGAATTTCCTTGAAGGAGAGCTGCTCGTCTTCCTCAGCCTTATACATCTTTCTGAAGAGGGTCGTCTTGGAGTTAGCCGGATCGACGAGCTCGAGACGCGCATGGCGCGCGAGGGACTCCTCTCCGTAGCGAATTATCCCCCGGGTGGCGTCTGCTGCGCGTCTGAAGATCGGCAGCGGCAGGAATCCGGAAATGTAGGAAAGTGTTGGGAATGTAGACCGCAGAGCACCTATGGCGTCGGCGCTCTCGAGATCGACGATGTATTGGTTCTTCTTTTTCTGCTCGAGCATGCAGAACGATTCGCCAAACGTGAGCTCCCCAATGATGTCGGTCGCCATGAAGAGCCACCATTTGAACACGTCGGTAGCGCCTCGTTTCTGCATTTCATCTCGCATGTTTTGGATGGCAAGGCTGACTTTGGCTTCTATGACCGGGTACATCGACTTCAGCGACGACTCTGACATGTTGTTGGACAGCAGCCGGCGATAGCGTCTGTGGAGGTTGACGTCGTTCACGTTGAAGATGCTAATTGTACTTCGGGGTATGACTTTGGTGTAAAACGACGACTTCAGATAAACTTCTTTAACACTATAAACTTCCTTGGTGACGGCAATATCAGAAAAGTCGACCTCATATGGGCTGACGCGGACGACTGGGCCTATGCCAACATTAGTGACCTTAGTGTCAATGTTAAGCAGGGCAGAACCTAGCGGGAGAAAATACCGTATTTCTGATGGAGACCATGGACGTACTTGGCCCTTCGGCCGGTCAGCCAGTAGTATGTTACCACGATATCCGTCCATTTGGAAACCCATGGCCCGGGGACCTGGGAGATGGGACGTTTTAATGTCCGATAGACATGCTAAGGTTCCCCGTCAGTATGTAGCAGTGCTATACCGACAGGCATCACTCTACCACTCACGGAAATGGCAAATAGGACCAGAACCAGTAGCACCAAATCTGCCGTGTATGAGCTGTTCACCCCGAGGCGTAACATCATCTCATCGATGGGTGTAAAACTAGACGGTGATAACAAAGAAGCCTAGTGTGGGTAGTAAAAAGACAGCGGCGACGACGTCTTATTATAGATCGGAATACCCGTTCTTATCGGCGATAGCTCTTCTATGGAATTTATAAGTAGGAGCATGCCCCCGCCGGAACCAGCCGGGGCATGCGGAGCACGGGATAATGATCGTTCCCCCTAGCCAAATTTTGTTGGCGTCGCATTTCCTCTTGCCGTCGCGAGCTCCGATGCCACCTCCCCCTCTCATCGGTCCTTCTAACGATTGTGGTCAAGCCGCGTGAACCAGTCGCCGTTCGAGTGTGAGGTACCATCAACCTTGCAGAATTGTGTAACCCATCGGCACCCGGATCTCATCTCTGTCCGATCCGGCGGAAGTCACCCAACAGCAGGCTGCCTAATAAGGTTACATCTGTTAAACCCGAGTCTCGGATGGCCGTTTGACATACGGAGAACCAAAAGTGCGAACTCCGGCATTGAAACGAGACTTACAAGTACAACACTCTTAACCCCGATAAGGCCGATAGTCGACGTCAAGATCAAGTATGCAATGCCAACCTCAATAATGATTCCAATGCCACCAACCACCTGTCCGGACGGGCCCACGCCAGGCCCGGTGTTCGGCCTCCACTCAAGTGCGAGTCTTGCCGCCCTTGGACATCCGCGTCATCGCCAACGGTACGAGCTTTACTGCTCCAGCTATCTAGATCAGCTGCCAGTGTAACATTTGCAGTCATCTCACCATTGTCAGCACCGAGCGGCGATGTCAGACATATACTTCGTCTCCCATTACTATGCCCTTGCTCTACTTCTCATTAGGGTAGAAAGCTGAGTATAATGGCGTTGTATATTAATTACACAATTAGAATTGTTACGTTGGACATACATACCCTCAATCATATCGGTCCGTCGGGCCTGGCCTTTCATCACGGCCGTGATCCAGTTTTGTATCCAGCGCCATTTTGTCAGTACCTGTATGCACTTCGTGCACTCCCTCCTCATTCGGTAGCGCGATCTCCCTTGTAGTGTCGTTATAGAAATCTGGCTTCTCCTCGTTGCTGCAAAGGAAAACCTTCCTCAAGGCCCACGGCAGAGCCACGGTCCATTGGTACCAGGCAAACTTGCGCTTGGAAATCTCGTAAATCTGGTCGAGATCTTCTAGGTTTATTTGTTTCGTCTCTTCGACTAGGAGGAAGACCAGTATGAACGCCAGAACGTTCAAGCCGCTGAAGATACCGAGGGCCCCCCCGTTCTCGCCGATATCATGGTCGATGAGAGGGTAGAACCAAGCGAGGAGGCCGGCGAAGAGAAGATTGATGAAAATTGCTACCGAGCAGCCCTATCATTCCGTTAACTCTGAACGACGACCGAGTGTCCGACGTGAATGCCACTTGCCTGTTCTCTATGACTCAACGGGAACCTTTTCACATTACGGTCAGCGAAGGTTTCCATGCCAGAATTGACCATAGCAGGGGAATAGTTGGAAGAAACTCACGCTTCGGAAGCCAGTGTGAATGGCACTGGGCCCATCGCAGGGCTGTAGAACATGGTGTGGACTGTCGTTTCGTCAGTCTCGTCGGCATGGCACTGGAATCAAAGGCGTTGAATCGCTTCGCTAGCAGGATGCCAAGTAGTTTCCACTTACCAAACATGAAGACTGCTACAACGGCCATCCTCTCGCCGCCATTTTCCCGCAGCATTCCCAGAGCAGCGGCCATTAGGGACAAAGCCATGCCTGGGATAGTGACCAAAAGCCATTTCCTTCGCCCAAATGTATCGATAGTGCCCACGGCCGGAATGCCAAAGAGCAGGTTTACAATACCTCCCCAAGGTTAGCGGCCTGAATTGGTCCAATATGCTGTGATCTCGGCCCGGACCTACCGAATCCAAACGTAAACAGCATGGCGGTCCTCCATGATTCTCTGTTGTCTTGCTCGTTCTGCTCCGCAGTCCCGCCATACTGGATTTCTTTCCCCACTCCAAGAAACAGGGATGTCGCGTAGAACGCAAAAATGTTGATGCCGCACAGCTGCTGCCCAAGAGCGACGGTACAGGAAGAGATCGTTGCGCCCCGCAGCCGCCTTTGGGTAAATAGTTCCTTGTACCTAGTCAGGTAACCTCGAAGACTGGTTATCCAATGGGTCGACGAAGCGGGTGACTCCTTCGAGTCGCTAGGTAGTTCTATCTTAGACGTGACGCTGTGGTGGACCAAGTAGAGGTCACGGAGCGCCTGGAGCTGATTACGAGTGTTTTCCATTAGAAATTTTTCGTGGAAACTATTTAGCAACACACAGGGCGTCTTACTTCGGTCGTTCTTAGTCTTCTCAACTCCCGGTAGGCTTTCTCGGGGTTGTACTTCCCTCGATGGGGACGAAGATAGAACCGTGGGCTCTCTGGCACAAAATACACTGCAACCATGAGCAGAAGAGCAGGGATTGCCGGCGCCGCGAGGATAAGCCGCAACGTAGTAAGCGGAGTAGCGAGGAAGAAAAGCAAATTCATGCTATAAGAGAAGAATATCCCACATGCCACCCTAAGTTCCATTAGTTATACAGTCAGTCTTATCCTAGGCAAATCCAAATGAAGGGCAGTAGAAGAGCATAAAGGGGAAGGGATTACCAAAGCTGCCATTGAAGAATAAGTGATCCTGTCAAAATACCCGTCGTTGTTAGCATTCTTCCCCATCTTCCAACGACGATACCCAATTAGCGCTTGATGGTCTATGTTAAAACCTGGCGCCGGAAACTTCAGAGGCAAGGAGAACAAGAGCTGGATATGGAAGCGACTCACCGCGCCAGCGGCCCAAGCTCGTCTCTGAGGCAATTATGGGCGTGCTAACTGCCTTTAGGCCCATGCCGATGCCATTGATCAAACGGATTCCGACCAGAGACTTCCAGGCGTCAGAATGGCCCGTCCCAGCCCCGTCAAACTCCAGACATGCGGCGGCGATCGAGGTGATAGTGATGAGAACGGCGGCAATAAAAATCGCACCCCGACGGCCAGCCATCTGATTTATTGGGTCTGCTAAGGGGCACCCTCTTTTCAGGTATCTTTGTTAGTACAAAGCGCAGTATCAGTGGACGCAGGAGCTCACATCAGGGCCGCGGCTAGGTAAGGGATCCCATTCGCTATCCCGACCTGATGTGGTTGCTCAACTTCACCACCATTTCTCCAGTAGCCCTCGTACACGTTGGCACCGCCGAATGAGCTTTGGACGAAGCCTTGGAGGAACGCGGCCAGAACCACTGATTGGATGAATTAAATGTTAGCACTGATGAGCCGGATAATATTGTACTCTCCATGCATGGGGTACCTGCCTACGATCAAGACCCTCCAAAGGCCCGATTCGGAAATGATCTTGTCCTCCTCTCGCCGGAGAGCAGCCTTTTCTTCTTCGGTCAGAAGCACCGGAGGCTGGTTTGATCCTGGATTACATCCGCGCGCAAGCTGTGCATAGAACCGATTGTGCTTGGCGACGTGTGCGGCTCTGCATACCTGCTCGACCTTGTCGGAAAGGAACGGGGCCTTGCTGTTGACGAAACGGACAGCGTCAATGGTCAGCTCTTCGTCAGAGAAATGAGCTTTTGCGCGGCGGTTAGATTAGTTTCGGCGTTTCCCACCGTTTGTAGCGGGTGAACAGCAGGTATTGGCACCTACCAAGCGGATTTTCGATCCGGGCCCTGTCTGACAGACCCCAGCGCTCAATCGTCTTAGCCATCTCGACCGGCTCCTGTGCTCCCTCGACGCGCCTACTTTATTACAACCGCGCTGGGCGCTGATATATTTCCGTCTCGAGAAAGGCCTCGCGGAGCCTCAACACGCCTAGTAGGATGCGAAGTGCGAATTCTGCAAGTGCGAGTTCTGCAGGCGCGAGTCACGGGTTTCATGTTGAAATCTGTAAGGCAAACACAACGTAATCAATTCGTGCCGCCTGCGGTTTTCTGTGGCTTCGAGGGAAACCGGTCGGGGTTGCATATATTGGTCTCGGCACGACGAATGAGGAAGATCGGCGAGCTTCGCCTCCTCCTCCTCTGCGAGCCATAGCGTCGAGCCAAGGCGCGGGGGAAATGCTTGGTCGGCGCGTGAATGGGAACCGCTGCACGGAATCGGAGAAGGGAAGCGAGGGTAGGGTAGACTAGGCGAGACTAGGCCAGGGCTGAAGCCAACCAAAGGTCACGAAGAACGTGGCTATGCCCGCACATGTACTCGGTGCATGACAGCCGCATCCCCGGGTAAACGGCCAGGTTTGCAGCGCTTGGGGAACAAAGTTGGCCTGGGAAAAAAATTACGCATGCCTTTGGCTCGAGACAAAAGCGGGCAGGCCTTCCCCACTGCATCACTTAACCAGGGTATCCTCTAACGCGGAAAGTGACCGAGCGAATGCCCGAGATTCCAAAATGGCGGATCCCACAAATATTGCTGGACTCATTCTCACAGGCACGCGCCTGCTGGTTTCTCTAGGTCTTTTCTGGCGCGAATCCAGGGACGCGCCGGAAGAAGTTCGTAAGTGGCCCGTTCCTCCCATGTCAGAGCCCGAGCTAGGGCACTGGGCGCTGGGCTAACGCGCTGCCTTCCCATAGGTGCAATATGGGGAACAGTCGAGCTCCTTACCCAGTCGGCCGAGAATGTCAAGAGACGGCTGTCGACCACCCAGGTCGTCGACCCAACCGAGGAACGCATGCGCAAGAGCGTGGAGAGACTTGCGGATAAGTGTCTCGTCGAGCTGGTCAGACTTCAGGCCAAGATTCCAAAGTTTGTCGAGGAAGGGGCGGATACCACGTTTGAGCGGCTGAAGATGACGTTGGTTTCGCGGATGAACCAGGAGAGCGTGCGGAACATCTTGACAGGAGTCACCGCTTGCAACAGCGTATGCATACCTGCTCCCTTGCTTCCTGCAGCTCGTACTGACTCTCCTCAAGGCCCTTCACGTATCTCTACAAGCTCTCACAATGTAAGTACACCACTTCCACTCCCCGTCCTCTCCCGTCCCCCAGCCTTTTATACTCCAGTTTACACCACGACCCCGAGATCATTTCTCGCCAACGCTGTGCCCGCTATCAGCACCGACCGCCAAGGGAGTGCCTGACCGTAGCTTCGCGGCTGACTGTGACATCCGACATCTAGTTTCGAGAAAGAGAAGAGAGGTGTAACGAACAGCAGGGAGATCCAGAGGGAATGGGATTCTGTGATGGACACGGCCCACGACGAGCTGAAACATCGTCCTTGGCGAGGAGAGGATCCGGCCCTACCTGAGTGGGAGGAATGTCTCGATGGTGTGGTGGAGTCGTTGCAAGAGAGTGCATCTACCTACAAGGACCGGTCTGTACTAGCGGATGAGGAGGTACCGCCTACACGACGGGCATCGCTTGCTACCTGGTCCATGCGCCGGCCGTCTACTACAACCCGTGACGACGTGGACAGTGGCATCGGGATGTCGGGCAGTGATGCGGCCGATGACGAACCACAACGCAAGCCGCTCCCTCAAATACCCGAAGCCATCAACGATACACTCCTTGTAAAGATGCTAGGGTATGTCGACAAGTTCGTACAGAAAGGAGAACTGCCTGCCGCTGCTAGCTATCAGACGAACGTAATAGAGCTTCGCAAGAGATTAGCAGCGGACAACCCCGTCGATACAGCGACCTTGTGCCGAGACGCGATGAAGTTGGCATCGATTTATCGGAGGATGCGCACATGCGGGTACCTCGCCCAAGCCGAGCAGATCCTCCTGGACATCCACGACAGGCTCAAGACGGAGCAGATGGATAGCGCGGCTCAAACCGCCGAATTGAAGCTAGAGCTGGCACACGATCTCGGTCGGCTCTACCTCGACCTTAAGCGCCCATACGATGCTGTCGACCACCTGTGCGTGATATTTAAGCCTGTGGATGAAGGCGTAACCGTGGCTCAACCATTTATCATCAGCTCGGGGACCATGCTTTACCAGATCTACAACGACCTCGGGCACCCGGCTCTCGCCGAGGCTCTCAATTGCCATGTCATGGACAAGTACGGCATCACCCTTCGCGCGCTGGCCTGGTGTCAAGCTGCCGGCTTCGAAATCGACAAGGAGGGTTTTCGATTCGATGTCTGCGCCAAGGAGGGCAATCAGGAGGTCAGGGGCCAGAGCCCCATACATCTCGCAGCCAAGCGATGTGAGAAGGACATCCTCGAGGACATGCTTGAGCAAGATGCCGATCCAAACGTCTGCGACGCCAATACCGCCACCACCCCAGTACTCCTAGCCTGCTTGCAGCAGGACCCCGAATGTCTCCAACTCCTTCTCGATTACGGCGGCAGCATCGAGGCCAAAGATTCATCCGGGCGGAACGGCCTTCATCTATGCCAGCGATCAAGAGGCGGTACCAAAGTCGCCCGGATTCTACTCCAACCCGGACTCGACGCAACGGGCAAACCTAGAGCAGGGGTGGTTGATATCAACGCAAAGGACGGTTGCGACAATACCCCGCTACACCTAGCCGCGAGCATGGGGAACCTCCCCATGGTCAAGCTTTTGATCGAGCTTGGCGCCACGGTAGATATCACGGCTGATGCCAGCGGATACACGCCACTGATGGCCGCCGTGCAGGCTGTTATGAGCAGCCGGGACGTTAAGAGAGCCGTTCTGAAGGCACTGATCGACAGCGGGGCGGATCCATACAGAAGGGACTGGTCCGGACAGACTGCTATTGGCTTGGCTAATGACGACGAGATAGCCAAGATGCTGAGGAATTCGGGGAAGAAACCACCTATCCAACCAGCACCATCTTTCTGGGCCAAGGTGCGCCGGAGGTAGCTGTTTCCCTACAGGTAATTTGGCGTCACTGGTGTATACCTAGGAGGTATACTATAATTCCCCCAGTACCCCTTGCATAACTAGTATTGATCATCGGATCGGCGTGCGGAGTTAATGGTACAGTAATATGAACTCAGGTTGTTTGCCGGATTTCGGAAAAGACAAATTTCATCAGTCCCTTTTATCCCCGGTCGCTGCGGCAGGTTGCCCTCGGTTGTCTAGGTTGCATGCGGCATACGCAAGCCAAATTCCGCTCCCGATTGCACTTGCATGTACGGAGCCGCGTTGCCAAGTGCCGGCCCAATGCCAAGGCACGGCGGATATTGCCCCTAGGTTGAAATGGCGGGATATTTGAACTCCCACTGTTCGTTCCACCAGTCTCCTCGGGTTCAATCCTGTGAGGTACATGGAACATGAAGGGTCGCGGCGGTAACATTCCGAATTATTATGTCGTAGCCGGCAGTCAGAGGCACTGTTCAAAACGATACTGTACCTGACATGTAGAAGCCTCATAGGAATTCTAGGTCTGCCATATTATGTCAATTCGGGATCGGCTAATCGGCAGCTTACCTCGGCTGCATCCGCTCAAGCCGCTGAACGGGGCTCCCACAGAAAAACACCACTTAAAAAGTTCATGGCGTGTCCCGTTGAATTACGGAGACGACCCCTATAGGAGTTCCGCCAGTCTCCGCTGCACGTAGTGAAAATAGGGATTGTCGTTCGCAATGACGCTTCGAACAGCACTCGCCTTCGCTATAATAGCATTATTTGGGCCGAGCCTGGCTCAGCTCGAGAGTTCCCCTGATGGGACTTGTGGGCCGTCTAGTGGCTACTCCTGCCTGGGATCAGGATACGGCAACTGCTGTTCCCAGGACGGGTTTTGTGGCCCATCGGACGAAGACTGCGGCTCAGGATGCCAGATAGGCTTTGGCCTCTGTGGCGATGGAGTCGGCAGCATTGGGCTCACGGAGGTCATCACAGCTACCAGTACCACGCCACCGGCACAATCTGAGCTCGTCTCGACCATCTACGTCACTCAGACACGTTGGACTGTCCAGCCTCTTCCAATTCTGACGACTGTCACTCAGACAGCAACTGAACGCCTGACCACCGTCATCCCTACCACAGCTGTGCAAACCAACACCGAGACCATAAACACGACATTGACCCAGCACACTACCACGACGGCGACAAGTTATTCCATCGTATTCGCCACGGTATACAACACAATCAACGTCACGAGCGTCTCCACCGTCTGGGAAACTAGCACTCAGACTACGACGCAGACCCTTGACATAACCAGATACCTGAACCAGACAACCACCTCAACTTTGACACAGTCAGAAACCGTCACCTCGTACAACACTGTTGATGTCACAAGAACCGTCAACGCCACCTCCACTTTGACCGTTCCTACGACGGCTACCACATTTAACACGGTTGACGTGACAAGGTACACCAACGCAACCTCAACGGTGACGGCGACCCAGACCTTAAACTCGACCCTCACCCTAACATCCACAACCACATTTACATCGACAATCACCCTTAATTCCACCCTGCTCACCACCGAGACCAGGACGTCACAAGTCCCCGTTACTACAACCAGCGTAGCCTACGCCACGCAGACGTCTCTCGTGACAGCCACAGCCACGACCACAGCCACAGAAACAGCCACAGAAACAGCCACAGAAACAGCGATAACAACAGAAACAGCAACAACGACGGCAACCCTCGACGTTACGCGCGAGTGGAACACAACGGCTACCGCTACTACGCTCCAGACAGTAACAGAAACCGCGACGGCAACCGCGACGACAACCGCGACGGCGACGGTGACGGTGAGCTCGACGGCCGATGCCGGCACTGTTACGGTGACAGCCACTACCACCATCACTCAGATCGCGCAGACGGGAGAGACTGCGGTCCCAACTTCCTCCCCGGTTGTGACCTCGAGTGCGGATCCAAGTACTAGTAGTTCCGCTGCCACGGATAGTGCGTCACAAACTCTGTCCACGCCGACGGAACCAAGTTCAACGGCAGTACCTGATACGTCCTCGTCAGCGGGTCTTTGACGGAAGCGAGGTACTAGGCGTGCCGGTGGAGCGAGTTGGGCTTCTTAAGTCTTGACCGGAGAAATTGCAGCTTTGTGGACTGAAGATGTGGAATTTGGGGAGATAAGTCTTGTAGTATATCTGCGATACATGGCAGTTGAGGATTGTTGATGCAGGTGGTTGCCTAGGTTGGCGAGGAGTGACAGCCGCATGCATCAATCCGTCATATGGATGGGGATTTTAGACGGTTTAATGCTCTATGTCTATTCCCTCTTTCTTGCAAACGGTAGCGCAGACAACCATTCGTAAACCGGCTCTGAAAGGGACCTCTCCTCGACGCCCCACCCCGTTCTACAACTTTCTAAACACGGTACTAAAAATCTCCCTACTCTTCAGCAAGTTCATCACTCGCAACCTCTCATTATCCAAATGAGCTGCGTCACTCGCCTGGCCACAAGGCAAGTGCGCCGCGGGCGCATTGAACTCCTTCTCCAAGAACCGGATCGGTGGAATCGACCCCCCTTCCCTGATATACAGCGGCTTCCTGCACTTGGGCGCCTTCACATCGTCGGTCGCATTCGCCGGCAATGTCACAACGACCTCTTTCCCCTTCGTCTCCCCCTCTGTTCCCCCTTCTGTTCCCCCCTCCATCTCTCTCTTCGTCTCTCCTTCTATCTCCCTCTCTACCCCCCCTTCCTTCCCTTTGTCTTCATCGCCATTCCCTTCCGCATTCGGTGCCCAAGCCCTCATGACCGCCTCCTCGAGCGTCCTAAAGATATAATTCCCCGGCACTCCCAACCACGGCTCCGCCTTGTTGTCGATCCTCACTGTCAGGGTATTCTCGCTCTCAAACGTAGCAAACTCGTCCACCAGGAACTCCTTCAGCCGCACAATCACCTGCTCCACCTCCTGGCCAGGCACTAGCCGGACGCTGACATTGGCCGCCGCGTGGCTGCTAATCAGGCTACCGTCCGGCCCCGAGACGTTGTAGCGATGGATCGTCAGGTTGGGCTCGCGCCAGCGGGCCATCAGGCTGCGTTTGATCGTGTCGATCGGGCCGCTCGCTGGGTTGCGGCGGATGAGGACGCGCGCGATCTCGTCGTACCGGAGCGCCTCCTCTTCCGTCATGGGCAAGATACCGTCGTAGAACCCGGGGATTTTGACCTGGTTCTTGCTGTCTTTGAGCTTGCTGAGAAGAAGGGTCAGGTCCGAGAGCGGTTCCGAAAGCATGTTGCTGCCATCGACACCCGAGTGGAGGTCGGGGTACCTCGAGTCGATGCAGACGGTCGCGTGGAGGACCCCGCGCAGGCCGTAGGTCAGGCAGGGGACTTGGTCATCGAGCCAGTAGCTGTTGGCGAGCAGGACGTAGTCGATGTGGCCGATGAGGGCCTTGTGCTTGCGGATCGCGTCCTGGAACCCGCGCGAGCCGGATTCCTCTTCGCCCTCGATGACGAAGATGATGTCCGAGTCGAGGACCTTGGCTTGGAGCAGGTCAGAGACTGCGTATAGCGCAGCGATGATGGGTCCCTTGTTGTCGCTGACGCCGCGCCCGTAAAGGTAGCCGTCCCGGCCCACCAGGTTGAAGGGGTCGGTATCCCAGTTATCTCCTTTCATGTCCGCAGGAACAACATCGTAGTGGCCATAGAACAAAATTCGTTTCCGGTTCTCCGCTGGCTCGAGTTTTCCGCTGAACTTGGCGAAGACAATGGGGTTGTGAAGGCCGCCTGTGCAGAGCATTTCCACCTGGGCGCCCAATCGCTTGAAGAGGGAGCCCAGGAAGGTGGCGCCTTTCCGGCAGTCCTCGGTGAACTCTGGCCGGGACGAGACCGTCTTGTATGAGACGAACTCACGAAGCGAGGTAATCATCATGTCATGAGATACGCCGGCGCCTTGCTCCGCCTGTGTTGGCATGCCGTTGACGCGCCAGACGCGAACTGTGTTATCGTTGGCTCCCGTGATGAAGAGCTGGTCGTTATGGTGCACTCCCACAGCAGATGAGAGAATCTTCGCGTCGTGCGCCTTCCATCGACTGAGGCACTGGTACTTTTGGCTGACGTTTTGCGCCAATCCATTCTTGTCCCTGCCGTAATGTACAGTGCTGTGCTTCGATGCAGACCCGAAAGTCCCAGCGCTCCAGAGGAGTCCAAAACTCATGTTCAACGTATTGACGTTTCCATCGTGCGCCTTAATGACCCTCAGTTTCTGTTTCGTGTCGAGATCCCACAATTCGATGATGCCCCGCAACTTGCCCGCGTAGAGAAAGGAACCGTCGATTGCGAGAGACATGACGGACTGGCTGTCATCCTCTCCCAGGATTATCATCTCCTCGATGTCACCCGTTACCTTGTCATCATCCCCGCAGTCCGGGCCATCATCGGAGAGCCGCCAGAGCTTGATCGTGCCGTCCCCACCGCCAGAAAGCAGGAACTCTTCGTCCGGCCCACCGAGCACAGTAGGCCCCTTTGCGATCTGCATGCAGAATATCCACCCGTAGTGTGCATATTGCCGAATCGCCCTAGGGTCGACCTCCAGCACCGTCGCCGCCTTTGGAATCAGCGCATAGTGCAGTTCTGTTCGCCGCGGCGTCGATGTACCCCCAATGGCACGCGAGTCGAAAAAGCGATGCTGCCGCTTATCGGGATGATTCGCAGATTCATGTGGCACCCTCCGGGCTGGATCCGTTAAACTGACCCATTGTATGTCTTGTGTTTGTGTCCCAAAGTATACCGTCTCTCTCTGTGGGGAGTAGGCGACGCTGAAGACGTCGCCAACATCGTAGGTGCTGTAGATTTCGTAGAGCCGGACGAAGGAGTTTGGGCACCAAACGCCAATTATGGGCTCGCAGGCGCTCGAGAAGAGGTACCTGCCGTCGTCGGAGAGCAGCAGGCAGAGGACGCTTCGTTTGTGCGCTTGGAGGGTTTGAACGTGCTGGTAAGTGCCGAGTGACCATGCCACTATCTCGCCCTTGCTGGTTCCAGCGAAAATATATCGATCGGAAACGGCGATGGCTAAGACGGCGCCGTCGTGTCTCAGCTCCTGGAGCCGCTCGGGAGCGGTGTCGGAGGGCCCGTCTTCGAGGTCGGGCGGTTGCGGGGTCGTCATTATTGTAGTCGTGTCTAGTGCGGCGAGTGAAGAATGTTAGAAGAGATCAGGCTTCGTGAAATATCAACCCTTGCAACCACCAGCGTCCTCGTGAAAGCTGATGCAGATCACATCTGACGACAGCTTCGGGGCAGCATTGCATGCGCTAAGGAGCCCCGCGCAAGGCCTAGAACTAGCCCCTTGCAAGGATAGCATTCCCCACGTTTCAGGGCCTGATGGCGCCGAGCGGCTCCGCTGGGCTGGTACCTAAATGGATGCCCCCACGGTGTCACAAGGCTTTTAAGGTCGGGATCCACGTTGGCTTCAAAAGTGGCTTGGCTTTTAATCGGGCTGCCCTCAATACCGGGACGGGACGTATGACGCATGGGTCTTGCGGGTAGTGGATCGATGCAATAGGGGGACGAAATCATGTCACTCACCAAGCTTGGGAGTGTGGGATGGCTTGGCGGCAGCGGTGACAGCCGCTGCCCTGGCCTTTGAAATCCTGGTGCACCCTTTGCAACGTTCCCCTCGTCCATCGTCCCCCTCCTCATGGTCGTCGCGACTCCAAGGATCGAAAGTTCCCCGAAGGACAGGCACATCCACGGCCATGTCGCCTCGAATGTCGGGCAGGCTCGCCGAGCTACTCCGTCGTCCGCTGTCGAGCCGCCAGACAAAGTTTCGGGGGATTGGACGCGTCGGGCTGGGAGCGACTTGCTTTTGTAGCAGAGTCTCTCCAGACGTTCCGGATTCTCCCATTTCGTGCGACGTGTACCCGGAACCGAGAGATGACGCGAGATCGAGGGCAGTCTGCGCCATTCCAAGCAGCGCTCAAAACCCAGAGCGCACAGGTCTAAAGAAGAAGGACGGAAGCATCTCACCGCCGTTCTAGTATCCGCGACGCAGGCTCATCGGCAAATACAGTGGAATCTGAAGAATGGATCGGTAGGGGAAGCTTTAGAACAGCATGAGCAGCAACCGGCGAGAATCATATACTTGATTGGCGGCTGCTTCCGACTCGGCGAGCGAACAAACGCCACGAAGCATACTAAACAAAGCAACCTGGCGGGTGGTCACAGGGGGGCCCCAAGGCTGGAGTACTGTACCAGCTTGTTCTTGGCCGACGGTTGTGGCGTGCATAGCTAGGCCTTCGGGTACCTTGAGCATCACAACTGCGGACTGCATTTCTGGGCACACCTAGCATCATGTTCTGGCTTTTTTGGGTGTTCGAGAAGGCCTCACAATGACTTCAAAGCAGTCCTTATGAGCAGTGACGGAGAGTCGGAATGCAAGCTTTGGGTGCCGATTGGACGCAAGTTGAACTAGCCACAGCCAGGCGGACCCATGTTGCGAGAATAGACCCCTGCTCCTTTACTTCTTCGGTCGCTGGCGCGCCGAAAAAGCAATGAGCACGGCCGATGTCCGGTACGGGACGCCATGTCAAAATCGGATTATTCCCCTCCGGTCCTCGGCGGCTTCCCTCCAACTAATTCTTAGGTAAGCGTAGAGCAGGCCCCACGCTAAGGCCCCGGTCCGTGCTCAGGAGAATCCCTGCTTACCAGCAACAATTTTCTTTGGCTTCTGAGATCATCGAAGGCCGAGTTTTGCAGCGGCAACTGATAACGACACCGACCCTTCACTCCGTCGACTACTATCGCGAGCGCGCCGTGACCCGTCCCAGACCTCGATAAGCCAGCTCTACTTTGCATCCGTTCCTTACATTTTTCCTCACAACAGCGACGCGCTGGGCGCAGCAAGGCTTTTGTCTCCACCTGCTCAACCATCACCAATAAGCAGCAGAAATGGATCACACACGCGACCCTTGCCCCTGGGTTGTTCTCAATGACTTTGGCGGCGCTTTCTGTATGGGTGTACGTAGCTCACCTACCCTCGGATATCGTCGCCCTCGATCTCTCAACCAGCCAAGGCGAACTTGGCGGACGCCGTCACGGTACCGCGCCCTTCAGCTATCGGCTAACCCCTGCTCTCACAGGCTGTCGGCGGGACGATCTGGCATGGCGTGAAAGGTTTTAGGAATAGCCCATACGGTGAGCGGCGGCTAGGTGCCATCACAGCGATCAAGATGCGCGCCCCGGTACTAGGCGGCAACTTTGGTGTCTGGGGTGGCATGTTCAGCTCGTTCGACTGCGCTGTGAAGGGAGTAAGAAAAAAGGAAGATCCGTACGTGATGTCCAAGTTTATACCTCAGCGTCTACACAGCGTTTGCCGGCTTCGGGCCGCTCGCAGTGGCATTCTTTTCCCAGACCCCTTTGGCAAGAATATGCAGCTGACAAATTGAGGCAGATACAACGCTATTGCAAGTGAGCCGTCGTCCGCTTCATACGTATAAAATCCTAACGAGAGACAGATTGCCGGCTTCTTCACAGGCGGCGCGTTAGCCATCCGCGGCGGGTACAAGGCGGCAAGGAACGGTGCGATCAGTTGTGCGATCTTGCTTGCCGTCATCGAAGGTGTCGGCATTGGTTTCCAGAAGATGTTTGCTGGGGCGACAAAGCTAGAGGTAGGCTGGGCGGGGAGCATTGTGGCAGACTCGACCGTGCTGACTTTGTTTCAGGCTCCGCAACCGCCTCCATCAAACGAAAAGATGCTTGCATAAACCCCATACAACGACTCGGGTGCCTCACGTTGACGGCATCTCGACACACTCAACTCTTCTCTTCCGACTCCCCAGCGGAGCTTGGACGTGTATTTCTGTACGCATTCATGACGGTCGGCATTGGGGGTGGTGGCGTTCCCTGTAACATAGAATTGGTCGGTTACGCTTCGCCATGCGAGAGGCCGAGCGTGGATGCGAGACCAGCTATCCATCGCAATAATATCTCGATCAAAGTCCCAACAGTGTCCACCATCGGGGTTTTATAGTCTTCAGGTAACTAGCGGTGCAGGATATCTAACCCACCCTCTCTCTGCAGACATCTCAGCCAGGCACCTCACGATCCTCGCGCCATATACGAGCGACCGCGACGCCGTTATCATCGATCCAAGCACGAAACATGCCGCCACAATTATAATCCTGGAGAATCTCGGATCGCGTCTCTACTACGTTCCCCTGACCGTCCCTCACGACGACACATTCAATCCCGATCATGCCGCCCTCACCTTCACCTGTCCTTCCCCAGCGGTCGCCCGCGCTCCGCTCCAGGATGCCACCCCGGCCGGCGACTTTTGACAGGGCCGCCGCAGACGAATGCCCAGCAAAGTTCGCGATTGAGCCGACAGTCCTAGAAGCCGCAGTCCGCAGGAACGAATCCCCGTTCCCAGTCCCGGAAACTGCAATCGATCTTGTTGTCACCAAATCCCTCGAGGGAACAGGGCTGTACAACCACGGCGTAGGCAAACAATCCGCCATCAACCCCCTCAACGCACCCGATAATATCACCGCCGGCTCGGACGCAGAGCTTCCCATGCCCAACTCGGAATTCCACCTGTCAGAAAAGGCCTCTGTCCACTCTTCCGCCCAAAATCCCGCTCCTACAGTGGGCGTATCGCCGATCCGGCCCGACAACTTGTTGGTCAGGCCGCCCGTGCTGGTCGCGCAGCAGACGACCCCGTCCTCATCCAGCGCGACCGCGCCACATGTGCCCTGGGGGAGGTACTCGTCCCGGCTCCACGTGCCCGTTCCAGAACCCTCCCTCTCCCTCTCCAGTCCGCGGAGGTGCTCCTCCCACCGACGGGCGGTGAAGAAATACTCCTTGGGCACCAGCTGGAGGCCGTACATCGAGGCCAACTGCTCCGCCGCCTCGCCGTGGATGTGGGTGTGGCCTTGCGCCGAGGGCACGTCCAGCCGCTCTTTTGTCCGCGCCTCCATCGCGCCGTCGCTTGGTTGCATGGGTGGCGGCCGGGGGAGCAGATCGGCGTCGCCCCTCTCGAGAACCGCCCGCGCGAGCAGGATCGGGTTACGCACGCGCCGCAGGCCCGAGACGCCCACGCCCCGTTTGAGCCGGCCCCGCGAGACCATGATGCTGGCTTCGAGCTCGTTGGTGCCATCGCGAGTGAAAACGGCGCCGTGGCCGGCATTGAAGAGGGCGTTGTCCTCGAGAAGAGTGACGGCGTGGGTTGCGACTGAGAGGGCGGAGGGGAGGGCGCGTGAGGGAGAGGAAGGGGTGGTCATG
Organism: Madurella mycetomatis; assembly: GCA_022530565.1. Lineage (NCBI taxonomy): Eukaryota > Fungi > Ascomycota > Sordariomycetes > Sordariales > Madurella > Madurella mycetomatis. The sequence continues at coordinate 8,648,594 of JAJTVB010000003.1, read as the reverse complement.
AAGTGGTGGACTCGGGAGAGCTGGGTAGAGAAGAATTAGCGGTGGGGGTTGTCGTAACTTGGGATTGGAGACTGACTATCGTGAGCAGTGCCGTGCGGTACTCTGTGTAGCGGTCTGGGGGAAAGTTGGCGGGGGTGATGTTGCCTGCCCCGCCGTGGATGATGAGGCGCGGTTGGAGCTTGAGGGGAGCTGCTTCTTGGATTTTGTATTCCATCCTCGAGAAGTAGGCCTTAGGGATGATTGTTTCAACGGCGGGACTCGAGCGCCTAGAAGCACAGTCGGTGACAGTCCTAATCTTGCCATTAGCGGGATGGTTGTGGATAACGATATGACTAACGATAAGGCATGGTCCCGGTCATGGCTCCGACCAGTAATATTGAGCCGCGCATTGGGTCCCGTCTTGGCATCACTGAGGGACAAGAGGCCTTGGCATTTGCAGCCAACCGGATTCAGAAGCGGAGGAGCCTGAAGTATCGGTGCAGGTTTTCACCCGGCCTATGAGGTACGGTTTCCTGTACAATAAGCAGCAGAAGGACGGGCACACCCTATATCTAGGGTATAGCGGAGTAGGAAGAATAATAATATTATTGCTACTGACGATTGCGTTTCTATTTTTCATATTTACGTTGTTATATTCTCCCAATGTGACGCTAACTGATGTTGCCAGCCCGATGAAAAATGCAAGTCCTTAACAGTCCCAGCAGACCGCCTCTACCTGGCCGCCTTCAAACCGATGTGGTACGCTTATACGTCCTCCACCAGTGCGGGTCACACAGGTTTAAATCTCTCAGTGCGCAACTCAGAGCATAGCACAAAAAGGAACACCCGTGTATCCAAGGCTGTCACCAGCGCGTCCTGCTCTACCAAATGCAACAGCACATCCAACGAGCCTCTCCAGGTCAACGGCCAAGCGACTTGACTGTGCTTATTCTTGCTCTCCTTACTCTCTTCCCAGTTTTCGCAGTCGAGAGCGGCCTCGCCGAGGTCGTGGAGCCGCGCCCAGAGGAACAGCTCCAGCTGCAGCGCGTGGGAGTTGATCCAGGACCGGATGCACGGCTCGAAACAGTCGTGCTCGGCCGGGCTCGCGCACGAGTCGTCGCATAAATGGCAGATCGTCGCCGAGGGCTCGCTGAGAGTCTGCTCGGCGAGGGTATCCGCCTGCCGGAGGTAGGCCAAGACTTGGGGCACCTCATGCCTGGTCCGCGGCGCAAGGCTGCGGTCGATGTAGGACTCCGGGATATCATGATGAGCGGTGCTGCTCTCCTCGTTGAAACCGCTGTGTACGCATCCGTGGTGGCTGCGCAACCGGACCAAGGTGATCGCCATGCCCAAGCCCCGAGGGCCGAGCAGGTTGCAGGCGACGCTCTGGTAAATCGACACGTAGTTCTCCTCGTACGCCGCTAAGAAAAGCCGCGATAATAAGACGTTGCCAATCAACTCCAGTGGGGACTCGAAGTGAGCCAGGACCGCGGCTCTCATCTCCACCGGGAGGCCGGCTAGTAGGGAGGAAGTACGCAACTGCATATCGCAGCTCTCAATGCTGCCGGACGGCATGCTGATACAGAGATTTGTAATCTTTCTTGACAAAGACTAAGCACTAAGGCAAGATGACCAAGCGAGAGAGTGTGTGTATCAGCTAGAGAGTCCGTCGCGTGTTGCAAGCGGTGACAATGGGAAGTGGAAGGATCAGGCGGTGCTCACCATTTTTTAGTGCCGTCTCTGGGATGAGGCCTCTTCACCGAGCGGCCGGAACAGGCACAGTTGATTCTAAGGGATGGCAGGTGCCGTAAGCTACCAGAAACCAGGCGCAACACGCTTAGACGGTTCCGGCGTATGGTGCTATAATCTTCTACTGGTCTTGGGACAATTTACCTAGTGCTGGATAACCCCACGAGCCCATATATACTGGCGAGACCATGGTATTGTCTCCTCTGCTGCAGAATTTAGGGCAGGAGTTGAAAGTCCTGGCATCGGCCCAGAGGGCTTGTGTGTTTTCTCGTCAGAATTTCAGGGCTGGCATTGCCGTGACCCTTGAACAGCCACAACTGACCAACAAGTGAAGTACATCATCATCATCATCACAACATGCCGTGCCTAACCAAAGAGGCTATGTACCGTCCTCCCGCGGCCCGGCAAATGTCTTCTGGGCGATTGGACATTAGCTGCAAAGTGTTGAGCGTAAACTTAGTATGGGTAAACCAAGGGTACCGTATTCGCTACTAAAATTCAGTATGGTGCTCTCAGAGCGGTCATTCCGGTTGTAATGATTATCAAATTGCGGCGGTAGGGTGGAATCAATGTGTGCCCCCCGGTACTATACCTACAGCTCTGCTGGGTGGTGCGCGTTGGGCTGACATATACGACTCACCAAGAGCAATAAATCGGCGTATACTGTAGCTCTAGGCAATCTAAGTCTTCTAGTAGAATTTTCTCTACAGACTCTATAGTCTGCGCTACTTTTCTCTCGCTCCCGGCTGTCAAACCCCAGCTCCTAATTCCCGCTAGGAGGCAGGCCCGAATTTGTGCCCAGATCCTCCCCCATCTCCTTGCCCTCCACCACCAGCTTCTCGCAGTCCTGCAGCACAAACATCATCCGCGCCCACTCCGTCTTGCTCTTGTTCACCCACTGGTGCTGCGTCGCCCGCTGCACCGCCACATCGCCCCGCTTCATCGCGTACCGCTCTCCGCTGTCCAGCACCATGTCCACCTCCCCCTCCAGCACGATCCCGTAGTCGAGGCTCTGCGTCCGGTGCATCCCGCACTCGTAGCCAGGCGCGAAGTCGACGCAGCGGATCACCGTGCCGCGCGGGTTGACCAGGCCGAGCGTGCCCGACGCCATGACGCGCTCGTGGTCGGCGATGTCGGCATCCTTGTTGAGATCGGGGGGGAAGCGGGAGGTGGTGTAGGGCACGGAAAAGGCGAGGTTGCTGTCGTCGTACGCCTGCCAGGTGAAGGGCCCGTGGGTGTGGACGATGGCTTGCCCGGAAGAGTTGTGGGTGGTTACGAAGCGGTTGAGTTGGGGGAGGTTGGAGAGGGGTTGGGCGAGGGTGGGCTTGGTGACGTTGGCGGAGGAGGATGTGTCGCTCATTTTTGGTGCTGAGTTGGATAAGGAACTTCGGGTTGCGAACCGGCGAGATTGGATGTCAAGATCGAATTGTCAGGCCCGTCTCAAGGTCGGCGAGACGCGGGTTCAGGCTGCTGATATATGTATGGAGAGGGGTAACGCAACGAATGGCGCGCTAGCCGCGGTCAGGGACCTTTCTCTGACAAGACGTCGGCATTCCGCAGCGAAAGGAGCGGAGGACCGGTCTCCCCCCGCCCCGGTGCTGCAGAACGCATGTAAGCACTGCGGGGTTTGTGTGGGCCGTTTTACTCTGGTCCCAGCATTTTTTGCAATTGTTACTCTTGGACGCCATATTCCCGGAATCGGTCCGTCTCTAGTTACGCAATACTAATAGCTGCGGGTCGATGCTCGTCTGATTTATGGGTTAGAACAGACCCCAGAACCGATCGTCGGGGTTTGATCGGGAGCCTGTGTGACGTAAATGTACGATGCGTCAACCGAGCAGAGCTCCAACGAGAACTGCAGTCGCGGGATCTTTTACCCACTGAACCCCTGTCTCCAAGCGGGACTTGATTCGAATCCATGAAAAGATCCCTCCATGGAGTTCGGATCTTGCCGATGTGCCCGAAGCTTATTTCGACGTCGATCTCGCTTGCGGCTGTTCCAGCCCTGTCCGTAGAGTGACAATGGAAATATATTTCCTGCGGGGCCCAAGAGACATGTGATACCACGCGTAGTTCAACCTTCCATTACTTGGATTGGATTGTGCAGTGCCGGATGTTAGTCGCAGGACTAAACTCCGTTTCTAAACCTGTACGATTATTAGCAAATGTGGATGGAAAACAATTACAGCTGCAGTGGGTGATTAGAGGCACTGTGCAGAAACAGTACGATGCAGCTAATTACGTCACCTCACCTCACGCCCTCAGCCACTTAACGCCTTCCGCTCGCAAATGCGAGCTTCCGAGTTGCCAGCCCGGTCCAGCCCTTTCCATCTTTCCAAACTTGCGCATAATTTCAATCTTGTGCCTGAACCAACACCCAATTATAATGGCAGAAGGGAAGACAATGCTCGCTATTGGCGACATTTCAAAGTTTGGACCAGCAACGCAACCACCCGACCATCACATTATCCCTGCCAACCCAAGCCGCGCGGATTCGGGTTGGGCATCCTATATCCCATCATGGGCGCCATCGCCCGGACGCACACGGCCATCATTGCAAAAGACCAAGATTGCCGGATTTCGTAACCCTTGGCCATCCTGGCACAAACCAACTTCTTCGGAATTGTGGGACAGCTTCCAATGGGGCGAAGATGATGACCCATGCATCGACCTGGCAGCTTCGCGTCTCGGTGATCTGCCCCCGCCGCCAAAGCCGGATCCAAGCAAGCGACCCGACTTCAGCGACATTGACGACTGGCCGAGTTCCGCGGGCGCAAAGGCCGCTCGCTTACTGGCCATCGAGGATCCCGACTTCTCAGTCCCTCCCGCTTTAGACCGCAGCTCCAATGCCAAGGTAACATGGCTCGGCCACGCCAGCGTTCTCGTGCAGCTCCGTTCCATCGGATCACCTAGCAGCGGTCCTGTGCGATGTCTCTTCGATCCAATGTTTTCGATACGTTGCTCCCCAAGCCAGCTTGCAGGACCTATCCGCTCATACCCCCCACCGTGCAAAGTCGAAGACCTCCCACCCATCGACGCCGTCTTCGTTAGCCACAATCACTATGATCACATGGATTACGACAGCATAGTGTCTGTCTGGCGCCACAGCCAGGACACTGTCCGGTTCTTTGTCCCGCTAGGAAACAAGCAGTGGCTCCTGGACTGGGAAATCCCGGCCGACCGCATTACCGAGATGGACTGGTGGGACTCGGCGGGGCTAACCCATCCAACCAACACTCCAGCCTCATCAACGTCAATCAAAGTCTGGTGCACTCCTGCCCAACACAACAGCTGGAGATCCGGCGCTGATGCCGACTCAACGCTCTGGTCTAGCTGGTGCCTCGAGCATCTCGCCCCTGACCAGCCGCCCTACCGGGTCTTCTTTGCAGGTGACACGGGGTACCAATTTCACGCCGACCCTTCCTGGCCGCCGAAGCCCTCTTCGAGGCAAAGCCAGAAAGACGAAGCTCACCATGCTCGTCAAGAGGAGGAGAGATTCCCCGCCTGTCCCGCGTTCGCACAGGTACGAGACCGCATTGGACCGCAACACCTTCTGCTACTCCCCGTCTCGGTGGGAGCGACGTTTGCGTACCTGAGAAGCTTTGTCCCGCTGCCGGATTGGATCAACCCGTTCCCGAGACACAGCCCCGGCGTGACGGGGGCAAATCACATGCCGCCCTGGGATGCGGTTAGAGTATTGAAAGTTATGACTGAAGGGGGTCCAAATGATAACGGGAAAAAGGAAGGCGGTGGCAAAAAGGAAAGGGCAACGCCGGCTGTGGCTGTAGCTATGCACTGGGGAACGTTTGTTACGGACCCGGTGGAGGTGCTCAGGACGCTTGGGCAGCTGGATTGGGCTTGTCGTGAACATGGTGTGCGCTTTGCGAGATCTTTGGATACGTCAGGGCTCGTGGGGAAAGGGGACTCTCGAAGAGGGGAAAGGGTGACGGAACCATGGTTTGTGGCGCTCAACCATGGGCAGAGCGTCAGTGTCTAGAGAGTTTGCGGGCGGGACCTTACTGTTCTTGGTAGACCCTGGCAGACCCTGGTGAGGTAGCATAGATATCCCAGATCTAGAGAGGTAGTCACATAGGATCCATGTTGCTGTGTTAGCAGCCGTCGGCCGTCCTTGTAGCCCCCAAATCTCACCGCCATGATCGAGGTAATTCAGGCGGCACAAGATGTTCCGTTAATCTCACAGTTTAGCCTCCGCCATTATTACATCTCTTTGGGCTGGGGGTGGCGAGTGGCGGCTCTGCATGTAAGAGGACAGCGACTAGCAGCCAGCGACGGCGCCGACCCCGTGGTGCCCGCTCCAGATGGCTGGGAATTTCAGCCCGCCATATGAATGCTGAAGATCGCGCACTAAAAGGCGAGAGCTATTGATCTAGTGCATCCATGATGGTGGCCATGTGTCTCGAGCTATGTTATGGCTGGCGATCTTTATGGAGAACGTCGACATTAATGGTGTGACCACCTTCACAGAGTACTATGCTGGGTACAGATGTCTTCGGGTGTCACTGCGTGGCACCACGACCAGCTGCTGTGCCAACGGCTGCGACGGAGATTGGGTCGAGAGGCAGGGGGCGTGTCCGATGGAACCCCTGCCGCTGCAATCCCATCAATGGTATGTGCGGCCCGCGAGAGCTGTGAGACGCCGATGGCGGTAATGGACAATGGTGAGCAACCAGACGATCTGCCCAGGTAACCAGGTGGGCTGCAGGTGCAATCCTACGCCGGGGAGTATAATGGGCAGTGGGTCGACAACCAATGTGGATGTAGATGCAATCCTCATACCGCCCTCCGCGGCACTCAGCAGCCATGCAATAGTACGAGATGCAACGGTTGGTGGATCAACGCCCAAGGAGTCTGCACCGACAACTTTAGTGGCCGTCGTTGTAGGTGACAAGGGTTGGAAATCAGGGCTTGGATCGATGTCGTCAATATAAAATAATGACCTTTGATGGCTTTGAGGACTCCCAACTCGGCAGTTGGGTCTTAAAGTTTCCTCCTAAGCCCCAAATAGTATCCAGATATACTTAGCGAATGTCGAATTTTCCTTGCCCTACTTAGCTACCTGTTATTTCTTTGCTCACTCCTTGACTAATCCCTTGATAGGGCCTACGATGTGACCGTGTGACATTGTCCTCCTTATTCTGCTCCTTGTGGCTTTGCTACAGTCTCGTAGCAATGGCGACATTGCTCACAGGACCAGGTCATAAAAAACACTTTTAAACTCACCCGTCGAGGTATTTATCGATGTAAGTAAACCGTAAGCATGTATTTTACCTAACGTAACGAGACGTACGGTAATCATTTTATCCGCCGTCAAACCTGCCCGATCTTTTGCCGTGGCCTGTGGTCCGTGCTCTGGTTCTGGCCTGTGGGGCTCGGAAAAGCGACTGACGTCGGCATCGCAAGCCTGAAGATGCCGAGAGCTTCAATTGAATCGGATCACCACTCAAAAGTTCACCGACCGCCCCGCGACTGGGCTCCTCGCGATCCAATCCAGCGAAAAGGCCAATGTGAGGTTGTCAGTTGACAATGTCGCTCACCACAGCTAAGAGGGCCGTCGTGCCCGCGATACGCGCGGGCCTTTCCGCATCTTCCCCAGCTCCCCGAGCTCTCCTCCCGGCAGCTGCTCTCGCTCTCTCCAGCGCCGCATCAGTGACTCCGGTCACAAGGAGGATAAACGATACTCAATCCCGCACCTTCCACAACACCCGCCAGAATGCCTCTCCGAGCACCATGGGTCCGGGGCCCTTCCCCATGCCGCCGACCTACTTCCAAAAATCGGCCTCCCTCCCCATGAACACCATCATCCGCTTCGTGCCGCAGCAAACAGCCTGGATCGTCGAGCGCATGGGCAGATTCAACCGGATCCTTCAGCCCGGTCTGGCCATTCTGATCCCCTTCCTCGACCGCATCGCCTACGTCAAGTCTCTCAAAGAAGTCGCCATCGAGATCCCCTCACAGTCGGCCATTACGGCGGACAACGTGACGCTCGAGCTAGACGGCGTTCTCTACACGCGCGTCTTTGACGCCTACAAAGCCAGGTGTGTATGCCTCTCTCCCGGCGACCCGTTCCCAACTAACCTCTGTGTCCCCATCCCAAAAGCTACGGTGTCGAGGACGCTGAGTACGCCATTTCGCAGTTGGCGCAGACGACGATGCGGTCCGAAATCGGCCAGCTGACGCTGGACCACGTGCTCAAGGAGCGGGCGGCGCTCAACACCAACATCACGGCGGCCATCAACGAGGCGGCGCAGGCGTGGGGCGTGACGTGCCTACGCTACGAGATCCGCGATATCCACGCGCCCAAGCCCGTCGTCGAGGCCATGCACCGCCAGGTCACGGCCGAGCGGTCCAAGCGCGCCGAGATCCTCGACTCGGAGGGCCAGCGCCAGAGCGCCATCAACATCGCAGAGGGCAAGAAGCAGAGCGCCATCCTGGCCAGCGAGGCCGTCCGCGCCGAGAAGATTAACCAGGCCGCCGGTGAGGCCGAGGCCATCCTGCTGCGCGCCAAGGCCACCGCTGCCGGCATCGACGCCGTCGCGAGGTCGATATCCGAGGGCCGGGATGCCGCCCAGGGGGCCGTCAGCCTGTCCGTGGCCGAGAAATACGTGGATGCATTCGGCAAGCTGGCGAAGGAGGGCACTGCGGTGGTGGTGCCCGGGAACGTGGGGGATATCGGTGGCATGATTGCTACCGCGTTGAGCGTTTATGGCAAGGTTGGCAGTGCGCAGGCCCAGACGATGGCGAAGCAGATACTCGAGAAGGGGAACGTGATTGAGGCGGGTGTGGCGGATGCTCCAGCGACAACCAAGGATGTTGCGTCGCAGAAGTCGGATTAGAAACATTGCGAGAGGAAGCAGCTGATGGTGAAAGCAAAAGGTCGAGCGGACGGACGGACGGACACAACAGGGCTGTAACATCTATTGCTCCATCACTTCTCGGCCCCGGGACGGACTCTAAAAGAACACCAGAGGCACGGCGTCAGCGAGGGAGTTAGTCTTGAACCACTCAGTGTATTCTATTTTAGACCAAGACAGCGCTCACAACCCAGCGTAATTGCAAAGCTCCGAAACTAAAACCCCACCCAATAGAATTCTCGCTCATACCCCAAATCCAAACTCCCCTCCCACAACATCAAGCGCCTCCCTCAGCAAGCCTAGCACCTTGTCATCCCCGGATGTCCCCGCCACCTGCACGGCACTGACCAGCAGGGGGTACAACCGCAGTAGGTGCTTCCTCGTGTCACTCTCCACGTTTGGCGCGTCCGGTATCGCCTCGGGCTCGGACCGCAGGCCCACCAGACACCGCAGGATCCGGACCAGCTCCTTGCGCTGCGATAGCGGCTGCGGCATGCGGCCCCGCAGCGGCTGATCGGCCACGTACCCCCTCAGAGACAGGGCACAGCGGAGGATGAGGTAGGGTGCGGCCATCCGGGCGAGGCGAACGTGCAGCGCGTGGACGGACTCCTCGCTTGTGCTACCACCGGTAGCAGTGCTGCTGTTGTGATCACTCGGAGGGAGTGACATGGGTTTGTTGGGCAAGCGCGGGGTGGGCGGCTCGATGTGGATGGACGGCGTCGTGGCCGTCTCGTCGTGGGCCTCGACGAGTGAGAAGAGCTCATCGAGGCAGACCTCGCTCATGAGACTTCGCTGTGTGGGCGGGGGGTCTATGGTGCGGCCGTTGCGCTGCTTGTAGAAGGTGCGGAGGCCCGTCGGATCGGTGCCGCTGCTGCCGTAGATAATGGATGCCTCGGCCGGAGTAGGGGGGTGGATGATAGACGTGCGAAAGAGGGCCTCGGCGTAGGTCTTTCTGGTGGAATCGAGAATGACTTGCGCGCCAAGCGGCGGAATAATGAGCTCGCGAAGCCTCCGGAATGAAGAGATGTCGAAGTCCTGGTCATTCATAATGTCGCTGGCTGTTGCGGAGGCAGCGTCTAGGTCGGCACTGATGATGCCGTCTGCGATAGAGACTATAATCTGCCAGATGACCTGGACTGTTTCTCGTGGCAACTCCATCGTCCGGAAATGGGGGAGAGTTGCCTCGAGAATAGCCACGGCGGACGTCGTCGCTACTCTCCACGGCTGGACGGACTTCGTGACGATCTGGAACTGATACTTGAGCAGGATTGGTCTAGCGAGAGCGGATAGGGCTGCAGCGAATGCCGCCGTTTCGAAAATGTCGACTTCCGAGGCATTCGACACTATCAGGGATTGGAGAATCGACATGCTCTCCTTGGACATGGCAACATATGTGCGCTTCTCTGCTGCGGCCTTTGCCGGGTCTCCCTGCGTGAATGCTAGAGAGACAAACTCGGCAACTTGGGTAATCATGGCTGAGGGGACGCCGTGCAGCTCGGTGCGCACCATGCGGAAGACCTCGAGGATCTTGCCCTGCAACGGCGTGACATACTCGATGTCGCTCGAGTATGCACCTGGCGTTGCGTGCTGCATGGCATCGCGGAGAAGGGTGAGCATCCGGCGCACGCGCTCAACACTAAAGTCAGTCTGGATCAATCCATAGAGCTCCAGCAATGCCTCGACCCAGACAAGGAGGCATTTCTGGTTGTCTGACGATTTGTCGTCTTTTCCGTCTCTGGGAACTGGGATGCCTTGCGACCACAGGCCCCACGCTAGGTCGATGCTATCCTTGCCAACGCTGGATCGGTCTTGTTCCGCACACCTATGGAGGATGTCACGAAGGGCGCTATAGGTGGCAGCGTTGATATCAAGGATCTGGAGATCCAAGAGTGTCCGGAAATGCTCAATTAGATCCTTCCATATCGCAGGAAAACTCCTGTGCGCGGCGAGCACGGTAAGGTACGAAGTGAAAAGGTCCGACAGACCTTGTATGACCACAATTGCCGTCTCCTTCCACTCTTCCAGGCCCTTGTCCTTGGTAGAGGTCCCTATGACGGAGCGCAACTCGTGCTCGACCGAAGAGAGAAGGCTGAAGATTACAGCCTTCATACAGATGGACCATGCTTCCGGGCTGAGGCTGTCGCCGTACGCAGACATGATCCGCATCAGGGTTTGGATAGCGCCTATTAAGTTAGCTTATCGTTTGAAATAGGGGGAAACGCAGACCGCGTACTATTTCTCAGCTCCAGCCTCTGATCTGTAGCAACTGATGTGAGCCTCAGGAGAAGGAGCATCCATAGTGCTGCACCCGACCCCTTGTGGAAAGGCTCCGCTGCTAGTTTAACCAACGACTGATCCCCGGACTCTTGAATCATGTCTTCGGTAATTGACATGGACTTGCTCTTGCCGGAGAGGAAATCCGAAATCGCCCAGAAAAATGTGACAGTCTAGTGATGGTCAGCGGCGTAAACGTTCGTGCTAAGGCCGACTTACCGTCAACGCCACGTTGAGTTCATCGTCTTGGGTACAGAATTTGTACAGTGTATCGACAAGGTTGAGAAAGCATGCGTTAGGCAGGGAAGGCAAAAAGTCGGAGCATATTAACTGAAGTGACGCAAAAGACGGGCGAATGAGCTTGACGGCGCGAGTCAAAAGGACAGTCCGTTGCAACGAATTATCCTGCTTCGCAGTTGCGCTCAGGTTCCTGCTGACGAAAATGGTGTCGATAATCTCGAACGTTAATTCCCAGCCGCTGACCAAGGACTCGCCGCAGTTCTCAAGCAGACTCCTGAGACCCTCCAAAATAATCTTGTGGATTTCCACATCAGTAGCGTGGTTGGTGACAGACACTTCTCGATTAGGCGCCTGCAGCGGAACGAGAGAGTCGCGAAAGGCCACGAGAAGACGCCTCTGGATATGGCCCCGGGGCTCCTCCGGCTGAGACGTAACCGCGTTTGCCTCCTCGAGGAGGATGCGAACCAGAGTCTCCGCCGCACGTGCTCTGACCGGCGCAGTATTGGACATGGAACTCAAAACGTCGACCAGTTCAGTCGTCAACGGCGTCCAGCCTGATACATCTGGTGCGTACGACAGCAGCCGCTCGATGTTGATTGAAGCAAGATCGCCTAGTTTGGCCAAGGCAAACTGATTTTCCTGGTTTTGTCCTGTGGAAGGTGACGAAGAGACACTTGTGACCCTTTTACCGGGAACAGTTTGCGTCTTGGGCCCAGTAATAGATGGTGACTGGGAACGGCTAGGGGGTTCAGAGGGAGGCTGACCACGTCGCTCAAGCAGGTTGCATACCGCCCCTACGACCTCGACAAAGGCCGGGTTCGGAAAGTCAACAGTGCTTTCGAAAAGGCGGGATGCTGCTATCTCAACAGCCCGAATCTCGGTGTTAAAGTTTGCAAGAAGGGCGCTCGCTTCCTTTTCGGCTTGCGGATCTGGCCCTTTGGCCGCCATCGGTGTCCTTCCCGCGGCCTTGCCAGTCGAGAACATGACAAAATCGGCTTGCTGTAGAGTCTCCAAGACGATGCTCCAGGACGACGCTAGTGTTGGACCAAGCGCGATGCCGAGGTTCAAGAGAGCTCTTAGGCACAGAAGATTCCTAGTGTTTAGAGAAGCAGCATTCCAGTCGAATGACTGCTGTCTTTGCTTCTCGGCACCAAGGCCGGTCGGACTGACGAGGCTGTCGACGCTAAGGAGCCCTCGAGCATTACTGAAGATACCACCGGATGCATCGGCGGCAGGTGTGGAGGGAGGCCGCGCAGGCGCGTTCAGACAGGCAGTCAGCACATTTGGTGGAACGGCGGCTTTGCCCAGTGTCGTCAGAAAGGCATCTCGGGGTGTGGCGAGCTGCAATAGTCCGGCGACGTGGGCGAACTTCTGGAATGCCCGGACAAGGCCATGGTAGTATTCCGAGTCTAGTGCGGCGTACAAGAAAGTTGAACAGGTCGCGAGAATGGCAGGCCAGCATTCCTCGATAAAGGCAGCGCAGACCTTTACTTCTTCGTACAGCGGGTGGCTTTCGAGGGTCAAGGGGTTGACAGGGACTGGATTTCTCTTGAATGAGGCCGTCCGCTCCAAGGGCTTCTCGGTTGGTTCGTCAGACTGCGGCGCGGGCGAGTCACGACCAGCCTCTTGCTTTGCGGCCCGTTTTCTCCGGCTGTCGCTAGGCACAGTCAGGGGGAGGATAAATTTCGCAAGACCCTCGGACAGGGAGGTGATACAGGCAAGGGTAAGGCTGTAAACATATGACTCGGGGATCGTAGGTGGGTCTGTTTTGTCGAGCTGATCGATGCAGGGGACACGCATGGCACTCCATTGAGTGCTGATCCCAGTGTTGTGCCCATCAGAGCCAGCGCTAGATATGATACCGGTGGTCTCGAGCATCACTTGGTCGGTTGATGCCCCGACACCAGCGTACGGGTTAGCCACGGGAATGGCGGACTGGTGTCCTAGGCCGATGACTGATGGCTTCTCTGTGCTCACGCGGACAAAGGTGGCTGTCAGGTTTTTCAGGATGTTCTTTTGACCCTCCTTTGCATCGTAGAGCATGAAGATGCGCCGGAGAAGCGCATAGTCGGTGAAAAGACCCCTAAATACTTCCATGCAGAGTGATCGTTTCCACAAGGCAGTGTCCTGGTCCAAGAGCTGCGTCAAGATATCGAGCGCGTCTCCGCTCTCGGAAGGAAGGAGGGAAAGGTGGCGTCGGAGGAGCGTGTACAGGATCCGAACGAGTCGGACACTAGTTGCGAAATTTGGCTTTCCGCGGAGCGCACTGATGAGGAAAGGCATCACTCTCATCCGCAAGATGTTGGTTTGCTCAGGATGGCTTGGGAAAATACCGGCGTGGTTTGTCAGAACAGATTCTATTAATTCGAGACCAAACGTCTGCGGGAAGCCAGAGACACGGAGGTATTCAGGCCTTTGGCCCTCGGTCAGCAAGCAAATGTCGTTAAAGACCTAGACCGGTTAATATGTGGCTGAGAAGGCCGGACGGGAGATGCCTTACTCTGTAAGCATCCATGGCCGCAGCCTTGAGCGGAGCGGCGCCATTTCGGAGAGGAACTTCTCCAACAGCGGGCGAGTCAACGCCCGATTCTACCAGATGTATTAGAATATCACCGCCAACCAGAGATCAAAAGCAAGCCGCCACTCACTATCCTCGGCTACGACTTTGTCGAACACCGAGACCACCAGTTGTTGGAGTGTGGCGGCCGATGTGTTATTGACAATAGCATTCTTGCTGGACTGCAGAATGAGGCAGACGTTCAAGGCAGTCACCAAAAGTTGGCCCTTCACATCAGCAGAGTAGTTGGAGAGCAGTGAAGGAAGCGCCTGAAGAATCTTAAGCTGCACGTCAAGACCGGCTGACGTGGCCTGCTGCAAAGCCTCGAGGACCTGGCTCAACCTGGATCTCGGGAGCGCGCGAGCGACAATAAGCCGTTGGAGACAGACTATGGCAATAGCAGTAAACTTGACATTCTTCGTGCCGCAGGCAATGATGAAGGGGTTAACAAAGTTGGGCCGTTGGGTGAGTTCTGGCACTTGTGTAAGCTCGATTCCGCGGCGGCGACGACACTGCGCATCCCTAGAGGGGCCCAACATACCATCTGATATCTGTGCCTCAGAATGCGTTCTCAAACTCTTGAGCTCGTCAAGAGATTTCTCGGCGGCCTGTCTGCTGTGTGAGATATACTGGACAGCATTTCCCGGGCTTAGAATGTGAGAGTGCGAGTCCAGGTACGTACCTGGCGAAGGTCGCTGTGCTTTCTCTTGCTCTCCTGGACGAGGTTGGCGAGCTCGGTCGCCAAAAGCTGGGACGTCATATTTGCATCTCACAGTTATAAATTTATAGCCGCCGCATCGTAGTTCCAAAACCGGTGTTGAGTCCCGGGAAGCAGGGGGTTGGTTGCTGTGAATGCGCGTCGTGGAAGGAAGCAGATGAACCAGACCAACAGCAATTGCAATTCCCCCATTGAGTTAACGTTAGTTATGCCAAGAGTGAGCATGGATGACATAATGGGGCAGAATACCACACCGCCTGTCAGCCCCTCCACGAACGTGGCCCAGCTGACTCCTTGGCGAGCCCCTCCCCCACCCTTCCGGTTGCTCCCAGCCGTTTGCCCAACCTAGCCTTGGTTTTATTTGCGAGCGGTCGCTGTGCAAAAAAAAAAAAAAAAAAAAGCACGTCGTGCTGCCGGTTCCCCCGTTCCACCGCTATTCAAAAGTACGGCGTATCCGCAGCTAGAAAGTCATGGCGGTCGCGCAGGTTCCACGAAATTTCAAGCTCCTGGCGGAGCTGGAGAAAGGAGAGAAGGGCATGGGCGCTGGTAAGCTGCTGCGTCACTGCTGCGTCCAACTTTGGCGCTCCCAGTTCACAGTGACGAATTAACTGATAATTGTTGCGCAATCTAGGAGCTTGCTCATACGGTTTAGAGGATCCCGAGGATATCTATATGACACACTGGAGAGGGACCATCTGGGGGCCTCCGCATGTAAGTGGCCCTCGACAGTTCACTTCCTGCCTCACGCCCTTTGGCTGACCGCCCGGCAACTCAGGGAAATCATGAGAACCGGATTTACGAGCTCAAGATGGAGTGTGGCCCGAACTACCCTAGGGAGCCGCCCCTGATCCACTTCGTCAGCCAGATCAACCTCCCTGGCGTGGACCCGACCAACGGCAGGGTAGACAATAACGCTGTAGCCATTCTCCGTGATTGGACCCGGATTGCCACCGAACTCGCAAAGAACCCCCGGCCGAAAGAGGATCCCTTGAGTCTGGAAGCGGCGCTTATCGCCATAAGGAAGTAAGCGGCGTTGCTCAAGACAAGACCCAGTCAGATGAGAGACTAGTGCTAACCTTGGATCAGGTTCATGGACGAGAATAAGAAGATGCCGCAGCCTCCCGAAGGTGCCAAGTACGAGGCTTACAAATGAGCATTCCGAGACAGCAGTCCAAGGTAGTGGTCAGGGGGTCAAGCGACAACATGGCACATCCCTCGGTTTTCGGAGCAAGGGTCGTGCGTGGGTCAGGGTAGCAATAATGGGAGGAAAGATACTATCGAGCCGGTCACGAGGATCATGAAATCCGAACAACTGGTACCACCGGGGAGAAGTCATTTACAACAAGGCACTTCAGCAGCTGTAGTGCAACTTGCGCCTAACAAAACTAGTCAAACGCTGAGAAGTGCCAGCCGCCTGGCCTGGCCATAATTACTTGAAATGCACGTGACTTCGCGGATCCGTGCCAGTCGCGTTGGAGCGTCGCCAAAATTTCAAGGCCCAAATCCACAAATCAATTGAGCGTCCCAACCCCAGGCGCTGGTATTGCCCCATGAGCAGATGAATGCCGTCGTTATTCGTGGCCGCCCGCTCCTCGCGGCATCGCCGAGCGTGTGAGACATTTCTCTAATGGCGTCTAATACGTTTCCGCTCTCCAATTGCCCCCAACTAACCCTACCTCCCAATTCCAGGCTTCGCTCTCTACAGATCCCTCGTCCGGCAAGGCCTCCGTGTACCCCTGCCAGATGACCTCGCCTCGGGCATCGACAAAGATCGGCCCGCCCACCCCATTAAGACACTCATCCGCAATGGTTTCCGCCGCAACAAGCGCGAGAGCTCTCACCGCCTCATCGTCTCGGCCCTTAAGAATGGCTACCGCTATCTAAACCTCCTCTCCCGCGCCGCCGAACCTTCCAGCCCCGAGCACTCGGAAATCATCACCTTCATCCGCGAAAACAACGCCCGCATACTGCAGCTCCGCGAAAAG
This sequence comes from Madurella mycetomatis, assembly GCA_022530565.1. NCBI lineage: Eukaryota > Fungi > Ascomycota > Sordariomycetes > Sordariales > Madurella > Madurella mycetomatis. Next base: position 8,632,220 of record JAJTVB010000003.1, on the reverse strand, counting down.
ACTGCCCTCGCGAAAGCGAACGCCGTCTCCACCGCTCCGATCAAGGGCCGGACCCCCCTCATCAAGCGGGTGTCCGGCCCGGATGAGCCCCCGCAGTACGAACCGACCGGCGGGCCGCGGCCGCTCGAGACGCTGCCACGGGGGGTACGCAAGCCGCCGACGCTGAACGAGACGTTTGGGGTGCCGTTTCTGCGCTTCTACAAACCGCAGCCGCGGTTCCTGGAGCGGGTGGTGCGGCAGAGGAGCAGACGGCGGCAGAAGCGCATCCACGCCCTGTTCGACATCCAGACGTACGACATGGAGCTCGCCAGGTGGGAGGACGAGTGGGAGTGGCTGGTCGAGCAGCTCCAGAAAAAGGGGAAGGTGCCGAGGTTCATACCGTTCGAGGACAGGAACGTCCAGGCGGATGGCAAGGAGTGGAGACCCGCCTGGCTTCGCTATGGCCACGACAGGAACGGGGAGCGGAGCTTTGAGCAGGCACTGTGGGACACGGTGGTGTACCTGTCGGACGTGACGAACAAGGAGCGCGAGGACATGGCGGCGAGGGGCAGGGCGATGTGGCAGATCGTACTGGCGGAGAAGGAACAGGCGCTCGAGGAGAAGAAACGCTGGCTTTCCGAACACGGGATGGGGCATTTACCGCCGAAACCGACGGTGTGGAGACGTCCCGTGTGGGCTAGCAAAACCTCGTGGAAACACAAGGGCGCCTGGGTGAGGCGTAAGCGGGTTTTGTGGAAGCGTAAGCAAGAGAAGAGCCAAGAGGGTCTGAGGTCGGAGGATTTACCGGAAATGACTGTCGGCCAGGAGAAGGCCGGTCTCGCAGATGGCTCCGACACGAAAGCTGGAAGGGCGGGGGCCACAGGAACTGGAAACAGTAAAGACTGGCAGAAGACACGGAACGGTCCGGATAAAGCCGGCCCTATAGAACGCACGGGCGGGTTCACTCGAGGGAAGGGCATCGAGACTGGAAAACGCACGAGCTGGCGGGAGATCGGGCTCACACCAGAGAAGCAGACGGAAGTTAAAGAGACTGGGAATCGCGCTGGTAGTTTAACAGGAGGCGACGAAGGGAAGAAGGTCACTTCGGCCGTCGTTAACAGGCCGGCTCGAAAGAAGCGGCCTACAGCGTCACCAAACCACAAAGCCAGCAAGAAGGCATGGGAGGGATAAAAGATTACCCCTGCATTCCCCAGTCGGGCACATGGGCACCACCAATCGCACACCCAACCTGAAGAAACCGTAGAGGAGGAAAGAGCCACTGCTGCAGGCCTTGGAGGGACAGGTCGAGGGGTGGGAATTAAGGGAACTACAGGTCTCGCGGACACCAGAACATGGGGGGACGGGGGAAAGTTGATCATATAGATGGTCCTGGGCAAAGAAGATGTGTTTGGGGCACAGTGCATGCCAATGTATCATTATACTTCGCAACCTCTATGTGGAGGATCCCCTACTAAACGTTGGCCAGGGCGTCGCGTTCGAAGAACCAAATTTCTACTCCAAAACGGAACGTGCCTGCATGTCCGCGAGAACTACAGAAGCCAAAGAAACCCACCATTACAGATGTCAGTCAATACCCTCATTATAGCCCCTATAACCCTAGGTCGACCTGCACCGCCGCCCAAAACGCGGCATTGATATCCTTCTGCTTCAGCCCGGGCGTCCGGCCCAGACATACAGAGCGGAGTGTCATCTCTGTAGCGGTAGATAAAGTGGCAGGTTAGCATTCCTTGTGTTGAAGACACAGAACACGGAATAACCTACCCTTGACAAGCAAGCCGACATCGACAATTACCCTTTTCCGCGTCGGCTTAGGTGTCGCCGGGGTGATGTCAAGTCCCGCAATACTGTCACCGCTTGGAGGCAAGAGAGGGAAAGTAAGTAAGTTGTGTGGATCGGTTGGGGAAAGGAAGGTGCCGGGTGGGGTGGTTGATGTGGGCAGGTATGTGCCCGCCTGGGAGAATACATCTGAGATTGTAGGCTCGACTAGGCCGGTCGTCTCCGGGAGTGGCCAGGGCATAGCTGACATGTCAGGTCCCGGCGGTGATGGCTCTGTTGAGGTTGGGCCGCTTCCTAGGCTTGGCTCTGGGGAGAGGCTGGACGACACGTTGCTTTTTCTCTGTCCGGCGGGGTCGGGAGGCACGGAGGCAAAGTCAATATTACTCGAAAAGTCTGTCTCCAAGGCTTCATTGTCAAAGTGACTCGGATCAATATCGGTCGTAATATAATCAGCCCCCGGCGGGATCACGACGCCTCTCTGGTAGAGGTACATCTCGATCTCGTCACAATCGTAGTACTCATAACCGAACCCCGGGATTTCCATGCGCATATCCTTGTCCAAGAGGTGGTCACGCACGCCGTTGATCTCGGCGGTGAACGGGCCGGTGGCGAATCCGGCCGTGGTTTTGGGCTTGTCGACGTCGATGGTTCCCTGGTTGCCGATGCGTCGCTGCGGCGACGAGGTCGTCGTCGTCATATCAAGGTGCGTCCCCGCGCGCCCCAGATGGAAAAAGGGATACTGCCAGTTGGAAAGAGACTGCTGCGTGTTGTGGTTTAGGACTCTGTTTAGACGGCGCTTGATGTCCTCAGGAGTCTCGAAGAGGAAACAAAAACCGAAGACTTGGGAAATGGCCCTTTGCGGCGGGTATGGCATTGTAAGCAAGGCGAGCCCGCATTGAAGGGCAAATCGCTGGAGCCTACGGCCAAACGTTGTTTCCAAGGAACAGTACGACGCTGGGGCTTCCAGACCAAAGTGTGTGAATGAGGCGGTGAGCTTCTCTAAGAAATCGAGGTCAGGCCTAGACGGGACGAGAGAACTCGCGTTTTCGAGGATGGGGTCGGTGACCATTCCGTAGTCGAATGCAGAGGCCGTCGAAGGCTCTGGGGCGCTACTGGGGAAATGGGTCGCAGAATCTGCCACGTCGACCGGCTCATGAGTCACAATGATCCCACCATATAGCTGTTCCTTTGGTCCCTCATCCGTTAGTGCCGCCGTTACCGACGGCGGTGTTGTTGTCGTCGTTGTTGTTGTCGTCGAAGCCGGCGATCCACTGCCTGTTTGCTCTTGTGAGTCTGGATGGCGGCCATCTTTCCTGGTCGCCTTGTCCATTGGGCTTGTGTTCGCACTGGCAGTCAACTCCTCGTGGTCCCTTGCGCCGTCATCGTTCACAAGATGTGCGAGAGCAAGGAACTTTTCCGTCGTCAAACGCAATTGATGGCCGAACTCTGGAATCCGATCAAGAAGACCGGCGCTTACTGCAAAGTCATGAAGCTGCATGAAGGTATTGCTCATCTCCTCATTTATGTCTTTGAGCTGCTGAACTCTCTTTTCCAGAGTCTGGATGGTAGTCTCCTTTCGATTACGATACGCCCGTTGTGCAAGACGGATTTGCGTCCGCCGCCGCTGTCAATAGTCGTCAGAATCCCACTTCGTCACGGCGAGCTCACAAGCAGATGAGGAGACAGGACAAGTCATTCACTCACGTCAGCGGGCGTCTCATCCTGCACGTCCAGCCGTGGGCGCCCTCTTAATTTCTTCTTCCCATCCTCAGGCAAGACAGACTCTGTCTGCTGTGTCTTTGCGCGTTTCCGGGGACCGTCTTCAGAGGTGCGGGACGCGGGGTTCCGCATCTTTTTGGCTGTGGTGAGCGGGCCCTGTGATCCCGACAAGCCAGAGTCGTAGACCTCGGCGCTAAGAATGGCCAGATCGCCCTGCGAATACTGCATCGGACCGGCCTCTGCGGGATGGGCAACAGACATCAAGCTGAAGGATACTAGGTAACTTGATAACAATTTGGCTCCGACTGCTTGAGATGGAATCCGTTGGTTGAGTCCCGTTGTGCTGACCCAATGCAGACCTCGGCAGTCCAAGCGCAGGAACAGCGAGACCGATCAGGAACTGACAGCTGCTTACGGACCCTAGTGTCCTGACCTGGTTCTGGCGCTTAATAATGACAAGCAATTGAAGATGGCCTCATAGGAAGGACCAATGCGTCGTCAGCTAGAGAAATGAGAACATGTGATTACGTACCACAGCACGTTTCGATGGTTCGCCAGCTAAGGCTTGGTATTACTGCAGCGCGGCAAACCGTTCCCCAACAATCGGGGGACCCGATCCAGCGGGCTGTGTTAGGGAAGATGATGTAACGTTATCAAGCCAAAGCCATTCGCCAGGCGGGGTTTGCAAACCCTGCGTCGCCCCTTGTTTGTTAATAATCAGCAGTGCCTCGACGTGCTGAGCAAAGTACCGAAGCATAAGTAAACTGTAGGACCACGCAGTGGTACAGACCGTTAAAAAAAAATAAAAATGAAGATTGACATGCTAATACTTCAACAGCGAAACCCCACAACACGGGGTGAAACCACGCGATGCGTCCATCCAGCTCCCCTGTCCGGCTCTTGAGAGTCGGGCCCCACATGCCCCGCTCTGCTCGGCCGCGCTGGACCGTGCTCAGCCCCAAATCCACCCAAATCCGATCCTTGATTGTTAGCTAGCGCTTGACATGGGGGCTGGTACTCTTTAAAATCCGGAGTCCAGCCGCAAATCAAGCATTGTTAAGAGAGTAAAAATATCTCGTAGAGGCGTACTTTGGCAGTTCTACCTTGTATTCTATCTTTTTGCGCCATCGTTGCTCTTATGGTGATTGAGATACAAGTGTTCAATCTTGACCTAAGACCCATAGTGTGGGTTCCGAGCCAACAAGCAATGGCGGTTGAATTGTAAGCTCTAAGTGGGCGGAGGGGCTGTGCTTCCGGTAAGAAATCATCCTTCCCGCCGCCAGTTTCTGGGGTCAAAAATATTCCCCGTCCTCTCGAATACAGCACCTCACTTTCTGGGGCCTGGACTGTCTTGCTTTTGCCGTTTCTTTCCTATCATTTGCTGATTTGGCTATGGCGGATTTTTCTAATTGAGAAGATACCCTACTACCCTCTTTTCCCATTCGACCCCAGCCGTCCATCCTCTCCACGGGGATCCGCAGCTTCCCGCCGCCAGCCGCCATGGGTGAATCCGGAGACGGATGGCATACGGTTATGCCCACATCGCACTCGGCGATCGAGCGCCTCTCACAATCACAGGTGGAAGCCTGCGAGCGACAAATCCTGAGAGAATGGGAGGCATCTCATCACCACTGGTCTGGCATGTACGTTGAGGTTTGCCGCAATTGAAAGCTTACCACGCAAAGTCGCTGACAGGCAACCAGAGGCAAGCACACACCCCTAGACGATTTCACCGAAGCGAAGAAGCTGCACAATCGATTCAAGATCGCCCTCGACACGCCTCTCGGAATCGGTGGCTTTGGAGTCGTCCAGAAGGTGCAGTACAACCATGGCGGTCGGTCAATATGCTTGGCTAGGAAACTCCTTCGGCCGCGCAGACGGGGTGTCACGGTACACAGTCTGCGCGAGGAGGCCAATATCATGGAGAAGCTAGACCACGACCACATCGTGAAGCTCGTCGGCACCTACTGCATCCGCAGCGATCTGTACCTGTTGCTGTGGCCTGTGGCCGTCTGCAACCTCGACTGCCTACTTGGCGACCTCGAATGTCTCCAGTCCGGCCACGGCGATCGCGAGGATATCATCAGCCGGCTACATGCGTTGGACCTTACGAACCTGAGCGCCATTGACCAGACTCAAGGTACGGCGCAGACTTGCCCAGACCAGGGCAATTGTCCTCTCGAGTACCTTCGGCGGATCATGGGGTGCATAACTCGGGCTGTCGCGCACTGCCACCAAGCGAACATCCGCCACCTGGACCTCAAGCCTTCAAATATCCTCCTAAACCCCGGGCGCGTATACCTGGCCGATTTCGGCATTGCGAAAGACGTCCACGACCGGGAGCACACTATGACCCGTGGTGTGGTGGGCACGGCTAAGTGGACGGCTCCGGAGCGGCAGCAAGTGGACAGCGACTGGTCGATGAAAACCGCTGATGTCTACTCACTCGGCATGGTACTGCTCGGCATGGCCACTGTTATCCACAGAGCGCCCCTAGATGACTTTGAGGCCATACTAAACGACCTGTCGCCAGCGACCAAGGCTGAGAAGCTGGATCACTATCTGCGTAAACTCGAAGGTTTGGCTCTTGCTACCCAGGATGTAGATGATGCAAACGCCCCAACCTTTGGGCCCAAACATGTCGTCAATCTCACGTCGAAAATGCTGGACCCGGACCCGGCGGCCAGGCCTGTCATTTTTCAGGTCGACGCGGAGCTTGTTGAGCTAGGCGGCATCGACCAAGTTTATCACTCCCCGTGCTGCAAGAGGAGCAGCCGCTTCGTAACGGAGCGCATGAACCACCGGCTCAAGCTTGCCATCGATGAGCGGGACCGCCTGCGAGCAGAAGTCGGAGACATGACCAGGCGACTGAAGGTCCTCGAAGCCAAAGACGTGACATACGAGACACGCATCCGAAACGAACGGAAAGCACAAGCAGAGAACATCGCCAACCTACAAACGAAGCTAGAGAAGGAGCGTAGCGAACGAAAACGACTGGAGGCGCTGGTTGCTGAAATGCAGCAGCAGAACAACGGGAGACCGCCGCGTCCCGGAATACCTCGGCCGGCTTCAGATCGTAACATTTCTGGCAACAGTCCCAGTCCGGGCTCTGCCGGCTTGACGATGCGGATGCGTCCACCGACACACCCTCTTCCTAGCGCTGTCCCACGCCCCGCGCAGTCCCCTTCACAAACCCCGCCGCAGGCTCCGCAGCCAGCAGCTGCGCAAAACGGCCGGCTTAGCTACTCCCAAACTGTCGCGGCTACAATCGCTCCTCGAGCTCTACCAAAACCTACACCCACTCGCCGGGACTCGACTGTGCGCCCATCTCCGCTGCCCTCACCGGCGCCCGCCGTCAGTGGCAGCCCGACACCTGACACTGCTGGTTTCCCCCTCCTATCTCGCAACTCGGCCTCGCGTCTGCCACGGGCAGTCAATCCTACCACACCCATGCGGTCAGGCACGCCGATCTTCAACCACGACCTGTCGTCAACCGACAGTACGCAGAACAGCATGAGCAGCTCCGTATTCAGTCGCCTCAGCCAGTCGAGATATTCGCTCGCCGACACTAGCGTCGCGGGGACCCCTCCGGCCGGTAGTCCTGCTATCAACGGCACGCGAAAGGATTCCAACGATGCGCCACCAGCCGATCACGACCAAACGATCTCGCCAGTTAATCCCACCTCGAACACCGCTTCGCAGGGCGTTGGTCTTGGCTTGCTAGACATGACAGAACGGAGAGGGAGCGTTGCTAGCGCACGGGGTACCGCCAGTGTCACCAGTTCTGCTCCGACTGGTACCGCCAGCCCTGCTCTCACTAGCTCAGCCTTATCTTCGCCGCGCTCGGCATTCGCATCAGTAGATAGCCGAAACGGAGGATTCAAGGTTCCGCCACTGCCAACAGCACCGAGCTGGGCCGATGTGGCGAGAAGGGATAGAAGGGGGTGAGGAACTTGAGAAAAACGGAGATTATAAAAGATTATGAAACGCATGCCTTGTGCCGAGCTCGTCTCGACCGAAATTGGCACAATACTGCCTCGCAACCGGGTAGACGTCGGCAAAACAAGCCCAACTATCGCTGTGTAATGCCACTCGATGCCGCCGCTATGTAACGCCACTCCATGCTGTGAATGGGAAGCTCTATTGCGGAAGGAAATTACGGGCATCAGTCGATTGGATACCTGGAGGACAACTGAAGAAATCAGCTAGGCATGGTCGAAGGCCGCTGATTGCACCTGTTGGAAAGCTGAGGACAACATACATGGGAGGAGAACCTGAATGAGGGAAACGATGAGTATAAAACGCAGCCCATTCAATAGAAATGTTGTTGCTCATCAATTTATGTGGCCCTTTTGTGACTGAACTCCAGCGAGGAACATGAAGCCGGTTTCTCAAGTGAAAGCCAGATCAGCTCTCCTCAGGCATGTGTCATTTAGAATCCTTGCCAAATTGCTGCCAGGGACCGTTCGACTCCTACGGCTTTCTTTATCCGTTCCATTATTGATAGCCACCAATACCGCTACATTCAGGCCCATACGAGTTTTATGGGAGATTCCCAAAGGAGCGTGTTTTTGGGTCCATTCTCATACTGGCAGTTCCGATGAAACAATTAAGCACTAGACAAAGGTCATTAGACAAGCCTCGTCAAGTGACCATAACTGTCTATCCACAGCGAGAAGGTGTGATTTGTTGTTGCTTTAACCTTGGTGCCCGGGGCTAGTTATAGCAGATGATGGCGCCCAGCTAGCACCAGCAGGACGATGTCGCTAGCCTACTGGCTCACACTGACTTTATTTTGGGCCTACCTAGGGGTTCTTGAACCTAACGGTGCTCCCGAGTTGGGCCCGAAGACATCGGGAACATGTCACGGTTGCCGCGATTCCCATGTCCGGAGATAGTCAGCGTCTTTACCTATGTCGACCTGACGAGGCTGGCTCACTCGTTCAGCGCTACACCCTAAAATCCAGGCAGGTGGCCGCTGCGAGGCAGGTGTATACTGACTCACTGACGCGATGGGGCGCTGGAGATAACTCCAAATCAACGGGGAAGTTCGGCAGGGAAGGGAAAGGGCAATGAAGGCATGGCTTAAATATAGAATGAACGGGAGATCAGTGGGCCACGTCGTGACAAGTAGGCGGCAACCACGCGCCGCGCCATTCAACGACTTCTCAACCAGCAGCCATCCTTCGTCACTCAAGTAAACGGCAATAAGCATCAAGACGACACCCCATCCGGTAGGCAGCCTGGGAAGAGTAGTAGTACAAATGTCTCCCTCCTACACGTCAGGAAGTAAGCCGATCTTATTGCAGAAAAAAATGCTTGTTAGATACCTAGCAGGCAGAATAGGAGCCTGTGCATTTAAACCTGCGGGTTCGGTGTCAAAGAGCCTCAACTAGCGCATCTATACAGCGTCATCCTAATAAACCACGTACATTCACCAATGATATTTCCACCTTAGCATTTTTACTAGCCCCTGAATCCCGTATGGAAGACTCTATAGTCTCTAAAGGAACTGACCCACCCTTTCCAGTGCCACATACAACTCCTTAAAAGTCGGAGCAGTTGGGCTCTGCTGCACAGAAAGGGCGATCAACCCGCCTTTCGATAATCTCTTAAGGACCCTATACAAGCATCTGCGCAACCAGTCGGCTTCATCTTGCTTGCTTGCGAGGCCCATAGAGCAATTTTCCGCCCCTGCTAAACAATGGTCGACTGGTGTAGTGGTTATCACGTCTCGTTCACAAAGTTGGACACAATTGGGATTACTCCCGCCGAGAAGGTGCCAGGTTCGATCCCTGGGTCGATCATTTTCCCTTGAATCATATCCTTTTTGCCTGTGTATCACTCGCTTTCGGCCAGACGTGGCCAAGCAGTAAGCAGAGGAAAAGAAATTCCAGTTACGAATGCCATTCTAGTGCGATACAACAGAACCAAACCGGTTCTTACCGGCTCAAAGACAAGACAGGCATGCCCGAATCCCCATCGCGGCAACACCCAGAGCATGCAATACACATCCATGCTCCTCCCGTTCCCCAATATCCCACCATCTATCCCCGTGCTTATTAACCGTATATGATGAATGGCCGGGCTTCTATCCTCCTTATTCACGCTCCGTACTGATTTTCCCGTTGGGGCGTACGTCCCGTCCGCCTCCGCCTACCAACTCAAACCCAACCCAGTCCAACCAAATCGAACCGAACCAAAGCCATGAGTGATCCCGATACTTTGCCGCTGCCGTTGCCGCTGCCGTTGCCGCTGCCGTTGCCGTTTGACATATCACGAGCATGCTTTCGAGCCACGACACAACCCTGCAATACAAATCAAGCACGTTTTCCTCCAGCAGAGACAGACTATCCCAGCTCGCCTTCCTAAGCCAAGCAGCCCAGCAGCTAAGCAAAATAGCTCTTCCAGAGTACACCTTCTAAATCCTCTAACTGCTCGGTCGTAAAATACTGTAGCCCAATCTCGTCAGCACCGCTCCTGGTCCTCAAAACCTCCTATTTCCCCAACAGGACAGAGAAAGGAGAGAGGAAGAAAACAAACCTTTTGATCTACACCCCAACTATCCTGCCTCGTCTTCTTGAACTCGGCCAAGATGCTCTTGGTCGCCTTGCCCACGACTCCCGGGTCGCTCGCCGCCCTGGCGGCTAGGTGTGCTAGCACCTCGGGCATCCACTGGGGCGGGGGGGTGGCGTAGGGGAAGGCCTCGATGAGGGCGCCGAGGCCGAGGACGGCGGCGTGGCGGCGGAGGACCTGCCTCTGGACGTCGACTGGGGTATCGGTGCCTGGGACCTTCTTCCGGCGGGCCGGCATGGGGTTGGCGCGCAGCTGCGCTTCGAACCGGTACTTGAGTTGGTAGATGATGGGGTTCCGGATCTTGGCCGGCGAGCAGCGGATCATGCCGGCCAGCGTGGCTGACGCGCAATCGCGTACCTCGAGCTGCGGGTCCGCGAGCATGTCGCCCACCGCGTCGAACAGCATCTGGCGCTGCGCCGGGAGCGTGAGGAAGAGCCGCCGGAAGTAGACCACCTGCATGTTGACGAGCGCGCGCAGGCGCTGGTGCCACGAGGTCGCCGTCTTGCCTACGCGGATGAGCGCCGCGATGAAAGCGTCATCTTCGCCCGAGCGGAACGGGATGTTGGGGAGGTGCCGGTAGACGTGGTACGCGAGTTTCATGAGCTCCGGGTCTTCCTTGACGTCCATCATGTGTAGGAGCTGGTCGATGAAGGGGTCCGGGAAGAAGGGGACGAGCTGGATGCACTCCTGCGAGGACAGCATGCTGTCAAGCCAGATGAGGACCGTCTTGGAGCCCGATGTGTAGCTGGACGGGGTTTGTTGCCCTGGGGTCCGTTCGTGGCGCCACTTCTCGAGGCGGGAGAAGACGTCCTTGATGGTGGCGGTGAATTCTTCCGACGGGAGGTACGGTCGGAGGCCGATCGACGACTCCGCCTTGTTCTGCTCGAGCAAGGTTGACACATCTTTGAAGGACTCGTGGTACCGCGTGCGGTAGATGGTGGCGATGATACGGCCAATAGACTCTCGGACCGTCTTGTACGGGTGGTCGATGTGGAGGAGGCAATCTTCTAGGATAGGCTTCTCGTGACGGAAGTGCCAGCCAGCATCATTAATGATGAATTCGAGCAGCTGAACCTTGGATGATTCCTTGAAGGCAGCATTAGAGTTCATGTCTAGACGGAACGATGCTAGAGCCTCGGTCAATTCCTTGCATCGGCGGGGGTCCTTGGCATCGACGACGACGTGCAAGCATGTCATCCAGTACTGCAGGTTATCAGGAGTCAGGTCGTCTGCGATGATCTTAAGCATCAGCGGAGCTGCAAAATTCCAGGCGCGATCGCGCATGTCCCTCGGATCTTCCAGGCTGCCGGAGAGCAACGCGCCAATAATCTCTGCCGTAGCGCGGTGTTGGTGCTTGTCGCTGCCGTCGCTGTACACGTCCTTGACCAGGTCCACAATGTCATCAAAGGTGGCGGCCGTCTTGCCGTAATGCATTAGGTCGAATACGTTCATGAGCAGAACAAAGTTCTGCATCCGGAAGCGGTCTGCGCTGGCGTCTCTCGGCTCCTGCTTGAGATAGTCGAAGCACTGCTTGAACCAGTCCTTGGTGATAATCTTTCCGATCTGCTCGCGCACCGCGTCCTCGACCTCGTCGTACGCCAGGAATGGCTTGGGATCGGCTCTCGCAACCGTGAACTTTTTGCCCCACACTAGCCATCCAGGGTAGTCGTTGTCGACGAAATAGTCGAACCCGTCGTACTTCTCAAACTGCGCGAGATAGTTGTCGGTGAAGTGAGGGTCGTCAGGCGAGACGGATACGTCGAACTTGTTCTCGACATTCTCGGCCTCCAGGAGGAAGTTCTTGTAGTCGTGACCATAGACGGCGCGGAGATCGATGGCCGTGAAGATGGCCGAGAAAGCTGCGAGGTAATTGGACCGCAGGCCGGGATGGGGATCGTTGGCGCCATTTGCAATGAGCGAGACGAATTCTGGGTCTGCGAGCGTCTCGAACCGTAGGCAGAGGTTCACAGCGAAGATCGTGCATCTGTTCGCCACCTTCCAGTGAGACTCCTTTGCCTTGTTGGTGAGCTCCAAGCCAAGAACGGCTTTCTTCTCCTCGACCTTGGTACGGCGATCCTGAATGAAGTCGTGCCGCCGCTTGATGATAGCGGAGCAGTCATCAGACGGCTGGATTGGTGCCAGAATACCCCGGTCGAAAATGATCATGCGCTCAAAGGGCTTTCCGAATTCGAGTAGTGGATACAGGGCGGAAGAGCCTAGGCTCTGGATCGAGGCCTTGTCAACCCCGGCCGTCTCGATGTAGAGCCGCATGAGGTCGGGGGCGAACCGCCAATCCCGTATCAGCGTCTTGATCAACGAAGTGAAGAGCAGGGTATACATTGCCCCTTTGATGCGATCGTGGTCATTCTCGTCGAGAGCCTTGCGCAACCGGCTCATGATGACGGGAATGACAAGCGGTCTCCCACCAATAAGAGCTTTGAGAGATGAATCTTGAGCGCCTTGTGCTACTCGGCGCACGTCCGCATACGAAGATGTACAAGACTCAGCAAGATCGAGAAGCAGGCGCTTGTCAAGCTCGCTCTTTTTGCGATACGCCGAGTTGTACTTGACACGCTGCAATTGGTAAGCATCGGCGCGCTTTATCAGTAGCGGCCGCGGGTAGACTTTCCGGAGCCCGCTGATCTTGAAGGGAGATATGTCGGCCTTGTATAGCCGAACAAGGCGTTCTAGAGGATGGGCTGATCGTTCAATGCCAACGTCGGTGATCCATGTTCTGTATGTTGCGTACAGAGATGTGAAGCATGCAACGTCATCCTCCTGGTTCGCGTTCAAGAAGCCGTGGGTCTTGGACAGAAGCCTTCCGATGTCTTCTCGCAAGCCGTGGATGCGGTCGTATATCGGGTCCTTGGGGCTTAGGAGGTACCCGGCCGGATAATGGATTTGCCGTTTCAACTCCTCATCATCTGCCACCTCTGCAAGGGGATCATCGTCTTCCTCCATCAATGTATCGCCCTCCGTATCGGTTTTACCACTACCATTAATGGCACCTTGGCCAGCCTCCCCGGACGCTCGGCTTGGGTCAAACAATGTCGAGATGCCCGAGATGATCAACCGAAGTGCGGTCAGGCTCCGCGACAACTCATCTGACCATTCTTTGTTCTTGCCTTTCCGACTCACCGGCGGGTCATCGCTCATAAGTTGCTCCAGTCTTTTCGCGGCGCTCCTGGCTTGACTCTCGAATAGTTCAACTGCGAAGATGATCTCGGCACCAGAAGGGCGATGCCACTTGATAGTCAGGTCGGCAGGAGCAGTTGTGCGACCCCAGTCGTGGACGTCCAGGCCACGAGCGATGACCTCGGGCTCGTAGAGGGCGTTGTCGATGGGATACGTGTGCGTCAAGTTGAGGAGTAGATGGTGAATGTAATTCGAGATGTGAATGGTAGGCAGCCCTCGACACTTCTCCTGCATGTATTGTGCGATCTCAAAGAGCTGCTTCTTGTATTTTAGGACCTCACTGCCGACATGGACGACACACATGCTGAGCATGCTGACGTTCCAAACGAGAGCCCGATCTCGTGGAAGCACCTCTGTTCCGCTGCTCCGGTCTGACGCTGCCCCGTTGTAGTCGATCTCGTTGCGGATATTGACGATCAGCATAGGGATAAACACCTTGAGGGTCTTCTCGGGATTGACTTTGCACAGGGCGTTGCAAATCCATGCCATTGCGTCCCGGGCCTGGTGGACGACGTGGCTAGAAACGAAAGCCGCCAGCTTCTCCAGCACCATGTCAAAGAGCTCAGGCGACAGAGATGCGAAGAGCGGCGTGAGCGCGGCGGGGAGCGTGTTGATAACATTGTCCTCAGGAGAACCAGTCCGCAGGTGACTCGAATCCGGGAGGTTTTCCAGCAATGCAAAAACCTTGCCCAACAGAGCCAAGACGAACTCGCCCAGTCCCGCGGTTGATGAACGTAGGATGTTGGCCTCATCCTCGTCTGTCAGCTCCTCCTTGTAGTTAATCTTGACATCCTGTCCCTCGCGCTCCATCCTCTCCATCTCAGCCTGCACCCAGTTCATGGCAAGGCTGGTGTCGTGGATGCCATCATCCTCACGGACCAAAGGCACGAACGGAATACTGTAAGCGACACTTTGAATGAAGTTGAGAGTGTATTGAGTCTTGCCCAGATCATTTGCATCAATGCCAGGAAGAGCAAGCGCCAGCAAGGCTGTGATGTGGCATCGATACCCTTTCTGCTTGGACATGATATTCGCGATCATCTGCAGGCCGCAGAGACTAGACGTTGTCCGATGTACCTCGACGAGGCCCTGCAGACTAGGGTAAAACCGCTGCAGGGCGCCAGGCAAGATCAAGTCAGGCTCAAGGAACGCCAGCCCCTGAAGGGTTGAGTAGTAGTAATTGACGACCTTGGCACTTTTGGAAAAGAGGCCCATGAATGTCACCTCCCTGAGCGAGAGCACGAACCGTCTCTTCAACTCGTCATTGATGCGGCGCTCTGCGGGCAGGTCCAGCTCACCACTCTGTTCCCGGTTCCAACGGGAGACGAAGATGTCAGTCAGGAAGAAGGTCAGTTGAGCCAGAAAATTGGTCCACGAGCCCTGATTCGAGGGGTGGAAAAACGTGTCGATGGACTCCATCAAGCCCTCGAGATTCGAGAGAATCGAGCTCTCTTGCTTGAGGCAGAGAGGAGACAGGGAATGCGTGACCCATCTCGCTACCATATAAGGAATTGGATACTTTTTCCTATCCTTCTCCAGGAAGACACCTAACCCGGCGGCATAGTCGAGCGACGTGTACGGTGAGTTGGCCTGTCCGACGGGGATCTCGGTCAGTCTCAAAATTGACGTGAAGATCAGGTCAGACTGCTCGCGGGTGAAGATGCCATGCTCAGTGAAAGGCACGTGGGTGCAACTCAGGTAATCCCGGGCCATGCGAGAGAAAATGTCAATAAAGGCCACATCGAAGGCCTTGGATCTCGTCATGAGGGACCATAAGTGGAAAAAGGTGGGAACAAAATCCGAAGGCTGAGACTGCGGCTCAGTAGGGGGCGTGGGCCCGGTAGGCAACAGCACGTTGAGGGCACCAACAACGATGTAGGCATTTGCCGCTTGCGAAGTGCTGAAGTAGGGAAGCAGCTCATCAAGGATGGCCCGCCGCTCCTTGGGGTCAAAGTACGAACTGGCGTGCAGACAAAGCTTCATAAGGTGTTTCTGCGACCGCCGCCGCGTTCCTTGATGTGCGCCAACCTCGGATGGCAGGACGAGCGCCTTCATTTCTTTCCACAATGGCCGCCAATCGAGAGTCAAGTCTTCCCCGGGCTTCAGGTAATGCCTCTTTCTACATGTCGTCGAGCGGTCAGTATCTCGGATCGAGACGGCAGAGAGAGGGGAGCATTCGCCGAGGAAATGGACTCACCTAGTCAAGGTGATAACCATTCTCGAGAAGCGGTCGGCCGTGTTGCTATCCAAGCCCCTCGCCAGGGAAATATGATAGTAGAGGTGGGCGAGCTTGGCGCGCAGCGCCCTGGTCATCTCGAACTTAAGATTCAGCCAACCCTGGAGCTCGCGGGTCCAGTGCAGCGCACCCGGCGAGAAATCCTCGGCCATGATGGCAATGTACAGATTCTTGAGGATGCCCCGGAGAGCCGTGTCCCGGTGTGCCTCGTCCTCGACGTCAAAGGGGAGCAGTCGGAAATAGCTGAAGGTGCGGGGTCGGTAACGCTTCTTGTCATCCTCGTTCTGGTGCTCGGCACACGGAAGACCAGGCGAGGTGGCACGCGAGATGGTGTCTACCGAGTGGAGCAGGCTCGTGAGGAACGGGGGCGCCGCGCCGCCAGCCGACGCAGCGAAATCCGCGGCAGCGCCCGAGTGCGCCTCGAATGCTTCGTCCATGGCTGTATGATATTATTGCCGTATGAAACGCCGCGCTCGGTTCTTTGCGAGTTATCAGGATCGCGCGATAGGGAGATGGTCAAGTTCGACTGCCTCAGTGCTCGGGAGTGCCGGCGACGTTGGGGAAACCGCAGAGTCGCCCGGGAAGTTAGATCTGGACAGTGGGAGAGTGGAACTGGTACGGATGCTGCGGACAGCTCCCTCAATCATTTCGCCTCGTAGAGGTAAAGCCTCGATATTGGGCACGGCGGTCGTCTTGGAATCGGGTCGTGGAAAGGTCAGAAGACACAGGTCTAGAAGAGAGAGAGGTTAGCTGTCGCACGAGGTTGAGCGAAAGGATGGTGGCATGGGGGCGTGTTGGTCGCCGCAACGGAAGCGTCGCCGTGTTGCGGCGCCAACCGCAAAGCCAGCCGCGCGCAGCGACCAGCTGATTGGGACTTAATGGGGATTTCACGAGGCCCGCACCTTCATGGAACCCAAAAGACAGGCCACAGAGTACGACGCCGCCCAAGGTAATGTCACGGGGGGCGGTCTGTATCGCCACTGTGACAGAAAATAAATAATAGAAAAATTAAAAAAAGAGGGTTGCTGTCCAAGCTTTGATACACGTTGTTCGGAGAAGGCGACGGAGCTTAGCTTAGTGGTGTGGTAATACAAACAGCCGCAAGCTTGGGCCAACGCGTAGCCGCACGCCTCTTAGCTCAGCAAAGGCTTGCATGCGTCCCGCTCGTGGAGGATCGGGGTGGTTTACGCTGCTGATGTCGACGCCGTACACACCTGAATGCAATAGTCAAAACGGCAAGGTCCCCGAAGCTGAGGAACAAAGATCAAAGGGTTGCTAGACCTAAAGATTGCGACAAGCCTACTACGTAGAAGCAAGCCTGCCCAGCCAAAAAAAAAAAAAAAAAAAAAAAAAAAGAAACTTGTTTCGGTTTTGGCCTGGTCGCTGGCAAAAGCAAAAGCCGCGCCGGCCGCGAATGGGTGATGCGAAGTGCTGTTAGTGCCGCAGGGTGATGGGGCGTTTCCGGCACTCCTTATGCATCAGCTATTGGTGTGAACACACAAACTCACTTCGGCCTAGTGGCGCAGGCACCAGTATTGGTAACGCAAGCCCACAGGCAAAACAGTACCGTACTGTACAGGGGGTACTGCACTGTAGGCAATTATGTTGCGCGAGGCCCAGGTACGGTGGATTCGCGAATGCTCTCCGAGAGGCGACTTGGGGGCATTTTACGCCACCCTTGATATTCTAACAGAACCCCAAAGGGAATTTGCCGGCAATGCGGCAACCTGCAGAGGAAACGCGTCCTATGTCATGCCTAATACACTGGTCTTATGATCTACTGAAACGGATTCGCTTGCTTGGGCTACTGTAGGAAGTGAAACTCCTCCTTACAAAGTGCAGATACTCCAAGTTAGCGAAGGAAAGGGCTTCCCCTGAGCTTGTGGCGCTTTATTTCCAAGAATTATCCCAAGAAAAGTTAACCGGTTGCTATATCTACCATGTACAGTTTTCTAGGCTGTACCGTTGAGGCTTTCGCTCAACTTCAGTCCTGAGTCTCACCGCAGGAAGCCCCAGAAAGAGCAAACTAAAATCCAGAGAAAGATTTGGCGCATGGCCATTCCTAATCCAGCACAGATCAATGTTGAGGCTCGGGAAGAGAGACTAAGTAGGCAACACCAAGCCTCTCCTCATCGCAACACTGGTAAGAACGCCAGCTGCACCACCCTGTCAGGCGGGAGGGTACAGGTTAGGCCATTGTCTGACATGTGCTGTGCACACCCTCTCCGGCAGGAGCAGGCGCGACGTCCCCGTGTTTTGTAAGGAGCGGTGCCACGAGTAGCTCTGTGACGAATGTGACTGTTGAAAACATCGATAAGCAGGAAGACAAAGAGAGTGCAAGAGGGGAGGTTGCGGTCCAAGGAGGGCGGTTCCGGATGCCAATAGGGTATCATAGCCGCTAGTGGGAGAATGTAGATATAATTAAAGACGGACAATGATTACGTGTCACGAAAACCTTTATTAGTTTTTCTTTCCTCTTAGCAAGAAACTGAACGATAGACTCTGGTTTGCATAATATTATCGACTTCCGCTCGTACACAGCATTGACGGCCCCCTTTGCGTCCTCCTTGGGACACCTTGAGCCGTATTTTCCCTGTGAGTCCGAGCCAACACATCATTCACAGCCGTCCGCGCAACATGGGTGTCTCAATCAGTTCTTGACAGCGAAGATCTTATACGAACCTGCGCGATTCCCAATCAGCACCTTGTACATGCTTTATTTAATGGCTGTTTCACTTACCCACAAACTCGTTGAGATCCGTCTTCTTGAGAGCCATACCGGCCGGGACGGGGCAGCCACCGCCAGTTGCGGTAGCTGGAGCAGCGGCTCCAGAACCAGCGGAGGAGCAGGCGATGCTAGCGGCGGCGACAGTATCTGGGCCGCAGCAACCGTCGCCGGCAGCCGGTACACAACTCTTGCTGTTCGCATCAGTAGAGACAGGGTCTGTAGCCGCTGGAGCACAGCACCCGTCCTTCCTCTGCCCATCCTCGCTCGTCTCCAGATAGACGTTCAAATCCGCCCCGGTGTCGACAATCATAACATCTGTTTTCCAATCAGAAAGTTAACTCGGCGCCTCCTACGACCTAAAGACCAACGAACCAGACGGGAAAAGGAAGAACGAAGGAAAAGAAAAACTCACCACTAAACCCCGCCTCCGTCAACCACGCCTCATACTCGCACACCTCGCTCGCGCCAGCAATGCACCCTACATACATGGCCATGTCCGCCCTGAGCGTCTCGGGAAGGGCCTTCTTGGCCAGGATGTCCGACACGGCCACGCGCCCGCCCTTCTTCAGCAGGCGGTGCATCTCGCGGAACACGAGGGGCTTGTCGGCCCCCGGCACGAGGTTGATGACGCAGTTGGAGATGATGCAGTCGGCTGTGGCAGGAGGGAGCGGGACGGCGGTGATGTTGCCCTTGAGGAAGGTGATGTTTTCGGTCTGTGGGCCAGGCCGGGTGGATTTGATCTTGTTCGCGCGGGCGAGCATGTCCTGTTGGTGTTGAGCGTGTGAATTACGTATTCATCAGTGCGGTGGAGGTGGATAAAAAAGGTAGGGACTTTACATCGTTCATGTCGATGCCGATTGCGCGGCCGGAGGGCCCGATCTTGGTCGCGGCCAGGAAGACGTCGAAGCCGGCGCCGCTGCCGAGGTCGATAACCGTCTCTCCCTGAGTGTTTTGGTATGTGGTTAGGAAAAAGAGTGTTTGCTTTGCATGGAATGGTGTCTTTACCTCCTTCAGACTGGCTATGACCAGAGGATTACCGCAACTCAGGCCGAGGTTGGAATCCTGCGGGATGCTGGCCAGTTCTTCGGCACTGTAGCCAAAAGATTTCGCCACGGCCTCGCCATACTTGACGCTGGTGCTGCGGGAAGCCGAGCTGTAGTGCTGACGAACTAGGTCGTAGATGTTGGCTGTGTCCAGGTCGGCCATAATTAATGACGGGCTTGTTCTTTGTAACTACCTAGGTAATTAATCAGGTATGCACCGTAGATGTGAGGGGTAGTTGTTCTGTGCTTTGTAGGAATTTAATGGCGTCTTGTGTCTCTTGATCATCTCTGTTCATACTTGGAATCAGCCTGACTATTTATCATTCGTCGGCCGATACTAAATAATTTCCGCATTGTTTCCACATGTCAAGGTGATGTGTCGTCGTGTATTCCGAGATGCTTTTTCCGACTGGTATGTCATCGAATAATTGCCTAATCCGTGAAGGTGCCACATCTAGGCATGCACTAACCTGAGACAGTAATCCTTCGGCTTGTCATCAAATAGTTCCCTTCTTTCAAGCATCAAGGCCACTGAACTCTTGTCTTTCCTGCGACAAACTCAGATATTCACCTCACACCTGCAATCTGTCATAGTCGCTATTCGATCATGGACTCAGAATCTCCCTATCGAACTAGAATTCACAAATTCTCCAGCAAGCCACCCGGCCATGACGCGCTACGACAAAGGGAGAATCAGCGGCGGCACCGGGCACGGGTCAAAGGCCGAATCGCTCAGCTCGAAGCAGCGCTCTCCAGCGCCCAGGCCGAACTCGGCGACGCACTGATCCGCATCGAGAACTTGACTGCCGAGGTTCGGCGATTGCACCGTGCCCTCGAGTCCGCCCCGCAGGGCCCTGCATCCGCTCCGGCCCCGCATAGTCAGGCACGGGTCACCGATACGCCCATCACCCTCCAACCGGGAGTTGCCGTCTCCGTGCCTACGTCTCGGGAAGAGGAGCTAGCCCAGCAATTGCCCTCTATGTTCGACGAAAGTCCTCAGGCTGGCAAACTTCGTTCCAGCGTCGATGCGTGTGCTTCATGTATGGAAGTGGCCGCTCCGGATACGGCCCGGCTGACCACTCCTAACACTGCCCGCGCGGCCCGGGGACCGAATGACCCACATCCTCTCCCCAAATCCATTCCAGAGTTGCAGCCAAGAAGCCTGTCAAATTCAGTCTTTGATGATCTGGAGGATGACTGCCCCTTCCTCCCGCCGCCGGGCGCGGGCGAGTCGACGATGCCCTGCCGCGATGCCTATTCGATCATCAAAGACCGGAGCACGCCAGAATTTAGCCTTTCTGAGGCTACCAACTGGCTGAAGCCGGGGTTTAGACGGGCCATCGTCCCTGGAAGCGGATGCCGCGTCCAGACGCACGTGTTGTTTGCCTTTGTGGACCACATGATCTCAATCTGACCAGAGAATGAGGCCGCCATGAATGGTCGAGACCACCTTAGACCCTAAAGTTAGGCTGAACCAAAGCGTTGGGGGGCCGCATCTGTTGTGCAGCTCGGGATGGACATTGTGCTGCGATTGGTCAGCCAGCCATGAAATGAATTACCGCGGGGCTCGGTCCAGTCAATCTCCCACTCTTACACTTCAATCTGATTCTCGCTTCAAACATTTCTTAGCCCCCTCAAACCAGCACTAATGACGCACTGCAACACCCTCAGCCACATATCGATTGGGGTCCGCAGTTACGACGTCTCAAAAGCATTCTATACAGCTATCCTCGCACCTCTGGGCCTGAAACTCGTCTACGACAGCGAGGCCGGTGACCCCGGGGAAAAGGGAGTTCGCACTCTCGGCTACGGCCCTGACGCGGACCACGAGCTCCTAAACATCTTTGAGTTTGGTGACGATGCGGCGCCGCCCGGGCCGGGGTTCCATCTGGCTTTCGACGCGCAAACAAGAGATGCGGTGGTCGAGTTTCATGTGAAGGCTGTTCAGTCCGGTGGGACGGATAACGGACCGCCAGGCGTGAGAGAACATTACGGCGACAATTATTTCGCCGCGTTTGTGGTGGATCCGGACGGGTGGCGGCTGGAGGCGGTTTGCAAGAAGCCCGAGTCGACGGAGGGCTAGAAGAACAGGAGGAATGAAATAATTACGCAGCAATCTTGACAAGTACCAGTGCCAATGATAAACTGATCAGTCGCCGCTAATTATCTGTCGGCCGACAGACACTCGCCATGTGGTTGTTGGGTGTAGCCATACCTCGACCACCTTTCTCCCCATCATACTCCTCGGCCTGTGCAAACAACATAGCCTTCCTGCTTGGAAACCTCTTGGTTCGTCGCGGAGTTCGCGTTACGAACCGCTCAGCAACTCCCTATTTCGCAGCTCGAAATCCACACTGCAACGATGGTAGCTTTGCAGCACCATCGCGTACGCCGGGAACTGGTGTAAACCGCAAAATGTGATGACACGCATCAAGCTCCCTGCCGACCGCCTCCCTGACGTAACGGATATTAGGGAAATTGCCAGCCAAGGCGAGAGCCCTAACTAGTTCTGCTAGATTCTGACTAATATTGGCAGCGACAATATTCAGACGGAATCACCCTGGGCGCCGCAGGAGCCAGGGTCAACGAGGCGTTGCCCCTTCACATCTTGAGTGTATTTCTGGCGCTGATATTTGCCGGCATACATTTGCGGCCTAGAGCTCTGTGTTTCTCAGTCCACAAGAACAGCTTAGTTGATGTATCGCCTGTGTCACGCTGCTTGCGACACCGGTTCCAATAAGCGTTAATTATGACGCTCCACTCTGAGTACTTAACGAGGGATTTAGCAACAAGATCATTCACCGTTGTCGAATCGAACATGGTGGTCTTTCTGATCGCTCTATATGTCTTGGCCTGGCTTTTGGTTTTAGTTGAGGCAGTACAGATGTTTTTCTTACCTGCTGGAGCATATATCGCAACAATTCTTTGTGGGTTCCCCATTGGGCTAGCCATGCAGGCAACGTCCTTTCCACCTACGCCGCCAGAGAAAAACCGCCAGCACGAAACATTTGACTCAGCTCCAGGGCCGACTCAAATCTCTATATGAACGATCCAAACCCAGTCGTAGTGGGAACGCGGGTGCAACAGCCGGCACCAGCCCTATCTCACAGTGAGACACCGACCGAGCCTGGCTCCTTCGTCCCGGCAGTTTGGAAGCGAAATGGATACACTGACCCACCCCTGCCATACCTGTTTTGGAGTCCTATTCGCGGAGCTATAGTGGACCGTGCACTATTGTCTGTCGCAAGTGCTGTAACCGAGTGTGCCTAAGTGATTGCGTTGGAGTATCAACAATGCTCTTGGCGGACAGAAGAAACCCGCGGCCTGCCTATGGTATCTGCTTTCCGAAGTTGCGGACAGGCATAGGGCGGGGGCCTAGAGTTAAGTTTGAGTCATGCCAAAGATCGTGTGTAACCTGCATACTTACATTACAGTGTTTCCTTGGTATATAAACTCGGTAGGTAACGTCATACAGGGCGGCTTTCCGGCGCTTCGCGCAATGCCGCAGCCGCCAACCATTGGCCTCGACCATCCGCAACATCAAACCAAGTTTTCCGGTCCTAAAATACTATGCCGACGCCACCACTCTATATAATAAAACCAGCCACCTATACACAGCTCTTTCCTCCCTTCCCGGCCTTCCTAATCATCAACTCCATTCCCCATTACAATGCACCACCATCTCCAACAACTATGCTCCTCCCACCCTTCCCTGCCAATCTCCTTCCGTTATTCCTTCTCACCGCCAGCGCCTCCGTCTCCTCTTTTAGCCCACCTCATCAAGCCCAGCAAACAATAACCATCACGATGCACCCCTCCCCCTCAAGCTTCCCTCCTCCAACCTCCCCATCCTTCACCTCCGCCATCCTGACAACCCACAACCACTACCGCGAAGCCCACAGCGCGCCCCTGCTCACCTACAACGCCACCCTCGCCGCGTTTGCAGCCGCCTACCTCCACCAGCACACCCCCGACGCCGGTTGCCCGGCCTTCGCCCACTCGGGCGGGCCTTACGGCGAGAACCTCGCGCTGGGCTGCTCCGACGTGGCGGGGTGCGTGCGGCTGTGGGGCGACGAGCGGGCCGCGTACGATTTCGGCGCTGTCGCTGCCGGCGAATGGGACGGGTGGAGCAAGGAGACGGGCCACTTCACGCAGGTGGTGTGGAAGGGGACTACCGACGTCGGCTGTGGTGCTAGGGAATGTGGCTCGGAAGATGGAGGGGGAGGGCGAGTGGGGTGGTTCTTGGTCTGTGAGTACTGGCCTAGGGGCAATGTGCTGGGTCGGTTTGCGGAGGAGGTTGAGGAGTGGGTGGGTGGTGATGTTGCTGGTAGCGGGGCGGAAGAGAGGGGGAAGGGAAGGGGGCGGATGTGGATGGTTGGATGGGTGGTTGGGTGGGTTGGGTGGTGGTGGTTGGGTCGGTGTTGCAGGATCTCCATGTGGGCTTGATGTCAAACCTGGGTTTGCATGCCGTTGAGCTTAGCCATTCTGGCGACTTCGATTGGGAAATAATGCTTGCGATAGCGGACAGCGAGACATATTCTGGCATAGCTGCTTGTCGAGACTCCTGCCTGGTTCCTCACCCTTTAGAGCGGTCTATAATACCCGAGCATCCACTGTCGGCAATATTTTGCGAGCCAGTTGAGATGTCTCAATTTGCATCTACTTTATTGGTATGCTGGATTTCTCTCGCTTCTAGACAGCCTCTTTTGCTCTCAAGCACGTCTTTCAACACGAAGTCAGCTCTTTGTCAATATTTCCGAAATCGTCACACCGCTAGACCTTGGCATCTTCAACCGGGGCCGTTTCGCTCGGCAACCATGAGGACCACTGGGCCAGTTGCTTCAACGTCTTGGTTACCATTACTGTAATTATGGACTCAGCTCTCAGAGAGCATTAATGAGATATCCACCTCGATGTCACTCTTCCCCGTTTTGCCTTCTCCCTATTCCTCTACTATCCGTGCAGCCAGTCATCACATTCATCGCACAGGAGCCTGTGTTTCTCGGTACTAAATGTGGTGACTGAGACGATCTTGCGGCCGTCCCCGTCATACGTGTAACATAGCGGACACTCCCCGAATGCGTATTACCCTCGCTTGATACGGTGACATCTATGCTCGACAGTAGGCCCTATGTTGAACGCTCTGCGGCATTGTGTGCACCGGAACCAGAACTTCTGATAGCTGCACATCGTAGGCGGCGATGGTTTGTTGATAGAGGGAATTGCCTCCGAAAGTTTCGCAATAGTGATCGTGTGTTGGATGGAGTTCGGTAGGGGAGCGTAAATCAAGGTCGAGTCGTCAAGTATGCTGAGCTGCTGAGGGTAATAATGACTCTGGTTCTTTCCTTTTCTATGTAAGACGTGGGCTCGCGGCTTGGGGTGCTCCCTGAGGAATGGATGAATACCTATTGCTGTTTGCTACCCAGCTAGTCACTGAGGGGCAGCAAGGAGGCTGATGGTACGGTAATTGATGAGGTTTCGTATGTGCTGTTGTTAGTGAGAACGGGTTATCTGTTAGCGGTCGTGGTTCATTTATATCTCTTCTTCCGGAGCCCATGCTAGCGGCTTACATGCAACACGGGTTCACGTTGACCAAGCACACCAAGTCACCCGGGGCCGTTAAACGACCTTGCCAATGCGAAACTGAATTGTGCCAGGGTTCTTTATCTCCCTGATATGTGAGGTATTGGGACCAAGCTAAGTAGACTAAGGAGGCAAAGAGACATCCTTTTCTTTAAAACCTTTGTTTCCTTCCCCTTTAAATATCACAGTCCTGAAGTGGACTGGGCTACCGCGAGATGGAATTAATCAGTATCGCCGAGTATTACCACTGGTTACCAAGTAGTACCTGTAATTGAGGCGATGATATGAAGAATGTGACTGCCTTAGCCAAAGCAGAGGTAATGTGATACGTCGCATGAATGTAACAATCATGATGTTACGGTCATAGCGGCAAGCATTTTCCCAGTTCGTAATTATTACTCAGTCAGGCAAGTGTGTTCAAAGATCGCTGAATTTAGACAACTGAAATATGATCCTGAAGCCCTGTCCTATCTGATAAATAAACGCAACGCCATACCGGCCCTGATGGGTTCTATAAGAAATACGGCAACTCCCACCTTCATTACCTGTCCAGCTACACACTCTAATTATCACACATTCACCTCCAGGGCAACCACCCGAACCATTATATCCCAGTCTGATACCAACCCCCTACCATTATCTCAACAGACCTCGCAAGGCCAGTCTATGGCAACCCACCAGCACTACACTACAGCAAGACCGCAAATCATGACCTTCATTCTTCCCACGACAGAACCAACAGAAGCCATGTGCGTCGAGAAGATTTTCAAGCGCCTCGGGAAGGGCTGGGAAACCTTCGTGAGACCGTCTGAGATCACATCACGCAAGAATGCCAAGGAGGGCGATGGCGCAGAATCATACTGTGGCAGCCTTAAGAAATTGGGAATATGATTGGGACATCTCTTGGATGCCAACTTGTACGATTGTGGGTCGTGCCGATAAGGAGGAAAGTGGCAGCTACGATGAGTAGTACGACGCGCCCCTCAAACGCTCGAAGTTTGGCAAGAAAGAGGAAGAAAGATAGTGCCGGATTGATGGGGAAAGTCTGGGCAGGGTATCATACCCAAGGGGAAACGGGAGTTGGTGTAATTAAATGGCAGTCAGCTGAATTGACTTTGGTTTTTGTCGGGACAAAGGAGAAGTTGCTGTGTCACCTATTTGCGTCGATGGAAGACATACCAACGACTACAACGTGACATGGGATTTGTATTGATTAGTTAGTTATGCGTGCCCTGGGATACCCAATAATATTTTAATATTCAATTTGATCATAGGCATGGAGCTGTACGCCAGGGAGATGTGTCTAAAGCTACTATCGCCAGAAATCTACGCCAACGACGACAACGAGAGAGACTACGAATATCCACATGAGGCGGCGCTCTGCAGGGCCACTGGCACCGCTACTACTAGATACGGAGAATGTCCCATTCATAGTATCGTACCACTCTCCGCTCTGCGTCCGGTTCAGAAACAGTGGCATGCCCACATGGTCTGGCACAAATTCCATCTCGTTCAGGCTCGCCTCTTCAAACTCATAATTGGCCTCCGAGTTGGTCCAGAAGTCGTAGTCCACGACGCTTGGCAGCCCTCTTTCGCCGCCAAAACGGATGATCGCTGTGCTAGTGCCCATGCTGGTGCCGTTGTCGTATGCCCAGTCCATGGTGGCGTGTATGAGCGCCGAGGCCTCGTAATTGGAAAAACGCAAGGTGAAGTTCATAGCATCTTGCATGCTGAAGATGAAGTACTGGCGGCTCCAGCATCCGCCGACGTCTATATCCTCCGCCGTGCCGCAGTACTGGGTTTGCTGGGTTGCGGGCAAGTTTGCGCAGTCGAGGTAAACGCTATTCCTTTTTGAGGAGTTTGTCGGGGACGAGATGAGGGCTCTTTCGGTGCCGTTGATGGTCCAATGCGGGCCGTTTTGTCTAGGATCCCATGCGTGCGGCGCCAAAACAGCCGGCTCGCCACCCTCCTCCCAGGGACCGGGGACGGACCCGTTGGTGACAAGAAAATCTTGGATGGCAAGTTGATCAATGGGGCGTGAAAGAAGACCGCTTCTATGGTGAAATTCGAGTTTTGCGTCAATGGCGAGGCCCCTTGTGCCCGGAGAGTATATTGGTCCGTCCGGTGAGGCCGGGCACAGAGTCATGATGGCACCGCGCATCGACGGGAATCTCCAACTGTCGGGGCACCGTATTGTGTCATTGTAGTTGCGGCCCTGCCAGCCTTCACCGACTAGAAGTTCGGCGCTGACGCCACCGAAGAACTTGATGCAATACTCGTGCGTTCTAACGGTGGGGTCTTGACCGACCGCTGCTGCGACGAGCGCGAGAAGAAAAGGCAGAAACGTGAGACGGCGAGACATTGTCGGTTGAGGTGATGAGATGAGCCAGGTTCAATTTGACGGCCTGGTAGTGTGGGTAAGACACCGAACGACTAAACAAATAGGGAGCCGGTCCCCCATCGCCAGATCGAGAGCGTCTCCTGGGCAAAACATGCAAGGTTAGCTTACCTCCAATTTATTGCAGCCGGCCAATCGGGGCTGATCGTGAAACAGAAGGGGAAGAATACCTCGGACACTAGGGTGACTACCAGCCAATCAACGCAATCCTGGGTATTTCGCTTCCACAGACTTTTTCAGCTCATGCGAGGTGACATCTCAACCCTGATAATAATAGACTGCCATATATCATCCAGATTGCCTGAATCTGGAATCTCTTTTGTTTCCTAGAGAGGCTAGTACCGCAGAATATTCAAGCTTGGGACCATCGTATTCATTCCTAACGACTCAAAGGACTTTATATTTTCTATGCCGTTCAAATTTGTAGATGCTCTCTGCAGTTCGCTTAACAGCCATGTCGTAGAAAGCTGTGCACTCGCGCAGTGTCCCGGCACGCCTAGCAGCGGTCATAGCCACTGAAAGAAGATATGGTAGGGTAGGTAGGCTCACATGTAAATAGCGGGATAATTAGTGTTGGAACCACTGCGCGGATGGATTTGGCATCAAGATGGTACGATTTCACCCAAGTTCAAAGTCATTGAGATGAAGGCGTATATTGTCATGTCGAGTGCAAAGTCTGGCCAAGTGGGCGCTACTGGGCACCAGTTGACGCCCAAGGGAAATTGCCCCCGGCTGGGGTCGTTCCCCACACGGCAAGTTCCGACACACCCCCTCAGGGTAAGGCGCAGCATTGCCCTGATCCGGTAATACATAAGGCTATTCCCAACGGTTCCTCCTTCCTGATCCTACATCTTGCACCCTGTTCAACTGGCTTGCCCGCCCATCTTGCTACTGGTTTTTTCATCTCACGATTCTTCAATCTCGAAACGGACCACCTTTCGAATCGGCAGTGCCTTCCTCGCGGGTTCGTCGTCCTTCTGGCTGATAGAATGGCTGACAACTTCTGTGCGTTGGCTTACGCGTTTCTTGACGAGGTTCTCGATGGCCACCAGATTGAGCATCGTGACAAACTTGTCGTAGTGGTCGGCGTTCAGCGCCTTTGTCAGGCCGTCGGCAATCATCTTCTTCGAGGGCACGTATTCGATGTTGAGTCTTCCTTCCTGTGCCTCTTGTCGAAGCCAGTGGTTATAGATATCTATATAGCGTAGCTTCGTCTGCAGCTACGCGACCTCTACCGTAATCAGGCGGATCGTTTAGGTATTGTTACACTGCATTGTAAGGAGGTTGTTGTCTAGCTGGATCGTTAGCTCTGTCAATAGTCGTTGAACGAAGAAACCCTCCTTCGCTACCTACACAAGAGCTAGCAGCTCTACCTCTGTTGTAGAGGTGGTAACAGTGTCTTGTTTACTGGCGCGCTACGCGATGAGGCCGCCAAATAGTATTATTATATATCCTTGGGAGCTTTTGCGGTCGAGTATATTGTCTGCGAAGCTGGTATCGCTAGCTATAGCAAAGTGATCGCCACCTCCTAGTTGTAGGGCCAAATACCGTATATTTAGCAGATATCTCAGCACTCGGTCGGCCGCTATATAGTGCTCTAGTCCTGGGTTATAGTTAAACCTTGCTAGTCTTGACGTTATAAAGGCAATATCGGGGCGAGTGTTGATAGCTATATATAGCACGGAGCCGACCTTCCGTTAATAGAGGCCAATAGAGGCTCTACTCGCGATACTATCGTATAGTAACAATTCCTTCGTTATTATTGGCGTTCTTGGTATTGTAGTACTCTATATAAGTCTGGCGATCTTCTCGATATATACCGTTTAGCTAAGCTAGATCAATCGCCATATTCGGTCTTAGTAGACTTCTATCCCTAGGAACCAAAGTAGGTCGTTCCTACCTATAAGCTAGTATTTGCTTTCCAGCCTCTTGATTAGTTCGTTAGCTCGGTCCCGGTCTCTCTTGTAGTATATAACAACAATATCGTCAATATAGAAGAAAACGATAATGCCCTTATTGATTATAATATATAGCTTGTAAGGGACTGCTTCGAATCTAAGATCTCTTAGTATAGTCGTTAGCTCTTTCTACTATAGAAGGGGAGACTTCCTTAACCTATAGAGTGCCTTCTATAGCTTTAAGATAGTTCCTTTCTTTCTATAGCCCTATAGCATCTCTATATAGACGTCCTCGTTAATCTTGGCGTTAATAAATGCATTGACTATATTGTATTGTTTGAGTTTAAGGTTGAAGCGAGCTGCAATAGTAAGGACTATTTGGATGACTATACCGCTAGCGTTGCCGTATAGTTCTCTTCGGTATAATTCTTCCGTTGTTGATCGCCTCTTACTACTAGTCGTGCTTTGCACTTGATAAGGTAGCTATTCTCGTCGAATTTGTAGGTATATACCTATATATAGTATTAGGGACGAGCATGTAGGGCGAGGCATGGGGCGCTGGCTTGCAATACTCTATTCCAATAATTGCAAGATAGGGAGAAAAGAGAAGCTGGAAGAGCTCTCTCAATCGAGAGGTAAATACAGGAGTAAGTGGAGCCATAGGGCTATAGCCCTAGTAGAGCATTAGGGGTCTATAGTGCAGGTATATACTATATATTCCTCATATATAGTCGAGGATCTATCTCCCTCTAACTTCCTTAGTATAGTAGAGTATTTCTTGCTAGGAGGCTATCCGGTAGTAGCTTTAAAGGTAGTCTTCCTCCTCCTATAGGAATAGCTCGCTAAATGGGTGGTTCTAGAGGTCTGAATACCGTCGTGGCTCTAGTGGAAGACGGGATTGGTAGAGAGTGTCGAGCGCGTTTTATCTCCTTAACTAGTCGACTTCCTCTTAGGTTACTACTCCTTTATCGCCGCTATCCTAGTGTTTGGTCTTCCTTTAGAGCCGTTCAATAGTAGCTCTAGTGGCCTGTTTGCCGTCTACCCTGCCTGCTACTGACGTAGAGGTTCTAGTGTAGAAGGCTGCTTTCTATAGCTCGAATAGATTAGTTATCTAGCCCTCTATCTTGTAGGTCCCTACAAACGCTGCCGTCTATAGTGCCGCTAGTGGTATAGGCGGTAGCGTTGGATACTAAAATTCGGGGAAAGTGCCCGAATTATCGCCTTTAACGATAATGGTATCTAGAACTCCGTTAGTGGTCACTTCGACTACCCCCTAATCTTCGTGGGTATCTGGTATACCAATAGTCGCTTCTATCGATTCTTCTACTTCCTCTTTAGTAGGGAGATCGCTGCTCTTGTAGTCATTGGCGTCGCTTGCGCCTCTAACGTTGTATAACGAGAGCCTCAGAGACAGGATCGGAGTGACAGGGCGGATGCCCCACAATGATGTCACGATACCTGATAGATAAGAACCTCGCGTGCTACTACACCCGCGAGAGAACTTCTGATCCGCAAGGATCAGTCTCTCTCTGTAAATACAAGGAGGCTGTTCGTATTGTATTCATTACCTTATCGTTGCTAAGACATCGTATTCCATCTCCCTCAATGTACTTGTGAACAACCCCTTTATAATTCTATCGTTGCTGAGACATCGTATTCCATCTCCCTCAATGTACTTGTAAACAACCCCTTTACAATTCTAATCCTTCTATTCTACCGTTGGCCGAGATAGTATATACAATGAGCACTCCTACGACCCCTAGGTCTGGAGAGAATACCCAAGGAAACGGACAACAATCTCCTACCTTTCCTATACGTCTATATCGATCCGAGACGCCTATAAGAGTTCGACCGCCCCCCTCTTAGACCTTGTCGGACCCTCAGATTTCGCCTATATAAGGCTATAACAACCTAGTAGGATCACTTCGTTCTTGAGTTCAGCAACTAGAAGAGGTAAAACAACTGCAAGAGAAAGAAAAGCAACTGCTCTACAAGTTGGATGCCGTACTTGGTAAATCTAGTTGGAAAAGGAAGCGATACCACTCCTCTTCTAAAGACTCCAGTAACGAGGAATACACTAAGGCAATCAAGGTAAAAAATCTTGTCTAGCTTCCTAACAATACCTCCTATCGACGCTATAGCGAATGGCTTAAAGATTTGCAACGAGCATTCGTAGGTAACCTAAAGCGGTTCAAAACGGATAAAAATCGGATTCTTTTCGCTCTAGACTAGATAGATAAGAAACCTTGCAACCGATAGTATAGTTACTACAATAACCTCCCGATAACCGAGCAAGGAGCTATCAAAAAGGACTGGGATGCCTTTAAGGACTAGATATAAAAACATTATATTCAAGACGCTACAAATTCTAAGAACTCTACTGCCAAAGACCTCAATAAAGCCGTATAGCGAGAAAACCAGTTACCTATAGACTTTTACTAGTATTTAGAGTCCCTTAAGGCCTAGTTTCTACTAGAGAATAATAAGATCCGTACTCGGAGGTTTTATACCAAGCTTATACCCGATCTTATTAAATACTTCGACCTATATATCCCCAATATACTAGAAACCTAGGAAGAGATAGTTAGACTAGCCATTTAATTTTAGTATAAATTTCGATATCCAAACTATTGTAAATCCCTCTAGTATTCGTCCTAGTACTCTCCTTATTTATTTTTAAATCGATAAACGTTATCTTATTCTCGAAGAGTATTGTCTTATCGAAATCGTTAGCCAACCCCCCGCTTTTCTATACTATATACAAAATACAATAAATATCCTATATCAATACCTTTATACTTCAACTAGTTGAATCCTATAGATGGTTATAGAAACTCCTTTACCTATTTCATCTATAGCAACAATACTTATTTCGCCAATAACTGCCTATAGAAGGGAGTGTCCGTTAAAAGGACAACCAAGTTTCCTATTCGAAGATCCCGTAGAAATCGCTAGGGAAACGGCAGATACTAGCGGATATAAACTCCAGTCATGCTGGTAGCTTAGAAACAGGAGTTCCCACCGAAATATATATATATACCATTAGAACCTTACTAGGTTATATACTAAAGCCAGTTGTAATCGACCTAGATACTAGAGCTAAGATTAATGTTATTAGTATAGAGTTCGTTAAGTAGAACAACCTTCGATAGATCGGTATAGAATTACCCCGTATTCGATGCCTAGACTTTCATATTACTAAAGTATTTGGCATTTATAAAGTTCCTCTAGAGTTGATAGATTGTCAAGGAGTTACCAAGAGAATATCCATTCCTTGCACTGCTATCAATCACCCTATTATTACCAACGATTCCCCTATTCTTTTGGGAATAACAAGTTTGACTTCACTTAAGATTTTACTTTTCCCTTATAACCATATATAGTAGTTCATAACAGAAACGGACAAGGTTCGTTTAAAAAGCCTAAAGAAATTTAGAAAAATATATCGGAGATAGGTAAAGGTCTATTCCCTTATTCAATATCTAGATATACCAGAGGCACTTTTTCTAGAGGAGGAAGAGGAGAAAATACCTCGAAAACCTAACAAAATTCCCCCTAAACTTGCAGATTTTATAGACATTATAAACCCTAGTAGCGCAAGCATTTTACCCTCCTTCAAGAACACTAATTATACTATTGATCTACTTCCCAATACAATACCCCCTATTGGACCAATTTACATATTGTTACAAAAGGAGCTTGCGGTTCTTAGGGAATACCTAGAGGAAAATCTAGCGAAGGGTCGGATTCGATTATCCTAGAGTGCTATAGCAAGTCCTATTCTTTTTATACCGAAGAAGGATAGTACTCTATACCTCTATATAGACTACCACGGTCTCAACCGCATTACAATTAAAAACCGGTATCTATTGCCATTGATTTTAGAGATTCTAGACCGCGCCTCTAGAGCGAAATTCTTCTCTAAGCTAGATCTTAAGGAGGTATACTACCGGATTTACATTCGAGAAGGAGACGAGTAGAAGATAGCATTTCGAACTCGATATAGATTGTTTAAATATCTTATTATACCTTTTGGCCTAATAAATACTCTAGCTACTTTTTAGAACTATATTTATATAGCACTTGGAGGTCTTTTAGATAACTATTGTATATATTATTTGGATGATATTTTAATCTTTTCCCCTAATCGGGAAACCCATACAACTTACCTTCGATATATCTTGGAACGGTTACAAGAAGTATAGTTATATTGCAACCCTAGTAAATATTCTCTTTATTAGGATAAAGTTTAATTTCTAGGTTATATTTTAAGCCAAGAAGGCATCGGTATAGATTCGTTATAGGTTTAAACTATCTAAGAGTGGCTAGAACCCCAATCCTTTTATAATATTCAAGTTTTCCTAGGCTTTTGCAACTTCTATTGTCGTTTTATTTACAACTATACTAAAATTGCCCTACCTTTAACCAATTTGCTAAGAGGTCTATAGAAAGGACGAAAACCTAGAAATGTCCGGTTATAAGACGATAAGTGCACGGCTTTTATCTAACTCAAGAAGGCCTTTATCGAGGCGCTAGTTCTATACTATTTCGACCCCGATCTCCCTATTATTATTGAGATAGATGCCTCAGACTTCGCAATGGGAGCTGTCTTGTCCTAGGCACTAGAAGGTAGCCGAAAATATCCGGTTGCATTTTGGTCGGCCAAGTTTTCTAGGCCCTCTAAAGACTATAGTACACTAGATAAAGAGATGATAGCCATTGTAGAAGTATTCAAGTATTGGAGGCACTATATCGAAGGGAGTTGGTATAAAGTCGTTGTATTTTCGGATCACAATAACCTACAAGGGTTCATAAAGCAAAACCGACTAAACGGCCGTCAGGCTCGATAGTATATATATCTATTAGGATTCGACTTCATTATTAAGTACTAGCCTAGAAAGCGAAACCCGGCCGATAGTCCCTCGAGAAGACTAGATTACAAGGACCAAGAACGTCCTGATAGACTCGAGTAGATGCCTATAATTGAGAGCAAAATCGCTTAAGTAAACTAGATTAGAGAGCTGATTATAGAAAGGGGTAAAATTATCTATTACACTAAAGAGAGTAAAGCCGCTTATATATAAGAACCTAGTAAATCCGCTAGTTACTAGGTTAGAAGAATGGCCACAGGAAAGGGCAAAGACGCCTATTATATACTAGAAGATAGCGAAGATGCCTATATACAAGACCCTGGCAAATTAGCCAGTTGGGAACCCGAAGGACTAGGTTGTCCCCTAGAAGTTACCGTCGGATCGCTAAGGATTTACTTAGGAGAACCTCGGGATTAAGAAGAAGCTAAATGGCTTGGATAGGAATAGATTGTTACTCGTCAATATATAAGAAAGTATATATAACTAGAAGCGGTTTATACTATAGACCTGTCGAGATCTATAATAGAATTGATCCTAGAGCTGCAAGCTATGGATCCGGTAACTCTAGAAATCAAGAAGAAGCTGGTAAAAGTAGCACGAAACTAGAAGGTTTCTCCCCAATAGATATTAGGAAGCTAGCAAGAGTTGAGGTACTAGGGACGATTATTTATTCCAGTAGAAGGAAGCGTCAAGTAGGAGTTACTCCGACTATTTTATAACGATCTATTGGTAGGCTATTTTAGTACCAAGAAGACTCTCGAATTACTATAGCGGAAATACTTCTAGTATAGTATAAGTCAAGATATAAGAGACTACTATAGAACCTGCTATATTTGCCAAGTTAACAAGTCAAGAAGGTACAAGCCTTATAGAGCACTCGAGTCGTTGCCAATTCCTATACAACCCTAGAGTAAGATTACAATAGATTTTATCGTAGGTTTTCCTACAATCCGAATATCAGATAGTTCTAAAAAAGACGCTATTTTGGTGATTGTAGATAGGTATACGAAGATGAACCGATTCTTTCCTATTTCTACCACCATTACTAGCTAAGAATTGGTAGAGCTTATCTATAGAGAGATTGAGCTTAAGTATAGCGCTATTGATAGTTATATCAGTAACTATAGATCGGTCTTTATATCGCAATTTTGGAGCGATTTATATTATCTGTAGAAGGTATACCGATATCTTTCGACTGCTTTTCACCTATAAACCAATAGGTAGACTGAACGAGCAAACCAAACACTCATTTAATACCTTTATTGCTTTATATATTAGAACCTAGTTATCTAGGCGAACCTTCTTCCTAAAGCGGAATTTGTTATCAACAATACTATCAATATAATAATTAAGATAAGTCCCTTTGAAGCTCTTATAGGCTATTAACCTCCGCTTTCCTATTGTATCGAGGACGATACTATTAGGAGGAGGATACCTACTACAATTAAAAGAGTAGAAATACTTACTAAATTAAGGCAATAGTTAGAGCAGTATTGGTTAGAAGCTATTAAGACTTAAAAGCGATACTATAATGAAAACCATATAAAAAAGGAGTTTAAGAGAGGAAGTTTTATTTTATTGTCAACCTGAAATTTGAAGTTCAAGATATCTAAGAAGTTAACGCCGAAGTTTATCGGCCTATTTCGTATTCTAAATCGGGTTGGATTACTAGTATATCGTTTAGCTTTACTAGAAAAGTATAACCGTTTATATAATATCTTTCCTATTTCTTTATTAGAACCTTAGTATAGTCGGAAAGAGGACGATTTATCCTAGATACCAATACTAGAACTAAAGGATAATAAAGAATAGGAAGTTAAGGAAGTTCGGGATAAAAGACGTTTTAAAGGAGAGTTATATTATTTGGTCAAGTAGATAGGATAGCCCTTAGAGTATAACCAATAGGTAGTAGAATCGGATATAGGCAACGTATAGAAGCTCATTATATAGTTCCGAAAAGACTACGATTCTCGATAGAAGCGAAAGCAACAAGAGATCGATTGATCTATAGACAAACTACTACCTAGGGTATCATTCCCTTATCTATTGTACCGAAAACTCTATAAGAATACTATAACTCCTTTAGAAATAGCGGTTAGGGATATGAATAATATAGCTGCCCAGCTTATACGCCAGAATGCGCCAATTCTCCTTAGGCAAGTCCGCCTATATACATTCCCGAATCTTTGCGAAGAATATACGCTTTGCGTCCGCCTAGCCTATAAAACCAAGATCGCCTATCTCTATATATACAACAATATGTATATTCTAGACGCGCATTTGATCAGTATACTATCGATTTATTAGTGAAAGTTCGGGGATAAGGCAGGAAGACGGACCTCGGAGCTAGAAGTTTCTTTACTAGGAGTAGGACAAGGAAAGAGCTGTAGGTTAAGTTAGCGACGAGTAGTTACCAGGGATATATACTCGACAAAAGCAGACTGTATACGATGATTAGTCGAGTCATTTATAGAAACCACTCTATACAAAACTTACCGAAGAGGGTTTCTTTGTACTACCTAGGCCGAATTGACGGCGATATACCATCTCTATAGCGACGAAAGCATTTAGTAGATTTTTCCCGACAGTTGCAATAGCCTATCGATTCTCCTTTATAAAGGTATAGGTTTCATCGCCTTCTACATTCTGTTCTATATATACAACCAATGCGTTACCGAATACAAGCATCAACATGAGATTGACTGAGTCGCCGATCATACCACCAGGTGCCTATACAATTAGTTCGCGAGGACAATATAAAAGTGAGATACGACTTACTATAGTATAAATTTCTTTCTTCTCCTGGCAGCCTATATAGCGCGAGGAGGAAGAGCGACCGAAATCGCAAAAGATGTCGATCGTAATAGCGTTAGCGCGCTCAAGTTGCTTCTAAGCTATACCAATGCACTTTATATATAGTGCCAACTACGAAGCGGAAGTAGAACCGACATTTATTGTAATGGAGACGAAAGTGACGGAATGAAGGTTGTTTTAGGAAAGGACAAGACGGAGAGGAAAAGTGTACGATAGGTAGAAGTAGAGGAATGGTAATATGTATATAAAAGGGCTAAAGAAGGAAAAGTTCAGGAAGAACTGAAGATGTACGAAGTATTTATCTTTGTACAAGATGGCCTATATATACCTGCAATTTTACAAGCCTATATAGACTATACTGGATTCTTTTACGATAACCCCCCTTGATAAGGAGATTGCGATATTTTATTTTGGTGTTGAGATTGTATACCCTACCAAATCGCGTTACTACGACAACGTGACCGCGAAACTCCTATATACGCGCCCCGATTCTAATATAGACTTAATTGACTGCAATAGGCCTATAGACAGGCCATTTGAAAGGGGAGGATAATTGTAACGAGAGCCTTAGAGATAGGATCGGAGTGATAGGGCGGATGCCCTACAATAATGTTACGATACCTGATAGATAAGAACCTCGCATGCCACTATACCCGCGAGAGAACTTCTGATCCGCAAGGATCAGTCTCTCTCTATAAATACAAGGAGGCTGTTTGTGTTGTATTCATCACCTTATCGTTGCTGAGACATCGTGTTCTATCTCCCTCAACGTACTTGTGAACAACCCCTTTACAATTCTATCGTTGCTGAGACATCGTGTTCCATCTCCCTCAATGTACTTGTGAACAACCCCTTTATACGTTGAACTATTTCTTTAGCTCTTTAAGGTCTATCTAGGCAAGGTCTTGAGCTAGATCCTCCTTCTTGCCAAGGAAGATCTGCTTTTCGTTAAAGACGACGTCGTGTATGCGGACTACTTGATTAGTAGCTAGGTTCTAGATGCGGTAGACATTTGTAGAGTTATATTCTATAAGATATCCAACCTATACTCGGGGTCTTAGCTTCTCGAGGCGCTTTTCTTTCTTCTTCTCGATATCGGTCATTGCGAACGCCTTGCTTCTATAGACTTTGAAATGTCCCTAGTAAGGCTTATATCCCCTCCTTCTCTAGCCGTCTCTAATAGCTAGGAATTCGTCGAAACGCTTGTATAGTAATTTCCACTTGTATATCAACTTTAGGGTCCTGTTATTGAGGTAGACTGCAGCTCTATTGATCTCTAGCTATAATTGCTACAGTAAGTTTGCTCCAATAGCTATAGCTCTTGCTTTCTCCTTGATTATACCCCCTAAGTGCTCTATACCGCCGTTCTAGGCCGGGGTGTCGGGCGTAGAGGGGTCTATCTTAATGCCGTTCTAATCTGCCTAATCTATAATGATGGCCGCTCGCGTGAACTCGTTGTTAGACTCTATAACCTTTGGATATAGTTGATACTAACGGTCTAAGAAGGCGAACAAGTGCTTGAGAGCCGTTAAGATTGACTTGGCCTCGCGGTCGAGCAGGTAGTAATTCTAGACTATTCTTGAGTAGCAGTCTATCGCTAATAGTATATACCTGAAGCCTTTCCGGCCAGGTGTATATAGATAAAGGTCTACCGCAATTCGGTCTCCTGGTTCGAACGGGAGGGGTTGTGAGAGACGAGCAATACGTGGGCGAGGCACGGGGGCGCTGCTAATACTACTCAATTCTGCTAATCGAAAGCTAAGGAAAGGAGGAAAAGATCTAAGATACAGTCTGCGCTATAAGAGCGTACTAGCCTCGTGCTAGCCAATCAGGATGCGAGTCTCCATCTTACCAGTCCCAATCCAGTAGGTCGGGTTGAACCCTAACCCTATACACCTTTCTTTACAACCCCCCCCTCTAGAAAAGCTCGCCTCGAGCTTTTACTTCTTCCGGTACAAGCGCTATAGCCGTTTACCCTTAGTTACCGGCCGGTTGTCATCTGGGTAAGGATCTGCGAACCTGTCTTCGGCTATAGCCAATAACTACTCGTCTAGCTATACAGGTGGTCCTGCCTGTTCTAGGTAGTCGTCGTAGAATCGTCTCAAGGCTACCGGCGTATTTCGGAAGTCGCTAGCCAGATACTACTTGGGGTCTAGGTCCTAACCGCGCTATTGGGCTTGGTATTGTAGCTTGCTATAATGGGTCCTGCTAGCTAGGATCCTCTTAACCTCCTATTCCTCCTAGCTAGCTATATCTTCGCTAGGCGGGTTCTTAGTAGCTTGTCCTAGCAACGGGTTATTCAGGTACTATTGTAGCCGATTAGCTATAAACTCGGCCGATCCTCGCTAGGATTCCGGCACCTCTAGTCTATATACCCCTATTGCGGTTCTCTCGAGAATCTTATAATGCTGTTGGGTAACCGGGAAAGATAACTTGTCGCTTGGCCGACCTGTTAGCTCTAACTGCTTGACGATGACTACGTGATCGCCGACGTCGAAGTCTGGTTCGCGACGATGCTGGTTCGCCTGTATCGCCTGCTCCTCCTAGGCCTTTGTAATTATCCGCCGAGTGTAGTCGATATACCCCTGGATCTAGCGAGCTGTTTCTTGGGCTATCTCCTGGTTTATCCGCTCTCTTGGTATACAATCGTCGAGTTCCTATATCCGAGACTCCTAGTCAAACGGTATTGGTATAGGGAATCTAAATAAGACTTTGTATAGCTGTAACCTGGTACTTTTATATAGAAGACCTATCTAAACGGTATCGAGAGCTAGGATTGCGCGAGATTAGTTATCTTGGAAGTGGCTAACGAATGGCTATAACCTCTGGTTGATATACTGGTTAAGGTTCTCAACCTGCCCTACAGTCTAGGAGTGTCCTACTATAGCTAGCTTCTATTCGATCCCGAGGATCTAGGATAGTTCGTTAGTGAAATTAGCCTAGAACTATAGCCCTCGGTTACTAATAACTTCCTTCGGTAAGCTATAGACTCGATACAGGCCCTTGTAGTATATTTTCGCGGCGTCGTAGGCGGTAGCGCTCCTCTTGTATAGAACGGTCTATAATGCCTTCGTTAGTTGGTCAATTATAACTAGCGCATTGTTATAGCTATAACGGTTAGCGGGTAGTTCGTTAAAGTCTATAACCAAGTACTACTAGGCTCGCTATAGCGGGGGAATCGGTTATAATAGCCTAGGGGTTTTATTATATAGATACTTCGACAAGCGGTATAGTATATAGTTGCCGATAAAGACCTTAATATCGCTAGTCATCCTCGGCTACTAGTACCAGGCAGCAACTAGCTTCTTGGTCTTATTCTAGCTAGGATATACTATAATTAGCCGGGAATGTACCTCTTAAATGACCTAGGTCTATAGGTACTTAGTCGCTAGTATAACTAGCTTACTGTTATATAGGAGTAATCGGTCGCCTAGGAGGGTGAACTCCGAATTTCCTATATATATACGGTCACGCTATTCTTTCAATTCTACCGCTATACAGTTGGCCTCTAGAAGCTTGTCGACTAGTTGGAAACTAGAATCTAGCGGGGGAGCAACATCTTTATTGAGGGCTATAATCGCTATAATCGTTATACCTAGTTTAGCTTGGCTATCCGCTTGTATTAGGGCAAAGATCTATATTGTATAGTATACTTCCCGTTTCGCCTTCTATATAGTAGTATCTTCTAGCTTCTAGAAGAGGGCGTCGGCTATAGCGTTCTCGCTACCTGGCTAGTAAATGATATAGAAGTTATACTACGATAGAAGCTTGGCCTAGCCTGCTTGCCGGATATTTAGCAACCTTTTTATACTAAAGTATTTTAGCGCCTTATAGTTGGAGACGATAAGAAAAGGCTCTTCGTTCTATAGACCAATCAACTTAGCCTGCTAGTATTGCAAGGTATAGACGATAGTAAGGAGCTCTTTATTATAGATATAGTAATTGATTTCGATGCCTTATATTGTCTTGGAGAAGTAGGCAACTAGGTATTACTAGTCGTTATCTTGTAGCTAGGATAGGACCCTAGCGACTATACCTTACAAAGTGTCGGTTTCAATGCAGGTTGGTCGGCTATACTGGAAATGGGCTAGAACTGGCCTAGCAAGGAGGCGTTCCTTTAGTTCCTCGAAGGAGCGTTGGCAATTATTAGTCTAAATAAACGGGGTAGTCTTCTTTGTCAAGTTAGTTAGAGGGCGGGCGATACGTCTATACTCGCGAATAAACCGCTAGTAAAAGTTGTAAAACCCTAGGAATAACTACACTTCCTTGACTATAGTTGGCCTCTACTAGTTGTATACTATATCTAGTTTCTTTAGGTCCGGTTGGACGCTATTGGTCCCAATAATAAAGCCTAAATATCGAGTCTCTATAATATAGAACTCGCATTTCTTTAAATCGGCCTATAGGCCGGCCTCGTATAGGCGTTTAAGCATATAGCGAATGTAGATCTCGTGCTCCTCTTGTATAGCCAAGAAGATTAGAATATTGTCGATATAAGCGCTATAGAAGTCGTTGAAGTAGCCTATTAATATATTGTTAATGAACTACTAGAAGGTTGCTAGGCCGTTGGTCAAACTAAAAGGCATTACCTTGTACTTATATACACTATACTAGGTCTAAAAGGTCGTCAAGTCCTTATATTTAGGGCTGATCCGGATTTAGTGGAAAGCCTGTCGGATATCGATCTTGGTAAAGACCTTTGTCTAGACAATCTAGGTCAACATTTCGTCGATTAGAGGTAGAGGGTACTAGTCCTTCTTCGTTATTGTATTCAATTTGTAGTAGTCGATATAGAAATAGAAGCTTCTATCTCCCTTGAAGGCGAAGAGGATTGGAGCGGCCTATAGCACGCTACTCGGCTTAATAAAGCCCTTCTATAGGTTCTTGGTGATATATCTCTAGGCTACCTCCAGCTCCTTAGTAGAGAGCTTCTATAATCTAGTATACCCTAGGTCCTCTAGCTTTGACTTGAGTAGCAACTCGATCTTATAGTCTATATTTAGCTAGAATGGGGGTAGTATATTGGATTCGGCTTTGCTAAATACATCAAGGTAATTGTAGTAATATATAGGGACTTGCTCTAAAGCCTGGTACTGCAATTAATCGTTATCACCCTCTAGAGCAGTTCTTAGCTCGAGAATCCTATCGATTTTATAGAGAGTAGTAACCCCTATAACCACTATATAACGACCGCTCTTGTATCGTCTAATTTATTAGAATGCGATAGCGCTGATTACTATAATATTGGGGGGTCTTGACTTGTATTAACCGATAGCGTCCCTCTTTAGGGTGTATAGGCCCTAGGCATTAACGCCCTATTTAGATAGATCGGGTCCTGGTTCCGGTTATAGGTTTCGCTCTAGAGTCGAGGTCTAAGGCGGTAGGATCCCTTGTAGAGCCCGTTCTATCTTATAAATGTCCTTATCCTACAGTATAACTAATTGGAGTTCTATAATTCTGACCGATCGGGGCGAAATCGTGACCTTCTATAGTGCTATTCCGGTTTTTAGCTCTAGCCGGGACTCCGCCACGGCCTCTAGTTCGGCAATCCGCTTCTTAACTACGGTTCGGTCTACCTGGTGGCGGCGGTCTTCCTTGTCTATCAATCTCTCTTGCTAGCGGGTATCCTCTATCGCTTTCGGGTCTAGGGGCCTTGTAGGCGACTGGTCTAACGGGATGTCCATTCCTTTCTGCTAGCTAGGGTCGGGTTCCTATTCGGGCGGAAACAACAATTGTCGACGCTTATAGTTAATAAGAACGTTGTAGCGTCTAAACTATTTGTAGTCAATTATAATGTTGTAGCGAGAGTCGATAACTAGGAACCGCTTATCGCGGATAGTTCGGCCTTGTATAGTTAGATGCCCGAGTATAGTAGAATCAATCTACTAGGTAGCGCTATAGTTGTTAAATCCACTAACTAGGCGTGGTCGAAAATCCTTGAACCGCTTGACTTGCAATAGCTTATATACCCGCTTTATAAAAGAAACGCTAATAAATAAGTATCTACCTGCTCCTATATTAGCTAAGGTATCGTTGGTAGTTAAAGAAGCTCTATTGTTAGCTATTATATATTTAGTAACTAAGGGCCTTCCCTCGAGGAGCTTGCTAATGTAGTCCCTGCCTTTCGCTACT
This sequence comes from Madurella mycetomatis, assembly GCA_022530565.1. Lineage (NCBI taxonomy): Eukaryota > Fungi > Ascomycota > Sordariomycetes > Sordariales > Madurella > Madurella mycetomatis. The sequence goes on along the minus strand of JAJTVB010000003.1, from coordinate 8,589,251 downwards.
AATACTTTCTCTAGAAGGGAGTTAATTTTCTCTAGGGTACTTAGTTTTCCTGCTCGCTAGTACTGTTGTCGGCGACGGTAGTACTATCGTTATCCTTGTATAACTGTTCGGGGGACTTCGTTATCTAACGCTTCTAAAGATGGGCGATATAGGCGTCGCGGTCTTGACCGGACCTGTAGGGCTTGTCATTCTTTTCTTTCTATAGGCATTCGTTGGCGCGATGGCCTTTCTTGTGGTAGATAAAGCAACGGCGTTCTTTGTAGAGCCGCTTGATGTCGTTGGCTAAAAGCGTCTTTATTGTAGCTATACCCTGCCTATATACTAGAGATCTAGCTATCTAGGTTCCGTCTTGGTTGCTATATATAGTATTGTTCTGTTGGTCTGTAGGCTAGCGCTTGGATGCCTGTTTATTGATAATGGCGATCTACTAGGCTTCGATAATAAATTGGTCGAAAGTAATAGCTAGTTTAGCTAACGAGGGAACTATACTACACTAGAAGCTATTATAAAGCTTATAGTTAAACTCGTGCTTCTAGGTTGTAACGAGAGCCTCAGAGACAGGATCGGAGTGACAGGGCGGATGCCCCACAATGATGTCACGATACCTGATAGATAAGAACCTCGCGTGCCACTGCATCCGCGAGAGAACTTCTAATCCGCAAGGATCAGTCTCTGTTAATAGAAAGAGGCTGTTCGTATTGTATTCATCACCTTATCGTTATTGAGACATCGTATTCCATCTCCCTCAATATACTTGTAAACAACCCCTTTACAATTCTAATCCTTCTATTCCACCGTTGGCCAAGATAGTATATACAATAAGTACTCCTGCGACCCCTAGGTCTGGAGAGAATACCCAAGGAAACGGATAACAATCTCCCACCTTTCCTATACGTCTATATCGATCCGAGACGTCTACAAGAGTTCGACCGCCCCCCTCTCAGACCTTGTCGGACCCTTAGATTTCGCCTATACAAGGCTATAATAACCTAGTAGGATCACTTCGTTCTCGAGTTTAGTAACTAGAAGAGGTGAAACAACTATAAGAGAAGGAAGAGTAACTGCTCTATAAGTTGGATGCTATACTTGGCAAATCCAGTCAGAAAAGGAAGCGATACTACTCCTCTTCTAAAGACTCTAGTAACGAGGAATATACTAAGGCAATTAAGGTAAAAAATCTTGTCTAGCTTCCTGACAATACCTTCTATCGACGCTATAGCGAATGGCTTGAAGATTTGCAACGAGCATTTGTAGGTAATTTAAAGCGGTTTAAAATAGATAAGAATCGGATTCTTTTCGCTCTAGACCAGATAGATAAGAAACCTTGCAACCGATAGTATAGTTACTACAATAACCTCTCGATAACCGAGCGAGGAGCTATTAAAAAGGACTGGGACGCCTTTAAGGACTAGATATAAAAGCATTGTATTCGAGACGCTATAAATTCTAAGAACTCTACCGCTAAAGACCTCAATAAAGCTGTATAGCGAGAAAACCAGTTACCTATAGACTTTTACTAGTATTTAGAGTCCCTTGAGGCCTAGTTTCTACTAGAGAACGATAAGATCCGTGCTTGGAGGTTTTATACTAAGCTTATACCCGATCTTATCAAGTACTTCGACCTATATATCCCTAATATACTAGAAACCTAGGAAGAGATAGTTAGACTAGCCACTCAATTTTGGTACAAGTTTCGATACCTAAACCATTGTAAATCCCCCTAGTATTCGTCCTAGCGCTCTCCTCATTTATTTTTAAATCGATAAACGTCATCTCGTTCTCGAAGAGCGTCGTCTTATCGAAATCGTTAGCTAAACCCCCGCTTTTCTACGCTATATACAAAATACAATGAACCTCCTATATCAATACCTTTATACTTCGACTAGTTGAATCCTATAGATTGTTATAGAAACCCCCTTACCTGTTTCATCTATAGCAACAATACTTATTTCGCCAATAACTGCCTATAGAAGGGAGTGTCCGTCGAGAGGACAACTAAGTTTCCTATTCGAAGATCCTATAGAAATCGCCGGGGAAACGGCAGATACCGGCGGATGTGAACTCCAGTCATACTAGTAGCTCAGAAACAGGAGTTCCCACCGAAACACGCATATACGCCTGCAATTTTGCAAGCCTGTATAGACCGTGCTGGATTCTTTCACGATAACCCCCCTTGATAAGGAGATCGCGATATTTTATTTTGGTATTGAGATTGCGCACCCTACTAAATCGCGTTACCACGACAATGCGACCGCGAAACTCCCACGTACGCGCCCCGATTCTAATGCAGACTTAATTGACTGCAATGGGCCTGCGGACAGGCCATTTGAAAGGGGAGGATAATTGTAACGAGAGCCTCAGAGACAGGATCGGAGTGACAGGGCGGATGCCCCACAATGATGTCACGATACCTGATAGATAAGAACCTCGCGTGCCACTGCATCCGCGAGAGAACTTCTAATCCGCAAGGATCAGTCTCTATTAATAGAAAGAGGCTGTTCGTGTTGTATTCATCACCTTATCGTTGTTGAGACATCGTGTTCCATCTCCCTCAACGTACTTGTGAACAACCCCTTTACATAGGTGGAGTATGGTCTTCCGGTCTCGCCGGCAAGGCGGACGAAGTCGTTCTTAAAAGCTAGGAAATCGTTACTAGGTCCTAGCTTTAGATTATTGTAGTCGTCAAGGGCCTTCTACTCCCAAGTTGGGTTGTAATACTGCCCCTATAGATAGGTCAATAGCTTCGCTAAGGTATTAACTAGAGCGGGATAGGTTTTATAGAGGTAGGGAGCTAGATCCCGTTTAGCCTTGCCTCCTAGGTGTAACTCGATATAAGCCTAGCAAGTACGGTCATTACTAAAGTGGTCGCCATTGACCTCCAGCTTGTTCTCTATATCGCAGTACTATTACTCCAACTCCTTAGTATCTTGGTCCCTTTTGTTATAGAAGATAGGAGGGTCGGGGATTTTTACGGATCTCTTGGTACCGCTATAGATAGTCTACTAGGTATCGGCTATACTTTCGTGGTTGTAGCAGGCATTATTGTCGCTATTATCGTTATTATCGTTGTCGTTATCGCCGTTATCGTTATCGCCGTCCTCGTTATCGCTATCGTCTCTACCGGCTTTGTCGTTATTGGTATTGAGCATCCTAGCGAGTTGCCGGCGGAGGTCTGCAATCTAGGTATCGCGGTCGGCCAGTTTAGCGTCTCGGGCCGCCAGGTCCTCGAGCAATATATCCTTCGTCACCTGTGTACGACGCTGCGTGGGGATGCTTCCATCTCTAGAGTCCTCTATAGGAGTATTCGCCGGTTCGCTCGTATCTACCATTGTATCGGTTCGGGTACTTCGGGCGCTTGGAGTAGCCGTTCGTTCTTCGTGCTATAAGTTCGCTCGCGAACGGCGGACTCTCTCGGTTCGTTCGAGGGCGTGTAATGTAGCTATAGTCGATTCGGTCTTTAGGTATATAATGTAGCCGGTTCTTCTTCAGGCGCTTGGAGCAGCCGTTCGTTCTTCGTGCTGTAGGTTCGCTCGCGAACGGCGGACTTTTCGGTTCGTTCAAGGGCGTGTAATGTAGCTACAGTCGATTCGGTCTTCGGGCGCTTGGAGTAGCCGGTTCTTCTTCGAGTAGGATATTATTGAAGCCTTCCTAGGCAGGAATTTTTCGAGCTTTCGATTGTAAGAGACGAGCAATATGTAGGCGAGGCACGGGGGCGCTACTAATACTACTCAATTCTGCTAATCGAAAGCTGAGGAAAGGAGGAAAAGATCTAAGATGCGGTCTGCACTGTAAGAGCGTACTAGCCTCGTGCTAGCCAATTAGGATACGAGTCTCCATCTCACTAGTCCCAATCCAGTAGGTCGGGTTGAACCCTAACCCTATGCACCTTTCCTTACAGGGGTCTTGATAATCTACTAGGCAGGCGTTTTGACTTGCCGAGGCTATAGCCGTTATATTTGACAGTAGGGATGCCTTTGATCCTTCCTCCCTTCGAACAATTGACGAAGTGTTCAAGTGCTTTTGGCCCTAAGTAGCCGAGGTATAAGTGCCAAGTTATAGTATCTGCTACGCTATCGGCGCGGCCTGTCTAGCTGTTGAGTGTTCTTGTTCTAGCGGCGAAGGCTACGTTAGTGATGTCTTCTAGTAGGTATTCGATGACAAACTAGTTATATTGATCGCTAAGATATCCTAGGATTGTACTATCGTAGCGCCTCAGGCAGTTGTTGCTAGGGCTGTTGTCCTACTAGATCCCTCGACAATGGAGTCTTCGAAGAGAGACTACATTGTATACGAAGGTTGGGCAGAATGCTATATCGTGGAGGGTAATTATCTTGACCCTGTCCGGGCCCTAGACTTTGATATCAATATCGCTATAACCCTTAATCTAAATAGGGTGCTCCCCGGCCTATACGCAGTTAGCGGGAGCTGCAAGGCGGGGAGGGCGTTTAAAACGACTCAATTTGTTAAAGATATGGATCGTTAAGCTAGAGTCCAGTATCGCCGAGTTGACGAGAGGGTACTGCTAGCCTATTTGGAAGGCTGCTTAAATGATAGCGAAGCTAGCCGAGCATTTGCCTATAGCTCTTATTTCTAATAGCATTCTTGCTACCCGTTGAGGCTAGCCCATCTCTAGGGCGTTATCTTCCTCTTCTTATTGTTCTTCCAGGCCGATCTCTACGGCACCGTCATCTCCTATATCCAGGGAGTTACTAAACCCTATATCCAGGGTATTCAGACCTTCTATATCTAGGAAGTCAGTATAGCTGTAACAGGCTGAGCCCGGTACAGGCCTTGGCAACCCTCGGCCAACCCCTAACAAGCACGGACCACTAACCTACTAGATAGATAAAGCTATTCCCAAACGTCAACTACCGAAGATTCTAGCAAGACGTATTGGGGATACCACAGTATCCAGAATTATACCACAGCACACGAATAATACCACAGCGCCTAGAATTGTACCACAGCACAAGAATAATACAGCAGCGTCTGGAATTGTGCTATAGTGCATAAAATTGTGCCCTGAGCACAACTAATGCACCTAGATCTACCATAATCTCACTATAATCTTACCTGTGGAACATATCCGCCATAATCTCACCTGCGGAACAAATCCACCATAATCTTACCTGTAGAGCAAGATAATCTCGTATTCAAATGGGATCTTCATCACAGCCCCACGGTAAGCAATGGATCTACATTAAAACCCCTTTTCCATATTCCCGAAGACCGAAACGGCCCACAATACCACGTCTATAATAACCACGGCTTTTCCTCACTTAGATAGAAAACAATCAAGCACTTTGAAGTCTCTCTCTTCATCTCCTTTCCTCTCCTCCTCTGTGTAGCCCCGTAATTATCAACAAGACGCCAGGACCACTATACGCAAGGATAAAGATGCCTAGAGAGTCCCAAGAATCTTCTATCTTTCCTTTCTCTCCTCAAGTTCAGTATACTTATAGAGTCGCTATTAAATAGTTGCAATATACTTCTAAAGCCATTACATTATACTGAACTTCCCCTTCGACGAACTCGACGAAGACGGCAATTGACTGCTTTTTAGCGGTCGACGACGATAGACCTTTCGCCGCTACCCCGACCGGCGGATACTATATAGATAAGTTAGATCCCTCTTCTAATAGCAGTCAGCAGGGATAGAGACCTTGGTCTAAGGGAGCCAAATAGTCTAGACTACCGGAAGAAACCATCGAGAGAGAGAGAATCGACAGTCGAGATGTCCACCAAACCTTAGGAGGGCCAGCTACTACAGCTAGTAAGTCAGCTAGCCGAACAGCTTACCACTATTCGAGCGGAGTAGGCGAGAGAGAAAGAGCACTTCGTACAATAGCTAGTGGAGATTTAGGCGGAACAAACAAGCAAATGCAAGGCGAGTCGAGAGCAGATCCAAGTCCTCCAATAGAACCTCGTCTCCACCTAGAACCTCGTCTCCCCTACCCCCGCGACCACAGCGCCGACTTTAGGTAGTAACACCCCAATAACCAACTCCCCTATACCTATACTAGATATAGCCAGCACCCCGAGGAAGAAGCCGCTCCTTCCTAACCCGCCTAAGTTCAATAGGCTATACTCTAGTTTCTATATCTAGTACTTGGAGATAAAGAATAAACTAGCGGTAGACGGCCTAATAATAGGATCCCTATTAGACTAGTTTGCCTATATCTACTCGAGGCTAGAAAGAATAGCCTAGAATATAACCGTCGCATTCGTTAAGAGAGGTAGCGGCGACGGTATATATTGCCCCTAACGGTTTCTAATATATCTAAACGAGTATTATAGGGACCCGAATATTTAGGCGAGGGCTATCGACCGTCTCCAAACGCTATAGTAAAAGGAGAACGAGAGCTTTAGAGCTTTTCTACTTAAATTCGAGAGGGAGCTTATAGATAGCAACGGTAGAAGCTAGATAGATGAGGTTCGGATCAACTATCTAGAGGGAGCGTTGAATATAAAGATGCAGGAACGCTTGGTTAGCTACCTAAATATCCTTACAAACTATACTAAATTTGTTAGAATACTCTATATACTTGGATCGAGGATCGATAGCCTTAAGTTAGTAAAAAGAGGGATAGTACCTAGTTAAAGTCCCTTTAATTTAACTAGGAGGCCTTGAAGCTAGTAGCTAAACTAGCTATATAAGTTAAAGGAGCGGATAGGATAGACTAGGAACCCTCCAATACTATAAGGATCAACTATAGGGCCCTAAGGAAGGGCGAAGGTACAAGATAGCAAGTAAAGCCAAGGGATATCGAGGAAGGAGAGCCCTATTATAGAGAGAGACTCTACTATTGCTATAAAAAACCTAGTTATATCGCGGCTACCTACCAATAGGCGTCTAAAGGACATCTATAGCGCTCTTGTAAGACCTAGGTCGATCGGGCTATACCTACTGCCTATAAAGATATAGCTAACGACTATAGCCAATCTAGGAGTTCGCTAACTAATTAGTCGGATAGCAAGTCGGAAAACGAGTAGCCTCTAGCGGAAGTCGTCGTTAGAGATACTAGAAGGCTAAGGCGGCTTAGAAGAAAGCCGAGAAGAAGATAGATGGGCTACTATTCTATATTAACTTGGGAATAAATAGAATTAAATTTATTAAAGCCCTTATTGATACTAGTTGCCTATACTATATAACGATAAGTAAGACCCTCTTCAACCGTCTATACCTCCTATATATCTATATCAAACCCTAGGACCTCGAATAGGTCAATATCATTACCGAGAGCGCTATCAAGTATATAATATATATAGACATCGATATCGACAGTTATAAATAGAAGCGAGTATTCTTTTATATCGTCCCCGGCTAGAAGGACAATATAATTCTAGAAAGACTATAGGCCGATATATAGAGGGTCGTTATCTCGCCTATAGAAGGGCAACTCTATATCGGTATAAATAGGCTAGTTGTCTAGAATAGGAGCTACAACGAGGGTATTAAGCTCAACGTTTCCTAGCAAATAGCTAGTATATTTGGCGCCCTTATAAAGAGAGCAAGAAGGTCTCCTCCTAGTTAAAGGGGAGCTATATAGATATTTGTTACAAGCCTAGAAGATATCGAGAAAGCGTTGGCCCCGAAGAAATATAGCGACCCCTATTAGAAGTTACCTAAATACTATTACGAGTTCCTTCCATTGTTCGACCAGGCTATAGCCGACAAACTGCTATTATATCGGCCTAGTATAGACTACGAGATCCCGCTATTAAGCGACAAGTCTAGTCAAAAAAAGCAGCTACTATAGGGGCCGCTATATAGGATATCCTGCAAGGAACTAATCGTCTTACAGAAAACCCTAATAGAACTACTAGATAAGAATTTCATTCGAGCTAGTAGCTCTCTAGTAGCCGCGCCAATATTGTTCGCGAAAAAGCCAGGAGGTAGCCTCCAATTCTATATCGACTACTATAGTTTGAACGCTATTATAAGGAAGGACCGTTACCTATTACCCTTAATCTATAAGACACTACAGTCCTTAGCGAAGGCGAAGTAGCTTATAAAGCTAGACGTCATTGTAGCTTTCTACTGAAATGGCGCGGGAACACACACCTACACATATACAACAACAAAAGAGGGGAGGACGAAGGTCACAACAAAGTAGGTAGATAGAACTCCCTCTGATCAGAGGGAGAGCATCTTGCCTGCAAGGCAATACCTGCAAGTCGGGTCAAAGGTAGGGTGTAAAACAAAGGTTGTCAAATTCTATCTCCCTCGTCCAAGGACGGCAGTCTGAACAGTCTTAAATACAAGAAAATGTGGGTCCCTAAGCCAAGACGGCCTGCTCAGCCCTCTGATCAGAGGGCCCAAGCGACCGGGGAACAACTTTCCCCGACTCAAACCTCCCTTTTGAGTCTGCGTACAGCTCCGGCTAGCAGACTCAACCAATAAACAATGCAAGCAATAACCAAAGCAACAAACAACAACCAAACAATAAACTACCGCCTCCCTTGCTACAAGCCTAGGATCCCTCAATCTCCTCAACCAATGGAAATAGGTTCCTGTTATGTAGAAAGAAGAAAAAAAAATGAGAGAGAGGGGGGGGGGGGGGGGGCACCATTCTTATGGCTGGCCCGAGGCTGGCATCTGAGGGCTAGGAGGTCTTCTTTTCTTTCTTCGACGGCCTGGGCCTAGACCTGGGTGCCGAGCGTAAAGACCTCCCCCGTTCCAAAGTGCTTCCCTCTTTCTATAGAGGCTAGAGTCTGGGTCCTGAGCATAATGGCCCCCAGCAGTCCGAAGCACTTCCTCCTTCTTATACTGCTCCGGATCTTCGCAATGCAAGTAATGGCCTATAGTAGCCCGGAGCTCCTCAACCTTCCTGTCGAACCCGCTCTGGTTAGAGGGAGGGTTAAGGCTGAACCTCGATCTAGAGTCATTGCGGGAGTCGGGGTTCGATCGGGGCTTGGGATCGAATCCGGGTTCTTGCTCTTTGACGACAGTCCAGATCTCAAAGCGGCTGCCGACGACAAACCCGTGCGCAAGGGTCTTGAAAAGCCATTGACGGAAGGCCGAATAATCCATTGTTCGGATTGCTTGTTCGTCCCTGCCAAAGCAAAGGAAAGCAACTTGAAGGCGCTCATCCATTTTATTCCAGAATAACTCAGCCGCGTTGTCTTGGGCCAAATCAATCCGGCTAGCTGGAAGCCGTGCAATCAAGCGGTCTTGCTCGTCAAGGGCGTCGGCAACTGCAGAGGCAGTCGAATCCAGGGGCCTTGCATAGAACTGACGAAGCTCTTGACCCACGTCTTCATTCTAGCGGGGGTCGTGATACCTCCAGTGCTGTGAGGAAAGGTGCATAGGGTTAGGGTTCAACCCGACCTACTGGATTGGGACTGGTGAGATGGAGACTCGTATCCTGATTGGCTAGCACGAGGCTAGTACGCTCTTATAGCGCAGACCGCATCTTAGATCTTTTCCTCCTTTCCTCAGCTTTCGATTAGCAGAATTGAGTAGTATTAGTAGCGCCCCCGTGCCTCGCCCACGTATTGCTCGTCTCTCACAATCGAAAGCTCAAAAAATTCCTGCCTAGGAAGGCTTCAATAATATCCTACTCGAAGAAGAACCGGCTACTCCAAGCGCCCGAAGACCGAATCGACTGTAGCTACATCACGCGCCCTTGAACGGACCGAAAAGTCCGCTATTCGCGAGCGAACCTGCGGTACGAAGAACGAACGGCTGCTCCAAGCGCCTGAAGAAGAACTAGCTACATTACGCGCCTAAAGACCGAATCGACTGTAGCTGCGTTACGCGCCCTCGAACGAACCGAGAAAGTCCGCCGTTCGCGAGCGAACCTACGATACAAAGAACGAACGGCTGCTCCAAGCGCCCGAAGAACCCGAACCGACACGATGGTAGGTACGAGCGAACCGGCGAATACTCCTATAGAGGACTCTAGAGATAGAAGTATCCCCGCATAGCGTCGTACACGGGTGACGAAGGATATATTGCTCGAGGACCTGGCGGCCCGAGACGCCAAACTAGCCGACCGCGATGCCCAGATTGCAGACCTCCGCCAGCAACTCGCTAGGGTGCTCAATACCGACAACGACAAAGCCGGTAGAGACGACGGCGACAACGAGGATGGCGATAACGATGATGGCGATAACGACGACGACGATAACGATAATAGCGACAATGATACCCGCCACGACCGCGAAAGTATAGCCGACACCTAGCAGACTGTCTATAGCGGTACCAAGAGATCCGCGAAAATCCCCGACCCTCCTGTCTTCTATAACGAAAGGGACCGAGATACTAAGGAGTTCGAGTAGTAGTACCGCGATATAGAGAACAAGCTAGAGGTCAACGACGACTACTTTGGTAATGACCGTACCTGCTAGGCTTATATCGAGTTACATCTAGAAGGCAAGGCTAAACGGGATCTAGCTCCCTACCTCTACAAAACCTATCCCGCTCTAGTTAACACTTTAGCGAAGCTATTGACCTATCTATAGGGGCAGTATTACGACCTAACTTGGGAGTAGAAGGCCCTTGACGACTACAATAACCTAAAGCTAGGACCTGGTAACGATTTCCTAGCTTTCAAGAACGACTTCGTCCGCCTTGCCGGCGAGACCGGAAGACCACACTCCACCTAGAAATACAAGTTCAACTGCAAGCTTTACAACAGCTTCTAGCGTAGTATAGTTCCCTCGTTGGCCAAACTAGCTATCACTTTCGACCAATTTGTCATCGAAGCCTAGTAGATCGCTATTATCAATAAACGGGCATCCGAGCGCCAGCCTGCAGACCGATAGAACAACACTATATATAGCAACCAAGGCGGAACCTAGATAGCTAGATCTCTAGTATATAGGTAGGGTATAGCCACGATAAAGACGCTTTCGGCCAACGACGTCAAGCGGCTCTACAAGGAACGCCGTTGCTTTATCTACCACAAGAAAGGCCATCGCGCCAACGAATGCCTACAGAAAGAAAAGAATGATAAGCCCTACAGGTCCGGTCGAGACCACGACGCCTATATCGCCCATCTTTAGAAGCGTTAGGCAACGAAGTCCCCCAAATAGTTATATAAAGATGACGATAGCACCACTATCGCCGACAATAGTACTAGCGAGCAGGAAAACTAAGTACCCTAGGGAAAATTGACTCCCTCCTAGGGAAAGTATCAGTAGCGAAAGGCAGGGACTACATTAGCGAGCTCCTTAGGGGAAGGCCCCTAGTTACCAAGTATACAATAGCCAATGATAGAGCTTCTTTAACTACCAACGATGCCTTAGCTAATATAGGAGTAGGTAGATACTTGTTTATTAGCGTTTCTTTTATAAAGCGGGTATATAAGCTATTGCAAGTTAAGCGGTTTAAGGATTTTCGATCGCGCCCGGTTAGCGGATTTAATAACTATAGCGCCACCTAGTAGATTGATTCTACTATACTCGGGCATCTAACTATATAAGGCCGAACTATCCGCGATAAGCGGTTCCTAGTTATCGACTCTCGCCACAACATTATAATTGGCTACAAATGGTTTAGATACCACGATATTCTTGTTGACTATAAGCGTCGACAATTGTTGTTTCCGCCTAAATAGGAACCCAACCCTAGCTAGTAGAAAGGAATGGACATTCTATTAGACTAGTCGCCTACAAGGCCCCCGGACCCGAAAGCGATAGAGGATACCTACCGACAAAAGAGATTGATAGATAAGGAAGACCACCGCCATTAGGCGGACCGAACTGTAGTCAAGAAGCAGATTGCCAAACTAAAGGCTATAGCGGAGTCCTAGCTAGAGCCAAAAACCGGAATAGCACTATAGAAGGTCACGATTTCGCCCCAATCGGTCGGAATTATAGAACTCCAATTAGTTATACTATAGGATAAGGATATTTATAAGATAGAACGGGCTCTATAAGGGATCCCGCCGCCTTAGACCTCGACTCTAGAGCGAAACCTATAACTAGAACTAGGACCCGATCTATCTAAATAGGGCATTGATACCTAGGGCCTATATACCCTAAAGAGGGACGCCATCGGTTGGTACAAATCAAGACCCCCCAATATTATAGTAATCAGCGCTATCGTATTCCAACAAATTAGACGATATAAGAGCGGTCGTTATACAGCGGTTATAGGGGTTACTACTCTCTATAAAATCGATAGGATTCTCGAGCTAAGAACTGCTCTAGAGGGTAATGACAATCAATTGCAGTAGCAGGCTTTAGAGCAAGTCCCTATATATTACTACAATTACCTTAATATATTTAGCAAAGCCGAATCCGATATACTGCCCCCATTCTAGCCAAATATAGACTATAAGATCGAGTTGCTGCCCGAGTTAAAGCTAGAGGACCTAGGGTATATTAGGTTATAGAAGCTCTCTATCGAGGAGCTGGAGGTAGCCTAGAGATATATTACCGAGAACCTATAGAAGGGCTTTATCGAGCCAAGCAGCGCGCTATAGGCCGCCCCAATCCTCTTCGCCCTTAAGGGAGATAGAAGCCTCCGTTTCTACATCGACTACCGCAAATTGAACGCAATAACGAAGAAGGACTAGTACCCCCTGCCCCTAATCGACAAAACGTTGGCCCAGATTGCCCAGACGAAGGTCTTTACCAAGATCAATATCCGATAGGCTTTCCACCGAATCCGGATTAGCCCTAAATATAAGGACTTAACGACCTTTCGGACCCAGTATAGCGCGTATAAATACAAGGTAATGCCTTTTAATTTGACCAACGGCCTAGCAACCTTCTAGCGGTTCATCAACAATACATTAATAGGCTACCTCGACGACTTCTACAGCGCTTATATCGACAATATTCTAATCTTCTCGGCCATACAAAAGGAGCACGAGATCCACGTTCGCCATATACTTGAACGCCTATATAAGGCCAGCCTATAGGCCGATTTAAAGAAGTACAAGTTCTATATTATAGAGACCCGGTACCTAGGCTTTGTCATTAGGACCAACGGCGTCCAACTAGACCCGAAGAAACTGGATATAATACGCGACTAGTAGAGGCCAACTACAGTCAAGGAAGTGCAGTCATTTCTAGGGTTTTATAACTTTTATCGGCAGTTTGTTCGCGAGTATAGACGTATCGCCCGCCCTCTAACCAACTTGACAAAGAAGACTATCTAGTTTATCTAGACTAATAATTGCTAACGCTCCTTCGAGGAACTAAAGGAACGCCTCCTTACTAGGCCACTTCTAGCCCATTTCTAGTATAGCCGACCAACCTGTATTGAAACCGACGCTTTACAAGGTATAGTCGCCAGGGTCCTATCCTAGCTATAAGATAATGACCAGTAGTACCTAGTTGCCTACTTCTCCAAGACGATGCAAGGTACCGAAGTCAATTACTATATCTACAATAAGGAGCTCCTTGCTATTGTCCACGCCCTACAATGCTAATAGGCCAAGTTGATTGGTCTATAGAACGAAGAGCCTTTTCTTATCGTCTCTAACTACAAGGCGCTAAAATACTTTAGTACAAAAAGGTTGCTAAATATCCGGTAGGCGGGCTAGGCCGAGCTTCTATTGTAGTATAACTTCTATATCACTTACTGGCTAGACAGTAAGAACGCTATAGCCGACGCCCTCTTCTAGAAACTAGAAGATGCTACTATATAGAAGGCGAAACGGGAAGTATACTATACAATATAGATCTTTACCCTAGTACAAGCGGACGGCTAAGCTGAACCGGGTATAACGATTGTAGCGATTATAGCCCTTGATAAAGACGTTGCTCCCCTACCAGGTTCCGGTTTCCAACTGGTCGACAAGCTTCTAGAGGCCAACTGTACGGCGGTAGAATTGGAAGAATGGTATAACCGTATATATATAGGAAATTCGGAGTTTACCCTCCTAGGCGACCGATTACTCCTATATAATAGTAAGCTGGTTATACTAGCGACTAAGCACCTATAGACCCGGGTTATTTAGGAGGCATATTCCCGGCTAGTTATAGTATATCCTGGCCAGAACAAGACCAAGAAGCTGGTTGCCGCCTAGTACTAGTAGCCGAGGATGACTAGCGACATTAAGGTCTTTATCGGTAACTATATACCGTGCCGCTTATCGAAGTACCCGCGCGATAAAACCCCTAGGCTATTATAACCGATTCCCCCGCTATAGCGAGCCTAGTAGTACTTAGTTATAGACTTCAACGAACTACCCGCTAACCATTATAGCTATAATAACGCGCTAGTTATAATTGACCGACTAACGAAGGCATTATAGACCGTTCTATACAAGAGGAGCGCTACCGTCCGCGATACTATAAAAATGTACTACAAGGGCCTATATCGAGTCTATAGCCTACCGAAGGAAGTTATTAGTGACCGAGGGCTACAGTTCCAGGCTGATTTCACTAACGAACTATCCTAGATCCTCGGGATCGAATAGAAGCTAGCTATAGCAGGACACTCCTAGACTATAGGGCAGGTTAAGAACCTTAACTAGTATATCAACTAGAGGTTACAGCCATTCGTCAGCTACTTCCAAGACAACTAGTCTTGTACAATCCCAGCTCTCGACGCCGTTCAGATGGGTCTTCCATATAAAAGCACCGGGTTATAGCCATACAAAGTCTTATTTGGATTCCCTATACCGATACCATTTAACTAGGAGTCTCGGACGTAGGAACTCGACGATTGTACACTAAGGGAGCGGATAAACCAGGAGATAGCCCAAGAAACAGCTCGCCGGATCCAGGGGTATATCGACTACACTCGGCGGATGATTACAAAGGCCCAGAAGGAGCAGGCGATACAGGCGAACCGGCATCGTCGCGAACCAGACTTCGACGTCGGCGATCACGTGGTCATCGTCAAGCAGTTAGAGCTGACAGGTCGGCCAAGCAACAAGTTATCTTTCCCGGTTACCCAACAGCATTACAAGATTCTCGAGAGAACCGCGACAGGGGCATACAAACTAGAGGTGCCGGAATCCTGGCGAGGATCGGCCGAGTTTACAGCTAATCGACTACAACGGTACCCGAATAACCCGTTGCTAGGACAAGCTGCTGAGAACCCGCCTAGCGAAGATATAGCTGGCTAGGAGGAATAGGAGGTTGAGAGGATCCTAGCTAGCAGGACCCGTTACAGCAAGCTACAGTACCAAGCCCAATAGCGCGGTTGGGACCTAGACCCCGAGTAGTATCCGGCCAGCGACTTCCGAAATGCGCCAGCGGCCTTAAGACGATTCCACAACGACTACCCAGAACAGGCAGGACCACCCGTACGGCTAGACGAGTGGTTGTTGGCTACAGCCGAAGACAGGTTCGTAGATCCTTACCCGGATGACGACCGGCCGGTAACTGAGGGTAAACGGCTACAGCGCTCGCACCAGAAGAAGTAAAAGCTCGAGGCGAGCTTTTCTAGAGGGGGGGGTTATAAGGAAAGGTGCATAGGGTTAGGGTTCAACCCGACCTACTGGATTGGGACTGGTAAGATGGAGACTCGCATCCTGATTGGCTAGCACGAGGCTAGTACGCTCTCACAGCGCAGACCGTATCTTAGATCTTTTCCTCCTTTCCTCAGCTTTCGATTAGCAGAATTGAGTAGTATTAGCAGCGCCCCCATGCCTCGCCCACGTATTGCTCGTCTCTCACAAGTGCTTACAAAGCACCTCCCTTAGAGCAGACCAATCCGGCTGCCCTCTTCCCAAAGACCTAACAATAGCTCTAGTACCAGGTTCGCACTAACGCTCCCATCTTCGGGCCTTGTCGGTGCCACTGTCTGCAATACCAAAGTCGTCGCAAGAGTCATCAAAGTACTCAAGGAAGTCCGTAATCCGGTACCCATTGAATAGGCCCGGCAAGCCAAAATCTTGAGGGCGGGGGAAGATGGCCATCGAGGCAATTCGCGCCCTTTGATCAGGGGGGGGTTCTTTGTCGTAAGAGGGCTGCTGCCTAGCAGGAGCCCAAGAAGGAACCGAAGCCGAAGACGGAGCCGAAGCCGAAGATAACAAAGTCGAAAAGGATGGTTGTCGAGATTCCTGTGACGGGCTGAGCCCGGTGCAGGCCTTGGCAACCCTCGGCCAACCCTTGACAAGCACAGACCACTGACCCACTGGATAGATGAAGTTATTCCCAAATCTCAACCACCGAAGATTCTAGCAAGACGCCAGGGCCACCACACGCAAGGATAAAGACGCCTAGAGAGTCCTAAAAATCTTCTATCTTTCCTTTCTCTCCTCAAGTTCAATATACTTATAGAGTCGCCATTAGATAGTTGCAATACACTTCTAAAGCCGTTACATTATATTGAACTTCCCCTTTGACGAACCTAACGAAGACGGCAATTGACTGCTTTTTAGCGGTCGACGACAATAGACCTTTCGCCGCCACCCCGACTAGCGGATACTATATAGATAAGTTAGATCCCTCTTCCAATAGTAGTTAGTAGGGATAGAGACCTTGGTCCAAGGGAGCCAAGTAGTCTAGACTACCGGAAGAAACTATCGAGAGAGAGAGAATCGATAGTCGAGATATCTACCAAACTTTAGGAGGGCTAGCTACTATAGCTAGTAAGTTAGCTAGCCGAATAGCTTACCACTATTCGAGTAGAGTAGGCGAAAGAGAGAGAGCACTTCGCGCAATAGCTAGTGGAAATTCGGGCGGAATAAGCAAGCGAACGCGAGGCGAGTCGAGAGTAGATCCGAGTCCTCCAATAGAACCTCGTCTCTACCTAGAACTTCGTCTCCCCTACCCCCACGACTATAGCGCCGACTTTAGATAGTAATACCTTAACGACCAACTCCCCTATACCTATACTAGATATAGCTAGCGCCCCAAGGAAGAAGCCGCTCCTTCCTGACCCGCCTAAGTTCGATAGGCTATACTCTAGTTTCTATATCTAGTACTTGGAGATAAAGAATAAACTAGCGGTAGATAGCCTAGTAATAGGATCCCCGTTAGACTAGTTTGTCTATATCTACTCGAGGCTAGAAAGAACGGCCTAGAATATAACCGTTATATTCGTTAAGAGAGGTGGTAGCGACGGTATATATTGCCTCCAACGGTTCCTAATATACCTAAAGGAGTATTATAGGGACCCGAACGTTTAGACGAGGGCTATCGACTATCTTTAAACGCTACAATAGAAGGAGAACGAGAGCTTTAGAGCTTTTCTACCTAAATTCGAGAGGGAGCTTGTAGATAGCAATAGCGGAAGCTAGATAGATGAAGTTCGGATTAACTATCTAGAGGGAGCGTTGAATATAAAGATATAGGAACGCTTGGTTAGCTGCCTAAATATCCCTACGAACTATACTAAGTTCGTTAGAATACTCTATATACTTAGATCGAGGATCGATAGCCTTGAATTAGCAAGAAAGAGGGATAGTACCCGGTTGAAGTCCCTTTAGTTTAACTAGAAGGCCTTGAGGCCGGTAGCCAAACTAGCTATATAAGCTAAGGGAGCGGATAGGATAGACTAGAAACCCTCTAATGCTATAAGAATTAACTATAGGGCCCTAAAGAAGGGCGAAGGTATAAGACGGCAAGTAAAGCCAAGGGATATTAAAGAAGGAAAGCCCTATTATAGAAAAAGACTCTACTATCGCTATAGAAAACCTGGTTATATCGCGGCTACCTACCGATAGGCGTCTAAAGGACGTCTATAGCGCTTTTACAAGACCTAGGTCGATCGGGCTATACCTACCGCCCACAAAGATACAGCTAACAACTATAGCCAATCTAGGAGTTCGCTAACTAATTAGTCGAATAGCGAGTTGGAAAACGAGTAGCCTCTAGCAAAAGTTGTCGTTAAAGGCATTAGAAGGCTAAGGCGGCTTGGAAGAAAGCCGAGGAGAAGATAGACAGGCTACCATTCTATATTAACTTAGGAATAAATAGAATTAAGTTTATTAAAGCCCTTATTGATACTAGTTGCCTATACTATATAACGATAAATAAAACCCTCTTTAACCGCCTATACCTCCTATATATCTATATTAAACCCTAGGACCTCGAATAGGTCAATATCGTTACCGAGAGCGCCATCAAGTATATAACGTACGTGGACATCGATATCGACAGTTATAAGTAGAAGCGAGTATTCTTTTATATCGTCCCCGGCTAGAAGGACGATATAATCCTAGGAAGACTATAGGCCGATATATAGAGGGTCGTTATCTCGCCTATAGAAGGGCGACTCTATATTGATATAAGTAGGCTAGTTATCTAGGATAGTGTAACGGCTTCAGAAGTGTATTGCAACTATCTGATAGCGACTCTACGAGTACACTGAACTTGAGGAGAGAAAGGAAAGACAGGAGATTCTTGGGACTCTCTAGGCATCTTTATCCTTGTATATAGTAGCCCTGGCGTCTTGCTAGAATCTTCGGTGGTTGAGATTTGGGAATAGCTTCATCTATCCAGTGGGTCAGTGGTCTATACTTGTCAAGGGTTGGCCGAGGGTTGCCAAGGCCTGCACCGGGCTTAGCCTATTACATTACCCCCCTCCTAGGCTAGGCATATAGCGCAACGTCTTCCCTTTGATCGGACGGCGGTAATAGGGCCGTACCTAGCTTCAAAGCGGTCTAGGGCCTCGGTCTCCAAGAAGCTGCTAAGTGGCTCCTACATTGGTTGGGCGTATCCGGTCCATTTGACTAGTACTCTATATCCCCTACCGGCTTTCTTTGCTGCTAGGATTTCTTCTATATACTACTCCTTTTCGCCTGTATCTTCCGCGACGATAGCAGCTAGTTGTATA
Organism: Madurella mycetomatis; assembly: GCA_022530565.1. Lineage (NCBI taxonomy): Eukaryota > Fungi > Ascomycota > Sordariomycetes > Sordariales > Madurella > Madurella mycetomatis. The sequence goes on along the minus strand of JAJTVB010000003.1, from coordinate 8,570,557 downwards.
TCGTCCTACTATTGTAATGGCAGTGGGTCCTCTATAGCTCTTTTTAGCAGGGAGATATAGAAGACTAGGTAGATTCTAGGAGGTATATCGAGGCGGCAAGCGTACGACCCAATCAGCTCGGTAATAGTATACTTCGCATTACACCAGTCGAGCTTCTTCGACGGTCTGTCGGTCCGTATATTCTTCAGCTATAGCTATACCTTATCCCCTTTTCGGAACTGCTCCGCTACTTGACGACCCTTATTGGCATAGTATTCCTATCGTTCTTATATAGAGGCCATTGCAGCTTATACAAATTCCGTAGCTTGCAGAAGTTGTACTATAAACGCCTCCCCTCTCGCTAGTAGTAACTATCCCTCTATCTAGAGGGGGCCCTCTTTGCCCCTACCTGTAGGCGTATCTAGGAGGTCGATATAGTACCTATATATAGCGAAGAAGGGGCTTATCCTAGTGGATATATTGTCTCGATTGTTGATCCCGAGTATCGTAGCGGGAGTTAATTCGGCCCAGTTCTCCTACCAGTATATCGCGAAGCACCGGAAGAAGTATTCGACTACCTAGTTCATCCTCTCGGTAGCGCCGTCGGTTTCTAGGTGGTATATAGTAGAGAGCCTTCTTGTAATACCCAATAGCTTATAGACTCGTTCCTATATCAAGCTAACGAACTATAGGCCTCTATCGGATACAATTGTATATAGTAACCTATAGTGACGGATCAGCCCTATAACCAACTGACTAGCAACGGAATCTATAGTAGTTTCCTTTATAGGCTCGAGGATTACTCCTTTAAATAGCCTATCTATAATTACTATAAGGTTGGTCGCTTAATTCGGTCTAGAAGGGGGTAGATCTATAATAAAGTCGATAGACAGCTTGTTCTATATCCTATCGGGTACCGGTAGTAGCTTTAGAAGGCCCTATTTCTTCTCCCGCTATATAGCTAACCTTCTATATATATTGCAGTTCCTTAGGAACTGGCGTATATCTTGGCTAAGGCCCGGCTATATATATTTCCTATTAATGAGGGATTTAGTGAGGTCTCTACCTAGGTAGCCGGCAAGGGGCGAATTGTAGGTTTCCTAAATGATTTATATCTATAGCGGTTTATAATGGGGGATCCAGATTCGTTCTCTCTAGTAAAGGCGGCCGCCCTTGTCGATTGAGCATTCCGAGATAGAGATAGGGAGTCCCTATTGTAGTAGGATCTGCCTCTTACCTCTTTGTACTATCCTATATAGCAGCCAGTACCGGTTATTAGCCTTTAAGCCTTTATTCTAGAGTTCCTTAAGGGGCTCCCCGTTAAACGGGTTGAGGGGAGGGTCCGCCCGATCTACAAGCTTATTGTACGGCCTATCTTGGTCGCCCGCTTTCGTAGCTATTTACCTGGATAACGGGGTGGAGTTTCCTAGTAGGGCGTTGAATTGCCCTCGGTATATTATAACGCGCCCTCTCTTGATCTTCAAAAGCTAGAAACATCTCCCCGCTAGCCTTTCATTATAGTCGTCTATAGGTATATCCTATTCCCTCCTCGAGAGCGTATCTAGGACTACTACTTCCTTGCTAGATCGATATCTTAGTATAAAGTTATAGCGGGCGAGGATCTCTACCTATCGAACCTATCGTTCGCTTAGCTAGCGTTTCTTCTAGAAGTACTTGAGGTTCTTATAGTCCGTCTAGATCTCGAAGGAGTATACACTCTATAGCTCTATATCCTAGTACTCTAGGCAATATATTACGGCTAGTAGCTCTTTATTATAGATCGGGTAGTTATACTCTATAGGGTTATTCTTCCTCGAGAAGAAGGCTATAGGGCGTAGGAGGCCGTTATCGTTGTACTAGGAGAGTGCTCCGCCCATTGTATAGCTAGAGGAGTCTATCTCAAGCACTATCTTCCGGTCTAGGTCCTATTGGGCTAATACTAGGGCGCTAATAAGCAGTACCTTAAAATCCTTAAAGGCCTTCTTACGCTCGTCTATTTAGAGGAACGGCACGCCCTTCTTCGTCAATGCAATTAGAGGGGCGGCTATAGTCGAGAAGTTAGGGACGAATTCCCTATAATAGTTGGCGAAGCCAATAAAATTGCGGACTCCCTTTATAGTCTTAGGGCGCTACTAGAGTTCTATAGCCTTAACCTTTTCTAGATCGACGTGGATATCCTTCCCGGCATCTACAATAAAGCCGAGGTATTTAACTATCTTAGCCTCGAACTTGCATTTATCGATATCGACTTATAGGCCAGCCTCAAGGAGTCTCTATATAACCTTCTTAACCTTCTTCCTATAGTCTAAGAGGGATCTATCCAAGTAGATCAATATATCGTCTAGATATACTAAGGTGAACTTATCTAGATATCCTTACAGGGCGTGGTTGATATATCGCTAAAAGGTCGCTAGGGCTCCGGTAAGGCCGAAAGGGGTAACCAGGTACTCAAACGAGCTATAACGAGTCCAAAAAGCTATCTTCTACTTATCGCCCTCCTTGATACAGATCTTATAGAAAGCTACGATAACATCTAGCTTTATAAGCCACTTCGCCTTCGCCAAGGATCGTAGTATCTTATAGATTAAGGGCAGTAGGTATCGGTCCTTCCTTATAATGGCGTTCAATCTATAGTAGTCGATGTAGAAGCGAAGGCCGCCTCCTGGCTTTTTCGCGAACAATATTGGCGCGGCTGCTAGAGAGCTGCTAGCTCGAATGAAATTCTTGTCTAGCAGTTCTATTAGGATTTTCTATAAGACGATTAGTTCCTTGCAGGACATCCTATATAGCGGCCCCTATAGTAGCTGCTTTTCCTAACTAGATTCGTCACTCAATAGCGGGATCTTGTAGTCTATACTAGGCCAATATAGTAGCAGTTTATCGGCTACAGCCCGGTCGAACAATAGGAGGAACTTATAATAGTATTTAGGTAGCTTCTAATAGGGGTCGCTATACTTCTTCGGGGCTAGCGCTTTCTCGATATCTTCTAGGCTTGCAGCAAATATCTATATAGCTCCCCTCTAACCAGGGGGAGACCTTCTTGCTCTCTTTACAAGGGCGCCGAATATACTAGCCATTTGCTAGGAAACGTTGAGCTTAATACCCTTATCGCAGCTCCTATCCCGAACAACTAGCCTACTTATACCGATATAGAGTCGCCCTTCTATAGGCGAGATAACAACCCTCTATATATCGGCCTATAGTCTTCCTAGAATTACATCGTCCTTCTAGCCGGGGACGATGTAAAAGAATACTCACTTCTACTTGTAGCCGTCGATATCGATGTCCATATATATTATATACTTGATAGCGCTCTTAGTAACAATATTGACCTATTCGAGGTCCTAGGGTTTGATATAGATATATAGGAGGTATAGGCGGTTGAAGAGAGTCTTACTTATCGTTATATAGTATAGGCAACTAGTATTAACAAGGGCTTTAACAAACTTAATTCTATTGATTCCCAAGTTAATATAAAATAGTAGCCTGTCTATCTTCTCCTTAGCTTTCTTCCAAGCCGCCTCAGCCTCCTAGTGCCTTTAATAACGACTTTTACTAGAGGCTACTCGTTTTCTAGCTCGCTATCCGACTAATTAGATAGCGAACTCCCGGATTGGCCGTAGTTATTAGCTATATCTTCGCGGACGGTAGGTACAGCCCGATCGACCTAGGTCTTGCAAAAGCGCTATAGACGTCCCTCAGACGCCTATTAGCAGGTAGCTACAATATAACTAGGTTTTCTATAGCGATAGTAGAGTCTCTCCCTATAATAGGGCTCTCCTTCCTCGATATCCCTCGGCTTTACTTGCCGTCTTATACCTTCGTCCTTCCTTAGGGCCCCACAGTTAATCCTTATAGCATTAGAGGGTTTCTAATCTATTCTATCCGCTCCCTCAGCTTATATAGCTAGTTTAGTTACTAGCCTCGAGGCCTCCTAGTTAAACTAGGGGGACTTCAACCAGGTACTATCCCTCTTTCTTGCCAACTCAAGGCTATCGATCCTCGATCCAAGTATATAGAGTATTCTAATAAACTTAGTATAGTTCGTAGGGATATTCAGGCAGCTAACCAGGCGTTCCTATATCTTTATATTCAACGCTCCCTCTAGGTAGTTAATCCGAACCTCATCCGTCTAGCTTCCGCCATTACTATCTATAAGCTCCCTCTTGAATTTAAGTAGAAAAGCTCCAAAGCTCTTGTTCTCCTTCTACTATAGCGTTCGGAGACGGTCAATAGCCCTCGCCTAAATATTCGGGTCCCTATAACACTCGTTCAGGTATATCAGGAACCGTTAGGGGCAATATATACCGTTGCCGCCGCCTCTCTCAACGAATACAACAGTTATATTCTAGGCCGTTCTTTCTAGCCTCGAGTAGATATAGGCAAACTAGTCTAATAAGGATCCTATCACTAGGCTATCTACCGCTAGTTTATTCTTTATCTCCAAGTGCTAGGTATAGAAACTAGAGTATAGCCCGTCAAACTTAGGCGGGTTAGGAAGGAGCAGCTTCTTCCTTGGGGTACTAGCTATATCTAGTATAGGTATAGGGGAGTTGGTCGCTAGGGTATTACTGCCTAAGGTCGGCGCCGTGGTCGCGGGGGTAGGGGAGACGAGGTTCTAGGTAGAGACGAGGTTCTATTAGAGGACTTGGATCTACTCTCGACTCGCCTCGCATTCGCTTGCTTGTTCCGCCCGAATTTCCGCTAGCTGCTATACAAAGTGCTCTCTCTCTCTCGCCTACTCTACTCAAATAGTAGCGAGCTATTTGGCTAGCTAACTTACTAGCTATAGTAGCTGGCCCTCCTAAGGTTCGGTAGATATCTCGACCGTCGATTCTCTCTCTCTCGATAGTTTCTTCCGGTAATCTGGACTACTTGGCTCCCTTGGACCAAGGTCTCTATCCCTGCTAACTGCTATTGGAAGAGGGATCTAACTTATCCATATAGTATCCGCCGGTCGGGATGGCGGCGAAAAGGTCTGTCGTCGTCGACCGCTAAAAAGCAGTCAATTGCCGTCTTCGTCAGGTTCGTCGAAGGGGAAGTTCAGTGTAATGTAACGGCTTTAGAAGTATATTGTAACTATCTAATAGCGACTCTACAAGTATACTGAACTTAAAGAGAGAAAGGAAAGATAGGAGATTCTTAGGACTCTCTAGGTATCTTTATCCTTGCGTATAGTGGCCCTGGCGTCTTGCTAGAATCTTCGGTGGTTGAGATTTGGGAATAGCTTCATCCATCCAGTGGGTCAGTGGTCTATACTTGTCAAGGGTTGGCCGAGGGTTGCCAAGGCCTGTACCGGGCTCAGCCCGTTACAATTAGTAAGAAATATATATAGCCGGGCCTTAGCCAAGATGTACGCCGGTTCCTAAAGAACTACAATGTATATAGAAGGTTAGCTATATAGTAGGAGAAGAAATAGGGCCTTCTAAAGCTACTGCCAATACCCGATAGAATATAGAACGAGTTGTCTATCGACTTTATTATAGATCTACCCCCTTCTAGACCGAATCAAGCGACCAACCTTATAGTAATTATAGATAGGCTATTCAAGGGAGTAATCCTCGAGCCTATAAAGGAAACTACTATAGATACCGTTACTAGTCAGTTGGTTATAGGGCTGATCCGCTACTACGGGTTACCGCGCGCGATTGTATCCAATAGAGGCCTATAGTTCGTTAGCTTAATATAGGAACGAGTCTATAAACTATTGGGCATTACAAGGAGGCTCTCTACTATATACTATCCAGAAACCGATAGCGCCACCAAAAGAATGAACCAGATTGTCGAACACTTCCTCCGATACTTCGCGATATACTAGTAGGAGAACTAGGCCGAGTTAACCCCCGTCGCAATGCTAGGAATTAATAATCGCAACAATACATCTACTAGGATAAGCCCCTTCTTCGCTATACACGGGTACTATATCGACCTTCTAGATATACCTATAGGTAGGGGCGAAGAGGGCTCCCTCTAGATAGAGGGACAGTTACTACTAGCGAGAGGGGAGGCGTTTATAGCACGACTTCTACAAGCCATAGAATTTGTACAAGCCGCAATAGCCTCTGTATAGGAACGATAGGAACATTACGCCAATAAAGGTCGTCAAGTAGCGGAGCAGTTCCGAAAAGGGGACAAGGTATGGCTATAGCTAAAGAATATATAGACCGATAGACCGTCGAAGAAGCTTGACTAGCTTAACGCGAAGTACACTATTACCGAGCTAATCGGGTTGTACGCCTACCGCCTCGATATACCTCCCAGAATCCACCTAGTCTTCTATATCTCCCTACTAAAAAGAGCTGTAGAGGACCCGCTACCGTTATAACAGTAGGACGATATACAACTAGCCGCTATCGTCGTAGAAGATATAGACGAAAAGGAGTAGTATATAGAAGAAATCCTAGTAGCGAAGAAAGCCGGTAGGGGATATAGTGTGAGGATCAAGGATCCAAGGGTGATATGACCAGAGTGACAGGGTACAAGCAGTGCACACGCTGCGATTTTGCAGGTCCCGAGTTAGGGGTAAGATAGTAGTATCATTGAACTCTGCCTTCCTTCCTTTGCTCGCCTCCCGTATGCCCTTCTTATCCCCCGTGATAGTTGCTGACCATTCTGACCCCCACCATTTGTCATCGCTCTATCACGCTCCTTCGCGCTATCACAGCTTCCTTCGCGCTATCACAGTTCCTTCGCGCCGCTACTGCACTCAGCTTACGCTGACTCACTTTGGCGTATCTGCGTATCCGGGACCTCCTTCCGCACTGCTCATCCAGTTCTCACATATAGGGTGCTAGTTAAATAGACTAGATATACCTAACCAATGTAGGAGCCGCTTAGCAGCTTCTTAGAGACCGAGGCCCTAGACCGCTTCGAAGCTAGGTACGGCCCCATCACTGCCGTCCGATTAGAGGGAAGACGACGCGCTATACGCCTAGCCTAGGAGGGGGGTAATGTGACGGGCTGAGCCTGGTATAGGCCTTGGCAACCCTCGGCCAACCCTTGACAAGTATAGACCACTGACCTACTAGATGGATGAAGCTATTCCTAAATCTTAACTACCAAAGATTCTAGCAAGACGCTAGGGCCACTATATGCAAGGATAAAGACGCCTAGAGAGTCCCAAGAATCTTCTATCTTTCCTTTCTCTCCTCAAGTTCAGTGTACTTGTAGAGTCGCCATTAGATAGTTGCAATACACTTCTGAAGCCGTTACAATTCCTGATCTTGACAACGCCCGCAATCGGGCCAAGATACGTCCTTGTATCCTGCCTTCCGCTGACTAGGCCGATCCAACAATTCTACGAGCAACTGCAAGCCCTCCTGACGAGCGTCCGAAATCCAAGGCCCAACAACTAAAGAGAGCTGATTCCATCGTCGTCGAAGCCTACGGCTCGTCAGCACTAAGAATCCTAACAATACTACCAAAGTGGTCAAGGTCGCCCTGGCCGCCAAGGCAATACCCTTGCTCCCAATAGCGAACCATTCCGCAAGCGTCGTAATTGATAATAGTCCAAGGTTCTATCCCTTGGAAGAGCATCTCCGACAATCCTTCCCGATCCCGGTCCCTATCTCAGCTCTCAACAATAGCTGTAAATCGGGATCCGTCTAATCCGAAGGAGTTAACAAATTTTGAGAGGCGCGGTGTCTAATAGAAGCAATCTTCGTCAGAGGTGCGCGTCGTCTGGACTAGTTCGCGCGAACCATCCTAGGCAGTATCGATGTCGCTCGTCGTGAGGCAACAAGTCCGGCAGTCCCATCTGGACCCAGAGCTTCGCTCCTCCCCGACAAAGCCCCCATTTGAAATGGCGCGGGAATACACACCTACACACACACAACAACAAAAGAGGGGAGGACGAAGGTCACAACAAAGTAGGTAGATAGAACTCCCTCTAATCAGAGGGAGAGCATCTTGCCTACAAGGCAATACCCGCAAGTCGGGTCAAAGGTAGGGTATAAAACAAAGGTTGTCAAATTCTATCTCCCTCGTCCAAGGACGGCAGTCTGAACAGTCTTAAATACAAGAAAATGTAGGTCCCTAAGCCAAGACGGCCTGCTCATCCCTCTAATCAGAGGGCCCAAGCGACCGGGGAACAACTTTCCCCGACTCACTACAAGATCTATATCAAGGAGGGCGATAAGTGGAAGACAGCTTTTCGGACTCGTTATAGCTCGTTTAAGTACCTAGTTACCCCTTTCGGCCTTACCAGAGCCCTAGCGACCTTTTAGCGATATATCAACCGCACCCTATAAGGATATCTAGATAAGTTTACCTCAGTATATCTAGACAATATATTGATCTACTTAGATAGATCCCTCTCGGACTATAGGAAGAAGGTCAAGAAAGTTATATAGAGACTCCTTGAGGCTAGCCTATAAGTCGATATCGATAAATGCAAGTTCGAGGCCAAGATAGTCAAATACCTCGGCTTTATTGTAAACGCCAGGAAAGGTATCTATATCGATCTAGAAAAGGTTAAGGCTATAGAACTCTAGTAGCGCCCTAAGACTATAAAGGGAGTCTACAGTTTTATCGGCTTCACCAACTACTATAGGGAATTCGTCCCTAACTTCTCGACTATAGCTACCCCTCTAGTTGCATTGACAAAGAAGGGCGTACCGTTCCTCTAGATAGACGAGTATAAGAAGGCCTTTAAGGATCTTAAGGCACTACTTATTAGTACCCTAGTATTAGCCCAATAGGACCTAGACCGGAAGATAGTACTCGAGATAGACTCCTCTAGCTATATAACGGGTAGAGCACTCTCCTAGTACAACGACAACGGCCTCCTACACCCTATAGCCTTCTTCTCGAAAAAGAACAACCCTATAGAGTACAACTACCCGATCTACAATAAAGAGCTACTAGCTATAATATATTATCTAGAGCACTAGGACGTGGAGCTATAGAGTGTACACTCCTTCAAGATCTAGACGGACTATAAAAACCTCGAATACTTCTAGAAGAAACGCTAGCTAAGCGAACGATAGGTTCAATAGGTAGAGATCCTCGCCCGCTATAACTTTATACTAAGATATCGACCTAGCAAGGAAGTAGTAGTCCTAGATACACTCTCGAGGAGGGAATAGGATATACCTATAGACAACTACAACGAAAGGCTAGCGGGGAGATATTTCTAGCTTTTAAAGATCAAGAGAGGGTATATTACAATATACTAGGGGCAAGTCAACGACCTACTAGGGAACTCCACCCCATTACCTAGGCAAATAGCTATAAAGACAGGCGACCAAAACGGGCTATACAATAAGCCTGTAGATAGGACGGACCCTCCCTTCAATCCGTTTAATAGGGAGCCCCTTAAGGAACTCTAGAATAAAGGCTTGAAGGCTAATAACCGGTACTAGCTACTATATAGGATAGTATAGAGAGGCGAGAGGCAGATCCTACCGCAATAGGGACTCCCTATCTCTATCTCGGAATATTCAATCGACGAGGGCGGCCGCCTCTACTAGAGAGAACGAATCTAGATCCTCCATTATAAACCGCTATAGATACAAATCATTTAGGAAACCTACAATTCGCCCCTCGCTAGCTACCTAGATAGAGACCTTACTAAATCCTTTATTAGTAGGAAATATATATAGCCGGGCCTTAGCCAAGACGTATACTAGTTCCTAAGGAACTACAATATATATAGAAGGTCAGCTATATAGTAGGAGAAGAAACAGGGCCTTCTAAAGCTACTACTAGTACCCGATAGGATATAGAACGAGCTATCTATCGACTTCATTATAGATCTACCCCCTTCTAGACCAAATCAAGCGACCAACCTTATAGTAATCACGGACAGGCTATTTAAAGGAGTAATCCTCGAGCCTATAAAGGAAACCACTATAGACTCCATTGCCAATTAGTTAGTTATAGGGCTAATCCGTCACTACAGGTTACTATATACAATTGTATCCAATAGAGGCCTACAGTTCGTTAGCTTAATATAGGAACGAGTCTACAAGCTATTGGGTATTACAAGGAGGCTCTCTACCATATATTATCTAGAAACCGACGGCGCTACTAAAAGGATAAACCAAGTAGTCGAATACTTCCTCCGGTACTTCGCGACGTACTAGTAGGAGAACTAGGCCGAATTAACCCCCGCCGCGATACTCGGGATTAACAATCGAGACAATATATCCACTAGGATAAGCCCCTTCTTCGCTATACACAGGTACTATATCGACCTCCTAGATACACCTATAGGTAGGGGCGAAGAGGGCCCCCTCTAGATAGAGGGACAGTTACTACTAGCAAGAGGGGAGGCGTTTATAGCACGACTTCTATAAGCTATAGAATTTATACAAGCTACAATAGCCTCTATATAAGAACGATAGGAACACTACGCCAATAAAGGTCGTCAAGCAATAGAGCAGTTCCAAAAAGGGGACAAGGTATAGCTATAGCTAAAGAATATACAGACCGATAGACCGTCGAAGAAGCTTGACTAGCTTAACGCGAAGTATACTATTACCGAGCTAATCGGGTTACACGCCTGCCGCCTCGATATACCTCCCGGAATCTACCTAGTCTTCTACATCTCCCTACTAAAAAGAGCCGTAGAGGACCCGCTACCGTTACAACAGCAGGACGATATACAACCAGCCGCTATCGTCGTGGAAGATATAGGCAAAAAGGAGTAGTATATAAAAGAAATCCTAGTAGCGAAGAAAGCCGGTAGGGGACATAGGGTGCTAGTCAAATGGACCGGATATACCCAACCAATGTAGGAGCCGCTCAGCAGCTTCTTGGAGACCGAGGCCCTAGACCGCTTCGAAGCTAGGTATAGCCCCATCACCGCCGTCCGATTAGAGGGAAGATATCGCGATATACGCCTAGCCTAGGAGGGGGGTAATATAACGGGCTAAGCCCGGTACAGGCCTTGGCAACCCTTGGCTAACCCCTGACAAGCACGGACCACTAACCTACTAGATAGATAAAGCTATTCCCAAACGTCAATTACCGAAGATTCTAGCAAGACGCCAGGACCACTACACGCAAGGATAAAGATGCCTAGAGAGTCCCAAGAATCTTCTATCTTTCCTTTCTCTCCTCAAGTTCAGTATACTCGTAGAGTCGCCATTAGATAGTTGCAATACACTTCTAAAGCCGTTACAATAGCCTATATCCAGGGCACTATCTCCTATATCCAGGGAGTTGATCTATCCTATATCTAGGGCGCTTTTATCTCCTATATCTAGGGAGTTGGTCTAACCTATATCTAGGGTATTGACCGTAGCTATTTCCAGGCTGGCGGCTAGTTATTTCGACTGTAGTGCTATATCTTCGTCAATCTTAACGTTCTCTTGGAGGTTGATCTAGGACCTCTTTATCTAGATGCAATTTGCTTCGGTATATAGGGTAGAATCTGTATTGAGATTGGCTTCTATATATACCTTAATATAGTCTCTAGGTTCCTAGTTTTTAGGAGCGAGCTCTAGGTAAAGGTAATAGTACCGCTCGGTTTAATGGATATGCTTATATGCGCGGCACTATAGTTTGTCTTGTCTCGACTAACCGGTCGCTAAACTAAGCTTACATTTATTTCGTGATCCTTTGTGTCGGTCGCTCTTCTTGTATTGTCCTAATCGTTGTTATAACCAATCCTCCTGCTCCTTAGACTATTCGGTATCCTGGTTTTCCTATTGACCGAATGCCAGGAAGGATCCCTTACCTATACAATTTGGCGCTACTTCGAGCAGTAATAGCGCGGCTTGTCGAATATCGGTAGCTACGCCTCTGAAGGTCAAGTTGTTAAGTTTATTGTAGTAGCTGACCCGATATATAGCAACGAAGCCGTCCATCAGTTTCAGGATGGCATTTATAAGGTCCTCGAACTATAGTCTAGGAGCTATAGCTCGACTAGCCTATATAGCGAAGCCTTATCCATCAGGGTCTCCCATTTAGTTAGCCAACGATCAAAGTCAGCTTACTTAACATTCTTGTACTTAAGTGTAATAAGAATATCGAGGTATTCCTTGAGCCTCTTCCTGATAGCTCTCTCGATCTCGAATAGTTATTGGGCAACGGTCATCAGGTTGTTATACCACTTCTATAGGTCTATATCAATAGAGAAATGGGCGTTTCGAAGGTATAGCGCCACTATAGTCGTAAGGAAGTTTAATGCCTGGCTAAGGCAGGTAGTCTAGCTCTACCAGTCCTTCCGCTAGTTCTTGTAGTTCCTAGCAAGTCGGCAATAATATAGTTAGCGTTATCCTTGAACCACTTCTTCCGCTCGTTATAGACTTTCTTCTAGACGTTGGTCAACCCCGAATCGTCTAGAGGAGGCCCGTCTTCGTCAGTCCTGACCGTAGCTATATCGGTAGTAGCTATATCTTCTTCCGGTTACTAATCAGCCAATACGCTAGCGTTATTGCCACCCTTTAATTTAATAGTAAGGGCGTGAAGTTCCTTGTTAACGTAGTTTTCGTATATATAGTACAAGTCGAATGTAGTGGGTGGCTCCTTAACGAGGTCGCGCCTCCCTTCGAAGTAGTCAAGGAGGTTGAGGGTCGTCATCTTCGTAACGAACTCGCGATTCCACGCAACCCAGTCGACCGGGCCGTTCAGGGTGATCTCGTACTTGGTTTCGGGGACGGTAGACATCGTACCGACTTGCGCAGGGCTGTATTTTGACTGGCTCAATAGGTTCTAGATACAAACTGAGACTCTTAATTGTTGGAACCACTACGCGGATGGATTTGGCATCAAGATAGTACGATTTCACCCAAGTTCAAAGTCATTGAGATGAAGGTGTATATTGTCATGTCGAGTGCAAAGTCTGGCCAAGTAGGCGCTACTAGGCACCAGTTAACGCCCAAGGGAAATTGCCCCTGGCTGGGGTCGTTCCCCACACGGCAAGTTCCGACAATTAGTTCTTACCCACTTATGCAGACCGAACCAACGTAGTAGTTGTGGGCTTAACACCGATACGCCCGCACATAGATCTGAGAGGTGGTACCCACGGTATTCTCACCATTGACGCAGCACTTTGCCCCGAAGGTAGAACCATGCACAGCGCCTGGCGCAAGCCATCCCGTTCGTCCGGACGACGATGGTTAGCTCTTGTCGCATGCCACATCACTCCTCCAGATAATCCAACGCCAGGTATCACAATCAACGAGCCCTCCATGCCCCGCACGCTCAGACAATGCACTACCTTCTCTGAGAATCTCGAGTGGAGTAGGCGTACTGAGAGCCAAGGCCGTTAGAGGGAGGTGAAGTGAGAAATCAGTGAGCTTCACACTGGCTAGTCTAAAAACGGACATTTACACAGTAATTAACCCACTGTAGCTTGGTTGTATGGTCAGCATCGTGCCATGGGAAACTTGGGGTAGCAACCGGGGAATGTAGTGTAACCATCTCACCCACTGCGCTGTGCCGAGTAACTGTTTTGGCCGTACCCCCGGCCCGGGACATAATTATCAGCAAACCCAACCGTTACCCTGCAACATGCCAATTTCCTTGGTGAAGAAGTTTACCACAGCCGCAATAACCCCATAGGACCGATTCTGTAGCCGCATGCGGCATAAGAGTACTTCTCAACTGCGAAAAGTGCATACTAATACTTAGGCAGGCTGCCAGACCACAAGGGTAGAGCATTTTTCAACTCTATTGCAGGGGATAGGTTTCAAAACGCCAGACGAGGTAGTGTTCTCCGCCAATCCAGATGACTGCGCCGAGTCCAAGCCAGGCCGGGATCGCTTTCAACCCCAGCATCTGCCGTCACCCAATTCTCGGAGTCCGTTATCCAGGTTGAGAACAAAACTTGGTAGACTCCAGACCCCAGTCAGCAGGCCTAATTGTTAATGGTACCGATCATCAACTCGAAAACTTGACTGACCGCGCCTGACACATTCTGGCGAGTGGGAAGGGCGGTCAAGAACCCAAACCATGAGAAAATGCACTACTCGTCACTCTCAAGGACTTGCCTATGCATGCATTTCCACTGCACCACAACCTTGCTACCGGAAACTGAGGGTCGTCTGCATCCTCCAGTACCTTTGCTTGGTTATAGACCCCCCTTTCCCCAAAACACAAACACAAACCTCTCTGATGCTCTCACTAATGACCTTAGAGACATTGTGCGGAGGCCAGCTATTCCTTGTCTAAGAGACACACGAGTGACACGAGAAGCCTATATATACCGGCGCTAAGATGTCAAACCCTGGATTACTAATTACAGCTCATGATTTAATTCTCGAATTCACCAAGGCAGTGGATATGAGCTACATAACCGCTTGAAATCCTGTTCGCAACAGCCGCGACCCTTGGATTGTCTGTGCCAGTTGGAAATCATTCGACAAATCTGTCCACAACTATCATGCCAGAGGATGACACGCTTGGCCGTACCTCCCTGGTACGTCGGCTACACACGTACCTGACCTAGATGCCTACACAGGTACGTAGCTGTATACATATACCTCGCCTTACTTTGATCACCGCTTCCGAAGTGACTCCCACACCTTCCTCAGCTCACGCTTGGATTGTGTGACCTCACCCTTGTTCTACAGGGCCAGGGCCCCCGGAACCGCTAACTATCGAGGAGGGTCTTGGGCTGGCTGATGGATTCGGGCCGCTTGCCAGAATATAGCCTAGCTAGAAGGAGAGCTAGAGGCCTTGGCCGAAGAGGCGAAAGTGGAGGAAGCGGCTTAATCGGAAGCCGAAGACTGTTAGCCTTCAGGGCCTATACGGCCTTACTCTCTTTGCAACTAGTTAGTTCTCTTTTATTACGGAATTGTCAGCCCGTTTCATGATCCACACGAGTTCCTCACATAGAGACCGATCCTTATAAGTCAGAAGTCGCCTCCTAGTAAACGAGGCTCTTATCTACTAGGTATCGTGTATTTGCCTAGTTTTCCTGGACTCTATTAAAGGGGTTTTGATATAATTATTTTCTCCTTCCAGGCCTGTCCGAAGGCTTAGTGATACATGGGTTTAGTGTTGCTATTGTACGGTGTCTATATCGGGATCGGGGCATATAGATATAAGTTTCCCACTGTTCAGGGAACAAGTCCCAGACTTCCTTGCGCCCTACTGTACGTGTGGGAGGTCCGGGAAGCGATGGAGCTTCATCTACAGTTCATCTCCCCAAATGTCATAGTCGCTAAAATAAGCCGCATGGATCCTCTTCGCATAATCCATCAGCACCGGGAAGCCCCTGACCATCCTTTGTGTTTCCGGTGCTCTGAAGAAAAAGTCAGTTCATTCGTATCATAAACATAGTAACACGGGCAAGGAGACGTACGCAGTGCAAACAAGGCTGGCCGTGATAAATCCATACAGAGCAGCGTCCGCTTCGGTGGGCTCAGCGCGGCCCAGAAGCCAGAACGGCCGGTTGCTACCGCCTGTAGCGCCCCTAACCCTCGACTCGGCGAGCAACGCATCCAAGCTCTCCCACGTCTCTTGCTTGAACTGGCGGAGCTCTTTATCCGAGTAGCGGCCCGTGCCCTGCCCATGCAAGGTCGACACGGCCGCGCGATACGCCAGGTTGCCGACGATAAATCGCACGGGGAACGGCAGCGCGGCGAGCACACCATCCCGCATCGCGTAGTAATTGTCGACCCAGCGCTCGTGCAGGCCGTAAAAGTAGAGCTTTTCCTCGAGCAGGGCGCGGACGGCCAGATCCTGCGCCTTTTCGGCGGGCGTCAGGCCCGCGTTGAGGTCGGTTAGGATGCCATCATCGATGAGCTTGCGCGTGATAAGAGCCGTGTCGCCTATGGGCTCGTCGCTGCCCTCGATGCTGACATACGGAATCTTGCCGCGGGGTGCTTCCCGCGGAGAACCACCGTCGATGCGGTAGGTCAGGCCGGCTAGGCGGAAGCGAGCCTCGAGTTTGTTGACAAAGGGCGACCAGACGTGCGATGGCGCGGGAGGGAAGCCGCGGTAGATGGTGCATACTGTGGGGGACCTCGTTGATGTGGCCATGATCGCGTTGACTTCTCTTCTATACGGCAAGTCCACCGGTGAGTCTATCTGACCAGCACTTGGTCGTCAGAGAGAGGCTGGGGCGAGAGCGAAATACAATGCCGCCGCGGTGATAGTCAGAGGCGTGCGTCACAGGGAGCGTTGCGTAGGATAAAAATATTAAGTGGAGTCTAAGGGCCGTCGGTCTTGGCTTCTTCGAGTAGATGAAGGATCATTCTTTGTTGCATCGGTTACCAACTCATTGGATCCTGCCGTATGACTGCAGCCTGATCCCTGCCAATGCCATCAGGGAAGGGAACACAAACCCCAGAAGTCGGCGCTTGAAGCCTCCGTTGGCCGAACAGTTCTACAAACTTAAGTTGTTTTCGGTGATACATTAGCCTCCACAAGCTTAAACAAACGACGATATTCACCCAACCTAACATTTCTCGGCTCTATCGGCTGGAATCTTGGCCGTACGGTTGTCATCACGCAGCATCCTCAATCTACCCTATTCTTAGCGCCGACTATCCGAGTATTAATCCTGCTCTCGGTCGTCCGAGACGTCTTCTCCGATCAGGAACGAATTATCGTTGCTTTGAGCATGGGCTGGCCTCCAATAGTCATGCCCGGCCTATACCCGGATTTGCGGCACGAGAGAGGCCCCCGCGATCGGGAAGCCGGCATTTTGAGTGCAGTCCCGTTGTGTCGCCGCTCGTCGTAATTACGGACGCGCTCTCACCTTGCAATGAACTGTTTCTCCCTTTTAGCCAAGCTGTTTCTCCGTCATTCTGACTCAACGTCCTCGCGCTAGCTAGGCGCGCTGCTGCAAGTGTTCAACATGGCAGCAACCGAGTATTCAGACGCCAAACCGCCGCTCATCGACGGCGAGGATTCGAGCAGCGGGGGCCGGCCGCCGACCGCTCTTGGCGACCCGAAGGCTGCAGACGCAGCTCCTAGTGCGCCAGCACCACAACTTGGGACTCATGGAGACTTCCCCGAAGGCGGCACCCGGGCTTGGCTGGCGGTGAGCGGTGCTTCAGCTTGTCTCTTTGTCTCGTTCGGATGGGTCAACTGCGCTGGCATCTTTCAGCAACATTACCAGTTGAATCAGCTGAGCGCCTACACACCTTCTGAGATTTCATGGATCCCTGCTTTCCAAGGTATGTTTGCGATCCGGACTCAAGGTAGTATCCACTACCGGAGCAGAAACTGATGGTTAAACAGTATTCTTCATGGTATTTTCTGGCATACTAGTAGGCAAAGTGTTTGACGACCACGGCCCTGCCATTCTCCTCGCTGTCGGCACCTTCCTGCACGTCTTTGGCCTGATGATGACGAGTATATCGACGGCTTACTACCAGATCCTCCTTAGCCAGGCCATCTGTTCCGGTATTGGAGCATCGATGGTGTTTTTCCCTGCTTTCAATTGTGTCAGTGCCATCATCCAGGTCGAGACAAAAGAGCGGCTCCTAATCATCTACTAGGTCACAACGTGGTTCATGAAAAGGCGTGGCGCGGCTCTGGGCCTGACGGTTGCTGGCTCGTCAATCGGCGGTGTCATCTTTCCCATCATGTTAATCCATCTTATCCCACGAGTCGGCTTTGGATGGGCCATACGGATATGCGCCTTTCTCATCCTTGCCCTCCTGGCCTGGGCTAATCTGACTCTCCGCTCACGTATTCCGCCATCGAAGCGCCCCTTCCGACTTAAAGCATTCGTCTCTCCACTTGGCGAACTTCCTTTTGCGCTGCTGACCGCTGCCGTATTCCTCTTCTATTGTAAGTCGCATAAGCAACGAGATTCTCAACCGTATGGTGCTGATGTCATTATTCAGGGGGTATGTTGATCCCGTTTACGTATATCGTCGTCGAGGCGCGTGCCAGTGGCATGGCAGAAGATCTTGCCAACTATCTTGTGCCCATTTTGAACGGAGCCAGGTAAGTAGTGATAATGTCACCCCGCGTTGGCGACTTTGTTACCATTATTCACACTTCCCTAGCATCATCGGTCGCACCGTCCCAAATGCCATAGCCGACAAGGTTGGCCATTACAACATGATGATCGCCATGGCCGGGCTCACTGGCGTTCTGGTGCTCGCGCTCTGGATTCCAGCCTCGGGCAACGCAGCCACAATCGTATTCACCGCCCTGTTCGGCATTGCCTCCGGTGCCGGCATTGGCCTCACGCCGGTTCTGATCGCGCACATCTCGCCTATCCAGCAGATTGGAACTCGTACAGGAACATGTTACTCTATCGCTGCACTGGCGGCTCTCACTGGATCGCCCATCGGTGGTGCCATCCTTGCCGCCACGGGGGGCGGCTCGTTCCAAAACACCAAGATCTTCGCTGGCATATCGTGCGCCTTGGGCGCCTTGTTCTTCACTGCTTCTAATATTTCTTTGAGGGGATGGAAGCGCAATCAAAAGGGAGGCTGAATAGAGATTAGAAGTTGAGCGTAGCCACCGTAGCCGGCCTAACCTTCATCTCTCTACAATACATAGTGTAGAGTTAATCTGTTACAACGCTGTGATTGCCGTGGTCAGGCAGTGCCAGGGTTGGTTAACCGCAATTTGCTGCGCCAGGTGCTGTTAGCACCTACCATTCCCTCTCCGTCAAATTTTATCTCACTCTTGAGTCGACGAATGTATACTCACATGTGGACCGAAATCTAATGCAATTCTCCATCGGCTGGGATTCCTTTCCGAGTTCAGTTCCCCTTCATACTCGGCTACAGCTGTCGTGCTTGGACTTGACGTAGAAGCAACGGCGGAAAGACGGAAACAAAACGGGACCGGTCGGACCACTCCTCGTATCGGTTCCAGGTGGAAGCGGCCCCACGATCGCCCGTCGCCAGGTCGGGGATAGGGTGCCCTTGCGAGCAACAATATCCTGGCGATGAAGTGCGGTAATTGTCAAAATTTTTGTGGAGCAGTTGGCGACGACTGGGCCTATCAGGTTCTGTGCGGCTTAGTCTGATCGCAGCCACGTGCCACAATCGTCATACCAATCTACCAGCCCCCCGGGGCCGACCTGACAGGACTGCCTTTACCTGCAATCTGTATCCTCACTGCCCGGACCTTATGACACACTGCAAGAGCAGTGAAAAGTGCACTTGAGGCTTTGCGACGATGGATTGCCGCCAGATCCAGGTGAAACGGGCCCCATCGACACGCTGCATCCCGAAAACGGTAATAATATGTTCCAATGTGGCGTTTCAGTGCCTTGCATTCAGTAAGCCGCCTTGCAGTCAACCCCGTGCAAATCCGGGGTGACTGCCTTAATAACGCTGCTTATCCCCGTCGGCGTGGCTACTCTTTCCGCCTCGCGGAGCCGATGGCGCTGCAATATTGAGTTGCTTTCCGCATTACTCATTCACTGCGTAGGGAAGCCTCGGACATATCGGCTCGCTCAAAGAGAAGAAGCCTAGCAGAGCCTCATCAGCCCCGTCAGACAACGGCAATCACGTTCACAGCCATTCTCGCCATTTCATGCTGTCTGCCAGGCTCCCCCTGATGCCGCTCGATTCCACCTTGCCAGTGCTAATTCCCGTCCGAGCCACTCCGAGCCGTCCCGGTCGGATCCCGTATCCGGCCGTCACCATCAAAAAATAAACACGACCGTCTCTCCGGGCCGGGCCCCACACCGACCACAGGCCAATCCATCAGTCCATCAGACAAGATTGACCAGGGGGGTACGAACTTCATGCGGCGCGGCCAAGCAAACAGGCCTCAAATTGAAGCCCGATATATACGCAGTATTATACACGTAACCAAGTGGCGAAAACGGGAAACAAGACGCGAAAACCATCACTGGTCAATCACTCAGTGAAGCATCGTAGTGAGGCGTGCACAATTCTACTTGATGCAAACCGATATACATCACGGGAGTACAACAGCACCGGACCCTTGTTTCGCATAAGGTAGTACGGAAGTATCCGACTGTGTTGAACCAACAAGGAAAAAAAAATCGCGCGATGAAACGTGGCAGGCGTTGAGCCGCTTCGGAACACACGCAACCAAACCGTACCAGCCACCCGACACCTCATTGGGCATCCCAGCCATCCAGGACGTATCACCTGTTCGTGTTGTTGGGTCTGGCACCGACGCCGACCGTTCATCACACGTCTCGGCAAAAGGCTGGGGCGCTTTTGGCTCCGAACTACTCCTCAACAATTGAGTCATCAATCGGACATGGGTGGGTGCCTTCCGTTGGGTAAATGATCCGGCCGTGTGATATCGCTCACCACAGAGGAGAGATGTATGACCAATCCCAAACCAAATGTAGGTTTTAACATGTCAATGTCACCGGCGCTGCCAAGGAAGAAAAAAAATCCGCATACGAGATAGTTGTCACATCATCTTCGTTATTACACTAAGTATACGCCGCCGCCGCCGCCCATTCCCGAGGGAAGCAGGGCGAATTAGATAGACAAAGAGAACCGTGATTAACCCAGCCAATGCCCGTCATATATGCCCAACAATATGGTGGCGATGATGCCAGAAGAACACCAGCCCAGACCGTCACCAATGCCCACAACACCCTCCCCAACTCAAGCCCACTTAACAAAACATCTAGCAGGTATCCGTCCCATCCCGATGCACCATCAGCCTTATATAGAACACCTCGCTTTTTGACAGTATTCTCCGGCAATAAAAAGGACCCAAACCACCAACTCCGGGCTTTGGGCGAGCAGGGCGGGCTGCACTCAATGCACCGACGCCCTGCCCAGACCCAAATATGCAAAAAAGATGACAAAGGAAAACGCAAAAGCACGCTCAGAGCTCTCGTGACCGTCATGACCGTAAAATTTCTCCTCTTTATGTTGGCTGTCCTCTACCCCCTCATCGCGCCAACAGCAGTGACGCCAGCAACCACCCTCCCCCAGACGCCCCTCATCTTCTTCCGGCCGCCATCCTCCAAGCTCCTCAGGTCGTCGGCACTAATCTCGTACGGAAGCATCTGCGGCTTCCTCGCGTGGCTGGATGCCTTCCGCCCGTGGCCGTAGATGGCGTCCTTCTCGGGCACGTCCGGGACGACCTCCATGGGCGAGTGGCACAGCTCGCCGGTATGTCTGGAGTAGGATTGCGGGTCGTAGATGTAAGGCTGAGGCCCGGCAGTGCCAATGTCCTCCTCCCCGAGCGGGGTGGTGGCGCGCGAGGTCGTCGACCCCGCGTACGAGGAGCCGCTGCTGTACAGCCCCGGTGGTGAGACATCTCGAGATGATGTCCTGCTGTGGGTAGCGTACCGCGAGCGGGAGCTCCCGCGCGAAGACGGGGGGGTGGCGTAGGCGTTGTTCTCGGCGGGAACACCGCGCGAAGCCGTTTGCGACTGGCCGAGCCACATGGCCGCCTCCTCTTCGCGCTCGCGCTGGCGAGCCAGGGCCTCGATATGCAGCTTCCTCTCGTACTCCTCCTGGGCCTTCCTCTCGGCCTGGCGCCGCACGCGGCGCGCGTAGCGTTCCTGAATGTCCCTGCGGATGGGGGACAGGAAGCAGTCCAGCTCGCGGTACAGGTCGTCCTCGGTGATGCGCAGCTCCCAGTCCAGCAGGAACAGCAGCTGCTTCTCCATCAGGTTTACCTCGGTGCGGTTGAAGCCGAAGTTGTAGGCCTGGGTCTGGATGACGCTGTAGTTGGCCCAGTGCTTGTTCTTGGGGCTGCTGTCATTAAGGTACTTGGCGGCAAGGATGAGCGAGGCGAGGAAGATGCGGTGCGTAGTGCAGCGAAGGCCCTTGGATGTGGGCTGCAGGCGGGATTTTAGGCGGTTGAGGTAGACCAGCGTCGACATAAGAGTCGGCACTTGGACATTGGACGAGATGACCAGCTGGGTGATGAACTCCTCGAGGGTGGGGAGGGCACCGTCGGTGGACCGTACTGCTTTCGGTGACGGCGTCCTTGCAGGCGAGGGATACCTTGACCGGTTCGTCTCGGCTGTCGGCGGCGGCATCATTGTCGGATCGCATTGTATTACGTTGACAGCAGCTTTCGCCAGGAACCGGATCATCTCCTTATCGACAGGCTTGTAGATGAAGTGTTCTAGGGCGGCGGCATTGAGCTCACCCAAGCTGAGCGTCGTTGGTAGTGACTCCATAATGATAGATGTGTCTTGTGATGTGAGTGTGTTGGCAGGTGTGTCGATGGGGTGAGAGGAAGAGCCTGCTTTCTCTCTTGCGTAGATGGATTGGAGAGAAGGGTCCCAAGATGTGATGAGATGACGAAATGCAATAGCTTATATAAAGTGCCCAAAGCAGAGTTGAGCAGCGTGATGAGAGATGATAGGGCTGTTCCGTCAACAACTAGTGAGCATGCAAGCGGCGAAGCTCATGTGTTAAAGGCCCGAGGATCGGCCAGGTAGATGAGCTCGGCAAGCCGGGAGGAGAGGCTAACAGACAGCTTGTTGGTGGAACGTGGGCCCCTGAACAGGCTTTTCTGCAAGCAAAGCAAGGGAGCCTATTGCTGCGTGTGTCAGTGGCTTTGGTGACGTGCACTGTCCACGAGGCTGAGTACGGGCGTTCCAGGTGGTGGTCGGCCCAGGCGGACAGGGTAGGGTTGCAGGGGTTGGGTGGGCAATCCGGCAGTGTTGTGGTGGCCCGCTGTATTGGTCGGCGCGGTTGGGTTGCGCGATCAGCGGGGCCCAGGCTCGGGGGCTCGTCTTGCCTGGAATGCGACAAGGGTCGGTGACGGTGGGAGGCAAAGCGTGCCAAGTCCAACCCCGGCCAATGAGCCGAGAGGGAGCCGTCAACAACTGAACGGGCAACTCCGACTGAACCAAGGAAATGCCTCGGCCAGAACCTCAGCACCTGCGAAAAAAAAAAAAAAAAAAAAAAAACTTGCAGACAGAGAGCGACGGATCTTGTTCGCTTCAATCTCGGAGATGCAGGATAAACAGTGCACCCGGTTTTTCAGCGAACACGAGTCAGCTGCTGCCAAGCACCGGACGAAATTTGACAGAAAAGCTGGAGTCGACCCAGGTCAGTGGCGATCTCGGAAAAGTGGATCCACGCTCTGAGAGATTTGGTGACGCGGACGACGGCCCTGACAGGTGGCTGAGGGTAGCAGACGCGAGGATCGCAAAGCAAATCAATCTGCCAGGAGCCAGCGGCGATTGTTTGGTGGTAAGCTGAACAGCGGGGTCGGGTCCGTTTAGAACATGAAGGGGATCTCGACGATGAGGCGGGTCGCGACGGTGTAATTAAAGCCACTTGGTGCCGTGCTGGGAAACCACCAATACGATCGACCGCCGATTAAGACAAGTCCAAGGTGCGAATCAGAACAGCAAAGATGCTGCTAAAATTGGGGCTAGCCCGTTCCGGTCTGTGCTGCACTTATTGTTGGGTAGATCCGGACAAGTGTGGAATCTTGGATCGGTCGACGATGCCGAAATGTGCCGGTGCAGGATGGCGGGTGATGTGGATTAGGTACCTTGGGGATGGCCACTGGAAAGCTCCGAGCCAGCGGAATGGGATGTGATCCAAGGCGACGAAAGGAAGGCGCTGCACAAAAACCCGGCGCTGCCGTGGGGCGTCCTGCGACGAGAAAGCAAAAGCTGCAATGCTGCGTTTGGTTATTTTGGATCCGGCCCTCGAGGGCTCCGGACGGTTAATATGGGCAGAAAAGTTGCACCTAAGATGCGGGCCCGCGGTAAAGTTTGCCAGGGGTTCAGTCGCGCGCCAAAACAAATGGCGGTCTTTGGTGCAGCGTTGTGCGGTTTGACAAGCCCAGCGTGTTCGAGTAGTCGCTCGGTGCGACTTGTCAGGCGGCGTCTGGGGGATGATTCGTGCTGGCGACTCCTTGTCGCAGCGGTAAATGGGGGGCGAAGCGAGGTGGGGTTGGTGTCAAGCGGGCGAATGGGTAAAAAAAGCGTTCGAGTTGGGCCAGGACGGCTGGGGATGCGATTCGTCCAATGAGGCAAGTCGACGACGAAATGTCAACAGACTCCTGCTGCAACTCTAGA
This sequence comes from Madurella mycetomatis, assembly GCA_022530565.1. Lineage (NCBI taxonomy): Eukaryota > Fungi > Ascomycota > Sordariomycetes > Sordariales > Madurella > Madurella mycetomatis. Next base: position 8,546,709 of record JAJTVB010000003.1, on the reverse strand, counting down.
AGTAAGCTTCTCGATGGAAAAATGCCGGCGGTGAGGGGCGGGGACCGCCCAAGACGCTCTTTTGACGGTGAGGACTCAAGTCAAGGGAAGCCTGGACGTGCACTTGCTTCTGCCTGTGGACAAGCTATTGGGATGACGCCGATGTCGATGGATACGGTTCGTCGTCCCAATTTGTAGGCCGCTCGATGCAAGGCAGAAGGAATCACCAGGCTTCGCAGTCGCAGGGAGGAAAAGAAGCAGTCAGCAACTTACAGGGAAGGGAGAGTGAAGACTGCCGGTGGAAACTGCGCGAGCTTTACCCCCTTTCTTTCCCCTCTCGCCGATGGGACCAGCCTTGATCGCGGGGGTATTTTGGTGTTAGAGATAAACTGGAGCACCGAGCGCCGTACAAGGGAGCTGTGCCGAGTCAGAACGTCAGATCGATATAATCCCCAGTTCCTGCCAAACGACGAGATATTTGGATTGCGGATTCCAAGGAGATACAATGTAATAGGGATGGAGGGTCACCCCCTGGGAACCATGTGCCTTTATCATAGTGGTAGAGACCCTTACATGCACGACGTGGCCATCACCAACACTCAAAGACGCATCTACCATTCCTCAACGCTTGACAATTAGACATTAACCCGTGGGTCCGAGTCATGAGGAAAGTGTCTTTTCCGCCCTGGGAAGTCTGGTGTCACCCTGATTTGAGTGGCTGTCGATTTGCAATTGCCCCTCATGCATTATCCACGCCGTGCATAACACGATTGATGAATGGCTGACAGCTCCGCACGCGAGATTTTGGAGTGTTAGCGACCCCGGGCCGGGTGGCTGCCATTGGCAGGTTGTGGTCCCGGCGCTCAGACGTGAAACAAGCGAGGGGTTTGCGTCTTGTCCGAAAGCGGCTCAACTCCCCCAGGAAGAGGGATCAAGGGGACGTTGGGACTGCCCAGTGGCAAGATATTCAGATGATCGGTTGGGACCGACATTGGTTTGCTCTGCATGCTGCCTGACAGTCATTGAGTCATGAGAACCCGAGAGCTCGCATTTTAGGCACTCGATGCGAGGTAAAGATTGTTCTTGCCCAATCGAGCATCAGAGCCCTGCCTCGAACAACGCATGGGGGCCATCTCTGAAGAAACCCCGCATTGAGTTTTCGCGTGGCTACCTGAACTTAAGTATTTGGAAAGCACTTCACTGCAATATACCTTGTGGTGACTACACCTGCTTTTTCATTTATGGCTTGCGCTTAACGTCCACCTGTCAACTATACACTATTAGATGACTCGCTAAGCTCGAATAGAAACCCCAGTGGACCAGCTCCAAAGTCCCCGGCGATCGACGCCGGGGCAGCAGCACACGATCTCGACGAATCCTTCCTAAATCCAGGGCAAACGATCGACCCTTGCGGCAGAAACGTTCGCCACAATCCGTCCAATCTCGCATATCCGGGTCATGACAGAGGAGCTAGGAGAACGCACGGGACGCACGCACCACATGCAACCCCTGAAAGACCCCTGGAACATGGCTGCCAAGCCTTTCCAGCACCTGCATCTGGATGAAACGAAACGACGCCAGTGACGGATAGTTCAAACATCACAAACATCAACCCCCATACCCAGTTCTGGTTATCAAAATCTAGAAACTGGGGAAGGATTGGACATGGGGTCCCTGTGTTTTAAAAACAACTTCGTTTATCGTCTCTTGCGTCTAGCGCGGGCTGTTGCCGTCGTCCACCAAGTGCCCCTCATCCCGAGTTGCCCACCGTGCGCCCCCTGTACAGTATCATGTGGAGGGTTACACCGGTAGCCGGAGGCTTGACACTTGGGACCGCATGCCCTTTCCACGTAGCCACATGAGCTTGCTCCTGCAGGATAATAAAGCAATATCAAGGCCGATGCGCATTGCTAGGTCAAGGCCACAAAGACAAACCGACCCCTGGTCTTGTCCGCGCCGACGTCAGGCCGATGGTGACCTTGTCACGCTCCTCTTTGATGCACCGCACAAATCGGCTTGTGATGGATGTTACCAGGTGCTGTACTTGATCAAGGGGCAAGGCGACATGCTACAGGACAAACTGGCACTACACAAGGGCTGAATTTCCTGTATCACACACCGATCTCCGGCTGTGCCTCTGGCCTGCGCAGGGTTGATGCGCACCCCTGCCCCCGCTTCGCTTGTGAGCAACCGAGGTGACGGATTTCACCGATTGGGTTTGGATGCATCATGGTTGATAGGGTTAGGTTCAACCATGATTTACGGGTTCATACACGGGGAGCGTTGCACCCGAGTGAATTGATAGCACAAGAACATCCAGGCTAAGAGTGATCCAGGTTTGCATCTGTCAAGGGGAACCTGATGTCAACTGTCAAAACACCTCGTCTTACCCACGAAACATCGCCGCGCCGATTGGCGGCTAAGCATCCTAGGTTTTACAAAGACCCTGGTGTTTCAAGTAGCCGGGGCTGGGCAAACGCCCATCACGTTGCTCATACCGCCGGCGATATACTTCTCAGGCTGGAAACAATGTCAGTGCTCAAGAGGAAGGTGTCAATGGCCAGCACGGACGAGAGCGCGGCCGCGGTAAACGCTCTCCGATGCAACTTGCTCCTTTCTCGCGCATCCAAGTTAGAGGCGGGGCGGCTGTATCCACGGCAGCTTAGCATTCAACAAATCCATTCCAGCTCGGCAAGGAATATGCCGTTTGTTTGCGCGGGGAAGTTCTCGCCTCGCGCCGCCACCCTCACAATCTAGGGGCGAAAGTGGCGGTGTGTGCTCTGCGACGGCACGGCGGAGCGGCCACGTCGGGGTCGGGATTTTTCGTCGGAAAGGGCAGGGTATCTCCGCAATGCCCCTCATCCCATCAAGCTTCCTTCAGGCTCTTGGCGGCGCGGAGGAGGGACCCCGGAAGGGCATCCGGAGGCCACCGAACAACAGCGTCGGCCGCATCCTTTCCGAATCCGGCCCCGGTAGTGGAACCTGGATGGCCATGCGAGCACCTTGATTGGGTCACTGGTGACAATGCATGTCTTGGAGAAAACTTGCTTTGGCTAGCCAAATCGATGTCGGCTGAGCTGGACTGCCACTGAGCGCTGTTTTATTGGTGTCCAATGGTTGCGCAACCTCTGAACTTTCCCAAAACATGAAAGCGGTGGATGTACGGCTGGGGGAGGCGGGAGCCACCGCTGTAAGCTTCTCGATAGCCTGTAAAATATGACTACCACAGCTGCACGCCGAAACACCGCCGCTGCATGTCGCGGGCCGTACGCAACGTTTATCTTGGTTTTCGAGCTAGAAAGGAGGTGTTGCAATTTCGCTAGACTCCATCGAATTAACATGTTTCAGTGGCTTGCACTGGCAAATTTGTTAACAGAGCACATCGAGACATTCAGCCGGAGGGTTGCGCCAGGGTTTCTCCGTTGTGGCTGATGGCCCCCTTCACGTCATCCCACCCCACACAAGCTCTCTCTAAATGACAGCTTTTCCGCAACATGTGATTCCTGAGCAGCCACCCTCTGTCTGCTGAATGATCAAATTCCCACCATGCCTGCTGGTGTCCCGCAAAATACCGACCGGGCAAGCCGCTCCTTTTTTTTTTTTTTTTTTTTTTTTGCGAACATCAGCATCGGCGATCCGAGGCTGTTGAGGTAACCAAGCGGGAAGTCGTGTGCCCGTTATCCATCGATGGCTCCAGCCGCCGTGCAACATGCTTCTTCGGTGCAACCTACACTCATCCGACCACGGCGGGGACAGGCCGAACGGCGACGTCTGTGCTCGGCACTGACTCCAGACGAATGGCCACTCCTTGTCCTGCAGTTGATCCGCGGCCCCAGCCCGACAACCTCAAACACCAACCTCCTCGGTAAATTCTTCTGTGGGACTCAAACGCTGGCATCGCCGCGCTGGACGGCCCAGACCGGTGGCCGCGCCGCCGAGGGCTGACTATCAGATGCTGATGCGGGGTTGGACACCGCAAGTTCGACCTGCCAGAGCCGATGGGTTGTTCGATCCCAATCTTGACAGCTGGATGCGAGTGGGGGCCATGACAACTAAAACCTTGGCAATGCTTTCTAGCATTGTCGTCGAGATCCGCTGTCTGACACTGCCGCCGGATTGACGCCTCATCCGCGCGCTTGGCCAACCGTTGCGCCATCAAGCAGCGACGTTTAGGTCGGAACATAGCCTGTCATCTCCCTCTCGTGGCGCCACCCAGCATCTGCGACGTCAAGCGCGGACGCAAGCGCCCGACGCCGCCGTCCGGGCGCTTAGCATCCACATCCAGCAAGATCGAGGCGTCTCAAACGCACGCAACCGGGAACCTCCGTTACCAGCGTCGTCCACGGAATTTTAACTGTCCTTCCACCGCATCCAATTGGCTAACCTGGGCGTAGGACACTCAGGACAGGGCCAGTGCTAAATTTGATGTTTGGCCGCCATCCACGATTGGTCCACTCACTGAACCCTGGTGCGGGATCCCGATCCGGGCCCTTCTTGCAGCGGCTTCTCGTCGAGCCGAAGCAATGCACTTCCAAAAGAAGGGGCGGAGGCCGCGGGTAATGACAGCATCGCGTTTGTCTGGGCCAATGAACGACCCAGAGGGCGACCATGGTGCGGCAAGTCGATGAACCCGACAATGACGAAGGGAACCACGTTTAGGCTCGTTTGCCGTTTCTTCTTTCCAGCCTGCTGTTTCACCCCGGCCGTTGCGAAAATAGAAGGTCACGGATACCTATTGATCGGAACCTGCCCCGTATACTCCATTGTTCGCCCTTGGAGCTTAATTTGAAGCTGTTTGCTACCGCGTTCCCGATGCCGCGGATGCGAGATGATTGACTACAAGCGCCGGTCGTTTAGATGACCGGCAGCCCCAACCTGCGTATAGCACGATCTGGGGTCTGACAGATAGTTGGGGGCGGAGTAAATGGGCGTTGGTGCACCCGAGATAGAGCACAAACATAGCTGTTCCATCATGATCTCGTTATCTATCTCCTAAAGATAGTGTGATCACACACGGCTCAGAATAGAGCAAGGACCACAGCTATGAGTACCTAGGCTGTGTGTAGTCAAATGCATTGAACGCTTGGATCTTGTTGGAGGCTCAGGCTGAGAACCAATGTTACTATCGGATGCAGCTTCCGCTGCCGTGCTCGCTCGAACGACAATGCTAATGGCATCTATTATATTCTACATACGCATTGCTCAGAGAGAGGGCCGCCTCGCAGTACCAACACACCTCAACTCCACCAATACCAGGAGAGTGCACTTTTCCACGCTGCGCTTCCTTCACGAATTCACAGCATCAATGCAGCCCCCAAAACACCCAACTCAACTTTAGTTGGTGAATATGCGGTGACCGCACCGCGCCGCCGGAAATCTCCTGCCTTTGTATCAGAACCTATCGCACCACTGCCGTGCATCCGACTCACTGCCGGAACGGACAGGAAGATTGTAAACTTTCACGGTTTGCATCTTCCCTTCAAGCTGTGCCGCTCGTATCGTGCAGCTGGGCCGTTGGTAACTACGACTACCTCCCAACTGCACCCTACCTGCCATTTGGATAGGTATTAAGGTATTGAATGCAAGGCGGAGAAACAAAACAAATAAGTAAAAATTTCTACAATTCAATACCCAACATAGGTATATCACGTAATAAAACCTCCAATTTCTTCTCCAGCGCTGATTTCCTGGTCACTACATCGGTACCCAATGTTGGCAGACATTCTCAAGTAAAAAGCTCAACTTACGTGGCCTGTATTACCAATCGAAGGATGGGGTTCGAAGCAGCGAATGCTAATTAGATTCGCCGGTTTTTCATTCAAAAGCGCTGCGCGGCGAAGCTAATGTATTCTCGACAGACGTGGAGAGCATTGCTTTTTTACTAATTAATTGCTGCGATGCATATGTAAGCACTCAACATATGTCGTGCCACGCAGCCCTTGGGCAATCCTTGGGCGATGTGTAAATTCAATACGCATTTTTACACATCATGCTGGGCTGAGTCCTCTGGGCAGGTGGGCCGGTGTGGGAAAAACTCCGAGGTTAGTTGAGATGCATATGTCCTCGCCGCTGGGTTGCATGATATATGCAGTTGCTTATCGAGCGCTGGTGACTGGGGATGGGGTCCTGGTACTTATGCCGTGAGCTGAGGTGCGAGGGTGTCCGCAGTAGGCGCTGGTTGAGAGGGAAGCGTGGATATCTTCATGGTTTCCGTCATCGTTGGTGTCATGAACTGACGCTTACGGGCTATCCCTGCCAGTATCGGTGTGATAATAAGACGACGGACCATTCCCACGAGTTTGGCCGTTCTTACTTAAAAGGGTGTGGACTTGTTTCTGTTACGGTCTCGCTGCGCTGGCGGCACTGCCATTTTGCTGTCATGCCAATAGATGCCATGGCGGTGCGTGGCATCTCGAGTTGTTGGCGGCGGAAAGTTATGCTAGAGCATTGGCAAAGACCTTTCCACGTAAAAATTTCTTGCAACGAGGTTTGGCCTACGATCAACGAAGACACATGATCGAACTCCTCGTATGTTTTGCCTGAGCAAGGCCCTTTCCTTACTATCCCATATATTAGTCATGCTGTGACAAAGGAAACGAAGCCTCCCAGCGAGTTAGTTAATGGGAACGCGGAGATGGGAACAAGGCCATCGAACCCTTATCCTCCTCTACTTGGGGAAACAGGGTGCATCGAGACCAAGGGATGCCTGATCAAACTCCTTTATGGACTCTTTCCCCGATGCAGTCTCCCGCCCATCCCTTCCTGTACATCCAATGAGACGTAGTCCGTTCCTCCACGCGCTCGCAGACCGCGCCCACACACGCCGTATCATGTATGTATATCTCCCCTGTCGCCGCTTAAAACGCCGTCCCAATGCCATTCGTTATGACCGACAAGTATCCTGAAAGCAGACGATATCGTATGCTCCAAGCGTAGTTAACACTGTCTAGGGTAACGGCGGACTAGGATGATGCCTAGTCGCTGGTTCTCGTCCTAGAGCCTGCCGGGAGCCAACATGAGGGGCGGACCGCCGATCATCTGCCGTTCCATAGCATAGGCTGCGTCTCCTAGCGGTAACCGTTGCCATGGTACTGCGGGCGAGGGTAGTCCTCGAAATAGGGGTGGTTGCAGGCTTGCTTAGCGGAAATGCGTCCAGCGGGGTCGTAAACGAGCATCATCTCGAGGAGGTCCAGGCCCGCTTCGTCGAGGTTCTGGCACAGAGGCTGCGAGTGGTCGCGCACCCACTTGGGGAACGAGGCCTTGAAGTCGGGATAGCTAGTGACTCCCGGCCAGACGTCCTCGGTTGGTGTGCCAAGCAGGCTGCGAGGAAGGGGTTAACGCCTCGACTCTTCAGATATACTCAGGGTAAAAGAACGAACCGGAAGATCTTGAAGATCTCATCAATCTCGGAGTCACCAGGGAAGAGCGGCTTGCGCGTGCACATCTCGGCAAAGATGCATCCAACCGACCACATGTCCACGCCGGTCGAGTACTGGCGCCCACCGAGCAGGATCTCGGGCGCACGATACCAGAGCGTGACGACCTCGTGCGTATAGGTGCGAAGCGGGACGCCGAAGGCGCGAGCCAGACCAAAGTCGGCCAACTTCAAGTTGCCTTCGCGGTTGATGAGCAAGTTCTGTGGCTTGAGGTCGCGATGGAGGATACGGTGGCTGTGGCAGTAGCGGACACCTTCGCACAGCTGGCTCATGAACTTCTTGATGATGGCATCGCCCAGACCCAAACGGTGCAGCTCGGGGCCGGTGCCCTCAGGGAGCGCCTTGCCCCTACCACCGTCACTAACAGGCAGCGACTCCATGTACTTTTTCAGATCGAGGTCGAGGAACTCGAAGACGAGGTAGAGCTTGTGGCCGTCGGCATGGACGATGTTGAACAAGCGCACAATATTGGGATCGCGCATCTCCTTGAGCAGTGAGATCTCGCGGATGGCGGTCGAGGGGACACCCTCATCTTCGGCCTCGAGACGGATCTTCTTGAGCGCGACAATGCGTCCGCCATTATTCAGGTCGCGGGCTTTGTAGACGACACCATACGTGCCTGGGAACCGAATCCAAGTCAGCCGGCGACAGCAGAACAGGGAGGCAGGGGAGCGAGACGGCCCATACCCTCGCCGATCTTTTCAAGTTTCTGGTAGTTTTCCATGGTCGTTAGTTTCGCCCTCGACGGCCGTGATTTCCCGTAGAACTCGAGTCGGTCTGGTGGGTGGCCGAGTGTAGGCTGCAGGAATGCCGTTGTTGCAGGGGGGAGAGCGGTAGCGCGGCTGGTGGGGGTGGAGCGAAAGCTGAGCTGTCGGAACGAGGGGCAACCGATGCCGAGAAACAAACAAATAGCGGCCTGACGGCGATGCGAAGCGAAGAAGAGAGGAGAAAATAGGTGCTAGTAGCCCTTCGCCATCAATGGTCACTTACTGCGCTAGTGTTGTATGTCTGCTCGAGGCCCGAGACGTTCAAAAGTGTCGTCGGTGCCAAATTCGCGAGGTGTTCGGGGTCAGAAATCTGCAAACAAATTTCCGGGGGTTGATCAACAAATTGACAGCGGCTGTCTGGGCGACGCGACCCGAAACCGCGTCGAGGCGTCTAATCAGCCCCGCAGTGGCGCACGGCCCCACTAACAACTTGGGCCGTGGCATGTCGTTTGCAAACAGGAGCGAGGGGCGCCGATGGAGCCCCGCGCTCAAAGATTGTGCAACCTTTACAGCTGTTCTACTTCCTATCCTGACCCTTAGTAAGCTGGCAAATATCTGCAGCGTCCAGCTTGTGTTTTTGGATCCTCGTCTCCTTTCTCGTTTTATCCCTGTACACAATGACCGTCGACATTAAAGACCTCGATGCGCATGAGCAGCCATCGGACGAACTCAGAGCGACGTGGAAAGCATTCTCGAGAACCGGCCAAAAGGACTTGCTCAAGTCAAAAGACATTGACGATCTACAATCACCAGAAAGTGCAGCCGAATTCCATCTCGCGGGTACAATTTCCGTCGAGACACTGAACCGCTCTTTCCGGCATCTGTACCCGGGCGATGCCGCTGAGCTACAAGCCCCTAAAGACGCCCCGATATACTACCATCCCCTCCTGCCAGGTAAGTCTGTCCTTGTTCTCTCCTATGGACCGTATCCCAGGGACTGATGTAAACCAGGCCTCCTCATTGTCCCGTCGGTTGTGCCTCCTGAGGTCCAAAAGATCCTCTTAAGGCACCTCATCCACAGGGACCTCAGCCAGCCAAGCCACCAAACAAATCTCCACCTCCACTTTGATCTCCCCTATCCTAGACCCGAAGAGAATGGGGGCGATACTTCATTCTTCTCGTACACACCATCGTCTCCCGTCACTTTCAACCCCAAGGATCCCGGAGTCCACAAGGCCCTGTCGGTTAAACAGGTCCTCGAGCGCAAGCTGCACTGGGTAACGCTCGGCGGACAGTATGACTGGACGAACCGCATCTACCCGGGAGAGCGACCCCCAGACTTTCCACCCGACGTCGCCGCCTTCCTAGAGACCCTCTTTCCCGAAACGCTAGCGCAGGCGGCCATCGTCAACTTTTACACACCCGGCGACACCATGATGATGCACCGCGACGTGTCGGAAGAGACGGACAAGGGACTGGTGAGCCTCAGCTTCGGGTGTGACTCGCTCTTCATGATCGCCCCGAACGACGTGGGAAAGATGTCAGATGAGGAGAGGAAAAGCGCCGAAGGGGGCAAGGAGTACCTGCTGCTGAGGCTGCGATCAGGCGATGCTATTTACATGACAAGGGAGTCCCGATTTGCGTGGCACGGTGTGCCCAAGGTGCTTAAGGGGACGTGTCCGGACTACCTGGATGACTGGCCGGCGGAGGATGGCAAGTACGAGGAGTGGCGGGGTTGGATGAAAAATAAGAGAATAAACCTTAATGTGAGGCAGATGAGGGACTAATAAGGGCTAGGTTGGCGTTGAGCCCTCGACTCCGACGGCTGAACGCAATTGACGTGCGCCGGGGCTTCACAAGTTGCCATATTGTAAGCAGACGGCGAGTGACTCAGATAGGGCGTAGCCCGGTGAACTGAAAATCGTATGACCGTACGAAGTACACAAGCCTGCGACCATGTATAAGACCACCCGGAATTGTAGCAATTCAAACTAGTATCGATTCCAATCTTTGATCCGATGGAGCGTCGATTGGGCACCGTGCCACACCATTGCAGCAGTCTTATGAGCCGCGACGAGAACTGCCACAACGCAGCATAGTGTACTAGTGTATAAAATGCTATCCTCTGCGCATCCATATTTCCATATTTCTGCAGCCACTCACACCCTACATCCACGCACCGGCTGCACAGCCACGGGAAGCAGAACTAGATGATTCCGATCCGAGCTCCCGACTTGCCGCCAGATAATTAGCGACTCGTAAGATCCAAATTCGATCCGACATTCAAATTCCAATAAACAACAGGTCACCCCAAATATCGAAAAACTAAAACCATAAGAAAGAAAAAAAAAGCTAACGGGTGATGCTAGCCGTCACCTTCCTCGCCCATTATCGACCACCGCACCGCAGCGTCCCCTATTAATTACCACACACTCATCCGCGTAAGACACCCACAAGCAAATGAAAGCGAACGGGAACGATAAATGTGCCAAAAACAACCATATCACCCCTTCCCCTGCCACCGTCCCACCCCCTTGCGCGGCGTCTGCCGCTCGACCCTCCGCGTCCCGGCATGCCTCGTGCAGTGCGAGTACGCCACACTCATGTCAACGCCGTGGTTCCGGTGCTGGGACCCGCTGAGCGCGGCGCTGCCGCCCGTTGAGGCGCCCGCAGACGTGCAAGAGGCCGCGCGGGACCGGTGCGCTGCCTGTAGGTCTGCGAAGCAGGAGGCTGAGATGAAGGAGGGAAATCAGCGGGCGGAGGGGGAGGTGGTGGTGGAGGAGGATAAGGGCGGGGAGATGAGTAAAGGGTTAAAGGGGAGGGTGAAGGAAGTTCTTGGCGGATTCAGGAAGGGGCTGAGCTTGCCGCCTTCTCCAACGAGGAAGGAAGGGTTGGGGGCGGGGGACAGCGGAGAGGATAGGGAGAGGGAGAGCGAGGAGTTTGTGAGGAAGAATGCGGGGAGGTGGTAGCGGCGGTGATTGGAGGTTTGGTACATTTGGTGGACTGATTGAGAGGATGGCTCGGGATGCAAACTAGACGTATCGACCCTCGCGGGCTCTGGGAATTATGGTTACTAAGAGCCTTACTCGGCTGGCAAGTTACTCGCCCTTTCCGCGCGTTGCATTAATACCTTGGCTGATTGTATTAAAATAAGTACGAAACTGAAATATTCTATCGAGGCTATAGCAGTCCAATGACTATGAGGCTGCAATGAGGATAATCAAGAGACAGCCTCGAACAGCTTGCCCGTCTTCTGCTTGCCGCGAATGAGTGCTTCATAGGACTTCTAGACTTTAATTTCCAGTTTCTGTGCCTATTAGCGGGGCCATGTGGGCAACGGTTGGTGGTTACGATTTGTTTCAAGTGAGATACAGCAGAGATGAACGCTTTCATTATGAATAATACTAATAGTGTTTACGAAGGACCCTCCAGTGTCCGTCTTTGTTCTATATTCAAAGCGAGGTAGAATGGGACCCTCCATCGTGTGTTCCCCAATATCTACTATGGCGCCTGGCGCGATGAGTACCTCGGCCATAGCCGGATCGCCCGTTGGGCCGCGTAGTGGAGCAGCGTCTGGTTTCTATTATCCGCGATATTCGCGTCAACCTGGTCCTTAAACAGCTGCGGGAGCATGTTTATGAGGCCGAGTAAGACGGCCGCCCGTAGCAGTGTCCTGTCCAGAGCAGTGCTGAAATATACATCTGCATATGGAGGAAGAAATATTTGACATAAGCCGTCCTCGGGTCTATTGCCAGGCACTACGAATCTATGGTTGGACCCTAATGAAGCGAAACTAAGGTTGAGCACGTGGGGGAGGGTAATGCTGCTGCCCCGGTTGCGTTGCCACTTCCGCACCTTGTCCCGGATGAGCTTGATAATGGTACTCGTAGGACCCAAGAAACTCGTATGGTCCCCTTTCGGCCGATATTTGGTGTGTAAATGGGTAGTTCGATGACAGTTCTGATGGTGGTGGAACCTGTGGTTGTTGTTGCTGTTGTCCCCAATCCACTTGACTCCAAGCGAATTGTTGTGTCGCATTATTCCGCCCGCCCCCACTCCTGCCCCTCCAAGCTCCGGCTTTTCTCCCCATGGTTCACGTAGCTGATAGGCCGTGTTAGGCTTGTTATTCCGGGTAGCGTATCCCCGACCCAAAAAAGGGCAAGCAGATGAGGGTGATGGCTCCGACTGAGCCCACAACCGCGCCAACGATGACCGGGGTATTAAAATCACTGTCCGCGGTGCTTTCTTCCGGGGAGTTATCACCGCCATTGGAATTTGGTGAATCCACATCCTCTGAGCTACCGCCCAGAAACGGTGCCCCCTCTGAAGTACCACTTCGTGAGTCGCTTGTGGCCTGGGTCGGATTGGACGTGCTCGATGTTGAGCTCACTGGAGTAAACGAGCTATCGAGCCCGGTACAGAGGTGATGCCTCTGGGTAGCTCGCTATACACCGTTCGTGCTTCAGGAGGCAGGCCAATTTGCTCGGGGTAGCCTATGAACGAAACGGATGGCCAAGATGGAGGGCGACGCGTTGAATATAGTGATTGTCGTACACGAGCGGTAACTAGCGACACAGTCAATGTTGATTTCTACCTGCCTCGTTTCTCTTGGCTCACGGGTCCTTAGACTTGCCACCTGAAGTTGACGGTGACTGTCGCGGACCGGTCATCAGCAATCGCGAAGTAGTGATCTCTGGCTGATATCCCGTCGCAGGCCGCTCCTTGGTAGTAATCCGTTGTCATCGTGCCAGAGCCGCTGCTGTCATTCGTTTCCACACATACCCTGATGGTCCCACACTGGTCCAGTGTTGTGACGCCGAGGTCCGATATTCGCACGAGGCCACCGCTGCTTCTACGTGGTGGACTTAGCATCGTTGAAGGAGGGACAGACCGAGGCGTCATGCTTACCCGTCTCTCCGGAAGCTACATAACAACCGATCTGGTCGTCTCTATTCACCGGTGCCAGCGCGCTGAGCAGCAGTAACAACGCCCTGAAGTGCGGCAGCGGGGGTCTCCTCCCCATGCCGGTGAAGGCTGATGTTGGCTGGAGATAGCATCTTTGAGATTATGTGGGAACATAGCTGGCAAGAATGAAAAGATTCTCGAGGCAAGGCAATACCCCCTAAACGCGCAGTGTAATTAATTACGCGGTTTCTGACCGGCGCGACCCCCGAAAAGGGCATGCGGGTGCCAGGGGCCGAAACATAGCCATCTTATGGCTACACAACAGGTCGGCAATCAAAGGTTCTAACAAATACAGTGCCCTTGCATAAATAGCAGATTCATGTACCCTGCGTCAGAAGAAATGGGATGCCAGAGTGCTATGTCAACGCAGGACATTGCATTGGTTTCATTCTGTATGTACTACTCGGCTCACCACACATACATGCAGACACTGACTCATATATATTCACAAACCGTTCATTAGTTCCTGACAGAGTCCGCCCGAGACCAGCCCTCTCCCCCATTCCATCGGCAAACAACTCAAATCTCCCGCCGAGTGACAATAACATTCATGTCACTTTGGATGAATACAGCTGCATTAAACGACTTCCAAGGATTAACCGGGTCGACCAAGGTCAAGTCAAACCGACGAAGCAGCTACACATGCATCAGTAATTGCAGAAGTGGAGTTAGGGTTGGGATTGGGGTTAGGGGGACCATATCATCACCTCAACATAAGTCTTGTTAAGCTCGATCTGTGCCACCGTTTTGCCCAAGCACTCCCACCGGCTTCCCGAGGCAAACTCCATCATGACGGTCTGGTCCATGGCCCGGTATTTGGCCGGGTCGATGTCGAGCCACCGCTCCGGTCGGAACAAGTCGGCGTCCTCGCCAAAGGTTTCCTTGTTTCTTAAAAAGCTGAAGGGTGCCCAGGCGACATTGGTGCCAGCGGGGATGTGGACGCCGCACACGACCTGGTCCTTGTCCGAGACCTTGGGCAGCACGGCGGTCGCAGGCGGCCACATGCGCAGGCCTTCGCGGATGACAGCCTGGAGATACGGGAGGCTTCTCGCCTCAGCATCCGTGATGGGGGAGGAGATGCGCCCTTCCTTGATGCCCGTGTCGATCTCAGCCTGGAGTCGGCGGTAGACAATCGGATTGGTCATGATGAAGAGGAGGGTAGAGCGGATGGCGGTCGCGGATGTGTCGGAGCCGGCGATGATTTGCACTACCGTCTCGCCTTCGGCTTCCTCCCTGGTCAGGCCGTGGGCGACGAAGGAGCCGAGCATGTCCCGCTTGACGATGGGCTTGTCGCCGTACCGCTCGGCTACCGCGTCATGGGCGACGCCCATGACGGTGCCGATGCCGACCATGTTGCGGACATTGGGGATGAGCCACTTGAGCCGTGGGGATTGGATTGTGTACAGAAGCCAAGGCACCAAAGCGGTGGCGAGCATGACGGGAAGGGTACTCTCGGTTGTCTGGATGTAGCTGTGCAGATCCTTGTCGGCGACCAGGTATCCGAGTTCCTTGCCAAATGCCAATGCCGAGATGACATCGAGTGTGAAATACTGCACCTTGCGCGCAAGATCGACAGGCTTGAAATCAGTCTTGGTGGACAGGTACTTGGTCTCGAGGAGAGACACGAGACCAGCAACTTGCTTGTCGATCTGCTGGTGGAGATTGTCAACATCCTTACCGCCATATCCGGGCATGAGCTTGGCTCTCAGCTTCTCGTGGACCTCGTCGTCCAGGACCGAAAAGGCGTTGTCCTTATGAGGGTCGAACCGGAAGCCGCGGTACCAGTATGATCGCTGCCAAGCCGAACGAACCCCCCATATACGTCGCAGTTCTGCGCCGTCGCCGCATACCACCCAGTTGGGGGCGATCTTTGCGATGGGACCTTGGTACACAGTGTCAGGGTCACGTACTGGCGTGGCCCGCGGAGGAAACGTACCGTATTTCTTGTTGGCATCCGCGAGGATGAAGCACATCCGACCGCTTAGCTGGGTGTAAATCAACCAGAGGTCCGTCCATCCAGCCCAGGGAGGGCCTGGGATGTGTCTCAATCGGGCATAGCCTCTGACGCGCTCGATGATCAAGTATATGACGACGAGAGCCAGGCCCAGAATGCCCGCCGTGGAGGGCGCGCACAACATGGCGAGGTCCGCCATACTGTGAGGCCGCCTGGGAAATGTTTTACGGGAGTGCAAGTCGGGGGCATAATTGGGGGTGCCACAGAGCTGGGAACTTAAGTGTCCCGGGAAATGGGAAGAGCGGGACCGTGAGAGCCGCTACTGCATTGTTCTACTGCGCAGTTGAGCGAAAGGGGAATAGTGACGAAATGCCCGTGAAGTTAGGCGAAGCGGAACCGTGCCGGGCGTCACCTTGGGAACAGTTGGCCAAGGCGCTTGACAGCGCACCAGCGAATCGGGAGGCACAGTTCCGTGGCACCCCCTGTAGTGTGTGGCCCTGGCCTGTTCGGTTGATGTTAGTGACGTGCCCCACGGACATTTTAAGGCCGTTCGCCGACCCCTTCGGCTTTTCTTCCCGGCTTTTTTCTCCTTCGCGATAACAACGAACAATCGGATACCAGGGACGCATGCACAATGCCTCAACCACAGCCAGAAGATGGCCAACGTCAAGATGAAATCGAAATAGTGGGTTCCTTTTATTTTGCCTTTTTACTTCATTTTATTTTTTTATATTTTTTGTTATTATTTTTTCTTCCCGGCGAAGCCAGATCCAGATCCCATCCATAGCCTCCCGTAGACCCCTCTCGCACATACTGAAACACATTGTTTAGGTGGCCGGCGATGATGATAGTGATTGTGATTCTGCTCTAGGCGAGGTACGTTCTTGATCTGCGGCGTTGGGCCCAGGCGCGTGCCCCCGGATTCCGATAAGGGCCAAGAACTAAGAAATTAAAAAATCCTTGCATCAAAGTCATCGTCGGACAGCCTCACGTCATTACGGTCCAGCATTCTCGCTTTCCAGCAAGAAAATGGGCGTACCTACCATGCCATGAGCGCCGGAAGTGAGCTCTCAACCCGTAACACAAGAGCGGCACTCCACTGACCGAGGCCATTTGCAGAATACTTTTTGCCAAACGACGCAGTACGGTGACCTTCTGATTGCCCGTGAATTGTGCGGTACTGAACACTAACCACCGGCAGCCCGAGATCGAGCGATTAGGTATCGGGCCGAGAGAAACCCAAAAACGCGGAGGGGATGGATTGGCACTGACTTATCCCCGTAGACTTGCAACATCACCTCTTTAGGCTGACATTCGACGATGAAATCTGCCTCTGTCCGAAGAAGGACGGTGCAAAGAGGGTCCTGGACCTCGGCACGGGAACCGGGATATGGTGCATCGAATACGGTGAGAGCACTCCGCACATTTCATGGAGAAAGCTAACGGTAACCGAAAGCGGACGAACATCCCGACGCGGAAGTACGGAAGCCCGTTCCCGTGTGTAGGGCCCAGTTGCTGAGCCCTATCTAGGTTATTGGAGTAGACCTCAGTCCTGTCCAGCCCGAGTTGTAAGTCACTCTCACAAGGCTTTGCTACTATTGCCTCTGAAAGATGGCTGATGGTGAACCTAGCGTGCCACCGAACTGCTCGTTTGAGGTAACCAAACCGTACAATGCAAAGTGCCAAGGTGAGACTAACGTCCGAAAGATCGACGACCTAGAAAAGGACTGGACTTGGTCGAAGCCATTCGATTTTATCTTCAGCCGGTTCATGACCGGCAGCTTTGCTGATAATGCTTCTATTGCGAAGAAGGCCTTCGAGTAGGTTTTTTTTTTTTTTTTTTTTTTTTTTGTGTCTGTCTCGACTCTGCCGGCATTGTTGCTACATCGGTATAGCTGACAGTTCTCCAGCCATCTGGAGCCCGGTGGCTATTTCGAAGCGCAGGACATGGCCGTTCCGTTTGGCTGCGATGACGGTACCCTGACCACGGATTCTGACTTGTGGACTTGGGTTTGCTGGCTGATGGAGGCTATGGAGGCCTTTGGTCGCCCTCTCACTGTCGCTCAGAAATGGAAGTCCCTCATGGAAGAAGCCGGCTTCGAGGACGTTGTCGAGAGAGTGTACAAGTGGCCAACTAACAGCTGGCCTCGCGACCCCAAGTACAAGCAGCTCGGCTTGTGGAGCTTGTATGATATGGACCAGGTTATTGAGCCGGCTATCCTGGCGCCAATGACGAGATCCCTGGGTTGGACGCGGGAGGAGGCCATCGTGCTTGCCGCCCGTGCGAGGAGGGTGCTGAGGGATACGAGGGTGCATGCCTATTGGCCCATGTAAGTCGCACAGGGAAGGATGACGGTGAACAGTTTGACGATTGCTGACTGGCGGTGTAGACACGTGGTATATGGGCGCAAGCCGTTGAAGACGCAACAGCAAAGCCCCAATGCTTGATATGAGAGGACCCAACACGGAAGCAGTTCCTCCAAACGACTTTGGCATGGATTTGTGGACCCATGTGTGGTGAGCTGGATAATGAATATAAAAAAATTCACTAGTTCATTTCGAATGTAGTCCCCTGCATCGCTAAGGTAGTGCCATGACGAGATCCCTTACGAGAGGACTTACATATTTCATGTTTGGACATTGGTTACATCTACTTTAGGTGTAATTCGACTCTACCTTCTTCGATAAGTGTGAGCCCCTTATGCGGTCTACTATGGTACTACGACTAATTATGTCTGTAAAATTTCTTGGACTTTTGCGGTGCCTATTAACTGGCAGATCCCCATCGGGCGTGTCTCTGTGAGCGTCTGTTGCTTATCTTATTGTAGTTAATTACAGTACGATGCGCTCCCACAAGTAGCCAGGTCGCTACGCCACAATTCTCCCTCGCCAAACCCAACAGACTGGAAATGGCATTAGCCCCTACCACCACCCCACAGCTGCATATCAACTCGCCAGCCATAGCTTTTGGCGTCTCAGACTTGGTGCGTAATATTAGATACCTCCACCCCGGCTACCCCGGCGGTGATAACGTCCTCCTCATCCTGCCTACCTTCGACAGCGGCGGCGTGCATCATGAGACAGCTCCCGTTGCCTGCGTCATACTTGCCGATTGCAGGTGGGATGGCTATTTCTCAAAGACCTCTAAAGGTCCACTGTTGGAGGATACCATATGCCGACGCCATCCTAGCTGCGTCGTCTTACTACTTCGTCATGTCCCGTGTTTGCACCATTTCCATCGAGCCCCACCACATGTGAAGGGCGAAAGGTCCTAGGTTTGTACCAACTCTCGGCAAACCAGTTTTCGGCCGGAATAGGCTGTTGGCGATTGCTGGAACTGCCCACGCCGCTCCTACGAGAATAATGATCTCAAACACCATGCCGGGCGCAAGCAAGAGTTCTTCAACACGAGCCGCCTTGATTGGTTGTGGAGGAAGCTGGTCTGTGAATTGGACTGATGATGACATAGTTTAGATTAGACCGAGGCAAGGCTATCACCTCGAGATGAGGTCAAGACCTTGTAGTAATTAGTTGGTAAGCTTACATGGGGGAACCGCGTGCTAACATGGGAAGCGTCCATTTAATGAAAGCAAGGCTGCTCGGAGTGCGGGAGTCCTTGGCCTAAACTAATTATAGGTACCCCGTGCGCCTCCCCATTTAACTACCTGATGTGGAACTCTCGGAGCTCGCGCTCCTAGTTCTAACAACTACAATGGCCGGATCAAGACCGGCAACTACGATAGCCATGGTTGAAAAGTAGAGTCCCACTCTAGGCGGCGGTGCCGTATGACCATCCAGAGCCTTTACTTGGGCAGCTTGGTGGGCGAATGGATGCGAGGAGAGGGGGGAAACAGAGAGGTAGTAGTGCCTAGTACATACTTGGTTGCTTACCTCTAAGATGATGCAACATTGTCCGGATGTGGCGGCACAAAAGCTGCAGAAGAACCCTCGAGCGACGAATGCGGTTGTCTGACTTCTAGTAAGGCTGCTGTAAGAGGCGGCGATGGGTGGGGAGCTCTGCAGGATCTGCGGGGCTGGAAAAGGGGGTGACAAACTTCCAGCTGATCGGCGCCGAAATAGCTAGAGAGGGCACGCAACAATTGTCAGACGAGTGGAAGGATGCCAGGGAGGGACAATCATAGGTAATGACTGGCAAGGACGACCATTGGGCAGAGGTGCTGCCTCGGTCGCCTCCCATATTCTTGAACTATCCATGAGGGAAAGAGAGGCGTCCTAGCAATACACCTTAGGAGCTACCTGACACACGCTGCACCAATCGTCCGATCCCCGAGCTCCTCATGAGCCGGCGTGCAGAAGGCTCATTGCGAATTCGAACGACTTTATACTATAAAGAATGTCCTGGTCCATAGAATAGCCGTTACCTCTTCGCCACGATTTGTTACCAATCCCCACTTCCCAGTTTCTCCCTGAAGCCGGATGCTGGCTTTGGGCGCCTGGACAACGCGTTGCCGACGCTTCTTTAGCAAGTGTACTCGATGCCACATTGGTCCTAGATTTTGGATTTTGTGAGCAAATCAGGCGGTGGTTTACAGAGATACTGCCCATGTAGTGGGCAGGGAAACACTTACACACCAAAAGTCACAGTCGCCGGAGCAGCACTATGTGACGAGCTCAAGTTAGCCTTGTAAGTTGGTGAGGGGGATAAACCACGTAGTACTCACACCCAGGGCGGTGCAACCGCAAGGAAGACAGCCGCATTGGCGCTTGTCCAGCAGGCCGACTTCCTTGGCCTGAAGCTCCTGGACGTGCGGCAGAGCCCAGGCAACTCCGATGGTCAGAGCCGAGACGAGGACGGTGAAACGCATGTTTGCAGTAAGAGAAATAGGAGCAATAGTGTTGGGCTGTAATACTAGAGATGTCGGTCGAATAGCGAACTCGAAGACTCTAAGTTGCAAGAGTGAAATGTCATGGCCACTCGAGGACAGGAAACCCCCTTTTAACTTCAAGAGACTGATGAAAGGAGGAAGAGACGCCGTCAGACGGTGCGATCTTGCTCCGACAGATCACTTCCTCAAGCAGTGTAATGGTTGGCCATTAATCAAGTTGCTGCGAACGATCAGGCGAGGCTGGCGAGTGGGATCGAGATGGCGGGTAGCGTGTGCTACAGCGCAGTAGATCAGCTACTGGTTAGGAAGTAAGGCAATGGTAGAAGTTATAAGCCTATTGGGCACTACCCAACTCCCATGTGGTAAGATGCGTGCGGTGTTGCAACA
This sequence comes from Madurella mycetomatis, assembly GCA_022530565.1. NCBI lineage: Eukaryota > Fungi > Ascomycota > Sordariomycetes > Sordariales > Madurella > Madurella mycetomatis. Next base: position 8,526,434 of record JAJTVB010000003.1, on the reverse strand, counting down.
TGCGGATGATGTTGCAACACCTGAACAGAGGCCGGGTTTAGAAACCGGGTTTTCGTTGGACTCAAGAATGAAGAGTTGTGGTAGCGTTCGCCCTGGTATCCAAAAGGGTCAGCTCGGTCAAATGAGCAGTTGATGATCCTTTGATCCATGAATCCTTATTCGTTAACCGCGCGTCTTGACCGCCGGATACTTCACCAAACTGCTCGTCATTATCGGACCTACGGCAAGAGTTATGCTGTTGCGGTGCGTCTCGTGTCTCTCGCCAGCGGCGCTGACAAAACCATTTTTGTTGCGGCCAAAAGGCGGAGAGAGGGGGAATCCGCCGTCGCTAGACACCCGAGCGGGGAAATACATCATGGAATTGGAGGTGTTGGATGCCGATCCCTGGGGATTCTGAGACTTTACACTCTCACTCGCCCACCGTATTCTGCAGTTCCAGTAGGCAGTACATCCCCCCGGCAAAACCGACAATAGGTTGTTGAGATGACTCTCCTCTGCCTATCACATACTGAGCCTGCCAACGTCCTTTCCCGTCGCAACGAACGACGTCTGAGCCCTCGGGTATGCATAGTCAGAAGCCGATTGTTCATTTGGGTTTGTTGTAAAAAGGCCTGGTGGTTAAGCCAGGCCGGGCCCAGGTTAGGCAGCCTACGCGTCAGCTCGCTCTCTAGCCAAACAGATGCCAGTCTTCAGAGGCGATCCGATCCTCGCCGACCGTCGTGCTTGGTCGAACCGGGGCTGGGCTTCCCGAAGCCACCCTCCTGGGTCATGATCCGACGTAGCCGATTGGGGTGTGAATGCGAGAAAGGGGCGCGCTATACATGACGTCACAGACGCGATGCGTGTTGTTCAGTGGTATCCAGCCCTAAATACGACATGGCCGGTCATTAACGTTACCTTGACTCGGTTGGCTCTAATTAGCAGGCGGTCCTCAGGCGTTTACATAACAGCATTGGCAGAAGTTCTGCACAGACGTTGATGATCGAAGCATCGGCTCCTTCCTAAAACAATCGTTTTCTCGCAGCCAGCCTGGACTTCCCCGCCAATTCAACACTAACTATCAGACTTTCCTGGCTTTAGATGTAGTATGTACTGTTAGAGCCTTGAATTCTCTTTGTAATGGTAAATCGTATATCCATTTTGGGTAATTGGTGGGTCCAATGCAAAGGCTTGAGTTAGGGCTACGAGATGGTGCTAAATATGGGCTCGCAGCCATACAAACAGAGCTCCCTCCTCGCACGAACCTCTAAAGTCATAGTAGGTGGTCTGGTGTTCCTTGGTATATGGGGTGGCTATAGGCAGGATACCTACCTTGTGTAACTATAGACTATGTGCTAGCAGTATAACCTAATGATAGGGCTATAGGAAGCCTCCCAACTTACTATGCCATATTCAGAGTTATTTTTAACAAGAGCAAAATCAGGTATACGACGCTATAGGAACGGGGGGCTCTGGAATGGAAAATGTCAAGAAGACTTCGATAATGGGAAGGTTGGCACAGCACTAATTACAAAGCGCCTGAAAGGTCACCAAGCTCCTCGAGGGATATCCCATTATTAGTTTGGGTCAATTCCGCCCACTCTTGTAATGAAAGAATACAGCTAATTCAGAACAGAGACCAGTTACGAAGACAGTCGGAGTCAGACGCATCCAGATTTGCAGGGCGAGGGAACAGGGACCTGCGACATTGCAGGCTGGCTGGTCTCTACGACGGAAGGACGCGGCAAACGGCAGGTGGCGGCTTAGAGCAATTCGCACAAGTACTTCTCTCACCACACGTTGCATAATCCCGTCCCGAGTAACCACTCGACGTGAGGCTGCTAAGCTCTGGGGGCGTGGAATATGCGTGTGCTCCTTGTTCCGGGACAAACGCGCTAGGTACTGTGACGATATATCTCGCAGCTCTACAAATTTTTAAGTTTCTTCCCCCAAGAATACCGCACGTTTACGGCTTCCTAAAAGTTGGAGCGGCTTATCTCCGGCGGGCTAGCAGTTTCTCGATTCTTATCGGGGTTTAGCTCCCACCAGCCACCCAGACGCCGGTCACATGTCGGAAGAATCGGGTAGCCTACAGAATTCTAGTACGAGCTAATTAGGTTTCTTCTGAAAACCAGGAAAACACGTGTGAAAGGATGCTCTACATGTTCAGGCTTCTGATGCCTGTCACTCTTTCTAAACATTCTCTAACCGATGCAGGCCGCAGCTGTAACGTTAACAAGGAGTTGGCCAAGAGTGGTTCACAAGCTGGCTGCAACAATTGTGCTGATCCTGGCAAGGGGCGGCGGTATTTCAGCACTGGGCAGCTGCCGACACTGAACAGCAACTTCCTAGCTCCTAAATGGTGTCAAGGCTAGTGTAGCAAGTGTTCAAAGCCGTATGTTAGCCGTTGAAGTCATCAAAATGTCACTGTCCGCCGTGGCCCTGAGGAGGCTTAGCTCTGGGCTCTTTTGCTAGATAGGGGCTGAATTGAGCAAGTGAGGCGCCCCATTGGGATGATGATAAGCATCACATAGCATCTTGGCCGGGGCTCCCCAGGCCACTCCAGGGAAGGTGACCTAAGAACAGTAACTAGGAAAGGATGGGTCAATCCATGCAGAACGGGAAGGCCAAAGAGCTGCTGCTACGGATCCGAGCTCCAATGAACCGGCGAGCCCCAATCCACATACACCTAGCAGTAAGACACCTCCCCCATAACACCTCGGCTCTCAAAAAGACGGAAAAGGAGGGCTCGATGCTACATCCTGCTTTACGACTCACCAAACCTAGCATTACTCCACGATCCTTTGCAGTTTGTCCATAATGCAATTGGTTACTCGAATGTAAGTTGTTCGTGCAGTTGATGTAACCGGTAAAAAAGAATAGGTGGTTCCAATACGACCAAACCTTTCTGAGGCACCTTGGTTTGTCGCACTGCAGGGAGCGAAAAGGGGGCTTAGAATAGATAAGCGGTATTAATATAAAAGAGACCCCCTACGGCTAACTATGCTCTGACTCATGGCAAAGCTGGGCTATTTCTGATTGCGACAGGTTTGGATGTCTCCGGAAGGTGGTAAATGGTTTCTTTTGTCAGAGACCTCTGCATTCCGGCTCAAAATTACCTCAGTCCTCACGATCGTAGTCCTCTAGTACTTGCCAATTTCTCATGGGTAATTCTCAGCGTCCCGCCCGGCCACTTACATACCCACTTCCAGGGCGACCCTCAGATCTCTTCATGTGTATCACCAGCACTTTACCCTTCTATAGAAGTGTAGTTAGAGAGACGATGTAGCGCCGTTATGAACGAACCTACCAACCTGTACCCTCCCTGCTCAAATACGGCCCATAGTACCGTTTCTGAGCCGCTGTCATGCTCCGCTTCGAATAATTACACACCCTGCCGCATGCTTGATATAATGTGGATTGATCATGTCAAAGTCCAGTTGAAGAATGGTCAGGCTCGCTAACCTTGCAACAGCATCCAGTCATTGGCATTCTCAGTTATCGCCATCGTGGCCGTCGCATTTCGGTTCCCGGCTCACCAAATCAAGGTCCAGAAATTGGTTTTCGATGATTGGACCATCCTTGTGGCCCTGGTACAATATATTTCCATTGAGGCAATTGCGACTACAACTAATATAGACGCATTTCTAGATAAGTTCCTTGGGATTGGTGTCACAACTAACAGTCTGATGAGCGAGTTGATAACCCCATGAGCGTGAGGGGTGAACAATGCGCTGATGCGGAATTTGGGAAGACCGTAAAGGTGGCACCTGCGATGACTCGGCCACTTGAGTTTCGTCACAGGATAGGTATCAAAGTGTCTCCAGGAAATCTAAGTAGGGAATCATCAACCGTAAACGAACCAACAACCCCATCTCTAACCACCTGTTTAACTTGCCGTTCAACCCCTTACATCAACAGGGCCACCGCTCCAATAACAACAACCACCAAGCATCTCGGAGCGTCTAGTGCACTTCCGGCGCCGGTGTCAAAGCCAGGGGGAAGCAGATCGGGGAACTCTGTTTGACCTGGTGAGATAGAGAGGGTTCGAAACGAAGAAGTCGAGGTCGTCTCGTCCGTCTGCGGCAGGCTGAGGGTAGGTGTAGGCAATGAATCGTCATCATCGCCATCCTCCGAGGCCGCCCCTCGCGTGGTAGTAACTAGGGTGGAACTAGTTGTTGTGGATTCTCGGGTGAAGATGTCATCTATACTATCGTCGTCGTCGTCATCACTGCTGCCGCCGCTACTGCCACCGCTGCTGCCACCATTGCTAGAGCATGTCCGGCCGTTCCGGCAGCAACCATCGGTCATACAGTAGTAGCCCTCCTGGTTGGGGGTAGTTGTTAGAAAACCCGGGTTTAGTGGTTTGAGGGATGGGAGCGGGGCAGGATTGGGGCCTTACAGCACAATATTTTCCTGATCCAAAATTGCAGCACACGCCGCCGCTGGGGATGCAGAAGTCAGAGTCGCAGGTTATGCGGCCGGTACCACACCCGCTGCTGCTGTCGCCGCCGCCGTCGCCGCCGCTGCCATCCCCGCTGCCAGCACGGCGGCACCTGTTGTCGTCTGTGCAGACGTAGCCTTCATCGCAGTATCCGCCAGTGGGGCAGCACACGGCATTTTCTGGCATGCAACTACAGAGGAGATTGAGTTAATTGTTGTGGTGTTTAAAGGGAGGGCATTAAGTCGGTTGACATACCCCCTGCCACCGCAAAGAACCTCACCGGGGTCGCATGATCCGACGCCCGTGCAAGTTTCACCGTTCTGTTTGGACATTGTCAGCTTCCATCGTTCCAGTAGGCCGGAGTATTGTGGTGGGGAATTGTGTATACCGGACAGCAGCCCCGATTAGCCATGCAATAATTGCCCGGTTCGCAGTACGTGCTTCGTTTGGATGGGACACCCCGGTTAGAACATGGCTTGACGGTTAGCAAAGCGGGGGGCAAGAACATACGACGCGCAGCACACGTTTCCGATGGGCATGCAGCCTTCGCCACAGAGGGTCCAACCGGGCTCGCAGCCGGACTGGCGGATGAGGAGGCCAGCGGGGTTGGGCGAGGTTACGGCCACCATATCGAGCTGTTCCATGGCGAGACCGCCGAGGAGAGCACGTGTTGCTAGTTCGCCGGTACGCATTTTCCTTTGTTTGGCTCTTCTGTAGATATAAGCCGACTGGGTATAAGAGAGGGCGACGGATAGGCTAGGTAGACAATGACAATGCGCATATGGGAAAGACAGCATCACGACATTGGCCCCGGAGTGGAGGGACAACCGCGTTTTATTTATTGACGCACTGCCATCAGGGGCGGCTGTATTTGCATGGTTGCGACTTGGTACATTTATCCCACCAACACCACGTTTTTCAGCCCTGCGATGATCTCGGACCAAAAATGCAGTCATGCATCAGGCTAAAATATCCCAGCCACTCCCCGCGTCGCATTTCAACAAGGTTACAGGGGGCGCTGGCCCAGCTGTCTAGCAACCTGCAGCTCGTAGCTGCAGAAGACACCAAACTCTGTTGCGAAGTTGGGCCATGGTGTTTCTGGCACACCGTGCTTACCGGTGAGTCGGGGGGAATCGGTCCCAGCAACAACCTGCACACCGCGGTGTGATCGTAACATCGCCTTGTGACCACAAGTTCCACCAACGCGTTGCAAATCTTATTCTTAACCAACCAAACGCATTTGCGGTCCTACTCTATACGTCTTGGCAATTGCAATGCGCAGCAGCTGAGTTGCCTACTGGACATGCGGGGTAAATTCACAACCAGGAGGACCCACTTTTTCTATAGCGCAACCGGCGGCATTAGCCGTAAGGCCAACAAGCCCACGGAAGGAGGACACCAAACCGCAAGCCGACTTCATCTCTAAGAAGCGCGGGATACGCGCTAAAGAATGACGGCGGCGCACGCGTGGGTGCTGCATAGCGTCTACTAGCGCTAGTTGCCGTGGAGGACTGTGCTGTGATCGAGTGCGTAAACCCCCCTACAGACCTGATCGGCCCCGTTACGGCGGAAGTGCTAACCGCCTTCGCCAGCCCAAATCGACGGCCGCAACGGTGGGCGACCTGCCGGCCTTGGCGGCCCAGGAGGCGAGCCCTTCCCTGGATGCGATTGTCGTCGCCGACCGTTGAGCGCAGGTGGAGGGCCGGACGTAGTCGGCGCTCTAGCATGTCGATCCAGTCTTCGCAATCCGAGTTGCGCCGGCTGCCTGCTTTCTCGCCGTCGCCACCCTGCGGATCACCAGCGATGACTTGACCTGCAGCAACCCAGTTCACCTGTACCGCTACCGGCGCGCCACCGCCGATGCGTTATATCTTCTACTCTTCGAGCGACAGTGATCCTTTTCCTGACGCTAGCGATGATGACGACCGTAACGGGAATTGCCGAGAGTGACGGTAGCTCTGGCGCCGACTACAGATTGGGAGCAAGCGGCGCGGTTAGATCGGCGGTAGGCGCACTTGGCCACGTCTCGACGAGCAACGACTGCAGATGTATATAAAGGGACATTGTAATCTAAATTAAAGCTAGAGAACGGCGAGAACAACACTGCCGCTAACTTTAAGGCCGCCCAGCTCCTCAAGTACGCGAGTTTTTCTTCAAACCTGCTTTGTGACCCAATTTCCTGACCTCCACCACTGATAGTTGCTAAGGTTCGGTCGATTTGTTATCTATGCGTGAAAGGATTGGCTGCAGTGGCCTTTGCTTAGAATTATTTTCTACTTGGCCTATGTAACGTCGGTGTCAGTGAGTGGATTGGAAACGGACGGAAGTGGCCAAAGCCGAAGATATCCGAATTGGCAGTCATACGACGTCACAAGATCAGCTAATGATTTTCAGGTTACGTTATAGGAATAAGAAAGATTAGAAGTTTCTCGAAAATACTGGAACTAACATTGACGGCTATAAATTAGTGGCGCCCCCCGGACCCCTTCTGTGGCACGCTATGATAAAAAAAATAAAAAGAAATAGGAGAGATTTTAAATTAGTGTGTGATCAGTGATCAATGCTCTAACGGATGCATTGATGCTGTCCGAACGCTATAACTGACACTCGTCCGGATGAACTGCCGATGACGATTGTCGATGGCGCTATGGCCGAGCATACCGGCCGATATTCTGGGGGCAGCCAGAGCCAGTTTTCCGAGCCCCTCATGATCCACCTGCCATCCGAGCTTATACCGTAGTCTTGATGGAGAGTTGGCGAAGCAGTTCTTGACGGCGCCGGGTGTAAGGTAGATAGCGGCGGCATAGCTATATCGATAGTACCAGAGTTCGTCTGGATATGTAAGCCGATAGGATTAAATGATATGTTGTAAGTTCTTCTATCCGTATTGAGCGTCTGTGTACATCTTCCCGTCGCCGTATCCCAGATCTTAACAGTCTTATCGTCTGACCCCGAGGCGATGAGCCTTGAATCGGGCGAGAACGCGATGGACCTGACCCAGTCGCTATGCCCCTCGAGCGTTTGCGTACATCTCCCTGTCGCCGTATCCCAGATCTTAATAGTCTTATCGTCTGACCCCGAGGCGATGAGCCTTGAATCGGGCGAGAACGCGACGGACCTGACCCAGTCGCTATGCCCCTCGAGCGTTTGCGTACATCTCCCTGTCGCCGTATCCCAGATCTTAACAGTCTTATCGTTTGACCCCGAGGCGATGAGCCTTGAATCGGGCGAGAACGCGACGGACCTGACCGAGTCGCTATGCCCCTCGAGCGTTTGCGTACATCTCCCTGTCGCCGTATCCCAGATCTTAACAGTCTTATCAGCTGACCCCGAGGCGATGAGCCTTGAATCGGGCGAGAACGCGACGGACCGGACCCAGTCGTTATGCCCCTCGAGCGTTTGCGTACATCTCCCTGTCGCCATATCCCAGATCTTAACAGTCTTATCGTCTGACCCCGAGGCGATGAGCCTTGAATCGGGCGAGAACGCGATGGACCTGACCCAGTCGCTATGCCCCTCGAGCGTTTGCGTACATCTCCCTGTCGCCGTATCCCAGATCTTAATAGTCTTATCGTCTGACCCCGAGGCGATGAGCCTTGAATCGGGCGAGAACGCGACGGACCTGACCCAGTCGCTATGCCCCTCGAGCGTCTGCGTACATCTCCCTGTCGCCGTATCCCAGATCTTAATAGTCTTATCGGCTGACCCCGAGGCGATAAGCCTTGAATCGGGCGAGAACGCGATGGACCTGACCCAGTCGCTATGCCCCTCGAGCGTTTGCGTACATCTCCCTGTCGCCGTATCCCAGATCTTAATAGTCTTATCGGCTGACCCCGAGGCGATGAGCCTTGAATCGGGCGAGAACGCGACGGACCTGACCGAGTCGCTATGCCCCTCGAGCGTTTGCGTACATCTCCCTGTCGCCGTATCCCAGATCTTAACAGTCTTATCGTTTGACCCCGAGGCGATGAGCCTTGAATCGGGCGAGAACGCGACGGAGTAGACCAAGTAGCTATACCCCTCGAGCGTTTGCGTACATCTCCCTGTCGCCATATCCCAGATCTTAACAGTCTTATCGTCTGACCCCGAGGCGATGAGCCTTGAATCGGGCGAGAACGCGATGGACCTGACCCAGTCGCTATGCCCCTCGAGCGTTTGCGTACATCTCCCTGTCGCTGTATCCCAGATCTTAATAGTCTTATCGTCTGACCCCGAGGCGATGAGCCTTGAATCGGGCGAGAACGCGACGGACCTGACCAAGTCGCTATGCCCCTCGAGCGTTTGCGTACATCTCCCTGTCGCCGTATCCCAGATCTTAACAGTCTTATCAGCTGACCCCGAGGCGATGAGCCTTGAATCGGGCGAGAACGCGACGGACCTGACCCAGCCGCTATGCCCCTCGAGTGTCTGCACGCATAGACTCCAATTATCTTCTACAGCCGGTGCGGTGGTAATCCATTCCAGTTCTTCCTGTTTAAACAACTCTCTTGTTATACTGCGGACGGGGCTGAACACAAGTGCTGAAGCGTATACCTGAAGAGGTGCTATATCGATAATCGAGCGACTGCTCAGAACGACCCGTCTTATATCGCGGAGAAATGTAGATACCTCACCGGCATCTCCAGGCTGAAGGTAATGTTAGTATATTTCGGCGATAGGGACCAAGGGCGCAACGTACATCATGGAGGGCTAACAAGTCGTCTACCATGCTGATACTCTCCGAGACACGGCCGATAAGGCCGAGCGCTTCCAGCCAGTAAAGTAGATGACTCTTTAGGAAGCTGTGGACCGGGCCGCCATCCCGTACACTGCCTTTGCACTCCTTCAAGTGGTGGACCCAGTACTGACATGCGTATTGGACCTCGGGTAGCAGAGCGGCGTCAATGGTCCGTTGGTCGACTTCTGACCGCAGTTTTCCTGGCAGTTGCAGACTGCAGACATCTCTCTTGAGGTGTTGGCACATGAGTTGAATACATCTATCCACAAGCATTCGGTGATATTTTGTTTCGTCGATCCAAAACTCCTTGGTACGCTTTGTTGGATCGACAAGGAAGTCGCGGAAAGACAAGTGAAAGAGTCTGACCGGGACATCGTCCTCCGAGGGGATATCAAGGACGGAGTGGAGAGAGTTGAGCTTGCCATATATAGCGGCAGCGGGAATGTTGAGAAGTCGTGCAAGCGATGATACTGAGAGGGGCTGAGCTAGGAGAACAATAGGGCCAACGGCATCTCGAAACTCAGTTAATATGCGGCTCCTCTGTAGATCAGTATGTCCTGTAATAAGCTGGTCGAGGATGGGGAGATATGTCGCGTCGAGCTTGTCGAGCTCGGAATCGAAGGTTTTCACCTGATACTTCAGGACTTTCTTCAGCTGATCGCCAGGATTAGACCATGCTTTATCCTCAACAAAACGACAGACGGTTGCGGCGAAAATGAACAACGGGACAGCCATTTGAGCAAGAGTTCGAATGACATCTTCGCCGGGCCAACCCAGTGGCAGCTGGAAGCACTTGAGAGCTTGTCCGTTGTATTCGTCCCTGATTCGCGCTAGCTCATCCCCCAAAAATGTGGATATATCCTGTTCCACGACTGGCTCCGGTATCTGGTGCAGAGCTATGCCTTGGTACTTTCCCTGGACGTTCTTAAAACCGAGACGGATAGGCAGCTCAGGCCGACTAGTGATGAAAATCCTCAAACGTACGGAGCGTACCACGTTTGCTTGCGCGAGCAGGGAGATGATGGTCTTCACATCTTTGTCTCCATCGCATTCGTCCAGAGCGTCTATGATGATCACAACTGCCGTAGTGCGGTGAATGCAGCCAAGCGGTTGAAGGATGAGCTTTTCGAACTGGTCTCTCAGCGCCTTCTTGGGAACCTCCGGGTCGGCATCGATGGCCTTTCTGACGGAAGGCACTAGGGCAGGGATATTACGCACAAGCTGGCTAGCAATGGTAGGGAAAACCAAGTCAGCTTTGCCACGATCGCCTTCTCCTCTCTTGAAGAAGAAGCTCGCGCCCAGCAAGCCGTCGGCTGCGAACGAGTCGGCCACGGTCCGAGAGATGGTGGATTTTCCTGTCCCTGCTACGCCATTCAGCCAGAATATACTCTCTGCTTGAGCATCGTTTGCCCACTCCCGAATCTGGCGAAGTAGCTCGGTTCGGGTATCGGAATGGCATCGTGCGTTGTGCTCCTCGGCATGCGAGTCGAAGGCCGCACCGCTTGCGACCGGGAGCGTTGTTAGGTCGATCATACAGTGAATGTCGAGAATTTCGGCGCTGGGAATTGCTGTTAGCTACGTATCGACCTAGGTATGAAGCCTGCGACATACGTTTGATCGATCTGAAGGGCAGCCGAAAAGGAGTCCTGCTCTCGCTGGAGGTTCGCAATGATCTTGTCCACGTCCTTACTCTCAAACGGCCACTGCAAGGCTCGCAGCCCCACGCGTCTCATCGCCTTCGCTCTGCGACCCGTGTGCAATTTCGCTTCCAGCTTTGTAGCGACATCACCAAGCTGCGAGTGGGTCTTCTCAAGGGATTCCCGCAGCTTTTGCGACGTCTGCAGCCGAGCCCCATCTGGGCCCTGGAGAAGCTGTTGCGCACCGTCAACGGTGATCTTCAGGCTGATGGTATGTTTTCGCAGGCGCTCGATGTCGGACCTGGCGTTCTTGACGGCGGACGAGTATTCGACACAGAGAGAGGCGATCTTGGCGGCCAGCTCGACGACCGCGATGACGCTTGCGGTGGCCTCCATCGTGCTGGGAGACGACGAGCACCCGATGCCCGCGATTGGTAGATGATGATCGTACTCTGCGCGCAGGACTGACTTCGATAGAGCGATGAAGAATCGTGCTTGTGGTCTTCTGTCAAAGGCTCTCTCAGCAGTGACAGGATCGGGCAGCCCAATCGCTGCCCGAGGCTAACTTCAAAACACCTATAGGGTTCAGCTTCACCTCACCTCCCTATTGCGTGGGGCTGGCCACTGCAGTGCGGGGTTCGTTGGGGTCGCTTCTACGACATTGGGCTGTTCGAGTTGTCCGGCTTGGCCGCCAATTCGGAGCGAGTTTTAGAGGCGTGTACGGAGTATTGAGGCTGGTCAATCGGGACCTGAGGCGAGGTTCCGCAGCCCGCTCCTAACGCGCCAAGCGCCAAGCTGGTGAGCTTTATATATTGTAACGAGGTCAACCGGCTCGCGCGGCTTAACAAACATAACAACGAAACACGCGACGCTGTTCAGCGACATTTGTCTTTAATGCAAACGATACATTCCTCTAGGTTGCTTTTGTCTGTCAGAACCTGGAGAATATCCCACAGTGGAATATCCGGGCCCAGGAGCCCAGTTAAACACTTTCCCCCCCCCCCGGTCTTGATCCCTTCTATCAAAGAATGATGGACCAAATCCGCGATTTAGACGACGCAGATATGTGCAGACAGATCTTTAACGGAACTTACATCGCTTATTAAGACGCTCAAGGACATGTTAGATGACCGCGGATCTCTAGCATAGATCGTTGAGTTCTATGGGTCCTTACTGACCCTTTGCGACTGTACTATGTCTTTTATCTATCAGTCGGCAAAGGACTCTTTGTTTGAGAAGGCATTCGACCAGATTTCTCCGCTCGGTATTGCGCGTGAAGCCACTGCTTTCGAGCCACTCGGATCTCGACGACCAGCCCGGTACTGCCAAATCGGATGTTCAACAATTGGGGGTCAGATACGATGAACATTGAGGGTGGCAATTACGAGTCTGGAGGGGGCCTGATGAGTATTGGTATGACCCTACCCAAGGAGTCGACGTAAACGACCGACCATGGTCTTGGGTCACCGACACGCGATACCCCTTGCACGCCTGTTTGTGTTTCCCGTGACCCCTGCTACATGACGTCATTGCCTGAAAGATGAGTTGAGCAAATCATTCCCATCACGACTGGGATTAGCCACCCATTCGTGCACCTTCTCTACCGGCGTACGAGCCTCGCTTCTATGTTCCACCAGGAAGGATTGTATTTCGGCCAGGGAGAAGTCCCGTTCCAGTATCTCGCTCGCAAATTCCTGCGTATATCACTCAACTGTTTCGTTATCTATAGCCGACTCTCCTGGGTCAGGGATATCGTCTTTCGACTACTTGAAGACTATATAGAAGAGTCGAAAAACCATGTCCCCATTAGCATTGAAAAGCTCGATATTCCGGTTCACGTGGCCAGCTCGAGTAAGTGCGGGATCCAAATGCTTGATATGGTTCATGTTCATCATTACTCGGCCTTCCTGCGATGGCGCTCCGTCGAGAACGTTGAGTAGGTCCGATAGAGCCACTTTTCCCTTGGCTTTGTCTTTGCCGTCCTTCGTCTCGGCCGGCCAAGGTCGCGATACACCGATAACGTCCCCATCTTCTAGCAGGAGGATACAACGAGGAGGGAGCTCTGTAGACAAGGTACTAAGAGAGCGGTTGTCGGTACTCGAAGGCTGAGGATATAGATATCCAAATTGAACTTGCCGGCTATTGACACGTACAAGCTGTATTTTCCGGTCCCGGGTGGTCTATACAGAAGGTAGCCTCTCCGGTAAGGGATGCCGCGGTTGGCATGCCATTTGCGAGCTCGTGGTTCAAACAAGTCCTCAACATCTCTTACAAACTCTGCTTTCTCCTCCTCATTCATGACCACAGTCGAGATGGGTCTGATATCACTCGCTTTTGTTCTTTTCTACTTGCCATCGTGGTGCTTAAAGATCAAGGTCTTGTTCTGGTTCCGCTTGAGGTACTTATCTTGGCAGTCATTGAAAAGCTGCTTCAAGATTGCTGGAGATCCGAAAGCCGAGATTGTAACCTGCTCCTCTAGGCGAAAGCTGTTTTCCTTTGGCATTGAGCAATACTACAGCAGATGGTTCTTGTAGAAAAAATAAAACCTTCTGTTCCAAGACAAGAAGCTTAGAAGTTTTTTCTGTATTTCGTTATCGCCGCCGTAGCCGGTGCGGTGTGGCCGTTCCTGGCCGATATAGGCGATGGATGACCGTGCCCTCTGAGCGAATTTTTGAGAGGCAAACCAAGGGTAACTATGTTGTATACCTCGCTGGAATAGTAGACGTGGACTCTTGAGGCTGCTAGCTGTTAGATAATTTCGCGAGTCGAAAGGAGAAATAAACCGAAAAGAGTCTCCGCTAGACCCTACAAGGGGTTACTGGCATGTCTGCCCAGGAATAGTAGCAACATGCAGATGAGCAGGGTCCGAGCATAGCTGTCCGTAGCTAGAACGAGCTCGATTGCGGCCAGGATGCCGGTAGAGCCAGGGACGAAGAAGTCCAGGATGAAGATTTGGGATGGGATCAACGGAAGCGGAGAGGTAGTGTTGTTGAATGTGGCTATTGTGAAGTGCGCAGTATGGGCAGGGCAAGAGATCTGCCTTAGCCGTGAAATGGTGGATTGGAATAACTAGCTGACTTGAGACTGTACGAGGCAATAGGGATGGTTTTGGGAGGAGTGAGAGTGAACCAATGTCGAACTGAGTGTTGCCTTCTTTCGAAGGAAATTCTGCCCTTTTGTAGCAGACCGCAAACTGGCCATCGATTCTGAAGACGCGCCAACATCTCAGCGGGTTATACATTCATAGGAAACACTTCCACCCGGTAAAAGCACGCCGGGCAATTCTTCCACTCGGTGCGGTTTCCCCTAGCCTCGCTTTGTGCGTTCATCTGCAGCATCCTAACCATGCCAATTCACCACCAGTGATGTGTTGTTGTCGCGCAAAAGCGACGCCGCAATTGCATTCTAGCAATTGCACCTTAAGTGTGACAGTTGTCAAATCGGCGGACTGTGACACCTTGCATTCATTCTGCAACCTCAACATGGGTAGGTGTCTTGATTCTAAGGCTACAGGTATTTCTTCATTTGGCAACAAGTGTCGGGCTTGGCCTGTGAGCTCGCTGTATCCTCTAGCCTGAATACGGACATACTTCGATACTCGAAGCATACAGGAACGACCAGGTGCGTCAAGACTGAGGCTGTGGTTAAAGGAGCATGCAAAATGGTGGTGGTTGATGTCTTTTGTGTACCTGCTTTTTTGTTCAAGGGGAAGCTGGGCTAAGCAGCACGTGTTTGGGCCCTTGTCCACTGGGGTCTCGGCTAACCAGCCAGCTGGGGCTGTGACTTGCACATCATTTTTGGCGGTGGGGTGACAATTTGAGAAAGTCTTGGCTGTGGCGGCGTTGACTCCGTGTCGCTACCGGTATGGGTAGTGATCGTGGAGATCGGTGATGGAGACCATGTCGAGCTTGGGAAAGGAGCGCGGTATTTTGCGAGTTTGGAGACGCGGAGGGAATTCCGAGTGCCCTTTGTCCTGTACCACATACCTTGTGTGTGTACTGTACAGTAACAACCTACTGAGAGGACCCATCTCCAGTTCTGCCGTAGTGGGTTCTGTGACCTTGGGGCAGCGGAAGCAAGCGGGCAGATGTGTACAAGGCAGATGTGCACTAATTTTGATACAAATACTCAACTACTCGTTCTAATTTCTGTTTTAAAGCACATCTTTACTTCATGTTTTCTAAGCTACGCAGCGAGCGGGCGCTACGAGGGCACAGAGCGAGACTGAGATACATATGATTCACAGCCACCTACTACAGTCGCAGGACCACCTCGGTATCGCATTACCGTAGGTATGCCCGAAATTCAGAGAGGCTCAATCCCGGGGACATGTGCCAAGAGGCAGCACTTAGCGCTGTTGGGTAGATGTTGCAGGGATTACCCTGCTATAAACACCGAAGATCAGGGGTCTGGAGTTTGGAGACGTTTGGATGCTAGTGACAAAGCTATCAGCGACTAACGTCCAGAAAACTTGTACAACGGTGAGGTTATCAACCCTTGTCTCAGAGAATACCGAGCACGCATAGAGACCATCCCCGATAGCCGTATCTCTTTTGTTGACCTACAGGGAGCTGTGAGGCTTATAATGCACGGCGATGCTGAAAGTCTGCCACGGTTATCGCAGTGGCGGGTGAGGGCCGCCAGGTCTTACGAAAGAGACCTGGCCGGGCTTTTCTCCACAGGGTGGTACCATCCCGGACCCCGTGCGAGCGGATGCGCTAGCATGACTAGCAGTACCCGCTAATTAACCAATAACGCACCTGATGCTGTTTTCAATATCAAATAGGATCCATGGGGCCAGGACGTGTGGAAACCTGTGAAAACTCCAGGGGCAGATCCGGCTCGGCTTTATTGGAGCGCGGTGTGCTAGCATCTCAGCCGCGAGGGATATCCTTATAGATATAGTCACAGAAGGGCTTTAGCGTCCTCGTCGGTCTCCAATCTTCAAGCCCCTTTTTCATGTGGGCACTTGGAAAACGGGATGAAAAGTAAATAAAAAAAGATCCAGAAAACCCCCGGCTGTATTTTGATGTCTGAATCCTTTTCCATTCGTTCACTCCATCACAGTGCGGCTCGCCTTCCATGGCTAGCCATGATTAAGTCGGGAGGGCATTGTATGGTTGGTTAAGTGTGTGCGGCATGCTTGTAAGCAGACATTTCCAATTTTTGTTGGGAGTGCCACCACACCAGAAATCTTGACATTCCTTAGCTTATTAGTCCTACTACGACCTCGAGCTCACTTACCGAGTAACGCACAACAGCGACCATGCGTACCGCTCCCCGCACTACGCCGGATCAATACCCTGCCCCCGCGCCCCTGACACCCGAAGAACAGGCGGCCCTTCCACACGACAATGCTGGGCCCAAACTCAATGCTAGCATCTGGGCGCTGGCGGGCATCGCCACAGTGTTCCTAGCTCTACGCATCTATTGCCGTGCCTTCAAGAGGCAGAGTTTCTGGTGGGACGACGCGATTCTCATTGCTGCTTGGGTAGACTCAAATTTTCCCGCCGGGATATGGTCTGTTTCACGGTGGCTGACACACCAATAGGTCTGTACAATAATCCAGTCGGCACTCCTGACGCACATCACTACTTTGGGCTACGGTCTGCACATCTGGGATTATGACTTTAGCAACATGGAGCACATGATGCTACCAACGAGTGTGGCAGGCACTCTCTCCATTGTCGCGGCTGTCTGGAGCAAGACATCCTTCGGGATCACGCTGCTGAAGATCACCGACGGTTGGATCAAGAAGCTCACATGGTACTGCATCATCTCCATGAATATTGCCATGGGCTTGTCGGGTCTCTTTCCTTGGGTTAGTTGCACACCAATCCGGAAGGTGTGGGATCTGTATGCCGAGGGCACTTGCTGGGACCCGCGTATTACCACTTACTACAATATCTTTTCGGCGGCGTACTCGGCGCTGATGGATATCACACTTGCGTTCTTGCCATGGAAGTTTCTCTGGGGTCTGCAGATGAAGCCTCGAGAGAAGATTGGCGTGGGCATCGCCATGAGCATGGGGGTGTTTGCTGGCATCACGGCCATCATCAAGACCAGCATGCTCCCCCGAATGCTGTTAACTGATTTCGGCAAGTCACCACACAGTTTCTATCCGAACTCATTATTCCGCTAACTAATTGGAATAGCCGAGGGCGTTGATCTCTGGATCTTGGGCAATGCCGAGATTTGCTCGTCCATCATCGCCGCCTGCATCCCCATGCTTCGCGTGCTCGTCCGCGAGGCCAAGTCCTCAGACCAATGTCCCAGCGGCTACGCAAATGAGACGTATGTGACAGAGAACTATAGCAGATTCGTCAGCGTCACAGGTAGGCCCGGCCCTAAGGCTACTCCCGAGGTCGAGCTACAGAAAATAGATGATGAAGGCAGCGATCGGAGTATTTTGGGGAGCAGTGGAGGCGCACCGCAGCCAAAGAACGCGATTGTCCAGATGACGGGCTTTGCCGTCCAATATGATGCAGCCTCGGACACTGGGGAGACTAGTAACAATGAAGAGAGGACCGGATGACGGCGGATGAGAAGAGCGGTCCTGAGAAGCAGGCGGGTGGTATGGTAATGTAGGTATACAGAAAAAAAAAGCAAAATCCTTTCCATTGCAATACTCTCCATGATAAGGCCTGTGAGTCTGTCTGAGGGAGGACACAAAGCATCTTCCACAGCGACGAGGAACCAAGGATGTGCAATATCTCGGGGGGCTATTAGGCGATTTCAGCGACATAGATTCTCTAATTATTGCACCAACAGATGGCTCCCGTGCAAAAACTTAATACCTTATTCAAGAGTTCCTGAAATCAACGGGGGCCTATCATCAATAAATCCGGGTGCTCCCGAGCTTATAGAGTCTGTCCCGATTATAGCCTTCCTTCTGGCTTGGTTCGGGTCCTATATACCTACGGGGATTTGCATCACTAGGGCCCAAACGGAATGAGTGCCTCTTTGACAGAGCTGGATTGTTACGGGGGACTCGCTGGTGATCCCGTAACTGATGACCTCCAGAGTGTCACGGTTTACTTTGAGGGAGGTACTTCTTGAACACTGACATGATGCTCTCAAAGTAAGGTAAAATAAGGCAAGATAGAATTAAGGATGGATGGTGGATGATGAGGAGCAGGTCCGTTGGGGGCCTGCCCTGGGGCCTTTTATGTTCAGGCTGGCCTCTGGGCCATCATCCCTGACGGGATGTGGGCCCAGGCGCTGCGAAGCAGTGCGCGGCTTCCACCACGTAACATGGATTGGCCGGCCGAATGCCCCACAACTGTGTCTCTATACCTATCAGATAACAACCTCGTGTGCCGCTGCGCTCGCGAGGGAAGCTTTTGATCAGTAAAGATCGGTGCTAATAGGAGGTTATTTGTGAAGATCTCTGCTTGTATTTGTCAACTTATCGGTACTGAAACGTTGTGTTCTACCTGCCTCAACATACTTATGGATTAACCGTTTAATCATACCGAACTCGGGCTAGTCATGGTATTACTTAGCCCTGTGATAGGTCTATCAAACCTATCACTAGGCTCTTCTTGCCCAGTATACTTGTAACGAGAGCGTCTTTGACAGGATCGGAATGACTGTGCGAATGCCCCTCAATGATGTCACGATACCTGATAGAAAAGAACCTTGCGTGCCACTGCACCCGTGAGAGAACTTCTGATCCGCAAGGATCAGTCTTTGTCATTAGAAGGAGGTTGTTCGTGAAGACTTCTACTTTGTGTTCGTCAACTTATCAGTCCCGAGACATCGTGTTCCATCTCCCTCAACGTACTGTGAACAACCCCTTTACAACACCCCTGCTTCCAATATGAGAGCTTAGAGGGGAGTTCCAACTGGCTCTTGAGAACTAAGGCTACCGGCATAGCTTATAGCTACGTTAGTATAGCTTCGTAGGTGCGCTCTAGGCCCAGTAAAGCCTTGAACCTCCAAGGAGAATCCTGAGGTCTTAAAGTCTAGTACGGCAATAGAACTTTACTAGGGCCTCACAGATTCAGGTTGAAAGGAGGGATAGGAATACCTCTGTATCTCTAGCCGATTCTTTAGACAGTCTATGCTCCTGGTTGCTTACTACATCGGCGTATAACTGTTTGGAGGTTCTAGTGAGGAGAGGTACAAGTCAGGATAAATTTTCGGTGGGCCACATATAATTAGTGGGCCGGCCATCCAAATGGTTAGAGTCGGTGGATTTAACCAACTCGCGCAACATCAGCGGATCCTTGCTCTTATCAGATCCGGAATCGACTTTGTCATGGGGGTATTTTGCATCTCAGGCACTCGATTTGACTTGATTGCAATCGGATTGCTTCATGCAGTGCACTGGTTAATTCGCTAGCGTTCCCCACCTGCTCAACAATGTCCATGCTGTTGTCCAACGAGTTGGCACAGACTACCTCTTATACTTGTCTAGTTTGTTCTTCTTGAGGAACTTCTCCAAAAGTTTGGCAGTTTGCTCGTTATTCATATCCGCGAACGGGATGTGTGTGTTCCCTTTCAGACCAGCATCGGAAAGCCATAAGACTTCCGCATTGCCACCAAATTTGTTGATCCAAGCCGTGCAGTTGTAAGTCATCTGAACATACTCATTGTTCGGGTCACTGTTAGGACCCCATATGAACTGAACTCCTTTCAGGTCGGCCAGCTTCTGGAAATCATCATCCGGGACTACGGCAGGGCCAAAACCGCCGCTTGTGTCGCCGGTGACGTTGGCCGACTCGGGGAGCACACATCCGATACTCTCATACGACACTATGCCCTTAATATTTCCGGACGAGCTCTGAGTGGCGGTAACATATGCGCGATAGCCGCCTGCCGAGTTTGTGAGGTACACGATGCTGTCGCCGAGACGGCCCGAGTCGGCGGCTATGGCTGCCACGGCAGACTCGAGCTGGACGTCCTCCCACGTATTGTACTCGGGATACCGGGCTCTCGTAGCTTGGTTCCAGGCTTCGTCATCACTGGTGGGGAAGGACACGTCGGGCCACCAGACCTTCCATTCAGGACCAAATTTCCAACCGACAAAGTTCTCCTGGTCCTGATAGGTCGGCGTGTACTCGAGGGGCACACAAGCCCAGCCAGCCCTTCCGACCCGCGGCCCGTCCCAGAGAAAGACAGGATAATCCTGCTGGAGAAACATGTCCTTAAAGCCAGGTCCGCCGTCCCAACGGTTTTGCCAGGTCTGCGTGCTGGAGCTGTGCCACATTACGAGGCTGGTCTTACGTGGCGTCCAGGGGTTGAAGTACTCCATGTAGCCATGATCACAGTGGAGCGTCTGAGTCTCGTTCTCGGGGTTCACAATGACAGTGCCGCCTACGGCGAAGCCGCCCGACCTGGCGAGCTTGATGGGTTTCCGCGGGTTCCAAAAGCTGGCCGCAACAGGATCTGGGAAGAGTGCGACCAGTTGAAACACGGCTGTGGAGAGGAGTGTTGCAATTCGCCAAGACGCAATCGATGGTCTGCGCGAGGCAAGGTGGCTTGCTTTCATGCTGTCTGATTGGCGACACAACAGACTGTGATGGAATGCGCAAGATATGCCCCCGGTCAGGTCAAGGACGAAAGACCAGCAGAAAGGTCTAGGGGGTACGCACGAGGCAGATACTGGACGAAGGGGCCTAAGTTTACCTCCGTACTACACACTAATTAGTCTCATTCAACTAAATGTGGAGGACAAAGAAGTCGACACACCGGTCCGAGGTTTCGTTGGGATTTTGCTGGCTGAATGATGATGATCTTGATATAGCACGTTTCCACGCACACGGGAACCGGGCAGGCTATTATACGAGAGGTACGGCACCGTCAAGTGCTCCAGCAAAACGCCCAACCCCGCACGGCATCTACATCCCGATTTCGTCCCGATACCATACAACTTCAAGATGGCTGTTATTGTAAAGGAGTTGTTCACAAGTATGTTGAGGGGGATGGAACGCGATATCTCAGGACCTATAGGTGGACGAATCCAAGTAGAAGTCTTCACGAACGGCCTCCTTCTATTAACAGAGACTGATCCTTGCGGATGAGAAGTTTTCCTCGCGGGTACAACGGCGCACGAGGTTCTTAGGTGTCAGAAATCGTGACGTCATCCTGGCGCATTCCCCGATTGTCTCGGCTCTGTCAAGAAGGCTCTCATTACAATAGATCCTAGAATAGTAGACGGGTCAAGTACTGGCTCGACAGCCAGTTTTCTAACTGCTTCTGATTTATCATAAGCAGAATATTGAAACCAGTGTCCTTGATTCAAAATTAGGTAGTCCAGTAATAATTTTACTAGTCTTTCTAAGTAACTTCATCCAAGATGAAATGCCTTAGCCGGATGTGCGACAACTTTGCCTTTTCCGATACCCTAGTAATTATAGCTAGTAGTATTACTACTACCTATATCCCCCTAGGGCTCTAACGGCACAGGGATATATGCTCCTACCCAATTTCGAGAGCACACTCTGCCTGTGTCTATCCTAAGATGAGTG
Source organism: Madurella mycetomatis (assembly GCA_022530565.1). Classification (NCBI taxonomy): domain Eukaryota; kingdom Fungi; phylum Ascomycota; class Sordariomycetes; order Sordariales; genus Madurella; species Madurella mycetomatis. The sequence goes on along the minus strand of JAJTVB010000003.1, from coordinate 8,505,182 downwards.
GGCTTGTGTTTTCTCCCGTGCTTGCGAATTGTAGATCCCCCTCGCAACCTGCCCAAGGCTACTTCCTAGCACGGATTGAGAAGCCGTAGGCGGTCTTGTTGTGGCATGGTCTGGTTTCTAGGCCTCTGGATATGGAATGTATCTCGCGGAGTTGTCCTGCGACCGCAAGTAGGGCTAACCTTGGACGTTGTAATTGCAGCCCGGCCCCAGCACTAGCGTCAGTGGTGAGGCACAGGATTTGGCCAATCTTCAGGGCTACTATGTAACTAGCTGCCCAGCTCCTCAATTACTTTGCACTCTCGTCATGCCTAGGACGCCCCCCGCGTCACCTAGCCATATAGCGGCAGTTTGGCGGACGGAAAGACCGGTGCCCGCATGCCTGGACGGTCGTGAAGGGGAAGACATCAAGCGGTCGTATGCATAAGCAGTGGCGGCCCTCGACGCCGTCGTCAGATAGAGAAGCTGACTCGAACCGCGCAAGTTCGCAACTCTCGGTCCACTCGGGCACCATAATTGATACGCAGATCATCCGTGATGCTGATGAACGAATTCTCCATAGGTTTTCCGCCCTGGCACTCCCACGGTCCGAACCGCCTCGTCAAACCACTATCGATTAGGGACTTGCGTTCAATATCGTCTGGATCGCGATTTCTGAGGATGTTGGGATGTCCAAGTCCCAGTCCTGCGATGTTCCACCATAATCGGTATATAAACTCGCCATTTCCCTCAACATAATACCGCCACATCCCAGCTGAAGTAGAGCGGTAAAAACGAAGGTGAAAGAAGTTAGGAAATGCACTATGGCGGCCGGTGGTTGGAAGGATGCCTAGCAGTTCAGTTGTATAAGAGGAGCTGTCGAGAAAGTTCAGGGGCCTAATTATGGTAGTGTTTTGTGTCCTAATGGTTTCGATAACCAGCCATGGTCCTCAAAATTAGTAATTACACAGGCATTTCCACCATGAACTAGCAATTCGAGCACTTTTCCTGATCTGTCAACGGATGCATTGGCTTTCGTCACGTACGTCTGAATCACCAAATGCAGCAAGGACGTGGCCTGTCTCGCAGGATCGATGAATGGAGAACACGCGCGCCACGTTGTAGTCAACGGTGTGCCTCCTTCTAACAGAAGTTATGCTTGGGAGGGAAGCATTAATACCATTCAAGGCTAAAACGGTACCAAGCGTATTCAAACACAATCTATCTCAACCGCGTGTGGTCGCTGCGCAATCCATGGCCGTTTTTAGGCCTTCTCGATATTGTGCTCTCGGACCTCGTTCGCAGGCTCCTCCGGGGGGTCCTCGACATCCTTCTCGACCAGCTTGGTTACACCAAATAGCTCGTCCATTTTCTCGAGACTGACACCCTTGGTCTCCGGAATGAAGAACCAGACAAAGATACCCATGATCCAACCAAAAGTACCGAATAGGAAGAACATGCCCTAAGCCAAGTCAGTAAAGGCTCTGCCAGCCGGTGTAGTACGATGTACTCACGTAGCCTGCTGTACCCATCGTGACTTGCATAGTCAAGACGGTCCGCGCGATAATGAAGTTGAAGAGCCACTGAGTCGCAGCGCCCATCGCGACGTTCAACGCGCGTAGTCGAGCGGTAGGGATCTCACTGTTGGCGGTGCGTCAGAGCTTGTTCCCTATTCTGAATTACTGCCCGCGCCGCATGGGACACATACCTAACGAGAATCCAGCACACAGGACCCCAGCCGAACTGGAAGAAGACGGCCCAGAGGTAGATTAGAACAATGGCAAAATACCCAAAGCCGGAGATCTGTTTCTCAGTTAGCAATGGCTCGAAGAAACCACACTTGATCTCGAACTGGAAGGTCAAACTTACAGGTCTCCCGGCAACCGGAGGCTCAGTCTTGCCGTACGCGCCGACGATGTACATGGAAATAGCCTGCGCCGCACTTGTCCACAACAGACTCCGCCGGCGGCCGAGCGAGTCGGCAAGGAAGATGAGGAAGAACAAGCAGCCGACGACCTTGACGATGCCGTATACACCGGTGGCAAAGAGCTGAACGGATGTTCCCGTCATTCCGAGACCGGCAAAGATTTGAGGGGCGTAGTAGTTCTGCGCCGTAGGCGTTAGCATGTGAACAGGAGAGCTAGTGTTCATTCAAGGAGTTGGGAGGGCGGGGCGAGCTTACAATGGCGTTGACACCAGTCATTTGTTGCCAGATCATGAGCATGACGCTGATGATGGCCCGCTTGCGGTTTCCGGGAATTACCCACATCTCCTTAAGCAGGGTCTTGGTCGAGGCGTCGCCGATGAGTCGCTTCTCGTTTTCAAGTTGCTGGGCCATGTCTTGGATCTCGGTTTGCACATAGGTGTGCTCCGCGGGCAAGCTATGTAAAACGCGGTTAGCAAACCGAGAGAAAGCAGTGGGGGGTGGTGCTATTCGGCTCGCCTACCCCCGCAGACGGACAATGATTTTAGTCGTCTCTTCCCAGTTATCCTGCTTAGCGGTCCAGCGAGGGCTCTCAGGCACCATAAACATGAAGATAACGAGGAGTCTAGGTAATCATTAGTACACGACCGTATGAGGTGTCCACGGGAGCGGTCTCGCTTACAGCGCTGGAACGGCCTGAAGGGCGAGGGGTACCGCATAGGTTGCTTTGCCTTCTATGTGCAGCAGGCACCCGTAGTTGATCCAGAACGAGATCATGACTCCGCCCACGATGAAGAGCTGGTAGAATGCTACGAAGCGCAGGTAAGTAAACCTTGTGGTTATCAGAATCCTCTTAGGGGGAAAGACATACCAGTCAGGCCTCCACGGATGGCTCTGGGTGCGCACTCCGAGACGTAGAGGGGAGTCAACATGGAAGCAGCGCCGACGCCCAAGCCGGCCACGAATCGGCCAACATACATGACGGCGAGGTTGCCAGTATCGCATGACCCAGTCTGCAACACAACGCCCACAAGTGTGACGAGACCGGTTGCGATCAAGGCCCACCGTCTTCCCCACTTGTCTGTCATCCACGGGGTGATTAGGCAGGCAAGGAAACATCCCGCTTGAAGGGTCGAAGCAACTAGTACATAGTACATGTGTCGTTAGCAGACGAGGCCTCGGGCAAAGATTACATGGGACATGACGGATGCCTACTATTCTGCGACATGTCGGCCTTGGCCACTGCGTCGTAGTCAACGTAGCCATATTGTCTAACATTGTGTTAGTTGAGGAGTGGCTTCGACCGTCTCCAAGAAGGTGCCACACACTCTTGCATTGCTGGCATGGCTAAAACGCCTCCTATAGTTCCGATGCTACATGTTGGTTAGCTAAGCTATTCGCGGTTGCACGTGATGACTACCAGCCGAGTCACTTACTCCCAGCCGAAAAGCATGCCGCCGAAGCTTTGGGGGTTGTATTAGCTTCAGCCCGTCATTACGCCGTATGTTCTCCTCTCTCACCAGGCTGCATATCGGGGACATGTCAGGAGCTGTTCGTGAAGAGCCAGTCTGTTTCCATGGGCGGAACTTACCTGCCCAGACCAGAGCAAACACCCTCCATCCATAGATTTCTTCGGGGCTGTGCCGTGTTAGCGCGTTTTTATGCTTGGGCCAAAGGCATGGCCTTCGTACTCCTCCTTCATCGCATCATTGCGAATGATGAGCTTCAGAAGCTTATATCCGGTGCCCATGGTTGTAGATTCTGGCTAGTTCAATTCGTATGTTCGTGCACCTCTCGACAAGGCAAACGGGAGGGAAGGACGACAAATTCGCCGTCGATGAGGATTGCGGCCGGGAGAGAAAAGGGAACAAGATGGAGGAGCCAGCGCGCAAAAGACGATCATATGGGGCAGAAACCACACCAAGAAGCTTGCCCCAAACCAGAATTGGGGATTCCCCGAGGGTTTGGCCTATTGGTCGGTTCTGTATAAGAGAACCAGACCGGAAAAAATTGGTCGCCCATCGGGATGCTGCAGGATAATATGGATAAATACGTCAGCGCGTGTTGCATTTCTCCCCGCAGCCTGTCGGCCATCTTAGGTCCGGGGACCGGGGATAGGGTCACGGTACCAGATAGCCCGGGAGGCGAACTAGCTACCTTGCAAGGGTAACGAGCGGGGTGCTCCTTAGCGGCCTTCACGATGATTGGGCGAGATTGAGAACAACAGAGCCCGGATAGGAGGTAAATTTGTTTCCGGCCGTTGGACGTGGTGGAGCTACATCTTGGAAGGAGGGTAGAAAGTGGGCGAGACAGGGCCAAGGCTTCGATACCAAGAACTGGATCTCTTCAGCCGCGCGGTGTCAAATAAACTCTCGGGGCTTTAAGATGGTTGCCCCTCAGCCAGCCGCACTCCATACTGGGACCATCCCTCGGGACATTCGACTCGGGGCTCCTAGGATTTGGACATAGCTAATTATTTGTGAAGAACCTTACATGAGGCCTTCGGCGTTAATTCACACATCGAATCCTCTTGGAACCAACCCATGGATCTCACTCACATGATCAAATACACGTCCTCTCGGGAGCTTGTCTGATATCTTGGGGCAGAACGAGCAGAATAATTCTTCGAAATTCCGCCGAGAGCTTCTTCATCAGGATGTATGTGCGGGAAAAAGTCGCATTTGTAGATTCAAAGCCCTCGCCGCAGATGTGAGCCAAGGACGTCGAAAAAGATCACTGGGCAGTGGAAGCACGCCCATATAACCGAATCACTCCTGCCATGTCGCTTTTATGTTAACCGTGGTAGCCGTATATCGTTGCTGTCAGGGCTGATGAGTCTCGTCCATTTGACCCCATGCCATTTGACCCCAGCTCGGTCTGGTCTGCCTTCGGATACGGGACACTAGCGACTAGGTGAAAGTTCTGTCTTGATTCGCCGGGCCGGCGTGCTCCATGGGCCCCCGTGGCCAGAGCATCCCGAGAAATAATCCCCTCGTTCCGTTGGCGACCTTCGACAAGAAACACAGCTGTGGATAACTGGTACTGTACATGGTTCTAACAGGGATAAGTGCAGAGAAGCATGATGTCCTTCAATGTTCGCTCTCACGTTCGCGAATCACACCCAGCAATGCTAAGATAATTATTCATCAATCACAATTTGCTCTCACAGTTTGACAGAGCCCTTGGCTTAGACTCACACAGCTAAAAGACAGAATCAGTTGCTTGGAAAAGAATTGTTTGCGGAAGAGACTGATAGTAAATGAACGACATTCTGCGAGGATACTGGATAATTACATTGTAACGACAGTCCGCCATCACTCCACTTCCCGCTGTAACAACAGTCTTCCAATGCTCGACTTCTGCCTTACCACGCCAGTATCCCCAATCTCCGAATTCGCATACGCAACGCACACTCTGCAGCTAATCGGCACAAGCTCCACCGGACCGGAATTGCCAATACCCTCAAGAAGTGCCCAATGCCGTCGTGGTCGATTTGGAGTGTCATTAGGGGCAAAGGATTTGCCTCTGGATGGTATAGGTTGCGGACTGGACTTGAAGGAATCCGGGGTTAGGGGAATTGGCTGGACTGAGAGAATCACGAATGACAATGCTAAGTGTGACGTCCCGTGCGGCTGGCACGTCCACCTCGATGGCGAGACCGTCGTTCTCGGTGAACGACTCGCCATCGGCAAACTCGGCGCCACTGAAATCACGCGGCGGGTTATTGCCGATAGCCTCGCCGACGGAGATGGAGTAGATGTTTTCGAGTCTGGCGGAAACACTAGTCGGGAACCGGCCAAATCCGCCGTATCTCGGGACGAAGCTCATGACCGTGCAACCACTAGGGAAGGACATGCCGAGTGCGACCGTACAATTCAAGGGATTTCTGGGATTGGCGCCGACCGAGGCGTTGAAGGCGAAGAAAGAGATTGCAATGTTCTGGCCTAAGTCGCCGATGATGAATTGGAAAGTACCGGGACCGCAGCCGGAACCGCTTGTAGACACGCCGGTAATTCTGGCCTGGTTGGTTTGCCGGACATCATGATTTGTGGGAGAGGATTTGGCCAGAGAGAGTGCCAGGGAAAAAAGGATAGCAATAAGCTTCATAGCTGATCTTATCGAATGGTTCTTTCTATGGAAGCTACTAGTAGTGGTATTCTGGAATGGAACTGGCTTTGAAGGCAAGATGACTGGTGGTAGGAAAGAAAAAAAGCGTGTAAGATCAAAAGAATCAGAGGGGTATAAATATTTCTAGGATCCAGATACCCTGGGTCTCGGAGGAACGCAAGACCGCGCCGATGGTGTGTTCTCTTTGACATTGGCCGAGCCTATACTTGAGTTGAGGCATCCGGTTTGCCCAAGGAACGCTGAAGGCGACTGTTTAATGCATTCAAAATTCCAACCAACTCAGAACAGGATATATTCGATTGCTCTAGATCGCTTTCTGCCTTGGGGCGGAGAAGGGGGGGGGGAAGGGGCACTGCTCTCGCCTCATGGGCACGCAGGTGGCACACAAGCACGATATTAGCTATCACTTACTAAAGCATAAGCAACTGGGAATAATCTAAGCCTAGACGGCAGAAACAAGCTCACCGAGCCTTCCAGGTAGTCCATCATGGTAATGCATATCATGGGGAATGCCAAGATGGGGCTGATACTCCGATGGCTTCTTACCACATGGTTCGCAGCCGCAATTCCGCCGGTATCCAATGGCCGTTGGACCTAATGGCTAAGGGGCCCCGCACCTTTTTTTCTATTCGTCGAGTGGGCTTGGTTTGCAAATTCTAGAAGGCGTCGGCCCTAATACATGGGTTCTTAAGTGAAACACAACTCCCTCCCCGTGTGTCGCTTAGGACCGCCTATACTGCTCAGCCCAAGGCGTCCGAGGCGCCCGAAACCATCATCGACCATTATTTGTGTCGTAGGCTTGTCCTTCAGGCATCCAGTAGGAAGTACTAATACGGCATGTGTAAAAACTGTGGAGTCCACCCAAGGTGAAGCATTGTCATCAGCCAACGGACTCTGTTGACTTACCTTCTGGCCCTCGGCGGTGGGGTAACGGTTGAAGGTGTATGGGAACGGAGTGCGGATGCTTGTCTCGCGAGCGCTGTTCGGTCCAAAGTCGGGGATGTTGTACGCTGCCTTGGCAAGCTGGATGAAATTGTCCATGGAGAAAGTACGAAGCCTCGTCAGCCTGGTGTCTGCCATCGAGCTCTCACATTGGTTCTGCGTGTCGTTTGCATCTTTTTGGTTGAAGAGCAACATGCGGCTAGCAATGTCCTTGCACAAGGCGTCCAGCTGAAGATACTGGGCGAGGGCGTAGAGCGGCACCGCGACGTTGAGCATGTGGTAGAAGTACGATAATGGGTGATCGAAGTTGAAAGTGCCGTCCAAGCGATTCACTGCATTTACAGTTAGCAGTCACGTCCCTGCCAATAATGTGGGTAGAGGGCCTTACGGTTTCCGCAGTATATGAAGTGCAGCGCATCGTGGACCCTCTCTGGGCTCTCCTCTTTGAGCACGACCTCACCCGTCGTCGCTTCCTGTGTTGACCTTGGAATTAGCCTGAAGCCACAACCAATTGCGACGGAAAAGAGGGGGGTTTTCTCTCAGCGTGCCTACCTCGAAACTTCCGGCAAAGGCGGCTCGGAAGAAGGCGGAGTGGGTTCAGAGAATCAGCTTGTGAAGCTTCCAAACTCGGTCGCCGCATTTCACCGTGCAATCGGAGAATATACCGGACTCGAAAAGCCTGCCTCGATCAGTTGGTTTGCCGGCCTGAAGGGTTTGATGAGGTGTCACTAACTCGGCGGAAGCAGTCGGCTTCTGGGCCAACAGCGACTGGGCACCAGAGGGACTCATGGCGATGGATTCGGTGGTTGCAAGGTGGAAAGAGAGGAAGGATACGTTACGCGCTGGAGAATTTTGAAAAGAGGCACCAGGTGGTTGTTGCAGGGAAACTTTTGGCAGGAGCGAAAGCAGTGGAGGGAGCGAGGTTCTTGACCTGAGAAACCTAATTTCCATCCGACACGGCCCCGCTTTTATCCCGGACACAGCCCCACTCCTGGCTCCGGACACGGCCCCGCCTCCGGTCATAGCCCCACCTCCGCCGGCTGCGTTGGCAAGCTGAGATAGGAATGTGTCCAGGGAACCAGCAACATCACTTCCACACTGGAAAACGAATTAGAGTATGCATTGACGTCATCAGAGAGGGTGAAGCCTCCTGAAGCATCAGTAGTCCCAATCTGGGAAGATTGTCGAAAGAGGGCAAAGAGCCTGGAAGAATTGCTTGGGCTGGAAGGACTTTTGCCATCTGTTGAAAATTTGGTTTCCTCTCGTAGCCTCAGGCAGACGGCTATTTTGACTACTCGAGGGATTGGGAGCACCATCTGCAACTTATTTGGTTGAGTTCGACGAATGGGTTACCCTATACAAGTCTCCAGGCTGCTTTCCTGACGCACGGTATCTCTTATACCAAATGGCGGCAGCTCTTCTGTTTGTTGCGGGAGCGGAAGTGGGCAACCATGAAGCTATCCATCCTTACTTCCCCACAGGCCAACCACGGTACCCGGACATCGGGGCAAGGATGTATTGGTCGGCCAGGGTTCACATGGGGTACAGCCACAAGGCTGTAAAGAAGCAGATTACGCCAGCGTCGTGGGCAGCCGTGCTGTCCGATCCGGGCGTCCTGCCGGCTCGTCACATACGCCGCCCAGCCGACGGGCGGTTGCCTTCACTACGCCTCTCGCGTTCTTCTGCACCGCCCCGGAGGCGTCGTCGGGTCCTGACACGCCGTTAGCATCCGTCCTGGCTCTCCAACGACCTGTGACTTCCTCTTGAGTGCTCTTGTCCAGGATGACAAGCCCGACCACCGTCTAATTACACCGCCGAAACTTGACACAAGGGGTGAGAACCGAAGAGCCGTGTGAACCTTAATTCCTCACCTCGTGCAGCATTGTGAACCAGGACGAGCGGCTCAGACCATGTAACGCTCCCCGGTATATTGCCCTCAGTGTGCTCTCTCGATGCAGTAGGCGGTCCTGCCACTCAGCCTAGGCCCAAAGGCAAAGCAGGAAGCAAGGCCGCCGTGTCTTCACCCGGGCCCGGTGACCTTGAACCTGGCTTTGGCACCCCATGACCTGCATGAAGTTGATGCTGTGACACACCTACTGCCAACCCGGGATATGGTGCCAGGGAGCTGGGGTTCTATTCACGGGACCGCTCCGTCCTTCCGTGCCCACCTTCGTTTCGCCCCGTGGTGGCCAAGCCGTCGCACCTGGGTAGCTGGCCAACCATTGTGTAGGCCGCAGCTTGTCTTTGCAGCTTTGACCCTCAAGGGATTGGGGAAACTGAACGCGTCGCTCATCTGTTTTGCATTATGATGAGCTCACTAGAGCCTCGATACTGGCCTTGTAGGCATCTCGGTGGTACATTAGGATCATGTAAGCTACGAGTAATGATGGCGCGACGGATGCCTATGGCATTAACATAATTATACTCTTGGCCTACCTTCGGGCAACGAAGAGCTGGCCGCAAAGTGTCAAGTTCACAAGATGATCAAGCAGAGAGAAGTCGCAGATAAAAAGCACCATTTTGAGCTATACGTCGAGAATGCCACTAGGCAATAGACCCGTGGACGGAAGCTGACCTCATGTGCTGTACCTTGCTCGGAATCACCCAAGACCCTATCGGCATGCTCAGACGTGAGAATCGTCGGATGGGGGGTCCAGGGCGAGGAAGAAACGCAAGAGTACCTGAGATTTGAGGAAGAACGTTAGAGCTCTAATTAATTAGCAAAGGGTGCGATGCCATGGAAATCAAGCAACAGGCGTACCGGACAACGCCACACTATCCGCTTCGCGGCAATTCGAATGTTTGGGGTGTCCTACCTTAGGATCTAATTAGAATGGGCCGGTTGGTAAATGAGGGTGAGATGTTATGGCTAATTATCCGCAATGAGAAACGAACTAGGACCCTCCTTACATGGGTCCAAGTATGGATTTGGTATAGTGTGGAATGGCTGCATAGTGCCACATTCATGCGCCTGCGCCACCGGGAAGTGGGTGGCTTCCACTTACCTGCCGTCGGGTGGTCTTTTCGCCGCCCTCGAGAGGGGAGGAAAGACTACTGCTTAAGAGCTGTCTAGACACCTCAACCCACCGGATCTACCCCGCTATTAATTTTGGACCCTTTGTTTCAAACATCTATCTAAGGAGGTTAGAAATTGAGCAGTACCTTTTGAAATGGGCCTAGGGTCTAGCGTTGTGAGACGGCCACAGTCCCCCGTCCATCAGGTCAAGTCGGAGACTGAAAGGACAACCCACTGCCCTATCTGCTCCAGTACCAGCCACTGGGCAAATAAAATCGAGTATGGCGCTTGGCCCACACAAATGTGCGCTAAGTGCAGTTTCATTAAAGAAATAGTGGAGCGTTGTGTCTAGGAGGGCATCTTTGTCCTCGCCGGCACTAAGCAAGAGATCATATGGGGCAAACGGTTTGACATCACCTGGTGTACCTTTGATGAGTTACAAGGATACGCAGAATATAGAGTTGGAATCTTTACTCTCCCATGTAAGCGGCAACCCATTCCAGTTATTCCCTCCCTTGATAAGACTCCCTAGTAACTTTACTGAGTCAAACCATACGATACGGCCCTATAGATCAACGCACCCCCTTTCATGACGTACCAACCGGGAGGGTAATCGATCTAAATGACTCCGGAAAGAGCCTGGCTAGGGTGAAAAGTTGGTTAGCTACGTGTCAGGCTGCCCACGGATGTTTTCTGGAGGGGCCGTCAAACTTGCCGCGACGGCTCGTTGATGTTGGCTCCTCCCCGTCGTATACAGTAAAGTTGTACGAGACACAAAATGAAGTCGGCCGATACATATGTCTCAGTTACTGCTGGGGCACTTACCGGCCAGCCTGCACGACCAGACTCGAGACGCTCGAAGCAAACAAACAGGGTATTGGCTGGGATATGCTGCCAGCGACCTTTCAAGACGCAATCGACTTTACACGACGGCTAGGTCTACGCTACATATGGATCGACTCCATCTGCATTATTCAGGACAGCCCCAAGGACTGGGCTGAACAGTCTTCCTTGATGGCCGACATCTACGGAAACGCCCACCTCACCATATGTGCGACCGCGTCGGCCGGCAGTGACGGTGGATGTTACCTGCCAACCCCTGAGTTCTGGCGTCCCCACAAGATTATGCCTCTCGGACCCGACAAAAAAGAGTATACTGTCTACGTCCGTGGTCATCTTGACGAGCGCCACGTCCCCGACTGGAGCCAGGCATCTAGGGGGGCACATCCGCGGAATTTTCCTTTGTTGACGCGCGCGTGGGCATTTCAAGAGCGGCTTCTCTCTCCACGTCTCGTGCACTTTGCCGCTGGCGAGATCATGTGGGAGTGTTTTGAAGCATCCGACTGCGAGTGCCGACGTGGACTGCCATCAATGTTCCCGAAATTTCTCCCGGAGAAGATGATGTTTCGGGAGCCTCAGGCCACGGCCGGCGACCTAGAAGCGCTTACAAGGCACTGGCGTCATATTGTGTTTGCCTTCTCGGGGCTCGAGCTCACACTGGCAAAAGACAAGCTCCCGGCGCTCTCTGGAGTGGCGAAGCGGACACTGCGTCTTCGGCCCGCTGACGACGAGTACCTTGCCGGGCTCTGGCGAAAGACGCTTCTAACCGATATCTGCTGGACGGGATTTAGGAATGACCTCCGCAGACCGCAGGCTTGGCGTTGTCCATCGTGGTCGTGGGCATCGGTCGATGGCGTCGTTCAAGGCCATTTTGGCTTGTCCGGCCCTCGTAGAACCTACTCTACCATACACCACGCCTCGGTCACCCTTGCCGGGCCGGATCCAATGGGCGAGGTGACGGATGGGGAAATTGTTCTGTCGGGCCCTATGTTCGTCGCCGAGTTATACGAGGAAACGGCAGGGCAGGGCAAGTTCGAAAGGCTCAAGTTGCGTGGGAACGGTCTGACGGTAGGATTCGATGTAGATTGCTACAACGACTTCGACAGTGGGCGACTTGCGTCCGGAAACAGACTGGCCTGTCTTAGAATAGCTTGTAGTCTTTTCGGTGGGGATTTTTGCTTGGTATTGAAGTTGCAGGAAGGAGAGGACACAGAGGCCCATAGCGGTCAGTCGACTTACCAGCGCGTAGGATACGTCTTACACGACCCCAAAGAGCTTGAGACGCACTGGTACAGCCAGGAAACGGAGCCCCGGCTCGTACGCATTGTTTAGGTGTTTGGATTTCGATATTGATGCCATGAATTGCACGCCATGGACCTCTAACTCGACGGGGCGGAACTGCGTGCACACTGATGGCTGTATTACTGGATTGTTTACACTCGACATCAAACACACACTGCCTCCCAGTTGAAGCGGCATATCAGCTGCGGGTAGTCGATGTGCCCGGTGTGCTAAGCCCTCCTTTGCCCTGATGCCGGTGTTCCCCATCAACAGCACCCTCTCCCGTGCTTGGATCCTGCGACAAATTCACTCGTAAGCCGTCAGGATAACATAAGATGAGTCTCTCGTGTGTGAATTGTCATAACTGAGGTGTACTAGCAATCTTGGCACGTACTAAACTTCTCCATTTTTTCCCTATACCTTAGCCCCTGAGCTACTAGACACAGCTACCTAGCCAGGCCCGCCCGACACATGCCTACCAGTCCATGCGGTAGCAAACCTCCAACGGGCCTGCGCAATACAGGCCAATACTTCCACCGTCACAACACCTCTCCAAATCAATACACAATTCCTGCCCACACCACCTCCCGGGGCCCGGCACCGCCGGTGTGTCCTCGCAGACTACCGCACTACATCCCTGGCCCGGCTTCGTACAGATGCTGCAGCTGGGATTGCAACACGTCTCGTCCGCCGCGCAGGTCGTATGCCCGCAGCGGGGGCCCAGCTCCAGCAGCGGTGGCGAGGGCGGCAGACATCCCTCTATGGTGCACTGCCCCCCCGGGGGCGCACACTTGCCGCAACTCTCGTTGCAGCAGACCTCACCAAAGGGGCAGAAGAAATTGGCGTCGGGCCCGCACTGCGGCCCCAGGCACCCTTGCTTGGTGCATGTCTCCCCCGGGCCGGTGCAGAAGCCGCAGCTCTCGTTGCAGCACGTCTGGCCCTTGGGGCACACGTTGGGGCCGCACTTGGTTCCCTCATCGCGGGGGTCCCAGCGGAGCACGGGGACACAGATAGGCTCGCCGCGGATGACAGCGCACCTAGTACCGGAGTCGCAGCGGACGTTGGTGCAACTATTGGTCCCCTCATCGCGGGGATCCCAACGGAGCACGGGAACGCAGATAGGCTCGCCACGGATAACGACACACCTGGTGCCGGAGTCGCAGCGGACGTTGGCGCAGCTATTGGTCCCCTCGTCGCGGGGATCCCAGCGGAGCACGGGGACGCAGATAGGTTCGCCACGGATAACGGCGCACCTGGTGCCAGAGTCGCAGCGGACGTTGGCGCAGCCGTTGGCTTGTCGTGGCTGTTGTTGCGGAGGAGAGCGGCCGATTGGGTTGGCGACGGCCTGGAGGATCAGCGCGGATCCTAGGACTATGACGCGGAGGGAGATCATCGTTGATGGTCGGTACAGTACAGTTGTTACATACGAAGTAGCAGGGAGGCGGCGAGGGCTGGAAGAGGAGGGAGGTCTCGAGACCTGGGACCGGATAGTGCCGATTTAAGTAAGGGTCCAACTAAAAGGCGCCAATGCGCCGAGAGCGAACTGAGTGCCATTGCAGCTAGATCCCTCGTCTAAATCAATTAAAGGCCATTTCGCGAAATGTAACCTACAGACCGAGTTCAGGCGCGGAACCAATCGTCTACCCAAGCAGGTAACCGGGGGCGAATTCGACCCAAGGGTCTACGGGCCCAGAATTCCTGGTCAACGTTCTGCCAAGAGACATGTCTCGCCGACGGTTTGGATTTGCGATTCTAATAATAGAACCCGAGTATTTCATCCTGAGGGCATGATGGAGAGGTGCGGCCCGCGGCCATTGCTCTGGAGCAGTTGTATTGCGAAGTGCCTAATGATTAGGAAAACAATCAGATCACCGTTAACTAATATGGCAGAGCTCTCTTTACCCACCCTTAGCTACCGAAAACTTAGCAGGTTGTCCTTTATCCTTTAAGTCTCGCATTCCTATCCCCTGTAAACACCCTGGGGTCCATTTGTTAATGCGATATTTAAGAATTGCTGAAGCTGCAATTGCGGCGTCACTGTTGTGTCACAATTGACTTCTTCCACGCTTTCAGGATCAAAAATAAATAATCTGTGTGATAACGGTAGTTAAAATAATTATTCTAAACACCACCTATAACCCTAGAATTAACATCGTGCCAGTGCTAGAACTACCGAACCTTATAAAACAAATCCTTAAGTGGTTAATCCTTCCCAGCAACCTCGCCTGGGTCGCCACAGGTTGCGTTAATGGCCTTGCGGATAACCACCTTGGTGGTGAAGGAGTCGACCGCGAGAAATGTGACGATGTCTGGTTGGTTACCTCAATTGAACCACAGTTTACAATATCGCAGTAGATGAGCACGGCGCGGCGTTTTGGCGCGATGCGTTGCGCTGAAGGGTCATGCCAACGTCTGGCCCTGCGTCACGCCACGCTCGAAAGGGGTAGTTAGTCGAATCCGGGGATTAGGACGGCTTTTTGAGTGCAATTCTCATTTTGGGTTTCAGACAACCTATTCAGTGTCAAACGGTGAGGGACATAACAAAACTCCCAAATCAAGCAAAACACCTAATTACAACAATTTGCCACGTATTAACAAACACCTACTTCCATCATACGCCTCAAGCCCTAAAACTGTCGCTTCGATTCAACACCGCAACAAGCGTCACCATGACCACGACTTCATCCGCCCTCCTTTCTCCCTGATCATCTTCACCGATCAACAACACCCCTTCCCTCCCACGCACACTTGCGCCCACAAACCTCGCGGTCTCCACTTTCTTCCCGTCCGAGGCGCGATACAACTTGCAAAGCCTCCTGCCATCCAGCATGTCCCAAAAGCACGGCACGCTGTCCTTGACGAATTCATCAGCTCTTGCTGCAACGCCGGCGGGATGGAGTATGATGTCATGTTCAGAGTGCGGCGATATGCTAGCGGGGTTGAGAGGTGGGAACTTGATAGTCCACTTCCCCAGGGACCAAAGCGGATTGGACGATTCCGCAACGACATGACCCGATACAGGATCCAGAGCTGTCCAAGTCCGCGAGAGCCGGTTCGGGCGCTTGAATTGCAGGGTTGGCGTGGCAGCACTGGCGGCGGCGGATTTTGCGGCTTCAAGGAGGGACGGTGGCGTTTCAACGAGGATAGATGGGGAAAGGAGCGGCTCGAGTGCGGTGGTGACGTCAGTCATGGTGAAAGTGAGGCTGAACTCTGTGCCTTCATTGACGTAGAACGCTTTAATCAGGCGGAAGGGGGTCGTCGAGTCAACGGGGAACGAGGACGCAGCGTCGGGTTTGGAGAAGATGGGCATTGTGAGCTTGGTGTAGGTCGGTTATCGCTAACGCGAAGGGAGGCAATATTCAATGGTTAAGGTGAAGGGTAAATGTTCAGTAAGGAGCACGGAGGGGCAGTGGTCATGCTTATTTATCATTAACCTGCTGGACACAGCCCCTGCGGGATCGTGAGACGGAAAGTGACGGAGGAACCCATCTACTATCACACCACTGCAAAACCGATGGCCAGTGAAAATGTATCTTTTCACGTGGGCTTATTCCCGCCCATAATTTCCTCTGCATGGTTGGGCTTATATATAGACCGGCCGTACTTCTTATTCTTTCGTACATAAGGCATTTGTCAATTTTTCATCATTAGGCATTTGTCGATGCCAATGGGCCTAGAAATAGGAGTAAGGTAGCTTATCTGATGCCCCGAAGCGTACTATACTGATACTGCCTACCCAGGAAGAGAGTCGCTAAAAATGGGCTCAAGGCCACACGACTTAGCTCCTATTTCAGACGAACTCCTAGAGTCTCAGGATCTTCGTAGTTCTTGAACTAATTATAGAGTGGCTATGGGTAGGGCATGTATTCCTTCGATATGTACTAGCTGTATAACCCGACTATAGAGTTATAGTAAGCCCCCCAGCCTACTGTACTATATCGGAAGTCAGGTTTAACATGATCCACTGCAGCAGCCGCACGCCACGTTTGATGGCGCATATAGCTGCTCTGGTGAGAGAGGGCTTGCTTCCATTCAGAGTATTAGTATCGCCGAGCCATCCGACGATTTGTTCCGTGAGCACTGCTTTCACCTCCCTAGGATCCGGCTCCTGGTCATGCTGAACAAATTCCATAGCCTGCGTCATCCTGGGCACATAAGAAGGCCAACCACCCGCTACCCGAATGAGGGATCTGGACAGTCGACGAGGCTCTATGCCAGGGCAAAAAACGATTCTCCTCTATATTGGATGAAACATTCCGAAAGAAGCAATACACGCCCGGGTGCACAAACAGCACCTCCCCTCGGTACATCTAGACCATGTCTTTGATTCTCTCTGCGTGGGACAGCGCAATCTCTTGTCGCCCTGGCACATCTTTGTCCATACATGAATAAAGCAAGTGTGGAAGCCGGCGCAGCAGTATTCGTATGACCTTGGGTAGAAAAATGACGATCTACAAACTCGCTGCACAGAGACGGATGGCTTCTTGCGCTTGCGAGTGGATTCTTATGGTTCTGTGCCTCGAGTCGCTAGGAATCAACAGAGGTGGTTCAAGGATTCCAAGACATCTGTGAAATCCGGACTAGTTCTGGTCGAAATAGGCGAACTCCTGAGCGAGAGTTGAGTCCAGTCGGAAGGATGCTCTATCGTTCTCCAACACCAGGCCGTGAAGCAATTTTTCAGTTAGATCAGAGCCGACTGAGTTCCGGTCTAGAAGCGAAGGTCAAGATATTGAGCGCGCGACGTCGTGTTCTCCAGCCGTCGAAGGATGGCTTCCAACGAATTCGGGGCACTTGTTTCGGTGATATTGTGCCCGTAGATATCAAGAAACATCTCCCACAACATGCTATGGTACATTTTGTGGTACTTTATGCCACTAATGCCATACGTTACTGTCTCATGTATGCCGCACACTGAGTAATGGTCAGCAGAAGATGTCCTAGAGCCACAACCAGCTTCTCAAGTTCGGTGAGCGACTCGATGTCATAATGTTAGTGAAGGATATCAGCTGTCGAAGCTTGCAGCTGGCTGCATGTTTCCAGGGTGAAGCAACTGTCTAGCGGTGACTTGATAGCAGTTTGTTGTTTCTGAGTTCAACCCTCACCACGCGGGATCAACCTGAGGGTGAGGTGACTACAAGCTGTTCTGATGTCGAATAAGGGTACGCAAAGGCCGCTTGTAAAATAAACCCGTCAACCGGAGTTCGTTGTGGATGGTTGCCATGATATCCTAGCCAATTGTGCTCATGCGGCAACCTAGGGGTTCGTAGATCAGGTCTTGGAGCGATCGCACGTCGTAGGTTACGTTGTTGAGAACTACAAGCCCGCGGTATCTCGAAAGAACGGACTTCAAGCCTGAGAGGGCCTCAAGAGTCATTGTGGTCTTGAGAGCATACACGGAGGTTTTGATCATTTGGCTGCTTCTCTAACCGAGCCAAAAGACCGGTCCCTGGGAACGGTGTACGCGACGGTTACAGATTTCAATGGCGCACTCGGTTTTTCTTCCAATCCCTATATTTCCAAGTTAACAAATGTCTGAATGTGTAGGTACTCCTTGCTTACGCAATAGGTAATACGACCCGAGCTCATGAGAGTTGAAAATACTATGATAATTAGATAACATGAGTGCCTACCATCTGTGTATGCTGCCAGGATGCACTTGGTCAGTCACAGAACGTTACCCACTATCTCGCATCTGTGGACTTATTAGGTACTGACTTGATGTCGGTTGCAGCTGTGGTGCCATCCGTCGTTACCGGCGGGAATACATCACGCAGATAACGGTCAGCAGCCAAACATCCTCACAATTGTTAAGGTCTGTACCATTGTTTGACATTGCGTCGGCGTTATGGAATTGGACGATCGGACAAAAGTTGGCGCGTTCGGCATTGATAATCATCAGCTCGCTCAGCCTCACAACTCCCGCTCAGCACAGTAAGTACTCTTTGTTACTTGATGCCTCAACCGAAACAAGGAACCCGCTAACCAACTCTAGTAATGTGGCCTTTTGGATGGGCGATTTCCGTCAAGTCAAGCTAGTTAGGCATGAGGGCTGAATTTGGCTTCCTAGGTATGCGAACTGCGGGACGCCGGTAGCCCAACATGCCCAACTAGCACCTTATCGTTCCCCCTCCAAGGTTCCGACAACCAAAGCAAACACTCCTTTAACAGCGCAAAGCTCGCAGCACCAGCTCACTTACACTCACAAAAACCGATCCTCAAGCTAACACTCATCACAGGAACTGCCCGGATTCCCAGGCAATGCCGGGAGCCACCCATCAATGTCCTCCTTGACCACCGCGGGCAGGGAGCACTTATTCGCCTCCTGGATCGACTGCGTCTTCAACTCGGGGCAGCCCACCCCGCAGTACTTGTCCATCGCTCGCTGCAGCGCATCCCCCTTCCAGCCAAATACGTAGTCACCATGCCAGCCGTAGCCCGTCTCGTCGCCCGTGCTGAGGACGAACGGCTGGCTACCGTCCGTCGGCCACATGGACGGGTCGCTGAAGGCGGATGTGTTCCAGATGGTCTCGTACATGAGCTGGGGGAGTCGGACGGGGTGGCTAAATTTGCGGCAAAAAAAAAAAAAGCAGCAAACGCCGTGTAAGCATTGCACTTCATGGATCGGCTTCATCCTCCACCATTGCGGCTACTACGCCAATAATCCCGGGAAATCTTGGACGAAAACACTTACGAGTTAGGACATTCCCACTCCGTCTCAAAGGTCCCTTTGGACGGGTAGGCAACGTGGCTTTTGTGGTCCGGGCTGTCGAGATTGATTCCGTCCCAGCACGTAGGGAAGAAATTGTTGATGCGCAAGCCGTATGGGCACGGCTCCGTTGGGAATGTGCGTGTATCGTACTCGCCGCCGATCTCAGAGTTTGCTGGTGCGGGGCCCCACGGTGTTGTGAAGCACCGGTATGCAATGCTCTTGAATTCGTTGGCGTCGGGGCTGGGCTGCCGGTATGCCGGGTCGCCAATGAGCATGCGGAACCCCTGGTGGATAAGAGCAGATGTTAGTACTGCTGTGCTGGTGGGAGTGAAAGTAGCTAAAGGGGAAGTAGCTAAAGGGGAAGTAGCTAAAGGGGAAGTAGCTAAAGGGGAAGTAGCTAAAGGGGAAGTAGCTAAAGGGGAAGAAACTCACTGGCTTAAAAGCAGTGACTCGGGTCCTCTTGTCATATGGAGCTGTGTAGTACACGGTCATGCCCCCTCTTTGCCCTTCGAGGAGAACATTTTCCATCAGTGGAACCCTATGATATGATCCGTTGCGGTGACGGAAGAATAGCACTGCGGTCCAGTAGTTTGAGAGATCCTCAGTGAAAGTACAGGTTGTGCATGTCGCTTCAGCCGAGATGTTCAATGAAGGCTCCATACTTGGCGCGAAAGCGTTCCCACCGACAATTTGGTGCAGGTGTGGTGACGGCACGGCGCCAGGTGTGACGAGCCTACTGCAACGTCAGTTGAGGGTATTGCTTTTAGGTGTCTACGAACTCGTGGGATGACACACGGGTCGAGGCGCTGTATGTTTAGCTCGGAACAGGAGAATCGAAGGAAATCGTTCAATGTTGGGCCTGCGACCTGTGCAATAGTATTGTGTGCCAGCAGCGCCAGGCCTATGGCACGAATCATGCTCCATTGTAAATCCATCTTTTGGTGAATTATCCGATGTATTCGATTACGGACTTTGGGTGAGCAGTATGAGGTTCAGTACTTGCGATGAGACCATCATAGCGTTTAGGTTTTAGGTATTATCCACTATATATCTAGTGTCCCGCTCTCCAATCGGTATTCCAAGTGTTCATAAGTGCCTATGCGGTACAAGAATGCAAGAAGGTGTATATATGACAGCCAATATACATTCCAGCCAACGAGCTCCCTTCCCGTTTATTAACAATATCGACCTAGTTACATTGAGGGGTGCAAAACGGAGCCCAGCTCTCCTCATGGTGCTCAAAGCTAGTAAAAATGTTAGTGCTAATGTGCTAAATGCAGTAGATTTGGGGTTGATCACCGAATCGAAGTTACCAACTTCTTGATGGTTGGATCGACATACTTACATTCCTGCCGGCAGTTCTGTTTTCCCGCGCGACAAGTGTAACCTTCAGCTCGTTTCTTCAACCGCAATGGTCCCGAAATCCAATGCTATGCACCGTATATAGAACATCTAGGGAAATGTTAACGCTAGTGGAACTAGAATCGGGGGACTCAGCAGCACCAGGTAAGCCGAATTTAGTGATAGAACTGTTATGGCGGTCCATATCGCTTGTGGTTTCAGTCAGGGACTTACGTACAGTCATTATCGTCAATAATATTGCCTATGGTCTATATTATTCTATTCCTTTTCTTGTCAGGCCCACGTATACGTCGGTGCCATTCTCCTAGAGCTATCGGTAGCGCCATTCTTGGGCAACCAGTAAGAGATTGATGTGGACAACTGGTACATAAAGAAAAGATAGGAAAATAGGAGAACAAAGCAGTCAATCTCCTAAGATTTGCTTAAGCATGGCGAGCTTCCCACCCATTAGCCGACAACTTAGATCCATCAACAACATCTTTTAACATCAAAAGTCCAAATTCCGGCTTCTGGAATTGCTCAAATACCCATTTACTCTACCTCAAATTGTTATGTTCACCACGCCTTGTAGTATCAATTCAGTACTTATTTTTACCCCCCGCTCCTTATCCCCCTCGGCGGTCGGTGAAGCAGGTCGATGAGGCAGTGATGCCTTCGGGTTTGGTACTCCATTAGGCTCCCCATGGCACTTGCGTAGTAGGCAATGAGTTTACTAGTAGTAAATCGCCGCACGTGTGTGAGTGTTCTTAACTAGATCGTGATTGCGGTGCTGACACCTCGGTGCGCCAGATTAAAGCATGGCCACAAGCCGGTGTATCAGTTTACTTGCACGGCAGAGGGGCTCATTGTCCAGGATAAAAAAAAATGAAGTTAGCAGAGTCTTGGTGTTTTATCCAGTTAGAAAATTACCGCATCCTTTACCGCGGCAAAACCGGATTGATACACTTATGAGAGTGAGACGAGAACCGCATTTCTGTAGCTGCTACGGGCGTGGAGAGGCATCCCGTTGCCGAAGATGAAGAGTATTGATGGGACATGTGGTGCTGCTGTCTCAAGTCATTCGATAGTTATGACAGAGCTGCTCCCGCGCAAAACGTACTGGCTTTACCGACCAAAAAAGTAAGTATTAACAGTCTGTATTGGTAACCTCAGTGCGACTGCTCAGTGCCTAACAGCAGAGCTTCCAACCGGTTACATTGCGACTCACTTCCAGGGAGAAAGTGCAAAGCCAAATCCTCAGGTACTTGGTGAGGTCAGATGTGCACTTTCGTTATCTGCATCATAATTAAAGCAGTCACCATTAGTAAGACTTGCAATGCCTACTGCTAATATTTGCAGATGGAGGCGCCCATACCTTGCCTATAATTTATCGCTTACGATGTCCAGGGCAAAACATCTCGATACATCTATCCCGTAGGCTAGCCTAAACTGATGATATCAAACGCTAGGGAACCCTCTAGGACGCTCAACCGCACAATCCAGGTGCTTCTGTGTAAGAAAATTCCAGTGGGTGACACGGAAAGATTGGAAAGACTATCTAAGGTAAAGACTGTGACTGTGGACTAAGTACACTTGAAATGAGTGTGCGTCGGGTTATATTCCCAGTTGCGAAATCATAACGGGTTCTCAAAGGGAGAAGAGGAATGAATGGTCGCCGGCCGCTACTGACAGATCCTCCGATAATCAAATCCATTTGGCAGATCATCCGTGGTCAAGCCCAATTAAACTGGGAGGCCATGCTTCTTGCGCATATGCCCACGAAGTTTGTCCTTCCGAGATGAAGTCCAGCCGCACCCATGGGAACAGTGGTAGATTTGCAATTTGTCGTGCTTGGTACGGTAGTGGCGGCCAAGGTCTCGTTTGCGGCTCACGGTTGTGCCACAAATCTCACAAGCAAACCGGTGTTGGGAGGGATGCACAGCCGGAGCCCCGGACTCGACCGATCCAGCTACGGGGGCGGAATCCAGACCCGGAAGCCGCGGCCCCCACCCGTGGGGAATGCAATCCTCAGCCGGGAGCTCACTGGGCGTCAGCTCGATCGGAAAGTGGTCCTGAACATCCCCCGCTGCAAGGTGGTGCTGCAGCTGGCTGTTGCCGTCCATTGGAGCTGCGGGGCAGCTAGTCAATTGGCAGATGACGCATGTTGAAAGTCTGCGAAAAGAGGCGCCCTTGCGTTAACAAAAAAAAAAACCACTTACGTGTCACTCATGGTGACCAATCCGCTACCACTGCTCGGTGTGGACCGAATTCCGGTGTACTCGAGTATGTTGGGAATAGAAATGGGAGCTCAGGTGGACTCTGGGAAAGAGACGGTCGAGGCTTCTATGCCAAGAACGGTTTTTGAGTGAAGAGCAGACTGAGCGAGACTATGAGAGGACTGTCCTGACGGCTCTCGGCTGGGAATGCGCAACGGATGTTGAACTGTTGGCTGATAGGAGCCAACTAAGTGATGGGAGCCGGGCAAAATGGTTGTTGTGGAGTGGTTGAGATGTTGGTGATGCACCGGTGGCAAAGAGGAGAGGAACGAAAAAGAAAAGAATGGAAAGAGAGAGATAATCAGAAGAGGAGAGGCGTGTGACACTTACTAGGCTACACAGGGCGCCTCTTACTGTATGTACAATACATTCGGTAGCAGAAGCCTGCTTGATCGGTGGAATCAAATAAGCACTCCCGAATGTTTACCCCTGCTCCTGTACTACCGCGCTCATCTTCCGCACCGCAAACTAATCTTGATTAGGACTAAACCGTCTGTTAGTCTCCGTATGCCGCGCGCTCATAGGCGAGCATCAGAGTAACACTAACTTGTTGACGTTGCATAGCTTTGACCGAGATCAATGCACTGTACCTGGCACTAGTAGAGGGCGCGCCCCAGTTCACCATGCATGCGATGAGTTGTGGGGCCGTAAGGTGTGGAAGGCACGCGCAGCCGCTGCATTGGTCGCGAACTGGTACAATACGCAACCTGGATGCATCACACCACATAATAACCAGAGTATTCGCAAAGTGCTTGACACATAACTCAGAATATTTCAAACCTTCCCGAACCCCCAGTTGCCTATTCGCCTGGCTATCACCAACGCCGCTCCCCAAACGGTGCACAGGGCTTCCCCAACGGCTTGTGTCCAGGTCTCATCCTCCGATCTCCATCCCAAAACACGACCGTACCAGATGGACGCCAATCCAAAGGTCCCAAGGCCAACAGAAGCGAGATTTGCGTGCAATCGTTGTGGACGCAAGTTTACACCTCTACAGCTTGCAGTAGAAAATGGACACGAGAGTGTAGTCAAGCTCTTGCTTGCTCGCGCCGATATCGACGTCAATTCGAAGATTGTCTCGATGCCTACACCTCTACAGCTTGCAGCAGAAAATGGACACGAGAGCGTAGCCAAGCTCTTGCTTGCTCACGCCGATATTGACCTCCATGCGAAGAATGGCTGGCGGCCTACACCTCTACAGCTTGCAGCAAAAAATGGACACGAGAGTGTTGTCAAGCTCTTGCTTGCTCGCGCCGATATCGACGTCAATTCGGAGAATAGTAAGGGGGGTACACCTCTACAGCTTGCAGCAGAAAATGGACATGAGAGTGTAGCCAAGCTCTTACTTGCTCGCGCCGATATCGACATCAATTCGAATAGTTGGGAGGCTACACCTCTACAGCTTGCAGCAGAAAATGGACACGAGAGTGTAGTCGAGCTCTTGCTTGCTCGCACCGATATCGACGTCAATTCGAAGAATGGCTGGCGGCCTACACCTCTACAGCTTGCAGTAGAAAATGGACACGAGAGTGTAGTCAAACTCTTGCTTGCTCGCGCCGATATCGACGTCAATTTGAAGAATGGCTGGCGGCCTACACCTCTACAGGTTGCAGTAGAAAATGGACACGAGAGTGTAGTCAAGCTCTTGCTTGCTCGCGCCGATATCGACGTCAATTTGAAGAATGGCTGGCGGCCTACACCTCTACAGGTTGCAGCAGAAAATGGACACGAGAGTGTTGTCAAGCTCTTGCTTGCTCGCACCGATATCGATGTCAATCCGAAGGATCGTACGGGCTGTACGCTTCTATCCTGGGCCAAGTATCGTGGGCATAAACACATCGTCGAGCTTCTACTAGCCCACCAGGCAATATAGATAGATCAGAGAGATCCAGCATGCACGGGTTTCGCTAGACCGATTATATAGGAGAGTCGTACGGACGTGGTAAACCGGCAAGACGGGGGAACAGTTCTCAGGCACTTGGGCCGTTTCGTCAGAGGGCGGGACCTGTCAGGGCGGGGCATTGGTGAGCTGGAGGTGTTATTTTTCTTTGCATCTTCCGTAGGGTCGTCCAGGCCTTCTTCATCACCTAGGCAACATGCAATTCCAGGCCTCAGTTTCGCAGTTGTTGCTCACCCTATCCGATAGATTTCCTTATGTGCAAGATCCTGTCTGATACCTGGTTCCTGAGGCGAGGAGGACAGGACCATTGATTCGATACTGTAGATTAGATAGACCTGCCCTACGGACCAGGCCAACAGGGCTGTTCCCGAGACATTGCTCTTCAATCGCTACTCAATTCAAGGAGCCAACGTTGGTGCCGTCCCACTTCTCTACTTTGGCGTACTTGGAGGCCTGCCCTTGATCTCCCTCTCTTCGTCTAAATCGGGTTGGCCGATTACTTTCTCTGGGTATCTTAATTATAGGCATGGACTCCACCATTCAACCCATAGTCAACTTCACAGAGGCAGATTTTGGATGCGATTTATCCTGGAATGAGAATGACATACCATTCCACAAATGCAGCAGCACGCCTCCCGATTGCCATTGTCATAGGCACGGAAATGCAGCTACCGCGCATAGAAAAAGTAGTAGGGGCGATCAAACGCTATCTCAATACAGTGGTCTTAGAAGTGAGGTGGGATAGGGTCGCAGGCGTACTCATAGCTATCCTGACTGGGCAGGTAATAGTGATTGCAGCTACGATTTTCTACTGTCGCAAAGTTATCCTTCAAAGATCACGATAATTTCCTTCCTATCGCACGGCTCTTGAATACAGTTATGAAGCACGCCCAAGGAAGGAGTATCGATACAACGGCTGTAATTGCGACTCAAATCAGCAATGAAGTCGCTAAGAGTGAAAGTAGGCAGATGAGGTATGGGACAAGGAACCGGGACGGCATCTATAAGGTGGGCTTATGGCACGAAGTTAAAAACAATGTTCCAGAAGCCAAGTATCAATATTAGATAATGTGAGGTGGGCGGTTTACGCGTCCTAATATAGATAGTGTCGCACTGTAGGGAGCAAAAGTAGGCTTAGAATAGAACGTAGGTAGGAAGAAGATATGCCTTGTATTGATTCTAGGAAGCACAGCTAACTGCACTCTAACTCCGGGCAAGGCTAAGTCCTTCTGATCGCAATAGAGAAGCACACGATACATCCCAATTCAATATGAGATGCTCTAGTCAGAATCAGTGATCATTAACCAGCAATCTATGCTATAATATGAATGTGTGGTGCAATAATTAGTCAAACATAGGTGATTGATGTTGCTTTGTCATTCCTCCGCCTTGGCTTTATGCTCCCCTCTCTCAAATTGTTGAGTCCAATTGAGACGGGAGAGACTGATTTGCGAGTCAAGGACCAGGAATTAATATACTCGAAACTCCAGAATCCAGATGGCGAGCCCTCCAGACACGCAACCCCCTTGCAGCTTCCGTCTTTTTGTACGGTGTCATAACAACTTGGGTATATTGCCGCCCAACGTGTCCTTCACGCTTAGCAGGACGGGCAAACGTCATCTTCTTCGACTCCGCAAAGGACGCGGAATGCGCTGGTTTTCGAGCTTACCAGCGCTATAGTCCTTCACAGAACGACTTAGAAACCAAGACGGCGCAGCATGACAAGGCGATCCAAAAGGCTTACGATTTGATGGATGCTGCTGGAGGGAGACTTACGCTCGAGCATCTGGCTAGCAGCGTCGGTCTGTCACCCAGATATTTCACGGCATATTCAAAAGTGTGATGGGCGCCACCACTAATGTCTACGCCATGAGGGCCAGGAAGAAAAGGCGATCCGCGCGTCACTGGGTGGCGAAGAACGTGAGAAGGCATGCATTCTCAATGAGGCGCCACCATTAGACAGGAATGAGGGCAAGGGAACCATGTTATTAGGTAAGACTTGTCGGAGCACTTGGCTTTCCTGCCCATTTGCCGTATGTTGCTGACTCGGGCGTCGCAAAGAAAATGGGTTTCCGTTAATGGAGGTGCCGCTGAACGAAATACCTCCAGGGCCAGAAAGCTCTGGGTTCGGGCTATACTGGTCTTGGTGTTTATATTGCGGAAACATTGATGACTGTTCCTAGACCCAGACGTTCTCACGAGTGAGAATGTCCTCGCTGATGCGTCTGTTAGCTTGGACAACGACGAGCGTGTGCTCTCTTTATTAGGACACGCGGAACTCCATGACGCAGGGAACACGATTGGCCATGGAGTGGCGATCCCTTCTGCCACACAGCTTCCCGGCATCTTCTCATTCTTAGTGATCTGCCCCGGGAGGGCTGCGCTGCTAGCGTGGTTCGGTTTTGGGCCGTATCCCCAACCGCAGGTTCGCGTCAAAACAACTGA
The DNA here is from genome assembly GCA_022530565.1 of Madurella mycetomatis. Lineage (NCBI taxonomy): Eukaryota > Fungi > Ascomycota > Sordariomycetes > Sordariales > Madurella > Madurella mycetomatis. Next base: position 8,478,404 of record JAJTVB010000003.1, on the reverse strand, counting down.
GAAAGAGGGTCTAGTATAATAGCTGTGCAGATCGATGGCGCACTATACCCTTCTAAGACGACACGAAATGACACTAAGCGGCCAATGACACCCCCCATCAGGCGATCGCCGATCGCCAGAAGCTTGCCACGGTGCCCGGCTCCATAGCGCTTGGGCGGGTGTGGAAATTTGATTGATTAGACGAGGAAGTAGCGGCAAGACCAGTCAGCAGCATAAACCGACGCTCGAAACCTGCAGATTCTATCAGATCTCGCCATTGCGTCTGCATGCAATCTCGCGACATCCTTTCCAAAAACGCTACTCCGAGGCTCGGGGGGCTTGGCGAAGTAGACCATCATCGAAAACCCAAGTCTTCAATACCGTGGACAGGTTTCGGTGTGTTTCAGAGACAGCTGACAGGCAAGCCCCTGGCCGCCGGGCCAGCATGGACCATATCAACATGACACGCAGTTCCGCTCCGAAGGCACAGGACAGCATGGTCGGGAGCTTAATCGCCTCCGCTGTTATTTTTCTCCTCGTGTGTGTGATAGTCGTGACTTTGCGCTTTTACATCCGGCTCCGAGTCATCCGCAAGTTTGGGAGCGATGATATAGCCCTGGCCGCAACACTGGTTAGAACCCCGCCATCAAAGTTCGGGGTACCTAGCGTACTGCACCCTAACAACCTACTAGTTCTCAACAGTCGCAACGGCCATAGCAGCTATATATGGTATGTGCGTAAGCCCCCATCTGGCGCGCTCCATGCTAACTCGGCATCACAGCAACTCGGCTCGGCCTCGGTACCCACTTTGACACCCATCCTCTGGATAAGAGGAGATCGTTTTTAGAGGTTTGTGCAGACAACATAGTCTGATTCACCTCCACCAAGGCCGGGATCATGCTAACCTAACATGCAGTTGATCTTCTTCACATCGCTTGGCTACCACGTCTATCTAATGCTCCTAAAGGCCACCTTTGTCCTCCAGTACCGGCGCGTCTTTCCGCTGCCGGTGTTCCAGCAGATCTGCGATATATTTCTTGTGTTCCTCGCCGTCTGGACCCTTGCCGGTCTCGTGGGCGGGGCCACTATCTGCCTTCCGCTGTCTAAGAATTGGGATCCTCTAGAACCGATCTGGACCTGCGAGAAGCGTGTCTGGTTTTGGATAGGCCATGGCATCGTGCATGTCGTCACGGATATCCTCATCCTCATAATGCCGCTGCCGTTGCTGAAGACGCTGCCGCTGCCCCCGGTACAAAAGATCGTCCTGATAGGCGTTTTCTGCCTAGGCTTCTTGTTTGTGCTCTCAATTTCCTACGTATTTTGCTCGACTATTAACTTCCTCCCAGGACATGCGTGATATCAGGGATACGATTGACCACAATCCGCCCATCTCTCCAGGATCCGGACCTTACCTGGACGTCGGCGCAGACGGTGCTCTGGTCCTTCGGGGAAGTGACCTGCTCGATCGTGTGCCTCTGTATACCGACGCTGCGACCGCTACTAGGTAGCTGCTTTTCTCGTCGCTTCGCGGGCGACAATTCCACGGACCGAGAGCCGGGACGGTTCTTCCACGCGCCGAGCACAGTCGGGACTGGTCGACTCAAGGGTTCAATAGCACCACTTACAGGAGTGGACACATCTAGCAATAATGAGGCAGTATAATATATTTGCTGCATGGCCATGTTAGCGTTCGATACCAAGATAGGTTGGCCTGGCGCTTTGGTGTATCGCATTGCCCAAGGGGTATGCGGATGTGATGGCACCCTCTCTACTAGCCGCTACCTTCGCGCGGAGCTTATTGTGCCTCTCATCGTTACGTATAGATAAGACGTCATCCTTTGCAGGGTCCAGCTGTATTGCGTCATAATTATCTCGTCCAGAAATACGACGAAGGGGGTTTGAGTCGTTTGTCGACAAAGTATCCGGTCCGATGCGAGCAAGTGGACCATATCTCGTTGTTGTCAAGAAAATCCAGGTGCATTTCTTCCGCCACCGACATATCGGATCAGCCACCAGCGAGAGAATGCCGCCCAAAGAGGCCCCTTTATGTGTCGAAGGCGATACCATGTCCGCAGGTGCAGGGTGACGGAGATGGCAGCGATAGCAAGCACAGGCAAGACAACCCTCGACCTCCGAGTCAGGAAGAGATAGCTGTCCATGTCCAAATGGTTGGGGGCTGTTGGTCAATGTCGTGAGCCGGGAGAAAGAGGACATGCGGGGTAGAATATTTCTCAAGCCGAGGGGCCAAGGCATGCGTCTAGATGCTAACGTTCTCCGGTTTGCCTCGTTGTGTTTCCCTCCAGCAACCAGCGTCCATTGTGATCAACACTTGCGGCATGCAGGACGCTTGAACGAAACCTGAGGGGAAAGGTGAGCGCGCCCAATGACGTGGCTGTGCTGTGTGAGGTTTGCATGCAGGCTGGCAGGAACCATGACACCCTGGGATTACCAGACGGGATGTGTTTCAGTCAAGGATGTAAATCTCAGAGTGCCTTGAGTCTTGCGCTTTCATCGACGGGGTGAAGCCTCTTGGCGGTGCTATTATTCAGCCAAGTGTCTGGCACTTCCATCGTATTCGTGTGTCATGGTCACAGACTTCATCTGAACCCGGTAAGCAGAATGCTCTTGGTTAACGTGTTCGTACCGGAAACTATGCGATGGATTTCTCAAAAAGGATCGTCTATGTCCATATTATCTTCCATCTATGGCCAGCCGTGGATGTTACCAAGGTATGAACGTCCCACCGACTTCGATCTTTCCAGCTGCGCAGCGGTAGTAATCCTCGTCCGGGCACTCAAATACGCGCTCACCACTGCCAGTGACATAACCCGTGCTTGTTTTCCAACCGTCAGCAACCTTGAGTCTCATCTAATCAACACCATCATGAACTCACCTTCCATCGCAGGTAAACGGGGAAGATGTCACGTTCACCCAGACATTCTCATTTTTGATCTGGAGGTGAATGTACACGTGTTGGTGGTTCGGAGTGCCCCGTATTTCGCACAATGTGGCAAATTCAAGGTCACACGAGATTGCCTCGGTGGTGTTCGTCAAAGTCTGAGTGAGAGTGAAGTTGGCAGAAGCGGGATTTCGCAAACTGATGTGTATGTCGTCAATGGACCAGGTGGGGAGAGAGCTGGCGCAGGCTGCCCTGGGCCGAGCGACCAACGCATCTACCCAGCTGGCGAACCATGCTGAAACAACAACGGTTCCAAGTGCAACAAGTCGAACCATACTTTTCGTGATGGGCTAGAACGCTGGGGACGTCGCTCCAATGACTGCAGACCTTCCGTCACGGGGAGAAAGACAACACACCTCTCGGAGTCATGCAAGTTTTGTAGAGCTCCAAAAACGACCTCGGGGCTACCCCACCCGGCCGCAAGCACCCCAAGACGAAGTGTTGTGATCAGCCTGATTACCCGGTTGGCAATATTGAGGGGTGATTCGGAAGCTACCTTGGTATCGTCAATCGCGGTTCCGACCGGAGCTCGGCAATACTTCTATACAACCCCCACCTATTCCTGGGCTGGATGCAATCTCCGAGGCTCAATATCCGCGCCAGGGACACGTCAATAAGATGGTCATCCGTACCCAGCCCCGAAATGTTCTAGAAGCCGGGCGGGAGCGCCAGGTTCTCGATCCCGCGATAATTGGGGCCTTTAAAGGTTGAGTTTCCGACTTTCTCAAAGTCCATAATGACCTGAGAATTCGCCATTACCGTCCTCACCAACTTGGTTACCAGGTCCTTAAGCTCTCGTATTTGGCAATAGGACTCTCCGACTTGTTCTATCTGATGCCGCTTGGGTTCCTGCCGATATTGCCGAAGCGGTATTCCATATGCCTTCCTCATAGAGTTTGATCTTGTAGTAACACGAAGCCTGCTGTGTGTATAGTCCGGATAACTCAGTCTTGACGACAAAGGCCGCCGTGATCTTCCGATTCCTGCCCTCGGAGTGTTTGGCCACTTGATATAAATGTTAGATGGGTCGTATCTCCGCCGCCTGCTCGACGGCGTAGCGGTCTAGCTTGTTCGTGAGCTGTTTATTCTGGAAGCCTCAATGCCTTCATTGAACAAGTCTCGGTGGCAATCTATCTAACCGGACAACAGAATACGGTACTCACACTTGTAGTTGTAGCCTCTCTCCTCCCACTCATGATTGCCTTGCTTGTTCGTCCTTGACAGCCTTGTCAAGCCCCTGGATGTTATATGAGACAAATCTGGGCACACAGAATTTCCTTTTTTGTACCTCGCCCACGTGACACTGCTCACCTTTGCTCAGGCTAAGTACCATTTTTGGCACGCTGCGCTGCAGCATGCTGAACTGCTTCAACTCTAGCCGAGTGGGCCCAGAATTGGTTCCATATATAAAGATGGCCAAAATTGGTCCTCATTTTGAAAATAAACAACCTCGCCTTTACCTTTTATATTATTATTATTATTCCTACTCCGCTTTACCCAAACGGGTATGCCGGACCCTCTGATGCTATTTACATAGGAAAACCGTACCATGTAGGCCGGGTGAAAAACCTATATCAATGAGTAAAGGAAAGCAATGATAAAGAGTGCCAGATGGCTGCAAAAGAGAGAAAGGCCTTATATAGGCCTTGAAGACTTGCTAGTCTTCGACTCCGGCTTCGGGTGCCTCCTCCTCTTCCCCGTCGACCCCCTCTGCTTCTAGCTCTAGCTTCCTAGCCAGGCTATATTCCGCTAAGCGCCCCGAATCCATCAGCCAGCCCAAGACCTTCCTCAACCGCCATTGGTTCCGGGATCCCTCGCCTTGTAATGTGAGACGAAGATCTCGGTGGGTACGAATTTCTGTTCTTTGCCAAGTTCTAGGCTTCGGCGGTATTGGGCACCATATAATAAGGTGCTCCACTGTTTCCCTTCTCTCCCCACATCTACAGTACGGAGTAAAGAAGTCTAGAACTCGTTGTTTGAAGAGGAAGTCTCGTAGGCCGATTGCCCCCGTGCGGGCTTGAACCAGCAGGGAGCTCTGAGCTTTGGTTGGATTTTGGTGCTTTCGTAAGGTCTTGTCGGTCAGCGCTTCATTTAGTTCAGATTATCAGACAGATATATCAGTAAGATTCAAACAAACAATCAGAATCTCGAATGCCATTCAATCAAACAGATCAAATTTCGAGCCCTTTAATCTGCAGATTATCAGATTCCCTTCATTCGCCGGATTAATAGTTATTCCGGCTCCGTAAGCCCCTGTCCAAAACCCCCCCTGAGGCAAGCCCCCTGAGACAGGCCCCCTGGAAGCTTCCTAACTCTGTGGAGATCCGACCTACAAGGATGGGCGAAAGGCAACGGCCACGGGTAGCTGTGGGAGGTCATGACTGAAATAGATTTTCTTTAGATCATCTAGAGGCTTGGAAGAGTTTGTTCGAGGAAGAGACGGCAGGTCAGGTGCTAGAATCAGCCTCGCAGCTTACATAGCGGAGCCCACGCAAGTTTTAGCGCCAGTCCCAGGAATCTGCGAGACAGGGAGGTCGCTTAAAGCGCTAGCCTCTTCTATTCAATGAGGTAGCACTCCCCTGGTATGAGGATCAAGGATCCAAGGGTGATATGACCAGAGTGACCGGGTACGAGCAGTGTATACGCTGCGATTTAGCAGGTCCCGAGTTAGGGGTAAGATGGTGGTATCATTGAACTATGCCTTCCTTTCCTTTCCTCGCCTCCTGTATGCCCTTCTTATCCCCCGTGATAGTGCTGACCATTCTGACCCCCACCATTTATCACGCTTACATCGCTCTATCACGCTTCCTTCGCGTTATCACAGCTTCCTTCGCGCTGCTACTGCACTCAGCTTACGCTAACTCACTTTGGCGTATCTGCGTATCCAGGGCCTCCTTCCGCGCTGCTTATCCGGTTCTTACACCTGGCATATCACGGCATCCTACACTTCCTTGAACAACAGCAGCATCAACGATATACAAAGCGACAAGAGAGTATATATAAGGGCATCAATCACCAACGCCTAGGTCAAGCTTGATAAGTAGTACACTCTCCTTACCGATTTACCGCTCTACTCGGCAGTTATTATCTTCCACCCAGAGTATAGGCTCTCATTCCTCGAGGAGATTTGGGCAGATCAGGGCCAGTGGCTACTCAACGCGAAGCAGGATCTTAAGGATTACTTTGAGCGTTGGCTAGCTTCTAAAGATCCCGATAATCCGTTCAGCCCGTCGCCATCGGCATCCCCCGGGCCGCAGCAGCAGCCGCCAAGGGAGCAGACTCCCTTCGAGCAGTGGATGAAGAGCCGTCGGCCGAGACGGTCAGACTTAGACAGCGAGCTTGAGAGATACTATAGGCTTGAGCCCCAGGAAGTCAATGATCCCGTACGGTGGTGGGCAGATTACAGGACAATGTTCCCTCAACTGAGCCGTTTTGCTTTCGATATCCTAGCCATTCCTGCTATGGCATCTGACTGTGAGAGGGCATTTAGCATCGCGAAGCTGACTGTTGGTCCACAGCGGCACAGCCTACAGGATCAGACCATTGAGGCCATGCAGATGCTGAAGGCCTAGATCAGGCACGGCTCTATCAGGCTGGGAAACATCGGGTTGATGTGAGACGGAAATGGCTTCATTTTGGGTGTAGATATCAGATTAACAGTCAAACAGATCAGTTTAATCAGATTCAAGGCTTGGAATTGTCAATCAACCAAGTTTGGGTGTCCAAGTTGATCTGATTGAACTGAATGAAGCGCTGTTGTCGGTAAAGATAGTGCCGGGAGGGTCTTCGTCAGCTAGTCTGGTAGGCCGGTCTCTGACTTGTTGTCTCAAACGGCCCTCCCACGCCTGGATTAGCGCCTCGTCCGCTGTTGGTTCTGGTTATTGTCGCTCATCACTCTGACTTTGGTCTTGGATTCCCTGACTGATCCACTGTCTGATAGTGGTAGCGGATTTCTCGATGATCATGGGTTACTCCGACTATTTTTGCTAACTGTCGTGTTTCGGAATGGATGTCTTAAAGACAAACGAAAAGACTTTGCAGTTCTACGAGTTGCTGGGGGAGAAGCGGAGGGATGAATGGAGAGGGATGAGGCTTGAGGGGGAGGCGTTGCGGACTCTGGCGGGGCTGGAGTTCTGACTCTCGTTCATCACACCCAGCCGCCTCTTCAGGCACGGCATCTATCATCCCCTTCATGCTCTCCTCATGCCTGATAACGTGAGAAGACGAAGTTGTCACGTTCCATGCGTTTTTGTTACAGTTGGGGGTCAAAAGTCTCCGGCCACCCCACATCAATTAAACGCGTGACACGCTCGCGTCGCGACACCTCCCTCTCTTCCAACCGCCATAACTTTCCACCATGAAGCTTGATTTACATGATTTTGCACCCGAATTGACGGCAAATCGTAGTAAAAACCAGGAGTTATCGCCTGGAATTAGTGCAGCCATTTGCACCCTTGTTGCAGCTGGAAAAAGCGAACGGTCCGTCGCACAGCTTTTTCAAGCCTCCCGCGATGCGGTAACCAAGTCCATTGATCTTTGGAAAACTCAACGAACTTTCGAAATTCCTCATCGCACCGGCCGTCCTTCGGGTCTCACGCGAAAGGAGAAACGTTACATCATAATACTTGTCAAAAGAAACCGAAACCTCGCAAAGAAAGCCCTGATCGAAGCAACCGGGAAGAAAATTTCCTACTCTACCATCAAACGTTGCCTCCGTGTCCATAACTTGCGCAAATGGAAAGCGAAAAAAGGAATTCCTTTGACAAAAGAAGTGGCAAAGGATAGGTACGATTTCGCGTGCGATTGGCTTGAGAATCTTGACGAGTTCTTGCGGGCTGTAGTTTGAAGTTGATCTCTCTTTTAATATTTCGCTGACCATTTAGGCCATGTTCTCAGATGAGTCTTCCTGTCAAAACAACACCTCTAATCCAACTGCCTGGGTGTTCCGTTTCCCTTCCGAGAAGTGGAAAAGGGAATACGTTAATCTCCAAAACCATGTTAAAGCGAATGTCTCGATAATGGTCTGGGGAATGGTCTGGAAAGGGGGGAGGAGCGAGTTAATAGTCATGGAGAGAGACTCAACCGCGGCACGCAACGGATATACAGCTAACTCATATCAGAAAGCATTGACGGAAGGCCTTATCCCACACTATGACGAAACGCGGCATTTCCAGCAAGATAACGCCCGTATTCACACTGCCAAATCGACCGAAGATTGGCTCCAAGCTCGGGGAATTTCATGGATCGAATGGCCTGCCCACAGTCCCGATTTGAATCCGATCGAACACGTTTGGGCTGCTCTAAAAAGAAACATGAAAAAAATGTTTCCTAATGTATGGGAACTTAAAAAAGAAGAGCTGAATATCGCAGAATTCACGCGATGCTTGAGTTTGGCGTGGCGGGCAATTGACCAGGCGTGGATTGACAGGCTCATTGACACTATGCCCAAAACCTAGACTACGGGCGGTGAAAAAAGCTAGGGAATGGTAAACAAAATATTAAAGGTCTGAACTTGAGGATTCATCCGATACTATCATTTTTGCTGCAAGATTTGCCTGTATAAAGATAGGGTTAAATGTATCTGCGTGGTTAATAATGTAGACGCACAGGTCGGCTCCCACTACGTTAGGTGCACAGGTCTGTGCGCTTACATAAGCCTAAAATGCATCTAAGTTAACGCAGCCCTTTTTAAGAGCAGGGGGAGCCGCGGCGCCGACGCAGCGCAGAAGGAAGTGCACAAGCTTACGAACATCGCAGTGCAATTGTAGCGTCAGTGGCGTAAAACTCAGCAGAAGACTGCGGGGTAAGGGAGAGGCAGAGGAAAAGGGAAGTAATCCCCAGATAGCGGGGGCAGAGTTCAATATAACCATCATAGCCCCTTTTATACAGAAGCTAAGAGGCAAATATAGACCGGTACATATCGCGCAGGAAGACAATGCAAGCGCGCATATCTCAAGGTAGAACCGTCAGCTCTAGAAGGAAGCAGGATTCGAGGTTTTGGGATGGCCGCCGAACTCACCTGATCCCAACGCTATCGAGCCGCCCTGGGCGCGCATCAAATCTTCATATGGGAAGCGCAAGTTACCAAAGTCGCGGGTTGAACTAGAGAAGGACTGGAGGCAGTAGTGGCAAGCGTATCCGATGGAGAAACTGTAGTGGTTTGTTGACCGTATTATGGGCAACGTTCAATGGGTAATTCGTAGAGCTGGAAGCAACGGATATCCAGAGGGCACAGTCCCTCCACCGCTTCCTGAGGGCGAGGAAGAGCCAGGGGACAGAGTCTGGCGCGAATGGCTTCAAAAGTCGAAGTCAGAAAAGTTGGATGAACTTGAGGAGGTAATGGATGAGAATGGCGATCTTGGCGAGTATTCTAATCTGATAGATTAGCTAGTCAGCATCTAATTAAGCAAATCTGCCTTCGAGAGGTGACTCAACGCGATCTTATTAGAAGGTTTGTTTTTAGTGGTTTGAGAGTCATCCAGGGACATCGTCAGGGTGGCTGCCAAGGATGCTCTGGATACTGTGTGGTCTGTGCGTAGCTTAGACCCACTTAACAAGAGTGTGCAAAGACTTTTGGCCGCAGCCTCCGTAACGCAGCCCTTTTTTGCGCCCCCTTTTCCACCACCACAGCCAACGCATCGCCAACATTACAACCATTACTTGTACGGGTACTTTTACAGGTGTCTACAGGCTTCCATGTATACATGTACTAACTACACGCCAAGAGCCTCTTTTTCTTGAGAACTTCCACTCGCACTGGCGCTTAATACGTGATGGGGCTCCACTTCACCTTCTAGAGCCCAACGAGAAGTAGGCTCCCAGCGTCAAGTACGAAGCGGGAGCCCAGTGAATTCAAGGTCGTTGAGGCGATGCAGGCAACGCGGACTAAGCGGCCAAGCCGGTGTACGGCCTGCGATGAAATTGGCCATACACGGACCTCTCGGGTATGCCCAAAGCGTTACTCAGGTATTGTACGGATTGATTGAACAGTGTTGGCGACACGTTGGCTGTGGTGGTGGAAAAGGGGGCGCAAAAAAGGGCTGCGTTAGATGCATTTTTGGGCTTAGTAAGCGCACATACCTGTGCGCCTAGTGGGAGCCGTTACACAGCAGGGGATTATGTAATGAACGGGGTGTGGCTGGCCCCGCATTACCGGAGAACTCCTCCCAAGGGGACCTTCGTTCTTTGCATAATCACCGCGACTGCTTGTTGCCCAATATGCAGAGCCTGAAGGACGCGGTCACCCAACGCCAAGAAAGCCATAGGTATGATCATGGTCGGAACTTCGAAGTCACAACATTTCTCTCGCCTTCATCGCCGTCAACCTCCAACAACCCAGGTGCCACACTTCTGTGTGATGGTTTGAAAAAGCCCGTGTTTGTCGCGAAGGATCGATTTAGGAGGACTTTTCTAGGCAGAGCGTGAGCATGGCTTCGGTAGGCACCCCCTTTCAGATTGTGAATTGTGACACCCAGGCTTAGCTCGCCCTGACGCCTGATGCAGATGATAAAGAATGAACATGGCTTGTGTAGCACTTGCCAACAGCTCCCACTGGATCCAAAGGAAAATATTGCTAGACAGGCCTCGGGAAACCTAGCCCTTGGGACGACAGAAGACATTGGGACAAGAGGCCTTGCGCAGGGCTGCCCCTTATGTCGTCTCCTGATCACCGGATTCATGAGACGCACGATGTTCACGTTCACCCAGGGTTCGCCTATATCCTGGAATCCTACCAAAGGTTTCCACTTCAGCGATACCAACGATAGCGAACGGGTAGTCTTTCTGCAGTCGGCACAATCCGCAGCAACCCACCCGGCTTGGATGGGGAGGTCAGTTCAGCCGATCATTGATCCCGCTTTGATCAAGAAGTGGCTCTTCACCTGCGAGGAATCTCACAAGGACAGGCAGTGTTGCCCGGAAAAACATATCCTCGCTACGAAAGACCATCCCTCAGGTTTGAAAACCCTCAGGGTGATTGATGTCGTGGACAGACTAATCATAACCGCGCCGCCGAGCTGCCGTTATGTCGCTCTGAGCTACCAATGGGGCCAAGGGAAATCCCTCCTGTTGACATCGCACACCAAAACCTGGTTTGCGAATGGGTTCTTGAGCCAAGATATCTATCAAGAGCTCATCCCGCGGACAATACGAGACGCCATGACGCTGGTGTCAACCATCGGGGAGAGGTATCTTTGGGTGGACAGCCTCTGCCTGATGCAAGACGACGCCGCCGACATGGCAGACGGCATCAAACACATGGACCTGATATACCAAGGCGCCATCCTCACCATCATCGCCGCCTCCGGAACTGACAACAACGCTGGACTGCCCGGTCTCCACCCCAGAACTCGCCAGGTTACCCAGATCCTGGCTCAAGTCAAGCCCGGCGTCATCATGGCTACCGCCAGCCCACTGTACCGACTCTTGAAGGACACTCGCTACATGAGCCGCGGCTGGACCTGCCAGGAACTACTCCTCTCCCGCCGCTGTCTAATCTTCACCCCTAGCCAAGTCTTCTTCCGCTGTCGCGTCTCCATCTGGTCCGAAGACACCTGCTTCGACGCCTTCCCTCGCTCCACCAACCCACACACCGGCGGCGGCGCCGAACACACCCTCCTCGTCAGTCCCAACCCCAAGCCCTACACCAGCTACGTCTTCACGCTCTACGAATTCAACAACCGCGACCTCAGCCACGAGAGCGACGCGCAGGACGCCATGGCAGGGATACTGCGGCATGTTACACTCAGTTTGAAGAGCGGGATCCTCGAGGGAATGCCGACGGCGTGCTTTGATGCGAGCTTACTGTTTTGGCATCATTTTGGGCTTGAAGTGCATCGGCGGAGGTGCTTTCCCAGCTGGTCATGGTCCGGGTGGAAAGGGTATACGAACGGGTGGATGCCTGATGATGATAGGGTGAATCTGGGCGGGTGGCTGAGGGGGCATACCTTTATTGAGTGGTGGAAGCAGGCGCCGGGGACGGGTGAGATTTCGAGGGTGTGGGAGGGGGGATTCGTGAGTGACGTGGGGGCGGCTGAGGGGAAGAGTGGGTGGTGTCTGGGGCCGACGACGAGGGAAGTGATGGCTTTCGAAATTACTGAGCAAAAGCTTGAGACGAGGCCGATGGCGAGTCTTGGGGGTGATACTTTGGTGTATAGCTATCATTTGTTACGTTTTTGGACGTATGTGATTCGGTGTCCGAGAATGGGAAGGGGAGAACAGAGTGCGGTGGTGATTTACGATGCGAAGGATGCTGATGCTGGTCGGTTATATCTTGACGATAAATCGTTTCTTGCGGAGAAGGTGGTTGGCTCGTATGAGCTGATCTTGCTTTCCTCTTGCGAAAGAGTCCCAACTGGCTTCTTTAGGGATGCATCGAGAAGTGGCCGGCCTTTTTTTTGGGTTATGCTTATCTCTTGGAGCGGGATGGTTTCGGAGCGAAAGGGTGTTGGGCTTGTGTATATGGACAGGATCAATGACTTCTTGGAACCTGGAAAAGTTTGGACGGAGATAGTTTTAGCTTGAGTTAGAAAATTTGCAAGTCACCATTCCGGTCTTTGCGTGTGCCACACCAAGGGTCTTAACTGCTAGACGTAGCGGGTCTAGGAAGACAAAGAACAAGCTGCAAGCATTCATAAGTGACTAACAAACAGACAACGGAGATGATTAAAGGGCATTTTCGATGGGTGTGGATTTGAAAAGCCTTCCTTGAGTCTCTACAGCCTACAGCACGAAAGAACCGCAAACTCAATACAAATCTCACCCGTTCTTAATCCCATAGAAGTTATGTATGGGAGTCTGGGAACTGGAAATATGGAGTTTGTGATTGCGAGCGGCTGCTTTCCCTGGGAGTAGAACCAGGTTGCGTAGGCTCGGGCAACGAGCACATCGTTTATTCTCGTATGGAGAAATTCGAAGGAAGACGGGAGATCGTTCGAGACCGAGATGGCTGATCAGTTAAACTCCCATCCGCCGTATGCGTCCCTAGGCCGAGCCAAGACGTCGACGTTTGACTTGCTCCGTGTGGCGAAGGCTGACACTAAGATACTGAACAGGCCAAAAAGGATTGTGATGAATCCCGCCATAAATGCTGTGGGGACGATGTTTTGTGTTAGAGATGATGGTGTTGGGGTGCCATGCCAGGCGCGGAGAAGGGAAACGGAATTAACTAAGGCCGAGATGGGTGTGGCATTGTTGCGAAGGAGGGCCTGTACTTGTCTCCGTAGCGGATCGGGATCCGGTTGCGCGGCTATGTTGTTGGTGTTCTTAGCTTGTGCGTGACGGGAAAGTTGCGTCTCAGTGGATTCGGATTAGATAGATGTGTTATCGTAGCTATTGTTTCTGTTCTTTTGCCGATCGAGGAGATGGCTGCGAAGATACAATCGCGTAAGGCAACTACTCCTAACCTAGATCCCGAAAGAATGACTTAGATGAGGTTGTGCGGTGGTAGCGTATGGGGATCACCCTAGCTTAGGAAGAATTAAGGGGAGCTCAGGGACAAATCAGCTACAGCTCACCCCAGCTCAGGACCACAAACGAAAAAGGAAATTTTTGTGAGCCCAGATTCGTCTCAGATAACCAGGCTGTTATCATCGGCCAGCTTCTTGTTCAGGTGCTACAGCTAAGGCTTATTCTGCTCTGGTGGGTTAGTGACAGACCCAGTTCCCTTCTGACCGACAAGGAGTGATCTCAACATCCTACTTTCCGTCCACAAAGCCCTGACCCTTTTCCTTCTCAAGGCATTGAGGGTCCGTGACGAGGTTGACCTGGTACCTCATGTTGACCTGTCGGCCAGAAGGTCGGCACAGTAAGGTATTAGCAGCCGCCGTAGCCGCCGCCACTCTTTAGTCAGCCCAGCGATCCCGAGCCGTGGCCCACGCGAGAAAAAAGCGAATTGTCTTACCCAGAATCGCCAGTCCACAACCCAGATACTCGGAAACAAAGTCTGCAGACCACTGATATGCAGCTACGACTTCGCTCAACACTGTATCCGCCATGGCTCCGAAATATATCAATAAGTTAACTTCGTATTGTTATTAGCTATACACACGGGAATAGGTGTCCGACATGCAAGGTAGATTGTGTATAAGCAAGTGTACCCGGGGCTTGTAGCGCACCGTAGACGTCATTCTGGAAGATAAGACGGACACCGATCTACAATACTTGCGCCCCAAGTCAAAATGCTGCGACACCCGGGCGTATGTACGAATCGGTGACGAGCCTGGGCATAATGCTGTGGAATCCAGGGCCATCATCTTTATTCACATTTGATGTACGTAAATATATAGCGCTGCTTAGAGCTTGCCACGACTAATCTAAACGCTCTCATCGCGTCTACACCAAACCAACCTCTCGGAAGGGGAGCGTCACCTTCTGCCTCCGCCTTTGTCCACTCCTTGCGTTCGAGGGCTTATTTATCCTATAATGCTATTCTATTCTCCGAGTACGCCCGCTGGATTTCTGAAGGCGTGCAACACGATTCTGTGTAAGAACAGCGCACCGGAAGCGCTGCACTCTGCCTCACCACTGCGGCTTCCCCATGGCTCTCAGTCTACCGCCGTATCGCCACAGGAGAAAAGGGGCAGGCCATTCGATTACGACAAAAGTCAGAGCCAATATGCTATTTCCCCAGCCATAGCCCAGCGTACGGTACATCATGGGGGCGAAGATTAGGAAGGCCAAGTCAGCAATGCTGTGCAGAAATTGTGCCGCCGCCGACGCTGAGGCCACGTACCTGCGAAACGCCTCGATCACATACGCCTGCATGGCTTGCGTATTGAGGATAATGCCGCAGCCGAGGATGCCAATACCGATATCAATAGTATATCCACGTCGGCCCCTCGGATACCAGGCGCGATCCAATGAGTGTGCCGCTCGGCAGTCCACCCGTAGAGGAGGAAGCCTAAGGGAATAGGAACGGCACCAGGAACCACAAGCGGGACCCGGTACTCCGGCGCCGTGTTCTCGCCGGACCGCGCCTTGAGGTACCGCCACAGACAATCCATGACCTTGCCGCCTACTTGTGCAGCAATCGTGTAACCGATCACCAGGGCGATGTAGTGAAATCCACTCTGGGACTCAGTCTGGCCGTATCGCTGGATCCACAGTGTGGCAAATGTCGACAGGACAATGTAGAGGATGCCAAAGTTGTAGGCGAGGAAGATCGCGACAACCTGTAGAATTTGCTGTGTGAGAAGAAGCCGCAGCGGCCGCAAGAGGGAGCGCGAAAGCTTGACACCCCAAGCCTTGGGACTCGCGATCGGCATCTGTAAAGTAGGGTTTTCCTGTATCTTTCCTAAGTTTGTAAGCTTGTTTGGATAGGAGAATGGGCTCGTACGTCTCCGAGAGGATAAATATGCCGATAATCACCAAGGTGGCATCATAAATAGAGAGAATCTGAAAAGTCCACTGCCAGCCGATGGATTGCGTGACGGCGCCTCCGATGATGGGTCCTATAGCGGGCCCGAGAAGCGGGATAAAGGTGGCAATGGCGTACGAGTTTCCACGCTCGTCCGGTACCCAGCAGTCTGAGAGCACGGGCTGCGTCATGGCGAACTCGGCGCTGGCGCCAATGCCGGAGAGAACACGGCTTGCAATCATGAGGCCTGGGGTGCGACTGAAACCGGCGATAGTGTTCCACAGAATGTAGAAGCAGCTGGAAAGAATCCAGACCGGGCGGCGGCCGAAGACCTCGGCGAAGGGCGAGAGGACCATGGGGCCAAAAGCGAAGGCCAGGATGAAGATGGAGAGGAACATCTGCGCATCCTCTCGGCAGTGCCGCAGTCCTGGGCGATGACATGGAGCGGCGGCGTAAGCATGGCGCCGGACATGAGCGTGACGAGCCCGCTGTTGGAAAGCAGGATGGTAATGGCCCATTTGCGCGGGCGTGGCCAATTGAAGGAGTGGTACGGATCAGAATCACCATCCCACGTCACCTGAATGAATGGTGGTCAATACTACTAAAGTAAACGTGAGAGAGCAGGAACGGAGCAGCATGGGATCGCACCAAAAGCGAGTCGGCTACCTCGACCTCGACAGCTGGACTGCCTTCCTGCTTGACGTCGGAAATAGGCTGCAGGACGGCGGAAGGAGTAGCGAGGATATCGGCAGCCTCATTCTCGTCCTTTTCGTACTGGGAGCTCATGATGGTAGGTCTGGAGGCTGCGCTGATGATGGCAATATCTCGATGGTGGTGGCGTCGGGTTGCTTTTTGTCAACTTACAACGATGGATGCGGATTGGGGGTGGGACGGAGAGAGAACCTGTTATTGTGAGGGCGTCGGCCGGCACAAACAAGGCTCTCAAGGATGTGATTTGTGAAGGAGCGCCGACTGACTTTTTCCGTTACCAACCGCCCAATGGCAAGCAGGAAGTGGCAGACAAGAATGCGAAGTTGTACAAACGAAGACGAGAGAGTGTGAAATATACCTAATTAATTAGCAGGCAGTCAGGAGATGCGAGCTCTCGCCAGAGGGGCAGGCCCCTTCAAGTTACACCTTCCTATGAGATTGTATTACATCTGCTGTTGGTGATTTCCATCACAAGTAACTGCAGGGGTTGTGAATTGGCCGAGTTATAACCGTTGTTCAGGTATGTAATCGCCAATAAGCTTGGAATGCTTGTTCCGATTTGGCCTTCATCATGCCGAGTCCACAACCACCACCATCTTCCCTCTAGCCAAGCCCTTCTCCATATACCGATGGGCATCTTGGATGTCTTCGAACTTGAACACCTTGAATGGTTTAGCATCAAAATGGCCATCTGCGACAGCCTGAACAATAGTCTTCAGAGGGATATCCGGGAGAGGAAACTCGGGAGTACCAAAAACAAAACTCCCAAAGAAGCTAAAATGAACGCCGCTTGCCATCTGCAACAGTGGGTTAAAATCCTTGATGGGTTCGAGACCACCTAGCCACCCCGCGAGACACAGTCGACCATCCCTCTTCACCAGGGTAAGCGATTCTACGACGGTGCTATTTCCAACCAGCTCCAGGACTCTATCAAATTTGTCTGGCCTTCCCACTTGCCTTAACCGATCCGGCAGACCCGGGCCCTCGAGCACAGCATCCGCCGCGCCCAACGCCTTCAGTTCCGCAAACTTTGCTTCGTTCCTCGACGTCGCGGTCACGACGGCGCCCGCATTGACGGCAAGGTTAAGCGCAGCCCGTCCAAAAGCGGAGGTCGCCCCCCGAATCAAGAGCGTCTGCCCCTTTTCGAGCCCAAGATTCCGAAACAGGCACGTCCAGGCGGTGCAGTACGACTCAGGCAGGGCGGCGAGCAGGTCCCACGGCAAATCAGGCTCCTCATCAGCCTCGGCGAGAGGGACAATATTCTCAACCCTCGCGACCGTGTATTCCGCGTAGCTGCCGGGGATGGTGCGCCCCAGTCCGCCCATGACGGACGCAACCGCGGTTCCGGGGGCGAGCTCGCCGCCGGGACAGTCGTCGATGGTCCCGACGCACTCGATGCCGCTGATGGGGACCGACTCGGCCCACTCGCCGCGGCGCATATGCATCTCGGCGTGGTTGACGCCAAAGGCGCGGATCTTGATGCGCGCGGTTCCCAGCGTTGGAGTAGGGAGGGGGACGTCGCGGATGATGAGATTTTCGACTGGGCCAAAGGCTGAAATAATGATGGCTTTCATTGTGGAGGCGGTAGCGTGGGAAGGCATTTCGTCGAGTCGTCTGTTGTATTCAAGGCTTTAGTTAGGATAGATAAATCTGTTCTGCAGAGGCAATATGGACGTCAATGAGTGTTCAGTGCTGGAAACTCTTGTCCGGAGTGAGGCCGGGGATACACCATACTTATCATTAGCCATCGTCGAGCTGCATGTTCCAATGCCGCATCGACGGTAGTGGACATCCAGCAAAGGAAGTCTTGATTCCATTTACTTGACGCGCCCTTTGATCGGCGGATTGGTTTAGCTAAGGGAATACTGGTCATGTATGGGGTGGGTGCTGATTAATCGATGGCCGCTCACATGCGGGTAGCCACCTATTAATTAGATTGCGAGCGGGATGCCGTAATGCCGTAATGTTGAGAAACCTGAAATGTGCGGTATGTAGCCGCGGGATTGCCCTAGCTGTCTTTGTGCACCCTTATGCTGATTTAGGGGGGCCTGAGGGGAAGGCGAAACTAGCAATGTCATGCAAAGTCTGTCATGTACCTACCTACCAGGCAAGGGCGGATAGCAGGTTTGGGCCATTGTTCTTTGGACAGGACATGGCCACTCTCTTCTGCAATTGTTGCAGGTTCAATTATAAGCAACTTTTACATGCAAGATGATCTTCTTCTAACCAGAGGGATATCCAGCTACGCGGATTGTTTAACCTTTGCCCAGATTGCAAGGACCCAACTTGTGGTCGTGGTGCGTAACTCGTCTTGGTTATCTTGTCTGCCCGGATACTTATTGCCTTTGCCCTTCCCTTGTTTTGACGGGTATTTATGTGCGTGTGGATGTGTGTTTCTGCGCCACTTCAACGTCGCAGGGCAACCACCTAATTACATCTCCTGCGGCGGCTTCACCACCCAACTGCTCCCTCTTCTCCTTCACGGTCAATTCAGCAGTTTACCCCTCTCTCCCGCAATACCGTGGTTCAACCTCGCTGACCGCCAAATATAATTAGCTAGTATATGGCAAATACGACCTAGTTGTAGAGGTATTATTCAGTTTTATCTCTGTTTCCACTCCTTAATATTTGCAAACCACGCCGGCAATACTCACCTAGGTAACTTGAAGGACGTGAGTGTTACCAGGCTAGATATCACCATGGCCCATCCCCATCGATGACAAAGCCACCACGGAAACATACTTCCCTTAGCAAGAAGTCAGAGTCTATTTCGCGACCTTTAAGCTCTAACAAGCTGCAACCTCAGCACCACGTCTCCCACAGTTTGTTCTTCCTCTACAATCACGGACTTCCCAGCCACCTCTTCCTTTACGTCATCAAGCTTGCCTCTCAACGCAGCCATGAACATCTCCTGCCGGGAAGCCACAATCTGCCCGATCCCAACGTCATAAGGGTCAGACACCACAACATACCTCATGTGCACCTCATCGGTAGGCGCCAACCCCGCTTTCTTCCGCAGCCGCTGAAACCTGTTGACGATCTCGCGAGCCAAGCCTTCTTCCACGAGCTCCGGGCGCGAAGCCACGTCTAGCAGGACAATCATGTCGTCTGCGAAAGCTGGTTCCCATTGCACACCGCCGCCATCTTTGCCATCATCACCCGCGTTAGAATTGTGACCCTTTCCAATGACCCGCACAATGCTCAAGTCATTCTCAGTTAGCTCTATCCCCTTAATTACCATCTTCTTTTCATGCTGGTATTCCCTCAGTTGCGCCTGTGTAAGAGTCGGCAGCGCCTTCCGAACAACCTGGACGTCCTTCTTGAGCTTCTTGCCTAGTGTGGGCCAGTCAACGCGAGCCTCGAGATGGACATTGTAACGTTCTTCGTCATCAGTCAGGATAATGTCGCGAACGTTGAGTTCCTCCTGGATGTATGATTTGAGGGAGGCGACATCCGAGAGTGTTTGGCGGCCCGCAATGACCACGAACGAGGGCAGCGGCGTCTTGAGCGGCAGGTTGCGACGCTCCCTTGCTCCCCTTCCCAGCTGGATGACCTTTTGCATCGCGGAAACTTGCCGTTCGATGACTTGGTCAAATAGAGCCTCTTGCACCGCCGGAAACGGCAGAAAGTGGACGCTTCTGGCGTCTTTGAACTGAGCCGTGACATCACCGAGTTGAGGTCTTAGGAGTTGGTAGATGTGCTCAGTAATGAAGGGGGTGAACGGAGCTAGTGCGCGGATGATGGTCAATAGAGTTTGGAGAAGTGTGTGCAAAGCAGATGTGGTGTCCTTGATGCCGAGATTGGCGATGCCCTTCAGACGCCGACGATTGAAGCGGATGTACCAGTTTGTTAGGTTATCGATAACTTGTAGAAGCCGTGGCACGGCAGTATAGAGGCGGTAGCCTAGCAGTCTAGGTCAGCAGAGGAGCAGAATACCTGCTTTCGGGACTTACGAACCTCGCATTTCTTCATCCATGAAACGCAGCAGGCTTTGACACCCGGCTAGGATCCACCGGTCCATGACGTTGCTTTTCCCCTGGTCTCCAAAAGATGCCTTCATGACAAAATCTTGTCCCGTAGATTTCTTAAACAAGAGACTCTGTTCGTAGAAGAAGCGATAGCTGTTCCAGAGGGGCAGAAGAACCCGGGAGATTATGTCTTTGACGCCCGATTCCTTAAAGCGCATCGATTCTGCTCGCACCACCGGAGAGTTGATGAGGTAAAGTCTCAAGGCATCGGAGCCGTACTTTTCAAGAATGGCGCTAGGGTCGGGGTAGTTCTTGAGACTCTTGGCCATCTTCTTCCCGTCCTCGGCAAGAACCATGCCGTTCACAATGACATTTCTGAAGGGAGAAGTGTTGAACAGCTTGTTGCCAAGAACTGTGAGAGTGTAAAACCACCCACGAGTCTGGTCAAGTCCCTCGGCAATGAAATCAGCAGGGAAGAGCCCAGCCTTGAAGCGATCGGGATTTTCAAAAGGAAAGTGATTCGAAGCATAGGGCATACAGCCGGACTCGAACCTACTTCGCGTTAGACCGCCCATGGATAAGACGCAAGGAATAAGAACGAACCAGCAGTCAAAAATTTCGTCAACGCGGCGCAAAATGCCTTTGCCAAGTTTCGACGGGATAGTGATAGAATCGACCTTATCCCGATGGATATCGTCGAGGGTGCCATCAAAGCCACTCAGCCGACGCAACTCCTCAACACTACCCACACACACGATCTCTTCGTAATCATCGCTTGCCCATAGTGGAATCGGCGTCCCCCAGTAGCGGTTCCGTGAAACATTCCAGTCGTGGGCGTTCGCGATCCAATTGGCAAACCGCTTTTCCTTGACAAACTGCGGCACCCAGGTTGTGGTTTCCAAATTCCGAAGCATCTCTGGGATCGAGTCGGTTACCTTGATGAACCATGAAGAAACTGCACGCCTGATAAGTTGTGTATCAGATCTCCAGCAAAACTTATCGACGTGAGCGACCTGGGTCTCGACAAGCAGGCGACCGGTTGCCCTTAGATCTTTGAGAATAGCCTTGTCGGCGGCCTTTACATGCTGGCCAGCATAATCCGGCACCTCAGCCGTAAAGCAGCCTTTGTCGTCCACAGGGCAGGGCGGTAAGCGGCGAGGAGTGATGAACCCAGCAGAGACGGCAGCGTCGTAATCCTCCTGGCCGAACGCAGGTGCTTGATGAACCAGTCCTGTCCCTTCGCCTGCTTCCACATAATCAGCATCAATTACCTGGAAGCAGTCGGAGAATGTGTCGGTGAAGTAGCTGAAGAGAGGCTGGTACTTCCACCCGATCATGGCCTTGCCGGAGATCTTTCCGACAACTTGGTATTTTGCCTTCTTCAAGTCCTTGTAGAGCATGGAAAGGCCGCTCTCAAGCAAGATGTATTGGTTCTCAGTCTTTATATCGAGGATCTCGAGATACTCGAAGTCTGAGTGAGCTGCGATGAAGAGGTTCGACGGGAGTGTCCACGGCGTCGTCGTGTAGATGACAAGTGATGAGTTTTCTTTGCCCGGGACGCCCAACACCGGAAATGATACCAATATAGCAAGATCTTGGGTCATTTTTTCGTTTTGCTTAGACTCCATGTGGCTAAGCGGGGTGCAGAGGGCGGTTGAAAAGGGCATGATCTGGTACGCCCGATAGACATGACCGTTGTCAAACAGTTGCTTGAACACCCACCAACAAGACTCCATGAAGTTTCGGTCCATTGACTACCTGGCTTCAGCATGTGCGATCCAAAACATGAGAGAACTGGAGGAAAAAAGGAGTGGAAGGTAGGGGAAGGTACTGTACTGTACCTTATAGTCGTTTTCAAAATCAATCCATCTGCCCAACCGCTCCATGGTGTGCCTCCACTCAGTCCAGTATCTCATGACGATGGCTCTACATTCCGCATTGTACTTTTCGATGCCCATCTGCATGACAGCATCCCGCCCAGACACACCTAACCTCTTGTCGATTTCGTATTCAATGGGAAGCCCATGGGTATCCCAGCCAAAGCGGCGGCTGACATGGTAGCCTTTCATAGACCAATACCGCGTAATGATATCTTTGATGGTGGACGTGAGGAGGTGGCCGTAATGGGGTAGGCCTGGTACATTATTAGACGGGTACCTGAATCAAGCGGACGGATCTAGGAGGTCATATACCCGTCGCTGTATCGGAACGGTTAGTAAGCTTATCAACAACTTTGTTCAGCCAGGGAAGTGGCAGATTCAGTTAAAATATAAAAACTGGGTAGACGCACCAAACGGAGGCCCATCATAGAAAGTGAAGCGCGGCCGGCCCTCGGTCAGTCGGAGTTGAGTCTGAAATGCATCGATCTCCCGCCAGTATCGGATGATTTCCGTTTCCTCCTTGGGAAAATTGACGCTCATAGTGCTCGCGGCGGGCGCCAAGTCTGAGAAGTTGTACAGTATCTGCTCGATCTAGTTTTCCGTCGAACTGAATCCACGGCAGTGAGGGATTGCGATGGCGAGGAAGAGGGCAATGCGGGGGGCGAAATGAAAAATAAGGCGTTGTTAGATGTGACTCAGGTAATAAAACCGAGGCTGCCGCTAAATCATAAAATGATGACCGCAGCTGGCTGCTAATTAGGGTGCTAAAAGCCATGATCATAGAGCAGTCTCCCCAAAATCACACCCAAAACGGTCAAAAATAAATTAATCCCCGCCGGTCCTCATTAACTACATAATACCAGCATCGCCCAAACGTGATAAACAAGTAGTAGAGGTATTTTGAGTTAAATCTTCTGCCTGGTGAGTTATTCTCTATTATACCGCTTATAGAAGCTAGCTGCACTGGCTCCGAGTCGACTTCTTAACGCTCCCTATACAAATTCCTATCCAATCGTTATAGGAAGAAAATGTGTGACTTTACTTTTTGACAATTCTCCATGACGCCGCGATGCAGTATTCACAATCCTCGGATAGCGGCGTTTGGACAGAGAGTGGTCAACGGAGCTCCTTGCCGGAGGATTAAATAAAATTGGTTTGGAATAGTTAAATAGCTACATCAAACTCCAGTGCCTACTTTGACACGAAGGTGCCTAGGTCCATGACGCCAGTATAAGTGCCAGCACCGCCCCTTGATTCTACAATACACTATTCACGCCATCTCCTTCCTATCATCCACCGTCTTCTACGAGATATGGTTATATCTGTAAGAGTCAGTCTGCATTCATCCCTCATACCACTTGCATCAAGGCTACCCCGATCATTTCAGATACGTAGCCCGTCACGAAATCTCAAAGCGTTGAAGTGGCCTCTAACTGCAGTGGAACTTTCCGAAGCCATGACCGTCACATGCGCTAGTTGCCTCCATGAAGTGGCTGTAACTCGCACCTTAAGCGGCACTGGCAGAGGTAGCGCTGCTGTTTACTCAACGTGCTATAAAGCGGCCGAGGTGAGTAGCATCTACTATGGCTCCGAACTTCTACCGACGCTGTATAGGATTTCAGCGGTTACAGCCGACTCACACGTAACGAGGTCATTGCTCCGTGGGCGAGACATATTGCAGAGGAGGGTGTACAGGAGGATAACGCCATTGAGAAGAACGATGCCAGCCATGAAACGGGCACGCTAGAGATTGCTGATTCTGGCTCCGACCCAACTCCTGTTGAACACAACTTTACAGCGACTAGCGAGCTTCCCGACGCGGAGGCCCCATTGAACCCGGCTTCCGATAGTGGTACTACCCTGGTAGCCTCCTCGTAGTCCGCCTTTGGGACACCGGTCATCACAGACTATCCATATCCGTACACTGGTAATAGAAACCAGTCTGCTGAAACTCAGCCCGTGACAACCGGTGTTGCCAACTCCTCCTCAATATATAACAAGCCAGTCATTGCTCATGGTAGTACTCATCACCCTGAAGGGTATACCGGAGCCGGACACGGCTCTGGTACTATATGTCCGGCAAGCGGTGCTGCCCCCGAAAACAGCGGCAGCGGCAGCGGCAGGCAAGAATAGTGTGTCTGAAATCACAGAAGAGGCTTCCTAGATGGTAATCACACTGGGCGTACTGCCCCCTGCTTAGTCACGAATGCGGTCACGGAACGTATGAAGTATCGCGTCTGAGTCACGATATTTGGTAGAGATGACGAATTTTACCAAGTATTGAGTTGACTGGCCATGGCGACCAGTTGTTTTGGTATGAAGCTAGTACCTAAAGATGTATTGAGACAACCCTCTAAAGCGCTCCTTTAGCAAACAGTCCCAAAATAAACTCCCAGGTCTAAATGCTTGCCAATACTCTCGAACCCAGCTCCTGAACCAATGTATAAATAAACCCGCAGAGATATCAACTAATAATCCGAAACCCGTACGTTTTGTCTATCCTGGTCCCCGTTTCCCCCAAAAAAGCCTAGTACTTCCTATGCGCAGTGTCCATGTAGCAGAAGAAACGGAACAATGACAATTGGCGAAAATCACAGTCAACCGCCTCATTTGATCTCGATCCCGCCAGTCGCGCCAAGAGCCTATCACCATCATTAGCCTTTCAACGACCATCAGCAATGCAACAGACCATCGAATGGAACCCACCTTCTTAATATCGCCATAAATAGCAAACTGCACAGCAGTCATACCTCCGACCATTACGATTCTAGCGCGAACACCGGAAAAGCTACCTCGAATGCCCATCTCCCTCGAAAGCTTGTACAACCGACTAAGTGTCGATTCCGTAGTTGCCCCCTTGTCTTTGTTGATCTTGCTCAGGAGGGTATCAGCTGGATGCGAGACGACAGCAGCAACAACACCAGCGATGAGGCCTGAGGCGATGTTGATCCCCGTGATAGCGGCACCGGACACGGTCGACTTGTCGACGTGCCTGTAGATCTGCTCGAGAGCGTTCTCGTATACCACGAAGCTCGCCACCGTATACGGAACCCTAGAACCCACCGTCAGCACATGTCCCCCAACAACCACACACGACAGTAGGAACAGTGACAATACTTACTGTTTCATCACGATAGGCCCCAGCCCGGAATATAACCCCCTGAGTCCCTCCTCCCCTGCCATCCTGACAAAGCCATCCCACATCCCTCTCGCAAACCCGGGTTGCGACACCAGCCGGATCCTGACGGCTTCAAACGGACACAGCGCGATGTCTCCTGCGAGCTCGGCGAGCGCTGACGAGCCCAGGTACACGGCGTACCGGTTCTTCAATGCAGACTCGTACCCTAACGCGTCGATCGCGCTTGTCTTGAAGAACTCGTACCCGCCGAACTTGAACCCGCCCTGCAGGAAGTAGCCCGCCACGGTGGGGCCGAGGCCCAGAGTCAGGGCTCCGGCGCCTTCGCCGGCCACGACGCGTCGGAGGCCGCCGACGATGCCGCGGTTGTAATTC
This sequence comes from Madurella mycetomatis, assembly GCA_022530565.1. Classification (NCBI taxonomy): domain Eukaryota; kingdom Fungi; phylum Ascomycota; class Sordariomycetes; order Sordariales; genus Madurella; species Madurella mycetomatis. Next base: position 8,453,041 of record JAJTVB010000003.1, on the reverse strand, counting down.
TGCGGTTCGAGTTGGATGCGGGTTTTGACGCTGTATTAGTGATGAAGAGTCAGTATCTGATCCTACTTTGGAAGGGAAGGTAGGGTGTAACTCGCCGGCCCAAGATGGTGGGACGTTGAAGTTGACGTTGAGATTGTTGGCGGTCTTACATGTCGATGGGCGTGAGGATGGCGTGCGTAAAGGAGCAGCAGACGGCGCCGGCCAGGGCGTAGCGGGAGTACAGGGAGATAGGTGAAAGCTTTTGCGACGACGATTCGGTGGTTATCGGAGGTGGTGATGGCTTGGGTGTAGCACCCGGGGACATGGCTCGGACGGCTGCAACAAGAGACGAGGATGACGAAGGCGATGGTGATCCATTTATGCTGTACAAGGTATTAATGCCAAGAGCAAACATTAAGGCATCTTTTTCCTGCTCACTACTCTACCTCCATCCAGCAAGCCCTCCTCCTAGTAACCCTAGAATCCCTTTGTTTTTCTCCGCGCTGGGGGCGGCGGCAGCGGCCTCTGTTGAGGCGCTCGGCCCCGGAAGCGCAGCCTCAGCGGCTGTGCCCTTGATTGACTCCAAAACCCGTAGATGCTCGTTCTTCAAGGCTTCAAAGTCTTCGTCGAGTCGGTTGTGCCATGGGTACAGGACGCACACCTGAAACGTCAATGCCGAACTGGCAACGATGAAGTTGGTGAAAGACATAACGCGTGCGACGAACACCATCTTGACGAGTTGATTATCTGTCACGGTGATGGTGAGTCACTGGTGGAAACGGCGGCGTAGTAACCGGGGAGGATAGACGTACAGAATTCGTTGTGGTAACGTAGTGGAATAGATTACAAGCCTGCCTTCGAACGAGAGTCGAAATACGGAGCGCGTAGAAAGACGAATTACAAAGGAAAGACGGCCTGCTGTGTTGGAGAGTAAAGAGTGAATGAAGAGAGACAAGAAATTGGGAGTCAAGCGAGGGTTATGAAGGATTTTCAAGGTCGCGGCTGGGAGAGAGCGGTCGCGGTCCGAGGTGCTCGGAGGGAAACGGGTGGCGACAAGGCGCGAGCAGCTTATTGCGTGGTAAGCCTTGAATGGTTGAATGTATGGTCCCCACAGAGTAATTAAATCAAGGGGCGCTTCAAGTTCGGTGACTGTTTACGCGAGGACCGACACAGGCGAAGGGTTCCTCAACTTCGATGATGCCAAGGGCTTGGCCCCCTGACTGTCACATCGAGCATCCCCAATTAACGACGTCACATGCTTGTAGTAGAGCAGTTCCCCGGGGCATTCAAACCACGTTGGAAACCACCATCTCTTGAAAGACATCAGAACTACCCTGCTAAGAGAATCGTGCCGTTGCCTGCTGTGTTTTTCTTCTTTTTCTTTCGGTTTTCCCCCACCAGATCCTGTTACGATTAGCCCGGACGTTTCAGAAGCCTTTGGAAGACGAATTCCCGCTCACTCCCCCGTTCCTTCGCGCCCCGACGTCCCGGGGGGCATTCACATGCACAGTAACGTCACGTGCAAGAAAAGCCCGTTCTGGCCCCGCTAGCCCACATCCACTGCCGATCCCTCCCGCTGGCCCGCAGCAAGGCATCGATTCTATTGGACAGCCCTGTGGATTCATTGCAGACCGGCCAAGCCCGACGGTGCCTCAATCCCGATCCGGTTCTTTGGGATTAGTTTCGCACGGCCCGATCTCTCAAAGCGGTTCTTTGGGAATAGCCTCCGACGTGACTGATTCAAAAGTGGCGTGATCTCGTCACCGCCGCGGTAATAATTCGGCGTCGGGTGCCAGCGACTTCGGACACAAATTTTTCTCTCAATCTTCGGGCACCAACTCGGCTCGGCAGCGTTACAGTGCGCGCTTGACTGCTGCGTCGTTCCGGCATGCGATGACAGGGGGTGGTGGAGAACAACGTGGTACCCCAGCCTGACTGAGCGCTCCTCCGCACCATGCCTGTGTTGGGAAACAACGCCTTCCCTCATCGAGATGACGATCGCTGTGTTTCGGCTACCCTTCCCGAAGTAAGATCGGGTCGGGTCGGCCCTAAACCGCCTCTAGCGATACCGTCCAGCGCAGCCGATCATCAAATGTCGTCCTCGCCACTCCCGATGTGATAGAAGACAATGCCAACAGCCATCCCTTGCCCAGTAAGATGTAAAGCGACAGCTTTTTTGCGACAAGGCCACTACTAGGCATGCATACTGCCACAAGATAGACGTAAACTCCCACTATTGATAATGTACACTTTGTACACCACTTGCGCATGGGCAAATGCTTCTCGAATGGGCCTCCCTACCTCATCGGCTACAACCGAACAGCACGCTCCGGTAGCGCACCAACCATACCCAAGACAATACTATCGGTAAACTTAGCAGCTCATTATACAAGCTCGCCTAACCATTTTGCTTTATATTTAAGCTAATCTTCTATTTCCTACTGTAGTAGATAGACTCTTCCGACTTCAAAACGTTAAGTGCACTTCCCATAACCCCTGTCTAGCTCCTACGCGCGCGATAGATTTATATATCCCCCCTCCTCCAACCATAAAAAAGGCAGAGAAAAAGAGGAAAACAGCTAAATACTATCCCAAACCTTCAGAAACTGCCTCCTCTCTAACACACCTTCAACCTCATGTTTCTCCGCCAACCGCCAAAACACCCTCTCCTCCCAACCCCCAGGCGTCGACGACTTGTCAGGGACCAACCCACCCAACGCGTCCAGCCAGCCCGCAATCTCCCTCACCCGCCTATCATCCCCCTCGGTCCACACCCCCTTCATACTCCGCGGAATCCCGTCGCCCCGTTCCAGACTTTCAATGACCTCCGCGGTATTCACCTGTCTGCACGTCGTGGCTTTCACAGCCCGGCTGACGATAGATGCCGGGTAGCCCAGAACGACGAAGTAGTTTATGATCGGGGAGGGGTCAAAAACTTGCTGTTTGGCGCTCTTGGGATTGGGGTTGGTAGAGGAGCTAGGTGGAGGGTTGATGACGCTGCGCGCGGCCGGGGGTAGTTGCGGGGTGAGACTGTTGGTGGATGACAGGCCACCGGATCGGTTACGCGCCGACGGCGGGGGGACTGGCTGTGCTGGTGAGGATGGCTCTTCCTTGACAATCGTGGGTCGTCGTGGGGGAGGCGGGGAGATGTCGGCGATGACAGAGGCTGGCTGCTTGCCCTTCGACCACGACGCAGGCAGGGTCCGGCGCCGGCGGTATGCGTTGGCTGCTACGGAGCTGAGAGCGGGCCTCGAGGTGCTTGAGGGCCTGGGTTTGGGGTCTCTCATGGTCTCGAACTCATCACTAGATTCGGACAAGGCGTCGTTATGATCGATGGTGGGAAGCGGGCGGTTAGCTGACGAGAAGATTTTTTGATTGGGATGTGGCTCCTCCGTCTCCGACTGCAGGTGCTCTGATGCACTGACGGCTTCGTCATCTTCCAGCCCACCATCCTGCATGGCAAAATCAAAGTTTTGCGTCTCCGGCTCAAGAACCCTTCCAGGCAGCGCAGGGTTACCAAAGGAAAAGCCTTGCGTTTCTAGCTCCGCCCGTAGCTTCCGGAGACGGGCCACAAGACGTGGGCGGTTGCTAGGAGTGTCCTGGGACGGTGAAGGCATCTTAGACCCGTCGTTCTCCTGGCCAGTCAGACTGAGGTGAGATTCTGGCGTGCATGGAACCTCTTCGTTGGGGTTACGGCGGCGCCGTTTGCTGACCGAGCTGGCATACGATATAGAGGATGATCGTATGGCCTGCTTGAACGTCCTCTTATAGCTCACCAACGGCGGCGAGGACTCAAAGAGGTCTTGATCAACTGAATGAGCAGGGATATCCCTTGTTTCTTGCGAGACGTTGTCTTCCTCGTCCTCTCCATCAATGTCATAATGCCCCTCATCAACCTCCTCTTCATCGTCGCTCTCCCCCTCATCCCACCCGTCAAACGCCTGCATTGCACATTCAAACTCCAGCAGATGTTCCTCGTATGCCTCCTTCACCAGCCTAGGTACATCTGGCTCTGCCACCCAGTCGTAACCTAGGCTCTCAGCGATCAGTTCCCAGTCGCGGGATTCGTGGTGCGGCTCCCTGGTAGCGCAGGACCAAAGACTCCAGAAGTCAACCGTGCGTCGGCCAATTTGTGCCCAAGGAACAAGGCTTGCGCCAGTAGTCTCCCTGTCGTGGTTAAAAAATTCCCAAAAACACTCCCTAGTAAGTACTGGGGTTAAGCCTGTCTTCGCGGCACATTGGTGTGGCGGAGGTTCGTTGGTGCCGTCCTGCGGGAATACTGTCTCCCCCGGCACGCTTGATCGACAGTCGGCAAAGGGCAGCTGGTCGAGAGCCGACGGCGAATCATCCCGTTCGTTCTTTATCTCGTAATCACTCTCTTCTGCCAGAGCCTGGCGCGTCAGGTAGCCGTTCGCCCTGGCCTGAAATGATGTGATCGACGCTAGCGTTCTTCGGTAATCCCGCCGCACCCGATAGCCTCTCCAAATCCTTTTGATGGTTGCCGCAGCTCGGAGTTTGTCCCGTCGAATTTTCAACACTTTAAATCTTCGCTGCACTCTCCACCGAGCTTGAGAGCCTCTCCACACCCTTTGTATCAGCCTCGCGGCCTGGATTCTTCTTCGTTTGTCTTCCAGCTCTCGTAGCTTCATTCTCAGTCGGTCGTTGCCCTGGAGTGGGTTTACGCTATGCCTGGGCTCACATCTCACAACAGCACCGGAAGATTGGGGTGCGGGCGGAGGCAGGCTGCTCTGCGGGCTGGTGCTATGCCTCTGCTCACGTTTCGCAACAGTGCGGGTGAGTTGTGACGCAGACGGAGGGAGGTCAGTCGGAGGTGGCTGCGTTAGCGGCGGTTCAGCTCGAGGTTTTGGCCGAACCTTCTCTGTATCGAAAAGGTCGGGCGAATTCTCGGGCTCTCTGAGCGAGAGGTACCGCACCCATCGGTCGCGCCACGAGTGTGCAGTATGGTGGGGATACTGACAGCAGTAAGCCAAATGCACCAAGCAGAGGAGATTCAACACTGACCTGGTCTGCCAGGTCTGTATAGATTTTCATGCCCTTTTCTGTATATTTTCTGCCCACTTCTTTGCGATTGTCTCGGCGACGTTGTAACACGTAGTTAGTAAGAAGCTTGTCGTCTTCCTCAGTGAAGAACACTCTGCCACGAGAAGTGTCTGGGGTTTGAACCTCTTCAGGTGCACCCTCAGTAAGAGAACCAGTTCGCTGCACGGCTGTTGCAGGTGGTGCGGCGGCAGGTGGTGCGGCGGCAGGTATAGCTTCAGGCATAATAACTGATCTTGGGCGGGGCGGGACTGGTGTCTGTAAAGGAGCTGGCAGGTCCCTTTCTTGAAGGAAGGCGAGTCGCTTTACCCATCTATCCCTCCACGATTGCCACGAGTGATGCGGATGCTGGTGAATGTCAGCAACCGCCTGCTATAGAGGAAACAGGAGAATCCAACCTGTTTCTCGAGATCTTGGTAGATCTTGTTGCCGTTGCGATTATGCGCATGCTGGCGCACCCAACCGACCAGGATCTGATCGTCTTGGTTGGTGAAGGGAACTTTCCCGCCCTTGGCTGGCTTCTGTGTCGGATTCACCGACCCAATCCGGTAGTCGTCGATGTTGGCAATTGCCCCCTGGCGCACTGAGTCGTCGATGTACTTCCATGAGACTGACCCCGGAGGGGCATTCTTCTTGGCGTGGTCTGCGATCAAAACATCGGCAAACTTCTCCAACACGACGATTTTGCCCCCATTCTCCTGCAAGGGGTTAGGCGCTGCCAGAGAAGATGGACAGCAGGAACATACCTTGATCTTGTTAAGTATATCCTGACGAGTTGGGACTCGCTGGGCGACCCAGAACTTGACTCCGCCGAAGAGAGTGCCCTCGTATTTCCCGTTCACCCCCTCATACACGATGTTCGCAGCCATCCCGCCAAGCCAATCCCTACCGTGTATCCCTATCCCTATCCCTAAGCATGTCTATCCCTAACCCTAAGCCTCAGGGCGGCAGAGCTTCGCGACCGACCGACCAGAAATGCGATGGTAGAACGGTCAATGCAGTCACGATCCAGCTCAACAAAGCCCCCCACAAATGTGATTTTGATATTTCTGGAGGACAATGTCGCAGCGCGGTGTCGCAATGATGATCTGTCGATGCAGAAAACAAGGCCAAGTTGAGAACACCCTCCCGAGTCGATCCTCTCCTCGATCCGCGAGATGCAGCCAGGCGGCAAAGCTGAACCTACTCTGCTTGGTAATTAGCTCTGTTTGGGGTACTCCGTAGGGCGCGTGTCACTTCCGAGAGCTGCGACGGTTCGAAAGCCAAACAAAAATAACCGTCCTGGACCGCTGTTTGACAAGGTTTTGCTGAACAATTTTATGCCAAAAACCCACTATCGGTGACGCCGGCACCTGGGTCAATAAAATAGCGAGATGCAGCCAAAAAAGACTAATATGATGGATTCATATGGGCAATCGCTGGGCGACCGTTGGGAGGAATCTGCGAGCTGACCACTGCAGTTTCGTTTGACGTGTGGAGAAGGCATGTCGCGTCCCCACGGGACAAAGAACGGGACAGGCACCTGGCTCGCTTAATTGCGTAAGCGGGGCGGTGAGGCCAGCCCCCCGGAAAGTTGGTTCGCTGGCTGCCACTGCAACAGGAGCACATTCCGGGCGTGTGGTGATTCGCAACAACTGGGCTTAAAAAATACTGAGCCCCCATGACACTGGGGGAAGGCTCCGGCTGAGTGACCCTGCTGCCCTCCGGAACGAGAACGAGCTGAAGTCGGACGACTGATGTGTCTCATCCCACCTCGCCTTACCTCGAGCCGATTTCCCAGTTTCAGCAACGTCGTAGGATGCATTGGCCGCCGGCCTGTTTATCAATAAATCCAGCAAAATGGGCCTCATTGCGACTATTGCCCTCGTCGTCCTGGGCATCTCGTTCATGGTCTTTGTGACATTTTTCGGCCGTCTTCCCGCGCTCAGGTAGGACAGCAGCCCCAAACACGTAAAACATGCTCTAATCTCTGCCAGACGCACGCCAATTGCCTGGTTGCACCGCCTGATATGGGTGCGCCTCCCGGCCGGGGTCCTGGGCCTTGACCAGCGGTTCAGCGGAGGTAGGGTGACGACGTCGTGCATGCGATTTGGGAACTACATGATGTACGACAAGCACCCAACCGTCCTGGTACGATCCGCAGTTGCTCCTTCAAAACAGTCCCCATATCAACCCCCTGTTCTAACTTGAACCCTAGATCTTCTTCATCGTCCTCCTTGCAGGAGGTGAGTTCCTCTACCTCCCAACAGCCTGGCCGCAGATCGGCCTGCTGGCCAAAATAACCGGCACCGTCGCCATACTCCTCCCCTACGTCTTCCTCTACCTCTCGGCCTTCACCGACCCCGGGTACATAACGCCGGCCAACCACATCCCCGAGATGGCGCGCTACCCGTACGACTTCTCCCTCTTCCACCCGGGGAGCGAGTGCTCCACCTGCCGCCTGCTCAAGCCGGCGCGCTCCAAGCACTGCTCCGTGTGCAAGCGGTGCATCGCCAAGAACGACCACCACTGCATCTTCATCAACAACTGCGTCGGCGCCAAGAACCACCACTGGTTCCTCCTGCTGCTCCTCTCCACCGCCGTGCTGACCCTGTACGGCGGCCTCCTGGGCATGCACCTGATGACGAGCAGGATGCGCCTCCGCTTCCCCCACTGGGCGCTGCTCCCCTGGCGTGCCGACGCCGGCCGAGGCATGACCCTCACCCAGTGGCTGGTCATCTGGAGCTGGGGCATGCAGACGGGCGTGGCCATGGGCGCCGTGACGCTGCTGGCGCTCATGACCAGCCCGCTCGTCTGGGGGTTGCTGGGCTACCACCTGTGGCTGGTGTACTGCGGGACGACGACCAACGAGTCGATGAAGTGGTCGGATTGGCAGGCCGAGATGGACGAGGGGTTCGTGTTCAAGCGGAAGATGGATGTGGGGAGGGTCAAGAATTTGAGGATTGAGCCAGCCTGGACGAGGTGGCCGGCCGAGACGGAGCAGGTGCTCATTAGGACCCTGGATGGGAAGGCTCCGGCGGACGGGTCAGGTTTTCCGGGCGTGGGCGAATGGGAAGCGGTATGGAGGCTGAGGGACGTCGAGAACCTGTATGATATTGGGTTCTGGGACAATCTGGTCGATGTGTTTGTCCCGGGCTTCATGTTCCGGGATCTCAGGGTGCCGGTGCCGGAGGGCAGGCTGCGGCTGAAGAAGAGGAGAGCGAGGAAGATCTACCTGGTGTAGGGGAGGCAGCGTTGGAGACTGATTTTGGATAGATGGTTGCATAGATCTGTTCTTGGCATATAGAGGGATACCACGGCAATGATGTTCACCCAGGAACTGCGATTCCACTTCTTTTTCTTGCAGGGGTATCAATCTATACCATACACGTACAAATACAACGGCGGCCCGTCCCCTAAAACGACGGCCGCTGCTGAGTGGGCGCTTTCCACTTGAGCTGGTCAAACGACACGATCCTCTGCGCGGCAGGCTGCTGCACCACCCCAGGCCTGTCGAACACCCTGTTATCCTCCACGATGCCGGCCATCCGACAAATCGCCCACCTCGCGCCGGCCACGCCCAACCCGCCGCTCCCGGGATCCCCCGCGCCCGTCACCCAAATCTCGCTCTCCCATCCGCTCGGCGCGCCCTCGATCCACGTCAGGCTCTCCTTCTCCACCCTCCTCAGCTCCTCCCACACGCTCAGACAAACCTCATCCACCCTCCCCTGCATCCCTTCCCCTGCGACCCCAAGTTTATCCGCCTTGGTCAGCACCACCGCCGTCCTCACCTCGGCATCCCGCAACATGCCCAGCACCATCCGATCCGCCTCCTTCACCCCAGCCACGGCATCCACCAACAACACAGCGCCCCTTAGCATCACCCGCTTCGCGAGATACTTCTGAATCTCCACCCCCCACTCCTGCTGCGACCCGAGGCCGTAGCCAGGCATGTCGACGACGACGAGGCGGTGGCGGGGCCGCTCCTCGCGGAAGACCTTGCGCTCGCGGCGCTCGGCGCGCGTGGCACCGCCGGGCTTGGTGCCGTGGATCAGATCCGCATAGAGCTCGTGCTGGGCCTTGGCCGCGGCGCCGAAGCCGTACCCGTTCATGCACTGTGTGCTGCCGGCGCGCCGGCTCGTGATGGCTAGTCCCGCGCCCCGCGCCCGCAGGCCGTGACTCGCCCGCGCCGTCGCGCCTTCCGCCCCCGCCAGCGCGTTGATCAGCGTCGACTTGCCCACGTTGGAGCGCCCCAAGAGGCAGACCTCGGGCGTAGTGTGGTTAGGCGGGAGGTGGAGGAAGCGCGCCGCCGAGTAGAGGAAATGCGGCTGGCCGGTGGTGAAGAGATTGGTGGCTGTCACGAGGGAGGGTGTCGGTGGGACGGGAGATGGGATGGGGGATTGGTTCGGGTCGTTGGAGGGCGTGGGAAGGTACGACTGTGAGGAGAGGGTTGTCGGGTCTATCGGTTTAGCGGCTGGGGTTGTCGTCGTTGACGACTTGGAAGAACGGGAGGTTGCTGGTTTGCCTGGTTTGGTAGATTTGGTTGGTTTAGTTGCCTTGGTTGTCTTGGGCTTTGTTGCTTTCGTGGAAAGAAGGCGGATGAGGCGGCCTGCCGTCGGCGGCATTGCCAGGACGGCGGATAATGTCCTTGGCGCTGCCATTGAAGTCAATTTTGGGCGTCGCAAAACCGCTAGATGTATGAATGCTCAAGCAGTCACGAAAGCGCAGAATGCAGGTTTAACAAGATAGCCTTGCCTGCCGGGAGGCTTAGTGCTGCTGTGATAAGGGTTAGGGTTAAGGGTTAGCGTTATGCATTCACTTCGTCCACGATTTTCCGAACTCGGTCTGCAACCTCTTGACCATACTCCTCCACCTCCTTCCAGCAGAGCGCCGTCGCAAAACCCGTTGATCCGGTTCGAACACTATCTACTCACACCAATCCCGCCCTTTAAACATGGCAACTCCTCCAGCGGCGCTACGCTCCCTCTACCGTTCCCTCCTCCGCGAGCTCCCTGCGCGGCCAATCCTCTCCAGCCCCCGCGCCCCTCTCCACCAGCATCTGCGCGAGAGGTTCAACCCCTCGTCGGCGCCTCCAATCCCGCCCGCCGAGCTCCAATTCTCCCAAGGCCAGCAGTATCTCGCCTATCTCCGCGCGCAGCGCACCTATGTCACGCTTCTCGAACGCTACAACCCTGGTATGGGCATGGACGAGGAAGAGCGGGTGCGTCTGACGGCGCGGAGGGTCGGGATGGATTTGCCTGTCGAGTACGACGGCAGTGGGGAGTCGGAACGGGAGGGGACGAAGTAAAAAGACGAGGTCAGGGAAGTAAATGGAGTTGCGAGGCACATACAATGTATAACAGGAAGGTTTGGATTGGCTGGGCGTTGAAGGCGGAAAGGGCATTGACGCGTGTGTCTATACATTTGTGAGAGTTTTGTTACAACCGTAAGTTGTCCTGCCTAGGATACGGATAAGATTGTGGGAATGAAGCTGACATTGTACGAGACAGCAAGGAACATGTATATATAATAGAATTGGACGTCCATTCTCCAAGGGTGAACAATCCGGAGAGTTTGGCTTCCTTTCTGCGACGGCCACCAAAGAGCGATGACGAATTGGGGACCGTGGTCTGCATAATACGTTTGGGCCAAAATCTGGTGTCTAGAACAACTTCCCCGCGTAGAGTCCCATGCTAGTTTACTTGCCCTCCTCCATAGCCGATAGAACAGCATTACCGAGCGTGGCTTCTCGAGTCACTTGTAAACATAGTTAATTGGTCCGCTGTTTCGCTCACTGCTCGCTGCTGTTCCATATCATCTAGTATATAAACACCCGGACGTAAGAATCTCAAATAAACTACTACCACCGTCATGATAGAAAGTGAACCGCAAACGGTGCTCCAGTCCTCCCAATCCCACTATCAAGCTTCACACATGTACTGCCAGTGATCCATCGTTGTGGCCTTGCATGTTCATGTATGTCACGATATAAAATAAAAAGGGGGTGTCAACGAGCCACCACGACATGTATAGTAATGTCCAAATACCAGGTCGAGTCATGGCATAACTCCGGACGAGCCCAGATATATCGTCGATCTCGTTGCCGGCTTATTGCAATTCTCATCTCCAGACCTAAAGAAAACCGTCATCGGCAATTTAGCTGGCCAGCCTGCGAATAATTCGTCTTCAGCGGTATTCCGGCATCAGCATGGCTCCGCGGTCACACATATAGGTCGCATACTGTCAAACTATGGCCTTACACACGTCCCGGGGGCACTATCAATGGGGTAATTTCTGTCTTTTTTCGACTAGTCCCCTTCAATTCCAGAACCAATCCACCCTACTGTAGGGCTACTAGAGATCCGGGGCGTGGAGGTGACACGAATGGGCAATAGTCAAGAGAGAATGTGTTCATCCGCTGGACTAAGAATTCAGAGCTTGCAGGCAGAAACCAAGATGGAACATTAGGATTTGTTTATCTTTGTAAAAGAGACCAGGAGCATTTCCTAACGTCACAAAGGGATTGTAAACCCAGACACTTGTCCCCAGTGCCTTCCTTGTATTCTGGATGAGTGTATCCTACGTAGCCAACCAAGGCGCTTCTCAACATAATGAGTGAATCCTGGGCCCACCGAAAAGGCCAGAGAGGTGGAAGAGACTCGGCTAACCTAATGAAATATATTGCTCATCCCTCGTAGAAAGCCTAATGAATAGGAGGTTCCGTTACTGCCAATAGGGCTGGTGCACGCTCCCTCACTTTCTCACGAGCCTACCCTCCCGCCCAGGTTCAAATGTGGTTGTATCCGTAGATCCCAACCTTGGGAGGGAATTAAGTTCGATCAATGGACTTTCCCTGCCTCCCACTGCCTCCACCATTCACGTTCCAAGAGTTCATCACGGCACCGGTACCGTTGTCCGAGCTTCCCCGAATCCTCACCGAGACTCTGCGCATCAGGCGCCTGTGCGTCGAGGCACACTTCACACTTGACTAATAATCCGAGTATGATAGACCAGTTCGGCGACTGTGAGGGCTGCACCACTTCCATCTATGAGACATATGGACTAGCGATGTAACCTGAAGTGGTTTTATGAAAACCTCAGCTCAGAAGTCGCGCTGATCATTAACCGGTTTAGATATCCGGTTAGGCGGTTGAGGCTGTTCAGCTGAGGTACCGCTCACTGTCTGGAGGAGAAAACACGACTCGCGTCCAAAAATGTGTAGACGGCCTGTAAAACTCAGCGTCTCTAATGTTAGTTAGTTCATTTCCTTTTTTTTTTTTTCCCTTTTTTTTCCTTTTTTAAAACAACCCATAGATTGAACAAGCTTACTGATACCTAGTTCCCGAGGCGAGGGGGATACTGTAGATTGGATAGGGAGGTTCTTGCCCCACACTCCAGATAGATATCCAGAGTAGGCTCAGCTATCCTCAACAACAACGAACGATCATACTCAATTCAACTGAACCGCACCCCCGGCGTACAGTCTTCTCTGTATCACTTACTAGGGAGTCAAGACCAAGATTCCCAGCGTTTGCCCCAGCTTGCTCTGCCTAGCCCCCGTAAATAGCCGTACTTCTCCCTGTTGCGGAATGAGATACATGAGCTTCCAGACTTGAAATCCCGACACTCATTCCCACGTAGTTCGGTGTGTTCCAGTTCTAGACTAGCGGTCGACAAGAGGGTGAAGCTGTCTGGACCAGAAGAGTCATCATCTTTGTGCTCTGGCTGCCTCTTCTACAGTCGGGCCGTCTGAGCGCTTATTGCATATTATGCAGGTCCAGCTGCTCACCATGCATGGTACTAAGCTCAGAACGCCCCATTACAATTTAAATAAGCACGGATGCATAGTTGGCTCCAGCAGAGCAGCTAGATCATGATAAGAAAAGTACCATTGTAGTGAGTGGAAGATTGCCGGGCACCTAACTCGGTGTTTAGAGTCCGGTGAAGTTCGGGTTCTTTGGTCTCTTTTTCGTATATAAGGGCATCGAATTCCTCGATCTATGACAGTGCTGCTACAGTCGCAACGTGAATCCCCAGAAAATCCCACCTCTTCATTCTGAACGCTATTACCATGCTCAGGCAAAAGACTTCAGCTCTTCTTGGAGCGATTTTCGTTTCCGCGGCTACCGCATTGAATGTTGGACTATCCACCACGACGACTACTATTCCATACTTTGGGACTTCCACCACTTCCACAACCCTGAAAGGATGCGGAGCGGGTCATGTCACCGTCATCATCCAGACCCCAATTACAGTACCCGCCTGCACCACCACTGCAACAGCCACTGCCACCTCCACCACCAACATTCCCACCGCCAGCCCTATCCCTGGCGGCCCATGCCTCTTGGTCAATCCTCTCTGCGCACCTGCCGGTCTGAACATTGATTACTACACGAACCCACTAGGCGGCTACAGCAGCGGGGAGCCCCCTTCTTCCTACTACATCACTGAGGGTCTCCGGCCCCTGGATTCCTCTCTCACGAACGTCACCTTCTTCCCTCAGGACCGCACCCAAGACGGTCTGCCCACGGTATTCCCCAACCCTAATCTGCCAAACGCGCCCTACTACGTCGGATGGACCCGTGACACCAACGGTGGGGTGACGGTCGACGCCAACAACTTCACTCTGGTCTACCAGGGATTCTACCGCGCGCGCGAGACCGGGACTCACGTCATCTGCTCCACGGCGGACAACGAGAATGACGTCTTCTTCGGCCACGGGAATGCCTTTAGCTGCTTGAACGGCCGGCCGTCGCCTGGCGCAACGCCGCTTCTCGTCGCCACAGGCGGTTTTTTCCAGAACGGGCTCGTCTGTAGGAACGTCGACTTGATCGCCGGATTGTACTATCCGGTTCGGAACGTCGCGGGGAACTTCCAGGGCCCATCGGCCTTTAATTTCACCATCCAGGAACCGAGTGGCGCTTTTGAGAACCGCACGAATGATTTCGCTGGGAATGCGTATCCACGCCAGTGCGGGATCTTCCTTTGATCACGTCAAATCAAGATCGCATCTTGTCGGGGTGCGTTGGAATGGAAGGGGTGTCTGACTTCTTATGCACGCAACATATCATCATTGTTTTATTTCGACGTCGGTGCCGTCGAAAATCATGAAAACGTCAGGTAGAACGGCCTGCTGACGACGCGCCATAATTTAAATTGAAGAGAGCTTTGAAGCTGTTCCCAACCCTCACCCGTGCACCGTCATACACTCAGATACGTGCAAAGTGTTGAGTGTCGGCGGAACAACTAACATGTAAACCCTCCTCAGCACGCAAGCCTAATGTGCTCTAATATTGTATCCTGCGAATGGACTTCCCTGGCAACAGGTTTTATAAGGGCAGGATCAGAGGATCATTGAATTCACACTTATCGAGGCAGATAAAAAGCCTTTTCGGGTGGGGGGGGGTTTGCTAATGCAGTCATTTTTCATCTTATTCATTACTACGAGGTTCATTATTGAGTGATTGATCTTCAACTTACTACACTACATGTGTGTGTGGTAGACTGAGTAATGAGTAGAGAGAAAAGAAAAGTTCTTTTCCAACGCCATGCCCTGCGTGGACATACTAAAAGGTATATAACTCGGTTTAACTCCGATGAAGCAGTGCAAATACCGCGTCTACCACGAGCGGCCTTATAAACCCTGACTCAGCGGCCAGCTGATTATCTCTATATGTCGTTATTCTTTGCCGTCCTTCGGGGACCCGGGGGCGCGGAGCCTGTGCAAGCCACGCGCCAGATAGACTGCTGGCAGGCACTGCAGCCAACGTCTTGTTGCGAACCCGGCGCAAACTCGCTGTATAGTGGGCATTTGCGTGGGAACGTTAACTCTCGGATGAAAGCCAAAACCATCCAATACGACCCATTCTTTTCCCAGTGCCAGAAACAGAGAGAATACGCTGCCAGATGCGTGCAATGCAAGATAAGCTCCCATAGCTTCAAAAAAAAAAAAAGAAATGGAGGAAAAGGAGGGTCAGGTCAAACACCACCCACGCCCCCCTCCTCGAAACTCTCGTCCCACCCCCCGGTTTCGAGCAGCCAACCACCCACCCGCTCCTTCACCCCACCCACTGTCTCGCCCAGGGCACTATTCCACTGGTCCTGGACGACCCTGACCTTCTCCTTCAGATCATCCGTCAGCCGCTTGCCTTCCTCCGCCCTCATCTCGGCAACCCTCGCCGGATCCCGCCCGTCGCTCTCCATCACCTTTGCCCTAGCCGAGACGCATGCCTCCTTGACCTCGTGCAGCAGGCACAGCAGGTTCGTCTGGCTCTCGATGAACTGGTACGTGCTCTTCTCGGCGTGGAGCAGAAGGCTGAAGAGGTACTGCAGCGGGTGGTCAATGTAGCTGGGGTTCTCGGCGAACTCGGCGGCGGGGATCTGCACCAGGAACCCGTCGAGGTCACCCGCGGGGATCTTGTCTAACAGCCTCTTGAGTGGCGGCGCAATGTCCCAGAAGGCATTGAGCTGCACCTCGACGCCGCGGGACACCGTCTCCTCGACTACGTCCCGGAACTCCTGCGTGCGGTGGAGGACTTCTTCCGAGAAAGCCAGGGCCCGCTTGGCGGCATCTTCGACGAAGAAGGCCTTGGCCGACGCGATCTTGTCGTCTTGATGGGCGAGGCGGTAGGGGACCAGGACCATGTCCCGGTAGCGGTCGTTACGGTCCGAGAGGAGGTCGTAGAGGCAGCGGTGGAGCGTCTCGCGCGCCTCAAAGATCCATTTGAGGAGGGTGAGTTTCTCAAGGAGCTCAGGCTGCTCATCACCTTCTTCTTGCGGGAGGTTGGGGTTTGATTCATGCGTCTCATCAAAGAGTCGACTGCGGAGGGAATCGAAGAGCTCGGTGGCCTTGGCGATTCGGCTTTGGAGGATTTCGTTGACGGGCATGACGACAGCTGTCTGGAAGTCGTCAAAATCTTTCTTTTCGAGCTCCTTCACCTTGGTGTGCTCGTCCGCTGTAGCGTCGGCTTCGATGGCTGCCGCTTCGGCGTAACCGATGGCGCCGCTGGAGATCTCTTGCTGTAGGTTCTGTCGAAGGGCCTGGCGACGGTGCTTTGCTGCCTCGGCCGCCTCAGCCCGGAGCTTCGCGCTCGCTTGCTTGAAGCGCTCCTTAATGCCTTCGATCTCGGTCATGTCACTGATTACGCGCACAGCGCTGCGCGTCTGGGCCAGTTCGGGGTGGTTGTTGTTCACAGCGGGGTGGTGCCGAGGGTACGGCGGCGGCAACGTTACGAGGCGCGAGACGTCAAGGTGTTCGGGATTCGGTGTGTTCGGTGTGGACGACGACCCGAGCGAGTTGCGTGAGAGAGGTTGCGGCGTGGCCGACTGGTCCTGATCATGCCACCCCGTCTTCTCTGTCGGATACCCTGCGGAGATACGCTTGCTCGAACCAATGTCCGGAGAGGGTTGCGGCTCGTCAATCCACTGCAGAGCCTCGCGGGCCTCTTTAGGGACGCCCATGTATTTTGACTCTCGCTTCGACCTCTCTATCCTCGCCGAGGGCGCCCCACTAGAGTCCGCCTCCCACCAGCGGCTCGCGGGCCGTCCTCGCGAGTCCTCCTCGTCCACTGCATCGCTGACGCTCATGCTCAAGATGGGCGACAGAGAGGGCATGTAATTCGATGACTGCCAGTTTTGGTTGGCTGATGATCCAGGCGACGGCGCTACTTGCTGGCTGGACGACGTCGGTGTTGAGGCGGACGCCCCATGGTTTCCGCCGAAAGCAGACCCGACAGATCCACGGTGCGATCTAGGCTCGGACGACTGAGGGGTTAGCTCCACAGTCCCGCTTGTGGCCGAGTTGATGGATTCTCTCCTAGAGGGCATCGGCCGGAACAAGTCGCGCGTTAGATCGAGTATCTCGGACCCCATGGCCCCTATAGCCGCCCCATATCGCTCCCGCCGGATCCTCGACTCGCTAACAAAAAATTCGGCAAACAAGCGAACCCGTTCTGCGTCATTCGGAGCGGCCGCCTCCCGCTGTGCAAACGCTGTGAAGCGTTCGACGGTCCCCCGGGAGAATTGATCGATGTTCTGAGTGATGACCGTGTGCCTGCTTAATGGTAATGAAGGGGAAAGTGGGGCGGATAGGGGAACGTCTGGGCCCGGACCCCGATGTGATGAGGACGATCGGCTCCCTGCTGGGGGGGTCGGCAAGGCCTTCGGTGCAAGGACGTGGTGATTTTCTTGGTGTTTTTGTGCGTTCGGTGATAGCCTAGTGGGAGTCACCTGGCCTGAGAGGACCTGCGTCGAGCCCGTAGCTCGTGGCGTCCGTGATGATTCCTGCCCAGTCTCATGCGAATCGGCCGTCCCGGGAGTTCCGCTGGCTCCAACGGTCCGAGGCGTTCCTCGACCGATAGTTGGACGCCGCTGCAACCCTGACGGGCCGGGTATAACAATATCAGAAAGAGGTTGCGGCCCTGCTGACGCATCGATGGAGCCGCGAGCGCTGCTCCTTGTCCGGCTCTCACTTCGCCGCTCTAGAAGTGTCTTCTCGCCTCGGACAGCCGGGCTCCTCGTCAAACCGCCGGAGCTCGTCGAAGATGCGCCGGATTCAGGCGGCTGACCGGCGCTCGAACCCCCAACGCTCGACGCCTCAACACCTTCGGCAGCTGCAATACTCGACGGCTCCGAGTCCGGTGCGGGTCCTGGCATGTTATCACCCTCTCTCCAATTTGCTGGTGTTTGGGGAACAGGTCCTAGGGCGGAGACGCCGCTAGGGGGCGGTCTTCGGGTCGGCGGCGATAGGACCGGGTCGCTTCCCGACGGCATCCGCTGGACACTTTGCGACCTGGCCGCAGACGGTGGCGGTCCCGGTGGGGGAGGTGGAACTGGCATGGATGGGTCCCACCGGACTTGGGATGAAGAACGCGATCGTGCCGACGTTGGTGTCGCAACGGCAGGCGTTGAAACTGCCCGCCGTGCACCCGGCGCCAGGCCTTGCGACGCATCGGAATCGGTTCGTTGTGGTATCTGCAGAGTCAATGGCCCCGGGTGGCCGGGGACCCCTCGCGACATTAGACCGAAGGACCGGGATTGCTGGGCTTGCTCCGCAGGCGGGCTTGATTGTTCTGGCTCTCGCCTTCTTCCCAGCGATGGTAGGCCAAACCGTCTTTCACGCGAAGCGCCTCGCGCACTGGGAGGAGGAGGGAAAGAGGTGTTTGCCACGGGGGGTTCGGTAGCTACCCTCTGAATTGGTGGAGGCGGCGCTCTAGCGACAGACACATTGGCCATGGGCGCCTGGTCGAACACCATGCTCATCGGCCTTCCGCTGCGGGGAGGCGAGTAGGGTGGAGGAGGCGGCGGCGATACTACCCACTCGTCAGCCAGGCGGCGTTGAGACGGTGTGCAGGAACTTACTTTGAGGCTCTTGGAACGATTGGGCGGGCGGGCCGTGTGGCATCCGTTCGGGCCCGGGTCCGGCGATCGGCGACGAGATCCATTCTTGGGGGTTATATGGCTGGATGGCGCTCAGGGGAGTCTGGCCGGACGAGAAGGCACCGTGAGAACTCACAGACATGGCTGACAAAGGCGTGTTCGGGTTGTGGCCTTGGTAGACGCCCAGCGATGCCGTCAATAACGGGTTCAGCCCGGCGCGGAGTCGCGCAGTAGGATCTCGTGAGGAACTCATCATTCCCGGCGTTTAGATGTCTTGTCTTTCACGTCGGCCTAGCACGCTAAAGCCCTGCAGAAACAGGGCCGGCTTTCCTCCAACCCCTCACTCCTGCGTCGGCGAAACTTCGAAGGGGGTCCGGGATGTTTCACGATCTCCTGGCCGTCTCAAGCCGACACCACAAGAGACAGGCCGCGTCGGCGCCGTCACCACTCCATCCACAGTTATCGCAAGTTGCCGGGTTGCCAGTCACGTCGCAGCATCACAAAAGATGTTCCACGGTGGTTTTTGCGTTCGACAGGTGTCCTCGAACCACTGTCGTCGGGCTTCGGAGTACGGCTGCGGCGTGAGGGGGTATAGGCTGCAGCCGGCGCTGAGCAGCAAGTCGCACGGGGTGGTCCGAGGGCGGGATGCGCGGTGGGAGCGTTGCAGGAGATAAAAAGAGGGATCGCTCCAGACCCGACAGGGAAACCGATAATAGGCTATGGTGCAACCCACCGGCACCCTAGCCTGGTGCGAGAGTCGAGCCTGCATTGAAAAGCGGGAGCCCGCCTCCCGCTATGGAATGGCCTAGTGGGAGAGCTTGGCGATTTGCAGGTGGTTTCCGAGACGGGCCTTCTTTCCAAGAGGGGTTCCGCTCCGAGAACGACTCTGGCTGGGCCGGCCAAGCTTCCCTGCAACGGTGCAATCTATCCACGAGGCACACTACCGTGGCCCGCCTGTAGTGCGCACTACGCGTGCAACCGGAAGTGGCACGTCGATATCAAGAGCGGGTACATGTCTGTACGACCCGGACTTGCTTTGCAGCCCCCCATCCGATGCAAGTTTGCAGTGATGATTCAGCCCAGGATGCGTGCTGCTGCACGACAACGGGCGTGCAGGAAGCCCTCAGTTAGCCCGACAGCCGAGTGGTAGCGACTCAGCGGGGAGCGAGCGTTCCTACGGCCAGTGGCTAACACAGGATGCAAGGAGCCATCGGCTCATCCCCGCTGTCGACGTTTCTGTCGGTGCATAGCAGATGTTCAACGGCGTGATCCTTGGCCCTGCATCGACAAGGTGATGGTGGCGAGCCTGGGCTTTGAACCGAACGAGAGCTGGATGGGTGAAAGGGTTGGTCAAGCACACGATCCGCCAATAGGCTCGATTGTGATTGGGCTGTCACTAAGAGCGAGTGCCGACAATCTATTCTTGGTTCTGGGCAAAATTCAACAGGCCCCCAAGTGATTCGCCAGAACCTGTGCATTTAGCTGTGATGGGTGCTGTCGGCGCTTAACGCCCAACCCCTGCTCGATTCCCGGCCCGTGATTCGATTGCTGCTTCTCGCTGCATTCGCGGAGGGCACACCCTTCCTCAAACGTGCTAGCGTCCTGTCTCGGGACTTGCAATCGAATCCTTTGCTTCGCAGTATGCGAGGTTAATTACAGAAAATGATTATTGCGCGAACTGTATAAGCCTACGCTCCAGCAATATGCTACTAACAGCCGCTGCATCGAACTAGGCGAAGTCAAGTTATCCTGCTACCCATATATCCGACCACAATCCATACTACAATAAGGTGTTGAGCAACTCCTTGTCCACCGCTGGCTTGGTGCGCGGGCTGGGGCCCCTGCACCAGTGACCCCAGGCCCGCATCACGCATCCTTGGTATCGGTGCTATTGAATGCGACCTGTCAAGGCTGAGGAAGGAGGCACCAGTTGACATACTACGTAGTGCACAAAGCCGTGACGTCCAGCCGCAATGTCAAGCTCAAAGCATATCTCTCTTGGCGTTGGCTGCTACTGCCCCATTCAAGAGACAATCATCGGTCCCTTTCCTTCAAGAGCTGAGTCTAGTCCACCGCCAGTTAGATGGACGTGATGCCGTGCCTGAGTTCACCAAGTTCTGCGGCAGCTCTTCCCCACATCTTTCCCAATCTTGGGGAGTCAAGGCGATGGGATATTAATAGCAATGGCCAGTGATGATGAGCACGGTTATTGACAGATGCCGTTGCTCCCTATTCGGACACCGATCGAAGATGCCCAGCGAGGCCTGCGATTTGGATCATAACACTTGACAGCTGTTCCAATTTTTTTGCTTTCTTTCTTTTTTTCCTTCTTTCTTATTTTACTCGACGATTTCTTTCCTCCTCCTCCTCCTCCTCCTCCTCCTCCTCCTCCTCCTCCTCCCCCCCCTTTTTTTATCTGCTTTATAGATTTGCTGTACAAGTTCAGTAGAGGCCATAGTCCATAGGGCGCAGGGAGTTCCGTCGGTAGCAAATGTTAACGCCGATTCGCCTTGGACTGATCCATGAATTCGTGGGGTATACAAACGAAAGCTTACCGTCGCCGGGTAATTTGCATCGACAGCTCGCCGTTGGCTGAGGGCTGACCCTTGGCATCGATCTTTCCCTCCGTCGGAACGGCTGTATACTGGGAATATTGCTGGACACACTTTTGGACCGGAAGGGGAACCTTCCGGAGGTGGCGTCAAAACCCCCGTTTTTACACGGCGGATTCTAAGCATCGGGGTCGGTCATATCACGGGCTTAAGCACCTGCTAGACAGCGGCGTGTACTCTCGAGCATAAAGCTGCCGACAACGCCGCAATGATGCAGAGTCAGCCGGGAGAGCTTTCCACCTGCCGCGGCAGGTCGCTCAACTTCAGCATGTGGCTCCCTAGTCACCTACACAGAAGGGTGGTTGGGCCGGGGAACCAAGTCCGCTACAAAGCGGTCAAATGCCTGGGGACCGGCCGGGGAAGATACCGGAATGGCGAGTTGCCCTATGCACCTCGGTTCCTGCTATCTCAAATGGGGCATATGCAATGGATTTGGGCAGGCCAAGAGCCGCCCTTCTTGAACAAAGAATTTGCTGAGGTGCAGCAGCTGGACTTGGAGGACTGACAGCCCATTCCGGCTCAACTACCACGAGGACAAAGATCTCGGGCCGTCTTCGCATCTCCATCTCTGTTGTGTAACGGGGTTCCTGTGCCTCCAATCGGAACAACATGCAGGCTCTAACCCGGAACGGTGAGTTTGCCTCCTCGGGCCAACCCATTTCCATTGCGCTACACCGTACGCCCGATGCCTATCCCCAATCCAAAATGATCTCGCTGTCGGGCAGTTGACAACCGCCCCCACTTCTGCGAGATCAATTTTTTCGAGAATCTACAATACTGTCGCTAGAGCCCGGGCCTGCCTTTCAGAGTCGTACAAGGTCTGAAAGAGGGTGCCGAAAATGTCAGAGTGATTGGTTTGACTTGGATGTTCCTGGCGATCAGCCGAAGCTTCCACATGCTCAACAATGGGCTGGACCCTGGCAGTAACCCAACCCCACCAAAGGCGGTGAACGTTACTGCCCGCGCACCCCGCCCGACTGGGGCATGCTGAGTTTTCTAGAGCTTTCCAAACTGCCCGCTGACTCTTTTCCATTTCTTTCATGTGGGCGAGCCTCGCCCGTATTTCTGAGGCCTTCTAGCTCCTCTCCTTTGCGATACAACAAATTTCACGACTGCCGATGCCCAGGTTCTAACTTTAGGTATGTTTGATGTTGGATTTCCACCCGTATCGCCATTTTTTCAAGCCAATTGCTCCTGTGATGATCGTTCAGCTGGCACCAGTCATAGGGCGACTTGTACTCCCTTCCCTTGATGATAAATGCTGCGGTCCACCAGACCATCTCTGATCGAGCACCGATACCTCGTCTTGAAATGATTCGAGCTTTGACAAGGCCGTCACTGACCAGCACAGATCGACTCTAGACCTAGACCCCTCGAACTCGACCAACAGCCGCCAAAATGGTCCTGCACAACCCCAACAACTGGCATTGGGTCAATAAGGATGCGTCGGCGTGGGCGAAGCAGTGGTTCGAAGACAATCTGACCAAACTGGAGGCCAAGGAGGGGGATGTCACGGCAAAGATCAACAAGGTCATCAGCATGGACGGAGATGTCGACGTGGCGCAGCGGAAGGGCAAAGTTATTACCATTTTTGATGTCAAGTTAACTCTGGAGTATACAGGTATGTGTTTCCATAGAATACAATCATCTTGTGTATTGCATCGCGGCACCTGTTTTAGTTCTTCTATCGTCTCTCTGCTTGCGCAATCGTAAGCTAAAATCTCTGCTCTGCAGGCTCCACTGCCGACGATGACGATGTCTCGGGCACCATTACCGTGCCCGAAGTCTCTCATGAACTCGCCGAGGACGAGTTTGTGGTAGGTTGCACATCACGCCCGGCAACGCTATTCATTGTAGCGGCTCACTGAGAGTGTCGGCAGTTTGAAATCGACATCTACTCCGATTCCAAAGAGAAGCAGCCCGTCAAGGATCTCGTTCGGTCAAAGCTCGTTCCCCAGCTCCGGAGCGAGTTTGTCAAGCTCTCCCCCGCCCTCATCGTCGAGCATGGCAAGGACATCCAGCATGCCCCCGGCTCGAACCCCTCGAGCGGCTTCTCTACCCCCAAGTATCATCCTCCAACCGGCGCTACGGGCAAGGGACCCGCATCGAGTTCGGCCACGACGGACAGCGTCAGCAGTGTCAACACCACAACGGTGACGGATAACGAGGAGTTCCGCACCACTGCCGAGGAGCTATACCAGACATTCACGGACCCTCAGCGGCTGGCGGCATTCACGCGCGCGCCTCCTAAGGTGTTTGAGGGAGCCAAGAAGGGAGGAAAATTTGAGCTATTTGGCGGCAACGTCTCGGGAGAATATCTGGAGCTGCAAGAGCCGACCAAGATTGTGCAGAGCTGGCGCCTCGATCAGTGGCCGAAGGGCCATTATTCGAGGCTGCAGATTGAGTTCGACCAGAAT
This sequence comes from Madurella mycetomatis, assembly GCA_022530565.1. NCBI lineage: Eukaryota > Fungi > Ascomycota > Sordariomycetes > Sordariales > Madurella > Madurella mycetomatis. The sequence continues at coordinate 8,429,619 of JAJTVB010000003.1, read as the reverse complement.
GACGTCGACAAGGTCACGGTTATGCGCGTTGAGTGGACCGGCGTGCCGATTGGTCAGGAGGAGGTGACGAAGAGGAATTGGCTCGAATATTACGTCCGAAGCATCAAGAGGACGTTTGGGTAAGTGCCCCCTTAGCAGCGCATCGCTTATTTGCTACTTACACTCTCTTCAAGTTTCGGTACCATTCTTTAAGGGAACAGCATCGCGAGAGACGGCGTTTGGTGGGAACAGGTCTGGCGGGACGGTTATCGATGCATATAGGGCCACGGGTACTTCTGAGAACAGAGTGACTTAGAGACCGAGGATACTCGCACAGAGGGACCAAGGATTACAGCGGAACGAGTACAGACCAATGAGAAATGACAATAGATGCACTGCAATCTATGTACGTGAGTATCTATATTTCTTCGTCTAGTCCGTTTGCAGGTGTGAATCTTTCAGTGGGTATACTAGTGGGGGGTCACCGTAGAACCTTCTGCACCAGATACCGAGCAAACCGGAAGCCTGGGCCAAACAGCCTCCGAGGTCCACTCGGAGCGGGGTGTCGCTCCGGGGCCGGAAGTACTTGGGTACCCCCCCCTCGATCGAAGTGTGTCGCTTCTTCCAGACGTAATTCATCAGAATAGCTTCTGGATCCTTGTTAACAGACGCTTTGGTCTCAAACAACAACAACAATGGCGCCCGTTTACAAGTTTGCCGTGATTCAATTGCAGCCAAAGGTGGGCTAATGATGTCGTCTGATGCATTGATACCGATCACACGATATGATCGATGCGATATATTCAATGCATTCTACTCCTTTTCCAGCCTCGCTCATCGGAAACCTTGCTCTCGGCCCCCGCTTACACCTTATACCCCAGGATATCGCCGTCGAAGAGAACTTTGCCAAAGCCGAGTCCTACATCCGCAAAGCGGCAGCCCAAGGCGCCGACCTCGCCATCCTCCCAGAGTACCACCTCACCTCCTGGTGCCCGGACCATCCAGAGTTCATCTCGGCCTGCAAGGCCTCAGTCCCCTACCTAGCCCGCTACCAGGCCCTCGCCCGCGAGCTCAGCATCAACATCGTCCCCGGCACCATCTGCGAGGTCCACCCAGCCACAGCCACCACCCTCCAGAATGACCCGACTCTCTCGCCTAACGCCACTGAAAGAGACTCCGAAACTCTTACCGAAATCCGCAACATGGCCTACTGGATCTCTCCGCAGGGCGTCCTACTGGGGAACTACCAAAAGAAAAACCTATGGCACACCGAGCGCCCGCACCTGACCGCGGGGACCGCCCAGACGCCGCACACGGCCTTCGACACGCCGCTTCTCCGCGACGGCCCTCATGGTGATGATAATAATGTTGACGGTCACCGTCGCCGCCCTATCCGCGCGGGTCTGCTCATCTGCTGGGACCTCGCTTTCCCCGAGGCCTTCCGCGCGCTGATCGCCGATGGCGCCGAGCTGGTTGTCATCCCTTCCTTCTGGCTCGTCAACGGAAGCGACCTCGAAGAGACTAGGCGGCGGATCAATCCCGACTGCGAAGGCTTGTTCCTGCGGAGCGTGCTGGTCACGAGGGCGTTTGAGAATACGGCTGTGGTGGCGTTCTGTAACACGGGCGGGCTGAGCCAGGTTGTGGTGCCGGTGGAAGGGGCGGCCGGTGGGGGTTGGGTGGGGGGTGTGGATGAGGAGGTGATGAGGGTTGTGGATGTGGATTTCGAGGGGGTTAGAGCTCTTGAGAAGGCGTACAAGATCCGGGGAGATATGTTGAATGGGGAGGGCTGGCACTATGGGTATACTCTTTGGAAGGAGGAGGAGTGAGCATGCGGTTGTCGACTCCGACATCTTGGACAGGAGATGGTTGAATATAATCCCGATTGTGAATTTCTTTGCCATATCAAGTAGCCTTGGTGGTTTGCGCCGCTGTATTTGAGCACAACGAGAACCCTACCTGCCTGTTCATCAGCATAGTTGTCTAGGACCCCAGCAGCCGGATATCCACATGTGACATCGTCTAATGGCGCTATATGCACAGGGTATACCGGCCCAAGATGACGTCGAGATGCGTATGGACCCAGGTTCATCCCACGTATTCCCTCCATCCGGAATCTCAGAACAATATACTACGCTTTTGTCTACCAATGCCGGATCAGTAAGTCGGTGCCTCATCAAAATCCATTTCATCTTTCACCTACATCTATCACATTTCATCTCACGTCGTTTTGATCACGATTCTTACCTCACTTGGATGCATCGAATTCATCACACGTCGGATTCGTTAGTGGTAATAGACTTTTTCAATGGTACTCTAGTTATTTTCTAATTATCAGAGTATACCAGGATCAGATTTGCCTCTGCAAGAACCTAGACTGGATGAATACCAAGAGAATAATTAGAGAGCGTCTTGTAGTTCAGATTGTCAGAACATACCAGGATCAAATTCGCGTTGCAAGAAACCGAAACGGGCGGGCACAAGGGAGATAATAGGGCATCTTGAGTTGCCCTTACGAGGCCTCAAGGATACCTGGAGAGCCCATCGCGGACAGTACCAGCAGCGGCACCAGTACCGCTCGTTTCTCCAGCCCTCCCCGGGCAATTTCCTCAGCACCCACCAGTAGTCTCGCCCTGGTCCCCTCCCCCCTGCCTTCCCTCCCCCCTCGTGTCATCAGGCCCACCCTTCTCCTTGCCCTTACGGGTGTCATATTTCTCTATCCCTTTTTTTAACTGCTCGTAGACAATGTAGAAGACAGCAGAAAAGGAGGCAGAAAATATAGACGAAAAGATGCCAAAAAAGATGGCAGCAAAGATGGCACACGCCATGAGGGGCGCTAGGAACATGATTACGGCGAGGGTGCTGCAGAGGAGGGCACCGGGTAGGTCAGGTTGCCAGGCGCAGTGGTCGATGCGAGTAAAAAGGACATCGACACTATTGCAAAGGACTTCCATGGGAGACGACATCATCCTGCAGGTTTGTTGGTTGGGCTGCTTCCTCGTGGTCGTTACAGTTGTTGGTGTTGCTGGCGGTGGTGAAGATTACTTGGTAGACGAGGCCTTAGCCATTGTGGTCGTAAGGAGCACGGGAGTGAGTCTTTTATACATCGAACCATGGCGCGTGGGAGGTTGTGTTACAGCGTAGAGGTACAGAGGTGTAGAGGGAATAGTCGGGCTGTTCGGCACGGTACTTTATGGTCACCAAGGAGCTGTGCGAATTATTCAGCATGGGGCCATTGGGGGAGATGCTTTGTTCAAACACAGTGCCATTATCAAAGGCAGCTCGAAATTCTATCGTATTGAATCTATAGTTCATATTGAGCCGGTGGGTAGAATAATCGACACGTAGAAGTCCTGGGTAACCCAGAAACCAGTTGACACGCGGAGGCGTCCAAGAGCAACAAAACCCAAAATTGACTTTGAAATGATATGCCGAAATGACAAAAAGACAAGTCTTGATAATGTAAGCCCAAAGAAAAATTCGACGCGAGCCGGATTTGAACCGACGCCTCCGAAGAGATGAGATTTCGAGTCTCACGCTTTAGACCACTCAGCCATCGCGCCTCATAACTACCACGATTGCATATTCAGCTGATAAGGGAGAATGGCTTGGCAGCCCACAAGAGGATGTTGGAATCTACAGTGCAAGAGGAAACGAGGATCAGCCTGTCCGTGGACACAGGTTGACGAGGTTTGCGTACTTGTTCTAAAGGGCTGAGAGAGTGGGAATGTAAGTTTCCATTAGGTATTGGCCGCTGACACGTCCAATCGATTCTTTCAAAATTTAGAATAGAAGTCATTTAATACGTCACAACGTTGATTCTTATAATGCTGCCCCCTAGTCACTATACGATCAGGCATTTAGGGTCTCTTCAATTACAGTGCACATACAAGTATACCGTCCCGATACCATTTCCTAACCAAGATCCATCAATCCTCGGATGTCAAGCCAAGTCAATTCATCTTAACTATCGAGTCTACAAGATCTCGGACCTGGCCATACTCTGTCCAACCCAGACTCTTATCATTAATTACTGACACTACACGCCTATCCAAAGAGTAATTCAGAGTTGATACTATTGTTGCTGCGTACATCTAGAATATTCATTAATTATCATGCTCATCTCCATACCCGTTCTCAGACCCGCCACGCGAGCCTAAGCAAGGCATTCCCACAATTAGCATAGAACTAGGAGGGATCTGCCGAGTTAAACCGGTTCACGCCCAGCGCGCATGACAGCTTTCAGGGGATACTGCAGCTCCCCACCATCCTCCTGCTCATGCGGTGCAGGTGTGGGCCACTGTGGTCCAGCGGCGCGGTTCCTCGTATACTTGAGCTTCATTTTCATCGTCGCAAGCACTTGAAACACCTCACGGCGGCGCTTCGTACATAGGTAGGCCGTTCCAGCAATGAAGCCGGCTGCGGCGAGTACGATGGCGAAGAAAATGTAAACCATGGCTACGTCACACCAAAGGTCGTTGTGAGGGCAATCCCACAGGTACCACCCGCCACCTATCTCCCCGCTGTCGGCACGGGTCCTTAATAAGATAGGCATCTCTTCTGCAAGTGCTCGAGTAGTTTGGTCTTTTTCCTTTGTGGTGACTCGCAAACTGGAGTTTTCGCAAGGCGGGGGTGTGGATGCCTGAGCGGTGGTAATGGATTGTCCGAGTGATAGCCACGGTTGGGAATAGGGGTTAATATCGAGGACCAAAAGCTTGGGCCTACGTACTTATTGGATATACAACGCCTTTATTCGAGCTTTGGTTGGTTGGACAATGATAACTACACTACTGTTAATGACTGTTGAGAGTGAAGAAAGGGCTAGAAGACACTTGATGTAGGCGTTGTACCGTCTAGTTGGCATCATCAAGGTCATACGTCCCCGAACAGTGTCAACCCGGCAATTTACTACGGCCAAAGGCGCATTTAAACAGTCCAGTTGTCAACGCGTGGAAAAGACCATGGCCAGTGCTGCGCTACAACTCCTGAGTCTCAAGCAAACATCGCTCTGTTTAACCTTAGTGGCCATGGGGAGATGCCGAGGCTTTAAAACGGGCTAGGGGTAGGCCAAGAATGCCTGGAAATGGGAGAGAATGGCATATGTAAACAAATTGGTCCGTAAGTCAAAGGAAGTTATGATATAATTCCAATTGCTCGGTAAGTGACATTACCATCTAAGTGAGAAGGAACAAAACGCCCTACTTCCCCACACCCTTCTCCGGCATGACAATATCCCTCAGCTTAAACCTCGTCACGAATTTATTTTGCTTGACAAACCACGCATTCACAATCTCCCACTCCGAGTCAGGGTTGTCAAAAGTAATCTGTCATCAAGTCAGCACCTCGCCCACCCAAAGATACCATCCAAACGCAGAAAAAGACCGAGAAAAAAAAGAAAAAAAAAAAAAAGAAACATACCTCGAACCGCCTCAACATACTCGGCACCAACTTATAAATCTCGAGCAGACTGATATTCTTCCCGATACATGTCCTGCTGCCCATTCCAAACTGCAACATCGTCCCATTCCTGACCTTCACCTTCTCCGGCTCCTCCAACCACCTCTCAGGTCTATATTCCTCCACATCCTCCCCGAACACCTCCTCGTCTCTGTGGATCACCCATGCCGAGCACCCCACAATCGTGCCGCCTTCCACCCACCGCCCGGCAATCTCCAGCCCGCCTTCCGGCACGATCCTCTCCATGGGCAAGCCGGGCGCGGGGTGCAGCCTGAAGGCCTCCTTGACGCACGCGTCCAGGTAAGGGAGGGTCTGGCTCTCGTGCCAGGTCACCAGGCCCGTCTCGTAGTCGCTGAAGCGGCCCTCGCGGGCGGCGTCGTCGATCTCCCTGCGGAGGCGGGCCAGGGCGCGCGGGGTCTTGAGGAGGTAGTAGAAGACGGCCGAGAGCGAGATGGCGGTGGTCTCGGAGCCGGCAAACGCCATCGAGACGGCCATGGTCTGGACGAGCGTGTCCGTCATGAACTCGGGCCTGGCCTCCCGCGCGGCGAGGAACTTGGAGAGGAGGTCTGGGGACTTGACGACGGGTTTTTCCTTCTCCGAGGTCGGCAGGAGGGGCTCTTTTTCCTTTTCTTTCCTCTCCGTGGCCGTGAGGTCCTTGTTCTCGAGCTCGGGCAGGCGCTCGTTCATGCGGGCGCGCGCGAACTTGGCGACGGGGAAGGTGGCGTCCAAGATGCCCCATTCTGAGAGCTTGAGGTAGATGGGGTTCTTGAGGAAGAGGCGGTCGAGGATGGGGATCTGGCCAATCTGTGGGGTAAGGGGAGTCAGTAAAATTGAACCGCGGGCATAAGGGGCGGAGTCGACGCACCGGCGCGACGTAGAGGAACAATTTCGTTAGGTATGCCACGATCCCGTCGACGTCCTCGTTCCTCTCGATGAAACCGTGTCGCTTGCTGTATGTGATCTCGCCAATGACATCAAACGCGTAAAACTGCAGCCACCGCGTAAAGTCGCACGTCCCGGGCTTATCGATGTACAGCCGCTCCGTTTGTTTCAGGAACAGCTTGGTGGTGTTGTCGACGAACGGTTCGTACTGCACCAGCGACGACATGGCAAAGGCGGCGTTGACGCAGCGGCGGAACTGCATGTGGAAGTCATTGTCGGTAGTGCTGAACAGCGACGGTAGGCTGTTGCCCTTGACCACTGACTGCTGAACCACGTAAAAGTTGGACTGTATGCCCCGTCAGCGCTTTCCCCTCCCGGCCAGCTGACCAAGCCAAAGCACACCTTGATGAAGCCCTTATTGAGCCCGTAGATGGTCTTCAGCGCCTCCGGATCGGAAAACGAGAGTGTATTGGGCCCCAGACGGACAACGGGGCCATATTTCCTGTGAAGCGCGATGTGTGATCTCTCAGGCCGGCGCCGGTAAACATCAAAGAACCTCCACCAATCGGTCAGGGATGCCAGGAACGGCCCCGGATACTTGTTCAGACCATTGTGATAGCGATTCCTCACGAGCCAGGCGAGACCGACGGTAAGGATCACCAAGGGCCAGTGCTGGCTCAGCGCCAGTACTAGCTGGTCTGTGATCATTGCGTCCGAACCAACGCCAGGCTTGATCCGCGAGGGCTTTTCCTTGTTGAAAAGGCTAGGCCGGCCACGCCCGAGGTTCGGGTGTTGAAAGAGAGGGGGTGTGTAGTATTCTTTAGTATTACGGGCACAAGGGATGTATGCGAGGCTATTAGTAGGTATAACGGGAACCGTCCCATGAGCGGGTCGCCGCCAATGCCGAGACAGCCATTGGAATAAGTTGGGGTAGGGCACCGAATAACCAGCCGGCAGCGAGATATAGCGAATCTGGCTCCTTCGGGGGCTAATCTATTTCGGTCCCTCGATCTCGAAGGGCAGAGTGCTTCGAATCCCTGGCTGGTGGCCCTGGTGCTGCACCAGGCGATCCCCGGTGTCCCACATCGCGGGAAGATATTGCATGACGAGTTGGCGCAACCCGGGCCTTGAGCCACTAGTAGCTGGCTGCTCTCTTTCCCGGAACCGCGAGCATGAGGGGATGCCGCGTGCTCCCCCACGACGGAGGCGGGATCGTGGCATGGCGAAACTCGCCGCAGGATTCACCACGCTGGCTTTTCCCCTTTCCGGACCTGGAAAGCTCGGGCTGACACCGCCTCGTCGGGGACAGGCCGGGGGATGGTGCTGTACCGCGGCACTCCGGCCTCCACGGATGGGCAAGGTGAGCGAGCTGTGACCAACGTCATCCGTTGCGGTGTATCAGCTTACCCATTTCCCAGGCGCTGGGCTGGGCAACATGGGTTGGAACTGTATTGCCGGGGGCACATGGTGGTGGGGCCGTGGGGCCCAGCTGTGTGTGAGGGGGAGGCACGCCGGGTGTTCACCCCAATATCCATCGGCAGATGTCAGGTCCAATCGTCCAGCTCAATTGCAACCGACTTTGGATAACCGTACGGCTGGCCACGAGCTTGCGCTGCCTTGGCACGCAGGCTCAAAAGAGGGCGGACCGGCTGGACATTCCCCATATTCTCCCTTTCTCCACATGGACCTCTCCTCCTCCCCTGGACCGCTTGGCATCCCCTGCGTGGTTGCACCAACACACATGGGATGCTGTCAGGTGGTTGATGCCGACGGGGATCTCGTCGCACAGCGCCATTGCCAGCGACTTGGAGACGGCTGGGTTGCCACGTCAGAGCGTGGCGTGCGTGGGTATCGAACCTTGGATCGAGACGAAAATGGTGTGGGAATGGTAGGGTAGGGCTACCATTACCCCGGAGAGACCTAGTAGTAGCACGGTAAGCTCGATGGGCCGCAATCCTGCGACCGCACTGTAAGTCCGGGATATCTGAGATCCTGACTGTCCACGGGCGTGCCGAAGCCCAGAATCATCCGATGTCGATATTGTGCATGACAGGGCAGAACAGCATGGTAGCATCGGTGCGTGCGCCATCCACTAGGCGCACCAAACGAATGCGTGCTCTGCGTGCTGCACCCACGGTTCAACCCAGCGATGCAGCGTCGATGCATATCTTCCCAATCACCTCCACGCAGGGAAAAATAAAAGAGCCCAGCTGCAGCGCTCGGCAAAACCGTAAAGTCGGCCAAGATCATCCGAAGTTTCGCCACAAGACAGGGATGGATAACAGGCATTGTTTGGTGTGGTTTTCTTCTACTTTTTTTTTTTTATTCTCCGGTTGCGAGGCAGATTCGAAACCGAGGATCGTCGTCGTTGACTCGTGAGAACGAAGCCAGCCCGTTTGGCCGGGACGAGTCGCCGCCGCTAGAGCGAAAAAAGACACTCACTGTCAAGGCCCCCCGGCCAAGAACATATGCCGAAACCCGTTTGCGCATGGCGCTAGCCTCGCTGCAGTGCTGAGCTTTCGCTTCTTGGAATGTTTCGGCAGATGTTTTTCTGGCTCGAGGGGCAAGCAGCGTGCGCAAGAAAGCGAGTGATTAGTAATGCCGGTAACCTTCCACTCCAAGGTTAACAACAACGGCACTAGATTGTATTGTGTAGCAACCTGATGGAAAACAAACGATGACGATTGAATCGACATCTTCGACAAATACAAAGCTTGCTTTCTTGGCCGTTCAAACAACGCTGGACTTTATCCTCCGTGTAATGTAAACGATGTCTACCTAACCGATACCCCCAAGAACCCTACATCAACACCAAACCCAAAGAAGTCCCATGACTCCAGCTGTATAGATGCTGTGTTGCCGCTCGTAGCCCTCGCTGTCCTTCCGTCATTCCGTCCTGTCCGCACTCTTCTCACTGCAGTAAACAAATAAACCCATTCTATACACCAAGAATATGAGCCGAGCGGTATATCAGACGCGCGTCATGGGGACTTAATCGCCTTGCGCTTCCCTTTATCTTGCCCGCTTCCCTCGGGGATCAGAGACTGAAAGCCACTTGCGTTTCTGTGACTGCCCTCTTCGCTCATCCTTGCAGGCCTGTCGGGACTTCGCTCTTCTCTGATGACCGACAGAGACGCCTCCGACCTCCTGTGCGAGCCCCTTCGAGCTATACTCCGTCCCGGGAATGACTCGGCAACGCCATTAAGTTCTTCACCGCAATCCGATGCTGAGCCGGCTGTGTCGGCATATCCAGAGCCCCGAGCGATTGAGCACAGACGAGCTGCCGCAGCACTCCGATTCGATATCCCTATACTCTGATGAGGCAGAGGTGCCGACTGATCACCGTCAAACAGAAATTCCGGATCCGACGCCGGATTACCTCCATGGTCACCAGGCGTATTCTTCCTCCGGATTCTCTTTCCCATGTACTCGCCTTGGCGGTCCCGGCGAGGCCTCTAGTCCTCGTCTTCCGAGTCCGACTCCCCTTCAGGCACAAGCGCCCTATACCTGCGACTCGCCAGATCCTCCTCCAACCCGCCCTCGCTCTCCGGGTCGACATAGCCCTCGCCGCCGAACAAGGACAGCGCCACAGGTAAGAACACCAAGGCATGCGTCGCGGCAAACACCACCAGGGCCACCCACACCCTAAAATAATAAATCTCGAAGATCTTGCTCTTCGTAAACGCTAACACCGCAACCCCAACGACCTTGGTCACTGTGATCCCCGAGAACACACTGCCCCCCACGTTCGCTAGCGCGGTCCACGCCCTCGCATCCCTCCCGCGGAACCGGTTCTTGGCCCTCTCCATGAACGTGCGCGAGGGGAACATGAAGGCGCGCGCAATGTGCGCGCAGAACTCGACGGCGATGCCGACGCAGATGATGAGGTTGACGAGCGACACGGCGTTGAGGCTCACGCCCATGACCGCCATGGCGCCGACGATGTCCACCACCGCCATGGCAACCGTCATCGTCACTACCGCCGCCGTTAGCACCGAGCCGAGCAGCACGGTGGACACGACAAACACGATCCCCACGGCCGAGCCTAGCAGTGCGGCCGTCAGCGAGACGATGGTCGCGTATTGGTCGAAAAAGATGTAGAACAAGCTGTAGGGGAATACGTCCAGGCCCGTACTCTTGCCGATATCGTTTGCGATGCGGCGGGCCGAGGCGTATGCCTTGATGAAGTCATCCTGGCTACGGAGCGGCCGATGGCTGGTGCGGAAGTGGCTGGCTCGGATGGTGTCGCGCTCCGAGTCGACGATGACGGCAGAGCCGTACGATGCCTGTCCGGCTAGAGGGCAGTCCTCATTGGTAGGCGACGTGAGGAACTTCTCGAGATAGTAGACAAACTCGTCGCCCTCGGGCATGCCGGCTAGGGTGATGTTCCACGGCGGGTCACGTCTCGCGAAGCAGGGCCTGCGTCTCTCCACGCAGCACTTTTCGTTCTCGGGGTTCAGCCATTGGAAGAAGTCGTCCATCCAGCCGGCCGTCGGAGAAGAAATGTACGAGACCTCATCCCGCTTTCGCTCCTGCTCGAGGATGTTGGTGAGGGATAGCTGCTCGCAAGTCGTGAAGCGAGAGCAGATCTTCTGTTGCTGTTCCCTTTGCGTCGCGTTGAACTCGCGCGTGACAAAGTACACGGGCGGCCCCGCATCAAAGTAGTCGTAGAGATCGTTGAAGTAGGGGATTAGGTAGGAGTCGTCGGGAATGGCGACGCGCTGGTCTAGGCCGAGCTCGACCTCGGGCAACAACGCCACGGCAGCTGCGAAGACGCCAAGGAAGAGCGCAATGATGGCCGCTTTGGTCTTCTTCCCCAGGAGCCTCGGGGCATAAGCCCTGCGGATGAACTGCTGCAGGAGACTTTCCGTGGGCGCTTCGTAGTACCGCGCGCCATTTCCGCTGTTACCGTTCAGGCGGATCCTAGCCGACTTGACCTGGACACACGGGAAGCAGTCTGCCCGAGAGTCTTCAACCCTGATCTGATTGAGCGTGAGAACCGAGACGAACATCGTGACCTGGAGGATGGCGTTGATGAACACGGCCCCAGCGGCATAGATGGCGAAGTTCCGGACGGCAGGCATTCCGACAAAGGCGCCAAGAGCAAAACAAACTGTTTCGGTGATGGCCGAGAAGAGAATGGATGGCCCCATCCGGCCGAGCGCTCTGGATATCCTAACCTCGACCATATCGTCGGGATGGCTGATATTTACCCGCTCGAACTCGTGGACGATCAGGAAGATGTTGTCTACGCCAACAGCCAAGACGATAAAGGGAATGACGTCGACGATGATGAGCGTAGCTTTGAGGCCCGCCCAGGAAAACAGACCGATGGACGCTGTGATGGACATCAACACGATAGCGATGCCCACCACGCCGAGGGTGAACTTGGACTCGACCAGCGAGATGGCGGGGTTACGAAGCAAGTCCCGGAACGATAGCGTGGTAGAGCCCAGCGCAATCGACGCATAGAGGAACATGATGATGTAACTGATGACGATGATCTTTGCGTCGGTGTTGGTGGACTTGTTGAGCTCCTGCTCTAGGCTGATCTCGGTGGAGAAGGAAAGCCTTAGGTTGCGTTCTTTCGCCTCGTCTTGGAGTGACAGCAGCCGGTTCTTGAGAGCCTCTTCCCAGTCCATGGCACGGTCCGCTTCGGGGGATCCCTCGGGATAGTTGTTCAAAACCCACGTAACCGTCATGGCGGTCGCGTCGGCGGGGTCGCCGGATTCGGAGTAGCCACCAAGGATCATGTTGGGCTCCAAGGGCTGGCCGTACTCGGGACGGCAATCAACCGGCGTGTCAGCACATCCCCGCAATTTGTCTTTCCAGCCGTCTCGGTCAACCATATCGGGGTCATCTTGGAAGTACGAGGAGACCGACTGGACAACGCAAGCATCGCCAGTAGGCTTGAGGCAGAGGTCTTGGAGCGTGCTGCCGAACTTGCTCCCTCTAAGTTGCCGAACATTCCTTTCCACCCCCATCCACCAGATGATCGTATCGTAGCTCAGCACCGGGCCGGTTGCCGAAGCGTCAAGATCATTCACCAGGAAGATCTTCTCGGTTCGATAAAACGGCCCGAAGTTGGAGTCGAAGAAGGCTTTCTCCTGGGCTGCTGGCGATGTCGGGCTCACCCACAAGCGGGCGGGGTCCTTTTCAATCTCGAAATGGAACCAGCCTGCACTTAACACGACGACCACGAGGAAGCTGGTCATGATGGTGAGGGCGGGGAATCTCGCAGCCATGTGCCCGAGCCGCGCAAACGCGGCATCGCACCAGGTATTGATGATGTACGTGTTCTGCGGGCGGTCGAACATGGCGCCGTTCTCGGTGAGATCGCCCTCATCTTCGTCGTCACTAGGGCTAGCATCTGCGAGCAGCCTCAGCCTCTCGCTCCTGCGCTTAGCATGCCTCCTCCACGCGATGTGGCCCACCACTGCGGCTGCCGACAAGAGTAGGAGCACGCAGTACGTCAGGATCGATGCGAACGATAGACATGGTAGAGTGCCGACATGGCACGATCCTGCCTCCTCGACATCCGGCAGCTGCGGGCAAACCTCGGGGCAATCGATGCAGGCGCAGCGGAAGTTGGGATCCTCGTCGTTGCACTTCCTGGGCGTCATCGGAAGTGGTTTCATGCCAGGTTCGGAGTAACGGGAAGGGAAATTCATCTGGAACGGCGAGCCTCCAAGGCGCTTCTTGCCGAGAAACTCGAGTAGGGCCGTGTAATCCTTTGCGCCACCACCAATCAAGTCCATCGCCCTCGAATTTGTCGGACCGAACTTGACGTCCTTGCAGCTGTTGTAGAACCCCTCTCCATATCCTTCTGATATTAACTGGTCCAGCTCGGTCACCATCATCTTGCCGTTCTTCTCGGCTGCCTCGGTCACGTTGATGAAGAGCGACTGGTCCGGAGAGCAGGTGAAGGTACAGAACATGTTGAAGAAGTTGTCCTTGCAAGCAGGGCATGACGATATTATCTGATTGGCCGTCTGTAGGTTTGATTTGAGTGCGTCGACCTGTTCGGCATCGCAGCAGACCGGACCCTCGCTCCATTTCGGGCCACAGAGACCCATCAGCTGCTCCCGCAGCTTGTCGTCGGGCTCCTCGGCGAGTCCATTGTCGACGCAGGGTAGTTTGGGGCTGAAAATACTTCTAGATCCGCAATGCGAACGGATTGCGCAGCGCCCGGCCTCGTGTTTGGGCGTGTAGACGCCGGCGGCGGCGGCGGCGGTTGTGAGCGTTGTCAGCAGGAGCCCGCCCGATGCGAAGAGCTCCGCCAACTTGGTCATTGCCGGGAATCCAGCCGCGTAGCGGCGTGCGACCGATGGTTTAATTCAAATTGCCGATGCAGAAGGTAAGCGATAATGGCTGGCGATGCCTCTTAAGCGTTTGGTACCAATGCGGGTGTCTGGAGCGGCGATGGGTTTGGCAGCACGGTTGATGTTGGGAGCGGAAAGGACTCATTCCCAGACAGGCTGGCCCAGGGCGGTCATACTGCCGTCATGCGTCATGTGTAAGCAGGAGCAGGCGCTGATTGGTTACTTCTGTCCGGGGCGGTCGCCAAGGTTGCGTCTGTTCCTGGGGACCCGTCCGGTGGCTGGGGTTGCACCTGTGATCCCTGTCCCAAGCTCGGCAGCAGCCGATCTTCGACATCGCGACCTTGGAAAGACGTCGATGAGCGACTCAGGTCTATTTCGTAAAAATAAACTCCCAGAGGAGCTTTTAAACACAGTAGACATCATAGCAGACATCATCCAAGAACTACGGGTATCTTGCGGTCCACAGCCCGTCGGGCGACTAAATCTTCAACTCGGAATCCAACATGACCCAACTGGTCCCCCAAAAGGGCCAGCAACCCGCAAGGCTCAAACCCTCCCTGTGACATAGAAACTCCCCGTCAACGTCTCATATTTCCACCCGTCGTTCTTTAGATAGGCGCCAACGGCCTGCCGCAGACGAGATACTCCCCCAGCGCTGTGCTTCCCGACCCCGGTGACGACGGTGAAGCCGCTTCGCTTGGCCGCCGCTTTGCGTTGCTCGCCAAGGTTGTTCCACCACGTCCAGACGCGCTGCCTCGCAATGCGCACTCCGTCCAGTACAAAGACGCCATGAAGGTCAATGGTGTCATCTGTGCTCTGTTGGGCCACGTGTGCGTCGGCCATCACTGAGGCCTGGGCGGTAAACGCACGTACCTCTTCCCGCGCCCGCTCCGAGTACACTGCGGCGCCTTGTCGGCCGAGAGGGCCCATCCGCCGGAGTGCAGCGGCAGCAGCGCGCATGTGGGCAGTACTCAAGTCGGGGCTTACGGGCGAGGATGATGTCGCTGCAGATGTCGTAGCGGCCATGGTCGGCGTCAGCGGAAGACGAAGACGACTTGCTGAGCACGCGGCACGCGCGTTCGGCGACTGCACAGGGTCATCTGCCCCCTCGAGTTCGCCGTTGCTGATTGTGGGCGAGACGGCCTTGTAGTCAATTGCGAGTTTCTTGTGCTTTGCGTGTGCCTTCCGAGCGCGGCCGGGCTTGCCTCTAGGGGCTCTGCCCACTTCGTCCTCGCCAAGAAAGCCGTCAATGCCCTTCGGCAGCGATCCGGAATCCTCGAGGTATTGGCGGTTGAGTAGCTCATCAAACACACGCTCGAGATTCCCGTCACTCCTCTTGAGGATAAATCGGATCGTATGGTCCTTGAATCTTTCTTGGAAGATGAGCTTGAGTTCTTGCACCTTCTGGGCGTCGCTCATATCAGTCTGGCTGGTGAGTCTAGAGTTGTCGGATTGGTCCGAAAAATCGGAGACTGTGGTAGCATACTCGCCCAGCGAGTCCCCGGAGACGCCGTTGCCGCTGGTTGTTGTTCCGTCGAGGGGCAACCCTTCGGGCTCGGCCCGGCAACCCAGGCCCGAGGGATCAAAGCCGGTGGCAGCTTCCGCCCGGGCAGTCTCAGCCAGTTGGCTCAGGATATTCCTAATTTCGGCGAACTCGCTGACAAGATCTCGCTCATTTGCGATAAGGATGATGAGCGACTCATCCAAGACCGACCCAAATTCCTCCTGTGACCGTCTGCGTCAATACGGATCTGTATTTCACGGCTATGTCACGAGGGCGCGAGTGATGAAGCACGCAATGGCGCTCAGCCATGAACCCTGGTTGAAGAGGAACAGAAGGGATAACCAACAATCAGCTTCTTTCGATTCAGTTCAGCGCTGTCTCCGCCACTCAGGGCGGAGCGATCGACGGCACCCATCCCCGCCCTGCTTTTTGATGTTTAAAATGAAGAAATGGCACACGGCTAGGAACGCTGCACCATCTGTCGCTGTTCAAATACATGGCTTTCGCAGGTGGAAGAACATCATGAGACAAGTCCGGGTTGAGCGTTGCCGGCTTAGTGGTGGATGACCCAGCTTGAGGATGGTGAAGAGGCCACCCGTATTTTATCCATCCAAGTTGACACCCAAGCAGGTGTAACGCACGGGCCATTACCGCCCAATCGCCAACTTCTCAGTACGGAGGGATTCAAGTGCTGACAAACGGCGCAAGCCACGACACGCTGCATCACGAATTTGGTGTTGTCAACCTGTACCCCAGCGGGTGCTTGAGCTGCATGCGGAATGTTGCGTCGAGGGCAAGTGCTCAGAGGACTGGCAGACTCAAAATTACCCCGCCATCGGCGGTGCTCTGGATCATATGTTACACAAATTGATGTTTCCCTGGCACCCTTGTCTGTACAGTACACGCCTGTAATCAATGCATGTCTAATCGCCTGTACAGTACCTGGGTGAGGATCAGTCCGACCATGAAGCAAAGTCGCCTCAGATGCATCACGTTGCTCTCCAGAACCAACTTAATATCAGGATGTCAGCCAGGCGGACGAGTGCCAAGGCTGCACCGGCTGCGCTCCAAACGGCAATGTCATGATAATACACCGCTGGCACAGGCGCATCATTCTAAACAACCTGCCTGCCTTTGCCGCAAGTAAGGTACCGTGCTTCGTACTGTACCGTACATAGCTGACTTGGCTACGAAGTATTACAGGTATGAAATTACGGAATACCGCCAAATGGCCAAATGCATGTCTCAAAAACATTGCCCATGTTACAGTACCTTGGCTCTCCGCGCGAATCGACAACGCAGCACGAGGCTGGGGACAGGACAAGCCAATAACGACAAGGGACGCGTTGACAATCGCTGTCAATCGGTGGTTTGCAAGATCCGGAACTTCAGATGCCCCACGGGACCCGACAGGGGTCGCATAGAAATCACTTTTCCTACCCTACCCTGTTCCATTCTACCTCGGCAGGTGGAACTCGTCGCTCTCGCAGCGCGTTCCCGGCAAACGTAGCCTTCCACGGTGTATAGGGCCGCAGTTTGCAGTCCAGAGTAGCTTTCTAAAGTAGTTGCATGCACATGCCCGCCGCCTCTCGCTCCAGTCAACATCAACAACCATCACCCCTGCCAAGAAACGAACAGAGGGTCCGCGCTATGTCCCAACCGCGGAAATTCATCAACGGCCCCGAGCCGTTGAAAGGGTACGTCGGGACTGCTAGATAGCCTGCGCAGCAGCAAATCCAGAGAAGTGTAGTTCTGAGAGGATCGCAGCCCGGATATCCCCTACCGCAATGAGAGGAAGAAGAACCCGGCCCTCAGGGGGCGCGTCCTCGTTGCGGCAGCATATCTGTAAGGATACCGCCCGTGGCAACGGACAGGCAGGCGTTGTGCTGACAAGCAACCACAGCATGGAGTGGTTCCGTTTTATACGGGAAGCAATCTGGCACAACACGGGATTTGCCTCGTTGAGAAACATCATCGAGCATATCCAAGACTACGAGCCCTGGTTTGAGCCACAAGTCGTTCCTCTCCCGAGGGTTTCCGACGGCCCTGAAGACGACGAGGTCTTGGTGGCGGCAGTAGAGGGAGAAGAAGAAGAAGAGGAAGAAGAAAAGCCGGACCCTGTTGTCGCCTACCCCGAGGCCAAGTATTATTCAGTGGCCGACTACCGCAAGCTGTTTCTCTCCGGCGCGCTGACGCCAACTGACGTCGCCGAGGCCCTGCTCCCCCTGATCCGGCGCGACATTCCCAACCCCACGGAACACTCGGTTGCCTGGTTCGAGACGCAGGCCGACAAGGTGCTCGCCGCAGCACGCGAGTCTACCAAGAGGTACAAAGAAGGCCGGTCCCTCGGGCCCCTAGACGGCGTCCCCACAGCGGTCAAGGACGAGTACGACATGGAAGGCTACCACACCTGTCTCGGCTCACGCAACACCTACGTCTCGCCAGAGGACAAGCACATTACTTCCTGGTGCGTCCAGACCCTCGAGTCTGCCGGAGCCATCATCCTGGGCAAGCTCTCCATGCACGAGTTCGGTCTCGACACGACGGGCAATAACCCCATCCACGGCACCCCGCGCAACCCGCACAACCGCAACTACTACACGGGCGGCTCGTCCTCGGGCACCGGATACGCCGTCAGCGCGGGCCTCATTCCCGTCGGCCTGGGAAGCGACGGGGGCGGTTCCATCCGGATCCCGTCCAGCCTCTGCGGCGTCTTCGGTCTCAAGCCCACCCACGGCCGCCTGTCCTTCCGCCCGGGCCCCAACCACTGCATCACCTGCGCCTGCCTCGGCCCCATCGCAGCAGACATGGCCTCCCTCTCCGCGCTCTTCCAAGTAGTCTCCGCCCCGCACCCGACCTCGCCGTTCCCACCCTTACGACTAGGCCCGTCCGCAGAGGACCCCAAGGTCCTAGGGATTCCGACGGAGTGGTTCGCGCGGGCCACACCGGCGATCCAGACCCTATGCAACAGCCTCGTGCGCGACCTCGCCTCCCGGCGGGGGTACAGGCTCGTGCCCATCTCGATCCCCTTCCTGGTCGAGGGTCAGCTCGCACACGCCATGACGGTCCTCACCGACGCCGCCACCCTCCTGCCCGACACGCACAACCTGACGCCGGCCAACCGCATCCTCCTCGCCCTCGGCCGCGTCACCCCGTCGACCGACTACCTCCTCGCCCAGAAGCTCCGCCGCCTGCTCATGCAGCACCTCGCCTGGCTGTGGGCCGAGCACCCGGGCATGATCATCGTCACGCCCACCACGGCCTGCGAGGGCCTGCCCATGGGGGATTCGGACGCGCGCGGCGGGGAGCTGAGGTACGGCCTCAACGACGGCGATCGGACGATGGAGAGCATGGAGTACGTGTGGCTGGCGAATTTCTGCGGCCTGCCGAGCTTGTCGGTCCCCGCGGGCTTCGTGCCGGGCAAGGGTGGGGACGACGTGCCGGTGGGTTTGATGGCCACGGGAGAGTGGTGCTCGGAGGATCAGCTGTTGAGGTTTGGGACGGTGCTAGAGGAGGTTGGAGCTGAGCGGAGGAGGCGGCCAAAGGTGTGGGTGGATGTTGTTGAGAGAGCGAGGGCGGCGAAGGACAGGAGTGAGTAGGCTGATGGACTAGCGTGGGCGATAAACGATCAAGGAAAAGGCGGAGGCGCTTCGGCTTCGTAGGAGATAGAAGGACCCATTGAGTAGAGCAACGGGCATTGTTGGCCTTGGAGACACGGAGATCACGCATATAACGTGTTTTGCCCATATGTTCAAGATACGTTCTACTGTTCGACACCAATTCCCAACAGTTCCCGACAATTCCTTTCGGATTCGTGGAATGGTGATTCACTGGACATATACTCTACCAAGTCCCGGAGGTCGATGCATGTATCCCGCGAAGCAAGTGGATCAACTTTGTGACTATTTGACACATTTCGACTGTCCAGGACTTTGGCGTCACTTCTTGGTTCCCGCCCTAGACGTCGGGCCCTGATGGCGTCCTGAAAGGAGTCCACACCATCTCTGGCAGCGTGGTCGGATGCGAAATACATAGCAATTTTATCCGCTTCAGCGAGGTGCGCCCATCCTATCAGGTCTAACCTGTCGACTTACACGAGAACAGCTGCCCACCCGCAATGCAATAGAAGAATGAGCTACGGCACCACAGCCCCGTCGAAACCTAACGGAACCGCCGCGCTCGCCACCGACCGGAGCAGTTCTCAAAGCGTTGAGCTGCATGCCATGCCCACGGTGCAACGATACTCG
The DNA here is from genome assembly GCA_022530565.1 of Madurella mycetomatis. NCBI lineage: Eukaryota > Fungi > Ascomycota > Sordariomycetes > Sordariales > Madurella > Madurella mycetomatis. The sequence continues at coordinate 8,410,231 of JAJTVB010000003.1, read as the reverse complement.
GCGGCAACGCGTTGGTTGTACTTGACATTGACTTTTATTGGCTGTCAGGACGGCGTTACCATGCAGAAGGAACAGCCCACACCGGAGCCGGCGCTTGCGATACAGCCCTGTCTGAGTTGTCAACGTAGCCAAAATTGTGCCGCGTTTTATGAAGACATGCTCAAGCAAGTGGGGCATCGATAACCATGTCTTGGTGTTTGAACAGGGTAGATCGCGAGTTTTGGGAACAGTGGAGCATGGTCCTGGTGGATGGGGCAATTGTCTCTGCCGCTGCGGTGAATCGGGCACAACACGTTCCCGTCACCGGCCGGCCGGCAGGCAAGCGAAGCGCATCGAGCGCATCAAAGATCAGTGCGAACCGCGACGATCAGGCCAGCCCCAATCCATACCTGGTCTGGCTGGCCCGGTTTTCTTGTCTCGGGAAGAAACAAACTAGGGGATCATGGAGATCCGGCCAGACCATGACGCACAGTCAAACGCCACCGAAATAGAGATGCAAAAATCTTGATTCTGGGCTATTGACCTCTAGAAAATTAGCGAGAAACCAGTCGGAGTACGTACGTATACAAAGTAATCCAGAATAGTACCCTTCTGACGAATTCAAATTAAGGTCCGGTCCCTAGATGGACAGTTGCTGGGACTTGGGGGAGTGGAGGTAGGAATGTCCCAACATGAATCTGGCTGGTGTCGGACCGGGTCATCTGAAAATTGGCCGGGTTTCGCACAGAGGTGAAAATGCTGGCTTGAAGCGAGCCGGCAGAATCCCGGCACACAAAGCTTCGTTGGCCTACGTTACTTGCGTAGGTGACAAACCGCCCCAAACCGCCCCTCCCTGCTGTCGTATTCGAGTGGAAAAAGGAGCCGCGACCCCTGGAGTCTCCGGGTCGGTGGTTGTTAACCGCCAAATTGCGAGCCCTCTCCAATGCTCATGCTTCCGAATTCAGCACCTTTGGTGACCCCTGCACGTGACGGGGGAGGGCCGCTAATGCACAAGGAACCAAGGAGATGCACCTGATCTCGACCCCGAACAACCCCCCCTCCCCCACTACCCCTGTCGCCAGCCAGCGCCCGTTGAATTACCTGCCGTGACCAGACGGGGGAGGAGAACACACCATCCTTGTAATTCTATGCCTGTGCCCATGCCTACGCCTTACACACCACCTACGCAATTCTAAGCCGTTTTCTATCGCCCTACCTCGGAGCGCAGAAACCACAAGGCGACACTTTGGCGGTTGAGGAGCGTCGCGGCAGCCCGACGCTGGTGAGACATAGCAACGAAGCAAAACGAAAAGCTCCGGGGGCCCCCCCTGTACATGGCACGGTGAACGAGATCGCCCGCTTCCCCCGCAGCCGCCCTGTCACCACGCGCTCCTCCGACTCCCTGTCCGCGATCGCCGGGCCCTCTCCGGGCACATAGCTCTTCATTCGCCGAACGTCGTGACACGGCATCTTTCCGGTCCTGTCAGAGGTGTTTCCACTTCTCGCCCATGGTTGACCGACGATACACTCCTCCTCGCTCTCGACAAGCCGAAGAAGCACTCCCACGGGGTTCGTCTTGGGATCTAGCCGCCCCCGGGGCCGTATAGCGTTCTCGATGATGGTGCGTGTTGACTGTCAATCCCCCCAGACGCCCCATTCCGGGATGGCGCCCTCGGCGTTCAGTCTCTGCTGCACGTCCGCGTCTGGACCATGGAGCCACTCATGTACATAGTTATCCGGAACAGCGGCAGTGGCCATGCTGTGCACGGAGAAAAATTATGGGTCCGGTGGACCAGGGATTCGTCTTGTGCGACCGGCGACTAACTTTCTACTCTACCCTGCAGACCTCGACCCGACCCCGTGATGTTGGCGGCAGTTTCGCAAGCCGGCGCGGTCACGGTAGCCAGCTGTCCATTTCCGACCCTAGCCACCACGTCACCGAAGCGATAGGGACCATGTACGGCGACGACGACGACTCGGGCGCCGAGGACACCCGGCCGCTGAGTTTCATTGCGTCCAAGCATGAGCAATTGGAGAAGGCTCTGAAGCCGGGCCAAGCGGGCGAGGATCGTATGCGGCTAATGCGCACCACTTCAGACCAGACCGGCTCTGCAACCAACGGCGCCGGCCTACCAAACGGAATCAATGGCGGTCTCAAGAAAGCCCAGACATTCCCCGCGAGGATAGCTGGCAACGGGCCCAAGTCCCCTTTGGCCCCGCCGCCGCCCTCACCGTCGTTGCGAGATGTCCAGTCGGGCGCTTCGGCCTCGCAGTTTCCGCTCACCAACATCGACAATGCGAACGATATTGCACAAGAGCTAAGCAACCTACAGGCCTTACGGCGAATGTCGATGGATGTTGGCAACACCACCGACCCCGATCTTCTTGCTTTCTCGGGCGTGTCGTTGACGGCAATGCCGTCGATAGCCCCGACGGGCGATGACGACGAAGCCGACCCTTCTCGATTGCTATGGGTGCCGGCCAGGGTGCACCCGGAGCTCGAGCCGACCGCCTTCAAGAACTTTCTAGAGAACCGAGTACAGTCGATGAAGCGAAGATCCGGAGAGTCGTTCCTCTCCGCCGACGGACTGCAACGGAATAACTCGGGCAGCCTAAGAAGGAAAAAGTCGATGCTCTCGCGTCAAGTCAATACAAGCGGCGAAGCAGGCGATGGGTACGTCGACGGCGCTGACAAGCTGGATCGGCAAGGGTCTCTAAGTGACCGCACAATTCCCGAGCTCAGCCTTAGCGAGTTGGTCAATGACCCCACGAAAGCGGTGCAGAAATTGGCGCAGGAAACGAGATCAGAGAATGGCGAGGGTGACAGCCCGATCCTCCCAGTCGCCCCGGGCATGGGTCTCCGGCGCTCAACGAAAACAACTTATAGAAAGGGTGGCAGCCAGCGTTATGGGGATCGCGTACCGTTCTCGAAGCGGGTTGCGGGTAGGCAAGCCGAGAAGGAAAGTAGCGAGGAATTACCCCCTATACCGGCAATGGATCCAGCCATCGGTAAACCGTTGGCGAGAGTCAACTCTGAGCCGGTAGCCGAGAACTATTCACGTCCTACCAGGACAGTGCGGAGGCAGCAGAACTTCTCGAGAGAAAGTCTACCAGCCCTAGATGGTCTAACCCAAGAAGATGGTGGCAGTAGCGTTACGCCACCATCTCCCCCATCAACACAATCAAAGCCTGCCAGATCAGCGTCGACATCCGCAGTACACTCGCCTGTCGCATCTATTCCTCAGATAATCGAAACGCCACCGGCCGAAGAGGCGCCGCCGCCGGTTCGAACAATTCCTGAAAGATCATCCTCTCAGACCGTGTCACAGCAGACTTATCCGGAGCAATCTTCTACGGATGGGCCACCAGCACGCTCCGGTAAGCGTCCGTCTCCAGGAAAGCCTGCTCAACCGCCCGTGCCGGTGCCTGCCCGTCAGACTAGTGTCAAAGAGCAGACACGCCAGGGCGAAAACGCTCTCAGCGAGATCAGCCATCCACACGCGCTACCCGGGAGCGGCGGCAGCACTACGAGCAGCCTGACCTTTATTCCCACGTTCGACTCATCCGAACGAAAGGCCGATAAGAAGGGCAAGGAAAAGGATGACAATGATAGCATTGTGTCCCACAAGTCTACTTCGAGCTGGAAATGGTTCAAGAGTGATGACAAGGAGAAGAAGAAACGGGACAAAGAAAAGGAGAAAGAGCGGGAACGGGAGAGGGAAAGAGAGGAGCAGGCCAGGAGAGCGAGAGCCAAGGCCGGCGAAAAGAGCCACGACAACGCCCGCCTCGACGTCCTCCAGAGCTCGATCGACAACGTCAAAGGGCGCGAGAGTCTGCGTTTGGATCGCGATAGTATTGAGGTCCCCCATGACGAACGGAAGAAGGAGACGAGTCGCAAATCCAGTGACAGCAAGAAGGAACGGGAGGGTTTCTTTGGCGGCTTATTTGGAGGCTCTAAGAAGAAAGGCGACAAGGAATCGAGCCACAAGAAGAAGGAGCACCGGCCGCTCAGCCCGGAACCGCCTCCACGCCAGCTTCGTCCGGACGTTGACTATCCCTGGACGAGATTCCAGATCATCGAGGAGCGTGCTATCTACCGAATGGCACATATCAAGCTCGCCAACCCCCGCCGATCGTTACACAGCCAGGTTCTGCTCAGCAACTTTATGTACTCGTACCTAGCCAAAGTCCAGGCGATGCACCCGGGGCTCCAGGTGCCCATCTCCCCGCAGCAGAAGAGGCTGGAAGAGGAGCGGAAGCGCCGGGAGGCGGAGCAGGCACAGCTGCAGATGGAGCAACAGATGGCCGAACAGGCTGCCCAGGATGGGAACTTTAACTTTGAGTACCATCGCGTAAGTCAACATTCCTTTTATCTTCTTCCTCGGGCCTCTCGCTAACACGGGCCCGCCAGTCCGGCAATCAATATGGCGATGCTCCCATCCAGCACGACGGCAGTGTTCAGTATGTAGACGACGCCCAGATTTACGAGTATGAGCACGGCGGCGGCGAACCACATCAGCATCAACATTACCAACAGAATGGCGCCGGCAGTGGGTATCCTGTTCAGGATGGGTACGGGCCAGAGCAGGGTCAGAGACAAGCTCCACAACAAGGCCACGTCCGGCAAAGTAGCGGAAGTGGCACCGGGCAGGGGCAGCAGCAGCAGCAGCAGCAGCAGAACTACTACTACGTCCATGGCGACAACAAGCAGTTTGACGAGGACGACGAGAACAGCGATATGTGGTAGCACCACTGGCTCGGATAGTCGGGCATTCTCACAAAGACTTGTGGGGGCCAACGTTGGCATCATCAGGTTCGGCGACGATGATCGAGAGAGCCGGGGAGAGAGCGGAGCTACAATTGGCGGCGGTTACCTAATGGGACCGTATATGTCAGCACTACGAGGCTGCAACGCCAGCAGGAGTTGTTGTGTCTATACAAACGCATATGGGTCGGCGTTCGGGTCCCCTCTACCACCATCACTATTACCTCGACGCCGTCGACATCACCGCTACTTGTTTCCTTTTTCCTTGGTCCCAGGTACATACCACCTTTGGCTGTTGGTAGCAGACGCGGCAGAGGAGAGGTATCGCCGTCCTCATTTGGGGGGTTTGCCAAACACAGCACGTATCTCCACGATAGGAGAACTGTAGTCGGTCTGTTGTTAATTCCTGTTTCCGTCTTTTTTTGTGTACACTGTATCCCTTGAGCATAGCCTGGCCTGGATGGGTGGATATGGAATACTGGTTTGGAAGGTGCTGGGCGGAATTCAATTCATTCTCCATCGATCGAAGCAAAAATATCTACGTTACGTGGCAACAAGCTCGGTCCGCTGCATTAGCCTTGAGTGCCTTGAGTCGAATAGGAGCATCCATGATCTTGCCATACTGCCATTCGGATTGTCTAGGCTCTTCTCTAGGCTCTTCTCTAGGCTCTTCTCTAGGTTCTTCTCCGGGGGTGGATAGTACATCGGTGGTCTGCTGCACCGAAGACCGTCTCCGGCTCGAGACCTAGCAGCCTTAGCTTGCTTCCACGTCGTTGGGTTGGACCCCAGCAAAGGGATGTTCAAGACCAAGCTGGGGATTAAGGTATGGTGGTTGTCGGGATATCTATTGCCTCGTCGATTGAAACCGGGGCCGGCTGTGGCAACGCCCGGAGGAAGGCACTACTACTGTGACGGCCTGCGGTGGAAAGTATAACAATGCCGCTGGCGCAGATGGAGGAGTTTAGTCCAGAATTCGGCTTGCGCAGGCTATTCGAAAGTAGGACCCGCGTCTTCTTCCTCTCGCATCGTTGTTGAACTTGCCCCTCCAGCTCCGTCAGCCTCGTATTTACCGCTGCTCTTTAGCCCGGACAAACCTTCTAACTCCTTTCCCTTTTAGCTATACTTGTCGCCCACTCTCCCAAGAACTCGCGCTTTCACAAGTTGCAACGAGGCAAGAAGCATCTTTCAGCAGCCGGATCCCGACACCAGCAGGAAGCAAAAGACCATCTTTGTCTTCGACCCGAGTTGTTGCCAGCATCACGATGCGCCGTGGCGGATACGGAGACTACGGGAGTCCCATAAGTCCCGGAGGCTATGGAGGATGGTGGGGTCCTCTTGGCTTTGATGGTTTTGGGAGTTTTTGAGCTTTCACAGCTGTCCATGTCACTTTTGTTTGTTCTCCCCACCTGCAAGTGTGGGTCCCAAGTGTGGCGCTAAACCACAAACGCCCAAACAAACGGGTCCCCTGGCGTGGCCTGGGCAAAGCTGCTGCTCAGTCGCCGTTCACTCCCGGTTTCTCAGCCATTCAGATTCTGGAGTGTGCTGGACGACTTCAAAAAACTTCAACTTCGGCCAAATTATCCAACGCCCTTTTCACCCTTCTAGCTCACCAGCGGCTTTTCACGCTGGTCCTCTCGATTTTGTAATATCCCGTCGTTCCCTTACTGGGCGCTTTCTCTTTTTTTGATACCCAACCCCGTCGCACCAGCTTGTTTTGATTTTATTTTGCGAGCACTGGGTCGCACCTTGGATTTTCAGCCTCCTCTCGCTGATCCACAAGTTACCGACACCACCCTTCCTGCTTCCAGTCGCGCTACGAGTCGGCGTGCGGGATGGCATCTGTGAGCTACCCCCTCTACCTTTCTTGGGTTCCCTTGTTATTCTCCGCTATAAAGGCTTTTGTGGTTCTGCTCTTTCTCGTATTCACTGCTGGTCAAGTCAGGTTGGCTGCCGCCATTGCCTGCCCGCCTGCCTGCCTGAGCTTTATTTGCAGGGCACCAAAGATCGCCAGGAATGTGTGCTAATGCGAAACCACGCCCCAGCAACCCCGTAACCCCTATAACCAGGGCTACATGCCGAACGGCGGCGCGCCACATTCGGGTCCCGTCCCCGGAGCTGCTCCCTTGCTGCCAAACCAAGGTCGCATCATCCAGACCGGCCCGATCAGAGTCCTCTGCATTGCAGATGTTCGAGGTGCGGACAGTTGGGCATTGACTCGCTTGTGCGTCGCCAGTTTGCTGACCGAGACCTCCCGCAGGTAACCTTCAGTCACTGAACGAGCTAGCCAAGTCTGCCCGTGCCGATTACATCATCCACACTGGCGATTTCGGTTTTTATGATGAGACGTCGCTTGAGCGCATTGCCGAGAAGTGAGTTGATGTCCTTTCTTGGCGTTCCATAATGCCCGCTGACGGTGATTGCAACAGGACCCTGAAGCATGTCGCGCAATACTCTCCCCTCATCTCCGAGGCCACCAAGAAGGCCATCGCACAGGGCGTCCCCGGCCCCGTCAAGACGCGATTCCCCCCGAGCGAGCTTCCTCTCTCTGAGCTTCCCCTTCTCATCAGCGGCGAGCTGAAGCTGGAGGTCCCGGTCTACACGGTGTGGGGTGCTTGCGAGGATGTGCGGGTGTTGGAGAAGTTCCGGTCCAAGGAGTACAAGGTGCCCAACCTCTTCATCATCGACGAGGCGCAGTCCATGCTGCTGGAAATCGGTGGTGTGAAGCTTCGCCTGCTTGGATTGGGTGGTGCGGTCGTCATGCACAAGCTCTTCGATAATGGTGAGGGTCGGACGACCATTGCTGGTGGCCAAGGAACGATGTGGACGACTCTATTGCAGATGGGCGAGCTCGTCGATACTGCGAACCGCGTTTACGACCCGACCGAGACCCGCATCTTCATCACGCATGCCTCGCCGGCCCGCGAAGGGATCCTAAACCAGCTCTCGGTAACGCTGAAGGCGGATTTCTCCATCTCGGCAGGGCTCCATTTCCGATATGGAAGCTCGTACAACGAGTTCAGCGTCAACCCCACCCTCGACCACTATCGCGGCAAGCTCGCGGCATCCAAGGCGTCCTTCAATGATGTGTGGGAGACGGTAAAGGGCGAGGTCGAGCCGGCGATCCAGCAGAACGAAGCTCAACAAAACCTGCTCAAGAATGCGCTTGGCGTTGTCGAGAAGATGCCTACGACTGCCGCTGGTGGTAATCCGTTTGGCGGCGCGGCGGCCGGCCAGTCGGCTGCCGCTCTCGGCCAGGTGGATGAGAGCGCGTTCAAAAACATGTGGAACTTCAACCTCGCAGATGCCGCCTTCGGCTGGCTCGTCCTTGAGGTCCAAGACGGCAGAATCGGCACGGAGATGCGTGCTCAGGGTTTCAACTTCTCACACCGTGGTGCTAAGCAGCAGGTTGGTGTCCAGCCCGCCCCGGTTACCTCCGGCACAAGTCCGGTGGGCCCTGCGCCTCCTGCCCCTTCCGCTGCGACCCCTGCGCCCGCGGCGAGACCCGGCCCCCCGGTGCAGCCCTCCAAGTCCCCCGTGCCGACACCTGCTCCGGCGCAAGCCAAGGCCGCCACGCCTCAACCAGCGCCTGTCCCTTCGCCGGCCCCGAAGGAAGAGAAAGCTCCGAGTACCGCTAACGGGGCGGCCGGCGCATCAGAGTCAGCTCCTTCCCCCGCACCAAAGAACCCGGCAGACAACATCATCGGTTTGTTTGTCATGAATGCGCAGAGCGATGAGCAGGTTCGCGATCTCTTTACCGAGGAGGATAAAGCCAAGATTCTCAAGATTGAGAAGTGGGGCGCGAACAACAAGGTAGCGCAGTTCAAGACGGCCGAGGACCGGGACGGTGCCATGGACCGTCTTCCCGACGAGGTGAAGAACCGCGCCCCTGGCCAGGAGGATCGCTCGAAGCCGCTGGTTAAGATCTTCCAGCCCCCGCCGCCGCGCCAGTTCTCGCGTGGCGGCGCGGGCAACTGGGGAAGCAGCCGCGGCGGAAGGGACGGTGCTAGCTCCCAGAGCGGATACCGAAGCGCCGGCGGTGGAGGTGGCGGCGCTAGCGACAGCGAAGGTGCCGGACGACGGGGTGGACGTGGTGGCGGTCGCGGCGGACGAGGAGGTGAGCGTGGACGGGGACCACGGGGACGGGGGGGTGGCATGAGGGGCGAGGGCGGAGCCGCTAGCCCTGCCGCTCCTGCTGACTCTTAGTTGCTTCGACTCAAAGGGGCGCATGAGCTTCTAAAGGGAAACTCATACCGGGGATGACCAGCCTCGATTGACGTCCATCAGCCGCCCCGCGCTTACTCAACCCCAGCTAACCTGTCACGACCCGTCACCCCAGCCCTGCGGTGCATCATTCTTGAAACGAACAAATAACGTCCTCATACCAATAACATTTCTTTGCTCCTGTCCAATTGCACGATCCAACCACTTCCGAACCTGAACTTCTTGATTCCACTGTCATGATATGTAGTCTGAGGCCTGTCGTTTTGGGAAGGTCATACCTCTTCCTTTTTATTTCTTTCTTCTAAGGGAATGTGATGCGATGACGGTGGGGGCACGGCGGAATCTGGCTTCGTTTGCTTTTTTTTTTTTTCTCTTCTTTCCAGAGGTAATTTTCGCACAGGACAGCACGGGCAGGGGAAAGGGGAAGAAGCGAGGTCAAGGTCTTGGGTTGATTTTGATTGACCTGGGCAGGAAAAGGGAGGGAAGGGAAAGAGGAAAATCGGGACGGTACTGGAGTTCCTATGCTTTGACGTATTTAGAGATTCGTTCGTCACCCTCTTGCGCTCTTTTTCTTTTGCTCCCAGGCTCTGCTTCCACTGTCGCTGCTCACTTTCCGAAGTCCCTTGCTGCTCTTTTCCGTACCCAGCCTGCTTCATTTCTGGCTTTGACTCTTCTGGATGGGCCGGCTTACTTGGCTGGCTTCCTGGCTGTCTTGTGGGCGGCGCGGCTCGCTGTCCTATCTACCTTAGATATTTTGTCGTACTGGGTTGGGTTTGGTTGGGGGTTGAATGTCAGATTAGTTTCCCGTGGACCCGAATTGTATTGTGCATGGTGTATTGTGAGTTTGTGATGGCTAGGTGAGGCGAGAGAGCTCCGCGAGGTGGTTAAACAAGGCAAGTAAGCTTTGTTTGCGCCGCCATCGATGTCGACCGTTCCGGTTCTGGTCATCCTGCATTGCTGCCAGCTTTCATACGCCCCAGCAACTAAAACCTGTATGATACATGTACAATTACAGTTACAAGTTACTATACAACGATTCCCAACTCTCTCTGGATTTTACACCAGCCGTCTATTTTGCCCCCTTTTCACTCCCCACTACTGCCTAGGCTTCATCCCCTTATGGATGGCCGCCACGCCGCCGGTCAGGTCCTCGTAGCCCTCGCCGGCAACCACGAAGCCGGCGTCGACGATCATGTCGCGGAACTCGGCCTGGCTCGGGAACCGCTCGATGCTCTCCACCAGGTACTGATAGCTGTCGCGGTCGGCGGCGACGAGCTGGCCGATGAGGGGGATGGCGCGGAAGGACCACTCCTTGTAGAGCGCGTTGAAGAGCGGGAACCGGTCGGCCTTGCTGAACTCGAGGCAGGCGAAGACGCCGCCGGGCTTGAGCACGCGGTGCGCCTCGCGCAGCGCCGCCGCGATGTTGCTGAAGTTGCGGATGCCGAACGCCACCGTGTACAGGTCGACGCTGCACGACGGGATCGACGCGGTCGCAGTGGCCGGGTCGAAGAAGGCTTGCTGCTGTTTCTGGGAAGGGGAGGAGGGTGCGGATTCATCGACCGGCGCGTAGAAGGGCTGCAGCGGGCGGGTGAGGGTCAGGTCTTCGGCGTTGGCCTCGACGAAGGAGAGGGCGGCTTGCTGCGAGGCCGGGAGCGTGGCCGAGCGCTGCTTGCCCACGGTGAGCATGGCCCGGTTGATGTCGGAGATGGTCACCCGGACGGAGGGGTTGTTGTTGAGGACATGGGCCGTGTGGAGGAGGCGGAAGGCGATGTCGCCTGTCCCCCCGGCGATGTCGAGGATGTGCTGCGGTCCGCGCGGGTCGGGGCCCGGGGTCAGCGGGGAAAAGCCTGGGTTGAGCGAGGCGACAAAGTGGTCTCTGCATCAACGAACCTGGGGGTTAACAATCCTGTAACTTGTATAGGCATATGGAGCACTGGAGAAATACACACTTCCACACTCGGTGCCAGCCAAACGACATCAGGTCGTTCATGCGGTCGTACGACTCGGCCACGCTGGTGAAGACGCTAGCCACGCGCTCCCGCTTCTCACCCTCTGTTACCGTCTCGAAGCCGAAATGTGTTGGCCTCGACGGGTCGGGAATCGCATATTCGGGGGTCGAAGGGTTCGAGGTCCGGGACGGAAGGGTGCTGGAAAACGGTCGTGTAAATCGTATTTGCTGCTCGGAACGAGTAGCAGCTCTCCGCAAAGAGGGGAGCGCCCTTCCGAGAGCCTGTCGGGCTGTCATGGCGGCTGACGGCACCGGATGCAGGCTTAGAAGGCGAAATGTCGGGGCGGGATCTGGTGGTTTCGCGATCAGCTAATGCTTGTTTGAAAATCGGGCCGGCCCGGCAGAGGTGTGGCTGCCAAGTGTGGCTTGTCTAATCGGCCTAGCGATCGTCAAGCTTTCAGCCTTGTTTGTGGGGTTGAGGGATGCCAAGCCAAGGTAATAAGGCTGGGGTTGAAATCCATCGACATGGGATAGGTTACGGCCAGCAGCTTCACCCCAGCATACTCCGTACATACCAGGTTAAACCTCAATGACCCGAGACCTGTAGACTTCCCTGACCCACTTAATCCCGATAACAGCAACGATGGCGGCAATGCTTAAGACGACGAGCACGACGATGACGATCTGGTTGGGATTCGACATTGTCGTCCGGTGCAGACTGCGGGGTGATTGATCCGTCTAGATGGCGCTCCGTTGATGAATCGTTTGGCTGCGACGTGGCTCGTAGTCGGCTGCAGTAAGTAGGAAAGAAGGAATGAGGAATCGCCGCAGTTCGCAATCGTTTTTTCAAGTTAGCTGCCCGTGTTGCCGCGCGTGACACAGCTGCCGCCTGCAGTAAAAGGCCCGCGCACCGACGTAGACCAAACCGTGTAAATCTGCTGCATGGCTTGCTATCTATCTAAGCTATCCTTCCCCCCGTCGAACTCGCTGAGGTCATACTCGTCGGGGTATCTCTCCAGCTGGCTTCTCAGCTCCTTCATTTGTTTCTTCAGGTCCGGCGTCAGCTCCTCGTACACGTCCTCGAACATGGTTCGGATCGGCGGCTTCTTCTGCTTCTCGGCCTCGGAGAACGCCCTGAGAACATCACGCCTGATGCTATCGCGCGCTTCCTTTTCCTTGTGCTCGTCCCAGCAACCTTTCGCCTCCATCCATTTCCGCAGTCTAGCGATGGGGTTATCACGCCTCTTCCAGTCCTCCACTTCGACCCGGGCTCGGTAGGCAAACGAGTCGTCTGACGTGCTGTGGTGGCTAACACGGTACGTCATTGCCTCGATCAAGACGGGTTTGCCGCCATCTTGCAACGCCAGCTCGCGCGCTTTCTTTGTGACTTCCCTGACGGCCCAGAAATCGTTGCCGTCCACACGTATTGTCTCGATACCGTAGCCCAAGCCGCGACTAGCGATGCCATCCCCACGGTACTGCTCCAGCGTCGGCGTCGAGATGGCGTAGCCGTTGTTACGGCAGATGAAGATAACCGGGCAAGACCTCGTCGCCGCAATGTTCAAGGCGGCGTGGAAGTCACCCTCACTGGCCGCCCCCTCCCCAAAGTAAGCCGCCACCACCCTCGGAGGTATGCTGGGGTCCTGCAACCGCTGGATCTTGAGCGCATACGCAGCGCCCGCTGCCTGCGGGAGTTGCGTTGCAAGAGGCGACGAGATGGTATGCTGTAATAATAATAAAAAAAAAAGTCAGCATGGTCGTTGCTTTGATGGGGGGCGGCCACAGCAGCCACGTACGATATTCAATTCCCTGCTGCCGTAATGGACCGGCATGTTCCGCCCCTTCCCCGGGTCTTTCTGGTTCGCAAACAGCTGGTTCATGAAATCATTGAGCGTGAACCCTCGTTGCTTGAACACCCCCTGCTCGCGATACTGGCTGAATATCACGTCGTCCTTGGCCAGCGCCGACGCCGTCCCCACCGACACGGCCTCCTCCCCCGCCGACACCATGTAGAAGCTCAGGCGGCCCTGCCGCTGGGCGTCGAACATGATCACGTCCATGATGGACACGGTGAGCATGTCGCGGTACAGCTTGACCACCTCCTCGTCGCTGAGGTCGGGCGCAAAGGATGTGTCGACAACGGCGCCGCTCTGGTCGACGACGCGGTACGTCGGCAGTGCGGGGTACGACGACGGCTGCTCGAAGCGCATCGCGCTGCTGAAGGCCGACTTGACGGCGCCCGGAAACATGACATGCTTCGAGTCTGGGCGCTGCGAAACCGAAGATGCGTGTCTGCGATGCCGGGCCGCAATGCACGCGGCCAGCGGGGTCGGCTGGAGGAGGGAGGATGGTTGCTGCTGTGGGTGCAAGAACGCAGGATGCGGGCGAGACAGGCGGATTCTCTTCATGGTCGGTGCGAGAAGCGGGATTGCAGGGCAGCAGGCGTCAGTTCTGAATCAAGAGGGTCAACGAATCATCCCGTCGCAGTCGATTGAAAGCGAGAAAAGACGGAATGGCCTCGGGAGCCGGGAGATGCGAGATGGGAGGTCGGCTGGCCGACATTGTTTCGGCGAATCGACGTCACTTTGTGCCGACGCAAGCCGTCCAGGTGTGCAGTTGTCAGGGAGGGGCTTGGCATTTGCTGCAGGGGATCTCGGGAGACGGCCCACAGCACTGCATGTACCTACCCGTACCTACTCCATACGGTACTGTACACTAGGTACATTATCTGGCACAGGCCTCCTGTGCTATAACTTAAAATACACCGCACTAGGGCGGGTACGGTATCCAGCACCCAACACAGAGCGACCAGGAACAAAACGCATGACGCCCCTTTGACCGGCGCGTTCCTGCGGGCACTGCTTTATACCTCTCTCAATTGCTGTATGCCTCCTCTTGTCAATCCGCCTGGCCCCCGTCCCACTCGTCAAGCAGCTCCCAAGGGCACGTTTGAATTGGGGAGTTTCGAACCAGTCTGCCCTGTATTCGGCCACCTCAATTCCAACCTTCACATCAGCGGTTAGGTCACGCATGTGCCGCCTCAAGCGTGTCGTGTATAAGATGCCACGTTCGACGTACCAGAGGACGTAGGCGGCGGTGAGACACATCCAGCATTAGGGTATGAGAAGGACGCCACGGGCGTGGCTGTGAACTATGTCGGCAGCCGCCCTGCTCGACCACAGGCCCTCGGTCATGGGTGAGAAGATACCAGGGTGGATGGAGCGGCGGAGGATCGAGATGATTGGCAGCACTAACGAGTTCGCCTGAGGGCTAGCTCGAGTTGTGGAATCCGGAAGATGCGGGACCAGGGACAGGAGGGAAAACTGACTCTGAAACATGCTTGACTCAGATATACTAGCGGCGCTTCGCCAGCTGGCCGTGTGGCTTCTCGAACACATCTTGCAGCTCCGCGAACTCGCTGAGCAGGTTCCGTCGCACAAGCAGAAAGCAGAAAGCAGAAAGCAGAAAGCAGAAATCCCTTGGTTTATGCGGCGGGATACGTGCTTCAGTGTCACAAGAGTCAGCGGAACAGAGTCCGGCAGCGGGCCACTATAAACGTCGACCACACACCTGTGCGGCCTACTACGTCACCGCACGCTGCATTGCCGTTGTGAGGCGCGAGAGGTAGCACTATGTAGCTCTGAAGCCTTATGTGGATACCCAGACACAGCATGCCCAGTGTGGATGGTGGAGGCTGGATGAAGTTAGAGCGGAAGGTCCGTACGATTTCCACGACATCCGGCGGCACTGAGTTGGGAATTTCTGCATCCGCCATTTCTAGGGGCCCAAGACTGGCCGGATTCGTAGCTGCTGACCTGGGATGATCGACAGGATCGAGACGGTGATGAGAACCAGTGCTGTGGAAGGAGGGTGACGAGAAGATGGGCAAGAAGGGTCGCTCTGCTGAGCAAGGAGAGGACAAACGCATGAGGTTGCGTTGTGTAGGTAGCCAAGCGGCGCATCTAAGGTAATTTCTCCTTTCTTGAGGTTTCTTTGTTCCAATTTCAGCCCTGAGTCCGTCTCTGGAAAGTCGGCAGCCGCTAACTTCCAAGCTATAACTCGCAGAAATTTAATTTTGGCTTGCAGAACCCTGCTGTCCCGCACGCGGTGTGGATCAATAGCCCCGGGACTGATGATGAGAATATTACAGGCATCTTCCAGTCCACCCGCATCCAAGTGGTCTGCAGAGGCGACTGCCGGTGTCTTAGAATGTCCAACCGCCCACTCTCATTTCCTTGCTCGCCGAGGAGTGAGTTTGCGATGGGCACTCAGATCGTCCCGCGGGTAGACACCCAAGATGCTAGTCGGAACACACAGAATTCGATGATGTTCCCATGCACTCTGCGCAGCAGCCAAGATGGGCACGTATCCTAGCTCCGCGGCCCAGTCCTTCGGCCCAAACACGGGTATGCATGCGAGCGATACCTTCAGCCCCGGCTGCTCACATTAGCCCGCCCGTCAGGAATTACTTATTAGCGAACGGCTACTCTTAGACTCTCTCCGGAGTTCCCTCGTTTTCCTCCAAGTTTACTCCAAGCCCCTTCTCCTAGAAGGTCCCTTCTCCTTTGCACAAATCAAGTTCCCAGACCAACCAAGAATCCCACAACAGTCCACATCAAAATGGATCTCACGGCTGCTCGCCATCCCGAGAACGATCCTATCCGACTTTGAGATCGTTGATCCTTTTGCCGATGAGTTTGGCAACTATCGCCGCCATGCTCAAGTCTACCTCTAGCTCGCCATCACGTTTATCGTTCTGGCTGACCTTGATATCTGCCTTGTCAACGGCGTTACCACCGCCAAGGTACAACTTAGGTGAATATCCTCCCCTTCAGCCGCTCTTCTGTGTCAACCATAGCGAGCACTCAGCTAATGGTTTGGACAGATTCGACTGGGTCTGTCAGATGACGCTGTCGAGCGCGGCTACAGCATGGCACGCGCCGTTCGTGCTTGTTGCCGGGGAGCCTCGCGCGGTACTGTGTCTGGGGTTCAAGCCCTTTCCAAGCAATCCATCTGGGGCATAGTTCCCTTCTCGTCCCAGTTCAGCACGTATTGGACGGCGAGTGTCTTGCTGCATACAATCACGCTGCGACCCGACGATCTATACGGGCTTCTGTAGGATTTCATGGTGAAGGGCAGGGTCCCTATGAATTCGAGGTGAGTCGCCACTGCATTGGTAGCGTGTGTATTGCGATTTTAACCCCTTCACGGTGTCTTCTAGTTTTCACGTGTTCGGGTCCGCCGTCGTTGCCGGGTTCGCAGATTGCTCCCGGCTCATGGTACAGGTTGCCACGGAGGTGAAGGGTGAAGAAAGACCAGATTTTGCTGAACTGATCAAGACAAATCTTTTGTCTGTGGAGAAGCTTGGAGTACACAACACGGTGAGGAAGTTTCTGTTGGAGATTCACCTTGCTGACTGGCCAGACACAGGGCGGGACGGCGGTGAAGGGGCGATGACAAGACCACGAAAAGTATTTCCAGGAATGCTCTGTCGTCTCCGGGATATGATCGACAGCCTGGCCAGCAGCCTCGACCTGCTTGACTAGTAGGCTTCCCTGACCTTCAAGTTACAGGCACGCACATGATCAGACTGGCTGCTGCTCAAGGGTTGAACAAGTTGGGCCTGAGCTTGGACAGCTCCATGGCACACGGCGAATTGAATGCTGTATGCAATAGCGTTTGTGCCTTGTGTACCGCGGCCTCTGGGCTCCTCATCCGTCGCAACGATCTTCTTGTCCTACTGGCCGCAGCTACTCGGGACAGGTACACACAGGCGGTGGCTTGCAGCATTGTTTTGGAGGCGCCACTTGCACTCTCTACGAGGGGTTCTCTGTCTTCCACGCCATGGCTCTCAAGGAAGCGGCCGGTGTTGCGATCGCAGCCTTTTCAATCTTTACATACAAGACACCTAAACAAGAATCAGGCGGTTTAGGGTGGTGAGATTCGGGATGGTGAGATTCGGAATGGTGAGTTTACCACTCACATGAGGAAAGGGTGACGTTCGCTGTACTGACAACGGTGTTCATCAAGTCCTGAGGGCGGCCGCGCAGGCTTGGAGAATTGGCGCCGACTCTCCTTTCTTCCTGGCATGGGCCAGTTTACCACCGGATTCCATGAGTCCAGAATTGACGAACCTGAGATATTACCCGCTGGAAAAGAATAGGCAAACGCTGCAGAAGCTAGAAACTGATCTTATGACGATGGAAGAGGCCCGGCTTCATTACTTGCAAGAACACATCTCAGGCTTGGAAAAGACGAAGAAGGCGCTGGAATCTTGGTGTTATGTGCCTACAAGCGTCGGTCTTGGATATTAGAGGGGGCATCGTGAGCTCTGAAACGGCGTCAAGAATACATAGATGTCTGGACAAATATTTTGCGCCTTGAGAGGGTTTTATACGGCCTAGTACCGTGCAAGACCGACTTCGCTCTGGGTTGTTGCAAGCGTACCTTCAGGTACCTCGTCGGCAATCCAAGTGCACTGGCGGACATGATTACTGCGAGCTATACCGGAACTTGAACATAGGGCCCTCTCATGGGGAATCGAACGACGCTCTTGTGTAAACTTGTGCACTATGTCTCATCTGGAAGATTGGTTTTTTCTCTCTTTTTTTTTTAAAAAAAAAAAAAAATTAAAATAACTACGTTAACGTAGTTAAAAATAATAATAAAAATAAAAATAAAATGAAAACAGAAAAATAGAAGGATGCCAGTTTACGAGTGGCATTTAATTTCCCTGGAGGAGCAGGACTGGATTCCGCCGTCATTTTGGCCACAACAGGTGCGTGTTCTAGGGGACCTGTCCCGGGAGTAGTGGCACAGGTTAATAAGAATGACATTTGACGGTGGATGCTGCGATGTCAAATGGTCCGTGCTCTCAACCCGTGCCAACCTTGGGGGACACGGACAGGGATCTTAATGAGAGACCGGGGAGCCGCCAACCAAAACGCACCGACATCAAACCGTGGGTTGTCCAACGCACCCTCTCCCTCACCCATCACTGAAGCATCTCCACAGGCCAACCACCTCTGCCTGATGAGTCGACCATCCATCCTCTGAGTTATCCGAGAACCGTAAAGACAACACGACATCGCGCCCACTCCAGCGCACCGATCCATGAGTGACCGTTTTTTACATCCGCAGCGCTCTCTTCCATCCGAACCGCCGCCCACCAGCCTCCCCATGGCGTAATCCATGGCAGAACGACGCTCTGCATACCAGCGGTCCAGATCGGCTCTCGATAACGATCCAACGCGCCTGCTTCCGCCGTCATCTCCGGCCACAACCGCCTCGCCTCCTCCTCCTCTACCTGCTACGTCTACGAGCCTGAAATCCACTCCTGCTGCCACTGCTCCTACATCTTTGCACATTTCGCCGTCCGCAAGGTACACACTCCCATCCGTTCCTTTCTTTTCTTTTCTTTATTTTTTTCTTTTTTTTCCTTTTTGTAACTCTCTTTTCCTCCGTCTCGCCTTCGGCCGGTGTGTTGTATACCTTGCGTTCCTTGTGACCGACCTGGGAAAGGACACCGGACGACCGAGACGGGCGCTTCGCTGCTTGGCAAGTTTGGGGGGCTCCCTGCAACACGGAGAGGATAATAGAGAGAAACAGAGAGAGAAGTGAAAAAGAAATACGAGGAGAATCGGGTCGGCCAGCTGCCGTTAGTCGGCCGCTGTTGATTTGATCGACCTGTCACGCATGCAGGGAAATCGAGGCGAGCTTCAAAGTTCACTCGTGTCCCACCGGCCTTCTTTCACCTCGGCAGCCGCACACCCGTACTGCAACCTCGTCTGCACCTACCGCAAAATCTCTTGTCCTCTACCTTCCGAGTTGCTTCTTGCAGTGCTCTCCCCAGTTGCCTTGTCCTCTCTATCCGCTGGGCCCTTGACAGACCAGTCCTGATCACGTATTTACTCATGCCGTCCAGGGTCACCCGCTCCTCCGCCCGTCAAGCAGCGGGCCAGGCAGCCCCATCGACGTCGAACCCGACCGCCGCCTCGCCGACATCAGCAGCGGCAGCCCCGTCGATCGCCGCGCACAGCCCATCGCTGCCGCCGAGCACACGGAAGCGCAAAAGCAAGATCGAAACCAGCCCGGCACAGGGGGATACCGAGTCGCCTTCGTCGGCCCGCAGGTCCAAACGACAGCGGGTAGCAGCGCAGGCAGCGCCACAACCCCAACCGCCCCCAGTGCCAGTCCCTGCCCCGTCCGCCGCGGCACGCCGCAGGAAGGGCAAGGCTCCTGCGACTATGTCGAGCCCAGGGTTCGTCGGCTCCCATTGTGGTCGCCACCAGAGCGTGGCGAATGCTAACGTTGGCCGCAGTACACCAGGAGGCCCTGCCAACCTTGCAGAAAACCCACCCTCCGCATCGTCTAGCCGGCGATCCAGCCGAAATAAGAAGAATGCCCAAAGTGCCCATGGTATGTCGAGGCCGCGCTCGTCCCGCCCCGCCCAGAGTCTTACCCATCCGCCCCAAGATGATCTTCTAGTGTCCGCTCCCAGTTCCAGCCGGCGATCGAA
The DNA here is from genome assembly GCA_022530565.1 of Madurella mycetomatis. Taxonomy (NCBI): domain Eukaryota; kingdom Fungi; phylum Ascomycota; class Sordariomycetes; order Sordariales; genus Madurella; species Madurella mycetomatis. The sequence goes on along the minus strand of JAJTVB010000003.1, from coordinate 8,390,800 downwards.
ACGTGCTGCCAACGATGATGCACAAGACCAAGACGTCGTAATGAGCGGGACGGAGGAACATGAAAAGGCCTCTGCGGCCCCGCCGCCACCGCCACCCCCTCCCGAGGATAGATTCCCAGACGACAGCGACGAAAACGACGACGACGACGAGCCGCTACAACGGTACGACGAAGATGATGATGTGGACCCGTTCAGCGGTTTTGGCGGCCCCGGGGGGCCGGTGCATGGCCTCACCAGCACCCTCCGGACGTTAAGCGGCATGGTGTCGATGTCTTCGAGGCTCAAGGATATTCTGAACCATCTCCGGCAAAAGGATGACCCCACGATGCAGCTCATCGCATTGCAGGAGCTCTCCGAGATCCTGCTCGTGTCCAATGAGGATAACCTTTCTGGCCACTTCTCGCCCGACGCTTTTGTCAAGGAACTGGTGTTGTTGATGCAACCCAACGAGCTCACGGGGGAGGAGAACCCCGAGATCATGCTCTTGGCATGCCGCTGCCTTGCCAATCTGATGGAGGCCCTGCCGGCCAGTACGGCCAATGTCGTCTACGGCAATGCCGTGCCTATCCTATGCCAGAAGCTTCTCGAGATCTCCTTCATCGATCTTGCCGAGCAAGCGCTCAGCACGCTAGAGAAGATCTCGCTCGAGTATCCCGCCAGTATTGTCCGCGAAGGGGGTCTAAATGCGTGCCTCTCGTATTTAGAGTTCTTTGCCACCAGCACTCAGCGAGTCGCGGTCACTACCGCTGCAAATTGCTGTCGCAACCTCGATCCAGAGAATTTCCCCGTGGTTCGCGATGTCATGCCGACGCTGCTCAACGTTCTGGGGAGTAATGACCAGCGGGTCGTGGAACACGCGTCGCTCTGCGTCACACGTATAGTCGAGAGTTTCAGGTTCCACGCTCGCAAGCTGGAGGAACTTGTGAGCGTCGATTTGCTCAAGGCAATTCTCCGCCTCCTGCTCCCGGGCACCACCAACCTGATCGGGCCTCACATCCATACGCAGTTCCTGCGGGTCCTCGCCTTTACCGCGCGCGCCAGCCCCCGGCTGTCGGCGGAGTTGTTCAAATTGAATGTGGTCGAGACCCTGTACCAGATCCTTACGGGCGTCTCGCCTCCGAGCGGCACTGACGACCTCGCCTCGAAGCTCGACAGCGTTCTCATCATGCAGGCACTCATTCACCGGCCGAGAGAGCAGATTATTGAGACGCTGAACGTTATTTGTGAGCTCTTGCCGAACCTGCCGAACCCAGTCGAACCCAATGCAGACCACCCTGTTGAAGCAGTTTCGCCGACGGAGCCGATCACGCCTTCGTCGCAGGGCTCCCGCAGAAGGACGACCAACGAGAAACGCGTCGAGCTTCTCGAAGGCTGCAAGGACGAAGTTCGCCGCTTTTCCATGATCCTCTTTCCCACCCTTACCGACGCATACTCGAGCACCGTCAATCTGAATGTCCGTCAAAAGGTTTTGCTCGCGCAGCTCAAGATGCTCTCCAACCTGGACGCCAAGATCTTGGTCGAGGCCCTCAAGCCCGTCTCTTACGCGTCATTTTTAGCCTCCATCCTCTCCCAACAAGACCACCCATCTCTTGTCATGTTTGCCCTGCAGGCGACTGAGCTGCTGATGAGCCGCCTGGGCGAAGTATACCGGTACCAACTCTACCGCGAGGGTGTCATCGCGGAGATCACCAAATTGGCGACTCAGGAGCCGGAGACGGTGGCGAAATCTCCGGTCGACAGGCCTGCGGGGCCAGCCGGCGAGCTCGAGACCGAGGCCGAGCAAGAATCCGACAATCGGTCTTCTGCTGAGCCCGCCGAGAGCCATTCTGACCATGACGACTCGGATGCCGAGGACGAAGGAGATGAGGAAAACGATGACGGTGATGACGATGACGACGATGACGACCGTTCTCGTCACACTTCGGACGAAGATGACGATGATGACCATGAGAACGACAACGACGATGACCACAACCGGGACGACATTTCCGGCTCTCCTGCTAGCTCCGAGGGTTCTACCATGTCCATCGTCGGCCCTCCCGGGCGCCTCCCCTCGGACTTGCCGTCCATGAAGACGAGGATCGCAGCTGTCGCCAGGAGGTTCCTTGAGGCGCACGAAACGGAAAAGGAAGGGAAGGTGATGAAGAAGAAGGCGACCGAGATCCTGAACAATCTCTCGATCCTGGCCACAGACATTGAAAACTTCTATTTGCACCGCACCTCGTTGAACCTCGGGCTCGAAAGCGGCACAGAGCTGTTTACTAAGCTGGCATCTTACTTCGACTCGGACGTTTTGGAGAGTGTTACCAGCGCGGAATTGCTTGCCTCTGGCGTAGTCCGTGTTCTCGAGCAGGTTTTTAGCAACCCCGATGAGCAGCTGGCAGTGGCTGCGCAGTCGGCATTCCTCCAAGTTTTTATGGGATACACCGTCAAGTCGAAGCCCAAGACTGCTACCGCAGATTCTCCGGCCACGCCTCTAAGTGTGCTGATTCACAAGCTGCAGGACTTACTGAGCAGGTCTGAGCACTTTGAAGTCCTCACCGTTCACCATCATGCGTTCGACGGCAATCGGAACAGCGCAGCATCTATGTTGGCCAAGCAAATCCGCCTCAAGCTTGTGGCGGATGACGATTCGGGCATTCCCCGGCATTATAGAAATATCATGGTCTCAATCCATGCCATCACCACCTTCAAATCCCTGGATGACTACTTGCGGCCGCGCATCAGCCTCTCGGAGCGTCCCCGTGGTCCCAGGGGCTCCAGGGATGCCGTCTCGAGGGCGCTCGCAGCCATGGCGAGTTCGGGTCTTCCTATGAGCGCGGCCGCCGCCCGGCTTATGGAGCAAGCAGCGTTGCCGCCTTCTGGTCACTCCAGTTCGGGCCCTCCGCCCCCGCCCCCTCCTCCGGGAGCCTCGTCACAAGCCTCGCCGCAACCCTCTAGCTCGCGGTCGGCGAGAAGGTCCAAATCTAGATCCCAGCCGGGAGGTGAGAGTCCTGCTACACCTGAACCTTCGTCGAGGGAGAAGGCTGTGCTGCGCCGATCCTCACGCCGCCAGGCGGCTCCCGGGGGACCTGCACGTCCGCCGCCCGAGGAGGATGACGACCTTGAAAATGCCCTAGAATGTGCAGATGAGAGGCAACTATCAGATGACGAGGATATGGGCGACGACAGCGCCCTCGATGTGGTGCGTGATCTTGACGAGGGCATGAGGGATGACCAGACGCCGGACCCATCCGCCGTGAACTTGGAGCTCGCGGCAGGAGGCAAGATCACAGCGCGTAAAGAGGACGGAACTAGGGTGCCCACGCCCTCTCAGAGCCGGTCTTCCACTTCGCTCCCCAGCCGATCGAGTGCATTGACCGCGGCACTGCAGGGAACTCCGACGCCTGCGGCATCATCTCGGCCGATGTCGTACGCTGCCGCAATCCAAGCGGTGCCTCAGGATTGGCATATCGAGTTCAGTATCAATGGCAAGGTTATCCCCAACGAGACGACAATCTACCGGGCCGTTCACAACTCTGCCACGACGGCCGATGACCACCTGAGCCGGAACGTATGGTCGGCCGTGCACCCTATCAACTTCCGTCGTGTGCCCGGCCCTCCGCCCCCTGCCGAGTCAACCGCCTTTGGCAGTATGGCTGATGGGGGCGTCGAGGCTGAGGATGGTGGCACTCCTGGATCCTTGTCCAAGTTCCCGATCACGGCGTCCATCCTCCGCCTGCTCAAGAAACTGCACGACCTCAATGCCAACATAGACGATGTTCTCGTTGAGAATAAGGAGGTCCTTAAAGTCAACGTCGAGCCGTTACCGCAATTCGTCAACACCAAACTCACGGCCAAGTTGAACCGGCAGCTGGAGGAGCCGCTGATCGTGGCGAGCAACTGCCTCCCGAGCTGGAGTGAGGATTTGGCGAGGCTCTACCCCTTCCTGTTCCCGTTTGAGACGCGACATCTCTTCCTGCAGTCCACTTCGTTCGGCTACGCTAGATCTATGAGTCGCTGGCAGAATGCCCAGTCTCAGGAGGAAGCTCGGAGGGACCGCCGAGACGAGAGGCCGTTCCTCGGTCGCCTACAACGCCAAAAGGTACGAATCGCTCGGGCCAAGATTCTAGAGTCGGCCGTCAAGGTGATGGAACTCTACGGCGCCTCGCAGAGCATCCTCGAGGTCGAGTACTTTGACGAGGTCGGCACCGGACTGGGCCCTACGCTCGAGTTCTACTCTACCGTATCCAAGGAGTTCTGCAAGAAGAAACTGAGACTCTGGCGTGACAACGACCCCAACGGGGACGGCGAGTTTGTCTCTGGGCCCAATGGGCTCTTTCCCAGGCCTCTCAGCGAGGAGTTCGCCGCTTCGGAAGAAGGGGAAAAGATCCTCCAGCTTTTCAAGATGCTCGGCAAGTTTGTTGCGAGGTCCATGATCGACTCGCGCATCATCGACCTCAACTTCAACCCGATCTTCTTCCGCATTGGCAACGAGTCTGCCGCTGTGCGCCCGTCTCTGGGGGCGGTCAAGTCGGTGGACCCGGTTGTGGCGAGGTCGCTCATGACGATCAAGAAGTTCGCCCTGGCGAAGAAGGCGATTGACGAGGACCCGAATCGCAATGCGGCGCAAAAGGTGCTTGATACGGCGAACATCGTGATCGACAAGATCCAGATCGACGATCTCTATCTCGACTTTACCTTGCCGGGCTACCCCGAGATTGAGCTGGTCCCGAACGGGTCTCACACTAGGCTGACGATTGACAATGTCGATCTCTACTTGGAGAAGGTTATTGATATGACTCTGGGGACCGGCGTCCGCCGGCAGGTGGATGCGTTCCGGGCAGGCTTCTCGCAGGTGTTCCCGTACTCGGCTCTGAGTGCGTTCACGCCGGATGAGCTCTGCACGCTCTTTGGGCGGGTGGATGAAGATTGGTCTCTTGAGAGTAAGCAACTTCCGTCCTTCCACGATACCCTGAATATACGTTACTAATGATATTGTTCTCAGCACTCATGGACTCGGTCAAGGCGGATCACGGATACAATATGGACAGCAAGAGTGTCAGGAACTTGCTGCAGACCATGAGCGAGCTCACTCCGAGCCAGCGCCGCGACTTTTTGCAGTTCACGACGGGAAGCCCGAAGCTTCCTATTGGTGGTATGTGCTCTCTGCTGGCGCCCGGGATATGCCGACGGTAGCTAACGTGTCCAAAACAGGATTCAAGAGTCTGACGCCCATGTTCACGGTGGTTTGCAAACCGAGCGAGGCGCCGTATACGTCGGACGACTACCTCCCCAGCGTTATGACCTGTGTCAATTACCTCAAGCTGCCCGACTACTCGAGCGTCGAGATCTTGAAGCAGCGGCTCTTTACTGCCATCAAGGAAGGCCAGGGTGCGTTCCACTTGTCGTGAGGAAGCAGAATAGACGGGGAACCTTTGGCATGGCTTATGTATTTTGTGACCAAAAAAAAAATATTTTTCTCGCTTTTTCTTGGGCTGCAGCCATCCTTAGTCTTGGGCAACTGGGAAGCTCGCTGGCGCTGGGTTGTACTACTGGACGAGAATGGACAGCATGGATGGTGCGGCGAGCATTTTGGGGGTTTTCGACGAAGGGGAGGGAAACCGGGATACATCGAACGATGGTTTTTGGTCCAGTGCGCGTTATCCTACGCGGAGGAGAACTGGGGAATGGCTGCACAGGTTAAGTTCGAAGTTGGGTGTCTTTATGTGGAAGATGGAAAATTCGGTTCCTGGTGCTCAGTTCGCTACCCGTTCTATCCACTTATCAGTAGACTGGCAAAATGGACGGTTAGACTGAACTGGTTTTATGAGATGGCTATCTCGTGTTCAACAGGTCGTAGCGGTGGTGGGGAGTGATATCTTGATCGAGGCTAACGGGACGTAATGGCCTCTTTTTCCTTCGTTATCTCTTGTTTCTTCCTTTCTTTTCCGAAGCGCGGATGGGATTGCAACCACAAAAGGTTTGCTGCTGGCTTTGGCTTTGAAGGTGTGTATGTACTGTACGTTTAGGGGCGCATATGCATCTCGGTACGGGAAGAATACGTGCACTGTCGAGGGGCTATTTTCAGCTTGCCCATGCCCCCATTTCGAGCCTGCAGTGTAAGTTTGGGGGCTCTCGATACGGGTAGCTCTGTGCAATCATTTCTCGGGTCCTAGCGGTTGGCTAGGATGATGTCACCGCTTCGGTGGATCATTAATTAAAGCGCGCTTTCGGGGGTTCCGCGACGCGCCCCACCTACGCGTCAGGCCTGACGCGCCTTGGGCTCGACCGATCGATTGTGACGCCGCATTGTAATGTGCAAACGCCAAACTAGTTTACCCCTCGACAGCCGGCCGACCCACATGGTTCGCTGAGTTGCACATCGCCAGTAAACAACCTGGCTACCGAAACCTGCCGGATTTATACCATTCCAACCGATCATCCTGCGAAACGTACCACTGCAATCCAAACGAGTCCCTAACTGGCCGACCGATAAACGCATGGCTTGACCCTTGTCACGTTGTGCCGCTACCAACAAGCTCAGCGAGGAAAGGAAAGACCAGAACGACCTACCAAATGCCGCCCCGGAGAAAAACGGCTGGCCCGGGGCCGGGCTCGGCGCCTGCATCGCGAACCTACGAGTCGACCCCGGTGCCTCAGCAAGTGCGTTTCCCCCCGCGCCGGCGGACCGTGCGCACCTATGGCCGCAGGTCGTTGCCTGCTACTCTGGCAACATCGGGGTCGGGACTATCGGAGTCGGCGAAGCGAAGATTGCGCCAGCAGACGCTTACTCAGGTGGGGTATATAAGGACGGAGGACGCCGAGCTGATTGATGGAGAGGAGGAGGAGGAGAAGGAGGAGGACAGGGAGGGTCTTGAAGGGGATGGTGGTGTCGAGAGAGTTGTTAAAGGGGAAGATGGGGCGGAGGGAAAAAGACGGGGAAAGGGGAAGGGAACAGCGGCGGGAATAGCGGCAGGAACTGGACGGGGGAGGAAAGGAAAGCAGAGGAGAAAGACGATGGGGGATGCGCCCACGCTGAATCCGGGGTCGAGTTTCCACACCCAGACGTTGACGCAATTTCTGGGCGACAGGGCCCAACAAGGAGACATGTTGCGGATGGAAGACGAGGGCGAGGACGAGCGAGACGGCAACGTACCCCTGTCCTCAGCGCAGACACCGATTAAACCCCGAAAGCGCCACTCTCCAGGCCGCCCCGATGATCCACACACCCCAAGCAACAAGCGTATCAAAGTCAACCCGGACGAGGTCCCCTCCTCACAGCCCACGCCGTTCACCCCCATGCACGGATACAGCCCGATCCAGCCTGCCCGGTCGCCGCTGAAGGAGAAGTCGACGAACGTTGATGCTCCGCTGCCGATCGAGGAAACCATCTCGAAACGGCCGAGGAATCTGGTTATCCAGGATAGTTATAGCCAGGCGAGCAGCCCCGTCATCCCGTCCTCGTCGGCGCCTTTGCCGGTGGAAACGCCGAGGAGAGAAGAAAAACCGAAACGAGAGCCGTTGGCTGAGATTCCGATTGCGAGCCTCGAGCTTGGCAGTTCGTTGCGGAGGGAGGTCGACACACCAACTGAGAGAAGAAGCGCAGGTGGGGGGAGGGTGTTTGCGGAGATTCCGGATTCGGATGCTGAGCTGGAGAGCAATTGGTCTACGCCTTTTAAGGGATCGTCTACCCAGCAGACGCCAATGAAGAACGGGGACGAGACGGGGTACGCGATCGCTAGTGACCCTGGCTCGGGGGTAGCTTGGGGGTCGGGTACACCAACTCAGGTTGTTCGGGAAGTGGATGACGAGAGCGCTCCTAGCACGGGAAAGTCGAACAAGGAAAATCAGCCGGTTAAGTCGAATTTGGGCGATGATGGGGAGGAGACAGCGAGTGAGGAGGAAGAGCCGGGCACGCCGACGCCAACGATGCGGAAGTCGAAGTCGCAAACGTTGCAAAACGCTGACGGCAGAAGAAGATCAGCTGATGACACTGCCTCCCAGATAGCGGCATCCGAGGAGTCAGCCAGTGAGGATGATGCCCATACTCCGACCCCGGCTCCGGGGAAGTCCAGATCACAACCTCGAGCAAGCACGAGCAAGTCGGACGAAAGAAGCAGCATGTCCACTTCCAGGCTCCAGCATCCTGAGGATCCGACGGCTAACGTGGACGAGCGACATGAGACACCGACTCGGGTCCTTCCAAAGGCGGCATCGCCAAGAGCCTCTATCCTGAGAAAACGCAATTCTACACCCGAGGTTCCGACGTCAGAATCATCGACGGGCGACGGACCTACCACGCCGACACCGATCGCCCGCAGGGTGCAGATTGAGCTTCCGCCGCCGCCGCCGCCGCCGAGCGCTGGGGAGGCCGAGGAAGTCTACAAAGAAACACCCAGAAGGCCAGCTCAAAAGTCCTCACCAATCCTCCAGCGCCACACCCAAGGCAGGTCGCAGTACTACAGCCAGGGTGTCGAGAGCCAACGGGTCCCGATGCAAGTCATCCGCTCGCTCGGCCCGCAGACGGACCGCTCTGACATCCTCATCTCGGTCCGCCCAGACGTTGTCGACGAAATCATCCAGGGCACACGCGACCACGAGTTCCGCCCCTACAGGTTTCCCGTCCAGGTCCTTCGCTGCTGGATCTACACCGCACACCCCGCCGGCGGCGAGGTCAAGTACATGGCCACGCTCGGGCCGGCCAAGGAACCGGGAGGGATCGACAGCAGCAGCGGGCTTGGCAACGCAGAGTTCAACGCCGGCGCGTCCGGCCATGGCAGCTGGTACGCACACGAGCTGCTGCAGGTGTACCGGCTGAACAACCCCGTGCCGCTGGCGGACATGCCGGACAACGGCCTCGGCGACGGCGCGCCGCAGAAGTACCGGTACATCCCGCCGGCCATCGTCGGGCAGTTGTTGGCGAACCTGCGATGTGCACTGTTTGCGGAGGAGGGCGATGTGGACGGGGACGGGGAGTGGGTTGGTGGTGGTGGTGGTGGTGGTGGTGGCGGCGGCGGCACGACAGCAACTACAACGACGTCCCAGGAGCTGGAGGAACAGTTGCGCAGCGATATGGTTCAGGCGACGCAGATGCGCTGTCCGCATGGGGACGACGAGGATGAGATTATACCTGCGAGTCAGGGGCAGTCAAGTGTTGCTGTTACTGTTGCTGCTGCTGTTGCTGCGGAGACGGCAGGCGAAGTGTTGTTTGCCCGCCCGGCCGTGCCTCTGCCGCGGCCGAGCCAGCGGCTCAGGGATCAGAAGCAAGCTCGGCCGCAGCAGAGCTCAGAAACAGCCCCGTCGAATTTCGTCCGCCCTTCCCAGGCAACAACGGCAAGTAATCTCTCGTCTAGCCCTGGCCGCCCCTCCCCTGAGAAGGCGGCCGATTCTTCCTCGTTTGCGACGGCCTCGGTCCCCCGGCCAGCGCAGGCATCGTTTAACGAACTGTCGCTGCCTGACCTTCTGGATGGGATGCGTGATGAGGATGACGATGAGAGTTTGATTCGGCTCCCTCATGTTGCGATGGAGTCATCGCAGGCGGTGCTGTTGCCGCCGGATAGTTTGCTTGTTGAGGAATTGAGGCAGCCGCCGCCCGTTGTAATTTGGGATTCGGAGGAGGAGTAATAGCCTTTTTTTTTTGTTGTTGTTTTTTGTTTTTGTTTTTTTATGGTTGTCCAGTTTAGTTTGTTTGGTAGGGTTTACTGTGGGCTGGATGTGTTTAGATGAGGCGAGGCACGTTGCTTAGACAGACAGACCTGCGTTACTTGTCACTAGGCGACGGTACTATTGTACAGTACAGTACATGGAGTGGGGATACGCTAGGGCCATTTTGCAAGGATAATGGCCTGCTTGTATGGCGTTGTTGGGATCACAGGAAAACCTCACCGTCCTGAGTGCCAATTCTGGCTAGCCTTGACCCGCTCTTTTCGGCACCCTCCAGTGGTACCCAGAGCTCGGGCCACCGAGTACCTGCCAAAGTCTCTTCGCAGCTTAGGAACTCCAAAGCGGCATCCCAATTCACGGTTGTACACCATCGTCCTGGAGCCAGAATCCCAGAGCATGGTTCTCAAAGAGATTTAAATTTGAGATGCTGTCCTACCGTGCTCATTTTTAGGAAACCCCAAGAAAAACAGACAGTTTCGCTGCGATTGCTTAAGTGACCCCCAAGAAAACGTATTCACGCTTCAGCATTGTCCCTTGAATATTTTGCCCTGTTTTCAAATTAGTATTTTGCCCTTTTTACTCATATTTTAACCCTCCTAGAAAGCGTCCGGATGGCTTGACCATACCAGCACGAGCCCCTTTGGCTGAATGGACCCTCTCGACCCGTCTAAGATCGAGCAATACCGACGACTTTGCGAAGAGACCCCCGAACCTGAGCTCTTAGAAGCCGAGGGGCTTTGCGATGTCTGGCAACATGGCAACTAGCGCCGCCCGGTGCCACCGAAACTCTCGGACAACCATAAGGCCGGCCCCGTCCATCTTAAGTACCGATGGATTGCCTTCGCGGCGACGGTGGGGCACCCAGACAGGAGGGCTCTCATCAAAACCCTCAGCTACGAGAATAAAGGGCTTGGCGAAGCATTCGTTCGCTACCTTGTGTGACGGGCAGGACTCCAGGGAAAAGCGATTCGGGCCGAGAGTGCGATCCGCATGCGCATCAGGAAGTTGGGCGGCTTGTATAGGAAGTATAAGGCTTACCCGCCGGAGAGGTCGCTGATGGATCATCTCCGGAATGTTATCCGTTCCGAGACTACGTAGAAGTGGGCGTTGAGGTGCAAGCCGAAGATTAAGCCTATTATGGGCTTCGGCTTCTTAATCTACTAAACCCAATTCTTACTTATGTAACCCGTAAACTCTCTTGATTCACGCCAATTCCGCGAATCTCGTGGCTGGATTGATGAGCAGTCCATCCAGGTCACGTATGTTGTAGGCCCCATTTTCATCATCCCGAATGGGTACTGGCTCAGGCATATTCGCAAGGCGACTTGTAAAACCTCTCGAGAGTAACAGCCCCATAACCCTTGCAGACTCGATGGCTCGAATTGTCTCCTCGCTCAAACCTCCAACTTCCCCGCGGAATATGCTCCAGAAAGTTTCCTGCAAAATGTCGTAATCGTCGTATTTGATCCAACCATCCCTGAGGTGGAACTTGCTTATCAGCGGCTGGACAGAGTGTAGGTTTAGCCCAAAAGGGCCAATTTCAGCTTCAGCCCAGTCAATAACTCCAACCAGATGGCAAGACGTATTGTCCACCATGATGTTACAGGTACCAAAGTCTTTGTGAAGTAGTACCATAGGGAGAGAAAGAATGGCTGGTATCGCATTGAGAGACATTTGGATTATCGGGTGGAAGCGGTCTGGTAGAGAGGCAAGCAATAGCCGCAGTTCTTTCTCGTATCTATGGCGAAGGTCGTCGCGGTAGGCTTGATCGGTATCCTGGGGGGCCTTCCATGCGAGAGCAAAGAACCTGCCCGACATATGATTAGCGTTTGGCGTGACAATGAGTTAAATCAGGACATACCTGGCAACGTCAGCAATCAGATTCTTTCGCCAAGTAAAATTCTGGGGCGAGTTCTCAGGTAAACTGTGTGCCAGGATGAAGTCCAAGTGACTAATGCCTTGTACTCGGCTCATGACATATACGTAGAGGGGTTCCTTCCCATCGACATCCTCCCCAATCTGACCCTTAAAGGAGACCTGGGGTGTTAAGGAGCCGTACATGTCTCGCGCGAGATTTACAGTTTCCATCCTCAGTTCAAGGGACTTCAGGCGAAACTGAACCACGAAGTCGTCGTTAGGACCAGCGTACACGGAATAGCTGCACACGCCTTGCACGGCCACGGGTGTGACATTGCCTCCAACGAGCTCCTTCGCGCGGGCGTTGCAGGCTGAACGAGTTGCTGACGTCTTCTCGAAAAAATAGGCGATCTCTTGGTCAACAGAGTATTCTTGATTGCTCATGGCGGCGTTGTATTGCTGGAAGTCGGGTAAACGATATTGCAGGTAAAGCGAGGGGGTATGCCTCTGCCAGGGTCAAAAACCGACAGCTCCACGCAGCCAATCCACCAAAAGCTGTCCGGTTTTTGACCTTTGGCAGAGGTATATACTCCGGAGCCGTACTACCTGTAATGAGTGGACAGTGGTGGAGTTTCGTGGTGGGGACGACAGCCCCGCGCCAGCCATTTGTCAAAAAGGGGGGCACGATCCACTGCGAATCTCGAACTCAGTCAAGCATACTTCTTAACGCAGCCGATCGGAGTAAGTTGCGGATCAAATTCGAAAGACTTGTACCGACGAGTTTGATCCGTCTCTCGAATGCCGGCGTCAAAGGTAGCGGGTCATGTTACGTCGCGTCACATTACGTTTGAGCTTAAGCACGGCATTTTTGCCATTGGTTATGATACGCGAAGCCAGAGCTAAAGGAGAGGAAAGGAGAAGGAGGAAAAGCAGAATCGTGACAAGGGGCCGAGTGCATGAAAGTATTTATCGTCAAGAGTTGACCTCGCGATCCAGCAGCTGGTACGCGGGGCACCAGGAATGAAGGTCAAAATTTGGGCCCGTGCGCCGGACTATGATTGGCGGATGCCGCCGCCGCACTCAGAAAACGGAAGCCTCGACGGCAACACATGGATCACCGGTTTTGTAACACGGGCTGGCTATGAAGATAGGGATGCTGTATGTTTTGCATGGGATACAACCTGTAAAGGAGGTAGTGCTGTCAGTGTAGGGGGCGGAATAAGATATTTACATGGCTAGGGCAATAATCGATGCAGAAGGATTATCATTTGCATGCCGACTCGGGCGGGATACATATAAGTGCCGGGCCGGATTTGCATGGGCTCCAGATCGGTTTGTTACCGCACGGGTATGGTTTGATCCAATGCGATACTCGGTGGTTGATGCATGATTTTACATGCTTGTCGAGGGGTGTCTCTAAAACTTTAAGACCTGCCAAGGTGCATTTTATTGAAGCATGAAAGAGGGTATGGAGCACAATCCATCGCCTGTCTTGAATTTCAGGATAATGTCAGGTCTCAATACCGATCGATCGAGCCACCACACAGTAACAAAAACTGGGAATGGAAAAGTTCTTCAAATCACTCTGAAGTCTTGGCGTGCATGGAGTGGGCTGTTGGACCGGGACATGCCGCAAGCCACGTTGGGACCGCACGAGCTCGTTAGCCCCCAAGCTGCTACTAGCCCCGAACCGGCCCCCGTCACAGCACAGGGGCCACACAAGCCTCATCCAACTCCACAACTCCACCCTGCCATCCTGACCCGAGCACCTGCCACTGCCCATTTACACTAAACCGCGAGACAAACAACCAAGACAAACCCACCCGCGGGGCTATTCGCAAATAAAGCTACCCAGGCGGAGCAGCGGCAAAACTCTTCGACGCCGGGCGATCAATCCATCGAATTGCGCGAGGGGTCCTGCCCCCCACAAGATGCCACGGCGCTCCCGCCATCTGCTGTCGCTACCCGATCGTTCATGAGTTGCGACCCCTGCCGGACGCTTGACGGGAGCGCTTCCCCGCCGTCGCCGCAGCCGCCATGGCCATGAACGGCCGCGACATGTCCAGGGCCGAGAGGTTCGAGGATGAGAAGAGGAGGATCATTGACAGCTGTTTCAGCAAGCGCGACGAGGACGGCGCCGGTGAGCAGCAGCCTACTCATCCCAAGCTTGCGTCCATGTGGCTCCCTTGCTGACCCTGCCGCAGCCCTCGAGACTTACATCACCCACATCCGAATCACCGAATACCAGACGTACCCGACCTCTCCGCCGCCACCCCAGGCGAGGACACCCCAGACCGAGAAGCCTCGCGTCATCATCGTTGCCGTGCGCAAGTCGGGCCGTTTGCGCGTGCACAAGTCGAAAGAGAACCCCAACGGCACATTCTCCATCGGCAAGACGTGGTTTCTCGACGACCTGACGGCAATTGAGTCCTTCACGAGCCCCACGGCGAACCCGAGTCACCAGGAATGGGCCGGCGATGTGGGCTTCGTCGTGACCCTCGGCAAGCCCTATTACTGGCAGGCCCAGACCGACAAGGAGAAGAAGTTCTTCATCGCCAGTCTGATCAAGATCTACTCCAAGTACACCGGCGGCCGCACCCCGAACCTGACAGGCTTCGATCAGCGCGAGCTCGAACAAGTGCTGGGCGGCGCACAGGCGCCACGGAGACAAGAACGGCCCCCGCCTCGACCCTCTCCACTCGAAACTGCTCCTAACAGCGCAACCGCATCGGTCGCGTCCGGGTTCAATGGCTCGCCCAGCTCGCAAACAACAATCGCCCCCCCGTTTCCAGAAAGAGTGGCATCCCGTAACCCGTTGCTGCCGAACGGGAAGTCTTCCCCAGCGCAAAGCATCGATTCTGGCCGGCCGTCCCAAGAGCAGCTCCCATTACGACGGCTGCCTTCGAATAATAAGAGCCAGGACTCGGTGGCGGCATCATCAGTCGCGAGAAGCGAGGATGCCAACAGTCTTCGTCCGAGGTCAAAGAACGGGCCTGCCGGTGGGTCCAACTTTGTTACCCCTGAGCCCACGCCGCTCCCCGCCGAGGACAAGCCTCCCGAGAGGAAACGGCCTCCGATGGATCCCATGCGCCCGTTGAAGGTCGACAGGGACTTGATACCCGCGCCGCTCATGAGCCCGGGTATGCGCAGAGAGCCCATGGTCCCACCGCGCAGCGTGGACAGGGTGACGCCTCGCAAAAACTCAGTTAATCGCCGAAAGGACTCGGAACTTTTCCTTGATCAGGGCCCGATGCCAAACGAGGCCAACAGGCCAGAAACCCCGAGTGGTATATCAAGTCCTGCATTTGGTACACCGGCTTCTGCCAAGTCAAGTATTGCGCCACCGGCGACCGATGAGAGCCCCTCGGAACCTGCCCCAGAGCAAGAGGAAGAGACGCGACCAGGCCTTGGTCCGATGATCAAGTCCAAGAAGTCCAAAGGGGAAATTGCAGGGACCATTTGGAAAGCAGCGGCAGCGGCGAGCGCGTTCAAACCGAGGCCCGGTGGTGCAGCAGAGCGCCTGCGCCAAAACCAGAACAAGACCAGCGACGGCCCCGACGGCATCACCAGCGTTATTCCGGCGCCCCCCAAACCAGCGCCAGCTCAAAAGCCGCCAGAGCCCTCACCAGTCGTCGAACCATCACCCAAGACAGCCGACAAGAGCTCTGCCCCCGGAGTTCCCGAAGTGAAGGTCACCGAGTCTGATTCCGTCGGCAAACCAGACGGTCTCCAAACCCAGGCCCAAGAGAAGAAGAAGGTAGAAGAGCCAATTCCAGAAGAGCCTCGGCGCCCGGTCGTAGCCGGAAACGATACCAAATACTTTGCCACACTCGGCATCGACCCCTCCATCCTCGACAACCGGACGGCCGAGTTCGCCAAGTGGCTGGACTACTTCGCCTGGGTGCCGGGTGATAAGATGCGTACGCGCACCTTTGACGACGTGCGGGCTGATCTCGATCGAGAACTGAGCAAAGCTCAGGCCGGTGGCTGGCTCGCCCGCTTCCAAGAGGAGGATGAGAGAGTCGAAGCGATCAAGAAGGGCATTGACCTTGCCATTAATGAGTGCGAAGAGCTCGACAATTTACTTACGCTGTACAGCGTTGAGTTATCTGTAGGCTCATTGTTTCTTTTTCTTTTGTTTTCTTTTCTTTTTTTTTTTTTTCTTTTCAATATGCTAATTTTTTTTCCCTCAGACACTCTCGGATGATATTGCATACATTGAGGCCCAAGGTCAGGGTCTGCAGGTACAGGCGGCGAATCAAAAGCTTCTGAGGAAGGAACTTGAGTCTCTTTTGGAGACCTGCGCCATCAGCGAATCGGATCTTGAAGCCCTCAAGACGGCGCCGCTGGAAAGCCCGTCCGGCGTTGAGGACATCGAGGCTGCACTTGTCACTCTGTTCAAGGCTATGATCAAGATCGATCCATCCCTAGGAACAGGTGAGGCACGCAAGAGTGAAGACGGCGTTGGCGACCAGGCCCTTGGCCTCGATAGCGACTACGGCAAGATGCGCATCGTCCAGGAAAAGAAAGAGATGTACATGGCTGAGAGCTCTCTCTTCATGCGGAGGCTCGTCATCTTCATGGAGCGCCAGTTTTCTGAGGCATTCCGCGAGACTAAGAATGCGCTTGATGGAGCGTTGTCCAAGAAGGCTGATGCCCGCAACCATGAAGTCGGGAGGGATATGCTGTGGATGTACAGCCCCTTGATCCTGTACGCGAGAGATGTTGACCTCGACAACTGGAACCGCATCCTGCAGATATACCAGGACAGGAGCCATCCAATCTACAAGGCCGAGTTTAGGGAGGCCATGGAAGCTTGGAAGAAGAACGCGAGGAAAATGACGGGCGATGAGGGCGAGCTGCTGTTCACGTCGCAGCAGGAGAAGAAGGAGGAAGGGCTCGCAACCACGGCGCGGAAGCTTACCGTTAAGCGCAGCCAAACGCTGGCTAGAAGTCTCCGGTCTCCCCTGGGCGACGGGGGCAGCCGGACGAATTTGGCGGACAAAACACCAGACGGCAGAGCACTGCCCTACGAGGTGTTTGCTGGCGTCTTGGATGACCTACTTCCGCTAGTGGAGATGGAACAGAACTTCATCGTCGACTTCTTCCACGCGTCAACGCTCGAGCAGTCCGATTTCCCGGATCTTGTCTCAGGCTCGAGGCCTCGCGACCGACGCGGCGGCGACCTGAAGCGGCACCGGCTGATGGAACCCGACCGCGAGCTCGCGCGCCGGGTCACCAAGGCCATGGAGGCGATATTCGTCTTTTTGGAGTCGAGCTTGCAGCAACTCATGGACTGGGTGCTGCACATGGATCCTTTGTGAGTCAGCCTCATGTCCCGTAATCCCATTATGGTTGCTAACCCCCTCCCAGACAAGGCGTCGGCGTCCTAGCCACGCTCGAACGAAAAATGGCCGATATGAGCCAATCCAACCAGGACTTCCTCAACAACGTGCTCCAGAAACTGCACGGCAACCTCGAAGCCAAGTTCCGGAAGTTCGTCGACGAACAGATCCGCGCCATCGAAGAGACCAAGGTGAAGATCAAGAAGCGCAAGGGCGTCATCCACTTCATCCGCATCTTCCCGCACTTCACCACGGCCGTCGAGAACATGCTCGCCAACGCCGACCCAACCCTCAACGTCCGCCGCATGGTCGACCGCGAGTACGACCGCATCCTCAAGTCCATGTTCGACTCGCTCAAAGTCATCGCGCGCGAGAACCCGGCCATGGGCGGCAGCGGCGGCGGCGGCTCGTCCATCATGACGAGCTCCACCAACTCGGCCGACCCGGAGGACAAGGAAGCCCTCAACTTCCACATCCTCCTCATCGAGAACATGAACCACTTCCTCGAGGAGGTCGACAACTCTCGCGGGCTCGAGGTCCTCGACGACTGGAAGGAGGCCGCCCAGCGCGAGCTGGCCGAGCACATGAGCTTGTACCTCAACGCCGTCATGCGCCGCCCCCTCGGGAAGCTGCTCGAGCACCTCGAGAACGTCGAGGCCCAACTCGCAAGCGGCAAACCCCCCGCCAGCGTGGCCGCCCAGCCGAGCAACTCCAAGACGGTCTTCAACAAGGTCCTCGGTGGCTATGACGGCCGCGAGGTCAGGAAGGGGATCGAGACGCTGCGGAAGCGGGTCGAGAAGCATTTCGGCGACGACACCGCCGGCTTCTCGGACAGTCTGGGGGTTGGCGGCGGAGGCGGGGTCGGTGGCGGCCCGCAGTCGTTGTCGGTTAGGCATAGCACGGCGAGCTCGTCTGGGGTCGGGCCCAGTGGGGCCGGTGGGGATAGTAATC
Source organism: Madurella mycetomatis (assembly GCA_022530565.1). Lineage (NCBI taxonomy): Eukaryota > Fungi > Ascomycota > Sordariomycetes > Sordariales > Madurella > Madurella mycetomatis. The sequence goes on along the minus strand of JAJTVB010000003.1, from coordinate 8,373,002 downwards.
TGGTGATGAGGGTGCTGAGGGAGTGTGAGAAGTTCTACGGGGATGTGGAGATGCGCATTGGGAGGGTTACCACGGATGTGTATGGTGGCGATGTGCTCTTTGAATGGCCGCGGGCGGAGGTGCGGGCGGCGTTTTCGACTGCCGGCGGAAGGTAAGAGACTGGGTATAAAGGGGCAAATAGGGGAATGTTCTTGTGTCGAGTATAGTATTGGCATTATATATCACGTTTCTTCTGTGTTCTTCTGTTATCCAAATCTTGCGCTGAGTTAAGAGGTTGGCTGCTGTGTGGGGAATACAATACTAGATGGGAGGCTTAGAGATCAGGACGGTTTCTATTGGCAATCCCGCTGTTTTGACGTGGGAATTCCACGTCTTAATTTATCCTTTTGGAGGCTGAGTCAAGGCAGTTGGGGATTCCAGTTGGGAATTCTTGGTGATGTGAACCTGTGGTATGAACATCCCGCATGCGGTGTCTGAAGTCTAGTGGTAAGCCGCGTAGCATGTCAATGTATGCACTTCGCATTGCGGTACCCTCTTCAAGGGCTCTATCTTGGTTTGCCATAATCCCTACTTGACGATGCTGACTAGGTGATGATAATAATGATTGTTGTACCCCCTCTCCTTGAGAAGCCAAAACCTAACCATAATACCAGGCAACCCCTCCCCTTCTGCTGCCCTAGCCGCCTTGGAGCCCCCTAGCAGTCAAAATACCATTTAACGCTGCCTTATACCCTTCGTAAAAGCGCAGGAATCAGGTCACAAAACGTCACGCAAAAATGATACCTTGCCTTCCCATCAGCGTGCCAACCCGCAGCTCCCTTGCAGTCCCTAGGCGACGTGCCCTTCTAGAGAAGGGATTCCCCCAAACCTCCTCAGACTCTCCACACCAAAGACTTCCCCACAGTCGCCTCAAAACTCCTCAAGTACTCTCGTATCCCACTCTCAAAGACAAGATATTCGCCGGCCCAGCTCACAATCCGACTCCTCAGTTGAGTCAATCTCCCCATCTCTCTCCAAGCCCGTGAACTCATCCCACTCCCAGTCCTCGAGCACCAACATGGTGGGCTCGAGCGCGACGAGGATCTCGTTAAAGGTTGGGGCGGGGACGACGAACTGCACATTGTCGTCATCGTACTCCGAGTCCGAGTCGGAGAACATGTCGAACCACGCACGGAGTTTTGAGGCTGCGGCGGTGGATGATGAACGGCTAGTGATATAAGATATGACTGGGGAGTTTGGGCGCGCAAAGGGGGGGGTGGTGGGGAGGGTGTTGGTCTAAGAGGCTGTAAATTACGGTTTCCGTAATGGTAGTGCTGGTTGTCGTCGCTGGCAACTTCGACGCCACCGTCGTCCTCCTGGCCTTCGTCGGCGGCTTGGTAGTCGCAGTCGGTAGAGTACAAAGCAACGTTGTCGCCATCGACTCCCGCGCCCTGGGCCGCGATGCTATGTTGGGAAACCTCGCGGACGATGGGGTACACAAAGCCGCCATCTCCGCCGTGAGGAGAGCCATCGTCATCAAAATCCGACTCCCAGTTGTAGAGCTCCGGGAATTCGCAGTTGCCGATGCAGCCGCAACCGCAGACACCGTCTAAGATCGTATCCCCGAACCTGTCATGTCCATGCACGTTGATAACTTTCTTAGGGTCAAGGGAGAGGCCGTTTCCGCCAGATCCCGCTTCTGTTCTAGGCACAATCCCATATTTCTCGAGAAGAGCAGAATCTATCAGCAGGCTGCCCATCACCGGAGAGTTGATATCGCCGCACGCCGCGGGTGTGTTGCTCAAGAAGTATGGTCCGATCTCCGCATTGTCTACGGTAAGTCTCGAGGACTCGCGAAGTTTGGAAGGGCTAGCGGCAGGCTGGCAGGTGACGCCTGTGGGACCGGTGTCATCGATTGATTGATGATTACAGCCCAATAGAGGGCGATCAGCAAGGGGAGGTGCAAGGTGTCTATTATGGAATTCCGGGACAAGCCGATATGTGAGGGGTTATGAGGTTATCAACAGACATGGGGCAACGAATCAACAGTTGTCTGAACCGAAGATGTTGAAGTGACTTAGTCGATTTAGAGTCGTGCTCTGGAAAGGGCAATGAAATGGGCCGGTATAGGCATCATGATCCGTCAAGCTATACATATACATAGGGCTCATAAGTGTGTCTTCATCCACATTCGTACTCATAACCAATCCATTGCCTATTGTTCCCTATTGTGGAGCTGTCGTGCTCTCTTTGAATGATGCACCCGCACAATGCCAACCACAATAGTTTCATCCAGACCTCTCAATGCTCCAACGCGTCCTCGAAGAGCCGGCGCAGCTGATCTCTCTCCTGCTCCAACTCCTTAGCCAATCCCGGCGCCAGTGTCAACACACGCGCTTGCGGTATTGTGCCCTCAACAAGCTCCTCAATGTGCTCCCGGCCAAACCCAAGTGCCTTCAGCCCCGCCGGCTGGTCACCCAAATCGGCAAGGAACTTGGTAAGCGCATCGGCGAGAACCTCACCCGCGCTCTCCCGCTTGACGTTGGTAATATCCACACCAAACGCCTCAGCCGCAGCAAGATGACGGTCCGGGTTCGATGCGGCGGTAAACCGAAAAACGGCCGGCGCCGTTACGGCAACCGAGACACCGTGCGGGATGATGGGCGAGTCCACCTCGTAGCCGGAATGCTGGTAACCCGGGTTCTGCCCTGAGATAGGGTACGACATGCCTAGAATCTAGTTAGCCTCCGTGGATTTCCCTCGCGAAAGCGCGCAATCACTCACCATGGCAAAGGTGAACGCCTGCGTTCCCAAACCCAACTCCCGCCAGTGTCGACGCGAGCAGCATCTCGGATTGGGCCTCCATATCATCGGGGTTCCTGACCGATCTCGGCAGGTACTTGACCGTCGACTTCAGCGCATTCAACGAGAAGATGTCGCTGATCGGATTCGCGCCCTGGTACGCAGGGCGGAGGATTGGGTTGGTAGGTCTCGGGATACGCTCATTAAAGGGAATGGCGGTCCACGACTCGAGCGAGTGGCAGAGCACATCCAGCCCTGAGCTAGCCTTGACGGCGGCGGGCATGGTCCTGGTGTTCAGCGGGTCGCAGATGCCGAGGGTGGGCTTCAGGTTACGGTGGGCGATGCCCGTCTTTGCCCTCCGGCTGGCGAGATCGAAGATGGCGGTGCCCGTGGTCTCGCTGCCAGTTCCGGCGGTCGTCGGCACGGCGATCAGCGGGCGCAGCTTCTTGTCAATCGGTCGCCCTTTGCCCAGGGGCGCATTGACAAAGTCCATGAAGTCGGCCTCGGGATAGCACGAGTACAGGTTCATCAGCTTGGCCGTATCGATGACGGAACCGCCGCCGACGGCGACAATTACATCCGGCTGATACGGCGTGACCCATTCGATGGCCTCTTTGATCCTGAGCGTCCCATTAGCAATCTCTTTCCTTGCCCAACCGCCAAATAAAGCCCCCTCCCTCGTCAACCCCATTGCGAAAAAAAGGGAAGAGAAAAAAAAAAAAACACTCACGAATAATCCTTCGGCTCAATCTTCACCCCGGCATAAACTTCATACGCCAACCCCTCTGCTTCCAACGACTCCCTAACCTGCCTCATAGCCTCCAACCTCTCGACGGTCCGATCAGTGACTACGCACACCTTCTTCGCACCCATATTCTTCAGGTCCATGCCGATCTCCCGCGTGACGCCCGGGCCGAACCGGATCGACGACGCGGCCATTTCAAAGGCGTACTCCTTCTGCTGGGCCGGGTCACGCGGCGTGGCATACCCCCTTGTCGTTGTCGTCGTTGTTGTTGATAGCCGGTTGGGGTTGGCATAGCGGGCGATTGTGGAGGAGGCGCTGGAAGGGTGCTGATGATGGTGATGATGTGAGGGGTTCCCGTGGCAGGGACATGAGGGCGGGTGGGCGAATTGGATAGTGCGGAGGAGGGACGAGGCTTTCGCGGCCCTCTGATGTGATGTTGCGTATGGATGTCAGTTTACTGGTTGTGTGAGGGGACTTGAGGTGAGGTGAGGTGAGGTGAGGCGAGGTGAGCGATGCGAGGTGCGGTGAGTGTGGGGGAGCTTACGTTGGGGATGATGCGGATTGCTGCAGACATGGTTTAGTTAAGAGTCTAAAATTGCCGGAATCAAATTGGATTCAACTTCTCCAAATGTGACTTAAATTGTAATGTTATCGAGAAAAAAGGCATGGGCGATGGCGGAGGCGGTAAGCAGTGGTAAGCAGCGCAGAGCATCCGAGGTTGTGTCCGAACCGAGTATTACAGTAGGTATTACTCCCCCGCGCCGGCTGGCATCTCCCGGGCGGATGTGGACCTGTAACCCCCGCTCCCGATAGGTTGATCACTACCCGCTCCCCAGACTCTCGGCATTGGGGAAACTGACAACCCCTGGCCTCGGAGCGGAGCCAATCCCCGCATAAGCCCGGTTGCCGCCGGCAACGCCCCTTGATCCTGAGTTGTTGACGACAGTCGACATCGAATTCAGGGGCTGCTGCTCCCAGTGTTGCAAAGTAACTGACTTGGCATTCTATGAGTAATAACAAAATTGGTCTATTCAAACGCAAAACTCGCTTCAACGAACGATCAGAACAGCACCTCCCCGTCCTGTGAACTAAATCTAATACACCTCCAATACATACCGCCCATCCTCCTTCAATCTCTCAATCTCCTTCCTCGGGTCCACCTTCCTCCCGCCGTCCTTCGCCTCGGCGGCAATGGCTTCCTCCAACACGGCAGTGACATCCGGCACGGGCCATGTCGGGCCGCACAGGTAGAAAGACCCCTCCTCCTGGATATACGCCTTGACAATATCCGTCATTGTCTGCCTCATCCGGTCCTGGATGTATATCTTCTGCGGCTGGTCACGCGAGAAGGCCGCCCCAAGCAGCGTGATGACCCCGGCATCCAGATACGCCTCCCATTCCTCACCGTACAGGTACTCCTCCCGCTGGTGCCGGCTGCCCAAGTACAGCAAGATGGCGCCAATTTCCTTGCCCTGCGCCTTCTGCATGGCGCGGTACTGCACAAACGCCCTGAAGGGCGCCAGACCTGTTCCCAGACCCGCCATGATGAGCGGTGCCGTGTCCTTGGTAGGGAGCTTCATGACCGAGGGCTTGACCGACGCCGTGACCGGCGTGCCGGGCTTGAGACCCGAGAGATAGCGCGTCGCTTGGCCGTAGCGCGTCCGCCCCTTGGTATCGACCCAGTCGACTACGACGATCATGAGCGACACCGACGTCGGGGTGACAGCCTGTGCCGAGGCGATACTGTACTCCCTGCGCTTGAGCGGCGCAACGATGCGGACGAGATCACGGAAATCCGGGCGGGCGGACGGGAACGTCTGCAGGATGTCCACGTACGTGACCGTGTCGACTTCGGACAGGCGCTTGAACTCCTCGGCGCCCTCCTTGCCGCCCAAGAATTCGAGCTTCTTCTTCTCGGTCTCGTCCGTGGCGAACTCGGCGAGCGCCTCGAAGAAGCGCTTGGGCGGCTTGCCCAGGATGTCAACGTTCTGCACGAGCGACTGGTACACGGTGCGCGTCTCCGACACGGCCGGGTCCTCACGCGAGGGAACCTGCACAAGGTCGTCGGCGTTGAGTCCGTATAAGGAGATGAACTCGAGGACCTGCTCGGGATCGTTGTCTGCGTGGATGCCCAGGGCTTCGCCAATGTTGTAGGTGAGGCCTGAGTCCCCAAGGTCGAACTCGATGTGGAAGATGTTGCGGTCGTAGGCGAGCGGCGTAAGCCGGCGGTTCTCCTTGACGTGGATTGTGAACGTCTTGACGGTAAGGTCGGGGCGGAGCGAAGTTTGAGTGCCGTACGCCTCTTTGAAAGCGAGACCCTTGGCGGCTTCTTGCCAGCTGTCGAGCTTGAGCGCCGGCTCCGCTTCGTCTTTCCGGAACGGAACAAAGCTGGTGGGCTTCAGTGTCCGAGCGAGCGGGCCCGTCGGGGCTTCGGTCTCGGTCTCGGCCCAGCTGGCAGGGACCTCCACCTTGTGCAGTGCCTGGCTAAGAGCGTCGGCGCACTCGGTCACGGTCACTTGATCCTGAGTAATCTCACCAAACTTGGTGAGCTGTTCTTGTGTAATTTCGGGCCGCCCAACCCGCAAGAAGGCGAGCTCGGCGACGAGCTGGGCTTCCTTCTCGAGGGCGGGCGAGAAGGAAGAGTCTAGCACAAATAGCTCGAGACCTTTCTCCTGGATCTCCTTCCTTGCCGAAGCAGGGATCCGCTTCTCAAGATCCTCGGGCTTGAAGTTGGGCAGTCGGACGAGAAGCTTGCCGCCTGGCTTTGAATTTTTCAGGATAGCAACCTCCTTAAGCAGCTTCTCCTCGCCGATGTAGACGGCGTCGGCGTCCTCGACTGCGAAGGGAGCCTCGATGGGCTTCCCGGTGCTCCTGATATCGGTGCGAAGAACGCCACCCTGGATGAGGTTGTCATAGGTCTCATGGACGTAGACATTCCTCTGAGACTCGCGAGCAAGCAACCTGCTCACAGTTGAAGGCGTGGCAATAGTCGCCGAGTTGTCGACATCCCAGAAAGTGTACTGCTGGGCCTGCTCCAGAGCTTGAAGAGCGAAGTTGACCTCATCTTGGCCGTCTTTGCTGGTGAGCTTGTGAATGACCGAGGCGATCGAGCTGGGAGTGTGGAAGCTCGACGCCGCGTACTTGACGTCGATAACCGCAGGTTCCTGTGTCCGGTCGGCAAATGAGACAGCCGTGAGTACGTCTGAGTACAGTACAGACTGGACCGAGGCGTCATCCACAGCCGCAGCATCACGGACCTGGCCCAGGACGGCAATCCGGCGCACAGACTCGGGGAGGGCGGCCAAGAAGGCCTCCTCGATAAACGGCCGGTAGATGCGGACATTGACAACGCCAACCTTGTTACCCTCAGCCGCTAGTGTATTCACGACCTGCTTGGCGAGCTGCGCCTCGGCGCTACCGAACACTACCAGCACGAGCTCCGGCGCCTCATGGCCATGGTACTCAAACGGAGCGTAGGCGGTGCCGAGCTCGTCATTGAATATGCGCAAAAGCTCAACAACCTTTCCGGCGGTGTCCAACCTCTTGTTTAGGGCGGCGGCCTGGGTGGAGATGTGCTTATACGTCTCGGCGATGCTAGATTCGCTCAGAGCATCCACCACCCTCAACGTCTCCCGTGCGATGCGAAGGCCGTCGTAGACGTGGAGAGTCGGCAGCAGGGAGGCTAGGAGAGTTGCAAAGAGCGACATGTGCTGTGCTTCGTAGGCGGAGGAACTAGAGACAAGACCGAGACCCAGGTCTTCGGCAATCTGAAGCGCGGTCTCGTACTCGGTGATGAGGCCATCCTGGGCCGAGTAGTCGGCGGCGGCAATGTGGGCCACGAAGGGGCTGGCCACGCCGTAGAGGAGCGAGAGCTGGTCCAGCGAGGAGCGCAGATGGCGGAGGCTCAGCGAGGGTGCCAGCAGCGATTGCGGGATGTGTCGTTTGCTCAGGTCAAAGTCCTTGGAGAAGATGTAGCCCAGCGCAAGGGTCCCGGCACCAGCGCGAGTCTGGAGCGGCACGACCGTCGTGGTCTCGCCATGGATGTTCTTCTCGCCGGCGCTCGACCACTTCTTGACGGCCAGGTCGAGGTCGAACGTCTCGGGCGAGAAGGAGAAGATCTTGTCTGAGAGCTTGTAGGCGGTCTGCTGGACGAGCAGCTGACCGGTGACATATGTAGGCCCTGAGATGGCCCCAAGCGGGATATCTTTGTCGAAGCCCGTGGGAAGAGCATTGGCATCGGGGGTTGGCGCAATGCCACCCGTGGTCTCTTCGTGCTTCAATTGCATGGTGGGCGACTTGCCACGGTCGCCAATGGCAACAGGTGAATGGCTCTTGAAGACGACTTCAAGGGCAGAGACCCGTCCGCTCGCAATGTATCGAGGCAACAGAGAGGACAGGGGTCCAGAAACTGCCTCGAACCGCTCGCGAACCGAGAAAACGGAAACAGAAGACAGCGCCAGGGAGAGCAGCCGGTATCTCGGCGAGGAGAATTGAAGAAATTGTAGGGAAAAAAAGTCACAGAATGAGAAGTAGCACCTACATTTCTCTCGACCCCGAGGCCGGAGTCACTGGCCCTTAAGTGCCGCAGCATTTTGCCAAACTCCGGACCGATGGGATTTACGGCGTCCGCAATTCGAAGCTCGCGTTGATGGAGGTGAATTGCGTGATTGGCGCTAACCGCATTTGGACGTTTTGTGGGGGTCCACGTTCTGGAATTTGAATTCAATTCTGCTCTGTAAGCAAATCACGTGTTTTATCACGTGCAACAATGGTACTCTTTTCGGTTCCTGTGGCGCAGGCTGAGGTGTGGCATCTTCACATGCATCAAAATCTTTGAGGTTGGTGGCGCTAGATCTTTCTGCTCTCAGTGTCTCCGAGATTTTAGATCGTGTACGTACAACCGTAGTGGTGCGTCTCTTGGTCCAATACTGTTACATCGTGTCTGGGATGTTGCGAGCAACTGCGACGCTCGATCCGACGCGGTGCGGCAGCTCCCGTCACGATCCGTCCGAACGTGTCGGATCCATCGATAAAATGCCATTCGGAGCCCTCCTCCTTTTTCTCCTCTTTTGGCACAGTCGAAGCCCAGCAACTGGAGGCGCGGTAGGGATGCGTAGCATTTGCACAGGAGCGTTTCTGGCTGACAGCCGGAAAACGTTCCGTCATGTCCTGAATGGACGCACAATTCCCGCAGCACGGCGTCAAACCTTGCCACACCCTTTCTCTCAGGTAGCATTCGCGAATGTTCGCGGCCCTTCTCTCCACTACAGGAGGTGCATTAGTCCTTCCAACAGCTTACGACTCTTTGCATCACGGACCGAGTCCGAACCAAATGGGCGATAGGGACATCGGATCCGGGATACACCATCCGGTCAGTATCCGGACGTGACGGAGCGGCAAGGCCGGGGTAGGTGCGTCATGGCGCTCGGGGCGGCTCCCGAGAGCGGTGTTAGCCATTTTCAGCCCAATTGCGGCCTTTGTGCGGCGCGAGAGCTTCCGATGGTTCGGTACTCGCCACCGCATTGCCGCAGCCCTGTTCCTCGCTGCTTGGCGCCCACACTAGCCTGATGGCCAGGTCTGGCTCGATCCGAATGACTAATTTCGTCATCACCGCAGCATGCCCAGTCAGTGGAGATTCCTGGTCGCGAACAAAGCGACAGAATTGCGGCCTGCCAAAGCCGGGGATCAACATCCAATTACTACTGCATGACGTTCCCCAGATCGGATGCAATGCCGAGGGCGTTCAAGTGAACCAAAGTAGCTTCCCTACCTTAACAAGCCCACGCCACGCCGGTGCCGTCAAAGTCGGAAGGGCCGAGACCACATCTCGTGCACAAGCCTGCGCGCCAGCCAGTAAATTCCATTACAAGTGACAAGTGCTTGGCTGGAAGGAATTCAACCCCATCTCATGACCTGCGCGACTTGTGCGGGAAGCTGCTGAATAAATGCTATTATTTTGGGGCGAATGTCGCCATCGATTGTTCCTACAAAAGAGCATGGCCACACCACCTGAAGCAGCGGGCTTTCCCATCGCATTCCCTCGCTGCATGCCGTAACACGCTGTTGATTGCAATCATTCCCCGTCCACACCAACCCTCTCCGCCGCTCTATACGTACATCTTTGTGTGGGCGCCAGTCAATCATCCCCGTCCGGCTGACGGCCACTTTCATTACCACTCTGGCGACCGTGTGCCCGCCTCGGCGCTTCTCGGCTATATCAACAACACAGGTCCGTATTTCCTATCTGGGACAGCCATTAATCTAAACAACCTGCGCTACGGCCGTCTGACAGGGTCAGCACACAGATCGCACCTCGCATCGTCCAAGTTCGGCAGCACGCAGTCGGAAAGCAAGCGGCAGCCCCGTCCACTGCTCTGCCAGCGTTTCACAAGTCTATATTGCCCTCCATGGCGCCTTCCGACCCCAGATCAGTGCCGCCGGCGGCATCTGAGACAGTGACCACCTCGTTCCTCATTGGCAATCTGCACTGTCCCACCTGCGTGTCTACTATAAAGGACGTCTTGCACGAGTCCTGCGGCGACCTGGTCCAGTGGGTATCACCAAATATCGTCACGTCCGTCGTGACCGTCGACCACGCTCCCGCAGCATCCTTCCAACGCATGCGTGAAGCCCTCGAGGAGAGCGGCTTTGAAGTATGCGGCGCCAAGACGTCATCCGGCGACATATTTGAGCTCGACATGGCAATAACCGACGACCGCGGTGGGGCCGGCGCGGAGGGCAGCAGCCGCTCCCGGGGCGGCTCCAAGGGGACCTTCAGTCGATGGATCATGTCCTCGGGTCAGGCACCGCACTCACAAAGGACAGACGCTCACCTTCGAAACTGCGAACAATGCCGTAGTGGCACTGGACGAGCCGAACTGGATGAAAAGCAACTCCTGGAATCTACGTCACAGCACTCAGAAGTGGTCCTGGGCAAGGGGACAGCGTCCCCCAAACCCTTCATTGCCATCGAGAGCGACGATGATGCTTCAACGTCGCCGATATGGAGAGCCAGCGTTGCCGTCGGCGGTATGACGTGCGCCTCTTGCGCCAATATGATCACTGACGGGCTCAACAAGCGAGAATGGATCTCGAATGTCACGGTCAACCTGCTCGGCAACAGCGCAACTGTGGACCTGACCGACAGGGAAAAGGCAGACGAGCTCGTGCAGGCCATTGAGGACCTCGGCTACGAGGCAACGCTCGATACCGTCGTCCAAGTCAAGCAGAGCAAGCCCAAGGATGCCTCCAAACCGGATTCGTGGCGCGCCACGCTGGCTGTCGGCGGAATGACATGTGCGGCGTGTGCGAATACCATCACGAAGGAGTTGAGGAAGAAGGACTGGATCAAGGACGTCACGGTCAACCTGCTCTCGAATAGCGCGACAGTGGAATTCCACGGCAAAGCCAACGCCGACAAGCTGGTTGAGGCGATCGAGGACCTTGGGTTCGATGCCGCGCTCGATAATGTCGTCAGCCTTGACCAGGAGGCTGACGAGAGCCACGAGAGGACGGTGGAGATCAGGGTTGACGGCCTCTACTGCGAGCACTGTCCGAGCCGGGTGACGAGCAGTCTCGCTGGGTTTCGAAAGCAGCTGAAGGTCATCACTGAGCCGACTCGCCAGCGGCCCATCATGAAGATCTCCTACGTCGCCGACGCCCCATCCTTTACCATCCGGCGGATACTGGCGGCGATCGAGGCCTGCGACCCCGAGTTCACCGTGTCGATACACCACCCGCCAAGCCTGGAGGAGCGGTCGAAGCAGATCCAGCGGAAACACCAGCTGCAGATCCTCTACCGCGTCATCTTTGCCGGCCTTGCCTGCATCCCGTCATTCGTCATCGGCATCCTCTACATGAGTTTGCTTCCGGACAGCGAGTCAAAGGAGTTCATGATGGCTCCCTGGACATCGGGAATCAGCAGAGCACAGGTCTCCCTCTTCATCATGGCCACCCCCGTCTATTTTTTCGCCGCCGACCTATTCCACCGGCGAGCCATCAAGGAAATTGCAAACTTGTGGCGGCGTGGGAGTAGAGTCCCTCTGCTCCAGCGCTTCTACCGCTTCGGCAGCATGAACACGCTCATGTCGCTCGGCACGACCATCGCCTACATCTCATCCGTCTCCCAGATGATCGCCGCAGCGGCGCATCGGCCGGCCGAGACCAACGATTCCAACTTTTACTTTGATTCGGTGGTCTTCCTGACTTTCTTTTTGCTCCTGGGGAGGCTGATTGAGAGCTACAGCAAGTCGCGGACCGGCGACGCCGTGGAGATGCTGGGAAAGCTCGCCCCGACGACTGCTACCCTGGTTGAGGGCTACGGAACGGAGAAAGAGGAGGATATGGTTGTCAAGGCGGATCTGCTCGACTTTGGTGATGTTGTGCGTGTCACCCACGGGGCATCGCCGCCGGCCGACGGTGTGGTAGTCCGCGGCGAGAGCAACTTTGACGAGTCCAGCCTGACTGGCGAGTCTCGACCGGTGAAGAAGAGCCTCGGCGACGAGGTGTTTTCGGGAACAGTCAACAACGGCAGCTCTCTGTTGGTGCGGATCACGGGCGCTCCCGGCCAGTCGCTGCTGGACCAAATTGTCAACGTCGTCCGCGAGGGCCAGACGAAGCGCGCTCCGATCGAGCGGGTTGCCGACCTGATGACTTCGTACTTCGTCCCGGTGGTTACGCTCATTGCCATTCTCACCTGGATCGTCTGGCTCTCTTTGGGCCTCAGCGGCAGGATCCCGGGCCATTTCTTGGATGTCACTTCTGGCGGCTGGGTCGCCTTTTCCCTACAATTCGCCATCGCCGTCTTTGTCGTCGCGTGTCCCTGCGGTCTTGCGCTTGCGGCCCCGACTGCTATCTTTGTGGGCGGCGGGCTCGCAGCCAAACATGGCATCCTGGCCAAGGGCGGCGGCGAGGCCTTCGAAAAGGCCAACAGGGTCGACTGCGTTGTCTTTGATAAGACGGGCACCTTGACGGAGGGAGGAGAGCCAAGCATCACCGATTCGGAGATTTACGCAGACGAGACCCAGAAAGACGCCCTCCTGGCGGCGCTCAAAGGCGTCGAGGAGAACAGCAGCCACCCGATCGCAAAGGCCATCGTCTCGTTCTGCGCCGCAAAGACGTCATCCCGAGCGACCATTGACAACCTGCAAGAAATTCCCGGCAAAGGAATGAGAGGAACCTACCACGGCACCGGTAGCGAAGAAGCCACCTTCGACATCGCCGTCGGCAACGAATCCCTCATGACGGACCTTTCCGTTAGCATCCCCACATCAACCACCCAAGCGCTCCAGAAATGGAAGAGCGAAGCCAAATCCGTAGCCCTCATCGCAACCTCCCCTTCACCAGACACATGGATCCTCTCAGCCATCCTCTCCGTCTCGGACCCGATCCGTCCCGAAGCGCCCGCGATCATCCGCGCCCTCCAGCAGTCAGGTACCCGCGTCTGGATGCTCTCAGGCGACAACCCGACTACGGCCGCGGCCGTGGCTGGGCAGCTGGGGATCCCGGCGGACCAGGTCATCGCCGGCGTGCTGCCCACGGGGAAAGCGGACAAGATCAAGTACCTTCAGTCGACGCTCAAGGCAAAGACGGGATCGGGGCGCAGGCGCGAGTCGGCCACGCGGCGGGCGACGGTGGCGATGGTGGGCGACGGGATCAACGACTCGCCGGCGCTCACGACGGCCGACGTGGGCATCGCCATCGGCTCGGGCGCCGACGTGGCCATCTCGAGCGCCGACTTCGTGCTGGTCAAGAGCGACCTGCGCAGTGTGGTCACGCTGCTCGACCTGTCGCGCACCGTCTTCCGCCGCATCAAGTTCAACTTCGGTTGGGCCGTCGTGTACAACTGCCTGGCGTTGCCGGTCGCGGCCGGCATCTTCTACCCGATCGCACTTCCCGACGGAGAGCACGTGCGGCTGGATCCCGTGTGGGCTAGTCTGGCCATGGCGCTAAGCAGTATTAGTGTGGTGGTGAGCTCGTTGTTACTGAGGGTGCGGTGGGGGGCGGTGGGGTTCACTGAGAGGAGGATTCAGGTGTGAGGGTCTGATGGTCTGAGGGTCTGAGGAGTTAGATACCCCATTGTCTACTTTCTATTTTTTTTTCCCTCTTCTTTATTTCATGATGCCTGGTTTGGAGTTTATGGGACGCATGGGTTAGGATTATTTGGTTGAGCTTGCGTTTTTCGGACTGTAAGGGAAGTTCAGGAACAGTAAGGGGCGATCGTAACGAGGGAGAAAAGAAAAAAAGATGGAACGGGAAGATACCAGTGATGAGAGCATTATAATTACAAAGATACAGTTCATTACCTACAGGTTTCCCTCTTGCAGATAGATTCGTGTTGCTCCAATTGCATGGTGCGAACAAGCCCCTGGCACCAGAAGTGTGTCGAAACCTAAGCTCCAAAACTGGTAGGAGTACTTGTACCTGGTCCGTCCTTCCGCAACTCTATAATTTCTGTGCTCGTATAGAAGGTGCATTGGAGAGTCACAGTGGTGCATCCGTACAAGTTACTGTGTTAGAAAAGAAATACTTATATCCTCCTATCCAGTTTACCACAGTTAAAGATGGATTCTAGATTTCCGAATCTGCATTTCGCCTTTCCACACAAAGACGGGGAGTGATCTGTGCACACGCAATCCCAGAACCCTGTCCAGGAGCTAATAGTGGGGTTGGGTCACCGCGGTAACTGTTTGCTGCTTGCTGCTCATCACCTTCCAACTACAGCCACGGCGGCACGGCGGCACGGCAGAAAGCGCATCACACCCGTTAAAAAGGGAAAAACCCCAGCATGAATTCCAACGTCAAGCGCAAGTTCAATGCGCTCCTCCAGGGAATCGGCAATCGGCCCTCGACCGCTGCTTCCGACCGCGGCGTCGACCTAGACGACAACATCGTAGATCCCGCATCCTCGCCCGCTTCGCAACGCTCTTCGCCGCATCCTTCGATCTGTATGGCAAACGACGAGCTTCTGAACAAGAAGCGCCGCGTCGGCGGTCCAACTTCGACACCCACAAAATACGGCGCACCGGCGCAATCATCACCTGCGAGCATACGAACAGTAACCTCCATCTCCAATGTCACGCTCAAAAAATGGACCCCTGCCTCTGCTAGCGCCGGGCGAGCAACCGATGACCAAGGGGGGCTCCCGCCGCCCAAGTACTGCCCCGGTGACCGGGAGCAGCTGCTCAGGCGCCTGGCGACTTTCCAGGAGCTGACCGACTGGACGCCCAAGCCGGATCGGGTCAACGAGGTCGAGTGGGCGAAGCGCGGCTGGGTGTGCCAGGGCAAGGAGCGCGTCAAGTGCACGCTTTGTAGCCGCGAGCTGGTCGTCCGGGTGAACCGCAAAGAAGTGGGCGGGAAGGAGATCTCGGTGCTGATCGCGTCCGAGATTGCCGAGTCGGTGGTGGACAAGTATGTCGAGCTGATCGTCGACGCGCATGCCGAGGACTGCCTGTGGAGGAAGAAGGGGTGTGATGGTGAGCAAGCCTTGCTGCTTCCCAACCTAACCCGTGAGCTCACTACTAACACACATAACCCGGAAAGATTCCCTGCTCCGCCTCCCCCTACCCAATCCCAAACTGGCACTGCAAACCCTCCGCCAGCGCTACGACGAGCTCTGTGAGCGTGGCCCCTTCCTCCCCTACGAATTCAACCTCCGCCTCCCACCCACCCTCGATCTCGATACCGTCATCTCCCACCTCCCCCCGACCTTCTTCACCGATCCGCCACCTCCAACAGACAAAGCCAACCCTCCTCCTCAGGACACCATCAAGACCGCCGCCGAGCCGCCCAAGATCAACCGGCCGGCGCTTGCGCTCGCGCTGCTGGGCTGGCAATCCCTGACCAACACGCGCATCAACAACGCGCCGGTGCCCAACAGCGCGTCATGCCACACGTGCCTGCGACGCCTGGGGCTGTGGATGTTCAAATCGCGCGAGGTGGACCCGGACACGGGAGAGGTGTTGGTGCCAGCGCCCATGGACCACCTGGACCCGCTGCGTGAGCACCGCTTTTTCTGCCCCTGGAAGAACCCCGCCGCCCAGCGCAACCCCGGCGGCAGGCCCCTGGCCCCCGGCGAGCGCGACCGCGCCGCCTGGGAGGTGCTCTGCCTGGTGTTGAGGAACGAGGCGTTTATCCGGGAGAGGATGGGTGGGGGGACAGGTAGCAAGGGCGCGAAGGGAAATGACCCTGGCCCTGGCCATGCCAGGAGCAAGAGTAGTGCGCCTGCTACCGGGATCAGCAGCGGTACTGCTGCTGCCTCTACGTCTACTGCTGCTGGGGATGGAGATGTCCCTCTTCTCCCCAAAACGCCCGAGAGGAGACCGGTTACGGCTGGTGGGACGCCGAGGTTGGTTGTGGATGATGACGATTATGGTGGAACAGAGGAGATTGGTGGTGGTGACGATGAGGAGACGAGGAGGAAGAAGGACCAGGACATGATGTCGCGGCTCAGGAGAGTCAAGAGTCTGTTCAATACCAAGGCCGGGAGCAAACTAAGGCGGCTAAGCCGGCCCGGTAGCAGGCCCGGGACGTCACATTCCGCGGCGGGCGGGGAGTAGGGAGTTCTTTCCTTTTTTTTTTTTTTTTTTTTTTTGCTGTTGAAGGGAATAACTGAAGCAGAGATACCATTGTGAAAAGGGTTGGTTGTCTAATGTATTGTAAGTGTATTAATTGCTGGGATGGCAAGCTTGAGGCGGGCATGGTGGATTTGTCTCGAAGCGTGTTGTATTGAATGTAATTAATAAAAGCGGTGTTAAAAGCCCCCTCTGATCGACCAACTCTAACTATGTGCTTCTGGCTACGGCCAGGTTCTGATGGAGCTGAAGCCCTTCCTTTGTTCGCAACTGGAGAATGCCATGTCCGGGACTCGAGACTTGCGCTCAGTGGGCTCTAAGAGCGAATCTGACAATGCTTCGACATTTCAAGATTCCACAACCCTTGTACCTTCGGGAGCTCACAAAAAAGTCCACGCATTGCCATAGTAAACAGACAAGAAACATGGCTTAGCTGTTTGATTAGCTAAAAGCATCTACTCACTGTCTCTCGAAGGACAGGGAAAAAGAAAATCCGGTGGGGCTGTCCGGGGATTGAACCCGGGACCTCTCGCACCCAAAGCGAGAATCATACCACTAGACCAACAGCCCTAGGAGCTAGCTCCATTGTCGAGGTTGCGATATCGGAGGATACCTCGACTTATTAAAGAGACTAGCCGATAATGTAGTGTGTTGTATCATGCCTACGAAAGTGGAGTTGAAAGGGCGTAACTCGCCCAGCATGATTTCCTTAACTAATTTTAATATTGGCCGGTTTGTTATTGCGGGTAAAGTGAGTCTAGTGCGATTCAAGGCAGATATCCCTCAGTACCGGGCCGCATTTTGTGATAAGTACAGTCCCTCCGGGAGCATCCGATTCTGGGCCATGCAAGGATGCAGGCCTAATGCGCCCAGCTCTAGCAGCTATGGCTTGGTCAATCATGTGGGATAATAGATGGATTAAAACTACCGCTTACATCCCTAGCCGCTCATTCTAGGGCAGGATGGGGAGAGACTGGATGGCGAGCGCCTAGTGGCCGGTGAGATAACTATCAAAGTAACAGCACTCAATGAGAAAAGGAGCAGGCTTTCCGGGTTTCAAACTTTTCGACATTACCTTCGACTTGGATAGTCCTGCGTTCTTCCGCAAAATGTTAAAGCTGGTGGGTACCTGCACTTTAGAAATGGCTACTAGCTTGTAAACAATGACCTGTGAATACATAAGCATTAAACAACAAATTCTCATAGCTAGGAAACAGTGATATGGGTGGGAATAAAAAGAAAGGACAGCAAAAAGGGCAGTTTGGAACATATCCATAACAGGGGCTCTGTCGGGGATCGAACCCGAGACCTCGCACAGGCACTTATTTTCAAGTGTGGGTAAAACCCGAAGCGCGAATCATACCACTAGACCACAGAGCCTTGTTATCTTATGATTGGCTGTGGTACCTCTCCCAACAGCTAATAAAGACTGATCATAGCGTACGTAAGGTATGGTAGCTCATTTGACACAAACTGAGAACTCTCACATCGCCGACGAGCTGAGTGAAATCTGATTTTCGAATCCTTGCAGCACTGCTATGATTTCTTCCAATCAAAGCGTTACGGACGGGATACATGCTGTTTGTAATGCCGGCCGGCATGTAATGCTCGTCCTGTTGATATCCCTGTGGCTGAGGTGGACATAGAAAACGGTTTGAAGGGAACCACAACGGTAAGTCGCCTCAGACCTGCTGCATCTTGGGAGCCCTCTTCCTAGGGCTTTCCTCGCTAACGGAGCAGTTGCCCTTCGGCTCAGAAAGGACCTCCTAAATGTGTGTATCGCTTTCCTGGCCACCATTGCGTTCCTGGGCACTCTGTTCTAGTCCGCTGAAGAAATGCCGGACGATGCCGAAGAAGATGGATGGGTGGGACTGACTCGCGGCTGTCTCTGCCGCTGCTAACGTGCCAAATCTCTCACGCTGACCATTTCCAGATTTGCCAAAAGCCCTGGGAGCTATAGGTCATGTTTGTAGGGTTCCACACACGATTAATTTCTACCCCTGACTCTAGCACACGCGTAAGGCCTGAGAGCCCCTGAGAACGAAATTGCATACAACGTTCCCGTATGGCGCGTCCCATTGCCAGCGATTTTATCTGTCTAACACAGTCATCACTATTGAAACTAGCTGTTCAACTCTCTACCCTTCCCGGCATTGCCGGCACCCGCCACATCATGTGCAGACGCGATCAAGAAGTGGCTAGTACAAGAGGAGAAAAGTATCCGGGAGGAGCAAGATTGATGATGCGCTTGCGGACAGCAGGGAAACAATGCATCGGAATTGGCGAGGCGGTGGTTTTGGGCTGGGTTGTTGCAAGGCTCAAAGGTCTGGCGTGACAGAGCCTCCAGCTGTAGCCCGTTCAAGACACAAAAGTCCCACTTCCTAATACCAGAGTCCTTCCCGCCGTTCTGGTACCAGGACGAGCCACGTTGCCGTGTCACCATAGCATATTCCACCCGATGGTGGTATGGGCTCTAGATATCGCCTTGGGAGGTAGCACAATCACGATCTGGTTGCTCGGTGTCTGCCCCAGTATAACACCGACAACTGTGCAGCAGAGATGAGCCCATGGTGTATCAACGTCGTCTGCCCGATTGTGTACAACTATTTTTCTCACCTTCATTTTCGTAAAACAGTTCTTAATGCTTGTGTTGTACACTTTAGCTATCACTACACTGCTGACATCTCGTTTCCCTTAACGAAATGAGGGGATAATGTTATCACTCTGGTTCTGAAAGCGAAACGCGGAGATAAGAAGAGGGAAGAACATGCATCAAACAAAACCATGTACACTCCCTCCCCGACCTCATTAACCCCATTCATCCTATTACCATGATCACCTCTCAGCTCCCCTCTGATCCCATCAGTACTCCGCCCCCACCCAATCCAGCACTGCGCAAATCGCCTCCAGGCCCCCAGCCACTCCCCTCGCCGTAACAGCAACCACGCTCTCCACCAGCAAGACCGCCATCCACACCGCCGCAAAAGCCGCATCGCCCATGCTGCTCATCCCCCGCAGCACCCGCGCAAGCGCCACCGCTACGGCAACCGCCGCGACTGCATCCTGATGATGCCGTCCCTCTTCTCCACTACCTCCGGCCAACCCATTTCCAAGCAACCCAGAACGGCGGTGGGACGAAGTGTGAGCATGAGGATGCGGTGATGGCGATGCGGAAGCTAGTCAATGCTCACCCCCTCCCCCTCCTCCGCCACCGGCGGCGATGGGGGCTGGGGCAGCCATCATCAGCAGCTTGCGGTTCTTTTTCATGAGCTGGTTGAGGCTCTTCTCGAGCTTCTCCGTCTCCTTCCTCGCTGCCGAGAGGGCCTGCTCAGCATCCTCGAGCGACATGAGGGGGACGTTGCCAAAGGGGTTGGTGAAGCCGACGGCATGTTTGCTGTCGCCGGCCGTAGTAGTAGCAGCTGCGGCGGCGGCGGCGAGGCTGAGCTCGTCCTCAGGCGCGTGCGGCGGCGCGGGGCTGCCGTTTTGCAGGTCAAAGTACGGTGAAAAGCTGGGCGGCGGGTGGGCGTGGTAATGGTGGTGTGGCGCGTGATGCAGTGGGTCGGCAAAGGCCCCAACCGGGCCTGGATAGTTCAGTTCGGGGGCTGCCGCGTCCGCAGTGACATCTTCAATGTCGACGTCGTGCGGCGACGGGCTGATGCCACCGTACAGCCAGGGCGCGACGGAGCTGAGGTTGGCGGCGGCCTGGGCGGCGGTGCCGCGCGGGTCCGTGGTCCACGACGACATTGCCTTGGGCAGACTCATTTCTCTAGCATTGAGGTTCAGCCTCGGCAGGACGTACTGGTTAATGTAGTAGATGGCCTCTTCGCGCTGGATCTTGTTAACAGGGTCCGACGGGTACGCTCCCGGTGCCGGCGGGAAGTAGCTCGGCGGGCCATTGGGTACCGCCCGGCCCTTGATCAGGCTGAAGCCGCCACCAGATTCGTGGCGAGGCGACACAAAAGCTGCCGGACTGGTTGCCGACTCAGCGACGAGGTGCTGCAGCTCCAGGAAGCGATCTTCTTCCTCTTCACTCAGATTGCGGATGCAGTCACCGTTGGGCGTAAGGAGGATGCGGACGCCGTCGACAACCTTCCGCACCGGTTTACCGGCGAGGAGCGCCGTTTGATCATCCTCAGTGACGATAGACTTGGTCGGGGTCATAGTGTTCTTCGTAGCCAAGTCCCGTAGACCGGCACTGTTGGCATCGTTCCGCCACTTGTCCAGCTGGGCGCTGACAGATTTGAAAAACGCGAGCGATTCCACGCCGTCGGGGGCCAGTCCGGCTTCCTGAAGGCCATGTAGCACGGATGCGGGAGTTGGCAAGGTCCGTGGCGTTGTAGAGTCCAAGTTTCTTTTCGTCCCTTCAGTCGTCTTGCTTTTTGAGTCACCGTACCTCTTAGGCACGGGCGGTTCGTCGGTGAGCGTGGTTGTCTCGTTTGCCGTCGAGCGATAAGCCGAAGACTCTTCCTTGACCTCCTTGACCTCCTTGACTTCCTTGACTTCCTTGGCCTCCTTGATCTCCTTGACCTCACTATGTCCCTTAGCCTCCTTGACGGGCGCGGGCTGGGGCGCCAGCGGAGTCTCCGGGCGGCTCACCGTAGGAGTCGCATTTCGGCTGCTCGACTTGTCCTTCTTTTGCTTCTTTTTCCGGCCAATGATAGGCGCAATTTCGACAGGCTCAGCCTTGATGGGCTGCGCTGCGATGGTGGCGGATTCCTTCTTCAAGGCCTCCTTGCGATGTTTACGCTGTTGGCTCTTGGTTGTGGCCCGCACCGGTGCAGACCCGATTTTAGCTGGTGGCGGCGAATTCGTGCGCGACGCCGAAATGGAAGCCGAGATGATGGATGCACTATCAGAGATCAGCTCGCTCACCGGCGTCTCCGGTCGGATGGCGGCCGCGGCCACTGATCGTGCGATAGGAGCCACTAAGACCGCAGCGCCGGGCAGTGGCGTCGACGGCGTTTCAGTTCTGGGAGTGGATACCACTCGCAACGTCTTCGGAGCCGTCCGAGCGAGAGGGGAGGAAACCGACACGGGGTTCGGGGTCGGGAGCGCCGGGAACGCTGAATCCCGCTCGACTGCCGACCTGTCTGCAGACTGCGTCTCTACGGTCTTGATCTGGGCCGCCTTAGTAGCCGCTGCGATGTTCAAGATGCCAGGGACCGGCCGCTTGTCCGCCTTTTTCTCGGGGGCATTTTCCGGAACTTTCTCAGGAACGCGTGCCTCAGGTTTCGGGGTCTCGCTCCTGCTGAGGGGAGCGGGCTTTTCCTTCTCCGTTTCCTTTACCTTTTCGGCCGCCTTCTTTCCAGAGGATTTGCCTGCCGGTGTCTTGGGCCGGACGACTGGCGTTGCCACAAGTTGAGGTTTGGGGGAACCAAGCGCCGGGAATTCTTCATCTTGTAGGACCTTCTGGGCTTTGGCTTTGGCGTTGATCTCCTTCGACAACCCACTTTCGACGGCCAGCGCCTTTATGCTCTTCTTAGCCTCAGGCACGGATTGGGCCATTGGCTTCTTCCCGCTGAGCGGACTAGAGGCGGCGGTTACGGGAGGCTTAACTGGGAGCTTGGGGATGGCTACTGGAGGGGTTTGACGTCCCGCACTCGTTGCTGGCAGAGACACATGAGAGATGGCTGGCGAAGGGTGTGTGCTCGTGAATCCCAGTCCAGGAGGAGCCGAAGGTGTTCCGGATCGGCCAAACGGCTCAAAAGCGCCTGGAGGCTGGCGAATGTTGACATCGATTGGCTCGTCGGCTACCAGCGCATCTATGCTCGTCCTTACCTCGTCTAAGGAGAGTAGGTCATCATCTGTAGACCAAAGTTAGCAGGCGCTCCGTGCGGATTGGAGGGCTGAGTGCAACGAAGAAGGCGAATGTGGAGTCAAACGGCATGGGAGGGAGCAACACGAGTAAACCATCAACGCCGCTATATACAGGAGGGCTTGGGTTACGTCGAAGACTACCATCGTCTTCCGGGAAGGAATTGCTCATAAAACCGGTGTAAAGATGCTTTATTTGACCACCGATGCCACCTCAGCCCCGACGGTGCGAAACCTGGGGCCCAAGTTAACGTACATGGGAAGAAAACCTTGAAGGAAGACGATGAGAGCTTGCCTGACGTAACCCGATAACCCCGGCGATGCTGAAGCAAGAGAGCAAACGACCAAGTTTGCGTATCTTTCGAGACCTCTCCTCCCAAAATGCAAATGACGCCAATTCGAGGCGGGTCCCTTCGGATCCCTGCCCTTATGATGCTCCACGGAATCAATGCGCAATTCCATTAATTGCTCATCAGAGATCCCAGCCCGCTCGTGCCATAGACGCCGTCGTGATATATAGTGAATAGAACACAGTGTTGCCCCCTCCCAATGAGTCGACGGTAAAAGAGAAAGGAAAAGAAAAAAATAAATAAAAAAAAATCAAGAGGCAGGAAAACATTCGCTGCGAACAAGACGTGCTCCCAAGGCATCACCACCCCCGGTAGCCGGGGTTGTACATCATGCCCGGATTGTTGTACCCACCTTGCGACTGACCACCGAACAGTCCCTGTCCGAGTCCGGCATTGCTCTGTTGTTGCAGATGCTGCTGAGACTGCATTCTCGCCGCCTGCAGGATACTCGGGTCCGCAAGATCTGCTGAGCCACTCCCCCCAGAGGAGGAAGTGTTAGCGTGTCTGTGCTTCTTCCCCTTCTTCTTCTGCTTTGAACCCAAGTCTTGGAAGGCTCCAGGCTGAGAACCGTAGAGCGTTGCCAGGTGGCTCGAGGCAGGAGCTGGGGTGGAGGAAGTAGAGGGTGGGTACTGATTAGGAAAAGAATAAAACATGTACTCACGCTTTACGGCATCATGGGCCTGAGTGCCAGCACCTCGACCGCGGCTTAGGAGCTGCAGAATGTCGTTGGAATCCTTGGACGCGCCGCCAAATGCGGCCGACCCAAAGCCGTGTTGTCCAAACACGCCCGGCGGTGTACCCGTCGACTTGAGCCCAGGCGGCGGGCCGGGCATGGAAGAAGCATAGTACTGGCTGCCGGGTTGGTTGTGGAAAGACGACGGCATCATCGACGACTGCTGGGCCATGATGCGGGGGTTTGCCGCGAGCTTTACAGACGTGGACGACGCAGCATCTCTGCCGTCATTGGCGAAACTGAAGCGCGAGCCCTGGCGGCTGTGGCCCTGGCCCTGGAAAAGGTTCGCCTGTGCAGAGAGATGATCGACAAAGGCGCCCGGTTGGCGCATGAATGCAGGCTGCTGCGGCGTCATGGTCCGGCTTCCGACGGAGCCTAGGTTGGTAGCCGCCTGTGCAAAGCCCGCGCTGACTGCCTGGCCAAAAAGCCCATCGGTGTTGTTTCTTTGAATAGGCGGCTGCGCAATGCGGCGTGGGTCAAAACCGTGCGCGTCACGACCATGGTCGCGGTCTTCCGGCTCACCACCCAGTGCAAGACTACCGCTGCTTTCGGGCTCACCCTCGGAAGCCTCCCTGGCGCCGCCGGATTGCTGGTCTCCGACGCTACTCGTATCTTCGGCCGCACGCATGGCCCGGCGCCGCATCCCGCCGCGGCTATCGAAGAGCGGAGGATACAACCTGGTCAACTCATCCTCGCTTCCCAGCTTCGGCCATTTCAGCGAGCAGCCTTCGAGCGACTTGAGGAGAGATTTGAGAGCATCTTGCGAAGTGCGCTTAGCTTTCTCAGCGGGCGTGCTGGAGGGTTTTGGTTGGCTCGTGGCCGGAGCAGCCTTGGACGAAGGTCCAGCGGCCGGTGAGTCAGCGGGCGCGGGCGCATCCTCGATCGCAGACTCAGCAGTTGCCGGTAGCGCATTCGATATAGCAGGGCTTGGTGCCGCGCCGCTGGTGGCATGACTGCCCCGACGGCTGCGGACCTGCGGATTGCGGGCCCAGTTCGCGGACGGCGGGAGCGCTGGGCCATCGCCATTATCGGACCCGTCCTTGCTAGAACTCCTCGCCATGGGTTGCGCGACAGCCGGAGCGGGCGAGGGGTGCGCTTGTTGTCGGGAAGCAGAACGGGAGCTGCCTGCGTTGTGGATGGGCCGTTGAGAGCCGATGCTGTTCATCGAAGACAGATCCTGCCGACTATAGCTATCCTCCTCGTCGCCCAACTCGTGCAGGAACATGCACTGCCGATTTGCGCATTGCTCGTGCCGAAGCCAAGCGGAGCAGTACTTGGTCGTGCCGAGTTGCGCCCTGAGGATCCTATCGCCGTTTTGGGAGCCGTTGACCGCGAGGATGCAGCGGGCGGCGTCCTCCTTCTTCTCGAACGTTACGTAGACACCGAGAGATTGGTTTTGGCCGTCGTTGCCCTTGCGGCTGCTGATAGAAATCTTGAGGATATTGCCGTATTGACCGAAGAACTCGTGCCTACGGAGGCTCTTGAGCAACTCCTCTTCGCGAACCGTCGGCGTCAAGCCCGTCACATAAACCAGGTTCTTCTGAACTACCCGAACGCCAACAAGGTTTTTGCGGTTCTCCTTCTCGGCCTCACGTTTCTGCGCCTCTTTCTGACGCTGCTCGGCAGCACGCTTTTTCTGGTTCTTTTGGATATTCGCTCGGAATTCGGCAATCCTACGACTGTGAGCGGATGGCAGTACAGCAACGGACGATCTAGCTTACTCTTCCTGAGTGACCATTTTCCACTGGATCGTCTTGTCATCGTATGGCCGCCGACATGCCGGACATAGGCCGTTCATGTTCGTGCGGATGTTGTTGAAACAAAATTGGCAGATCTGGGAGATCGATCAGCAACGCGGCTGGGAAATGTGGTAGGTGACATAAATCGTCGTACCTGATATCCGCAAGGACATGGTCGGAAATTCCGGTCGGAGAGATCAAACTCCTCGATGCAGAGAGGACTGGCAGTTGCTGTTAGCGAGCCGAAGCGACATGGAGCACGATACTAGATGGTGGGGCGAGAGTGTCGGGAGGGAAAAAGAAAACGGGTGTAGGGGCGCGAATCATCGTACCAGCAGTCCTCCTCCTCATCGAAGTATGTGTCTTGTGGCGCCATCACTGCCGGTTTGTCGAGGTCGGAATGCACGAATGGAAATGTGGTCGCACACGGGATGCGAACTCGAGTCAAGCGGTCGATCGAAATGGCGGGTGAGATGGTATTAAGGTTCAGCGGCTGTAGTGGGCTGGTTGTGTAGTAGTAAAAAAAATGAACACGAAAGGGTCCTTGGATCAACGCCGGTAGAAATTACAAGAAGATATTGGCACCTTCTGAAATGCTTGGTCGGGATGCACGAGGGGAATCTGATGGGAGACGTGGAAAGGAGGAACGCAGAGCCTTCGAGCAAAAGGTTCCGGGAACTCGCTAAGCTATTTTCGGCTAGCACAGTTTTGCACGTGTCGCGCCACAGATGGCCAGGCGATAATTCCACGGCAGGAGCAAGCAGGTAAGCACGAAACTAAACCCAGGTAATAGCTGCTTTGGTGAATTGTATACGATATCAATATTGGGGCATTCGACGCTCTACCCCAAAAAAGGGGAGTTAACTTAGCACGATTTTTGTCTTTCCTAAACCTTGATCAGTAACACGTATCGAGGTTCAATACAAGTCACGTGTATATTCACGTGCATTCACCGTGGGACCAAGCTCCAAGCTGGACGTCAATCCCGAAACCGAATCACCAAGCGCCGTCTCGATCGAGGCCACTGGCTGATTCTCGATCAATTGGCTCATAGCCCCCCGATTTCGACCATGGCCAGCAAGCTCTGCAGAAACAGGGCTCTGGCCTCGGCCTTGCGGCCGGCGCAGCCGTCGCTTGTGGCTCGCAATGAGGCCGTCGTGCGGTGTTTTGCGACCACTGCCCGCCACAACGTCGCAGTCCCCAAGGACAGCCAGAACCCGCGTGCGGCACCCCGCGACCAAATCAGCACCCTCAAGGCGCCTCTGATTAACCCGGCCGACAAGTATCAGTCCAAAGCCGATGACCTGCACAAGTATGGCTCGTGGCTCATGGGCTGTCTGCCAAAATACATCCAGCAGTTCTCCGTCTGGAAAGACGAGTTGACCGTCTACATTTGCCCTTCTGGCGTCATCCCGGTCTTTTCCTTTCTGAAGTGTAAGGCAGTTCCCGTGCGGAGCCAATTCCACGGGTGGTGACTGATATGTGTTAGACAATACTGCCGCCGAGTTCACCCAGGTCAGCACCATTACCGCCGTCGACTTCCCCACCCGCGACCAACGCTTCGAGATTGTCTACAACCTGCTCAGCGTCCGCCACAATGCACGAATCCGGGTCAAGACATATGCCGACGAGGTGTCGCCCGTACCCAGCATCACCAGCCTCTTCGACGGTGCCAATTGGTATGAGCGAGAAGTCTACGACATGTTTGGTGTGATTTTCGTCGGCCACCCCGATCTGCGCCGTATCATGACAGACTACGGCTTCGAGGGCCACCCGCTGCGCAAGGATTTCCCCCTCACTGGTTACACCGAGATCCGATACGACGAGGAGAAGAAGCGCATTGTTACGGAGCCGCTCGAGCTCACACAGGCGTTCCGTAACTTTGAGGGCGGATCCAGCGCTTGGGAGCAGGTTGGCGCTGGTGTGGACCGGACACCAGACACGTTCAAGCTGCCGACACCGAAGCCTGAGGAGAAGACCGAGGAGAAGAAGTAGACGCAGCCTTGGAGCATTGTACATAACTGTGTCAACAAAAGTTTATACAATTTAGTCTGGTGTTGGAGAGACAGAATAAGGAAGTGTTTTTGAAGTACAGGAGAAAAGGCTGCAGGACAAGTCAACGAAGTCGCCGGGTCTAGACACAGCAGGCTTTGGCCCGATCAGGGCAGAAAGCACTTGCTCGCTTGTTTCGACAATGGCAAACCTTTTGGTTTTGATCCGAGTATCTAATGGGGAATTCAGTCTGCAAACCTCCCTCGCCTACGGCATCAGCGGCAAGTGCTGCGGACGTCCTACTCCTTGGACAACTTAGATATATGATGAGAGGATGTCCGGGCCTGTAAAGACCATTGGCCGGGTTCGTTGGTTACGCACGAACCAAACATACCACAGAAGCATAATATCACAGCTCTTATTTGTCCGCTACAATCCTCTCGGGTCCCACAACAGCAGACGCCTGTTGACCTCCCTGCTTGATTCACACCCCAATCAACCGACATACATCAGCATATAACATAACCGTACAGCCATATGTAGAACGCATAGAACACTTAACCCACTCAGCAAGTTTGTTTCCCGAGCATGGATTACAGGGAAATGCAAACAACATCTGGAGTTTGGAAGCTTTGGACTCCACCCACCAACACGTCACATATAAACCCTATCTCCACCACATTATTCCATCATATCCGAAAGGCAAAGTAGCCGAGCGGTGCAAGGCGCCACCTCGGGGTGTTTCAGACCCTTAATCCCTCTTCCTCTCGTTGAGAGACAAGCTCCGTGGTCACCCTTGTATCCAATTATTTTTGCGCTGTTTAGCTTCTTTACTTTTGGCCTCTATCTTGCTTTCTAAAACTGGTTATATTAGATTGCTCAAGGCTTCTGATCTTGTGTTGTTGGATATCTTGTCTAATCAGTCTATTCTCCCTCAAGTGACTGATATCGTACTAAAAAAGGGTAGCGGGGTTTTTCAACACTCGGGGAGAGCGGTTTAGCATTAGCACACATGACCTCCAGAGATTGTGATATCTTAGCAAGAATGTCGAAGACGGCCTGGGATCTTGCGCCTTAATTCCACGCCTGGGCCAGAAAGAGGAAGGCATTCCCAAGCACGATGCTTCACATAGCCGGGTAAAGTCAAAGCCAGATGACGTTTTTAGAAATGTCTTATTAACAGCAAAGCAAACCACTATCCAGCCGCAAAAGATGAAGCGCCAAAAATGCCCCTGAAACAAGAAACCTTCCCCGGTATTTGCCTTCCGGCTAGCGCTGCCTGAAAACTGGGTATATACTAGATGACATATGTACAGCGAATCTCGTTCATTCTCAACCCCCGACAATCGCCTCTCTCACTTTAGAGCTTTCCCTTGTAGCCCTTGGGAGCAAGGTTGACGTTGTACTCGAGCTCGAGCACAGCCTTGGGGTCGCCCTCCAGCGGCTTGAAGTTGACGATGAGATCATCCTTGACGGCGAACACCGTATCACTCTTGACCCACTGGTCGTCGCTAGGGTACAGCTGGGTGGTGCAGCCCTGGAAGTCGGGGTGGGTGACCATGATGTGGATGTGGGCCGGGCGCATGGGGTGGCGGTCCATGAGGGTCAGAAGCTTCCACGAGGGCCCATCGCGAGGCAGGCTGTAGGCCGTCGGGTGCAGGCAGTAGAACCAATACCTGCCATTCTCGTCGGCGCGGAACTTGCCACGGAGGTTGTTGGGCGTCTGGTTCTCCGGGTCCTGGAAGTCGTACTTGCCGTTGGCCGATGCCTGCCAAATGTCAAGGACGGCATTGGGGATGGGATTGCCGGTCATGATGTCGCGGATCACGCCGTGCATCTTTGTGACACGGCCGTTGGGGGGCACGCCATCTTGGAAGATCTCGCCGCCGAGGGGCCGGAAGGGGGCATGGGGGGACCAGAAGGGACCCAGGATAGACGACGAGGTGGGATCAAGCTTGCCCTCCGAAACAATCTTGTGGGCAATTTCGTCGACAAGACTGTGAAGAACGTTAGAGACAGTTTGTACTAGCGCGGAAAAAACCGTAGTGGCACGACTTACGACTCGAGGCCGAGAATATCGCAGATGCGGTGGGTCTCATTCCGGGTCTTGTTGCTGGAGGCGTAGATCTCGCCAAGAGCGTTGACAAACTTGACACCCTCCATCCACTCATCGACAGTGAGCTCAACTTCGCGGGCAAAGTCGTGGATGTGGCGGATCAGAGCGCCGAGAACCTGGCGGTTGCGGGGAGTGGTCTTCGGACCCATGCCCTCCACCACATTCCTGGTGAAGTTGGGATCGAACCGGTGGGAGGGCTTGTCGGAGGCCATTTTGACCGTGTTGGAGACGAAACGTGATATCGGAGTTCAGCGTGTTGTTTAATATATGTATGGTGATCGGCTGGGCAAAGCTCGGAGCTCGCGTATTAGATATCCAAGATGGTAGGAGATGAGAATGAGGAAACACTGCAACGAAATCCAGGTGAGATGCCGGGGTTAAATAGACCTCGACCCCGGACTTTGCCTCGCCTCGAAGCAATCACTGCAGATTGTGAATCCGGCAGCCATCATAGGACGCGGGACCACACCATGTGGTGTCATTTTCCCCGCCGCGAGTGATCGGGGGTCTCTCGCGGCAGCTTTCCCGTTCCCCAAACCGCCGCGACGGGAGTGGGGGCAAGGGAGCAACCCATGCGGGAGAAATTAACCCCGGTTGCGTAAGGAACACCCGTCCGCAAGCCGAAGTTCCAGGCGCCGGCGGACCCGTCCACAGCGCATATCTAGCGCACCCCAGCGCAAACCCGACAGGCTGACAATGCCTCTCGCACTGCTCACCTCTGCTTGGCACTGGGAAATCATGAGTCGCCGGTTTCGCGTCCGGCACACTTGTGTTTTTAGTCGCATGGGAAACCCGAACCCACTCGATTTGCCGCTAGTGCGATTCCAGACTAGCTGGCCGTTCCCCTCGGGGTCCGTTCTTTGTTCTCGTCTGAGCCGCGGGTCTTCATTTCTCACGAGTCGTGTTTCCGGGCCCGGGGATGAGCCTTTACCCGTCGGTTCCGGTTGGCAGGATGCGCAAACGGAAGCGTAGGTTTTCGAGGAACAAGGTTTTGCGGCAGTGCAACCATTCATCTACCGCAGCCACAACCGACCCCTGTCGTAGATGTGCCACCCCACATCGCAATTCCGAATGCTACGGGAGCGAAGGGCGAAGATCCTCAGATTTACCATGTCGTGGATCTGGCACTCGACGCTCGAGCAAGCTGCGGAGAGATTGATAACCTAAGTGGCGATAGTAATACCTCAATTGATACAACAGTTTCGCCATCGTCTTGATCGGGACCCCATCTCGTGTTTTGCGGCTGCACTTGTCACCATCTCCTTTTCCCTTCTCAAGTCCCAATTGTTCCGCTCAGTCCCCAAAAAAGCCCCGGCGCCGGCAGCCGACGTCATTTTCAGCCATGCCCCTCCACCACTTGATGATTGGCACCTGGACCCCGCCAGGGGCCATCTTCACGGTGCAATTCGACGACGAGAACCTAACGCTGAAGCTAGTAAAGCGCACCGAGATTCCTCACGATGAGCCCATCTCGTGGATGACATTTGATGTACGACACCAATTGGCCGCTGATTGAAGCCATCATGCAAATGGGTGCTCACTACGGACGTAGCATGCTAAGAAGAACCTATATGGCGCGGCCATGAAAAAATGGTCCAGCTTCGCCGTCCGGAGCCCGACTGAGATTATCCACGAAGCATCGCACCCCATGGGCGGCGACCGTAGGTGATTCCGCCATCACAAAGTCGAATGCAACTTACTAACGAATTCCCTCACCTCCAGCCAAGGCCAACAGCACCGAAACCAACACGCGCGCCATCTTCCTCCTCGCGGCCAAGCAGCCGCCGTACGCCGTCTATGCCAACCCCTTCTACAACCACGCCGGCTTCGGCAATGTCTTCTCCGTCTCCCAGACGGGCAAGCTCGAGACCAACATCCAAAACTACCCATACCAACCCAACACGGGCATCCACGGCATGGTCTTCGACCCGACCGAGACCTACCTGTACTCGGCCGACCTGACGGCAAACAAGCTCTGGACACACCGCAAGCTCCCCTCAGGCGAAGTCGAGCTCGTCGGCAGCATCAGTGCCCCCTCCCCCGACGACCACCCACGCTGGGTGGCCATGCACCCCACGGGTAACTACCTCTATGCGCTGATGGAAGCCGGCAATCGCATCTGCGAGTACGTCATCGACCCGACCACGCACATGCCCGTCTACACGCACCACAGCTTCCCGCTCATCCCGCCGGGGATCCCCTCCCGAGACAAGGAAACCGGCAAGGGCCTGTACCGCGCCGACGTGGTGGCGCTGACGGCCAGCGGCAAGTACATGTTCGCGTCGTCGCGCGCGAACAAGTTTGAGCTGCAGGGCTACGTGGCCGCGTTCCGGCTGCGCGACTGCGGCAGCATCGAGCGGCAGCTGTGCCTGAACCCCACTCCGGCCAGCGGCGGGCACAGCAACGCCGTCTCGCCTTGCGACTGGAGCGACGAATGGCTCGCCATCACCGACGACCAGGAGGGCTGGCTCGAGATGTACAGGTGGCAGGACGAGTTCCTGCACCGCGTCGCGAGGGTGCGCATCCCCGAGCCCGGGTTCGGCATGAATGCCATCTGGTATGACTGAGGAGCCGGGCCTTGGGCGGTAAGGAAACAGCGGGAAAATAAAATAAAATATAGATGGTATAATACATGACAAAATACATAACAGAGACTCGAAAAGATATTGGGTAGATTCATTGAGTAAGGACACAGCCAAGCTAAGATGAGGGTCATCCCATAGTCGCGACTATCTGGCCATTCTGAAAGTACGATCCATCTTCTGCCGATCTCTTTACCTTGCATTTTTGCCTGATTTGTTCGTATCGCAATCCATCAATTAGCCTACTGGCAAGCCTCGTTCTCCTGCTCCACCTCTTCGTTCTTCCCGATGGTGCACTCCCAAACGATGCTTATGCTTCCGCTAGTTAGTCGGAGGAATATCCACCAACATCGTTATTATTCTCTTTAACCGATAGTCGTTTAGAGATTGACTTTCGAGATAACAAGGAATTGCAAAGTCAGTCTCGACAAACCCGCAACTCTCGAAGCGAGAGGCTAGCGTAGTCTCTGCTTTGTTGGACAGGTTTTAAATCCTGCGTCAACCCTGTCTGTCTACGGCCTCAAATAACCTCATGGATTAGGAGCTCTTTCTGCAAGTGATGGACCATCATGCATATCGTGTTAGGCAATCACCTATGATGAGGGAGTGGACAAGGACCGTCAGAGAAGAAGACAATTGCGGAAGGCAAGGTATTTGACCTCCTCTGTGGGAGAGATGGATTGGAGACAAGCTTTGATTGAAACAACCGGAACATCAGGAGAGAATAAATAATAATCGACGCTTTTTCTGGAGCGCAACGGAGCCAAACAGAGGTGTTTGAATCTCGCATACGTCCAGCTTCCGTGTGGGAATATGGTGTGGGCAATGCGGTGAGGGATGTCGACGGCCGGCCGTCCTTCATCTTCATTCCACAGTCTTGCAGCTGCGGTGTCTTTGGGGTTGAGCATCTCTCAATCGAACAATATGATTGTGACCCGCCTAAGAGGAAAAAAAGAAAGAAAGTTACGGAAAGCCAGGCCAAGCGGCTCGTATTCTGGCAAAAAGAGTTTGGGCGACCCAGGAATCGAACCTGGGTTTCTTCGGAAATACAACTGCCACAACGAAGCGTCCTGACCACTAGACTAGTCGCCCTTCGTTCAATGTAAATATCAGTCTGTTATTTTATAATTTGACTACCCAGCGACTGTCACCCAACCATTAGCAGTAGCCTCAGCTGTCAATAGGGGTAGATAACCTGGAATCTTGGCAGGTAATGGATACAGAAAGCCTTTTATTTTGGTCCTTTTATTTTATTGTTTATTTTGTTTCACATGAAAGAACTCTGCCTGTTGCCGGTGAACCAGTGAATTAGGGGCAATTCCCATTGATTCTCGCAAGAATTTAAGAACATCTAATTAAGACCAACGTTAAATGAAACCTATCACTTAATGTTCTCTCGATCTGAAGGAACGATAGGAAAACACAAAGGCACCTCTTCTGCATTCAAATCCCAAGATGTGGTATTCTGGTTTTTAAGTATTGACGTTTTGGTGTGTAACGGGAGTCTCTGGTTGACTTGGGATGGCTGGCGGAATGACCTACGATGTCACGATCCCAGGTAGATAAGGACTTCGTGTGCAACTGCACCCAGATCCCGTAATAACCGGTCTCTGTGTAGTGATAGGAAGCTGTTCGTGAGGACTCCGACCTGTTGATCTCGCACTTAGCAGTATTGAAACATTGCGATCCACCTTTCTCAACGTACTTGAGAACAACCCTTTCAATAGCTGCAACTCTTAAAATTGATGGAAATGGACTGAACTTCTAGTAACTCGTATGCTAAGACGGCTTACGTAGGATTTGAGAATTCATTGGGCGTTCAGGCCAGAAGCGTGTTAGCATGTGTGAGAATGAGAGAGAGAGAGAGAACCAATGAACACAAAATGGCAAGTCCTGCTGGGTATCACCTTTCGCATTCCAATTGGGAAAACGTCTGCTTTCATTTAGTGTGCTCCATTGCCACAAGTGGCCTATAGAACTACATTAGTTGCCAACGTTGTCACC
Source organism: Madurella mycetomatis (assembly GCA_022530565.1). Classification (NCBI taxonomy): domain Eukaryota; kingdom Fungi; phylum Ascomycota; class Sordariomycetes; order Sordariales; genus Madurella; species Madurella mycetomatis. Next base: position 8,339,574 of record JAJTVB010000003.1, on the reverse strand, counting down.
GTCATAAATCAAGCATGTGGCCCTAGTTCCCTACCAATATCCCTGGATCCCCTGGTGACCGCATAGAAACATCTGGGGCTTCTTAAGATTCACATAGCATCCCACTAATTACTGAATTCGCTCATAAAACAAGCAACCTTGAGGTCCCTACCAGATGCTGAGACTGTTGGCTTCTGGTTAATAACAGTCACTGCTGGAAACCAGAACATGGGTAAGCGATTGGTTTTCGCATGGCAGCAGAAGATAGGCGTCTATGTTGTATCTAGCCTAAGACACACCCCGAGATCCCGTCTTGTCAATTAATCCTCCCAGATCCCTTAACCAGCGCCGATAATCCCAACGACTAACCCCAGAAAGAGATTGTATTGCATCGTGTCATCAGAGTGGGGATGCAGTACTGTTGGGGATGACTTCAGTCGAAGCTAAATATAACTGGCTCGTTATCCTCCCATAAAAGGAGACAATAAAACCGATTACCTCGCCCAGCGCCAATAGGCCAAGATTCCGAAAGATGGAAGGCGGCAGCCCGTAAGATCCCATGACGAGAGACGCTGTCGGAAAGATGGCAAATGGCCACCAACTCTGCGTCGTGACGGTAGCGAGGAAGGACTGATTTAGTGATGATGCGGCAGCTGCTGTATCCTCAAGCGCGTCCATGATGTCGTTTGTGATATTGCTCGCTTGCTTTAGCATACCAGAGTGGTCTTCGAGTTTGGTGGACAGTGTCTCAGTGGTTATAAGTAGCCGGTCCATTCCTTTCTCTAGAGCGTCTTGGCGTCGCGCGAGTATCGCGGCTTGATCAGTCGAGAGGTGCTTGGGATGTGTTAGCGGTATAGGTCACATATGAGACCGTCCTCGGGCGACTCACTATTTGTTGCTCCAGGGAGCTGGAAGATGCAATGGCTGTCGAGACCACCGCCATAAAGGCTCCAATGTCATCTTCAACTCTCTTCGATGCTTGTTGGAGTGACTGCTCATGAGCATGGGCCAGCTGAGAGTTACTCTCCAGGACGTTTGTGAGCAAGACACCCAGGAGGCGTTGAAGGTTATCGACATGTTGTAAGCCATCGTGGACCGACTCGGAAGACCTTCTCATTGCGGAATCCAAATCCTCTGACAGATAACTCTCTACTCTTGCGAGCCTGTCTTTTAAGTGATCGATTCGTGGCGTCAGTTGCTCAAGTCTCTCGACCGACTTCCTCGCGCGGTTGTCGAGCTCATCCATCCGTTTCTGCAGCTCGGTTTCGACGCCATCGGTCAGTTTCGCAATGACTCGTGTGAGTCGCTGATAAAGCAAAATGTTTTGCGCTTCGATACAGTCAGTGGTATTCCGGGAGCACCCGGGGGCAAGAACCCACATTTCTCGTTATCTGCTCTGGCAGCCTCGCAGAACCGCAGTGCCTTGTGGCGATAGCTCACCCAAGTGCCCCATGCTGCATCTGATGCCGCCAGTGCCGAGAGACAGAGCCCAATCTCTTTTGGACTCACGTGCAGCTGGGGCTGGCTCCTGATCGCAATCTGACTGAGCGAGGGCTCTCGGAATTTTGCGCACTCGGTCGGTATCCTGAAGCTACCTCGCTCAAGGTCGCAAATCGCCAGGCTGGCGGCGTAAGAGTCGACAAAGTCCCGGACCTGCCGACCGCTGTCGGTAAGGATCGTAGCTTCGTCTTTCCCGTCGACCAGCTGGCAGTTATTCACTAAGAGACGGGCGGCCACGCGATGGCAGAGGGGCTCCGACTCGAGTTCCTGTAGCTCGCTGAGGGCGACAGCGTAGATATTCGGCAACCGGGACTTTTGCAGGAGTTCGGAGGGTTTGTCTGGGTTTGGCGCAACTGCGCAAAGCATTACTTAGCGTAGTTCGAGCTCTCAATGGCAGGTTTCAACTGACATTCTGCTGCAGCTCTCCTGCCACTACCCCAAGAGAGGCCGTAGACGCAAGGCACCAGAAGGGCCAGGAGGAATATGCGGGCCTGCATCTTGTACCCGTGGTCAAAGGTGGGCCGGGTGCTGAGCGATGTGCGACTGAAGCTGTGTCTGCGGGAAGGATGAAGAGTAGAACTTTGAGCGTTGAGGTTAAGGGATTCGAGAGTGTGATGTGATGGGAAGCAGAACGGCTATCGTCGACCTTGCGGCCAGTGAGGGGGAAAATGGAAGGCGTAGGTTGAGGGAGCGGATGACACCGATGTCATCGTAATAGAAAAGGAAAGAGCTTCCCACACCGCAGACAAAATTAATTTGGCGGCGAGAATTTAGAGATGGCAGTGATGTTGAGCAAATATGGTGGTGGGTTTTTTAGCTGGACTACCGGCACAATCAAACCGCTGAACCTACCTGCAGGCAGGGGAGTTGGCTGTGATTCCATCTAAACTCTAAGCAGTTTATGAAATTCCGCGCGCCATTTCGAAGGCTACAAAATGGTCCTGGTTCTATCCAGAACTCGAAATCGAAACTTCCCAATACGATGGATGTTGAGGTTACAGGTGAGACAGACGCAGGTAAAATACCCTGACGTTCGGCACACCGATTTCCCAATGTAATAATGAAACGAAGCTACCACAGTATAGTAGGTAGTTATTTTTAATGTATTTACTTATTCCAGGCCAACTGCCAGCGAGCTACCCGCCAGGACCCCCCTATTTTGCCTACAGCGCTATCTTACATGTTGTTTACTAGGGGCTACGCCCCCCGGTACAGTACCCCTTTTCAGAAGATTATGCACAGTGACACCGCGGCTGTCGCCTTTTCCTTTCGGTCCTCAACGTGTTAAGCCTAGGCTCCCGCACGCCCTACGTGCTCATCGGCGGCAACATAATAAGTTCGCCGACATGGGGTGGGTTGGGGAGGACGACTACATGTGGTTATGGGAAACACGAGGGTAATGCAGGTGACCATTGTGGTGGCTCGGCTACATTATTGCCTATAACCGCGGAATTGTGGCGATTGGAGTTTCCAACAGCATCTGTAGGGCTGGCATCCAGAAACGACTACCTAGACGTTGTATATTAGGCGGTTCACACGGTGCGGTTTTCTGTAGCGCTTTTGATCAGTCGATCGTAAGTGCGCGGGGTTGGTGGGGTAAACAGTATTCCGTACATCCAGAAAACCAGGGATCGCTAAAAGCAAGTCTGAGATAACTGACTACAATTGGTTAGATGTAACCGCTATGCGAGTACATAGAATGACAGATTATGTGATAGCCTTGATAGTGGTGAAATGGCGCAGAAACACACATCTGCACCCACATACCCCAACAACAACATACCCCAACAACAAAAGAGGGGAGGGTAAAGGCGACAAGCGTTCAAAAACAGACAAAATAGACAAGATGGACAAGATAGGCAAGACGACCTAAGGCAGCACCACAACAAATTGGGTTCCTGTGGCCGAACAAGGAGCAAAAACAATATGTACGAGTAGGGCTCCCTCTGGTCAGAGGGAGACTACTGTGCACGCAAGGGTAACCCACAAGATGGCTGCGAAAAGTGTGTGCAAAGAAGGATGATGATAATCGTAATGTCGAAGCTAGACGGGCCAGACGGCCCTACTGATAGTGCAAGAGAAAAAAGAGCCCCCACTGCAAGATCCAGCTCCAGGAGGTGTCTTCCTGGCACGTATCTCCCTCTGACCAGAGGGACTTGTCCTCCGGGGACAGTTTTTCCAGACTCAGTGGTTGTATGTGAAGTTATCTCGAGATCGCCCCTGACAATAGGGGGTTTCCACCGTAATCGCGGATTGTCACACGATCTAAGCACCCAGTGTCGACCTGTGTGGGCTAACCTCGTATGTCGTTGTGACCGTAATTCCGTCTTGGTGTCCGCTTTGATCGCTCGTTGTACTTCCGGCTCGGATGTTGCTCTGAAACCCGTTACCATACTCGATAGGGCTAACAATATGCTCTTCGCTCGGATTGTCGCCCAGTTCTGTCCCAAGGTAGCGCTTGGATGAAGGATTCCGCGCGGCGCCCGAGCCCCCGATGGTAACCAAAGCATGTCCGTCCTTGTCGACGTAGCCACCGGAATTCTCGTTGCCGTCGCCGCTAATCTTGCTCGAGCTGAGCCACCGCGTGGTCGAGAAGAGAGGCTTAATACTGGCAGCGTTGACGACGATGAGACCGACGAACTGTATGAAATCAACTAGGTAGTCAGCCAAGAATGTAACGTGACCTGTTCCATAGCGGCCGAAGCAGAGCGAGTACAGGTTGGCAGTGTGGGCGATTACCCAATGAAGGAGAGTGCAGTCAGGTGTCAGATGAAGGACTGTGAGACTGGTGACTTTACCGTTTCTCGGATGGCCCAAATGGTGCTAATGTTGATGCCTTCGATGTCTCTGAGCGAGAGGATACAACGAAGCAGAGCGGCAATCATAATAAAGACGCCCGAGCAGAGAAGGATGCCGATGAAGATCTTTCTTCGAATACTGAGCTTGACCCTCCAGAGCATTGGTATCGGGATGCAGACAATAACAAAATCGGTGCTTTGTTGCCGGTCAACGAGATTCGTCCAAGGGACTTGGTTGGGACCAGGACGGGGCACGGCCGACTTACGACACGTTCAGCACCACGAGGGCCAAGTAGTTTGCTATACCAAGAGCGCACTGGTCTCCTTAGAGTTAGGAACATGGACGGAGCGTTTAACTGCAAACTCAACTCACCACCGGGATACGGCACGACTTGCCAGTTTCTATGAACCGGCGTACAACGGCCCCAAATCGTGGCGATGACGCCCGCGTAGGCAAGTACACATGCCACTCCGGTCCATTTGACGACTTTTTGTTCCCTCAGGCCGAGTCTGGTTGGCATGTTAGTCTGGTCGCTTCGTCGGCTTAGATATACCAGGAGCGTGGGCGTACGTAATGCGGTGGTAGAAGCAGATCATGCATCCCTTGAGACACCAGATCAGGGTAACGTAGAAATTCCAGCCGGCTAGCAGACATTTTGACCCGAACTCGAGCCTAGCAATCTGCTCGTCGGATAGAGTGGCCCCAATTTCGTCTGTGATGCCAATGTTGGTCCCGTTTTGGCCTGCCGCGAGCGTGAGCGCCGACAGGCTTGGGGAATATCGGATCTTGGGAGGACGCTCTTACCGATAAGCTCCAACATACACAGCTCCGCCTGCAAGGAAGCCGAATGGCGTTAGCTTGAATCAATGATGTTGGTGCAGATAATGACTCACGGTCCAGAATACCAGAGCCAAGACAGCAAAGTAATCGTCGCCTTGCCATCCCCTAAACCCCACAATCTTCCATCGCGCAAAGTAGCGCAGTAACAATATGATAACACCGATGCCGTATTCGGTCCACGCTTCGGTCTGGAAAGGCGTCGCAGCCATTTCCTTCAAGATGAAATACGCAAAGTAAACAAAAGGGCATTCATGTGGTAAAACTACGGCAACGGGGCAAACGAGGGCGAGAGAGGCGTCACGACGCGGTCGTGAAGCAGTTGAGCACCTCGGTAAGGTATGTAAGGTATCTATTTCAGCGTAAGCGCGAGGTGTAGAGTGATTAGAAGAGAAAAATTCTCTTGCCCAATACCCCATCCGAATCCTCTTAAGTTTGCCCCTTGTCATATTCACACATTCACCTAGTAACTACATCCAGCTTCCACCGGGATCAAAATCCAGACAGACAAGGGCCCTGGCCAGGGAGGTTTTCAGCCACGCAAGCCACTAAATGCAGGACCCAACTCGTGTAGGGGGTCGCAACTTCTGCTCGCAGCCAGCGTCACTGTTCTTCGGTCTCAAGTCTCGTTTCAATATGTCCTTTTCTATAGAAACCGCTAGGGAGGGTTGACCTAAGGCGTAAGGTGGGCCCGTATTTGACGCTAGTATCAGACAAGCGACAGACGACCAACAGGGAGACAGGGTAAGAAACGGGTAAAGATTTCCCTACTAGGTATTCTTAACCGTAGGGCTAATTACGCGATTACGTTGTTTTGGAGTTGCGTGATTCTGGACCGTGCCTAGCCGTGCGACCATGATGGCGCCCAGGGAACAGGGGGTGAAGAAATGCAGATCTGCATGAGAAAACAACCAACGCCCTGCCAACCTCATTTCGTTGCTTACATACGGAGTAGCCCAGAAATTTTACAGGTAGGAAAGAGCAGCCCTGCTGCTTGTGCGTTCTACCCCGCCATCCTCGATTAGGGCATTTAAATTCCAGAGCCAGAACCACTCTTACACAACCACAACCCAATACATCACGCTTTCACCATATTTCTTCCACGCAAACCAGCGTATCAGGCCGCCAACTCTCTTCCAGAGAGTTGGTTACTAAAAGCGCAGGCCAACGGATAGTCGGCACATAGATCTAGTGCATTCCATTCTTCCTTCCACTGTGGTGCCTTCTACATCGTACGAGGCTCACCTGGCTGTTGCAACTGCCGATCAAATCCCCGGAGAGCGAACCGTTTACACCTCTGCTACGACTCGAGGAGTTAGCGCAGCGAATCGGCTAGTACCTTGACCAGAGCTATAGCCCTGTATATAACAAACGTAGTGTACGCCGGTCGGCTTGCGGCGCCGCATCTGCATTGCTACTCCGCACATACGACCTGGTTATTTCGGTGGATTGAGAATCCGACGCCATGGCTTCCACTGGTCAGAACCTAGATATGACCTACGACTTTATCATCTGCGGGTAAGCGGCGGGTAGACACTAAGCGAACTCGAAAACCCGTAGATCTTGACGTTCTAACCCAACAATTTCTCTCAGCGGCGGTACCTCGGGCTGCGTAGTCGCAGGCCGACTTGCAGAGGATACCGACGCCAAAATTCTCGTCATCGAGGCTGGCCCGCACAACGATGGCCTTGAGAATGTGCACATGGTTGGAGGGTAAGTTGAACGGTGAAAGCTTGCGACCCCGGCCCTTCACTGACTCCTCCCTCTAGTTGGTCCCAGCTCTTCGACAAGGAGACAGACTGGAATATTATTTCCGAAAAGGGGAATGCTATCAACCACCGCCAGGTGAAACTGAGCCGAGGTAAATTCCTCGGCGGCTGCTCTGGATGCAACGGGACACTGTGCATCCGCGGCTCCAAACAGGACTACGATGATTGGGGCCTCCAAGGCTGGAGTGGCGAAGAGTTTTTCAAGTATATGGCTAAGGTACACCACTTGACGTAACTGCACCATGCGAACACTTTTCCCATTATCGCCATCATCATCATCGTGGTCATTATCATCAACATCGGCGTCAACTTAGCTGTCAGGGACTTTACTAACGGCAGCATATAGGCCGAATCATTCCACGGCAAGCCATGGTTCAAAGCGTCCAAGGAATCACACGGTTACGATGGCCCTCTCCACACAGAGCCTCACGATCTTGCCCCCATCTCAAATCTGTTGCTGGAGTCAATGGAGTCAAAAGGGCTACCCTTAGACCATGACATGTTCTCACACGGCAACAACCCGCATGGGTGTGGACACGCGCCCAGAACAGTCCACCAAGGGTTTCGCACCACAGCCGCTGATTTCATCACAAAGCAGAATCGCAAGAACAACATCCACATCATGGTTGAGACCCATGTGGACAAGGTTATCATCGAGAAAGATGCGAATGGCGAGCTCAAGGCCACAGGCGTCAGGGCGGTCAAGCCAGACGGTGGCGTTATCGAAGTGATGGCCCGAAAGGAGGTGATCGTCAGCGGCGGTGCGTACTGCAGCCCCAACATCCTGAACCGCTCTGGCATTGGCGCCAAGCAGGAGCTGGAGAAACACGGCATCACGACCCTCGTAGATCTGGCCGGGGTGGGAAAGAATCTGATGGACCACCTGGTACGTTGGGCCACGGCGCTTCCTCCCGCACAGCAGCAGGATCTCGTCCGCTAACGCCATCTCAAACCAGATCGTCTTCATCTTCTATGAAACCGACAAGCCCGGCCTAACCAATGACCACCTTGTCTATCACGGCGACTCGATGACCAAAACCTACGCGCTCTGGCAAAACCAGAGGGCTGGCTTCCTGTCCACCTTCCCCTTTGGCGCCTTCGCCTATGCGCGCCTGGACTCCCGCCTGGCCGACTCGCCGCTCTGGACCTCGGCCACTCGCGCCCCCGGCCGTGACCCTATGGGCCTGAGTCCCACAACGCAGCCTAACATCGAGTTCTTTACGACCGAGTGCTACGGTGGGCCGAAACAGTTCGACCGGTTCCCCAGCAACGGCCAGCATGTGTTCTCCATCATCGCCGAGCTTTTCGCGCCGCGATCGCGCGGGACGGTTACTCTGCGGAGCGCGGACCCGACGGCGGCTCCCGTGGTGGACTGTAACTATCTCGCAGACCCCCTGGATGTCGAGGTGCTGGCGGAGGCCTGCAGGTTCGGCAACGAGATTGTCACGCAAGGAGCTGGCACCAAAGACATCGTCAAGGGCTCGTGGCCGCCTGAGCTAGCGCATCACCGGTTCGCGACCAGGGAGGAGTGGATCCCGTATGTGAGGGAGAACGCGACAACCTGTGAGTATCATTCTTTTTTAATATTTATGAAACGCGCTTGGCGTCTCAGAGCTGGATTGTTGTCTGACTCTAGCAAAAGGCTATCATGCGGCCGGTACCTGTGCCATGGGCAAGATGTCCGACCCCAACGCCGTCGTCGACGAGAACCTGTGCGTCAGGGGCATCAAGGGTCTCAGGGTCGCGGATTGCAGCATCATGCCCTTGTTGAACGGCGGTCACACTCAGATGCCGGCATACGGAATCGGCGAGAAGGCCGCAGACTTGATCAAGGAAACATGGGGTTTGAAATCTCCCTAGGCCGGGTCCACCAAGACTGGACGGGTTCGGTACACCGGCCTAGTGTGCTTGGGCCTCTGGTCGCGTTGCTCAAGAGTCGCAAAATGGCTCTTGCTGAGACACCCAGCAGCCTCTCCAGTCCCATAGGCTATAGTACTAGTGGTTGGCAGCCCGCCTCGGAGCCTAAATTCAGTGTCTTTGTTTTCCTGCGACTACCACTAACGTGGGTCATCACCTCGCGACGCACTTTTCCAGACCACGCTACTATTCCACTTCAACCCACATCTTCTCTTACAAATCCAATGAGTAACTTCACGCAAGAAAGTAGGGTTCTTCTCGTGATCAATGCGATTCAATCAACACCGAAACTTAGCATCCGACGTGCTGCGAAACTCTTACAATCTGCCCGAAGCCACCATTCGCCACAGAATGAAGGACCGGAAACCTAAAGCTAACTAACAGGCCTGCCGCGATGAATTTAAGTGTAATAGAAGAAGAGGCTATTATTGAGAAGGTTGAAGACACGTGGGTGCAATTTGTAGAACGTTCGCCCGTGGTCGCATGTGGAGTGCGTTATGGATGAAGTTACAGTCGCAACTAAGGTACAGTACATTAATACAGCAGAATCAACTACTAATTATTACCAGTAAGCCGTTAGTTATCACCAGCCTAATCACGATAATATTAGGTATATTAGACTAATACAGACTTTACTAGACTGTTGCTTATTATAACCTTTATCTTGCTGAAGCCGCTATAAACGGCCCAAGAGAAACGGCTGTGGATCATGACGTCTCTATCGTGGATTACGTTACAGGAGAGCGACGGCCTCTTAATTTCAATTTCGTTAGCTCGGCCAGCCGCGGTGGTCTCCAAGTAGAAACCCCACCCTATAATCCTGGCTTCTATGACCGCCCTAACGGTGTACGAGAAGTGGGAATATTAGACCCGCAGAGCCAGAAATTACACAATGCTGACAATGATATATAATGGAAAGCACCATCTCTAGACAGGGATCCACAGTGGGAAGATGCGCTACTCCCACAAGCTCTTCTTCCTACCATTTATAGATCAAAGGCCGGGCTGCGAGCCTCCACAGCCTACATTCCAAGACACCTTCGAGATGATTACGACGGCTCTTCAAGTCCTGCGCGTGAAGCAGCAGGATGTACCCGAAGGTGAACAGCCGGACGTCTATCGCAAAGCGAGAGATGAAGTGATATTTGCGTTTGCAGCATGCGAATTGCTACAATCAGCAGGTCCAAATGAAAGATTTGCAATGGAGGCCGAGAGTTTCGTCCAGCGATATCTTAATAGGCCTGTTCTCCTTATTAATACAACAATGAGGCACCCAGCTAACTGCATATATCGGATGGTTGATTGGATACCGACAGGGCGAGAGTGGATGCCACGAAGGTTAGGAATACCTAAGGAGATGGGGAGATCGTTGATACTTTGGGTGAACAGAAAGGTAGAGCAGTACGCAAAGGTACAGGATATGGAATGTTAGTATGGACGATGTATGCCCTTCGTAACCCGCCACCAGCGGGCTGCGGCCAGATCTCGTTTTCTGAATACCCGCCGGGCCAGGTACCGCCGGGTCAGGCAGGTGGCGGATTAGAATTAAAGGGTGGAATTAAAGCTTTGTAAATAACTAAGATCCTAGTTGCTTACTTCGTTGGCGCAAGACTGTTTGGAACTTCCAACACCTACAACGACCCGATCGTCGACAGCCTCAGGACATGACAGCTGGATGGGGCTCTTCCTCTACATCGAGCTCGTCTTCTTGCTCCTTACAGTGCTGTACGGCATCTACCGGCTCGGCGTGTAGCGCCGCGGTATGTCGGGCGCCGATGAGTTGCCCTTCCTTGTCTATGCGCTGGAGCTGGCTTTCACGACCCTCGTGTGCATCCACGGCAGCTTCTGCTGGGACGAGGCAATATGCACCGCCGAGCTGAAGCGGATGTTCTCATTCCAGTTCTACCGTATTGCGCCATCCGTAAGTGTTTTCCTCAAGCCTTCACAGCTGGTGCATGTCTGACATATTCCATTCAAGCTTTGGCGCCACAGAAGTCCCCGCCAAAACGCGTTCAATCCACCAGCTTACCTAGTCAACCGTCCTCTTCTGATACACCCAACCATTGTCCACCCCATTCAGCCCGTATCCCAGTGGGGCTGCACGGGATGTGTGCGAGACTGTGTGCTACAAAGCTAGGAAAGCCCGGTTGGTTGTCTTCCGCAGAGCCAAGAAATCTTCTTGTTTCATGAAGTATACTGGCCAGATTTATGTAGAACTATCTCCATTTCGAATCCCCATGCTTGGGAAGACTTGACTTCGTGATACCGACCTGTGATGTTTGGTGTCAGGTAGAGTACGTTCAGGGGGTGTGAACGAGAGCCTGCCACCCCTGCTCAGCTGACTAAGAAACTGGACCCACAGATACAAACCAATCAATCGATGCTCCACGGAGGCCCGACTTTTTTGAGAGAAAGTAGCAGCAATCGCATCTAGACCCGACCTCCCGCGCGACGCGAATTAGCAGGTCCGCTGCGCCATTGCCCACGATGCTCGCACCGAGAACAGGAAGGCGGGCCCTCGAAAGGGCGCTTGCTTCCGCCTCCCCCTCCTCGACGGTAACACTACCGAGCTTCCTCGTGCCGGCCTTCCAGACGACAACGCCAGCTGCTCCTACGTCCCGGCGAAGCTTCTCGGCCACAACATACCGGCCGTCCAAGCTCGGGAGGACGCCCATCTCTGTCCCGCCCGGCGTAGAGCTCACAATCAGCGAGCCGTATGTCAAGAAGGACATGACGGACTGGCGGCGGATTCCCAAGAGGACGGTGACGGTGACAGGGCCTTTGGGTGGGTGATGGCCGTTGAGGGACGGGATCGAAGGCAGGGAGGCTGACTGATCTCATACAGGAAGCCTTAACCTCGAGGTACCCGACTACATGAACATCGACCATGACGTGGAGGCGAGGAGAGTAGTGATGAGCGTCAAGGACCGGGAGGAAAGGCACCAGAGAGAGATGTGGGGTATGGCGCTGTCACGGAACCAACGAGATTGCGGTCGGGATTCCAAACGGCTGACTTGAGACTTCCCGCAGGAACCACATGGTCGTACCTCAACAATCACATCATGGGCGTATCAGAAGGGCACACGGCCGTCCTACGGCTGGTGGGGATTGGTTTCAGAGCTACGGTCGAGCCGCGTCCCCAACAGGAAGAGTACCCCGGGCAGCAGTTTGTCTGCCTGAAGCTGGGATTCTCGCACCCGGTCGAGATGGGCCTCCCCAAGGGCATGAAGGCCAGCGCGCCACAGCCTACGAGACTGCTCCTCGAAGGCACCGACAAGCACCAGATCATGCAGTTCGCCGCCAATATCCGCAAGTGGAGAGTGCCGGAGCCGTACAAGGGCAAGGGCATCTTCATCAACGACGAGACGATCAAGCTGAAGCAGAAGAAGATCAAATAGAGGCGCCATGGGGCCGCCGTTGTACATTTAGCAGTAGTGTGTTCCGCCACGCCGTGCCCTTGCGGCTGCGCCTGTGTCATGAATATGTATATTTATTGGGGCGTTGCATAGCGGGGAGTGTCTATTTCAGGCCAAGGACCTCTTGGACGACGTCGAGAACCTGCGCATGGACGGCCTTTGGCGCCGCAATCACGCCGCTGTTGCTCGCCAGCGTCCTGCCGATGCTAAAGTCAAGCCGGGCTCCTCTGGTATCAGTGACCTGGCCTCCGGCTTCGCGGACGATCAAGTCGCCGGCCGCGTGGTCCCAAATCTTTTCCTGGTAGGTCTTGGAGGTGGGGAGGCGTAGGTAGATATCGCCAGCACCCCGCGCGATGGAGCCGTACTTGGCCTGCGAGTCCATCCGGACGCTGGGGTTTGTGATGCCCAGCTTCTGCGCGATCTGCGCAGCCTCGGACTGGTTCGAGTGGCCGGCCTCGACGCTCTCGCAGAAGCTCGCGCTCGACATCTCGGTGATGGGCTTCATCGAGATCTTCTTGCCCTCCTGCAGACCTCCCTTTCCGAGCGGCCTGCTCGTGGCTCCCTGGCCAGTCACGGCCGAGAAGATGACGCCGCGGCCCTCATCGTCCGTCTGGTTGGCGCCGATGTCGGCCGTCAGGGGGGCGGAGTCGTCGACCGGCAGGTTCGGGCATCCAAGAACGCCCACCTTGACATTCCCGTCCTCCAGCATCCCGAGGCATACGGCGTACTGCCCGCCCCGTAGGAAGCCCTTGGTGCCGTCGATGGGGTCAATCACCCATATCCTGCCGCGGGCTCCGCCCTTGCTTTGGCCTTGGTCGAGCAGGTCCAGCATAGCGTCGACGTCGGCGATGCTGCCGCCGAGTAGGCCCTCGGCGGCGACGTCGTCGAGCTTGGTGCTCCGGACCAGCTCCCAGATCTGCTCGCGCAGGCCGGCGTCGCTGCGCAGCTGGGCCGACTCCTCCTCGGCGACGATCTCGTCGTGCGGGAAGTTGGCCTTGAGGGCGCTGATGATGAGGGCCTGCGCGCCAAAGTCGCCAATGGTCACGGGTGACTTGTCGTCCTTGGAGACGGTCCCCTTGGCCTTTTCGTGGAAGACGCGCTTGGTCAGCAGCGCGGCGCGCTGCACGGCCAGCTGGGCCACCTCGAGCTCTCTGGCGTAGATGGTCGTCATTGCGGGGGAGGCGGGGGCGGCGGGGTAAGCGTGGAAGCAAGTGAGATGGCTTGCGATGAGTCTAGCGCGGGGTAGGATGGAGGTGCTCGAGAAGAGAATCGCCAGGGTCAGGACGAGCAAGGAGAGTAGCGAGAGAGGATGAGAATATAACGGCCTGCGTTTGGGCTGGGTTGTGCGGGTTGCCCAACGCATTTCAATACCATGACAGTTTAATCACTCGGGGTTACTTTCGGGCTGGTTTATTACGCATCTCCTTACGCTGCGGTTGCGCTCTCCGGATTCCCCACACCCGCTGCGGCAGCTCTGACGTACCGTGCACTACAGTGGACAAGCCCAAAACTGGGAGGTTGCGATTGTGCGGCTAAATCTACGGACATGGTGAACGGGCCATTGCTACATCTTAGTAAGATCACTTGGGTTTGTTGACGAATGCGGTATCCCATCACCAGCCGTGTTATGCCCTGCAGTGTCTGAACGTGGAGTAATTGCTAGAGCTGGAGCTGGAGCGCACAGTTCCCCGGTAGCCTCGAAGTTTAACAAGGCGCTACGGAGCTAGAAAGGGCCTGCATAAAGATGGCGGGAACCGCGGGCGAGTACTTCCAGCTTCACCGGCCACGAGCGGACATTTCGGACCGATGCCTCTGGAGACGGACTCCCCCACAGTCCGGCTACAGGCAGACAATATGACGGAAGGCAGTTGTGGGATTGTGGAACAGTTAGTGATGGTATTTCCTTCGGCTCTTGATACCTACCTGGGCAGCTCGACCAGATGTCGAACAAGAGTAGCAAGCATATAGGTACAGTACAGTACAGTACAATACAGGACATGTGCATCTTGATCCAATTTACAGTACTACTAGCTTACAATAATAGTAAATAATAACACGCTCTATCCCTATTTCCCCCCTTACATCCTCTCCTCGTCAATCCTATCCCTCAGCCACTCCCCCACTACCTCCTCCCCCTCCTCATCCAGCCCCAACAGCCCCCCTTCCATATCCGCCGAGCCGCCCACCCCAGCAAGCTGCACCCTCCTCTCAGCCTCCCGGGCCCGCACGTTCAAGTCGGCAAACTCATCCTCCCCGCCGTTCGCCATCCGCTGCCTGAACTCCGCCATGCCCAGGCTGCGACGCATCACCGACGCCAGCTCGGTGGCCTGGAGCTTGAAGCTGTTGCCGCCCTTGCCCTTGCGCGACGCGACGGCGTCGTCGTAGAGGAGCAGCGTCTCGGGCAGGCGGAGGGTCGATTGCCGCGGGGGAAAGCGGAAGTAGCCCTTGCGCGGGGGATTTTGCTGCTTTGCGCGCTGGGCGGCTTTGGCGAGGAGCTCGTCTGCCGTCTCGTCGGGTTCGCTTTCGCTCTCGGGACTGCCATTGGATGGTGATGATGATGGTGAGGAAGAGGGGGAGAAGGAGGACATGATGTCGATGGCTTGGGTCCATTCTGGGGGGAGCGTGGAGGAGGACGCGGAGAGCGGGGTGGTGAAGTCGTCTGGGACGTGGAGGTTGGGTGTGTGGAAGAAGAGGCAGGCCGAGGCGAAGGGGTCGAAGAGGTCAGCTGGGGAGGAGAAGAGGAGAGGGGTTTGGTGCTGGAGGAGGGTGAAAGGATCGCTATCGTCGTCTTCGGGTTCGGCCCGAACGGCTTCGTCGAAGACGTCAAGGGGAAGGAGCAGGCCACGCCGCCGCTTGGCCCGGCGGTCGGCCTTGGAGGTGGATCTAGGTGTCTTGTGGATAGGGTGGTCCGGGAGGAACATGGTCCAGTTGTAGATGCCATTGTGGGCTACGAGGCCGCGGACCGTCATGCGGCGGGGGGGGTCCGGCAGGTGGGACTCGGTCAGGGCGAGGCCGGCGGCGAGGCTCGCACCAAGGTAGGAACCATAAATATATGCGGAGCGGGGGCCGGGGGATTCATCATTGGCAGTGCCAAGGTTGGATGAGAGCCATGAGTAACCGAAGAGGACATCATGGATGGGGGTGGGCCATTGGAGGGGAATTTCTGGCCTGTCATGTTCGCCGTGGGGTTGCCATCTGTAGTTGATGACGGCTGTCGGGTGGTCTAAGAGGCATGACGGTAGAGGAACGGCAGGTTCAGCGCCAGCATGGGAGAAGGGTGGGATGAATATCGCCAGAGGGGTAGCGGGGTGGTGCTGAGAGACGTTGTGTAGGCTGCGTGCAGTCAGAAAAGAGGTAGGTGAAAGGAGCTGGTTAACCGGGAGTCCAACCTTATGGTTATCTCACCAGACGATGCGCATGGCACACGGACGTATTCAGTTGAGTAGCGAGTGCTGAGCAGCCGCGACTGGACTCTGTCAGGGCGAATGACGCACCACGCTCTGGATAGACGGAACCATCTCGACATGTTATGGCCCCTGTTCTCCGAGACGACCTAGTAGTGTTACGCGAACTAGGAGATGAACGGGTCACCTCATATCTGTCACTCTCCACTTTTGGCCAAGCTGGATACGTTGGGCCCTGCAGGATTGGTGATCTGGAGGCTGTGAATGAAAGATATCTTGTCAAACAAGCGAGGGATGGATCCCGGGAGCTGCATGCGCGACTGTGCGTGTGACGGCAACTCAGCCAATCACAACGCGCTGATGGAGAGGATCTGCCCTGCTTTGTTTGGCGTTTACGGCCTAGCGTTTAGCACCTTTCAGCATGAGTTATAGGCGCAAAGGCACTATGTTACGCTGTCTTGGATGTACTCCGTCCTTCGTCCCATTGGATCTCCTGCCACTCGATTTGCTCTCCTGGTGGAGGTGTATGACCCCCAAGTGAACTGGAGCAGACCCGTGGATGCGTCTGGCTTAAGAGCTCAATGACACGGAAACCGAAGCCTACGGAAATGCGAGATTTATTGCGGCCCAAATGAACGACGCAAGCGGCGAATGCATCGACAAACACATTCGTGCTGTTGAGCCAGATGGCACACAGCCGCCCGAGCCTTTACAGTATGACCACACCCATCTCGACCCGAGGTGAGTTTTCCAAAACACCAGTGCTCCCGATCGGATATGAATCCGCTAACCTCCGTACAAAAAAGCCGGTGGTGGTTTGCTTCGTCTGCCTTCCCCATGATCGCAGGCACTCTGGGCCCCGTTGCGTCTGCTTTCAGTATATGCGCACTTGTAAGGCCATGGAGACAGAGCTTACCGCCAGGGACCGACATCGACTCGGCACCCTTCATAGCTGATCCTCCGTGGTTGACGATTGTCAACGCCGTCCAGCTGGTCATCGCCATCGTCGCTAACATGGCCCTGCTCCTAAACATGACCAGGAGGCTCAGATTCGCCATTGCCCAGCCTGTCACCATTCTCGGCTGGTACATCTCGTCCGTCTGTCTGGTGGCCCTCGCCGCGACCGCTTCCGGTCCCTTGGTGATCCAACCGGCCGACGAGTTCATCTGGTCCCAGGCCTTCTACTACGGCGTGTACGCGGCCGTCCTCTACTTCTTTGTCGCCTCCCTCATGGTGGTCACCTATCTGGGCGCACAGACAGGCCATTATCCCAAGGACTTTGTGCTTACGCCGAGCCAGCGGACCCTGATGCTGCAGACCATTATGCTCCTCTTCTATTTGCTCATTGGGGCCCTGATATTCAAGAGCATCGAAGGGTGGAACTACCTGGATGGGGTGTACTGGGCGACTGTGACCCTCTTCACCGTCGGTTTCGGTGACCTCTACCCCACCACAACTCTCGGGAGAGCCCTGCTCATGCCTTACGCCTTGGTCGGAATCATCAGTCTCGGTCTTGTCATCGGCTCTATCCGCAGCTTGGCTGTCGATCGCGGCAGACGTCGGCTTGATGCTCGAATACTGGAGAAGAAACGACGCAAGATGCTGCGGACGCTGACGCTGAAAGGCAAAGATGGCGTCCTCGTGCCCATCAAGGACACTGGAACTGCCTTGGCGCCTATTCCGGCCGACTCTGGATTGACCGAATTTGAGCGAAGAGAACAAGAGTTCAGGCTGATGCGCAAGATCCAAGAGGTTGCCGCTCAACGGCGCCGCTGGTTTGCCATGGCTGTCTCGACGGGCACATGGCTTGTCCTCTGGCTGGCCGGCGCCAGGGTGTTCCAGGAGTGCGAGGAGAGGTATCAGGGCTGGACGTATTTTGACGGTTTCTACTTTGCTTTTGTCAGTCTGACCACCATTGGCTACGGGGACAAAACGCCCGTGTCAAATGCGGGCAAGTCGTTCTGGGTATTTTGGGCTTTGCTCGCCTTACCCACCATGACCGTCTTGATCTCCAACGCGGGGGATACCATCGTCAAAGGCATCCGCGAAGCAACCGACCAGATAGCCACAGTCACCATTCTGCCTGGCGAGCACGGCTTCAAGAAGGATTTCAAGCTTCTGCTACGGACACTGTCCTGCGGCATCCTCTTCCAGGAGGAGACGGAACAATCCCCAACCGGCGTCCTCGGCGATACCCAGGACATCGACCCCTCGAGCGGCGCTGAAAATGACATCCAAGACACCGCTCACCAAGACGAAGCCGACCTCGAAGCGGAAGGCAGCACCCAATCAGCAGCAACATCAGCCAAACTCAAACGTTCTCAGAGCGAAAAGGACGAAGCCCACACTAAAGAAGTCGAGGCCATCATTGCCGGCGCAGCCACCAGCATCAGCACCGCCCGTCCCAAACACCGCTCCCGCGCGCATTCCGCCTCGCGGCGCCAGTTCCTCGCCCCCATACCCTCCGCCAAACCGGATTACCACATCACCCTCATCGACGAGATCGACCGCATCATGCGCCACCTCAAGCACAAACCGCCGCGGAAGTATTCCTTCTACGAATGGGCCTGGTACTTGAGACTGATTGGCGAGGACGAGGCTGATGCGGGCAGGCACCGCAAGGCGAATCCGCACGTCAAGGGGAAGAAGGCCGATAAGCTGCGCGAGGGGAGCGGTGCGGGTACTGCTAGCGCTGTGGAAGGGCAGGTAGAGGTAGAGGGGGAGTCGTCTGCGTGGAGCTGGGTCGGGAGCAGGAGTCCGCTTATGGGGACGCAGGAGGAGGCCGAGTGGATTTTGGAGAGGCTAATTGCTAGGCTTGGGGAGGAGCTGAGGGAGGTGAGGGCGGCCAGGGAAAGGTTGGAGAAGGAGGCAGAGTGATCATGGTTATGAGCGCACGGGAGGGCGTTGTAGGCGTACATTTTCGGGATGCATAATCTTGAGGATGTATTGTCGCATTAGGGATACCCAGATCAGATCAATCCGCGGGTAGAGCTAGGTAGGTTGATACAACACAAGCAGATGACGAGAAGCCAACATAATGAGCCCCAGCAGGTTAAAAGTTTTTTTTTTCTCTTTTTCTTTTTTTTTTCACTGTGAATATAATCACGGTGCACGTTGCACCGGATTACAGCAAGAACATGTCATCTATCCTATTCTGGAGATAAATGAATATGAAAAGGGAAGAAAACCGAGACCAATCTCCCAAGTCGTGACCTGATCTACCAGCGGTAAGGCTTTATAAAGCTCTAATATCCGCAACCCCGAAGTCTCAAGAGTAAATGAAAATACTATACACAAATAAAATCACCCGTCAGGGTCACTATTTAGCACACAGGCGCTACCCAAATCAGCTTCCCACTTCTATCACCCTCATCCTAGAATGACGAAAAATGAAAAAAAAAAAAAAAAAAAAAATTACTTCCCGGTCCTCCACCACCTCTTCTTCTTCCCTTCTCTCGTCTCATACCCCTCTTCCTTGACATTATGCTGCCCTACAACCGTCAAGAACACCTGATCCAGCGTTGTAGGACTGACACTGAAGTGCTCGACCCCCAAGAACTCCCTGTTCTCCTCGAGCAGCACCACAAGCTTGCCAATCGCCGATGAGGACGAGGAACTCGTCCCAGCTTCCGAGGTGATCTCATCCGTACCACTGTTCTCCGTCGGTGCAGGAGCAGCCATCATCTCGGCGGGGATACTGAACCTCATCTGGCCGTGGTACGTCTTCTCCTCGACCTCGGCGCGCCCGCCGAACGCCTGGGCAATCCAGCCCTTTATCCTCCGGACATGCTCCTCGCTGGTCCTCGGCGCGCCCTTGCACACGAGGTGCACGTACAGGCGGTCGCCGAACCGCTTCCTGAGCTGGTCGACGCCGCCCATGGCCAGCATCCGCTTGGCCAGGATGCCGGCGCGGCCGGCGAGGGCGTCGGCCTCCTCCATGCTGTGCGTGGTGAGGAGGATGCTGCGGCCGGGCACGGTGGCGGCCAGGGTGCGCCACATGATGCGCTTGGCGGCGGCGTCGAGTCCGCTCGAGGGCTCGTCGAGCAGCACGACCGACGGGTTGCCCATGAGGGCGATGCCCAGCGACAGCTTGCGCTTGTTGCCGCCAGAGAGCGCGTGGGCCTGGCGCGTGCTGAACGCCTGCAGGCCCACGGCGCGGATCACGGCGTCGACGTTGTATCCCACGTCCGGGATCCCGCGCACGCGTGCGTAGAACCGGAGATGCTCCTCCACCGTCATCTGGTCCACGGCGTCGAACTGCGGGCACACCCCCAGGTGCGACCGCGCCGCGGCCAGGTTGCGCGTCACGCTGGCGTCCTCGACGAAGACGTCGCCGCCGCGAGCTCCGCCCGACGGCTTGATGTCGCCTCGGATGACAGTGATGGTGGTGGACTTGCCCGCGCCGTTGGGCCCGAGAAGCGCGAAGACTTCGCCGTGCGGGATGCCGAACGTGACGTTGTCGACAGCTGTGTTGGAGCCGAACGATTTGGTGAGGTTGATGACGCGGAGACCATCGGTGGTCGGATTCCCCGGTGCGCTGGCCGAGGTCTTGACGCGGACGAGCTCATTGGCGACTTCTTCGTCTGAGATGGCGGCTCGTTCGTCGTCGGCGGTCGAGGGAGCCGACGGGGAGGAGCGGAAGAACATCCGGCGGAGCGAAAAGCCTGCGCTTCCGCCGTCGGCCCAGACGAGGATGACGAACAGGACGATGATCTGGGCGATCAGGTACACGATTGGTCCGCCGTAGCGCACCATGTCGGCCGGGGTCGTGGCGAGCTGGTCGCCATCGCATGAGGTGGCGAAGAGGTTCAGCGCGACGAATAGCGCACGACAGACCGAGACGATGGGAGCCAGCGCCGAGATGACAAAGTGCACGACAAGCAGCAGGCTGTCGATCCGGTGGACCGGCGCATACACCATGACGCAAATGTAGGCGATCAGATAGATCAGCAACAAGATGACCTGGCCAGCGGCGGTAAACGCGTAGGCCGACAGCTGGTTGGCGCTGAAGAGAGAGATATTGTACGCCAGTATGATCGACGCCAGGCCGTGCAGCATGAAGACCACGAAGACGTAACCAACGTGATACCATACGTTGGGTGCCAGACCGGCAAACAGGGCGATGCTAATCACGGCGCCGGCCAGGACAACGACAAAGTCGAAGCTCGTGTAGGCGAGCCAAAGCGGCAGCGGCCTCACTCCGTTCGAGTACTGCAAGCCGCGGACATTGCGACGCCGCTCCAGATTCGGGTACAACGAGAAGAAGGCCGGGTAAGCACAGAGCGCGAGGCCAATGTACACCAGCACCTGCAGAGAATCGCCCATATCGGGGTTGAAGGGAGTATCGAAGAAGATGTAGGTCGACGCGATGGTCGTGTTGGTCAGGAGCATATCCATGACCCACTGACCGAACCAAGCGTTAATCATCTCGGGTCTGTCCCCCTTGTAGACGAGCGTTGGACGTGACGAGTCATCACCCAGCCAGATGCCGGCGGGCGTGACGTTCTTGCGGTACTGCACAATGGCATCGGTGAAATCGTCGAACGAGTCGACAATTGTCAGATTCCTGAAGAAGTCAGCCGGGCTGCTGATAGCCCTGGCGGCAAGGCTGCTGCCGCCCTGCGACCCGAGAAAGATGGGCGTGAAGAGGCGCATGAGGGTCTCCTGCGAGAATCTTTCCGCCGGGCCGCCGACCATGAACAGGTCGAAGTCGCCGTCAAAGAGGTTGACCGCCTCCCGACTTGATGATTGGTCAGCGGGGCTGCACCCGGCCGCGTCCTGGTCCCTGACGAACAACATGACCAAACCAGCTGCCGCGACGGGAATCGCGAAAGCCGCCAGCGATGGGAACCAGTTCCCCTTGAAGATGACGCACCGCTTGAGGAAGAGCACCCATGTCTGCCGCAAGAAGCCAACACGCCGTCCGGATAAAAGTTCGAGGCCACCCTTCTCCTTGGAGCCGGCGGCGTTGATAGCCGACTTCTCCTCATCAGCCGAACTGAGCACACCGCGCTGGTCAATTTCTGCGCCACCGTCGCCTTTGACTTCGTCGGCGAGCTGAAGGAACACATCCTCAATAGTAGGGCCAGAGAACCGATAATCAGTAATGCCAGCAGCCTCAAGCTCCTTGATCACCATCGCCGCCAGGCTAGATGTGGATGCAATGTACGCAGCCTCCTCGTGTGTCGCCTTCTTGGTGACGCCTGCAATATCGGGAAGCGACGGGATCAGCTTGACGCTGTTGACATGGATCCTGTAACCGCCGCCCAGCCGGTCCTTGAGCTCGACCGACGTGCCCTTGGCCCGAAGGTTGCCCTTGGACATGACGGCGATGTAGTCAGCCAACAGGTCCGCCTCATCGAGGAAGTGCGTCGTCAGGATGATTGTGCGCCGGCCGCGCTCCGCCAGTAGGATGTCCCAGATCTTCCTCCGGCTCAGGGGGTCCAGGCCGCTCGACACCTCATCGACGCAGCAGACGGCGCTG
This sequence comes from Madurella mycetomatis, assembly GCA_022530565.1. NCBI lineage: Eukaryota > Fungi > Ascomycota > Sordariomycetes > Sordariales > Madurella > Madurella mycetomatis. The sequence continues at coordinate 8,317,469 of JAJTVB010000003.1, read as the reverse complement.
CCGCCCGTGAGCATCATTCCGAGCTGCAGCTTGCGCTTCTGACCGCCGGACAAGGTGCCCGACTTGGCCTTGATCTTCTTCTCGAGGTCGACCGACACGACGAGCTGGCGGATCTCGTCCTTGGTAGCGTGGTTGCCCGGCGACTTGAGCTTATTGAAGATGCGGATGTGTTCCTCCACCGTCAGTTCGTCCCAGAGCACGTTCTTTTGCGGGGCAATGCCCAGGCCGCCGGTACCGTCAATCGTGATCCTGCCACTCGTAGCTTTGTTGATGCCGGCGATGGTGTCGAGCGTGGTGCTCTTGCCGCTGCCGTTGGCGCCCAACAGGGCGAGGATCTGGCCGCGGCTCGCGGCGAGGGTGAGCTTGTTGACGGCCACCACAGGGTCTTTCGGCTTCGAGAAGAAGGAAAACATGCGGCGAACGATGCCGGGCTTGTAGATCTTGGTGAAGTCGTCGAGCTGCACGGCGCAGTCGGGGCCCAGATCTCCGCGATTCTCGCCCATGACAATGTTGCGGCCGCTCGATGTCGTGCCGTGCAACCATCTCTCGACCAAGGCACCAAGGATCGGGTAGATGATGGTCTGGCCGGCGAGAAAGACGAAGAAGACGACGCCCGGGATATTCCACGGGCTATTCGGGGGCTCCGCGAGGAGGTCTGTAGGCCACTGCTCTTTTTCCCAGCGGGAAAGCAGCGTCACAAAGTATGTAAAATTGCACGGCGCGAACAAGAGACTCAAAGCCATGACAGTGCCCGTGGTGGGCGCGGTCACGACTTGGGCGATGACGGCTAGAAGAATGTACAAGATGGTAACTGTCACGCCGCTCAGCTGCGACTTCTTGAAGAAGGCAGCGCCGAGGATCGACATGGAACTCAGGGCGAGGCCGGCAAGGATAAAATATAGCAAGACAACGAGGGCACTCGTCTTGGCCCAGACGCCGCTCCACAGGATCAGGGCGCACACAACCCAGCCCGGGAGATACAGGATCGAGAAGGAGAAGTGGTACGACACCAGACGGGCGGCCTGGGGTTGCCAGCGGCTGCGGGTGGTCATCATGGCCTCGATCAACGTCGACATGCCGGTCTCGCGCTCCGTCGCAATGAAGCCCGTCATGTGATAGACGGTACCGATGAGACCGAGAAGGAAGGTGACGCCAAGGGCGTTGGCGAGGGTGTCTTGGAACATGACACGAATCCGGTCGGCGCGCTCCTCGGGCGTTTCTGGGGTGAAGGGGTACTGGTCGATGGCATCGGGCAATGCCACAGCGCCGTCGTTGCCGCTGTCGTTGTCGTTATTGCGGGAGATGGCCACGTTCACGGCATGCTGCAGAGGGAGTATGTAGACCTGGGCGTCGTTGGTGTCAATATCGACATCGATGCGGCCGCCGCCCAGCGCGCCGTCAGCGCGCAGCGTGTAATTCCACAAGCCGCCGTTGCCCTCGCTCGGAGAAGCGCGGAAGATGACAGCGCCGTAACAGGACGTGACCCCGCGGAGCGAGGCGCGGCAGACGTAGGGCAGATCGGCCTCGGAGGCCAGAACGGTCGCATTGCTCCCCGCGGCTCTTACTGTCGTGGCGAGCTCGTCGATGACACGCTCAATCTCGCCGCCGGTGAAGCCGCTGTGCACAAAGACGACATTTTCCCGGCCGCTCCTAGCCGCTATCTGCAGGCCGTCGGACAGGGAGCGGATGGGGTGCGGAGAGCTGATGCCGAAATTGGCGCCGGGCACAAACAGATTCCTCGAGAAACTGAGAAAGGAGATGATGATGATGGGCAGGACAAATGCTCGGAACACGGTCGCAAAGCCATGCCGCCCCAGGACAATAAGCCAGTTCTTCAGCGTCAGCGTCCACGTCTGCCGGAGGAGCGCCATATCGGCGTCGGCCCGTCGGGCGGGCCCCCTCGTTGATCGGCGCACCGGGGAGCCGCGATGGCGCTGGGTGTCGCGCCGTGCGAGCAACTAGCTGGAAGTGTAAAACAGGCGCCGTTTACGAGTCGATTGGTGGGTTAGCGTGTCCGCCTCAATTAGCGCGCTGCAGTGTCTCAAAGGTCCGTCCAGTCTTTTGCCGGGTCGAGCAGCGATGTCTGTTTGAGAAGTAGTCCCCCTGAGAGTAAACCGACTTTGAATTAACTTCTTGAAGGATTCTCGTTGCAGTTTCGGAGTGGGTACGGAATTTGTATTTCACGCCGTAACTTACTGCGTAATCCTCGTGTCTGCATGTAGGGAATAGCTCAGATTACACCGAACGCTGGAGCGAGGCTTAGACCTTCACCCAAGGCCAATTCCGTGCTTGGCTGAGGCTAGGCGCCTGCTAACCCCGGATGCGGCAACGTGGACCGCGCCCGTCAAGGCGCTGGCGGATTTTGCGGCAGAGGCAAGGCGCCGCCCAGATGAAATCGCATGACGCAACGTTTTGCTGAAAAGATCCTTGCATCATCCAAGATCCCATGTTAATGGTCTTGAGCGCTCTTCACAGCCGAATTCAGCCTTGGGGCCATTCCTTCCCTGGTCGCCCCACTTGTTCTGCCCCACGATCCATGCGTCGCCAAGCACATCCTCTCAATCGCGGGTCGCTTGACAAGGGTCCGTCCAATTCTCAGAAGAAACGATGCTTTACAGTCACTCACGAAATCGGGCTTCCGCTTTCTAGGTATCTTGCTGTGTACATGCCTGACCTTCTGGACCCATGGGTCTTTTATGCACATAGCCGCTCTCACAGCGCGATTTCACCCATGCCCAAGCACCTCTGCTGGCCTATTAATCAGACCGATGCAACTGCACATTATAACGATAACCGTCAGCTAGATTTTTTGAGGGAAAAAAATTGCAGGCCAGTGAAATGGGTAACAAAGTAGGCCCAATGTACGGCTTCGTCGAGTTCTCGGCGGATTTGTTCGGCATATTTCTACACCTGTACCGGGAAAGAAAACCGATCAGATGTTGGCGTCTGGGCTGGGCGGCGGTGTCTGGGTTTTCTTTGTCCGTCAGAGGCGTAAGTTATCCACTTTGATGTCAATGCACAAACCGGCCAAGTGACTAAAGGACAATGTCTTGGAATCTCTCTCTCTTCCCAGCTTAGCAATCTGTAGCAGAGGTAGCGACAACTGCAGAAGCATTGCTTCGAGTCATTACAAAATGACGCGTTACTTAGTCGGAAATAGCTGACAGCATAGATGACCGCCTTGGAAAAAAAAAAAAAAAAAACCCTCTATCGGGTTAGGTATTTGACCCCCGATTCCATATTATATGCAATGTAAGAACATCTAGATACTCCCAAAAAGAAAAGAAGAAAAGAAAATATGAATTCCCCCGTCCTAACCGTCCCCATTGCCGCTCGCATTTTGCCATTCAGTTAGATCAAAACGAGTAGAGACAGTATCAGGGTGATCCCGACCCAATACTCGCTGCTGGAGATGGAGGCAGTTCTGCAGCAATGTTAGAGCATCGCTAAGACGGCCCTGGCTCTTCTTGATGAAGGCGAGGTTGTTCATGCTGGTCATAGTATCAGGATGCTCCTCTCCTAGCACCTTCTTCCTCGTCTCCATCACTTGTATCACTAGCTCTTCGGCCTCCTTCCATCTACCTTGATCCCGATACGTCGACGCTAGGTTAGCTATACCAATAAGGGTATTGGGATGTCCCTCTCCTAGCACCTTCTTCGTCGCCTCCATCACTTGTATCACTAGCTCCTCGGCCTCCTTCCATCTACCTTGGTTCTGATACGTCGATGCTAGGTTACCTATACTAATAAGGGTATCGGGATGTTCCTCTCCTAGCACCCTCTTCGTCGCCTCCATCACGTGTATCTCTAGCTCTTCGGCCTCCTTCCATCTACCTTGGTCCCTATACGTCGACGCTAGGTTACCTATACTAATAAGGGTATCAGGATGCTCCTCTCCTCGCACTCTCTTGCTTGCTTCCATCACTTGTACTCCTAGCTCCTCAGCCTCCTTCCATCGGCCTTGGCCCCAATACGCCAACGCTAGGTTACCTATACTAGTAAGGGTACTAGGATGTTCCTCTCCTAGCATCCTCTTCCTCGCCTCCATCACTTGTACCCCTAGCCATTCAGCCTCCTTCCACTGACCTAAGTAAGATAAGAATTCGGCAACACAATAGCGAAGTGACGCCCTCGCTAACTTCTCATCTCTCGACCCGGTGCCTTCATATTCTAGTACCGCATATACATGCGGAAGATATGCATTGCATGTTGTCCAATTCTCGTAGTTGCCAGGCGGGTAAGCTTGTGATAACACTAAGACCGCTTGCTCTATGAACAAGTGTATTTTGTTATTCCCAGTGAGCCATTTCCGAGTAACCAATTGTACAAGCCGATGGATATCGAATCCGTAGCTTTTATCCCCAGTAACAAATGAAAATGCCTTTAGAACCCCTAAGGCCTTTGTAAGCTCCATTTCTCTCCTGGTCTCCTCGCCCAGTTGTTGTTTGCTATAGAGGGATAGAAATTCCCACGGAATAGCCTGCCGGTCAAGAAGACTCATGAGCGAAAGAAGTTCACTCGCAAAGGCATTTTGCTGTTGAATCTGCTCAAACGAGAGGATCCACGCCTCCGCTACTGCACGGGGAGCCTCCGAGTCTCTCCCGACCGTCTCAAATTGTTCACTAAGTAGATCGACGAGGTGCTGGTCGCTCTTATCTAGGAGCTCAAGGTAATCGCCGATCGTTATAGTATTCTCTTGGATAAACGCAGCTGCCTGGACGAGCGCAAGCGGTAGGTGCTCCAGCCGAGAGGAAAGAGCCGAGTATTCGTTGGTAGGAGCGTTAAGCCGTGTACGAAGTAACTGGACCGTCTCATCCTCGTCCATTATCCCGACTTCGATAGGACGTTTCCCTTTGGCTAGCCTCGAGCCCGTCTGCTTATTCCTGGTTGTAACAAGAATAGCGCTGTTCGAGCAGTCGGGGAGGTACCGTCCGAGGTCCTCCTCGTGGTTGAATGTACCACTGTTCTTGGATCCCCATTGCTCACCGAAGAAGAGTTGCGTGTCGTCGGCGTTGTCGATTACCATGAGCCACAAACCGCGATCCTTCTTCTCCAGCCACGTCTTCACCAGCTTCAAGACGTCCGTCTTAGGATCATTATGACCGGGGACCTCGCATTCCTTTGCAATGGAAGTATATGCTTGACGGAACCGCTCGGCGTTGCTTGCATGGACCCAAAAGACCGAAATTGTCGGGTGCGTCTCTCGGAGCCAATACACGTACGCTATTGCGATCTGTGTTTTCCTACTCTTGATTAGTTTAGGTGCATAGGTATGAGGATGTATTGAAGTACCCAATGCCGCCTAAGCCGCAGAGAGATACTCTCGGCTGCGATGTACTCCTTGTTGGGGACTGCCCATGGCCAAGCTCTCTCTTCAGCTGTTCGAGAATTTCGGAGCGCCCGATAAAGTCCGGATTGCTGGCGTACGGCACAATAACTGTCTTAATTTAGCCAGCATGCCAGCCGCCTTGATTGCATATACCTACAAGGCACGGGAGAGCTATTCCCCTCATCGCAGTCTCCCTGGACATGACTGCGCAAAGGTCGAGCAACACGCGTCTCGTTGAGAACTTCCCTATCGATAGTCAGGATCCATGAGCAACAACAATAATGAAGCCAAATAACATACTCCAATTTCGTACTCAACCATTCTTTAAGATCGTCAATGGAGCTGCACCCCTCCGGCGGAGTCGGGCGTGGCTGGGGGGGGAGAGAGATAGACGTGTCGAAGCGTGCGCTCCTTCTCAAGCCCTGGTAGAATCTAGCTCCGCTTTTCTCAATCTCATGCACAAGCCCAGATCCAGGTCCATCGGTTGTAGCAGCCAATCCATCCATGTCCAAGACCTCGGAGCGCTTCTCCAGTTTGTCCTTCATATACATGAGGCAGAGTGTATAGCAAATAGCTATACCGTGCGACATGTCTGCCACCATCTCATCTTGACGAGTAAGCGGTCCAAAGGAATGCTTGTACAAGAGTGGGTGCGCAAGCCGATTGTACAGATTCTCCGCGACAGTTGTAAGCTGTACTTCGAACATCACGCCGCAAAATCGAGAAAGCGTTCCGCTAATTCCGCTTTTCAGGCTAACGCGATGATTGCGAGTTTGGTACGCACCAAACCACGATGTCCAAGATTGGCCGACTTCGCGTTCTGGAGAGAAAACAGCTGGCGTCTTCTCTTCCCGGAAAGTTTCTTGAACGAAACGAATGACTTTCTCCATGTCATCGGGGAAATCCAACACAATCCTGAGCCCGACAAGATCGTGTAGTTCGCGGAATATGTCAGCAAGACTTTCGAATCGCTTCTGCTGCTGCTCCCAGAGGTATTTCTCGCGCCGATCAAGTGATTTTCCGACAGACTCTACGGCCTTAGTTCTACCGAGGACTTGACAATCAATTGCTCCCTGTTCGAGAACATTTTCGCAGAACTCCTTCACACTTTTCATCATCGTTTCGTATTCGCCTCGCAGCAGGGGCCAGATGTCGTGGACGAAGGCATGTTTGGGATCTGGGCTAGGAGTCTCACGCATGATCTGATCGATTCTCGCCCGTAGTGGTTGGTTTCCGGTAAGAGTTTCGCGCGCCTGGGCGGGAACGAGTGCGTGCGAATCCATGGTATACGCCTATATCGTGATTTTACCGCACGAGGGTATATCGGTGCCGATGGTGATAGCGGTGAAGTAGGAGACAACCAAAATCGGTGTAGCTGCGATGAGAACCCTGTATCAAGAGGTGGTGTCTCGCGCAAAGTGAAGAGTGCGCCCATAGACGTGGGGAAACCAGACTCTGGGTGAGGGCATCTTGGGTCTTCATGCTTCGATCCGCAACGCCTATTAGTTTACGTGGACCAGTCACAATCGCATGTTGATGAATCGCAGGGCTATGTTGGGCACTAATGAGGACGCATATTTCCAACGCGACCGGGCGGAGCACATGCTGTACGCCACACAAGGCAATCTTGGCAGATTGAGTTGTCTTTCCATAGCGGAGCACCCTGCACCAAACCCATCTCGCTTTGACATACAGTCAGTGTCTAGCCTTGACGGCCGGGCGCCAAGGAGAGTTCCAGGCAGAGAAGGCCGAGTTTGGAGGGTCTTCACGCTTTAGATCAATACTACACCAGCGATTTGCGAGCTTGAGCAGGTTCTACACACGCAGATGCGTTATTCTCTCTAGCTCAGCTACCTAGCATATCTATTACATAAACCCAAGAGACGGAGCATGAGCCACACAAACCAATCGTACAGGGACTTTGCAAAGTCGCGAAGCCAGACCAACCCTTGCCTCACTGGTTTAGTCGAGCATTTAGGACGCGGAGCCGAGAACACAAGTACAATTGTTACACTCGACTACCCTCAAGACGGCCAATTGACGCCAAATCCATTTCTAGTGACCGAGGTGGATCTGGCCGAGCTGCTTGCGGCTACCTCTGCAATCTACGGCCGAGTTTTGCTCGTGGAGAACATCCGACCCAGTCTAGTCAGTCTTCTGGGGGAGATTCTGGGCCTGGACCCAATCTTCTTTGCCGGTCACATCACCACCAATTTTGATGATATTGAGAAAGCACCGCCTCCTCCCTCTCTTGCATTGTTTCCGTCTCAAATCGCTGAGAGAGGTTATCTTCACCTCCACTTCCAGCAGGTGTTAGATTTGGGGACATCGGACGCCCTCAAATATTCAACGTATGCCCTCAAGACGGACTCAAACATTCCTCGGAATGTCCGGCGCCTACCCTGCCTATCAGGACGACAGCTTGCTCTTGCCCGAGCGTGCTGTTCTGTCGTAGTGAAAAACATCAAGGGTTCATGGATTTGTAAGCTCTATGTCGACACTTAATTACCGACTTATTACTAACATCGACAGGCCTGATCCTGGTAGATCCTCCAGCAAAGACGGTTATTGAAACGCTGAAACCGGGAGGACGGAAGAGGTACCCAAGCAAGCCTTTGCATGGAGGTTCCGAAGACTTTGCCCAACCGACGTCTTTTGAGTCCTTCAGATCTGCTACAGGTAGCCACCCGTGGAACAAGAATTCGATGCTTAACAGCTTGCTCCACTACTTCAGTAACCAACCCCCCGGGTTCACGGTCACTCAGCCTAGCATCTTGAGCCTTGGTTACTACCCGATGCGGATCTTCCTAGCTGAATGGGTCACTTACATCCATCTACTAAGTCGCTACTTCAAATACTACGAATACAGCTTGCATGATATTCAGCATCGACTGCACGACAGCGATATTGTTGACCTCCAGCGTTGGCGGCGTCGGAGCATGCAAAGCCAGCAGAAGTTGAGATTTCTCGCTATGTTCATTGACTATTGGTCGCAGAAGGAGACCAACAAGCAGCCCTGGGACATGGTGCAGAAGGATATCAGCCACGTGCTCTCGCAGCTGGAGCATTACAGCCGGTCCCTCGAACAGATGATTCCAGTGGCGACGTCGATGGCCCAGATACTTGACTCGCAGCGCGCGATGCTCCAGACTGCCAACGTCAGCAGGCTGACTTTCATTGCGCTGGTGTTTGTACCTCTGTCTTGGGTTGCCAGCCTGTTCAGCATGTCCGGCGAATACGCCCCAGGTCACAGGCAGTTCTGGGTATATATCGCCACTGCGCTGCCGGTACTATTTGTGGTCTTGCTTCTACCGGCGCTCCAATGGGCCAAAGTAGCCGAAAAGCTGAAAGAGCTCGGGATATGTTTGACACGACGAGCCGGGAAACAGAAAACTGGGGCTGAATTTGCGTAGCTGCGCTGCATTCTGCAGACGCGTCGTGATAAGTCTCTCTGACACTGCTCGCAGTAGCAAAACCCGGAGTCTGCATTGGCGAGATGTGAGCAGATGGGCAAGACAACGCCGGGCAAGGATTTCGCGTACGGAAATCAAAGCCGATAGAAGGAAGCCGATGGAAACTCGAGTCGCTGGATGCGCAAGTGATAGACGGGAAAGAAGGTGCTAGGGCCGGAGCATCCGGATACACCGAGAACAACCACGCGTTCACCTGGAAGAAATAGTACCATCTCAGCGATACTCTGGAGCTGATACAGAGCTCGGTCCTGATCATCATCATACCATCAGTAATATTCCTGCCTTTACCAGCTAGCTAGACTGAATAGAAAGAGGTCGGGGAATGGCTAGGACGTTACGGTGATAGAGGTAGAATAGGGGAATGATAATTATCTCTGCGCTCGCGTTATATTTCAGAGCTTTATTTACGCAGGCAACCATCATTATTTACAGTCTTGCTTACAGCGCTGTATGATAGCCACTATTCTAAGCCTCCAATTCGGTGCTCTATGCTTCAAGCTCTACGGGCAGAGGCCCTAGGGAATCTTATAGACGAGCCCATCAGCTGGCTTTGATAAAGCGGTCGAGCCACCTCACGTCGAGTATACGAACCAGATTCAGGCATTCAGGCGCTTTTGGTCAGAGGTTCTTCTCGCTGACCCTCACCGGTTTCTTGGTCCGGCTAACTATTATCGGTGTGGTTGCATCGCTTTGATACAGTAATCAGTCGGCGAAGTACTCTCGGTCCGGGTGGATAGATGATGTGCGCAGAAATTCTGCCTCAGCAAAAGCGGAAGCTGATTTTACTAGCAACTGTATATCTAGGGCTGGCAAGTGTCAACATGCCAATTCTAAAGTCAACCATTGGCTAACGCGATACTACGGAGAATCATCTGGTCTTTTCCATCACTATTCGCCGTCTCCGGTTAACTGAATTTTTGGGTATCCTACTTTATTTGTGCGCTGTAATCACATTAGCATCCGGTCTCCTATTCGTCACCCAGGCTCAGGTAGGGTCACTCACGAATGCCTTCTTCGGGCAGGGGTTGAATATCGACCAACTCAGCCGCAAACTTCTTGTTGCCCTGCTTCTCCTCCCGCAGGAAAGGGAAGGGCAGGACTTCCCTGATAGAGTAGTTGTTCGTAATGAACTACACAAGGCTGTTAGTTTACAATCAGCCTTGCGGTTAGCCTAAGAACCTCACCATGGCAAGACGGTCGATACCAAGACCCCAGCCGCCAGTCGGCGGCACTAAATCATCGTTAGTCTCAGCCACATGCCCTGCCATCTCGGAAAGAGCGGCACTTACGGCCATATTCGAGCGCATTCAAGAAGCTCTCATCTACAAGTTGACTAATCTTCAGTTAGCTTGGCCTGCATCGCCCTAGACAACGGTTAGAAGTGGTCCGGAGACGTACGCCTCATCATCGCCTTGGTCCTTCTGGCGAGCCTGCTCCTCGAACCGAAGTCGTTGGTCGAACGGGTTGTTTAGCTCAGTGTATGCGTTTGCGATCTCCTTCTTGCAGACGAACGCCCTGTGGAAACGTCAGTTCACGGGTCAAGGAAACTCGGCACGCCCAGACCTACTCGAATCTCTCGCAAAGACCTGTGTGCTACTGGTTAGTCATCCGGCTGGAACGGGGACAAGGGTCGCGAGTACATACCCTTCTTGGACCGATGATACTTGGCCAGAGGACTCATCATCTGCGGATGCTCAACTGTACTCCATATCAGCACAGGCTTCTGCATCCATTGGCCGCCAGTGGCACTCACGAATAAAGGTCGGGTTGACACAGGTAGATTCGATAAACTCGCCCGTGAGCTTGTCAATCATGCGGGCGTTGGTGAGTGGCGGTGCGCACTCAACGTTCATCTTCTTGCAGACTCTCTGCAGGAACTGGTTGGTCTCGTCGGTGTGGAGCTCCTCATTAGGAGGGAACTTCTCTCCGGTTGCCTTCTCGAGCTCCGGAATCATCTCGACTCTCCGCCACGGCGCCTCCCAGTTCACCTCGTACGTCTCACCGTGCTGGGTCGTGAAGGTGGTCTTATACGAGCCAGTGAGCTCCTTGACCAGTGAGGAGACAAGCTCCTCGGTGATGGTCATCAAGTCGTACATATCCGCATATGCCCAGTAGAACTCGCACGACGTGAACTCGGGGTTGTGCGTCAAGTCGATGCCCTCGTTGCGGAAGTTCTTGCCTAGCTCAAACACCTTGCCGAACTGGCCTACAATCATCTTCTTGAGGAACAGCTCTGGCGCGACTCTCATGTACATATCAATATCCAAGTCGTTGTGGTGAGTGACGAACGGAAGCTGGTGACTCTGTTAGGGCACACGAAATGGGGTTCCTGGCTCAATATTCACTTACAGCCGTAGCACCGCCAGCGATCGCGTGCATCATGGGAGTCTCGACCTCGATGAAGCGCCGCTCATGGAAGACTGCACTCTGTTAGACACCACAAGTTGCTCCCCTGAACACGAATCGCACATACAGTCACGAATGTAGCGAACCATACGGCTGCGCTGCCAAAGGACCTGGCGGCTTCTGTCGTTCCAAAGCATATCGAGATACCTCATGCGGGCTCTCTGCTCGCTGTCCGAAAAAGGGAAGCGCACACTAGGCAACATGTGCAAGCACGGGCTTAGCAGGACGATCTCGGTCGCAAAGATGGAGAGCTCGCCCTCCTTGCCCTCGGCGAGCCGGTTCTTGGGATTCGTCCGGCCAGCATAGCCCACAATGCCAATGACGTCGCCGCGGCGGATGTTCTCGTGCTGCTTCTCGAATGGGACGCCGCCCTCCTTGACCAATTGGGCCTGGCAGACGACCTGCAACTGTGTGCCGATGCTCACGGTATCGGCCGAAGTGCGAATGTCTTAGTTAATTCGTCAGCAGACTGACTGGGGCAGGGACTCTCGGCCGCGATAGTTACCGTAGAAGATCAGCTTGGATCCGCTGGCGCGCTTATTGTAGATGCGGCCCGCGATCCGGAGCTCCTTGCCCTCGGCCGTCTCGCCCGACTTCAGGTGGCCAAACTCCTCAACGAACTTGGAATCATCGTATGTGACGTGGAACTTGTGTGGGTACGGGTTGGTCTCGGGGTTCTTGAGCACTGTTGAGGTACAGGATCAGTACATGCGGCTACCGCCAAACCTCTACCATGACTCATAAGTCCAGACATACGCTCGTTGATGTGCCGGGTCCGGATCTCGTAGTACTGATTGGGGTTGAGGTCGTTCTCCTCCTCGCCGGCGGCATTCTTGGACTTATTCGAGGTCTTGGGCGGGGCAGCAGCCGCCTTGGCCGCCTTCTCGGCCTCCTTTTGCCGTTGCTTCTGGCGCTTCTTCAGTTCGGTCTTGGAGACGCGCTCGCCCGTGACCTCGTCGAGATGGAGGTTGGCGACCTCCTCCGTCGGGGGCGCGGGAGCAGAGGAATCAGCCATGGTGATTGTCGCTTGCTGCCAGCCTAGGATCCAAAGGAAGCAAAATGGTAGGGACCAATGCAGCCGCTGTGCGAAGTTTAGATCTCTGGCTTGCAGAAACCACAAAGTCGAGACCGAGAGCAGTTTTGCTACTACCAATCCCCCACCAACAGCGGGGTAATTTTTTTCGATCGAGTCACATCTGACTATGGCGGGGTAAATCAAAACGCAATTGTGTGGCGAACCTCTGACTCTACAACCCTAACCCTGCAGCTGGTGGTACCACGTCCATGAGAGCATTGAAATCGAGATTGGGCCGACATTCTATTGTTAATACGCCTTAGCTGTGAACCGAAGTGTTCGTGTCGACTGCTCCGTAGCAGGGTCGACGCTATGCGAGTCACGATATACGAATTATCCACGTAGTTTATATTAACGAATAATTAAGTATAGGTACAGTACAGGATTTCCAAGTCTATCGACAACCGCAGAATGCTGCCCGTGTCTGCTTTGGGCCACCTAAGACGCCAACCCAATCCCCTTCCGTCCATATGATACAGAATTACTACCCCGGTATCCGATGCATGTCCTTTTGTATACGTGTTTGCTATAGAAGTTTCCCATCCTCTGCTGCTTGTAGTATAGTACCCACACCGAAGGCCTCGGCCAAAGGCCAATGTTTCCGCCCCGTGTCTGGGATTCGAGAGAAGAACTGGCACTTAGAGTTATGGCGATCAAGCCCTAATCTGTGCACATCGGCTGGCCCCCGGCAGCGCCGTGCATGATGCCCAGCCCGGCGTGTATCATCTGAGCCCCGAAATGTGCCGGTCCCTGGCCGAGACTGTGGAGGACTATACCGGTGGCAGCTGCGTCAGTGATACTCCTCCTGCCACCGCTCAATGCAGGCGTGGTATGCATTGCTTCCCGGGTCCGAGGAATGTCGAGCCGGGCAATCTGTTGTGGCTGCATCGGGGCCATCGCGTGTGCTTGTTGCGGCTGCTGCTGAACGGGCTGGAGCTGGGCATCGTTGTAGCTGGTGTTGTCATGTGCCTCATCCATATCGGCATCGGCATCGGCATCAGCGTCAGCGTCAGCGTCGGCATCTGCGTCAATATCGCCTTCCGCGTCGTCGTCACCGCCATTATCATCTACGTCGCCGTCTGCATCCCCCTCAGCATCAGCGTCCGAGTCACCGGTGTGGCCTGCTTCTACATCGCTATCTGCCTCGGCGTCCCGGTCGCTCATTTCTTCATCTTCTTCTCCGCCCGCATGGGTGCTTATTGAAGGCGCGGCGCTGGAAGTGGTTGCTACCGTGGCCGCCGACGGTGTGAGCGCAACCAGGGCGGAGGCGGCCGAAGCAGGATATCCCGTGCCTTGGGTGACCACCGCAGGTGGGTGCTGCATCTGGAGCGAAGCCTGTCGGATCGAGGCTAACCATTGCGGATGTTGTTCCACCTGCTGACTTGGGGAAGGCTTTCCCTGGGACTTGTTGTCGCTGGCAATACCCGAGTCCGCTTGCCCTGTTTTCCCTGCATCAAGCTGTCGTTGCGCCTGGAGACCGCTGTTGGCGGAGCGGGTTGAGACAATTACGTTTTTCCACCGGCCGATGGCACCCGATACGACAGTGTTTAAGTCCGAGTGACGGTCGGTGAGGTCAAGGCCGATCATGCGTTTCCCACGAACGCGATCCTCCAACATACAATCCACCAATCTCTCGTCCATAACAAATGTAGAAGGCGGTGCAATCCTGAACTCTCTAGATTGCTGTAGGCGGTTGACTTGCTCGAGCTGTGCCATGAGATTCGCATTGTCCTGCTTGACGAGCCGTAGCGTCTGCTCCAATTTGCACACCTCCTTTCGTTTCCTGTCCAAACACCGGGCTAGCTCTAGTTTCCAGAGGTGTTCGCGCTGCTCCTGCGCCAGCCCGTTCCAGATCGAGTAGGTGGCCTCTACGTGCTCGTACACGTGTTTCTCCATCCTCTCTGCTTCTTTCTCGGCCTTGCAGATTTCCTCTTTCGTGTCTCTTTTTATGGCATCTGGGGACATCGCATCTGCCACTTCTTCAGCGACCGCCGTCGTGGCGGATGCACAGGCGCTCTTCCACTGCCTGAATTCTTCTTGGAAGTATGCGTGCAACGCCGCGAGTTGGCTCGGGCCTGGCGGCATGATCGACCATGACGTGGAGGTCGGGTGCTGTGTAGAGGCAAAGAGAGTCGGTGGTGGCTCGAGGCATTGGAGTGTCAGAGCCGGGAAGTCCAATGAGAGGGGGTCAAAGTCGAACGGCAACGAGCCGATATCAACTTTCCGCCTGCCAGCTAAGGTCAGCAAGCCGTAGCAAAGAGAGCAACACTAGGGTCAAGGCGGACAGCGGGCAACAGACTTGGCGACTCTCAGCGAACCTATCAGCTCCCGCAACGCCAGTTCAGCGGCCTTCGAGGTATCCAAGGCATCTTGGATTTGCTGTCTCATATCCAGCTGCTGCTTCAAAATCTGCCGGCTGACGGAGCGCTGTGCGGGCGGAGGCCTCGAACCTCGACCAGCTCCATCTCCGTCGCCGGCTCGGGCAGCTTCGCCTTCCAGTTCCAGGCCCGCAGGGTGATTGGCGGCTCCGCTATCGGGCGGGTATTCTCTCCCGCCTAGCGCAGACAATGGAGATCTCACCGCCGGAGATTCGGCATCTACGGAAGCCGGGCTCTTTCTTGACCTCGTTCCCGGAGTCCCGGCCGAAGCCGGTGTGACCCGCCGCGCCGCGCCACCTCTGGGTTGCCGGCGGGTAATGTTTTGCCTGAGCTTCCGTATGGCTTCCACGTCGTGCACTCCATCGGGTGCCTTGGGGTTCTTCTCCCTAATGAAGACGTCCAGGTGTCGGCCCAGGGATGACGAGGTAAATGCCTGGTGGCAGTACTGGCATTCCTTGTCCTTAACGGCTTTGGGCGTGTTCGACTCGGCGGGACGGCTGGGTGTCTCGGCCATGTTGTCGTCCGCGCTCCGGGCAGGATGACAGGATCGCGGTGGTGGGCGGGCAAGGACCAGGGATCGGATGACTAAATAAATAGACTTACGAGGTGCTGGTCCAAGTCAAGGATCGCTGCTTCCCAGGGACAACGTTCCCCAAAACATTCGGGCCGCTCCGAGTCTCGGAAGAAAATTGTCGGGAAAGTATCCTGGGGAAGAGGCGATTTATGGGTCGGCAGCCAGTGTCGGAGGAAGAGCAGGCTTGTGGCTTCAAGCAGTGCCATCGTCACCGCGAAATCTAGTCCGTTTGCCGGGCCCCTTTTCCTCTCCGAGTAGCATTTCCTGACGGGGCAGGCATTAGCCCAACAGGGATTGGACTCCATTGCCACTGGGGGGAAAATTGTTGGCTTGCGGAACGAAGCCGTTGACCTGCAGGCTGCGAGAAAGGGAAATGGCTGCAGGGAAGTCGGTGATGACTGATTTAGAGTTGCATACCGTACCTGCAGGAGAATTACCCAGCAACAGGCGAGAGCCTCTTCCTCCCGTCGTTCCTATCAGCCAGAGAGAGAGAGAGGGACGCTCCAGTGTCGCTGCCGCGAGGCTGGCCGTCACTGCCGCGCATCCTGGATGTACGGAATCCGGGCCAGAGGACACATCATCAGTCACATTTCGTTTATTGTCCTAATCATTCGCTTCCCGGGGGCCATGCTGCGATTGCAGATGGATTCCAACGGCTTCATTTACCAGGGAACCGGGCGCCCCTTGCCGGTTCCCGGTCTTGGTAAATTTGGCAGGTTGATGTCCCAACAAGGGAAAGCCCAGGCACCGGCAGCTGTCACTACTCGTCCCGTCATTCGCTTGGCGCTGATCATCGGCCTGGACCGCAGGCTTGTCGTTGTGCTTCTTTTCGCTAGCGCGCCAGGGATCCGGGATGGACTGATTGGGCTCAAGAAACGGTGTCCCGAGACGACGGATCGGTCTCAAGCCGAACATGGGGCGACCTCCTTGTCCGTTGGGCGACAAGACAGTCGACCCCGTCATCTCGCTGCTTGTTCGTGGCACAAAATCTCGTGCATGGACCGGGCCCTGCACATGGCTGTGAGACGACTGGGCTCTTTTAGCACCCAATCGAGGAGTGGTGGAACATGCCGCGGGGGGGCGGCTTGTTTCTTTTGACAACTTTGTAGCGGCGCTGGCGCAGTCCGAGTCAGGAGACGTTTCTGTGATGGTCAGACAGGAGTCCCCTTTCCAGGCGCAGTCGCGGACCGGCGCAAAAAAAGAAAACCCCTAGAGAGACAAGTTGCCTAATGGATCCGCTCGCCGTCACTACCGGGCCAATACCCGGTCTCTTGGCGGACCCTGAGCAGTCCTTAGCTTCCCCCAAGTGCCCGCCCGGGAACACGCCGCGGGCTGTCTATAGGATGGGGCGGGACGGATCTTGATTTGCGCAATCTGCCACGAACCCATCCGTCCGGCTATCACCCTGTTGCCGGGCAAGAAGGCAGGCAAAGGATGTCAGAAGTGAGGAGGACGGCATACCCCGTAACTCGATCCGGTGTGCCGCGGAGGAACAAGAAAATACTCCTCCAGGTCGAAACTGCCAGCATGTTCATTTTCTCCAACCTGCGCGACTTGTCGATTAATGTTGATCATGTGGGCTACTCGCCAGCGACGGGGATACATATGCTAGAAAGCGTCGTTCAATAAAATACATAGACTGTGTTGGAAAATCAGGTGCTGCTTGTCTTTTATTTGCGCACTTGGAAGTTCATTAGTACCTTCCAGCTTTGAAACTAGACATCTCTGGGCTGAGTTGCTCTTTTTGCTACCATTGCATTTTACCACGCTACCTTCGGCGAGCTCACTTATCTTGCCGCAACTGTACACTAGATTTCAACCGTGCTTCAGCTTGACAGTCAAACGGATCACGTCCCTTGTCCCTCGTTCTTCATCCCACCAAGAGGAACATCGCCACAAGTCACGTGTTATGGCGATCAGCCACATGTTCCACTTTTTTCGCGTCGGGGAGTCAGAGCTATCACCACTTTGGATTGCTCTGCAACCTGAGCCAAGCTAGGGGGCAAGCTGGAAGCACAATCGATAAAAATTCTAAACGACGTGCGTTTCTGGTTTTGACGCGCCAATCTGCTATCGTATCTCAGAATCATTTGTAACAATGCCACCAGGTAAGATCTCGAGCCCCGCCGAGGTCGGTTGCGAGAAGGAAAAGGCACGAGTCGCGGCTGATCGCGTCGCGCCGCCAATCAGCGTCATCCGTGATGGCTTCGTACCGGAATGCGGATTCAAGGTTGGTCCTGGTCTGACAGCACTTCTATAGCCATAAGCGACAACGAGGAGGAGTTCGACGACAAGACCAAGCAGTCTTCTGCCGCTACGAAGTCCGGACGCGGAAGAAAGTCGGCCTACCAGGAGGAGGACCTGGAGGAGGATGATGTTAGCCACAGCGAGGAAAGGAATGGAGACGCTGGCGATGGTGAGGAGGAAGAGGACGACGAAGACGGCGAAGACGACGAAGACGACGAAGTGTACGGATCGGACATTGTCTCGGAATCCCTGGGGTAGTGGAAAATGCTAACGCCGCCTACAGCTATGTCGTGGAAAAAATCATGTCGCACATGATTGATAAGACGGTGAGGCGCTTTGCACCTGTTTGTGGGCTCGGTTTTAACCAAAAAGGACACCAGGGCAAACCACTCTTCGAAGTCAAATGGGAAGGATACGAGAAGAAATCAGATCGGACGTGGGAGCCAGAAGAGAACCTGGCGTAAGGGACAGCCATGGCTACGGCAAAACGAGGCTTGCGCTGACTCTCTTTGCACAGCGAGAATGCCTCAGAGGTTCTTAACGAATACCTTGAGAGTATCGGCGGGCGCGACAGGCTCCTCGCAGACACAGAAAATGCGCTAAAGAGCAAGAAACGGAGCAGGCCGTCTTTATCGACTCCACAGGCGAGCGGGAAGCGGTCAAAGAAGAACAGCGATCATCCGGCAGAGTCAGAACCACCGCGTAGTGCAAAGGCCGCTAGCTGGAAACCGCCACCGGGAAGCTGGGAGGATCATATTGCGCAACTGGATGCCTGCGAGGACGAGGAGTCGGGAAAGCTAATGGTCTATCTTACATGGAAGAACGGGCACAAAACACAGCACGAGACACAAGTAAT
The DNA here is from genome assembly GCA_022530565.1 of Madurella mycetomatis. NCBI lineage: Eukaryota > Fungi > Ascomycota > Sordariomycetes > Sordariales > Madurella > Madurella mycetomatis. The sequence continues at coordinate 8,299,131 of JAJTVB010000003.1, read as the reverse complement.
TTATCAAAGGTGCCCTCAAAAGGTACGTCATGCGATTCACCTGCTTGGCCTTAAGCGCTGAATCTCGCTCTAGATGCTGCAATTCTACGAACGGCATGTACGCATCATCAAGAGAGACCCGGATGCGGATTCGGTTACAACGCCGTCCTGAAGTTCGGCATCCCCGGCCACCGAGTTCATCAGTGGACGCAGCTTTCTATCCCTCTTTCTCGCTGTTTTTCTGCACAATACAGGCGTCTCGAGCAGGCCCCGTCACGGCGCATTCTGGTTAAGGTAGCATGCCTTTCTGCTCGGACGGGTTTGGCGTTTTTACTTTATCTTACCAGCGGACGAGACCTTCAGTCTCCCCTTAACTCCAACACGACTGGCTCGCATTTCAGGTCAGGGCCACGCAACCGGCGACATTTGCACCCAAATACCTGCAATGCTCTCAACAATAGCAATAATGGATCCTTATGCTCTAACGGTCCAGGCGCCGTTGAATGACGTTCCCATGCAGCATTGAGTTCTGCTGATTTGGCCGCGCCAGAGACTCCTTGCTCCGGGAATCCTGAGTGCACCGTATGTCCCTGCCAGGCTGCTGACGTATCATTCTTGGAGCAGTGGGAGAGGCTGGTCGGGCCCCACTTTGTGGTTCGTGCACCCTTGTTAAGCAGGGGTAGTACCGGGAAAGGGTCGCACTAACAGGCCTGCGCCGGGCTGCCAGCCTTCTCTTTTATTGACTTTGCAACAATGAGGTGGCGGGGCAACCGCCCTATTTGACTGTGTGCGCCTGCCACCCGCGCAGCAGCGCCCTGCTTGCCCTGCATTTACGATTACATGAATCTCTCACTTTTTTTTCCCCTACGACGCCATCGAGCTTCCAGGCCCTATAATCGCAATTGATTTTGCTTCAAGTTTGACGAAGCACGTTTATAGGCGGACCCACGGCACCAGCCCTGCCACCCTCTTATGTGAAGCTTTTGGCGCAACCCCGCAAACGTGAGCTAGAGCTCTCGCCCAATTGCTGTGGGTTTAGCATCCCGGCGTCCCGTCCTGCTCTCCAACTTCTTGCGGACTAACGTCAGACAGGCTCATATCTCAGCTACCACAAACCGGCGAAATACATACACAAGTTTACGGTGCCGGTGGATCACAAGCACTATTACGCAACCCGGCTGCTGTTGTTACCGAATTACGCAAGCGTCTGCGAAGCAAGGTTGACGCCCGCCAACCCCGCTCCGACAGCCTCAGTAGGATCGGAGCTTGCGCGAAAGCTTCCCTACACAAACCCGACCGGACGCATCGCAAAGAAATCGAGGGGAGAAAAGATGAAGCAAAACGATGTTATCGCCGTCATCATCATCATACTCTTCATCGTCCTCGCCCTGATAGCCTTTGGCATCTACCACCTGGTCAGCGTAGCGCGCGACAATGTGCGTGGGACGGTGACAACTTCGTCGGACAGCAGTACCACCGATGACCTAGGGGATTGAGCCAAGAAGAGAGGCGAGCAGGGTGTGGGGATGATTTGAGGAACTGCGGAAGTCTCGCCCGCGGCTAACGACGGATAAAGATTTTATCGATTGCCTTGGCTGGGGCTTCGTCCTGCCTGCCCCTCGGCCCGCACACGCAAGCACGCCGGCTTGCGTTACTCACTGTGCGCTCGATGTGGCGTCTCTTCGGGCGGCGAGGCTTATGGTTTTGGGGCAACGGTCCTTTACCTCTGCCTGCTAACATTTGCACCTGTTTTGGATAAGGTGCGTAGGCCTGAGGGAATGAGGATGACGAGTGTCTCATGAAGGTGTTTGGGCGGATGAATTTGTCGCCTTTTATTTTGTTCCCCCTTCTTTGGTTTTGCATATCACGATGGGATGCACTTCTTATTCCTTCCGGGTCTTTCACGACGGCGTTTTGGGCTAGTAGAGTTACGAGTGCGCTAAGCGATGAGAGCGGGTTTGGGAAGCCATGCAGCGACGAAGATTCTGTGAGATATCCGTACAGATTTAGGAGATACATGTACTTTGGATTGAGTGGGCGGTTCTTGTATATAGATACGTACTTTGTGGATGCTAATGGGTGAATGCCGGGGATACAAAATGGGACCTGAACTTGAGCGCGTTTTCCAAACTTGCCGGTTCATGAGCTATGACCAAACCACAGCGGAGCAAGAAGCTGTCCTATGCCTCTGTCGTGGCGATTGCTTATCACCGCATTCGATCCCATACGTACATAGTAAATAGCTAGAGCCACTACCCGCCAGTCGCTTCTCTCTCGTTCCTCTCCAATAATGCCATAATCTAACCTACTCCTGAATCAGAAACCTGGTCAGCGGGAAGGAAAAGAAAAGAAAAAAAAACATACAACACCAGGTATTCGCTGGTCGTCACCGACCCAACTACTAATCCGGCGGTCGCTGGTTTGACTAGGGGAGAGCGGACGGGATCCCGTACTTTCCAGCACCTATGGTCGTATGTGACAGAACATGTCGGCCTCCGGGCTTATAAGTGTGAGATGTCTAGGGGATATTCTTCGCCTAAGTGCGGTACCTTATCAGCTTGTGTACGTCAGATATCGTATTGTACGATCCATCCAACTCCGTCATGTGGCGATGTGCCTATGCAGATGTCACAAGAGAACGAGCCTAACTGAGCGGCAGGTTTTGCTGTGGCTGAGACGTAGGAGCTGCAAACAAAGGAATCATAAAGAGTCTTCCAGACTCTAACTGCGTAGACTTGTTTCTTCTCGGTTTACTCGGGCCGCCTGTGAAGAATGGAAGTGAAATACTACCCATCGGCAGGGACCAATATGCAGCCCAGCCAGCCCAAATCCGATGCAGCCGGGCCCGACCCGAACAGGTGGTACCGTACTACCCATGCGGACTTCATCCGATCACCATCCGATCCAGCTAATGCATGCGGCAACCTGACAATGCTGGACCCCAGAGAGTGCCGCCACCTTCAATGATGTCATCACACAGCACCACTGTAAGTTCAACTTGTAAATAATAGTCATCACGGTCGTCAGGATTCATCCATCAAGGTAAGTATATTGCAGAAGTGCCTATCTGCTTGTCTAATGAGAGCCAAAAGAGAATTATCCTGCTGATGCTAGAGTATAAACCCGCCCATCCAGTTGGCACAGACTCCTTTCATGATGACTTGTGGCAGCCGAGGCGGGCTCGGCGTTTTCTGGAAACCGTTGCGAGGTAGGCAGAGGCTGCACACGTTGGCTGCTGTAGCTATCTTGGCTTGCCGACCTTGCGCGCCCCATGTAGTCACCGGTGTCGCCCGCACGGTGAAGATGCTGCCGCCGCCATTGTACCGGTCGGCGTCTTCGTGGTATAAAGAGCCACAGTCCCCGACGCCTTATTCTCCTCGCGGCGTGCCGTTTCCGCTGCGGCCTTCTCCGCTGTCTACAGCACTGTACTTGTCTATAGCCTAAGACGTGCTGCTTACTCAACCCTTCATGGGCTTTGCGTTTGATGGCCCGGGGGCGTTGTCCGCCGACACCTTGTCCTTTTGTGATTCACCCTGTGGGCCCTGGAACAACTGGTGCTCGTCGATGTACTGCTCTGTGTAAGCGTGGGCTCGCAAATTGAACTCCCTCTGCACACTAACCTCTACAACGGGGTCCGGAATCAGATACCTAAAGCGTGTTAGCATCATCTACTTGAAACCGGCGCAGTAATAGAAGGCCGACCAAAGGACTTACCGGACGCTAAGATCTTTCTTGAGAAAGAGGCGGACTTTTGTCGAGCTGCCCAGCATATTAGCATCCGAGGGGCAGCTGATGTATGCAACAGAACGGACCTGATGTCGTTCTGGATAACCTGGCTGATGATCCAGATGTTATTCTCGTACTGCCGCAGTGTTGCAATGGCCTCATCAATGTCAGTCCCTGAGCGCTCAATGATGAAGGCACCATATGAGCCGAGGATCACGTCCAGATCCGCTGGCGCCCAAAGGCCAGGTTCCCCTGGTTTGCTGTCAGCATATGCTGCGTGTATGAGGCCCCGTAAAACCTACCCATAGACATAACCAAATCCGCGCCTATAGCGTGGTGTTAGCAGAGCCCGCTTGCCCACGAACTGGAGTTATTTATTCATACCAGCAAGGAGCGCAATGCGAGCCTTCTTCATCTGCCCGTCGGTCCCCTCGATCCCTCCGAGGACGGTGTTGATCTCGTGATCAAAATGCCGCAAGACCTTGGCCGTGGGAACGTATTGTGGCTCACCGTTCTCGTCGCAATTCACCGTCTCGAAGGGGTCCACCATCAACCATGATGAGGGCTCAACGGCTCGCGAACACATGTTGACTCGGTGGTGGCCTGGCGCCAACCCCACCTTCTTGTATGCGTCGCTGACCTAGAGGTAACCATCAGACCTCCATCCGTATGCAGTCCCCCATCAATACCGTGGTGCCATACCGGTGATAGGTACCCAGCGCACACTTCAAAGTCGGTGTTAAACCGGACAAAATCCGACGCCATTTCAAACATTCGCAGATGGAGGAAGGTGATGGCTGAAGCGGATTTGTTAGCGGATCCAATTACCGTGAAAGCGGTGCCGGTGGAAACCGACGAGAGAATGACCCGCAAGCGACTAGTACCAGCGGTGTTTTCCCGGGCTGTGTCTGTCGTCGCTTCAACTTTTCGGTGGGGAAGGTATAGGGAGTCTGCTGCCCGCTAACGGCAGGTTGCTCAGAGGGTGTAGTGGGCGCCTGCGCGCCCGAATTGACACCGTCAGGAGCCATTGTCGAGTGAGGGAAGCAACCGCGATGGTTTGAACAACGGCAATCGTCGGCGGGCGACGCACGTCCGGCGGATCGCGGGTAGATACCGAAGATGCGGGGCAAAGTAACCGTCAGAGCAAGGGGCCGAAGGGATGCAAGAGAAGATGCCGTGTTGATGCTCAGCTATGCGGCAGTGTCAATCGATAGAGTATGTACGATGATGAAATTGCCAGCAACACGGTTGATCTGCAGAGGAGGCCGCAGTATTTGCCACTGGAGGACCTTCGTGGATGCGATGGAGGGAGTTTGATGGAAGGGGACCCAGGCGTGGGAGGAGCCTTGCTACTTTATTAAGCTGCCAGCGCACCGGCGCGGGGGCTCTAGTAGCTAGGCACCAGGCACCTAGGCAGCTTCCACTGATACCCAGTGGAGTTCCGCGGTCGGGTGGGGGAAGGGGGGGTTTTTTGAGTCAAGCCCAAAGAGACGCGGCTCGTTTTTATTACATTAACTCGCGCAATTGATAATGCGAGCCTTTCACACGGCCGCGGGTCGGCATATCGCCGCGGTGCTTTGCATGTTTATCGTATTCCGAGTTGCATCCCGCGAGCTCAGCCTCTCACTAACAAGCCGCAACTAACTTCCCCAGCCTTGGAGATCGCCACCCCGCACCTCGGCACTACTCGTGTCCTACATGTATATTATGCATGGCTACCTTGATGAATAACATACCGACATAGGCAGCATTGGTAAGCTTCCGATTACGAAGCCGGTGTAGAATCGGGGTTGGATCTGCTCCCAAGCCATTGGGAACATTGGCTCGCAGCAGCTCTCTGTGTGTATTGACGTGCTCGGTTTCAGATTCTATCTGGGACAAACCACACCCTTGAGAAACCAGACGCCCAGACAGACCAGAGACCAGCAGGCGGAGTAGGCAACGCTGGGAACGCGGAGCAGGCGGAGCAGGCAGGAGCCAATCCCATGTCAGCTTGGTGGACCGTGTAGCGGAGACTCCGACCAGGCTCGTCTGAAGAGTCATGAGATGTACATCCATTGGGCGCCCTTCACATGGGCACGCACTCGATGCCTACCGATTCTAGGTTAGGCAACCACGTTCATTGCCATCGACTGCATGTGACTCTGGTTCCAACTGCCCAGTCGCGGAAGGGAACAGCATATGGACGCCCCACCTGGTGTAAAACACACTGAGGTTAGAGGGTAGAGATGGTGACGGCGGGATGAATGTTAAGGTGTTTGGTTAGCTTTATCTTGAATGGAGCCCGTAGTATCGGATATTCGGGTAAGTAACATGAACATAGAATCCGTCAGAATTTGACCAACCCGACTCGATGTCTCTAGCACCGTGCTAGAGACGGGTAACTACTGGGTCTGCCATGGCCCTGACGGAAGCACCCAGTGTCCCTAGTTAAGCACCCAGCCTCGTCAAGGAAATACCTAGGCTTAGAAGCACCATTGCCGGCTCTTCCAGAATTATGTTAAGTCGGCTAGGATTTACTAAGATGACTAGTAGAAAGGTCTGCAAGAACGAGAAAGACCTTTCCAGCACTTGCTCGCCCTGGTCAGCAAAACTCAACACTACAGGGGCACAGAGCAGATTACTTCATAAAATCAGTATGCGAAACTCTCAACTGCGACATCTTCCCCTTCCAGCCAACCCAACACCGCCTCCTGCATCTTGCCACTCGCACAGACAAAATACCTTCTCTGATCCCCGCCTCCAGAGAGCACGTCCTCCCTACTCATCCTCCGCCTCTCAACCCTGACCCCCATTCCAGTCAACTTCCCAACCATCTCCTCCTCTTCCGCACCATCATTCCCGCCGTCAACGCCATCCAGAGCCGTCACAAAAACCTTCGTCACCGCTCCCAGCCCCACTATCCTCTCAAACGAGTCCACCGCCAACGGCAAGTCCGCAGCCCGCAAACTCCAAAGCACCTCCAGCGGCAGCCCTGCTGAAGAAGATGATGATGAGCCCAACACCCCCTCCGCCTGCGCCAGCAGCGGGGTAATCCCGATCCCGCCCGCGACAAACACACTCTTCATCTTACCATTATCATCATCATCATCATCATCCGCTGGTAGAGGAATGCGGAACCGCCCCTCCTCGCCGCCGCCCCCGCCGATGGCGAGCACGGGGATCTCCAGCGCGGCGAAATCGTGGCGGATAGGGCGGGAGAAGAGCAGGCCCGTGGCGGGGCCGTGCTTGCGGAGGGTGAGTTGGATGTGGACTTCTGCTCCGTCTTTGTCTGTCGGAGAGGGGGATGATGATGATGCTGGTGGTGGAGGTGGGCGAGGCGGTGGGTTGGAGATGGTAAAGGTGCGGATGAAGTCGTCGTTGAGGCTCTGCGGGTCGGCGTCGTTCATGTGGCTCCACCCCAAGTCGAGCTCGCCCTCGAAGTCGAGGGTTATGTGCTGCCCTGCGACCCACGTCAAGCCGGGTCGATTGTTGCCGTCGCCGGTCTGAGGCGGTTGGAGGGAAAGGGTGAAGCGGGCTATGGTCGGGGTGATGGGTTCTTTGCGGAGGAGGATGGCAGTTGCGAGGGGGGATGTGGGGGGTTGACTGGGGAGATGGGAAGGACCCTCGGTGGCGAGCCGGCGGACGGGCGGGTTGTAGGGGCTGGGCTCACCTGGCGAGCCGCGGAAGGGGAGGCTGTCTTTGATGAAGAGGGCTTTGTGGACGGTTATTTTGACGGCAAGCTTGGTGTGCGGCATGAGTGCTGCCGCTGAGGACCGGACGAGGAGCTCAGTCTCGCCAGTGAGGTAGAGGACGTCCGAGGAGTCGTAGTCGGGGATGGCGATACCCACGCGCGGGTTGGTGTGCAGGTTGCCGAGAGTTTGGTAGAGCCTGTTTCCCGAAAATTCGGGATACACCAGGACCACTCCTCCACCATCTTCAGGGGTCGAGTTGTTGACAACGCGGACAAAGCCAGCAGGGCCGCCGCGGTGATTCGTGTCCATCGTTTGCCCGTTGGTTGACGTGAGGAAGAACATGTCCGCCTTCTCAATTAAGGCCAATGCCTCTGCTGACAGAGGCAGAGAGGACGATACCAGTTTCGGCGAAGGTATGTGGGCGCGGATCATCTTCTTGTTGAGATACTTGGGACAGTTACCCAGGCTCTCCTCGACGAGCATGCCGACCTGGATTTCACCGATGGCATCGCCATCTGGCCGCCCAGCAACTGTGCCAACTACCATTTTCCCAGCCAGCTTAACGCGGTCTCGCGTTTCGAGGTCGATGCTCAGGGCGCTCATCATATTGCTCTCTACTGGCTGTATCACTTCTCCCTCAGCTGCTCTACCTAACAGCGCCTTTACTACGGGGTCGTGGGCCCTATCGACCACGCTTTGCATGCCGAGAACGCCCTCCGCCACTCGTCGCGCGAAGCCGCGCATCCCACCCCAGACAGAAGTCCATGGCTGACCTTGATCGTCCAGTGCCCCGACAGCCAGGAGCGGCGAGACTTTAACGCGGTAGGCGTACGAAGGGGGCAGCCCGGGACTGGTGGGATTCTCCTGATTTGAGGTGGGCACTCTCAGTAGGGAATGAATGGCCTTCTCGCCTGGGTGCCAGTCGTGGGATTGTTCCAAAAGCGTTGCCATGGCTGGAGAGGGAAATTGGCTGATGTTGCTGACAATATCCGACGGCGCGGGGAATGCCGAATCTTGGAAAACCACACCGTCAGAGCGAAAACAAAGCGCTGCTACAGTATGAAAAAGGACAGTTAAAAGCATACCTTTGAAAGCAAACTACATGCAACATTCATCCAGCAAACTTTTTTCTTTCTCTTTTCTTTCATGTTATCCCAGGTCCTCAACAGGTAGGAAAGGAGGTCCTTGGTTGGTCATGACAAATCAACCGGAAGGCGTTCGACAGAGCGAAGGGCGCATTCTTGACCTGGCAAATCGGAAAATCAACCTCCGACCACCTCCGGGCTGACCAGTCCAACTGGAGGGCGAGGCTTAAAAGAAGACACTCGGCATTACATCTCCTGGCCCTGCATAGTTGCTGACACACTTTGGCCCCATGATCGTATTCCTATCCTCACTTTGCGAACCGTAGCTTCTTGCATTGAGTTTGCGCTGATGTTTTTGCTTTTCGAAGGCACGTGCAGTAGATTGTGGCCAATAACCATCACAGTCAATTCTAACCCGGGGCGTGGGGATATGGCAGGCTTTGACGGAGTAGGATGATCAAAAGGAGGGTCCAAGGGGTTTCAACGTTGACCCTACGTGGATATGTGATAGCAAGCAAGACATGCCAGCCAAGTCGTCCACGGGGACGAGGAGGGCAAACCGGATAATCTGGATAGGTAGGTGCAACGAGTTGCTCGAGAATAAAGCATATATATATATTCATCATACAACGAAGGCTTCGTGCCTGTTCATCAATCCATCCCCAAATGCAGTAATATGTACAAATAGATATCAAGGCCAGGTCCTGTTTCAGGCCCGGTAGACATAGAGGTCTAGCCCGAGTTTCGGGCGAAAGAAGGCGGTTGACATCCACACTCGAGACTCATTAATGGAACATGAATTCCCATTAACTCGAGTGCCCCCATCATAACCGTTTTTTGAAGAAATATGCAAATCGAACGCCTAATACCTCGGCTCGCTTCCCCTCTCCACATCTTGGTTCCATCCATTTCCGAACCCGCGAGGCGGCCCTCTAGGGCTGTTGGCTGTCATTGGGTTCGGCCGAATTACATACTCGTACTCGCCGCTGGTTTGTACTTGTGGATAAGTCCCCGCAGGCACCATATTCCTCAGCGAACTGTTGCTAGGACTTTGCTGATGATACGGTTGGCTAGCGCTCGGCATACTCCTCAGCGAGCCGTTGCTACCGGTTGGTTGATGGAATGGCCGCATCGGTGCCGTCATGTTTCTCGGCGGAGGGAACTGAGGAGGGCCTCGCGGAGACACTGGATTTGTAGCGCTGCGTATCGGGTATCCGTCCGGGCCGATGCCGCGCGGCGACATTGGATTGCTGCGATACGAAGTCATCGACGGCGCGGGGCTGCCGCGTCCGCTCGAATAGTCATCAAAGGGCGACCGAATCTCGTTGGCACCAGGCCACCTATCTCTGGCTTGGTTTGGGCCCGGCCCTCTGTAACCGTTGGGGGCATTGACCGGGGACCGTACAGGGGGTGGAAGCCCCGGCATGGTCTCGGACCCGTAGGTCGTGCGGCTGGCTGCATAGCCCCCACTGAGAGACGAGCCATTTGAAGCCATCCGCTGGAGCCCGGGCCCAGGCCCCAAGCCTCCGTTGGATGCCCCAGTGGCGCTGCGGAGAGGGGAGTAACCCTCAAGATCGATGGACGGCAGCGTAGGAATAGGGGATCCCGAACGAGTCACGCCCATCTCGGCAGCCCCGCCAACAAGTGAAGATTTGACCGAATACTGACTTGTGGATGTCATCACCGTTGCAGATCGCATTGGCTTCTGGCCAAGAGCGCTCATCTCGAAGCTCCCCGGGGTATTTGGACGAGAGGGCTTCTCTGACAGGGAAGCGAAAGTATCGGTCCGTTTGAGGGATGGCATCTCGGGGAGGCTGTCGTCACCTAGGACTGGCAGCGATGGCTGCATCGTCATGGGTCTTGCCTCGCCATTCTTCTTCGCCGCCTTAAACTCGGCCCTTTTCCTTTTCTCCTCCTCATCGGCCATCGCCTTGTTGATCTTGATGGAGACGATCTGCTTAAGTCGCTTGTTGACTTTGCGCTCACAAAAGCCGGTCAAGCCGCCGTCTTCGCGAGGAATGTAACTCCAGAGGAAGAAGACAAAAAACAGAGCCGCCAGGAGCAGTGAGAGGAACGAAAAGATCCAGATAACGAGGGTGAAGAGCATGCCAGACAGGATAACAGCCTGCTGGGTTTCTTCAGTTGCGAGAGCCCTGAGCTTGTCAAAGAAGCTGCTGAGCGAAGTTTCGAAGTTGGACCCCTGGATTTGGAGCCGATCGTTGTAAAGAGAATAAAGCGTGAGGGCATTGATGGCTTGGCGAGGTCCAGAACAGAGAAGAACGCGAATCCAGGCTGGGAAGAGAGTTAGTAAAGCCAGCGGAGAATGATCGAGTGAACAAGCTTACATTGGAAACTGAAGAACGTGAAGAGGGCAATGTACTCGGCCCCCTTTTTACTCTTTGTCAGCTCCGCAAAGACCAGGAACCGCCTCCATCCTCGGCCTTTTCCGAAGCGAATACACTCCAATCGTGCAGCCAAACTGTCCAGGAATGATTCGGCAACGCTCCCTCGCCGCATGATCCTGACTGCGCGGAGATACTCGAAGCCGAGGTTGACGAAAGAGAGGATGATGCAGATGGTAAAAATCCATTTCGAGATGTCGAATGGCACTATCTGAGCGGGTTCAACTGCAGACGACCACTTGTTGAAAGCCAGAAGTTGGTAAGCGGTGAAAGTATCAACGGCATAGACGGCGACCGAGGTGAGCAAGGTCAGCAAGAGATAGCCGTAAGCAAACGGAGCGAAGCAAGACGTCGACTTGAAGTCATTGAGACTCTAGAGCAAACGGTTAGCTGCCGACAGAAATTAGGCTCTTCATCGGACGTTGCGTACAATAAAGTCCCATTTTTGTTCTGGATGGACTTCGGCATCGCGCCGGCGGTGACTAAGGAAACCCATGTCGTTGACGGCGCAAACCAGGCGCGGAAAACCAGGCAAGCCAGTGGAAGAAGGTGAGAGTATCGACGCTGTCGAGGGGTTGAAGGAATGCTAGACACAAGTCAATGTGTCGCCGGGGTATCTCAAAAAGACCGAATAGGTTCAGCGACGCTGCGGCCCGCCGTCTGCACAAGTCGTTCCTCGCCCGCGAAGGTACCGACTGTGCCCGGATTGGTGACGAGACTCCAGCAGTGACGCAGTCGACAAATGAAGAGATAACGAAGGAAACGTCGGTAAGTGGGTCGAAATGATGGATTAACAAGGCCGGCGGTGGCCTCAACAGTTGGTGTCCCTCTTCTACCGCATTGTTGAAGTCGTCGGGAGTCCCTATTGCAGAGCAAGAGTGCGACCAACGCGCAGACAGGGAGCACGTTGTTCGAGTTTTGCAGGCCTGAAGTCTGCCGAGTCGCGACAGGCCGGCTTCCGGTGTCTTGAGATGTGAGAGGAAGACCGATGGCCTGGATACGCGCGCGGGTCCCAGGTGAATACGTGCAGTGCAAATGGGTAGAGGGCTGTGGGCCGTCGTCCGAGTTTGATCGGCTGGGCTGAAATCCCAACCCCCGAGTGTCAGGTCGACCGAAGCGGAAAAGATGTGACGAAGCCGCAGAGAAGGGGACCCGGTTGTGACGGCGTGTTCGCTGCCAATTGTTCGACGAGCTGACAATGCGGGACTGACACAAATGAATGGCTGCTATTGATGATAGACAATAGCTGAAGGAATGTATGGACACTCGGTGGTCACTATGACGACTCGATGTCCGTGGAGGCCGCCTTGACAATTCACAGAGGAGCCCGGGACGAACGGGAGAGGGGGGTATCTGTGACAGAAGTGGAGGATAAAGGGGACCTCCCGCGCAAGGGAAGAGGCAGGGACAGGGATCGTTACCCCAAGACCCACAAGCGGACTTGATCGGATCGCTGACCTGGATTGGCTGTCGCCATTCAGGCCATTGCGGGGGAAGGGGCCACTCAGAGCCCGATCCTAGAAAGTATACAATAATTGCCCTACTCTCCCTGTCAAACTTCTAATTTTCTGTCCGTGAATCCTGGCTTATCCACCCGCATCATAACCCCTTGACCCCTGCGGCGGGAGGCTTTTTCCCCTTGACTGATTGGCCAGTTGCCGTGCCCTTGCATGCTCCTATCCCAGGTTGAAACATCGTGCCAACCACGGAACAAAATTCCATCTCGACTGATTTGTGAGACACGGAGACGCGAACCCGAAGGAGGAAAGCCCGCGGTGGCGGCTGCAACGGCGTCGCGGCACCACGGCACCAAGGTTACCACCTCGTGGTCCACTCAAACCGCGAGCGGCCCGCACTGCATGGCTAGGGAGGCAGGGCGTGTGGATGGCATCGGAATTCCGTTCCAATTTTCGCTCGATTGGCTCACGCGTGGCAGATCCGTCAGCATATCAGCCCAACGTTGAGCTGCTTTAAGCGACAATGGCACCAACAGGCTAATTACGGAAAGAGCCATATTTCTACATTGAGTCGAAACGGTGGAGGACTTCGTAAATCTGAGAGGTACAGTAGCACTCGCACGCGTGCTTGCCGCGCGCTTGCCAACCACACATATTCGATTAACCTCCAATCTCCACGTTGTGCATCGCAAGCTCCCTCTTCCCCCGGCGATTTGCAAAACTCGTTGGTTACTATGCTCTCGATTTGAAATCTGTCTAGCGGTAGCTGCTCTGATGCGCCGGTCAACGCTCGGCGAGTTACGTGTAACGATGATTCCGGAATGCCTGAGGCCCCTCTGGAAGCCCACCAACGCTCCTCAAACCGCATTGCAAGAAAGTAAATCGGCGGAAGGACTGCATCGAGACGGGAGTTGCACAGAGACGCCGAACCCCTCGCCCGCCGATCCGACCTCCTCACTCGGCCTTGTTGCCACCACCAAACTCCTCCTCCATCGCTTTCCCAAACGCCACCCTCAACTCCATCTGCTCCGTCTCGGTCAACCCCTTAGCACTACCTCTCCTCCTCCGCCAGCTAACATCCGTCTCGCGCAGCCTCGCCTCCTCATCCTCCTCCCCTTCCGCGAACACGTAGCTCCTCCACTCCGTATTAACCCACCCAGTCCCCTTCTGCACATTCATCCCATCCCAATCCTGCGTCAAGAAGTGCAAGAAGCCGCCGTGGGTGACGACCGCGATATGGGCATCCCTCCCGCCGTTCTCCGCCTCCCACCGCCTCCCGGCCTCCCTCAGCCACAACCTCGCCCTCCTCGCCCGCGCCTCCAGCTTCCCCATCTCGGGCGCGTACGGGCTCCCCGGGGATTTATCGTTCCACTGGGGCGTCAGCAGTCCCAAGTCCACCTCCCCGGCGCTGCCGCCGCCAAACTCGGCCGCCAGCTTCTCCACCGGCGAGCCCGTGTCGCACGGCAGGTTGGACACCTCTTGCACGTCGGGCAGCGCGACCACCCGGCTGCCGGCCCGCACAGCGGGCTGGAAGGAGAGTAGGCAGGTGTAGAGCGTCCTCCGCATGGGCGAAGCTACGAGGTGAGTCACCTGCGAGTGGAAGGGGAAGGACTCGCAGAGGCGGCTGCATTGCTCTTTGCCGAGCGGGGTCAGCTCCGGGTCCGGGAGGGCTTGGTTTGCCGCGTTGAGGTTGTGGAAGCCTTGGGCGTGGCGGACGAGGTGGACGTAGGTGGGCATTTTCGTGTGTGTGTGTGTGTGTGTGTGTGTGCCAACCCTCTTTCGTTTCCCCTCTGTGTTTTGGCTGGGTTGAGTTGCTTGACCGCTTGGATGGGAGAATGGAAGACGTGGAGTGAGTGAGCGAATGAAAGAACGCGGTATGGTGACGCAGCCCGTTCCGAGGATAAGGTCGATGGAGGGTTGCAAGAGCCCAACGGATTAAAGGTTAGATGAGACAAGCAAGTCCGGAAAAAGCCGAAACCTGATGTCTGCAGGAATTTAAAAGGAAGAGCAGAAGAGGTGAGTCACGTCGATTCGGACGAGAGTCCCGATGCACGGCTTGACAACGGGTGCTGTGCTCCACCCGGATGAGCCCCGGAGCCCACTTTGACGCTCTTTCGGCCCTCAAAGCACCGAGGAACGGACCTGGCGTCCAATCATAGGTCCCGTCCCTCCTCCGTGGTGACAACGCGGACTCCCGGTGGCCGTCATTGGCCGACTAGTCCACATTACGTCACCCTTGGACAACTCAAACCCCTTTCCCGGATTGGGTCATCGTGAGGATTCTGAGGGACGACTTGGTACAGCACAGGAGTCCCATTCATTTTCTCCTAACTTATCTCGATAACGGATGCCAATTTGCCCTCACAATGCCACCAAAGGATTCGTGTCCTGATCTCTCTTGTGCACTTTTACATGTACCAGTCATCTATGCAGCTGGGCCAAAAGCTGCCCGTAGCGTGCTTCCTATTAACGCCGTACCGGATCTTACATTCCCTATGATGAAATACGCGTGCGATACGATGTACTCGTAACAGGTTATGGTGCACTTCTTCCTGAGTAGACCTTCATTTACAGATCGATTAGGCTCTCCTCCACAACCGGCTGCTTTGGTGCATGCTGAGGCGCCGAAGGGAATGCCTCTTGCGTATAACCAGAATATGCCGCATTAGAGGGAGCCTGCCAAACTGGGGGAAGCGTCGTCTGCTGAGCGGCCGGGTGCTGCCAATACGGCTGCTGCCCCTGAGGTGGCCCTTGCTGCTGTTGCTGCTGCTGCTGCTGCTGCTGCTGCTGCTGCTGTTGTTGTTGTTGCTGTTGCTGCGGCCGAGATGGTTGGGCCGGGACTGACGCCGGTGTTTGAGGCAGCGAAGGCTGGTAGGATGGAAGCGGTTGATTGAGGTTTGGATAAGGCGACATGGTAGGGTCAGGTGGAGAAACTGGGGGCTGCGGAGCTTGTTGTGTGGGCTGCGAGTTGAAGTAGAAAGACGCGCTTGGGTCGGCGGTTGGGGTAGTGCCGACAGAATCTGCCGGAGCCGGCGCGGACAGCTGCGCCGGGGTTGGTGCTTGTTGCAATTGACCTCCTTGGGAAGCTTCATTCGGAGGGTAACTTGGCTGCTGGTCGTATTGCGGTGCGTGCCCAGGGGGGGCGCCACTCCAACTTTCCGTTCTCTGCGGCATCTGTTGCGGGGGGTATTGACTATTGGGAGGGCCGACGGCCGAACCCCGTCTGTCGTACGTCGCGTATTGTGGCTGTGGTGTGGTTTGCGGGTAAGACGGGTGCCCCACTGGCCGTCCATAATCTTGTTGTTGCTCGCCAGTATAAAAGCTCTCCGCTGGCCCAGGGGCACTTGGCGCGCCGACCTGCAGAGAGGGATACGGCCCGGATGCCTGTCGCGGGGGGGGGAGGCTGTATCCCCCTATGCTGTGCTGGCTGTAGGCCTTGGATAACCGTTCCTCGAGCATGCGGTCGTAATACCGCACAACTGTCGAGAGCTTCGCATGGAGGTCAAGAAGGGTATCTGGCATGGGTTAGAGTAAGCATTTTAGGCAGGTGTAGATGGACTTACCATGCTTGCTCATTGTCTCCCCATAAGTCCGAGCGAGCTTTGGCCTCAAAGTACCAATACTGTCGTATAGCTCTTGGATCTGTGGCTCCCGCAAGATGGTCCCTGGCGGCTGTGTCTGGAGGCGGTCGACAAGAGTGGCAAAAAGGTTGATATTCTCTGCTTCAACTGGCGTGAGCTCATAGTCGTTCTTCGGAAGCGCGAACGGCGCCGTCGACGCGGAACCTGCGACACTGGAAGCCTGCTCCTTGAGCACCGCAGCATGTTTCTTCTTCTGCTCTTCCATGTCTGCCAGAGAAGCTGCAATGGCCGCTTTCAGATCCTCGTCCTCCTCCTCCATAGCCTTAGCCGCTGGAGATTGTTCGTTCGTCTTCGACTGGCTGGCAGTAGTCCCATTTACTGCGGAGGATGAGTGGTTCTTAACTTCTTCGAGACTCATTGCCAAAGCTTTCTTTAGATCTTCGTCAAACCCGTCGTCTACCCGAGCATTTCTCGGTTGCATAGAAGAGGCCCGGTGCTTGTTGGGAAACGAAGTGTGCGAGGATGAGCGCTCGTGCCCTGTCCCCCCGCCTCGATGAGACTTGTCCGTGAGCTTCGCGTAACACCCATCATCCACACGAACTGCCTGAAGAATGCCGAGATGGGGCAGAGGCAGCGTCTTGCTCGAGCACTGCTGGTCGAAACAGTTTCCACAATTGCGGCAGTGATGCTTTCTGTTGGTAAACGTGAAGGGTGTTCTGCATCTCATGCAAACGTCCGAGTCAACCCACTCGGGGGGCTGCGGAGCGTTAGCATTTCGAGCCGTTGTGCCAGATAGGGACCACTTACAGCACTGCTATCTATCATGCTGCTAGCAACGCTAACACGAGGCGGAAACTGGAAGCCCTCCCGCTGCAGCGTCCGGTATACCTCCCCGATGTATCCAAGCTCGTAACGCCCCTCGGTTGCGGTAGCCCAGGACTGGATGAGTTCGAGGATCTTTTCGCGCACCTCCGCATTTACCGAAGCGGGGCCGACCGCCTTGAGAAGCGACACCAGACTCTCCATAAACTCGCGGGATGCAATCTCGGTGAGGAAGTGTGTGCCACCATTCTTGACACACGTGTCGGTGAGCTGGCAGAGTCAGTCAGCGAGCTGCTATAGTTCCGTGCCAGCTAGGTCTAGACCATACATTCAGCGCGCTAAGTTGCGTGTTTGGGTTCTTATTGTTGATGCGCTTCTTGAGCGAGCGCATCGCCTCCTTGGGCTGCACTGTCTTGGATCTAATCACGTCTGAAATCTCGAGGTTGAGAGCGATATCTTCGCTACAGCCAGACACAGGTTAGCTCCTCGCACCCTCGTAGTGGGGGTTCAGCACATCGTACAGGCTGCTGCTCGTGGCCTTATCGATTTGCTCATCTAGGGCACTGTTGGCCCCTGAGGACCACCACCCCATCATGGTGATAGCGGATAGGATGAACCGTAGATGTAGTGCTGATGAGTGGTTGGACGACGGCGTGGCTCGAGGAGTCGGCGGGGAAAGTTGGAAACCGGGCGCGGCGTGCTTGTCGGTTGTGCGGGGACGATGAAGAACCTATTGAATGCCGGTAATGCAAACAATTCCTAGTCCGCACCTAGTCGCATGTGCGCATCGGCAGGTTATGCGGATGTCTTTTACGGTGCAGGAAAAATGAAGCTGTCGAGTGATGCCGCTGCCTGCCGTTGGTTACGTATGGCCGCTTTGCAAGGGACCCGGAGCTTGCCCGCCTCCCCAAGCTGCCAAGCGATAGGGTGGTACCCCTGCCAACTTGCCCACAGCTGCCAGCCGCAGAAGAACCAGGCTGACAGCCCGGTGGTGACCCCACTGTTCGTGGCTTGTTTCATACGCCACTCCCTATTCGACGACGAGATCGGAGGTAGAAAATTGTATCTAAATGTTAAGGGGAAACTACTCATTGTCGCGCCTATCTACTTTCAGTGTATATTTTGCAATTTTTTTCTTTTTTCTTAAAAAAAAGATTTGGGAATCGATCAAACATTGCCAACCTATAGTTGAGCTCCATGATTACTGTACGGTACAGGTATCCACGAGGTACAGTCGCTCACCCTTGAAAGCGCCTAAGCCACCTGCCAAGAACCAGAAGTGGTTCCGGGGCGTATGGATGATCGGCTCGTCACAGCGCCGCCCGACCACATTCGTCACAAGTCGCCGTCTCCAGAACGACCCCACATGTCAGAAGGACAGCAGACCAGCCAGAGAAGTTCTAACTGAGTAACCAAGCGCTCTTAGAGACTTGCGTAATCTTCCGACAAAGAATGCCTTCCATTCCCGCCCGGCAAACAACCTCCTGACGGCTCGCACGAACCTCAACTTTGTATCCAACAAAGCCGCCACCCATGCTGTCGCATTCTCTCCGGCTTTCGCCCGCTCCGCATCGAGTCCGTTTCCACTTCGGAGCTACCTACTAGACTGGCGTTCGACCCACAACGCCATCGCCGTTGCGACCACAGCGCTGAGCCATGATCACTCGGTAGTCCCGTTCACCTCTAATCGAGCACTCACATTCTCGCGCCTTCCACCGTACCGAATCCACGGATCGCATCAAACCGCCCGAGGAACGACGAGATTTGCTGGGCCCGCGATGGCGGGCTCCACAACGCTGCTGGGCCAAGGGGGGCCAGCACCTCTGGGGGCACCTGGCGACGGGCATGATGGCGCCAAGGTTCCGAAGCGGCCGCTGCCGCACATCGATGACATCGTCTCTGTCACCGTAGACCTTGAGGAACAAGCGCCTATAGAGAAAATCCTCGTCACGGCCGAAAACTGCCTGCGCCAGGCGGTGTCCTGCAAGAACTTCGGCAGACCGGTCCTCGCGTTGCAGGACTATCTAAGGGCTAACATTATTCTTGTCAACATCATCCCAAGGAACATGGGCTGGCCGTCGTTGCAGGCAGGCAACAAAACACAGTACGAGCGTTACCAGCGTCTTCTCCACCAAGCCCACACCGTTCACGACGATTTCAAAGCTATCAAGTCCCAAATCAAGGCCGATAATGCTAGAACTGGTGTTCAGCCTACAGTCCGTAGGCCGGCATCAGCTGGAGGAGTAGCTAATAGGCCGGCCACCAACGGCACTACAACCGGGCAGGAGAATGGCGTCTCTGCAGTAATGGAGAATGGGGCGCCGGCTCGCCCACCACCATCACCGCCGAAGACGAAGCCTGTTGTGCACCCGAAGCCCCAGAGCCTTCATGGGAAGGCCCTGCGGCCGGGAGCCGCGACGTCCTCGGCCAGCAAGGCCCAGGATCTCGCCCAACGCTTTGCCAATCTCCGGCCAACAACGGCCGAACCCCAACAAGACCCGCGTATCCGAACAGTACCCATCATACCGCCAAAGATGTCGGGAGCACAGAAACCCTTTGAGGGGCCATCTCCAAGTCTGTCCGCGCATGAAGCCCTTGCGGGGATGCCCCAACCCCCGGCCGCCATTTATAATCCGCCAAGAGGAACGATCTCGAGCGAGGCCGCGGAACTCCCCTCGAGCGCCCCTCGCGCCATGTTCACTAGGACAAGCTCGACCGCCTCTTTGAGCACCACTAGAAACATCAAGTCTCCTCCGCCCGATGGAACCACTTCACCGGTCCAGACCAACGGACTCACAAACTCCCCAGCCAAACGAACTCGACTCTCCGTTCCGGACGGCGAGTCAATATCTGTGGAAGATCTTCTCCGCTTCATGCGAGCCGGTGCCAAGGATCTCTCGATTCTGTTGATTGACATTAGAAATCGGGAAGAATTCGACGACGGCCACATCATGTCGCAGGCCACCATCTGTCTCGAACCCGAGGTTGTGTCGAGGCCAGACATATCAGCGAATCAAATAGCAGACAGCATGGTTCTTGCGCCGCCCGCAGAGCTCCTGTTGTTTGAAAAGCGGCATGAGTTCGATTTGGTGGTATTCTACGATCAGGATTCAGAACAAATAGCCGCTAATCCGCAGACAGCTAAAGCAAAAGCTGTCCATGGTCTCTTCAATGCGCTCACTCAGTATGACTTTTTAGGAGCCCCGGGGAAAACGTCTGGCCCAAAGCTGCTTCGGGGAGGTTTGAATGCTTGGACAAGCCTCATCGGAAACGCGAGTCTCCAGTCGTCGTCGACAGCTGGCGTCAAGAGGACGTCAGCTACACCAATGGCGCGTTCATTTCTGAACCCCCGGCAGAAGTATATCACGCGTCCCATTCAGGATGCGGAAGAAGCCAGGCGATGGGAAGACACCATCGCGGATGTCGGGGCAATCTCTCCCATCAGGACGACCGAGGACTTTCTCCGCCGCTATCCCTCTATTTCGGAGCACAGGGAATCGATGATCTCACCGGTCAGCCCACCACCCAGCCGACCACAAAGTCCGTTTCAATACCGCCTCTCTCATGAGGAGAATCTCTACACCTCCTTACCTCCCCCGCCTACGTGTCCACCCCCAGCACTCCCCCGTAGGAGCTACAGCGGCTTGGCTGAAGCTGAGGACAACTCCGTCGCTTTGGCGAAGAGGTCGTCGGTGAAGCCGAGTCTCGACCAGGTACGGAAGTTCCGCACAGGGCTCCACAACCCCGGCGTCTTTTGCTTTGCGAATAGCTCATTGCAAGCCATGTTTGCAACTCCGGGGTTTGCTCGCGAGATATGGGCCGGGGATTGGAAAGCTGCATACAAGGTACCCATGAAACCCGACGAGCAGCTCGAGAATCCTCAGCTGCTCATGAAGTGCTTGACCAATCTGTTTTATTGGCTCAACCAAGGGACATTCCCGTCCCTTAAGGCCAAGACTTTCATGGTTTGTCGCCCAGCTCGCCAGAAGGCGTAGGCGGTGATGCTAACTCTACTGCATAGGACTATATCCATTTTATCCATTCCAAGACCGCCGACGGCAGACCGAAACCATCAGCCGAAGTGTTCGGCGGCCACTGCCAGCAAGACGCCCAGGAATTCTATTCATTCATCATGGACAACATCCACGACGAAACGAACACGCGCCGCGACAGGCAGCCGTCCAAGGAAGAGAAACCCTACACGCCAAAGGACGGCACCATTATTCAAAACGCCATGGACTACTGGCGCGATTACTCGACCGCCAGCGCTTCGATTGTGGACAAGTACTTCCGCGGCCTCGAGGTGTTCATCTCACGCTGCCACAACAGCGACTGCCGCCAGGAGATCCGACTCTTCCAGCCGTGCGACGTCTGGATCCTCAACCTCGCCGGCGCCAGCGATCCGGCCGACCTGGACAGCCTCCTCGCCAACCACCAGACGTCGGAGCACTTCCCCGACCTGATCTGCGAGACGTGCAACAAGCCCGGTCGCACGCGCAAGGCCAAGTTTGCCCGCTTCCCCGACCGCCTCGCCTTCTGCTTGAACCGCTTCCACAACTCGGGCGGTGGCGGGCTGCTGACCAGCAGTGGCAGTAGCAGGACGGGCAAGATCCATACAAAAGTGCGCTTCCCCATCCGGGACCTCGACCTCACCCGCTACTGCGCCGAGCCGGACCCGGACATGGCGTCCACGCACGACGCCCACTTCGCGGGCAGGATGAAGTACGACTGCTACGCCGTGACGGTGCACGTCGGGCAGGGCATCAACGGCGGGCACTACTACAGCTACGTGCAGGACGAGCTGTCGCGCGACCCGACCGACTGGTTCCGGTGCAACGACGAGGTCGTGGACCGGGTCAAGATCGGCTCGGGCGGCGGGAGCGGCGACTTGACTGAGACGATGTACCAGAACGGGAACGCGTCGGCATACATGGTGTATTATCGGCGGCAGGGGACGTGAGGTTTAGCGATTTACTAATTTTATACTTGACTAGGCGTTGGGAGGAAAGACATGATCATCTCTTCAATCAAGACAATTGCTCTTGGGAATGGGAAGCGCATCAACATATGGGGTACGGCGCACAGACTAGCGTGTCAAGTGGTGCTAAACTAATGCTCATCCTGCTGTTCTTTCGAGGTAGCAGTTCTACCATAAATTACTGTAGATACTCATCAAATCATTAACTTGGTGTTCGAAAATATGACCGACTTGGCCACACCTAGTCCATCCAAGCCCTTTTATGTGTAATATAAACAAACGCCTTGACCGTACGTATCCTAGGGGAGAAAGGAGAGAGAGAGAGTCCAAGTGTTGGACTTATTTACCCTCCAGACAATCCTTAATCTCCTTGGCGTATCTCTCTCGTACCGCTCTCCGATTAACCTTTTGCGTTGCCGTCACGAGACCCTGTATATCATCCACAGTCAGCGACAAAAAAAAAGAATGAACCGCTTATTTGAAGAGAAATAGAAGGGGGAGGGGAAACGGGGGGGAGGAGAAAACTAACATTCCCCGGTGTCCATTCCTCGCCAACAATCAATACCCCGGCCACCGTCTCCATGGCACTTAGCCCAGCCTGTCTCGCCACGCCTTGCAGACCCTTCAGCACTTCGCCTCGGACCTTCTTGTCATGATGGAGTTCGCTGTCAACGTCGACCCCCAGCTCTTTAGCCTTCTCGGCCAGGTTCTTCTCGTTGCCCACGACGATCGCAATCGGCCTCGGATGGGCGCCCTCGCCGTGGATCATGATGTTCTGCACGTAGGGACTGCCGCGGTATATAGCCTCAAGCTTCTCGAGGGCGATGTACTCGCCGCCCTGGAGCTTGACAAGGTTCTTGACGCGGTCAACGACGCGCACGTGGCCGTGCTCGTCGAACTCGCCAATGTCGCCCGTCTTGAACCAGCCGTCGGCGGTGACCGCTTTGGCCGTCTCGTCCGGGTTCTCAAAGTACTCCTTGAGCACGGGCGCGCCGCGGATGAGGATCTCGCCCTGCGGCGGGGTTGAGTCGACGCTGTAGTCGAGCTCGGGGAGCGACACGAGCTTGATCTCGACAGCGGCGGGGATGGGCCCGATGGCGTCGGGCGTCCATTGCAGCGGGCAGCCTAGCGCGCCGTTGCCGCACGTCTCGGTCAGGCCGTAGCCGTTGAGCATGGGCGCGACGACCATGCTCATGAAGTGCAAGGTCGGAGTGGCGATGCCGCTGGCGCCGTTGACAATGAAGCGGAGGCGGGAACCCGTCATGGTGCGGACCTTGTTGAATACGAGGCTGTCGAGGATGGCGGCGCCGGGGAGGCGGTTCTTGACGAGGAAAGATTTGAGGTGGAAGGCTCCCCAGAAGAGGGAACGGGTCAGCGAACCAGACGAGTTCACTTTGCTCTCAATGCCTTTCTTGACCGTTTCCCAGATCTGCGGGACGCCGACCATGATGGTGGGCGCGAAGGCGCGCATGTCGCCGTGGCAGTTGCGCATGCTCGTGTCGGCGAGAGTGCGCGGATGGCCGTACCCCAGCGTGGCGCCGATGAACATAGCGAGGTTCTCGAGCACGAGCTCAAAGATGTGGGCGAGGGGCAGGTACGCGAGAACGTAATCGCGGTGCGAGACGGCGTCTTCCATGATCGTGTTCAGGCCGGCAACGGCGGCCACGAAACCGGCGTGCGACACGGGGACACCCTTGGGCGGGCCGGTGCTCCCCGACGTGTACATGATGCAGTACATCTCTTGGGGCCCCGGTGGGACCGGTTCAATCGGGTTCTCCTCGCCGAGGGCACGCAGCTCCTCGAAAGAGAGGATAGTGAGCTCCGGGTGGGATGATTTGAATTTCTCGAGTTCGGCGTCGGAGACGGGGAGATGGGTGGCATGGTTGTAGATAAGGACCTTGACGGACTGTGCTTTCTTGAGAGGGTTTGTGATGGTCTTGAAGAGGTGGGGGTCGACAAACATGGCGTTTGCCTTGCTCTGTACGAGCGAGTGCTCCACGCCGCTCTCACCGAGCGTGTCGTAGGCGGTGACAATGGTCATGGATTGCGACGAGCATGCATGTGCCACGCCGAGCCATTGCGGGCTGCTCCCAGTCAGAAATTGTGCAACATGGGAGACGGGAGCCAAGACTACTCACCTCGTAGTCGCGAACAGGTGCAATCTATCCCTGGGTGACAAGCCCAGTTTTCTCAAACCAGCGCCCACTTGCAAGACCATGGTAAAGTACTCCTGGTACGTCAGGTACGAGTAGTCGGAGAGCTCGTAGTAGATCCATTCCTTGTCGACTTGCCGCACCTCGCCGTCGATGACTTTGGGAACCTTCTTGGTCTCCTTGTGGGTGTGAATCAGCTTCCGGCTGCCGACGGCTGGCTCGTTGCCGTAGCGTTCTGCGCTCCTCTTGAGCAGGTCAAAGGTGGTGTTGACATCGGGAGCCGGGCGTTCTACGAGAGCATCCTTGGCCTTGGGATGGCGGCGCGGGATGGTTTCGCCGGCAACGGGCTGGTAACCGGCCGCTTCGACGGTAAACGGGGGTTTCTGCACCTTGCGCAGCGGTATCGGCCCTGAGATGTACGACATGTTGCAGCGCCGGCGATGGGATTGGGATTGTGATGTTGTTGTAACCGCCAGAGCAGCTCGGCCAACTTAATGCTGCGGATCGATGATCGCGTGCCGAGGCATGCGACGTTGCACGGGGTTCGCGAGCCTCGGTTCCTTTATTCAGCCCAATGCCCTTTATGCTGTGGCTTGCATGGAGGCGGAATGGTGTAGCTAGGCGTAAGACTTGGCTGCGGTTCAGATGCCTCGTATGTGGTCCGCCAAGAAAGGACTGCGGTTGTGTTGAAGATCAAAAGGTTCAGGTGGTGTAGTTGCGGATGAACCAGAAAGTCGAGTACTAATTAACTCAGGACGAGCAAGGGAATATCCCGGGAGCCCCGCCATTTTGGACACTGCCACTACAAGCTACGTGCTTCCGACTCTGCTGCCGTTTTGGCAAATGAATGACCTCAGCAATCGCTCGCTCATTCCCCAAAGCAGCAGCACGATGACGGCAGACGACGCATGTCCCGGAAACTACCATGCCAAGCTTGCAACGGCCTGGCCAAGAGCTGTCACCTCCACATGATCCTAGCTCCCCCGTTCTGCCGATGATCTACTCTAACGCCCACTTGCCGTTTTGATGAATTAGCCCACAGACCCGGTACCTTGGTCCCTAGATGCTCTGTCGGCTGAGAAAATTTCAGCAGAACAAAGTCCAGTCGACCGCAGCAAATCGCAGCAAAGCTTCACTAGAGGCGTCACTCTTCAGGACGATACTACTTGCATGGATAACCAGTCGCGGGCCAGGGAGGGATGGCCGGAAAAACACTGATGCCGTGGGCATAACTCCCACAGCGGACTACTTAACCCGCCGGCCTTTGAGCTACAAAGGCTTCGGACCTAGACGCGCTCGTCTCAGAGTGATCGAGAGCCAGGCGACAAAGCTTTCTCGCCAACTCCGCAATCCTCGGATGGTCAGGGTCATCACGCAGCGATTTTCATCATTCAATATATACGCGTTCGACGCCCTGACTGGAAAGCGAGCGCGCTTAGAAGCAAGCGCAGAATGGGATGCGGATGGGAAACCGCTGGCGGACCTGGATGGGGACTCGGAGGATGAGAGGGACCTGATTGACAGTGACTCGCCAACCGTGCCTGAGATTTTCTGGTAGCTGTCTCTCTGGGGACCCGCTGCTCCCACAGTATGGGGGGCGGCCAGTGCTTATCCAGACGCGGGAAGCTAATCTAGAGAAAGGGGGAATTCCGGTCGCGTTTTTCTAGCTTGAACTCGGTTCTGCTGCGCGTCGATGGAGCAGTCATAGCCGTTTGCTGCCTAAGACTAATGACGTCCAGTTGATCGGAACGTGTGTTGACTGCTATGTGCATCAACATGTCAAGAATCGAGACAATGCTGCCGGATGGCTGGGAGAAAACAAGAGCATGCCCGTATGGATTTCCGTCTGTTTTCAATCGTGTTCGACTCTTCCTATATGGAACCCTAACCCTATCACTGGATCATCCATGTACATGGATGATCCGGCATCATACTGTGCAATAAAGTTAACAGTACTTCGTACAGTACAGTACTTCAACCCCTTTCAGAATCCACAGCCACGTCGTCGGCTATCCGATTACGTAGTTCCCGTAAAGCTTCTAGGTTGGGTGACTAGACGCAAGTTGGGGTGTCGAAAAGACGATTTGTTTATTTCTATCGTTTTGCGTCTAGTCGATTCCATTTGCAGGGAGGCGCAAGGTCTTCGGGCTCTTGCTTGTGCAGTAGATCGTGCTAACCATATCAACTGTCAACAACTGTCAGGTCGGACTGTTAATAACAGTTCATTGTCTCCTGTTCAGCTCCAAGCTTCTTCGCTGCAATGGCGGCATGCATTTTGACGGGCATTCTTTTGTCTCGGTCCATACAAATCCATTGATTCGGACTCGTCTTGGCGAGCGGGATCCCGGCGCATTATGAGGCCGTGGGGCTGACGGCGCTGCAGGGTTTACGACGGCCTCGACGTCAGCCTGCGGCGCCAACCCGAGGAATGTCGAACACCTCTGCAAAGCGACGCTTGGAGTCTCGGCTCTTAAGTGGCTTCTTTTACCGGCGAGTAGCAGCACCCAAGACGGCAGCGTGGCCATGGATGTAGAAGACAATGCCGATCTGGACGCCCAGACCGGCACTCCCTCCCCGACCCAGCCGGACCTGCCAGCCCTGACAGCCTCGGAGTCGGCATCTTCAACATCAACCCCGACTGCATCGGGCTCCGACCCAAACGTCAGGATCCGCCGCAGGCCGATCCCGAGGAAGGGCCACACGAAGTCTCGGCGCGGCTGCCTCAACTGCAAGCGGAGGAAAGTCAAGTGCCAGGAAAACCTGCCCGAATGCTCCAACTGCACCCGCATCGGCCTAGTGTGCCAGTATCCTGAGCGCCGCTCGACCTCGCCCACGTCGGCCCTATCCGCCCTATCCGCACCCTCGGCACCGCCCCAGTCCACCCCAACCATCTTCACCGCAGAGGACATGCGGTACTTCCATCATTTCCTAATCGCTGCCTACCCCGCCCTTCCCATTCTAGCCGACGACGTGTGGAGGGATGTGGCATGTTTGTCGCACAGTGTTTGTCTCCTCTCATCTATTACAGAGAATGCAACGGGGACCAATGTTACTGACCTGTCTAGTACGACTACCTGATGCACGCCATGCTGGGCCTGGCTGCCTCCCACCTCGATCTGTACGGCGGCAACTGCTCCTCTCAAGCGCTAGCCCACCGTGTCAAGGCCATCCAGTCTCTGAACCAGGCTCTGAGCCAGCCCTGCACTTCCGCCGCCGAGGGTGACGCCAGGTTCGCTGCCATGTTCGCCTTGACCTTTCAAGCCTCATGCATGCCCGAGGGCATGAGCGAATTCCTGTCGTTGGTAAGGGGGTGCTATATCCTCGCTACTACGTCCATGATGGCCCATGAGGATTCGCTCTTCAGCACCTTCACTCAGGAGGGCTATTCCGACAGTGTGAGGAGGCTCATCGGGACGTCTCCGCTCAAGCTTGACGCCGACACGGAAATCCTGATCGACGACTTCTCCAAGTCGCTGCGTGCTCTTGCTCCACTCTGTACTAGCCCGTTGGAGATACGGTTCCTGGCTGCAACCGAGCGTATCGTCAAGGTAGCCCGGGTGTCCGCCGCCGAAGGTCAGTTGCTGCATCACATGGCACAAGAGTCAAGAATGTTTTTCAATACCCAGAGCTGACACCCGTGGTTAGCTTTTGCTCAGTTTGCTAGCTTATATTCCCTGGTTAACCATGCAAGCAATGAGGAATTTGCCCCCTTCGCGGATCCCGAAAATCACTCGGCGCAGCTCCTCCTCATCCACTTTATCCTCATCGAGTTTGGCATCGGCCACATTTCCCTCGGCAACATTAGATTTCGCTTTGCCTACCGCAAGAAGACTTGTATCGCGTGGATGGAACGGCTCGCCATGAGCCTACCGGATGAGTACAAGAAGTATGCGGAATGGCCAATGAGCTATGTCAGGAGACTGGCTGCTAGGTAGCCAACTCCCGCGCCACCTCTCTATTCACTTCCTCCTCTCTGCCGAGTCAAGGGACACTTCCGTCTCGTCCCCGCTGGCCACCGCCTTCCCGCCATCGCGCCCCAGGTATGCGCCAGGATGCCAGATGCAGAACACGCCCGTCGCCACCAACATCGCAAAGCCGTCAAACACCCAAAACAGCCACTCGGTCCTGAACGCATACCCAGTCACGCCCCCGGCGAACTCAACAAGGCGATAGATGCACCGAATCTATTCACGTCAGCCGCCCGCACCCACGTCGCGAACCGCACCACTTTGCCTTCCCTGGGCAAGGGTAAAACTCACCAAGATCAACACGGCCGACACGGCCTCCGCCACCACCAACCGCTGCCACCCGGGCGGCGCGTTATGCCTGACCACGGCGTGCACCCCGCCGTGGCCGTCGTCCTTCTTCCTCGTGACGTAAGCGAACCGCGCCAGGACCACCACGAAGGCCACGAATGCGGCCGTCTGCAGCGCCAGCCCCGCCACCAGTATGTCGACGCCCGTCAGCGCGCGCGGACCGTGCCAGTTGGCCGACGCCGCCACCACCGTCCCTGCGCTCTGAACTACGGCGGCCAGGATGTCCAGTCCCACGAATACGGCCGTGGTGTGCCGCGCGTGCAGGCCGCCCAGGAAGCGCAGGTGGTGCGACGCCGGGAGCACCGCCTGGATGAGCCGCCCCACCAGGAGGTAGACGGACGCGGCTAGGAGGAGCGGGGCGAGGACGAGCAAGGACAGCGAGGTTATGAATGGCGGCTGTTGCACGTCAGTCGGGATGGAAATGCTACTGCTGATCGTGAGGTGGTAGGGGAGGGGGGCCGGCGTGGTTGTCTACGTACAAGCTGGGATTGGTTCTGGATGGACCAGCACCGCAGCACGAAGCCCACCGTCTCGATGATCCCGCTCAGCACGGCGCAGATGAAGTACCGGGTGCGGTAGCGGATTAACGTCAGGTAGGAGAGGTAGATGGTCGCCAGGCCGAACAGCACGGCGCCGATGATTGCGAGGGCGAGGACGGGAGAATACATCCATACGGACCCACCCGAGAAGATCGGTTGGCTTGGGGCGCCGCCGGCCATTTCGATTCCCCCTTCCCTCTTTTTTTTTTTTTTTTTTTTTTTTTTTTTTTTCCTTTTCTTGTCCTGTGGGTGGGAGTGGCTGCTTGGTTGGACAAAAAGTTGGGATTCGAGGCTAGACTTGTTGTTGAAGATTGAGCTTAGGTATGGCGATGATATCGGTAGGCGGTCGAGGGGTAACAGAGAGGGTCCGTTGCTGGATGCAGATTCGATCTGGTATTATCTGCCATCTTGGATTGGGGGGTTTCTCTGAGGTTATATAGAACATACAAATACCATTTCATCAAGCAAGGCTGTTGGAGTACTTTGACGGATATCATCGTTGAACCACAGGCAGACTGTAGGAAGGAGTAGCATAGAGTGTGCTATGTAATCCGTCGGATTCAGTGCGAGTTGCTGGCGTGGAACGGGATGATTACCGTAACCCAGCGTGGCACAAGCGAATTTCGGGGCCCTGGAGGCTGGGCCACTGTTCCCGTTCTTTGCGAGACCCCTGTATGTTGGCGTCAGCCTCAGTCGGGAATGATGGCAATACATACTCTGGCACGATCTTTTTTTTTTTTTTAATCAACGCTCCTTGTCAAAGAAGTGTCCGTTGAAGGGGGCATTAGACGTGATCTTGGTAGGCGTGTTGGTGTGTGTTGCTATGTGATTGGTCAACTTAGACGAAGCTTCGAACTGTCGTCGTCAATCCGAGGAATCCGACGGGGCGGCTCAGGGGCGATGCGTCACGCCAAGAATATTTACCGAGTACATATAAATCCATGGAGTGGGACTCTTCTATTAACTGCTGTGATATGCCACTGCCCTGAGCTATGCGGTTGCCTCAGAACGCGAGAGTGCCTCGAATAAATACAACCTTATCCCAAGTGAAGACAAGGCAAAGTAGCAGCAATATTCGGCGAACCTCGATTGCGAAGTCCCCCAAGTCGCCCGATTTGGTTCACGCCCCGAGGACTCAGTTCCCGCTCGTTTCTCTTCAAGATCCTAGAGGCCACGTCTTGATAGCTAGGCCAATGTTGTTGTTTAGATGAGCCAGCTTGCCACCATCCTAGAAGTCCTCCTCAATGAGCTCCTCAGGGATGTGGAACGGCTCAGCTTTGATTACACCCACATCCAAGGTCGGCACCCGCCACTGGGCCGCCCAGCCAAAGCCCAAGGTCTTGACAACCCTCTGCAGCCGTTTCTTCCTGTTAAGTGCTATGTGGTTCTTCTCGGACCTACAGGTCGTTGAGCAGTAACCTAACCTAGAAGATGAGATACGGCGCACAAACACAGTGCCGCTGAAAGGGAAACGGCCTGAACTCATCAGAGGCCAGCGCGAACAGCGTACGGCGAAGAACCTGAAGAATCTGGCGAACGATGCAGAGTAGCCGACCGAGCCTTGGAAACATTGGTGAGCCGGAGAAAACACAGGTGCGTTTAGTTCGAAATGTGTGCATTCAAGAAACGGATCACTACGATTTTGCGCGCTGCTAGAAGAAGCATGATGGATCGGTAGAGCTGCTTCCGGTCTACGCTGCAGTGTCCCGGGCGCTTACCAAGGACAGGATATCGCATGTCGGATTTCCTTCCAAGCATCCCCGAGGCGGCAAGTACTGCAATGTAAGCGACCTCTTGCTACACAATCGCACCGTATAATGACTAAGGTTCGGCGGAAAACCCGAGCATTCCTCAACCGTGCTGCTGGGGAGATCAGAAACCTCCGCCCCCACCCTCTGCAGAGCAGGGATAAAACATTGATTTCGGCGGGGTGGCGGCAGTCAATGTCACAAACCGCTGGGTATACAAACACCTGGAAGACCAGAACTCGGTCAAGAAGATGTCCTGGATGACATATCAAGCAATCCTAGAAAATATTGGTGGCCTCTTCCGGAGAGTCAGGGAAGGGCGTGCGTACTACGACTTTCCCTTATCGTTGTGGGCTGCTTGGATTTATGTTATCTTGGCGGTTGTTGACAGAAGTTGTCTTGGGGGTACGCTATTTCTGACCAACCCCCCAGACAACTGGTTGGTATTCTCCCACATCGAGCTTTCCGCGACTGAAGAACAGTGATAAATGAGGCTCCATAGATATAGGGCCAGTACATAGACAAGGTGCAGAATCACATCCGTGAAACCGCCCTAGATTCAAGCCCTTCGATGACACGGCTAGCTCTGTGTGTGAGATGGAAGTGGAACTGTGTAGCAAGATCACGACTTCGACCGAGGCGACTCCGGAGGGCGCGTCTCAGATTAATCTCCAGCCCGTTGAGGACTTGAAGATATTGTTGGAATCACAGATGAGTTTTCAGACACGCAGGCAGGGTGCCGTAGAACCATTGCCAACCTCACCGTTCTACGCAACAATCACTTCGAGAGGCAAATATGCCATAACGTTCAGCACAGGTGCCAAGGCATGCCCTCAGAGGTTTATACCAGGATGGAAAGGAGCAATGTCGCGTTGGTATTCTTCCAGTGAGCTCGAGCACATTTCCAGATCCACGGTGCGCCAGGTCAAGATCTAAGAGATTTAACGAGTACCATAAAGCATGAGAGTTGGATCGGGTGATTACCTGCCGTCCATGGAATTTCACGCCATGAAAAGGGGCTCAGGAGGGAACCAGAACAGGAGCAACAAATCAAGTAGAACTCGAAGTGTCGGGTGAGGAATATATGTTTTAAGAATATTGCTGAGGCTCACGTCGCAGAGCTCCTTCCGCCGCTCACTGACACACTGAAGCTTGTCGTCCGGAATGTCGCTTTAACAGCGGCTTGAATCAAGCGAGTCAGGTAAGGTAGCCTCTTATTCTAAATTTTGAGTCAAACTATCGCTAAGTTCTCTGTTATTCACGGCGCCATGATATCATTTGTAAAATACTTCAAACTTGTGGGTGTGTTCACTACGGGAAGTGCACTGCTGCCTCGACGTATCCCGAGATCAGTTGGAAGAATTTGAACGAACGATCCTCTAATGCTGGCGCATCAAGCTACCTGAACAACTAGCCTCCGGCACTAAGTAACAGCAATCTATTTCCGAGTTACACGTACATCTATAACCGGTCAGGAATTTCGGTTAGAAGCTCCGAGCGTCAGCCTCAAACACTACGTCAAAACCCTGAGCCTCCTCTCACCTCGAATTCACAGTTGAAGCCGAGTATCTACCAAAAGCCCTGTACTGGAGGGAGGAACATGGGTGACATCCGCTCGTCCGTCGGTAGTCCCTTCAGTTCTATGCCGCCGCAGTGAGCCAAGGTAAGTGAAATTCCATGACACGGATATCTGCTCTCACAGCTTCACAGTGACTGATCATTTGGCGAGCATACCTTTCTATGGTTATCTGGCCTGACTCTTTGCACGTGTAATTAGACACTAGGAATGCACAGACACCCCCGGGGGCTGTTTCTCTCTAGGCACATGCGACAGTCAACCCCTTGAAGCTTAGCCCGCAATAACACATGCTTTAAATAACCGTCCTCCTTACATGTGACACATCGTGCCATAACGTGAACAGCGACAACGTCATGGAGGGCTTCCTTCCATCAGACGGGGCACAGTGGCGGACGGCATTGCCACCAAAGCGCACGCGTGGATTGGCATCCAGAGTATACGAGTATTACTATTAGACCGCGGCACGAGTAATGGTACGCAGCTCAGGGCTACCGGGCGAGCTCACTGTCAGCGAAAATGTTGCCATTTTCGCATGACCGGAAAAGCCAGCAACTCGGCGATAGAAAGGACCAAGCACACGGCCACCGCCTGACATCACCGTCCCATCTCCAAACCCGATAGCTGAAGTACGAGATCAGACGGCCAGAGAACGCAAAGCGGCGGAGAACACATGATGACGCAGCCTCGTACTAGCGTTCCAGAAAACCGAAACTAACTCAGCCGCAAGACGATCATCACGTTCCATCATCCCATCTTCCTGAGCAAGGGAGGCGTTAGCCACTTGCTACGTCGCCTTACCACAAGAATTCACAAGATCTCCGAGATTTAGCACTCTCATTACGATCGTTAAAACAAGCTTTATCATCCCACATGCCACCCGATGTATGTCCGATCCTTGTCGCGTCCTCCGTTCTTTTCCACAGGGGATCCGTGTGTTGCCATATGGGAGGGGAAAGCTCCCTTTCGCCTTGTAAAGGATTTAGGAACCCAATGTATAGTTGTGGCATCGTCCGCCGGGGGACGCTTAGTTAAAACGATATTGTTTACAAGTGCGTGGAATAATATTGGCCAAGGCGAGCAGCTCGCCAGCTCCTTTCGGCGTTGGTGTAAAACCGTGATCCGGTCAGTCACCTCCATAGAAACTCGGTCACAACGCAACGGACGAATGGTTACAGCTACAGCAGCGGAAATAAGCAATGGTATAACGCCGGGGCACTCTCCGACAAGCAACGTTGTTAAACGCTGGACACCATCTCCGCTATGAACTGCCACAGGTGCTCAATACAACCGCTCTAGTACCGTTCGCACGATGAGTTCACCGAGTCACTCAACGGCCCGCCACCCCCAGACCGAAACCAGAGCGGGGCCGGATGTGGCCAGCGCCACAGCGTCGTGGCGAGTCCGCTCTCCTGCGAGCCCAGCGCGTGTGGCTGATACCCGGCAGAAGTCGGCGGTTTGACCGGTCCTCCCGAACTCCGAGGGCCCCGGCGTTTCCAGACAGCCGGTCTATAATAGGAGTGGAGTTCGGCGAAGAGTTCTCGAAACTTTCCTAAAATGGGGGTATTACCATTCCCCTGACGGGTTCTGTGGAACCCCCAACATTTCGTTGGTGGAGGGTCGGTTGGAATGCAACATGCCGACGCTGGCCGACGAAGGGCCGATAACCCCCTTGACGATTCAGGAACAGGAGAGGAGAACACGACCAGCAACTTGAGATCAATCTGGGAAGCTCTCTAACGTGCCTCGGTGGCGGCCATCCCGCTCGCCCCTTACTCCTCCCTCGCAACCCTCCGCGGCAGGAGTCTGCAATGCCAACTCGACTCCAACTTGACGTTAGTCCCTCACGCCCGGCACGGGATGGTACCCTAAGAGATACCGGGAAACATAACGGGCCTGAAGTTAGTGTTGTCGAGGATGGCTTCTAGGTTGTAGTGTTTGGATGTGACTGGAGGTCTGAGTTGTTGTCAAGCCAGCCAATGAACTCTGCCCGCAGTTTTCGATGCAGGCCGCCGTCCCGCCTCCGATTCCGTGTATAGCACGTGGCTTAGGCCGGTACTCATATAGCCTCGTACAGGTTTCTATCATTGCGAGTCGGTCGGTCGTCCGGGACCAGTTTGTTGGCGCTCAAAATCCGGGCTAGGGCTACCCGGGCTGTGGAGTGCCAAGGCCAAAACGGTAGGATTGATTTCCTGCTGCTGGTCGATCAACTAGATAGATCTTGTATCCTGGTGAAAAATCTTTACCCTCTTTAGACTTTCTAGGTGTATTTGCCGGGCGTCGCGAGTAGCTCCGTTGCCGCATATGCGATAGAGAAGTGCCGGCCTACCAAACACACGACGGCCAAGATGCCGAACATGCCGCAGGTGAGAACTCGTGGCCGGTCTCGATGGCCGCGGAGGTGGGCGAGACGACTGGCTCCTAGGCATTGCCCATGACAAATGAAGCCCCCACGTCTCCGGAGCGGAGCAGAGACCCTAACGAAAGACTGGCTGAAGGCTGGTTTGCCGAGCCGCCGCGAAGGGTCGAGGCCGAGTGAACGGGAAGCGATTCATGCCGGAATGCAGCCGAAAAAAAAAAAAAGTCGGTGAGCACTCGCGGAATTGGGCCTACCTTACGACGAATTATAATGTACAGTACGCTATTGTTGCAAACCGACAGGCTTGGTTTGCAGCCGGGCATGCAACTAAGGCGGCTCCGATAAGGCTTATCGAAGGCCTGATACCACCCGACACCTCCATCAGTACCTTGATTCTTGCCAGCAGAGCTTCATATCCCAGCGTCGGAACGGGACCCTTGGGTAGCTACCCCTCCATGCTAGCGGGCGGGGCTTTCTGCCGTGCATCAAAGCGGAAGCTGGGGCCCAACAGAACTGCACAAACTGCGCCGGTGTGATGTCTGATGAGTTGTTGAACCGGGGAAGCTGCGAGGCCGCAAAAAAGACCAAGCTAAATCTCTAGATTCGGGAGGGAAATATAAAAAAAATAAAAATAAAAATAAAAATAAAAAATATTTGCGAGATAAATTGGTAAAAATAATCCATCAGTAAAAGGAGCACAATCTGACTTGGCCAGTTTCCAAAATTCCTAAGGCTGAGTACAGTACACACCAAGGTAAACGGTACACGTTACAGTACCTGTCGCATGCCGCAAGCCACACGCGCTTTACTCACCTTTCCTCTCCAACCATCTACAGGCGTATTCAACAAGAGTGTAGACAGCTCATTGATATGTCTTGTGACGTCTCGCTAGCGCGCTTCAGGTCCCTACTGAGTGCTATGAGCATCTGGGCGTAAGCCAAGTTGTCACGGGGTGACAGTGTGATTGCCGTGCTCATTGGGATTCTGATGTCAACCACGCCGGAAATAGGGGTTCTAGGCCGTTATTCTGTTGCCCATCCCGCAATGCTCATTCCGATGCCGGGCCATATTGGGAGACACTGACGTGTCGATGCCCCAAGCTCGCCAGCACAGCCTGTCTGAGCAGACGAGGAACAGCTCCGCGGTGACCACACCGACTTGTTGCCCCAAACTCGTGCGGTAGACGCATCCGGCTTGGGCCTCAAGAACATGAGCATGTTTGACTGGTCACTCTTTTGCCCTCTTTTCTCCCCTGCGAAGCCCGCCTACGCATCATCAACGATGGGCGTCAACAGGGGTTGATGTGAAATGAGCGCTAGCCGCTAGTTAGAGCAAACAGATTAAATCACAGGGTCACGCTACGTCTGACAGAGCCAAAGCCGGGGTTTTTGTCTAAGGCGCAGAAAAAGAAAGGCTGCAAGGCAGCCTCAACCACGACCGACTGACCCCGGAGGTGCTCCGCTTGTTTCGTTCTTGATGGATTTGGGTTCGGGTCTCACTGCATATGCTGGTAAAACGGGGCCTCTATTAATCTGAGATGAGACTCTCCCTGGGCAGATGGCAAACACCAAACGGGGCGTGGTGATGCCTTCCGCGATTGGCCCCACCAAAGAGGTCATGTCCCCGCGGAATTTCGTCGATGTGCGCCTGCCTTTGCCGGAAGGCCATTCCGCCAGCCGGGGACAGACACGGTCCTTTGGGCATGTCGCGGGGCGGCGAGCGGCCTCTTCTTTTTCTGCGTTGTCATGATCCCATCTCCAACACCGCCTCACTCTTAGACTCATCTCACCCAGTCGCAGGTGCCCGTGGCGAGCCGAAGCGGGGACGGGGACTTCATGGATCGAATCGGCTTCCCCACAGCCTGTCGTTTGCGTATGGGATGAAGGGACGAGAGCTGCGTTCGTGTCGGTTGGTTGATGTTCATCCCATTCCTCTATAGGCACGTGCGAGCAAGTCCGTCACGGGACCATGAAGAAATTCAGGGTCCCCCACCCGCCTCAACGCTCCGCAACGCAAAAGGGATGCGTCACAAAAAATAACGGTCGGTGAGGGGATGGGCCGCTAATAAGCTGAGCCCGATTTTTTCTAGCACAAAACCACCCCAGCGAATTGCAATATCTGTTACCAAGAAACGGCCTTCAGCTAGATGGATACCTAACCTACCGAGACGCATCGCAATGGACAATCGCAGGGCTGCAGATCACCCCATTAGGATCAGAAGGGAGGCATCAGATGCTTAGGCGGGTGATGTTGTGCAGCAGTCCATCTCACTGCGTGCCAAGCACCCAGAGCATCGGCTTTGCGCATGTGCATAACCCACTGCCAGCGCATCTCTCTGCCCAACTACACCCAGGGCAGCTCTTTCTTGCCTTATCGTATCGTGATAAACCAAGAATAGTCCGCGAATCGCGACGCCGGCGAGTCAGCTGAGCGGTCAGCCCGCGGCTACCCAGCTGCTCCTTCCACTCCCGTTGTGCTCTCCCACGCGCGAGTGAAATGGGATAATTGGTCGACGAGCCCGACCCACAGGCAGACGTTCTCTGGCTACGTAACTGGGGAACACTGCCTTCACAGTGCAGAGCCGGGCCGGTGCCCCTGGTGGGAGGGAACGGAACGGAAGCGGCACCGGTGAAGGCCAGCAGCGGCAATGAAACCAGACGTTACATAAGCAGTGGTGCTTCTTGAGGCTCGATGGTGAGGGAGGGTGTGATGGATGGAAAGACACGAGGCCTGACCGTCGGTAAAATAGTAAACCAGGGTATTGGTGGGTGGTCTCGATCCGATCCGGTGTGCAAAGTTTTGTGTTAGTGGTTGCCCACCGTCTAAACGGAGGGTGTGGCGCCAATTAACGTCGTCAGTGGTGCTGCATATCATCAGGAAAAAAAAACCCCCCATTAAGTAGCAACTAAAATCTTAAAGAGTGTAAACATAACTACGAGGCATCACGAATTGAGATCCCTAAACGCACAATTCCTCCACCGTTACAGCCTCTCTGCCTATCGACCATCCTACCGTCTCATTAGAGCGTACCTCACCGGTTCTCCGACTCCCCGCCTCAAGTACCTTCTACCTTCACTCCACTCCTGACCTCTCCCCCGCAACAGTGTCTAAACAACTCCACGTGGCAGCGGGCAAGCAACAAAGGCAACGCGCAACACCCCCGGACAACGAAGAGAAGTCAAACAAAGAGTCGATGATGCCCTCCCGGACGCAGTCCGATCGGCTTCGGGACCGAGGTGGCTAGGACGGCAGACCGTGCGGAACAAGCCGCCGCGGTGCCCTGACATGGCACCACCGAAACACACGGGGATCCCGTCGACCCATTGTCTGAGAGAGCCTCAACATCTTTATCACCCGTCCAGCCCCAACACATGGTCGTTGTCAGCCCGCCGAGTGATCTTTTGTTTGGTGCGGCAGATGCCAAGGCATACCCGAGGCGCCCGAGAACAAAGCCAATGCATATTCTGCAGACGGGGACCACTGGGTTAGAATCGATGGGAAGAGGGAGTGTGTATGCGTGTGAGAGAGGTAGGATTCTTAGATGTAGCTGGACGTCTTTTGTTACTTCAAACAGACACAAGGTCCAGCAAACGGACAGGATAGCAAAACATAACCATGGTTCAAACGGAACGAGGACTGTGCTTCACCAAATCAGGTATCATTAATTATGCACCATCACCCTGAGCAAGTAAAGCGAAAAAAAAACACGTCAGAATGAAAAGGAGAGGTTGTCTGAAGAAGGAGCCGTTCAAACTTGAACTATGTTGAAAGGCCTCCTTGTCACATGTCAATTTTCTTTTTGTCGTTTGTGTAGGTAGTGTCCTACCTGTCAATCCTACCCCTCATCGACAGGAGATTTGGCCCGACGCACAAAGGTATCATCGCCATCGTACGAATTAGCCTCTACCAGACTTTGGCACGTCACACACACACACACACACATCGTTTCATTTCAAACTTACATCGGTAATTAGCTTTGGTCACACAGAAGTGCGGGTACGACGCGGAAGGGGTGGTCGGAGTTGATGGTTCGACAAATTGCGTATAATGTCTCAAGGCACTTGAAAATTGAAAACACGCCCACCGAACCCGGCATGTAGCACTAAACCACCAGACCGCCACTCACGATAGGAAGGAACCAAGCAATGCTTTTTAAAACTCTTTTCGATTTGTTTTCCGAAGTCTTTTTTGGTTTGTTTTCAGATTTTTAGCTATTTTACAGTGGAACCAGCTGTACGAGCAAGCAAGCACCTGCCCGCCAGGTGGTTCAACACTGATTTTTTTGCTCCTTCTTCCGGCCCGCTCCCACTTCATTCCCCCATTCTGCTTTTGTGGAGACTTGCATCTCTCCCTGCGGTTGCCCGCCAGTCCGGCTGTTACCGGCCTCAGAGAGTACACACTCACACCCTCTCGTGATCTTTTCCACCTCTTCCCTTTGAATGATGCCAATGCAGTGCCACCACCACCTCCGATGAGGAGCATGCGAAGGTCAGAAGCCCATGACCGTGAGAAAAGAACCAAATGCAGTAGACCGTGGTATCATGGTGATGAAAACGAAACACAAAACGCCGCTTGATGTGAAAAGAGAAAAAGTGAAAAAAGGGGGGGGAAGCCAGCAACCAAAATCGACAGAGATAGGCAGTGATGCCGTCATTGTAAAACATCGGCCAACCATGTCAGTCCCTTGCCAGACCGAAACCATGAAGAGCCAACCCGACGCCAACCCGATATTAGGGAGTCGAATTGGCGCTGCAACATTGCGAGCCGTATCGCGGAATACTCCGCAGGTTAAGAATGGGAATCTCAAGTAACGCCAGCTGAATCATGCAAGAAATGTGTCGTGGGTCGTAGGCGCTCGAGATGCTCGAACCAAGTTATACACGGCAGCGATTCCCGTCTGCCAAATACACGGCCGTCGCCTCCCTGGGTATCTTGTGGGGTATAATGCTGATGTAGGATGTTGCCGCAGCCAAGGTGATGGGGTTTAATAGCGATTAGGATATTACCAGCCTTGAGCGTGGTAACCCGTGAAAGGATTCTTAAAGTATTGGTCCCAGCTGCCCGAGTTCGAGTCGTTGTCCTTCTTCATGAACGGCTTCTCCGGATACTGCTTCAGGTTTGCCACATCGTGCGACGTGTGCCGACGCTTAAGGACGGCGTTGGCAGTCGAAGACTTCTGCGACCGTTCCCGGAGGAGGTTCCTCCGGAGGGACTCGGTCAACTCGGTGGCAAGCATGTTCCGCCGTGTCGTCCGCGGGGAGAGAGCAGCTTGGTGATGGATACCAGTGGCCACCACGTTGATTGGCTGAGCGCTGGACCGGGGGATTTCGTTGATGGGGCGCATTGGCGGCGCGCGAGCGTTGCCACGCTTCATCATTAGCGGTGCTTCATCCGAGTCGTTGGGCGAGGCAACCAGGGATGGTCCATTGAGCGCTGTCCGGGCGCGAGGGAGAGCCGAAGTTGACTGCGATGCAGTGTTACCCAACCTTTGCGCACGGTTATTGTTCGCTAACATCAGGGTGATGAGCGACCGCCGTGATGTGAGGTTGGCGCTGGAATCCACGCGTTGGAAGTGAATCTTCTCCTCAACGCTCGACCTGCCGCTCTCCTCCGCCGACTCTTCCTCCCACTCCTCATCGTCATCATCGTCAATGGCGCTCTCGTCAATGTAGTCGTCCTCGGTGTCACTAATAGCAGATGAAGTGAACGTCTGCGTGACAACCTGATTGTTGAACGAAGCGGTCTTCTTCTGCCCGTTGATGGCAGTAGCAGGCCGCGGAAGCAGCTGTCGATTCTTCGGAGAGTCATCCTCTTCCGATGAAACTCCGACCTGGAACATCTTCATCTTGGGCTGCGGGGCAAGTTGCTTTCTCGGTTCCACCTGGCGATCTTGGAACGAGTCTTCATCTGAGCCCGAAGAGCCGCCCAGAGCAAACTTGGCATGCTGCTTCTTGGGCTGAATGAGCTTCGGTGCTGGTGCATCTGTGGGCTCCGGGATGACACTCGGCGAAGGGGGCTTGGACGATTGCGATGTAATGCGGCTGGCGGGCATCTGAGACGGGGAGAAGCCTCGGGTGACAATTGTTTGTCTCTGGGCCGTCGATTCTGGCGAGAGCTCTGAATGAAGCGACTCCATCGAGGCATTCTCGGATGTCTGGCACGACTCCTCGGTCGTAGTCGAGCCTGTTCGCGCGTTTTCGGGTTCGGGAGAGCTCGCCGGCTCCTCCTCGGCTGGTGGCGACCGAGGCATGACGGGAAGTGGCGCATCGAGAGGCTCTTTGGCCTGCATGATCGACACAACCATCTTCTCTAGTTCATCCGACGTGATGTGGCGCTCTCGGCCGCGGCTGCGGCTGCTGGCGCACGAATCTTGCCTCTGTATCCTCGGCCGCAAGATGTCAACCGGTGCCGATTCTGCACTGAAGTCAACCGCTTCTTCGTCTGCCACCGAGTCCACGCTTCCTGAAAGCTGCGGGAGCTCGTCTGCGACCGCTCCACGAGGGTACCGAATATCCTGGGGCTTGCTGGCAGCGCAAGATGTGACGATTATCTCGCCGCTCTCGCAGCAGAATGTTTCGCGATTCCAAAGTCGCCAACTGAGGTTTTCTAACCTCCTTCCTTGTGCAACCGAGTCACGACACCTTGCGAAAACTGTGCAAGTTCGTCAGCGAACTTCGGTTAGCCGGCACGGGTGGCGGTAGACAGAACTCACCAGTCCACATGCTAAAGAGATTCGCCGGATTGGTGGTGTCAACCTTGTGAATGACATTGGCGTCCACTTGTAGAACGGGTGCCTCTAAAGATAACGGCATGTTGGTTGGGGGGTTGCTCGATTGTTCGAGCAGGTTCTGCACCGCGGCCAGGATGGATGGTGGCGAGGCCCTTCGCGAATGGATCGCAGATGTCGCTGTTTTTGCCGGTAGGGTGGGCGCTCAAGAGGTATTGGTCCTGAAGAGGATCTGGTCTGCACCGAAGGCGGAATTAAATCGAAAGTCCAATTACTGCCCAGGCTCGAACTTTATCCACAGGTCTCGGTGTCCTGAAACTGGCCAACGTCTGTCGACCTAGTCGCCGTTGTGCTGTTCGAAATTTGTCGACTGTCGATGGCACGCTTCTCGGTGCAAGGACCGGGTCGACGGAGAGGTGCCTGTACGGCGGCTTTCTCGAATGGTTCGTTACGTCTCCTAGAATACCTAACTGCTTGCGGGTTGCAGCAGGTAGTCAATCACGGCGCTGGGTCGAGTGGTCGTTTTGTAAAGACTGGAGATGGGAGAGAAGAGACGGGTGTGGTGGGGAAGGATGGGATGTTCATGTATAAGGGAATTGTCGGGGCCGAGAGCAGGGCTAGGCCGGCTGCGTGGGATTGTGGACCCACGATGCGCGGTGAATAAAGCAATTACCTGGGCGGTACCTACGACATCGATACCCTGGTCGGCCGCAGTCCCCGGTACAATGTACAAGCAGTCTTGAAGTCCCCGACGTCCGGACAGGGGGGGACCGTTGTGGAGGGGTTGGTGGCGGAGAGTGTCAGGGCCAGGGAAAGGTAAGGTACCTACCGGTCTGAAGTGAGGTCACCCACCCAGGCCTCGATTGCTGGTAAATGGTAAAACGCTTTTGTCCAGCCGGTGAAACGGAGGATCTCGTGACCTACCTGGTACAGCAGATTACCTGTGCATAGTACTGTGATCTCGGACGCTCACAGAGAGAATCTCTACGCTTGTCAATTTGAACGACAGGTCTGAAAGGAAGACGGCGACGGCAGGGGAAAAGCCAGAGAGAAAAGGCAGTCCTCGTGGGTCAATTCCATGGACCACGGTTCTCGCTCGAACGGACCGCTTACCCTGAAGTGGCAAGGCAGTGCAGGAAGTTACCAAACTAAGTTTACGCCGATTTTATGGCTTAAGCTTGTTTGGGAAGCAATTTGCCCATGGGGGCTTCGGGCCAACTCTCGGCTTTGTCAGATTATGCACGTTTTGCAAACGGCGGGCGAGCTAATCGACCACGGTAGGGAAATCCCCGGAACGGCATGATGGTCACGTTGGCTTATCGCCAAGCGCCAGAAAGGGAACCATTATCCTGAAGAGGCCAGAGCTGACCCAGCCCGGGGAAATCTCCCGGTACTGACTCGCTAGTAGCGTTTTACGAGCGGTGGCTGTTCTCCGTTACACTGGCCTCCTCATAACACGCCAACTCGGTGCTGCTTCCGAGGAGTCAGGTGCGCAGCTGGGAATGCCTTGGCCACTTTTCCCCGCAAATCGCCACCGTTCGTTACCTGAAGCCGTCGTCTCAGTGGACCTGGCCGATTCGACCCACGGAGTTGAGGCGCGCAAACGTGCCCGTCGCTGATCAGCCCGTGATCACGAGCCGTCTCTTTAATTGCGAATGAGTGCCACGGCTCCTGGCGCGAGAAGTATTTCCGGCGAGGCGAGGCGA
Organism: Madurella mycetomatis; assembly: GCA_022530565.1. Lineage (NCBI taxonomy): Eukaryota > Fungi > Ascomycota > Sordariomycetes > Sordariales > Madurella > Madurella mycetomatis. The sequence continues at coordinate 8,256,303 of JAJTVB010000003.1, read as the reverse complement.
GGCAATGCGCGGACAAGGTTGTGACGATGACGACGCGGAGTTTACCTGCCACTGCTCTGTCGGCCATCACGCAGGTGTTGGGCCCAATTGCAGAGCTGCCGAACGCGCTGGAATATTGACTGGCAACAGCGGGCGGAAAGCGCAAGGTCAATTCGTCGGTCAACGCGGGTTGCTGTCAAATCGGCGTTTGCAAAGCTGTGTAGTGCTGACACAGCCCTGATGGTTGAGCATCGAGTACCCAGTCAGGGCTTGCCTGGGCAGGTGATGATACGCTTGGTCGCCGCGGGGCCAAATCTCCCTTCAGTTCCAGCTGACCTCCTGATTGCTTTGTCACCAGGGCGGCCCATTGCGATTGCCGCCAACCCGCCAACAGCGTTTGTTCTCATGCTCTGTGCCTCTCAGTGTTTATTGCGCCCCAAGGCAGCCATGTGTGATTCCTCTATGGCTTCTGTAACCGCTTTTTACTGGGCCCTGCAGCGAGGTAATCATCAACCGGGGCCAGACATGCCCTTGCGAGCTGCCACGATGTGTTCTCCCGGCGCTGGCCTGGCCATGGCCCACGAGCTCCCAGGAGCATGACGAAACGCTTGTTGCAAAGGGTCCTCCTCACATGGTTCCTCGAAAACGAGCGCACCCCACGCCGAGGTCTGCCACCAGTTTGATCCTCAGTCTTTACATTAAGCCTTGCCTGATGGCGTTAGGCCCGAGGGGATGCCTGATACCATCCAGGGTCCCCGTCAGCGGAAACATTCCCGGTGGTGTGATGATCGCTGGACGTTACTGGATTAGGGTCGAACTCCCCGGTTGTCGACAGCCGCGGAGCAAAACCCTACCTGAGCCCCAATTTCTCCCGCGTTCACGGTCGACGCGACATGGATGTCAGCGGTGTAGCCGTGGCACTGGGACTGCAAGCAGCTCCAGGAAATTGACTCTCCTGGCCCGTGACCTCCACGTTCGCGAGGTGGGGGACATGAAGGAACAGGGAAGAAAGGGATGGGATGCAGGGATGGGGCAGCCCCTTCCTGAGCCCATACGCAACGTAGTTGGCGATTGTAGCCAGTAATTGCTCGCAGGGAACCACACCTGTTGCTTCTCCGTTCCAACCTAGGAAAAAAAAAAAAAAGGCCGGGAAAGGAATGTGAGATGCGCTTGATATTGTTTGATATTGTTTGCCCAAAGGCAGCCACCACGCCCCCTGGTTGGTAGGTTGCCCCAAACCAGCACGCTGGGACGCTAATCCAGCCAGATCAGGGGCGAATAGTGGCGGGTCCAATAACCTGGTAATTCTCGCAAGCCACATGAGAGCAACCCCTTCAGTTGCGAATTCAGTCGTATTTCTTTTTGCACGGCCAGCTGTCGTCTCGGCTCGGCGTACCCGTGTTTTCTGAGATTTCTTGATACTCACGGTTTTCCTATACTACAACGTGAACGCAAGACAACGCAGTGTTCTCGTCAAGTCTCCCGAAAGATAGTCTAGTCTGGCAGCCATCATCCAATCAATTCGCGCACAGCGGGTGACCCACGCGCACATGGCCCCTTCCCTCGGATCTGCCCCCACGTTCGACACCCTTGGCCATCCAGGATCTCTGTAACCACACCTGCCTCGTAATTATGATGGTCACTGAGTATTGATGGTGAAAAGCGTCGCCCATGGATTCGGTTCTCGGGGGATATCCCCGTCCCCCATTCTGCACTCGGTCACAGTTTCCGGACTGGATTCAGAGGTCCAAGACAGGCCTCTCAGGCCCAAGTGGTCGCAGGTGGGTTTAATGACATCTCAATCTTAACGTTGTTCCCGCTTGGGGCCCGGCAACTTGGATTCATCTCCCAATGTAGCTAAACGAGCCTCCAATAGTCCGAAAGAAGCAAAAGATTTGCACCGTCCTCGAAATGTTACCGATCGCCTGTTACCGAAGCGTCTCCGACCGCAGCCACCATCATCTGATGTCGAAAAAGAAAGCTCCCCCCGAAAAAAAGACTCGTAACAAGCCTCGCAAGCGCAAAACGATTTATTGGTACGCAGCGTGTATATATCACGCCCCTGCATTGTAGATCCGTCACTTCCCAGGATCCAGATTGGGCCACCCACCCCAGAATTGCCGGAAGCCAGGGCCACTCTTCCCCGGCGGTGTTGGCTGATGTGAGAGGTGATAGAACGGAAAAACTAGAGTGTTTTGACTGATCGTCACCAATGATAGTCTACGTGCCGCTCAGCCGGACCTAGGACGCTTGCTGCTGCATACAGTACCCGGCTCCAAAGCCCACAACAGTCGGCACTAATTAACATCACCGAACAGTTCAAGCCCATCCAATCATCCATGCACGCCAGTCCCAACGACCGAATGCTGCAGAGGCCGGTCCGATAGGAGAATGATACACCATGCAGCAGCAAAGCTTTCGGCCGTTCATGCACTGAGTCCTCGGGCTGTAAATCACGTTTCGTCCGTTTCTAAATCCAAAACTCTGTGACTGTGTGGGAGACTGGCGAACACCTGATCTCCGGTGCGTTTGGAAACAGCAACCAAAACATTTGTGGCGACGAGGTGTCGGTCCGTGCCATGACATTCCCCCCGGGCCGGGCGTTTTGGGGCATCACTGCGCCGCTCACAAGCCGCAACTTGGGGCCAATTCTCGAAACCCGTCTCAGGAATCGCGATGAGGAGCTTTGTGAAACCCCCCACATCAGCCTTTCTCAGGAGGAATGGATGGCATGGTGTGCCAATGCAGGTGCTTGCGGGCAGGGGTGCGAGATGGAGCCTCAGAAAAGACAGATTTGGACGTCTCGCTCCGTAACTGCAGCACGTCGCAACTCGTCTGGCCTCCATGATGCCAGCAGTCGAGCACTGGACCGCATTGCACATGATACAGCGGCTACCAGCTCTCTTCGTATTGTATACGCCAGCTGGTGACGTTCGGATCTTGCGAGGCAGATGCTGTGCGACAACAGGGCATCCAGCCCAGTCTCGCAAGGTGTGGTCCTCTTGAGATACTTGGCATCAGTTAAGTAATGAACGGACGTCCCGGCTCTATACGCACGGGCGCACCATATCTCCAATATGCTGTCCACCGAACACTAGCGTCGGACCTACGGATGCAGCTTTTCGCGGGTGTGAAAGAGGGGGCATCGTATGCTTGGTCTTTTCGGATGTGGTTCGGGTCGGCCGTCAACTAACCTCTAATTATTCGCCGCACCGCCATGTCGTACACGTAGATATTTAGCGTTGACGGGGATATTTCTACTTCCACCGGTCGATGTTAACGACATGTCGTCCGCAATGGGAAGCACGGAGCACAAGTGAGACAAGCGCTCCCGTGCGGAGAAAGTTAGGTATCTGAGATTGGCGAGGCCTTAGTTCCCCAAGTGGGGAACCATGCTGGAGAGATGTTTCGGCCGAGCCTCACCGGTGGAAACGGACTTGTGGTGTAGGGTCTCCGTTCCCATCCTGACGACATTCCTGCTTGTAGATGAACTAGTTGTCCCGTAAATTTAGGTAGGGAAGGCACATCCACATCGAGATTGACATTATCGTGGGATGCCGCCGAAGTGCGGGCTTTGCCCCGCCGAGTGTAACTTAGAACCTGTTCGTGAGCTTATACTACCGGAGTCCCGAAACTGCAAAACGCCAACCAAGCATCATCTCTCCTACCTACTCTCTATGAGCGAAAATGGAGCTCTGGCTTGTACCGCAAAAAGGTAGATTCGACTCTTTTACTTCATTTTTCCCATTTCGGTAATTCGATCGAAGTATGGCCGAGCAGTGCGATTCCATCGCAGGCAATGCCCGAAGCAGATCCCTGGACGTTACATTTCTGCACCTCAAACGGCCGAGTGGCCACCTTTCCAAACGCTCTTCTAACCGAGCGACAACGGCCCGACGCTGTGGAAAGCGGAGGGAACTGCAGACAGGCGAAGGCAAGCTTCCGGTCGCTTAGCTAGGCGAGCGTGGTTGACGTGACGACTTTTAAGGTCGCTCGCAAACGGGTAGAGCACGGGGACGAGGCAAATACGGACACAACTGCCCCGTTGAACGAAGGCTCTGCAAACCCAAGGATTTGTAGAGTGCTACGTACATCTTGCGACCGTTTCTCCTTCAACCCTAAATAGAATTAAATTATGTATGGATTGATCCCGCGGTTCCGTCCCGACGGTTATTTTGGCCCTGGCCTCAGATTACATCGCAGCTGTCAAAACCCAAGATGGACGAGAATTTAACCGGCACGTGAAGTTCCTGGCAGTGATTTTAAGTTTCTAGAATATTGCGGGGCCTTACCATCTCATCCGCCCCCAATGTAATTTTTTGCCCTCGGCCCAACAAGCTCCTTGTTCCTTGCTTCCTCTGCAGCGACGGGCCGACTGCCTAGTGCAATGCCCCATTCAGTTGCCAGGGCTTCTTCCCTTCTGGTCCGGCAGGATTCTGCAAATTTTTGAGCTTGGCGGGAACTTTGTGCGTCCTTTTTTTTTTTTTTTTTTTTTCTGACTTCCCGTTTCTTTCTTGCCTTTTGACGCTTTCCTCGTCTGAGAATTAAAATATTCATCTCAAGTTAGCCTGGTAAAACCTCGGTGTGAGCTCCAGGCGATAGGGGTTGGGCATCAGCTGCCCCACACTCATGCCCACATGCGCCTGCGTTTGGATGAAATCCAGGGTCTAACGTTCATCGAGATCTGAGATGTGGCTGGGAGGGAGGGCGTCCGGGTGACGGATGTGGCGCACACTCTCTCGATCCCAACCCAATCACATGAGCATTGATCTGCGAGATGCAATACGGATTGCATGATGTTTGTCATTATGTACTCGATACGCATTCCATTGCTTAAAGCATCGTCGAGACTGTAATAATGATCTGACTTGCCCCGCTCCTTCGGATTTTACCTTTCACAAGCTTCTGTGGTCGCTGCAGCCATCCGTCCATCTGCTGAAGTAGCTCCGTTATGAGATCGCATACCCCATTAGCCTTGTCTTCGCCATGGACTCCGTAGCCTCGGGAACGATTCATTCTGGCAAGGGCAGCCTAGGAAAATGGGCCGATCGTCGCCAACTGTTATACCTCGTTGTCTGGTGTTAAGCAAGTATCTGATAGAATAACATCATGCAATATCAAGACGACCATCTTCGTCAAGACGGCTACTTAAATCCGGTCTTAGAGGTGTGTCTATGGTTTAATTCCCTCTTTCAACTAGCAGAACCGCACCTGAGGAAATCCCATCTAACAAGAGCCGAGTCCGGAGGCGCTGACTAGGGCCTGAGAATGGATCTTGAATATTGCCCCTCGCCGGACAATCCCGGCCTTGCGAAAAGACGAGGGTGTATCCAATGTTCGGCTGATGAGGGAGAGCGCGTTCCCGTCTGATAGCAAAGAGGAGACACTCTCTATGTGGTTTTGAGGTAAAGCAGTCACTCTCTCCTCTGCCGACGTGCTTTGGTCGGAATGAGCCCCGTTGGGCTCCTGGAGTAGCAAAACGGTGGCGGAGACGACGATGGTGAGTGTAGATAAAATGATAAAATCGATAAAATGGAACAATTATTTTCAGATATTCTTTTGTCCTTCTCCCGTGTCATCAACATCCCCAAAACTAAACTACCGATGAACGTATTTTCCGGGGTTGCCACGGGGCAGTGGATAGTTGAGATCCGTAGACTTGGCACCCGGCCGCATCGCAACCGTGACATTCGCAGAGGTCGCATTGCCCTGAGTCAATTGCCAGTCAAGATGGAACGCTGACAGGCGGCCCGTAAACCGTCCTCTCAATTGTTGACCCGGGGCCCGACCGTTTCGAATTGAGCCACAAGAGTGAAACCCCGAATTGGGGCTGGGTGCGTCTTCAGCTCCGCTCCACGAGTCCCAGCCCGCATAAACGGTCCGCCAATGCGGCGCCATTGTGGCCGTTTTCTTGGTCGGCACTCAGCAGAATAGCCGATGCAGATGAAATCTTGCAATCACGAGGCTATTCTCAGCCCTGTGCGCGTTTCTGCAACCGAAAATACCACACGACACCATCGAGTAGTTGATATCCATATGTGCTTACCCGACCATGTCTCACCGCTACCCATCCAGCCGGTCTACCTCGCTGTAGCCCCGCCCGCGAGACATGTGTATAGTAGAGTACGGGATGTATCCATTTTGCATCGCGTACTCGTCACACTCGCCCGGCGAGACCTTCTAGATGAAGAATATGGGGCCGGCTGATCTCACCATCAGGCGCGGGGTCGCAGCCAGGAAGCGAGGGAATCAGGGTCCAAGACCGTGAGCGAAGCCCTAAGAGGGTGTGGTCGTTGAGACATTTGGACCCTGAGCTGGTGCGCTGGCCGCTACAGCGGCTGCCGCGTGTAAAGTGGCCTGGCCGAGGATGGTCAGTCGGTCGACAGATAGCTGGGTGCCTAGTCCATGACCTTGGGTATCGATCACGGATTTCTCTCGTCTCTCTCTCGCCTTTCCCCAGATTCTCGGCTCTGCAGATCACGTTTGGTACGGGAACTGGGGCCGACGCGGGGCAAGTGGCAATGCCCCTGCCGCCGCCGGGCCCGATAGGCGGTCATGTGCGCACATTTCTTGCATTGATTGCGCCAGTTTCGCAGCATCGCCGTTCGCGACGGGATGTCGTTCGAGAGCTTTACCGGTCAGTGCCCTGATGGGGAAGCTGGGAAACTTGGGTTCCGTGGCCGGTCGGCGATGGCTTGTCTGGTGCGATGTTGCCGCCGAAGCGGCGTTCGTCAAGTGACCGCGTTGGCCCATCGTTCCAGCCTGGCTGGCCCCATCCAGCCTGGTCGCACATGTCGGAGCCCCCCTGGCCCAGCCAGCCGTCGACGTACAATGCAACAATAGGAGTCGCATTCCATTCGGGTGTCTCGCGTGCGTCAGCAGCGGCAGGATCTCATTGCGTCCCCGAGGGAACTGCTGGCGTGACACAACCGTCTTCCGAGTTGGTATGGAACAACTCGACCAAAGGTCGCTTCCTGGCAGAGAGACGTGCCTCGGGAATACGCTGTACCAAGAAATGGAGCGGGTGGATAGGCTGTCGGGAATTGCTGGCGAGAATTCCGCACGCTAGGAGTTTTACTGTCAAAGCTCGGCCTCAAATCCCACGTGGTGTCATATTGAGCCGGAAATACGGGAGTTTACGGTCGGTTTGGTGGACGAGAAAAGCAAACGATGCTGCAAGCCGAGGGCCCGGCAATGTCCATTTCGAGATGTCCCCTTGTCGGCGGGTAATGGCCCTCCCGCCCGAGGTGAGGTTGCTGTCGCTTGACAGTCCCATTGCCATGCGCGAAGTACCTGTGAATTGGATTCGATGTACTGCATCTGGACAAAGTTTTGGGCCAAATTTCCGGGGTGTTTCCCCTGCTGGGTGCCAGGTGGGGCATCAGCCACTCTCCACAACCTCATCCAACGCCTTCCGTATGGAGTTGACACCGCGAACTCCAAAGTTCCCTGTTCGAAATTTCTTGTCGAGATCAAATGCCGGCACAGCGCCTGAGCGAACACGGAAACAGGGCCGATTATCGCGTGCCACGAGTGCGGATCAGCGGGGATCCCGTTTGAACGCTGGATAAAGCACAGGCAGTCGAAGCACGGCTCTTCTGTCCCTGCGCGCATCGTGGCTCGGACCCGATCAATACTAAGCTGAGCCATCCTGCGATCTCCGGCAGAGGCGATTGGCGGCCATCGTGGCTTCTCCAATGCGCCTTTGGCTGCCGCAAGTCATCGCGTCACCGGACCTGCAGGATCACTGTCTCTGGCAGACCCAACTCCCCTCATTGATCCCGCAAGCGGCGAAGCAGAGCCCTCGAGTGCGGCGTAACACCACTTTCTCAATCCTATGATGTGGTGCCTCCCACTTACACAGACCACGGCCATTGATTTGAACCCGGATTTCTAAGCGCACATCCACATCCCGGGGCGGTGGTCACTGGGTTCGAGTCGGGCTGGCCGGTGTCATCGGTCTTGCATACTCGTATGCACCTTTCCGTTGGGGTTAATTAATTCCGGCGTGCGCATCTTGCGAATCGTGAACAATACATCATCTGGCCGCTGTCCAGCCGGCTGGTCTACGCCGAGCTGACCCAGCACCTGGGCACCTATGCGACGTCTTAGGTTACTATTCAACTCCTGATGCGTCAGGGCGAATGTGAAGCATCAGTGGTGTAACCAGCCAGAACCCAATCCCACGGACGAACGAGAGTAGCGTCACGAGCCCTTCAGCGCACTTCTCGACATCGCAACTTGCCCAACGATAACTCTTTGCTTCGGGTAGTCCCTCGGGTTCCACGACTCGGGCCCAAATCACGGTAACACGTATCTGACTACCCCATGCCACGGGGGGCGGAACCGACAACCTGAACCCCCTTTACACGGCAGCACCGACAGACTCCGGCCATCGTGCAGTAAGAGTTGTTCTAAATAGAGCCAAACACCAATCCTCCAAGGCCGTTGGCTGAAGGCTGTGTCGTACATACCAAGCTCACTCGGCCAATGTGTTCTTGAAAGTTTCTCCTGCCCGTCTCGTTGCTCGCCGCTTAGTAGACTAGATCGCTGCCTTCGACCAAAAGAACTGTCACCCCCCTGGACAAGCGCGTGGGGAAGCTCGGGACGTTGGGAGTTTGGTCATCCAGGATCATCTTGACGATGCATACCGTCACCGCCAGCCACCGAAGCATGGTCTGCCGGCATGGTCTGTCGGCATGGTCTCGGCTGTGTCACCCCCATTCCAGCCCCCTGATTGGGCCCATCAGCTCCCGAGTTCTGCTCTGTTTTCTCGATTCCTAATCTCTATGTTGGGTAGACGGCAAGTCATTTCGGTCATTTAAATGACCGACATACGCACGCTATATTGCTGACCTCAGAACTTAGTTTCGGCACCTAGGCTCACATCATTCCATCGTTCCGGGGGAGCCCGGACCATTAGACTAATGCCTCGGACCGTTCCTTTAGTACCCGGCTATCGATTCTGGCTTGTGAGTAATCAGCTGGTGGTCAGACTAAGAACCTCATTCTGTCAGCGTTCGCGTTACACCAGCTCAGAGCTGAACACACCAATAGGATTCATGCCGGGGAGGCCGGGTGAGCTTTCGGTGAGCCTTCGCCGCACCTCTGCTTGAAAATGGAGCCAATGGTAGTGTAGATGGCACTGCAAATCAGAGACATAGTTGGGAGCATTGGAGTTACCAAGTTGAGACGTCTTTGAGCACCCAGCCCTATCCCAAGGCCAGGAGGGTTACAGCTTACCGACCATCTGGTTGGTGACCAAAGTACCGCGCTGCTGTGCAAGTACCAGTTCAATCTGCCGGATGACCACAAACTATTCACTTCTGTGAGAATTTACTGATTTTACCTCGATTATTTTTCCCTCGCCCTTATTTCATTTTCCTCCCCAGTTCGAGCGTAACGGTGGCTCACTACAAGGGTCCTGCTGCGCCGGCCGGCCGTGCCCTAGACATGTCAAGAGATTGGCCAGGAACGTCCGTTTCCATTCACACTAACACAATCTGAATCATTAGCTTTGTGTTGACTCTGCTTTCAGGGTCTTGACCGCCTGTTCTGCCCTGCGCACATGGGAGTTTTCAGGTGCAGCTCTACAGGGTGAGGCGTACCCTTCTCCGCGCAGGCTAAATTCACCGGATAAAGTGACTGGAAGGGCAGCCGACTCACTGGGCGCCTGACAGGGAGAGAGAGAAGACAGCCCAGCTCCCCATTTTAGCCGGCAGATGGCAGGCGAAGGAGACCGGGACCACGGGAGGTGGGCGCAAGGCCCCATGCTTGGATCCCAGATGCCGGCACGTAATTTAGCGGGCCGTCACTAGCAGCGCTTGGGGCGTATCCTACCTCGTCAGATTACGATCACGTTCCACTTCTAGCGTCCCGGGCAGCGCGTCCGAACGCGCCGCTTCCTTCGCCCGCCTGATTTGACAGAGGACAATACAGCAGTTTGCCTTGACCTGGGGGGCCTACTTGGAGGGGAGGTTACTGCCAGCTGGCTCCCTCGCAGACGACGCTACGGGCATTATTCTTCATGCTCCGTATTCAAGTACAGCACCTCTGTTCGAGGCTTTGTCACCCTGTCTAAGCGGCATCGGAGCGTCCCCAGAGACGACCCGTCCTAGTGAGTGGTTTTTCCTTGGATGCCTTGAAATGTGCTCTCACCTACCAAGTAATAGCCCCCGGTCTCGGCATCACTGGTCGCAAGCAGACCCCGGTCCCCTTCAACCCGGGGAACGCGGGGGGCCCGTGAGGCGGGGAAGGCAGGGGTCCGGGCGGCGGCTTCACCAACTTGAATCGATCAATGTCCCATGGTTAGTGTTGTGCCCTCATCTCCCGCTCGCGATAAATCCAATCACAGCGCGGCAACCGAACCGACCAGGCAACCGAGCATGGCGCGCCGTCCACTCCGGTTCTCCCCGCCCGTAGTGGCGATGTGATGAGAGGCCCTTGCTTAACCCCCCCTCCGGAGAGCCAAGCTGCGAACAACCCGACGTAGAGAAGGGGAAGAGAGAGCGGGGGAGGCTGCGAAGTGTCCGGATCTGCAGGGAACTTCATCCTCTCCCGCTCTCCCATATCTTCGCTCGCACTAGTGCATCTCACTGCGAACTATGGCCATGGCAAAGCGATCACTGCGCTAATGTTAGAGAGACGAAAGACACCCACGCTGCGTGTTGCACGCCGCCGCCAAAACGCTAGGCGCCCAACCCCCACTCCGTTCTCTTCAAGCGCCGCGGGGGGTGGGGGTTAAGGCGTGGCATGTGGCATGCGGCGTGGTTCGAATTGCCTCTCTCGACAGCCTCTTCCGCTTTAGGCAGCTAGCCCCCTGGGGGGTTCCCCTCCACGTGAGGTGTGGGAGGCCGTCTTTGGAAGATGGTGAAACGATTCCACGCCTTTTTTAGGGGTTCAGTGTCCTGTACCTGGCCACAAGACCATCCCCACTAACCACGAACGAACACCGGGCTGCTGTACGTGCCGCGCCTTGGCCGCGCCTCCTCCCTGCCGCTTCCTCTCACTCAGCATGCTAGCCACGCTCGCTTTCCCGGGGGAGCCGTCTGCTGATTTGTGGCTAGGGATGTCCGAGGTGTGGGCAACGAAGCTCGGCAGTTGGGAGAAGGCTTGCTGCTCTTCGAACTTTGGGGGACGCCGTACATAGAATTGCCGTGTACGCAACCAGGCGCGTTGGTTCGTACAGAGAGTGCATGCAGCAGCCCGTCACCTGCCATTGGTATCGTAACCGGTCAATCGGGTCGGTGGACCGGTCGCCCGTCCCCAATAAGACGCTGAGGGTGCATTGGAGACACCGAAGTCGATCAGTCCGTTCCGGTTGCATTTCATGAGGACCCTGAAAAAGGGACCGGCGGTCAGTTGTGAGGCTGTGGACAGCGAGTTCTAGGGGTCATGGCGGGAGGTGGCGGGGCCGTCACCAAGTTCATCACGAGATGCCATCTGAAACAGCGGAGACGGGAGGGTGTCAGTTAGAGTTGAGTATGGTGCTGCGCCGTCTCCAATTACGCCGTGTGCGAGGCAGCACACGCTCGTACAAAGCTTCTTAGGTAAGCTGCTGGTATTACAGTAGGCAACCTCACCAGTCCAGCGTGACCTTTCTCCTTTTCCAGCCAGCCCGTTTCTAAAAGTTCTGGTGTCGATGCTGTCTCACCTTAAATTGGACCACTACTACTTTACAACTTACCGGCTGATTGTCAAGGGGTTTGTCAGCCTTTGGTTCCGAATGTAGGGGTGAACTGTCTCAGGGTTGGTTGGGCCTAGACCATGAGCTCACGAGCGATGAACAGCTTGTAGTGTCTGCGTTGATTCTGACCACAAGACCTGTGTCGGTTGCATTCTGAATAAAGGGTGGCCATGAACTTAAGAGATCAAGTCAATTTGAGGATCCTCCCTCGTATATTGTAACTAAGTCCAGTTTGCCTCTTGTTGAGTTGATGTGTTTCATTCAGGGGTAAGAATCTGAAATCTTCATCGTAGGCGTAAGCGTGGAGGTTGAGAAACGGTGGAATATCTCGTGCTCCAAAACTTGGGGCGGCGGTAGGCTAGCAGATATTGCGGTCCTAGGCTGGCGTGTTGATCGGTAATCGTTGTTTACTTCGTAGTAATGATATGACGAGCAACATTCGTCAAGCCGCATATGAACACTGCATTATAGCGTCATGAAAGATCAGCAAGGTTCAAACCCAGCATATGTCTTGGACAGTACAGTTGGCTGTAAAAAGAAAGAGAGAACTTTGAGCCGTCAAAACCATCTCGGGTTCTACAACGCACGAATGCCCACTCCTACTCTCCATTCCACAGAAACACCAACATCCAAAGTAACAGCAAAACAGGACCTCAGACTGCCAACCCAGAGCCAACGACCCCATTCCTAACTCACCTACCAAGAAGAGCACCCAATTTCCTACAACCGCATCCCATCCCTTCCCTCGACCTTTAAATGAACTTAGATATCACACTCCTCCTTCCCGTCGTCGTCATCACCATCACAGTCCCAAACCCCAAAGTTAACCTAACCTCGTTAGGCCCACACAAAATCGCACCTAGCATCCACCACTCGCGTGTGGTGCTACCACATCCTCTACCTGACATGGCGATGCATCGCCCATGTAGATAATAAGACTAGGGGTGGTAGTAGTAGCAGTAGGACGAAGAGGCGTCGGAGTAGGGGGAGCTGGGTCGTGGTGTGTTCGTGCTGAAGCGTCACCTCGACAGGGGAAGATGACAGCGCGGAAGCGGCCATTGGGGAGCAGTAGGGGTAAGGATACCGCGTCGAGGGTGTAAGTATTGGGGCACGGTGGGAGCGGGGCCGTTGTCACTTCTTCCGGCGGTTTCTTTCCTAGTTCTCGTTGTTGTTATCATTGCGATGACGGCGCTCGCGATGCTGTTGTTGCCGCTGTTGAGGTTAGGGTTGGTATCATTGTTTTTATTGAGGGACCCTCACTTCGAGGGACCTTTTTGGGGGGAGAGGTTGACTGGCTGCAATTGCTCGGCTAGCTTTTGGAAGGAATGTTGACACCATCGTCGCCATTTAAGAAAGGACTAGCCGCCGAGCTGCTGTGTGAATAGCAGCGGCGTCTCGACGTGGTTAATAGTTTTTTTGTCTGATCGAGCCAAAGGTTCTACTGAGCAGGCACTGCCAGCTGTTCTGGGACTGATGTATATACTGGGAGACGTTGGGTGTGGGAAATTCCATGTTGCCGACGTGGTTGCTTCGGGGATATGGGCGAAGCTTCAAAGCCTACGTTGCTAGTTGGGATGTGAATAACTTTATTATCACGCCTGCAGTCGTGGCTCGTAGCTTGTAAAAATACTTAAATCAGGTAGTTCTTAGAGTAATGAAAGCCGACAGTAGTATCTTTTGGCTCTCGCAGCTTTCGATATGGACTTGACGCCTGAAACATTACTTCCTACGGCTAAGACCACCCACGACGAGTTTCCTATCAGACACTTTTAGACACTTTTGGTACCGTGTACATGGTCGGCTAGTTGACCATGTTCGCCAAAATGTCGGCTGCTGATCATCCCTTATCAAAGGCACTTGGGATGTTGTTTGCACTGCTTGCATTGCCATCGACACGGCAGCAGCGGATCGGGGCAAGGAGGGATCTGTACAAGCAACGGATGCCTATAAATGTCTATAAACGGGGAATTACGTGCAATGCGAGCGGGACGAATGGGGGTTGTATGAGGGGAGTAGAACTACTAATCCTCCTATTGGAAGAAGATTGGGAAGGATGGGGGGAGGGGGCACGATTTCTTCATGGCGCTTGGGATCTCACGGACTGTATTCTATTTCTGCGGACTGCTGATAAACGAAATGCACTCTACGTAAACGCCATCCACCAGGACTTACCTCTTGTCCCCTCGTTGGAGTTCAGACAAGATGATTCAGGTCGACCGAACAGATATCACGTTATCCACTGCCTCGGCCACGGTGCCCATAGCCCGACTTCATCAGAAGACCACTTTCCTGACGAAAGACTGCCAACTTACGAAGTTGAGGGGCAACTCAGCAGTCACGATGCCACCTGTGGATTATTCGCCCCGATGGCAGCCGACGACGTACGTAAGGCATGTCATATGCCCCTTTCGAAAAAAACGCATTCGATACACCTAGAAGTGGAAAATGCCATGTACCATATTCAAATGTACAACGCAGATCGATCCGACTCGCAAGTAAGGCGTGCCACGTAGCTCGCCATCTTTCCGGCAAAGAGTCAGATGTCCGTCATCTGTTCTGCCGAACTCGGTATCAAGAGGACGACGTCACATCAACGAGTGGGGGCTCCGGGGCTGACATGGATCGTCGACGTCAGAGGCCGGCCGAGTGTGGAAGTTGCGGGAAAATGATTGGAGCGCCCCGGCGAGACGGATCTGCGAGCAAAACGATCGAGATCTTGCTGTGATCGGCCCACGAGAAAAGAGCCGCCCCTAACAAATTTCGACGTTTTGGATGTATCTGTCCTCTCGTGATCACAGCTCGCGTCTTCGGGAGACAGAATCGGTAGGATTGGCATGTGAAGAAACCAACGGGACGCTTTGCATCGGGAACGATCAACTGCATGACATTGCGGATGACGTTACCTTTGAGAGAGGCACCGTGCAACAGATGGCGGAGAGATTGGATGCGGGCATTTCTCACAAGGAGTGTGACTTCTGAGACGGGACGTGTAATAATCGACATAGGTTTTGCGGTTGTCCAATCCTTTTCGGATGTTTGTTCGACTCGGTTCGCCGTGTCACCTCGGTGACCTCACGGCGTCTTCCACGTGCTCGCTAATAAGCGAGTCCGAGGCGCCGGGCCACCACCACCTCAGCCGCTGTGACGTCGCCCTGTTGAAACAATCAGCGGGTGCTGTTTTACTCCCTCAGGCGCCTGGGGGTGGTCCAGAATGAGGCAAAAAGTCCTGGGAAGCGTTTTCTGGGCCTGAAAACAAGAAAATATATATATAAAAAAAAGGAAATTATAATTAAAATAACCAGATTATTTTCATAACGGCCAGGGATTTGGAAACGGAGAACAGACGCTTGCTATCAGCAGCCCATGTTTACACTCCAGCACACTAGAAGCCCCTGAGCCGGGGTAGCCTCTACGTCTGCAGCCAATAAGATTACTCGAACTGGTCGGCGCATTTCCCAAAGTAGGAAAAAAAAATTCACGCTAAGGGGCATGCTTCATGATCCCGGACCTTCTGGAAGCCATTGTCGAAGGCGCTGACGCCTGACGGTCCCGGTGATGGTTTCGTTATTAGCTAATTACATCCAACCCAAGATGTTCGGTGGGTTTCTCGCCGGGCTAGATTCGCAAGGGGAGGCTTCTGTCCCTCATGGAAGATCAAAGTCCCCCCGCCGCTGCCTGACCGTGTCGCTGGGACTGAATTAGCCAAGATTCGGTGTTGCCGTATTTTATAATGTACACCCAACATGGGCGTCATGTTCTCCCGGTGATTGTCTTGTCGGGCAGCAACCGGCGTTTTGCGAGAGACAACTTGTGAGAGGAGGTATTCCGTTGCAATCGCTGTCTTGAAAGTCTTCCAAGCAGGGGGTAGATCGTCACCGGAGGGCCCGAAAAGGAACTAAGGGTGTTGTATTTTGATTGATTTATCTCTTTTCATCTATCCGGGCCTTCCTATTTCGATAGTTCTCACCCAGAGCTGTTGCAGCGTTCT
Organism: Madurella mycetomatis; assembly: GCA_022530565.1. Classification (NCBI taxonomy): domain Eukaryota; kingdom Fungi; phylum Ascomycota; class Sordariomycetes; order Sordariales; genus Madurella; species Madurella mycetomatis. The sequence continues at coordinate 8,240,650 of JAJTVB010000003.1, read as the reverse complement.
TGCTTCGATTGTCATGAAAGGGGGGCGGTCACCGTTGTGAATGCGGCTCTGGCGGAGAAGGAACTTCAAGATGATGCAATGATCCTACCTCGCCCAACAAGCGGTCCAAATGTGAGCCAGTCGCTCGGGGCGATCATGTGGAGATGAAGGACAATCTCTCCTTTGCTTGGTTGATCTACCGCGCATGAACACATTCAGCCCAACCGGTTCAACTCGTCCTCGGGCGCATGGAATTGGAACATCACAGGTTGGACATCCCTAATAGGTGACTGGGGTGACGAAAGAAGTTTGGGCTTGCCGAGATGATGCAAAAATCCAATGCGGAGCACGGATGGGGGCGCCGCTTCAGGATCCCACGGCTGCGCTTTGGCAGCTTCCCCGGACCTGTGCACTCGGAGACCACGCACGGCTGCCGGGACGGGTACGCTGGGGCCGCGGTGGCACAGCTGACACGGCTCGGACCTCCCCCTGTCAGAAGCGAAGGCTCATCGGTTTGTCAAAGCGTCGGTTCGAGAAGAAGCTGGATGTTTTTTTTTCCCACACCGGTTCCTATCATCGCCTGTCTGTGAGACGGCACTTCTGCATCTTCCCCTGCTCTAGCGTGTTACTTTAGCGTGCTGCTTTAGCACTCTCACTCTTTAGCGTACCGCATCCGGTTTGTCGTTCTCTTTGGTTGGTCAAACGGTGATGATCACTGCCGGAATCTTACCAACCTTTTCGGACAGGATTTATCGGTTTATCGGCTGTCGGCTGCGACCCGCTGGGCAGCTGACGCGCAATTCGGCCAACTGCTCTTCCCAAAGGCTGACTTGCCAGGTGTAACGCGGTGACGTTTGACGGCAGCGCCGATCCCGCCCTGCTCTTTTGCAAGCTTGTGTTGTTGTTTCTGCTTGACTGGATGAACCGCTCGTCAGCTGCCAACAGGATCACCTCGGTACCGGAGCAAAACTTTCTTGACCCTAAGACTGGTCTATGCAACTACGGTCTCTGCAAAGGGAACTGTGATTGCAGAGTCACCTTCACCACACCAATCTCGCAAGAACTTCGCCCGAAAACCGAGTAAGTCACGCGTAGTCCAAAAAGGGAACGAGCTGAACGGCAAGGCATGACAGCGACAGGGCTTCCCCCGCATTTTGCACCAATGCAGGTGCCAATCAAGCCAGCCGGTCGGGGCCCAGCACGCGTTTCCCCGGTGTGATGGGTTGGCTGAGGCGGAGTCCAGGCCCCATCAGCCGAGCGCTGGCGGAATGGCTGTCGTAATTGGCGGGTTGGCTGCGCGATCCAAACAACGACGTCTTCTGGAAGACGGCACGGAATGGTCACCCGGTGAGCAGGCGATCGAGGCACGGACGACCAGGCCTTGAATTACGTGATGCCTAAGGAACACCGGAAATAGAAGGTGTTGGCTGTTCCTTCTGTGCTGGGATCGGGATGGCGGTCATTAGTTCCAGGAAATGGGAAACGGAGGGTCAGCCATTTCCCTGGTAGGAGAAAAAAAGAAAATAAAAATAATTAAAAAATTATGATGAATTTTTCGGCTATCCTGGTTTTCTTGTCACTCCCTTCGCTCCGTCACTGTCCGCATTTGGTTGCGATCCGCAGCCCTGCCAGTCACGCGACTGAAAACGGCAATTGAGATCGTAGCAGCAAATTCCATTGCATGTGCTTGTCCCTTTCGTTGGCCTATCAGAAAATACAGAAAAAGAGACCTTCTGGCAACACCAATAGGTGGCCAGCTCAAGTTGGGATTCTGGATACGCCCCAACCCATGGCGCTAACAATGCCAATAGTCAGGTTCATCACCCGCGGCTGGGGGGATCGCTATTCTAACTATCACCGGCCCCATCTCCTTATTGAACGATGAGATGTACAGTACATACGGTAGTGTGGTGATCGCGATGTGCCTGCAAACGAATTCAGGCTTTGCCGCGCTGGATACAGTAACCAGGAAACGGGGAGCCGCAAGAGAATCAAGGTAAAATAGCCGCCCATCACTAGTTGGAGCACAACGCTTGTTACCGGCACGGCGGGTGGCCCGCCAATTGCGACACCGCATCGCACCGCCAAGCGCCGGGCTTGCGTGACAGTATAGAGTGGGTGTGCTGCGTCGGGGAACCTGCCTAGCAGACAAACTGCCGTGAAGCGAATAGGCTGCAGCTGGGCCGCAGCGGGAGACTGCACTAATTATAGCGGCTATGCAGCGCTGTCAGAACATCGTGGACTGCATGGCGATAGGGATGATAAAGTGACAGTTACGGCACTTAGTGAATCCCTCAATCTCCCTCCCAAAACAAACTAAAAATAAAAGTAAATAAAATAAAATAAAAAATGAAACTGAAAATGAAAATAAAGGGGGCTGTACGCTAAAATCTGCGCGTATATGATACCTCTGGATGGCAAGTGCCATGTAACTTTCACATCTACCGGGAGAAGGGAAAGAGACCCGTCGATTGCGCGCGGCGATCCGCTGGACGCCGACCTACCTCGACTGCGTGTGTACAACCTGGTTCGGTATGCAGACCACCTCTGTAGCAGACATTCAGGGGCCGCACTACGCTAGTCTTGCCGAGACTCATCCTCCGTTTGACGGGGATCGTAGCCTCTGCTACGCTCTCTATCTCGCTCACCTTATGTGAGCAAGGCTCTCCATCCATTTCCACTCCTCAATCATCCTTTTTCGTAGCGGGGCCCAGCCGTCTATACTTTCTCTTGTCACCCCTCCTCATCAGCCGCTGGTCCCGCGTTCCCTTCCCACCTTCCCAGTACCCCTTCCCCCGTTTTCCAATCACGCTCCTCCCGCAAAACGCACTACAGGATCATGTCAGCTTTGCTCTTTCCATGTCTTGTTCTTGATGGTTATTTCAAGTGAGTTCTCGGGGGTAAAGGGTCCATCCCCACCTCCACGGCCCTGAAACCGCGCGGGTAGCCAGAACAAATAAAAGGGGAAGGAAAGGCAACACAGAAAACACATACCAGCTCTCAACGCTATAATTCTGCTCCCTCGAGCACCACCCGCAAATCATCCGATTCGCCCACTCGTTCAGATGATCCTCGGCAGCGTCATGGCACCTGTCGCATGGGTGCACCTTGGAGCAACACGAGAAACGGAACCAGCGGTAGCTGCGCCGGTAATGTGCGCACGTACCCCTGTTGGGCAGGGGCTCGCCGGCCTGGAGGCCGAGCTTCTCCTGCCTGCGGCGTGGGCCGGAAGTGGGCGGCAGCAGCTTGCCGCCGTGAATGCCGGGGGCGTAGGCGAGGAACTTGACGTCCGGGATCTTGAAGGTGAAGCGGGCGTGGCACTCACGGCAGACGTTGGTTGTCGTTTCGCCGCGAACCGAGACCAGGCCCGCGGACGCGGTGGAGCACTTGCCGCAGGTTGGGACGAAGGTGCTGGGAGGTGTTAGGCTGCTGATGGGGAGGAAAGGGGGAGGGGAAAGGCGGAGGAGGAAAGAGACGTACCTCGGGAGGAGATCGGCCACGGTGCAGGCAGTAGCATCGATAAACCCTGCGCGGGTTGAGTTTTGGTGGACAAGCTCTTGACGGAAGCGGATCGTAAAAGGGGTTGCACATTTCTTGCAGCTGGTTGACTTCTCGATGTTGCCTTTCAACCCAGTTACCTCGTTCAATGTCTTGCAGCGGTCACACTTGACGCTGAGACTCAGAACGGAAACCTGAAGTAGCTCGATTCCGTGTAGTTCGATGGAGGGAAAAGACATTGCCGTTCCCAGTTCCTGCGTCTGAGTTGGAAGGGACGGGGCGTCTGCCTCGCCTCGCTCAATTGCTACACCGCCATCTTCTTCATCTTCGTACAAGTCCTCATCGGATGAGCCTGAGTCGTCCGAGCCGTCGTCAAGAGACCACTCAGGCGGCCGAGGGATGACATGAATATGCCCCTTTCCAGTCTCCATGGTAGCGGAGTGCTCGGCCTCCTTTGCCTCCTGCTCTAGGACATCCGGCGCCTCCGTAGCCGCCACATTTTTGGCAGCTGATGCCTGGGCTTGCATTGCTAGAGCATGCATGTTCTGTGCGAGATAGTTCAGATGGCTCATCAGAGACATCTGCTTCTGCTCAGCTGCCTTCTGAGTGAACAGCTCTTCGAGGGCCTCTGCATCACTCGAGTCGACGTCGTTCAGGAGAACCCGCAGAGACTGCAGGGGGTAAAGGAGAGGAACTATGAGCTGGACAGACTGGACTGCCTGAAGGCCAAGAGGAAGATTTGGCCTCCGCTTCGGTTCTAGGGGCAGAGTGTAGACAATACCGTCGCTGGACTTGTGGTACACAGGTAACCGGCTCATGCGAGCTTCAAGCTGTCTGACTTCTTGGGCCCGCCGGGCCTTTGCTTCAGCAATCTGGTCTCGCGAGTAGGATTCCTCAGGAACGTATGGCTGGTCCACTGGGAAAGGCTTGAGGGTGGGCTCAGCCGGCTTCTCGCCTAGTTTCGTGGCTGATTCAGCATTTAGGTGTCGGGTATCCTTGTATATCGTTAACTTGACTGTCTCGGCTTTCTGCTCCGATAAGAGTGATTCAAGTCTCCGGTCGAGAGCATTGGTCAAAGCAAGCAGGGTTGCACCCCGTTCTTCTTCGACTAGTCGGTCCCAACCTCTCTCGATGTTGATGGCGAACCCTCGAGGGATATCGGTGTTCTTGATTTGTAGCCGGGGCGGCCGCCTCGGGTATGCCGCTGGAACCCTCAGGTCGCATTCCAGATGGTCGAGGTCAAAAGGGAAATCGGGATCGGACGGGGTCAGTTTGAACACGAGGGATACTTCTCCCTCAAGCTCGGTCTCTTTGGGTGAATATCGACGCTTCAGCTGCCCGATATGGTAACCCCTGGTGTCCCGAGCCTCCTGTTTAGGAACCGGCTTCGGCACGACCCGTGACGGGGCCGCCTCAGCAACCGCCTGTCTGCTTGAACGTGGTGAAAGCCCGCCGCGAGTTCGGTTGGGGACCATTGTTTCTTAAATCTAAGTAATGTACAATGAAACAATGGCGACAGAAGGAAATGAAACGAGGTTTGCAAGAGCCGGCGGGAATCAGTGGCAGTTGCCGCCACGACGGAGACGGCGAGAGAGCAATTGAAGTTCAACGGACAAACGTTCCAGTGCCGCTGGACAAGGTACAAGTGATGTTCTCCCGGTGTCAGAATTTAATGCACTGATCCGAGGGTCTACTTAGGTATGGCCCATTCACTGGCTTGCAAATCGTGTCAAACCTAACAGCTCGGCGAGGAGTAATACGGTGGCGTCGTGACTCAGAATGATGCATCTGCTCGTGGCTTAACAAGAAAGTTGAATGTGGGGCAAATAGGGTGACCCAGGTGCGCACGGACCGCAAAGCGATGGCATACAAAGGTGAGAGAAGGTGAGAGAAGGTGAGACCAGGTGAGCTTGGGGTTTACTTCAGCGGGCACAATTAAACATCTCCATAGCTTCAGGTATAGAGGATTTTCTTTTTTCCTCGTCGTTTTTATTCTCTGTCGTATTCTCCAACTGCTTTCCTCTTCCGGCTCCATCAACTCGCATACTAGAATCGGGGGTAACTCAAAGTGCCATATAACTTTACATTATCATCGGCTGCTGCATCTAATTCATCTACCCCAATTCGGCCCGTAAACCTTCCATGTCACGAGTACAGCACGTAATGTACCCTTCTGTGAGGAGCACTCAACCGTTTGTGGGGTATTAGGCAAAATGCACCCGCGGGAAGGCGCTCCTGAATCTTCCCGGCTTGGTAGGACGTCTCCTCTCTTAGGTGTGCATTACGTAGCTCGTTCCAATGGGGAATTATTGTCAAGGATGTTTCCAGGCTAGTTGCCACCGGCAGGTTGGAGCGAGAACCCGAGAAAGCGGTGCCAAAACCCGGCTCTTGAGCAAACTACCGTAGATCCCGGCCGGAGATACCGTGGTATAAATGTACGGATAAAATAGAGCTATGTTCGTGTAGCCCACGTGAAACGGGCACGGTTATACTGCCTGTACGATATCATGAATTCTAATGTTTTAGTTGGGGGCTCGGCTGCGGTGATGATGGAGCTGATTCGGAAAGTGGTAGATCGGATGAGTTTTGACTATGAGCAACGGCATAGCTGTTAGAGCAGGTAGTAAGTATTGGGAGGTTCCGCCAGACGTCGAGGTGCATCTCCCCAGTTCGAAAACTTTTATGGGTCATCCCGAGCCCTGTTCTGGGAGCCAATGTAAACAGGCACTTAGGGACTCCGTTACTTCGACGGGGCAGGAGACAAGATAAAATAGAGGTAAAAATAAAATAAATAAAATACCGAAGAAAAAAAAAGAGAAAACCTGCAGCATGATCAAAGTTACCTGGCTAGATCTCTACCACGGCCAATAAGGCCGAGAAAGGCCCTGACAGTCCGTCCTCGTTCCGATACATGTTGCCGGCACTGGATCCAAGGTAAGGCAGCAAGGTGGCCCAGGCCTCACCGAGCCCAACCCACACCCGCTGCAGCCCCAGACAACAATACTTTACAGACGGTGAGGATGACAGCGTAGCAGTGCCAGTTGGCCCACAAAATGCAGAGCAAGTGGCTATTGTGTGGATAACCGAGTTTCATGCAAAGCATTGCCTTTAAGAGGGGGCGTACAGGTCGACAAATCCTCTTTGGTGAGGCCACATCGAGCAACTCCCAACAAAGGCTTAGGGATGAGCTCGAAATGCAAGAGACAGCACGCGTGTGCGAATAGTGTAAGGTGACTAGGATTTTGCACCACTGGGCTGCCGTCCTAGGCATGCACGCCCCGGAGATACGGTCGTACCCCAGGCTGACTGCGTCAGCGTGATCGTGCATGCATTGTGAACTCGCGATGAGCATGACCATTATTCGAATAAAAACAGAGGAACGATAAAAGTGCTTCAAGTGGAAAGTAACAGGCACAAGTCCAACAGCAAGTCCCGCCGCCCCTTCCGACAGAGCAAAGCGTGCAGGCGCCATGCATATCAGGGCGGGGGCCCAGGTGGCGGACGAACACGACTCGAGATCGCGAATCACGCTTGACCAGAATGTGGCCCAAGTCGTCCAGGTGCAGTCCGGCCCGCAGCTGCCACGTCAAATGGGATGGCCCGGCGGCGGCGGCGGCGGCGGCAGGGCGAAACGATAAGCTCAAAAACCACCTGTTCTGCCTGCCCGCGCGGTTGCGGTTGGGCGTCAATTTTTCCGCGAAGCACGCCGCCTGCCGTCTGGTGACCCATTCCGCTTGAAGCGCCGGTTGGGTTCATCACATCTCAAGTTTTTGAACTGTTGGGGGTCGCAGGTTCGGCAAATATCTGTTACGAGGTGAGCAGCCTCGCTTGTCCGCCCGGTTACTATGAGGAGTGATGCGTTGTCAACCAACTGCTCGGGGCCTGGGGCGGGGGGTGCGATGACGATGACGACTCGGGGTATTGTTGACGATGCGAAACGGCTAGGGTGCGCCAATTCGTGATGCCGTTATTTCTGGTCACGCATTTCCTGATTTTTCTGCATCCGCAAGGCAGCGCCCGGGCACTCCGTCCCAGGCACTCGACGGCGATTCGACAGAGAGAGGCAAAAGCGCAAGAAGGCGGTCTGGGGACCTTGTTGCCGTTCGCCCAGCCTGGCACGGGCACCAAGAGGCCGGATGGAGGGAGGAATTCTGTCGCAGCGCAGATGGCCTTACTCACGAGTTAAAAAGTTGATGAGTTGGCAGTCGCGGGCCAGGGCCAGATGACCAGCATCTTTCGATACACACTCGGATCCAGCCCGAGGGGTTGTCCACCCACCCTCCCACGGCGCCGAGGCAACCCCAGATTTTTGAGGCGGTGGGCAGGGTGCGGATTGGGGGAAGGGGCGGGACGGGGAAGGTTAAACGGACCGTGAAGCGAGCCCATGTGACGGCCTACTTGTAGTCATTGCCGTCTCCTGCATTGTGGGTTTTGCCAGCCAGAATTTATGAGGGAATTAAAACGGGTGAATATTGTCGACAATTATTTTATTATTTTCTAGGTGTCAATTCCGGGCTCGTGTCCAGAATTTCGGTTTGGGATATTGAACGCTCGAGATTACGGACTATCACCAAACAACCGCCACGCTGTGGCGCTTACACGGTACTCAAAATATCAAGCAGCACGGGATGTTGTTTTGTGGCTGAGTTCGGTGCTGGAGGATACGAGAAATTCCGGAATTCTCAAAAGCTACCACAGTAAAGAGAATTGGAAGTTGCCACCTCGATTGGCTACCATTTCCAAGTAAACCCATCACAGTAAGATACCCTAAAATTTGGCCTCGGATAGAACCCGAATGATCTATTTCAGTCGTTCAGCCTGGCGTTAGTCGATAATTCATCGATGCCTGGGGAACACAGATAGCAACAGCTGATTGCACCGCCCCACCCCTGCTTGTCCTTGGAGCCAGGTACATTGCGAAGCTGGACGGAGTGGCTTCATGGTTACACGATGGAGAATGTCCGTTTCGAGCGTGGGGTGCTACGGAAATCCCACCGTTTGCCCCTCGAGAAATTCACAGAAATTCGCCCCTTTGAATTTATCGATTTTTCTGTCTCTGCCCCTCCTTTCCAGTAACATCCGAGGTACCCCGTCTTTTGGGGCTCGCATCACCGGAACAGCTCCAACCAACCTGCGTGCTCTCGCATCGTGGCCAGGGCAATAGATGGGGGCCTTGCCACTTTACCAGGACCCTAATGTCTCACCCACTCAATTTGCTTTGGCCGCTTTCTTCGATTTCAGCTGACCTGTATTTCCACCAGCGAACTAGAGATGGCATGACTTTATTAGACTCAATTGCAGACCCAGTCCCGGACTCCGAATTGGCTTTGGCCCGGAGTGGTGACAGCCGTGCCAACTATCGAGACTGACCCATGGACCGTTGGTTTCCTGCGCTTTCTGCAATTGGGCGCCTGCTGGTCAAGCGGCCGGTTCCTCTTCTTTCTTGCAGACTGCAGCGAAGATCTGGTGATCGCCGCCATGACTTGCTGCTGCTACTGCTGCTGCTGGTTCTTCTGGCCGCAACATGCTGCGGAACGGATGTATGACCAGAATTTGACCCATGGCTGGACAAGTACCATATACATCGAATGCTTCCATGTTGCAACAAGCCGAGTGCATCACCTCATCGATTCCGGTGTTTGCTTTCAACAAATACAAAGCCGTTTCCTTCTCGTGTGGAAGAACCTCGTTGCACTTCTACACCCGCTGAAGCATCTAGCCGAGGTCGCTCTATCACGAGATTTGTACGGTACTTGTCTGGGTAAGGGAGGAAGCGAACACGTCATGGCGGCGTAACACAGCCCTGCCCAACGGGACTGCGGTTCCTTGCCGTTGTATGTGATATTGTTCGAAGCTGTCACGATCAGCAAACACAGTCATAAGCACAGACGCGGGGACGAGAGAGAATCCCGTGCGAACGGCAACAGAGGCTGGTACAGCTATAACAGCGGGTGAGTAACACGGACACCTCCCTGGTAAGTTGACGCTGTTTTTGTGCTCCTCCCTGCCCCTCACCCTGCGTGGGGGTTACTCATGTTCCCATCCCGGACGTTGACAGTGAGGGCGTCATCTCCCTGAAACATCCGAGTACGAAGGGGCGATTAGTCTATGTAACACGGAGGAATAATTCAAGCACAACCCCAAGGTAGATAGGGATAGACTTGCCACCGTTGGCCGCATCCAGCAATATCATTGCACAAGCCAATTGGGGAAAGAGAATGGACCTGGAGGGTTCCGGTCGGGGAACTGGCCGTTCCATTTCAAACCACCGTGCAGGATCGCTCCTTATAAACCCAATTGTGGAAGCGAACTTAAGCCTGAAGACGTCTTAAGTTCTGGTCTTTGTTGGTAAGCCTTGGTCAGGTTCCCTGTCACCATATCCCCGTCGAGCAGCTTTGTACAACATCAGCCTCAGTCAAAGGAATGACAGTAACATTTTCCCCCTATGAATAAACGCTGTGAAGATAGAGCAACGCGGCGACCGCTACTTCTGTATCCATAAACCGCTGCAATGCATGCCAAAGCCACACAAATATGTCACAAGAGCCTGCAAGCTATCGTTACCACTAACCGTTGAGGCTGGTATGTACAATACTCGAGTGGCAAATAAACTCCTGCCCCTGCCTTGCCATACCCCAGCCACTTCAACTGACCCATACTCTACTCCCCCTTAGGAACGGCATTGCGATCGGCAAACGGATTATCGTCATCTTCGTCGTCCTCTTCCTCGTCGTCAGAAGACTCAGCCTGGTGAGGAGATAGCATTGATGGTTTCGTGGCTGCCGACGGACGTGGCGGGGGCGCCGGACGCGGTGACTGAGGAGAGCTGATGCTCAGACTAGCCATCCCCGAGACGGGGGATTGAGGGCTTCCAGGCGAACTGGGCTCCTTTCCTTTGGCCCTTTCGGTCGCCACTTGTGGATGGTGATCAGTTAGGTTCTGAGAGAACGTCCAGGATAGTACATACTGCGATAGAGATGAGCCTGTTCGGCGAGCTCATCATCCGAGTCGCTGTCCGCATCGATGGACCGATCCAGCTGCTCAAAGGTCATCAACGCTGCGACAAGCTCGTCGTTGGCGTGCAGCAGGCTCCCGAGCCATTGTTCAGAGTCGACGTGATGGATCTAGGTGCTGTTAGTACCTAACGCAAGGATAGCCAGCCTGTCTCACTTACGTATCGCAAGATCTTTCGCCTGAGTTGCTTACAGGCCTCAAATCGCTGCACAGCAGTCTGGTTCTCAGAAATGCGTTCCTTCTCTCGGTTAATGGTTTTCAGGGTATTCATCAAGTTGGTAGAGGCAATCGAGGCCTCCGCGATGTGTGCCTTCATTTGCTCTTTTTCGGCTTCAAGATTGAACGGTTTATGTTTCTTCCCCTTCTCCTTCTTTTTCTTGTCCTTTGGGCTATAGCTGAATGACTGGATTACTCCCGTTACCGGCGGGTTGGAAAGGGACGACGCTCTAGAGTGGCCCTTAGATGGACCCACCGGGCTGGGCTTGTCTTCATCATCGTCATCGCCAAAAGGGTTTTCAGTCTCTTTGATCACCTTGGACCTCTCCTGGGTGACAGCTTGCTTCCGGCGCGGAAGCTCCTAGAAATCGTGAGTCAGTAGGCTGACGAAGGCCCGGGAGGCGCAGGCCTACTTTGTAGAGGCTTGCAACCCGCTCCATCCCACGCGTGTCCTTGTACTGCACCGCCCAGCTGCGGAAAAGTTCGGAGCATTTTTTCTTCACTTCTGGATCTGAGAGCCCCGCCGTGCCGCAGAACCGCAACCGCTCCAACAAGGCTTCATCGGCGAAGGTCCGTTGGAAGCGAGGCCCGGCGTTCTGGATGAGGCCATCGAGAAGGGTCAGAGCACGAAGTTGGCGATGTAGGTTGCCGTACTTGAGCTTCTTTCTGATGGCGCGCGCAGCTTCGGTGGGTCCGCTGTCTTGAAGGTTAACAACCTCGACGAGATCAGGAATGCCGCTGAGGTCATTCTCGGCGATTGCCTCACTCGTCAACCGCTCGATCGTAACGGTCACTGCCGTGAAAGGCTTCTTCTGTGAAAATGATTCAGTGCCTACCCCACAGAAAGCTTCGGGATATGAGACTGACCTGGGAGAACATGGTGAACGGCTTGTGACGAATTTGATTCACTCGGCGATACCGGGAGGGGATTTGCTAGTTGCAAGGGCGGGGCCTCGTCAGATCCTGGCCGTATGTAGCACACCCATCGCAACTCACTACACAGTCGTAAGGCAGGACGATGAAGGCAACCGAGCCAAAGTGTCGCTGGCTTCGCGGGAGATACGGTGCATCTAAAGAAGATACAGCCGATGACGAATGAGCTACTACAACGTTGAGGGACCCAGGAGGGTGATGTAAAGTGCGTAACCGGTGATAAATCCAAATAATAAGCCTCCTCTTTGTCCGTCTTGAGAGAACGTCAAGGCTTTCGGGTGGGCTCAACGAGGCTGTGTGATGCGCAAGCCTCCGGAGGCCGAGTGGTTCGGGAGGCTGTCGGCCGATAAGATAAAACGATCGCGGGGTAGCTCTGATCCTTGTTGGCCAACGCAAAGACTTGTAACGATTGCCTGAAGCTAAAGAGGTACACGGTACGCTCAAGGACCACCGAGTCTCCCGTTTACTAACTTAAAAAGAGGAAAGAAAGGCTTGAGACCGTGCTTCTGAACTGATCAGTATGCTGGGTAAGTCGCTTCATACCAAACCACCCGCCCCGCATTGGCGCCGTAGAAGCTTGGGCCATGCACCACTTCCGGCACTTGAACACCGGCGTCAGAGGCCCGGGGGGATGCCACCTGGAAGGCAGCTGTCAAAGTTCTTTCCGAAGAGGAAAGCACGACTTATACGCTTAGATAGGCACACCCTCGAATTTCCGCAGATAGTTGAGGTAAAACTGGCAAGTGTATTCCACACCATCCCAATCCGTATTGTTTCTACACGTTTCTCCTAAACCGTCGCAAAATCCCATTTGTTAAGCATCAGGGATGGTTGAGATTATCCGATCCATTGCGGATGTTTGCTGGTTTTGTACCTCTGGCCTAGGAAATACGCTGCTATCCAGCATAAGTGCCCAAGACGGCAGGGTTCTGCGTTCTGGGATCAGCAGCACTGAGTAAGCCACTGCTAGCTTTGTCCTCAAGGCAAGGCTAAAAAATATACGGTAGAGACCTGTCTCCGTAGGCATCGCGAAATGTTCCAGATACTCCGACGACGAGCCTTTCTCGAAAGGAAGTCGATAATCCAGTCGACAGGGAAGCGACCACCGTCTTAGATAACGAGCTAAAGAAACAGAAAGCTCAGAGACTTCACGAGGTGCGGAAACGGCAGCGGCAGAGTTTTGGTTCTCGACACAGAGAGCTCACAATCTCCAAAGCCGAGAAACAAACTGTCTTGAGCTTGAAGATTATCAAGCCGGTGACACCAGTTCATTGCGCTGCCCGGCTACCCTACGATGTTGGGCTCACTTACAGCCGCGAGAAAGGTCGGTTCCAGCTGCAGATCTAGCAATGTTATTCGCATTGCTCACTGAAGCTAATTCGAGCTCTATAGAGGATATTTCGTGCCCGAGTATACAAGCCTTGCCGTTGGTGGCCACTGCTTCCACTTCCAACCTTGATCGATACCTCCGTGACTACGAAAGTCAACGAGTATCGGCTGTCTTCGACCACGTCAACCAGATTGAGACGCGATTCAAAATGGAAACTTATGACCTGAGGGGTGATCTTGGAAACGTACGGCACCAATCAAGGGTTATCACCAATTGCATTAGATAGGAGGAAGATGTTGTGGTCAACTGGGACGAATTAGGAGTCTGCATTCATCCTCAAGACGCTTGAGGCCAGATGATGCCCCGCGGGATGCTCATGATCTGGATGCCACGGACTACGACGATGATGGAGCGTCGAGCTGATGGAAAGCCTCATTCATACAGAACAAGCCCCTAAAACCGATGAGACTTACTCGGTCACAGCCTCAGACGAAGAGGACATGGTGATGTTGGCTAGTTCTTCGTTACTAACCAGCGCATTCCGCCCTCGAACACTGTGGACACCGTTAGCTCCACGTATACCGTAGATGTGTACGACTCGGCCTTCCAAGGGTCGTTCCCCTGCGCTGCACGTCAACCAAACAATCGCTCTTCGACAGCCCAGCAAGACGCAGACGACAAGGACCTGCTTGACGAGGAAGTCGACTGGGACAGCATCATCCAGAACCGCCTTTCCCGTCATAACGACGAGCCTTTATACCGATCATCCGTCCTTCTTTCCTCTGGACCCGTAACCACGCCGGTCCCTCATCCATCACCAGCCCAGCTAACAACACCATTATCATCAGCCGCAACCCAGCATAAACTATCCTACGGACATGTTTCTGCATAGGACATTTCCTCGCCGAGGCCGCCCGCTGCCACCCTGCGAACCAGGATGCCCTCTTTGAGTTGTATGCGCGTGTGGCATACTCGTCGCGCAAACCCGGCCCGATAAAAGCCCAGCATTCCCAGTTCATAGACCTGCTCTATCACGACGTAGCGTCGTACCCGACTGGGACGCTGGTAGGATGGAGGACGGGTGGGGTTATTGACCGGCTGAGCGCGGCTTTCCTGGAGCCGCCCAGGTTTCAAAGACGTGGCGAAGAAGTCAAACGGGTTGTGGAGGTCGGTTGGGTTGAGTTTGAGGCAATGGCGCTGACTGTTGCTGGTCGTGCAGGCGGACGGAATCAGTGATGGTGATGACGATGATGGTTTTACTTTTGAAACAGAGTGATACTGACTGAATAGTTGATGCGAATAGTGCTTCATCTAAGGGCTCTTGCTGGCTTAAATAATTTGGCAATATGCGGGATGTTGTTTGTGGGAACGTGGTAGAGACGGGGTTTGAATATGGATGCAAGATGCAAGCTCATGTATCAGATATAAGCTCAACTTGTGTACTCTCTTATATGTTTAAAGATAAAATAACAAAGTTATTGAAGACGTTGCCTCCCGTGGTTGTTGTGGGATATAACTTGTCCGTTTTCCGCATCGAAGAGATCAGAGTTGTTTTACTATACACCATTACGCCACCGCCGTCTCTCATTTACAGTTTTTCACGCTGGATCTGATGAATCCATGTCATTTTCTCTATCACAGTTTCATGCAAAACAACTACTGAACCACCAATGCCAAGGCAGCTCTTATTTCTCATAACAAAACCAAAGGACCAACACAACCCATCATCACGACTGGACGGACAAAAGTAAAGTAAGCCAAAAGAGAAAACCTCCACAACGCCAAAAGCTCAACGCAAGTACGTAGCAGGGTGAGCAGTCTTCTCCTTCAAGGCGACCTTGGTCCGAAGGAACGACCGCGCGCCCTGGTCCGACCACTCCGCCCGCCGGCCCTTATTAACGACTCTTCTGACGGCCTTGTCCGAGAGGTCGGCGACACCGAGCCCTCGCACCTCCCGCGTGATTAGGGCACGGCCTCGGGCGGCGGCGTCCCTGTCTCTGCCTATACGGGCGCCCGTGTCCTGGCCCTCGTCGCTATCCACATCCATTGCGTTCTCCCGCTCGGCGGCCTCGATGGCGAGGCGCTCGGCTCGCTCCGCAGGGGTTGGGTAGTTCCACAGGTTCTGACGGAAGTACCGGTTCAGCGAGCGGTGGCCGACAGATTTGCCTGACGGTAGGTGGAGCTCGTAGTCGTCGTAGAAGACAGCGTGGGCGCGCTTGTTGCCGCGGACATGCCAGCCGTCGGCCTGATGGTGGGCGCGGTTCGTGTCCCGTGCGTGGTGCGGGTGCTTGCGGAGGCGCTCGTACTGGTGGTAGTGCTGTTCGGCGGGGACGGCGTGAAGGTCGTTGGAGTCG
The DNA here is from genome assembly GCA_022530565.1 of Madurella mycetomatis. NCBI lineage: Eukaryota > Fungi > Ascomycota > Sordariomycetes > Sordariales > Madurella > Madurella mycetomatis. The sequence goes on along the minus strand of JAJTVB010000003.1, from coordinate 8,225,326 downwards.
AGAGACGATGCTTCGCTGTCTGTCTCCCAGTTGTCTTCCCCTTCCACTTCCTTTCCGTCCTCGCCGATGACCTTGCTGGCGCGTTTGGCACCGAGTTTGACACCGCCATTTTGCTGCTCGCCGTCCTCCGACTCGTCCTCCCAGTCTCCTTCGCCGTCCGAGTAGGTGCTGCGGAAATCGTAGAACTCGCCAATATCGAGCTGGTCCTCCTCGGTAATGTACGGAATCTGGCAGTGTCCCTTGTCCCGCATATGGGTTTGCACGGCATACGTATTCGCTTTCACCTTGCCGCATGTGAGACACTCGTTCAGCTCAAAGACGCGTTCTTGGAGGTGACGAAGCAAGCCTTCTGGGTCAACTAGATACTGCTTCTCCGGGACGAACATGCCGTGGATGCGCTCCATGTGATGGAGATTTAGGGGAGGTGTTGGTGACTCGTAGTTGCAGAACAAACAGGTCTTGAGCGATGGCGCAGGCGCGGCAGGTTTGGGAGTGGCTGCGGATGGGGTTGCCAGGGCCGAATGCTCTTCGCTCGGGGACTGCGATACGGGGTGCTCGGTTTTGTGCTGTTCTGCAGCAGAAAGGTGGGGGTTTGCGGGGCGCTTGACGGGAGATGTGCTATCGTGAAGTCCGGTGTTCTTCAGCCCCTCAACGACCTCGTTGAACTCCTCTTCGGCATCCGAGTCCACGACTGAATCCACCGCAGCAGGCTCGCCCAGCGAGAACGACATGGAGCTTGCCTCGTCGTCGACTTTCGTATTCGGCCGCGAAGCCAAAGCAGCAGCCCTCGCCTTGTGCTTGGCACTGCTCAGATGGTTACGAAATGAGTTCTCGCTGTAATATGTCTTTTTGCACGTCTCGCAAGCCCTCTCGAAGCCGGCCTTGTCTGCCTGTGCGTTGGTCTCGGCCCGTGCCTGCAGGACCTTTTCGGTAAAGACAGTGGAGGAAATTGGTGGCAGCGAAGCAACACGGCGCTTGAGGTTATACCGACTGCAGTAGAATGTAAGCCTCTAGGCTCGGGAGTGCGCGGACGCTAGTGTAATTGGACCACTTACTGCCAGTCGCTGCGCATGTGGCCTTTCTGCAGATCGCTATTGCGGAAGGCGACATGACATGAGTTGCAGGTGTACGGGTGGGGGGTACGGATCTCCATCTCTGAGCTGTTACTCTGGGGTTTGGCGCGAGTGCCTGAGATGGTCGCCATAAAGACGGACGTGTGATGGTATCGAACGTGCGGGGCTGCTGCTGTACCGAGTACTGTAGGCCGATTTGTTGCCAACAGGTGGTGAGTTTCGCTTCGGAGCTGGTGTAAATGCAATGGGAACCCGAGGAGAGGAAAGCTCAGGGTAAAAAGGAATGGAAAGTTTGCCTGCTGATTAATATAGCCAGGGACATAGAGGAGTCATTCGGAAGGTTTACCAACGTAAATTTCTGGTGGCGGTTTATGGTGGGGTTTGAATGAGAACGTCACATTTCTTGGCATGCGGGAAGCCCTGACCAACAACCGCGCCCCGTCCCGGTGTCTACTCTTGAAACGTTTAGGTATCCTGTAACATAACCGAAGGCCTTTTGGCTTAGGCTCAGATGCTCAGACAAGCACTCTCCCCATTTTGAGTACATTGCTTAGACCGACCGGTATATAAGAGGATTGCCTTCCTCTAGTCTTCAAGCATGAGCTGATCAGAGGGAGCTCTATCTTCATATGTTGTTTTGATCTTGTTCTAAATTGCAGGAGCCAGATGTGTTATGATGTCGCCTGGCTTGTCCTATCACTTTTGTCTGTCTAGATGTTTGTTACCTCTGGTCTTTCTCCTGCTTTGATAGGTACTTGGGTGTAGATATGTGTTTTACACCATTTCAACACTGGCGGGACTCCAATGCTATGTGCAGTTCTCCGTTCAGTTGCTTGGCATTGCCGAACTTGAGACAATAAGAATTTGTAGCTGCAAAGGTTATTTTATTTTCATGTAGACACGCTCTTTGCAGGGTACTATACTTATCACGTCTCGATCGAGTCTTGGTCAAGTGCCGCACCGTGCGTATACATATCTCTGACGTCCCGTCGCCGGTATTATCCCTTGCTTTGGCTGCTATCAAAGAGATGCATTCGAAGTACCTGGTTGCTTCTAGTTGCAAGGAACTACTTGCATCCAGCAGAGCCAGCATCTGAGCTTACTCCTGGGCAATATGACGGCAATGGAAGTCAGGTTGCCACCATCTGGTAGGCCTGGTTCATCGGGTTCCACTGGCCTTATCGAGTGGGTCCGGGTAGACGTGCACTGTACTGCGGCGCAGGACGATCGACCCAGGGCTCCGTCAGCGGAAGGCGGCCGAAGGCGGGAAAGTTGATTGCTGCATCCAAGCTGCTTGTCCATTTCCCGAAGCTGGGAGTTTAATTCCTTCAACACCTCACCACGGGATTCCGATCCAACCCTGAAACCCCAACTCTCCGAGATACCGGCGTCCTGTTAGCGAGACCCGCCCCCGCGCGCCCGCGGCTAGTTGTCGCCCCAAACCTGCCGATTCCGCAACTCAATCCAACCGCCTCTTCGAAACTGACGCGATCTTGACCCTGGCTCCTTGAGACGGATCCCCGCCTATCACTTCATCAGCTGCTTGCTAAATAGCGCTTCGATATCCATGTCATGACCCGGGACGCCATGCGGCCAGCTAGTGCCGGACACCAAAGCCACGGCAATGCTGACGACCTCGACGTGCTGGCCGGCCTCTGGGAAGAGGCGCGGTTTGCGAGATTGCCATGGGATGCGCCAAGCGAGCTGAAAGACTTGGTCGAGGATATTGACAATCCGAAGCGCGTGTATGCTGTCCACAAGGCTAGTCGCCGCCACAACTTTCAGCTACTGGTGCAGAAGTGAGTCGCGCGCCGAGGACCTTTCTGTCCTACGATCTCAGCTGACTGCCGTTCTCCGTTCAGGTATATGGTGCAGCTTCGCGAAGGCTGCGGCGCGGAGCACTGCTCGACACCGACGTGCTTCACGTGCCGGAAACGGATTGTTGGCCGGGCTCCAATCCGCAGGTACAATACGACAAGTGCAAGGACGCTAGCAACGTACCTCGCGAGCCAGGACAATCCTGAGAATGGGCTCTGCCCCGGCTTGAGGCCCCCGAAGGCACCGCCCGCCGCCCTCAATACCCTGGTATTTGTGCCGAACCCTAAGCCGCGGTTGCGCGATGACCGTGCTGCAGCTGCCTTGCCCAAAGCGCAGGCCGTCCACAACCGCCCCGTCTCACCCAAGGGGGGCGCTGCGAACGGCGGGAAACCGCTATCCGTGAGGAGCCGTGGCGCGGCGGTACATGAAGACGACAGAGAGAAGCCTAGACTAGGGGACCCCCGAGGCGGACTAGACACCCCGAGGCAGCCTCAGCATCGTGATTTCACCATCGTGGAGGAGCCTGTCAGCAAAGATCACCGGTCGTTTGCCGCAAACGTCTTCGGAACGGTGGCTTTTAAGATGCTTGAGTGGCTGACCCCAGCTGCTGTGGAAGATATGTCGCGGAGGGCACGGGACTTCCGGAGCGAGTCGGAGCCTGATGAAAGAAACGGTTTTCCGACCAAACACAAGTCCAAATTAGAACACAATAGCGGATTTCGTCAACCGAGATCAGCACAAGAGTCGCCCATTCTCCCTGTCGAGCCTAACAAGGGCCTAACCAACGGCCGGGCACCGCCTGGATATGCACATACCGAGAAGGAGAACCGTGGGTCCAAAGATCATCAACAGTCACATGAACCGTTGGCCGGGCCCCGTGCAACAAGCAACCGCCGTAACTCGAATGCTAAGGTCCGGACATCATCCGGGCCGAAGCCGAAACGTCAGCTGTCCATCGACCCCTATGCGCAGGACGCTACGGCCGATGACACTTATTCGGGCCTGCTGAGATCCCCTCGAGCCGCCGGCGGACCTACGGAAAAAGTCCCACGGGTTCCGAAAGCGGCAGGGTCCAACCTCTCCCGCCCGATATCTCAGCTTTCATCGGCAGGCGTTTTTGACGACATCACATTGGACAAGATGCCTCCCCCGAAGACCATCGATTTGAAGCCAAGGGCCAACCGAGGGCAGCCGGAGGGGGCAAGGAGCTGCGAGTCCGACAGCCCTAAGGAATTCGCTTCCGCTTCAGGTGCGTCATCTAGTAGGTCCTGTAGCCATGGCTCGGTCGGAACCATCGGTCAGGACTCAGAATCAGAGGACGACAGCGTACTTCCTCAGGCATTATCTAGACTGGACGCGGAGGTTGTCGACTTCATTTGCGATGTTATTCAGGAAGACGGCACCGCTGAGAGGCATATGCTTGAGCCCCCGTCCGTCAGCAGATTCCACAACCTGCAGGCCGGCCAAGGAAAGCCGACCAAGCGGAAACGTCATCGAACCCGTGGATACCCCGCGAATCTGAAGCAGGAGTGGAAGCTGTTTATCGAGCAAACAATTTTCTACGTATTGAGCGACCCACAGCTGATCCTCCGCTCCTTTACCAAGAAGGGACAGTTATACGACTCCCAGACGCTTTGGTATTGTATGCTCAGAATGACGCGGGTTGCACCTGGCCTAGTATATCACAGCCTGTGGATGGCCGCTGCTAGCCTCTTCGCTCCCCCCAAACTTCTACAAAGTCTGAGGTCACCGACGACGAAACTCTTCCCCAAAACCGAGGTCTCCCTCTCCAACCTGGAAGCAGGCCGCCTCCTCTCGATATGCCTACACGCCTTGATCGCTGCAGCACCCCTAGTCACGGACTCTCAACAACTCTACGATATGTCGAGAATCAGGTCCCACGGCTTGAGCCTTGCGGGAAGCGGTGCAGTGGCCCGACAGCCAGCAGACCTCTGCCTGCAATACGAAGATGCATTTACGGACAACCTCGCCCTGCGATTAGCAAGGCGATTGTTTGCAGCTATCACGACACGCCGCTACTTCGACGAGCTTAGCGAGTCCACCGTGGGCGGTGATGAAAACAAAGAACACGACGTGCTCACACCGTTATTCTCGCAGCTAGATTTCCTAAATATGGATGCTGTGTATATCCTGGACTTCTCATTCCCTGACCGCGCCCTCCACGAAACCCGTGTTCCGATTTTGCTGCTCGATTGGGCGAGGACCGTCATGCTTAACGAGTGGGATGGCAGTCCCGAGGTTCCTGGGGACGGGCCCTTTGGCGGCGCCCTCGCCCTCATCGAGGCGATGTGTAAGTCTCAGCTGGGTTCACCGATACCAGAGCTACTAACTGACGGCTATTCCAGATAAGAAACGTCACGAGCTTCTCCTCGCTGATGCTCAGTTCCGGTCCGATTACTTTGCCGAGCGGTTGGACACGGTTCAAATGCCCATCTCATGGCTGTACCATACCTCGACGCGGCAATGCTCGCACCTTCTAGACTTCCCTTGTCTATTCAGCCCATCACATCTTGTGTCGTATTTCCGATCAATTAATTTCTCTAGGATGAGCCGCTCGTTTGAGGAATCAACGTCGATACACGACAGGATTGAGGTGATTGCTGATAGGACAACCCTGCTCCCACACCACAAAGCCGTTATCATGGAACGGCTGAGAGCCGCAGCCGCAAGGTATCTGATTCTGAATATCCGGAGGGGAAGTGCTATTGAAGACGCATTCGACCAGCTATGGCGGAGAGAGGAACGGGAACTCCTCAGACCCCTGAAAGTCCACCTGGGTGAGTCAAACGGCGAGGAAGGCTTTGATTCTGGCGGTGTCCAGCAAGAATTCTTCCGAATGGCCATTGCGGAGGCTCTGAATCCCGACTATGGCGCATTTACCGTTGACGAACGGACCCGTATGGCGTGGTTCCTACCAGGCTCCATGGAAGAGGAATGGAAGTTTGAGTTGATCGGCCTGCTCGTTTCGCTCGCCGTCTACAATGGCCTCACACTACCCATTACCTTCCCCAAAGCCCTCTACCGCAAACTCCTCGGAGAGCCAGTCACCGAACTTCACCATATCGCCGACGGCTGGCCCGACCTGGCGAGTGGGCTCACGTCGTTGCTAGAATGGGACGAAAAGGACGGCCTCGTCGAAGACGTGTTTGCGCGCACCTACGAGTTTTCCGTCTCTGCCCTAGGCGAGCACGTCACGCGAGAGATGAGACCCCCTCCTCCCAACGACCATCATCACCACCACAATCGGGGTCATCGACGACAGGGTAAAGATGAACCGGAGGAAGAAGCCTGGCCACAATTCCCCAAATCCCTCTCGCAATCCATCTCCCGTCCTCCCCCACAGCAAGGGAACCCTGCTGAAGACGAGGCGCCCCTGGTCACTAGCGCCAACCGCAACGCCTACGTCTCGGACTACATCCGCTACCTCACCGACGTCTCGGTCCGCCCGCAGTACGAGGCCTTTGCCCGCGGCTTCCACACCTGCCTGCACCCCAAGTCGCTCACCCTCCTGACCCCGAACCTCTTGCAGTCGATCGTCGAGGGCGTGCAGGAGATTGACATCTCGGAGCTGAAGCGCTACGCGCGCTACGTCGGCTGGGACGCGTCGCACCGGACGGTGCGCGACTTCTGGAGCGTCGTCAAGCGCTACGACGAGCCCATGAAGCGGAAGCTGCTTGAGTTCGTCACGGCTAGCGACCGCGTTCCCGTGGGGGGCGTCAAGAACATGATGTTCATCCTGCAGCGCAACGGCGAGGAGGACGACCCCGCCGGCAGGCTCCCCACCTCTTATACCTGCTACGGTACCCTGCTGCTGCCGGAGTATAGGGATAAGGAGATGCTGAGGGAGAGGTTGGGGATGGCATTGGAGAATGCGCAGGGGTTCGGATTTGCTTAAGGTTTACTTGATGTAGTATTATCTAGGGCTTGGGTGAGGGGTGTTGGGGAGGAGGGCTGGACCGTTGGAGGGGAAGGGAGACGAGGTGATGGACATGGCCTGCTTTTCTTTCCTCTCTCTCTCTATCTCTCTCATGTTCTTCTTTTTCTTTCTTGCGTACGGCTCTCTTCTTTTTTATACTCATAGGTGTGGAGGAAAGGATATGGTAAAATGCTGGAAAGAGTACAGGTGGGGGGTTGTGTGTGAGTGATGGCGACAGAGTTTTCGAAGCTTAGAGTGTCCAAAAAGCGTTGCGTATTTCTCGCCATCTCCAATCTTGTACAGAACGCTGTCCAAAGCAGCATTTGGATTATTCCGTGGGACAGGAAATGCCCTCACAGTCTGCAGGTTTCACACACAAACTCATCAGCCAGTGATACTTTCATTTTATACATTCGTGCATGTATCGATAACTCCAGTTGTCTATCTAGAGCTCTCTTCAAATACCTAATATCTCTTAACTTTTACCACTTAGAAGTCTTCCTCGCCCGACCCTGAGACAATAACATTATTCACTTTGAGCACCATCCGGCAAAGCTGCGTCGCGAGCATGAGCTGCTGCTTCTTGCCGATAAGCGGGTCGATCACAAACGCCTCCTTCATGTCATTGGACCCGCGGCTCATGCAGTCGACGCCGAGCCGGCCACGGCCAGACGGCGTCTTGACCTGTTGACTCTTAACCTCGGCGAGGGTGGCGATGGGGTTCAGCCCGCTGTTCTCGGCCAGCGCCATAGGGACGGAATCGAGGGCCTCGGCAAACGCGCGCATTGCGTATTGCTCCAGGCCGGGCGTCTTGACGGCCGCATCTTCGACCGCCAGGCTACAGGCAATCTCGGCGGCACCGCCACCGTAGACGACGCGGTTGTCGCGGACGAGGTTGCGGACCACGCAGAGGGCGTCGTGCAGGGAGCGCTTTGCTTCGTCGATGATCTGGAAATCCGGTTAGGTTGCTTTACGTATCCTGGGTTCGGTTGCGCGGCTTACCATCTTGTTGCTACCCCTGACAAAGACTGTGACGGCCCTGGTGTTGGCGCATTCCTCGATGACAAGCATCTTCTCTCTTGTAGTGCCAAAGGTCATCTCCCGCACAATACCGGCCGTCCCCAGCTTCTCAGGCTTGAGGTCTTCGAACCGCGGGACGATACGGCCGTTGGTCGCAATCGCGATGAGCTCGATTTCCGGTCCGCCAACCCACCTTACCGCGGGAAGGTCGTTTTGGAGGAGTAGATGGTTGGCTTCATCATCAAATCCCCACTGACAGATGGCCAAGTTCGCACCGGCGTCCTTTATTTGTTGGATCATCTCGATGAACTTCTCACGCTCATAGTTCTGCAGCTTCTTGAACTCCTCCACGCTGCTGATCTCGAGCTTATGCTTTGTCTTGGGTTTGGGGGGCTCAAACGCGCACGTCAGGATGGCGATCTTTGCGTCGCGTACCTCGGACGGCATCTGCGGGTGCGAGAAGTCTTTGTCGACAATAACACCTTTTACGAGGATTGTGTCCTCGAGCGCGCCACCCATCTTTCCATCCACTTTGATCAACTCAAAGTCGACATCCTTGCGCTCAAGGTCAGCAACGGAGAGCACAGCATCCACTGCAATATTGGCAAACTGGTCGTGCGCCTTGGACACGATCTTGCTTCCCAGGCTCGTCCTTGCCACCTTGACCAAATTAGCCTTCTCCTCCTTGCTGAACTCGATGACATCCGAGATCTTGTCGAGCTCGGCCACGGCAATATCGCAGGCCTGATCGTAACCGTCGGCAATTCTAATGGGGTGAATGCCCTTGTCGATAAGTTCGGCAGCCTGCTCTAGGAGAGCGCCGGCCAGGACAACGACGCCTGTGGTGCCGTCGCCAATCTCGTCGTCTTGCGACTTGGAGAGCTCCACAAGCAACTTCGCAACGTGGTTTGTAATTTCCATCTGTTGCAGGATAGTCGCGCCATCGTTTGTTACTGTGATATCTCCGTCGGGTGAGATGAGGATCTTGTCGAGGCCACGCGGCCCTAATGAGGTCTTGATGATGTTGGCGACGGTGCGGGCGGCGAGAATATGGGACTTGACGGCCTCGTTGCCGTACTGGCGCTTCTTCTTACCCTGACTGTGGGGAGGGGTCAGCGGGGGAGAGCAGTGAGAATGACAGATGGAAACGGTAATACTGACTCCCTCACGACGATGAATGGCCGGCCCTGCTCATCCTTCATCACCGCCGCTGTAGCGCATATCCGTTAGCAATCGCTGGCGTCCATGTCGAGCATTGCCGCATACCGTTCGACAAATCCAAGTCTGGTTATCCAGAGGTTAGCTCGTTTCATCTCGACTGCGGGGAGCCATCTTGTGGTGCCTTTGGACATACTCAACGCCATGTTGGCTCGTGCTATTCTCTTTCTAAAGTGCGCAAGGGTTTGTCGAGAGAAAGTGCAGCTCCAGCGTCAATATCGAAGCTCCTTTGCTCGCTGAAACAGGCACCAGCGCTCTGCTCCTCCACTACAAGGCACTGTTCGCTATCGCCAAAGCTCAAAAAATTGAACTCCTGGCCGGCTCTGAGGCGGACCACGGCAGAATCTAAGTCCGGTACTTAGGTCTGGTTGGCCCTGGGCTGGGGGACCCACAGCAGCCCCGCGATTTGGGCGCTCACCGCCTTCGCTAAATGGAGTCATTAGTGATCTCTAAAGGTGGGGTCAACTGGCACAAGCCATGGAACTACCCCGCGGCAGCTGGTGTTGCATCAAGGCACCAGGCTTGCGACCAACAATTCCACCCAAGCCCCAGGCTACCGACATTCATCTGGTGTCCTCCCAGGATATCCTATCTAATGAGCTCGGACACATTCAGCATAATTAAACTTCCTTATAGCCCGCCCACTTTCGTCGCAGCTGGGTCCACCTCCCTCCAAAATCCGGGTCCGAGGCTCAAGGTTTTTAGCTACCTTCCCAACTAAAACACTCGGTCCAAGGCGCCGGCGTATCGGGACTCCGAGCTCTATCATAGATCTCGGTGCTGCAATACTTTCCCTCCCACTCACGGCCAATCCATTCCTCGCATCACTTGTTGGCACCATTCGACAATCCAACGTCCCCTATCCGCCTACTGCGCCGCAATGTCTCGTCATCAGTATATTCGGAACTTGGACTATCAAGATGCTGTGGACGAGTATGAAGGTTACTCGGAGGACGGGGAGGATGAGCTCAGCCCGGAGGACCGCGTATTGATGGCTCAAGGCACTGCCGATGTCCAGGCGGCGCTCGGCGTTGAGGCTTCCAAAGTCACCGTCGCTCAGATCGAGGAGGCCCTGTGGCACTACTACTACGACGTTGACAAGTCGGTTGCCTATCTCACAGCGAAGTTTGTCAATCCACGCCCCAAGCCTACGAAGCCGGCTGCCAAGCAGCCTAACGGTAAGTCGGTCGCTACTGTAATTGATCCTACGGCAAGCGCCCTTCACGATGAGCTTGGAACACCTTCCTACTGGGCGGGGGGGTACTTGGACATGACGGACGTCGGATTTACGAGGCGACAAGTACCGTATCCACAATTCCCAGGGCCTCCTCACGTCATTTCCTTTGAACGGCCGAAGTACCTTTCGTGTCTGTTCCGAGACATGCCATGGGGCAACATCCCAAAACATAGGGAAGCCATCCTGACCGCGCCTCCACTCCCTCGTGCGGGCCTCCTGGGCGGGTCGGGGGCACCTCCAAAGATGTCCAAACTGCAGGCACTCGCTGCCGCTAGGAAGAAGAAAGCCGAGGAGAGGAGCGCCTCTCAAGAAAAGGTCGAACAAGCTCGAGCCAAGATGACAGAACTCTCCGTTGGTGAAGCATCGGCTGCCAGGGAGAGCAGCCCTTTGGCTGGAGCATTCAGCAAGCGCCTCAAGACCTCAGAATCGACTGCTCAGGGCCGCCTGCCCCTAGTAGCCTCGGAGCCAACACGAGCCGAGCAATCCCAGCTCCCCGGAGAACTTCCGGTCGAGCCAGCGCTAGTGCAAGCACCAGAGCGCTTTGTGGTTGACAAAGCCCAGCAATCCCCATTTGCTCAGACTCTATTCGGCTCTCCCTCTGACATCCTGAAGAGCAAACGGCAGGAGTTCTATCCCTTATATGCGGACTTGCCTCCGTCTGTCCTCGACGCCTTTTCTCAGCCCAGTCCGGATGATGTAGTTCTTGCGGCTCAGGCGAAAGGTTCGCTTTTGGGAAAAAGCAAGCGCTAACCGTGGACACTAATAGTCGATACAGCTGGAAAGAAGACCACCGCCCCCCAGACTAAGAAGAAAGGCGCGTCTTCTGCAGATGCCGTCGCGGAGGACGCAAAGGAACTGAAAATTAGCGAAGCACCGCTACCTAAGAGCCGAAATCTCGACGTGCTCTCCGAATTCGAGAAGAGCAGGAACAAGAAGAGTGCCAGCTTTGTCGTTGTTGGCCATGTCGATGCAGGAAAGAGCACCATGATGGGTCGGCTGCTGCTCGATCTCAAGGTTGTCGATCAGCGCACAGTCGACAAACTGAGGAAAGAGGCAGAGACCATTGGGAAGACATCGTTTGCACTGGCCTGGTTGTTGGATCAACGATCGGAAGAACGGTCGAGAGGCGTCACCATCGACATTGCCACGAACAGGTTTGAAACCGAGACGACGGCCTTCACCATTCTCGACGCACCTGGCCATAGGGATTTCATCCCGAATATGATTGCGGGTGCTAGTCAAGCAGATTTTGCCATACTCGTCATTGATGCAAGCACTGGTGCATTTGAGTCGGGCCTGAAAGGCCAGACTAAGGAACATTCCCTGCTCATCCGAAGTATGGGAGTCTCCCGAGTCATCGTGGCAATCAACAAGCTCGACGCGGTAGGGTGGTCCCAGGAAAGATACAACGAGATCAAAGACCAAGTGTCCGGGTTTCTGTCGGTGACGGGGTTCCAGCACAAGAACCTCGCCTTCGTCCCCGTCTCGGGTCTGCATGGCGATAATCTGGTACAGAGATCGCCCGATCCGGCGGCTTCGTGGTACACAGGACCGACATTAATCGAGGAGCTAGAGAATTCAGAGCCAAACGCCAGAGCATTGGCAAAACCCCTGCGGATGACCATATCGGAGGTCTACCGCACGATGCAAAGCCCCGTCACGGTTTCTGGCCGCATTGACGCCGGGTCTTTGCAAATGGGGGATGCCCTACTCGTGCAACCGAGCGGAGAAAAGGCCTACGTCAAGTCGGTCCTGGTAGACGACGCACCAGCCGATTGGGCAGTCGCCGGGCAGAACGTGGTGTTGTTTCTGAGCCACATTGACTCTATCCATATCAAGGTCGGCGACATCATCTGCGACCCGGCCAAACCCATGCCTCGCGCCGACACGTTCACCATGAAAGCGCTGGCGTTCGACTTTTTGATGCCGATGCAGGTGGACGTCCACAGGGGCCGGCTGCACACGGCAGGGAGAATCGAGGCGATCCCGGCACTCCTGGACAAGGTGACAGGTGTGGTAACGAAAAAGAAGCCCAAGATTGTCAAGCCGGCAACGGTGGCAAGGATAGTGGTCAAGTTGGAGGCACAGGTGCCGCTGGAGGCCGGGCAAAGAGTGGTATTGAGAAGTGGGGGTCAGACGGTGGCTGCTGGGTTGTTAGAATAGAGCTGGCTACAAGGATTGAGGCTCTTAAGGAGGCGCATTTAGTATACTTGGGCTTGGGCCGCGGCGGGTATGGGGTAATTGCAATACAGACCAACGTCATGCAGATATATATATGTGTGTGCGTGTGTGTGCGCATGTGTACAGTACATACGAGACGGTCTTGTTGGTACACCTCTCTCATTGGAGCGAGTATCCGTGACACCGAATCTTGACTGAGACTAGGGTTCGCAGCACAAGCCATATATATCCCTTACAATAGTGTAGATAGGGAATATGAAGCATGAATGAAGCGTCGGAGCGAGCGCACACGGTTTCTTACGGAGAGGGAGCCAGTCTCTTTAATAAAAAAAAAAAGAAAAAAAAAAAAAACAACTGCCCTTATCCCAAGACATATACTTACTATGATGCTTTGGTAACCTGTCTGCATGGTGTAGAGCATGCATGGCAACATGCCCTACACAACTAACTGTTGCCATCTGTCATTATCTCGACTGGGCTCATCGCTTCACTAATAATGGGCCAGAAAGAAAGACGGTCAGCCAGAGACGGAGTTCTTCCCTGTGGAAAGAGGCCACTCTGGCACGAACAGGGGCCGAATGTTACTGGACGACCCTGTGACCCGCCATGTTGGGGTCTCCCCTGCGGGGCACCCCACGAGCCTACCTGCTGTTTCTTTTGCCGCAGACTAGGACAGGTTTGTTATGGAACTGCATGGAAACTCGCACCGTCCGACACGGAAGCTTAATGCACACATACAACTACATACCGCCCTAGAGTGCTTCAGGCGCTTGTGGAGAGATTGCTTGGTGAGGAAACGCACCAGGGCGCAAAGAATCAATCTTTGTCAAGCTTGGGATTAGTTATAACTACCGTAGTTCAGGATTTAGTGTAGGGACAGATCTCAACGATGCAAGCTTCCCCGGGGGTCCCTGTTCCTTTCTCAGCTGTCGCCTGCAGATCTTCCGTCGCCTCCACGGTGCAGCCCCAAAACCAACAAGGAGGGCGACCCAAAAGTAGAGTGACAAGCCAATTCCTACAAATGCGGCAAATGCGGCAAGGCTGCAGGTCACTGATACCGGTACCTTGTTCGAATGGGGTAAGGCCAACCACTCAAAGGCCCCAACCCAGCGGGCGGCGGCGGCGAATTGGCCAGTGCGGAAAGCGTGAGGTGGCTTGAGCCAGGAGAGGACAGATTTCCGATTCCCGTTCCCAAAAATTTAAGGAGGGCTTTCAAAACCTTCAACTTCCTTCCCATCCCTCCTTCTCCAGTCCCAGTTCCAACACCACATTCCTGGAATTCCTCTTCACCAGTGCCCGGTAGGATTGGTTCGAGGAGAGCGCGCGTGTCGGCATTGACAACTGCCACTCTTTCCCCTTCGTTTCTTTACCTCCCGAAGCCTGCAAGCAGAAGCGCGAGAGGGTCCTTTTCTATACACAGCTTTCGACCATGGAGCGTCGATCGCGGAGTTGGGCCCTTGGCCTCAGCTTCATTGGGTTCTTTGCCCTACTATTCTCAATCGGCTTCGTCCAGCAAGTACAGGCGGACGATGCTGCCGACTACGGGACTGTGATCGGTATTGTACGTGTTCCTCGCCCGCACAATTCGCCATGGATCCGGACAGACAAGCTAACAGGGTAATCTCTACAGGACTTGGGCACCACATACTCGTAAGTTATCTTGCTCGCCAAATTAGAATTCCCACCACCTGGCTTTGTCCGAGGGTGCGGACGGGGATGCTTGAAGACACGGTGTCAACACTGCGCCTTCGGCAGATGCCAAATACACAGGCCCAAGAACAAGGCACTAACAGGCTTCAAGATGTGTCGGTGTGATGCAGAAAGGCAAGGTTGAGATTCTGGTCAACGATCAAGGTATGTAAAATCACCAATTGTTTGCTGCCCTGATACCCATTTGCCGTGGCTAACACGCGCCGCGTACAGGAAACCGTATCACCCCCTCTTATGTCGCCTTCACCGAGGAAGAGAGATTGGTCGGAGACGCCGCTAAGAACCAGGCGGCGGCGAACCCCTTCAACACCATCTACGACATCAAGCGATTGATTGGTCGCAAGTTCTCTGAGTCGGACGTCCAGAAAGATATCAAGCACTTCCCTTACAAGTAGGAACCGGCCGGTGACCCGTCGCTCTCAACGCACGCTAATATGGATATAGGGTTGTTGCCAAGGATGACAAGCCCGTTGTCAAGGTTACCGTGGCTGGCGCGGAGAAGACTTTCACCCCCGAGGAGATCTCGGCCATGGTTCTGGGCAAGGTTCGTTGGCCCGCTGTCTGCTTCTAGACGCCTGGGAATCATAGCTGACAACCCAATAGATGAAGGAGACCGCTGAGGGTTACCTTGGAAAGAAGGTTACTCATGCCGTCGTTACCGTCCCCGCCTACTTCAACGACAACCAGCGCCAGGCTACCAAGGATGCCGGCATGATCGCCGGTCTCAACGTCCTCCGTATCGTCAACGAGCCCACTGCCGCCGCGATTGCGTACGGCCTGGACAAGACCTCGGGCGAGCGTCAGATCATCGTCTACGATCTCGGTGGCGGTACCTTCGATGTCTCCCTCCTGTCTATTGACCAGGGTGTCTTCGAGGTACTGGCTACTGCCGGTGATACCCATCTCGGTGGTGAGGACTTCGACCAGCGCGTCATCAACCACTTCGCCAAGGCTTTCAACAAGAAGCACAGCGTCGATGTCACCACTGACGCCAAGGCGATGGGCAAGCTCAAGCGCGAGGCCGAGAAGGCCAAGCGTAGCCTTTCGAGCCAGATGTCCACTCGCATTGAGATCGAGGCCTTCTTCCAGGGCAAGGATTTCAGCGAGACCCTGACCCGTGCCAAGTTCGAGGAGCTCAACGGGGATCTTTTCAAGAAGACGCTGAAGCCTGTCGAGCAGGTCCTCAAGGACGCCAAGGTTAGCAAGAGCGAGGTTGATGACATCGTCCTCGTCGGCGGTTCTACCCGTATCCCCAAGGTTCAGGCCCTCATCGAGGAGTTCTTCGGTGGCAAGCAGGCTAGCAAGGGCATCAACCCTGACGAGGCCGTTGCCTTTGGCGCCGCGGTCCAGGCTGGTGTGCTGAGCGGTGAGGAGGGCACTGAGGAGATCGTACTGATGGATGTCAACCCGCTCACCCTCGGTATCGAGACTACTGGCGGCGTCATGACCAAGCTCATCCCCCGCAACACCCCTATCCCGACCCGCAAGAGCCAGATCTTCTCCACCGCCGCCGACAACCAGCCGGTTGTGCTCATCCAGGTCTACGAGGGTGAGCGCTCCATGACCAAGGATAACAACCTGCTCGGCAAGTTCGAGCTCACCGGTATCCCGCCTGCGCCCCGTGGCGTGCCCCAGATTGAGGTGTCGTTCGAGCTCGACGCCAACGGCATCCTCAAGGTCTCGGCCCACGATAAGGGCACTGGCAAGGGCGAGTCCATCACCATCACCAACGATAAGGGCCGCCTTACCCAGGAGGAGATTGAGCGCATGGTTGCCGAGGCTGAGAAGTACGCCGAGGAGGACAAGGCTACCCGCGAGCGCATTGAGGCTCGTAACGGCCTCGAGAACTATGCCTTCAGCCTGAAGAACCAGGTCAATGATGAGGAGGGCATGGGCAAGAAGATTTCTGACGAGGACAAGGAGACCATCCTTGATGCCGTCAAGGAGACCCAGGACTGGCTCGAGGAGAATGGTAAGCGCTCTCCCTTATTCGTAGAATCCGATAAAGAATTGGTGCTAACAAGAATTATAGCCGCTACCGCCACCACCGAGGACTTTGAGGAGCAGAAGGAGAAGCTGTCCAACGTGGCGTACCCCATCACCAGCAAGCTGTACTCGGGTGCTGGCGCTGAGGGCGATAACGATGAGCCAGATGCTCACGACGAGCTTTAATTAGTATTCATAGATTCCCCAATGTTTTTGTTTTGATGGCATAAAAAAGAAGCAAGGTCCCTGACTCTTGGGGTTTCTCTTTTCCTCCCCCTTCTGATGGTGTGCTTCCCTGGTGTTCGGGTTGGTGAATCTGGGCTTGGAGTTGGCATGTCTTGAGAATATCGGAAGACTGCGTACCTTGATGGGGAATATTGTGTACCGGTGGGTTTGTAAAGTACCATCAGTAGCTGTGGTTGTGACAAATAGAGGCTCGCAGTGTACAAGAGGTTCGTGGACAATTTTGTATCGCTTGGGGACCTACACTTTGCGGGATGGACTCGGTCAGATGTCGAGCCCACACTTCGGCTTGAACCTTCTAAAAGCATGGGAATTTGTGTTGAGCAAAAAGTCCAGGTTCGTAGACGGATGCGCTTTACTGCCTGGAAGGAAAGACGGAGCTGCCGCGGCGAGCGGAGCAAAACTGTCTACGGAAGTCGGTTTGTGGAGGCGGGTGTTGTAACTCTATTGGGTGGACTGTGGGATGCATTGCTCCGGGGGTTGTATGTAGTACGAGGGTAAACAAGGTCCTGCGTTGTCCCACGTTGCTCTTCCTTTTTGAGTGTGCCGCAAGGTTGGCGTTGAGAAGGCTGGAAGGTGGAGAGATTGGTCGCCTACCAACTGTGATCTCCCCTATTTGTCTTTGTTTATTGTTGGTTTTGCTGTCATGGTAACGAGCGCCCCCATTGACTAGGCTGGCTGTGTGTGGACTCTTGTTTGTTTCTTAAGTTGAATGGTAATTTCTCATGTTCTTAGCTGTGGTGTCTTCTCTTATCGTTCTCTCTCCCTCTCTCTAGTTTTCTTTTTATTTTATTTTAATTTTTTTTTCCCCGCCAGTATGTACAAGCTGTGATTTCTTAGTAAGGATGGCTGTCTCCCCCTTAGCAACCACTCGGAAGCCGAATCTTGAGCGAACCCTAAAGGCTTGGGATGTTCAAATCAACTGGAGAGGGCGAGTGCTCTTTGACTTCGCGTATGGGTATCGTGCTATAGCATTACATTTCTACATTCTTCATCCTTCCCCATCTTCCAGTGTATATATGAGCTAGTTTAGAATAGCAGACGCAGATAGCGTTATTAGATCCATCGGAACCAACCCACACAACACCAGCGTTTTGCAGTGGGTTTGCTAGTCGAATGACTCAGGAAATAGTACCTCCTCTCCCGTGACGGCATCCTTATGCACGAACCGCTGTCTCTCCTTGTCCCATGTCCAATATCCGTCATCTTCCAGCATTTCGTTATCAAGATTGCTCTCCTCAGATATTCCCCCTCCACCATGGCTCGCCTCTTCGTAATAACTTCCTGTCTCATCAGAAATTCCCTCTCCACCACGGCTCGCATTTTCGCGGAGACTTCCCGTCCCGTCTGTGAACCCGTCGCGCGTAGTCGGGCTTAGAGGTATCTCGGCAGAGCATGGAATGCTAGGCGAGAAGACTCGGCTGCTGACCGAGTCTTGTTCACCATCGTTTTCAGTACTGTTGTTCTCTAGGAGGCAATGGCAACTTGATGATTTGCCTGCCAGCCGGCCTCTATCGTCGACGGGCGTGATTGTCGAGTTGACCGAAAATTGCAATGACGCAGCGCCGCCATAATTCCCACGCCCGCCGGCAAGAAGAGGCGAGCGAGCGCCAGAAAGGTCGGCTGATGACAGGAATAGGTGTTTTGCGTATTCGACGTGGCTCATGATCTCAAGACATATCGAGTTAAAGACAGCTTGGCGCCTGTGGGTCACAGAGTAGTCCTGACCAGCTTTTGGACCGTAGCAGGTCTCGGGTGTGAGGGGCGTACGAACGGAAGGGTGTTTCTGCTTTGCAGCCTGCCGCCATGGACCAACAGCTCCGTCTCCGGCTTTTGTTACACTGAGCCATCTGCAATGGCCCTTGTTGGACTGGGGCCGGAGGGGAAGTGGTAAGTCGGCTGGTCTTGGGGAGCAGGTGCTGCGTGCAGAACTATCTATGATCATCCTGTGGTAGGAAAGTCGACGGCTGTGAAGGGGAAGCCTTACAATACCGAGACACGGCTTCGTGGGCAAGGAAACATGAACACTGATTACGGAGCTTGAAGAATAAGTGACGGTGACAGGCTGCTTCGCTAAAGACAACACCCAAGTCTAACGCCGCGGGGCACGTACGTGATATTTATATTCGATGCCGCCATATAACCGGGGCACGACAGGTCCTCATGCTAGCCTCTGCTCAGACATGGTTGGATTGCAATTGGGCGGCCTGAGTAAAATCGCCATGTCTAGCCGCATCTGGAACTACCCATCATACACACCGAAAACTTCACAGAGCGCAACACTACCTACTGGTAACTTACCGGACTATGATGATTACGACACGCAACCGGGCGACACGAATTGATCGAACTTGTGGACTCGTAGTTCAGCTGAATCGCTCAAAAACGTAGCAAAACCCACCCTGTTCAAATTCATCGCAAGGAATATTGCCAGCCTACACTACCCATTCCTCGATCCTCCTTGACCTCCCTGACTTGACTGCTACCCTTGCTGACCTGGCTGTGAAATAGTGGTCATTGATACCTGTACCGCAGTATATAGCCCTCTATACAGGACTGTATTCCGCAAGGAACTCGGTGAGTGTTGCGCGCTGTAGAATCTGGCGTGGCTGATGTGGGTTGTGGCTGGATCCGGTACGGTGGTTTTACCAGGTCGAGAGAGATGCAGTGCAGCCGGCGGCGGGGCCTTCCGATGTACGTCGCAAAGTTGGGATGCCCCACTGGCCGAAGTAGAGTAGAAACGCCAAGGTTGGATGCGAGTCTGACTTGAACTGCTCGACGAGAAGACCCAAATGGAAAATGCCTTGCCAGATGATGGGCCGCATGTTCTTCCCATCACGAGACATGCCGAGAAACGAAGCGACCGCCGAATCTTCGGTCAAACTAATGGCTTCAGTTCGTCGAAACGGTGTCTTCCCCAAATTTACAGACTAGGGCTTACGCACTGCCACCGCACCTTCCTTGCTGCCCGTGGAAGGGCACCCTGAGCCTCGAGCCCGTGAACTACAGGTACCTACGGTACCTGATGTGTACCGCGCAAGTCCATGGCCCGAGGTGAGTCAAGGTGCTGCATAGTACAGCACTCACCCTGCTCACTTGACTTCACCCAACCGCGGGTGTCTCTTCGTCGCAACTCTAATCCAAATGAGGAAAGTCGCGGTATGAGTTACCACCTAGCCGTCATTGTTGCTTTTTTTTCACGAATTGTTATTCTTCGCTGTCTGGTATTGCCATTTTCGAATGTGCTAGGTGCAAACCGACAATTCCCAAGACGGGGCGTCAGATGGGAGTCCGGAGGGCCTGTCAATCCGTCGGACGATGAAATATGAACTTGGGTATTCTCTCTTGCAACCTGCTCCAGACACGTTTGGCTCTCCGGACACGGGCCAAGCCTTCACACGGCTGCAGGTCCATCTATTTTGAACTCTCTCTCTATCTCCTTTATCTTCATCGGCCTATATAATTCCGGGGGGCTCCAGCTTAGCCGTCCCGAAATCCGAGAACGATAAGTCGACCTAGCTAGGCAAATATTGTACCATGTACCAGGAACCTGGAGCACGCGAGGATCAGACATGCTCCGCCGGCCAAATAGGATCCATCGGCGGCGATGAAAATGGACGGAATGGACCATCAGGACAGGGTTCCAACAGGCCCCTTGCCTTGGCCCATAGACCCATTAATTCTGCGCAGGCAGTTTGTCTTCATCCTGAAGGACAATGTCTCAACCAGAGGATAGACCATATCGACCAAACCTTAACAGACGTCTCGGGCGTGATGCAACGCTCCCCTTTCGACGGAACCGGAGGCCTCTTTGCGAACATGGCGTCGGCTCCCATCACAACTCTGCCCTCACCACCGGAAATTAGCCTTCCGCAACAGGCTTTGACAAACACTCACGTCCAGAGAAGCTCCTATTACCCCCTTTGGGGGACTAGTGATCCCTCTGTCACACCACAAGTCTCGACGTTGAACGTCGCCGCGACATCTGGAATGGGCAGACCCGGCGATTTCACTGCACCATTCCTAGTTCAGAGCCAAGTCTGCGTCGAACCTGGGAATACGACATATCTGCCACGAAACGGCGCGATTTCCCTTTCCACCACCCTTTCGGATTTGGCCCTCATTGTCAAAGGCAAGTCCATCAACGCTTGCTTCGATAGCGGATGCGAGATATGTTTTCTCGAAACCAGAGCCGCAAGCGAGCTCGGGGTAAATATCCGACCTATACCACAACAAAGGCAAGCAGTATGGCTCACCTCGTTTGGCGTCGTGTCGCCAGAAAAATACACGACCTTTACCTGCGACATCCCCGCTCTGGGGGCATATGGTCTGGCCATGAAAGTGCAGTTGATAGACCGGGACAGTCCAGGGCCCCAGATCTACCTCGGTCGAAAGTTGCTTGCGCGGTTGAGCAGCCAAGGCGGTGCTGGGGCCCTTCACCAGGCCAATGATGGAGTCGTCCCTGCACAGGGCCGATGGGTAAACCACGTTACGCCGTGCTCCCGGTCGGACTCTGTGGTTGGCGATGCACCGCCCATCGGAGGAGTCTCCACGCGCGGAAACGACATCTGGCAGGGATCGGTGCCAGATGAGAACAGTAGCCGGTACCTCACTATTCCCAGCCCGGCTCCTTGGACTCCAACGTCAGCGCCAACCAACAGCTTTTCAGCTGGTGGCTTGACCCTCCCCTCCTCTGTAACCACTCTGAGCGGGCAGGCCCTCGGCATATCTTCAGAGTATTCCTGGGTGTCCACAGATGGTTCTTGCCTCGACAGCGGCTTTGTGACAAGTGCGACTCGACTCTCGGACTTTGGTAGTGCTGATGGTGAGAGACGGGAAGAAGGCAGCCGTGACTTTTAGGTCGGGATAACTGATCTCAATAGTCCCTCGAAATATCTTCAGTACTCTGTGCCCTTCTTGTCTTAGAATGGGAAGACAAAATGGTCGGAAAGCTCAGCAATTCGTTGAGTCTTTACATTACGTTCCTCATCGTTTTTCTCACTTGTTTACCAACGGAAGAAATGGTGACAGGAAACCCCTTTTCTTGTTTTTTTACGGTTTTCTCTTGTCTTCCTTCTCACAGTTGCCTGGATGCTAGTAGAGAGACGCAGTTCTCATTGAATTGCAGCTTATTTTGGACTACGTTTAGTCGCGCAGAATTAAAGGTATCAAAGCCAAAAAGAGAAAAGGACTTCCCAAATCACCTTGAAGACATACCAACTACTGACCGGCGACAGAAACAGGCTGGAGACTCCATTTCAAAGTAGGCTACTGTGCGCGCGCCCGAGAGAGAGAGATTGGGTAAAAAAAAGCCTATAAGTCATCCAAGTTGGTGAAACTCTGATAGATATGCAGACCTGGACATCCAACAATCTTTATCCCCCTCCGAACGTCAGATCAGCAGGTATATATCTATTGTCCGATGGGCAACACGTCCACGGGCTCCCAGAGCTTCTCTCCTGACGACTTATCTTCCCGCCACCACAACTTCATCGAGCTGTCCCAGCGCCATTCGCTCAGCTCTGTAGATGGCATGAACGGCCGCAAAAAGGAGGAAAAGACGGTTGGGTCGTTTGTGATTTTGTATTTCTCAATCAATCGCTGCCTTTCTCGTTGTTCCGCCTCGAGGAGGCGTCGTTGTCTCTTGCGGACAAGCCTGGCCGGAACTGCCGGCGAAGCTGCCGTCGGTGTCGAGGGCGGGAGCACCTTGGGGAGCTTTGCAGCCCTGATGTCACTGCTGCTGCTGCGGGTCGAGCGGTTGCTTCCTATGTTAGTCTTCTCGTTCCATCGCTTGCTTCTTCCCACGCCGAGTCGTCCCCCGGTGTGCAAGTCTCTTAAGGCGACACCCCTTTGCCACTTCTTGGTAGCGGCTTCGACCTGGACTTGACGTGATCCTTTTCGCAACTGCTTGCTCCCCGTTACGCCTATGTGGTGTGTCAGCAAAGCGCACCGAGATCGTGCTGCAGTCTTGGGGTTGGGCGCCGACACAGGGGCGTTACCTCGGTGGATGTCGCCCTCATCTGCCTGTGTGCTTGGCGGTGTTCGAGCGGCTGAGTTTGGACGCTGCTGGCTGGTGCTGCGTGCTTTGACCATGGCTGGTGAGCCGGATCCTCTTGACCCTTGGAGGGAAAAGCCGATTGAATGACGGCCAGATTGCAATCGTAGTTGCAGCGATTTGGTGATAATGGTTGTAGTTGGGCATCAATGGTGAAAAGCCGGGACAGCCTTGGGGGTGAGCTATCCACGAGAAATTATGGGAGATCCCAAGGTAAAGGTAATCAGGCTCAGCTGCTACGCGCTGAGACCCACTACCCAGCCATTCGTATTCGACAGCCTCGGCGGTGCTCTAGCTGAGGTCAGATGGTAACGCCAGAATGGCCACCGAGTCGGCCGACCGCTGCGGCTGCTAAAGCCTGGTGGCGGCACGGGTTGTAAATAAAATCTACATAGGGGAGTCACGGGGGAGAAGGGGTAACTATCGTTCATTGCCAATTGCACCCCCTCGGCAGCGAGAGTCGTCAACCGAGAAAGTTTAGGGACGATAGAAACTGGTGGCTTAGTTGATTCGGGGAGATACTTGCCGCAAGGCTGGGGCTTGAAGAACTAGTGAATCAATAAGTCAGCCCGATTCGGCAGTGGAGGTTGGCCAGTGGTGCGCATGAAGAGGGGAGAAGACAGAGACCGAATTCGACTGGCGAAATGCTGCGGGGGAACGATCAAGTCCCGCCTTTCACCTGGGTGAGAGGAGGCGAAGGAGGTTCTCAGAGTGAGTGGGCCTACGAGGGAAAGTGAAAAACCGAAGGCATTGGGATTACTTCCAGTACGCCCAACTGTACATGAAGGTACTTACACTGATTGGGAATTCCTTCGGGGGTGTTCTTTCGCGTCTTGTCAAGACACTCCGGCGGGCTTTTGGCATTTCCATTCATTGGCCTAGAACTCGCGTCTCCACTATTGCACCGACCTTAGTCGGCCTTGCCTGGAGCGCGCACCGTCGTATGAGCAGCTCCTACAAGTACTCATCGTAAATCAAGGGCCATGCTAAGCCCAGCCCGGGGGGTTGCTCGGTCAGCCTGTGAATCGACCGGCAAGGATGAGGTGCGCGAACCACCCTCACTTTTCCACCCTCACTCTTCCACCCTAGCAGCCTATTCACTTACCCTTATCACCCTCGGACTTCAGGGGCACCAGAGTGGTTTTTCAGCTGGCAGCTCGCCGAGTCCCGGTAATGAATACAACAAACGGTAGTTACCTGGCATTCGCGAAGCTCCCAGACCGTCTTTGACTGCGGCAGCCTCGCCCTCGAGCCAAGTGCTATCGATAAGTTATCCATTTGTTTGAAGCTGGCATACTTAGGAGCACTCTGGTCTTCCACGGTCAGCTCGTTGTGCACATACCCTCCCCGTCTCACAGATCTCCAGCGGCTACTCTACCGCAAGGTCGGATCTGGTTCTCTGGTCAGCGGGCCCGCTACACACGCCGTTCGAGTCAGCGCCCAAGAAAGCAACAAGACCATTGCTATACAACCCTCCTGATGAATCACGGCGATCCCGCTTGGCCCCAGTGGGGATCGTCAACACCTAGCGCGTCCGGTGCTCTGGGTTCTTCGCCGTACCTCGCAACCGAAGCGCCCCTTCGTCCCTGTCCATCACCAACTCAGGAGGTGCTGCGAGGAGGGCCCCCACACCAAGCGACAAGCCGCGGCAACCAGAGGCCCACACATAACCGTAGAAGCTGGGTAGCCGGTAGGGACGGTATACGGAAAGGAGGATCCCGGCCATCGCCCCGGCCTGCGCGCTCAAGCTATGGTGTGGAGAGGCGGCCCGAAATGAATCGGCGGATGGAGGGACCGTTGCAAATGATCGAAGAGCTCGGCGGATTCTACACGCTAAGGGACTTGAGGGTGCCGGTTGCCGTTCTGTCCGCGAACTCCACGATGGAGGCTTGCTCCGCCATTATCAGCGAGCGCGAAGTATTGTCGACGGTAACGGCAGAGACCGTCAGGTTTCTCGGCTACGAGCCGCGAGACCTACCCGAGGATTATTCCAGAAGGTCGTTCTTATCATATTGGAACGACACCATCCGCCCCAGGCGCTACGTCAGTCTCGTGGTAGAGCAACGTCGATACGGCCTGGACCCAATCATAAAAGACTTCATCATCCTGGACGACGACGTCAAAGACCGGAAGGTTGATCTTGTTCTTGGAAATCAGCCGCTGAAAGTTGGGGCAACTGGTGGTCGGGAAGATGCTCAGCAATCAAGGGCGGATGCGCAGAGCGGCCTGAGAAACACGACGGATCCGGCAATGAACGACGCTGCGGGGAATAGCTCCAACCTTAGCGCCAATATTACAAGTGCCCACAGGGCGGCGCCGCCACCAACACCAGTGGGCGTTCCTTTGATATGTACGTGAGTTCTTTGTCATCTGATCTGGGATCTGGAAAATGAGACTAGAGGCCCTTCCTGTTGTTACGCATACTCGGCGACGGTCGTTATAAACCCGGGATCCACTTGAGGCTCTGCCGGAAGCGGGTAGCACACTCCCCGATGCGGGACCCCGTACCGTACGTTTAGTTCGATCAGGGTTCCGGTTGCTGACATGTGATTCAAATAGGCTCACCCGGTTGGAGCCAACAGGGAGCGCAGCCAACGTGGCCTCAGCACCCCTTGCTGTACCTCTCACCCCCGGCCACCCATGCTAGAGGCACGCCAAGTCCCCAAGACGCATCGAGCGGCTGGTCCAACTACCCCTACCCCTCGCTGTATGGCCCGACGGACGCGGGCTCCTTCGGCGGGGCAGACGATGCCTAATTGGCGCTGGTTCGGATGCGAGGCAGAGGATTCCATGGGCTGCGCGAGAGCAAAGCCCAACCAAATTGCTCCCTTTGTCTCTTTCCACTCACTGCGGCTTTGTATTCCGCAGTAACGATGTTACGTTTCTACTATCGGCGATGAACCTTTAACGTTAAA
Source organism: Madurella mycetomatis (assembly GCA_022530565.1). Lineage (NCBI taxonomy): Eukaryota > Fungi > Ascomycota > Sordariomycetes > Sordariales > Madurella > Madurella mycetomatis. Next base: position 8,199,933 of record JAJTVB010000003.1, on the reverse strand, counting down.
TGCTGGTCGTGATCAGCTTGAGATTCCTGGCGAACGATCCCCCGGAACGAAAGATGACCAGATCGGAGGACGGGGAACAACCCAGGAGATTGGAGGTGAGATTGACCTTGATAGGGAAGAGGGTTTATGACATTATGGCACGGCCGGTTACCATTGTTTCTTTGTTTTCTTGTTTTATACCTTGTCTTGACTCCCACAACCCAAACGAAATCAAGGGGAGGTTGTGCTTGGAGGGTTAGGGTTTATGATATGATGAAGCTCCTTTTTGTTTTCTTATTCTGTTTCCCCTTTATCACAAGAACCAGAATGAATATCTCCGAGATAGCTTTTCAGTATGCATGAATCAAGCCCGAAGTTGTCGAATTGAGAGCCTATAAGCTCCTGAAAATGACGGATCGAATCTCGCGCCTGGCATTCCCCCTCGTCAGGATCTTTCCCAGCAATCACCCTAGCAATCTACCCGCACTAACCCTTCAAGGCTAGAACCCTGTGCGCCTTTTTGCTGGGTGTTACATGTGTTTCGTTTCTTTTTTTTTTTCTTCTTTATCTTCTTTTTTTTCTATTTTTAAGCATTGGTCTACGGGTCAGTATCTTGAATCATAGTGATACGCAAATACGCGTGGAAAAGCAAGCAGAAGTAGGTAAAAGTGTGGTGGTGTATCCAGTTATGTAGAAAGAGTGCTGGTGCAAGGAAAGTGGGGCAGAGCGCACGGATTGCAGCAATTTCCCCACTTGAAGCTATTTAATCTACATATCTAATCAACACGTGACATGTACCAGTCCCATGTCGTCAGATACGGGTATCACCAACCAAACTGCGCGCAGTTCTAGCGTCACAAGTCCGGTCACTGATCGGCTGGTGGAACCAAATCGATACGCTAATGACGGTGACCAGATGATCCAACCCGACATTATGTGCACGATATGTGGCTACCCGGCGCATCATCCCACAGGGATCCCCGCCCGGCTTACCCTAAGCACACGTTAGCGTTGGACGACAGGCTGCGGCTCATTTCTTGTTTCGGCGACGTACCATCCACCGCCTACTTCAAAAAGGTAGATAATCCCACGTTGCCGCCGGGTCGGCAAAGCCGGCCATCCCAGGGCAGACCAAGCCTCCCGTGTCACCGCCACTGCTGGCCGGCAGCGGCAACGGCGCCGGCGAATCGTAACGTAATCTCGGCCATTCCGGACCGTATCTCGCTCTACACCACTCAACCAATGGTCTCCCGATGATCATGCTCACACCGTGATGGCCGTGCATCTCGTACTCCAACACAGGGAGCCTGACCAAGGAAAGCGGAAGCAGAGCCACTCGCTGCTGCTGCTCTTGGAGCCCGAACCACAGCCACGCGGCACGGGCCGTCCTCATGGAGCCCCTGGGTGTCAGGACCGTACGCATCTCCGTCTCAGGCAACCCCTCGACGATGCCGATGTTGTTGGCGATGAAGGCGGCAACGAAGGATTCCTGGTAACGAGGGCTAATGAGGGCGTTGGGGAGGATCACCCAGTTGCCTTCGCTGTTGAGGAAGATGATGTTGACTATGTGCTCGTCGAGGGCGAGGTAGTGGATGTTGATGGGGCGGACATGGCTCCTCCGGACGGAGGCGTGCCTAGCCCTGCTTGGAGGTACAACCGAACGGGTGCGACCATTTTGCGGATCGCTGTCCGCGGCTGAGTCGCTCGAGTCGTAGCTGGCACGGCTGTCCATGTGCTCTGCTGGTGAGGCGTGGTAGGTGATTCTCTCTGGCCAGGTGTCTTGACGCGCCGGAAAGACGGCATTGTAGACAGGAGTGGACAGTGGACGAATGGTCAAATAAAAGGGGAAGCGGAGCTGGCTAATGCGAGAGTTGTGGAAGCAGCACTAGAGAGGTAGCTTGTTGTGAGTCGTTCCCGGCGGGCGCGGACGGGCAAGGCGACGAGGCATATCACTATGCCAAGATCCTTGCTCCGTAGGTCATATTATAAATAGAGACCTAAGCCAGTCGGTGCTAGTTGTCAAGCCCATTTTTTGCCGTTTCCTACCCTGGTTGATTCCAGGGGATTGATTCGAGGATGTGATGAAGCAAAGGGGGCTGTCCAGTGGGAACGCTTCAAACAAGTGGACATTTGAGAGCCAGTTGCCATCACGGCGGCTTTGAAGCCACGTCTCTAGGGGGCCCGGCATACGCCCAATCACCGGGGGATTAAATACCGCAGCGTATGCACGCGGCCAACCCTCACCGAGGAGGGTATGGTGGCGGTCATCTGGTTTCTCTTTTCCATCGCTGCTGGCTGGAAGGTGCGACGATTGGCCAAAATGCGCTAGCTAAGGCCGGTAGGTCCAGAACCTAAAGCAAGAGTCGCAACCGCCTATCTCGCTGGCAGGTGATTCTTCGCCCGACTGGTCAGAAGATTCTGCATCAGAACTGATGTGGCGTAACCCCCTCAGAGAAATACAAATACCATAACAGGCAAGCGCGCTAGATCTGGGCGTCCAGCCTTGCCGCCCTTTGCCGCCCTTGCCGTTCAGCTCAAGTTCACAAGTTGCCCGGATAACCGTAGGCCGTGCAGATAGGAACGCAGCAGCCTTGTCCCAACTCCCACTAGAAAACAAGACACTTCTCTCATCATCAGGCGCGAAGATCATCCGCCATCTCCATGCTCCAAGCACACTGATCTCAATTCATCCATCGCTTGTTCGTACAATGTTACAGAAAGAGTCGCGCTGTGCGCATAATAATACTGAGCCCGTAGGTCCAGTTTGTCCACACACAAACAAGAGCGTTGCTGACCACGCGACAGTCAAACATATGTATCCGATCAATCTCGGTATATGGCCGGACTGGCGTGCTGGCTCAGTCTTTGGAATACTCCGTGCCGCCTTCGAGTCATGATGAGGGCGGTCCCAACACTATCTCGGCTGTGCTCGTGAGCCGGTTGAGCAACTACGATGTACAGACCGTCCGGAACTGGGCGAACACTACTTCCTGCTATATCAGGACGGTCTGGGGATACCCAGGCTATGAGTACCCAAATTTCACCACCCGCCATCTCCTCACGGACGACGGAGTTCATGGAGAGGTGAGCTTCCGCGGCGGTCTCGACTGGGCGCTCAGGATCCTGGAGAACGCCAAGGCTTTCGAATTGATAGGCCGTCCGGCCCTGGAACCTCAATGGCCAGGAGTTCCGTTTCCGGCCGACGCCGAAGGCATACGAAAGCGGCCACTGAAGCATCCGGATAGAATGTGGCCCATTTCTCGACTACATCTCGAGTCTTTGTCTCCTCCTAAGACCCCGGAACTAGCGGACGACCAAGGTTCGCTATGCTCGGAGCTAACTTCCGCAACCACTATCTCGGATACCGACACGGACTTTTCCGGCTCTCCCCCTTCGAACCCGGCCGAGCCAAGGGAGTCATCTCCAGGCATGGGCCATGCCGCCGACCCCACGGCTGACAACCTGCACCAGCGGGCCATGCAAAATGAAGAGTTCCACAGACAAAGGAGATCTGCCGAGGCCTTATACGCGCATAATGGAGACACAAGCGGCCTGCTGGCCATACTTGCCTCGGTGCCCCGCTCCAGTGAGAGTTGGCACCCATCAGGGATGCCAAAGTTTTAGCCGGATATATATTGTTTGTGGACGCGGAATTTCGAAGCAGATATAACACCATGGAATGCGTGTTGCTGTTCAAGCGAGTTATCCTTTTTCAATTCCCCTGTATATGCCCCAGGGGGTGGCAGTTGGCATTGCTCTCGCTCGAATATACGTCGCACTGTCATGTAGCCCTCAGTTAGTGCACATATATCAGTATCTACAGTATAGCTGGGGCATGGCCCGTTGATGTCGCCCGCCCATTTGGTCCGTGCAAAATGACCCACTGAGCCAATGGTAGCCCTTGCGCCTACCGCAGCGCACGCGCATGCGGCCGCAGGCTTGCGGCACTGGGACCAACCTCACAACTGATACTGTCGTACAGTACATTATTTTCCATGCTCAGCCGTCCGCTGTAGGCTCCTCTCTGAATTCCACCTTTATACAACAATTCATGAGGCCAACGCTACCGTAGGCGAGTAATTATGCCCCGAGGATCCGAGCCGCAATTTACCAAGGACACATCCGGCGCCAGGCGCCATCGAAGGCAGGCTAGCTTTATGACGTCATGTTCGTCGACTCCACCCCGTCTGGAACCTTCAACGGCCTTACACTCCCCAGCAATTCTCGAAGGAAGGGGATAGCAGCACGAGGCGAGTGAGGGAAGGAGATCATGACACATGAGGGAAATATGACACTACGAGAGGACGAAGAATAGCCCAATTATAGGCTAGCATAATGCACAACAACCCGCTAATTACTCCCCAGCTCAAGATTAGTTTCTAACGAGTAGTATAGAATCTTGTAGTTTGAAGTCTAATGTAGGTGAAATGTTCAGAGAACCTAGCAGTACGGAACGGATAGGCATCCTCGCCCACCGGGAGCGAGCCAAAGAGAGATACCGCGCCACCTGGACTCCTGCACTGAATGCCGCAGCCACGGTTCCCAAATGCCATCCCCCGTCCACGTTCACAAAACCTCTATCCCTGCTTCCGCGCCTGTTTTTGGTGATGGACCCTACAATTCGCCAACCGGTCCAACCACTGGACGAGGCGCAGGAGCTCGGCCGTGTCGCCCGTTTTGGCGAAGACCTGCTCTGCATATCGAGGAAATGTCTCGAGCCACCACTGGGAGTGGTGCCTCCACTTTGCGTCCCCCCGCTCGGGGCGGACACGGGGTTGCCAGCTCTGGGAAGCGCTGTGTCCACAGAAGACACATCTGCAGGCCTGCCGTCGAAGGTGGAACTGGTGGCATTTGGTTATGTGGTGATAGTATTGCTGGTGGCGGAGCTGGCGGGGGGTTTTGCGTGCGCCCCGGGCGGCGGCTCGTCGCTGCCGGGCTCTCTCGGTAAAGGCCTGGTTGTTCCGGACGATGGTTCGGGCCCACGCTAGGTCGCTCGAGAATACCACGCCGTTCTTATCGGCGTCGTCAGTTTGCAGGGTGATGACGTGCCGGGTCTCAAAGACAGGGTACTCGTCCGGTGTGAGGCGCCAGCTGAGGACGACATATGTTGGCCTAGACAACACCATCTTGTGAAGTTTGTCACCCTCCGCCGAGGGTATAAGCGGCAGAAGAGCCGCCAACGAGATGGAATTTTGGTGGCTTGTTTGGTCGCATATTGTTCGAATGGGAGCGTCTGAAAATAATTGTGGTTCTAGGGAGGTACCGGGGAATGAAGCCGCACAGAACCAGATGTTGGTTTGGGCGGGTTGTGGCTGTTTATGATGGTTAGATCTCACTGGTGGGAGGAGAGCCCGTGAACAGACGTACGCCTTCCTGCACGCCGGGTTCCACCTTGATGATGGCCATAGCCGAACGGATGAAGAAGCGGGACTTCTGTAGATGTGTCTCTTCTTTGGTCTGTATCGTGGAATGATGTCTGAGGCCAGAGTCGCTGCTGAATCTCCTGGCATGAGTAGAGTTAGGACTTTAGGTTCTTATAGTATGAAACTTCCCTGCATGATGAATCACGTTGAGCCTCAATTCTCTTTCGACTCCACTAGTTGTGTGATTAAGAGCCTCACGCCCCAATCTAGCGCCCACATGATGCCCTGTAATAACTACAGCCTTGTCAATCAAGTCATCCAGGGGTTGACCGAGTGAGCCACTGCTAATTACTCCGTGATGGTCCCCTCGATTTACTGTTTGCCAACAAAGTGGTATGAAATCACTAGGACCTAACGAAAGCCCAAAGCTCTTTAGTAGTCCCAGGCCCGTACGGGGCTACAGGCCTTCGAGATTTACCAATTTGAGAAACAGGCCACAGCTTTCCCACTTCCTATTGTGCGTATGGGAAGGCCTGGGAAATAGAAGAGCACCTCTGCCGTGTGACGCTCAACACTACCGAAGCTTAGAACTTGGCCAACGGGGGAAATTAGTACTGACCGAGACCTCAGCCTCAGGGCCGAGGATCTAGGATGGATGGCTATGGAGGAAGGTTTTAGGGTGGCTGATGGATTAAGGCTGCTGAGTAGGTCATGGTGGTGCCTAGCGGGGCGTTGTGATGTCACCAGCATTTCGAAATTACCGGCGCTGGGCTATACGTTCAAGGTAATGACAGATTCCCCCCTTCTCCTGTTAGGTAGCTGTACAAGTTCGTCGCATCCTTAAAGTAGGGTAAAGTGGAATAGGAACAATAAAAACTACTCCGTGATCAAGGAGTCAGGCTGAGCATCCGCCTGCCTACCGCGCGGCAGAAGATATACGATATTCGGCTGGAGGTGGCTGCATGTCAGGGGTTCACTCAGCTCCAAACCAATCAGGGGCGCCTCCACGCCGATGCTTAGCCGCCGACCGAGACTTATCAGCCCTCTCGTTCGCCCCATTTCCCGTAGGGCACTTGAGCCGTTCGCGTTTCTACCTCAGCTTCAAGACCACGGTCAGCCGAATGTCTGTCACCCCATGTCCCTATGAGAGAGTGAGAGTGCACGCCCGATTAAGTGGGGAGTGGAACTGCGCAGCATCACGCTCGATATCTCCTCCTCCCCCTTCCCATTTTTTTTTACCCTTTTAATTCCGGCCTCTTCGCCTCAAAAAAGTCTCTTTCAAGGCCCAGATAGCTCCAAGACGCTTCTCTCTTGGCCTGCAAAGCCTCTCGCAACCCTTCGCGACATAAGGCAGCAAATCCATAGAGATTGATCCAACACCGAGCCCGTTCAACATCCTTTCCCTCTGGGCCCCACAACCCCCGACGTGGCTCAACATTTCGAAGAGTATACCCTAGACTCTGGGAGCGCTAACCTTGGGTGAAATCCCGATTCACTGGTCTGAAATTCCTGACGGAATTGGCAGCCACAGTAGCGGTGGGACTCCAAGGTCCGGTTTGTACATGGCATCCTCACGGGACAAATCACTGCAGTCTGCCCCGTCTTTCGCCGCATTTACATTTCCAATCCCCAATCTTCACACTGCACGAATTTACATGCTGAATCATCTTCAGAACTAGCCACTTCGAATTACGTTGCTGGTCATATTTCAATCTTGCTGTGTAAAAACCGAAAACCCTAGTGGTACTTCTAGAACTTATGTGCTATAAATAAGATGGCCCCTTTCCTCTTCAAATATAAGAGACAGTGTGCTTCTTCGGCCACCACGAACCCCTGGTCAAGCCTTCCGCAACGCTCTTCCCCTGGAACCTTCAGTTCCCTTCGACTAAGGCTTGTCCAAACCCAGTGAGTGGAAACCGGGACACCCATGGACGATGTGTTCTGCCCAAGAGACTGACTCTGAAGACGACATTCAAGGTCTGACCGCCAACAATTCGACCCTTGGACCTTTGCTTCTTGGTAAGTGTTTTGGGTCCGCAAACCCTATTTATGAGCTGCCGTCCAGGTTTCTCTCTTCCCAAAATCGTCTTGTCGAGGCTAAGCTCTCAACCCCAAGCGTCTGTTGGACTCATCGCCCCGCCCGGTAACCCAGCCGCCACAATGTCGGACCGCATCGACGACTTCGCTTACTACCCCGCTGCCGAACAGTTTCATCCCATCCCGTATGCTTGCTACTCGGCTCCTCAGGGATACGCCACAATGTCGGACCACGTTGGTAACTTCGTTTGTTACCCCGCTGCCGAACAGTTTCATCCCGTTCCAGACAGTTTTTATTCGGCTCCCCAGGGATACATCGAAGACGTGGAGGGCTCTTCCCCCGCCCCATCAACGTCTCGACGGGGGGGCGTTGCAATGGCTGGACATACTCGGGGAAGACGGTTTGAGAAACCGATCAACCGCTACATCCCCGATTTGCTTTGCCGAGAGCGGGAATGCCTCACGATCGCTCGCTTTCTGTCCCCCCACCTTGGCAAACATGGTTTCGCCGTCGAGCAAAACGGGGTCCTGCTCTCGAGCCTGTACGTCGAAAATTTTATGTACGAGGAGACCGCTTCTGAGCTTGACTGCAAGCCCCGGCTGGTGACCACCAAACCGTGTGTGGACCCCCGCGGCGACTGGTTCAAGCCTATCGCGACCTCGGGAATTTACGTCTGGCTGAATAGGGCCGATCCTGTCTGGGTGGAGTTTAACATCCTGCCCGGCTCTGGCGCAGAAGTTGGCGTAAGGTTTATCCTCGGCCGCCGGGACATCAAGCGAATCTGGGGCGACAGTTGGACTCCTCAACAGTACGATGAGGGCTTGCCCATGCGTCCGGAGGCTATCGAGAAAAATACGTTCCACCCCCTTCTTAGGGACTAAATCGAGAGGTAAGCGGTATAAATAATCCAATGTCGGTAATCCACTAACTGAAGTAGTTTCAACCCACAACATCAGTGTTGGTGGCTCTTTGGAGTGGCAGTTTGAAACCGGCCCCTTTTCCTCCTTCTCTCTCTTCTCTCTTGTATGTTCTTTTCTTTCTCTTTATTTTTTACGTTTTTTTTTTCTTTTTGCTTCCTTCTCAGTTCCAGGTTGGAGTATGAGTTGAGGATAAATCTTACGTAACTGAGTCTGAAGCATCTTCCCCCCGCCTTCCTTGCCCAGCTAGCTACCGCTGTGTGATGTGAACCCTACATTCTCATGTACTGTATGTATCCAAGTCAGCCAGCTAGCCACTTCATTTTATCAGGCCATTTTGGCCTTTTGCTGCTCATACTCTGCGGGTGCTTAGTTCTTTACACGCACAGCAACGCCAGACCCCTGCTCTTCCAAGCATTGTTGAGAACTACGTCTCACTTCCCCTCAACTGACGTGTCTCCCGTCCCGATTGAGCTACCGGCGTATCTTTGCCTCCACTGCCGCTTCGGCGCGCCTGCGCCTCGCGGGAAGGATTCGTCGGTTTAAACCGCACTCTCGGCCGAAAACGGCATTTGGAAATGAGGCTCAATCCTCTTTACCGGTCAGAGGCTTAGACGTTCTGCCTTGACCTAGTTCTCCTGTTGTGTTACAGTACTATACCTGGTCTCGACCTCGAGAACAGTGCGCCCTCAACACCGGTTCAAGGGGAGATCACAGCGAACGCTCTGCACCCCTGGTACCCGCCGCGGTGTCGTGTGTGCCGTGCTGGGTGTCAGAGGAATTGGGCCCAAAGTTACACACGATACTGTTACACGGATGGTAGCGAAATGTGCCGTAGGAACCGATACCATGGCCGGCTTGCAGGTGGTTCTGACGGGTTACCTTATCTGCTGTGCATCTAAGGTGCTGCAGTGTGCGAGCCGAGGATCGGATGCCAAGCCCCAAGGCAACAAAACACAATGGCACAGGCACCCTGCACACCTTGGCAATTTTCTTCACAGCATCTTGCATTATGGTCTACCCTGCGGCCTGTAATTACTGGTTGACCATGCTCAAAACAATCGAACTTCCACTGGCTGCCTCCTCCTCCTCCTGCGTTTGTCAGAGAAAAATTGCCTAGACGCAGCGTCCGGCGCAATAGTTCCTCCGTAGATATAGCACCTGAACTGCTAGTTCTTGGATTGTGTCCACCGATCGTAGCCACTTCATTTGACAATCTGGATGTAGGTACTCTTACGTACCTCACAATGCCCCACCTCTGCTCCTGCCACGAGGCCGTCGGGACCTGTTCCCCCCGGCATAGTTCCTGCTCGCATTGCCTTCCACCCTAACCAAGTTCTGTGCCACTACGGCACCAGGCGGCGAGTACCCGCCAAGCGCCGTGACGGCGGCCGCGAACTCCCGCCAGAAGTCGCAAGACGATTTCGGGTTCTTGTCGTCGCTCACGGTACCGAACCCCCATCCGCCCACGTCAAGGACGCCCGCCATCTGCTCTCCGCTGCTGCCGGGATGGCCCCATCTCACGGCGGGTGGCAAATTCCACAACTTCCGGTGTGTATTGGGGTCGCCGGTGGTGATGTAGGACGCGAAATAGCTCTGCATGGCCGCGCTGATCCCTGCCACCAACGCCCCGAGCGCCGGCGCAAAGAAGATGGCGAGGTCGTCGAGGTACGTGTCCGAGGTGAAGATGGAGCTGAAGAAGGTCGGCATCAGGTCGGTCGCGTGCCAGCCCGGGAAGACGCTGTACTGCATGCTCCAGGTTCTGCTGTCGCCTACGGCCTCGGTGAGGTCTATCCGGGCGTGTTAGTCTCTCAATCGGGCAGAAGGTGCCGCGGAAACCCTCCACCAAGACTTACAGCGCACGTTGCATGTAAAGCAGCTGTCTCGCATGAAATCTGTGACTCTGGCGGTCTGGGTGCTGTACTTTGGCTTGCTCGTCCCACGCACCGGGGGATAGAACTCTTCGATCTTGTCGTTGACTCCCGCACTAAGCGTGTAGTTGGGGAATACAGAGGCGAGGAATCTCGAAAACTGCGAATCGGTCTGTATAGAGCCGTCGACAAACAAACTGGCCTCGTCGGCGACGTGTGAAAGCACCAGCGACTCGATCTTCCAGTAGTTGCCCGAGCTTAGCTCTAGCACAGGCATCTGCCGGATGTATTTCCCATCAGGTGCCGGCCCGACCGCAAACGACCCAGGCGTTTGCCCCTGGCTGAGGGCGGTATTAGCCCTAGCGAGCGTCGCGGGGTCCGCAGTCCGGAGGCAGTCCAGGCCCTTGCCTCCACAGCCCGCTAGCGCGGCAAAGTTCTGGAACGTATCCTCGACGACGCCTGCACGGTCCCATATCGGCTGGAAGGCGGGGGATTGCAGGATTGCCCGGGAGAAAAGAGGATCAAGCCGGCCTCCTTCGGCAACAAGATGGTGCATGATGGACCCTGCGCCTGCTGACTCCCCCATCGCCGTCACACGCTCCGGGTCGCCGCCCAATAGGTGGATGTAATCCCGGACCCATTCCAGGGCAGCTCTCTGATCCCACAACCCGGCGTTCGGAAGACCCTCCGTTTCCAGCGTTGTCCCACCGAGGAACCCGTACGCGCCTAGTCGGTAGTTGATGGCCACAAATATCATGCCGTTGTTGGCTTGGCCGATCATGCCGGAGCCGTCGTAGAAGGGAAGTTGTGGCACCATCGTGTCCTTGCTCCCAAACACATAGCCGCCCCCATAGATCCACACCACAACTGGCAGCTTAACCGAAGGGTTCCTGACGGCTTTCCCCGGTACGTATACATCCAGGAACAGGCAGTCCTCGCTTCCTCCCGAGAAAAGCGGAACAGGGATGCCCCCCAAGCTGTCCTGTACATTCAGTCGCGGCTATACACGGGGCTCATGTTGAGATGGCACATACAATTGGTTGAGAGCTGCTCCAACGGGGGACTGGTTCCCTGGTCCAACGAGGTTCACGCCGTTTGGGGCGGATTGGATGCACTTCGGGCCGTAGCTGCCATCCTGTAGCGTCGAGTTGGGCGTTGGCGGCACAGGCTTTGCCCACCTCAGGTTTCCCACTGGAGGCGCTGCGTACCGGATATTCCTGAATATGTACCTGCGGATGCGCCTGTCAACCCAAGCCATGAGGCCGTCTGGATCCTGCCCTGACTCACAAATCGCTCACGGGGCGGTAGCTCGCTGCTCTGTAAGACGCATACGGCAATGTAAGAATCGGTAGAGATGAGGGGGTTTGGAAGGTAACGCCGGGTTTTAAAGGAGAGGAGAAAACGAGGGAGAGCCAAAGGAACTGGAAGGCTAGCAAGATAGCCCTGTGGAACGGCGCCATCCTGGCTCAGCCTTAGGGACCGACCTCAAGACGGAACACAGCATCAGCGGGAGGACGGGGATTCGAGCGGAGACCCTTCATATGTAATATTGCACCCTCTCCGGCCAACCGAGGGTGTAACAGCCTCGTCCGGGTCATTTCCCTCCATCGACCCCGTAATACCCTCTATGTACCCTAGCATACATTAGCTCCCGCCCATCTCAAATCCTCGCGGAGCCAATGAGTTGCCAAGGAAGCTTGGGGGGTGGCGGTTCCCTGTCTTGGGTCGCAGAAACCGTTCGCTGCCGCAGATGTGAAGTTATCTCCTCTCTCCACTTACAGGTTCTGGTTGCATACGTATAAGCGAATCATGACGTGCAATTGTGCAATCGAGATGGTTCCTGGCAGCGGTGTGAGATCAGAGTGATTCAATTGGTTTGGCGGCGCGCGATTGGGACCAATCACGAAGGTCCGAATGAATTTTTGGGGGACGGAGTAGTTTTAGTTCAAGATGGTGAAGAAAGTCCCAGACGCGATATTATGATGCGCGATCATGATGGGATTCCGCGGAAGCCCGACTATGCCGACTGCATGGTCCCGTTGTGCGCGCATCCAGAGCCAGATGCTGCCGGTAAGAGACCAAGACCGGTTACTGGTCATGAGAATGGACATCACAATGAGGGGTTGAAAAACAAATGAACAGGTGTTTTTGCTTTTCATTGCTAAGCTGTGGCCGACTGGAAGATAGGAGGGAAGGAGGGGAGGAAGCGAGGGAGGGAGACGAAGGAGACCGCAACAGAGCTCCGAGACGCTTGTCATACCTTAGTTATTCACTGATGGCCATAGCCGAACTCGAAGCGAAAACTTTACCTAATATTACATCACTGGACTCCTCCAAACAGTACCATGCTCTGACTATTCCTAGAGCCTAAATAGCTCAACCGAGACATGTCCGTGAAGAGCCCAGCAACGGAGTAAGAGCCAGTCTTATCCCATATCCGTGATAAACATCCTGATAAGCTACCGAATCACATAAGATACAGAACATGAAAGTAGCCAACTCAAAGACTTCGAACGAAAGCCAAAGCTTACAACGAACGAAACAAGCAAGGGTTCACCTCGTAGCCCCCTTCCCCGTAGAAAATAGCTCGCCGACCACGAAACGGGTGGTTCCCGAAGGAGTTTCGTTTCTAAATGGATCTATAACTTAGTGATTTGATATGGTATGAATCTTTCAGCACTTGCCCCAGAAAGCCGAGCGAACTGGATGTCGACCTATCTCAATATTGTTATCTCTCTTAATATGAAGCCGCTACTTACTTAGCTAGACCATCAGCGAATCGCCCGATGTATAGTAGATGCATAGTACGATAGCAGTGTTATCCCTCACAATAGGGTTCCACCCGAGCTGGCCTAGACATCTCCTTAACAGTGAGCAGGCTGTTCTGCCCATCATCCACACAATACCATCTACTTCATGTATCCCTCCTCTGCCTTTCTCACCGAGGAGCCGAGCGAACTCGTTGTCCACCAACCAGCCACATCCGAGCATCAATTGGCATGATGTCACTTACGAGGACAGCTCCCTCGCGCTAACATCTGCGTTTAAGAACAGGCACTTCAGGACTCATCGGAATACCTGTCGGGTATCTTTCACTAACCCTAACCCTACTACAGGAAGCCCCCTGAAACAAACATACGTTGTCGGTGAAAAGAGCTTACCGAACCCGCGAGTCTATGCAGGTGCGGTCTTGTTAAGGGACGGCCCGGCGGCGCGATCGGACGATCACCCCACTGATAAAATTCAGCCACAGGACGGCATCTGCGCCCGCTCAATTCCTGCAGTATATGACGTGTAGTTAAAAGACACTGGATCCTTCTGCGGGAGATCGCTCCGGACTAGGACTCCCAGATCTCGCAAACACCCAATTCCTCGCTGCAGAAAACGTAACGTCTCGGATTGACTGCTCAACTCTCTAGAAAACTAAGGATAAGACAACCCACCCTCAACCCCTTCAAGACGCTTCTCGTATAGTCGTAAGCCTATCAGAAGAAAGGTAAATAACCTAACGTACAAGACCTGGGCCATTCCTGATCTTGGCCTCCCCTCCCCTGTTCCCGGAACGCCAAGCAGGGAGCAGAAACGAAACAAGGCAATGCAAAATAACAATGCTGAATGGACCCTTAGTCTCCGTCATCCATGGAGACCTTCCTTGGCACCAGGGCAAAAAGCCGAAGCCGTCATGGCTGAGCGCGGCGCACCAGTCCCTCCTGAGCATATTCCCAATCTCTACTCGTTAAAACGCGTCGCCATCCTGAAGCAGAAGGCTTCTAGGCACCATCCCAGGCTGCCAGAACCAAGTAATTGCTGCGGCCGCTCGAACAGGTGCATGTCGCAGTGTTCGATGAATCACTCCTTCATCTTGACATAATTGCTCGGGAATATCCCATGCCTCGTCCCAATCATGCCCGTCCTATCACGCGGGTCAGTCAGCTGCCTTTCTCACTCAAGCTGGGCGCGGGCGATCCGAAACATACCACCAGTCATTGTCACTGTCTGTCTTCTTGAGCACGGTGATGATATCCCCCTTCTTGAAACCAAGATCCCCCGGCTGGTCGGCCTCGAACGTGTAGAGTGCAATCGCCTCGTTCTTCTTGAGCAGCGCCTCCTTGCTCTGATAGTTTGGCTTTGGCGCCGTCGGCCGGCCCGGCCCGACCTTCTTCCCTGTGCCATCGCCGGCCGTATTTGACGCGCCAAAGCCGTCGTGGAACGTGCTCGACCGTGACGCCTGCCCAAACGACCGCGGCTGATCATACACGTCGTCTTGCCAGGTTGTCGACCTCTTGGGCTGGTAGAACTCGTCGTGCGCGTGTCCGCCGCCGCCACCGTAGCCCGTATCCCGTGGCTGACCTTCCCCGTAGGCGGACCCTGACCTGTTGCCCCACACCACCGCGTCGTGGCGATCGTCGTACACCGGTATGTCGTTGTACATCCTGTCATCCATCGATCCTGACGACAATCCACTAAAGACGCGGGAGTTGAGAATGCTCAGGAGAGGTGCCGCCGCCGCAGGTGGCCGTTCCGCTCCAGTGAGGAGTTCTCGAGCCGAGATCTGGCGGCCGTAGAGCTTCGCGTTGGCATCCTTGCGCTCGATGATCGCTGAGCCTTCTAGTGAGACGCCAGCAAAGAGGCCCTTTGTTTTAGAATAGCTGAAGATGCCCGCCACGCCCCTCAGCGAGGCAGCACCGGCCGCCTCGGCGTTCCTGCCCACGGGTCCCGCGGCGATCGAAACGTTTCCGCCGAGCGTGAGAGCGCCGGCCTGCGAAAACGTCCTAATGGCGCTCGCGTCGTTGAGTATGAAGACAAAGTCGGTGAGCTCGAAGCCGATCTGGCCGCCGAAGCCGGCACCGCCCGTCGCGATCGCTGTGGGCGCGCTCCAGGAGCCGTCGGGGAGACGGGCGACGACAAGACCGCTGCCGAAACGGGCCGAGCCGAGGAAGCCGGCTTTAAGTACCGTGAGAATCGCTAGGCCCTGTTGCCGACGATGTGTTTAGCCCTCCAAGAGGACTCGGCGACGAAAGGTGGGAGGGATTGCTTACCTTGGCGCTGGCAAGCACGGAGGGTGGGATGACTTTGTCGGGGCCAAATGCTTGCCGCGGGTCGATAAACGACGTCAAGATTTTGGCGCACTTTTTGCATTCCGCTGTCCATCGAGGTGTCAGCTAACAACGCATTCGTCGCATTGGGTTGCGGAACGCTCGGATATAACTTACACGCCATAGACGACGGAAGGGGGTTGTTGATACCCATGGCTGCTGAGCGGGGTATTCAAGCTATCGAGGGTTCGAACAAGACGGTCACGGCTGTTGAATGTTGGGATGTCAAATACTCAGAAATTCTGAGGAAGCGAGGTGAACAGCCGGAGGGAGCCTAGGATCGGGAAGAATGTGGGGGTGGAATCCTGGCGTGAATATGCACCTCCTTGCTGGGAAACGCTGGCTCGGGGTTTGCGGTTAACCGGCTTGGCTGCAGGTTGAAATATGCGCAGACGCTGGGCCCCTGACACAGAGTGTTCTCTATGGCAGGATATAAAATCCAGCTTTGCACGATGCCGGAATGCTTTGTGGTAAGCCGCGCGTCGATGGCGGCTGTGAGGGCAGGTGACACAGGTGACAGTTCTGGAGGTAGGAATGGGGCGGAAGTTTCCCCGCAGGCTGTGGGAGGTCTCGCGCATGCCAAGCTCCGACTCCATTGATGTTGCTCAAGGCTTCAGACGGAGATCGCAGCCAAATTCGGAGGAAGGACATTATAAACTACAGGCCTACATATCATAGATTGGTATACGGTACCTACAGCTTATGCACCACTAGCAGCCTGCGCGTGTTGTGAATCCGCATTCTATGATTTGAGAAAGCGCATCTCCCCGGAAGGCGTTCGCTCTCCCGTTCCTGGTCTCCACCGCCCCGGCGGGCTGCGAGACTGACATCATTGTCCACTCCGAGTGTTTGCCACGCTGTGGCTGAAGTCCCGACACTGCCAAGCCTGCCCGCCCCCTGACTCCAACCCCTTCATAGCCTTGGGGTGCTGGCGTCGCAATTGCCACGCCTCCCTCGACGGAACGAAACAACCGCGAACAAAGATTCTGACAGCGCTTCTGTGCGCCCGCTACTGGCCCTATAATCCCACTATTGACGATCGCACGACGAGTACGTGCAATCTCCAGCCTTTCCCAACGAAAAACCTCGGGCGTCAGCCGCAACCGACCTCAAACAGTCACCGTCTCGCAACAAACCGCGCTCGGCCCCAACTTCTCTCTCCCTATCTGACGGCGACAACGAAAGCAACAAAGCGGGCGCAAAGCTATTTGAACTGAACCACATCTCTCAATAACCGTCGCGAGACCAACCCTATCACTCGCCTGACTTGCGACACCACGAGCCAACGCGCCCGCCCCTTGGAAAGGAAACAAAAAAAAAAAAAAAAAAAAAAGGACCCAGGAAAAGGGGAACCAACACGAGAAAGACAGCAGACAACATGTCAGAAGCCTACGAGCGCGAGCGCCAAAACAATGCGCGTCTCGACGAGCTCTCGGCCAAGGTGTCGGCCCTGCGCGGGGTGACCATCGACATCTACGACAGCGCTGGCTCGCACGAGGTGATTGAGTCGACAGTACGTCCTCTAAGACCTTCCACGTAGAGTCTCGAACAGGGGAATTTGTGTGCGAAAATGGAAAATTAGTCACAAAACATCCTCATCTACATCTCCTGTACAAACGGCTAATATCCCGCTGTTTTGCTCTAGTCCGAGACATTCTCCTCCATGACGACACAGCTGAAGGGTTCGGCAGGCCGGCTCGGGCGTATGGCGGCGTCGGGGAACAAGGTCGCCATCTTCAAGCTGGCAGGCATCATCATCGGCACCGTGATTGTGATTTATTACCTGTGGAGGTTGATGTTTTGAGCGGTTTCGCCCTGGGCGGCATTGTACAGGATACCGCTGGAAGATATCATCATGGTTAGCTTTAGGTTCTGTTTCAGCGTGGGCATAGCACTGGCGTTGGGTGTTCCTTTGGTTATCTCTGTCGGCGAGTCTACGATTCCAGCTGGGCTCGACCGAACGGGTGTAATACGAATGATCATGGTGTATTGGTCTCGAGGATCAGTCTACGGGCAATGACAAGCCGGAATATACATGCCTCCTCGCTTTTGGTTCCGTTTGTCTCCCGGATCGACCCACCAACCACCCAACCGCTGTGCGGCCTCCTGTATTACATCCCTAAACTAATCAGACACCGCTCTCTAAATGCCATCTGTTTGTATTGTTTATCCTGGTTCAATGAATTTCGTGGGGTAATATACCAGTTAAGGCTGCTCATTGCCAGACGTTGGAGAACAGATCTTCACCGCCGCCGAACCCCCCGGGCGGCTTGGGAGTGCTGCTGGTGTTTGCCGTCGTTGTGCTGCTCGTCCAACCGCCAAACTCCTCGTCCGCCGCTACCTTGGGCGCAAATCCTCCCGATGCACCGGGAACAATGGGCTGGCTGGCGAGTGAGCCCCAACCGAAATCGTTTGTTTGTGTGGTAGATGGTTTAGGTGGCGCTGGGTCAGCCTTGGGCGCTTCAGGGGTAGCCCACGCATTACCGCCCCACACGTCAGCATTGGAGAAGTTGCCGGTGCTGAGCGAGCCGACGGTGCCTAGGGGATTCGATGTCGCAGCGGATGTCGCAGCTGGCGGAGAAGGCTTGGGTTGGTTCGAAGAGAGGTTAAAGACGGACGTAGAAGTTGTTGTATTCGTCGTTGTGGTCGACGTAATGGCCGGCTGGGGAGCAGGCGCCGCGCTGGGCGCCGAAGGGGAGGAAAAGTCAAACAAATCGCCTAGGGCCGCTGAAGGCGGTGCTGCAGCAGGTTTGGGAGCGGCTGCCGGCGTGACGGAGCCCCAGCCTGATGTGCTCCCAATGGATCGTTTCTGCTGGTGAGTGGATGTTGCGGGCTTGGAATCGAAAAAGCTGCCGCCGCTCAAACCTGAAAAGGCAGAGCCGGTCGACTGAGCCGCTGGGCGGGGGGACGAGAATGTACCTAGGCTAGAGAAGGCATCGTTTTGAGGAGGTTTGGGAGACGACGAACTAGCGAAGCTCAGATTGCTAAGAGCATCGTTGAGCCCGCCAATGGAGTTCTGCGTCTGGCTCATGCCTGTTGGCGAGGACACCCCACTCATAGATCCAGAATGGGAATGGGAGGCCTGTTGTGGCAGAGGCTGGGGTCGAGGAGCCGTAGCATAAAGGGAGAGAATGGACTGCTTGAGATCGGGACGTGACTGGCCGCCACCGCTAGGGGTTCCGGTAGTGCTTGCCGGCCGTGGCGGCGCCGCAGGTTCGGTGCCCAAGAAATCGAGTCCTAGGAGCGAGTCCTTCGTGCTGGTTGCCTTCGGCGGAGCAGGATCAGATTTTGGAGGGATCTTCATGGCCGTCGGTCCGGTGCTGCTGGCTCTGAGCGGCGCAGGTGCCGGGGTTGGATCCGCCCCGATAAGATCAGCCTGCGGGGCAGCGAGTGGTTGCGGGGCGGCAGTCTGACCGACGGACGCCTTGCGAAGAGACTCTCTCCGATCCACATTCTGCTTCTCCTTGACAACACTGAGTGGAACGTCGTCATCGGCTTCCGCATCGAGTGTCGAAGGATCGGGCATGGGCCCTTCCATCACCCATCTCTTCAGCTCGTACTTGGTGCGGATAAAGTTCTCGATCTTGGCCTCGGAAGGGACATGACCAGGTGCCAGCTTCGCTTCCCAGTACTTGTTGGCGCGTGCATTTCCCCAGTTAAGGATGCTCTGCAGTTGCTCGTCGGTCCAGGCGTCAAGATCGACTGACTTGACTCGGCTAATGTGGGTGCCCATCCCCCGGTGAATGCCTGAGCAGCGGATGCAGACGAAAACACCGAGATTCCAACTTGCCCATCTAGGATCTGGAGCGTGGAGATCAGCTGGCCACTCGAGCACGGGCGGGAGAAGGAAACGCGGTGATGCTCACGTTTGTTGCGCTTGCAGTCGGCGCATACTTTGTTAGGTTCTAATTTCAGAAGGTTCTTGATGGTCTGCTGGTTCTGCGCTGCGCGCTCGGCAGAGGGGTTCGGTGGTCGTCGAGACATCGCGGATGGCTCAATGCTATGGTAGGTTGTCGTTGCCAGCAGTCCGGAAGAGAAGAGATTGAGATGGACTGGGAGCTTAAATCGGTTGTGTTGCTGGGGGTCGAGATTGGAGACAGTTGTCGTAGTTAATGGATTCACCGATAAGGTGCGGTACCAGGCAACCTAAAGCGCCTTAGGTAATGGGGCGAAAAAAAAACACGTTAAAATTGGCGGGGCTTATCCTGTTCTGCATATATGAATAACCTCCGACACCTTATTCATCGTGCTTGCCACCGATTGACATGCCCTACCAAGGGGACTGGAAAGTAGTCAAAGATATGATTGAGCAGCCCGTTCATCTGCGAAGAGAATGAGAAGGAATTCAATAGGGGTCCAGTTACGATAAATTAAAGCTAAAAGTCTGTGCTCCTTAAGTGTTCTGCATAACAAGTTATCGTGTCTCCCGTCGATATTGCTCTATCCGAGAGCAGTTACACCACAGCGGGGTTGGGAGATGCCTCATGGGACTTCGTTCTCCTGGTATTGCCATTCGCGTACCTCCGTTATCATGCAACGGAGTCGGAATCTGTACCGCTTTTTCTTAGGTAGCTAACCCAACCGAGTCCGGTGCAAGGCACGCTAGTCGCAAGGCAGCCCGGACCGAGAATCTGAATGGAGAGCACCTCGAGTGGGCGGCGAGTCTGACGCAAGATGTTAAAAACGCCCAGCCCACACTGATTCCAAACCCCAACCGAGGCTGCTTTGTCTCAGCAGGGCAACAGTGATTTGTCACTGCTGATCTCGCCGCACCATACGTATAGCTATACCAGAATAATAACCCAACTTGAGCAACTGGACATCAAAGATATAAACCCCACACGCCCTCAATTGCCCGCTTCATCGCATCTATCTCTTTAGTAGTATTCATGCGTTCAACCTTCTTCCGCATCTTGCGCGCTCTCCCAACCCTCAAGCGGCCTAGATCCCTTCGAACACCACCCCAAACGGCCACCAAGCTACAGTCAATGTCATTCCTCAGCGCCTTATTTGGTACCTCTGCTTGTAACAACACCAAAACTAACAACATGGCCTCATATCCCGACCAGCGCACGCCAGATGAGTGGCGCGCCGTCCTCAGCAAAGGTGCATAACGTTCCATTCTCATCTCATCTCGCCACCACTCACAACCGCACAGCTCACGGCTGCTATGCTAACATTCAAAAAAACCCCTAGAGCAATTCCGCATCCTCCGTGAGAA
The DNA here is from genome assembly GCA_022530565.1 of Madurella mycetomatis. Classification (NCBI taxonomy): domain Eukaryota; kingdom Fungi; phylum Ascomycota; class Sordariomycetes; order Sordariales; genus Madurella; species Madurella mycetomatis. Next base: position 8,179,448 of record JAJTVB010000003.1, on the reverse strand, counting down.
AGGCACCGAGCCCCCCGGCTCAGGCAAGTACGACAAGCACTACCCGTCGTCGGGCGTGTACGCCTGCGCGGGGTGCGCGGCGCCGCTGTACAAGGCCAGCCACAAGTTCTCATCAGGCTGCGGCTGGCCGGCCTACTTCGACAGCATCCCGGGCGCCGTGGTACGGCACGAGGACCGCACCTTCGGCATGCTCCGCACCGAGATCGTGTGCGCCAACTGTGGCGGGCATCTTGGCCACGTGTTCAAGGGGGAAGGGTTCCCCACGCCGACTGACGAGAGGCATTGCGTGAATAGTGTCTCGTTGACGTTCGCTGACGAGGGGGAGGGGAAGGGGGATGGCGAGGGGGAGGATAGGAATAAGGGGGAGAGTAAGGCGTGAGGCTTCGAGTAGCCGAGTGTGCTTGTGTGGGCGAGAGGTGGTCAAGTGTATTTTGTGAAACCAGACAAACTGACCGTGGCTTGTGGCCTGACTGGAAGGCCTCTTCAGGTTTTCTTGCTACATCCTGAGCAATACTATGAAATGAACATGAATCCCATCGGGCAAGAGGCACACCAATCCCCGAGCTAAAAACCCATGGATATCTTTGCTACCATAAGCATTGGTCAAATCTGTATTCCGATAACTATCCTCGGAAAGGAACCAGATCAGCAACTTGCATCTATGCTACACTTAAGCCGGCTTGACTTGCTACAGATCAAGACCTACAGTCTGCAGCTCCGTCATCTTTCGTACGGTAGAAGCCACAATTCCATTCCAGCGCTGTGTAAACTCTCCCTCATATTCTGATAGTGCGCCGGACATGTGCTCTGGGCTCTCGATGGACACTGTTTTCACAGCCCCTTTGGCCATGAAATCGTCCCATACTCTGTTCACTTCGCACAGCCCTTCGTGATAAATCTGACACATTTGTAAAAGCCAGTCACCCCTAGCTTTTTGCTTAGCCAACTCTTCGATCGAGGCAGTAGTAACGCCCGTGCCGTAGGTATAGCCGATGGAATCTTGACCTCTGGGTGTTGGCTCATGCTGCGAGAATGTTGGCTGGGATATTCCTCCGATCGAATTGGGTGGAGAGGGCGGAGCCATTATTTTCGTGTCGATCCCAAAGCCATTGGCAAATGTCGTCCCCATCTCAGCGACCCCGGGCAGCCCTTTGGTGAAACCCGAAACTGAACTATCGTCGATCGTATGTGCCCGCCTTACTCCCGCCGGGTCTCTTGTATCTGCCTGCGCAGTCTCCAAGGTATACGGTATTCTCATTGGTGTTGGCAAACCACTTGTATCCTGTTGTCTTGGACTGTAGAAGCTGGGGTTCACAGTGGAGGCCTTTGGGCGCTCGGAATCTGTGCCATCGGATCGTAAAGCCGATGATGGTTTCCGTCCAAGGTAGATATCTCCTCTGCTGAGGGTTTTGCCGAAGTGTTTTGAGACAGTGTAGAGTCTGGGCCCGTGACTTTCCAGAGTTGTCGAGATTCTCCTCACCCTCGGCCGCCCGGAAGAGGCTGAGCTTATTTTACTGACTTTGTAGATGCCTTCGCCCAGAACACCAGGTATCCCAATGGTCGTTGCTGACCGAGACGGCAAGAAAGCGGGCAACCAAGGCCGCTGGTCTGGCTGCGAGCTAGAATAAGACCCTGTCGGCTGGCTAAGGGGCCGATGAGGAGTTGCCGTATATCGTTGGCCTTCCGGAAATGGGGAGTGTCGGTCGTGCAGACCTGAAAGTGCGGCCAAGGGAGGGCTCGAGCTGCTCAGCTGTCGCGGTCCACTTACGGATTCGAAGCCCGGCAACGAGGTATTGTCCGACACCCTCAAAAATCGAGGGGAAAGTTCTGGGGCGAGCATGTGATTCGGATTGGCCGGTTCATATTCAATAGCGATGCCCAATGCCTTGAGCTCACCGAGGACCGTCTGGAAGTCGGATCGATTTTGCAACTTGATCTTCAGTCCGCGGGTGTTCTGAGCATGTCACCAGCAATGAGCGGGAGAAGCAACAGAAACTAGGTTTATAAAAATCCTCACATTCTCTAGCCCATGCGGATATCGGAAAGTGAACGAGTATTCTGAGGGTTGGCAACGAAGAGAGTGCTGAAGAATCGGGTCGATCGCAGTCGAAGACTGCTTGAAGCTGCCGAGATCAAACTTAACCTATTATATCAGATTTAGCGCCCATACCACCAAAGAAGAGCCTCTTGAACGGACAAGCTCATCCGCCTTGTCCTTAACGTGCACCATTAGAACATGGCGCCAAACGGGCACACGCGGCCGCGTCCCTGTGTATGGCCTACGAGGAGGGAGCTCGAGCTGTGGTTTTAGCACAAGCTGAGGCTTCTTGTACATATTTGGCTTCTCATCTATACGGATGCTTTCCAAGTCAAACCGGAGAATGGGCCGCCGAGCAGGTGGTGTGCTCGGCGAAGAAGGCATCTTGATGCGGATTGATGGCAGGGGTTCATTTAAGGTACCACTGTGAACTTGAAGATCTGAGAACTCAGGAATTGACATTTGGGTGCCAAGGTTGTGAGAAGGGCTCAGAGATCACAGGAGCACTATCGGCTGTAAAAAGAAACTCGAAGCATGGAAGGAGCTACCACCGACGCTTACTCCCATCCCTCACATAACATTCCGTTCAACCAAAATCTAATTGCGGAGGTTAGGAATTGGTTAAGTGACATCAGCACATAGCTAGTCAAACATATAAGCATCAATTGTTCTAGAGACCACCGCGGATGAAGATCGTTGAGGTTATACTCCGTTTTTGCTAACGGATGATGAGTGAATCAACTGATTTATAAGCCGTGGCCGAGAAACAAAGGGCTCAATAACTGTAGGCCATGAGATAAACAAAATAACTAAACATGGCTTCTAGGTTGATATGTCCAAAGTCCAAGTCATTGCCGAGACGGTGATTTGATGCATTCGACTCTGAAGGGGTGCGAGGTTCGGCAGCACGGGGTTCATACTCTACCGGTGGTCTGTGCACGCGTGCAGGCAAGGGCCCAGAGCCGCTAAAAAAAAAAAGCCCGTGCACGAGCCAATTGCAACTGCAGTAAGCTGCAGCCTCGCGTCGGATTCGAACAAACTCGCAAACCCTCACTTGCAATCAAAATCGGCCTCATCACGGCGCGTCTTGCTACTACTTGTCACATACCCGGCATTCGACTGTAACCCCTCTGCCGGAAGCCAACTGATAGCGACACGCGTATCGAGTCTCATATCGGCCCCGCGCCGCTTCTAGATGCGCCAAAATGGCGCCGACAAAACCCACCATCGAGCATACCGTCGATAGAACACCCGAATATGAGAAGTTCATCGACGACCTGCGCGTCTTCCACGAGAAGCGCGGCACAAATTTTGACCCGGAACCCAAGATGGGAAATATCACTGTCGACCTTCTTAAACTCTTCAAGTACATCATTGAGCACGGAGGCTATGACAAAGTGTCGGACGAGAAGCTCATGTGGCGGAAGATGTGCGAGGGCCTGGGCCTGATGCGGCACAACGCACCCGCAGACGCGTATACGTTGAAGCAAATATTCTACAAGAACCTCGCCGCGTACGAGATCAAGACGATACACAACAAGGAACCTCCGCCGCCCGAGATCCTCGAATTTACGACAGCCAAGGGCGGCTCGCTGCTGACAAGGACACTGGAAACTTTCCAGGCCAAAACCAAGGCAGATAGAGAGGAGTCCACGGAGGATGGCACGCCGAGCAGAGAGCGCCGCGCCGAGGAGACCCCCGGTTCCGGGCGAGCCTCGCGCGGTCTGAGAGAAGCCCCAACACCAAGGGTCATTTTCCATCCGGATACCAACTCAACCCGACCGACCCGACATGCTTCCAGCCAACATGCCTCGGCATCGGGTTCGGCTTCCCACTCCCACCAGCAGCAACAGTCCCACCATAATTCGCGTTCACACGGTACCACGCCGATGCCGCTACACGCTCAGAGCCACCCCCACCCGAGTCTCCGAGGCGCGTCGCATTATTACGACCCTCCAGGACCCGACATGAGCAATCCGCTGGTACAGAGCTACCAGCCGCCACCTCTACAACAGGTACAGTTGCGCATCGTGGACACGCCGGCGAGCAACCCAGAACTCTTCGCCAGGAAACAGCGACTCCTGCGTCAGCCGGTTGTTGCGGCACCCAATCCAGGGGCTCTTTTACGTGCTTCCATCCCTCAAGGTAGGCTTTCCGTAATCAATGTTGCTGTCTTCCTAGTAGGAGGTTGCCCTAACGCCGCCTAGGAACCCTTGACGGGCCAAATATCTACGAGCGATGTCTCCTTGCCCTTCGCTCCGGTATCCAAACAGAACAAGCTTTCGGCCTAAACCACCTGGTCAAGATCTCGTTCGAGCGCGGTGACAAGTACAAGTTCTCTCAATTCAGTGGGCTCGCCGAGGGCTTGACCGAGTTTGCCCTGGGCGTCGGAAACTTGTTCTACGAAGTCGACTGGACCATCTCTAACGATCCCGACTTTGACGAAGGCGAAATTGGCGAGCTTGATGGGATCAATGGCTCAGCTGACATCCTCGAAAGGATTGCATTGCTCGAACCCAAGGATGTGCAAGACAATTTCCAGTCGGCGGAGTTCACCGACAAGCTGACGTTGATCATCGAGGCAGTCCTGACGATAAGGAATATGGTCATGCTGCCGGACAACGCATGGTTTCTGGCGGACTATCTACCGATTAAGGACCTCTTGTGTATCCTTTTACACCTCCCGCCTCTTGACCTTGTCGTAGAGCTGAAGCACTTTGCTCTCGACATCGCCGAACAGATCACTCCATATCTAACTCTAGACTCAGAAGATCCGCTCTACAAGACATTGCTTGCGCAGCTCGAGTCTTCAGACCGTGGGGTCATTCTCACGGCGCTTCGAGCCATTGGACGTATTGCCATGCACCATCCCACCGAGACCAATAAGTTGGGCGGCGTGCCGCCGTCTGCTTTGCAGCGTCTCATGGACTGGCTCCTGCTGAACGATGACGAACTCCTGGACGCCTGTCTTGACTTCCTATACCAGTACACCGCTGTTGTTCCCAACCTAGACGTCATGTTAGCGAGTACCAATGTCGAGCATCTCGTGACACATCTGGTCCGACTGTTGTCTCACGGGGCGAAGCGGTCTCACCGGGAGATTGTCGTGAGCGAGGCCCGGCTCGCCTTCGAACCGCCATCGGAGCAGGTCGTCCCAATTCCTAAGGATCTGCTGGAGCGGCTTCTTGCCATGGAGGAACCCGAACGGTGTTACGCATGGCTACGCTGCTTTTTTGAGGAAGACCCCGACTCGCAAATCACGCAGATTGCCATCTGGCAAGCATACAACGCCGCATTCCTCGAACCCCTGAAGCGCAAAGGCCGCATAATGATTCTTGCGCCCGAGTTCATTCGGCACATCAGCACTGTCCATCAGAGCGCAGGCGCCCAGGTGATCCGCGAAGGGCCCATGGGTGAGGTTCAGAAGTTCATCATGCGAGGGATCCGCCCAAGGTCCTATCCTATCACCCCTGAAGGACGCGGCTACTTCCAATGCCAGTGGCAGCGCTCGCCGAATCAGCCAGTCAGGTGTGGAGCATGGAACCTCACGGCCGAAAAGATGTGGGAGCACATCCTCGCCGACCATGTGCGCGAGACCCCTGGCGAAGGCGGGAAATACCATAACCGCGAGGGCACCTTCACCTGTGTCTGGGACGGCTGCACTAAGTACCGTGAGCCGAGCAACCTGCATCTCGCGCAGTTCATGACGCACATCAAGACGCACCTCAAAGCCGAAGAGGCGCGGCACTCGATTCAGCAGCAGCAGCAGCAGCAGCAACAACAACAACAACAGCAGCAACAACAACAGCAACAGCCGGGTGGAGGCGACAACCCGCCATCTTCCTCTCACGGCCCCGCCGTTGCGTCTCCTAAGCGCTCCTCGTCATCTTCGTCCTCGAAACAGTCCCGCGTCGTGAAGCCCGCCAAGACGATCACTCTCACGTACGAGGAGACCGTTAGTGCGCGCGACGAGCGCAACCCCAATGCACCCCCACAGGCGGCGGGGATCCCGCTCTCAGCGGTGCTAATCCTCAGGAATATCGCGCGCAACGTGGTCAAGACGGCCGCCGAGGAGAGGCTGCTGAAGAAGGCGAATGGCAGCGCCGCTGCCGCTGCCGAGGGAGGGGGAGGGGAGAGTGAGAGTGGGGGCTGTGGTTGGAGCGGGGATGGTGGCAACGGTGATCATCAGGGGCTTGGGTGGAATGAGAGGCTCTTCAGGCCGGTCATGCCCCGCCTCTGGGAGGTGTTTACCGAGAACCGGCTGCTAGCGCCGTACGTGACGAGCTTGTTCCAGCTGTTGGAGAGGGAGAAGGATAGTGGGGGTTGGGGGTTTGCAGGGATGTGAGTTGATAGGGGTTAGGAAGTCTTAGCTCCGTCTTATTCGTTGTGGGGGTGGGGGTGGGGGGAAGCTTGGAAGTGGTGAGTTCTTTCTTAGGGGTGGGTTGGGTTTTGTTTGGGTGGGCGGGTGGGTAGGCCAAGGCGTCAAGAATGGGATGGATGGTATGGAATTAATTCCAGGAGCGGATTGTGATTAACGGACCGATGCGTCTATTCCTGGGGAGTTTGGAGGTGGTGGTTCGCTACTTCATAGCCCGTCGACTTGGAAGCGCATCAGCCAATCCCAATTGGAGGGAACAAGACAGATAAACCTGAGGGGCGGAACGGGTGATCGCTGTCTATAGTACTACCCATGATAAGGAAATGAGCACTTTGCGTCTTCGTACTCCGGTACGCTACCTGCATTCTTCTACGTTACGTGTCTAGCAGCGATTAGGGAGGTACATGAAGAGATAACTTTGACTACACCTTTGCCTGGCTGGCCGCGCCTGCTCTGTCGGATGTGATGGGCATGTTGATTATCCCGTTTCGGTTGTCGGAAACGACGGGTGGGACCCGGGGATCGTGCCGGTTGAGGTGTGCGTATTTGTATGCAATGCAGAAGGAGGATCTTCCCGTGGTCGCGATCGAGATGGTCGATCTGTACTATTTATGCCAAAGAGCCTCTTTTAAAGAATTATATATGCACCATGATGCCTGCAGTGAGCTTCCAGCCCGTCCATAGTAAGGTTCAGGACCGGACAATCTACCATGGTCTCGGTCTCGGCTAAGGGCCCTCCCCGTTCTTGCTGACGCAGTGCAGCGGGAAGCCAGGCTACGTGGAGGCTGCGCGATGCGACAGAGAGAAGCGGGCTGCTGGTGATGACGACGATTAACTTCTGTGTGGTCCGAGCTCAATTCGATGGGTAGCTTTGCGGCGACCTGCCCAGCGGTGGCGACTTTTGATGCTATCGTGAGATCTGGGGCAGCAAGCTTCGATTGGTAACGCGCCGTTGCTTACCGAACGGCTGGGAATGCGGTTGCTGCGGTGGCGGCTCGCTTGAGCGCGGGAGCGACATCGTGGGCCCTCCTTGGCGCGCTTGTGCGTCAAACTCAATTTCTGGCCTGGGATGATCGACTCGACGCTCTTAAGAGTAGAACTTTGGCTTCAGTAAAGGCAAAGATGGGAGAACAGGCTGCACAGCGCATCGAAGGAGGCACCATCGAGAAGGGAGACACGCTCCTTACCTCTGCAGGTGCGTCTTCTACCGAAGATAGTCCAAGCGAGCTGGCCAGGACACTTCAGAAAGGTTCCAAACTGCTCTGGCCCACCCCGCACGTACCCACGGGATACGCCGGTGGGGGGGGGGGGGCTCGAGCTTCTGGAAGATCTGGCAAGGGGGCTCTTTGACAATTGACAACGCTTCAAAGACAAGGGACAAGGAAAAAAAAATAGAGGAAAAATTTTTTTGGAGCCAGGGTCATCCAAACACTTGTCGAGTTGGAGCAAATCTGTTTGGGCTCGACCACGTCGAAGGATGCTGCGTTTGCATCTCCGGACGCTACCTCGGTCGGCTACTTAGCAATCTTTGCATGGATAGCAACCAACTGACGGTGGAACGATGCTCAGCCTCGACGTGTCGCCGAAAAACCGCACAGATAGGATGAGTTGATCGGAAGGAGGAGCGGGGTAACAAACCTTAGGGCGCCTGCGCGTCTTGCACCGTGGGCAGCTTGACGGTGTGGTTGGACGAGAAGCCGTTTTCCCTGCCCCTGCCTGTTGAGGTTTTCCTCCGATGAGCGGCACGGAGATCAGCGCGGTGCAGCGCTGCTGCGTTAGAAGCGGTTCGAGATTTTGATCCAGCCGCATGGATTCTCCATCAGCTCGCAGGTGTGGTCCGCGTCTCGCGGCGCAATCCCGTGGTGGATGCTTGCCACCCACCCCAGCCCTTGCGTTAGGTGGGGCCGATTTCAGAGCTACCCCTGTCCTTCCCGAGTCAAGACCAACCATGGAGGTTCGGGATTCGGAACCAGGCACTGGGGGGTGGCACATGACCATCAAGATTCTTCGGATGCTGACGTGCATGATGAGACTCAGGCTTTGAGAATGCCTTGTCTGTGCATAGCTCGGTGTCCGAACGCCGACTAAGTTCATTCCATGACTGAGAGAAATCATTTGCCCTCCCCACACTGATACCGTTATCTCCGGCAGATGCTGAGTTTGTTACCCCTAATTAATTACGGTTGGCTGGCGCGCGCGTGGTGTTACGAACAAAATATGAGTCCCAAGACACCGCGCCAGTACTTGGTGAAGTTACCCACGGGAGGCAAGCCCGTGGAGATTCTCAACTTTTCTTACAAACGAGAACGTCTTCAAGGGCAAACTTAGTTTCATACGAGCAACATTCTCCATATGGAATAATGTATATGAATCATACGTACATGTATGTTCTGTGCATACGTAGTACTCGAGCCAGCGAAGCCAACAGGGCGCTGGGTAGCTGCTTCGTGCCTGGCGTGATAATTAACTCGCTGCGGCCGTCTGCGGATGCCAGCGTGCCATCCCCGCTAATGCAACTGCAGCACTCAGATGAAGAGAGGCGTCTCTGAGTGTATGCAGGGGATGCGGCAGAGGAATGTACACAGCTGTCCACCGCTTCCCCCGGGGCTGCTGGAAGGACAACTATGATTCAAGTTCAAAGCTCTGTTGGCCACTTTGCAGATTTTGATAGCGGAAGATGGGGCATTGGCGAATGCAAGGCTTCCCCCCTCCCACGCGCTACGCTAACCCACCGCATTTCGGTTTCCCTTGCCACGATGCTTGGGGGAGTGCCGGGCGCGCCTCCTGCATTGTAACCCATGCACGGCAGCGGGTCCGATTCCGTAATCTGAGAATAGAATGACAGCGACCCCACCAAAACTTGGCGCATCTGGGTGGTTTTGAGAATGTACCGTACCATGGCAGACCACAAGCAGCGAGATTCTGGGGGTTGCAGCAGGCAATTCGCCTTCAAGTTTCCGAAGGCCGCTCTCGCCGTTGCAAGACCGGTGTGGGACGGTTGGCTCTTGGCTCGTATCATCGGATGCTGTCTCGCTGATCAGCTAGAGCCAAGCCCGCAGACAAATCTTTGTCGAAAGTGTGATACACCCTCTCGAGGTGCGTCTGTGGAGCGCAAATGGGTCGTCCATGATGCCCTGGCTTGCCAGCCCTGTTCCCCCACTTCCCCAGTCAAGTTAAGCGTCTGCGACAGAACATTGTTGAAACACCAAAATGCGGTCGCAAGTACTTGCCATTTTGGAAAGGTCCCAGCCCAGGCGACATGGCCGCGCTCCCCGGTCCCCAGAAGAGCGGCTCCGGAGTCTGGCTCGCTGCGCTCTTGCTGGCGGACTGGAAATTACTGCTGGTCTTGTGACCTGTCTCCAATCTCTTGGTCCCACAGACACGTACTCACCGCTCACAGACACTGCATTCGCGCCTTCGGGGCACCTCCGGGTCTTACTGTGTCAGGAGTAATCCTGCCAGAGTGCCGAGCAGATAAATATCTGGCCAGGAGTCGCTAAAGAGGACGCTCGAGTTCAAACAAACCACATCAGACCAGGCAAGACCAGACAATTCCGTCGTTTACTTTTTGCCGTGTCATTTCGACCGACAAAACCGTCAACCAAACAGCAAACGTATGTGAAATTCTCTCTCCGCATCAACGGCCTAAGAGCAGTTCGCCCTTGCCTTGGCTGGGTGGTTCTGGCAGGAGCCGCCGGCCAAAATTGCTGGGGGGCTCGCGCTCTCCGCAAAATAAAGATACTTTGCCAAGAAACTGGGCCATTCTTGATGATTCCATTTCTCGGCGTTTCATTGAGCAATCGCTCTCGCCGTTCGCGCTGGCCTTGGTCTTTGCGTGTGCCGCTCCCCGAGGCGTCCAGACCCCAAGCTTATCTCTAGCCTGCAGCAGATTTCCAAGAAGAGTACCTGTAAGCGCATTCTCCGGTGGACCGCTTGTGTGCGTGGACACCCGAAGATCCGCAGCAACCAAGGATTGCATTGCATCGAAAAAGAGCGATCTCGACTCGCCGCCCGCCACAGTTCTGGACCCCGCTGGAACGTTCGCCTTCCCCGACACCCGGTTCGACTCGTTCTATCCCATCCGGCCTCGGTTCTTCGAAACCATCCAACATCCCACTTTCCCTATAAATCAAAGAACCTGACGGTTTCCCATAGCTGTCAGGTTGTCTCATCCGTCAAGCAGTTTTGTGGTCGCTATTGAGGAGCCCAGGTACTTTCGACGTACCTTGAAACCCATTCCGCTCTTACACGCCCACCCTTGATCTGTCCAACAGGCACAACAAGTTCCCGTTTGTTGTCCGCATTTGAGCCTTCGCTCTTCTAGCTCACCCGTCCGTCCATTCATTTGGCCGGCGCTTTACGGTTCACCGTCTCTTCAGCTGCCGCATCCCTTGCTCCTACGTCGAGCCCACGCGGTCGCTCGGAGTCTCTAAAAGTCTTGACAGGACACTCTTGCTCCCGTCACATAACATACTCGGACAACCCGCCGTGTCCAAATTCGGTACTTTACACTAGCACTTCCTAGTCAACCGGAAAACGCAACAATGGCTGCCGCTGCACGCACTGCTCGCCTGGCCTCGCGCCTCGCCATCTCCCGCCCTGCCATTGCCCGCGCACCCATCTCGGCCGCCCAGCGTGCTGCCTTCTCCGTGTCGGCCGGCCGCATGAAGTCCGAGGTGATCAAGGAGACCGAAGTCCCCGTCTCCGTGTACAATCCCGACGCCAAGGGCGTTGCTTCGTCCAACTCGGACCACTTCAGCATCCCCGTCAAGAATGGTTCCCGCGCAACGGCGCCCATTGCCGAGGAGGAGGATGCCGTCGCCCCGCTGGAGGAGAAGGTGTACAGGCAGATGCCCCGCACGATGCAAAGGATGAGCGTCATGGGCAAGGTCATCATCATCACTGGGTAAGTTTTGACCCGTAAAACATGAAAACTTCTTATCTGACAGGCTCTAACACATTACATAGTGGTGCCCGTGGACTTGGAAACCATATGGCTCGTGCTTGCGCGGAAGCCGGCGCCAAGGCGATTGCCATCTTTGATGCGAACCAGGATCTGGGTGATGAGGCTGCTGCTGAGCTTCACCAGAAGACAGGCCTACCCGTGTCGTTCTTCAAGGTGGATGTCCGTGATGGCAATGCCATCAACGCGGCCGTCCAGAACGTGGTGGATCTTTACGGAGCCCCTGACGTGCTGGTGAACTCGGCGGGTATCGCCGACTCGAACATCAAGGCTGAGACTTACGACCCGGCCATGTTCCGCCGTCTCATCGACATCAACTTGACTGGTTCATTCCTGATGTCGCAGTCGGTTGGCCGTGCCATGATGGCCGCTGGCAAGCCTGGCTCCATCGTTCTCGTCGCCTCCATGTCAGGATCCATCGTCAATTACCCCCAGGAGCAGTCATGTTACAACGCTTCTAAGGCTGGTGTCATCCAGCTGGGCAAGTCCCTGGCCGCCGAGTGGGCCAAGCACAGCATCCGTGTTAACTGCATTTCCCCCGGTTACATGGACACCGCGCTCAATAAGGTTCCCGCTCTCGACGCCCAGAAGAAGATCTGGAAGTCGCTCACTCCCCAGGACCGCCTGGGTGCCGTCGACGACCTGAACGGCCTCTGCGTCTTCCTTGCTTCTGACGCATCTGGCTTCATGACCGGCTCCAACGTCATCATTGATGGCGGCTACACGCTTTACTAATCTCCGACATGCATCTTCGGCTTTGTGGAATACCCTATAGACGGTTCGGGCTATGTTGGAATGACGTACCCTCCACATAGACGGGAGTCTGGTGGAACGCCCTTAATACTAGCTGCGGCTATGACAGCGCTTTTCCTTTGGGATTCAGTTTCAGGTCAAGGGGATCTTTGTGCCAAAATTCGGCTTAATGGAATGGCGTACAGTGAGATAGCAGTCATTCAATGCGGGCAATGACTTTAGCTTGGGGGTAGTGCATTTTACAAAAGGATGAGCGATTCGGGTTCGATGGCTTTGTGGTTATTACCAGGCCAGGCTGGTCATTGGTTATGGTTAGAAGCAAAAAGCTCAACATTCTAATGCAACCTCATGACAATATTCTGGCTTCATTGCGTGGCTTACAAATGGTGAATTGTGGAGACAACAGCGCTTGGTATCCCTCTCCACCATCCTAGACTCGTATCCTAAATAGAGGATGTTTAATCACCCCATGAAACCGACAGCTCAAAACAACCTGCGAGGCAGATCACAGATGGTACCCTACTTTAACGTGGTTATGGTTCTTCCCAACGGGTACCTGGTAGCGGCGGATGGTTCACAGTTCAATAATCCTCCGTTTTGCTGTCCGTTAACCAGCAGTAGATGGGGCCATCTCTGTAACAGGGACGAAGCACCCTCAAAATCGGCGATATAAAGACAAGTGAAGAGCCGGAATTTCCCGGTGACATGCCACCTAAGCTACTGCGTTGGGAAAGTTTCATTTTTTTTCTCTCATCTCTCTCTCTTCTCTCTCTCTATATTCATTGCTTGATTCACCGCATAAGGGGAAGTAATCATATCTCGACTTAGACAAACCTGATACTACTTACTCTTGACGAGTCACTGATTACCCCTCCCCAGTACACGCACGGTAGGGAAAAGGGGGCCACATCCGAAACACCTTGAAGGCCCACCGAGCATGTCACAGCAGGAGTCGAGCCGCACTTCTCCCATGAACGAAGTCGAGATGCCTGCTCTGCTTCTCCCCTTTCGTCTCTGTGCGCTCGATGTATGCAGCGATATCACCTCGGCCAACCACAAGATAGAACAGGACAGAGTGGCCAACCCCCTCTGTTAGACTTTCATGTTCCACAGCGTCATCCGGCAGGCAACGCAGCATTGCCGGAAATGATAATTGGCAGGCCTGCATATATGTACATACATCCCTGCCCAGCCCATGGGGAAAAGCAATAACCCAAACCCCTTTTAACTGCCTTCTTCGCTCACCTACTTAGGTAATATTAAACAGCAGCTCGCAGGTTGGGGGAAACGAGTTCATGCTGCCAGACATGTGTATCCCCAAGTCGATCCCATCGTCCGACCAGCAATCACCAGAGCCGAGACCAATTTGATGAATGAAACCCATCCTGCCATGCATGATGCCGCAGAACCACACCTTACCCTCATTTCCATCCTGCTATATACCCATCCATTTACTTTGTTATTCCATTTCGTCCTGCTCCCGGCCGTGGGCGAACAAGCAACAGGTAACATGAGTATGCTCGACCGTAATAGTAGTAATAACTAGCGAGAAACTAGCTGTTAGACAGCACCATTGATTTGATCCGAGTGACATGTGGCTGACCGGACGGCCGGCCCCGTCAACCGCTACCACCAGCAGCAAAAAGAGATTCCAACCACATGATTAGGTGACACATGACAGCAGATGCCGGATTCAGAGCGCAGACAGAAGAGGCGGGGAAAGAGAAAGGTAGATGTAAGACGACTGCCTCATCGATCGTATCCGGTTTCCATTCGATTTTTGAAAACGAGGTGGATGTAGGTGGAACTCCTAAAGATTTTCAGGGAAAAAAAAAAGGAAAGGACAATGCACAAATGCCGCCTGCCTGCCATAGCAAATAAATTCCAAGATCAACCTGCGCAGAGGGGAAAAAAGGAAAAAAAAAAAAAAAAAATTCCCCACAGGGACAACAAAATCATCCAGACGATTCCCCAAGATTTCCACAGAAGTAGTGTAAACGCCTCCCTGACTCCGAGAAGGGGCGTAGAAACAAAACCTAAATATCGCCAGATTGACTGACTTGATCGATCGACCGACTAGTATGCCCAAAACTTAAAGGCAAAGAGGAGGGCGGGGGAAGAAGTAAGCCCAACTTCCTCAACTCATCATTCATTGCCCCTTCCGAGCTTTTTCTTGGGCTCTTGCTTCCCGTGCGGCGCGGACAAGGGGTGCTAATGTCGATAGCTCGACGCATTGCTTCATAAATTCGTGCTGTAAGGGAGGACAAATTATTAGTTACCAGCAGAATATATAAATATTGGAGGAAAAAAAGAAAAAGACGGGGGAGGGGGGGAGGAAAGGGAATGCAAAACTCACCCGTAATAGATCGTGTGCGCTCGCGCGCTTCTCTGGATCCACCTTGAGCGCAAAATACAGGAAATCGCGGAACACGGGCGACAGGTCCTGCTCGTTCTTGATTTGCGGCGTGCCGTTAGTGGCGATCAGCCAGAGCGCCCGCAGCGGCGACTCAGTCAAGTATGGCGGCTCGCCCTCAATCATCTCGATAGCCATAATGCCCAGCGACCAAATATCCACCTTGCGGCCGTACTCCTTGCGCGTGACCACCTCTGGCGCCATCCAGTACGGCGTCCCGACCATCGTTGTGCGTTTGCTTTGCGCTTCGTTGATCGTCGCACAGAAGCCAAAGTCGGCTACGAGGATAAGTTAGTGTGAACACAGGGCCAAGATTGCCGTAGCCAAAGGCGGGAGAAACGCGTACTCAGCTTAATGTTGCCCTCCATGCTGAGCAGAATATTATCCGATTTGATATCCCTGTGAATGACTCCCTTCGAGTGTAGGTGTTGCAAACCCCGAAGTGTTTCCCTGCAGACTGACGCAATCTGCCCCTCGGTCATGATATTGAACGTGACGACGTCGGTCAAACTCCCACCCTCCATAAACTCCATCACGACCCACAACTCCCCTCCGCATAGGTAGCTGTCAATAAAGTTGACAATGTTGGGGTGTGAGCTCTCCTTCATGACCAGGATCTCGTTGATGATCAGGTCCTTCTTCGGTTGCTGCTCTAGATTCATCTGCTTGATGGCCACTAGCCGGTTGCTCCCCCTCTCGTAACCGGTGTACACGCCTCCGGACGCGCCCTGGCCAATCTTGGTGAACCCCCGGTAGATTTCGCGCGGATCGCCCTCGGAGCATATCCTTTTCAGAGCGGCGACCACATCGACGCCATTGCTTTGCCGCGCCCTATGTCGTGGCCTCGAACCAGGCTGGGCAAGCCTGGCTTGTGCTGGCTGCACCCGACTGGTCCCGTTTGCATCTCCGTGCTGCAGGTGCTGGTGTTGCGAAGACGGCGGGGTCGGTTGCTGCCTCTTGCTCGTCTGCCGCCCTAGTTGGCCGCTCATGGCTGCCTGTGCCTGCGCCATTACCTGCTCCTGTTGCTGCTGCATCAACTGCTGTTGGTATGTCGCAGTCTGGTTCGCGGGCGGGGCAATGGATGGCGACGGTTGTGAGGCTAAATACGGCGATGCGCCAGCTGCTCGTGAATTGGACCTCGACCTGTGCTCCTCCGGTAGCATTGGTACATTGTCTTTTGCGGGAAGATATGAGGGTGAGCCATCATCGCCGGGCGGCGGCATGCCGATCCCAGAGTCTTTGGCGGGGTAAGGGGGTTGTGTCCTCGACGCCAAGCTGGTTGGAGGCTTGGGAGCTGGTCGACTGGGCATTAGATTTACATCCTTTGCGGGGAGGGAGGGTCCCTTTGGGACTGGCGGGGGTGCTCGGGGGTTCTCGAAGCTGCCTTCATGGGTGACGTTGGGAAACCTCGGGCTGGCGGGGGGGCTAATCAAGGGAGACATCGAGCCGTAGCCCGATGGCATCAGCCCTGGAGAGACGAGAGTAGAGGAGGATGACGGAGTGGTGGAAATGGAGCGGAAATCCGTTGCCCGGGCGTCGTGGAATTTTTCTAATTGCTGGTCTTCTTGGGGTTTTTCTTGGGTTTCCTTGTAAAATGTCAAGACGTCAACGAGGATTTGCGGGTGCTCTCGCGTATCCTTTTCTGTGATACCGCTCTCGTTGATTAACCGCTGCCATTCCTTGGGCAGCCCCTTGGATTATGTCAGTAATCAGCGCCGGCCAGAGGCAACGAAGCCACATACCGTAAATTGGCCTGTTGAACTGTCATATCCGACGTGCGTTACGTGGACCGGATTCTCTGGCGCCGAGATCAACGGTTTCTTTGGCGACCCTACCAGGCTGTTCATGAAGCCTGAGAACCCCGATTTCTTCCTGAGCACACTGGGGATCTTGCTCTCCTTGGTCTCGTCTGAATAGCGCTTGGGCGCCATTACTGCCTCCATTTTGGTTGCGCCAGCCTTCTCACCCAGGATTGGCAGGTCGCTGGCAGGGAAGCTCGCCGACTGACGGAGGGGAGGGGACGACTGTCCCATGGCTCGTGTTCCGGAGTTCGCGTGCGACGACTGCGGAAGTGCAGAGCGGGGCTGGGTCGGGTTGTTGCTGCTCCTGCTGCTATCGTCGTTGCTGCCGCTAGTGGTGGTAGCGGTAGTGGTAGCAGTGGTATTGGGGATGGTGGCAGCGGCGTTGTTGTTTTGCACGGGCGTTTTGGTCGCCTCAATGCGGTTGAGGATCGCTGTGCCGTCAAAAGGGGCGCCAATTAGTTCGTCCGAAGTCTTGGTACTGAGGGGTCGCAGGGCGTCCGCTGGGCCGGTACGTGGCTGCTGCGCGTCGGACCGGGCGCGCACGGGTTGAGGGTGCTGCGACTGAATAAACAGGGCCGTAGACTCGCCGCCGCAAAGGGGGGGCGAGGTATGCGACCGGGTTGCGGGAGAGAGGGCGGCGGCGGGGAAGCGTGACGAGGACGAGTCGGACGCGTTTGATCTCGAGGTGGGAGTCCTCGCAGGAGGGGCGCCGGGGACCCGCTTCAAGCTGGACGAGCTTCGTTTGCTCCCTAGAGATCGGGCGTCAACACGACCATCAACACTGACACTGTGGACGGAGCTGGAGTGGTGGTGGTGGTGGTGGGCCGACGGAGGCTTCTTGGTGAGCCTGCGACGTTGTGAGGTGCCGGAGGAAGCGGTCTTTGGGCTTTCCATGTCACGGCACAAAATCTTGGGGAGGCAAAATAATAATAATAAAAAAATTCAACACATACGTCGGAGCCGGACAAAGCGACTTGGGAGGATGGGGTAACTAATTGAGGCACGGAGACGAGGGTCGCAGAGTTGCAAAATTGCTTTTTTGGCCGTTTGTACCTCCTGCTTGATCTTGTCCTCTGCTTGGCCCTCCTCTTGCTTGGCTCTCCGTTCGAGGTGGCCTTTCGCACAACTGGTCCTTCATATGTGGTGGGGCCAGCCTGGGTTGACAAACGCCTGGCTAAAAGTCGCTTGGGACTGCCGGAGAGGCACAGTGCGAACGCCCGGCCGCGGGTCCAGAAGACGGGGCAGGGAACAAGGGGTCTAGAAAACGGGCTCCTGCTGTACACATAGTAGGTACCACAGTAGACGGACGACCCCAGATCTCCTCCCAGAGCCAGAGACGCTCTGCATCTGCGCCTTGGCGGCGACAGCCTTCACCAGGTGGGATGGCAAACGGAAATTTGTGACCCGATGCGGAACGAGCGCGAGAACCCTTCGTGCGGCCAAACCTCAGTGGTCAATCACGCCTGCACTCTACTGGCTGAAGAGGCCTGATTGATGGATCCAGTAATGCCGCACCACTGCACGAAGAGGTCAGACCTCTTTTCTACCCCCCCATGATGGTCTGCCTCGACGTTTACACAACCTTGCCGCCTTGTTTTGTATCGTGCTGTTACGCATGCACAGTAGCTATATCTCGCGCCCATCCTTTTGCGCCAGCATTGCCAGCGCCATCCTGTCCTCGGGTCCACTCGAATCGAATCATCCCCTCGCGCCGTCGTGAGATGGCATGGCAGCTGTTCGGAGGAGCAAACAGCCCAGCCAACGGGAATGATGTGGGGCTAGCCGCCTTGCTGGCTGGAGTCAGAGCGGGATGAAGGGATTGGCAGTGGAGCGATGGCTGTCTCGCTGACGGAGCCGGGCACAGTGGGAACTGGCGGACGGCATGGCGAGCGTTGTTTCCAGTTTTTGTAGGCGCCTGTGGAGCGGATGTGGCGTCGGGAGGTCGAGGGCGTCAAAGCCATATCCATATCCCCATTTACCCCTCTCAGGCTTAGGTTGAAAAAGAAGAGATGCCTTTGTACCTCCGGACCTGCCCGGCGTTTCCTAGCCCGTTGACACAAAGCAGCTAAAAAAGATGGGCGATCGGCGTGGGCTGAGGACCTAGCACCCCAGTAGCGTTCCATTTGCCTTCGCATCTGGACCCCACCGCCGCCGAGGGCCAACCGGAAGCGGGGCACGGCTCGGCTTGCCAAGTTTCTTCGTGATGCGCCTGCTTCAGGCCGGTCAAGAGCATGATGTTGGAAGAAGGGGGGGAAACGCCAAATGACTTTCTCGGTGTAGACCACAAAGTTGCCGAGAGCAGTCGTCCCGAATTTTCGTCTCCGGCAGCGGGTGGTCCCACATGTCACCTCAAGCTAAGATATAATTACGAGTAGAGTGTGCTGATGAATCCTGCAAGTAATTAGGGGTTGACATGAACCCCTAACCGAGGTGTAACCTCACGAGAAAAGTCGATTGCGAGGTTTCAAGAGCTGGTGCGGGATGACTTCATGATGAGCCGAGACCGAAGACACATGCCAACTTTCGTTTTTCCCAGCTTCAGCTTTACTTGGCGGGACAACATCTACCGTACAGCATCTATCGCCTAGAGTCTATCGAAAAATGCTAGAGCTGTCGAGGCTGAGCTTGTTTTTCCTACCCGAACCGTGCTTTCTCTTTCCATATTAACCCATATGCACGACCGGCAGCACCGCCTTTCCTGGGTTTTCTGTCGGCTGCGGAGAGACTGTGATGGGTGGGCAAGGTACCCTAGGTCCTGTCTGTACTGTCTGTAGTGTCTGTACTGTACACTACTACAGCTCCGGCCAACGCATCAACGCATGGAAAGCCACAATCAGGACCTGCAGGGCATAACACTGGATTCGGTTTGTATAGATTACAGGACCCGTAATCGCCACCCATCACGACTCTAGCGCTGGTTTATCTAGGTTAGTACTTCGATCGATGCGACGTCGATGAACGAGAAATCCGTGCGTCAGATTCATCGCTAGGTCCCATGAGTTTCAACTTCTTCAGCCGCTCCTGTCTCCAAGGATTGACGCGCCGATCCAGCTCTCCCGTCCTTTGATTCTCCAACGGCTGCACACTGCTGCATCCCCTCGAACCTCTCTAGTACCCTGAACCGAAAGAATACCTAGCAAAAGCCGAAGCCAGCAATGCCAGTCTGCCACTCGTAAGATCCCGTCTTGCTTTTTGCCTGGAGAAACGCGATGCCGGAGATGCAGCTGTCGTGCCACTGACGCAGTTGGTCCGTCTTGCACTACCTTGATCTAGGGACCTAGTTACTGATGGACCTCGGGATTGTCAATCCACGTTGTCGATATCTGTTCAGTTGATCGGCAACTGGATCTTCCCGCACCGTTTCCCTCTTTCCAAGGAAGGCCTTTCCCCCCTTCTCAGAGGCCGATATGATAAGCCACAATTCTGTGGGAGGCGATAAGAGCCAATGCCGAGCGTATCCCATCTCAACGGTGCTGCATCCTGGCCATTCCCGAACAGACACGCGGCCATATCTTTGATCGACTAGGGCCGTTCATGTGCCGCGACTCCGAAGGCAGAAACTTGATGATGCGTCAATGAGAGCGGCTGGTCCTGCAGCCGTAGCAGTTTTACGCCCGTTTGGGGTTTGGGGCTCAAGCCGGCGTATTCTATCCCGGCCATCCTTCCAGAAACTCGGCAGAAGCTCAAAAGCGCGGGGTGTCAGACGGACAGCTGCATAGCAGGAGTGGGCAGCGGACCCTATACCTACATCCCACTAAGGACGTTGATTAGCGGCCAACTTTGAGTAGACGGGTATTGAGTTGGAGTCTTCGGGGGACACTGTAGACGCGCTCCTTGTAGCGTAGGGTACCGGCGGTCCTGGAGCTAGACGGTCGAGCAAATCGGAGTTTGCGCTTGAGCTGAGGCAGCCGAGTACAGTACCCCGGGTCTCATGCACATCCTCAGCATGCGTCGTCGTCGTACCTGCAGGAGCTGCCATCAAACCACGATAGCGTTTCCGGTGTTGTACGGCGGATTTTGCGCCTGTGGCAGATCATCTTTCTTCCACGTCGGCGGCTTCGATTTGCTTTTTTTTTTTTCTCTCTCAGACGAATCCCAACGCCGAGAACAACATGTGAAGGCTTCCACCGGGTGTGCAGAGGCCCGTCTGCTTCATCAACACGACGGACTCTTTTTTTTTTTTTTTTTTTTTTTTTGGTTCTTGTAAGGTATCACATCTCCTCGTATCTTGCCATCTACTCCTGCCGTCGTGGTCCTGAATAGGTGGTGCTGGTGACTTGTCGCTGCGTTCTCCAATGATTTAAAACTCGCCAGTGAATTCTCGAGGCCTACCTATGGTCTCGACTCGGGCGACCCACAAATGCCCCGGCGCAAAGAAAGCAATTGTTGAGTCGACAGCTGCAAAGTCACGGCGAGGAAGGGTTTGCCAGTCCCTGCAGGCCCGGCAAGACCAGGCGGGGCAGCCAGTTGAACGCAACCAAGCCACCGACAGGGGCCACGCCCATGCTGCCAAATAATTTTTTGGTGAAGCTTTGGGGGACGGTCCGTAGGCCGTCGAAAAGTCACTCCGCTCCAGGCACTACGAGACCCGGTCCAGAGTTAACATTCACTCCGCCGCTTGTCTGGCCTTTTCTCTGTGCTGCTACGACACGGCTATCCCACTGCTTTGTCGTCCCCCTCAACCTATATTATCTCTGGGAACCCAATTCGTGCACAATCCCATCGCGCATGATGTTCTAGACACCCGTCAGCCGCTTCCCAGACTTCTTTTCTTCTTTCCCGACCTATCCATCGCTGAGCTTTACGCTTCCTCTCAACCACGACAGAGCACTGGGCCTTTACCTTGTTCGCCGCTCTCTGTTCTCGACTCCCGCCTCATTTAATTCTACTTCCGTTCAGAAGGCGTAAGTTCAGCCGCACAAAGCCTCTCGTCGCATACCTGGCACTCGATATACGGGCGAGTTTTGATACCGCAGCCTGACATGTTGGATAGATTCGAACAGACGTCTCCTGACCCTCTACCTCGCAACTTCCCGCATCGTATCAATCTATCGATAGGTTCTCTGTCATCATGGCCGACAATACGACCGCCGAGCCGTCCGCTGCCAGTCAGCTCTTGCAACAGCACGCCGCGCACCGGGTGACCATTGAGGACGCCGTTGACGAGGACCTTCCCTCGAAGCCCACGGCGAGCACGGAAGCGACTGGCAATGAATCGACGGTACCCCTTCCTGGAAAGGCGGCCGAGAAGCAAAAGGGCCAGGACGCATCAGGCTTAGCCACCCGGTCTCACGAGTTGTTCCCTGAACTCGGTGGAGCTGCGCCCAAGCCCGTGGCCGTCGTTCCGCCCGTCTGGGCTGCGCGGGCCAACGTGAATGGCAAATCAAATGGCGCCAGCCCGGCCAATGGCACTCCGCCGACTTCAGGGCCACCCTCAGGAGTATCTACACCGACTCCCCGGGCTGGTCCACCGAACCTCTCGATCCCAGGGCGTAATGTCGAGTACATGCTTCTTGAACCTCACCACGTGCTTCACCGGACCCAATTGAAACGCCCTCTCCCAGATATCGTCAAGGATTTCAACCGCAAGTCACGGGCCTTGGTCAAGGTCATGAACCAACCTGACGGCAAGCTCAGGGTCGAGGCAACTGGGCCACAAGAGATCGCGACCCAAGCACTAAAAGATTTTGTCAAGCTGATTGGCACAAAGTTGTCCACAAAAGTAACCATCCCCCGCTCCGCCAGAGCCCACGTCATTGGCAAGGGTGGTTCTACGATCAAGGCATTGCAGGAGAAAACCGGTGCCCGGATTCAGATGCCCAAGGTCGAAGAGGGTCAGACACCCGTGGACGATGACGATGATAGCACGATCGACGTCATCATCGAAGGCAATTCCCAGGAAGCTGCAGCAGCTCAAAACGAGGTCCTCAAGATCGTTGGGGAGCGAGCTGGCAACGTCAGCACGCGGCTAAAGGGGATCCCGGCCGAGTTTTATCCCTTTATTGCTGGTCCGAGGAACAGCTCGATCATCAATTTCGAGCAGGACAAGGGAGTCCGGGTCCAGGTGCCTCCGTATCAGGTCTCGTCATCGCAGCCCCTTGCCATGCCAACTCCCGGTCAGCGCCCGGAGTTCATGCCGGCGGTTGATAATTTCATCCAGCTGGCCGGTGAACGTGATGCAGTCAGGGCCGCCCGGGAGGCGATCGAGAAGCGTGCCCAGGAGCTCCGTGAGCAACTGATGATGGAACAGCTCTCGATCCAGAGGGGTCGTCATCAGTTCATCATTGGAGAGAGGGGTATCCCAATGGATAAGTTCTTCGAGGACACGGGATGCACTATCGTCATGCCAGTCGATGAAGACGACGATATGGTGACGATTATCGGCCCTGCTGACCAGGTTCAGACCGGCATGGAGAGGGCCATGGACCTAGCCATGAACATGCAGTGCTCTAACATCGATATTTCCCGCTTCCATCGCCAAGCACCCGGCGGCGCCGCGGTTCACGCGCGCAACGTCACGCGCTACCTTCGCCAGGTCAAGGAGATTGAGCGGCTGGAGAAGCTGTATAACGTGCACTTCAACACCCCGTCCTCCGACCAAGGCGCCCTTCCATGGGAGCTTTATTCGCGCGATGGCAAGAACGCCATCAGGGCCCAGTCAGAAATCAAGGGCCTGGTAGATGCTCACCCCCCCGCTCGTATGGTTACCCTTACGGTCGACCCCTTCTTCCACCAGTACATCCGGAACGAGGTGACGCCCCAAGTCAGACAGAATTACCGCGTTCGCTTGGTTGTACCCGAGCGCTCGGAGGCAGACATTCCCGTTTTGCTGGTGTACGAGGGGGCCTCCCCCCCTGACGCTTACCAAATCCCGCGTTCACAGCCCAACCAAAATGAGATCAACGAAATGCGGAAATGGCTGCTGGACGCCCAAGCTCACCTACTCGGCTTGATCAACCAGCAGGAATCTATCTCCTCGACGGCCATCGAGGTGCCCCAGAAGTGAGCCTATACACAAACCTCGTCGAGCAATGATATCTAACATGTAATCTAGGTACCACGACAAGCTCCGGAAGTTCATTAAGAAGGAACAGGAGAAGCGGCCGGCTAATCAGATACCCGTTCGCGTTTCCAGTCTCGGCACAACGGTCAACATCCGGGGTCCCAGCTCTGCTGTGGAGTCTCTTGCCAGCAAGTGCTTGGAGTTCGTTGAGCAGGAGAAGCAGGACGAGAAGGAGCGTGGCTTCGTTCTAGAATTCGAATTCCCTCAAAAGTTTGCCAATCACCTGATCGGCAAGGGCGGTAGCAACATCCGGGACCTGCGTGATAAGTTCGACGTCGATATTCAGGTCAATGACGGCAAGGTTCAGCTGAAGGGCCCCAAGGCCAAGGCGGAGGCAGCCAAGACTCACATCAATGCCCTTGGCCGCCAGCTGCAGGATGAGGCGACCCACATCCTCAAGATTGACCCCAAGTTCCACCGCGAGCTCATCGGGGCCCAAGGCAGTCAGATTAACCGCCTGCAGACCCGGTACAAGGTTCTTATCTTCTTCCCCCGTGGCGCAAAGAACGCAAAGGACGATGAATCTGTTGCCGAATCCGCCAGCGATGCCGGAAAACCGCGCCGTCAGCAAGCTGCCGACGAGGTTATCATCCGTGGCCCCAAGCGAGGCGCCGACGATGCACGCGATGAGTTGCTGTCGCTCCTGCAGTACCTAAAAGACAACTCATTCACGGACACTGTCACCGTCCAGCAGAAGCAGCTTCCTTCTCTGATTGGTTCCGGCGGCGCCGTCCTGGAACAGCTCCGCCAGTCAACGGGGGCTAAGATCGATATCCCGAGCGCTAAAGACTCGGCCGATGCTCAAGTCGAGATCCAGCTCAAGGGCACCAAGGCACAGGTCGCCGCGGCCAAAAAGATCCTGGAGGAGAAGAAGGCAGTCTTTGACGACACTGTCGTCAAGACCATTGAAGTGGACAGGAAATACCACAAGGCTCTCATTGGCTCAGGCGGTAAGTCTATACGTTGCGGATGCACTCGCTCAGCATAAGGTTGCTAATGAATACAGGTGCGAATCTCCGTGACATTGTCCTCAACGCGGGTGGTTCCGACGATCGGCGGGAGCTTGCACGTACCATCCAGTTCCCCAAGCAGGATGCCGACGGTAACACCATCAAAGTGGAGGGCCGCACCGAGGTTGTCGACAAGATCATTGCGCAGATCCAGAGCATCGTGGCTGAGCGAGAAAGCCAGGTGACCGAGGTTCTGGAGGTACCCGTTGAGAAGCACAGGTCCCTGATCGGCCGTGGCGGTGATGTCAAGCGCGGCCTTGAGACCCAGTTCAAGGTCTCTATCGATATTCCGCGCCAGGGTAGCGGCCAGACCGCGGTCAAGATCATCGGCCAGACAGGCGACGTCGAGAAGGCCAAGGCTCACATAGAGACCCTTGTTCAAGAACAGCAAGGCGAAACTGTTCATATTCCCCGTGCTCTGCATCATGCCGTGTCGAACAACGGCCAGATTTTCCGGAAGTTCCGGAACGAGTACCACGTGTCGGTCGATCACGCCGGCCAACGTATTCCAGAGAAGCCTATGGCTCCTGCCAATACACGGGCGAATGGCGACGCACTCCCCCTGATCACGGATGATCCCGAGGCTACTGCCGACGCGCACTCGTGGAAGGTTGTGGAACTCGCGTCGACCGAGGAAGGCGATATCCCGTGGGTTCTCCACGGCTCGTCTGAGAATATCGAGAAGGCAAAGAAGGCCATCGACGCCGCGCTCGAGCAGGCTCGCAAGCAGACCGCCGCTGGATACCTAATCCTCCCAGACCCGAAGACGTACCGCTATGTCATTGGCCAGGGTGGCAGCAAGGTCAACTCGATTCGCAAGCAGAGCGGATGCAGGATTACGGTGCCTCGTGACCAGGCCAAGGGAGAAGCCATCGAGGTGGTTGGCACTAAGGAAGGCGTGGAAAAGGCCAAGGAGCTAATCCTAGCTGCTGTGCGTGAGGGCGTCAACGGCAGACCTGCACGAGAGTAGTGTTTTGCATCTCTGTGATCAATTACTCATCCTTGTCCGTTGCTTAGGGGGACTTGGAAACTGGGAGGCTGGTATTCATGGCAAAGAAAAAGAAATTATACAGGGAAATAAATTGCGGAACGGAAACGGTTGCTTAGTAGGGCGTGGCAAGAAGAAGGGAGAGGGAATGCATGTCATATCCCGGGGTCTTAGGCCTAGTATTCGTTGTTTTTTAATTCGCACAACTTAGTCTCTTCTGAATCCCGTCGTTGTTTGTCGCCTACGACATCTAGTTAAAAACGTAATTTGTGCTCTTGCTAGAACTCATTTGAATTAGGGGTGCTTGTATATGTAAATATACATGGACATGTGGACTGGTCCCAGATCCTTTGATAGTTAAGTACTCTCCACTCTTTCATCTCTCCCATCCTCTCTTTCCCCTGCCTTCTCTCCAATTCTGCCCTCTTTTCTCCCATACGCCTCTGCAACCCAGATAAGCCAAAAAGAGGGAGGAGAGCATTCATTAGGCTACGAGTAAGCAGCAGACATGCGAGGAGCCTTGCGTGGACAATAGAACTGCGTCGGATGTCTTCATGCTATGCCGATGAACCCTATTTTTGAACTCCCGTCCCGGTAATGGCCCTGCCCCCTTGCTCCGTTCCCCTGACTGCACACATCCCAACACAGGTGAGTATCCCTTCCCCCCCCCCTCCTATACTCCTTCCCCACCCAAAATCAAATCAGAATTACCTGCCCCTGATACCGCTCAACAAAAGATTGCCACCCTTAAATGTTCGAGTTACACAACGCCCTAACAAACCCCCCCAACAGCCTACATAAAATCATCATCCTCCTCCTCTGTCTCATCCCCGTCCAGCCGCCTCCCCATCGCCAACCGCGCCGCCTCGTCTGCCAGCGTGATGATGTCACGCAGCAGTTCCTCGGGGTGGCTCCGGCTGCCCTGCACCGGCATCTCGGCTTGAATCGGCGGCAGTGTGATGCCGTGGGCAGCATTCGCTCCACTGCATCCGGCGACGGTATCACCGGCCCCGCTGCTCTCACTGCTGCTACCCCCGTGACAGTGGCGATGGTGATGATGATGGTGGTAATGGTGATGGTGATGATGGTGGTCAACATCCGTCGCCGAAGAGGAACCGACTGCGGCAGCCGCAAATGAGGGCAAATTCCTGTTGGTGGAAGATGAGGAAGGATCTGATGCGGCCGGTGGTGCAGGGGAAGAAGCGTTCGAGACCACCGGTCTAGGTTGGTGTTGTTGGGAATCGCCGCTCGCTCCGCTGCCGCCGGGGGCCTTGACCTTGACTTTGACCTCGCCCGCGATGCCGTCGATCCGCAGTGAGGTCGTCTGCTGTGCGTCGGGTGTCGGGGCCTGCGACGGCTTGAGATTTGGCGGCGGCGACATGGCGATCAGTTCATGCAGGTACTTTTTCGCCTCGTCGGACCCGTCCATGAGCCATTTCAGGCAGATCTGCACCCTCTCGCGCGCGTAGCGGTTGTAGTCGTCGTACACGCAGCAGTTGAGCAGGCTGATGACGCCGTTGTGGCGCAGGATTTGGGCTTGCACCTCCGGATTGCCTGGGCTGCTGCGCCCGGGCGGCGGCTGGAGCAGGCCGGCTAGGATGTGCAGAATCTGGCCTTTGATCCCTGCCCAGGGATACTTGTGCGCGGGCTCTTCATCTAGGGGACGGGCGGGCGCTAGCGGATGGTCCTCTGAATCGTAGCCGTGGTCATGGTCATCGCTGCTGTTGCTGGTTTGCTGCTGCTGTTGCTGCTGTTGCTGCTGGCGGTTAGCCGAGCGGGCTGGCAACTCGACCATGGGCTTTTTGGGCACGCCCGCTTCAAGGCCCTTGAGCAGTACGAGCAGCTCGTATGTGGCTTCCCACTCGATAAGATACTGCCGTGTCTCGGGAAGCTCGTTCACAGTTGTTAGGAGCTCGAGAAACTGCTGGATGCCGTCCTTGGCGCGTTCCATGTCCCAGCTATCCACCGGAAAGTCGGCTGGGTCGCACAAATCGTTGCGGATCTGTGCTTGGATGTGCATCAAGGCGGCACACTCGGGCACAATCCTACTGCGGAACTGGATGAACAGAAAATGGAGTAGCTTGACGTCCCGGAGGTGCTCTTTCGATTCGGGGGGCGGCGGGTCGTTGTTTCGGGCACGGAACATATTATTGACAAGCCTCAAGAGAACGGTCTGAGCTGGGGAGATAATGTCCTTGGGAATACGCAGTGATTGCCAAGCATATGGAATCAGAGCGCTGTGGTGAACCGCCTCAACAATCTGCGTAGTAAGCTGGAAGATGAGCGACTGCTCGCTCTTCTCCCAAACAGCAATGAAGACGAGTATCTCCCTCAGCAGGCTCCTTCCGCACTCAAGTGCTAAAAACATCCTGCATCTTGTCTTCTGGAGGTTCTCACCGGCCCTGCTCAATGCCAACCCGGCGTTGTCGAGGATGCACGATTTGACAATCATGTGCAACGCTTCGATCTGCTTGGGGTCTAGAATATTAGGCACCTCGGTTAGAAGACCGTTCATGGGACCTTCGCCGTATGAATCGTCGTCGTCGATGTCTTCTTCCTCGATCATGTCATCGTTGTAATCATGGACATAATGGCCACCGTCCTTCCCATCTTGTTCCCCGGAACCTTCTGGTAGGGACACCCGCTCGGCGGAGTGAACAGAGCCCTCGTGGTCGGCAGTTCGATACGAGTGAGCATATCGGTTGACGAGATTGGCCTTGCAGTTCTCGGTCCTTTGTTGGGCAAATTCAACCGTGGGCATAGGGACAACCCAATCATCGTAGTTCGGATCCCGCGTCTTTAGCCACCAAGTATCGACCTCTCTCGACACGCGGCCGTAAGCCTTGTCTTGCTCAAATTTGTCGGGCTCGTCTTCTTTCCATTGCGGGGAGATCCTGGCATCATCGTCGACGTCGTCCGCTCTTACACGCATCGTTCCCTCGGGCAGCCAGTTCCAAGCCAGCGGAGAGATACACGGTAGACGCCCGGGGGGGAGTTTTTTGACTGTTACAGTCTCCTCATACTCCGTAAGTAGTTGCCTTGCTTTGTCGCAGAACCTCGAGTTTCGCTCAAACCAGTTCTGGACTTCAGTTTTGGCGACATCCGGCCGGAATTCGCCATAACCGTTGGCCTCTGGGTCATCGGCAAGGGCATCGTCATCGAACAGGACGGTAGACCAGAAAGCCATCTTGTTCCGATCATTCTTAGCGATCCAGTTGTGGGCTTGCTGTAAGCATGTCACGAGCAGCTTCTTATCTAAGAACATCGTGTCAGCCAGGAAGGGTGCAGCACTAGGGACCCCACACGCAACATACAAAGCTCCGTGATCTCACTAAGCTTGAGCCGCGCAGATTCCTCTAGGACATCACCATCATAAGCTTTACTTGTGACGTTGATGCAGAGGATGATGGTCTGGTAGAGCATCTGATCAAATTGGGCGGCAGCGCACAGGTCCTGGGGGATCTCGGGCTCAGGCACTACAAGAAGATTCCTGGCAACATGCATGAGCTTGATAAGCAGTTGAAGGTCCTCCTTGAGTGACGGATAATTCTTAGTGATAAGTGCTGTACTCTCCTGGGGCGTCACGCCCTTATCGGGGTCGTTGAGGCTTGCCAGAGGGCCGATGGACCGGGTGGTCAGGCTGGGAATAGCGGCCGCGAAGTCCCGGGTGAGCCATATCCAGACCTCGACGCTCTTAGATAGCGTCTCCCTGACAGGGCGCGTTAGAGCCTGAGAGACACACAACCGACGGGAAGACTTCTTACCTGACATCTTTGAGATTGTGCGTCTTTTCGAGCGTTCTCGAGATGAACTTGGTGACATATGCCATGGTGCGGGGCCCGATAGCCGGATCCAGCTTCAGCCACCCCTCGAAACAACTCATAGAGGATGTGAAGCACAGCTCTTCGATGGTCAACGGGCGCCGACCGCTCGCCGGCGGAGTGGGAGTGTCGGGAGGAAGCGCAGTAGAAGCCATGGCGGCTTGCCAGGCAGGAGTTTCCCCCGTGCCACTTGCTCGAATAAAGTTCGTCTTCGGCCCGCCACCCGCGCTGATATCCCTGGAGCGGCAAGGAGGAGAGAAAGACTCAATTCCGCAACGTGGGTTGCTAGTCGATTGAAGCGGGGTAACAATGGCCAAGGAGGAAGTGGCTGCCCTGTATTCAGGTATTGTGGTAGAAATTGGCCGATATCTTACTGAAAACGCCGTCAGGCTCGAAACGGTTTTGATGGTGAGTTTGCGATTTTAAAATGTTTTAATAATTCAACGGGCCGTTTGAACTTGGGGCAGAGTACCGCGTAGGTGTGGCTGGAGGGACCTGGCCGTTTTACCAGCCTAACTGCATCTGGCTCTAGTGTTATCAAAGACCCTGGTCAAGTAAGGATGGAACCCGTCCATAATCGAACGTCGTCGCAACGGCGGGGTAAAGAAATGCCCGTCAGCCCCTCCAAAAATTGCTCGATAGCGCGATGGAGGGGGGGGGGAGGCAAGGGGGCATTTTTGACGACAACCAACAACCACTTTCACGCAAATAGAATTTTTTTTTAAGGAGAGGTAGCCAGAATCCCCATTGCCTACCATGACTGTCGATCTCCCCGATCACTTTGATAGTAAGCTAGTCAATTTCAATCCACTCCCCAATCACTAACCGCGGCCGCCCGCCTCCAGGACCCGTACACATCGCCGTAATAGGCGGTACTGGCCTGGGCAAAATAGATGGCTACACGCCCGTGGCGGCCCTGAACTTGGTGACACCCTGGGGTGCTCCCTCGTCGCCGATTCTGATCCTCGAGCACGCCGGCGTCCCCGTCGCCTTCCTCGCCCGCCACGGGCTGCACCACCAGCTCGCCCCGCACGAGGTGCCGGCGCGCGCAAACATCGCTGCGCTGCGCTCCATCGGTGTGCGCACCGTCATCGCCTTCTCGGCCGTCGGGTCGCTGCGCGAGGAGATCAAACCCATGGATTTTGTCGTGCCGGACCAGATCATCGACCGGACCAAGGGCGTGCGACCCTTTACCTTTTTCGAGGGCGGCGTGGTGGGCCACGTCGGCTTCGCGGATCCCTTCGATGCCGGGCTTGCCAAGATCGTCCAGCAGTGCGCGGCCGCCATGCGCGGGGACGGCGTCCGGCTGCACAGCGGCGGCGTCGTCGTCTGTATGGAGGGCCCCCAGTTCAGTACCCGCGCCGAGAGCAACATGTACCGCGCCTGGGGTGGCTCCGTCATCAACATGAGCGCGCTGCCCGAGGCCAAGCTTGCCCGCGAGGCCGAGCTGGCCTACCAAATGATCTGCATGGCGACCGATTACGACTGCTGGCACACCACCGAGGATGTGGACGTGGCCATGGTCATGAAGTACATGGCTGCCAACAGCGAGAATGCCAAGCACCTGGTGGGTGCCGTGCTGGACGAGCTGTGCAAGCAGGAGAACAGCAGCCTCGTGTTGGCCAAGCACTGGGAGGGGAGTGCCCAAGGGGCAGTGAAGTTCATGACCAAGCCCGCCGGGCGGGATCCCGAGGCCATGAAGAGGGTGGAGTATCTGTTCCCCGGGTTCTGGGATGAATGAGACCGCAGTCGCGTTGTATTTCCACTGTGTTCGGATATATCTAGAGGGAGCGCTTCAACTAGTATTTTGGCGCCAATAGACAGGAGCGAACGTTAGATAGACCTGGCGCTGTAGGAAGACATAGGCCAGCTCAACCAATCACTCGGTGATCACGGCATACCAAACAACTCTCTTATTCCTACTCACGCTCGGCCATGCACTTGTCGCATATGCAAAAGTAGGTACAAGGTCGTATCCTGCATATAGACAAGATAGATGAGGTATCCATGAATGCCTCCACAAAAAAATGCACCCACTACACTAACAATACCTCATAACCGGAGAAAGAGAAAAAAAAATAGAAAAAGAAAAAGAGAATAGTACGTCACAACCATAGCAGTGAACCCTTCATAACACCAACCTCCTAGCACCCCTGACCGATCAGCCAAAGTATCACATCAGCAGATACAACCCCCTAACCGCCTTCTCCACAACGGCAACATGCCAAGGCCTGACATCGTGTTCCCGCTCCACCACGCCCCGCACTCGCGCCAGCGTGCCTAGGCCCCGGAAGTACATCAACATCTCCCTCAGCAGGGCGTCGTACATGGCCCGCGTGTTGTCGCTGTACACCACGTTCACCTCCATCAGCGCCGGCGGGTCCTCCGCTTTCGGTCCAGACCTCTTGACCAGGTAGCCGCTCGCCAGGGCGGGGTTGAGGTCCGTCAGGGAGGCCGAGTTATTGAGGCGATGGGATATGACGACCCCGTGCGTGGTTTCGGTGGTTTCGACTAGGGTCATGTCGACGTCTTGCTGTTCGGTCCCTGTTTGGTGTGGTAGTTGCTGTTGGGAGGAAGGGTGGCTATCGCCGCCACCGCCGCCGCTGGGAGTGGCAGCGGCCATGGGTGTTGCTGGGTTGTTGCTGGTCTGGTCGGGAGAGACGACGGAGAATGGTTGTGGGGTTGAGACGGGCGTGGTGTAAAAGACGGACGGGGCGGACAAAGGGATGACGGCGGCTGGGGGGATGAGCTGGAGGGAGGGGTCCGTGTCGACCGTGAGGAGGATGAGGGAGACGGCGGATCGCGTCTCGGCCTGGGCCATGGCCATCCACTGCTCAATTTCCTGCTGGTCCATGGAGCCGCACTTGGTGATGACTATTCGCCAGTGGACTTTGCACGACGAGATCAGATCGTGCGTAGTTTCCCAGATTTCTTGCATCACCTCTATGAGTTGGCGAGATAGTGGCCGGCCTCGTCTCCCAAGGCAATACGAGGCCATTGTTTGGCTGCTACCTCTGTTGTCGGTCCAGGCGGCTGTGACCCATCTTTCGTCAACGCTCCGCGCATACGCGACGTGCATGCAAGAATACTCCCGCAGGAGATTCGGCGAGGGTGCGGCGGATAGCTTGAAATCGATGCCCCTTGGGAGAGCGCGCTCTAGCATGATCGCTGGAGACGGCATTGGCCCGCCAAAGAGGGTGCATCGATCGTAAGTCTCGAGGCAGAGTCTGCTACAGTCCGAGGGGGAGAGAACGAAGAGGGAGGTTTCGGAGCCAAGGATGTCCAGAGGCACGAGCTGAAGAACCAAGTCGTTGGCGATCGCCTTCTTCCTATCCATCATGCATCGCTTGTAGTGCTCGAAGAGCTCCTGGAATGCAGAGCACGAGTCCACGATCGAGCTGGGGGTATCCGGCGAGTATGCAAAATACACGACGAAGTTCTTCTCGGTCATGGACGAGTTAGCAAGCGTCATAGCTAGACTCGCCATCTGATCGGTGAATGCCGATCGAGCCCGCGTAATGTTCAGGCCTGGGGAAATGATATCCTGGTCCGCAGTAAGCAGAACAAGACCATTGACAATACTGCCGGCCGTCGGCAGCGTCTCAAAGGTGCCCAGTCCAAGAGACTCGTATGTGCTTTGCACCCTATCCAGGAACGCGGACGCATTGTCCCGCATAGCCTCAGCATGAGGCAATATGCACATGGCGACGATGTCCTTCGAACCTTGCACGGGTCGAAGGCCCAATGTCTCCCAAAAAGAAACCGCCGAAGGCAGCACCGAGAGCTGACTATCGTAGCGTCGGAGTTCGACATGAGGCGCAGGAATCGTGAATATACTCGATTTGGGGGGCTCGGCGGGCCTCACTTGCACCCGACCGTTTGGCTGTACAAGCAGGGGTACATCTTGGACCTCGGTGAACGGTCGAAGTTGGCACCCAACTGCTCCCGCAAGCGACCGTGGGAGGGCCGTCTTCAGGCCCCGAACTGAGTACCGAAGTGCCTTGATCAAGTTTCGGCGCACATCTTGGATTGAAGAACGAGGGAGTTGCGGAGTTAGCTTGAGAAATCCAGTCGCCGCCTGTTCAGTAAGGATCTGTGCAACGGTAATAAAGTCGTCATCGGAGACTGATATGCGGAGCGGTACCGGCTCGGGATCGACGAAGTACTTGGGGAGAGAGAACTCCAGGATTTCAGAGTTCGATAAACGTGACAGATCAGGAGGCCCGTAGCCGGGCGAGTCGGCCGAGATGTTGTCCAGCTCCTTGAAAGATGCCGCCATAGATATGACATCGTCATCCGGCCGTTTTCGGAGAACGCTTGACTTGGCTGGAGAGGAGGCGCGACCTAACGGGTCGCTAGCACCATCGTCATCTGAAGCCCAGCTACTATCATCAGAGTCTGACGCGGCGTCATCTCTCTGCGACGAGTTGTTCGCGTTGGCACTGGCCATCTTGGCTAACAGAGAGCTGATGCTAGAGGGCAACTCCTTGAGATTCCTGCGTTGTCTTGCGGATCCCAGCAGTCTGCCAGTAGTGAGTGGGCCCACGTTCTGCAGCGCTCTACTCTCTCTGTCCTTGAGGGCCGGCAGTCTGAAGTCGAATGGCCCACTTTCTTCGTACTTCTTGCTGGCAAGTGACAGGGCTGGGTCGAAATCAACCTTGTCAAACAGGCTAGGGCGTCGGCGGGGAGCACCTCTCCAGGAAGACACTGAAGGGGCCGGCGTGTGAATCGACGCTCGGATTCGCTTGTAGACGGTCTCGGGGTTGAAGGGGCTCGGGTGTCTCTTGATCCCGATTGCAGAATTACGATTAAAACTTTCGATATTATTTTGCTGCCGACTCTCCTCGGCCAGCGTGCTGCGGGCGTGTTTCAGCTCGGGCTTGGTGAACTGCGGTGATGCTGGGCGTGTATCTGCCTTGTCATCCTCGACACCGGATGCGGCTTGGATGTGTTCTGCAAATGTCTGGCCTGCGTTTTCCTGCATTTCCAGCGTAGGCATACCGCCGGAAAGTGTCGGCATATCCAGATCGATTGCAACAGGCTGTTCGTCAAAGAAGTTGAAGTCAGCGTCGGTAAGTTCGTTGCCTTCAAACATATTTTCACCCAGATCGCCAAAGATGTTCTCCTCCGCGAAGTTATTGATCACTGGATCGGGCCTGGACTCCTGGCCATCCCATCCGACGTTGAAGCCGTCCGGGACTGGGGCACTTTGCTGCATTGCCGTATCAGCATCGCCGAGTGCATTGGCTGCAGGTTGGCCGGCTGGGCTCAAGACGGCGGCGCCGTCGAACCCAGGCGTCACACCTGACGGGTGTACTCCGTCCGGGGGAGTTGGATACATGGCCCCTGGCTGCGGAGCGGGCCCGCCGTTGGTGGAACGCCAGAGCGCCATGGGCGAGTAGCCGTTGCCCTGGGGATTTCTCGTGTCTGGCTCCTCACGCTCGCGCGCGAGGATGGCCTCTCTCTCCTTTTTCCTCCGTGCAATGGCTTCTGCCCGCTCCTGCATACCGCAGTACCATACCTTTGCCTTGCTCAGGGGGTCCGAATGGTCGCCACCTGCTGCTGAGAGTGCTTTGTCGAACGTCACATCTAACATGGCGTCCAACTTTGGCTTCCGAAAACAGAGGACGGCCGGCCAGGGAGCGGTGGGGCCCGAGTTAACGAGAGGCGTTCGTTTCCCGTCTGCTCTCTGCTCGTACGGCTTCCGTTGGAGGAAGTGTATATTCAGCCAAGAACAGCCGTCCAGCAATGATGGCGACATACCGCGCATCTGAAGCAGTTTGCAACACGTAGTTTTCCATTGCGAGAACCTGTCGTTCTGCCCTGACCCCAGCCGGCTGATTTGCGTGTCCGGAGACTGGCCGAAGTTGTTGTCGGCGAACTGATTGTCCGTATCTATGACCCCCTGCAAAGCCCCAAATGCTCCAAACGGCGCAGCAAGAACGACGGGACCGGCAGGCAGCAAACTTGACCGCAGCATGTCGGCAGAGGACACCAAGCCGTGAAGTATGGACACGTGCAGAGAGATGACAAGAGACCCCGTTGTGGTGAGGTAGACGCGGAACGCAGCGAGAGCCGAGGCCAGGGGCGGCTGACTCGAGTCGGCATCACCGGGGTTGAAGGCTTGTTGCGGCAGCAATAGGGTGCGGTGGTTCAGGACAATGGCGCCGATTTTTCGGCAAAAGTACGTCGTCAAGGATGACAAGACAGCCGTGATGAAAAATTCGTGGATCTCGCGCGCCGGGACCGAGCCGTACCCCTTGACATCAGCCACTGGATTTGGCGTAACTTTTCCATCAACTACCGCAGGTGCAGGTGGCAGGTTGAAGGTCTGCGCGCATCTCATTGTCATCTCCAGGGCAGAACCAGTGGATGACGAGCTGCTCGGCGTCGTGATGGAGCTTGGCCCCGGCGGTCTGCTCTTGAGCAGCCCGATAGGCTCCAAGCTCCCATCGCCAGCCAGGCCCAGGGGATAACCGCAAACCTCCATCCTCGCATGAAGCCCGAGCGTCTCCGGACAGTTCGGCGTAGCGGGGTCTCCTGACGAGAGATAGAAGCACCAGATGCCGCGCCGGACGGCATCCATGTAGACCAAGTGGCCATCGGTTCGTAAGGCATCCTCGACATCGGAAGCGTTGAACGTGTAGGTCGAGGATTGCGAGGCGATAGGCTCATAGATGCGGAAAGAAATGGCGGAGAGGTTGTTCTGTGTGCAGGTTTGTCAGCGGGCGAGCGAGGCCGGCAAGGTCCAAGACGGTCTCACAATCAACAGAGTGTTAGTCTCATATTCACCAGCGTCCATATCGGAGGTATCGCGCAAGGCGGGGGCGCAAATATCAGGCGGTCATCCACCGAGGACGGGCGTCGGAGGGGCGGTTTGACGAGAAGCCGGCGCATACGGACCGCGGGCTGCAAGCTACCGGGGCTCGGAGGGTGACGTGAGGCTAGGAGCAGGCTGGATTGTTCGAACTCTATGAGCCGGGGTGCCGGGCTCCATGGCAGCGGGCGAAACCCCAAAGGTGAGCGCAGCTACGCGAATCACTGGCGACTCGCCGCCCGAGACATCCAGGCCGTTGGACTCCAGCACTCGAAGGGCTTCGCTGGTTGGTCGGCGCGTGGCCAAGGCGGGTGTGGGAATGTCAATTCGCCTATCGAACAAGATGGCGTTGGATCCGAGTGCACGGCTCGCGACTGAAATGCCAACAGGAACTAGGATGCAGTGTGGTGAAAGCAAGTTCGGTCGTCGGGATGTGGTGGGTGTGGTCTGGTGCAACTTCGGGCACTTCTTGCGCCGCACGTACAGATTACAGAATGCTGCACGTTCCAGCCCGCGCTGCCACAGCAGGGTGCAGGCTTGCCAAGCCGACTCAGAGCAGGGGTGGCACATGGGAAACTCGGCTGTCAAAGAAATGGGCCGTGATGGCCAAACGGGAACAATATTTGGCCATGAATTCTATTAAACGTGCTCGTCGATTTTCCACCGACAGTTTGCTGTGTCTGGGGTTTCTCTTTCTCGACGTCGGTGTCTTGTCAAAAACATCGGGTTTGTAATTTAGTTATCCGTCGGCAAGGTTGGTCAGGTTACACTTGGAACAGGCAAAAACTCCCCATGGCAAACGGACTTTCCCGGCGCCAACCCTGGGCGGGCCCAAGGACCCGTCGAGCCCATTTCTCTCCCCGCCTTCCGTTTCGAGACCGAGGGACGAAACTTTTTGGTTTTCTGCCCCTCGAGGCCTGCAACGCTCGCTTGCGGCTCTGGAGCCTCGGACTCATCCTGTCCCAGCAAGGCCAGCATCCACCATGAAGTTAACAAATCCGGGTGCAGTTCCTGTGTAAGCACTCTCAGCGCTCAATTGTTGATCGATGTTATTTGTGGTGTCTCCCCTTGAATCCTGACTGATGATCGCAGATACACTGTCGCGGGGCCTTCGACGGCTAGGCCGCTGCCAGACTGGCTTGCGCGCCGCAGGAAACGATCGTCCAAATATGACGCTGAAAACCTCAACAACTTTGAGTTGATACAAGAGTTTGAGTTCGAGGAAGGCAAGGCGCACCGGCCGCTTATTCTATCCCTGGACGGGAAATCTCGAGTAGCTAACACGTGCCGGAACAGCAAGCAATTGCGTAAGAGTGAGCGAAGATGGCAACTGGATTATGAGCTCGGGGACCTACAAACCCCAGTTCCACGTCCATTCGACCCAAGAATTGTCTCTCTCCTTCTCTCGGCACACCAAATCCGAGAATACAACGTTTCTCCTGCTCAGTTCGGACTACTCGAAGAGCGTGCACTTACAAACCGACCGGTCGCTAGAGTTCCACACACCGATGGGGTGCCACTACGAGATCAGACTTCCGAGGTTCGGCAGAGATTTGGCCTACCTCCGCCAGAGCACCGAGGTGCTTGTCCCTGCTGTTGGCTTGAGTTCGGATGGCTCCGGGTATGGCGAGGTCTTCCGACTGGATCTAGAGAGGGGCCAGTTCCTCCGGCCCTGGCAGGTTGATATAGGTGAAGACGATCCGGAGAGCGGTTTGCAGGGGAGCATACATGCGGGCGCCGTCAACGTTGCGGCGGTAGCGGAGAGCACACACGGCCTCTGTGCCTTCGGCACTTCGATCGGCACCGTTGAGTACTACGACCCGCGCAGCAAGGGGAGGGTGGCTGTGCTTGGAGTTCAAGAGGGCGAGGTGACGGCATTGGACTACAGCGGTGACGGGTTGTCCCTCGCTCTGGGAACAAGCACTGGTCAGATTCGTGTGTTCGACCTCAGAAATCCACGCCCGCTCTTGAAGAAGGATCAGGGGATGGGACTGCCCATCAAGAACCTGATCCATCTGAAGACGCCCACGGAGGAGCGCAAGCTTCTCTCGGCCGACAAGAGGATTATCAAGATATGGGACGAGCAGAGCGGCGACCTCTGGACCTCGATTGAGCCGCTGGTTGACATCAATTTTGTCACGCATTGCCCAGACTCGGGCATGATTTTGACCGCCAACGAGGTACGCATCGACAGGCGGATATCCTCCGTACTTCAGTGTACGCGGTTTGCTAATGTGAGGCGATTGCAGGGCAAACAAATGCACAGCTTCTTTATTCCCAATCTAGGGCTGGCGCCGAGGTGGTGCCATTTCCTGGATAACCTCGTCCACGAAATGGAGAACGAAACTCAGACCGAGACTTACGACAACTACAAGTTCTTGACTAAGCCCGAGCTCAAGTCTCTCAGTCTGGACCACCTTGTTGGGAAGACCAACCTGCTTCGGCCATATATGCACGGCTACTTTGTCGCTGCTAAGTTGTATGACCAAGCCCGGCTCATCGCGAATCCCTACATCTGGGAAGAGGAGCGTGCCAAGCGAATCAAGGAGAAGGTTGACAAGGAACGTGCGAGCCGCATCAGAGGGGCCAAGAAGGTCAAGGTCAACCAGAAGCTCGCAGACAAAATCCTGCAGCGGCAAGAGAAGAGAGGGAAAGTGGACACCGAAGCGGGTGTTCTTGGCGATTCTCGCTTTGGGAAACTCTTCGAGGACGAGGAGTTCATGGTGGATGAGACCAGTAGGGAGTTCCGGGCCCTCAATCCCAGCACCACAGTGCCTGGCGCCGAAGGATCCCAACCCCAGGACGTCCGTATGGGCGGTGCCGATTCGAGTGATGACTATAGTGGATCAGAGGATGACGGGGAGGGTAGGAAGTCAAAGGACGAGGTGGTCATGCAAATATCGTCTTCGCGAGCCCAGGGCGGCCAACTCAGGGATTCAGCCCTCGGCTCCCGGGCACAAAAGCAGGGCCGTACCGCAAAGACACGAGCGGGCGATGTTGTTGGAGAACAACAAATCACATTTGTACCGGAATCCAAGAAGAAAGGCAAGCCGCCACCGGAGCCAGCGAGCAAGCGCAAAGACGCAAGACGGAGCGCGAGCACCAACACCTTCCGAAGGTTATAAACACCAGATCCGCTTCTGCTCAGATGAAGAAGAAAAAAATACCCTATATTATACAAGCCAAAAAATTGTGGTATCCATGCCTGACTGGTATCCCCTTCTTTCATGAATCGACTCGATGGCCGCAAATGCAACGTCATGATCCCGCATCTGTCCGTCTAGTTAGTCCTCGACCTCGTCGAGCGAGCCATTCTCTCTGGCTCCCTCATCGCGGCAAGAAACAATCTGCCCAACCAAACAGTCTACCGCCCCAACCCCTCGCCGGACGGACTTTCTATACCGTCTGTCCCATCACTTCCGGCTAAAATTCGCCCGCAGCTTCTTCCCGGGCTTATTGCCCTCGTCCGCCCCCTTCTCCAGATCAAGGTGCTCCGGGCTGATCTTGGGCGTGGGTGGCACGTCGTCCAGCCTGGTTCGCCCTCCTCCGCCCCGACCGCCGCTTGATTCCTTGACCGAGCGGGGGAACTCGCTCCGCCGCGGCGTGAGGACCGTGACGACCTTCCTTGCTGATCTCCGGATGGTCTCCTTGACGGTCCACTCGCGCTTCTTGGCGAAGAAGAAGAGCAGTGAGCTGGCGACTGTGTGTGGCGGGGTTGGTTGGTTAGTCTCGGGAGGTCCGTTGTTAAAAATACTTGGGAATGGAGGTGGAGGAGGGGGGAGGGACTCACTGCCGAAGAGAGCGACTACGACGACCACGACGATGATGGCGATGATTGCCCCTTCCGATAGAACTAGACCCCCCGGCGCTGTGCCCGAGGCACCGTCGTCGAAGCCTGCTGGGCCCGGGTGGCCTGTATAGGGGTCTTCGGTGGCGAGGGGGAAGTATATTGATGTTGACGTTGTCGCTTCCGCCGCCATTGTCGCCGTTCTTTCCTTCCCGTTCCTCCCGGTCTGGCCTGATCGTTTTGTTTTTGGCTTACGCCGGTTGGGTATGTCTATTCGTCGTCGTTGTCGGTGTTGTCGCCTAGTCTCCAGAGACTCGGATGGGTTCGAAGCGAAGTGGCACGATAAATCGAATGACCTTGACCCCGCGCGAACCAACAGCGCAAGCGGGTGAATGAATCAGAAGGCGGTGATGACGACGTTTGCTGGTCCCCGGGAAATGGGCAAGGGAAAGGTGTGGAGGTGCCGCCGCTGTGGTGCGGGTGCGCGCCAGGCGGGTGTTATTTAGGATGAATCGATGGGGAGGAGGGGTGCGAGTTGGACACCAAGAAGGGGGGTGAAAGCGATGAGGTCCTCTCTCTCAACAAACGGAGCAAGAGTCAGATCCTATAGCAGTCCCTGTCTATTATGCTACCCTATCTACCTATCACCGGCGGGAACACCGGGCGTGCCTGCAAAGTCAGATCCAGCAATTGTGATGCTCTTTTGCATGCATGCGAAGAGTCCAGCCCTTCCCTCCTCGGCACTTGCATGCAATTGGGGGGAGATTTTCCTCTTGCGTCCTTCCCTGCCATCCCATTGGTGCTCAAAGCGCCCGACCATGTGCTGCCCTGCAGAGCGCAACAGGGGGATTGGTTGCCGCCTTGGGTCCCAACCGACGGGCAGGGGTACGGGTTGGCCAATTGTGGGAGGGGAGAAGATGTGCCTGGGCGGCTCAAGGGGGGTTGTTGGTGCATCACGTCACATTCTTCTTTTGGCGTTGGTTTGCACTGCAGTTGCGATAGGCGCCGTTCAGGCACAGCTGCGTACTCCGTAGCTCGAGGGAGGGGAGGGTTTTAATCTGTATGGGCTACAACACCGGAGGGGTTATGTTGGAAAACTCTGGACTGGCTTTGAAAGTCGGCGACTTCTTACAGCATGCACCTGTCGATGTGACAGTCACATCACAACCGGGATTGATTAAAGTCAAAAAGGCGTGATGCTCGAAGGGCACCCAAAGCTATGATCGACACATCCCTCGCCGTTTGCAGTATCCGTACGTGCATCGCAAGTACCTATGCAAAAATCCCGTTTTCTGGTCGTTCAGTTGCAAATGGCTACCATCGTGGCTGTGGGGTAGCCACTGTGTGTCGGTTGCCGCCGTGCTTCAGGGTGGAGAACTTTGGAGTTGATTGGAGACAGCCTCCAACGTCCGGAGACACTAACCTGTGCAGAATGCTTGTTGGATCCATTCCTCAGGTATCTAGGCATCTCGAAGGCCACATGTTCCAGATACCGGTCAATGAGATCGAATCGAGGGAATGGAGCGGTGGAGGGCGTTCTATTTACGGCGCTGATCCGCATCGGATGCTCCTTTCCCGGGGAAATATTTTAGGTCGACTTGCGTGCCCCACAAGACCACCAGCAACCGCTCCGAGCGGCCACATCTTGGGCTTAGGAGATTCGACGACACATCAACTCTTCCTATTCTCTTCAATGGATCAATAGTTATCGGTTTCTTTTTGTTCACTTTGGTGGGCTTGATCTTGGGCGCATATCTTGAAACACCCGAGTGGATCCTGCTGCAGTCCGTATTTAGACAGGCGCGTTGCTCGGAATCCAGTACGCCGAGATCTGACCTCGACAGCACGCTGCAGAGATAAGCTTATCCTAGATGGAGAACCACTGCCGGTTACCTTCTGAGCCAACTATGTCCAGAATCACTCAAGCACTTTGAGCCCATGGCGGTAACTCTCTTCGGGCTCCGTTCGTACTGATCGAGAATTCTCTGCTTCACATCGGGCGTCGGGCGGCCAAGCCATGCTTTACGCTGCTCCTGGATTACAGCAGAAATCCCCGGCGTGGAAAGAAGCTGCGAGGAGCCCGATTCTAGTTGCGCACTTGGTGCAGTTGCGTTCCTATTCTTGATTACGTCACCAGTCCGCTCGCAGCAATGCACAAGGGACCTCAAGTCTCCCACAATCTTACTGATCTATCCCTCCAAACAATCCATTCATTCCACCTGATGTTGTCGTTTCTTCCTTCACGTTAGCAAGTTATAGTTAGTTAGTTGAACAGACTAGCAGTCCATTGACTATCAACATAAGAAGACCAAGTTCTCGCAACCCTTTGAGCAAAGCTTTTAATGCAACGTTTCGGCCATAGAATACGCCTCACAACGGGAGCAACAGGCTCTCCCCCTTGCTAATACCATCTGCGAAAATGTGAGCGAGTCTTGCAGCTCCTTAGACCTTGACCAATATTGAGGCTAAGACTGTGATCGCGACCCTGAGGAGAGCTCGTCTGCCCGTCGCTGTCGGATGGCTTATCGGCTTTCTGTGAGCCGTAAGTCCGGACGTTCGCCTGCTTCAAACCCAGAACTTTTCTTGTGTTCGCGGATGGCGGGCCTTGCGATTCAGTGTCCAAGCCTCTCCGGGAGCTTCGCGTCGTGCCGGGTTTCATTTGTGGTTGCCTCTCTTGGAAAGTTGCTCTTGGTGACGAGCTGAAGGTTGGCTGTTTGGGATAATTTGTTCCTCCGGCTGAGCTACGGCCCTGGATCCTGATATTCCTGTCCTGGCTTGCTTGGAGCGTCCTAGCCATGCGCCTCCCATGTTTCTCAGATCACACATTCAATGCGGAAGCAACACCGTTACTAGGAAGTCGGTCTCCCGGTAGGTTTGAAGGGGTATCAGTGTCTCTCACCAAATGCCCCATTCTCCAATACCTCATTTGGCGCCTCTTGCTGTAACATACTGGATGTACTCCGCTGGCTTCGCACTGGGGGGGGGGGGGGGGGGGGGGGGAGACCATCCAGTCTTGATTTGCGCGTCTCCGATTTGGAAGGGTAGTCTTGCTGCATACTTCGGCGAGGAATTCTGAAAAGGGGTTTCCCTAGGGGTTGTGAGCTTTTTGGTGCGAGCTTGTAACCCTTGTCGAAGCCTGGAGGCTTGACTGAAGACTTTTTCAACGGCAATGCGTCATCGATAGCATTGCAGGCGATGGGCTGCTGGCTAGGCCCGGCCTTTCCAGATGACGGCTGACCAGAACAAGTTAGTCCTTGCCCGTCGAATGGGATCGGCAGAATATGAGGACCTTGATCAGTTCGATATGTAGTAGAATTCTCAACACTGCACGCGTTAGGTGATTCGCTGGCAGGATCGAGGATTCGATGATGCTCCGGTGAAGATGGCATATTCCAGCGATGCGTCTATTGGAGAGGCTGCGCGCACCTCTAAAATAGCAATAGAAGGTAAGCCCAAGTAGGGAGGCGGTGGAACAAGCCCGTCAGGGAAGCGGAGAGTCGCAACGAGATTAGAAAAATATGATTTGTTACGTTTGGTCTTCTAAGTCCATTGTGCCTTCCCACGGTGGAAGTTGCGGGACACTAGAAGTCATGGAGATGATCTGAGCCCCTCGGTGAAACAGGTACGTACTTGCCTCCCCTGGTACCGTGTATTCGATATTTATCCTACATATTCCGTCACATTTGCTTCGCCTGTGAAATATTTAGCGAGGAGAGAGCCCAGGGCGGGTGTTAAAATTGCCGAATCACCAACGCCCATGAACATGTCGGCGTCTCATTTCTCTGTCCGTTTCCGGTCTGGAGCACTCGCCGCTGCCCCTGTATATCAAGGAGATGGTTGTCAGTCAAGCTGTAAG
Organism: Madurella mycetomatis; assembly: GCA_022530565.1. Taxonomy (NCBI): domain Eukaryota; kingdom Fungi; phylum Ascomycota; class Sordariomycetes; order Sordariales; genus Madurella; species Madurella mycetomatis. The sequence goes on along the minus strand of JAJTVB010000003.1, from coordinate 8,135,759 downwards.
AGTTCCGCTCTAGAGATATAATTCCTCGTGTTCCCAAACCCTAAACGCCGGCCATGCTGTCATGGCTGTTTTGTGTACACTGCGGCCAGTTCATGGCATATAATAATACACATGCACGCCTACTCCATGTGAAGCATGCTGGATGGAAGACTGTTCCGCTCTCGTCCCCATCCACCGAGTTAAGTCGAATAGTAAATCGTGTCTCCTCAATAAAGCTCCTACGGCGTCTGACCCTCCTCGTCCTGACGGTTTCTTCCTTTCCGCGGCGCAGTGGGCCGATCATTTCCCCTTTGACTTTTTCTGCTCGAGGAAAAGAACTCTTCTGCGTACTGTCCAAACAAGCTGCATGTTAGCAATACTCTCCAGTCAGTTTTCCCGAGGAAGGCCGGCGCTCAATTCCCCAAACTGCCGCTTAATCCGGACGGTGGTGATGATGGGGCAAGAGCCGTACCGATCGGGTCGTATTTAATCATGCTCATGGGCATCCTCGTTCGGACCCGCGTAAATGTGTAGAAGTAGCCCGTCATGGCCATCGAGATGAGGCGCACGTTGATAACACGCGACTTGGCTAAAGATTTTAATGTTAGCCTGGAACGGGCTGGAATGGAGTGGGACGCCGGGTTCACCTTTCTTCGCCATCCTCGATGTTTCTGATGCTTCACTCGCGGTCCCTTTTTGGGTGTTTAAAGGTTTGGCCTGTCGTTCTTGTCACGGCAGGCGGGTTGTCAGATCTCGTAGATAGTTCAATTGGAGGTTTTGCGCTTGACCAATTGCTGATGAGCTGGGCACGGGCCTAGGCCACGATTAATTGGTGGGTGGGTGGGGCTCCTGCAGGCCGTACAGTACACTACGGAAGAGTCGTTGATCCGGACGATTAAGTTACCAACTCGGGACCCTTCGTGCTGTGCTTGGGGTGTTCCCAAGCCACTGCATCATGACGATTTGTGTCCCTAAATCAGCCGCGCAATTAGGCCCGTCCTTTCCCCAACAGGTTTCACCGTTGTGATAGTCCATTCTCTACAAGTAATTTTGTTCTTTCCCGTCTTGCAATGTCTCGCAGCACAGTCCGTTACGCTGTTCATTTTCACAGCGTTGGCCCGAGCGAGATGGTAGCCCAGAGTATGACTTAACTATCAACCTCCACCATCATTCCTTCCAGCACAGCGGGATTGCACTGCGTACAGATATAAACCTCGCGCCACAACTGGAGCCGCATACGTCGCCATGAACGGCATCGTATTTGAGATAGAGTTCTAATCCCAGACTATCCCGCGGATGGGACCATCCTTTCTTTTCGGGTTCTAAACTGCTGGCTGGCCCGTCTCGGTTCCCCAGGTCACCGCGGGCGAGCCGTCTCACACCGCCCTCATCTCCATTCTCGGAGCGCTGTTCGGAGGGATACGGAATATTACCTACCTTCGCCGTGACTCCCCCTTTTCTCCGGTTCTCTGCAGCCATTATAAATTACGAATATCTCGCGGCAAAGTTAAGATGATAAAACAACGCTGAACAAGGTATGCGCTGGGCCAACGGTGCGAAATACCACCAGCACCAATAGGGCTAACAGTAGCGGGACAAGACCGAATCAGCCGCCGCAGCCGACTCATTTTCCCACCAGCCCCTCCGCAAACGAACAAGCATCGAACTCGACGCTAATGGCACCTCTATTATCGATGCAAATCCCTCGTCGTGGGGTGACGTTAAATCACTCAGCTCTAGGCCATGGCGTCGGGTTGATCCCTGGCCCTCTGCCATCACAAGGTCCTGCCCGCTGGCGAGGTAACAATTGGCAATGTTTCCTAGGTTTCTCTTTCGCTGCCTTCGCTCTCCTGTTTCACACTGCTCGCACTGGGGGTCCATCTGCCTGTCTACCTGGCATGTGGTGCGATGTTTTTCCCGCCGAAACGTGCCCAACATGAAACTGCCCGCCCACGCCCGGTTTCGGCCAGCAGTCCCGGGATGGGCCGCTGAGGCGAACACTTCAGTCGGATGACAGGAGAAATGTGCTGGTTCCTTCGGCTGGCTGAGTAGCCAACCACGTCTCAAAGGCTCTTGGCTCCCGTTCGTTTCTCGTTCGAGGCTTTCCGTTTCGAAATGAGAACCGCCCACTTTCTATGTGGCATATCCCTCATCCTCTGCTCAAAGTAGCCGTGAAGATTCGAGCTGCCAAACCTTACATGATACACCCCCTGTCCCTAGAGTTTCTAACAATCCACTCTCGTTCCCGTAGACCTCTCTAGTCTTGCGGTTGTTGCCCCGCCATTAACCTCTACCCCGCTGCAATATCGCTCCGAACTCTGTCTTTCCCCCGTCCTCAGAATAAGTCAGCTTCAACAACGACGCACCATGGCGTCTTCTTCCGGCCGGCGACTCAACATCGACAACGTCAACCCGCACGTCAGGGCAGCCAAGTATGCCGTGCGTGGTGAGCTAGCCGTCAAGTCGGAGGAGTATCGGGCCCAGTTGCAGAGTGGCATGACCGACTTGCCCTTTACCCAGGTCATCTCGGCCAACATTGGCAACCCGCAGCAGCTCGACCAGAAGCCCCTCACCTTTTTCCGCCAGGTCCTCAGTATCCTCGAGAATCCGGCTCTGCTTGAGAAGAAGGATGTGCTTGTGAACCATCTTGGCTACAAGCCCGACGTGCTTGAGCGGGCAAAGAGGCTGCTCAAGCAGGTTGGCTCCGTAGGTGCTTACAGCGCTAGCAATGGCGTCCCTGCCATCCGCCAGAGCATTGCAGACTTTCTGGAGAGTATGGCTTCTTCCGAGAACTGCTACGCACGGCTGGTACTGACTAGGCCACTACAGGGCGGGATGGATTCCCCGCCAACCAAGCCGACATCTACCTCTCAGCAGGTGCATCTTCGGGCGTCAACACCCTCTTGCACGTCATCTGCGCCGACGACAAGTCGGGAATCCTCGTGCCCATCCCTCAGTACCCCCTGTACACCGCGTCTCTTTCGGTTTTAAACGCCACCTGTGTGCCTTACTTCCTGGACGAGTCCAAGAACTGGGGTACCGACCTGAGCATCATCAAAGAGTCCTACGACAAGGCCAAGGCCCAGGGTACCGACGTGCGTGCCATCGTCATCATCAACCCCGGCAACCCCACCGGCGCCTCGCTACCTGAGGAGGACATCCGCGCCGTCATCGAGTTCGCCCGTCAGGAACGTCTGGTCATCATCGCCGACGAGGTCTACCAAACTAACGTCTTCATCGGCGAGTTCATCAGCTTCAAGAGGATGCTACGGCAGATGGCGAGGGAGAAACCCGGTGTGTACGACAACGTCGAGCTCGCCTCGCTTCACTCGGTGTCCAAGGGCATGGTAGGCGAATGCGGCCACCGCGGCGGGTACTTTGAGCTGGTCAACTTCGACCCTCAAGTCCAAGCCGAGATCTACAAGTTTGTCAGCATCATGCTCTGCGCCCCCGTCATCGGCCAGTGCCTGGTCGAGCTGATGGTCAACCCGCCCAAGCCGGGCGAGCCAAGCTACGAGCTTTACCAGAAGGAGTACGACGCCATCTTCTACGGCCTCAAGGAGCGCGCTACCGCCTTGCACAGGGCCTTTGAGCAGATGGAGGGCGTTGAGTGTGGCGTCCCCCAGGGATCCATGTACCTCTTCCCGACCATCAAGCTGCCCGCCAAGGCGGTCCAGGCCGCCGCCGCCCAGGGCCGCACGCCAGACGAGTTTTACTGCATGCGACTGCTCGAAGCCACGGGCGTATGTGTGGTTCCCGGTTCCGGCTTTGGGCAGAAGGAGGGTACATTGCACTTCCGCACCACTTTCCTTGCCCCCGGCACCGAGTGGGTTGGGAGCATCGTCAAGTTCCACAAGGAGTTTATGGACGAATTCCGCTGAGGAGTTGGGCCGGTTGGGGCTGCTGGGAGTTGGACAGCCGGTGTGGTTGGCTTGCGGCGGGGTAGAAGGGAGGCGGGGAGGGGGCCGGCGTTGGGCATTGACCGGGACAGGACATGGCATCCCTGTTAAATGGAAGCAACATTGAGCATTTCCCAAGCATGACGTGCGTGCGTTGTCTTCGTCACCTCGACTCTACCTTAATTCAGAAAGGGGAGGGAAATAGGCTGTGATTGGGGTTTGACAAGCCGTTGCCCTAGAATAGGGAAGCAACATTTTACGTAGTGTAACCCATACAATCAAGTGGATGGCCATACCCTGTGCAACCATAGCGTCTGTATTGGCACCAACCCCAGAGCCTTTCGTTCCCCTGATCCCGTTCGCTTTAGCTAGGTATCTTTCACGCCAACCGTTTTCCCACACATACGCAGGAGACATATCACTTTGTTCATGTCTGCCCCGAACGCAGGCCAAGTAGATAGTCCGCGCCGTATCTTCTGATTTTGCTTTGTCTGGTATAGAACCCTGGTGTATTTGTATTTAGCTTGGCGACCCCAAACCGCCTCCCTATACACGCCCACGTCACGCCCTCTCACTCCCCCTCAACCTGACTGCCTGGCCGTACTTTTGCAGCTTGGTAATCAGCTGGTCACCCTGGCGGACCACATCCTGGTACTGCTTGTTCTTGTCGTCGGGGCGGTTCGTCTCGATGACGCCGGCGCCCGAGACGCGGTCAATGGTGCAGGGGATGCGGCCGGCGGCGATGAACTTGGCGAGATCGCTGAACATCATGGATTTAGCATGACATTAAGACAAGGATTGATAGATAGTCGCAAAAAGTTAAGGGGAAAACGAAAAAAGACTCACCGATCCAAGAAATCGACCGTCACACCGAAATCCGCCGCCATGCTATCTAGTCCTACCACTCGGTAGCTCTGCAGCAGCTGCTGGTAGGCGCGCAGGCGCATCTCACGAATGAACCAGTTCTTGTGCTCGTGCAGGTACCGGTCCTGTGTCAGGAACTGCTCCTCGACCAGGGCCAGCGCCTGGAAGAAGAGCTTGTACCGCCCGTTGTACAAGCTGCTCACGAGCTGGGCGAGCGGGGTAAAGTCGACAGACATCTCGGCCTCGGGCTGCTCGGTGCTGCTGCCCAGCGTCGTCAGGTTGACCGCCGCGGTCCTGGCTGCAGCCGGGGCCGAGCCGGCGTCGTGCATCTCGTTGTCTACCCCGGGGCCTGCCGAGATGGCGCCCGATAGGGCGAGCAGCTTGTCCTCACCGTCGCCGAGGATGGCTTTGATCTCCGGTGCGTCGACGACCTTGGATTTGAAGTCGACTCGCTTGAGCGAGACGGAGCCGGCGAGCACGGCGTAGACGACAAGGTTGCTGTAGGTGCAGAGCTCGTACGAGGTAAAGGTAGAGAGGCTGTCTAGGAGGAGCGGGGCGGCGAGGTTGTAGCTGCGGACGGTCAACAAGTACAGGCCCTCGTACGCCTTGAGACGGTTGCGCCGGTCCCAGTCTCCACCACCCTCGACCAGCGTCTTTGCGCGTTCGACATGCTTCTTGACAAGCTGCTTGTCGCCATAGAAGAGGCCCATCCGGATAATGGCGAGGACGAGGTCGATCTTTGTGCCGAGCACACCAGTCTTTTCAAAGACGTCTTCGTATGCTGCAATGGCTTTCTCCTGTGCGGAGGTGGATGGTTAGTCGAGCGGGGCTCCCGATGATTCGCATCGCGTGCAACGAACCTTGTCGCCGACCCTAGCCCAGAACTCGGCTCTCTTGCCGCGCGCAGCCATGATCTCGGTGTCTCCAGCCTTCTCGACGGCCTCCTCCTCCTCCTTCTGGAACTCTTCAAGCTCGCGCTCATTGTCGGCCTGTAGCGACTGGTATAGCGCCTCGTCCCAGGCCAAGTTTATGCTAGCAGTCGGGGCCCTGGTCGCAATCATGCCGGCAGCGCTGCTCTTCCTACTGAGGGGCCTGCCCGGGACATTCGCGCTACCCTCACCGACGGTGTTGAGAATGCCCTCCAGGGGGTGTGCTAGGTACCGATACAGCGGCGCCATCTTGTGCTCGGAGATGGCATCCTGCAGATGCTTGGCTGCCGCCTGCTGCGCGGTGCGGATCGCGTATGGGTTGGTTAGGGTAAACACATGCTGGGCGAGCGGCAGCAGAGGCCACTTTGCGTATTGGGGATCTGAACCCATAGTGTTGGTGGCGGTTTTGTGGAATCTGGGAACGGATTCGGCAGCTTGGCTGGTCCAGAAGTGGGCAGCTTATTCGGAACCGTTGCCTTGGTTCGATGGGCGGCACGGAAAAACGGACGCTGCTAGCCCTCGTATGAATCTCTCTTCGCCCGTTCTCTTAGAAGTTCGCGCCGCGTAAAGTAAAGACGTGTTCGTAGATACCGGGTGAGGGAACTTTAAGGTGGATCAAGTTCGGAAGCTTGGGTTGCTTGCTTGCTCGTCACCTCGCCGCCGATCCGCAAGGCTGCAAAGCTCGCGTCACTGCAGAGGGCGAGCAGGGGCTTGAGTTGCCATTCGCACTAATTCGGTAAGCGGCTTGGCGCCGAGAGCCAATCCGCCAAGGTTCTCTTGCCCCGTCTCGCCCTTCCAACTCTTTTGTCGCCTCGATTTAGTTCTCAGCTACCCATAACGCCGTTATCCTCTTCGTCAAAGAAAATATAGTAAAGGCAGCCCTCCTCCACACCTTCGAGTTTCTCCTCATTCCCAAAACTATCTCCATCCCAAATTGAGAATAAGATTGCTATTGCACAAATCCACCAGCACGTCCCTTCCCGTTCCCGATCCCGGCAATTGCCATGGCCGGCGATCACGACCGCTCCGGCGGCACCAGCACCCAGAAGGGAACAGCTTTATCATCCAATCGCCCAAAATCTACCAACACCGCCGATGATAACGACAGCGATGTCCTCCCCCAACCGTTCGACGCCAAGAAGCTAGCCCCGGCGAAAAAGCGGCAGCGCTCAACCTCCCCAGGCGCGAGCGCAAGCCCCTCCGGTGAGCCCCCTCGCAAGCTCAAGCGGCCGGGCCAGCGCGCTCGCATCAGCGAGGCCGAGCGTGAGCAGATACGGCAGCGAGCCCTCGAACGCGAGAGGCAGGCCCAGCAGCAGGCGGCCAGTGAGGCCCAGCGGGCTGGCATCAACGACGTGGTACGAGCACACTACAACGCCGTCCCGGAGCGCGGCCGTGACTGGCGCAAGACAGATAGCAGGATTAAGGGGCTACGGTCGTTCAACAATTGGGTGAAGAGCTGCATCATCCAAAAGTTTTCGCCCGACGAGGACCACTCGCCTGGTGCGCGAGAGCAGGGGATCAGCACCGGAAACCGGCTGCTTGTGCTGGATATTGGGTGCGGCAAGGGAGGCGATCTGGGCAAGTGGCAGCAGGCACCACAGCCCATCGATCTGTATGTCGGACTAGACCCTGCTGAGGTGTCGATTGACCAGGCAAGGGAACGGTACCGGAGCATGGGCAATCGCGGGGGCCCCGGCGGACGGGGTGGCAGAGGAGGGTATCGGCGCCCGCCGCCGCGGCTCTTCGACGCGCGGTTCCACGTCAAGGACTGCTACGCCGAGTCGATCGGAGACATAGACATTATACGGCAGGTTGGGTTTTCGGCATCCAACGTCAGCAGCAGCCGCGGCTTTGACGTGGTTAGCATGATGTTCTGCATGCACTACGCTTTTGAGTCGGAGACAAAGGCACGCCAGATGCTCAAGAACGTGTCTGGCGCTCTAAAAAAGGGTGGCCGCTTCATCGGATGCATTCCCAATTCAGACGTCATCAGCTCCAGGGTCACAGCCTTCAACGAGCGGATGGAAGCGAAGCGGAAAGCCAGAGCGGAGGCAGCAGCAACTAAAAAATCCTCCCCAGAGAAAGCCACCGGCGACCCCCCCGCCGAAAAAGAAAAGGACAAAGAGGATGGCGAGCTAGAGGAGGGCGAGGCCCAGGAAGAAGAGGAAGAAGGCGAGGCTGAAGCGACGGCCGAATGGGGTAACGGCATCTACCACGTCCGCTTCCCCGGCAAGACGCCCGCCGATGGCATCTTCCGTCCGCCCTTTGGATGGAAGTACAACTTCTTCCTGCACGAGGCCGTCGAAGAGGTGCCCGAGTACGTGGTGCCCTGGGAGGCATTCCGCGCCCTGGCCGAGGACTACAACCTTGAACTGCAGTACCACAAGCCCTTCGCAGAGGTGTGGGAGACGGAGAAGGACGACCGCGAGCTAGGCCCGCTGAGCGAGCGTATGGGCGTGCGCGAGCGCCACGGCGGCAAGCTGCTCGTCACACCCGAGGAGATGGAGGCGGCCAGCTTCTATGTGGCGTTTTGCTTTTACCGGGTGTGATTTTCGGGGGCAGATGGCTATCATGCCATTACTTGGTTTCATACCATATTTTTGAGAGCGCATTTTCTCTTAATTCCGTTATTTCCGCAGAGAAAGTGGGGGAAAAAAAAATCTCGGAGCATGTTATATGAGGATGCCGGGCTAGATGCCCATCATCTTGTGGCCCGCGTGGGCTCAAGATTCCAGCTTTCGACAGCTCAACGACTGATGCACCTCCGTTTAGCTATGCCTTGGGCTCTGTATTAAATGACTTGTCACAGGCCCCGAACAAGGTGGTATCATGCGCGATACATACGAATGTGTCGTGCACGAGCTCTAGTACGCATTTCCATCCGATGCGTATATTAGGTACTAGCAGAGATTAGATACTAATGATGCTGCGTGTACTATGAAGTGTAATAGAGGAGTTGGGTATCATGATCCCACTTCCCCGTCCCAACAGACAGAGAAGAGAGAGAACAGTGGCAGGCCTGATCTCTATCGACGAGTATTCAAGCAAGAAGAAAAGCCACGCCGCTAAGGAACCGTATGCCCGAAATAAATAAAACAATAAGGACTCCGATGAATGCACCGTACCCGCTCCCTATCGTTAACAACCTACCCTCTGCTTCCGTCACACCTCTCATGCTCGACCGGACTTCCGGCCCCGTGTGCTACCCACACCTTAACAAGCGGCGATGCCGAGGATCAATGGCTAATTTGGCCGTAACTGACTGTAAACACACCCCGTTTCAGACTAAGCGGCCAACTTCTTAGCCACGCCCTAAGCAGTCTTCGCGAGGGCCGCTACCACCGTCTTAGCCATACGCTACATGGCGTTCGTCGACCGTCTCCAGATCATAAACGCCGCCAGCGCCGCACACGACGTTGCCGCCAGGGCCATGTACAAGCTCGTGCGGTCGGGCGGCTCCTCCGACTTGGGGAAGGCCGTGCTCGGGTTCGTCGCCGCCTCGGCGAGCGCGACAAATAGCTCGCTGATGCTGCTCCACGTGACACTGACGTGCAAAGGCGCAGACATGTTGAGTGCAGCTGTGTACGCGTCGGGCTGGAGCTCGCTGCGCTGCGTCGTCTTGTCGCGGTCCGCCTTCAAGGCAGTGTAGATGGCGGGCAGTTCGTCGAGTTGCGGGTAGCGCTTGCGCAGCTCGACAATGTGCGAGAAGGAATCGGGTTCCGAGGAGTCGTATGCGTAGCAGATCAGGTCGCAGGCGTCGAGCTTCGCCTGGTTCTCGAGGATGGCCGGCTCGAGCTCGCCCAACTCTTCGAGGATCAGGTAGCATTGCTTGCCGCCGTGCAGCTCGACACTGTTTACGGCGCGGCGCGGTTTTATGGTTGGGTGATAGAGCGGGTCGAAGGGCCGATTCAGAAAGGCGTCAAGGAGGGAAGATTTGCCTGCCCCTGAGGACCCGACGAGATAGCAGAGGACTACATTCCGTTCGACTCGGCCCGGTCTCCTCCTCCGTTTCCGCGGTTTAGTTACCTTGAGGGCTGCAGTCGTCGAATCGCGTGCGTTGGGCCCCTCGAAGCCAAGATAGGCGAGGTATTCTAAAGTGGTCTTGGGTTCCAGAAAGGTCGTCATGCTCCATTGTGCGAGCCAGCCCTGCAGAGTAATGTGGCCGGCCTCGTTCCGGACAGTGGATGAGGGGAATGAGGTTTCTAACCAGGAGGATGGCAGTCCAGGAGTGGGGGCAAACAGTGCCGCCAATTCCTGGTCATTGAGCCCACCGTCATTGTCCTTGTCAAATGTCAGAAAGAGGTCCATGAAGAAGCGGTACCCAGCCGGGCTGAGCTCTGCTGACGCATAGTCTGGAACATCAAATCGTGGATGCAGGAAGCTATCCTCCAAGCTCAAGCTATCGGTGTAATGGTGCTTCCTGAGAATGATCCAGATCGTCTCGTGACGGCCCTTTTCCACGTATATCTTATTCAGCTGCAAGAAACCTTGTAGGTCCAATCCCTTCTCGGTGTCTGATGTCGGGACGGCCTTGCTAACCGTCAGCTTGATGTTCTCGAGCTCGTCCGGCAACAACGGCTTTTCGAACGATTTGGCCTGGAAATCGTGCATCTCCTGGTCATTTAGATAGCCATCCTGGTCCTTATCACTCCAATAGAATATTCTCCTCAGCGCAGCCACACAAGCCGGCTTCAGCTTTCCTTCCTTGTGGTCATACAGAGGCGCTATCGGGTGCGTGACGGCCTTCTGGCAAAGATAAAATACCTCGATGACGTTGTGCTGGTCCTTGGCGCTGGTGCGGATGCAGGAGTCAATTTCCCGGAATTCGGCCATGACTGGGAGCATCTCTTCCTCAACCACTTGGCTCGTTGTGCCAGAGCCGGCGAGGTCCGACTTGTTGGCGCATAGCACCACGGGGACATTGACGCCGAGGGAGCGGAAATAGGGCATCCAAAAGAGGGCGACGCGCTCGTAGCTGTAGTGGTCTGAGTAGACCAGCATGATCACGTTGCATTTCCGTATCTCCTTGCGTAGTGTGGTCCGGTCTTGGGGGCGCGCCGACGTGTCGACGATAGTGGTGGTGACATTTTCGGGCGTGCCGATGGTCGGCGGAATGGTGACCTGGGGCAGCACGGATTGGATCTTGTTGGCAACGAAGACGTCCTTGACTAGCGAAGCGATGAGGCTCGACTTGCCTGTTCCCTCGTCGCCGCAAACGCAAATCCGGACCGCTATGCTCAGTTAGTGCAACTGTTCGCACCAAACGCAAAAGAAAACCGAGACGGATGGCGCATGTACCGGTTGTCATTTTGCTGCAGCGGAAATGTGCTTTGATGTCCTCCTAACGTGGCCTTAGTGTAAGGCCATGGCCATGGGGCGATCAGCTGGATCGAAATTGATAGATGAGATTGGCGAGATGGTTTTATGGAAGCAGACGCAGATACGATCGTGTCTGGCGGTGTGCTATCGGCGGGGTCATCGTCGAGATGAATCAAGCCATCGTGCGTTTGTTCGGCGGATTGGATGGCGCTCTTTGCAGTAGTTCAAGAGCTGCCAGCTCGCCAGCTAATCGCCATCTCTTTCGGCGCCTTATTAGCTCCAGAGCCCCGCCTTTTGACGCCCTCTCCACAAAATTAGCGAGGTTGCATCAAACCCGATTGCCCCACATGCTCTTGATCTTCCCGGCCGTCGTTCCAAAGGCAGGCTAGCAGGGTACACCTCGAGCGACATGTAAAGGAGATAGCGGAGGGTCGTTGTGTGAGTGTGTTTGTGCTGTAAACTCGTAGACGTATAACTGAAGTACAATACGCGGTATCTCCAGCTTGTCTGTATCGCCAGACAAAACCGTGACAGGATTTGGTTACGTTGGTATGCACGTAATTAAGGAATGTATGGAGGGAGGGAAGACTCATTCCCAACGGCAGCATTCTGTCCTGCTTCATTATCCGTTGGAAATCGACAAACATCCCTCTCAACAATAAGGGCCGCCACTTCCCCACAGCTTCCTTTTTGCCGTCCCAAAGATTTCCTGGTTGGTAGGAAGCGAGCCGACGCTGGTTAGCTTCCCAGGCACCTAACACGGACCTTTCCTCTTAGTAAGTGTTGCAGCGTGTCATCAGAATGCACCTTTGTTCTCCCGGAGCATGGTGCTCCATCGGTTCCTGGCGAGCGGGTTTGGTACCTCGAGCCCCCCCTGGGCCGATTTTCAACTCCACACGGGAGCATCTACAATATCAATTGTCCAACCCTGCATCCCGACCACGTGCGCCTTCCTGGAGATTACCCTGTGCGTTGCTTCCAACGGCGAGTCTGCAAATCGCTGCTGCAAGGATTGGAAAGCCACACTGCTAGCTCTCTTGGCAGCCCCCCAGCACTTCCCAGCATCTGGCGCATCGAGCGCACCCCAGCTGCCCGAGCCAAGCAGTGCTGCGACAGCACGCACAGCAGCCACCATGTTGTAAGATGATAACGCTGAAAGAGAAATAACGGCACTCGAGCCAGCTTTCATCATGGCTACACCAGCAAATGACTAACTCTCTCTCTCCAGTGTTCTTCCACCCCCACCAAGATACGCATCCCAGCAAGGGTACGGTGGCGTTCCAATCACTGGCCAGGTCCCAATCATGATCGAGACAAACAACATTCTCACTACTCCCTCGGGGCCTGAGTATCAATTCCTCGTTGGTGAGGGTTTGTATGTGCTAAAGGAGGACCTCCATCTTGCGACCCCTCCGCCGCACCCCTCCGAGGCCCCGGTCGTCAATCCAAATCCCCTCTCTACCGCTCCCCAACCAGCAACAGAAGGCACTCGATTGTCGCTGGTCAATCTCGACGTGAACCCGCTTTCACCCTCTGTCTACCGGACATCTTCGCGGTCAGATGGCGGGCCCGGTAGCATCCAGGAGCATCCCGACGAGAGCCAGTCATCGACCGATGCGCGTGAGAGCAGCAGCGATGCCGGGCGTATCAACTCCAGCGAGGTCCCCGTGTTCACCTCTAATGCCCCGGCCTTTGGTGAGGGCAACTCGCTCTTGACACCTGTGGCTCAGAAGGATGCCAACAAGCGACGGAAGCCGAAGAACAACATGTCTAAGAGCAACTCTTCGTTCATTTCTAGGGTGATCAACCACGAAACGCTGGGCAAGCGACTGCAGGAGCGGGCGAAGGACGGCCTGTTTGCTTTTGCCAACATCAACCGGGCCTTTCAGTGGCTTGACCTTTCGTCTCCGGCAAAGGTAAGCAGAAGACATGTTCATTCGGACGGGCTCGCGCTGACCACCCCAGGCTGAGTACCTGACTAAGATTCTATTCACCAAGGCGCACTGCCTCTGTCATGACGTTAATCGGGTTGCCAAGAGCTCGTCACATATTGATGTGATCATGGGATTCTCCACCGGGGAGATGATCTGGTGGGAGCCCATCTCGCAGCGGTACACCCGTCTCAACAAACACGTAAGTCCCAATATCTGATTCCCATCACCGATGAACCCCGAACTTACACACCTCAGGGGATCATCAATGGGACACCCGTATCCGAGATCAAATGGATACCTGGATCAGAAAACCTCTTCCTCGCCGCGCACATGGACGGCACTCTGATAGTCTACGACAAGGAAAAAGAGGACGCCTCCTTTTCCGCCGAGGATGAGGGAGCCGCTTCCGGAGCTAGCGGCGAAGCCAGCAGCAGCGGCACCGGTGCTAACAAGTGGTGCTATATTCACGTCGTCAAGTCGGTCCACTCCAAAAATCAAAAGACCAACCCCGTCGCCGTGTGGAAGCTTTCCAACCATCGCATCAACGCCTTTGCATTCTCCCCTGACAACCGCCATCTCGCCGTGGTGTCGGAGGACGGCTCGCTGCGGATCATCGACTACCTCAAAGAGGAGTAAGCATTTAAATCACTTACCCTCGCTCCCTCCCCCTTTCTCTCTTCCAGCACTGACCCGAATCAAACAAAACAAAGACTCCTGGACCTCTTCTATGCTTACTACGGCGGCTTGACATGTGTCAGCTGGTCTCCCGACGGTAAGTACGTCGTGACGGGCGGCCAGGACGATCTCATTTCCATCTGGTGTCCGTCCGAGGCCTCACAGGCGGATCCGTCGTCGCCGTCCCCGTCGTCGGGCTTGATCGCGCGCTGCCAGGGCCACCACTCGTGGGTGACGAGCGTGGCGTTTGATCCCTGGCGGTGCGACGACAAGAACTACAGGTTCGGCAGCGTGGGCGAGGACTGCCGGCTGTGCTTGTGGGATTTCAGCGTCGGCATGTTGCATCGGCCGAGGGCGGTATGTTTTATTTCTTGTTTTGCCGCTCCCCCCCTTTTTTTTAAATTTTTTTTAATTTTTTATTTTTTTATTACACATATATCCATATACCTTGGGGAGTTGGGGCTTGGATTGGGCTGGGTGTTAACATTGAATAGGCGTCGGTTAGACAGCGAGGCTCGATCTCGTCCCGTGTTCCTGGCATTGTGCCGCTCCAGCGGGTGGAAACGTCCACTACAGCTGCTACGGGTGGAAGTGGTGGTGGTGGTGAGAGGTCGGATACGAATGTCACGGCGGCCGAAGTTGAGGTAGGAGGAACGAAGAAGAAGGTGGTTGTTCCGCACCCTGTCGAGCCGAGGGCTACGACGGCCACTCTGCCACCTATTTTGGTAAGTTTGTTGATGGCGGATTTTAGGGGGGGTTGAGAAGGGACCCAATGTATGCTGACGCGGATATAGAGCAAATCTGTGGATCAAGACCCACTGTGCTGGATTGGCTTCACGCCGGACGCCATCTTGACCAGTTGCAAGTCAGGTAAGCTCCTCTTGCAGCTCGGCGTTGAATTGGCTAGTGGGCTAATGGGTGTTCAGGACATATTCGGACGTGGAGCCGGCCTTCGGAGCTGGCTCAACAGTTGGAGAAGGTTGAAATTTGATGATTGTGTACGCGGGTTTGGTTGGAGTGAACAGTGCGTGTGCGGTGTAGAGGAGGCTGGCTGGCTGTACCGGGGACGTGGAACGTGTATATCGCCGTGTGCCTGAACGGCGGGCAGTGGAAGGAAGACAACTCTCTAAAGGTGTATTTTGTATACTTAGAACAAGACTGGTACTGCATCGGTACGTCGAGGATTTCACATGCCACCTCGGAGATCCCACGCATTTTGGTCCGGTCATGTCTCTCCGATGGAGTCTATCTCGTCCCAAAACATGCATGCCGGTTGCTTGCCGTTAGTTGCAGCATAATCGCGAACCATAAGCCGACACCCAGCTATCATTTCGTCACGGATGATGGTGTGGCAATCTAACTTATCGTATCCAGGAACCGCCAGCTTCGGGCAACTCAGAGGGTGTTCGGAGAGTGATGTGACGGTCTAGGACAGCCCCCACGCAAGAAGTTGGCTAATCGTTATTGATATTTTCTTAATTCGTCGGCATGGGCCAGCAGGATGCTGGGAAAGATATTCGCCAGGTCCGAGAATTGATGTTGGTGGGGTGGATACTGATATAGTAACCCGCATATGTGCTATTCGAGGTTATCAGAGAGCCTCGGCTGTTTACGATAGATGGATACGTGACCGAACGCACATGTTGGCGGCGAGTTCGCCCTGTGCCGACGTTTTTCAACCTACATTCATACAGTACCTACTCTGTGTCCCGACTGTTTGTGGCATGCATCATGCAGGTAAGACAGCAAACGCGAGATCTGGGTGCCTGCGTCAGTTCTTTTTGTGTTCAATAACTAAAATTACCTACCGGGGATCCGGGACCCATGAGACGACCGTGACATCTGCTGACTCGACTGGTAGCCGACGAGGCCGCGGATCCTTTACGTGTCATGGGCAGCGTATAACGTCTCACTGTAGAGTGCGTTGCCGTCCCGAGCCCGGCAGCCGTATTTAGTTTTGTATCCATCCGAGAAAAGTAGGCCGGGTCCTGTATCCACTGCGAATGCCCCGTTCGAGACCGCTGATGAATGGGTCCCTAGTCGCGTAAAGATACGAAGCACACAACGAGCAAAGACCCAGAGCCGGAAACGCCGAGAGCAGTGTCCGTACTTGAAACACATGTTTCACGCCCAGTGTTAAGCATAGAGATTATTATTGCGATTGTGTGGCTGAGTAGAAGGCGTGACATAAGCTCCCGTATACCAGACGTATTGACATAAGGCTGACCATCAACCTGCGGTTCCCCTTGTTCAATAAAGAGATGCTTAAGCGAGTATGGCGCAATGCCCCTACCGCAGTTCAACAGGGATTTTCGGACCCATCCGCGTCAACTGGGATTTTCCAATGAGTGCTCATGAGGAAACTCAGCGAGTGCATAGTAAACGGCGCGCAGAGTTTGTTTTCTGATGTCACTGGCTGTTTACAGCTGTGATGCCATAATGCAACTGACCAATCATGGCAACCAGCCGCCGTCCGATTGCCGGAGACGGGATCGGGGACACGCCGATATCAGCAGTTTTCTGCGTTTCCCGAGATGGAACGGTGTGTTGAACAAGGAATGTCGGCAGATTCGGGACTTATGTATGAGGCAACCGGTGGCGATACTGATGATCTCCGGGATATCGCTATCTCGCGTCAATCACGGATGGGGCTCGGCATCGGGCTCTGGCAATTTATGGCCTGTCTAGAGCCGAGTCTAGGATATTGTGGAATAGAACCTGTCGCTTCCGACTGAGACGCATCGAATCTTTCATAGTTACATTCGTGAGCGTTCTTGGGATTGGCCGGCGGATCTTTTGCTATGACCACCCCCCGATCTTAAGTTTCTTTGGGCACCCACATCTTGCATTTGAAGGCCAGCGTAAAATATCAGGTGATGCCGGACCCCTTGCTGCCTCGAGCCAATCTCGTACTTATTGAGGTACTTATGTGGCATGTAGAAGTAATGGATGTCGAGATCGAATTGTCAATGCACCATCGATTGTCAGTTCTTCCAAAAATGGCCCTCTAGAACGAAGGACCTGCCCCGTCAGGCAGTTTTCTAGATCCAAGCGCCTTGGAGGAGTGGGGCTGGGTCCTCCGTTGCGGCTTGGCATCAGCTCAAGGGACCCTACATCTGCAAGCCGTAGATTCTGCCCTATATTGGCGTATTGAACTGGATTCATGCTTACCTGATACGACCATCCAATTCTGGGGGCTGAAACAGGCAGCCTCTAGTACCATGCAGTAGTGTACCGTACGGACTCAGCTGTGGTAATATGGCTTAGCACTTGTTGCTCTCAACTTCTTTGTCGTGAGCGGGGAGAGGGTGAGGAAGATACACAATGTTGCGTGCATTGCTGGAGGTGTTGGCCACGAATTCACACGCAGCATGGCCAGATGGGCATTGGCCAATCGCAGCTGTGAACAACGCACGCAGCCCGCCCTCTCCAGGCCCGCTTCGTTGTTCGTTGACACCCCACGCTAGCCGAGCGCTCCACTACAGTTTCCGGTGTATTCGTTTCCATTCGCCTTTTCCGCCTTGTGCCAATCTGTGACGTGTGGGCACTATACCTGCTTAATGTTATCGCATGATTCACAGCGACCTATCGAAGGGTGGCATGCGAACTCAAGTCACCTGTTCTATGCATTTATCAGCCCAAGCCACATATACGACATTGCACACAAATGATAAGTGACGGCCCGTCTGGCCTCCAAGGAGCTCTGAACTTCTTGGACCCCAAGGTACACACGTGCGAACCCAGAAGACTTCCATAGTGCCGGGCGGCGTCTATTAATGGGGCGTCTAAGGCCCACCAATGCAGGGCTGCCGGCCCATTGGAGCCACTCGGCATGCATGGGCCGGGGCTCGCTTGTCTTGGTACCAACATATCCGGGCCTTGTGTACAGGTACTGTACTCCGTACACCGCTACGAGTTCATGTCCAGGGGTTCCTGCTAACGAAACAGGCCAACTGCCTTTTCAGTCCGGTCAACCCCAGAGTGAATGCGTATGCAATTGCCTTATACGGTTAGAATCTGTCTCTTTGGCGATGAGCACAGTCACGTAATCCAGCTCACGCCACTCTGATTGTCCTATTGCAGCATGTGGATGACAGTGGTCCTGCAAGGTGCTTCCTGGATTCCCCATCGTCGAGTGGGCTCCGGTCACCTCCGCCGGAAAACCTCGTGGTGATGGCGTTTCCCATATGTTGGGCATTGAGCCAAGCCCTGCCCTTGGGTTTCCCTTGCTTTTTCTAAAATCTCACCACATTTTTCATCCCACTTCAAAGCGCCCGCTGCCTGCCGTGCCGCTTTTTTACAGTACTTCGCCCCAAACTACCCGCGCCCCTACATCCTGCACGTTGCGATTCTCACACCCCTTGGGTCAATGTCAGCCCTGGGCTGATCAGTATCTTTACCTACTCGGGCTCGCTCCCTCCCTCGTTATCTTCACTCCTACTCTCTTTCCCCTAAACTTGTTGCGCAACCTCAACAGGCGAGCAATGCTCTCGTTCAACCGCTTTACCTCGGTGACTGGGAAACATGCTTGTACCCTCTTTGACATCCGGCTGGAGAACGACTTTATCGTTTTCCGGGGCAGCGACGATGAGGCCTCAGGCCAGCTCTTGAAGGGCACCGTTGTCCTCTGCCTGTCTGCGCCGCTCAAAGTGGAAAATATCTACCTAAAACTAACGGGTACTCTACATCACGGGTATGTCCGGGACAGAGCACGATTTCTTCTAGGCCAAGAGCTGACACGGTCTGTTAGCTGGCCCGATCTGAAGGCAGCGGCTACAGGCGGGACCCCCCAGAAGTTCGAGAGGACGTTGCAGTTTTTCGAGCACCGCTGGCGGCCCTTCGTGGGAGTCGGTGCCGCGTTGGACCCAGTGCCGACCGGTTACCCCTACCAAACGAAAGGCGTCACCCTGCCCGCAGGGAACTACGAGTGGCCTTTCGAGATGATGCTAAACGGTGATACGACCGAGAGCATCGAAGGCTTGCGTGAGGCGAGCATCACGTACAAGCTAAAGGCTACAGTAACATGGGGAAAGTTGGCACACGACCTGCACACATACAAGCGGCTGCGAATCATACGGACTCTTGAACCTTCAGCCCTCGAGTTTCTGCATGCCATGAGCGTAGAGAACATCTGGCCGAATAAGGTCGAGTACTCGATCGTGGCGCCGCAAAAGGCGGTTGTTTTTGGGAGCTGCATTCCCCTGGAAATGAGGTTCACGCCATTGCTCAAGGGCCTAGATATAGGCGACATAACGATGACACTGATCGAAACCCACGACATCATCTTCCAGACGAGTCACGCTGTCAAGGAACACAGAAAGGAAAGAAAAGTTGACTCGTGGACTATTGCACCAGACCGAGACGAACACTGGCGGGACATGATTGACGATACCGGCCAGGAGGGCTGGGTGGTGAACACGTCTTTAAGCCTGCCTAAGAAGCTCAGCAGGTGCCTCCAGGATACGAACACCAAGGGAATCAAAATTCGGCACAAGCTGAAACTCGTGGTTTCGCTCAAGAATCCGGACGGTCACGTTTCGGAACTGAGGGCAACGCTACCATTGTCGATATTCATTTCACCCAACATGCCCCTCGACGAGGAAGGAAATCTCGTACGACAGTTGCCTAACACGGTATCAAGTGGAGCCGCCATAGCTGCGCCGCCAAGCTACAGCGAGCATGTACTGGACCAGCTCTACGAGGGTGTAGGCCTTACGGCTCTGCATACGCCCACCGGAGGTCGATCGGGGGTGAACAGCCCGTCGCACAGCCATTCTAGAGCGGCTTCAGCCGAGAATCTGGCATCCATGTTCCGAAATAATGGCCCAGCAGCCCCTCCTACCCTCGGCGCAGCAATCTCACCAGCCTTGCTCTCGTCTAGGTTACAGAGCATGTCGTTGGAGCAACAGTATTTGAGCACTTCCTGGCATTCAGCGCGGTCGGTGGCAGGTTCGCGGACCAGCAGTCCACCGCGCACTAGCGATGGCAGCAGCACACACTCACCGTCGTCATCAATGCCGCTTACCCGGCACACCAGTGCCGATGAGTCCCCCGGCATGCACACACCAGAGCACGTCGACCTGCCCGAGATCAGAGAGCTGTGCAAAGTCCCGAGCTACCGGACGGCCGTCAAAACTCCAGTCAGGCCGTTGATCAACTACTCGGATGGATCGGCGCTTCCAGATTACGCCACAGCCACAAGCGCGCCCGCCTCGCCGCGGCTTACGGCCGCCGCGCCGGCAACGGGCGACGGACTCGGTATCATTGCGGAGAGCCCACTGCCGCACCCGCAGGGCTCGGCTCCGGCTCTGCGCGAACCCACGACCCCGCCGCGGCCACGGTCAAGTCGTAGGCCGGCCATGCATCGGCGGCGGACGACGTCGTCGCTGGTAATGCTGCCGTTTCCGCATCTCTTCCAGGCGCATGTTGGAGGGAACGAGCGCGAGCGGTCACATCTACTGCCGCGGGAGCGTCTGTTCGCTTAAAGATACAGCCAGGCATGAACTGCCGGCAGAATAATTATGCCCGTGTACGTTGGTATATGTGTTTTTTTTTTCCTTATTTTTTTTCTCCTTTTTCTCTGATATTCTAGGTTTACGGTAATAGGCGTCTCGGAGGATGGCAGTATGTTGTGCTTGAAGTTGTATAAAATAGAGCCATGAGGGAATGATGGGGAACGGCGTTGGTGAGTATAAGAACGGGTGGTTTGATGGTACTGGACCTTGGTTCGCGTTGCTCATAACAATTCTCTGATACCCCGTTAGCCGATACCAGATAGAAATGTATGATGGGGATGGCTCTTTCTTTTGTCATTAAACTTTGAACCTCGATCTTTTTTTTTTTTTTTTTTTTTCCTTTTTCCCATCCCTCGTTGAGATTGAACAATGAACTGGCGCGCAAGGGTTCGCTTTTTTAAGCAAAATCAACAATAGACGAAGAGCCCGTTGGCGGTTGAACGATCTGGTCGTCTTGAGCCAACGAGACATATTCCTGTGACGAGCTTGCGGCGCATGGCGAGACTTTTGTCTTCGAAACACACACGAGGCCGCCTAAAGGAGGCCCGGGTCGGCGTGTATCGGCCGGCCATGATACAGACTTCCAACAAGCGGACCGTGTCTCACACAAGCAAAGAGCATGCAAAATATCGGTTTGATAGCCGTCGAGATATTTGGGCGATGGACCCAACTTGCAGGAGAATCGTTGCACCTGGGTGGTCGAGGTTCAGGGTTGGGCCCTGCCATGTATCTCGGATCGACAGCCGGGTTACCCATTACGTCATATGGACCTGGCCTGGACCCTGCGCCGCGGGGTGATCGATGGGGTCTGTCGCTGGTTAGCGGCTGGTAGCTCCATGATAAACATATTGTATTGTGGATTGGTGCCAATTGTGATTATGGAGGGAAAGTGTCCCGCAGTGCAGCTCCAGCTGTGTGCAGGACATCACAGCTGAACAAGGGTCCTGCAACCAGCTATCTGCCCCGCCAGGGCCCCATCGCTGTTACGTCATGGCTTGAAGCAATCTTGATGCAGCCCAATGCGGATCGCCACAGAGATCGGACGAAGGTCCACTGGTGTATCTTGGCGCTCATTTTCTTTTTGGGAATCCCATTCAAAGGCCCCCGAAACAAGGGAGGGGCACTCCTCGGGCCCAGGAGGTGCGCCAGCTGTCCGTCGAGAGCCGCCCAAGGAACCAGTACGGTTCGGCCAGCTACATTAGTATAGATACATACCTAATCCGTTCTGCCCAACCTGCTTTGTCTCTAGTGGTTTGGTGTATGACCTCATTGATTCGAGAATTCAGCAACTCTGCGTTGTTGCTGTCGTGGGCTGTTTTGATTTGAAGGCGGGACTGGGACAGAAGCTGCCTTCCCGCTCGCATATTGCCATATTTTGCTTTTAAGCCTTTGAAGCGTTTGAAGCTTGGAAGTTCCCCTAGGTACGGACAAAACAAGCACGGCATACAACCAAGCAACCATCACAGGCTCCCCATCTCCCCGTCTCCTGGCACTATGAAGCTCACTAGTCTCCGCAAAGCAAGCATCCGCAAGGCGGAAAAACGCTCGGAAACAATGGCTACCCAGGGCACTACCAGCGCCGGGCCATCGAGGCACTCGACCCTAGCCAGCAATGCCAGCGACGAAGCCGTCCCCGACACAGACCCGAGCACCGTGAGTGTTCCACCAATCGGCCCAACGACATGTCGTTATCTCATCTGACCCACTGCCACAGACCGCTGGCCTGCTCACGGAGCGACTGAATGCCTGGAAGCATGCCGTCGGCTACCTCGAGGAGTACATGGAGGCCGTCGAGAAGATCCATAAGACGCAGGCGAAGGAGTATGAGAAGGTCTTGAAGGTACTTGCCCCGTTCCTTCGATCCCTGGAGGGGACGCAGCCGCTTACACCGTCTTAGACCATCTCCAGGCCCCTTAGGGAGGGGCATCACTTCGACCAAAGCCTGGGCGGCGTCGCCGGTTTCTTCGAGAACATGCGTGTCAACACGCAAGCCCTCATCAACACTAACCTCGAAACCGAAAAGAACATCAAAGGTTCGGTCCTCCCGGTCATGGAGCGCTTGCACAAGGAGATCAAGCACAAGGCCAAGGAACTCGCCCACGGCGCCGAGAAGGGTGCCAAGGAGGTCGAGAAGGCGCGCAACACGACCCAGAAGCACATTGAGCTCCTCGGCCAGCACACAGCGTCCTTCGAAGCCACCGGCGGCAAGGCTAACCCCGCCGACGACCCCTACGTCATCCAGCGCGGTGTCGTGCACCGCCTATCCAAGCAAGTCGCAGAAGAGAACAACCAGCACAACGACCTCGTCGCCGTCCAGACCAACCTCGAGGGGTTTGAGAAACACATCGTCCAGGTTATCCAGCAGGCCATGGAAGCCTTCAACTCGTACACGGGCGGCCAAGCCCTCAAGGTCCAAGCCCTCTACTGCGACATGCTCGGCGCGGCCCAGCGCATCCCCCCGGAATTCGAATGGAAGGGCTTCACGCGCCGTAGCGCTAGCGTCCTCGCCGACCCGGCCGGGGCGGCCCGCACCGTCGAGAGCATCCAGTTCCCCAACATGAGCCACCCCTCCACCAAGCCTCTCATCGAAGGCAGCCTGGAGCGCAAGTCCCGGAACAAGCTCTCGTGGGGCTACAACACGGCCTACTACGTCGTCACCCCCTCCAAGTTCCTCCACGAGTTCAAGGACAGCGACAACGTCCGCCAAGACCCCGTGCCTGAGCTGAGCATCTACCTCCCCGAGGCCGTCATCGGCCTCCCCAGCGGCGAAAAGTTCAACGTCAAGGGCAAGGACAAGTCGAAGAGCATGAGCGGGATGTTGGCCGGCACGTCGGAGCTGGCGTTCAAGGCCCACTCCCCCGCCGAGGCGATGAAGTGGTTCGAGGTGATCAAGAACGTGACCGGCGCGACTGGCCCGGCGACGGAGCCTTCCCCCGGAAGCGAAGCGGGGAATCCGGTTGATGCTGTTGCCGCTGGGGAGAAGCCCAAGCCTGTGGTGGCGGTCCCGGCGCAGCAGGAGACGGGCGTGATTACAGGGGAGGGGACCGTCGCAAGCCCCGTCGCGACGACGGGGACGGCGAGCGCGACAATCTCGCCTGTTAGCGCTAGCACTGCTGGCGGTGGGAAGGGTTCTCTGCCCGGGTCAATGGATAGCAAGGGGAGTAATGGGGTTGGTGTCGGGGGGGAGAAGGCCTAAAGGGGGTGTTGGTTTGGTTTGACCGGTAGCTGAGTTTAAGCTATGGAGGTTTGATTGAATGCGGGCTTTTGGTAGGGTGAGGTCGGTTACCTGCTCTCCTTTTGGTTTATGTGGTACCGTCCGTACACACACATTCCGTACCCCTTTTCCCGTTTAGATGTCGAGCATACCGAGCGACGAAGGATTGATATGCAGTTTGTCGATTGGATGGACGGACTATCGTATTTCTTTTCTTTTTTTCCTATTGATGCTCATAATAATACCCTTTGCGCTCTTGAGTTGGTTTTGATGCGTCTTGTCTAATGGGTGCGCAAGTGTCGTTACAAACACGTTAATATGTATATACTATGGCTAAGGGTGTGTACGAGAGCACACGTCGAGAAAGACCGGCTTTGCAATGTCACACTCAGTGCTGGTCATCCAGGTGGTTCAAGTCTTGTATCTTTCTACAGCCTCCCCCCTCTCCCCAGCCAACCAACAACATAGACACACACAGCCCGTCGCTTTCTTTCACCGTTTGAGGCTAGAGCCAGTATCCTATAGAACAGAAGAGGGATTCCGGCATATCGAGGTGCACTCTACGGCCGGAATGAAACCATATCCCTCGTAGACACGTGTTTACCGCTGCAAGGCTGGGGGGGTTTCTGCAGAGTGGCCCACCCAGAACTCTTTCGATTCATCCCATGAGCACTAAACGCACCCTCACCTCGAGCACAGCCAGCTAGGGTGGTAACACCTGCTCGCCCGCCCGCTTGCCCGCCCGCCAGCTAGCCGGTCTTGTTTACAATGACGATATGAGAGGATGGGCTGCGCCGACGGCGTCTGGGATTGGTCGTG
Source organism: Madurella mycetomatis (assembly GCA_022530565.1). Taxonomy (NCBI): domain Eukaryota; kingdom Fungi; phylum Ascomycota; class Sordariomycetes; order Sordariales; genus Madurella; species Madurella mycetomatis. Next base: position 8,111,612 of record JAJTVB010000003.1, on the reverse strand, counting down.
GATAATCTTATCTGCCAGCCCTACTGCCAGGGCGGAGGGGGTGAGGCCAATGGCAAATTAGGGCTCCTGAACACCGGATCTTTATCATCCAAACCTATAGCGACCCCTTCCCCCGTTTGCCGGGCAAAGTGGGGCGGGGTCCCAAGCGGTCCCCGGGCCATGGTTGCCTTTCTGCGATCTGGGATGGCATGTCTGCGCGACGAATCTAACTGTCCGGCGGCACGGGTACTCTACTGGTCAAGTAGGCAGGCTGCCCCGTAAACGCGGGGCTGGGTCTTTTCCCGTGACATTCTTGCGGCTCTCGCTTGGCGGCATGGGTGTGCGGGATTGGCTCCCGTGGCTTGGATTTACTGGTTGTGGGTAGTTGAAAAGGGACGGCGAGGGAAGGCAAAGGGGCGGTGGAGGATGAATGCGCCTTTTCACGGTGAAAGGCGCCTCTCCGATTTGATCTTAGCTCTGCCTCGCCTTTTAAGGTAGCATCCGAACGTGGCGGCGTGGGTAGGGGAACCGGAGCCTTGTCGAATCCTCGTGAGGACTCCCTTCCATAGCCGTGTCTTATACGCCGCTGCTGCGATGCTGACGTGGATGCCGATCTAGGCACGTAGTAGATCACGGACTGCCTGGCGTCCCCGGAAGTCTTGGGTGATGGGAGGTGGACCGGAGTGCGGGGAAGGTTTGCGAGGTGAGAGGGGACGGCGGGGTAACACGACGGGGATGGGAGTGAGGATTAAGTAATTGGTGTAGCCACGGTTTATGGTACTGTACAGTAAGCCTGGCCAGGAACGGTTCCCCGTCGGCACGTCTCTCGACGACGCCCGAGAGGTGTTGGACGGTGCCGGTCAGCCAGCCGGCCATATATACTTGGACAAAGGTATCGTATCGGCTATCCGCATCCACCCATCACACCGGTTCGCAGCCACCTAGCAGCCTTGATTTCTCGTCCAGGTGTGCGAACCACGGGGCTCGTTCTGGAAACAATCCCCACGTCTCGTACAGTTGAGGCGAGCCGTCCTGCAGGAGGGGTCGCAACCGAAAACCAAAACGACCAATCTGCGAGCTTATAGTGTTATGAGGCTGACGAGGAACAGCATCTGCATTTGGGTCGTGGGTTTCTGTCCTCCAATCACTTACCCGACATGTCCTTGTAGCCTTGCATGGAACGCGAGCTCTCTTCCCCGACTCCGCGCTCTTGCGTGCCGATGCCTGTCATACCTTAGTTGGTTCGTTTCTCGCCAATATGGGATTGGTGTATGGACACGAGGGTGAGTGTTGTCCCCGCCGACCGCTACGCAGGAAGAAGCATCTATCTCATGCCTAAATACCGCCGTTCCTCTGGGCGCTCGACCTGCCCACACAGCCTTGCCCCGTGGAGAAAATGTCTGATTCCTCGGGCCCAGCCATGTCATCAGGCAGCTCGGCCAGACGATTGGCCGCCCTATCTCCTCTGCTGTGGACAAGAAGGAAGCTGCATGTATTGCGTATGTAGGCGCCGCCCCCCGGGGGTAAAGGTGAATATGAGCGTCGATAGGCCTCGGCGAGGTGTGATGTGCTAATTGCCCGGCTACATTATATCACTAACAATCATCCCTCATGTTTGTGGTCAATCCCTTGCTCTTTGCTTTCGCCACTGACCAAACTTCGCCCTATTCCCATTCGCGTTTAACCCGGTCTCAGTCGCCTCGTGTAGCTGCAGCTGAGATCTAACGGTTTAGGTTCTGTTCTTGTGGGTTGCTAGACACTCCAGGCAACAACGGCTTCAGTGAAAGACCTCGATCGTCCGTCATGACCAAGCAGTGGGAGAAGTATCGAGAAGTTATCATTGCGGAGTACAAGGGCCAGAACAAGCCACTCCACGAGGTGCAGCGTATCATGCGGGAAAGATACGGGTTCAAGGCATCGTACGTGAAACATTTCTTGCTGCTTCTGCCAGGTCTCGCCCCGGTTTAGCGTCCTCATGACTTCGTACTCGGGCAGTGAGACGCTAGAGCGCTGTCATATACAAGCCTGTCTGATGTGGTTTGGAGCTGACACTTTGAGGCTCCATAGCACCCGCGCATACCGATCCCGCTTCGATAGGTGGCAGATCCACAAGTACTCACGTCGAAAGAGTACACGCTCCACAGAGCTTTCGGTTGATCTGGCGAGCCTGTCGCCGCAGGATAGCCCTGATGTCGAGAACAACGCTCGGGCGGCTTCACCCTTGACCCCGAACGAGCTGCTGAGTCCAGACCTCTACGGCGTTGCCCCAACAGTTGGATCTCGGAGGCAAGATTTATTTTGGTTCTTTGACGCCGTACGCCGGGCGCTGACATCGTTCATCCATGCCAGTGCCACTAAACTCATCACATCGGAATCTCAATACGGGCAATTTGTGACCTCCTCGCACCGGCCCGCTCCACAGATCCCGGCGTTTCCGACTAACAATCCCGGGATCCGAGTTGACTCCTGTAATCCTTCGGGAATCGGTTTTTACTCGCCCAGTTCGCTGTCGATATATCGACAAGCGCCCGCAGATGGGATGGCTGCCCTCCCGGGTTCGTCCTCGCCAGGATATAGCAGCACGTCCCGATGTGGCAACCAGGATGGCTATGCGTACTCGATAGGCTTCCTCACTCCACGGGAATAGCGCTCACCCACTTAATTCGGACGAGCGTCACGCCGGATTGCCAGCAAAGTTCCCGCTAGAAGGAAACGTTGGTTCAACAACTAAACAACACCCTCACTCTCCGTCCCGCTTCCTTCCGTATCTCGTACATTTCCGTGGCTGTTCCGTATCTCTTCGCTGGTATAGGGCCGGCTTTCGCACTTTTTAGTCGTCCAATGTCCATCAAGTGGCAGCGCGGCGAGCGACATGAGTTGCGGAACGAGGGGCTTGGTGGGAGGCGGATGGACAAGAGCAAAGGTCCAGCGTGCTGTCGGGAGTTCTCACTCTGCGGTTGCACTGCAGCAGTATTCCATACCGAAATCAGAACAAACGGTCAGTTACCCATGAGATTCTAGTTCTGTTGCAGCTTGGCTAATAGTCAGACAGTAAGGAACTAGCAGATCGCTGGCTCCATGTCCGAGAAAAGGTGAAGGGGCAAGAAATGATTCGTCGCACGATTTCATAGGGAGGCGTGCAGGACGCGTTCGGTGGAAGGTATTAATCGTCGTCAATGCCCTCCAGGCGGCGACGAGATTCGGCCCTCTCCTTTTTGACCTTGGTAGAGTTCCCGATAACCAGGCTAGAATCAGCCTCGGTATCGGGCTCGATATCAGATGTATCGTCGAATTCTCGCCTGCTGGCTTGCTGCGCCCGCTTGATTTTCCGCAAGATTACTTCATCGAGATACAGATCCTGAATGCGCAAGTCCTGACCCTGATGTTAATGCACGGGATCAAAATTGCAAGAGTCGTAGTGTGGTCCATACCTTGGGACAAGAGGGGCACTTCGCCATGCCATTGTTGCTTCGTATGAACTCGATGATGGCAGACTTCTCGAACGTGTGCTTGCATTGATGGTTGCTATAGGGTTCCTTCATGATCTGCAACGACAGGGGGCACTTGAGATCGATGATCTCGCGCTCGACCACGAGGTCCTCGTCTTCGCCGGCATCGGTTGCCACACCCTTGGTTGGCCTACCGTGCTCGTCGAACCAAGTAGATGCGTCAGGGAGCGGGACTTGGTCCTCCGGGTGTATGGCATCGTGCCAATTTTTCTTGAATGAGATGTAGTCATTGTTGAGCGCATATCGCCGATGAGGGCTCAATGCTCTGTATTCGTCCATCTTGGCCTTGCGGGCAGTCTCCAGCAACTCCGTCACCCCCGTTATGGGAGGGATGTCGGCAGCTGCGTCGTCAACATCGCTCATGTCCTCATCGTCGTCTTGGGCCGAAGGTGTAACAGCGTCTTCGTCGTCATCGCTGGCAACTACGCGCCGCCTTTTGGCCATCTTATCCTTCGGCTTCTGCGGCTTGGGTTCCGGTCGGGGCTGCTGGGCGTTTAGGCCTTGCAGCACCATCTCCAACACGGCCTGTTGGTCCTCAAGCTCAGCGCGTGAGTCGATCACCCAGCGCAACGCCTCCTCGGACGAGTCAGTTAACTCGCCCACCACGGCTTCCAGCTGTGCGACGTACTCCTCCAGTCGCACCTCGGCCTCGGTCTTGTCCTCGACGCCCCTCGTCCGCCGCTTCTCTGCCATGGCTGCAAGGACCTGCTTGCGGGAAAAGAGCGCGTCGTTGATGCTGCCGACGCTCTCGAACAGATAGGTGGACAACTTAGCGAGGTGCTTCTCGTACTTGCGCCGTCCGCTGTCGGTTTCGCGGCTGCTGGACAGGCTTGCCAGTTTTTGCTTGGTCCGTTCATCCATGGGAAAGGCGGGTGGCTCGTAAGGCGGCAACTCCAGGGGAGGTTCCGCGGCACCCGAGCGCCCTGACGGAGTAGCATCCGGACGGCGGGCTCGTTGGAGGAGACGCGGTGGCATAGTGCTGGACAAGTTGCACGAAGATTATGATCCAAAGTACAAATCTGCTTGGTGGTTCCCGAGGTCTAGATACGCTAGAAGGAGAGCTGATGGTTTATTGTAGCTCTGCTGAGCGTTGATGACGCTGCGGGGTAATTTGAGAGAACGGGGTTTCTTGCCAGTCAGAGACGCGTGGGCAAGAATGAGACGCGTTTTGGGTCTGGCAGCGGCTTTGTGGAATTGAATGCATGTACAGAATACAGAATACTGCGTACCGTATTCTCCTCAAAGATTTACTCTAGCCTAATGGAGTTAGTGCGGGGCTTTGGGTCCCAGCCGGGTGGGAGGGTTTTGAGTTTATTCAACTTGCACAATACTGTACAGTAGGGATGGGCTAGCCAATGCGGTTGTTGCCGCATGTTCGGCTTCACAACAGACGATTGGTTCCGAGATGTCTACGCCCTCCTCATGTTCCGCTACCACCGCTCTGCTTGCCGTTCCATGACCCTCCCAAGGGCATCTTCAAGCGGATGCGAGATTCGGACTATTGGGAGACCAACGTCGCTGACTCCAAGAACCTGCTGTCTGCTGAGGATCACGACAACGTCCCTAGCAACACCAGGCGCAGGGAGGCAAGATCAGCAACGACCTGAATAACATCATTGCTATAGACGCCAAGCTACTGGGATGCCCATCACAGGAAGCTCGAGCCCAACTCCCTCCCTCTCCAGACTGCAGTACGGACCAAAGACGTCATCAAATCGTTCAGCGGCCTGCCAGCGAAGGACCAGGTCGAGGAATTCGTGTCCACATAGGGATGCGTTCGCCACAGAGCTCCGGCAAAGCAGAGGAGCTTTTAGGCACAGAACAACAAACTTCGGTTCCCCCCTCCCCTCCTTTCCCATCTCCTTTCATTAGAAGATCATTGCTGAAATACAAGTAACCGACCGCTAAGCACGACGATGCCCAGATGTAAGATTTCAGCCTCCTGGTGTAGTGTTCCGAGCCAGATTAGTTACAAGAATTTGCGCCCATCTATGGGTAGATGCTCATCTCTCCCAGGGATAAACCATGCTACTGAACTGAACACACTCTAGTGTACTGTATGCCTGCATGCTGATTCATTCTAACTCTGTACGTCTGATGCAAAACTTTCTCCTCTAACACAACCCGACATGTTTGCAAAACCGGTAACACCACGCCTCAACCTTACGGCTGCTTGAACGTCGAGCCGATAGGACCAAACTTGATGTTCGCTATTACGATGTCAGCCAATTACCTCTCGGACGAGACCGTGAGAGTGAAAGCGGGAAGAACCGAAAAGAAAAACTCACAGAAAATAACCTGGTCACTCGCTTGCTCACTCTCAACGTCCGCCGGCACGCCAGTGGTGGTGTCGCAGCTGCCCCTCGCCTTGCCAGGCTCATCCGTGCTCGCATCAGTCGGGTAGGTCGAGTCGAGCCACAGCATGTTCGCATAGTGGTCGTCCCACAGCGACATGACGAGCACCATGGGGGCGGCCACGCCCTTGCTGAACTGGGCCATGCCGCCCTTCTCCTCGAAGATGTCGCGGTCGCCGAACGCCACCTTTTGCGCCTGGCAGAACTCAGTCGTGATGCTGTTGCCCGGGTTGCCGTCGATGGCGCTGTCGGCGTTGGCGATCACCTTGCCGCCCTGCACGTAGAAGCGCTTGATGTCCGACAGCTGGCCGTCGCTGCCCTTGAGGAACTGCGTGACCACGGTGAACTTCTTGGTCGTGTCCACCGTCATGCCCGGGCCGTAGAAGTCTCGCACCCCCTGGCGGTACGCGTTGAAGTCGCAGCCGTCCGGGTCGCACGTTCCGGCGTACCGGGTGTCCGAATAGGTGCCGCCGCAGGCGTCGCCCTCGCAGCGGTGCTGGCCGACGGTCGTGCAGGGGTGTGGCGTGTAGGCAGTAGAGACAGAGTTGGCTTCCCTGTGGTTTTGCGTTAGAGACGACGGGGGACTAGGTCGAGGCGCCCGGGCCCCGGTACGTACCAGATATCCATCTCCGTGCAGCAGGAGCCGTACTGGCCGACACCGGCGTTGGCGTCGTTGGAGGATCCCTCCCAGTTGCCGACGTTGGCCTCGCCGTCGATGAACTTCAGGTCGCGCGGGCACTGTGCGTCGCAATAGCCTGTGCCGTACTTGGCGCCAGCCTTGTTGCCCGGGTACTTGGACGCTCCGCCGTCCTCGTCCATGGAGACGAAGTACAGAGCGCCGTTCAGGCCGCAGCTTAGCCATGTGTTAGCTTGTGATCGGCAGACGCCCGATATTCACTTTCCTGACTTACCCAAGCTTCGAGGTGTCCACGTCAAAAGTGAACTCATTGCCGAGCAGAGTGAACATTTGGTATTTGGTGGGGCTTGCCATCAAGTACAGGCGGGAGCCAATATTGGTAGCTAGCCGTCATGCGTTAGCAATTCACGCACCCCCTTCCGAGAGGATGCATCCGGCACTCACAGTACTCTCCTTTGGTGACAAACTTGAGGGTCAGAGCGTTTCCACTGGTCGAGGCGCCATAGGTGCCCGAATAGTCGGCACCATCCACGGCGCAGTTCGACGCGCAGCTCTTGGGGTCATTGCAGATGGTCGTGTTCCATGAGTTGCCGCCGTAACAGTTGGTGTAACCATTCTTGTCATGGACCCAGCGCCAGTTGGAGTCGATGGTGACCTCTCCGTTCACAGTTGTGCATGAACCGCTGGAGTTACACTTCTGCCATGTCATCTTTGGGTGTGTCTCCGTCGTCTCTGTGCCGACCTGCTGGGCAGCAGCCAAGCCCATGAGGGCAGTGAAGGCAGCAAGCTTGGCGACCATCTTGGTAGAGCACGGTTGCGTTTGATGGAAGGGGTTTAAAGGTGGAGTGGGCGCCCAAGTCTGATGAGATGGAAAGGATCCGGTGAGGCTTTATAGGTGACAGGCGTCTCTCAAAGATTGTGATGGTTCGCTCTCCACGTCTGAGGAGGAACAACAGCCCGAGCCGTAGCTTGCACTTCCGGCAGGAGAACGTTTGTCGGTAGGATGGGCCTGAAAGCCGAAATCGTATCCGCTCATAGAAATCGAGGCTAAGATGAGAAGTTGTCCAGTAAATGAGATGCTATAAGAATCGACAGCTCCGGTTGCCCCGTACACGGCCCAGAGGCAATCTATTCTCTCACGAGAGGCAGCTTGCGACTTCTTGCCGCCCGGCTTTGAAGCAACTGTGTTACTGAGACATAGGAAAGAAAAATGTCGCAAGGAATGGTGTACACCCCCCCGTGGAAGTTCCAGGGCTTGCGCTCGCTGACCTTGGTCCCAAAGGGGAGTCTTCTCAAGCATAAGATGGACCGTAAGGAGAGCCTAAGAGATCTGTTGACGCTCCATAACAGGGCAACGCGGATTCTCCCCAGTTTGCATTATGAACCTTGTAACATCGAGTTCCTACCGGTTGCAGGAACAGAGTAGAACAGCTGTAAGGGGTGGGTCGTGGTAGCTCGCCCGCTTGCCTGGGCCATCATCGAAACCATTCGCCAACAAGATGACTTCCACTTGGCTCCCCCCTGACTTGTGGAGAACAAAGAAAAGCCCCGTCACACAGATCCCCATTCAGCGGTTATGAAAGCGGCACGAAAGGGCCGAAAACTTGAGGGGAACCGTGGGAGGACGGTTATGGAGGTTAAAGGTGCAGATGGCGACGAGAGACCGCGCGCAGTGAGGGTGAAAGTTACGGTGGATCTTCGATTTTCAGGCCGCCCCCTGCATCGCTGCGGCTAGGGGTACTCTCCAAAGTACTAGGCACGGTCGATCTTGTGGGGAGGAGACCCCACTTACACTTCAAGATACGGCGCGGAAAGCTCAGCCGTCTCAATGACCACCGGTTAAAAGCTCATTTTTAGATGTGCGAGCTGGTACAGTACAGGGACGCTGTCTGGGGAAGAGTGCGCCTCGTGGCTAGGCGTCGAGAACAGGGGTGAGATGGAGCCTACCGGTTTCCCCACGGCGTCTGGTTGACGAATGTGAAAACAAGGCGAGGATCTCCAACTTGGCAAGAGCCTCAGGTCTCGGCGCCGCGCGAAGAGAAATCTTCCGGTGTGGGGAGGCGCTTGTAGTGGTTGTGCGACGTTGTGGGCGGGATCCATCGGAGAGGTTCAGATATTGCCGAGACCATGTACCGACAAGTCTTGATTCGCGCACCAATCATACAAAGTTACGCACGTACGGACGGATACAGTCATAGGAAGTTAGCCTGTTTGCAACGGAAGAGTTAAATGACGGTTCCTACTGCAGGTGCCGCCTGCTAAGGGACACTCAATGCAAGATCTCGACGGTCAGGTGCTCGGATACGTCTGTAAAAACCCTGAGAGTGGTGACCCATGCCGCGGTAGGCGCTCCCGTCGCTTTGGTGAGCGAATAGGGAGTTGTGGGTAATCCAAAGAGCCTGTCCGGGATATATTAGCCAGCCGTCTGTCTTTAGCCAGCACTACAACCTCGGAGCACCGGCCTCAGCAGACAATAGCGGGCTGAGGCTGCGGGACGACATGTCAAGGAGCTGACAGGGCAAGCCCCGGTCAGCCGCTCTGTGGCCGCCTGCTCTCATGCTCAACCAATATGTACACTCGATGGATGTGATGGTATGATGGTGGTGACGGACGACAGCTTCCGGCATAAACGCGGGAAAGTCTCGAGACGCCGTCAGCTTTTGGGGCCGCTCAGACCTGCGGACAATACGATACCAATGTCGGCACTTGACTTGCGCCGCTGGGCGGCTCCGCTATCGCTGTACAGTTTTTCAGCCTGGTTCTTGCCGCGATGGCAAGTTGGCGAGGTGTAGAGGAGGAGTCGTTAGCAGTACTGGCGATTCGCCCACCTGTCAGCACGGGAAGCCCCAAATCTAGATACCCCAATATGAGGCAACGGGGACCAAGAAAAGGCCCGAGAACGACAAGGAGCGGGAAGTGGGTTCCTCCAGCTAATGATCAGAACCTTGACAGGAATAACCCAACATTGTTCCGCGGTCTCACAGAAGTACGTAGCGGGGAGTGTTGTACCATTGTTATTGCTTGTCATCCGGTATAAGTGAAAAGAAAGAACATCAGAGACAACGTCTGGCGCAACTTTCCTTGCAGATGCTTCAGCCTGAAGAGAGAAAGGGCGAAGCTGCAAAGGAAGACGACCACATAGATGCAGGACGATTGTAGACTGATCGACAGCCGTTGTACCCGGCCAGTTGCCTGTGGGATTCAGCGATGGGCTGGGTCCGAAGAACATATAGTGTTAGCTGCGGAGTCTATATGCTCAGCTTCCACTTTGCGACGTTGAGAGTATGTAACCCTGAACTTCGGGCTGTCAGCAGGAACACCGTACGTACCAAAGCTCTCTAGCTTTCATCACCACCTTCTCAGCAAAACGTAGGAGCAGTGGCTGGTTGAAAGGTGTTGATATGGTTTTCGTGTATTAGATAATCAGGTGTTTTTACCATCCGGGAGCCGCCACCGAAGGTCCGGCACCGAGCTTCGGGGAACGCGGGGTTGAGGCCTAATGGAGGCCGGCTCAGCCATCCATGGAAGAAAGGAAACATTGATCAACGCAACCCACAAACCCATAATACATAGAACATTAACATAGAAACGCAAGCCTCGCGCGAAAATGCCCATCCGAGGTCCTGCTCCCGTAAAGCTCTACCAAAAGGAAGCTGCCGAAACACTCCGCGTCGGGCCTATGACGATCCGCGTCTACGAAGATGGTTCGCTGACTGAAAATCGAGTCAGCGCCGTGTTGCTGGAAGTGCCCGCAGGGAAGAGTGGACCGCCGATGCACTGGCACCGTTTCCACGACGAACTGTTCCTCGTCACAAAGGGTACTTTGCCGGCAAACTGACCTCAATTCGTCTTTGAGCGGGTCGTATGTTGACCAAAATAATGCCACCAGGGACCATGACATTCGTGACCCCCGACGGCGAGGTGACCGCTTCAGAGGGGGACCTCATGACAGTGCCCCCTGGAGCCATCCACACCTTTAAGAATGCGTCCCAGACAGAGGCTTGCGAGTGTTACATGACTGCCACACCGGGTAAACACTGCCTCGGTTTCTCTCCAGATTGAGCGTCTGCTGACTGTGGTGCCGGGATAGGACATTACGTAGATTGTAAGTTTTGTTCTATCGTCTTCCTGAACTGAAGATGGAGGGAAGAGAGAACATGTGTTGATTCGAGCGGCCAGATTTCCGAATGCTGGCGAAGGCGACCGAGTCAGGAAAGCAACTCGATGCCGGCCAAGTGCAGCATTTGATGGCCTTATTTGGGACCTTTCCGCCGGATGTTGAGTCGGAACCGTGAAGGGATGACGAGGCAAGGGTGCAAGGAAGCATTAAGGGCAGACTGATTGTGTACAGGGGTCCTGAGTGTACCTCGCTCTATCCCAAGCCTTGCTCAACGTAGCTGTCGAGATCCGGTGGAAGAACGACGCCTTGCAGTCCCGATTTACGTTATAGACTAGCCAAGAATAGACGGTTCGACAGACTTCTTCTTTCCGTTCGGACGGCACCAAGTCAAACAGCATTCCCCCGTAGCCTCCCTGAACGCCGCCTTCCCGAGTTAGTCTCGGCGTCGTCCGTCGTCTTCTCCTCTGCCTTGATTGATTTATCGAGCCGCGCCGCTGACGGCTTCTCCGGTACCGTCCGACTCTTCTTTGCAGGCTTCTCATCTTTGTCGGCTTTCCTTTTCTTGGATTGCGGCTGACCTTCTTCCGGCTTGACAGCCTTCGACCTGGACGCCAATTTTGGTTTAGGCTCCTCCCGGTCAGACTCTATGAGCTCTTCCTTTACACCAGGAACAACACGGCCGCTCTTCTTCTGGAGATCTGGCGCGTAGCAGCTCGTCCTCCCGCCAACGGTTAGGAAGGCCAACTTCTCACCGCTAGGCAGATGACCAGCTGCTCCCTTCTGGCCCTTGGCCCACCGGTAATGGAACAACCAATCTTTGGGGAACTGATCCGAGTCTCCAAGCTTGTCGACGGCGAACTGGCATACATGACGGATCGACTCGTAGAGCGTCTTGATCTGCTCGTTGCTGAAGTCATCGCAGTATTGCTCGGGATGTAATCTCGCATGATACAAGACTTCGTCACCAACCCAGTTCCCAACTCCGCTGATTACGGTCTGATCGAGAAGGAGAGCCTTGATCGGGACATGCCGGGAACGCATTTTCTTTCTTAGAAACTCCTCGGTGAAGATACTAGTGTCGACAACCGGGTCCGGGCCGTTTTCGACCAGCGGCGAGTATTTCCGGATATCCTCCCCGGGGCAATCAACTAGACGGACGCGGCCAAAGCGCCGGGGATCGGTGAAGGCGACCTCGACGGCAGGGTCTTCTGTTTTCAGTTGGAACTTCCAGTACTTTGGCGGCCAAGCATCTAACTCCTCCGGCTTCATCTTCTTGTAATAGTTGGTGTATGCTGTCCGGTCGCCCTTTATATGTATCCAACCTGCAGGGCGGTTAGTCGTCGGCAATGCCGGGTTCTCCGGGGACGGTCTCACCGGTCATGCCAAAATGCATTACGGGATGCGGCGGTCGATCAAGAACCAGCCTCGTACAAGTCAGACTAACACGCAAGTCCCATGAATAGCAAGTGACATACCAGAAGTATTTTCCCTGTGTTCCCGCGGAGAGGACCTGCTCGAAGTCAGAATATGTACAATTTAACCGGCACTGTGCAGCATACCTTCTTTCCCGTCAATGCCGCAGCAACATCTGCACCTGTGGTCCCGACTTTGCCAAAAACATTGTTGTCTTCTACCGCCGTGGCTGTCTTGATCGTCTTGCCAACCAAGTGGAGGCGCAGGTAATGGACGATTCGAGCGACTGCAAGACGTTTGTCAGCGGTAAGTTGGAGAGGAATGTGCGGCCGCCTGAACCCTACTTTCAGCAATTTCGGGCATCTTGGTTGCACGTCAATTGTGTTCTAAACAATTACTGTCGTGACACCAAACTGCACTGTGTACATTCCAAAGCAAGCGGCCTGCGCGTGTCGGCTCGAGCTTCTGTCTGGGGAGACGGAAACGACGGGAGCTACGAACGCGAAAGAGAAACGTCCGCACGTGATCTCTGCGTCCCAAACTCCTCTTTCGGACCCACCACTCAGCGGAATTTTCCCAACTTTCTCCACAAGCAGGGTTAGCTTCAAAATCTTGCAAGTGCACTTTTTTTTCTTCGATCCTTCAACCCCCCAACATTTGTCCTCGCAGCCTAGCGACTGGTAAGTGCAGGTTTTCTCTCGTTCGTGCCGCGCAACAGGTGACTACCCTGATGACAACCCAATACCGCAAACTAGAGTCTTTGATCTACGGACATGAAACTAGAAATTGATACGTCAGTCTGAACACTGTCGCTGTTGCTGTCACATTGTCTCGAGCCTAGAATCGATCAGAAACTGACAGGCGAGCAGGGCTCTAGTTACCCACGAACACCAGTCGCAGGTTGAGGGACGGGATGGCTTGGGCCGTTCGCCGTCAGCAGAGCTGGTGAAGGTCGACTGGGAGCCTGCCGAGGCGACGGCACCCCTCTGACACCCCGATTCATGACACGGGGTTCAATTCCCATAGGTTAGTGCTTGGCTCGGCTTTTCTCTATCCTTAGTTTTGTGATGAACATTTTCTTTGCTTCGGCAAGTTGGAATTACCGACTGATCTCACCTTGAAGAAAACAACTGGCTGTTTCTGATCTACCCATCATGTCCTCTTTAGATCGATTCCGTGGTTTTCGGGCGCTGACCTTGAAGAACAGATGCCATGGCCGCCTGGATGAGTAAGCAGTTCCTTTCGCTAGCACTCGATATGCTTCTATGATGAAGCGGCACTGGGCTCCGAATATCACATGAGCAGACATGCCACTTTGCGACAGGCCTAGAAAACCTCGTCCACTGATCAGCATCCAATTCCGCCATTTTGTGTCGACGACGACGCGGGACTCGCGCTAACAGTCTAGGCAAGATCCAGGCGTTCAACGCGTGTCCGCCGGCTTTCAGCTCTATTCCGTAAGTCGGTGCTTCGCGCTTAACTTTCTGTCACTTCTATGATGACTCTAGATGACGAGTCTTATCCGGGCTTCCCGATGCAGACAACCTTTTAAACTACCATTCATGCTTTTCTGATATTGATTGACGGACATTCACAATTGCATCTCAGAAACGAGCACTGGCTGACCGTTTCCTAGTTCCATACAGCTTTGCCGGCACATGCGTTCCGCGTCGGCTGTATCTGGTATGTCTTGCGTTTCACCCTCCTTTCACTGCACCCCCCATACCATGATGACTCGACTTTAAAATTGACAAGCATATGTCGGAGCTCAAGCGAAGATGACACCGTCATGTCTGATCCTTCCCCTGACACGTCACCCTAGCCTCGTCACAGCATGAACGTTGGCTAACCTCCGCAAGTCCTCTTGCTAGATGGACGGACACACGACATAGAAATTGGCCCTACTGAAGCAAATGGTAAGCATTATTCCATTTCGTCATCTGCCAACCCTGACTTTATGATGATTTCAATTTTATCACGACGGTCTACATAGCTTATGCCTTGATGATACTGCCGGTGACACGGCTTGAGTACTGATAAAGTCGCTCTCGACGCCTTCATATTTCCGTTCTCATCGTCCTGAGCTCCTAGGCTAACACATACAAGTTGCCACAGGCCCTCTTCGAGTTCAGTTTTTGCTGCTCGCCGCTCCATCACTCCATTCAGGTGAGTCCTATTGGCAGTAACATGCATCACCGTCCTCGTGAAGTTGCCGGAATACTTTGGACCGATGTGTCGTGGTACTTTGCCGTATCTGAATCCTATGGACCCCCGCTTTCGCGAATTTGACCCACTTTAGTCACTTAGAGTCGGTTTGATGAATATAACGCAACTTTCGTGTTGGTAAAGCTCCCAAGTATACTATCTTGTGCCAATGCGTGTTACATTCAACAAGGGTGTTATGAGAGTAGTATACGTGAGGCTTTGGTTGCCGGAGTCGGCGGCGGCGGCGCCCAGGCCGTGGGTTACGAAGGCGTCGAAGACGCGTGAGTCCCAGGAGGTTTAGAAGTGGTTGCGCCGGAGAGAGGCAACGGCGTCGACGCGCGATGGCCAGAGGTCCCGCCTGTTGGCGCTCATGTACATTGGGCGAGAGCGTTTTTCATGGGGTAGTTGCTGAGGGATTGGGACGGGCGAGGACTGGGTCGAGGAGGGATGACGATGGATAGGAGGCGCGGGTGGAGGAGGGAGAGGTTGATGATATTTGCGCCCAAGGAGTGGCCGATGCCGATCAGCGGCCGGGGCATGGACGTGCGGAGGTGGTTGGTTAGGTGCAGGAGACCGCGGGCGTGGTTTGGTCAGGAGGCTGTAGGGCGGGTTGTTAGGTTTGCCTCATTGATGACGCCGCTCTGCCCCTACCAGGCTCCGTCGGCAATCCAGATCCCTCTCATTTTGATGCCGCGGCTGTAAAGAGAGTTGACGAGGTTCTCCTATAACGGCTCGTAGATTCCCTGGGCGTGTTAGATGTGTCACGGGATAAGTGAGTAAGCTGGGCGCGCCTTGATAAATCCATTGGCGTGAGCTGCAATGATAGTACCATCTCCCGGTGCCGGGTTCTGGTTGTTCTTGGGTATGTACTCCACGGTGAGGTATAGCACATCCTCTTGTGAGTGGGCAGTCGCCTGAGGATATTCGCGAATGTGTTGCGCCTCCACCACATGCTCTTTTACGGCGAATGATGAAGGCATGGCCGCTGCTAATGTGTCTTACACGGGCGGGACAAGACGCAGCGACGCCTAACGCGGGGATACTCAAGAGTGAGAGAGCCAGTCGGCAGGTGTCCAGGCCACGGGGAGACGGCTTGAGGATGAGAGATAATGATACTGACGCCGGATTGACTAATTACGTGATATTGGGGATGCCCGTAGGATTGGGCTATTATATGTCGAGCGAATTCCGGCGATCTCAAGCTCGAGGTGGTTGGTGAGGCCATGTCTTGTTGTTCCATCACGGCCTATGGAAGGTACTGTACACTCTCAGCAATCAAAAAGACCGGCCCTGCAGATGTAAATTTTCAACAGGCTAATGGGGTGGCAATACAATGGACATCGTTAACGTCGTTAGTTGCTAAGATGGTCACGTCTAAACGATGCGAAACTGGTTCGAGTGTAGCTAGGCTACAGTGCGAAAGGATATGATATGCTGCTTCTGGCCAATATACCTATTCTTCGTTGATTGGTTGAATGGTGGAGTTGGCATGTCAGTCGAACGCTGAAGGTCTCCAGTTCGAACCTGAATTCGATCAGCGCAATACCTTTCTGGCGCTCTAGATCAATTTTGGCCTAGCTGTGATGCTGCCCCATGGCGGGCCGTGGAATGACACTCGGATGACGGTTGAGTCAATGTCGTCCCCATTCCTGCGCCTTCGTTTCTTCAGGTGGGGTCGTGAGTCAACGGGTAACCGGGAGAGAAACGTCATGAATTATGTGTACATCACCTTCTGCGTATCTAATTCAAACCGAACGGGACGGTAAGTGCAGGTACTTCAAGCTGCCGTTGCTATCACTACGGATTGGTAGCATTGATTCGTCAGTGCTTGACATTCTTGTCATAGTGTAATCCGTGTGAAGCCCGAGCTTGGCGTGTTGAAGCACCCCATGCGGACCCACCGCTTCTCATCACAGCTAGGGTTAAATGGGCTCGTCATGTGAGTCGCGGATGCCTCGCGTCGCTTGGACGGTCCCCACTGCGGTTTTCGAGGCGCGTCTCGGCTAGGCACAACACCAGCAGCTGCCTAAGGACAATACTTTCCATTAGAGCTCCCGTATTAACCTCCTGCTCGAATTTGCGGGGGGGAGCTGCCAGCCTCCTGCAATTCTACCTCCATTGACACTGTCATCGACTACAGCCGTCTCTGCGCAATTCCTCTCCCGCTCATGTCAATCGGCTGCACATTAGCGCGTCGCAGTGCTCCTCGCGTCTCGACATGGCGGATCCACGGGAAAAGACCGGACTGCTCGACTCCTGTCTCATTGCCTTTGTCCAGAGCAAATCATTGTCAAGTGCCGTCATCGCACAGGTACGCGTTTGATCATGGGACATGGCACCGCGGCGTCGCTAATAGGCAGAGTAGCTCTCGCAGGTTGTCCAAGACAATGGCGCCAAGGTTCTGGAGCCCGACCGCAAGGGCAAGATCCGGATCCCGCAGGCTACGCACATCGTGTCAAATACAATCGATTTCGACCAGTATGCCGAGGCCCAGGCCATGATGATTCCCGTCGTCCGGTCCGATTGGATCAAGGCTACTATCGCGCGAAACAAGCTTGCACAAGTCCGCCCCTTCTCCCCCGACCCTAGGATGATCTTCTCGAATGTCATCCTCACGTGCGCCGACATACCATCTATGGACAGAGAAGCGATTACCGGCGCCATAATGGCCCTCGGCGGGATGGAGTCTAAGGACCTGTCACGCCAGACCACCCACATCTGTGCCCTATCGTTGGAGCATCCAAAGTGTGTCGAAGCCAAGAAAAAGAGCCCAAAGTGCAAGATCGTCCTCCCTCACTGGTAAGCCCGGCCGTATACTCTTTGCTGTCTGCTTTACGACTCACCGGCTCTAGGTTTGACGACTGCTTTCGGCTAGGGAAGCGGATTGACGAAGGGCCTTACCTGCTTCCCGACCCGGAGATCCTAAGAAAAGCGCCAGAAGAGACAGTCAATGTACCGCCGAGCCAGCAGCTGGAGGGCGCCATATCGACGGTTCCTACTGGGCCCTATGACACCGAAGGGGGCGAGAAATTAGTTGTCTTTGCGCAGAAGAAGGTCATGCTCTCACAGGATCTCCCCATCAACGCGATGTTGCGCAAGACCATCACGGAGAAAATTACCAAGGGTGAGGGCGAGGTCGTCGACTCGGTTGAGGACTGCGACATGTTCATCTGCCAGTACCGCGAGGGCGAGCAGTACATCCGCGCAGCACAGCATGGGAAGGATGTAGGCAACCTGGCGTGGCTGTACCACCTGATGGTGTACAACGAGTGGACGTCTCCCTTCCGGCGGTTGCTACATTACCCTGTCCCTAGGAACGGCATCCCTGGGTTTAACGACATGCGTATCACCCTCTCAAATTACGGAGGCGAGGCGCGGATATACCTCGAGAACCTCATCACCGCCGCCGGTGCCACATACACTCGGACAATGAAAGCGGAGAACACCCATCTGATCACGGCTCGCATGCATAGCGAGAAGTGCGAGGCGGCAAAAGATTGGAACATTGAGATTGTCAACCACCTCTGGATCGAGGAGAGCTACGCCGCCTGCCAAGTCCTGCCTCTTAACAACTCGAGGTACAGGCATTTTCCTCCACGCACCAACCTGGGTGAGGTGATTGGTCAGACTTTCCTCGATGAGCCCACGCTCCGAGAAATGTTCTACCCGGGTGGCGAGGAGAAACTCGACGCAGCAGCCAAGAAGAAAAGGAAGATCAGCGAGGTCGCGCACAAGAACACATATAATGTAGGACTGGACCGCGACTTCAGCGTAAGGGAAGATTCGAGTCCTGCGCCCGCAAAATCGGCGAGGAAACCGCGAGCAGCCCCGGCGGTGGGGAATTTCGCTACTCCCAAGGGACGTCATGTCCGGTCTGGCAAAGAAAACGATACACCGTCTGTCATGAGCAGCGCCAGCCGTAGCGCCAAAGCGCAGGCGCTCTCCAAACTACAGGACTTGGCGCCGGACATTGCACTCTACGAAAAGGAGAAGAAGCGGTCGGCGAAAGACGGGCATGGCATATGGGGTGGCAAACGTGCGTTGGATCAGATTGATAAGGAGCGGCCGGATAGGAGCTCAAGTCCAGCGGCCAGAGGCGCGGATGCAGATGAAGACGAGCAAGAGAAGCGGCCCGTCAAAAAAGCGAAGATGTCCCTACCGGAAGTGGACA
Organism: Madurella mycetomatis; assembly: GCA_022530565.1. Lineage (NCBI taxonomy): Eukaryota > Fungi > Ascomycota > Sordariomycetes > Sordariales > Madurella > Madurella mycetomatis. The sequence goes on along the minus strand of JAJTVB010000003.1, from coordinate 8,093,224 downwards.
TGCGTGTGTGCCTGACAGGATACAGGAGATGGGTGGAGAACAGGTCGTCTGAAGAGGCTGACCGAGTAAGTGATCTGGCCCAATCCTAGCACGGTGCGTTCTTGCTAACCTAGATACAGAAAAAACTCCGCTCGCTCGGCATCCAGATTGTGCAAGACAACGCCCCCTGCAACTACCTTGCCGCTCCCGGCATGGTACGGACGATGAAGTTCCTCAGGTGTCTAGCGCGGGGGCCCGAAGTGATTAACTCGTCCTTCATCACGGCTTGCATCGAGACGGGCAAGCGGCCCAACGTCAAGGACTACCCGCTGGCCGACAAGGCGAACGAGGCGAAATTTGGCGTGACCATCGAGAAGGCTATCTGCCGCGCGCGGGCCAACCGAGGCCGGCTGCTCTGGGGCGTGCCAATATACTGCACCGCCGAGATACCCAACGGCTCCGACGCCTTCAAGACCATTGCGGAGGCCAACGGCGCCATCTTCAAGGTCTACCGTGCGAGGGGTGGTGCCACTATCAAGCCGACAACTGCCGAGGAGGACGGTGGAGCGGATCCGGACCCCGTGTATCTCCTGTCGGGGTCGTCCCCGGCCGAGAGGCAGTTGTGGCCGCGCTTTGAGGAGATGGCGCACAAGGGCCACATGGAGCCCCGGATCGTCATGTCGGATTGGCTGTTGGATGTTGCAATGCGGCAGGAGCTGGTGTTTGAACCGAAGAAGCACTTGATCAGTGCACTCTTGTCGTGAATGGGCCTAGACGGCTGGAGTTTGGTGTTTAGGTGGTTGTCTCCATTAGATACCCGGACACCACTCGTTCGAGTATCCTGTTTGATGTGCCCCGGCTGGGGCAGCGTGCGTTGAGATACGTTACCAAGCGCTCCCGCCTGTTGCAGAATAAATGTTCTCTTAGAAGAACTTGACACCCCTCGAATCCTCCTGACCAAACACCTGCGCTTTTCCCCTCTTGACGAGCACGTTCAGCGCTTTGAGCAGCAACTCCTGGTCGAGCCCATGAAATTCTGACAAGCTCACAATGGTTAGTTATCCCCATTGGCCAAGGTAACGGGGAAAGGAAAAAACAGATATCACTCACCCTCTCCCAAAGTCCCATCCCCCTCCACCAACTCGTACACCGTCAACACGCTCCCTCGCTGGCCCGTCGCGTCCACCCACCCCTCTACCAGCGACGCCCACTCCTCTGGCGTCCGCCAGTACACCCACACCACATCTCCTCCTCCCCCCGGGCCCCCTCCGCCGTCGCTGCTGCTGTTATTCCCGCCCCCGCCGGCGTAGTACTCGGCCCTCCCGTCCTTGCGCAGGAATTCGATGACTTCCTTGATGTCGGCGAGGCTCAACCGCCTGTTGATGTGCCGGTTGTAGAAGAGCTCGGTGGTGTCAAGCTCGGTCTGTTCCTTGTGCTGCATAGAAGCGGCGGCGGCGGCGGTACTACCGGTGGTGGTACCCGACCCGGAAAGGGACAGCTTGAAGATGCGGTGGTGGCGGCAGTAGGCCAGGACGAGGGCAGCCCACTTGGTGAGCTGGGCGTGGTGCGTCGTGAGGTTCGTTTGGCGGGTGAAGAAGGGCGGGAAGGAATACTCCGGCGGAAAGGGAAATGAGGAGGTGGCTGTACTGGGTGGAGGGTTCACGGTTGAGGAGACGGGGGGTGGGGTCGATGTGGACATCTCTGGGGAAAAGAGGATTGGTTTTTTTTGGGTGAGGAGAGAGAGAGGAGTGAGGTATTGAGGCGTCGAGAAGAGTGAGTGGTGATTGTAACTCTAGTTATGAGGAGAAGGGGGATGAGGTTCGATGAGTGAGGGATGAGTGAAGTGTTGTAGTGCGTTGTGGGGTGCTAGGCTGCCAAGCTTTGGAGGGGCACGCTCCCCTTGCATATGCTGTGACAGAAGCATGGCGGGGCAACGTGGAGGATTGATTTGGCGTGCGATAAACCAGAGCTGACCTCAGGGGAGAGAACCAGCCTTTCAAGACAGTACCATCGAACCATCTGCGCAACCGTTTCATTCCGTCATTCCAAGCATAACAGCGCCCTTGAACGGGCGTAACATACAAACGTAACTATAGGTTTACATATCCATGGCTTGGGTATCATCTCTCATCTCATCACTGCCCAGCTCCTTCTCCAGCTCGTCGGCCACGAAGCTCTCATAGTCTTCCAGGTTCTTTTGGATGTGCATCTTGAATTTGATGACGTCGTTCAGCATTCGCATCGTCTCGGTGTGAAGCTCTTCCCGCAGGGCATTCGCCCGGAGCGTCAACTGCTCATACCTGCAAAACGTTAGCCAAGTGTCTCCCCTCTCTCAGGCCCGGGAACGCTTACTCAATATTGGTGTTCATCTCCCTCTGCTCCATTAGCTGGACCGACTCGGACAGTTGTGCCCGCATCTTTGCCAGCTCCTTCTCCATTTTCTCAATTTGTGCGTCCGACGCCAGCTTCTGCGCCATCGTCACCTCCTTAGTCTTCTCGTACTCCTCCTCGGCCGCGCGCACGCGGTGCTCGAGCGCCTCAACCTCGTTGCGCTTGTCCTCGATAGCCTCCTTGGCCCGGTCCAGCAGGTCATGGTCTTCCATCATCATGTCGAGTGCCGCCTTGCGCCTCTCGGATATCTCCTTGCGGAGCGCCAGGAAGCTGTTCTTAACCTGCCCCCGGAGATCCAGGTTGAGGATGTGCGCCGGCTGGTAACCGGTCAGGGGGTCGGCCAGGAGCCGGTCGCCCTCGGCGGCAGGCCCGTACGACCCTTGCAGCTGCGACGAGCCAAAGTTGGGCCCTTCGTTGACCGTCACCTGCAGCTCGTAGTCCTTGCCCTTGGCGTTGACCGCCGTCGAAGGTATCAAGCCGATCTGGTATGCCACCGTGTTGTATCTGTCTACCATGCGCTCGAGTTCGTCCAGCCGCTGACTGCACTCCATCTCCTTCTCTGCCGCCTTGCGCTTGACATCCTCCAACCGCTGCCCTGCCGACTCGATGCTCTTCTGAAGACGTTCCCGTTCGGCAGTCATGCGGTCGATATCCTGCATGCTGATTCCCTGGTCATCCACAGCCTTCTGCAACCGCCGTCGCTCGTCTTCGACCTCCTTCAGTTCGGCTTGCAGCTTGTCGAGCTCCTCCTGCAGCACCTGGATGCGGCCCTCGTATTTCTCTGACCGTTGCACGGCCAGCGTGTTATACTCCTCAAACTTGACCTTGTCCTCCTCCATGATCTTAAAATGGCTGTCCAGGACGGCGGGGTCGGGTGTCGATTTCTCCAGCTCCTCGATTTCCTTGAGCAGTCGTGCATGCTCACCTTCCAACATGTCCAGCTCCTGGACGTATTTCGCGTTGGACCGCTCAAACGCCCGCGCCATCCCTTGAACGTGCGGTGCCAGAGCCTTCTCGACGTCCTCGTCCCCTGCTTCGTCGTCCATGTTGAGCCAGTCCTGGTAGGCGCTCGTCAGAAAGTCGAAGATGATATTGTCGCCCGCAACATCGACGCCCGCCTCCAAGCACGCATCGTCGTACTGGTTGCAGGAGTACCGCTCCAGCATCTGGGCCAGCTGCATCATCCAGTGCAGCAGTCCCAGGAATGTGCTCCAATTTTGGCCTCCGACGGCCGCGATCTGGCTCTTCGTGATGCTCCTCTCGTAAGGATACCGTAGTTGCTTCAGGAGCGGCGGCACTTCCTGGTCGATGTTCTTCTGGAAGCGGTAGCTCGGGTCAATGCGGTGGTACAGCCACTGGAACATGTAATTGAAGTCTTTTTGGGTCGGCGACTTGATGAAGTTGTCCGACAGCTTATGGTTCATCTCCATCTCAAAGTTGTGCTGCGCTAGGTACTCGATCAGCTCTTGGCCGAGCCGGTTCTGGTACGCTCTGTCCTTGAGCGGCCGAGGGTCTCGCGGCACGCCAGCCGCCTGGGGTGCTTGCTGGAAGAAGCTCTGGTGCCCGCCCATTGGCCCGGCGGTCGAGGGCCGGGCGCGGTATACGCTGCTGCGGCGCTCCGCATCAGTGGACGGGCCCGGTGTGTGGTATGGCCTATGGGCCGGTGTATTGCTGGTGTTGTAAGCCGAGACGGAAGCGCGCTTGACCGAGGAGAGGCCGATGTCTGCGAGGTTCGCGCCGGATGAGGACCGCTGGAACATTGGCTGGCTCGGGCGCGACATGGACATGGCGAGGGAATGGCGCGGGCCGGAGACGGGGCGGCCATGGGGCGCGCTGCCGATGGTGCTGGATCGCTTCATGGCGGAGGGGGGTTGCGGGATGCCCGAGTTGAGGTTTAGTCCTCCCAGGGTCTGCGCAGCAGGTCAGCATCCATTGTCGCTATCCCTTTTTTTTTTTTTTTTTAAGGCAAACGAGGATGTAGTCGCGCACCTCCCTCGGTCTTCGAACGCTCCAGAGGCCAGTGTCCTGAGACATGATGGCAGAACCCGAAAACCACTTCCTTTGCGCCTGTCGACGAAGCGAGACAAGGCGCCAATAGCCGGGCGGTTTCAGCGGGCACCTGGTGGATATCGGCTGCAGATAAACTGAGATAAAACTGAACCCAGAGGACGGAGCAAGGCGTGGTGGAGAGCCCTGTCGGGACTCGTAATTACTGCGTAATTCGGACTAGGGCGCTGGTTGCTCAGGTAAACAAATCTGCGGGGCCTCATTGCAGCGCGTCAGGATGGCCCAAACAAGGGTAAGGTGGGTCTTGGGCAAACAAAACTACGGTACTTTACACGTGACATACATCATCAAGTTCCCGGGGGCGTGGCTAGCCGAGCTTGGCGCCCGCTTTGGAGAGCTCGGGGCAGCCGGCCTCGAACCTCGGCTCGTGCACCGCCATTCCGTTTTCCGGGCTGTTGCCCATCGTTACCAGCGGCTCAAAGCGCATTTGCGCATATCACGGTTTATCCTTCTGACCGGGAATCAGGAATTGTCTTTGCCCCTGGGTAATGAGTGAAGGAAGGGCGCAGTGGTAATAACTGTTCGTCATGGCTATCCGCGAAGACCTGGTCGCTTCGGCCGCCAAGTGTGAGTTCCCCTCGGGCCGCTTGCGCAGCTGCCCGGCTAACGACTCGAGCCTTAAGTCCTGCAAGACCCTAGCGTCGCATCGTCGCCGGTCGAGAAGAAGATCGCCTTCCTCCAGGCCAAGAACCTCACCCAAGAAGAAGTCAATGCTGCGCTCGTCCGCGCGGGTGCCCAGCCCGGCCCCGTACAATCATTCGCACCGCAACCCGCATCGTCTCCCGTTACGCAACCGCCGGTCTACTATGGCCAGCACCCCCCACAATATCCGCCGTATGCGTGGCAACCACCCCCGCAGCAGACTCCACGGCGGGACTGGAGGGACTGGTTTATCATGGCCACCGTGGTGAGCGGTGTGTCGTATGGCATATATACGCTGGGAAAGGTAAGGAGACCTCTGATTCCGCTTCACACTTGCCGCACGGCTGACCAGGAGATAGCGCTACGTATACCCGCTAGTTGCGCCGCCCACGCCGGAGCGGCTCGAGCAAGACAAGAAGGCAATCGACGAGCAGTTCGAGAAGACGTTTGCCCTCGTCGACCAGCTGGCCAAGGATACCGAGGCCCTGAAGGCCGCAGAGCAGGAACGCACCGAGAGATTAGACGCGACGCTTAACGATCTTGAGAGTGTCATCAACGATCTCAAGTCAGCAAACCGGCGGCGTGACGACGAGGCGCAGCGCATGCGGGACGACGTGCAGAACCTCAAGGACTCGATCCCCAGAGCGCTCAGCGGCCAGAAGGACCTGACCGACACGCGGCTACGCGAGGTCAACGCCGAGCTCAAGAGCCTGAAGACTCTGATCACGCAGCGGATGAACCCCACAGCCGCGTCAGCCAGCGTCAGCAACTACCTGCGGCCAGCCGCGAGCGGGAACGCCACACCAAGCCCGGCCGCGACTCCCGCACCGGCAGAGAATCCAGGCGCCGAAGCCGGTGAGGGCTCGCGGCCGGCGTACCAGGATTATCTGTCCAACCCCAACCGCAGCTCGCCGTTCAGCAGCGGGATGCAGTCCAAGGCATCGATTCCGGCGTGGCAGATGATGGCTTCTAAGAGCGGGGCGTCGTCCACCTCGCCTGGTGTCAATGGCACGGATGCTGGGAGCAGCGAGACACAGGAGGCGGCGGTGGGCCCTTGAGCACATGACGACGATGATGAGTAGATGAGAACACCGAGTGCGGGCGAAGCACACCATGTTTGAATGTGTACACTACGCTGTAGCGGTTTCCGAAGACTGGGCTGTACGGATTGACTTGGTCTCATGTCGGTTAGGGCAATTGTAAAGGCGTGGACTTAATATCAAGCGGCTTGGACATGCATAAAACACAGCCTAGCTACTTGGCGGCGGCACGCTCACCTAGGTAAGCTTGAGGAGCAAAGTTCCGCCAAGTTGAGAGATGTGGGTCCTTGCATTCGTCAGCCTCGACTCTTTTACTGCGCCATGACTCGCTCTTGGGGCGTTATTTCCACGTTTGAGCAACAGGGCCCTCTCCTCGCTCCGTAGGTCATGGATGGCTGTGGCGATTTGTTCGTCCCTAGATCAAGGAGACGTTGCCAAACCCCTGATTCGTTTAAAATCGGGGACTCTTGAAGCTCGGTGTTGGCGAAGTTCCCGCTGCCGAGGCTCTTTCCTATTTCATCAAGCTGAAGATGACGCTGCCCTTTCTCCCCACGTTTCGCTGCCGTTCGTCCTGCAGGTCGTTGCAACTTACATGGGGCACGATGTTTGATTGGGAACCTAGGTGGGGGGTTTCTCGCGATGCACCTATCAAGGGATCTCCCGCCGCCTCCGCTCTTCAACTTGAGAAACGGCCCAAGTAGCTAGTTGCAATAAAACTGCCATTGCCGCTCCCCACACCGTCCTGAACATGTTTCCCGTCTACCATCACCTTCGTCTTGAATTGTAATACGGTGGCGCTCTAGACATGTCGCCTCAAGAACCTAACCCGGGGTTCCAAGCCACCACCGAGACAATCCCCGACAAGCCGCCCACCGTGTGGTCCATGATACTCCCCCAGGTCCCCCTCATGCTGCGGGTGGCCCTCTTTCATATCCTACGCCTCTCGGAGCAGTCAAAATACCAAGACCTACGGACCGAGCTCATCGTTGCCGTATTGCGGGCCTACATTAACCCTCCACAGCCGGCGAGCATCACGGCCACCCAGAAACTGCTCTCTCACCATCCGCCCGTCAAGGGCAAGATCTGGATTAGCACTTATACGTGCCCGCCACCCCCGCCAGGGGAGACAAGTCTGCGGGACGCTCTCGCCACGGCCATTGACGGGCTGTGGAACCCTAAAACGCCCAGGGCGACATACCAGCTGCCGGATCCCGCACCCGTCGAGGCCGAGTGGACGGGGTACCGCGCCGGCGTGACGCCCGACGCGCAGCTGCCCCAGGTCTCGCAGCAGAAGCTCTATGCCGAGATGATGAAGGAGGTCAAGAGCCCCGTGACGGTCCTCTACTTCCACGGCGGCGCCTACTGGCTCATGGACCCGGCCACGCACCGCCAGACAACCAAGGCGCTGGCCAAGCTGACGGGCGGGAGGGTCTACTCGGTCCGGTACCGCCTCGCGCCGCAGCACCCCTTCCCCGCGGCGCTCATGGACGCGCTGATGTCCTACCTCGCGCTGCTTTACCCCCCCGAGGGTGCCTTCCACGAGCCAGTCAAGCCGGAGCACATAGTTTTCGCAGGGGACAGGTAAGCCTCCGCCCTTCCTACAACCCAAGGTCATTACTCACCCTCTCTTTCCCTCAAACAGCGCGGGTGGCAACCTAGCCCTCTCCCTCCTACAGCTCCTCCTCCACCTCTCGCACCGCTCCCACCCCGTCCCCGTCCCCTGGCACAGCAGGAGCAACAACAACGCACGCCCCCTCCCGCTGCCGGCGGGGGTGGCGGTGAACTCACCGTGGCTGGACCTGACGCAGTCGTCACCATCGTGCACGGCCAACGCGGCCTTCGACTACCTCCCGACGCCCAAGGAGCAGCAGCGGGCCGAGGCGCGGCGGCCGGCGTGCCCGGCCTGGCCGGACCGCGCGCGCCCGCCGCGCAGGCACCTCTACGCCCCGGACGCTCTGCTCGCCCACCCGCTGACGACGCTGCTCCTGGCGCCGTCGTGGCGCGGCGCGCCCCCGCTCTACCTCTGCACCGGGTGGGAGCTGCTCGCGGACGAGGGCCGCCACGCCGCGCGCGCCATGTGGCGCGACGGCGCCGCCGCCGTCGTTCTGGAGGAGTACGAGGGCATGCCGCACTGCTTCGCGCTGGTCCTGCCCCACTTGCCGGAGACGAGGCGGTGTCTTGTCGGCTGGGCCGGGTTCATCAGCGGGGCGGTGGCCGCGGCGGCTGGTGAGGGCGCGGACGGAGGCGGTGGGGTCGGGGAGAGTAGGTTTGTCAAGATCAAGGCGAGGACGTTGGAGGAGGTGGTGGTTGATCCCCGGGAGGTCTGCGAGGGTGGGAAGTTTGAGAGGGAGGAGGTGGAGGTGAACGAGAGGATTTGGAGGAAGCTAAGGGAAGGATCGGTGGGCGAGGAAGGGATCGCGAAGCTCTGAGAGAGCCTACCAAGGATCTGAAAGGGGTTGGGTTGAGATCTGTGCTCCTCATCGTCAAAATAGCATGGTGGGTTCAACGGTAGATTATAGAGACGAACGGGATGTAGACTTGGGGGTGTATTGACATGGGGAAGGCTATACAAGTCCCGGTTTAAAGTCAGTGTTCTCTAGATTCCACGTTTCAATGTCACCATTAGTGTGACCTATGAGAGGAGCAAAAGGTGTAAAGAGGGGAAAGGAGGAGACATCACAGCAGCAGTAGAAAAGTCAAACGCAATGACAACATTCATGACAATTATGAATAATGACAAGCATTTTGGGCTTTCTAGGGTACCACTAAAGTTGAATAGATCTCAACTCCTCGACCACGTGCTTCGTAAAGGCTCCCTGGGGCATTATCCCCACGTTGGAGTCGTTCGACCGGTCTGCCAGCTCTTCCACATCAAACCCTTTCTCGTCATGCGCCCAGATGCACCTCCCGACCGCCTTCCAGTACCGATCGCCCGCGATATTGCGCAGTTCCTTGAGAGAACTCGGCTTGCCCGCTGCTGCAGACAGCGAGCTGCCTTCGACTCAAATTCCCAGCAGCCAGTCCCGCACCATCTTGGACTCCTCCAATGGCACCATAGGCGCCTTGTCATGTTCGTCGGTTCGCTCCCTATTCTCCTGGCCCCGCCCCATAACCCTATGCAACGTCTTCCAATGCGCGATCTCCAACAAGACCAATCCCAGGTTGTACAGGTCATACGTCTTCTTCGAGTTCCTTTCTGTCGGCTTCTTCCGCTGAATGCCGGGCCAGCGGTACAGGTCCCAGATGACGTCCGCGTCTCTCGCCGTGGTTTGTGTCCCATCCGGCTGTGAGAGCTCGAACCCCGTCAGCAAGGGCTTCTCGGGGTTAATTATGGAGCCCATCTTCGCCGTTGAGATGGAAAATGACATTGCCGCTAAAGATCCCCCTGTGCGGCCAGTTCACTGCGTGCAAGTCCAGCACCGTTGAGCAGAGCTTGGATGCCAACGTCACGCGCTGCGACATACTGGGCTTGAACCTGTCATCGCCGAGCAGATCGTACTAAAAAACCACGAGCGTGTCCGAGTTGCTCCCCTTCGGCACCTTGAAGATCCACCCGAAGCGGTCCATACAACAAAATTCGCGGTCATCAAAATAGCCGACGCACTCGGGCACGTGGAGGGATACCGGCTTCGGGAGGTGTAGCATCTCAGCTAGCGCCGCTGTACGAAGGATCGATTCCTTATCTTGAGAGAGCTAGGGACGGCGTCGGGGAGAGATTTCTACTCAATCCAGACGACTATATCATCAGGAGTAGGAAGGATTCCTCGTGGCCGGGTGAGAAATCGAGCATCAACAAAATCAGGCTCATTCCATTCGAGGTTCTCGAACTCCGAAATGCGGCCAAGCTTCTTCGGCCGGGCTAGATCCTGAGGGTCTTATGGTTTGAGTTTCTGCCCCTTCCCTCGCGCATATCTGCAGAAGTGGTTATTAGGCTCGAGACAGCGTCGAATATGACCTTGAGATCTTGAATGTCGTTGCGAGCGAGAATAATCTCACGGTACGCCGCGGCTGTGGTGTCATTAATTTTCTTTGCGCGGTAGGCACTCATGAGCCCGTAGAGTCGTTCCGTCAGAGCATAGATGTCTTTCAGAAGCGCCTCGAAGGCCTCTTTATCCACTGCTACCCCAGGTACTCTAGGTGGGTGTGTGACAATCTCTTTGGTGTGGCGGCTGGTTTTCTCGAAGAGCTCCCGGGTGTGTTTGGTGCCCTAGAGGTGCCTGCGCTCTTTCTTCTCGGCCTCGTACGATAGAGCCAGGCCGGATATCTCCTTGAGGACGTCTCGATCTGTCGGCGGCTGATCATTGTCGTTCCTTGCGGACTTCTTTGCTGTATCGAGCATTGGGCTCCCGGAACTCTCCGAGGAGGCATCGAATTCTGGCTACAATGCCAACGAGTTCGAGGCTATTCGTGCCTGGTGTGGCGGCTAGAGTTGCGCCGTCAGGGTCAACTAAGCCGGCCGCCTTGCCCCAAGCCAAGACACGGTTGTACTCGATGATGAGCTGCAGCTTGTATTTCTCGCATTCTTTTGGCATCTCAACCAGGGCGCTAATGAACTTAATCACTACACAGCAGACATCCGTTAGGATAGTTGTGGCCGTCATGCGAAGCGACGACGGCTGCGAGAACAAACGAAACGGCGGACTTACTGCAGATAGCGCTGTCTAACACATCTAATGTCAGAGAGATAACCCCAGCTGTGACCTCCATGGCTTAGATTGCAAATAGATGTGGATGTGGATGTGGATGTGGATATGGATATGGAAATGTGTGGTCGGATTCAAGACCCTTTGAAAGTGTTTCTACGGCTGCTAAGAGGGTCTCGGGCTGGCTTGCGCATGACACCTTACAACGGGCACCGCACTTCGACTACCCCCTGGCAGCCATGCGTAAATAATAAGGTAGTGACGCCCCGGGAAATTTTAGTTCATATAAAGCATGCAGACAGTTGCATCAAGCCCGGATACCCTGAACACATCCAGTCGGGCCAGCCAAAACAAGCAGGATGCGTGGGCCGTGGTGAAGACCCCTTTTTCCTTTTCTTTCTCTTTCTATTTTCTTCTACCTCGCCCTTTCTTTTCACCATCCCTTTGGTTCTAGGTTTCCTCTTCTCCCGCTCTTCACCCCTTTAACGTCGTGCCTTGCCTTTCAATTACCACCGTGGTATACACACTGTAGGAGAGAATTGAGATAACCATTACTTACATGTCCGTCGTCTAACTAATCTACAAGTTGAGGAGTCTCCTATGCCAAGAGTACTAGATACGTATACAGCCGAGACCTATTCTTTTTGCCTAACACAAGCCGCTCAAAGGTTCCCACCGGGGCGTCACTCCCCCTTGTACTTCCACTGCGCGTGCCGATGCAGCATGTATTCCTTGTCCTGGATGCTCTTGTAGATGCCGTAAAACCCACCAAGCGGCCATTGTCTCTTGAGCCAGTGACGCTTTTTCCCGCCAGCCGCCTTGGGGTCGACGTGAACCTTGTCCCACACGCTCGGGAGCGTACTGGCCTTGTACTTCTGCCGCAGCCCATCATACCACTCACGGCCACCGTACATGGGCCAGAACTCGTCCTGCGGATAGTACGTATGCGCGTACAACCACTTCATGCCGCCGAGCTCGCGCACCTTGTTCTCGAGCTCACGGTTCTTCTGCACAAACTGCGTCGGGTCCTTGGGGCCCCAACCCCAGACGCCGACGTTGAGCATCATGTCCTCCTCTTTCTTGGCGACGCCCTCCGGCAATGTGGTGTACGGGTGGAAGGTGGGGGGACCGCGGCGCTTGAGGGGGCAGAGCCACAGGGGCCAGATGCCAAGCTCCGACGAGGTGTAGTCGACGAACGGCTCGACGGTCTCAAACGGCATTGCGATGTCCTGCACTAGGAAGCGGGCGCTCTCGCCGGAGCTGTGCAGCGCGCGGTACATCATGCGGGTATGCAGGAAGTCGTCCAGGAACCACCGGAAGAAGCGCGTGAACGGGACGAACTTGAAGTACTGGAACGCCCCAGCGCCAACCCAAAACCCTCCGCGGTCGTACCGGAACAGGTACTCGGCGAGCGGGACATAATCCACCGGCGCCTCGGCCGCTGGGGCGACCGTCTTCTCCTTGACGTGGAGATAGAACCAGGGGTCCCAGGCGCCGCTGAACGTCTGCGGCTTGGCCCCCTCTGGCATCTCGTCTGTCAGCTCACCCGTGATGATCACGCCATGGTCCTTGGAGAACAAAATCCCGTCGACATAGTCGTTCCCCGGCTTCCTGACCTCCTCCCGCACCGCCTCCACCGCTTCCGCCACGCTCCCTGTCCGCCGGTACCTCGTCTTGACGAACTTCCTCGCCTGCATCAACTGCACCTCCAGCAGCGTCGTGACCCCCAGCGTCCCCACCGCGCCCGCGGCGCCCCGGAACAGGTCGGCCCTGTCCCCTCGGGGGGTGACGTTGGCCACCTCGCCGTCAGCCAGCACCATCTCGACGCGGTTCACCGTGTCGTCGAAGAAGCCGTGGCGGAAGGAGCTGCTCTCGCCCGCAGTGCCGGCATACCCCCCGCCGGCGGTGATGCCGGGGAACTCCATCACTACGGGGGGGACCAGGCCGTGCGGCAGGGTCGCCTCGACGAGGCGGTCCATGGGCACGTTGGGCTCGACCAGAGCGACGCGCCGGGCAGTGTCGACGGACAGGACGTTGCGCAGGGCCGAGATGTCGACGGCGCGCGCGTGGCCGGCGCGCGGGCGCGTGCTGTTGGTGCTACCGTGGAAGATGCGGTACGGTTCGCCGCGCTCAAAGTAGCCTCGCACGGCCGAGGCGATCTTGGAGACTGCGGCGGCGTGCCGGTCCATTGTGGGCAATTTTTTTTTTTTCTTTTTTTTCTTTTTTTCCTTCTTTTTCTCCCTTATTGCTTATTATTATTATTATTATTATGTATTTTTCACCCAATTTTATCCCTCTGTCCCTCTTTTTTCTGTTTTATTTCCATGTCAGGAGATGGTTGATGGCAGGGAGAGGGCTAAGGATGGAGTTGGGAATTGTGGAATTTATTTTGATGTGGGTCCCACCGCCCTCAGTTCACTTGGCAACTCACTCAACAGTTCGATGCTTTCACTGACCTTGCATGTCGGCGAGCACTTGCTGATGAATCTCATCCGCAAGATCACAACAGATAGCCGAGGGTTGAAGGCAAACCCGCATATCTAAGTGAAGAGCATGTTTATTCTTCAGCTTGAGTTTAATGTAAAGTTGTGGATTATACGTCTTTTGCACCAGTGGGCTGAGCTGTGAAGCTCGGACGTTCTCAACGAAGCTGTTGATTTGGAAATGCTTCGAGAGAAAATTGTCTTTAGCAGCTTTCTGAATGGTGGACTCTCTCGACCCATTTACCCAATCTTTGCTCTTCAGATCCAATGGCGCCTAGCTCCTCTCCCTCAGTCCCTGGAATGATGGGTGCCGGACCTAACAACGGAGAGTACTCGCAGTTCCATTGCTTCGATTACATCGCGGGCACTGTCAATGGACGACTGACCAACTCCATGTTTAGCATGCTGGACGCCCCTAACTTTCCGCGTTAGCCGGATCTCGACCCATGATTCACATGGCTGCCAGCGCTGCTTCTTCGACGCCTTTTGCCAAGTTCAGCCTGACGCCCGATGCCTGACGCCTGACGCCCGAAACCCGAAGCCTTACCGGTGCAGCCACGGCTCCCCGCATCCGGCAGATTCCACAGACGCTTACCGATGCCAGAGCCTCGCACGGTACACAGAGGTTGGGCCGAGGGGAGCGCTGGCCTTATGCCTTCGGCAGCTTTTAAGGAAGGAACAACGCCCAACTCCATCCTCGACATCGCTAGGACCGTCACCACGCCGTCACGCTTCCTCTTCATGGCCTCCGAGCCCAGACGGGATTAGTTCATGGATGACAGCAACAGATCTAGGACCTCGGTGGAAGTGACCCACGACGTGACGGCGTCCATCAACTTGGTGCTCGGCCTCGGGACAGAAGAGCACCATGGTTTGTTGCACAAGGAACTGCGCGGCGTCGTACCCGGGCTGCTCCCTGCCTCCGCCACGTGTAATGAGGCCCAGAAGTCGATGGCAGGGATTCCATTTATCAGCATTTTGAAGAGAAACACGACGACCCGATAAGGACAATTATGGATGCGCAGGAGCGCATAAGGTTTGATGGCTCGCTTTTTTCAGTCTTCCTACATAGTACACGGCTGCGAATTAGCAAGCTGTACTGAGTACTGTGTAGTCGCTTGGACGAAAGGACAACCGAGTACGCCTTAATTATTTACACTAACCAATTCTTCGTGAAATAGCTCCGTACTGCGGAAGGCGTATTTGGAAAGGTACCTTATCTCTTGGTGTAACCGGGAGCCCCACTTGGGCCCATCTCCGAAAAAGCTTATATAAGTCCCACCTTGCGACCTTGACGTGTTGGGAGGCCTCCCCGTACTACGCAAGCAGTTGGGCAGCTCACCTTCGCACTCTCTTTGTCGGGAACATTGGCAGATTGGGGATTGGCTGTTAGGTTGACGGATGGCTGAGTTGCTGACAAGACAATTAGTGATGATGCACTCCGCAGCGACTCGGACTTCAGCGCCAACGGGCTGCAAGTAAGATGCCTTCAAATCCACAAAATTTTGATGAGAAGGCCCCGGTTGCTGTGGTTGCACCGTCTCTGTTGCGAGACCGGAGTTTATTTTGTCTGTCGCCGGGGGTTCAGGTCAATGACGCAGGTCATTCCACTCAGAAACAAGGTCCTCATCGTTAATCGGTACATAACCCTGGAAGCTCCCCACAGTATGCTTGGGAAGCTCCAGCGTATGGCATTCGCATCTCGTCATGCTGCATACATAAGTTAGATACGGAGTACTTCCACACACACATATATATATATAAATGTGCACGGAGGTCTCGTCGACGGCCGGCCCATGGCTTCTAGCAAAGCTGAAGCAAGTTTCGGCCACCGCCGCCAACACAAAGTGACAGGCCTTGGCAACATAAATAACTTACGGCACGGGCTAATGGCTATTTGAATCGAGAGCGACAGCACGGATGGGGGTACCATACATGGTCAGACACGGGAAAGCGCGACCTTCAAAAACCGCTCAAGGAGCCAAGATACCTGCACTTCTTCATTTACGGTCCTAGCCACATTTGGCGCTACCATTCCCGTCCGCTCTGGATCTGAATAATCGCGCTTAAGAGGGCGGAAGGATTCCGCTTGCAGAGTGAAGTGGTAAGTCTACATGGGATGCGAGCTCCGCGTTGCTCGCTCTCGATCCTCTCCTTTTTACCTACGGAGAAGAAACGCTGTCATCGAGGGCGGCAGAGGCCTCGCAACGCTTGAATGGATTCTGTCAGTTTGAAAGAGGAATATCGACTAATGGGTCGGACAACAGACAGCAGACAGGCAACCACTCACCGCTACATAACATTCTCAACGCTCACTGTACTGTACTAGGGGCATCGCTCCGAACAAGGTACCGGGCCAAATCTTTCTTAACCCGATCCAGCCACCCCACCCTTGCAGTGCCGAAACAACGTGCAACCTCGTTCTTCAGTAGGGGACGAATGTATGCCCGAACTTTCGCATCCTTTACTGCACACTTCAACCCTACCTCATTTCGAGCTACCACTCACCGCAACGTTATAAAACGGTCGTGCTGTCGCCATGTGTGAGTAGCCGCTCCTCTCCCGGCCTCCCTTCCCTCCTCCACTCGCCGCCACAAATTCGCGGCGCGTCCCCCATCCCCTAACGGCGAGGTTCCTTTGTCAATCGCCCGCCGTCTTGGTCTGTGCGAGCGCCGCTTTATGTACTTGCCCCTTGGCCCTGAATACGTACCTCCAACGCTTCAGAAATGAGCAGTCCCAATCACGCCAACCTAGACTGCTGCTCACCTCTCGGGTCCGGACAGCCATGGGCGAAGAACGAATGGGCAACGGCCTAACGCACTTTGCAGTCAATATTAAAGTCCGAGATCATTTCCGCCGTGCTGCAACCGGCCACAGCAACGCCAACGGCAGCGCCAACGGCCACCCTTTCGATCCCAGCATGGACGAAAGGAGCCCGCTGCTGGGGTCCCGGCATGTCGCCTCGCACATCTCCGTGCACCCCGACCCAGGTTTCTGGCGGCATCTCCTCCTAAACCCCCACAGCAGCCCCGGCGCAGATAGCCCGAATCGGTTTATCCGATGGCCTGCGCGCGTCTGGAACGTGACCAAAGTCACTCTGTTTAGCTGTACGTTCCCAACCACCATGACGGCGGCGACGAGCCTCCAGCCTCCAAAGATGCCTCCTAATCCGAATTGCAGCGTGGATCAACCTCCTCCTTGTCTTTGTTCCGCTGGGTATTGTTGCCGGCCAGCTGGAATGGGCCGCCGCCTGGGTATTCTCTCTCAACTTCGTTGCTATCATCCCACTGGCCGCGGTCCTCTCGTTTGCCACTGAGGAGATCGCGCAGCCACTGGGCGAGACACTTGGAGGCCTGGTGAATGCCACTTTCGGCAACGCGGTGGAGCTGATCGTAGGTGGCCCCTGAGTGTCTGTTCTGCGACGGCGTATATCAAGGTTGACACGCACTGTTACAGGTTAGTATTGTTGCGCTGCGAGCGGGGGAGATTGAGGTCGTGCAGGCATCCATGCTGGGCTCCATCCTCTCCAACCTGCTTCTCGTGATGGGCATGTGCTTCCTCCTAGGCGGCGTTTACAACATGCGTGATGCGCAGGGCAACGGCACCGAGCAGTGCTTCTCGCAGGGGACAGCACAGACGACGTGCTCGCTCATGGCGCTCTCTTCGGCCTCCCTAATTCTCCCAGCCGCGCTCTACGGCTTCCTAGTCCAGGCCGATGAAGACCACAAGCAGGCTAGCATCCTGGTCCTCTCCCGCGGCACCTCGGTCATCCTGCTCTTCCTGTACTGTCTGTACCTCTATTTCGCCCTGCGCACCCATAAGAAGCTGTTTGAGCCCGAGGCACAGAGCAACGGCGTCGAGGGCGATGATCACGAGCCCGTGATGGGCCCGTGGTCGGCCGGGCTCGTGCTGGTGGTGACGACTCTGGTTATTTCTGTATGCGCCGATCACATGGTCGACAGTATCGACGCCCTGGTTGCCACGGGCAAGATCAGCAAGACGTTTATCGGTCTGATCCTGATTCCCATTGTCGGGAATGCGGCTGAGCATGTCACGGCCTGCGTGGTCGCCGTCAAGAACAAGATGGACCTGGCCATGGGGGTTGCCATCGGATCGAGCATCCAGATTGCGCTGCTTGTGACGCCCGCGCTGGTCATGCTTGGTTGGGCCATTGGCCAGCCCATGACGCTTAACTTTGGTTCGCGTGAGTTTCGTACTCTCCCGCTAGGGCACGGCATTAAACCATCGCTAACCTTTCGTCGCTCTAGTCGAAACTATCGCGTTCGCCCTCTCGGTCTTCGTAGTCATCTATACCGTCCAAGACGGCAAGTCCAACTACCTTGAAGGCGCAATGGTACGTGGTTCGACTCGAGACATGGTGTCGCTGCCGTAGCAGTAGCAATAGCAGCTAACCGTCTTCGTACTTGCACAGCTCCTCGGCCTTTACGTTATTATTGCACTGGCTTTCTGGGCAAGCCCAGCCGATTCTCTCGGCGGCAAGCCCTGAACTCCCCGATTCTAGTTCACAGATCGTTGATCGATTCAAAATCCATAAGTACATATTTGATACTACCCCAACCCCCCGAGCTGGGATTTTTTTTCCCTTTCCTACCTTCCAATTCTGTTCCCTTTAGCCCACGTTGATTCTATGATTCCCTATCCTTGTACAATAAATACTTCTACGTTATATGGGAGATGCTCAGAGCAGTAGCGAAGCGGCAAGTTTTGGCCTACCAAAGAGGGTTTCGTTGATTGGTTTCCAAGGCCGGCTTGCAAGAATTGTACTACTAGCGGACAAAGCTGGATTCGTGATGCCAGCAACAGACGGAACATGACAAATGTTATTCTACGCATGACCGTCCGCTGTCCTCTCTTCCCCCGGTGTAAAATTCCGTCCGTGTGCGATTCATAGCCAGCTCAAAGGCAGGGACCCTATTGTTACGCACTAGCGAACAAGCCAAGCTAGAGTGTATGTCTTGCGAGCACCTCATCTGTGATTAGCGCCCCGAGGGTGGCCGTGGGCCGCACCGGCGTCATAAACAAGCTTTGGAAATTTGCCGAACAGACTTTACGAAACACCCCAGCAGGCCGAATAGCTGGACCTCATCGCCGACGCTCAGCTCACCTTTACACTTATAGCAAGAGCGGAAGGGGAAATACCGTGCACGCACCAGCCGCCAACACGATGTTACTTGGCCTGATGCCCGAAGCAGTACCCAAAACCACCAGAGCCCAAAGGTATTGCATAGTTCCCTCTTCTTGCCAGTGCCGTCAACGCCTCGTTTGGCCCCTGACCCTCTCATTAGTTATTCATGTGCTCCCGCATGTATCAAGCAAACCCTCCCAGCAAGTACATCGACCTTTAAGATCAAGAAGCAGCAACTCACCCTGCCGCACCGCCCTGTACAGCCCAACACACGAGACGCAACAAAAGACCCACTCCGCAACATGGTGCCGCGCAAACTTCCCGAAAGCCTGGCATTCTAGCACGTCGTCAAGGTCGAGAAGCAGTTGAGGGCTCTCATCACACACAGAACCCACTTCGATACAACGCTTAAGAGCCTAGATATTTGCAGACTACCCGAACTTGATGTAAATCATCCGAGTGCTCGGGATGCCTGGCCCGTCTTCTTCTAGCCGCTCGAAGATACGATTGAGTCCCGGAGGGTTGTTATAGACGACCTAAAGAATGCATGGTTCTACTGCTCTCGCGAAGCAGATGACGCGGCGTATATACACTGAGCTTGTTCGGTGTCTTGTAAGATCCAAATCTTTGGTGCGAACTGGCCGAGTTTCGCCCTGATGATGCACCAGAGGTTAGCGGCTTACTATCTCACAGGGTGCAACCCGTTAACTGAACCCGGCCTTCCCTCACAGTGTTCAGCCGGTAACCCCTTTTCACACTTACGTCCCAGTTGCCATAATGGAGGCAGTGACCCTGTGAGAGAGGAAGCCAGTAAGGCGATGTTAGTGTTGCGTTATTGTGGCTGTGGAGGTAGGAGAACTGCGTGGAGGGTTGATAGCTTACCGTGGCCAGGACTTCACCGCGCTTCAGTGACAAAAGGCAAGCCTGATATGCCGGCAGAAGCATGCCGAACAACACTCGGGTTGATCCTGCGCGCAGCGAGATCCACACGAGGCTGCAAACACCCAAAGCCGCGCTGTTTCCATTGTCCCCGCGAGGCGGCTGTTTCCTTAAAAACGATCCGCAGGTCGATGACAGGATGCCAAGGTTCATCCCTCAAAAAGGTTCTGCATCACCATGAGTACCTATACGTTGAGCAGACAAATAATGTACCACAACTTAACTTCGTGGATAAAAAGCAACAACATAGTTTCAATTCAACAATTCTCAAACAACACGGGTGCTTCTTTCGAGACAGATGCCCGCAAGCCAAGCCAAGCCAAGACAACTCAAGCCCGCCCCTTTAACACCGTTTAGTTACTTTGTTTAAAACCCTCCCCGAATTTTGTGTTTCCACGCCTTCCCCCTTCATCCCTGCCGGGCATGCATGCTTAAAATGCTCCTTGTTTCCCCGACCCCCCATTCCTGGAAAGAAATGAATCAAAAAAGAAGAAGAGACGAGAGAGAACACGAGAGAGCTATGCTATTCACTACAACAAGATATGTTTCCCAAAATACCATCCATAACGAGAGAGAAGAGACGGGGAAGACACAACTCAAAGCAACTGCCCCGTGCAGAAACCCCAACCAACCCTGTCCGGTCCAGTCTAGATCATCGAAGAGAAAGAGAAAACGGGGCGCGTTCGTCCGGCAGAGGAGAGGTGAAGGCAAAAAGAGGCAAGGGTGCCGCCATGCCAATTGCTCGCCGCTGCCGCCGGCTGCCGCCCGCCGTCATGTCATTATTGTAGCCCACGCCGGTCCCTGACCGTCTTTATTATTGTAAGAACAACATACAAGGGCCAATATTTTCCCCATCCCTAACATGCATATTATTTGGTTGAGTTTGATTTTGGTTGTCGTCAAGAACCGCTGGCCATTATTAAGCTCGCTGAAGAGTAAGCAACGAACATCCCGAGTGACCGCGATGTCTGTCTAATAAATTGAGAGTCGTCAGATCGTGCCATGCCTACTGGGCATTCGCCCACAATTCCCTCTGCTGGGCCTTGGCATCGTAAGAGGACGAGCCCGGCTCCGTGCTCCCCGGCCGTCTGACTGCGGCAGCGCTGTTGTAGAACATCTGGCCCATCGGGGTGCCTGTTGGGTATGACTCGGGATCCGGATACACGTATCCGTTGCCGTTGGGGCTTTGGGTGGGAGAACCGACTGGTCCGGGCGAGGCCCATCCGACACTGCCGATGTGCGGACTCCCGGCAGCGCTGCCGGGGCCTTGTTGGTGTTGCTCAATGCTGGGCTCGAGCGTCTGAGGTGGAACATAACCTGTAGGGTGGGAAGTGGGCCGGACGCCGTTGTTGAAGCCCGAGGACGTTGTGGACGTCGGGCTACCGACGTGGACATCGCCGCGCAGATGCGGGGGGATCGAGTTGTTACTTAGATACTGCATGTTGTTCATACCTGCCAGCTCTGCGCTCGGCGACATGGACATGGTACGCTGGGCAGGGGATGGGGTAGTGAGGGGAGAACCGGGGTTCGACGCCTGCTCACTCTCAGACCGTGATTTGGTTCTAGCGGCCGCAGCCGCGGCGGCGCTCGCGCCTTGAGCCAAGGCCTCAGCCCGCGCCCGCGCCGAGTCTTCGACTGTGCCGACATGGTGATTCTGGTGCCTGGTGAGGGTTGTACGGCGTGTGAAGGTCTTCTGGCAGTCCGCGTAGGGGCACTTGTATGGCCTTTTCCCCGAGTGGATCCTGCGGTGCCGAGCCAAAGAGCTGCTGTCACTGAAGGGCTATGCTACACCGTTAGTGGCGTCATCCAATGCGTCGACGTTGAGTTTGCTCACCTTGCCACATCGTTCACACCTGTGGGGCTTCTCGCCGGTATGCACACGCTGATGGACTGTGAGAGCAGACCGTTGGATGAACTGCTTGCCGCAACCCGGGTAATCGCAGACGTGCGGTCGAATGCCGCTATGAATGCGCTCTATCTTGGATGTTAACAGAGATCAATACAACTTGACGGTGTATGACGCACCGTGACGCGCAAGATCACTTCGCCTTGCAAACGGCTTTGCACAGGTGCTGCAAGGGAAAGCCTTTAGTGGTGGCTGGGGTGCCGGCGCCTCCTGCTTAAAGCCGCCTGGAGGCATACCGGCCACGACATTCGGTGGCATGCCAGGCATACCCATAGGCGCGGGTGCCATATTCGCGCTCGGCACCGCCGGCAGCGCGACTGCTCCCATGGCAGTAGGGGATGGGTACGACGTATTCATCGGTCCCGAGTACCTTGAGTGCTCAGAGCCGTGAGGCGAGTTGGGTCGGTCGAGGGGGAGCAGGGGGTGCTGGGCTTGGGGTGCCGCCTGTTGTTCAGGCGTTGCACCTTGGGGTTGTGCACCGGCGGCGGCACCTTTGGTGTTCAGGACGTTGCCGATGCCCATGGCACCGGTCGCGGATGGCGATTGCGACATCCCAAATATCTCTCTTGCGGCTGACAGGAGAAATGATCCTTCCAAAACCGCTCTGCTGGGATTAGTCGCTAAAAGACGATGGTCAACAAAATAGATCGCCGATAAATTTTAAAGCGGTGAGCGGTCCGAAAGCAGCCGACCAACGATCCGTCAAAGAATTTCCGAAGAATGATTGGTACTCGAGAAGCCAGAGACCATTTCTGCTGTAACGGCATTACAGGCGTGGTCCTGTCCAAGCGAATCAAACATCCCAGACGGTGCTCGTCGCCGCGTCCGATGATGAAAAAGGCGGAAAGAAAAGAAAAAGTGAGGAGTGATGCGGGGTTGACGAAGAGTGAAAATTTCGTACCTCAGGCGTAATGAAGGCCCAGAAATCCGGAAGGGGAAGCTTCACTCGTCAACGGTGCTCTGGGATGTAGCTCTTAAAGCCGGCTCCCCAGGTTTATTGACCTCTTGGGATCCGTCGCGAAGGCGTTTGTCGTTGAGCCGTGCACGGTTCAGGTAGGCTTCTGTGCTCGAGAGCAGGATGCTGAATGCACAAGACGCCTTGGCCACAACGCGGCCGTTTGACGACCTCAAGCTTGGCCAAAGCCACGGCGGGGGTTCTCGCGCTACTTTATCCACACCCCTCGAGTCCGGTGCTCAAGAAAATAACCCGTCTGCTTGCGATGCGAGTATCCGCAGGCGAAACTTTTCTTTGGGTTTAAAACGAGGAAACTCTGAATCGCGGTGACCCAAGTCGGAGGAATTCCAGCGTTCAAACTTAAGTGGGTCTTGGGCGGATAGCGTACTGCAAACCCTGCGTCAACAGTACAGCCTCTATCCCAATAATGAATCGATTGAGATGAGTCTGCGGTTGCGTCTCTAGAGGAAATCAAGGACAAGACCGGGTGCTCCAGCCTTGCGGTTTCAGTAGCCCGATCGTTGTCTGCTTGAAGTCCCCAGACCTGAGCCCGATCGCTGTGTTCGAGTTCCACTGGTGCTGGGCCCTGGCAAATCCGGGACGCGTTGCAATGCTACGCCCTGTTGTTCAAGAGATCTTCTTGTTGTCGCTCAGCAGCTGAGCCTTCGATTCGTCTGCGTCGATGCCGTAGGACCGGCTGTCTTGAAAGCCTGGGAAGGACCTGACAAGTTCTATATTTCTTGTTAGCCTCTCGCGTAATTTATCCAGCGTAAAGTGTCACGTCGCGTGCGTCGTGGCATAGCGAGAAGACGGATGAGGTGATTTGTGTTCCTGAAGAAAAGGAGACGTATGATGCTGGATGGTAGTTGGGGCAAAAGTGTCTGAATCGGTTGCCTCGAACGCCTCGTCAAGCGCATGCGCCAAATGGATATTGTGATGCTCGCCCACGCGCGGATGAAGGGACAGACTCGGGGGACGGGAGATGGCATGCAAGTAGGCGGCAGGCGAAGGGAGTGCGCAACGGATGTAAACGCGATCAAAGCCACGCATTAAGCTCGAGCGTAATAGGGCGGCGTTTGGGTAGTGACACTTGGTTTGGAATGGCAGGCTCGATTGGCAGCACGTCCCCGGCCAGCACTGGTGTTCTTGAGATCCGTGTGTTTGAGGTTACGTACCGATGTTTTCGAGGTAGCCCCAGGGGTGCGCGAGTCGGCGCGGATGACGTCGAAGGAGAGAGGCGATGAGAAACAAACTGAGAACCGCGATGGATCCCGTTCTGAATTGTTTGATATGATGAGGGTAGAAAAACTTGACGGAACGATCGATGGGGGAGACCACAGAACCTGTGGATGAGGTTCTGGTCGGGAGGACGGTCAAAAATAATGGCAAAAAAGAAAATAACGGCTCGGCGCTGGTGAGGATCCTCAGTGAATTGGGAACTGGGGCAGGAAAGCCGCACTGGGGCAAAGGTTGCAAGGGCCGGTTGAAACGAACGGTGAACAGGCTGGGGCCGGGGTATCCACGACACGTGTGGGTCCGCGTTGCAATTGCCCTACGTGATACTGCCAGTGCAGCCGAGTACCTCAAATTTGCAGGTGCCGTTTACGCTAAGTCGAGTACCGGCCACGAAGCACGCTAACCTCAATGATTTCGGTTAGGTGGAGCAGCTGCCAATTTGCCCACGAATTCTCCGTTCCAGATGCGCCGCGAGGCTCGGGCACATCACAAGTCGGGTTCAAGATCAATAACATCCCAACAGTAACGGTAAAAACACCAGATAGGAGACTCTCTAGGCACTGATTGTGTCCGAGAATTAAATACTCGTGCAGCACTTTGCTTCTAAATAGTTTCTGGCTAGCCTGGTGCTGATGTTGGATGCTGACTCCGCCGAGCTTTTCCCAGCTACTGTAACTGGCGGTCCAGAGGATGGGTACGGCCCTAGAGATAAACAACGGTTCCGCATGGCTAAAATCTCCAACGCTCAGCCGGCGGCTTCGCACTCCTAGCCCTATAATATGACAGTTCACAGCGATTTTGGCCCACGGTCACACTCCCGCGCCGACCTGCCGGACTTGTCCATGGACGGAGCGCATCTGCAAGCAACCGGCGCTGAGCGATGAAGGGGAAACGACGAGACTGATACGATTCTGCCTTGTGCTTCCAAGCTGTCTACTCTTGCGGTCGGGCTTTTCTGTCAACCAGCTAAGATCGGTGCTGCAGTTGATAGTAACTTCAACTATCGCAGTTACCCAGATGGACGTGGCGTTCTAATATGTCCGTGCGGACGCTGAACGACAAGGATGCTTGCACCACCATGCGGGCGGCTGCTCGTCAGGTATGTACCGTACAATGTTTGCCCTTACCAGCCCCAGCCTCAAAACCCTCGGAGCCCCCCCCCCCCCTCCCCTCCCTTGGCGACTGGGCACCAGGGGCAGCTGCTCAATGCAATCTATTGTTCTCAGATCACCAAATGTCCACTGTGTACGCCTTTGATGAGGGTCGATCCGGAACTTCTCTCTTCGATGCTTACTTCGATTGCAACCCTCCGCGCTCGGGATGCGGTTTTGCGGCCCCTGCAATTAGCCCGTGCTCATAGAGCCGGGCGCAGAATAACGGATCTGCAAGCAAACAATGTGGTGCCAAAAACAGCATCTCATGCCGCTAGTAGGCCCAACAGCAATGCATTTCTAATGAGCAGGGTCGCAGATGAGGCGTCAGCGACACGAGATTGGCACAGGTCGGTGAGATTGAAGCATTCGGAATCGAGGGCGCTCCAGAACCACCTGGTTGGACGCGGTGAACATGCCGATATGGCCGGTGCATGAAAAGTACCCATTCGGCTGCCGCTGGCTCCAGGTGGCCCCGGCCGTGAGCAGGGGAGCGGCACCTGAAGCTGGGTCCCGGCCGCTTACGGAAAGCTTCCAGAATCCTTCCAGAAGATGGAGGGCGCCAGCGCAGCGCCTGTGGGGCACGAGCGGAGGTCAGGGAATATGCAGAACAATCCGTGATTTCTGCAGCTTCCTGCATCCCCATCAGGCCAGCCGATGCAGAGAGGAGCTTGGGGCAAAGGCACTTCCAACTCGCCGATCAAGAGGGGACGGGCATCGGTTACGCTGAATCCTCAAAAGGCTTCTCTCCTACTGTATAGTGAGTGCAACTTTGGTTCGTCAGCGCAATTCCCTTCTTCTGGTAAAACCGTTGTCACGCCAAAAAAAAAAAAAAAAAAAAAAAAAAAAAAAAAAAAAGGAAGTGGGCTGGAGTTTTGAGAATGCTACTGCACGGCATACTGCGTAGTGCAAATCGAGCCGAGATATGAATCCGCACCACACAAACCAGTGCAAGAGAGCATCGACGGAGGGTAGCTCTGCGAGGTCCCAAGTTTCCATGATGCTTCTCTGAAGCTTCTCCCGCCAGCCCGGTGGGTCCAGGGAGGCCTGGCACAAGGGGGAAAACAGCCGGTCCACGTGTGTCGGAGGACCCGGGTCCCCCTGGTGAACATGATGCGGGCTGCTGCGCTCCTTGTTTCGATGGTACTTGATCATTTGATGGTGCGGCCAGGTTAGCAGAAGAGAGACTTGAGAGTATGGAAGGCGTTATATGCAGCTTGGGTTTCAGGCCCAGATGCCAATTGCACCTGGAGAGTACGAAGTAGGACAGCGCTGCCAGCAACACACAGCACACGCTGGATTTATGCGTTCATCAATAGGACAAGACACATCGTTGCAAAGTGGGCACGATCCAAAATAGGTACCAATCCGCGGCGCCTGGAAGACCGCGCATCCCCATGTGTTCCAATCCCAGGCCCAAGGCACTGAAACCGATTGTGGCGATTACAGTTTGGCCGAAGCGGCTGACTGCCTGAAATTGGCCAATTTCTCAGATCAGCGCCGACCAACCCAGATAAATCAACAGTGTCTCCTGATAGAATGAACATACCTAACTGCTAGGTATTCTACTCTGCTCCATTGATCCGTACCATACAGTACGGCTTGGCAACCAAAGCAGGCAGCATGGTCCTCGCTTTTTCGAGCGGCCGATTAGATATGGTCATAAAATATAAGAAGCAAGGTCGGTTTATCCGAACCGGCACCCACGATGGCGGATTTCTAAAATGGGACATGGTGCGGAGACAGCCAAGGAGCGATCTCATCGGGGTTACCGTCTGACGTTTTTGACAGATTCCGCCAAGTCAGCCTGGCGGGTTATTGTGACGCAGTACCTAGCACCCGGTAAGGTTACAACAATCACGGCTCTCGCCGCTCTGGGTCTGCGAGCTTGCCGGAGGCTCTTTGCTAGATGGGCACAGCAATAGGCCTGGGACAAGATATGATAATTACTCGTCCTCTGGCGCCAGCACAGCGGCTGCAATGTGCGCCATCATCTTGGAGCTCAGCATACCTTGGGGCGACCGACGGTCCGGCGCCGACCAGTACCTGCTGAAGAATGCCTCTGCGTCCGCTAGGCGTTCTCGCTGTGGGACACTCGGCGCCCTCAATTACCAGCGTAGTAGACTGTTTACCGACTGGGCGCGCGTCAGTTGGCAGATTTTAAAGTGCGGAGATGGGAAAGGGTGACTGTTTTGTCCTCCCGTCCAGTAGATCTTGCCGAAGGGAGTGCCCACTAGAAGGAGAGATCACGCCTGTCTCCAATTGACCCGGCCCGTTGTACCGCGAGTTGCCTGTGTTTTCAGTGATTGCCGTCCCCGGGAGTTGACGTGCGTAGGTTAAAATGGACTCAAGTGATGCCCTTACCCAAGCGACAACGGCGAGCTCTGCGGCTGGTTGTCAGAACTTTGCTCAGGAATCCCAAGACGCAGAGCGGGCAAGGACGATACGCCTCTCCAACAGAGCGGTAGAGCCGAGAAGGCAGAGGAAGCAGCCCAGTACCCATGCTGCCGTTCGCAATGGAGATCTACAGGCCATCCGAGGGGTTCTCCAGGCGGTACCAGAGGTTTTCACTGCTATGGTCGATCGTAAATCGTTCCCGTCAGGCGCTCTTTGGGAGAGAAGCCGACCAGAGCCGCAGAGGGTATGTCACCGCTAGCCCTGACCGTACTCCACGGCAACCTCACCATCGCTAAACACCTCGTCAGCGCGGGCGCATCTGTCCTGCCCGCCGACAACGGTGAGGAGTCAGGGGTGGGAGGTGGCGGAGTACTTGGCTGGCTGGGCCAAGAGAGGAGGTTGTGAGGAAAGGGAGCCGGAGAAGGAAGAGGCGGGCGGGGTTGATGAGAACGGGCTGGAGAGGATGGTGAGAAGCGCGGTGTCTGTTTCCGGGACGTAATGATTCTCAAAATACATTTTACAAGGCGGGCTTCGAGGTTTGTGACATGGAAGGGGAGTAAATAGGGGAAGACGAGAAGACCATCGCCGCGTCATATTCATAAAAGGCAACGCCAAACGTTGGATTGTTACAACCTGTAAACCGTTTCCTCGTCAAACTCTTCGATATCCTTATAAACCGGCAATTCTATGAGCCAGAGTAAAAGCAAAATAGGAAAACCCCCTAGTGTGCCTAATCCCCCCCCGGAAACCTCAACGCCGTCTAATGCCAGATATGCCGTAAAGATACATGCCCGTCCCTCTGCCGTACCTTGCCCTTACCGCTTCATGTGACTGTAATCCTTGAGCAGATCCTGCATATGGTCATTCGTTGATTTGCCTGTGCGTCGCTGCGCTCGCTTCTTCTTCTTGTCCACCTTGGGCGCCTGCATTGCCTTGAGCCGAGGGTCCTCCGAGGCAGGCTTCTGCTGCGCGGCCACGAGCCGCTGCACGATGTTCTCCACACTCGGCACCTCGACCCTCGACCACATCAGCTTCAGCTGCGGATCGACCTCATGAAACAGGCTCGGATCATCCAGCCAGACCATCCTCGCTGCTCCATCCTTCTTAGCCCTGACCACTAGGATCTTGTGCTCGGCCTCAAGCTCGTTAATCGCCCCGTCACAGTCGGGCCAACCATCCTTGAGATCCTTGACGTTGACACCGCTTGCATCCGTCTTCTTCTGCAGGTATGCTAACAACTGCGTCTTGTTCTTGACGTTGGGGATGGTTGGCCGGTGCAGGTACGTGCCCGTCCGCCACGTCTGCTCGCTCAGCTCTGGGTCGGGGATCCACTGGATCTGCGGGTGGCGGCGCATCTGCTCGACAAAGAACTCCTGGTCATGCTCCGGGCGCGCCGTCAGCGACAGGTAGCCCAGCACGTCCTGGTAGCCCTGCGGCTCGTCCTTGCTGCGCAGCCACAAGACGGCGTAGGCCATCTGCGAGATGACGCTGTCGCCCGTTCCCGTCAGCGCCGGCTGCGAAAAAACAATGTTGGCGGGCGTGTCGCGATCCTTGCGCGGGGTGAGGCTGCCGCCGGCGGCGGCCGAGGTCGTCGAGCCGACCGAGGGCGAAGGAGAGGGCGGCGCGAGCGAGCGCTTCGTGCCGCCGCTGAGCTTGGATGCGGCAGCCGACATGCCGCTCACAAACGACGCCTGCTGGCGCTCGAATGCGTTCGACATGTTGCCGTGGGATCTCCGCTTTTCGTTGAGGTTCGTTGTTCCGGGCGGTTCCGTGAAAGGTTGGGTTTGAAGGGAGGAGTGCAGGAGGATATTCCGGGTAAGATGACAAAGGTGGGTGGATTGGGGGCTGAACTGTAGGCGCTGCAACTGCTGGCAGATGGCTACACCTGATACGGTCAAGTGAATCGTCAGCGGGAAGCAAACTTCGAGGAAAAGAGGAGTAAGGCTGGAAAAAGTCGGATGATGCTTCATGCTTGAGAAATCAAAGCATCAGTATTCCGTACTGTTTCATTCTGGAGGTAATGCTTGCCGATTGATGGTACTGGCGGCATTGAATGGGAGGCACTTCATGTCAAAGCAACACTCTCACGGATCAAAGAAACAGCCTGACGTCGCTCTTTCCATACTCAAGGAGACCTCATCAACTTTGCGGCAATTACAAAGTCTATAACCTGTGTGCTAGTTTCCAGCATGCCTCGCCTCCAGAACCCTATGCCTACCGAAAGAGCCAGTCAGGCAGTTCGCTTGCCTGCTCGCTTGCTTGCCCGCCGAAAGAAGGGTTACGTAAAATACTGGCAGACGCAAATGCCACCCCATCCTCAACCCAACTCCGCGTGTTGAAGAAATAAAAGCGCGATCACCACTCCCCGCCAAGCACTGTTGCTTCCGGATGCGCGAGCAGCCGACTTGGTAGACCCCATCCAATGTGGATCACGCTGGGATTTGACAGCTGGGTAGGACGCAAGTGGATCCCCATGGACGATTTCCCGCCGTGCAGCACAACCGAGAAGACCCCCATGAATCCTCCGCCATTAAAACACCAACGCGTCGTCGTCCGTACGCGACTCTCCCATCGAGTTTAAGCGTTCTGTGCAGCCTGCTGTTGCTGCAGGTACTGGTAGGCGCCGAAGGCGATCAGACCACCGATGAGGACGAAGGCATACAGGCCGACGCCAAGGCCAGCGCCGGAAGTGTTGGCGGCCGGGGCGACGGCGCCGGGGACGGGGGCCTTAGGCTTGGGATCACCAGGCTACAAGCGGAAAAACATTGTCAGCAAATCCAAGCGCAACGCGGTGGCAGAGCAGATGATGGAAAGAGGCCGGGTGGCTTGCTTACGTTGCGCTTCAGCTTTCCGACTATAAGCTGATCAAGGGTCTCGCGGGCCTCGTCGCTGTGGCCGACATCCTCAAAGGCCTCGGTGGCGTCCTGGCCGGCAACGTCGAGAAGGACCTCCTCACCACCACTATTGGGGTACACTTGTTAGTCCATGCTACATCATCCAGCCCGCTGCAATGCGGTGAAACACGGAAATGGAAGCTCGGCGAAAGATATGCGAGTAGCATGCGGACGGTAGCGCAAGGTACCAACTTACGGGTGCTCGTCTACAAATTTGGACACGTCGTAGATCTTGTCGTGAATGACGACGTAGAGATCCTTCTTGGTGTTGTGCTCAGCAACGTCCTGGTAAGTGAGCTCCTTGGAGGCCATCTCGACTGTGTTTGTCGGTGAAAGAGTGATGTTTCGGCGACTTTTTTTTTTTTTTTTCTGGACAGCTGTTTGTTAGCACGATAACGTGCAGGCAGACATGGCAGAGGCCGGCATGCAACAATTGAGTTGGCGTACGTACCAGAAATTTGGTGGCGCTGGCAGGGCGTATGGTCGACTGCGTCCGAGTGCTAATGGTGAGCTGGAGATGACTGTGCGAGGAAAGGAGGGTGGAAAAGGAGGAAAAAAAAAGTTGAAGGTTCCGGCGCGGCGATGGACCTCGACTGCCCGGACAAGATAAGCGGCAGTGGCAGCTTTTCTGACCCCTGGACGTAAAGGCAACTTCGCCCAGCGGGCCCCGATGGGATTCCGCTTGACAAGCCCCTGGTCCCACTTTAACCAATCAGCGATCATCGAAATCATGCCATCTGGATCGTGATTCGCCCAACCACTGGATGGTACGACTGCTGGCCCCATGGAAGCAGAGTACATCCCAAAGCAGTTGCGAAAGGCAGTACCTAGCTGCCAGCTTGTGACGCGCTTGCTGGGTGATCCCATCAAGCTCCGCAACTGCAGCGGGCCGAGGACGGCGACCGTTTTCCGGGCTGTTGAATTGCCCCAGGTCCGATTCTGGATTCGACGGGATTCCCACCGCCCCATTTCAATGTGGCAATCGGGTGTGTCTGTCGGGAACATGCTCTGTTCTTGGCGGGCGGCATTCCGCTCGACTTGGAGATGGATTTCCATCATTCAAGGCACAACCGCCCCGTCTTTCGCTGACGGTCCCCATTTACTACAGATTATTTCATTGACGTGACATGCTTGCCCAAGAGGCAAAAAGAAGCCCAGCGTAAAACCACCCAGGCTATCTCCTCGTAGCGCCACCGCCGATATCCTGCCCAAGGCGGTAGCTAGCAACCTTATCCCACTCAATCTTCTGCCTTGTGACAGGCAGCTGTCTCCTAAGAGCCTTAAAGGCGCCCTCGCTCAGGCTCGTAAAGCTCCTGTTTAACTCCTCCTGGTACTTCTTCTCGCCCGCTGAGATTTCCTTGGCGATGCCAGCGCCGGTTCCGGAAGACGCGGATGTAGACACGGGCTTGTTTGTCAGGAGGCGGACGTTGCCATCCTCGTAGTAGTGCACGTCGACCTTGATAGAACCTTCGAGGGAGCCTGAGGCCGGATCGAAAATGTAAAGCGAGCGCCAGCGCCCATTCCTGTCACCGGGTTAGACTAGAAGTGGCTCAAAATGTGCATGTGAATGTGCATGGGACATACCAAAAGTTATTCGGGCTATACTTGTTGGCGACAATGAGAATCGCAACCTTGGAGTCGTTCTCTATCGGGTAGGCGCCATAGGCAGCGTTCGTAAAGTGCTCCTTAATATAGGACGCCAGCCCCTTTAGCGTCGATTTTCTGAAGACAGCGTCAGCCCAATGTCCACAATGAGGCGTACCGTACGGTCGGACTCACACTAACTCCGCCTGCGTGCCCTCCAGTACGTGACTCTGGACTGCGCCGGCTTTCTGTGTGGTATGATCGAACGAGAAGCTGGACGAGCTCTCGACATCGTAGTAGCGGCCGCCGCCCAACGAGTTGTGCGAGCTTACAATGACCGGCTGGCTGCTTCCAGGGAGCTTGACCGTCGTGAGCTGCTCCTCGTTGTATTTCTCGAAAGCGGGGCCTAGCTCATCGACCAGGTTCGGGCTCGAGGTGGTCAGGGCTTTGATGTCTATAGGAAAAATCGGTCAGGTTCTGTGATGCGTCGGGCTGGAAGGCGAGGTTCATGCCTGCGAGGACATCTGCGAGCTTGAGTAGAGCTTGTTAATATGGATGCTGTTTCTGGACCTGGATTGGGCATCGCGGCAGCTTACCTCCCCTGGCGGCGCCCCTTCCACAAAGGAGGAGACAATTGCTTTATGGGACGACATAGCGTTAGAGAGGAAGCGCGGGTGGTGCCAGATGGGCCTTAGGGTCCTTCTTGCTAGGCAGAGAGACTGTAGCGCTGCTGGGTCAGAATGCGGTTATCGCTGCCACTGGTCAAGCTGTTTGATGAAACTACTAGAGATGCGGGGCACCTGGTGGGATGCTGGGCAGGCGCGCCAAGCCCGCGGTGAGTTGCCTGCCGCCCCGGCAGAACTACCGTAATCCTTATTAATTGGCCCATTGACTTTGTTATGATGGGGGGCTCTGCCTCTGGCCTCGAGTTCCGTCTCGCAAGAGGTCCGCAATCAACCACAAGTGTTCGAACAGGATTGAGTGCGGCACGTCCCCTCGGGAAGGGTACTGCTTCTGACGTGCGGGCCGTACCTTCCTGGGAGAGCGAGAGGTTGCTAGGATCTCAAACTGAGAGGTGCTGATTCAGGGCCACTCTGTCAATTTAAGGAGCTTCAGACAAAACTGCGATTCGAACGTCAACGTTATCGCCTGCTCCTTCCGAACTGTGCACGGTGGCGAGCTTATGGGCAACAATTCCAGAACATCAGCGGTAGCTCTAAACACAGCGTGCAATGGGTGATGAGCACCAGAACACGTATGTTGAGTAGTAATTACAAGATATTTAAGGGAAGGGTTTCGACTAGTCCTCGAGGGAGGTTCTGCGTTTGTCTATACTAACCTCCTTCCAATCTGCTTCAAGGTCCTTGGCGCAACCCTATCCTACCTGTAGCATAGTTATAATAATTGGCAGCGGAGAGCCATTGACTCACGAGCCTGCTGCCCAGCGGCACATCCGTAGGCTTCCAGAGACGCAGGTATGACGATATCTTGGGCACTGTGAGTACGCCTTGTATGCAGCGGGAACTACAGTAGGTCACCCCACACGGCGTTCATATCGGTGAGACTGCGCGAGAAAGCAAGGCAGCAATTGCCGTTGATGCTATTTCCGACACAAGCAGACTAGAGGCCGGCTGGGAGAGGGTTGTTTGAGTAGGCCGGATATCTGAACGAGTTGATTAGTTCCATACAGCGCATGTAGCTTGCGAGGTTATATTGAGTGTCGCAGGTTAAATCA
Source organism: Madurella mycetomatis (assembly GCA_022530565.1). Classification (NCBI taxonomy): domain Eukaryota; kingdom Fungi; phylum Ascomycota; class Sordariomycetes; order Sordariales; genus Madurella; species Madurella mycetomatis. The sequence goes on along the minus strand of JAJTVB010000003.1, from coordinate 8,060,036 downwards.
TTGCTTCCGCATCATCGATGGTGGGCCGCGTTCTGACTGTGTAAAGATTCCAGCTTCAGGTTGGCCTGGCCATAGCTACTGTCCCATAAGTGATTAGCCGACGAGTTGAGAATGGACAGGATGTTGCCACATAATCACAAGGTCAGATTGACACCTTCCGTCTCAACCACGTCGAGAACGACAAGTTCGAGTGGCACTGCAGCTTTTAGCAGGAGCTGGCACAACTGCAACACAAAAAAGAAAAAAAAAAAAAGAAAAGAAAAGAAAAGAAAAGAAAAGAAAAGAAAAGAAAAGAAAAGAAAAGAAAAGAAAAGAAAAGAAAAGAAACCCGATGCCTAGGGCAATCTTAATAGAAAAGATAATTAACGGCGTATATGAAAACGGCAATCGCAATGTAGAATTCAAAGCAGCCGAAAGCTTTGACCGCGGGGACGGAGTGACGACGTTAGAGAACCAATGGTGAAGACGGGATAGATGCTTGAGGCAACTAGCGAGATACCTGTACTACGATCTCGATATCCGACCATCCCCTCAGCCGTCCTATACATAACCTCTCGCGTTCACTTTAGAGTTAGATTAAGCGTGCAGACGCGGCGGCATAATCCTAGTAGGGAGCTGCTTATATTTGTGTGAGGCATCAATATCAAACTTTGCCAAGTGTACACTAGCATTACCCAAGCAAAATGAAGCCAGCACGAGGTAGTTTGCCCTGTTTCTTAGCGAACTCTGCGCCCTATAAGGAACAACCATTCTACTTACAGGCCCACAGGACTCTCACCTTTATACAGCTCCTATATAGCATTGAGAGGAGCACAAACCAGCAACGCAGCTTGCGGGTCCTAAACCAGGAGAGGCCGACAAACCGGGAGCCCACACTCATGCAAGTCACCGATAGGAGTCCCAATGCTTCGGAGTATACCAATTACCAGGGAAATACAGCCCCATTTTTCAACTGCACCGTCTCCGATAACTACAGCAACAGGGCCTGCACGAACTGCCACTACAATTCCGAGAGGAAGTTGCAGCTTTCGCCAGGCCAAGGAGAACACTATTGCCAAGGGCTCTATTTCGATATCACTGTCGAAGTCCTGTTCTCCCGGACTATATTTATCGTGCAGACCATCCCTAGCGGGGATTGTGTCTACTTCGCCTTCAGTGATGTACGGATTAACTTTCGGTCGGCATAGAAGCTGTGTAACTACTAGCTACATCTGGGACGGGAAAAAAAAAATTGAATATAGGAGTGAAGGTTCTTTTCCAACGCAATACGCCGGGAGTACTTGTATCAGCGAAGGAGCTGCCGCGTGAGGGAAATGCAGCGCGTTAGACACCAACACAAATATCCTTGGGAAGGCAAGGCATAATTCAATAGAACCTAGTCGAAACGTGTCATCAGACTGCATACCCTCGATATTAGTTACTAGGGGTGTCCGATAGACCATCAGAGATATCAAGGAGGAACAGCCGACTCTGGGTGCTAATAATAACTCATACTATTAAGTCAGATGAAGAACGTAGTCTGTGTGAAATACGTACGGAATGTGCGTTGATATAGGACGCTCATCGGTTAGGGTACATAGATAATGGTCACAGAACAACGCCCTAGGCACCAAAATTGAGGGAGTTACGCCCCAAACCACCTAATTGTTGCGTGGAAAATGAAACTCGACGGAGTAGTTATATCCCATCTCTACCTACCCGGAACTGTTGACGGGGTAGAAGTAACCGGCAGTATTCCCGGTAAAGACTTTACTAATGGCAATCATTCCCTGCGGAATTCGTGCTGTGATATCGACAGAAGGATTCAGCCTTGGGAATGCCGAAAGATAGCCGCGCTAAAGGTTGCCGGAGAGGGTAGAAAGCTTCAACTCCGAACGCCCGATGCCATGCCATAACCCTTGAAGCCACAGAACCAGCCAGCCAACCGGCCGTCTAATAATACTCGGGCAAATCTGAAAAGCTCGGAATCTCTGAAAGGTCACAGTCGAAGCTCCTCTCATAGGCCTTTGCGGGCAACACGCCAGCTTCCAATCCCTTCTTGTAGCTCCACTGCGGTCTGTGCAGCACAACGCCAGTCAGCAAACAATCAGCTTGACAACAGAATCGACAGAAGATAAGTAGCCAATACTCACGCATCCTCGGTATCCCAGACCCAATAAAACCAGCCCCAACCCTCCTCAAAGCTCGACATTTGCGCCTCGGCAAACATCCTCAGAAACGTCTTGTACTGTTCACTCCACCGACTCGCCGGAGCATTCGCCTCCTCGCAGCTGCACCGTGTATCCGTGGTAGGACACCTGGGCGTCGTGACGTCCAACGTCTCGTCCCCGGTCATCAACGTGCCCGTCCACCTGTTGCCCCACCCGACATTGGTCAGGTGCCTGGCGCAGTCGGTGTCGGCCTGAGACCACTCGGCGACGAGCGTGGGGCCGAAGCCGGTCGAGCGGTCCATGCTCAGGCGCGTCTGCTCGGTCCAGCCCTCGCAGGCGTACCGCACCTTCTCCGAGTGGTTGTAGACGATCTGGTTGGTGTTGAAGATGACGTACTGGTGAACGTCGAGGGCGGCGTTGCGCAGGTGCGTCAGCTCGCCCTGCCAGTTGTGCAGGCCGCGGAAGCCGTCACCAAAGACGACGATGGCGTCGCCCATGCCGTTCTGCCGCACCAGGTTGTACGCGTCCTCGGTCCACTGGAGGACCTCCTGGACCGATAGGAACGTCATCTTGGGCTCGTTGGCGAGGCCGTAGTGAGTGATGATGTTCCTGTAGCGGGGTTGGGCGAAGAACTTGGAGAGGCGGTCGTGCATCTCGAGGGAGCGGGCCGCGTTGGCGGCGCCATCTGTGCCGTTGAGCCAGCCGATGGCGCCGAGCCGGCCACTGTGGTTCCATCCGTTTTGGCTGCCCGGCAGACCGTGCACGTCGAGGTTGACGCGCAGGCCATAGCGGCGGCACCATTCGATGGCACGCAGCAGGTAGCGCCATGAGGTGCGGAAGAGGTAGGGATCGCCGTCGTAGATCTCGACCGCCCAATATGAGAAAGGGATGCGGACGTGGTCTAGTCCGGCTTCGGCGATCTCCCTGAATGTGTCTTCCGTCACAAAGGTCGCGTAATGTCTCTCGAGCGTGCTCCCGCACCGTGCAGCGAGATACCTGCAGAGAGTATACTCATCCACGATGCCCATGCGGAGGTCATAATCGAAGAGCGATGGTGTGATAAAGGGCTCGAGAGAGAGCCATCCGCCTACGTTTACACCCCGCGCTGGTCGCTCTGCGTAGTCGCCCCACGGCTCGTTCAGTGGCGGCACATGCTCGTTTGCCTGTGCAGAGTCATCCCAATCTAAGTAGAGACCCATAACAGGCAAGCCCCCAACCGTCTCCTCCGTGTAGGTGAGGTTGAAATCGCTGGTATCTTGCCAGACAAAAGGGTTCAACCACGGCGGTGCGTCCCTGGGGATGCTCCCCGGTTCTATCCCGGCAAGGCCATCATTACTGCTCTCGCCGCCACCCCCGTCACCTCTGCGATCATTCGCGCCAGCTTGGGGAACAACCACGGCAGCCACGGCAATAATAATGATAAGCAAGACCGTGCAGACCCCGATTAGAATCCCTGTTCCCGTCAGCAAACAGTCCTTCCGCTCCCTCGCATGGGGAAACACTTACACAGCTTCTTCTTTTGTTTATACCATGGCCTCTTCCCCCCTGCATACGAGCCATCCTTTTCTCTCGAGAAATTGTCATCACTGCTCCCGCCTGCCCCACCCCTTAGCCCCCTCCACCCCCTCCCACCGCCGCCTCCCCCTCTCCCCTCCTCTAGCACCGGCCCGCTCACCACCCTTCTCCTGACGTCCCTGTCCCGGGCCCGTTCATTCAAGTACTCTCCTCCCCTCCCAGGCGCCGCCCCAACCCTTTCATACCCCCTACTCCGTTCCCTCTCCCGTTGCCGCCTTGCTGCCAATTCCCTTTCCCTCTCCCTCTCCCTCTCCCTCTCCCGCTCTCGTTCCCGTTCCCGTTCCCGCTCCCTCGTCCGATCTCTTTCCCTCCCCCTCTCCCTCCGCCTATCATTCCCACCACCGCCACCCCCATTCTTCGTATTCTCCCGGTTCAACCTCGCCAGGGCCCCCGCCGAGAGCGCATGCGATCCCCCTCCACTTGCGCCTTCTGAAGCAGACGGCGAGACGTGGTGGTCCCTCGGCGTGCTGGTGCTCGGACGGCGGCGCTTCTTGCGCCGTTGCTGGTGGTAATCGTCTTCATCTTGCGAGACGGAGCCGCGGCGCTGGCGGCGCTCGCGGTGCTGGTCATAGTAATCGCGAGAGTGGCGGGCGGCCGAGGGGTCGCGGGCCATTTTTCTTGGAGGCTATTCCCTGTGGATGTTGGTATGTGGCGGTTGTCAGGAGAAATGCATCGTGTATTTTTGATGCTTGAGACGGATGTTGTGCCCGTTGTATCGGGAAAAATGCTATGCACGGTACTTAGGAGGTGCAGAATTGGACTGTGACGAAATGAAGAAAGGATTGGCAATCCCGCTACATTTCTTTTCCCAAGTTCAATTTGGCTGGTTGCTGCGGCTTGCATCCTGCGCCAGGCGCAGCCAAAAGTGAAGACTGGGCGACTGTTGACGGGGCAACGCTAGCCGCGATGTGGGTGCAACCTCGTATCATTGGTACAGTACCTACATACGTCATAGGAACGGAAGCACAATCGCAAAATACCGCAGCGGGGTTCTATAGGGAGCATGAACTATAGCAGGGCATTGGAACGATGGCCTGAAAAGTGTTGGCATCGCTGTCGGCCAACGCTTCCACACTTCCGAGGCCCTAATGGATACCCAAAAAGTAAAATACCTAGTATCTTGAGTACTTTTATCTTGATTTTCTTTTCTTTCTTCCTTCTCTCTTTAAGGCGTAATTGGCCTCCGCTACAGTAGCCTAGTCCTACATTTTCTTGCTATGGCATCATCCTAACACCGACCTGCCATCTAGTGTTCGAGAGATGCCTGGCAGTCAGAAGTCTGACATGGGTTCATCGAACCCGCAATCGCAGCTCGCTTGAGCGCTCGCATTGCAGGGTTCGAGCGGGGCCCCACGCATTGGCTGGGGCTGGGCGCTGCACCAAAGCCGCTGCAAGCCGACACTGCCGTCATTCCCTCCCCTTCCAACTTCGTCTGAAGGTGTTCGCCGCCTTGCTTGTCCTGACAATGCAGAGATTCTTCGCGAGGTAGACGGCTTATGGCGAATCCTGGACCCAGAGAACAATGAGGAGCTCAACAATTCGTCCACTATCGAGCGCGCTCGCCCGGGCATCCCGTGCCCCGCCTTCGGCCACCCCGGCACTCCTCTCGCGCCGGCGACAATACTCGACCCATCCTCCCAACGCGAAGCTGAATCTCCCGACCGACTACTCGACAACAGCCCTACTAGCGCACGAGTCGAAATCGGCACTGGGCAACCCCGAGCTGCCGCCCGAGGTTCGCAATGGCACGACGAAGCGCATGAACCTCTTCCAAGCTATCAACGACGCCCTATCCATCGCCCTGGCCGAGGATGAATCCGTCATGGTCTTCGGCGAGGATGTCGCCTTTGGCGGCGTCTTCCGCTGCACGAGCAAGCTGGCCGAGACGTACGGGGGCGACCGCGTGTTCAACACGCCCTTGACGGAGCAGGGCATCGTGGGCTTCGCCATCGGCGCCGCCGCCGAGGGGATGCGCCCAGTCGCCGAGATACAGTTTGCCGACTACGTCTACCCGGCCTTTGACCAGCTGGTCAATGAGGCGGCAAAGTTCCGCTACCGCGATGGCGCCTGCGGGCGGAGCGCCGGCGGCCTGACGGTCAGGATGCCGTGCGGCGGTGTCGGTCACGGCGCCCTCTACCATTCGCAGTCGCCCGAGAGCCTGTTCACACACATACCCGGCCTGCGCGTCATCATGCCTAGGTCGCCCCTCCAAGCCAAGGGGCTCCTGCTATCGGCCATTCGCAGCAACGATCCCTGCGTCTTTATGGAGCCCAAGATCCTGTACCGGGCAGCCGTCGAGCAGGTGCCGACCGCCGCGTATACCCTGCCCTTGTCCAAAGCCGAGGTATTGAAGGAGGGGTCGGACGTTACCATTGTGTCGTATGGTCAGCCAATGTACAAGTGCCTGGCGGCGCTCGAGAAGGCCGAGCGGGATCTGGGCATCTCGGTAGAGCTGATCGATCTCCGGACTATATATCCGTGGGACAAGGAATCCGTGTTCCAGAGTGTCCGGAAGACGGGACGGTGCATTGTCGTCCATGAAGCCATGGTTAACGCTGGTGTCGGGGCTGAAGTGGCGGCTGCCATCCAGGAAGACCACGAAACCTTCATCAGGTTGGAGGCGCCCGTCGCCCGGGTTGCCGGATGGAGCATACATACTCCGCTTTTGTATGAGGCGTTTAATGCTCCGGATGTTGCAAGTAGGTGCTCCCGTCCGATGGCAAGCTGTGTGCCTGTGAACTAACTTGACTAGGAATATACGACCACATCAAGAGGGTGCTAGAATATTGAATCTGGGATAGGAGCACAGCAGGCGTGGGCGTTGACGGGCAAAGCGGCGCATAGGCAGACCGATAATGGCGTCTTTTTTTTTTTTTTTCTTTTAGCATTTAAACGTGAAGGAATGTGATTGTATATTCCCCCCCGGCCGAAGCTCCCGACGTGGTTACATTTTCCTGACCGCAGCAGAAGAGTAGCTCTCTTATCAACTGACGCTAAACATAGAGAGAGATAAAATGTAGGAATTAGAGATCGAGCGAGTTATCTCTAGGGCTATGTACGTGTGCTTGATCGTCTGGGAACCTTCATCCATTTAAGGATCGCTCGTAGCCGGCTGTCAGGGGTTTGAGGCGGAGGTTGTTGACCCGCGAGACGATTGCTTAAGAGTACAGTCTGAAAAAGCAGCGCTGTTTCTGATTGCGATGTAAATAGCAACACCCCAAAGCAATTTGTCACCGCTTATACGAGCCTAGGTGGCGGCATCATGGACTTCAGTTGTCAGAACGGCTGGTCGGGCGTAGACTGGCGACAAGGCCGGTCGAATTGCTCGGTTTGGCTCGGATGCCGCCGGTCAGAGCGAGATCTGAACGGGCCTGATGAAACAGTTAGCATCCAGCCTAGCCCAAGACTGGCTCCTTGCTCCGGGAATAATTCGGCCATGAGTAAATCGGCCATGAGTAATTCGGCCAAGAGCCTCTCTTATCACCGAGACGGCCTCCTCGGTTGAAACAGCGTGACACTCGCGACTCGCGCGCTCGGGCGGGAAGCCCGCTTGCCGCTTGCTCGCCAGACTGGGGGCCATATGCCGTCCACGCGCGGTTCTCCACAGCCGACATCACCTCCGCTTTCTCCGCCTTCGCCCGATATTGTTACCTCGTCATTGGCTGGAAGCCCCCTTCTAGGACACCCCTCATGTTCACACTCCGAGTTGGGTAGACCAACTGTGTCCCCAGATATTGTGACTCTATCTAACCACATTTAATCAGATAAGGACTGGATTGGGGAAGAAGGACAAGAAACAGAAAGATGACTTACTGCTTATAGAGAGGTGTAAGGACTAGCGGAGCGGAGTCGATACCCCCCATATCCAAATGCGGTCATATTACCAAGGGACACTGTTGATCTATCCGAATTGTTCGACTCCAGCAGCTAGAACATGTATCACGTAATCCGCGGTGGGTTGTGGTCGTCAGTAGGGCGAGCGAGGAAAAGCCTTTTCCCTAGTCCCATTACTCATCTCTTGATGTCATTAGGAGAAAGCGTTGCACGTCTAGGGTATGTTGGGGACGGATGCAACAGCACCCACCACTCGACGCCCTGCAGTAACCCCGGTAGCTCATCCCGGCCCCCCTTTGCGAATGGGCCCCATCATGGCTAGCTGCCGGCATGGCATCCGCACTCGCAGTGTGAAATTATCTAATCCATGTGCAGTATAGATAGAACGTTTTGGAAAACCTACCTCAGGTTTGTAATGGCGCTCCGTCGTTCTTTCCCCATCCTGGACTAGAGCAAGGGACCAAGATGATTCATAAACTTCTCACGCTCCCACGTCTTCCCACATCTGGCCCCTTACCAAGTCTTGGCCTTGGTTTGTCTGGGGGACCACTCAAATACACCGTTTACAGTTGATGTCACTTGACACACATAAACTTCCATTTCCAGTGAAGAACGCAGTTTTGACGACCTGACTTAACCAAAAACCCTCGGCTTGAGATAACCCGAGGTTATGCGGGTACCGTATACCCCCTGACGTTGGGTTTGGAAAGCTCGAAGAAACTGAGAAAGAAATGGATGAAGAAAAGAGCCACCGCAGCCTGAGCCTTGGGCTCAACAGCTTAGAAAGAGAAACAGACTCGATAACGGAAACAACGACCAAATCACCAACGGAAAGCTCAGAAACCAGCTCAGACACCACTAAATTCGAACCGATCCACCCCGCTCCTCAAACAACATCAACAACGTCTCGGCGCCGCCCTTCTATCGAGACTATCAGCACTATCCGGCGCGAGCGTACAAACAATGGCTGGGGCGTTGACGACCTCGAGGAAATCTCCATCAGTGGGGGCGGCACCGTCGCGCCGTACAACCAACCCGACCAGCCTTTTGAGCGTGACCCCTACGAGGTAGGCTGGGATGGCGGCGACAGCGACCCGCTCTGCCCGCGGAGCATGCCGACCTGGAGGAAATGGCTCATCATCGGCATCACTAGCGTTGGGAGCTTTTGCGTGTGAGTCCCCCTTTTTCCCCATCCTGATAGATACGCCCCCCTAAAACAGATATACGTCCGCGAAAGAACAAACGCCTCGGCATCGTACACAGCCACCTACGCCCAAATGTCACCCGAGTTCCACGTCTCCCGGCTCGTGGCCACCCTCGGGCTATCCACCTTCGTGCTGGGCATCGCCCTGGGACCCTTCTGGTCGCCCCTAGCCGAGTTCTACGGCCGGAGGCCCATCTACCTGTGTTCGTTTGCAGGCTTTATCATCTGGCTTATCCCTTCTGCGATCGCGAAGAACATCGAGACCATGATCGTGGCACGCTTCTTTCAGGGCCTGGCGGGCAGCGCATTCCTCAGCGTCTCGGGCGGTACGGTAGGGGATCTATTCACACGAGAAACGATGCTCGCGCCGATGGCCATCTTCGCGCTAGCACCGTTCATAGGGCCGTCGACGGGCCCGTTGGTTGGCGGGTTGATCAACATGTACACGCACTGGCGATGGACGCACTACGTCCTGTTGATCTGGGCGGGAGTGTTGCTGATTAGTATCGCGGTGTTTGTGCCCGAAACGTACCGTATGTATCCTAACGCTTGACGGGGAAAGGGCAGGAGAGGAAGGGGGCGCGTCGGTGATTAAAACTGACAAGGCTAATCTTCACAGATCCGGTTCTCTTGAAACGAAAAGCAGAGAAGCTCCGCCGCGCAACAGGCGACGAACGATGGCGGGCCCCTATCGAGAAATCAACTAAGTCCGTCTCCAAAACAGTCGCCTACTCTCTCCTCCGCCCTTTTCAGATCTTAATCTTCGAGCCCATGGCGCTGATTCTCAACATCTACACGGCAATACTCCTCGGGCTGTTGTATCTCTTTTTCGGGGCCTTTCCCTTGATTTTCACCACCAACCACGGCTTCAACCTCTGGCAGGTCGGGCTGACCTTCATGGGCTTGCTGGTGGCTATGGTCGTAGCCTGCTTGAGCACGCCCATATGGAATAGGATTCGGGACGGCTTGGTCGAGAAGCGGCGCAAGGAGACGGGCGAGCTCAAGGACGAGCCCGAGGACCAGCTGCCGCCCGTCATCTTCGGGGCCCCCTTGATCACGGGCGGCCTCTTTTGGTTCGGCTTCACCACCTACCCTGAAGTGCACTGGATCGTGCCCATCATTGGTTCTGGCGTGTTTGGGCTTGGGTGAGTACAAGAAACCCTTCGGCAGCTTCCGAGCGACTTGATTCGCGGGGGGAAGAGAGGGGGGTGAGGACCTGCGGGCGGTTGGCAGAGCGCTGTCTGGTACTGTCCAGTGGCAAAGCTAGGATTGTAGCTGCCTCTCGACGTCCCGGCGACACAGAGGACGGCCTCGCGGCCTGACTACAGCCACGTTTTGTGCATCCTTACGCAGCAGTCACGATCCTCCCTTAGTCATGGCTTTGTCAGGTTCCCCTGAGAGTTCTCCGGCCGGTTCTCTGATCTCACATACCCGGTTCAGAAGAGTCATGTGGCTAACCGATCGGGTTGTTCGTAGGATGTCGCTTGCATATACAGGAATCTTCTCATATCTGGTGGGTGCAGCCGATACCCTACACTGCACGGACAGGCTGGTGCCCGCGGCTTCGATCCGAAGTACTGAGTAAGATGTGAAGGGCGATGCTGATACGAGCCGGTGGCGGTTGTATAGGTTCAAGCGTATCCTCGATACGCCGCCAGCGCCTTGGCGTCTAACGCCTTGGTGCGATGTTCATTTGCAGGTAAGTTGGGTTTTGGGTAGCACGGCGTCTCGTCGGTCAGCTGGGTCTCCCGCGGACGTTGACTCGCTCCAATCATTGTTGTTGGCCTCGACGCTTACAATCACGTAGCGGCGTTCCCCCTGTTTGGCTATCAGATGTATGAGGGGCTTGGATTCCAGTGGGCGACCGGATTGTTAGCATTTCTGACGCTGGCACTTATGCCCTTTCCCTGGATCTTCTTCAAAACTGGCAAGGGGATACGAGCTCGAAGTCGGTTCGCAATAGCCTCGTAGGGAGCGTGGGGTTAGACAGACCGATGTGGAGTGTGGGAACTCCCGTCCGAAACAAATCGGAGTGACCAAAAAGAGTGCCCACGGCTGCATGAACACAGCTGTGATCTGCTGCAGCTGCACTGGCACAGGATCTGCAGCGGGAAAGAGCAAAATCGAACCGGAAAACAAGCCGTCGATGCCATACCGGGACGGTTCGCTCCATGAGATTTCACCCCATGGTGGCGTATTACTCTCGGGGATCATCCAGGGGTATCCGACCCTACCAGCTAAGCCTTGTCTCACCTGACGGAGGGTATGACGGCCTAGTGTAAGGCCGGCGGGGACTTATCGAGACCTGGGGCTAGCAGAAAGACTAGCGGATCAGATAGGAGTTGTCGGAACCCGACACTAAGGTGCGATTTCCCTCTTGGGCCCGTCTACCTCCTGTGCGCAAGCCAGGACTATGTCGTGCGTTTTTGTAGGGATGATATTCCGCCAATCGGCACGTACATTTGTCAAGCCACTCGGAACGCAGAGATCAGTCGTCGTCTGAACAGCATGGGGTGCAGCAAGCCGGGATTGAGATGCGCTCGGATTTTAGGTCAATGTTAGATATTGGGAATTGGTAGCAGAGCCCAGTGCCGATCGATGGGACTAGCAGTTTCCATATCGCCCAATTTAGCCCCTTGCAGAGCTTGTTGTGGCCGGGGGTATTTCGATGCCTTTCTCATGAGCGCGCAGACGTGAGCCCTTGTTGCTTCGGCGCAGCCGCCATTGGCGTCATGGACGGTGGGATAGACGAGACCAATACCTTGCAACGTGCTACTTACGATCACGGAGATGGAGTGTCAGAACTGCGGTAAGCTGTATAGGTACTGCCTGCTGTGTCTCCTATAGTCCCCTGTGCCATTCATATCAACTGTGTGAATTGCGAGCTACGACCGATGGATCCTATCGCACTTGTCGAGAGATCTTGGCGAGCGTGAAGAGAGTGGAAAGGGTGACTAACATGACTAACAAGCTTCCTTATTCTGTCGGTTGCCTGTGAAGATAGCATTGGCATTGGTCAGCGGAAGGGACACAAGGCCGATCAGCAATCACCGAACCGTCGAGCGTCTGAGGGGTAGTGAACACGACCTGTGTGGAAGAGGATGTGAGATACCATTCCATCCAATTGACCGATGCGGGCAAACCATAGCCATGGATCTGGCCATCCGAGACATGGGGTGCGAGTTCTTGACTGGTCGACTTATTAAGGCGGCGTCCGAGGCATGCGGCTAAAGGTCTTCATGAAGTAGCATCGGACCTGCGCAGATAGCCGAATCGATCATCAGTCAGTTTCGGATCGAGATTTGCGAAGCTAAGATCCCAAGGCAATCCAAAAATGACACTGGGATTTTGATGGGTACGTAATTACCGTCCGGACCGAGATCCAAATCCTAAAGAATTGGGGTTTGTGGAGTGGGCTGCGGCCGATTGTGGGCCGACAACAGTTCTACCACATGCAAGAACCCCTTCCGTCGCTGCTCGGCCAATTCTTCCAAGGTTCTCCCCGTAACAGTGCCCGGCACGTTGCACCGGCAAATCACCAATTGGGAGGCAGTCCCAGGCATTGCGAGATGCATAGTATCCACTGCCGGGTCTTATGGGATCAAAGTCGGCAAACAGAGACTTAGGTTTTTGTCAGTTTGGGCTCATCAGCCGGGGTCTTTTGAGGTTGTGCATTGGTTTGGCTGCTTGGATTCTACAAGGGGTGTTTGGGAAAACCCCGCAACGCCGTGGGCGGGACGGAGTAGCTAACGTTAAAGCTCGGCTTCTTTTGCCCACACCGAGTCACCGACCGCCTCGACCTTACGACTACCTTCTACACCAACAGTCTCACGGTCGCTCGCCAAAGATCCAGCAGTCACCACGCACACTGCCAGCCTGGCTTTACACGCCTCACCAACCAACCACCCGACCGACCTCGGCGCTCATCTGGGACCAGCTCTGCTTCCTCTCCACTGGTGCCTCGCAAAACGATACTGGGGGGGGGGTTCCTGTAACGGACGAGCGCGATTGATTTACACCCCAGCGGTCTGCGTCTGCTCCTCCTCGGCCGTTCTAGGCCTCGGCGCTTCTCGAATCGCGGTCGCGTGCTTGCTACTAAAGTGTTGGGCAGTGCTTCGCACCAGCACGGCATCCTGTCCGCCATTGCGACTCAACACGCCGGGTCCGCCCGGCCGAACAATATTACGACAGGCTGGGCAAATTACAGGCGACGGGCGCCGCGGGGATGTGTAGTCAGAGACACCTAGACATTGGGAAAACGTTGAAGGACGCCGACAGTTGCTACTTCGAGGTGGCATACCCGTCCCAGCTTGTCCCCTGGTCCGAGCTGTATCTTGACCCAAGTCCGGACCTAACCCCAGCGAGGCGGCGCCAAAGGCTCAAACCAACATAGGGTGACGGCAAGTTGCAGCTGGATGCCTTCCTATCGCTGCTGTGCGACGCGCACTCCCAAACGCTCGAAAACTTTCCCGGGCACCCCAAGTGCTGCATCCGCTCTCGCGTGACCCCACGCCATCGCCCTTAACGATCCAGCTCTTGCCATCCCTCCCGGTTCTTCGGCCGTTGCACAAGGCGCCACTCTGCGTGACGTCTCCAGCCCCAATTGGGCAGACCAGGAGAAGCGCTAAGAATACGAGGCACGAGACAGCCCGCTGTTGTTGTGTACCGGGCCTCGTCAGCTGGCGCGAGTCCTCCAACTCTCCGCGTTGGTCGACGATCAATACTCTATCCTTCGGGAGATTACAGGGCTCCGGAGCCAAGCCAGCAAGTCCGGAGAGTGCCGGAGAGCCATAAGTGCTGCGTCCGGTCTCGCAAAGCTCGCTCGCTACTGCTCCTTGCCGCCTACCACGCTTTAATTAGACGACAGGTTAGGCCTTTGCCACACACACTCTCTGCGCGCCAACTGTGGGATACACCCTCTCTGTCCACTCTATCAGCTTGCCAGCGCTCCGCCCCGGCTGCAGGAGCGACGTGCAGCACCAATCACTTTCTGGAGTTGCCGCCACCGTGATATTGTCGCAGGACACTTCAAGCGTTCGTCCCTTCCCTCCATCGGTGCAGCCTTGCCCGTGCCCTGCACTTTGTTCCTAGTCCGTGGCTCCTGCATTGCTGCGCTCTCCGTGGGGCGGCGTCGTATATATAGGTCAGGCCACGATGTCCGAAGAGTGTGTGTATCCAGAGCCACTGGTCTCGGGCGCGATGTCTAGTGGTGAGAACGAGTACGGCGACGCCGAGCAAACCAACAGAGACGACGACAAGATGACGGAGCAGAATATACTCTTGGAAGGTACTGATCCCAACAGTGAGGCCAAAAAGAAATATGATCCAAAAGATCCCCTGCGTCCTCGCAGGAAAAAGGCCAGGCGGGCTTGCTTTGCGTGCCAACGAGCCCACCTCACGTGCGGTAAGTTTCTACATTCTGCCGGTCGCTGGCACATCCATCACTGTCCTTACAATGGGAATGGCCACAGCCCCCCTCATCGCAAGGGCTATCCACCCCTAGCTTGTTTACCCGGCCCGATTCAGGGGCGGGGGGCATGCACGTGGTTCGTTAACTGATCCGCTACTCTAGGGGACGAGAGGCCTTGCCAGCGGTGTATTAAACGCGGGCTGATGGATAGCTGCCAGGATGGGGTCAGAAAGAAGGCCAAGTATCTCCACGATGCACCCCCTGAGGCCTTGAGACCAGTGCTTGGTCCAAATTACAACCCCGGCCCGCCTTCGACCCAGCATAACCGCCAGCGACAACCGAGCGTCTCGACCTCGGAAGCATCCCCCACCGTGGGAGGCTTCTTCTCACAGTCGAATGCACCCCAGTTCCCCATCTTTTCACCCACGCAGGGCCCAATGGCGGGTATGGCAGAGAATATCCCGTTTGGAACCCAGCCGTCCCCAATGTCTCCGTCATTCCAGGCGGTGACCGATCCGCGATTAAGCGGGATAACGGTGCCCGGCGTATCGAGCCCCATGCCGAATTTTGGCGCCCTACCCTTTGATCCGAGCGATCCCAACATATTTAACTTCAATCTCGAAGGCCTCAACTTTGGAAGTCAGTATGGAGCCATGGAATTCGGCATGCTAGGGCACATGTCCTCGGGCGCTGCCGAGACGCCCCCGCAGGATGCCTCCTTGCCGCGACCGCCGAGCGCGAGTCTCAGCTTCGGTCCTGGAGGAGTGTTCGGGAATGGCGTCAATCAGTTTGACAAGGTCTATGACGGCAGCATCATGGACGGGTTTTCCGGCCTAGATGCGCACCCAAATGGCTCGTACTCACAGGGGAACCTACAACACGGCCTCCCACACGCTTATGCGATCGCGGCGGGGCCGAACAGTGTGCAGAGCCCCAGCACCGACGACAACAGCCCGCAGGCCACTGCACTCAACTTCGAGGGCTCCCCCACCATGGCGACCTTCTCCACAACGTCGGGTAGCAAGCCGGCTAACCCACCGCGACCGAGCACCAGACAGTCGAATGCCCTCGCCAGGCTGGGTCAGCAGTCGATCCTAGGGAAGCGCCAACGAGACCCTTCTTTCATATACGACGCGGTCAAGGAGCCGTTTGGTTATGTTGCGAGCTTCCATAAGCTCTTCAATCTCATCCAGAGCCGATTCTCGGCGGCGCACACGTCCCGCATCGCAAAGTCACTTGCCAGCATCCGACCGTCGTTGCTAGCAACCACAAGAAACCTGACTAGGCAAGACCTAGTTTTTATGGAAAAGTACTTTCAGCGATCCCTCTTCGAATACGAAGAATTCATGCACCAGTGCTCCAGCCCTACCCTTGCTTGTAGGCGGACAGGAGAGGTGGCGGCAGTGAACAAGGAGTTTACGGCGCTCACCGGGTGGACAAAGGACGTCCTGCTAGGCAAGGAACCCAACCGCAACGTCAACCTAGGCGGCTCTGCCTCGGCTAGCAGTAGCGTCAAGGGACGGCTCGGCCTCTCGACGCCACGCCTCAAGAGTCTGAATGAAGCACAAGCAGGTGCGGACGGGCCGCAACCTGTCTTTCTCGCCGAGCTCTTGGACCCTGACAGTGTTGTCGAGTTTTACGAGGATTACTCGCAGCTGGCATTCAACGACAGCCGAGGGCACAAGACGAGGAAGTGCCGCCTCCTCAAGTACCGGACTGAGGAGAAGGTGGACGGTGATGGCAACGCCGACGACACGAGCCCGCAAAAGGATCCTCGGAATAGTATTCTGAGCAACCGCGTGGCCAAGATCGACGGCGAACACGGGATATCGAAGCTGGAGCGGGACGGCAAGCTGGAGTGCAGTTACACTTGGATTATCAAGCGGGACATGTTTGACATGCCCATGCTGTTCGTCATAAATGTTGGTTTCCATTGATATGTGGACGTCTTGACCTGTTTGACTAACTTTGGCGGATGCAGTTCCTACCATGTTATTATCGCAATCACAACCAAGCCGTGTGAAACGCACCGCGGCCTAGGCATAGGGATGGGAAAAGTACACGAGACGCGAAATGGGTTGGGTGGCATTGGGAGGTGTCGGGCACGGTGTTGACCTGGGATACCTAATCTGTTGTCATTTAAATGGATCCCTTCGATGGGTCTAGTATCGGGTTGGGCGTAATGGGACATGTTGCACCTTTCTGCTCATCGCTGCCGTCGTCGTTGCTGACGTAGCGCGCAGTTCAGACAGCCGACTCTTCTACAGTGTTCGCTGGATATAGCACCCGTCTATCCTCTATACCCCCCGACCTGCGCCACCCCTCTGTCAAACACCACCTCCATGCCCTTCATTTCCCCGTCCCCGCGCCGTCCTTACCAGGCCGTATCAACCATTCCGCCTCCAAAGCCCCCCTAACCCTTCTCTTCTCCCCACCATCACCCCCACTACTAGCAGTACTCCCGATCCCGGAAATTTCCACCTCGACCTCCGTCGGCGCCCAACCCTCCCGCGCGAGACTCTGCCTCGCCACCTCGCAGTCGAACTCGATGTCGGCAATCAGCGCCTCCAGCCCGCTGTAGTCCTTTTCCTCGCGGATGAACCCCAGGATCAACAGCCTCATCTCCACCCCGTAAAAGTCCGCCTCGAACTTGTGCAGCACGTGCACCTCGGCCGAGCGCACTGTGTTCTTGTAGAACGGGTTGTACCCGATGGACATGACCATGGGGTAGACTTGATACCTTCCTTCCGCTTCCGCTTCCGCTTCCGCCTTCCCTTCTCCCTCTTTTGGTGCCCCACCCTCTTGCGTACTGGCTGCTGCTGTTGGTGATGATGTGACAGTGGAGGTGTAGTCCGGGTGGGAGGGCGGTAGGCGCAGAGAGGCCCAGCCGAAGTAGACACCTGACGGGATGGTGCTGATCCACGGCGTGAGCGCGTCGTCGACGGGGAGGTTGGCTGTCGGTATGCCTAGTTCTTTGGAGCCTCGACCGAAGCCGGATATTACGAGGCCGGACATGCGCAGGGGGTAGGGCGGGACGGGCCCGGAGGCGGGGCCGATGAGGAGCGGTCGGTCCCGGGTTGCCATATTTTTCGTTCTAAAGGTTTTGTTTTTCCTTTAGAATTTGTTGTGGCGGCGGGGATTTCTGGTAAAGGAGGAGGGAGGGGAGAGGGTTGGTCGGAATGGTACGGAGGGGATATGGTTGTATGGCGGTCGGTGTCGGTGAGGTGGAATGCGCCTTCGGAGATGGAAGCGCGCTGAATGTTTCGATGGCGGGGTAGTGGTGGGGTCGCCGTCAAGGAACGGCGCTCTTGCCGTTCCCGGAGATAAGATAAAGTATACAACTCTTGTCTTGAAGCTTTGGCGGGTTGGTCCCTTTTATACCTGTGACCGCGGTTGGCTCCACGCTCCAAATTACATTAACCCGACAGGTCTAGAAGTCCGGCTTGCGGCCTATATCCATGAAGGCTCGAGAATCAGACAAAGATTCAGCTTCAACTTGGAGCCTCTGCAACTCGGCGTAACAGGTCGTAATCTCTACATGATGAAAGATGTGTACTGTACAATTTCATTGCACTGCCGTTCAGCCCATGTTATTATAATCCCCTCGTCCACTTTGATACAATCGATCCCAAATCGTCTTCCGGATGGCTCACATAGTAACATAGACAAATTCACCCCAGACCCCAGACTGACTCATCCACTAACTCTTCCATTCTGTCCGTCCCAACCTCACAATATCCGCCGCCTCCAAAACCCAATACTTCTCCGGCGCTTTCCCTTCCTCCGCGATCCTGGCGGCATGGACCGCCGCACGCGCAATGACCTCTGCCTCCTGCCCGAACTTGTCCGCGGCACCCTGGCCCAGTAACCTCCCAAGCCCCCTAACGGCACTATTAACCAACGGGCCGCCCTGGTGCGGCACCTCTCGCTCACCCATAATAAGTCCCGGTCTGACGATCACAGCTGTCTCGAACCCAAGCTCCTTGACAGCATCCTCCACACCGCGCTTCATTTGGCTATAGGGCACATAGCCACTCAAGAAGGATCTGATACCAGCGCTCGAAATAAAGACAAAGTTGCGCACGCCGGCCTGCTTGGCCGAGCGCGCAAGCTCCACGTTCAGGTCGTGGTCAATCTTCCATTGGTTGGCAATGCCTCCAGCCTGGGCACGTGTGGTTCCAAGGCTTGAGATGACGGTAGTGGGGGGAGGGGAGATTGCCGAGAGCTGGGACGCCCACTGGGTGGTGTCGGCTTCGACAGTGGCCTGCAGCTTGGGGCCGGTCGACTTTGGGAGTCGGCGGGATATGGTGTGCACCACGCTGGGCGCATCACTGGCGAGCAATGTTGAGAGAATATGGGCACCTACTAGGCCTGTGCTGCCGATTATGAGAGTGGAGGCCATGGTGGTTGGGATGATTGATGTAAGATGAGGCCCTAATTGAGGGTTACGTGAGCTGATGCGGAGGATGACCTCCAAGACTTAAAATGTACCGGCGCTTGGTGAGGTCGGGAATTGATGCCAGGCAGCTGGGATTGCGTGGTTGGTGACGGCAAAGACCACTGGACGAGGCATGAAACCGGATGCGACTAGTCCAGACCGAGAAATCGCACTCGGAGACTTTCTCTCAGCCGACCTTTCCGACAGAGAGTATCAGTGGTTATCCATGCATGTAACTGTGACTCAAAGTCGGATTTGGGCAAGCGATACACTCTTGGATGCCGTCCGCTGTTACGCTACCTCGGTGCTGCTGCGCGGTGTTTGATGCTTTTGCATGTCGTCACTATTTTATGCCTGGACAGCGACGGTAAACACAACCCAGAGAAATGGAACAACCCTAACCCTCAGGTTTAAACAACAGCTGGGACTGCGGGGCACATCCTGAAGAAATATTCGAGAAAAAAAAAAAAAATCTCGGCCTAATTCGACAACCCCTCCATCCCGCAATGCTCGTCCGGGGTTGAGAATTCCCAAACCTTGCCCAATCCACGGAATCTTCTATACTACTCCCATCCCGCCCGCCAAATCCAGCACGAATCCTAACCTCGCAATGACCAGCAGTGCCCCCTCCCCCAGTCCGGGTAAGTAACCCCCCACCTCCTCCTAACCACCCCACTAACACCCGCCCCGTACCAACCCAGGAACCTGCCAGTCCCACTTCGAACAAGGCGTCGCCATCGCGCTGCACCTCTGGCCGGCCCTGACCCTCGCCGTGCAAAATAACTGGGGCGGTCCGGACTCGTCGGACAAGCGCGACTGGTTCGCGGGTGCCATCGTCGACCTCTTCCCTGACATCTCCAAGCTCTCACCCGCTCAGCTCCAGCAGAAACTGCGACAGCAGTCACAGCAATCACAATCGCAATCGCAACCGCAAGGTAGCGACCAAGAGCCGGACCAGGTCGACGTCGAGACGGTTCTCCTCCAGGTCATGCTCGACGAGTTCGAGGTCAATGTCGAGGACGAGTCGGCGTATGAGGTGGCCGAGCAGGTGGTGCGCATACGCGGGGAGTGTTTGCGGGGGAGGTTTGATGAGGTTGAGGCGCTGAGGAGGAGGTGGGAGGGGAGGAGGGGGAACAAGGTGGTGTTTAAGAAGGGGGAGGAGCAAGAGGACGAGACGGACTGGGATACCGATGAGGATGGGGACGAGCAAGAAGATGGCGACGTTGATATGGACGAGGCGCCCGCGCTAATAGAGGCGCAGGCGAGTAAGGAAAAGAAGGCGCCCGAGGTAGACGAGGATGGGTTTACCATGGTTACGAGGAAAAAGAGGTAGAGAGTGTCGGTTGGAACAGCCAGGGGGGGCAAGGAAAGGAACCCAGCGTATGGCAACGCTGATGTCTCTGTTGGGGGATTCTGATTACAGCCGGTCCGCAAACCTAAACGAGTGTCCGATACCCTATTCGTGACCCGACGAACGATTACACCCCACCCAAAACGCCTGCCTCGGGGCATATTCCAGTCTCACTCTCGAACGACTTGGGTGCCTACTCCCAATCCTCCTCATCGCTATCGTCAACCTTCCGTGCCTCCTTTGGGCTGTTGGGAGCCTGGCTGGGAACGCCAGACGTGGCGCCAACAACGTCGTAGCTCGCATCAGAACCCGCCTGTGACTTCTCGTCGTTGGACTTTCGTGGCTCGGACGGCTTGAGGAGGCCTTGGCTGGCTGGGGGTGGTTGGATGGTGGTCGAAGACTCGGTGGAGCCGGGTCGGTTCGGCGCTGCTGTCGCTGTGCTAGGCTGGGCCTCGTCATCCGAGTCCTCTTCATCCGAGTCCTCTTCATCCGAGCCCTCTTCATCCGAGTCCTCTTCATCCGAGTCCTCGTCCCAGCCGACTTCTTCCTCGGCCGAAGCGGCTGCCGGTCTAACGTCAGCAAAAATCAGAATCAGATAGAGGTGGTAGAGACCAGTTTTTCCCACCTTTAAGCAAGTCTCGCCTCCGCGCCTCAGCAGTCTCAATGCCGTGCCGGAGGAAGTAGTACCGCTTCCAAAAGTCTGCGTAAGGGACCTGGTCCGGCACAAGCTTCTCCATCGTCGTCCTGAGCTCGGGGTACTTGGCGAGATCACCGCTGATGTCGTCCGTCTTCTTGTCAATGTCAAACTCCTTCGCCCAGACGTCAAACTCTGCTCCGGTACCATCCTTCATGAAGTTGTCGGTGGTGGTGTGAATCACATGCAGCTGCGCGTCAAACCTGGACGTGTGGATCACTCTCTTTCCGTGAGCGTCCTTGCTTTCGAACAGGACAGTGCTGCCCTGGTTTCCGGTCTGGTCGCTCGGAGGCGCAATCTGAATAGCGTCGCGGAAGAAGTCTCGTAGGTTCGACCCGAACCTGAGCAGCGCTTCGTCTGCCGCGTCCTCGGCCTTCTGAAGATCCTTCAATCGCTTGGCCGCTTCGCCCCGGAGCCGGGAGAGCACAGTCTCTGACTCCTTGATCGCCTCCTCCGAGGACATACCCTTGGCCTTCGTCGGCGTGGTCTCGCTGTTCTCGCCCGTTTCCTTCGACGATTGGTCGGACGACGATTCTGCGGCGGGCGCTGAGGTGTTCAAGGATAGGGATCGCGTGTGGTTAATGATGGATTGGCGCAAGTCCGTGAAGCCCCGTGTGGCGTCCTGGCCCACGGCTGTAAGCTCCTTTTGGGCTTCATGATAGACCGATTCGCCCTGCAGAGGAGGCAGTCAGAACCGGCGGCTAGGCTGGCGCTGACATGGAGATAACATACCTGCTTCACAACGCTGCCAAAGAAGCCCCCAATTCGCGCGCCCCAGGGGCTGGAAGAGAACGCACGGTATGCTTCCTGCAGATCGGCATTCAAGGTCGACTGCTGTGCAGGCGTCCTGTCGGCAGACGAGGAGTCATTGCGATCCTCGGGGAAAGTCGACTCCTGGATGTGATCGTAGGCAATGTCCATCACGATTTGGGTGAGTTGCGCTCCGTGTATATCTCAATGACGGGTATGCCGAGATGTTCCTGGCGGGGTTCACGTTTGCGTAACTTTGAGCTGTCACATGAGATGTCGTGGGTAAGGGTGGACAAGGCTCAATGCCATCACGTCGCCAATCCGGAACTGCGGGGCTCGGCAGCGCAGCTCCAACGAAAGCGCACAAGCCAACTCCTTGACTGTGGAGCTTCCGTCATTTTAACCTGTTTGAACCCCCAGTTCTTCACCCCGGTTCAAAGATCTGGAGATGCAAGTATATAGTTGATGGCTTGGATAATTGCCCGTCGAGTCTGCCAGTAAGGTTTGGCCCGGCCATAACAATAGCCTGGGACCGAACGAACCTATTTGTGAGGTGGTCTGTTATACTACCGACGCCGCGTCAACTATGTGAGCAAATTCATCACATTGATACTCCGTACATCCGCCGGGCCTGACTCAGCGCCCTTTCCCCGACAGATCGACGCCGTCAGCGTGATTCGGTGAACCGGGAGAACGGCTTTAAGCCTCCAAGGCCGCTCTCCACTGCGCACGGACCGGCCAGTCGGGCGAATTCCCACGCCTTTTGCTCCCCGCTGACAAATACATCAAGATCATCGACCCCTCCTGCAGCCAACTTTCCATTTGCCATCGTCTGACACCATTCTGCAAGGCCAGCCACCTCCTTGAGGAGTTGAATGGTTTTCTGTCAGGTGCACAAGTGGATTCGCCAAGGCAGCAAGTCAGGCACCAAGCCGCCTGCTGGTTCCGCCGTCACTCCGGCTCCATCGCAACCTCCCCTCACAACTTGCACCAGACCTGCCCAGCCTTGGTGGCGACTATTTGTCTAACCGACAGAGTCTCTCGATAACACCTATCTTCTTGCGCAGTTAAGCATCTTCACCTTACCTCGCACGCCCTTGTTTCAGCTTTCAATACCCCACCCGATCCCCAAATCGGGCCTGCGGAGATAGCCCTAAAACTCCGTCGCCGCGATTACGCTTTCAACGCCCCAAGCGTCATCTAGGCAGAACATACTCTTTCTGGGCCAAGGATCCCCGGGGACTCCGCAGCCCAAGCAACGGCAACAGCCCTAATCCACAACCCGTGGCCGAACGTGGGTTAGGCAGGATGACGTCGACACGGAACCCGTTGCAGGACTTCATCCTGACCCCGCAGCAGCAGAATCTGCTGTTCGCCGCCCTCAATTCCAACAGGCCGAGCAACAAGCCCGCCAATTCTGGCCTCAACATGTCGCCTCTACAGTTTGACGAATCGCCCGGTCAGCGGACTGATGGTATGGGGAGCTTTCAGGGCAGCCCCGACTTCGACTACGATTACGACTTCACCGGCGCAGACTCCGGCTTTGATTTCTCCTTTGACGACAGCAGCGAACCCAAAATGATTGGCGAGTTGCCTGGCACCCAAAAGGCATCCAAGTCAGATTCACCTGAGACTGAATCGCCGGAAAAGCGCAGCTACCCCGACGACGGCGAGGAAAGCTCAGGTGCCAAAAGACGAGAGAGCGAGGATAAAGTTGCTAAGAAGCCAGGCAGGAAGCCTCTGACTACGGAACCAACCTCGGTAAGTTTGCCGATCCTCCTGTCGGCATCGGACGGCCCAGTCAGTTGTTAACAGCCTCTCGGCAGAAGCGCAAGGCTCAGAACCGGGCGGCACAACGGGCATTCAGGGAGCGGAAGGAAAAGCACCTCAAGGATCTGGAGAATAAAGTCCAGGAATTAGAGAAGCTGTCACAAGCTGCGAACAACGAAAACGAACTGCTCCGTGCTCAGATCGATAAGATGACGACCGAGCTGAACGAGTACAAAAAACAAGTAACATTGCTATCGAGCAGCCGCATTGCGCATCAGGGCCCAGCCCGGCCATTTGGCGCTGCGTTCTTCAATAACATGAACGACGTTAACTTCCAGTTCGAGTTCCCCAAGTTCGGCGCTCTTCCCGGTCCACCAGTCACCAACGAACCTAAGAAATCGTCTACTGCCACATCTACTTCGGCTCCAACAGAACGACGCGGCACCGAGCAACAAAGTCCTACCGATACCTCGCGCAACGGCGTCAGTCCCGGCAACTCGAACCGTTACAGTCGTTCTCAGAGCAAAGATGATTTCTCGGACGTAGCCTTCGACATCAACAAAACACCACTCGCCACCGGTCATGGTACAAACGGTTCCCCATGTAGCCTCGATTCCCAAACAAACGCCGGCGGCGCTACGTCAACGAGCTCGCCCTCTGCGTCCTCGAATTCAAACATGGGCGGCAGCAGCTCCTCGTGCGGGACATCGCCAGAACCTTACACTCAGTCACCAATGGGCTTCAAACCTGTCGATACATTGGCTACTATTGGTGAGGAACAAACCAGTTTTAGCGGCGATCTGACACAAGGTGAGAAGCATACTTGGCGATGGCCATCTTGCACACGTCCGGAATGACTGCTAAACGTACAGCAGGTCTCAGCCAATTTAGCAACGTCGGCTTAGACGAGTTCCACCAGTGGCTTCCTCAAACGGACTTTCAGTTTAATCCGCAGCTTTTCGGGGACTACCGCGAACCCCAAGAAAGAGTGTTGTCGCATGGGTTCGATGACAGCTTCTTTAACGGCGCCTTGGATGATTTCTCCATGCCGTACGGCCTCCCGATAACGGATCCGGTGGCGCCCAAGAAGGACCTTGTTGCTCAAATCGATGCTGCGAAAGAAACGGACGAGCCTGACGCAGGCGGCGAGATGATAACCTGTCACAAGATTTGGTACGGCCAATCAACCCCGGCGTCGTGCGCCCTCACTAACAACTGCTGTAGGGAGAAACTGAATAACTGCCCTAAGGCGCAGAGTGGCGAATTTGACTTGGAAGCCCTCTGCGCTGACCTGCAGAAGAAGGCAAAGTGTTCAGGCACCCCCGGCACGGCGGTGGTCCCTCAAGCAGATTTCGACGAAGCCTTGAAGAAGCATGTTTGGAAGGATAAAGACGCGGCGGCCAGGGTTGATGCGGCAGCCAAGCAACAGCAGGTCTAAGCCGGCCGGTTTTCTCTCTTCGCCACTGTGTACTTCTAAGCAAACTGGGTGTTTTAGCACTCGATCCACCGGAGTTATCTGGAGGAGAAAACGCATTGGGTGGTGCTCGAGAATCACGGTTCAAAAAAAAAAAAAAAAAAAGAAAAAAAAATTGGGCTGAAGCTGAAATCTGGGAGACTCGCGGGGCCCATCGCTGGCGAGTCATGGACAGAGAAGGAATGTATCGGGATATACCTATATAACGGAACATGGCACTGAGTCAGGGATGTGTACGTTTTGAAGGTGGGCTGTTCGGTGATTTGCCAGGATCAAGGTCCGACGACTGAATGAATTCGGAGTTTGAGACGGACAGCAGTGATGGTGTCGGTCTTTGTTCTGCTGGTACCTGTTTGTACCCGGGACGGGATTCGAGGGGGTTACTTTGTACGGTAGTTATGAGCTCGACTCTTACCCTTCCTTATCGTTATCAAGTACGATTTGCGGTAGTCTGGTGAATAGTTGCTCTTGCTTGGAGGTTGTAATTACTCTGTGTGAGGGGTTTTAGAAATTAGAGCCTATCAAGGTAAGGAGAAAAGACTTGCAGATGGCGATAGAGGTGTATGGGAGGAACAAGCCAGTAGCATAGACCAGCTTCAGGTTGAGGCGCGACATGATTGCGACCACCAAGCTGAGTAACGATACACATACACACAGCTAAAGTGTCCTGGAAATGCCCAGTCCGTCGTTGGTTAACATACCAAGGTTAAAATTAGTCAGGACCGGGAAAAAAGCACTCTAGTTGGGATCTCCTTACCCCTGAGTAGGTGCAAGGGTAGCCCGACTCAAGATCACAAGAGCCATCATAGGGCGAATAATGCTAGTTAGTTTGATGCAATGACTGTGACCCTGGTGAAACGACTGTATGTTCTGGTGGGACGATGCTATCTAACCATATTTAGGAACCTTTGCTATGTCAGTATTGTACTGTATGTTACTAACCTACAGGGCTCTTGCTGATATTTATAACGTAAGACGTGACTTGGTAAGATAGATATATGGTTTTAGCCAACACTTTCTCCTTCTTTGTAGAGAAAAGAAAAAGGATAAAATGTATCAAATTCAATGTCAGGAATATTGCTAGTATATACTGCCCCTGTCCTCCTTGACTTGGCTGCTAACTTCAGGTAGCTAAGTAGTGTCCCGGGATGTGATGTAAGCAAGTGGTGCGCAGCGTTCAACCACTCCGTGGTTGAACTGGCGGATATTTTGGTTCATTGACAGAGTGGTTTACTGCGCACCCTCTGACAGGTAGCTATAATTAGTGGCTATTGATGTGTGGGCAAGGCAGTTGTAAATGGAGTTAGGTACCGTCGTTATACCAGAACATACACTTTGTTTTACTAGTGTCGCAATGATTGCTTCCCGCTGCGTCAAACTACCTATTCTCCCCTTTCCACACTGCAGCATGACGTACCGCCAGCTACGAGCCACGGGGCAACAATACCAACAATAATAGCAATGAAGTTCTGGAAGCATTCCTTAGTTACCAGGGACAATCTACATAGCTCAGAGCTAACTATCTCGGAAAACACTCCTGACAACCCACAGAGCAGTCTAGAACACCAAGAACCGACCTGTGGGGCAAAGGCAGAGTCACATGAAACGAGTAAGGCATTACCAGCAAGGAATATTAGCGGTCCGAGATAACTTCCTTTGACTGAGCGGTGTCCCGTGTCACCGCTATTGCTACAATGCAATGTTCTCCCATGATGCAACATGACATAGGGTATCTATTGAGAATCGGGAAACAGAACAAAGCGAACGGAAACAGGAGGTAGGGGGGTCTCAAGTCATCTGACCTGGCTCGACCCTAGTCGAACCAAACTTCCCGAGAACCCATAGCAACCACCCCCCCCCCATCAACACACTCTCTTTCATGTACCGTAAAGAACGATACGGAAAAGAGGACACAGAGCCCAAAGAAAACTTATACAACATAGCAAGTTTGGTTTATGCTTCTCAACCGACCCCGACCACCTAACCAATCCCCGATGAATAAGCGCAGGCCACCCCTAAGCCGACAACGAACAACCCTACCCAGACCGACCGGTTAACCAGTCAGTCGGTGAGGTGGTATTGATATATCCCCGGCTCTTTCGCCCCTTTCCTCAATATGCACATGTATCGTATATATCGCCTGTCCGCCCGGCTGCCCGTCTACTCGTCTGTATGTACGTAAGCATGTGCGTATGGGTATACACACCGCTTCCGCTTTTTCTTCTCACCGCCATTACTCCTCCCTCACATGCCTAACCAATGACAACCCTAGCCCCTTCCTTCCCCAGGACTCCGCGTTCCTTCGGCTTCGGACTATTCCCCCTACCTTTCTTGCCCCTCAGAAACCCAAATACGCCTCCGCCCGAGCTCTCCTTGCCCCCTGAGCTGCCGGACGCCCCGAGCAGCTCGTTGTTTGCCCCGCTCGCGTCGGCGGGCAGCGTCGCGTCCTGCCGGGCCAGGTCACTCCAGCTACTGCCCCCGTCCAGCGTGACTTGCACACCTCCCGTGGGGCTCTCCACGATCATGCCGGGGCCGCCAGAACGGCCAGGCCGGCCGCCCGTGTTATACGTCTGCGGGTAGGGCGCCAGTGGGGACGGCCGTGCACCCTGCCCGCCGCCGCCGCGGCGTTGTTGGTTGCTTACTGCTCGTTGGAGCTTGTTGCTGGTGGAGCTGTTGCTGGTGTTGGTGGTTTCTTGATGGTCCGAGGATTTGGACTGGGAAGCGCCGTTGGTGACTGGGCTGGGGGTAGCCTCGTCTGTTGTTAGGGCCTGTCCTTGAACGGGCTCCTTTGCGCCATTGCTTTGCACGGCGGTCTTGCTTGGCGCCGCGGCGGAGCTTCCTTTCTGTTGTTGTGTGATCCTAAGCACCATCAGTGTTAGTGCCGAGGAATACAGGGTGGGTATTATGAGGGCGTACTTTTTATAAGCTGCGACTGTGTAGTCAAACGGCCTGAAGTCGGTCTCGATCATGCGGTAGAGCTCATCCTCACGAATCTCCTTGTCCGTTGCATCGTCTTTCAGTCTCTCTCGCGGTTTTTGCCTCCGTGCGCGTGCCTCAAGCGGCGCTTCCTCGAGTAGCAGCTCCTCTAAATCGTAGGTCGCGTCAAAGTTTGTTTTCTCCGATGACGGCACGAACACAGGCTCGATTTCCTTCTTCTCCAGCGCCACGAAGTCGATACTCGAGAAAAAGTCATGGCGGGTGAAACTCTCCCATGTCGAACCGAGACGCTTACTCGGGTCTGGCTCCAGGGCGTCCTTGATGGCATACATGCAGGGTAGCGACACTGGGGGGTTCGTGACTGGAAATTTCGGCCGGGCGGCCTGGATGACGCTGCTCAGCGAGTTTTCAGAGTTGCCTTCGAACGGCCTCTGTTTTGGATGTTAGCTCTAGCTGTGCAATTGTCGTACGGAGATGGGCTGCGTAGCGCAGGGTATAAACCAAGCCAGATTCGCTGCGTACCTTATTGTAGATGCATTCGTAGAACAGGACACCCAGCGACCACCAGTCGGCACGAACATCATACCCCTGCCCCGCGTAGACTTCTGGCGCTAGATATGCCAATGTTCCGGATTTGCTAGTCAGGACTTTGCCTGGCACAACATCGGAGGCGACATTCTTGTGGCAAGTTAGCTCGGTCCGCCATTTCATGGCAAGGGGCGAGACGCACAAAGTCCGTGAGATGCACATGGCCGTCGGCGTCGAGAAGGACATTGTCTGGCTTTACATCGCGGTGGATGATGCCTTGCCCGTGGATATACCTCAGTGCGCAGCCCAGCTCGGCTATCCAAAACCTGACTGCATCCTCGGTAAAGGTTTTTCTCGAGATGTGAAACCGCAAGTCTCCGCCACTCATTAGGTCGACGACCAAGTACCTGTTCCTGTCAGCCGGGTCCCGAATCACGCCGAGTTTGCCGCATACATGTATTCGATGTCTTGGAAGCTGTACCGCAAGTTGCAGATGAATGGGTGATTCACATGCTCGAGCATTCGTCTCTCCCGGATGATGTTGCGGACACTTTCTGACCGCACGACTGCATTCCCCACAAGTCAGCCTCGGCCGTACTCAGCTTCCTCAATGGGCATCCCGAAGACAATCCCACCTTCATCTTTCCGTATATACTTCAGCGCGAACGACAGGCCCGTGTCCTTCCTCTCGACGATCCGTACCTTGCCAAAGGCACCTCGGCCGACGACTCTGAGAAGACGGAAATGGTTCAGGTTTACTGCGCCAGACACGGCCGGTTAGCAAGGTCGATAGCGGACGATTCGTACTACCGTAAACACACCTTCCCCGTCGAACTCGACGGGCTTGCCCTGACTGTTGCCCATGGCTAGCTGCTACCCTTTGCTTGGCACTCCTTGTTCCGAAAGCGACTGGGTTCGTTCCGTGATGCGGATTGCCAGTCAAGGGCCCATAGAGCGAAACAACATTCTATACCCGACGACGCTCGAAACGATTGCGGTGGCTCCCGGACGGATCGAGACCAAGCTTGATCGACATTCGGGTCTTGTCTTGGCGGTGAAACGGAGAAGCGGATGGCTGGGTCCCACGTCCAAGGCCGCTGCTGGGAGGAACCGAGTATACTACTAGGCGAAGGTAGTTGGGGGAATGCGGTTCATAAGTATCCAACGCCTCGCTATGGGAATGCAGCGCCGGGCCGAATTCTGTTCGCCGTGTTACCGGGCGGCGGTGTCTGCCAGGAACACGAACGCGGCAGGGAACGGGAATACGGCAGGCTGCCGGTATTTGAGGGGTATCGAAGGAAAATAAAAACAACCCAAGGATTGAGGGCTGGAGATCCTGATGTAAATGCAAGCAAAGTTGAGAAGCTCGAGTAGTCAGCTGCAAGTCGGCTGGCCCTACGGAGAAGGGTTGGCATTTAAGGGGTCCAGGGGGTTTGGGGTGACCGTCGAAAGAGCGCCGGATTATTAGAATGCGGTGGAGGTGCTGGGGGGGCGGCGTGGTCACGGCACCGGAAAGTGCCTGGTCGGAGTGCGGCAGGGGTGCTAGCCCAGCAACACGGACGCAGGATAAAGAGAGCTGGACAGCCAAACAAGGGATTTACACACCAAGAGAGCAAGATACCTCTTCAACTTGTCTAAACTGGCATTCCCGATCCTTCCTCCATTGTCTCTGTGTCTCTCTCTCCCCCCCTCTCTCTCTCTCAGATCGCAATCTTCGCAAGACAGAGAGATTTTCTTCTGGTGTGGAGGTCTCTGGGGAGCATTTCTCCAATCGAACACCCCGCCGATTCCAGAGTGCTGATCGCGCCCTGAAATGTGGCGTGCAAGACTGCAAACACACCCGCCATGGCTTTCTCATTAAGCCACCCTCACATTTTATCAAACAAAGGGTTGTCTGCAAAGCTTTGTCCTGCATCCCGGGCCCCAGCAGGCAATAGTTAACCAATGCCACATGGCAGCACAGCGTTGATAACGGTGGATGTCTGTCTGTATTCACAGGACAAAGGCAGTCAATTGGGCGATTCGATTCAATCATGGGTGAATGCTGATGTCGGTAAGCGGCCTGCTTTGGCATGGTCCGCGACCTGACACAGACGATCTCCATGGTTCTTCCCTGCATATCACCCACCTCGTGGTCCGGCGACAGGGTGTGGGAAAGGCTAGGCTAGCCGTAGCGATTATGTAACCCGTGGCGAGACTCGGCAAACGATGTTAACCACGTCAATGGAAGCCACAACGTCTGTCGCCTATTTTATTATTATTGTTATTATTCTTTGTTTTATCCCCCCCTCACATCATCCTGTCCTCATGTTTCCGGGCCCACGGAAACCGATGGGGCACGTCCTGCATGTCCAAAACGGTGGGAAGAGTTGGCGGTTGGGCACCATATGGCCGGAGTGGGATTCTTCCACTTGCTTACTGCATGGGGGCTGGAGACCACATGAGAGACGGGGCCACCGTGCAGGGGGGTAGTTGGTGGGAACCGCACACCAGGATGCAACCGAGCAGACTCGAAATCTAAAATGTCGCTAACGGACGGAGAAATCTCGACGCAAGACAGACTGGATGCGGGGAGGCAGATGTGGGGGGCAGCAATTTTGGGTGGGAATAGAGGATACGGCTGCGGCCCAGCAGTCGGTTGTACTGTACCTCAGGTAGGCATGGTAGCAGCACCCAGCATACCCGATTCCTACAAGCGAGCCCCAGGCATGAATCAAAAACAACTTAACACAAACTGCGGCTCGAGCATGTGGTATGACAAACCATCAGCTCATCACTACATACCATGGAATCAGGATGCAGTTGGAAGCGTAGTAGGACGCACATGCGTGGCAATAAACAAAGAACGCGCAACCTGGATGAAATCCCTGCTCTTCCACGTGCCAGTCGCATTTGAGACGGCACACTGTCGATTCAAGTGTCAGAGACTAATTGCCGAGTTGCCACGGGCGGACACCGCCAATACCAGTGTGACGTGACGGGCCCGCTGAAGAAGCATCGAATGCATGTGTAGGGGG
The DNA here is from genome assembly GCA_022530565.1 of Madurella mycetomatis. NCBI lineage: Eukaryota > Fungi > Ascomycota > Sordariomycetes > Sordariales > Madurella > Madurella mycetomatis. The sequence continues at coordinate 8,028,904 of JAJTVB010000003.1, read as the reverse complement.
CTCACGTCCCAAAGCAGTGAGCTACCTTCCCGTCGACCGTATGAAAAGACAACAATGGCTTCGATAGCGTCCCAGAGGCGGCATGGCCCAACGAGCCGTTCGGTACCAGCTACCGGTTCTGGAGAGCGGTGTCACGTTGCCCCCCAAAGGTTCGGGGATCCCGCTACCAGCCAACAATGTTTTGCGGCACCTGAAACCAATGACCCGGCTCCTCCAAGGGAAGCCTTCTAGAAGCCTTCTGGAAGGCTTCCGATGCATCAGCAACCAGGGCCAACTCAACTAACAAAGAATAATCCTGGGGACTTTTCAAAAAAAAAAAAAAAAAAAAAATCTACGGCAGGTTTGACTGATGGACCACTCGTGTCATTCCGTGGCAGTCGCCCGTGCTGTTACTCCCGTAGGACTACGGCACGCAGGGGGCCGGAATTAATTACCTTAGCGCTCACGTGCTTCGAGACTAGCTAATCATGGCGGGCACCTCAGCAAATCGAACTTCAGCCAGGAACATCAATCACAACTGACCCGTTATGCATGTGTTGGATTGTCGGCGAGGTACGGTGTCTGGTCGACGGCACGTCACGGACTGCGCACCTTGAATCTAGGCGCGACATTCTTGACGGTCATATTTTCGTTTGCAGATTTGGGCACAGCGCTTTGCAAAGGATTGGGCAATGCTACCCTCCGGTATTTCCGGGAAGCTGACAGTATACAAGGCATCGTAACTCCACTCAGGAACGCGGCACCGCTGCTCCAATCGACCAATCTGTTTTGTCAACGACCGTGACACGGCACTACCCGGGTCTAGGGTCTTTGAGGCGCGGCCGATCAGCATTTGACTAAAGGATGGGCGGATCTTTGATACTTTCCCCCTGCTACTGCGTACTTGCAGGTTGCTGAGGCTACCGGGTACGCATGATAGGTGGGTTCGAAAATGCTTGTTTCTCGTTCTTCACCGTCTACTAGCTAATTACTTTCTACTGCATAGACATTTCGATGGGCGTGAACTCCAGGCCCCTTGCTCACAACCCCCACGGCGCACATAGGTTTCGATAAAACGTGGTGTCTTAGCCACCGACCTCGCAAGGCGTGTCGGATAATCCATAAACTGTGCCCCAAACCAGAATGTGATGAAAACACACGTGGCTTGCCACAGGAGGAACATGCTAACAAACGCCAAGGGGGAAATGAAAGAAAACCAAAAAAAAAGAGAGGGGCTTTTCGGACTATGAGAAGGGTCTTTCCATACTATGACCCCACCCAAAGAGGCCCGTGCATCCATACAAGCATCCACACTAAGCCCATTTTGGTAACGACCTACCTTACAACGCCGACAAGTGGAATCGCCTTCAATTGCACGTTGAACTACGCGCTCAATTGACCTAAGTAAGTACTTGTGTAGACTGTATTCACCTGCTAATCTATGATAGATATGGCTGCCCACGAGCCCCCTGGGATTGGTTTCGATGCCGACAACCTTGACGATAGTAACGAAGACTTACCCCAACCGTTGACTAATCCGCCGCCTAACCACAGGCTTTATACGCACGAATACGACACTCTTGCTGAGTTGACTGAAGATCTTCATGAGTGGGCAGCGGAGGCGCGCTTCGGTATTCGAAAGATTCGTACTGTTAACCACGTCAAAGACTTTGGCTACACCAGGGTGGACTTCGCTTGTCTCAGGGATAAGATACGCCCTAGCGATGCTATCGCAAGGCGTCCGTCTTCCACAGCGAAGCTGAATTGTGGGTGGCAAGCCTCTGCAAAGGCGTTGAAGGAAAACAATCGCAAATGGACATTTGAAATTCGACAGGGCCACGAACTTCACAACCATCCACCAGCTGAGAGTCGTGAGGATATTCTATCCTTAAGGAAGTTCAGCGCCGAGCATAAGGCCTTCGTGGCTACGCACATCAACAGGCCTGCAGTATCAGGTCGCCAGCTTGCAGCTGCATTGCGTGCAAAGTTCCCGAACCTCATCTTCACCCGACGTCAGCTGAAGAACCTGCGATACCGCCTACATAGGGATGCGCTTGATGGATATACACCATTCCAAGCAGTAATAAAGATGCTTGACGATAGAGGCGTCCTGTATAGAGTTCTTTGGTCTGCCCAGGATTAGAATAAGCCAGAGGGCCTAGTCTGGACTGACGACTTTTGCAAGGAGCAGTGGGCGCTAAATCCCTAGGTTCAATTATATAACAACACATACAAGACTAACAACAAGGGTCTTGCGTTTTTTCAGGTGATGGGTGTCGGTAGCTTGGGCAAGGTCTTCAGCTATGCCTTTGGCCTTATCGACAACAAACGCCAGGAAGGCTTCGACTGGCTACTAGATCAAGTCAACTCGATACGCGAGGAAGTTGGCGCGCGCCCGCCTGCAGTTACCATCACGGACTACGATTCGGCGTTAAGGAACGCAATCGCTCGAGTCTATCCAGATGCGAAGGCGCAGCTCTATATCTTCCACATCAACAAGAACGTGGTCCTACAGATAAAGCGCAAGTGGGATAGGCAGGCTGCAGCCCAGGTCGCCGTTGCTTACACTGCAAGCCAAGCAAACAACGACAATAACAATAACGGCAACGGCGACGGCGATCTTGACGAAGAAGAGCAGGCAGTTGTCACGCGCCTCAATCAGCTTTCTGGCCAGGATGGCGATCTTGGCCCAGTTCCAGAGACCGTGGAATACTCGCGCGCTGGCCTATACAAGCTCTGGCAGTACGTCTTGTACACTAGCACGCTGGAAGACTTCAATATTGCGTGGGAAAAGCTGAAGGCCTTCTTTTCCACACAGACCGCCATCATCCAGTATATCGAGGAGACTTACATGGCTGTTGTGGCTGACTGGGCGACTTGCTACACCAATAACTATCTTAACTTCGGCCAGCGGACCACATCACCAGTGGAATCAGCCAACAGGTATCTCAAGAGCTTCCTGGTCACTGGCAACAACACTGTCAAGGAGGTGGTAGAGCAGTCGTTCAATATGGTGGCCCAGATGAAGGTCAGTATCACTGAGGCGCGGCAGGCACAGAAGAACCGCCTCAGACGCGAGTATCTTGGTCAAGCGTGGCTTGGAGATACTCCTCTTAACGTTGCAGTCAATGCATTAAAGCGTATTAACCGCGAGCATCGGCACATGCTAGGAGCTTTACCGTCTCGTACAGAGCTCAACCCTCCTCCTCTCGAGCCTTGCACAGGCAAATTTATAAGGCAGTACGGCCTTCCCTGTCGGCATGAGCTACTTCGAAGATACCAGAACGGCGGGCTCAGGCTTCAGAAAGAAGATTTCCATCCATATTAGTGGCTGGATAGATCTCTGTCCGATGAGGATGAGTACCTTCGATACCACGAATTCGATCGCGTTCAACAGTTACGTGGTCGCCCACGTCATTCGGAGGTCTTCGCCCCAGATCCTCAGGCGCCACGTTCGACTGCACCCATCTCGACCCAAGCCTCAGTTCAGGGCTCGCAGCGCTCTGAGGCGACAGGATTGCAGCCATCTATCCGCCGACACGCGTCGCAATGGGAGGGCGTCAACCTGGCCCAAGAAGACAACAATGACAACGCTAGTCAGGCAGGATGGTAGCGAGGAGGGCGCGGAAGTAGAGGAGGGCGTAGAAGCAGGAGGGGGCGTGGTAGGGGAGGACCGGGCGCAGTAGAAGCGCAAGGCGCGGGCACCCAGGAAAACAACAACAATGGCGACGAGGACAATATCGCTAGTCAAGCGGCATTACAAGGCACGCAACGAGGGCGTCGGAGAGGGCGTGGAAGACCGAGAGGAAGGGCGCGTGGGAGCAGGGGAGGCGCCGAGCCTGATTTGCGACAGTTAGATGGGCAACTGGGTCCTTGAAAATTGTACGAAAACTACGCTTGTTTTTGCTGCAAATGCAACGTCGTTAGATATTGTCGACTTACAGCGAATTGAGTACTTTGATAACGTCAATTGCAATTGTAGTATTTGGTGGCGTTTTGGCTTGTCGTGTCTATCTTGATGGACGTAGCCGAATTAGGCTTAGTGTGGATGCATGGGCCTTTTTCGGGTGGGGTCATAGTATAAAAAGACCCTTCTCATAGTCCGAAAAGCCCCTCTCAAAAAAAAATGACAAAACTTGCGCACTGCCAGTAAAGGGATGGCAGAGAGCAGGTTTATCTCTTTTGGTTAATTACATTGCGTGAAGGCAAACGAAATAAGGAATGGAGTTCCACAATAGTGTCTAAATATTTAAGCTGGAAGTGTCCTTGGAATCAGGTAGATAGGAACATCTCTTAGACCCACTTTCCTTGCTACAGAGAACTCTAGCCCCGATTTGTAAATAAGAAACCAAAGATAAGGGATCAGCGAGAATGCGTTCATAGGAATGTCGGTTAGCGGTTGCATGTCGGTAGATTACTGAAATGGTGCAGAGATACACATCTGCCGCAGGACGCCCACAAGCTCATCGAAACAACGGGGAGGGCAAAAGACAACAGATATCTGGACGGACAAGAATCGACAAGATGGGTCAGACGGCTTTGCTTATTATGGCGCAAAGAAAAAATGCGTCCACTGCAAGATCCAGCCCCTGAGCGCGTGCCTCCCTCTGATCAGAGGGACTTAGGAAAGTTTTCCCCCAACAGCGGTCCGGAAAGAGGTTGCCATGAAAAGACACTTCTTGGGAAGGCCTGAGCCAACTCTTAGTAAATAGAAACCCCAGCGTTTTGAGGAAATTGGTAAGTTGAGGAGAGTTGGTTACCGGCCCTTCCCCTTTCCATTATCTCAGCAACTGTCTACTTGGTTGATTTACGTGAAGTCCAGGACTCGAGGGGAGGGACATGAACAGCCGTTTCATGCGGCTGGCTGTCAGAAGGGCAGAAAGTCAGCATGAAGCTGAATGGTCTACGGCCGTGCAATTAATGATTGGAGCTATCGGTGCTATAGTGCAGTTGCTTTGCAGCACTCCACTGCGCTGTGGGTCGCGTTCAGTGTTGGATGGTAAGTACAGCAGTAATGACGTCATATCCCGCTCCGGTTACTCCCAGTCCCTGATGTTCAACAATCCTCATGCGTATGCTTACCTTTGGAGTTTATTAACTGCCAAAGACCAGTAGTCTCTCCAAAGGCACAGTAGACTCCCAACACTCCAATTGACCCCCCGAAACCATCAATCACCACCACCAATGTCTTCCCTCAGAATAAACCCCCAATCCTTCCTCCGGGTTCGCGCTTTGCGCCCATCAACAGGCCCCACCATATCCACGATCATCGCCCGGCAGTACCACCCAACGGGAAGCCTTTCTTCGTACAAAGACGACCAGGACCGCGAATCGCTCAAGCCTCGCTCGTCGGAGGGCACAAATAGCGGCACAAATTTCGACGTGGCGGAGAAGAAAGACTCTTTCAACCCTAAGACGACCGACCCCGAGACGGAGAAGGAGGCGGCCGGGCGTGAGAGCAACGGGAACCCGCTCGAAGTGAGCGGCGCCAACAGGGAGTACTCGAAATCTCATAACCCGCAGGAGGCCACGGATAGGTCGGACAAGAAGACAAGGAGTACCGCCAGCAAGGGGAAAAAACATGGCAACGTTGGGCCAATGTCAGGGTGAGACGGAGCGGGCAAGGTGTATAGAAATTGGTTAACTCCTAGCTGTTTTGCTGGGGGCTGTACAAATGCATCGTCGTGCAACAGAGGATCATATTGCCTGCGTGCATGATAAATGAGGGCCACGCGCAGAATCTCATGATTTGTTTCATTATTCATGCCTCGTTGAGTAGAACGACCTGCATAACCGCCTCCCACAACCATCCAGCCCAGATGAAAGGAATACTGTACCTCCCCAGTAACCAACCCCTAACACCCCCCCCCCCCTTCTCTCTCTCCCTTCTAATTAAGCATACAACCCATCCATATCATCCTCCTCCTCCCCGTCCTCGCCCGCAGCCGGCACAACCTCCTTATTCTTCCCTAGCTCCTTCCTACATAGCGGACACGTCCCCTTGCCCCTCAGCCACGGACCGACGCACTCGAGATCGAACCTGTGGCTCCCGTGACACGGCAGCTCGACGACGAGCGGGTACTCGTCGTCGAGGTAGCGCTCGGCGCAGATCGGGCACGTGTCGTCGGGCGCGAGCGTCTTCTTGGGCACGCGGTCGAGCCCGTCCAGGTACTCCTGCGAGACGCCCTCGATCTGCCGCGGCGGGTGCGCCACGTCCAGCTCGAGCGCCTCGACCAGCGACTGCAGGAATGCACGGTTGCTCTCGGTCGGCGCGCTCGTCGCGAGCGTGCCCATCTGGTCCTGGATCAGGCGGAAGAGCGCCGCCGTGTCAGTCGGCGAGGGTACGGCGTGCGGGTTGTTGTGCGCCGGGGGCTGGTCGGGGCTCGTGGGGGATTCGGGCGAGATGGTGTGGAGGTGGGCGGTGAAGGTGGACATGTCGATCTGCCGCCGCCGGCGGGAGGCGGGAGGGGCGGGTTTGATGTTGTGCTCGACTTTTGGGAGGGCCAGGTTAGCTACGTTGACTGGGGGAGAGCTGCCCCGCGGCGCATCGCATCGCATGGCGGGGTCGAAGAGCTGCTTACCTTCGTATTGGGTCGCCATGATGGGTTGGCTTTACTTGGTGATGGCTTGACTGAAAAAAAAAAAAAAGTGTGTATTCTACGCTCTCATATTCTGATTGCACCACGTTGGCGTAGTCGGCTCGAGCAGCGGAGAGAAAGGATTACGAGGTCTCCCTCTTGGACAGGCAAACTTGGGGTGACGCGGTGCTTGCATCGTCGCTATCGATTAGACGGTGGTCAGTGCGCTATCAGGGAGCTTCAGGCACAAGAGGTGTGATATCAAGCGCTTGGCCTCGATTGACACGAGCTGGCACCGCACTGTATTATACTGTACGGCGCCCCGGCAGACGCTCTTTAGTCTCGGTTTCCTTTTGTATCAGCGCTTCGAATGCGGGCCGTCTTGAAGCCAAGGTCAGGCCTACCATTCATATCTAAGGATCCAGGAGGTCGGCTTAGCTGTCGCGGCTCTTTTGATGCGGCACGGCCTATCGTCCGAATTGCCGTTAGCAAAACAGGGACCTCGCTGGTGAATCAAGAGCCGGTTTCAGGCAAGATCACCGCCACTTGGCCGATCGGCTGCTGTTGGATTCCCTTGGCCTGATGCTATTGTTGGGCCCTACCCACGCAAGGGTTCTGCCAACGCTGCCAATTTGGGCCTCATTTGCTGCGTGACATCATGCTTCAATGAAATAAATACCTTACCATATCCGGTCTCAGTCGTAACGCGCACAGCACCAGGCGTCTGGCGCCAGACTGACGTCGCGAGATGACCATGAATACCGCAACCGTGGGCCTGGCGGTCACTCCAACCGTCCTATCCACTCTACTGGCTCATGTGAGTCGAATTGGGCTCGAGGCCCCGACATGCCGACTAATGAATGTACAGTACCTGAACCGCAAGCCTCGTGCTCACAAACCAACTGCACATCTCTCGTACGATGAGGGACTTCACCTCATCCGCTCCTTTCTCACCTTCGCCTCGCGCCATACCGTCGAGGAATTGCAAGCCTTCACCAGTCAATGGGTGCCGCACCCGCGATGGGTCAAGGTTGACCACGTCGAGATCCCCGAGGCGGACCTCTCGCGCGCGGCTGACCTCCTTGCGGAGCAGCTGGGCCCCGACGGTATCCGACAGGTCGGCGGCAAGAAATGGTGGCAATGGCGCCAGCCCAAGAGCCCTCTGAAGGCTGAGTGGATCGAGATGAGGGCCGATTATTATGCCCGCAAAAAGAACGTTGACCTTGGTAACCGCGTCATGCTCTATGTCCATGGGGGTGCCTACTACTTCGGCAGCGTCGACGAGCACCGTTACCAGATCCAACGCCATGCGAGAAAGCTCAAGGCGCGGGCGCTGGCGCCCAGATACCGGCTCGCGCCGCAGTTTCCTTTCCCATGCGGCCTCCAAGATTGCCTTGCCACATACCTATATCTCATCAGTTCGCAGGCGCCGAACACTGTTATCCTGGCTGGCGATTCTGCCGGTGCTGGAATGGTCCTCTCAATGATGGTTATTCTCAGGGACAGGGGCATTCCGCTGCCGGCCGGTGCTGTGCTCATCAGTCCCTGGGTTGATCTTACGCATTCTTTCCCTAGTGTCGCAGGAGAAGCCCCCCTGGATTACATACCGCCCTCGGGGTTCCATCACAAGCCTTCATTAGCGTGGCCGCCGCCTGATGAGGAGGAGCTAGAGAAGCTCAAGGCGGCAGCCGCGCGGCAGAAAAAGAACATTAATGAGAAGCAAGGCGAGCCGGATGACAATGCCGGCATCCCCACCGTCAAGGACGTCACGGAAAAGACCTATCGGTTGGTATTCGACATTGATGGGGAGCGCGTTGAGGTCAAGGAACAGATACAGGTGCGTCGCGTTCAGTGGCAGGTCGTCTTTTGTATTAACGCTGGCGCAAGATATACACCACCAACGAACTTTTAGCTCACCCGTTGGTCAGTCCCATCATGCAGCCCACACTAGGCGGGCTCCCGCCTCTGTTCATTATGGTTGGAGGAGGCGAGGTGTTGCGCGACGAGCAGATCTACCTCGCGCATAAATGTGCCAACCCAGCCCAGTACATGCCGCCAGAGGCACTGATGGACGAGCAAGCTCGGGCTCTAATAGACCAGTATAAGCCGACAGACGTTCAGCTACAAGTGTGGGAGGACATATGTCACGTCGGCCCGACTCTGAGCTTCACCAGACCAGCAAAGTTCATGTACAGGGTACGTTGAGGGCGCTGTGGCGTTTGAACTGCAGTTGCTGATCCTGGACCCTAGAGCGTCGCACAGTTCTCGGCGTGGGCATTGGCGAGGGCTCAGAAGACCGAGATTGATATCCTCGGCGATGATCAGATATCTATCATCTCAACGTCTAGCTCCTCGAGCGACAGTGAAGAGCGGGATGAGGTGAGTTGTGTTACACAGACGCACAATCCGCTTACGAGCGCTAACAACTCACAGACGAAAACGAAGAAGCAGAAGAAGAAACAGAAGAAGAAGCAGCGAGTTGAAACCGCAGTTGGCAAAGCCGGATACCCGCTTCCCCCTTTCGAAAACCACATGATCCGCCAGAGAGTGACGCGGCATGGCGATATTCTCCCCCTGGCCGCTCCCGAAGAACTCCCAGGATGCAGCATGTCCCGCGACCTAGTCGGCGTCGTCAAGGTCGGCACCGTCCGCAAATGGTTCGAGCACAAAAGGCGATGGGACGCCCGCTTCAAGCAGACCAAGGCACGCATCCACAAGAAGCGTCTCCGAGACATGACCGTCGGCTATGAGGTTTTTGGGGAGGGCGAGGTCCCTCCGCCAACCGCGCTTGTAGGGCGAAGGAAACTCGGCACAAAAGAATTTGAAAAGAAAAAGGCGCGTAGCATGGGGTTGTCGCTCTGGGCGCTGTGGGGATCGAAGCACGATCAGATGACGGTTAAGAGGGAGCAGCTGGCTGAGAAGACTCCCGAGGTTGCAGCCGCCCCCGCCAACCAAGGGCAGGGTGCCCGTGCGTTTTCGGACCTGCAGAGGCAGGAACAGTTGACGAGGCAGAAGAGTGCTGCGCCGTCGTCGGTCAGTCAAACCAGCGGTCGAGCCTGGAGGACACTGGTCAGGGATGAACACCAGACTGAGAAGGGTGCTGTGGGTGGGAACGTGGATCTGCAACCTGCCGGGCCCGTGGACGACGCGGGCATGGGCGGGGAGCAGGCATCGCAGCCAAAGACTGCCGGGCTACTGTCTCCTGACGACGCCCACGAGACTGGCATTACGGGGAAGCGGGTCATGATCGGCGGGCTCGCGACACCGTTCAGCTTGCGCAAGGAACCGGAAACAGCGAGCATGATTACACTTGCGACGCCGATGGATCAGAGTTCGATTAGGCACTCGACGGCAGACACGAGCAGCGTTGCCGCTCCCCCTTCCACCGAAGCCTCTGAAGGCACCGAGAAGGCGGCCGCGCCTGAGCACAGCCACAGCAATGATCAGGACGGTGCAAGTCTGGGTATGGCGTCTCCCTTCCTAACGCCCATCTCGCCCACCTCGCCGGGTGAGAGGCCCGGTCTGGAAAGATTCGTTACAGCTGAGGAGGACGTGCCAAAGGCGAGCCATTAGGGGGGCGAGGGTGAGATATAGTTGCGTTGAATACCCATTTCCCATTTTTGTTGCAATTAATATTTCGCCCAATACCCATAGATAGTTAAACTTCGGACGCAAATGTTGTTATAGGACCAGATTATTGGAATAGACTTGGACGGTATTGCTTGCAACGGATGTCTGACAATTGCTATATTTCCGCAGTATATTTGATACATGTTCCCTCTTATAACAACGCCCCTTAACGCCGTTCCATGATACAATGCCGTCTTTCCTACTCAGGAGAAGAGGCCACAAGCCTTTGCCCGCTCTATTATCGGCGTCGTCCTCCGATCAACGGGACATCATCCCTGGTTGGCTCGGATGTTCGGCTGGAATCAGTCTCCTCAATCTCCCGTATTCGCCCTCAGTCCAACCCATTCTCAGCTTTCCACCGCGCAAGGTACAACGACGGGCTCTTGGGCCCGAGGGGATCGCCCTGGTATTGCCCGTGGGTCCTGGGCATGTTGTTGGTCACGAAGGGCGTGAGCTATCGATATCGTGTGAGCTTCCCATCCGGTTTCTGCTACCACTCATCTCCCTCGGGGTATCGGCTCCTGACGCACCTTGAATCCCTCCAGCGACGGACACACATAGGTCCGTACCTTGTGCCATTCGATGACGTAGCCGCCGTGCTTGGTGTGCCGGCCCATGGACCCGGTGCGCGTGCCCTTGTAGAAGCCCTTGTTGACGTCCTTGGTCGTGAGCCGCAGCTTGCGGTAGCGCATGCCGAGAAGGGCGCGTGTGGGCTGCATTTTGGCGTTTGGCTCTCGATTGAGTGGTTGGTTGGTTGGGTTGTGCGTTCGCGTCGTCGGCCGTGTCGGGGGGCTCAATTGAGGAACTTCGGAGCCGGAAATTTTGCGATGGCTTCGTCCCTCCGGCAGGCAACGCCTATCTCGCCCGCCAAGCAAGCGGTAAAGCCGCAACTGGGCAGCTGGGGTACAGCCACTAGCCAAATCGGCTTCCGCTTTTTTGCCCTCTCGCTTCTTTCTGCGCACGGACCTTTTATACGTCTAGCAGTCTCCACCATGCACCGTCGAGTACTCCGCAGACTCCCGCTGAGCAATGAAACTATACCATAAAACCATTGGGATCTTGTGGTCTACCGGTTCAGGTCGGCTTGAAGGGGCCTGTCCTAAATCTAGAAGTCACTAAGAGCTACCATGAGGTCTTCTTGGTTTGGGACGGTCCCGTTCCACAAACAAAGATGACTCGTGGAGCTTGCGACATTCCAAAGTTGGCGTACGACTCATTGCCAACAGGTCAATACTTGTGAACTCTCTAAATCCATGTGCCCAGATGATGCAGAGCGAAGCCAGATGTTCTCGAGTAGCAATGTCTGCTCTTGGGGAATAGTCCCACGGGATGTAGCACCTCTTTTGGTATTACCACATGTTAGCACCCTCATTCCTGACGCTATCAAGAGAATGCAGTCCAGTACAGGATCCACACGTATAGTATTGTTGATTTTGCCAGAGCATAGTTGTCCCGTCCGGGTAGTACATCGCTTGGAAGAAATCAGAGTCGATGACCCTGCCCATTTCAAGCGAAGTTAGCTCATCTCAACGGTGTTGAAAATTTCTAAGATTCCATAATATCTATAAATTGGCCCGTCCTCCTAGTTCCTCCTGATATAAAGTTAGTAGAAAAGAAGTATAGAGAAATCTGAGGAGGTTTTAGTATTACATACACCGGACTAGAACGCCATCTCGAGGAGGGTAGCTGTATAGATCGGACGACGTCCTAAATATCAATGTGGTAGAAACACTCTACCATACAGATATTTGGCAAAATATAGTAATATGCCAATCAGTTAGAGATTGCTCTATATTGCAGTGGGAAACAGGCATATACTAATGACCGCAGCGAGGTTCTATAGAGGGTAGGAGCTATAGCAGAGCATTGGAACGATAGCCTGAAAAAAAGCCGCCCAATATATTCTCAAATTTTTGTTTGTCCAATATATACAGTAACACTACATTACTCAGCCCTGGCAGGTGCCCTCAATGCATAGGCTTCGACATGGGAGCAATAATGCCCTGCTTGATAATGACCCTCGGCTTGGTCGCGTCCTGGAACGTTTCCTTGGTCATCCATTCGGGGCCAACAGGCAGGCGCAGCGAACGCTCATACTGCTGCTGAGACTCAAACGGATGAGGCAGCTGCGTGGCAAGGTACTTGTCGTTCTATCAGATGCCAACGTTAGTTCTCCTCTTACCAGTCAACGGATCAGCCAGAGAGACAAACCTTTTTCACGCGCTTCTCGTTGACAATCACGCCCTTCAGTCTAAAATCCTTACGGTCCTTCTTCTTGACGCCTTCAACCTTGGTGACGAACCGGCCTTGATGCCGTTTCTTCTCGCGGTTGCTCACGCCCTCGCCAACCCAGCCGCCCCAGCCCGGTAGCGTATTGTCGATTTCCTTCTCGTCGTCTTCCTGCTCGATCTCGGCTTTTTCCTGCTCAAAGTCCTCGGCGACGTCCTCGCCGGCAAAAGCCCGTTTGAGCAGCTCCTGATCTCGGATGGCCAGGGGGAGATGCATAGCATCCTCATCGTCCGAATTATGAGCATCGTCTGCACGGCCGTTCGCAGAGGCCCGAGGCTTGGGTTCTGGCTTGGATACCTTGCCGGCGCGGGGCACCGCCTCGGTGGAGAAGTCGAGTTCCACGGCCGTGCTCTTGCTGGCCTTATTGTTCTTGCGGACATCCCTCCCAACAGAGGACCACGCCCCAGCAGCGCTGGGAACTGACGCGGCTGGTTCGATATCGAGAATGGGTTGTGATTGCGATACCGTTTCCGCGGCGGCCTTGAGCAAGACGGCGCCCGAGGCTTCAGCGACCTTCTTCTTAGCCGGGGCCGTGTTTGGTTTCACCGTGGAAGTTGAATTGCCCATGCCAAACTGCCGGCGACCAATATCCATCTCTTCCTGATCAGACGTGCCATCGTAATCCGAGTCCAGCTCACGGCGAAGTTGCGCCACGAGCTCGTCATTCTCCTTCTTGCGCTGCTCCTCTCCTCGCTGCATGAATTTCATTTGCATCAGCTTGGACCGAGGCTCGTCATCATCCTCGTAGGCAGCCGCGCGATCGAGCTCTGCCAAAAGACGACGCCGATCGTCCTCGTCTCCGGAGCCATCCGACACACCGGAACCGCCGTCGTCGTCCTCAGACCCATCCTTCCGGCCCTCGACACGACGCCGCAGCTCTTCTTTCCTCCGAGCCATGTCGGTGAGACCGGCGCGGAAATCATCATCCCAGACCGCGCGCCCGGCCTTCTTGCCCAGCTTGGCCCACTTGCTCTCCCGGTGGCGTGTGCCCATCCGCTCCATTGCCCTCCTCCGATCCTGGGCCTCACGCTCCTCATCCGAGTCCAGCGCGCCAGCCTCGGCCAGTGCGTCGCGTTGCGCCTCTTCCTCTCGGAGAAGCTCCTTGCGATGTATGCGGCGGTAGGCCTTGCTCTTGATCTTCTTGATGCGCTTCGCCCGAGCCATCTCACGCGAGTGCCTCTCCCGCTCAAGACGGCGTTGTCGCTGGATTTCTTTCAATTCCGCTTGCGACAAACCGGGCTGCTTGTCGCCTTCGCTCTCCTCCTTCTTGGGCTTGGCGCTCGGGCCGAGGCCGCTCTCTTCCATGATGGCTAGGATGGTTTGCTCTAGCTCGGTGCCCGATGTCTTCTGGGTAATCGGCATGAGTTCTCCCATGTCGAGGCCGCGATCGTGAGCGTTTTGCGCCAGAGGGAACATCAGATGGTCTGCCCGGCGGTTGTGCTTGACCGTGTCAATCCACCTATCAAGCGTCCCATTTGTCTTCTCATACGCCGCACTTCGCAACAGCCGATCCTGCTGGCGCTTGGCTAGGGGAACATCGAGCTTTTTAGAAGACCCGGGCTTGACAGCCTTTTCTTCCTTGTTCATCAGCCTGAGTGACCGCTTGATGTGCTCGTCCTTGACCCCGAAGAGCCCAAGATCCTTCAGGCTAAGTTTCGTCTTGATCTGCGTCCCAGCCTCTCCATCTTCCTCATCCCCGCCGGCGAACCCAGCAATCACGCCCTGCAGGGTGTCCAATTTCGACGGGTCATCCTCGTCATCGTCCTCGTCCTCATCCTCCTCACTCTCGTCATCCCCCTCCGTAGACTCCTCATCCCCGTCTTCGGATCCGGACCCGGACGACCCCTCCCCTTGCTCTTCCCCGTCCTCATCCTCCGAGAACTGATCGAGAGCAGTAGCGAGGTCAATAGCGTCAGAACCAAGTGACTCCAGATCGTCTTCTCCCTCCCCACTCGCCTCCTCCTCTTCCCCCCCTTCACCGGTCTTCCCCCCCTTCCCTCCCCTTCTCCCCTTCGAACCACTCCCCCCAAATGCAAACCCCTCAAACCGCTCCTCATCACTTTCCCCAAAAGCCTCATCCGAATCCAGCTCCGAATCCTCGTCCTCCCCAGCAACACCTACATGCCACTCCTCGCTATCCTCGCTCCCCTCACCATCGTCGTCAGAAAACCCGCCAAAACCATCTTCGTCTCCTCCATCCCTCCGCGCACGCTTATTACGTGGCGCGACACCTTCTCCGTCATCGTCCTCGAACCCATCCCCCTCGTCGTCATTATCATCATCCTCGTGTTGTCTTTTCTGGTTGTGACGGCGACCGCCGTCGTGCTCCTCAAGGCCTCGGGTGCGCACGCCGCGGATAGATTCGGGGCCGACTTGTTCGGCGGCGAGGGCGAAGGCGTCGAGAGCTTTGGAGGTAGCTCTTGCCCGGGACTTTTTGAAGTTCTGGGGTTGGGACTTGGGGCGGTCGAATTTACCAGAGGCTGGAAGCAGAGGGCGCCCGTGGGCTTGACGGCCTGGCATCCTTTTGGGCCGTCTCTGGTGTTAGTTTGCTTTGCGACAACCTTACTCTACTAAACTGGATAGGATTTGAATACGGAAATATTATTTTTCTGCCGGGTGTTTCGTCGGGCGGTGAGGTTTTTGGTGGGGCGGGCAATTGCGGGGCTGTTGCCAGCCGTGAGCGTCTACAAGTGTACGAGTAGAGAGCGACTCGTGGACCTCGAGAACAATCTCAGAGAGTTCCTACTTGTCAAGCAAGCGCCCCATCGCAACAGCGGGGCACCTATGCGGCACCGTTCTTCCAAGATGCCGCGGCCCAATCTCGTCGACTTAGGCCAGCGTCGACCCTGCGGCCACGACCACGTTGCTCCAGAACACAGCACGCCATAGCTGTCTGATGAAACCTAGTTATTGTACACAACTCTCGAACGCTTCCGTTCGCATCTTCATGACTGGTATAACACGGGCTCTCCCTCGCCTAGCGGAGCCGAGAGTCTAACTGCATTTGTCCCAGAAACGTGAGACATGTCCGGCGTCGAGATCATTGGCATCATCTCCAGCATTGTCGGCATTGTCAACGCGACTGTGAAGGTTTACGACACTGCCAACGATGCCTCGGGCCTCCCAAAGGCCTTCCGCGATGTTGCTACGCGGCTACCCCTTGTCCGCAAAACCCTCCAAACCGCCTCGGGACAGCTCAAAACCGCCAACCTCGATGATGAATGCTGCAAGGCAGTAATGCCTATCTTGCAGCGCTGCGAGAACAGAGCAACGCAACTGGAGAAGATATTTAAGGACGTTATCCCACAGTCCCATGCTTCGAAAATGGGGCGATACATACTTGCGACCCGCACCTGGGGCAAAGAGGACACAGTGGAGTCGCTCATGAAGGGCATACTGGAGGATGTTCAACTTTTGACCAGCAACCGCATAGCGGAATTGCCCACAGAGACTAGTGTCACGGCGGCGATACGGGAGGCGATAGAGGATGTGTCAGCAATTCCGCCATCGTTACCACATGGTATCTCTCCAAGACCGGTTGTTGAGGAAAGCTCTAACATGGATAGGGATTCACCCGTCCGCTACCTGCGAAACTGAACGAGACTCCCTACTCAAGGAGCTGAAGTGGACTGATCCCACCATCGACAAGCTACGCATTGAAAGAACGAAGGGTGGGCTATACGAAGCTTCGTCCCGCTGGATTCTCTCCCATCCCAGTTACCAGCAGTGGCAAGATGGAGAGACCAAGCTACTGTGGATCAAGGGCGGTGCTGGCAAGGGGAAAACGATGCTGTTGGTCGCCATCACTAATCAGCTTCGATGTCGGACGAAACTCGGCCAACTCGCCACCGGCTCGTCCTTATCGTTCTTCTTCTGCCAGAATACCGACGACCGTTTAAACAACGCAGCCGCCATCCTGAAAGGGCTCATATACCTCTTGCTGGTCCAGGACGTCAGTCTCGTTTCGTATCTCAAGAGCGACTGCGACCGAATGGGCAAGGGGGTCTTCGATGTCACCAACGGCAACGTCAACGCCTTCGACGCGCTGTCCAACGTGTTCAAGCAGATAATCCAGCACTCGCGGTCGGAAACGGTGTACTTGGCTATTGACGCTCTCGATGAGTGCGACGACGATCTGCCGGACCTCCTTGGCCTGATTAGGGAAACTGCCCTCCAAGATAACCGTATCAAGTGGATCGTCACGAGCCGTAACCGGGTCGACATCGACGAGGGTCTCGCGCTCGAGATTCCGGGAGCGAAGTTAAGCCTAGAGGTGAACTCAGAAGCCGTGTCTCAGGCGATCGAAACCTACGTCAATCACAAGGTGGCTCAAGTCCCATCACTCAGATCCAACCCTGCCCAACGGGCT
Organism: Madurella mycetomatis; assembly: GCA_022530565.1. NCBI lineage: Eukaryota > Fungi > Ascomycota > Sordariomycetes > Sordariales > Madurella > Madurella mycetomatis. The sequence goes on along the minus strand of JAJTVB010000003.1, from coordinate 8,012,059 downwards.
AACGTCCAGCAAAAGCTGCTCGAGAAGGCTGAGGGGACGTTTTTATGGGTCGATCTAATATTGCGATCTATCCAAAATGTCTTGGCCGACGATGTTGTTCACTGTATCGACGAGATACCATCGGGCCTACCGCCACTTTACGATAGGATGATGGGAGATATCGCCAAGTCTAAGAGCAACTACCGGGACGCGTGTCTTGCTGTGCTTTCAATCGCGGCTTTAGCATACCGCCCGCTCCACATTCTCGAGCTCCGGACGCTAACCGGGCTTGAATATGGCAACGCTGATCTGGAGAAGATTGTTGATATGTGCGGCTCCTTTCTTACGCTAGTGGAGAACCACATTTACCAAATCCATCAGTCGGCCAAGGACTACCTAGTCAGCGAGGTCGCTGTCGATAAGATTTTCCCATCCGGGAAACATGCTGTTCAACGCAACATCGTTGACAGATCGGTGGAAGCGATGGAGAATACACTACAGCGAGATGTGTATCAGCTTGTTCATCCAGGGACGCTCACCCGCGAGGTGGAAGCACGGCCGCCCGCGCTTGACCCTTTACTTAGAGTGGGATACTCCTGTACATACTGGATCGACCACGTCTGTGAAACGGACAAGGCAGACTTACAAGACTCCCGGCGTTATCGGCTAGTAAATACATTCAAACAGCATGTCGCAGGATCGAAGAAGGACATCCGAATAAGAGACACAATTAAGGCATTCTTCCGCCACCATTTCCTGCACTGGCTTGAAGCGTTGAGTCTACTCGGCGTTGTCGTAAACGGAGTACTCTCTCTTACTAGGCTCAGAACCATTGTCGCAGTGGGTACTGAACCCGGGGTATTCGAACAGCAGATTACTGATTGTCGGGTTAGACGAGGAGGGACGGTTTTGCAAACCTTGTCGAAGACGCATGCCGTTTTATATTACAGAACCGTTGGGTTATCGAACAGGCTCCACTGCAGACATACATATCCGCATTGCTCTTCACTCCAGTTAACAGTATCATCCGCCGATTGTACGCTAGAGAAGAGCCTAACTGGGTACTAACGAAGCCGGTGGTCGAGCAAAACTGGAGTCTATGTCTCCAAACACTGGAGGGCCATCGCGGTTCGGTTCAGTCGGTGGCGTTCTCGCCGGATGGTAACCGAATCGCATCAGCATCGTATGATAAGACCGTACGTATCTGGGATACCAGGTCGGGCAAAGAGGTATGTAATCTTGAAGGCCACAGCGATCGGGTTCTGTCAGTAGCGTTCTCGCTAGACAGTAGCCGAATCGCATCAGCATCGGACGATAAGACTATCTATATCTGGGATGCGAGATCGGGCAAGCAGATACGCAGGCTTAAAGGCCATAGCAACTCAGTTCAGTCGGTAGCGTTCTCACCAGATGGCAGCCGGATCGCTTCAGCTTCGTACGATAAGACTGTCCGTATCTGGGATGCGAGGTCTGGCGAGGCGGTATATACTCTAGAAGGCCATAGTGATTGGGTCCAGTCGGTGGCGTTCTCGCCGGACGGTAGCCGAATCGCATCGGCCTCCTACGATAGAACCGTTCGTATCTGGAATGCGAGGGTGGGCAAGGAGGTATATAAACTTGAGGGCTATGGTGATTGGGTCCAGTCGGTGGCGTTCTCGCCGGACAGCAGACGAATCGCATTAGCATCATACGATAAGACTGTCCGGATCTGGGATACAAGGTCGAGCAAGGAGGTGTATAAGCTTGAGGGCCATAGCTATTGGGTTCAGTCGGTAGCTTTCTCGCCAGACGGCAGTCGGATCGCTTCAGCATCCTACGACAGGACCGTCCGCATCTGGGACATGAGGTCGGGCAGGGAGGTATATAAGCTTGAGGGTCATAGTGACTGGGTCCAGTCGGTGGCGTTCTCGCCAGACGGTAGCCGAATCGCATCGGCATCATACGACAGGACCGTCCGTATCTGGAATGCGGGAGCGAGCAAGGAGATACGTGCGGTTCAAATGGGCCGTGCACCCCAACATGTTCGTTTTGAGGACCCAGGAGATTCCAGATTGCGGCTTAAGGCCGGTGTTGGCAACATCGAACTTCAAGGTGCCAGATCCAGCAGCCATGAGAGCCGCCGCGGCGGTGTTAGCGATAGGAGTTCTCACATGGTCGGGTCCAACAGCCAGTTAACTTCAAATCGGCGAACATCGTCCAGCGAAAGAGAATTAGGATGGTATCTCAGCAGCGATGGTTCCTGGATTACGTGGCGAGGCCGGGGGTCAATATGGCTGCCACCTGATTTCCGCTCTGGGGACTTTTATGTTTCCTGGGATAGATCGAAAATCAGTATCACCTGTCCGACGGGGCGTATGGTGATTCTGAAGATGTCTATGGACGTACCGTTTCGCTAAGCGTTCTTAAACCACATGTCATTAGGGGCAAGTAATGTGTTCAACACGAATTATACAGCAGCCGATCAAAGCATTGGAAAAACTACTATGGCGGGAAAATGTAGGGTCAGGCTACTATAGCAAAGGCCAACTACGCTTCCGCCAGGCCTACCTTCAAAGCGCATAGCCAAGCTTTTCCGTCAACAACACCATATAAACGCTAGGAAAAAAGCAAACTAGTAGTTCAAATGCAAATAGTCAAATAGTCGTTTCTCTTACTTCAGTCGCAAGTTCAAGTGTCTAGGTTAGTTAACCTCTCTTTCTTTCTTCCTTTTTTTTCTAATGAAATAAAATAAAACAACTAGAAGGAAAGAAAGATAAAAAGAAAAAGAACAAGAAAAAAAATATAAATGTACCACAGATACTCGGTAATTTAACTTTTTGGAATATCTGTTAAGGCCTCAGGAGGGTAGAAAAAGTGAAAGCGTAGCTGACAGCGATGTCAACACTATTTTTGGCCTATACCTCGTCGATAGCAGGTATTCTCGGGAGGTTTCCACACGTGATGTGTATAGGAAAGAATATCGGACAGAGTCGCGGTTTGATTTCATGCCAAGGATGTTGACATATCCTTTTCTCTACCAAAGAGCCGATGCCCGCAATGTGCCAAAATACCCAAAGAACGTATTTACACATCTGTATGTGAAGAGCCCTCCGAAAGAATCCACCCGTCCACGCGTCTAGACAACAGCCCGGCGACGATATATGTACGTAAGTGCGTCTTTACCGTATCATCTCTACTCCCGATTCAGCGAGCGCCCTCACGATCCATTAACCTCGAGCTTCCCCTCCGTCTTCTCCAGATACGCCACCATGTCCGCGATCGTGCAGACCTTGAGCCCCCACTTCCTCGCAAACGCCACGCACGCCTCGCCGCGGAGCATCCCGGGCTCCTCGCGGACCGCCTGGTCGGGGACCTCGGCACCGTCGTCCACCAACTCGCAAATCACCGCTGCGGGCTTCTTGCCCGCCAGCCGGCACAAGTCCAACGCGGCCTCGGTGTGGCCCCTCCGCTGCCTCACGCCGCCCGGCCGGGCGCGCAAGGGGAAGACGTGGCCCGGCCGCCGGAAGCTGGCCGGGGTGGAGCGCTCGTCGGCGAGGGCGCGGCAGGCTAGGGCGCGGTCGTGTGCGCTGATGCCCGTGGTGACGGACGGGTCCGCGGCGTCGACGCTGACCGTGTAGGCGGTCGCGCGCGGGTCCTCGTTGTGCGCCACCATCTGGGGGAGGTCCAGGTCGAGGGTGCGCTGCGGGGGGATGGGGGCGCAGATGAGGCCCGACGAGTGCCGGATCATGAAGGCCATCTGCTGCGGCGTGACGGCCTCGGCTGCGATGATCAGGTCGGCTTCGTTCTCGCGCGAGGGATCGTCCAGGACGACTACGAAGTTGCCGTCGCCTGATGGAATAAGGGGTTAGCAGGAGGCGGGTACAAGGGGAAGTGAGAAGGAGGTTCGTACGGAAGGCCTGGATTGTGTCGGGGATACTGTCGAATTGTGAGGCGTCGATTACGCCTGAGGAGACGATAGAAGGCATGGCTGCTGTGGTTAGTTAAGGAGTGTTGTTGTCTTCCACGACGGGTGTGGGCGACCGATGGGCGTCGGCGGGGTAGGGCGTGTTTTGTCGTCTTGCGAGGGGCCGGGGAAAAAAAGATAATTATGCCTTCAATTGGGGATTGCGATTGCGACTTCGGCGGGCAGGGTCTTGGACAGATGACTCAGCCGCCTGGTGTTCGGTGGGATAGTGTTTTCGACGTGATATAATCGAGGCCTCGTCCGCCTCGTCTCCAAGGAACAGGAGAGCGATTGGTAGTCAGATGTCAGGCAGAGAGACCCAGTCAATCGGCAAACTTGAGGAAACGCCCGGCCCAAGCGGGGAGCCGAGTGCCGAAGGCTCGGTCTGGCTGGTGCCGTTTGGACCCTGATTCCAGCAACTTGGAGCTTTGTGGCTTTGCAGGAATCACGGAGCAACACCAAAGAAATTGCCAGCTGCGCATCTCTCTTTACATAACCGCCCATTACACGCGCCGACTTATCAATTGATGACCAGCGCTGACAAACATCACACTCATGCCTCGGTGATCGCCGGGGAGACAGGCGAGGCTTCCTTGCAGGCTGCGGGGCATCGGCGACATTCTTGCGGGGCAAGGGTTCAGAGACACTAGAATTGTTCTAGAACCCGGCCCTTCGGAGCAGAACCCTGCAGGCGCACCCTTGCGGCAGCCAAATTTCCAGGAAAAAGTTCCGGCCCGTTGCTCATTCCTCCCGCGCGGCAACGGGAATTGGTGTCAACCGACAACGCCAACCTTGGGCAGACCCGAAATGCGGCCGTCACCAAGACAGGCAGCGGCCCTCCTCCGGTCGGTCCGGCCAGCTGTCCGTTGCCGGGGCGCCTCACAACCCACCCAGCTGCTGTTCCCACGGCGTCTCAGCACAACTTTACCGCAATCCGCATCTCCGGGCCCCTCCTCGTCTTCGGTCAACGCAACGGAGATCTCCCACTTCTCCGCCCTCGCCTCCTCCTGGTGGGACCCCCACGGCCCATCACGGCCCCTCCACCTCATGAACCCGCTCCGACACGACTTCATCCGCGCCTGCATATCGTCTTCCTCTTCTCCTTCCGCCTCCCCCGCCGCCCACCTGCACCCGCACTCGCCCCCAGACCAGCTGCACTACCTGGACATCGGCTGCGGGGGTGGCATCTTCGCCGAATCCGCGGCGCGCCTCCCGACGACGGCGTCGGTGACGGCCATCGACCCTTCACCAGCGATCCTGGCCGTGGCGCGTGCGCACGCCAAGCGGGACCCGTCCCTGCGGCAGAAGCTGCGCTACCTCGAGGAGACGGTCGAGTCGTTGCCGCTGCCGGCGCCGGCGCCGGCCGGGGGGGCCGGGGGCCCTGGGGGCGGCGGGTACGACGTGGTGTCGGTGTTCGAAGTGGTGGAGCACGTCGACCACCCGGCGCGCTTCCTGGACCGCGTGGGCGAGTTCGTCCGGCCCGGCGGCTGGTTGGTCATGAGCACCATCGCACGCACCTGGACGAGCTGGGTCGTGACCAACCTCGTGGCTGAGGACCTCCTTGGCGTCGTGCCCAAGGGCACGCACGACTGGGCCAAGTACGTCAACGTCGAGGAGCTGGAGGCGTATTTCCGTGGGAAAGGAGGGCGGTGGGGGGATATCAGGGTTATGGGGGTGGTGTATGTGCCGGGGCTTGGGTGGAGGGAGGTGAAGGGGGGTGAGAAGGTGGGGAATTACTTCTTGGGCGTGCAAAGGGCTGATTGAAGGACTGACGGGGGAGATGATGGGGTTGCAACTTGTAACATTGATTGTACAGTACATAATAGGGTCTTATTACGGTAAGAAAGTAGATGGGAACATGACACGGTACGGGTGACGTATATACGCATGTACAGATTTTGTAGAATGTCTACCCTAATCTAACGGTGCGCCACAGTCTCAAGCACTCCTGCAGATCCATGGACAAGGTGCCTTCCAAGGCCGCCGTGGTGTCTTTGATCATGGCAACCAGCAGCGTGGCATATGCAAATGTCGTCTGGTCCTCTTGCAGAGCTGTCAAATCCAACTTGCGCATGCCTCCGTTCTCAGCCCAGGCCTTCCACAGATCGAGCATGCGGCAGAGCGCTGACGCAAACTGCCCGTCGAGAACCATCCGGTGAAGTAGTGTCCCCATAACTTCCTTCAGCCCTAAGTCGGCAGGCACTGTGCCCGCCTTCTTCAGCCACGCAAGATTGTGCTCGGCCACCAGCTTGGTGTCCCACTTGGGACTTTGCAATGCCTCCATCATGCGGGTCTCCTTGCGCTGCTTTTCGAGGCGTAAATCGTCGCGCACTGCCCGGGTTAGCCTGCCGCATCCGAAGAGCGAGAGGAGACAGCCTGAACTTACTATCTTGCATCCGCTGCTCGGCCTCCCTCATCATCCTCTCCCTCACAACCTGCGCCTTCTGCGCCGGCGGCAGCCCTGCCTCGGCCGCCATCGCGGCGCGCTGCTCCTGGTTTCTCCTGGTGAACCGCTCCAGCCGTACGGCCTGGTCGTCATTGTGCTTGGTCGCCCAATCGGGCGTCGCCGACTCTTCGACAACACCCAGCAGAACCAGAACGCCGCAGGGCACCGTCTCCTTGCGCGAAAAGTTGAGGATGTCGTCCGGGATCTTGTAGTTCCACAGGATGGTCTGGCTCGTGGTTCCGTAGGCGGTCGCAGCACTTGCGAACCAAGCACCGTCTGACCTCCCGGGCCGCACACGGATGTGCTCAATGTACATGCTGTCGAGCTGGAGGGTGCTTTGTAGCTGCTCCTCCTGGCATAGTGCTGTCACGATGCCGTCGATGGAGATCTGGCAGATTATGGGCAGTCTCGAGTTGGTTGCCCCACGTTGCTGCGCCGAGTCGAGGGATGCCTTTTTCAGGCTGGAGGAATCGTCCCGAGCAGCTTCTACGCTCCCCTCTGCTGCTGCTGACTTGGAGTCCTCGCTAGCTTCCGCCTGTCCAACATCCTCAGCCGGCGGCGCCGGCGGCGCTGGCGGTAAGCGCACCCAGTACGGAGGCAGGTGAGAGTAGTCGCGCGTCGTCCAAGGCCCCGACCAAGTGACGGCCAGACTCAGATGTCCGTCGGAACCATCCAGCGGCGCAAGTGTCAGCGCCTTCTCCTTACCGTCAGGCGACAACATCAGCGCGCAGCCCACGGGCGTCCACAACCCCGTCGAGCGTAGAAGGCGCCATCCATGAGGATCGGGCACGGCGCCGAGGTCAAGCAGGTAGCAAATAAGTTCGTCAAAGGCGACCTCGACCTGGGGCTGCCTAAGCTGGTCGGCATACTCGACACGCTGCGTGTTGAGACCGATGACATTCGTCCGCCAGTTGAAGGTTGTCCAGCTGCCACCGGGGATGCTGGACGGGTGGCGCGAGAGGCTCCAGTACTCGGCACGGTCGGTGAAGCGGTCCCAGGGCCGGACGGCGTAGCGGGGCAGCTCGACTTCGATGACGCGGTTGACGACGTCGCTGCGCGTGAGGGCCGTGAGCTTGCTGTGCCGGAGCATGCGCTTGATGCGTGAGAGCGCCGCCAGCGTCACGGCCGTGTTGTACAGGATTGGCAGCACCCCGAGCACGGCGAGCGGCACACCAATGTATGTGATCACATCTGTCGCCGTGTGACCCGACTCGGACATGGTTGCGGTGCTCGCAGGCACAGGACTCGATCGGGAAGCCAAAGGAAATTGAGTGCAGCAGGGCGGACGAGATACCGAGTGCAGGCCATTTTATTGATGGTGTCCTGGGCGCGCCACTCAGCCCCTTGAGACCTTACCGTAAATGAGCTGAGTGTGCCTTGCAGCAAACTCGCACCAATATCCATGGAATCCTGCCACTCGGTACTGGACTACGCTATACCGCAATATCCCAGTGTGGATTAGTGTGACATCTGAGCGACGACGACGATAAAGAAAACCGATGAGAGGCTACTCAATGATCCGGAGATCCTCCGACACGGCTATTGCTGCGTATACGGTATTGAACCTATTACGGCTCGACAAACCTTGGCTCTCTCGTGTTCAATTCGCCTACCTCTGGGGTCGGTATGCCGTTTTCAACATGTCGTCCACTCCCCACTCGTGCGAGGAGTCGCATGGGTTTTGCTCAATGTGGAAGAGGCCTCAGCGACGGAACGTGTGAGGTCTTCCAATTCGTACTCGGCCAAAATCCTGGAAACCCAGAAACAAGAGTCATAACTATACTTTGCATATTCTATGAGGTATCTTAGTCAATCGTCCAGCCACAACCCCCAGCCGACGCCGGTACAGTAGCCATCCAGGGCGGCAGCGGCAGCATCCCGGACGCCTAGATACACCGAGCCTATGTAGGTGGAGCAGACGACGCCAGACCACACGCGCTACAACACACTCACTACACAACAGCCACCAGCCTATCAGACATTACAGGTGCTGAACAACAAACACATCCGGTCTAAACCCACACAAAGCACCTTCTCTTTTCGCCCGCTGTGCCGCTCCATCCAAGTGTACCCACCCCGAGCCCCACAGGTACGCTCTCGACCCGCCACCCGATAAAAGACAACCCTAACAAGGTTGGGCAAATGCAGTGCAATCCTCGCCTGCGTATATTACCCTGCGCCGAGCCGAAGCAGGTGCCCAGAACAACGGACGCAATGCATTGGTCTATTAAAACCCTCAACTCCCCTTCTCCGCGAGGCCAACCCCCGGAAGTCCTGCTTTTGGTCGCTCTATACGTGAATCCCCCAGCATGTACTGGGATTGGAACAGATTTTTAAAGTCGTCTATGCCTTGACCGAGTAGAAGCGCCTGAACATGTCGTCGACCTTCTCCAGGTAGTAGGTACCGGGTGCAATGGTCGAAACGTCGCCCTCAGGGATATAGTTCTTCTGGAGGTGCGCCTTCTTCCGGAGATCGCACATCTGCAAATTAGTCTGTTAGCAACAAAAAAAAAAAAAAAAAAAAAAAAAAAAAGGCCCTGGAGGACAGTCACATGGCCCGGCTCCAGACTTACCGCATCGTACGTCTCCGGGGGCACCGCCCGCCGCGCGGCCAGCATGTTGGGGATGTCCAGTTTCTTGGCAATCTTCTCGGTACTGCCAGTGACACGGAGCGAGAAGAAGCTGGCAGCCAGACCGGAGCCGTAGCTGAACACGCCTATCCGCTTGCCCTGGAGTGCAGAGCTGTCGACGAGGCCGATCAAGCTGGCCAGGCCGCCGTAGACGCTACCGCAGTACATGTTGCCGCAGTTGGTGGGAACATAGATGGAGGGGTTGACGCGCTCCACTAGGCGCTTCTTGGTCAGGGCCATGAAGGTCTTCTCAACGACCTTGTCGGTCAGTGACTTCTCGTAGTCCATGTCGCGCACCTCTGGGGGAACGTCGGCAAAGGCGGGGCTCTCGGGATCGGCGAGGTAATCGTGGTAAAGGAGGCGGGCGTACGCCTTGGCCACCAACTTGCAGGTGGGGGCGTGGAAGGCCATGTAGTCGAAACGGTCCAGAGGCGTCTTGGGAAGACCACCCTCGACGGCGGCGCCGTTGCCGTTGGCGTGGCCGTTGATGCCCTTGGTGAGTTGGGCCTCACGCTTGTTGTAGGCGCGGTAGGCGGCGTCGAGCGCCTTGCTGTAGCAGTTGACCGAGTAGTGGCCGTCGACATAGGGGTACTCGCTGGTCAGGTCGGGCTTGTAGAAGTCGTAGGAATGCTGCATGTAGCTGCCGCGGAGGCCGGGCTCGAAAACAATGGGAGCATCAGGACCGATCAGAAGAGCGACGGCACCAGCACCACCTGTGGGCCGCGCATTGCCTTTGGCATAGAGCGCGATGTCGCCAGCGACAACAATGCCATCCCGGCCGTCCCAAGCCGAAGACTCGATCCAGTTAATCGTGTTGAAAACGGCGTTGGTGCCACCGTAGCACGCGTTGACTGTGTCAACACCTTCAATGTTGGTGTTGTCACCGAAAAGCTGCATCAACACCGACTTGACCGACTTGGACTTGTCGAGGATGGTCTCGGTGCCGACCTCGAGGCGGCCGATCGAATTGGCATCGATGTTGTAGTTCTTGAGGAGCTTGGATACAACGGTCAAGCTGAACGAGTAGATGTCTAGAACATGGGTACCCCGCGCCAAATCAGCTCCTGAGCAACGAAAGACGAGAGTGGCTAATTACGGCAAGCCCGCCGTCCACTCCCCGCCACCAGAGACCTGGCTGGGCCGGTGCAACCCTGGGGCGTAGGCGAAGAGAATGGGCAAAACAGAAGGAAAAGGGAAAAAATATAAAATAAAATAAAATAAAAATAAAGAGTTGCGAGCTTGGGAGTACTGACCCTCACGATCATCGCAGAAGCTCATCTTTGTCTGGCCGAGGCCAATTGTGTACTTGCCCGCGCTAATGCCATCGAACTTTTCGAGCTCGGATTGCTCCACATACTGCGGCAGAGAGCAGCTGTCAGCGATATCGGCCGCGTGGCAGAGGAGGCTCAATGGTGCCGGGGACATTGGAATCACACACCTGACTGGGGACATAGATCTCAATGGCCTTGATGCCGATGTTCTGGGGGCGCGAGGCCATGTTGGGCGAGAAATTAGGTGTTTTTGCGGGTGAGTATATAGGACGAGCGGATGTCGCAGAAGAAAAAGTGGACGACGGTTGGCGGGAAGGGAAAAGTAGGGTCTTTGACTTTTGGAGGGGCAGATCAGTTAGCGCCTCGTCCCATGTTATTTGGAACCATTCACCGCCGTTTTCCCCATGCTCGCGGGCTAGACAGACAGCCCAAGCCCCGGCTTTCCCAACATGCAGAATGTTGGGGCCGTGTTGAGGTGTGATGGAGGGTGAAGTGGCAGCGGGATAGCATACCTGCTGTTCTAGTGAGCACGCTTCCTCCAAGGCGGTGTCTGGTGTGCAGGGAGGCGGGACGGGAGTTCGGGGCAGGGGAGACAAAAACAGAGCGAGGGCACGGGGAGGGGGGCGGAAGATTCAAATACTAGGGAAAATTTCGAGGAGCCACGCTCGTGACAGGGGACAATAGACTAAGACGGGCTAGACAATAGCAACGTACGTGGACTTCTCGGTGGCCAGCCAGGTGGGAGGTCGGTGCAGGGGGGGCGCGAAGAGAATGTTGACTTGAGAGTGCGTCTGCAGAGCGCTCAAAAGCACGCCCACGTCGCCCCCCTTTGGTGGTCTGTTCCCGCTGTGGGTTCTGTTGGATTTTCTAGCTAACTGGCGGATCTAATCTCTATGGTGGAGGCTTCATGCGAGATTGATAAACAAACTCTCCACAGGCAACCCGCAGTTCGGCTGGTCAGGCGAGAAAGCAGAAAAGTGTGGTGCTCGCAGCCGAGACTTTGGGTAGGTACCGGAGTACACTGTCGTATGCATGTGTTCCAACGTCCAATTTATTTATTCCGTCAGCCCAGCCAGCGTTTCCGGTGTCGCAACTGCACGGTTCGTTTTCCCAGCCCGTTCTTTTCCAGGGCAAGTGGTAGGATAGCCAGCAGCCATAAACACCGCTTCGGGCCGTACTACGCGTGATATGGCCCAGGTCCTGATCTCTCACGTCACTGGGGCCTTCCAAGGGCGGAAGGAGCAGAACCTCTCAGATGACGGGTGGCGATAGGAGAGCCTTTGTGCCTTTGTGGGCGCCGATGGACGAAGGCGAGCTTTGAATCTGCAATGCAGGGTCTCAAATACCTACCCCACCACTTAGCGAGCGTGTCCCGCATTTCTATTCGTCAACCGACCACCACGCTTGCACAAGCTGCAGGAACGGGACTGTGCCCTATCCTGCTTCTTCCCCTTTCTGGCCGTCGGCGTGGCTGAGCGGTGACGAACCAGCCGATACCGATTGAGATGCTAAATCCAATCAGGGGTAAAGGCCGTTTTCCGGACTCGCTCACACTCACCCCCGATCCAACGGGGTCAGCCGTCCTCGGCCGGAGCGGTCCGGCAGACGGATATCTAAGAGACATGGCCTTCTTGGCTCGGACGAGACACACGACACAGAGCTAATCATACTCATCTTTATTTCCGCAACAGGAGGTGTTTGTGACGTTTTTTTTTTTTTTTTGGTTTTTTTTTTTTTTGTTTTCGGCTGGCTGCCGTATCGAACCATATTATTCATTTGTGTTGGTACCGAATACACGTAATACGCGTATAATACAGAGAGTTGTGATCTCAAAGAACCATCAAAACAAACAAACCTATCGCTAATAACCAAAACGCCGATTTGTGCAGTCATTCCAGCGTCAAAAATACAAAGTGGTCTAGTTACGAGGCCCCACAATCCATCGCATCATCGCCAATACCACACCAACTCCACCACCTTCTCACGGCGTGCCATACCCGGAATCGGCTCCCTGGGGCGTCTTCTGCACTTCAAGCGCGGCCTCCTTCGCCTTGACTGTGTCGACCGTGATCGTAGGAGGGGCAGGGACGACCACCGGTTCAACCTTGACCTCAGCCGTAGGGGTTGGTGCCGGCTTCTCCTTCCCTTCAGCAGCAGGCTTGCTGCGCTTCTTGGAAGCAGCGACCGTCTCCCTCTCCGACTCGGACTCGCTGTCCGCTCCGGATGGCGACGCTGACCCAGCCGAGTCAGACTCCTCGCTCTCACTCTCTTCCTTCTTCCTCCTGGACCTTGACTTCTTGGCGGAGGTGGAAGAAGCCTTCCTCTTCGACTCCTTCCCCTTCTTCTTTCCATTCCTAGTCTTCTTCTCCCTGGACGCGCCCTCCTCGCTGCTCTCCTCCTCTTCATCTTTCTTATTCTTCTTCTCTTTCTCCTGCTTCTTCTTCTCTTCTTTCTCCTTCTCCTTTCGAGCCTTCTCCTCGGCTTCCCTCTTCTCCTCGGCCTCCTTCAGTTCCTTCTCCTTCCTCTCCTTCCGCGTGTCAGCCACCCACTGCTCCGCCCCCTCGACTGCCTTTTCCGGGCTGCGCTTGTTCTTGAGGAGGAACCCCTGGATCTCGGCGGGAGAGAACTCGTGCGCAGGGATCTTGGAGGCGAATTCCTTGGCGAGGATGTCCACCTTGGCGATGGTCTCCGACTTCTCCCTGGCCGCGTCGGCGGCTTCGGCTTCCAGCTTGGCTTCCTCCGCAGGGCTGAGATTGGAGGCGGCGGGTTTGAGGGCGCGTTCAAGCTGGAAGAGGGCTCGGGATGAGCCCGAGGACGATGGTGCGGCGCCGGTGGAGGAGGTGGTGGAGGAGGTGGGTGCGTCGTCCCCTTCGAGGGGCGCGTAGATGGCCCGGAAGATGGCTGCCGTCATTTCCATGTCAGCGCGGTCGAACTTGACAATCATGTCTACGCGCCCCGGGCGGATGAGAGCTTTGTCGAGCGTTTCGATGTGATTGGTGGTCATGATGAGCACTCGGCCTTCCTGGGAGGCGACACCGTCGAGGATGTTGAGCAGACCGGAGAGTGATAGACGGCCGGCCGGGGGGTTGTTGAGCCCATTCCGGGAAGACCTGGTGGCACCGGCACTATCATCGCTGTAGCCGGAGTTGTCGTTGCTCCCGTTGGCCTGGCTTCCGTTCTCGCGGGTATGCGTCAGACCGGCTGTATCAATGTCCTCTAGCAGGACGACACATCGGCGGGGCAGCTCGGCGAAGAGCGTGGCCAGGTTCTCCTCGGTGGCCGAGACAGAGCTCAGGCTGACGATATAGATACGCATCTTGAAGAAGCCGGCGAGCGCCAGACTGAGTGAGGACTTGCCGGTTCCCGGAGGGCCGTGCAGCAGGTAGCCGCGGCGGTAGGGGATGCCACGGTTTGAGTACCAGCGCCGGGTCGCAGGGTTGAGGTAGTCGGTGACGTCTTCAATCAGGTCCTTCTTGACCTTCTCGTTTATAATGACGGTCGAAAAGGGCCGCGACGTCCTCGCCATGCATCGCTGCCATACGGGCTCGGTGATGTTCCCGCTCTTGGTTGTGCCCCGGTAAATAAGCGTCCTCGCCTCGTCTCTCTTGAGGTACTCCTGTCGAGCCTCGTGCAGAAGCTCCTTCAGTACCCACGGGTTCCGCCCGAAGCAAGCGATTGAGATCTCCTCCCGCTCGCTGGCTGTCATGTAGGAGGATGAGTTTTTGTTCTGGGTCCGCCGGAACACGAGAAGACGACCCTTGTACAGGAACCAGTGACTACCGAATGTTGGAGTGTACGCGAGCGCTTTTGTCTTATTCCGACTTGATTCCTTATCACTGTCGCCTTGCCCGTCCTCTGCGTCGTCATCCTCGTCATAGTCCCAGCGCCAAAGAAACCACGACCGCGAGTTCAGGTTGGTGTTGACCACAAAGCGGCGGGCGCCCTGGGCAAAGCGCTGATTGGCCACCCACGCCATGAGCATGTTGTAGATCTCATCGTCGACGCGGATGTCCACGACCGACATGAAGTACGATTCCGTCAGGTCCGAGAAGTACTCGCTGAAGTAGCGCCAGACGAAGATGGCACCGCCGAAGAGGATGACCAGGGGAATGTAGAGGTTCAGGTCGATATGCAGGTACTTCTGAACCGCAGTGCTGAATACCGAGAAGCCCGGGAAGAAGAAGTCAAGGAGGGCATTTTGGGGGAGGTTGGATGCAAGTTCCTCCCCTGAGGATAAGGGGGGAAGGTCGTCCATGGTGAGGGCCGTAAACACACGGGAAAGAGAGTAGTGGTATCCCGGAGGGGCCAGGTAGACGCCGTGGGCCGAGGACGATAGAGGATGCAGCTTGAAAGTCCCGGATGGATGCGAGGGGGATGGGTTGATATTTATGTTTTGCACGACAAAGCAAGCAGTGATGAGGTGGCTCGGTCGGGTAGACAACGTATCTTGTCCAATGTGATGCTGACTTGCTGATGAGTACCTTTCTACAAGGTTTGCCTTTTACTGACTTTACGGCCAAACGTGGGGCTCTGGGCAGTCATCCGACACACATTATATCGTCCTCGATCTCCGCTACGAGGCAGCAGTCCGGATGGAGGGCTCCACTAACGCAGGTGGACGGGACACTCGTGTAGTATGACGCCGTGTGGCTTGTGACAACCGCGCACAGCCCGACGTATGCAGCATCCTTGTTTTTCGGGCTGCGGCCTTCTCCGTGCTGCAGTGGCTACCGGCCCGCATCAGACGGCCGGCCCCAGCGGACGGTTGCCTCCACTGGGGTTACGGCACTCCCTTCCATCCCCGCCGGACCCTAACTAAGCCACGATCTCGCATGATATCTCCGAACTGGAAGTGTTTTGTACTGCAGCTTCCTCTTGCAAGCAGCCTACCGTAGATGATGCGCAGCAGATGCTGTCGAGATCTTGGGCGAGGGCAGTGTACGAAAAGAACAGGCATCTTAGCCTCCTCCGCAGTGCGTCATTGGTGCCACTTCCATAGGTGAGGACGAGATTTGTTGCCTCTTGCTGCTCGCCGAGAGCCCAGTGGCTGGGCCGCGGCGAAAAAAAAACTCAGATAAGTGAAAAATGTTGCTCAGGCTTATCAATGCAATACCGTCATCGTCGTATGTTAGGCATCACTGCGTGTCGCGCAAGCACGTCTTACCTATATGACCTGAATGTGGCAAGACGATAACCGCGAATTCCCCGGCTCTCGGTTTGTTCGCAGAGTATGACGGGTCTGAGACACCAGCCAACGGCGTTTTCTGGCAGGCCATAAAGGGCGAGAAATGTGCATAGCTACGCGGGTACTATACAGCACTGTTGTGTCTGGGACCGCTAAATCAATCTGTCTGCGCGGGCGAATGCCGTACAGTACAGTACATAGGCGGTGAGGACCGCCGCTAGGATAAGGTCAGGCACGTACAGCACCTGGTGAGCTCAGCGGAGCGGAGCGGCCGCCTCTCGAGAAGTTCTTACCGTCTTAGTCAGAACCTTAGGTCATTGGTTGCCTCCTTCCACACTCACACACAGGTACCGTAGGTATGCTTCGGTATCCAGTGCAACCAGAGCTGGGAAAGCGGGGCAGGTGCGGGGTCCCTGCCTTACGGGGCTGGCCGAGGCCTACCTACCGGATGCGGCAGACTGTCGGCGAATCAGACGCGCCTCGGCTACCCTCGTACCGAGATCTTGCATATGAACACAAAGGCGGTTCGCAGGGCTGCCTCTCTACCGCCACACGAAAGCGCACCGGTGTCGTGCTGGACTCCATGTCTCTTGGATCTGGATTTCTGGTGAAGACAAGGCGCGTTGCGAGTGATCTCACTAGATTTAGGACAAATTTAGGGCACTAAGGTATGTACCTGCTCTGTATGTTCGGACGTGCGAACGGAGAGTGGCGCTAGCTACCATAGCGAAGGCTTGTATGACTGGGCAGATTACGGCAGGGCTAGCCGCGCATCTTACGAATATCCAAGAAAGGGATGGAGGCATCTCACCTTGTCTAGCCATGATCCGAATTGAGCAGGGCCTCGTCAAACTGCACCACAAAGCTTTGGATCATGGCACAAGAAAAGTCATGTCTCATTATATGCCAATCGTCCCTCCTCTCTGAGGGTAAATGGAAAATCATAATGACCCTCAGCTCCTATCCTTCCCAAGAACCATTCAGATCCCAAACGCCGGCCTTCACATTGCCTTGCAAGAAATTGATCCTTTCCCCTCCACAAATGGCCTCCTGGTCATTACCATAATCCGTCCTTTTCCCCTGACTGGAGAAAGCTATGGTCCATCCTGTCCTTCCGGATAAACCTGCGCTGGATAATGTTACATAGGGAACTAAACGTAGATATCTGAACCTGCCCACCATTCAATTACCGGACGCCAGGAATGCCCACTTGATAGCTCGTATAATCATCATCATCATAGACGTCCCAGACGCCTAAGGCGCAATGGCTCAACCATCAGCGAATACCTGAATCCCTCCACGGCCAGGGACAAAGTGTCCCCTCGGCGGCGGTGGTGCGGCAGCCCGTGCCGGTGGCGGAGCGAAGCCGGCCGGATGGGGCGGCGCCGGCGGATTGGTATGGGTGTACATACCGGGGCGAACGGGCTGGGACGCGCCTGGCGGGAAACCCGGGGAATGACTATGAGGAGGCATCATCCCCGGGTGTGGAAAGGGCGTGTGGGGTTGGCCATACGTGGCGAAACCCTCGACGCTACCATCGTCGTGGTCGTCGTCGTCGCTCACATCATGGACGGTGGCGTTTCTCGGCCAGGTCCCCGTGGGAGGACGCAGCGGGAATGCACGAGAGGATCGACTCTTCTTGGACGATTTCTGTTTCTTGCGCGTGGTCGGCTCTGGATCCGGGTAGTCATGCCAGTACGGCGTAGTAGATTCTACTAGGTAGACGTCACTCCTTCTGCTGGACCACGAGAACGTGGAGGCGCCGGAGCCCGTGCTCCGAGTTTCCATATCGTCACTGCCGTAGGCCCGGATGCCCTTGACCATCATGGGGTTTCGACCGCTGAAGTAGAGTAGGGCATTGACGGCTGCCGTCTTGGGGAGGCGCCGCTCCCTGTAACGGCTCCGCGAGCTCGAGCTGTCGGAGTGGCCGGACATGGCTGGAGCGTGGAGTTGGGGGTCTTATATACGCAGTTCCTGGCGATATTGGCGTCACGCGAAACCCAGAGCCTTGCTCTAGGTGAGATGGGCGAGGCGGACGACGGCTGGCCAATGCTTGTTGGACAGTGGCGAGCGGATAAGTGAGGAGTGGCCCAGGGGTGAATCCTTGCCGCAATCGAGATCGTGGAGGTGATTTAGGGCAAGGGGCAAGAATCAAGCCCTGGATAAGTTTATAAGGGAAAGAGGATTGACATGGACAAGCCGGGCGCAGTGCTTTATGGGCTGCGCAAACGCGGGCACACTGGGGGAGCTCACTACCTAGGGAGATGCATGGGGAAAGGCGCCGCGCCTTCCTGGCTGACTGTGCAGCTGGGTCGGGCAGTGTGCTTGGTTCCATTCACAGAACCCGAGCCAGGTCAAACTGCACAAAACCGGGGCATCACAGATCTGTAGACTCCATGTAATGTTGATCCGGCTGCCTTAATTCGTCCCAGAGCATTGGAGCCTTGAATGAGCCTGTGAACGTTTCGCACACACTCTGACTGGGCGTCGATTGATTGGCTGTCCGTCTTCAGGGCCCCGTTTTGGGCGAAGGACATGCTGGAAGCCAGTAAGCCACGCGCCCGGCTTTGGAGAGGGAGGCCGGAACCTGCAGTTGGGTAGCTGCATCATAGCTTGGTGGTCAAAAGGCTCAAGGCGCGGGCGCCCTTGTGCAGCCTTTCCCTACTATTCTATAGCGTTCGGCGGTAAGAATGCAGATTCTGCCCATGAGTGAGACGTCTGTGAAATGGAGCCACGAGGATAGAATGATGGGAAAGCAAGTGCAGTATTCTGCTTAACAGTGGCGCTGCCTGACCGGAACCGTCACTCGACTGGTTCGATTGCTTAAGGTACATACCTTAAGTTAAGTAGCTGGTTGAACAGATATGACTTGGGACAGCATCAGAATTGCCACCGCTCTGAGCCGTGTGCTGGTTGTGGAAGGCAAGCGAGTGTACGGTGTAAGCACGGCGTGATATCTTTGGTCAAGATAGCGGGGCAATCCAAGGCATTGAACATTGGGCTGAAACGAGATAACTAACTCACAGCCTTGCGAAAGAGCTTGGCGAATAGAATTGCCAATATTTTTAAGTGAGGCTACACCATCACGTCAGACCTCTAAATGGCTCGATGTTGGGGTAGGTGGTGGTGTGAACGGTAGACCAAAGACCATTGAACGAGGCAGCCAGGCGATGGTTCGTTCCCAATGTTTTGGCGCTTTGCTCGAGCCGCTCTGCGAGCGGGTAACAAGGCTACACAATCCGAAGATGGTGCCGAGAGAAGCGTCCTGCTCCCTGTGAGTCGCGATTGATCATTTGGTTCTACGCATCAGGAGGGAGAGGTTGGGTTCCAATTTCTCTGGGTGCGCGAGCGGGAAATGGTTTGCCATCATGATTGAGATGAGATTTTGTCGGGAATCGCGAGTGTCGTGCGCTCGGTTCAGGCTCCCATCGCCCGGCTGCCGAGGTCGGTCACTAACAGGTGAAGTGCACAGAAACGGCAGTTTCCGTCACGAATGCCACAAACAGTCGTTTCGATTATGTAAGTGGGATGCGCAGAGTCGGGCATCGCCTCTTCTGTCTTGCTCCCTTTCTCTTTCGAGCAGCCCAGTTGTTGAGACTTGCACGGAACTCGGAATCTACATCAACATCTCTTCAGGGATTTAAACAGCGGGCCACTGGGAATTCTCTGCACTTCATATTTAATTATAGGAGCTTGTGCCCGCCAATATTGCGGGGGGTGGGCATTTCAACCGAGCGCATTGGCATTCTTCCGTGTTCGGTTGCCAGTCTTCCAATTTCTGGCCGGCAAAGGAAAGCGCCCGCCTAAAAAAACAGAACTTGGAAGGTGCACACGATCTCGCTCGCGACAGTTTGGCTGCATATCGCTTGTCTGCTCGTGGAATTGAAGCTCAACACCCGGCTTGTACCTCTCCGTGGGATTATGGGGGGCGAACTCAATCCGAGGCAGCTTGCACCGGCGGGCGATTGCAGCCTTTGCCTAAGCTCGGTCTGCTCGGTCGCGTGGCAAGTTGGTATCCGGACACCCGTTAACGAACCGTTCCTCAACCATGCGTATTTGGTCATGCAACCTATTGGGTGCTAAGCCTGTTCTAGCGTACATACCTTGACAGGCCAGTCCAATAATACACTTTTCGGGTCCCTCTTCGCCAAATGCTTCATTACCTACCTACTATACCCCATCTCGCGATTTTATAGCCCAGACGGGGAGCTGCGTCGGCTGTCCCCCGTCCTCCGATTCTGTTACCAGCGTGGGTTCGCTAGTCATAGGCTCAAATGACGGACGAATCCCGGGCGTTGAAGATATTGGTCTTCTGCGGGCTGCAGATTGCAGATACTGCTGAAGCCTGGCTGCCAGGGCACTTGAGTGCGACCGGCCAAAAGGTGCTCACGAGCCAAAAGCGTCCATCACTCGGAGACTGCCGGTTAATTGACCACCAGAGACAACGAGCTGCGGATCATTTTAGGATCTTGCTTGCGAGACCTACGCTGCAATTAGTCAAGTACAATACCCGCAAACACCGTCCGCCGGCAACGGCCTGCTTGAATCTTCTGCGAGGTTTGAACGAATCGCTAAAGAGCCGTAACAAGGCCTTGGCGATGGTGCTCGTAGTGCCGGCGAGATTTCCGCTACTGACGCTGTCGACTTGTATGCGCAGGAAGCTGTACCGAGCCTGTGTGCCAGACCTTTGTTCCATGCCGGGTAGGGTGGAAGAGCGGGTGTGGCCTGGTATGACTGAGCCTGATTATGGATAAATCAACCGTGCTACTTGGTATTAGGACCGTGTCTAACTATACCCGACCAACCGACGATCTCGTTTAAACCATGTGTAGTAGTTTTCTTCTGTTCCCCATTTTGCTCTCCGTCCGCTTTCTTTCTCTTCTTCCCTTTCCTTTTTTTTTTTTTTTTCTGTTTCCCTCATTTCCTTTTCCCCCATTCCTTCTCTCCTGCTTGTTTTATTTTTAATTCTCCTTGCTATTCATGTGTTTGTTGTCCCTTGTTGTCTCCCTTGGTCACACGAATGTAGTTAGATACAGTCGTATGATCTAAGGTTATGGTCGATTTATCCGAGTCGGATTGGGCCTGGCAATCCCGCCAGTAAATTTAAGATCACCCTGTGAACGCTGCATATCCCTCGCGCACAGCAGCTTTGCCAAGCAATTCCGACGGCCCCGCCAGAGCGATCCACCCGAAGGAGGGTGGGAGGTCAGGGCACCTCCCACCTGCAACCCACCCAATTGCAGTTTGTGCCGTAGCACCCCAAATCGTGTCCGAAACCCAGACGGACAGACTTGCCTGTCCTTGACCTGTCCGAGGGTTTCTTTCTTCTCCGCGCAGCGCATCTGGCTCTTCTCCGTTGCAGGACTGTGGACACCTGGAGCGGGACGTGCAGATCCACAACAGAGAGTCACTGCTCACACCTATTCAGCCTGGAGGAACGCTCTCTGCCAATCATCCTTGCGACCACCAAAACACCACCGCACGCCCGCGCAGCAGAGTACTCGGAGCCGACGAGAACTGCTGCCCAGAGCGACAAACCCGAGGAAGATTCCGGGGATTTTTTTTTTTTAAAAAAAAAGGGAAAAAAAAAAAAAAAAGAATCGCTCACCAGCAAAGGCTATCGAGACTCAGGTCGTCGATGACTGCGCAGGAAGTCCTCGCCCGTCCTTGAAGAGTTGGCGGTGCCGACTGGACACACTGGTGGTCTGACCCGTGAGACCCGTGCGACGCGACCATGGATCCGACAGGCAACAAGGCCAGCGAGCTGGAGAGGAGAGTATCGACGAGGAGTTCGGTGAGGATATCGGTTAATGATGTCGATGAGGAGCCCGATTTCGTTTCGGCGGGCGTCGTTGCGGATGGATTTCGACCTGCCCACATGCAGGACCGACCGGCGCCGCCAACGCCGTCCCTTGCGTCCGCTTCCACTCTCATGGCTGACGAGAGCACCAGCTCATCGTCTAGGACTGGTCGCCCATCGAGCGCATCTAAGCTTCACATGTCGCAAGACTCGCTGTCGTCGCGCAACGACTCGACGGGATTGACTCGACAAAACACCAACTCGACCGAATCTACGACATATTTCCCCACCGACAGTCCATATCAAGGACCATTGGGCCCCTCGCACCCGTATCAAATGTACCCGCAAAATGTGAGGCTGGCGAGGACGATGAGCATGACAACGTCGTCAACACTGCCCCCATCGGAGTCGTCGTATTCCGGGCCAAGAGGCCCTAGTCACCCCTACGGCCTGTACTCACAAAGTGACGGGATTCAGTCAAGTGCCATTCAGGCCTCTTCCATTCCTCTCGGGTTCCATGGCCTTCCCGACCAGTACCAACGACGGGTGGGCCCTGATGGCGAGGAAGTTGGTGACATGATCGGGCCTGACGGTCATACGGAGCAGTTGCCTCCCTATACCCAGTACCCCGATGAGACGTATGTCCAGAAGACGAGAGTCACCGACAGCTTCCCTGGAACTGCCCAAGGCGGAGCGACAGTAATGCCCCTCAATGTTACCGTCCCTTCATCCACACTCCCGACCATTCCCGGAGCGGGGGGCCTTGGGCTAGCTACACGAAACCCGGAGTTCGAGTCTACGGATGACCTAGGCTCGCCACGGTCACGACACTCATCGCGAAGCTTCACCTCTGATGATAGCCAGAGGCGGATCAAACTGGACGACGAAGTATCAGAAAAAAGGAAGCCGCCAAAGAAATGGCAGATCTGGATGAGGCGAAAGCTATGGGGCATAATCCCATACTGGGTGATGTGTCTCATTGCGGTGGTTTTAGTGTTGATGGGAGTGATATTGGGCTCTGTAATCGGCACATTCCTGGCCAAGCAAAAGAAGGGACACAAGTTCGGGCCGTGGTAAGTTGTTGGTGGCCATGTTGGAGACAGGCCGCTGCTGACCTCACTAGGGATCCACGATCTGATGTTATCCCAATATCCCCCACACCACCAGATCTCCTACCCTTACCGACCGGTAGCTACGGCATGCCGCTCCCGGACGACGTGCGTTCTGCTAAATGTTTCGAGGACCCCACTCTGTCGCCAGCCTGGAGTTGCCATATCGTCACGTTCGGTTTGTACTTGACTGTCAGCAAGGCCAATGATCAATACAACGTCTCGGTGGACTGCAACCACGACTATATTCTTTCGAACCATGCGTATTGGTACGGAACGCAACCACCGTTGATCCAAGAGCCCGTGACTTTGGAGTTAGTCACCGACAAGAGCGAGCCAAACCGCGGACCTGCCTGGTTCAAAACGTTATCACACACCAAAACCGTCATACTACCGGAACGAGCGCTTAGCCCGGTGGGTGATGCCGAGAGCGCCGTGGCCGGCGAGAAGAAGGTTCGACAGGTCACAATCGACCCCGGAATGGCGAACTTCAAGAGGAAGGGAGTCGCACAACCGGGCGACAAGGCGTGGGTGTGCAATTGGCCGGACACATACCTCGAGCTTTTCATTTACGCCCAACAGAACTCGAGCTACTTGAACTGGGCGCTAGCATCGTCGTCCGAGTCATTGACACAAACATCTTCCTCATCATCCACAACGCCAGCACCAAGCTCAACGTCCGCGATAGCGGAATCGGCGTTGGATGCGTTGTCAACCGAATCGTCCAGCTCTGAATCATCTGACACCGCTTACCTGACGAAGAGCAAGGGTTACGGAAAGCCACACGAACACGCGCGCTTCCCGGCCGACCCTCCCACCGAGTCATCCACCGCATCGTCCACCACTACCACCACCACCACCACCGTCAGCACCAGCACCAGCACCACCTCCTCCAGCACTACAACCGAACCCGCCGGCCCCTTTTCCACCGAATTTAGCAACCTCCGCATGCCAGAGCCTTATCCCAGGGTCATTAAGCTCGAGGAGCGCCGCGTCTCGACATCTGGGGCGCCTATGCCGCAGTGCACGCAGGTGAAGATTCGGGGACCGAATGAGAAGGCCGAGGTGATGTGTGACGGCAACGGAGACCCGATTGTGGTCAAGATCGTGGAAACGGAGCCGTTTCGGGGGTCGGTAGACATGTCGGCAACGGATCTGGTCGATGATATGGAGAGGCGGTCGCTTTCCTCGTCGTCTGGGGATCGGAAGCGGCGCGGTTTGCAGTCAAGGGACGGGTCGGATATGAGTTCTTGTGGGTGCATGTGGTTTTCGACGTAGCGTTTATCCGTCGCGCTACGTTTTTTGGGCTCTTCTGGTCTTTCTTTTCTTCCACTTTTCGCAGAGTTTCCCCTTTCCCTTTCCCCTCTTTTTTGGCACCTAAAAAGGCATATAAGTTGTCTTTCTGTGTTGCGCCTTTGGGCTGGTTTGGATTGGAGGAAATATCCATGGATTGGACTTTTGGATTTGTGTTCTGATGTGTTGGTTCAGTCAACCAGCCATTTGGCGTTTTGGTGGTTGTTTGGGTTTGGGCCAGGGTCTGCTATACACGACACAACACAACACAACACAACACAACACAACACAACACAACACAACACAACACGGGGAAGCCATGAAGAGGGAGCTGAGATGATGATCGATTGATCTCAATCGATGTAGCGAGCCTGTCTGCGTTGTTTTGGCATGTTTGGTCATAGGAGTGGCGCGGTTGTTATTAGGATTATGCCGTCTTCGTGACAGCAGGATTGGATGTTGGGAAATGTGGTGATGATTCAAGTCGAACGTTGGATATGGGTGGAACGAGATGGTAGGTTCCGATGAGATTTGAGGTGCTGGTGTGACGGGCACGCCGGATCGGGAATGAAGGGATGAGGGGTGATGTACTTTGTTCGGGTTGCGTCGTGCAATTTTCGAGAGGATCCTTGGTTCCGGGTACCATGCTCTGTTTTACTCCGACCCGAAATAGATAGGCAATTCAGAGGATATTCACATATATTTGCAGCGCTAACGGTCGGACGGCAAAAGTAGGAGTGTGTTTGATACCGTGAGTGTCTCCACAGGAATCTGGAGCTTCATTGGAAGAGTGTCGAGGTATCTAGATAATATACGAGTCACCATAGAAAGTAAAGGTTTCCTTGCGCGTCTGATTCGGCTGTCAAGTAGTATCTTTCCCTTTAAGGCCATTATAATTTCTGGTCATTTGTATCCATATTTTCAAGATAATTTCCATTATTGTCTAAGTGCCCGATGTTGGGTCACTCAGGGGTATCACTTTGAAACTTCGTCGACCACAATCCCTCTCTCACACTGACTTCTACTATATTACCTCTCCCTTGCCATCCCCGCCATCATCGCCACTCCTCCCTGTGCTGTTAACCACCAAATCTCTCCCCAGTCCGTCTAAGAAGCTTTCGGCAATCTTCTTCGCTCTCTTCTCCCCGATCTCCTTTCTCCGCTCCTCAATCTCTCTCTTCCTCTTCGCCGCCTTCTCCTCCCTCTCCCTCCTCGATGCCTCTGTTCGTGCCCGCTCCTCTTCCAAAGCCTTCATCTCTTCCTCTCGCTTGGCTTCTTCTTTACTAAACTTGTAGAATCCAACCCCCTTGGTTCGTATCTCCCTATCGGCCTGATAATGCACCGCTTCGGGCGGCGTAGGACTCCGATCCCGCTTGCGTGCAAGTTCCTCCATCGTCTCGAAGCCGTCCCGAGCGGTGAAGGCCTCGGCTTGGACAGCGTCGCCATATATGAGTGTTTCTGGCGCCTTAGGGAGCGCAGACATGCGGTCGAGCTCGACGGCGGCGGCGGCACCCCGTGCGAGGCGACGTTCCATGCGCATCCTCTCCGCCCGCGTGCCGCGTCGGAGGCGGCCGAATTCGTCGGTGTATTCTATTATAGTGGTGTCGACGTTGGCGTCCGAGTCCGAGTCCGAATCTGAAGAAGATATGGGGTTATCGGGGTTGTTATTGGACTGCGACTCGGCCCATTTGCGGTCGAAATCGACGAGGCCGATCTCGCGGCCGACATAGTCGCCCCGCTGCATGGCTGCGTAGAGGCGGGCCTTAGACTCCATTTTACGGCGGGCGAATTCGCGCTCGGCTTTGCTTTCTTCGGTGCCGAGGGGCGATTTTAAGTTGAGCTTTTTGCTATCTCTAGACCCCTCGGTGCTGGCGGCGCCGTCTTTGCTTGATCTCTTGACTTTCACACCCGCTAGATCGGTCGTTTTGGACTTGGACGGGCGTGCTCGGCCTGTGGTTGTGCTCGAAGAGGTGCCATCAGGCGCGCTGGCGGAAGACGTGGCGAGGAGAGAGCTAAGCTGTGAGGTGAAAGCCAGGGAGCCCGAGAGAGCCATCTCCTTCTTTTGTTTTTTGGGCGGCGGTTGGCCGTACAAATGCGGATCTTGAGGCATGGTATCGTTAACGTATTCGGAGCCCAGCGGTACAAAGCCGTTCCTGCGCCGAAACTGCGTCACTTGCTGAAGAGAGGTGCCGCGTAAGGACCTATGTTTGCTACAAAGTGCGCTCACGGTGTGGGGAATTGTACACAGCTGTGTGTCTTCCTCGCCTGCTCAAGTGGGGCCGAACCAAAAGGGTGCCTTCTGGCCCCTGTTGCTCAACCCCACTAGGCACTAGGCGAGCCTACAATACCAAGCTGGGAGCCTAGAACTGCTTGAACCGGAGAAGTTGTTATTCACCAACACATCAGCTTCGGACGGCCAAGCTTATCCCTAGCATCAGCTGGCACGGCCCGATCGCAAAGACGTGACGCTCCCTCTCTCTCTCCCTGCGCACCGTGTCGATCAGCACACGTGTCATTCCTCGGCCCAGATATCGCCATTTATGGAAGTATATGTCGATTGCAATAGTTAATATGCGGTGTTGGAACCAAAACAGTTCGCAGGCAAGCCCACCTCGACCAATCGATTCCCCGCTACGCCATTGAGCATTGCTGCTCAGTCAACGACTTAGCGTACCTTAGACCGCCGTCGACATTTTCGTCAGGCACTCAAACTACTTGCTTTCTTCTTGAGGTTGACACGCGCACCGGCCGGGATGGCTGACGGCTCCGACACTTCCAGCTGGTATGTCTGGTTCACGGAGCCCAGCATCGTGCCGCCCGCATACCACTATATCCTCCGCGGGACGTTTTGGTTCTTTGTAAGTTTGTCGTCTTTATACGTGGCTGTTTCTAACTGAAGCTAGATAATAATTGCCCTCCTACTTCTCTCGCCAATCGTTTTACTATTCATCACCGACATAACGCTGTATCTATGGCGAGTGACTTCTGGAAGGCGGCGGCCTGGCCATGCGGACACCGACGGAAACTCCGACCCACCGAGACAGCCTGATAGGGCTCCAGCTCCACATGGATCAATCGGGATAAAGAAGACCACCTAACGGCCCAATACCCCGAGCTGGGCACGACCGTGTGCAACAGTTGAGTGGGGCCTAAGCCTATCTGCCAACGTCAGGGCTGATACCGAAGTCTGATTCCTTCGGACACACACCTTTGCCATACATCGAACACGGGCTAAGCTATCTGAGAAAGTACCTTTAGGAGATCGCTTGTCACGCCCATAGCCGTCACATCACCACCAGCCCCGGCGCCCTGGATGATCAGCGGGTTGCTTCCATATCGCTTCGTGTAGAAGCTAATGATGTTGTCACTGCCTTTCAACGCCGCAATGGGGTGGGAGAGGTCAAACTTCTCGAGGCCGACCTTTACCTGCTTCGTGGCGACGTCAATGCTGCCCACAAACCGCACCACCTTGCCTTCCCTCTCGGCTTCCGCCTTGGTCTCCTCCATCTGCGCGTCGAACGCCGGGAGCTTTTCGAGGAACTCGTCCCCGCTGGCGACTGACTCCAGCTCCTTGGGTATCAGGCTCTGTACCGGGAAGGACGTGGGGGACTCGACCTCTAGACCCGCCAGCCGAGCAAGAATGGTCAGCTTTCGCGCGACATCCAGCCCGTTCAGATCATCGCGTGGGTCGGGCTCTGTGTAACCCAGATCCTTCGCCTTCTTCACCTCGGCTGACCACTTGCCGCCGGAGCCTGATGTAGGGGCAAACGAGTTGAAGAGGAAGGACATGGTGCCACTGAAGACGCCTTCGATCTTGGTGACCTCGTCGCCCGTATCCACCAAATCCTTCAGCGTCGAGATAACGGGCAAGCCCGCGCCAACGGAGGACTCGTGATATACCTTGGCGCCCGACTTCTCGGCTGCGTTGAAGATGTCCTGCCACAGCTTGTAGGAGCCAGAAAAGGCCTTCTTGTTGGGCGTGACGATGCTGATACCGTTGCTGAGGAACAGAGGATACGCCTCGGCAACATCCTGTGAGCTTGTGTTGTCGACGAGGACCGTCTTTGATCCCGAGCCTTTGAGGAACTCGACCAGCTTGGGAAGCGTCAGAGGAGGCAGCGAGGAGGAGGCGAGAGTCGAGGAGACGTTGTTGAGGCTTATGGCCTGATAGTTGGCGCCGTAGAGAGCCTTCTTACTCGTGCAGATGTAGGTGAGGACCAATTTCGGGTTGGGCCGGCGGTGGGCCAGCTGTTCGAGTTGGGACAGAAAACACTTTCCCACTCCGCCAGCGCCTGTGGGAAACGGATGTGAGCTTAACTAGGGCAGACGGCGGCTTGCTGGGTGGCTTACCGATGATGGCGATGTTGATCTGCCGCGCGGAAGCCATTGTGTATCAATAGGTATCGCTAGGGAATTCTAGAGAAGGGGAACTTGTAGCAAAGCTTTGGGATAGCAATTCAGCGAAAATCATCAGACCGCGGGGTATGGGTCCCTCAAATGTCGCCATGCAAGCTGCCGATAGCGGGGCCGTACTGTGGTATGGCCCCTGCAGCACGGGGGGTGTGGGGCTGCGATGAAGCCCCACGCTGAACTTTTACCGTGTGAGTGATGGGAGCCTGTCACGAAATCATTCGACTTTCAGCTTTGCAGCGTCCATACAAGTAACAGCCTGCTTTGGTCTCCAAAAAACGAGCCGCGTCTTGAGTAAATCCGAATTCTGCCATATTCATCGCTCATAGTTCATATGCCCCGGGCGACGGAAAATATGGGTGGCGCCAAGAACAAGAGGCAAAAGCGCGAAGACTATCGCGCGGCGATGAGGGAGGAGGGTGTCTCGGAGCTTCCGCGAAAGAAGTTCTATCGCCAGAGGGCTCACGCCAACCCCTTTTCCGACCATCGGTTAATATAGTGAGTAGCCCCGCTTCCTGCGTCGACTACGGGGTCTGACCCAGATGCAGCCCCCCAAGCCCTGATCAGATGGACTGGTCTTCACTATACCCTGACTATGTAGTCGAAGAGGCTGAAGATCAAGAAGCGGCGGCTCCTGATACCGTACCAGGGCGGGAAGTTGCCAGAGACAAACCTAAGAGGCTATCAAAAGAAGTCGAGGTCGCAGACATTGGCTGCGGCTTTGGTGGCCTGCTGGTCGCTCTAGCACCCACGATGCCGGATACGCTGATCCTCGGTCTCGAGATCCGCGTCTCGGTGACGCAATTCGTGGAGGACCGGATTAAGGCGTTGCGGGCGCAGAACCAGGAAGCGAAGCTCTACCGCAACGCCAGCGTCTTGCGCGCCAACACGATGAAGTTCCTGCCCAACTTCTTCCGCAAGGGCCAGCTCACCAAGATTTTCATCTGCTTCCCGGACCCACACTTCAAGGCGCGCAAGCACAAGCAGCGCATCGTCTCGACGACTCTCAACTCGGAGTATGCATACGTTGTGCGGCCAGGCGGTATAGTGTATACGATTACCGACGTGCCGGATTTGCATGAGTGGATGGTACAACACTTCGAGGCGCACCCGTCATTTGAAAGGGTATCCGAGGAGGAGCAGGAGGCAGATCCGTGTGTGTCCATTATGCGGACGGAGACGGAGGAGGGGAAAAAGGTGGAGAGGCATAAGGGGCAAAAGCATGTTGCGCTGTTTAGGAGGCTGGAGGATCCTGCTTGGTGATTAGGGGGAGCCTCTGAACTGCTTACTGTATGGGAGAGGGATGAATGAATTGTCCAGTGGTTGAGTGATACCCCGGCGGCTGGAGTTGCATTGCCACACTAAAAGAAAGATACGGACAAAATAATGCAGCAACAAGAGGATACAGAGACACCTCGAGCTGTGATGTCCAGCATACCGCGTCGAACCCCGAGTGTGAATCACCAGGGATAGGGTTCTAGCGTTGTGTTACCCTGGCCGCTAGGGACCCCTGTCACTAGCATCCTCCTGCATGGCCGACATCACCTGTGACGCGACATCGGCTCCGCTATCGATAGCTAACCTCCCCTCTTGCAACAAACAATCAGCGATAAAACATGCGCCGACGACAGCAGTCCGCTGCCTGTCCCAGACTATGGCCCTCCAAGGGAGAGAGATAGCATTCGGCGGTATTGCATGCTTTATCGCCTGGGGCTATGCCGTCAATTGGTTCCCGGCATTGCGATGGGCCGGTCACGCCTTCGTTGGCGGTGTGCTGGTCACACTCGCCTCCCTGGTTGCGCTCGTGCTGCTCACTTCTCGGGGCCCTAGATATCGCAGTCTTCGAAAGACAGCTCGCCCGAACGGGCCTGTATTCGTCGGCCCGGATGCGTGGAAAAGAGAGGTTGCCGCCCTGCGGCAGCGCCAGGCTTACATGAGGACGCCGCTCTACCCCGAGTCTCCGAAGGTGTCAGCAGCCCTCGACGAGGTGCTCGAGTACATTATCCGCGACTTTATCAGAGCGTGGTACTCAAACATTAGCAAGAACCCGGTATTCACGGACGAGGTAGACAAGGCTATAAGGGGCGCCTTGCTGAGGGTTCGCGACCGGATGCGGGAGCTCGACCTCGCCGAGGTGCTGACCACGCGCCTCGTCCCAATCCTGACGACGCACTTTCGCGATTTCTATGACGCCGAGCGATCCGTGAGGGGACGCAAGCTAAATCGGTCCGTCACCGAGACCGAAGAGTTGGACCTGGCGATCGCGTCTAAGTACAAGGAGGGGAAGCTGCATCCGGCCGCGAGTTTATCTTTCTCGGACACGGAAACGACGCAGAAAGACTATTTAAGACAAGCAATGTCCAAGATCTTGCCCAAGGTTCTACCAGAAAGCCTGTTGACCTCGAGAGCCGTGTCGATTATCATCCGCGAAATCACTGCCTGCGCAGTCATGTTCCCTCTGATGCAGATACTGGCCGATCCGGATACTTGGAATCAGCTGATGGAGAATTTTGGGCGTAGCATGCTACAAGACCGCTCTACCGTTCGGAGACTCCGCGCCGCACTGGACCAGCACGCCTCTCCCGCCCCGAAGATGGGCAAGCCGGTCACCTTCCCGCGTTTGAGCCCCGCCGATAGCGAGAGGAAGTTTGAGAAGTTCATCCGAGCAATTCGAAAGCTGAACAACCTGTCGGATGCGAGGCGCTTCCGCAGCGAAGTCGCCAGTCAGCTCATGAAGGACTCGCAGCAGGAGAACGTGGACCAGGTCTACCTACGCAGGCTGGAAATGGGGAAGCGGCTGCTAGATCAAAAGGTCCAGCACTTAGCTGCGGGAGGCGGTCGACGAACCCTTCCACAAAACCCGGCTGTTGTCACGCCGAACCCGTCCCGGCTCGAAAGCGCATCTCTCACCGACCTGCTTCGGGACCCTTCCGGTCTGTCCTACTTCATGGAGTACATGGATAGGCAGCGTCTCATGCCCATGGTCCAGTTTTGGCTTGTCGTGGACGGCTTCCGCAACCCTCTCGAGGACGATGGGCCCGGGGGAGAGCAACTCCCCCTGCAACTGCCCCCTTGGACAGAATCAGACAGACTCGATCTTGCCCAGATTGACGCTGCTTACCTCAGTAAACCTGAGCTCAAGGTCCCAGAGGCCTCAAAGCGCACAATTCAAGAGTTTCTCAAGGCTGGCAAACGAGCAACACCCGAACAATACTACAAAGCGCGGAGGGAAATCCTACGTGCGCAGAGCGCTGTGCTGGAGGAAATGCAGGCCAGCCATTTTCAAAACTTCAAAAGGTCGGACCTGTTCTTCAAAGCATTAGCTGCCGAAGAGGCGTCCAAGCGCACGGCATTGCCAGCCGCGGGACCCCCCCGCTCTGGATCTCCCCTTCCTCGAACGTCTTCATACACATCGTCCAAGCTGAACCCGGCGTCGCGCCTTGCTCCAAGGCTACAAACAGGCCTCGGCGCCCGGAAGGCCGGATCGGCGTCCGATCTGAGATCCCTAAGTGCTAACGGCAACGGCGGTCTGGATGCCCTAATTTCCGGGCCTCGGCGATCTGTTGATGAGGATCGCTCTCCTAATCCATTATTCGACGACGAAGATGCGGGGGATGACGCATTGGCTGATTCCGTAGCGAGTCTCGACCAGGACTCGAGCGCCACCCCCCCTATCCCGGACACCAGGGTAGTCCAAGCGATGGAGAAGGCGCTCAATACCATTCTCGAGGATACTCAGGCACCAACGGCAGAGGATCTGAGAGCTTCGTTGTTTGGCTCAGACAATGTTGGGTCAACCGGCATCTTCGATTCTCCCGAGGCAAGAAGAAAAGCGAGCTCACCGGCAAACGCGTCGAGATCGAACAGGGGCTCGGTGGATATGCCTCGATCAGATGGGACGTCACTTGACGTCAACAGGCTGAACGAGCAACCCAGGTTAAATAGGGGATCGCTCGATGTGGGCCGGCCGGGTGATCATTCCCGGTCAAACAGAGGCTCGCTCGACGTGGATCGACCGGGAAAAGGGCAAGAGAAACCTAGCCTGGCGTCGTTGGGCCTCGTGAGTGCGGCATCGCGCATCGGCGTGTTTGTTGACGATGACCTCTTTGGCGACGAGGACAAGTTTCTATCAGACGAGCGGTCTGATTCGGACTACGAGAGGGACGACGATGACGCGGATGCGGTGCACCAGGCCGCGCCCGGTGATCTTGGACTCGCAGAAGCGATCACGGTGCTGACCAACGATATTGACAGGCTGGTCGCTCAAGAAGCAGTGGTGGATTCTCTTCTGAAAAAGGCAGAGCTGACTAACAACACGGCTGAGCTGAGGATATTACGCAAGTCGAAGGCCAGTCTACAGAGAGAGATCCGGCGCAAGGAGCTGCAGAGACAGCAGTACGTCATCCAGGAGAGTGACAATAGCCTGTACGGCCGCTCCACCATCAAGATCAAGTCGATCCAAGTCGGGAGGGAGGAGGACGGAAAGGAGTTTGCTCTCTACGCGATCGAGGTCTCAAGGAATGCGGGCGAACAGATGCCCGCCGCGACGTGGGTCATCACGCGTCGCTACAGCGAATTCCTCGAGCTGCATCAAAAACTCCGCTCACGCTACCCCTCGGTACGCAACCTCGACTTCCCACGGCGGCGCATGGTCATGAAGTTACAGAGCGACTTCCTCCAGAAGCGGCGCATCGCCCTCGAAAAGTACCTTAGTGAGCTGCTCCTCCTGCCCGATGTCTGCCGCAGCCGCGAACTGCGCGCGTTTCTCTCGCAGAGCGTCATCACCCTGCAGCAAGGCGAGGGTCCGACAGAGCGCGAGGACGGGAGCGCCGCCAGCAGCGGCTACAAGCAAAAGGACATGATCTCGCGCCTTTATGACTCAGTCGCCGACGGCATGGAAGACATACTCGGGAGCATCCCCGTGCTGGACCAGCTCTCACTGGCGGGGCAGAACCTAATCGCAGCGGCTACCAACCAGCTAGGGACGATGCCGATGCCCCTAGGCGCGCTCGCTGACGAGGCGGCAGCGACAGCGGGTATGATGAATGCCGCCGAGGCCGAGGCCGAGCTCGATGCGTTCGAGAACAACAACAAGGAGCTCGAGCCGTTCGTCAAGCCGATATGCGACATCTTCCTAGAGGTGTTCGAGCTCAACAGGGGCAACAATTGGCTGCGCGGCAGAGCTGTGGTGGTGGTGCTGCACCAGCTACTGGGCGGCACGATTGAGCGCAAGCTAAGGGACAACGTCAGGTTGCTGGTGCAGGAGGAAGCGCTGCTCAGGTATGTCGGCCTGCTGAAGGAGGGCATGTGGCCTGGTGGCGAGCTGCCTAGGAACAAGGCGCCCCGGACGCCAGCGGAGAAGGCGAGGACAAAGACAGAGGCCAGTCTGATGCTTGCGACGCTCGTGCCAGATCTGGTTGGAAGCGTGGTGGGACGGCTGAATGCGCAGGCGGCGAGCAGGAGGGTGTTTGCGACGTTCAATAATTCACGGTTGAAGTATGCCTTTATTCCATTCCACTTGCATATGGTACCTTGGATTGGAGAAACGCTAACTTTGTTGCTTGCGCAGTGCTCATCTGGCGTTTACCTTCTTGGACGAAATCATTGATATTCTGTTTGGAAGCTGAGTCGACGGGTGGCAGGATCTTGCGGGCTGCATAGCAAGGGCGTTCCTGATGTGGGTTTGTTGATCTCTGCTGTTGTTGGTGGGGCTGGCGTTGGACGGAAACAATCGAGTTCGTATATGTACGCCGAATCCCATTCTTCAAATCAAAAGTCTCAGACATGAAATGCCCGCCGTGAATTTGCCAATCTGATTGAGCGCAGCAGAAACACATGGTAAAAGGTGTGACCCTGTGGCTTGGTCATGTGAAGTCGCAGATGAACCGTGTTGTATGACTTGTTCAAGCACGACAAGGCTATCTGCCGAACGATGGGGCGGCTCCATAGCGGTCGCATGAGGGATGCAAGGCGACTTTAGTTCTGTCTCGGCGGCTAGCTTGCTAGGACTCACCCCACTGCAGCAATCCTTCTGTAGTTGGGCAAACCAAGTCTTGGCGCGGGCAGCGCTCCTTCCACCCGCTTTCTTTGCTGCAGCTTCCGGCGTCAGTGGGGCCGCCCTCCCTCCATTCTTCTTTCCCCCGGTCGCCTCTGCTAGCCAATTTTTCCTCTTTCCACTCTCACCACCAGCCACGCCCCATCCCTTCGTCGCGGCACGGACTGGGTCTCCATCTCGATGCGATTCCACAGCACTGTTGCTCGGCATCCTTGCATCATCATCTGCCAGCCCGCGCCCAAACCCGCATCCATCGTCTAATATTTCCGCCCTTCTCCTCGTCCTTGCGCGCGCTAAGAAACCAAAGCGCTCGCACCCGGCTGAACTTGGCGGCGAGGCTTGGTCGCGACTCGAAGCCTTGACCCCACTCGCAGCACGGAGCCTTCCCGTCCCCACGCCCGCTTCTTTAACAACACTCATCCAATCCATCCAGGTCCCCCCAGGAGGAGGAACTACCAACTTTAGCAACAATGACAGAGGTATCGTCTACTCGCCTCTACTTGGGCAACCTGCCCAGGAATGGTGAGCCCCCACCCCCTAGAAAAAACCTAGAAAGCCGCGACCTCGTCCCATCAAGGGCTCCGCGCCGACGCGCGCCGCTGACGCTGACGCTGACGCCCACCATAGCTACCAAGGCCGATGTCGAGGCTCACTTTGCAACCCATGGCACCGGTGAGATTACCGAGATCAAGCTCATGAATGGGTTTGGTTTTATCGAATATAAGGACGCCATGGATGCCCGGGATGTCGTCCCAGGTAAGCTCTTTGCCACCCCGTCGGATATTGTTTTTTTTTTTTTTTTTTCTTTTTTTTTCCCCCTCTGTATGTGCTGGCGACAACAAGTTTGCTAACGAGATGTCACTAGCTTTCCGTACGTTTGAGGCACCCCATTGGAAACCCCGACCTTCATAACCACCGCTTCCCTGGCTAACGACCTGCTCAAGATGGAACCGACTTCATGGGCGAGCGTCTCACCGTCCAGTTTGCTCGCGGCACCCGGCACCGTGAACAAGGCAGCGGCTACAGCCACGAGCGCAACAGCGCTCCTCGGCCCCGCCGCACACCTTTTCGAATGCAAATCACTGGACTCCCCAATGATACCAGCTGGCAGGTCTGTTAAACCTCTTCCACTTCGTTTTCCACGGACACAATATCGATTTATCCACTTGAGCCTCTTTGGAACTGGCCATATCCCTTGGCCTTGGTTGGACTAACCCCCCTAATCCTGGTTCGGCTGGTTTGGTCAGCACCTCTGGACGTCACTCCCTACCCTCCAAAGAGGTCTTATTGTTGGGTTGGCCGCATCCTGGTTGGCATGCTTCCCTAGGGTTCTACTTCCCCGCTCTTCTTCGGCGCTCACAGTATCCTCTGTGTCGCCATTTCGCTGGGTTTTGTTGGCGATGCTTCGGGAAGCTCTCTCCCCATCTCCCCCCTTCAATCCTCTGGCACTCTTGGCTTCACTGGACTTGACTGGCTCTCGCGTTGGATACCGCCAAATGCCGACTCCAGGATCTCGACTTACATGGACTCTGGCTCTAGGATCTGAAAGACTTTGCTCGCCAGTCTGGCCTTGATGTCGTCTATTCTGAGACGAACCGTAATTCCAACAATGAAGGGTTTGGCTGCCCAGGGACGTTGACTGAACCGCACATGCTGACTCGCGTTCCAGCTTCGTCGAGTTTGAAACTGCCGCCGATCTAAGAACGGCCGTCGAGAAGCTGGACGGACGCGAGTTCAAGAACTCTCGTGTGACCTGTGTTGCAAATGTACGACCACCGTTCAGATTCTTTTCACTCATGAACTGACTTGTTGAACAGGCCCAGCCTGACATCCCGAGAGGCGACCGGGCTCGCTCGAGGTCTCCGCGGCGTCCTTATCCCCTCCCCATGGATGACTATGATCGCCGTGGCCCTCCACGTGGCTATAGCCCGCGTCGCGATGGCTATAGAGACGGGTACCGTGAGCGGTCCCCCCCGCCGGCAAGGCGGGATTACTATGACGACCGGAGGGGCGGTTACCGTTCGCCTCCCCGCCGTGGACCACCCATGGATGACTATCCTCCCCCCCGTGGCCGCTACGACGACCCGTACCGCGCCCCCCGAGATTACCCGCCTGACCCGTACATGAACGGACGCGGTCCGTATGATCGTCGGCCCCCTCCCCCGGACTTCCCCGCTCGCGATCCCTATCCAAGGGAGCCCTATCCTCGTGAGTACGAACGTCGTTACTAGAGGATACGTCAGTGTGCACTAAATGGCGATGGGGATGCATGCGCCACTGTCGTCAAACTAGGAGTGTTGAGGTCGAGATTTGTCGAGGGGTTTGGTGGAACCCTTATTAGATTGTGATGTTCGGGTTGGTCGGGGGTATCCGGGACAGGCTTGATGATGAAAGCTCAATATCCTATGGCGGTTATCTTATTGAAAAGCGTCAGGAGCCACGGTCTCGTTTTTTTTTTTCTTAGTTGAGCTTTTTCATTCACCAGCACGAATAACAGTTCGTTTTGACTTTCCCGGTCTGACTAACGGCCACTACTGTGTTGAAAATTTGAACGTATCATCCAACGGGCGTGGATGACATCCAAGTTCATCTATGCGTTGCCAGGGTTTTTATTCAACCCGTGCTCTCGGACATCCATTGCTTACTGCTTTGCAGCAGTCATGGAGTGCCTCAGCACGCCGCACCCAGCTGGCTATGGGAAGACTGCTGAACTCCGCGACGTTAGCGTATGTCCCCGCCATAGTCCAATAAGTGTCGGCGCCTGCAGTTACCTCCGCGGTCGGACTGAACAGACACTAGGATGTCACGGCGAGTCGCTCAAGCACCGCCCTCAAAACTGCTAATACTTAGCTCCATACCTGAGCTAGCCGTCACAGCTTAGCGTTAGCTTCGTACGCGCGTCTTGCTCGGGGCCCGTCAGGGAGGCCTATAAATACACCGACCCCGACTAGTCCCCGAACCTCCGTTTGACCCCAGACCAGCCTCGGCACAAGACCTCGTGACAGGAATGGCGTACGAGAGAGATCACCGCAGCACAAGCCGTAGCCCGGCCAGAAGCAGCACATCAGAATGTCGTCAACGCTCATTCAGAGAAAGATCAAGAATCCGCGAGTGGTATTCTGGCAAGTATTTTAGTGAAAGACTCCCAGTCTTCAAGTTCCGAGACCAGTTCATCCAAGCGGTGAAGGACAACTAAGTCATTGTTACCATCGGCGAGACGAGCTCCAGAAAAACCACACAGCTTCTTCAATATCTTTGCTAGTTTGATATCGCTGGTTAGGACCGCATGATCGGGATCGCTCAACCTCGGCGAGTTGCAGCAACATCTGGAGGTCAAGCGCGTTGCGGAAGAAGTCGGCTGTACCCTAGGCCACGAGGCCGGGGTATCCCATCCGCTTCAACGATTGAACGAGCCCATCCACTCAAATCAAATACATGACCGACGGCATGCTGCGACGCGAGATCCTTACGGATCCGTATCTCGAGCGCTACTCAGTTATCATGCTCGAGGAAGTCCATGAGCGAACCATCGCCACCAACGCCCTGTTCGCTCTTCTAAAGAAGGCTATGACTCGAAGACCGTCTCTCAAGGTCATTGCAACATCGGCCACACTCGACGCCGAAAGATTTTCAGACTATTTCAACCGCCGCCCCATCCTCACCATCCCCGGCCGGATCTACCTGGTTCAGATCCTCTACTCGAAAAATCCAGAACCAGACTACATCGAGGCGGTCGTCACCACCGCATTTGACTGAGGATGGCGGAGACATTCTGGTTTTCCTGACAGGCCGAGAAGAGATCGACATGACTTGCACTATCCTGACTGAAAGAGTGAAAGCCTTTGGGTGCACCATCCCGGAACTCATCATCCTACCGATTTACTCAACTCTGCCGCCCGAGAAACAAACTCACATATTTGAGCCCACGCCGCGTGGAAGCCGAAAGCTCCCAACATCGCTGAAACGTCTATCACCATCGACAGCATCCGCTTCGTCATCGATTCGGGCTTTGTTAAGCAGAACATCTTTGACCCAAAGCTCAGCATGGAGTCGCTCGTCGTTACTCCAATCTCACAAGTCCAAGTCAACCAGTGGGCAGGCTGTGCAGGCCGCACCGCGCCAGGGAAGTGCTTCCGGCTCTACACCGAGGCCGCCTACCAGTCAGAGATGACGCCAGCCACGGTGCCCAAGATACAACGCACAAACATGGCCAACAAGGCACTCCTTCTTAAAGCCATTGGCATCAACAACATCCTTACCTTCCCCTTCATGGAGCCTCCATCCGCCGGCGCAGTCTATTCAGCCCTACACCTCCTCTTCGATCTGGGCGCACTCGACGGCGAGGGCTTGCTCACGCGCCTCGGACGGCGCATGGTCGACATCCCCATGGACCCACGCCTGGGGCGGGCGCTCATCGCGGCGGCCGAAAAGGGGTGCTCAGCCGAGATGCTCAGCATCGCGACCATGCTGGTAGACCACCGTTTTTACCGCCCTCAAGACGAAAAACAATGCTACCGGGCCGATGCCAAAAAAGCTCGCTTCCACGGCCCGACCAGCGACCATCTCACGCTGTTCAACGTGCGCTTGGCCTGGTCACGGACCCTGACGCGGCACGGTTACCCGGTCATCTCGTGCTCCGGCGCCGTCCACAGAGCCTATCCGCCGCACGCTCTGCGCCGGCTTCTGCTGCAACGTCGCCCGGCGTTCATCCGGCCAGGGCCCCGCGTCGTTCAAGACCCTAACCAACGGCTCGGCCGTCTTCTTGCACCCTTCCTCGGCACTAGTATCGCCGGCTGGATAGGGATAGTAGAGCGTAGACCTGGTGGTGTATCACTCGGCTGTGGCGACCAGCAAGGCGTACATACATTGCGTGACGACCATCGAAGCGGGATGGTTTTTGGAAGAGACTGGATGTTTGTACAAGTGCAAGAAGGCAGAAGCAGTGTCTAGGTCGAGAAGGAAAGTGGGGGGTTGCGCGAAGGAGGGAGGCAATTCGGCCACTGGCTGGGAGGGATACGAAAAGAGATGAGTGGCTGTTAAGTTACCGGATGAAGCAAGCCGCGCGGAGATGCGGGGCTACATGGGGGTAGTTTTGGGATGGAGAGGAGTTTGTAATGGGAGTGGACGCAGCAGTTAAGAGTCTAGGTCCTGGTGTGCATAATCCCGCAATAGATTCTGTATATAATCCCACAATCGATTTCTCTCAAGCCAAATCTTCCCCTATCTACAAAGGACCGCCTCTCCTGCCCGTAACCAAACGTCTCACCACACCTGAACCCCCCTCTTCTCTTCTAGAACTTTACCTCTAAGCGCAGGGAGATCCGTCCTGTAGTTTTGTAAGAGACACCCCCACATGCCAAACCGCAAACCTCCCTACAATCCTCAAGGAGACGAATACTTGTACCCATACTTCGCCTTCGCCGCCTCCACGAAGGCCTTCTTCTCCTCCATCCGCTGCTTCGCCTCTCCGCCCTCGCTCCACGCCTTCTCCAACATCCCGTTAGAGACTGATGAGGGCGACCCGCTGGGAACCGTTAGGCCCCTCTGGACGGCGGGCCGGGCGAGCAGCCTGTCATACCACGCCTGGACGTGGGGGAACTGGCCGGGCACGTCGAGCCCGCTGTACCTGCTGATGTTGACCCAACCGACGAGGCTCATGTCGGCGATGCTGTACGTGCCGCGGGGCCCGGGTCCGGCGACGTAGTCACGCTCGGCGAGGCGCGCGTCGAGGATGCCGTAGAGCCTCTCCGTCTCGCCGACGTAGCGCTGGGTCGGGTAGGGGATCTTCTCCGGGGCGGCACCGAGGAAGTGGTTTGCTTGGCCTTGCCTTTTTTTCGGGGGAGGGGTTTGTATTAGGTTTTTCGATTCCTGGCTTGATGCACTGGGGGACAGAAGGTGAGAAAATAGAAGAGGGGAGCTTACATAGGCCCTAGACCACCGTGCTGCCAAGAGATCCACTGCTCGCAGACGGAATAGTCGTCCGAATCAATAGGGAAGCTGAACTTGTGCTCTGGGTCATAGTGTCGTGCGAGGTAGGTCAGAATGGCGAGGCCCTCAAAGACGACAAAGCCGCCGCGGTCGTGGTCGACGATTGTGGGGATGCGGCCGTTGGGGTTGAGTGCCGTGTACCATGGCTGTTTTTGCGTGTTCTTGCTGATGTTGATTGATTGGACCGTGTAATCCGTACCATATGCCTCTTTGAGTTCTTCGAGGAAGACTGAGACCTTGTGGCCATTAGGCGTTCCTAGAGAGGACCAGTGTGATTAACTCAGTGGAGGAGGGGGGGGGGGAGGCGGCAAGACTGACCGAAAGTCAAGAGCTCGATACCGGACTTGGCAATGAGACCCGTGGGTTCGGCCATTTCGTCTGATGCTGTCTGAGCCGAGTTTGCAGCGGAGGACAGTGTCTTTGAATGGATGCGTGTCGAGAACCGAAGAGAAATGGGACGAGGCGATACAGTCTCTCGGGTCCTACTAGGCCTGGGAACAGCTAGGCTTCTTATACAATAACGAGGTAAAAGACGACTCCTTCGTAAGCAGCTTGACATGGGTCTACGTGTAACGCAATTGGCTATTTGCATGCTCGGAGAGGCCGTCTTTCCCAACTTATATATGTAGATACTGGCTCTCGTTAG
Source organism: Madurella mycetomatis (assembly GCA_022530565.1). Lineage (NCBI taxonomy): Eukaryota > Fungi > Ascomycota > Sordariomycetes > Sordariales > Madurella > Madurella mycetomatis. The sequence goes on along the minus strand of JAJTVB010000003.1, from coordinate 7,971,304 downwards.
CGTTCTTGTCGATGGCGGCATGCCAGCCCCGCGTTCCGCATGCGATTACGCAAAATGCTCCCTTTACTTACTAATGCTTCATCACCTGCAATCATCTGTTGCATTGGGCTTTGTCATCCCTCGGGAGACCTTGTGTAGGATTACCAATGCTTGCTCTTAGTCCTATGGGGTTCATAAAGTAATCTCCCGAATAGTTGGATATGCAATTGACAACCCTATTATGACGCGGGTTGCTGGTAGGCCACCAGCGTTAAAAGCTGAGAATTGGCCCAAGCAGAAGGGGGTTTACAGGGACCAAATAAGCTATGTGGGGCCTGTGGGGTTAAACAAACTCGATCCGCTTTGCGAAAGAGCGGGCCGTTTCCTTATCTTATCGATCAGAACCGCTGGTTTCCCAAAAATTTTCCCCATGTCGAAGCCCCTCTGATTGATAGGAGGGCCTGAGGATGCAGTGCCGAGCCGACAACACCACCGCCGCACTTCGATTGATATGCATAAGCAGCAGTTATGAAGCGGAAACTGGATAGGAATGACGAGCCCTCCACGGTGGCGGAATCCGAGAGCAAACCCAGCCAAGCAGAGCAGCAACGGACCGAAAGTGAGCCGTCGTTCGCCGAGCTGGGGCTCGACCCGCGCCTGGTGCAGGCCGTCGCGAAACAAAGCTTTGAGAAACCGACACTCGTCCAGCGCAAGGCCATCCCGCTGGCGCTGCAAGGCCAGGATGTGCTCTGCAAGGCCAAGACAGGTTCCGGGAAGACGGCTGCTTATGTTCTTCCCCTACTCTCTTCTATCCTAAAGCGCAAAAGTGTATGTGCCTTCACCCTAGCCCTCTTACCTCTGCCTACCTGGATCTAACATGCTGAACCAATCCACAGACCGACTCTACGTCATTCACCACCGGCCTCATCCTCGTCCCGACCCGCGAACTCGCCGACCAAGTCTTCAAAGCCATTGAGCAGTTCTCAGCCTTCTGCGCGAAGGACATCCAGGCCGCCAAGCTGACCGAAAACCTCTCGGACGCCGTCCAGCGCTCCCTCCTGGCCAATATTCCGGACATTGTCGTCTCGACCCCGGCCCGCGCATGGAACAGCGTTAACTCGTCGGCCCTCTCGCTGACCAAGCTGCAGTATCTGGTACTGGATGAGGCCGACCTGGTGCTGTCATACGGCTACGATGAGGACATGGAGAACATCTCGCGGTCGCTGCCGAAGGGTGTTCAGACCATCATGATGAGCGCGACGCTCTCGGTTGAGCTGGACACGCTGAAGGGCATCTTTTGCCGGAACCCAACGTTGCTGGACCTGAAGGAGGAGTTTGGCGCCGAGGACGAGAAGCTTACTCAATTCTACGTCAAGTATGTTGGAATTCGGCGGAAATCTGGTTCGGGAGTTGGCTAACAGACGTTAGATGCGGCGAGGACGACAAATGGCTGATTTCGTACCTCATCTTCAAGCTACAGCTGATCAAAGGGCCATGTTTGATCTTTGTCGCCGACATAGATCGGTCGTACCGGCTGAAGGTGAGATCCAGATGCCCTATCCAGTGGTCCCACAGCATTCTGATGGCTTGCAGCTTTTCTTTGAACAATTCAGCATCAGAAGTTGCGTCTTGAACTCCGAACTGCCTATCAATACTCGGATCAAGATCATCGAGGAGTTCAACCGTGTAAGTCGAAATGAATGGCTTAAGAGGCCCAACGCTGACGCGTGAGTATAGGGCATCTACGACATCATTATCGCGTCTGACGAGAAGAGCGAGGTGTTTGGGGATGAAACCGCTGGCGAAGGGGAAGCCAAGGAGACCAAGATAGTTCCCAAGTCCAAGAGTGGGGCGGAGGAAGCGGAACAAGTAAAAAAGAAGAGGAAGCGCCAAAAGGACGAAGAATACAGCGTATCTCGAGGTATGGCGACTGGTTTTGGTTGTCTCGAGCTAAGTCAGGCTAACTAATGTCGCAGGTATCGACTTCAAGAACGTTGCAGCCGTGGTCAACTTTGACCTACCCACATCTTCTTCGTCCTACACTCACCGTATAGGGCGTACGGCCAGAGCTGGGCGCGCCGGTATTGCCCTTTCCTTCGTCATCCCTAAGGAGCTCTATGGCAAGCACAAGGCGACATCGATAAAGAGCTGCGAGAAGGATGAAAAAGTGCTAGCCAAGATCATGAGGCAGCAGGCCAAGCAGAACAGAAAACTCGAGCCCTACAACTTCAGCAAGCCCCAGATGGAGGCATTCAGATACCGCATGAACGATGGTAGGTCCGCCCAGACTCCGAGGGCATCGACACAAGATCTGATTCTTTTTCAGCTCTCCGTGCCGTCACGAAGGTAGCGATCCGGGAGGCGAGGACAAGAGAGCTGAGGCAGGAGCTGTTAAGGAGTGAGACGCTGAAGCGGTGAGTATCCTTTCCTATTCTCCGCGCATACGGCTATTGACTCGCCGCGCAGGTACTTTGAAGAGAATCCGGCGGAGCTCTCGCATTTGAGGCACGACGGCGAGCTCGGCAGGACGACAAGACAACAACCGCACCTCAAGCACGTACCCGATTACCTACTTCCCAAAGAAGGGAAGAAGGCGCTGGCATCTAGCGATGTCGGTTTCGTGCCCTTTAAGAAGGAAGGCAAGGACAGGAGACGCAGGAAAGGCAAGCCGAAGGGGCGGTCGTTTAAGGTTGGCGGGAAGGGGGACCCACTAAAGACGTTTAAGGTCCGGCGGAAGGCGAAGTGAAGCAAAGGCCCGAGTTGTTGTACTTTTAGCGACAGGGTACAGTCGGCGAGTCTATCAATCCATACCCCGTACTTTTTTTTTTTTTTTTTTTTTTTTTTTACGAACAGATCCGTCTCCGACTTCAGACTCCTGTATTGTCCGCCTAACGAGTTACGACCCCTCATTGCCATTGGCTCCGCGATGGCTATACATCAAACTTTCTGGTGGCCAAAAGATTCCTCGCTAGCAGAGCCTGCTTGCAAACCTAATATCAAAGGGGTGAAGTATAAACTCACCGGGCCAGCCACGTCCAGTTGAAATATAAGACGCTGCGGTCAATGGCAACTGCATCATAAACCTACCTCCTGACCGTATATAACCATGCCCCTACATCCCCAGCTGCCGAGCTGCATCGGACGACAACCAACACCACCGCCATCGTCACATCGGGCAACAACAGCCTCACCTAAATCTGTAACAGGCCAAAACAACCTCTTCCACCAGGACGGAAGAGAAGAACAAAACCAAAAACGTCAGTCGACACCTCCTGGCAGCCCCTCTTCAACAGCAAACTCGCCCGTCTCAACACCTCGTTCCACCGCGCCCCCGATGCGAAGCATCTGTGCGAGGAGACTGCATGCGTACGGCTCCAGCGCCTGGCCGTGCATGCTCAGTGTTTTGATGACGGTGGTGGTGTTATGGCGGTCTACCACGAATTCGGCAGGCTGGTAAGAGGAGGCGGGTCGTAACGGCGCTGGCGGCGCTGGCGGCGCTGGATGGGATGGTATTTGGAGCGGCGAGGTGGCGGGGTTGGTTTGGAAGAGAAAACGGGAGATAAAGCTAGAGGGGTGCAGAAGGCTGAGATGGATGAAGCGGGAGGAGAGGCGATGCAAGAAGGTAGTGAGAGTAAAGAGGAAGAGCAGGATCTTGAAGATGAAAGAGTAGAGGAGGAAAAGGTAAGTTGCAGGCCCGAACTGACAGCGAACAGAATGGAGTGCGAGGAGCTGGGAAAGGAGGATTGTGTAAAAGAGGATCTAAGCATGCACCGAAGCTTGACTGCGTCCTCGTCTATATCCTCTAGGAGCTGCTACAGCACCCTGAGCTGCGTCCACCCTCTGTCCTCTGCGGGGATACAGTCAGAGCTCTGCACCTCCGCGAAGGTGGTGAGCTGCATCAAAGTGGAGAAAGCGGAAGTGGGCTCACGATGGCGGATTCCGAAACTCTCCTGGGTGTTTACTCAGGGACGAGTAGTATGACTACCCTGCTGCTGATGTGCACCGGGCATGGCAGTGGACGTCGAGGTACCTTACAACCTGTGTCTCCACCTCACGGCTTTGCGGGGATGGTACATAGCTCGCCACCCGTCCGTCACCCGCCACCGCCAAGGCAGGAAACATTACAAGAACCGCGCAACATCCACGCAAACTCTCAAACATCAAACAACAGAAGACTACCACAAACCTCTACAGTATTGGCCAATCCTCTACCACATTCCACCACGACTATCCCAGACTCACACTGTCAATAAAATGTCTGACAAGACAACCACCCCGGCAGCCGCTGCCCAGTCGGGTGCCCCGGAAACTACGCAGGCGCCCAGTGCTACCACATCGCAGCCGACAGGTGCTGGGGTCAACACAGGCGCGGGGACGACACGGCCCAAGACTGAGGCCGAGCTCGAAGCCGACCGGCTCTACGAGGAGGCGATGGAGGAGGAGTATGCCAAGCGTGAGGGCGGAGCATGAGGGGTGCCTGTGAAGTATGGGCGGGGTCCTAATGGCGCTTGCCGTACTCAATGTTAAACTCATAAAAGATGGCGTAGGAGCAGGATCTCCACCTACTAGATACTCGTTGATATTGGTAGAAATCGAAGATCTCTCTTCTCTACTCGGAACATTCGATACACCGTGGGTTTCCAACGCAGCTTTAGCATGACATAGTGAGACGGGCCCGGCAGAAATTTGCTAACACAGTCAAGGAACAGTAAAACAAAGTATATTCACTACAATTAAGAGCGCCAGCGCGTACATCTATGCAGAACGCTCGGCTGTCGCGACGCTCACCACGACCCTACCTCCGAGAGCCCCTCTCACGCCCCTTGGCCAGCCGAATCGGATGCGCCTCGGTGTTATACACAAACTGATTCGCGTGATCAGTCTTGACCTGCCATGGAGCATCCTGCGTCACCAAAAAAAAAAAAAAGCCATTGTCAGCCCCAGCTCCCGTTCCAAAAACATTTCCGCCGCCTGGTGGCGAGGGCAGGCGTACTCACCTCGGCATGAATCAGATAGCTATACTTCAGCACCTCAGCAAACCAGAAACTTTCCTGGAAATTGGAGAAGCTGCCGCCCCCGGGCCTAGTGACATCCCTGATGCTGGAATACCCGCTGCCCACGCGGCACGTCTCGTGGACCGCCTCGAACGCCTCCCACGCCCAGTCCTGGTACTTGGAGTCGCCCGTGGCGCGGTAGGCGTAGTAGTAGCTCTCGATGACCTCGGGCCGCAGGACGTAGCCCGAGTTGGTGACCCAGAAGCCGGCCTCGTCGTAGAAGGCCTGCTGGGAGGCGGGCGGAGGCGGGTTGTGCGTCGGGTCGGTGGGGGCACGCGACAGGTCCTGCCAGCGGAACGTCTCCGGCCCGATGCGCGTGGCCGTCGACGCGTACGTGGCGCGGCAGCCGTCGACGAGGGCGAGGCCCATCTCGGTGTAGGCCGGCTCGCCCAGTACGAGGCCGCCGAAGATGAAGTTGCCGGCGTTGAAGCAGGCCACTTTTTTATTGAGGTCGTGGTTAGAACATGTCAACTTGGGGGACAGGGGAGGGAAGGAAGGGAGGGAACCGACAGTGTTCAGAAACGAAATGCAACGTTTGATTTCGCCACATGGCTAGGAAGGTGAGATCCGGCCGCGTTGTCGGATGCGACGCGAGGTACTTGATCGACGAGTCGGCTGCTTTAATCCAACGGTCGCGGTACTCGCCGAAGCGGTCCGGGTCGTACAGGAACATCTTGATGAGGTACTCGTAGAAGCTGTCGGTCCCGCCCCCCCAGCCGCCGTTGCCGTCTACGAAGAGGCCGGTCGTGATGTTGACATTGGTCCCGAGCAGCCCGGGGAAGGGCTCCCCCAGCGCGGGCTGCGGGTGTAGGAGGTACGACTCGGCTTTTTGAACGAGCGTCGCGTACTCGTCGTCGTTGGTCAGGTCGCTCAGTCGCGTCCATTCCAGCACCAGGGTACCGATGGTGGCGATGCCGTTTGTTTCTGAGCCTGATTTGCGCGGTGGGTTGAGGAAGAGACCATTGTCTGGGACACCGCTGGGCGTGTCGAAGGCGACTTTGAGGTTGTCAGCTAGCCGCTTGGCTTGGTCGAGGATGGCTTTTGCCTTGTCTGGCTGATCAATGTGGCCATCTAGAGGGCCCGTAACGAGGTCATAGGCTATTGACCATGTCAGTCACGGCACAGGTTGCACGCGACATGCCCTTGAGTCTTTACCAGACAGCAACCCCCCAAGGTACCGGATGGTAGTCTCGAACAGAGATACCTCGGTGGAGGTGTTATCAAAGTTGATCTTTGGAATGAACTCCAAGATTTGCTCCACCACATCCCAGTTTCCCATGACCAGCGCAGTGCTGAGCGCATCTACAGCGCTTGCGCCCCATCCATTCCTTGAAGACAATTGTCGGTCAGCCATTACCGCAAGCCGGAGAGCACGTATCAGACACACCTGTCGTCCGCAAACCCATTCGACACGGGCCGGAGGGAATCATGGGGAAAGGCGTATTTGTAATACCCGTCCCATGATGTCTGAAACGCCTGCTTCACCGCGTCGGTGCGCTCCTTGTTGACCGCATACTGTGGTGCACGAGGCTTGTGAGGTGCTGCCACCACTAACGCTGCCAGAAGGACAACGCGTCCAAGGTTGTTGAAGTGCATGGCTTCTTGGGCTTCAGAAGGCGGCCTGGCAAACAGTGTCCTGGCGCAGAGCCAGGAGAAGATAAACAGGCGATGGCAAAGTAGCCCACGCAAGACCGGAAGGACCCCGGGGAAGGAACGTGACCCGAGGGCGCGCTAGAGAGCCAAGGACGACTGGAATTTCCGGAGGAGCTATTATATTAAAATCTCGCCGTGGCCGAATGCCAACCGAGGACGAGTCGGACGACAGATGGTGCCCGATGCAACTCTCTGCAAGCCCATGTGGGCAGGTAAATGCTGCGCTCCAGCTTCTGAACCTTGCAGACCGGCCAATGCGCTGAAGAACATCAGAAGGTAGCACACCGCCCTGCATGAGAGGCAACGAAGATATGCACCCAAGCAAGGGGAATCGTGCTCGAGCAAGCCACGGCGTGCTGAGTGCCGATCTGTGGCGCTCCCTGAGTGACACGGAGCGGCAGCGTGATTGGCCAGTTCCGTCGTAGACCTGCCAAAAGAAGCAGGAGCTCGGATCCTGCCGGTGACATTGGCGTTGGCACCTTTTTGGCGTTGGGACCAATATCTACTACCTTATGGTAGTGAGAAGCCAATGTTACAATGCAGTACCGATATTGTCTTCTGACCATTCCGCCCTGAGCTCCTGGCCGAGAAGGATGAGCCAGGAAATGACGGATTCGCCGACAGCATCTTCTGGTTTCCGGGAGGGGGAGGGGGTTTGGGCCTAGATCTGGGAACAGCGCCTGGCTGCCAACCGTACTATGCTAGAAGATCTCAATACCACCTACAGTAGCGCCTTGATCTTTTCAAGACAACCAGCAAGCAGAACCCGGAAAAGGGCCGAAGCCCGAACTGCGCCATCCGCCGGTCATGTTCCTTTGAAAGGAATGACTGCCGATTCCGGGTTGCATTTCAAAATATGCAAACTTTGCATCTTTCTGCTCATGAGAACCGTATCCTCTGGGAGGGGTAGGCAGCAGCCCGTGCTGGGGACTTCCACACCAGGTTTGGAGCCGCGTCCGTTCCCGGACCCAAGACCGCGGATGTATCAAGCGATCTATTTAGGATAAAGCCGTCGCTCATTCTAGATTGTGCGACAATCAAGCTCAGATGATGGGCAACCCGCGGTTGTTGGAAGGCCGGAAGTCAGATAGAGGTTGCTGCAACATTCTCGTCATCCCCCGCAAATGCGGGAGAGATCACAAGGGTTGAACTTGGCGCATGCACTGTGGATCCCGGTCTACTTACCCCCCCCCCCCCCCCATTTCGTGGACGCCTCTCCCGCCAGTGCTGTTGCTTGGCAGACCAGATGCCGAACCACTCTGCTTTTGTCCAGGGAACTTCTGCTCGACAAAGCTAAGAGAAGACAACCCAAGTAAGCTACGAATGCCATGGTTGTCGTAATAGTGGTCTTGGTCCCACAACGCAACTGTACATGGATGCAAGAATGCTTTGGGAAATCATGATAGGTTCATCGGCTGGTCATTGTCACACTCCCGTTGCATGACCTGTCCGCCGACACGAATGGCCACCCTCCCATGGAACAGTGGACCTGTGGCCTGTACCTGGCAAGCACAGTAGCAGCCGACAGGTACATCGCGCTCTCCTGACCAATGCAGTGCCAAGTGACGGATCTCTGCGTTAGGGTCGTGTTGCGCGTTGCCGTGCGTTGGGGAAACTAGAACCCTGGCGTCCCGGCCAAACACAGCGAGCACTACTTAACCTTTCTCTCTGAGCCTTGCCAGCGCAGCCGCCACGCCCTCGCTCATCTGGTCACTCTTATGAGTCCCAGCAGGAGCCGGACCTGGAGCCGGGGCCAAAGCCGGCACGGTGTCACCCTGCTCTCCCCCTCTCTCTGCGCCTTCCGCGGCCGCAATCATCCAAGCCTCCTCCGCCTCCTCATCGTCCCTCACTGTCCTAACGCTCGCAGCCCCTGCCTTCGAAGCGGCCGTCCCCGTGGGCACCCGGCCAATCGGCACGTCCCCAGTATCCCTCACCGCCTTCCTCCTCCCCGCCTTGCGCACCCTAAATGGCTCCTCGACGGCCTTGCACCAGCTCCTCACCTTCTTCTCGCCCCACCCGCCCACGACGGCGACCTGCTCCGGGCTAGCGTTCACGGCGTGGCGCAGGCTGCCGAAGCTGCTCACGAGGGCGACGGCGTCGGCCTTGTTGATGGTGCGGGGCACCGTCACGAACTCGACCAGCTTCTCAGCATAGCCCGTGGCCTGCTGCCCACGGATGGCGGCAAAGCCGGCGTGCTCGTACGACTTGTAGAGCTCCAGGTAGTGGGCGGCCTCGGCGGCGCTCCAGCAGAGCACGACCGTGACGTCGTTGACGACGGACGCCTTGGACAGCTCGCGGAGCGACTCCTCGTGGTTGGGTATGTCGACCAGCGTCAGGAGGATGCGCAGGTTGTACTTGTGCCGGAGGTTGCGGATGCGCGTGTAGATGTACTCCGGGTGGAGGCGGTGGTATTTTAGGCTGTTATACGCGCGGTTTTGGGCGGGATTTCAATGTTAATCAACCGATCAATCAATCAATCAATCAATCAATCAACCAACTAACCAACCAGTGGTTGTGGATATTGGCTGACATAAAAGTTGGGTATGCAGGTAGGTAGGCAGGGTAGGCAGGCAGGGTAGGCAGCGGGGACCCTCACCTCAGAAACAACGCGCAAGTCGTCAACCCCAATCCATAGTCGGCCGGGATGTCGCTGTACTCCCACGAAACCGACCGCAGGCACGCCAGCACCGGGTTCCCCTTTTGCCTGGGCGAGACGAGGATCGACGACCCCGACGACCGCGTCGGCAATGCTTGCGGAGTCGGCTGCACGACCTTGGCGCCCGAAGTGGAAGAAGCATTCGGCGGCGGCGGTCTGTCGAGCCGTTGAGGTGTCGGCTGCTGGATCTTTGGAGCCGCAGCTGGCCGCTGTTGAGGCTGCCTGGATGGACCAGGTTGCGCGGCTACCAGAGCGGCCAGAGTATCATCGTCGACACCAAAATCGTCGTCTTCCATCTTTAGCTGCGTATCTACTGTACGATGAAGATGAGTCGGGTGCATGCTTTGACTTCGAGAGCCAGGCAAACAAGCTTGGCCAGTGCTTGACCAGCGGTTCGAGGAACGCCTGTTCTTTGGGGTTTTGGGTTAGCGTCTCTCCTTGGAGTGTGCCCCACTACTGAGTGGGTCCCGGAGCTCTTGCCGATCTCTTATGGGGCATGCGGATCGGTGATCGGAGACGGGGAAAGCTCCGATGTGTGGAGCATCGCAGCCAACTTCTACGGACTCTGGTAAAACAACTGTATATTCCAATAGAACGACAATATCAAACTGCATTTGGAACCGGCCCACCCATATCCGCCATGCCAAAACTCAGGTATGCAGCGGACAACATTGGGTATATTGAATCTGATAGTATTTATCGGTTGGTTTTTTTTTTTTTTTTTTTTTTTTTTTTTTTTTTTTTTTAAAAAAAAAAAAAAAGAAAAAAGGTAGGAAAGAGGGAAAGAGTAATATCTACCTCTTATTCAGGTTTCGCCAAGCTACATCCCGCGATGTAGGTATCATCACAAGTCCTGTGAGAGTATGCAGACCGTCCCAAATTCGGTTAGACACAGTCGGTCCACATGAACATACAGTCGTTTTACCAGGGCCGAACTTTGACTGGCAGCCATCACGTCCTACCTATCAGGATGGCTTATACAATGGTGAGATGAGATCACAGTGTCATGTCAACGCAGTATGTTGCGTTGAAACGGGCTCTCCTATTTCCCGTGTCACTACTGAGGTTGCCACATACATGGAGAAATGTAGAGATCAGAGTAACCGATCTGACACTGAGAAATGATGCCCCGAAACTACAGAGGGATATACCATGAACGCCCAATAATCCCGTGGGGAACCCTTCACCCTGGTATCATAAATGAAATTCCCTAATCTAGCTCCTCTGTTCCGAGTTCTGCTCCGTAGTCGCTCTCACTCGTCGTCCCGTTCCCATTCAACGAGTCGTGTATCGTGTACAATGCCCGTAACCACATATCGAACATCATCCCAACTGACCGCGACTCCTCGGAGCCGTTTCCGCTCTCCAAGATCTGGTCCCGTAACCTCTCATAGGCCTCGATCATGACCCACACCTGCAGAGCTGATGTACTCACGCAAGACCGACTTGGTCGGTTTGCGAGTGCAGATGACAGGTCACGCGTGAGAAGATCCAGGCATATCTGCAGGCTCAGATTGTCGTCCGGGGGCGAATGGGGCGGGTTGCTAGGCACCTCCAGAACCGGCGGTGTCAGCTCTGGTGAAAACGAAACCGGCTTGAAGTAGACCGTCTCCTCCTCAAACGAAACTAATGTGCCGTCGTCCGACGTTGGCGAGAGTTGTACAAGCTCGGCCAGGTGCCTTGGTGCGCATATCGGAGCGTCGTCCGGTAGACTCTCGGAACTCCGCTGCCGCCTCATGCCTGACGCCTCTTCATGGTCATCGTCGCCGTCATCGTCTTGGAGCGAGGGCGGAGGCTCGGAGTAGGAGTCGGTGCATACAGAGGCGCGATAGTCGAGCAAAGCCCGGTACTGCTCAGCAATGAGTTCGACGCTCGAAGTCCTAGCGAGGGCATTGCTGGGCCTCGCGATATCCTCCAGCTGTCCAATCGAGAAGATGGGCGTCTTTGCGCGGCGTCTCATTTTCGGCGTCGACGAGGTCGGAGTGTCTAAAGTGGAAGCCGGCGGCAGCTGGGAGTTGGCGGTGACGAGATGGGAGAGCTCGGGAACTATGTGCGTGTCGATTCCAAGATGCTCCCATGACGTGGAAGTTGTCTCGTGCGCGTGGACGCACCCGTCTCCCCGGAAAAACTCGGCCCATTTGGGATCGCTGAGGTCCGGGGAAGGCAATGGCGGCCCTTGATTTTGCGCCTGAGTTGCTGGTTTGTTGTCTGCCGTGTCGCATTTATTGGATGACGGGGTTTCGGTCGGCGCGCCGGAGCCGAACCGCCACGCGATGTTGCTTCGATGCCTCGACACGCCCTTCTGCAGTTTCCTCCTCAGCTTAGGGCCCTTGGATACCGACGGGAGAGCGGCCAATAGGCTTTCTTTCCTCTGCTCCATTGTTTATCGAGAAATGCCGATTTAGGCGATGGAGGTGATGGTAGTCAGACGCGGGAACAATATATAGCACGGCAGCCCTCTGCGGGCTCGACAAGCATTGCGGATGAAGGCAGAAAGACTCACAACGGCTTATAAGTTGGAGAGCGGGAAGAGTTTGAGAAAAATGACGTCCCCAAGACATGTAATAGTCACACCAATTGGGGCAACTTGGGTCCTGGGTGGTCCAAAAAGACGGTTCCGCCCACATCCAAAAACAAGATCTCACCCATACCTCACGAGAGGCCGGTTCCGTGCAGCAGCTACCCTGTTCGGCCTCGCATGGCTTGAATCATGGAAGCACTTGAACTCGTGGCCGTGGAAGACCGTTCAGGCAAATGACCGCTCTAGCGTAACACCAATGGACGCCACATTCTGATGCGCTTGTACTGTAGCAGCGGGAACGCGGCTGGACGCCGGCCATGCAGTGCCGTCAGACCCCGTTCCCATTCGAGAAAGCATGACTTGCATTTCGGGCGCAGTGTGGTGGGCGGACAGACGGGCTCCGAGTATGTCGAGACGGGAACGCAATCTTGGCAAGGTGAGCACACATGGTGTGCCGTCAGGTGGTGGGATCTCTCTGGGTTTGCTGCGTAAAGCATTCCGACGGCTGAGTCGGACCTCGGGAATCACATGGACCGAAGCCGCACTGCTCGAAGAGGGTGTCAAACAGAAGAAGCCCACACGCCGCGTTTTTCTGGGATCATGAGGCAGCCATGGAGCAAAAATCTGCGTTTTACTACCGCGATAGTCAGCCGAGGGTCAGCCGGCCAGCGGGTGGTGGCCTTGCCAGACCCCAGGGCTCAAAGTGCGGGGAAGAGAAGGCGGTCCAGCCGTCCGTTGGAATCGGTGGTAAAAGGCTAATGCCGGACAATTGCTGAAACATGCACCGCACATCGCAAACCAAAAACTTTGGCCTGCGGGCCAGTTCCTGCTAATGGACGCAGGGCATACCAGTCCTCGCTGTCGTCGTGGGATTGCAGCAGTCCAGGCAAGACGAGGCGGGATGAAAGCTGCTTGCTGATGTTTCGGCAGGTTCGACTGACAAGGCGCAGATACCGTGTGCTTTCCTCCCTTACTGGTTCGTCCCTCTTAGTTTCCCAATAAACTAACCCTTTTCAGATCATACAACACCCAAGCGATCAGCTACCCGACTCTGCTGACGTGAGGGCAATGGCGTCGTATATCACAGACGGCTGACCTGGCGGTAAAGAATGAACGCAGACTCTTGCTGAGTAGGGCCGGTAGCTGGGCCCTAGGGATCGTTAGGGATAGCGCTCAAGGGTGTTTCCCTTGCTCACTCTCCGTGAGCCGAATCGACGCTACCCCGACTTCGTAGGGTCCCGAGGCCGCTACCGGAACCGGGGGATCTCCGGGAGGGGGAGCATGCTGTGAATGACGATGACAGCCAGCTCGACGTCATCGGCCCAGACTCGGTCCTCGAGCGCAATTGACCCGACAGCGGCCCGCACCCCCAACACAGCAGCGTCCAGTGATGGAGCCGGATGGCGGCCCACCCGATTTTATCCATCAATCATAGGCCAAGGGTGCCTTGAACTGGGCGGGTTTTAACCCCACTATGCCCCTCACTCCTGCACTGCTCGGTGTTGGACGCCGACAGCGCAGGTCGTGGCTTCAACTTGTGGCCATGACTCTCAGCCATCGAAACCTCTTTGGTGTCGAAGGAATTACGTGACCGGCACGGGGATACTTCATAGGATTTGGATCTCATTGTTGGCTAGGCGCCGCTGTTCACCCCGGGGTTCCCATAGGGCTCCCAACTCTCCGTACACTCCGACCAGCCCGCTTTCGGCACCCCGAACACGCCTGACGCCATGGCTGAAATTACCATCACTGGTTGGGTCACACGGGATGTGCGGTTTCCCACCTCGCTGGACAAGACGGGCTCAGATGCCATGAATGCGGCTGGGGATTACTCGGCCGCCTACTGCATTCTGCAGACAGACTCAGCCCATTCTGGGCATGGCATGGTACTCGGCTCCGATCAATGTGAATCTTTGCAACCTCGGGGCTGACGTGCACCTCAAAGACGTTTACCATTGGCCGCGGAAACGACATCGTCTGCGCCGCTATCAACCACGTTGCCGATCGCATCAAGGGTAGGACGCTGTCTAGTCTCGTTGCCCACTGGGGCAAGACATGGCGACACCTCGTCAATGACAGCCAGCTGCGGTGGATCGGCCCGGAAAAGGGTGTCATCCACCTGGCCTTGGGCGCCGTTGTCAATGCAATCTGGGATCTACGGGCAAAGGCGCTCGGCAAGCCCGTATGGCGCGTCGTGGCTGAGATGACGCCAGAGCAGATTGTCGATTGCATCGACTTCCGCTACATTACCGACGCATTAACACCCGAGGAAGCCCTGACAATGTTACGGGAGGTGGAGTCGGGCAAGGAGGACCGTTTACGCGACGTCGAAAACAACCTTGCTGTGCCGGCCTATACCACCAGCGCTGGCTGGCTCGGCTACAGTGAGCCGAAGATGCGCGCCCTACTACACACGGCTGCGGCCCAGGGATACAAGCACTTCAAGGTCAAGGTCGGTGGCGGCGTGGAGCTGGATAAATGGCGGCTGGGTATCGCGCGCGACGTGATCGGCTACGACAATGGATATGTCCTCATGGTGGACGCAAACCAGGTGTGGTCGGTCCCGGAAGCGATCGAGTACATGAAGCAGCTAGCTGAGTTCCGACCCTGGTTCATTGAGGAGCCAACGTCACCCGATGATATCTTGGGGCACAAGGCCGTGCGCGACGCGCTGCGGCCGTACGGCATCGGCGTGGCAACGGGCGAGATGTGCCAGAACCGCGTGATCTTCAAGCAGCTACTCATGGCGGGCGCCATTGATGTGTGCCAGATCGACGCCTGTCGCATGGGGGGTGTCAACGAGGTTCTCTCCGTGCTGCTCATGGCCAAGAAGTATGGAGTCCCGATTGTACCGCATTCCGGAGGCGTCGGCCTGCCTGAGTACACGCAGCACCTCAGCACCATTGACTATCTCGTCGTGAGCGGGAAGAAATCCATCCTAGAATATGTCGACCACCTGCACGAACACTTCTTGCACCCGTCGGTCATCAAAGACGGGTTCTACCAGACGCCAATGGAACCCGGATATAGCGTGGAAATGAAGCCAGAGAGCATGGACAGGTATGAGTATCCCGGCGGAGAAGGGAGCTGGTGGAGGAGCGAGGCGGCCAGGCCGATATTGGAGGGCGAAAAGATATAGTCAGGGAAGAGAGTTGGGACCTTGTGGTCTTAAAGCCCAAATACCTACCCCAAAGCATAAAAATTCAATGTCTCGAGAGGAACGAAAAAGGAACAAGTAGCTGCGACTCGTTTCGATCGAGTGACCTCCGGGTTATGAGCCCGGCGCGCTTCCGCTGCGCCACGCAGCTTGTGCTTGCTTGTTAAGTATGGACAATGAGAAAGTCGGTTATGAGCAGCGTAGCTCCGTAGGCGAGTTAAATTTGATGTGGAGTGGTGAGTCAGAGGCGGGTGCTAGACCACAACGGCCCGAAAAACCATGGCGGAGAACCGTGGAAGCCTTATGGAGAGCTGTATTTCCAGGCTCATGATTTGTCACGAAGCCACACCGTCATCAGGTCTAGAACTCGCTACCCCTGAATTACTCCGAATTACCCCTGGCACCGTCCCCGGGCCCGGGTACCTTACCCATCCCGGTCGTCAACCGAACCAACCTTGAGATGGCATAAACCTTCTTCCTACTAAAGAAAATTTCTTACTCCCAATGCAAACGTCCAATCCGGTAACAGTAAATTGCGATAGCTTGGTTATTGCTCCCATTCTCAGCGTGTGTATCTCAAAATTTTATTTTGCAGTTACGCTCCATCCCCGCCCGTGTCAACCCTTACAACTCTTGCCCGCCTACCCAGCTATGATTTTCTGATCGGCCTAGTTTTCCCACACGCCCGCCCCGTGCAAATGGACCCTTGTCTCATCTGCCTCTACATTTACAAGTGTTGTCCCATCTTGGTCAGACAACTCTAGAGTCCCGATAGCCCGATAAACTACGCTAGGGTACAAATCCCCAGCCCATGTTTGTCACCACATCTGGATTGAACTGGTGAGGGCGTTCCATATACTTCCATACCATATGGTTTGCTTGATCCTTGCTCAGCGTTCAAGCCGGGATTGGGGTTTGGTTCCCGTTCATACCTAAGCGCCTAGCCCCAACGAACTTACCGACACTTCTCAAACAGGAGTAAGGCTTGTGCTGCACAAAATGAGCAGAAGCTATCTACTTATCAACGTTACCTATATAATTGTCTCCATGATGCCACTGAGATATGCATGCAGTTGTCGGTTTCTCATTTTTTTTCTCGACATGGATTCCCACCGCTCGTTGCCGTCGAAGCATCATGCTAGCCCACAGTACAGCCCTAATTCCACGGCTGAGCCTAGAAATGATATCCCAACAGATAGTGCCAGGAAGAGCATGCAGGGTCTCCTTGTTCCCAAAACCGGTATCTCATCATCCGCAAATACCAATAATGTCATATATCGACCTGTCCCCGAGCGTCATCATCATCATCGCTATTTAGAAATGTTTACTCGTTTGCCGCCCTGCCCGTGGTATCTAACCGGGTCATGCCCACCGCAAAAACATATATGAAATGGGAGGGGAAAGAAGACAAGGAAATGAAAGGCGAAAGCTCGCATCAACACCCTTTCCCCAAACCGTTAGTAGGTACACACTGTGAAGGTATCATCGGTCAGAGCAACAAACACCCACCTCTCAACGCCAGTTCCCCGAATCTGCCTATCAACTTCGACAGCGCATAGACGCATGATAAACCTCTCGCTCACCGAAGAGCAGTAAGTTGCACTCACCGCCACACCGCCTACGTCCAGGCAGTCTCTCCCCTCTTGTGCGCTGAACCGCCAATTGACCCTTGACTCGCTCCTGGATTGCCAGTCTCACTCATGGATGGCAGGGGGATCGCCTTCCCTGTCGTTCTCTCTGCCTCACAATTCGGGCACGAGTCAGGGGTATCGTAGACATCACATAGATGTCTGAACCAGGGGTACAGTTCTTGCGCCCTGGGCCGCTTCTTCTGGTCCTCGTTCATCATGCGGCGGATGTGTGGCAGGATCTGGAAGACAGACGTGGTTAATTCCTGTTGCCGGCAGTTTCGCGCGACGAGATGGGTGGACGACAAGAGGGCGAGGTAGGTGTCAAAGTTGTGGAGGGACTCGAAGTACTTGAATTGATGGGATGGGCGACCGTCTAGGAGGTTGAGTTGTTCCTCGGCGAAAAGGGAGGTTTGTCGAGGAGGACGGTAGCCATCTCCAGGAACACCCATCCCAATGAGAAGATGTCTGAGCTCACGTCCCGCGAGGTTTCATGTACGGCTTCAAGGTCAGCGTATTTGAGCGTTTTAAGCGTCGGCCCCTCAGAGTATTGACCTGTCTCGAAGTGCTTCGACAAACCAAAATCTGTGAGGATCGGAAGTCCAAAGTTGTTAATCACGACGTTTTCTTGATTGATATTTTTGTGACGGATTCGTACCCCGTGGTTATGCTGGTAGGCGACGGCCTGGGACAAGCATCCGAAATAGGTGTGGAGGTACATGGCGATGCCGAAGATGCGCCGCTTATATGTTGAGGGTGGGTCCCTACGAAGGAGAGTCGGCGGCCCTTGCCTTGCAGCGATCTACTTTCACTGGGCTGATGCAGTAGTCCTCGAATGAGGCGGCGTAGGCAACGGTATGGGGGCGCTGGATGTTGGTCATGTTCTTGACTTCTTCCAACGCTTTCCTGCGGACTCTGCTGTCGGGCCCCGACAGGCGGAAGTTGTCCTTGCAGACTATGACCTTGAGGGCAAGAGGACGGCGGTAGGAGTACCCCTCTGGCGCGGCGACTTTGTAGACGACGGTTGATCCCGAGTTGCCGAGCTCCGGCCCCTGCTGGACGAACGGAGCCGGTGGCCGGAGGTACTCTTTGTGGCCGGAGGTACTCTTTGTGGCCGTGATGGAAAACCTTGTGTTTCGGTCGAGTGCCGCCGCTTCAACAGGCCTCAGCCAGAATTCAGAGGCCTCCCGGTTTGCGTCGTTCCAGACGAAATGAAGGTCATCACGAGTGTTGAGGAAGTCATTCAAAGGAATGGTCTGCGACTGCGAGCCGCTTACTTCGGACATCGAGTCGGATGTCGATGAAGGAGCGGACCTGATGTTGCAGAAATCAAACGAGAGAGAGGGGTGGTCGAGACCATGGTAGGAATCGCCCGTCTGCGCTTTGGTGCTAGGTAATCGACACAGGGCAGAAGGAAGAAAGTATCATCCTGAGTCAAGGTAAGCAACTCACCGGCCGCTGGCGATGTTAGTGAAAAATGGTCACTTGACTCCCTTGTTTTTTTGTTTCGGCAAGAGCGGCCTAGGTGCTGCCACAGACCTAATGACGGCCAGACCGCACACTCAGGTGACTACGCCAAACCACTCAGAGAATGACAACCAAAAAGAAAGTCTTTTTCAAGCAGTAGGAATAGATTTCCGCCTACCTGTTGAGCGAGCTTCAAGGAGACAAGTTATATACAAACGCTGGCCCTTCTATAAACACGGCGGGTATCAAATCCCTAAAACCCACAACAGGCTGAGCTCTAGGGAACAAAACGCCATATCACATCACATCCATACTCATCCGTCGTATCTTCATTCATGCAACATCCCACGCTCCGCTTCCTCCCCGCAGCCAGCCCATCTAACATCAGGTTTTTTTTTTATAAAAAGAAAAACAAATGGAAAAAGAAAAAGAAAAGAAAAAAATAAGGGCCCCATGACGCAATCCGGCTCGTGCCGAATCTCACTTCTGCGGCGCGCTACTGGTCCCTGAGTAGATCGCGTGCTAGGCACGCCATGCAGGCACACTCAGCGCACACAAAATTCCTTCACCATCGCGTAATTGAACCTCAGTCAGTCCGCTAAACCGGTCAAACCCGCCCTCGCCGAAAAATTGCCATAAACCGCTCCCTCCTCGCTGCTCTCGCTCTCCTCGTCGAGATCAACATCAACATCGCCATCGACGTCCGCACTCCCCGGACTTTGCACTCCGCTCGCCTCGGCGCTGCGCTGCAATCCCAGTCCAGCGCCAAAACCACCAACACCACCACCACTCCCACCTCCCATCGTCAACGCACCCAGGCTGTTCGCGCTCCCGCCGCCCCCCCCAAGCGCCAACATACTCTGCCTCCGCGCGGCATCGAAATCCACCGCGCTGCCGCTGCGGCTCAGCAGCGGCTTCTCGGGCAGCTGCTTGAGCAGGCCGGTCGAGATGTCCAGCATGCCCATGGCGAACTCGGTCAGGCCCTTGCCCCCGCCCGGTTTCGAGCTGACTGACAGCGTCCAGCGGTACTCGCCCAACCGGCGGCGGTACCAGTCCGCCTCCTCACGGCCCGGCGAAGTAGCCCAGAGCAGGGACCCAAAGGTGCCGATCAGCGCGAAATTCGTCTTGGACGCAAAGTACCAGAACGACCGGAGGTGCGACGGCGTGAGGCGGTTGACAAAGTCCATTGCCGAGATGAGCCGCGCCTTGGCGGCGCTCCGGCAGATGTGTTGGATGTATGGGTCGACGCCACCGCCGCCTCCGTTGCCCCCAGGGTAGTTGTTGATGAGAGGGGCTGGGGAGGGTGACGAGGACGATGCCGCCCCGGGTGAGAGCTGGCCGCTGGCTGCGGTGGACGCGTCTATTGAGCGGATGATGCGCCGGTGGAGGGTGATCTCGGTGGCGAAATACGCGAGGTGGAGGTAGCCGATGCTGGAGAGGCGGTTGGGCGGCGACGGGCTGGTGTGGAACGTGTTGTCCATGCGCACGACGGCCGGCAGCCCGCTGTACCATTCCTTGAGCTTGAGCTGGATCGGCTTGGCGAGCGACAAGATCAGCTGCGTGCCCTGCGGCCCGGCATCTGCGGCGGCCCGCGACGCCTGCAGAGTATAAAAGGTCTCGAGAATCTCGGCGAGGATCTGCGACAGCTGCACCATCTGCCCGAACAAGACACGCCCGCGCTCAATCTCTATCCTCTCTTCGACATCGTTTTCGTCCCATTCCACGTCGGGAAAGTCGTTTGGATTCAACTGCTGAACGGCCCAGTTGGAAGAGAAAATGTGCGAGGGCCGGCCGTGGACTAGGGCGCCCCATTTGTCCTAGAAGTAGCGGGTAAGAAGACGATTACACGTGCCCTTGGGCCGGGGAACCTACCTGCATATACAACGCCCAGGCCAGGCGCTTCCTCAGCCCGCGCTCCCAAGGAGGAATCTTCCAGTTAGTGCAGTCTAGATGCAGACCGAGCTCCTGTGCGATGGCGACCAACTGTGCTGTCGGCGCCCACTGGTCTCCCTCGGGCCGCTGCGATAGGAGTAGCCCAGCCTGTATTGTCGACAGCTTCGGTCGGTACATGGCATCTGCCAAGGTGACCCGCACTAGCCTCTCGAGCTCGCGGACATTCGGCCTAGGGAGACTAGCCAGTTCCTCCGAGTGGCCCCACCAGTTGATAGCCAAGATATAGACGGCCGCGAGAAGTGGGGGTGAGAACTCGCGGTGCGACCGTTCGTATTTTTCGAGGAACACGCCTTTCTGGATGATGGGGAAGCCAGGGTGCACGACCCGAAAGTACAAATCTATCAGCTTCCGGCCGTGAGGCGCCACCAGCCTCTCAATCTCATCTGCGTCATCAAAGATGTGGTCGTAGCCTGGAGTGTTGTGGTCGGGGAGCATGAGAAAGGTGTCATTGTCGCTCACCCTCCTGAGAGTCCCCCGGGCAAGGAGGCTCTCGTCGTTCGGGTCAAACGACGAGAGATTGATCAGGGACGGTTCAAAGTCGGTGGTAGGCCCTATATATTGGCTGTACCTATCTGTCTGTAGGCCGAGGGTGCGTTTCAGTAGTGTCGGACCGCCAAAGTTGGCCATGTCCTCGATCAAGGAGCTGCTGGCCGTGGTGCAAAGGACGCTAGACTGCTGACGCCGCCGCCTCCTGATATCAGACCGTCCAGGAGAACTACACCGACCAATCAGATGTTAGGTAAATTTCGTGTCGACACTGTGCCTAGTCCGGGGGTGTGTATGAACGGATGGGCAGGGGAATAGGGAGATAATGAAGAGCGATGTGGGGTAAGACGTCTAACCCGAATTTGTAACAGGGCATCCCTCACCTTCTCTTGCTACAGCTACCCTCAACGTCACCGTTCAGCTTGCGCTTCCGTGGCGGCGGGTTGTCAGACAAGGAGCACTCCGTGCCCGTGACCAGGCACGCAACGCAACTCTCCTCGTCCTCGTTCATGACGCAATCGCTTCGCCGGTGGAGGCAGGCTTCACAAGGGGATGCCGAGCGCCCGCTTACCGAGTCGGAATCGGGTGAGTCGAAGCCGCTCCGAAGCCCGGGGTACGAATCAAGGTGTATGCTCCCCTGGCGGCTCGGGGGAAAGCGCGGCGGTTTTGGCGCGATGGCAATGGGAGCCGTCCTGGGAACGGCGCAGTGAGCGGACATGGCGTAGGTAAAAATCGGAAAGGTCCGCGAACGGGTCTAGCCAAGCCCCCAACTCGAGGATGAGCGCAGTTCGGCAGGATGGCCGAGGATGCAACGCAGTGGAACGCTCTTCCTCCCTCCCCACAACGAGAGCCAAGCGCTACGGGTTCCCAATGCCCGGGTCAGAGACACACCCAGGCACCCCGTCACCTCCAACCGAGGCCGCCGTCTCTTCGACCAGAGATTTCCCCGTCAACGCCGGTCCCACGGCAGGGTTAGTGTGTGGTGGGCGTCCTGCGATCTGCCCTTAACGGACCAAACGGAGTAGCTCCGGAAGCGCAGAGATGACAGGGTCCACGGATGCCGCGCGAATAGATGGTACTCCGGTTTGTCAGGCACCGCAAGACTGTTGCGTCAAGGCAGATAAGGGCCGGCTCGTAGATAAGGCTGCTTGATGGCGTTCTCTGGCCAGTCGCAGGGCGGCTCCGGGTTCTGCCTCTCACGATCCACAGTCGGGTACCCACGCTTGCCGCCCCTGGCCAAGGTGGCACGGAGCCTGTACAGTAGGTGCTGTTTATCTCGGTATCAGTCCTTATCGTCGATATCTGTCGCCAGTCGGAGGCCCTGATTGTCGGCTCGGAGGAGAGGGTGAACGATACCACGGCCGGGGGTGTATGGGTCGAGTGAGATAAACAGGAAGGGGGGTACGGCAGCCGCCTGGCCGCGTGCGGGTCGGAGCAGGAGCTGATAAGTGAGCAAGTGGTAACGTTATGCGGGCCCGTAGATATGAGGGCGGACCAGATATGGTGTGGCCGGATTGGCAGGATCTATGTGATGATCGAGGCAAGGATAAGATAAGCCAGGCTTATCTGGGTCATTTGCGGTAGCAGCAGGCTCGAGCTTTCGAGGGAACTCGCATGAAAAACACCTGTTTGCTCTTGGAATGCCGTGGGTGTTGTCTCCTGTTCCTTTTTCTTCTTTCTTGCTCCTTTCCTCTCCCTCCGTTCCAAAGCTCTGGCTGGGACAAGGGAGCCTGGGGCCAATTGGCGAGTTTGGAAGGAGCTTGTAGCTGGAGAGTAGAGTCGGTGTGGTCCTGGCACTGACCGGTAATAATAAAGAAATGCAGGCCTCCCCTTTCGGAGGAGCAGTTCAGTGCGAACTCTCTCCCGATTTCCAGAGGCCGGACGCAAAGCAGTAGGAGCAGTTGCTCGCCGCCGAGGGCGCACTTTTACAGGAGTATAGGGAGATACCGAGATGCTGGTGCCAGTTGCCGGTTTTCTTGCCAGCTTCGCTTCCTTAGCTCTCGGTAAATCGCTAACACTTGGCAGATGTGCAGCAAATCGCCAAGCAAGAACACTGGGCAAAGGCCAGTTTTTTCATGCCTTGCTCGCTCGGCTCTCAGACGCGGATGAAGCCGTAAAAGGCATGCAGAAACGGATACCCGTCCGATGATAGCAGCAGAGTTTGACCTTATCATGATGGCGATTTCAGTTGGAAACTCCTAATGCCAAAGCCCGAGATAACGGTTGCAGGTTAAGCGATACCTGCAGCGACTTTAGCAGACCCTGGCGGTGTTTATCGCAGTAACAAAATTCAAGCTTTCCGCAGCGGGCAGCTGTTTAGACATCAGGCTCGATAGGAGCACCTGAAAGTCGCTCAGGGGTCGCCTCAAGGGTTGCATGCGCCCCGCCGAAGCATCGTCCCGTCGATGCGGATGGGCACCCGATTACCAAATAGAAAACGTCTGGTTAGCCAGCAACCGCCCTTTCGGGAATACATTTAACGTAATGACTCCCCCTTTGCCGAGCCAGAGTGCGTCAACGACGTCGGATCGGATCAGGAAAGCACTGCCCAGCGTCACAAGCCTGGCGTCCTTGCTTTTACCCTTCTGGCAGAGTCGCATGCCTTGCGTCCTGTTGGTCGGATTCTTCTTAAAATCTGATGGACAAGCCTCGTCGGAACTCTCGTGCTAAGGGCTGATTGGTGAGCGCGCCCAGATCCGCTAGCGCGATAGGCCATGCACGAGCGGCGGAAAACACGGCCTATTTAAAAGATTGAGCCCAGCTCTGCGGCCCCGAGATTTTATCGTCGCGGACCGTCATTGCCGGATGACCGGCAGGAGGTAAGTGGCAAGGAGAAGGAGGCCAGGTCGAGAGAGCGGGGGTGCTCCTCTCAGATTGCGTTTGCATCTAGAACGCCGGTGTGGGCTGACCGACTCTATCTTGCCTGCCGTGAATCGCCCAACAGCCTATCACGGCGAAGGCAAAGAGAGCTTCCAGGATTTCCAGATCGGACAAACATGGCTGCAGGTAACACACGGCTGACCTCCATTGAGATCTCGTGTAGGCGTGGGCGCGTGAGGGTCTTCCACAGAGAGTTTAGGGAACGCCCCCTCCTCCACCAACACCCCACTCCCCAGGTCCCTGAAATTGTGGAGGGGACTTCCAGGGTCCCCTGCGCCTGCGTTGCACAGCTCCTTCGGCGCGGGGGTGCCAGCGAGCCATCGTTACATCACCTCTCCAGCTTCGCCTATCTGCATATGCCAAAGAGTAAGCGGCGAGTTGATTTGCTGGGGCCATTTATCATCCAAGCAACCCGGAAAGGATACCCGGCTCTAAGGGGCTCAGGTGGTTGATGGACATACACTTACTCTTCAGTCCCTACAGAGCTTACGGTTGGGAGAGAATGGGGTTTCTCCCTAGGAAACACGTGCGTTTAGCGGAAACTCTGTCCGGTTGGCCCAGGCTGCAGGCTGCAATCACACCGATGTCATGGTCTACGGCGCTGCCGGCCATTGGGCTACAATGACAGAACAGAGACACACTCGCGCCAGAGATCAAGTTAAGAAGGTTTCGTCCCATCAGTCTAACAGCTTTGCTGATCACGTCCTCGGCCCTCGAATTCCAGACCCTCGTCTTGACCTCCCGAGACTCCGGCTTGTTGCTCCTTGGACGAGGGATACCGAACCATACAAAACTCCCGATAGACAAGGTCGCCTTGCTCTACCGTGCCGCATCTCGGAATTCTCATCTCAAAAGAATCGATGACTCGAAACCCAAACTTCTCATACATGGGGACAGCGACCTCCATGCTCTCCAGGTAAACAGGCAATCCATCCGCATCGGCCATTTCAAGCACGTTGCGGGTCAGCAGGGAGCCGGCTCCCCGGCCTTGGTAAGACGGATCGATACAGACGAAGCTCAAGCCTAGACCGGGGATGAATTAGCCTTCAACTCCACGATTTCCTGAAGCACAGGATTGGGCCGTCGGGGTAGACGGAATTTGCTTGGTCTTCCAACTGAGGACCCGGCCGGATGGACTGCGTATATCTTTTGGTCGTATCCCAATATACCAAGGACCCGGCGGGGATGGAGAAGCTTTTGAAATCACCTACGATAGCAGGGTTTGTCACCGAACGATCTTCTCTTGGCCTCGGCTGCACGCGACGAATAACCGTCTAGGAACTCGCGTTGGCATCCCTCCAAGTATTGCAGGTCGCCGCTCTCAAGCTTGACATCCTCTGGATGCGACGGCGAGTCCCACTTGACAAAGCCGAAGATCGTTCCCACCTCGGGATCTCGCGCGACTAGGACTCCGCTGGTGGGGTTCCGCAGCTGGCTGGCCGAGTCTGCTTCCAAGAAGCGTTGGAGCGCCACAAGGCTGTCGCGAGTGGGGAATTGCGCATGCAACAACGGGTTAGAATCCATCGCCGCAACGTGGATCTCGGCGATGCGGGAAGCGTCAGCCTCCAGGGGTCGGGCAACTACGTAGTTCCGAGCCATTGGTGTATGCGGCATCTGATGCGGTGAAGCGGCCGGCACAAGCTTAGTCTGCAAGGAGGGCCGAACCTAAGGTACCTAACCGCGCAGGGACATCATGTGACACATGCACGCGCATGAGCATGGCTTGCGCCGAGCTATCGACTGGCAGCCGGGAACGGACTCTCAAATGCTTCCTTTCTCAAAGAATCTTTCAGAATCCGGTGCGGCAGTTCCACCCATTCTTCCCATTCCCCGCCGCGAAAGTGGTTGACGAGCAACGTCAGGAGGAACTCGCCTGCACCACCAACCATCCATACATCGCGGCAGTAATGGAGCGCCAGGAAATAGTACGCGAGCACTGCCAAGGCCTCGGGCCGGCCCTTCTCTAACATCTCCACAAATGGCTGGGAAATCAAGGCGGCCCAGGAGCCAAGGACGTATGCTCGGTGTTTTGGGCCAGGCTGGGCCTCCAACACCGCCTGCACTAGGTCAATGGCTTTTTGAGTTGCCGTGAGTTCGTCGGGTTCTAAGCCGGAAGACTCAATTCTCCTCCTGATATCGTCAAGTTCTTGTCCCTCAAGCCTCACTCGGAAACGCCGCGGCCATAACTCGTCGAAGATGACGCTCAGCTCTGTATTTCGGAGCTCATCCCAATGGCCTGCCATGACGATGTGCATGCCGCGATGGAGGCGTAGATATGTTTGATATCGGGCTAGGGCCGCCTCGAAGCTGCCGTCCCGGTGGGAGAGAAAATCGCAAAGGGCATGGAACCCCAGCACGCACGAGAAGATGAAGACAGGGATCCGTTTCTCAGTCGAGTCGCCAAAGAAAGAGACGTCGATGCTGTTAAAGAGAGACAGTGCGCGCGTCTGGAGCTGGATCGCTAAGTTATGATAGAAAGGTTGCTGGCTGGGCCGGATGACACTGAGATGATGTGCCGAGAGTGCGAGGACCGAATGCATGACGTAGGGCTCCCGGAGCGCAGTCGCCATGATGATATGCTTGAGGCAGTCGTCCAGCAGCGGGTATATCCCACCGTTGTCGGACACGTAATGGTACAGGAGCTCCATGTGGACCATGTCAACTGCCAGATGCGGTTCATCAACCGGGATGTGATGCACCTCAGGGAATGCTGTGGGGACCGAAGTGGGATTGGAAGTAGATCCAGGAGACGAGATCTGCGAGCTGGCAGAGTAATCTGACGGTGACTTCCGGGGCTCGTTCCACGGAATCAAGTACTGACAGTCTCGTTCCGCGGTGGTGCAGTTGATGCATTGTGGGTGAGTTTCGTCGCACTGCAGAGTCAGCTTTTCTAGGCGTGGCAACATGGAGCCTGTCATTATTTCCTACCTTGATATGGCGGCGCTTGCACTCGAGACATCCCCTCCGGGATTTCTTGTGACTTCTACGCATCATGTTTGGTGGAGCTAGCATGGCGTCCTAGTATCGGTTTCGGCAAGCTTGTCACAGAAGCTTCCTTAGGAGAAACTGACAGTTGAGAACGAGAAGTTATACGTACCCGCGTATCCAGCGAGGCTGACGAGCTTCGCGGCACCACGTCGTCGCAATTTCTTATTACGCGTCAGGGGCGCCTCAGCCACACACGGGTCTCACTTCATGATCCGTGCCGCCAAGCCGGGGCCGGACTCTTGTTCGGGGAGGAAGCCGACCGGAGCGCTTCCCGAGAATTGCCGGATTTTCGACGAGGGAGCTCAGCGGTCAACAGATGTAAAACTTGTTTTTAATTACCATAACTTTCAATGGACTTAAAGCCGCTAGTCATTCCAGTTGAGTATCGTCGGCTGGTGGTCTGTTCCAGCGAACTCTGGGGTTCGTCTTAGACTCGACGTGGCTCTCCTGCCCAACAAAGTTGAGCACCCAATCTCGAACCCGTCGCGTCTTTTCTAGCTGCGGATGGGTGCTATTGGAGGATACGAGGTGGGCAGTGCTGTAGTACCCGCCCGTGTCTCGAGCGTCCAATCTCGTTCGGTACAGCAGGTATACCTTTGTGAGGTCCTTTCGCAGACTGGATCCATACACCTTCTTGGCGAAGACGTTGAGAGCCACATTCTGCATTAGGACAATGTCTCGGGCCCGTAACCCTGCGATGGGGCTCTCGGCCACGCTGTCAGACGGCAGCCAGTATGTAATGGCAAAACCGGCCCGGGTCTCGTCGCCCACAAGGAGCTCGACTAGGTGTTTCATGGCGCCCCACCGGGTCTTGACCATGCGCGGCTGCGAGATGGAGATGATTCCTACAATCAAATTGCCGGTCATGGTTTGCGGTAGAATTTTGAGGAGGTATGGCACGGAAGGAATATTCTCAAGGTCACTGAGAATGTCGCTTCCCCGGAGCTGCAACGGTCCTCGGAGAGGCTGAGCCTGACTGCCATCACGGCTGAGGAAGGAGGTCGAGCCGTCGCTGACAAACGAGGTGACCTGACTACCCGGACAAGAGATAAGCTGGGACGAGGGCAAATCCTGGTAGACGGCTATAGAATGTTCGTAGAAACGCGATAGCGCAGCATTGCTCTCGTCGTCGTCGCCCTCTGAAGCGAAAGAGATAGACGGGGTAGTGAGAAAATCCGTGCTATTCCCAGTTGCCGAACTATGTGGCAGGTAGTTGAAGTCGAAGGCGTACTGTTGTGAGAAACCCGTTGGAATCCTCGCCCGGCCCAGCGATAGTGACCTCCAAGCTGCATGCTCTGATGCCGAGGAGTCTGCGAGCGGCGCGCTATAGTTTGTGTTGCTGTTGCCGAGGAATTGAGTGATGGTGTCGTGAAAATCTGAAAGCAGCTCTGTGGAAGTCCAATCGAGTGCATCGCTCTCGGGAGCTCCAGCGAATATCAGGACTTTGTTGACCATGCTGCCCAATCCGCCAGTTCTGTAATTGCACTCAGTAGTAGGGATGGAACTTCCATCAAACAGGGATCTGAAGTGGGAATCTAAGGACCCTGTTCCCCGGACTGCTAGGCGAGAAGTGGGGCGAGCTTCCAGAGTGACGGGTGCAATACGTTACAGAACATGCCCCACATCCAATTCTGCTCCCCGTCGCCCAATAGGAAATTTTGTAGTTGCCATCGCGACCGCCATCTGAACTCTGTGTCAACAAAGATTAGAACCGCCAGTGACAGTCATCGGCCGGCATCGACTTGCCATATTGACCCAGCAATCCTGGACTCTGGAATCAAACATCTTTGCAACCATGGCTCCAGCACCGTGGGAAGGGCTCCCAAGCCACAACACCATGTTCGTCTTGGTGACCGGTGGTAACAGGTATGCGCTGCCCCCGGACAGCTGCCATTCATTACCTCTGACATCAGGCGTTGCAGTGGAATTGGTTTTGGCATCGGCGAACGGCTCATTGACGAATACCTCACGACACGACCCCTCTCGTCACATCTGGTTGTGATACCCACCACGCGAAGTACCAAGAAGTCTCAGGACACGATTGATGCTCTCCGGGAACATGCGAAGCAGTTCGCTGCAACATCCAAAGTTCTCCGGTCACGGGCTGGCCCCAGCTACAATCCGAAGCAAACCACTCGGCGGGTCCATATCCTCAGCATCCAGGTCGACCTGTGCAACCTGCCCACCATCCGCCGTGCAGCCAATCAGCTCCTCTCTGGCACCGTTACCAGCCTCAGCAACGATGACAGCTTCGAGTCGCTGGTCGATGTCAAAATCCCACGCCTGGACTCGGTCATCTTCAATGCTGGCATAGGAGGGTGGGACGGCCTCGATTGGTCCAAGGTCTTCCACAACGTCTTTACGAAAGGCCTTGTCAGCGCGGCAACCTGGCCCACGTTCAAGGGCGCTACTGGGGGGCACGTCATCGACCCAATCAAAGGCACAAAGGGGAACGGCTCGCCGCAGATGGGAGAGGTCTTTTGCGCGAACGTATTCGGACACTACGTCTTTGCGCAGCGGCTGGTACCGCTGCTCACGCGACCGGCTAGCAGCACCCTCCCTCCAGGCCGCATCATCTGGGAGACGAGCATCGAGCCAGACTGGCCGTGCCTGTCACTCGACGATATCCAGGCCGTCAAGACCAAGGCCGCCTACGAGTCCACCAAGCGACTGACGGATGTCTTGGCTCTGACGTCGACCTTGCCAGCCTCTAGACCCTTTGTCGACCGCTACTTCAACATCAGTGGCAAGGCGAGCGGCAAGTCGCAACCGTCCACGCCGCCCAAAATCTACCTCGTCCATCCAGGCGTCGTCCAGACGACTCTCTTCCCGCTCAACGCCTTCATGCACTTCTGGTACACCATCATCCTGTACATTGCCCGCTGGCTGGGCTCCCCGTGGCATCCAATCACGGGGTACAACGGGGCGTGCGCACCGGTGTGGATGGCGTTGCAGGAGCAGGCGTGGCTGGACGAGGTGCGCGCCGAGCGCATCAAGTGGGGAAGCAGCACCAACGTTATGGGAGAGTGCCGGGCCAAGAAGACAGAGGTAGACGGCTGGGGCTGGGAGGGCAAGGTGGAGGAGATGAGTGCGTTGAAGCAGCAAGGCAAGCTCTCTGGGCGAAGGGGGGGCGCGGTAGATGTCACTGAGGAGAGGCTGGCCGAGTTTCACGAGCTGGGAGCCACGTGCTGGCGGAAGATGGAGGAACTGAGGGAGGAATGGGAAGCAAGGGTCGATGCCGCGGAGGCTGGGCGGTCATGAAAACGAAGGGACGCATATACCATTGCTAGTAGTAATATCCAGGGTCGCCGCTACATATGGCCGGCCTTAAACACCATAGATCGTGGAGGATCGGGGCATCTGTACATGCCCGTTCTCTCCAAGCACCATAATCATTAATGCACTTCCATATATAAACCCCAAGATAAACAACAAATACCACCTTCCTAACAACTCTAAACATGCTCTAAACATGCTCTAAACATGCTCTAAACATGCTCTAAACATGCTCTAAACATGCTCTAAACATGCTCTAAACATTATCCATACCCACGGCAACCTCGTCCGAACCAGCAAATCATTTCGCCTCCTCCACCCTCTCCCTCACCTCCTCATCCGACCGTACCCTCCTCAGTACTAACCTCTCCGCCCTCCCAAATAATCCTAAGCAAAGCGGCACCGGCACAGCCACCAACGCCACAACCGCCATAAAGACCAGCGCGTTCCTCATGTTCCCCGGCGGATCCCCGTCCTCGCCGGCCTTCAAGGCGCCGCAGATGATGATGAAGACGCCGCCTAGGAGCTGGCCACCGCTCCAGGCCAGCGCGGACGTCACGGCAGGGTTGATGGGGTGGGTCAGCTCGACGAGGTACTCGACGACGACGGGGACGAGGGAGAAGGAGGAGGCCCCGAGCACGGCCATGACGGCGTAGGGGCCGGCCACGCCACCCGACGGGTTGGTCGGCGGCATGAAGACGAAGACGAGGTAACAGAGGCCGATGAGAGGCACGGCGAGGCGGATGGCGAGCAGGTATGTCTTGGTGCGGTCGATCAGCGGGGAGGTGACGGCCGAGGAGACGAGGCCGACCACGATGAGGAGGGCGCCGGCTATGCCGGCTTGCTCTTCGTTGTAGCCGTAGGGGAGCATGATTTCTAGATGGGTTATATGTTAGTCGTATGTTCTATTATTCCCCTCTTTTTCTTCGTCTTTAGAGTAGGTTTTTTAAAAGGGGGTTTTGTTGCGGGCCAGGACGCTCGGGGGTAAAACGGGATCAAGGCAAGATGGCTAGAAAGCGGGGCCACGAGCTAGTCATTGCAATGGGACGTACGGTTGAGGAGGGAAGAGATGGCGTTGAAGAGGGCGACATAGATTGAAAATGGCACAAAGAGCAGCCAGAACTCGAGCTGGTTGAAGAGGATCTTGGCTGAGGCGCGCAAGCTCATTTTCGGGGTCTCGCCTGAGGGAGCAGCTGGGGTCGGAGGAGCGGCGGGGATGAAGAAGGACGGTATGGCGCATACCGAAGACTAGAGATAGTTGTTAGCACGTCGGGGATAAACATATTTGGCGGGATGATCTTTGCTGCTCACAATGATGGAGACGTAAAGCACCATGCTGGACACGTCGCTGGGCTGGGTAACCCAGAACGGGACAATCAGTTGTCCCAGTGCTGCGCCGAGCGGGTTTGCCAGACTGGTCAGCGCCGTAGCAGCAATACGGCCGCGGTTCGTGAACCAGAGATCTGAGTAGCGGGTGGGAGCGGCAAGCACGAAGGGTTGGGCCAAGCCGATGAGGATCTGCCCAAACATGACCACGCCGAATAGGCCCCCTGAGCTCGAGTGCGACCCAGCGAAACGGATCCAGTTTCCGGCCAGGATGAGCGAGGCTGATGCGACGATGGATGGCTTCGGGCCCAAGTGCAGGACGTAGATGACCAAGGGGGTGATGAAGGTGAAGGCAAATAGGAAGGCGGTGCTCAGCCAGTTGATGGTGGTCTCGTCATTATTGAAGTACCGCGCTGCATGGCCAGCAACGGGCGAAAAGGTGAGCCACTGTTGATGATGGCGGTTAGCGTGGCATGATAGCGGGTAGCCGGTTCTCCTCCGGCGCTTTCAGAGTAATGTGACTCTGGTACGGAGCCGCATGGTTCATGCCGTGGCCTGCTGCTATGTCGTACCCGAAAATCTGAACGTCTGGACGGACGGTCTAATAGGCGACGGGGTGGCAGAGACGGAACTGTTCTCCGACTTCTAGAAGGCCGGCGCTGTGTAGTCGGGAGTGGGCCCGGCCGCCACCGAACAACCACGCGCAATGGGAGAATGAAGTTGATAAATAGAGCCACTTACATCCCAACTGACAATAATATTCAGTAATGTCAATTGCAACAATCCAAACCACCGCCGCTTATACACCTTGTACTCGCCCGCGGCCGCCACCGCCGTACCACCGCCGCCGGCATCTGCAGCCACCGACGCCGAGCCAAGCGGCGAATGCGCCGGAGACCCGGCGCCCGTGTGTCGCGCGTGCGTCGCGAATTCATCCATTTCAATCGATCCTATGTCATCCGAAGCGCGGCGCTTGACTGCCGCAGTGGTGGCGCCGATGCGATTGTCGCTGCCGCCGCCCTCACTTCTCGTCGTCTTCTTGTCATCCTCCCCGCCCTCTTCCCCCTTGAGTTCCTGCTACGGATGTACCCGTCCTTGCACCTTGTCGCCAACCATGCCCCCGATGTCTCCGGCGCCACCGATGCCTGAGTCGCTTGTCCGTCCGTCTTGACCGGTGTTGCGCGCTGCTGCTCTGGGCGTCTCCCTGTAGGCCATAGTCGAGCTTTTCAACTCGACCTATGTTGTCGACGCATGAGGTCGCACAGCATGGGCCCAGGGATCTGTTCGCAGACTTGGGGTGCGCTGCGGCTGATTGTGAACCTGGGCGCTCCAAGTTTGCGACCTTCCCGTTTGAATGCTCCGTTAATTTTACTCCTGCTGTCTTCCCTACCGCATTGGATTGCTTGTAAAATATAGGCGAAACAAAGCACATCTAACAAAGTTCGGCACGCTTGCATAGCTTTAAATTGACCCATGGATCGCTTTGCGCCCTCAAGGCCCTCCCCTCCCCTCTTCCTGGGATCTTGGCAACCACCCTCGTCCGAACCGAGACTTGGGTCCGTCCCCGCATGTGAATGGCAGGGAAGCCGGCAAGGAACAAATGACATTTGGAGTAGATGCTTATGATTTATCGACGTTCTTTGGGTACTGACGCAGTACAAGGAGCGAGTTCTGCTGATTGCTGCGACATGGGCTCTGATGTGCACCAACAAGACCAAACCACTAGGTTGGAGACCGGGTGTTCATCTCCCATGGTCTCCTGCCTGACGACCTCACGTGCAGCTTTACTTGTAATGGGTGATGTGGTTACTCACATGTACCACACAGGTACTGTACGTACATATGTAAAGCATGGATACGCGATGCTCACCCGGAAACCGAAACCACCAGGCAGTCAGCGTCTACCCCAAACCCCCCAGTCCATGCAAATCTTTCTTACACACCACTCTCATGGTAATGTGGTGACGGGTTGAATCTGACAGGACATTGAATCCCTCGAGAGTCTCGTGTAACACAATATGATCCAACCGTGGGGGTCAGTCATCTCTTCTATCTGCACCCAACCAATGATCAAAGGGATACGAGTAATCCCTAGGCTCGTCATCACCACCTGTCGTGGTATATCTAGATGTACCTACCAAGCCGAGTTGCAATCCGAGACGGTCATAGTTCTCCATGTTAGGTGCATACGTACCTTGCCCGAAGGGAGATGGCGGGATGGGGAAAAAAGAAAAAGGGAAGGCAGGCGGAATCTTGGTGACAACCTTGCTTACGCCATGCCTGCATCTTCATGCATGCCAGCCGCTCATCATGCATGCTGGAGGAGGGGCGAGATACCGCATTGCAATGTGAGATGTGAGATCGGGCCCTACGGCAGTCTCCGAGTACTCCCCATGCACTAACAGCCGTGAAGGGCGCGCGCGGAGATCGCAGATGGGGATGGAAAATAAAACGCGAGCTAGCCATGGCAACAACATCCAACATCCATCTTTCGCACCGTGTAGTGTAATAGTAGCCATGATGAGAGGGCAGGTAGTGATACAACAGATCCGGGCCGCCCCCGCCCTCAGCCGAATCAAATATACAGAGTGTTGCTTCCAACCGTCCCGAATTTTAGCCCACCTCGCGTTGTTGCCCGTTGCCCCTCGCACAAACAGACGGAAAAATAAGCCAGCTAACTCCCTAATCCGTCTATAGGAACTTCCTTCTCTTCTATAGAAGCCATGCATGCACTTGCCTGTTGTCAACGAGAAAACGCTTCAACCATATCCTGGGGGAAGCTGATTCCTAGCTGCCGATTGAAAGACACGGCACATCGCGGCGGGGAGGATTGATTTGACTGGTTTATTTAAGGACGGACCAGAGCTTGGGAGCGGCGCACTGGGAGGCGCAGTGGGCGAGGTGGAAAACTGTTTGAAAGGTCAGTGCTATAACCGGCGAGGGCGAGATAGTAAAATAACGTACACTCTTCAACGCAGTCCTCGTTGGTCGTGCCCTCGGACTGGGCATTGGTGACGCGCTCGACGCATTCGTCAAAGTGGTGCTTGACAGGGGCGCATTGCTTGGACTCCTTGCACTCTGTATATCCAAAACATTACGACGTCAGCAAGTATCCCGACGTGTGTAGCAGGGGAAAAAATATGCATCGAGTCGACCGGCCATTGCGAACCCCCGTCCCGGCGAGCCAGGTGAAAGTGCAATGACGCTGCGCTCAAGAGCCTCGTCCTTCCCGGCAATAGCGTCAAGACTCGGGGCTAGTACAGCGGCGACAGCGGCGACAGCGGCAGCAAATCGGCATCGGTAAACCCACCTTCCTCAAACTTTTCCTTGGGGTCGACAACCTCCTCCTCCTCCTCTTCCTCCTCTTCCTCTTCCTCTTCCTCCTCAGCGGCAGCCTCCTCCTCGGCGGCGGACTCTGCGGAGGTGCCAGCGGCCTCCTTCTCTGTATCGGCCTCTTCCTTGGTGGTCTCAGCGGTCACCTCCTCGGTCTGTAGAGTATCATCCGCGTGTCAGTAAACTAGCTATACGGTATCTTTCCAGCCAGAGCACGGCCGCAACAATGAGCCGACGCCTCAGGGATGCGATGCACCCTTAGCGGAAGCAGGCGGAGGGTAAAACGCTCGGAAAGCTTTTCCAGAGCCAGTACCTGCCAGCAAAGCAGACGGAGAGCGGAAATAATCCAAAGTGACGCATACCGATTCCTTGGCTGGGGCCTCGGCATCAGCCGTCGACCAAGGCGTGGCAGCCTCGACGAGGTCGGTTATCGTGTCCCAGAAGCCCATAGTTGATCAGCCGGGGCGGCGAGTGGTGTCAATGGCAGAGATGTTGGCGGATGGCCTGAACGGGGTTTGCTCGAGCAGTCGACAATCGCGCGACGTTGGAGCTCTCGCAAAAATCGGGTAGCCGAAAACCATTCGGGCTTCCAATTGCGGCCTGTTGATTGGCCAGATTGCTGCCAACCCGAGCTCCGGCTGGTTCCGCTCATCACGTGGTGCCAACTGTGCGGTTGCTGTCTGAGCTTTTTTCTTCTTTTTTCCTTCTTTTCCCTTTTTAACGTGGTCGCTTATGTAGCTTAGCTGAGCTTGGGGTCGGTACCACGACAATCACCGCGGCATGATGACCTGCCGCCGGGCGGTCATGCAGCTTCCTCCCCAGTCATCCACGAAACGACAAGCTCACGACATAACCACAACGTAATCAAACAGATTGAGCGATATTCTAAAACCAGCGTCTGACAGCTTACAATAACTGGCGGCAGATTTTTCACCGCAAGAACCAAAGTAGCCTCGTCCTGTGCATGGTACTGTAGCATACAGTCCATACAAACCGTGACCCGAAAATGTTAAACATAGACGCCAGCCAAAAGATCAATACGAGCAAAACCTTCTTTTCTTTCCGCTCATAAAGCTATTTGAAAACGGATCCCGAAAAATAAAGGTTAAAAAAGGTTTTAGCTACCGGAGAGCCACCGAAATGATCCAAATACTGTACGATGCTAAAAATTTCAGAATTAATGTGGTATCAGGGGTTGGCATGGCGCGTAGCAAGCGGGCAAGGAAAATGGAAAAAAAAAAAAAGAAAAAAAAAAGAAAAGGAAAACAAAGAGGGGAAAAAGACAAAGTCGAGAATGAAATGAAGTAGTGAAATAAGGTAATTAAACGGCCAAGTCCCACGACTGTCTCAAAGGCCTGCGCGGCGCTCAATGCCGCTCTGCTTCCTCCCGCATGCGTTCTTCATACCGCATCGTGATGGCCTGCGTCTGCGCTTCCACATAATCCGGCGGCGGCTCGTCGGGAGCCGGCTGAGGCGGCTGGTCTTGGGTCTGAGAGCCAGCCGGAACACTATCGGAAGGACCGGGGCCGCCGGCCTCGTACGGCGGCGGGGGTTCGATGTTCTGGCTCGGCAGTACACCCAGCTCCTGGGCATGGTGCAGACGCTCCTTGAGCCATTCAAACTTGGTCTGGAAGTCGCTATGGCCACCATCCCTGAAGATAAACTTGACGTCTATCCGGGGAATGTGCATGGGGATGCCTCCCCCAGGGACAGGCCTGACAACACCACCCCAGCTCCAAGGGCCAATCCAGGAGGAATGGACGTGGGTGTCGCTAAAGTTCAACACGGGCGTGAAGAACGACTTGAAGTCCCCGCTTGGTCTGGCCGGGAGGTAGATCACCTGCAGTGCGGTAAGCTCGGGAACGAGCCGCTCCGTCGGGGCCAAAGGGTCAAGAAGCAATGGGGAAGGGGGTGGGGGGGAAGGGCGGTGAGCATACCCTCTGGTTTGTGATGTAGGCGATGCCATTGTCGCACTTGAGGGAAAACGGCTCGGCGACCTGAAGCTCACGCGGCGTCGAGATCTCGAGACCGACGCGTGGCCGCGAGGTATGCAGAATCTTCTCGCCAGGGATGGGCACAATCTCGCCGTCCCGGGTCAGCATGACCCAACTGTCCTCCTCGTTAGACTGTGAGTTCCGAATGAGCGTCCATGTGTGCTGTTCGGCCAAGAACTGGTCGGCCATGATCTGACGGGTTCGGAGCAGACAGTGTGGGGTCCGGGGTGAGAGCAGGCGTCAGACAGGGGAGGCGGCCGATTTGCGCTGGGGAACAAGAGCGCACGGGGGAGGCGTCATGGGGAGTGACAGGCTCGAGGTATGTAAAAGGGCAAGACACGACACTTGGAGGCAGCGTCGGTGGCCGGGGATGGGAAACGGGAGACCGGCGACAAAATAGACTTACTTTATTGACATGTTGAGAGGAGGCGGGCTAGCCCGGCCGCAGGATGGCCCGCTGCACCGCAAGGTAGTTAGGGTGGTGTCTAGGTGTCCCACACACGTCAAATAAGGTCTTGAGGCCTTGCGATGGGGCTCCCGGTCTCGATTCGCCGGATTCGTCGCTCGCTAGCACGCCGCAGGGTTCACACAGTAGCGGCACGAGGGTAACGACCAGTTCGTCCCGCACAAGTGCCGCCTGCAAGAAACGGTCGAGATCTGGGACACCTGGGAGATTCTGTTTGTGGGCCGGATTTGTTGGAGGTGTTGACAGCCTATGCTTTTCTTGCCCTGATGCCTAGATCATTGGAGGGCCTTTCGGCGCGCCTCGGCAACCCGATCTCTCTTTTCTCTCTCTCGCCTCCCTAGGAGGCTACCCGAAAGCTAGTTACTGTCGGCGCACCGGGGGTGGCCGAAAGAAGAGGACGGGGAAATGGGGCCACTAACGCAATCGACAAGTCAGATCCGTGTAGGAAGGTAGGTAGGTAGTGGCCGGTAAGATCCAGGAGACCCCCGCGGATGAGTGTCAGGTCCCGGAAGTTTGATGGACAGGAGCCGGAGGCGACGAGCCACGCAGCGGAAGTTTCCCAGCTTCGTGGTGGAGGGGTAAGAGCGGGCCAAGAGCCCTGGCATGTGAGGTGTGAGGCGTGGCGTGGGTATGCCTGCTTGGGACCCCGCGCTAGCCCATGTGGGAACTTGTGGGTATCACGGCTTGCTGTGGTACGCCGCACCGGGTCACCCATGCCAGCCAGGTACACTGGACAGACACGCCAGTGACCAGTGGCCAGTGACCACCACGCGCAGATACCACGCGGGAAGCCTCAACAAATCCAACCATATCAGCAGAGGCAGGGCAATGACGACGGGACGGGACGTTTGACTTTCATTCTCCGCGGCCCACGTTGAGATTTGGTACCAATATTAGTTATTAATATCACCTTGTTCCGCCATCCGACTGCCCTTCGGATCTGCTCGCTTGCAGTATCCAGTCGAGCGAGTGTTGGATGTTTTGGCACAGCAAGTCCCACGAGGCAAGAGAAAAAAAAATTACCAAAAAAAAAAACGAAAGCTCGCGCCTCGTCAGAAACGGAGCCACAACCGAGTTAATGCTGCATCAAGGCTTGCAGGACAGCTGCCAGATTCGGCTCTTGAACATGCCGGCAGCTGCCAGTAAAGCAAAATATGGCAAAGCAGGCAAGGCAGGCAAAGTAGGCAAACGCAGGTAGCCCCGAATTGCTGCTTCCCCTTCTCGCAACAAGGCCAGCAGTTGCGCACGCATCCA
The DNA here is from genome assembly GCA_022530565.1 of Madurella mycetomatis. NCBI lineage: Eukaryota > Fungi > Ascomycota > Sordariomycetes > Sordariales > Madurella > Madurella mycetomatis. Next base: position 7,933,233 of record JAJTVB010000003.1, on the reverse strand, counting down.
TCGCCTCATCCCACCTCACCAAAGTTTCCGGACCACATCCCTCGCCGCCTTCTTGCTGTCAGGACAGCACCTCATGACGCCTGTGCAGCTCAGATGTCCACTGCACCCAGCAGCAAACAGCCTGGCCAGACGGATTTTGATAACGACGTGCAGTTGCGCCCCCTGTCGCCTAGTGGCACATACTTTGTCAGCCTCTTGACGCCGCGGGGCGCCCGCAATGTGGAATAATGGGTGTCGACCCAAAAGGACCACCAACGCCCAGGGCAGGCAGTTGGCATCGATGCTCTGGTTACACTGCACGGGACGTCTGCTTTCGGGCATCCGCATACACAGCATACACGACATATACAGAAGACGCAACAGACGCTGCAGACGCTGCAGACGCTACAGACGCTGCAAACACAACACACGACGCTACCAAGATAGTGTGGAACCTGACATTAGGGCTAGCCTACAGTGGTAGGTAAATCGGTGGCTAGTCCGTCCCATCCAGCCGGCGGCCCCTGCCTTCCCCTTTCTCGGCCTCATCTTGCCGCCTATCAGTGGACGCAATTACTCACCGGGCTCCAGGGTGGCCCGGGCTTCTCCAGACTCACCGCCCGATGTCATGGGGTGACCAGGGGTGAGCACCGGCCGGGTGGGTCCTTCAGGACCGTTCCCGATCCCTCTCCGACCGCACTGTGGCACCTGCGCGTCGACGAGGAATGAGACGAGCTTCCCCTGTTCCCGCTATCTATCGCTTAGGAGTGAAGCATGACGTCTTAGGGTCCCGGGCGAGAGCCGCTATCTCTTTCGAACCGTGGATTCACTCCCGACGCTGTGGATGGCACTGGCAAATGTCTGCCCGCGCAACCCTACGATCTAGTCCACGGCTCCCCTTCGGCCACCTACCGCAGAGAGAGAGATAGCTGTCCCAACAGCTGTGCCTACTGCAGCAGCAGGGGCACCGTCTCCTTGCTGGGTCACACCCCACACCCCCGCAGCCCAGTTCGCCTTTGCATACTTGCATTCCCAAGAATTCCCAGGGCTTATTGTGTCGGAAGGCTGTGCACAACCACGTTGTGGTTTGTCTAGTCTGCCACGGCCCCAACGCCATGGCAAAGTTAAAAATCTTGTCCAGTTGACAAAGCCCGCTCCGGCAAGGACGCGCGCATCCCTGACTATGTGTTCAACTGATAGTTCGCCAATGACGTTGGTTTCCCTGCCCGTCTCTAGCGAGGCCGTGCGGTGAACCAGCCCATCTCATCACATAGTGCTGGGCTAATACATACCCACCCTCTCGGCTCCTCTAGTTTCGCCTGGCCTCTCGGATGGGGCTCGGATCGTCCACTCTACGTTTTCCGTTGTCTTCCAATGGCGTCGCGCGGCGCGACAAGCCCTTGATCCTAGCCACTCACCTGCTCCAGGCCCTCAACAAGGTCAGCCAACAGACAACTGCATAACAAGTCCTTTCTGCCGAGGTGCGCAGCTCGAGCATGCCCAGGTGTCTGTTTCGAGCAATAAAGCTCCTTTGGAGGGCTTTGACGTATTCCGGTCCCCTTACCTACTCGACAACATGACGAAGAGTCGGTCAATTATGGTTCGACCTTCGTCTACCCTTCTTGATCTGAGGTCATATGGCGTCACCATAAATCACCCCCACGGACAAGATGTGTTTGACCCGCTAGGTGATTGGTATTCGGTGTATGCGATAGTCCTCGGTGATTACGCACCACTGATCTTCGGGTTGGCTGCCGGCTCCTTGTGCGTTTTAAAAAAGAAAAGAAACCCTTGCACCCGCCGGTGATGGCGGCTCTCTATACGCAGCGGGCAATTCTCTGCCCATCTGTCACTTTGTCCCACCGCGCTGACATTTACAGATCGGTCGGGAAGTTGGTCGCTCTCTGCTTGTACAGCACAGGGCTGGGAACAGCTGTTGCGCCCTCCAGGCTCTGGCTTCTGAACCATGGCGATCAAGTTCTGGCCGTAAATTCCCTGGGAAACTTTCAGTACTGGAGATGATCGGCTCGTCTCCGGGCCAAGGGCGCTTCGGCCTCAAACGCAGCCGTCCCTACGTGGCTTGCTGGTCCTCCCCCTTCGCCAACTACCACGAGGAGAGTGGACCACTGAAGTACTTGGATCAATGGCCTCTGTTGCATGTGCAGGGATTTAGATGTGTCCTAGGACGCCTGCGGGGAAAGCACCAAAGTCAGGAGTCACCAGGCATCCCATGAGCAAATCGCCGTTGGCTCGGGATGTCGTTCTCGCGGTTACCGATGATACGCGAGCCAACCACCCATCGGATCCGAACGGCGGCTGATCAGTCACACGGACTCGGCAGACTACGTCCTACTTCCGCCCCTGATCGGGCACATATGCCAAGCGTCCCAGCTGTTCGACAGGTTTTGTTCTTCGGCCCCATTATCTGCGTCCGCCAGGATCCAACGGCACAGGCACCCTTATGGACATATTGTCGATAGCCTATCGTATTGCGCAGAGAAACACCAAGGCGGCAAGGGTAGTTTAAGCTTGGCTAGTGACCTGTCGTTCTCGCCTTCTGATTGACTGAGGAAGTCGTGTCAAGTCGTCCCTGCGACCTTGCTTTGCTGACCGGGCTGTCGGTGTGATTGGGCGCTCCTTAGGAGGACAGTAAGATGGGGACATAGTACAGGAGCACGGGGCCCCCAGGAGCCATCAGGGTGCCAACTGTGCGACGAGAAGTCGGTCAGGAAGCCAGCCCGGTTTACCCCGGACCTAGTCCTAGTCATAATCCTTCCCCGGCCTCCTTAGCACAGACAAATGTGGCGTCGGTTCCGGTCGTCTGGCAGCCCCTCAAACCGATCGCGGTTTCTGACCCAAGCAGCTGGCTCTGGGCGCCAATGAGAACAACAGGGAAGTACATGCACGTATCCCTTCAAATGACATAGCCACGTTGGGGTCCTGACAGCTCGGTGCTTACCCTGGCGATTCTAGTCAGAACGATGTCATGTACTTGTATGGACCCTTGGGCAGGACCGCAGGAAAGAACTTTACAACCTCGCGTCTCTCGCGGCCCAGGTCGATGTTAAGGTTTCATGTTTCATTAAAGCGTGCAGTCATAACATAACTATCCTTGCTACAGGACAAGCCATCTTTCTCCCAATGTCTGCCCAGGGCTGACGCTTCTGCGCAACCAACCCGAGGATATGACAAACAGAAACCCTCTTGCCTGGCCCTGTTCCCCTCCCTGGCCGTTTCCTTCTTCTCTTCTCCCTTCCTCAATACCCCTCGTGACCTTGTGCAAAAGGATAAACGAACATCAGACCCAGAAAAAAAATTGGATGCGACAAAGGAAAAATCTTAGGAAAAAAAAAAAACCCCCCGGTGTATCCTAGTAGGCCCTATACCTCGATGAATCATCATGTAAACTTTCTTTCCTGTCCTTCTCCGTCCTCGGTTTCATGGAAGCGTCCTGTTTATCCATGTCCAAGTAAAACACACATAAACAAGCTCACGAAGACCGCCGAATCGCCACCACCATACTAAAACCCACCAGAAAAGCCAGCCAGCCAGCCAACCATTCGGCTCCATAACACCAAGCGGCGAAAACGATGCCCTCGTCCGTCGGAGCAGGCATGCCCCTCTGGGAAGAAAAGACCCTCCATGGCCGAAAGGGGAAAACAAAAGAAGAAAACGGCATGATGTATTTTACCTCCGTTGCATGTGAACGGCGGAGAAGGAAGGAAAAAGGAGAAAAGATGGAAGCGGGGGGGGGGGAAGAAAAAGACGAGCCAACCAACCAAATTCTTTGTAAGGTGAACGCCTTGGAGCTTGTTCGTTCGTTCGTCGTTGGCTGGTGTTTCTCTTATTCCTGTTTCTTTTTCTTTTCTTTTTCTTTTTTTTCCCTTCACGCCGTTGAATGAAGGTGAGACAACAGGACACCACCCGCCACAGCCGCTCTCTAAGGCGGTCTGTTTGCTCTTCCTCGCAGACAGTCGAATGGAGAACGAGAGCCGAGTTGGGGTCTGTCCCCGTTTTGCCTCGACCTCGCGTCTCACATCGCCTCCTCCACCCTAGCTCAAGAAAGCCAAGGTTCATTCGCTCGTGCATTACCCAGCAGTAACTGATTCCCGCCGTCGACGACGCCACTGCCAAAGTCGAGCTTGGGCATTTCAATCCTTGGTGGTGGCGCCGGGTCTTGCTTATTCTTTTTATTGCCGCCACCAGCACCCGGGCCCGCACCGCCGCAGCCGCCATTCTTTTTAGCAGGCGACGCGCTCCGGCTCTTGGTCTCGGGCGGCGGGCCATACCTGACGTCACGGACGTCCCATCCGTCCTCGTGCGCGGCGGCGACCCACGTCCGCAATCCGTCGTGGACGGCGCCGTAAAACTTCTCCTTGCACAGGCGCAGGCTGCCCCCGAGGCAGCGCTCCCATCCGGATATGCGGAGCGCGGCCCGGAGCGCGTTGCGCTCCTTCGCACTCGGACCGGTGCAGGCCAGAATGGCATTCATCAGGTCGAGGTGGCTAGCCAGGTAGTTTGTAGCGTCCCACTCGACGCCCCCGACGTAGGGCGCAGCGGGCACGGGCGGCCGTTCCTGCGGGAAGTGCCGCGTCATGTAGGCGTACTGGCCCTGGCTATCGAGGTCTGCTGCTACTTCGCGACTGCTGCCGCTAGACAGTCTTGGCCCCCCTCCCCCGGGATTTGAAAGGGAAGTGGGGACGTTAAGGTCCGGCCCTGTTTGGTCACAAGATGACGGCTTGTCGGTGGCTGGTAGAGCGACAATGTTGAGGTTATGTAGGAAGATCCAAAAGACTTCCTTGGTGACGTTCACTACCTCCTTGCACCAGACGCGGTATGGGCGCTCGCGGCGCATTTCAAGAACAAAGTCAACCGGCCGGTCCTCCTCCTTGGGCTCTGGGTCCCGCAGGTAGCCTAGGATGGCCCGAGCCCGCGACACGCGCTCTTGGGGTGTGGCGGCCTCGATGTAGGTGAGGAGGATGGAGGTGATGATATTGCGGGTCGTGAACTCGCTGGGTCCCTTCTTTTCCGGGTCGAAGATCATGTGCAGCAGGGCCGGAAAGAGGATGGTGTGGATAGAATGCAGATAGTGCAGCGCCATGTCGGTGGTGCATAGCGCCTTGAGACACAAGAGGTTCTCGTGGAGCAGGGCATCTTCGTGTTCCTCTCTACAAGGGAATGCATTGTCAGTGATACTTCTGTGCTCAGGGCCAGTAAGAAGGAGAGAGCAAGTGGGTGGGGTTGTGGATCTGGACCCCTGGATTGCGACTGTGAAAGCACCAGGTACAGCTGCCAGGCGGGGGTCTCATTCGCCGAGACAGGAAACCGACAGAGGATACATACCTCCACTCAACGGCCATGATACGGTGGAGCAGCTCCACGATCTCCTTCATGCCACCCTGTCGGATAAATTCCTCGGTCCAGGCGACCGTCTCGTTGCGGAGCAAGAGCCGTAGCTTGTGTAGCTTGCCCACCTCGACTTGCTCGGGCTGCTGCACCTTTCGAAGATAGGCCACGAAGTCGCCTGGCAACTGCTGGCCCTTAACTTTGGCCAAAAGGCCGCTGCCGTAGCCGGAGAATGGCCCCGGCGACGGTGGCTCGCTCACAAGGCTCTCGCTGGACTTGGTCCTGAAGTGCCGGCCCAAGCTGCTATCCCCTTTTTTCTTCTTGAGCGGTGATGATGGGTTAGATTTGTTGCCACCTCGGACGATGGTTAGGCTCAACCCCCGGCCGTGTTTCTTCTTCTCCTTCTTGGCATTTCCATTGACGTCCTCCTGGTCAGCCATAGGCCCCACTGTCGTCCCATTCGGTCCCGACAGTAGCCCACCACTGCCATCGTTCGAGCCTGGGCGCTCGAGCTTGGCCTGCATCTCTGCCCAATCCTGCCGGATAAACTCCATCTTGATGGTGTCGCTCAAATTCCGCATCTTGTACCGCTGGTTCTCGGGGATATTGCGGCGATCCAGCATGGCCTCGAGATGCTTGTCGATATCCTTAGGGTCGATGAAGGGGGCCTCGGGCGCGGCGACAGGTGCCGGCGGCTTTGATCCGGATCCCGCGGCAGGCTGAGGTCCCGGTGCTGCGCTGCCCTTCCCCCACGTCAATCGCTTAGCGCGACTGTCGCCGCCCGATTCGGCCGATCGAGCCGCATCATCTTCTCGACGCGTCACGTAGGCCTGAAACGATTTGGGGCGCGGCTTCCTCCATGATGACAGCGCACCGGGCCGCTCCGGCTGGCTCCCGTTTCTAATGGGAAGCTCGACAGGCGGTTCTAGGCGCGGCGAGGGAGGCCCGAATGCCTGGCTGGCGAATTGTGCGTAAATAGGTGTCGCCGGTGCTGTCACCAACACGTGGTGGTCACTGCCCAGCGAGTTTGGCGGCGTCCTGTTCTCCTTGTCCTTCTCTTTGGCGGTGCGTGCCGCGTCGTCTTCGTCCGTCAGCAGCTGTTTCAAGTTCTTCATAGACTTGGGCCGTAGGAGTGATGTTATGTTGGTTGCCGACTTGGCTTTCTTGGGCTTCGTCGGTGAGGTGTTGTTGTCCCTTGACTTGGGCGGCTTGCTCGAGTCCCTCGAGCCGAACGGCCTCAGGGAGATGGTGGCGAAACCGCTCTTGGTCGGCGATGGCGGCGGCTCATCACCTCGGCTGCGACCCCGTGGCCTCTCGGGCGACCGCTCCCGTCGGCTCTGCTGCAGTTCCCCGAGGGCGTGCGAGTAGCGCTGCGGCTCCATGGCTGCAGCTGCTGATGTGTCGAAGCCGACGTAGAACACGTCTCCAATGGTACCGACCGCCAGGCTGCGCTGGGAGGCTAGGAAGCCTGGTGTGGATGCTATCGGTGTACAGAGAGCGGGCGGCGGGAGGGATGAGCCGTCCGAGTTGTTCCTCTTGTGTCCGCCACCCATGAGTGAGCGCAAGACGGACGACTTGGACCGTTGATGACGCGACCCTGGGCCTGCAGCAGCAGCTGCTGCTGCAGCGGCCTGGGCTGGTGTCACAGATGCGGGTGGTCCAGGAGTCCTGTTTGGGTCGGCCATGGTGGACATGGCTGCCTTAGGGTAGATGAGATTGTCGATGTCTTGCAATTGCCGTGGGAACGCCGAACGGAATGCCAATGTGAAAATGCCAGATTCCAGATTCCAGATGCCAGATGCCAGATGCCAGATGCCAATGATTCCTTCGCCCCGAAAACAAAGAAAATGCCAACTATGACGCTTGTCAGAATGCCGCGATGCTGTGTTATGCCATTGCCGAAACCACAGGGCTGCTTCGTGTCGGCGAAGCTGAGAATCCCAATGGCAGAGTCTAGGACCAGAGTGGCCGTTTGGAATGGAAATAGCTCACGGCCTCGTCGGGGAAACTGCACCTCGCCCAGATGTTGCAAGTCGCTCTGGTTGCTCATCATTGGCAGAGCCAAGATAGCCGCAGCCAATGACATGAATGTTTACCGGTGGGCGGTTGCTAGGGCAATGTCTGGTGAACCACTGGGGCAGTTTATCGATAACGTTTCCACCCCGCGATCGCCCCACCTGCTGTACCCCACGGGCGATCGGACTGATAGCGGTGTGCAGCGAAAAGCGAAGGAAAACAAAAGAAAAAAGAAAGAAAGAATAAGAAGAAAAAATAAGATGGAATCTTTGATGAAGCAATTCTAATTCTCGGCGTGCGAACGCTGCTTAAAATACCCCTCTAATCAACCTCCTAACCCCCTCAATCATCAACCATTACCCGTCATCACCAACTCAGCAACCCCCTCGCTCTATCAAATCCGCCGCGCAGCTGCCGTTCCGGCTTGACCACCTTACCCTGCAACACCGTAAATTTTATGATCCCCTCGCAATCCTCCGGCCTGACTCTCGCGAGCCAGATACATTGCCCCGCACCGACATTCTCCTCCCCGCGTTCTCCGTCACCCTCCCCCTCTCGTTCCCGTTCCCGTTCTTGCTCCACTTGCCCCTCCCCACTCCCATTCTCCCCATTTCCACAATCCATCGCAATAGAGCCATTGCCGTTGCCATTGCCATTGCCATTGCCATTGCCATTGTCATTGCCGTTGCTATTGTCGTGGCGGGTAATGACGAGGTCGCCGCCGGTCTCGGCCCGCCGCGCCGCGTCGACGCCGAACGCGTCGGGCCGGCGGTACACCATGACGTTTGCGCTGTACTTGTGGCCGCCGACGTGGCTGATGAAGTAGATGCCGACACCGCCGGGCCGCTCGTCGTCCAGGTCCCGGTACAGCCCTAGCGGCTGTAGGTGCCGCTGGAACTCCTTGCGCAGCAGCGGCGCGCTCTGCCCGCACCGCGCGTCGCGCGTCCGCTGGCTGCACAGGAGGATCAGCGCCCGGTGCGGGCACGCCCGCGTGGTCAGGTCCTTGAGCGCCGCCGGCGTCCCCTCGGGCAGCGGCGCCGGCAGCGAGGGCGGGACGGAGACCTTGGCGGTGAGCGGGGTTGTAGTGGTCGGCGAGCTGGAGACGATGGAGGTGAGCAGTGTCGGGACGGTCGCCGGCGTCACATTCTCGATGAGGAGGAAGGCCGGGAGGAGGAGGACTGTGGTGGGCTGCGAGTAGGAGGGCGGACTGTGCGGGGTGGGTATGTTGGATGCTGAGAGGAGGAGGCGCTGTTTGAGAGATTGGGAGCCGCCGTCGTTAGCCGGTATACCCTCACGGAAGCTGAGTGACGGGGGAGGGAGGGAGGCGGGCGTACCCCGTTGCTAGGGGGCTTGGCGTGCGCAATTGCCTGCATGACGCTACCCTTCTCGTCGGCGACATCGCGCACCCAGTCCGTCTTGCCCGTCGCGACTAGTACGTGAGTGCTCCACCCCTTTACGAAGCCGTAGAGGTCGTCGGACTCGTCAATCTTGAAGCTCTTGGGGTACTGCACGGCGCAACTGTCGCAGTCGCGATCGCAGTCATCGCCGTCGACGGCCTTGTCCACGGCTGGGAAGAGGTCCTGCATCGAGGCCTTACTCCCCGAGTTGCCGATGGCAAACGCCTTGGCGCCGTTGATAAGCGACCTGAAAGCACTCGTCATTTTCCCGGTTTATAAGGGCTGGCACTGCTATTGTTGCTGTTGCTGCTGCTACTACTACTAGCGTCGCCGACGTTTGTTTTGGCACCCTACGAGATTTGCTCCGGAGCCGGCCAGCGGCCACGGGCCCCTAGAGGAAACGGGCGATCCGTTAATTAAAGAAAACATCGAGCGTAAAGCCGCCCGGTTATCCCGTGCTTGTCGGTGATTCGGAGGTAACTGGTGGGGTGGGCCCGTGGGGGATCCGTTGACCGTATAACCCGTCCCGGAAATGCCAACAGGCAATGCCCCAGACCCAGATTTCAGTATACTTTCATGGGGGTCTCCGTGTATACTGCGGCCCGTCGAATCCGCCATCACCAAGAACGGCCCAGAGTACTTGCCAAGACGATAGAGGATCAATAAGGCCAGATATATTGACGTCGGAGCTTGTATGTCAAAACCGAGATTCCCTCCTCCGTCACGTGTACAAACGGAGATTTCTCAACAAAAAAAAAAAAAAAAAAAACAGAACCACCTCGTAACGCCGAGCCATTACGAGATGAGAATCCTGCTCCCGTTATTCCTTCTCTGTCCACATCAGCTTAGCTCGCCCACATATGATAGGCACAATGACAGCATATCGCGTAATTCATTGCTTGAGCCGGCAAGGGTTCCCGACCGCCAGTCTATCAGATGATCAGATTAGCCTGTCTCTCCACCCCTATCACAGCGGTGTGCACTTATAGTATAGAAGCCGGTTGTTTTTCAAGGCTCACCAACGCCGGTATATTTATGGTGCCATATTCATTACCAGAATACCACACATTGAAGGCCGGCTAGGTATGGCCCTTGATGGCTCCCACGACAACACAATCCACTTTGAAACGCTAGACTCCCTACTTTGCAAGCTCGGAGACGATAGACAGCCAGGCCAAAGCCGATACTCCTTTTTAGATACACATAGCCTACCAATAATAACCCACTACATCCCTCATCCATTCGCTAACCTCGTCAGTGAAACCAAAGAAATCTATGCTTCCATCATTTCTCCTTCCTGGCTTCGTCATAATCCCCCAGGCTCACTGCACTCTCCCCCAAGCTGTCCACGGATCCGTCCTCATCGCTAGATTCCTCCAATCCCGCTTCCTTAGCCTCCTTCCTCCGCCGCCTAATCTCCCCCCTTTCCTTCATCGCTGCCCTGATCTTCTTGTTCGCCTCGTCGAAGCCTTCCTTGCTGTCCAGCGCGGTGAATCCGCTGATCGGGAACCCGCCCATCCCCGCTCCGCCGCCCGCGCTGCTGCTCCGACTGCGACTGCGACTCGGTGGGCGCGTAGCAAACATGGGCACCCTACCGATGTTGCTGAACGACTCGTTGCGCGGAATGTTGCGGCTCGACTGCGTCGCGCTGCGGCGCGGGACCATCTTCTGTGACGGGCTCTCAACGCCGTCCGCGCCGGGCGACGACGTGCCGCTGTACGCGCGGTAATGTGCCGGCGGTCGAGTGGCCGAGACCGGAGAGCTGGTTTCGCTGCTTGCTACCGCGGCTACAGCCGCCCGACCCGAGCTATCGCCGACCAGCCGTGTGTGCTCAAAGTCGGGGAACATTTCCGGCCCCAGCGTGTTAATCACATGCGTGACCTGCTCGCTGAGTTCGGCGCGACGCTCACGGAGCTGGCTGATGCTGTAGCTTGAGGTGGGAATGATGCAGAGCGCGAGCGGCCGGAGCGACTTCAGTATGTCCATGCCAACTTCTCCAAAACGAAGCGCCGCAAAGGTGATGGCGGGGAAGAAGATGAATCCCGCCACGAACACTGCCCATATAGGCACCCACTCGGGCACTCGCCCACCGAGGCGGTCCCGCCAGACCATGATCGCCGTTACCGCCGTGTAGAAGAAGTAGAGGACTGGCGCGAAAAACATGGAGACCATGATTTTCCACGTAGCCATAACGTCCCGTCCCTGGATCTTCACCGTAGAGCCTGCAAGCGCCAGTTTCGCCTTTTTCTGGCTGATGATTTTTGTAGCGATGAACACGGGAGCGAAGAGGATAAGGCCGGGGAGCACGCCCGCAGATAGAACCAGCAGCTTGGCGAAGCGGTAGAAGAAGGTCAAGACAACCTTGGGCCACGACATCTTGGCGTACTGCACTTGATGATCGCGGATGTTTAGGTAGCGGAGCTGTCTGTTGTAGTCGTTGACCGACTTCTTGAGCTGGACGATGCGCTGGTCGTTCTTATACCTTTCGTAGCCTAGCGCTAGCCGTCGATTCAGCTCGACGATCACCGGGAGGGGCAGCTTCTTGCCGGTGGGGTTGTACAATCTTCTTGCCGCTTGGATGACCATCAGCGTATCGTAATCGGGTGTCGACACAGTCACTGCGCTCAGCGCCTGGTGCACCATATCCAGTACTTGGCCAATCGCCTCTCTTCGCTCATTGTTCTTGTAAAGCTCAACGAGCCTCGTCGGAACCTCGAATGGCGGGCCAAACTCGACGACAGCTCTCGAACGGAACTTGTGGGCGTGGAAATAGTTCATACCAACCGGCACAATCTTTAGGCCGCAATCAGGGGCCTCAGCAAGTGTTCCCAGCGCCATGATGGCCACTCCCGCCTTGAGGGGTAGCAGCTCGGTGCGGTCGTGGCTACCTCCCTCCGGGAAGATGCCGACACACCCGCCAGACTTGAGCCGGTCGAACACTGCCCGATATACCTCGGACTGGTCGATGTGGGGTGCCAGTTTGTACTTGGTTCCCTGATACCCGTCCTTAGGTCCCCTGAGATCCACATCTCTGAACTTGCCATGCTCATCAACGTCGTCGCGGCCCGTGAGCTGCGTCAGGGCAAGTTTCCCCTTGAAGGGACGCTTGATGCGGATCTCATTGGGCCCGATAATCTGCGCAATGTCAATGCTCGATCCGCTCTGGCCCTTGCCTGGCGGAAGGAAGAGCATGCCGCCGACTTCGGCCTGTTTCTCGAAATCTGTGCCGATTCCGCGGATAAGAGTCGGATCGTTGACGGGGTCGGGGAGGTAAACGGTGCCCCGGCCGGGCTTCGCGTAGTCTTGCGCTCGCCCGACAGGAACCGAGCCGACCTGGCGCGACGCGAACCCGATGAAGCCATGGACTGACTTCTGAGCAACGAGGAGCGAGACACGGCGCTGGGCCTCGTTTCGCAGTGTTCGCTGGAGGATGAGGGCATCGACAAACTGCGAGGTGGCCGCGCCGTCAGCGGACCGCGTCTCATATTGTCATGACGAAGAGAGGCCGAGGTACCTACCTGGTTTGCGTGGGGGGCAGCGACAAAGAGGACGGGCCCATTACGAGGCACCCTCCAAGAGCCTCGAGGGTGCACTTCCCGGAAGAAGAGATCAACCAGCACAGAGGTAGTCCACAGGAACGTGTCATATTTCCAGTTACTCATGGGGTAGAGATCCTTGGGAAAAGCCGGGGAAGCTGCGCCCTGCGAAAGGGAACCGGCCCGCTGAGTTTTGGAGTCGGCCATGGCGACGGTGTGTGAGGTATGGCGTAGGGAGAGGGCAGTCTAGGCTGCGATAGAAGCTGCGAGGTACTCCCAGCTGTGCTGGAGTCGGCGAATCTTGTACGTCGGCTTCGAACTGTTCCTGTAAATGAATCGGCTGTGGGGTTAGAGCGGCTAGTTCGCTAGCGGGCCGGAGAGGTTCTTGGTGTACAATATGCCTGGTGCTTTAGCCCTTGTAAGATACTGGCAAGGCGCACTCGCTCGAATCGCACCGCCGATCGGTCAAGAATTGGCCGGAAGACTGGGAGGGGTAACTGGGCTCGATCCTCGTTCGGTGTTTTTCATAGAGCCCGGTGCAGCCGACAGAGACGTTTAGACAGATGGATCTGATGTCGCAGCCTGAGCGTCGACGGAGCACGGAGGCAGATCGACGGGGCGACAGAAATCTAGAGCCCTAGATTGGGACGGGCCGAGGAGCGCGTAACTTCTGGCGGGTATCAAAACTTTGGGGGGTTACCGAAGATGAAAGGGAAAATGGGTATACATGACGATGAAAGGAAACAGGATCGGGAAAAAGAAGCCAGCGTTGAGGGATGAGGGGGAAAGTTGAACCCGAGGCTGGGACCTAGGAACTTTTCCTCGACGCACGCGGAAACGGTATTGAGGCGGCAATGTGTGTAAGAATTTCGGTCCCCTTGCCGACCCAAGGAGCGCAAAGGATGTGGGGCATGACGATGTCATCCCGGTTGTCCCAACCGTCCGACCAGGGGAATGCTTCAGCGCTTTGGCAGGTTTCTGAGCGACGACCAAAGGCGTCTTGGTGGGGCTTGTGTGCTAGATAGTGTCCCTATTGGCTTGATACAGCAGGCTCTTCCCCTGGTTGGCCGTCGCAAGTAGCCGGCCAAGCTATCAAACATGCGAAGCACCTGCATCCATGCATGCAACAAACTGCTTTGCAGCCAGCAGTGAGGCAAAAACATGTCCAAGGACCAACCAAAGGAGGCTAATAAATACATAGTGCACTGTACATACATGCGAGAGGAAGGTAGGAATCTCAACAAATTCGTCGTCGGCACACCTGCAGGCGAGAATATGCGATAAGATAACGATGCTTCAAGCGGTCAGCTTCCGAGAGCTTGGGCCAGCGTGCGCGGGGGGTTCGAGCTCGAGGAGAGGAGATAAGGGAAGCTCCCCAAGTCCAATTCATCCCTGTGATACTTTGCGTATCAGTACCTGACAGCTTGGTTTCGCATCGCAATCTCCGGTGGAAATTTCGTTACATTCTCCATCAGTTGCTAGATAGAGGGCCGCGGCCATACTGTAGTCGCACAGTGCCGAGTTGGCATGCCGCCAAAATCTAGAAGCATCCATACCTCGGCTCGGCGTGGCCGGGAACCAACGACATCGTCTTGGCGAACCTCGCTCTGGCAAAACTCCCATTCCCACATTTCAACAATAAACCTAGCCGTTTGTTGCCGCGACTGTCCATGAGTTGATGCATATTGTGTTGTATATTTTACAAAGCGCGGGTATTGACCTTGTCTTGTGAGAGGTAGTTCTCTTGCCCACACGCCATCCTAGCTTTCGACACGTTTAGATACGCAACATCCAAATGACGCATCAGATACAAGGGGACAATGAGGTGATACGAGCGACTAGACGTAAATATGACTAGAGTAGATGGTCAATTGCTTTGAATACATCTCTCTAACCAATACTACTAGAAGCAAGCCAGCTCCCTAGCCTGATACCTCTGCCAACCCACGAGCCACTCCCGAATGCAAAGCTCCCTTACTTCTTCGCCTTTCCCTTGCCCTTCCTCTTCGGGCCTCCTTCTGCCACTCCGACCGACCCATCCTCTAGCTCACCCTGCTCAATCATCCCCTCCTTCTCCATCTCCTTCAACTTCTCCTGCCCGCTGATAAACATAGTCAAATCCCGATTCATCTCCTTGAGATCCTCGTTCTCTGCCTTCAGCTGCTCGATTGTGTTACTCACGCTCGCCGCCTCCCCATTAAGATGCTCAATCCTCTTCATCAGCCCCGCCGTGACCTCTCGCTCTTCCTGTAGAGCTTTCCCAATATTCCTCGCTAGCTCTGCTGATTTTGCCGCCCGGTTTTTCTCCCTAGCCAGATCCCGCTCCAAGGATGGGACAGTCTCCTCTTTTAAGACGCGGTGCTCCTCCCTCAGCGCCGTCAGCTGCTCCAGCGCCTCGCTCGCCCGCGCAGATGCCGATTCCGCGGCCGCCGTAGCCTTGGCCGCCTTATCCGCCGCCTTGTTGACCATCTCCTCAAAGTAGATGCGCTGGCTCTCGAGCTGGCTCGTAAGGAGGTGCGTGTACTCCATGCCGATGCGGTCGAATTTGGCACGGGGCACAACATCCTCTTGGCCTGCCCCATCCCTACCATCGCCGTCTCCTGCTTGGCGGTCGTTGCTAGTGTTCCGCGGCAGCTCAACAACCTTGCCATCGCCCTTATCGCGGATCAGCCGGTGCACCCACATGTCGCCCGCATAGTCCCAGACATGTTGCGTCTGGAGTTCGAGGCTGAAGCTGTGCGCCGTCATCTTCCAGTGCTCCTTGGCGTGCCCGCCGTTGTAGCGCCCGCAGCCGACGTTGCCGCAGATGAGGCAGATCCATAGATCGTCGGTGCAGTTGCAGTTGTTGCAGATGTTAGCCACGCCGGACCCGAATGGCTGAGAGTAAGGGTTTTCGGGGTTATATGTGTCTGTATTTGGCTTAGGGTTCGTTGCTCGGCAAACGGGGCAGCCCGAGCCTTTCCACGTCTGTAAACATGTGCAGTGGAAGACGTGTTGGCAGAGGATTGTCATTAGGCCGGTAGTGTCGTCCATCCGCTCGAGGCACACCGCACAAGTTGGGAGCTCGATGAGGTTCGGTGTCGGCGGAGGAAACGGCTTGAGCGAGCTGACAACGCTAGATGTCGGAGAAAAGCGGTCGTTGCTGCTTTCCGAGGCCTTCCTCTGACCACTCGACCGGCCCGGCGTCTCGACCGTGATGGACTTGATGAATGTAACGTGGCAGATCTCAGTCTGTTCATTCCGCAGTCAGCAACTATCCCTCACAAGCGCGAGGGAAGCAACAGGGCACTGACCTCGACGCTGTCAAATGGCTTCCCGTCAAACTCCTTTCGCCATTCCATAGCCCTCTTTCGATCCCGAAATTTCATCAGGACCATGTACCGGCTCATCCTGCTCGTCATGATCATCCGGTAATGGCTGACATCGCCCCGCCATCTCTCTCCGATAAACCCAAGAAAATCACTCGGCGACATGTAGCTGGGAACAGCCGGGATGCAGAGAATCGTGCCCTCCTCATCCCCCGAGACCCGGTCAGCCCCGCGACTATTTCCCTCCCCCCCATCATTTTCACCCTCCCTCAGATCCGGCAGGCCGCGCAGCGCGTCAGCCTCATCGCCTTCCCTATAAAGATGAACAATCCCCCACCCAGCCTCGGTATTCTTGGTCTCCAGCGGCAGATACCTCGCCCTTGTCGCCTGGCCCACCCCTCCCAAACTCGGCCCCAGCGACACAGCCGGCGTAGCATCCTCTTTGATCCCCATCTTGCTCACCCCCCGACTGAGCTCCGGCTCCTCCAGCTCTCCCTTCTCCGGCTCAACCAGGTCAAAACTCTCAATCCGAATCCTCCCAAACCGCCAGTCTCTCACCGCCGTCTCCGGCCCGATCCCGTCCGAGACCTTAGGCGGGGGAGACGAAGCCCTACGTGCCCTCGTGCGAAACTGCCGCTCGCTGAGCCTCGCGATATTCCCGCCGCCGCCACAGTGGCCGTCGTGCGCTTTCCCCCTCTGCGCACCGCAATCAATGATCTTCGTCGGGTAGTAGTTCGCCGCCGCGGCCGCCGCCGCCTCAGTAGCAGTCCGTATGCCCGCCGCGCCGTCGTATGATCTGCCGAAGGCCTCGGGCCAACTTCTCAGCGCCGTCGTTGCTGTCGTCGGTTGCCGGCGTAGGTTGCGCGGGTGGGAAGGCAGGTCGTCAAAGACGGTCGCGCCGGGGGTGGGCACCCAGATGCTGTTGCCGTTGTTCTGATCGCCGCTGTCCCGCGCGCGGTCGATCTCGTTTTCTCCGCTGGCGGTCGGATCGGGCGTCGCGTAGAGTTCAAATTTAAGATGGTAATAGTTGGACGGCATAGCCTCTCGTAGAGTGCTTTAAATCTTTTGCCGTCAGGATCGAATCGAACTGCAAGCGCCGTCGTCTTGACGAATGCAGGCCTGAATGAGATGATGAATTTGGTGGCAAAAGATTTTTCGGGGAGGGGTCACGGAGGTAAGAAGAGCGTTTCTGTTTCTCGAAGCTCACAGGACCTCCCAGCAGACCTCATGGTGGGCCAACCGGAAACGGCTTGAATTGTCGCGGGTTTTCATAGCCTACATTCATTTGCAAGAACGAAGTTTTCCCAAGCTTCTTTTCGCTGGTGCTGCAATATGCCGCGGCTCGTTGCACCCGCACCTTTCCGAAAACGGGCCTATCGACCTTATCGACCCCGCAATAGGCAATCCAGGATGACCTCAACCCGGCGACTTGGGACTGACAATAATAATCATGCAATCACAAGGAGAACGCAAAAGAATCAAAGTGTGTGCAGAGACCCAATGTGAGTCTATTCAGCATTGCTCATTCATTATGTGCCGTGTCCTATGCTATGAACTCGAAGCCATGCAGTCGCCTTTGGCTGACCGCCCCAAAACCGCTGATAACGCCGTATCCCTGCTGCTTCTCATCCCAGAACATGTCCGCACGCTTACTGGCCACCACGGAGACGCAGCACCAAGTGCAGTGTGCTCTCCTTCTGGATATTGTAGTCAGACAGAGTCCGACCATCCTCCAACTGCTTGCCCGCGAAGATGAGACGCTGCTGATCAGGCGGGATGCCCTCCTTGTCCTGAATCTTGGACTTGACGTTGTCAATTGTGTCCGAAGATTCCACCTCGAGCGTAATCGTCTTTCCTGTGAGCGTCTTGACGAAAATCTGCATACCACCACGCAGACGGAGAACCAAGTGCAGAGTGCTCTCCTTCTGGATGTTGTAGTCGGACAGGGTCCGACCGTCCTCCAACTGCTTGCCCGCGAAGATGAGACGCTGTTGATCAGGCGGGATGCCCTCCTTGTCCTGGATCTTTGATTTGACGTTGTCAATGGTGTCCGAGGACTCCACCTCCAACGTGATCGTCTTGCCAGTCAGAGTCTTGACGAAAATTTGCATGCCACCACGGAGACGAAGGACGAGATGGAGCGTCGACTCCTTTTGAATGTTGTAATCCGAGAGGGTGCGGCCGTCCTCAAGTTGCTTGCCAGCGAAAATGAGGCGTTGCTGGTCAGGCGGGATGCCCTCCTTGTCCTGGATCTTCGACTTCACATTGTCGATGGTATCCGAGGACTCGACCTCGAGGGTGATGGTCTTGCCAGTCAGGGTCTTGACGAAGATCTGCATGCCACCACGGAGACGAAGGACGAGATGGAGCGTCGACTCCTTCTGGATATTGTAATCCGAGAGGGTACGACCATCCTCGAGCTGCTTGCCCGCGAAAATCAGGCGCTGCTGGTCAGGCGGAATACCCTCCTTATCCTGAATCTTCGACTTGACATTATCGATGGTATCGGACGATTCCACCTCGAGGGTGATGGTCTTTCCGGTCACTAAATGCGAGTTAGCATCGGGATTGGTTTGACAAGGGAGACAGCCGGCGCTGGCAGGCGACGAGGGGCAACTTACGAGTCTTGACGAAGATCTGCATGTTGCAAATGCTGGTAGTCGGGGATTTTCTGGATTGGTAGGTTTGAATGTTTCTCTTGGCTCTCAAACGCGCCTTGTGATGGCAAGAAGGAGGATTCGGGAGTTGTTGATGGAAGAAGGTTGTAGAGGAGGGAGACAAGCGGTAAAGGTTAAATAGTTGGGCAAGCAGGTTGGAGAAAGCCAGGCTGCCGCCCCGAAGCGGGGTGGCTGAGTGATGCGTCAGTGAGTGTGCAGGAGCCACTGCCTGGTCAGTGTGGTGGCAGGGAACTGCGCGGAATCCACCAGAACGGCCGGATAGCAGTGGGGCAAAAGTGGTCCTCCAACAACGGCCAGCCTCGCTTGGGGCGTTCTTGCCACAACCAAAGCTGAATAAGCCGGCGATGTGATGCCCCAGCCTGTAGCAGCTTCTTGCACCTTCTTCCTACGAGTGTACGAGGAGGAAGAACAAAATTTACACTACTTTTTTGCCTCCACAACCTATGTGATAGCCAGTTTGGCGGCGCATTTCCTCTGCCGGAAGGCAGACCAAACCGGCTCTGCAAAAGCGGTCCCAGCGTCTCCCCGCGCTTGGCTGATAAGCCAGGCCTTGTGACGTGTTCGGCGAAGCAAAGCCTGCAACTCCGTTTGCGAATTGAATAAAAAAAAAAAATAAAAAAAAAAAAAGGCCTCGGTCTGCAAACTCAAGGTATCCGTTTCTCAACACTACAATGAGCAGGATCGAGTCAGAGCCCGGAAACTTGAGAGCCGGCGCGCCTATCCATGCTCGACCCGGCCGGTGAGGCCACCGCCGACGAGGTCGACCCAGGGGGCAAACGAACTGTTACCCAGGCTGAGGACTAGGCAATTTAAGAGGGGCACAGCGCGCGCGCATGGACGTCCTCAACCTCCTGATCTCTTGGAAAGACTCCTTCTGTGTCTCTATTACACTCTATTATACCCCTCCCCTCAATCATGAGCTCTCGAGCTTACTCTCCACTCTTTTAAGGTACACGCTCTATCCTAACAATCCGGCAAGGTCCCTGGCCTAGAACTTAATGGCGGGACCCAGCCTCCCTCTTTGGTTCCGTCATTCAAAGGAAGAATATCATCCAACAGTGATTTGCCAGTGAACCGCATTGCATGATATTTCTCCGTGCTTTTACCGATCAATAAATCAACCCCTATTTCGCCCAATGCACTCACCTGGCGTCGGTGTTTGGAATGGTATCTGCTTCGCCTAGCTCGAGGTGCCTGTAAAGGTATCGCGCGATAACCGACGTCATCGCTGCTCGCTTCTTGCCCAGAGGCCGGACCCCACCAGCCCCTGTCAATCACCCGCCCCAGCCAGGTCTCAAAAGATCAACAAAAGTGCAGGACGTGAGATGTGGCACAGCCGGCCCATCTCTTCTGAATTTGGTATGCAATCATTCACAAATACCCGCTGCCGCCGGCGGCTAGCCCATTATGTATGCAATATAAAAGGTGGCTTAATAATCGCTCGCATTAGAGTCGAGAAGAGGGTGTGCCCAGATGTGGCCCAGGAAATGAATGGAAGGGTGAGCAGCAGATTCCGTGACGGAGGGGATTTCGGTTGGGATGAGACGACGCCACATACAGTATTGGCAAGTGATGTTGGTACACTATGAAGCGAATCCTTCAGTGACCTCGCAAAGTCCGGGATAACTTGAGTGACACACCACGATACTTCTCCAGTGCTGGACACAGATGCTGCACGTCAAATACATCACACACTACCATTGTCCCAATATACCATATATACCGCACTCAAAGCAACAATTCGATTAAAACAATCCTCTTCATATCCGCTTCGACTTTCCTTTATTCAACCCTCTCAGAGCTGATCCTAGCAACATAGTCGTGTCTTGAAGGCTTGCAGGGCTTGCCTATCAAACAAACGCCAAATCCATGCACATCTTTTCTATATGCTCTGTTCGTTTGTTGTGTTCGTCCCGAGTGCGAATGAATTCGTCAAGAGCATTTCCGTCGTTTTCCACGTTGCGCCCAGTCCTTCGATTGCCATCACGGCCCTACACAATGGGGATGCAGGTGGTGCCGATTCAGGCATACAGATCGTCGGGTTTTGCCTTTGTTTTGAAATGATCGTAAAAAAAAGAAAAAAAAAGAGTAATGTTTGGTGTCATAACTCAATGTCTTCCCGTCGTGATGGACGTTAGTCATTTCCGTAGCAGCATGGCAATGGCCAGCCCTGAGTGAGAGTAACGAAGGAGAAATGTAATGAAAGTGGGTAGCAATAGAACGACAAGAAAAGTAAATTGCAAAAAGCACAACGCCGTCGCTCAGCAGCAGGCCCAAAATCAAGACATAAGAAACACAGCCATTTGCCTTCGCAGGCCGAATCTCGAGGTTATACCCTTGGTGACATCGGGCCCATAAAAGATCACGTCATGGCAGAAAAGGTGGTACCTAGTTAGCCCGAATGACCAGCTTAGACAGCAGCTTGTTTGATAATGAATCAAAGTCATATCGGTCGAACTTTGTGTCCGCGCGCGTCCTCAAGTACGACTCTGCAATGATGGGTTAGCACCTAGCTTTGCGGACAAGAGGGCGTAGGCAGTGACAACTCACCATGCTTGATGACATGTTGTCGTACTTCGGTCATTGCCTCGCAGACTGCGGGATTGTTGTTGAGTAGCTGGCCGTGCCTCCGGGTATCCCACTCGGTGAAGGCCGGCAGTTTCTGCGAAATGGCATGGAAGAGACCGACAATGACCCCGACGGGCACTGTCTCCATGTCGTTGCAAAACTTCTCCACGGCGACGGGGTCGGGAACGCGGTAATGACAGTCGAACTGAATCTCCTCCCAAACGGCCAGGAGGATAGAGGCTAGCATGAAGATGGTAGGCCAGTTCTTCAGCCGCTCTCCGCTGTAGACGCTCGAGTAGAGCGCCGAGAGTTCCTCCAGGATATCCTTCTGGAGCTCGCGCCACATATCTGCCATGGCGCATTTAATCTGGAAGTTGATCATAACCGGAGCGATAACCTTGCCGTAGTACTTAGAATCCTCGTCATCGATCTGGCCCTCCATGGGCTCCTCCGTCGGTGGCTGCTCGATCATGGTGATGTGCAAGGTGAGATTATAAGCCACGACGAGCTTGAGCGCCTTGCGGATGACCGGTAGCCTCTCCTTGGTGTAGAACCGGTATGCAGTCTTGAAGATCTCGGTGATGAAGGGAGTTCCTTCGAAGTGGTCGTCGATGAACTGCTCAAAGCCCTCGTCGATATGCTTGTCGAGATACTCAGAAAGCGCTTCTGTCGAGATGCCGTCTTGGCCGACATCAAGACGCTCAGTGCGAATCTCAAAATCGATGGGGTCCTGGTCCTGCAGGGTCGACTCCACCCAGTCAACCTGGAAGCAGCTGTCATCCGCCACGTAAACCTCGCGAACCATGACGGGCAGGCAGAAACCGTAGCCATGCGTGATCCACATCAGAGTCTCCTTCTGCGCGAAGCCCTTCACATTGAACACGGACATGCCGCGGCCAAGGTGCCGCTCATAGTCGGCCTTCCAATCTTTCATGAAATAACCGATATCCTTGATGTCGATCCGAGTACAAGGGACCTGCCACAGGCGGGCATGCGAAGGCTGGCAGCCAGCACAGGGCTCGCCTTTGTCGCACGTCTTCTTGAGGAACTTGCAGCGGAGGCAGGCCCGGAGCTTCCGGATCTCACTCGCCTGCTTGCGCTGCTCGGGAAGCAAGGGACCGCGGCGCCTGCCCACCTTCTTCTCACCGGTACCATCCTTCTTCCCCGTCGACGTCCTCCTAATGACGGGCTTCGTCGCCTTGGCGATGGGGCTCTTCCGCGTGCCCGAGTTCCGTCTTGCGGGGGGCGACGTTGAGCCGGAACCACTGGAGCCGCTGGCGACGATGGGCCTGTTCGTGGCCGAAACTGTCTTGATCGGCAAGGGCGCAACAGCCGCAGACGGGCTAATGAGTTCTGTGGAGGTTGGCTGGTGGTGATGCTCACCGGGCAAACAGTTGCGATGATTGCTCGATGGGTCCACGAATGTGTCCGAGCCGGGCGAGAAGGGAGAATAAGGGAAGGCCACCTCTTCATAACCAAACTCGAGCGAGTTGCTGTCTGACGTTGACTCCGAGTTGTTCCTCAGGTGGAGAGTCTGGCTTGGGTTGAAAATTGCGGCGGTTTGCGAATGCTGCGGCTGCTGGAAAGTGTCGCAGTTTGGGTAAGCGTCTACGGCTACCCAGCCATTGTCGCTGCTCGACCCCAGCGACAGAACCTCTAGATAGGTGCCGGTGGGGGAATGACTCCCAAGACTCCTGACGCGGGAGAGCCCATCAGGCTGGAAATTGATGGTCGGATCAAAGTCCTGCCAGTTTGCCATGCCTGACCCCCACTGCATAACCCGAGACGCTCCATCGATCGGGGACATGGTGTTGAAGGCCGGCTCTAGCTGCAGGCCGGCTTCCAAGGTGGCCTGTGTGGTTGGGAGGTAATCCAGCGGCGGCTGGAAGTTGGACGGGAATTGGTTGAAGCTCATCAACGCCGAATCCTGGATGAACTGAGCAAGATCAGGGGCAGGTTGCTGCTGCGCCTGCAGAGGGAGCGACCAGTCCGGAATGATGCCCGAGGGGTTCGGGTGGGCGGCCGGCTGGAAAGGCGAGTGTTGCTGCTGTTGAAGAGGGCTCGACATGGCGCTCTGATGCCCTGGAGACTGGGCGCTCTGGTCATCAGGAGACGAGGCAGTCGCGCTGGCGGAGTTGGGCGAGTGAATAGATACAGGTGCACTCCCGGTGCCCGTCAAATCCAGCGGCAGCCAGGTCCTCCCAGGACTCAAGCTCAGACGGCTTGGCTGCGACATGGTGGCCAACGCAGTTGATGTGAGATCCTGGGACGGGGCGGCAGACGACACGGTGGGATACGAGTAACGTTCGTGATGGTCGTACACGAGCTGCTCCAACAGTGCGGCTTCCCCCCCAGCGGCGTTGAAGTCGTAGGTCATCTTGCCGAAACCAGGAAAGAGAGATCGAGAGGGAAAGGGGCCGGCGGAAACGGGGATTGGAGGATCTTCGAGGATCTTGAGGCGCCAGCCAGGGGCTGCGAGGGGGCGCACCGACACCGCTCTTTTGTCGACGTCGAGTCGGTCAAGAGAGGCTCATGACAAGCGTCAAGCGCTGTCTATTAAGAGTCTTTGCGTCGCGGACGAGGAAGTCGCCAGAGACGGATCCAGCGCCTTAGGTTCGCCTGCTGTGATCGTAGGAAAAGAAGCGACGGATGAATCGGGGGAAAGGGTGCGCAGGAGGAACCCTTTCGGGCGTACGAAGAGCGTGAGAAAACGCTGCTTGGTCGGGAGCGGAGAAGAGATCGTAGAACGGGGCGAGGTGGAGCGCACCATCTCTTCCCCACCCCAGTTGCCGCGCCCTCTCACGCAACCGACTCGCTCCCCGTTGATTGAAGAGGCGGTGAGAGTGCATCCAAACCCTGGTTCCTCACCCATCGTTGATTGGGCCCTGGGCCACCGGGACATGCACGCAGTGGGCGGGTGCATGCGCTGTCGCAGCCAATTAGCGGCATCAAGATCCGGCTGCTAGCAAGCCACTGGCAGCTCGGGATCGTCACGGCAAAAGCCCCGCCGCACTGTGCAAGAACTTCTCGCCCGGTTTCCAGCCCCTCCAGGTGCCGCCAGCATCGCGGAGCCCAGAGACACGGGAGGCTGAGCTGGCTAGACTCTCATGCGAAAGAGCCTGGTACCTCGGCCTGAGAAGACCCTGTCCCCGTCTTAGTTCGCGGCGCCCGTCCTCATAGAAAAATAAAATAAAATAAATAAATAAATCAAATCAGAAACATATGTCATTTAATGATAAGCTTCTCGAGACGCGTCAAGATCCAAGTCAATCGGGCCACTCCGGTGTGATCTCAGTTTTCAGGGATGTTGCTAGTTGCGTTGAGTCTTTGGACAAGGCTAACGATCGAGGGTCGCCCACCTGGGTTTTGGTGGGGCGGATTGGCCCGTCAATGCTGGATGTTGCGCAGATCTCCGGCCCGAAGCCGTTCACCCAAGAAGAGGAAAAAGAAAAAGAGGCGCGTGTGTGATGGCTGCTGTTGCCAGTCCAAGATATCAAAGAGTAAATGGGTTGTGCAGGTCCGGTCAGGTCTCATTCCAAATTCATTTTGAAGTGGTTCTCGGCCAATCTACGCGGTGACAGGATGCAACGTGATCCGTTACATGGCAGCTGTTTGACGAACGTCTTGCGTGACGAGACCTCGGCTTCTGCCGAATCAATTGTCGGCGTTGGGCCATCTGGCGGCTGAAGTGTGGTTGTCCGTCGCCGCTGTGACGGCATATTACCTGCTACCTGCTACCTACGTATGCATCCCAGATATGCGAGCCTCCGCTTCATCCTCGTCGAAAGGACTCCGGCTGAATCCCACCCAAAGCATCATAAACTGTACGGAAGTATACACTACATACCGCGTAACGTGCGTGGCTTTGATCCGAGCTTCATCCCTTGGGCGGAACCCCACAGAGACCTTCCAAGCTTCCAGTTCGGATGGCTGTTTTGCTGTCGAGACCCAAATGCCAAGCAAAACTTCCATCGAGCCCCGCCCCCGTCATGCGGAATGTGCAATTGTATATGTATGTAGACAAGGCGCACCGGGAAAAGCCTGGTCAGCAAGGCGAGCAGGCCAGCCAGGCAATGAGCAAATGGACAGTAATGTACTGCTACAGTGGGAATTAAGAGGTCCTTTTTCTGCTGCGTCATGGCCGAGGTTGCACTCGGCTCAGATAGTGAGTGTTTCGTTCTATGGTCAACGTGTCTCCCACCGTGCAAACCAGAGTTATCTACACGATGCCCTAGCCCGTGCACCCCACACTTTATCAACGATCTCGCTCGGAAGCGGGACCCTTCAGCTGTGCTGGACTCTTTGAACCAGGAGCGGTTAGCCTACTTCGCGGCTCCTCAGTTGATTGCTGTTTTCAGGAGGAATTGATAAAACGTGAGGAGACAAACGAGTGCAATTCGTTGTCCTGGGACTCATACTCACGGCTAAGGCCAGGCCACTTGCCACAACCCCAGCAGCATCAACCTGCGGGATCAACATCCGGCCATGGGTCGCTGGGAGGGGCGCAACTCCTGCGCAGCGTAAGGATTGGGAAACCTCAGGGGTCCATTGAAAAGATCCCCGATCAAACGCGCCTGTTGCCGCTCAGAAGACCAAGTTTGACTTGGACGGAGGTCTCGAACTTGAAGCCCCCCAAGCGGCTCGGCATCGGGGCAACGTCAATCATTCGACGAAAGCTGCTTGCGTTTTTGGGTCTGGGGGTTGAAGAATGGGGAAAGCAGGTGTGGAAGCTGCAAAGAGCTACACAGTACGGGGGGCATCAACCATCCCAAACAGGCCAGATCAGCCAGTCCTCAGCGACAGGATCGGGAGGGATCAGGACCCTGGTGGCTTGACCCCATCTCGAGGAGCAAACGATAGGAGGAGAATCTGCCACAAAGACGCGCAAGACGCACAATTGCCGTTTGCTCACTTGTTTCCGTGCAGGGAACGAACCGGCCTCACCTTCCCGCCAAGGCAATAGAATTCTCATGGTTTTGGTTGATCAGGTATGCGCGTATGTACGCCGACTGCGCAAGCAATGCATGGCGCCGGCTCCGTCGTATCCTAGGACAGTTGATAACGGGGCTTGTGGCAACCCTAATACGGATTTGTATCGACATCTGAGCCTCGGGGAAGGTCCCGGGGCCCGCAAATGCTCCGGGGCTGCTCGCCCTAAGCCGCCTCCGGCATCACCTGCCGACCGGGGAGACGATGGACACCAGCGCGCTCCCCGTCCGGCTCGGATCGGTGCTGCCGATCGGTCGCACTATCGCCTCTCAGCGCTTAGCCAATGCAGCTGGGCAAGACAAGGCGTAGACTAGGTACTAATCTTTCGCTGTTGTTTCTCTTCAGCCCGTCGCCTTTTACCCCGCTGTCCGCTTCTTCATCACACAGCTGTCCAAGTGGTGTCTCGTGAACCCCACAAAGTGCTGTTTCAGAAAACATAGGACTGTCCTGCCAAATAGTATCAGCAGATAGCCGTAACTAGCTCCTGGCCTGCGTGACAAAGCCGTGGAGTTTGCAGTCAGGAGGAGGTATGCAGGTCCAACGGTGCCAGTGGGCCGCAATGAAGAAGCAAAGCGGTTGCAGCAGACTTTGCTCGGTCCAGACCTCGCGGGTACTTTGTGGTCCAATGAATGTAATTCCAATGTCGCCCGATGCTGCAGAGTATGCAGAGATCAGACTACCGGCGGAAACGCGAGTCAGAGGCTGAACACCGAACGATCCACCAGCCGAGAAGGGCCGGTGATGCGTGTTAATGCACCGGATGAATGGGAAATGCCCCGGTAACGTTGCCGTGCCGACCTTTCACCGGCGGCGGGCCGGAGCAGACCCGGTGCTGGGACCGTTCGTTGGCGCATACTAGGGGGTTTATTAGCAGCGTGCACCGAAGCCGAAGCCGAATCAGGATCTGTCATCTTGTAGAACTCGGCGATTGGGTCCGGCGCCGCAGAACCGGTGCTGGAGTGCCTCTGGATTAGAAGAGTTAGGGCTCAGAACCCAACTCGCAGACAGACTAAACGAAGGGAAAACGAAGCAGAGCTGAAAGCATGACCCGCATTTCCAGCAACTTTCGCCCGCTTGAACGCCGGCTGGCCAGGTTCTTGGCGTCTGGCCGCCATGCGAAGGCAGCTGGGCGCCGTTTTGGCCCAATGGAAACGCCTCGATGCTGCAAACATCAAAGCTTCCATTTATGGCATGAAAGAACAATGTTAAGAAGCAAGTGAATCACAAGTATTGTTCCTTTACCTGTGCCGTTTCCTTTGGAGTATTACATGCCGATCAGAACAAAGCCGTCGAGGCCCCAAAAGCGCGTGGCCTTCAGGTGGAAAAAGATGTCGAATCCGCAACCGACTCCATCATCGGCGCCAGACAGCGGGACCGTCGACGAAGAGATAGCCTTCGAACGCAGAAACCCAGGTTTTATGATTCCAGACCTTTTCACACGGCACCCGCTCGTCAGGGATGCCCTGGTAACCGACACATCCCGGCTCCAGGACAATACTGCGGACATATGCCTGCCCTTCTTGAGTGGAGATGATGACCTGACCGAGTACAACGAGCACGGAGTTCCGCGACTGGACCGACAAAGGCACATCAAGTTCCTGCACCAATCTTTGGGAAAGTTGCCCGGTCGCTTCGTGGCTGCCGACGCCAGCAGGCCATGGTTCCTCTACTGGTGTCTGTCGGCGCTCACAATGCTGGGCGAGGATGTGTCGACCTATCGGGAGTCAGTTATCGAAACAGCGCGGTCGATGCAGAACGATACTGGAGGCTTTGGCGGCGGGGGCGGGCAGCTTTCGCACATGGCTACGACGTATGCCATTGTGTTGTCGCTGGCCCTGGTAGGCGGAGAGGAAGCCTTTGAGGTGGTCGATCGTAGGTCGATGTGGAGGTGGCTCTGCAGTCTGAGGCAGTCGGATGGCGGGTTCCAAGTTTGCCTCGGGGGCGAAGAAGACATCCGGTACGTCGATGCCCAACAGCGCCCAGTATGCTTGTTTTAAAAAGCCAATTTGAACTAACCGACGCAAAAGGGGGGCATACTGCGCAGCTGTGATCATCACGCTCCTGCAACTCCCACTGGACCTGACGCCCGAGTCCCCAGCATGGACCGAAGACGGCAGCACGAACCTCCTCTCGGGGGTGGCCGGCTACGTCCGACGATGTAAGCACGACGAACAAGTCCATGGGAATCCCGGAGGGCCGTTGCTAACCCGCCAGGCCAAACCTACGAGGGCGGCATCTCCGGTCAGCCAAACGCCGAGGCCCACGGGGCGTATGCATTTTGTGCTCTCGGCTCCCTTGCCCTGCTGGATCATCCTAGCCACATATTCCAAAGGTGCGCAGCATCGGCAGGCTTCCAGATCCGTACCACGTCATGGAGAGAAGCACAGCATGCTGATTAGACGGACAGATACCTGGATGTTCCACGACTCATCGCCTGGCTGTCGTCACGGCAGTATGCGCCGGAAGGCGGTTTCTCTGGGCGCACTAACAAGCTGGCCGACGGCTGCTACAGCCATTGGGTGGGCGGGTGCTTTCCCCTGATCGAGGCATGCCTTAACAGCACCAGCGGAACCGTGGCCGCAGATGACCCGGCCGGCCCATATGCCAACAGGAAGCTCGCCCCAGCGACAGAAAGTCTATTCAGCCGGGAAGGCCTGACGCGGTATATCCTCTGTTGTTGCCAAGACCAGACCAAAAGGGGCGGTCTGCGAGATAAACCGGGAAAGTAAGTCATGTCCCTCCTGTGGTGTTTTTTGCTTTTCCTCGCCACTCCTGCCACCCCCATAATCCCCCCTCCCGCCGGCGTCATTGTCATCTTTGTGTGTTCATGATTTGTCCGTTCGTGTGTCTCATTGGATTTGCCCCCACCACACTCTAGGATGTCAGATGCCTATCATACCTGCTACGTCCTCTCTGGCCTCAGCTCAGTGCAGCACGAGTGGGATCTTGAGGAACCAGAGGCATCAGGAGAGGCGGTGGCAGCAGCAGCAGATTCGGAGTGGACCGTGTTGCCGTACCCCGTGCAGATTTTCGACCCAAAGGACCTCGTCCGTCCAATCCACCCGATCTACGCCATACCGCAGCAGAACGTACGGGTGATCAAGGAGTACTTCCAGGCCAAACAAGGCTTCTAAAAAACGGTTTCTGAGTGTCTACCAAGTCGAATACATGCACGGGAAGAAACAAGACAAACAGCCGGGTGCTAACAGGTTGGAAATGAGAATACGGTGAGAATGGGTAAAAACCCAACCTCCTCCACCCCTACGAGCGAGCGCCAAAAGAAACGCCCTCTTTTTAGTTGCTTCGTCTCTCCCGCTTTCCCTCATTGCGTGCAAGTCCTCGGGACCCCACAAGTTGTTTACACTCCACATGCACCCCCTGATAGGTCTATCATTGGACTTCGGGCGACCCTTGTCCGTCTCAGTCCAGGGGCGGCGAGCGAGTAGGATTGGTATGGAGAAAAGGGCAGCCCCTCACCGACAAACTATCCTTTCTAGTCAGCATGGCTGTACGCAGCAGACATGATGTATTGTATGCGGAGCGAGGAGTGCGGGTGTGGGGAGAGGCGGTCAAAATTGGATCGTTGGGCGCAAACATGGGACAGATGTCAGAATCGGCGATAATACGGAATGAAAAAGGGCAGTCGTTTGTCCGAAAGGATATTACACGACTACTTTATGTAGAGTACATAACGGATGTACAGGATACGGTGGTAGCTAGGTGGGCTGGCCTGGAGGCCGGCCGAGTAAACGACCCGAGGTGCAGCTGCCCATCTTGGGCCCGTGTACGGAACGCCTGATTTAGAGCACCCCTACCGAACCAGCCGCAAAAATGGCATCTCACTTTCGCTTCTCTGCTCCTAACCCGTGGGCATCGTTGGTGGACGAGAAGGGGAAGGAGGCAAGAGACTTAGTGGCTGACTGCATATCCGGCGGCCAGCGGCTTCGCCACCTGATCGATCATATGCCAGTCCAGCCTCGTTTGTCTGTCTGAGGAAGCATGGAAAGTTAGGGATGGAGGGTGGGTGGGTAGGGGGAGGAAGGCGAGATGATGGGACGTGGCGCCAGCAACTGCATGTCCTGGCCCCGGTCCCCCCATTTCCCTAGATGCACGGCGCCACCGGGTTGCTCGCTCCCAGCTCGTCCAGACGGTACAGAGCGACGCGCGTGGTCACCCGAATGCTCAATGTTGTTTTCCAACCGTATCCGGCTTGCCTGGAATCTCGGTCCCCTCTTCACTTCCTGCCCACGCCCGAAGTGAGACCGCCAATCCGGGCCTTGTTGGGCGGCCGGGCTGGGCTGAGACGCGTCCACAGCTGTAGTCGCGAAGATCTCGGCCATCAAGCGTTGGTTAGGGGTTTAATTCCGCCTGCCGCGGAAACCGACGAGATTTCAGGCAGGTCGAGAGGAATGATAGGAGATGGGGTCACCGGGAACACGCAAGGGGCGCCCTCCCCCGGCAAATATTTGTCGGGTCGGTCCGACCTAGTCTCCGTCGTTAGCGATAGGGAATCCCGTTTTTGGAGAGCTTCCGGCCATGTCAATTGCGTCCTCGATTCTTTCCACTGTCTTCCGTTCCGTCTCATCCATCGGACCCAACTGTTCCCGTGTCTCCCAAGACATGGCCGTGGTAACGGGCCTCGGAATGGTCCTTTAGCGATATCTCGGATGACGGCTGTCTGTTGAGTGGCCCAAGGACCTCGAGAAATGAGGAGGTTGCATGGCAGAGGCCTTTTACATGCATTCGGGCGGTACAATCCTGTCGTGTAATCCTACTTGGGTATAGGTGAGCAAGGCAAAAAAGGATATACCAAGATACTTGAAACGGCGTCGGCAGAAGTGGCGTGGACAGGGGTAACGAGGTAACGACAGGGGACCAAGGGTGCGGTGCCGGGTGCGGTCCATGCCGCCGCCCATCTTTCCTGTCTTCCCAGCATTTTCCGGTGTATCCCCTGCTAATATCTAACTGCGGCATCAGACGGTGTCTGTGGTGTAGCGATACCGTCCGTGACTCGGTCATTGGCCCATCGCTATGACGTTGCGGGGGACGGGAAGCATTGGCATCTGGAAATGCGATGAGGGGTTGAACTTTGATGCCCCTCACCAACGCCCATTTTAGGCCTGTGTAACCCGCTGCGGGGCAGAGGGACCCCTCCTGCTCCTTTGTTTTTTACCACCCCACCTCACAGAAGGACAAAGACGTCCAAATCCGTCGATCCCGACCCGGCCACCGAGATTCCGGGGTACGCACCGGGGCCGAGGACGTTTCGGCGTCCAGGCGGAGATCACCATGGGTGCATGTGCCTGGTGGGCTTAGGTTTGCTCTGATTAGGCTCTGCTAGGCTGCTTCCTGTCTGGAAGTCTCCGTCACATGGTCAAAGGGCTGTGTTTTGATGGTGTCATATTGATGATGTGAAGAATAGACAAGCTGCGAATAAAACGGCCGTTGCGGGCTAGCTCCCTGCCAGGTATCCGCGTGGCCGGGTCTCAGTGGTCAATGTTTGTTTGTGAGCGCCCCAGGTCAAGCCATCAAACGTTACCGGCGGCTGGCGTTCTGCGCCGAAAATGGGAAGAATTCGTGGGATTGGACCACTGACGGTTCCAGAATCCTCCCTAGTGCTCACTGGCCATCCTTCCCGACCACTCGGGGCACTCACACCGGCAACTGCATCGCCCGCAACATTGAAGGTTTTCGTATGCCCGATTTGGCTTTTTGCCCCGCGGGGGCTTTGTTTCGCTCTGCCTGTGGTTATTGGTCCGTGTCCTGCTGGCTAAGGGTCAACCTAAGGTACTGTATGTACCTGTAGGTATACTCTGTACATTACGCAGTAGACATCTTTGGAGATGCCCCACGCCAACTTCCACGCTGGCAGACAGCCTTGGCCCGCCGAAATCCGTCAACCCCACCAAAACTTTGAACCTGCATCCTCACCTGGTCGGTCTCCAGCATCGCAGAACGTCTCGTCCGTCGTCCTGACAATTGGCTTCGCTGACTGCGGCGATGACTCCAGCCTCTCTCCCCCGCTCTTGGCTTGGGCGGATCTTGGGGTCCGAGGCCGGTAGCGGGTCGTCCTGTACATGCACGCATTCGTCAGAGTCTATTCGCCATGCGTTCCCCCCTCTCGCCGCCGACCCATACTTGGGTTCTTGTTTTAATATCAAGCAGCAGTGCCAACTCATCATTGCATGAAGTGTTAAGGTCGGCTTGTGCCTAGTTGCCTTGCGACCCCATCCGCCATTCAGAATCGCCGCTCGTCGTTAGGGCCAGATGCAGGGCATGCAAGGGTTTGCCGGCCCCAGCCACTGTTCATGCACCTCATCCCTCTTCACCGACTTCGTGGTGTGGCCTCAAGCCAGTCATTCTCGCGGCTGGCAGCTCGCCGATGGGCCTTCCTGGTCCACCCAAAGAGAAGGGCCCGAATTCGCCATCGAGGCAATCACAGCCTTTCTCATTCACGCCTCTCCGACTTCATGGTCCCGACACGAGCCGGTCGCCCCCGGCTGTTGTTAAGTGTCGTTTCGGAAAGCCAATTGCACACTCCTGATTCGTCGGCGTGTGGGTGGCATACCAGGAAAAAAAAAAAAAAAAAAAAAAAAAAAAAGAGGTATCCAGAACCACTCGGGCCCGCCTCGCTCCAAAAGTCGGTTGCAGATGGCGACGGAGACGCGAGATGGGCGAATCGACCATGGCCCGCGGGGCTATGGCCCACAAATACGACCGCAAAGGCTATCAACGTTGTACATCTTTGCAGAATGGCCTAGAGACCCGCGTCGCCGCTAACTTTCTGAAGCGCCAACCTTGTCCTGTTACCGCCCGGTCCAATGCAATGTACTCGGGCGGCGTTGCTTTGTTGCTCACTTCCTGTCGGCGGTCGACCACGGCGGCAGCTTGGCGGGGTGGATATGCATGGTTGTTAACATGGACTGCTCGAAGACATCCCGTTGTGGATGGCGCAGTCCCTGTACAAGACGGTACATGGTCGATTCGTTGCAGCTGCATTAGTGGCCGCCAGATGGATCTCGGGGAATGTATCGTCTCCTCACTCCTTTCCCCCTTTCTCCCCGATTCTCGAAGTGACGAAACCAGATAATCCCCTGCTCTCCGTCCTCCGGACTACCCAAAGAACGCGTCTTGGCTGGGTCCCGGCAACAGAGCAACAACCACAGGCTGCCGGGCCTTTTCTTTCGGATCCTTTTCGTCTCCCGTCCCCCTCCAGAGCACATTTTACGTTCGGCGGTCCCCATTTTGCCACCTCACCATGCCTGGGTCTGCATATTTTGGGAACTGGTACTCAAGCAAGCTTCTTGCCGTCCAGCCCAGCATCGGACAAAATACAACTTCCGCGAGGGGTGGGTGTGAACGGCGAGATACCAAGATACCCTTCTAGTTGGTTTGCCCGAGGGCCCAGGACCGACAGGTACGAGCAGATGCAGCACTGTGCTGGGGCCCTTGTCCTTCCCCAGTCCATCCTGGCCGGACTTATCAAAGGAGATCTTCCCCCAAGACGATGCATCCCCCCATGCTGTTGGTGTGGAGTTGCCCCGGCCTCAGCGGTTGTATCAACTGGCAATGACACGCGCCAGCACATCAAGCATCAAAATAGGTCACACTTTGAGCCGCATCTCCTGTCGACTTGCATCTAACGAACCCTTCCCTCGTCTCCGTCTCGCTTCCCGTCTTTCCTTGTTGCATCTGGCTGTATCTTGACATTTTTGCCATCCCCTGCCCCGCATTAACGCTTCCCGTCACCGCAATAAAGCACACATGTCTCGCCGGTGCTGGCCCAGGACCTCCCTTCCTGCGTCCGAGCCTTGGATACGTAGCACGATCAGCCTTAACATCTCCAACCGCCCAACTCATACCACCCTCCTGTCCGTAGGACAAGCCTTCACCTGAGGTGTTGCCCTACTTTCCTGTGTGCCTTCTATACCCCATTGCCCCTAGGTTGGGCGCGACTGCATCGCATCGTACGGAGTCCCGGATCCTGACCCGCCGTTTCGGTTTGCTTCTTGCGCCCACTTTTCTGTTTTTGTTCGCCCCCGGCTTCCAAGTGTTGTTCCTTTCACATCTCTCTGCCGGCCGTTGCAAGCCAGACCGGGCGCATTGGAAGCAATTGACACGATGGGTGGCTTTTACATTCAGTATCTGGAAAGTAAGTCGCTAATTGACCCCTTTGAGTGCGTGTCCCTGGCGCTTTTGTCGGCTTCAGTTCCACGTCACCCGTTTCATGGTGGGGTTGTCTTGGAGAAGGATGCCATCGGCACACCTCAAGGGTGGTTGACCCCCGCACAACATATCCACGACAGAGAGCTTGCTCCGCCTGTTCCTGCTTCTGACATTCAACCCCTGGTCACTACATCTAAGCCCTGTCATCTATCCATTTGATTCTCCCCCCTGCCCATCCAATGCATCTTGTAGGGCTGAGGGTGTTCATGTCGGGCTGTCATGCAGATTGTTTCACGTCATCTAAGTCCTGGGGTCCTTCCCCTTCCTCTTGGACCCTGCGCAGAGAAAGGATGCCCAATTAGAGGTCAATTGGGCTGCGACCGGGATCATGGGGCTAACTGAGCACGTCTTGTAGGCCTCTGCCGGCGCCGTGGATGGCATGACCCCATGTACGAGTGCCGCCGCGATACCAATGGCTATACCTGTCTGGTCCTAGTCAATGGCCGGGAGTACCAGACAGATCTGGCATACGAATCGGGCAAGCTAGCCCAAGAAAACGCAGCCATGCGCGCCTTTATGGTTTGCCGGAACTTCTCGGTCAATGGGGGCATGCTCGCCCGTAACGGGATCGTCCAGGGGCTACCAGTGGATGAAACCAGCCGGAAGGCCCGCAAGAGCAGTCGTCACACGTCTTCCAGTCACGGACACAGCCGCAGATCTGGCCACCACTCCAGCAGCAGTTCCACCGCCTCACTAGAGTGAAGGGGGAAAAGAGCCGCATATCTTGTGTGACCAGGGGTTTACGCCGATTGGGATTCGCTGAATCGCCAAACCCGGCGCCTCCCCCTCCAGAGCTGGACCACTCCCCAATCATTGAAGGGCACGGAGCGGAAGCTACCAGCGAAGATTCGCACTTTTTTTCTGATATAAATTCGGGGAAGGCTTCACAGCGACGCGTTGAGAGAGAGAGAGAAAGAGAGAGAGAGGCTAGCCGTGGACTATACCCTGGTGGCAACGGACCCTGTTCCAGGATTGAGGATCCCGGGAGAGCGGAACTGGATGAAGACATGATGTCTTTTTTTTTTTCTCTTTCCTTTTTTTCCATCCGGAAAGATACTTTTCTTGCATCCTCAACGATATGACTGAACGACCGTTACGACAAACTAGACAAAGCTCCGTTTCTGACGACGATCTCACGACAACCATGGCTTCCACTAGCCGCCATTACATGGTTTGGATTTGGATTCTGGTTTCCTTTTTTTAACTTGACAAAAAAAGACTTTTGATGGCCTGGACTTGTTTGTTTCCCACCCCTTTTCAGCTGGGTATCACAGGACCAGCTGGAGACGGAGGACACTCCCAAGACAAACACACGGACGGGTTTTCTTTGTTGGACCGGGCAACAAACTCCTGGAGGCAACTCTAGTTGGCCGTTATAGTGGGAAATGAGTCGATGCCATGCGAAGTGCTGTACGGTGCTTGCCTGCGTTCGTCCGTGCGTCTATGTGTGTGCGTTTGGCACGGCTTTGACTTGGCCGACTGACTCGAGAGATTAATTGTCGGTTTGCTCGTGGGGCCCGACTCGACCGGTCTCGGCAGGATAGACAACACTAGTTTGGATACTTTTGGAAACCAGTGGTTTTTGGCTATTACTCTTATTTTATTATTGGTCGAGGCAGTCGAAGCCGTTGGAAACGAGGACATGACGGACCTTTGGTGCCTTATTATTCTTTTCTGGATATTTCTTACATTATGACAGGTCGATGTATCGAATTACGCTTGACCGGTCATGTATTCGCCGCCTTGGTCGCCCGCTTGGAGCTGGATTCATCGGTTGGTTGATCTCTCCTGGGAGGGTTTACCTACCTTACATATTATTATGATGGGGTCTTTTATTTTTATTTTCCAACCAAGGAAATGAACGGGACAACCCACTCGCTATCTGGCTCTGGCGGGTTTGATACTTTTCTTTTAAGGCGAGATTGAGCATTTTCGTGGCTTTATGAAGAATGAATTATGATGACTACGATGATTATGAACTATCGAGGTTAAATTATAAAGCCGTTCTTTGAAACGTGAGGTCTAAGTGGATGGATGACATGCGCACGTCGGGAGGGACTGGTATCTTTCACACGTGTGGAAGCGATGCGACCTAGTCCCGTATGCACGCAATATTATGTGTGTGGGTGTATGCGTGCAGCTGCCAAATTAAATTGGCAATGTGGTTGACACTGTAGAGTTGTAGATGCATCATGCTCGCCGGCTGGAGGTTGAGTGTGGCGGGTTGTGTTGTGTAACCGAGAGAAACCGGTATGGTACTATGATGCCCCGTCTGCTCCATCTGCCGGATGCAAGTCATCGGGTCGGCAGGATCTGGTGGGATTGCGTGTCGGGCGCGGATCGCTTGGGAGCAAGGAAATAGGTGGTAGGAGTATATTAAGGCACCTGGGGTTTATGGGTCGAGAGGGGCAATAACCAGCTGCACATACGGTCAAGTACGTCGAAATGTTGGAGCGAGTGTCAAACTCACACCGAGTGGTCGTGGATAGTTGCATGTTTCGTGGGTCTTGGCAATCGGGCCGCGTCTGATCATTCGGCCTTTAGGGGTCTAGGCCGTTGTGGTCCATGGGTTGCACTCCAGGGATCCGGATTGGTAAAGCTCTGCTTGGGATCAACATGGTGGAATTGGATGATGGTGAGTGATACAGTGGGTTTGAGGGCAACACAGCATCACCCTATGGTGTGACGTTCAGGTCATATGTGGTGAATCTGGGTTGCCACAACTGTCAATCCCGATGGCGGGATTCGATTGAAACAAGAGTTCGTTAAGGCGCCGGAGTTAAAACTTGAAGTCTTCGACAGTCGGTTCTGTGCGAAGAAGCGCAGGCAACCGGGTTCAATCAGAACGTCACACAACAATGTCCAAGCTTCGATCCGGGGCCCACGGGGAGCCGAGCCAAGCAGAAAAGCCACCCTACCAGCGAAGCCGGTTTGGGCGAAGCCAACCGCGGGGAAGATGGAGCAGCTGACCTTACCCTGTCTTGAGCTTCGCAACCTCGTAACAACGGTACGCCAAAAAGGAGCATTGGCCAGGACTGTTGACGATGGGGTGTCCCCCTGGATTTCATGCATGTCCAAAGTATCCACATAAAAGCTCCTGGTGCGCGGTGGTATGTGCTTCCCTCAATCTCGGCAGGGAAATTGTGCTGCTTCATTGGCCGTGTGTATTGGCATGTGCCCAATCGGGCGGGGAACGCACTGGCCACCTCACCCTTCTCATGGCTGTTTAGGAGCCCAAAGGCGCCAGACAACACCTGTGTTGCGCGTCGTTGTGAGCACCACTCGCGGCAGGGGGTGTGTGCGCGAGGGGCTTGCCCAGTAGTCCCCAAGAAGGGGGAAAAAAAACCTAGGTTCAGAGTGTCCTTCTCGTCCATCTCCTACGTTTCCATTTTGGCTCTGTCTACCTGAGCAGAACCTGTGTCTTGCCACTTGTTTCGATTTACGGGCCCCGTGATCCCCGGGTTTGCTTTCATCTCTTGCCGACTTCTCCCAGGCCGCATACATTAGCTTTTAGCAAGAAACGACAACTTGCGCCCAAGCTTGCATCCTCCGCCCTCTTACTTTCTTACACTCGTTGATCACCTGATTTTCTCAACTCCAAATTCGCTCGTTCACCACCAGCAAACATGAAGGGTAGGTACAAACTGCTGTTGCATCACTACCCGATAGCGACTAACTCTGATACGTTGCGTGCAGCTTTAATTCTTGTCGGCGGCTTTGGCACCCGCCTACGCCCTCTTGTACGTGTGCCCGCAGCCGGTGCCCGATACTCAGCGCCGAGCGCCGTCTCCCCGCAGCACACTATCTCCCTCGCGATTCGCCTATGCGCCTGCCGACGGCATGGCTAACAACGTCTTTACAGACTTTGACATTGCCGAAGCCCCTGGTCGAGTTCGGTAACAAGCGCATGATTTTGCACCAGATCGAGGCCCTTGCTGCTGCTGGTGTTACCGACATCGTCTTGGCCGTGAACTACCGCCCTGAGGTTATGGAGAAATACCTGGCCGAGGTTGGTCTCGTTACCCGCAAGCTCTTGAAGTGGGAGATAGCTGGCTGAGACAGTCGTCCCTCGGAAACAGTACGAGAAGCAGTTCGGCATCAACATTACCATTTCAATCGAGAGCGAACCCTTGGGCACCGCCGGGCCCCTGAAACTCGCCGAGAACATTCTAAGGAAGGACGACACGCCATTTTTCGTTCTGAACTCCGACATCACCTGCGAATACCCCTTTTCCGACCTCGCCGCATTTCACAGGTCGCACGGTGACGAGGGCACCATCGTCGTGACCAAGGTGGAGGAGCCGTCAAAGTACGGCGTCATTGTCCACAAGCCGAATCATCCCTCACGTATCGACCGCTTCGTCGAGAAGCCCGTCGAGTTCGTCGGCAACCGCATCAATGCCGGCATTTATATCTTCAACACGTCGGTGCTCGACCGCATCGAGCTCCGGCCCACGTCCATCGAGCAGGAGACCTTCCCCGCCATGGTTAAGGACGGCCAACTACACTCGTTCGACCTAGAGGGCTTCTGGATGGACGTCGGTCAGCCCAAGGACTTCCTGACAGGCACCTGCCTGTACCTCTCGTCACTCACCAAGAAGGGTTCCAAGTTGCTCACGCCGCCCACCGAGCCGTATGTGCACGGCGGGAACGTGCTGATCGACCCGTCGGCCAAGATTGGCAAGAACTGCAGGATAGGGCCGAACGTCACCATCGGCCCGGACGTTGTGGTGGGCGACGGAGTCCGGCTGCAGCGCTGCGTACTGTTGTCCGGGTCCAAGGTCAAGGACCACGCCTGGGTCAAGAGCACCATCGTCGGCTGGAACAGCATAGTCGGCAAGTGGGCGCGCCTCGAGAACGTGACGGTCCTGGGAGACGATGTTACCATCGGCGACGAGATCTACGTCAACGGCGGCAGCATTCTGCCGCATAAGACCATCAAGGCCAACGTTGATGTACCTGCTATCATCATGTAAAAGCGAAGGCAGACGGATGGGTTCACCGTGTCATTTTTTCATTGACACGAGCCCATTTTTAATTCTTGTCCGAGAGATACCGGAGAAAAAACCGACCCCTTTAACCCGTCCTGTGTAAGCGTCTACTAGCAAGAACGGAGATGGATCACGTTGCTTCGCTTAGAGACACACCACTCTCCCCTCTTCCACTCATCATTTTTATTTTCTGTTTCATATTCATAACCGTTTTCACCCACGCCACCAAAATGCGTGATCAGAATGCGCATCCTACACCCCACATCACGGCCCGTCGTCAGGGATTCAAATAACCATATTTATCCCTCTGGTTTGATGTTGATGTGGCCCATGTCTGCCTATCGACATTTTGGCAGGGAACAAAAACAGCCAGGACGAGGAGGGCAAGCTACCAGAGACAAGGCCAGGCGAAGAAGGAAACGGGGGGTTAGGGATGATAAGACAGCCACATGTAAGGCTACCTAACGACATCAAAATGGACATAGACGATTAAGATAAGGGGGAAGGATTGGGTACAATTCCAACCCGGCATGGCAGTGGGTTTGTTGGTTGCTTAGTGGGTGGGCGGTCATGGTGGTTTTTCCGGTCTGCATCTACATATTTGACGACGGAAAGAGGGAAACTGGGTCGAACTGCTTTGTCATAGTCCTAATTCAATACTCTCTTGAGTATGGAGTACCATGAAACCCCTCTACGCTCGGTCGTCCAACTCTTGAGCCTCGGGGGTGTGTGTTTGGATCTGGAAGGGGACGAGAGGAAGTGTCCTTGTTCAACCTCCGGAACGGCGTCGGATCATGCTCAGACTGGTTGTAACTAGCAAAGGGGATTGGGGTCGCTAGCTTTAAAGTCTGGTTCACCTCTGCACGGGTTATGAGCTGCGGATACCCCTCGATGATGTTGAGACCCCTAGAGAGTTGACAATCAGCTGAAGGATGTGTACTAATGCTCCGGCTCTAGTATATTAACGCCATCTTTTGCCACAATGGTATTCGCTCTACATAATGGGGGACAACACTCGATGTCAAAACTCGTTCAGGCCTGTATCGGTCGGGTTGGGAGAACGTATGGACCATACCTGAGTTGCGTCTCTGGAACCAACCCTTGAAGATTCGGCATTACTGTCCCCAAAGACGGCTATCTCCGCACGGAACTAACGGACCAGGGACTGAGTCCCATGTTCAGCTCCTGAGGAAAACAAACGCTCGGATCAATCCGGTTTGTTGGACTATATAAGCAGTAGTGAATTGACGCCAATTCCGTTCAACACACACTTGGCTGTAGACAGCGAGATGGCATTTCGTCGTGATGTTTCTGGCGATGTATCTTGGGAGATCTGCACGGGGTCGCCCAGGTCCCTCCCTGCTTCATCCGCTCAGCAGACATCGTTTGTACTGCAACTCCAGAACACAAGGGGGGGGTTCTCGCAAGGTTGAGGGTACTGACATCATATCAAGCGCGTTGGCTCAGACGAGGCATTCCATCCAACATTTTGGGGAGCTGTGGAAGGACAAGGATTTGCTCAAGGAAGGCCCATGCCGACGTGATACAATATCGAGCCCGTAACGGGAGTTTAGCTCAATTATGGTTTATATTAATAATCATGTAGTATACACGACCCGGCTTATCGTAATAATGCAACCAATATTTCGTCTTGCTGCTTTGTCGCCGGGAAAGACATGATGAAAATGATGATGGTATCCAGACAACCAGCTAGACACCCAAGCGCTGAGCAAAAGTAAGCCACGCGAACCCAGTAACATCATGATCATCATCATGAGCCAAAGTAGCCAACTTAGACCTGATGTAGTGACTACGCACCCTTGCTCCTTAGTCTGAGTTGTCTTTGAGCCACCCCCTGCTCATCTCTACAGCTTGTTCCCACTTCCTGAATAGCTTATCTGCCTTTCCCCTGGCCATTGCAGGCTTGAACACCTTGCGGCCAGCCTGGTTGACTTTTTGGAGATCGTCCAGCTGCCTCCAGACGCCTGTGGCTAGGCCGGCGGCGATGGCGGCGCCTAGGGCCGTCGTCTCGCGCATGCCGGGGCGGTCGACGGGGATGCCACTGATGTCGGCCTGCGTCTGCATGCAGAGGTCCGAGTTGGAGAGGCCGCCATCGACGGCGAGCGACTCGAGCTTATGCCCTGAGTCCTTCTCCATTGCTTCTAGGATGGCCCTGGTCTGGTAGCATGTCGCCTCGAGGGTAGCGCGGGCGATGTGGCCCTTGTTAGTGTGTTGTGTGATTCCGACTATTGATAAGGAGTTGTTAGCACAACCGGGGAAAGCAAAGAACGGGCTGGTGGGGGGAAGCGCATACAGAGTGTTCCCTTGGCGTCGTCAATCCAGTATGGGGCGAAGAGCCCACTAAATGCTGTGACAAAGACGACGCCACCATTGTCCTCGACAGACCCTGCCAGCGCGTTGATCTCGCTGGACGACTTGACGAAGCCGAGGTTGTCCATGAGGAACTTGACGCCAGAGCCGGCGACGGCTATACTGCCCTCCAGAGCGTAGACTGGTTTTCTACCGCCGCCGAAGTCGTAGGCCACGGTGGCCAAAAGGCCGTACTTTGAAATGACAGGCTCAGTTCCGACGTTGTACAGGAGGAAGCACCCCGTGCCGTAAGTGTTCTTGGCTTGGCCCGGACTGAAGCCGCATTGGCCGACTAGCGCGCTAGACTGGTCGCCGAGGCAGCCGGCGATCGGGACATCTGTCAGAGCACCGCTGGCTATCTTGCCGAAGCACTCCGGGTCCGATGATGGCACGATCTTGGGCAGCCGGATCTTGTTCCTGTCGATGCCAAAGAAGCCCAGAAGCTTGTCGTCGTACTGCAGCGTGCGCAAGTTCATGAACATGGTCCTGCTCGCGTTGGTGCTGTCCGTCACGTGGATGGGCTTCTCGGCCTGTGCGCCGCCGTTAAGCTTGTAGATCAGCCACGAGTCGACCGTTCCAAAGGCGAGCCGGCCTTCCTCGTAGGCTTGCTTGACGGCATCGACATTTTGGAGGAGCCAAAGCAGCTTGACGCTACTAGGATAGGTGGAAAGGGGGAGCCCGCAGAGGTCCAGTAGTTTGTCAGCCGAATCACGCGCCTTGAGCTCACGCACGAGCGATTTGGTGCGGGTATCGGGCCACACGATGGCGTTGTAGAGCGGCTCGCCCGTGGTGCTATCCCAGACCACCGTGGTCTCGCGCTGGTTGGTGATGCCGATGGAGCGGATGTCAGATTTCGAGTAGCCCTTTTCGGTAAACTCGCGCATCGCCTCGTCGATGCATTGCTCGACCGATGAGAGAAGCTCCAATGGGTCGTGCTCGTGCCATCTCGAATGCAGCTGTTAGCCCAGGCGCGGTCTCGGGTCAGCTGCTCTGCAGCTACGGTGGAGCTTTTACGTACCCTGACTTGGGATACAGATTCTCAAACTCTATCTGGTGACTTGCGACGGGATCTCCCTCACCATCGAAGATGAGGAAGCGCGACGACGTTGTGCCCTGGTCGATGCTGCCCACGAACCAGTGCTGCTTCTTTTCCTCTTCGGTCTCGAGTATGCCCCGCGGTAGGTGATCCTCAAGGTGCGGGTGGAAGTTGACAGTTTCATCAATCAGACTCTCGTAGGTGGTTCTCGGCTTCTTGTGGTGCCTGTCCGCGTCTAGGCCGAGAGCATGATTGGGAGTAGCGAAGGCATCCCCCGAGCGTGCTGTCGTGAATTCACCGACTTCGCCCATAGTGTGTTGCTGATGGTCTTTCTTCTCCGGCAGCTGACAGGTGGTGTGGAATAGGCGAATGGGCCCGTTCTGGGAAGGGATAATAGGATGGTGCGACTGTGGGCGAGCTAGCACTGAGAAAGAGCGCCAGTATTGGTCTTGTGGAGGGGTTAGAAACGGCGGGCAGAGAGAGGGGAGGGGTATGTCATGCAAGGCCTGGCCCTAGCTATTCGTACAGCGGTTATTTCGGTTGCTGCGTCTGCTTCTGCTTCTGCTTCTGATGCTCCGCAGAGCATCCGCCGCAGACGATTGAAGTGGCACTGCCGCGTTCCACGGAGCGGTGGAACCAATTGCGACTACTCGAGGGACGAGTGTCGGTAGAAACGGTAGCTTGCGCATTTGAGTGAGGGGTTGCAGCGGCTTTAAAATCCCATATCCCGGGAGCCGGCGGACGGGGCGGGCGGGCAGGTGGGCGGGTAAGGTCGTTGGATGGTGCCTTGCACATGCTACCATTCGGCTCAATCGTCTTTTTTTTCCCCTTGAGAATGCCGGCCGGTATCTATCGCGCATGCAGCATGCGGACTGGCAAGCTCGGGCCTCAAACTTAACCATCTCCACCGCCCGTAGTCC
The DNA here is from genome assembly GCA_022530565.1 of Madurella mycetomatis. Taxonomy (NCBI): domain Eukaryota; kingdom Fungi; phylum Ascomycota; class Sordariomycetes; order Sordariales; genus Madurella; species Madurella mycetomatis. Next base: position 7,889,873 of record JAJTVB010000003.1, on the reverse strand, counting down.
ATTGGTGGAACATTATGCGGAGAATGACGTCCTGTGGAGATAAGTGTACTGTACAGATACTCTGATGATCACGGGAGTCGTGGGAGAACCCCGGATCCACTATGCTAGAGGCATCTGTGAATGGCCCAACGATCGACACTTTGTACAGTAATTATCGTACTCAGATCAGCGCAATACCGAGCCATCGGGCTATAGCCCCAATGACATTTCCCCTGTGTAGAGGAATACGTTCGGGCAGCTCACTGCGCGTTGCCCTCTTTTTTCAACCGTCTTTTCATCTTGGAAAGACACCAATCCCAACTCGTGGTCACATGTACAACACAGTATACACCCCCAACGTAAAACAAAGGCAGCACAGCTAGCAGCGCAACTGTAGAATACTGTACAAGGATTGTTTACAGTGAGGGCGATATAACCTTTGTTCCTTCCTACCTACATACGCAGCGTGGATCGAACCCCACACGCATTTCTTTTGACGAATCCATTTGTCTCGGACCATTGGCGGCTCGGCATCCTCCGCATCAGGCTTTCGCGAAGCTCCACGGCCTCCTCGTCAATATCGTACTCCCCCCAGACCACAGTTATCTTCTCCGATGAGGGCATAGCTTTAAAGCCGCCACTGTCCAGTGCAATCAACCCGGCCAGATGTGTAGATAGAGTAAGCGTTAGCCTCCACAGCCAGTAATTGCGGCAGGATTTCAGACAGGTCGTCGTGGTTGGGGGCACAGAAGATGCATCGTAGTGTGAGATTCCTCCTCGACTCGTGTGCCGTGCGTTAGGAATATGTGAATTCGGGCCTCAGTGAGATCGGTTCGGAGTGCTGCCTGGTCTGATGCTAAACCTAAACTCTCCCTAACGGTAGTGGCTGGAAATCCTACCCGGCCGCCCGTAAATGGGCACCCATGATCAGACTGCGGTAAGAGAGTTGTGTTTTAAAGTGTAGTCAGACCACATCCCACTGCTTAGCGATTAGTTGTATGGAGTCCACAGTCCTACCACTACACCCGCGGGAGACGTTGGGACATCATCCATTACCTAGATGTCAAATATACTCGGAGAAATAGAAATAATCGAAAATATGATTGAATATATCGTAGCAAAAGCAAGCCCGCCTCATGAATACCAAAAATGGAAACTCGATATAACCAATTCAAGTCTAGCCGCCCTATATCCATCAGCCGATAGCGTACTTACCACAGGAACCAAGGGTCCAGTATCAATCGCCAACTTAACCAAACAACACCCTGGAACCCAGATAAACCAATTTCTCACAGGCCACCCAAAGCTTCAAGGCAGACTCGGCGTTAGCAATTCCTTCCAGCCATCCAAATCAACTTGGCAAAGCAAGACAAGATAGGAAAAAAAAAAAAAAGGGTCAAAACTTACCAGCAGCATAACTCAAATACCACGTCCTGCTCGCCCCACCATCCACCCACCCATCGTCCCACCCATCACTCCTCCCGCTGAAGAACTCGTACGCGGCCCGGGGGTCGATGGTCGCGTAGTTGCCAAACAGGATCCCTTTCCATCCACTCGCCACCCTCTGGGCGCGGCCGGCCGAGAAGAAAGCGTCCCACTCCTCGCGGACAAACGCCGGGGTGCGGACGAAGGGTGTGTACGGGAGCAGGGGCAGCATGTGGATGCCCTGCACGTACTCAGTGTTGCCGCCAAAGTAGGTCGTGTGGTCGATCTTGTTCTCAAACAGGATGCCGGCCACCTTGTTGGCGATGAAGTTGCGCGGCTGGACCGTGTTGGACGAGTGGTACAGGTAGTAGGCGTTGAGGGAGCGGCGCTGGACGGCGAGGGTGAGGGCGGCTCTGCAATTTCGGGGAAGGCGGCGGCGATTAGACACAGGGTTTATTTGAGTCATGAGAGAAGCGAGAAGAAAACTAACCGTGCTTCCATGTTCCTGTCGCCTGACACGGCACCCCACATCTTCAGGGCGTACGCGTGCATCGTGTCCTCGGAGCTCGACTCTTGATCTTTGCTGTCGAGGCTGTCGAACAAGCCCTTGGCCCAGCTATGGCCGTGGAACCAATCAAAGGACCGCCACATGGGGAAGTAGGGGTCGCGGGAACTGGGATTGGCGATGTCACGGACCAGAGTGTTGACGTACGCCCGGTTGGCAGGTGTCATCCAAGAGGGGTCTAGATGGCCGATGACGGCGGCCGTGTAGATGAAGTAGCCAAAGTGGAAGTGGTGGTCGTTATACAGCGTGTTGCCGAAGTCGACGCCTGGATCGCCCGTTTCGTAGGTTGCTGATGAGGCTACGCCGCCCCAAGCGCCTGCTTCGTGTCAGACAAGCTTGGATAGACAGGCTAGGATTGATGCAGGGCATGATGTACTCACTCTCATACACGAGAGGGAACTGCTGGGCATTGTCCGCAAACCGCGCAAATGCCACTTTGAGTGTTCGTAGGCCTGCCTGGGCCAGCCCAGGATCCCCTAACAGATCGTTGATCGCCAGCATGATGGACGCAAACTTGGCCAGTGCCTATGTCTGTCAGCCGTTGCTCCCCCGGCGAACACTTATTCTTTCTTTACCTTCCCGCTGAAATACATCGAGTCCAGGTTGGTTTGTTTGAGGATGTCCTGAGACGCTTCCTGCCGAGAAATGTTGTGAATGAAGGCCTTCGTGGGGTCAGAGATGGCTCTGACAGTCCCCGCAGTCGGCGACCATGGGAGAAAGCCGATATCGGTTGGGACTTGTGACTCGACCATTGTCCAGGAATCAGCCAGAACTGCAGTTGCGACCCCCTTTGTCGTGGTTTGCAGCTTCACGTCCGTCATCTTTCCCCGCGTGGCATCGACGAACGAACTCTGGTGGTGAGGCAATGCAAACATGACCAGCGTGGCCCCAGAGATCCCGGCCTTCTTGAAGGCAAAGGTGTACATCCCCTTATTGCCGTCCACGGTCCCCGAGAGCTCGACGCCCGTGGAATAGGCGCCGCAGGCTTGGTCATATAGCTGCTCACCGTTTCCAGGGTCTTTAGCCACCTGGATAGTCCCGTAAAACGGTTCCCTTGATTGCGCAAGGCCGTTGTTAACGACCTGAAGGTCCAGGGGTTGGCCGCCCGTACGGTAGGCATACATCAGCCAGGTGGTCCCGTCTTCCAGCTGGAGTTTGTACTTGGTAACGCCAGGCTTCACCTCCCCGTTCGCTCGTGTGACGGTCCTGAAGAATATACCCGTCTGAATCAAGGGGCGCGCGCCATTGTAGACGGCGGTGACGAATCCTGAACCCTGAACCAAGGGGAACTGCACTGCTGGGGAAGCCTGTGCATTGGGGCGCAGACTGACTTGGCCAGAGAAGTCGGTCAGGGACTCGGTGGTCAGGACGGTGCCCGATCCCAGCTCCGTGGCGGAAAGGCAAACGGAGTGAATCCCAACGGGATGGACGAAGTACCTAGGAGCACCCGATGATGGGTCCGCTTCGCCAAACACCCGCTGTCCAGCTCCGATGTGAGAGATGGCGAGACCCCAGCTCCCCGTGGCTCCCTGACCGCGAGTCCAGGCGACCGAGTATGGGTGGAGCCAGGTCGGGGACGTCTGGTTTCCGAGGAAGAAGTTGGAATAGAACTTGTTGGTGGGGATTGGGGATGACGCCGTGATTCCCAACCGCCGCACGGGGTGGTCCTGCTTCCTGCCAATATTTGCTGGCGGAGCGTCGGTGGAAATAGGATCCGCGAAAATGTTTTGGTACAACATTTTCCCGGGAATCGTTAGCGATACCGGTGGCACACTTAACGAGATGGAAGGTGGGGACAGCAAGGAAGTTGGCCTCGGTATAGAGCTCGTCAAGATCGGCCAGGAAGTGACACGCCCAAGAGTTTCGAGAACAGACGGGACGAGACCGCTGCAAGGGGTTTTCGCACTGGCGAGGCTCTGAACTACCCCAGACGGGCCGGAGCTAGTTATGACCTTGGCGGCGGCTGTTAGATTCGCTCTAGGCGGAGGAGCGCTCCATGCGCGTGGCGTCGGCGGCGAGGATACACTTGACGTGATGTTGGTTTTGGCGCAGTCCACTGATGCTAGAGTGTCAGGGTCCGATCGAGGAAACAATACTACGGCGTTCTCCTCTGGAGTGTTCAGCCGAGGTGATGAAAGAAAGCGACCAGTCGGCTGCACAAAGCGACTGCCTTCCTCATCCACTGGCTGCGGCAGGGAGGCAGAGACCTGCAGAATAGTTAGCAACACGAACACTAACATCCTGATGCCGTCCATGTTGGCGGTCCCGGCGAAGCTGGATGTCCATATCCAGGACTTCTTCCGCCGGCGGGTCCCGGGGCCATATAATGGCAACCGGCGCCTTCACGGCCAACTCCATTTCCGCCATCCGATGCGACTTCTTTTACAGTACGGAATCTGTAAGGAAGATCATCACCGGCGTGGGCACACGGGGCCGGCCAAGGACAGGGGTCGTCCAGTCGCTAGCGTGCGTGGCTGAACGTGGGTCTGGGACTTAGTGTAACGACAGAACAAAACATGTCCTACTTAAACCTAGGCTGTTGGAGTTGCTGGAATGCTGGTAAACCGGTATCTGAAAATACAACGCGGCTAGAATAAGACTTTGGGGGCTTGGGATTGTGTTCGAGGGAATGTAAAGCCAAGTTTTGGCCACAAAGATGCGAAGCGGGATGACGTGCGAGTGCGATCTGAGAATATGGCGATCCGACTTGTAGGCAGATTTGATGTCTTGGGGGAGGGATGCGTTCTAATTAATGTTCGCCTGGGGATCGCACCTTGTCCCGACGGAGGGAATCGAAGCTTGGAAGTGGACCCGAGCTGTCGTATGCGAATTCCAACTCTGAGGCAGGTGGTTCCCTGTTCCCCTGTCCGATGACAACCCAAAGACCCCAAGTTTTTGGTGTGATGAACATGGGCCCCAGGAACCCAAGGCAAGTCAGAACGGAATTCGAGCGGGAATGCAAATCCTCGTAGCTTCGTCATAGTCATGGGCATCCGAATATGAATGAAACAATGGATGCTTGGAACTAGAGCCAAACGTTCGGCTCCAGGAATCCTCATGTGTGTGCGACGGTAGAGGCATGACAAGCGCCAAGACAAGTTCTTGGGGGTGGGATCCCGCATGGCCTGTTGCAAATGGTCTCTCCATGACCAATCACTGCTCCTCCTCTGCTTCAAGACGCTGGAATGATTTCAGTGCACAGCGAGGAAGGCTGCAGCCCGTTCAGTTCCGCTGACCCAGACTGGAGGTTGCGTCTGGGGCTCTGGACAGCCCTGTGATCATGCAAGTGGTCGGAGTTTGCCCTTTATAGATACAGCACCGTTGGCTGAGAAACAAACTTGCCATCGGGCTCGACGTTGTGTACACCACAGTGTGAATCCTGCGAGCCTTTGCAGTCACAAACCCAGCGCGTCGTAGTGACCCGTCACAGGAATCACCCTCGTGAAGGTAGGCTTAGCCGGCCTCCTCGTTTCTAACCCTGTCTCCCTCGGCGGCCGTGCTCCCAATGCCTTTCTGTCATGCCTATCCCCATCCTCGCTTCTTGCATGATGCGTCCTCGTCGACTTGACTTCAGTTCTCCCCACCTGATCCTTCTTGTGTCTATCCTTGGTGATCCTACGGCGATGGCTGGAGTACTTGCCCTCCTCCTCCCTTCTGCATCTCCTCACCTCTCTCCGGTCCAGCACCCACGGCTTGGAGAGCACCTCCCTTTTCAGCAGCGTGACTTTCTCCCAGAATAGCACTTCCTGCTCAGTGGAGCGGAGGTGGGAAATCTTTTCGGCGCGGATCTGCCTACTTTCCCACCATGTGCTGACACTGCCTTTAATGTCGATGGTGTGCCCGATATCGATGGGCGCATCGACCACCGGGATTGGCTGTGCCTCGTTTGGCTTAGAGGCTGCTTGCCCCGCTGTGGTGGCGGTTTCGGAGACGACCCGACGCTGAAGGTTCACGACGCACTCGATCGTTGCGCCGCTGCCGTCATCAATCGTGTAGGTCACTTTGTTTTGGCGATCGTCAACGGCGACCACGACGCCGGCGATGCGCACCCATTTGATAGGGTGATTGAGGTAGAAGTAGACATCCTGGCCTAGAGTGCACATGGGTCAGGCCGCGGGAGCCAAGCAATGTGCGAGTACCGTCGCTCACCTCGGAAGCCTGGATGGCTTGTCAACCGAAAAATGTCGACAACCTGGAGGTGGCACCAGCGGTTGATGGTCGGCGACAGGTGGAAGCAGTACTGCGGGTACAGCTCAGGCTGCCTCGCGTCGGTCATGGCATATCGGATATCGTGTGACGCGGACTGTAGCCTTTGAAGATCGCTTGCCTCGCAGAGATGCTGCTCATGGCCATGCGTGCTGATCTTCGTAGTCTGTTGTGCTGCGCATGGTGTCCGTCGGGTACCCGCCTTTTTCTTGAGGTGTGAGTTGGGCTGCATGCGCGTTCGAGCTGGGGCTTTTGGGATTTGCTGCGTAGAGCCTGGCGGGCCGGCAGGCACTGGCCATCCGGATTTGCCCTGTGCGCGTTGGCCAGGTGACACTTGGAAGTAACCCCAATCGGGGAGGAGGGGCAGATGCGCGGCTTTGAGCAGTTTGGGACCCGTCAACTGGACGGCTCTTCTCTCACACCCTTCTCTCACAAGGGAGTCGAGTTGGTTAAATCGGTTGCCCTGATCGCCCCGCTACATCGCACGTAACTAGAGATCCTGTCCGAAGCCGGGCCGAATCCCAGCTATCACATTGGCGGTCGACTCATTTGAATCGCGCTTGTGGGAGCATCATGGGGTGCAGCTTTCCCAATCATGAGTTCTTATTCAACAACCCCAACGCCGGTGCTGTATTTACCCGTAGACGCCATGCCACAACTAACCATTTTGCTAATCAAGTACTTTCGCCGGCCGATCGCAAAATCGAGATGGATATCCTTCACCTCCGCTTCTTCTTGCCCGACTTCAACATATCCGCCTGCAATTTCTGGAACTGCTCCTCAGAGATATCCGGCTCCTCCAGCTCCTTCGCACCCCTCTTCTTCCCGCCTTTCCCAGCCTTTGGCACGGCGCCGTACTTCTCGGCCAGCCTATCCAGCGCGCTAGCCCTCGAGGCCTGGTTCCGCTGAATGAGCGCCGCCAAGCCGGCCTCGGCGTCCTTCTGGCTCTTCTTCCCGCGCAGCTTGTCGTAGACTCCCAGCTCCTTGGCCAGCTCGTCGGCCTCCTGGGCCTCCTTCCTCGCAGACTTGACGCGCGCCTGCCTCGACTTCTTCGTCTCCTTCGTATACGCCTGGAAGGCGGGCACCTCCTCGGCCGCGATGGCGGCGTCGATCATCTCCCGGAACCTGGCGTCGTCCTCTACCACGTCGCTGAGCATGACCGTCTCGTAGACCCCGTCCATGTCCCCCTCGAACTCTTCGTAGGCGGCCAGGACGTCGCCCTTTTCCTCGTCCGAGCCCTTGTACTTGGCGGCAAACTGCCGGATGGCCTCCTCGGAGATGGCATCGCGGAACTGTTCGCGGTAGTAGTCGGACCAGCTGAAGCCGTCCGAGTCGACGACGGCTTCCGAGGTCGAGCCCGTCTCGTCGTAGCGCTTGCGGCGGGCAGGGTCCGAGAGGACGGCGTAGGCGAAGGCGACTTGTTGAAATTTCTCTTTGGCTTCGTCTTTTCTGTCCGAGGGCACCTTGTCCGGGTGAGTCTTGAGTGCAGCCTTGCGGTAGGCGGATTTGACTTGGTCGGGCGAAGCGGTGCGCGGAAGGCTGAGGACCTCGTAAGGGTCGATTGAGGGCGGCTCACCCTTAGTGAGGTCATCGTCGTGGGGAGACATTGTGTGGTTTGATGTCTAGTGCGTGTCGGAGAAGACGAGGAAATCCTGCACATTAACTGCGCTTGAACGTTAATTGAATTTAGAGGCGCGTCGCGTCAAGCATGGGAGGACCCCTGTCGACGGGGCAGCGAGACGGTGTTAATTTGGTACTGGCCCAAGTCCCGCACTGTACATCGGATAACCCCGCTTTTCTATGCAAGGTACTGTACATAGTCGAGAGATATCCCAGCCAACTCGAGGCTGCTTGGAGCCGTTAACGACTCCCACCCCATCTCATACACGATGACTACTATCCGCCCAGGCGACCACAAAGCATACATGCAGCTTGCGCTCGAGCAGGCGCATAAATCGCCTCCCAAGCCAACGAACTACCGCGTGGGAGCAGTCCTAGTTGACACAGCCTCGAACAACGTTCTCGCAACTGGCTATACCCTAGAACTTCCGGGAAACACGCATGCGGAGCAATGTTGTTTCTTGAAGCTGGCAGAGAAACATGGTGTTTCTGAAGAGAATCTCAAAGATGTCCTGCCTTCGGAGCTAGCGCTCTACACGACAGTCGAGCCCTGTTCGAAACGCCTGAGCGGAAATCTGCCTTGTGTCGAGAGGGTGCTCCGACTCGCCGGCTCCATCCGGACCGTCTATGTCGGTATTATGGAGCCCGAGACATTTGTCGCCGAGAACACGGGCAAGAAGAGCCTCCAGGACGCGGGGATCTCCGTGGTTCATGTCGAGGGCCTCGAGAAGGAAATCTTGGAGGTTGCCACGGCTGGCCATGTCAAGCCTTAACTGCCCAAAGGACCTCATCAGCGGCTGTATCCTCTAGTGAGGCCAGATGCAGTAGGGCAATTCGGTTATTCTGGTGCCTATCGTTGGCTTTCTGAATCCGTCTTTTGAAATCAATCTGCCGCGGGCTTCGCTTCTATAATTGGTCTTTTATTAAGCAGGGCCTGATTTTACGGAAGTCTAAGTGGTCAGTAATTGGGAGGAGTAGTGTCTCGGAAAAATGCTGAGGGGGCACGCCCTGGGTGCATGCCCGTGCTTTTGTATTCTTTCTTTAAAGCTTCCGAATGTCCAGAATATTGAACACGGACTTATTCAAACGGATGTCGTCGATCGCGCCGGCCTTGACAACAAGGTAACAAGGCCACTCCTTTCCGTCGGATATCAACTCAAGAGGTTGTCGCTACTCACTGGATCCATCCAGGTAGCCCACACTCCCGATTCCTTGACGACATTATTATGTCGCGAGATCTCCCCGTCCATCAAATCGAATGACGCAACCTCCTGTAATAACTGCCTCGACAACTTCTCGAGTCGTAGTGGTTCCCTTCCCTATGAATCACCTGCACAAAGACTCAATGCAATATGCAAGTTTCAAACCATCAACATACAAACACACGGCGCCACGCCAAAACGCTGCGCCCAACGAGCTGGGATTTCCAGCCTGAACACACGCCCTCCGTGGTCATACAATCGTCCACCGGGCAGAAGCAATCAGCCACGCCCCCCGGACTCACCCTGACCGCGGCGCTCCCGCTCCAGCATGGCGTCGAACTCCTTCTGGGCCTGTTCCTTGGCGCGCGTCTTTTCCCGGTCGCTTTGATCGTACGCATGCTGGTCCAGCCGCTGGTTGCGCGAATCTTCTCTGCTCTGGCCCGCTTGCTCCCATACGTCCTGTCCTGATTTCGCACGCTGGCGGAGCCGATCCCATGCAGATCCGCCTCCTCCTCCTCCTCCTCCGCCAGCCGGCAACTGGGTCGAGGAGGACTGGTGTTGCTGCCTCGCGGATGGCGCGACGGGCGAGGCGTCATCAAAGAGGAAAGAGTCGTCGTCTTGTGGAGTGGTGGGTGTTTTTGGCGGTCTTTCCGTCCACTGCAGGGGCTGGTGCCGCGGCTGCGGCTGTTGCTGCTCCAGCACGTAGGACTGAGATGAGGGCGTCGCCTCGTCCGTGCTTGTGTCTTCGTCGGTTGAAGCTCTGCGGGGTGGCCCACTAGCGCGCGAGCGCGCCTGATTCCCTTGCTGCTGCTGCTGCTGCTGCTGCTGCTGCCTTGCGTGGTCGCGGATACTTTTGAGCCTTGGGTCATTTAGAATGTGTACTACGTAACTTGTCTCGGCGTATGATATGAAAAGAGGTGTTACAACGAGGCCAAGTAAGGTTCCGTAGGCGCCGAAGCGCACGGCGTGCCATATCGCATGGGCCATTGGGCCTGTGACGAACGGTCTTGTCCGGCTCGGGAAGCAGTAGGGGTTAAACGAGGCCGGTTTCGGGGTGTAGAAAGGAAATTTGAAGCTCGCGCGGCCGCGGTAGACAAAATAGGCTGTAGACATCAGCAAGACCGGAGACCGCCAGGCTAGTAGTTTGCAGCTGCGGGAACGATGGTAGGCGAGAGCGTCGGCTTCGTCAGTGGTGAGTGGCCGTTGTAAAGCCGCTGCGTGCATGGCGAGAACCTTGGCGACGATGTTCTTTTGGCGTTCCTCTCCGAACCAAAAAGGCGCCTGCGGGAGGGCGCCGAAACCGGGAGGGCTAAGTTGGTTCAGATTCCGCGCCCTCTGTTCGTGAGACATGGCCACTAGTTTACCCTCCGAATTGAACGTCCCAAGAGAGGCCAGTGGCGGCCTTTCTTGCGGCCCTTCACTGTCCCCAAAGCCCCCGTCGTTAGGCGGTATCCAATCGCCACCTGGATATGACATGTTGCGTGTGGGATCGTCTGCTGTGCTAACCTGAAGAAGTACAGGTAGGAGGAAATAGGAAAGCGTATGGTAAACAGAAGCAGGAAGGGGAAGCTGGTGGGACGATGATGCAAGCAGCCGAGAAGCGGGAGCTTGGGCCATGACGTGAGAGGCTCGCCAAGACGTTCTCTCGCAGTACACAATAACTTCCACAGCAAGCTTAGCGGGGCAGTGGTACTCCAGTGCAATTCGTACTGTACCTGCAAACGCCCCTACGGCAGAACTTTGCGCCGTCGCTGCCCGCCTTTCAGCGACCGCCAGCAACCCGACTGGAACCGAGCTACTAACGTTGCGACGATTCAATAGTTCTCTAGCGGTCCGGCATTGACAACCCTCGCGATTCATACTGCGCGCAGCAACACGCTACGCGGCTGGCTCTGGACTCTTACCGGGGTCACAGAAATCTATTTGTTTGGTTTCGGCGGCTCATGCCCCCACAGTCTCAGGATGTCGACGCAGCAGCAGGCCATGATCATGGAGACGATCCTCTCCATCAGGAGGACGCTAAAACGCAAAAACTATGGTTAGTAGCGCACAAGCTCGGATCGCCTGGCCTAATGCTCCTAATCGCTGTGCACTAACCCGCTGCCGCCTGCAGATTCCGACTCGGACTCTTCGATAGACCATAGCACGAACCGCGGCAACAAGTTGAAGAAGAGAGCGAGGTTTGTCAAGCAGGGCCGACTCGCATCGTCTATGAGGCCTGCCGCGTACAAGGAGGTGTGTACGAGCACCGCCATGCTCTCTCCGTCCGGGGCTCGGACTGACAAGGCGTAGGTTGCGGAACACGCTGGTTACCAACGGGCGATCATCAACGAGAACCCCCGGCTGGTTGACGACGAAGGATATGACATAGACAGTGATGACGACGAGGAAAACATCCAAGAGGCTATTGCCTCGGCCATGGAAGATAACCCTTACTCGTCCGTCCGGCTGGAGCGTGGGTCCTCCCTTGGATGGGCCCCTATGGAGTTGATGGGAGCGATGCTGACTCGAGCCCAGAAATCTTGGCTCCGTTGACCGCCGTCACCGACCTCCCCTCCCACCCGACACTATCGAGGCCGTTTACTTCCAAGGCGCTTACCGAACTAATCGAGCAGGGGCGCAATCTGATGCATAAGGAGAATGCGGCGCTGTGGAAGGCCAAACCTCTGCTTACCAAACTCGTCGGCGACAACACGTGGGCGCCCTGCGGGCTCATGACAGCGCCTGATGACCGCGACGCCTTACTCTTCTCGGACACTGCCAGCTTCTTCAACCGACCTACACCGCCCGTCTCCGCCGACGCTACCTCGACCCCCAGCTTGAATGGTGGCCGTACGGTTCCAGAGAGCGCACCGGTAGACCTGGTTAAACGGGGCTCGGGACCGGGTGTGCCGCAGCTTCAAGCAGCTGGTGTGCAGCCAGTGGGCACGGAGCAGAGCAGAGAGCCACAAAAGAGCACGGCCGATGGGGAAACATCGCCAGAAGCCCAAGTAGACAAGAGCAGCGAGACGGAACCAAGGGAAGCTGACTCGGCTGGAGGACCTGCCAACGACGTGCAGGTCAACGGCAACCCTGGGCAGAACGAAGAAGACAAGGGCAGTCTAGGGCAAGCGGACGGCGGCCCGGACAAAGAGACAAATCCTACGGGCGGCGAAGACGTGGAAATGACCGAGGCAGCCGGCATCGGCCCTAGCAACAGCACCACCGCAGACCACCACCACACTTCCCCGGGGGCAACAGCTCCAATGCCAGACCCCAGCAGCAGACCGGAGTCTGACGCGGCGGCCGAGCCCTCCCCCGAAGAACACTTTATCCACCCGCTCTTCCACCTCCCGCGGGCGGCGCACCCGGAGCGGGACCTGGGGCTGCCCGAGCAGGAGGCCGAGGAGGTGCGGCGGCTGCTGCTGCTGTACGTGCAGAAGCAGGAGGAGATTTGCCGGGGCACCAAGCGGTTGTTTGAGGGCCTGCTCCGGGCGGACCGATACCGCAAGACGGTATGGCAGTGGGCCAAGGCTGAGGCGCACCGCGGGGAGATGTCGGACGGGGAGGACTGGTACGATAAGGAGGAGTGGGGCTTGACGGAGGACCTGAAGAAGGGCGAGGACGAGGTCGAGGAGGACACGGCACAGACGCAGAAGAAGACGAGGAACCGGAAGTAGAGGGTCTTGTTAAAGTCATAGCATTGTGTGTGTCTTCGTTATCTTTTTTTTTTTTTTTTTTTTTTTTTTTTTGGCTTGTCAACCTGTCTTCTGCGTTAGATTGGGCTGGGGAGTTGGTTCCGTCTGGGTACAGGCATGACGGGTCGGTTGCGAGGCTACTTGTGATGTTTGAGAGATACCAGCTCACGGAGCACGGGCAAGTTAGACCCTGTCATTTCGAAGCAATGTGCACGATACGGCACAATGTGGGATATCGGCGCCGTTTGGTGTGATTACTATCGTATCTACCGCATAATCTCGAGAAAGTGAGAACCGCTTATCCTATTACGGCCGAGTGCCCCACAGACGCCCACCAATTGAAGCCAGATCAAGGGTTTTCTACAGTCGAGCCACATCCTTCCATCGCGACGCGGTCGCGCGCAGTCTTGTTTAGTTCACACCAGTCCTTCGATAGGTCCATTTGTATGAGAGTTTACCAAGAAAATGCCCCTCCAGTCGACACCCGCTAGCATCGCTACTGCGGCTGGGTCGCAGTTGGCCCTCAGCCGACAACCACTGCAATCGATATCGGCTAATACTCGCCTGCCCTCCGCTCCCGTTAGGAAGAAGCCTGGCCCTAAGCCAAAGTCCCTGCTCGACCGTAAAGCTGTGGACAAGCCTATCAAACGCCCGCAACGGAGCTATTCTAGAGAGAAGAAGATCCAAGTCCTTACCTTTCTATTGCACCATAAGCAAGTCCGAACTCGCCAGATCCAGGAGCGCCGCCGCAATGGTGCCAGCGAAGCCGACATTCTCCTGTCAACAGATTTGCTTAGGTACCGCGATGTAACCCTAGAGGAGGCAGGGGTTTTCTTCAAGATACCAGTCTCTACAATAGGCAGGTGGTGGACCAAGCGAGAGGAAATCTTACAGGACAATTGCCGCGAGGGCATTCCCTAGTGGCTAGACTTTGAGGAGCGTTTGTATAAGTTCTGGGAATGTCGTCAGCAACGGCTTGTTACAACAATGGGATAGTTCCGTCGTGAATCAAGGAAGCTTTTTTCTACCCTCTACCTAAAGAATCCATATTCTTACAAGGGTAGTTTACTCGCTTCCTCCAACGCCATTGTATTACAAGGCGGCGGATTACTTATCAAGCTCAAAGTGTCAGAGGGTGCGCAGTAACCCACTCTGCCAATGAACCAAAAGATCCGCCAGTTCAACCACCCCGTGGTTGAACGCTGCGCACCACTTGCTTATATCACATCCTGTGACAAGGTGGTCTTACATGTCTCCTCCAACCTCTTGATACTGCAGTAAACAGTATGTTCAAGAAGTACCTGCGAGATGCAGTCGACCAGTATATCACTCGCTAGGAGAAAGAACATCCAGGACAGATGTAGGCAGTCAAAGACAAGCGTATCATGATGACGGATGTCGTAGCAGAGGTCTGGCATATAGTTTAAGAAAGTGGACCTTATTGTCAAGTCCTTTCTTGATAGTGGGATTGCAATTCGGCTGGATAGATCGCAAGATAGCCTCCTCAATATCAAAGGGATACCAAATCCCTCATTGGTTTGGGATGGCTGGGAGGATGCAGTAGATATTACTATTAAGATGGAGGACCACGAAGAGCTCCCTCCTTCACTTGACGACTTTGTTGCTCCTTCTATTAACAGAGACTGATCCTTGCGGATCAGAAGTTTTCTCGCAGGGTGCAGTGGCACGCGAGGTTCTTATCTATCAGGTATCGTGACATCATTGTGGGGCATTCGCCCAGTCACTCCGATTCTGTCTCTGAGGCTCTCGTTACAGTCTGGAAGGGCTGTTCATGTTGTATTCGTCACCTTATCGTTGCTGAGACATCGTGTTCCATCTCCCTCAACGTACTTGTGAACAACCCCTTTACACAGACAGGTACTGAGGATTTGGTGGGACCCAGTCGGTATGGCCTTATACCAAAGGACGAGCTTGTCAGACTGTGTAGGTATTATGGCCTCAAAGTCTCTAGGAACAAAGCGAGCTTGATTGAATGGTTGAGGGCTTGAGAGGAATATCAGGGGCAGAATTAGTGGCAGAGATGGCCGTGGCTGGGATCCACCTGCCGGTGGGAACATCAGGAGCTTGGCGATGGTTTCAATTGGTAGGAGTTTGTGGGGCACTCAGCTATAATAGGCTAGGTGGTTTCTCACTTTCTCGAGATTATACGGTATAAGACATGATCATCGCTGCCAGACTGGCTCATCTGGGGTCGGCAAACCAAGGAGACCGAACCCCGAGTTTGGCAAGCTTTTAGCCAAGCTTTGAATGCGGGGCCGCACCACAAACGGGTCAGCCCGAGGCCCGACTAGTGGATCCGCATCGCCCCACTCCTGAGTAATCATCGCATTGCGCTGCTTGGGTATTCGATTTGACGGGCCCCGAAAGCTTCGAATCCATTGTCTAGACTATTCCATCCTATGATGCCCTACCACACACGTCCGAGTCCCATGGCCGTCGAAATTGCGCTACCGCTGGTTGCCTTGGATAAAAGAACCGTGATACCGCCAGCGGCTGTGGCGCGGCTGACGCTTATGTTATCTTTTACGTTCTCTTGTTCCTAAGTGCATCATCACCCTGCTTCGTCATCGAATGTCGATATCATCTGGCGTGCTAGTTTTGATACTCGATTTTACTACAGCGCGCGTCTTTACAGATCTTGTCTGTGCTGACAAGCATCGACAAAGTTTTACACGCGCTGGTTACCGAATCTGGGGTTCTTGCCTCCCAAAACTGCATAGTCGAATTTGAAGAGGCACAAGTCCCGACAGCTCCTCGGCCCGTGCTGCCGCGGCGGCTCAGTGTTGGCATCCTGAGAAGACTGAAAAGACCTTTCTCACCTAGCCGTTCCTGTTATTATTTTCTTTTTGTTGTATTTATGTTATATCGAGAGGTCAACGAGAAATTCTCCCCCTTTAGCCTGGTCTCTCCGCTTGCATCGTAACACGCCTGTCGCAAATGGCCGACAAAGACGCCACCACAACCGACACCGAGCTAGAGAAGTTCCCCGAGGGGGGAGCCTCCTCGTCCACCAAAGACATGGACGCCACTACCGCCGCCACCAGCCCGCCCCCAGCAGCAGCCAAAGATTCCTCCACCTCCAGCCCCGCAGACGCCGACGCCGGCGCGGGGCAAGACCGAGCCGTCTACCCGACGGGCCTCAAGCTGGTCCTCATCATTAGCTCGCTCTGCCTGGCCGTCTTCCTGGTGGCGCTGGACCAGACCATTATCGCGCCGGCGCTGGGCGCCATCACGGGCGAGTTCGCGTCGGTCAAGGACATTGGCTGGTACGGCGCGGCCTACCTGCTGACGACGACGGCGCTGCAGCCCACCTACGGGTCGCTGTACCGCATGTTCAGCGTCAAGTACACGTACCTGGCCGCCGTGGCGCTCTTCGAGGTGGGCAGCCTGGTGTGCGCCGTCGCGCCCACGAGCAACGCTTTCATCGTCGGCCGCGCCCTGGCCGGCGTCGGCACTGCCGGTCTCTTCTCGGGCGGCGTCGTCATCCTGAGCTACACCCTCCCGCTCCGCCAGCGGCCCGCCGCCTTCGGCCTCATTGGCGCCATGTGGGGCGTCGCGAGCGTTGCCGGCCCCTTGCTCGGCGGCGCCTTCACCGACCATGTGACGTGGCGGTGGTGCTTTTATATCAACCTGCCGATCGGCGGCGCCGCCATGGTGGCCATCTGGCTGTTCTTGCACATCGAGCGGGACAGCAACCCTGCTGCTGAGTCGTGGCTGACGAGGGTGCTGAGGCTGGATCTGCTGGGGACGGCCATGCTGGTGCCCTCGATCGTGTGCTTGCTGCTGGCCCTGCAGTGGGGAGGGACCGAGTACGCGTGGAACAGCTCCATGGTGATCGGCTTGTTTGTGGGTTTTGCGGTCATGATGGCCATTTTCATTGGGATTCAGGTGTGGAAGGGGGACACGGGCACGCTACCGCCGCGGCTGTTCAAGAACCGGAATGTGGTTTGCGCCATGCTGTTTGCCTTCTTCTTCGGGGCCGGCTTCTTCCCGATGGTGTATTACCTGTGTAAGTGGGCGTTCTGCGTATCGCCCGAGAGAGGGGCGGAGTCGGCTAACCTTTGATCAGCCCTGTACTTCCAGGCCATTCAGGGCGACACCGCGGTCCAGGCTGGCATCAAGCTGCTCCCGATGCTGATCGCGACTGTCGTTAGCTCGGTCGCCTCAGGCGGCTTGGTTACCGTCGTTGGATATTACAACCCCTTCATCCTCCCGTCCATGGTCTTGTTTACCGTCGGAAGCGGCATGATCACGACCTTCTCGCTGGCTACCCCGCTCAGAGAGTGGTTCGGATACCAGGTTCTCGCCGGTACGTCTCTTGCCCCTTTCTTCCAAAGACTCGTCTCCGGTT
The DNA here is from genome assembly GCA_022530565.1 of Madurella mycetomatis. Classification (NCBI taxonomy): domain Eukaryota; kingdom Fungi; phylum Ascomycota; class Sordariomycetes; order Sordariales; genus Madurella; species Madurella mycetomatis. The sequence continues at coordinate 7,872,827 of JAJTVB010000003.1, read as the reverse complement.
GGTTAACTCGCTCAAAAAGGCCTTGGAATTGGCATCGGTTTCCAGACCGGTATTCTTGTGGTCCAGAACGTGATGCCCCTCGATTGGATTCCAGTTGGAACCGCCTGTGTCCAATTCTTCCAGTCGCTTGGTGGAGCCATCTTTATCGCCGTGGCTCAAGCCGTCTTCCAGAACGGTCTCACCGAAGGCATTCAGCGCAACGCGCCTGGCCTACCGCCTCAGATCTTCTTCAACAGCGGTGCCTCGCAGATCAAACAGGTGCTCGCCCAGCTAAACGCCACGCAGTATACCACGGATGTGCTCACCGCGTATCTCGACGGCCTGCGCAACTCGTATTTTATTAGCGTTGCGTGCGCCGCCGCCGCGTTTCTGGCTGCGTGCGGACTCAGCTGGAAGAGGATCGAGAAACGCAAGGCCCCCGCAGCTGGCACTGAAGGGACGGCAGAGATGGGCGAGTCTAAGAAGGATGTCGACAAAGATGATACAACGGACGGACAGGCAAACGCAAAGGCATAGAATAATAGGGACTCCGGGCATCGGTGGTATGGATATATGTGCACGTAATGAGGAAGTGGCTTGTGTACGAGTTGCTTAGACATCTAGTGCCGCATCTGCAGTGGTATCTCAATAAAGCGATGGCCTAGAATGAGCGTCTTCGGGGAGGACATCGGCGATACCTATACATCATTCTCTACCCCCACCACAACACAAACGCTACCTCACGCGAATGTCCCGTCCTCCCTCATCTTCCCGATAACCGGCTCCAGCAGCCTTGGCAACACCTCCGCCGCGTCCCCCTGGAACGCGAAGTCCTCCGCCTGCAGCGTCGCCAGCGTCCCCGGCGATTCGGCATCCAGATTGACTGTCACCACGCTAGTCCTGCCCCTCGTCCGCGCCTGCTCGGCGAACCCGGCGGCCGGGTACACGACGGAGCTGGTCCCCACCACGAGCACCATGTCGACGATGCCGCCGTGGTGGATCCAGTCGTCGATCGCCCAGAGCATGCTCTCGTCCAGACCCTCGCCGAACCAGACGACGCCGGGGCGCTGCAAGCCCGTCCGGCACTCCGGACAACGCGGGAGGTCGGACGCGGCGATCCTGGGAAGTGGCCGGGACGGGTCGAGCAGCGGGTGCGTCTGGGTCGGGTCGGCGGGGGCGTCCTCCGAGGCGGCGGCCAGGACCGGGCAGAAGGGGTCCGCGAGGTTGGCCGGATCGGTCCAGTTGCACCGCGGCGTGTTGGAGCACTTGATGGTGAAGAGGGAGCCATGCAGAAGGTGGAGCTGGGAGGACGGGTGCGAGGCGCGGGGGTGCAGGTCTGTTGGGGGATAGTTAACCGGGGGTTTGCGAGAGGGGGATTGGTCAGTTTGGTTCCGTCGGGAAGTGATAGGTGGAAAGGGTTTGTTTGCGGTTCTTTCTTCTATTTTCAACCTTTGGGAGGGGATGGCGGGGCAGGGTTGGAGAAGAGGCAACGTACTGTCAACATTCTGCGACAGACAGAGGAAATCGGGATTCTTCCTCGCCAGCGCAGCAAGGGCGTAGTGGCCTGCGTTGGGCTTTGCTCGAAGTGCCATGTGCCGTCTCTAAAAGGCCATTTTCTTGTCAGTATTTACGTCACCGTCTCGCTCATCCCCAAACCGACGGTGAACTCACGTATCCGTAGAACAACCACACCAACCCAGGGTCTTCATCGAACGCCTCCGGCGTGGCCAGCGTCGTTGCCTCGTAGTTCCTCCACAGCCCGCCGGCGCCGCGGAAGGTGGGCAAGCCCGAGGCGGCCGAGAGCCCGGCGCCGCACACGGCTAGGATCCGCTTGCTCCGCGCGAGCTTTGCGTGGAAGGCGTCGATGCTGTTGTATTCGGGATTCGGGGCCATTTTCTTGGGTGCCGGTCTGGAGAAAAATGTCCTAACGGCCTGGCCGATGACTTTGGGAGCCTTGTCGCGCATAGGGAAAGGGTTTTTATGCTCGAGTCTCCGGGCAGCCCTTCCCTGCCTCCTGCTTGCAGGTTTCAGGCTCCCCAGATCCCCGCACTTGATGAATACAGCAAGTCAACGAGAAGTGACGGCGCACGCAACTCTTCAATTACAGACCAAGTATTGGGTGGCCAACACTGGGGATGGTATAAAGCACTCCTTGGTTCTGCACTAGAATATTCAAATCTCAATCTCGATTCAAGTTGATGTTTTATTAATCCTGGAAGGCACCGTTCACGGATAAATAGAGCACCTGGCACGAGTCGGCATTGGCCCTAGGAAGCGCATGTGGGAGCCTCATATCACAGCTTGGATATTGACGCGGCTTGCGCAGACGGCAAGCCGAGTACCTCTATTCCCGGGCAGCAAAACAGCCGATCAGCCGCTTCCCAGCAAACCGGGTCGAAACAAACAGCACCCTCGGCTGTGTCGCCAAACCTGGAACGCCTGGTTTGAACCGGCACCAGAGGTCAGTTCCCGTATCCGTCACATCATCCACGACGCAGACGTTCAAATCACCATGTGTACCCAGAACGGCTCGGTTGTGCCAACAGCCGTATATAATGATATCATCTAACCCTGACCCGGTCTTAGTCTAGTCCAGTAAACCATCACAGAAAAGGTGCCAGTGATATCTAACGACGCTTCCGTGGTATATAGCTGGTATCGATGTCATGCCAAAAGCAAACAAAGCAAGCCAACGCTTGAAACACACACACCTCCCACCCTAACCATCATCAACCAAAATCAACAAGCCTCCATCCTCCCCATCGTCATGCCAACTCATCCGTCTTCATCTCGTCTTCATACGTCGGTACATGCTATGTACTCTACCCCCCGAGTCAACATCCATAACACATATCCTTCTCCCCCACCCGGGACGACCGGTATTAAAATGTGGATGGTTGTACGAAAATTTTGTGCATGTTCATCTTGAGCCTTGGAACCACACACGCGCGGTCCAAAGCAGAAAGATGAACCAAAAAAAAAGGAGCGTGACAAGAATGCAAAATAGCACCGGTTCCGGGCAAAGAGAAAAAAAAAAAAAAAAAAAAAGAGAAAGTGCGAAAACCTTTTTCGCGAACAAGCAACCCTTCCCCTTTGGCGCTTAAAGGACGAGGTAGCCGAGGGCGGCGGCGGCGCCAAGAGCCGCCGCGTTGCCCATGTTCAAGGCAACCCTGCCGGCAGCGCCAGTAGGAACCGTCCCCGGAGGAGTCGTAATGCCCGCGTTAGTGTCGGGGTCAGTAGAGGGGGTCGGGGAGTCGGAGGTGTTGGGGGCATCAGTGGCGGTGCTGGTCGAGCTGGAGGTGCCGGCGCTGGTCGTCGAAGTCACGGTCGAGAGCGTCGTGGCCGAAGACGTCCTGGTGCGGGACGTGGACGAGACGGAGCTTGTGGGCTCAACTTCGGTACCGTCGTTGATAACCTCGATGCTCTCCCACCTGCCGCTGCGGTCGCCGTAGTGGTACTCGGTCGCCTCGGACCTGCCGCCCATGAAGTCCTGGATGCGGAGGCTCTGGTAGTAGCCGTCAAAGGGAGCATCATCGAAGTTGGCGAGACCACCGGCCCAGTCGATGGTGCCCTGCGGTGCGCCCGGACGGCCGGCGACCCAGGTGCCGAGCTTGATCTGCATGGGCGACTGCGGGTAACCAGCACAGCCCTCGATGCCGGTGTTCCTGAGAGTGCGGACGACGGCGCCGTCGATGATCCAATCGAGCTGCTCAGGGGTCCACCTGATGGTGTAGGTGTGGAACTGGTTGATGGGGTCGGCGACGGGCGAGAAGCCGCCACGGTCGTACGTCTCAGTGCAACCCTTGCTAAAATAGTTGGTCTGGACCTGCGCGTTATCGCCGCCGAGCCACTCCCAGTCGATCTCGTCGAGGTCGTCCGACTGCAGCACGAAGCTAGTTACGATACCAGCGCCCCGGGCGGCCCGGACCGTCACATCAACCTGGCCGAAGAAGATCCACCTTTCGCTGCTGATTGTCGGGGCATCGGCTTCCCCGTTGATGGAGAAGACAGCGCCGAGGTCGGTATCATAGTTCAGGCTTGTCCCGTCGGCGAGCGTAAAGAAGTCGTTGGGGCCCTGGCGGAAGTCAATGTCGACGATCTGAGAGCCGACGGCCGGGCGGGCGGGGCAGTCTATCGACGTCCAGTCAGTACACACACGCGCGAGAGAGAGACTCGGTCGGGACATACCGCGCTTGGTGGGGTCGCACTCGGTGAATGTCTGCGCCGAGGCAAGCGACGCGGCAAGAGCCACCGTAGTGGCAGTGAAGAACTGGGATAGCATCTTGTGGTATTCGCGATGTGTGTCTGCGTGTCTGCGTGTGTCTCTTATCGATGGGTATGGCGAAAGTCGATGTATTTATTACGGTTCAAGGATGCTGAGTTGGGAATACACAAAATGCCAAGGGAGCACCTGAACGAGAGCGAGCGAGCGTATTAAAAAAACAAAGAATCCAAAGAGCCGGGGAGGCTGTGAACGAATGACGGAAAGAAGCGACCGATCGTCACGAATGTCTGAGATCTGGGCTTGTCAAGCTGCGGGGAGCCGGTGGCAGATATCGTCGGGTGGAGAGAGAAGGGAGCGAGCTCAGCCCTCTGGGTCCAACAACGCTTTTCATCAAACTCGGTTGCCCCTTCTGGCCCAACCTCCGGTTCGTGTTGGTGTCTTGGCCCAAGGGGGGTTGCCCAGAATGTCCCCCGACTTCCCAGACTCCCTAGACTCCCTTGCGGACCCTGCCTCGTACGAAATTCGAACCAATGTCACCTGCCAAAGCAGCCAAGGGTGGCGGGCGCGGCTGCTGGTGGGCCAATCCCCGTCATCCCCAGAAGGCAGCCCACAGGGGCTTGTGCAGGGGGCCGCATGTTCACTGCACATGCTCCACGGGACCCTAGGCGCGTCCGAGGCGTGGAACCTAGCATAGTGCACCCAAATGTAGAATTTTTCTTATGACTGATACGACTTGGCACTGGGTGTGATGCCTTGGCGGGCTCAATAATGCGGCAGGATACGAACCCGTTTGTGGTCACCAGTCACCCAACCGAGAAAGCCGGCACGCCCGTTAGCCAGAGCGCAACCGTATTCCCGGGTCAGTGAAGTACAGCCATGACAGGAGTGCGCGATGCGATTGCAGATCCAGGCGGGAACGATGCTCGTGTAACTATTTTTGCACCACCTTACGTTAGATGCCGAGCAACGTGCGCGCGCAAAGAACTGCCGACGAGCCCGCTTATTAGCTGCTGTGTCCCGCGCGAGGCAGCCACCGCGCGAGCCAAGAACTGTGCGAAGGAAATGAGCGGGTCCGCTGGATCCAGTCAAGCCAAGACACGCCTGGCGTTCGAGGGCCTGTTCGCATCAAGGGCGAACGAGCCGCCGATCCGGCACGCTTCCGTCCATGTCAACACAACAAATGTATACATACATAGTAGTAACTTCACTGCGCATACGGCGTAAAAGTCAAGCAAACAACGTGGTGACATCCCAAGCTATAGTCTTATGGTGTGTTGTCCTAAAACGGCGTTTCCACCCCAGGATTGAGCATATCCTCCCACAAAGTCGCAGAGCGGCCCAGGTGCGGCTCCTGTGAGGCAAAGCGGATAGGGAGGCCCCATCTCGGCCCCTGAGGGTTCCCCGCCGCTGATCCGATTCCCGGCGCCTGGTTGCCCCGCGTGCCCGAAGACCAGCCACCCGGCCAATCGGTGGCTGATCATGCCAAATCGGCCACCCGCTCGGCAGCTGCAACCGCCCAGGGCCTCCCAAGCAAAAAAGCACCCGCCTGACAGTCGCCATCTGCCAGCCACCGAAACTAATCCACCCACTTCATGCGAAACCAGCAACCAGCAAATACGACTCGGCCGTTACTGTTTCCCCTCACTCCTCTGAAACAGGAGAGCACGACAGCCAAGACAGAAAGTTCCTCTACATGTTTGCCTCACTACGGAACCCGGAGAAGAGTGCCTAGTATTTGCGTAAATTGAAACAAGCGAAGCAGTCCTGGTAGCGAAGTTTCAACACGTCCGCTCTGTCTCCGGTTTCAACGCAAAAACAAGGGGAGGGGAAAAAAACATCTCGAATGACTGAACGGGCTGTTGCAACGTTACAAGCGTTTAGCATGCATGGCTTATTCAGAGCCTCTCGGGCTTGACCGATTGAGCAGCTCACTAAAGCGAACGAGCGAGTGAGCCGAGCGCGCGAGACAATCGTATTCACCCGTCAGGCGACGTGGCAGTGGCGGTGCGATTTTTGGATCTAGCAGATATGGCCTGAACTCGGTGTTCGCTAACGTCCCGAATTTTCGCTAGCTGGCAATGCGTTGCTATCTTGATCCCAGCGATTTGTTTGCTCCTCCGCCGCCGCAGTTCTTACCGCGTCCGCGGCGCAGCCCTGCGAACCTAGCCGGCGGGGGGTAATCATGAAGGGGATCCCCGCCTCAAATCTTCCCTCCACTGTCGCCGATAGTCTACACAGTTATGAACAATAGCGACTATGGAGGCGTTCGATGGCAGCGCTGAGAAAGGAATAGTGGATCTTAATTTGTGCGATACAGCTCGCCGTTTGTTGGTCATACAACACTTGCCGAGGTGCACACCGCATGACACCCGACCCCTTTATCTACTCGACCGAAGGATTTGGGACGGCCTCGGCTGGCCATTGATTCGAGAAGGCGACTGCCGGTTCCCTCGCGCATCGTAGGACTGCTTCATCTACAATGCCCACAATGCGTGTGACCCTCTTGGGTTCCGTAGTTGGCAACTCGCATTTTGTTGGCCGCTGAGATTCTTGGAGATATCTGCGCCAATATGCGTGCGGCTTGTTGGTCCGATCCGGGTAAAAACGAAGCAGATTTGATTGCGGGAACAACCAAAAAAATTTGGCCTCTCTCCCGCCGGGAATTGAACCCGGGTCTCGAGCGATGTCTAGTTCCCGGTAACCAGGAACAGATGACAAGCTCACATACTGACCACTATACTACGGAAGACATGTGGATGTTTTCATCCACCGTAGCTGGTTGGTTGCTGTCCCGGCAGCACTTCCGCTATATGAACCATCCAGAAGCGAACAGCATGGCATATGATTTCTTTAGACCTCTTGCATCAATACAATGTCGGCTACATGCATAAGTCCCAACGATGTGCCGCAAAACCCCAGCCTGGTGCTCGCACAGCGGCTGTCAATTCGGCCGGCCGTCTGTGATCCCGCCGGTCGGTGTAAGGAGAAGCTGCATTTGTTGTGAAACGTCCTCACCTGTCACAACCCGAGACGTACGACCCCACGAGACCGTTACTGGACCCTTGTGGGAATTGACAGATGCGAGATGAAGGTTGCAATCTACCCCGCGCGCGATCTGCACGCCTCGATCACGACAGAATGCAGCAATCCGTTGATCGCCTGGGACTCTCCCTGCCGGAGGTCCTTGACAAGACAAGGTATGGGCGGTTGGTCTTGGCACTTGCGCAATCCCGGTCAAATTACCCAAAACGTTCCGACCACCCCCGTCTGATTCGTCCGAGTTCACCTCGGTCAATCCCCGTATCGGCCCTTGCCCAGGATCGCCGGTGTGGAGCAGCAAGCCGCCAGCCTCGGCCCTGGCAAGTTCAAGCAACAGGGAATCACCTACTCGGCCGAATATCCAAGTCTCGGTTTAACGCCGCGAGAATGGTGAGAATAAAATAAAATAAAACAAATGAAAAATATTATTGGCCGCATCACGGCTTCCATTCTCTCATCTATGTCACCGGAATTACGAGTTTAGCCTCGATTGGAGCGTCTTCTTGTCTGTCGGCGCCCCCATCTGCGGATGGACAAGCAACTGAATCATCTCAAAGCACGAAACCCTATCGCTGGTTTGTCCCTCAGCTCGCGCACTCTTCCAGGGACAGGGAAACGGCTACCTTATTAACAAAATACTGCAACGTGTTTTATAAGCGAAAGAAACATATAAGCGAAAGATACACAAATCGCACCTCCACAACAACAAGCATGATAATTCCACCAAAACAGCTCAAAACAATTGAAACTACTCAGAATCGTCGTCTTCAGACGTTTCCACCACTACCTGACAGGTACGTGCATTGTGGTCGGGCTCGCCGCGCGTCTCGATCGCCTAGCCAGTTGCATTGATACCTTAGATTACCGTTGCCCATTCGCGATTGCCAGGCTGCTTCGATTTTGCCCTGCCACGTCGTTCGGAGCTTGTAACGACCGTTGTAATCGAGATAACGCCCATCTGAAACCTAGTCTCATCAAAGTTATAGATATCCGCCTCTTGGATTCCATACTTCGCAATTGTATTCCGTACAAGCGCGAACTAACTGCGAATAATCTCTAAATCTTCGCATTTGGCTCTCTAGTAGTCATATTTTCGATTGAAACTCGTAGCGAGCTCTAGATAGCATTTGATGAAGTTGTATGCCTAGAGCGCGCCGACGCGTCCCGCGTCGTGTTCAGTAAGCAGTCGGTTGGCTATACCTTCCACACTAGACAAGCAGGGAGGAAATCCTTTGGAATCTAGGTCAAGGATATATTGAACAATGACTGATTCTTTCAGGTCGGTCAGTGTTTGGGAGTTGGCTAGAATATCACGTCATTATCGAATACCGCGTTTGCGACGACCTAGTTTTTGGTAATCCACAGAGTAGATTTTCCCGGCAGCTCGTGCGCTTAGCTTTGGGTCATTCTGTATAGCCTGAAGTGCTAATATTACTTGACTTTCGTTGGTTTTCTATGGCATGTTTGGCTGAGGAGGTATTTTGGATAAAAGTGGAAAGTCGCGAGGTCGCGGTTTCGTATATCTTTCGCTTATAAAACACGTTATTGCTTCCGGCGCCTCGTTTTTCTTTAGGGATTTTCCTACGGATCAAAGCACCCTTGACTTTGCGAACAAGAAGCAAAATAGCTTGCCAAAGCGGCTATAATGTCTCTCTCCAAACAGGAGTAGATCTTGTGTTGGAGTGTATCGGTTGAGGCAGCAAGCAAGGCTGATGCCATCATGCGCCCCTGTCCAGATGTTTGAAGCGAGTGTTGTATAAAGTTGGTGAGTTTGAGTTCGGGAAGAAGGTCTCTCCGCCTTCCATGCCACTCTCAGAGTCTCGAACCATCACAACCATGTTAAAGGCCAGAACTGGCCAGGGGAGGGAGAACCTCCTTGCCGTAGTGACAGTGAGTACAATGCAATGCTGTCCCTAACGAGTGGCTGGGCAAACCGACCCGGGCGACTTCAGCAGCGGCGAGTAGAAACTTCAATCCCTTTCACTCACCCAATCCTCCCAGCAAACCCTCCAGTGATCTGTCAATAAGCCAGCAGCCCGAAAGAGGTCTCTTAGGCCGAGAAGAGAGTTTGGGCATCACATCACATCACATCACGTCGCACTATCCCTATGGAGCTGGGGATATTGCGGTAGACAATAAACCATCACACCAGCCAACAAGCTCTCCCGAAAGAAGGTGGTGGGTAAGACGGCCACCGCAGTCAGGTAGCACAAGGGGACACAAACACAACCTCCTCCTCTTACCCCAAAAAGAAAAGAAAAGATGGAAAGGGAAGCAAGGCCGCCAAGAGGTAACACAACAGCGTATAATTGAAGCCTGACAACACCCTCAACTTTCAACTCTCGACACAACGCGAAAGAGGGAGACAAGATAGCATCTCGTGGCACTCTCTGATAGGGAGCTCGGGTTATGTATGCCCGGTGCCCCTCGCTATTATTCTCGCCACCTTAGGACTTCGTCATCTTAACTGTCTCAATCGCTAGCATTCCGAGTGAGACGTACCATGACGACCTCGCCGGCAATTATCGTGGGGGAAAGGGGGAAGTCGTGGGAATAAATAGATCCTTCAGGCTCTAGTTCCCTATATCTTGAAGTGAAGTAGCGCTCACTGTGTTGCCGCGGCTTACGGCGCTATTCTTCGAAATGGCGATCAGTCCTGCCATTCTCCCCTTTGTCGAATGTGTCTGGGATAGGGAGATCGGCAGCGCTTCTGGCGGCATTTTCCTAGGTGAATTTCTCTCTCTGGACATGTGTAACCCAAGGGAGCAAGTGCAGTTCGCTGCCGAGCTGCCCTGGTGACCACCAAAGTCCACATTCTGGTCGAAGAAAGATTACGGCCCTGTCCCGAGGGTTTCCCCACCGGCCGTCAGCCGTCAAGTTCAAGCTGGGACTGCAGACAACACGTCTTCCTAGTTGTCACCTGCCCAAATCGTGGCGGGACCGACCAGTGTGACGGCTGTGTAACTGGCTAACGTGGTCAGCGTCTGAGCCCAGAGGCCCGGAGGCGGAGCAGGTACGATAATGGCTCGAATGCCCAACCAGTTGGGTCCTGAAAGATGTCGATGTATGTCGGTGAACGACGACTGGGTGTTTTGAAGCTTGAACCGCGCCATCCGCCGTAAGACACGCCGTCAAAGGGCATGGTTTCTGTGGAAGTATCGGACTATCCCTCGTTCGCCGCTGCACTGTGGCGAGGGTGACTAGGGGGTCATTGTTACTGTATCCACACTTGTTTGTGGGCTGGTTGCCTCGTGGGGGGAATATGCAGAAAAGAGGGTTTCTGGATCATGTCTTTTGTTGCCCTCCGAGCCACCTCAAAGCTGGGGTATCGAGTGGCGGGTTCGGTCTGCCGCCTAGGAAGGCCGCCGTAATGTTTTGCGCAGCCGAATACTCGAGGACGAGGCTTGGGAGATACTATCCGGCGGCCTCTGGCGCAAGACAACTAGTGCCCGCGAGTGAGGCGGTGTATATCGGGGTTGAGTGCTTTCTCAAAACTTCAAGAACGTTTCATAAACCACTGCCATACGAAGGGCCTGCCGAACAAGGTAATCGGCCTCGTTAGAATCAATCGGTCAGGCATACATACGCTGTCACGACAGAATCGCCTCCGATACATAGCCGAGACCGTTCCGCGCACTGTGAGGAAGCGTATGAGTTCCCATAAGAATTGATGGCGGCCGATTAACCAGTTTGGGAAACCTTGGTATTTTTGGAGACGCATCAATACCTGCTAGCAGAAGAAGAAGGTTCCTCATTTCCGTTAACAGTCTGTGACGCAAACATCAGGCTAGGAAAACGAGGTCCTTTGGAGCGAATGAGATAGAATATTCTGTTCAGGCCGTTGCGTTGGATACCACCAGGTAATCCATCCCGCACCGCGTGGATAAACGATATCGAGCTCCAGCAGGTTCGTTCCGTGATCTTGTCAGTACCTGTTTCGGCACCCGCCGCCCGAAAAGGGGCAGTCATTGGAGGCCCGGGTGCTAACTGGACCGCAGCCCACGAAGTGCCGCGCAAGGTAGATTCCAGGTCTTGGGCCGCCGATAACTGGCCGGAAACAAAACTTTTGTTGGGCATAAATTACAGCAGGGAGGAGGGAGCACAGGGTCCACGGCTTCACTGCTCAGCCACTTGGGGTTACGATTGTGTCGTCGTTTAATCGAGGCAAACACAAGGCCTCACCTTGCGCTAACGTGGGCTCGCCTCTGTGAGACTGCATTTGTGACCCCTGAGCAAGGGCCTTCACGGTCAGTGAGCGAACACGGAGGCCGTGAGGGATATCAGGCCGTGACATACTCGGTTGTCTCGAGAAACTGTTTATTTCAGACCGTGTCCGAGACTTTTGCGTTGCAGTTGCCGCCGTGATACCAGAGAGCTGCAGCTTCCGTGGGGGTAAGTTGCAGCGGCTAGCCCGCAGCAGGTCGCGTGCTTTGCGCGCCTCAGCAGGATGCACGTCGTCGGCGTCGTGCTGTTTGGCCGCCGTTAAGAGGGCCATGTCGTGGAGGGCGAGCAGGTCGGCCGTAGTTGCCGCCGCGGATCCAGACAGTCGGGCTCTGGCCGAGTCTCTCTTTTCTTCTTTCTCTGCCGGTAGCGCCCTGTCGCTCGCTGTCGGTAGCGTGGGGGTTGCAAAGTGCGCTCTTTGCTGCGTCTCGGCAATCAGTTCATCGGTTGGACGCAGGCGAAAGATGGCATGACTAAAATTTGAGAACGGAGGATAAGAAATAGGAAAGGAACGAAGCCCAACGAGGCTCCTGTACCACCGTGCCCGACGGCGACAGTGGCTTGCGCCTTCCACTAGCCAAGGATTTCTCGAAAACGCCGTCGTATGTATCTCTGACGGTCATGTCTTGCATACCGCCGTGCATTTGGCAGTGGATGCACCTGCGAATGCCTTGACAATGGGCGGTCATGTCCTTTCCTTACTCTACCCGAGAAAAGCGCCGATGGTTGCCTTTCGGCTGTGGTACGGCCCGCAATGGCCTTCCATGCTGATGAACCCCCACATGTTCTCCCCATGGCAGATGCTTGGTTATTCAGGGGAGTGGATATTCCCTCCTTAGTGACTTGTCCTGTCGTGATATTTTTTTGGTGGCTTGCCGCCGCAGCCAAGAGTGGCCTGGGAAGCAGCCCGCCCATCCAAAGAGACAGCCAACCCGTCTCGCGCCTAGCCCGGTTGGGCGGGTTCCTCCCTTACCTAAGCCTGTCTCCGGTTGGTTGCATGGGCTTTTTTGGTTCTCGCTGCTGCACCGCCCGAACCCGATTCCTGGGCCGGAAACTTGCGCAGGCTAACGAGGCACACAGCGCTACCCGCCGAATCAGGTAAAGAGTGGCTGAATCCGCGGAAGCGGCAGCTCGCAGCCAGTTGGACGAGAACTAGGTAGCTTCGCACTACGCCAGGGGTTCGAGAGGGCGGGACTCGGGCTTTCGATGCCGAAGCCGGCCTCGAGCCAATTGGCAATTGATTGCCTGTCCGCTTTGTCCAGCGACATGTATCTACGGAGTGTTACACCCTCCCTCCCCCTCCACTTTCCTGTCGTTGGGAAGAGGGGTAACTGGAGACAAAGCAACTATCGTGGTCGAAGAGAGAAGCTGAGATCGAGAGTGGCCCTCCCTCAAGACGTTGGCTGGCTGATGAGGGTGGGTCGGCGATCGGGCCCGGGCCTGTGATGCTACCCAAAAGCTGCCGCTGTTTGGTTTGGGCCCAATACCATGGGGGGAAAAGGGACGAGGGGGAGCTGTCTAATGCTAGATTCTCTGCATTCGTCCTCGTGCTTGTGTGGCTACTTGCAGGCCACGTCCCACGACGGTTCGGTCTGACATACTGCGCATCTCTGATAGGCCTCGCTGACAGTTGAGATCGACGTAGTTTACGTGGTTGCCTTGGCCATCTTGACCGGCTCAGGAATTTGGCATTAGACCTGCGGCTAGAGCTACGTTGCAGCGTGATAAACAGCAAGGGGGCAGAGCCAACAATGGAAGGAGAAAGGGGGAACGTAAAATGCAAACAACTTTTTGACTGGGCCGTACCCAAAGCCCAATATTCATCGCAAAAACAAGGTGAAAATCTTAATGGAGCAGGTGAAAATGGAGGAAAAACAATCCAAGTACCCTTCGTTTTCCCAACGCCGAGAGACAGCTATCTCTACCTCGCTTTTTCCAGGCCTCTGTCCCCTTGCCCGCTTCCCGAAAGAACACCGTCGATAACGCCGAAATGTGTTTGTGTGCTCCACCCGTACGGGGAAGCGCCTCTATGCCATCTCCCCTTCCCAAAACCCTGGCTGGAAACGCCATGATCTCTGCTCCATTTGACAAGACATTAATGATGAACTGCGCGTGTCTGATGGCTGCCCGCAGTTGCCTGCGTCCCACCGCTGCTGCTGCCAATTACGGCCATTAAAGGGATTTCTCCAGCATGAATAGGTCCCTGAACCCCTCCCTCCAGTTTTCCTCTTGGCCGCTGGTTGGTTTGGGCAAGGGGCTCCTCGCATAGCCGCCATAGCCCATCCAGCTCTGCAGTCCGGACTTGACCCCGACAACGCCGCCCTGGATGGCCGTCCAGTCACCTTGGGCAACAATCTCCTGCATTTCCCGGGCCGCGGCGTGTTTGCCCTGGTTGTAGAGCTCCATCGTCTTGATGCATGCTTTAGGCGCAATGTTGGCGAGGCCGGCGAGGATGCCATGGCCGCCGGCGGCCAACGACTGGATGGTGAAGTCGGCCGAGCCCGCGAGAACCAGAAACTCGGGGTGCTTCGGGTCGTATGACTTGGACATTTTCCGGGTGGCCGCGGCCACGCGGTTCAGCTTGCCCGTGTTGCCGCACGTGAGCTTAACGCCCACGATGTTGGGGTGCTCAGCGAGTCGGACAATGACGTCCGAGGAGAGGTCGAGCCCGCCCACGGCGCCGGGGAAGTTGTAGATGATGATGGGGATAGGCGATGCGTCCGCGACGGCCATGAAGTACTCAATGACGGTCTCGGATGCCGGAGCAAACAGCGGCGCGTAGTAGGACGGCGGCAGCACGAGTGCGTAGTCGCCGCCTACCTCCCACGCCTCACGGCAGTACTGGATAGTCTCCCGTGTGCTCTGGGAGCCGCAGCCAACAATGACCGGCATGTGCGAGTAGCCCGAATCGTTGAGGGCCTTGCGTGTGGTTGCCGTGACCAGCTGCCTCTCGGCATGGGTGAGGTGGACCGCTTCCCCATTGGAGCCTTGCGTGGCTAAGCCGCTAACGCCAGCGCGAGCCAGCCGGACAGCATGCCGCGCAATCGTGTCTGTGTCCACATCCTCGGTTCTCTCATCGAAGAAACACATGGTCGGCACGTAGACGCCGGGCACTAGCGGCCGCGTCATGTGGAAATCTGACGCCTCCGAAGCGCTGCTGTATGAGCTGCTGAGCGGCGAGTGAGGCTCCATTGAGCTCAGGTGGCCGGGGATGAGAGCTGATGTGGTCATGGAACGGAATGGGATCCTGTTGAAGCCGGCAGTGAAGCTGCCACTGGGGGAGGGGGCGTCATTGTGAGGGGACATGGCGTAGGTCTGGAGAGGTCGAACGAGAAGACTGGAAGCGATGGTCCGCTGAATGAAAATTGACAAGGAAGAATCTGGGAACGCGTGGAGAGGATTGTGGTAGGGTCAAGATGCCAGGAGTGTCCGTTGCCAAACTTTGGGGAAGCAGAGGGTATTTGTATACACGAGAGGATTGCAGAAGCGGGAGGCTGATGGAACGAAGGGGTGCCATCAAGGATACGGGGGACAGAGACATGGATGGGGTAGCCCATGGCAAGGAGCCGGTGAATGGATCGATGCCCGAAGTGAGTGATGAAGTGGGTTTCTTTTTCTCTTGTCCTGCTGGACACCCTAGCCCTCGGTCGGCAGCCGTTCAACGAGAAGACTCGCTAGAGACTTGGGCCGAGGATAGCGCGAGGTACCGGGCATGTCAAGCCGAGTGCTAGCCAGAAGCAGCTGTACCTATCCGTACATTCTGAGTAAGAGTGACGGAAGGGAAAATGGACTGCCATGGTTTGTCGCGTTAGGGCAAAAGCACCACTTCGTCGACGACAGGGATAGGCCCCTCCCTCATTTTGGCATGCCCAGAAGGACCTGCGCACAGTGCGTATGCTGGACCTCACCCACAATCTGGGGTTCGCTGTCTGGAGCCGTAGAGACAGGGGCATGATCCAGGATTAGTGCAAGGAAATGTGGGCACTCGCGTGTGGGGGTTCAACGCGCCCGGCAGCAAGAAATCACAGGCCAAGGCTGCCTTCAACGCTAGACCCGACAGGGAAATACTTCCTTCCCAGCGCTCGCTCTAGTGTGTTCATCGAGAGCGTCCGAAGAACGAGGCGGCAGGCAACCCAACTGCGAGCCTTGCACATCGCAGCTTATACCCGACCGATACCCGCTGGAGGCCGCCAGGTGCGGCCTTGCCTACTTGCAAGTATGGAGGGTTTCGCCCATGCCTTACGTGTTAGCGAACTCGAGCGTTCTGATGACGCTGGTGACGCTACTGCTGATGATCAGGTGACATGTGTCCACCCGGCCGGCCAACGTTATGTTGCGAGCCACGTATGTGCTCGGAAATTGTGAGCGGGATTGTTCAGAATACCTTCTCCATTGGCCGACCTCAAATCGTCTACTCTCGCAAACGGACCTCCCCGAAGCACCGTCTGGTGCTGAACCGCAAAGAAAATGTGGCGGAAGCACCTGGCAAGTGGCTCGGAGGACGCTGCGGAAGACAAAGGCACGGTGGTGGTGTTGCTTCGCCCTGCCGGGACACGCTGGTGCATACGTTTCCCAAAAGAAAAAGGACCGCTCCAAGAGTCCGTTGCCGGAACTGGGAATTTTCTGACGCCACAAGGATTGGCCGACATGATTGATTGGATACGGTGTTAGCTCTGGACTGACCGACGGTGTTGCATCATTCTTTTCTTCTCATTTTCCTTTTTTTTTTTTTGCCTCGGCGATGTAATTTTGAGGCGGCTCGGCGGCGGATACGGTGCCCGACTGCTTGGAGCCCGCAGCCTTCAGCCTACCATTCCCAGAATGGCATACAAGGCTCTTGAAGGGTTGCCCCCGGTATCCTCGATTAGGAACAGGCGACCGATGGCTGAGGCACGACACCGGCCAAAAACATAATACACAATAATACACACAAAAAAATGCAAAAAGAATGGTCTGCTGATGACCTTGCTTTGCCAGCGAAGGCAGCGGTGGTCATCAGGACATGCCCGCAGCTGCCAGCAATGTGGGCTTTGACTTCTAGAGTAATTGGTCCAGTTGGTCGCTCGACAGCCGACCGACAGGCATCCTCGGATGGGACGGTAACATGCAATGGCAGCCCACGATGAGCGGCCCGTCTGCACTGGCGATGTTGACGTCTTTGGTCAGCACGTCGATAGGTGCCATCGTGCGACAACAACATCGATAATCTGCCAGCGGGCAGAGCGGACGCGGGCCTGTATGCATTTCGTAGTCTGCGACTGGCTGTTTCGGGTTCAATTGGGGAGCAACGACGCGCACGGAGGGGTAGTGAGGGGTCGCTGGAGGGGCACCTGACACGGTCTCGACACTGCTTCCGACCATTCAGGCCCACACTCAAGGCTTCCTCCTCCCGAATGCTCCTGCATCTGGACCCGGTCTGGCTGACGGGAGGTCGTACAGGACAGTACCTCTGCCCGGCTCGCTGCAAGATGACTTGTGAATTGGCGAACCTCTCACTGGATCTCGTCGGGTCTGTTCCAGCATTGCATTGGGCGGATATGGAAGGACTTGATTGACAGAAACGTCCCGTTCGTGGAACCAGCACTGCTTCTATCAGAGGGATGGCAGTGATGGACGATCCTTGAATTTGGAGAACTTCCGGGTCTTGTCATCTGAAGTTCGTGCGCTGGTCAGTGCACCATCCCGCGCAAGCCTGGTCTGGAAATCCCGGGTTCCGGCAACTCGGTTCTGGGTCGGAGACGGCAAATCGGTTGGCCAGGTATGTCTTTAATCCTCGTCTCGGAGCTCCCAATGGAGTCTGTGTCTTATTAGCCAAACCAAGAGATCCCAGACCACCGGGAATGGAATTGTCCGAGTGAATAGTTCCGACTTGCTTCTTCTTGCTAGGCGGCAATGACCAGCAGAGAGACTTGTTTTTTTTTTCTGATGTAATTGACATAATCCCAGTCCTCTTTCCCAGTGCCGAATTTGCGCACTGTGATGCACACTGTACCTTCTGCAGATCGGTGGGCTCATTCGCGGGGAAGTGCGTCGTTGAGATCGCGTGACCAGCCTCGGGTTCAGGTACCGGATCGGATCAAGTACGATTCTAGCGTGTGTACCGTGTAGTGTAACTCTCCCTCCCGCGAATCAATTGCGTCGCTAACCTCAATCGACGGCTTCAGCCTTCGGCCAGGGGGATGCTGTGCTTGACCCTTCATTTCGTGTCTGATAATTCCACTACACATAACCCCATATTCGGTGGACTTAGGGGTGCCCGCTCTGAACCCCAATGGTTTCCTTGACCCCCACGCTCCGTTAAGCAGCTCCGTATGAAGCGAGATCCACGATACAGTACGAGTCGTCCAGATGGTGTTCTGATTCTTTCCCCATCCGATCATAGAGTGCAAGTCGAACCGACCGACTTCCATCCTGCCTACTTGTGCACATGGAGACAGTGCAGGATCTGCAGCATCTCACGTTAGGTTTTGCCCTCGAATCCCGCCAACCGGAGCCGTATGACCCACCTTACGGGTTAAGGAAGAGAATCGGCCACGCAATTCGAAGACTAGCCCACTCTAGCACCTGTGCGTTTTCCGGTTGTCGTTTCCATTTCGGTCCCTGCTGATTGTTCCCCATCAACGCACCCGTCGCTACATGTCATGTGGCTGGTATCTCATGGAGCTCGCCTTGGACTCTTATCCTCCCGGAAAACGCTTGAGCCATGCTCCGCGTCTCCGTCTCCTTCTCCTGACGGTCATACACGTAGAACTGAGAAAGGTCCGGGCCGCCAATGTAAATCATGGACGGAGACTGTAACCCCCAAGCCTCCGATACAAGCGAGATCATTTCCAACATGGCTACTTCACGATCATCCCCTGTTTGGCTCTGCTCACGCGACAATTGCCTGGACCCTGCCCTTGGGTTAGCCAATGAGAGAATAGAACGATGTCATACATCCGTTCCGGCATGCGGGCCCCGTGGCTCTGGATCCATCAGCTCTCCGAACGAGCCTCGGTGCCTGCCGAGAGCCGTGTCCCGTGCTTAGCCGCATGCACCAGGCCCGATCTAACGACCTGTCGCCACAGAGGGATGCTCACATTCCATACGCAATGCTTGGTGGGCACGAACCATTTTGTTACTTGAGGTGCGGGAATCACCTTTGAACCCAAGCCGCCCAAAGCCCTGGCCTGAGCCCCTATAGCCCCATTGGCTGCGATCGTCCCAAGGGGTTGGTCCCATCCCGCGCCCAAAAGGGGCCCAACATTCCAGCTGGTGTCCGTCTGGTGCCAGATTCTCTGCAATTCCGAGCCAAACCCACATGGCCAACAATCTGCTTGGTCGGACGGTTGACCAAACGGAGAGACATTTGACCACCATGGCATGCTCCCCATCCGATCGAATACCTTGGGACTACGCTAGGCCCGAGGGTTCGGATGTGCTCGACACGACCGGGGTCCGATGTATTTCCAAGGAACATGGGGACAGGAGCGATTCGGCGCTCTTCTGCTCTTTTGCAGCTGCTGCATCCTGGATGAAACGTAGCGAGCGCCTTGTGGATAAGTCGCTAGAGCGTCTCTGGTCTCCACGAGGCTCGCGATGAGCTGAGAAACACGCAAGTTTAGCTTTGGGCCATTTTCCCCAGCTGAAACTAGCCAAGCTGAGAGACGTTAGGTTTCGTGTCGGAGTATCCCGTCACCTTCACAGCGTTGGTCGAGTTAGCCGACAACAAAAACAGACAAGTCCCTTGACGGGGCCGATATCATCACTTCGATATCAGTCTTATTTCATCTATGTGATGTTCCGTAGACGAGCTAAAAACGAAGCTGGGGCTTCTGCGGAGTGACAGAATGCAAGATGTTATGTAAGGGTTTGCTAACAGAACACGATCTAACTCCGAGTTGATGTTCCACTGCGCCGCCCGGCGCCTATATTAGCAGTTGCTCGCATGTCAAGTGCCCCGCACGCGCCCAGCAGACTGGCACCTGCAGGACGGCGGTCGATCGGATACATGCACAGTGCGCGCACTCCTTTCGATGGGCGGCCCAGGCCGGGCGAGGCCAGGGCTGGCAACGGAGACACTTGGAGTGACGGTGGACCCCCACGGGCAAACAACAAAAGCAGCGAACTTTGGTGGGGGCGGGGGCTGTGGTCTCAGTTAGGTAATGCCCTATAATTGTCGTAGTCATATAACAGCAAGCTCAGGGAGGTCTAGGACCGTCCCATTCACCGCCAGTTTTACGACACAACCCGTCGTTAGCGGCTCGACGCCAGACCCGACTCAGGTCAGCCAACTGCAGCTGCAATGAAGCTGCAGCAGGCTGTCACGAGTTGTGCAAAAACACTACACATTCGCAGGACTCCGCTGTCTCACAGGGCCACTTTGCCTGACAGCAGCGCATCGCTGTGCCCGGCTACTGCACAGCGCTGCATAACAACGCACATGTCACGAGCGGGAAGGCGGGAGCTAAACAAAATGCGGAAACAACTTTGTCATAGCCACCGACGCAGCGCGAGCGGGGAAAGGGCTGGACTCGCCGAGACATGGCTTCGACTCCTTCCCCCCTAGGAGGAGCGGGGGCATGGGTGGTTGCCTTTTTGTTGGTGCACCCCTAATTGATTGGGTCGTCGAGGATTTCCGCGGATAGTCGCGATTCGCTAGATATTATTCATCGCCGTTACCCCCTTTTCTCTCGGCCCTTGATGTTCCACAAACCCTTTCTCGGGTTTCACGCGGGAGCGACTTGGGAACTTTGGGGCTCGGGCCAGGACTCGGGCCCCGCGCCGGCCCGGAACCATCTCCACTCTCTGGCAGAACACATCCGGAGCGGGGCAGTTAGTGAAAAGAGGATCGTGATCCGGCTCGGCAGTCGTCGGGTCGACGACGCAGCGCCATCCTTAGTAGGATGGGGGTTGTTTTATTTTTATGTTTTTTTTCTCTCTGTGATTCCCATCTGTGCGACAGCTGAGGCTTCCGATAATACGGGGTGCTCCGTATTCCGCCGATGCACAGCTGGGACGAGACCGGGCTCAGGGTGGGGGCTTCGGGGCCGGCTGCCCATACTCCTGGCTTGGACAACGTTGTTGAACAGCGTGTCAGCATAGCCCCTGAGAGACTGCCCGCATAGCCTGGACGAAATCCTCAGTCCAGGTCCCGACCTTTGGTCAAACTTCTGATTAATGTGTGAGACGCGAAAAACAACGACCCCCACGGCAAGGGGCTCGCCGACGTCATGCCGCGTTTTCCAAGCAGGGGACGGGGCGAAATCGGACCCGAGTTTTTGAGCTCGACTTGGGTCGCTTGACGCTCCAACTCCTAAAAAGCAGGGTTTTCATCACAATGACCAGTTCGGAGCCAGACGAGTCGGAGAAGGGCGGCGCTGGGAAATGCCGGTATTTAGCCCTCCCTCAGCGGCCCTTACCCTTCCCGCACCCCGGCATCCTGCCATACCAATGAGACCATTCGGGTTGTCAATCAGGCTCTGCATATCCGCCACAGGCACGGGAAGGCGGGTGCAGGTGGTGCATGGTGCGAAGCTGCAGGTCCCGGATGCCGCACTCGCGCGGGACGGACAGACAGGGAAGTCATGGCGCGGCCTGGTGGACATAGCAGGCACTGTGACTTGTGAAGGACTGCCGCACGGCAATCCTGGCTGCGCACACCGCTATTACAGGAGTAGCAAATGACGGCTGTGATGAGTGGCTCCAGGTTGTCTAATTACTCTGTAGCTCCTCCACCAACTTTGGGCCGGATCACCACGGACGGAATAGCAGGTCTCAAGGCGAGCCCGAGCTACTTAAAAGTCATGATATCCACCCAAATCATTGAAACCCTAGAGGTATATATCTACTTGGCGGGGTGATACAAAGAGAGAATTTCCTCACTGTAGCAACGGCGCGTCCAAACAAAACATGCGAAAAGGGGCAAAGGGTTAGCAGAGGACAGAATCCCATTTGGCCGGCAACGAAGGAGCAGAGTTATCGTGATTTTAGCCCTAGCTAGCCCATATCGCCTGGCTCTCTTCTACAATGAAGCCCGGTTTGCCATCATTACCCACAACGCCCCGGCCGAGCCCAACAACAGCGTAGAGCAGACGGAAAACACCTTTCCATAGGCGTCACCGTCTCCCGTAAAGAGTAGCGAGACCACCACAAAGACGTTCAGGGGGATCCGCAACATCCCGTATACCTGCGCACGCACGCCATCGTCAATGAGCTTCCCCTTGAGGAAGCCCATGCACGGCCAGTACATGCCCACGGCGGCCTCGAACAGGCAGAAGACCCAAAACGCCGACTGCTCAGAACGGGGGTTCGCCGAGAGGAAGAAGCAGACGGCGGACGCGCCCAGGATGGCCACAAGTAGACTGACATGGCCCATCAACCGCTTCTCAGTGATGATGTTGAAGGCCAACGACGAGGCGAGCGTGGCGGCCATGAAGCTGGAAAAGATGACGCCGTACGGGAGGTCGCCCCGGGAGGACTGGACCGACTTGAGTGCGGGCGCCCAGAAGAAGACAAAGAGGTACATGGATCCTTCGAAGATGGTTGACGCAGCGCCCAGGGCGAGCACACGCGGGTCGGACAAGACAGTCCGGAGGGCGGACTTTGCCGAGCTGTCCTTTTTCTCGTCGGTCTTGTCCCCGCCCGCCTGGCCGTAGTTTTCCCGCTGCTAAACAGTCAGCGATCCCTCCCTTTCCTGACGAAACCGCATTTTCTCCCACCACACATGAAGTGGCGGGGGAGGGGGGGGGGGGGGGGGGGGGTGCGGGGGACAACTCACCCAACTCGCGGCGATAACCACCGCAGTCAAACCCAACACTGCGGCGGCCGCCCAGAACGGCGCCTTCCTCGTCCCGGCGCGCGCAACCAACCACTCGCTGCCCACGCCACAGGCGATGGCCACGATGCTATTCAAGCTGCTCATGACGCCAAACACCCTCCCCATCTCTTCCTCCTCCCCTCGCCCTTCCGCTTCCCCTCCCACCTCCCGGGGGGTATTCCCCCCCGCCTCGGACGTGGCCACGCTAGATGTAGCCAAGAAATCGCCGACGAACCAGCTCTCAAACCCGCAGAACAACAAGCCGGTCCCCACCCCGCCGAGCACGCGGCCCAAGACCCAGCCGGGCGGCCAGGGGCCGGCGGTCAGGGCGCACGAGAGGGCGTAGACGGCGCAGAAGACGAGGCAGGCGCGGCGGCGGCCGTGGCGGTCGGCCCAGGCGCCGACGACGAAGCCGCTCGCGGCCGACGCCACGAAGCCCGTCACGAAGAGCGCGGGGATGGCAGAGGGCGCCACGCCGTGCTCGTCGCGGTACAGCGGGTACAGGAACGGGCCCTGGAGCCAATCCGAGGTCATGGCCAGGGCGTAGGCGGCTAGGAAAGGGAGGGGATTGTACTTTTGCTTTCTCCAGGGGGTTGTCGTCTTTGTAGTAGTGGGTTGTCCATCTTCATCGTCACCGTCACCGTCATCATCCTTACTCTTCTTATTGTGCTTGGGAGGTTTGTCCTTGGTGTCTGCTTGGGGCGGGGGTTTGCTTTTGCGGCGCTGCTGGACGGAAAAGAGGACTGCGCAGAGGGCGAGCAGGAGAGAGAGGTTGACAGTGTAGATGTCTATGGTGATCATGGTTTGGGCCGTGATTAGAGTGGCTGTTGGTGTTGTTGGTGCTGATGTGATGAGAGGTTGCCGCGCCTCAGACGACGTGAGACGAGAGATGGGGAAGTCCTGAGAAACAGTAATCCAAAATAAAATAAACACATACGCACACCCGCAACCCAAAAAATTGTATCGTATAATAGAGAGAATGACCAAAGAAAAAAAAAAAGAAAAAGAAAACAAAGCAATGATTAACGAAACAAGTGGCCTTTATTTGGTCTCTCAATTACCCGGCTTGGAGGCGGCAAAGATAGGCAGGAGCGCTGCTGTGTGCGACGTTCCGCGTTTGGAGTTTGGCTGCGGACATGGCACGGCGCGCGCCTCTCAGTACCTTAACATCCAAATATCTATAAAAAGTGTCCGACGTAGAGATTTTAGAACATTTCAACTCAGTGCTTGATAATTCCAAGGATCGGGTTCTAAACGGTTGCTTCCACCTTGCCTAACACGCAACGCCGCCCTGGATGGATAAAGATTGTCGACGCACACTGGAATGATGCGAGACAAATTCTCTCACATACCATTGAGTTCCTGCCAATTGGGAACCAAAACATTCAAGACTTGCAACACAACTAACGGTGGTGACAAGGGTTTTTATTGATTCTTCCAGGGAAACGAAAAGCCTCGAGGCCGAGGAAGTTCCAGTGACATTATAGGGCACTCAATACTCGACGACCCCGATTCGACAATGCCATACCAAGAACTATCGTAGCGGCGATCGCAGAGCGGGTCATTTGGAGGCACCATCGTTGGCACCTCACAACGCATGCACTCTTCTGGCCGGCGCCGAATATGTCCTGCAGGAGGACTATGGCGTATGGCATGTCCATGAGCGCGCCGCCAGTCAGACGATAGACGAACCTGAGATCCTTCTTGACAAAGAAGTTATAGATGACCGTCAGAGTTACCTTGGCGTATATGGCATTGGGCTTGTCCAGCAGGGCTGGAACCGGTAGGAGTAGGCCCCGAGCAGGACGGGAGGGCTGGGGGCTTAAAGTAAGGGCGACCGGAAGAGCAGTGCTGCTTCCGTGGCGTTGGAGACAGGCGGCTCTTCGACGAGCACATGTTTTCCCACCAGGAGAGCCCTTAATGCCCATTAGACATGGGCGTTGTTTGGGAGCGGGATGTAGATTACGTCGATAGAGGGGTCGAACACGAGGTCTAGATGGGTCAGGCGAGGCTTTCGATGTCGGGGGTACATTACTGCAACATACTCAGATAGCAGCCAAACACTGTGGAATGTCGTGATCCCTCGGCCTTCTTCTCATTGCGGGAAGCAATGCCTTTGACGATTACTCCCGGGTGAAGTTTTACCGGGGCGATCAGGGACATCACTGTTTAAATTGTGTAAATGTGATACATCACTAAATAGAACCATGGAGACTTACACGATGTCGCCCACCCCAAAACACCAATCCTGAGCGCATCACCCGCCTTGAGAGGACTTGCGGTGGGAACGAGACCAGCCAGTTACGTTCGACGTCCTCGTAGAATCCCATGATTACTGTGTGTCTAGGGCACGTCTGCCTGGTTTGGGATGGCTACCAGGTACAGCAAATTGAAGAGAATCCGAGTTGGCTCCTGAGCACTGTCCTGGTGATGGGCCTGGGCAGCAAGAAAGCAGTACGGATCAAAAGCGATGCTGGGTCCTAAGTTGCAAAAGAATGCTGGCTTGCTGATTGTGAGACCGAGAGGACCAAGTCAAATCGCGGGAAGTGATGTATGATGGCAATAATGGGAGAAGTGCGGGAAGAGACCGGTCTAGCTGCCAGCACCGAAATCAGCATCGAATGGCCATGGCGAGTGGTGCCTGCTGTGCTGCTGTAAGAACACTCGAGACGATAATCCAGCCAAACGCGCTAGCGGACCCAGGGGGAGCCATGTAATCCTTCTTATATCCTAACATACAGTATACACATGCATAAAGCATAATATAGTCTGCGGTAGGCACACCTGCCACGCATCACCGTGGCCCCCTTAGGTGCAACATCTCTATCCCTACATGTCTAGAGATGCAGGGTAGATTCTATCGATCGCCAGCCTACCGCACTTGTACGTTCCCACTCCGCCGCCCTCGTTCACGAGCATGATCCTGCCAACAGTGCTTCGTCCTTACCAAGTCTGAGCCTTCCCATCGACCCTCATTATAACCAAGTTTGAGAGCGAAGGGCTGCCAAAAAGTACACGCGGAACGCCCAACCCAACCGTTAAACATTGGTACCCAAATATAATGCATGAAATATATACTGCTTTGCGAGATCGTCCCCCTTGCCATGTTGGATGATGCCGCAAGATGTAAATGCTGGTCCTTGGTCATGAGCAACAAGAGGAAAGGAAAAAGAAAGGAGACTATAATAAGGCTAGCCAGCCTAGCCAGTAAGAGGAGCAGAAGTAGATCACCCTGATCGCTCAGACGGAAGAAGCGGAAGCAACGCGGAGGGGTATCGAGCAAGACAAGACTACCATGGGCGAATGCGGCAGAAAGGAGGAGTCATTGCCAGATAGGCGTCTCTTCGGCATGGCGTCGGCATCGGGGTACACGCTTGAGCTGGGCTAAGAGGGCATCAAGCTGTGCCCAGTTGTCGTCATTATCCGCAAACCTGCGGTGTCTGCGTGATACAATATGCTACAGCCAGTTAGAGCAAGACCAACAGACAGCGCAGGGGACTAGACTGACCGCTTCAAAGTCTGGGAACTTGTCCTGGCAGTTTTCGCAGTAGCCGGGCTTAGGGTCACGGTTCTGCTTGGGAAGAGTAGTTGGGGCGCTCGCTGTCCGTCGCAGCTTCTCTCGCTGCCTGGCCGTCTCCTCTTCATCAACTGTGTCAAGTTTCCGATTCGTGGTCATGCTGGCGCTGGCAGACCGGGTGAATGTGTTACTGTCATGGCTCATCTCGGCCATCCGGCGGGAGCTAAGATCCTGGGAGAGGGCGGGTGTGCTGGCCTTTTGCAAAACAACTCTCCGCTGGAGGCCGTGAATCTCTTTGCTCGTCCCAGCCTTTGCACCGAGACCACCCGTGGTGGACGAGATCATCTGGGATCGGATCGCCGACGTCACATTGGAAGGCTGCACCCCGGATGCGACGGGCTCACCAGCCAGGAAACGGCCTACCTTTGCGTGGCTCATGAACGCATTCTGGGAGCGGAAGTCCAGTGATGGTGGGTTTGAGACTCTAGACCGGTCGAAGGGCTCGTTGGCACGCAGGGCTGCGACTCCTCGGTTATGGCCATCTTCCATCTGCGTTAGGGTGCGTTTGCCTGTGGCAGGCTTCGGGTTCGTTTGCGTGGCCTCAGCCGGCTTGGTGTCCGCCGCGGCCGTCTCGGCAACGACTTTGGCAACCCGCCCCTTGGCCCGGGCCTCCTCCCGGTTCGCCCTACCGCGGAAATCGTAGTTGTCTTGAACAAAGGGGCATCGGCCATGCGAGGCGCTACGGAACTGCGGCCAATCTCCGTCCTTGGGGTCTGCCACCTTCTGGTACTCTCTGACCATGATAGGCCTCGTCTTCTCGTCGATATCATATACGTAGATGTACGGTTCCTTCAACTGGTATAGATCCTTGCTCGAAAAGGTGGGAACGCGCTCGTTGCGTATGAGTTGGAGAACGTCGTCCTTCTCGCTGACCTTGCTTGCGCTTTGTACAGTTTCACGACCATGGCCCAAGAAAGCGCTCAGGTTCGGCTCCGGATCCAATGCCATAGGCAGGATCTTTTGTAGCTTTTCTAGAGACCATATCTTCTTGCCCATATCACGAGCACGATGCAAGACGTCAGTGTTGCGTGCCTTGGGCGGCTTGACTTCCTGGTCCTGGATGATCGGTCGCCGCTTCGAGACCGTGTCGAACACCGGCTTTCGTCTGACAGAGTTTGTGGAATCTATGTTGCGGTTCAGGAGGGAAGGATCGATCGTCTGGGGCCGTTCGGCGTCGGCGTTGGCTTCGTTCCCATCCTGCGGCGCTTTCTCGGAGGGGATCGGCCGGGATGTGACGACGTGCGTGATATCAATGGAGAAGAACTTCTCCTCGCGCTGTGAGAAGTCATCAGTGAGCTCCTGGCCTACGTGAAACCACAATGGCCTCGATAGCACTCACAGCACCAAGACGGGCAACCTGCTTAGCAAGCTTTGAGCAAACATCATCGGGGATGCTCTCAAAGTAGAACACCATGTTCGGGAAGCGGGCACGGATATTGCTGTGCCATTGCCGCATGGCGTTGACGTCCTCCTCGGTTGACTTCCGCGAAATGGCCCGGGACGTTCGCTGCGTCGTGCTAGTGCTGGTTCCAGTGCCCACCGTGGCTCGAGAAGCGGCTCGAGAAACGGCTCGTCGGACCAGGATTCGGGTGCTTCGCGATGGGGTGGGCGAGGCGACGGAGCGCTCGATCATCTGGCGCTTGGCCGGTGGAGGCTGACCGTAGGGTTCCTCCCGCAGCACCTCAGCGTGAGAGTGACCCTTCTTGGCGGCAAGGAGGGCGGCCGCAGAGGCTCGCATGGGTGAATTGGCGGCATTGGGGTTGCTGGACAGAGGTATTCTTCGAATAGACGTAGACATGGTAGAGTGCGGTGCCGGGGTTGGAGATAGAGATACTGCTGCCGTACGAACACCCAGTAAACATGCTACAGCCAGTTCCCGTGGGCCGCTAAGGCTGTGCGACGTGGATGGTCGGTTGGTCGTGAATGGTGCCGGCGGAGGAGCGAAGAGGGGCGGGGAGATGACAGCAACGACCGGCCACAGGACACACGCGAGCGGATGTACACCAAAAACGCGTCTGCTGCAGGAGCGTTTCCGCGCCGCAGAGCACCGAGAAAATAAATGATTGAAATGTCAGGTTTGGTGCACACAATGCTCAATCCCTCCGCGCATCAAAAGGCAGACCTTGGGCCCACTAGAAATAGGAAAAGTCGTGGAGTTGTTTGGCAAAGCGAGGTGTTCCTCGGTCCCACGAAGGGCTTTTTTGGTGGGCGGGTCGCGCAATCCCAAAGGAGGTAGCAGTGGTGTCCGAGCTCCCGCGAAGCTAAGCCTGCTTCGAGGGCAACACAACAAACCGGGCTCCACAAACGCGGGTGCCTGAGTTTGCCAGGCGCCTGATCTTGTCGCTCACAGCAACGCACCCCAATCGGGAGCCTTGGCACTGGCCGCAGCCTTGCAGAAGCAATTGTACTGCTTCCAGCGACATGCGAAACCGAATTGCTGTGAATGGCATTCTTCATCGAGTGAGACAGACAACTGGACAAGTCTAAAATTTTACTGACCATCTTTTTTACTCTTTGCACTGCATAGCGGGCTATGGGATAAACGTTAACAGCGACCGGTGAATTCAAGCTCTGGGAGTGGGGACTACGGCGAGGTGCTAGAGTGGGATGTTTTAACCCCAAACTCTCTTCATCACTGTCTCAAAAAAAAAAAAAAAAAAAAAAAAAAGAAAAAAAAAGAAAAAGAAAAAGAAAAAGAAACATGAGGGCCTCACGAGCCGCCCTGCGGCAAATACACCGGCGTTTACAAGCGCCTGTAAGGGTTTCTCCATCGAGAATATGGACTCGAAGCTATGCGGCAACAGCACCATCAATCTCAGCGGCCGAGCTGGAGTTTGGTCAACCCGTCTATGAGACTCATCCCCACATCCTCAAAGCTGGTGAAAGTATGCCGACATCGTCGACCACTACGAGATGAGACAAACACGGACTGAACGGGAACTCTAGTAACCCCCGGGATCACCGCCCAAGAATATGCCGACCGTCGCGCCAAGCTCGCCTTCAGCATGCCTGCCGGCGCAGTCGCCGTGCTGGCCTCTGCAGAGGTCAAATACCGCTCGGGCGCTGTCTTCTACCCCTTCCGCCAAGAATCCAACTTTCTCTACCTGACTGGCTTTTGCGAGCCGAGCTCGCTCGCCGTGATCCGCAAGACAGGGCCTTCGATGGGCGACTACACCTTCCATCTCTTCTGCCGTCCCAAAGACGCCTTCGCCGAGCAGTGGTCCGGCCCCTGGAGCGGCCTTCGCGCAGCCGAGGACGTCTTCAACGCCGACGAAGCAGGTGACATCCACAAGATCACCTCTCTTCTCCCGCGCCTCCTCCGCGACGCCAGCCGCGTCTACACCGACATTCCCCTCTCGCGCGACGGCTCCAGCATCGCCAGCAGCACTCACAACCCCTCCTCGGCGCTCAGCTTCGTCCTCCGCTCCCTGCCCATCTCCCTCTCCACCACCCCGCTCCAACCCCTCGTCAACACGCTCCGCGCCATTAAATCCCCGGCCGAGATCGCCGCCATGCGGCACGCAGGGCGTGTCTCCGGGCGCGCCCTCACCTCGGCCATGCGGCGGCAGTGGGACTCGGAATCGTCGCTGCACGCCTACCTCTCCCATGCCTTCACCCAGGACGGCTGCTCGGGCGAGGCGTACGTGCCCGTCGTGGCGGGCGGGCGCCGGGGCCGCATGATCCACTACGTGCACAACACGGCGCTCCTCCGGGACGGCGAGACGGTCCTCGTCGACGCGGGCGGCGAGTACGGCTTCTACGTGACCGACATCACACGCACCTGGCCGGTGGGCGGCAAGTTCGACCCGGCGCAGCGGGACCTGTACGCAGCCGTGCTGCGCGTGCAGCGCATGTGTGTCTCGCTCTGCCGCGCCAGCGCCGGCCTCTCGCTCGACGAGATTCACCGTGCTGCCGAGGCCGCCCTAGCCAAGGAGCTAGCCGCGCTCGGCTTCGACGGCGGCCTCGTCGCTGGCGGCAAGGGCTCCTACAACGACGTCATGGGCACTTTGTTCCCCCACCACGTCGGGCATTATGTGGGGCTGGACGTGCATGACGTCCCCGGCTACGGGCGGGGCGTGCCGCTGCGGACCGGGCACTGCGTGACCATCGAGCCGGGCTTGTACGTGCCCGACGATGAGCGGTTCCCGGCTCACTTTCGGGGCATGGCGGTAAGGATAGAGGACAGCGTCTGCGTGGATGATGATGGCCCGATTATCCTGACCACCGAGGCGGTCAAAGAGGTCGAGGATATCGAGGCCCTGAGGTAGGGGGGTAGTGCATCCCCCTGTGCAAGTCACGTGCAGAATATGTAATAATATGGCCAGTACTAACTCATGGATTGATGGGTATCTAAAACGTTCTCTCCTGACCGTCGTTGTTGTTTTTCCACTGGGTTTCCCCCTTTTTCCCAATTTGGCCAACTCGGACATCTATCGACCTCCCAAATCGAGTCGAGTACTGCCATCAAGAACCAACCCGTACCTCCTTTCTTTCCCATGGTCCCCCCAACCCTGGTAGAATTGTAAAAGTTCCGAGTAGAATGAATATGTGAGATGCGATTCCTTCCCATCGTAAAATGACGTCAACAGGCCCTTCAAAATAGGGCGCGCCCTTGCTCCAACGCGCCGCGACGAGAAATGAGATGGTAGCTCAGTGCTAGTAAAACATGCGAAACATATACTCGGGAAAGCTATGGCGAGCGTAGGCCATCCCAGTCCCCCTCCCGCTATTTACAGCCGCCATTTTCCGGACGACACGCCACGGGGAATTTCAAACGCGGGCCCAAAGCGCAGACAAAAGCCCAAGCTGTCTTCACCCCCAAACCTTGCGAAATGGTGGGAATGCTGGAGTATCCCAAGAAGATAAGAAATGGAATAGAGTATATACCAGGTAGACATCGGAACGACGGAACCCAGAAGCTAGCAGAATCCTCTGGGGTCGAATAATGTTCTGCTGTACGTCGGCATTGTGTATTGCGTCCGTGCCGTCGCATGGAGTAGCTGCTCGAATGCCTGCAGCCTCCGCGAGAGCTCCCGGTGCTCCTGTGCGATCTGCTTGTTTCGTCTCTCGAGCCAGTGTATATACTCGGTGGCTTTTGTAAGGACGGTACCCTGAGGACTTGTTAGTAACTTTCTTGCCCAGGGGGCTTCGTGAAACAAACGAACCTTGCTGACTTTCGGTGCCCTAGACGGCTGTGTTGCGTCATCCTCACCGCCGTCCTCCGGTATTGTCCGCAGCGAGGGCACTGCATCTCGCAGCTCTGATATCTTGTCCTTCAGATTTGTCCGGTACTTCCGCTCGATATCGTTGTGCGCCGTCCGATCTCCTGATTTCGGCTTCTCCTTGCCTTTCTCGCTTAGACCCCCTTGCTTCTTTGGTGCATTAGGTGGTGCCGGACGGTGTTGGCCTGACGGTTGCGGTGGAGATACAGGCTTTGGCCCTTGGCCCGAACTGCCCCCCCCAAAGTTGGCACCAAATGTCGCGGTCACGCCAGGGTTCAGCCCGCCAAAATTTATATTGATATTCGATCCAAGTCCTCCCATGCTCGGTCCGGGATTCATGGCGATGGCAATCAGTCTTCTCTGCTCGGCTTCGTTCAGGGCTGGACTGTGAAGACCGATTAAGGAGTCCATCCGCAGTCCTGGCTGCGGCCTCTCCCAACTTAACGGCGTCGAATAGAGGCCTTCGCGTGGCGGAACCTCCTGGGGTGGTGCCGAGTCGATTTTGGAAAGATGGTCTGCAAGATTGAGAGACGAAAAGCCCTCGTCATTGTCTGATAGCGCATTGTCGAGCGCGCTGTCGTCAACAAATTCCTCCCCTTTCACTGTTGCAGAGGATGGCCCAGGATCGGTGTGCCTTGAAGTATGTCAGCCAGGCCTTGAATCTGATCTTTCATCACTTGCACTCACTGGCGTGTCGCGACGGCTTTCCCCTTCCTATCTGCATTCGGCCTGGGGGCCTCAAAGCCCTCTGGTATGCTGCTGAGATTCTCGTCCTTGTCGAAATCAATCCAGTAGTCGACCGACTCCAAGGGAGTTGCATCCATACTTAACCGAGACCGCTTCCTCTCGTGTCCATCCCTCGTTCTTGGCGCCCGAGTTGGCAGGATAGGCCTGGTCTGGCTTCCAGGCCGTGATGCTGAAGAGAGATTGGGAGACATGCTTGTCATTCCAGCCAGAGAAGATTGTTGGGTACCCGAATCCAGGGACAGTGATGTGGGAGCTGTGGACGGCGACACAGCGAGGCTGCCGTCGGTATTTAGTCCCGCTGTATCCCATATTGAGGGAGCGTGGGCCGAACTCCTAGCCAAGTAGGGCTGATCAACAGGGTTGACCGTCTCTATGATGTGAGTGATGGTACAAGGTCGGTCAGGTCGAAAATATCTTACCTGGCTATTGGGCATCGAGAAGAACTCGAGATGTTTGAGTGGGTCTGAATCCATTATCGCCCCTGTGCATGCCGCTTGGCGTGGCGTGGACGAAGAGGGGTACTGGTGATGAGAAGAGTTGGGACCGTTGAGGTTCTCCTTGTCTCAGATCCTTGGCATTCAGCAGCCGGAGCGTGAGGGAGCGTAGGAGAGAAGCCGATCAGCCTGCAGTTCTCTGGCCTGGTCCGATCCGATCCAACTCGTTCCGATTGGCGTCCAGGGCTACGTGTCCGAGGTTGTCAAAGTGCGGCTGCTCAAGCGGCCGCAAGCCGATCGTAGCTGTCTAGTGCAAAGATCTTAATCTGGAAAGCACCGAGTAGGGAGCGGTGACGGGGGTTTGTCGACAGGCTGTAGCGTGAGATGATATGACAACAATGTTCCGGACGGGGGAGAGGGCTCGAGTCGGTGGTCACGTCCGAGGCGAAGACCAGGAGCCCATAACAGGCGGCGTCCGGTCAAAACTAGTGAGCTGGTCGTTGCACGGCGCAGGATACGATGGGGCTGGAAAGCCGGCAAGCAATATATGTAAAGAAAACTTGGAGACGGTCTGATGCGGCGGCCCTAAGACCGCTGAGAAGCTGCGGCGTATGGTGCACGGCGTTGCGCCTCGACGTCGGCGGAAATCCGAAGAGGTTCACGACCGGAAAAGCTAGGATGGCTAGGTGGCGGAGAGCGAGATATTATCGTAGGACAATGCACGCACGTACTGCCGTGCTCGAACTGGACCGAAAAGGGGCCCGAGGGGGAGGGGGAAGCGTGATACACAAACGAAGGCGAAGGTGGGGGTATAGTGAGACGAGAGGTAAGAACGAATGAACGAATAAAGGCGAGCTGCGGTGGGCGCAGTGATGTTGAGTGCCGGAATCCCGATAGTCGGCTTCAGAACGGTCAGGTGTATGGATAGGTAGCTGAGAATGGTAGAGGGATACAAAATAGACACGGAGGATCGGGAGCGGATGATGATGGACAGGACACCCACGTCTGCTGGGGGCAGCAGCTCTGGTCGGGTAACGGCAATAGACTAAGGGCTTGCAGCAGACCCCCGACACAATTCAGGTACCCTAAGTATTGAATAGGTGAGGTAGTATAGGCCGGTTATGGAACGGGACACTCCTTTGCTGAAAGCGGGAGACAAGACAGCGCGGCAGAAAGCTCGATACGGTAACACGCGGTCCTGTCCAGACAATAACCTCTCCCTTTTTTTTTTTTTTCTCTCGTTTCCTTGTGACCCTGTCGAGGCTACTTAGGACGGTCCGGGAGAGGAGGAGACCTCGGGGCAAACCGATTGGATTAGGTGCTGCTCAGAAATTGTCGTTGTGGCCTGATGGAAGATGCATTCAGAAATTCGCCCTCTGGGGAGTTGCGCGCGAGGCCAATCAGGGTGTTGGGTGCTCTGACGCAAAGCTTTTGATTTTGGGCCCATTTGCCCTGGAAATCATGCCACTTTTTTCATGGGGGAAGGCTGCGAGGGGAGCCATCTCCGCAGCCAAGGCGGCAGTGGCTGCAAAGATTCGCCGTCATGATTGGGTAGAGACCCTCAATGTGGCCGTCAGCCTTACCGTTGCGTGCAATCCTTGGGGTCTGGACCCTTGAAATCAGCAGCCCCAAGATTACTTGCCCTGCGAATCTGGTCAAACATGATCCACTGCGGGTTTTCTGGATTTCCCGCTGAAGCACATGCAACCCCCACAGCAGATCCCATCCTGCGACCTGCGAAGCAAACGGCGCCAACGGTTTTGCATCG
This sequence comes from Madurella mycetomatis, assembly GCA_022530565.1. Taxonomy (NCBI): domain Eukaryota; kingdom Fungi; phylum Ascomycota; class Sordariomycetes; order Sordariales; genus Madurella; species Madurella mycetomatis. The sequence continues at coordinate 7,838,817 of JAJTVB010000003.1, read as the reverse complement.
AAGTCGCAGCTCGTGCTAGCTCGCAGTCGGCGCGGGTTTGCACCAAAGACGTGTCTTGCCGATCCAGAAGTATTCATAAAGGGAATGTGGGTTTATTGGCGGGTGAACGATGCTCGTGACAATTTGGGAAACGTGGACCCTAACCCTAAGGGGGAATCTTGATGAGTGATGTCGGATCTTCAACTGGCAATCGCGGGGTTCCAAGCTTTACGGAACTTCAAGGAACAGGCAACAACCTGATTCTCAGGGCCGCAGAAACGGGTTTACCATTCTTTGAAGACGAGCCTTGATGCAAGCTGGATGATCTCTGTCTTTGAAAAGAATAGCACGCGGGCTGCAATAGAATGGCATCTTCACCGCCGCCGAATCACACCGCCTCGAGCGGGCCGACGACCTCATCGGACAGTTCCCCGCCTGCATCTCCCGAGCTCGACGGACGAGATTCTCCGGATCTCCCCCTTACGATGCACGCATCCACAGTACTGATGACGCTCCCGCGTGATGCCACGGCCGCCCTTGCCGCTGCGGGGAGCTTCCCACAAGAGAAGATCGTTGTACGCTTCAAACCCGTCGGCTCAGCGCCGCCGATACGGCGCGAGCTAGTCAAGGTCGCCAGCGAGCACAAGTTCGAATCAGTTGTGGCTTATCTCAGGAAAACTCTCAAAGTCAATGACACCGAAAGCGTGTTTCTATATGTGAACAGTACCTTTGCGCCAGCACTCGATGAGGTGGTTGGCAATCTATGGAGGGTACGTCTTCCTCCATCGGGCGGAGGACCTTGCGCGTTAACATACACCAGTGCTTCAAAGACTCTAATAACCAACTCAACGTCTCGTATTCGGTCACACCCGCGTTTGGATAACATGGCCGAATGCCCATGTTGTCGTACAAGAGGCCGAGAAAAAGATCCAAATGGTATCCGCTAAGATGCTATCAAATCGCCGCCGCCGAAGCCGCTGCGTGCTCAGTTATCACAACGCTTAACCCTTATGCATATGCCTGAGAATGCAACCGAGGACCGGTCAACCACGTCTACACACCCCTGACCGTGCTGGCAAACGCCTCTAGCTCCTCCTTTAGAATAGGATATGTGTGCTCTGGCGCAGGATACTGCCGACTCTTCACCTCGTCCCGGTAAGCTTCGATAGCCCTGAGGCTTTCCGACCAGACATCGCCATACTTCTTGACGAATTTTGGAAGGAACCTGCCAGGAGGGAAGTTGCCCGTCATGTCGATCTGGACCAGGACCTGGCCGGAACAGCCATTGCCAGCGCCTATCCCTATGGTCGGGATGGACAACTTTTGAGTGATTCTGGCAGCGACCTCGGCGGGAACCGCTTCCAGGACCACGGCGAAGCAGCCGGCTTCTTGGACGGCGAGGGCATCCTCGAGCACTTTCACCGCGCTGAGAGCTGTTTTCCCCTGGACGCGGAACCCCCCGAGGGCATTCTGCCGTTGTGGGGTCAAGCCTACATGGCCGAGGACAGGAATACCGGCAGTGGTGATCCTTTCAATGGTGGGAGCCATCTCCTTGCCCCCCTCTAACTTGACGCCCTGCACGCGGCCGTCCTTGATGAAACGGATTGCCGTCTCTAGCGCTTGCGAAGGGGATATCTCATAGGATCCCATGGGGAGGTCGCCAATCTAAAAAGGGATTTGTGGTTGGTGACCGAAGGCAGAGGGATAGGGGGAAACGGACATACGGTGAAGGCAGCTTTCGTTGCGCGTGCGACAGACCGGCAATGAAGCAGCATCTCTTCCACTAATACTTCGCTTGTATCCTCCATCCCCAGGGCGACCATGGCCAAGCTATCCCCGACTAAGATCGTGTCCATGCCGGCGGCATCGGCGACGTGCGCGCTGGGAAAGTCGTGTGCCGTTATCATGGTTATCGGTTCACCCCTCTTGTGCATCGCCCGGAGAGTGCCGACGGTGACCTTCTTTCTCGGATTAGGTGATGGCGTGCCCATCGGCGAGTGTGAGCTCTGTCTGGCATGTTGGAGGCTCAAGAGCAGAGGTCTGATGGTAGTGCGTGATGGTCGCGTGCCCCTCAACGCGGAGGCGCACGACCTTGCGAGCGGGTATAGGTACATTGGTACTTGCGTTGCGCAATGACGCCTAGGGGTGAGGGTGCGATGAAAAAAATTTACGAGGAACTCCGGATTAAATTCCAAAGCGCTGATGCAAAGTGTAAGAAGTAAAAGGAAGAGAGCAAATGGGACCCGCCCTTGGGGCGACTTTGCGCCGTTTTTATCACCGGGTCATGATGGTTTTTGCTGCGTAGAATTGAGTATCACCGAAACTCGGCTGGAGTTTTCCCCACGACCGGCGGCCCCCTTCTCGAAGGCTCAGGCCGGCTTGCATTCGGCCGATCGGGGCCTGCACTCGTCGATTTGATTGGCTACTCACCCACCTTTGGGGCGACCCTGGAGCCGAGGCACTGGTTCCTGAGACTAGTGTACTATCCTTCCAGTGCCGAGTGGAATCGAGCAGCAACAGTTTCCCATGATCTCCGGAATGCGTCTTTGATCACTTGCATCAGATAAGATCGCCCGAGCAACTGAGCCGGCTGAAGCCCCCAGCCTTGCCTGCAGCCTCTCAGCTAGCCTCATCTCATCTCGGGGTGTGGCGAGGCCCGCAGAATCTGTTGGCTTATCTACATAGGTATGACCACGGTTACCCCCAACTTTCCACTGGAGTCCAGACGCCACCGATCCTAGGTCTACCAGCGAAAGATGCGTGTGACCTTCTCCCATCACCGCTCTGCTGGCGGTTCACTATCCGAACTAGCCGTCCCACATCGCTCTAGACTGCCCCGCTCAGATAGCCAAAGTGTCCGAGTTCCATGATCTTCTCTTGCCGACCGCTTCCTGGGGTGGATTTGATACCTGTCTCTTGATTTCTGATGCAAAATAACTCGAGGGAAATAGATACAGTGCCACACCTGAGGCGGTGTGACTGTGCTGGATCGGGCAAGAGACAAAGAGTGAACGCTGGGCCATTCCCCTCCAATAGCATTGCGTCACCGCACCTGCCCCCGCTCTGTCTCGCCCAGGTCGTCTTTGCACAGTAAGGTCAGTGGGATCGTTGGGCCGCTCGTCATGACCTTGCAGTTGCCCAAAGCACGAGTTCATTTGACCAGTTCAGATTCGGCAGCCTGTGCCGGTTTGGAGTTGCCCCCAAACATACCCAACCAGTTGTCCCCGACTGAGTGGCCGGCAGCGGGTCTTGCCACGGCGGCCCGTTTATCGGCAATGGTTTTAGCGCTTCAGCACCTTATCGCCTGACCCATCCTGACGTCGTGACCCGTGGATCTGGTCGAATCGCTTGCTTTCCCTTCGCCCTTTGCTTTCCTGGAACTCTTGAGTGCATAACTAAGGCACAAACGGACGCCCATCAGGTACAAGTTTCGGACACCCACCCTAGTAGATCACGCTGAGTCAACGGATCAACCCCTCACCCTTCGGTACCTGTATAAGGCTATCATTTTGCCCAATTTACACTCCCTCGTTCCCCGCCTTCCATTTGTCCTCCGCATTCCGCTTGCATCTCACTCGCCGCTTGCCCGTCTGCAACCGCCACTGCATTTGCCCGCTTACCTCTTTGACGAGCTGCACTCTCACGCGTCGCTAACTCAATCCAAGATCTCCCAAAGGGCAGTGCAGAAGCTTGGATACCAGCGACGACCGCCAAGATGGCATCCCCACGTCGCAGGATCGAGACAGATGTGAGTTGCCCAATGTCAGAACGACCTGATGAGCCTGCGGCATTGCTTGCTGACCTGGGGGATGCCTCTCACTCGGTGCTGTAGGTCATGAAGATGTATGCCTTTCATCTCGCGGATTTCCGGGTAAAGCCGTCCCCCAGACGCTGACCGCAGTGCAGGCTCATGAGCGACTACGAAGTGACTCTGGTCAACGATAACAGTATGTTGAGGTCCCTAAGTTCTCGTTTGGAGCCTATCGATAACTAATGCCTACATTCCTGCAGTGTAAGCCGAACCGGCGACGAGCATCGACTACGGCTATTGGGCTAATACAAGGCGACTCAGGCAAGAGTTCTACGTGCGGTTCAAGGGTCCCGCAGAAAGTTAGTCAGCCTTCGACACTTCCCCGATCCGAAATCCGACTGCTGCCGGTGATGATATCTTGCTAACATGGCTCCACGAACAACTCAGCTCCCTTCGAGGGCGGCATCTGGAAGGTCCACGTCGAGTTACCGGACCAGTACCCTTACAAGTCACCGAGTATTGGCTTCGTCAACCGGATTTTCCACCCGAATATCGATGAACTGTAAGTAGGAGGAGGAGGAGGAGGAAGAGGAAGCGCGAAGGAAGAAGCCAAGGTCCCGCGGTTCATACTTATGCATGCCCTGCATATTCGCTACCTCGTGATGAGATGCAACCGAAGCCGGGAGCATGGACGCTTGGGAAATCAGAGAGGAACAGATGACTAAGAAGCTGGATTAGGTCGGGATCGGTCTGCCTGGACGTCATCAACCAGACATGGTCACCCATGTTCGACATGATCAACATCTTCGAGGTGTTCCTTCCGCAGCTGCTGCGCTATCCGAACCCGTCGGACCCGCTGAACGGAGAGGCAGCGGCTCTGCTGATGAGGGAGCCCAAAAGCTACGATAGCAAGGTCAAGGGTGCGTTTATCTTGAGACAATGCGGGGGGGGTTGCATGGGGTGTTACTGACCGATTCTGCTCGACCAGAATACGTCCAAAAGTATGCAAGCAAGGAGGCTGCGGATGAGGCGGGTGCTGAAAGCGAAGAAGACGACGACCTGTCCTCGGTAGGTAGCTTTGGGGACGATGACGACGAGGAGCAGCAAGCAGCGGGGCAGATGGACGATGTATAATGTCGTGGGCCGGGGCTTGAGGCACATTTCTAGGGTCAAGGCATGAAAAGCGGTTGGGATTCATCATACCCTCATTTTCTAACGCTGGACTGCATTGTCTTCATGGAGTTGAGTATTGGTTGGCTTTGGTTTTACGTTTAGTTTCAGTAACTCGCCCCCCTACTCTCTTAGTTTAAAATGAATTACCGGACGGAGTGCACGGGCTGGGACGGTAGGTTGGCGCGGATTAAGTTATCTTTGGGAAGTTGAGGAGCGGTCTCACAACGGAGTCTGAGTTAAGAGATTGGAGAGAATTTCTTGAAGCTAAGAAATGCGTCGGGCTCGGTTCGAATTATCTCGCGTGAGATTGATTCGGTGAAAACCAACCGTCACGTAAGATACGACGGGATAGAAAGTGAGGGAGCTTGTTAGCAAACGCCACCACTTGAGGTAGCACCGCATGCTTCCTACAATAACACAAGAGATTGTCTTTTTGAACTGTAGGAACCTATGTGCCCGGCCCAAAGCCCTACTTGCATTGGCGTACAAGATCCCGTCCCTGTTCCGGACAAGTACTAAAGTGAAAAGAAAGCGGTGAAAGATGATGTGAAAAAGAAGGGCTATAACAACGGCGAAGACCATTATCGCGACCGGGGTCCTACAGTCCCAGGAGACGGTTGCTTACGGTCCGAAAGGCAGGAGTTGGGAAATGCATATAACACAGTCTTGAAGGCGATGGAGAGCCTCGGAATAGAATCAGTACAAACGAGAGGACGAGTTCCGTAAGTGGCCGAGGCGGGAAGCTCTTCACAAAAGCAACGGGTTGTCGAGTAGCTCTAGGGTTATCACCTCACATCAACCACCTACCATGGCGCCAACCACTGAAACGGTTTGGTTTGCTATGTAGAGGTCGCAAAACGGGCCGCTATGATTCCTTGGACAACCCCCACAGTGGTCTGTCCCGAGTCTCTAAACCAGCAACAATCCGTTCATCACCGCTGCGAGAAAGACTCACTTGAACAAATACCCAAACTCCGACTATGTATGCCAGGGTATCACCCTTCTAACCATAAATCCATGATCACGGTCGTGAAGTCATTAGCAACCGGCACTCGGAGCAACCCAACTGATTCAGTCCGAGTCCGAGGCATAGCTCACCAAAGCAGTTGTGCCAGCCAGCGCTTTTGGTGTATCCCGCTCTTCTGCAGCAAGCGGTGGAGGGTCAGGGGCCTCCTCGGCCACTCTCTTCCTCTTGAGGCCGGGCAGCCGGGCGGGACCTCTGGGCGTGTTTTCCCTGCTGCTAAAGTCGAGGAAAGGATCTCTCGCAGCCCGAGTATTGCCCACGATTTCTGAAACCAGATTCTCCCGCGTCCGGGATGCCGCAACCTCCGACTTCAGTTTCCGCTGTCCCTTGGCCGACGAGCCGCTTCCAGCCTCACCCCTTCCCGTCTCGGCCTTGCCCGACCCGCCTCCGAACAACGGCCGCGCCAGCGCCTTCTCCACACTGCGATCTCCTCCGGCGTCCAGACCCCCATAATCCACCAGCGCCGCTCTCTTCGCATCCTCCTCCGTCTCCGGTAGCAGCTCAATCCCCAAGCTCATCCTATCCTTCAACTCGTCCGCCCTAGCCGCCTCCCTCTCCCTCGCGTGCCTCCCAACCCGAAACGCCTTCCTTAGCCTCTGATTCTGGGCGTACGGGTCATCCCACTGCCGATCCGCCGCATCCTGCAGTTCACCTATCCGCCGTCCTGCCATCTCCAGCCGTTCCCGGTCGGCGATGGTCTTCTCCAGCTTCCCAAACGCGGTCTCCCTCTGCTCCGCCCTCTCCCTCTCGGTGGCGATCACAAAGCCGGCCCCGACCAGACTATCGCCGTCCCCGGCCTCGCCGGGGCCAGTGTCCCTCCTCCTGCCGCCGGAGACGACGACGAAGTCGGAGTTCTTGGGGTCGGTGCGCATCTCGATCTCGCCGCCGCACGCGCCGTGCCGCAGTCGGAACGACCAGATCGGCGTGGTGTAGTAGCTTCCCGTCCGGCGCTTCTCGGCGTTGAACCGCACCCCCTGCCCGATCAGCGTCGGCTTCGGGCACGTCGCGCACCACACGGCGAACGGCATCTCGAAGCGCACCACCAGCACCCCCTGCGCCCGCAGCTTGGACGCCCGCGAGCCCAGTGGGTGCTTGCGGTGCAGCGCGTTGCCCGACGCAGACACCAGGCCTTCCTGGTCGGGCGGGACGTAGCGTCCCATGTTGAAGCCTTGCATTTTGGTTTTTTTTTTTTTTTTCCTGGCTGGACTGTAGTGGTTCTTTTGGAGCGGGCTTTGCTTATTTGTTCAGTGATCCCGCAGTGGGCTCAGACGTTCTGAGATTGAAGGAGGCAGAGGGGCTGCGGCTGCGTTCAGAACCAGCATCGTTCTGGGCTCGTCATGTTGTGATGACAGTTATGACAATTTACCGCAGTTGGGCGTTGGAATAACCCTAACCCTGTGCAACCCTTTGGAAAGCCTGCTGAGGTGCACGGACCGCGGTGGGGCAACGCTAGCAGGCCTCGAGGTCGATCCCCTTTGGCGACCCAGAATGCCTTCTACCGCCCAGATCTCGCTTGGGATAAGTCTAATCTAACTAGATCCTATCGAGTGGTGTATGATAGATTCGATATGGACTTCGGTATGATGGGATGTTTCCTATCGTCTGGAAAGACGGTCCCTTATTTAGTTATTCGAGGACAAAAGGCGCATTTCATTCGTCAGCACCTCTGGATGGCCTTAGTGGTCGAGGAAGTCGGGGGCGCGCCCAACCCCGTGCCAGCGTGGCCACCCTTGCTGCCCACCTGAATCAATTCTCCCTCTCTACTTCTCGGCAGCCTTCTGCTACCTCACGCGTTCAAAGATATGGGTCCGCTCAGCATTATCGGCGTGGCCGCCGCGGCCGTCCAGTTTCTCGACCTGGGGACCCGTCTGCTTGTTGAGACGATAGGCGTCTACCAAGGTGCGTCAGCTATCAGTTCAAGATTGACCAATCTTTCCGAGACATCCGACGAACTCGCAGAGTTCGCCCGCCAAGTCCAGGAGAAGATGAGCCTTCTGGCCCCCCCCGATCATGTTCTGACGGTCTCCGAGACGGCCATTCTTGACGCATGCCACGCTTGCGAATCTTCCAGCCAGGAAGTCATGGAGTTTATCTCTCAGATCAGGGGCCGTGTCGTGCCGCTGGAAGAAGGGGAGAGCGGGGAGTCCATCGACCTGCTGGAGAGTTTCCGGACGGCTGTGAAATTTGTGTCCAAAGAGAGCCGGATACACGACATGGAGGCAAAGTTGAGAATACCAAGTCGAACTTGATGACGGCAATGATCTCGAATTTGTGGTATGATACTCGGCCGTAGTCATAGATGTCTCGTGCACTGACAAACCAAGGGAGCGTTCTGTGGGGCAGAAAGATGTCCCCTCTGACAACACTGAGGCCACCTCCTGCCATCAGAGGCTCATGGAACGGCTCAGCCTTGTAGAGAAGGATTACGCCACTGCTAGTACCACCCTGTCGCTGTCTGTCTTCACTTACAGCGTGCCGGCCGACCCAGCCAGTACCGGAGACGCCGCTTGCATGCGAGCCCTGCTAGCCAACCTGCATTTCCCATCGCTGGACAGCCGTGCCGAGATTATTCCCGAGGCCTACGAGCGCAAATTCGACTGGATATTCCGGGAACCGCGTCAATCTGATCAAGGTCGGCCCATGTGGCCTAATTTCCCCAACAGGTTTGAAGGCGACGCAGAAAGCGTGTTCTGGATCACGGGCAAGCCTGGCTCGGGCAAGTCGACCATGATGGAATATTTGGTCCGAGACGCTCGGATAACGTCGTATCTCAACAGGTGGTCATCTCCGCGGTGTGCTCTAGTCGCAGCTTTTTATTCCTGGAATGCGGGGACCGAACTACAAAAGTCTCAAGAAGGACTCTTTCGGACCTTGTTGTACTAGGTCATTGAGGAGGCACCAAATCTCGGGCCGAAGCTGCTTCCTGGGCGGTGGGCGATGCTCAAGGTGTTTGGCGAAACCTCCGTCGCGCAGTTGCCGCCATGGACCTGGCGAGAGCTTTTCGAGAGCCTCAATTTGCTGGCTTCGTTCGATGACCGACCCTTCAACCTGGCCTTTTTTGTCGACGGGCTGGACGAGTTCGACGGGGATTACATCTGGCTCATAGATGTCATCAAGTTGTTCCACAGCCGCCCGGGCATAAAGGTCTGTGTTAGCAGCCGGCCGTGGAGTGATTTTCGGGACGCCTTCGCCGACTCTCCACAGCTCCGGATGGAGATGCTTACCAAGCATGATATGGAGCTGTTCGTACGGGGGAGGTTCGAAACGAATCGGGCGTTCACCGAGCTCCAGGCTGCGTTCCCGGTCGATGCTCAGGAGTTGCTATCGGGTATCGTGGAGAAGGCTAAGGGCACGGTCTGGTCACAGATCGAGAAGTCAGTGCCAAAAGACTTCGATGCTCACCTCGCAATCCTAGAGGGTATATCATTCGAAGCAGCCGACGTGGAAACCCCTCTCTTCATGGATGGGGCATGCGCCTGGATCTTGGTTTGCCTTCAATGCGCATCCAGGGCGGCCAACGAGCCCCAGAGCTATAGCCGGCTAATCTGTGCCTTGGATAAGCTTGCGGGCTGATTCAAAACAAACTACAAATACCTTAGAATTTCCGCCCAGCCGCGCTGGGCCAATTTCGAGCTCTCGGCGGCGAAGGATTATGGGTTTGTCGCTCTTGCAGCCGAACTCGGCATCACTACGTACGTGAGAGCAAAGACTAATTCTGATCCCAACTACTTGTTATTTTGGGACAACAAACCTGATCTTATCTGGCGTCTCGTGCTTGGGCAGTGTCCGGCCGGGGCACCGCAACGTGGATTCAGCATCCCTTCTATGTTCGAGTCGGATGCGGGCTTGAGATTCGAATACACTCCGAACATGCCGGGATTCATCACTCATTGCATAGGCTTCAATGCCACTGGGCGGTACCAACTTGCTTGCGATCTCATCCATGCAACCGCAAAGAGGGGGGGGGGACCAGGCAGAGCTGCGGAAACTGCTAAGCTCGCTGCATCGCGAGGTTGACCGGGTGGGGAACAATCCCGAGGCGCACAAGTATCTCTACGTGCCTGTTCCAGTCAGTGGGAACGGTGACAGGGAACTACCGTACTGGCGTGCGGTAGCTGAACTGCTTGAGAGTCATGGAACAAATGACTCGCATCATGGAGCAAACGACTTGCGTCATGGAGCAAAGGACTCGCTCAGAAGATGGCTACACAACATGGCTTCCTGGTTTCGCTAGCCTAGGAAGGCGGGTAAGGGTTTAAGAATGAGAGCGTCTCTCCGGCCGGTAGGGAGTGTCCTACGATACCGTAGCGCACAGAGATCCACTACCACACGCTTCTACTCATCATCTGCAAAGAGGTCTAAGTATTGTTGTTATGTTTCATCCCCCCAATCCCTTTTCTATTCTAGGCTCGAGGTTAAGGCCAATGGTAGTGTAACTACTAGTAAAGCTCGGAGGCAACAATATATTGAAACGCGTCCTACCATGGTACGGTCCCATGAGACGTTTCCTAAATAATTATCATTCAAAAAAACTATCGTTACAGCCCTGTAGAGCCGGCATCCGTACAAGCGGCCAAGGTCATGCTCAAACGATCCAAACTCGGCAGCTTGGTGCGCCTGTGTGCTTATCCAATGGCTAAAACTTCGGTGTATTTCATCCCCGAGCCAGCGATTTCGGTTTGTTTATCCCTCTTTACCCGGCGATGTGACGTCCTCGCCCCTGTCTGCGGGGCCGATTACCAGGTCCCCGGTGATGGCTCACTTACATATTGTGACGGCGAGCCTCTCTGTTGCCAACAGTTCTCTGCGGCAGAAGCAGAAGCCGACCAAGTCCACTATGTTCCTCACTCGCTTGCTACTGGGGCTCTCAGCCTGCATGCTTGCCCCAATAGGACAGGCAGCCAATTCCACCTACTATAATCCCATATTTCCCGGCTTCTATCCGGATCCAAGCTGCATATATGTCCCCGAGCGCGATAATACTTTCTTCTGTGCTTCGTCGAGCTTCAATGCCTTCCCTGGCATCCCTATCCATGCTAGCAAAGATCTGCAGAACTGGAAGTTGATCGGCCATGTCCTGAACCGGAGGGAGCAGCTGCCTCGGCTGGCTGAGACCAATCGGTCAACTAGGTAACGAGCTAGCTGCGAAGTATATTCCGTCAAGATCCTCAGGCTAACCTCTCCACAGTGGCATATGGGCGCCAACGCTCCGCTTTCATGATGAGACCTTCTGGCTCGTTACTACCCTGGTGGATGATGACCGTCCACAGGCAGACTCTTCCAGATGGGACAATGTACGAAACCAGTGATGGTGAATCTTTGGTGGTTTCCAGTACTGACCTGTTGCTGCAGATCATCTTCAAGGGCAAGGACCCTTATGATCCGGCCTCATGGTCGAATGCTGTCCACTTCAACTTTACTGGATATGATCCCGAACCCTTCTGGGATGTGGACGGAAAGACCTACATCAATGGCGCGCATGCTTGGCAGGTTGGGTAAGGGCTCCTATGTTTCCCCCGTATTTCCACATACGGCTCACGCTCCGAACAAGACCATACATTGAGCAAGCCGAGGTGAATCTTGATACTGGTGAAGTCGGCGAGTGGCGGATTATTTGGAATGGAACCGGCGGTCTGGTATGTATCTCCAACAGTTTTGAGCTGACTTCCCCTGACCCTCACCGGTTTAGGCCCCTGAAGGGCCCCATATTTATCGCAAAGATGGGTGGTACTATCTCTTAGCTGCGGAGGGTGAGCCGAAACTTCTGTCATGGCTTTCCAGCATAAAGTAGAGCTGACGGTAATATAGGAGGAACTGGTGTAAACCATATGGTGACCATGGCCCGATCGAAGAGTGTGTCCGGACCCTTTGAGGCCTACGCTGGGAACCCGGTATTGACTAATGCCAATACCACAAGCTACTGTAAGAAAAGCCACTCCCTTGAACCGACATTTGGAGGATTCTGATTGTTGTTGGGCAGTCCAAACCATTGGTCACGCCGATTTATTCCAGGACGGCAACGGTAACTGGTGAGAGGCAGCACAGCTGCTATGATGGAAGGGGCACTAACAGAAGCGCCGTAGGTGGGCCGTTGCTCTCTCAACCCGCTCCGGGCCGGACTACCTCCACTTCCCAATGGGCCGAGAGACTATCATGACACCAGTGAGCTGGCCAGAGGGTGAATTCCCAACATTCACCCCCGTCACCGGCAAAGTGAGCGGTTGGCCGATGCCTCCCGCAGCCACGGATATCCGCGGAGTCGGGTACGTCCCAACCACCCCGTCCCCTTGCTAAAGAAAGGAAATCTCGCTAACACTCGTCTCCAACCTCTAGCCCCTTCGTCAACCACGCCGACCCGGAAATCCTCACCTTCTCCGCCAACGCCACCCTCCCGGCGCACCTTACGCACTGGCGCTTCCCCATCCCCTCCTCATTCACCCTCTCCCCGCCGGAGAAGCCCAACACCCTCCGCCTGACGCCGTCTGCCCTTAACCTGACGGCCCTCAACGGCAACTACGCCGGCCCGTCGGGGCAGACCTTCATCTCGCGCCGGCAGCAGGACACGCTCTTCACCTTCAGCGTCGACCTCGACTTCTCCCCGGGCGCCCTCGAGGAGGAGGCCGGCGTGACAGCCTTCCTGACGCAGAACCACCACCTCGACATGGGCATCGTCATGCTCCCCCCCAGTGCCGGCACGGGCACTCTGGCGGGCCACTCGGAGGAGGGCGTGGAGGAGGAGGGGGCACTGATTCCCCACGTGCGCTTCCGCGGGGAATCGTACGTGCCGGTGCCGGAGCCGGTCGTGGTCCCCGTGCCGGTGGCCTGGAGAGGCAAGCCGTTGAGGCTGGAGATCAAGGCGACGAACATGACGCATTACGCATTCAGCGCGGGACCGGCGGAGGCGAGGTCGCTGATGCAGACTTTGCTGTACGCCTCGAACGAGCCGGTTAGCTGGGGTTTTACCGGTGAGTTAAACCTTTCTTCCTGGTTCTTAGTGCCTTGAGATGGACGCATTGCTGATTGAGTTTGACAGGCGTGCTGCTGGGAATTTATAGCACGAGCAACGGTGGAAATGGGTCGACGCCGGCGTACTTCTCGAACTGGCAGTACCTCCCACAGGGCCAGTTCAGAGATTGATGGCTTAAAAGACTGTGAAGTGGGGCTATTCTTTGGCGTTTTCTGATTTCCACGGATGGATATATCCATCTGCTCAGGTGGTCATGTATCTGATGGCGTGCGGAAACTCCAAACAACCACATTTTATGCTGGTACGCCGGGTATTGATTTGACATCCACCACTCTGGCATCCCAACGAGTCGCAATCAGGCAAAGAACAACATGGTTCTAGGGCAGATATAACTCGTTTTTATTGCCTTTTATCCCTCCTTCCCCACCACCGTCGGCCATGTATCGTGATGAATGGCGACGACACGATTCGAACGGTGATTTTAAACTGTACCTTTCCTCCTCCTGGCCTCGATCTTGACTTGCACTGGGGGAATGAGAGTCCCCCCGATCCATAGGTTCTTTGGCTTCTCAGCCAGAGGTTTGAGTTCATAATTCTCTAGCAGATAAGCCAATATGATCTTAAGTTCGTGCGCGACAAAGAAACGCCCGGGACTAAGATTACTGTCAGCATCTCCATTGGCCACTACGTTTAGAAGCGGAAGGCAAAGACCGGCTTACCAGGCATGCCGCCCATGGCTAAAAGGGAGGTACTCGGCGCTCGTCGTCACCATCCCCAACCTCTTCACGGCCATTGTCTGGTCCGCGTCCCGCTTCTCCTCGGCCGGCCGCGCCTCGTAGGCCTCGCGCACACGTGAGAACCTCCAGGGGTCGTACCGGTCCGGGTCCTCATACAAGTCTGGGTCGCGGTGCGTCCCCACCATGTCGAGCATCAGAGACGCGCCGTACGGCGCGTGCCACCCTTCAACGGTGTTAGTCACACCCTCGGGCGCGACAACCTTACGGTGGGTGAGCGCCGTGGCAAAGTTACTGAAGCGCATGCTCTCCTTGATGGCGCTGTCGGTGCGGTGGAGGCGTGACAGGCCCTGCTTGGTCCAGGTGCCGCTTTCCTCGGCGAGGACGCGGGCGGTTTCCTCCCGGATGGCGCCGAGACAGTTGAGGGAAGGTTCAGAGGAGAGGAGGTCGAGAACCAGGTTGAAACCCGTCATGACCGTCGTGTGGATGGCGGCAAACTCCACAGGTAGCAGCCGCTTTGAGAGCATTTCTGGGTTAAGTTCATGCCCGAGACCCTCGATTTTCGCCTGACGAATTAGCCAGGTTAGCATGTCCTCTGGCGGCTGCCAGTCGTCGTATGCCGGGTCAACGCCCGAGGCTTTGCGCGCCATGTCGTACAAGCGTTGCTCTATGAGAGGCTTGGCCTTGAGGTACGACTTGCGCCAGTGCCACCGGTTGGAAAGGGCGCAGACGGGACCCACGAGGGGTTGGAGTATGCGAGGAAACATCTGAAGGATGAAGCTATTGCGAACCACATCGTCGGCGAAGGCGACCTGGCCGTCAAGGAATTCCTGATCCCGACATAGAGGAGCACCCACTAGGATCCGGTTGGTCACACGCGGGACAATGCCCAGCCAGGCTTCCCAGAGGTTTAGGCACTTCCAATTCTCCGTGTCTTTGCCGAATACGACGTCTATAGCCCTATGTACCTCGTCCTGTACGCCGGGGATAAGGCCAACTAGGTTGCGGGCAAGGTGTTTATGGATGGTCTGAATGGGGAACTGGTCGTCCATGCCAAAGAACTGGTAGTCGCTGTGCAGGGCGTCTCGGTGAGCTTCCTTGGTGGACAGCACTCGGTCGGGAAGTTCGAGCATCCAGGCCGTCTGTGATCGGGGGACGACAATCTCGTGCGGGCGGCTCGGGGCCGAGGGAACTACGAAAGCGCGGCCACGCTTCGAGTACTATCGATAGCTTCCGGGTTAGAACATGGGGAAGCACCAGAGAGCGGGGGCAAGGCGAGATGGACGCCGGTATACCTTGTCATAGCCCTCGGCAACCCACGCGTTGTAGCGTGTCCCAAAGTAGAACCAGCTCTTGATGGTGCCCAGGAAGCCGTCGGCAGAGCCGACCCTGGGCAACGATTTGGGGTATCGGGGCTTCCATGTGAAGTCGACAATAAAGGAGCCGACTGTAAAGACAACGATGAGGACGGCGACGCGACCCGGAGTCAGCGACTCGAGCAGTTTGGAGCTCAGCCCTATGGCCATGGCCGATGCAGACCAGGGCTAGGCGGCCGATGAGCTACAATGAAATCAATCGTCGGTGATGTCAAGGAGGCTGTCCGGCGAGGTTTGAATTCTGTAGGGCAGCGTGCCTTGTTGGCTCTCCATGTCGCCTCCGTCTCCGTCAGCATGACTTGAGCGTTTGCGCGTGCAACAGTGAAACAGAAGGCTGAGCTGCTGACAAGCCTGCGGGGTTGCGCTAAGATCGCCAGGGGGGAAGGGGGGCTCCTTAACTTCGCCTGCTGGGCTGGGGTACATAGCCCACTTTAATCCGCTCTGCAGTGGGCTACGCTAGTGCCTGGGCCAGCCATCGATGGCGCAACGCTTAACTTAACTTTTGCAGAAGCCTACTGCATCAGCCGCATCGTCGGGTTTCATGATGTTGATGGGCTGAGGCCTGTCAACGACCAACAAGCGAGTGTATGATTTTGTCCCAAACGGTTGGATATTGGCATTCTCATTCGCATATACTGTACAGTACCAGCAGAACTTTCGCCAACTGCGCAACCCTCGCGGATTGAAAGCGGCGCCGAGATGACGGTCCATCATCACAGTGATTTCATCGGGAGTCATTTATCCCAGCACAGTACCCAAGTTTAAATTTAAGCTTATACCGCGGGTTCTATTCATGCATGTGTGCGGAGTGAGGTTGTGGAGATAGTAAGCGACATCCACCCTTGCCTTCACCGAAACAGCTCTGCTACCTGAGGGTATTCCACCAACTTGAGTTCGTGCGACCTGATCTCGACAACAAAACATACTATCAAGAAATCCAACTCGGACGCCTTACGCCTGTTCTTTTGGCATTTTATCCGACGTCGCTTCTCTTGAGCCAGGCAGCACAGTGCAGGCCCGCCATGTCCACCTTCAACGGCCTTGTGGCCGAGTTCCCAGACATCCGAGGCAAGCACTGCTCTTTGTGTGCAGTTTACGTTGGCTGACCGACCTGCAGTCGACTACTTTCGTTCTCATGCAGACCTTGGCCCTCCATTGGCATGTTTCTTGAGTCATATCCACAGTGACCACCTCGCTGGTTTGGAGCTCCTCCGATCACCATTGTATGAGTCCTAACCTTGATTCAAACCCTTTTTTCCCCTGGTTTTCTGACCTGCGCTGCCTAGTGTCTACTGCTCCGCTGCCACAAGAGAAATGCTTCTCCGCCTAGAGAGGTTTCCTTGTCGCATCAACTATGCGAATGGCATCTTGGAGGCACGTATACAGCGGTATCGCCATCTAAGAAACCTGCTGGTAAGACTAGCTCCGTCGCCGGGCTTCCTCCCGCCTAACCATCTTCTCAAGAAACCTTTACCCCTGGAGACGCCGACAACCCTCGAGCTCGCACCCGGAAACTACATTCAAGTTACTCTATTCGACGCAAACCACTGCCCCGGTGCCGTCATGTTCTGTGAGTGTCAGTGAACCTGGAGCCATCTTGACTGTGTGCTGAGGTTCGGTGCCATGAAGTATTTGAAGGCCAGGGCAAGGCTGTGCTCTATACCGGAGATACCAGGAGCGAGCCGTGGTTTGTGAATGCGCTTGCTAGGTCTCCGTCACTGGTTGAATATTCATCTGGCCTCAAGACGCTTGACGCAATCTATCTCGACACATCTTTCATTGACGATGTCGAATTCCCAGCCAAGTCGGAGGGTATCAGCGAGTTACTTCAGAAGGTCTCAAGATACCCTACTGACACCATCTTTCATTTTCAGGCTTGGACGTATGGGTAAGTCTTTATTTCGAAGAGTACAACTCCTGCTAATTCACCTCCCAACCTCTTCCAAGGTACGAGGACGTATGGATTGCTCTTTCAAAAGCTCTCGGGTCCAGGGTATGCCTTCTTCTCTGGATTCGCGAATGAGCATCTGCTGATCCCAACTGCGTAGATCCATGTCGACGAATACAAGATGTTGATGTTTCGTTCATTAGTGTCCAGACACACCGATAATCAATTCGCTCCCCAGCTACATCTTGCCCCAGAGGCCCCCGGGTTGGTGGGCTTCATGTGTGGCAACACGTACCATCCCGGCTGTTTGACTCTTGATGAGGCGGTCCGTCTCCATAGCTGCGAGAAAGGGAACTACTGCCAGACAGTACAGAAGTCGCCTGTTGTGTGGATCCGCCCCATCATTGCTCGACTTCCAGACGGCCAGGATATCGCCGAGATCGGCGTAGGAGGCGGCGGCGATGACTTGGAACGGAAGGCAGAGCTAGATTACCTCTTGCCACAGGATATTGGGTCTTTCCTCGAGGTGTAAGTCCGATTTTCCCTGGCTGGCAGTCTCTGCTGACTATGTAGACTGCGTGATGACGACCACGTCGCCCGTGACCTCAGGGAGGAAATCCGTCAGTTTCTGCTCAGCGCCGTGGCTAACGGCAGAAAAGTCCCACTCGATCTGGAATGGGCTGCCTTCAAAGAAGACAACAAGACAGATCTTGTCTACGGCATCCAAGCAATAGCCAATGTGCTCAAGCTGCGCAATAAGCAGCTTCCACCCAATGGCGCCAATATCCAGGCTCTGCCGAACGTCATTACCTTTCCGTACTCACGACATTCATCCTACCCCGAGCTTTGCAATCTTGTCAACACATTCAAGCCTAGGGACGTGTGGCCATGTACCGTCGATGCGCCCAGATGGCTCCTCGAAGGTTTGATTTCCCCGATGTTTAGTGGGATTTCAGCTATTAAGATAGGTCGATTAGGCATCACGGTCGACGGTCTCTTCTCCAAACAGTGTTCTGGGAATAAGTTCCGGCACGATGAGCTGATGCGGGGGCGGTTTGGGAACCGCTCAATTGGCGAGACAGATAGCCAGGTCTCCGTCGCCTCTGCTGTTACTTTTCTCCATCATTCGACAGCACCCCTAGACGAACCTGTGTCAGCTTGTTGCTGTCAGCGCTCCCCAACGGCAGGGCCTTCAAATGGGGACGTAGCCATCAACACTGGAACGCCAGGTTCTCATGATTGCACGTATATGTACGAGTCAACACGTCTTGATGATGTTGATCCAACCATACTCCAGGACTCGCAGGAATCAACCATTTCGACCCAGGCTCTTGAGATTCGCTCAACTGCATTCCGAGCAATTCTAGCCAACGCTCAAGGCCGGGCTAGCATGGAGATTGGCTTGCTGTCTACAACGGACAATCATTCCAAGCTGGACGAAGACCTTACCTTTAAATAACACCGGGATTGAATTTTAGGGGCCTCGGTTAAGATCAGCATTACGACGTGTAGTCCCTCAGCGAGCGCTAGCTTGTGGGAAGAGGGGAGAGAGGGGGCCACGGTAATTTAAACCCGGCCCGGACATCGTGCCCTGCTCGGTGCTCACGCCGCCTCACACAGGGATGTGAACGGGGTCGACAAGGCCACCACTTTTGATATCCAACTGCCGATCCCCCACAGTGCCCTAACGGAGGCCTGAGACGTGGAACCGATACAACCTTCTCCAGCCGGCAAACTAAATATTCCACAAATCCGTTGCCATTCCGGCCTCGCCAAGGCTGGTGAAGCTGGATTATGAGAACCATACTCGATTCGGCCGCAGTCGCAGAATATTAATTCCAGCAGTTGCAAAGATGACCACACACTTGGGTGACTTCCGACCGATTATCGCTGGCGCACACCACATCATATGGAGAGATTTAGCCACAACCATGCAGTAAACGCTATGGTCTGCTTTGAGCCTAAATGCAACCCAACATTCGACAAGCGAGGACGGAGATGCCGTTTCGCAACGGCGGGAAATGTATTGCGCAGGGAGAGTGGGCGGAGCGGGTGATGACTGTTGGCGAGATATAAGAATGTCGTGCTCCTCCAACAACAACCCGGTTCCTGCAGCCACACCTCCCTTCTTCCCGGTATCTGGGTTTCTAGACCGGGTTTGCCAAGTCGTCAGTTGCACGGGTCGTAACCAGGCGCATCAGGTCACCACCTCGCATCTTCAGGATGAGGTGGACAAGGCCTGGGACGGTCCTCGGCCTCGCCGCTCTCCTTTCATCATGGTGCTGCCTTGCGCTCAGCATCGGCAGATCCGGTTCGGCAGGGCTTACGATCGACACTTCGGGCGTTAGCGGGCAGGTGGCGAGGCGTGCCGATCCGAGCCTAGCTGGGTACTTGGGGGCGTTCTTCCTCGGGGCCGACCCTTATGTCTACTTCTACCTCAGTAATGGCAACGACCCTCTGTCCTTCAGGGCCCTCAACCGGGGAGCCGCCGTCATGAGACCGACGAAGGGGACCGGAGGCGTTCGGGATCCTACCATCATTGCGGGTGGTGGCAGCGAAGCTGGAAAGAAGTGGTATATAATAGGGACGGACCTGCACATTGGGAGGGTAGGTTGGACTCGGGGCTTGCCTTAGAACGTTTCATCGGTCCTGACGCCAGGATAGACAACATGGGATGCGGCGCAGCGAACCGGATCAAGGGGGATTTTCGTTTGGGAGAGCACAGACCTCGTCAACTGGGTAAATGAGAGGCTGGTTGTTGTCGAGGATGGCACTGCCGGCATGGTGTGGGCGCCGGAGGCGATCTGGGATCCCGCGAAAGGCATATTATCCCATCATCACGACTGGGCGTTTCTCAAGACTGACTGGATAACTAGGCCAATATCTGGTTCATTGGGCATCAAAATTTGTGAGGAAAACACTAATCCCTGAACAAAGGAGTTTGTCTAGAACTTCAGCACTCACCTAACTTGTAGTACCCTACTTCCGATCCGAGACACACAGGCCCCCCCTCGAACATTCGCATCCGCTACGCCTACACCAGTGACTTTAGAACATTCACAGCGCCCCAAACCCTCATCGACAAATCACCCACCAACATCATCGACTTGAACTTTCTCCCTCTAAACGGAAGCGATGGACAGTCCTTCCTGCGGTTCATGAAGGATGAGACCAGAAAGACGGTTTTTGTCGAGGTGTCCAACACGGGACTGTTCGGCACCTGGACCCGTCCGGGCGGCGATTTGGCAATTATCGAACGGAACGTGGAAGGCCCTGCTGCGTACTTGGACAACCAAGACCCGAACAAGGTGCATCTGCTCCTGGACTTTTACGGTGGAGACGGGTACCGGCCATACCAGAGCACAAACCCGGCGAGCAACAACGGGTGGATGGCGAGCAATAGGGGGAGTTTCCCGAGGAACTTGAGGCATGGCAGTGTGTTGCCTGTGAACCAGACCCTATATGAGGCGTTGAGGGCGAGGTGGGGGTAGGTGGAAGAAACGGGGGTTTACTGGGAGAGGCTCAACCCCTTTTTGGGTGCAGTAAAGATCTCCGGAATGGGACGGCCTCGATGTTCCCGAAACTCAAAAACTGAGGTAAGCCGGGTTCACAATGAGATGCATCTCGCTTTGAGCCGGGCGGTTGCTTTTGTCTCTTCCGGTTGGCCATCCGATGCCCAGTGACCGCGACGAAGATGCCTTGACGAGACTTCAGTCTAAGCAAAATGTTTCGCCGAGGAGCCTGAGCACCAGGCAGCTTGCCTCCTTTCCATCAGTCTTGCCCATCGACTCTGCCTTTCGGTTCCGAATTCGTATAGGAGTTTGATTGGTATACGATCGAGACGATCTGGCCACCACCTTTAGTGAGGCAACCCAACGGTCCACAGATGTCCTTTCTCTGTGGGCGATCTTCATTAAGCGCCCCGCACTGCCCAACGGCACCCGTCTCCTGTATCGCCACCTCCGCCACGGTCCCAGACTCCCTATGATGGCGACGCAATGCGTTGCTGCGGCACATACGGTTAATGTTGGATTAAGCTTCCTATGAAACCCCCCCAAAGATATCTAAAAAAAATCTTTCAGATGGGACGCCAGAACCGTGCATAATCCCAAAACCATCGAAGAGCGCGTTCGTGAAGAACACTTTTGACTTAAGACGGGGTTTGTTGCGTCAATACAGCCGTGAAGGACACATCTCCATCTAGTTCTCTCTTCATCTCTCAATTTCGCAACATTTCTAACCAGAGTTGTCGACTCAGTTTATAATGTTCTCGTCTCACTTTTTCTTGTTTTCGATCC
This sequence comes from Madurella mycetomatis, assembly GCA_022530565.1. Classification (NCBI taxonomy): domain Eukaryota; kingdom Fungi; phylum Ascomycota; class Sordariomycetes; order Sordariales; genus Madurella; species Madurella mycetomatis. Next base: position 7,817,627 of record JAJTVB010000003.1, on the reverse strand, counting down.
TGGCCATCGGCGGGACTGTTCACTCCTATATCTTTGGAGACGTTGGCCTCAACGAGATATCTACAGAGGATTGGGAAGCTTCATTTGCCCGGCCCAATGCGACGGGCAGTGCGAGTTTCCCGGGGTTCAACATCAGCTCGCCTTATCCGGGCTCTAGATCCGACAATTGGACATTCACCATCCAAGTCAGGGACGGCTTGCCACTGAACGATTCCAGCGATCTGATTATGACTGGGACATGGATCCAGCTTGAGGCGCCAGAGAATCTGCTCCTCGACGCGAGGAACGGAAGCGCCGTGTCCCAGCACCCGTCTTGGGAGATGTGCCAGGGGATATATGCAGCTGCGAGGCTGCAGTCGGATCAAGAGGTGGTGAGCGGAGGATGCGACGGGGTCTTACCGGCTGAGTGTATCAGTGAACTGAGGAGATCCCTATCGGCAGGGTTTGGCGTCAGAGAGTACCGTTGCCCGAGGATGGCTCTGCCGCCGGCCTGCGAAGAAGCTTTCGGCGAGGGTGAATCACCTGGCTATTTGGCGTTAAGCGCAAGTACGTACACACTACAAGCTAATATTCATCGATCTGGACGGTTCAGCGCTTAGAAACATCACTAACCAGCACCATTGCCTATCAGCTTTCCGTACGAATAACACCTTACCTAGCGAGAATGCGGTTTTCGACGTCGCGCGATTCTCCGGCTCCCTGGCTCACCCAACCACACCAGAGCCCCACATACCGGGCAACTTCACTACTTATGATTCGGCCATCCGCCAGGTTTACGTCCTCATGCATGTTTGGGGTTATTCCGAGGAAGTTGAGGCCGAAACAGCAAACCCCCAAGCGCCAGAGACAGCATTAGTGTGTCTCCGAGTCAACGATTTTCAGGAGGGAAGCCGCCAGCTGAGTGCTGGTGTGTCGTTGGACGTTAACTCACACTTACCGTGGCTGGCGGCTGTAGGAGTGGCTCTAATTGGGTGCTTGTGATCATTGTATTTGCCCCTGAAGGTTTGGCGTTACTGTGTATATAGGATAGAACTAGCACTGATGAATGGTTATACTTTGGGTAGCATATCGTTGGCGTTGGCCTTGGTTGGGGCGGGGGCCAACCGAGGGATTCCCTCTTTATGCATATCTGTCTGCCTGACAAGTTTTGTCTTCTATCAACAGCTGAGCCTGCGCGGCACTATCCGCTGTGCCTCATTCCGCGCCGCGCCATTCTTCGAGTTTGATGTGTCATGTGTCAAACTAACCTTTGGAGGAACTTAAGTCGCCTAGGGTCTGCGCACGTAAGCTTTCGACATGTCTATATGCTTGATGACAAAGCCGAAAATTCATTATACAGAGTTCCAAGCTGTGTGGGATTGCCAACGAGGGAGCTCTTCATTAAAATCATAGGGGTTGGTAGCCCGTGAACCTAGCACCTACCATTAGTCCCGAAGTTTGTCGCATCCCATCGACTTCCTAAAAGAAGAAAGGAAACAGAGTAAATCAAGACATCGTTAAGTTTTCGACATGGAATGTAAGGCTTTCCCACTCGCAATAAAGTAGTAAATACCGGAACTCGTCAAGATATTGGTGTCCAGCCAAATAAAATCTAGCCAATCACATTACACAGTTCTCTTGCCCATCAGGGTTGCCGCTGTTGTGTTCGCAGCAAGGTTAACCAGTTTCACCTCACCACCAGATTCCAGTAAAGCCCTTCTACTCCAACATGTTCTGATCGAGAGTTCGTTCATGCGCAAAAATCGATTCGGTTCAGTGCAACGGGAATTATCACTATCTTGCTACCTTACTCAGCCTATTCCCAGCCCCGGCAAAAGAAAAAATCCCAACCGCAGCCACAACCCCAAAGCAAACCACCCCTTCCCCTCCGCAAAGGGTATCTTTTCCCGTCATCATGCCTACGTACGTCTGTCTCTCCCAAGCCCGTACTTGCACAACAGCCGGGAACTAAAAAAACGAGAGGGGAGAGAGTGGGAACAAGGTGAACAGAAAGAAGAGGGAAAAAAAAGGGAGGCACGAAAAAATAAAAGAGAAGAAAACAAACAAAGACGGCAGACAGCCAGCCAACAGTCCATCCAGTCCAGTCCAGTCCGGGGGGAATCATGGGTAACTAGTTTCGCTCTATGCCTTGCCTTGCCTTGCCTGCCTTCCAGACCCATGATATGATGAAATGAGACGAGAGAAGAGACGAGAGCGGGATGGCAAATAAAGAAGAAAAAGGAAAAGGGCAAAGAGAGAAAGAGAAAGAAAGGGAGAGGAAGGGAGTGCCCAAGAATCATCATCACCTCCAGACAACGAAAAGAGAAACATCAAACCCAAGCCAGCAACCCCAAACTTCCTTAGATCGAGGGCGGCGGCAACAACTCAAACCTATGCCCAAAAAAAATCCCTGGCTCCTCCCCCTGTGGTATAATACGTACTGAGCGCGTTGAGAGAGATCCCATTTATTTTCTTTTCCTTCCCGATGCAGCAAAACAAAACAGGAAAAGAACGAGGGGGGAAAAGAAAAAAAAATCACCTGCCACACACCATACACCACGCCCCCCCAAAAAATGCCACTGGTCATTCCAATCTCAGCCACGTCAACAAATAGGGCCTGAAGAAGAAATCATCCAAGTCGTCTCGCCCGATTCATCCCCGCCCAACCATCAGAAATTAATCTCTTCCCGCATAAAACCTAGAGTACCCATAACGAACAAGGTTTTACATCCCCTGCGCCGCCGCCGACTGCGCTTGCTTCTCTACCCCTTCCAGATCAAGGTGCGGCAGCGCAATGCCCAGGCCGTTCGACTGGTGCGGCAGCTGTGAGCCGGCCGCGGCGTGGTGGTAGGGCAAGGTCGTCGGGGAGGTGAAGATGGCGGTGGTCTGGGGCGGCGGCTGGACGGGCGGGTAGGGGTAGGCGGAGCCCGGGGATCTCCTGGTGCCGGGGGAGAAGGAGGTGGAGGCGGCCGAGTTCGGGGCGGGGGAGTGAGGCGGTATTTGGGTTGTGTCGAGGCGGGGCATGGAGCCGTAGGCGGTGGGCATGGGGAGGCCGGTGGTGGCCAGGGCGGGCTGCGTCGGGACCGGGTAGCTGGTCGTCATGGTCGGGTACATGGACCCGAGCGTGTCGGGCACGGTGCGCGGACCCGAGTGGTGCGCGTGGTGCGCGTGGTGCGTGTACGGGTGGTAGTCACTCTCGTAGCCGCCGTGGCTGCCGTCGTCCCCATCCATGCGCGCCCGCTTGCTGGGCTTGTCGTCGTACGGGCTGTAGCCGTACGACCCGGACCCGTACTCGCCCCCCCGCATCTGCGGTGAGTCACCGTAGTAGCTGCCCTGAGAACCTAGCGAGCCTCGGGACCGGTCCAGCTGTCCAGGTTGCATGCCCGCTTCTTGGAGACTGCTGAGGCGGCGGATGTGGTGGGAGGAGTGGCCGTTCGGGCTGAGGTCGTGGTTGCCGTCGTGCGGGAGGTAGCCGTGTATCCCCTGCGACGCCCGGATCTGGTCGGCCTGGGTCGCTACCCCGATGCTTCGCTTCTTCGTTGACACGGTGCGCGAGTCCTTGCGTAGGCGAAGACGCACGCCCTGATCGCTGAAAGACCGCGTCAGGAATGTGGATTCGGCTAGTCCGGGGAACGTCTTGGTCGCGTAGACGACAAACGGATCGGAAACGGTGCGAGAGAGCAGCCAGCACTCTTTCTCGGCTAGCTTGAGCTCGTACAGGATGAAGGCGAGCCTGTAGGTGCCCACCCTCCTGACGGACAGATCACCAAAGACGAAAAACCCGCCCTGGCTGTTATCTGTGTCCTTGAGGCTGTAGAGGGATGATACGAGCGTGCCCGCCAAGTCACTTTCCTTCAGTCCTTGCTGCTGCTCGTCTGATTCCTCGTCTCCCTTGCGGATCAGCCTGGCCGTCAGGATCAAGTACGGATTCTGGAGAAATGTCTTGGCCGGATCTTTCCTCGGGCTGACCATGAGCTGCACAATCGGTGGCGGGTCGATTGGTTTCCTCTCTGTCACGTCATGTCAGCCAGTCAAGCTCAGATGGCAGAGCGAAGACGTTCTAGGGAACGCAGAGAGGGATACCTTTACCCTTTCCGATGGCAACACAAGCATACTTGGGCTGTTGGCGTACCGCCAATTCAAAATCGCCTCCTCCTAGCGATGTCATCATGGTGAAGGTTTATGTCTGGTGTGTTGAGTCGCGGGTGACGGAGCAGCGAGTGCCTCCACAAGGCAGGCAGAGCAGGACCCGCCTTCTCACGTATGCGGCCGGGGTCTGGACGGCGTGGGGGAAGCTCGAAGAGGATCCGCAAGCAATACTACCATGGACGCCTGAGAGGACGACGGGAGTCCAGGTGGTCGACGCGCGCCTGAGGAGGCGAGGAGAGCTCAGCCTGTCTCGCCTTGTTGCCGACGGTGAGATTGGTTCCGCGCTCTCTGGTATGAACTCGACACTCTGCTTTGTGAGAAGAGCGTGAATCCAGAGGCGCTCTTGAGTCTCCGGTGCAAGCCGACAGCCGGGTAGAGGTGAGAGGCGATGGTGGTGTGACTTGTTGATGGGGAGCTCCGGATGGGTCGGGGATAGACACGTCTGTCGCTCGCGGGATTGTGACAGTTCAGGTAAACACCGGACAGTCGTTTTGGAGGCTCAGATGTGAGAGGACGAGGGATTGTTTAAGCTTCGGCTTTGACGAGGAGGGGGAGCAGTGGGCGTGGACAGGCGGGGCGTGAACGTATTGGTGCTGTACCTAGCCCGAGTAAGCGACGCTACACTGGAAGCGATGCAGGTCCGGAGAGGAGGGGTGCAGGGTGCGAGCTGCCGAAGGCTCGCGGTCGGGTATGCGCAGTGCAGCAGCCGGTTGTGGCTTGCACCGCGGTCACCGGGAGCTTCGGTCTCAGCAGGCGGGGGATGCTGGAGGACCTACACTAAGGGACGTGTCAGGACGAGAATATGCAGAAAATGACCAGTGGGGTGCTATGAGGGCCGCGGGAGTTATGGGAGAACGAGATGCTGGAACGCTTCAGGTGGGTGCAATCTGCACAAGCTGCAGGCTTGTTGCTGCGTTGCTGCGTTGCTGCGTTGCTGCAGGCTGTGGGCCGCGGAGGGACGAAAGCGGCCGGAGTGGGTGATGGATGGAGACGGGCAGGGAAGTAAGTCGATGTGTAAGAGCGAGGGACCTCATGCCCTGCCAGGTACTTGCAAGCCTTGCCGCCTCTCCAACTGCCTCTCTTTCTCTCTTCGTGCTTCTTCCCCCGTGCTCTCTCCAGCGCCAGACCCGGGCTCTTTCCTCGTCTGCCGAAAGCGGTCCGGACGGGGGACTTCGAGAGTTGTTCTGGCTGCACAATAAGGACCCACGGACGCCGGGTTGGTAGTTCGAACGTTATAGAAGAACGTTCGAGGGGTTCATCCACGGCCTCGCCAAGGCGTGCTTGGCAGTCGTCAGGGTTGCCCAACCTTCTCGCAAACAGTGGTCTGGGTCCGTTTTCCGGGTCGCCGAAGGGGGAGGGTAGACTTTTGAAGGCCGCTCACACGTAGGAAGGGGATGTGGAAGGCGAAAAGGACGGGTGGCCAGAGGTAAGAAGGCTCTGCTCCAACTTACAGATTGCGAAATGTAAATCCAGAGAACGGGACAGGCCAAGCCAAGAGCGTAATGCCGTGTTTGATGCGAGTCGGCGGGCTGCGTCTGTGTCTCTCGTGTGTATCTGGTCCGGTCGCAGGAGACCGCCCTGTTGAGATGTGGGATGATTTTCTGGAACCGGTTACACGGTGGAGGGTGGGATGGGACGAAATGGGACGGGGGAGGTAAGGGAAGGTAGGAAGGTAGACGAGATATAGCTCCAGCGAAATGCTAAGTTGCAAAGCGGAGGCGAAGGGATACCATCCACTCAGAATCGGCCTCTAAGAATCCCGGAGTGGAGGTGGGCATCAATAATAGAACGGACGATCTGGCGGGAAGGCAGTTTCCTTGAACACAAAGAAGAGCGATCCTCAGGCGTTGCAGGGCTTGACCTTGGCCGTTCGAGCGTTCATGACCTTGCTTCTGTCATCCTAGCATTCCAAGGGTGAGGTCGGCGACGCGCGAACACGGCGGGACTGGGGCTACTCGGCTTTGCTAACATCTCCCCCTGGCCTGTGCCCTGGACGGCAGAAGAGTTGCGAGCCCGTCATCGCGGGCAGACCAACAAGGGAAGGGGGGGGGGGTGGCAGGATAGGGAAGCAGACAGCGCGGTCGTGAGCAGGGCAGGGTGAACCGGGGTGCTTGATAGGGTCGAGATGACAACGCCACGATGGTTGAGCGACTTGACAGGGCTCGCTTGGCAGCGTTTGCAGTTCCTGAATCTCCTTCTTCCCCCCTTTGATAATCTCCAAGACCGGTTTCCGCTTCCCGCATGCGTCATGTCCATCCTCGCCGGTATTATCGCAAACGCCGCAGGCCGCCCCACGAGAAGCATCGAATTCTGCTACTTTGACGAGCATGGGCTCTCCCTAAAACGGCATATCAAAGCATCAAGCGGTGGGGAATCCTGCCAAGTTGGAGAAAAAAGAGCCCTGGCCGCCTGTCATGGGAGGCAGGTACCCGGTACGCGCCAAGACGACGACGCCATTCTGGATAAATGTGCCGGGAAGACACCAACGCTACGCCTAGTGTAGCGCCACTTGCGCGAAGGCCCCTCTTCGCAAACCCCCCGTCCGTCAATTTCCATCCTTGACCTGGATAGGGCAGGGAAACCTCCGAACGGTGAGGTACCAAGTACCAAGGTACAGTACAGCCTCCGCACCTCCCCGCGCTGCAGTCCCCCAGAGGGACGTGAAGAGGAGCCAGATGTCTTGCCACGGCGCAGTTCATGATCATCCCATGTATATTTGGACGCCGGTCAAATTTGCTGGGAATGAGGTAGCATTAGACGGCCTCTGGTTGACCTGTCGGAATGGGCTGCTGTCGACTGAGGTGAACATAATCCCGTCTTCTGTACATCCGTCGCCAATTCACACCTGCTGCCCGTCATTTCACACACAAACACACACACACACACACACACACACATCCCCTCCAAGCTTCCAAGAATCCCAGCTGCTGCTTGCGTGCTGGGAAGCGGTCAGCAAGCCGGGTGGCCAACTAGGGCGGTGGGGGGTTGGTGAGCAAGTGGCGCTAAGGTGTCTTCTCGAACACTGGCCTGCTCCGGCATTGAATGATCCAGAGTCCGACCCTTCCGTTCTGAGCTTTTTGTACTGTCTGTGCGCTGCATGCACGCATTAACACGGAGTTGCCTCTAAACCTTTTCCAGCCTTGTTACCTGGCCTCTTCCATCTCTTTTCGTCGAACAAAGCTCTGTTCGATGCCTCGCTCGCCCCGGAGACCCATTAGCCCGAGCCCCAAGTGTAACACTGCCGGCGCTCCTCAGGTTCACCACCCCTGCTCGGCTTGTCTCTCAAGTCATGTCCGAAAACAATTTTCACAGTTGCAGGAACAGGACAGACTCAACATGCTCAACATTTCAATGCTGGGGTCGCGGAACCCGCTCTCCGAGAGTGTCGAGCACACATCCTATTTTTTTTTTCCCGATGCAATTGCGCATACTGACACGAAGTCGCGGGCCCTGGTGTGCTCGGGCCGGCCAAGGGTATAGCAGTCTCCATCGATCGTTCTATTGCCTCCCGGCCAAAAGCGCTGGAAGATATTCCCGGTGCAGGATGTGTGGTTCAACCATGAGTTGATGAGCAGATCTCCGGTGGGTTCACGAATGTCTGTGCCTGGCCTGCCCAGCCTTCCAGAAGGCCAGAGAACTCTTTCGCTGTCTCTCACCTTCACAGCGTCTCCGTCAAAGCGTATGCATGGAGCCTGACATTGGGCACATGGCGGATATTCAGGAACAGACCGGCGTACTCCGCTAATGCAGGAGCGGCACTGAGAGGTCGGAGGGCGCGTTTCGCCTCGCCGCGCATTGCATCGACGGCACCACCAGGTCGGCCTCATCTCGTCGTGCCGGAGAGGGTTCTCATCTCCCAGTCCGCTGGAGTCTTGACCTGGCCAGCTCTGTGTGCCGCAGGTGGCGGAGGGTCGATACGACATTGCAACTTTGTCCCACCGAGCAGCAGCACTTTACAGAGCACACCTCTGCGCTGCCCTATCCCTTTCTGTCCGCTTGTCGCAGCATATCGTAGATTAATTGGCGCCGGTGCGGAGCACGATGCATGCGCTTGGCAACTTGGGTCTAGCAATGTATTACATGCTTGATGTGAAATGCAATGTGCGAACCGTCCTCGAGTGGCTGAAAAGGCTCGCTCTCTGGTCTGCTGACTCGGAGAAACAAGCGAGCCGCCAGGGCTCCGTAATAGTGGCTTGATGATGGAAGCATATGTCATCAATACCACCAAAAAGTCGAGGCGGCAGGATTCGAGAAACTTTTGGCGCGACTGCACTAACACCAGCTATGTCGATGATTGGCGTTTTCGAAGTCGAGAAGAACCTTCGAAGACAAGAGGTCAAAGCGACGGAGACACCGCTTGCGATCCGACCTCTTCTTGCAGGGGGTTCCTTAGGCCGAGGACCAGGGGCTAAACTTGATGCACGTAACCCCAGCCAAAACAGAGTCGGCGCAGCAGCGTGCAGACAGCGACAGCAGAGAGGTCGGCTTGATGAGGAAAAGAAGACAAGAGGGACTCTGCCTCAACCTGGCTCGAAAGAGAAGGCTCAATCATGGACGGCACCCGGACACCCATCTGCGAGCCAGCCGCGTCCCGGCTGCCCGTGACGGAGAACAAGACGATTTTGGTGTGGCGGCCGGCTGGCATCCGAGCCGGGATACCCCGCCATCGATGGTCAGCGGTAAAGTCCCGCTGTAATCTCGATCCCCGGAGGACTCTGTTTGGCTGCCTAACAGGGGGCCCCCGCGGGTGAATGTCGCATGGCGTTTGCACCCGTTCCCCCTTGGCCTCCTCTCTCGGGCGGCGGCTGACATTATCGATCACGGATCCGCAGACGGGCGTCGTCGCTCTGCCATGGCGGGTTGAAGCTTTTGCTTTCCCCACCGATGTTGCCCGGGTCCTATTGCGGTGGGCGCCGCTCGCGGCGGAACCAGGGAAACTATGCCAACGTTTCTTGGGGAAAGCTCTTGCTCGCGGTTCAACCCTTTCTTTGCAAATCTTGGTTGCCCATGTGCCAGGCCTGACACGGGCGGAATGCTGATCCGCCGCAGGTGCCGTTCTGCAGAGACCAATCGCCAATTGCGACGCCTCGAACCGGCAGGGGGGGCGCTAGGTACTGTACGCAGTACAGTACGTTAGTACGTTAGTATGTTGGTGCGTTAGTACAATTTAGGGTGTCGTCAAGAACTGCATAGCAACCTGGAAAGCCATGGCGAGCGCAGTGGTGGGGAGCCTCGACGAGCCTGCCGGGCCGAAAGGTTTCGGTCCTGCAGTGGAGGACAAATATGTGTTAACAGCCAGGATGGCCTATAATAGTAATATTCCATCCCGTGTGCACAGTCGTCAGGCACAAGCAGAATCGGCCCTTCGACAAGCAATAATTGAAAGCGTGAAGCGGCCTTCTTAGCGGTGGCGTGAACGCGAGGCCAAGGGACTTTTGCAGCGGCGGGAAGGGGGCCTGGCTGGCTGGGCTTTGCTCAATGCCTCGGCTCGTCTTGGCTGCATCTCGGGCTGGAGATTGTCGACGTGGTTCTAATCTCCTCGCTGACTGTATCTCTCTATCTATCTCTCTCTCTCGCTCGCTCTCTCTCTCCCTCTCTATCTCTCCGCATCTCCTTCGCGGAGAGAGGAGCAATGCTCCGAGCGAACGAGCTGCCTGTAGGGTAAAAAGCAGTTTCGGTTTGAGCTCCAGCGCCCCACCAGTTGGCAGTTGAACTAACGCATTAGCGTCAACTAACTTTATTTCCCCGACAAGAAGATACTTCCTGATCTGGATGGAATGGGCCGTGCAATTTCATCTGCCATAGTACTGCGGTACCACGGTGTTGAGCTCAGAGTTGCAAGGCACATCTGGATTGCAGAAAAGGAAAGTTGGGGAAATGCAACGCAGTCATCCTTCGTACTCACCACTCCTGCCCTTGGAGGTCGGAGCTGTCAATTTCCTACAGTGTAACTTGTGTGTTGTACGGCACAGATTATCACTATCAAACCACATTACATGTATGCACAGTACCACAGTACATTGCTGTATGTGATTTCCACCTTTCGAAACCAGCGAGTGAGCTTCAGTCAGGCAGGTTGTGGTCAATCTAGCCGAGCCCGGTCCCCCCAATCGGCAGCATCCCACTCCCTCCACGACGCGTGTCTTACCGTTCTGCCTGTCATCATTGAGCGGAAAAAGAAAGGACGACGATAGGCGCAAGCAAACACCAGCGTCTACGCCAACATCAAAATGCCAACATCAATGCCAACACCAACATCAACACCAACACCAACACCAGCACCAGCACCAACACCAACACCAACACCAACACCAGCACCGAATCCCACCTCGCTCCGCAATCCGCACTTGCAGTTCAAAAGCGACGACGCTTTATCAATTGCGGGTAGGATAGACACGCCTTATTTGCATTGCTCGCAGTAACAGCAGAGCAGCAACGACAACACAAGGTGAATCTTGCCAAGACGCAGTTATGATCTGCAGGTGCTTCATGCGTCGACCGATCTTTCATCACCTGGCATCGCTTACCTGGGTCTCAATCTCCAGCCATGGCCTGCGCAGTTGCGCCGTGCGAGACGAGAAGCCCACTCCCAGGTCAGCCAGCCCTTTTCAGTGTCAAGTGTCTCTCGCCTCTTCCCGCCCGGTAGTTACCGCTAAGCCGTGGACCAGGAGCCCCGAACCTGGTCTCCGTCAGCCGGCGACATCCAAGTCAGTCCCGCTCTGACAGGTAAGACAGCCAGGGCTCTCCCAGGGTCAACCTGCGAGTCAAAGATGCCTCGATCCGCCATATCGAGCTACTACTTTCGCGGCACATGACGAGTCATTCACGGCGCCTCACCCGCAGCCGCCCATCCTCCACACGCAGGGCCAGTTGCGACACAGCCTTGTCGGAAACACGCGTGCTCTTTGGACCGATCGGTCCTCGACTCTCAGACCGCTCTATCCCGGCCACTCACCATCCCCATTTACTCATCCATGTCACCCTGACATGCCCTCCGATGTGCCATGCCCAAGTCGGCTACTCGAACCGCGTACCCAAAACCCAAAGGTAATTTCCCTTTTCGCCAAGCATCCGTTGCGAATCGTTGCCGATCGAGATACAGGTATCTCGGCTGGTGTCCCATGTCCTCCTCACGCCAATGGACGGCGTGCGAGTGCATTTTCTGCACAGGAGCCATCCGTATGACTTGTTGGGCAGGCTGACGAGCTAACTCGACAGCTGCAGCTCTTGTCCTGCGTAGCTTGGCGTACTGCACTGCCGTCACTCCTGCCTCGCGGCCTGAAACTAGGATCTGCCACGGCTTGAGCGGAAGACTAAACCAGGTTCATAAAGCCACTCTTATTATTGCATGAGGGCGACATCCACGTATGGCCGTCGGGAACGTGTCAACAGGCGCCATCCGCTTCCCCACTCACTGCAGGGAGTTGCGCGTAAGTGTAAGTTGTATAGGCCTTCTCGATGGGATCAAGTGGGATCGGATGAGATCCATGCCCCACGTCATCCTCGCATCCTCCTACACTAGAATTGCCCCATGGAGCGTAAAGGGCACCGGGGGCGCCTGGGCATCAAGGCGAGCGGGGTTTTGGACCCAGTAGGCCCTTCCGTACGGAGGTTCAGAGGTGGGTAATCCGTCTGCCTTTCCTGTCACCCGTCAAGCGCTCTCTCAAGAACGAGCCAGAAGCGGGTGGGATGATGCACACCTTCCGTCAGCTAGCAGTCTAGCCCTCTAGAAAAGCTGCATCCTCTTGCTTAATACGGATGTTCGCAACGTTTGGCTTAGCCAAAAGCAGCCGTGGAAGCGGAGCAGCTGGCCAATGGCTGACAAGGCCGTTCATCCCCAGCCCTATAACCGACTGTCTTAAGCCCTCCTCGACTTTCCGCCCGCCTTTCCTAGACATTCGATTCGGTGGAAACGGCCATGTCACCTATCAAAGCTTCCCCGGTTCGTGACCCCTCTCTCGCATTCTCTCTTTGCCCGCTCTAAAGAGGTGCAAGTGGGTGATCGAGACAGGCAAACATTCGGAGTCGTGACTCCGGCTGATGAGACAACCATTTAGGAGCGTCACCACCTTTTGTCACTCGGTGCCCCGAAACCCGGCACGGATTGGGAATGTCGAGTAACGCCACTCTTTCCCCGGCTTGAGCGGGACTAGCCCGATCTCGGACACGCTCGCCCGTCGGTGGTGAGCGGCAGCCCGTAGCCACGCTGCTTGCATTGGGCTTTGTTATTCCCAATGTTTCAAGTCGCGGATCAGAAGACATCTGGAAGCTCCCCACCTTCCTCCTTCTAGTTCTCTGCCTGTCATCTCCTTGAACTCGTGATGCGCGTTCAAGCCTTCCATGACCCCTGTCGCATCTGGGGATCTGCGGAGAGCCAACGCCCCCTCCCCCGGCCGAAGATATGGTGCCGGGATCGCCAACTCTCCGTTCCCGGTACAACTACATCAGACTGGCACTTGGCGATGCCGCGACAGATTATTTCAAATCTTTGCGGCAGCACGCATGACTTGCCACGGGGCTGACCCGCGGGGCTCCCTTCGAGCCTAGCGCAGCTGGGTCGTCGGGTCTTTACAAGATGGCACCAGGAAATGCGACGGCAATCTCGAGAACCGGGGTTCAAAAGTGTCATGTTCTTTTTTCTTATGGCCAGGACCTGGGGCCAGCGCGTTTGGTATGCAGTTACCGTCAGGCGCTTACCGCAGGCTTGATCCCGCTCCACATGCGACGGACACCGTGGCCATGGGTCGAGCCCTCACGGGCCACTCCATGCCTGCGGCGCCCGCCTGGCCCTCCGTCTTTCCCCGGATCCCCCGGTCCCCAGGACAAAGCAATGGCCGAGTGTGCACCTGCCGGCGTTTGCGCTGTGCCGCTCCCCAGAAAAGCCCCGCCAACCGGCACCGTCGTAGGTCACATTTAGCGCAAACCTTCGCTTACACTAATGATGGCGAGGCTTCTGCGTAATGGAGGCCCTTCGTCCCTTGGTCCCCATTGAAAATTCCAAATGGTACTTTACGCGCCACGGAGCAAGCTCAGATCACCCGGGAAGCACGAGTCGGCGCCGAGCCGGACAATTGTGGTTCTCCGGGCCGTAACAAGGCCTGCGCTTCCTCTCCCTTCCCGTTTCCCCCAGTCTGCCTGGCATGCCTGGCAATTTCATGTACCAAACATGGTGCCTCTCGGGCGTCATCGACTTATCGAAACAGCCGGATCTGTGGCAGGCAGGCAAAGCTGGCTGGCTGGTGGCAACCATCTTCGGCTTGGGGGTTGTGCTGATGGAGGGTGCCAATTTGCGACCCGCGGAAACCCGCCGGGGGCACACAGTATACCGGACTGGCCCCCCTTGCTCCGCGAGCCAAAAATATCGCCACATAGATGAATTGCTCGACCGGGCTGCATCCAATATATCGTATATTTTGAGGCTCTTTTTGATCGTGGCCGGGGCCTGACGGCGATGGTCGAGCCGATGGGTCTTCCAGACAACGCACCCCCTCTTCCCAGCTGACTGGCCGCAGGGCGCGTCGCGACACCAGGGTCCTTGCTCATCTCACCACGTAGGCCCTCTCGCCCGATGGGCCTAGTTCAGGCCATTTCTCCCTCTCCCCTTTCTCACCCCGGTTCTGGATCGACAGCAACCAACCGCAGGCACGAGACGGAATGGTCCTGCCTTGCCCCTGACGAAGCATTAGCATTCACTTCATCCATCCGCTTCCAAAGCTCAAAGCCGGCCTAAGGCCCAACCCAAACACCCGATCCTTGGATTGCTTGGCCGAGTCGGCACCCGTGGCGTCGAAAAAGCTGCTGAAGGAGGAAGGTCCGGTCGGCCAGCACTGTCGGTCCATTTTCGCCCGCCCGCCCCGGTCCAGCTCCATGGAAAGAGTCACCACAGCGGCCCAATCTTGGCCCGAACGAAGGGATCCCAAGGGGCTGCCCCCCCAACCTCCGTACGGGCCGCGCCCAGCCTGGACACCTCCTTCATTCACACACCTTCGATGCTTTCACGCCCCATACAATCGACCCAGAGACTTTGGGTCATGCTTCGCTCCCTCCGGGTGGCGATGGCAAGCGGGCAGGGAGACGCGGGTGGTTTGCGGGACACTCGGTCCCTTCCCGTCGCGGAGCGCGGGCGAACCGGGTTCGGAGGGGGTGGGGGAGAAAGACGTACCATACCGTACCGTACCACTCGGGTTCCCCTCGCGACGGGACTTGATGGAGCCCAGGTATTCTCCCCCTCCCTTTCACACTTTTTCTCTCCCCGACCGCCGGTGGCCAGAAAAGGGATCCTTGCCTATAGGGCTGATATCTTATCTCCCCGATGGCCGTAAAGAAAGAGGAGAGTCGCGTGCTGCCGCTGCCGCTTCTGCTACTGCCACCGCTTCCAAGTGACTTCCTTCCATGTCCGTTTCCAAATGCAGCTCACCTCCTTCCCCCGGGCCCAGCCTGCTCGCGCATTGCCGGCTAAGCTGGGTAAGTCGTGGGCCCCCCTTCCCCCCCTCCCCCTCACGGACCAAAACCACAAGTTGGATGGTTTCTGCACTTTGTTCGCTGCTGCTTCTGCCGCTGCCGCCGCGGCTCTTGCTGCTTCTGTCGAATCTTGCAGACGCGGGAAGGACAGGCGTACCTGAAATGCGCGAGGAATGGCTCCCCGCGCTGGCCAAGTATGCTAAGTGCTATAGTGGCGGGTTAATTGTTTACCTGCTGGTGGAGGGCGTGTCATAAACCGGGTCAGGAGCCCTTATACGTTGCCGCGTCCGCTATGGCCTCTTTCGGCGGTTGTTTGAAAATTGTTTGAGGTTTTTGGGGTTAGTAGCGCTTTGATGTACGTCTCTGCTCTTGCGACTGGGAAGAGCGCTTGCTTGAGAGATGGCAACACCCCTGTCAAACTCTCTATGATATTACCACTACCTCTCTACCTAGTGGGTTGAGTGTTTTGTTTTGTCTCTTTTGAGTGCTAGTGCCATTGCTAGGTGCAGAGGCTCTACTACTAGTCTTCGATAATATCACCAAATCCTCGATTGGGGCGGGCGGAGACTCCCAGATGGCGATGTCTCCGCCCCAGCGGCATTAGCTGGCGGCATTTAAGAGACTGGCACCGGGTGGCTCGAGCGGTCGTCTAGACCTGGGGAGACAGTGCAGCGCTGGTTTCCACTTCACCCAGACTTGGGCGCTCTCTGGTGCCATCGCCCGCTTTCCCGGGGCTTCGGCAGGCAACGCCGCCTCCACAACACGGCTCCCTTCCCTAGAAACAGGCAACCATGGCACCACGAAGAGTTGCCGAGATGCTGTATGTACAGCAACCGCCCGTGAGGTAGTGACCCGGATCTGGGCCTGGGGAATGCCTGACCCTGATCTCACGCGATAGATTGGGTGATGGTAGATCAGGGGGATCGAAGGTACCTAGTGTTCTTTCCACCCGTACGAGTTTACGGTTTCCGTTGTTTTTATTATTATTTTTTTTCAATCCTCCGACGAAAATCCCCCATGATGGCATCGTATTCTACTAGTTCGTGTTCCCCACTGCCGCTCGTTTGACCCCGGGCTGTCACTTCAGTCACAGATCTATTATGATATCGAGCTGCTGTTATAAGCACAGATTCGGACAAGTGCATCACCCCAGCACGTTGCCTTCGTAAAGTGCTACTTGCATTATGCATGTTTCAGGTGTCACGCTCCGAAGGCGTATGCACGACAACTACGACACTGAAGCTAACAGCACCACCTGAGGACGTAACATAGGCTATATATGCAGACATACTAGCGCGTCCTTCGATTTATACTACTACACGTGTCGTTGGTCCTTTCCGATCCTGCTCCTTTGGGCTGGGTGCATTTTGCTTGGTATACTACCACAGTACGTCCCTTTGGTACTGCCCACGGGAGGGTCGTTTGTTTGGTTTTGCGTCCTGCCGCTTGCTTGATTCGGGTTGCCTCGCTACCGGCTTTTTTATATACCGTCCGACGGACGGCATTCCATGTGCCGGTGCGGTGTGGAGGGGCAGACGCAGGGAGGGCCGCGCCGGAAGCGTGTCAAGGTCAAGCGAAAAAGTACTGTGTACGTACGCAAACCCACGCAACGCACGCACGCACTGGCCTTACGTTAATGTGCCTTACCCTCCCCGCCCTACCGCTACTTGCGTATACGATGTCCTGGAAATCATTCTGATTCCGGTCACACGCGCTTCTCTCTCTCCCTCTCTGTACCTTTCTATCTTTATCTCTCCCTCGCTCCGCGTCTCGAAACGTCATCTCCCTTCCCGCCATCGCCACCGGCCACTCGGTCTCGTTCGGTCTGGCCTGGCCCGGGCCTGGATGTCTTCCTGTGTACGAAGCCCACCCCCTCCCTTGTTCGAGATAATGGGCCCACTGATTGTTAAGCCCCCAACACAACGGCGGGACAACGGCCCTGCCGGGGCGGCCCCCCGGAGTTTCTGATTGGATTTTGCTTGAGCGATTGATGCCTCTGATTGGAGAGCTGCTGTGTTCACCGGTTCGGCATTGGCTGTTTAATTGTTTAAATTTTTCTCGTTTTCTGGGCATTGCTATTGGGTGTTTGGCCTTTCGATGTTACCCTCCCTTCCTTGCCCCCCCCCCCTTGCCCCCCCCCCCTTGCTCCCATTTTTGGCAGTGACTTTTTTTCGCTGCAACTGTAGCTCAACGGCGGGTGCAGCACGGTGTAACTAGTGGGGACAGCGGACATGGGAGACAATTCGGTTAGGATCGCAGGCGGATTTTGTTACGACTGTGCTAACTACTGCTACTTACACGCCCCCCCCCTCTTTCGGAATCATATCCACCCGGCTTCACTTTCAAAGTAGCTTATCGGGCTTGTGGTAGTATCCCTCTCCCACCGGTGTGGTACACGAGAGCAAGATCACCGGCGAGCTCGCGATGATGAAGGTATCATGCATGGAACTGACCGCTCCTCCCCGCTGGCGGTGAGGTAGCGGCGTGGGTGCGGCGAGGTCGGTATCCGTTCGGGTCAACTGCAGCGAGATGCTGGGTGGCATCCTTCATAGTCTTTGTGTTCGCATTGGAGGATCTAATGGAGATTGTCTTTCATCTTGATTTATCATACAATGCATCATGATGTCTCCGTAATCCACACCATCGGCCCTGACGACATGATGTTAAGCCTGTGATGTTGTCACGAAGTAATTCTCTCGCATTTTGGTGGCAGAATGACTCAGTGGCCAGCACTTCACCAGCCTGATGAGCTCGTCAATTGGATCCAAGAGGCCAGGCGTCTGGGGAAGTCGAGTATGGAAAACTGGGGTCTGTGGTTCATTGCTGAGTTCCGTTTGTCATTTCAACTGATTAACTAGTAGCCCCAACCACGTGAAGATGAAATGTCTCAGCCTTACACATGTGAGACACGAACATACCTTGCCCTATCAAAGGACACACAGAAGCGACAGACTACTCTAGAATCTAGCATTGTGTAACTGTTGTACACCCAACACAAGAATCAGTTCCCCTCGCTGTCTCTGTCGTCATGAACTTACCTGCCTGCACCACGACTGCTAATCTTTCGATATCCGGTCGACGTGAGCTAAGTTCCCACCTCTTGTTCTACGTAGAGACCAGAGTGGCAGATCGCAATGATTTGAACCGGAGCCCAACATCTCGGTTCCCAGTTTCCCACCATTGTCTCGCAAGGTGCTTACGTTTTGAGAGATGGGAGCTTTCATCATAGCGGCGCGGCCTTCCTAGAAAAGTCAACATATCCTTTCTCCCGATTACGCTGATTGATCGGCCTAAATGATATCACAGCAATCTGCTTCAAACCCCCTACTCTCAGCCGCCGGAGATGCTCGACGATCAACCTGCAGATCTGTGTTGTAAGCCCTCACACCCACGTGTCATCCAGTGTCGGTCACGCAATCTCGGGCAGCCACGCCGTGTCTCAGGCGATTGGCAAGAGCCGATCGAAATCAAAGCACAGAGGCGTCAAAAACCGGTGGCTGACATCATCGGATGCGACGGGCCAAGCAAGCGGTGGCCAAGAACGGCAAGGGGTACCACAAACGGGCAGAGGTTGACAAGCAGAGGATCGCCAGTAGCGTCGAATCGATAATCAGAACCTCATCACGCAGGATCTTGGGCGGAGCCCTTCGTTTGCGATGTGACAGGCCTCGGACCACTGTGCGTCGACGGTTGGGGCGACCGATTCCGGTACCGAACGGAGCTATCAGAACCTGGATAGTGCAGGCCCAAGGGTTGTTGCAACGGTCAAGAGCCCACCCCGATGCAGATTGTGCCCAGATCCGCGCTTGGTTCGATGTACCGGTGACAGGAAGCTAACTTTGTTCGTTTGTCGACGAGTTAAAATTGGTCAGCGCACTTTGCTGCTGCGACATGGCTGCATGAAGAATCAAGCGCCCCTCTCGGCCCTTTCTCATTGGGGAGCAGATGGACTTTGCTTGCTGCTCTCTGCGCACTTGCTCATCACCACACGCGCGCTGTGGCTCCTCTCCCCCGGGCCACCCCAGTACTGCAACAGAAACGGGTCAGATGGGCCTCACATAAGTCTTTTCCTGAGTGGCTCTTTGCGGGAACGGAGGGTGTGTTCGGCAGCCGTGATTGGCTTCGCTGCAGGTTCGGCACGATGTAACGGCGGCACACGGAAGTCAAAGTGCAAAGTGGAGGGCTGGACCCCTGGCCCTCCTCAAGAGAGAAACTTCACGTCGTGGGATCGGCTCCACCACCCTTGCCCGCAGGAGCACCTGGCCGTTGTCAAATCTCGCTCCACTCCCCGCTATCGGTTTGCAGGGACGAACAACACGGCGCCGCTGTCCGGCTTGGTGTTGGGTAAATTTAGAAGCCAAGGACCTGCTGTCCAGCGACGCCCTCCAAGCAGCTTTGCTGGGCGACGGAGCATGGCGCGGTAGATGAAGGGAGATTGAAGGAACCGGGCGATCAGTCAGGTGATCCGAGTTGGAGATGGCGTACAGATGGAGCTGATGCACATCATCAATGGGCGGAGTGACGGCAAGTGAGGGGAAGCAAGGCACGTCGTGCGGAGAAGTTGGCCACGATACCGGGGCGGCCGGGGACGGGATTCATTCGGGGAGGCTGCGAGGCTGTTGGAGGCTCGTGGTTGATGAGTGGGCGTGGGTGTGTCTGCGTGTGCATGTACAGCACAGTATGCGAAGGAGCAGCAGGCGGGCGGGCGGGCGGGCGGAAGGTGAAGGATCCAGGTTTGCGTGTCCCCTTGGCCACCATTCCGCCGTGCCACAAACGCCAGAGCTCAATAATCATCGGCGATCCAAGTCGCAGTTTGCTCCGGCTGACTTGATTGGCGAGCGGGATCCCCTCACGAGACTCGTTTAAGAAGGTCGAAAGATGCTCCAGCGGCGGAAGCGAGATGGTGCCGAGTAAAGCACTGACTGAGCTAGCCTTGCTGCTGCTCCAGTCGCGTGTCTTTTCGCCCCCAGGGGTCGCAGTCAAGGCCGCATGATAGGGCAAAGGGAGAGAAAAGGAAGACAGCTGTTGCCTGCCTGCCCTGTCCGACTGCCTGCCGGAGTGCTTGCCCTACCGAGCATGCCTACCCCAGGCCGGAGGTTCGCCCTTGAGGAATGTGCCGCTGTGACATCGCGGGCCAAATAGAGGGCGTTGTTGCAACGGCAACTTTTGCCACTTGGGCATGCTCGACGACTGAGATGGGTCGAGTTGGCAGGCATCTGTCCCGATTTGGAGGCTGTCGCAATCCGGATGCGGGATGGTCCAAGGCTTTGGTACTCGCCAGGAAGCAGGGCCATGTCCAGGTTGGCAGCGCACGCGTATGCAGGCACTTGACAGCTGCAGGCCGACCGCTCTCAAGCTCTCAATCCCGGGCTTCGCCAGATGCCGCCTGTCTCCATCCCGCAACGGCACCGCATTCGTCCGCGGGACCGGGGCGTGTTCGCTGGTTCGAGCGCGTTTTTGTGTCTGTGTGCAGGCCCGCTTGTCAGCAGGGCCAGTGCCTCCTTGGCGACTGCGCCCAGCGCTGTTCCGCCTGCCATTGCCAGGCCCAGGAAAACAGTAACAGAAAGGTCTGTTTCCCCGTTCTCCAGATGCGTAGCCCTTGCACACCGGTATACAACGTTTCGTTGCCAAGTCTGGAAGGGGGATTGGGGGGAAGGGGTTGCGTGGTACTGTACGGTACTCGCTCGGGTGTGTGTGCTGCATCGACAACCGTCATGATCCTACGGGTCTTCGAGGTCCGCTTTCTCGATCCGCCGCCGGCCTACTTTTTGCCTAACATGAGTCGCGTTATTATTATCATTATTATCATTCTGTTAAGACATCAAAGCGTCGGCGGCCTCTTGGGAGCGATTGGTGCAGGATTGCAGTCGGATGTTGGAGTGGAAAGAAAATTGCTGTGTCGTGACCTTCGCAAAGCGGAAGGTCGCCCTCTCTTCCCCCTCCTCATCCTCTTTCCCCTCTCCAACTCGCTCTCTCAACCAACCCCACACAATTCGACGCCCCACAAGCCAGGAGGAGCTAGGGCTGAGTCACTGGCTGAGGATTGCTTCTTTGTTTCCCCATTCCAATTATCCACAGTGACTCGAATGACCAGCGGTTGGCGATTACGGCCTGTAGAGTCGTGCCCAATCTCGCACAGACCCATGGTTCATTTCAAAATCTCTCCTTCCCTCCCCGGTTTATCTCGAGTCCTGCCAGCTCCCCACAAACCTTGCACCCTGAACCTTGCTCGCATGCTACCGTAGCAGAAGACCGACGAACTGTTGGTCCCGCCGTCGACCCAGTCGTGACCAGCCTCGTGTTTCAACATTCACATGCTCGTCCGGCGCGGCCCGATGGTGACACCCAGCCTTGCAGTTTGGTTGGAAGCTCCGAGATTAGTATTTTGTCGACCAGGTCTTGGATTCGCAAATTCGGCTCCCAGGGGAGCAAAGTTCGAACCTTTGCTAACAAAGCTGGCTGTAACCGTGTCATGAGAGTCAACTTCAAGCGCTAATCAGCCGGCTGGCGGATCCGACTGCTCCTGCTTGAGATTGAGCGAGGAGCATGTCTTAGTGTGGACTTGGGTTACGGCGCCAGTCCAATTCTAAGAGAGAGCTCTTCATGGATGGAAGTGTAATCAGATGATTAGCGTGCCTCGCTTTAGAGAATTATGTGCTGTTCCGCCGGGAAACGAACCTTCTGGCATGAATCATTGAAATCTGATTTTAGAGTAAAAAACTTGTCCCAACGAGCTAGACGCTTGAATACCCTACAGAGGCCTGGAACCGTCTCATTCCTAGGGGTTCTTCACTCCTTGAGCTATCTCGTCTAATTAAAGCACCTCGAAGACCCTCTAGTGCCCAGGTTGATACTGGAACTGTCTAGGAACCACAGGCTCATCAGAATCCTAGCCAGAGATTTCTTTGATTGAGCACCAGACCTTGCCCGTTATAAGGTATCAATTACACAACAAGCCTAGGTTTAACACGGGCATTTGGCTAACACGTATTTTGACGAGGAGAGGGAGTGCCATCTCGGATCACCGCAAGCATACAACAACACCAGTGATCCGAAGGCGACCGCACATATATGCACTCCATCCAAACGCTGTGCTTGCGTGGGATATTATCCCTCTCTGCTCAAATGGAACTCTACCTAGACATGCCATTCTGAACCCAATTGGAATGCAGCAACCTGCTATGTTGCGGTTGCCTAGCGTTGCTTGCTTACACTGTTGTTTGCTGTCCTCTGGCCTTCACTCGATATTACGGGTATTGAGGGTGTCTCTATGCGTGTGTGTTTTGCACCATGAAAGAACTCTCTACGATCATCACGACAACAATACTTCGAAGGATAAGGTGGCACAGTGTATTTTCCTGTGGTCTGGGGCGGTAGGCAACGAGTATGATTGGGATGTAGGTAGGAACATCATGGATCTCGCTCGCGCCGCACCCGGGGCAAGACACCAGTGAGTACCTAGTAACTGGGAGATGGGTAGAATTTTTCGAGGGCAAAGCTCGTTTCGGGGAGTGAAGACACCTCCGGAGACAGGATGGTGGATCTTAGAGAGGGTAGAGACATGTCCGCAACTAGAGATGGAACAGGTTACGCTGCGGAACTTGACCTGGGTTTCGATGTGCACAGAGCGGAGATGAAACGAATGTTGGGTGCATGGGCGGCGCTACAGACGGGAAGGGGGATAGTAGGCGGAAAGGAGAAGGCTTTGGAGCGCTGGGGTCACGGAAAGGGGGCGATGACTTTGATACAGAGGCGCTCATCTTCTACGGTGCCGTTGGTGGCGTTTGGGAAGGTGTCGATGTCGATGATGCAGGATAGATAGTTTCCTTCGACAAAGTTAACAGGGTCGCAGATCCGGTCGTGCTTCTCAATGCAAGAATGGAGTTGGGGGGGGCACGAGCCCAGGCCTGACATGTTGGGTTAAGTACTCCAACGGCAGTCTGCAGTCGTTTGAGCGCTCGATGTGCTGAATCTCAGGCTATGGGTCTCGACATGTGCGGAGGAATATCGCAAACTCTGCGCCGTGGCTTATGGGAATGCTCGATTCGCAGCCAGGTATCAGACACTTGACTCACTGGTCGTATGCTAGGTTTCTCTATCATTTCTTTGATATTCCCGAGATCACCGCAGGACAAAAACACTCGTTGCACACTGGCCGCAAGTAGCACGGTGTAATCTCGTAGGGGAGTGTGTGAACTCGTTCATGTGTCCCAGGAGTGTGCAAGGGGGCTCAAAACGAGCCGCAGGATGAGTTCGCTAGATAAAGTGATACTGGACAGATCCGGAAAATGGGAGATCTACAGATTGCGTATATTCGAACACTCGCCGCAATGGGGGTCTAGGATCGTAGGTGGCGCAACGAGGTCCCTCGTGCGGCTGATCGTGACTTCCCACGACGGAACGGTGCCCGGGACGTTGGGTTCTGGGAAGTACTGACACAGCACTCATTGCCGATTGCATTGGGGCCTCTTGGAAAGCATGTGTAATCGGCAAGTTAAGGTAGGGCGGATGAATGAGGCAAGCCAAGTGCTCCTCGAGCCGCGAATGCGATGTATCGCGCAACCCGTCTCCAGGTGTCGAGCGATAGCGTCTTCATGTTGAATTATCTTTCTAAGGTCCGTAACTCGATGCTCCGGCAGAATCCTCCGCTTCTCGCTAGGGATTTATTTTGGATTAGCACGCGTACCTCGATAGGTGTTGAGTCGAGTTCAGACACGCCGCAATCCGTTTCGGATCTTTGGTTTCGTTGATTGACGCACTCAATCAAGCAGTCCAGCGATAGTAGCTTCAAAGTCTTCGCTTTCCAGAGCCTCAACCCGCAACTGACAATCCTCTGCTTCAGCCTCGGCGTCGAATTCCGGTTCTGTATTCCTGCCGGACGCTCGGCGTCATTCTCGTGCTCAGTCACTACTTAGCAGATGTTGGATGGCGTCAATGATTGGCTGTGGAGATGGCTCGGTAGGGTGCTAATGGCGAATAATTAGTCGGCTCAGCTGTTATCAAATGTTGGCTACTTTGCCCGCGTGGTTGCGCGGCGGATGGGATCTTGTAGCTTGTAAAAGACTACTATTGTACGTGATAATCGACTTGCTATTGTACCTGACGTCCAGCTTGGTCCCAAAGGGGCGATAGTGCAGTATTGTCACTTCTCAAACGAGGAAATGAAAGTCATTTGGTAGGTGAGAAGTGTGCACCTGCAAAGTTACGTTACTCGAGTACATGTAACCCCAAAAGACAGGAAATCAAACAGGCGGGACGGCCACTACATCATTTTCTAACTACCAACAAACTCAGTTGAGTAAAGTTTGAAAGCGACCTGAACTTGGCCTCTTCCCGAGTCGCCATGGTTGGTCGGTTCCACAAAAACTGCACGCTAACTTATTACAAAGGTGGCAGTACCGTTCAAAGCCAGATGGAGAGGGAAAGTGCACTGCAAGGACCACGTTTGGTCCACGAGTGATGGATGCAAGGAAGGTAGATACAGTAGAGAGATGACCCCACTACTAGTAACATTAATCTCGATGCTGGAAAGGGAAAAGTACAACCGCCGAGGTATGTTCGATGGAGTTGGAGCTTGTACTTAGACCATTAAACCTCAATGTTTGTACGTCTTTGTGTAAGACCAACAATCCACTACTAACATCTCTTAATCCATTGTCATGGGCTACACCTGGATGTGAACAGCTCATGCTCTTCAATGTCTCAACCATATATAAAACACGGAGGAAGCCTCCAACATCAGCACTATTGGCATTCCCTTGTTCCTAACATCAGCATCTCTCCGGTAATAACTCGTCACTACCGCAACAACAACTTGTCACCAGCGATAATGGAAGCGAAGATCATTTTCCCCAGAGGCTCGTTCGACATCGGGGCCTACAACCAACTTCGGGTCTACGTTCCGTTCTCGCTGCTCCCGTCACTGGACCAAACGATCTGCCCTGGAGCTTTCACAGCTGGCCACACTGCCGAAGATGTCGCCTCGGTATTACGGTCTGCGCTCGACAGCGTTATGATTGCCATCGGTCGCGAAGCGGATTCCAGCGGGGGCTGGACGCGGGTCGATGAGGATACCGATTACCAGTTAGACTATGATGCGGACACTAGACGGCCGCGGGCCATAGCATTCACAATGGAGCGGCACCCTAGTCTATACGTGCCCGCTTTTCTGCGGCGGCCGGTGTGGGTAGAGTGTGCAGGTAGGTTACGGAATGGGACTCTGGAGTGCGACGCCTACATCTCCAAGGTCCTGGCCGTTTAAACAATTGACTAGCAGTCCTTGGGTCCTTGGTGCTGTGTTAAGCGCTTCGGATAGCAGCTTCATACCCCCCCCCCCAGTGGTACAAATCTCAAGCCATTGAGTTGGGGAAACAGTCCACGGACATCTAGCCCCTCTGATCAGAGGCCGGGACTTGCTGGGACAACGCCCGGGTGGCTGGATTCTGCCCGGGTGCGGGAGGGGGAGCGTTTTTCTTTTGCGCCTCAAGTAGGGCCATCTTGGCCATTGATCCTTAGTCAGGCAACCACAACAGTCAGGTGGATTCCTGCAGCCCAGGCAAGAGGAAACAAAAGGCACAGATAGACGTCACTCTGGTTAGAGGGAGACTGCTTACATGCAGGGAAAACCTCAAAGCCAATAGAATGAGAAATAAGTGTACAAAAGGTGTAGAATTTATTATCCTGTCCTTGTCTTTGTTTGCTGTCTTTGCTCTCCCCGTGGTGTTGATATGAGGATGTGGTGTTTCTGCACTATTTCATCATGAATTGAGTACTAATTAGTACTACTATGTCTCACTCCGTATCCAATTTCTGCACTCCAAGCCAAGGTTCCTTTCCCAAACGAGCAATTACAGTGTGGGCGGCAGCAGTGAGCGTAATAGGCCGGGATATGAATTGTATAGTGCTCACCTCAGTAACCGATCGGGAAACCCAAACACCACGTGGACCCCCCGTCAAACGTTTCAAAACCAGCCTGTTAGTCTATGATTTCCCTCTACGTTTCAAATCACGTCACATTCACCATTAGGTACGTTCCACATTGGTTTCAATAGACTCTCCATCAAGGATGTTTATCTGTTCACAGGTCCAAGCCCAATATAATACACTGGAAAAAGAAGCAGCAAAGCCATACTTATATACAACGAAGAGAAGCTCAGTCAGGCGACCAAAATGTGGGGCAAAGCCTGCTCACCTATCCGCCCTCGAGTGGCCACATCAGCAAACGTTTAGTTGCGGCCCAGATCCCTTGCGTGCCGGCGGGCCTTAGCTTTGAGGTTATCCAGCCCCGGACAACGGGTGGGCAGCGGGGGGTTGGCGCCGGCGTTGCCGGTGCTGGACGAGACGGGGGCAGCAGTGGGCTCGGCAGAAGTCTCGGCAGAAGTCTCGGCGGGCTCGGTGGCGGTGGTGGTGGCGGCCGGGGAGTCGGTGGTCACGACAGGAGGGACCGAGGCGGAGCCGGTGATTGCGCTGGCCGAAGAGAGGATGGCCGAGGAGCCCTCCTGGATCTCGCTGGCACCGCCGGCGATGAGGGCAGGTCCCGGGATGGGGTACGAGTCGAGGGAGCGGTAGATGTTGAAGAGGATGCCGTCGTCGGTCGGGGTGTAGAGGGACTGGCCGCGCACGCCGGCGGGGGAGTCGGTGCCGGAGCCGGTGATTTGGAGGTTGAAGCACTGCGGGTAGTTCTGGGCACCGTTGTCCTGCCCGGCGCTGTGCAAGGCGATGATCTCGTGGCGGAGGACGTAGTTACCTGGGGCAATGTTGGGCGGGATCTGGACCATCCACGAGTTGTTGTTCGCGATCAGGTGGTCAGAGGCCCACTGGCCGGGGGCGTTGGAGCCGTCGATCAGGCCGACCTCGCTGATCTTGAAGAACTCGAGCGAGGACTTGTCGACGCTCTCGCAGCCGCTGCCGCCGCAGTTGGCGAGGTAGTCAATGACAGGGCCATGGTGAGACTCGGGCCATGTGTCCCACTGAATGTAGATGCTGTCACCAGCCGCGGCAACGGCATGACCGCCGGCATTCGAGGCAGTCCTGTGGCAAATGATATCGCCGCCGGCAAAGGCATCCGGGGCAACAAAGCCGTTGTCGGTGTTGCCAGCAGTCCAGCCAACGACGGTAGGCGGGTTGGGCATGTAAGGGAAGGCGGTCGGATCGTACGACTGGTACGAGACGCCGTTGATGACAATGTTGGTGACATGGCCGTGAGCGGCGACGGTCGCGGCGCCCGCGAGGGCGGAAAAGAGAGTCTTGGAGCTAAGAGAAGGCATCTTTGGAAGCTGAGGTCAGGAGTCTGGAGTCCGGAGTCTCGGAGTCCGGAGCCCGAGAGTCGACAAAAGTTGTGGGAAGCAAGAAGCTGAAGAGCACCGTCTAGCGGGACGAATGGTATGCCTGAAGATGGAGAGAAAGGAAGAAGAGCCTTCAGTCAATGAAGCGAATGTAAGCAGAACAAGGAATGAATGAGAAGAATGGCTTTGCTGGAAGTCGCCTTGTGCCTGAAGAGAGGAGAAGACGCATCCATTCACGGAATCCAGCAGCGCCTTATATCCTCGGGGCCCAAAGAAATTGGGCACCCTGATGGAAGCCCCTGAATGGTGGCCTTACCCGCTTGGGTACTGAGCCCGCGACTTGTTCGTATGTCCAAGTCGAGGAGAGGAGACGGAGCTCCTTGGCCCATGGCGGCGGAGCTGGTGTAGCGTCATGCTGTTTCAGTAAAATTAGCTACGTAGCCGAGGGCAGGATAGGGCGCAAACGCTAGAGACTCAAGAAAGTTAGGTGTGGGATGGTGATGGCGGTGGAAGCATCATCGCGCGGGGGGGAGCGAACGGATCAACGCCGGGCAGGGGGCCATCCTAGTTGACCGCGAGCTGGAGTTGCAAGCTGCGCGCCAGAAGCGGCCGGGAACCCTACCGAAACAGAGATATTGGCCGTGATGTGGTGGGGAGGAGACGGGTCGCCAAGAGAGGCCCATGACGGCGGTGAGTGATGTGAGCCTCGGATGTCGCCGCCAACGCATGAAGCGATCGCAGCGTGGATTGGCGCAGTCCAATTGTCTGGCGAGATTCGTCATCCGATCTGGCGGATCGCATGAAACATGACGAACGTTGTTGATGGGTCGAAAGCGGGGTTCTGGTGGTGGTGGTGCGGCTGCTCCTGCAGCCGTGGCCGCCCGCCCAGTGGCTTCTAGAGGCCTGAGAGAGGAGATCTCTGTGGGGCCGAGGGCTGGAAGACAACAAGCGAGCCTCTGTTCCTGCATAAGCCCCTCCCAAATTTCAGCGCCCGTTGCGTGCGCCTTTCCCGCGGTCACCCCCTAACCTTACCGCCCGCCCCGTTCCGGAAAACGCTTCCACTGCATGGC
The DNA here is from genome assembly GCA_022530565.1 of Madurella mycetomatis. Classification (NCBI taxonomy): domain Eukaryota; kingdom Fungi; phylum Ascomycota; class Sordariomycetes; order Sordariales; genus Madurella; species Madurella mycetomatis. The sequence goes on along the minus strand of JAJTVB010000003.1, from coordinate 7,789,684 downwards.
GAGCAAGGATTCGGTCGCTGAATAGGTATTGGCACGAATGATACGAATGGCAGCGACAACGTGTGAGACATTTCGGCAACGCGGGCCGGACTGTTCCATAAAGAGTGGACCGACGTGGATCTGCTCGACAGAACCCCGGGTTGGTCTCCCTATCCGCGGCCAGGCCCCGCGTCTCGACGAAAGACAGCAGCATGCGTGCCATCTCACCTGCAATTAATCTCTGCGAGACATCGAAGCGCCCAGTGGCCCGGACGCCCCTTGCTTGCCGCGTCCCACCAGACGGACCAGTGGAGTGCGCCATGCAAGTGTGGATCGCCGTGGCACCCGAACGAGCGGCGCGCTTAAGATTCGCTACCGGGTTCGCAGCATTCTTATTCAATGCCGCGCTACTACTTATGGTATCTGCGTCCCTTCTCGCCGACTTCATGCGCATGACTAGGCTTTCAATTGCCGAGGCTGTGGGAGCGGGCGGTGCTGGCGAGGCTGATTGCCGCCTGGAGTCGTGCATTGGCGATATTTTTTTTTTCGCCGTTCTTGATGTAGCAGAACGCTAAGCCACCTAGCACCAGATTGGAAACACTAGGCGGGGACAGTAAAAGGGAAGAAATAGAGGACGGCAGGGACGGCGGGGACGGCGGGGACGGCGGCGACGACCACCTGCCCCTCTCAAGGTGTGTGACGAGCTAGCAAGTAGTCTACTATCGGGATTACTACTATGAAAGAGTTACACCAAAGGTTTCGGGCATAATCCTAGAGGACATTTGCTTATCTATGTTTTCTCGCTGGTCCATGAACGCAGTACCATCTTCCATGTGTGCTCTGCCAGTATCCCAAATTTTCACCCCCCGAAACTTACCACCTCCGACCCAGAGGACTCACATCTCTCTCCTGCTTGACATACCTCCTCCCAGCATATCCGCCGCCCTGGTTCGGTCCAGTATCCCTTCGGTCATGCCACAAGGCGTTGGCAAACGCTTCCATCTCGCGCAGGAGCTCTGCGCCGCACTCTTCCTCGATCTCCTGCCCGTCCTTGCCGACTAGTACCGTCTGGCCTTCGTTATAGGCGTTCTTGAGGTGTCCGATGCGGAAGAACTCAACCGAAGTCTTGCTGAGCCACTGCACGCGGAACGGGTCGCTCGTGTCCCAGTGGATGCCGCTCACCCACGACGGGCGGGGCGTGTCCGGCGACGGCGCCGAGGCCATTCGGGCCTAGAACGAGTTAGTCGAGTCAGGGAGAAAGAAGGAAAAGTGGAGAGACGGAAGAGAGGTACTTACGTATCCCTGGAACGCCCTGCTCTTGTTGATAGAGAAGAATAGGATCACGTTCTTGCACTTTGCAAACGCTTCGCTGAGTATCTCGCCGTTTTGGACTTGGGTGGTCCAGAGGTTCTGCAAACTGTTCAGCTGCTGGGGTTGCGCAAGAATCAAGGCGCGCTGGCGCCCTTGTCAGGGGGTTCGACAGGCTGTGGGACCTACATCCTCCATACACTTCCGCACATTTTCTTCATTGAATGACTTCACGATAAAAAACCGAGTGTCGCCCTTACGACCCAAATCGATACGGATCGGAGGCCCCCCCGAATCCCTGCGGCGCGGAAAGTCCACTTCAGCTCCACCCTTATCGCCCCTGAAACTATCGTACCTCCAAGAGCGGTCGTCAGCATCGTCGTAATCCCGGAACCGTGTGGCTGAACGAGGTGGCCGATGGGGAGAGTAGTCACGAGTCCGAGCCGGCGGGCTCCGGCGATAGTCGCGGCGGGGGGATAAAGGTGGATGCGGCGCTGGCCGTCGAAGAGGAGAGGAACCTCTGACCGGCAGTGGGCGGGTACGAGCTTTGTCGGATTCAGAAGCGCGGCGTAGGTCTAGGCGTGCCGTTTCTCTTCGGTCCTCTTCACGGGGCCCATTAACACCGTCCCCGAAACGGGGAGTTTCAGGTAGTCGCGGTATCTTTTCCTTGCGGCCGTCATCGCCGTCTTGGGCATGCGGTCTTTTTGCCGGGGTGGCCTGAGCCGTCTCTTTCAGGTCGCGTGCAGTCGCTGGCTGGGGCTCTGGGCGGGGCCTCTGTCGTGGAGGGCTGTGGTCCCTGAGGACATGTCCCATCAAGTCATCCCTTGTACTGAACGCTCGGTCGCAACGGCGGCAAGCAAGTGAGGGCGAAGGCATAGGCGACGGCTGTGACGGAGTCGCTTGCGTGGATGCCCCACTAGCCAGTCGCACAACTGTTGGCCTCTGCAAGCCCATTTCGAGCGCTTCTTCCTCCATGAGTTTCCGCTCTTCCTCCTCGATTTTCTGCCTTTGGGCCGCAAGAGCCTTTACCTTCCGAAACCGGTCCAATCGTCTGGTTCGAGCCTCCACATTGTAGAAATCGGTTATTTCGAGCCAGTCACCGAGGTCAGGATGGTGGCTCAATAAACGGATGAATGTCTCATCGGAAGATGCTGGGTCCGGCGCTGAGCACGGCTCCTTTTGGCCCGCGTCGTTGTTATTACTACCAGTTGTACAAGTCGTGCGTTCCCCGCCCGCATTGGAGGTTTCAGTCGCCGGCTTGGCGACCGCGTTAGGGTTATTTCCATTCTCTCGATAAGTTCGTTCATAAATATGTTCCTTTGCGGTAGGTTGTTTGGATTCTTTGGCTGTTTTGGCCTGAGCCTCGGCGTTCTTGACAACTGCGGCCTTCGACGCCAGTTTGTCCAAGTTTATCGGCTCGCCACCCTTTCCGGACGTGCTTGTTGTCTTGTTTTCGTCGAGATGGTGCTCGTCGCTCAAAAGGTTCTGTGTTTTAGATGGTCGTTTGACGGGTGTCTTGAGTACGACGGCATCGGATTGTTTGGTCTGTTTTGTCTGCGACGCGGTAGTCTTTGACACATCTGGTACCGGAGCAGGTATCCCTGGGGAAGGTTCAGGGGGCAGAGACGGCTGGCCGTTGACAGTCTTAACCTGCTGAGCCTGCGAGTCGCGGGCGCCGTCATTCTGGGGGCTAGTGCTCAGAGCTGACATCTCAGTAGCAGACGACGAGATGGACGCGATCAGTGCCGCGATATCGTTGGCATCGGCCGGGATTGAGGTCTCGGCGGGCTGCCGGGGAATCTCGTGGGGAATAAAACGGGCCGATGATGGGCCATCACTTGATGAACGTGCAGGTTTCATTGTGGTTGTAGGCGTGGTTGGATTACCACGGCTCTGATTTTGACCGCGGCTTTTGATAAGTTTCTCCTTGAGTTCAGCAGCGCGAGCATCCAGCCCGATTCTGCTTGTTTGCGGAACCGGCATCCTCACTGTGAGCGACTGCGATGGCGGAAGCGACTCTGGTGATGGTAACTACCTTTTCCGTTAGCGAAGGGCCAAGGTACTAAAGTTGTGGTAATGCGCCTCGTCAGTACGAGAAACACACCAGGTTCGGTGACAATGAGGACTGAGAGATTGGGACTCTTTCCGTCTCCTGCGTTTCAAGTACGCTCTCTCTATTGATGAAATCCTTGAAGGACCCGATGATTGCATGTGACTGGGGTAATCTGTTCTCTGGCAAGGTCGTTTGCAACAAAAGCTGCGGGTAAATGCTGCTGCTAGTGGTGTCCGTCGCTATGAGGCGACATTGGTTTTACGCATCGCGCGTTTCCTCCTCGTACTCCACCTCTTTTTTCTGGTTTCTGGTTTCTGTTTTTGTTTTCTTTTCTTTTTTTCTTTTCTTTTCTTTTTTTCTTTTTCTTTCTTTTTTCTTTCTTTTCTTTTCTCCCCCTTCTTTATCTTGTCTTTTCGTTTTCTTTTTTCTTTTTTTCTTCTGCTCTTTTTCCCTCCCTCTCTGACACTGTTTTTATCTTGATCTTTTCCGTCTTCCTGGTTGGTCAATGAACACTACTTGGAGAAACAAGAGTGTCTCTGCTCTGATAGACAAGAGGAAGATGGAATGAAATGTCAGGTCCTTCACTCAAGCGGCTATTCTGTTCGGCAAATAAAACGGTGAACGGCTCCAACAAGAAACAGAAACAGAACGGTCGTTTTACCTTTCGACAGCAAATGGGTATAAAGCAGCTAGACAGACCGACTCCATTGAGGACGGGGGAGGAGCAATGGGAAGACGGATGAGGACCGGGGAATGCTTTGAGATGCTGGCCAGCCGTAGCAGCACCCTGTTTTGTGCCGAGAGAATTGTATTAACTCGATGCGTTATGATGACCTGCCGGCTTAGGATGTATGACGGAGCGAAAAGAATGAATGCATGTTGTGTGTGACAAGACGAAGTCAAATTCTTAGGTGTGGGGTTTTTCTGTTCTCCTCGTTATTGGCCAAGCCGACTGGTTGAGTTAAACTTGATGCGGGCTCCATCTCGCCGGGGTTTGCCGGCGCTGTGGGGCCTTCAATTTCCCCCCTGACGGGACCCTGATCGTCAACTGGCCCGGCCCCCTTCGTGTGAAGTGAGCTTATTATGATGCTCATCAAAGTATTGCTTTGGCTCGAGGCTCCAATTGATCCAATTGTTGAAGGCTGCATAAAAAGTAAATGTCAACGCTAGGACGGAACGATGCATCAGAGCTGTGCAATCTGTGAACATCACAAGCTGGCTGGCCACAGCCAGCCCGTATCGGGGGCAAGGGCCCTAGCCGGTCTCGACGCCCGCCAACACGGGCCCTGGCGAAGTCACTAAACCAAATGCTACAGTAGCGTTGTCCAACGGTCTGGTACTCGTCCGACGCAGTGACCCTTTGACGCTGAAATTTCTTGTCAAGGCTGGCGACTGCGAAAATGCCCAACATCCGCTCTGATCTTGGATCTAAGACCGAGGCGTTGGGGCTGCCGATGTTGACGTGACGTGGTTTTGTTAAACGCTTCCCGCCTCTCTCCCTTGCACTTCTAGGAACCGTGAAGCACACTTTCACCGCTTCGTTTACAACAAATTGTTGCAAGAACGCCAGCCTGTCGCGCAGCAAACTATGTGGTGGATCGAGAAAGGAAATTCCGCCTCTGAGCCGGGCGCCGTGCGTGCCTCAGCGGAGTGGACCGATAGCGAGCATGCCGGCCCCGCGGCGGTGACGGCGGCGGCAACAACGGGGGTGACGGCAGCACAATCTCTCCATACCCGGCTCTTGACCCCCACCACCAGATTAACCGCCCACCAGCTCTTCTATATCCTTGTCCTCAACGGGGTCGGCGCCGTGATTCTCTCAGGGGGCATCAACTTCGCAGTTGCCTACGGTACGAACAATACCCTCCCCCACCCATCATCACCAACCAAACAACCAGCAAGCTAACTCACTCCCTTCCAACCAAATAATAAAGCCATGTACGCCAACCTCCAGCCCCCCCACCCTCCCCCGCTCCTCTTCACCCTTCCGTCTTCCTTCCTCGGCGACGCCGCCGTCACGGCAATCATCCAGTCTTGCGTCTCCTGGCTCGTCCCGCTCTTCTTTGTCAACTATGACCTCGCCCACCGCAGAGTCGCCCCGCTGGGCATCTTCCCGGAGCCCGCTTCCCACCTCGTCCGCCGGCTATTCTTCCTCGACCACTACAACGGCGGGTCTGGCCTAGGACATGGCGGCAAGAGTGGGTCATCATCGCCGTCAATCCCCCCCTCCTCCTCGGGCTGCGGCCCCGGTTGCGTGCCGTCGGTCGGCTTCTTCTTAGCGCAGCTCGGCCGGGCGATGGCGGTGGCGGTCATGTCGTTTTGCGTGCTCATCGGGCCGACGGTGGGGATTTTGATGGCGGTTGGCACGAGGTACGGCGGGGATTGGGTGTTTTTGGATAAGTGGACGGGCCCGTTGTTCAAGCTGGTTTATGGAGGGGTGTTGTCGCTGTTGACGTCGCCTGGGATTGCCATGTTTTGGATGGTGAGGGCTGGATGGGTTGCGAAAGATGCTGGCGTTGGAGAAACGTGATCTGATGAATGGCGGGTGCGAATGATGGATGGGACTTACCATCTGAGATTTGAATGACTCTTTTTGGGATTGGTGCAGGTAGCATGACGGGAAGGAAAGGGAAATTATGAACATATGATTAGATATTATAATAAGTAATGATAATATACAACCGACTCAATACCCTACGTTACGGGGGAGATAGAAAATGAAAAAGAAAAAAGCAACCGTATTCATTACCTAGTTCGTCACACGCATACAGCAGACTCACGTCTACGCAGGCGGTAGAAACGAGGCAAAGAGTGCTGCTTGAATCGAGGCATACATCACCATGAACATGGCAATGCGGCTTCCGGATTTTTCTTGGCGGATAAGGCTCCCTGCAAGCCACCAGTACCAGAGCGGATACCCAGACGAGATCCTCGTGATGATCTGGACATGGTACGTGGTCATGGCGAGCACAGCCAGCAGCACCTGCGTGGCCGCGGCAGATCGGACAAGTGACAACAAGCGAGCCGACTCGGCCGGATTGTCGGCAAGAGAACGTCCCCGACCAGTCCTTAGCTGCTCCACTCCCGACCTGACCAACACTGCCAGCATTGGGGCTGCAAGTAGGAACAGCGGGAGGTTAGACACGGTCCAATAGCGGAGGAATCCGGTGTTCCTAGTTGAGCCTGTTGTTAGCACGTCTTTGGATTCCGTCGAACAGACTGGGTCTTACCAATAGTGCCGCTGCACAAACGTGTAGATGCTGGGTAGGTATGCCCGGCACCACGGCCTAGGCTCGACGCCGGATGTGCCGGAGCAGAAGCGGAGATATGCCAGAGCTTGGGGCACGATGGACCCAGCTGCTACGCCAACCCCACCAACGCCAAGAGCCAATAACCGGCGCAGCGTGTCCGAGGGACGCCGGTGCAGCTTCGGTAAGTGGCACAGGACTTCCCACGCAAACGGAATTCCGTTCAGAATTCCATTGCTACGGAACGTGGAGGCCAAGCCGAAGAGGATTCCGGCTAGGATGACGTAGATGTCGCGACTTGTCGGGCTGCGCTCGGCCCGGCAGCTCAGGGCGAAGAGGAGGTAACCCGAGAAGGAGAGTAAGGCAAAGGAACTCTCGGTGTATGGGGCTGAAAGGAATAGACCTGCAGGTGAGAGAATGTGCAGGATGGCAGCAACCAAAGATAGCGGGCGGTCACGCCAGACCAATTGGCCCAGGCGGTAGAGCACGAGGGTTGAGAGCAGGTGGGCTGCGTTGGCGACGACGATGCCCGCCAGGGCTTCGGGAACAGCTCCTTGTCCTTCCTGTGCAGCTGATGGGCCGGCAATTCCGAGATACTCTAGGCCTGGCGACCGGGAAGTAGTGAGTGCAAGGCATCAGCGTGGGGAGAGCAAACGGAGCGTTCGGATCAGATATGACGAGTGCAGGTCACATAAACCAACTTACCTTTGACTAGAGCCCTGACAACAGTCGGTAGCCCGCCACCAAAAGCCCACTCTTGCTCAAAACGGTACCCCCTACGAGCGATACTGACGAAGTAGATGGCATCCCAACTTGTCAGGCGGGTGACTAGGCCAGGCCAAGAGCCTGTCGGCCAGTCACCTCCCTCATGGTGACCGGCTTGGACGACCAGCCCCGCCGATGTGTCGTAGGTATCACCTACGAGATTGCAGCCTACTACGATGGCGAAGAGGAAGAGCTTCCATGCCACAAAGGTGGTGAGTAAAGTGCGGTAGGGCTGGTTTTGAGAAGCCATGGCTGAGAAAAAATGGAAAGGGAAAAGGAAAAAAAAAATAAGAATGTCAGCTGATTGGCAAGCCGTACATGGACGCAGGCAGGCCTAAGGGGATCCAAGGCGAAATCGTTGCTAAATCTGAACTTGATGTGCGAGGATTGTTGATGCGCCAATCCTGGGTTAGGTTGCGTGTCCCAAGGATGCGTCGCCCTCCTTGTTGGGTTTGGCGGTTACAGCTTGGCGTGCAGGTGCCACCAACACGCGTGTTTCGGTGTGAGAATGCAAAGCGGTGCAGTAGGGTGGGTCCGCTCCGGTTTCCAGAAACAACATTTGCAAAAGCCGCACTCAATTGCAACGTCCTAAAGCTATCCGTCCATGAGGCTCGCCTGTTGATGTAGCCGCAACCATTGCCCTGATGTTATCAGGTGGGTCGCACACCCTAACCCTGCCTTTCTTAGATGAATCGTCACAACGGCAACGTACTTTATGGAGCTGCAAAGCCGAACTTTAATCACAATTTTTTTTTTTCACTTCGGGTTCTGCGGATATCGGGATTTGACCAAATGCGAGCCCTATCTGATGGCGGTAACCGAGAATCATCATTTGATGATATCGTAGCGCTGGCCAAGATCTGGGACCATCATTGCTTATCGGCGCTCCGAAGTTTCTCGCAAACTCGCAGACAGCAGGATGAAATGACCTGAAGGCTGAAAGCAACTTGTCTTGGCAGGCAGATGTAGGCCGTCCCGGTCTCAGAAATAAGAGAGCCAAATTATCCATTATCTCGACCGACCCACCCGCAATCCAGTCCCATTGCCGATTCGGGACCTCAAACATGTTATTTTCTCCTTGTTACACAAACTTCCCTGGGCCTGTAAGTCGAAATACAACGTGGCGGACAGGCTTCTACTAAGTATCCGTGCCTCGGGGAATATTCACTGCGCGGCGCCCTCTTTCCGCTGTGAGCCGAATCAGGGACACCAGGCTGGATGCGAGGTTCCAATAGATGAGTGCTAGGGTCCCAATTAGCGGCACCTGATTGACACAACGGTCCCAGCTCCCAGGGTCAGCCGTTCGTTGTTGCAACCCACCCATGTGCGCGCCCCACACTGCCCGTCTCGGGGTTCATAAGGAAACCCGTCTCCGGCGGGGCCATTGAGCGACCTCAGGGAGCTGGCGTCAGGGTAATTTAATCAGGCCTCCTATCGACACCATCACTGCGCCGTGCGACAACACTCCTTTCGTTCTCCGATGCTCGTTTTTCTCTTACATTCGCTTACATCGCAGGCACGCAAACCGTTTTCTATCTGACTGCACCAAGCCCCAAGTTCTTGCTCCCAGTTGACCGAGACACCACAGTTCAAGAGCTTTGGGGCTGGTCAACGCACGACATCAACAGCCGTCCGACGCCGATCTTTTGGGACTCGATTGGCCTATGACAGCTGTCATAGCTCGCCAGATCCTGCAGCCTCGGCAGAACGCTTCCGTCATCACCACTGATGTTACAAAGCTGCAAGTGGGGTTCATTGCAAGAAGTGGGTTTCTGACGTCGTGATCTGGAATTCAACGGGATACAAGGGTACCTCTGGTTCGTTGGCGGAGGACCTCTGCACCGCCTCAGGAGAAGCTCGAAAGTTTGCACCGCGACGCCAACCCTTCGCCCCTCCAACTGCTACGGCGGCATCTTATCTATGTTTATATAAATGTTCACTTGGTCGTCGCTTCTCTTTCAATATCCTCAAGGCCGGCGAGCGCCCTAGCGCTGGGAACAATGTTTCTACATGCGGGCGCGAGTCTCCATGGCCACGAATACTCAAGTCGCCCCTCCGCCTCGACCGTTCAAGCCACCCAAAACTTACGAGCTCCTCTCTTGCGATCTGCCTTTGCGCCACCAAAACAGCGTGCAGTCACTATCGACAGCGCAGCAGCTCCCTTCCTTAGGCAACGGTCGGTATCAGACTACATTCCGCGCGAGCCGTCGCCCATAGTCCGTTTTCGAGTGCCTCAGGACGGCGATGACTTACCGCCCACTCCGGCAACACATGAGGAGCCGGTATCTGAGTCCGAGCTTAGCGATGCGGCGCTCTCTATCGACGGTGCGATAACGACAAGGCCCGCTCAGCGCCGCCGGAGACATCGGGCTCAACGCACAAGCACAACGTATTGTCTTGGATATCCAGCCCCCAGGATAATCGGCAAGACGAAAGTCGTGCAGAAGGTCTTCCTGCCAAGATTGCTACTACAGCTCCAAAGAGTGTCGGAGGATGGGCGGTTGCAGCCGGTTCTGGAGGTTTTCCCTGCATCGCGGATCGCGGGTCCCGTGGTGGCGCCCCGTTTGGCGAAGCGGTTTCCGGCCATCCTTGGAGTGAAGCGCCATCTTGGGTACGACGACATTGTGCTGGTGAGAAGGGACGACCATGATTTGGCCGGTGGTGGAACGGAAAGTGATAACGAAGAGAGTCTGGAAAGACGGAACCTCCTTGCCGTGTACAGCCCATTAAAACACTCGGATGACGCCGAGATTGTGCTAGACGACGGATCCGTATGGGTTGCGAAGCCATTGGCGAATGGATCCTACGACTTTATCTACACCGACAGCGAAGGCAACACCACAACGGCACGCTGGGCGAAGAGACACACAGTCACCATCTCTCCAACTTCTGCCTACCCTGACGCATCTCATCCATCAGCCGCCCCCTCTCACCTACGCTATACTTTCAGCATCATCAACCCCCTAGCCCGACGCCACCCAGTCATGGCAACGTTAACACCTTCCATTCTCAGCGTCCAAGATACCTACACCTCTGTTTCCCCCTCCCACAACCGGCACCCACCCATTACGAGGCCAATTCGGTCACTATCCATGACTTCTTCCTCTCCGTCTCTAACCAGCTCGACTCCAAGCTCACCATCCAAACCACCCTCTCTCAGCACCGCGGCCGACTGCGAAAGCGACTCGGCAATTGGCATCCTATCAGTTCCGGGCCGTGACCCCACCAATTACCGAACAAGCCACCAAATAGACAATACCACCAAGATGCTTATCACAGTAACCGCCCTGTGGGTAGCTCTCCGTTCGGGCTGGTCTCAAAGCTACACCCCACCCAGAAATAATAGCAGCAATAGCAGCAGCGACCACAGTTTCGAAAGCACCCCCGCAGCATCTACGTCAGCAACTGCTCTCTACCCACCGCGGGCCAACCGCAGCCGCAGAAACACGTGGACCACCCGTTCCCGTAGCTCCTCAACTTCTGAACATTGGTACGGAGCTGACTCTCAATCAACAACGGCCATTGAATCCTCACGCCTGGCGCTCGGGAAGCGGCATTCCATGCCTACCCAGCCGCGGCCGCATCCTCAACAGTTATCCATGGACAAGGACAGGGAAATAGAGACCCCAACTCCCACTGCATCCCGTACTTCAACCCCCGTCTCCGGCGTCTCGACCAGCATGACCCGCCCACGGCGAGCGACGAGCACGGGTGCGGCGTTTATGCAGCGCCACTTACGCGAGGTCTCGTCTACCCTGTCTGCTCCTGAAGGGACCGCCGCTGGTGGTGCTGATGCTAGGCTTGATGCGTCCTCACCAACACCCTCGTCGCGGCCCCTGTCCCTGCCGGTTCAGATGCCAATGCCAATAGTCGCACCCGAACCGGAGGCTGCCTCTGCCTCTGCTTTTGTTTCTCATGCCAAGCCTGTGTCGGCGGCAACGGGACTGGCGCCCGAAAAGGATAGGATAATGGATAGGGACAGGAACGGGAGCAAAGGCTGCGAGGCAGTCACTTCCCTCTCTTCTAGACAGGTGGCGTTGGCTTGTCTCGAAGGAGAAAGCCACAGAGGCACAGATGGAGAAGGTCCAAAAGGGCCCGGCGCCGTTACCGTAAAAACCGATGGCGTGGCCATGAAAAAGAACGGCGCGCGATCGAGGCTGTCCCGGTGGATCCATAAGCTTGGATCGCTATCGTCGTCGTCTTCGTCATCATCGCCGCGCTAGCTCAGGAGCGTCTTTTGATAGGACTAAGCCAAGCCAGACCATGTTGGACCGGGCGGTTGGCTACGTAAGTGCGTACATGTACATGTCCACGGATACACGCTACGTTGTTGGATATGACCATTATTGTTGGATATGGGGTGTGTGAGTTGTTCACTACAGGTCCGTAGGGACATGTGCTATATTGTGTATACTATACTGTGCGATATATGATACCATACTAGGAGGTTACCAGGTTATGCATTTACCGGCGTTGAGTGGGCATGTGGATGGCCAGCGAGAACGGGGAGCATACATAGGTAAACACTGTCTCGAATCCGGTAATGGATACGACAGCGAAGACGTGACGGGCAAGGGTTGCAACCGGTTCTTTGTGTGCTTCGGTCAAGTTGTTTGCATCTTTACGCTATCATACAGAAGGTAGTACATGCGACGCCTATCACATGCTCTCAAACATCACAATCACGCAGATTCACCAAGCTACTGCTTCCACCTAAAATTTCATTCTTTGGCACCCGTCCAGGAGCGAAAACTGGAGATGATCAACGTTCACATGCCATCTTCCGACATCGGGCCTGGTTCGCGGCAAGGGGTTAGATATTCAGCAAGCCACCTAGCCCCTGGCACTCGAGGATGTTTACGTTGCACCACGAAACTCGCTTCCGGGTAGCTTCTCAAGCAGCGTCAAAGAGCCACTCGCTCCCTGTCGGGGGCAGAGCACCTTTCCTATCAATCTTGGCGTCGTACCGCAATAGGAGGCGAAGCTTGGCTTTGTAGGTCCCCATTTCGCCTAGAATCCTCGACCGGATTGCGGCAGTGGTCGAAATTCCCAACCATGACGAAGAGCGGAGAGACCGGCTCTGACCCGAGCCCCATCAACCTTGACAAGCAAGAGGCCAAACAACTCTGCGGAAGTGGTTTCTTCCGGCAGGTTTCCGTCATAGCGCCACCTCCCAAGGGCTCTTTGGCAAAGGCGTTCTTTTCCAGCCTCTGCATGTCAGGATCAGGGAACGATCCCCGTGAAAAAGGTTTTCGAACGGGATATCTAGGAGCGGCCATCGCATAATCCCGTCCATCGGGATTGGCCTCGGCCTTGAGCAACTGTAGTGCAGCCGAGGGCCAGTCGATATTGTCTGCAGGCCAAAACGAGGCATAATTCCTTTGCACTCAAATCTGCGGTTAGGTCAACAAGTCCGTACAAAGCCGTCTCATTCTCACGGCCTACGCAGGCACAATTCAGCTGTTTAAATCCATGCGCGTGCATCGATCCGATATCAATATCCTCCCGCGGACGCTGCAAGATGTAGTCGATGACGACGGCATCGTTCCTGGCAGCAGCACTGTGAGGTGCTGCGATTCTAGTGTTCATATCTGATACCTTCAGAGAATGGCTTCGTCCGATGAAGCATACGGCCGCGCCAGCGTGGCCGGAGCAGATTGCAAGATGGAGTGGCGACCACCGGCTGTCAGTGTAAACGGAGTAGTCGCGACGCATGCAAAGACCCGGAATGGGTACGTCGAGTTCAGCTCCAAACAGGGCGGCCACACGGCCCGTAACTACTTCTTGCACCGAGCCGAGACTTCCGTGCTTACATGCCCACATCGCAACGCTGGCCCTTGTACCTGGTTTTTATGACCATATGGCTTGGGATTGAGACACTTGTAAAATCCGCAGTACGGCGAGGCCAGGGAATTAAGCTGCTACAATTAAACGCACTGGTTTGTAATTGCAAAAACTATCTCGATCAAAAGGTTTGCTATTCTGGTAGCGCATGACCTGGTCCAATTGTTGAGCCCAACTCTGTGTGATGCAACGATAGATTGAACGAATTACTCCGTCAAGACATATGCGAATGAGATGGACATAGAAGAGCAAATTGAAGTAGTATGAGGTACCGAAATACTCATACAAATGTGAAATTGAAAGTGTCGATCCGCGAGCCGAGGGGAAAACTATGGGATATAGAACGCACCGTTCCAGGAACCGGACGACATGAGCAACCCTTAACCCCAAATGAAGTGGACCAAAGTGAGTTCAGAGAGCTTGCTGCCACAAGCACGAGTCCCGTGAGCGAAATAGACCCCAGTGTAGATGCGTGCTTAGGCCGGGAACGCCCGCCTTAATGCGCGTGGTTGCACCATCGGCTCAGTCCAGGACAATCTCGACATCGTACTCCTTTGACGCATCCAGCGTGTATTCCGGCAGCGTCTCGGGCCCACATGAGCCGGTCCCAAGGCCGTGATGCATCCAGTCCAGGTGCACGACCCGGTGCTTCCTCCTTCGGTCATGCAACTCATAGGGATGTTGGCTCTTATCGAGATCCTCAGCGGAATACGGTAACACTGAGAAGCTAGCGCCTTCGAAATCTCCATAGCGTGCTCGCAGCAATCGCTGCGGCTTCCCGCCCTGCGATGATGGGTTGCGCAAGAATTCGACCCATCTGACATCGGCCCTGTTTCCGTTTTCCTGCGGAAACTCATACTCTGTGATTAGCTGGTCGGCGGGGAGATACCAGTGGCCCACCAGCTGGCTCAGCTTCTTGTCGCGATAGCTTTCGTGCGGTCCGCGCCCGAACCAGCGGACGGCCCCGCAGCCTGCTACGGCCGTGACCAGGCCAAAGCGACCCCATGCACGAGGGAGAAGATGGCCAGTGGGTTTAGCGTGTGCTCGAATCAGGACGTGCTCGCTGGTGAAACGATACATCGCGGTAACCTCGAGCGCCCAGTTCAAAACAGGCGGCGCGATTCGGGTCTTTGCCGCTATTTCGACAACACCGTCATCCCCTTGTTTCCAGGACGTCTGGATTAGATAGGGTTTGGCTTGGTGAAGCCGGCGATCTCTCCAGTTCCTTCCAAAATCGCAGCCGCGGTCGTTGTCGGTTTGGGAACGGTATATGTCGAAGCGGAGTGGCTCAGTGAAAATATTAATCACATGGCCATTCGCATCAGGATCTGGGCGCTCCCAGCTGACGAGCCCACCGAGCACAAGGTCGAATTTCCACGACAGCCCATGGCTGCCGGTTATCGACAAGACTGTGTCTCCGACTAGTTCTACTTTCGGTCGCAGGGGAGACGGTGTCCTGATATCGCGCAAGAGACGTAAGTCCATGGGTTTTCTCAACTGAACCTGGCCCGTCGCCACGGTATGGCGTCGTGAGGACGACCAGTCGGGTGTCGTTGCGTATACAAAGTACAGGTTGAGGTGTGAGTCCGCCATACAGTGATTCTGAAGCTCAGGGATATGCAAGAGAGCCTCTGTATGGGGTTGAATAGCTATCGTGTGGTTAGCACAAGACAGCTGGTCGGGAGGCATGCACTTACCCTTTGGGATGTCCACTCTTTGGGGGCCAACGATTGCCCCCGGTTCATCTGAGACAATCGACCACCAGCACTTCAAGTGGTCCAGGCTGATAAAGTCATAACGGTTTACGATGCGTACCTTAACGCCATCTTCAACGCCAAGCGTCTGTACCGGCTCGATTGCCTTCTTGTATTCGAGGAGACCCTGGCCGGGGGTGTGATTTGACAAACAGAGCCCATCCATGACGAAGTTGTAATCGTTGGGTTCATCGCCGAAATCTCCGCCGTACCCCATATACTCCCGCCCGTCTTTAGTTTTCGTCCGTAGACCCTGTGTCATCATGCATCAGCGTCATCCAAGGCAGGAGGTAGCAACCCAAAACGTACATGATTTGCCCACTCCCATACGAAACCGCCCATCAGTCGAGGATACTTGTAGAAGAGCTCAACGTATTCGCGGATGGCTCCGGGCCCGTTGCCCATCGCATGGACATACTCACACAGGACAACCGGTTTGTCCCAGGAGCGTTCCTTTGCATATCCTTCCATATCTTGGACGGAGTGATACATCCTGCTGATGATGTCGGCAGACTGCGCCCACCAGTCTCCTTCGTAGTGAACCGGGCGGCTCTTGTCAACAGCCTTGATGAACTTGTACATGGACGCATGATTTCGCCCGTAGCCAGCTTCGTTGCCGAGGGACCACATAATGATGCAGGGGCGGTTGAAGTCGCGCATGACCATCTGCCGAGCGCGGTCAATGTATGCTTCCTCCCACTCAGGATTGTCCGAGGTAAATCCGTTTCCATTGCCCCCAATTACGAACAGCCCATGGCACTCGAGGTCACTGAACTGCTCTGTCAGCCATAGCGGTCCCCATTCTGGGTCTCGTCAACGCACCACTCGTCCAAGATCCACAAGCCCAGCTCATCGGCCAGCTCGTACAGTCTAGGATCGTTAATGTAATGAGAAGTTCTGATGGCGTTGATGTTGTGCTGTTTCATGAGGAACAGGTCAGCCTTGAGAAACTCGTAGGGCACGGCCCGTCCTCGGTCCGGGTGATGCTCGTGTCTGTTGACGCCCCTCAGCTTGACGGGTTTCCCGTTCACGCAGAACACACCGTCGATGAGCTCAACCCGGCGGAAGCCTACTCTCTCAGCAAGCGAGCAGCCTGGCATTGCAAGGACCAGCTGGTAGAGGTAGGGTGTCTCGGCGGTCCATTTATGCGGATTTTCAACATCGACGTCAAAGGTGATTGATCCCTCCCCCGCTTTGGTCTCCTCGGCAATCACCTTCCCATCCGCATCTAGGAGCCTCAGATCGACATTGGCGTGACGGTTAAGCTTAACCTCGACACGCAGCGTGGCGTGTCGGTAGTCGTCGTCCAGGATGGTGTGGACGTGGATGTCTTCGAAATGTGTTTCTGGGAACTTGTGTAGCCAAACGTCGCGGAAAATACCACTCAGCCACCATTGGTCCTGGCAAGGTCAATATGAGACCCCAAAACAGCCAGATACTAAGACAAACGAACCTGGTCTTCAATGTAGCTCCCATCACAGCGCTGGTATACTTCGACATGAACATGGTTGACACCTTCGAAATGCACAAATCGGGTGATGTCAAACTCGCTTGGGTTTCTGGACCCCTGGGAGTAGCCAACCTCGCAATGGTTCACCCAGACGGTAAAGGCAGAGTCAACACCCTCAAACCGTAGCCTCAACTGATGGCCTCTGTCCTCGTCACTGAGGTAGAAGGTCCTCACGTAGCGGCCACATTCATTGTCATCGATCGGCACGCGTGGTGGGTCGACTGGGAAGGGGTAATTGTAGTTGGTGTAGTGAGGACCTCTACCGTGGCCTTGGAGCTGCCACATACCCGGGACGGTGATGGTCCGCGTGCCCCAGTTGTTGGGCCTGGCCAGCTCCACAAGGGTGCGCTGGTGAAAGTCGGTTAAGCCCTCGAAGGGGGATTCGGAAAGGTGGAATAGCCATTCTCCGGAGAGGAGCTGGCTCTTGGAGCGGGACACATGGCGGGCCAAGGCATCTTCAGGATTCTCATACAAGAAGAAGTGGGCTCTGGGCGGCAGCGTATTCCGGTGGATAACTTTGAGGTTGTTCCAATCCGGAGTCGACCGGGGGAGAACGTTGTCCTCGCCTGTCCCCGGCATCTCGGAGCTGCGTGCCTGTTCTGGGAGGCCCGGAGCGGCGTTTCCTTGAGGCATCGGAGCAATCGCCTCGTGCAGCACGCTAATGGGAGAGGCCAAGACTGGGTCGAATATCAGACAGAAGACAGGAATGACAACGACATTGGATTCTCGGATCGGTGTTCGTCTCCATTGACAATTTCCGGTGGAGAGGCGAGAGGAGAAAGGGGCACGAGGGGTTGTTGGTCACCTGGACCTCTTTGGTTTCACACTTCCCCTTCACCCCGCATTGAGGAATGCGCGGAGAACGATTAGGATCGAACTTGAAGTACCTGAGACAACCCTAGTATAAGGGTTAGGGTTAGTGTTGAATTAAGAAGCCAAAACAATTTTGGGGACTATGGGACTTTCCTCCTGCTTTCCTCCAGCACTCATCTGCGACTTGTTCCCTACCATGTAGCCAATGCGGGCCGATGTTGAATCATCGCTACAACCATTTCTATCGCACGATTTGTCATGATCCGACCCGTCACCATCCGTACTTTATGTCTCTGCAGCTCATATTCAAGTGTTGCTGGGCGGGGCCTCGAGTAGCCCTGAAATGCGGAAGTAGATGCTCCTTGGATCTCCAAACGACGTTGCATCCGCGGAAACGCGGGATCGGCAACTGCTTGTACGGCTCCGCAAGCCTAGCATTGATTCGTGGGATTTTCCGTTAGATTCCCGGTCTGAACCGTGGTCCTGGGCCGGGAGCCGCTTCCCATCCGTTCCCCGGATCTACCAGGTTCCCCCCTTGGCCATGTCCGCGGGAAGACGGGCAGATGCATATCTTGGTCTTGCTAAGAGGGGCGGTTCTCTGGAAAATGTGGGTACAGTGAACAAGTTATATTACCTGCAGTTCATCCCGTTGCCGCCCCGTTTGAGGCTCTATAAGGCACGAACCTCGAACGCACCGGCAGACGACGTGTCCAACGCTAGCCATGAAGTATCCAACGGCGATACGCTTCCTCCTCGCGGCTGTCGTGGCTCCTGCATGGGCCGCCTCCTGGAAAAACGTCAACATCGGTGGAGGGGGTGGGTTCATTCCCGGCGTGGTCTTCCATCCGACCGCCAAAGGCGTCGCGTATGCCCGGACCGATATTGGAGGTCTTTACAGGCTGAATTCCGGCGACTCGTGGACCCCAGTCACGGACAGCATCGCTACTGATGCGAGATGGTAAGCCGCCCTCTAACACGGTCCAGGCGCCACGAGCTGAGAACCGAATAGGGGCAACTGGGGCATTGACGCTGTCGCCCTCGACGCCCAGGACCCGAATAAAGTTTATGCTGCCGTGGGCATGTATACAAATAGCTGGGACCCGAACCCCGGCGCCATCATTCGCAGTTCTGACAAAGGAACGACATGGGCCGTGACGGACCTCCCATTCAAAGTCGGCGGGAACATGCCCGGCCGCGGCATGGGTGAGAGACTGGCGGTTGATCCCCACAACCCCGAAATCATCTATTTCGGTGCTCGAAGCGGCAACGGCCTGTGGAAGAGCACCGACGGCGGTGTGACGTTCTCCAAGGTGTCGTCGTTCACCAACCCCGGCACTTTCATCGCCGACCCCAACGACGCTTCCGGATACAACTCCGACATTAATGGCTTGACCTTTGTCACGTTTGACTCGACTTCTGAGCTTAGAAACGGTGCTACATCGCGCATCTTTGCCGGAACTGCGGATAATATCACAGCCTCAGTCTATGTTTCCAACGATGCCGGTGCCACCTGGACCCCGGTTGCTGACCAGCCTAAGACGTACTTCCCCCACAAGTGCAAGCTTCAGCCCGCAGAAAAGGCGCTGTATCTCACGTACAGTGATGGAGTCGGCCCGTATGATGGCACCGCTGGCGTTGTCTACCGTTACGACATCACCACTGGCACCTGGACAGACATCACCCCGGTGTCGGGCGACGACTTGTACTTTGGCTTTGGAGGGTTAGGCGTCGACATGCAGAAGCCTGGTACTCTTGTTGTCGCAAGCCTTAATTCCTGGTGGCCAGATGCCCAGATATTCAGGTCGACTGACTCAGGCGCCACGTGGTCGCCTATCTGGGAATGGGCAGCCTACCCCGAGCAAAACTGGTATTACGGTCTTTATGTAAGCGGACGGGCTACAACAGTCGCCTTGAACAGCCTGTTGCTGACACTCACAGACTGATAATGCGCCCTGGATCAACGCTGGCTTCATTTCCCAGGACACCAAGCGGCTGGGCTGGATGATCGAGGCGCTCGAGATCGATCCGCTGGACAGCGACCACTGGCTGTATGGGACAGGCTTGACTCTGTTTGGCGGACACGACCTAACAAAATGGGATACGACTCATAATATTACCATCTCCTCGCTGGCAGTTGGAATCGAGGAGATGGCTGTGCTAGGACTTGCCTCGGCGCCCGGTGGATCGGAACTCCTTGCTGCCGTTGGGGACAACAATGGCTTCACCTTTAGAAGCAGCGATGATCTCGGCACCTCCCCTCAGACGCCATGGATGAACCCGATGTCGACCAGCGGTACCGATGTTGGTGAGTGACATAACCCCGTGTGGCAGAAGACGCCACGGTTCGTAAACTGACACCCCCTAGACTATGCAGGCAACAAGCCCGACACCGTTGTCCGTGTCGGGAACTCCGAAGGAGCCCCGCAGGTCGGCATCTCCACCGACGGCGGGCTGACTTGGTCCATCCACCAAGGTGCTGGCACGACGCAGCACAGTGGCTCCCTCGCTTACTCTGCTGATGCCGACACCATCCTCTGGTCGTCAGGTAACGCAGGTGTCCTTCGCTCACAACATACAGGCGCTTTCACCGCTGTGGATTCATTGCCCTCGGGTGCCGTCATCGCCGCCGACAAACGCAACAACACAGTCTTTTACGCTGGCTCGGGCAGCACCTTCTACCGCAGCACCGACTCGGCTGCTACTTTCACTGCTGTTTCTTCGGGGCTCGGCGGTGATGTCACTACTGTGAGGGATATCGTTACGCATCCGACTGTTGCGGGCGAGGTGTGGGTTAGCACCAACGCTGGACTATTCCGGAGTACCAACTACGGGTCGACCTTTAGCCACGTCAGCCCCGCAAGCATGACCAACACCGAGCAGATTGCCTTTGGCCTGGGTGAAGGATCAACCTGGAATGTATATGCATTCGGTGTCGGCGCGGCTGGCGCGAAGTTGTATGCCAGTGCCGATGCTGGAGCCGCGTGGGTTGATATCCAGGGAGACCAGGGATTTGGCGCTATTTCCGCGAACAGGGTTGTTGGCAGCAGTAATGTGCCGGGTCAGGTGTATGTCGGAACTAATGGGCGGGGCGTGTTTTATGCCAAGGTGGTCCTACCTGGCGGAGGAGGTGGAAGTCCTTCGAGCAGCTCGGCGACGGCTACTGCTACTTCGACAAGGACGAGCGGCGTGCCCACTACGCTGTCCACTTCGACAGTCAAGACTTCGTCGTCTCCTGTAAGAAGCAGTACGACGAGCTCAGCACCGACTGCTTCTCCCACTGCGCTTGCACCGAGATGGGCCCAGTGTGGAGGGATTGGGTGGCAGGGGCCTAAGGAATGCGAGGCCCCATGGACATGCACACCCCAGAATAACTGGTACTCCCAGTGTCTATGAGGAGTCAGGGGCGCGTCACTGATGAGGTATCGTAGGTGTGTGCAGGGGTAAAAGCGCTCTTGAAGGTGCCATTGACTGTAAATATATATACTTTTTCACGCATTGAATATAAGAATCGGGCATATATGCGGATACTCCATCGTCCACAGATGTGCGCAAAGTTGCTACCATTCTAATATTTTCTATCCTAGTAAGTAGTGCTCATCCTAGCACCCCTGGCCTCAAGACCAGAAGCGCACCAGAGGAGAGGACTGATAAACGGGGGACGGCCACCGCGATGGACCATGATACCCCTTCGGCCCATACCTCCTCTTCTTATATATCTCGATCAGTCTCTGGCAAGGCCAATCCACTTTCCCCGTCCTGCCCCTTAATACCCCGACCTGGATCCCCTGGCCCCACCGCTCCATGTCGAACTCCTCGCCCGTTTCCAGTCCAGGCCCCGGGCTCCTCTGCTCGATCGTCTCCCGCTCGCAAAACCGCCTCTGGTCGTGCCGCCGCTCCGGCGCGCGGTGCCATTTCATCCACCTCTCCGCCTGGGCCCGCGCGTAGCAAGCCGCCTCCCGTCCCCACCCCGCCGTCATCATGTCCCCGGGCTCACGCAGGCCGTCCTGGACCCGCGCCCACCGCTGTTCCAGGTACGCCATGCACTCGTGCCGTTCCAGTCGGTCGTCGTCGTCATCGTCGTCGTCGCTGTCACCACCTGGTAAGTGCGCCTGCGCGTATTCGGGATCACGTCCGAGCTGGGCTACGGCGGCGGCCCGAGAGGGAGGCGAGGCGGGGGTGTTTGCGGCGCTCGAGGCGCCATTTAGGCTGGAGGGAGCGCCAGCTCGCGAGGACGAGCGAGGCGACGAGCCGCGTGCGCGCCCCCTCGGCGAGAAGGTGCGCGCTAATCTGCGGGAGGGAGGTGTAAGCCCGGCGGGCTCGGACGCGCCGGAGGAGGTCGGCTGGTGCTATGGAGGTGGAGAGGGAGGAGGTTATGATAGTTACGCGGTCTTGTTTTGGGGGCTGGTGGAAGGGTTGCGTGGGTTGGGAGGGGGGTGGTGCTTTGTGTTTTGTAAACATGGTTACTAAGTGCTACCTGCTGTGGTTGGCGATGGAGGATTGGGGCTGTTGTAGTGAGTTCGGGCTGTGGCTACATCACGCCTGTGGTTCTCGTCGGCTCGTTGACTGTGGATTAGGTAGGGTGTTTACGTGGGAGATTCGTTATGTGTGAAAGATCATCAGCTGAGGCGGATGCTGGGTCATGTCACCGTAGGTTGTAAGAACCTAGAGTTTGGGGGGAGGCTGAATATACTGAAGTTCCCGGTTCTAGGCCGTTATCATAAGGTGGACCAAAAGCATCAACAACCTGGTACAAAGAGTATTGTTAGATATTTACAAATTTCTGACAATTTCCTTTGTTTCCGTATCTGTCGGTGTCTTTGATGTGGTAAATCGCCTTCGCTGTGTTTTCGCTACTCTCGAGGCAAGTGTGTACTGAAATGTCCGCTCCCATCGGAATCCCTGGTAGGCTCATGATATCGTCCGCGGCCGGTGTGCATGCCGAAGAAACGGTCCATGGATGATCTTCGCGCCCCTAAGTTGAGTTTTACCAGGCCTCATTACCTGTTTCGTCTTTCGCTCAGTCTCGCAGGGTTCCTCGTGTTGTAATACTACCTAAGCTCCCAGAAGCGCAACACGACCATACAAGTAGCCAAGGGGCGTCGGTATACACCAGGCATCGGGCCCTTGGTTACGACCCGTCAGAATCGTTATCCAGTTCCTCTTTTAGCTCTTTCTTGCCCCAGTTCTTCTCGCTCTTCTCAGTCAACTCCTGGGGCAGACAATTCTCCACTTGATCTTTCTTATGCTTGAAGATTTTTTCCAGCCTCGGTCGTACTGAGCCGCGGTGATCCGGTGAAGCGACGCAGCGGCGTCTAACAAGTTGTTGCGGTATTGGTCCATCTTCTCGAGGGATTCGAACAGCTTTTTTTCGTCTACCACAAAGTTTTTAAGCTCCATTTGTGTTAGTACGCCGTCGGTCAGAGCGGTCTTTTCGAGGCCCTCGGCAGCCATGTCGATTGCCCTCTTGAGCTTTTGCCTGAAGTGGGTGTATTAGTGGAGGAAGACTGGGTGACCGGGCGGTAGAAAGGCTTTTTACCAGCGGGAGGGGTCTTGCAAACGGATGCGCATCGCTACATCTCGAGTGACGCCCCGGAACTGGCTCAGATAGGCACGGGCTGTGAGTTGAGCAAAGATGTCGACACAAATAGCATCGCGGCCCCGATGGGGACGACATACCGTCTTCCTTTAGCTGGCCAGCGCCCTGTTTGGCCCGGAAGCACAGTAACTTCTTGGTGGTTTCAACGATTGCGCAAGCATTGGGAGGCAATAGTTTGCCGCCCCCCCGCTCGAGGGCGTGGACGATGGTTGCTAGTGACTTGTCAAGCTCAGTGATGGACTGGAGAATGTCATTGATGAGCTGCGGAATCTCTGCATTCGCTGCCCCGGAGAGTCTCGTAACCAGCTGCCTGAACCGGTTATGGCATTGCACCTCCTTATCCAATAGAGATTTGACGGGCTCGGGAGAAGAGTTGGTCGGCCAGAATTCATAGGCCTTGCCTTTCCCCCACATCAACTGTTGTGATGATATTAGTCAGTCAGTCTGTAACGGCGCAAAGGGGCCGTCACTCGCCTCGGAGAGAGCCCAACCAATCTCCTCCGCTGGCAGTCCTGGGTACCGGTTAAGCCTAACTGGAAGTACCTACAAGTAATGCCGCTCAGCACCCCAAGCCTGAGCAAGGAAAAATTCGTAGGATGCTATATCATCTTACCAACCCAACACCCCCCGTTAACATTACAGTCCAGGAACAACGAGAAACCGACAAAGATAATGTCAGCGCTAGTAGTCCATATTGTATCGTTATCGCTTATGCCTCTATAGAGACGGCGGAACAGATCCTGCAAACACCGAAAGCGTTTGGGCTCCGTCATCGAGTTGCAAAAGGATGTCGTAAAGTAGATCTGTTCATGCCGTTCACTGTCAGGATACAAAGTCTCTCGAGGCCCCATTCGCACACCTGGCCAACCGGAGGAGCACTCACCTCGAGCGAAGCAAACCCATCTTTTCCAGACTTCCTGGGACTTGAGGCGACTTGGCCTGGCGCAGAGGGGTCCCGACATCCCATACTAGGCTTGCTTTTTGCAGGACCGGCCATTGTCTGAGGCGCGTGGCTATGCCCTCGGCCAACTCGTCTGCCTTGTCCGGTTCAAGATAACCGTGTAGCTTTAAGATGACACGCCGCCGAACGTGGCCACGTGGCCCTAAATTACATGCCATGGGCAGCTTGAAGGCGTCTTCTGCAAGAAACCCATGATCGATTTCCTTCAGTCAAACTTGCCCAATGGCGCCGTTGAATAGCAGAGACTGAGAGAACAAGAGGGTGGCAATGAGAGGGGTCTGGATGGAGGAAATAAAAGAGTGGAATAAGGAAAGAAATGACGGGTTGTAAATATCAAACAACACTTCTGGGCCGTCGTTTCAGGTTGACGCTTGCTCCCAGCTTGGTTGCCTGACCGCAGAGTTCGCACAAGATGACCGGTTTCTTAGTCGAGAAAAAGCCTAGAGTGGCGGGCGTCCAAGTCGATAGGTACCTCGTCAATCTCTAAAAGCGAAACCTTCACTGCTCCTCATCATCAGCGCACGATCATAGACGACCCAACCGCATCAAGAGACAAGCAGGTGTCAAAACCCAACAAAAGAACAAGTAAACAACACTAAACTCCGCTTCACCCTTAGGCCCGAGCTATGTCACGCTATCAAGCAACAATGACTCATTCGGACGTTAGCCGTACTTACTTGGAAAGGGGGCGACTGCTAGATACGGTTGGCTTTTGGTCTGATCTACCGCGCTTTGTCTCTAGTCAGAGCGCATTAGCGTAAGCAGAAAACGGCCCTACCATTATCAGATGCCACGTAGCTGTCCTGGACTCTCATCTCAATGGTGGGCATAGAGCGCCACTAAGATAGTAGTAGCAATAGACCCGTGAAGGAGTCATACCGGTTAGACGCCCATACGTGACCAGTATCTCGGGACGAATAGAACGTATGTACATGATATGAGAACCTCAAACCGGAACTAGGCTCCATACGCCCTTCGTCCGTTCCGCTGTCCCAAATAAGTAAGTATCGCCGGCAAAAGCGCAAAGACGCCTCCCCTTTCCCATGATAGTGAAAAGTCTTCTATGGTCCGATGACCATGGTTCCACGCCATATCTTGGAGGGCCTAGAGCGGCGATCGGTAAACACGGGCCACTTAGCAGGATACCGGTCTTAGATGCCACCCGACTCATCGCTCGGCCCCAACCATCTAAAAAAATTTTTGAACAGCTCCTCGCCACGTTTCTTGGCCTGCGCCCGCTCTCGATTCAGGTTTCCACGCCTTCAAACCCGGGACGGAGATGGCTGAGGACAGGGCTCCTTGGACAGGAGGATGAGATGGTAGGAGCTCTATTCCTCCAACTCCATGCCGTCGTTTTCGTTCTCGCCGTCCTCTCCGTCTGCCGTCAACCCAAGGATCCTGGCATACTGGACAGTCAACCTCTGGAGATCCCGGAATTTTCCTGCGTCACGAGTTAGCAAGTCAAAAGCGATCCGACCACGGAATAGAATGACTCACCCAATATCAGCACTACCCCCTTCAAGAGGTCCTTCCGGTCCCACCCGCACAGCGTATCCTCCTTGCTGAACCAGCCACTGCCCTCATCCCTCTTCGGGTCGGCAGCCTTGTCCTGCAGCACGCCCCCAATCAAACTATTCAACAGCTCCTCAACCTTGGACCTAAGACCTTCGGCACCGATGCGTTTAGCGTACATGAACAAGTACAGCCTGAACTCCTCCTTTGAACCGAGCGCGAGGGCGCCCGCGATGCGGTTCTCGAGGTGCGCCACGCTGACGGTGCTCTCGAAGCCGCTGAATCCGTCCTTGGACAGCAGCGTCTTGATGAGGCGCTGCAGCGTGAAGGCGCGGCCCTTGAGCAGAAACTCGGTCGTGGTGTGCCGCTCCAGGAACGGGATGATGCCAGCAGAGACATTAGTCTCGCCGCTCTTGTCCCCGTTCTTGGTCGGCCCGCCGGCCACAGGCCCGACGGCGGTCGACGAGAGCGCGCTGATGGACGAGTCGTTGCTGTTCCAGTACTGGCTGCCCACCGCCCACCAAGACTCCGACAAGCGCTGCCACGCGTACATGCTGGATGAGTAGTAGAAGCCGTCGCCGTTGCTCAGCGTCACGACAATCGCCCCAACGCTGTTAAGATGGGCAGAGGTGACACCAGGTGCCGGGGTTGCGCCCTCAGTGGAGAGTGAGGTGATCGCGATGTCGAGGATCGGCGCGAGAGATACCGGGGGATGCGCTGCTGACATGGTCTTGATGTTGAAGACGTGGCATAGACCGACCGATGTAATGCATAGCAGCCACTGCTCCCGAGATTCGAGGATGACGGGTTGGGATTCCAGGATAATACCGTTCAAGAGCCTGCGGCCCGCCGGTGTCCAGGTATGAACCGTCCCGTCCTCGCATGCCGCCGCCCAGAAGTTCTTGTTCCCTGTGACGAGAATTATAGCTCGCGGCAGGAAGTCTTGCCAGAGCAGGACGCCGCGTTTGCTAGCGGTGATGTGTGAAGGCTCGCGGGGCTTGACGGGGTTCTTAGCCTCCAGAATTATGTTCTCGGGGACTTTGGTCGCATCTTCCAGACTGGCTTCCCCCTGGAGAATGCCTTTTTCGAGAGGTCTGAGGATGTGCGACCGCACTTTGGGAACAGCCAACCTCACTTGCGAGAGGGATATTGCGGGGTTTACGACGGCCGGCCGAAGAAATTCTGGTGTCGGGACGACTCCGTGGGAAGCGGCTGACAGGGGTGCTGGTTCGAGGCCTTCGGCAGTGTCCACCATGATCGGTACGGGGCCTGCCGCCGGCCGTTTGCTTGCCGGCTCTTCTTCCTCCTCCCCTTCCATTGTAATAGCCTTTCTCTTGTTCCCGAGAAGCATTGCCGCGATCCCTCCTCTCGGAAGACCGTGAAACGGCTTAGATAGATCCAGTACGGTCTGCGGCGCATCGTTTTGTGTTGTCTTTGTGGATTTCGCTCCAACCAGCTGTGACTGAGGTAATGATAATAAGCCGGTATCCGATGATGAGACGAGTAGAGGAGCTACCCTCTTCTTGCCATCCTTAGTGACCTGCACCCGTGATTTTAGTTCGGCTATTCGTTCAGCCTGCTTATCCCCACTCTCCTCGGCGGTGCCGGTTTTGGCTACATCTTTGCTTGGTTTTGGCTCCGCGCTACCGTTAGTTTCGGCATTCTTTGTGGCCGATTTAACGCCATTCGCCGCGGCAACTTCGCTCTTATCAGCAGGCTGAAAATCTCCCATTAGGGCTCCCATCCTCGATTCAGCGCCCCGCAACTCTCCTGCTTTGCTGTGATTCTCAAGGTGTAGACCATCTACGTCTTCGGCTGTGCCCATTCCCTTCCTCGACCCGCCGTACTTTTGGAGTGCCCTGTCATTCTCTTCCGACTTGGCGACCCAACCAAGCTCTCCCACTTCAAACTTGACAGCAAGGATGGAGCCGTCCAGGCTCGAGGCGAACAGCGTCTGGCCGTCAGGGGTCCAGGCGAGGTCCGAGATCGACTTTGATGCCACATCCTGTACAATGACCACCGGCCTAGAAGTGTTGGTGTTCCATATGCTGAGCGTCTTGTCCTGTCCGGCTGACGCTATTACGGTAACAAGTCCGGAGGAGCCCCGGTCACCAGAAGCACCATTCTCGGAGGGCTTCTGCGTATGGAACAACCGCGGAGAGAACATGCACACCTCTGTCGGACCTTCATGGCCAATCAGATTGATCTCGCTGTCCCATCTCGTGCGCTCAATGATAGCAACGCTACTCACGGGGCCGTTGACAGCGTTGGCCGCTGCAATGTGGTTGCCGTCCGGTGACCAGCTGCACCTCCGAAAGTATGTGGTGAGCGGCGAGCTCTTAAAGGGCGCGGTGATGGTAGTCTCGAGGACAAAATTGTTAACCATGTCGTGTTGGGTCGCGTTCGGTGGCGGCGGGGTGAAGCGGAAGATCTTGATGTGCCGGTCGTCGCCGGCGGTAGCAAAGAATTTGTTTGCCGGGTCAAAAGTGATCCCCTTGACGTGGCTTTGGTGCACGGCGATCGTTTTGAGTTTCTCAAAGGTGTGTCCGGACCACACCACCACCTTGGAATCTAGCCCCACCGAGACGAGGATCGAGTTGTCATATGACCAGGCGAGGTCCTGGACGTCGCTGTCGTGGCCGACGAGGCGCTTGTGTGTCTTCCAATTCTCTACCGGAGGGGGCTCGTTTGTACCTACAGTCGGTCTGTCAGCGAATGCAATCTGGCCCATCCCGGCCCGGTAGCTGCCTACCAAACGTCGCCGCGTGCGAAGGTGGGTTGTTGTCGAGCTGATAAATGCAGATGACTCGATCGTCGGCGCCGGAAGCAAGGTAGCGACCATTCGGCGAGAAGCGGACCGAGTGTATCGTGCCCAGGTGGTGGCTCATGTGGCAGAGCTGCCGCGGTTTTGTATAGCTCGAGTCGCTGGCATTGTAGATGGACTCTGTCGACCAGACCCTGACGTGGCCGTCTACTCTGGATTAGCGAAATAGGCGTCTAACCGCAGAGCCTAATGGGGCTTGCATACCTCCTCCAGCGGTGGCAAGCCTCGTGCCGTCGGGCGAGATGTGGCAGCTGTACACCTCGAAGTCCTTCTGTTCCCCTGCGCCACGAAAGGTCTAATTAGCGACCAACGAAACGACAAACCAAGTTTTGAAGGGGTCGCGCATGTGGAGACTAACCGCTATGTCGCAGCCACGAGGGCTTGATGATATACATGTTCGGTGGAGGGCGCCAATGGATACGATGTAATCATGTCGAGGTTGTTTGCGGAGCTTAGAGCTGAGAAGGGCACGAAACTTTGAGAGATGCGCGACCATGCGACCGTGTTGCGCCTGCCGGGGTGGGGACACGCGACGCTTAACCTTAGCTTCGGGTTGCCCACTTCAGTGATATTGTTTCCCTGATTGGCCGACGAAGGACCTTCGTGCCGGGGGTTCCAAGCTCCCGAGACGCCAGGCTGCCGGGGTTCGAATTCCCTTGCCCGAACTCTGCCAAGACAATTCCCCATGGAGACTCCCTCCTCTGCCATCTCATGATGTTTTCAACCTAACAAACGGGCTATGCGTACATGCGCATGTCTGGATGTTGTTAATTGGGTTATTTCGCCACGAGTCCGCAACCGCAGGCGCACCAGCCCAGATACTCCCCGAGTACAGTACCAGTACCATGATCGATCACACCAAGGAGCAGGACAGCCGTAGAAGAACGCTCATTTTTGAGGGCCCTTATCCTCAACCGATCAGTCCATGCAGCCTTATGCGACGACGCTAAGGATACCAACGTCCAGAGACCAATGGGCATTCGCCATGGAGCAATGATTGAGAGAACCAATAACGCACATTAGAATAGGATACATAGCATCTCGCTCAACATTCCCGAGGCATCGTCAATAAGTACAAGAAAAGCCCGTTCCCATATCCCATTGTTACCAGTAAGCCCAGAGACCAAACGCTACGCTCTCGCAACTAAACCAAACCCAAGATGAGTAAGGTGAGACAGATGGCCAAAAGAAAGAACAGCTAATTGCAGAAGAACCCGAGCCGCTCAAAAGGACCGAATGACCGGGAACAGCGGGCGGGCTGCCATCACTTGGCGGCAGGAGCTTCCCTCTTCTTGGTTGTCGTCTTCGGCTTGGTCCCCTGCGCACGAAGAAAGTCAGCAAGAGAAGTGGAGAGAGAAGGAAAAAGAGAGGGCACAAGTCCGTTACTACCTTCTCGGGCTTTTCAGCCTTGTCCGCTGCCTTCTTCTCGACCTTCTTCTCGGCAGCGCCGGCCTTCTTCGCCGTTTTCTTCACTGTAGCCTTGACCTATGCGTGCGGACTTGTTAGCATCAAGCGCTGGGTGTCAGGAGCGAGGGCCTCAGATCTGGGTGTGGCTATGGGATACCTTCTTGACTGCGCTGCTCTCCTTCGCGGGCGCCTTCTTCTTGGTCACGCCAGTGGGTTTGGCGCCCTTAGTCTCCGTCTTGGTTGCAGCCTTCTTGGCTGTCTTGGGTTTGGTTGCCCGTTTGACGGCCGGCGCGGTGTCGACGATGGGGAAGACGCGCGGCTTGGAGTTGCCAGTCTGCGAGCGCGTGCCTTCGCGGGCCATATTTGCTTCTGTGCGCTTGTAATTGATCTTCTGAAAATGCGAATAAGCATATAGCCGACACCAACAGATAGGGATTGGGCGAATGTGAGTTGTTGCGCGCAAAGACCGCGGTCGCGGGAGGTCCGGCGCATTGAGCTGGTCACCGTCGCGCAGCAGCGACAAATCCAGCCCGTCGCATGTTGGAAGCTTCGACTTACACTGTGGGATGAGAGCTAGGTGCAGCAACAAATAACAGCAATGGGATGGGGAAATGCGGCGACGGCTTCGAGAACAAGAATGATAGGAAAACCAACCGGGGATTGGCACGGGAGGAAAGTTTGTCGTCGCGCAAGCGGGATGTCGCAACAAAAACAAAAGGGTGGGCGGCACAAAAACAACGGGGTTGGTGCGAGCAACCCTCACCGGCACCACCTCACCTCACCACCTTCCGAAACCCACTTGGGCCAGCCCAGAGCCCCGGACAGCTCCGTAGCTCCAGGGTATTACGGTCGCTAAGACCCCCATCCCGCTTAGGGAGCTGCTTGGCCGCCTGATGCTGCTGCTGCTGCTGAAATCTTGGCCGATTGTTATCATCTCTCAATCCGCTACCGTAGACTCTGCTGCCGCGCGCCTGTTGGTTTAGGTACGAAATCGGAAGAAGGATTAGAGCTGGGACACGTGGCAGTCGAAAGAGTGCTCCATAGGATGGTTTGTAGGATCTCCGAAGCCAGGCTGCACAGGCATTTCCGCAGGTGAAGGTTTTGAGGCCGTGCCCGAGCCGTACCGTGATCTAAACCTGCGCCAAGATGCAACAGACCACAGCCTCATTGTCAGGTCAGTTGCTGAGAGAAGAGTGGTCAGAGAAGAACCGTGTGTATAAACTGCTGCATTCACAGCATCTGGATCTGTCAGGCTGTGAGTTCAAATGCATAGGCGGGCCGCCCCCCTTTGGGACCCACCAGGACCCGAAGCCACGGCTGCCGGGATGAAGTTGACCCCGCATCCAAGTGGGACCATGTGTTTTGAGGCTATTCAGAACTTTAATTCAGCGGGCTTCAGTTGCTCCTGTTCGGCCACGGGTAGATCATGGGCGCACACTGTCGCCTTCTCTTCAATTGGGCTATGTTTATATTTTTATGCGTCATTTTCACACAGCTAGCTTCTAGTCCACACTGCATGTGGATGGCCATGGCTCTAGCCGGCTGCGCCATCATTCCCTGGGCAAGATACCCCATGGGACCCCGACTTCAGACCAGCTATCACGCATCAGCGCGCCCTATGTTAGCATTCAAATCTAACAAGCTCCGAAAACTCCGCGTCTTGTTAGTTTTGTTTGTTTGTTTGTTTGCTCTCGTTTCGCAACCTCTCATTCTCAGCAAACTAAGTCCTCCCTCGGCGGATTTCGTATTTCCCTTCCCTCTTGGACAGCTCACTACGTTCAAGAGATGCATGACTACTCCTAAGAATCATCATCCTCGATTTGATCCAATGCTCGGAGCGGGGACGGCCCATCCCCGCTAACCGCATATGACACCCGTGCAAGGCAAGTTTAAGCGTTACGGTGGTCCCCGGGCCGGTCCGCGCGGCGCTTGGCAGGTCCCGCTGCGGTGGTTAAGTGGGACCCGGGCACTAGCCGTTATCCGGATAAGCGGGGATGCGGGTCAGGATCCACTTCTCACTCCCCTTGGAATAAAAGCCGGTGGGGCCGTTCCTGCTTTTCTCTCGAATCCCCTCGTCTATCACGGCCTTCCTCTGTCCTTCGCGCAAATAAAGGTCCAAGGCGCGAGTGGACCATTCTGTGTGCGGTCCGCAAGGCCGTCCTGTTTGGCCGTCAACAGCTGCATGACGCAGATCTGCCCTACTTCTTCAACATCATCAGGAGCCTATCACATGCCGATGTATTAACAGACCAAGAGCAGGTAGCTGTGCTGGCAATATTTTCGTTTTTTTTAAAAAAAAAAAATAAAAATAAAAATAAAAAATCACATCTCCAATTGGGCCTTTCAAATGTGACATCTAAAGTAAAGGTTATAGAGCTAAGGTCACCTACATCAGATAGCCTAATCCCTTGGATAACTTAACTGCTGTTTGTCTCGCTCTGAGCTAAGCCCCAACCGAACACCAAACCCACCTCAAGATGTCTTGTGTGTATTTGATCCAACAACAGTGTGATGTTACAACACGCTCATTCTCGCAAGCTTGACACCTCTCAGATTGCCAAGACACGATACGGCTCAACGCTACCGAGGACTGGAGTGAGTCATCGCGGGTAGACGTGCAAACTGGTTTAGTGTAGTTAACTTGTCATCCAAAGGGCGTCGACGCAAGAGGAAGAGCATAAAAGGTCCCTTAAAATCATCCCACTTGCTTGCCCTACATGCCACTCCTACATTCTTGACGACCTTGCAACCCTCCAGTCACACATTCACCTCCAACACAGAAAGCCAAGATGCCTCCTGAAGACGAAATCCGGGCGTGGACCTGCCAAGTAGACGACCTCACCTACACCTGCTCGACCGACCCGCGCCTCATCCAGCTCGACGCGGTAAACGCCGCCTTCAGTTCCGACATGGTCTACTGGGCCAAGCCGCTCGCGCCCAAAGCCCTGAAGCGCTGCATTGAGATGTCGCTATGCTTCGGGCTCTACGTCCAAGAGGGGGGAGAGCAAGCCAAAGTTGAAGACGCAGGTCCGTTCGCGTTTCCGTACCAATCAACAATGATCTCTCTCACCTCACCTCATTCATTCAGTCACTCTCTCTCTCTCTCTCACACACACACACACACTTACACGCGCAGCGTCCCTCCCCGGCCCGACCTCTAACCAAAAAATGATCGGCCTCTCCCGGCTAATTACAGACTACGTCACCTTCGGCTACCTCACCGATGTCTACATACTCGGGGCGCACCAGGGCAAGGGTTTGGGCCGATGGATGATGGGGTGCGTGGACGAGGTGCTTGCGTCATGGCCGAGCCTGCGACGGTGCATGCTCTTCACGCGCGACGCGAGCGCCGTCCGGCTGTACGCCGAGACGCTTGGCATGACCGACGTGCGCGAGACGCCCTCCGCGAGCCTGTTCCTTCTGGAGAGGCACGCGGCTTTGGTGCAGGGGCGGGCGTATAAGGCACGGCAGCGGGGGGAGGCGGAGGGGTTGGAGGATGGGAGGTAGCGTGCTTTTGAATTTTTTAAATGTGAAGATATGGAGTGTTTAATTCGTTCTCTTTTTCCCATTTTTGTGCATCATTTCCCGGGCGGCTTGCCGTATGCGCCGCCGTTGGCTCGTCTTAGTTCGATGGCGCGTTTGTATGGCGGTGCTGTGGGCGGCTGGACCGGGTCGAGAGAGACGTGGTTGTCTGGGAGTTTGTAGGAGGCGTCCGAGTCGAAGGCGGAGAGGTCGCCGCACGCGACAAACGGGGCGATCCATCGAACATCTTTGTCCGGTGACCCGACGGATAGGTCTTCCACTTCAACTTCGCAGATGCCATCCTCATCAAAGCTCTGCACTCGCTCAGGTGTGGAATTCCAAGCGCCGGTTTCTGAATTTTGCATCAACACAGGAGTAACGATCGGCAACGCTGCATTCCTGTCCTCCAACATCTTAGGCAGCCGGTTGCCGACACCCAGCGGCTCCTCAAGGCTAGCCTTGAACCCCTCGGGAGGTTGGAAGTTGATGCAAACGATAAACGCCTCCACGCTACTCGCCCGTGACGAGCGGGGCTTGGCAACGTAGACCTTCTCGAAGAAAATCTTAAGCTGGGCATAGAGTAGGTCCACATTGCGGCCCCTGAAAATCTTAGCGACGAACTTGCCGCCGGGCTTTAGCACGCACAGGGCGAGGTTGAGGGCAGCAAACAGCAGCTGTGACTGCACGTAGATGTCGAGGTCGTGGAGACCTGTTACGTCAGGGGCGCCGTCGCTCAGAACCAAGTCCACGGGGTGTGAGGCTTGCTGATTCATAGTGTCAGGGTCATAGTCAGGATCCAGCGCCTTCAGGAGAAGAGGGACCGTGGCGGGGTGTGTGATGTCTGCTCGGAGGGTGATGATGCCCGGGAGAGGGCTGATTGGCTGCAGGTCGATGGACACAATCTTGACATCCCTTTGCGGCTTGCACTCCTCGGTGGCGGACGGCTCGTTTTCCGTCGCTGACTTGTCCGGATCAGAGCCTGCACTCGAGGGAACAATTTTGAGCATGTGTTGCCGGAACTTGGCTTCTCGATCCTGCCAGGCACAACGGCCGAACTTCTCCCCTTTGATGAGCACTCTAGATAGAACCTGAGACCAGCTGCCGGGGGCGGCACAGAGATCTACGACTCGGGTGACGTTCTCAAAGAGATTGAATTCTGGCACAACATCAGCGGAGGATATGGAACATGGTGATGGCCTGCTCACCTTCATCAAGCTGAAGCAGCTTGAATGCACTTCTTGCACGCCATCCCTGTTCTTTCGCAAGCCTATAATAGGCATCACGCTTATCTTTTGACGATTTTCCCATGCTGTTGAACCTTGTCGTCGGAGCGAAGAGAGGGGCCTCGCAATTTCTCTTGCCAGAGCTTCGCTCACGTGCCTGAAAACAGTCGACTACCAACAGAATTTCTGTGCAGATTAGGGCGGCGGTACAAGGTTTTTCTTACTCTCAAGGGAGTGTTTGGCCGACATTCTCAAGAGTGTTTAGTGAGGGAAGGCTCATCAGAGGGGCCAAAAGCCCGACGATTTCGGTTGATGGCGGGGCAGATGTGAAATACGGTGTAACATAACTAGGTTTTAGCGTTTTGGGCAGGCGGTGGAGTTAGATAAGGGTTAGGGTGACAGGTCAAGAGATCATCCAACCTTCAGCGCTGGAACAAATAACGTTCAAGAGTAAGGTAGCTAGGTTTTTTATCGGAATTTATTTTGATAGTCCCTACAATTTGGAGTTCATCAAAGTCATTATTTCGTGTATATTCTCACGGCCTCATCAACTGTATTGGTCTGCCTGATGTGATGCTTGAACTTGAGTAGCCAAAAGTGGGCCCAAATTTTCATCGGCTGTACGCTGTTTATCTGCTTAACTGCGATTTTTCATTCTCGAACAACACCTCCCGACAAGTGAGAGCTGCTCATACACTCTCTACAGCTGACCTACATATCTCACCATGGGAGTCGAAAAAAAGCGCAAACGAGCAGAGGGCCAGAGCAAGCGCTCCAAGGCGCCCAACATAAACTCTAAACGCCAAAAAACGAATGTCACGAAGCGTATCACGAGCGTACATGCGTTAGCATGGAAATCGGTCGATGTGCCCGAGATGTTCGACGATGCCGAAGGGTTCTACGGCTTAGAAGAGGTCGAAGGGGTTGACATTGTGCGGGAAGGCAACACTGTGAAATTTGTAAGCATTTCCATGCGCCATGGCCTGACCTGTGCCTGTGCTCACAACCAGTCTAAGGTCTCCGCTACTGCTGCTGTTTCCGATGAGAGCGACGAGTTCCACGGGTTCGATGATAGCCCGGGGGTAGATGAGGCCGTTATTAAGAATCAGGCTTCACCCCTAGCACCTGAGTCTGGGAAGAAGGAACCTAAAGTCCAAAATAAGGATGCCAAAGCCCCGAAGGAGAAAACTGCGAAGAGCCTCCAGCCCAAGGCCGACTCCGAATTAGAAGCCAATGTCTTCACCCGGGCCGCCAAAATAGCCGACGCCGACCCCGAGGATGATGGCACTGACATGTCAGAATGGGTCCCGTTGAGTCTCTCTCCGCAGATGCTGTCGGCAATTGCCCGTTTAAAGTTCCCCAAGCCGACGGCTATCCAAGCGAGAGCCATACCGGAAATTACCAACGGCCGCGACGTTATTGGGAAAGCAGCTACTGGTTCCGGGAAAACATTAGCCTTCGGGATACCTATCGTGGAAAGCTGGCTGGCTAAGACGGCGGCTGACAACGAAGCTGGTGGAAAGAAGCAACCGATTGCCCTAATCCTATCGCCGACCAGGGAACTTGCTCATCAGATCACCGACCATCTCAAGCAACTTTGCTCTGGGCTCACCACCTCCCCGTACATTTGTTCAGTAACCGGCGGGCTAGCGGTGCAAAAGCAGCAAAGGCAGCTGGAGAAAGCCGACATCGTCATCGGAACGCCGGGAAGATTGTGGGAGGTGATGAGCACAAGCAATTCCGTGCTCACAGCAGTCAGGGACATCGACTTTCTCGTTGTAGATGAGGCAGACAGACTACTCAAGGACGGCCATTTCAAGGAAGCGGAAGAGATAATCAAGGCCCTAGACCGAACTGTCCAGGAGGAAGAGAATGATGACAGCTCGGAAGATGAGAAGCCACGCCGTCACCGACAAACCCTAGTATTCTCAGCCACCTTCAACAAGGCGCTACAGCAAAAGTTGGCCGGCAAGGCCCGCTACAACCTGATGGGCGAAGCCGAATCCCTCGAGTATCTCCTCAGGAAGCTCAACTTCCGCGAAGCCCGTCCCAAGTTCATCGACACCAACCCGGTCTCACAAATGGCCGAGAATCTGAAGGAAGGCCTCATCCATTGCGGTGATCTCGAAAAGGACCTCTACCTCTACGCCGTGCTTCTCCTGCAACCGACGCGCCGCGCGCTGGTCTTTACGAACTCGATCAACACCGTCCGCCGCCTAACCCCGTTCCTCCAAAACCTCAACCTCCCCGCCTTCGCCCTGCACTCGGACATGGAGCAGAAAGCCCGTCTCCGCTCCATCGAGCGCTTCAAGGCGGGCAACAATAGCGCCGGCGGCGACAACCATGCCTCGTCCATCCTCGTCGCAACCGATGTCGCTGCCCGCGGCCTCGACATCCCCAACATCGACCTCGTGATCCACTACCACGTCCCGCGCTCAGCAGACGACTACGTTCACCGCTCCGGGCGCACCGCCCGTGCCACAAACTCGGGAATATCGGTTTTACTCTGCGGGCCCAAAGAAGCGGTGCCCACGCAGCGGTTAATTGCCAAAGTCCACGCTGCTGCCGCCGCGGCATCCTCTAAGTCATCCAAACTCGCCCATGCCGGCGTCGAGACGATCGACATCGACCGGCGCCTGGTCTCGTGTCTCCGTCCGCGGGTTACCCTCTCCAAAAGGATCACCGAAACCGCGCTGGCAAAGGAGAAGGGTGCGAAGGAGGACGACTGGATGAAACAGGCGGCCGAGGAGCTTGGGGTGGACTACGATCCCGAAGAGCTGGAACAGGTGGGGTCGTGGAAGGGAAGGGGCAGCGGGCGCAAGCAGAAGGAGAGGGAGGCGAAGGAGGTCACCAAGGCCGAGATGAAGCAGTGGCGGTGGGAGCTGAAGGAGTTGTTGAGTCGGCGGGTTAATACGGGGGTGAGCGAGAAATATCTTGGCTGGGTGGACGTGGATGCTCTACTGAAGGGTGCTAGGGGGGAGTTTTTGGGTCAGGTTGAGGGGTTGGGGCTTTGAGGGGTGCGGGATTCAGAGCATGATCTGAGGACATATGGGAGGATGGAGCATGTTATCTGCATAGAGGATGTAAGTAATACATGCATCAGTACGTTCAATATTACAGCAACCGTGGGGAAAGCAGTAATTCTTACAATCCGTATCCAGTTACCTACTCGGCTTATGGGTAGCTAGCGAAACCGAGTCTCATGAATGGTTCCAGCAACTACCATTTCAGCAATTAATCGGGGCCCTACCGTTTCCAGACTGGCGGGATAGCACACATGATTTCCCCATCACCTCCAAAGCACGCCTCCTGCTACACAGGATTTTCTCCCTCTATAGATTTTCATCTCCGGACCGCAGAACGGACCGTTACCACCTAAGGGGGGGTTGGGGACGCAATCACCTACTACGGTAGGGTCAAGAGAGTTGCAAGCTGAAGGCGCTGGGGGTCGCACCGCAGGGAACGCCCTGGTCAGGCTGCATCCATCATGCACATGGGGTGCTTGGCGTTAATAACCCCCCACGCAGCTCGCTTCCTCCCGCCGCCAACTGAGCAATTCTCTTTAGTGTAGGCCATCAAGGTTCGCGTTCCTCGCCGTCAGCCCCGGCTTCACAGAACGGCAATGGCCGACTACACAAGGCAAAACACCGAGTGCATCACCTCATGACCTCCTCAAAGAGCAGCATCTCTTCCGTTGACATCCGCCAATCATCTACCCGGTATAATGTGGAGAGTAATATGGGCATCCGGTGCTATCCTTTGGCTCTGCGGCCGAGGATTAGCTGATGCGTCCTCACATCTAAGTCAAGCTTTGGACTTCGACGCCGCCGACGTCAAGCTCTGGCCAGATCGTTCGCCGGAATCCGAGCTCAGTGCAGGCGGAGCTCCTGCCCTATTCGAGGTGCACCAGGTGGTCCTAACAGTTGAGGAAGATTTGGCATATCCGGAAACGGAACGCCATCTCGGAGAGAAGGAGAGACTGCTTCAGAGAATGAGCAGGAAGCACGGCAAATGGAACGAGCACCACCCTCGCCATCGGCTTCTTGAAGCGCTTCGTGGATTCTCCCACTATGCTCAGACCAACCAGCAGGAGTTGGACCGACTAAAGGGCTTGTATAGCCATGTTTCCAAGAAACAGAAGGCTGTCCGTACCACCCACCGGCAGCCATACCTTACCCATAGAGCATTGGCTAATGCGGCTCAACAGTTGCTCGAGCGTGAAGTCCAATATAGCAAGAAGTTTGCAGATGTCGCCGAGCTTCTGGCGAAGAACCAAGATGTCTGCCACGACATTGTGCGGAATGCACTAGAGTTTTATCAGGTTGAACGGCGCGAGTTAGACGAGCACGTCCAGCAGATGAACGCCGCCGGCCGGGGCCCCGAGCGAGTTAGCGTCGCCCAGGCACTAAAGCATTTTGTCCGAGACTGGGCAGTTTCCGGGGCCAACGAGAGAGACGCGGCCTTCCCATGCATCACGAAGGCCCTGCAGGCGTTGTATCCAGATGCCGGACAGGGGCCTGTGAGAGTGGTCCTTCCTGGCGCCGGCCTCGGACGGCTGGGCCATGAGATTGCGCAGCTCAAAGGTACAGTCTCGCAAAGTCACCATGTGTCCCCTGACAGCCCGCTGACGCTGTGTCCGCAGGGTTCGAGGTCACAAACAACGAATGGTCCATGTACCAAAACATAGCGTACCGGTTCCTCGAACGCCACGGCCGTCGAGACGCGCACACCGTCTACCCCTTTGTGGACTCATGGTCCCACCACCGGTCGACGGCCGACATGCTCCGCCCCATTTCTTTTCCCGAAGCCCGCCTCAACACCAGCGGGGTCGTGCTCGTCGAGGGCGATTTCACAACCGTTTTCCACGGCGACGCGGCCACCTTCGATGCCGTG
Source organism: Madurella mycetomatis (assembly GCA_022530565.1). Classification (NCBI taxonomy): domain Eukaryota; kingdom Fungi; phylum Ascomycota; class Sordariomycetes; order Sordariales; genus Madurella; species Madurella mycetomatis. Next base: position 7,750,472 of record JAJTVB010000003.1, on the reverse strand, counting down.
GTAACGCACTTCTTCATCGACACGGCGCGCAACCTCATGAGCTACTTCGACACCATCTACCGGATTCTCAAGCCGGGCGGATATTGGATCAATTTTGGCCCGCTGCTCTACGGCACCGGGCCGTTCGTGCAGCTGTCCCTGGAAGAGATCATCGTCGTGGCCGAGGCGATGGGCTTCGAGTTTCAAGAGGTCCCTCAGGGATGTGGCGAGGTGACTCTCCCGGGCAAGGTTGTCCGCGGGCTCGAGGCAGCGTATGGCTTTGATGAGAGGGCGCTGACCAAGAACGCCTACAATGCGCAGTTTTGGGTCGCGCGGCGCCGTCATTAGGTCTGTACAGTAACGTGCTGAATAGAGAGAGTGTTTCCATGAGAGCCTAAGCCCCTAACCAAGTTATCCACGCCACATCAGCACCATTACTACCAATGACACTATATATCCCGTCAACCCCTAGCTCCTTGTTTTCCTCCCGCTTACACAACCACCACCGTTGCAGTCACTCCCCCCTCCCTACAACACCTCCTCTTTAAGCCCACTTCCCCAGCACGCTCATCACCACCATGCCCGCAACCAACCCGGTCAAACCCAGAAGCGTATCCCCAAGCCCGGCGTCGCTCAGCGCGCCGCCGAAAGCCCAGTCGGCTGCCCACATCTCCACCACGCCGACCCAGAGGAGTATGCCGGCCGAGAAGGCGTCCAACACGCCGATCGCCACGACCGTCTGCGGGTCATTCCCGTTGAACTGGTTCAGGACGCCGATCCCAATGGCCATGCCCACGGGGGTGACGAGCGCGAAGGCGGCGCCGAGGGCGAGCTTCTTGGCCAGGGGCACGTGAAAGTAGGTCGAGCCCTCCAGCGCCGGGGGGTTGGCAGCAGCACTGCCGTGCGTGTCGGTCTTTTCCTGCGAATCAGTCAGCGAGGGCGCGCCATGGTGCAGGCCATGGCTGTGGCCGTGGTGCCCTTGCGCCAGCATGCCCGAGATGGGCCGCGTGCCCAGGTCGGCGATGCGGCTCCCCAGGGCGAGACCTTCGAACATCTGGTGGAAGAGGATGACGGCGAAGAGGGTGAGGAAGAAACTGTCGCCGGCTACTACGAGGGTGACGCCGATGACTGTTTTTGTGGGGGTGTGGGTGGTTAGTAAGTAAGTAGGACAAAGGAATTTTGGCATAGCCGGACGGGGTTCACAGAGGGTTCTTTACTTATGGAGTGGAATATGATGCCAGCTTCCATGACATATAGGCTGACTGTTTCGAGTCTCTCGGCGGCCTTACCCGGCGACGTCTCGGCGCCTTCGGCCTTCTTCTTGCGGGCTTGCCACTTGACTAAGCGGTAGCCGAGGTATTCGATGAGGAAAGAAATGAAAAGGCCGGCCATGACGATGGAAGCGGTGACGGCCTCGTATTGAAGGGCTCCGATACATTCGTTGCCAAACATCAGTTCTGCGTGTGTGTACAGCTGTGGAAGGTGCGTGGAATTAGCCATCTGAGCTCGCCCTCTTGCTGCCGGTAGCTACCTACATGCACGAGACTCGTCGACAGGATAACACCAGTGCCGAACTGCCTGACGACCATCAAGGCCGTGGCGTTTATTCTAGAGGTTATGAACTTGGAGAGAATCATGGGAGCAAAGACGCCTGTTACGAGGATGGTTCGTTAGCCCCTGAACCGTGCGGCCATCCAGCGTGCGCGGACATACCAATGGCGCTGGTAACCAGAATTACGAACAAAAGTCCAATTCTGAGAGGCACGTTGTAATCGCGTTCCCTTCGCCCGCAGCTTCGTGGACCCTCTTCTCCGCCAGCACCGACGCAGTGTCTCACCGCGAAGTTAGCCAACAAGCGTAGGTCAGGGCGCGGATAGACCGCAGGGGCTTTGGAGATTCATACTCAACACCTGCGTGGAAGTGGCAGTTTTCTCCAGCGGGTTCGTTCGCATTTCCTTCATCTTCCTCCGAAGCGAGCTGGATCTGAACGTCGTCTCCCGACGGCGAGACGCAGAAGCTAAACCAAGGATGTTGGTCAGTGTCGGGTCTGTGCCGGAGCGACGGGAGTGTACCTACGTGTCTGGGCCATGGCTGTGACAGCTGGTATACTGGGGTGGTAGATCTGATGTTGCTGTCACAGTTGTGTCGACTCGATACTCAGTCGCGTCCGCGAAGCAGTACCTATGAGGCCGAACATTGATCATGTCAGCTTGCATACACGTTCCGAGTTCCTTCTGTCAGACACGGTACTGACACTTCGGTCTCGTGCATATGACAATCGGTTACGGCGGTGATCCTGCTGCTCGTCGCAGTCGGGGCTGGTGTGGCTGCTGGACCGTCGCCAGCGGCGTCTGCCGCGACAACTTGGACCTCGCCGCCATTGGGATTCATGCACCACCTAAGGAAGAGCTGTTAGAAAGAAAGGCTTGAAGCGGCGCCGGGAGATTTTGGACTTGCGTTTCCGTGGCATGCGCATGGCAGTCTGTATAGGAACTTGGTAGGTCGGAAGTCGCGGTTCCCGTGGCGAGGATGCGGTATTCTGTAGGTCCCACCATGCAGTACCTGAAGCCGGATGTCACTAATTCGCCGTGGGATTCTCATCCAAAAACAGGCACTTACTGAACGGTCTCGTGCATATGGCATGCGCTGACTGCCGTAATGGACGGGCTTGCCTGCCTCCGCTGTGCTGGGCTTGGGGAAGCGGTCCCGGAGACTCCAGCAGCGGCCAGTGAAATGGCGAAGGGCAAGCCATGGCAGATCCAAACCCACGTGGGAGCCATGGTAATCCGGATTCAATATCCGATGTTCGCGGACGGGTGCCAGAAGAAGCGCTCGTTCGTCAGAACCAAGGTTGAAACCGCGCGCGCCGGGGACTCGGAATCTGTTCATGTATCAGCGGCGAGCTCGCACATTGTACCTTAAGATAGGGTATTTATCAAATCAACTGAGAGTTTGGTAAGTGCCATGACACACCGACATGCATACCTTGAGGCAGGGCAGCTTGGCTTGCAACAGTGGACCTTGATGGGCATGCATAGTATTCTGTTCAGCTGGGTCTTGGGCAGAATACCGAAAGAGGCCACCGAGCTCACAGCCAGAAGGACCCCCCAGACCGCTCACTATTGAGCACCGGTTCTTCAAGCAACGCAATGGCGTTGTCTACACGTCCCCCCCCCCCCCCCCCACACACACATGCTATTGGATGGAACCCTGAGCGGCCAAGAGAAGGGGGGGCGAGAGAAGCGAGAGGGAGAGAACCTTGATGGCCACGGCCTCGGCAGCGGCCCGTTCACATAACGTAAGGAAGCGGCCTGGAAGGGAAAAGCAGGGTTCTCCGTGATCATGCTGCCATCTGCCAACATTTTCTGCCTGAAGCTGGAAACATCTCCGTCAATGAGTACTACAGTGCTCAGTGCAGTCCCTCGCGTGCCATTACGACCCTGCTGACTTCACCCCCACTCATCACCACTTACACCGAGCTAACATGAGATAACACGATGGCAACTCATAGGCGATTAGTCTTCACGTCCATGTCATTGCTGGCGCTAGGATTTGAACCATACGATAGCGACAAGCCCGAATTCGACCACATGTGGTGGCTGCATAGCATTATTTTATTTTTATTTTTCCCCTCCCTCAGCGGCACAGCCAGGAGGGTTCACCGACCTCATACAGGACGCCGCATTCCCATCCGCTTAAATCCCGGAGTTGAGAATGGAACTTCATAGACAGACAGGCTCCCACTCGCCCTCGATAAAAACCTAGTATCGATACTTCCTGGATAATTATTAGGAGGCCGTAACGCTCGCCCGTGTGCTTCGCGTCAGACATATTACGGATGTTGCATAGGTCCAAGGGGATTTTACCTTGGGCCACTTGACAGTATGCATGGGTGAATTTGAGGTCCCCCAAAATTCCTACCATGTCAGAATTGTTCATTAATGCTCCCCATAAACGGCGTCAGGTCACTGACGATTTAGAGTTTCCTCAGTTTCCCCTCGATTGCTTAAACGTCCACTATCCCAGCAGGTGAGCGAAAACAAACCGAGCTTATAGCAGCCTCCGTCCCGACGCAACACCCACTCGAGAAGAACGAAACCGCACCTACCACAACATCGCCGCAGTAGAAGTAGCCAATAGGCCGGGCCCAGGAGGCTTGGTTATTGGTTCTTGACAATCCCAGTGGTCTCTATGCGGTTCACACTGGCTTGATCCGGTGCACGGGCACGATCTTTGGGATTGGGCGGCGGCACCAGCTAGAAGTGGCCTTGGGGGCTCCAGGTGCGCAGTGAATGTGACATAGGGCGTTATTACGATGCCCGAGCTGCTCCGGGAGTTGTGGTTGACGGGGGAAGCTCGCAGTGCCCCCAGACCTGAATGCTCCCACGGAGAACGGAGGCAAACATCACACAGTAGTCATCGCGCGGCATACCCAAATATCCTGTCGTAGACAGCCAGCGCACTGGCGAGTCATCGGTGCATACGAAGTCATGGTAATTATGGTGGTCGTGATGGAAATGCCGGTGCTTGTCAGGGCCTCTGAGTTGTAGTAGAGCGTTGCAGACAGCCAGCCACCAACCTCCAAAGTGGCCGCAATGGCGGAGATTGGGGTGCCGGCGCCCGAGAACGGCACGCCCGAGGTTGAGTAAGCGCTGTTCTTGAAACTGACAAAGCCTGAACTGTTTGTTACTGTAGCATCTACTCCCAACCGCACAGTGGTGCTCGCGATGCGCATCGGAGACAGAAGTACGGAGGTCTCTCTCGCTTGGCAAAATACAGCAATAAGCAGCGTTGGCACGAGGATGGCCATACCGAGAGACCCAAGCTTTGCTCGGGGACTTCTACATGAGGAATTATTAGCCCCAGACTTGTTTACCAGTCCTCTAGACATCAGATTACCGGCCGGTGCTCACTTAATGTCCTACCACCAAGACCACCATCTAATCAGTCGGTGGTTAGCTCAGTTACCTGCCAACATGTCAGGCCAACATAGCCATGATGGGCCATACCTCGGCCTCGGTTGCCTCGCCCGCTGATTGGTCGCCCGTTTGAAGATGGTACCCTCTTGTCCGCGTTGTATGCGGCCAAGACACAGCGAACACGGTTTAACGTTGTGATATTAAAAGAAATATTGATTGTCAAGGACGCTGCTAGCGAGACGTCAGGGTTTCATTTTCGCCTGTGATAGAGTGGCCGTCAAGGTTCTTCCTCCTTCGGCTCCCTAACGCCAATCACCACTTCGAATATCAGCCCAGACAAACGGATAACCTCGCAGTGCTGCCCTCTTTGTGGTCAGCTACCAAATCATGATGGTAACGTTCGGGCTCTGTGGCGTTCGAGCTTTGACTCTGCACGTATCGAGATGGCATAGAGTTATCTGCTAGTCGTCGGCATCGAAGCACACGGGAGTATTATCAACATGACCTTACGAAAATAAAGTAGTAATAGGGGGAGTTATTTCCACGAGAAATGATAAAAGGGGCATCGCCTGTCCTTAAAGGACAGAGGGAGTCGAACGGTAGACCATTGTCCATCAAACTTGTCTAGTCAAACCATCAAACCATCCACCACGAAGTCCACAATGAAGTTGACCGGAACATTTCTGCTCGTCGCCACGGGGCTCATTACCCTTGTCTCTGCCACTCCTGGCCCACAAGGCGCCGGCCGCCTGGCGAAGCGCGACTGCGTAGCTGCCTTTGGCTCCCTCGTTCTTGACGGGCCATGCACCGAGGGCTTCGACGAGTGCGAGTTCTGCTGCCCAGGCCTTTTCAATGCAACAGCCCAACCAGGCGCTGACCACTGTCACCTCGGGCATGGGTCTTGCACGTATTGCGAGTGCGGTCAGCTCGAGTGGCACTGCGACGACCATGACGAGTAAATCGACGACTAGGGGCTGCTGAGACCAGAGTCAGTTCGGGGAAAAGGCACCATCATCCGGCATATTACTGTTTAAGAGCTAACTGCAAGGAGTTGGGCTCGTCATTCATGAGTGTCCCTCGATCTGCTGTTTCCCTAGGTAGACAGCCAGGTTCGGTACGCTGCTTTGAGCTTCCGGGGGGTTGGGGTTGGGGTTGGAACTGGAGAAGGGTATTAGGCTCTGAGGTTCTGGTGTCATAGATGCATTTAATTGGCTACTTGTGGTTAAATCCTTCTGGATGCCGTGCCTAAGTCGTTGTCTTTCACAACCTCCAGTGCTATACTCATGTCTGATGTGCGTGGGAAAATGACAGTAATCTGTTTTCCTAGTGAAAAGACTATGGGTAGACTATGGCAATGGGTTATGCCTTCCGTCCTCTTGGCAAATAAATCCCCCGAGCTCCTGCAGCTCCTACGACCAATATCGAGTTCAGCAATCCAAATACCTGTATACAGAATACATTATATTAGTAGTACTAGTTCATCAACGGCCAGTCTCTAAACGAGCCATGCCTGGGCCCCACGCCTTCCGATATCCTCCCAGAGAACGAAATAAGCCCTTCACAAGCATAAACCTTCGAAGCCTCGACAACAAACTTGAATCGCCGTGGTCGCTATTGCTCGTGACTGTATGCGCGGTTGTGGGTACCTCCGGTACCTGCCAGAAGCCCACGCCATCCTGACTCCTGAGTACGGTTTGTGAAGGACGAACGAAGCTTTTTAGGCGGGTTAACATGGGTATTTGTAGTCCGGGCCGATTAGGGTTGTCATGGTAGCTACAATTTCCGCCGCAGAATACGCATGAGAAGTGGGCAGCGTATTTCTCGCATCGATGCTGTAGCTGCCGCTTCAGCTTTCGTTGCCGCTTCGATCCCTCGGCCAACCCCTTCGTGAAAAGAGTCTGTTCCCGGCCGCTGGTGGCTGTGCAAAAAGTATAGATTGAACCAGTGGATACGGACAAAGAGAGAGAGGTTTCGGACGGGGCTTCCTCGTCATCGTGTGGTTGCGATGAGGCCGTGTTGGTTGCTGTTGCAAGATGCTCCCACAGCGCGATGCCGACCTCTTCGCTGATCACGGGCACGTAGACGATTCGCTGGCAAGCGCGTATGCCCTCAGTCCTTTCAAGGGAACCAACGGATTGCAGCTCGTCAAGAGACAGGCTGCAGCGAATCGAGAAGGAGTCCCAGTGGTCCGGCCAACCCCGTTGGGCAAATGCTCTGAGGTACTCATTTGCCTCCCAGACAGCTATCACCCACGACTTCTCAACACCTTCCAGCTCAATGCCCTGCTTCTGGGAAGCGATCGTGGGATCTGAGCTTGACATCGCCACAGGGGGGAAAAAGAAAAGAAAAGGCCGGGATATTGTTGAGTTGAGGGAAGGAGACGGAGACAGATAGCGGACGCGCAGTCTGTTTCTACTTAATATACCATAATAAAGAGGTCTCTGAGGTCTGAGCATGGCGCTAATGGTCTAAACTTACAATGAGGGAAGAAGGTGGCCCCGCAGCAGGGGTCTGGCTAAGTCCGCCAGTGCGTGAACATAGCGATGATGCAAAAATCGTTAAGTGAGCATGTTCCAGCGGCCATTTTGACCTAAGAAACAGTATTGGCCCACCGAGCCATTAATTTCCAAGAACACTCCATACTATGGTGTTCACATAACACGGTTATAAAGCAACAGCTTCCTGTTCTTACTCCAATAGCCTGTTCCTCGCGCAACGAGTTATTCCTATTGTAACAGGCTGCGGGTAACTCTATTGTCCAGGTAAAGAGAGAGCGAGCCTACTAGGTAATCAAATGGTCGGTCTGGAAATCCGATCTCGGGTATACAACCAGTCCAAGTGGGGAATAACAAATCCTAGGGCCCGAAGTTCGACGGTCAAATACTCTGTTCTTGATAACACACCCTGCTACGAAACTAACAGTACGACGGTACCCTTTCGAAAAAAAAAATACACCCTCTCCGCACAGTAAATCCAAGAGAAGCGGGGAGCGGTTTGATGCCAGGTCCAAGTTATTGCCAACACAGGTACCTGCTCCTTGCGTATCTCGTTCTGTCTTTGCGATTTTGATTTGGAAATTCCATAGCTTGCAACAACCCACGTTAATTTCCATACTCCGAATATGGCTGCTCGGGAACTGCAGCGAGTTTTCGATGTTGATTGGCGCTGCAGGTGGAGATTCTAGTGAACATTTGAGGAGGTAGCAAGTTTGAGATGGAACTTAACGGAGTCCCGTGCTTCCGGTCATGATGCTTCACCGCCCAGGGATTGCCCAATCGGCTTTCCCCCATGGCTGCCTTCAGTTAACTCAAAGCACCAGATATTTACCTGTAAGTACGTTACAGCGGCAGCACGACGTTTGGTGTCTCAACCGGCTACTCTTTCCGGTCTTGGCCGTAGATACACAAGTTTCTGCAAAATGTGTCACTCCGGGGACCGAACTGCACAGCGGCGAGGGCTCATGCGTCGAGACAATATCTCATATCTAGGGAAATGCAGAGATTCCCCACGTCTGTAAACATTACAGTGCCGGGAGAAAACGCGGCGCAAGTCCTCAAATCCGTCAGAGATAGAGTGTCACAGTGGAGGTCGGAGATCTTGTGATTCGTGTCACCTGTCAGAGGTCCCGGGCTTAAGCCGCTGCTTCGTGCGTGGTTACGTAGCCTTCTCCATAGTCCGAACCCGTCACGGCTTACACAGAATGTCGTTGTCGTGATGCACCGCCAAGAAATCGATGAGCTGGGATTCTGGGCTTCCAGAAGCCCCGTCCGGTCCACTCGGCAAGTCCCCTGCTGCACAGGGGGTTTTCGTTCAGCCTTACTGTGTATCCAAGTATGTGGGGTGATCCGTGCCACCCTGGCCAACAACCCGCGAATCAACACCATCGGCTGGATAATGGGGACGTCAGGCAAATCATCGAGAATCCAGCACTTATCAACAGACTCCAGAGTGGATAGCAGACACTTGAACATCGATCTATCTAGGGGTCTCCCGCCGCGGTTTCTTGAACCGCGTATTGCATGATTCGCAGCTCACTGATCACCGGATCCTTGCATTACGACAGGGTTTTCTTTTGCTTTTTCTTTTCTTTTTATTTTCGAACTGGGAGCCAAACCTTCTTATCAACCAAGGATCACCAGCACCTGAAAAAAGACTAGCGGGGTCACCCGCTTGCTTAGTTCTTACGTCTTCGGGCCCAGCACGCGACATCTCGCTCGGAAAACAGGAATTCACAGCAGCATACTCGTCAGCCAAAACGGCCTGTTCCGCCGTCGATTGTCGTCCGCTTTTGTCTGCCATCCGGTGGCAATTCCACACGGGCCGTTTTATCCAACATGTCGGAGGCCTACCCTGGCCCGCCCCTCTCGACCGTCTACCGACAGGGGAACGCAGATAGGGCGTCCCCGAGCCTTTCCATCAGCGAGATACAGCGCCCGCGCTCATTGCATCTCTTGGTTGCTGCCAATGGCCCCCGAGATGTGGCCTGCGCTCAGGCAATCGCCGTCCGCCTGTCTAAAGAATCGCAGATCGTCACACGAGCGATAGTCGACGAGATGACGCATAGGCTGGCACAGGAGATCATGGTGCTTCAAAACCGGAGCCTGAAGAAAGGTGGCGCCGATGGCTCGAGCGCGAAAGACATCGAGAGCTGCCAGCAGCAGGCGTCTGAGCTGGTCGACTGGGCCGATCTGCTCGTACTTGCGCCCATTGACGCCGATACCCTCGCCAAGATGATGTGCGGAATATCCGACACATTGTTGCTGGAAGTGTTGCGGGGCTGGGATCCGTCAAAGAGGATACTACTGATCCCGGGTATGACAACTCAGATGTGGGAGAATCCCGTGACCAAGAGACAAATGAGCAAGCTACATCGCAAATGGGGTTGGATCAGAGTCATGCCACCAATTCTCTGGCACTACGACAAAGGGGTCAATCCCAAGCGCATTGTCGAATGGAACAGCTTCAACGAGGTTTTGGGCATCATCAAGAACCAAGCTGATTTCCTGAAGCTGGGCCACGATGTCGAGGTCGGCGCCCCGTCAGGAGCGCTGTCTGCTGCCAGCAACAAGACGCGGAGCACGCTCCCTCCAGAACTCTGGAGCATGATTTTCGAGTTCACGAATGACTGGGAGCTGGCCACATGCCTTGGCGTCTTCACGAACCTCGAGATGCCCACAAGTCAAGGCTGGAGGCGTGAGCCTAAGGACCCCAGCGATCTGTTGCAGGTATTTATGCACAAATTGGAGTGGACCCTCCTCAAGGCCGATACCGAGGCAGTCTGCAAGCAGCTGTCCGAGGCGCCCGCATCGTTCCATGACCTGTCGGCCCTGGCCGTCCACCTCATCTTCAAGTTCTCCCTGACCGGCGTGCTCACGTACATAGAATCCAACTTTCCACACATCTTCAAGTGCTTCGACGGCAAAACCATCCCGACCAAAGCCTCGGCGTACTACGGCCGGACCGACATCCTCGACTGGTGGTCCAAGTCGCCCTCCTTCCTGGAGAAGCAGTACGACGCGGAAGCACTGAACGGAGCGTCGGGGCGGGGTTTCGTGCACGTCCTCGAGTGGTGGCGCCGCTCGGGCCTACCGCTCAAGTACACCGAGTCAGCCTTTGAGATGGCCAGCTCCAAGGGCTTCGTGCATGTGCTCGAGTGGTGGCGCGAGGCGAACATGCAGGACGCGTCCATCGTGCTCAAGCCCGGCCGCTCGCTACTGGCCGCGGCGCAGTGGGGCCAGCTGGCGGTGATGCGGTGGTGGGAGGAGAGCGGCATCCCGGTCGGCCACCAGGACGCCGTGTGCAAGATGGCCAGCCGATGGGGCCAGGTCAAGGTGCTGGATCTGTGGCGCCAGCTGCGCGGCGACGAAAAGCTGCAGTACGACAACCAGATCCTCATTGAGGCGACCTATCACGCCCACATCCCCGTCCTCGAGTGGTGGCGCAAGTATGCTCACGGAGAGCTGCCCGGGATGGAGGAGGGAAGTGGCAATCGAGTCGAGTACAAGACGATGGACGTGGAGGAGGCCCTGGATGACTCGCTGGGCGACCAGACAAAGGTCAGGAGGTGGTGGGCTGAGAACGGGCTTAACCTAGGGCTGGGAACAAGCGAGTGGATGAAGGTACGGTACTTATGAATGATACTTGCGGGGGGAAAGAAAGAAGGGAAAAGGGAGAAAAGCGTCGTGACAGTCGGATAGCCGAGTATTGTTGCTAATGGTTGGGTTGGCTGTCTGTTGGTGAGAGCAATGGATGGTTTGGAAGGTCTTAGTGGTAAAAAAAAGTGATAGCCGAGAACTTAGCACATAGTGGGAAAAGCCTATACACGACTCATGGAAGAATGAAGACATGTATATCATGAGCTATGGGTATCTCGTACGGGCTTAAAGAAAAAGCGACACGAACTCAGACAAATTTCGATGGGTTGCTGGGTATCATCTTCTTCAGAACGTCAATCTGCCGTGCTTGCCTCTTGTTCTTCAGCTCAGCAATGCCACGTTTGTCCAGCCGCCGCATTCCATTCGAGTAGACTACCGTCAAGTCTGGCACCACCTCGCCAGCCGTTATTTCGGTATGTGGTGTGAGCGTGCAGTGCTATCACAAGGACGTGTCAGCCACCAGCGCAGCGGAAGAGGGTATCTTGGGAATCAACTCACCTTCCCAACTACAGCCCCCGCCCCGACCTTGGCCCCAACCCCCACCGTCGTCCCTTCTCCAATGATTGTATCCCCAGCCTCGACAGAGGCACCCACCTCGACAGTCACGTAGTCACCTAGCGTGACGGCAGCCTCTGTAATCCTGCCCGACGTGCCCACCGCGCCGATGACGGCCCGCTCGTGCACAACGCAGCGCCGCCCGACATTGATGCGCCCTGCGAGCGAGTCCAGCTTGGCCCGCGGGTGGACCACGCTCTCGCTACTGACGGTTATTAAGTTGCTGCCGGTCAGGAGGGCTGAGTCGGCAATAGTTATCGACGAGGAGAAATGTACGGGCGGTTTGGGGCCGGACTGGGAGACTGGGGGGAGGATGGAATGACGTTTGGAAGACATTGTTTCGTTGCTTCTATTTTCCCTAATTTTTTTATTTTTTATTTTTTATTTTTTATTTTTTATTTTTTATTTTTTATTTTTTATTTTTTATTTTTTATTTAACGGTGGTGATGTTGGATTAGGTCGGCGCCGGCAATGCATAGTTGCTATGGCTCCCGCTTTCGCTGGAAGCCCTATCGGCTGACAGCTAGCAAACGCGTCCGAGCTCTTCCCAAAGTCGCGAAGTGTGGAAGCTTCCCCACGCTGCGTCAGAGCTCAGAGGCTCTTGGCAAGTTCCCGCCACAAAGTGTCCGCCACACCGAATTGGGGTAGGTTGTAGCCAATCAGAGAGATTCCGAAACCAAACCTCACGAAAGCCGCTCAATTGATCCGTCGCTCAGTCGGCAACTTCAAGCTTGTCCACGACATCCGCCGACTTTCCCGTCCCGATTGGCATCGCACACCTCTGCTCTGCCGAGCAGAGACTGCTACCGCATCAATACCGGGCTCCTAAAATGCTCTCACGTACTGCGGCGCCGACTAAGGCGTCGGCAAGGGCCATTTCGAGCGCTGCGGCAGCCGCCACCCAGCAATGTCGCTCCTTCGCCACGGTCCAGGACGCCGGCGCCGCCCCGAAACGCACCTACGGCGGCCTGCGGGACCAGGACCGCATTTTCCAGAACCTCTACGGCCGCTACCCTCCCGACCTTAAGCATGCGAAGAAGATGGGCGACTGGCACAAAACCAAGGAAATCATCCTCAAGGGCCACGATTGGATCATTGGCGAGATCAAGGCCTCGGGCCTACGCGGGCGAGGCGGTGCCGGCTTCCCGTCGGGTTTGAAATGGGTATGCAGTGATTCCCTTGCTGTTCTACGTCAATTGGGCGCAAATGACTAACCTTTCATTGCTTCCTGATAGTCGTTCATGAACTTCAAGGACTGGGACAAGGACAACAAGCCGCGCTATCTAGTCGTCAATGCTGACGAGGGTGAGCCGGGCACCTGCAAGGACCGCGAGATTATGCGCAAGGACCCCCATAAACTGGTCGAGGGCTGCTTGGTTGCCGGGCGGGCCATGAACGCCACGGCTGCCTACATCTACATCCGCGGCGAGTTCATCCAGGAGGCCGCCATCCTCCAGAACGCCATCAACGAGGCCTACGCCGATGGTCTAATTGGGAAGAACGCCTGCGGCTCTGGCTACGACTTTGACGTCTACCTCCACCGTGGTGCCGGTGCTTACGTCTGCGGTGAGGAGACCAGCCTGATCGAGTCGCTCGAGGGCAAGCCCGGAAAGCCCCGCCTTAAGCCTCCTTTCCCGGCGGCTGTCGGTCTGTTCGGCTGTCCGTCCACTGTCGCCAACGTCGAGACGGTTGCCGTCGCCCCCACCATCTGCCGTCGCGGTGGCAGCTGGTTCGCGAGCTTCGGCCGCGAGCGCAACCAGGGTACCAAGCTCTTCTGCATCAGCGGGCACGTCAACAACCCGTGCACGGTCGAGGAGGAGATGAGCATCCCGATGCGGGAGCTGATCGAGAAGCACTGCGGCGGCGTGCGCGGCGGCTGGGACAACCTGCTGGCCGTCATCCCAGGTGGCTCGTCGACGCCCATCCTGCCCAAGCACGTCTGCGATGACCAGCTGATGGACTTTGACGCGCTCAAGGACAGCCAGTCGGGTCTGGGCACGGCCGCCGTCATCGTCATGGACAAGAGCGCTGACGTGGTGCGCGCCATCTCGCGTCTCAGCCATTTCTACCGGCATGAGTCCTGCGGCCAGTGCACGCCCTGCCGCGAGGGCAGCAAGTGGACCGAGCAGATCATGCAGCGGTTTGAGAAGGGCATGGGTCGCGAGCGTGAGATTGACATGCTGCAGGAGCTGACGAAGCAGGTCGAGGGCCACACCATTTGCGGTAAGTTGCTGTCTACTTTGTAACGTCGGAGGGCGTGACGCTAACGGCATCTGCTTGTGTAGCACTCGGCGAGGCCTTCGCTTGGCCCCTCCAGGGTCTCATCCGCCATTTCCGGCCGGAGCTCGAGGCACGCATGCAAAAGTTTGCCAAGGAGACTGGTGGCGAAGCGCTGGCTGGCGGTTGGGAGCACGATGCAAGAGCGCAGGGCAAGCTCACTTCTCCAGGCATGTAGACAGGGAGGTGTTGGGTGAGAGTGGATGATGAGAGGATTTTGAACCAATGTACACTGTACATACGCCGACTCGCCTTAGAGTTCTATACGGGCTATATTGTATTTACTTTGTCGAGCTTAAGAGCAACGGGGAATACACAAACAGGTTAGTGGTCCGACTGCTTATACCGACTTTGATGGAGTAGCCTAGTCTGCCCCCCACCGCTACTCTCCCTTCATCTCAAGGGGGTGCTCAAGGTTTCATCCAGAGTTGAGAATTAAGCGTGTTGATCTCCGTCGTAAAGGTATTCTTTCTTTTCCAACCCCTGTTGATGCCGAGACAAGAAACCGGAGCGTTCCGGGCAAGTTGGCCAATCATAGAGAGTCTCCCACAGATTTTCTCAAACTTTTAAGACTCAGTTTCATTCATCAACCAACCACATCGACATAATTGTATACTGCTGAGAAGCCTGCCGCTCGACATATTCACAGATTTCTGTTTCCTTCTCAGTTTCCTCCATACCCTCATAATCGCAACAGTTACGGGGGTTCCTCTGCCCGTTTGAAGATGGCGAACGGGGTCAGCAACTTGGAACAGTTTACCAGATTTGGGACTGATGCTTGTGAGTTGGATATCAGTGTTGTCACTGATTTATTTTCATTCGCCCATTCTCTCGGATCCCGAATTTTCCAGCATCAACGCTTTGCGTTTCTTCCCCTTGATTTACCACGTCATCCAACCGAACCGCATCTCCAAATCCTCGTCTCTTCCTTCCGCTCCGCGCACTTCATCTACAGACCGCTTAGCAAACAAATAAACAAACAATCCAAACCACCAAACTGACCACCAAGCAACCCAACAAAAAAAGACGGCCTAGAACGCCTCCTCCGCCTCCTCCAATCCCTCACCCAGCTCCTGCTCTCCTACCCCTCCCTCATCCCCTTCCTCCTCCCCTCTTCCTCCCTCATAGCGATCGCGCATCCAGACAGCATCCTCCTCTCCGGCCTCCGCAACCGCCTCGCCACCCTCCGCCGCTCCTTCCGCCTCTTCCGCTTTCTCGAGTCCTTCGCCTCCGCCTGGGCAGCAGCGACGGCGCCAGCAGCAGCGGCGGGGGCGGTACCGGCGGCGGCGGCGCTGCAGCGGCACCTGGACGTCGCAGCCAAGTCGTTTACTGGCATGTACCTCCTCCTGGAGAGCGCGACCTTCCCCGAGGCGCTGGACGTCCCAGGCCTAAGCGTGTGGGGCCAGGAGAGGGCGGGGCGGCTGAATGTGGAGGCGCAGCGGTTTTGGTTCCTGGGGCTGGTTTGCGCGGTTCTCGGTGGCGGGTTGAGGGTTTTTACGGAGGGGAGGCCAGCGGTGGAGGAGAAAGGGGACGGGAAGGGGGAGGGAAAGCGGGATGGGAGGGAGGAAAAGAAGGTTAAGGTTGGGGCTGTGGACGCGGACGCAGGCGCCGCTAAGGTGAGGGCGAGGAGGGAAAAGATTGTTCGGAGGATGGTGGCGGATGTGATGGATCTTGCTATCCCCGGCTCGGTGGTCGGTTGGGTACCCTTGTCGCCCGGGGTAGTGAGTTTCCTGATGCTTTGGAGCACTGTCTTGACCGGGCGAGAAGTGTGGGAGAGGTGCGGCGCGGAAGTTGCCGCTGCTAAGGGAGTCAAGGCGTAGATACTGCGAGTCCCCGGAGGGAGTAGGCTTGCACGATTCACAATTGGGTTGAGGTCAAGGTATGAATCGAATATGCATTGGTTCGATACGACTACTCTTAATCATTTCCCATCCTATAAAATACACTCTGCAAATTTAGACCGATCAACGACAGCCGTGGCTCAGTCGCCTTGGGACAGAGTCGGTAGATATCAACGTCCTCAAACATGCATTGACTATATGGGTGTTCTGAGGTAACTACAAGACCGAGACCGCCGGCTCGATACAACCAGTCTGCCAAACCATCGAGTCGCGGGATGAGCTGATCATGCACCGTACAAACCATACAATGGCGTCGAGCTTCTAAGCCCTGGTTGGCCTTTTGAGACGAAGTGCACAAGATCTGAGGTAATGTACCTTGCTCAGCGGGCTGTACGGCAAGTGCAATGTTGACAGCTGGTCGCCAGCGGGCGGGTGCCCCTCCCTGCAAGGGACAATGTGGGGAAATCAAAACTTTAATCTCGGTGTCGGTGCGGCAGAAAACCGAGAAAAAAAGGCGGTGAGGCGCAACCAAAGGAACGCTCCCGAAATTTTTCTTTTGCGACAGCAACCGCGTTCGAGGCACTCGAACCCCTTCTTTGGATCTCTGCCCGAGAGGGTGCGGAAGCCGAACCTTGCAGGACTCTACTGATCTTACATCGCAAACTTCGGCCCATGTCCGCACCACCAGCGTGGCTTTTTTCCAACAACTGCGCGCACTCTAGTAACAAGAAACCAACCAACAGTGCAAGCACATCGACGATGGCGGGGAACAAGAAGGCGAAAGCCAGCGGTTCGCAAAAGAAAGCCGCAATGACCGACAAGCCATCCTCGGCCGTGCCGCCACCCGCGCAGCTCATGGACCTCGTCGAGAGCTTCCTTTCCGAGCACGACTTTGCTGATGCCCACAGCGCATTTACGAAACAGCGTGTCAAGAAGGGTTGGAAGAAGACCGCAGGCAAACCCGAGCACCCCGCCAAACACTCATTGGTCTCCGTATTCCAGACCTGGGAGACGTCTCTGAGTAACGCCGCCAGCGGAAAAGGTATCAAAGCCACTGCTAAACAGGTCAATAAAGTCAGCAGCAGCAGCAGCAGCAGTGACAGCAGCGACGACTCGGATTCATCGGATAGTGAGAGCGAGGATAACGATGACGTGGAGATGATGGATGCTCAGGAAGAATCGTCTAGCTCAGAGTCCAGCATCAGCAGCAGCAGCAGCAGCAGCAGCGAGGACAGCGAGAGCGAGAGCGAGAGCGAGAGCGAAAGTGACAGTGACAGTGAGGACGAGCCAGAGGCGGCGAAGCCTGCCGTTAACCGATTGAAACGCAAGGCCGCTTCCGAGAGCAGCGACTCGTCCGACGAAGAGTCTTCTGATTCCAGCTCCGATGAGGAGCGCCCAGCTCTCAAGAAGCAGAAGGTTGCCGGCGCGGCCGCGGCCAAATCTTCCGAGTCCTCCTCCGAATCGTCTTCCGAATCCTCCGACTCCGATTCTGATTCCGAGTTGGATAACAAGACCGGGCCGAAAACCAAGAAGCCGGCCGCAGAGGAGGGTCCATCCTCCGACGACTCGTCTTCTTCCTCTGAATCCGAGTCGGATTCGTCCTCAGATGAATCCTCCGATTCCGAAGATGAAGCCGAAGAGGCAGCAAAAGTGCCACTCCCTGACTCCGGGTCTGACTCCTCCAGCGACGACTCGTCATCGTCCTCCGAATCGGACTCGGACTCGGACTCCGAAGCCAAGACAAAAACCAAGGGCACCAAGGGCACCAAGTCCACCTCGTCGACCGCCAACAACGCCACCTCTTCGGACAGCTCGGCCACACTCGGCAAGGCGTCCCCCAAGATCTACCCCGTCGACAAATTCGCCGCCCTCCCGCCCGACCCGGCAACCGTGAAAACCAACAATCGTGGCAAGAACAGCAACGGCAAGACTGTCAACGTCCCCTTCTCGCGCATCAACCGCGACATCCAGGTCGACCCCCGCTTCGCCTCAAATGCTTTTGCAGGGCACGACTGGGGCCGCAAGGCTCATGAGGATCTGATCGTCACCAAGGGCAAGGGTTTTACAAAAGAGAAGAATAAAAAGAAGAAGGGCAGCTATCGCGGTGGCCGGATTGATACCCATGCCGTGGGCGGCATCAGGTTTGATGACTAGATGAGTTTTCTGGATGGTCGGCTAGCTATGAGGTTGCGTCATCGCCGGGGCTGCAGGTCGTTTTGAAGCGGCAGGGTGTTCATCCGGCAACTAAGAAATTCCTTCTACCATAGTTTTCAAGTTGCGGCATGGGAAAAGTGGGGATATCGCTATCCACAGATTTTCTAAGCCGGTTGATGCCCAGATTCTGGCAAATGCAAGCTTGACATTTGGCAACGCGAGTACGGAGTAAAGTCTCGAGGTATCATTCCCACAAGTGCTGCTTTGGTTGGCAGGGATCAGGTGGGAGTAGACAGTAGCGGTAATGAGCTCATAATTAGGCGTACGGCTTTAAACTACGCATGATCATGCTCTGTTGAATGTGAGAAATACCTTTGACAGGCTAAGTTTGAAAGCTGAGGTGGCTCAGGTCGGGCGAAGATGCCGCTGAGAGCAGTGGCTTCAACGGTGCGTGAGAGAGGCATGATATTTTGTATCACCCATACGTAATGGGCGAGTTGAAACATAAATCAAGGTCGACTTTGGTCACACATAGAGCGAGGTGTCAACCACCCTACACCATGGCAATTGAGGCGAAGCTTCGATGGCTGATAAGGAATGTGCGAGCAAATATGGCAAGTGGCAGGCGCAAGGATATTCCGCCAGATTTTGAATGCCAGTGCGCCCGCCTGGCGGACCTTGTGGCGTGGCGTGGCGCTTCATTTCAACCATCCCATGGTAGGGGTGACAGACGTAATGCCAAAAACAGACATAGCCCTTGAGGGAGAGGATGCTTTGGGAGCCTCGACATTCGGCGCGAAGATCCTAATCGACTCATTAGGTCACCAGCACAGGGATGCATTGAAACATATTGGCATGTCTGAAACTCGGGGGGATCTGCGGGCGCCTTGCATAACCTTAGAGAACCTTGTGGCTTTGCCGCGTGTGGCTGGCATTAAATGCAGCCTATGGATACAGCCTCCTCACGTTACACAAACATCTAGAAATAACGATGGCCTGGCATTTAGAGAACCCACCGCTGTGAACTCGTGGAGCTCGGGTCGGGAATTTGCTAATTACGCTTCGGGATGGCAAGCCTGGCTACCTTTGAATGATTGTAATATTGGAACCTGGTTTCTGATGACTCGGTCTTGGCAACTCTTGGTCATGAAGCCATTAGATGTAAACACAGCCGAGGCAGAATAGCACATGTTAGCGAAGGGGACGGCGCGTAAACCTATCGCAATTCAATCATCAATATACGGGGTGTGATGTAAGTAGGGGCACGGCTGCTCAGGCGGGGATCGACTCAGAAAATAATCAGTCAAGGAGTTTGAGACAACCAGCAGCCAAGGTGTGCTCGGGGATTGCAGTTCTGTGATATCGGAGGACATCGAAGGTCTATCAGCGAGTTACAGTAGTTTTGCATTGGGATTGGAGTTCATGCCTTCCATCATTTTGGGGACAGCACAGTTAGCGCAATGGCCCTGGCGCAAACGGGCAATATCATGTACCCGTACCCAACAGTATCTGGTCTTTGCTATCGGCATTTCTTAGCGGATTGAGTACCGGTGCTAGTCTGCTCCAATCAACCTGACGGAGATGTAGCTCTTTGAATCGCCAACCAAACAAACAAAAAAAAAATAATGCACTGGGCAAACACAAACTCTCACAATCAACCCCGGGTTCATCTGCCAGTCTCATTGAGGAATCTCGTGGCGGCGTCCACCAATTTCGCCTTGGTAGGTAGTCAACACGCAGATTGTGACTTGTGTGGAAGAACACCATGTCAGAACCCTAAACTCGGGCATGAACCCGAGCTATCAGTCTGCCTTGCTCTTACCTTAGGCTATAGATACGAGCCCATTCTTTACGGAGGCCATCTTTCCTACCTACACAAGGTCTTTGCATGGATACTGACTCTGCTTCGCTTTCCCGCAGCCCAATCGGCTGTTGTCATGGCCCCCGTGACCGCCATTTAGTTACCGGCCGAGCACAACGACAGGTGCCAGAATGTCAATGCATCATAGCGCTAAATAGTGAGTACAGGGAGGCTGGCATTGAGACCACGGACAATATAGGTTGCTTTGCACCGCCCGAGATGCTGAAACTGGGCAAGGCACCGAGCTGGGCTTCCTGGCACGTCGACGACTTCAACTGAGCGACTAGTGACGATGCCCCAGTGTCCGCTTAGGAAGTGGAACCGGGGCTGCCAGCCAAGTTTGCGATGCAAGGATCATCATCATGGCTGTCGCATCGCCCCGAGCCTCTGGATTAGAGGTCTTCTACTGCAAACGTGGGCAGGTTGGAAGGCGTTGAAAATGCCGATGAAGAACCAGGTCCCAACTAATTACGGAAAAGTAGGAGGCCTAACATTTTATTGCCTGGAGGCTTCTTTGGGCACTCGAGGATGGGCTCCGTAAGGGAAGGCGTGACCGCTTTTATCAGCCAGCGGCCCAGGGTGGCTTATCCTGTCCATCCAACAGCCGGACGTTGGGCCACGACAAGATCATCTGCTTTTGTGGAACGGGGGGTGCGGTGTGCCTTGTGCGCAAGGGGTCTGGGAGCCGCATCAACGCTAACGCAAGGTTGCCCCGGTAGTGAGATATCGTGGCTGGCGGTAAGTGGAGGTGGGACTTGGCCCAAGGGAAGCATCGTTCAAATAGGTAGTTGCTGAATCACATCTTCCCAATCGTCTGTTTTAGTAATAACCTAGTGGCCGTTCAAAGAGCTAAGTCCTGCTAATCAGAGTCATGAGGCCTTTCTCACCTGACTACCTGACTACCCCTTGCCTTATGCCAGCACAAAATCTTACGCGAGAGTGAGAGCGACCAGTGCCTTGGTGTGGGCATATCCAGGCAGGGACAGGTGGGTCCGCGCCTGGAATTCAGCCTTGCACTCTTTGGGTAAGGTGGGGCAGATAGCGCACGGACACAGCCAACAGCAAGATATTACGGTACAGTACCTGAGTACTGTACCTACTTTGCGGTGCCACCTGGCTAGGCGGGCGGGGAGTCTTAGGCGCACGCGCCGTAGCTGCCGTACGGAGTTTAAGGCGGACTCCAGCCAACACCGCGCCGCTAACATCGCTGCCTCGAGGTTGCTCTCCCCCCGTCAATTGTGGGCTCCATAATGACTGGCGAGCTTTCATGGATACCTTCATATTTGATGCTCCACCTCGTCTTTGAACCGTACCGGGTGACATTTAAATTCATCGCTTCCCACGCGCGATCTGCCTCTATTGGCGCATCGCCCAACAGAAAACACACACGCCGCCCTCATCGGGCATTTCACTCATTCCGGCCAGGACAAAGACTGGCATCACTTCATCACAAAAGCGCTGCGCTGTGTGAATCCTCAACCTGCCAGTGCCATCTACAAAATCTCGCTACCGTCCTTCATCAGCGCCTGGCAATCGTTGTATTGTCGGGACGTACCCCCTCATGGGTAACTTAAACAGCTGCGGCTCGCTCAACTCCGACCGCGATGGGGACGAGCAACCGAAGGAACCCAAGCAAGCGCCCACGAACACAGTCAAGACATCCCGTCGACACCGCCTCACCGAGCTCATGACTAACTATTTCCCCTTCAGATCCTCCGAAAAGGACAAAAGACCTGGGGATCCGTCGGTCGGGGGTGATGCCGTGCGGCAGGGTGAAGGGACCATGGCCAAGCGGCTGAAGAAAGACGGCGTGGCTGTTGTAGACTCAATATATAATTCCCGCAATGACGTGGGGCAACCGACGCCCCAGATCGTCGACGACTCATTAACGGCTCTCCTTGATTTCTCCAATGCCCCGACAAGACCTGAACGCTCCAAGTTCGCCGACAACGAGGCATACGAGCAGGCCAGGGAGGCATCTGAGGCGTTTTCGCGGCAAAGGGCTGAGGCATACGATACCTTGCGCAAGGAAGTCACTAGGCGCGAGGAAGCTATGGGCTTTGAGTTTGCCTGCACCAAGAGTGCCAGCGAGCTGGAAATTCGGGCCAACCGCGTCCTGCAACGTCTCAAGGAGCAGGATATCGAGCGCTTCTACAAGACAGCCAAGCCCAAGATCGGCTTCCACGGCCAGAAACATGCGAGGTTCTACGGCGACCACTTCCTTTCCAATGCCGACATCATAGAGGAGACGCAGCTCTTTGCCCTGTGTCGGGCCATGCCCAAGGGCGCCCACCTCCATATTCACTTCAACGCGAACTTGCTCCCTAACTTCCTGCTTAGCATTGCCAAGAAGATGGATCACATGTTCATCTGGAGCAACATGTCTCTGGCCGGAGATACTGCACTCGACCAGTGTAAGATACAGTTCAGCATCATGAGCAGAGAGACAGCGGAGAGCAGGGGCAAAGGGAACCTCCTCGACCGGGGATACGAGGGGCAACGGGTGATGCGATTCAAAGACTTCATAGCCGAATGGAAACGCCACAACCACGATGTGGACGTGGATGTCTGGTTGCAAAACAAGCTAGTGTTCCAAGAGGAAGAGGCCCACAACATGTTTCAAACGGCCGAAGGGTGAGCCCAACCCCCGGCGTCTACGTGGGCCTGTCGTAATGACTGACATATCTGCAGGGCATGGGAAAAGTTCAATGCCAGAACGCAGATGATGAAAGGTCTCTTCAATTACGAAACGGCCTACAAGGAATACACGACCCAGTGCCTAAAGGAGTTTAGGGACGACAATATCCAATACGCTGAGATCCGGCCAAACTTCATGTCAACAAACCAAGTGTGGAAGGACGACGGCTCCGACCAGATCGACAACAAAGGCATCATGGAAATCATCATTAAGCAGTACAAAGCGTTTCAGCGCGAGCATCAATGGAAAGTTGTGAAAGGGCTCAAGGTCATTTACTGCACGCCTCGTTCGTTCTCGAACGATCTGGTTGAAGCGGCCCTGAAGGAATGCCTCGAATTCAAGAAGTCGCTCGATTACTCGGATTACATAGCAGGTAAGAGCAGTTCAGTGTGTATCGGTGAGTATTGGAGGCTAAAATGCTGCAATCCAGGCTTTGACCTTGTGGGGGAAGAAGGCAAAGGCAGGCCTCTCAAGGATTTCAAGAAGGAGTTCCTCGAGTTCAAGCGGCTCTGCGCCCAGGAGAAGATGGACATCCCGTTTCTGTTCCACTGCGGCGAGACGTTGGATATCGGCACCGAGACGGACGGGAACCTGGTGGACGCGCTGCTCCTCGGCTCGAAGCGGATCGGCCACGGTTTCGCGTTGCCCCGACACCCGTACATTATGGAGCAGATGAGGCAGCGCAATGTCTGCGTCGAGGTCTGTCCCATTTCCAACGAGATCCTCGGCCTGACACCGAGGATAAGCGGCCACTCGATGTACAGCCTTTTGGCCAACAACGTGCCCTGCACTATCAACGCAGACAACGGCACACTCTTTAGGTGCGTCAAGCACTTCGAGACCCCCTTCTACAGTCTACTCGAACTGACCGTCTCTGTCGTAGATCGACGCTCTCGCACGATTTCTACCAGGTTATGGCAGGCAAGTCAGACATGACGCTCCATGGTCTGCGTCAGCTGATCGAGTGGAGCATTGAGCACTCGTGCATGGAGCCTGATCTCAAGGTGGAGGTCCAAAAAGATTGGGAGGAGAAGTGGAAAGTATTCTGCCAGCAGATCGTCGACGGCAGGTTTGCAAAGCCGCCGAGCAAGCTCTGAGAAAGACGCCAAAGGCGATGGTGATAGTCTCCCATTGTCATCATCTCGCTGCCAGTTACGTCTGACTGGGCTGATCAAACCAGAGGTTATCTGGCATTCGTCTTGTTTCATTTGCCGTCTAATCTTCTCGGCTGTCACGAGATACGACTTTAGGATTATGACTTTTGGGTCATTGTTTGATGACGGGCAATGGGTGGAGTATAGAGGTATTTCATGATACCACGCGGAATGGATGGTGCTTCCTTCAGAGTCGCAAGGCTCTCGAGGCCGGGTGTTTTGAGTTTCTGGAGGCTTAGTCGGACGAGGGCGGTGGGCGGGATAGTGCGAGAGCAATGGATGCATGGTTTCCCCAATAATCTGAAGCGGTTGCATCTTTCGGACGATCTCCTGCTGGATGCAAGAGCTATGTCTTCCTCTTCAATTTTTTTCTGTTTTGTTCTTCTCATCATCTCATTGTCGCACACCCATTTCTCCGCCCCCTCCAGGAGACCGGATGGTTGGGCACTCAGAGCCTCGTTGGGGGAGAAGGGAGGTGGGGGGAGGCAATTAACCCAATGCTTGCGCCTTTGGTCGGTCCCGGTCTGCAGATTTAGGGACGCCCGATGCATGGACTATCACCATCAGGCAGCCAATCCGCGGTTACCGCTGGCGAACCACAGCAGACCTTCGGACCCTTGTTCGGCCAATACGTCTAGGCGCGCCTCACAAGTGCAGGTTTTCAGTAATTCCTCTGCTTGCAACCTCCGCAACATCTCCTCAGCCTTGCTGCCCATCGGTTTGTTTGGGAGAGCTGCGACGCCGGCCGGTGCATTCAATTACCAGGGCATATCCGCTTGACCATATCGCCCGTGCTTCCGTCCCTGTCTAAATTAGGCTTCGTCGAACGCCAACGGAGGGAACTTTTGCAGCCCTAGACGAGAGAAGCGCGCGCCAGAACAAGTAGGGGTCAGCTCTGGATGAAGCCTTCCTCCGCGCCAAGAACCGCGTACGATCCCGCCGCCCGGGGTCCTCAACCAGAACGTGCGGCGGGCTGCGATTCATATCGCTGCTCGAGTCTTCACGTCTTTCGCCCACAGGGTCTTTCCTCCACGGATTAGGAACAGCACGGGAAGAGCTTCCCTATAAGCCACTCCATATATAGCATACCTTATTTATCTCGATCCCGCAAGGTTCCTCCACCTCCAAATCGTCCAAACCCCGAACCCCTCATGGCCTCGGGAGAAGATGGAGGCCCCACCGGCATCCTTGCCTGGTAACACTCCTCCAAACCCCACCAACACAAGCAAACCATACTAATAAAACAATAACCGAAAAGGTTCCCCTGGGGCCGCCAGGACCTGCCCGGATGGCGCTTCGACGTGATCACGCTGCTGGCCATCATCGGCGAGTCATCGGTGGCCGAGCACGCCCAGACGCTGACGGCCTCCTGGCTATGCCTGCTGCCGCGCATCATCCCGGCCCCGCAGGCGCTGCTGCGGCCGGTCCGCCCCCAGCGCCTGCCCGAGGTGACGGCTAAGATGGCGGGCGTGTACGGCGGCGTCGTGCTTGACACGGTCGGCTTCTTCGCCAACATCATGCATCCGCTCGAGGATCTCAAGCCGTTTTCCTTCCGCGTGCTCAAGATCAGCCATAACCACGGGGTCATCGGGATGGCGCGTCCTGTGGCAGCGGGGAAGGCCAACGGGAAAGGGGAGGGGAAAGGGAAGGGGAGGTTATCTGGGCTGGGGGTGTGGCTGTTGTCTGGGTGGAGGAGGAGGAAAGAGAAGGGTACTGGCGTTGCTGGTGGTGCTGGCGCTGGCGCTGGTACTGCTCCAGGCGGGAATGGGCGTGGGAAGACGGAGGGAACACAGCAGACAGTGCACTTCAGTCTAGAAGACCCTGAGAGGGGGATCTCATCGTCGGCAGAAGTGGAGCCGGCTCCCGGAGTGCCCCCCAGGCGGATGGGGACAATGTCGGAGAGGTTCACCGACATGCTGACTAACCCGACCATGATCAACAGCGAGCAGCGGTACACGGTCCCGCCGGCGTATTATTCGCCTGTGCACATACTCAGCGTCTTCTCGTTTCTCCTGACCATCGGCATCGTGGTTGCGGCTGTCTTCTGGAACGATGGGACTGCCATCCTGGCCATCTGCTTAATCAGCCTCGCCAGCACCGTCGTCTGCTACGCCTCGTTGTGGCAGCCCATCCTCATGAACCGGCGGACCACCAACAAGGTCCCCCGGGGCGACGTCGTCATCCGCACGCGCGTGGGCGCCTTCATACTCATCAAGTGCACCGAGGAGGTGGCCAGGGAGCTCTACTCGGGCACCGAGGAGTGCAAGTACGTCAGCGCAGAGTACCACCGCGTCTTCATGGGACTGGGCATGGTACTGCTCATGGTGGCTGTGGTGCTGCTGGGGAACTGCGGCTGGAACTCCCAAGTCTTCATCGGTGCGTCCTACATTCTGCTGAACGGGCTGTACTGGCTCATGGGCATGCTGCCGCAGAGGTACTTTTGGGACCTGAGCCGGTATAACGTGGAGGACGTCACGCCCGAGGACGCGCAGAGGGCCGATGAGACCACGGACCCCAGCGACCCGCGCGAGGGTGCCCCCTCGTTCACCCGCACCCTGTGGTACGCCGTCCGCGAGACCAAGTACGGCGCGTGGGTGGAGAGGAGCGGCGCGCTGCCCGGGACCGACCAATGGAAGGAATGGCTGAAGGAGGCGGTTGACGAGGCCTGGAAGAATAACCGCGACTGGGAAGCGGTGAGGAGAAAGAACGAAATCATGAAGGAGAGCGTCGATGCGTCGTCGCCGACGTCCCTGAAGCATCCGGTCGACAAGGCCCAGCAGCACGCGCCGCTGCTTGAGGTGCAGCCGCCGAGGCGAAGGGACTCCCAGGGCCACGGTAGTTCAACCTTTTAAGCAGGTGTATTACACGAGTGTTCGAAATTGTGCGTGCATTAGAGCATGGCTGGGTCATCCGGGAGCCGGTTGGGTATAAACACGGGAGAAGGAAACTAAGTAATGGTTGGTTATCATTATCATGTAACGGGCTTGCATTTGGCTTGGGAAAGGGCTGGCTTGGAATGGGCTGGCTTAGAAAGGGCTGGCTTGGAATGGGCTGGCTTAGAAAGGGCTGGCTTGGGAAAGGGCTTGCTTGGGAAAGGGCTAGCTTGGGAACGCTTAGGTCATGATCTCGATACTGCTGTATCTATGGCTTCACACCGGGGAATAGGATATGAGAACAACGCAACTAGACCGCTACTGTTGCACTCGCTTCATGACGAGGTCACTATGGCCCAGCGGAGAACGCTGCCGCAGACGAGACAAACGTACGGGATGGGATTGGCAGCGCCCATAGTACGGTATTGGCCAGCCAGATGATATTAGTCAGCCCTCTGGGTGTGCGACGGGCCCCTCATCTGTCAGGTTCCCTCGAGTTTTCTCCGCCGGCCTTAAACTTTTCTCCGACTTGGCCCGAGTCTTGTCTCTATCAGTCCGATGACCTAGGTGCAAAGTATACATAACTACCACAAGTTGCCGGGAGAGATCGGGAGTGGGCCGGTGCCATCCGGTCTGGGACTCTGGGACCGGCATGCTCCGGGACGGCAGGCCATCCGTCCGTTGGCGTGTCGATCATTTGCTGACTTGCAGCCACGGCCAACCTACCACAGCTGGGCATTTTGCATATGCCTCTGCTTTGCGAAGTCCTGCCCAGTTGTGCAAAAGACTTGCGCCGCACGAAGCCCGTAACCGGTGAGGCGGATTAACCAACGGCACTGGAGGACTCGGAAGGCCAGAGTTGCCACAGCCACAATTTCAATTTCCGCTCAAATGCACGTCGAGGATTTTGTGCATGAGGCGCAATGGCACATTCCGTCGCGGTGGTGAAGCCTCCCCACGACTTCTGGGTCCACCATCCCTTGCTGACAAGGGCCCTGTGATTTAACCGAGTGACTCACAAACTCAATTGCTGCACCCTGGACGAGATCGCGATGCTCTCTTCCGCATTGGCTCT
This sequence comes from Madurella mycetomatis, assembly GCA_022530565.1. Classification (NCBI taxonomy): domain Eukaryota; kingdom Fungi; phylum Ascomycota; class Sordariomycetes; order Sordariales; genus Madurella; species Madurella mycetomatis. The sequence goes on along the minus strand of JAJTVB010000003.1, from coordinate 7,722,931 downwards.
CTTCAATTGAGCTTTCTAATTTGACGGGTTTGAGCAAATCTGCGGCTGCAACTGCGCTCCACAGTTTCAACGACGAAGGAAGACGTCGCAGATGCGCGCTTTCATGTCCTGCGAAGTGCCCAAGGCTGTGATTCGTGCCCGGGATCCCGGCCCCCGCGGGGCGCGGGGCTGGTCGTCCATGGAAGAGACAAGATTTTTTATTTTCGGCAGCACTTCTAAGTATTCCGTATCCGCTCGGCTCCTCTCCTCACTTCTTCGTACAGAAAGGAGGACTGCAGGGCTTACCCTGCAAGGTGGCTAATTTGGGCTTTGCGGGAATTTCATAGTCTTCGCAAGAGGTTGCGCGTTCGCAGGCCCCAAGGATGGGAGTTGCGCAGACCCAGAAGGATTAACGACCAAGGTTGGAACTAGGAACTCGTGGCCTGTTCGGCTCTCGAGCCAATGGAGCCTAGCGCACCCATGCTGCTTTTACGAAGCTCGACGTGTCCTAGCCGATGAGGACACTCCTTGATGAGGACACTCCTTGAGATTGTTCAGCTGCGCTCTCAGACGACAAGTCGGGACAAAGCAAGCGACATATCACGCCCTTCAGAGGGAAGCCTGCCCCACCGTGCCGTCGGCGTAAGCCTGCTCCGCGTTTTCTCGTTTTCAAGTTCCAACCGGAATTACGACAGGTGGGCCTGTACCTCCAGCACGGCGCCTTATTGGCAGACATAGTACAGACGGAGATCTGCGGGGCTGTGCTGCACGCCCTATGTGCCGTGCAGGAGGCTAGGCTACAGGAAATCCAAGACACAGAACACCTCGTCCGGTATCACATCAAGGTCGGATTCTCAAAAGCGATGCGGGTGGTGATGCCATGGAATGGTGCAACTGCGGCGCTCCACAGCGTAATAGGACTGAGACGGGCTAGCTCCTCCATAGAGCTGATCCGTATTGTTCGGGCCGATGCGCTACTGAACGAGAGAGAGAGAAAAGAAAGAGAATAAGAGAATATTTCCCTTTCCCTTTCCTTAGGAAATAAAAAAAAAAAGAAAAAAAAAAAGAAGAAACATAGAAGTAAAGCAAGGCAAAGTCGATAGCGCATCTCAATGGTTTAGTATTCTAAAAGTCAGGGCGTTGGGTAGTCTTTGTTACACGTTACAACCCTCGAGGAGGACTACACGGGGTGGAAAGGGTATTTTCTGGAGCAGGCCCGCTCTCAGCGTGTGAGTCATACCTGCCGTTTGAGGTTGACCGCGGCGCTCAGCGAATCAGATCAAACCAAACGGGACAGCAGGCAGCGCTGCCTCTGTGGCCTGTGCACACGCCCGCCTTGTCCTAGACAGTCGCTGCCTGATTAAAAAGTCTTCGACTGCCCACTTTTCGGCTACCCTCTCTTCTCTCCTCCAACCCCAAACTCACACATAAACCATACCCAAAGACTAGTCTAAGGCATCTATCAAGATGCGTTAAAAGCGCCCCCTTCCCCGCCTTTCCCGACTTGCTCTCGCAGCGTCGTCAAAATTTCTTCCCCACAGTTTACCAGCTTCCCCGCTCAACCCTCTTCTTCAGCTCTTCCTGAAAAGGTTGAACTGAACTTTAGCACCCTGCTCCCCAGCTCGCGCTCAAGTTCCTCGTACAACACCGCCGCCATTCCCGGCCAAGACCTTCCCGTCTTCACCACGGCTTCCAATCAGTCACCATGGCTTCCCTCCAGTTCTTCGAGCCTGCCGGCACCATCCGCGCAACAACAGCAACCACAGCACCTGGATCTGCCGCCTCATCAACAGGACTTTGTTCTGTTCGATCAGCCGATCAAGCAACACCGTCAACCTAATAGCCGCTCTGTCTCGCAACCTTCCGCCAACGGAGGTGTAAATCTGAACCAGCAACATCGTACTCAGCCGTTTTTCCCGCAGCAGGCCTCGACTTCGCCGTCTCTGCAGAACCAGCGAGTTGCAAACATCATCCAGGCAACAGGGCACCAGGCAACTTCTTCGGCTTTCACCAATCGGTTTAGCTCTCCCGCGCAGAACCCGCTCACGCACCAGTTCTACGCCACATCTGCACCATCTTCATCTGTCGCCTTAAACTTGCAAAAGCAAAACAAGCCCCCGCGTCCGCCCGTCCCTCTGTTCCAACAAGGCGCTGGTAACGCACCCCAAGGCAAGATGAACATCCAAGGTAACTACCACCACTCTGCACTGCGAGTCCCGTACGCCCAACAGCGAGGCTCACACTCCGTACCAGGCCTGGACTTGGACGACTTCACCGCCTTTGAAGGCGGGGCTTCCACTACGGCGTATTCTTCGCCTGCTCTTCCGACCGTCTTCGACCTGGGCGCAAGCGCCTCGAGCTCGACTACCAACATGGGCACTGTTTCGCCTCAGGACCTTTTGGTCCACGAGCCGTTCCTGTCAGCCCCGAACTCGACCGCGCTGACCGCTCTCACTTCGCCCTCCATCTATAACGAGTCGCCAGACTTTGGCGATAGTTATGATGTCTCTCCCAACTTTGGAAGTGGCGATTTCGATAGCAGCGCCGGCGGTGACGCCTGGTTCCCGCTCTTCCCACAGGCCGAACCCCAGTCCAAGTTGCCGCAGAAGGCTGCCAATGCTGACAGCTCTCCTGCTTCCACTTCGGATGACCTGGAAGTGATTGAGCCTGGCGCGGGACGTCACCGTCGCAAATCCTCGGGCACCTCGCCCCCCTCTGGCCGCCACTCTTCGGTAGCCGGTGTCAGCTCTCGTAGGCGTGACAAGCCTCTCCCTCCTATCATCGTGGACGACCCTACCGATGTTGTCGCTATGAAGCGAGCCCGCAACACCCTTGCTGCTCGCAAGTCACGTGAGCGCAAGGCTCAGCGTCTGGAGGAGCTCGAGGAGAAGATCGCCAAGCTGACAGAGGAGCGTGATCACTGGAAGAACAAGGCGTTAGCACATGGTGCAAAGGAGTAAACAAGCGATTGGCAGCTTTTGGCTTCGTCGAATGACATTAGTAACCCCCGATGTCTTAATGGCGTTGGGGAGGGGGTTTATTGAGTTCTCATTTTTCACCATCTTGTATCATGGATTAGCTTATTTGGTCGGCTGTCTGCATATTTCCGCAGGCTTGGGTGGATGAACGTGTATTTTTGGTGTTTCTTAGGGTTGGAAAGTATCATTTCCTATCTCCTACTCAACCATGTTCGCGAGTTTGGTCGGAAAAGATTGTGAATGAAGTGACTAAGGTTAAACGCTACTCTGCGGTCCTTTCCAGTGTGTGACCCGTGATTACAACCCCGCCGAGATGCCTGATCGCTGTGTAGTCACCTGCATAATGTCTTCATAGGCGAGAACCCAGGTCGGAGCCGTGCGTAGCATGAGCTTCCTCGAAGCCCTGGTGGCCTAGGTATAGATACTGTGAGGATAGCTGTTTATGGTCCATGATACGGATAAAGAAGAGCTAGCGACTTATGAATTAATGATAGGTACTAAAGCCCATGCCTTGTTAGTGCTTCCCTCCCACATATTTGGTATTGGATCCGTTGCCCCTCGACTTTCAAGGGAATCCCCTCCCATGCTCCTGTTCAGTTATCCTCACGAGAAGACCGGCGGGAGCAAGGCTGATTTCACGCCCTTTAGAGCAAAATGCAGAGACCACACAAGGACCACGCAAGGAAGATGCAATAATCAACCATCAGAGAATGATGAATGCACTCAGACTCAATTCGCCATAGATGGACGATGGATGGATAAGATATCCGGCTCCCTTCCCGAAGTAACTCCCCATTCCGCAAGCATAAACCCTATATTTCCCACCACAAATCCATACCATTATTCATCACATGCCTGCTTCTCCCTGTTCCGCACTGACTTTCCTCGTCTTCCAGCCCCCTTACTCCATAAGCAACTCCCGAAAGCAAAAGCGAAAAAGAGAAAACAAGCAACGACAATGACCTGAAGCTGGACAAGAAATGAAAGGCGAAGAGAAACGCGACGCTTGGCTTTTTATGTATCCCTTTTACATCTCGCAGTAGCAAAACCGAACCAGTCAAACGGAAAGGTTTTTAGAAAGGAAGAGAAGATCCCGGCTGAAAAATCCCCACATGACCAGTAGATACTGCCAGGCGTGCTTGGTTCCGTTTTCCACCACCTCAAGGGAGAAAGGGACTAGAAGAGGAAAAACAAAGAGCCAAAAGCAAGCCGTGATATGCATGCACATGCCATCCATCCATCCATTACCAATGTTCGGTCGTCAATAATCGAGAGCGGGAGAGTAGGAAAAGCCAGCGGAAGCAAGAGAGAAGGTTCTGCCAGACGTTATAAAACTCACAGGGGAGGTAAAATGCAAAGTACCTTAGCATGAGCAGCAGACAGACCAGAAACTGAACTGAATGTGAGCTCTTCTAGAAGTCTCGTAACCACTGTCATTCCCCTTTTGCTTCGTGTTGTCTGATGTGTTCATGCCATGTCATGCGATGCCATGTGCGTGCGCCCACACACGCGCCAAGGAAACCGTCGTGTTAATATGCCCCGGTTCTTCGTCTTCATCTTCCCAAGTCTTCCATATATGCAACCCTCTTTTTCTTTGGTCGCGTGCTCACAAAGTCGATCAGCAATATTCGTACATGTACAGAGGCGCAGGGTATTGGTGGCTCGCTCGTCGAGGAGAGGGCGGAAGGGCAACGTAGGTAAGATATGTAAGTAAGTTGCGAGTCCAAGATACAACCCTTGTAGAGGGTATGCTCCAGCCTGTAGCTAGCTCACAGTCATCAGCTGCATCCTCGGCGATTCGACCGACGCCCTACTCAGGACTGAGGTGCCACTATGGCTATTAGGCAGCCGCCTGGATGGGCTTGAAGCCGGGTCCGTGAAGACTCGCGTGAAGGCAGGGCTCCCGTCCGGGTTGTTGTGCCGGGAGTGTCGTTCCCGTCGCGGGGTCCCGGCGGGACTCTGCGTGAGCAACTCTGCGCGGCGGACAGCGTCCGAGAGCGAGTCCCGGAGCTGGCCAGCGCGCTTGACAAGCTCTTGGAGACTGTTGGTATCGAAGAATAACTTCGTGTTGGGGGTCTTAGCGGGCGTAGCTTTCACAGTCTCCGTCGTGGACCGTTGTTGTTTCATGGCTTCAATTACCGTGGAGATGATTGCAGAATTGCGGCTCGGAGTCGACGATCCATCGGGAGTGCGTGAAATGGCAGACCTGCTGCTCGCTTCGGCTGATGGCCAATTGCCGAAGATGTCGTCGTCAGGAGAGAATACAGACCTGCGCCGCTGACTATGGCGTTCCCGCACCACTGCCGTTTTGGACATTTCGAGTTCCGGAATCCCGAAGGGATCGTCGGCATGGTCGAGGAAGGACCCGTCGAATCCTTCTTCTAAAAACCGATCATCAGTCTTTGACCGATCAAAGTCCATTGACGGCTTGGATGATCCTAATTCCTCAGGCTCGTCCTCATCCGGCGATGCCAGGGCAATGATGTTCTCCGCCTCCGCCCACTTCGTTGCCGTTGGGCCATGGAGAATATCGAGGTCTTTGCCGTGCCGACAGAGTCGTTTCAAATCATTAACTAGGAGCGATAGCTCACGAATCTGACCGGAATGTGCTCTCACGCTGGGCTGCGTAGCCTGGATCGAAGCGGGAACGACCATCGAGAAGCTCGTAGCAGAGTCCTTGCCTCCCGGTGAGCAAACAGCAGCCTCGTCTCCGTCAAATTCAAAGTCATCATCCCAATCCTCGCTGGCAGTCTTTGTCCCCAAGCCCCAGGTGCCAAACTTAGGCGGCGGCTTCGAGCCATCAGAAGGATCAGGGACGACCGGGACGCTCTGGCTCCGTACGTGAGCAGCACCGGGTGGCTTCCGGTTAGGAGGGCGGCCGCCCCTCAAGTCGAGCTCCTGCTTCCCGTGCACCGTCTTTGGCCGTTGTATGTCGGAATCGTACTTATCGTGAGCTGAAGGCTCGGCCCAGTCGAATATGTTGCTCCGCGGCCTATCGTCTAAGCTTTGCCGCTGGGGTTCAGGCCCGGCATTGCCGCTGATATTCATGAGAGCATGTCGTAACGTGGGGCTGACCCGCCTCGAGTTGGTCGAACTCGGCGGTGAAAGATGGTTGCTCAGAGTATCCTCATCGTCTCGTGCCCAATCATCATCGTCGTCATCATCAAATGATAATCGTCCAAAATCACGGTTGACTAGTGACAGCTTCTGGGGGCCATCAAACCCAAAGCTGTTGTCCTTGCGATTCTGATGCCCAAACTCGGGTGGTTCGGCCAGTTGCGCCGCTCTACTCGGCGTGTGAAGGCTCTCGTCCTCCTCGATGATTTTTGTCTCGCCATCCCACGGACGGCCAAGCATTTCCTGAATAGACAACCGTTTCGATCTGTTATTGCTCGTGGTGCTAGAGGGCGATTCATCAAACATGGACTCCAGGGGCGTCTCGACCGATCTCAACCGATTAGAGGAGGCCATAGTTCGGAAAGAATCGTACATATCATCACTCTTGAAATCCGTGTCATCGTAATCAGCCACAGCACCATCGCGGGCCTCGACATCTGAGCCGGCAAGAGTCACAGATCTCTCGCCGGACGGTCCTCGGCTGTGAGGAATGCTCGGAGGGGCCTGCGAGCCTTGCATGTAGTTAATAGGAGTATGCAGCGGTCTTGGGGCTACTGCAGAGGAGGACGTGGACAATCCTGCCCGCGCAACGTCGATGTTAAAGCTAGAGAGCCGGGTCAACGGAGGGAGGGGAGATGAAGAATTCCTTTTACGAGTGCGCGGGTAGTCTATCGGCTTCAGCTCGGGCTCCTCTTGCTGGCCGGTTTGTTGTCGACCATAAGGTGGCACGGAGGATCCCTCGAGCCCCGATTGGAATGGGGGCTGTGTTGGATCCGGTGGCGGGGCCGCGAGGTCCGGCGTGTACCGGCCACCTCCTTTCTTTGCGTCGATGGTGCCCCGTCTTGGGCGACGAACACTCCCGGTTCTTGCAATCCATTGGCCGGCCGAGCTAAAATGCATCGAGATAGACTTCTTGGATCGCCGGTCAGGCGTTGAGTCGCTCGAGTTTGACATGTCGCTCGCAAGCTGAGAACTCCGTCGCTTTCCCGAGAGACTAACCCGATCCTGCGTCGACTCCTCTTCGTCTGCCGATGTCGGCATCTCGGTGATCTGCTCCGGCTTGATGAGGTAGGCTCGGAAGATCCGGCCTGGTGTTAACGACACTCTCTTCCGGGGAAACAACCCGTGGTAAGGGCTATTTGCACCGGGTATTCCAGAGGCGTCTCGTCCCGTTGAAGTTGATCGCCGGACATGGAAGAAAGACGTCCACCTTCCGGACTGCCGTTTCGTGTCGATGAATGTCGGAGATCTTGGGGAAGTCGGTGAACATAGACCCGTCAGGTTGTAGTTATCGAGCGAATATTTCACGTCCGGTGACAGGGGTTCGGCGAGAGCGCCTTGGTTCTGGAACTGCTGTATTGTTGCAGACCGTTGGTGGCTGGTAGCAGGTCTTCGGAGCGTTAAGACCTGCGAGCCTCGCCGTGACCTATCTCCCGCTGTCCCATTCTGGCCAGACGTTGCCCTTTTGACCAGTTTGTTCGGAGCGGCATGTAGCGCCGGCGACTGCCCGAGCATTGGAACACCAGAGCCGTGCGAGAAGGTCATCGAGGACGAGTCGGGCCCAACGCTCGATCTCCGACTCCCGTGCTGGGACAGTGGTCGAAGAGAGAGCCGCCGTATCCAAGATTCCCTTGACGACACCGAATCGCGAGCACTCTCCGCAATTGGCCGGGACGTTACGTCACCCTGTCGAACGAAGGACTGCCTCCTGCTGCTAGATTTCGGAGACACGACATGAACGCCGCTCGGGGACCGTGGGGAGTAGGCCGGGTCAACCGGATGCGACGTAAGGGGTCCGGAGCTCGCATCGACGAGTTGGCGGAAGGAGGCGTACGGGAAGTCTTCAACAGGGGATGAACACATATAACTCGGGGCGGCGCTTGTTCGAGGACGGGGTGGTTCGGGTTGTACCCGAAAGCCGTCGTAATCGGCAGGGAATATCCGCTGGCGGGGGTTCGACCACGGCGCTTCGGATTCGGGAGGTTGGCCGAAGGCCAGACCGGCAGCCGCGGCTGCGATGGCGGTGCCGGTGCCCACAAGCTGTAACAAATATGTTAGTATCTTATGTCTAACCCACCCTCGGTGACACAAAAAAATTTGTGCCGTTGCGTAATTTCAAAGATTCGTCTTGGTGGAGTAGAACTCAAACCCGGCATTTGCTTGTGTGCTTTATGGTTTGTATTTCTGCCCAAGGCCCAGCGATGCTCGTCCGCGAACTTACACTCGGCACTGCCTGCATTCTGGCTGCAAGCTGTTATGTCGACGGCAAGCAGCCGCGAGAGGGAGGAAGGGCGAGGAGGGATTTGGTTTTCGTGATGGTCGTAGTTTGCATCGTCAGGACATTACAGAAGACGCATTCTCGAGTCGGGAATGGGGTTGAAGGTGGAATGTGAACGATGCAGGCGCGTTCTTGCCGTTCGAAATATTCGCCCTAGGAGGGCACCCGCGCGCCGGATACCGTTACCAATGCGAGGTGGGCGAGTTGTGGCCGAAGAGCTCTCCCCCGGCGCGGACGACAGCAGGGTGCCGGTCCCGTGTGTCGTGGAGATACACGGTTTGCGGGCGCGCGGTCGGCGGTGCTGCGGGCAGCCAGCTGGGGACGAGGCGGTCCACAACACGGTCGGTCGCTACTAATTGTTTTCTTATTTGTTTCTTTCCCACTGGCGAGCCGCAATTGCAGATTGGCTGCGTCTGGAGGCGGCCGCTGCCGTGGCCTGGGGCGCTCGCTTCTCGATTCGTTCGACACGGGGCGGAGGAGACGGCCGTTTGTGCCAAAACAATAACCCAAGCTTTCCCCCCAAGACGCGACACGGAAGACGGAATTCAGCGGGTCATGACCAGAATACAGAAAAAAGGAGAGATGCCCAGAAAAACCGTCCGAGGGCAGAAAAGAAAGAAGCGAAAAAAAACGTCACAAAAAGAGAGGGAAAGCAGTCGAAACCGCAGCAACTCGAGCACCGACGACGTTCAATGACGGGCGGTTCACCTCGCGCAACGGGTCCGCAACGCAAAGGTTGGGGAGAATTCCAACACAAGGAGCCGTCCAGGCAGGCCGGGGGTACATGTTGCTGCGGGTGGGGACCCGGCAGGAGTGCGCTTGTTGTGGGTGGAGGTTTTGAGACCTGGGCCTGGTCGCTCTGGAGAACGCTGGGATTGGCCTCTCGATTGTCGCTTCCGGCGACGTTACCATACGGCGTGGACGACTCAGAGCGAGACGCGCCTGACCCTAGTGGGTGCACGGAGGATTGCCTTGGTTCTGCTGTGTAAATTTCAGGTGTCGACAGCCCTTGGTTGCTTGGGTAGACGCATCCTCCAATCTCGATAAGCTGTGCCTGTTTGATGAGAGATGCAAGACCTGTGCATCCGGCGCTGCGCGCTTGCGCATGCCATAAGCTCACCGCAGAAATTTGCCCGCCCAGAGGGAAGAGACCTCTAAGAGCCAGTCATCCGTCCGCCCTGAACCAACATGCAACAACGCCTCTCTTTTACACCAACTCGCCTGATGTGATGTCCCCGGCCAATACGGAGATTTTGCTCGTAACGATGGATCCCTCCAGCCTATGGCGACTGGTCTTTGGCCAGTGCAGCATTTCTCAACAAACCACACGGATGCCTTGCGCCTTCCACAGCCGATCTGATCTAGAGGTAAGGTACATGAGCACGGAATCGGCCGAGACACCTTGTCGCCCGGGTGTCAACGCCCACAAGACTACGGATGCTAGGGATGCTTTGGGGATGGGGCAGATGGGCGGTTGAATGATCCACCCACGCACCGCTCCACTCCTTCCAGGGAAACAAACAAGTGCTGCAACAGCAACGCCAATGGGATGGAAGCATGGTAGTATAATTTCCACGAACCCAACACCATTCTTTTCGCTCTACCTCGGCGCATATACTGCTTAGGGTAGCAGTTTGCGTCGATGTTACGGGTCTCCGTTGATTGTTCGATGCATCCCCCACCATTTTGTAATGACCTCCATACCTGTTATTTTGGCCTTGGTTGACTCTGCTCCAACTTTGCCCGGCTGCTTCTTCCCAGTTTGTGCTTCTCTATATGACCTCATCTTCTTCTCAACCTCATCAGTACCCGTTCATCAATCGGTTCATCAATCGCCTCTCCGCCAGCAGTCGACGGGAAGGCGGGCACTTCTACTAGCCAGTTTCGCCCACTGGGATAGAGAGACCGGCAGTTTAACCTCATGGAACTGCCTAATCCGGCCCGACTTTTTTATTTATTTATTTATTTATTTTTTTCCAGTGTTTTCTTTCCCGCAACCAGCCCCAACCTCGGCTGGGCCGCTTCACTAACTTACCCAACAGCGGACAACCTAGAATTATATCAGGCACAGCAAATGTATAATATCGGATGGCCATAGTCAAAAACGAACACTGAAAGCACTAAAGTTCCGCGGGGAGACCAGCCAGCTGTGCATCCCCTTCCTGCGTGTGGCTCTTCTGCAATTGAGCCGTACCAAAAACCAAATCGGAAACAGCTGACCACAGATGGCTGCGTGGGGACATATGAATCTTCACAGGACTGGTGTGGTTTCCCCCGCCTTTCGCCGCTTCCATAAGGCTTAGGAAGCAAAGCAGGGTTTGCCCGAAGGTTGCCTTGCGTTTACTCCTACACAGCCCTCTCTGTGGGCCCTTTTTCCCCGCGCGCAGGGGGGAAAACGAGGGGGATCTGCTAGCTCCCGACCCCTCGACCAGTGACACCTCGGTGAGCTTGTCAGGCCTTGCCGGTGTTCAGCTTACTCGCAGGTGCGATCTTCGGATCTCCCGTTGCAACCACCATCCCTCGCGCCTCTTCCAACCCCCGGCTTGTTGGTTGGCAACGAGCACATAACTAAGGTATGTGTACTAAACTGGGCCGAGCTGGAATGGGAAGGCGTAGAGAGGGGGCGGAAAGCGGGCGTGCTTCATTGATTCATCAGCCATAAGTTGGGCGCATTAATATTGCTTTTCCGTTCCTTACACAAAGACAGGGGTAAAACTTGGTATCTGTGGTAAGGGTCCAGGTGCTGTTTTGCCAGATCCGGTCTCGTATCAGGCCGCGTCACACTAACCTTCATGCTGTCCGTCGCAGTACCTGGCGAGGGATCGGGACGCTGTTCAACAGTTTTTTGATTGCGCCTTATTTGTTAGTCCCTGGGAGTTTGCTGGAAACTGCAGGACACCATCGTTGTATAACATTGCTAATGCTGCTGTGTCACTCACATCTAAGTTCTGACTTGCCGTGTGTAGCACTCGTGCAGGTGTGTCTATCAATCAATCTATCAATGCCAGAGACCGACACAAGGTTGGTTAACCTGCCGTGATGATCGCTAATACCCTCCTCCGGAGGAACGGGCCAGCGACGCGCTGTGTGGTACTGTACGATCGGACGGGTATCGGCTTGCGCCGTACCCCTGGCTTTTTGCCGGTCTCCATCGGGCTGTTTGTAAGTTAGGTGTATGCAGAGTACATGCCATGGGTGTTGTATATGTATGTCTTACCGTCAGGAGGGGCTGGAAGAAATCTGTCACGACAGTTTGTCTGCTCTCAAGGCACTTTCAAAATATTGGGTGTCACAAGGGAGCACCATTCCTACCGTCGTTCATATATTGCCGCATTCTCCGCCGCAGCCCTCAGTGGGTCACTCTGCCGCCTCTTGCAAGCCATATACCGATAGTCCTGCGTTGCGAAGGGCAGGCCATGGTCTTTGACGGAGTCTGGGACAGCAGTCGATTCAGGAAGAAGTTCCCGATTCTCAACACTGCGGGCCACTGCAATCGGCCAGACCCCGGGAATTCCCTCCACCACAAATCTGAAAACCTGCCCCTTCTACCCAACAAGCTCGGACAGGGATTGCCTTCCAGTGCTACATGAAGGCTATTGTTAGATTTACCCATGCCGGGGGCTCCTGGGACAGGTCAGGTACACGTTGCCCGGCGACGGCCGCTGACAGCCCACTTCAACAGGGGCATTTTGCCAGGCCACGAGTGGTGAACTGACGGTAATGATTTGAATCTGTGCGCTTGCAGCAGATAGGTATAGAAATTTGGCAGTGATTACTTCTCGGAAAATTGCCGCTGTGAAACTTGAAACAAGAGCAAGGCAGTAAATAACCTTGCGAGCAGTGGGCCCTCAGCCTAAACCCATCCATCAGATCAGACTAGACAGACAGCGAGGTAGCAGGCTGTAGTCCCTTGCGGCAACCACCGGATTACCTTCGGAATAGTAACTGTGTAGTAATAGTCAAGGCTTAAGGTTTCTGAGTGAAAGTCGAAAACCGGGGGCCATAACCGGGAAGCGCGATCTCGCGTGCCAGGTCCCGATCGAGCCAGACTTCCTGGCAGCTTGTGGCGTGAGCCGGCAGAATTCCAGAAGACCAGGGGTGTCTTGCCCTTGCTCGCCAACATTCCCTGTCTTGTTGTGGTATCGAGCGGGAGAGGCTGGCTGGAGAGCCACCAAGAGCGGCAGCAGAGATCAATTACTCCCGAGCGACAGGAGAATTCTGCACCAAGCAGAACTTTACAGCCATGGGCAGCTCTCCTCACGGACAGCGGCTTCGACGTCTGTTCGGGGCTTCCGGTACTCGCCCGGGTTGTTTCTGTGCCGTGCCGCGGTGACTTTCAGCATCCCTGTGGTTCCTGAAACTTCCTCTTTGGCTTCCTTTCCGCCAAATACGATGCCAAGCCATGTGGGCAGTAATCTCTCAATGCAGTCATCAAGCTTGGCTGGGCTGAAAGAAGCATCCGAGTGCTTCGTCGTCAGGGATCTGATCGGGATGCCAAGGATCCGACTGAAGGATTGGAGCTGCAGCAGCATCAGGCTTCCATTCAAGGATCGTTCCTAAGCGGTATACGCAACGCTGCTGTAATTCACCGGCCAGGAGGAGTCGCCTCCAACAATCAGTGGGGCGGAGGGACGTTGCCAGCGAGCAGCCGGGCTCCCCGTGCCCGGCTGGTGAGAGGCGCCTACCGCAGCGCGGGCTGATGTCCCGAGTGGTTCGCCGAGTAAATTGGGGATTTCTTCTTCGGGGCATCCGCCATGCAGCCAGGGCGCTCAATCCTCGCAAATGTCGCATGCAATAGACCAACACGGTGCCATCTGCTAGGAGTGCCCGGTCTGCTGGAAATGGAGTGTCGGCAGGGGTGAGGGCAACGCGTCCCGATTGGTGCAACACGTGGCGACGGCATTGCGTGACCGGCATGAGCCGCGTTCCCAGATCGCGTCATTGTTCTTTTTCAAGAAGACAGCCCAAAAGCTCGTCTGGTCCTGTCCCGGCCGGGCGGCCAAGGGACATACTGCTGCACGATCACCGACACCTTCTGCGGCGGATTGTTAGCAGGGACATGGCGAATTCAAAGAAAGTCAGGCACGGAGTTCTGTTTCAGTCTGGTGCTCACAAGCCGAGGAAGAGATGGAACTTCCATCTCCCATGAAGGGAGGGCGTGAAAGAGAGGGGTACTCAGAGGGGAGTGTCGCACATTGACCAATCACCTTCTCTCTCCCTGCCAGGTGTGAGCGGCTGCAAAGCCACGGCGATTCCCGCCACACGACCAAAAATCCCACCCCGCTCTTAGCGCCAAAATTCGGGAGGGAGGATGTGGCTGAATCACCATCCAAGTAGATTCCCCTCCAAGAACTGCCATTTTGGTGAGATTTGGCCCAAGGGTTCCTCATCACGAAGCCGTAGTTCGGTATCCACGTGCAGGCCAGAATTACCGAGCCAAAAGCTCCGGCCCTGTCCGGGATACACATTGCATCTACCTGCCCACAGACAATTAGGAAGCCTGCCATGGACGCCGAGATCCGGACGGTGCTCCCGAACATCGATCCCGTGATCTCCGAGTACTCGGCCGGGTACCTGACCCACGCATCTACTGCATGGTCCGGGGATGAAGACGCCTCCGGGCCGTCCCCGCTCGCCGAGGCCGCCTCCACCATCACCGAACTGCTCCTCTCCGCATCCGGGAGCCACGGCGCAGCGACCCACGACAGGATCCGGAGCCTGGTAGAAAAATGGGTCGACAAGTACGCCGCCGCCAGTGACAGCCAGGAGAAAAGGGGCCCGGCTGTCAAGCGGCTTGACCAGACAATCCAAGTGAGCGCCCAGCGGAACATGTCTTCGACCCTGGCAGTCGCCACCGGGGACGTCGATCTAGAGTCGGCCAACGTCCGCAAGGTCGAGTCCAAGGTCGACAGGAAAAAGCTCGAGAAAGCCGAGCGCAAGATTGCCGCTAAGCAGCACAAGAAGACGTTCAAGACGGTCGAGTACGAGGCCTCGCGTCTTCTCAACCAGCCAGAGTCGACCCAGTCATACGAGGAGTTCTACATGGCCGTCAACCCGCTGCAGATGGGTTCCAGCCAGGGCGGTAAATCCAAGGATATCAAGATTGACAACATTGACGTGTCCATCGGCGGAAGCAGGATCCTTACCGACACCACATTGACTCTCGCTCACGGTCACCGTTATGGTCTAGTCGGCCACAACGGTGTCGGTAAATCGACGCTCCTCAGAGCCCTGTCTCGGAGAGAGGTGCCCATTCCAACCCACATTTCCATCCTGCACGTCGAGCAAGAGGTAGGCACCCCCTTGTCCACGGCCTCTTTACGGTGGCTTACGAGACGATAGATCACTGGCGACGATACTCCGGCGTTGCAGGCCGTGCTGGACGCCGACGTCTGGCGCAAAGTGCTTCTTAGAGAGCAAGCGGTATGTCACTGTCAAAGGCTACACATCACATTTCCCTCTAACACTTGCCTTCTTTCTTCCTCAGGAAATCACCCAGAAGTTGGCAGATATCGAGGCCCAACGGGCCTCGATGGCGGATACCTCGACGGATGCCGCCAAGCTGGACAAAGAGCGCGAAGCGCAGGACCAGCGTCTTGGAGACATCCAAGCCAAGCTTGCCGAGATGGAATCCGACAAGGCCGAATCCAGAGCCGCCAGCATCTTGGCAGGACTGGGCTTTTCGCCCGAGCGACAACAATACGCGACCAAGACTTTCTCTGGTGGTTGGAGGATGCGTCTGGCGCTTGCTCGGGCGCTCTTTTGCGAACCGGATCTTCTGCTTCTGGACGAACCTTCCAACATGTTGGACGTTCCGTCCATCACCTTCCTTTCAAACTATCTACAAAGCTACCCTAGCACTGTGCTCGTCGTGTCTCACGACAGAGCGTTCCTCAACGAGGTGGCAACCGACATCATCCACCAGCACTCGCAGCGGCTCGACTACTACCGTGGTGCTAATTTCGACTCGTTCTATGCTACCAGGGAAGAGCGGAAGAAGACTGCCAAGAGGGAGTACGAAAACCAGATGGCACAGCGTGCCCACCTCCAGGCCTTTATCGACAAGTTCCGATACAACGCGGCCAAGTCGTCAGAAGCCCAGTCGCGTATCAAGAAATTGGAACGCATGCCTGTGCTCGAGCCACCGGAGACCGAGTATAGCGTCAAGTTCAAGTTCCCCGACGTCGAAAAGCTGTCGCCGCCGATCGTCCAGATGTCCGAGGTCACATTTGGCTACTCGAAAGACAAAATCCTCCTCAGGAATGTCGACCTCGATGTGCAGCTCGACTCGCGGATCGGCATCGTCGGGCCCAACGGCGCCGGCAAGACGACGGTGCTCAAACTCCTCATCGGCAAGCTGCAGCCCACAAGCGGCATCATCTCTCAACACCCGCGCCTGCGCGTTGGCTTCTTTGCTCAGCACCACGTCGATGCGCTTGACCTCAACGCCAGTGCCGTCAGCTTCATGGCCAAAAACTATCCCGGCAAGACAGATGAAGAGTATCGCCGCCAGCTGGGTGCATTCGGCATCACGGGCATGACAGGTCTGCAGAAGATGGCGGTGCTGTCTGGTGGTCAGAAGTCTCGTGTCGCCTTCGCTTGCCTGGCCCTGACAAACCCGCACATCCTCGTGCTGGACGAGCCGTCTAATCACCTTGATATTGAGGCCATGGATGCCCTGTCCGAGGCACTCAAGGAGTTCCAAGGCGGGGTGCTGATGGTGTCCCACGACGTCACAATGCTGCAGACGGTTTGCACGTCGCTGTGGGTGTGTGACAACGGGACGGTGGAGAAATTCCCTGGCGATGTGCAGGCGTACAAGAAGAGGATCACGGCGCAGGCCGATGCCGCGGGTGTTGTCAAGGCTCACTAGGCAACAAGTTGCATGTATGGCGTATCTAGGAGGTTCAAAAGCGTCTAGGCAGCATAGAAACGACGCTGGGTTACTTCCCGAGAGGCGACTATCTAGGCAGACGCCCTGAAGAATATCACGGCAACAGGCAACATCAAACCGTCTCGGCGGTTTCGGCAGTGAGCAAGGTGCATGTGTATGTGCATCAACTGTTCTGTCGTGGACTATTTATTGCTGCAGAAAGGCCAGAGACCCGAAGGACTGTTTTATTATATCAGGATCAACAGAGACTCATCATTCCCCTGCACCATGTTGGACATGCCAGTTTCCCACAAACACAGAAGCGAAAGGTCACGTACACGGATATAAGTCTGAAGCGAGTATTGTAATATTGTGCGAGAATCGCAAACGCCGTTTCAACCTCTCGAACGGAATCTGGTGAACCTGCCATGTGCGCAAACTGAACGAAACATCTGCTCTCACCCCACACTCACTTCGCCGTGTCACGAACTAAATGGGCTTAGCGCGTCGCGCTACCCACTTTCCCTTTGCGCAAATCAGGAATAGTGTAAACAAGCCAAGAACGCAGGGACCACCCAGACCGCCGGGCTTGCCCATTTCCGTTTCGATTGGCAGTTTGGCAGTGCCTGATCTCCACTTGGCAGCAGCAAGCGGTGAATAGCCCTTCCCGCCTTTCATTTCTCGCCCCAAAAATCAACAATCTCTCTCTCCCGCCAAAATCTCCACCCCGACTGCTTTTCCAAAGTCGCCAGACACCTCAACCCAGAGTTTGCTCTCGGAATCCGCATCGTTTTGCAAACCAGCCCATTACACAAACATTCAAAATGCGTGAGATTGTAAGTGTTCCTCCCCGCTACCTTGCCGCAAACCTGCGACGCGTCTGGGAAACTTTTTTTTGGCCCCTGATCTACCCCACACTCGGGTATCGTCCCACAGCTTTCCCAGACAGCTTTGGCAGCGAAACGGCGTCAACGCGAGGACCGCCAGGACAGAATACTAACACGGCGTCCTCTACTATAGGTTCACCTTCAAACCGGCCAATGCGTAAGTTCGATGGCCTCCGCTGCGAGCGAGCGATCGAGTGGTGTCGGGAACTGACGAGGGCCTTTCCAGGGCAACCAAATCGGTGCCGCCTTCTGGTAAGTTCGACCTTGAAGTCGGCGCAAAGGGCCAGCAAGGACAATCGAAACTGACCTCCTATGCAGGCAGACCATCTCTGGCGAGCACGGCCTCGATAGCAATGGCGTGTACGTGACCGTCGGCGTCTCTTGGTCGGTTAATCCCTCGCTCACCGCCGCGATAGGTACAACGGAACTTCCGAGCTCCAGCTCGAGCGGATGAACGTCTACTTCAACGAGGTGAGTTAGGCCAAGGGTCCCTGCAATTCACGTCGAACCGATGTGTTTTCTGACAGCCTAATCCTCGCAGGCCTCTGGCAACAAGTATGTCCCTCGTGCCGTCCTCGTCGATCTGGAGCCCGGCACGATGGATGCCGTCCGTGCCGGCCCCTTCGGCCAGCTCTTCCGGCCCGACAACTTCGTCTTTGGCCAGTCTGGTGCTGGCAACAACTGGGCCAAGGGTCACTACACTGAGGGTGCTGAGCTTGTTGACCAAGTTCTCGATGTCGTCCGTCGCGAGGCAGAGGGCTGCGACTGCCTCCAGGGCTTCCAGATCACGCACTCCCTGGGTGGTGGCACTGGTGCTGGTATGGGTACCCTGCTGATCTCCAAGATCCGCGAGGAGTTTCCCGACCGCATGATGGCCACTTTCTCGGTCGTGCCCTCCCCCAAGGTCTCGGACACTGTTGTCGAGCCCTACAACGCCACCCTCTCGGTCCACCAGCTGGTCGAGAACTCGGACGAGACCTTCTGCATTGACAACGAGGCTCTCTACGACATCTGCATGCGCACGCTGAAGCTGTCGAACCCCTCGTATGGCGACCTCAACTACCTGGTCTCGGCCGTCATGTCGGGCGTCACCGTCTCGCTGCGCTTCCCCGGCCAGCTCAACTCTGATCTCCGCAAGCTGGCTGTTAACATGGTTCCCTTCCCGCGTCTGCACTTCTTCATGGTCGGCTTCGCTCCGCTCACCGCCCGCGGTGCCCACTCGTTCCGCGCAGTCTCGGTTCCCGAGTTGACCCAGCAGATGTTCGACCCCAAGAACATGATGGCTGCTTCTGACTTCCGCAACGGCCGCTACCTGACCTGCTCCGCCATCTTGTAAGTATCGTTGCCCCGCTCAGGGCGCCTGCGCACGAAACCGCTAACGATGATACAGCCGTGGCAAGGTCTCCATGAAGGAGGTCGAGGACCAGATGCGCAATGTGCAGAACAAGAACTCCTCCTACTTCGTTGAGTGGATCCCCAACAACGTCCAGACGGCTCTGTGCTCGATCCCCCCCCGCAGCCTCAAGATGTCGTCGACCTTCGTCGGCAACTCGACGGCCATCCAGGAGCTGTTCAAGCGTATTGGCGAGCAGTTTACCGCCATGTTCCGGCGCAAGGCTTTCTTGCATTGGTACACTGGCGAGGGTATGGATGAGATGGAGTTCACCGAGGCCGAGTCCAACATGAACGATCTCGTCTCCGAGTACCAGCAATACCAGGATGCTGGTGTTGATGAGGAGGAGGAGGAGTACGAGGAGGAGGCTCCCATTGAGGGCGAGGAGTAAGCGACCCAAACCTCGGCGTTGTCACTGCTCCGAGGTGGGCACCCCCAGAACCCATGGGAGCAGGGGCACGTGAGCTAGTTTTTGGGTGGATAGTGCATCATAGCAGTCAGACCACGGCTTACTCGCCTTGTATGCAACTGCGTCCGCAGATTCAGCCTTCTTTGAGTTTAGCGGGGGAATTTTGTCCATGTCATCTGTAATTGATAGGGGAATTGGGGGGCTGGTTACAAGCTTGGCTAGACGTACTTTCTGACACGGTCTAGCTGACCCCTTTTTATTCACAGCACGTCAGAAAAATACATACACCCTATGTAATGGTGTCTAATAATCGCTAGCCCTGGCCCTGCCTTCCCCTCCCGTTCCAGTTTGTGTCCATCCCCTCGATGTACTTTCCCCGAGTTAGGCTGTCTTGGATGTCTTTCATGTCAGATGAACGCCAGTGGACTGCGCTGGTTCTCATAGCGCAGCTATTGTATACTGGCTTCCCTGAATCGGCCGTATTTTCGTGCCTCGGTTGGTCGGTGGGTTTGGTGGCGTGGTGATTCAGGTGGCCATGGCCCTTTGCCGACGTCTAGGGTCGGGTACTTACCTGTCTTGGTTGTCTCGATAATCCCATGGTGAGCTTTCTTGGATCGGGAACTCTTGTGCCTTTCGTCCTCTTGGCTTGGGAGTTGGGTTGTCTCGCAAAATATACCATAGCACTAGGCACTGCTCTAGTGGGATCGGTGTATACCCTTCTTTCCGCTGGAAGTTGGATACCGTTGGTCCTAGGCGGTGTTAGTTTCGGTTCATGGCGTGTTATGGGTCCGGAACGAGAGATGGGGGGAATCGAATAGTAGCTGCTGCTTGTTGTGTTGATGTATCGGAGCGTAGTGCAACTGTTGGATGTGAGTTGCTTGGATCTTCATTCTTCTGGGTGTTGTTGGTTGTTGGTAGTATGGACTCGCTAAAGCTACAGCTTGTATGGTTTGGAACAGGTAATGATTGGAATGGTATGGCTTTTAATGAGGAGGTCTGGGCACTTGTCCGCTGGGGAAGCGCTGGAGGATGAGCGACAAATGTAAGCTTCGACAGCGTACTTGTTTTGTGCTTTACCTTCATTCGAGGACAAAGACATTAGGAGTTTCCACTGCCTCCAGGGTAATCTATTTTAGCGTTTGCTCTCCCGGTAGCCCCAAATTCATCCAAACGTGGGGATACGAAGCAGCAGCAAGCCGGTGTCGAATGCTACAACGCCGTCGTCGTGTTACTGAGGAATTGTCCATTCGGTTGGTGGAAGCATTGCTCCCAGATTACAGTACGAACGATGCTCTCGAACCAATGCCAAGTTCAGGAAGTGATTGGAGATCGACGCCAAATTATACTGTCGCGCGGCCTGGTGGCATTACTGTCAGTTTTCCGAGGGAACGTGACAGGCGCCATACGCATTGTCCAAGGCTCCATCGTCGATAGTTTTCACGTGGCCAGAGGTGCCTCTTCCTAGACTCTGACAGTACATTCGTTGTTTGACAGCCTCAGCCGCCAGCTCACGCGGTTCCAAACGTCGATTGCGAGTGAGGGTCAACTTGCAGTTAGTTGGCCCATGTCTAGAGACTCCCAAGCCGGATACGCATTTACGAATCCGTATTGTTGTTGATAGCCAAGTCTCCAGTTGGATTGGGGAGCACGAGAGACGATGTCGAAATACCCTAGCCGAACAATTGGGCCTTGCCCTGTAATGTCGTTGCCCTGATAATGATTGTTGACTACCATCAGTCTATTGGCCCGCTTTAACCGTAATTTACTAGGTTGGTCTCATCAAACTAGCCCGCTGGATAAAGAATAGAAGAGGCTACGACGTTTCGATAACAAGCCTTGATCCTCAGTATACCGAAGTCAGTGGCATATCTTGGTTTAGTCCCGGCACCCTGAACAGGTCCTCACACGCTCTCGTCTTCGCCTGCATCCTGGGGAGCATGAAGCAGACTGTGAACTAGTTGGTTCCTCCTTTTACCACCTATCCATAGCGTACACCAGTGAGGGTACTCGAATCTATACAGTGAATCACCGCTGATGCTGTCAACGATGCTCGGCACTTCCGGAACCCCTTATTGTTCATAACCAAAAGTACACCCCTTATTAGGATTAGAGCGTAGACTAAACCCATATCCGCCTACAGGACGTCGTCTATTAGGAACGCAGTCTCTATCCGTGACTCCGCGTCCGAATCTGGCTTGCGGAGGCGGATGTCTACAGGTATCGCCTCGGGTCCTCTAAATACCTTGACGCTCTTGAGGTTGTGACTGCGCCTATCCAGAGTACAGACCAGGTTGGCAAACTAGCTCGTGGTAGGTTTGGTTCTCTTCCCCTCCTTTAGACATAGTCATCTGCGGGAAGGGCCAGCTGCGATGTCTAGAGGCCCTTGGAGAGGCAGACAGGCTGTGCATGCCTTTGCTTGAGTTGTTTTGCGTCGCTTCCCTTCCCGGCCGCTTCCGTAGATGCAGCTCCGTCCTCCATCGTCCCCTCTGATTCCATGCTCTCATGGGTTGAAATGCGAACGAGGCGATGGCGAAGTCGAGCATCGTAAAGGTCATGTGATCGAATCCTCGATGCGCCATCAGTAAGCACCAGTCTGACATGCATCGAGCTTCAGCGGAGCATGGGGCCTTGTTCCTGCGGCCTCCGAGCCAAGCCTGCCCGATCAAACTGCTTGGGTCACCCGTAGGGCTGACCGTTTGATGATTCCATCGGCAAAGTATGCGGGGTGGGCGGCCCCTTGCAGTAGTCGCAGGATCCAAAGCCCGGGGCAAGGCAGCGCTCTGGGAGATCCCAATGTCAAGCAGAGACGTTGAGTTACACGAATGGCAAAGATGAAACACACAAGCCTGCCTGATCGGAGAAGGGCAATGGCTTGCTCGCAGACCATATCTGGGCTGATCTTAGATACGAGCCAACCAATTGTCGACCTGATCCCATAGTGTAGGCGCGTTCATAGCGGAGAAGAGAGGCGCCAGAGAGGCCGCAACGGGGCTTTCTCCGGTCATGTTTATCACGGCACTGGTCGGGACTGGGCGAACAGAAGAGAAAGACCGGAGGCGGATGAGGAAGAGGTTGGCAACAATTGAGGCTCCGCATTGTTGCTCTTGCTCCGAAGGGGCCAGCGGCGGCTTCCCGAATCGCCTCTTCACTCCGCTGCCCCTTGTTTTCTCTCTCTCTTTTTCCCTTTTTGTGATAGACCTAGAAAACTAGGCCCACAGTCTCAGACAGGGACATCTTTGGAGAATTGGCGACCCCGAGAGGGAATAAGGTGATGACACGGGTCATCTTGGCTTTGGTAGCTCGGCATAAAGATGCACCTCCTTTAATTTTTTGTTGGGATGATTGACGAGGTTCGAGACCTTCCAAAAGATCTTCTGGTAAATAATTAAACGCCGCAGATGAGGGATTAAGTCCGATGGGCTCGTGCCTCTTCGGGATCCTTCATCGGCGAAAGAAAACCCGATTCGGCAGGGCCAGGAGTTTGAGGACTTCCCGCTAAACGCCGACGGGGTTTGCTGTCAAGGCGGTCAAGACACCGGATTTTATCGGGGGAAACGTGTTTTGCATCTACTGCTGCCAAAACATCTGACGTATCGAGAGCCTAAAACCTACTTGCATACCTGATCTCGACGTGCAGCCAACTGCCGCTAACCTGCACGTTGGCGGCCGTGAGGAGATGAACGTTGGCCGAAGGCACCCAACAAGCCGTCGGGTCCGTCGGAGTGGCCGGGTCGATATTCTTGGTTGTAACTAATCGCTCCTTCAGCCCATTATCCGCTTGCCAGTGGAATAATAATAATAATAATAAATAACTAAACAAATAGATAAACTAGGAAAAAAAGATGAAGAGGAAAAAAAGCAAAGAAAAAGTGGATATAATCTTCGGTGAAGTTGGTCAACTGTTTCGCGCTTGGTAGCGGCATGGAGCCGGAAAGTATGCTCGAATCGGGAAACAAGATTGTCCAATCAGCAGCCGATCGCTCCAAGATCCGAGCAACCCCCAGCACCGCCCAATGCAAGGACGCTCCTTCCCAATTCCCGCCAACGGGATCTGTGCGCCAGATTTCCTTGAGACACGGCCCCCAATACGTTAGTGGTTAGTTTGGCTGGTGAATAAACTCGCAGCTGCGCACATCAAACCAACATGGCTGCATCTTTGATCCTTCCAGTTCCTTGGTGCCGTACGCGTATTGTACAAGGCCGTCCGCCGCTGCCGAATGCCTCTGAGAGACTTTGGTCCCCAACGCCCACGAAGCCCAGCCGGCGCCCGGTTGGCGCCCGGTTAGCGTCGTTGGTGAGGGGGGCACGATGGAAGCATGCGAGGACATCCTTGTACAGTGCCGAAGAACCAGGGCCCAAGAACGACTTAGCCTCGCCCCCACGTCCCCGGCGGCCCATTCGGCTCCTTCGTTTCACTGTGTAACCTGGGCCGTGCTCGACGCCACTACTACTATGAATTCCCGTCTCGACTTTTCAATTCCTTAGTAAAGATAAGGAAGACGACAAGAGACCCGAACGAAGAAGTGTTGATCATTCCCCCGCGCCCAGGGCCCGTTGCATCGTTTGAGGCTAGAGTCTCCCAAAAATATCATCATCACAGGCCCAACCTAAGAGGACCGAACCAGGCCATGTCGATCACCCTCACGTGTGCAATATCTCTCGAGCGAACGAGCCGAGCGCTCTCGGAATCCGAGGACCCCTCCACCACCCCCCGGTGCCTCCCAGTTCAATTTCCCATTTTATGAGCCAAAGTCGGTGGTATCTGTTCTTAAAAGAGCAGTCTGGCCCGGAGGAACCTCCTTGGGCTTCGCCGCACACTGACATTTTGCCATCTTCCCCAGCCGTGACAGCACCCCTCCCTGCATGTAGTCTGCCCGTACCTTAGCCGCCGTGTCGTTCATCCAAACGCATGGAACCTGTGCTTCTCAAATTGAAACCCCGAGGACGCGGCACTGCACCGCTCCAGCAATTCACCTGCCGTGTGTGGTGCATTGTTTTTGTGTTACCCGGGCAGGGACGGGTGTCGCGCGCGCACACGTGAACTGCAGCCGGCGGATAGCGTCCTTTGGGTCCCAGGGTTCCATGGTAACCGGCCCCCGCACCCCCTTCTTCCCTTTCTTCTCCTGCCCGTCCCTTTTCCCCCTCCTTGGCCTTGGGCCCAAAGAGCCTTTATCCCCCGCGCCGTATCCCAGCGCAAGGGCGCTGGGTCCTTGGGGCCACACCTACAGGGAGGAAGGGGGTCAGGTGCCGCCGGCGTCGGCCGAGATCAACCTTCCTGGTTGCTGAGGGGAGGGAGGAGAGGGGGTCTGGCCTCGGTCCCACCTCGTTCCGTCTCTAGCGTGTAGAGTAGCGCGCAGCCTCACGGGTGCATTAGACGATCGTGTGCGTATGTAGGAGAAAACGGGAAAACCAAACGAAAACCAAACGAAAACCAACCCCCCCGCCGCCATTCACATCAGTGCGGCGGAGCACGAGAGAGGCAAAAGGGCGACGCAAGAACGGGGCCGGGGTTGGCCGTTAACGCCGTGTCAATTAAGCCTCGGAAGGCTCGGAGACGGGAAGGCTAGGTCGTTGGATCCCGCCTCGGTCTCTATGGTTGCGCAAATGCCCTTGGAATGAGCAGAGGTTGCGACTGCGAAAGATGACCTGCCCACTCCGATTATTAATCTCTGTTTCGACGAGTTTCGGGACCGAGAGGTGAAAGAGAAGAACTCTTGATTTCGTTTCGCTCAGCCCTACACTACTGGCTTATTCCCGTTCCTCTCCACTTGCGGATCAGAACAGGGTGATTTGTCAGACCCTTATTTGACTCTGGTTTTTTGACACATGCCAAGATAGAAGTTCGACGGGGAGGAAGCTTTGTCAGGTGCCCGGGTAACCATGTCATTCGATTCGTGAGAGGCGACAAGCTATCTAAAAGCCAAGGTATCTCGGAACAAAGACAAAAAGAAGAAAAAGGAAATCCGTTGAATCTCTCCTCCCATTGTCAACAAGCCAAAAGAACTACATGAGTTGCCTCGAACTCTTCCTGTGCCGAGGGTCGAGCACTTCGACCATCAGGAAGGAAGCACGCGAAAAACCCCATTCCAAATTGCGCCAGACGCTCCTCCAGGAAAGTTGCCTCCCAAGTATATGTATGAATGCCCTCCAGAGTCCCAAACCCGTGAAAATGCCTCTTCGTTTCTCATCCGGCGAGGGAGTCCACCGCATTCGTCTTTGCTCTCAACAACAATACCAAATAATGGACTATGATAAATAGCGTTGTAGGTGATGTAGTATAGAAATATATATATGCCATGAACGGAAAAAGGTGACCTCGCTCAAATAAGGAGGAAAAAAAGACAAGCCAACAACGTATTTTATATGTCTCGGCGTAGAGAAGAGAGCTTTAGAGTTGCTGTGGGACCATACCAGGCGAACCTGGCATCGACAGCGGCGTCGTCGGGTACTCGTAGCTCCCCGAGTCCGAGCAGGCCGCCGAGTGGTCATAAGAGTGCGACAGAGGCGGAGTCTGTGCCAAACACCCATCAGCAACGGGGATCCCGGTAATACGGGGCACGACCGTGATGGTACGCAGGGTCTGGGTGAAGAGGAGGAAGTGCTGGGTAGCGCGAGGGTGGTGAGGCACTCACATGCGGCATCTGGTCGTACGGTGAGGGGTGGGCGCCGCTCATGTCCACACCGGGGAGGTAGCCGTTATAGCTCATGTAGGAGAGGTGGTCTTCAGCCGGCGCGCCGGGGTAGCCCGGTTCCCGCTTGATGGCGTCGCTGAAGTGCGTCATCGAGGGCAGCGTCACCGGGACGGGCGGAGGTGTGAGGTAGTCGTGGTACGACTCGGCCGGCATGGGCCGGTAGCCCTGCACACCCCCGTAGGCCGGCATGAGCATGTCCTCGGGAGGAGGGGGATAGGTCGAGCAGGCGAACACGGGCGGGGTGTGTGACCGTTCGCGCTCATCGTAGGACTGGGCGAACGGATACTCGTCGTCGTGGTGCATGGGCGGTGTGAATTGGCCCTGTACTGTCGGCTTTACCGGAGATGGCGGCGATTGCCTCTGCGTCTTGGTTGTCTGGGTGCGCTTTGTCTTGGCCGGAGGGCTCGGCTTCTCGTTGCCCGATGACGAAGCACCGTCCGAAGTTCCCGCCCGCCTCTCGAGTTCCTCCAGGCGCCGCTTGAGCTTCTTGCCTGTTGTGGGATGTCTTAGCAACCTGGTTGTCTTCCCAGCTCCCTTACGAGCCTCTCCGGGGCGAGGTAGGGTGGGAGAAGAAGAAAAGGGAAAAAGACGGCTACGTACGGTAGTTGCGCTGGGCAATGCGGTTCTGTATCCTCCTGCGCTCGGCGAGATCTGAGATCTTGGTCCAGTCCTCATCCGGGTTGGCCGAGCTGCTGAAAGCGCTGCTGGTGCCGTGGCCCGAGTACTGTCTTGTGGGAGGAGGGGCTGGTTGCGCCGCGTAGGGGTACGTATGTTGTGGCATGGCGAACATCGTGTTCGGGTGGTGGTGGGGGGAGGGGGGGATGGTGTTGATGGTGTTGTAGTTGTTCGGGGTGATGTGGAAATACAAGGATGAAGGGAATATGTAACCAGAGATGCTGGAGTGATAGATATAGGATCGTGTGAGAGGAGGTCAAGTTTACCCTTGGGGTGAGACAGCTTCCCACGGCCGTTGGGGAGGACGGGGAGGCTCCAGATTAAATATCCAGAGACGAAGTATTCCTCCGCCCATGGGGGTAGGAGGAGGCTTGCTTCACACCCACATGGCGCTGCCGGGGTACAGGTACGTCGAACCACCCTTGCTCATCATTGTTGCGGTCACTACACCCGAGCCCTGGCGAAGCCTCGAGAACACGACCGGCAATAAATTGGGCTAGGGATTCCGCGATTGCTAGA
Source organism: Madurella mycetomatis (assembly GCA_022530565.1). Classification (NCBI taxonomy): domain Eukaryota; kingdom Fungi; phylum Ascomycota; class Sordariomycetes; order Sordariales; genus Madurella; species Madurella mycetomatis. Next base: position 7,696,131 of record JAJTVB010000003.1, on the reverse strand, counting down.
CCCAGGTACTCGAAGTACACTTTGGCCGCCATCCTGCAGCCTGCGACAGGGGTGGTCGTGTCCAGGCTTGACGGCCCTGGGCTACATCCTAATGCACGGAACATGCGCCCTAGTGTGGTTGCCAAGCGGGTACGCAGCTATCACTCCTCGAACCGTCCGAAACGGTAGAGGAGACTTAACAGCAGCAGTGCCTCCCGGACTAGTACCACACCACGCTATAGAGCGGTGGGGATACCTTAGTGACAGCGGCGTGGGCGGAATTGCGAGGCCCAACGCTCAGTCTTCCGCGCGGCCGGGCATTTGGTGGCCAAAAAGCCGCGGCCCTGAAACCTGTCTGCTTGCCCTCTGATCGCCTGGCTGTGGAGTCCTGCGTCTTTGCCAGGGTTGCTCCAACAAAGATGCCAAAAATGGGGATGGAGCAGACCTTACAGAATACGTACCGTGGTCGCTCATCCGAAGCTCCCTTTGCAAATGCGTATGGGTGGCCTGCAGCTGCCAGTGTGTGATAGGGTGCGTCGGACCACGACCCGGAGGTGTGTCTGCATCTCATATCCAGCGACAAACCTGCGTGGCCCGGTTTACGAGCATGCTGGGAACGGAGCTCCAAAATGGTGAAAACGGAAGGGTCGGAGAAGAGTGTTGGGGGGGGGGGGAATGGCACCCCAGGCAGCCACCAAATCTTGAAGGGTAAAATTAGCCCAGATAGTGCATTTTGCCCATTTTTGGGCTCTCTCTGCAGAATGCAGAGCGTATTTTCGGGGTGGTGGGTGTGCGCACCTCCCCACGGCTGTGCTGCGATGCGATTGGCACAGAATCCCTGCCAACACGTTCCCCGGATCATTTCTTGGCCGTAGGGCTGCGTTGCGATTGCTAATTGCAGGGATGAGAACGATTCCCTATTTGGGGACAATCCCGTAAACAAGCAGAGATCGGGGAACGGTAGGCCAAGCATAACCATCGCCCCCTCAGGTGATTCAGCTTGTGCCCGTTGCTTGTGGATTGCAGAGAGCCGGAGCGATGGCTTGTTGTCTTTGTGCCTTGCAGTTTTTTTTTTTTTTTAAACGTATCGGGAGCGTGGTCCGGAAGCCGGCTCACTAGCCCGCCGGTCGATTTCCCGAGGGGCCCGAGCCGGGGGTGGGAGTGGTTCCTGACGTTGGTCGGCGGGGCCTTTCCAATGCGGCGATCCCGGACTTGGGCAATTGTTGTCGGCTTGGCTGATTCATACCACGGTATCGTGGGTGGAGGCGCGATGGGCGATGGCTGGCAGCACTAGAGCTTGGACAGCAGGAGGAAATTCTCCCAGTACCCGCCGACACTTACTTGAGTTGGCAGGCTCGCAGATGTTTGATAAGAGGGAAAGCTAAGGGTACCTAGTTAGCGCTGCTGCGGCGTGGACACCTGAAGGCCGCATAATAACCTTGGCTGTTCACGAAGTCAATAGAGGTGCCTCCTTGGGCAGTCAGTCTCACTACAAAATTACCCCAGGTATGGTAGGCACTACGCGGTTTTCAGACGTTGTTTCAAGTGGCTCCGACAAGCGCGAGGCAAGCCCACTGCTGGAACTCGCGGCCCCTTTCTTTTTCCCTTTCTTGTGTCATTAAGCGACGGCTTGCAGCGATAGGGGCCTGCCGTCCTGCGGCACGAGCACAGACGCAGCTTCGAGAACAAATCTTGCGGGACCGCCTCACCTTCAGACGCCACGGGTCATCCCGCTGAAGGTGCACGGTGGGGAGATGAGAGCAGGGTCGTAGCTGCATCCAATCACAGACTCCAATCACGGGATATTCCTCAACTGCTCGCAGATCGATGCAGTCCGTGCCATGCCACGGCCTAACTTTGGCTTACGGTATAAGCCAATGCACTTGCCATCCATTCAATCGCGGCAGGAATACGCATCCATTAGACGTCAAGGAACAATACATTTGTAAAAACTCAGGCTACACTTGTGTTTGACATCTCCTTAGAATTACGGTTGTCGAGATCTTCACATGGCTCTTCCCACCCCAGCTTTCGGGCACCGGGACCCTGGCCGTTAGTCAGTCAAGGCCCATAAATAGAGCGATTACAAAGCGAGGAGCTGCGTCCTTATTGGCTCGAAGGCCGGATTGACCAGGCTTTCAAATAAGGTTTTTTTCAGTTAGCCCTGCCGCCCTCAACACTCCTGCCCAACAGGTCGAGTGCCCGCTAACGTTTTAGTGTCAACCGCTAAATCGCCAGCCCAGTCCCGGCGAGGAGAATTCTGCTGCCTGGTCTGTGAGGTCGCCGTGGCTCCATCTCCAGACCGCTATCTACGGTATCTCTTCTAGACCAGTCTTTTTGACTCGCCTCTTCCGGCTCTCCTCGCTTGGCGCGTCCTTGGCTTCGCCCATGGTCTGCTGTCGTCCGATCGCGGGTGCATGGCTCTGTTGCCCGAAAAAAAATATTACCTTGTACGAGCTGGACAATCAACACCTGCCGTTAACGATCGTGAGCAGAGTCTAGTTGGGTTCAGGTTACCTGGCGGATGCCCCAGCCACAGGAGGCGCCTAGTCACCTTGGCCCGGGCCGCCGAGGTCGGCTTAACTGCGGATCCCACTCCGGAGCTACATCCGCCAATCACGCAGGGGTCCTCGTAAACTGGTTACGGCCTTCGAGCGGCGCAATCATCTCTTTACCCGGGGACCTGGACCCGCTCGCTTTTTTGCGGCCGCGCCCTGGTTACAACGCTGTCGCCGATGTCCTCGTTCCCCGTTGATGCCTGTCGATGTAGGTGGCATGCGCCTCACATCGCGGTCTTGAACCCCTACCAAAATGTCCTTGGCTGAGTCCCTGCCACTCCGCCAGATCTCGGCCAAGGCTACAGCCACCGGAGCTTGATGGAGCCGACGGTCAACCCCGGCGGCCGCTGCTGGGCGCCGGTTCATTCCTGTCTACGTCCCAAGTCTCCAGTTCGAGGAAAGTCTCAGAATCTCAATATAGAACCGCATCGCCGTGATGCCGGCGAGACCCCGGGCGCCAGGTCGACGGCGACGGATTTGCATTCCTCAGCCATGGATGCTCCCTATCAGCTGCCTTGATATGTGGCGATGTCTGTTCGGCCCACCATTGGAGCAAGGCATCCAACAGGCGGTTTGATGATGCCGCAGATAGAGTACATCCAACACCCTCTGCCGTCGTCGACGTCTCATTCGCCCCCACAGCCCTTGCCGGGATGATGACTTCCGTAACTTGGAGCTCATACGTCCTCATCCCTCCTCTCAATGATTGATTGGAATGCGGGGCATGCCGCTCAACGCTGTAATAAAAGTCCCCCGCCAACAAGCTCAAGCCACTCGGATGGCCGTGCTTCCTTGGGGCTACGAGGCGCAGCTACTTAGACCCCAAAGGCGGGCACCGAGCGGCCGCAGACATGAGGGCCGGAAGCAAACGGCCTTCTCACAAGGCGAGCTCCGGAGACCCCCCATTCTGGAGCACATGGCATGACATGGCGCGCGCCGCCCGTGGGCCTGCCTGGCCCTCCCCAGAGCGCCGGCACGCGCAAGTGTTTCCACTAACTCGGAACGGAAGCTAGTAGGGCTACACCAGCTGCTGCGAGGCCGTGGCGTCGGGTAGGAGAGCCACGTTATACGCTCTTGGGCTTAAGGTGCTGACCGCACCACGCCTCCCCCTTCCCCTTTTCCACCTGGGCTACAGGAGAGTTCGTTTTCCCTTGGTTAGGAGAGGTTTTGCTCAGAACAATCCACCTGCCAGCCTTCCGATCAAACCCAGCCAGGCAGGTCGCTAGCCCAGGAGAGATGGACATTTTGGAGTTGAGTGGGATCTTCCTTTATGCCTATTGTGATTGTGAAGAAGATCTGGATGTCGAGCGCTTGCTCCACAAGCTCCCCTCCACCCAAGCACGTCAAAATTAAGGTGCGTAATGTAAGAAAATGGCGGGAAGGGAGAAAGCGAAAAGGCGAATGCCGCAAGTTCTAACGGTCTGTCGGTCGCCGATGATGATGATGATTATGTCAGAAGCTACTTTACTGAGATCCTCCGTCACACATCGACTCTCCCTCGTCTCCCTCTCACACTCTCTATTGCCAAGCCGGGTTTCACAGGTATCCCACAACGTGGGGTCGTTAGTATACATCTTTGGCTATCGCGGAATCCGCACCTCGGCGTTTTTCACCAGTTTTCGACCCCGAAAAGATAAGTGGTGGTGGGGAGGAAAGACAAAGGATTTGTCAACTTCTACACAGTAGGTGGGGAGGGGAACGTTTAGCCGCGGCCGCTGGAGCTCGCACACCCACACCCAGATGCAGGCAGCCTCAATTAGCCCTAATTATTGAGTGATGACGAATGATCGTTGCTGCTATTTTGCCCACCTTGCGCCGAACTAAGTGGGTTAATTACTTGCTCTCAAGTTTTTTTTGGGTGGTTTTTCACAAGGTCTCCGCAGAAGCGCCGGCGCTTGTGAACAGGGAGAATTTTAGTGCCTGCTAGCGCAAGTTAACTTTACACAGGAAAGATCGTCGTGCTATGCTCCCCTTTTTTGCGCGTATTTTTGGTTGGCTGTTTTTTGCCCCCTTTTCCGGCTGGTGGGGAATACCGGAGAAGCGTGCCGTGTTTACACAACAAGGGGTGCTGTATACGCATTTTGATGGCCTGCCATGGCTGGCTACTGCCCAGGGTGGGATTGCTTCAGTTTCAGGTGGACTCGAATATAACACACCCTCCTAATATCCTCTTTCGCTTTTTTCTGGTACCTCGTGTTATTTCCTGCGCCGCCTCCTCGGGCACACGTCGGCTGGATAGGTATGCAGGCAGGAGGCAGAAAAAGCTTGAGACCACCTTCCCTCCAGGGTCAAAAGGGGGAAGGCTCATGGGGGCCAGCTCACACTGATTCGCTCGCTCGCTCGCTCGCAACGCACCCGGAGCGGATGAAGGCCGGAGCCGGTGAGAGAAGGAACTGTCTCGGCCGGGGCCACCGGGAGTGAGTCGCCTTTGTGTGCATAGCAACCGAGCTCCCTAAGCCTGCTATTGAACGCGCGTACAGTACTGTACAAGGCTCACCGTATTAGCATGGCCGCCCGTGACGCGTTTGCGTGACCAGTCATTATCGGGCCTTTCCCAACCCACGGCGAGTGAGACCAAAACCGTTGTCTCCGCAGCGCCGCCAGCCTATCACCAGGCTCAAGCGCACACCAAGTGTGCTGATAACGGACGCATAATCAGCCGATCTTGCAGCGGCCGGGGCCCGGCAATGCAGGGTCTTTAATAATTACCGGGTCTGGGCTGACAAGCGCGGGCTCGGAGTTTTGGTGTCAGACCGACGCCATGGTATCGGTGCTTGGTAACTTGATCAGTAAGCACCCACGGGAACGGCTCAGATAGGACTTTGGTCCCAAGCCTCCCAAGGGGCTACGACACTGGGGAGTCGGCGAAGAGCCAGGGAGGAAGGCCGCCGTCGCTGTAGGTTCGCATCTACAGCTGTACAGTAGAAGAAATACAGAGCGTTTACTCTTTCGAGTCCAGCCTTGCAACCGCCATGAACTTCAAGGGAAGGTCTCCTGCATGGTTTGTCAGCAAACTGGTCGGTGACAAGACAATGTAGTGCGGATGGTGCAGGTGTGGTACCACCCAAACTGCCGGGTGCCTGGGCTAGATTTGAGATGCCAAACCACGTTACCAAAGCCAGTGAGTTCGCAGGCTACTCGCCTTAGCGGGGCGATCAAGACGCATTTTGAACGAGCTGGTGCCGTCCCAGCGTCTTGACTCCGGGGCCGAAAGCCACAAAAACGCCCAAGAAACCAAGTTCCTTATACGGCGTTCCTGTGGCGAATCCATCCTTGCTTGGTGCGGCTAGCACGCGGGTACCGCGGCCAGCTGATAGCCTAGGAGAATATTGCGGAAGCTCTCACGCAGTGTCGGGTGAGTGCCGCTAGCGGCCTTGTTGCTACGCTCAAAGAGCAACACCAGGCGTGCTGAACAAGCAGCTTGCATCCAGGCATCAACTTTGAGCACTTGGCCGGTCCAGTCGCCGTGGTTGGCCGAGAGTTTACTTCGTGACGGCCGCAACTCGAATTGCACGGCCACAAGGCGGCCTGCTAGGGAAGTGGCATCGTAGGTCTGGTGACAATAGAGTCGTCGAAGGACCGGAGAACCGCCAATCAGAGCTCTCGAACGGCAGCATCCCTGCTTCGGCAAAAGAGGGCAAATTGACCAGGTTGGGCAAGTTCCTCGCCACATGCAGGCCGAAATGCAAAAACGCTGCGGTGCCCCGCGCTGCTCTCCGTTTCTAACTGGAGCCATCATGTCCCGCGAACCAACCCAACTCTGTTGAGAATGGAGCAAGAATGGCGGCATGACGCATCGATCGCCTCCTAAGAGCCTGCTCAGGTCCGGATCCGCGTCTACCCGTTCTGCATCTCTCTGACTCCGCGACATCAACATTCGCCGATAAAACGGGACAGAAAATGCGAGGGCGACGTAGCCATTTCCCTTACACCCCAGTCCGTATCCGTATAAACCCCCACGGTATGTACATTGGTACACGTATCGTCCAAGTACGCTACTCCTGTAGGGCTGGTGGCTTTGCTTTTTTTCCTTCTCCACAACATGAGCTTGACCTCGGTGCGACGTGGAAGCTGTGCAGTTCCCCACGACATGGCGCGAATTGGAACCTGCAAGCAGCTGGCCGCAGCGAGCGAGGACGCAGCAAGTCAGTCAGGATATAGGATACCTCGATCGGTCATTGTCCAAGGCCGGACCAAGCCGTCCCCCCGGCCGGGTGACCGAGTTGGGCTGTGTCTGCGATCCGTTTGTGATAACAAAGCCCAGAGCATTTCTCAGTAATTGACGTATGTGCGAGACCCGCTCTTGGTTTCCGAGTCGCCGTTTGTCTCTTGGAGGGTCGGCGCTCGTTATGGCGGTGTGGAAGCTGCAATGGCGGGAGCCATGTGTGGTGGACATTAAGCAACCAGCATGACTTGCATGAGGAGCGTGATCTTCAATACCCAGTACGACCTACCCGGCAAGTGAAGGTGTTAGCACGCGCTGCGGTGAACCGGTCGACCTGTAACAAGTGCGCGCCTGGGACGGCGCTGCCGTGTTGCATCGCTAGATCCCTCGTAGGGCTGAGCACGTCCTGAAGCTCGGGGCGAGTTGACATTGCTGGCGCTGAGGTACAGCACTTCTCTCTGGGTCGGAAAATGGATTTCCTCATCGTCTCCCCTTCGCATCGCTGTTGCGGCAACGCCGGAACCGAGCCTTTAGCTATGCCGTCTGCTGCCCTTCACCATGTATGGTAGCGCTCGGGACTTGTGTGTGCCTGAACTGAATAATCGCTGGACATCTACTGCACCCGAGCTGCCCGCCGCCTGGTAGCCTCCGAGGCGGTCAAGATAACAGCGGCAATGTAGTATGGGGTGGCGGACACGGCCATGTTCGGAAGTGGACGGTCGCGGTTGCGGCCGTCCTGCTATTGAAGCCAAAGGTGACACAACCGGGAGACACAGCAGAAGTGCCCCTGTGTAACCAATCAGTGGGACCAAAGAGCTGTATGCGTGTTGCCTCTGCCGCCGCCTTCCCGTCCTGACAGTCACTCGCCCGATCTTGTGGATGGGCGGGGACAGGACCCCCATGACACAGAGTGCAATGAATATCACACTGTTTTTTTTTTTTGTTGAATTTTTTTTTTTGAATTTTTTTTTGTTTTGTTTTTGGCCCGCAATCCCATGACTGGGTAGCTGGATGGTGGTGCCGCAAGACTCCACAGCAGGCGGGAGGGATTTGGAATATCGCAAATATCGGGACATCCTTTGTGAAATTGGCTGAGTGAAGTCTCCGGGGGAAGCGCGCCTAACTGGGCGTTTGAGCGGCCCCTGTGCAACATGACACGAGGGTTGCTCGGCAGTTCCTTCGATGGTACAAAGAATTATCCGAGAGGGACCGGGGAAACTGGAATATCTTGGAGCGCCCGGGGGGGTTTCGAGCAAACCGGGCGTTTCGCGTAACCATCCGGACCATATTTCCAGCAGGCAGGAGAGCGGGGTATGACGGCATGGGCTGTTCTGTCGAGTCCCTTGCTGGCGGCTGCGACGATTCGCCCATACGTTCGCCCATACGAGGGTCCCTGGGTCCACCTAGGCCCGTCGTTGACGGTGACGTGAGGGTGGCATGGCCAACATTGGATACGGGGCCAGACGCGACGTTTTGCCAGAGAACCATTCTCTAGGGCGGAGACTGCCAAGCGAGCCTCAAGAGGTGGACCATGGGGCTGGGGCTGTACAGCTCTGGGGGGATGGTGCAGAACGAGCAGTCGGGGTTGCAGTGCATGGTGCAGGTGAAATGGCGGCGCAGCAAGAACGGGCGAGCAGCTGCGAGAGCAATTCCCGCCTGTTTTGAGTGTGCGGGCAAGGACTGCCAGCGAAAAAGAGCGGGATTCCAGCGAGACGGGCGGGACAGGGGTGGTTCTCTGGCCTTGGTTCCTGGCCCCACCCGCCCACCGGCAGGGGTGTCAGGGGGGTGTGTGTGTCTGGCCGAGCTCTCTTCTCCTTTGCTCCCCGAACGCCTGCAGGGGGGACAGCTGGTTATGGAATTCACCATCACAGCAGCCCCAAGCGAAGAAGCCGCCCATCGCAATCCAGATCTGGAAAATAGACTGCCGCGATTGCTTGGCTTGGCTTTTGACCGAGTCCCGTTTCGGTAACGGGCTTGAGATTAAGCTGATGCCTGATGCGATTCCCCGGCACCTGCAAGGGCACTCCGCCGCCAGAGCCCTTCTCTCTGACGAGCTAGCGAACGCCCTCCCGTCTATCCCATGCATTGTGTGTACAGTACCACAGCACGTGCACGGTACGCGGTCGAGACACTAACGTTCTGATGTGATGCTGGCGAACAGCAAACCCGCTCGGGACCGTCCAACTCTCCTCAACCCGTCCAACCCGTCCGATCGCTATCACCTCGGACTCACACCGTGTCGATCATAGCACAGTCAGGGAATGTATGGCAACAAAGATATACGCTCTTTGATGGCAAACCTTTGTTTCCCTCCAGGCGCCGAGACGTATCGGAAAATAGCAGCACAAGAGGATCACCGCCCTCCCCCACCCACTTCCCCACTCCAAAAGCGTCGGCGTTGATGTCATGTATTGGCGGGTTGCGTATCGCGCCTCTGCCCTCTAGCCACGCCCGCTCTTTCGTGAAGGGTTGCGATACTTTGGGCCACCAACGCCGGCAGAGTCAGATGGTTGGCGACAATGACCAATCCTGTCTGAGCCTATCCTTCCGACGCCCTCATCCGGCCCCGCATATCCGCCTCTCTTTGCACCCCGCTCCTTTGCTTCTAAACTCCGCGCTGCCTCGGTGTTTCGGTACAGTACCTCGTGCGCACCTAGACCAACAGCCCACGGCCACCGAGCATGTTTGCGCGCGATCCACGATACCCTGAGCGCCGTAGTCCACGGCTGCGTATCCGCCGCCTTGAACCCGTCCTACAAGCCTCAGACAACGTATTGGCGGAACTCTCGAACCGTGTTGCAGGGCCCACCAATCACGCTTCTAAATTCGCTCCCTTGAATGGGCTACCAAATCCGGATCCTTTTTCCAGGTTTCTTGAGAATCCTTCTTTATCGCCCTGTAACAAACCCAGCTGGCAAGCAACCCTCGGACTCCGCGGCCTACTCCGTCTTGGGATCCAATACCGAGCAGCGGGGCAGATGGGCAATCGCGGCCGATCCCAGCCCAGAACGTCGACTAGGACCTCGGGACGGGGACGAAACCTCGTCCTCCAAAGCTGTCGACCCGCTACCAGCCCCCAGACGAATAGATAGGATCCAGCGCTGCGGGAGGCGGCGTTTCGTAGTCAGAACCCAATCGTCTGTCGGGGCCGGACGACAGGCGGATCCACCGCCGCGTATGGGGCTGAGAAAAGCCCGACGAGTTGCAGGATCCTCGAATTTCCTATTTTGTACTGTACAAGCCCTCCTACCTGCGCTACTACTGGACGGGGCATGCTTGAAGCCGCTGGGTGCAAAGCCACAGCTGTTTCCAAATCGCCTTCCTGATCGCACTACGAGAGCACGTCACGCCTCTCCCCCGGCCCCAAATACGCGAGGAAGGGAAGAGCGGTAAGATTTCCCCAGTTTTTACGCCGATCCCCTTGTAATCGCCCGGAATCCCAGAGTGGCGCAACGGAGCACAAGGCTGAACGGCGCCCGGCCTTGTGGGCGTACGGGGCACACCGTGTAACCGAAACGGGTTGGGCGGATGGCTGCTTTGCCGGCGAGTGAGTCTTTGCGTTCTTCGGCCCTCGCGATGTCCCGTTCTTCCCGTGCTGTGTTGCATTAATCACCAGGCGGTCTGCTGAGGTAGGTAGGTGGAAGTTGGGAACCGAGGGGCTGTGCTGCGCAGAACGAGCGAGTGACCCGGCCGAGCGAGTCCGGCTGAATGTAGGCACCTCGATGCGTCTTGTGCTCGGCGGGCTGTCGAGTGGATTGTTCGAACCCTACATATCACAACCCTCGCCTGAGTAACAGTAAGGCTTTTTGCTCGATTTTGCGCAAGTTAACGTTACCATCAATCTCGCGATGCTCTGTGTAACCGTCCTGCGCACAACAACATGGGATTTCCTCCACCCAGAACATACACGCGTCCTTGCCGCTGGGCGTGAATAGAGTAAAAGTGGATTTTTACCCAGACGTATACTCGGGCTGTGTATTGGGTTTGCGACCGATGTTATCGCCAAGGCTATTGGGACCCCGACGGGAAAGGAAGGAGAGGGAACGGTCCATGGACAGACAACGTCGTTGGGCCACATAGGCCAGCAGTAAAGGGTGCGGAAATGTGTTTGCATCTTGGAGGAAAGAGAGGACGCCGGTGAATGCAGAGACATGCACTGTCCTGATATAAGTCGGAGGCTTACATCAGATAGGGCAAATCGTGCAAAATCAGACACACAGGCGACTGCGTGACTTAAGGTGAACATGAGGTCATTTAGCTTCATAGGACTGTCCTCCCCCCCTTTCCTCTCCTTCGAGGCGGCGTCTGCAACGGAGGGACGCACATCCAGGGCATCGCAGTGACGGCGATGGCAAGATGGGAGCAAACTCATAGACAAATCAGAGGACGACTAAGAAGGGGTGTGCTATAGAAACGTGCCCGGAATAGAAAGGGGTTGCCCGCCGTGAGATGCCAACATCCTAGAGCATTCTCTGCGCCGCAGGAGGCCTCTTGCCATCCACGCGGCCCCTACGGTACCTCAGTCCATACCTTTACTGGCAGTCCCTAGGAAGTGAAAGGGGAATCTATTATTACCTGCAACTGCAGAGGAGGGGGCTAAGATGGGTGACACGGGCGACACAAAACCCCTTCTCCGACAAGATGTTTTATCACACCTGGGTATAAGTCATTGACGTTACTACTCTTTTACTCGCCTCCTCGTTCAGGGTAAGGCCCAGGTTCTACATCAGATAGAGTAAATAGCGGTACCGTGAGACGCTCCTAAGTTATCGAGGACGGCAGCGACGCCTCGTCATAGATCAACAGCCGTTTTCTTACATCACCTCGGCCATAGCAAGTGTCTACAAACACGTCAAGAGTAGACCGAAAAGCAAGACCAAATGGACTGCACAGAAGCACGGACGAAACCAAACCGCCGATGCTGCCCGTGAATTACTTCGCCGACGCGAGAAGCGAGCAAGCCCTAAACCGACGGTTTCCATTCCACTTCATTGCGTTGGCACCCCCCACATCATCTGTGACGACAAATGAACCACGCCGTGTTAGCGTTAACGTGAATGATAATACAAAGAGCCATGATAGCTAGTGGTCTTTCTCCCTCGCCGGCAACATCCTACCAGCCCCCTTCCCTTTCGAATCTCCACACCCTTCTTTCCATCCTCCGACTTCCCAAAAGTACCTACAAGATCCCAAAACTCATTAACTGCTTCTATATCACTGTCCATTCACTGACCACCCTGCCCGCCACCGCCGCGAGCACGCTTCCCTCCTCTCTCACCTCCACCAACCTCAGAGTCATTCCGCGGCCGTTTGTTCCCTGCGCCGCCGGCGGGATTAAATTCTCCCGCGCCAGGGTTCAGGCCAGCGGCACCACCACGGCTGAAGCCGCCACGACCACCGCGTTGTCCCTGACCGCCGCGATTCGGCCCAGCCTGATAGGTGCCCCGTCCACGGCCGATGTTAGCGCCGCCTCTCGGCACTGGGATACCAGTTCTAGCGGCCGGCTGGTTCTGAGCTTGTCCTTGCGCTTGCGGCTGTGCTGCCTGTTGTGCGGGCGGAGGTATGTTGCTCGCAGGTGCAGGCTGTCCAACTGGGTTGGCGAATGGATTCGACATCCCTGCCGGAATGTTCGTGCTCGGCTTCGGTTGCGGGAGCCCGGCCTGGGGCACAGGCACCGATGGTTTGGCGTCCGCTGTGGCTGGAACTCCTAACCATCTGTTAGTATATAGGCGTGCCATCTGGTCCTGGGCTGCGGCGAGAACATACCTGTAGAAGAGGCCTGAGCGGGGGGAGCAGCGGGCCCGGGGGCGGACGTAGTAACCTGGGCAGCCTGGGCAGAGAGCGGAACAGGAGCAGCAGTCGGCCGTCCGGGAGCCGGGGATGCTGCTGTGCTGGGGGTCGCCACAGGAGCCTGAGGTTTGGCGTCCTTGGCGATATTCCAGACCTCGACGACTGGCTTTTGTGGGGTCTCCTCGACAGCTGTCTCAACCACGGCAATCTTGGCTAGTGCAGTCTTGTGTTGGCGGTCTAGCATGTTGATGCGGAGCGCCGACTTCTTCTCCGATAATGCGGCAGCCTGCTCTTTCGCGTTGGCAATCTTCTGGTCATACTCCGCCTTGATTGAGGCCTCGGCCTCCTCCTTGACCTTTTTAGTCTCGTTAGCCACAATCTTTTTGATGTTGGCCTTCACGATGCTGGAAACGGTCGGATTCGTGGCGACGAACTCCCGGATTTGGACGTCATTGAGAGCGCTTAGATCCGCAATGCCCGGCGTACCGACCACCGGCGTCTGCGGATTCTGCGCCTCAGACGATTTCGCTGGCGTGGCCGGCATGCCGTTCTGCGGCGCCGACGTCTGTTGCTCAGCCTTGACAATTGCTAACTCTTGCTGAAGCTTAAGGTCGAATTCAGCCTGCATTTTAGCCCTTTCCTCCTGGGCTTGTTTCTCCATGGCCTCCTTTGATTCGGCAAGCTTCTTGTTAAGAGCGTTCTTCATCTTCTCGGATCGCTGCTTAACGATGCTCTCGGACTGCTCCTCCAGCTCCTTGGCTTTTTGTTCGAACTCGGCTGCCTTGGCTTCAGCAGCGGCGATCTTCTCTTCCAGAGCCTTGCGCTCCTCGTCAGAGATACCGGTGGTTGATTGCAAAGGTGTGGCTACAGCATCGGCGACGGTGAGATCACCAGCATTTGTCACCCGCGTCGTTTCTGCTACAGCTCTATCCCGCTCGGCGATGGCTGCTGCGAGTTCCTCCCTGAGCTGTCCGACCTGAGTCTCCGCCGCCGTCTTCTGGGATGAGACAGCCTCCAGCTCCTGTCTTAGGCTCTCGAGTTGTTGCGTGAGCTCAGTAACCTGACCGGCTTCCACAGGAGCTGCAGGAGTTTGCTCAGCTTCCGGAGCAGCTGCCTGCTGTTCCCGAAGTTTGTTTTGCTCAGTCAGGCTTGCTAGGTCTTGCCTGGCTGTCTCGAGCTCCTTTTCCACGCCAGAGAGGCTTTCATTGACCGAATCAAGGCTGCTCTGGAGCGTGTTCCTCTCGTTGATGGCTTCGTCACGCTGCGTCTTCATGTTCCTAAACCGTGTCTTGAAGTCCTCGGCTAGTCGCTCTTTGGTTGACTTCCACTCGTTTGTCTTGGTTTCGAGGGCTTCTTCGGCCTCTTTGACTCTCTCTTTAAGCGACTGTTCCGACTGCTTCAGAGTGTCACGCTCGGCCTCCAGACCCGTGATGGTCTCCTTGAGCTGCTCGATTTCCTGGGGATCGGCTTGGCCATACTTGCTGAGGATGGACTCGATCCTCTTCTGTAGCCCGTCCCGAGCATCTTGCAGCTGCTTGATCTCCTGCTCCTTGAAGGTCTTGTCGAGCTCCAGTTCCGAAATCCGAGCTTCTAGAGGCTGAATTCTAGCCTCCAATTCACCAATCTTCTGCGTCTTCTGCTCAAGCTGTGCCTGGGCCCGCTGGTTCTCGTTCCGGAGCGTGACGTTGCTCTCGCGGATCAGGTTGAGCTCATTGAGCTTGTCCATGAGCTCCTTATGAGTGAGCGAGCTGCGTGAGCTGTCGGCCTGTGACCGACGCTCCTGCTCAAGCTTGAGGCGCGCCTCATCCAGCTGCGATTGTGAGTACTCAAGTTGCTGTTGCAGCCTCTGGGCCTCTTGCAGCTTGATGTCGTACTGCACCTCGAGGATCTCTTTCTCGCGACGCAAGTAGTTGTTAAGCTCGCGGAGACCCTCGGTTGCGGTATCCGCGACTGAAGGCGATAGGCCATCGCTGAAGCCATCCGCCAACGCCCGGTTCTGTTGCAAGGTGGCGATTTGGGCCGTGACACTGTCAAGCTGCTGGTGGAGAAGCTTGTTTTGGGCAGCGGCATCCTCCCGTCTAGCCTTGATCTCAGAGATCTCCTGCTCGAGCTGCTGCCGGCGCTCCTCCCAGGATCTTTCGCTCTGGGCTAGGGAAATCCTGGCCGAATCTGCCTCCGCCCGCAATTTGGCTGCTTCAGTCTTAAGATCATTGTGCTCAGCGCGCAGCTGTTGCAACAGTTTTGCCGCTTCGGCATGCTTGACGAGTTCTTGCTCGTAGTCATGTTGAGCCTTGGTGGCGATCTCAGCCTGGGCGCGCAAGTCTTGCTGGTGGAACCTGGCGGTCTCCATGTATCGCTCCTCCTCATCCTTGAGACGAGCAATCTCGCTGTTCAACATCCTCTCTTTCTCCTCGAATCTGCGGGCAACATCGCTCTGAGAGTCCCGTAACATATTGAGCTCACTGGTAGAGTTGCCGAGTTCTGTCGTGAGGGCCTCGACGCGCTTCTGTAGTTCGTTGATGGTGGCGTCCTTGGCATTGAGGGCTGCGTCCATTTCATCGCTGTACTGCTTGTGCGACTCGTTGAGGCTGGAGAGCTCCTCCTCCATGTCCTTGCTGAGCTGTTTGAACTGCTCCGCTTGTTGTTTAGCGTTGTCGAGCTGCACGTTGAGGAGCTCCAGATTGTTCCCGAGTTCCTGGACTTCACCCTCCAGCTCCTCGATGCGCGCTTGAGATTCGCCATCCGTGGCTGGTTGTTCGTTAATGGTTCCTGGCCGCGGCGTCGGCAGAGGACGGAGCCGCTCGGCGCGCTCCTGTGCGTTCCGGACCTCTATCTCTAGCTCTCCGACGCGAGCCTGAAGGTGATCTCGAGTGGTTTTTACCTGCACGTTCTCCTCCTTTATCTGGCTGATCATCGATGTGAGGTCATCGATACGCTTCTGATACTGCTGGGCGTCAAATTCTTTTCTCAGCTGGATCTTCTTGCCCTCTTCGATTTCTTCGGAGAGCTTCCGCTTTGTCGTGGCGAGTTCATTGTCAAGAGAATCGATTTGACCTTGCAGCCTGCGCTTCGTTTCGGACTCGCTCAACTCGCGTTCGTTCAGGAGCGACTGCTGACTCGATAGCAGACTGTTGAGTCTCGTCTTCTCCTGAGCGAGGCTCTCATTATCTTGGCTGAGGCGCTCTTGGATCGTCTTCCACAGGGTCTTCTCAGCCCTTAGATTCGCGGTCTCACTACGCAGGCTCTCAACTAGGCCGCGAGCCTCAACAAGGTCTTCAGCTACTTGCTGCGTCCGAAGGTCCTGCTTAGCTGCTGACTCAGACAGCGCCTGAGCCCTCCGTTGCAACTCTTGCTTCTCGGTCTGGATTGCCTTGAAGTTTGAATCAAGCATGTTATAGCGTTCAGTAGCAAGAGTGAGTTGGCTTGACAGACGAGAAATCTCGGTCTGCAGAGCGCCCTTTTCGGTTGAGAGCTTCTCGATCTGATCCCTCATAGCATTCCGCTCGGTAGCCTGATCGTTTCGGTAAGAATCGAACTGCGTTTGTAGCTCCCTCAAGGCTGCCGTGAGGTCTGCTTCGTCAACCTGAGGGCCTTGCTCGATGCTAGCGAGCACTTCCCGCTGACCGACATCCCCAGGACCAAGGACCTTGTGGATTTCGGCAGGACTGGCCTTCTGCTGGAGCATACGACGGAACATATCCCGCTCCGTCATGTAGCTCTTCATGCGCACAGTGATGGACTGAACATCATCCTGTAATGCCGAGACGGTAGCCCGGAGTTGCTGAACTTCCTCGTGGTCTTGAGCGGCCTGTTTCTGGGCGGCCAACGCCTCCTCATTTTCCATCTGGGTGGCCAGCTGCCGAGTGAGGGTCAAGAGCTCTTCATTCTTTTGTTGTAGTTGGTAAATGTCCTTGAACGCCGTATACCTCTCGGTAATGAACCGGTGAGTGTCTGACATGTCGTCCAGCGCATCCTCGGCGACCTCGCCGCGCTGAAGTCGCTCAAACTGGGCAGTCTCCTCTTCCGTGAGCTGATCCATGCCCTTCTCCCGTGCGTGGATGTTGAAGATGAGGACATGAATCTGCGTGCTGAGATCACGCAGCTGCGTGCGAAGGATCTTGATCTCGGCTTGGGCTGTGGAAGCGGCGGCTTCGGCTTTTCGGGCGGCCTTGGCGGCGGCATCGCGCTCTTCGTATGACTGCTGCATGACCTCGGACATCTGGATAGCTTCGTTTCTGAGGCGTTCCGACTCGGCTGCGAGCTCATCGATTTCGGGCAGCTTGGCTTCCAGCATGCTGACTGCATCATCAAGATCCTCCTGCAGCTTCTGACTTCGCCGCTGCTCTCCAGCAAGCTGGGCCTTGACCTTGAGAAGCTCCTCAAGGGTCTCGGTTGCACGCTGGGACGCCTTACCGCGCAAAGATGCCGGGGTGCCGAATGGGGAAGCCGGACGGGCGAAGAAGGAACCGTTAGCCCGGGGCGTCTGAGGCGCAGAGCCAGGCACGTTGTTATGAGAGTCAAGAACAGCTCTGAGGCGGTCCACCTCGGTCTGGAGTTCCTGTGCCTGGTGCTCCGTCTGCGCATGGTCTTCTTTTTCCTGTTCGAGTTCCCTCCGGACACGGCGAATCTCGTCGGCAGCGTCGTCCTTCACTTGCTCTAGCCTAAGCTCCACCTCCTTCAGCCGGTTGCGGTGAGTTGTGGCGTGACCATCCTTAAGCTCCGCCAGGCGGGTTAATGCCTCGAGCTTTTGCCTGAAGAACTGTTCGGCTCCCGCAGCATCTTCTTGTAGCTTCTGAACCTTGGCGAGAGCTTCGTCGGCCTTAGACTGCGCCTCCTCGAGCCTCTTGCGGAGCTGCTGCTCAGTCCGGGTGAGCGACTCAATGTTCAGGTTCGCCTCTTCGTTCTGCCGCTGCAGCTCTGCAATCCGCGCGCCCTTTTCCTTGCGGACCTTTAGGCTCTCTGCGGATTTCGCCTTCAGCTCCGCATCATACCACTCGTTGTTTTTCTTGGCGAGTTCGAGCTCCTGCTTCAAGGCCTCCTCGCGGTACTTGGCTGAGCTTGCCGCAGTCTGTGCCGTCTGCACAGATTGATTCAACGACGTGATCTCTTGGTTGAGCTTCAGGATTTTCTGATGCTGCTTTTGCAGCTCCTCAGAGAGGCTGGCGTTGGCGGCGGTCTTGGAATCGACAATCGCTAACGTTTCGCGATTCGACGTTTCCAAGGAGGCAATGCGCGCCCGGAGCGTCTCGATTTCTGAAAGCGATGCCGTACCGGAGGACTTGAGGGCCTGTAGTTCGTTCTCGAGCGACCGGCGGGCAGTTTCTGTAATGGCGGACGTTAGACAAATGCGGCTAGTGTAAAGATGATGGCGGTGATCAGGGGCGCCTCACCTTCACTCTGCAGTTTCTGCCTCAGCTCCTCGACTTCTTTGAGAGCTTTGTCTGCAGTTTCCTTGAACTGCTCGCACCGCGATTCTGAACTCCTGATGGCGCCTTCCAGTTGAATGTCGACCTGGAATTTCTCCTGCTCGAGGTCGCGCAGCTTGGTAACAACCGTTTCGAGAACCGACCTGACAAGCTCGGCTGTTGGGGCGGCCAGAACCGTACTCAGGTCGGGCTCCAGCACGCCGGCCTGCGCTGTCAGGTAGCTCAGGTCTACCTCCGCCGCCGCCATCGTGGGTCGCGATTCGAAACTTTCAGCGCATAGAGAGGGGGTATTGTGTGGAACCCGTCACGAATGGTTGGCAGGATGTAGACGAAAAGAGATGATCGGGATTGATAAGAAGGTGGCGGATCGGAAGAGGTGGAATTCGCGACGATCGTTGGGGAATTTTCTTTGAGGGAGTGCCCACGGTTGTTGGAGGAAAGCTCCAGACCACTCCCACTGGCCGCGATTGTTTTCGGAAAGAAGCCAGCCCAGGCGATTTTGGCTTGGTAAAGGAAGCTCTGGCGCGCGCGACTGCCAATCAGCGGGGACCCAGAACGATTGTGGGGACAAGGGAGCTGGAGATGCGGTAGATGGTCTGTGCGCCCGAATGTTACCAACCTCGCAGATTCCGTTGCCATTGATACTCGTAAGAATGACGGTCCGTAATTACTTCTCATTTCCAACTCGGCTTCTGCCTCATGCTTACACGCCTAATCCGGCAGCAGGATGATTCTGATCGTACTGGATCAAAGATTCCCAGCCTCTTTTTCCTCCGTGGAACTTTCCCTACTGCACATGCGTGCCCAGTTTACTAGTTATTTAGTTCCTACATCTACAGATCGCTCCCGATAGATACGCAAACTCGAAAATGCTGGTATTTCCACAAAAGCCGAACCTATGCATCCCAATAAGTGATGTATTCGCAGCCGCCCATCTCGTCACACTTTTACCATCCTGATTATTACCGTTACCTCGGCCCCGCATGCCCGGCTCCGTCCATCTCATGAAAGCCGGGTACCGGTCCCGATTGCCATGATGCTGGCGGCGGCGCCTGCGGCTGCTGCTGTTGCCCATACATGGCACCGCCGGGCGGTGGCGAGCCTGGATGATAGGATTGATATCCCTGTATCTGTTGAAAGGGAGGAGGATAGGGCTGTGGCTGTTGGTGGTGGTGTAGTTGTGGTGACTGCGGATAGCTGTACTGTCCAGCTAACTCTGGTCGGTTCGGGTTTGGGTTGTGGTACTGAGTCCCTTGCCCCTGGAGCTCGGGGCGGTCCGGCGCGGGCGCGTACATGGCGCCCTGGCCCTGCAACTCCGGCCGGTTGGGGTTTGGGTTGTGAAACTGCGAACCCTGGCCCTGCAGCTCTGGCCGGTTCGCCGGCGCCGGCGCATACATGGCACCCTGCCCTTGCAGCTCAGGCCTGATCGTCGACGGGGCGCCTTGTCCGTAGAGTTCTGGCGCGTGTGGCGAAGGCGGTGCGGGGTAGGCTGTTCCTTGACCGTGCAGCTCAGCGCTGCCGGGCATAGGCGGGTACAGCGCCGGCCCTTGGCCTTGCAATTCCGCCTTGTTCGAGGGCGGTGCGAACACACCGGCATGGGCGGAGACGGGCGATACGTTGTCAGCCCGCGGAGGGAAATTGACCTTGAGCGTGCTTGCCGATGGGCTCACCGGATGCGGCGGAGCAGAGACGGAGTCGCTGGCCAACTCTGCTTTGCCTCCGTAAAATCCCGACGGGTCAGGGTTCTGGTTGCCAGGAGCGCCGTTGGGAGTCTGTGACTGCTCCATGGCCCGACGCTTCTTTGCTGACTTGATGAGGAAGAAGATAAGAACTCCGATCAGCGCGAGGGCGGCGATGACACCAACAACTGCCCCGATGATGACGGAAACGCTAGGGCCGTTTGACTGCGAGTCGTCGTCATCTTCGGTTGCACCTCCTCTCCCGCCGTCACTCCCACTTCCGTTTCCATTGCCACCTCCATCCCCGCCATCAGCGCCGGTTTGTCGGGGTCCGCCTGAGTCACTAACATCGGCTGGGTATGTCTGCTCTATAGATACCGTGACACCGACGGCCGTTACTTCTGCCAAGGCGGCGCTGCAGTAGTAGTCGTAGACCTACCCGACGGTTAGAGACTCCCAAGTCAGTAAAGTATTCGAGAAACTTACGGCTACCGCGGATGTGACGTCTTCTGATGCGGTCGACCCGCAGTCCCACCTGACAGACGAGGTAATGACCTGGAGGACATCAGACGTCATCCCCGACTTGATACACACACAAGACGCAAGCGCCTGTGGGCCCCCCGGGCATAAGTCATATGTATTCTGCAAGTACATGTCAGTGGCTGCGAAGGAGGTATGAGAGTTGGGGGGGGGGGGGGGGGGGGGTGCTTCTTACCCCTTGAACAGCATATGACAAGCCAGAGGCTGCACAAGGAGCAAGGGAGTTATACTGCGGCAGGTCCGTGATATAGTACGTCACTGGGGTCGTCAGTCAGCAAATAAGCGAGTCGTCAATTCCGGGAGCAGCTTTGTTGGATCCAAACTTACTGTCTCCCGGGGGCTTTGTTGGTTTGGGGATGTTCGTAGTGCCATCGTTCATGGCACAATAGGCCGCGAACATGGCCTGAGCGGACGATACATCTGCGACATGTGAGGAGCAAGCGTATCTAACCGAAGTGTTGATGATCTGGCTGACGAGGAGCGAATTCTGGTTCTTGGAGCAGGCACAGCTGGCCAAAGCAGGCGCCTCGGTGGGACAACGATCATAAGTCTACGGCTGAGATTAGCTGGCGTCCAAGGGTGAGAATCTACGGCGTATCGGGGCGCGCCCGGGTATAGAGGCTCACCAAACTCCTGTTCATCGTTAGCAACGACCATCGTCGGCACAACCTTACGAGCTGAAATACGTACTTTACTATGTAGGATAAGGCGCTTTTGGCACACGGTGCCATGTACTCGAACTCTGGTAGCTCGGTAATGTAGGCGCTCACGGCTGTCGGGGTCGCGAAGGACGCGGATGAGTCCTGGCTACAATATGCGGTAAGGGCCTTGGAACGTGGGTCAGTACAATTAGGAAACCGACGTCTCGGGGGTTAGACTAGGAAAGTGCCCACATATGCCGCCGATGCCTGATCTTCGCTCGCGGTTGATCCACATTCGTAGCTGACCGATGACGAGAGACGGGACGATATTGAGGCAAAGTTGTTGTTCTTGGTGCAGATACATGACTGGAGCTCGGTGACGGCTTCGGGGCATTTGTCGTATGTCTGCGCCTGGATATTATATGAAAGAGCGGACTGCGCACACGGTGCCTTTGAACGTCACAGCTCAGTCAGCCTTGGTCTAAAGGGTCCATTGGACGGAATCTGCTGTTATTACAAGAGCGCTGAAAATGGTGAGATCCGTCACATAGACGACCTCGGCGGCACTCGCCGACGTGACGGCCAGAGATAGCGCGGCCGCGAAACTGAACAACTGCCGCATCTTTGGTATCGAAACGAGCGCGAGGTACACAGATGTGCACTCGAGGAAGCAAAATTACAACAACAATAAACGAGAGGACGGCACTGGGAGACGGTGGCGCCCCAGAGGTACCTTGGGCGTCACGCAAGCCTGAAGTCGCAAGACTAAGAAACGAGGAGGGAGGGGGGAAAAAAAAAGAAAAGAAAAAAAAAAAAAAAGCAACGGCTAGTAGAACGGCATCCAGGTTACCTGGCTTGCCATGGGGAGAGACGAGAGTACACCAAGAGCGCCCTCTCCAAGGTAGCCTGGGATGGAACAGGGCAGCTTGGGGAGCAGGCTTGCCGAACCCCATCAGGGGAGGCATTCCGAAGTGACATGGTAATCCTCAAAACCGCTCTATACAAAATGCAAGCACAGGAAACGCTGGGTTTTCTGGAGTGGCTGTCGTCGAACGAGGAGGTGCGTCCTTGGCGTTGTGATGCCCCTGGCTAAAAGCGCTGCACCCTTGCCAGCTGAAGCGCACGACCAATCTCGACGGAAGTACCGTCGTCTCAAGTCGACCTCCAGCCAATGGACTGAAGCGAAGAGTTTCTGGGTGCCGCGGACAGCGAGGATGGTGGTCATCCGAAGCGACACCACATTTCCCCAAGCCCATGGCCAGGCGTGAGGATGGGTGGTTAAAATGTAGGCACCAAAGAGAGCTATCAGTTACGAGCGAGTGGCGTGTTCCCAACACACGTTGGACATTTGGTTGCGTCGTCGACGTGCTCCCGCTCGCTTGATACGATAGCCTCGGAACGTTGGAGTTGTGTCATTCAGCACAAGCTTCTGCAGGTCCTGTACCAGAACCAGAAGTTTGGTTAAGTTCCAAGAGCTGTCGCGATCCATTCCCCACTAAGCCTGTCCACCCCGCCTAATGTTTGCGCTCATTGGTCGATGAAAAGTTAGAGCGGGACAGGCCCCTGCTGCCTTCCCGCCAAGCATCAACCCCTCGCGAACCTGAGATGAGACATTTCTCTCATTTGAGGCTCGCTCTTTACATCATGTGCGTACGACTGCTCTCGCGCCAGGCACTCGGGACTCTTGCTTCTGTAGGGTAAAACGTCATTAAAGCCTGCTTCGATTATTTTTGGCCAACGGAAAACATGGGCATGGGACTCTACGCGAGAGTCAACCATCCACAGCATGCATTAGCCATCCTGATATTTATAGCATCCTGTTGTGTCCCTCTCGCCATTATCCTGGGATTGTCGTTTATCATGATTACGCCCCCCACGGGGTAGGACGAATTTCCCAGAATTTTCCAGGAAAAAAAAAAAAGGGTTCCCAGCAGGCCCTGGCTGGTACTCAAAAGTTGTTCACGGTTAGCTCACAACTTTTTAGAGAACCACTTGCAGGCCTCAGACCTCGACCAGAGACAGTCGACGCAGTCAGTACGTAGTACTGCGGTAGATTCTCGGTATACGGCATCTCGGCACGGGATATTGGAGGAGCAATCAGCTCTACACCTACCGTTAATGCTGCATGTCAGCCTCGGCATAACTTGTTGCCGCCGAAAAGCACCCTCGCACCTTGGAACCGACGCGCTAGAGAAAGGATGCAGAAAACGCGACAGAAATCCCGTGGCTGCAGCGCACGTGCCGCTCAACCATTGCCGGGAAATGGATGTTCTCCAGAACCGCTTCGTATTATTATCGCAAATATCGACCTCCAGATCGAACCCGAAGCCTCGATCAGAGCGTCCCGACAGAACAGATAAAACCACACAATCAGGATGATGAACCCCCAGCACTGCCAGCGTTTGAAGCATTAGGTATCAGTGCCTTGAAACGTGAAATGTCTAGCGGCAGCCGTTCTCCCATCCAGATGGCGCGCGTGGTATGGTTCCCTAGGTCCCTCTCGGCCTCTGACATATCCTGCTCCGTCGTGTTGGGGTGGACGAGGACGGAAAGGGGACCCCGCCAGATGGCAAGCCAAGGGATGAAGGCACCAAACTGGGCCGGCGTAAAAAGGTTCACCTCGAACATGGCGACGGGATGGGGACCAACTGGCCGATCCCAGAAGGTGTAGATGCGCAGTTCCGGGAACTCCCTCCGGATGCGTTCCCAGAGCTCCCGGGCATATTTCGCCTGACCCGAGTTGTTCTGAAAGTAATAGACGTGAACATCGCTTTCCCCTGGATTAGCTCTAGGGCACGGTCTCCTGTGGGGCAAAAGCTGCACTTACAATCCGCCCCTCCGGCCGTTGTCCAGGGGGTCGACAAACTTGTCGTAGGCGCTGCTGAGGACCCCGGTCTGCGGGTTCCGGAAGCTCTTGCCGTCCTCAGCCCGCTCATCGGGGAGCGGCGGGGCCGACTCGTAGCCAGCCAGCGGAGAAGGGTAGTTGAAGTCGGCAGAACCCGTCATTGCAATTTGGATTTCTGCGGTGGTTGGGAAAGTAGATGGCGCTCAGGAGGAGCTCATCAAGAGGAAGAGCGGGTTTTAGGTTTGTAAGCAGAGCCCCGCAGCTTTCCGAGCGGCAAACACTACCAAAAGACCTGACCTGTATAACCACCTCTTTCGACTCTGATAACGATGCGCAGCTACTTCTGTGCTTTAAGAAGGTTCAAGTACCTTGCCTACTTTGGCCTACAATAATTAGCCCAGAATGCATTCTCCTCGTTGTTTGTCCTCCACAGCTCCATGTCCGCTGGCACGTTTAGGCGACCCCACCTAACATCAGGAGCAACACGCCATCGCCAGCGAGCGGCTACGTCAATGGCTTCAAAGCAGTCCTGAATTCTGGGTTGAGGGGTTGCCGAGCTCTGAACAGTTTGTCTGTTGTGCGAGTACGCTATAGACGAGTAAAAGCCTAAGATGTGTCTTCTATAATAGAATGGTGCAGAAACACACATCTACACCCACATACCCATCAAGGGGGAGGACGAAGGTGACAAATATCTAGATAAAGTGACGTAGACAAGATAGACAAGACAACCTGTGGCAGCACCACAACAAATTGGGTTCCCGGGACCGGACAAGGATCAAAAAAAAAAAAAAAAAAAAAAAAAAAACATGTGCGAATAGAGCTCCCTCTGATTAGAGGGAGACCATTGCACACACAATGATACCCTGCAAAAATGGGCCGTAAAGAGTTGCGAAAGAGTCTGTTATTCGTAATGTCTCTTTAAAAGTTCAATGGCCCAGATGCCACTTACGGTGCGGATTACCTGAGACATGCTTGTGCTGGGGCAAATTTGTTGACAGAGCCGGCTGACTAAGCGTTGTTTTCCATTGACGATTTCCCTTCCCTCCCTCCCAAAAGACAAGAGCGCTCGGTAAACATGAAGCGGTAACAATGGCATCGCTGTTCAGGTGGATCCCGCGATTGAGTCGCCGACCACCATCGGCCCCCCGTGTTTTCTCCAACTCCAACTTCGAGAGGATTAGCGCCAACTACAAGGTTGAGGAGGAAACTTTCTCAGATTATCTTGCTGCACGTTATTACCCCGTCCGGATCGGCGAAGTTTTCGTATCGCGGTATCAAGTCGTCGGAAAGCTTGGATATGGCGCCTATTCAACAGTCTGGCTTGCTAGGGACCTGATGTAAGTGACGCTCCCCAGGTGGAAGACACGGGGCAGCCCGATGACAAACATCGCCAAGCCAACACCGCCATGTTGCCTTGAAGGTCTTCATCCGGTCGCAGGCAATGGGTTGTAATGCGGACCATGAACTCAGCACATATCAGCATATGGCCCGCATATCTTCAGTATCTAGGCATCCAGGCCGCAAAGCCGTGAGGACCCTTCTCGATTCGTTCAAGGTCATCGGGCCGGACGGTGAGCATCACTGCCTTGTACACCCGCCATTGTGGGAGAGCGTGAAGAGATTCCTAGAGCGAAATCCTATCGGGCGCCTCCCAGCACCGGTTCTGGGGATAGTACTTCAGCGCCTCTTCATGGCGTTGGACTTTCTGCACACAGAATGCCATCTTATCCACACCGGTAAGAGAATGCTACGCGAAATTGTGTTATTCCTGGTTTTCCATTGATAGGCGACGTTGCAGACCTCAAAATCGACAATATCATGTTTGGCGCCGAGGACGACTCAATATTCCAAGAATTTGAGCAGCAAGAGCTGGAGAACCCTTCACCGAGGAAAGAGGTTGATGGCCGTTTCATTTACGTTTCTCGCCGGCTGAGTATGCCCAAGAACTTGGGGCCACCTGTGCTATGCGACTTCGGCTCGGTGGTTTCAGACGACCAAGTGAACGACAAAGACGTTCAGCCGAATCTATACCGAGCCCCAGAGGTCATCCTGAAGATGCCATGGGGGTACGAGATTGACATTTGGAATGTCGGCTGCATGGTCTGATTGCTCCTGCCCATTTTCCTGGAGAGATTGTACTAAAACGTCACGCCTCAGATCTGGGACATGTTCGAAGGCGGCCACATGTTCTCCGGTAGGGACCCGGAGCATCAAACTTATCGCAGCCGGGCCCACCTTGCGAGCATCATTGGGCTCCTAGGCCAACCGCCACCGGAATTTATCGCACGAGGCAGCCTCAAAGCCAAATTCTTTTCTGAGAAAGGCACGGACCGATGATGCCCATGAGAACTAGCTGACTTTGGCTGACGGCGTGTGTAGGGGAGTTTAATGCTGGCATTCAAATACCGCCGCCCCGATCGCTGGATGAGGTAGAGACAAATCTAACGGGGAAGGACAAGGAAAGCTTCCTAGAGTTCATCAGGAAGATGCTGCAATGGGTCCCTGAGCATCGCAGTACTGCCAAGGAGCTCCTCCAAGACCCTTGGCTGAAGGGGCAGCTTTGACAGTCATAACAACCCAGCTGATGTGTATACACGGAGATAGATTTGTAATTCATCGGCGTCGTCAGCTTATAATATAGATCTTCTCAGTCAACTCAGGGGCCCTACATCGGGACGACCTCCGATCAGGGACGATGTCGTTTCCGATGAGTAAGGCCGGAACACCTAAGCTTTAGGGCTCGGCACTTGCCAGAGCCTGGCATTATAATCTCACAAAATCACCACAAATGACCCATCCTCTCGTCTGTCTTTCAGGATCCCGTACCGAGGACTTTGGATGGAAAAGTTGAGCACACTCGTGGCAACCGCCTGATATGCCTCGACCAGGCGCGACAGCTCCTCCGCGGTGGTTCCTCCACGCTCACTGGAGGCCGTCTCCCAAAGGGTAGAGGCATTGCTGTCGAAATCTTGCACGCAGTTGTAAATGTCTTGTACAACATGTCGAGTCGCACTCGAGAGGTCTGTGCCCAATTCCCGCATGGTGATGGGGATCAGGTTCGTGAATTCTCCGTCCTTCTAATGGTCATCTGTTAGCGGACAGGAAGATTATGTAGACACTGAATCGACTTGCCAGCTCTTTCTTGAGCGAAAACAGCTCATTTATCCTATTCGGTAGAAAATTTGTTGAGAATGATGTTACCTCCGGTAGGACGGGTGCGAGCTCACAGGATAAAAAGCTTGTTCGCATCCAACTTCATGGCTGCGAACTCCCTTGATTTGAGAATGTCCTCAGGGAGCGGTATGCCGTTAAGAATCCTGGCGCTTATTCAGTATCGGGCTCTCCTCAAACCACGTAACACCCTCCTAAAATACCAACCTGCAAAGATCTAACAAGACATCCACCGACGATGTCTTCAACCGCCACGAGTAGAACTCGTCCACACTTGGCGCGTTCCCTGACGACCTCCACCTATGCTCAACCACGCACGCCTCCATGTACCCTCTCAGATGCCCAAACAACTCCGTCCGTTCTGCTGCCCCGCAAAGCCCACCAACCCGCCGACCAACTTCAGCAAAGCTCTCACAGACCCTAGTAGGTGGCGGGGGCTCCGTGGCTCCAGGCTCACCGAGACCGAGATGGTGCCTCACGAATGCCACAGATTCACGGCAGTATTTGTCCGCCGCAAGCACATTTTCGCCGTCATCAGCAGCGCCGTCGATGACGTCGTCCCATAGGAACAGCCACACGCAGTAGAACGCCACCGTCTCCAGAATCTCATACGACGCATCCGGAAACAATCTGTAGCCGCAGTTGCCAGCATCAGTAGCCACGCAGCAATCAAAGGTATCCCGAGAAAGGGGAAAGCCCCGTCGGGCATAATGTCAAGTATGTACGTACCCTGCAGCGAAAAACCCTAGATCCGCCGCCTTTATCTTCGCCAGGGTTTTCTCATCGTCAATGACGAGCTCATTCAACCGTGCATCTACAGCCTTCTTGACCCGTCCGTGGAGCGGGTTGATGCCCTGCTTCCAAGAGGCGAATATAGGTTGGAGGTTTGGGATACTCAACCGACTACCGCGTAGGTCAAGTGGGGGAGCAGGGGACTGGCTCGCCCCTGAGCCCAGTATTGAAGGTTCCATCGGGAGGAAGTTGCTTCTGAAGAGGAGGAGGATTGTGAGTTTCGGATCGGGGTTAGCTCCACACTGCCGCAAGTGAGATTGGCGGAAACAGAGAAATCGACCCCCCCTCCTCCCCCACTCGCTGGAGTCTCCCATCTCAACCTCACATACTCAACCCACTCCATCATACCCTACCTATAACACTCCCAAGCGACGTCAAACAGGTCGATCTAAGGCGGGTAATGAAAACAATACAGTAAATTGCGCACCATCCCTCAACCCCTTTTATCATACAGTTCCGTTTATCCTCCCGCTCTATCTATACAAACGATAACGCGCCACCAAACAGATGCCCAATGCCATGCCAATGCAAATGACAGTGCCAATGCCTGATGTGAATGCGGGCCAATGTCGAGTCGGATAATGTTGGTAGGGGCACGAGCCTGGTTGACAAACCAAGGGATGTGAAGCAACGAGAACAAAAAGCCAATGACCCTTCTGATTCCCCTCAAGCGCCCCATGTATGATGGCCCCTATTCCACATGCCATCTGCGAATATGACCAGTGGATATAGTTCCCTCGAGAATGGCCCGGAGGAGGAATGCAATGTACGGCAGCTCATGACAGAATCTAAGAGAGAAGAGCAAATCGAGGCGATGTGAATGAGCCAGGGGTAACAATACATATACAGGTTATGCAGATTCATAAAGGCGAAGTACGGCATGAAGGAACGCGAGCGTAATAGGGTTTTTCCTGCTTCGGGAATCCCCCATATCGGATTATTTGACTAGGCACGGCTCTCGGCCGGAACTGCGCCTTGCTGGGCGTTATTCCGCCCAGGGATGTCGGTGCCAGTGCCTGAGCCAGGGCCAGAGTTGTCGTGTTCCGTGGCCGAGGTATCGACGGTCTCGCCTGTGCTAGCATTGACAAAGTTGTCGCCTTCGACGACGACCTCGCGGTTTCCGATGCGGCGCATGAGCTCAAAGAAGCGCGAGTTCTTGAACTTTTCCGACGTGTTGCCCGAGACCGAGTTGACAATGTCGACGGCGGCGCGGGCGAGATCTTCGTCGGAGCGGCGCTTCTCCTGCTCCTTGGCGAGCTCCTCCAGGTTGCGGTCGATAACCTCCATTTCCTCGGCACTCGGTGACTGGACAGCCGCACCCGTCTCGGCGCGAGGGCCATGCTCGGCCATCCACTTGTCTTGCTCCTCGACAAACTCGGTGTTAGCGAGCTCCTGCTTCTCATTCCAGTCGGCCAACTCGTTCTCGAAATTGGCATCGTCGTATTCGCCAAAGGCGCGGTTGAAGGCTTCAGTGTCGACAGCGCTCTCGAGTGACGGCTCGGCATGAGGCTTCTGTTGAGCAACCGTGTTCATCCCTGGGTTCTGGAAACCGAAGGAAAGCGCCGGAGGGGCGGCGCCGTGCATCGGCACGGCAAAGGGAGTCAGGCCTGGATGCTGCAGATTCATTCCTGGAGCCACGGCGGCAGGGTGAACCTGGCCCGGCGCAGCAACGCTGGGGCCGGCTGCATCGGCCGCAAGCTGCATGCCTGCAAACTGACTCACCCACTCCTGATGAGAAGCCCCGCCAGGAGTAGGGGAGCTCAGGCGAGCGGCAGGATCGCTGGGACCAATGATGTTACCCATCGTCGTCGGTACACCGGCAATCGGACGGCCGTAACTTCCAGCAGCGGGCGCATGGTGAACCATCGGACCAATGGCATTCATATCGAGCTGAGGCCCGAAGGCCTGATCGATGGGGGCACCCTGCTGGAAGCCCCCAAAGGCCATCTCTGCAGCATTGGAGTTGGGAGCCTGGGACCGGAAGGCCTGTTCAAGCCAAGGTCAGCGATTGCGCCTCTTTCCCGGACCCACTCCCGAGAACTCACACTTCCCGGACCGATCTGCGGCGCGTTGGCGAAGCGATCCTGGTGGAGGGTGCGGTCGCGGTCGGCATGCGCAAGAAGGTTCTTGGCGCCGTTGGAAGGACCGCACATGCTATCCGCCATCTTGACGGCTGATGTACGTGACGAACGGGGAATTCGCGATGTTCTGGCTTTTCTCTAAAAGAAAGATATACTGGGTATCGGTTCCTACGGACGGAGAAGGGATAGCCAGACGTAGAGCGAGATGCCGAGGTCTTCCGGACATGCGTCAGGGTAAACCGAGCCGGCGGATATTGTTGCGACTGCGTTGAACAGGAAAGGAAAAAGAAAGCAAGGATTCTATCGGAGCATTCTTTGTTGTGGTGATACTGCTGGCATCCATTTCTTTATGCGGACCCACTCTCCTCATCGGCGTGGTGTTGGCGCGAGAATCGCCATGGGGTGGTGACGGTGGTGATGGTGGATGTCCGAGGACATGGTGGTGTCCTGCTTAGCCGATGGCAAGCTTGTGACCGAGGGGCAAAGCCGGGGGTGGGGGTTGTATGTGGGGCAGCACTCTGTGGGGCTGGTCCGGATTCACCTCGGTGAGTGAGCATCCACCGCCTTGACCCCGAATTTCTTGCCAGTTTGACAACAGGGGTTGCCTAGCGCACCGTGCCCACTGCTCCAACGGCGCAACTGTCTCGGGGCAAGCAATTGAGACCCAACGATTTGGAAACACCACTGATTGTTTTGTTCCGTTTGTTTTCGAAGCTCCTAAAAACATCGAGCTACAGTCAAAAATGGTGCGCGCTCTCTCCGCCACTGCGTTCCCTGATCCAAGCTGCGTTTCAAATCGAACCATCCGCTAACCAAGCTCCCTCCAGTCAGCAGGAGCCCAGGTCATCGCCAACTCTGGCCACGATGACATGATTGTACGTCGCCCCCGACTGCCATATCCCACACGGGAACCTCCCCATGGCGGCCAGGACATGTATGGACGAGGGCGAGATCTGACCCAAAACAGCATGACGCAGTGCTTGACTATTACGGCCGGAGGTTAGCGACCTGCTCGTCAGATCGCACCATCAAGATCTTCGAGATCGAGGGTGAGACCCAACGGCTCACCGAGACACTCAAGGGGTATGCGGGATCAATCCAGCGAAAAGTGATCGGGAACCAAATAACAGGACCTGTTCTTACCAATGCAAAAACAGGCACGATGGCGCGGTATGGTGCGTCTCCTGGGCGCACCCAAAGTACGGCAACATCCTGGCGAGCGCGGGCTATGACGGCAAGGTGCTGATCTGGCGCGAGATGAACGGTGCGTGGCAGCGCATCTTTGACTTTGCGCTGCACAAGGCCAGCGTCAACGTGGTCTCGTGGGCTCCGCACGAGGCGGGCTGCCTGCTCGCGTGCGCCTCGTCGGACGGCAACGTCAGCGTGCTCGAGTTCAAGGACAACAGCTGGGAGCACAGCATCTTCCACGCGCACGGGCTGGGCGTCAACTCGGTCTCGTGGGCGCCTGCCACCAACCCGGGCAGCATCGTCAGCAGCAAGCCGAGCCCCAAGGCGACGGGCAACCGGCGCTTCGTCACGGGCGGGTCCGACAACGCGCTCAAGATCTGGGCCTACGACCCGGCCACCAACGGGTACAAGATGGAGCGGGAGCCGCTGACGGGCCACACGGACTGGGTGCGTGACGTGGCGTGGAGCCCGACGGTGCTGCAAAAGAGCTACATTGCGAGCGCCTCGCAGGACCGGACAGTGCGCATCTGGACGAGCGACCCGGCCAACCCGGGCCAGTGGAATTGCAAGGTGCTCAACTTCGACGCGGCCGTCTGGCGCGTGAGCTGGTCGCTGAGCGGGAACGTGCTGGCCGCCAGCGGGGCCGACAACAAGGTGACGCTGTGGAAGGAGAACCTGAGGGGCGAGTGGGAGTGCGTCAAGACGATGGAGGAGTAATGGCACGTTCTAGCAACGGTGGGAGTGCCGGCGGGGAGTGGCAGTTGGGCGTTAACGGTTATGGAAGGTCTATTAGAGTTTAATGCCGACTTTACGTGTCTGCGCGCCCTGCCACGTCTTGAAGATGTGACTTGCATTCCGTCCAAAGCTACCCGTCTTTGGGATGGAATGGCTGACTATATCTGTAGCTAGTTTCTACAGACTGCTCTATCATCTACCAACAAACTATATACCCAGAACTATCAAGACAACTAGACCCCCACAAGTGGTCATACGACATGTCCATCCCACCCATATCTCATGCCAGCCCCCGACGGCGTGATACCTACCGTAGTATCTCAACCCGCAAGCATGAACACGCCACCGATAGCCGCCACGGCCGCGGTCAGCCCAACCACAACCCACCGCTCCAAACCGCCGCCTCGAGTCAACCCTGGCGCGGCCGAATCGCTAGATGCGGGCTCGGTGGGACCAGTCACCGTCCCGGTCCAAGTGCTCGTCGGGGCGGGGCCGGACCCATCCTGCTGCAGCACCCAAATCTCGCCGGTATCGTCGCTCGAGATGAACATTCTCCCCTCCACCCGCGGGTCGAACAGCAAGTTGGTGGGCCGGAAGCAGCCGCGGGGGCAGGCCGACAGGTCTGGGCTGGCGAGGATGTCCACGGCCGCGGTGATGCTGTTGGGCGGCTCGGTCGGCTGGCCCGACGAGGGCGAGAAGAAGACCAGCGAGACCTTGTACCCGGCCATCTCGTCGCGGTTCCAGCTGCCGTGGAAGGCGATGAAGGCGCGCGAGCCGTCCGACGGTGGGAACTTGATGTCGAGCGGGGCCATGTGCGCGCGGAAGGTCAGGCGGGGCGGGGTGTAGTCCCGGGCGCAGACCTCGTCCGTGACCGAGGAGTCGCTGTTCCGGCCGTCGATGACGAACTGGTCGCCCACGCCGAGGCCGTTGCGCTCGGGTATGGTGGTCGTGTTCCACACGGCGAAGCAGTAAGGGTATCCGTGGTTGGCGCCGAGGGTGGAGGTGTCGTTGAGGTAGCCGTGGAAGTTGAGCTCCTCGCCCGGGTTGTCCTCGTGGATGTCCTGCCCGCCACGGCGGATCCCGTCGGCGCTGTTCTCCACGCTCCAGATGCCGCCCGTGATCGGGTGCTCGACGACGCCGACCGAGTTGCGGAGGCCCCAGCCGATGAGGAGACCGTCGTCGGCGTAGCTGTAGGGCTCAGCAGCGTCCGTCATGTTGGCGACGTTGAATGCGCGGATCTGGGAGACGCCAGAGGCTCGGTCGGCAGTCTGGGGGTCAATGTTCCCGTCGCTGCCTTGGGAGACGTAAAGCAGGTCCGGCTGCTGCTGGGAGAAGAGCAGGGTCCGCGTCTCGTGGCCGCCGTTGGGGTTGATGCGGATCAGCGTACGCCGGTCGCTCACGGCGATCTCATCTGGATCGTAGGTCCAACTGTAGACGTTCTCGGTGGACGAGGCGTAAAGGGTTCTGCCATCTTCGGAGAGTTCGAGGCCGTGGTTGAGCTGGCGCTAGTGTGAGTGATGCTCTACCAATAATCGTCGATGAAGACTTACCTCCTCGTCCCTCACCAGGGTCCGGTTACTGCGGACGGATACACAGGTTCCGCCGTTGTCTTCGAGAGTCAGATGCGTGATTCCAAAGCCAGCCCCGACCACGAGCAGACCGCCGTTGCTGTCGAATTTCATGGCGCGTGGGAACCGCAGCCCCCTGGCGATCAATTGGGCCCTCCAGCCCTCGGCCGCAACCGGGGGTGTATAGGACGGCGTCAGGACGGTCGGGCATGCCGCCGCTGACGAGCTAGTTGTCGCCGGGCTTGTTGTGTCCTGTGCCTCAGCGCTGCCGTAATACAGCACCAGGGCTGCCGCTGCAGCCTGCTGAGTGAGAAGCTTCATGCTGTCGCAGCCGTGTAAGTGGGAGTGTCCGTTGCGAGAGGAACCACGGCCGCTTCTACGGGCTTTGGAGGGGAAAGCGAAGAGAGAGAAGCAAATCCTTGGCTCTAGGTCGAGTTTAAAGCACTAGCCATCCTCAGAGTCGTCGTCATCAAGCTCCTCCCGTGGTCTTGGTGTTCTTGGCGGCCAATGCTGAGAGGTGCCATGAGGCTGATGCAGGAGCCAACAAGACACGGGAATTATTGCCAAGCTGGTACGATATTCCGGTCCATAGATCGACGCACTGCGCAATGCGATGCACAGCGTTCCATGCTTATGTCTGTGCGTATCTTTCTCCATCATTGTAAAATGATAGTCTTTGGCGGATTGCAGATCTGGTACATTTGCGGACGTGGTAACGCATAACGCGCTGTCCAGGATGGTAATCCAGTGGTGTTTTCGGCTACCCCCCATCCCATGCCAACAACTCGGACGTAGCGGAAAACCATCGGCTGTAACTCATCGTAAGCAACGCAAGAAAAAAATATGGGTCCGAGACTCGCATGTTACACAGCAGAGTACTGATATACCTAAGAGTTCCTCGCATTGGGAAGCTCGGTACGGAGTATACGGTACGCTCTTG
The DNA here is from genome assembly GCA_022530565.1 of Madurella mycetomatis. Taxonomy (NCBI): domain Eukaryota; kingdom Fungi; phylum Ascomycota; class Sordariomycetes; order Sordariales; genus Madurella; species Madurella mycetomatis. The sequence goes on along the minus strand of JAJTVB010000003.1, from coordinate 7,662,030 downwards.
TCTCAAAAGATGGCCTTCATGTTGTAGCATGTCCGGCTCCTTATATTCGCGGTCGATGTCCATCTCCATACCCTCATCTCGCAATGCTCTTCTCGATAGTCGCAACCTCTGCGAGTGCCTCCCTAATTTTACTCTTCATGTCCTCGCCAGGGGGTAAGTACGGCCGTCTCGGCCTGAACTTGTCCTCGGCACCTTCAATACCAGCCACCGGCGCCGTGAAAACGCTCGCGGCATATTTTACCGCCGCGATACCCCCGGCTTTCAAAGCCTGCTCCGCCAGCGCCGCTTTCCGATGCAGCTCTAGCGCCTCCTGCACCTTGCCAGCTTTGTAGAGGTTATACACCTCCACGATCGTCTTGGGAAATACATTCCCAAACGCCGCGATGCACCCAGCACTCCCAACGGCGAGCCCTCCAATCAAGAAATCACTCTGGCCTCCAAAGACGGCAAATCTCTCTGGCGGAAACTCGGCCGCCAGCCGCGTGATCTTGGCCACGCTCCCGCATGTGAGCTTGACGCCGACGACATTCTCGTGCTTCCTCACCAGGCGCGCAATCATCTCGCTAAAGTCAGGCAGCAATCAGCACATCAGCTTCCCTTCTCCGTGAAGAAAAATAAAGAACAATAACGTTTTTTTTTTTTAAAAAAAAAAGAAATAACAGAAAAATACCTATCCAAATCAACCCCATTACAGACCCCAGGGAAATTATACACCACGACCCCCAGCCCCCTCCTCGCGGCTTCCTCAGCCACCTCTCCGTAGAAGCCCTCCAGCACCTGGGTCAGGGCGGGCCCGACCACCTTGAAGTAACCGGGCGGCAGGACGAGGACGTAGTCGGCGTCGGCGTCGGCGGCGTCGGCGACGAACTCGCGCACCTGGCGCGTCGAGTGTCCGCCGACGCCCGCCATGATGGGCACCCCGGGCCCCAGGGCCTCGCGTGCCAGCCCGAGCAGCGCGCGTCGCTCGTCGCGCGTGAGCAGGAACGTCTCGGCGTTGGTGCCCAGCACCACGAGCCCCGCGAGCCCCGTCCGCGTGCCGAGGTACGAGAAGTAGCGCCGCTGCGAGGCGAGGTCGACCGTGTCGGTCTCGTGGTCGAACAGCGTCACCGCGGGGCACCAGACTCCTGAGGGGGGCACCTTGGGGCCCATGGTCGGTGGTGCTGGAAGGGGAGGTAGGTACGTAGACAGGTAGGTAGGTAGGCGAGGTTTGTTTGGATGGGGGTGTGGTCTTGGCGCTAGAATTTGGATGGTGATAAGGGATGTAAGTGGACAGCAAGTGGGCGGGTACGCCTCTCGACCGATCTCTCTGCGGTTATGTACGGCAAGGAAATGCCCACGTACATCGGCCCGGGGAAATTCAACAAATGTAAACTCCCAAGTGGAACTCTGAGTACAAGACACACAAGACAGGAAGGTGTGTCCGGAGTCAGACACTTGGGCTGCTAACAACTGGGCACCGATGGCGGGGGCGGCCGAGGAAGGATGCGGAGACGTCGGAGACCCGCCGGTTGCACACCGAACGCCGGGCCAACTCCCCCCGAGCGGCTGGTATTCCCGTCTCCCTCCCGGCAAAACACTGTGCAGCACATCATCCGCACTCTCCCGATCTTCAACACCACATGCTGACCCTGGCACGGTTCCCATTTGTTGCTTGCTCTTATCTCCGAAGCGAAGGTATTATTAACAGATTTGTCTCGGTACGCAAGCAGACCCCATGCCTTGCGGCAGAAGAAAATGGAAAAGAGAGAAAAAAAAAAATGAGAACGGCCTTTCGAAAGCCCCGATCGAGAGAAATGACAGCGCGGAAAAAGAAACCGGAAAAGGGAATAAATAGGAGAGGGAAATAGACAAGTGGGCACCTTCCCCTCCCACCCAGCAAGGCTGTATACTCTTCCAAACTGTATCTGGCTTTGAAACCCAACCACTTCTTTCCGAAGTGCGGGTCGTAGCTCTGATGAGAAATAGAGACAAGTCGGCGCTACTAGCGCAGACCTATCACGCTCATCTCGAGCGTCCACACCCTGCGGATCCAGACCTTGAGCTTCTTGCCCTCGAGCCCCTCGACATTGTCCAGCTCGACGCCCTCCCACCAGCAGCGGCGCGCAGGCTTACGCCAGAAAAGCAGTAGCTTCTGCGCCATCCCCACTGCGTTGCTGCCCATGTCGTTGCCGCGAATGTCGGACCGCAGCCTCGCCAGCGCCAGGCTGCAGATGACGGCTTTGTTGGGCTCGCCCGCGCGGTGGCCCCACCTGTCGTCGTGGTTAAAGCCGCTGCGATTACCTAGTCAGCATGTCGTGGGTGGGTGTGCATGCCGCGCGCACTTTGCGGGGTAGGAGCGAAATAGAAGAACAAGAGAACTTACCCCGCCGTCAACATCTCAATAAGATGCGCCTCGGTCGTGCCCGGCTCGTCGCTCCTCTTCAGGCCGCTAAAGATGCCGTCCTGCTTGAGCAGCGCCTTGGCTGCCGCGCGCTTGACTTCCATCATCTCTGGCTGGTCGATGTCCTGCTTGTGCGGGATCGCGTAGAAGTCGAGGTCCTCGCGCAGCACAATGATACCGGCACGCCTGCTACTTTCGTCTCGCGCGCCCGGCTCCAGGGGGACAATGTCGCCGTCCTGGCTGGCGGTCGCGCTCGGCTCCGACGGAATGGTCTGCGCCACGTTCCGGAAGAAGTCCAGCATGTACTGCAGCGATGCCGGGTCGTACTGCGTGTGCAAATAAGCGTCAGCTATATGTATGTCTAGATTGCGGAGTATGTTGCGGATGCGGGAGGCGTCTTTGTGCGGAAGCGCTGCGCTCATCACCGGCTCGGGATCACTCGGCGGACGGTCCTGTGCCTCGGGGGGATCCTCGCCGGCGAGGCCGTCAAGGTCAAGATAGTGAACGGAACCAGGTGAACCCACATCAACTTGGACAGCGTCTCCCTCGGAGAAGCCGCCCATGTGGCCTTCGGGAAAGAGGCCGTTGGGGAAGAGCGAGAGAAGGACGAATTCGGGTAGTGTCAGGAGCTCGTCTCTGGACAGAGTAAAGCGGGTTCCCCTATTCAAACAATCAGCTCTGCCTGTGGTCGAAACCAAAGCCCGCCGCGCTGAGCTAGCTCTTACCGCAAGTCCATCGTAATTGTCTCATCGGCGGGAACATCTAAGAGCCCCACTGTTAGCCTCGCAGACCTCGAGGAGCCTCTTCCCCCAATAACTGCATACCTCCGAGTGGATTGATGGCATGTCCGCCCTGCTGAACCTGAGTAATAATACTCGAGGCGCCTCCTGCGGCCGCCATGAGGTATGTGAATGACTGGAGGGGACTGGATCCCTCCGAATATGCCGGTGGCGGCTCTGCTTCCTCGTCCTTGCTGCTCGAGCCGTCGCGAGCCTTGGTGTCCTGGGGGAGGGCGCGCTTGGTCTCGTCTTCAAACTGTAAAGCCGCAGAAGCGCTATTCGAGGACTCTGGCGCTACCTGTTCGCAAGGCGCATAAGCGGGAGCAGCAGTAGAGGCTGAAGCGACCTCGTCGGTGTCGGTGACGGCGGGCTTGTACGGTTCGCAGGGTTCGAGGACAGATGCCGCAGCCTCGTGGTCAGCGGTGGCAAAGAGCGACGAAAACGAAGGTGGCGGCCGGAAGGCTGAACTGGCCGAGGCCTCTGAAGCGGGATACTGCGGCGGCGGGGAACGTTTGCGGGAGGGTGAGTCTTGGGCGGTAGCGGTTTCTGCGTCGACCTCAGCCGTGAAGCACACTAGATTCGTGTCGGCCACGGCGTCTTGCGGATCCGCGATCCCTGCTTCCTCGTCTACACTGCGCCGTTTGCGGGGAAAAGGCCCGAAGGACGAGCTGCTCGAGTCCCGCGAGTCGGACAACGTGACGGCGGGAGGACGGCTGTGCGGCTTGGCGGCGCTATATCGACGGCTGCAGCACCGAGATTACTTGTTCGGCCGGCGCTCCTGTCGTCGGATGCCCGCAGTGCTCGTGGATTGCCGCGCTCGAAGTCCGGGCCGAATGACTGGCGTCGCAATTCGGCGCTTGGTTCGGGGTGCGGCCTGCTTGCCCAAAGCGCGGATGAATGCTGGGGATATGGAGTTGGGAGGATACCCGAATGCCTGCGACCAATTCAGTGCATCAAATTGGTGAAGCTGAGAAATATAACGGCCGAGCAAAGAAACGATTCAGAGGGAGAGATGCATGGGTGAAGTAGGAGACATTTGATCGGCCTGACAATTAGTTTGTACGGGCAGGGTTGTCCTGGGAGCGTCAGGGATTCACAAGATGAGGTCGACCCTGGCGAGCCGCTGAGAGGTTGCCGACCCACCTGGAAGCGTCGCTAACAAATTCCCTATTCGCGGCATTGGCACGCTGATGTCCGTGGGAGAGGCCAATCGCGGCCTGCTCCTCAAGGTTCCACCTCGCCAACACCTGGCTTGGGTGGCCGCCCAGGGGTTAGAGACGCACTGTTATGCTGTTATGTATCGAAGGGCTGGAGCGGTAACATTACTTGACGATTTCGCCTCGGGAAACGGACCTAACACAAGTTAGATTGTGGAACGTATTACGTAGGCTGGCACGCTCTCTACGATTTTTGCATCGGCATGAGAAACTCACATCCACTGTTGGCTATCGATCCATGAATGGATGACTCCGGTATACCTCCAAAAAGTAGACGCAGAGATTAGATATCATTAAATCTACGGAATTGCTCCCAGTTGTCAAGAATAACCGACGGGATGTCCTCGGTGGGAAGGCCCATCACGTTGGCCGAGCACTGCTGGATCTGTTCAGGGACCACTCGGCTTCCCTAGCTGATTTGTGAGGGTTGATGCCATTGCAACGAGGGATTAGTTCTCATCATCGCTGTCGCCGAAGATGGCCTTGAACACATCCTCTCCCGCTCGTTTGCCTTCTAAAGCCTCGTTCCTGCTCGAGTCAATGGCAATTGTCCCCGGGGCCGGAGCTTGTTCGACAAACCCTCCCATTGGGCCAGCTGACTGAACACCTCCTTGGGTGCTGTTTGAGGCGGCGCCGAACTCCAACGCCGCGGTTGGCTGCGTCGCGGGGCCATGGTCTCGATAGACATCAAACCCGGAGGGGGTATCGGGTTTTACCCTTCCAGAAGCCGGCACAGGCATATCATCGGGCTGAACATGCTCCGGAGGCTTGACATTGAACCTCTTGCACAATAGCCGGGTGGGGTAAAAGTCAGTAACGGACCTGGTCATGGGCCCAAACATACCGAGCTTTGCAGCTTCCTCCGCTGGGTCTTGCGGTTTGGGGAGAGGCCTTGAGAGGAGGTCCTTATCATCATCCCCACCTCCCGAGCCAGTATTGGGTTTTGTTGCTGTCGATGAGGTCGTAAACCGGCTAGCCATGAAACCCGTCATAGGTTTGAAGATCCTTGCACAATTGTAAAACTCGTGCATTTCTCTCAGCCAGTCTTCACTATTCACCTTTTGCGGTTTTTCCCCAGGGGTCGGCTTGAATCCAGCCTGGTACTCGAGAAAAGTAATGTATCTCGATCGTTTAGCTTCATCGTCCGCATACGGCGCGCCGCCACCGGCCCCTCTAGAAATGGCAGCAATTGCTGTCTCCTTATCCAACTTTGGAATGCGGCTAAGCAGTTCTTGCAACCGGTCGGCCTCGCTGAGCGCATATTCTGCAGGGACCTCGCCCCGAGCGGGCGGAAGATCGGCCCTACCCGTCACAGCGGCTAGACGCTCCCGGGAAGCGGCAGACATGAAGTCAAAGACTGATTTTCCGGGCAGCTGTTTCTCCCCTAGTATGGCTGCCCGGGCCTTCGGGTCGAGCGTTGAGGCCTTGGCCGCATCTGCAGTTGAGACGTAGGCCGTCGAGCCTGGCTGCGATCTGGGCTGTTTCGACGATACCCACCCAGGAGGGACCCTGGGAGGCGGATACTTCCCATCGGTATTGATGGCAGATGTGAGAGAGTCGGGTTCCTTGCCGAAGACAAACCCATCTAGTGGAAGCCGTCCGTCGTGACATTTCCGCACCCCGAGCGCAACCCGTCCTAGCGCCGATTTCTTCGACGACACAAACGTAGGTTTCGTCTTTAGCGTCGGGTTGATTTGGGCGGTGGCCTTCTTCTTCTTCTTCTTGTCCCCGCCTATGACTCGATTATACGATATTCGAGGGCCGATCTCGTAGGGGTCTTCGTCGTCGGAACCGGTATCGTTCAAAATGCCAACGCCGATACCCCCCCGGCTTTTGTCCTTTCCTTTCTTCTTGTCTGCCGCTAGCGAGAACCTCGGCCTCCCAAGGTTGCCCATCCCTAGCTCGTCATCATCATCGTCGGATTCATTGGCGCCGCTGCTCCTAGTGGAGAAACCCATGGGAGCCAACCTGGTTTCTCCCCCGTAGCCCAAACCCTTGTGATCAGCCTTGCGGACGAAGCTGATCATAGGTACATTCTCTGGCGCGAAGAGATGTGTCTCGCCCGTCTCGTTGCTATCGCTGCGTAGGTCGAGGCGGGCTTTCCTGCGGACCTTGGGGCCAATTCCCTGCCCCTCTCTCCAGCCCATCCTCTTGAGCAGTTTCGTGCCCATGGTCTCCCCTTCAGCGCGGAAAAGGCCCATGAGGCCGCTCATTCTCGAGGTATCATCGGCGGTTGAGCCAAGCCCTGCGAATGCAGAGACGGTTTGAATCCGCCTCGATTCCTCGGCCTCGGCAAGATCCTCCTCGTCCATAAAATCCTCGGGTCGCTGCTGGGCCGCGTTGGGGTCATCTTTGCGACGGTTGGTCCGAGAAGAGACAAACGTCGAGGGCGTCCATCCTTCTTTGGAGCCGACGGTATTGAAGTAACTGGGCACATTGGTTAGTTTCCCCGTCCAAAGGCAGACACAATGGAACCAACCTACCCTGCACTCCATCCTCCGGTAAACGCGCCGTGGAGCCTCTTCCTCCCGCGCTCGTCCCTCACCTCCTGCTTCCACAGTGGCACGTAAGAGCCATCGTCTCGGGTGTTGGCGTCTGATGGCGGAAGAGGCGTGCCAAAGAGGACGTAGGGGGATTGTTGCGCAGCAAGGTCGGCCTCGTAGGTAGCACGCGACCTCTTGTAGGACATGGAGAAACCGAAGCGGACAATGCCGAGCTTGAATTTTTAGGGTATCTAGAATGGAGAGGGCCGTTAGGTGGATGTGATGTATTCGTTTTCACTCTGCGCTACAGCTAAATTTAGGTGCTATGCACTATGCAGGCCGCACCCAGCTGCCAAGCTCGCAGCAAGCTTGGGGAGCCGAGCCGAGAACGGAAGGCGGTGAATCGCCCCAAATTATCGGGGAAATTCTGCCAGGCACATGTGCGGGGAGATTTACATGGAGACCCTTTGGTGGGGGCATAGTGGGATCAAGCACACCCAGAGCGCGGCCGTGATTGTCAGTAAGATCGTGGAGGCAACTGAATACTGGAATATGTTAGGTTGTTGGCTGTCACCATTTAGAGCGCAAAAGTCTTCATTTGATGCGCATGCTGGACACGTGTGCGTATGAGAACGGGGCCATGCTGGGCTCGGGAGATTTCAAGAGGAGCCGTGAGCCCCGCCATGGGTTGCCGGACAGCTGATTCATCAGATTTTGGCTCCACAGCCCAGATCTAGCCTCACTTTCTGGAATTAGCAGTTCAACAAACAAAAAACTGTGCGACCCAGCGTTGGGTGACTGTGTGACCTGGCCCTGCATCGGATAGCTCGATCGTCAAGCCGCTATAAGCCTCTTTCAACCGTCCCAGCCTCGCATTGCAGCTGTGTAAAGGAGCCGTTACTTTGCTTCTCTGAAGCGCTTTCCAGGAACGAGAGCCGGATTCGACGTCACCGCGATCAACCTGAAACATCAAGTCGACGGTTGCTCCAAGCAGGGTATCGTGACCCCCACCGGTTGAGTGGTATCAACAATCTGCATCTGGCCTGGCGGATCGACCATACACCTTAGTATTTCAACAACCTATGGCACGGCTTCTCCTGTCGAAGGACAGACGTGAAGAAAAGAAATATTATAAGCTCTATCCTCGATTCCCGTCATTGATGGAAACGTCTTGACAAGATTGGTTGCAGCCAGGGAGTAGAATACGCCACCATCCACAAATTGTCCGACGCCGTCGAAATATCCGGGGAAACACAGTTGGTTACCTTGATCAGCACCAATGATATCATTTGGGAGATCGGGACCGCAGCACAATCGATAAGGTAACCTGTACACAGTATGCATTACTTTTCACAGTGTCACTCCCTGGGTCATGTCTTTTCCACGGGGTGGCCGTCAGTTATCCTGTTCTCCTCCCTGCCCGAGCCAGTGGCGGACTCGGGCTCTGCAAAGCAGATGGACGACATGTATGCGGGATGAGCAACATGCTCTTTAAGAGCAGCTCCTTGACTGCCTGATGTCGGTGCTACCGCGGGATGGGATGCATGCGGAATGTGGTTCTGCTCACCTGCATGAAGCTTGCTTTCTGTATTTCCACAACATAGCCAAGTCATATAGTTATGTATGAACCTCTAGGCATCCAGCTATTACCTCTATTCGCTTCCAGCCGCAGTGCGCTGTCTCTAGATCAAAGTGTCAGCCAAGAAGTGCGCTGTCTGGCTGGTGGTAACCGGTCGGAAACCGGATGGACACCCTCGGATGATGCAGTCTGGTGCCGTTAGAACGATTCAACCCCATCAAGGTTGGCCCGGCTTGTGGTCGTTTGGTCGGTGCGCGGCAGCCAGCAGTTCCACCCGAGTCTGCCAATCAAGAAGCGATCGGGCAGCCACTGATGAGCCGGCCCAGCAGAGCGGGCGGCGCCTGCAGGGCGGAAATCAAAAAGCCTCTCTCGAAATTTCGATAGAATGGAAGAATCATCAGGAGAATGCTAGGGCCAAACTAAAGTCAGAAGCTACTTGCGTTTGTAGATAAGGTACAGGTGCCAGCGAGTGGGTAACCTTGGAGGGTGCTACTGTAGGTTGGGCGTTACCCCTCCGTCAGCTGCCAAGCATGCCATCGCTGGCCGCAGTGCAGACGTCCCCAGGGCCCGGTCCAGGAGGTAAGGCCCCCCCCGTCCAAGGGACAATTAGTGGAGCTGCAGGCCTTAGTACAGTACAGGTAATTCATCTCCCGCTGATCTCGGGGGCGAGAGCCAGCGGCGAGACGCGGATCGACTTGGTAAAAACATCACCAGTTCGGGACACTTTGGAATCACCAAACCTGGAACGCATACAGTAGAAAAGAATCGACTGGAAGTCAACCTGCGTGATAGTCCGTGCATGCGACGCAAATCCTAGAGCGGGCGAGCTCTGCTGGACCTTCGACCACCTCCGTGTACAGATTACTCGGCACCCCGGCTCTGTCTGCCCCCAGCCCAAACACCGACTCCTCTCCCCTCAACTGGACGGCTCACTAAACAGCAGCTTCAACTGCCCAACCTCAGAGCGACACGCTGCACGATTGCACTGTGCCCAAGCAACACCTCTCTCTCGGTCCATCCCATCCCCGCTGGCTTCTCCAACTCTTGAACGACGAACCACCCCCAATTCTTTGTCCGCCACCCACCTGCTTGCGCCCGCCCGGCCCCCAGCTCACGATCGCTGCGTCCTGGTTCCCAACACCAATTTCTCCCGCCGCATTCCGTCCGCCGACTGAGTCTCCCCCCCCGTGCCGTCAGCCAACGTGCGATTAGCGATCTGTGCTTGGTGCTCTAGTACCCAACTTCCCCCGACGTGATTGCCTGCGTCATTTGCATCGGCACGTAGTTGAATGGTGTGTCTCTCCGAACCTGGTTTTCCCCCGTGAAGCACAGTTCCCAGCGGCCTGTCTTGCCGTAGCAAGCATTCGACAGCCGCCGACCTGGCCATTGTGTCTCCTTCCCCCCCGCCATGGCGACAACTCTCCCGGCTGGGGCTGAAATGCCCATGCGGTCGCAGTCTGTCCGGACAAGGCGGCCACCGACATCATCACGAGCCGAGCCGCTTCCGCGATCCGAGTCGTCCACCAGGGCCGAGGCATCACGCCCCCACCGCCGCAGCAGCCAGAGATCGGCCACTACAGCATCCTCACCGCGACGCCATCAGCAGCCCGACATGCCGGCTCCCGCCCCGAGCAGCAATGCTGGCACCACCGAAGAACCCCGCGACGGGGCAGCTGCCGGGGCGCATCGTACCTCGAAGCACCGATACCGCACCGTCATTCCCGCGCCGTCCGGCAATTATGCCTTTATAAAAACCATCGGTCAGGGGAGTATGGGCAAGGTCAAGTTGGCGAAGAAGGAAGGCACCAATGAATTGGCAAGTCTTATCGTGCCGCGCCCCTGCGCGTCTCTCGACTCCGTTTGTAGGTCGTCTAACAATGGCTTTCTGCTTCGGTCCAGGTCGCTTGCAAGATTATCGAGAGGGTGTCGCCTGACGACGGCCGCCAGAGCAGGGAAGACCGGGAGAAAGCCGATGCCGCGAGAGAGGACCGCAATGCGAGAGAGGCCGCTATCGTCAGCCTACTGAACCATCAGTACATCTGCGGTCTGAGGGACAACTTGCGGACGAGATGGCATTGGTACATGCTCTTCGAATACGTCAATGGCGGACAGATGCTCGACTACATCATTTCCCACGGAAAGCTCAAGGAGAAGCAGGCCCGGAAATTTGCGCGCCAGATAGCGAGCGCCGTTGATTACTGTCACCGGAACAGCATCGTTCACCGAGACCTCAAGATCGAGAACATCCTGATCAGCAAGACGGGTGACATCAAGATCATCGACTTTGGTCTCAGCAATCTTTTCTCACCCGAGGAGGACAGGAAACTCAAGACGTACTGCGGCAGTCTCTATTTTGCCGCCCCGGAGCTGCTCCAGGCGAAACCCTATACGGGCCCCGAGGTTGACGTGTGGAGCTTTGGCGTCGTTCTCTTCGTCTTGGTATGCGGCAAGGTGCCGTTCGATGACCAGTACATGCCCGCTCTCCACCAAAAGATCAAGAAGGGGGCGGTCGACTATCCTAACTGGCTGTCAAGCGGTAAGTTCCATCGTCTCTCGACCCCGGCATACTCGCTAACTCGGAGCCCAAGAGTGCAAGCATCTTATATCTCGGATGCTGGTGACCGACCCTAGACAGCGTGCTACCATGCACGAGGTTATGAACCATCCCTGGATGCTCAAGGGCTACAATGGGCCTCCCGAGAACTTTCTGCCGCACCGCGAACCCCTGTCTTTGCCCCTGGACCCCGAAGTCATCACACACATGACGGGCTTCAAGTTTGGCCCTCCAGACTTCATCCGGGAGGAGCTGACCAAGAAGATCAAGTCCCCAAAATACCAAGCCGCTATTCGGCGCCTGGAGAAAGAGAGGGAGCTACCGCAGCCCATGCCGAAGGACGCCGAGAAAAGACGAGGCTTCGGCTTTGATTTTTACAAGAGGAGAAATTCCATAACCAGCAAGGAAACTCTGACGAACAGCAGCTCTGACGGCTTGCCCGTCGGTGACGACCCGCTCAATGCCTTTGATCCGATGATCTCAATCTACTACCTCGTGCGGGAGAAACTGGAGCGCGAAAGACAGGCTGCGCAGCCGTCCGTGGCTCCCAAGGTGCAGGTACCTCAGTCCCCCCAGCAGCCACAACCACCCCCTACCCCACATTCTCCCGTCGTCCGGCCGAAGGAGAAGCACTCTCTCGCCGAAATTGTCCCGGCTCAGCCGGCACACACCGAGAGCGGGCGGGTGCGACCCCGAGCGAGGTCTCATAGCGAGGACCAAGCCCGAGAGCCGGTCAAGAACGGGCTCCTGTCACCGGACATGATCCCGCCAACGAAGAGGGCCAGCGGCGCGGCGTCGCTGCTCAGGAGACTCAGCACGCGCGATAGGAGGAAAGAACCCGTCTCCGAGGGTAGCGGCAACAACAATAACAACAAGGCCAGCACGCTAATACAGAAGTCCGTCTCGATGCGCGCCAAGTCGCTAGGCCATGCGCGGAGGGAGAGCATCCAGGCGAGGCGAGCCAAGCGCGAGGCCGAGGCCCGTGACCAGCCGCAGCAGCAGCAGCAGCAGTCTGTGCGCGAGGAGACAGATGCTGAACTGCTGGCCGAGCCCGAGCTGGCGGGCGACACCAGCGGCGGGTCGAACGATCGGCTCATGCCTGAGGATCCGGACCTGGTCAAGCCGGTCTACCTTAAGGGCATCTTCAGTGTGTCGACCACGTCGACCAAGCCGCTACCCGAGATCCGCGCCGACATCAAGAGGGTGCTGAAGATGCTAGGCGTGGATTACACCGAGATCAAGGGCGGGTTCAGCTGCCTGCACGCGCCAAGCCTTGCGGATAGCGGGGATCATAGGAGGGACGATCGGTATCCTTCTCCGCAGCGCGTGGGGCGGGCCAGCGAGCAGCGAGTGGCGGATGGCGAGATCAGGTTTGAGATTGTCATTGTGAAGGTGCCGATTGTTAGCTTGCATGGTGTGCAGTTCAAGAGGGTCGGGGGGAATACATGGCAGTATAAGGCTATGGCGGAGCAGATTGTAAGGGAGTTGAGGTTGTAGAAAAACGGTGGTGTCGTTGTGTGGGCGGTTTCGTCCGGGTGAGGTTCCTTGTGGTGGGGAGAGGGATGGCCGGGAAGACACGCGATGGCTTTCTGCTTCGTGGGGATGCCTGTTGTTGTGATTGTGATTCATACGGACTTGAGGCAACATCTTTATATTCTAATTAGTACTTAATATCGAGCTTTTTCTGATGGCTGTACGCTCTACTCGACTTTGACCGTTGCGCCCGAGCGGTGTCTTGAGAGCGAGTATTTTGGCGCATGCGACAAAAGCCCCCCCGGCTTAAGGCTGAGGAGAACGCAAAGTCGGCCAGGGTCCAAAGGAATTGTGTATACAGTGAGAGTTCAGAGAAGTCAAGAAGGCCAAATGCATCAAAACTATTTGCTATGGAGTGTCTCTTCGTCTTATGGCAACCGTCTTCCCTAAACTATGGCTTACAACATTAATTATTATTATCCTTCTGAATTCGAATGTGAGTGGCGGCGACGGATATGTATGGCATGCCTCCTCCTACCCCAACGCCTATCCCGCGTCTTCATGTACAGTACTGTACATGTAACATATAATATATTGTACATAGCCCCTTCCTTCAATTCCCAGTGCCAACATTTCATCAAACCCATCTCTGTACCCTATGTATACCCCCCCAGTTCCTTAAGCATCACAACCCACCTCCCCTACTTCACCACTCCAACATCATCAAACATCCCCCTGCTCTTTTTTGCTCCTCTTCTCCCATAAACAGCCGTACCCATATCTATACCCATACCCAACTACCAACCTAACTCCACCTTCGGGTTCCCTACGATGAACTCCCCTCAGAAGAAGACCCCTCCTCCTTGCGCTTCCCGGTAATCTGCGGCCAGAATCTGATCCACATATACGTCTCCCCCGCCGCCATCACGAGCAGTCCGGCGACTAGCGCCATGCGCACGCGGGGGTTGGGGCTGATGCTTTTGTGAGAGAGACTCGGGTAGGAAGGGTTGGCGTTGGTGTTGTTGGTGCTCGGGGACGGGGTGGTTGAGAAGAGGCGCGAGTGTGGGCCCCTGATCGGTGATGATGACGACGATGATAGCGATGATGAGGGGAGGGCGAGGAATCGCCGCATGGTAACTGCTGAGGTGCTTGTTCTCCGGAGGACGGCTGCCATTGGTGACGGATTGGTTAAAGAGGGGGTTTCTTTGGTGATTTTGGTTTGGACACAGGGAGGTGCTTAGGTGGATGGGAGGTAGTAACTTTTTACAGGACAGCTCTTATTGATTTTGGTTCCGGTTGGAGGAAGCGCGGCGTTTATATCACCACCCAGTAGTGCAGCCTGAACACCTACTCATGAATCAAGTTAACGGTGTACACCCGAATAGGAAATAGGAAGTTCCTAGTACACCTAATCGTCCGGGGTGTCGGGACAAGCCGGGTGCTGACACCACCTCCAGCTACAAGTCACTCATATCCCTCCATGCCTGCACGGTAGGGGAACAGCACAGGGTGCTCTTCAGAAAACACAACCCTTTATTAGTCTCATAAGCCTGGGCTATTAGACAAAGAAGTCGCGTAATATATTTCATCGCTTCGCTGCATGCCGCTCACGATCTGTTGATCGTCAGCGGCTTGAATGGCTTTCGTAGCTTATCAATCGGCGCGATGCTACTACGACTTAGGCCGGCGGGTCTCCTAAATCCTCCGCCGAGTCCCTGCGGCAAGGTGCACGTCGTTACATGCAGACAGGCTGCTGCCCGGCTCGGCTCCGGAGGTGACTCACTTCCGTCCGCCTTTCCCGGACCTCCTTCATTGGCAACTCCCACTTCATCCGGAGGTGGTGAGCTAGAGAAGAACGCATACCGATTTCCCTCGACTGTCCTATCTCCGCTAAGGGATGGTCGGGTCATCATCTTCCCGCCCCTCAACCTGTGCTCGGTGAGTCCGGGGTCAATTAGCGGACCACTTTTGGCCTGTTGAAACTCAAAGTTGTTTCTCGCCGGGATATTGCTATTCGGCCGCTGTGCTGGAGGCTTACTCGTCGCCCGCGAAGGGGCCGACGGCGGACCAGTAGAGCCGGAATCCGTCTTAACAAACCCAAGAATGCTCTTCTGATCTGTCGGCCGCCTGTTCGTTGCTCGCCTGATTTTCTCAGCCCTTTGCGCCGCCTCCGCCGCAGCAGTAAGGGCGGCTTGATGGGCTCCAGCGCTGACAAAACCAGGCAGAGAAGCCACAGTAAATGCCGACGACTGTTCCATTGTAGTGGTATACTCCTTGCGCCAAGGGAGCTCCTCGGCGGTGTTGGGGCCTGTGGATGGCCCATGCAGTCTGGGCCGTTTCGCGCGTGGTGCATCATTTGATGGATGGGCATCGCCGCGGCCAATCGTGGCAGCTGAACCCTGCCTAGACTCTTCCGGGTCAACGGGAAACAGGTTGTCCTCGACGCTGAACATGGCTGGCAGCCCTTTGAAGATGGACTCTTCTGGCGGCAACTTGCGCTTCAGGATCCTGGCAATCTCGCTCAGGACCGGGCGATCGAAGCATGGGCCTCTCTTCAAGAAGGAGCCGCTTATAGGGGCAACAAACGGCGACAGCTCATTTCGCTCGCCGTTGCCGTTCGAGCTGTAAGTTGGGCAGCTGAGATAGAGCAAACTCTGAGCTCTTGTCATTGCGACATACAGCAGCCTACGCTCCTCGTCGCCATCCTCAGCCCGGCTGTGGGGAATCGATCCATTGTAGACAGCAGGTACAAAGACAACAGGCCATTCAAGGCCCTTTGCTGCGTGGATAGTTGAGATGGTGACCAGCGGCTTGCTCTCCTGGCTGTTTTCTCCAGTCTGGGCGTCGGACGCTAGAGAGACGTTGGCCAAAAAACGGGGGAGAACCTCGACTTCCTTCGTTTGGGAGAGGCCTTCGATCTCAGGAAGAGCATCGTCGTCAGAACGCTCCATATCGCGCACAAAGTCGGCCGCAAGGTTGATGAATTCCTGCACGTTGGCCCATCTCTGCTCATGGTCATCGGGATGTGCGTCTTGGAGATGCTTTTGGAAGTTTAGCGTCTTGAGAAGCTGCTCGATCATCTCGACAAGCCCAAACGGAGTCTTGTTGGGCGTTAATGCCGCCCCGACCTGTTTCCGGACGTCTTCTAGCGGACGAAGCAAGCTACCACTGATCCGTTGCTCGGCATGTTTTGTAATCTTCGTCTTTGCTATACGGTCCCCCCGACAATGCTTTGACAGCACAGCCCAGAGACTGAGCGATGACCTTTCAGCCTCCTCAATGAGGCCCTTGATGGTCACCTCACCAATTCCTCGCCTGGGGACATTCACAATCCTCGCAAGCGCATCGTTATTCTCGGGTTGATTGATGACGCGGAGGTAATCGAGGATGGTCTTGATCTCGGTGCGCTCGTAGAATTTGAAGCCGCCAACCATTCGATAGGCAATGCCCGCCTTCCCAAGCGCGCTCTCAATGTGCCTCGAAAGCGACGCGGAGCGCAGCAACACCGCAACGTCGCTGTGGTTCAGCATTGATCCCGACATCATGACAATTCTCACGATTTCTGAGACAATCCACTCAGCTTCAGCACTTGCACTCTTCAACCTCCTAAGGACCGGGCGGGAACCCTTATTATGGGTGGGCTTTAGGACTTTCTGGTACCGTTTCGTATCCTGCTGTATCACGAGCAAGGACAAGTTGAGGATGGATTGGGACGACCGATAGTTTTCCTCGAGTGAGATCTCGTCAGTGCCAGGGAAATCCCGGAGCAGCCGCCACAGGTTTCTAATCTCGGCTGACCGCCATCCGTAGATACTCTGGTCTGGATCTCCCACGACAGTGATCCTCTGGCGACACTGAGCAAACAATTTCGTCAGCTCGTATTGGACGCCGTTCGTGTCTTGATACTCGTCGATGAGGACGGTTTGCACATTTGAGACACAGGACGGGAACTTCCGGAGGAGCTCGACACAGCGCACTAGGAGGTCATCGTAGTCCAGCAGATTCGATCTCTCAAGATGGTCTTGATACTCCTTGTAGCAGGCCTCCAGGTCTTGCAACCCCGGCGTCTTGCTGGTCTCCTGTCTTGCCGGCTTGGGAGCGGCCTCGCTTCCCTTGGCCTTCTTCTTGCTTATCCATGCGCGCGCTGCCGGAGGGTCGACAGTCAGCTGCAGCCTCTTGCAAATGCGGGCAATGATGGCACGCGAGTCAGCATCGTCGGCAATGCCAAATTTCTGGTCGAGTCCAATGTGCCGTCCATATGCAGAAAGATAACGACGTGCGATGCTGTGGAAGGTGCCCAGAACAATCTTGTTTTCCCGACCGTTGCCGAGGGCTTTGCCGACACGCTCCTTCATCTCGCGGGCGGCTTTGACCGTGAATGTAGCCACGACGACATCTTCAGGCCGGAACCCCATACAGTCCACCAGCCAAACAACTCGAGACGCTAGCGTGTGGGTTTTGCCGCTTCCGGGCCCAGCGAGGATGGCGACGGTGGCCGCATTAGAGCCCACCGCCCGACGCTGGGCGCTGTTCAAGCCGTCGAGAACGGCGTGCTTCGGTGGTGGCGGACGAGACATGTGTCGCGGAGCTCAAACCGCTGCCGCGGCATTAGCTGTGGATTTACAAAAAAGAAAAAAAAAAAAGATTGGAAAATGGCATTGGGCCTGCATGCAGGAAATGCCTAGATTGGGAGTGCAACTGGCAAACTCAGCCCAGTTCGGAGCTGTGCCCAGACGTGCCAGACGAACAAGTTGGAAGAAGGCGCGACGATCCACAGCTGCTCGACCGTGGGAGCGGGTCCCTAGAGTCACGAGAACACGTGACCCTGCTGTTGGTGCTGGAGAAACTCGGTATCCTCGATTTTACTGGTCAATGCCATTTCAGGCCCCCTTCGGCGCTTGATTACATACACGCAGTGCGGAAGTGCACTACCCAGAAAAAGCAGCCCAAACCAATAAGTCTCGATTCTAGCCAGCTTCTCTCGGCAGGTTTTCCGGCCTGCGATTACGATAGAAATATCTGGAATGAGTTGCCCCTTTCTCAGTGCATACCCTTCCCAGCAGTTATTTACCCGAAACTAGGCCCTCAACCAAGTCCCGGCTGCGATTGATCGGAAGCGCGGGACGATCGCATTATGCAGCACTACGAAGAGAGTAATTGGGCTCGTCCGTGCGACGGCTCAGCGAATTTGCTGTGATCAGCAGCTTTCAAGCGGCGTCGCGCCCGTGGCATGTGTGATAGCGGTGTTCCCAGAACGGCCTGAATGCACTCAACGTAGAAATATCACAACGCAAACCGTTCATGCCTGTTCATCCAAAAGTGGGGAGGCGAAGAAATCAACTCTGGCCTTGGGACGTCACACTTGGTGCAATGCTAGCGCCGGTGGCCAGAGACCCGATCAATCTCAAATACTCGCATCCTGATTAGGGCGTCGATGGATCCTTCGACCTTTTGCTGGCCCGGCAAACTGTCGTAGGGCGGTAGAGGCGACCAGGAGGGTGACGGGAAGAGGGGCGCTGACAGGGGCACATGCAGGTGGATGGCGGGGGATTGACAAGCTTCACAGCTCCTAATCGGTGCCGGCCAATCGCAGGGCGGCCTTTACCGCTGGCCCTCCCACGCTACCAGGCGGGTCTGGCCAACCACCGAGTTGGACGGCCTCGCAACTATGGCGACGTCTCCCAGAGGCCGCGCTGCGCTGGTGCTATTGCGATGAGAACCCTGCCAATCATGCAAGTGCGAGATGTGCCTGGACAGAGGCCCAGCGAGTCACAGGCAATTTCACACCAAGGGCCAATGCCAGCCGCGCCAATGCCGGGCGGCGTGCCCACCCGACACATCTTATCGGCTCGCCTGCGCTGACT
The DNA here is from genome assembly GCA_022530565.1 of Madurella mycetomatis. Taxonomy (NCBI): domain Eukaryota; kingdom Fungi; phylum Ascomycota; class Sordariomycetes; order Sordariales; genus Madurella; species Madurella mycetomatis. Next base: position 7,643,701 of record JAJTVB010000003.1, on the reverse strand, counting down.
TGCGTCTCAACAGCCGCTATATACCCAGTTTGTGCCTCCTGCCGTCTGCCATTTGGCATACTCACCGCAGTCACCCTCCTGCCCATCTCAATCACAGCGTGTTTCGGCACGGCGGATACCATGAGCTATCCGTGAGAGTACGAAACCTCCTTAACCCCCAACGGACCTGGCCCCCGCTTGCCTGACCTCCCCTCACCACCATGTGGCCGGGTGTGTCGACCTATAACTTCGCCTCTGCTCTTCTCTTCGCGGCGGCATCTTGGCCTCCCTCGTGTGCCGCCGTGCCGTCGACGGGTTTCTTGTCGCGCCGATCACTAGCCTTAGACTTTTCTCCTGCTCCGCCCCCCGAGGAGGGCCCTGAATTATCGGCCGGTGCGCTGCGTGACCCAGCCTACCTTCCAGCCCAAATTGGTGGTATTGTCGGCGCCTACGCCTTCTCGCTGGTGCTGGTCGCCCTCCTTCTGCTTGCTCTCGCAAAGAGACGCCGCGAGCACTTGCGAAACCGTGACCTCCCGGAAGAGGGAACCACACAACTCTCGTTCAATCCATTTCCCCAACCGTTCCTCCTCCAGTCCGAGGAAGAGTACAAGAAACAGCTCGAACAGTTCCAGACGCACTCCCTCACGGTCCGGACCGACCTCCCAAGGAGTCCAATCAAGAACTTCTCTCTCCCCGCCGGCTCGCCTCTCAGCCCGACCAGGGCCGGTCCGCTCAGTCCTGCCAAGTCGCAGCACTCAGTCCTCACCGCGCACTCGCCCACATCGACTATCCTCGCCGCTGGCGTCGATCTTTCTGTTGACCAGACCGTCGTGCAACGAGACAGAGCCATGGCGCAGCAACAGCTGGAGGAGATGTACAAGTATGTGATGGAGCAAGAGCAGGCCAAGGCTGAAGGGAGGGAATATCAAGGGCCTCCGCTCGCCTCTCCCTCGACCAAGTCGGTGGCTAGCAGCAAGAGGGAAAAGAACAAGCCGTCAAACCTGAACCTGGCTGCTCGGGATGAGAAATCGCAGTCGCAGTCGCGGAGCTCGTCGCTATTCTCCTTCCTCAAATCGCCGCGCAAGAAGTCCACTGGGACCATGAACATCTCTTCCCCGATCATGACTCCCATGTCGGGCACGTTCCCGCGGCACGATGACCAAGAAATGAACGCCATCCCCCATCGCCATTACGCCCCGGCAGCTCCGCCGCCGGTCCCATCCGACCTGACCCACCGCCGCGCCGCCCACGGCGCCAGCTCTTCCAGCAACAACAATCTCCCGAGCCCAGAAGTCTCCCCGGTCAGCACGCAAAGTATCGACTCCCGCATCGACGCCACCATCGGCCACCCCCCGACGCGCGAGGGCCGTATCGCCGCCCGCCGCGAACAACGGGGGCGCGACGAGAGCGGAGCTTCGCACTCGCGCGACGTGTCGGCTAGAACCAGCACTTCGGTCGAGCACGAGCCCGTGTCGGCCGCGTCAGAGAAATCCACCTCTGGCCTCGTGGGGCTGCCCACCTCGCCCAAGCCGGGCGTCAACCGCTTCCCCAGTCTCGATTCACTCCCCGCCTCCCCCCGCCCGGGTCAACAGACCTTTGCCACCCAGCCAACCGGCGGCCAATCGTCGGCAGTCCGCCAGGGCGGCGCCCTCCCGCTGCGCGCGTACGAGCCGTCGCTGGCGAGCCCGACGTCGGAGAGCTACACCACCACGAAGCAGACCGTCTTCACGCGCACCGCAGGCCCGCTGTCGCCCGGGATGCAGACGGGTTTGATGACGCCGTGGACGGGCGCCGCGGTGCCTTACACCCCTTACCAGCCGTTCTCCCCCGTCGTGCCCATCACCCCGTCGGTGGTGACGCGCGCGGATCGGAAGAGGATGAAGAAGCTGGAGCCGAAGACACCAACGGTGGAGATGGTGAAGGACACTGATGAGGTTTGGTAGGCTTCTTTATTCTTGGCTTGTAGATATCACACTTTTGATTCTCTTTTTTATTATCCTTTTCTTTTCGGGTCTGCGACTTGACGCCTTGTTGGGTTCGATCTTAGCCTGTGTGACGGGGATTTAATGGAGGCTTGCGGTCGGCCGGCCGTGGGTTTTGGAAGTGAGACCAGGATAAAGTGTGTTCAACGTGGTTGGCCCAGACATCGAGACATGTCCGTAGAGCGGAGGACGTTTTGATATCCATTCCGATGACGAATTGACGAATTTTGTATTTCTGCCCAAAGCCGAGGGATGAAATGCGATCGAGAAATTTGATGAGCAGCGGGCTATTCTTGCCTCCCAAGCAGGGCAATTAGGCACTAGGGCTCTGGTGGGCGATGTTTCAAGGGGCGAGGTGAAACTGTTCAGGGTGTGGGCCCGTCTTAATGTGCCCTGGGATTTCTCGAGATCTCCTCATACGGACATAGAACGGGCACCTGGCTTCAACAGTATGATTAAAACAAAACTGGTCAATGAACTGCTGTGGTTCAGCCCATTGCTTGGCTCTATTTTACTCCATTTTACATACCAATCCGCATCTCACATGTGAAGCACTTCAGGTTCTTCGCGAGCGAACCGAACCACATGGCAGATGGTCTTGCTGCTCGCTTGCAGAACAACGCCAGGCGCTTGAAGTTGTCGGCAAGTACAATTTCTAAACTGGGTTGTAAGAAATTCTGAAGCGCTCAAGCAGTTTCGCATCTCATGGGGCTCTCCACACTCCCATGACGACATGACCAACAGAATCCAACACTTTTGGACATATTTCCTCAATACTCTTACTGCATCTGCCGGATCTGAAAGTAAACGGCTCAACTGCCCTCTGCACGGTATGGGTTACTGCAGCGAGCTTCTGAGATCCTCAACTTTTGGCGGTGGCGATCAAATCCAGAAGATCCAGATGCCCACTGTGTCGTTCGCCCCTCGCGCCAATCCTTGGCTCGAATTGACCCGGCCGTTGCTGCACGTGCCGCTTCAATGAATTCCCCACTTTTGGCGAATCGGCTCAAACCGGTTTTCCCATCATACGATTTTGGGGCAAATCGTCCCACGGGTAGCCCGATTCTCCAACTTCCTCTTCGCAACGTCAGTCCCATCACCGAAAAACTCGAGAACAGCCAACCTGCGCATCATTACGGTCGAGGCGGTCCGCATAAGGCCCAAGCTCCTAATTACCGCCGATACTGCAGAACTCGCTGCGCAATTGGTCCACAGCGGATCCTGCCTGCCCCCCGCACCTCCTGTCGGCCACTCCCCCCCCCCGGTCGCCCAACCTACCTAACCCGCTCAGTCATCCCAGACTGCTGCCGGCACACCACCGGCCCCGCATGCAACAGCTGATCACATCGCTGCTTAGCGATCCCCAGCAGTAGAGCAGCAGCAGAGCAGCAGCAGAGCAGCAGAGAGGAGAGAGAGGGGGGGAGCATCATGGCTAACCAGGACGCTGACTCGCCCTGCCTGTTCGACGGCCTGGGCACCTTTGATCTTGGTGACGACACACTGGGAGATAGCGGCCTTACAGATGGTCTGGCTGATAGCGGCCTCGGCACTTCGGGCCCCAACACGGCCGCTGCCGCCGTCGCGTCTCCGACGGTGGATGAGAGTGTGCCTGCTACTACTGGCTTAGACGGGAGTGGCCCTGCTTCCGTCTCGCAGTCGGCTGTCACCGCTCCCCAACAACCGGACTTTTTCAACCCCGTCTCCTCGAACTGGGTCTTTCAGAACACACCCCCCTACGACTCGCCCATCGGCGAGAATCCCTTTGGTGCTGCGCCCCAACAGTCGTGGGAACTTCCGGTGCACACCAACCTAAACCAAACGCTTCTGCGACAGCAGTCGCTGTATCTCCATTCCCCCGACTCCCCTGCTGTCGACTCGAGCACTGGTTCAGCTACTGCTACTACCACCGGAGCCAATGCTCCCATAATCCCCACCTTCGCGCCAAACGCAGAAGCCATCCGGGCGGAGAATCAGCGCAACATCCAGAACACGCTCACTCCCGCGCAGCGTGAGCGGCTCAAAACAATCGCGATGCCCCCTCACCTCCAATACCACTCACCCAAAAGCGCCGGGAGTCCAGATTCTAACTCAAGCCACGACAAGGGCGCCGCCTCCTCCCCGGACGCCGCAGGACCTTCGAAGTCGAACAGCAGGAAGCGTAAGTCGTCGGCCGAAGTAGATGAAGATGACGACGATGACGAGCTCGACGGCCAGCAACCCGTCAAGAAGACGGCTCACAACATGATCGAGAAAAGATACAGAACCAATCTCAATGATAAGATAGCAGCCTTGCGAGATAGCGTGCCCTCCCTACGGATCATGTCTAAGAGCGCCCGGGGAGAAGACACGACCGAGGACCGGGAGGAACTGCATGGCTTGACACCCGCCCACAAGCTCAACAAGGCAACGGTAGGTCCATCGCGCTGCGTGCCCGGCAGAAGGTAACTGATCGCAATCGCAGGTCCTGAGCAAAGCTACCGAGTACATCAGGCATCTGGAGAAGCGGAACAACCGTCTGATTGAAGAAAACAACAGCATGCAGGCGAGGATCGCCGCGTTCGAGAAGCTCTTCATGGCTGGTGCCATCACCGGTCAGCTGCCAAACCCTTTGCAGCAACCCCCCACGCCGATCCAATACCCGCAGGATCCAGCGTACATGAACACACCAGTGGCCGCACCTGGAGGGCCAGACCCTCCAGGCATGATCCCGATACCGGACGATATGAAGCGCATCCTAACGTCTCAGCAAATGAATGCCGGCCGCCCCTACCCGGTGCCTGCCCAGCATTTCGGGCAGAACCCCGCGATACTACGCCAGCAGCAAATCCAGCAGCAGCAACAGCAACAGCAGGCACAGGCCAGCCGGTGGAATCCTTATTTCGGCAAGCTGATGGTGGGATCTCTGGCGGGACTAATGCTAGTCGAGGCCCTGGTCGAGAACGAGCAGAGCACCGAGACGACAGAAGGCCGTGGCCTGTTCGGGCTTCCAGTACACTTCCTCGCGGCATTTGTTCGGTCGACCCACTTCAGCATCGGAGGCTACCACATCTCGGCAATCAGCTTGATTGCAAAGCTGAGATTGCTCTCACTTGCTGGCTTCTTCTTGTGGGCAGCCTGCTCCTCTTTTATCGACATGTCCATCTTCGAATCTTCCAAGAGCTCGAAGCACAGCGCCGCGATGGTCCAGGCGGTGCCGTCTCTCGCGTCGCCTATCCATGTCAGACGACAGGCCTGGCTCACCGCGGTCCAGACCGTCTGGGTGCCTAGACACAACTTCTTCCTCGAAGCCGCTGCGCTGTTGCTCAAGACAGCAAAGTACGCGCTGAGGAACGTGATCGGTTCCCACGGCTATCTTGCGCTGACCGGACTAAGCGAGGAGGAAGAGGCCGCTCGTGTCAAGGCCTGGTCAATCGCCTTGGATGCCCAGCTCGCTGGCGGTGACATGGAAATCAATAAGAGCCGTCTCACACTGACCCTGATTGCCTCCGGCACCCTCCCGGACACCCCGCTAAGGCTGATGATGAAGGCGCTGCATATCCGGGTCCTCCTCTGGCAGCTGAATGGTGCCTCGTGGGCCGCGAACCTAGTTGCTGCTAAGCTCGCCAGGTCGAGGTGGAACGAAGCAAGACAACTGAATCGCATCCTCAACTCTCTGCAGGAAGAGCAAACATCTGACGAGACCCTTCCTGAACACCTGGCAACTTTACTGGAACAGGACTGCGACGAAGTGCTCAACGATGGCATCATTCAGAGGGCACACAACCTAGCCTGGAACCAACACACGACATACAACATGATCGGCAAGGTCGATGGCATGGATGCCGTTGTCGAAGACGCCGCGGTCAGATCGCCAATGGACGCGGTCGCTGCGTGGTACTCGAGCATCACGCTCCACCGCGCGTTGGTCGACAGCCTCTCCAACCCCCGAGACGACGACGTATCTGCCATGATAGCCGATGACATCGCCCTGGCCGTCCAAGTCGCCCCTATCGGATCCAACGCCCAAGTACGCGCCCTCGTCGCACGCGCCGTCTTTGTTGATGGGAAAAGGGGCGCGAACATTGTCGCCGCGATGCAGGCCCTCGGTCCCTCGCTCAACCCGGACAAGCACCCGCAGTACAGCAGTGGTGTCCCGCCGCTTATTGACTCGCCCATGTCGTCCATCACCCCAGACCCAGACGCGCAGATGGCGCTGCGTTGCGCCATGGGCATTGCCCAGCTGCAGAAGTTTACCTATCTCCTGCACCCGGCGGCCATGGTGATTGATTCGATCCTGCCGAGCCAGGAAGCGGTTGAGGACATGTCGCTACTGGGATATGCAGCGGCGTTCCGTTTGATGGAGCGGCTGTATTATCATGCGGTGGGCAGGGAGAGGTGCTCGGGGTCGTTGGAGAGGTTGGCGGGGAGCTTGAGGATCTGGATTGGGAGCTCGGCTGGAGACAAGGCGGGGGTCGATGAGGCAATGAGGCGAATGATGATTGAAAGGTGTCTGGCGGTCACGAAGAGCGTGGTAGGTATGGAGGCGGATCCGGGGTATGCGAGCATGGATGAGTGTGAGGCGGGCGAGGATGGGGAGGATGGTTGTTGATTGTGTGGGTGTTTTGCCTCGGTACTTTAGCATTTTGTTGTGCCGTGGTCGTGCTGTTTATCTCGGTTCGAAGTCGCCTAGGCGGGCGACGCATTATACCTTTACTTTCCGTTTTCTTTTCCTCTCTTTTTTAACAAAAATGTATACTTTTTATTGTTCATGTATCCCCCCGTCCCCTTCTTTCTTTTCTGTCTCTTCATATACTTTGTTGTCGCATACCGACAGCTGGCGGCGCTCTGGGCACAAAGTGTGGATATTTGGATCGGTGGAAAGATAAAAAGAAATTGCTAAGAATGTTCAAGATGGGAGGGAAAGGGAGAGATAGGAATAGGAGAATTGGGTCGGCTGGTTTGATTGGAAGGGTGGGCTTAAATGGAGTTATGTCACTTTACTTTCCCATATTCATTTCACTCGACTGTTATTGTCGCGGCCTACTGTCCTTCATTATTGTTATTATTGTCATTATTACCCGTTGTCTAGCGTGACATCACACAATCATAGCGGTTAGTGTGGTAGTTGGCTACCTGGGGAGATTAGGTACATATAGGTTATCAAGCAGGGGGTAACTGGGAATAGAGGGCTCCCCTCGTTAGCGTGATATAAGGAATAGGGGTTTATTAAACGTCTTTCCATTAGTTTTTGTCTTGCTTACGCACAGGGGTGTGAAAATAGGAGGTAAATGCTTTGTTCCTAAATTCAGCATTGTACTGGTCTTATAAGGTCTTAATGAGAGAGTCTGGGTGTGCTTTATGGGGGAAAGGGGGACCCTTGTCATGATTTTGCCATTGGCGTATAATCCCAAGATGGCAGTACTAACTCCTTAGATTAAGTTCATATTTTGCTAATTTTCCGGTAGGTACGTGTGAACAAATCTTATGTATTCCCCTACTTTGAGCAGCTGCTTCCTCTCGTCTTAATGTATACAAGGCCGGTCGGCTCCCTTTCACGGTCCTAAGCACTACTTCTACATACAAGACGATGCGCCACCTTCTCGGTGTCTTCTGGCCGTGTGTCACTGCGTTTTGATATAGATTTCACATCCACCCTCTTCTGACCATTAACCTTCAAAGCCAAGACAGGAATTGCGGGAGAGATCCATTAAATGAGCTGATGGCGTTGGTTACATCGGAGGGCGCAGTGCGTCCCTTTGTCTCGGCCGTATTGCTTTCCAGCTTGTAGCCCCCAACCTTTCCATAATGTCTATATCGGTGTAGCCAAAGCACCGTAGGCAGCGATACAAGACAAAACAGCCCCCGTCAAAGTCTTTTATCAACCCGCGGCTCTTGAAAGTGAACTAATAAACTTCCCACATGCTCGCAACTCACTTGCCCCGCCGCTAGATTTGCCATACGAGGGCATCCAAATAATAGTGACGACAACACTGACGCACGGGTTCCGAAAATGTTGGATGTAATCATTCCTCCAGGACTTTGCTATGATGTTTGCAGTCTGCTTCCCCATTCTCTCGTACATACTCCTATAGAGTCTGTATCTAACTCCTGCCTGGAACAGGCGAGGCATAGGAGGAAGCGCAACGCTTGGGCAGAGTTCAGACGAGAATGGAACTGTCTAGGGATGTTAGTGATGCCTTAACGGGGAGAACTGACAGCTGTGTGGCCGCCTGGTAGCGGCGGAGGAACAGGAAAGAGGAGAGCTGCCGCGTTTCCTGGTAGGGAGACAAAATAGGGATAACCAAGAGTAGCAGAGTTGTCTAGTGGCGAGGATGAAAGACGACAGAACGAGGGCGAGGCTGAGGACGCCTCTGCTACAGATGCAATATTCTGTGGGAGAGCAGCTAGACACTGTCGGCATGAATGTACAGAGCTTGTCTAGCGGGTCGATAATGTCTTTCTCTACCCATCCCGTTCTCTGATCATCTGTCCCCACACAACCACAGGTTTCTATAACTTCTCTGTACATAGTAGGTATCATTATCGGGTATGCTTCTATTCATTTTGCAACGTACCTATCGGGGGTAAGGAGTGTTCTCCACCATGATTTTGCCATCCCTAGACACAGGAATGTGAACGTCACCACGGCAATATCGACTAGGCACTAGCATGGAAACATTGCTTAGACGCCAGTTTATCATGTTGCTTAGGTAAATGTCATCATTCAGCTATTACTGGTACTGAGCGCTAATGTCCGGGCAATGATATATAACCCTCATTCCCCTGTTAACGATATATGTCTTTACCACCCCCTCTTCATCCCGCCTACCCTAGCCCCATTCTGACTCTGCCTTTCACTTTATCCCCTACTATGAGCCGAATTCCCCTTTTCTTGCACCTCCGTAGCCAGCTCGGGGTAGGCTCGCTCGTCCAGTGCCTGTAGTTCGAGACAGACTGGCCTGTTCGACCCTTCCGACTCGTTGGGAAACCGTCCCATTGAACCCTCCATTTCATGGTATAAAGGGATGCCGTCGAGTTCTTGGGGAAGCGGTTTAGGTGGGAGCGAATCGGCGTGAAGTTCAGGCTTCTCCCATGCTCCCATTCTATCTGACCTCGCAGCCGCCGCGAGCCGCTTCACGCGTTGCCTCCAGAGGAAGAAGCCACATAGAAAGAGCAGGGCGAGACCAGAGGTGGAGCCCACGATAGAGCCGATGATTATATTCACGTTTGTGGTCGCGTTCGAGCTGGGTACGTCTGTGATAGGGGTGCCTGTCGAGTGAGACACAGTGGTTAATGTACACTCAATAGGACGAATGGTATAACTTATGTACTTGATGCCGTCTCTGACGGCGTTCTATAGCTACTCGTTGTTGTACCCTGGTTGGGTTCGGGACTGCCTGTCGAGTGAGATACATTGGTTAATGTACACTCAATAATACGAATAGTAGGATTTATATACTCGACGCTGTCTCTGATGGAGTGGTATAGTTACTCGTTGTTGTACCATCCTTGAGTCCGGGACTGCCTGTCGCACAAAGGAAATCATCGTCAGCATGCACTAGGCTGAAGGTAGTACTTTTATTTTCTAGGGCGGTTGGGTTCGCCTACTTGTACTTGATACTATTGTTTCTATTGTTTGAGGTCTTATAGTAGTCGCAGTGCTCCCAATGATCTCTGGTGGGAGGAGTTCTTGAGGTAAAGGCTGCGCTCCGTTCGTATTACAATACTCAAACAAGTCGTTGAATTTCGGATCCAGATACTGCCTCTCGGTCGAACCTGGGTCCGCACTGTTGGAAGTGATGCATTCGATACAAAGATCGTAAAGCTGGACAAACAGCGAATTCTGCTCACAAAGTTCCGGAGATTTGCCCACGCGTTGGGCTTCCAAATAAGCCTTGTCTATCACAGATAGAATTAGGATTTGTAACACAAGGGAAGCAGGTTAAGAGGTTTAAACGGACTGCAAATAGAATAACAAATAGCGGGCACAATAATGTCGTTGGAGGCCATATTTCTATATAAGTCGGCTTGATTGTAATGAGGGAGCTCATATGACTAGGAGGACGGGAGAGGTCAGCCCTCAATGAACGGTTCGTGAGGTAAGTTTGCCAGCATATAAATAAAAAAGACTCCAACGCTCGATGCTGAACGGTTTCTCTAAAGCACAAGGCTTCAGGGGGATATTCCCGGCTATGTAGTATTCACAACTGCCCGGCTGAGCCCCCTATAGTATACGTTGTGATTTACGAGATATTGCATGCATGGTGGGGGTTTCACAAAAAAAGCCTGTTCTCAGGAGTCCAAACAAGGCTTCTTGGCATAGCCGACCGGTTGCTCCCGCCCACCAAGGCAGGGGGATTAAGTGGCTGATACAGAAATAAACTGTACGGGGGGTGTGGTTCAGTTGAATTGAATATGTTGCTTGTTGTTGTTGTGGCTTGCTGAACCTACTCTAGATGTCTATCCAGAGTGCGGGGCAAGAACCTCTCTATCTAATCTACAGTATCTAATCAATAGTCCTGCCCCCCTCGCCTCGGGAACCAGGTATCAGTGGCACTCTGTGGCTAAGGCAACTAAAAAGAAGCAGATATACGGGAAATCGTTACCGCATACACTTTGCCCCCTACTTTTATAGCATGATTTGCTTGGGGCGTTCCTAAACGAAAAGCAAGGTGCTTCTAGCCCCTCTCAAGATATTCGTGGCCGTTGTTCTACTCGTTCCGCAGTTGGAGAACACTCCTATCCTCCAGCTTGTGAAAATAGGAGGTAAATGCTTTGTTCCTAAATTCGCATTGTACTTAGTCTTGTAAGATCTTTATGAAAGAGTCTGGGTGTGCTTTGTGGGGGAAAAGGGGACCCTGCTATGATTTTGCCATTGGCGTATAACCCCAAGATGGCAGTACTAACTCCTTGGATTAAGTCTATATTTTACTAATTTTCCGGCAAGTACGTTTGAACAAATCTTACATATTCCCTACTTTAAGCAGCCGCTTCCTCTCGTCTTAATGTACACAAGGCCGGTCGACTCCCTTTCATAGTACTGTATATTCCTGCCGACAGTGTCTAACTGCTCTCCTATAGAACATTGTCGTTGTAGTAGAGAGGTCCTTAGCCTCACCCTCGTTCTACCGCCCTTCATCCTGGCCATTAGGCAACTCCGCTGCTCTTGCTCATCCCCGTTTTGCCCACATCTCGATGTAAACCCGCTCGTTCGACCCTCCCAACTCACGGAAGAATCGAGCGGTATCGAGTTCCTAGGGTAATCTCAATGGTCTATAGGGCAACTCAGGCTTCAGCTACTCATTCCTTCCAGCCGGCTCACCGGCTACTGTTTTTACGGCGTCTTGTACGCCGGACTCAGAAGTACGCCCTGGCAAGTCCAAGGAAATGAAAAATGAGCCTAGCGCCGCCGCCTGTCCCCGCACCCACAGCAGCGCCCGGGCTGTTTGAAGAGCCTAAGGAAGGCTCACCTATCATGAATGACAATGGCCGTTAGGATATGCTAGGACCCATAGCTGGGTTAATGGTCAGAGGAGGGTGGATGTGGAATTCATATCAAAATGCAGTGACACACGGTCAGAAGACACCGAGAAGTGACGCATCGTCTTGTAGGTAGAAATAACACTTAGAGCTTGTCTAGCGAGGGTCGATAAGCTCTCTTCTTTACCCATCCTGTTCTCTAGCCATTTGTCCCCATATAACCAGGGATTTCCATATATCCTATCCGTATACAATATCATTATCAGGTATGCTCCTCTCCATTCTTCTTAGCTTGGGCAGAAATCGTGGTGCTGAGTTCGATGTTTTGCAACGTACCTGCCAAGGGCAAGGGGTTTCCTCCGTCATGATTGTGCCATTCCTCGACATAGGAACCTGAACGCCACTACGGCAATATCAACTTGAAATCAGCATAGCAACATTGCAGAGACGTTGGTTTATTATTATTATTCCTACTCCGCTTTACCCAAACGGGTGTGCCGGACCCTCTGATGCTATTTACATAGGAAAACCGTACCATGTAGGCTGGGTGAAAAACCTATATCAATGAGTAAAGGAAAACAATGATAAAGAGTGCCAGATGGTTGCAAAAGAGAGAAAGGCCTTATATAGGCCTTGAAGACTTGCTAGTCTTCGACTTCGTCTTCGGGTACCTCCTCCTCTTCCTCGACCCCCTCTGCTTCTAGCTCTAGCTTCCTAGCCAGACTGTATTCCGCTAAACGCCCCGAATCCATCAGCCAGCCCAAGACCTTCCTCAACCGCCATTAGTTCCGGGATCCCTCGCCCTGTAATGTGAGACGAAGACCTCGGTGGGTGCGAATTTCTGTTCGTTGCCAAGTTCTAGGCTTCGGCGGTATTGGGCACCATATAACAAGGTGCTCCACTGTTTCCCTTCTCTCCCCACATCTGCAGTACGGAGTGAAGAAGTCTGGGACTCGTTGTTTGAAGAGGAAGTCTCGCAGGCCGATTGCCCCCGTACGGGCTTGAACCAGCAGGGAGCTCTGAGCTCTAGTTAGATTTTGGTGCTTTCGTAAGGTCTTGTCGGTAAAGATAGTGCCGGGAGGGTCTTCGTCAGCTAGTCTGGTGGGCCGGTCTCTAACTTATTGTCTCCATCGGCCCTCCCACGCCTGGATCAGCGCCTCGTCCGCTATTGGTTCTAGTTGTTGTCGCCCATCTCTCTGACTTTGGTCTTGGATTCCCTAACTGATCCACTGTTTGATTGTGGTAGCAGATTTCTCGATGATCGTGGGTTTTGGTTGATTGAGAGGCCTTCGTCCCTGTCTTCTTCTTTGCAACCTCCTTTGGATCTTGTTACAGGCCTCTGTGATTAGAGAGCCTGGTGGTCGTCGCGGGGTTTCTGGGCCCTGCCCTGATTGTAGAATCGGGGTTTGTAGCCGAGTTTCGAAATCTGCAAGTCTCTTGTTGAGGTATAGATCTAGCGGTGGGACCCAAGTTTCGGTTTCGAGGTTCCTGATCAGGGTAGCTTTGTAAGCTCCAGCGACAATCCTGAGGCTCCTGGCCTGAGCCTTGATCAGTCTCTTCGCTAATCCCCTGGTTTATTATATTGCTTACCTAGGTATCATCATTCAACCATTACTAGTACTAAGCGCTAATGTCTATACAATGATATATAGTCCTCATTCCCCTGGTTCAGTATATGTATGTCTTCACTCACCCCCTCTTCATCCCGCCTACCATAACCCCTTGTGATTCTGCAGATTCGCTTTCTCTTTTGCTGTCAGCCGAATTCCCCCTTTCTTGCACATCTATAGCTAGCTCGGGGCACGCTCGCTCGTTCAGCGCCTGTAGCTCGAGACAGACCGGTTTGCTCGACCCTTCCAACTCGCCAGGAAACCGTCCCCCTGACCCCTCCATTTCAGGGTAAAAAGGGACGCCTTCGAGCTCTTGCGGAAGCGGCTTGGGAGGAAGCGAATCAGCATGAAGCTCAGGCTTCCCCCATGCTTTCATTCTATCCGACCCGGCAGTCTCCACCAACCGCCTCGCACGTTGTCTCCAGAGGAGGAAGCTACATAGGAAGAGCAGGGTGAGGCCGGTGATGGAGCCCACGACGGCCCCAACGATCAGAGGCACATTAGTAGTTGTGCCTGAGCTGGGTACGTCTATCACACACAAAGAAATGATTGTTAGCACGAACTAGGCTAACAAAGTGTTGTTATTATCTGGGACGGTTGAGCTCGCCTACTTGTACTTGATACTGTTGTTTCTGCAGCTTGAAGGCTTGTGGTGGTCGTAATGTCCACGGTGGGCGCTGTTGGCAAGAGCTCTAGAGAGGAAGTCCGCGATCCGTTCGAGCGCTCGTTACAATAGCTCACGATCCCGTTGAGCAGTGCTGCCAAAATATTGGTTTTATATTCCCATCCCCTGGAGACGTCTTCGTTATCAATGTGATCAACGGTACACTCGACACAATTGGTATAATAACGGATGAACGTCGAATTGCGGTTACAGAGTCCCCGTATCTCAGTATCCTGGGCTGTCAAGTAAGCATTATCTATCACAGAGTTAGGACTTTCAACACAAGGAGTAGGTTGAGAGGTTTAAACGGACTGCAAACAGGATAACAAACAGCGGGTAAAGTAATGTCGCCAGAGTCCATATTTCTATATAAGTTGGCTTGATTGTGATGAGGGAGCTCATATGACTAGGAGGACGGGAGAGGCCAACCCTCAATGAACTGTTGAGGTGAGTTGCCAACATATGAACAGAAAAGATTCCAACGCTCGATGCTGAACGGTTTCTCTAGAGCACAAGGCTTCAGGGGGAGATTCCTAGTTATGTAGTATTCACAACTGCCCGGCTGAGCCCCCTATGGTATGCGTTGTGATTTACGAGATATTGCATGCATGGTGGGGGTTTCACAAACTAAAAAAAGCCTGTTCTCAGGAGTCCAAACAAGGCATCTTGGCATAGCCGACCCGTTGCTCCCGCCCATAAAGACGGGGGGGTTAAGTGACACTCTGTGGCTAAGGCAACTAAAAAGAAGCAGACATACGGGAAATCGTTACCGCATACACTTTGCCCCCTACTTTTACGGTATGATTTGCTTGGGGCATTCCTAAACGAGAAGCAAGGTGCTTCTAGCCCCTGTCAAGATAAGTTGTTCTACTCGTTCAGTGATTGGGAAACACTCCAATCTTCCAGCTTGTGAGTAAGGTACTACGGGCGTCTGATGTTGAGGGGCTTGGTTCTGTTTGGTAGCAAGGCTAGGTGGGGGCTGCTGTGAGGCTGGTAACGAGGCCAGACGCTGATACTGACTTCGACTAGGTTTATACTTGATCCTCACCCTGTTCCAGTGAATAGAAGCTTTTTCCCGTTCCGTTCCTTACCCAAGCCAGAAGTTTCTGTGAATTTCTTTCGCATTAAATTACAGAATATCATCGATCAACGACCTTTCTGAATCGTTTCCCCTTATTTAATTGCCATGCAAGTCCGCAACCCCAGCCCCTACCACACCACCTCTTCGATATAGAAAACTTCCGAAGAAGGCCTCCTCTGATCTTGCGTCCTAGTACTAAGCCTCGAACCAGGCGTGACTCGCTGGTCCGCTGCCTCCAATTCGCTGCGAAGCCGCTCTGTTGAGCCGTCCATCTCGCGGTAGGACGGTGCTGTATCAAGTTCCTGAGGAGGCACAAAATAGTTGGCGTGTAGTTCGGGTTTCTCCCATCGAGTTTTTTCCTTGGGGTTCTCGGCTGCGGCACGGCGCATTGCTCGCTTTCTCTGGAGGTAGTACATCCCGATCAAAACGAGTAAAGTGACACCGAACCCAACGCCGAGGCTGATCCCTATGATCAAGCCCTGGGAATTGGGCACGGACGAATTAGGATCGCCTATTGGGGTCAATAAAACCCACTTGAAAACAGGAGCTTGGATTGGGGCTGATGTTTCCTGGTCGTACGTACCCGACGATGCTTCGCTGGTGTTGACGTCGCCGGATGCTGTGGCGCGAATGGACTCGCCTGTAGGAAAGGGCAGATTTCAGTTAGCCTAAACTACTGAGAAGTTGTCGAGAGTGCCATTAAGATAACTGCGGTCCGCTCACTTAGAGATGGTCTCGTAACATTCAAGTCATTGGCTGCCACTGTTGGCGCGAGCTCGCCTGGGATTGGGAGTCAACTAGCGAGAACATAGACGGTGCGGATTTGAAGTTGCTCGACTCGCTTACCTGACCTTGTTCTTCTGAGGGTCCTGGAATCACCCGTCGTCGTGCTTCGGCCTACGGAAAGGGGCTGACGATTAACCAGCTAGGGGAACTGGGAACTGGGTTCACACACTCGATGTTATCATTAATGTGGTCTCTAAGCCACCACCGGTTGAAACCGATGCGAGATTTCCACCTCGGATTGATGTACTGCTCGTAGCAGTGAGTGCTTCTGAGGTTGGCGGGAGCAGCTGAGATGTAGCTCGAGTATCCTGTGAGGTGGGCGATAGTTCGTTGCAGTAGTCGATAAGCTCCTGCAAGTCCGCAAGATACTCGGGTGATGCGTAGTCGGGTAATGTGTAGTCGGGAGATGTGTAGTCGGGGGATGTGTAGTCGGGGGATGTGTAGTCGGGTGATGTGTAGTCTGGTTGGTTGAGCGTGCATTCCTCGCAGCTTTCAAATGAAGCTCGGAAACCCGAGTCGGCTGAACAGAGCTCAGGAGTCATGTCGTGCTCCAAGGCTATCATGTATGCGGTTTCTGCCACGGATTGAGGGATTAGAGTCTCGGGCAGCATTAGGAGGGAGAATGCGAGAGGCAGACATACCACATTCTGGAGAGCATACTGACTGATCGCCTGTTGGTGGTGGAAAAGTTGAATACGACATCTTCAAGCCTAGTCTCTAGTGGCTTCAGAGCTCTGTTAACGCGACAAAATGAGAAGAGCTAGTACTCGACCGAGCTGTGACAGTTTACAATGAAGCTGTGAACGGCGAGAAAAAAAGATAAAAAGAAAGAGAAAAAAAAAAAAAAAAAAAAAAAAGAAGGCAGAAGCTAACAACTGGTCTCTCAGGGGCTAGCTTAGTGCAAGGCTTCTGAGGGACAATCTTAGTTTACATTACTACCAAGCTGGCTGCATTGCTGTGCCATTTCCCATATTGATAAGGACGACTCTAGATAATATCGAGATGCAGGTGGGGGTTTCAAGATAGCAGGTAGGGCTGATGAGGCTGACCTCAAGAGGCCAAACGAGCGTTCTAGTGTAACCAAAGCATTGTGTCGGAGGAGAAAGCACCCAAATTCGGAGAAATGACAAGCTGAGGAAAAAAAAAGTCGAAGCCGTCCCTATAACCCTTGAGAATTTCTGAAACTCAGTCCGCCATTTGAGCCAATCTGTCAATAGACGCATCTTTCCCCCTTATAAACCAAGACTCAGACTTACGAGTACTCCAAGCAGGATTAAAGCCCTACCAACATCAGAAATCTCCGTCGTCATCAACCACAATTCTCACTATACCGTTCGCGTGTCCATTCGTGTGGCCATTCGTGTGTCCATTTGTGTGGCCATTCGTGTGGCCATTCGTACAGCCGTTTGTGAAGCCGTTTGTGAGCCCGTTCGCGTGGCCATTGAGCAATTTGGTCTTGGCCGGAATCGGCATTGGATCAGCCATCCGCGAGCCCATGCTGTCAAAGATGGGAGATGGTGTGCGGGACGGCACGTGTATCGCTGGGGCACGGAGCGCTGGGGCTGGGGCGTCTTGCTCGATGCCTTTGAAGTACTACACTAGAGCGTTAGAGAGGGGGAGGCGGTGCTATTGGAACAGTGATTTCGTACCTTGACTGTCCCAACCTTCAACCCAAGCGTCGCATCCTCGTCACAGACAATTCTCGCGCAGGGGTGTAGTTGCAATGCTGAGAGAGTCCCCATGTGGCTAACGCCCTTCTCCACACAGTAATGCAGGGCGACAGCCTTCTGAGCGCCGAGAACAATGGCCACGACCTCGCGGGCATCCAGAATGGTCCTAACGCCCACGGTTAGCCCCTTTTGGGGCACCTTGGCCGGGTCATCGTCAAAGAAGCGGCTGTTAGCAACGATGGTGTCCGGGGCGAGCGTCACGGGACGAGTGCGCGAGGCGAGACTCGAGCCGGGCTCGTTGAAGGCGATGTGGCCGTCCTGGCCCATGCCGGCGATGAACAAGTCTATGCCGCCGGCGGCTTCGATCTTGGCCTCGTACGCGGCGCACTCGGCGTTGAGGTCTGGGGCGTTTCCGTCCAGGATATTGGCATTGCTGGGGTGGATGTTGACGTGGGAGAAGAAGTGCCTCCACATGTACGAGTGATAGCTCTCTGGGTGGTCTCTGGGGAGGCCGACGTACTCGTCCTGCGTCACAGAGGTTAGACTGGTGTCTCTCCTAGCGGGAGCAGTGGCCCGGAAACTACTTACCATGTTGAAAGTAACGACATTTTCGAACGAGATCTGCCAAGATCGCTGTCAGCGGGCACTCGTCAGCAGGGGCCGGGCGGCTGCCTCGTATCATACCTCGCCGGCCTTATATTTCTCAACGAGGATACGATAGACGCCCAGCGGGGTGGAACCTGTCGGGAGACCCAGCACGAACGGGCGTGTCCGGGTCGGGACAAACTGCTTGATCCGCTCGATGATGAGGTTGGCGACATAGGCACTTGCCGCCTCCTTGTTTTCCCTGATTATGAGATACATATCGGGTGTAGACAGATGTGAGAAAGAAGGGCTGGGCAAGACTGTGGCACAAGGTGAGAAAATGGGGCGGAAAACCAGTAGGGAGCACTTCAGAGTGAGCACAGCGTCGGGCAGGCTTTCGAAGCTGATGATAATATCTGGGGTCTGAAACTCAGGATTGGAGGAGCCGGTGGAGAAGAAGACGCAAGCAGTGGTTAGGCTACGGAGGCTAAGCTACCATACCGAGGGATGCGACAATGAGCGTGACCATGAGGGCGTCATTGACGGGTTCAGACCACCGACGGCAGTGGCCGGGCTCGGTGGGTCTCGAGAGTCGAGGGACTCGGAGAGACGTGTGGTGTTGCAGAGACAGATGAAACGTTCATTGTGTTTGCCAGCCCGCCGTACGTTAGCGGGAGCACGTGTTAGGATGGTGATGAATGATGAGCGATGCAAAGCCGTTGAGGTTTGACGGCCGGGTCCAACGGCAGGCTCCAATGGCACCTCGAAGAGACCCCGGATCAGACTTTCGAGGTTGCCCAAGGCACGCACAGTGCCTGCTGATTGTGGAAGGCAAGCTGCCGGGGCGGTGATGGTGTGGCCAAAGGCACCTCAGGAGCAGTTGGCATCCCCCACGAGCAGCCAACCACAAGACTAGGATCGTTTCGGACGCTTGGGTACTTGGATGCTTGGCGTGGGTTGACCCACGACGTTGGATTCGTCGATGTCAAGTAACCATGAGGCTGATGCGAAAACAGCCTTGTGGAGTGAGCGTGTGCGTGTGCGCATAATGCAATCCGGGTTCTTTATCCGACCAGGTCGATTGGAGGCAAATGCAAAAAGAAAACATGGCTCCCCTTGCCCGCCTCGAGAAGTTAAGCTTGTATGGCCCGTGCGCCCCGCCACGGGTCAAGGGTGCGGGTTACCGCAGTCTGGATGTACAGTACTGTACGTACATAAGCTGCCTGTGGGGTTCCCACAGTACCCACTGATCACTGGAATCCCGCCCGATCGACAGGTGCCAGTCCTTGCCCCATCCGGTGAACCAAGGCAACGTTACTTTTCCTTCTTGTTCCGGGCGAAAGACGCGGCAGCCGACAACGACGGACGACAGACAGGCACACCAGCGAAGCCGAGACCTGTCCGATATCCAATCCCGCCGAGTTGGGCAAGTCGCTTTTTTGGCGTCTTTGCCCTTTCTACCTGCGACAAGGCACCATTGTGTCTGCTGTTCCCGGCGTCGTTACAATCCACCCTCCACTTCTCTCCCCGCGCAACCTTCTCCTAATAACGCCCTGTTACACACCCGTACGCCACTCAGGGATCGTCGTTGGCGCAGCTGCCCCTGGATTTCCTGCTGCTCTGTTTCTCTGCCGCAATATCGCCCATTTTGTCTCAGACGTTTTGCCTGCAGTCTAACTGGCCGTCCTTTGCGCAACCGGCTCCCGCCCCACCCCTCGGCCACTCCCACGACGACTTTTTCCCTTGTAGCAAGCAACCTCTACGGTTCGTGTTATTGTCCCGCACGACTCCCGCAGGTTCAACGTACTCCCCAAAAGCCTGCACCGGCGGGCTCCCGGCAGGTTTCATTTTTCCCGTGTCAGCCTTTTGTCTTTTGGCGGCCCGGTAGTTGGTGTGTTTACTTGGCGTATCAACGTAGTGCTGGAAAGCCTGCCAACTCCCCCCCTCTGACACCAGAGGCGAAGGCCAGACCGGACAGGGCATGGTATAGCAGGAATGTGCCTCCCTTTGCAAACGGCCTTCCCCCTGTTCCCCGTATGACTTAAAGAACGAGCCTGCCCGCTGTATGCTTATCTGCATCTCTGGTGTCATGCGGCCGCTCGTTTCCGCAATGACGTCTCTACGGGATGTTCTCATTGCCGCCCTCAAGTCGCTCCTCCGGGGCAAGTCTTTCCTCCAGGCATTGCTAGCATTTTGGTCAACAAGCACCACTGCTCACGAGCCCCAAGATGTCGCCCCCAGTAAGGTCACCGCCAATTCGCCGGCCGACTTCCTCGCCGATGCCGAGCGCCTGCTGCTGGCCGATATCAGTGCCGGCCGCCTGAAGGAATTCTCGCGGAAGCTAAAGCGCCAGTTCCGGGATGGTCTGTGGTCGAATTCGGCTTGCATGCTGCCGTCTTACAACTCCCAATTACCATCCGGCCATGAATGCGGCCAATATCTCGCTCTGGATGTCGGTGGGTCGACGTTACGGGTTGCATTGATTGACCTGAAGGGACGCGGGTCATCGGGTTGTGTGAGCACCATCGTCCGGATGGACTCGTTCAAGATCGATAGCGACGTCAGGAACCTCAGGGGCACCGATTTCTTTGAATGGATGGCCGAGAGGATACACCGGACCGTTGCCAAAGACAGCGAGAAGGGCCACAGCCCTGACCACCCGCTCCTCGTCGGCCTGGCCTGGAGCTTCCCCATTGAGTGCGCCCCCCTCGTGCTCTACGAACCCCGTCACACCTATCTAACGGCAGCAGGCAAACATCCTCAAAAGGAGGGAAGCTGTGCGGCATGGGCAAGGGGTTCCTCGCAGACGAGGGCCTCATTGGGGAAGACCTGGGAGAGATTATCAAGCTCGCCTGCTGTAGGAAGGGGCTGCACGTCGAGCTCTCCGCCATTGTCAACGACTCGAGCGCCACGCTGCTCTCAGAAGCATATACCAACCCCTCGACGCGGTTCGGTTTGATTCTCGGGACGGGCGTCAACATCGCCGTCCACCTCCCTGTCACAACCATCGACCAGCCGAAGTACGGCAACCGGCCTAGCAGCTGGCACGAGAAAGCAAGCCACGTCATCGTCAACACGGAGCTCGGCATGTTTGGCAAAGACATCCTCCCGTTGACCAAGTGGGACAGGCTGCTCAAGGCGGCCCATCCCCGGCCCGACTTTCAGCCTCTCGAGCATCTCGTCAGCGGATACTATCTCGGCGAGATCTGTCGCCTGGCACTTCTCGACGCCATCGCCACTACCGGTGTCTTTGGCGGGACCGTCCCGCCTTCACTACAGACGCCCTACTCTCTCGACACGGAAACTCTATCCCTCATAGAAGCGTAAGCCCCTCCCCCCCCCCCCCCCCCCCCCCAAATAAAAAAAAAACCGATTCTTCATTCCTTATAAAACAGCATAAATACTAACACTCCACGCAGCGATACCTCCGTGACCTTATCCTCGGCCCTCACTGTCTTCACCACCCGCCACCCCTCCTCAATCACCCCAACCATCGCGGACATGTCCTTCCTCCGCACCCTGGCCTCCCACATCGCGCGGCGCTCCGCCGCCATCGTCGCCGCCTCGCTGTTCGCGCTGTGGGAGCTCAAGGCCCAGGCCGAGCACGACTTCCTCTGCTGCCTGCCGCACGCGTCGCCGTTTGTGTCCGAGACGGAGGCCGAACTCAGGATCTCGGGCTCCAGGACCACGGTCGCGTACAACGGCTCCGTCATCGAGAACTACCCCGGCTACCGGACCCATCTGCAAGAGTACATCGATGGGCTGGTTGCGGGGTGTTGTCGACAGCCGGACAGGCAAGGCGGAGACAGGGGCGAAGAAGGGTGGTCGATTGCGTTTGTCGAGGCGAGAGAGAGCTCGTTGCTCGGGGCAGCGGTGGCGCTGGCTTGTTTGGATTGAACGGGGGAAACTAGGCTGTGGTGCGGGCTGTGGCAGTAAACCTCTTTATGAATTAAGCTAGCATTCTTGATCGGTGGTGGTTTTATTAGTGCTATGGTGTTTTAGTGACGGGGCAGGTGATGAGTGTGGGGGCCGTTGCATAGCGTGCATAGTGAGGCTAATGGATGGGTGATACTGGTCTGCTCCTGAGTAAGTGACGGGCCGTAGCGGCCTCGTTCCAGTACTTAGCCCACTTTAGTGCTTTTTCCGATGAGTGATTGAAGTTCCTTAGGGGTATCCATCAACCAACACACACTACATCCTACCTAAGGTCAATGAACCATGTACACTGTCCCAACTTGGAACTCCCTTTAGATCCAACCCTCCACGCTCCTCTCCAACAAACATATGCTTCCAACAGATTCAACAGACACAAATAATGACCAGCTTTGCAACAAATATACTGACCAACATTTCCAGCCCCCCTCCCCCACTCATGCGTCCCAACGCCGGGTTAAAAACGAAGGAAAAAAAGTTATATCGAAGAGCCCCGGTTCGCTCATCTTGTACACAATGACTCACGGCCGCCATGTAACCCAAATGTCGAGATACGCCGCATGAGAGTAACAATCATAGACACTAACCATACTCCCGCTCTCAACTCACAATTCATAATCCACATGTTCACTCAGCAGCGAAATACCGCTTCGTCTTGCTTCTCATCTGCTGCGCCTTCACCTCGGGCGGGACGATGGTGTGATGGACCACGTGCGGGCGGTAGATGGCGTCTACGGGAGGCATCCTGCAGAAGTTGGTCGCGTTAATATAAAGATATAAATGAACAATCATCATTATCATTTTTTTACTTGCAAATATGACGAGAATATGAAACAGTGAATGGAAGGGTGGGAAATAAAATCAAGTACTCACCAATCGTCCAAACTAAGTGGGAAATACTCATACAACATATCGGCGCTCTCCAGCGGGCTGGTGAGAAGGGGGTTTTGTGAGGTGGACGATCCATGGCTCTGATTCTGGGCCTGGAGCTGCCCGGAAAGGGATGTGGACTGTTTGGTGAACTGCGGGCTCTGGGCGCTGTCGGCTGAGTTGGAGCGGTTCGGACTGCGCTCGTCTTCCGAGAGGGAGAGGTTGATGGGGAGTGTTGGAGGTGCGGCGGTGCGTTTGGGTTTGTTAGTAATGGTAGTGGTGGTGGCGGTGCTGCTGGTGGTGGGTGGCGCGGGGGTAGTAGGTAGGTTATTCGCGGTGGTGGGGTTGATGAACTTATTCCCCGAAATGCTGGGAGTGGAGGGACTCTCTACCGATCCCCAGGGGGGGATCGGCGGCCGGTTTAAGCTGGGTGAAGAGAGGGCAATCTTCTTGTTTGCGTGTTGCTGTGGTTGTTGCAAGGGCGTGGAGAAGGGAGTGGTCCATTCCGGGGATGATTGCTGCGACGGGTGGAGGTTAGCATTAAACGGTGCATGAACAAGCGGGGAAACATACCTGTACGTTCCCCAGCGAGTGATACCGCTGGAGGTTTTGCACCAAATCCCCGCGGTCTTGGTGCTGTTGCTGCGGCTTTGAGCTACCGGCGCCGGTGGAACTCGAAGATCCTTCGGTCGCCCGCCTCTCCATCACTCTTCGATCCGCTGATAGCGGCACATCTTTGCGGCTGTCAAAGTTCCTCGGGCTGCGGCCGCGGACAATGACCGGCCCCGACTGGATCTCGGCGACTTTGATGTGCTCCCCGTTCTTGGTCTTGACCAGCAGATTAATTTGCACCACGTAGTGCTGCTGTAGGCCCTTGCGGCGGCCGTTATTCGCTGTGGCGTGCTTAAACTGAAGTCTCTTCCATGACACGGGCACCGACACATGATTGCCGTCTACCTCGTGCCCGCTGCTTAGATCAAGCGGCACGACGGGTGGTGGGCTGGGCATCTTCGGTTCTTCGGCGCCCAACGCTGCATTGCTACTTTTCCATGGAATCGTAATCATCTCGGTCGCCTTGCCCTCGATGCTCTCGATAGCCGAGATAGACGCCGCCAACTCGACGACGGGTGCCTGCCGCCCTTGGTCGTCCACATAGTTCGCCACGTGGCGGGGCAGTGTGATCTGCCCAGAGATCTGCCACAGGTTCCGGCGGTAGCACGTCAGCTCGAGCGGGCGGCCCGGATTGCTCTCGGAGCCAAAGACGTCCTCCGCTACGAAGAACATGCCGTATAACTCGCCCGTCATGTTTGGCTCGATGAACTGGCCGGCCTCACCGATTAGGGTGGCCTTGCCGGGGATGGGGGCCCCGAAGCCCAGCAGCTTGTTGTCGAGCTCCTGCGGCGACAGCGCCTCGCCATTGTAAGCCTCGTTGTTGAGGGCGCTGACGCCTGCATTCTCAAAGGGCCGCGCCGGATACGAGAAGGGGTCCTCAAAAGTGGTGCCGAAGGCCTCGAAGTCGTAGGTGGAGGGGGTGAAGGGGAGGTTCGGAAGGCCGTGCACGGGATCGCTGGGGCGAGAAGTTAGGGCGAGACATAATTCTGCACTTGTCTTGCTGATTGCGGAATTTACGTACAGGAGCGAGTCATCGAACGCCATGTTGGCGTCAAATGCGTCCATGCCCGAGGCGGTCAGCCCCAAGGTATCCGGGCCCGGAGTGGCGCCGGACGATAGCGCCGGCATGGAATTGAAGCCCGCCATCTCATCGTCGTTCTCGGCGAGCTTCCAGATAGCTCATGAAAACTGCGCGACACAGGAATCGGGAATCTGGCGGGTAGCGGCCGTCTCTGTCACGAAGGCCATTTGCGACAAGCTCTTGGTTGGCAGATGGCGATTCCAAAAAATGGTTGCACGGAACCGAAGACAAGGTTGAACGATGGGGTGGAATGAGGGTGGAGAGATGACACTGCTGGGGATGCTGCGATGCAACTGGTCGCCTTTCATTTGCCCGCCGCTTTAGGTCATCTACCTCGACCTCTCAGGTGCCTCCTGGCGCTGCCCGGCTCCGTGCGCCAAGCCGACCCCGACACACCATACGCCCAGCAAGATCGCCCCGCGATCCGATAAGGCAAGACTGTGAAGCTACAGCTAAGGTACAGTACAGTACTGGATCAAAAGGGTCTTACCGATAAGGCGCTTGCACTCACCATGAAGAATCAATGCATTGCGCAGAAACGCTTTATTTATTCATTTATTTTCTGTTTGCTTCGAATCTCCCATTATCTGTGGCGTCGGGCTTCATCCGGCAAATCTCATTATGAGCGCCGTTACAGATCCCTTGCGGATGTGGCTTGTGGGGTGAAATAATAAGGCCGAGAATGCTGCTTATCTGGAACGTTGGTCTTTCCCGGCGCTATCCACGGGCTTGGCAAGCGCCTTTGCGGGGAACCTGGGAACTTTCAACGCTTGGGTCAGTGGTTTGCCAGTGCCAAGCGCCACAGCAGCCGAAACCACAAGACGGAAAGTCAATAACACCGGATCCGATCGATATCCATACAGCCGGCCGAAGAGGAAAATGTCACATGTCATCGATACAACTTAGATTCCGTTTGTTCAATGAAATCGAAGCGGCATTCGCCGAGGCATATGATCGATACCAACCCAAGAAAAACAGATAGTTGACTCCATCAAACAAGACAGCACCCGAAGCATAGACACAGAGCCTCTGAATTTAGGTGTGGTTATTTCATCTCCCTCAAGGCACCAACTCACAACAACTACGCGATATCCTGCCACTGCCAAACCAGTCAGTATCCCTCTCAATCAACAATCGACCAAGCCATGCTTACATTATCTGGCGAATTCGTAAACTCCTCAAAAACCTGTAGCACCTCAAATCCCATAGCTGCCAATTGTTCGTGCCCTTCATCCTGCACCCAACTCAGAACACTCCTGAACGACTTGTGCGCTTTATTCTGTCTTAGTCCCATGAGCGCCAGACCTTGAAGCACCAGGTTCACCTGTGGGGTCGACGGAGGCACAATCGGCGCGATGATGCCCCCGACTAGCTCGTGCTGGGCACCGGATGGTGCCTGCAAGGGTGGTATGAAATTCGCCAGCGGGCCCCCAGGACTGCAGATAACCACCGTCCCTAGGAGACTCTCAACAGCGTTCTTCGCCCTCACTACGCCGCAAGTCTTGGTTTCCTGTAGAGCGAACCGATACAGCTCTAGCACCTCGGGATTAGCATGCGCCGCGACATGGCTGAGCACGCTCTCGGCATTGTCCAGGCCGTGGATGAGGTCAAAGCTGATGCTGGCTCGCTGGATGCTCTGTAGCAGACCCTCAGGGGCGCTCCAGCTGCCGAGGTCTCCAATTGTCATGTTTGTCAGGCGCTTGGGGAACTGCAAGTCCCACCCGCTGTTGGTGAACCACTGCTTAAGACCAGCGCTGTCGTCGGCGGGGATACCGAGGAAGACGCCTGGGAAGGACATTCCCAGCTGTATCTTCTTGATGCCGCGTTTCTGGGTCAATCCTCGGAGGGCCCGACGCTGTAGAGATCTCCCTATCGCTACGTTGCGCTTCGCAGGATCTACGAAGAGAGCTCCGATGATGCCCGTCCCTTGGATGTAGTAGGTCGCGCAGAATCCATAGAGAGCCTGAGTACTGCTGTTGCGCACTACAAAGTGGGCTTCCTCGATGTTGGGGTTGAAGAGCTCGAATGCGTGCGGGCTGGTGGTTTGAAGGAACTGATGGGCCGGGGCGCTCGCTCTAGCGAGGGCCTGCAGAAGGTCGTCAAGCCCCTTGGCATCTCGGTCGCGGCTGTAAGCTTCGACAAGCCAGTGTTGTCTGGACTTAAGCACCTTCCTGCTCTTTCTCAGCGTGCCTGGCAACGTCCCGTGTGGTTTGACATTGCCGGATAGCACCCGCACTAGGGCTGCCATGGCGATCTCGGTGAAGTCGAACGTGCAAATGTAGGTCCCGATCGACTTGTCCATGGCAAAGTCGTAAGGAGAACTGACGGCGACCACCACCAAAGACTTCTTTTGGCCGCTCGCCCGCAGCATTGAACACATCATCGAGACGTGCTTGGTGAAGCCGGCCTGGTATAGGTTTCGGTTGGCATCGGCCGTCACGATGATGATGCATGATGCCCGGTTAATGAGATGCTCGTGTACTGCCTAGACGTTAGCGGAGGTCCCGTCGAGAGTCGCAATAGAGACTGACCTGGCCGGACACCGTTCGCCGTATATGAAGTATGCAGCAGTTTACCGTGCCGGGCGCGAGCAAGTGACCTTCCGAGCTCCCTAAATACGCCTTCACCACTCATTATAGCCCCTCGGTCGCGATGTATCCACTTTTCATGCGTTGAAGGCGCAGTATCGGACTTGTTTTTTGATTCGAGTGTCTTGGTCATCGAAGAGGCCGGAAGCGGTTTTACTAGGGGTGTGAGTAAAAGCAGTTCTTCCTCCTGGTGCATCCATTCCGTCAGCGGAAGCAGCTTCTCGTTGTCTCTTATGACGGCGATGGAATCATCGTAGGCCTTCAGCGAGAGGGCAAGGTGACTGGGGTGGATCTTTGACAGTAGAGAGATGCCTGGCGGGTTAAGTGCCTTAGCCCAGGAGGTGCACGAGTTCTTCATACGAAGCACGCGTCTAAGGGATGTGTAAATGCGGTCCTTGGTTATCAGCTCATTCTCCACCCCTAACTTCAAACCCGAGATGGCCTCGAGCTGCACGTCGTAAGCGCGGCAGAGCAGCACCAAGTCGCAACCGGCTTCCACTGCCATGACAGTGCCGGTCTTGACACCAATCTCGTTTCTGAGGACCTCCATCTCGAGGCACTCAGAGATGGCAACACCCTGAAAGCCGAGCTCGTTTCTGAGCAAGTCGTCGACAACCTGGTCGGACAAGCAAGCGTGGTTGACGTTCATGGACGGGTTGGTGATGCCGCAGCCACCGACAAACATGGCATCCAGCTTTCCGGTGGAGACGGCATTGCGGAATGGTACCAAGGAGCTCAGCGAGAGCTCCTCCAGCGTCTGGGTGATGATGGGTATGTCCAGGCTAGAGCCGCGGAAGTCGAGGTTCCCATACGAAGGGAAGTGCTTCCCGCAGGTTGCGACCCCGGCGTCCTTATACCCGTTCATGGCGGCGATGCCGTACTGCGACACCTCCTGAGGGTCATCGCCAGTGGCCCGGACGCCGAGCGGCTGGTAGCGTGCATTCGTCAGCACGTCCAGGACCGGCCCCAGGATCAAGTTGACACCGACAGCCGAGACTTCGGTCGCCGTGGCCTTAGCGATCTGGTAGGCAAGCTCCGCATTGCCGGCGGCAGCCTGGCCCATGGCGCTGGGGAACTGGCAAATGTAATCCTCGTCATAGAGGCTATTGACACCGCCATTCTCCTGGTCTAGAGCAATCAGAAGGGGCTGAGGATGACCAGCCTGGTGGGCAATCGTCTGCAGCTCCTGGACGAGCTTTGCCGTCTGGTGGGCAGCTGCACTGGACGGTTAGCAGGCGTTGCGCACGTACACGGCCAAGGCACGGAGAGGACAACATTTGAGGTTCTTTGCGGTCAAGAGGATGGATCCAAGATGGTGGTCCTCGATAAGATGGCGGATCTGGGGAGTGACCTCGGTGCCATCCCATCCCATAATCAGCATCTGCCCAATGGCCCTGAGCCGCAAAGCGTTAGCGATCCACTCGTGCAGTAGTTGCGGCTGGTATTATTGGACCCGACTGCCGCTCCAGAGCCGCCATCGCCCGCCGCTGTACGGTACTCCGAAGGGCGGCAGCCAGACATTACGGCGACTCCACAAAACCGGCCAGGCATTCCCATTGCATGCGAGGCGTAGGTAGGCACACAGCCGGAAGCAACACCTACCAGTCGAGATCCTGCCATAGTGGGTCTAGATCTCCGTCCAGCTTGGTCATGTTGGGGGGCGTTGGCCGCGTCGGCCGTGTTGGGAATCAGAGCTGTGCGGATTTGTGGATTTGTCACGTTATGGCGACATTGCCATCGGCTCAGACGTCCCGAGGAATTGTTAGCAGGTGTAACGACGCTGCTCCCCATGTGGATGCCGGATTGCGCCTGCTGTACCCGTGCCACGGCATCGTGCGCGTGGAAAAGACCGGGAGCCCGGTGTGTTTGCGCGGAGAGACACGATTAATGCATGGTTGGTTGCAGATTCCCCGGCCAATGGATGGGCTAAAGGATAGGGAAAGGACGGGGGAAGGGAGAGGGGAACAAAAAAGCACCGCGCTAGCCTGATATGGAAGGTACGATGCAACCTTTTGGTTAGCTCTAATCCGGCAACGTTACATCCCCACATTTCTACATCATGTTTCTTCTCGAACATCTCCAAAACCCGAATAGAATGACTGCTCTGTTTCCTGTTAACGTCATCAGCTACGAAGGGGGTACGTGTAGGGGCCCGAGGGAACCACACCCGTCACGGTGCAACCTTGGACTGTGACAGGTGCTACGGCGCCGTTGACGGGGACTGGAAACGGAACCCCGGCAACCCCCTAACGCAGGTTGGCATTCACAGAGGGTCATGAACATTTGCACACCCATCTATCGGTTCCGGCGAATGCCATCTCTGGTTAAGCTCACGAGCGCCGAATCATTGCTTCCCATTGGAACATGAATCTGTCTCTGATCGGTGGCAACCCACTGCTCTGAGGTATACCCTAACCTTCAGTTGTTACTCCCAGCGGGATCCTACCTCCGTATAGAGTTCCAATCTCCATGTGCTTCTAAGAAGGTAGCCTGATACTGGTAGAAACACTATCTGTGCTCTTGACACTGTTTCTGGTACTTCAACTGCGGCGCATTCCCGAGGCATCTCGCCCACTGGCACTGGTTCTGATAACTCTACGACATGCCTGCCAGGAGACATTAGCCTTCCTTCCGTATCCCCCCATGGGTTACCTAAAAGCCCTGCCTAGCCTCTTGGTATCACCCTCCTAGCGACACTTGACCCTCGTCCGTCCCTAGCCATGCCGTCCGCCGTCCGTTCAGCACTTCCCCGCGATGGTATCACCAAGCTGACCAACTGCCGCCTGGTCCGTGGCGATGCTCTCGTGTGGGAGGATATCTGGATTAGCTCCGTTACGGGCAAGATCCTGAGCAGCCAGGAAGCTTTCTACGATGCCCTCGCCTTGCCCGACGAGGCGATCGACCTCGGCGGCCGCATCGTGTCGCCGGGCTTCATCGAATGCCAGCTGAACGGCGCATATGGCTTCAATTTCTCCACCGTCATCGACAACAACATGGACCAGTATAGAAAGCAGCTCCGGGACTTAAACAAGCAGCTGGCCCAGACGGGCGTCACCTCCTATGTCCCGACGGTAACAAGCCAAACGAGCCCTCTTTACAAGAAGGTCCTCCCCTACCTCGGCCCGTCAGGCTCGTCCCGTCGCTCCCAAGACGGGGCCGAGTCCCTGGGCGCCCACGTCGAAGGCCCCTTCCTCAACCCAAAGAAGAACGGCATCCACAACCCTGCCGTCCTCCGCTCCGCCTCGACAGTATCCGATCTCGAAGACATGTATGGCGCCTCCAACCTCACCCCTTCTTCGGGAGGCGAGCCGATCCCGGTCAAGATGATCACCGCAGCTCCCGAGATGGGCAACATGACCTCCCTCATACCCTCCCTCACCTCCCGTGGCATCATCGTGTCAATCGGCCACTCCGAAGCCACCTACGAAGAAGCCTCCTCCGCCGTCGCCGCCGGCGCAACCATGATCACCCACCTCTTCAACGCCATGCGCCCGTCGCACCACCGCAACCCGGGCATCTTTGGGGTTCTTGGTGCGACCGATGACGCTCCCGGCACCCCAAACGCCGTCAGGGAGACCAGCAGCGGCAACGGCACCGCGCAACAGGCACCCCAGAGGCGAGGCGAGAAGGCGGCGGCGAGGATGAGACCCTACTTCGGCATCATCGCCGACGGCATCCACCTGCACCCGACCACCATCAAGATCGCGTGGAACGCCCACCCGGACGGCTGCATCCTCGTCACCGACGCCATGCACATGGTGGGCCTGCCCGACGGGAGGTACGACTGGACCAACGGGGAGGGGGAGCATTACATTGTGAAGGAGGGGCATGTGCTGCTACTGGAGGGGACGGACGCCATCGCAGGGAGGTGAGTGTTTATAGCTTACTCCTTCTTTGTTCCATTCACCCCCTCTTTTTTTTTTCTCTTGTGTGTGTAATGTTGACATTGGAACAGCTCCATCACCCTCATCGAATGCGTCAACAACTTCCTCAACTGGACCGGCGCGGCCATCCCCCAGGCTCTCAAGGCTGTCACGGCCACGCCCGCGGCCATGCTTGGCGTTCACGGCGTCAAGGGGTGCCTTGATGTGGGGGCCGACGCTGATCTGGTGGTTCTGTCGGAGGAGACCTCCTGCGAGGGCCTGAGAAATCTTGTGGTGGATGAGGTTTGGAAGTTTGGCGCGAGGATCTTTTGAGCTAGAGGCAGAGCAGTTGTTTCGAATACGGGCAGTAGTCAAGGAGGAGCGGCAGATTGAATATTTCCGGGATATTTCTCTTGTGGGTAGTCCTTCGAATTGCATCTCTTAGATAAACGCACATGGCGCTTTGGAGTTGAGCGTAGACCGTGAAGATAAAAGGTTTAGATGTACTATGTATAGTTGATAATATACCTCTTTTGTACTACTGTTTTTATTTTTCTTTCTTTGGTTTACTCTAAGTTCGCGGATGTGGTGTTGATTATATATTGTTTCTGGTAGATGAACGTTCTACTGCCATGTTGAAGATTACCTGTACGTCGACTGACTTGAGAGAACTCTTGCGTCTATACCGAATCTATAGTGCCTGGCATGCGATTAGTTCATGTTCATTAGAAATTTCTGGGGGACTCTTTCGATAGCCATCGTCAAGTTCACTTGCGTCTATCACCCAACCTCGAAATGCTCATCCACCCTTGAGCATATCCATATTCATCAACTATGTCCGATACAATATGTTCATAATCCATTATCATTACCCATATTACCCATTATCCGCAAACCTTTCCCATCATGTCAGCGTAAAACTATTACTAACCCCCTCAAAAGCCTTGATGCTCCCGACCAACGGCTTCGAGTCCCCATAATACCGTATCCGATACGTCCCAGCTGCGTCCTCATCCCTGTCCGTCTCCCACCGGATGGTCACCTCGCTGTAACCCAGCACGAAATTCGTCCTCTTCCACGTAAACTCCAGCCGCCAATCCTCATCACTTAGCACCCTTGTCCACGTCCGCCCGTCGCTGCCCAGCTTCTCAACCGCTGCGTAGGTCCCCTCTTGGCGGAGGTTATTCCTCGGGTTGGCGCCCACAAAAGTGGCGCTAACGACGGCGCCGCGAGCGGACGAGCTGGCGGGCTGTCCCGTGCACTGGCCGAAGCTGGATCCGGGGGGTGTGTTGTCCATGACGACACCCGTGATGAAGCTGAGACTATTTTCGCGGTTATCAGGGGGCGAGGGACCAGCGGGTGGACTGCCAGATGCTGTGGGAGCGAGGTAGGGCAGGCCTCGCAGGGTGAGGTTGACCAGGGCCGGCAGCTCCCACTGGCCGTACAAGGTGCTCGCGCCCTCGTATCGTTGAACGCGGTATTCTTCAGGGGTCGTGACATAGTGGGAATATGTGTTTGCGGGCCCGCCGAGGACGACCTGAGGCTCGGTGGTTCCTGTGAGGGAAAACTCCGAGGCAGCAGCTTTGACTGCGTTGCGCCAACGCCGGCCAGCCATGGTGGTCGCTTCTACTGGGGAGACGATAATAATGAACTGGCCCACACGCAGCGTCTGGACGTCGATAATATTGGGGGACCAGGCGTAGGGGGTGCTCATCTCACCGACATCTAGAAGGACGGGTTTGGGTTCTTGGCATTCCTTCTGCTCGGCGCTGGGTGTCCGGAGCAAGCCCGCGACGACTTGCCAAAGCGGATTATTTGGAGCGCCTTCGTCACCTTGCGTAAAGTCGAACGCGCCAGGCCAGTCCGACGTCCCGGCGGCAAACGAGTAGCCCAGCGCAGCGGGGCACGTCTGCACTAGAGTGCCGTTGCCCAAGGGGAAACTGTAGTACTGCATATCCTGGAAGTAGTGGAACGATCTAACCGAAGAACCCACGACAGCGGTTGACTGGGAGTCCATGGAGTCCTAATAGTTGTGTCAGCTGTCTCAGATCAGCAACTCCACGTTGCACTGCTTACATAGAGAGACTTGGCCCCCGTATACTGCCTGTTTCCAATCTCAAAGCAGCTAGACACCCCGAGATCGAGCTTGTGAAACATCGGCCCTCGCCCGTGGCACGACTGGGACTTGCCGTCTCTGCAAGTGCTAGTCTGGAAATCGCACATCTGGCCGGAACCGTCGTCGCACCAGGCACCCAATGTGTTCGGAGATGTGTCGCCGACGTTAGCTTGGGAAAAGCCGGCGACGAAGCCATCGGCAGCTTGGCTGCTCCCCGCGACGGATTTCTCAAATAGGTAGGCTGCCAGACCCTTGTTGTCACCGGAAACGTGCGTGTTGTTCCCGAGCATAGAGGTCGGATGAACCGGGAACCAGGTCAAAACACCGATGTTCTTCCCGTCAGACGCTCTTTGAAACCTCAGCAGAGTCATAGTCTTGTCGACGCTGTCTGTGTACTGCGCCCTCTCTGCTTCGGGGTTCGCGAGGTACGCGTACAAGCTCCGGTTGATGTTGGCGTCTGAGATGTGTGTTGTGCCGAAGTCGAGATGACCCTAACGAAGCCGTCAATACACAGAGGCGAGTTTCAGACAGGAGAATGACAGGTCTCACCTCTTGAAGCGACTCATGCGCTCGCTTTATCGACAATACAGCGCCGTCCACAATCGCCTGGTAGCCTTGTCGGTCAAAACCGAAGCTGGTGATCTGCGGCAAGAGGTAATTGAACCATCCTCCCGGTCCGCTATGAGAATGCGTGCCGGTTACGGCAACGTTCGACCTTCCGTACATGGAATAATCGGATCCGAGGGCCGCCAGACCTTCCAGGATGCCGTTCCGAACCGCGGTATCTCCCGACATGGTGTCGAGGACGAGGTAGACGAACCGGTTACTGGGGTTGTCCACTTCACCGATGATGAACGCTCGCGAGTAGATGCGCTGCCGCACGCCGGATCCGACCTGGTCGGTGCTGGCATAGCCGGCAAAGTTGATCTCAACCACCGGCCCGGTGATGTCCGCCTTGCCCACCCCCATCAGGTACCTGTCGCCGGCTGCAGCGGCCCTAGCTTTCGAGAGAAGTGGATTGTCTGCATGCTCGGCCCTTGCGAACCTCGCCGCGAACTTTCCCCGAGGCTCTGCCGGCCCTAGTTGAGCGAGAGTAAAGAGCGCGAGGATGAGAAGGGAGATGGCGGAGACGATGCCCAATATCGCCTTCCTCGGGGCGGGCGACCCGCCGCGGCGCTGTTGGAAAGGCATTTGGGCCCTTCAGCCTCTAGCCTAACGTTAAGAGATCGAGGAGGTGCGTGCGACGAGTGGTGTGGGTTGGTCACACCACTGGGCGCCACGTTCCTACGCGAGGCAACGGGCCTTTTAAGGCCAAAGCTGTCAAGCTAGGCTTAAGGTTCCCCGCAAACCCAACTCCGGAGTCGCGTTTGGTTAGGCTCCCTAAAATCTATGTCGAGCTTAGCGGCGGCTCGGGAAACCAAGAATGGAACTTTGGAAGTGGGACCAAATCCGGCAAGATATGTGGCGATCGGGGATGGCTTCCTCTTATGACAGACAGGTTGCAATGCGGTGTGGCCCAGCTAGAGAGTCGCATTTGCTGGGAGTCCGCGTGGGCAGGTTTTCGAGCCATCGTTGCCATCGTGATGTCGGCACGCAGTCTATGTATGCGCTAGGTTCCATCCCGGCTGCTGTTCCAGGGTGGCATCCGCTTGGAACGGCAGCTACTGGGCCAGGCCACCGCGGCCGCATCCTGCGCCCCTGACGGAATGCAAAGACGAGGCCAATGAGATAGCAGCCCGTCGCTCTGCCCATGGCGGGTGGCTTGCAGCAAACGTTCCTTTTGCCTACAGAAATCTCGCATCAAGGCGAGGAATGCCGGTAGAGCACGCCCATTGGATGATGGCCAATCGTCGGGGAAATAGGGCGCTGTTCCCTCCCGGAAACTCGAAGGCCTGTTAGCTTCTTGGTGGGAAACTGGGGGTGGTTGAGATGACGTACGGGAGATTGGTGGAGGGTCACCGGGCAGTCTCATTGGGTTTGCCTGTTCCTGCCCTCATGTCTGCGTTGCGTCCATCAGCGTGAACAGGGGCCTTGGTTGCGTTCGCCCATTAAACCAACCAGGATCTGGCAAACATTATCCCGCATACCCAGCGGTTCAGCTTGCCCTGGCCGCGGCAAGCTTGGTCGAACGAACGGTCAGGATTGCAAACCTTTGGTCAGTCAACCACATTCCAAAAAAAAAAAAAAAAAAATCATAAATAATGTTGCATTCCGCATCATTAACAGCGCGTCGATAGTTCTGAACGACTGGTATAGAAGCTGGTGGAAGCGGTGGATCACGGGGATCATGGGGATCATGGGGAAGTGCAGATCTATCACTGAATACGGCGATGGTTCGGCCACGTTACACAACGCACTAACCCTATCCCTGCCGACCTTCCCGCCAAAGCCAAGTCTGCGAGCCAAGATTTGACCATTTGCGGGGAAATTTGAACCCCTGCCGCTCCTTGGAGGGGTGGAAGGCTCGTGGATGGCTGGCAGGACCAAACTGTTCGAGTCGGAGAA
Source organism: Madurella mycetomatis (assembly GCA_022530565.1). Classification (NCBI taxonomy): domain Eukaryota; kingdom Fungi; phylum Ascomycota; class Sordariomycetes; order Sordariales; genus Madurella; species Madurella mycetomatis. Next base: position 7,608,317 of record JAJTVB010000003.1, on the reverse strand, counting down.
GAGGAGATTGATGTAATGCAGACATATATCTCCATTTGCGCAGCATTGCACTGGGAGGTTCCATGAAGCAGTGAGATACTTTCCAACTTCCAAACACTACGAAATAAATATAGGTGCCGATGGAATGCATCGATCCCCTGATCTTCTCCTCCTTCCTACTTGTAGACTGCGAGATAGACCCTACCAGACTCTCCCATACTGAGCCCAAGTGCGGGTATCTCGCTCTCCAGGTTCGCTACCTGCCTACCTTAACCATGTCTACCATACATTGGATATCCGTACATCATACAGCAACGGCAACAACCGACACTCGAAGAGAAACCAAACCGCTCTCGCCTCCATCGTCTCTAATGCCCTGTGGTGCAGTGTGGTATAACGAAAGAATGAAACCGAACCTGTCCCAGCCTCCTGCTATGCTATGTAGAGCCCATGTCCCATTTCCCCCAGGGAGTCCCCTCACACACTCCAAGATACGCCCGTGTAAGAAGGGGGGGAAAGGGAGAGGAAAGCAAAAGGAAAAATGGTGTATAGGGATAAGACAGGGTAAGAAGAAAAGAAACGCCCCGGTAACGCCAGTCCCGCTGCAATGGATATTTCCTTCACGTCGAGTGTTCCACCCTCCTTTCCATTCCCCTTTCCCGCCTGAGCCGTTTTTCCCTAGCACAGCCCACCCTCCCTCCATGTCCATCTCCCCAACCGTGTGTGACAAGGGGACCAGAAAGAAATATGCTTTTCCTTTTCCATGCTCCCTTCGCACCGCTCCCAGATCCCATTACTGAATAGCTCAATGGATAAGCCTGATAGCAATTCAAACGCCGCACCTCCCTTTCCCATCTTCCTTCGTCTCTCGACCTTCAAACACTTGCAACAAAGCCACCCAACTATCGCAGCCAGCGCCAGTGGGGAGAGCTCTTCAACCCCACAGGGACACATCGATACGAGACGCATTATAATGCTTCCCATGCCCCATGCCTCATGCTCAGGTAGTGCCTCTCCACTTCTTCTGGTCTTTAATCTCTACTCGTCGTCTTGCGGGGAGGAACGTCTCCGGCCTGTGCATCCGAAGGATAACGTTCGGACGCCATGTCCCCGAAGACATCTTCCTGACCAATTCCGATACTGGTCCGAGTTTGTCTTCCTCTTCTGATAGTTGTTCAACTGGTTTGCCGGTACCGTTTGAATGTCCCCTACGCGTGGGTCCGGGTCCCAATTCTTCTCCCGCTAGCCGCTCACGCCGGCAGTTCCTGAATTCCCGTTGTGAGGTTTTTCCTAGATCCCGAGTTGACCGGCGCCCGAGGGCTCGACCACGTTATCCGAAAGGTTGATCAGTAGCTGGGCAAGGCAACGCTTGGTTGCCGCGTCGTCACGGAGGACCGACGAGAACGTGTGGTCACGGAGAGGCTCGGGGAGGCATTGCCGTAATGCCTCGCGGGCGCGGGCGTTGTCGCTGAGCCTATCGCCGATTGTTAGTTACGTGGCGCAGACAGGTAGGGTCGAAATCGGATGTGTGTACCTCAGGAAGCACCTGACAACGTGCTTCAGCAGTCGAGCCGTCTGCTGCTCCACTAGCTGGGCAACCATATTGCTGAGGACCGTGCCCACGGCGTAAAAGCGCTCGTAGGTAGCGCAGATGTAGTTGAGGCCGTTATCGTCGAGTAGGATCTTTTGGACGATGAAGATAGCGACCGTCTTGCTGAGCTCCGATCCGGTCTCCATGATCCGGAGGCACAGAGGGATGATCTCGGTCGTCAAGAGGAAGTTGATGACCTCGGATGAGTCGTTTTTCACCAGGGCCCCGATCACCCCGAGAGAGGTCAGTCGGAGATACTCAAAGGGCCGCGACTTTGACGTCGTATTGAGGAAGGGGTAGAGGAAGAGGGGGATGTGCGCTGCCAACATGTCAGCAAACAAAGACTGGAAGCGGGTCTATCAGGGAAACCCTCACCGTTCAAAAACAGGCCCCGCGTCTCATTATGCGATGCGACGCACTGGAGCAGAGCCAGTGCATTACAGACTCTATTGGAAGCCGCCGCGGTCAGCTGTGAGGGACTCAGTAGCGTGTATACGCTGATGATCTCTTGCAGCAGCGACGTCATGACCCCTGGGTCCTACAGTTAGCTACCTGTCGTGCGAGACGGCGGAGGTTCACAGCGCGGGTGTGTCGTACCGAACGAGTGCCACAGGATCAGGGCCAGCTCCGGGACCTGCTCTCTCTTCTTGCTGAGCTCCAGCAAGGCGCCCTCGCGTGTGTTTTCGTTGAGGAGGTCGGCGATGTACTGCAGAGTGCGACGGTTGTCCTCGGAAACGGACGACTCGAGGGCGCTTTCCTGGCCATGGCCCTGGGCCAGGGCGGCGACGCTGTTGTGGGCACCGGCGATGCGGTTATAGTGCTGCTGCTGGGCGACGTTGGCAGCGACGGCGGCGGCCTGTGTGTGATGCTGGTGCGGCGTCTGCTGGTGCATCCAAGCCGAGTCGGCCTGGGGATATTGGTGGTGGGCGTAGACGTGAGGGTTTGGCATCATCTTTGCGGCAGGCAGTCGGCGGCTTCCAAAAGGTTTATTAGAGCGATTTCAGCACGGAGAGATGAGGTCGAGAGTGCAGGTTTGGCTGTTATATGTCGCCGGGAACGAGACGATGCGGCTGTCTCGGGCTGAGCGTCATGAGCGAAAGATAAAAATTACTGTTATTCTTGGTGCTATATGCAACAGACTCGCCGGGACAATCGTGCGCTTTGTGTGGAGAGTGGGTACGGGGCGGGTGTGGTGGTGACCGAGAGAGCAAAGATTACCTTGACAGTGTCGACGATGTTGGTGGTGGGAGAGGGCGCATCAGAGGTGGGAGCCGCAGCCTGCAGCCGAGTCAAATGGGCTGTCGCGGGTTTTGGCGGAAGCGCACAGACCAGACGGACCCTGTCAGCCCGCTGCAGCAGTAGCGAGCCCGAGCCTAAGCCTAAGCCTGAGCCTGAGCGCCGATTGGGCAGCAACAGCTTTCATCCCATTTCAATCTCGAAGCATCAATGACTCCGCATTTTACATGGCGGAAAGAGCCGTGCAAGAAAAATTTGCCTGCATTCAAGACACATAATACTACTACTACAAAAAAAAAAAGAAGGAAGGGCAGAAGCCATGCGGCTGAGCCAGACTAAAGAAGAAGATCTCAAACAATGAACTGCGCTTGAAACGCCTTAACCCCAGAGGGCATTCCTCCGCCCCGCCCTAGGATATCAATCTATACTTGGTTTGTCTGAGCCCCAACGCCATCCTTATCGATGTCTTTTTTTGTTTTTGTTTTTTTTTTTTTTTTTCCCCTCTTTATCACAAGAATACAAAGGAGATAAGTGCCACACTACTGAGGAGCATTGATATGAGGCCTCGCGACGGCGCGTCCTTCGAGGCTCCGCCAACAACGGGGAAGCCAAGGGAAGTAGTGGGCACAGGGTATCCGCCGGTGCCTGTTGGTCGCACACCACCAGTCCCGGTCCCGGGTATCGCCCCTGTCCCGGTGGGAATGCAAGTTGAGCACGGGGGGTCCGGGATGGGGTAGACGGCTGTCAGCTTGGTGGCCGTGGTGCGGGGGCGGGTTCTGGTGGGCGTGCCGGACGTGATCGGAATGGTGGCGTTGAGGCCACCGCCACCGTCGCTAGTAGTAGTAGTATCGATCACCGTCCCGGTCCCATGACTCCCGCCGCCGGGATATGTCCAGTTCCCTCCATACCACCCACCGCCGGCGCCGGCAGTAGTCGTGGCCGGTGGAACAGTCACATCAGTGTCATCCCCGTCTTGGTCTACCGTCGCTGTAACCGTGACCGTGACCGTGACCGTGGTGGGCTCGCAGGTGTCAGAGTCGGAGCTGGAGCTGGAGCTAGAGCCAAATCCGGGGTATCCGGCAGTGCCGGTCGGGACGGCGCCCGAAGAGGGTAGGACGCCGGGCGAAAGGGTGGTGGTAATGACCGTAGGGAGCCCGAAGGCGTCCGAGGTGATAATGGTAGTGACTTGATAACCTCCTCCTCCAGCCGCCGTCGTTGTTGTGCAGTTGTCACTTGCTAGTCCGGTCGTTGTGAGCGGCGGTGCAGTTGTTTTCGGTTCGTCCCCGCCGCCTATTTCGCTAGCCGTGCCATTAACGACGATCCATGTCGACCCTTTCATGTTTGTGATGGCGGCGCTCTCGCAGAACGCTTCAAAGTTGAAGCCCTGGCGCTTGTCGGCGTCCAACTTCATGCCGGAGAATGCCAACTTGTAGCGCTGTTCGATGACCAACGGGTGTGGTTGGACGTAGAGGAGGATGATGAGCATCTGTGGCTGTTCGCCGCCCTCGCTTGTCATCTGGAACGGCACGATCGGATTGACCTCAGAGATCAGGACCGGGTTATCGGCGGAACGCGCTTGAAGACCGGATTGGATGTAGGAGAGGTAGATGTTGGATGAGGCGAGGATGTCAAGGGGATCGAGAGAGGTGAGGTTGACAGACAACTCCATTCCCATGGCGATATATGTCCGGTTTTTCTCTGCCCCGGGGAACTCGATGATCGGTGCTGAAGTTATGTCTGGTACAGTGTTAGCTTTTTTACCCGTCATCAATGGACAAGAAAAACATACCGTTCCAGCTACACTGACCACCCGGTTCAGAGATGCTTGTCGATCCCATCGTTACCACCAAGTTACTGTTTGAGCTGTGCTTGCTGTCGGAGCCGGCCTCGGAGCCTGAGCTTGTATCGTGACTAGTGCCGCCGCCATAACTGGTGTCCAACGAAGGCTTCCTAGCCCAAAGACTTCTCCATATCGGGACGTGGCTCCCCGCCTGGACGTGATTTGCGAGGAGCGAGGAGGCAAAAAGAACCGCCAGCGAGGACGGCAAGCTTGAAAAGACGCGCATCTGGACGACGCGCCTGACGATGAAAGTAGAAAGGGGACTTGCCAAAACCCCCTGATTCAGGCCAAGAGTTGATCACGAAGTTCGGAGCAAAGGGTACTCAATCGGGATGACAGGTACAAAATCTTCATTTGTGGAGGAAGAACCAGCCATTGAATAGCCCGAGAAGAAGACTGAATGTTTAGAGGGCAAACACGAGGGCCATATCCAGCCCTTAAACCAACCAAACCCCGTTCCGGCACCATGGTCGCCTCTGTTGACCCTCTTCTCCATGACACTGCATACCGCGTAGTAAGACAAGGTTCGATTCTGAAGCCCGTGGACCCGCGAGGGCGGCCGCATCAGCATTTGTGCGGATATGGCTATGTTGAATCGGGATGCAGAGTGCCGGAAAAGACTGAAGCGGGTTTCAACGAGCTTAGCTAGCAGGCCAACATCCGAGGGGCGGGAAGACAACGGCCCGAGCACAGGCCCATCCTGCGGACGTTTTGCTGGTGCCGGGATGAACCGAAGCACCGGCGTTCTGGTAGAACAGTGAGTCGACGAGCCCCGTTTCGCTTTCCCTTCGGCAGCGGCACGGAATCAATCACACCGGTGAGGTGGATCCGAAGCGAGGGTCGAGGCCGGCCGCTGCGGGTCAACAGTGATGGTGGCTGCGCCGTGCGGCACGGGATCCTGGAAGGAATCTTGGGCTTCACGATGCCATGTGCAGGCCGTTTCGGCTATGTTTGGCACAGCGAGCTTTGAATTGTCTCAAGTGTTGGGAGGCGTCCACGATGGTGAAAAATTAGCAACAAGACCACGAGCTATAACCATCCGAGAGGCTCTACCATCTTGGCTCGAACCCCTGACGAGCAAATGAATGGCTCGGAGGCGCATGATTTTACTGGGACACGGCCTGATGGCTGTCATGCCATGCATTAGATACATTAGGATTGCCCGTGGTCAGTTGCCGCTACCTGAAGACGCCGGGTTATGGAGGAGAGAAGGGAAGGTTGGAAGACGAGAGAGAGAGAGAGGTGGTGTGATTCGAGTAATTCGCTGATCCGAATTCACTTATCAGGGTTAGGGTTGGTGACTGGCCTGATGCACAATGCTGGGTTGGTTTGGAAATTCGGTGGTTGGTATTAGCTTTTTCGCAGACAATTTAGCGTTGCACCTGTCGGATCCTAAACCCAGGCAGTGCTGACGAAGAGGCGCGGCTGATGCCGCTCCAAAGTTGTCGCTGGAAGAGTCCCGAGTCCAGACCCGGGTCTTTTCGCCTTGGCATGCCCCGCGGGACATGGGGCTCTCTTCCTTCCTTGTCGTGTATACCCCAATCTGCAATTTGCACGACCATCGTTCAAGGAATTCACTCTTTCAGTCTGATACAGGCAGGAAATGGGATGGCCGCGTCTCCAAGTGGCTTGCAAACGAGTCTACCTTCACTCTGTGATTGGCTTCCTCCTTTGGGTGGGAAAGCAATGGGGGGAAAATTACTCTGGTCCTGGGCAGATACACCGAAAGACTCGGAAACAAACCTACCTGTCCTATGTAGAAAGAGCATTCTGGGCCCATCGGTCAGCTGGACAAAGAAAGCTAAGGCGCGGGGCACACCGTCATGGGAACCTGTCAGGCATCCAGGGCTCCCACGCCTCATGTTTCGTCGTTTCACGATAGCTTCCGCCACCCAGCACCCGCGCCAGGGCTCTCGGGACCGCGCCCACGCAATAGGCTTGATTTTTTTTTTTGGAGAACCGGCATCGTCTGGCCACGCCAACCGCTCAGCACGTGGAGATGCCCGCAAGTCGGGGTACCTCCCCTTCGCCCATCTCGCCGCGAGGCGGCTTGTAAATAGCGGCTTGGTCCGCATTCCTCTCGGTGTGCTCTCGCACATCTGACGTGCTGCCGCTAATAAGCTCCAAGCTGGACCCAAGCTGACACCCGCCGGTCTTCTTAAGACCGCCTGCCGCACTTATCTGCGGTCGCACCAGTGGGCCTGGCGTCTCGTTTTCTGAGCTTTGTGCTTTTGTACCCTTCTTGCATGCGTTACCACCTCGCCCGAGTCGTCACGGAAACTAGAGCAATGGCCGGTGGTGGCTTGTCCAACGGCACTACTGGGGCCCCGCCCCAGGCCGGTGTCCTCGAGGGCGTCAATCCAATCGAGTTTAACCCGTCGAACCCGATCATGCTCTTCATCATCCAGGCAAGTACCGGCAGTGCTGGTCTGTCCGGCCCGGCCCGGCCGGCGGGCTGCTGTGTCTCGGGCCATGGGCGCTAACTATAGCACGCCCCCCAGGCCATCATCGTCATCCTCTTCTGTCAATTGCTGCATTGTGGGTCAGCCGGCCCGGAACCGACCGTGGATGTGAGGACTGACTCGCGCAGATCCCCTCCGGCTGCTGAATCAGCCTCGTGTTATCGCCGAAGTCATCGGCGGCATCCTGCTGGGTCCCACTGTCATGATGAGAATACCGGGGTTCGAGGAGAGTAAGTCCTAGCATTTTGCAACTGATGTGGATGTCTTCCACGGTTGCTAATCTGGGTCGCAGCCATCTTTCCAGCGGACTCCTTGGCTGTGTTCAACAATGTGGCCAACCTGGGCCTGCTCGTCTTCCTCTTCCTGGTGGCCCTGGAAGTCGACATCCGCATGTTCACTCAGAACTGGAAGGCTGCCCTGAGCGTCGGCCTGGCTGGCATGATTATCCCTTTCGGCCTTGGCTTTGCGATTGCCTGGGGTATATACAATCAGTACCACATCGATGGCTCTGATAGGCCCATCAGCTTTGGCGTCTTCGGATTGTTCATTGGAACGGCGTTGGCCATTACCGCCTTTCCCGTGCTCTGCCGCATCCTCAGCGAGCTGAACTTGCTCCGCTCAAATGTCGGTGTCACTGTGTTGGCTGCCGGCATCGGCAACGACGTGACCGGTTGGGTGCTCCTTGCTCTCTGCGTGGCCCTGACCAACAACAGCAGCGGCCTAGCCGCCCTCTGGGCCTTGTTATGCTGCATTGGCTGGACCCTACTACTGGTGTTCGTCATCCGACCGCCTTTCCTCTGGATTCTCCGGCGGACCGGAAGCCTGCAAAACGGGCCTACCCAGGGCATGGTCGCCTTGACCTTGCTCATGGTACTCGCCTCTGCCTGGTTCACGGGTAGGTTGTTTTCTCCGCGGGGAATGTTACGAGTACTCCGGTTGGTGCTGACCGTCCCAGGGATTATCGGTGTTCATCCCATCTTCGGGGCCTTCTTGGTCGGCTTGATCTGCCCGCACGACGGCGGCTTCGCCATCAAGCTGACCGAGAAGATCGAGGATCTTATCTCGGTCTTGTTCCTGCCCCTGTACTTTGCACTCTCCGGTCTCAACACGAATCTGGGGCTCTTGAACGACGGCACCGCGTGGGGATATGTCGTCGGCATTATTGTATGCGCCTTTGTCGGCAAGATCCTTGGCGGGACCCTTGCCGCCCGGGCGAATAAGTTGCTGTGGCGCGAAAGTCTCACCATTGGTTCTTTGATGAGCTGTAAGGGTCTGGTTGAACTCATCGTCTTGGTAAGTCATGACATATGACGGACTATGGATTTCGACTAACCGCATCAGAACATTGGACTTCAAGCGCACATCTTGTCTGATACGACTTTCAGCATGTTTGTTGTCATGGCTCTGGTTACGACCGTCGCAACCACCCCTCTTACTAAGGCCTTATATCCGCCGACCTACCAAAAGAAGGTTGAGAGGTGGCGGAGAGGAGAGATCGACTGGGATGGCACCCCCATCGACCATTCCGATCATAGCCAGGAGGAGCCGACTACAAAGCCCGTTGAGTCGCAAATCCGAAGGCTCATGGTGCACCTCCGTCTCGATAGTCTTCCGAGCCTGTTCACTTTTATTACGCTTCTCAGCCCCGAAAGCATTTCTCCGGCACAACCGGACGGCGCCGACAACCCCCCGGAGCAAGTAATCCAGATCAAGAAGCGGCCGCTTGAAGTCCACGGCTTGCGTGTCATTGAGCTCACCGACCGTACTTCGTCAGTGATGCACCTTACCGAGGGCGAGGACTTTTATTCCCTCCGCGACCCGGTGGTCAACGCCTTCCGAACTTTCTCCCAGCTCCACGACGTCGCCGTGTCGGGACGTGTCGCTGTCGTCCCAACCGACTCTTACGCGGAGACGCTCATGAGCCAAGCGTCTGATGTCTCGTCAGATTTTGCGCTCATCCCTTGGGGCGAATACGGCAGCGTGTCAGAAGACCAATCCTTCCCGGTTGCCATGAGCGCAAGCGAGCGTTTCAGATCGAGCATGCACCTTGATTTCATCAACCAGACGCTGCAGAAAGCGGCGGGCACGTGCAATGCGGGTATCTTCATTGACAACGGCTTCGGCGGCATCGCCAAACCCGTTGACCGCCCCGAGCTGGCCCGGACCAAGAGCGCACTCTCTATCCGGAGTTACCGCGACCTTCCCACCCTCCCCGTCGCCAACAAGTGCCACCACATCTTCTTCCCCTTCTTTGGCGGCGCCGACGACCGCGTTGCAATCAGAGTAGTCCTCCAGCTGGCCAGGAACCCACACGTCACGGCCTCCATTGTACACATCAACTGGCTAGACAACGGCGCCGGCAGCGGCGACAAGACTGAAACGCCTCCCACCCCGGGCCCCGTCCCCGTAGCAGCGGATGAAAAAGGAAAAGAGGTAGAAGAGAAGCGCAGCGGAAGCAAAACCCCCTCCGACGCCACCAAAACCGCCTCCAACGCCGAGACCCTGGCAGCGTCAGCTCCTCCCACCCCGATGGTCACCCTCACCACCAGTGCTGTCGCCCTGCAGGACTCACAAGACGCCGTCTTCTTCGCCACCCTGCAGAGCTCCCTCCCCCAGGACCAATCCACTCGCGTCACCTTCAGCGAGGCCGACATCGCCGTGCCTTCTTCCTCGTCTCCGGCCTCGGCCTCGGCCGCCGTCAAGGAGATCGTCCTGCTTGCGCAGAAGGCGGTGGGCCGGCAGCCCCGGAACGCCGGCGACGTGGTCGTGCTCGGGCGACGCAACGCCAGGCTGGCGGCGGCCGCTGCGGGCTCTACTGCTAGCGCTGCCGAGGGTGCCGCGAGCCTGGACCTGAAGCGCACGATTGGCGCCGTGGCGGAGCAGCTTGTCACGACCGGGATCAAAGCGAGTATCTTGGTGATTCAGGCTGGTGGCGAGCGGGGGCCGGATCTTTGATGAGGGGGTTTGTTGTTGCTGTTAGTGTTGTTGTCGTTATGGTTGCGTGATATCCTGCGGGTGATGTATGGGTTAGTGTTTTTGATTAGGTGATGGTGGTGGTAGTATTTCCTATGCTGGGCGAGACGAACTCGTTGGGTGGCTGGTTTGATTTGCGGGCGACTGGTCTCCCTGGTCCCATCACGTATAATACTTGGGGTTTGGCCGGGTCATGTCATCCAGATATCCCAGTCCACTCTGTAGTTAGGATATAGCGTCGCTTTGTTCAACAGCGTGTACTTCGGATATCGCAATCTCGGGTTCTCTCGAGAAGATTCAAGTTCTGTAAAGTGACTTAAATTGTTCACTCATCATGGGACACAGCAATACTATATAGTAGCTCGAAAAGAAAATGAATATCGATCCCAGTTACCCTCTGTTTTACTCCCCAAACGCCCGCCAAGCCCTTTGAATCTGCTACATCCTGCTATCCATGCCGAAAACAGACAAAGAAAAAGTTACAAAAGCAAACCAGGATCACCAATCCGGCGCTAACCCACACCCACCACCGCCACCAACCATCAACTGCACCGGCTTCCTCGTCATCATCCCCAAGTCCCCGTTCACCAGCGGCTTCACGCCGGGCCTCTTAGCGCGCGTCCCGACGAAGCCAATCTTGCGGTCCAGCTCGGCGAACTGGCCCTCGCCCGCCTCGCCCTTCTTGACCATCCACTTCTTGGTCCCCAGGGCGGCGTCGAGCTCCTCGACGGGCGGCAGCTTGACGTAGACCAGGCCGTCGGGCCTCTCCTCGACGTCGAAGGTGGCGATGGACAGGTCGGAATCGTTCTTGCAGTCGCCGCTGGAGAGGTCGAAGTTGCGCTTGTGGTGGGGGCACGAGACCCAGGGGGCCGTCCGCTGCTTCTCGTCCGGGCAGCTGCTGTTGTCCTCGGCCTGGCCGACCAGGCCATCCGAGAGGATAAATGCGCGCTTGTGCGGGCACATCTGCTGCGTGGCGAAGTAGCGGCCGCGGATGCGCCAGAGCGCGAGCTGCGTGTCGCCGCGCTTGATGGTGGCGCTGATGCCGTTGGGCAGGGCGTCGGCGCCCGAGAAGTACGACGCCTCCAGCACGGGCTGCCAGGTGGTCGAGGACCAGCGCGAGCGCAGCGACTTGAAGTCCTCGCTGGGCGAGTCCTTGGTCCACATGACGGGCCGGACCTGGGAGCGGTCGGACTCGAGCTCCATGTTCTCGATCGTTTCCGTCGTGTTGGCGAACTGCTTGAACTTGGCGGCAATGGCGGGCGACTTGACGGCCTCAGCCCACTCGTCGAAGAAGCTGTCTACGAGCTCGGCCATCTGGGCTTCGAGCGACGCGTTGATGCCGAGCTTGTCTTCCAGGATGACCTCGCGGAGGTACTTGATTCCGCCGGGAAGGCCTTCCAGCCAACGGGCGGTGCGCTGGAGCTTGTCGGCGGTGCGGATGTAGAACATGAGGTAGCGGTCGAGGATGGGGATGACCTCGGTGGGGGGTACGTCTTTGGCGAGGAGCTCCGAGTGCTTCGGTTTGGCGCCGCCGTTGCCGCCGACGAAGATGTTGAAGCCCTTGTCTGTGGCGATGAGACCGAAGCTGCGGGGACGTGGTCAGCGGGTTTGTGATGCAGGGAGGGGAAGCAAGACGAGAAATGACCTACTCCTTATTCTGCGCCTCGGCGCATTCACGGACGCATCCGCTCACACCTCCCTTGATTTTGTGTGGCGCGCGGATGCTCTTGTACCGCTCCTCCAAACGCACTGCCATGCCGACGCTGTCGCCAATGCCGTACCGGCACCACGTCGTGCCGACGCAGCTCTTGACTGTCCGTAGGGACTTGGCATAGGCGTGACCGCTCTCCATGCCCGCGTCAACGAGGCGCTTCCAGATGTCGAGCAGATCCTGCTTCTTGGCGCCGAACATGTCGATACGCTGGCCGCCCGTGATCTTGGTATACAGGTTGTATTCCTTGGCCACCTGGCCCATGACGATGAGCTTGTCGGGGCTGATCTCGCCGCCGGCCACTCTGGGGACCACGCTGTATGTGCCGTTGCGCTGGATGTTGCCCAGGAAGCGGTCATTGGTCTCTTGCAGGCCGTGGTGCGGCTTGTCCATGATGTGCTTGTTCCAGAGACTGGAGAAGATGCTTGCCGTGGTCGGCTTGCAGACCTCGCAGCCGATGCTGTCAGGGTCGTTGCCGGCTTCCCTCATGACCTCGGGGAACGTCTTGAGTCGCTTGACCATGATAATGTTGAACAAGTCTGCACGGCTGTAGTTGAAATGCGGGCAGATGTTGTTCTTGACCTCATTGCCCATGTCCTTCATCGTCTTGTTGAAGATTGTCGTGACCAAGGGCACACAGCCGCCGCAGCCCGTGCCCGCTTTGGTGCACGACTTGACCTCGCCCACCGACTTGCATGTCCCGTCCTTGACGACTTTGACCACGTCGCCTTTTGTGACGTTGTGGCAGCTGCAGATCTGCGTGTCATCGTCGAGGTCGTCGGCATCGTCGGCACCATCTTTCTTGGCACCGAGGATGAGCTCAGCCGGCGGGATCTCGAGCGCTTTTTGATTCTTGACCATAGGCACTAGCTTGACATAATCTTTTGTGTCGCCGATCATCATGCCGCCGAGCAGATACTTGCCGTCTGCGGTGAAGATGTACTTTTTGTACACGTTCTGGAACGGATCCTTGTAGGTCAGTACCTTTACCGAGGATGGCGAATAGCCGTTGGTGTTGCCGTTGGTGTTGCCGTTGGCGTTGCCGTTGGTGTTGCCGTTGGTGTTGCCATTGGTGTTGCCATTGATGTTGCCGTTGGTGTTGCCATTGGTGTTGCCGTTGGCGTTGCCATTTGTATGACCGTTGGCAATGCCGTTGGTATGACCGTTGGCATTTCCGTTGACGTTGCCATTAGCGTTGCCGTTGGTATGACCGTTCGTATTGCCATTTGTGATGCTCTTCTTGGCCCGTGCCGGCAGAGAGACAGGGCCATCGCGGTCGGCGAAGAAATCACCAAAGCTGGCAACCTCAACGCCCAGCAGTTTCAACTTGGTGCTGAGATCGGGGCGCTTGAATAACCGCGGCTCGTGGAGCTTGGCCTGAGTGAGGTTGAAAGACAGGATGTCGGCCATCTCAACACCGGGGGCTATGAGGCCATAGCACTGTCCCCCCCAGCTCGCGCACTCGCCGATGGCGTAGATGTCGGGGTCGCTGGTCCTCAGGTAGTCATCGACGACAATGCCGCCGAAACGCTCGGTGACCTTAAGGCCGGCCTGCCTCGCCAGTTCGTCCCGCGGCCGGACACCGATGGCGAAACATACCGTCGAGCTAGGTATGTACGCCCCATCGCTAAAGGCGACGCCGCATACCCTGTTCTGCTCATCGACGTCGATCTTGGAGACGGCCTTGCCGAGCAGGACGTCAACACCAAGGTCTCGGACCTGGTCAGCCACCATGCCTCCTGCGTCGGGGTCAAGCTGACGGCTGAGGACCCAGTCGCTGCGCTCGATGACGCTGACTTTGTCGAAGCACTCGAGGTCCAGCATGGCCTTGGCGGCTTCGAGACCTAGCAAGCCTCCGCCGACAACAGCACCTTGGGTCCCCTTCTGGTCGGCCGAGAAGGCGATGAGCTTCTCCAAGTCCTCTACGGTCCGGTAGACAAAGACGCCGGAGCCATCAGAGCCGGGGATTACCCTCGGGAGGATGGCATCGGACCCGGTGGCCAGGACGAGGATATCATACTCGATTGCGTTTCCGTCGGAACACACGATGGCTTTTCTTGTGGGTTGGATTTCAGTGACCTTGGTGCCGAGGTGGTAGCTCAGAGCTCCGTCGGCGATTCCGTCGTACTAGGCGTGGCAGAGTTAGCCCCTCGTGTCTCGCAGGCTCTAGGCAAAAAGGAAACAGAGCCGGGGTGCGCACCCATGATAGCGGGTTGAGGTACAAGTTCTCGACCTTTCGGTGCTCAAAGAAACTTGTCAGGCCCACGCGGTTGTAGGCCACATGGGGCTCCTCGCCGACGACTACGATGTTGTACTCGCGTGTCCTTGCGTCAAGCTTCAAGAGTTTCTCACTGCCGCGGGCCGGTGGGTTAGTTTTTACCTGAGTAGTGGCTTAGCTGACGTACATGAAGCTAATGCCGACCATGCCCAGGCCGACAACCACGACCTTTTTGCGAGCACCCACGGCCATCTTGGGTGTTGTGCCTCAGGAGCAAGCTACCATAAGAAAGCAGAGACGGAGGAAGCAAGAGAAATGTGTGGGAGCCTGGAAAAGAAGGAGAGGTCAAGAATCAACTCGCTCTCTCGGGCCAGGCACGACGAGACACGGAGCGAAACGGAGGAAAGAGAGAATTGGAAGCAAGCGGCACGTCGCGATAGACTCTACACAAGCTATTTCTCAGGCTGCCATTGAGCGAGAAAGAGAGCGTATATCTGGCCAGCCAGCACATATCTAATCTCTGACCGCGGAAGGAGAAGCCCCCAGGCGACGGGCATTGATAGAAAGGATAGAAATGAAAGCTGCATTTCCGGCCACGGTCCACGAGAGCGATGGAGCGTTTCCGAGGGAGGTCGGTAAGCACCATGACGCACGGCGGAGAAGCGTCGTTCGATGTGCGGGATGGTCCCAGTTATCTCGCGCATCACCGCATCACCGCATCTCCACGGTGCGCGCGGCTTCGTTGTTTGCAGGCACACGCGGACAGAGTTCGGGAAGTTGCCCCTGGGAGCGGGAGGGCTGATACCGTTGAGCCAGATCGAAGATAGGGAAAAGAGGCCACTGATAAGGGGTACTGGCCAATCAGGTGTTGCATATTTCGAGGCTGCTTCCGTCCTGGGAACAAAACCCGCGGAGATAGCGCAGGGACGGGGGGTCACCAACGATCTACTGTGTACCTGGGACTCTTACATACACATGCTCATAAACTTTTCGCTTTTCGGCTTTCTGGACGCCAGGCACAGATTCGCATCTCCGTCTCGCCCGATTATCGGTATCGGCGCCATTGGTGTTTGTCATGATTAATCTGGCCTTCTAATCCGCTACCCAGATCCCCCCCTCCGCCGCGGACCCCAAAAAAGGTACTGTATCGCCATATCGGAGCTCGATTGGTCATAAATAGCACCACAACCAAGGCTGACACCCCACCCAAATCTGGCCATGCCTATCTTTTTTCGCTGCCGCGCCACAAGTTTTTATCGGGGCGTGGCAATGGCGGTGGACCTACGGCCCCACTCCGGCGTGGGCGGCCAGATACACCCAGATCGGGTCCCCGTCTTGGCGGATTCCCGGTCCGATCGACTCTCGAGTCACTTTCTCGCGCATTACGAGCTCCATAAGTCAGCTCATGTCTCGTGTCACCGCTTTACATCCCCTGCTGTGCCTCCGAGGCATCCGAGGTCGGAATCAGCAAAAGCTGCCTACTACCGTAATTTCAATACCTCGGCGGCTCGGCATCGTGGTGAAAGTCCGAATTTGCCATCCTCAGTCTGTCGACATAGTGCATGCACATGATGGATGCTGCGATGTACTCTTATGTAATGTAGACGCATGAAGAAGACAAGCATGACGCACAATCGAACAAGAGAGAAACAAAAATGTGACAACGAGAACACTCCCCATAGCTAACGGGGGTATTGGTATGTCCGATACGGATATGAACAATCCTAAGTGCGAAGTAGTAAATACAAGACGGAATGATGAATACATTTCCCATCGGCATATACAGCCTTCCCTCACACACACACACACACGCGCGCGCGCATATCGTCCAACCATCAAGCCCCAACACCAACGGCAGACCCCGCCTAGTACCTCAACACCACCCCCTTAC
The DNA here is from genome assembly GCA_022530565.1 of Madurella mycetomatis. Lineage (NCBI taxonomy): Eukaryota > Fungi > Ascomycota > Sordariomycetes > Sordariales > Madurella > Madurella mycetomatis. The sequence goes on along the minus strand of JAJTVB010000003.1, from coordinate 7,592,416 downwards.
TCTCCTTCGGCGTCACGTCCCGCACGAGACAGACAGTGTGCAACCAGTCCATCTGCCACTCCTCACGCTTTCCCCCAGCTGACCCCCACAGCCTCTCCCCCGAAAAGTTGGCAAATGGATCCAGGCCCGCCTCGACGGCAGCAATCTGCCCTAGGATCTCTGCCCGTCTCTGCTTCCTCTGCAGCACCTTGCGCCTGCGTGCCCGGCGGACCGCCGCCTCCTTGTCTTCCCTCGCCGGTGGCGAGGAAGCCGAGATATCTGCGCGAGAGGTCCACAGACCCGTTGGAAAGGCGACGGCCTTAGTAGGAGCGGGGGGTGTCCAGAGGAGGGCGCGCCCGCTCTTGGTCTTGTCAATGTTGGGTTTGCGCTGACTCTCCATCCTCGACGGGACGGGGGTAACCGGCGACATCTCCTCCTTCTCCTCTAGCTGCTTGCTGATGCCAAAGACGAGCGACTGACGGATCTGCCGGCTCAGGTGGCGCTGCAGGTCTTGGACCGTGTCAACCATGATCGACTCGGGCTCCGCGTAGTACGACGACATCCTCCGCCGGTTCGACTCCTCCTGCGCGAACCGCTGCGCGAACAGCCGCTCCTGCTCAAGCGCCTCGATCTGCGCCTGGATGGCGTCGCGATGCGGCATCCCCATTGTCCCACCGGCGCTGACGGGCGGCTCCTGCTCCTCGAGGACGCGGATCTGCGAGCGGATCTCCTCCCTGCGCCGGCTGCGACTGCTGTTGCGGCTACCGTTGCGGCTGCGCGAGCTGGAGTGCTGCCGCCGCTGACGGCGCAGTTTCCTGGCTGCGTACGCCGACATGGCGGGGTGGACGGCCTCCTCGGCGCATGTGATGGCTAACGACCCGAAGAAGACGGGGTGAACAATGGCCACGTCGTAAGTGTATCCCGTAGCGGCGGGATGGAACCACTCGGAGCGAGTGATGAGGGAAGTGGCCGCGAAGACTGGGTGTCGGACTGCCGAATCAAAGACCCGCCGGGCGGAGAGCTTGATGGCCTCCTGAAGCGCTGCCTCCCAGTCAGCGGGGCTAGCGGCGACCCGCCCGAGCTTCTTGGTTTGTAGGCGGCTGGCCAGGATGGCCTCATTCAGAGCGGCCGTCCAGTCTTCGGGGCTGGCCGGGAGCCGCTGGAGTTTCTCCTCTCCTAGGACCCAATTGCGTGAAGCCTGCTTGGCTAGGTTCTGGGGTGCCCAGAGCCTTGTTGATGTCAGCTGGTCCAAGGGTCTAGGCTCAGCCGTACGAGGCTTCCGGCTAAGGTATTTGGCAGCCGGCTCCTCGGCGGTGCTGCGGTAGTTTGTGCGTCCAGAGCCAAGAACAAACAGTCCTTGCCGGGAGGGCTCATCCAGTTTCTCGGGCGGACACCACAAGCTGACCGAAATTGCCTGATTCAGGGCCTTCTTCCAATCTTCTGGGCTGGCGTGGGGCCGCTGTAGCTTTGGCTTCGTAAGGATCCAGTTGCGCTCACGCTGCTTGGTAGGACCCTGAGCCTTCCACAGATTGGTCGACCTCAACTTGTCCAGCGGCTTGAGCTCAGCCTGCCGAGGTTTCCGGGTCATGTACTTAGCCGCTGGCTCCTCGTGGGTGCTACGGTAGCTCGAACGGCCGGAGCCAAATATAAACAGTCCTTGGAAGGAAAGTTCATCCGCATCCTTAGGTGGATGCCACAAACCAGCCTGGGACTGCCGTAGCTCTGGCTCTCCTGTGATCCAATTTCGTCGAGCCAGTCCGGCGGGGTCTTGATGCTTCCAGAGGCTCGTGGACGTCAGCTTGTCCAATGGCTTAAGCTCAGCTGGCCGAGGTTTGCGAGTTAGGTACTTGGCCGCCGGCTCTTCATCCGTGCTTCGGTAGTCCAACCGGTTGCTGTCAGGTACAAACAGCCCTTGTGGGGAAGGCTTATGCGACTTCTGGAGTGGAGACCACAAACCGCCGGATCTTGGTTTCTTAACGGCCAACACCGTCTGGGGCTCAGTGTCACGGTTCCTGTGAGACGATGTGGGCACAGTTGACACGGCAGCGGTCGGGCGAGACATCAACGACGCCTTCGGATTTGCAGGCAATCCCACTTTCACTGTTGGCCTGGGGGCGGGCTTCTCGGGCTTGGGAGAGTTCTCAAGGGTAGCCAGGGTAGAGTTTTCGATCTGGGCTGGATCACGTTGCTGCTGGGAAAGTAATTCTCGAGGCGCAGCCAGGCCAATGACGATCGACTGCTCCCGGGAAGACTGTCCTTCCTCATCCGACGCTAGTTCGTCCACATAGCCCTCCGCGGTAGAGCTAGACGATGATGGCAGCAAGCTGTTCCTTGACGGCACGGAGTCTGTCTTGAGTAGACTGGCAATTTCCCAGAGTGTAGTCTCATCGAATCCATCGTCGCTGCCGTCCTCGTCGGAATCCAGACTGTCAGTGTCGCCCTCATCATCGTAGTCGTCAAAGAACGACGAGGAATACTCGGTTGGCTCAAACTGCTTCGAGCGGGGCTCTGCGACACCGCCAAGTGGCGGACCGCCAGAGGTCATTGTGCCAGGCATAGCCATGAACATGCTGGGGCGTGGCTGTATGGAGGCCGTGTCGGACTTCTCACCCCAGGGGAATTGGAAGATGCCAAGTGTTCCGCGCTTATCGGGTAGCGGCTCGGGACTCTCGAGAATGTCGGGAAGGAGAGTAACGCGCTTGTTGCGCCGGGCCGGTCGCTGCGTTACCGGTCGTGGGCCCTTCTGAGACGTCCCTTGCGACTGCAAGCGCGCCGGGTCAACAGGCGGAGCTGCTGACGCCCAGGTTGGTCGCCACAAGCCTACTGTCGAGGGATTTGTTGCGCTGTAGGGTTTGCGCCATAGCTGTGAGCTCTGTATTTGAAGAGGAGACGACTCCTTTCTCTGCGCTGGCCGGACGGAGAGCCCAGGGAGAGGAGCCTCGGGTTCCGGTGTAGCCTTCAGGGTGGGTGTCCACAGGAGGCCTGTTGGCGCGACCAGTTCCTTTGATACCGGTGTCCACAGAGAGGCAGGATTGGGTTGCGTGGCCGATGATTTCATCCTTACTAACTTTTCGGGCAGGCTTGGGACTGGGGGCACCTCATCGTCCGACTGGTCAGACCGGTCCGACTCCGGCGGAGTAGGGCTGGCGAGCTGGGCCTTGGACAACTGCAAGAAGTTGATGTTGCTGCTGCGGAGGAGTTGAGCATCCATGTAATCCAGTTGCGCCTCCGTCAGCCGCTTCTGCCAATTGCTCATTTGCGGGCTCCCGGAATCTCGTACGGACGCCTCAGGAGCCCGGGTGTTGCCGCTGTTCTTCATGCGAGCCATGCGCGAGGCTCTGCGCTCTGTGCCGATGCTCGATTGAATGGACGATTCCCGGTTTATGTTGACAACAGTCGTCAGCGACTCGCGCAGCGAGTTTCTACCCGCAGGAGACGTAGTCTGGATACTCGATAGGGAATCACGGGCCATGTCGTGTTTTATCTCCAGCCAATGGCTCGCCTGCTGCCCCATCTCCTTCTCCAGATCCTCGAGCAGTGCTAGACGCTGCGACGGGCTCTGGAGAGAATCCCGGGTTGGGTCGTCTAGTTTCTTCAGCTGTGCCTGGATCTGCTGTAGCGCTTGTTCTGGGGACTCTAATGGAGACGGCTCGACGTGGATGGCAATCGTTTTCCTGGTAGTGGTGTTGTTCAACATGAGCGGCGCAGGGGGCGACATCTTCCTGGACCGCGTTTTCTTCTTTCTATCCGAGAAGGTTGGGCATTCATCACCGACGCGCCGATGCCATTGGCTTTGGGTAGCCCGTTCCGGTGTTGCTACAACTTCGCCGACGGAAGGCGAATGCATCTGAGCCACGGCTTCCTGAGTAGTAGAGGTGTCAAGCATGATTGGCAGAGTATTGCTGTCCCGACTATCGGCGGCGGAAGCATCGCCCTTGGACCCCCGAGAGTTCTGCCGACCGGGCATCCGGACGGACGCGGGAAGGCCAATTCTTTGCAAGACCGGAACACCGACGGCGATCTCCGGAGACTGCATCGAGCTCCAGTTGGTCATCGCGTCATCGTGGGTCCGGTCATCAGTAGTCTCAGTCCAAGCCGACGCGCGCACCGGGTCGGCTGGAACGACCGGGGATGATCCACGTTTCGCGGCAGCCGGCTTAGACTTGCCATCATCACTTCCAGTACCAAATGCGCGGAGCCATGAGGTTCCGGCTTCGTCTGTCGTATTGACCAGACCCTTTCCTGGCTTGGGCGGAATCTCGTCGACTTCCAGAACACTCTCGGTTCGAATAGACGTTTTCGTTGTCCGATTGGAACGCCGCCGGCCACCTGATTCGGTAGGAGACGACGCCGTATCCAAGTACGATGCGGGAACAAGCGGAACCGATGGCACAGAGGAGATTCGCTTGCCCTTGGTTCTGCTTGATGGACTTGGAAATAGGAGGATCATTTTCTCGTCAAATGTCATGCTCTTGGTGTCGTTCGGCTGAGGCCTGGGCGGCATTGTTGCGCTTCTTGGCGGAGGTGGAAGAGGAGGAAGCTGAGTCGGGCTGCCCGGAGCTGCTGAGAGCAGAGACTTCCTTCCCGTCAAAGAGCCACCAGATTTGCTTCTTCTGTGAGCCAGAGACGGGCTGGCCGCCGGCGACTCGGCAGGTTTCCGTGGGATGGGACGCGGTCGGTTGACTACTGAGGCCGAGGTTCTGGGAGTTTCGGGAGCATTGACGGCCTTCGTAGCTCTGTCGCTTGCCCCCTTTATGATTGTCTGTACGCCAACCGGATCATCGTATTCGATGTTGTTCACGAACATGATGGTCTTGGTCTTATCTCCGGTTTCCGGCGCCATCCTGAGGCCTCGCGCCCTAGGGTTGGAGGGGAGACCGATTGTCGGCCGTCTCTGGAGAGGAGTCTTTGTCGGCTCTGCGGGCGGTGTCGTTGGAGACGGAGGTAGCATTCTTGACGGTCGGATCTCGGGTCTTGCGACAGGCTGCTGGGGAAGGTCTGACTGCTTAGATAGCGTCACAGGCCGGTCCTGGGGTGACTCGGGCCAGACCTGCGTAGCTCTCGTAACCTCAGCTGCTGGCGACTGCTGCGCCTGAACTTGTTCCTGCATCGACTGGCGCGGGGAGCGCCGACGCGTCTCGTCTCCGCCAGGTGACGGCTCCGCCGATGTAGTTAAGGCGACGGCCACATCCTCGGGACGGAGAGCCACGGAGAACGAGCTATGCCGCAAGGAGACGGAAGCAACTTCTTTCCTCTTGAGACTGACAGCGCGCTTCACACCCTCTTCGGGGGTCATGGCCATGGATTGGACAGCGGAACGATTCACTTCCGTTTCTGAGTCTCCTTGCATCCTCGCTCTTCTCTCCCGCTCTGCCATGGCAGCCTCTTCAAGTCCGATGACAGCGATCTTGCTCAAGGGGTTCTGGGCCGCATTTTGCTGGAGGATCGGGTTACTGATCGCAATCTTGGTGGTCCCTCTTCCGAAATCGAAAATGCTCTTCTTCTGGGAACCGGACCTTTCCAACTTGGGCGCAGGCCCCGAAACCGCTACCGTGGTCATCGGGAGCGGCGGCATTGTCTCTTGCCGAAGTATACCTTCCAATCCCATCGGATATCCAATGCTAGTTTCATCCTTGACTCTCGGCGCCTCCCTGGGGTTGACAAACGTGGTGGAGGACCGGATGGCCGCCTCCTTGAGGTCCTCGTAGCGAGTCGGAGGATAATCCGAGTCGGACGTTGAAATGTCACGGCTGATATTGATACGCCGAGGCGATGGGGCTTCTAACGGCCGCGATTGCGTCGGTCGAGGCGTGACCAAAGTTCCAGCACCGCTAGCAACGAAAACTGTCGACATTTGTTAGCGAATTGACGGCGAGTAGGTGGCATGAACATACTGATCACCACTAGCAAACCACCGGCCGGGAGGGCAGTCCTAGCCGCTAGAGCGATAGTTCTAATGCCGACCAGCAGAGGTGCGCTTGTCTAAAGGAATCGTTAGTACTAAGTTGACAACTCATGTAATGACAGCTCATACCCCTGTCCAGAAGGCCAGACCGAGCAACACGGACGTAAGCGCCCTGATCCGGTCCACTCCGGCTCCCTTATCCTCGCGCTTGCCTGCAGAATACAACCTGGTGGAAAGGAGCACGATGATGACTGCGTCCATCGCCGCAACCATGATCCCGACAGGAAGCACAGATGTCGTAGCAACGCAGAAGGTGTCGGTCTGCGGTCTGGCAAAGCCGATGAAGACGGCTCCAGCGAGGAAGCGGAGCAGGATTAACGCCTGGGGGACCATCTGTGCTACCGAGAGCTTGCCGCCATTATTATTATTCATAGCCCATAGAAGAAACTGCTCAATCGAAAACCTCGCGAGCTGGTCGAAGACGGTAGAAAAGATAATGCCGACCTGGCATGGCGTCGGCGACCTCGTAATGTCAAGAAGGATGGTGATGAAATCGATTTGAGCCCACAGGGCCGAACTCAGAAGAAAAAGAGCGAGGACCAGCCTCTGGCTGTCCCGGAACACCGCAAGGCCATAGCCCCTGACGTAGAGAACGAGAGCCGCGGAAGCCGCGTTCAACACGATTCCACTGTCAGACGTGTCAGTGAGCAAACCCCTCATGGTAGGCTCGAGTCCGGGTGCGCGGCCCACTACTCACAACAAGAAGGCCGCGACGAGGGCTTCCGTAGCACCCTCGACCGCCATTATCGCCGCCGGCTAGGGGAAGGCAAACGGACGGGAAGAAACGAACAAGAGAAGGGAAAACAGCCCAGTCAATGGGGCGATTAGACAGAAGAGAAGGATACTGTTCAGTGGAAGGAGCGAATCATAGTGACAGGTTCCTGCACGTCACCGTCGTGGTGTTCTGAATAGCGACAATGACATACCCCAGGGCCACGCCGTGACCTGCCACTGAGTAGAGAGAAGGGCAGAGGAGGGAAGTCTCGAGGCGAAAGGAAAAGATGGGCCACAGGACAAACACAGAAGCATTGAGGGACTTGCCCGCCGGTGCTGTAACGGACGAACCCCGATTGAGGCGGTCCACGGTGGAGAAGGGGTTGAGACCGTGGTACCGAAGAATAATGGCGCCAAGATGGAGCTCTGTTAAGATGGGGACGGGAAGGGGGCGACTACCGTGACGCCGGGGGGGGGGGGGACCCCCGAGCAGCGGACGGGCATCTTTGCTAGTTGCTTGGCTCATCAGGCTCAAGCCCATCCAGGGAGAGTAGGAGTGGCGCTCAAACAGGCGCCCTTGCAAACTTCAGTTCATGCAGAGGGTGGGTGAGGCAATCGATTGGATGCTATGCAAGGCTGACAAGGCGATTTCTGAGCGGTTGCATCGCGACCCCAGCCCATTGGTGTTTCACCTGAAACCCCAGCTGTTACATCTCGCACAGACTCGTCCGGACGACGTCGAGCTTGGCGGGAAACAGAACATCTCAAGGTGCCGGTTATCCATGTTTAAAAAAAGACCCTCTGGCCATCGCCAGTTCGCCGCTGATGAGGCGTATTGGACGGTCAACCCCCATGTGCCATGAAATATGCCCAAACATCCAGAGCGCCCGGTGGGCCAGACTGGGCATGTTCTGACTCGCACCGTAAGGGCGTTCTGCTGACAGCCGAGTTAAAAAAGAGCGGCAAGACGGCGATCACATCGAATGAGTGGTGCGATGACAACGTTCTTTCATCCACCCGATTCGCTCCCGCCGGGCCTTGCCGCCAAGCCATTAGCCATTGAGAGCCGTCGATGCAAGACTTTCTGGCGATCCTGCGCAGCACATCAGTAGCAGGATCTGTTTGTCTTCATCGACTTATATGATCCGGTAAAAGAGACGCCATATCTCGCTTCCCTTGTTTGTGGGCGAAGAAAGGAAAGTTCCTAATGTTTGCCGGGGCTGCTCGCGATGCTGCTCGCGTTTGATGAGAAATGGATGATTTTAAGGGAAATCGCAGGAGGTTGCAACTGTCTCACCAATACGGGGCAGATTGGTCCGTGCTCCGCTTCTCCCACACTGTAATCCGTACCCCCTAGCGTAGCGAAGCCTCCCCTACCCAGCCGAATTTGTGCCCGGCGTTCAGAAATTCATCTGAAAGTTCCGAAGCTGCTAAAATCTTCCGTGAATCTCGTTCTTCCTCATCGGCATGGGCGAAACGGGGGTGTCGTCCTCTGTGGTCATTTTAGCCGCTTGTCTGGCGATGGATTTCGACGCATTCAAAACACAAGCGTCTCGATCGCCAGCAGCCGCGAAGGAACGTCGCGGGACGGCTCAATGGTGGGGTCATTCCGATCCCAAGTAGGTATTCACCCGGCCATGCGGGATCGATCGCCTTAGAAGAGTGTTGAAACGCCCTCGGGTGGTCAAAAGAAAGATTGATCTCGGGCCGTCAACCCCACGGGCTTTCTCCGGGGCGGGCCGGGGAAGGCCGCCGCAAGGGCGCGCCGCTCCGTTCCTAGCCACTGGAAATCGTTGGCAAGAGCCCCGCTTCGGCCAGCCTCGGCAGCCCGAGCGGGGCTTCTTTCCGTGACTCGTGGGAACCTTATCGGAATCGGCTTGGAGGGGTATTAGCCAATCGCCCCGGCTGATCCGGCGCCGGGAGATACTTGTGACGTACAACAACTTCTCTCGTGACTCACTGACCAATCCGAACCTGGTTAGGTATAAAGACTCTATTTCTGAACCCGAGAGCACCTAATCCGGACTACTCGGTCAACCCCAACCTCTAATCCCTAAACTCCGGCAAGGGACTTCCTCAAAATGCCTCTTCGCCTCGAGTACCCGACTGAGCCTTACAGCACAGTCAAGCGGCTGAAGGACCGGGGTGAGCTTCTCATCCATTCTCGTCAAGCTCTGAGGATGGTCTCTGACTACGACCAGCAAACTACAGCTTAAAGACTATCCACAAGATCGTCAACTCATGCCCGATGCTCCATGTCTCATTCCAGTCGCCCAACAGCCCCTTCCCGGCCGTCCTGCCCATGATCGGCCAGATGGGCTCGTTTAAGCGGCCCAGTGCCGATGTAGGAGAGGTGCTGGACCTGTATCTCCACGGGTTAGTCAATGGACCTCTACCCAGGGCCAAAGCGGCGTCTTCGGCCCCGCTCAAGCTATCCATCCTCCTTTCCACATTATCATCCGACTAACAGAAGAGGAAAAAGCTACGTCTCCTCTCGCATAATGAACCTAGCCCGCGCCCCGTCTTCCTCCCCATCTGAAGCAACCAGTTCCACTCCCAGCCCGGATGCGGGCCTCCCCATAACCGTCGCAGCAAGCCACCTCGACGGCCTCGTCCTCGCCCTCACGCCCAACACGCACAGCTACAACTACCGCAGCGCGGTGCTGTTCGGCCACGCCCAGCCGGTCACCGACCCTGCCGAGAAGCTCTACGCCATGGAGCTCATCACCAACTCCGTGGTGCCGCAGCGGTGGGACAACTCGCGTATCCCGCCCAACGCGGCCGAGATGCAGAGCACCACCATCCTGCGCGTCAAGATCACCACGGGCAGCGCCAAGATTCGAAGCGGAGGGCCCCATGACGAGAAGGTGGACATGGATGATGAGGAGCTCAAGGGGCGCGTGTGGACTGGGGTTGTGCCAGTTCACACGTCGATGGGGGAGCCGGTGGAGGCGGAGTACAATAAGGTAGGGAAGGTACCGGAATATTTGGAGGAGTGGAGGAAAGAGATGAACATCGAGGGGGAAGCGTTCGCCAAGACCCAGGCAAGCAAAGAGATGGGGGCTGAGTAAGAGAGGAGGGCGGTTTAGGCCGTGCGTTTCGGAGTCTGAATACAGGGTGGAATGCACTTCGGCATTGCTCAACCGGGTCTGGGTTCGGAGAGTCTTCTCAACATCGGGATATTGTTAACACGCCCCAAGCTGACTAAATCCAACGTCTTTTCGAGATACAAAACAGAAAGTCATCTACTGGCAAACACAGATCCTCACCAAGCCTCCCAGACTGCCTCGGGCAACACGGTCCTCATGACGGCCCAATGCCCCGCGGCGCTCATCCCATGCCACTTGACCAGCCTCTCCGTCTCGTTCCGTCTCAAGATGCCCTCCGCTTCCTCACCATCGCCTCCTTTTACGAAGTCTTCCTCTTTGACCTCATGCTGTGGCAGCAGATATGCCTCTCTCGACGGGCTATTCAACAGGTCCCTCGTATTCGGCGTACGGAACGAGAGGCTGCCGGGTCGCTTGACGCAGAAGATGACCATGTTGGTGAAGTCCAGCCCCGATTTGGCAAACGCCTCCTCGTCGCGGGGGTGCTCCCGGAAGAGGCGGCAGGTGGGGAAGACAGATTTGATAGTTTGCACGATGATGCGCGGAGGGGGGAGGGCAAAGTCGCCTGCGTAGTTCTAGTTGGGTAGAGTCAGCATTTGCTTGTGAGAATGGGAGAAATCATCACATACAATGGCGATGACGCCCTCGGGTTTGAGCAGCGCGTTGAGGTTTTGCAGGAATTCGAGCGTGAAAAGAGCGATGGGCTCGGCGCCGCCTGTGAAGACGTCGTGGATGATGTAGTCGAAGCGGGGTTCGCTCTCGTTGGCGGCCAGGCGGGACGTGTAGCTGACAGCGTCCTCGATCACGGCGGTGTGGTTGCTGGGGAGCTGGAAGTACTTGGAGGCGAACTTGTGGACGACCGGGTCAATTTCGACCACAGTTGTGTCGACACCGTGGGCAACCAAGGCAGCTGGGGTTGTGCCGATGCCGAGTCCGCTAGTGCCATGTCAGCATGTTTTAATGAGGGACTATGGCGCTTAGAGGCTTACATGACAAGAGCTTTTGCTTTGTCGTCGGGAACCGGCTTCGGCATCTTGACTAGCCTGACGGCTTCTAGCATTGCGAATACGCCGTAGACGGGCTCAGCCACTTGGTTTCCCTTGAACTGGCCCTGCCCGATAAACTTGACCCACTCGCCGCCCAGTAGGCTGTGGTCGCACCGCATGAGACGGAATCCTTCCTTAGGGCTATCAATGACCGAGATGTAGCCCGTGATAGACTCTTGCCTATCCAAAACCACATATCCTGCAGGAGCCAGGCCTTTGTTAAGTGTAGAGAGTGCCATGGGCGTCGGCACGTGGATGTTGAACAGCGCCGTGTGCAGCAGCGCCGGAACTGTCCAAAGCAGCAGCTTCGATGGGGCTACCAGGGAGTAAGACGCAGCTAGGAGTATCTCCATGCCCAGCCTGGTGTTGAAGAAAGTCCTTCCAGCATAGCCCTCAACGAATCCCCCAAACACCTTCTCGGCCGCCTTGAAGAATCCATACGAACCCAGGCCGGGAGCAGCATCGGCAAGCCACCCGGGCAATTTTGACAGGTCCACTGCATCTAGATAGGTCGCTACGCACGCCGCGGACAATCCCACGAGAGGAAACAGCGTGAGCGCCTCAGTCACCAGCGGCCCCCAGGCGGCAGTCAACGTCCCGCTGGCCTTGCCCAGCAGGAACTGTACCAACGGGATATAGATGGCGATAATAGGCAACAGTGCCTCAGGCTTGAACGGCAGTATTCTACCCAAAAACAGGTTGGACGACCAGCCGGTAAAGCAAGCCGCCATAATCAGCTTGGCGTGCCATTTCTCCGCTGGGATCGACCCGTACACGGGCGACAGCGCAAGCTGCGAGACCGAAGAGTAGACGGCAATGAGGGTGAGTAGGACAAAGGACTTGAGATAGGCAGAGGCTTGTTCTTTAGCCCATTTTCCCCATGTTTCGGTCTTGGCTTTGGCGGCGAGCGCTTTGAGCTCACGCTCGAAGCTCTCGGGGGTGAAGGAGGAAGATGGGTCGATTGGAGGGATTGTGGATTGTGAACTTGGAGTCTTGTTCTTCTCCCTGTCGGATGAGGATGTTTTAGGAGCCATTGTGGCTGGGAGTAAGACTCAAGGGTCTAAAAACGAGCATTTGGGAACTTGAGGTTGAACACGGCAAGAGCCCACGATGATAAAGATCGCGATGCGATGCAAGGTGGTCTCATCTGCCGCGATTGGTGGGTTTGAGATGCGACACTTGGAGCTTCTTCGGCCAGGGGCAACTAGGACCCTGCCACAGTATAAAACACCCCGCACAGTGTTAGTTACGTACAGTACTATTGCCGCAACTTGCGGAATCGCTAATAGCCTTCCTACCAACCACCATTCAAAACGGATTGAATGGAGAAGGTGTTGCATCACAATAAGCCAGCGACAACAAGCTGGTTATTATGGCGGATGATTACCAATTCATATCGGCCACGAGCGCAAGAGAACTTAGGCTCAGGCTGGGCGCCATGAACTTATCGGAGAGGTTGCGGTGCTGAATACGTCATTGGCGTAGTCGGCTCGCAGAACCCGCTCAAACAGGAGCATATACTTCTTATTCCAGATCAGTATTAGGCGATGCTTGCATTTTCATTGAGTGAAAAGGCACTCGAGTGCTTCGAAACCGAGAGACCATATTACCCGCATCTATGTAGTTCAAGATCTTGGTGTTCGAACCCGACCGAAAGCCGGGCCACCGGCAGTGGAGTCGCACGGGTTGTGACAAGGATCCCAGTGGGGGTTTGGCGGTTGCAAACGCACGGTTGGGGCAGCAACGTCACATACGCAACCGTCGACCAAATTTTACGAGGCTCTCCCAGTCTAAGCTCTTGAGCTTGGTGCCGACATTTTTGCCTGTGACAGCCGTCAACACCACAAACTTCTACTACTTAGGACTTACCCCTTGCAGTCCGTCTGCCGATCCCCCCGAGCCACCATGTCTCTCCCCGTGTCTTTGACCGAGCTGGTCGACTTCGACCAGCGGAGTTTCTACAGTACGTCATTGATGCATCGATGAACGGCCAGGTTGCCAAGTCGGGCCCTCACTGACCACAGGAACAGTCTCAGCCGCTGCCATTGCTTTCAACCCGACATTCTGGAAGTAAGCCCTCCTCGAAGCTCCCCGTTACTGGATGCCTAGCAGCTGACACTCAACGCTCTACAGCATCGTCGCCCGCAGAGGTTCGCCCGCCCGTTTCCATACCTGCCCTGACACACTCCATTATCTAACCTTCTCGGACAGAGTATCGCACCAAGTTCCTTACCCGCCTTTTTGGCGGCAACGCACAGGCAGCATGCTACGCCTTGGCAGTGACCATCTTTTCCCTGGGCATCGTCCGTGACTTCCTCTACGAGCGTGCCCTGCGTGACCAGCCGTCGCATCCGGCACTGGAGGGGCCCCTGGTTACCTACGCTGCGTATGCGCTATTGGCTCTTGGGAACATCCTGGTCATCTCGTCCACCTGGCAGTTGGGCATCACGGGCACTTTCCTAGGTGACTACTTCGGAATCCTGATGGATGGCATGGTGACTGGCTTCCCCTTCAACATCACCAACGCCCCAATGTACTACGGCTCAACCATGAGCTTCCTTGGTAGCGCACTGCTGTACGGAAAGCCGGCGGGTATCCTCCTCACTCTGCACGTTCTGGTGGTGTACCTAGTCGCTATTCAGTTCGAGAACCCGTTCACTGCGGGCATCTATGCTAAGCGGGACCGCGAGAGGGCCAAGGCTTCCGGGAAAGTCGAGAGCAAGAAGGAGCTCTAAGGCTAGGCTCACCATGGAGAATCTAGGAGTGCTCAAGAGGGAGAAGCGCTGGCCATGCGGTGAGGGGCCGACAGCATACTAGCTGGGCAGATCGGGTACTTGCCATGGCATGCGGCGACGGTGACCACGTCGGCTGTTTTGTTAGCCAGTTCTGGGTCCCTCGACTGCAACTCAACGAGCTATCTAGCTCTCGATAACGATAGCCAACGAAACCCCTCCTTTCAACGGGTAGTGGTTGGGGCAAGCAGACGCCCGACAAAGGATGGTTAAAGTGGGGTTCTGAAGTACCTCCATCCGATGTCGTCGGCCATCAATTAGCCCAGAAAAAACAAGATCAGATAGATGTAGAGCAGGTAGATGGAAGAGATGCTCGCATCTGTGCAATAAGCCCAACGTGAACCGAAGCACCTGCATACACTCTGGGCCAATTATTCTGTAGGCCCTGGTTAGTACCGGTGACTCGGGTTGCCCGGCGCTGCCTGTGCGCCATGTCACTTCGAACGCTAACAGCAGTCGTAGTGCCTATGACGGCATCGCCCAGAGCGTGATCTGGTATAGAACACTAAGGCCTCGTTTACCTCGCACTGTAAATCTCCTCGAATCTGAATGTTGTCAGATGTGCGCTTGACATCTCTGGCTCCTTTCTTCCGATGTTAGAGTCCACATAATCTGAGCAACTCGTCATCCAACGAGCAATTGATCCCGCAATGCATCACCCTGCCTTTCGCAACCCAGGCCAGTCAGCCGGGTGACGGGGGCTCGCATTCCACCGTCGGTGGTGTGCTCTGTTAGCAGACCGGAAAGCCTAATTATCCTTCACGCCCTTAGTTGCTTTGGTATCTGAAGCCCATCAACGCCGCCCCAGCTTCACATCACGCGAGGGCCAAGCATGAACAGGCCTTCCAGGATCGACGAACCGCAAGCCGGTGAATAGCCACAACCAAAGCCTGCCTCGATTCATCGACGACCAGACCTCAAACCAAGACCTGAGCGGTTTCGCCAACTCTAGAGTCCTCCGCAGAAGGCATAATCCTGCGATAGTGGATCCGCGGAAAGTCAACTCATGTCCGTCCGTCACCACTCTCACGCAGACCACGGCAAGACTGCCGACGGTGCGCCCGCGTTATGGTGATTGAGTCGACTACCACAGCTCTGGTTCCGAAGGTTTTAGTGTTGGACCTTCCGGGCCGGAACCGGACAGCGACCGGCAGTATCCGCCTGCTGCGAACGGCACACACGGTTTTGATGAACCATCGTCGCCATCTACGGCCTGGCTGAGCCGGGCTAGACACATCATTATCACCTTTGGCAAGTTCATCGGGCCCGGCTTCATGGTTACCGTCGCATACAGTACGGAGTCGTTTCTAGGCATTCCCCAGCAAGTTTGCTGATACGCCTTGCTAGTCGGCCCCGGTAACTATGCCATCGACGTCGCGGCCGGCACACCGTACCAGTTCCGTCTTCTGTTCATCGTGTTACGCAACACTATATTCGCCATTATTCCCAAGAGGTCATCGTCGTAGTCATCTCCCATCGCCATCAGCCTGGCGCCACCCTTACAACCGCCACCTTCACTGGCGCGGCCGAGGCTACGACCTTCCCTTGCTTTCTCCGGGCGAAGCATCCCCACAGCGACGCCGCGGGCGGCGACGACAACCGCAGCAGTAGAAGCAACTGCAGCAACAGCAACAGCAACAGCAACAGCAACAATGGCAACAGCACCACCACCGGCAGGTGCAGAAATAACGAAAACATAACCGCCACGGCCGTCACCATCACGCCGCCAACAACAACCAAACGCCGTCGCCTCACCCCACCAATCGCAAACCCTGTACCAGCCGGCTCAGTTCTCCTTACCCTTACCGCGCCCTCCCAAGCTCCCTCTTCGGCCTGACTCACACGGCTGTCTGGGAGCGTTTCCTCCGCGCGCAGGCACGCGGCGAGATGACGCGCCGCGCCGCGTCCCTGGCCAACGGATCTCCGGGACCCACGCTCCAGTGGCACTAGCGGGAGAGCCTGGCGCGGCCGATGGCGTGGATCAAGGACTGGGTGACGGGGTCTGTCTGGCTGAGGCGGATAGTGGATGATATGGTGGAGAATATGAGGTGGGAGAAGAAGGGAAGGTGGCTGAGGAGGCAGAAATGGAGGAGGGAAAGTTGTCGGACAGAGGGTGAGGATTGGGAAAGGGATGGAACGTTGACGATGATGACGAGAAGGGGATGGAGGAAAGATGAGGGTGGTTTGTGAACGTCCGGGCGATTTGAGCGCTGATGGAGGGTTCGCATCTAGTTTCGAGGCTTGATGATTTAGCCGTTGCCGTGGCTCCGCAGTACTCTACGCCAAACCAACAATACAATACAGTACATATTATCCTACTAGCCACAAATTGGTTGGCTATGGTTAGGTATATTGCTGTAGACACTGCCCCAGCACGTGAAGTATTCCAAGTTATCTGTGTTGTTTATTTGTTTATGTTAAGCTCTCTGCGTGCTTGTCTGCGTAACAGCCTCATGCACTTACGGATCATAGGGTCATACAGCTCCGGATGACTGTTCGGTCGGCGGCTTGTGCAAGCCGGTGACTAACAAGCCGCTAACACCTAGCGACCAATGACTGCCATGCAGGCGACAAATTTCCTAATCTTGCACACAACGTCTGTGTCTCGTGCTTGTTGACCCCCTTATGAAGATAGAGAGAGCTACTATTGCGACAAATCGGAGCCACGCCAAACCGAACGTTAGCTCCTCGCCATCGGACAACCGCATGAGCAGCTTGCAGACACGCGGCTTCCTGTCAATACCGATGCCAGCCAATCCTACGGGCCCGGTCCTTGCCAGCCAGTTCACCGAATATTGTCACGTTTTGTAACACAGGTTCAAGACGAAGGTGTGGGTCGGTTTACTGCTGATATTCATTCTTTAGACCGCCTTGGAGAGCCAGAAGAGGTTCTGAGATACAGGGAGTTCACCACCTAATTATGCCCCTCCTTGGCTTGATCGTCCCTTCGTCGTGGTTGGCGATACTCAGTGCTGTTGTAGATCAACAGGGATGGCCCCGCGGTTCAATCCCGTTGGCCGTAGCTGCTGGGCCAGGCCTACCTCAGCCGTAGCTTGTTGGCTGCCTCTGGCCCTGTAGATAACAACCGCCTACTGAGTCTGACCCTCAACAACCGCTTTGTTGGGTTCAGAACGCGCTGACTTGGTCGCCTTGGCTCTTTTTGGCTGGGCGTGGTCCTTCCCATCGTCCCGTGTCACGTGACACGTTTGGTGATGACGGCGAGCAGGTAACAAACCTCGTGTATACCATGGAACAATCAATCCATCGAGCTTGATTGGAGAGATGAAACGGATGACGGGGTGGCTGTTTTAAAACCACATTGGCTCTATGGGTATCTTGTGGTACTTGTAACACGCTCATGAAAGCCTGTACTACCTTACTGAGGATGACCTTTCATGATTTTGTCTGTCGTATCCGACTTTTAAATCGCTCCTTTCCCTTCTCGTCTTCAGAATCTTGGCGCCCAGACTATTCCGCTGCCAAGACCCAGTTCCTGAATTTTGACCAATCAAATCGTGCGTCATTGGGCTCTCTTGTAAGTTACGTCCTCGTTACAGTGTTTTGGTATGATGGATCGTTGACGACAGTCTCAGGGAGATTGCAGCCCAATGGACCACCCTGAATACCTAGTGAGCTTAAATCTGTAATTACAGCATACTTCCTCTTCGTACTTGCCACGCCGACTCATGCAGTGAGGCCCGCAGTCGTTTGCAGTGCCAAATATGTCATAGATGCCTGACGATGCTGATTTCGAGCTAAGTTCTGACCACTTCCTGCCGTATCTATAGCAATTTTTTGACTTGCTTCTTCCCCTGCCATCAGCCCAAGTGGGGTTCCCATCTCGTTACCCCGTTTACCTCCTTTGCTCGGGAAAACAGCTTTCCTCTGCTGGGCCTCAAGCTCCCCATCCGAAGTCCTTCTCAGCCCGGAAGGGAAAGGCTCTTCACGTTGCACCCTTCAATTTGTGCCTTCCAGCTTCCAGATTTGTTTTCTACCTTGCCCCTCCCAACATTGCCCCGCCGTCACACGGAACCTTTCACTCACATCGCCCCTCTCATGCAGTTACCGCAAGTGGTAATCGTGTGTTCGTGAGGACAGCTCTCGCTTAGCAGGCATTGTCGACATACCCACTACGCCTATACACTCACAGCACTAATTTCTCCGGTCTGTCCTTTGCCCGATCGCGTCTCGCAAGATGTCCGACAACCGCGGTCGTGGCAGAGGCCGCGGCGGCCGAGGCGGCCAAGGCGGAGATGCATCCCGTGGCGGCGGTGGAGGAGGTCGCGGTCGTGGTGGCGGCGACTTTCGCGGTGATCGTGGTGGCGGACGAGGACGTGGTGACTTCCGTGGTGACTTCCATGGTGACCGCGGTGGTGGACGGGGGCGGGGACGTGGTGACTTCCACGGTGATCGTGGTGGTGGACGAGGACGCGGTGATTTCCAGGGTTATCGCGGCGGTGGCGGCAGGGGCCGCGGCGATTTCCAGGGAGACCGCGGTCGTGGTGGTTTTCGAGGTGGCCGCGGCGGGCATGGTGGTTTCGCTGGTGACGTTTACCCGTAAGTGAGCAGCAAATCCATGTTTCTAATTTGGCAGCCATGCTGATCTCTTCTCGTGGAGGGGCCAAAACCAAACCGTTCCGCAGCCCGATCCGGAGGTCACAGCGCTTGAGGACGGCTGGATTCAGCAGCAGAGTGAATCACTGCGCCAACTCACCTCAAAGATGGGCAAGCTCTCGGTTTCTGACTCTAGCACATTCTTCCCTATTCGCCCAGGCTTTGGCACAAGCGGGGTCGATGTCCTGCTCTGGGCCAATTACTTCAAGTTGAACGTCTCAGCCCAAGTGCTCTTCAAGTACGACCTGAGAGTCACTTCTACGAGAGTGACCAAGGCGCAGGAGGACGCCAAACAAGAAGCCAAGGACAAAAAGCCAACCGAGGTCAAGAGCCAAGGCCAGGCTAAGAAAGGCTCTGGGAAGCCGCCCAAGGGGCCGGCCAAACCAAGCCAGGAGCAAGCAGGTCAGGGTGAGGCTGCGGCTGAGGAGCCCAGGGAGACCAGAGGCAAGAAGCTGGCCAAGATCATCCAGCAGGTTCTCGGAAAGGTGTCCGCTACCGTCGCCTTCGCCACAGAGTTCAAGTCGCATGTGGTGACTCTGGAGATGCTCAAACTCCCGCCGGATAATATCGTGGAGGTGGAGCTCGCTGACCGCGGAAAGCCAGAGAAATGGTTCGTCAGGTTTGATGGACCACTGTCGTTGGACATCAAGGGCCTGATGAACTACCTGAGAACCTTTAATGACCCAGGTAATGAAACCGTCTTTCCGAAGTTTCTAGGCGAGATTGATGCGCTCGGTGTGGTGCTCGGTCATACCGCCAGATCCGATGACCAGAAGTCTGCCACGGTTGGACGGAGTCGCTTCTTCGCCATTGACGCGGAGCGGATTGAGTGTACGTTGCCGCAGGGGAGCCTTATCGCGATCTTACGCGGCTATGTTCAGAGTGTCCGACCGGCGACTGGCCGGCTGCTTTTGAACACCAATGTCACACATGGCGTATTCCGTGGACCCGAGTTGAAATCTTTCAAGGAAATTTTCGAGAGTTTCAACCTTGCTAGACTCGATCGGCCCCAACAACCTCCTAAGGTCGTGGATGACCTGACGAGAATGCATAAATTTCTTGTTCAGGCGCCGGTCCTTTGCACACTACCCGGCGAGAATCCTGGGGAATGGGTCACCACTGAGCGCTCGATCGCTGGCCTAGGTACTTTGAAAGATGGGTCGGGGGGTAACAAGCCAGAGATCCGTGGCCGCTTCCTCACTCCCGGTACAGTACGGTTCCGCCTTAACAAACCCCCCAAGGGCGATAGGCCACCGCCAGAAGGCCTCCAGTACGGTCAAATGGTCGTCGTTGCGGATTATCTCAAAGCTAGTAAGCATTGCCAACAAGCATCCTAGCAGGCAACGTTCTAACTTTTATTGTAGAATACGGCTATGCACCGCAGATGGGCTTGCCCTTGGTCAATATCGGGACGCTCAAGGACCCTAGGTATATTCCGGCAGAGTGGTGCAAACTGGCGCAAAGAAAACCGATCAAGTCGAAGCTGTCGCCGAGTGAACAGGATACAATGATCCGGTTCGCCTGCCGACCCCCCCCTGACAATGCGATATCGATCACGACGTCAGCCAGAAGGGTTCTTGGTTTAGACCAAAACATGCTACTCGTCTGTCTCTCCTTTTCTTTGTCAGACGGCCGTCTACAGGTATTAACAACTTGCAGGATAAGTTTGGCATTTCCGTCGACAAGGAGCTGGTCACAGTAAAGGGCCGAGAGTTGGCCCCCCCTGCTATTGCATACTTGAAAGGCAGCTTGATTCACCCCGTCAACCCTGAGAACGGCCAGTGGCTGATGAAAGGGGTGACGGTCGCTAAACCTGGACAGCTTAATGGGACTTGGACATTCATCCGCATCAGCGGCCATCCAGCTGACGCTGGTGCTATCCAAGAGGCCGTCCGAAGATTCGCCAAGTTCTTACGCGATAATCGCATCAACATCCCCGAGAAGCCAAACCAGCCGAACGGCATCTCGGTTAGTAATCCGACAGAGTTCAGGGCCGCGCTTAAGAGTCTTGATAAGTCGCAACCCCGTCCGGCGTTCATCCTCGTGGTTCTACCGGACAAGAACACCCAAATTTACAACACTGTCAAGAAGTTTGGAGATGTCGATTTCGGTTTCCATACCGTCTGCGTCGTTCAGAACAA
Organism: Madurella mycetomatis; assembly: GCA_022530565.1. Classification (NCBI taxonomy): domain Eukaryota; kingdom Fungi; phylum Ascomycota; class Sordariomycetes; order Sordariales; genus Madurella; species Madurella mycetomatis. Next base: position 7,572,058 of record JAJTVB010000003.1, on the reverse strand, counting down.
GTTAGTCGAGCAGAAGGGCCAGCAAGGATACTTTGCCAATGTCGCTCTCAAGGTCAACCTGAAGTTTGGTGGTGTCAATCACAAGCTTAGGGACGAAAGTGCGTTGATCAAGTCTGGGAAGACGATGTTTGTAGGATATGACGTTGTGCATCCCACAAACCTCGGCCCTGGAGCAGCAGAAAACGCTCCCAGCCTCGTCGGCTTGGTGGCGAGTATCGACAGCGACCTTGCCCAGTGGCCCGCTGTGGCCTGGAGGAACCCGCCTCGGGTCGAAATGCTTGATAAAGCCTTGGTCGATCACTTCAAAAGCCGGCTGAAGCTTTGGCATGCCAAAAACAAGGGCCGTCTACCGGAAAACATCATCATCTTCCGCGATGGCGTGTCGGAAGGACAATACCAAAAGGTCCTCGAGGAGGAGGTACCCTTCATCCGCAGGGCATGTGATGAGACTTACACGGGAGGATTCAAGCCGCGGATCTCTCTGATTGTGTCTGTCAAGCGACACCAAACACGGTTTTACCCGACCGACCGCAATCACATACATCCCAGATCCAAGAGCCCCAAGGAGGGAACGATTGTCGATCGAGGCGTCACCAATGTGCGGTATTGGGACTTTTACTTGCAAGCCCACGCTTCGCTTCAGGGCAAGTTTTTTTTTTTTTTTTTTTTTTTTTGCTCAAGGCAACTGGCTAGTGCGTTCCCTGGTTCTGGGAGTCCGCCGTGTGATCATGATACTCGTCAATAATGCCCCTCCGTCCGGCCTAATACCGGGTATTGGCTGACATGTTTTCGTTACAGGTACTGCTCGCCCTGCTCACTATGTGGTCCTCCTCGACGAGATCTTCCGAAGAGATTACGGCGCCGAGGCGGCCAACGTGCTGCAGAAGCTGACGCATGACATGTGCTACCTCTATGGTCGTGCCACCAAAGCTGTCAGTATCTGCCCGCCGGCATACTATGCCGATTTAGTCTGCGCACGGGCCCGAGCACACAAGAGTGAGCTCTTCGATGACAGTAGTTCCATTGCTTCGGGGCACTCGGAGGCGGTTGGGGCGATAAAGGTCCACGATAGGCTACTGAACTCAATGTACTACATCTGATGGGGAGCCTCTGTCGCGATGGATGTTGCCGCCTCGAGGCCAAACGCCGGACCAGGGCGCCAATGAATAAGATGCCCAACGGTGGGGTGATGACGCAGCTAACAAAGGGAGCACCGCACGAGTTGACTGGGGGGATGGTAGTGGTATTGAAGGGAGGAATCGGCAGCTTGCTCCGATTCAGCCCCGAGACATCACGTACTTGGCATAGGGCAATGTGGACGTCTTCACCTATGCCCAGAATATTGTGAGATGGCGACATAGTGCTAGATGTGAACCAACATGGACAACATATTGACTCAAGATGTCCTCTCCTAAGTCCACTTATATCAGGGTTAGGGTTTATTATGGGCATTGACCCTCACGTGACTCTCCGCCAAGCACCAACCACAGCACAGCATAATTAGCGAACGACAAGCCAACCACAGCCAAGCGAACGATAGCTTAGCTCGGACAGCCGCCGACGGGCCATTAATCCATCCATCACCAAAACGCAACATCGCTCGGCACAAGAGTCACCCCCCCTCTCCACTCACTCCGACCTCGCCTCTCTTCACCCCCCAAACGCTGGGGGCCACGACCAATTCAATCGAGCCCGGCTTGCCGAACAACCCTTGAAGGGCAAAAGCGGAACAAAAAAAGAGAATGCCGGTCCTCCGCCCGGTCGCTCGCGCGGCCGCCGCTGCTCGCAGCGCACCCTCCGCTTCCGCCTCCTCCGCCCTCCTCGCCAGCAGAAGCGCCGCGGCCCGCCTCCGCGGAAGCGCAGCGGCGCCCTTCTCGACGACGCCACGCCGCGCCGGCGGCGGCGGCATGCAGTACGACCCACCGACGGGCTGGTTGTGGGGCGTCCGGCCCGGCGAGAAGTACCAGAACGAGGGCTGGGAGGGCCCCTTCTTCTACGGGTTCTGGGGCAGCCTGATTGTGTTCATGATTGCGTACGCCTGGAAGCCTGACACAAGGTAACGTCTTGCCCCCCACCCCCTCTTCCCCCGTCCCCGAATCCGTTGGGGAGGTGAGGGAATTTTGTTGGCTGATTGCATCTCGGCGGACATACAGCATCCAGACGTGGGCCTTGGAGGAGGCGCGCAGGAGATTAGAGGCCGAGGGGATCCTGGAGGATCCGGAGAAGAAATAGATTGCTGGTTGGGCGGTCGATGGCAACGGCTCGGTTGGGTGGATGGGTATGCCAGGCCCCGTGGAGGATGTATGGACTTGGGGAACGAGGAAGAAATAGACGGAGGAATCAGTCAGTCAGTCAGTCAGTCAGACGCGGACACACCATTGCTACTACTACGTACACGCGGAACCGATGTACATGATTTGCTTTGTTGATTGGGATTTTCCTTCTCGTCGCCTCTTCGTCGGCGACCTACAGGGTCCATGAGCAGTAGAGCGGCCTCAGGTTAGACCAATTATCTCAGGTAGACAGGAGTTGCAGGCTACTATTCTGGGACGCTATGCGCCGTCGAATTGAGGGGTCATCATCACTGCCTTGCAAGACATGCACCGCGTCACTGGTTGTTCCGGAAACCCACCCAAATTACTCTACGCATTCGCCATGCTACCTATATACAAAAGATTTTAAAGCATGATCCGATCTACGCCCTAGCAGATATAGCTCCACTCGTGCTCATCATCACCGTACTGCCGCGCCTCGATCCAGTTCTTCATCTTGGTGGCAATCTCGCCCGACTCCTCGTGGTCCTTCAGCCCGCAGTGCACCATGCTGCCCTTCCAGCTGATGGCGCGCACGGGGCTCACAATGGCGGCCGTGCCAGCGCCAAACGCCTCGATCAACCGGCCCTCGTTGGCCGCTTCGCTCAGCTCTGCCATGGTATACTTGCGCTCCACCACGTTCCAGCCCTCGGGCGCGAGCCTCTCGCGCGCCAGCGAGAGCACCGAGTCGCGCGTGACGCCCTCGAGGATGGTGCCGTCGAGCGGCGCGGTGATTAGCTCCTTCTGGCCGGTCTGCTTGTTCTTGAGGGCCACGAAGAAGTTCATGGTCCCGACCTCGGTCACGTACTCCTCCTCGCCGAACAACCACAGGTTCTGCTGGAAGCCGCGGCTCATGGCCTCGCGCTGCGGCACGATGCAGGGGGCGTAGTTGGCGCCCAGCTTCTTGTCGCCCACGCCGCCCGGCCAGGCGCGCACCGCGTAGTCGGTCGCCTCGAGCGAGACGGCCTTGAAGCCCGTGGGGTAGTACGGCCCAACGGGCGAGGCGATGACGAACAGGAGGGCGGACCCGGGCGGGTTGACGCCGAGCGTCTTTTGCGTGCCGATCATGGTCGGGCGCAGGTACAGCGAGTAGCCCCGCTCCTCGGGGATGAAGCGGCTCTCGAGCTTGGTGAACTGGGCGATCAGGTCGATGAGGGCGGTCGAGCTGAAGTTGGGGAGGGCGATGCGCGCGGCCGACTTGTTGAAGCGCTCCATGTTCTTGTCCGGGCGGAAGAGCCGAATCTGGCCCGCCTTGTCCTTGTAGGCCTTCATGCCCTCGAAGCACTCAAAGGCGTAGTGGAACACGCAGGTGGCCGGGTCGAGCGACAGGTTCTGGTAGGGCAAGATGTGGGGTTTTTGCCAGCCCGTGGTCTTGTTCCACTCAATGGTGAGCATGTGGTCTGGACATTGGAAGAGTCAGCCCATATTCCTCTCGACTCGTGTTGGCCGGATGCCGCTACCGGTAAAGTTTCGCCCAAAGACCAAGTCCTCGGACTTCTTGAGCTCCTTGGGGTTTGGGCTCCTCTCGACGACGAGCTTGCTCGGGTCAATGTCCTGTAACTTGGTCTCCGACGCCGCCTCCGGGCTGATGCTATACTGCCGCGCAATCCGCAACAGGCCAAGCGGTGAACGCGGCGCATTGAAGCCGGCCGCTCTGGAAGCGCATCGTGGGAGGAGTTGTCGCATCATATTTGCGACTGCTGGTGGACTATGGAATTGCACGCCAATTGAGTGTTGGAAATTGAGTCTATTGACTTCCGAGCATCACTATGGTGTGTTAGGATGGAAGGCGAAAAGAGAATACAACAAAGGAAATCCCGGCGGGCAGTATGAAGCAGGAAGGACGGCCTGCAAGACTCACAGGAGGACCCTGCGAGCCGCGTGGTAAGCTACCCCGACGATTTCACAAAAATCTCGGAGTCTTATCGGAGCTCACAACACAGGCGCGCCTTTCCAGTGAGCTGGCCCAATCAAAAGCGGCGCTGATTTTGCTGGATTTGAACTGGGAGGAAACAAACGGCTGGCGCCGGATCTGGATGGTCAACCGCACCAACGCCCCTCTTATCAAATCCATTTGCGACTCTTCAATAATCCTGATTTCTCGTTCTCGTCTCTCTTCTCATTTTCATTCCCTTGTTTCTTTCATCTTCAATTCTTTTTTTGGGGACCATCTGTTTTCTTTCCCTCCTATGTTGTTTCCCTTTTCCTCTCTTCAAACCACATCGGGTTAGATGCAGTTATACTATCGGGTGACAAGGTCTCGTTATGTATCATCGCGCTAGCAATGGGTGCAGCCGGTCCCGCAATACTGGTATCTGCATTTTCAATACTAGCAAGGACGCCTTTCTCCCTTGCGATGCATTACCTCCAAAACGGGGTTCTTTTTTTGGGCATATGCAGCGTGTACTTAAACAGGGGTTTAAAACTTTCTATTATCAGCTTGCGCCGCAGTTGTGGACTCAAGAGCGCAAACCGAACGCAAGGTCGCCCAGAAAAGTACCGAGATAACTAACCAACACGTTAGGCCCCACCAACGCCCACGCATGCGGCCGAGAAGAGCAGAACCAGGTGTATCACTTTAGATGCTATCCCCTACGGATCACGAGACACGGAAACAGCGATGATAGCAAGTGCACCCGCCCCCGGGTGATACCAGATCCATCATGTTCGCCAACGCGCTCAAATCGATCTCGTCGACCAACATCTCGGCCAACTACACCATCTCGCCGAACCTCACTTCGATCGCCGGCCCCTGGAAGATCTACCCGGCCAAGAACAAGAAGACGTCCAAGGAATACTCGGCCTTTGTTTTCGACAAGAAGTCGCTCGATGCCCACAGCAATAGCCTGGGCCGGTCCGGCGCTGCCGCATTCAAGAAGACGGTCGAGGAGGTAGTTGAGCGGCTCAAGAAGGAGGCGTCAGCGCTGGCCAGGCTGCGGCACCCCTGCATATTGGAACTGGTAGAGCCGGTCGAGGAGACACGCGGTGGTGGGCTGCAGTTTGTCGCCGAGGCTGTGACAGCCTCGCTCTCGGGCCTGCTACAGGAGAAGGACGATCGGGAAAGAGGCAGCGGCCGGGCGAGCCGATACGTGACCGAGGATGCAGACGGAAACCGCAGGCGGCGGGAGCTTGAGATTGACGAGTTGGAAATACAGAAGGGCTTGCTGCAAGTTAGCAAGGCCCTCGAGTTTCTGCATGAAAATGCTGGCCTCGTTCATTGCAACCTTACACCGGACGCCATCCTCGTCAATGCAAAGGCAGGTTACCGTCTCCCTCCCGCTATGCCTAGAACTGTCGGAACTAACCTGATCGCAGTCGGACTGGAAGCTTAGCGGTCTCTCCTTCTGCAGCCCGCCGGAGCCCTCAACGACCAAGACATCAATCCAGCCCATCAGCCTCTCCGAGGTTCTCAACCCTGACCCCAGGCTACCCAAGTCCGTCCAGCTGAATCTGGACTATACCTCGCCCGATTTCGTCCTGGACAAGAACTTGACGACGTCCGCCGACATGTTCAGCCTAGGCATGCTCTGTGTATCACTATACAACTCACCTCACAGATCACCGCTGGAATGTAATGCCAGTCTGTCTGCTTATAAACGCTTCTTCCAATCTTCACAGAGCATCCCAACCTCAACAAACAACTTTCTCTCCTCCCGCCCGGTGCCCAAGGATCTCGCCAGCCATGTGCTACCAAGGCTCATCACGCGCAGGCCTGCTCAACGCATGACAGCTAGGGAGTTTCAGCAGAGCGAGTTCTTTGACAACATTCTTGTCTCTACCATCCGCTTCCTGGATGCATTCCCCGCAAAGACGGCGAATGAGAAGTCGCAGTTCCTCAGAGGCTTAGTCAAAGTCTTGCCGTCGTTCCCCAAGTCCGTCATGGAGAAGAAGTTGCTCCCCGCCCTGCTCGAAGAGTTGAAGGATAAGGAGCTCATATCCCTAATTCTGCACAACGTCTTCAAGATCATTGAGCTCCTGCCGTCTGGCAGGAGGGCGTTTGGCGACAAAGTGCGGCCTAGCCTAAAAGAGATATTTGTTAGCAACGCAAAGCAATCCCAGGAGAGAGATCCGGCCCGCGATGGTGGCCTCATGATAGTCATTGAACAACTCCCCGTGATTGGTGACAACTGCCCCGGAAAGGAGTTCAAAGATGGCAAGTACTAGTGCTATTTTAGCTGGCTATGCAATGGGGCGCTAACGTCATGTTTAGATATTCTGCCCATAATTTTTACTGCTCTAGAGTCGGCGACACCCTCGCTGGTGGATGCAGCGTTGAGAAGCCTCCCTACCGTGTTGCCTCTGCTGGACTTCAGCACAATTAAGAACGAGCTATTCCCAGTCATTGCGGCTATCTTTAGTAGGACCAGCAGTTTGGCCATCAAGGTCAGGGGCTTGCAGGCCTTCGTTACGCTCTGTGGGGGCTCCAATGAACCGGGTGGTGATGATGGACTCGACGGGCTAGCACCACAGAAGAAAAAGGCCACGTCGTCTACAGCGCTGGACAAGTACACTATGCAGGAAAAAATTGTGCCTCTGATCAAAGCGATCAAGACCAAAGAACCTGCCGTTATGATGGCGGCTCTCAACGTCCTTCAGATCGTCGGCAGGGTGGCCGACGCAGACTTTGTGGCCATGGACATTCTCCCTATCCTTTGGTCCATGAGTTTGGGTCCTCTCTTGGACCTGAAGCAGTTCCGGGCCTTCATGGAACTCATCAAGGATCTCTCAAGCAGGGTCGAAGAGGAACAGACGAAGAAACTACAGGAGCTGACGGGCGCCCATTCATCGCCCGCCGTCAAGGACGACTTCATGTCCTTCGGCGCCATCGGCGGCTCATCCCTCGACGCGAACGGCACTAGCGAGACCGATTTCGAGCAGCTTGTCAAGGGACGAGCTGCCGGCGCTTCCGCCAACCCCATGGATTCGGGATGGGATACTGTAGCATCAACCTCCACCGTCACCTCTCCCTCCTCAAACACCAGGGCAACAACTCCAACAGCCACCTTCTCCTGGTCAACGCCGCCCGCTGCCTCATCAACATCTCAACTCGGCGCAGTAAAAGCCCAGCAGCCGGGTGGCTTCAGGACAGTCACGCCTGACCTAACAAACTTCCAACCCATCGCACCAACGACCACGCAGTTCTCTCAGCCGCTACAGCCCACGCCCAAGATGGCCAGCGCCAGCACCATGTCACCAACCGCGCCTCAATCGACATCCATCAATTGGGGAGCAGCAACAGCCAGCACCGCCAACAGCAATCTGTGGTCATCATCCCCCGCAACCGCACAACAACCGCCGGCATCCGCCTTTGGGTCCCTCTCCCTCGGCCAGCAGCAACAACCACAGGCACAGAACCGCACCCCTTCCTTCTCCCTCCCCCCGCCACCCGGCGCGGGCGCGGCTGGAGCACCGTCGGGCCTATCTGGCTTCAGCCTTGCGCCGCCTCCGAACGCACCACAGACACAACCAACACGGGCTCAAGCGTTCGGCGCCGGGGGGGTGAGTAATAGCCTCAGCAGCCTGAGCAGTCTAGCGTCGAATACCAGGATGGGGGTCACAGGGACGGGGTCGGGGACGGGCATGGGCATGGCGACGGCGATGAAGAACATGAATGTCGGCAATGGCAACGCGTCGGGCATGAGCATGAACAGCATGATGGGCATGGGCGGTATGGCGGGCATGGGGGCGATGGGTGGCGGTATGGGTCAGCAGCAGCAGCAGCAGGGGCAAAACCAGGGGCAGGGCCAAAAGACTGGGCTGGACAAGTACGAGAGTTTATTATAAACCAATCTAGAGCGGCGGGACGGGCGTAGAACAGAGTGGTAGTTTGGCTGATTTGTCTTCATGTGTAACTCTATCATGACGTGAGCGTGTTTGGTTGGATTTGACTGGTTACGTTGAGCAGGCTAGCGAAATAGCATTCACTCCATACATAGAAACGATGTCTTGCTTCGCCTGTCTTGCTGGCAGGGGTTTACAGTTTAGAGACGTCAGGGTGTAGTATTATTGCCCCGCGTTTCGCGTTATGGCAGGGACTCTTGACATGCCGAATGAACGGCGCTTGACCGGGAGTGACAGAGCTGGATGGGCGGGGAGGAGGGCATCATCCTCAGAGACTCTAGATATCATGAAACCCGCTCGTGTTGTACTCTACAGCTACGCTCCGTTACTTTGCCGCATTAGATCTAGCTTTTGGATCAAAAAGGCTTGGTGAAACCCATCTCGCGGGCTGCCCGCCACACCTCTCCCTACTTCCTACTTCGTACAATACTGGGGGGTGGGGGTGAGACGAGAGACTTTGGATACCCCAATAGGTTACGTGAACACGGGCACGCAGATGTTTCCTATTAGCGTACCCGTCAGGACCATGACATCCTCTGAAAACAAGCAAATGAGGTTCCCCAGTCAGGAGGATCCCCGTCTACTTCATTGAGCTGCGGGTTGGAGGTAAATCAAGGCTGGGGAAGAAACAAAGAAGCACAAGAAGGGAAAAAGGAAAAGGGGACAAGAAAAAAGCAAGACAAAACAGGGTATCATGTCTCTTGAGAAAGGGAAAAGGGATAGAAGAAATCCAAGGTAGAGAAGCCGACAACCGCGCAAGCAAGCAAGGAAGTAAACAAGCAGCTCATCTTCGACGCCGTCTCAGGTCAACTTCTCGTCCTCTTCTTTCTTCGCCTCCCCTTTCCCCTCTTTCTTCTTCTCCCCATTCGCCCCCAGGGGCGGCTCCACCTGGACGAACAAATGCCTACTGCTGAAACCCTCAGCGAGCGTCGTCTCGACGACCTGCCCTTCGGGGATCATCTCGTGCTTCAGGTCCCACCCGGCGCGCCGGCACAGCTCGGACACGACGATGTCGCAGTCGCCGAGCAGATCAATGTCGAAATTGACGTGCGACACGGGGGTCCGGCTGATGTAGATCTGGGGGATGTGCGGCGGCAGGAACGGCACCACCTCAGACACGGGGGCGACCTTAAGGCTAGTGCCGATGACGATGACCAGGTCGACCAGGTCGCGGTCGTGCTCCGTGAGGCGCTTCGAGAACTCGTCGGGGAGGGGCTCCCCGAAGAAGGTGATGTCAGGCTTCATGACGCCGCAGGCGCCGTTGACGGGCGTGTGGTGGTCAAACTCCGAGTCGGAGTTGCTGTCGTAGTCGCCCGGGCGGCGGCGCACCTTCTTCTCGGAGCCGTCCTTGTGCACCTTGCGCTTGCGGCTGTTGTTGGTGGTGCGGCTGCCCTGCGCGCACTTGCGGCAGCGGGGGATCTCGCCGGCCTTGATCTCGGGGAAGAGCGTGTCGCCGACGACCTGGTAGCCGCACTTGACGCACGACGCCGTCGCGAAGGACCCGTGGCACTGCACGAGCTTCTCCGGCTTGATGCCGGCCTTGGCCTCGAGGTTGTCAATGTTTTGCGAGTAGTTGGTCAGGAGCTTGCCCTTTTGCTGCAGCAGCGCGATGAAGGCGTGCGTGGGCGAGAAGCGCTCCGTGCTGGGCAGGATGTCGCGCGCGACCGAGTAGAAGATGGTGGGGTCCTGGCGGAAGACGTTGATGTCAAAGACTTCCTGGGGGTCGTTGAGGCCTAAGTGCTCCAGCTTGGAGTAGAGGCCGGTGCCCTTGGAACGGAAGTCGGGGATGCCCAACGAAGTCGAGATGCCCGCCCCGGTCAGGACGATGATGTTCTGCGACCTGTGCAGGAGGCCCACTGCATCGTCGATCGAGTTGTACTTGAGCAACTTGGCCCGTTTAGACAACTCGCGGCTGATGGCAAGACTGAGCAGGCCGTAATACGCATCGTCCTCGGCGCCCTCGAGGAACGCGGGCGGACGGATGCCGAAGGCGGTGAGGAGCTTCTTGGCCGTGATGAGACCGGCGTCGACGCTCCGCTGGCAAAAGACCTCGGGACCCACGGCCCGCAAGAGCTGGCGGAACTTGATGGCCTCGTCCGGAGTGCAGGCGTCGGGGTCTGAACGGATGCGTCAGAGTGACACTCGGTAATTGCTGTGGTCAAAGAGAAACTTACCGTCAGTGAAGAAGCGATCCTCGGCCAAGTCTTCCAGCGCGTCCTCAAACAAAGACTCAGTTTCCCAGGACTCGCCGAGGTCTTTGACGCGCTCTTCGAGCTCACTCAGGCCGGGATTGGGAACGTCGGGCGGTGCTTCCTCATTAAGGTCTACAAAGTGGCGCTTCTCATCATAGTCAACCACATTCTTGACCCGTGCGCTGGGTTTCCGAGTTGCAGTGCCGTTGCCTGTTGCGCCGTTCTTAGTCGCGGCGCGACGCGATGAATCCATTGCCGTTGCTGTGTCGCCCCGGTGTAGGTTGGTTGGTTGGTTGGGTTGGGTCGGGGTAACTCGTTTGTCTTGTGTTTCGGGAGTGGATGGCTATGGGGGGGATCCTTCAGCGACTGTCTGCGTGGCAAGCAGCAATCGGAAATAGACTTTTCGGTTTCCGAAATTTCAGGCTGTACCTTGAAATTGAAATTCAAGCTCTCCCTTGGACTTCGCAACCTTGGATGTCTCACCGCCTTCCGAAACAGGCTAGCTGAAGAGCGCCGGTATTTTGCGAGTTCAGCCCGTATTTCCCGTTTTCGGAATTCTATGTACGAGACTGACCGATGCATGACCCGAGATGAGCCTCGAGCAGAGCGCTGGCTGGTTTCTCTGGTAAGTGGCGTGTCCCGGTTGAACAGGGGGAACGTAGCCGTGACACAGAGTGGAGTTTGAAATACGTCTCCATCTTGCCAAAACTGGGTTTTGCTTGCAGCCAAATACTGCCGCGAAACAAAGCCCACCCATGACCCGTTCATGAGGATGCCAACCGAAGGTAATGAAGCATTGCCGAAGAGCCTTTTGTGTTGCATGTTTTTAACAATCCTCTGCGTCTTATTGCTATTATTGTGGTGAGTAACTAATAACTTGGAGCCTTCACATGATTGCTCCTACGGTTTGAAAAAGCAATCTGGTCGGTGAAGCCCTTGAGAGAGTGTGGTGGTCTAAGCCATCGTAATCAATGACTTCCAGGGAGTTAAGTATGATGGCCCTAGAGTAACCTAGCTCTTGTTGTCCGGTATTATCGCATGGAGCAGGAGAAACGTAAGGGACGTTGTTGAATTCTCTCACCCTTCTCAAGCACAGCTCGACAGGAGCAAAGTCGCGCAGTCGCTATGACCTTGGTTCTCTAGCAAGCAATTGACATATGAAACCATACGATGGCGCCCCGCTTGCTAGCCTATCATTCATGATAATTTAGTTGTTGTGCTGAGTCAGAACACTCGCCGACAACGGTACGGGCGACAGGCAGCAGGCAGCAGGCAGCAGGCTGTTGGGCCATGAACAGCCGAGGACCTCCGCTGCGGCACGCCACCTTGGTAGCGTGCCTACCTTCTCTCACCTAATCAGCTCCTATCGTAGCATCCGGGTTTGCCATCAGTAGCCCGGTAGGTGCCTAAGTTGAAGCGTCATCGGCTGAAGCTACGCCCGGAACTTCGACCGGAGGCCTTTGTGCGGAAATGGCAGCCTGTATGTTCCATCTGGGCTCATTGACTCCTCTGGAGTAGGTCCAATTTACTCGAACGCCCGTCATTAGTAGCCATATCTTACTCAACAGCAGGATGTAGGTCGAGGATGATGCTTATTATTCGCAGCCGGCACCAATTCTTAAGCATGGCTGTCCCAGCTTGCCAGCTGGGGACTTGTACATAATTGTTACGGCTGCTCTAGCTTTAGCTTCTACGGTGCGGGAAATGGAAACATTCAAAGCAAGGGAAAACGGCGATAGTTGACTGATAGAAGATGGCGGAGCCTACCTCGGGCCAGGTAATCCAGGACGCAATCAACAACCCTCCCTAACCTCTCTCTATCCAATCTTATGTTCCCATGCTCCGGTGTCGGAAGCCCCACGCACGAAACTGGCAGTGACCTCACTTATCCTCAGCACCCTCACGGCGCTTCAGCATGCCCACTGAATCTCTATCTTCAAGTTCAAGGTTACTAGGGGCTCACCGGAGCTGCCGTGGCCCCAAGGTGTTTACATAGTGGCTGAGCTGAAGGAGGCGAGGGTGGCGACTTGCCGCCGGGTGCGCCGGCATCGGTTGGTGTAGCCCTCGCTCGAGTTCACTTGGTACTACCGTACCTACTGTTAGCATTTCCCTTCTCCCTACATTTCCCGATCCCGGTCTGATCCGGTCAGGGCTGGGGAGCCACTTACAATCCTGTTCGCTTGCAGGCTGCAGATCAGACCACATGTGCTAGTTGCCGTGCCTAAGGCGCAAGCACTGGGGGACAATTGCTGCGTCGCTTTTGCGCGAGTTAAGCCATGATTATTCAAACAGTAAAGCCAACGATCAGAGGCTGATGCCCAGACAGTCCAAACTAGCACAAGGCGGTAGGTATAGATCGTGGTCTCGGCAATTCCCAGGAACGCTCGATTCACTTGAGTGAGCGACTTAGGGGCCGGATGGTAAAACTACGATAATGGCTAATGAGGTTGGTGTAGGATGGTGTGCAGAGCTTGCACACTGCGGATGCGAGCAGACGATCGGTCTAGTGTTACAGGAAAGAGAGGGAGCGGGGCAACAAGACGGTGGACTCATAAATTTGTATGCATGTTTTGCTTAGGATGCGGCGATGGCGCGAGATATATCAAACATCCGGTGAGACGTGTAGCCACGCACGATAAGAGTTGTCGGTGCCTGCTCTTTCCCACAAAGCCACGATAATAATTAGGTTGGTACGATCCATCTCGGAGTCGTCCATTTCAGAGATGAAACTATTAGGTAACTAGATACAAAGGCTATCAATTTCTCTTGGGACGGCTGTGCAGCCGGCCCTTAACGGTTGCTGATTGCCTGACTAGGAAGTACGTACTTAGAGCGCGTGAGCACAATCGGAAGGTTGCAGTTATAGTTTCCTGCATGGTAGACAGAGGCAGGCCTGCTTGATTTTTTGCCCACCCTACAGGTACCTGATGCCGGCTCGTTTTTTGGGTAGCTGCCTGACTCGAGTACTAATTACGCGTCCGTCGGGCAACATACTTGTGCGGGAAAGCGCTGACCTGGCTTTCTTTCGTTGGATTGCTGCTGGTGTCTACTGCAGAATAATCAGCGTAAGAAATTCCCTCAATCTGTTGACCTGGTTGCTTTTCCGACGGCCAGGCGCAATGCGGGTGCACCATTAGCGGTAATTTCCCTATGGCGTTGAGGGAACAGTTCTCTTGGTAACCAGGTTCTTGCCAAGGCAGAATTGTTGAGTTTCCTATGCTGGAACACGCATTTGTGCATTTTTATAAGCCTGCCCTATTTGTCAAATTCAGTGTCAGTTCCCCGAGGCCTGCAGTATACCTTGTCTTGCATCTTTGGCGCGTCATTGAGAATGTGGCAAGACAATTAATTAGCAGATGTGAAAGTACCTAGTTTCGCAGTCGATTAGAGCGGGTTATGAGACAGGGTGTATACCTAACCCATACTTCGCAACTCGGCGACAATGCGCAACAGTGATTTCCGGCAAATAGAGGAGGTGGCTTAAAGGCAATGGGTAGCATAGAAGATTGTCATTGTACAGTAAAGCTATACCTACGGGCGGCGAATGCGAAGCTATGCTCTGACTTGAATAATCGTCACCGACATCTCCGCTACGCTGCACTCAACCATCATCTCAGCTAAAAATAAACCGCCTCTCGGAGTCTAGGATTTTGGGATCCCACCGTAGGACTGTCCGGATTCGATTCTCGGTATCAAGCGCGAGCAGCCTCCCCGAGAGGCTTCGGTCGGCTAGGTTCCTGCAGCGGCTTGGATTCGCTACGGTTGCCACCTCGTACCTGTCCCCATTGGGACCCTGAAGAACGAACCCCACTTCTATGTCGCCGACTGCATGGCCTGCTATCCCTGTTCCGTCGACTTGGCGCGCCTTAGTCGACGGCTAAGGTCGAAGATTTTGAGTCTTCCCTCAAGTCGTGGCACACGCTCCGCCGCCCGCAGGGCAAGTGATTCTATCCTGCCAGCGAGGGCGCACCACGCAACCCAGTCTCGAACGCGGGCATGAGGGTCCTGTTCAACGAAGGATGTGTGTTATTCGGCTTGGCTTCGGACCCGGACACGTTCCGCCCGCGGTAGCTCGGCTGGTGTAAGAAGGCCTGGCACGTGTACAGGTTTGTTTTAGAGAAGTTTGAGCTGCGGTCGAGGTGTTTATCGAACTAGAGTAGTCTGGTACCACATGTCCGAGCCGGAGCAGCAGGCGCCGTTCTTAGAGCGCCTAGGGAGGTTTGGTCTATGTTTCTTCCGTAGCGGCCGAATGATTATAGAAATCGCACATAATAGGGAAATCGATAGGGCCATGTTTTTGTCACAGAGGTCTAATTATCAATTATCAATTACCTAGAGCATCCGTTCTCCCAAGCTAGGCACTAGGTGTCGCAGAGAGCTGCGGCTAATAAATCAATAGTAATAATCCGTGTAACTCGATCAGCATTCTGTGCGCTCCTGCGCGTTATAGAAAGTGTCATGGATTAACCACAATGAATATTACAACTCTGTAAGAATGCATATGAACGAGAGCTCCGACAACGCTATTTACACCTTGTATGATATTCGATTGTATCGCTGCAAGTGCAGACCTGTAGTCAAGTCGCCAAGCGGCAGATAGGAAAAGAAAACGAATGTATGTCTATGCAGAACACCACCAACTCCCTATCCCTACAAATGCTCACCCGCTAGTCTGCTCGTTTGCCCCGCTGAAATCCCGTGTTTTCCACCCACATCTTAATGTGATGGTGTATACACACTATTATACATATAAACATCGAAGTGGCCCTGGCATTCCGGATCGGTGTCGCATGCAGCAAACCGCAACTGACGGACCGGATCTGGCCACGAATTTTACTAGCCGAGGTCTGCCGAATTCTGCCGGCGACGCGCGGCCCGGCCGTGGTGGGCGGACCTTGTGCGGCGGCCGCCCCAAGGTAGGCGATCCTAGCGAGTTCGCGCCTCGGGGCGTAGAGTCTCGCCGTAAAACTCCGAACCGTCCAGGTGTGATTAACTATTTCGCCGTCCCTCATACACCACCGCTAACACTCCTTCAAGGGGTGGGGGTGGAGGGCGACTTGGGAGGCTTCGGAACGCTGAGAATCGGAACATCTTGGTTGCGTGAAGGAACTTCCTCGCCAATATCCTGTGGCTCATCCGAGAGGACCTGCTCACCAAGAATAGACTGGTCCGCCGCCGGCTGCGGGTCATTCCGAGAACCCTGGCGAGAGATGGACGGCCTCGGGAACTGGCCAAATTCGGCGTCACCCCGCCGATCGATAGGTGACCATCCGGCGCCGATACTACCTGCCACAATGCCGGTCATAACCGTAGCCGCACCAAGAGCGCTATTTGACCGCGACCGCGTGCTCCTGCTCCTCCGCCGCGAGTCGGGAGTCGGCGCGACAGAGCTGTAGCTGTCCTCGCGGGTGGGCGTCTGCGGAATACGGTGGATCGAATTCGATCGAGAGTGCTCCCTGCTGGGTGCCGGACTCTTCTTGGGGAGGAGGAAACTCTCGGGGTGCTGCATGGCGAATTTGAGGTTGTTAAGGCGCCCGCCCTTGACGCGTTTGAGCCATGCAAGCTCATCCCTAATATCAGCAAGCGCTGCGGGATACGAGGTCTGCGCCTCATCATCTGAGATGGTGACCCCCGGTACCTTCGAGTCCCTGCGCTTGAAGGATTCGGGAACGATGGCTAATAGCAATTCGTCGGGGATGAGACGGATGATTACTCCGACCGGGATGGAGATGACACCCAGCACGATAGCGATGCCCCACATAACAGGCGGCTGGCCGTCAGGGGCGATGCGGAAGGCTGTGCCGCCAACCATGACGATCAGGACTTGGCCTCCGCACATGATGGCACTGATGCCAAGGAAATACGGATTCCTTAGCATGCCTTCGAATATGTTGAACTTGTTATCTAGGCGTCGGTTGCTGCGTAACGTTAGCGGATCATTCTCTGCTAGTTGATTATCTTTGGGCGGTCTGCACTTACTTCCACTGGTTGAAGATCTGCATCCACACAAACGTGTTGAAAACCAAAGTGTGAATCTGGTCGTCCGTTATGTTATCAGGACCAGGAAGGATCGAGACGCCACCAAAGTAGATCAAGAACGTAATCAACAGCTGATATACAGCTTGCCCGAGGATCATCTTCCACATAGTGACCGAGATGATCGAGGAGCCCTTGCGCTCGGGCTTGCGCTCCAGCACGCTGTCCTGCGGGGGGTCTGTCGCTAGGGCAAGCGCAGCGAGAGTATCCATGATGAGGTTGACCCACAGGAGCTGGACAGCAGTCAAAACAGCCGTCTGATCATCGCTTTGCACAGCCGAAACGAAGGTCAGGACTACGGCAGTGACGTTGACAGTGAGCTGGAATTGGAGGAAGCGCTTAACCGCATCGTTGACCGCGCGGCCCCATTTTAGCGCCTTGACGATCGAGTTGAAGTTGTCGTCCATGAGGATGATCGCTGAAGCCTCCTTAGCAACCTCGGTCCCAGCGATGCCCATAGAGAAGCCAATATCAGCCATCTTGAGGGCGGGCGCATCGTTGGTGCCATCTCCCGTAACGGCGACAGTTTCGCCCTTGTCCTTGAGACGCTTCACCAGAATACGCTTGTCCTCGGGGCTGGACCGTGCCAGGACGTGCAGGCGGGGGATGATCTCGTCTTGTTCGGCCTTGGTCATGTTCCGGAATACCGGGCCCTCGAGGACCAGGCTGTTGGGCTGGAGGATACCGCAGTCCCGAGCAATCGCCTCGGCCGTCAATCTGTTGTCTCCGGTAACCATGCGAACCACGACACCGGCCAGCTGGCAGCTCCTGACGGCCTCGGGGACCCCGGGGCGAAGGGGATCCTTGATACCAACCATGCCGACGAACGTCATATTCCGGCAGATGTCCTCGAAAACGATTTCATCCTTCTCGGCGTTAAGACGGGGCGAGGGTTTAGGTGGCCAGCGATCAAAGTCTCGATAGATGAGGCCGATAGTCCGCAGCGAATTCCGTGCATAGGTCTCGATTAACCTCCTAATAGTCTCGCGGTTATCCTCGTTCAGAGTTGCAGAGGCCAGGCCGCTGGAGGGATCACGCAGGACTTGCGTACACTTCTCCAGCATGATCTCGGAGGCGCCTTTGACATATAGCCGCGCTTTACCATTGTCAAGTTGGACCACAACGCCCATGCATTTGCGTCCCGAGTCAAATGGGATCAGGTGCAGCGTCTTGGCGTTGGCCCGCTCTTCAGCGACCGGGCCCATTGCCAGATGTTCCCTGGCGAGGATGAGCAGAGCGGTTTCCGTCTTGGAGCCGATGAAGGTCTGTTCCCCATCATCGTCGCCTTCGAATGCGGTCGAGTTGAGCGAGATGGACTTCAAAACCAACTCCTTGACTTCGGGGCTCAGCGTCTTGACGAGTTCTTGAATTCCGACTTCCTTGTCCACGGACTCCTGGGCGTCCGGAGTGGACGTGGTGCCGAACCGATGAGTCGTGCCGATAGTCCCCGCCACGACCTGCATTTTATTCTGAGTTAATGTCCCTGTCTTGTCCGAACAGATTGTAGTCGCATTTCCCATAACTTCGCAGGCCTTGAGGTGGCGGACCAGGTTGTTGTCCTTGAGCATACGTGTAGTAGCGAAAGCGAGAGCTAGAGTGACGGCGAGTGGCAGACCCTCAGGAATAGCGACGACCACAATGGTGACAACGACGATGAAGATTTCAATGAATCGCTGTCCCTTGGCTGCCGGTGTGTAATCGGCGTACTGCCTCGGAAGCCGGACAAGGAAGATGATAAATAGGACAAGGAAGAGAAGCAGGGCGACAGCGCCACCAATCTTGGCGATGTATTCGGCAATAACGTTCAGCTTAGACTGCAATGGCGTAATCTCGGGGTCCTCGTTGAGAGCCATCATGGTCTTGCCGTAGCTAGAGTAAACTCCGGTGGAAGTGACCATGAAAGTGCCGACACCCTCCATGACACGCGCACCGGACTGAATGAAGGGATCCATCTTCTTGAGATTCTCGCGGTTCTCAATGGCCGCAAAGACCTCGTCGGCAGACCTTTTCCGAATAATATCGGACTCGCCAGTCGCTTGGGATTCGTCGCACTTTACGTTGAAGCCTTCAATGAGAATACCGTCGACGGGGATCAAGTCGCCAGGCTCGAGATGCACAACATCACCAACCAGGATATCGAAAACCGAAATCTCGATCGTCTTTCCAGACCGAACCACCCTGACCAAGCGATCTTGCTTCTTCCTGTTCAGCTTGGCGAACTGACGCTCCTTCTGAAAATCGTTGAGAGAGCCGACGAGAACCACGATGACGATGGCGGCGATGATGGCGACACCCTCGACCCATTCTACGCCGGGATTCGACGCATCGTGCTCCTGGGGACCGAATGTCTGATATAGGCCAACGGCAAGCGAGACGACGGCAGCGGCGGATAGCAGGATGAGCACCTTGTCGTTATACGTGATCCACATGAGCTGCAAAAGGCTTTTGCCCTTCTTCTCGGGAAGTCTGTTGTCTCGAAAAACGCGCTTCCTAGACGAGAAGCCATCGGTCGCAGAATCGTGCCTCGTCGAATGCGCCCCTGAATCGTCGGTACTCGCGGGCGAATTGCTGGAACCTTCGGTCAGGGCCTTGTCGGAGACGTGCCTGGTGGCGTCTTCAAAGGAGACGGATCCAGCCAGGGAGGTCTCATCGAGGCTCAGGCCCGTCTTCCGGTTACTGCGCAGGCCCTTTTCGATTCCAGCCAGACCTCCCAGTTTCCAAAAGGCAGACAGGCTTTTCGGGTCGAACATTTTGTTGAGCATGCCCGGGCTGAAAGCGAACGGGTTGTCGTCGACCTTGAAATCGTCTTCCTTGCCGTGGTCAGGTTGGAGCGCGTTCGTGTCGTTCACGATGCGGTCGACCTCGGGGCTATCGCCAAACGAAGGAACATTCTTCTCGCCTGAAGACGAGCCCGCAACAACTGTGTCACCTTGGGAGGAGGTGATAGAACGGGTATCATCGGCCGAGTTCAGCGAATTCTGGCGGGATCGCTGCGTGTTGGGAACAGACAGGAAACCCTGGTTAGGGCCGTTGCCCCGGAAGGCAAACGGATTCGAGACATTGTGCGGGCTGGTGGGCCGACTGTCCCTGCTCTCCGACGTCCTTGAGACTTGCACCTCGGGCCTCGATAGGGAGAGACTGCCCTTCTGCGAGCCCACGCCCCCATCAGTCGGCGACACAGGCGAGTTGGCGACGGCTTGCGAAGCACCCTCAGCATCGGGCTCGACTGCCGGACTCGGGCTCACGGCCGCGGTGTCAATGGTGATGGTAGGCCTATGGAACATTGTCAGGAGCCGGTTGGCAGAAATACTGAGGGCAGCGGTGCGGTGCGGAGGTTGAGAGATACATACGCTCTTCTACGAGCGGGAGCTGGGTCGCCCTCCTGGGCATCCTGGCTGGGCCCTGCCATAACAGCTGAAGAGGCGGGCCGCGGTCGTCAGCGACAATGGCTCAGCCCACGGGGGCGGCTGGGCAGTAGTAAAAAGTACTAGAACGGGCGAAATGCTCGAGGGTGGCGACCGAGGCCGTTGGTGGTGAGCGGCAATTGCGGAGAGGCTCGTCAGCTCCAGATTTCTGCCTTTCCGGGAAGTTCTGCCTTGTCCAGCCACGCTCGGTCGGTATAGTGGACCTCAGACGCGAAAGCTCATGAGGTCGCCCGGTCTTAGTGACGGGTCAAAAAACTGTAAAGGAGGCGGTGGAGGTATTCGACAAGAGTTGAGCGGCAGCCCAGGGCGCTCTTCAGTCCAGGTCAGAGGAAATTAACCATGGGTGTAGGAGGGAAAAAAGACGAGGACGCGCGTGCACTTGGGCAGCTGCGGTGAATGCCAATGTGCGAGCTTGTAATCGGGGAGAAGCGAGGAAGAAATGCGAGACCGAGGCGGAGCAGCAATGACGACAATCTTGTAAACGCTCAAGAGAACGATTTAGCAAGTAGCATCATGACTATCAAATTCCGATAAGAAATCCAGAAACATAAGAGTAGAAGTCGAGGACGACACAGTTCTCTGGCAAACTTGGGTGTCGTTCATCAGGGCATTTCCCTCCCTTCGCTCCCTCCTGTCCTTCTGAGCGGATCGGCTGGTTATACGCCAAGCGAGGCTGTGCACGCGCTTGGCCGAATCAAGACAAGGGCGGGGCGCTTTTATTTTTCCACGGTAACACCCTAAATTTTTCGAAGCGGGTCCCCTTCTCCTTTCTGACTCGAATAGAGTGTAACCTTCCCTGTTTTTCAGACAGCTCGAGACACACCATGAGGTTGCCTTTACTTGGCCTACGTCGTGCAAGCCCTCACACATCGAAGCATTAAGCATCTATGAGCACTTAGTTTATAGCTGCGGAAAGCCATACCATTGCATCAGCGGCAACCAGCCCAAGTCAAGGTTGCTGCCAAGTTACTCTACGCAGCCAACGGAGCGACGAGTATGTACTCCGTACATTCGATGTACTTGCGGGACGGGTATTGAGAAACCCAGATAAACAGGGCGAACTTCCCCCTGCGGCAGAAAATTGCTGCGCCAACTTCCTGCAGCCGCCGCCGAGGAGACCATGTGGGTCACCTCCACAAACAAAACCCGTGCATCGAATTCATGTCCAGCTGCACCAGGACGCCACAGCACCTCCTCTCAACAAGACACTGACTCGCTGAGCCTGGTCACTGTGCATTTTGTCTGCCCTGCTGTCTTATTTAAGGTTTGAGAGCAGACCTCCACCTCCTTCTCCACAGTGATCTTGACAGTAAATTAGCTAGTGGGTCTTGGGGTCCAGGTCATTTAGGATCTTCACACAAGGAATTTCCACAAGATCTGAGCCATCACCCAGACACCCAGACACCCATCATGCCAGAGGCATTGCGTGCATCGATGGCCCGTACTTCACTTCTACCATGAACTCTTGGGTGTGCCAGCAGGGATGGAAAGGGGGTTTCAAGAATGTGATGGCCTTCCTTGCCACTGCCAAGTCCCTCAATGGTCAACCCCACAATCTGGGATGGCGATCGGGGAGTGTCCGATCGCTGCAGCACCGTCCTAGCACATGCACAGCAAAGAGAACCTTTGACGAAGCAGGTCAGGCCTTGACACGGTATGTATGGGACAAGCAAATCGGCTTCGTCGTTTGGGGCGCAGCGCAGCGGCCATCAGATAATCGACAGCTTTTGTCGACCAGCAGTCTCTACCCATTCTTGATGCCGACCCAGAACAATGCCGCTCGAGCAATCCCGCTCCGCCCGGCTAGTCTTGCCGTTCATCCCAAGTCTCGGCTCGAATTTGTTCTCGGGACTTGTCAGGAGAACCGCCGCGTTTCGTGAAACACTTCTTTAGTTCCCACCCCACGGTCACCCCTTTCCCCGTCTGCCGATTGGCCGTGGAGCAGCCTCGAATGCACGCAAGGGCGCCATCGACATCACATCCCAGCCTCGAGTTTTTGACATCAGACAAAATCGACTTGACAAACGACAGAAACGCTGGATGGCGCTGGCCTAGGATAGTTGTCAATCGTCTTCGCCAACGACGGCTCTAAGGAACGAGGAAACCAAGCCATGTCTCATGATGCAGCCTTCTCTGCCGCTATTGAGCACGCCTTCATGCACCGTGATACCGCCCTCTCAGCCGCGTGGGCACCAGAGCCGCAACTCTCAGCAACGTCGGCTGTTCCAATGGGCGCCTTTGGTATTGGTGGCACTGCACCGGCGTTCCATCCAACTTTCCAACGACGCTTGATCTTTGCCGCGCTCGGCCATGGTGAGACCTAGCTACGGCAGGGCACACGGCGAGGCTCACCCAAAGAGACCGAGCTCGGCCGTTGCAGGGCGAAAGTAGACAAGAAGAAAAGGAAGGCCGGAATGGATGAGTATGCCCTGTGCTAAGATGTCGGCGGCAAGTGTTCGCGGCTTTTCTCAGCCTTCCGGCTGGTGGTAGATCCGAACTAGTCGAAACGGCAACATCCAAGCGTTTGAAGGCTGTGCCGAGCTTGGTTGTCTCAACACCAACAGAAGAGTGATTCTCCCGCGCGGCGTTGGTGCCGTAGAGTGCCTCACGGACATGCTTCATATTTACGCAATAGGTTCGTTAGAATAGAGCTTGTTTCGGCCAGGTAGCGTTGCTGCTGTCCGGGCAACAGGACACTCTTGTCCTGCCGCCGTTTTAGGTCGTCGAGAACCTCTTTCGTTTCTGGCCTTTGCTTTCCCGATTAGCCGATAATCCATCTGCATCGAACTGCTCCACTGGTCGCCGAGGGTTCGACGAGAGATTTGATAGCGTTTGGCTCTGTTTGGCTCTGTTTGGTTCGCTATGCTTCTAGAAGACCGTTGGTAAATTGCGCCTCCATGACCGAACGCCCAGACTTCCAAAACGGGCAGCTCGGCAAACCTTGTACAGTGCATAGCACATACTTATGTTGAATAGGGTGATTGGGAACCGACGCTGCAATATGAGACAATCGGAACAAGCCGAGCGTCCAATAGCTTAACTACCGCCTCCACAAGAGCAAGACGTGTCGTTAGAGACGTTTTCGATTGGCCTTGCGATCACCTACCATACATTGCGATGTGCCGGATCGGCTAACCGCGGATATACTACCTCGTCAGTCCATCGACAACTGTCAAGGCAGAGGATAAACCCCGGATCTATTGGTTCAGAGGGTGTAATTGCATCACCGAGGGATTTCTTGGGCGGTTGTGAAGACACGATGCCAGCACCGTGGGAACGCCACTTACAGCATAGATGGTGCCAGTCATACAACTAGACCAACATATCGGAAATTCCCTCATCTTACTAGTGTAATCTTTCCGCTCTCGGCGGGCCTTTCCCGACACAGAAAGAGAAGCTGGTCAAATGAGTGAGGCAGTGCAGTGCAGAGTTGGAGCCCGATGACATTGCCTTGGCACCACTTGGGGGTGCTGACGGATGTGTTGGCATGGATGTGCGGTGTTTGCCTGGCAAAAGATCCGGGTTGCTGTTTGTGACATGGCGGCAACAGCAGGTGAGATTGAACGTACAGTGTGTCAGCAAGGTTCGGGTGGTGCCGAGTTTTGGGTTTGGGCAACTCCATCGAGTCGACCGAGCAGAAGGGACGGGAGGTTGGGAGGTTGCGTATGCGACAAAGCGGCAAGACTCGCATTAGACATGAGATCGCACCAGCCGCTCGGCCCAGTAAGACCACCCGACGTATGAGGCAGAAATCCCGCGTATTCCCAGGACACAGCCCGGTCTTGGGGTTGGCGAGACTCATGAAAAAAAGAGCAACATGGAGTAACATAGAAACCCTTTCCGATGCTGACCACCAGAACCACCTACCAACCCCTGATCACAACATTCTTGGCTGTCATGGCATTCTGTAGGACCCCACGTTAGATCGGTCTGCAAACACATGGCATCGAAGGTCTTGAATCTGCGGCCCTGGCCCCGCAACCAACCTCAATTATCGGAAACGACTTGTGATCGACTTCCCGATCTGGAAAGTAAGATTCAAACCATAAGCCTAAGCCTCCTACCAAGCCGCTACGCGTCGTTACCAAGGCACATCTGCCGCGCGTATTCATCTCCCGTCTCCGCCGCAGCAAAGCTGCAGCACCTTTCCCGGTCGACCAACTTCATCTAGTATCCGCAACCCCCACAACCGTCGCACACGGTCCGAGGGACTTACCCCCACCGTCTCCCCAAATCCACATCCCTCACCAACACCATACCATCATCGTCATCACCCTCCTTTTCCGCGACCTCCTTCTTCACCTTACCCCCGTCCACATCGTCCGCCCCGCGAGGAGGAGAAGGAACAACAAACTGCTTCACCCCCCTCCCCACCACCCCCCTCCAGAATCCCGCCACGACCCCGGTCTGCCCCTCCCCGGTCTGCTTGAAGTCCGGAAAGGCGTTCACCTCCAGGAGCCACGCCGTCCCCGCCGCGTCCACCAGGAAGTCCAGCCCGTACACCTCAAACGCCTGCGCCATGGGCTGGAAGTGGATCATCATGCCCCGCGCGGCCGCCTCGAACAGCTCGCCCGTCACCTGGCAGATCTGGGCGGTGACGCTCGCGATCGTGCCGGCGGGGAGGGGCAGGTCCTGGAAGCGGTGGACCAGAGGCGGCTGCGCGGGCTGGCCTTGGCTCTGGCCGGCATCAGTAGTAGCTCTTGCAGTGCCGGTGTGGAGGCAGGTGTTTGTCAGGTGCGCGTCGAGGTCAATGTCGTTTGGTGGCGGCGACGATCCCGGGGCTTGGTAGGGCTTGGCCGCGAAGAGGGCCAGCATGTCCCGGTAGACGTAGACTTTCAGGCTGCCCACGGCCAACGCGTATACGCGGATGTGGAATTTGCGGTTGGAGAACTCCGGGAGGAGGAGGGGTGGGTGAATGTAGGGCTGGGCGATGAAGTGGCGAAGGTGGGAGGTGGTGATGTGGTCTCTGTCGCCACCTTGCGTCTGGGCTTGAATTTGGGCTTGGGCTTGGGCTTGGACTTCTTCGTCCTCCTCGTCCTCGTCTTCGCTCTCGGGCTCCCACCCATCAAAGATCTCCTGCAGCTGCTCCATCGTGCTGAACAGCCGGATGCCCTGGCCGCGATCGCTCATGCTGGGCTTGAGGATCCACCACTCTGTCCGGGGTTCTGCCCCCTTGCCTTCCGCGTCGTCACGCGGCTCCGCCACGCTCTCGGCGTCATCTTGCAACGAGGCATTTTTCTCCATGCTCTCCCGCAAGTCCCACGCTTCGACCAACGCGTCGTCCAAGAACTCTGCAAAGTCCACCTCGAATGCCTCGCTGCGCTTTACGTGTGTCTTGAGCACCGAATCCGGGTGCTTCGCCACCCAATTGTCGACGGTCGCTGACAGGAAGTGTTTCCGGATGAGGGCTTTGCGGATCACGTAGCTGTTGACGAGACATGTGTCATGGTGGGTGGCGGCGTAGTCGAAGTCAATGCTCTCGTAGGGCATGATTTGCAATATCTTGGCATTGGGCTCAGGGATGAGGTCTGCTAGGGAGATATCCGGAGCCGACGACGACCAGGTCGAGGGCGGCTTGATGAGGGTGTAGCTATCCGGCGGAAGCAGCGACTTGATGGCGGACATGATCAGGGGCTGCACATAGTCGTCATCGTAGTCGATCAAGGCGTACGTGTGCTGCTTCCCCTTTCCGCGGATCGCGAGGCCCCGGCCCTCAGCAGCTAGCGCCGCACCATTCGTGGCTGCTAGCTTTTCCACAACCCCAAAAGTCGAACTTCTGGAGGGGCTTCTAGGACAAGAGAATGCAACGGTGAGAACGCGTCCTTCACGACGATTACAGGAAAGTCATTGCAGAGCAGCGGGACGTCGGCAGAGCTGTCTTCGTCTATTTCTAGAACGCATGTCTCTATGCTCTATATCCCGATGCTTCAACGCCTATCGCCGCTGCTTCATGCTGTTCCTGTCATGTCGTTCATAAATCCGCACCGAATCAAGGGGCAACTTACAACTGCAACTCTCTGCCGTGTAAATGAGTGGCAGACTGGAAGAAGTTGGCCTTGAGCGGCGTGATGCTGTGAAGCCGGAGGCAGTCAGTAACCATCACTCCCGATCGATGGGGCGGGAGTCACGCACCTCGTATGTCCTTCCTTAACCGCCCACCCATCATTCCCCGGCGGCGCATCATCCACACTCTTATACACGTCCGTAAACCTCGGCGACCATTTGAAGTGCTTGTGGGTATGGCACCCAAGCTGTGCTCCCCCGTCCTGCTCCCCTCCGCCCTCCCCTCTCGCCTCGGCCTCCCTAATCCTCTCCTCCTCCTCCTCCCCATCTACGCTCCCATCCACTTCCGTAAAACAGCTCCCATCGCTCCAATAGTTCTGCAGCATGCCCGTATACAGCACCTTGCCCTCCTCAAGCCCCTCCAACAGGGGCACGTTGACGCTGTACAAATCCACGCTGCCGTCCTCGGGCCAGTCCCTCGCCAGCGCCTCAATGACCCTCACGCTCTGCCTGCTCGCCTTGGCGATGATCAGGGGGTCGTGGTTCCGCGTGAAGAAGGCATAGCTCAGCGCGATCGCGCGGCTCTTGCACACGGCCGCCTCGAGCGCGCCGCCGAGCGTCCCGCTGCTGAGAGCGAACACGGCCGTGGTATTCCGGCCGTAGTTGGGCCCGCTCACCACCAGATCCACGGGACCCCGGTCCTTGAAGAAGTGGTACAGCCCGATCTGCACGCACGAGGCCGGCGTGCCGTCGACGAGGATCCACTCCTCGGTCCCGGGCCGGGTGCTGGGGCGTGCGTGGGTGGTGCCGTGAGGGTTCTCCTCCGCCGCCTGGTCGTCATCGTTGCCGTTGCTGTCCCGCGTGAGCCCCGCGGCGGGCGCCGGCGGGGACGGGGGCCGGTAGTACAAGGGCTTGACCGTCTGGCCGATCATGTGGGCCTTCCCGATCCACGAGCGCTGCGTGTGTGGGAGGCAGACCGAGACGATGTGGCCGTGGGCCTGTAGCTCGCGCACAAGCGAGTGCACGTAGGGCGACGAGTGCGGTGAGGGCGGGCCATCGTCGTTTACTACGAGGATGTGCATTTTGGGCGGGTTGATCTGGGTTTAGCCTAGTTGATTCCGCTGCCAGGTAGGGGGAGCAGCAAGTCAGGGTTGTGTCTCGAGGTAACTGCTGTCTATACTGTAGACTACTAAGTGGTTGGGCGCAGTTCGGACGAAGAAGGGGGACAAAAACGGTCACGGACCGATACCTAATGATAAGGGTACCCGAGTATCGGTACGTTTAAGCGGGCCGTAGCCGAATTTGCCCCTCTGTTGACGTCTTTGCCTTTCTCTCTCCAATGATGTGGGGGGTGGGGTAATTAGGAACCAGAGTGGGGACTTGCTTGGAGGACGGAGCTCGGGACAAAGAAAAGGGGTAAAAACACGACGATTGTTATGTAATTCTCTGCGCATGACTCGACTGAATTTTTTGTTATGGTGTCAATCTCTCCGCCCAGTATTACTTGTGCGTGCAGATGTAGCTCAAGACTGCCGCCGACCCTAGCTAAATACAAAGTATTGGCATAGCCATCTAATCCTTCCAAAGTTACCTGATTCTCCCTAATTCTGACGTGACATTCATGATCTATCCGGGCCCAGTTGACATGCCATTCCTGCCCGTGCCCGTTGCCTCTGACAGTAGTTATCGAGCTATGACCGCAGAAATTAAGGCAAAGAAGAAAAAAAAAAAATAAAAGAGATAGCCCAGTTGGGGGCTTGTGACGCTTCGCCGCCCCGCACTCTCGCCCGTCACAATGAAAATGCATGCCAAAAATTCTGCAAAAGAAAATAATCCACCAGATCCATCCGAAACTCCGAGTCAAAACCGGCCAAATGTCTCATGATGCTATCCACGAGTACAGATCCAATAAGTAATCAAGCCCTGGTACGCTTGGGTGCGGCAGCAGAGAGTTCATCACCCGGTCGCTTATGGCTGGTGCTCTGCGAGGCACCCTTAGTGCGAGGCCAGGCATCAAAGAGACTCCGCTTGCCGGGTTGCTTGGCTTTCATCGGGGTGGAATCTGCACCCTTCTTGTTGCCGAAACGCGTGGTACGCGCCGTGGATGGCGGAGACACAGGCGCGAAGCGCGGGGCCTCGGGTGTGTCAGGGACCTCCACCAGGTCCGCTGGAGTGGTCAGCTGGTCCTTTTCCATTCCCGCCAACACGTGGTCCTCGATATCGGTTGCTGCCTCCTCCTCATCGTCGAGAGTCTTTGACTCGTCAGTCTTAGCCACAGGGAAGAGCAGTCGGGGCTTGACCGAAGATCGAGTGAACGGCCGTCTCGAGGTGGATTCGACGACACTCTCCAGACCGCCCTCGCCCTCGTCCAAACCCTCGCGGCTGCCCGAACCTGACCCGTCAATCTCGGCAAACTTGCGGAACTGTTTCTTGCCCCGGCTGTGAAAAGCTTGTTAGAAAGAAACACTTGGTAATTGAATGGGAAGATCACATACAAAACAATAAGCATGCCATCCTCGCGGCGGACCGCCTCATCGACTGACACTTTGCCTTCGCCGGGAATCGTGACAGTCTGACGCTTGCTCCGGCGCTTCGGCGGCTCGGGAGCGACAGCTGACTGGCCGACATAGAACGGATTCTCGGCGCTGTCATCAACCTCTGGAATGCGCTCGTGGGAATCCGTGTAGATCGGGATGGGTTCGTCGGCCTCCTCGTCGTTACAGAAGCTGTCGAGCGTGTACTTTTGGGTACGCATCTTCTTAGGACTCGGCATGACGTCGTCTTCGTTGTGAAACAGGGTGCGGGCGATCGATCCGACCTTCGCTTTGGCTTGTTCGGTCGGGGGCTTCTGAGGGGTTTTGGCGGGCGTGATGAGCATTCCAGCGCCAGTCGACGCGCTCGCACGACTAGAACGCGGCTCAGGTTTGCTGAGCAGCCCGAGGGCAACTGCAGCGTTCGTGGTTCCTTCGGCAGTCAGAGTGCCCGACACCTTGCGCGATGAGTCCATGGGGGGCATGCGCTTCTTCTGTGGTGAAAGGGCAGGTGTGGCCATGTTGGAGGTGAAGCGCTTCTTTGATGACTTGGGCGAACCCAGGGAGTTTTGTTGTGGTTCGGGATAATGACGCGATGAAAGCTGTGGGGAGGGGGTTCTGTTGGCAGCGCGCTGCGCAATGCGGGTCGACTTGCGCGGGGTGTAGGGCTCATAGGCGTCGGAATACCCGTGCTGAGGAGCTGGGGGGGTTCGGATCCTCGAGGTTGACCCTGGGGAAGGCGTCGACGGCACAAGCGGCTCCATGGTGTCCGCCATTTTCAAACTTCACCTGGCGTCCCAATACCAATTTTTCCTCCAGTCGACACGCAGGACCGAATGGTGGGAGCCAGCGTTAGTAACTGGCGTATTGGTACGAAAGACGGCAAAGAAACGAGTGCAGAGAAATGCAAAGCTGGGGCGAAGTTTTCGAGTGACAGCGCGATCGAGGAGAGAACGGCCGCCAAGGGCGCTTCGCCGTTCAAAACAGCCAAGAGACCTCGCACAGCTCAAAACAAATCGCGCAGCTCCCAAATCAAAAGAGCTAGCGCCTAGGGGAACGAAATAGGTATGCTGGGATTGCCTGGGTTGGCAAAGAGGAGAAAGAATTGGCAGCTGGAACAGGTAGATGTGAAAGTATGGTTGGTATCTGGGGTTGTCGCGGGAGGTGGTGGAGGAAGAAGGCGAAGAAGGGGCTGGGGGCGGTCTGCATTCGATTTCGGGGGCACGCCCAACCTCCAATTGGACTCTAGCGTCAGCCCCTGGTCTTTTTCGATTAATGACCTGACGCCAAAACGCGAAACCCCACAATTCCCTGCGACGCGTTGCTGACCCTGGTCGCTCCGCGGGCCCCTGTCAGCCCCTCAGGCCCCGCCAATCCGGTCGCAACAACACATTTTGCGGGACACTTGAAGACAACAAAACAACGTCATCCACTGACCGAGCACGCCCTGGCCGTTGCTCGAGCCCGGAACATTTTGTGACAGGGGTAAACCAAGACATTCAGTCTACAACGTTCAATCCACCATGGCAGACGACTTCGACAGCTCGGACCATGAAGACACGTTTGCGTCACCGCCCAAACCAGCTTCGGGCCGGTTCAAGACGCCCACCAATCAGAACCCCAACTTCGACACAGAAGAAGCCCGCGAGATCTCCCTGCGCAAAGAGCTGGAAGGCGTTAGAAACATCAACGAGGTGATTGAGGGCGTTATCGGAACGCTGGAGCGGGCTAAGGGCAACATGGGCGTGCGTCTGCGGTTTTGAACCTCCTCCTCATGTCCGCCCGACTGACTCATATCTGCAGACGGTCTCCAAGACCGTGGACAACGCATCGACCCTGCTTAACACGTGGACACGCATCCTCTCCCAGACAGAACACAATCAACGACTAATCCTCAACCCGGAGTGGAAGGGTGCGACCCAAGACCTCGCTGATATTGAGAACGAGGTGCTTCAGAAGCAGCAGGAAGCTGAGAGACGGGCAGCCGAGGCTGAGCGGCGGCGGGAAGAAGCACGGAGAAAGGCAGAGGAAGAGGAGCGGAAGAGATCAGCTAGCTCCGCGGCAACATCATCGTCCAGGGGAATCGGCCGTGGCGTCACAAGGGGAAGGGCCAGAGGGCTGACAAGGGGCGGTGCGACGGCCGGATCATCGTCGTCATCGTCAGCGTACGGCGGCGACACAACATCGAGCAGCACCGGGAGCTCGAGGAATACATCGGGCAAAGGCAGAGGCGGGTTCGGGTATACGAGGGGTGCGCGCTCAAGAGGCGTGAGATGAATAAACGTGCTGCGGGGAGCCATGTGCTCTACCCCATGATAACCTCTTTCGTACCATGATCCCATAATCCCTAACGCCTCCTGTGGCCCACATCGTAGTGTACAGACAGCGCATGCGCGACAAAGGCAGCCAAGGTACCCAGCCGGATCCTTACGCCTTCTTTTTGAAGAACTCGCTCAGCTTCTTCATGCCCGACGTATTAACCTTCATCAGCTCCTTGACCCCCCGGCTCTGGTTTGCCTTTTTGGTCTTCTCCTCAGCCTCCTTCTTCCGCCTCTTCTCAGCGCGCTCGTCTTCATCCTCATCCATCGTTCTCTTCCGCGAATAGTCAGTCGACCTCGCCGCGGCAGCGTCCTGACGCAGCTTCGCCAGACGCGTGAGATACTCTTCAAGGGGCTTAAAGTCGACCAAGTCCGTCGCCCTGTCCAAACGCCCCTTGAGCATCTCAGCCATCGGCGGTGCGACGTAACTCGAGCAGATGAAATTGAACGCGACTCTGAGCCGCTGCAGCTTGACCATCTCCTCCGAGGCAACCATAGCGCTGACGACATTTTCTCCGGCAGCTTCCGTCGCCCCATCCTCATCCGCAACCGACGTCGGCGCTGTTGACGCCGCCGTTGACGCCGCCGATATCTCTGACCCGGAACTGACCCCCGTCTCCGCAGCAGACTCAGCGCCCGAGTTCCCCTGCGACTCCGCCCCATCCTCAGGCGCTTCCACCCCGCTCCCACTCCCACTCCCACTCCCACTCCCGCTTCCACCCCCATTCTCACTCCCATTCCCACCCCGACGGACAACCCTGACCCCGACAACGGGCGCCTCCAGGGCCCTCCTCACAAACTGCTCTTCCATACTTCCCGGCAGCCCGCCGCCGCTATCTCCACCCTCCGCCATCCGCCGCGCCTTGCTCAGCAGCTCGCGCAGCACCTTGTCCTCGTTGAACCGGTACATCGTCTCCCCGGCGGCCTCGACGGTGTCGCACGCCGCGGCGAGGCGGGCAGCGACCAGCGCTTGGGTGCGCGGCCACGTGAGGATCTCGGACAGGTGGCGGGCCGGGTTGGGGAGGAGGTCGAGGTGGTCGTCTAGGGAGGTGAACATGCGCTTTTTCTGTGTCGGCTCGGGCGAGGAGAGCGCTGGGAGGAGGAGGAAGAAAGGGTCGAGGGGGGTGGCGAGGTAGAGGGTGGGGGATTGGGCGACTTCGGCGGTGCTGTCATTTTTGGAGCAGAGAAGCCAGCTGCGCGGAGACTTCGCGGGCGGCGCGACCTTGGTGAACTCGAAGAAGCCCGCTTCCGGACAGACGAGGTAGCGGATGGGTCTGCTGTAACGGGGGTTCTGGAGGGTGACGATGCGCGCTTCCGGGGTAATGTTCTTGGGGAGGATGAAGAGCTTGGACGGGTTGTTCGACGCAGCGGGGAGGGTGTAGACCGAGGTGGTGTTGCTCGGTTTGGTGGTTGCGGTCTTGTCTTGAGCGGCAGCCGTTCCTGCGCCGCCTTTGGAGGAGCGCGTTCTTGCCATGTCGATGGCGGGGTTCAAGGTCGTTTCTCGGAGCAGGAACACTCTACTAGTAGTAACACATTGGTCCTCTTAGGGTTTGCAGAGCTACCGGGAGGTTTTCTCACAAAGCCAATTCCTCAAGGTTCCAATGCGAGCCCGGAGATTTTGCGGAGCTGAAGCAGGATCAGCAACGGTTGAGGCCCCTGTACGGTACATGCGACGCGACCTTGACGCGCAGCGCGCTTCCCTGCAGACGCCACGCGCTACAGCTTCCCGCGCGCGCTCCATCCCACCTTGAGCTCTTCCAGTCGACAGAGCGCAACTCACCGAAAACCGGCGCTTATCGGCTGGAAACCTGGGACTTCGTTCACCCGAGCTTCTGCGACTTAGACGAGCCATTCAACTTGCCAAAATTGGCGCTTTTTGCTGGCCACATGTCCATCTGCAGGCGCCGGGTTGTGTTACACTTGTACCGCCTTAATTGGTCGATATAACATAGCCCTGCACAACACACTCCGCTACGTTCCTGCGGCTTTAATCGGAACCGTAAACAAATCGATTCTTTGCAGCTTGTGGGTTTTCACCTTCTCTCCGCCTCCCAATATCCACCACGCCGATTCTCGAAGTTTTCACCGACTAGAACTTGTGCCTGCCCGCCTATGGCTGCCCAATGGCCGCCCAGATCGCCCCACGAGGCGCTTCTTAGCACACCAGGGGGACGGGAAAAGCTTCGCCGCCTCGCTGAGCGCACATCCCCCTCACCCTCACCCTCACGGCTCCGGACATCGCGGTCGATCTCTACTCTGGCCCCGAGATCAGGCATGGGCCAAGGTGGCGGGGGTGAAAATGACCTTTTTGAAGGCGGGGAGGTCGAGGATGACGAAGATGAGGAAACCCTACAACTCAAACTACAGGCCATTCAAGCCCGGTTAAGGCTCAAAAAACTTCAGGCTGCCAAAGCCCAGAGACGGGCGCCTGCGGCGTCAGATCCAGCGCCTAAGGATGGGGCTGGGATGGGTGGGGTCCCTCTGCAGTCAAAACTGGCAGCAGCCCGGGACAGGATGGAGAAGCAGGCGTCACAAAATGCAGTCCAAGTTCCGGCTTCGCCTGTCAGGAAGTCGGAGAGCGCGGCAATTGCAATTGTACAGACTTCTCCACAGAGGGTGCTCTTGGGGATCGACAAGGGACGGAAGGCGGCGGACGTGTCGCTAAAGAGAGCCCCCAGGAAAGCGATCGAGGACAGGCCCAGCCAGCAGCCGAGCTACCTAGGACGGGCGAAATCACCTCTGGACGGCCAAGTCCGACAAGAAGCGCCCCGGCCGCTGAGTTTTAATGAGCGGCTGGCAGCCGCGCGTAACGAGGAGATCGCGCGGCAAGAGCGGAGAGATAAAGTACAGGGATTACGGAGCACGGCATTCAGCGTCGGGAGAGAGGAGATGGAAGATTACAAGAGCAAGGCGCTCGACATCCCAGACCTTCCTTCGAAACCCGAGGAATTCTCGAGGGCGCAGATTCTCTCGGCAGTAGGGAGACCGTCTGGAGGCCCACCACAGCACAGCAGCACTACCCTGAGCATACGATCAGGCCCGCACTCAGGGGACGGCAACGCGTCTGATGCAGCCCCCGCAGCCGCATCGCCCGACTCGGAAGCAGCCTACGAGCCGTACTCGGGACTGCATCTCTCGAAGCGAATACTGCCTCACACGGTCCTCACCCGCGCCGTAAGGGGGAAGAAGTCATATGTCCTCAAAGATCTCCTCCGCCATATCAAAGCGCCCGACTGGTCCCTCCCAGACGTCGAGTCCGACATTGTCGTCTACGCCATCGTCGCCAGCAAATCCGAGCCGCGCAGCCACCGGCCCGGGCCCGGTGGTGATGGCAAATCCCAACAAGACCGCGGCAAGTACATGGTGCTCACGCTAGTCGACCTGACCTTTGAAGTAGAGCTCTACCTCTTCAATTCGGGCTTCGACCGCTTCTGGAAGCTGACGCCGGGCACGGTGCTTGCCATTCTCAACCCGAGCATCATGCCGCCGCCGCCAGGGCGCGAAGCGACCAACCGCTTCGGGCTCGTCATCAACTCAGACGCCGACACCATCCTCGAGATTGGCAGCGCGCGCGACATTGGCTACTGCAAGAGCATCAGGAAGGATGGGACCTGCTGCAAGAGCTGGATCAACGCGCGCCGCACTGAGTACTGCGAGTTCCACACCAACGAGGCAGTGCGCAAGGCGCGAGGGGCACGCATCGAGATGAACTCGACGGCCGGTTTCGGCGGCGGTGACGGTGCCCGCGGGAGACCGAACTCACGGCAGGTCTTCGCCAAAACCGAGGAAGAACGCAAGCGCGGTAGCTACGACCGCGCGACACAGAGCCACTTCTTTATCAGCAGCGCGCACCGCGCCACAGACCCCGACGACGAGCGGGAAAACGGCATGGCCGACCGCAGGGAGCGGGAAGAAGCCCTCAAGCGACGACTAGCCCAAAAGGAAAAGGAGCGGGACATTGCCCGCCGCCTGGGCGAGGTCGGCGGTGGCGCGGGGAAAGAATACATGAGCCGCGCCGCCGCCGCTCCCACTTCCCGGAGGGCCACCACCACCAGAACCCTGGGATCGAGCTTCTCCTCCGCCACCACTTCTTCCTTTACCTCGTCTGCCGCCTTACCAACCTCGACCACCTCATCCTTCAACACCTCCATGTCGACCGTCACCACTAGCGGCGAACACCAGCCGCCCCCACCAACGCCCAGATGGGATGCCCGCTCGCTCGGTCTGGTCGGCCGTAGGGGCTCCGACCAGCCGAAGATTGACCTCGGGCCGGTCAAGCGCAAGCGGCCAGAATCGTCGGCTTCGAGCTCGACAATTAGCGGACTAGGCGCGAGCGTGGCTTCTGCGGGAGGGGGAAAGGCTGCGCTTGGGTGGGGGTCAGCGCTCAAGGATAAGCTGGGGAGGATGAAGGAGGGGGAAAGGCTGGATGGAAGGAAGGTGATAAACATGCATACCGGGATTGGGGCGGCGGTTTCTGGTATTGCTAGGTCTGTCATCGGCGGCGTCCCTGCTAGGGAGGACAAGTCGCCTGTGAGGAAAAAGACGCGGTTCGTGACGGACAAGGGGATCCGCGAAGCCGGCAGGGATAGTCTGGGGGAGCCGCTCTCGGCGGGGACCCTGAGCCGTCGGCAGGTTGTGTTGGATGATGACGACGACGATTTGATTGTTGTCAAATGAGCTTGACCGGGTTCATTGGGCGGCGCATGGTTTTGTTTTTATTCGTGGGGAAAGCGTATAGACCTGGATGGGGTTTAGGGTATACCTGGCGGGTGGTAGGATTGTAGAGCGGCGGAGTGTATCATGTGGTGTTTTGAGTCTACGCATACTGAAATGCATAAGGATTGGTTAACCTAGGCACTCGTATATGTGGTGGTGAAATCGAGGCTCGATGGGCGTGCTAAAGCGACCCCGGGTTAGGAGGCCGGACAGCAGTCAGTCTCCAACCACCACCACAGCAGACTTAAACTGGTTTCACCACTCTCATCCATCACATACGACCATAGGCAGTAGAAAACTCGGGATCCCGTCCGCTCTCCCTTAGATAAGCTACTGACCGCCGAACTAGTAGTTGGGTCGGTGACGACCAGCGAATCCTCGGTGTTGTATGTTTTTTTTTTTTTTCCTTTTTTTTCCTTTTTTTCTTTTTTCGGTGAAGCTTTGCAGTTCTCCTGCGGCTAAGGTTATCTCTAATCCAGGGTTAGGGTTCTACACAACGCGGGGTGACGCCCTTCGGCGGGGTGGCGGCCAGTTTTGGTTGCCTTGGTGCCCGAGCACTTTGTAAACACACAGCGGGCAGCACACTGCCCCGAGTGCCTTTAGAGCGCTACGTACCCCCTGGGTTACCGACCCTCTGTCAAGCATTCGTGTTAGCGTGAGTGCTACCGATGAGGTAGAGTCCCCCGCGGTCGGCCACACTCAGCAGGCAAAGATGTAGAAGTTGACAGGAATGGTGAATGCAGAAAACCGGGCGCCAGTTTTTCAGTGCAGCCGCAAAACAACCTCACATCAGACTACAACCCAGAATTTCATAGCCCTAGGTCCTGGCACACTAGTAAGACACGAACCGAGCTGAAGCAAAGCTTCTATGACCTGCTTCAGTCGACAACCGTCAGTTATTCTTCGTCTTCCCAGAAGAGTCAGCCCTCACCCAATCCCGAACCAGCCACGATGGCACGGTCACGCTCGAATTCCTTCAGTGACGATGATCTCGAGATCCTAAGCTCGCAAGCGGCCAACCTGTCGTTCGCGCCTGGTGCCGGCACACCGCTAAGGCCCAGCAACAGTCCAAATAAGGATACTATCGACCTTACACACAGCCCAGCCAGCAAGCCCGCCGCTGCGACCCCGACACCTACCTTTGGTCATCCGACGAAACTGCCATCCCGATTTGGCCGCAAAGATGACCCCAACCACATGTTCATCCAACGCAAGACGCGGCCAGAGTTCCACAGCGACCTGTATAGGGGATCGGGTCCCTTGAAGCCCAAAACCGAGTCGAGGAAAGCGCCGGCGCTCCAGATGTTTAGCTCCATGAGCCCCGACGCCCAGCCGGCGTACCAATATACCCAGCCGTCACAGTCAGCCTACGGGGATAACGTCTTTTACACGGATCCCGCCAAGGCATCGGCAGACTTGAAAGCCCTGCTCGAGGGCAGCATGGAGGATGAAGAGGACGAGGACGAGGGAGATAAGCAGGAGGGCAGCAAGCCGG
The DNA here is from genome assembly GCA_022530565.1 of Madurella mycetomatis. Lineage (NCBI taxonomy): Eukaryota > Fungi > Ascomycota > Sordariomycetes > Sordariales > Madurella > Madurella mycetomatis. The sequence goes on along the minus strand of JAJTVB010000003.1, from coordinate 7,535,189 downwards.
AGGGCAGCAAGCAGGAGGGCACCAAGCAGGAGGAAGTCAAGCCAAAGGAAGAAACAATTGAGGATGGCACGCTCGAAGGCATCAAAGTGAAGCTTCTCCCACATCAAGTCGAGGGCGTGAAGTGGATGCGCGGGCGGGAGCTTGGCCCTATCAAGAGAGGGTCGGTGCCTAAGGGCGGTATCCTGGCGGACGATATGGGGCTCGGAAAGACGCTGCAGAGTATCTCGCTTATCGTCAGCAATCCGATGCCTGGACCGGATGACAAGGGGTGGAAGAAGCACTTCGCCCAGATCAAGAAGGCGACGCTGGTGGTTGCGCCTCTCGCGCTCATCCGCCAATGGGAGGCCGAGATCAAGGAGAAAGTCGACAAGACCCATGAGCTGAAGGTGTGCGTCCACCATGGAACCCAACGGACAAAAGACCCCAAAGTTCTGGCCAAGCATGATGTGGTCATCACGACCTACCAGATCCTGGTTTCGGAGCATGGCCACAGCAACCCGGACCCTACCAAGAACCCTCAAGCGGGCTGTTTTGGCATCCACTGGTTCCGCGTCATCCTGGACGAGGCGCACAGCATCAAGAACCGCAATGCAAAGGCCACCAAGGCCTGCTGCGCTCTCCGGTCCGAGTATCGCTGGTGTCTTACTGGTACCCCTATGCAAAACAATCTCGATGAGCTGCAGTCGCTGGTACACTTCCTCCGCATACCTCCCTACGACGACCTTGCTGAATGGCGGGCGAATATAGATGCTCCGATGAAGCAAGGAAAGGGCCATATCGCCATCCGACGGTTGCACAGTATCCTCCGCTGCTTCATGAAGCGTCGGACGAAGGAGATCCTGAAAGAAGAAGGTGCTCTGGTCGCCGGCGGTAAGAAGGCGCTCGACGCAGCTGTGGCAAAGGCCAAAGAAGAAGGGCGGGAGGAGGCCGACGCACCCAAACCCGCCTTCAAGATCACAGAGCGCAAGGTCGTTACGGTTGAGACGCAGTTCTCGCCAGCCGAGCGAGAGTTTTACGACCGGCTCGAGGAGCGGGCCGACAAGAGCCTCGAGAAGATGATGAAGGGCAGAGTCAACTATGCTAACGCGCTCGTATTGCTGCTGCGCCTGCGCCAGGCATGCAATCACCCGCGATTGTCTGAGACGAAGATAGATAAGGATAGGGATGCCCTGGCCGTGGACGCAACTGCGCAGCCGAAGGCCAGTGCCACGGATGATGTCGATGACCTGGCTGATGCCTTTGGCGGAATGGGCCTCCAGACGAAGCAGTGCGACATATGTTTGAATGACTTGAGCAAGAAGGAGGTGGCTAAGGGTCAGGTGCGCTGCACCGAGTGCGTGGAGAGCCTGGAGAAGGTGAACAATGAGAGTCCCAGCCGTAAGAAGCGACAGAAAGAGGGGAGAAGAGTCAGCATCGTTACGGAAGAGATCAAGATCGAGAAGGTGGCCAAGCGGCAGCCAAGGGGCCGCAAGGTCCTCGCAGATAGCGACGATGAGGAGGAAGAGGGCAGTTGGCTGGTGCCAGAAGACGAGCGCGGCTCTCTCGATCTCGGTAAGGCCGGAGGTGAAGAAGACGAGAACGCAGAAGGAGGCGGCGAAGACATTGCCTCTGAAGATTCGGAACACTCCTCGGAGGAAGAGGAGGATGGAAGCCAACTAGACAGCTTCATTGTCAACGACGAAGACGTGCCGGAAGGCGGACAACCCGAGTCTGGCTCTGACTCGGGCGATGACGATACCTTTGTCTCAGTGTCTAAGATCCATTCACAAGTCGTCTCCGAACCAGCGGCAGATTCGTCCGACAGCGAAGCAGGCACCTCGGAAGGCGAAAGCGTTGCCGAGTCTGAACTGCTCTCCGCCTTGGACTCGGACTCGGACTCTGACACCTCCCCCATCAAACCCCGCCGTCGCCGTCCAAAACGCGGCGGTGCTTCTTCCTCCTCAAAGTCCAACCCGAAATCTGGCGGCAGCGGAAACGACAGTGATGACGACAGCAACAATGGCCAGCACAGCAAGAGCGTCCTCGTCTCGGCCAAAGTCCGCGAACTCCTCTCCCTCCTGCGCAAGGAAGCGCCCCAGCACAAATTTATCGTCTTCTCGCAGTTCACCTCGATGCTCGACCTGATCGAGCCGTTCCTCCTCTCGCAGCCGGGGCTCAAATTCAGCCGCTACGACGGCAAGATGGCCAACGACGCGCGCGAGGCGGCGCTCCGGGCGCTGCGCACCGACCCGCACACGCGGGTGCTCCTCTGCTCGCTCAAGTGCGGCTCGCTCGGCCTCAACCTGACGGCGGCCACGCGCGTCGTCATCGTCGAGCCCTTCTGGAACCCGTTCGTCGAGGAGCAGGCCATCGACCGCGTGCACCGGCTGACGCAGACGGTCGACGTGGTCGTGTACAAGCTGACGGTCGCCGGCACCGTCGAGGCGCGCATCCTTGAGCTGCAGGAGAAGAAGCGGAAGCTGGCCGAGGCCACTATCGAGGGCGGCACCCGCCGCAAGGGCAAGGGCCAGCTCAAGCTGGGCCTGCAGGAGATGCTGGAGCTGTTTAGGCACAACGCGAGGACCTCGCTCGGCGCCGGGGTCCCCGGCGGTGATGATTATGACGATCCCCATGGACTGAGCCGAGAAAGGGTGGTGGTGGGGGACGTGAGGGCTATGATTGGTGCCAGTAGGGCCAATGCAGCGAGGAGGAGGGAGCATGAGGTCTATGGGAGGAGGTGGTGAGGGTAATTGAGGGGGGAGATTTGCTGTTTTGTTGTTATTGTTGTTTACGAGTCGGTTTTGGTCAGGATAGATAGGGGAGAATGCGAAAGAACTTGCTTGGTGATCGCTGGGGTTTACAGCGGCAATATTTTGTCTGTATTATGGCCGGATGACTTGAGATAGTATGTGCGTTTTATTAAAAATGTCAGTCCTTGTATACATGTGGTTCCTTGTTTGCTACACTCCCACCCCTCTGACCATCCCATGCGTGTAAGGCCTCCCCGTAGGCGGCAATATGATGGCTTTGTAAATTCTAGGCGGGGGAGGAGAGTAACCCCTTCATCAGGGGTGCCGAATAGAACTAATTATGAAATATATGGTTCCAGCGCAAGTCCAGTACACACGCCAGTGCATATGTACCAAGAAAATTCCCACAATTAAAGTTGGAAATATCCCTTATCCGAGCCGTAGATCCCCCCTTTCCTCTTTTCCCCAAACGCCTAACAAGGTGGTATCACCATCCGCAACATTAAAATGAAATAAAATAAAAGAAGATTTCAAACAACCTCCCGAATTATAAGTGCCGAAAATCAGTACCTGCCCGAGTCCTTCATATCCTGCGCCCTCGTCTCGCCCTTGACGTACTCGCTCAACCGCATCTCATTGCTCTCGCCGTCGTGTCCTGCCATGCGGGCGGAGCCGGGCTGGTACGGCGGGAGCAAGGGGGCCTCGGGCCTCATGCCGTCCGACACCAGGGCCGCATCGACCATCCGCTCCTCCTCGGAGAGGATCGGCAGGGCCTGGGGTGGCACATGCTGCTGCTGTTGCTGCTGCTGCTTCCGGTGACGATCCCCCGAGAACGAGCGGCGGTGTTGTTGGTAAGGGTGCTGGGGCTCATGCTGGTGCTGCATGCCGTTTGCTACCAGCGCCGCCTCAAAGCCGCTGTTGTCTGTCTCTGGCCCGTCGAGCGGGAGCGGGAGCGGGAGCGAAGGCGCGGGCGGCACAGGACCTGGCCATGAGTTTCCTCCCGGGCCTGGGCTGGCTGAGCCGGATGAGCTGGGCGGCGGGACTGGTCTCCGAGGGATCAGGGGAAGACCGTGGTGAAAGGAGCCGGGTCGATAAGCGCTGGGCCCCGAAGGTGTTGACATGGTTACCGTGCTGCGGAAGGAGGTGGCGCGCGAGATGATGCCTTCACTCGCGGGTGGACGCGGAGGCAGGTTTGAAACTGGCGTGCGAGGGGGGGGCGACGGGGGGTCGAGAGCCTTGAAGACCTTGAGGTTGATGTCGTCGGCCCGCTGCAGAGACTCGAGTAGCTCGTTGACCTTTGTGTTCTTTGTGTGGTTCAGTTCAAAGATGCAGCAGACGGTCAAGAGGAGGGTAGCGATGTAACTGAAACTGCGGCAGAGTCAGTTAGAGTCGACGGGGGAGAGGACTGAACGAGATGACTGACATGAGGGCTATAGCCACGAAGTAGAAATAAATCTCGGGGGTGCAGAAGCCGGTGGAGTCGGGGCCCATGCCACCACACAAGGTTGGGAAGCCGAAATTAGCAAGTATCGTGATGATAGCTATGAGGGCACCGCAGCAGAAGATGTCGCAGATGGTAGAACAGGCGAGCCAAACTGTACTCTTGACCCGCCTCTTTGCATGCAGGAAGACGGAAACGAGGGCGCTATAGACGAGGAGCATGATTATCTAACATGGTGTCAACTCAGTCTCTGGGTATTGGGGGGTTCCCGGACGGGAATTACCAGCAGCTCAAGAATGACGACGTTCTCCCGGACGTTGATTTGTATGATCACGTAGCCCTGCGCAGCGGCCGCGGATGCGGCGCCGAGTAGTTGCAGAGAGCGTGCAAAAGCCAGCCATGATGACTTGTCCCACGCCATTTCTACGAAGGCTGTAGCCAGCCGGCTTCCGCTCGGAAGACGGCGAGGACGGACGGGGAACAGCAGACCAGAAGAATTGACACCAGGGCCAATTCAAACAAGAAGAACGGGCGACGAGAACAACAGCAGTAGCAGCAGAGAAGAACGAGGCGGGGCCCCGGCATGTAATGTACAGTACAAGTATGGTGTGCGGCGTTGCAAAGGGGTGAAGGGGCTGTGTCCGCCATGGTCCGGCCCCCCGCCTCACAAGACCGAGATATGCCCTCCTCGAGCGGGCTTCGGCACGACGGGGGCGCGCCAGCCGAGCTACGGGAGCAAGTGGGTCTTTGAAGCCGGATGCGCCCATTCGCAGTGCCGTAGCCTGGACATACAATGCCATCCTGTAGTAGTGTAGTACATAGCGACAAAATAAGTTCATCTTATCCGTCAACTGCATTCAGGTTGCCGTGCGATCCGTGTTGTGGCGTGTCGAATGACACCGGCGACCCGAGACTTAGTAGCATCGGTTCGCGCTCCCGTCGTCATTTGTTTCAGCCCCAGAGCCTCCTGGGCTTGCCTTCTTCTCGTGAATTGTGAGGCTGGGGGAGAAATGGTTGCAGTTTCTCGTGCTCAACTCCACTCCTTTGCAGACGAGAACTTTGTGACGCGTCATCGGCAAGGTCCGCGCAAATGGGGTTGGCAGGCGGGAGCCTGCTCGGCCGCACAGCCTCAACGGCTTGGCGGGCTGTCCTCTAACACCAAATCTTGCCATGTGATTGGCTGATGACTCATGGCCCTTCCGTGTTCAGACACATGCACTAAAGCGTGTCGAATAACTGTCATTAGTGATGCGTGGCCAGCTTGGACTCTCCAACACTTCCTCCCCGAGTATTCAAGCCTGACCTGGGTAACCCAAGCTTTTTCTGGCCTCGTGTTCGCTGCGACGGATACCTGGGCGTCTAAACTAAATGCCCGTCCCGTTTCGACTCTGCTCGCGGCCCGTCAACGACGACGGCGTCGACGGGTCCCACGAGACCGCCGAGCCCAGCGAGAAACGCATCCCAGTGTCTCGGAACTGGTCGGTGGTGCTTCTAACAGCACTCCGCTTCTGCCAGTTGGCCTATTCCACGCTCGCATACTACTCGCTCGCCGGCTTTGGCTTCGGCGGGGCCAGTGATAACCTCGATTTCCGCCGACATGGTCCGTCGAATCATTGGCCCGGCCCCACGCATCGCTCCGCCCCGCCGATGCGGACGATGCGTTGGCTTCGGATACAGGTACGGCCGGCCGATGAGTGGTAGCTTTGAGCCCCGTCCACTTACATTTCCGCAGGCTTTCGTAGTCCTAATTTACCAGGTCGTCGTTCTTGTCGGGCCCTGTCTGCTGCTTCGGATCTACAGGACCAAGAAGAGACTCCCACTCGCCTTGGCCACAGTCTTTGGAGATGGGTGTGCCGTTATGGCCGTGCTGAATATCACGGTGCTCCTGGATACTCCCTACGAGGCGCACTGCCATGGCCCTTCTCAAACGAGCCGTACGCTGCCATCAGACCATACATGCCATTTGACCTCTGCGGCTGCGTAACTAACATTCTTCAGCCATGGAAACACACGGTCTGTTGAGCCCTAGCCGGGGTCATGCCGCCGGGGTTGGCAAACGCCGTTCTGTCTGCCGACTCCTGGACGTAGTTGTGGGACTGGGTGTCGTCTTCATGTACGTGCTCCGATATGTGCTCCGATACGTGCTCCGTATGCTGTGTCACTCACACCTGGCATTAGTCTATCGCACATCCTATCAGCCTTTTTCACCGTCTGGCGCGCCAGGAGTGTGTGCCTAGCTACGTATGACGAGGTGCAAGGTGCCGGAGATGTGGAGCAAGGGCCGGTTGGGAATCCCGGTCCCGTGGAAGAGGTTAGGCCGCAACCCATGCTTCAACGGCGGCACACCCCACCGCCGCCCTATCATCCCGTCGTGCCCGAGCTGGCTCGGGATTCTCCAAGAGGCCGGCCCTCGACAGAGACAACATCATCTATCAACCCCGAGGTCTATCTTGTGTCGGACGGATGGCGTGCACCTGAGGAGCCTCCAGAGTACTCCAGTAGGCCGCCAAGCCTCCGTAATGCGTCGCCATGAGCCATAGCCCTCGCGTGGGTAACATAACAAGTCGTAATAATAAACTCAGCCCTGTCTCCCTTGTCCTGGCCGCATCCTGCATGTAGCTTCCCCGCCCGCCCCCCTAGCTGCCATCCTCGCACACCTCCTCGGGCCACCGCACCACCCACCCGGTCACCGTCTTCAGCACCTCCTCATCCCCAGGATCCTTCTCAAACAACGGCTTCTCCATCTTCTTCTCCAGCACCTTCTCCACCACGAACCCCTCCTCCCGCGCCAGATCAAAGAAGCCCAGGTCCTTGTGTTGCAGCCACGGCCGGTAACTCGTAAACACGACGAAGGCCTTGCTCTCCCTCGCCTTCTTCAGCGTCTGCCTGATGGTGCGGAGCATGTTCCCATGCTCCGAGTGCCGAAACAGCAAGTCGGCCAGCACGAGCACATCGAATCCTTTTTCCTTGGCCCCATCCCGGGCAGGAGAAGGAGGTAAGTGCGCCAACACCCTCGCGGGGTCCGCTCCCCAGACCAGCCCCTCCACCACCACCCTCCCCTCCCCACCATCACCATCGCCGCCCCGGAGTAGCTCGCACCCCCGCACGTTCCGCCACATGTTCTCCAGCAGGTCCGGGTCCGGGAAGTCCGTCATCACCACCCTCCTCGCGCCCAGCGCGCCGGCCACGATGCTCGGCAGGCCCGCGCCGGCGCCCAGCTCCAGCACCGTGCGGCCCCGCACCAGCCCCGGCTCCGCCTCGAAGTGGCCCGCTACCACCCGCGACCCGTTCCAGAGGTGGTGCGCCTCGAGTGGGCTGTGGCCGACCAGATGGAGCGTGATGGCGCGTCCCGAGGCGAGCGTGTACGTCTGCACCGTGGGCGGCGGCGTCGGTGGGTAGTAATCGGGCGGCTCCTGGAAGAGGTCGAGGCCGTGGTCGTGGTCGTAGTCTTGGTTTTGGTCTTCAAGGTCTTGGTCGTTTGGACTCATTTTTGTGGGTTCGGTATAAAGGCTCCTTCTTGGTTAAAAAATGTAAATTTTTTTCTTTCTTTCTTTCTTTTTTTTTCTTCCCTACTCTAATTTTTAGGGGGTAGGTGGTTGGAGTGGTTGATGTATAACACTGCCTTCTCTTTCCTCTTTGAGGGGTTAAGAGGATGACCGACCGGGAACTGTGAGCGGGAAGGAAACGAGGCCGTAGAACCCCACAGCAAGGTCAAGATAAGGTAGGCACGGAAATTTTCACGCTGCCCAATACCTAACGCGGAGTGTGGTGCTTGTACCTGCAGATGTGGGCTGGGATGGGGCGAAAATTGGGGTTTTGGCGATGGCCCGACCTAGCGGCGCAATAACCTCCGAAGTCTTATCATGTGATCGTTATCACCACGGCATTTGTGAGAGAGGCGTCATGTTTACGAGATCAAGGGACTGGCGATCTGTGGTTTTGAGTGTCATTCCCACAGCTGCTTCGTAGGCCTGTGTAGCCGTGCTGTTCTCATAACTGGGGGGTTGTCATGTTTGTCATTATCGTCAAGGATATCAGCAATATCTTCTTCCCTTCCTTTTCGCTTATCCTTCTCTTCTTCGTCATTACAAATCCCACCGCTAGAACCGCCACCTACCCGAACCTCGCCCGCGCGATCTCCCTTAACCCCCCGATGACCCGCTCCTCCTTCTCCCGATAGGCGCGCAGCTTCTCCTCCCTCTCGGCTCTCCTCGCGCGCTCCATCTCCTCCCTCCGGTCCAACCGCTCTCTCCGGCCCTCCTCCCGCTTCCTCACCATCCGCTTGTACTCCTCCAGGCTGTCCCCCTCCCCGCCCATGAGCTCCCCCTCCCCGACCTCGGCCATCTGGCCGCCTTCCCTGTCCTCCTTGAATCCCTTCAGCTTCTGGCTCACCTCGCGCCGCTTCTCCAGCCTCCGCTCGTGCGTGCCCGCGTCTGCCCTCGGCACGAGCTCCTCCAGCAGGGCTTTTTGGTCTGCCCGGTGGGCGCGGCGCGCCAGCCGGTGGCGCACCAGCGATTCCTGCTGCTCGTGGAGGGCGTCTTCGTCGCGGAGGGCGAGGTCCGCGCGGGAGGGGACGGTCGGACCGGGGGGTGTGGCTCGAGAGCCGGATGGGGGATTGGAAGATGAGATTGGTAGACCGGAGCTTTGGCCGGGGAGGGGAGGAGGGGGTGGGGGGCCGTAGTCGTCATCCTCGTCAGACGAAGAGGAGGAGACGTTGCCGTTGGTGCGTGCATACGGAGAGGAGGGACGGGCTTGAGAAGGGGGGGTGGGTTGATGTGGGCGCGGGCCGCTGGCAAGGCGCTGGAATAGGTCCGGGTCGTACCAGCCCTCCGCCAGCGCCGCCCTGTTCCACTTGCCCAGGAAGCTCTTCCACCGGCCGCGGAGCTCGGTTTCGTCCAGCGAGGCAATGTCCAGTCTCTTTTGCAGATCGAGGTAGTGCGCAAAGAGCGGTCTGAAAGCGGTCAAGTCGCCGCGTGAGAGCTGGCGTGCGCCAAATGGGAGACCCGGGGCATCTTGTCCCCGTCGTGGTGAATGCCGTCGACGGTTGCGGCGATGTGAGTGACCGTCTCGGCCGCGGCGCCCCTCTCCATCGTCGCCAGGTGAGTGCGACCGTGTCGCCTCCCTCCCGTAATGGTCATGACGCCGCCGCTTCAATGGCCGCTCATGACCACTCGAGTCCCGCTCTCTCCGTGAACCCGGGTCTAAGTTCCGATCTTGGAGGCCGTGCCTATCCCCAGCGTAGTGGTCTGCCAAGATCCTCCGGTTTGAGCGCACTGGAGATCGTGACCGTGGCGGGCGTGGGGACTTTGACCTCTGTCTGTCGGGTCTCGATTTGCTCCTCGACCGGGCTCGGGGCCGAGAGTCGGGCTGTGGCGATGGCGGCATCTGGCCGCTTGACATACAGTACCTCGGAGCGCCACGCGCAACAATCTTGTACGGGCTTAAATGCTACGTCGGGGTTGATGCGCAGCTAGATAATGCAAGTAGATGATTGACCACGTTCCTTGGACTCTTGATAGCAGCCTTGTGTTTCGAAGTAAGTGCTTGCCCAACAAAGTTTAATAATCCCAAATATTATCTTGAGGTCCGTTAAGGTTGCAGGCCTGTGGAAATGGGGTACTGTACTTTGGTGTGATTTCGGTGCACGGTCCCGCTTCTCTTGTGGAAGCAAGCTTCGTTAGTGTAAAACGTAGAATCCTTCCGTTTAAGCTCCGTTTTAGCGGCAGATCTTGGGAAGGGGGGCCTGTTCGCACTAACAGGCTGCTCATCTATTATCACAGCAATAATATCTTGGACCTCTTGAACCACTGACGCGCAGCATTAGCTAGGAGTGACCACTCTGCCGCCCAGTCTAAGCCACTTCCACATTCAGGGCTACTAGGGGTATCTTCGTGAACATCATGAGTAAAGAATCCGACGGTATCAGTCGCCCAAAATACCATGTCCGTCCGCCCCACACCTATCGAGGAAATATACACACAAGGTACTTTACACACCTATCCTTCCAACCCACGGCCATGTCAAGGATACCTCATCCTTCCCTAATATGGAACCTCCTTCTACCGTACCTTCAGCCCTACCCCTGCATGTGCGGCAGCGGGTTGTTGTGAACCAAACATCCGACACACTCGCAGCTATCCCCGCATGGACACGAGATCAGGTCGCCCCCGCAGATCCCCCACATGGGAAGGTCGACAAAGCAATAATCTGTGGTCGACAGCGCCTCCTCTTCGCGGCCCGATGTGCCATCGCTCGGCGTTTGCGCGTCCAGCGGAGAGTCGGGTCCCGTAGCCGCCGTCGGTGTCTGCCCTGCCCCTCCACTGAAATCTACGGTTCGGGTCTCAGGGATCGGACCAGCAACAGGGCTGTTGCCACTGCTCCCACTGACGCTGCCTTTGCTGGCGCGCGCACGGTAAGCGTCGTTGACGTACTGGTACATCTGGGCGTTGAAGGGATGAGCCAGGCAGCCGATGCATTGGCAATCTTCGCCGCAGCTGCACTGGTGGCCGGCGACAACCGTGTCTCCATTGGTGGCAGGGAGTACTGGCGTGCCCACTGCCCCGCTCGTCTGTGAGACAGCCTGCTGCCATATTTCCGGGTTGATGGGATGCTGCCACGAGCCGTACTCGGCGGGATAGGTTAAAACCGTCGGGTATGGGAATGAGTCATCCTGAGGTTTGATGTCTACCGGAGTCTGAAACTGCGCCATGTATGGCTGTCCATATCCCTGTTGCGGCGCTGACACAATGCTCGGGCTTGTCGGAGGGTGTTCCTTTGCCTTGTTGCAGCAACAGCTACTGCCCCCGGATGCATTGCCATTAGTCTTGATATCTGCCGAAGGCTGAGCCTGGGGTATGTATGATTGTCCGTACCCCTGTTGGGATACCGGCATGATGAGGGAGACCGGGGGAGCTGTCTTGCTGCCGCAGCAGTTGCCACCGCTCGACGTGCTGCCGTTTACCTTGACGACTGCCGGCGACTGTACGTGTGGCACATACGGCTGTCCGTATCCGTGTTGGGGCGTTGGGACGTTGCGTGGAGGCCCTTCTGACTTGTTGCGGCAACAATTGCCACCCCCGGGCGTGTCGCCGTTAGTCTTGGGCAACAGAGACGGGCTTAGCACTGCCGGTTGTGATGGAAGGCCGATGGCCGGCGGTGCATGGTTTCCGTTTGGGAAAAGCGGAGGCGGCATCAGGGGATTAAAACCGTTCGGAGCCCCGACGAGTCCGCTATCCTCCATCTTGACCCCATGGTGAAGCTGACCCGACGGCGTATATTGGAAACCCACGCTGTAGGGCATTGGCGTGGCATAACTCGGGCTTTGCGGGACAGCATATGGGCTAGCGGGACCGGCCGGCACCAGCCCGGCTCGATGCCCGAAACCGTTCAGGTCGTGCGGGGAGGTCTGGCCTTCACTACCCATCATAGCCATCCCGTTCGTGGGCCCGTTGCTGTCCGGCATTGCGATCCAGTTGAGCGAGCCAGGGTCCATTCTCTCCAGATTGGTAGCATCGAAAGACTGCTTCCGACTGCGGGCTTTGGACGCAGAGCTCGACTTGGCGACACGGAACGAGGGCCGCGATGGTGAGGAGGTCTCGGCCGGAGAATGCGCCTCAGTACCGCACGTCTCATTTGGGGCTCCTGAAGGGCATGCACATTTTTGCTTTTTTGGTATCGCGACTCGTACACTCCCGCAGGCACAAGGCCGGCCGGGCGGACATGGGCAGGTACTGAGGGGCCGGCCGGGTTTCCGGACAGGGACCATAACCCGCTCGTTGAAGTGATTGCATTTTGTCGAACGGTGGCCACGAATGCATGGCGCACTATGGTGCCAAGAGGATCAGCAACGGGATAGTACATCGCGCCGGCGATTCTGCGAAACGACACCCGTCCGGCATGAAGTGGCTGGCGTGGCATGGACAGAACAGAGGGAAAGGGGTTCGAGACATGTAGAGACATGGGGTCGACGGAAATGTAAGACGTACCAGGCCATCTTCTGGCCGTTTATGATAGGCATCTTGAGGGTTCGGGCCTACTCTGCATGCGATAGGAGAGCGATCACGAGATCCGGCGCCAGTCCCGGACCTAGCCGGTGTCGGACAGAGAGCGGCAGCGGCTATGCGGTAAGCCGGGGGAACTGTTGGCCTTGCGGCTCATACCAACTCGGCGCCGCCGAGACAGGTTGGTGAGTAAGATTGAGGGAGTTCTGCTGGGGTGCGGTTCACACCGGGGAGATCGGGCGTTCAGACTGGGGCGAGGGAGCCTGTTTGCGTGTGGCTAAGCAAGTGTGGGCAAATCTGGATGGCGATATCCGTTTATGTCGTGCATACGCCCCGCCACGAGGGATATCAAAGATAGCCAGGTCCTCTTCGAATGGCAAAGGTTTTGGGGCTGTGGGCGGGTGCCAACTTGTGAGAAGGCCTTCAACTGCGGAACAGACCACGGAGAGGGATCCTCCAGACCAGCGCCGATTTACAGAACTGCGGCAGACCGATCGCCCAGAAATCGACGGGCAGGAAGAGCCAAGGGGCGCTGTTGCATCCCGGGAACGACTCAGGTCGGTGGTGCTTGACCGTCACCAAGCTGTCAGGACTGGACGGAGTGTTCCGTGATTAGAATGACGAAAGGCCTGGGTCTGGCCGTTGCGCGTCCGCCAGTGTGGGAATTTTGAAGGAGACGGCTGTCGAATGGTAGTTGACGGCGAAGAGGTAAGCTCGACAAGCAGATTCTAAATCAGATCGGGTCATGCCAAAACCGGCGTCGTCCTCGCGCGGGGTGAGTCGGAGCGAAGGATGCTAGCTGCCGGCGGGAGGAAGGAGGTAATGCTTCGCTGCCGTTGGGATCGGCCGCAGTACCGCAGACGTGACGAGTTTGGTTGTTCCTGGTGATCCTTCTAGGGAAGAAGCACGGGCGGAGGGGGAGGTTTCTGACTGCTGGGTGTCCGAGACCGACTACAACGAACACGGTCAGCAACAAGTATCCGATCTGCCTCGGTCAATTCGCGGGAGCAGCCTTGCTCAAACTCTGCTCGAAAGCGAGAAGCGCCAACGGCCTTCGGTAAGAGAGACCAAAAGAGTGTGTGTGATACTTGGGACCCAGGACTAGGGGCGCTTTCCCTGGTTCGGCCCTGAGCAAATGGTACATGCATGCAGAAGTGGGCAGGTGGGGTGCGGCGGTTTGGGTGGCTCGAGGAACTGAGCAAGTTTCCATTGGCTGCAGCGAGACCTCAGGGAACTGCTGGGAAGCTCGGACAGGCGTGCCGCATCCGAGCCATGCTGATGACTGTCGGCGCGGGATGGCTCGCGTGGCTGAGATACAACTGTCTTGGGGACTTTACATAACCCTAACCCACCACACATGCCCTCGAGAAGAGGCGTCAAAGAGGGCACTGTTGTAAGCCGTAATGGCAGCGGAAATGTCTCATGCCTCTATGTCTCGACGGGACCGTCCGTGGGGCGACCACGACTTTACGCCGCGTAATTACGTACAGTGCCCTGGAGGCTGTGTGCATCTGGGAGGAAGGCCTGGATGCAGGGGCCTTCCCTACGGTAGGGAATTGGGAAATCCTAGGGTATACTAGGCCCACCTTAACCCTCCCTTTCATTTAGTCGTGTCATTGGAGTTTAGCCAAGTCCGCACGCGGGATGTCAATCTGTTGGTGACAGGAAGTCAAGACCTATAGCGCCGTCAATCACCACCATCTAAGACACATCCCCGCCCCGAGCCCATGGATTGAGTGATGCAGCTGAGCTCGCTTGACGCGCCGAGGCAGCTCGGAATGATACACAAAACTATGGATGGACGAGTAGACGACACTGCCGATACTGCCGAACACGCCCTACGCTGCCATTACTACCTTGGCCAACCTCTCGGCTCTCGGCTGGGGGCCTGATTATCTCCACGGCCATTCTAGGCCCCCGCGTCTGAATCCGAATCAGCAAACATGTCCATGGCGCGCATCCGTTTCCTGGACGGCGCGGGTTTTGATGCCGACATCTGGAAGCCCCCGACCGGTTTAGTCTCCTGCTTGACTAATAACTGCGGTGGCGTCTCATCCGGCTTCCCCACGAGGTCCCCCTTGAACCCTCCATCAGGTTCGCCATCAAGATCCAAGTCGGAGAACATTTCATCCAGCCCGGACGCATACTGCAAGGGAGCAGAGTGCATCTCCCCACCAGCGTCATCCGTCTCCAGCAGCCTCTCTACGTAATCGTCTGCCGAGTCTTGGTCGGCGGACGGCTTCGTCGACACAGGCAGGAACCCGTTCCCGCCATCCCGATCGACGGCGGTGGCCTCGACCGTCTTCCACCGCCCAGCCTTCCGCTCCGTCTCGGCGCCGTTGGCCTGCTTTTTGAGCTGCGGCGGGTCCTCGAAACTCCTGACGAAGAATTCGTACGTCTCAACCGGGAACACACACCAGCCCTCCCAGAGGCTCAGCACGAGCCCCACACTCCGCTTCCACTTCTCAGCTCGTAGCCGGCCCCAGTTCAGCTTGTCTGCCATCATACCAAGCATCTCGAACGTCTTGCGGCGCCGGAGCGCTGCCTCGAACAACTGTCGGTAGCGCCAGGCGTGGCGGATTCCGCTGGTGGACGAGGATGACAAGATGTCGCTAACCACGTAGAGACCGAGCAGCTGTGATGCACTGATATCGGGTGCGTCCGAGGGGCCCTTGTCCTCTGGCGCAGGCGAAGGGCCGCGTGAATCTTCGTCCCTGCCCTCTTTCTCTTTCCCCTCTACCTTGTAGTCCGGGTTCGCCAGAGTGTAGGCAAATGGGTACTCGATATTAGAGACGATCATGTCTACAATTTCGTCAGCGCCTCGGCTGGCGTGCGTAATCGCGAATGCGGTGACCCGCGCAATATCGCCCTTCCTGATCCGGGACAATGTCGTTGGTAGGCGAGCGAGCAGATGGGTTAGCTTGAACTTCTCGATGGGATTGAGGAATGTGTCCTCCTGGTCGTTGGGCTCGCCTTGCCGAGCCTGCTCATCGTCAAACTCGTCGTCCTCTGACGAGTCGTAGTCTGATTCCGAGACAAACTCGTCGACGGCAGTCGTATACTCATACGCCAACCTGTGTTCAGGCACTCTCCAGGCGTGGCTCCCTTCAAACAGAGGGATATACTCGGCCCTGCCCCTTTTGGGTTGCGAGCCCGTTACAATCTCCCAGAGCCTCCAGCGGTACCAGATTCCGCCCTCGCTGCGGGCGTCCCAAATCCATGCCCATTTCTCTTCTCGTTGGACGTCTGGGCGAGACATGAGGAGCGCCTCAAACTCTGGCCCGTGTTCTAGCACCGATTCTACAACCTTGTGGATCATGCGGAGCTGTTTAATGTCGCGTGGGGCCTGGATCGGAACGTGGAGAATACCGGCCCGGTTGAGCGGGCCGCCCATGGGGGGGCCGTATGATGTTGGAGGCGCGTATGCTCGGCCATGGCCCATGGGACGGTAAGCCGGATTTCCCGCGCCCTCACCCACCTTCCTGGCGCCAAACGGATGCGAAATAGTTGTCGCCGAAGACAGAGTAGTCATGCCTGATGATATGGCGGCCGAGGAGAGGTGCCTGTGCAGCGAGAGAAAGAAACCAAAGCCGAGATAGCGGTTCTGCAGAGTGCTCACAGCATTATCAATCTCCGTTGCTGGTGTTTCCTTGGACAATGTAACGATCGCCGCGAGTGACTTCCGCTCGGTGCCGATCGGGCCAGAGGGAGGCGTGATCTTGACATTCTCAACGGTCAAATTCGGGGGCATGAGGGCCTTGACGACTGCCGGCGATGTGCCTGGCGGCAGGTTTGCTAGACGTAGTGTCGGCTTCGATGTTGCCTTTTCCTCGGCTCTGTCGGCAGTTGTGGCATCTCCCTCGTCATCGCTAGCGTCGAACGCCTTGGAGACTGTTAGAGAGGACGAATCTCGCTCTTGGAACCCTAGCCTCCCGCGTCCCTCGTCCGAGTCTCGCTGGAAACCATCATATGATCTCTTCTTTCCAAACGATGACGGCATGGGTCCGAGACTGCCCGGGCCGCTCTTCATTGAGGAGCCCGAGGGGACGCCGAAATGCCTCTTGCCTGCGCCTCCTCCAAAGGGCGTCTGGTTGGCGAAGACGGGCCTCTCGAGCGGGCCGGCGCCAAATCTCGACTGCGCTGGTCTCGATGCCTGAGAAGGATCATCCCCGTCGTCGTGTGCAAAGCTCTTGATAAAGTCGTCGTATACGGCGGCTGTTTCTGCTTCTTCTCTTCGACGCTTCGCCTCGGCCTCGGCCTTTTGCCGTTCGAACGCCGATTGCTTGCCCGGTTTCTGGAGCTTGGCCTCGACGTCAGGGAACTCGGCGATCTTCTTGGTCGACGACATGCTTAGAGATGTGCGTGGGTCGGTCACGCATATCTGGGGCGCCGTGCTTGGTGTGGGCTTGCCGCGATTCGTCACCTGGGATGTGTTTTCTGGTTGTGATTGAGATTGGGTCAAGTTGCGAGGGTTGGTCTGTGCGCTAGCGACCCTGGTGCCGCTCACTGCCCCTCGGTCATCATGCCCAAAGTATGTTGTGCTTTCACTCTGTGTCCAGCATCCTGAAACACCCTTGCCTGAGCTCGGGGTTGCCAGCCAGCGACGGACAAAGAATGTATGGCCCTCTTGTTCTCCAACGTAAAGCTCTAAGATCCTCGCACGTGTCAAGACAGACTCTCTCGGATGCCAGCCGTGAACAGCTGGAAGTGATGGCCGGGTCGGGACTGACAAGGCTGCTCCGTATACTCGACGAATCCTTGACCCTGTGGTGTGGCTATTATTAATCTGCGTCGGGCATGTGGACCGTTTAGCTCGGATGCCAGACACTGCTCCAAAAGGGTGGTCGTCGTCGTCGTCTTCTGCAATTTGGAAATGCACGGCTTCTGTCATGAAACTTTTCACCGAGAGGGGACGACCTGCGCAAGGCCGTACCGGGAAATGGCTTCTGTTACAGGCAGCCATGCCGACAGCTTACACTTCTACGCTTCCCTCTTCGGAGGCTGGAGACAATTGGATATTCCCTGCGTCTTAAACCCCAAGCCGGGGATACGCGACGATCCGCCTTTCATCCCCCTTCCCCTCGAAGACGACACCTTCCCCACCCGCTTATCAGCCCTATTTAAAGTGCCCATGTGCTCGCGTTTCCCTACCGGGCCTGCGCAGCAGACAAGCGTCCACGTTGCGTTGGGCCCCCAAGCTGGGAAACCTAAACACAAGAGACCGAACGGCTGGCCTCATGGCCGTCTGTCGCGGCCCTGGGCTGAAACCCGAAGCTTTGCTGGCCCGGCATCTTTACTTTGAAACCTTGCTTATTTTTCCCGTTTCCGCTCGTCTAAAATGGCTGCTTCCTCCTCATCTCCTTCCGCACAACCTTTCTCCCCTCCATCCTCCATCCTCATCATAGGTTCGGGGGTCTTCGGTCTCAGCACTGCCCTAGCCCTTTCCCGCCGTGATGCCTTTTCTCATTGCTCCATAACCGTCGTCGACAGGTCGGACCCGCTCCAGCCTGGTGCATTCCCTGCACCCGACGCTGCTAGCACCGACACCAGCCGCATCATCCGGGCAGACTACGCTGAACCGGCTTACGCTGCCCTTGGTGACGAAGCTCAGACGGAATGGCGTAAGCAAGACAACCCCGACGATCTTGGTGCCCAAGGGCGCTACCATGAGGCTGGTCTACTCCTTGTCGGCGATGCTACGCAGCCTCCGCCAGCAGCAGCTCCGGTAGGCAAGGCCTCGGGGTCGAGGCGGACTGGCATGAGCTATGCTCGTGAGAGTTGGGCCAACGTCCTGTCTCTGGCGTCCAAGGATCCCACGCTCTCGTCCCGCATCCGAGAGCTTCCCAATCCCGATGCCATCCGTGACGCTCTGGGGACAGGTGGCAGCTCCGGGTCGTGGGGGTACATCAACAAGAATAGCGGCTGGGCCAATGCCAGCGCATCGATGGCATGGTTCCTTGACCTGGTTCGGCAAACCGGGCGCGTCGAGTTTGTCACCGGAATGGTTGCCTCGTTGGAGCATGATGAGACCACTGTCACCGGTGCCAAACTCTCCGACGGCCGTGTCCTGTCCGCCGACCTCATCATCGCTGCGGCGGGAGCATGGACCGGAAGCTTAATCGACCTTGCAGGACAAGCAACAGCTACCGGCCAGGTCATGGGCTACGTGGACATCACCGAAGCCGAGCAGGAGAGGCTGGGCAGCATGCCCGTCATACTTAACCTCTCGACCGGCCTATTCATTATCCCTCCTGCTGACCGCATCCTCAAAGTTGCGCGGCATGCCTACGGCTACGTCAACCCGGTTGCACTTGACACGGCACCACTGCCCTTGAGCCCGCAACCGACGGCCAGCGCTCCAGCAACTCCTCTCTCCGTCCCGCGGACTCACGTCACGGACCCCGCCCTCTCCATCCCCGCCGAGGGTGCAGACGACCTCCGCCGCGGGCTGCGCGAGATGATCCCCTGGCCCGAGCTCCGAGACCGCCCGTTCTCCAAGACTCGTCTCTGCTGGTACTCGGACACGCCGACCGCCGATTTTCTGATCGATTACCATCCAGGCTGGCGTGGCCTCTTCGTCGCCACGGGCGACAGCGGACACGCGTTCAAATTCCTACCCGTCATCGGTGAAAAGATCACGGACTGCATCATGCGCAACTGCCCGCCCGAGTTTCGAGGCAAATGGGATTGGAAGGGAACTTCTGGGTCGCCCGTGATCACGGAAGACGGGAGCAGGGGCGGCACGCCCGGTCTTGTCCTGGCTGACGAGCTGGCCAAGGCTGTGGATGTGCTTCCTGCGGCAGAGTGAGAGAGGGCCATAGAGGTATACTAGATGCAAGGAGCGGAGGATGGACAGCACAAACGAGGTAAGCTCACGATGTCACATGGTTCACGAATGACACGAATTTAGGTCAATAGATGATGGTATTGATGGCAACAAAAACCACGGCTGGAAATGCCAGAGTTCCTCCCAAGAGCAGGGTCCCCCAATCAAGATTTATGCCTCGTGGGGTACCATAAACGCTGCAAGGGGATTTGCCGGGATCGCAGGTGAAAAGCCTACGCCCACCATCATCCTCTGCAGGCGACCATGATTGTTGTAATCATGCCTCGCCAGAAATTTTATTCTTCACCAAGGCCTCACCCATTCTCCGCGGAGAGTCTGCTCCCCCGTTGTACATGCTCCGCGCACCCAGCGACTCGGGCGGTTGCAACCCTTTGCTGCAGAGCACCTGCTCGCCGGAACTCTCCGCTTCAGGCCTTTTCCCACACATTCGGCAGCTCTGATCGCCGGGCGGACGACCGAGCGCTCATTAGGACGGTCGGCAGGCATTCAGTAACCTCGCATCTGCCGCCGCCGTGCGCAATCTCTATTGTAATATACCCAGGCGCGCTCCCTCTCTTCTCATCTCCATCCGCGCGCAGGGAAATGTGTTAAAAACCCCATGTTTAAGTGTCTTCCCTCCTGAACGCCGGTGCAATGCTGATGAACGAAAAAAAGACGCGAAACAATGATACATATGACCGGAAACGCCAGTTCTGAGCGTTGTTGGTCGGGCTTTTTTGGGGTATGATTTTTCGTCGTGAAATCATGACCGGAAGGTTTTGGTGGGGGTGTAGTGTACAAGTCGTCAAGTCAAAAGGTGAGGGTAACGGCGAAAGAGATCTGCTCCTGCCGCTGGCCAGATACGTCGCGGGTTTAAACCTTACGGAAATCTGAACAAGTGGGTTAGCTGAGATGTACATAAATGCAGGTGAAAGTTGTGCCTCAACCAACCTTGCAGCACAGGGTAGATCATCTCGAATGCCTGATAGATCTCTTCACGGACCTTGGCGCCCGTGAGGACGATCTTGCCGCTTACGAAGATCAGAAGGACGATCTTGGGCTTAATCATGCGGTAGATGAGACCTGGGAACAACTCTGGTTCGTACGAGCTGAAGTTGTGATGCTTGGAAGCGAGGCCCTCTAGACGGATGGGGAATTTGATGTCGCAAGACCCGACGATGTTCTGGATCTTGAAATCGGTGAACTTGGCGTTGAAGCCGAGCTTCTGGATGATGCGGGCGTACTTGCGCGAGGCAAGCTTCGAGTCGTCCTCCGACTTGGCACCCGTCACAACCATCTTGCCGCTTGCGAAAATGAGGGCAGTCGTCTTCGGCTCACGGATACGCATGATCACAGCAGCGAAACGCTTGGGGTTGTACTGTTTCCTGTCAGGACTGCCTGGCAAAAAAATTTTTTTGCGGTTGAAAACAGAAACCATCAGTGCCTCCTCACCCTCTCATGGAGAGGGGAGGAATGCCTGATTTCCGGCTCAACACGTACCTCCGCATTGCGGGCATGCAACGCAATCGTCTTCAGGTCTAGACGGCAGTCCAAGTTGACCGTAGCGACGATGTTCCTAGATGGGTCAGCCCAGAGCCTCATCAGTACCCAAGTGCTAGAGGTTTTCCTACTGGAGCGTGGGAGTGATGCCACTTGGGCCAGTATTTCCTCCGGCTCCCGGCGTCGCAGCGGGGGTTGCGGGAGTCACCCCAGTACCGTTTGTGGCTTGAACGCCCTGCTGCTGAGCGCCGTTGGTTGTGAATCCATTGCCCTGCGGATGTGTGATCTCGTTGGCGCCACCAGGGAACGAGAGCGAACCAGGCGCAGTGAATGCCTTGGCCTGCGCCGCATTCGAAGGGTGAGTTTGGATGGCTTCCATTTTTGCAACGAGGCAAAACCAAGCGGCTCGATTTTTTTCGATTCTGCTTGCGCGAACAGATCTACAGGGAAACCGGTTAGAAGACTGGTGAGAGCTAGACCAGGATAATCCAAAGTTTGGCGAAGCGGAATTTACCTCGCCGATGCACAGTTGGTGGTAGTGGTGGAGAAAGGAAAGTTGTGGCGAATTTATACTTGGGAAGGATGGCTGGTGGCCCGTGCGTCACTTAGCTTCACTAGGCGAACCAGCAAAACCAAAGTGAATTGGCTTGTAGGTAGAGGGCAATGTGGCGACCAAAAAAATTTGAAAGGGAAAAGGAGCATACCAGGTGTGGGAGATGAACAAGTTAATGTCTCCCCCTTGACTGTTGTTCGTCTGCAAACACCCTCGAGGACGGTCGCGATCTCTCGATCAACAACTCGGGTAGAACTTGGCAACTTTTGCCGACAACCGCTGTGCTCGATTGCAACCGACGATAGTACGTCCGAAGAGGATGCGTTGCCGACGATGGCAGATTCAAGACCGGGGCGAGAGTCCGCAGCACACGTAGTGGACGATGGCTGCCCACAAACTTTCAACTCACGGCAGGGAGACTGGTCTTCGTCGGGAAGAACTAGCAAAGTGCACTGAGACCTGTGCAAACTGATCTTTTATTGCCCTCGACGATTAAAGGTCGACCGTATGACAGACGCCGGGTTCCTTTTGGAGGTCGGGTTCCTTGGGAGGTCAAAGGGTGCCACGAAGGACGGTATTGACGGGAAGCCCTTGTCCGGAACGAGAGAGCGATAGCCTGTCGTCGACAGATAAATCCTCTTTTCCTAAATGAGAGATGCGCCCACACAACGCAGGTTCCGAGGTAGAAAAGTTTAAATGCACGACAGCAACAGGCGAGGCTGAGCTGTCGTGGTTGAAGGCGGAGCTTCGGTGAGGAGAGGTGAAGAGGGGGGGTGTGTGGAGACAGAAATGTGGCCGAAGGCGAGTAACAACGGCCGGTCGGGACTTCCGCGCGCGGGAGCTCAAAACAAACGAGTTGGAGGGAGCGCGGGGCTTCTTATAATTTTTGCCCAAGAAGCGTATTCGCGCCTGAGGCAGCAGCGCTAATATTGTGGCGACGGACCCCCCTGTCTTTCATGGTTTGGGATGCGTGCTCGGGCGGTCTGCAACGAATCAGAAACCAGGCGGCCCAAATTTTATCTCTTTTTCTTTCCCAATCCGAACCACTCCCTTGCCCGCCTCCTGAGGAAGCCAATGCAATCAGCCACGAAGTACCGGTACCTCGGTACACTTGCCAACCCAAGCATCCAGGTTGCTGGGGATCCGTGACACCGCCAACCATTTCCAGATCTCTCAACTAGAAACTCGCCACACACCGCTACCACACTCCTGAAACACCTTACTCCTCGCCCTTTTCCCCTATTTTGATGCTGCTGCAGCTCTCTCAATTCGCTTTGCACGAACATCGATGATCAAGAAACGACCAACATGCCTTCGGCGTATCCAATACGTTTTACGAAACGACGGCGTTGCATCTGACAAACGACGATGGGAGCGACAACATAGGCAGTCGCTGCCTGCTTGGTGGCATTTGCGCGATGGGTCAGTTTCTCCCGCTTGCGCTGCACCTTCGGTCGGATCGCCACCCTCTAAACCAAGCCATGACCCGTCGAAACCCGAGCTCTCCGGCCACCTAGCGCTGCGCAAAGGACACAACAATAAGAATAATGACGAGGTTCGCACATGCTGCACTTTGGTCACGCTAGCAAAAATTGAACTGAATGGTTGCGACAAAGCGGTGTCGATGCGATGGACCGAACTTCCCAGCTTAGACAGGCTACTAGCTGAGGGAACCCTGCTCTCGCTACGAAGCTACTCAGGTGATGATTCTGATGCGAGAAACCACACGATGGTAGCAGGCACAGTTTTTCTGCCTTTTTCTTGTTGGTTGCAACGCCGTTCCACTTGCCTCTCTATGACGCGTCTTGGGGCACTGCTGCCCTAAGCTGAATGGCGACCAGATGTGGCCTGAGGCAACTAAAGCAGCTAATATACCCTCTGACGACGCAGCAACGGGAATCGAAACCCTAATTAATGACACAAGCCACCGAGCTTCTACTCGTCGATTTTAGATCAAACGCTGATGGGCATGCAGGAATTCGTCACGACCTCGGACATCTCCCGAGGACGCCGGAGGACCGGTAAGTCTTTTCCTGGGCTGTTGGCTCGCACCAGCGGACAGAAGCTCGTGGAAGCAATCACAGCAGCGCGAGACCCGCGCCAAGCCTAGAGCCCATTCCACAAAATCGCCGAACAGGCCCAGGCCGCTTTGCATGGTCTCCATGCGAGTCAAGATGGGAAGCGACGGCAGTATTGACTCCATCCCTCGCTCGTGACTCAAAATTACTGAAAACTAAGTTGCGGCCAAGCTGGGATCTCGAGGATGCAGCTCTGCCGCTCTGGCTGGGCGCAATGGCAACCGTGCCCTGTTTGTCAGGCGAATGTCCCCGAGCGCCACCCTGCTCTAAAAGTACCTGTACTTGGCAAGGGACGGAAAAGGGGGGTAGTCCCGTGCATCTGGCCCGTGTGGCTTCCATTGTGTCCAACCACCCTCGCGCTCGCGTCTTCCCGCCCTCAGCCTCGTTTATGAGTCATAAGATAGCCTCTTTCTCCCTTTCTCCTAATTCCCAGCTTTCCGTGTCGCAGCAGGGAAGACATATCGCAGTTAATCGCGAACGTGCCGGGAGAGGGAGCAAGCGACTTCCTGGCTGCCATCGCTTCCAGCTCCGCAAGGGCCAGTGGGGAAGCGCGGCGGAGAAGCACGGCGGGATGGGTTGCCTTGGTGTCTTGCTCACTTGGCCGCCGCTTTCCGTGCCCAACGATGGCCTTAAATTTTTATTTTCGCTGCGTCTGCGCCGCTCTAATGCCACCCACTGGCCTTTGCTCGCATGCGGCGACCGACAACCAACCAGTTTAGAAGGAAGAGCCGGAGGGTTGCATACAAGTCCCGACCTGCCGCGGCTCATTGGACGCGCACCCCAGCGCTTAACACGTGCCACTAATATGCCTTGGCTGATAAGTCAAAGGGCATTACACAGTAGAAAACCTGCACATCCACGCAGTGGTAAAATGCAGATTGAGAGGGGCAGAGGGGGGGAGGGAGAGACACAATCCTAGCGGGGCTGTCCTATCGGCTACCACGGTTCACCCGTCCCGTCTACCGATGGACCCGACAAAATTATCGATCACCATATCGCGTGCAGGAGGCTGGCGCCCCGCAAACTGATTGGCCCATTCGCTTCTCGTTCAATTTCTAACGCGATGCGCGCCACCACGACGCGCGTTGCATTCCCATAGCTCCTCCGCAAGTACCGTGTGTACCGCGAGTACGTGTACTGATAGACTACCAAGGGCTCACATAATATCCTAGCTGTGTAAACCTCGCTGTCACACGCAGCGCAGCTCGTTCAGTATAATTCAGTAGGCGCCTACGGCGCCCAGGTCATACCCCACTATCTCTTTTAACTGTGGAGAACTTGGGCTTGACTCGTCAACGCCGGCACTTCCCGAGGAGATGGGAACCCTCGACTCTTAACTCGTTTTCATCAAGCGTGCCTTAACTATAGCCTACATGAGACTCACGCATTCTTCTTTCGGCTCTCATTGGAGAAGCCAACTGCAACCGAACAACCTGTATCCCGCTAAAGCTTGGCTAAAAACAGGGTGCCCAGCCACAACAGAATCAGTCTATCCATGTGCAAACAGACCAAAAAGACAGGAATGACCACCAACACGGAGAACACCACCCGACCGCCTGTTGTTGCTACAAGGTAGATTAGACTCCCTTTTGATATCCCATTGCCGACTCACATCTCTATCAAGGTCGTCGACTGATCATGTCATGTAATACTTGGGTCCCTCGCCGCCTTGGGGCACCTGCCAGTTGATGTCCTGGTTGGGCGCCTTGATGTCGCAGGTCTTGCAGTGGATGCAACTACGAGACGCAGGTGTTAAGTTTGCGCAACATGAAGAGGGAGCGAGGAAGATGCGGGGCGAGAGAGATGGAATACTCACTTTTGTGCATTGATCTGGAACCTCACCCCCTCGGGCTTGGACGCGTCCTCGACGTACTCGTACACGCCGGCCGGGCAGAACCTGTTCTCCAACCCCTTGAAGGGCGGGTACGTCTCAGTCGTGTGCTTGTCCCAGTTCTCGACTTGCAGGTGCACCGGCTGGTCCTCCTCGTGGTTGGTGCCCGTGCGGGAGACGCTCGTGAGTATGTCAAAGGTGATCTTGCCGTCGGGCTTGGGGTATTCAATCTTCTTGCACCGGTCCGCCGGCTTGGTGGCCTCGTGGTCGGGCACCTTGTGCTTGAAGGTCCACGGGACGCGGCCCTTGAAGACAAAGGCCTCGAGTCCCGAGTAGAGCATGCCGCCGTACACGCCGAGCGGCGAATGGAACGACGGTCGCATGTTGCGAACTTCCTCGAGCTCCCGCCAGATGGACGACTTGCGGAGCGACTCCTCGTAGTTGAACAGGAAGACGGACCCGTCGTCGCCGCTCTTGAGCGCGTCCCAGGTCGCCTCGGCGGCGAGCATGCCCGACTTCATGGCATTGTGCGTGCCCTTGACTTTGGGAACGTTGACCAGGCCGGCCGAGTCGCCGATCAGCGCCCCGCCGGGGAAGGCCACCTGGGGGATGGACTGGAAACCGCCTTCAATCAAGGCCCGCGCGCCGTACGAGATGCACTTGCCGCCTTCGAGGACGTCGCGGTATAGGGGGTGCTGCTTGAGCTTTTGGAACTCGCCATAGGGCGAGAGCCACGGGTTGGAATAGTCGAGGGCGACGACCTGGCCGATGCTGACGAGGTTGTCGCCAAAGTGGTACATCCACGCGCCGCCGTAGGTGTCCGAGGGGAGCGGGTAGCCCATCGAATGCGTAATCTCGCCCTTTCTGAACTTTTCCGGCTGCACCTCCCAGACCTCCTTGATGCCGAGCCCGTACGTCTGGGGCTGGCTGTAGCGTCGCAGGTCAAACTGCTTGATGACCTGCTTGCTCAAGCTCCCGTGGCAGCCTTCGCCAAAAAGCGTGATGCGCGCATGGAACTCCATACCCCGCTCAAACGTATCCTTGGGCTTGCCGTTGCGCCCGATGCCCAAATCATTGGTAGCCACGCCCTTGACGCTCCCGTCGACCTTGTACAGCACCTCGCTGGCGGCGAATCCCGGGTACACCTCGACGCCAACCTCCTCAGCTCGCTCGCCCAGCCACTTTGTAAACTCGTTCAGGCTGATGATGTAGTTGCCGTGGTTGTGCATCTGCGGCGGCGTCGGGACGGGAATGGCCATGCTCTTGGTCAGGAAGCGCATCGTGTCCTTGCCCGCGGGGGTCGCGCCCGTGAAGCGGTTCTCATTTTCCTCGCTCAGCCAGTCCGGGATGAGTTCGTTGATGGCCGTCGGCTCGATCACGGCGCCCGAGACGATGTGCGCACCCAGCTCCCCGGCTTTCTCCAGCAGCAGCACTCGGAAGTCCTCGTTGCCCGCCTCGTTGGCCAGCTGCTTTAACCGGATGGCAGCGGAGAGTCCCGCAGGGCCGCCGCCGATGATGCAGACATCCACTTCGTCGCTTTCGCGCGCGATGCTCGCCGGGTCGAAGGGGTCGTCGGCTTCGGCATAAGAGCGAGTCGGTGTTGTCGACAGGGGTCTGCAAGCTGAACGTGCGGCGAGTGAGCTGCTGTATGTCGGACGGGCGTCGCGACGGCGTAGCTTAGCGGGCGCAGCTGACGAGGCATATCGAATACCGCGGGCATATTGGAGACGTGTTGTCGGCGCCGGGGCCGGGGCGGCAGTGGCCCGCTGGCAAAGGCCTCTTGTGAGGCGTGCAGAGGCCGACATGATTGCTGCACGCCCGAGAAGCGGGAAGCGGGAAAAGAAAACAACGATGAATTTGCTGCCCCGTGATAGATAGAGAGAGACACTGTAGAGCCGAGCAAGGGGATTATCAATTGGTCTCACAGCCTACGCTACCACCTCCAATTCTTTGTCACGACGATAACGGTTCTCTCTTTCTGCGAGTTTTCGGCCGCGGGACACTGGGGCAATTCCCTAATGACGTTTCGCCGATGGGACCCGCCAATGGCGAGCTTGGGATTTAAAACGGCCTGTGTGCTCTCGGCAGGGTTCCGCAAGGAGAAGCGAACTGCTTTGCCGAGGAAAGCCGAGCTCTGCGCATCTAGAGACCAATCCGAGTTTCATTCACTGACCGAGAGAGACTCGGGGCAATTAATTATCTTTCTACTTTGCGCTGCTGGGATGTGGCTTGGGAGCACAGCAACAAAGAGCCGCCGACAAAGTGACTGCTCACCCAATATCTAGTCTAGCCTGACTCATACCCGCTTCCGGCTCGCCAGGTCACCGCCCGATGCAGTGTTGTTGACGTTCTGGTCCGGTATCTGATAGCTCATATCGCTCTGCTGCTTCTTCACCATGGCCCAAAAGTCATATGCCTGGTCGTTCTTCTCCTTCAACTCCGCAGCCTTGCGCCTCTTCTTCTCGTTCCGCCGTCTCCGCTTGGCCTCCTTTCTCGATTCGGGCTCCAACCTCTTCAAGTACACAGCCTTGACAACCTTCCAAGAGGTCTTCAATCCTTTATACACGCGCTTGACCATGGTCTGCATTCGCCAGTTGAACGCCGCCACGAGCGAGAGAACGATCAAGAGCACCGAGGCGGGGAGCGAGATGGCGCCAATCTCCCTGAGGCTGGGAATGTTCTCTTCCTGCCACTCGATCGTATTCATGCCAAACAGGCCCGTGAAGAAGGTGAGGGGGAGGAAGATTACCGTGAATGTCGTGAAGATCATGACTGAGAGGTTCTGGCTGGACGCCAGCTCTGCCTGCAAACGAGACCAGCGGACCTCGTCGACCTGGGCCTGCCGCTGCACCATCTCTAGCATCTTCTCGTACTGCAAACCAAGTCAGTCGCCGCACATCCATAGCTGTGGGAAATCCGACATACGTCATTCCTCGTCGTGTCCACCCTCTTGAGCATCTCGGACGTTTGCTGCTTGTAATCATCCAGATACTCCAGCGCTTCCTCGAGGTAGTACTGCCCATTCTTCGTGATATAGTTGAATTCCTTCTTGTATATCTCCCTCATTTGCTTGATGGTCCCTTCCTGCGTTTCAAACAACTTTTGAAGCGTTGTCAATTCATCTTCAAGGTCGCGAAGCTCGAGAAGTGCAGACGTGTTTTCTCTATTCTCTCGTTCCGCTCGTTCGATTTCGCGTCGATGCCGCTTCTTAATAGCAGCCGGACTCTCGCCCTCGGCTCCCGACTCGTCCGACTCTTCCTCGTCGTCCTCGGACACTAGATTGAGAGCATGAATGCGGAACTGCTTCATGTTCAACGTCATCCTCTCTGCCTGCGAGTCGAGTTAGCACCGGCCTCGGATGCGGGCGTGATGCCGGGCAGGCTGAAAACATACTAGCATGCCGATAGCTTCGTCAAAGAGGCGGAAAATTTCAAGATCGGGATGCGAAGATCGGTCAAGAAGGACGATGACAGCGTGCCAGACGATCAGTGCCGCAAGATCTAAGGTGTTCTCGGTCCTACCCGTGAGATCACCGTTGAGTTCGTTGTACACGCTATTCCGTAGGTCTGCCTGTTGGAAAAGTGTCCCTTCGGTCGGAGACGACTCCCGCTTGCCGAAGCACGTGGTCAGGGTGGCTATCTCGGGTCAGCATGCTGCTACGCCATTCTCATCCCGGTTCACGTACTTGTGTCTATAGACCACAGCCACAGCTGGTCGACCATGAGGACGTAGCCGTCCCTTAGCTCGAGTTCGGATTCGCGCCGCAGATCTTCGTTGGAGCCGTCACGGCTGTCGAAATCAGATCCTTTCGTCCCAAGCAACGAGCGGGTAGAGCTGTTATCCAACGACTTGCTCCACGGCAGCGGAGAGTCCTTCTTAGTAAGTTTGTACAACATCTGATCGTCGTCTCTAGAATCCGTGTCTCTGAGGGAGTGATGTCCGAACTGATCGAGGGTTCGTCGGCAGTTGAGGGGTGGGTCGTAGCCGATGTACTCCCAGATCATTTTCAGTTCCAGCGAATCTTGATCGGCGACCTCCTGAGGAACAGGTTTTGCTCTTCCATGGTTCCGGCGATCACGGATCAGTTTTCGGCGTCTGATCATGCTGCGGTATGTGTCGAAATGAAGGTACGGGAGATAGAGGTAGAGACAGCTGGGCGTGAACTTTAGCGGGGCTGCCGGACCAAAGAGGGGCGATGGGATCCGAGGCGAAGCCCCACGGTCCGTAGCTGAGAGATATTTGCAAATTGGCTTGAGATATGCCGGCTGCGAGTCTGAGTTGCGGTTTTGGATCTGTTTGGAGGCCCAGTTATCGTAGTCAAAGAGCCGCGAGAAGTCCCAGTTCTGTGCCTTTTGTGTGCCCTCGAGTGTATCGAAGAGCTCCTGCCAGCGTTGTCAATATTGAGATTCCAAGCGTTGAAGAGTGCGGAAATGAATTCGTACCCTCACCCAGACAGGGTTGTTGAACGGCAGGTGAATCCACGTGAACTTCCTCGACTGCGGGTTGGGCCGAGAGAAACCCGCCGGCCCCCTGAGCTCGTGTTCATTTATCAAGATCTCTGCCCGCCGTTTGGGCGACAAGTCAATACCATGATGGTCGGTCCCGCCGTGGGCGCTGCCGTACGGCAGAGCCGGATCCGATACAGTTGTACTGACGCTGGTAATGCTTTCAGGACTTGGAGGACGGATGGTTGGGTCCGACTGAGCCGGCACCTTCAGCAGCGCAGGTCTTTCTAGGGGGCTTGTGACAACGATTTCCGGCGAACGCTCCGGTTCCCGTCTGGCACGTCGCCTACTACTACGCTTTCTCTCAGGAGGCCTATGGAGACGTTCCTCCAAGCAAGCGTCGGGTCCGATGCGGACGAATTCCCTGAAGGGATGCTTTGTAGAATAAAGGCGGATCATGGAACTCGTCTCGTCATTGGAGCTCTGCTGGGCAAACCCAAGTGCCGAAGCCATTAGCGCGTCCGGGTCCTCGTAGAAGCCAATGATCTCGACTTTGACACGATCTTTCAAGTGTAGCGGAACATGGGTGAAAGCCCTGCTAAGTGCCGCCGCTTTACGAACAGCGCCAGCCAAATCATCGAGGTATGAAGCCAAGATGCCCCTATTACCCGGCCCAAAAGATGCGAGGTGGGCATGATCGCTATCGACTGCGTAGACGTCTTCTTGCCAGATATCCAAGAGAGCGGACTTGACCGACACCAGCGGGGCTCCGAACTGGACCTCGCTGGCGTCGCCGGACCCTGAAAGCGAGGACTCTTGCGTTTCATAAAACGACCATAGACGAAGCTCGCTCGCCATATCCACGAACTTCTCATGAAGTCTGGTGAGCGGTTCGCTGTTGAGATGGATCTCATCAGTAAGCGTCTGTGGGAGTGCTGCCTGCAGGTGAAGGAGTTCTTGGATGCTCTCCTTTAGGTTCAGCATTGACATATAGCTTGTTCCCCGATGAGGGGTGCCTTTGGCTGTCAGCCCTCAAGTCATGTTTTCGCACCGTTGGTGACCGGCTCACCGAAGAAACTAACGCCATGGCAGTTGTCCATGATGCTCTGGTACTTGCTAGACTGGCTTGCCCGCACTAGGGCGCTTTTGACCACCAGGCCCCCAATGCTATGGGCGATGAAGAACAGGGGCCGAGACTGCTGTTCTGACGGTCAGTGTAGGGACGCGGTACGCGGACGGTGGGGGCAAACGCACTGCTCCTCTCCGCTGTTTGTGCAACTGGACCAGCAAGTCCTCGGACAAGGTCTTCAAGTTCACGCCTTCGCTCAACGCCCGATGCCTGTACAAAAAGACTCGCGCAATGCTGACGGTACTACGCAAGTCCCTCGTAACCCAGGGGCTCGATCTCCAAGCGGAGCCGCGCGATCCAATATCCGATGAGATACCGTGATCGTAGTCAGAGTCATGGTCGTAGATCCAGGTGTTGACCGGGTCGGCTCCTGGGCAGGCAACGGCAATGATGTCGACCTCGGTCTCGTTGTGGCCGGGCCCTCCAACATCGCCATTGACATCCACAAAGCCGGGTTCGTCATCGACCACGGCGGTGCCAGCCGTGGGTCCTAGGCCTACGGCGGTCTGGGCCTCTTTTTCCTTCCCTCTCGGATCCTGGCTAACAAGCTCTTGTAAGGCGTGGTCCTGCGAGGGCTGACTCTCTGAGAAGTCCTGAGCTTGTACGTCTGGTGCAGCAGCAACAACATCTCGGCTCTGACCCTTCTCCACTGGGTCAATTTCAGCCTTGGCCGTGGAGCTGCCGTCTCGTTCCATCCCGCTGGTCGCCTCGAGCTCCTACTCTCCGGGGAAGCGACGACGGGGTCATGGACAATCAAATGTGCAGGTGAGCGGGGGTCCAGGTATGGCAACAGAAGGAAGCACAGGCAAGGATAGAAAGGAAAACAACAGACGCGAGCGAAAAGAAGCTTTTAAATGGGACCTAATATACTACCGAGGCGTTGCCAAGATCAGGCTGAGAGGGCGGCCCGTGGGCGATCGAGCCCGCGTGCCACCAGGTGAGCCATGCTGATGGGCAAGGCCGCCTCTCCCGCCCCCAGACTCGCAAATTTTGGGATTTGCGACCCTGCTCATAGGCCATCGTTACGACGAATAGTGTGTGGGCAGGCGTTCGCTATTGGCTGTGGGCGCGGCCCCGGTAACCGAGAAAATGGAGTGCACTAGCAATCAAAACAGCAACTGAGAAGCGCGTGACGGGGGTTTGTCTGCAGACTGATCCAATGCTGGTTTGGTGGAAGGTCACCTGTGGAATTGTGAAGAACTAATCCCGCTTTTCTTTCTCATCTGTGCACGCCAAGTGAAGTGAATTGAATGGCAGAAGGAAGCAAAGAGTCCGGCCTGAGGTAAGCAACCACTGCCCGAACAGAAGTGTTTAGTGTTCGTTGCCAGTTTCCGTTCAAAGAATAGAACAGGGCTCGGATCATTGGGAGAGGCGGGCAGGTAGGGCGGTGATGACCTTGATCTTTCAAGGCCGATGAGAATTGTCGTGTGGACAAAGTGGCCATTAGTCAGTGCACACAGTAAGAGCCCAATTTCCTGTAAAGAGTGAAGATACAGAATACAAATGACTGCATTACATGTATGCAATCGAAGATAGCGTTCACTTGCCCCAGTTGTCAAGAGGGATAGGGATGGCAAAGCCACAAAGGGACAGGTGGCTCGTGCCTCACCTCTGCCCAGTCAGGCTTGATGCCGCATCAGCCAGGCAGAAAGGACACCACCCTTCAGGTGCTACAGGAGTGAAAGCCAGGCACTCTGCACGGGCCCTCGCCAGCGCCAGGCTAGCTTCTGGGCGACCCATTTCTTTCGGTCAACCTCACACGCCGAAAAAAGCACTTCTCCCGCTGCTAACTTAAGCCTCGAACGAACCAATCCATCGAGCTCCCTGACGCATCGTCAGTTCCGTCACGTACGGACCGCCCGACAACTCTGCCAGTTGGACACTGCCCCGAGAAACGTTCTGCGCCGATCACCACGCCGGACGCCGCCCCGCCCGACTTAGCAAATCGTTTCGCGCCTCTCGTAGCAACGCACATTCCCCCCCCCCCCCCCTCCCTCCCTCCCCTCCCCCAAATCCCGAGAGGAAGTGGCTCTGTCCGCGCAGTGGATAGCAGCGTCGCCCTTCCTTTCACCTCCGCTTCTGGTAATCCATGGTCCCTCAGCCCAGACCGGGAACCTTCTCGCCGAGTCCAGCAGTGCAGCCCGTCTACACTGGCACCGTCCACTCTCCCCATCCCTCTCAGGCCGGTGCGCTGAGTGCGGGTGCCACCCCCAGTACCAGCAGCCCCACTGGGTCAAGCTCCCTGACCAAGATTGCAGTTGCCCAGGTCTACCTGCTTCTGAGCACCATCAAGGAGGACAAGGACGATCCTCGCAAGTGGGAGTCACAGATAGAGTCTTTGCGGAAGGTAACGTCGCCTCGCTCTCTTCCCGCCGGCCCCCCGCACCCGCGCCAGCCCGCAATGCTGACCTCTGCCCGTGGCCGTTCCAGCTCATCGATGAACACGGCATGGATGTGTATTCAAGATACTTCGCGCGACTGGTGGCCGCAAATGCCTCCCAGATATTCCCGGGCCTCAACAGGCCCGTAACGAACCCGGGGAACCTCCATCTCCTCGCGGCAGAGATGCGGAAACTCACCAGCGAGTTCCCCCAGGCCAGGAAGATTGCAGAGTCCATCGAGACGGGCACCGAGGATATCTTCCGCGATTTCGATCTCTCCACCTTCATGGAGCATTTCCAACTAGATGCCCTCGAGAAGACGCTGCTGGCGCTTGCCTTCAAGCTCGGCCCAAGGACCGACCTGAAAACCAAAGGTGGGCGCGCTCGCCGTGGAACTCTTTGATGCTCTGCCGAGCGTCCGTGGCGCGTCTTGCTGACTATGACCCCGTCTCTTAGCCGATGCCATCCTCTCGACCAATTTCCCTACCTTTGTTAATATCCTGAGCAGGGCGACCGGCGATCATGCAGACCTCGAACCGGACTTCGTCGCCGAGCTGCTCGACCGCTTCATCCAGGTCCATCCCCCCAACTTCAATGCCGCGGCAAAGAGGGAATTGGAGCACAAGGTGTTGCAACGATACGGCCATTCGAATGAAGCCAAACCGCCCCCGTCCCAGGTACTCGCCGCGCTCGACCTGGTGCGTGTCCTCGCCGACAAGCCGCCGAATGCCCTCGCACTCTATATTCACCGGAGTGGGCCGGCCTTCACCGTAGACGAGGACACGTGCACGACCTACCTGAAGAACCGGCCGCCCAATATCCAGCTCACCGAAGAGCAGGTGTCCGTAGCCCTAACCTACACGACCATCAGCCAGACACCATGCCACAACCCTTCCGTCTTCGTCGCCGCCCTCCGAGGCATCCTACCCGACAGTTTCAGGTGGCAAGATGTGGTGTCGTACTTTGATCACAGCGGGGCTCGGATCACTCGAGACCAATTCCTGCGCCTGTACAACGCCTTGGTGCCCATAGCACGGGAAGACAGCGCCAGGTTCAACATCCAGCGCTTGTGGGGTGGCGAGTGGGAGAATCCCGAAACCCAGCTCTCCTTCATCTGCGCCTTCGCATCCCTCAAACCGGAACAGCTGGACGCGACAACCATTCCCGGCCTGAAGCCGACGTTTACGATAGATGAATACGCGCAGTCGCACCAATCGATACGAGAAACAGCAGCGTACGCCGTCAAGCACCCTCTCGTCTCCGAGGCCGCGCTCTCTGCCGTGTTCAACGTCGCCCTTCACTCGATGCACGCCTCGCAGAGCACGGAAGCGAAGCGTCTCTTCCAAGACGTTGTCGTCCGCAATCTGGCCATCTTCGTTGTCTCGGCTTTTGGAGTCCCCAAACCCTGGCCGAACATGGCTGAGGAGACTCTCGTATCTCTATTCGATGGCTTCCTGACAAGGTCGCCCGATGCCGACTTTGTCATGGACAGCCTCTGGAGGAGAGACAAGGAGTGGGTGAAGCAGCGGCTCATCGATATCCACGTCCTGAAGCCCATCAGCCTGCCAATGATATTTGAGCACGCAGTCCGGCAAAACTGGCTCGATGAGCTTGTCTATCTTCCTAACGGGTTCGGGCTTGACCTGACAGCGCTTGCGCACGCCGAGGGATATCTCGACCTGCAACAATGGGCACGGAGGAACGCTGACCGAAGCACGGAGATGGCAAGAGCTCTCATCCAATTCTTGATGATTAAAGCAAACTTTGAGCATGGGTACCAGCGCCCTCCGGACGGCCATCCCCCCGTCAAGGCGAGCACGACGCTGCAAGTCAAGACAGTCTATGCGCTACTCCAGATCTTGCAGGAGTTTCTCCCCAAGACGCCAATCCCGGAGCTAATCGTGGTTCAGCGAACGTGCATCACAATGTACCCAAGACTGATCAACTACGGAGAAGGCTTTGACGACATCATTGACGCCAACGGACGCGACGGCAACGCACTGCCGCCGGCCGCCAACCTCAAGATGGAAGAACATTACAAGAAGATGTACAGCGATGAGATTCAGGTTCGCAACATTGTCGAGATCCTCGAGCGGTATAAGCGCTCTCGCGACCCCCTAGACCAGGACGTCTTCGCATGCATGATCCACGGTTTGTTCGATGAGTACGCGCATTACGTCGACTATCCTCTTGAGGCGCTAGCTACGACCGCGGTCCTATTTGGCGGTATAATATCCCACAAACTGATCTCGGATCTTCCGCTCCAAATCGGACTAGGCATGATTCTCGAGGCGGTCAAGGACCACCACCCGGACGAGTCGATGTACAAGTTCGGGTTACAGGCTCTCATGCAGCTATTCTCCCGTTTCCGCGAGTGGCCCGGCTTCTGCAAACAACTCCTCCAGGTCCCAGGTCTCCAGGGAACCGAGGCTTGGAAGAAGGCCGAGGAAGCGGTTCGCGAGCATGAAGAGGAGCTTGCACGTTCACGCAACGGTGCCGGTAGTGCGCATTCGGGGGTATTGGGCAACGACAAATTGACCAACGGTAGCTTGTACGAGGGCTTAGGGTCGGAGCAGCATCCGCCCCCGTTTGCCTCGGTGAACGTCGACCCGCCGCCCTCTGGAGTCGTCTACGAAGATCCCAGCCCCGAAGCCCAAGGGAAGATACAGTTCGCCCTCAACAACGTCACCGACACGACGCTGCAGTCCATGTTCAAAGAGCTTCGCGAGATGATGGAGGCCAAGCATCAGCAGTGGTTCGCGAGCCACCTGGTTGAAGAGCGGGCCAAGATGCAGCCAAACTACCATCACGTCTACCTCGAGCTCGTCAAGCAATTTGAGGATAAGGCGCTGTGGGGGGAGGTCCTGAGGGAGACATATATTAGCGTCTCGCGCATGCTGAATTCGGAGTTGACCATGCAGAACTCGACCGAGAGGACACATCTGAAGAACCTCGGTGGCTGGCTCGGCCTCTTGACCCTCGCACGCGACAAGCCGATCAAGCAAAAGAATATTGCATTCAAGCAGCTGCTCATCGAAGCGCACGATACCAAGCGTCTGATCGTGGTAATTCCATTCGTGTGCAAAGTTTTGATCCAGGGTGCGACCTCGAACGTCTTCAGGCCGCCCAACCCCTGGCTGATGGACATCATCCATCTCCTCATCGAACTCTACCACAATGCGGAGCTGAAGCTTAACCTAAAATTCGAAATCGAGGTCCTGTGCAAGGGCCTCAGTCTGGACCACAAGGCTATTGAGCCGTCTGGAGAGATCATCAACCGGGTCCCCGTCGAGGAGATAGGCGACATCTTGGGGCAAGAGACGATCGATAACTTTGAGAGTCTTTCTCTCAATGGAATGCCCGGTGTCAACAGTTCCCTCTCGGCCCACCCCGCCCTTGCGATACCTGATCTAGGTCCGAACCTGTCGATTCCTCAGACCGAAGTCGTCAGCGCTCCCAAGTTGCACGACATCGTTCGTCAAGCATTGACTCGGGCCTTGCAAGACATTATCCAGCCTGTTGTTGATAGATCCGTCACCATCGCGGCGATCTCGACGCACCAGATGGTTCGCAAGGACTTCGCCACGGAGCCGGACGAGAACCGGGTGCGGACGGCGGCGATCAATATGGTCAAGTCAACCGCCGGGAGCTTAGCGCTTGTCACGTCCAAAGAGCCACTGCGCGCGAACTTTGCCAACTACCTACGCAACCTTTCAACCGATCTTCCCCAGGGTTTGCCCGAGGGCATCATCATGCTCTGTGTCAATTCTAATCTCGAATTGGCCTCGAGCGTAATCGAGAAATCGGCAGAGGAGCGTGCGGTTCCCGAGATCGAGGATCTCATAGAGGCCGAGCTTGAATCGCGCCGTCGCCACAGAGTTCAGCGGCCGTCCGAGCCCTACTACGACCAATCTACTCTAAGCCGTTGGGCCATGACGATACCCCATCCCTTCAAGCTCCAGCCCAACCTCGGCGGCCTCAATGCCGAGCAGATGGCCATCTACGACGATTTCGCCCGGCAGTCGAGGACACATGCTGCCGCAGCCCCCCCCTCGCATGGCCCGTCTGCATCGGACGGCAGGTCCCTTGCCAACGAGGTGCTCGGTGATCAATACAACGCCGTCACCAGCATGCCGACACCCTCTGAGACGCCGTCAATGCCCCATCTGGGCGTCCAGCTCCAGCACTACCCCCAGGCTCACCTTGGGCTAGCGAATAGCCGGCAGGCTGGGCTCAATCAGATCGACTCTAGGAACGTCGCTGACAGAGTTACCAAGCTCCTGGAGCAGTTGTCGAGCGCCGCTTCTAGCGCCCCGGAAGCGCATTTTAGCGACCTTTCCCGGGGTCATACCGTCTTGGATCTTATCGACGCCCTCATTCAAACCATCATCAAGACGCAGCAGACATCAGAGGATTTCGCTGGCTACGCCGCAACCCAGATCGTCCAGCTTCTCTTCCGGCAACCCGAGGGCAGCCTGCTTCTGGAGAGCTTGGTCCAAGTCCTTGAGAGCCTACGGAAGATTGCAGGCCCTGGATTCAGCGAGCAGGTCCGCAACCTGTTCCACCAGCAGCCAGGAAACTTGTTCCTCCATCTGCCCCTCATCGCTGCGTTGCTTGGGACAGACCTGCTCAACTGGCGGAGCATCGACATAGCAATGGCAAAGGCGCTAGAGCAGCGAAAGGAGGGTTCCATAGAGTTCCTCGAGCAGCTCATGGATCTCACCCTTCTCAACGATAGCCCACTTGCGCTCTATGCCGACTTTGTCCAAAGTCTAGAAGAGGCGTGGTCGTGGATCACGGAGGATCCCAATGTGCTAGCAGGAGAGCGCTTCAAGTCCAAGGTGCTGGCCTCGCCGCCAGAACTACCTACCGGCCTCACTACGGAGGAAGTTACAGCCATTCAGCAGGACCAGATGGATTACGTGTTTGACGAATGGATCCATCTCTGCAGCAATCGCTTCGCCACAGACAGGTCAGCCATGATCTTTGTGCAACAGATGCACGCGCGGCGGGTGGTCGTCACCAAGGAAGACTTCTTCATCTTCACCCGCCAGGCCCTCGACAAGTCCATTGAACGCTTCGAGCAGAGCATCCAGTCCGGCCGTGGCCCGACAGAGGCCTACCAAGCAGTTGACGCCTTAGTCAGAATGATAATCATCTTCACTAAGGTGCACCAAGACGATGACGACGCCGTTGACCAGTCCCCGGCCGCCGCGTTTCTGGACAGCATTGCCTCCCTTGGGGTGTTGATACTGAACGATCATCACGTCAAGCGCGGGGAGAACTTCAACCAGAAAGTTTTCTTCCGCTTCTTCTCAGACCTCCTCCACGACGTGACCGAGATGGCCGAGCAGCTGCCCGAGAACGATTGCGAGCAGATTATCCTTAAGCTTGCAGCACGTTTTTCGGATCTCCAACCAAGGCACTACCCAGGGTTCGTGTACGGGTTCGTGGGCCTCTTGTCGCACAGGTGCTTCATGCCCGTGATCCTCCGGCTGCCCCGTGACGCAGGTTGGGCGCCGTTTACGAAGCTGCTCACTCAACTCCTTTCATATCTGGGCGACTTGCTAAAGCCATTCAACGTCTCAACCTTGGCAAAGGAGATGTACCAGGCGGTTCTGAAGTTATTGGCCGTCCTCCACCACGATTTCCCGCAGTTTCTAGCCGCTTCTCATGTGCAACTGTGCCAGAGCCTGCCGCCGCACGCGACTCAACTCATCAACTTGATCCTTGCGGCGAGCCCGCCATCCTTTAACAAGCTGGCTGATCCGTTCCAGCCAGGCCTCAAGGTGGACAGAATTCCCGATATGAAGGAAGCGCCCGCGACTGCATACGATGCTGCCGGCGTGCTCCGCGAAATCGGCCTTCATGATATACTGGAGCAGACACTGCAGAATGGCCCCTCAGAAGACACCATCGCTCAGATCAGCCATGCGATCAACAGGGGCGACGAAGAGGCATCGACTTTCGGCTTCGTGCCTGTTACGGTTAACCGGCGGGTCATTGATGCGGTGGTGGCACACTTTGCCAGCTTCGCCGTCAACCGTGCGGCGTCTAAGGGCGACTCCCCCATCTTCGTGCCCGGCGCTGCCGACATCAAGACGCTGCACATGCTCGTCACGGAGCTGTCTCCGGAGGCCAGGTATTACCTCCTGACTAGCATGGTCAACGAGCTTAGGTACGCCAACGCGTCGACAAACTACTTTAGTCACGCCCTTCTAGACATCTTTGGCCACGACATGTCGGACCCGGAGGAGACGGATATCCGCCAGCAAATTGTACGCATTCTCCTCGAGAGGTTGGTGGGGTACTGGCCGCAGCCGTGGGGGTTGATGATTACGACGCTCGAGCTGCTGCGGAACGACAAGTATCAATTTTTCGAACTGCCGTTCATCAAGGCGACTCCAGAGGTGTGTCGGCTCCCCTTTCTATTGTGCATGAATCGACGCTAAATCTTGGTAACAGGTTGCCGAGCGGTTCGCGACTATCCTGCGCGCCGCGTCGTAGAACAGGAGTACGCTCATCAGGGGATGAACAAGATGGATGGCCAGGAGTGTATAGAGATTGTACTCGTTTTTTTGAACTTTTAGCGGCCTCCTATCGGGCGAGGGTATGGGGGAGTTAGATTGGCATGGAGATTTGCACGCGGATCGGGCGTGGACTTTGCGGCTGATGGGAATAACCCGGGCCACATATTCAATAGCGGGATGCCGCGCAATGGTCTCCGAGCGTTTGCATTATACATGCATTTCACGAGCGCATTTTTCCTCTCCTTTACCGGAATGACTACGCTTAGATGACATACCATGGAATGGCGTTGGGAAAGGTAGAGAAACACCAGTGCTTTTCGTGTTAAGGGGGTTGGAAGAGGTGCTGCTGTAGGAATTACTCACGGCTCTTCGGACGGCAGGATCACCAGGCTCAAGGTCCGTCATCATCGATCGTCCTGTCCCAGTGTGATCAGAAACTGTGCTGGGCAGTTCTGTATTGTACTATTGACCATTGTCTATTATACGTGGTATAGGAACCAAGTGGCGCGATAGTTTACTTCTTTTACCTCTTGGTCTTTCTCCCTTTAATGGACTTAGACCGCACTGGCCAACCTAGCAGCCTATGATGGTGAATCGTTATTTGTATGCTGGACAAGCGCAACACTGAGTTGTGGGGATGGGAGGTTTTGGTATAATAAGTGGGCTGAGTACGAGCCGGTTGGCTTGACTTGTTTTCTTTTTCTTTTTCTTTTTCTTTTTTTTTTAAAAAAAAAAAAAAAAAAGAGTTCGTTCCCTCTAAACTGGGGGTGTCTGGGGAAAGGTGATAACAGCTACTAGCATGACCTTGGGCACGGGAATGGCTGGTTTCAGGGGTTGAGGAAGCAAGGCTATGATGTGTTCTCTGATGTATTCAGGATGTGTATTGTCGGAACTTGCCGTGTGGGAAACGACCCCAAGTCGGGGGCAATTTCCCTTGGGCGTCAACTGGTGCCCAGTAGCGCCCACTTGGTCAGACTTGGCAACTGGACATGACAATATACGCCTTCATCTCAATGACTTTGAGCTTGGGTGAAATCGTACCATTTTGATGCCAAATCCATCCGCGCAGTGGTTCCAACATGTATTTGTCAGGGGGATTATAGTTTGTTAGTCTGATCAATAATATCTCGCCAAGGCCCACAGGCAGGACTGGTAAGGAGGGCGAGACAATAACGTATCCGACTGCCCGGCAAGTGCCCGGCGTGTAGGGACTGGCATCCGGCCTGGGATAGGGAATGCCCTGAGCGGGTCAAGGCAAATACAGCCAAGGAGGCCTACTACCGCCTATGAGCCTTCGGACTAGCAGTATCCACTATCGAGACCCATCTATTTAACTTCTTAAATACCTAGGGCGACAGTAGCCTCTGGAATGGTACAGACTGATTCATTGGAGGCACGGCAGGTATGGCCAGCGGCATGCAGCTGGCCCATGCCACCTCTACAAGTGGGTCTCCAGACAACGCTGCCTGGTGCTGTTTTCACATGACGATGCGGATTAGCTGAAATTTGTGCGGGGTTGGACGCAACTCTCAGCGAAAGCGCCAAGCGCCAAAACTGGCTGAAGAACCTGAGACTGCAATATCGCCAACCAAGCGGGCAGGCGGGATCACGGCCAAGATCTTGGCGGGTGCATAGATCACATAGTCTGAAGAGGTATTCCCTTCATGAATGGATCTGTACATGGCAGATGACACAAGTAGAAGCTATTTGCCCTGAACATAACGAGCCGGACCGCGTTGCAATATGCTAACCCTATCAGAAAAGTAGAGGCGACGCCTTACTAGCTGGCTGGATACTTTGAATCGGCTCTTCCGAATTTCCAGGGAAGCCGTACCCTGGCCCCAGTGCCGACAAGCCGCGGGTCTGACAACAGATCACGTACCGTCTTTCGCAGGTATCACAACTTGACACTCCTAGCGCCCAGAGCCACCGCCCGTTACGAAACTAGAAGCTAACGTACCTTGGGTAGCCGGTTGACCGAATAACAAACCCGCAGAATCTACACGTAAGTACGGTACGGTACAAAATTGCCACGTAACATATTCGCCTCGTCGCGTTGAGCACCGATGCTGATCTTGCTCTCATGACGTAAAATAATGAATCGTCCTGACGTCATCAGAAAATGCGAGAATTCTACAACGCCTATAAATTGACCCATCCTCCCAGACCCTTTTGGTGTTAAGCTAGGAAAAAGAAATATAGAAGACGAATGGAAGAGCCTTGGACGAAATGTGCTAAATATCCAACGAGAAGCCAATAGTAAATATCCGTCCCGATGCGCAACCGATAGATATTAGCCGCCCTTGGTAGACGGCAGAACATTCCGGACGGTATTCCTGTGGTAACCAGAGGACTTTATAGCCATTGTAATTAATCCAGGAACCATTTCGTCCCAAGCTATACCCACACTGGCCGTTCGGCGAGAAGGCGACCGATTGAACCGAGTCGCTATGGCCTTCCAGCGTCTGAAGACAGCTCCCTGAGGTGGGATCCCAGATCTTGATAGTCTCATCGTACGAGCAAGAAGCGAGTCGCTGGCCGTCCGGCGAGAAGGCGACCGATTGAACCCAGTCGCTATGGCCTTCCAGCGTCTGAAGACAGCTCCCTGAGGTGGGATCCCAGATCTTGATAGTCTCATCGTCCGAGCAAGAAGCGAGTCGCTGGCCGTCCGGCGAGAAGGCGACCGATTGAACCGAGTCGCTATGGCCTTCCAGCGTCTGAAGACAGCTCCCTGAGGTGGGATCCCAGATCTTGATAGTCCTATCGCCCGAGCAAGAAGCGAGTCGCTGGCCGTCCGGCGAGAAGGCGACCGATCGAACCGAGTAGCTATGGCATTCTAGCGTCTGAAGACAGCTCCCTGAGGTGGGATCCCAGATCTTGATAGTCTTATCGATCGAGCAAGAAGCGAGTCGCTGGCCGTCCGGCGAGAAGGCGACCGATTGAACCCAGTCGCTATGGCCTTCCAGCGTCTGAAGACAGCTCCCTGAGGTGGGATCCCAGATCTTGATAGTCCTATCGATCGAGCAAGAAGCGAGTCGCTGGCTGTCCGGCGAGAAGGCGACCGATTGAACCCAGTCGCTATGGCCTTCTAGCGTCTGAAGACAGCTCCCTGAGGTGGGATCCCAGATCTTGATCGTCTCATCGCCCGAGCAAGAAGCGAGTCGCTGACCGTCCGGCGAGAAGGCGACCGATTGAACCGAGTGGCTATAGCCTTCTAGCGTCTGAAGATAGCTCCCTGAGGTGGGATCCCAGATCTTGATCGTCTTATCGCCCGAGCAAGAAGCGAGTCGCTGGCCGTCCGGCGAGAAGGCGACCGATTGAACCGAGTGGCTATGGCCTTCTAGCGTCTGAAGACAGTTCCCTGAGGTGGGATCCCAGATCTTGATAGTCCTATCGCCCGAGCAAGAAGCGAGTCGCTGGCTGTCCGGCGAGAAGGCGACCGATTGAACCCAGTCGCTATGGCCTTCTAGCGTCTGAAGACAGCTCCCTGAGGTGGGATCCCAGATCTTGATAGTCCTATCGTCCGAGCAAGAAGCGAGTCGCTGGCTGTCCGGCGAGAAGGCGACCGATTGAACCGAGTGGCTATGGCCTTCCAGCGTCTGAAGACAGCTCCCTGAGGTGGGATCCCAGATCTTGATAGTCCTATCGCCCGAGCAAGAAGCGAGTCGCTGGCTGTCCGGCGAGAAGGCGACCGATTGAACCGAGTGGCTATGGCCTTCTAGTGTCTGGAGGCATGCATTCCAATCTGCTTCAATAACTGGCTTCGTTGTAATCCAATCAGGTTCTTCTATCTTGAAAAGCCTCCTTACCAAGCTGCCGGTAGGGGCAAATATAAGGGCCGATATATATGCTTGAAGCGGAGCCTGCTTTATCACCCAGCTGTAAGACAAAATAAATCGATATGCATCCCGAACAAGGCTTGCAAACTGCTGTCGATCGTTGCATCCCTATATCTCTATTAGACTAAGTTCTTGGTACATCGTTAGTCCTATACTCACTAGCAAGCGCTTAAGCTGTCGCTCAAGCTGCCTTATAGCTGTAATGCCGTCTGGTATGGCGTGGAGTAGACTTAGAGCTTCGAGCCAGTAAAGGTACTTCGTCTTAAGGAATTTATAGACAACACCGTCATCCTGTAGAAGATTATCCCGTCTTGTGTCGAAGCTAGATATTGAGCTGTATAGGTGGTCGACCCAGTAGACGCACGAGTACCGCACTGTCGCTAGCGGGTCTGGCTCTGGCACTTGGAGGTTGTCGATTGAAAATCCCGGCTCGACTAAGCCGTATAAATCACGATGTAATATTGTAGACATCGTACTGAGTGACCTCGAAAGGAGAAGATGATTTACATCTTCCATTCCAGTAGGGAAGAGCCAGTCGAAGGCCTCCTGAGAGGCTTTCTTAGAAGCATTGTCCGATGCATTACCAAGTAAAAAGTCCTTGGCAGACTGGTGGACGAAATAGATAGTCCGTTCTCGGAGGGTCAGGAAAGAGCCGCAAAGCTTAATGATCTCTTCTAAGGACTCCTGATGGCCGGAAATCTCATCCGGCATCTCCGCAAGAGTGGTAAGCTCGTCAAGACTGATAGGCCGACGAACAACCGCGATGACGGCAAGAATGTGTCTGCAAAGATCTCCATCATCAGAATCACGAATATGTTCTCGCATCTGCGTATATAACGAGTCAAGTCCCTGCGGAAATTTGCGAAGCTTCGCTAGAGTATGCCGCTTTAGAACAGTCGGCTCCGCAAGCGCCTGGCAGACCAACGCTACCCAGAGGAACGTATCGTTTGCGTGGAGGGACAGGTAGTTTTGAACCTCTTCTTTCATCTTCGGATCATATTTTTTCAGTTCCTCCAGTTGACCCACTTTATATCGAATATATACGTTGACAGCAGTAGCGACGGATGTCGCGTTTAACTCTAGGCTTAACCTAGCTTTCTGCGCGACTACCTCCAACCGCTCCTCAATTTGTGGCCAATTGCGGCTAGAGACGACCCACTTGACTTGGGAATATTCAGATGATTTCTGGGAAATCAAGTCGAGGAGCTGTGGCAGATCTGTTATACACTC
Organism: Madurella mycetomatis; assembly: GCA_022530565.1. Lineage (NCBI taxonomy): Eukaryota > Fungi > Ascomycota > Sordariomycetes > Sordariales > Madurella > Madurella mycetomatis. The sequence continues at coordinate 7,490,677 of JAJTVB010000003.1, read as the reverse complement.
GTCGAGTGCATCGATGACTAGATAAGCTATTTCAAGTTTCGGGTCTCGCAAGATATTGGTGAAGATTCTCGATAAGGCGTCCCACGCATTTGCATCTTTGAAGAGGTTTTGGCCTGTCGGGTCATACTCGCTCCGCATATGGGAGAGGAGAGGCGGCTGCTGCTTAACAAGTAGGTAGATCAAGCCCCGTAGCACGGCGGTTGCATTGTTGATACGAGGGTCGGTAGCCTGGTAGAAGAAGTAGGCTAGGTTGCAATGATATATGCCGGCAGTACTACTTCCGCCCAGCTCATTGATAATTCCGCACAGCAATATAGTCTTGCCTTTCCCGGGGTCACCCTTGATCCAAAGCAATCGGTGTTCCGGCTGGTCGCGCCATCGCTGAAAGTCGGGGTTGTCGAGGACCCAGCGATACGAGTCCTGAAACAGGCCGCCTTTGGTCCGTTCAATGCGATCCTTATCAAGGCTAGGATCAGTTACATGCAGGTGCTTCAGACATTGCTTGTCTTTCTCCGAGAGTTGCTCCATCTCCTGGTTCCTTGTATAGCTAACGAGTTGCTTAAGATGTGACGTCGCTTGCTGAGCAGTGTATACCTGGGTGTCGTCTAGGAAACGCTTCTCGGCTTTTTGGATAGTCGTCAAGCTAGCATCCCAGTCGTCGAATTTGATCATATCCCGGAGGAGGACTAGACCGCGATTGCGGTAATAGGAATAGACACTCTTGATCTGGTAGGAGAGGAGCAACTTGTAGAGGTCAACAATCTGCTTTTCCAGCTCACGTCTTACTCCGGTAAGTTCGCTGGCGTGGTCGGGGAGATCCTTGACAAGTCTGTTCGACAAGTCCCAATACCAATCCATCCTCTTGACGACGTAATCGATCCCCTTGCGATTAGCTCTGCTCTCGGTTATAGGGTTGGCAAATGCCTAGCAAAATCAGCATGATGGATAATGTCGATTTCCGGGTGTCTCACCTCTAGGGCGACACAAACGCCAGTCCAGGGTACAGCAGCTTGTGGGACAGCCTGGATCGCGAGACCTATGACATTCTTTACTGACAGAACACTGTCTACAACCACACCAGCTCTCTCCTTCGCCTTAGCCTCCTTCTCCGTCTTCTCCAAACCGGCATAGATGATCCGTATCATTTGGCGGCGCCTTGCGTCCGGGTCGTTTTGGGCGATGGTATTCGGTTGAGATTCGGTCACGACAGAGCCGAGGCCATCGTCCAGCTGGCTAGACAGGATCTTCTCATATACACCAAGCAATTTCGTCTCTTCGCGTTTAAGGTCGTCATAGGCACGATCCCAGAGACGTACAGATAGGCTAGCGCTAGCGGCGGTGTCATTTGCATCGTCGGCAGGATTGGCTGTGGGAGCAGCTGAGAGTAGCGGTGGGCGCGTCAGGGCGACAGTGTGAGCATGTTGGGATGTCGGCTCGGATAGAGGTGTAGGCTGAGAGATGTCTGTGCTGGCGGCAGAGGTTTGCGAGACATATTTGCCATCTATAGATGCAGCAGGCGGGGCGGCGGCAATGGATTGTGCGCTGCGACCGACCTGCTCCTGCTTCGCATCATTGTTTCGGCGGAAACACTTCCGGACGATCGAACGCAGCGGCATCACAGATATGAGAAGACGGTCTCGACAAAGGGAACGCAAAGTAGGGGGCGGTGGTGACGAGTTGACTCTCGCCTTTCATGTCTTCATTTTTGGGGGTTGGACAGCAATCGCAGAGCCGCGCAAAAGTTGGGTAAGTGGCGCCGTGGCTTGCGACGGCTTGTGGCGACCAATTGCGTTCGTGCAAATGGTTCAACATCGTGATTGGTACGGAAGCAGGGGCCAAAAGTAATCACCACCTCTTGGTCAACCAGATCCTTGGCATCGTGTAAATTCCCCAAAGCTAATACTGTGCCTTAGTTTAACTAGCCACTGAATACCCCTAAGCCATAGCTTTAGCCACTATAGCTGCCACGATAGGGCTTCTCACAATACTGCTCCGCCTCCGTTAAAACCTGGAGAAGAGGAGCATATTGCTTGGCGTAGGTGGACAGAAAAATCTGCAGAAGAGAGAGCGGCTGCGGCTAAACGAATGGTGGATGGGAAACTGAAGAAGACGTGGTTGACGGGGTTGTTGGGAATGGAGACAAGCTTGTAGATTTAGATTGAAGATGGTGATCTTTCCTGGTGTTGAGGGGGCCTGAACCACCTAAGTGACTGAATTCAATTAGTGGTTTGCCAGTGGTGTTGGGCATTCTTGGCATACTGTGGACGTGCGAGAGCTGACCAGGGAGGGTGGTGATTACTTTTGGCCCCTGGTTCTGTAATGTTTCACCCATATTCGACACATGTTCCCATGGGTTGAGTCTAATTAAATGCTGTAGCTTCAAAAGAAAGCAATTTTACAGGGCAATCACCCTGTGCTGTAGAACAACTGTTTTATACATCGGGTTCCTGTCTAAACCGGAGGCGGCGAGTGATGCGATGAGATTCAGTGGTGAAGAGATGGTAAATGTTAAAAGGTTCCAAACAACACATGATTCGAGGCTACTTTCAGAGATCTGATTTGAACGAAAGCGTTCCAACGCAGGTTGCAGAACATACCGAAAGAAACTTTTCATACTAACTTACTAAAAGGGCGTAAAAACACACATCTAGCGCCCTATCAAAACTAGGGAGAGGGCAAAGATACAGTAACAAACATCTGGTCAGACAAAATCTGACTGGCAACTTGGTTGCCTGAGAAAGGAGAACTCAAATCAGGACCTAACACCATATGCATTTGGCAGCCAACTTGGGCCATTCATACGACCTCAATTTTGTGCCTCTCAGCCCCCGGGCAGGATCGTCTTGCTCATCAAGTGACCAAACGTTTGCAGCGTGTCTCGGACCAACATCCTGCGCTCCTCCAGTGCGCCGTCGGCTTCGGCAATCTTGCCTTGCGCGCACAAGATAATCTCGAGACTGTTCAAGCCCACGAAGAAGTCGCCCTCCTCGCCGGTTTCGGCCCAGCGCCGCCTGGCGAGATTGATGGCGCGGCGGATGCAGACCTCAGCTACGTCCCACCACTTTAGCCTGTCATTCATACCCGCCAGCAGCGAGTACACATTGAAGGCGTCCTCGGGGCACTCGTCCATTACCTGCGCCTTGACCGGATCGGCCAATACGCCTTCTAGCAAGGATATTCCCTCCTCTAGCAGATCGAGGCGTCCTTGATGATCGCTGCAATGGCGGTAATGGCTGGCCCAAATACACACCGTATTGATGTGGCGGGCGTCGTAGGCTGGCTGGTGAGCTTCGAGGTTCTGGAGCAGGTCTCGAAACCGCGTCGTTTTATCTTCCGGATCGCCCTGGTCCCTGGGATGCAGCAACCCAATAGCTAGGCAGTGGAGCTCGACTGTCCAGGAGTGGAGGTAGCCAGTGTGCTGCGAGAACTGCTCGAGGGCGATGGCGGCGCACATGCGCAACTGGCGGTAACCCATGGCAAGTCCCCGCCCCTCTGACCACAGCGCGCGCCAGAGCTGTGTAGTAGGGTGTTGGGGCCCCCTGAGCGACGCGGTAAGCTCGTATAGATGTCGAAGCAGCTGGGCCTCGATAGGGCGGAAGTCGCGTGCCGAGGATGTGCGAAAGCGGACCGTGATGTACATCAACTAGAGCGGTAGCATGGGGGATTCGCAGCCTGCTAGAATTCCCGACAGCTCAGCAAACGAGATGCGCATCAGACGCACCCCCTGCGTAAAGTCGCCCGCCTTACCACCGTTGTCGCCACTCGACCGCCGCTCCAGTGGATCTATTGCAGCTCGGAAGCGCACGTACGTCTCCTCGCCGACCTTGATACCTTGTTCTACTTGTGCGGGGCCAGCTTGGCAGTTTGGCCCGACTTTCTCAAACGCCCACCGGCGCATGGAAAAGACGCCATCGTCGTAGTCCCGCAGGGCGCGGTAGACCATCTCCTCCCTCTGCAGCTCAGTTGGGGAGCATGTCTGGCAAATAATCGCCGACGACTCATGGTTGGCCGGGTACGGGTCGTGCTTCCACAGACCCCAGCGCCGGAGGTGTGTCTTGTACATCTTCACCCTGCAAATTCCCTGAGTACCGGCGCATCTGTGGTGTTTAGGGAGGTGCGTCCGGTGCACGCTTACGTTGCGTAAAACTCGTGTTGTTGCTCCATGGTTGCCATGATTCGGGGTACTGTCATATCATTCTGCCAGTACAGCTCCGTGATGACATGCCGGTACGCGTTGAAATCATCCTTGGATGCCCACCTTGTATTAGGCTCCCTGCGAACTCTATGGTTGCTGTTAGCGGACATCTCCAATGGTTGCGCCGACTTCGATGCACGTCTATAACTGCACGTCTAATGCTTCGTGCTATCGAGCTATTTTCTGCAAATATCGCCGACTAATGATCATGGGATTATCAGTGGGTTCACAGTTAGTAGCAGGCTCAGGAACACGGTGGACATAAGGGGGTCTCCGTACAGGGCGGGAAAGAAAGTTTGGCCGTACATTGACCGAGCGAACATGCGCACCAGATGTTAAGGGTTATGCACCCTCATGGCGCTATCTGTGCCTCTCCATCTGATGCTGCGGTGCCCAGCCCTGTCGGGTTTAGAACGGCCTTGAATACGCGCTGGCCGTATATTGATTGCACCCCGTACTCGCATTGCCGCCAACATGAGCCGGGTTGTGATGGTAAGGTGTAAATCATTTGCGGTTGCCTAAAATACTCCGGCAGTAGAGAACTTTCGGACCTTTGCAGCTCACGGGAAGGTCTCTGGTTGGCGAACCAGAACTTTTCCACCGAGGGTATAAGTCAGCAGAAATATATCCAGCTGGGCAAGATAGGGGAGTTGGAGGGCCAAGACTTGCTAAGCGGTCTATATGCGAGGTTGTTGACTGGGGAGGTTTAATATCTTCAATATGCTAGGATAGGCTCATGACCAGTTCAAGTTCCATTTCGCTCACATCCATATACAAGACAATTCCGAAGGTTTATACTGGTGCAAAAGGACTGGCCGTTCCTTGCCATTATGTATGCTATGTTATAGTTAAGATACAAGTAGATACGAGCGAATTTCTCCAGGACAGCCGCGCAATTCCTGACAGAGAATGTATCCCTGCTTCTCATAAGATCTCCCACTCAATTTCACTTGCATCGGGCCAACTACCCCATTTGGTTATCCTGACACCTGCTACTAAGGCTCTCTTTTTCCCTGTAATTCGGTACTTTTCCCGCCAGCTTCGGTGTTCCATGCCTTTTGATGGCAAGTCTGCAGGAACTTAAAAGGGGTTGTATGCTGCCCAATTCGATGTCAGGCCCTATCTATCCCGTTCGGCTCCCTCATTATCTCAGCACCTATTCTGACAACTTCTCGGATAAATCTCACCAGGAATGCGGCCAACCATTGCCTCATCGATTCTTGGCCTTTGTTGCCTTTGCCACTGCCACTCCTGTTGCTCCAGTCCCCCCTGACGATGCCGACCTGGAGCCGGGCGACCCAAAATACATTTTGGGTGTCTTGTACTTCTATTTCAGCAGCAAATGCCTAGTCGAACCATGGGTGGGCCGTGAAGTGCGCGTCGAGACTAACGCACTCTGACGATGCTAGTCATTGGTGGGAGGACGGTGCCTCATATGTGGAGGCTAGGTTCAAGAACGATGGTTGCCCCGGTAAGCAGTAGCATCTTCCAATTCGGATTGACTCGACTGAGGACACGCAAGCAACCGACTAACGCGTCAACTCTTGGTGAATCTCTACGAAGACAATTTTTGCACCGAACGAGTCTATGGAGTAGGCAACTTCCAACTTGGCTGTTTCGAGCTTGGCTATAACTCTCCCTTCAGATCGTATTCGGTCGCATGGCCTTATGTTGGTTCCATCAACTAAACTCGTCCTACGAATGGCCTACTGGCAAGTCCCAGATCCCAATGTCTTGTTATATCTCACTATCGTTACTATATATCTATTCGGCCCAGTGGCGGTACGATTGTCTTATCCCACTTGACGCAGTATTTGGTTTCTTCGGCTAGGTACTTTGTACAAGACTTTGTACAAGAGCTAGCTTCCCTCGCTTGAGGGACTTTAGTTTCAGTCGGGGCATGTGCTCTCTTGAAATCCAACTTGGCTCTACACCCACCTATGCTATGTTATTCTGTAGATAAAGCTTCCCGATCCAATCTATGTCACAAACCATTCTTCTGGCCCTGAAAGCAAGTCGGCGGTGATTTTGATGTGTCTCGCCCCTGGGGCTACGAGATCGCCCATCAAGCGCAGTATATAGACGCGGCCACGTGACTGTTAGTTATGTGATCACCGACGAGCTCTGAAATCCCACTCTCTCTTGTAATATACAAGATATTTGTTAGGTTTGATGTCACGGGAGTCCATGTGGAACCTGATCTCGCCATCAACGAGGTGCGCTGGATTGATCAAACGAATCCCACAACTACGTTTCCGCTTTCGGCTGCGCAAATTAGTCATAGTTTGTAAGAAACCATGAAGTGTAGCATGAGAAAATGAAGCACCGTAGGCCCGAGGCTGATTTACTCGAGTTCGTAGTGCTAAGACAGTAAGACTTACCTAGACTTACACTGTACAAGGAGCAAGCATACCTTTGCCGGGTTGCTCCTTCCTAGACTCTCCCAATTGGTGGGTAGAATCGACTTGGAAGCCCTAAAACAAACTTCCAAGTCTGAAGTTCACTAGGGTCGCGGGTGAACACAATTCCCCCATGTTCTCTGCCGGGACGGTGAGTTTCTCTTAATCTTCCGGTCTCGAGCACGCATGCCCGAGCATGTCCAGAACGTAGACTGCCTGGTCGGTTGTTTTGGGCCATCCACATTCGTGGCTCCACATTTTCGGGTTGGTTTCTATTAAGTTCGACACGCAACTTGATGAATGGGCCCAGTAATCTCGTCGAAGGAGGGGCCAATTCAATCCGGATCCCCGCCTCATGACACGAACTGAAGCATAAAGCCAAAAGGAAATATGAAATCGGCAAGAGCCTGAGAATCTTCCCGCTTCATCTTGTTCCCTGGGTTTCACCTACCAAGCAATTCTGCCCCGGCCTGCAAATCGAACTCGGCCATCTTGGACAAGACTCCTTTGGTGCACGTGCGGGCCTGCTAGATGTAGGAGTTTAAATTCTCGATTGCTCCTTTATATTTTTCCAGCTCGCGTAAGACGAAACGAGGATGTTGAGTTGGAGATGACAGGTAAAACTCTTATGATTCCAAAGGCAATGTCTAGGGGCTCACTTATACAATGCTCGGGCCACACAACCACTTCTGTTAGCCACCCCACTAGCCACCACAGCCACTCCCCCAAGTTGCCGAAAGAATTAGTCTGTACCAGAACACCCTCAGAGTAGGGTAGAACGGAGTAAGAAAAATAATAATATAACAGTATCTCACTATCTTACCCCTGGCCCCCCTTCCCCCCAACCCATCTCTTCTGTTTGCTGGATCGAGATGGAGGTGTTGAAGACGGCGGTGTTCAAGGCTGTGAGGGGGATGGGATGGAGGAGTCGCAGCGGACGTGTAATGGTATGAGCGCACTCATTGGCCGTAGCTGCGGTCTTGGGGTGCTATTCACTGAGGTGCTGGAGACGATCAAACCGGGGATTTGCCAGCCGCCCGGATTACACCGCGGTGGACGGACCGACAAGACGGGGGATTGGTATGGGAGGGAGCGTCGTCTGGGCGGTTCCTCATGGAACCGAGTGTTGGGATGTGGTTTAAGACAGGGGTCTTCTCTGGGCCTTGCCCTCCGTGTAAGAAGGGTCGTATGAGTGCACGTTCTAGGAAGCCGGCGGCAAAAAGTACCTGACGCAGGGTTCCCGGTCGAGACTGTAGGATGTCTTCGTGCGTTAATAAAAAAAAGATAAATAAAAAGAAAAGAAACCAAGACGAAAAGAAAACAAAGAGAATCACTCATTCAAACTACTTCCCCGCCTTCACAGGGAGAATTCAGGGATTGAATCAGGGGTCCTAGATGTCACAAATCGGAATGCAAGGGGTCGGACGAACGCGGGCCAACGAAAAAATCCCCCGCCGAACGCGCAAGAGAGAAAGTCCGAGCGGGGTTTCTTGCCTGAGGCATTAACGGAAAGAAGCAATCGATGGCAATGAAGCTGCTTCTATTGGCTGGCAATTCTCGGAATCTGATCACCGCAAACGTGCTAGCGCTGCGGGGAGAGAAGGCTGTCGGCCGTGGACCCGTGGCAACGGCCGGATGGGCACGCGCCCGCACGCGCATGTACTGTACAGTACTAGAGGCTTTTGTGCGGTTGACGCATTGCTTTTGGCATGTCGGAGACTGGTGTTCCTCGTTGGGCAGTTGGGCGTGCATGGCTGTACCTTCTGTGTTAATTTTATTTTGTTTTCCCTTACTTTTTGCCCTTTTTTCCCATCCTTTTTTCTCTTCCCTTTTTTACTATTTTGGTAGGACAGTCAGAGGAAAACGTTGGTGTGGGGGTACTTGAGCTTGCGTGGTGACCACAATAACAATCGAACGTTGGCTAAGGCGGTGAAGTGTCTGTGGATCCAAGGGTCGAACAGCAAGCGAGGGACGAATTCCACAATGCCTTGTTATCATTCCAGTTAAAAGAGCGCAACACTCGGCTGCATCCCACCGTGGTGTACTTCCGTACGTAGCGAACCATAGTAAATACGTATACCTACCTCACATACTGTAGCTTGTCGAGGCTGTCATAAGTGGAGGGATGCTGATGTCACTGATCAACGAGTGCGCAACTGCAAAAGCAGCATCCGTCCGAAAAAAAATAAAAAAATAAAAAGAAAGAGGCCCTACGATGACGGAAAACTTGGATCGCGACAGGTACATCTCGCCATCGTTCTCCTCTTGCTTCCGACCCTGTTCCCATCTCCGGCCGTCTGGCTCTCGTGCCAGTCTCTGAGAACAAGAAAAATTATTGTGGAACCTGGCATGCGGGTGCCTTCGCCCAGCTGAGCCGCGTGCTTGCTGTTTGCAGGTTTTCTCGCATGCCCGCTTCCTTGCAGCTCGCTTCATGGGGGGCCTGGGCGCTGCAGCAACATGCAGGGTGGTCGCAGGGCGTTTGTAGCCACACAAAATCGAGAGAGCTTGACTCCAAAAGTGGGTTCATACCGCCTTTTGGAAAAACTGACGAGGTCTTTGCTCTCACCATCCCTGTCGCGACCTGGGCCTGTGGTTGGCTCCCTGTCGCCCCCGTCTCCAAACTCTTGGCAAAGCCTGGGTCCTGGCAGCGAGAGCCGTCGCCTCTTCCATCATCCCAAACGCACCCGGCCATTCCCACCCTCCAAACGGCAAAGAAAAAAAAGTTACGGCAGTTTCCCTCGTGTCTCCTCCCGCCTTCTCCCCCCCCATTTCCGAACTCTCCGCCCACCCTTTTGTTTTTTTTTCTCTCTTTTTCCCCTCCTACTTGCTCGTGTGTTATCCGTTGCTTTGTGTGTTTCCCCATCCATTAATACCGGGGTATTGTCCTTTAGTCTCTGGTACGGGGCTTTTGTGGTGGATTTCCTGTTGGGCTTAGGACTTACACGGCGTCGAACCGTGCGTTTGAGTTGGCGCGGCATAACAAAGTTCCTGGCGGCGACTCGTCTAAGCCAAGATCCAACAATTGTTGTTTGGAGCGCATAGCATAGCGGAGAATAACGGTCTCCGATCCAAGTCGCAAATCAGTCGCATTGGTTGTTCTCAGACTACCGTTGCGCAATTCGCAGCCATGCCGCCCTATAACACCCGTCACAAGACGGTCTCTCTACAAACCCTGGGCATCCGCGTCCCTGGCACACAGTCTGCCCGCGCCCCCGCGAATCGAGCTTCTCCGGTATCCATGGCCTCACCCGCATCACTCTCAAAAGGCGACCAGCCCCCGGCGAAGAAGCTAAAACGCGCCTTCAGCGAAGACACAGACGACGCACCAGCATCCGAGCGGCTGCTCAAGAAGCGCGACGATGTGGTCAAGCTCGAGAACACACCGCCACCCTCACCGCCTGCCGAGCGCCCGTCCATCGAAATGGGCGACGACGAAGTTGCAGTTCCCAAGGTCATCGACATGGAGGGCATCAATGATGAGATTGTCGAGGCCGTCATAATTCAGCTACAGAATACGGGGAATCGGCCGCACTTGGTCAAGGAGCTGACGACGGTTCTCATGAAGCAACTGAAGATCGTCCAACAGTAGGTCCCAACAGTCCAAGCCCCCGCTCCCCATCGCGCGTCGCCAGCTCACCTCCCTCGTCTCTACAGGTCTGCGAACCCTTGTGCTATCATCTCGTCGAGGTTAGCCACGTACCTCAAGCGGCCGGGCTGGTCGGCGCTGGCCCCGTGCCCTCTCGCCAAGGAGCTCGAGTCGGTCCACCCGCGGCGCACATACTTCTACCTAACCACATGCCCACGCCAACCGCTGCCAGACCCGGTCCAGGCGACATCGCTGAGCCATCTCGCCCACGACCGAGCCATCATCTCGCCAAGCCCGTCGAGTGCCGCGTCCAACTCGGCTGACGAATCCGACCTGGAAAGGCGGCGTGAGCTCAGTCCCGAGATCGACTTGTCGAGCCCGGAGCTCGACGATATGGATGATGACTTTGGCATGCCCAGCACCCCCATCGGCTCCTTCTCCCTCCGTGGTAGCTTCTACGTGCCGCCGCCGCGGCTAATACACGGCGAATCCGGACGCAACAATCGCGCCGCGTCCCCTCCGCTCGAGAAGGACGAGAAGGAGTTCACGCAGACGGCCGACGGCCTGCAGAAGCGGTTGCAGAAGCGGAAGCTCGGCGCCGATCTGCCGGTCGATCAGACCACAGCGAGCATAGATCTCGAGAGGGATGACAGCTCGCTGTTCGGCATCATGTCGGCGGGCGGTATGAGCAGCATCGCGTTCGTCTCCAGCCCTGCCATCCGGCCGTCCACGGTGTCTCTCAGCTTTGGGAGGAAGGACGGCGAGATGGACAGCTGGGCGAAGCTGGAGGGCATGCTGGAGTGGGACCGCAGTCCCGAGAACATCGAGCTCGACGAGCTCGACGGGCTGTTGGATGATTATTGATGACGGCTTCGGCCACGCGACAAGTGTACGATGAAGGCTTGCTGCACAGGGTGGTACCGGCAGCTTGTTATGATTTTCCGCTTTAATCTGTTATTGTCCAGATGTTTTTTTTTTTTTTTTTTGTTTTTGCGGGTTACGACACGGGCCAGGTCATCCCATAGACGAGGCTAGGTCCAACGGCGTTTATGACTTAGCTGATGTGGGTTGCGATTGGCGTTTCTCGAGATTGAGGGGGCGACGGACGGCGGCAGCATCTGCGTTGCAATTTGCTCTTTTTTTTTTTTTTTATACGCCAGAGCGCTTTGCCCACTCTTTGCTTTCTCTTTCCATGAGTTCCCCACTTTCAATCTCATAGAGAAAAGGGACTTGGGCGCTATTGGGGTTGAATCCCCCAGACTGGGAAAACGGGCAATAAAAGCTCCGAGAGGAAAGGCAGGAACAAAACAAAAGGAGGATGGAGATCGAAAAGGGTGATAGGAGCTGGCCCGAGATGAGACATGCTTTGGGACACGGAACACACAGTTGTACTTTGTAACACCAACACCTACCCTATTCTGCTCACTTGTTACGGCTGGTTGAGGGTGGTTCCTGCGCCGGGAGAGAGAGCGTCTGGTTGCTTGGCGATGGCGCGAATGGGCGGGATAGACGGGAGGCTTTGTCTAGACATGTCCGTTCCTGTTGCGTCGGCCGTAGTGTACACCAAAGATGGATGGTGGATGGGGTGGGAAAATATAATCAATCTCCAATCACGACATTGACCGCTCGAGCGATTATGTGACGTCGTCTATAGGCCGCAACATCAACGCAATGTTGGCGGTCGGAATACCATTGTCACATCGTACAGCAGGCCTCTAGAAGCCCATCGCACCCATACAAACTAGCTTTACAATGCCTCTCGAGGTCATGGAATACAACCTCTTTAGGCCGTAACCCCACTTTTTACGCTTCCCTTCCCACCAGCCTGCTGGCTTTTCACTTTCAACTCGATCAGCAGCGTCGTGCCCCACTGGAACAGCAACGGCCGCTCGAGCTTGACCACCTCGAGGCCGGGCACCGCGTGGGTGGCGTCCCGCACGAGCTGCTCAATATCCCTGTTCCACCAGCACCCATATTTTTGGAAGTGGCCCAGCGCATTGTTGTCCAGCCGCTTGTTGACAAAGTCGTACCAGCCGCGGCCGTGCTCGAGCAAGATGATGCGGCCCGTATCGGGCTGCACCTTGGCTGCCATGTTAGCGAGCAGCTTGCCTGGGTCCGCGACACTGCACAGGCCGAAAGTCTGGACGATGGTGTCGAACTTTTCCGGGTTCCCCCGGGACGACGCCGGCGACAGCCCGGCCGGCGGGCTGGGCAGCCGCTTCAGCGCATCCGCCAGCACGAGCCTGACTCGCCCGTCCAGCGCATCCACCACCACCGCCTCCTCCGCCCCGTCCTCCCCCAGCCTCGGCATAGCCTCCAGCCGTCGCCGCCGCATGATCCTCCTCAGCCCAGGCACCGCCTCCCTCACCCGGTCTCGCGCGACGCCCATCATATCCCCGGACACATCCACCCCGGTAAAGCTGAGCACCTCGCCCTCGTAGGCCCCGACCTCCCTAACCCCCTTTCCCTCCCCGCCGTCACCACCGCCGTCGCCCTCCCCTCCAGCCCACAGCCACCCCCCGGGACCCTGCCGCTGCTGCTGCTGCTTCTCCTCAAGCACCCGCACCACCCGCTCCCGCTCCCTCCGCGCCCTGGTCTCCTCGTCCGCACCCCGCGACTGCGCCACCACCTCGCTCCAGTCGTAGTACCCCAGGTTCCGCCCCGTGCCGACGGCGACCTCCAGCACGTGGCCCCGCGCGCGCGCCGCGAGCCCCCTCCGCAGCGAGCGGATCCCCATGACCGACTCCTCCAGGTCGAGGCCCTTGTCAAACGAGGTGGCCGAAAGGTGGGCGGCCTCCGGGGTCGAGGTGTCGAGCGCGGCGGGGAGGCCGGTGGGCTGCTGGAGGGAGGCTGGGGGGCATGTGCACGAGCATGATGCGGATGGGGATGAGGATGGGGGCGGGGTTGGCTGGGCGGATACGCTAGCGGAAGAGGGGCTCTGGTTGTCTCCTTCCTTGAGCGACGCCGAGATCAGGAGCGATGTGTACAGGCCTATCACAAGGGCTGCGCAGCCCGCGCCAACGAGGGGCCATTTGCGTTGTTGGAAGAGGACGTCGATGGATTCGGCTTTGGAGTTTGAGTTTGTGGATGAGGAGGGGGATGGGGTTGTCTTGGTGGCTTTTGGGGGTTGCTGGGGTTGTTTGAGGGTTACCGGCTTTACGGGCGCTCTGCGTGTTTTAGATGCCCCGAGCCTGGCTGAGGAGGTGAAGCTTTTTGCTGAGTGCCAGTTGCTGTGAGGGCAACTCAGCGGCAGCCGGAGTGGTATCCGGAGCTGGGATGCCATGATGAGGGCTTCCGGAGGCACGTTACGCTAATGCATTAAGCTTGAGAATCATTCCGCAACATTCGTCTCGATACCGTTCCCCAATGCCAAAGGTACCTCAGGTAAACAGAAAGCGGCTCATCGGATGTTCAAACGCTCAAAAGTGGGCTGGGGTTCATTCAGCCAATCCAAAGTTTCGGTTCCAGGTTACATAAGCTGGCCAAGCTGGTTAACTTAACTGCCTTCCAGGACCTAAACAGGCAAGGGGTATCGATTCGTTGCCGACTCCACGGGTTCATTCACCATCTTTACCAATCCGTCGATGACACCAAATTTGAGTCAATCCGAGATCTCACGCATTTTGCAAGTAATAAAACCGCCGACATGGCAACGCAGCAAGATTTGCAAGATCTTCTCCGGCTGCTCACGGTCGGTCGTAAAGTCCCAATGATGCAAGCCATGACGCAAATCAAGGCCCTCCAGGCAGCCGACCTGAGAAGGTGAGCCAAAGCCGAATCACTGGGCCAGACTGAGAAGAGCGAATTGTGGCTGTTCCTCGCCAGATATAGCACTGGCTCATACCGGCCTGCAGCATCAAGCAAATCGCAGAAGCCCCGCTGGAAGCGGTCCAGTCAACGCTCAAAGACGGTAAAGCCGCTAAACTACTACAAAACGCCTGCAAGGCAGCTCTGAAGCGTGGTTCTGCCACACCCAGCAGCGGCATCAAGCACGGCATCCCCGAGTCGGGCGCAGCCTCATCAGCGAAGCGGGCCAAGAACGATCTGTTCATGAACGGCCCTGCCGAAATGACGCCCCAGGAGCTGGAGCACTCCTTGGAACTGCCGCTGTGCATGGACGAGGAGCGCATCTCTCAGACAGTCATCGAGACGAACAGGGCGCCGCTTGTCCTTGCTTTTGCCGTTGAGCTACTGCGACATACTATGCCAGAGCAGCCACTTTCGAGCCGGCTCAGTCTGGCGCAGGCAGTCGTCAGCGCCAATTCGAGATCAAAGGCTATCAGTATCGGGCTGGAGAAGGGACCGAGTGCCGATCAAGAAGGATGGGGAGAGGGGCAGCCGCGGGTGAAGGTCATGGGAAGGGAGATTGCCGTGTTAAAGAGGGGAGGTTATGAGTGGCGCGGTGAGGAGACTGCGGGTGAGCAGCGGCTGCCGGGCGAGAGTGCCAAAGCGTCTGGCTCGGACTCGGAAACGCAGGCCGAGACAGAGACCCAAGCGTCTTCAGCAACCGCCACCTTCGAACCTACCCCCAAAACCACCTGGGCAGCCAGCCAGCCCATCTCCCTCAAGGACTCAACCTTCATTGCCCGCGCTACCCACATTAACGACCCTTCCCAGCGCAAATTCCTCGTGCAGTCCCTCTTCGACGCCATCCCCAACCTCAAGGCTGCCACCCACAACGCCTGGGCCTACCGCCTACGGCCGCCCGAGGGCAGCAACGACAACCGAGTGCGCGAAGAGTCTTTCGACGATGGCGAGACAGGCTGCGGCGATCTGATGCTGCGCGTCATGCGCGAGGCTAACACGGTCGACACGCTCGTCGTGCTAACCCGCTGGTTCGGTGGCACGCTGCTCGGCCCGGACCGGTGGCGGCTCATGCGCAACTGCGTTGCTGGCGCCCTGAGCGAGCGGCTGCGCAAGACGGGCGCCGACGTGTCACTGGGCGGCGAGGCCGTCTGGGGACTGGATCTGGAGGGCACAAGGGCAAAGTCTATGGTTGGCGGCTACGGCAGCGGCACCAGGATCCACCAGGCCACTGGCGTGGTCGGAATGCAGATCCACAGGCCTGAGGCTGCGAGGGGATACTTGTTGAGGAGCTTTCCGAGTGGGGCGGTCGCAACCGAAGAGAAGAAGGAGAGGAAGGAGGAAGCTACCACTACCACGGGAAAGAGCCCCAAGAAGGCTAGAACGCAAAAGGCAATCGAGGCCGAAAAGGAGGAGAATCTGGGCTTGCTGCTTGGTGCGCTGAGGATTGTCTTTGACAGCTGGGCCGATCACCTCGGCGTTGCTGAGCTGGACAGAAGGGCGTGGGCATGGTATGTAGCCATTAGACCCAGTGTGGAGAGCGGACAGGCTGGCTGGGGAGCGAAGGGCCCTGTCAGGTTGAGTGACGTGTTGAACTTGAAGAGGAAAGACCAGAAGTGACATTTTCGTTTGGGGGGGGAACGGATGGCGGCGCATTGGCGCTCTTGGAAGACCTTGGGTCCCCGAGATCAACAATCTTTAGCCAATCCAGGTGAATCAATCGTGTTTTCCAATGTTTGTGGCAATGTCTAATTACAAGGTATTCGACACCGCTCCACGAAGATACCTATATAGTTTGCATGCCTGAATTCTTTTTATATTTATTTTTTTTTATTTTTGTTTTAACTATTTTATTTCTCCCTTTTTCTTTCCTTTCTTTTCTTATTTTTTTCTACGACTCTCCCTTCCATTCAAGCATAATGTAATTAAATACGGGGATATCGATACTGCGAGACTGTCGCATTAGCTTGACCAGTGGCCAGCACACAGCAATCATGGAATTCCGTATTTCCAGCTGCTATATTCATTGGAACAAGACTGAGAGGTGTGGGGTCAGCTCTGAGATGGCTTGCAGCGACTCTGCAGCTGGGGCGGCTCGGCAGGGCAAGGCGGCGCTGTTGCCCCTGGCAACTCCCAGCCCCAACCTGCAGCAGGGAAAGTCAACAACGAGATTGCTGGTGCATGGATAGTACCACACACGACATTCAGCCCTTTTGTATCCCGCCCGGGGTTTATTTTCTGCTGCGCTCTTTAGCCGCAGCCTTACTGTCGCTGGCGATTGTCGATTTTCGAGACGACTTTCGCGACAACCTCTGCCCGCCGTGTGGGATTGCCATCTCTAGGCTACTTTCGTTTCCATCATCACAGTCCGTGCTTGGAAACCTTAAATCAAACCCTCGGCTCCGCTCTTGCTCCGTGAGGCGTCATGCTGGCCGCTTCAAACGAGGGACCGGCCGTCGCCCTTTCCTGTATGAAGTCATGCGACATGCGCAATGAGGGAATTGACCCTCTCGTCTGACTCGAGACTAACCGCGGAACAGTCGCCAACAACTTCTGGGGCAAGGACGATGCCGGCGTCGGACCCCTCCTCGAGCGCATGCACAATGCGAAGCAGACATGCGACGAACTGCGCGCCTTTTACGGCGGTAAGTCTCCGCTCGTCTGTCATTCCCCACGGAGCGCCTGCGCTGACCTTGACGATCCACAACAGCGCGCGCATCGATCGAGGACGAATATGCACGCAAGCTCATGTCACTCTGTCGCAAGCCGCTGGGGTCGCATGAGATTGGGACGCTCAAGACGTCGCTCGACACGGTGCGGGGCGAGGTCGAGTCGATGGCGAAGCAGCACCAGAACATAGCTGCTCAGATGAAGAGCGAGCTCGAGGAGCCTCTTGCCGCGTTTGCGGGCGGCATGAAAGAGAGGCGCAAGATTGTGCAGAACACAGTCGAGAAGCTGCTCAAGACCAAGATCCAGCAGACCCAGCAGGTCAACAAGGTGAGCTCGGCCGCGGACGGCTACGGCGGGATCCCACCCACTAACACGCGCAGACCCGGGACCGTTACGAGCAGGAATGCCTCAAGATCAAGGGCTACCTGGCCCAAGGGCACATGGTCATGGGCCAGGAGGAAAGAAAGAATAAGGCCAAGCTCGAGAAGACGCAGATTAGCTTGGCGACGTCCAACACAGAGTACGAGGCCGCCGTCAAGGTGCTCGAGGAGACGACCGCCCGCTGGAACCGGGAATGGAAGGCGGCTGCCGACAAGTTCCAGGACCTCGAGGAGGAGCGCCTCGACTTCACCAAGAGTAGCCTCTGGACCTTTGCAAACATTGCATCCACCGTCTGCGTCAGCGACGATGCGTCGTGCGAGAAGATCCGTCTGTCTCTGGAGAAGATGGAGGTTGAGAAAGACATTGCCAACTTCATCAAGGAGAGGGGCACAGGCCAAGAGATTCCCGATGCACCCAAGTACATCAACTTCTGCCGCGGAGATGTCGACTCGCAGTCGGAAGTGTCCGAGGACGAGAATTACTCGGTTGCGCAGTTCCCAAGGAGCATCAATCCTGCCTTCCGCTCTTCCTCGCCACAGCCGTCGATCTTCGAGTCTCACCACGACCCCAACTCGGTGCTGGCCCGGAATCTCGGGCACGGTGACGCCGGAAAGCCACAGAACCGAGAGGCCAGTGCGACACCCCAGAAGGCCCCCGCCATGGCGCCGCAGCAGGAGAGCCAACGGCCGAGGAGAGAGGCACCCCGGAGCTACCAGGCCCCCCGGGCCTCCAACTTGGAGTACGATCCTAACGAGTTTGCTCCTGTTCCTCACGACCCCTACCCGATGGATGGCATGACGATGCTCTGTAGGCCCACGGCATCCGATCTGAGCACTGCGCCGTCGACGTCATCGGCGCGTCCCTCTAGCAGAGATTCGCACAGCGAGACGTCATTTTCGAGCCAGGAACCCCCGCAGGCCAAGCAAGAGCCGCCGGCTGCCGCAGCAGCATCCGACAAGAAGGTTCTGAAGAAGAAGAGCGGCTTTTTCCAGAACCACAGCCCCTTCCGACGGAGGAGCACCAAAGAGGTTGCGCCGAACAACCGAAACACGTGGCACCCCTCGAACAACCAGGCCCGTCCCCAGCTTGCTGCTGCCAAGGACAACCAGGCCATCGCGGCCGACCGTAGCGTCAGCCCCGACCCCATTGCCGCCAACGCAAGCCTCGCCCTCAACGTGGGCCAGAATGTGTTTGCCGTCGACACGCCTGACCGCCAGAAGCAGGCCGCAGCACCGGATACTCCCGAGGATGATCCCATCGCGCTCGCCCTAGCCGAATTGAAGGGCGTCACGACCGGCAAGAACCCGGCAGGGAGAATTTCGGCTGACCACTACCACGGCATTGCGACCCCCGTCCCGGGTACCAGCCCCCACTCCCGCTCCGTCCCCGGACCCGGAAGCAGTAGCAACAGCATAATCGCCGCCGCGATGCGCGGGACTCCGCCGCCATCCTACGAACATCAAATCCAACGCCTAGGCGTGCCGCCGCCGGCAGTAACCTCCAAAGCGATGAAGGAATCCTCCCAAAAGTTCCAGCAGCAGACACGCAGCTTGTTTAGCTCCTCCGACAGACCGGGCTCCGGCGGCGGGGCAGGAGGAGCAGGAGTAGGGGCCGGCGGTGGCTACGGAAGCCCTATGTCCCGCCCCGGAACCAGGCGCGGATCAAGCGACGTCACCCGTGCCCCCTCGCCCGGCCCACAGCGGAGCGTCTCGCCTCGGCCCGGGTCTCGCGCGAGCCCGGCAGCCGGTGCCAGCGGCTCCTACGGCCACAGCCACCAGCGATCCGCCTCGCCGAGCGTGTACGCCGGCAGCCATCGTGGGTCGGCCACGCAGCTGGCCATGACGCCGAAACAGCAGCAGCGGGGGTCGGACCAGTACTACCGCGGCGGAGGCGGCGGCGGCGGGACATCCCCCAGCATCAGCGACATGGCCAGGTCGGTTTCACCCTCGCCGTACAGCCCCAGGGGGAGCGGCATGGACCAGCAGCAGCATGCCCGTCCGTCGAGCCGCATGAGCGGAATGGGCATGGACCACATGGCGATGCAGCTTGCGCAAACGGGCCCGGCTGCTGCTGCGGCGGCGGCGGCGGCGGCAGCAGCGCAGCAGGACGATGGGTATGGCGGCTCGATGAGGGGCAGGCATAATAGGAGTAATACCGCGTCGAGCATGAGTATGCGAGGCAGCGTCGGCGGCGCCGGCGCGAATAATGGAATGAGTTTGTATGAGGGCGCAGGCCCCGTGCAGACGACGTCGAGGACGAGGAGCAAGAGCGTTGCGGCGGCTGACGCGGGGAGGTACACGAGGGATGGGAGGCCGATTTTGCATTTTGGTGAGTTACCCTCCATCCCCCCCCCCCCCCCCCCCTTTTTCTCCATCCCCTTTGGTTTGTTCAAGCTGTGGGTGTGTTTCTTTTTCGTTTGGCTAACATGACATGTGTTGCAGCGCGAGCATTGTACATGTACCAGGCTGCGATACCCGAGGAATTGGGATTTGCCAAGGGAGACATACTGGCGATCCTGCGGCACCAGGACGACGGCTGGTGGGAGGCTACGGTGCAGGGCGGGAACGGGATGGTTGGGCTGGTCCCGAGCAACTATTTGCAGCCTTGCTAGACGAAAGGGGGAGTTACTCAAAAAGCATTTATTTGGGGGGCCTAGATGATCATGATGATGACAGCGATGGCGATGGTGCAGCATATACCTTTTTTTTTTTTTTTCTTTTGTCAAGTCTGCCTTGTCCGGCGCTTCCATTTGTTTGACTTCATTTTCCGGTTGCGTTTGGGAATGTATAGCGTGCTACCTGACGTGTACTTTGGACTTTTACTATTTTCTTTCTCCGGTGGAGCATTGTAGTTTGATACTTTGTTTACGTGCTTGAACATATTTTGATTGTCCAGGTTACAAGTGTCGGTGTTGCAGAAAGCACATGCTTCGGAGCATCCGAGCTCCCATGCCAAGAAAGGTGTGACATCAGTCCCAGAGCTCTGAAGCTCCCCACCTAAGTTGGAGAGCTCCTCCTTTCTTCATCCCTAGCTTGCAATTCCACACAGTAGCCGCGGCTTTAGTGACGAACCAAGGTCAAACGGCGACTGTCCTGCCTACCATGGTAATTACCGATCCAACGCACCAGCTGCTACGCGTCTTTCGCGGCCCGACTGACCACCCCCCCCCCCCCGCAGGACCCGGACAACCTCGAGAACCTGGTCGTCCAGCTACGAGAGGAAGGACGCGACGCCGCCCAAAACATCCACCGTGTCGCACACCGCACCTTCGTCTCTAGGGGAGTACGGAAGACGGTTATTACTACGACATTGCTGCTAATCAGCGCCGGGCTGCTCTACATCCCGGCAGTGGTTGGGTATCTTTTGTTCTACTACAAGTACCTTCCAGACCAAGTGACAACGGTGCCTGTGCACTTACAGTATGGGTATGTTGGGTGTATTCTCCGCTACTTTATCCTTCCTAGGCCATTACTGATACACATCGATGATTTAGCGTCGGCCCCAACCCTTTCGGCATTGCCGCCCTCTCGGCGCGCAACCGCATGCACGACCGCCAGCCCTACGACATCACCGTCTCCTTGACCCTCCCGCGCTCTCCCACGAACCTGAACCGCGGCAACTTCATGGTCGCAATGCACCTCCTCTCTGCCGCCTCCTCCCTTGATGAGACCCAACCACAGCTGCAACTACAAACCCTCCCCTACATCACCCCCTCCCCGCACTCTCCCTTCTCTTCTCAGCCATCCCTCCCGACCCGCATCGACCTCCCCGCCTACCTAGCCGCCACCAGGGTCCTCTTCACTTCGACCCGCCCGGCCCTCATCCCCTACGCCGACCCTCTCGCCTCACTCGCCACGCGCATCCTCCTGCTGGGCTACCACATGCTCTTCCCACGCCGCGCGGGCGCCGTGTGCCTGGCCGTCCCCATGGCCGAGCAGGTCTCCTTTAGCAGCAACAGCAGCCCAGCGAGACAGACCGGATCCCGGCCGTCGTCATCGTCACCGCCGCCGCAACTACCCACGAGCCTGCTGCTCGAGGTCCAGGCTGGGCAGGAGATCCAGGTATACGATGTGAGCGTGACCTTCACGGCTAGGCTGCGCGGCCTGCGCTGGTTCATGTACACGTGGTGGGCTACGGCGTTCTTCCTCCTTACATTGGGGTTCTGGGCGGTGGAGGTGTTGGTTATGGCGGGGGTGTTGATGGCTGTGGCGTGGTGTCTGCGGGGGACGGGACCGGGGGGTGATCTGTGGCAGGAAGGGGGGATTGAAGATGATGATGGTGACGGTGATGATATCAAGGGTGGAGGGATGTGGGAGGGCAAGATGGCGGATGTGCCTGCTGCCGTTGCTGTTGGTGGGATCAGTGGTGGGCGGAAGAAGGTCAAGTTAGAGGAGGCGGCTTCTTCGGCTGGGAGCGGTGCAGCTGCGAAGGGAAAGCAGAAGGTGAAAACGGAGGAGGGCGATGGGGAAGAAGACCTGATCTCGAGTGTGCCAGATATCCGTGCCAGTCAGGGAGGTGGTGAGGCGGATGATGAGGGTGATGGCAAGGGTAAGGGTGAGGAGGGACTCAGATTAAGGGACTCAGGGGCTGGGACTGGTTATAGTGGCCAGGCGAGTAGAGACCATGCGCGGTGGAGGTTCGCAGGCCGGAGGCCTTAGTGGCAGGTGACGGCGCTGGTGTTTGGGCGTTTCGGTAGAGCACGGTATGCTTGGTGGCCATATGGAATTGCGCTTGGACGCATTTGCATTTTCTCTCTCTTTTTTTTTTTTTTTTTTTTTTTTTTCCCTAATAATTGGTAACGTTGGACAGGCCGAGCAGGATTGCCTGTCGAGATGAGCTGGGCTGGGAACCCGAGAGCCATGGGCGCGGGGCAATCCTCGGCCGAATCTAAGCATGGAAATTGCATTTTCCATACCTAGCGCGCTGTGACATGTCAGGCACCGCCAGGTGCCGGATGCCAGCTCACCATGAACTACCTGGTAATTGTCACAGCTGGGCACTGTGTTGGCTGTGGCTCTCGAGTGACGCCCAGCGCCCAAAAATCAACTAATCATCAGACGAGACAATGGCCCGTGCGCGGCTGGCCGGCCCGCCGTGTGCAACTCGGACCAGCGTCACTCTCTCCGCTCTCCGACTTCGTTTGCACCACACTCAGCCTCAGATTTCGATGGGCAATTTGCCAACTCGATAGGCGAACGCCAGCTGAGCAATTAGCTGGCTCATTTCACCAGCGCTCGGCGATCCAGATAAATACATCCTGACAGCCCCGGGGCTTGTCCGGGGCCTGCGGCGTGTCTCCTGCACGGCCCAACCCCTCTAAATCTCTTTGCCAACGCAGCACAGAATCCGGAAGAAGTCCAGCCCCTGCTTCCAGCACGCGCTTCGCCCTATCGCTCAGCTTTTACAAGACGGCGGGACTGGCTCCTCTTTTGCAAACCCCATTGTAGCAAAATACCCAAGCCGGAAGCGCTGTGGCACACCGGTACACCGCTGGCACACCGCTAGCACAAAGCAAAAATCCGCCTCGAAGCTCGGCTCGCTGGCCCTACCCTGCCCGCCCACTTCTCTCAACAGGAGAAGGACCACTTGTCCCACCCCCTTTCTTCATTTCGATCTGTCGATTCTCACCGCGAGTCGCAGCGGGCGACGGGGCCGTCCTGGCATTGCTAGCAGAAATCATAGCGTCTTCCCCGCCACTCCGACACTTGCTGCGCGGGGTAGTAGAACCACCTGCACCTCGGCTCCGGACATCCTGTGGTTCCCCCGCCCCCAGCGGAAATCCAGCACAAACATGCCCTGCTACAAGGGCATCGCGGTGAGCATCCATGCCAATGGAGCGCCGCTGCCCGAGTACGGCATCCAGAAGCAGTCGCGCATGTCGCGGATCAACAGTTACATCGCGGTCCCGCAGCCGCAGCTGCACCGGGAGACCAACAGGCCCGAGCCGGCCAAGTTTGCCATCTCCATCACGCTGCTCACCCCCGGCCTCGCGATACCCTACTCGATGCCCCGAGCGACCCCGAGCAATCCGTACCCCAGGCCGCAGATCGTCGGTCCAATGCCCTCACCGGGTGAGCGCGGAAAGAGCCTCGGTATGGTCGACCCCTACATCCCTATGACCAACAGCGAGAACGAGACCATCGCTGCCTACATCTACTTTGACGGAAGGGCGAAAGAAGAGGTGGCCACGCTGCTGCGTCCCGGCGAAGAGACTTGGGTCAACAGCAGATGGGTCCAAGTTCCGGAGTCCGAGGGCGGCGGCCTGGCCGAGAGGGAGTTCCTCTTCCGCGAAGTCGGCTTGGAAAGGTGGCTGAACGGCCTCGACCTGAAGGGGCACGACGCCGCCGAGAAGCTTGAGCGCCGGAGGCAGAAATTTGAAAAGCGCAGAAGGAGGCAAAAGCCAGCCGGCGACGGAGATTCGGGCATGGATGAGAGCTCCACCCGGGCACGGAGCACGTTCCGGTACGGCGCCGATGAGCGGTCGCCTGTCGAAGCTGTCTTTGAGGAAGACTCCCTCTCTTCCGACGACGACGAGCCCCCGGAGGCAACTGGCCAGATTAAGGTCGCCATGTTCCGGGTTATTGCCTCGGGAGAAATTAAAAAGGGCGAGTACTCGCCCCAGTTTGACGCTCACGACGACTCCTCCGAAGACGAGGGCAAGGGAGGCTCGAACGGAATTGACGCCGATGTTGAGCACACGACCAGTTTCGCGAAGCCGAAGACGCTTGATCCGAAGACCATCAGCACTCAGACCGTGACTGGCATCGACGGGCCCGACAAGCCCTTTGCCGTCTTTACCTTTTTCTATCGTGGCGAGCGTGAGTACCCCCTGTCCTCTATTCTACTTGGGTCAAATTCTCTTACCAAGACTATAGGCCAACTGCAAAAAATGGGCGTCATGGGACCTTCAAAATCGCAGACGGCCTCTCCGGGAGCTATGAAGCGGCGTTCTGGCCAGCTCGACTTCTCAAACCTTGGCCCACTCAAGACCAGCGGCACAGTAGGCTTTTCGGCGTTCCGAGATAAAGACAGCCAGCCAACGAGGAGGAGAAAGGCACGCAAGAGCAATGGCGCGGCGGAGAGCAGCACTATGATGGCCGATAGTGACGATGACGATGATGACGACGATAGCGCCGAGATCCTGGGCAAGATGGAGGACGTGGACACTAAGTATGACAAGTCCAAGCTTGGCCCGGAAGACGCAAAGTTCTCTGGTGAACTGGCCGATGGCGTAAATCGCATCAGAGTATATCGCCCCGGCCCCCTCTTTCTTGTATCTATGCTAACTGTCTTCTGCCACCTAGCTCAAGCGGGCGCATTCTGCCGAGCCGGACAGCGCCTCTAGCCCAAGAAAGTCCCCCAGCGCTGGGGCAGCCACTCCACCCCAGAATCCCCTTGGCGCAGGCGGCATGGCATCAGCCGCTGCGGGGATCTTCGGGAAGAGCCTGCCCGAAGATAGCGATGTCATTGGAAGCCCGATGAAGAAAGCTCGGCCTAGCATTGGCGATGTCGGTGATCTCAGCGCCGGCGGGAGTCCTAGCGGGAGTTTTCCTACCCCCAGCGCACTCGGCGATATACTCGCCAAGGCTCAGGCTTCTCAGGCAAGCCAGGATCAAGCGGAGCCTTCGTCGGGCATGAAGGTGGAGGAGGAGCTGTGAGAAACAGGGAGGGAGAGGGAAAATGGGAGTGCGTGTTTAAGTATGGCTATTGAGTACATGACGGATTACAGACGGATTACGGCGCTGGTATGAACCCCACAGGTCCGGCGCGATACTTTGATCGGTCGATCGGGCTTTTGTTTTGGGCCATTGAGGCAAAATCTGGCGGTTGGAAGCGCCCCTTCTATATGGGAACAAGAACGTCTGCTGTCTCCCGCCGTTGCCAGCCCCCGAGATCCATACCCATCCGCTTTCATGATCCCTCGGCGCGTCCACCACGACGGTCTTCTAAACCGAGCTATCTGGCCAGGTTTTGCGGGTTGGAGGTTGAGCGAGCGGGAAAGGGCGCCAATAGAGCATTGCGAGACAGGCCACTGTCTTTGCACACAAATGAGCTCAGGCTGGGGTCTTGGGGCAGGACAATGGGTAATGATCACTTTGATTGTAGGGTAGTCGTTTAGATGAATATGTGGGCTGGCTGAATACTTGGAGGTGGAGTGTCCTGGCTACGGTGATTCGCGTGTGTTAGATCTGGGCGCTAGGAGGGCCACCATTCATGTCGCGGCATGGGAAGCGAGGAGATGAATGATGCTTTGTATTTGCATACTAAAAAAACGAAACTATGACGAGGGATATGCCAAGGCGCTTTCGTGGGGACCGGGAGACAGACGAATCACTGGGCTTGGCTGCACAAAAATCCATCCAACTCGACCAACGCCCGAGACAATATAATGCCCAATTTACATTCCGAGGGCGAGGCTGTTCACCTATTCAATGGTTAGCATCCGGACCCCCAGGCTAACAGGCGCAATGTAATGGATGCAGAGGGGAGGGATCAGACTGTTGAGCTTGATAATTTAGAGGATCAACACGGAAGATTCAGTTGGTCATTCTTGAGAAGAGTGTGTCATCATTGCAATAGAGATGGGAGGAACAAAGAAAAGCATATCTTACCAGTTTAACGAAGCCAACAAGAGTTCGTTTGGGGACTGCAGCGTCCAACGAGCTTGACTCCAAGCCATGCCTTGGTCAAGATGTGAGAAGAGGAAAAAAAGACGGCTTGTTGACATCTCCAAATTTATCTGCGCAAATCGGTTCCTCGTCCAGGTATTGGGCCCCACCTTGCCAGCTCTATGTGCCTGTTTGCCTGAGGCTGAAATTAACCCCACCATTGGACCGTTGCTCCCTTTTTAGGTACCCATCTTAGACCTGCAAAGTTCCACGGACCGACAACCCACCACACCCAAGCACTCAACCCATCTTGCCCACTTTCGAGTTCACGTTCCGTCTCTAGATCCAGCAGACTTCTTCCTTGCGCGAGACATACGCCACAAAAAGAACCGTCAAAATGGCTGGTGAGTGCCATTTTCACGCAAGAATTTCTCTGCGGGCTGAATGCAAACCGGGGCAGGGTGAGGCGGGGCTGCCTGCTTACCCCGCGATCCTCTCGTGCTCTGTTTTCGCCAGCCTCCCAACGAGGTGGATGTATTATGCTAACACGGCGACGGCGCAGACTTCCAGGGCATTGCGAGTGAGTGCACTCCGGGGCATGCGAAAGCTCCCCTTGATTGTGATTGCGGTCATCGCCAAAGCCAGGAACGGTGCTCCTAACATTGGGCTTTTTTTTTCTCGTTTGCCCCGCTTCGCAGAGCAGTTTGTTACGCATTACTACACCACCTTCGACACCGACAGGAAGTCGCTGGCGAGTCTCTACGTACGCACAGCGCCTTTTTCAACGGAATTGTTAGGAGAAAGAGATGGCTGATGCGACGCATGGCACAGAGGGAAAACTCGATGTTGACGTTCCAGTCGACCCAAAGCCTCGGTGCCCCGAACATCACTGAGAAGCTCACGGTAAGGCTCCGCCACTCTGCGAAATGGGATGAGTTGGGTTGGCTGAGTTCTTTACAGAGCCTCCCGTTCCAGAAGGTTAGGCACGTGCACGGCGAGCCTGATGCCCAGCCCACGCCCGCCGGCGGCATCATCATCCTAGTCAACGGACAGCTTGCAGTGCGTCAACTCCTCTCGATGACATCTAGGTTGTAGGGTTTGGGTGTTTGGTGTTGACATTACCGTGTGCAGGTCGATGAGGAGCAGAACCCGCTTCCCTACTCGCAGACCTTCCACCTCTGCCAGGACGGTGCCGGCCAATGGTTCGTCCAGAACGACATCTTCAGCTTGGTCCTCCTCTAAGGCAGCTTTCGGCGTTGTGATCGACCGGGCCGAGCGTGCGACGAGGCTCCGCCTAGAGTAGACATTATTGCGGGCGTCTGGTGTATCTCAGTCCGGCGAGCATGGTGGGGAAGGTTGGGAACTTTGCAGCCGTCTTGTTTTCATTTTTCGAGGCCCTTGGAGGCAGGGAGATAACTGGGTTTTGCAGCGCGCGCCGAGTCCGGATGGGCGTGTGGCAACAGGGAGTTCTTGATAGTCTAGCTTGAGTTAAATTCAGACGGCATTCTGAGCCATGAGAGGGTCTCCCTTAACACCAGTGTGGTCCCGCATGGTATGATACAGCCATTGCGTTGCTAGGACTGCTCCGCCAGCCTGCCGCGTAACCATCAGCGCGTCAGCAGAGAGGACTTAGCAATAAAGAAAACAGCTGCCTATGAGTAGCATGTCGAGTCATTCTATATAACTCTCTTGAGCAGACACATTCAGTGCGGGTGTGGTATGTGTGTGAAACCAGTAGACCCGCTTCAGCACCGACTGCTGACTTGGACCGTAAATGCAGCCCTCGTTGTTTGGAAGGTGTTTCGGAAGCTTCCCAGAAAAACCGTTCCCAACAACAGCCCAACTTGCAGGGTAAGTGGCGCATGCCAGCATCCCTGTTCGGGTTGGCCTGGAAGCAGCAACGGACCAATCACCAGGTCGACCGGAACACAGCCCAGCTCTGGGCCGTGAGTTCCCCACCCGTAGCCAGCCGGCGACCGAAATGACAACGTGCTAACTGTTCCCGAAGCTCGCCAGCCTGACCTTTAGGTATTCCCAGTCTTCGTCAAACAACGAGCTTTGAGCAAACAGCGTTTAGCCAGTTGCTCTTTAGTTCCTTTGATTGAGCGCTACAAGACAAAGCCACGGGCCTGTCCATTCAGACACCAGATCAACTGAATTCGATTGATTTCTCTCAAACGCAAAGTCGTCGCAAGGAACGAACCAAGCTTACGCACCACGCCATAACGGTAGAAATAGCAACCTCGTCCTGCGCTTTGGGAACTCGACGCCCGATCGAGACACCGCGATAGCTGGCATAGCCGATATACGGGGAAGCAGACTGTTTCCCGAAAGGTGCAAGACCCGTTCAAGTGGAGAAGATCGACCGCCAGCAAGATGTCGTTGAAGGAGGAATTCGCGACGCGCAATTTCAGTATGTCTTTACTGTTCACCTCTACAGGTCTCTCCGTTGTCGGGGAGGGGCTTTCCTAATCTAGGATGGCATGCTAACGAGATCGGTTGCTGCGCAGGTATCTATGGACAATGGTGAGAGCTGCCCCTTCGTACGATGCGCTCTATCACTTGGATGACGATCCTACACATCGCCAGCATGACGTTTCGACAACCGCCTGAGACGCAACCCCATCCCAAGAAAACCTTAAGCTGACCATCACCGCGCTCCACAGGCTGGGCATCTTGTCCATGATCCTCTGCTTCGCCCTAGGCATCGCCAACATATTCACGTTTTACGTCTTCATCATCATCTTTAGCGTCATCTGCCTGTACGTTCTTGTTCCCTGCCTTCCCCTCCCCTCCACACCTCTAATACTTGCCACCAACCAACCAACCCCCCGCACCATTGATCTAAACGCTGACCACGGCGGCTACTCTCGTAGCGTATCCTCGTTCATAATCCTCTTCATCGAAGTGCCCCTCCTCCTACGCATCTGCCCCACGTCAGCCGGGTTCGACGCCGCCATCCGCCGCATCTCGACAAACTACATGCGCGCCGCCGCCTACGCCGTCATGGCCATCGTCCAGTGGCTCTCCATCATCGCGCGCGCCACGTCGCTGATCGCCGCCGCCATCCTGCTAACCCTCACGGGCCTGTGCTACCTGCTCGCGGGCATCAAGGGGCAGGCGTTCGTGGGGAGCAAGACGCTTGGCGGGGCGGGCGTCGCACAGATGATTGTATGAGTTTTCTCTCCGGAGGTGGTAGGAGGGGGATGGGATGGGAGAGAGGAGATGGGCAGGGTAGGCAGTTGGAGTGGCTGAGGTGGGACCTTACAGAGCTGTCGTTTCTGTGCTATGGACGATCTCGTGGCCTTGGGAAATGGCCGCGGGCGCACCATGGCTTCGCTCGCGCTCTCCCAGTCGCACCTGGCACCTTTTTGTTCTTGATTTCGATTTAAAAAGGGAGGGGGTTATGGCGTCTATGGCTTCCTTTTTAGTCCAGAGACATATCGGGGGTTATCTCGCCCAGTCTGCTCGTGGAGTTTTACTTTTTTTTTCTTTTCCCGGACTCCCCTGGGCGCTGGTTGTTGGGCGGTTGTGTCTGCGGACCTGGCTTGCGCCAGGCTGGGCCTAACGGGCATTTCTTATAAAGTTGAAGGGAAGGGAGGATGAGCGGGGGCTATGAAGTAGTGTATGGTATATGACGGTTATGGCTGAGGAAAATGCAGAGACGAAATTAAGTTTTGTGCTCGCTGCGCAGTGGAGGCCGTTGGCTTGTGTGGCGTTGGCCACAATGGATGTTCTGTTAACCAGCTTGTCTATGAACTGGTTTGGGAGGTGGGGCACCATGATCAGAGAAGTACCTCAGCGTTTAATGGGATGGCAACAGGTTGGTGTTATTCTTCTATTCCCAGTCCAGATTCGTTTCCAAGGTCCAGTTAAAACGCTAACAAATACAGGTGACTTCCCGTTTCCCCGCCCCGTCTCCAAGTTACTCCCCAGTACCAGGCGCGTCTATGCACCGGCCTCGATTTTACAAGCCTTGTACACAATCCCTCCTTCATCCGTCGATCCGTTGGCTATGGCGCTAACCGTTAGTTCCACCCCCATCAACTCCGCCACACCCCCATCCACACCTAGTTGTCTATCCTCCAAGCCATGGCGTAAGATGACTGCGGCGCAACACGACAAAGGGTTCCGGCATCTAGCTGGAAGGCTTCTCGGTTTTGGCAATATCGTCGCTAGGGGCGGAAGTCGGGTGTTTGATCTTGGCTTCGGGAGTTGGTGCTGAAGTTGAAGCCCGCAATGAAGCCTCCAGAAGCGGCCGCGGTGCCTGCTGGGCATCCTTTGCGAATGCCCTCAGACAGTTTTCTCGAGACTCATCGCTCAGGGTTGAGATGAAGAGCGCGCCGGTTGGTGAGATGCCGCCCATGGTCGTTTTATCCTGTCTTTCCGGGGGTTGGGATGAGTGCTGAAGCCCGTTATGGATCGCTCCACGATGAAATGAACATGGAAGGTGCTCATTGTGCTGAACGTTTGGTAAATGTGTAGTTTAAGTACTTTACTCAGGTTGGAAGAGGTTCCCGCGTATCGTGTGGCTTCGGGCTTCCTGCTCGGACTCTGTAGTCTATTCCTCGAGCTAATGCGACCCCGAGTCCGATCGGGGCCCTGCAGAAGCTGCCCAATCAGAGTCAAAGAATGGATAGCAGGGGCTCTGATCTTCGCAACAGCCGCAATGCTAGCGGCGGGACATTCTCGCACAGCCCACGTGTCTTGGGTTAACTTCCGTAGGTTCGTCGGCTTTACGCATGTGCACATCAAAGCATCGCCGACGTTTAGGATGTTGGTCGAAGGACTTCATGTAGTATAAGACACGCTGGTTATCGCGATGTTATTGATATATCATATTATCTTACCACCCCTCTCTATGACAACGCCGGGCTAATTATGGGAAGGGCCCTCACCAGAAAGCAAATTCACGGTGCTGCGATTCAACATCTGTTTCATCCTTGCTCTTACACCGGGGTTAGTGATGGAGAAAGCGGACGGACCCGTCTTGCAGGTATCGCGAGAATCCGGAAGGGGAATATTGGTCCACTGGTGAGACCACTGAGCTGGAGTCGCTCGTACAATTCCGATTCCCCGTGGCGGGTGGGCCGACTTGCGCACGGTGATAGAACGTGAGGAGAGTCGACACGGCCGGTGGGAAGCTAGGGGAAATGTATTGAGGGGGATACATGAGCTGACGAGCTGGACGGGTTGGATGACATATGCTGCAGGCGCGAAGCTTTCCGAATCGCGTCACGAGACGGGCAGTCGAGCGTAATCCGTAGCAATGGGCTCTCCTCTGGTTTAACCCGGTCATGTACGCGTCCTAAGCCTCCAGCGGACGGCAAACTGACACTTGTGAGGTGAGCCGCGAGTTCTGGGACTACCTTACAATTGTGCCGTCGACTCGCGCGCTCCTTCAGTAGGTAATGGGCTGAGCGAGCTACGCAAGGCTCGCTGCTCTCGTCCGCGCAAGCGGGTGAACGAGATAAGCACAGTCTTTCCGGAAAGCTAGGCACGGCTATAATAGCTAATAGGGCAGCTAGTAGATGTCGTGGTGACCAGAGCTTTATAGAGTAGGGCATCGCCGTATTTTTATCCCATAAATTAAAGTCTGTGGGTGTCACTAAGATATGTTTCTTTAAGAGAAAAAAAAAAAAAAAGGGGGGGGGGGGGGGGGGGGGGGAAGTCGCCGGATCAGGCCAGTACCATGGAGTTACCGTGCTGGACACGACCGCCGTTGGGGCAGCACAAATACCCGCTACAGATTCGCGATATAAGACCGCAACTCTTACTGCAGCCCTCGGCCCACCTTCCGCTCCGGTGGACTGTCCTAACTGTGGCCGGCGATCCTTGACGTCAACCAACATTATAATTGGCAACACTACACAGTAAGGACAAATTTCAATGAAATTTCGCCGCGATCTTGTACTCTGTAGCTGACTCCGGCTAGCGGTTGGGCTGTTGCCTTGTGCTGTCTGTCCGGCTTGGGCTTTATCCCATACATTATGAACAGCGCAAGAATGTCGAGCATAAATGCGGACAGGTCTCTGAGCCGTACACCTGCGCTTTGTCTAACATGGTTCAGTGCGGAATAGTGCTCGCGACTTGGCAACGCAGTGGAAAAACCGAGGTTCATCTATATAACTAAAAGCGTGGTTTATCTAATATTTAGCTCTGTGCACTAGGGAGGCCACAGTTCAAATGAACTCCTCGGGATAAGGGCATCGTCCGTTAAGCCATAATAGAGTTGTATACTATCTGCGTAAACGGATCGCTTAAGGAGCCCGTAAGCGAGCTGCAAAAGAAGCCTCGTTACGGAAGAGGGCGTTATCCGGCCAACTAAAGACTCGTGCCTCTTCGAAATCCTTCGGGGTTCAAGTATACATGAGAGCACCCGTCTCAACCCACCGGTCCCTTTCTACCACCTTTCCCACAAGAGCATTTTAAAACGCATTCCGCTTGGAAACTGGCGCTGTGTTTTTCATGGTCTTCGTTGCCCCTGTTCAATTTCCGTAGTCGAGACTAACTCTGACCTCTCCTGCGGCTTTTTAACGGGGACTCAAAGCGTGAGCCTTCCTGTTCGGAACAAGCGGTCCATCCCCGACACCGATCCCATATATAAAGATTTTTAGAATACGCGCTTTTACCACATTACTAATGATGTGAGCGGAACTAAAACCGGCGTGCGATGTGTTAGCCGTGGATGTCGGGCCCAGGACGATCCACATAAACTTGGGTTTATGGGAGTGTATTTCTCAAGCAGTCTCCTTCTCTGCTAGAGTACTATGTAGGTGGTATCATTTTGTTCTTTTAAAATGAATAATCCAACGCAGAGCTTAAAGGCTATTTACCATATCGTAGCAGTTTCTATATAATCGGACTTAATAGCAAAGTTTACGGCAACCGCAATTCGTTCTCTAATTACAACTTCTCCTGCAGTGTTAGGTTTTGTGACCTCGGCGGCGAACTGCATAATGCGTTGCTATTACACCTCGTCTACTACCGCGTAGATCCGAGCCGCGGGAATAGCGGCGCTACCGGCTACGAGCGGGAACGAATACTGTAAGGATTGGCTAAGTGGGTGCATGATAGGCTTACCTAGAGCCGAGTTAGGTGGCTCCCTGGGTTATTTAAGGATAGACAGCAGCATCACTCCATGCCATTGTTTTTCTAGGGAACCGAGTCTACCTTGAGTTGAAGGATATACTGAACCTCTCCCTTTAGATCTATAGACCAAGGAAGTCAAGGAATCCGTTCCCTTCAATTGAAATTCAAAAATGGGGGGACATCTGTTAAATTAGTCACAACATGTTTGATATCCTCGTAAGTGCGATGGGCTGGCCAATCTGCGCCCGAGAAACCTTGGCCCATGCCCTAACCGACCACCAGCATGCGAGCTCGAAATGATATTTTGTGAAATGGGAGTTTGTTCAGCTTGCGAAAACATGGCAGCTAAATAGTTGTTCAAGTGCTAATTACATCTTGGACAGGAAATGCGAGCCAGACTGGGTTCTAGAATAGCTACCTATCTTCCAGCTGCATGCATTCAGGCTGTGAAAAAAGTCTCGCGTTGTCGCCTTTTCAGATCAGTTGACCAGTCCCGATGCGGGCAGCTCGGCGCAATCAAATGCATCGTGAGTAGGAGCAACGTGAGTGACATCAGATGCCGAGCACAGACTCCGCAAGCACTGCGGTAGACGTGCAGTACGGGGTAGTTTCTCTTGGTAATGGAGTTGCCACGGCTATGCAGACGTCTGACAAGGGTGATCTGCGAATCGCAGGGCTCGATCGAGGGGATTGCGTCATACCGCACTGTGCAGGTGCAAAGCGTTGAAATTGTTGAGGCATTTCTTTCAAGGGCTTAGAGGAGAGAGCCCCGTGTAATGGAGGAAACCAAGAGAGTAGTTGTCAGACACTGGACACCGCCAAACGCGGCGTCTGGTATTCCTCCCGGGAAGGGGGCCACGGACAGGAGGTTGCAAGGGCGCAACCGGCGCTGCTCAAAGGAAAAGGCGGTCACCACCGTAAGCCATTTATTTTTAGGCGCTGTGTGGGGCTATCCCAATTGGCCGGTGGATGATGATAGAAGGCAATGAACACATCGTATCATCTCGAAGACGCACGCACGTGGAGAAGGAATGCCCGGGAGCTCGATGTTTGTGGCCTTTCTGGCAACGCAATATACCCCCCTTGGCCGATCAGACCTATGGCGTCTGGCGGTCGAGCACCGCAGGCTGATCTGCCATCCGCAACGGTTCCTTCCCGATACACGAGATCGGCCGCTCAAGTTAAAGGTTCGTCGCATACTGATGCTGTGCCCGTCCGTGTCCCGCCAAGTACCGTCTCCTACGGCTCTCTCGCCGTCCTCTGACGGCCCTAGACATCCTTGTTAAACCAACATGCACAACAGAAAACTCTGGGGGTCATTCGCATCCGTTTCTCCAATTCCAGAACACCCACCAGCCAGCTTGGCAGCCCAGTTGCAGCTCGCGGTGGGGATGGTGGGGTAGGCCGAGCCCCTCAGTCCAGGAACCATCAGATCCAGAAGTACTACAGTACTGACTGTACCAGATGGCAACTGACAAAGGGACGATGTATCGAGCGGGCCTTTGTTGTACCTTGGAACTCCAAGATCCCCGTTGTCTCTCAGCTTGGAAAGAAAAAGAAAAAAAAAAACATGCTCTCATTTACGAATTGCCAGTCATGAAACGTGCCAACATTCCCTGTGTCGAGATCCTCCATGAGCCTGAATCATTCGCGCATACCTTGCACTAAAACACAAGTGGGCTGCTGATTTTGGAGGAGCCCGTGAAGGGACTCGCTGGCACTGTACAGTACATACCGTACGCAATCAAGCGACCTCGTTGCATGGTAGCGCCCAGCCTGCTGGCGGGGTGTTGTCCGTACGGTGAATTCCACGTCTTTGACCTTCTAGGAATCCCGACGCGTCACAGGATCACTCGCGGGTCGGTGTTCTAGCCCGATGGGCTCACGGTACCCCTGTCTAGGCACGGCACGACATTTGGAGACTCGAAGGGCCAGCAGGATAATACCCAAGTACACAAGTACACATCCTCTCCAGCAGCACAGTACGGATATCCGCAGTACCAAGGCCGGGTCGGACTCGCAGCGAATGACGACGAGGGCATTGTTACGGTAGCGGTATAAGTGGCCAGGGGTGCCGCCCATTCTTGATGGACAGCCCAGTTTTATCATAGCTCAGACCGAAGCAACACTAGACGACGTTGAAAACAACAGATCTTGACTTGACTCGATTGAGATCAGGGTCTCTCCTTTCATTTCTACTCTTTTGACATCCTTGAGTCCGTTTCATCCACCTGGCTGCCTTACGCACTTGCCAACCCAAAGCAAGCTCGCTCTATTGGTGAGTTTCAGCATCCCCGGCCTGCCCCTCCATTGCATTCTTGCTGCAAGGTGGGATGTCCAGAGGCGACTGTCAACACTCCCAACACCACACTTTGGCAAATCGTCGGGTTTGTGGGCAAAGTGTCCGGCAAGTTACCGAGCCCCCATCGTGGGTCCATCCCGGCTATTTTGCTAGCTGCAGTCCGGGAAGGCCCAAGGAGCTGTGCGAGATGTGTGCCGAATGCGAGTCTCGTGGTGAGAGGGTGTGCAAGTGCCACAAGCTGCAGCTCCTTGCCTCCCGTGATAACAGCACGTTGCAAGCGCATCGTGTAATGGCATTAGCTGGCGATGCATCTCCCTTGGCACTTTTCTACGCTATCAGCGGTATCGCCGCGTCATATTGTGCCCGGCTCTCAGGCCGCCAATCGCTTTGGTTTGGTGTTGGCCCGTTATCTCTTCGGCAACATCCTTCGGCCTGACACGTTGTTATCGTGCAGAGGCACAAACGGATGCGACGATGTCTAGCTCGGAAGCTCTGTGCTACCCTGGCTCCCCTGGTCCTCGTTAGATATCCTGCCGCTCTGGGCGCGCTTATCTTGCAGTTGCTGCTTTAAGCCTTTTCTTTTCGTTACCGACTGTCCTGCCTTAGCTGACTAGAACCCGAGTTGCATTGTTCCGAGTTAGACAAGGCTTCTCGAAGCAGGATTCACACACATACACGCACACACTGCGGCGCAATCCCGTGACAACCCGATCCCTGCCGCCCTCCTTCCGTCCAGACCATATAGTTGAACTCGGCCACCTCTTGCGAGCCGCCCACCATGTCTACCACAACAGCGCACGCCCCCGCCATACCTCCGAGACCGCCCAAGAGCCAGGAGAAAGCCTCAGCTCCCATGGTCCCGCCACGGCCTACTAAGCAGCGCGCTCAGCGAGCCATAAGCCCGAATCCCGACCGCTTTGCTCCGTCACCGTTGAACGAGACCACGTTCCTCAAGTCACCCCGGTCACTGCAGCCTGCCACTCGCAATGGCGACCCCATACCTCGCTCCACATCCGTCGAGTTGCCCTCGGTTGGCGAGGAGGGCAGGGAATACGACGGTCTGGCCGAGGAGCTGAGCTCACCTGGGGAGGAGAGCGTCAGTCCCGAACAAACACGTACCGTCGCCGAGGATCTCAAGCTCCATGCCCCCAAGCCATCGTTGCCCGCCGCCAGCGCAAAGCAGCGCGTCATGACCGTTACCCGGACCGACAGCGAGCGGGCCGCCTCGTTTGGCATTGGAAGGCCCAGCAGCATCGACGATTCGACCGCCGTCCTGCCGTCGAACCGCAGCCTCAAGAAGAAGGCCAGCACCGCTAGTCAGCTGTCCGCGACCGAGAGCTATGTCGATGATGAGCAAGGGATTCCCGAGATTGGCCAACAGGTGCCCATGTACCCAAATGCCGGTGACGTCCAGGCGCCTTCGCCCTCGCCCGCCTTCGCCGAGAGTCCGAAAGGCAGGCACCATGCGCGCAGAACATCGGCGCGAGGCAACCTACCCCCTGGCAGCTACGGCCTACATGGCCACGGCGTTGTTTCGCAAGACAAGCTGGACAAAGCCTACTACGAGAAGCACCCAGACCTCCTGAAGAAGGAGCACGTGCCTCATCATTATGATCGGCCCAACGACTTCTCCATGAGCAGCGAGGACCTGAACAAGATCGTCAGGGATACGGTTACCCGCGGTTCTGGTATTGGTGAGTTTGACGCGACAAAATCTCTTCCGGGTACGTTGACTGATCCTGTGTTGCACAGCTGTCAAGGGCTATGCTGGCACTCCCAGCGATCAAGTTGGCTGGCAGGCCCTCGAGGAGTCGACGTCTCGCGTCGCTTCTCCCAGCCCCGCCACCGAGGCCAAGGACCCGGCCAAACCGGGCTCCGTGGTTTCGAGTTCCGACAAGGAGGTCCGCCGGAGATCCGGAATGGGGGACGTCATCCACGTCGAGGAGCCCAACCGCCGCAGGTCTGTCATGTTTAGCGACACCGAATCCGTGAATGCCGACGATGAGGTAGAACGCCCCTACACGGCCCCTATCCTGGCCGACGACGAGGTCGCCAAGGACCCATCGCCACGCGTCAACTATCCGGCGGTCGAGCCCCCCCTGGAGGTGGAGGAGCCCGCTAGCCGCCCGACAAGCAGGCCCACGAGCCTGTATAAGGATACTTCCTTTGAGCTGCGGCCCACTCCTCTAGAGGACGTGGAGGAGTACGAGCCCCTCTTCCAAGACGATGAGAAACAGGAAGCGAAGAAACCCGTAAAGGAGGACAAGGCAAAGCCAAGCCCCAAACGGCGGTTCCCAAGTGCCGATATCTGGGAGGATGCACCGAGCAGCGTTTACTACACAGCCGAAGTCTCCACTCCTGAGCTCTTCGATGAGCAGGAAAAGCCATCGCCGGCAGCCGCTCCGCCGCCGAGAGAAGGCGAGACACCGGCACAGGCCTTTGCCCGCCACCAGGAGGAGCTCGCCGAGAAGGAAGCCCAGGAGCTCGGGCCCGATGGCTTGATCCCGGCGCGCCACAAGCAGAAGCCTCTCTGGGCCCAGCATCAACAGCATCTCGCTGCCGAGATAGGAAAAACTCGTCCGCCCGCGCAAAGATTTCCCAGCCGTGACGTCTGGGAGGACACCCCCGACAGTCTGAAACTGGAAACAACCGTCTCAACACCGCAACAGGACGAGGTGTCCTCCCCAGCCGATGCCGTCAAGCCCGAAGTCCCGGAGCGGCCTCAGAAGTCACCCGCGCCCGGCGAGAAACCAGCCATCCCCGAGCGGCCTAAGCTGAGACAGACGTCGGGCGACGACAAGCCTGCCATACCGGAGCGTCCGAAACCACAGATCCCAGCCCGCCCTGCCAAGGCCGGCCCCACTTCGGGCGGTCCGGAGCCAACCGAGGCTGCGGCGCCCGCGCCCCGTCA
The DNA here is from genome assembly GCA_022530565.1 of Madurella mycetomatis. NCBI lineage: Eukaryota > Fungi > Ascomycota > Sordariomycetes > Sordariales > Madurella > Madurella mycetomatis. Next base: position 7,452,728 of record JAJTVB010000003.1, on the reverse strand, counting down.
GAAACCGGCTGTCCCTGCTCGCCCGATGGGCTCAAAGATTGCGGCGCTGCAGGCGGGCTTCATGAGTGACCTTAACAGGCGACTTCAGCTGGGTCCGCAGGCGCCGCCCAAGAGGGAAGAGGCTCCGTCGGCAGAAAATGAGCAGGCTGAAGAGAAAGAGAAAGAGAAGGTGCCGCTGAGCGATGCACGCAAGGGAAGGGCGAGAGGCCCGCAGAGAAGGGCTCCAACGTCGGCGGCTGCGGCGGCTACCGCCACCGAGAGCAAAACGGTGGAGGAGAAGCCCAAGACGGAAATGAGCTTTGGGTTTTCGTCGGCCGTGTCGGTGTTTGAGATTGATCCCGATGAGGGGACTTTGATTGCGGGCAGTGTGAGGAAAGACGAGATGAAGATTGGGGACGTGGAGGGAGGGGTTGGAGTTGAGGAAAAGAAGAGTGTCGATGTAGAGACGGAGACGAAGGTGGAAGCGGAAGTGGCGGATGTGGGGAAGAGTGAAGAGGAAGAGGACAAACCCAAGGACAAGGGCGAGGAAGAGATGGAAGTAGATGTAGAAAAGGAGGAGGCTGCGCAGAGTAAGGAGGCGCCGGAGCCGCAGGTCGAGCCGGAGCAGGAGGAGGCGGTAGAGACTAAGTCGCTTGCGACGAACATGGCTGGTGAGCCGCTGGTCGAGGAGCAGGTCAAGACGGATGGGAAACGTCTGACGGTGGAACCGATCAAGGTGGAGGAGCGCTGACGGCTGCTGACGGACTGAAGCTGGAGCGGAGACGGTTTTGCTAGTTCTGTTTTTGTCTCTCTTCCCCTCTTTTTGGTTTGTTCTGCTTTGCTTCGCTACAAGTATCCGATTGTTTCTTCTATCATGAAGTCGTTGCCGCTCCCATGATGAATGACAACGCTTGAGTAGAGAGTTATTGATTGCCCTTGAGGTCCCGTGGCTTTGGTATATACGTGCGATGGAGGGGACAAACATCACGAGCTAAACGTTAATCGACCTTGCGAAAGGTCCATATCCCTATCACTCCCAGAATATGCATAATTTAGATTCTTCCGACAGGCACCCCAACTTTAGTATCCGCTTTGCTCCTGTTGTACCTCGTGCCAGTCCTCAACAAGCTTACGGGCCGCCTATTGCCAAGGTCTAAGTCAGCTCCCGGTTTCCAACCCCTGTCGTGTCTAGATTCAAACGTTCTGTGCATACTATAGTAATTTCGACAGGTCAACTTCCTTGTCCCATGTCCTTTGGGTGCGGTAGAGGCGCAGTGATTGATATTCATGTCTCGGATTCCAAACGTAACGCTCACCTGCCATCAACAAGAGATCAGTCGTTGAAAGTCGAGGCAATATCGGCGCGTGGGCCCGTGTCAGAATAGCTCATCTTTCACAACCCAACGGCCAGGTGCCCTGTCTTCGTAGTTACATGGCAGCAGAATCGCCTCGGTCCGCGCGGCAGCTGCATCAAACGTCCCGTACGACCACTGCCAAATCCCACAATAGACAGTTAAACCTCTTCATACCAGCTCCATCATGCCCCTTGCTCCCCGCCCTTATCATCCACCCCCGGCCCTGGCCACGACGAAGGCACCAAAACCTCGAAGCCCTCTTTACCCCCCCTAATCCCTTCACCCCCAGCAACCACCCTCAACAACTTCTGGAAATATTTATCCCTGACCACCAGCCCAGGTCTAATCCACCTGCCACCCTCATCCTCCCCCTCCTGGCCTCGTTCTCCATTCTCAACCCCACCCGCACCACCACCGCCACCAAAGAGCGGTAGCAACCGGTACTCAACACTCCTCCTGGAAACAGGCAGCAGACTGACCGTCGTCAGCTTCGGGCCCGAAAAGGCAAACTGCTCGCTCGGTTCCATGCTCAGGCCAAATGTCAGGAAGTGGTTCGATCCGTTCTCGATGGTCACCGTCAACGTCAGGAGCAGCTGGGGAGAGGAAGGGGAGAGTTTGTGGTGGGAGACAGTGGCGAGGACGCGTGGCTCCGTGCCGAAGATGGTGAAGCGCGGGATGGGGAAACTGGTGGTGTTGATCGACTCGGGGGACGGGGACGAGGACGACGGATCTAGATGGCGCGTCCATTTGATGATGAGGGATATGTCCAGCGGTGCGTGGCTGCGGTCGTCGACCGTATATTTCTGGGCGACCAAGTCGAATACGGCTTCCTCGATCGTCTTGGGGTGGATGAGCCGACCGGAGGCAGGGAGGTTGGTGCGTTTACTGGAGGTGGTGCAGCGGATTGAGGACGATGGGGGGTTGTCGATGGCGATGTCGATGTCAACTACCCGGAGGGGTTCGGAGGCGAAGGAGGCGTAGCGTGTTACTAGGGACCACGCTTGGGAGATGCCTTTGTATGGGGGAACTATATTAGTTTCGTCGTCTGGGAGTGCATTGACGGTCTCGTAGTCAAAGAAACTTGGCCAGGGATCGGGGTGCACGCGAGGTAGGAGGTCGTAGTTCGCTTCGAACGGGTTGACAAGGTTGATCTGGAACACGGCGGTTTGTGAAATCGGCGTGCCGGGGTTGGTGGAGAGGAAGTAGGTGACTTTGAGCGTCAGGTCGTATCGGCTGGAGCGCTCGATTGCGGGCAGACGGAGAGTGACGGTAAGAGACTCGGAGCTCGCGATATTGCCCAGTGGTGCTGCCGACAGCTTGCTCTCCTCGCTGCGGACACTAGACGAGGTCTGGCTCTCGTGACCGGGGATCTCTACTGTGAACGTCGGCGGCTTCTCACCAAACAGTGCGATGTCTAGCTTAGCGAGGGCCTCAATGTCCTCCCCGTTTTCGACCTCGAACTCGAGGCTGACAGGCTCGTCTGTGTAGTACTGCTCGTTCCATCCCGGGCATTTTACCTCCATCTTTGGCGGCCTGGGCAGGACGCGCACAGTAAGAGGGTGCGGATGAGGAGAGTGTTTGGTGGCGGCGGCAGAGATATACCAGATGTTAGTGTTGATGTTCTCCCGGAGGGTCAACGACTGCTGCAAGTCGAAAGCCTCGGATTCAAAGTTCAAGAGCAGAGCGTTTGCGCGCGTTTCACCGGGCTCTCGTAGTGGGATTTCCATGTTGAGAACGATGGTGTGGCCCGGTATTAATGTCAAATCGGCAGACCCGAGGAGGGAGACTCCGCTGCTAGCTTCGTCCGACACTCTGGGTTCAGAATTGGTGTTGTCATCCACCTCGCTTGTCAGAGATACAGCGAACAGCGTGGCCCTACCAGACCTCTGCTGCGTTTCATGATGGCTTTCTTGGTGCTTTAGAGATATACTTTTGACACTGCCGCTGAAGCTGGCATGGACGCTGCTGAGGGCGACAGGTGCCGATCCTGGGTGGGCGTTTGATTTGATGGACAGCTGGGCCCGGACACTTTGGCCTGCCTTGCCTTCTTCGTCCTTGAAGAGGAAAGACGCAGATATGAACGGAAGCACTTGGCCGTCTTTGATGGAGACAGAGGGCTTGGACTTGGTGCTGACGCCTTCTAGTGATCTTGTGATGTCGTAGTGCCAATCGGAGCGCTTTGTAAAGCCTACACTGGAGTTAGCCGGTGTCGTCGCGAAGAAGCCGTCAGAACGGTTGGCGAGCACAATATGAAGACATACTTCGTGACAGCAACTCCCAATCGATAGCTAGCACCAGCTCGGCATCACCGACGGCTGCAGCTGCCGCCCTGAGAGACCAATTCACTTCCTCGACTATTGCAATCCAGCCCTCGGCCCTGAAAGGCAAGTCTTTCCAAAGAGGACGCAATAGTTCTACGATGTTCTGCCAATCCTTGGCCAAGGCGAGCTCCTTTGCACATTCAAGAGACACCTCTGCAGCAAAACGGATTTGGCGTCGTTTGAGAAAGTCAGAGCGGGCACGCATCAAGCGGTCAACAATCATCTGGCCGTGGTCTACGCCTGCACGGTCTAGGGGGTATTCTTCGTAGGGGACGGGACACATGTACGTGTCGTACGTCAATGCGGCTTTGGCAACGAGGGAGGCTGGCGATGCGCTCGGCGACCTCCTGTCGTCTCTGGGAATCGAGCGAGCATAGGATCTCCGAGCGTGCAAGTGCTTTGCCGCCAGGCGGTACCAGTACCCGGTGTGATGGAGTAGCTCCCAAGGCTGCAACCGCTCTCCCATGACACTCTTCTCTGGCGGGAGGTATAGCCTGAGAGTCGAAGGGCCGAGCTCGTGGATGTCGGCCTTCTCGATGAGATCTGCCATGACAATGGCCCAGCGAGCCTCCCAGGCTTCCCACCCGTAGTTGTTGGTCCCCCTGCCGCGACGATCGACAAAGTCGGCTATCCTCTCGCGGTGAAGCTGCCAGCGGCGAGCAGCTGCGCTATGCTGCCCGTTCCAGAGTAAGCATCGGAGACAGCGTACTGTAATGACATCGGCCAGGAACCTCGCCTCGTTCCACCGAGGACTCCAGCTGGGGATAAGTTCCATCAGCTCGGAGCTCAACAGATTCTCGTACGCTTGCTCGTACGAACGCAACGCAACGTCCATCTCTAGTCGATATTCAGCAAAAATGGCCGACTTGAAATCATAACGGACGTTCCACCCCGCCAGCGAGAGCGTCTGTGACGTGCCAAACGTCGGCGGCACCGTCGGTTGAGGGGCAACTCCCCTGCTCCTTTTCTTCCGACAATGTCTCCCAAGATCTCGGTAATACTCGATAGACACAGTGTATAGAGTTGTGAGCATGTTCTCAGCCACGCGCTCGAGTCCTTCCCGGGGGTCGCTAGGCGGTACGAGGAACAGAGCCCTCGCATCCAGGCCGCAGCCTTTCCGGATCGTCTCGAGTCGTTCCTGGAGGCCGTCGACGGAGGGAGTTGTGTGGTCGCTCAGAAGCGCCACTGCCAACCGCGTCTTGTAACCTGACTGACTCAGGAGGGCCCTGATGTTATTCACATCCGTCTTTATCTGGTTATCACAGAGCGTGGCAAGAGTCGGGTCGGACGAGAGCGTGTAAAAGCAGAGCAGGAGGCTCGGGACAAAGTCCTGATGCTTGCGAATCCACTGCGTATCGATCAGGCCGTCGGGATACAACGGAGAGGTGGGACTCAGGGGCGAGTAGGGAGAGTGCAGCACGGTGGGCGCTTGTGGTGAGGGAGCTTTGATGCCGTCGGGAAGACGGGCACGGCGCGGGGGCAGGAGTAGCGACTAGATGGGTCGCATCAGAATTGAACATGGCGACTGCATTGACACGTACCCACCCTCTCAGCCGTCTTGATCCGGAAGCGGTATTTCCTCGACACGTCCCGTCCATTGCAGGGCAGCTGTGACGCATCTCGGTCCTGCATGTAGCGCAAGAGAGCACGCGCGTGGTCCGAGTCGAGGGCTGGGAGCTCGGATCGGATGAGGATTGCCTGCTCTTTAAGCGCTGGGCTGAGCCCGGGATCGTACGCTGTCCCGGTGCATGTTCCTAGGGTGAGAAGAAGGGGGATTGTATGGTCTAAACTGCCGGCGGGATACTCGTCCATTGCGCTGTTCTAAATCTAACTTCTGCTGGGAGGGGGGAAGGCTCAGCATGGGATTTCTGGTCTGTCTTCGGCTTCAACCCGAACCTGCCAATCCGCACATGAGTTGGTCGGGTTCAGAGTTCGTTGGCACAATTCGTGTGGCGTCGGCAGCAAAACGCAAAATTCGCGGGGAGGCAGCTCATACCCGCACTCTGGCGTCTGCATTCGCAACCTTGAGGGGCTGGATATCGGCTGGTGGTGCGCAGAGGTAGAGATCGGCCTTGTGGGGCAATCATGTAGTGGGGATTTGGTGCTGTGGCTGGAGCTAATCATGAGTTCATCTTATCGTTTTTTTTTTTTTTTTTTGTTACGGTACTAGGCTTTAGGCTCCTGCTGCACCATTCGTAACTTTCAGTGGACCAGAGAAGGAAAGAAAAAGAAAAAAAAAAAGAGAGGGGCTTTTCGGACTATGAGAAGGGTCTTTCCATACTATGATCCCACCAAAGAAGGCCCGTGCATCCACAAGTACCCACACTAAGCCCATTTTGGTAAAGACCTACCTTGCAACAACGCCGACAAAAGAATCGCCTTCAATTGCACGTGAACTACGCGCTCAATTGACCCAAGTAAGTGCATGTGTAGACTCTATTCTCCTGCTAATCTATGATAAATATGGCTGCCCACGAGCCCCCTGCGATCGGTTTCGATGGCGACAACCTTGACGATAGCAACGAAGACTTACCCCAACCGTTGACTAATCCGCCGCTTAACCACAAGCTTCATACGCACTGTAACGGCTTCAGAAGTGTATTGCAACTATCTGATAGCGACTCTACGAGTACACTGAACTTGAGGAGAGAAAGGAAAGACAGGAGATTCTTGGGACTCTCTGGGCATCTTTATCCTTGCGTGTGGTGGCCCTGGCGTCTTGCTAGAATCTTCGGTGGTTGAGATTTGGGAATAGCTTCATCCATCCAGTAGGTCAGTGGTCTGTGCTTGTCAAGGGTTGGCCGAGGGTTGCCAAGGCCTGCACCGGGCTCAGCCCGTCACATTACCCCCCTCCTAGGCTGGGCGTGTGGCGCGACGTCTTCCCTTTGATCGGACGGCGGTGATAGGGCCGTGCCTAGCTTCGAAGCGGTCTAGGGCCTCGGTCTCCAAGAAGCTGCTGAGTGGCTCCCACGTTGGTTGGGCGTATCCGGTCCATTTGACTAGCACCCTGTGTCCCCTACCGGCTTTCTTTGCTGCCAGGATTTCTTCTATATGCCACTCCTTTTCGCCTGTATCTTCCGCGACGATAGCGGCTGGTTGCGTATCGTCCTGCTGTTGTGACGGCAGCGGGTCCTCTGCAGCTCTTTTCAGCAGGGAGATGTGGAAGACTGGGTGGATTCCAGGAGGTGTATCGAGGCGGCAAGCGTGCGACCCAATCAGCTCGGTAATAGTATACTTCGCATTACGCCAGTCGAGCTTCTTCGACGGTCTGTCGGTCCGTATATTCTTCAGCTGTAGCCATACCTTGTCCCCTTTTTGGAACTGCTCCGCTGCTTGACGACCCTTATTGGTGTAGTGTTCCTGTTGTTCTTGTGCGGAGGCTATTGCGGCTTGTGCGAATTCCGTGGCTTGCAGAAGTCGTGCTACGAACGCCTCCCCTTTTGCTAGTGGTGACTGTCCCTCTATCCGGAGGGGGCCCTCTTCGCCCCTACCTGCAGGCGTATCTAGGAGGTCGATATGGTACCTGTGTGTAGCGAAGAAGGGGCTCATCCCAGTGGACGTATTGTCTCGATTGTTGATCCCGAGTATCGTGGCGGGGGTTAATTCGGCCCAGTTCTCCTGCTAGTACGTCGTGAAGTACTGGAGGAAGTGTTCGACTACCTGGTTCATCCTCTCGGTAGCGCCGTCGGTTTCTGGGTGGTACGCGGTAGAGAGCCTCCTTGTAATACCCAATAGCTTGCAGACTCGTTCCCATATCAAGCTGACGAACTGTGGGCCTCTGTCGGATACGATCGCGCGTGGTAACCTGTGGTGACGGATCAGCCCTGCAACCAACTGACTGGCAACGGAATCCACGGTGGTTTCCTTTATAGGCTCGAGGATTACTCCTTTGAACAGCCTGTCCGTGATTACTATAAGGTTGGTCGCTTAATTCGGTCCAGAAGGGGGTAGATCCGTGATGAAGTCGATAGACAGCTCGTTCTATATCCTGTCGGGTACCGGCAGTGGCTTCAGAAGGCCCCGTTTCTTCTCCCGCCATACAGCTGACCTTCCATATACGTTGCAGTTCCTCAGGAACCGGCGTACGTCTTGGCTAAGGCCTGGCCACGTGTATTTCCTACTGATGAGGGATTTGGTGAGGTCTCTACCTGGGTGGCCGGCGAGGGGCGAATTGTGGGTTTCCTGAATGATTCGTGTCTGCAGCGGTTCGTGATGGGGGATCCAGATTCGTTCTCTCTAGCAGAGGCGGCCGCCCTTGTCGATTGAGTATTCCGAGATGGAGATAGGGAGTCCCTATTGCGGCGGGATCTGCCTTTCGCCTCTTTGCACTATCCTGTGTAGCAGCTAGTACCGGTTGTTGGCCTTCAAGCCTTCATTCCAGAGTTCCTTGAGGGGCTCCCCGTCAAACGGGTTGAGGGGAGGGTCCGCCCGATCTGCGAGCTCATCGTACGGCCCGTCTTGGTCGCCCGCTTTTGTGGCTGTTTGCCTGGGTGACGGGGTGGAGTTTCCTAGTAGGGCGTTGACTTGCCCTCGGCATATTGTAACGCGCCCTCTCTTGATCTTCAAAAGCTGGAAATATCTCCCCGCTAGCCTTTCGTCGTAGTCGTCTGTAGGTATATCCTGTTCTCTCCTCGAGAGCGCGTCTGGGACCACTACTTCCTTGCTAGGTCGATATCTTAGCGTGAAGTTATAGCGGGCGAGGATCTCCGCCTATCGAACCTGTCGTTCGCTCAGCTAGCGTTTCTTCTGGAAGTACTCGAGGTTCTTGTGGTCCGTCCAGATCTCGAAGGAGCGTATGCTCTGTAGCTCCGCGTCCTAGTGCTCTAGGCAATGTATCACGGCCAGCAGCTCTTTATTGTGGATCGGGTAGTTGCATTCTGCAGGGTTGTTCTTCCTCGAGAAGAAGGCCACGGGGCGTAGGAGGCCGTTGTCGTTGTACTGGGAGAGTGCTCCGCCTATTGTATAGCTAGAGGAGTCTATCTCGAGCACCGTCTTCTGGTCTAGGTCCTATTAGGCCAATACTGGGGCGCTAATAAGCAGTGCCTTAAGATCCTTGAAGGCCTTCTTACACTTATCTATCCAGAGGAACGGCACGCCCTTCTTCGTCAACGCAACTAGAGGGGCGGCTATAGTCGAGAAGTTAGGGACGAATTCCCTATAGTAGTTGGCGAAGCCGATGAAACTACGGACTCCCTTTACAGTCTTAGGGCGCTACTAGAGTTCTATAGCCTTGACCTTTTCCGGATCGACGCAGATACCCTTCCTGGCGTCTACGATAAAGCCGAGGTATTTAACTATCTTGGCCTCGAACTCGCACTTGTCGATATCGACTTGTAGGCCAGCCTCAAGGAGTCTCTATATAACCTTCTTGACCTTCTTCCTATAGTCCGAGAGGGATCCGTCCGAGTAGATCAATACATCGTCCAGATATACTGAGGTGAACTTATCCAGGTATCCTTGCAGGGCGCGGTTGATGTATCGCTAAAAGGTCGCTGGGGCTCTGGTGAGGCCGAAAGGGGTAACCAGGTACTTAAACGAGCTGTAACGAGTCCGAAAAGCTATCTTCCACTCGTCGCCCTCCTTGATACAGATCTTGTAGAAAGCTGCAATGACGTCCAGCTTTGTAAGCCACTTCGCCTTCGCCAAGGATTGTAGCGTCTCGTGGATCAAGGGCAGTAGGTATCGGTCCTTCCTCGTGATAGCGTTCAATCTACAGTAGTCGATATAGAAGCGAAGGCCGCCTCCTGGCTTTTTCGCAAACAATATCGGCGCGGCTGCTGGAGAGCTGCTAGCTCGAATAAAATTCTTGTCCAGCAGTTCTGTCAGGGTTTTCCGCAAGACGATCAGTTCCTTGCGGGACATCCCGTATAGCGGCCCCTATAGTAGCTACTTTTCCTGACCAGATTCGTCACTCAATAGCGGGATCTTGTAGTCTATACCAGGCCGATATAGTAGCAGTTTATCGGCTACAGCCCGATCGAACAATAGGAGGAACTTGTAATAGTGTTTGGGTAGCTTCTAACGGGGGTCGCTATACTTCTTCGGGGCCAGCGCTTTCTCGATATCTTCCAGGCTTGCGGCAAATATCTATACGGCTCCCCTCTAACCAGGGGGAGACCTTCTTGCTCTCTTCACGAGGGCGCCGAATACGCTGGCCATTTGCTAGGAAACGTTGAGCTTGACACCCTTGTCGCAGCTCCTGTCCCGAACAACTAGCCCACTTGTGCCGATATAGAGTCGCCCTTCTACAGGCGAGATGACGACCCTCTACGCGTCGGCCCATAGTCTTCCTAGGATCACGTCGTCCTTCTGGCCGGGGACGATATAAAAGAATACTCGCTTCTACTTATAGCCGTCGATGTCAATGTCCACGTATATCACGTACTTGATGGCGCTCTCAGTGACAATATTGACCTATTCGAGGTCCCGGGGTTTGATGCGGATATATAGGAGGTGTAGGCGGTTGAAGAGAGTCTTACTTATCGTTGTATAGTACAGGCAACCAGTATCAACAAGGGCTTTAACAAACTTAATTCCATTGATTCCCAAGTTAACATAAAATGGTAGCCCGTCCATCTTCTCCTCGGCTTTCTTCCAAGCCGCCTCAGCCTCCTGGTGCCTCTAACGACGACTTCCGCCAGAGGCTACTCGTTTTCCGACTCGCTGTCCGACTGATCAGATAGCGAACTCCCGGATTGGCTGTGGTCGTCAGCTATATCTTCGCGGGCGGTGGGTGCAGCCCGATCGACCCGGGTCTTGCGAGAGCGCTATAGACGTCCCTCAGACGCCTGTCGGCAGGTGGCCGCAATGTGACCAGGTTTTCCGCAGCGATAGCAGAGTCTCTCCCTATAATAGGGCTCTCCTTCCTCGGTGTCCCTTGGCTTTGCTTGCCGTCTTGCGCCTTCGCCCTTCCTCGGGGCCCCGCGGTTGATCCTTATGGCGTTGGAGGGTTCCCAGTCTATCCTATCCGCTCCCTCAGCTTGCGTAGCTGGTTTGGCTGCCGGCCTCGAGGCCTCCTGGTTGAACTAGGGGGACTTCAACCGGGCACTGTCCCTCTTTCTTGCCAACTCAAGGCTGTCGATCCTCGATCCAAGCGTGTGGAGTGTTCTGACGAACTCGGCGTAGTTCGTGGGGATATTCAGGCAGCTGACTAGGCGTTCCCGTATCTTTGTATTCAACGCTCCCTCCAGGTAGTTGATCCGAACCTCATCCGTCCAGCTTCCGCCGTTGCTATCTGCGAGCTCCCTCTCGAATTTGGGCAGAAAAGCTCCAAAGCTCTCGTTCTCCTTCTGCTGTAGCGTTCGGAGACGGTCGATAGCCCTCGCCTAAGCGTTCGGGTCCCTATAACACTCGTTCAGGTACGTTAGGAACCGTTGGGGGCAATACGTACCGTCGCCGCCGCCTCTTTCAACGAATGCGACGGTCATGTTCTGGGCCGTTCTTTCTAGCCTCGAGTAGATATAGGCAAACTGGTCTAATGGGGATCCTATCACCGGGCCGTCCACCGCTAGTTTGTTCTTCATCTCCGAATGCCAGGCACGGAAACTGGAGCGTAGCCCGTCGAACTTGGGCGGGTCAGGAAGGAGCGGCTTCTTCCTCGGGGCGCCAGCCGCGTCTGGTGTAGGCGTAGGGGAGTTGGTCGCTGGGGTGTCACTGCCTGAGGTCGGCGCCGTGGTCGCGGGGGTAGGGGAGACGAGGTTCTGGGTGGAGACGAGGTTCTGTTGGAGGACTCGGATCTGCTCTCGACTCGCCTCGCGTTCGCTTGCTTGTTCCGCCCGAATTTCCGCTAGCTGCTGCGCAAAGTGCTCTCTCTCTCTCGCCTACTCTGCTCGAATAGTGGCGAGCTGTTCGGCTAGCTGACTTACCAGCTGTAGCAGCTGGCCCTCCTGAGGTTCGGTGGACATCTCGACCGTCGATTCTCTCTCTCTCGATGGTTTCTTCCGGTGGTCTGGACTACTTGGCTCCCTTGGACCAAGGTCTCTGTCCCTGCTGACTGCTGTTGGAAGAGGGATCTAACTTATCCACACAGTGTCCGCCGGTCGGGATGGCGGCGAAAAGGTCTGTCGTCGTCGACCGCTGAAAGCAGTCAATTGCCGTCTTCGTCGGGTTCGTCGAAGGGGAAGTTCAGTGTAATGTAACGGCTTCAGAAGTGTATTGCAACTATCTGATAGCGACTCTACGAGTACACTGAACTTGAGGAGAGAAAGGAAAGACAGGAGATTCTTGGGACTCTCTGGGCATCTTTATCCTTGCGTATGGTGGCCCTGGCGTCTTGCTAGAATCTTCGGTGGTTGAGATTTGGGAATAGCTTCATCCATCCAGTGGGTCAGTGGTCTGTGCTTGTCAAGGGTTGGCCGAGGGTTGCCAAGGCCTGCACCGGGCTCAGCCCGTCACACGCACGAATACGACACTCTTGCTGAGTTGACTGAAGATCTTCATGAGTGGGCAGCGGAGGCGCGCTTTGGTATTCGAAAGATTCGTGCTGTTAACCACGTCAAAGACTTTGGCTACACCCAGGGTGGACTTCGCTTGCCTCAGAAGATACGCCCTAGCGATGCTATCGCAAGGCGTCCGTCTTCCACAGTGAAGTTGAATTGTGGCTGGCAAGCCTCTGCAAAGGCGTTGAAGGAAAGCAATCGCAAATGGACATTTGAAATACGACAGGGCCACGAACTTCACAACCATCCACCAGCTGAGAGTCGTGAGGATATTCTATCCTTGAGGAAGTTCAGCGCCGAGCATAAGGCCTTCGTGGCTACATCAGAGGCATGCAGTTGCGCGTCTTAGGCCCATTGTCGTGTCCATCTTGATGGACGCAGCCGAATTAGGCTTAGTGTGGGTGCATGGGCCTTTTTCGGGTGGGGTCATAGTATGGAAAGACCCTTCTCATAGTCCGAAAAGCCCCTCTCAAAAAAAATTAGTCTCTACGATCACATCTCGCTTGTCACAGTACAATATAATACTACTGCACTCAAACTAATATAACAGCTCCCGACGGCATCAGTCATCCTTTGGAATGTCCAATCTACCAACGCTCGTCTTTGTTCCCGGCTCTTGACATAAACCTACGTGCTACAATAAGGTCATCAAGTTCCTGCAAGAGAAGCACAAACTGAAATGTATTTCGATCACACTCCCTTCGACGGCTGGGAACCCAGCCGCGACCTTCAAAGATGATATCGATGTCGCTCGCGAAGCAATATCCAGTGAAACAAGCCGCGGGCACGATGTGGTAGTTATCGCTCACTCCTACGGTGGTATGGTTGGCAACAGTGCTATCAAGGACTTCACGCAACCACGAGACGCCGTCGAGATCAGCTCTACCTCAATGTCAGCCTCGACCCGTGCTCACCATACAGACCAATCCCAAACTCCAACCGCAGGGCACGTCATCGGCCTCATCCTCATAGCCTCCGGCTTTACCCTGACAGGGCTCTCTTTTATGGACCCGCTCTTCGGCCGTCCACCTCCTTCCTGGCGCATAAATAGCGCGACTGGATATGCCGATCTCGTCACCTCTCCACGCGAGCTGTTCTATCACGACCTACCGGTTGATGAAGCAGATTACTGGGCCTCTCGGCTCACTAACCAGAGCCTCAAAGCATTGTTTGAGGGGGGAGAATTCGCATATGCTGGTTGGAGGGACGTGCCTGTGTGGTATATTGGCACCGTTGAGGATCGGGGCTTGCCGGTGGTGATGCAACGGATGCAGGTGGGCATGGCGAGGGCAATGGGTGGTACTGTGGAGCATCGGGAGCTGCCGACGAGTCATTCACCATTTCTGAGTCGACCGGAGGAGACGGTTGGGATTGTGCTGGAGGCTGTCGAAGCGTTTACAGGGAAGTCGGTGGAAAGCGCACCGACGAGGAGAGGAGAGCACAACGAGGTAACAGTGCCAGAGGCCAGACTCTGGCAGCCTCTCACATGGTGGAGGTTTGGGTTGCCACACGTCTTTGGCCGGATACTGGGAAGGTGCATTCTCATCTTCGGCTGGTGTAGGAGGCTGTGGCGCTCTAGGTAATCTGGTGAGTAGGTACCACTGTGTTCTGTGCTGTTTTACTAATCATTTCTAGAGTTTTGCATACCAGGGACCGACCAGTTAAGACTCTTGTATATTTACGTTAACGCCACTCAAACGCACAGTTCAAACACTCCAAATTGCCCATTTCGGTCAGCACCAGCCATCGCATTAGCCACACCCAACTTTTTTCCAAAAGAAGGCGGCCGTGGTGGGGCAAGTCGCGTCCCACTGTGCCAGAACGCGGTTCGCTGCGCAGGAACGCGTCTTGATTGATATCCCGCGTCCTGGTACCAGAGGTCAAGCCCATCCGCACACCACATCATGCCTCCCGACGCACAGACAAACGCAACAGATAATTGTATCATCACCGCGCCTATCCAGCGTGCGCCGTCCTCTGCGACACCGGAGGGATTTGTACACTTAGCCTAGCGCGCAATACGAGGGTGCAATGCCTCTGCAAAAGTCCTTTTCGGAGCAAAACGGAGGATCCAGAGTCAGTGTCCCATACGAGACGGTCGTAAGGAGGCGTGGATAGGAGATGCGCATGTGCTGACACCCGACAGCGGCCACAATGGCAGCGATCAAGGAGTAATCCCACCCCGCAGACGACCGCGCCCAAGCCTCCACTGCCCGTGTCCGCGACGACGAAGAACAAGCTGCGAGCCTTTCAGTTCGAGCCAAGCGCAGCCGCCGAACCACCCAATGCTGACCCGGCATTGAATCAAACGTCGCCGCCGGCGGCCGATAGAGCCAAGGGTGCCGTGACGCCCGCGCATCGTCCTGCCTGGCAAGACCTGTTAAGAAAGCCCGAGGCTCCCGATCGAGATCATGAAAATTCCCCCAGTGAACGACTCCTGTGGTGCAGCGACTACATTGAAAACCCGCCTGTCGCCATCTCCCCCCTTCTCCCCCGCAAAGGCCGAAAGCGCGCAAGAAGCTCGTCACCCGTATCCTCTCCGTCTTCGAAGCGTACCACGCCTGCGATCGATACCAAGAAGCTCGCTCAAGTGCTCAAGACACCCCGTGCTGACCCAGCATTGGAGTTATGGGACCGCTTTTCTCTTCCAGGAAAGGATGCTAGTCCATCCGGCCTGACTAATCCGCTGCTCGCACAGCTCCTAGTTTCATCTTCTCCTCGACCCCCGAAAGATAGCAGCGGGTCGGGGAGTGACAGGTCTCTGCGAAAGTCAATCAGCTGCGGTTCTCACTGGCCGAAGCGGAGGAAGATTGAGCGGGCGGACTCGGATCGGGGAGATACTGCCGGGGGAGATTCCTTGACAGACTCCAAGTCGTTCATGGTTTCGACCCTCTTGGAGACAGTCGATGGCGAAATCAAAAAATCAAAGTCAGCGGTCACCAAGGTGCATCAACCGCTCAAGTCACCCTCGCCAACACGTGCGAAGGCGCAGGGTCCTGCCGGACAATCCCCAGTACAGCCGCAGCCCGGGAGCTCCCCACTAGCCCAAAAGTCCAGCCGGGCAAACCCGGAGGCGAACAACATGGTCGAAATCCCGTCTGCGGCTAAGGCATCTTCGGATTATGGCGATGACGACTTCGACGACGATACCTTCATGGCACTCGATGCAAGCGTCCATCTAGCCCAAGGGGATGAATCCACTTTGGTTGTGTCCTCTGAAGAGGTCAGCCAGGCACTGCCTGGGCGGAAAGCACCCGAAGACGACTTTGGCGATGTGGATGATGATTTCTTCGACGGAGCGGCGGATTTAATCGATGAGCTGGAGGCAAAACACCTTTCTCAAAGTAATTTCCAGGGGAAACTGCACGGCAAACCGGTACCCGATAGCGGAGGAGAAGACGATACATACGGAGACGACTTTGGTGACTTTGACTTTGACGATATCGAACTTGCAGTAACACAGGCGGCTTCTCACCCCTTCTCACCCAATGTATGTACAGCAAGATAGCTAACAGCAATATGGTGAGACGCTAAAAAAAAGTTCGGCATAGCTCAGTCAGAAACCCAAGGCAATCCAGCGCTACCTGGTCACAAACGTCCTAGACAGCTCGTATACCGATGAAAGAGGTCGCGAGGCTCCAGAGAAGGTAAGGCGAGCTCTTGAGTCGGTTGAAGAGCCCAGCTGACGAGCTCAGATCCTCCTTGTGCAAGCAGAAAGGACAAATGCCATCAAAACCGTACATCTCCGGAACGACTGGTACGACACGCAAGCAAGCCCCAAAGCCTACGTCCACATTATTGGTAATTTCGGGCCATCCGGCCGATGCGTTATCGACAATAATCACAACACCCTTATACTGCACCCGGACCAACTGGTCTCAGCCACCGTTGTGGCAGACTCATTCACCTGTATGCGACGTGCTGTCCTTCAGGACAGGGTCAAAGCCACCAGTGAGGCAACCCCAGCACTGGTATACGGCACCATTCTCCACGAGATCTTCCAGGAAGCATTGATGGCCAACAACTGGGACTTGGGCTTTCTGGGGTCTGTTATTAACAGGACTCTGCAAAAGCACTTGGAAGACCTCTATGTCATCAAAGTCAGCCTGGCGGATGCGCGCTCTCATGTCATGTCGAAAATGCCCGAGCTGAAGTCTTGGGCCCAAGCCTTTGTGTCGGCAAGCCCAAAGCCCAACGCGTTCGTCCATGGGAAGAATGGGGAGAAAGTCAACATGTGTGTCGGCAAATTGCTCGACGTCGAGGAGCACGTCTGGTCTCCAATGTATGGTCTGAAAGGCAACATTGATGCCACCGTGCAGGTCACGATGCAAGACGGCAAAACAACCAAGACTTTGACCGTCCCGTTTGAAGTCAAGACCGGGAAGAACGCCACCACCAACCATCAAGCCCAGACAGTGTTGTATAACCTTCTCCTCTCTGACCGGTATGACATCGAGGCTGTCTATGGCATCCTATATTACATGGAAACCTCACAGACGCTACGCATTCCCGCCATCAGGCACGAGCTCCGCCATATGATTATGCAGCGGAACCAGCTTGCCTGCTACATCCGGGAGAGAAGCGTTCAACTACCTCCCATGAAAAGGAGCAAAAACGCGTGTGGAAAATGCTACGCTCAGACATCCTGTTTTACCTATCACAAACTCGCTGACGGGGGTGACGGCGAAACGAGTGGATTGAACGAGAAATTTGACGACGTCGTCAAGCACCTTACCCCTACCCACAGGGAGTTCTTTTTGAAATGGGAGGACCTTCTCACAAAGGAAGAGAAGGAGAGCCAGAAGTTGCGCCGAGAGCTGTGGACCATGGTCAGCACCGAGCGTGAGAAACTGGGCCGTTGCTTCGCCAACGTCATCATCGAAGAGGGTTCAGCATCGGAAGATAAGAGCAAGGCCAAGATCAACCGATTCTCCTACTCATTCGTCAAAGAGAACCCTGCATCCAGCTTCTCCTTCCTAGACTCACAGCTCACTGTTGGAGAGCCAATCGTCATCTCTGACGAGCAGGGGCATTTTGCACTAGCGCTGGGATACGTGACGGCTGTTAAGAAACAGAGGATCAGCGTCGCGGTCGATAGGAGGCTTCACAATGCGAGGATTCGGCAGCCGGGTTTCGACAGTGTCAATAACCAAGTGTTTGCAAGTATCATGGACGTTGCGCCTGAGGGGGCAAAGCC
This sequence comes from Madurella mycetomatis, assembly GCA_022530565.1. Lineage (NCBI taxonomy): Eukaryota > Fungi > Ascomycota > Sordariomycetes > Sordariales > Madurella > Madurella mycetomatis. The sequence goes on along the minus strand of JAJTVB010000003.1, from coordinate 7,435,438 downwards.
AGAGCAAAGCCGGGGCAAGATCAAGGAAGCCCCAATTCGCTACCGTCTTGACAAGGACGAGTTCAGCAACGGCATGGCCACCGTGCGAAATAACCTTGTCCAAGTCATGGCCGATGGCCCGTTTGGATCTGCCGAGATTCGCCGGCTCGTCGTCGACCTTGTCCCACCAAGGTTCAAGACGACCCCAACCCAGTACACGGTCCCGGGCAAGGACAGCCTGAATGTTGACCAAAAAGCAGCAGTGGAGAAGGTGATGAGTGCCAGGGACTACGCTCTGGTCCTCGGAATGCCGGGCACTGGCAAGACGACCACCATTGCCCACATCATCCGGGCTCTGATCGGCCAGGGGAAGACGCTGCTCCTGACTTCGTACACGCACACTGCCGTCGACAACATCCTGCTCAAGCTCAAAGACGATAACATCCCTATACTAAGGCTGGGCGCTCCGGCCAAAGTGCACTCCGAAGTACAGGATTTCGCGACGCTAGCTGGTCAACCGATGAGGTCATTCGACGAGATCCGGCGTGCGTGGCACGAGACGCCCATCGTGGCGACGACCTGTCTCGGCATCAACCACCCCATCTTCAACGAGCGCACTTTTGACTATTGCATCGTCGATGAAGCCTCGCAGATCACACTGCCTATCTGCCTGGGCCCCATCCGGATGGCGCGCACCTTTGTGTTGGTCGGCGACCACAACCAGCTCCCTCCTCTGGTACAAAACGAGGAAGCTCGCCTCGGCGGCCTCGACGTATCCCTCTTCAAGCTGCTGTCCGACACACACCCGCAGTCCGTCGTCAACCTCGAGCACCAGTACCGCATGTCCGAAGACATCATGACCCTATCCAACACGCTCATCTACAACGGGCGGCTAAAGTGCGGCACCGAAGCGCTGCGCTTCACCGAGCTCCACGTCCCCAACATGGACGCACTTCGGAGCAGGCACTTTGACGCCTCGTCCTTCATCTCCTACTCGCAGCAGCAAGAACAGCGCCGCCACCACCCAGGCTGTAGCCCATCCACCTCCCCATACAAGGGAGGAGGGTGCCTCCCCATCACCCCGTGCCCTTCCCCGCGCCTAGGGGCCTGCTGGCTGGCGGACCTTGTCCACCCCTCGGCGCGCGTCCGCTTCGTCAACACGGACGCGCTCCTCCCGGAAAGCCGCGAGCAGGCCAAGGGCAACCGCATCGTCAATCCGTGCGAGGCCCGCGTCGTCGCCCAGCTGGTCGACGCCCTCCTCGCCGTCGGGGTGCCCGCCAGCGAGATCGGCGTCGTCACGCACTACCGCTCGCAGCTGGCGCTGCTGAAGCACACGCTGCGGAACAGTGCTGGCGCCGCGACGGGGAACGCGGGGATGGTGGAGATGCACACGGCGGACCGGTTCCAGGGCCGGGACAAGTCAGTCGTCGTGCTGAGCCTAGTGCGGAGCAACGAGGGCGGGGGCATCGGAGAGCTACTGAAGGACTGGCGGAGAATCAACGTGGCTTTCACGAGGGCCAAGACGAAGCTGCTCGTGGTGGGTAGCAAGGACACGCTCGGCGGGTGTGGCGAGGGAGAGATGCTGGCGCGCTTCGTTCGACTGATGGAGGAGAAGGAGTGGATCTACGAGCTGAAACGGGGCGCGTTGGAGGGGCATCTTTGTGGAGAGGACGGCGCCGGGACGCAGGGGACTGCTATTTCTGTGGACTTGGGGGCTGGTAAAGATGAGGGTGAGGGTGGGAATGGGATGGCCAAGGGCCAACAGCAACCGCGGAAGAAGGGCGGGTTGTTGTTGTTTAAGGAGAAGGAGGGAAAGGGAAAGCTGAATGGGAAGGAAAATCAGTGGATGAATGACACGATGAAGACGACGACGATGGTGCAGCCCAAGAAAACGGCGAGGATTGGGGAGCGGGCGTTGCTCAGGGGAAAACCGGTGTTGAGAGATATTTTGAACGATATGATGGATGGCGGGTATTGAGCACCAGCGTCGTTGGGCGGGGATATCTCCTGATTTGTCGAGTGTTGCGGGTAGTGTTATGGGTATGGTTGGGATATGTTAAGCCCGGTTGGACTACTATGTATGAGGTATGCTGGTAGCGTTACTGGACACTGCGGTGTGTAGGTACCAGTGGGATGCATTGGTTATGTTACCCTGATGAGCTGGGCGTCTTGTTGGCATAGTCAGGGGGTTGTTGCTATCGTAGGCAACAAGACTTGTAAACCCCAACACCTATTTTCTGTATTTGAATTTGTGTGTATTTGTTGGGTGTGGGTCGCCTCGAGAGGAGAGGGCGGGCTCTGTCTTGATATCCAAAATTAGCTCGGCGTTATGACCTTAGGTACCAGTGTGGGTTTGGTGGTGGCATGCGTATGTTGATGTGATAAACAGTCTCCATAACCTCGCAGTGCTTGTCATATCGGCTATCGCCAGCGTTTAGAATAAGTGTGGCAGACTAATAATATCATAGCTAAGTCCCCGCTTTCTTTCGCATAGCAACTAGAATGCTAGAGATTCTAATGATCTCCTATCGCCACCGGTAGTTCTCACAATTACGAGCCAAGAGAGCGTCTAGAGCTGCAATTTATCGATTCACTCTCGATCGTTGTTCCATCTACTCCACTTCTAACATCCATCTCGGCTCTACCCCGCAACAGTATCGGTATAGGGGTCAAAGCCCATGCGCCGTTTCGCCTCGTTTCTCATCCTCCAATGCGCCTCGCCTTGTAGGCCAGTGGTCGACGTCTCTTCTAAGAAGAAAGTCAGGATGTGGTCAGGGATGGCCAAGTGGGACGTCTGCTGAAATTCTTGCAAGCTCGTCAGGCGTATCAACATCTCCAGCAGCGAGAGGGACGAGGTTATGGAGCCAAAGGGCGATCTGGCAACGTATGACTCTGGTGCTCTCTCCAGAGTCTTTTCTAGGTCGGTTGACGACGCGCCAGCGGAATGTTGGGAGCCCGAGCCCGGCTGGAGCGATATGCGCCGAACTTGATCCATGAGCTTGGAGTCGACAGAAAGCCTGTGTTGTGCCCGAGAAGGCCCAACGAACGGGCGTTGGGGTGTTCCACGACCAGTGCTAGCGTCATCACCATTGTCCTCGTCTTCATCTCCTTCCTCGTCGTCGCTCTCAGTGTATACTTCCAGCGCTAACCATTCAGGATCCAGGTGTGGAGGGAGGTACGATGCAGGGGGGCCATCCTGGCTACTAGGTGATTGAGCAGAATGCTCAGTTTCCTCCCACAATTGCCGGTCAACGTCTCCCTGGTTGTCAAAATCAGAGGGCTCTGAAGGCTCGTCTGCGGTCTCATATCGTGACTCATCTTCATCCTCGGGTTCTTCAAACCATTCTTGCCGCATCTTGATCGGAGACTTGGCATTGACGTCCCTCTTCAGGAGCAAGACTGGGTTGTTGTCTTCTGTATTGCCAATGTTGAGAATCCTCCCGGTATCCGTGTAGAAGATCTTGCAAAGCTGGTGTATCGGGATAGACTCTCTGATACCAGCCATTGGAATATCGTCGAAGGGCTTCGGCTTGGATTCATCCCAATCATGGAGCCTCCCGTCCTGTAAATCTTCGATGATCTCCAAGTGGTACGAATACTCATCTGGGTGGCCAAATGCAAACTCTGCCTCCCTGGATGCCGATCTAATGAGCTGCGAGCCAACGGCCATGTTTGGACGGTAACCCTGAGCGGGATCAAACACCCAATCGAGAGGTGTCCGGCAGAGCCGGATACGGGCCTTGTGCATCACCTCCTTCCAGATGGGCTTTCTCTCCCCTTTGCCAAGACCGTAAGGTGCCTCCTGAGGAGCATTACTTGCGGACTTCCCGGTGGTTGACGGTGACGTGTCCTGTGTAGTAGGGCACTGTGCAACCCGAGAATGGCCGAGGAATAGCATGTAGAGCGATAACGTGAACGTGGCCCCGACCTGGACGGGGCGACCTGGCTCCAGGACAAACTGAGCATCGGCAAAGGAGAGCAGGGCACTAGCCTGCATCATCCTCGACGGCGAGATGCCAGGCGTCATGGCCGTGGACATCTTCTCGCCAGACGCAGTGATGGCAAGCTGGATGAGGGGGATATCCCGGTCGATTCGCTCAAGGAGACGCTTGATATCGCTGAGGATGAGCAGCAACTCGGCGTGGTGGGCTTCTGACATGGGGCCTCTGCGCCCTGCGCCGCAAGCGTCCTCCTCGGCGATGGCGGCATGTTCTAGGCGCTTCCCGAGACGAACAATGTCTCGATGGAGTGATTTGGCGAGGGGTACTGCGGACTCGAGAAAGACGTTTCCTCGACCAGACCTGTGAATGTAAACGTTAGTGACGTAGCCTACGGCAATCAAAGGTGCATTGTTGGCTGCCGTACTTGAACTCGATCAAATCGAGTGCAGGCGAAAGGATCTGTTGCAGACTGGTATTCAGCCTGTATTCACTGCGTCGAGGCTGTTCAGAAAACGGACCTTGATTTTGCTGTCGAGCAGTTTCTGCAACGCCGTGAGCTCAGCGCGGACCGCCTTGTCATTGACCGTTTTTAGAAGGCGAGAGCACTGCTGGACCGCGTATTTGGATGTCAGTGCAATTCCAGATCTGATGGCATAGTTGACAGTCTGGACTCCAAGAGTTGCCAAGAGAGCTTCCATGGCTTCTCACAGCGTCCATTATCTGTGTCTAAACAAAAGTACATGCTGCTACACAGCCTCGGAGGTTCTGTCTTGGGACGTTGTTTGTTCACAGCGCGTTTGCACCCCTCCCAGCCTAGCCAGGCCCAGTTATGCCCGATTAGGTGGCAAGGCGGGCAACAACAGTTCAGGTGCATCAGCTGGGCCAATTGTTTGGCACACTGTGCGTAGGGCTGCTTGAACGTGCCAAGGAGAGATCTTATCGTCCACTGAGCCAGGCGGTGAACATGGCGGGGTAGGCCGTGTAACCGCAGACCCATTACTGTGCAGCCAAAACCCTTCTTCCCCGCCACGATCCCTGGTGGGACAAGCTACCAATCCTTCACTCTTCTGCCTGCTAAAGGAACAGAGGCGCAGTTTCGAGTCACAACTGACGCATTGGTAAGACCGAACCTGTACTGTACGTTGCCTGTGAGTAGCCATCATTTTCGGATATACAGTTGTTTTGGTCCGTAGTCGACCTGACATCCTCCTTGATTTACCCCGCAAGCCCAAGCTGAGTTCCTGGTCCTCAGCATCGAGCAATTCAAACCCCCTTCGGCTGACGCTTCTCGCGATACGCACTAGATAGTGTCCATCAAAGTGACCGGCCGCATTCAACAACCAACATGTCCAACGTTCAGGACTCGTGGGAGGACGACCCGTCTGCCCAGGACGAGAACCTGGCGCGCCAGGCACAACAGCAGATGAACATTGGCGGCCAGCAGGGCCATGGAGGCTTCCGGCCCGGTGCCGCTTCTTTCCAGCCCACCGCGCAAACATTCCAACCGGGTCAATCCTATGGCGGTGGCTATGGCTACCAGCAACCGTATTACGGCGGCCAGGGGTATTACCCCCAGTACGGCGGTCAGCAGAACTTCGGCCAGTACGGCCAGCAGGGCTATGCGGGCGCCTATGGACAGCAGGGTTACAACCAAGGATACGGGCAGTGGCAGGGCTACCAGCAGCAACAGCAACAACAGCAACAACAGCCCCAGCAAAACCAGCAGGCTGCTAAGCCGGCTCCTACTATCGCTAAGCGACCTGACGCGTCGGCGGCAGATGCGCCAAAGCCCACCATCACCAAGGAAGGCGGCGCAAAGGTTATGAGCATCGGCGGCGACGCGCCCAAGCCCAAGGCGAAGGTTCTGTCTATTGGCGCGACTGCCCCTGCTAAGGAGGAATCGAAGAAGGAGGAAACAAAGAAGAGCGAGGCAAAGAAAGAAGGAACGGCGGACGCAGCCGCCAAGGTGACGGCCGCTAAGGCGATCGACAAGACAGACGCAAAGGGGTCCGGCAGTGGCAAGACTTCGCCTACTCCGTCTTCTGGCCGGTCTAGCCCGTCTCGCGGCGCTAAGGCTGCCGCGCGCGATGCTGACGCCGTAGAGAAGGATCAGGCAGCGGACGTGGACGAAGAGACGCTCAAGGAAATATACGGCAAGGAGCACGTCAACATCATCTTCATCGGTCACGTCGACGCCGGCAAGAGTACTCTCGGAGGTGCCATTCTCTACGCCACGGGCATGGTCGACCAGAGAACCATGGACAAATACAAAAGGGAGGCTAAGGAGATGGGCCGTGAGACTTGGTATCTCTCATGGGCACTCGATTTGACGAACGAGGAGCGTTCCAAGGGCAAAACTGTCGAGGTCGGCCGCGGTTACTTTGAGACGGAGAAGCGACGATACAGTATCCTCGACGCACCCGGCCACAAGACATATGTGCCGCACATGATCGGCGGTGCTTCCCAGGCCGACGTCGGCATCCTGGTCATCAGCGCGCGGAAGGGCGAGTACGAGACTGGCTTTGAGAAGGGTGGCCAGACCAGGGAGCACGCCATGTTAGCCAAGACGCAGGGTGTCAACAAACTAGTCGTCGTCATCAACAAGATGGACGACCCTACCGTCAACTGGTCCAAGGAACGCTACGTCGAGTGCACGAGCAAGCTGCAACAGTTCTTGAAAGGCACAGGGTATAACGTCAAGAACGACATCTTCTTCATGCCGATTGCTGCGCAGCAGACGATGGGCATCAAGGACCGCGTGCCCAAGGAGACGTGCCCTTGGTACGACGGCCCGTCGCTCCTCGAGTACCTTGATGGCATGCAGGCGCTGGAGCGCAAGGTGAACGCACCGTTCATGATGGCGGTTGCCGGCAAGTACCGTGACATGGGCACCATGATCGAGGGCAAGATTGAGGCGGGCGTCGTCAAGAAGGGCATGAGTTTGATCATGATGCCCAACAAGCAGAACGTCGAAGTAGCGGCAGCCTACGGCGAGACAGAAGAGGAAATGACCATCGCCCAGTGCGGTGACCAAGTGCGCCTCCGGCTCCGCGGCATCGAGGAAGAAGAAATCCTGCCCGGCTTTGTCCTCTGCTCGCCCAAGCGTCTAGTGAACAACGTCTCGCAGTTTGAGGCACAGATCCGCATTCTTGACCTCAAGAGCATCCTCACAGCTGGCTTCAACTGTGTGCTGCACGTCCATGCAGCCATTGAGGAGGTCACCTTCTCTGCGCTGCTCCACAAGCTGCAGAAGGGCACCAACAGGAAGAGCAAGGTGCCTCCGTCGCACGCGAAGAAGGGCGACAGCATCATTGCCATTCTGCAAGTGACAGGCGGTGCCGGGTCAGTGTGTGTCGAGAAATTTGAGGATTACCCCCAAATGGGCCGCTTCACTTTGCGTGACCAAGCAAGTTGACTTTCCCGGTTGCGCCGTGTATTGTACAACATCACTAATGCGTCTGTAGGGGCAAACTATCGCCATTGGCAAGATCACCAGGCTCATTCAGGACGGCAGCTCTTAAGCTGTAGCCAAATTGGTGGCTTAACCTCGTCGTTCCCCGTATCGGCCCCTGCAAAATAAGGGGTTAGTAACTAGTCACGAGGCTTGGAGGAGGGTTTATGTCTTTCATGAACTGTTATCTAGTTTGATGATAGATTTGACCCGTTTGGCGATAGGGGGAAAAAGTAGTCCTGTCAAAGGAGCTCTGCATTAGACTGAATAATCCCCGTAGAAGCTGTCTCGGGTATCACAGGCCTCTCCAAGTGTCTATTGGCATCAGTCCAGCGTGTACAGTATGAACCCTGCGATGCACGGCTGGTCGCATCCCTAGGTCGACGCAAGCTGGAAAGTGCGCTAGGTACTGATTCAACTCCCATCCGCAGCGGCCTGCGGGGCAAAGCGAAGGCGGGGCAGTCCGTCTTCGGCAAACCCGGGGTTGCTACAGTAATAAAAAACGACCAACCGAATTGTTAGTGAGCGAGTGAACGGGGCATCACGGGCCGGGTCTTTCGGGGCGCATCGGAGTTGAGGAAGGCCAGGTATGTCTATACATGCCCGCGGATAGAGGCATACAAACTCGTATGCTTTTGCATAGCTCTCGCCTAGTGACGGAATTGGCGCGAACCACTCCAAATCTTTCCTAACAGACCTGCCTCTGCAGCCAGGCACAGACCGAACCGGTACCTACCTTAGGACATCTCACTCATACTCACTGTATTCTTTCCTTCCCCTTGTTCGCCTAGGAGGCGACTCGACCCTCCAGACTTCACTCAAAACAACTCACCATTCCCGATTACCGAAAACAACCAAAGCCTACCATGGCGACCCCCGCCGCGCCAGTCGACCTAGAACGCCTCTTCTCCGTGAAGGGTCTTGTAGCCCTCATCACGGGAGGCGGCACAGGTACGTCGCGATAACAGAACACTCAGCTCACTGCTTATTTCGCCTCCTCCTAGTCATATCACACGTGTACACTAACAGACACCATTTTAAAACCAAAAAAAGGCATCGGCCTAATGATAGCCCGAGCCCTCGCCTCGGCGGGCGCGGCGCGCGTCTACATCGTCGGGCGGCGGGTTGACGTGCTGCAGGCAGCGGCGGCGTCGATCAACCGGCCGTCGGTGGTGGTGCCACTCTACTGCGACGTCACGTCCAAGGTCAGCCTGGAGAGCATCGTTTCGGTGGTTGAGACCGACGTCGGCTACCTCAACCTCCTGGTCTGCAACGCGGGCATCGGCGGCCCGCAGGTCAAGGCGCCCGTCCCCGGGGTGACCACGCTGGACGAGTGGCGGGACTGCCAGATGGCGACCGACTTTGAGGAGTTTACCAACACGTTCCGCGTCAACGGCACGAGCGTGTGGTTCACGGCCATGGCGTTTTTGAAGCTGCTGGATGAGGGGAACAAGAGAAGGGCAGCTGCCGCCGCCGCTAGCGGGGACGGGGATGGGGTGAGCAGTCAGGTCGTGGTGACGAGTAGTATTGCCGCGTTTAACAAGACAGCCCCCGGCGGCTGGGCGTACGGGGCGAGCAAGGCGGCGGCGACGCATATCGCCAAGATGTTGAGCGTGGTGTTGCCGACTTGGGGCATTCGGGCGAATTGTCTCTGTCCTGGGTGTAAGTGGCCTCGCTTTTCCTCCCTTCTCTCTTCTCCCCCTTGTCGAGTAATGTGTTCGAGTGTTAACTGTCGGGATACCAGTGTTTCCCAGTGAGATGGCTGCCCCTATTGTCGAGGCTGCAGGCGGCTCCATGACGGGCGGCGGTACTATCCCAGTGGACAAGAGCGTCGTCCCTGCTGGTCGGATGGGAAATGACGTCGATATGGCGGGTCAGATTCTGTATCTTGCCTCGAGGGCGGGTGCCTACTTGAATGGGAACACTATTGTTGTCGATGGCGGGCGGTTAGGGACGTTTCCAAGCACAGGTTATTGATGGTTAAGAGGGTGCAGCCTGTACATAGGTGATGGTCGCCAGGATGCAGTACACGTTTCTATGGAGAGAAACCTAGTCCTGTATCGATATGAGCGACCCGGAGTTCACATTCGACAGCGTGAGATGGCTGTCATTTTGAGATCGGTCTAGCACGTCTACATTGATTACAGAACTGGACGACTCAGACTCGCCACACAGCAAGGACCCCATTTTCGGACCACGAACTCGTCTGGCAATGCAGACCCAGCCTTACGTTAGACATGGTGCGAAAAAAAAATTTGAAGAGAAGGCGGTGAGGGCCGCCACGATAACAGGGCCACAGGACTGGGGACAATCCGAGAGACAGTTGCTGTAGAAACCTGCTATGGCTCCTGAATGACGCATATCCTGTGTTTGTCCGGCTAAAAGTAGGGGATGCTTTTCAGAAATCCGTGTACTCGGCATAGTGCACACCGGCTACGAATATATCGAATCACTGTACCTGGTTGGTGGCCCAGACCGTTTGGAGCTGTGCTGTGCGGAAATTTGAAGCAAACCTGGAACAGAGACAGCGCCCGTGGGCTCTTATCACGCTCCCTGGGATGACGTCACTCTTGAGCTGTTGAAACACCATTTCCGGTGCAGGCCGATGGCTGGTCATGTTGGGACCGGAGTCGGGCCCCACATTCGTGGATGAGAACACAATGGGCTCAACATTTTGAAGAACCACACAAAATCGTCCCGCTGCGGTTGCCGACGCCCTTGATCAAAGGTCGCCTCCCACACTTACTCGTGAGGAAATGGTGAGCTTATCCGCTTATCGATAAAGCCGAAACTGCGAGAGTAGCGATCCCCGCAATGCCGGCAAGGGTAGTTCTCGGGAACGCTGCTGGGAATGGAATCAGACCCACTTCGCGGGACGGCGTGTAAGTCGGGGTGCAGGAGTGGAGCTCGAGTTCACGAGGCGATATCGCATGAGAAGTGCCATGAATCCTATAATTGATATCCTGAAAGCGAATCGTATCCCTGAGTGGGAGCATCAGGAACGGTTACTTGCCAGGAACGTGTTCCCCAAAACCGCACTTCAGCTCCCCCGATGGTGGGTTAATCAATGCTGTGTCCCTGCCTCCACACATCGGAACACTAGCCGAGGATGTAAAATCACAAGTTCGCAGGAAATCGAAAGGTGCGCGGGAGGTGGCTTGCGGTGGTCTCCAGAATGCCACTCCCCCGCGCCCATCTGAGCCGGTTGAGTTCGGGGAAGAGGGGTAAGTCGGCAAGAACAGGAACCTGCTCCCCCTCCTTCCTGCCTGCCGCTTGGGCAGCCCGCCCTCCCATTCATTACTCTCCCACCCTCTCTTTTCAGGGCAGCCAGTCACAAAAGATGTGGTTTGTCGCCTGAAGCCGCTTTGGCATTTGATTGAACATGTGTACTTGTCGAGGCTGAGACATGACAAGTTGGCGTATACTTGGAGTCTACACAGGTCTCCCCAGCAGACAGTGATCGAGGCGACGGACTAGCTCTCGAGATGACCCATATGGCTGTATCCGGAGGCCACATAAATACCGAGAAATATCCATAACCCCGCTCTCGAGCCATATGTATGCAGCGAATTCAACCAGCCGTGAAAGATGGTTCCAGTCAGTACGCGAGGTACGGCGCAGGGACAAGACCAGACAAGGGCAGCACAAGCCAGCTCGCTTTGGCCACAAAGTTCACGAGTACCTACTCAACAAAATGCGGACATTCACGGGACCTGAGTTCAGCGCATCGCAGCACCTGCTAAGGTCTACACTCTGACACGGTGCGAGGGGAGGGTTTGGACAGTACGCTCCTGTTGTGGTGGTCTGGGGGGTACAGTACCGCGTGCACAGTATGTACACGGATGCAATGAATTGTATGGATGTACCAAGTCACCCCTCACATCCAGACAGGAGACGAACAGCCGTCTGCAGCGGGCCATTTGCCATAAATACACCGTGGAAGGTCAGGTAAATCACTGACACCGTCAGAGTTAAACCTGACCTCGGCCCCTCCTTTTGTCCTGGTCCCTTTCCTCCCCTCAACACCTCCTTGTACTCTTGGACTCTAGTCCTAGGTTCTCGCCGTCCCATTGCTGCATTCTACAGACAATAGAACGCCTTGCAGACTCGCCTTCCCTTCCGCAGCTATCTACCAAGTAACTGCCTTCATCTAGAGTCCGTCCGGCCGACCAACTTGGAGCACGCGACTCCGCTCTAGCTCCCCTCAGCGCCCGGCGACAGCGATAAGCCGCCGCACGTCCGAATCGGACCAGCTACTTCCCCAACGGTCAAACTCCCCAACGGTCAAACCCAGCTGCTTTGCGCATACAATAAATCGCTCTTGACAGCACGTCGGGGCTTGCGACCGGAGTGGGACTGCGCTCTATCTTTGCTGGTAGGTTTTACTGGTTTTAATAAGATCGTGGCGCCGGACCCCTTTGCCGTTTCCTATTCCCGCAGAACCCAAGCTGGGAGAGCCCCACCGATGCCGCCCTGCTGCCGAAGCCGCTTCCCTAGCGATCCAAATCACCCCACCGCATGCAGCCGGGGCGCCGTCGATTTCCGCGGGACACCATCCTTGTATCTCAACAACGCCAATTCTAGATACCTGCCTCTTATCTTCGGCTTGCCGACCAATGCCGGAGATCCTCTTAGCGGTCCTCAGCAAGTCATGGGCCCTGCTGACACTTATGGACCCTGGACCTCTTGAGGGCATCGCCGTCGAATGGCTCTCCGGTCTCGGTTGTTGGCATTTTGCGGTCCTCTTTTTTTTCTTTTTTCTTTTTTTTTTTCGCAGAGATAACACCTGCATTTAGAAAAGGCCGATCCCAAGACCGAGCAGCAGCTAACACGTCTCTCGCAACTTTGCAGGTGGCTCTACCCGACGTGTCGCGGATCCGCCGTGTACAAAAAGTTGGCGAGCTTTGAGAGAAGGGACCGAGTGGTCAGCAAAACTCCTTTCATAGTCACGGTCCAAACCTTGCGAGTCTATTTCTGTCATGTCCAACACAGTCAAGCAGGCGGCTGAAGCAGCGCGGTCCAGGGGATCTGAAGTCATGGGCACGGCTAAGAGCGACAGCGTCGCCGTCGCCAATGACTTCCTCCATACACCATTCATGCGGGCCGCCCTACCCTTCATCAACGGCGGCCTCAGCGGCATGGTCGCCACTACGGTGATCCAACCTGTCGACATGATCAAGGTCCGCATCCAACTCGCGGGCGAGGGCAAAGCCGGCGGACCGAAACCGACACCACTCTCGGTCACCCGCGAGATCCTGGCCAGCGGCAAGGCCCTCGATCTGTACACGGGCCTGTCGGCTGGCCTGCTCCGGCAAGCCGTGTATACGACAGCACGCCTCGGCTTCTTCGACACCTTCATGGCAAGCCTGACATCCCGAGCCAAGAACAAGGGGACATCCGTGGGCTTCGCCGAGCGGGCATCGGCGGGCCTCGCGGCGGGCGGCCTCGCAGCCATGATCGGCAATCCGGCAGATTTGGCGCTGATCCGTATGCAGAGCGACGGGCTCAAGCCGGTGGCGGAGCGCAAGAACTACAAGTCGGTCATTGACGCGCTCAGCTCCATCGCCAAGAGCGAGGGCATTGGGGCGCTGTGGGCCGGGGCGGCGCCGACGGTGGTCCGGGCCATGGCGCTCAACTTTGGGCAATTGGCCTTCTTCAGCGAGGCCAAGGCACAGCTCAAGACGAGGACGAACTGGTCGACCAACGCGCAGACGCTCAGCGCGAGCGCCATCGCCGGCTTCTTCGCGTCCTTCTTCTCGCTGCCGTTTGACTTTGTCAAGACGCGCCTGCAGAAGCAGCAGAAGGGCCCCGACGGGAAGCTCCCGTACTCGGGCATGGCTGACTGCTTCGCAAAGGTGGCCAAGCAAGAGGGGCTGATGCGCTTCTACCGCGGGTTTGGGACGTACTATGTCCGCATCGCGCCACATGCGTAAGCTTTTTTTTTCCTATAGCCATCCTATACTCTGAAGGTTTGATTCGCTCGGGTGCTGACAATCACCGCTTACTCGACAGGATGGTGACGTTGATCGTAGCGGACTATCTTGGCTGGCTCACCAAGTAGACAGACTGTTTGCCTCCTCGGGCTGCATTGAAGAGGTTCTTTTTGTGTATCTTGGTGTTGGGGCATTTCCTTGGTTTTTTGTCTCGTTTTTCTCTTCGTTCCGGAGGATGACTGTTAGTACCGTTCATATACCATGGGCCTTGCAAGGCGAGGCAGTATATAGCCCAGCAATTCTGATGGATTTCGATGGTCGTGTTTCTGGCTTGTCCAACAAACATCTATCTCGAAATGTGAATGGTAATTGGTGATGGAATACAGAACCAGGGGGGAAGCAAAAAAGACTCATTTTCACCGCATTACACGAGGTTGGTAAACCTGGAAATATTTCACGCTCGGATCTGCTTGTTGGTCTGTGTGCTGGAAAGGTTAAATTTCGGCTGATCCACATTCCGTAGCTCAATGGTTCCTAAGCTAAGCAATCAAGGCCCATGAATTGACGGCGGCAGGGGTGGGGATTCCAAAACATCCCGCACCGATTTTGGAACCCAGCACTTGTGAATTCCAACTATTTTGGATTACTTTTATTTTTCTGGTGTCTCTCGAAAATGTGCTTAGGGGCTAGCCATGGATGCGGACTGGGACGAGGTAAGTGGTTATTTCCTAATTGCGAGGCTTCCAAGAGACGATCTCTGTCACGCCAAAGCATGGGGATGCTGTGGGTGCTGTGGTTGTTGCGGTGCCCCGCGATGTTGCCCCGGACCTCGTCATTTGCGCTTCCAACACGCCGTGGGCTCTTATCAGCTTTCTATTGATAAATCTGATTGCAGTGTACAACTTGGCTGACCGTGTTGCAACATCGCCGAGCAGGTCACCCGCATCGCCTTCCCGGCGCCCGGCACCAATGACTACCCCAGACCGGCCACCGCCCTAGCCTTCGACACCGTCGCTGAGCTGCTATGGGTGGGCAGTGACCGCGTATGTCTCATGTATACTCCTTCTCGATGCCCTGCTCAGCTCGGTTGCTGACAGTCCTAGGGTCGCGTGGTGTCGCTCTACGGCCGCGACCTTCAACGGTACACTGCCTTCAAAATCCAACCGCCTTCCGAGGGCCCCGTCCGCCAATTCCTATTCCATGACAAAGGTGTTATCGCCCTCGGCACTCGGAGCATCCATATGGCGATGCGACGGGGGCCAGCTCTGTGGAATATCAGGCATGAGGACATGAAGGACTTGCGATGCATGAGTTTCACCTCCAAGGGTGCCTCCGAGATTGTCGTTGCCGGTTGGCAGGATTCCATGTTCGTCATCGACGTGGTCAAGGGGGAGATCGTCAAGCAGGTGAGTCCCTCCCTCACCCTGCGTGAACTGTCGCTCACGCCAGAACAAAGGTTGCCACGGAGCACCACTACACCATCATGAAGAAAAGCAAGTATATATGCGCCGCCACACGGACAGGTTGTGTCAACCTTCTCGACCCAATCTCGTTCAAGGTCGTTCGGAGTTGGCAGGCTCACGCCTCGTACATCAACGACATGGACGCTCAGAACGACTTTATTGTTACCTGCGGAGGCTCTCTCAAGCAGACGGCAGCCCAGACCTATATGCTCGATCCATACGTCAATGTCTTCGATCTAAAAAACATGACTTCGATGAAGCCCATGCCCTTTCCACCCCTGGCAGCCCACGTCAGGCTGCACCCGAGGATGCTGACCACCAGCATTGTGACATCCCAGCAAGGCCAGATGCACGTTGTGGATATCATGAACCCTAACACGAGCAACGTTCGCTACGCGAATATTTTATCCTTCATCAACCTGTTCGAGATTGCGCCCTCGGGGGAGGCGCTTGTCATCGCCGATACCGACTGCAACGTTCACCTTTGGGGATCGCCGTCCAAGGTTCACTTCACGGACATGGCTCTACCTGTTGAGATGCCGGAGGCCGAGGAGGCCCCACCGGTACTGGACTGGTCGCCCGATACGTAGGCTTTACCCCCGTTGGCAGGTAACAGAGTACATCACTAACTTGGTCGTCAGCCCCTTGAGCTCGATTGGCATGCCCTATTACCGTGAACCATTATTCTCGGCCTGGCCGGCCGATATCATTTCCGATGTTGGAGCACCCCCATTGCTACTCGATCCCTCTTTTCTCGCTACCCTTAAGCAGGTCGACGGGATTCTATATGGTCGGAACACCCGGGGTCTGCGTCGTAACCAGGTAGAGGATACACGGGCTGCCGCCAAGCCGTCCAGTGCCATGCAGGCGCCAAAGTTCTTGAGTGAAAAGGCGCGCGAACTGGTCATGTCTTCTGGGCATGACTCTCCCAGTGACGCTAAGGCGGATCAAGCACCCGACTCCTCGCCAAACGAGCTCGAAAGCCTAAAGCCGGAAGCACCGCCCATGTATCGAAACCTGGAGATCAAGTATAGCAAGTTTGGCGTTGATGACTTCGATTTCGGGTATGCTTTGCCCCCGGTAAGCCCAAGAGGTCACGACCGAGACGAGGCTAACTAGTCCTCTCGTAGCTATTACAACAAGACGCGGTATGCAGGCCTAGAAAACCACATTCCAAACTCTTACGCGAATTCACTTCTGCAGCTTATGCACTATACTCCGCTGCTGCGGAACATCGCGCTTCAGCACGCTGCGACAGCCTGTTCGAGTGACCTGTGTTTGTTGTGCGAGCTGGGCTTCGTTTTCGATATGTTGCAAAAGGCCGAAGGTTCTACGTGTCAGGCGACAAATATGCTCAAGGCGTTGAGCAGTACCCCTCAAGGTTTGTTGATAGCCCCTCCGTCTGCTCGGCGGACTACAGAGCTGACTCACAGTATACAGCGGCTCCTTTGGGTCTGCTTGAAGAGGAAACCCATGTGCCTTCGTCGTCGACGATGGTTCAGGGGCTGAGTAGATTCCTTTTCGACCGAATCAACCAGGAATACCGGAGCATATCACCAGCCTCGACTGCTTTGGAGCAGGCACTCTTCAACCTTCCGCAGCCCCCGAATCCCGACGACTTGGTGTCGAGGGTCCTCGCCACGTCGGCCGTAGTTACCATCAAGTGCATAAACTGTAGGAGCGAGACGACGCGCCCCGGTACCGCATATGTCAACGATCTGATGTATCCTGTGACGAAGGCGCCAGGTCGGGGTGGCAGGGCACCCAAGACGACGTTTTCTCAGGTGCTTAAAATGGGAGTGGAAAGAGAGACTTCGTCCAAAGGGTGGTGTAACAGATGTCAGCGATACCAAAACCTACAGATGCGCAAGACCATACACGGCGTCCCAGCGGTGCTTACTGTTAACACGTCGATATCTACACCGGACCATCGTCGGCTCTGGGCGACGCCCGGCTGGCTGCCTGAGGAGATTGGGATTATAGTGGACCAAGGGCAGTTCTTCTGCTTCGAAGGCGAAGACTTGAAACTGCACCTCCAGCGGGGAATCCACAACATCACAGTTTACTCTCTGATCGGGATGGTGGTCAATATCGAGAGCAATGGGCCTCAAAAGCCCCATCTAGTGAGCATGGTTAACGGTAAGTTCTAGCGTGTCGTCCACGGGCGGAGAGAGATATTAACGACCTGCTAGTTGCACATGCAGAAGCAACGCCGCCGGGGGAGAATAAGTGGCATTTGTTCAATGACTTTTCTGTGCGACCGGTCTGCAGCGCGGAGGCATTGACGTTCAATGCCGCCTGGAAGATGCCGTCAGTTCTCCTGTTCCAGCTCAAGGCAGCGAACAATAGGAGCAATATGGACTGGAAGGCGAAGCTGGACACGTCCATCCTCTACAAGGATCCTAGGTGAGTCGGTGTTCTTCCTGATACTTGGTAGTACTGACAGAAGTGGCCGCAGCCCACATACGGATGCCAAAACGTACCGCGTGCTCGACCAAGAGACGGAGCGGCCTGGCCCGGACACCATTGTTGCGTTGGACACCGAGTTCGTCTCGCTGAAGCAGCCAGAAATCCAAATGAACTCGGACGGAGAAAGAGAGACAATCCGGCCCATGTCTCACGCCCTGGCCAGAGTCTCAGTGGTCCGGGGCCAAGGCGAGGATGAAGGGACTGCCTTCATTGATGATTACATTGCCATCCGGGAGCCCGTTGTGGATTACCTGACGCTGTATTCGGGCATCACGCCGGGCGATCTTGACCCGCGGACTACAAAGCACAACCTAGTGTCCCTCAAGACAGCGTACAAGAAACTCTGGATTCTTCTCAACCTGGGCTGCAAGTTCCTAGGCCACGGACTGAGGCAGGATTTTAGGGTCATCAACATCCAAGTTCCCCGAGCCCAGGTCATCGACACCATCGAGGTGTTTTATCTCAAATCGAGGCTGCGCAAGTTGTCGCTAGCGTTCTTGGCGTGGTACTTGCTTAAGGAGGACATCCAGCTCGAGACGCACGACTCGATCGAGGACGCACGGACGGCGCTGAAGCTGTACCGCAAGTACCTCGAGTTTGAAGACGCGGGGATCCTAGAGGCGATGCTGGAGGACATCTACAAGACGGGTCGAGCTACCAATTTCAAACCCCAGCGTAAGGACGATCAGGGGATTCAAAGAACCGACACGCCGCCAGTGACGGTTGAGGGTGGGGCTGACCCGACGACACCGGCTCGTAAGGCGGTCGGTCTAGTGCCAACCTCGGGGCCCGCGTTTGGGATGGTTCCGGTGTTTACGCCGTCAAAGGGATCGCCGTTGCAGAAGTAATAGGGTCATAGCCAAGGCAGCGAAGGGACCGGCCGAGGTTTTGATGGGGCTTCTACATGTTGTGAATTTGACGAGTGGACGAGTGGACAATAGTGCAAAGGACCACGGCATGGCGGTCAAGTGTAGTGCAGCATGTGTAAAGGTTTTTAGTACCCAACCGGCTTCCCCAGACGACTTTTTTTTTTTAAAAAAAAAAAAAAAATCCCAAAAATCCGGTACTTTCAACACCGGTATCCATCCGGTGTTCATTCCTTTCCCCGCAGGCGCCCTTGTCTCCTGATAGGTTGCGGGGGTTGCATCCCCCTTTCACTTCAAGGAAGAAGTATCGAGCTCTGATTCGTCAATGCAACTCATATCGCAATTTAGGGGAGGGACGGAGCGCCAGGGTGCAGACCAAACCATGCGATGCATTTAACGTAATGTTTGGCGGGAAGATGGAGGGTCGGGCCCTGGTCGGTCGCGTTGCGAACGAGCAATGTCAACTAGCATCACATGCTCTGTAGTTAATACTTCCTTCTCTGCCTGACGCTTCCAAGCCGCACTGGGCTCGATCGGCTGCAAAAGGTCTGGTTCTCGGGCTGGGTACGCGACACTTGTTCGCTGTCACGCATGAGCTTTAGCGAATCTTATCCCCAAGGTTGTCTCGCATGTTCAAGTCTCGAGACATAGGCAGGATGCCGACCTTACTAGATTTAATCTCAGGCACAGCAGAGAACGCTGCGGGGGCCATAGTCGCGACCCTGTTGGCCGTCTACCTGTTTCTCTACCGGTGGCAGTTCCTCAAGAAGCACCCAAATGAACCCCCTATCATCCCGTCGGCGGTTCCCTTCGTGGGCCACCTCCTAGGGATGGCGCTACAGGGCGGGAGATATGTGAAGAACCTAGGGTGAGTTTCTCCTGAGATCAAGCTGGAGTTGTGCACCGTGGCTTACCCGACACGCAGTCTGCGCAATCCTGATAAGCCCATCTTCACGCTGCCGGTGCCCCGCTCCCGTATATACGTCGTTACAGATCCATCGCTGGCTGCCGCTGTACAGCGGGCTTCCAGAACACTGTCTTTTACGCCCCTAGTACCAGACATCACGCAACGTGTTCTCGGTCTGGACGATGACACGGTCGCCATTGTTCGCCAGCACATCGACCCCGAGCCGAGTGAGCCCAGGGGGTTTCTGGCGGACATCCACGACATGGTTTATTCGTACCTCGGCCCTGGGGAGGCGCTAAATGAGCTGAGTCTTGGGGCCGTAAGAGACCTGGCTAGGCAGGTCGACTGTTATGCTGAAGCGTTGCGCGACTCAAAGGGCGGAAAGGAAACGGTCGACCTCCTCACCTGGATCCGCCACTTCGTCGCTATCTCAACAGCCCGGTTCCTCTACGGCGATGAGAACCCGTTCGCGGTGCACCCCGAGCTGGAGGCTGCCTTCTGGGATTTTGACCATGGCTTAGGCGGGTTGCTCATGGGTCTCTTCCCGTCCATCACCGCCCGCAAGGCCTACCGCGGGCGAGAGGCACTCGCGGCAGCCTTCGAGGAATATCTCACCAAGGGGAGACACAAAAACGCCTCCGCAATTATCCAGAAACGCGTCTCCATCGCGCTCCAGCACGGCTGGACCCTCCGCGCAGCGGCTCGCTCCGAGGTCTCCTTCCTCTTCGCGGGCATCGTCAACACAGCAACGACGACATTCTGGATGGTCCTCCACCTGTTCGCCTCGCCCGACCTGCTATCCACAGTCCGCACCGACCTCTCCTCCTCTCTCGCCACGGACGACTCGGATCCCAACACTCTCATCCTGGACCTCAACGCCCTCAAGACGTGCTCGCCCACGCTCGCCTCCGTCCTCCGCGAGACCCTCCGCTACACCTCGGACAACTACTCCACTCGCCTGGTCAAGTTCCCAACTACCCTCCCGGGGGGGTACTACCTCAGCCAGGGCAGCGTCGTGCAGATCGCGGGCGGGACGATGCACGCCGACACGCGCATCTGGGGCGCCGACGCAACCGCCTTCAACCCTCTCCGTTTCCTCCCCGCCTCTTCTTCTTCTTCTTCTCCCCCCCCGTCGTCCGCAGACAAGATCCCCTCCAACGACACCGACGCGCCCAGCACGAAAGCCACCACCCACCCCGCCGCCTTCCGCGCCTTCGGCGGTGGCAAGACCCTCTGCCCCGGCCGACACTTCGCCACGGCCGAGATCCTGGCGCTGGTGGCTATGCTCGTGACAAGGTTTGATATAGTAGGGTTGGAAGACATCGAAGGTGAGGATGACGATGACAACTACAACGACGATAACAAGACGCGATCTAAAGGGCCCAAGAAGGGGATAGAGATGCCGGGCAAGGAGGACGGGGTGATGCCCGTGCATGTGCTGGAGCCGAAGAAGGCGGTTACGGTGCGCGTGAAGGTTCGGGGTGAGGTGAGAGGGATGAAGGTGGTTGGTTAGTTTGACTGGGTGATGGGGTCTAGTCTGGCCGTTTCTTGTTAGGGAGGGGGTTCTGTGAGGAGTTGGTTAGAGGTGGGCCAAGGGAACCCACACTACTTCACTGCGTGGCTGGCTACGTAGCATGGGAGATGAGAGACCCGGGGATTGAGGGCGAGGAAAGATAGTTAGCACTTGATATGGATTGATGATGGCCATGTTCATGGAAGTAATACACGTATTCATAATCAGGACATTCCTAACACGCAGACAACCTCATGGATTGATTGATCTACCTAGAAATTGTTGCATTTCCTGTATCCCCCAGCCAGATGATCCAATTATCAATTTTCCTCCACCGTCCCTCCCCCATGCAAAGACACACATGTCGAAGCCCATTCAATAGAAGCCACTTGCTGCGATACAAGCATTCCCTTTCCCTTTCGTACAATCTACAACACAGTCCCTTTCCTCCTCCCTCCCCTTTCAACGAATATTATCCAGCGCCTGCGTCCGCATATACTTCCCCTTCACATCCTGTGGCAACAGCTGGAACAGTCTCGCATCGCCGCCCCTGCACTTGATCAACTCCTCCGCCATGTCGGCGATCGCTGCCTCCTGGCGGATGTCCCCGTGCGTGGCCCCGCCCAGCGCCGCGAGCCCGTCAAAGAGCTGGTTATCGAATCGGTCCAACGGCTGATGCTTATTCTGCACCCTCGCCATCGGATAGAGCAGGTACACCGCCGCCGCGCGGTCCCAGTCCGGCAGCTTCTTCCTGACCCGGAAGAGCAGCTGCGCGTACTGGAACAGCCGCTTGAAGTCGCGCTCAATGACCAGGTCCGGGCCGACGCGCATGACAAAGGCCTGGTTCGCCTCGGAATAGTTCTCCGCCCACACGAGCGAGAGGAACTCCTGCCGCGCGTCCTGGCGGGAGCGGTAGTCGAGCGCCTTAGCCTCCCAGATCCAGTTCACGGGGACGCCGAATTTCCGCAGCGACGAGAAGGCGCTAGCCGGGTTGCGAGCGGCACCGATGCGGTGGGCGTGGCGGCCTAGATGGTCGCGAACGGCCGCCTCGCGTGAGGCCTCATCCGACAGCTGGAGGAGGACAAACGTCGCGGGAACCCAGTGTGACTGCGCCGTGAGCGCCGAGGCAAAAGACAGAGATGCCATGTCGAGCTTCTCGGCGGCATCCTCTCCGAACTCGACCTTGTGTGTAGCATAGATGGCCTTGGTCATCAGCCATCCAAGGCGAGCATCTGACCAGTCAAACTCGCGATTCGCGAACGCCTTGAGCAGCGACCATAGGGGACTGTCGGGCTCGGGCTCCCGGTCTTGCTCAATGTCAGCCTGGAACGAGCGAACTGCCTCCACAACCTTTGAGGTGCCTCCCGAGGCGTAGAAGAGGCGAAGGCCAAACGACCGCATCCAATCCAAACCGAAACGCTCAGAGATAGTAAACGACTCCACACGGTTCTCAATCGGCACACCCTTGATGCCTGGG
The DNA here is from genome assembly GCA_022530565.1 of Madurella mycetomatis. Taxonomy (NCBI): domain Eukaryota; kingdom Fungi; phylum Ascomycota; class Sordariomycetes; order Sordariales; genus Madurella; species Madurella mycetomatis. Next base: position 7,413,439 of record JAJTVB010000003.1, on the reverse strand, counting down.
CAGACGCAAGCATTGCCCGCTAAAAGCTCATAGATGGCCCGGATAGGCTCCGAAAACTCGGCCAGCACATTCGATTCGCGCCAGTCCTTCAGCTGCGCCCGAATGTCCTTGTTTTGAGTTCCGATGCTGGCGACAAGCGTGGCAAGCCGGAAGTTGCCGGCAGCGAGCAGATTACTACACGCATCGGCTACACGATTGCCTGCTAGGCAGATGATAGCCTTCTCCTCAAGACCCGGTTCTTGGTTAAGGGCCTGGCTGGTAGCCTCGGATACCAACTGCTTCCAAAAATTCTGTAGGTTATGGCCGTCGTCGTCGAAAAGAAGCGAAGCTAGTTCCCACTCAGAGTCTCCCTGCGCAAGTTCTCGAAAACTAAGACCCGAGACTGAATCCTTTCCAGAGATCATGTCGATGTAGTGCTGAAGTCGAGCGAGGGTTTGAGGCGATCCCGCCAACTCCCCAGTGGCAGACGAGTCTCCGTCAACAGGTTGTAGGCTGGGCTCCCCGTATTGGGCCGTGACCAGTAGCTCGTTGGGGCCCCAGTTGGTTCGGGGGACCAAGGGACCCTCTTCTGTATCAAGTTTGGGACGTTGCTGATAAGGCCACTAAAACGGAGAACAATCTTAGTCTGTATTCATGATACATAGGTACAAAACCGCTAATGCAACAAGGTGCGGAAAGCTAGGAGGCAAGCGGGACACCGACCTTCACGAAACCCTTTGCTGGTGATGCCTGCACCGGCTGAGCCGGACCCTTCGCCTGCTCAAATAATGACTTCATCAAATCAATGCTCGTCGCGAAGCCCGCCCCATCGGGTACAGACGTGTTCTTTTGAGGTGACGGGCTTCCGCGATCCTTCATATCCCAAACTGCTCCCGACTCGTTGAGCGCCCGCAGCGTCGCCCGATCCACTGTCCTCGGCGCCCGCACACTTGCTTGCAAGATCTGCGTCCAATCGTCCCCGCCGGCCACTTCGATTTTAGTAGGCGCCGTCGACTTCTTGACGGCTCGCATACGCGCCCTCATGATTCCAGCAGGGACCTGGGTGTCGTTGTCGGCGAAACGCGAGAGCAGAAGCTCCTCTTGCTCTTCGACCGATCCCTGCCGGGACGACTGTTCAAAGGCTTCGAGCTGGTAATCATCGGGTCCGTCAGCCATGCTTTCATCTTCGGGCCACTCCCGTGACGGTAAGGGGGCATCAGCCTCCTGGGGCTCAGGAGACAGCGTACCCTGGCGTTGTTCGGTATCAGAAACCTCCTCATTGTCCGACAGCGCGGCATTGTCGAATGCGCCGGGAACAGCGCGCCGGCTGCGTCTAAATTCGAACGTGTCGTCGGGATCCGCGGGCGACGTAGAATCCTTAGTAACCGATGGGCTCAGGGCCGCGCGACGGTCGGGCAAGTCAACCTCTTCCTCGTCATCGTCATCGTCAATTAGGCCATAGGTGGTGAAATGCTCCACAGAAAACACCCACACGCCCGTGTCGTTGTCGTAGCTCTCGAAAGTTGTGTCGGGCATCGCTTTGAGTTTCTGGATGTGGCTTTCAAGGCGCCGCCGGGGTTGATTAGGCCAGCCGCGAGGATACGAGTGCTCGAGCGAGATGACCGAAGGCACATTCAGTCCTTTTCCGACGGGTGGCTTCTTCGCCGGGTTCGGGTAGACGGTGGCTCGGCGGAGCTTCAAGACGACAAGGTTGTCAAACAGCTCGTCGACATTGATGTTGCTGAGGTCGACGGGGACTTTGAACCTGACACTGCCGACGTTCTCGCGGCCAACCGTGAAGTTTGCGACTCTCTGTCGTTGCATCCTGTTCATTGCGCGGATTTCATCAGCCGTGGGTGACATCCAGTAGGCGCCCTCCTCGATCTCGGAGCCAGAGGACTTCTCGGTCTTCGGTACGGCTGGCGAGTCTTCTTCATGAACGATGGCAAGCTCTTTGCCCTTTATCTGCTCCATCTCGGGGGAAGCAGCGGCAGGCGATGACTTGGAACCGTTTGTACCATTGGTGCTGGGACGCCCGTTCTGCTGGAGATAGCCGGGGCCGTCAGGGGTTGAGGTCCCCTCCGGAGATCCCTGAGCGGCTTCGCGGTCCGGAGATTCGACGGTGCTGGTGTCGAAACTGACGCGCTTGGCCACTGTTTTCCGCGCTCCGATAGCGTCCTCCTGCGGCTGCTTCTCCTTACTTGACGGACCAAACAGGTCGTTGCGCAGATCTTTGTTGATTACCAGCTTTTTGTGGCTATTGGGTCCAAGGAGACGCATGCTAGAGCTGGCAGAGAAGGCGCCGGGCTGCAGGATGCTGTCCTCCACGTTGAAGCTTCGCCGCAAGTTGCTGGCAGAGATGCTCTTGCTGAGACCACGGTTGATGCTGCCAGCTAGGAGGCTTTGTCCGAATCCGCCAGGGGTGCTGGACACGCTCGACGGGGTGGCAGGCGAACCGTATGCGCTGTATGAAAAGCCGTAGCCCCTCTTTTGGGGGGTGGCGAAACGAGACGCATTCGCAGGGCTGAGCTTGTACATGGGCAAGATCGGTCGGCTCCTAACCTTAGACTTGCCAGATAGCGGCGTAGCAAGAGGACCGGGATTCTGGATCTTGTCATCCGGCAGGCCCGAGAATAGCGTGGTAGCGCCGTATGCCGAGATGTCGTTGATGCTCGTGGAAAAGGCCTGCTGAGGGGCCTGCTGACCTTGCGAGGCACCAAGGAGAGAGGTACCCAAGGCGCCGGTTTGGGGTTGCTGCTGAGCGGTAGACCCGCCAAACAGGGAAGTGGACTGGGGCTGAGCAGTCTGGCCGCCAAAAAGACCGCTGCCTGTCGTGGTCGAGCCACCAAAAAGCGAAGGCTTAGCCTGATTATTTTGGTTCAAGCCGCCGAAGAGCGAGGTTTGCGCAGGCTGTTGCGCCTGGTTATTAGTTCCGAGATTGCTGAAGAGGCCGCCGCCGGTAGAGCCGGTTTGACCGGTCGTGCTAGTACCGAACAGATTTGTGCCTGTGCCTGCTGGCTTCTGACCAAACAATCCCCCGGCAGCGGGCTGAGTGGTGCTCGTCGACCCAAAGGGAGTCGAAGTAGTTGCGCTCGTGTTGGAGAAGGGACCGCCGCCACCGGTGGTCGTTGAGCCGAAGGGACCCGGTTTCTGTTGGTTCCCGAACAAATTCGTCCCAGTGTTTTGAGGCTGAGCTCCGAAACCCGTGCCCGTAGACTGCTGTTGATTCCCAAACGGACCGCCGGCGGTGGTGTTGGTTTGACCAGTATTTCCGAACAGGCCACCGCCTGCGTTGGTGGTGCTGGTGTTGGTGCCGAAACCGGGTGTCGTGGATGTATTGCCAAACGCGTTCCCGCCGGTGTTGCCGAAGCTGAAACCCGGGGGCTTGGCCGCCGTTGAGGCCGTGTTTCCGAAAATGCCTCCTCCCGTGCTGGCAGTATTTGACCCAAAGGCGTTGCCGGCCGTATTACCGGTGGATCCGAACCCGGCACCGCCGCTGAACAGCCCGCCGCCTTGGGCGGGTTGACTAGTGCTGGCTCCAAACAGCCCGCCGGCAGCCGCTGGCTTCCCGAAAATACCGCCGCCGGAGCCGGGGCCGGAGCCGGAGCCGAACGCGCCGGCGGTCGCTGTGTTGGTCGCACCAAAGCCGCTCGTCGTCGGCTGGGTGCCTCCGAACACCCCCCCCCCTGTGTTGGAGCCGAACGCCGTGGTACCAGTATTCGTGCCAAAGCCGCTGGTGCCAAATCCGGAGCTCCCAAAGGCTCCTGTGCCACCGGTGCCGCCAGTCTTCCGACCTTGGTTGTAATCGGCGAGTCTCAGTTCATCAGCCGACCACTTCTTGTAGGCATCCATGAACAGGATGCTCTGGAACGAGTTGCTCTGGGTAGGATTGTTCGCTTCCTTCTCGACGGTGGGTGTAAAGGCAACCACGGCTGTGCCAGGCGGGTCACCGACGTTGGCGCCGATGCCAGGGTTACTCGTGACACCGAACCCGGCCCCCGCTGTTGTGCTGCCGCTTCCAAAGAGGCCGCCGCCGCCGCTGCCACCGCCAAACGCAGATGTCCCGGTGCCGAACCCGGTCGCAGGTTTTGTCCCACCAAAGAGGGACCCTCCACCGCCGCTGCCGAATGGCGTGGTAGAACTGGTGTTGCTGCCGAAGCCGCCGCCACCACCAAATCCGGAGCCGCCTGCCGTGGTGGTCGTTGACCCAAATAACGATGTTCCGCTGGTCGTGGTAGTGGGCGTGCTAAATGCCGGTTTGCTCCCGAAACCTGCGGAGCCAAAGCCGCCGCTTGTGGTTGAGCCAAAGCCGCCCCCTCCACCAAAAATACCGCCACCAGGTGTGCCTTGATTGGCCGTCGAGCCAAAGGCAGGTGTACCAGATGACCCGAAACCTGGAGGAGTCAGTTGTTGTTCTTGCAGCGAAGTATTGCATTCACACAAAAAAAAAAAAAAAAAACCAAAAAAAAACAGCAGGTCTGACGGATGACGGCGAAGAGAGGAGGACTGCGAGGCGAATCGCGACTTGACGTACCTGTGTTTGTGTTTGTGTTCGTGTTCGAGCCAAACCCGCCACCAAACCCCGACTGGGTATTATTCTGGCCGCCGAAGCCGCCGCCGCCGCCGAAAGGGAACGACATAATGGGCGATGCCGAAAGGAGGTTGTCGCGAGAGGGTGAGATGCAAAAAAAAAAAAAAAAGGAAAAAAAATTAACGGGGAAAAAGCGCGAGGCGCTCAAGCCTTTACGCGTGGGAAAGATGCGGTGTTGTCAAGTCGCTTCCAGGAAAAAAAGGAAAAGGGAAAATTGCAATCAAGAATTTCCAGGGCAGTCCCGCAGGATTTGCGAAACTGGTGGATGCGCTGGAACAGCACCGTGTTCTTGCCCCTTCGGAGTGAAGTCGCGATGGGCGGAGGCACGGAAGTTGGCAGCTTCTCGCGAAAGTTCACTGGGAGCGGCTCACTGCTTCTTTCCTCCCCAGCCCGATTTGTGGGTCTAAAGGTCCTCAGCCAATGGCGCGGCGCGACTACAGAAGGGCCGTGCGTGCGCCGCGAAAAAAAGTGTGGCAAGGGATCACAGCTTTGGAAGCACAGGCCAGGCAAGAATCAAAGCAAGCTACAGTACCAGCGTTTCCTGAAGCGGTAGAGTTGGTGGATCGTTTCCAGCAGACTACTCCTCCACGGCGTCCTCTTTTTAAATCTAGGGAGATCCAACCTTTCGAGTCATCACTACGGTGATCTGCGGACATAGCTCGCCTAGCCCAGTTTCACACTTACAAACCTCACGTCACGTGGTACCGATTATCGGTGTCCGAGGTTCCAATTCAGTCATGCCATTGGTCTTGGGTTCCCAGCTTACTAATTCGCGAGTCTGCCTAACCACAGTACAGCGCCCAGTCAAATCAGGGCCAAACACTGGGGAAAAGGCACCGCAAAGATTAAGCTGCATCCGAAGCGACAGAAGCAACCTGGGAGAAAAGCGAGGTCTCTGATTTGTTGCTAGCAAGTTAGTCATATGCTCTTTGCTGCACGCTTGCATGCTGTGCCTGGTGATCGGTGCAAATCCCTGTCGCGTCTGCCTTGTGCCAAAGGGTATAAATCCCCCGGTCTTGGTACTCATGTTCCTCATCGCTTCGCCTTTTTAACTGAGACTCCAGACACCGAAAGGCCTGGTTTCCATTTGTGATAACGATTTTTGATAACGCGGGGAATCTACACCGCAGGTGCCAATGCCCGGAATGCCTTCTGTGAGCTGTTCTGCCACTGATCCTCGAGCCTGCCGCGCGAAGCCAAGGTATCGCGATATCCGTGCACACACCGGGGAGCAAACAATGTCAAGGTCAACGCAACGAGATGCACTCGCTGTTTCAGCTTTGGTATCCAGGGCCCTATTTACTTCCCAACAAATTCTGCCTCGGCAGTGAAGAGCCAACGACTGATAATGATAATGATAAAGAGTAAAAAAAAATAAAAAAAAAATAAAAAAAAAATAAACTGGAGAAAAGAGTCTTTAGGGAGCCGGTCACCGCACCAAGGAATTCCCTATTGAAACATACAGCTGCTGCAGCCTGTCGCACAGCTTCCCACTCCGTGTGCCATCTTCCCCTCCCCTCCGAGATCCAGAGCCAGAGCCGAAGCCGGAGTCCGAACTGGTCTCCAGTGGGTCAGTTAGGCGTTCTCATTCTTTGTCTCGGTCTTCTCCGTGTGCTCCCCCGTTTCCTCCTTCCGTCTTCTCCCTTGTTGTCAATCTTCTAAAACTGAATCAAATCTCCCTGCTGCTGTTGCTGCTGCTGGCCCTGTTGACCCCTCCCACCGCCAGCGAACGGGTTGTTCGTCGCACCCCCGCCGCCAAGTCCATTCTGCTGTTGGCCATACGAGACAGTCGGCATTCCTGTAAACTGTTGCCGCAAGAAAGGGTTGTTCCCCGTCGAGTCCGATGTGATCCTGCCCAGGCCCGCACCAGCGCTGTTGACAAACACCCCCGGAGCAGTGTGCTGCGCAGGGATGCGGAGCTGGCCCGTGTTGCCAAAGGTATCCATGCCGTCGCCGCCGGCCAGCAGCGCGTTCAACCTCGCCTCGTGTTCGCTAAGCTCCTTTTGTGGCTGTTGCTGTTGCTGTTGTAGTTGAGGCTGGAGTTGTTGCAGCTGCGGCTGCTGCATGCCGAACGACGGTTGGTTCTGCTGGAATGTGTTGAGCGTCTTCTGCTCTGGCAGAGCACCGAGGCTCGTCATGGATTGTGCTTTGTACCCTGTCGAGGGCCGCTGCGCAAACGGGTTGTTCGAGCCCGTCGGCATCGGCTTGATGGATTGCTGTAGGCCCGTGTTGTTGGTGTTGGCCCAGGGGTTGTTGGTGCCTGGCTGGGGTGTTGGCTCCTGGATTTGCGGCTGGAGGAATTGTTGCTGCTGCTGCTGCTGCTGCTGTTGCTGCTGCGGCTGCAGATAGGGGTTGTAGCTTGTGGGCTGTGGTTGGAAGGCCTGCTGCGCCATCTGCTGCTGCTGGCCGAACGGATCGAAAGTGGCCTGCTGTTGGCCGAATCCGTTGGCGAAGCCATTCGGGTACCCGGTCGGCTGCGTCTGGAATCCCGTGTACGCATTGTTCACATAGCCCGTGGGCTGGGCCTGCATCTGGCTCTGATCGATCGGGTTCGCAAAGAAATCCACCGCACTCCCTTGCTGGTAGCCCTGATTGAACCCTGTGTACTGAGGCTGCGACGCCTGTGCTGGTTCTTCAAGGAGTAGCGAAGATGCGTTGCTCTCCTCCAGCTCCCGCCGCCGTCGCTCCTCCTCCTCTTTGCTTAACTTGATGGCCTTCGCCAGATCATCATCTTCCTCTTCGGCAGCCCGGCTCTCGCGCTTCCTCCTGTCTTCCTCCTCTTGGTGTTTGCTGGCTTCGAGGGCCAATCTGTATTCGGCATCCTCTTCTTCGCTGAACTGCCGAGTACGCTGCCGACGAGGCTCTTGTGGCTGGCTGTGCTGAGGTGCGAATTCATCTAGGCCGTTGACACGGGATTTCCACGTCCTCCGGTCGCTTCGCTCAGCCCGCAGTCTCTCTTCGTCCATAATCAGCGAGGTCAGCTCTTTGGCGGCAACACGAACTGGGCAGACACGTTAGTTACGGCACTCGCGGATCCATGGGCACCGGGACTCGTACCGTTCTGGCCAACGTCTCTGCCGTCTTCGTCAATGTATTGAAACTCGCGCAGCGTCTTGATGACGAAGACGTTCTTCTTGGCCCACGTCACAACCAGCTCTGACCCTTCGTGCAGGCAGTAGTCCATAACCTTGAGCGCTTTCAGCACATGTCGCCAATTCTTGCCCTTGTCGTTGAGGCGCTTGTCGAGCATGTCCATAATCTCGTAGAACTCGGTAGACCTAAAGGGGGCCACAGGGTCAGTTATTGACCACGCGACGGTGCATTCCCCCTTGCATCCAACCCCCCTCTCTACTTACGAGTTATACGTCAGCTGAGCGATCTCGCTCATCTGCGTCCCCGTCGGGCCCCATGGGTCATTGCTGGTCGCTGCATCCCACTGTCGTCAGTAAAGCAACTCTCCACCGTCGGGTCGCAGAATCCTGCGCGGCACAAGTGCCGGGCCCAGCACACCCACCTTCGCGCACTTTGATCTGGACGCTGGAATAGCCCTTGGTGACATTCTTGACGCTCCGAATGACTTTTGACATCTTGAAGCCGGTTGGGTGATTGATGCAACAGAGAGGGAAGAATGAGGGATGGCCGGCCTCCGGCGATGCGCTGCGCTGCGTCTAGGGCGGAAAGATCGGTAATGTCGCAAAGGAAAGGAGGCTCAAGGTGGATGGGACGTGGTTGCGTGTCAGGGTGTCGTGCCGCAGCGCTGTAGCTTGGCAAGTCCTCCAAAGAGGCTGCGCGCGCCACTAAAACTTTCGCAGTTGCTGACTATCGCAGTCCTGTCAAACGCCTCGGCGACGATACAGCAGCGCCAGGAACTGAAGTACTCGAGTGGACAGCGCGAGGCGGCGACCTCATTTGAATTTTTAACCACTAATGTTCCCGAGTGATGGTCGTGCGGCGTGAGAGTGGTTGGAGCGTGCGAAGACGAAGAGGGGGAGGTCTTGGTTATTATTAGGTGGCAGGCGATCGGCACTGTATGAATTACACGCGAGCATAACGTTGCACTTCCTGCGCACAACAGAGATGTCCATCGGATATTGCAACAGGCGGGAATGAAAGTCGCAAATGACGGCCACTAGTTTGCTCCGTCGTGATCTCGATAAATCCAGGGCCAATCCAAGGCCACACGCCTTGCGGGGTCCTCGAGACGGTCAAATTTGGGGTTCGCTATCTGAAGTCGAATAACCCCCGGTGCGGTTACTGTACAGTACAGTCAGGTACTGTCCACGCGCCGGCTCAGGGCGCGGAAGAAGTGCAATGCCTGCCAAGCCTTCCAGAAAACGCATCGCGGCGAGAGGCTAAGCCCCTTCAAGTAGCATGTGGTATTTGCACCACGACGCCCCCTTGACGCGCAATGAGTTTGACCAGTACCATGACGTAAACGTCGCCATTCAGCTACAAGCTCAAGAGGAGGCCCCGACAGCCGGGAAGTCGGCCATGATTGGTATACTGCGTAATTAGCCAAAGCTGCCCTATTGTATTGCCTTTCAGCACCATACAGAGAGACCAACCAGCCTCGAACAACTCTATCTAACCGACCAAGCTGCCAATCCATCCACACACACACACACACACACACACACACACACACACACACACACACACACACATAAACATATAAGTCCGTCCTGCTTCCAAAACACAAGACTGATAACTGGGTAGATGAAATGCCATGAAAATCAAGCTCGCAACCCTCCGCCGCAAATCACATATCACCCAATAATGACGGCGCCCGAACGCCGTGGTATCCCGTTCGCCAGACAACGCACATCCCCCGCTTATTCCTCCTCACCCTCAGCGTCAACATCCTGCATAACGATATCTGTATTTTCCTTTCCCCTCTGGGCCTTGCTGGCTTCCTTCACCGTAGGCGACTGCACCTGCACCGTGTCCTTAACGTCGGCGCTGCTGTTATCTTTCTTCCCCTCCTTCTTCGCCGCCGCCAGCGCGGCCAGTCTAGCGCGCTCCGCGATCCACGCCGGCGGTAGGCCGGGCCCGCTGTCTGCATTGCCGTAATCGCTCTTCTTGGTCCCCTTGGGCCAGCGGCCTGGTCCGCGGCCGGTCCCGCCCGGCTTTCTCTTGCTGCTGCTGCTGCTGCTCTTCGGCCTGGAGGTCGTGGAGCGGCGGGAACCGCTCGACCGCTTCGGTCTCGGTCGCGACGCACTGCTGGCGCTTCGCACGACCGGCGGTCGAGGGATAACAGTGCGAGAGCGATCTGTCCTGCGGGAACCGGCGATAGGTGGTACAACCTCGAACCTTGTCGGAGGAATGTCTTTGTATTGCGTGATCCAGTCCTCTCCGGTAACCTTGACTGCCTCAGGTTCGGGTTCATCCTTTTGCTCGGCTGGACCGCCGTTGACGAGAATGCCATTTGATTTGGCGTCCCCGTTTGCGACGCTGTCACTCTCGTTGGGCTCGGTGGACTCGAGGACCGTTGTATCGGCAGTGGTCTTTACTTCCTGACTGGGCGCGTCTGGTGGGGTGGGAGAGCCCGTTCCGTTGACCAGCGGTTCTGCTGCCGCAACAACCGGCTTTGGCTCCTCCTCCTCCTCCCGTGGGGCGATCGCGTTGAGGGCCGGGCCTAGCTCAAAATTTGTCGCGTTGCCTCTGCCCATAACATACGGCGTCCACGTCAGAGCGCTCGAGTTGAGCTGTACATAGTTTTTGGCTTCCCATTTCGCAACGTACTCGCGGCAGTACTGTAGGTCGACGCGGAAGGCATAGAGCTGGGTTTGCGGGTCACGAACCAAGCACCTCAGCCCTTCCAAGGCCGATATTACGTCGTCTGGCGTGAGCCCCGTGTCGTCGGATATCTTTTTGATGCTGAGACCCTTCTTCTCCAGCCTATCCTCGGGGAAATTCTCCAGCAAATATCGGCACATGACCAGCCGCCAGTAGTTGCGGTACGACACCAAGCCCATATCGGAGAGGGGCTTTTCGGGTGATCCGGTCTTCTTCTCCACTCTCGTCAGGAGATAGGAGAAGTCGATGAGGAGGTTGCCGTATCCCTTGCGCTGGTGAATGGGAAGCGTTAGGATGCACGAGACGTTGTTTTGACTGCTGGCCCGCTTCTCCTTTGAAAAGTATCCCACGAAATGGTATCCCAGATCGTCGTATTCGCACAGAACGTAGAAGAGGAAGGGCTCCACGTCGTAGTAGAGCGTCTTCGACCCCAGAAAGAGCTTGGCCAGCAGGCAGAGATTCTGGCAGTACACCGGGTTCTTACGGCCGTCCACCTCAAAGACCGATACTGAGCCATGCCTGTAGATCTCGTCTCCCGGAGGGTGCTTTGCCGGACACTTCAGCTTGTGCCGCCAAGCCACATAATCCGAGTTCATGTACTTGAGGCAGAACTCGCAGATGAACAGAACACGGTTCCTGCTGTACTCTTCCGGATAAGGAGCTGCATACCAGGTGTCGATCTCGTGCTCTCCGAATTGGATGCATTCAATCTGGCTGGCTGGACCTGATGCTTTCTTTGACTTTTTGGCCGGAACTTCAAGCTCGGCTTGTCCCTTAAGTAGCCGCTGTCTCCACTCCTCTTCTGCCTTCTGTTTCGCCTCGTCAAACCGCCGACGGTCATCGTTCGTCGGCATCGTTTTGGATGTGTCTGCTTCAGCCTCAGTAAGGATGCCGCCGTAAGGCTTGCCTTTCAGCTCGTCCGTCTCTTTGTCATAAAAAGAGTAGAATGGCTGTGAGTAGGCTGTCGATGTGAATGGTGTAGTGATGGTCGCCAGGGCCCCGGCAGATGTGCGAGACGCCTCGCTCCTCGAAGCCCGCCGCCCGGACCTGCTTGATCGTTTCTTTGGGCCCCTCGGCTTCCGAGATAGGATTTGGCGGAGCTCGGAGGAGTTGACTCGCATCTTCACAAGGACCATGCCGCGGGACTTTTTGACGATGGACGCCGGGGGGTTGGGAATCTTGAGCCGCAACGACCTGGAAACCGGCCTGGGCGATTCGTCCTGTCTGGTTTCCCCTTCGTCATTGCTCTGCTCGTCGCCAGTATCCCTTCGCCGCTTGCGAAGAGCCATGATGTTTTCGTCCACTTCAGCCGAGGACGTCTTGCGTTTCCTGAGCACGCGAGATCCATCCATCGGATCCTCGTCGAGGACTAATTGATTAAAAACAGAATGGGAGTCGGGGTTCACAGCGCCTTTCTGTGAGGGAAGCAGATCTCGCGCGAGCTTGGGTGCGCTCGCGCGCCGAGCGGATGGGGAGGCATTGGCGTCAATTATTCCGTCCGCGTCGGCCTCCTCGCCATCCAACTCCTCGGCGAGGTCCAGGTCCGAGTCATCGCCTGCACACTTCGGACACCGCCAATTCTCAGGCCCTAACGAAATTAGCAACTGCTCGACGACTTCCGGAGGGAATAATGCTCACCGTCATCAGGGGACAGAGCGTTATTTTCCCGCGCGCATTGTTGGTGGGCTGCAGTCGTGTTAGCCCGCATCAAGAAAAACGGATTACAGTAGAGAGTAGAGACTGACAGTTATCCCCACATTTGGTGCAGGCCAGGAAGGCTTCAAACTCCTCACCGGGGTCGTGGTCCTCATCCTGTTTACAGAAAATGCAATGACCCATGGCATTTTCGGATTCGTCATCCTCCTCGGCGTCGTCATTCTCGACCGCCTCCCATTCCGCGGCACCCTCAGACTCGGCGTCGCTAATGCTCGCCGAACTTGCAGAATCCTCGCTGCTCTCATCCTCATCATCTGTTTCTCCAGGTTTAATCTTTACCGCGCCGACGCCTTCATCTTCATCTTCACCATCTTCGCCATCTTCGCCATCTTCCTGGCTGTGCTCCATGCTTGCAGTTGCAGTTCTCCGCTGCGCGTGGTGGCTGTGGGATATTATCTCGTCATCTTCTTCTCCTTCCGCATCCTCCTCAAAAACGTCGTCGTCGTCGTCTTCTTCTTCTTCCGACTCACTGCTGCCGCTGCCACTGCCGCTGCCGCTGCCACTGTGGTCGTCGTCCTCGTATTGATTCCTCTGTTCCTCATCATCATCCATCTCTTGGTCCGCATCGCCGTCGGTGACTGAGGCGCCAACGTCAATATGACTCTGAGAAGCGAAGGCGTTGTTGTCGCCCATGGTCACGTCTCCGTCGGCGCTGTCCTGTACCAGCTCGGCTTCCCGCTCGGACTGCATGACGCTCTGCTGCAGCTCTTCCTCCATGAGCTGTGCGTCTGCCATCGTTTGTATATTGTAACCCCTATAGCTTGCCCTCCGAATAGAAGGTACTGTCGCAGCACGGTGCTCGCGAGCTCCGTCAAGCGTCGCGGCAGCAGAAGCCGCGCATATCAACCGAAAGCGGACAGACCAATACGGCAAAGATCATACCAGGCGCATAACGCTCTCACACAGATCTCTGCCTTACAGTCTTGTGGGGGTAGCTGAGAAAGAAGAATGTCGCCCAGCAGGATGCGCAGAGGGTTGGAAGTCGGCAACGGTCAAAGGCCGCTGTGGGGCTCGAAACGCGCACTAGCAGGACCGCATGTGGTGTTAATCGATGATTTCAAGGTCTCTCTGTGTGAAGCAATGTCATAGACGCGTGAAATGGGTGGTTTTAGGGCGTCAATCGCTGTCGATGTTGCTCAAGAAGGCTGACCTGGTGGGCAGTTCCGTGCGGTTTCGTTTGTCTGGCCGCCGCAGGAAGGGCTGCTGAAGCACGGCTGGGTGCTCACGCCCCCCAGCAAGGATGGCAAGCTTAGTCATCCTTGCTAGCGCCACTGAGCCAGAGCATGAGCCAACTTGGTGCCTTAGGCAATAATTTCCCATCAAGCATTCGCCAATCCGGTCAGAACTGCGACCAGCACGAACTGCGAGTTTCGAGATTGCGTATTTCGTTCAGCAGATAGCAGCTCCCAATTTCGCTCAGGGCTTCGTGTATGAATTCTCTCCCAGTTCACACTACTTTCCGCATATCAGACTAACTCAATTGGACAGGCTGAGAAAGTCGCCACGATGCCGGTCCCTTTCGAGACCTTGATTCCGTATGGAATCATCATTGCCGTAAGCTCCGACGAGATGTCGCGCTTGTCGGTTCCGGTTGATTGCTGACAAGATGCAGATGTTTGGTGTGTCGGGTGCTGGGTTGAACAAAATCAAGAACATGCAGAGCGGCGGCAAGAGGCACAGGTGGTCAATCGATCAGTGGGATAGGGTAGGTCGACGTTATTCCCTCTGCGCGAACCTTTGGGGGTAAATGCTAACCATTCTGTAGCAAAGTACGACATGCATCCTCTGGATGATGCCAGACGACACGGAGTGCTGACGATTACATTCTGTAGTGATGGATCGCGATCGGAGACTCACAGGCCACTTGCGAGGACAAACAGACAACCCAATAGCGCCCGCCGGATTCGAGTTAAACAACCCCTGGAGAGTGGGTGATCTCGGGAATGTGCAGCAATGGCCAAATGCTGACGATTATCAGGTCGAGAGACGGTTTTCATAAAACAAGACAATATTGCGGTGGAAGGATCTCTAGCACACCAATTCGACGTTGTTCTTCGGCACCAGGGAGTACAGGATTTTAAATTTGTATCTGTGCTCTATTCTTGTTCAAACCTTCCAGGAGCATGCATGCCTGGCATATGTCCTGACTCGACATGTAGCCACAGCGCTTGCAGTTCCCAAGGACCTGTCGAGCAACACCCTTGGAAGCTCCATTTCCGCTCCTGATAGGAAGATTCCTCTGTTTGTCTCTCTCTTCCCCTTTTCCCACAGGCATTGCCTTCGCAACATCGATCTCGAGCCCTTCATGTGCCTCATTCTCTCTCAGCTGCTTGTCCACAACGGCCATCTCCCCACCTGGGCCACGCCCATTATGTGAGCCACAGCCGCCTATATCGTCTTCTGCGGATGTGACTGGTGTTCCGGTTCGTCCTTTGCACGCGCAGGATGATGACGGCTCTGCAGGGACCAATCTCGCCATGTCCTCGCCACTTCGAACAATGTCCAAGATGGCACTCGGGCGCACCTTCTCCAAATTCTTAATGAGTCCTCTTGCGCTACCGCGGAAGGCCTCCGGGCTGTATATGCACTCGGTGCTGAAGTAGTCGAGCTTCTTGTGAAGAGCGTAGAGGACGATTTCTTTCTCATACGAATATTTCAGGGGCTTGCTTCTCTTCACTTCGGACCGGCTATCTCCTGTCACGATACTGGTGCTTCGCGAGAGGCGCGCCAGGTCGCCTCGGAGGAGGTTCATCATGACTGTCTCGGCCACGTCGTCGGCATTGTGACCCGTCACGACGTGCTTAATGCCTAGCATCTTCGCGCCGCGGTCGAGCGCCTGCCGGCGGAACACGCCGCAATATGTGCAGTTGCCCTTCTTTCCGATGGTCTCAACGACCTGGTCCATGGTCCAGCCGTACAGCTCATCGTAGCCGACCACCTTGAGCGGCATGTCGTACTGCACCGCGTTTCTCTTGACTGTCTCGAGTGAGTCATCACGGTACCCCTTGATCCCCTCGTCTATGCTCAAGAGAACGAGATCCAGTCCATATCCATGGCGTTCATTCAACGTCTTCAGAACCGAGGCCAGCACCGTTGAATCCTTGCCGCCGGAGGCTCCTATCGCAACCTTCTCTCCGGGGTAGAATAGTTGCGACGATGTGATGGTGTGGTGTACCTCCTCCTCGAAAACCGAGATGAAGCAAGCCTTGCAGAGCTTTGCATTATTCTTGGGCCGCTTAACGGCTGCCCTTTGGGTCTTGCAACTGGCGCAAACCGTAGGCGCCATGCTGACGAGGGCTCAGACTGGAACACCGTCGAGTTTAGAAGGTTTGTTGTACTTATAGCTCGCCCCAGTGATGCACTACGGCATTATCAGACTCGGGAAATTTCTTTCTCCGGGTGGAAGTGACTTTTGACTCGATCCTCAAATGGCCCAAATCCATCCCACCAACCCACGTCGGGTGTGGTTGTAGCGGAGCACCAGCCCCACAGCACGTACGTTGTTGCCGAGGATTGCCCGCCGTACCCTACTTTGTTGGCCCGAGCTTCTCAGCAAATCCACAATCTTCTATTTTCTCGGGCAGCACAGAGAAATTTCCATCTCCAGAATTCTTCCCTGGTCAACAAGCTCCGGTCCTGAGCATCGCCCAACGACAAAATGGTAAGCACATAATTGGCACGAACACCATCGCAAGGCATCCCCTGTGATGCGTTTTTGCGACATGCTCTTGAGATTCTCTCGAGTTGCATGAATTTCCGCTTGCTGGTTGCAACACCGCAGGTGAAGAATGGCTTGAGCTGGTCCGGTGCGGGTGGAAACACCCACCCGGCCGCTCTCTAGAGTTCAAGAAGACCACAGTCAATGGAAAACATTTACTGATGTCTTCTCCTCAATGATAGCCTCCGAAGTCTGGTAAGAAGGCCGCCCCGGCCCCCTTCCCGCAGGGAAAGGCTGGCAAGAAGGCCCCAAAGGTAAGTTTGCTCCTGAGCAGATCTCTACTCAAAGTCTCGTGCGCTGACGTGTTTCTAGAACCCTCTCCTCGAGAAGCGGTCGCGCAACTTCGGCATCGGCCAGGACATCCAACCCAGGCGTAACCTGTCGCGCATGGTGAAGTGGCCGGAGTATGTCCGCCTCCAACGCCAGAGGAAGATCCTCAACATGCGCCTGAAGGTGCCCCCTGCGATCGCCCAGTTCCAGCAGGTGCTCGACAAGAACACTGCCGCCCAGGCCTTCAAGCTCCTCAACAAGTACCGGCCCGAGACCAAGACCGAGAAGAAGGAGCGTCTCCTCAAGGAGGCCACCGCCATCAAGGAGGGGAAGAAGAAGGAGGATGTCAGCAAGAAGCCCTATGTTGTCAAGTACGGTCTCAACCACGTCGTTGGCCTGATTGAGAACAAGAAGGCCTCGCTCGTCCTCATTCCCAACGACGTCGACCCCATTGAGCTCGTCATCTTCCTGCCGGCTCTCTGCCGCAAGATGGGCGTTCCGTACGCCATCATCAAGGGCAAGGCCAGACTCGGCACTGTCGTGCACAAGAAGGTATGGGAGTTCACGAGTCCGCTCCGCCGAACCACAACCTAACTCCAAGTCTTACAGACCGCCGCCGTTCTCGCCATCACCGAGGTCCGCTCCGAGGACAAGAACGAGCTGGCCAAGCTCGTCTCGGCCATCAAGGAGGGCTACGTCGAGAAGAACGAGGATGTCCGCAAACGGTGGGGTGGCGGCATCATGGGTGCCAAGGCCCAGAAGCGCATCGAGAAGCGGAAGAAGGCCCTCGAGTCGGCCATCAAGGTTTAATGATGCATTGCAATGGTCGGACGGGCGCGGATGCACTTACGAATGGCGTACGGGAATACCAAAACCAGATCAGGGTGAAATAAACTGCTTGCCTCCGCCATCTATGGGCACGGGTGTTTTTCTGTTTTCTTGCCCAGTTGGGACAAATGAATGAATGCCATGGATACCCAAGATGCAGGAGTCCCAAATCCCATGCGCTGTGAACATCGGCTGGGGTGGAAGTGCCCCTTGATGCGATCCCCAGACCTTGTTCCAAAGTCGACTCGAGCACGATCATGAACGCGCTGAAGCCCTGACCCTCATCCGCAGACACGGGGAATTAAGCGGAGTGTCGTTACCGAACGCACGAGAAAATCTGGGGCGTTGCATCCAGGGGATCCAAGCTGAGTTTCGATCAGTGCCGCCAACATTATGCAACACGAGTGAAAGATCGACGGCGCCCCGAGTCGCCTGCACCAATTGAGCCGAGGCGGCGGAACTATGTCCACTGCTACCGAGTCTCAACAAACGACATTCATTCGTCTCTGAGATAAGGGCGCGGCAGCAATCTGTGACGGAACCATAACGCCCACGCCCAGCCAAACCAAGCCCGGCTGTTGCGAAACCAAGCTTTAAGCGGCAAGTCAAATACCCCTCTTCGATGGCATATGAGTTTAATCCCAGGGAAGTGCCGGAATCCGTCGCGCTCGCTGGTGCGTGCTCTGTCTCCAGGGCGCTTGGTCATTCTGGGATTCCCCATGTTTTATCGATTCGGATTGGAGTGAAGCAGGAAGCAAAGAGTTTCATCCCGCATTTCAGACATGGACAAGGGGGTCGCCCTGCCCTTGGTACTGCCTAGGTAAGGGTCTCCTTGGAAGTGTCACAGCGAAAATCCCCAGCCGTTTGTTCGGATGGAAGGCACGGAGGTATTCCGTTCGCGATCCTGGGATGTTTTGTGGGAATGCTGTTGTGCTTATTAGAACAGGAACCGCCCCGCGTGGAACTCTCTCATGACGCTTCTCCAGTCATCTGACCGCTTCGTCATTTCCTACCGCGCTAGATCCTGTTTCCATACCCTGGTCCCTCACCAAAGTTCAGCTCGAATATCTCCCTCTCCGCCATTGCTTGGCTCTGCACCCCACGGCAGGCTAAAAAGCTGTTGAGGCTACACCAAATCGGTTGGGCTTGGCGTGGGTGGTTGCTTGGTTCGGCCCATCCCGAGAGGCTTATCTAACCCAGCTCAGAAGTCGGTGGTTCAAAGGAGGGGATATATTACACCACCAACCTGCTGATTTTAACTCGTGCCGGGACTCTCGGGAACCGCGGAGGGTCTGCGCGTCGCGTACTTCTTTCAGCGCCATCCCCCTCTAACATACCCGACGGACACCAACCTTTCACCGCTTCTTATCTCTCAGATACTGGTTCCATCGGCGATAAGCAACATGGCCGACGGTGAGTTCGCTCATACCTGCCGGGCCGGCGATAACGACTCTACCTGCCAGCCCATACTGATGGAAATACAGAGGATAGCTTTCTGTACGCCCTGAGCTCGAACAATGCCTGGGCAGGCTACAAGGCCCATCAGAACCCCCAGTTCTTCCCCAAGCTAGCGAGCGGGCAGTCGCCTCAGATCCGTTAGTCCTCTCCCAGCCGGGCCCTCCTCCCTTTAGCGGTGCATTAGTAACCAACCCTTCAAAACAGTCTGGCTCGGCTGCTCCGACTCGCGCTGCCCCGAGACGACGATCCTGGGCCTCCAGCCCGGCGACGTCTTTGTGCACCGCAACATCGCCAACATCATCTCGCCGACCGACATCAACACGTCGGCCGTCATCGAGTACGCCGTGCTCTTCCTCAAGGTCAAGCACATCATCCTGTGCGGCCACACGTCGTGCGGCGGCGCCATCGCCGCCCTGACCGATTCGCGCATCGGTGGCGTCCTCGACACCTGGCTCACCCCGCTCAAGGCGGTCAAGACGGCGCACGCCGACGAGCTGGCGTCGATCAAGGATGACAAGGCGCGCGCGGTGCGCGTGGCCGAGCTGAACGTCGAGGCCGGCGTCAAGGTGCTCATGGCCAACTTTGTGGTGCAGGAGGCGATCAAGGAGCGGGGGCTGGAGGTGCACGGCTGTCTGTTTGACATTGGGAGTGGGCGGATCAAGGATCTAGGCTTCGGCACTTCCAAGGGGGCTGGTGACGAGGTAGTGAGGGGGCGGCACGCACAGCTGGTGTTTAGGGGCCGGAACGCATCCATGTCGGTGCGATGATTTTAGTTTTAGAGGGGGGCTCTCGGTGCCTGGTTGTTGTGTTCGAGTCTGGGAAATTTGGGGGTTTGGGGGGCCATGGGTTGGTTGGTTTGTTTGTCTGTATCTGACTGCTGCAGGGAAGCAAAGTCATTCCGGGAACGGCGTCTTGGGAACGAGGCATTGAGCGTTTACACACGCAGCGGTTTAGCACCATGATAGCATTGCTTATCTCAACTATAATGCATTGTGAATCTTCGCATAACAGAAGCCTACTGAGTAGGCATATGTGGCTTCTTCCCCCTTTCCGGGTCCGTCTATATTCAGTTAGCGCTGCGTTGAAGCAACCGAGGAAGTGCGGAGGACTGTGTGATGGGGGAGCCAGGTCAGTCGACCGTGTCCTCAGATATTTGTGACCACGTCTAACCACATTCAGAAAAAGAAAGAAAGAAAACAAAGAAAAAAGAAAGAGAAGAGAAAAAATAAAAATAGACTTATTGCTTCTAGTAGCCAAGCTGTACACAGTAAACAATAGTAGAGCGGAGTCGAATACATTGCGTTTGGATAGTGTCATGCTGTTGATCTACCTGGATTGTGTGATGGGATGGGAGACCCCGGCCTCGGAGGCTGCTTAGAGCTCGCAAGCGGAGCCGGCTAGTGCAAGATCGCTGAGCTAAACTCAAGAAGAGAGATGCCGTATCCAGCGCAATCTCCGCAAGCCAAGCAATCCGATTTCAAGGCCAGAAACGGTCTTGGCAGCACTCGCTTTCTCTACCGGGGGTCCCGACCCGGGCTTCCGGTCGACCGGGATCGGAGATCTCCAAGTCGGGTTTGTTGCGCAAGGCGCGCGTGGCGCTCACATCTTCAGATTCTCGGGCCGCGCAAGCCCGTGTCCTTAGACCGGCGGTAACAAGCATCGGATAATACCAAAAATGACACTTACCGTCCTCAACGACGACGAGATCCGCACCCTACTGGAGGGCCTCACAGCCGCCGAGCTAGAAGGCTTCCGGGGGGCGCTGGTCTCGGCACTCCACGAGCATTCATCAGCCAGCACACAGGGGTCGACTGGGGCCGATGGAACCTCAGCAATCCAACAGCCCGAACGCACGTCAGTGCACAGCACCGCAACCGGCGCCACGACCCTGTTCATGCCCTCGTCCAGCTCCGTCGGCAACGGCGTCAAGGGTGTGATATTGCCTTCCCCCCCTTTTTTTTCCTAAAACACCCCACCCACGTTTTCCCCCTCCCCTCTCTCGACGCGGTAAAACACGGTATCCATCCATTACTAACGCCCCTATTCCCCTTTCAGTCATAACCCTCTCCTCCGCATCCACCTCGACCAACACCACCTCTCCATCATCCGCCGTCATCCGCCCAACCGGCGCCATCGCCCTCTTCACTCCCCGCGGCGGCCCCCACGGCCTCCTGCACGCGAGCACCCTCACCGCCTTCCGCACGGCGCTAGCC
Source organism: Madurella mycetomatis (assembly GCA_022530565.1). Classification (NCBI taxonomy): domain Eukaryota; kingdom Fungi; phylum Ascomycota; class Sordariomycetes; order Sordariales; genus Madurella; species Madurella mycetomatis. Next base: position 7,392,870 of record JAJTVB010000003.1, on the reverse strand, counting down.
TCGCTCTGCCTCGTCCGTGGCCGCGAGGCCGTGCGGAACCTGGTCGTCTTTGGGTGCGGCGAGCAGGCCTACTGGCACGTCCGTCTCGCGCTCAAGGCCCGGGGCTCGCACGTCGAGAGGGTCGTGTTCGTCAACCCCAGGGCGAGCCAGACCGCTCGCGAGGTGGTGGGGAGGTTTGTCGGCCGGGTTGAGGAGGATGTCAAGGTAAGAGAGGGGTGGGCGCGGTGTGAGTTTGCGGTGGTGATCCGGGATGAGGAAGGGGAGGCTTATGAGGAACGGTTAGCGGCTCTGCTACGTGAGGCGGACGTGGTGGTTTGCTGCACGCCGTCGACGGAGGAATTGTTTGACGTGGGTGTCTTGGGGGAAAGGGAGGAGGGGAAGTTGGTGGTTGCCATTGGGAGCTATACGCCTGAGATGAGGGAGGTGCCGGTGAGTTTGATCAGGCAGGCTGTTCAACGGGAGGGCGGCGTGGTGGTTGTTGATACGGCTGAGGGAGTGCTGAAGGAGGCAGGAGAGTTCATTGCAGCTGGGGTTAAGAGGGAGCAGCTTGTTGAGTAAGTCGCTATGCTGCCCCTGCTGTCTGAGATACAGGCCACTGACGCTGTTTTGCAGGCTTGGAGAATTGACTATGCTAAATACCGCAGAGGCCCGCTCTACTGAACAAAGCGGAAAGGAGAGGGAAAGCCGTCTGATGCGTTGGCTTCAAACCGGTAATGTCATTTACAAGAGTGTCGGGCTGGGGCTCATGGACTTGACGGTGGGTATGTACTTGGTGGATTTTGCAACGGATCGGGGGATTGGGACACTCGTGCCAGGATTTTAGGGACTCACTGGCGAACTCTAGTGTTGGAAACTGGCCATGACCATTCTTGAGCAAGAGTATTTCTTGGCACGAGTTGTTGCTGTGGTAAAACGGATCCACGGGGCAACAGGCCCCAACCGCCGGCAGCACCTGATCTCGATTGTACTGTACACAGACACGTTGTCAACAAAACATACGATAACCGCCTGTCGCCTTGAGTGCCTTCACCCAATCAACATAACATTGTGACAGTACACTTGACGGTACGGTAGATTGAAAACACACGAGTCAGTCTCATGCATAAACGCCAAACCTCCCCGTCATATTGACATGCTTCACAGCCACACTGCCAAAACAACGAACCCCTGAGACTCCTTTCAAAGCAGAACAAATGAGCCTCGGCATCCAAATTCCCCTCCTGTTACACCTTCTCGTTGAGACCCCAGCTTCCCTCTCTTTTCTCCTCGCGCCGAAATCACAGCTCCCCAAAGCGTCTCCCGAGGCAATCCTTATACTGCGCAACCTAGGCGGCCTGCTCCTGGCAACCAACTTCCTCTGTCTTGTCCTCCTTGTAGGCAGTGGCTCCGCTGATAAGCAGCTTACGGCAAGCATCTGTCTTTGTCTCGGGACGTACCACGTCTGGCCTGCGCATCGGGCTTATGTGAGGCTGGCTCGAGAGGTTGGCGGTAGGCAAAGGGAGAAGGTATTAGGTGGGCCGAGAGTTCACTTAGCGGTTCACCTGACGTGTCTCGTAGCGCTTGTGGGCGGCGGATGGATGAGCATCATGTCGTAGCAAGCACATAGCGAATGATGAGGGTCAAGGGCGACTTGAAGAAGCAACTCCTTCATTTCCAACATTAGGCTGCCAGCTGATTCTAGCTCTGAAACAGCCGCAGTCCCGCCTCCTCCACATTCACCCCACCCATCTCCTCGTCCGACACGTCCTCATCTTCCTTCAGCTCCATCTTCTGCCCAAAGAGCGTTCCAAAGAGCCGGTCTATCGCATGCTCCTCCCATGACCTGCGGTCCTCCGGCGCCATGAAATTCTGCAGCTTCTCGTGCACTGTGTACCGCAGCTTTCTCCCCTTGCTGGCCTTCCGGTCCACATGTTTCCTCGTCTTCGCCTCCTTGAGCGCCGCCCACCGAACCGTCGCCACCGACTCGCCCGGCGCGCCCGTGTCGCTGCTCCGCTGGTCGACAAGCTCCTTGAGGAGCAGCTGGTAGAAGTCGGCGTCGTCGTAGATCTCGGTGTCCTCCTCCACCTTCCTCGCGGCTTGTGCCGGCGCGCAAGACCGTGGCGCCCGCGCGCGCTTGATCAGCCGTTCTGAGCTTACCAGCTGGCTGTCTAGCGTCGAGACTAATGACTGGGTTTCCGTCTTGACTAGGTTCCTCGTCGAAGGGGCTGCTGTGTTCCTTCTCACTTTGTCCGACCACTTGTCTAGCACCTTTCGTCTGTGCGGCAACGCAACCTGCTCGACCATCTCCATGCTCTCCCAGACGGTCTGGCTCGGGGTGTCCAAGTCAATTTCACGCTTCCGCTTCTCCCCAATTTTAGCCCTACTACTCTCTGGCATGAAGGTGTTCCTGACACTGTCGATGGTGTTCCAGAGCTTGACTGCAGCCTCCTCGGCCGCTTGATAGGCTTCCATGCCCGTCTCGTGGCTATCGTCCACCACGCTGAAGGTGTTTGCCGCCACCAGGGCCTTTTGCAACCGGATGCGGAGGTTTAGGATGGAGTCAAATGCTCGGCGCTGCACACGGACCGCGGCGCCCTTGTCTGCATCCGCTTTGGCAGCCTGGGACATGGCGGCCACGATACTCTTGTGGCCCTCGGTCGCCATCTTGCGCAGCTTCGCACGGTCGTCGTCGTCGTCGCCATCCGACTTTTGATCCTCGTCTTCTTCCTCCTTATCAACTCCGTCTTCGGTTTCGTTTTCGTCTACATCGTCATCTTCGTCCTCATCGTCTTCACTTGATTCGTCTGTCTTGTCCTCTTCGTCCTCTTCATCGGAGAGCCGTGCACCATCCTGGTCGAACTCCGAACCCTCTTCGGACCCTTCATCGGACCCTTCATCGGACCCATCCGTCTCGTCCTCCTCAGCATGAGCTTCTTGATCCGATTCAGCAGCACCCTCATCTTCGGAGGACATGAAGTCTGCGGCAGTAGGCCGCTTAGCGATCCGTCCGTTCGGGACGCGCGGTTTGGAGCTTGCCGGGAAGGTGAAGTCTTTGAGGCGCTCCTCGTCACTCTCACAGAGGGCGTTATCGCTATCGATTTCAGCATCATCATCAACATGGTCGGCCTCGAGATCGGCCGTCTCGGGATCGTCGAACTCTTCGTCTCGTTCCTCGTCTTCTTCGCTGTCGTCTTCGTCTTCGTCCTCGTCCTCATCTTCCTCGTCCTCACCTTCCTCGCTACTTTCTTCTAACGCCTCCCTACTAACGCGGGCACCGCGGTATTCCGGCCCCAAGGAGATAGTCTCTTTCTGTCGGAGTTTGCTCTTGCTGCATAAGCGTGTTAGATGCGCAATTCACCCTGCAAGGGGATAGGCGCCTACCCAACAGCGACATAATGTTCCGTGCCGGCGAGGTCGTCGCCTGACTCTTCGCTTCCGCTCTCGCCATCGGTATCGGGTACCTCGTTTTCAATGTCGAAATCTGGCAACTATGTCAGCCGCAGAGTATGACTGATGATGACCAAGTACCAGCGCACCTTTCACCGGCTTCTCATTAAATTCAGCGAACCGCCGCGAGCGGCCCTTCCCCGTAGCTGGCATGGCCGGTAGGTGATCTGGCCGGTAGCTTGCGGCATAGGAATCTTGGTGCACACCCCACACGGAAATTTTCAGCGGATTGCTACAGCAGTTAGAATATTTTTGGCGGTGACAGGAGGCAGAAATCAACTATCGGTACAGTGGGTCACGGTGCGAAGAGCAGCTGTGCAGCCGGCAGGGATTCACATTGAGACTGCCCTCTGAGCTCCATGAAATTGAGCCAGAAAAAGCTTCCTCTGTAAATTTGAAGAGGATACTGACCGCGGTACCGGCAGACGACCTCGCCAGGTGCATCAAACTTTCTAATTCGCCCGAAACCGCACAGCTGAACCCAGAGAACTACATTTTCTTTATCGCTCATATGTATCACCTGTATGGAGAAGAGGATGAAGAGAACCCCAAGCACCCTGGTCTATTGGAAGAAACCGGGACTTTGAAATTCAGGGCTGGGGTAGGGACCGAGTTTTCGGGACAACGCAAGCAGGAATGAATTGACAGGTTTGGATCTAATTAATGGTTAGGTGTCTGCTTCATTCGGCCGGACACAGTCATCGGCCACGTTCCATAAAATGCAAGCCTTAGTAGGGTTCTCACAGGATAATTGGGAGACATTGCATGCATAGTCTGCTGTACCTGATCACAATAAATGCTACAGGGTATGTGGCAGTCTTCATTGAGAGGCCTATTCAGGTACACCATGACAAATTAGTTGACAAACTACCACCTGCCTAGTAGTATTTGATCAAGGCGGGATAGTTTTACCAAGATACATAAGTAGATATTTAACCCGAGATCTTGACGCGATCCGAGATAATTTCATATCAACCCGCCCGTTCGTTGCTCTGGAGATAGGTAGTCTTCCCCCAGGTCTTCTTGCAGCTGCTTTTCATATTCAATATCCTCCGGATCGATTTCCCTTGGGGGGTGAAAACGCGGCACTTTCCGAATGTCCCAACGTTCCTGCACCCAAGTCGTAACCGGAGGCATAGCCTTGGCCACAGCTTCATTCCACGACTCCCTCGCCTGCGGGTCCGTTGCCGTTGCCTCCTCATGCTTCGGGGTGGCACCCCATTTACGTGGCCAGAGGTGAAATTCGCAGATGACTGTCCGACCTGGATGTCGTCCTGGGTCTGCTCCAACCTTCCAAATTTGCTTTCCACCCAGCCGTCTTCCGCAAGCGCCCAGAACCACGCCGTCCTATACCTCTCCCACTGGATGCCATGCCCCCTAATGAACTCGGAGCCGCGAGGTTGAAAGCAGCCAAACACTGCTTAGGTTCTCGTACCACGTCCGCATCGTGGAATAATCGCCTTTGCGCGGTACCATGAAGGCGTTTAAGGTTACGCGGCCCTCCACCTCCCCCGTCGGGATGTAGGTGATTTCTTCAAGGGTGAGAAACCGCAAAGGTGCCGGTGGTGATGACGACAATGGAGCATCTTCAATAGTCAGGGATCTCAGTGCTGACGAGGTGGACTCGATAGAAACTTGTAGGTCGTCGTTTTCAGGGAGACCCCACAGAAACTCCGCGCAGGCAGGAGGACTGGAAGTTCTTCAGGTCACTCAGGTCCCGCCATTCTAGTTTAATGACGAAAGGTCAGTCAGGAAATGTGCAATTGGTTTTCCTATACTGATCACACTGACCGATTATGTACGCAGCCTGCTCAGGGTCTTCAACCATTCTTCCCAGCGACACCTTCAGCCTACCTTCCACGTCCGCAAGTGGGCCGACATGCACATCCGGGTGGGCAACGGTCCACGTTGGCCACTCCTGCTCCAGCGGTAGATGAAATCGCGTCCAGGTTGTAACATGTCTGTATCGCTTCGCTGTCATCTTAGCACGAGCCATGATGTAAAGAGAACCTGGTGGATAAGGATGACGTTGTTGCTTTACTTATGATGGACGTGAACTGGTTGCGCAAAGTGATCTTGTATGTAGGGAGGACAGGATGCGCAGGGCTTAGCTTCGTACCCAGGTATTTATACTCCGCGTCTAATCACCAACAGCTCCCTGATCGGGGCCAAAAGCGTGGTACCCGGATTGCCCTCACAAGCTTATCTAAGGGAGAGCAGACGGGGTCCCGAGTTTTCTTGTGGGTATAGTCGTATGTGTTAGCACATCGGCAATTACCTGTCTTTTATAGTACGGTACACTAGTTAACAGTGAGTGTCTGATTTAGAGACTTCATTTACCAAGGCAAATGTGGCTAGCTATGTAACTGGCCTGTGCGTGTGTATATGTGGGTCTGCGGACAACGCCTCAGCTGCCGTAAGTTTTGTCTAAACTACCTAGGTATTTGATGGCTTGTTGAAATGGGGCTATAAAAGTGGGACAACAGGTACAAACGATTGGCGGGTCTGAGCATCTGAGACTACCAAGAGCTGGGCTGCCCATAGGCGAGTCTGTGGGTTGCAGTTCTACGGCATGGATGGATTGATTGGAGGTACTGAGTACTTGACAGCGACCAGCGCCCCGCACTGTCAAGGCCGCTGAAAATGGCAACACAGCCCAGCCAAATTCGGCGGCTGCAACAGCGAATTCTCAACTTAATGTGTAAATTGAAGGGGAAAAAAAAAAAAAAAAAGATCGTATCATACATGATGATGAACCCCCAGCATACTCAACAATGAAATCTAATACCCACCGCTGCCTTTTGCACACCGCTCGGGTGCTGCGCCATGAGAATCCCCTTGTGAGTCTCAATTCCGTACACACGTCTTATCTTCTCACTTATGTTCACACTCCCTCAGGGTCTCCCCCAAAAGGGCACCATCCCCCGCTTCCAACGCGGCCTCCCCCAGAAACGGCCCATCAAAGGCGTCTCGCACATCATCGCCGTCTCGTCCGCCAAAGGCGGTGTAGGCAAGAGCACCATCGCCGGTACCTACCTCTCTCCCCCACTCCGCTCCTCCCCCTTTCTTGCTCGCCGTTCACGCCACTAAAACCCCCTCTTGTACAAAAGCCAATCTCTCCCTCTCCTTCACCCGCCTAGGCCTCCGCACGGGGATCTTGGACACGGACATCTTCGGCCCGTCGATCCCGACGCTGTTCAACCTGGCGGGGGAGGGGCACACGGCGCAGCTGTCGCCGTCGAACCAGCTGCTGCCGCTGACCAACTACGGCGTGAGGACCATGTCGCTAGGGTACCTGCAACCGGACGAGTCGGCGCCGGTGGTGTGGCGGGGGCCGATGCTGCTCAAGGCGATCCAGCAGCTGTTGCACGACGTGGACTGGGGCGCACCCGGGCTGGACCTGCTCGTACTGGACCTGCCCCCTGGCACGGGCGACATCCAGCTCAGCATCGCGCAGCAGGTGCCCCTGGCCGGGGCGGTGGTTGTGACCACCCCGCACGTGCTCGCCATCAAGGACGCGGTCAAGGGGGTAGCCATGTTTGGGAAGGTCGGGGTCCCCGTGCTGGGCCTGGTGCAGAACATGTCGCTGTTCAAGTGCCCGCATTGCGCCGGTGAGACGGCTGTTTTTGGCGGGGAGGAGCGGGTTAAGCAGATGTGCGAGGAGCAAGGGCTGGAGTTGTTGGGGGACGTGCCGCTGCACCCGAATATTGGGGAGGATGGAAGTCGAGGGAAGCCGACGGTCGCGGCTGAGCCCGAGTCGGAGAGGGCGAGGGTGTTTATGGACGTTGCGAAGCGACTGGCGGCTAAGGTTGGGCTGGAGGTTTGAAAGGCCTAGGGGTCGAAGACGGTTGGAAGAGGTTCCGGGTGTACAACAGTGTATCATATGTATCGATATGTTCATCTCTGGATAAACGGGTATCTAGCAATATCGGGGAGCCGATACGATGTATCCCCAAGCAGCAGTCACCATGCGTCTGGCCCCACGACACCCGGTATTCACATCACAATAGTGCAGTGATTCGGTTCCGGCCACTGAACTTGTATCACAAGAGCATCAAAGGTGGATATAGATCGCTGTAAATACGGGGTATCTCGCCTGCATATACCACAATATCTAATTTCCCTGGGCGGCCGATTGCGCCGGCTGGTATGGCCGGAGAACGGCGCCGCGCACAGGGCTCTAAAACTGATGTACACGTGCGAGATGGGTTTTAAAAACCACGTTAGCCTCCGTTTGAGAAAGCGAAGCAGCCGGGGAGGAAAGAAAATAAAACCGGGTTCATCCCAAACCGAAACTCCGACATATGGCTGTCACCCTTCCTCAAGTAAACTCAAACACCAGTGACGGTCGCTGTTTCGTCTGCGAAAGCGCGGGCTCTGGTCCGCTTCAAGCCGTGTCGACGAACGACGTTTCTGAAAACAAAAAAGGCCAAGTTAGTCTAGTCCAAATCTTCGTTGGGCTGGTAGACATGGCGGGTTCTCGTTGGATCCTTGCGCATAGCCTGGCCAGAGCCCGTGAAGCCAACTATCAAAATATGTTAGCATGTGAGCTAGGAATGGAGAGGACCCGGAGAACTCACCCCGACCGCGGACGCCTTCTGGAGTGCGGAACATGCTCTCCTTCTTGGCGGCCTTTCCAATCTTGCCCTTGGCGTTGAACTCTTGCCATTTGTTCTTGCCGGCCTCGAGTTCCTTGGTAGCCTTGATCTTCTTGAACTTGGGGCGCGGCTTCTCATCATTGTTCTCTATCGCCGCCTTGTTTGCGGTCTGTGCCTGTGGATACATGTCGGCTGCCGCCGACAGGACAATGCCGTTGTTGGTCGAGGTCGGGGTGAGCGAGGACGGGCTGGGGACGGCTGGCGAGGCGGCCGCACCGCCAACGGCACTGCTGCTGCTCGAGACGGCGGTGCCGTCGGCCTTTCGCTTCTGTGCGACGGGACGGATATCCTTAGCACGAAGCGTCTCGACTGTATCATAACTCTTGAACTTGACTGTGTAGATGGGTGCCGTGGACGAACCAGTCACCGAAGTGATGCGCGCTGGGTAGAAGCCCTTGTCACCCGAGACCCATTTTGCCATGACGTTGTCGTTGACCTGGTAGACGATGACCTCGGGCTCCTTATCCTTCTCCTCTGCGGGTGCTGCTTTTTTGAACGCCGGGTGGTTCTCGCGCGACCATTTTTGCTCGGCAGGCGGGGGGGATGGGGCTTTCTTCGGCGGTGCCTTTGTCGGTTCGTTCTTTGGTTTTAGCTCGGCGATAGAATCATCGATGAGCCGGATCATCTGTTCCAGCTCACTCTTGAGACCTAATAGCTCGGCATTGTCAGGGTCGTCGGCAAGCGACACGTTGACCAGTTCGAGCTGCCGCAACCGTCAGCAACAAAATTTCCACCTGACTTTTCCGCTGGTGCATACCTGGCTCTCGCACTCCTTGCGTTCTCCCTCGAGTTGTGCGCTCATTTTCGAGAATGGATGATAGTATCGTGATTCAGACGTCGAGCAGTAGAGCCGTGCGCGAGTCCTAACGTTGTAACTTTAGTTGAAGTGGCGGGGTTTGTCATCGGCACGGCTTTAATCATGGGGCGGTCTTAACATGAGTGCACGGATCATTACTGTACATTATGAATGTGTTGGTACAGTACTAGCACTGTATAGACCCCAAATCTCCTGATCCCATGAGCCTTGGGAGACCCATAGCGCTGGTTTACCAGACATGGTCAACCACGGCTTTGGGTACGTATCATTTCCATCGGGAAGAGAAGGCACCCACACAACATGTATTATGCTCCCCAATATTCCCGATGCGTTGTGCCAGCCGAATTAACATCCGCATAATGCAACCAACATCAACACTGCCTTTTTGGTAATGGTAATCGCCAAATTGTGACCGTGGTAGAGTGGTAGGGTCCATCGGCCATTACTCGTAAGGCGATGGCGTGCACTAGCATGTGAATGTCCCTGGGTTAGTTAGGTAGGTTAGGGGTTTGGACGGCGCCATTGTCCCAAGTTCACTGATCAGCGCCCTAGCGCCGCAGCCGGCGCCCTGATTGCGGGCCCCGAGGCGCCGCGAGTTGTGGGGCCAAGAGGTTGAAATCTTGGCCAATAATGTGGCAGGTTATTTGACTCTTCCGTCACCGCTCACTCAAAGGCCAAGGTCCTACTCTCATGCAAGTGAATCGCCGAGAATCGCCATCAGACCCCTCGGGGATATTTGGGAAGACTATCTGAGCGAAAGCAACGCGATTTAACACAACGGTCGCGCCCTCCCTAGGAAACAATTCCTTCCGTCGATCAACTCTACGGACCTTGAAAACTCGCTGCATCCTCGATTGCGCCCTCTACGTCTACGCACCCACACAACACTCCCCCACATTCCTATGACGAATTGACTTTAGGCGTGGACTCGGTTCTGCCACCAAAAGACCACACAACTAAACCAGGGTGCACCCACACCTTGCCCACTGCGGCGGGACGAGTTGTACTAGCCTTCGGCGCGACCCGGTCGTCGCCGGGGACGAGTTAACGTTGGGAAGAAATAAGGCACAGAATAAGCAAGGCCATGGCAAAGGACAGAGAGACAGATGCGGCGGGCGCTGGCCAATCAAAAAGGCCAACAATGAACTACATCGACGCCGACCAACCACCCCAGCAGCTCCCCCATGTTCCCCATCATCGCGTCAAGAGCCAGAAATACATCGTCGGCGGCGGCACTGGCGGTCGCCTGCACGCCCGAGTCCCCTCTTCGAAAGGCCTCAAGCACCATGCGACGACATCAACAGCGAAATTGAATCGCAGACACGGCTCACTTTCGCCTGATCGAGGAACCGGGCTTGCTGCTGCAGCCCATCACCACCGCCGCGCCACCTCGGACCTCAAGCTCGCCCGAGACCCGTCTTCAACCAACCTGAAGAAGGATCCGTCGCACACGAACCTGAGGCGCAATCGTTCTCAGGTCGATGCCGGGAAGAGGACAAAGTCCACCACGAGTCTCCACCGCTCAGCGTCCAACCCTGCTGTCGACAAACTGAGGTCGTCGGCCAGCTCCAGGGTCCACTTCAACCTGGGCGACGACGACCAAGACGACGACCCAGACGACGAGTGGGTAGATGCCAGCACATCTGCCTCGCCCTTGCTCTCCCGGCGCGGCTCGGCAGTTGTTACCCAACCCCCGGTCGACGACGAGAACCCCCGCGCTCCATCGCCGACATTGCGTCGAGAAGACACCGTGGCGGACGGCACGCGGAACGGCTCGCAGAACGGGACTCACAGCCTTAGCCGTGACCCAAGCAACCACAGCCAATACCTGACCTCTCGGATTCTCTCACGAACCTCTTTACAGGGCGCCCCGCCCAAGATGTCGGCCGAAAACGTGTCGGTTCGGCCCTCCTCACGGCAGCAGTCGCCGCTAGACTCAAGTCTCGGCAATGGCGCTTCCCTCTCGGGGACCCCTGGCGCCGCGTTGCAAGCTCGGCCGGGAAGCAGCGGCAAGGCAGAATTGACATCGAGATTCGTGGGGAACAATAGTCAAGAACCCGGATCCGGCATACCGGGGGAATCATTCATGTTGGCTGCAAACCGTGGCGGGCTGTCTCGGGCGGCTCTAAACGGCCTGCCCCGACGGCGGCAATCAATGGGAAGCCTGTCTAGACGTTTGGATGCAATGGATGGGCGGCACGACGACAATCTCACAGACGAGGAGGATGTGGACCAGGTAGTCCCTGCGTCTCGCACACGGCGCGGCGGGGATTACGTGGTCCCGAGAGACTTGAACCGCACGCAGCAAAAACTAAATCTGCAACGCGCGAGCTCCAGTCTGGAACCTGCCCATCCTCACCCCGGGATAGCGGGAGTCGCGGCTGGCGCGGGGCCTCTGATTGGCGTGCCTACCTACGATTCCGAGGACCGACGAATCGCTAAGCTGCTCGAGAGGACGGGTATGGAGTATCTCACAGTCCGCCGGCACGTTAGTCCCGTCGCCCGATCGATCTCGCGGGTAATGCAGCTACCCGGCGTCGGCGGCAATCGCCAGATCCCGCAGCCGAGCGGCCGCGGTTTGCATTCGGCGAGAGTTTCCGAGCTCGGCGGCGGCGGCCGTTTCGACCTTGGACCGAACCGACGAGAGGCTCACACGCGCGATCCTAACATGGTAGACTTGATGGATACCCAGGCTACAAGGCGGCCGCCCACGCCGCGGCGCGCTTTCTCGGCTATGACTCTCGCCAGTGCCAGCTCGAGCCCGGGGACAGACGATGGCACAGCCAGCAGGTTACATGAACGGCAGGGGCTTGGACAGGGACAGGGGCAGGGGCAGGGCCTCAGTGGAGCGAGTCTGGTGGACGGGACTGAAGACGCTGGAACACTGGCATTACTCCGCATGATGTGGGAAAAGAATATGGATCTAAGTGCGAGCCAGGACTAGAATGCCAAGTTGCGGGTGCAGCATGGACGATGGCATGTGGAGATGTAAGAAAAATTCTGATAAAAAAATGCGGGCTTCTGGGCAACACAACCGGCAATAGAGTATCTCTAGTGCCCGTGCCTCCAGCGGGTTTGCTTTACAAGCACGATTCCTTGGTGATTGGGGCAGGAACTTGAAGACCTGGCAAGCGAAGGGTGATGAGCAAGTATGGGACAGACTGGATCGCCTAGGATAGATGAGGGTACATCCAGTGTTAGAGCACTTCCCGGCGTCGGCTGTCCATCTCTTATCAGCGTGAGAAATGCAGCCGTATTTACTCGACAGCAAAAAGAATGGGAAGATTAACATGGATACCCAATCGGCTCCTATTTCTCGCTGGGAAGTGTAGCAGAGTTAGTCGGTAACGGCGGTTGGTGGAGGCATTGGGCGCTACGTAACGGTAAGGTCGTCATAATTGGAGTTGCATTAATGACATCACTGACTCCTTCAATGCGCATCATTATATTCTTGTCCATTTGTACAAGTACCTATCTCGCACCATGATAAACCGGTCTTTTCCCCTTTACATGCTTGCTTGCAGCGTATTGTGCCTGCCTTGTTGACCACTCATCGCGTTTGCTTTATTAATAGACGGCCTCTTTGTTGCTTCCCACTGCCACGGGCTCATTTTGTCACTTACACGACACCCGCCTACCCAAGCCACCAACACCCAGCGACATAAATGTTTCGAGTACGCCCTCTCATTGCTTCACCTCTTGCAGTGGCTTGTCGTCATCGGACTCTACCTCTCTCATCCCGCCAGCTAGCAGCATCTCGACTCGCCACCGCCGCCATGTCTACCATCTCAGATGCCATCAAGAAGGACCACCGGGAGCTTGAGCAGTACTACAATGAGGTCATCAACTCATCCGACCACGACCACCAAGAGCGTTTCGGCAACCAGTTCACCTGGGAGCTTGCCCGCCACTCCGTGGCCGAGGAGCTCATCGTTTATCCGGCATTCGAGTCGCATATGGGTGAGAAGGGTCACAAGATGGCCGAGGACGACCGCAAGGAGCACCATCGGGTAAGCCATCTTCCAATCACGCTACCGGCTTTGGTCAGAAAGACCCCTAGGCCTAGGCTCACTCCTTGTCTCTGCAGGTCAAGGAACTTCTCAAGGAGTTTCAGAATATGAAGCCCCAGCAGGCGGAATACGTGCCTAAGCTAAAGGAGCTGTGGACCATGCTCTCGGCGCACATTGAAGAGGAAGAGAAGAACGACATGCCGGCCCTCGAGGCGGCGTTGCAGCAAGCCGCCGGGCAGTCCGAGAGCATGGCGAAAAAGTTTGGCCTGACCAAGGCGTTCGTGCCCTCGCGGAGCCACCCCAGCGCGGGAGAGAACCCGTACTTTGAGTCGGCCATGGGCATGTTGGCCGCGCCCATTGACCACATTGCGGATATCTTCCGCAAATTCCCCGAAAACACTACCAGCCCCAACCCCTCAACTAAGTGACAGGGTGGGAGGGAGAAGGCGGGACGCCCCAATGTGGAGAACTAGATGTGCCGGCTTTGGTAACTCAGTTGTACGCTAGTTGTGTGCCGAGAATATATAATTTTGTGAAAAGTTGTCGAAATCGCTACGTGGTAAACGAAGGAAAGAAAACAGTGTATCACGACGATCTCAACAGTGGGTTCAAAACGTGGTTGATTGAGGTTTTTTTCTGCAGTTTGTTGTGGTCCTTGAGCGACGCCCATCACGTCTAGTATCGCCAACTCACGCGAGTCCGTCTTGGCAACCCCTTAACCAGGGTCCACGTTCTAGCAATAGTCATTTTGACGTGGTCTAGCTCTCACTTATATGTGAAGGTTTTGGTTGATTCCCGATATGTTCACGACATCATGATTGTTATCTATCGAGCACTCTTTATACAATCACACCTTAACCCCGACCTTCATCGTTGGACCCAAGTTCTTCGGACCCTCAGAGACGCCGCGCTATACCGCAGGTGGCATAAGAAACCTTTCTTTGGATTCGTTTCTATCTTTATTTTCTTGTTTTCACTCCTTTTCTCTACTTTCCTCTCTCTCATCCTCTTCCTCATTTTCCCCACCCCTTTCCTTTACCACCTTTTTCTTTATAACCCAAGGAAAGCTATCGCAGGCTCTATATGTCGAGCAAGTGGGAAAATAATGCGTCTGCCGGTCTTGATCGAGCTAGGGCATCATTAGGCTAGTATCAATCTGGGCGATGCGAGGAAGCAGCAGCAAAAGGTCAAAGACATTAGTGTCGTCGGGCTGTTGTTATCTTCCATGATTGATATAAGACGGCCCCCTCAAGTACAACTCCGCTCCCATCACGCAAACTGGCTGAGAAAGCTATACCATAATTACATCATCAGATGGCAATACCCCGATCGGTTTAGAGTGTAGTGGTATCATCCCTGGTGGCGGCGATTGATTGTTTTGAGACCCATAGCAGAGATAAGGGGAGGGTTGTGGGAGATACGCATGCTTGGAGTTTTTGAATTTGGTTTAATTGTCAGAACTAGCGTGATCCGACTGCTTCGAGATAGTAATATTCTCAAGCTAGGCAGGTACTTTACATAAGTAGGGTTCAAGAAATCGGCTGCTTAACTAGGGTTTAGATGTCAACAGGGCGTTTACGCGAACATAGCGGTGGAGACTAAGAAGGGATTGGTTACATGAAATACAGCGAGGCAATGCCGGGTGTGCAGTCCGGCATGTATTGAGGTTTCCGATTGCGGCATCAGAAAACCAACAGCATTCCATTCCAACCCGATGGTTGTGCCTAAGAGCTTGTGTGGGTAACCTCGTGCCAATGCAGTATGGTGATGTGAGTGGCGGAAGGGAGCCCAGGCCACAGTGAGGGAGATGTTGGAAGGAAGGAGAGAATGGGGAGAGAGAGTGGGATGAGGCGTTTGTGATAAGAAAGCGAGCGTGTTGTTGAGCATATAGACGAAGCCTTTAGGATCAAGTTTGTTTGGACGTTTGTTGCTCGCCTCTATGAAACTATAATCTGTTGCCCCACCCCATGCGATGATGCGCAAGTTGCTGGCCGTGCCGGACTTGAGATCCCACGTGACATATGCTGGATAACCGGAAAAGAAAACCTGCATTGCTCATAGAATACACGGTCCATTCATAGGTAAGTCATTACAGTTATACAAAAAGGAACCCACCCCGTACGAAGCCCATCTTTACTCGGCCACCCAGACAGCCGCCATACCCATCCCGGTACCCACGCACATGGACGTTAGACCAATTCTCTGGCCCCTCCTCTTGAGCTCATACAGCAGCGTTGACACCTGCCTCGCACCAGTGCAGCCGAGCGGGTGGCCAAACGCAATGGCACCTCCCTTGGGGTTGATCTTCTCGGGAGGAATACCCAGCTCGTTGGCGCACCACAGGCACTGACTGGCAAAGGCCTCGTTAATCTCGTAGATGTCGACATCCTCCTTGGTGATGCCCGTCAGCTCGAACACTTTCGGGATGGCCTTCCAGGGGCCGATTCCCATGAGCAGGGGCGGGACACCGACGACCGAGGCGGCGACGTACTTGCCCATAATGGGCTGGCCCAGCTTCTCGGCGGTGGACCGCTTCATGAACAGGACGGCCGCGGCACCGTCGCTGACCTGGCTGGCGTTGCCGGCGTGGATGCTGCCGTCCTTGGCGAAGGCGGCGCGAATCTTGCCGAGCGACTCGGCCGTCACGCCGTCGCGGATGCCGTCGTCCCGGTCGACGACAATCTCCTTGGTCTCGCCCGACTTGGGGTCCTCAAACTTGACCTTGAGCGGGACGATCTCGTCCTTGAACAGGCCGGCGGCCTGCGCCTTGACGGCCTTTTGGAATGAGCTGGCCGCGAAGGCGTCCTGGCTCGCACGCGTGATGTTGCGCGCCTTGGCCATCTTCTCGGAGAGCACGCCCATGGGCACCTTGCAGTTGGCGGCTTCGGGGTGCGACTCGAGGAGCTCCGAGAACTCGGACACAGCGGCGGGGCCGTACTGGGTCGACATGCTTTCGACGCCAGCGCCGATGCCGATCTCAATCATGCCGGACCGGATCTGGTTCGCAATGTCGACGCAGGCCTGCAGGCCCGAGGAGCACTGCCGGTTGAGAGTGCGCACGGCCGTCGAGTCGGGGAAGCCGGCGACCAAGCTGGCTGCGCGCATCTCGGTGGCGCCGCCGCCGGGGGCGAGCACGGTGCCCACAACAATGTCCTCGACCAGCGCAGGGTTGATGCCGGAGCGGTCGATGATGCCCTTGAGGGCGCCCGCCACCAGGTCGGCGGCATATGTGTCCTTGAAGCCGCCCTTACCGCCCTTTGTGATGGCCGTCCGGAGAGCGCAGGTAACGACGATCTGCAGAGCCAAAGAGTCAGCGGGTGTTGGTTAGAGTTGTCAGGGAGCGGCCAAGACTGAAACATACATCATCGGGGTTCTTTTCGAGTAGCTTGGCCTTGCCGCCGGCAGAAGCGCCGGAGATCTGGTTGCCCAGCTGAGAAAGTCTATCAAGAGCTGGGAAAGAAGTCAGCCAAAAGACTAGCAACGAGCCGAGAAGGAAAACCTACCACCCATCTTGTCTAAGGAATGCTGCGCAGAGGCTCGACCGGAACCAGTGAAGGGGGGGGAGTACGAAGGGAGAGAAAATATGGAGGGGTTGATTTTGAATCCGCAGGCAAAGCGATATATCGGGAGTTTTATAAAAAGAAGCGAGGTTTCACCAGTATTCGGGATTGCAAGTTACCTCGGAGCGGCGGCTCTCCAACGACTCTTTTCCGGTCTCTTGCCTGGAACTCGGCCGGACCGCGCACAGTTGATCCACGGCAGCGGCTGGCGGCGGCCAGGTGATGTCAGCAAGACCGAGGCATTGCCACTTTTGGCTTAGCGCTTGACTGGGGTGCATTCTCAGCTTCTTTCACATGCTCTTTAGTGGGGTGCATCTACATCCGCCTGCTCTTTGCCCAGCTTTTCTTCCCCGGTCCCCGGCTGTCTAATGAGACGGCGGGTGCAGCTTTCAGTTGCGGAACATTCTTTGGCTCCAAGTCGGGGTTTTCAAATCGAAATTATCTTTCACATGACAGCCATGTTTTGGGACTGCGGTTGCCGCTTTTTCACCCCAGCCCCCGCTACGACTCGAGACTTGAACCTGCCTTAGCCAGAGCAAACTGTAGTATTGCCGCCCGCATCTCTAATTGAGCGGAGCCGTTGAAAATCAGAATTATTTCGGTAACGGCGCGGCGGTGAGTGAAACGATTGTTCCATTTCGAGTCAGTTGTGCTAGCAAAACGTCATTGAAGCCAGTGCGGTGCAAAAGCCGCTTCTTCGTCCATACAGTCCAAACGCCTCAAGCGGGTGAGGTCATCTGGCCGAACCGCCGCATTTCAGGTCCATTCCGGCAATAAGGTACAACCAAAAGGTATCGAACGATCCAGATAAAACTCCCAAGCTGAGCGGCCGGCTTACTCACGAACCCCTCCTCACTTGTGGTATGTCTTCACTTTCTCGACTTCGTCATAGCTGCCCATGAAAATACCAGACTTGTCGTGGATGTGCTCGGGTACAACTTCCAGCATCCTCCTCATCTTGCTGTCAACGGCTTGGCCGCCAGCTAGAATTGGGGAGTTGCACCGGTTAGCGTCGGTCAAATCAAGCGGTGGGGGTGTTGTCGGCGGCACTCACCATTCTCAAACACCATGGCCATCGGCGCGCACTCGTACAGGATCCGCAGCTTGCCCTTGGGGCTCTTCTTGTCCGCCGGATAGGCAAAGATGCCTCCGTACAGCAGCGTCCGGTAGGCGTCGGCTACCATGCTACCAATGTAACGGGCGCTGTAGGGCTTGCTGCCCTCGGGCGCCTCCTTGAGCGAGTTGAAATAGGCCTTGACATTGTCTTCCCAGTAGAGCGAGTTGCCCTCGTTGACCGAGTAGATGGCGCGCTTCTTGGGCAGCTTCATGTCCGGGTGCGTCAGGATGAACTCGCCGAGGCCGTTGTCGAGCGTGAAGCCGTTGACGCTGCCGCCGCGCATTGTGATGACGAGCTGCGCCGACGCGCCGTACATGGTGAAGCCCGCCGCCACCAGCTCGGTACCCGGCTTGAGTATGTCCTCTTTTGTGCCCGTCGACCCTTCGGCCAGCTTGTGGATGCCAAAGATGGTGCCGACCGAGACGCCCGCGTCCAGGTTGGAGCTGCCGTCGATGGGGTCGCACGCCACGGCGTACCGTGCATGCTTGCTGTCCTTGAAAAAGATGACGTCCTCCTCCTCCTCCGACACGAGCAGCGCGCACTTGCCGCTCGACCGCATCGCCTCGATAAACAGCTCATTGGAGATGACATCGAGCTTTTTTTGCTCGTCGCCCGTCGTGTTAGAGGACCCCGCCAGCCCCGTCAGGTTGACCAGCGTCGCCCGCCGGATGTAGTAAGCAATTGACTTGAACGAGAATTGCAGCGCATGGCAGAGGAGTGTAAAGTCTCCGGTGGCCTCCTTGTGCTTTACTTGCTCTTCGGTGAGGAACCGCGTGAGCGTGACAATGTGGGTGTTGACCTTCTCCGTCTCGACTTCGCCGTTCCCGTTTACTGCCATTTTGTCGGTTGCCTGTGAATGTGTATATGTGCATATACGTGTGTGCGTATGTTGAATTTCTTCGACTAAGCGTCCGTTCTAGGTCTCGTGTTTTCGTGTTGTGAGAGCCGAATCAAGGGAAAAAGAAAAAACTAGCTTCAGATTATATGTGTAGCAGCAACTAGCAGCTATCCTCGGTGACCGATGTAGGAGTTGCAGAGTAAAGATGGACGGAAGCAGTAGAGACAAAACAAGAAAAAGGATCCAAGGTAGATATAAGTGGAGTAGGCTGGGTATGAAGTCACGGATGAGCGAAGAGAAAGGCCGAGACAATGGACCGAACTTATCTACCTCTTTATCTGGCCATGGCCCCTACTAGTGCATCCGAGCGGACATATGTTGTATGCAATCGACACCCCGTACCCGGCCCTCGAGCCGCCCGCCAATCTGGAGTTCCTCCATCCATCCGTCCATTCTGCAACTGCAATTACACGATACGTACGCCGGGTCTCCCTGTTGACAGCTGCCCACCACCCCGCGCGGCGCCCCTCTTCGGCCGCCGTCGGCAGAAGCACGGCTATGGAGGGGCTTCGGCGGGGCGGGGCGTCTGACATCAGTTCCCGTCCAAACATCCAATTGCAGACCAGGCACCGCCAGTAATCAGTACTGTAATCAGGAACCAGCGACTCGTTACCCGCCCGGACATCGCTCTACCCTTCGATGCATCCTAATGGCAGCCAAAGCATTTCCGGACGAGGGGAACTGCCTCCATTCTCCCTGGAAATCGACGGAGATAGGGAGTAAAAGGGACCCAAGACCACAATCCCGAAAGAGGATTTCCCGGGACGGTATGCATGGCCGGCATGCGCTCTGTCCCGACAGGGCCCGCATCTCGAAGCCCGGCAATTCTTGGCTCCAACCCCACAAGCGTTCCCTGGCGTCGCGAATCGGGTGCATTGCTCGCCATTAGCTCAGCCCCTTCTTCCCATCCGGGCTTTGCCAGGTCCAGGTGACTCGATCAGCTGGTAACCATGTTGTTCCCAACAGTTGAATGTATGAGTCGTAGCTCTCTTTTGTGTTGAGGCGACCCCATGACATGCTGGACCCCTCCGTTGAGCGCTGTTCAGTCAAGACGTTGTGAGCCATGGCTTCGCTGACGTCACAATCCCAATTGATCCGCATTTGTTGTTTACTGCGGTACGGGATCATCGGGGATAGAGAATTGTATTGTTATCTGCGAGCAAGAATAAACAGCATTTTATTACCAGCGCCCCAAAATTCGATGCGGCCAAGTGGAGAATCCATCAATGCATTCCGTCAGACCACAAGCCTGGGGGCACATAGTTCGCAAGCCTCGCCGATGATACCCCTGACAGGAAATCGGACTCGTGATGGTAACCGTTGTCGAGACGATGGTGTTTCCGCAAGTTGCACGATTTTGTCCACTCCCGCGGTCCATAGTATGTGAGCAAGTTCGGAAGTAGGATAGATCTGTCATTTCCCTTGAAAGCGTACCCGTCGCCTATCTCCATCATGGAGGGAACGAGAGGCCTCGTCTTGTAGCCGCTCTCGGGGGCCACCGCTGCCCTCCAGTCTTCGAACCCGAAGTTAGGGTCTGCCGTGGGAGTATCGGGCGGATATGTGTCTGGACAAGGCTCCAAGCTCGCTTCGATGACTCCTCCTGTGATGCCGATGTAGAAGTTTGGCGAGATGTCTGACGCTTTGGCGAGGGACCATATACTGCTGTTGCTGAAAGCGCGGAGCGACTTGGAGAGGAAGTACTTGGTATTAGGTCGGTAGTAGATGCGCCTTGACAATCTGTGCCAGTGGCATGGCAGGCCTCTGGTGTGGTCGCAGATTGCGCGACCCTCTGGGACACTGGTCGGCGGCTTCAAGAAGGGCTGGTGAGGCCGCGGGAACGGGGCCTTGCTTAGGCAGGGGAGTCCCGATGTGTGGTAATAGGCCTTCGTCCACCGAAAGTCAAATATCTTGACTGCAACCCCTTGCCCGCCCCCTGCCACAAACCGTTCGGTACCGTAAGCCATCAGGGTTTCAGCGTCAGTCCACGGATCGACGTTGTCTTGATAGACCGCATCGAACGGAGAGGGAGTTCGGAGGTCTTGAAGCCTGCAAAAGTGTGTTAGTCAAGCTTCACGGCGCCTGCATTTCGCAGATCTACTTGCCTACAAGTGCCATCTCTCCAGGAGCTTAGGAGCAGACTTGTTCCCCCTCTCGCCACTGCATGCCGATGGACCGGTTCCAGAGAGTTTGGGCAAATGGTCCGGTCGAATTTGATGTCGAATTGCCGTTCAAGTTCGGCGTTTTTTGCGGCCGCATGATGAGTCCATCCCGAAGGAGTGAGCGCGATATAACGGAGGGGATCGCTGCAGCCGGTAAGCGCGAGGGCTAGCGACTGTCCCTGCTCCATCCATTTAGCACGGCATAATCTCGCAGAGTTGGATGCGATGATGCCGCATTTCAAGTCGTAAGTCTCCAAAGGGGCCACCTCAGCGGTATCCTCCTCCGGAAGGCCGTACACCTTCACGGCGGACTGGGTGGCGGCAGCGACAAGAGTCTGTGTGTCATTCTGAAAGATATCGACTGAGTTTATTGTCTGCTGCTCTTGCGTCTGCTGGGAAGCGGAGCCAGTTTCAGACGCCGCTGTGGATGGACAGCCAAACCAAGCGATGCGCTCGCCGAAGCGGCCTGGTTCGGCAGAGAGGAGAGATAGCTGACCGTTGTGCCGTCCGGTAATGATCGCTCGGTCACTACCGTGTCTAACAATCTTGAGGGCCTTCACGTCGTCATACCCGACGCTCAAACCGAGCTCCTTGCCGCTGAATTGGTGCCATGAGGTTTCGGAGACCTGGACATGACCTCTGCGCTGGCGGTACCGGCCGACAATATCTTCTCCGGCACCCCACACGACAAGTTCTTGCTGAGTGCTCGGGTCAAAGTGAACATCAACAACCGACTGAAAGAGCCCCCTACTCCCCCCCGACAGCTGCCCATCCCTGCGGCTTCCGGTATGAGGAAGCAATGCTTGGAACTGAAGGGACCGCCTATCCCAGCATCGGCTTTGCCATGTCAACGACTCGGCCAGCTGCTGCCAAGTATGACCTCCAGTGGCTGGCGAAGGGACTGAAAGGGATGGAAACCTAGTTTTGACAAAGGCCCGCCATCCTTCGTCCCGCACGAGATGATGAAGTCTTCGGCATGAAAGGGCAAGAGCTCGAAGGTCGCGGGTGGTTTCTAGGCTTGCGAAGATAATGAGCAGGATATCGTCCGGGAGATCGCCAAGCTTCTGCATGATCAGGTCGTGATTGTACTTGGTGAAGTATATATCGGCCTTCTGTTTTCCGTTGTCCGCCCGGGACAATTTGTGTAAGGAAATATTTATAGGCTCCTGCATGCCGTTCCAGGTTGGTTGACGCCACTCACGAGAAAACCGAATCTAGCCCCATAGGGTACTAACGAACGCACTGACTACCGTAATTCTACAGGCCCACTGAAAACCACAACGCCAGGCAGCAATTCTGACAACGCTGACTCACCCGGACAAGGCTTCCTATTGACGGAGTAGGACGAAGAAATGGGCTCTGGCAACGTTTGGGCGGGCGCCGTGGCCGCCGCGATATTCGTGGTTCTCACTTACCGATATGTGATTCATCTCGCTCTCTCGCCTCTCGCCCACATCCCCAATGCTCATTGGTCTGCTCCCTTCTCCCGCCTTTGGATTCTCGGCATCCGCTTCACACATCGAGAGAACAGAACGCTGCACGCGGCCCATTACCGACTTGGTCCCGTCATCCGCGTTGGCCCCTATGAACTAAGCATCAATGACATCGAAAGCGTGCGCACCGTTTACCAAGGCGGCTTCGAGAAGCCGGCATGGTATTCCGTCTTTGACAACTATGGGTATGACATGCATAAGCTCTACAGGTATTGCATCGATGCTTGCTCACAATCGTCAAAAGCGTCCCTTGCATGTTCTCGTCGCGCTCGGCGGATGAGCATTCGGCGCGAAAGCGATTGATCTCGCACGTGTACTCCAAGTCCTACATCCACTCGAGCCCGGCGGCTTCTGCCCAGGCCAGTGCCATCCTTTATGACAGGCTCTTACCGATCCTTGAAGGATCGCTCGCCGAAACCCAAAAACCACACGGGATTGACATGTACTCTGTCTTCATGGGAGCCACCATGGATTTCATCGCGTCCTACGTTTTCGGGCTCGGTAAGGGTACCGATTTTCTTAGCAACAAGGCATACCGAGAGCATTTCCTCCAGTTGTACAAGGCCCGCAATGACTATGGATTCTATGATCAGGAGATGCCCCAGTTCACCAAGCTCTGCCGGAAAATCGGTGTTCCCCTTTGTCCCAAGTGGGTGGACGCTGCCAACAGTGAGCTCGGCGAGTGGTGCCAACATCTTTGTGACAGAATGGCGGATTTCGTTGCTGCCGGGCATCAACCTCCTGCAGGCTCCGTGGACGAACCGGTGGTCTGGAATTCTCTAGTTAGTGGCTTGAGAAATGAGGAAGCAAAGAACGGGCGGGCTTCGGTGCTCTATCCCACCGCTTTGTCCAATTTCAAGACGTCTGTCGCCTCTGAGCTCTTGGATCATATTTTGGCAGGCCAAGAAACTGCTGGATTGACCTTGACGTATCTAAGCTGGCGTCTGTCACGGTCACCGGAGCTTCAGAAGGAGCTCCGAACAGAGCTCCTCAGTCTCTCACCAAATATGCGGCTGCGCAATGACGGTTCAACAGCAATGCCAAATCTCAAGCAGCTAGATAGTCTGCCGCTACTTCACTCCGTAGTCATAGAAACACTTCGTCTCCATGCACCAATACCCGGCCCGCAGCCACGCGAGACACCCGAGCCCGGCTGCCAGGTCGGACCTTACACCGTCCCTGGAGGCGTCAGGATAGCAGCCCTAGCGTACGCTCTGCACAGGAAGGAAACTGTCTTCCCGGACCCTGGGAAGTGGGACCATATGCGATGGCTCCAGAGTACCGACGGAGAGGATAGGGCGCGAAAGAACAGGCAGTTTTGGGCCTTCAGCTCTGGAGGTAGAATGTGTATCGGGTCCAACTTTGCGATGCACGGTGTGTACGCTCCCGTCTATTCCTGATATTAACTAACAACGCCTCTGCAGAAATGAAACTTATCATTGCGGCCATCTACTCAAACTATACAAGCCACGTTGTCGACGATGACGGCATGCAAAATCAGTCTGACGGGTACACTGGACGGCCAGAGAATGAGCGCTTATATCTACGGTTCGAGAAACCCCAGTAGAACCATGCTCCCGGTAATTTCAACCGGTTGGACGGCCTCGGATCGGGAATACGGAGAAACTTTGCGAACTCGTTGTTCAAAACTAACACGTCAGGATGCACGGTAGCGGAGCCCCCTTCTCCCCGCCCTTTTTCTCTATTTCTTTCTTCCCTCCCCCTCCGGTACTTCTACTTCTTTCATCCGGCAGTCTGGGCCGCGAGTTCATTGAAAAAGGGATTGTTTATGACTGTAACAACATCTTCCAGGGGAGATTTGATGCTGTTCGCTATCTGCGTCGGGGTCATTGCTGACGTCCTGATGCCCTGTTGTGTTGTCCATGTTCGAGTGGAGCTCTGGGGCGGCTGGTATAAATCCACCAGCTGTGGGTTAGGCTTCGGTGGTTCCATGGCACGACTTGAATGCTGTGATGTTGAGGCTGCGAGTTGAGTCATGTTACCGTTGTCAGTATGTGTCAATTGCTAACATGCTTAAGATATAGCGGCAGTGCCAAAAGACCGTCAGAACGGCGCACACTGTCCCGTACTGCTATGCGTTCCGATCCAGCCTTGAAGCAAACGACTCTAAGTCCAACTGGTAGCATTTCCAACCCGAGGCCCATGGTTGCACAAAATCTCCACTGTTCCTAAAAGGTGAGGGTAAAGAAAACGGTCCTTTCCGACACAATGTAGTCTAACAAAATAGCTGACTCGAATTGCTTGTTATTATCGTGAGGAGCTCCAGAGTTTAGGGTTGCCCAAGTCCAGTTCGGTAGCGTGCGGTCATGGATGGCACTGTACGTGCAAAGCTTCGTTCCTACCTACAGTGCATTACTGTTATTAGCTTTTCAGGGGTGAACAATCCCTAGTTGCTTGCCGTGGATTATGGCGTTAGCACTGCCAGTTTCTAGGGTAATACTACGACTTGCGCAAGCATGCTTGCTAGACATTGTTTTGTGATAAAGAGTCACATCGCACTGAACGCGGCGGCTCGAGAGAATTGTAAATGATCCGACATGTCGCCAGTAGGCGGCTGTTTCACCTTATCGCCAAGTCTAACGATCTCCATTGCACGTACATAATACGGTACTTACATGTGCTGTCTTCAGGCCAATCGGACCCAGCTTTGGCTTCCCCACAGAACGCCAAGCCGCCGAGAAACTCCCAAAAGCTTGTTCACGCTACCGACAGCTCCCACTCATGCAACTTCAACGTTCCTGCTGGAGGGCGGCTGTGGCCCGCAGCCATGTGCTTGTGCAACAGAAGCCGAGTGATCTAGTGTGAGACAAGTGATAGCGAGCGGCAATTGTAGACAATTGACCTGATAATTAAGTAATGTGAAAGGCAGGAACATCCCACGGCGGATTTGAGCTGGAGAACATTGTCTTTCTATGGCATCCTGAAAATGAACGGGGGAAGCCGGTTCTCTGAATCTGTACTACCCATTCAGCGATATGGGGACCATGAACTTCCATTAGAGATGATCACTCGCGCCGGTGTAAAAGGGAAGGTTGGGAATGAAGCCGATCTTGGCCAACAAAGTCCGGTGAGTTCGCGCCCACCTCCCTCTGAGGGTCACCTCTCTACGCCGTTCCTTCCTCCAACTCATGAACGGGTCGACTAACAGCTTGCGCTAAGGCAACCCCCGCCTCCACACCAGTTGTGCCCGTCTCCATTAATCTCTGACCTTTTCTACTTCTCTAAACCCACTCACCTTCCTTGGATCTCTCGCATTCTCCACCTAATTTTACCAACTGGTCAATCCACGGGTGACTCACAAAAATGGATTTACCTGTCCACCACAACCGCGAGTCCAAGCCTGAGGCCCTGGAGGTCGAGCACCAGAAGGTCAAGCATCAAGAGGTGCAGTGTAAGTCGTTCTGGATGTCACTCCTTCCCGTCATCGCCTGCGTTGCGGGGTCGTTTTCAGATAGATATATCAACAACGTACGTATCATGCCGCGTTCGCCCCTCTCTGATTCGTTTGCCTGCCGATGTATGAGTGGCTCCCTGAAAACAGACTACTCACTCTGCTTGCTAACTAGGTCATCGGATCGGTTGTTACCATCCTGACACTTCAGTACGGCGATCTGTGGAGTTCGTCGAATGCGAAGCATTTCCTGGGAGATATTGCCTTTGCGGGCACGGTTGTCGGACAGCTTGTCTTTGGATACCTGTACGTGTTGGGTGGAATTAGTTGACTCGCTGGCTATGGTTGTTACTGACTCTTTGGTGGTTTCCTTCAACAGGTCAGACAAGTGGTCGCGCACCAACTCCCTGGTACTTTCGACTACCATTCTTGTCTTGTTCACTGCCCTCACGGCTGGCTCGTACTACCACGGCGACGCTATCGGCATGTTCAATATCTTGACAGCATGGCGGCTCTTTGTATGTTAGCGCCTTCCATATCATCAGAGGTACTCCAATGTCTGACAATTTCGTGTAAGGTGGGTATTCGGATTGGAGGCGAATACCCTGCTGGTAGCGTGGGATGCGCCGAGTCTACGAGCGAACCCAAGCCCGGGAGGTGCAATATGTGGTCCATCATCTTCACAAATACCATGGTTGACTGGGTGAGTACTTCACACTACACTGTAAGGACTTGGCTAAGTCAGAAAAGGGGTTTGCAGTTGGCGCATTCGTCTACGTTGTCGCCGCGGCCTGCAAGAATCAACATTATGATACGATATGGCGCACCAGCCTCGGTATCGGTGTCGTCTTCCCCACAGCCCTGTTGGTTCTACCTGTCTTCTTGAAGGAGCCCGAGGAGTTCCAAAAGCACTCAATGAAGCATGTCAAGATACCGTACCGCTTGATTCTTCGCTTCTACGGTTTCCGCCTCATGGTAGTCAGCTTGGTCTGGTTCATCTATGACGTGAGTTCCTTTTTGACCCGCTCTAGGCCAAACCATGATTATGTCTCACAGCCCTAGTTCTCGGCATATTCGTTCGGCATCTACCCGTCTACCATCATTGCCAACATATTCAACACCGCCGAAGCCCCGCTCACCACAGTTTTCGGCTGGAATACTGCGATCAATCTGTTCTATATACCTGGCACCATGCTCGGTGCGCCATTCTCCGACTGGGTCGGTCCCTGGTACGCCTTGGCCGGCGGTGTCACGCTGCAAGCCATTGTGGGTTTCATCATGGCCGCCAACTACGACAGGCTTGCCCAACCACACATGGTAGGCGCATTCGCGGTTGTGTACGGCATCTTCCAGTCGCTGGCCGAGTCAGGGCCGGGCAACAATATCGGGCTTATCGCAGCCAAGACGTGCGCCACTGGCGTGCGCAGTCAGTACTATCGCATTGCGGCAGCGATCGGGAAGCTTGGGGCCTTTGTCGGGACGCTGTTGTTCCCCTACATTATTGCCGCGGGCTGGCGATTCCGAAACGCTGTCGGTGCAGTACCCTTTTTACGTGTCGAGCAGCTTGTGCATCCTCGGCGCGGCCATCGTCGTGGTTGTTTTGCCGCATATTGGGCAAGACTCGGTCGTCTTTGAGAACAAGCAGTTCCGAGAGTTTCTTGAGCGGAACGGGTACGATACCCGGCAGCTCGGGCTCAAGAAGGGAGTGACCCTGGACTCTCTGGATTCCGGAAGCGGTGCCGATGTTAAGGCAGCCTGACGAGGAATGGCGCGAGGACGCAGCAAGTGGGCACCATAGGGGACTCCACCAGCCGGCGGGCGGAGTGCTATTGGTCCCGTTGTCACGTTTTCTCTCGTGGTTCGAATGACTTGGTTGTGATGTCGCTTGGCTATGCGCGGATGTGTGTCTCATGGGCGAACAATTCTACTATTACACGGCTGATTCGTCAACATGGAATAGCGATGTGTATCTGGAGTGGAAAGCTGGGGATGAGATAGCGGCCTATTTCGCTTCTGCTGAAGCCGAATTTCTGTAGGCTCTTCTATTTCCAAGCGAGAAGAATGACCTCACAAGACTCCGCTTTCTTTCCATGACTCGCGCAGCCTGATGTACCAAGCATCGTCGTTGATCTGATGTCCCAGTCAAGACTCGTGAGATTATCAGCTCTTCAGAAGTCGGAGGGAACCCCCAGCATAAAAAGTTTAAGGTCTACAAGACCGTAACGACATGTCATCATACACCTCGTTATCAGTTCTAGGCCACGAGTGCTCATCAATCCAACTCGATTCCTTCCAGTGCCTCACTTATAAATGACTCGTCCTCCCCGCCCTGCCTACTACCCCTCCCTACCCCGCTGCCCAGTGAGCCACAATCCCTTCCTGTCCTCTGCTCAACTTCCCCGTCCCTTTCGGCAGCCTCATCGGACCCCTCGCTCTCGCCATCTTCACTCCCCGCGCTCGCCTCGCTTTCCGTCTCGGGCGGCGTCTCCATCCCCAACCTCCCCACGGCGGGGCGGGAGCTGCCGGCACCGTCTGGTACGGCAAGACCGAGATTTCTCCTCAGCAAGCACATCTCGACCGTGATACCGGGTCCGAATGCGCATCCTACGACGTGCTCCTTTACGTTGCCGCCGCCGCCGGGCGCCAGCGCGTCCATGTCCTTGTGGCGCAGGCGGTCGAGCACGCTGAAGATGGTGGCCGAGCTGCTGTTGCCGTGGTTGATGTACGTGTCGTAGCTGGCACGCATGTGCTCGGGCGAGATGCCGAGGGCGCGCTCGGCATTGGTGAGGATGGTGGCGCCGCCGGGGTGCATAGCCCAGTCGAAGTCGGCGGGCTGCGGTTGCCGTCCTCGCTCTCGTTCCGGGCTGATGGTGGCGGGCGCCGAGGCGATGAGGGAGGCGAAGGACGGCTCGAGGATGGACTGCGTCAGCTGCGGGATGCGCGGGGACAGGACCACCTTCCACCCGGCCGGGTCGACGTCGAAGCCAAGGTCGGACTCGGTCGACGGGATCGTCTGGTGCGTCCAGGTGACGAGGGAGTAGACGGGCGGCGGGAGCGGGTGGGCGGGGGATGTGGGAATATCGTTGGAGAGGACGACGGCGCTACCGCAGTCGCTGAAGAGGGCTGCGCCGATGCGCGTTTCTTGGAGGTCGTTGATGCTCTCGAGTTCGCTGCGCACCAGAGTGGTGCTGATCTCGAGGGCCACGACCAGGATGCGAGCCGGCTTCCGCCGCATCGTGTGGCCCAAGCAGAGGTTCGCCGCTGTGCGGAGGGCGGCCAGCCCGCCGCTGCAACCTACCCCATGGAGCAGCACCTTCTCGACGGCATGGTCCAGGCCGAGATCTCGTGCGACGAAGTGGTCGTAGCCTGGGTTGGCCGAGTCGGTGCAGGTGGTTGATACCATGTGCGTCACCTGTTCGGGGTTCACATGCGCCTCGGCGAGCGCCTTCCGCGCGGCGCTGACGGCAAGCGGGACGCCGGCTGACATGAACATCTTGTGGATGTCGGCAATGGTCGGCGGGGTGTGCTGGTTCACCAGGGGGTGGTCAGGTGTGCCTATCGAGGAGCGCTGGTCGATGCCGGTGTACCGATTGATCGAGAGCACCTTCTGCATTCTGGTGGGGGAGCGTGTTAGTGGACTCCCAGTCCACACCGGCTCTAAGGGGAAGCACTCACGCAGGCGAGTCTGGGTAGTACCGCTTGCTCAGGGTGTCCAGCGCATCCGGCTTGAGGCTGTGGGGAGGGTACTGCGTGCCCAAGCCCAAGATGGCGAGGCCCAACTCTTCAGATTCGGCTGGCGCAGCCATTTCTACTAAGCCGGAAGGGAGGAGTATTCAGGGAGGTGCCGCAGTGGTTCAATTGATCGCTTCCGAAAGTTATAGGGTCGGTACTGGCCGTGTCCGTTGGAGTTGGACCGGAAGCTTCAAGCGGCCGGCAGCAGCCGATAGTTGATTAGCTTTACAAACGATGGCGTCACCGTCCGCGACCAATTGGGTAACCGTCGATATTCCAGTGGTCGTTACCGATGTTTCCGGCCAGCACGTCAGGAAAGAAAGAGGCTTAGCCGAATTACGGGGGCAGCATGTAGGGCAGACGTCGGTGGCTGGAATGAACGGATGGATACGCCAGGCACGGGCACGCGACAGGCGCACGCCTTAAGTATACACGAATCGCAGCATCCCTTGAAACCCAGCATCTGAAACTCGGCGACAAACAGCCCGGCTGTCGCATCGAGATCTTGGATAGGAAAAGTGCTAAGTGAAACCCCCTGGAAGCAACCCCCGCTTCGAGCAAGAGCAAGGCGCAGGTACGCAGCTCACTTATGCAAGGTAATTCTGGGTGCCGTCATCGATTTTTGTCTCCCGTTCTTGGCCCCATCATCGACATCATCTAACGGAGGGACTCCGCCGTTGCTGGATTGCGACTTTCGACGCTACTCTGCGTGCGCATTCCAACATTGCCCTAAGCCATTGCCGTCTTATGCAGGGCGCCTGTGTGATCTCACGGAATTGCGGGCTGTAGACAGCGGCATTGCGTTAGAGCAGGCAGGTGGTCGGGGCCGGGCGGGAAAACAGGGCGGACGCCACCATAATAATTACGTAGCTAGCGCCTGACGAAGTGTCCTTGCATCTAGCAGCAAGGTACTGTGCAGTGTACCACACGCTTCAGGAGGAACCGTCTAGCGATGCTAGGGCAGGGGGTAAGGGCTTACGATTGGTCATTAACAAAGTAGGTTAGAGGCGCAGGGGACCGAGTTCTGAAGGCCAGGCAGGGGTTCCAGGCTGCTGGGCCGCTATGGAGAGCTGAGGGCATAGTATCATTTATGACAATGACCTATTCAGAATAACCTGGCGTTGGACTAACAGAAACGGAACCCGGGGCGGTGCTTTCAAACTTGCGAGAGTCCGAGGAATCTGGCTTGAACAATCCCAAAATGCTTCCCCAACTGAGTTACCCAATACCCAACCCCCGCCCAAAAAAGCAATTAACTATAAAGATACAGGCACAAATCAGAGTACATAGCAAGAGAATAAGGTATCAAAAAAGTTTGCCGTCCACTGCCGTCCATTGCGCAACCCATCCGACCGAAAACCCGTAACCATTTTGTGAGCTGATTAGCTACATGCCGCACGCCCGATACCACCCCACTGAGGCCCGTTTAGCAGACTATCCTCATTCCCTCTACTGCCCTCATGCCGTCTTCTTCCACTGCAGGTACACGCCAATCAAACTGCTCAAGGTACCGGCGAGGCCTACGAAGCCGTCGTCAAAGCTGACCCAGCTCAGGGCCGACAGAGGCACCGTCAGATCGCAAAGGTCCGAGGTCAGCTGGAGCCGGCTGGCTGTCCGCTCCCTGTAACAGACGGTCAGTAGCCGCCGCGTATTCGCCTTCTCCGGGGAGAAGAGAGGAACAAAAGAGACTCACATCGCAATCCTCTTGCTCTCGAGCACGCCCTCACCCTCTTTGCGGTCAACCCTCGCCTCGCGCTGCTGGAGCTGATACAGGGTGTAGAGCTGCGCAACGACGCTGCACGCTAGGCCGGCGGCCCAGAAGCGGTAGGCCTCCTGCTGGAAGCGCTTGGCCGAGGGGCTCTTGCGGATGCCCATCGCGTCGAGAAGGGTGGCAAGGTCCATGGTGAGGTATCCCGCGTAGCCGAGCTGGCGGCCGACGGCGGCGTAGCGCAGGACCGGGTCCATCGTCTTGGCGTCGGCGGCGACGGCCGCCGCCTTGAAGTGCTCGATGTTCTTGCCCGCGCGCAGCACCTTGCGCACGAGGCCAAACTGCTTCTTCACGGCCTCCCACGGCTGGATCGACGCCTGCGGCCGGTTCGTCCGCAGCAGGTACCACGCGTAGAAGCGCGCAAAGTACTGCAGTGTGCGTAGCAGCTTGTCGCGCCCGACCGTCGTCGCCACATACTTGAGGTAGTGCGACACGGCGGGGTGGTAGATGACTGCGTCGGCAACCATGTTTTCGTCTTAGTCGTCTATTTCCTCCTTTATCTTGTGCTTCTTTCGTTCGGTCCGGTCTGAGTCGGATTCCGTTCGAAAGTCGGCTCGGATTTCGAATTGGGGCGTGGCAAAGACGCGCGGGACCGCGAGGGATTAAATCGAAGAAAGGGGTCTCAGGCTATGGTAGCTTCACGGTCCAGGGTTGAGAAGGAGCGGAATCCACAAAGGGATGGATGGCCTGCCACATGCCGAGGTAGCGTCCAACACGGGCGCATTAAGCCGCTGCAAACTGCGACCCCGACGGCGAAAGTTAGCGGGAGCAAAGCGGGGCTGGCCTCGGCTGATGAGAGGAAACAGACCGAGCCATGACGGGGTTAGGGTTTATTGTGACCTGTGCACGCATACTCTGGTAATGATATCCCCTTTGCGTCAACCCCCTCGGGACTGATTCCGGTCATCGACGGCAAATTACTCATACTGCACGTATGAATCGCATTGATAGCGCGCTAAAGTACACTACCGTGAAGCCAGCACAAAAGCCGTCTACGACCGTCTACGACCGTCTACAGCCGTCTATAGCTTTGGCGAGGGAACGAACAGGCCGGTTTTCTCCTTCAGCGTCTCCTCGGCCTCTTTCTCGATCCTCTCAACGAGTTCCTTGCAGGTAGGGATGTCGTGGATCAGGCCAATTACTTGACCAGCCGTCCAGACGCCGTACTCTGGATCACCCTTGATGAACACCTCACGCCCGCGTTTGCCGCTGACGTAGGGTGCGATCTCGGCGAACTCGCCCGTCTTGCTCTCGCGTTCGACCTTGAGCGCCTGCTCCGTGACTTTGTTCCGGTACAGGCGGGTCGTGTTGCGCCAGCGCCGCAGTAGAAGCGCAGTGTCGGTCTCCTGGGCCTTGACGATCTCCTCCTTGATCTTGTGGTGGACCGGGCTCTCAACCGTGCATAGGAACCGCGTTCCCATGTTGATGCCACATGCGCCGAGGCACAGTGCCGCTGCGAGCCCCTGCCCGTCGGCGAAGCCGCCCGAGGCGATGAAGGGCACCTTGAGTGTCTGCCGTGCCCGGCTGAGGAGGATGAAGTTTGTGATGTCTGACTCACCGACGTGGCTAGATACGGCGTGTGAGCGTTCCGAGTCTCGTCCGCCATATGTGCTCGACTTACCCAGCGCACTCGAAACCATCGATGCTCAAGAAGTCGACGCCAAGCTTCACGGCGGACTGGGCATGCCGGATGGTTGTGCACTTGTGAAGGACAATGCAGCCAGCCTTCTTGAGCTTGGAAATGATGGGTCCTGGCGAGTTCCCAGCTGTCTCAACAATCTTGACGCCCTCGTCGATGGCGACCTGGGCGTAGGCGTCATAGTCTGGGGGCACAAGTGCGGGCAGCAGGGTGATGTTGACACCAAACGGCTTGCTCGTCATCTTCCTGCACTTGCGAATCTCCTGGCGCAGCCCCTCGGGTTCAGGCCAGATGAGCGCCGTGATAATACCCAGGCCGCCCGCGTTTGATACGGCACTCGCCATCTCGGCGGTGCCAACGTGCTGCTTCGAGTGTTAGCTGCGTTTGCTTATCCCATGTGATGAGCGTGGTCTAACTTGCCTGCATGCCGCCCTGTACGACGGGCACTTTATATCATGAATGTCAGTATCCATTCAACTGTTTTGTCGATCCGCGCCGACTTTCTCAGGCCGCCTACATACCGGCGATGCCGAGGCGGCGGGTGAGCTCCGTGTTGAAAGGCATCTCTCAGGCGGGTCGCACGGGGGCGACGCACGGTTAAAACGGATGCGGCGGAGTGTTCGGAGAGCGAACCGCGGACCCGATTCGAGTGCAGATCCGCTGCAAATACAACGAGAGATAGATAGGACAAAGGAACGGAAGCCGGAGAGCGGTGCTTTCATAAAAGTGGCCGTTCGGTGGCCAGTCGGGCGGCACTGCCCTCTTGCGGCATGGCGCCGCGTGGGAGCTGGGCCAGGTGAGCCGAGGTAAGTTCAGGGGGCCGGCAAGGCCGAAGATCACAGGGACGCTGCCTGGCTGAGACACACTTGGACTGTGTTATATGTTGTAAATTACGAGTGTGCTTTGTCATGCACAAACCGCCCGCATTGAAATCGTAATACGGATTACACCGTCCTTTCCTCGATTTCATCTGGCTTGGCGGGGCCAGTTGACGGCCAGCTGCCAGGCTTCCCGAACAGGGCCCATTGATTGTCTGACAGGCAGCTGCTTCATTGACCAGATATCCATGTGGGTAAAAGGAACAGCATGATTTAACGCCGGCACGCGGCGAGACGATATTGTCATAGGGCTCTCAATAACGACGGAAATCTCTTGGGCCGTTCTTGGGTCTTTATGTTACATTACACCTGGGCAGCCTCTCACAGTCTCGCCCTCCTCCACGTTTCCCGAGAGTCCAATGTCGCCCGAGTAAAATCCACGCCACTCCGGCAAGTTCCCTAGATGCCTTGATGAATAATGCGGTCCACCAATGGTAGGCCTCTTCCCGTCCAGTTACGGCCCGTGGACCAGAGCATAGGATTGCCGCTGCCGGAGGTTAGCACCTGGTCTTTGCCCAACCTTGTGATGGCGGCCTCAGCTGGCTTCCAAACCGCGTGTCGCAAAGAGAGAAGACGCCGCGGCTCACCAACGCATGGAAGCCCAATAGCTGACCTAACCCCACCGTCCATGCCAATTATCATACCCAAAACCGCTACCTTGGGGCCACGATACGCAATTCAACGCCCCGTATTCCGTCATCAGCCCTCCGCGTTCACTCACGATGCTAGCCTCACTTGACCTGGCGCTGCCGCAGTGGAGGCCGATGACAGCATACCGGCACTACGGAATGCTTAAATAACCCATCGCATTCCGCCCCCAGCATGCGTCGTTATTTGACGCTATTGTTCGTCGAATTCTTCCATCTCGCACTTCGTTCGTTTCCGTGAGGCCTACCGTGCCCGTATTACACGGATGGGTGCTTGCCGCCCGATCCATTTCGAACAGCGGCCAACGGGTCACGGCAGATGTCACGGCTGTCCGAAAGACTGCTCACCGCCGCCGTTGTTGCACCCGTGTTCGCCAGTTTCCGGAACTGCTCAGCGGTTACCCTTATCTTCTTCGGCATCCGTACTCTATCGGAGCCGCACAGCTTTTACCCAAATCAGATCTCGATGCGCACTGCCCCGTGGCACAACAGGCCGAGGAAAACACACCTATTGGTTGGCGAGTATTTGTCACACGCACTTTATGACCAGGAGCCGCTCAAGCGTCGGTTCGTGCTCATCTCCCACCTCTTGTTATCCTGCCTGCCCGACTCGAGCCGACTTGGTAATATTTTTCCGATGCCAGTTTGTGTCTTGCCGTCTTAATTGTTTATATCTCACGCGTCCCGGCCTGTTGAACCGATGCGAAGGAGCCGCGTGTCACCTGACGGGATCCTGCATGACGCTGTTCAACCACCGCGCACCAGGACTTGGCCGAGAATATGCTGAGGGCGATGTGCCGTGTTCAATACCACTTTCGTTGGGCTGGCGCGGCGCTGACGCAGGTTCCGAAGAGTGCGCAGGCGGACCTGGGCAGCCCATTGTGGCCAGAACCCCCTTGGACGACCAACTTAGCGTGAGCGGTCATCGAGTATGACGATCGGTAGATATCTACCTGGAATACGTGCGGGAGCAGCAGCAGACCAAGTGGCATCAGAGACGTGATGCCAACTGGCTCACGAATCTGGCTGGCAACCGTCTCGAGGCCTTCTTCCACCTTCGGCGGGCATCCTGGGTGTCCAATTTCAACCACATGACGCACAACTCCGTTTTGGCTCATTGAGCCGAACACCGTATTGCTTAATGCTACAGGCCGTTTTCTCATTCCCCACCGTCCAGTCTACGGCATGGCGTTCAAGGGGAACCTACACGCAGCGGCAAGCTCAGGTCGTACCATGAAAGCTGGTACCGCCGGTTTGCAACATACCGATTCGTCACGGCCTCACAAGGATCCGGTTCCTAGAGGCTCTGGTGGAGGTGCACTGCGTAACATTCCGCTGTTCTCGATCGTCAACCATGGAACCGCACCCACTGGACGCTCCAGCTGGCCGGTAACGAACGGCTGGCGTTCATTTGCTCCCAGTACCTTGCGTACGGTGGTCGATCATTCCGGGCGGTGGGTGGTTCTAGAAGGGCTGCACTTGGCACCAGATGACTTGTCCCCCCGACTCTTCTGTCACGCTGCTGGTCTGGTGGAGGCTATCATCATGCGGGAGGATAAGCAGGGCGCCCGACCTGGACACCGTGCCCGTCTGGAACAATTGGTGGTCGTCAGAACGGCCCGATCAACAGGACACAGACTGCAGGGTAAGTTGCCGCTGGCAGCACCGCTGGCAGTCTGGCGCGCCGAGGAGAGAGGTCCAGATGTTTGCCAGAGGCTGGCGCTGTGGGAGGATGGTACAGCGTTTGTCGCCCAATTGTGGCCAGGCAACGAGGACGGAGCAGGCACCGTCCCGCTGCTGCCCGATTCGCTGTTATCAATCACGGTGAACAGGTTTGGCACCCCACTGAGGGGCTCTTCCAGACACTTTTTTTGTTGGGCTTGGCCTCTCTCTAGGGCCATAGACTACGGCCCGTATGACTGTTGACAACTCAGCCCAAGGTTCGGGGTCCTTGGCACCCGAACTACACAGCATTTCTGCCCAGCCTGCAAAGAAAGGTATCAATTCAGCAATTGTCATGCAGCAGCGCTGGCTTGTTGCTTCATGACATAGTCAAAACCTAGCGACACTTGACATTCGTCCCTGGCGGTTTCCCGGCTCTAGCCTCTTTCAGGTAGCTCGTCCCCCGAGTGGGCTGACAGCTCAGCGCCCCAGTGGGCACCAAGACTCCTCCATGCTCACGAACCACGGGCCTGGTCACATTGCTTTTTTTTCCTTTTTTTTTTTTTTTTTTTTTTTTCCCTTTTCCTTTTGTGCATTTTTAACTGCTGTTTCCTTCCCTTTCGTTCATCTGATGGGACACGACGGCACCTGAACCTCGCCAATGGCCGTCATCGAGTCCGGCGCCGCGCTATTGTGCGTCCACGCTGTGTTCATGCCATTGCTGGCGTCGGCGGTTCAGGTGTGCGTCTCGGGGGGTGCCGTGTATTACTCGTTCCCAGTCGCGACTGCTGCAGCAACCAAATGTCTTGATTAGTGTCATGGTTCGCTCGAGACCCAGCAGATCCGGGCCCGAGTGGCACCGTGGTCGTTGCAGACCGGTGACTTGGCGCACGGCAGCGGCAGAGGTACAAAAAGCAATGTCAAAAACGAAGAGGGAGAAGAAGAAAACCAAAAGAAACCTTTCCCATCCACCGCCTTCCAGCAGAACGGAAAAGCAGCCGGCCAATGCGTGCCCAGAGGCGCTGCTTTACCCACACCGAGTGGCTATCACACCAGTCTAGCCGCTGATAGCTGGCCGTTTCTGCTCAACTTCGTCCAGAGAGAGCAGCAGGAGAGCAAAGAGCCTCTTGTTTCCTCCGATTGCCCATCCATCCGTCTGTGCCTTGTCCACGATGCACCGTTCCGTCCTTTGCTGAGAAGTCTTTCCTGCACCTTTGCGAACAAACAAGCCGTCACGGAATTGACAAGACGAGATATGGCACAGACCACACAGACAAGGGACATGCGTCTTAATTAAGCACACCTCTACTCTTCGAATCCCTTGCGGCCACATCACTCCGTCCATTTCTCCTGCCTCACTGTCCGTCGCCAGGCCAGTTTTCTGGAGCCTGAGTGGCACCATAGCGGACTGTGCCGGATCTATAAAGATGATCCCAGGAACGACATCACCGCTTGTAACTCCCCCTACTCTTTTTATTCTACCAGCCCTCGCTCTCCCACAAGTCCAATCCAGCCAAGAGGCATAGGCATTCTGCAGATCTTCTCCCAAGCGTGATCACCCACCCACACCGTCCTTTGTTCGAAACAAACTCCACACCGTTGCTATCGATCCCTCTGCCTAGCGGTGACGAATCACCGACTTCTCGGGAAACTTTAAATTCTGGTTCTGTTCAAGAACCCGGCGCTCCCGGATACACACCCACGCCCACAGACACACACAAATACACACATACACATACACGCACGCACCCCCACGCGCACACCTCCACAATGGGGTACGAGACCTGGGAAAGCAAACTTCAAAGTAGGTCATGATTCGATTTCACTGGCCCATTTCAATTGCTGGAGGCGTTGGGAGTGGTGCTATCGCCCTCGCCAAATCACAGATCAACTAACCATTCATTCCTGCTTTTAAACAGAAGTCTGCCTCTCCCGTGGTTATCCATCACCCGTATTCCAGATAGTGTCGGATCGGCGAGGTGAGTCCTGCGCCCTCCCTTTATCACCATTACTTAACCCTCCCTTTCCCCACCTCGGGGGAAGGCCGACTGACAATCCCGCCCCTTGAATTTAGGTGGACGTACTGCCTGGTCCAGCGTAGTATTAGTCAACGGGCGACCTCACAGCGCCCGGTTCTGGTACGACGGCAAGAACCTCCAGAATGCCAGGAACGACGCCGCCGAAGTGGCGTACAAAATACTCAACCCTCTCACACCCATCTCGCCGGCTACCAGCAGGAGCAGCGGATGGTAAGGACTACCCAGGTGGTGGTAGTGGCGAGGGGACCCGGGAGAGGATGGAGCGAGAGCGGGGAAAGGAGAGAGCTGGGATGGATGGGCCCGCTCTTTTTCTCTAGAGGGCGGAGCGAAAATGGCCGTGTTTCGGCTGGCTTGTTGGCTTGGATCTTCCCCTGGATGGGGGGAAGTTTGAGTCGAGGCTGGCTACATGTGTGCCGTTTTACGGTTCTGCCCTGCTGGCTGCGGCGGTCTGTCTCCCATTCTTCCTTTTTCTTCCCTCCTGCTTTCTCTCTCTTGCTCTCATTTCCCCACGCATTCTGGCTCTGATTCCCTCGTCGTCTCGCTGCTGAGGTCAACAACACCACCCGGCTCTTGTCGGCAACATTTTCTTCGGCATCTTTCCATTATTCCCGGGTTTCTTGGCTTCTTTCCCCCACCCACTTTGAACTTACGCTACACTTCTAATGTACGATACTGGCATGTTTTCCTTTTTTCCATTTCAACCCCCTATTTCCTAGGCGAGGCATCTCTCTCTCACACACCGGAGTTTGAAGGAATTGTCATGCCACACGACAAAATCGGATCAAATAGTTTCGGATGGCGGTCTCCCCAAACGGATTCATCAGCGACGGAGGAAGTTTCGTTATCACGCGTGGTTTTTGTCTGTCTGTTGGGTTGTTTTTCGTTATCACATCACATCATTCGGCAGCGTTGGCTTTTCTTTTTTTTTTTTTTTTCTTTTTTTCTTTTTCTTTCTCTTCTCGCCCTAATGCTTTTGCATTGTTCTGGTCCGTTTGCTCTAGGCCGCGTGGTCGGGCTGGGCTGAGCGGACGGACTGGCTGATACCCCAATTCTGAATTGGCTTCTCGAGAAAGGGAGGGATCATCGGGCTGAGTTTCTCCAATTTTATCTCTCGGTACTGGACGGGAAAACAGAGGCAAGACTGATATCAATCAATATTGCGACGGCGGCAGGCAGTTTGGGTTTGGAGGATGTCTATTTTCATCGTCCGTTCCCAGGTCCCCTGACGGGGAAGCCTGGGATTGGGAAAGGGAAACGGAATGTCTGCAGCTCCCGTGGCTGACTTGTTTGCCTCTTGGATGCCGCGGCACACTCTTGTTCAATTGTGCTGTGCTGGACCTGGGCGGTGGATGCTTCCGGGAAGAGCGGTCTGCCCAATCCGCCGCCCGGTGAACGTGGTCCACCCCGGTCATACAGACCGGACAAGGGCGGGATGGCAGGGAGGGCAGCGCGAATGCCATGGGGCTTCGGAGGCACAGATAAAAAGTTTTCTCGTGTTGTTCATGGCTACTTGGGAAGGGCTGACAGGATTGGTTTAGATTGGATGGGCTATCACTCTGTTTATTGTTAGGGTTGTTTTAGATTGGATGGGCTATCACTCTGTTGTTAGGGTTGTTTTAATTACTGGGAATGAATACGCTCCGGTGACGGACATTTCTCCGACTCTGTCACGCCCCTTGCCGCCCATCTCGGAAGAGTTTATTTGATCGGTCCTCACCATCATGGCAGATTGAAGAGATAAAAAAAAGAAAAAGAAGGGGAAAAAAAATAAAAAAAAATAAAATGCAATTACAGTTCTGGAGCTATGGGATGGGGATCTCCTTAGCTGGGCGAGATCGTATTAGACATAATCCGGGGTTCGCTGGTCGATCAGATAAAAATGGGCTCGGCCTGACTTTGAGCAATAATTACGATAATTACCACACCGCCCGGTGAAAACCCATTGAGGAATTGTTTCCCGCCTAGGGAAACCCGGCAGGTGTTGTCGCTCGAACCAAGCGCCAGAGGGTGACGAGGATATGGTAGGTTGACTCGGTGTCCACGTAGACACAATCCGACAAGTGAAGCAGCAAAGCAGCAGCATCATGTGTTCCCGTGACCGGCGCCACCTATTGAGTTGGCAGGCAGGAAGCAGCACACGGAGGCAGGGACCGAGGGGTGGTTTCATGCACTGCAATGCGTGGACAACTGATACGTGAGCTTGGCCTGGGCAACTACCGGACTGCGTGAACCAGTGGATAAACGGCTGTTTGAGGGCGGTCAACATTCGCTTCGTTCTCACGTGCACTCTTTATGCAGCTGAAAATCGAGTGGCCAGCCTTGCTCTCAGCGGGTTCCATCATCGAGACCTGGAAGCGGTGTGTGGGGCAGGAGGTACTGGGCGAGTTGCGCGAGCAAGTGGGGTTTGCGCAGTTTGCAGCGGAGGCCCGGGAGCGGGTGCCGAATATACCGTACCGTACGGTAATTCTCTGATTCCCTAGGCGCCGCCGAGATAGGACTTGAATCCCGCTTCCCAGTCCGAAGCGATCCGTCGAATTGGCTTCTGAACGGAACGGGGTGATCCATGCGTGTACCCAGTGAAAATCATCGCGGGCCGTCACGGTCGGATCGGGATCCCGGAGGGGACGGCAGCCAGCCCAGGCCGTGCCGGCTGATTGGAACAGGGGATGCGTGAAGCACAGACGCTCCCGCGAACCCGGCTAAACCCCGGGCCGTATGGCAATTTTTCGAGAAGGCTCAACCGAGAAGGGCGACCGCGACGTCGCTCCTGGCGTGTATTGGCGATCCCACCACACACGTAACGATGCCTCCGCGGTTGAACATCTGGTCGGCGTGCAGAGCCCTTTCTATACGGACCCGGGCTGCCGCCCAACGGCCACAGCCCGGTCCGGCAGCTCTCGCACGGGGGTTGGCCGACATGCCGACCTCGCGGCTCCCCGAAAGCAACATCCCGCCGCCGCCGCCGCCGCCGCCGCCGCCGCCGTCTTCTATGTCCCCCAAGGCCGACCCTCTTCTCCCATCCGGCCGCGAGAATGAGGTCGCCCTGAGCCAGCTGCAGATGATCGAATATGGCCTCAGCCCCCTTGACCCCTCGGTCGAAGGCCACAAGTACGGGCTGCCGGAAGTGCCACTACCAGCGCAGAAGAACGCAAAGCACCGGTACGACGATATCGTCATGCAGGTTACAAAGCTTCTCATGAAGGACGGGAAACTAGCCAAGGCACAGAGGGTGAGGAGAGAAGCTCCCGATATTGTGATGCGAGCAGAAGGTGTTCTGACAGAGCGTTGTAGGACATGGCCATGATACTCAACTACCTGCGGACATCACCTGCCCCAAAGCTGGACCCCTCGAAGCCCCTCCTCCCGGGCGCGCCTCCGCCGTCTCACCTTCCCCTGGACCCCGTCCTCTACCTCGGTCTCGCCATCGATTCGGTTGCGCCGCTGATCAAGATGCGAGGCTTCAAAGGTCTAGCCGGTAGCGGCAAGGCCCTCGAGGTGCCCATGCCCTTGAGGGTCCGGCAGAGGAGGAGAATTGCGTTCAACTGGATTCTGGACGTCGTGAACAAGAAGAAGTCCAAGGGGAGTGGTCGGGCCATGTTCCCGCACCGCGTCGCCGAAGAGATCGTGGCCGTAGTGGAGGGCCGGTCACCCGTCTGGGATAAGCGCATGCAGATTCACAAGGCTGGCACGAGCAATCGTGCCAACTTGAACAACTACGCCATCAGGGGTATGATCTAGACGCTGGGGAAATATTGGTGTGGTGGCCCTGGAGGAGTAGGAGCCGGTCTGAGGATCCTCTTCGGGGGGGGAGGTTCGAGGTCTCCGGTGTGTGGCGAAGGTCTGAGTGATGCCCTGTACATTATTTGTATGGATATATATTCATAGTCCTTACGCGCGATCTTACGACGCTGACCTTCTAGGTTGTGACCGGGGATCTCCTTGCACAACTTGTGCGGTAAAAATGTACGCCATTACCGATTGAATCCCTAGTTGTTTGCAACGGGGCCCGGAAGGACGATGGGTACTTTAAAATCCGGCACATGAATCCGGCTACTCCTCGGTCCGGCCCAGACCGGCCGGTAGACGCAACCCCCCACCACCAGTGGCGCCCGGGTCCTTCCGCTGTCGTTGGATGCGCGCCAGATCCTTGGGACCTCGTCTAAAACAGCCGTGGCTACGAGGATCCTACAGTGCATACCTGAATCAGACCGGAGCTAAACCTAGCTTGCTCCTTGGGTCGATCTGAGTGCCTTTGTTCAATCATCTCCGTCTCATTCCTTCTTGAGCTACGGCACGCTTTAGGCTATTTGAGAGGAGGTGAGGTAGGGCCTGGCCTACATTATACGCAGAGATCTGGGCTCCAGCAGTTGTTACAGCACTCCTCCGTCAAGCTCCCGTCGAATACGCAAACCAGAGCAGTGGCCCACTGGACCTCTCCACCCCGCACGTCATCCGCCGCGAAGCCTTGTCCATATTAGAGATTGAGAAATCCCGTGTCCCCGCCAATTCAAAGTGCCGTTTGCTTCGCGTTTTTCCTTTCTGCTTATCGATAGTTGGGACCAAAAATCGCACATCTCCGTCCGAGCTCTGTGTTACGCAGTGGATCAGCGCGCAGATTAGCACGTTTCCGAGGGGCTCCTCGCAGCTGGTTCGCCGGCTCTTGGCCTTGCCGACTGCGCTTGGCAGAACCAAACCCCCGTCTTGCGCCTCCCCAGACTCGTCTTGGCAGCACCTTCAGGACGGGGAAGTAAAAACAGCTGCCCCGCCATGATCTGAGGTTCGACAAAGAGTGAACTCGCCCGACACAAAACACAATGCTATTTAAGCGGCTCGCATTCATTCGGAAGCCACCTCATATACTGCCTCGCTGACAACCGTTGGGCAGCGCAACTGCCAGCCACCACCTAGTTTGTTCGATCTTCGCGGCGACCTTGCCGCTATACCTGGTTGCGCAACACACACACTCACAGCCAGCGAACCGTCGCCACAGCAGACCGCCGAACTGCCCACCATGGCCCGGCATCAAGCGATGTCGATGGAGGCGATGCTCGATGAGGAGAGACGAGAGGTGCTTGCGCTTCTGGAAGGGACTTCGAACCAGCGACCCAGACCGCCCAGCTCGCTGGGCGCTCGCTCCCCATCCCCATACACAACACCCCGCTCCCCGGTGCGCAGCATGTTAGATATTGGTGATGCCCCTCCGTCCTCTTCACCCCTCTCCCCAGCCTCTCCCTCGAACCTTAGTGCTAAGACCATCCCGCGATTAGCCCCCGTGAGGAGCATGCTCGATGTTGACAGCCCCACGCCGCCGCCGCCGCCGCCGCCGGCCGTCCGGAGCATGCTGGACATTGACACGCCGCCCGGGGCAAAGCAGGTGCTGAGTACGCCGTCGTCGCCGACTGGCTCGGGTTCTCGCGCCCATTCTGTCAGTAATACC
Source organism: Madurella mycetomatis (assembly GCA_022530565.1). Taxonomy (NCBI): domain Eukaryota; kingdom Fungi; phylum Ascomycota; class Sordariomycetes; order Sordariales; genus Madurella; species Madurella mycetomatis. The sequence continues at coordinate 7,349,518 of JAJTVB010000003.1, read as the reverse complement.
CATCCCAGGAGCATGTCGGACGCTGCCATGAGACCGGTCGACTTCGGACCCCGCTCGAACACGGCTAGGCATGATCCGACCTCGGAATACCAGTTCGCTGGAATCATTACAAACAATGCGGGCCAGGCCCTCCCGAAACGGGTCACGCAAGGCGGCAAACGCGCCAGCGCCATGGCCGAAGTGATGAGAGGGAACGATGTAACGGGCCTGGTCCTTCCCGGCGACAGGGGCCGCCATCATTCCTCGGCCGGACCGTCAATGCGCCTTTCGAACAAGTCAATGTCGCCGCATAATCGCCTGGGCATGCGGTCTCACTCCCCTCGCGCCCCGCTGCTCGGTCGCCCTTTGAGTCCCGCCGGTCAGCGAATGCTGGGTGACAGCCAGAACGTTGATTACAACAATGCGTACAGACATCTATCGGATGCCGCTCTAGCGCGGTCAGGGGGCAGCCTGTCGGAACTAGGACGCCGGAAACGATCAAACGATGCCGCTAGGAACGGGAGGCTAGCTAAGGACTACCTAGGCCCAGACGGCGAGCTGCTGGCCGAGGATAGCAGCGACGATAATGGAGGAAGCTCTTCCGACGAGGAAGACGAGCGCGGGAGGAAGACTGCTCGAAGCTTTGACAATCTCAAGTCCCCCGACGGGTCCGAGTCTTCAGGGCCGCAGAAGACGGTGCGCAGCCTGCTGGCAGCGGCCGAGGAAGAACGTAGGTGATTTAATTACACGAAGCCGCCACAGCGCTGAGGCGATGCGCCGGGTTGCTGACCGTTCTGACCAGGCGTCCAAGTAGCTGCGAAGCAGCCGGCATACCAGTACAGGTCCTTGTTTGATGAGCCCGAGATCACAGTGACGGCGCCATCTGGCGAACGGGTGAAGCACAGCAAGCCTGTCATACACCCGGCCACGAGTTTCGATCTGCCCCCGAGGACCGGCTCGCGCACGCCCATAGACTCGGACACGGAGGCGGACATTACCGACATCAAGCGGGCGCAGAAGCTGTCATTTGCCATGACGCAGATCATGGACACGCCCGAGTCTCACCGTACCATCCAGATCATCACCCGCGGCGAGTACGCCAAGCTCGTCCAAGACGCCGAAGAGGAACACCGACCCCCGCGCAAGTACCTGGTGGCGACAGACCTTAGCGACGAATCGACGCACGCGCTTGAATGGGCCATCGGCACCGTCCTACGCGACGGCGACACCCTCCTGGCCATCTACTGCGTCGATGAGGAGACGGGGATCGTGGCGGGGGACGGCAACGCGGTGGTGCCCGACGAGCCCAAGGCGATGAAGGAGCAGGCGGCGGCCATCAATGCCGTGACGACCAGCAAGACGCCCGCCACGCCGAGCGGCACCAACCTGCCGCTCCACACGCGCCCGTCGCCGCTATCCCAGGCGTCCGAGGCGAGCATCTCGCCTGCGCCGTCGAGCCGGGAGCGCAGCAAGGCCGAGGAAGAGCGGTACCGCGCGGTGCAGGAGATCAGCGAGCGCGTAACCAAGCTCCTGCGCAAGACGAGGCTGCAGGTGAGGGTCATTGTCGAGGTGCTGCATTGCAAGAACCCCAAGCACTTGATTACCGAGGTGATTGACCTGGTGAATCCGACCTTGGTCATCTTGGGAAGCAGGGGGCGAAGCGCGCTCAAGGGGTATGCATCCGCTTATTCCTTTCTGCCCCGAATATGCCGGACCGTAACTGACGTCTATTGTGCCTAGCGTCATATTGGGCTCGTTTTCCAACTACCTGGTCACCAAGAGCTCGGTGCCCGTCATGGTGGCTAGGAAGCGCCTGAGGAAACAGGGCAAGTACAAGCGGGTGCCGTCTGCGCACCAGGTCAACAATATCCATAACCCGGCGGCTCGGAGCTTGGCGAACGCAAAGATTGATTGACGCCGGGAGCCAAGGGAGGCCGTAGAAAAGGCACTCCCGCTAGCCAAGACTCCACATGCAGCCGATTTGGGTTCTTGCTCTTTTTGCTCATGGGCCGTTGGGTTGCAGCGGGTATTTGTTACTTTGTCAGGTGTGTGTTGCTATAACTATGGGGGCTGTCGTTTATTATGGTTGGCTTGGACGATACTGTATAAAACACCAGGGAACAGACTCTCGCTTTCTAATGATATTATCCGTAGCATGGCAATGGTCACTCTGCTGTCGCATCGGTAGCTGTGTGTATATGAGGTGGAGATCGGGTTTGATGATGGCGTGGAGAAAGTGTTATTTGACACAGGCTACAAGGTGTGCGTCAGGGGCCAGATGTACTGAACGCCCTACCTACCGTTCGTCCTAGTAAGAACCTGCGTTCTTATCGGTAGCGGCCGATAGATATGTAGTCTTCTCGGATGACACCCGGAAGTCTGCACGTATAGATCTTCGGGTACTCCCACCGCGATGGCCCTGCTGCGGTATTTGCCTCGATAGTGGATACGCAACGTCAATGTGAAGTGGTCAGGGCTAGACGCGGGGTGCAGAACAAGTTGCCCCACTAAAACACACAAGGTCCCTTGTCTCCGCTAGAAAGGGGGCGCCGTTTCCATTCTGCTTCTCTGTCCTGCGTGTCTCATCGCTTCGGGGGTTCAGACGATGGAAGACTCAACTTGACGTTCGGCCTGCGTCACACTACTTGGCCAAAGCCGCATCTGCCCGGGGTTTGCTCGCCAAATCAGATAGCCCGGAATCAACAGACGTGGGGCGGGTCTGGCAGCTGTCTCGAGTGAAGTGCGCGGGACGGAGCATATTTGCCCCTCCCTTGACAAGGAATTCTCGGGATTGTGCGGGGCTGGTTGGCTGTCAGCGAATGCCGCGGGGTGGGACTGCATGGGGCGGGGGGAAGCTCTCCCAGCCTCTCGTTTTTGGGGGGCCCCTCGTCGCATCCAATCCAACGGTGGGACGGACCGGTGGGGGATGGGATGCAAATGCGATGCGATGCGGCCTGAGGATCTGAGGCAGAAAACAACGACGAACCCTCCGTTGGCATTGCGATGCGACAGACTTTTCGGTCTTTGAACTGCGCGGACACTTTGCCGGTGTTGAGAGACGGGGCCGAGAAAAGAACGGCCAGAAAGGCGGCGTGAATCGCATCCAATTTCGGCTCAACCGCTAACTTAACCCCCACCGGCCGACTCACACCACCAACTCAAGTGGGCATCGCGCCTGCGCCTGATCGGCCGGTCCCTCTCTTGCGCTTATCGAAGCAGGCCGAATCTCTATCGCGGGAGACACCGCAACACCGTCCGATGTGATGCAGTCTCTCTTCACCGTCAACAACAACGTATCACTAATCAGCATCACTGTCGCCCCCAGCGCCTGGGTCGCTTCTCTCGTGCTGTCCCTGGTATTCATCTTCCTGTACCTGCCGCCTCTGCCGTCGATCCGGTGGAGATCATTCTTCTTTAGACGGCGCAAACAGCAACGGAAACTTTCGCCAATCATAGAGGAGGACGAGGAAGACGAGGAACCCTTAGAAGAGAAACCATTCCGGCGGCGACAGGTCGAGGACAAACCACTACCCCCGTTACTCACCGACTACCCGTACGACATCACCACCAGCACCAGCGCCATTGCCGCCACCAGCGCTACCGCCACCGGCACCAGCAGGGGTGGCAAGAAGGAAAAGTCGAATCGCAGGGAGCAGCTCCGAGCCAGCAGCAGACGGAGCAGCAGCAGACGGAGCAGCAGTTCTAGCAGAGGCACCGGTGACGGAGGAGGAGGACCGGGAAATCATGGCGGAAACGGCAGCGATAACCATGGGTCCTCTCGATCATCTCGACGCGTCGCTGGACGACTTCGCACCGTCGATTGGCAACCCTCCCCTTCCGTTCGGGTACCCGTCAGCCCACTCGGGCTTCCGGAGCGACGACACGGCGAGCGAGGCTTCGGATTCGGGGGCCTCCGCCGGTGGCTACAGTCCTCCGGCCTGGAGGCGCCTCGGCAACGGCGACCGCAGCAGCGGCTTCTGGCGCAAGAGTGACAACGTGATGATGATGATGATGTACGACGACGTGGGTCGCTCGCGTGAGAGCAGTCCCGAGTACGAGAGCGCCGACGAAGGGGACGAGATCCTTGCGCAGGCTATCAGGACAAGGTTGCCGACGGGGAGCCTGTCGCCCGAGAAGGAGCGCAGCCCGGAACCCGAGTATTATCCCGCGCAGCAGCATCTCATTGACGATGCGATCCACATCAAACAAGAAGATGTAGATGATCGTCTGGCATTGAGCGAGCTGAAGGATGGGATCCTCAAGTCGAAGGACATCGCAGACAACTGTAAGTAAGAAGATGCCTTTGTCCGGTTGCTTCTGCGCCCAAAAACTCACAGCACGCCACCAGACATTCGATTCGCGGTCAGGGCAGAAGTCCAACACCGGACGGAGCCGATTGAGATGGCCATCAACTCCGTCCGCGGTGGCTTCGGCGCCATGACACGCTCCTGGGTATCCATGCTCACCTCGTTTATGGTGGCCATGCTGTCCTATGCGGCAATCCGGTGGCTCTCGCAGCCCGCAGCGCTGCGGCCCGTGCCGGACTTGGTCAAGGTCGCGGCCGTCGCCCGCTCGCTCGAGCCGCTGATCTACTACTCAGAGAATGGCCTCCAACAGGTTGGTGACCTGCAGGCGACGGGCGTCGCCGTCTGGGACCTCGGCGAGAGTGTGAGGAGCAGCAACATGACGTCGGCCCCGATCATCGTAAAGGAGCTGGATGAGCTCAGCGACAGCCTCAAGACGCTGGCCATCGAGCTGACAAAGTTCTTTGCCAACGTCGACGGAGACATCGACGGGTAAAGCCCCCTCCCCTTTTCTCCCTATCCTAGCTTTTTCCTACTACCACCATCCGGAAACTAACCTCTCCCCTCTCTCCTAGCATCCTCATCGTAATGGACTGGGCGCGCCGCGAGCTCTCGCAAGTCCAACAGCTACCCCCTCTCCCGCTATCCTCGGCCTTCGACAACATCCACAACCTCCTCTCCAACGCGGGCATCCTCGAAGACACGGTCACGGGGCAGCCCACGCGGCTCGGCAGCCTCGCGACGTCCTTCTTCGGGCAGTCGACGCCGCAGCGCACGAAGCAGACGCTCCAGCGGACCTTCAACGAGTTCCTCACGGTGCTGGAGGACGCGGTGGCGTCAGAGCTGCAGCACTCGCTGGCGCTCTTCGCACTGTTCGAGGCCATCGACCACCAGTTCCTCAACCTGGCGCGCACCGTGGTGCGCGAGGCGTCGCTGCAGGACGAGCAGCACGCCGACCTCCTCTCGTCGCTGTGGACGCGCATCCTGGGCGCCAAAGCCAGCGAGGTGGCCAAGTACGAGCGCAACCGGCTGCTGCTGCAGAACGTCCGCGAGAAGACGGTCCGCAACAAGGGTATCCTCGTCGAGCACAACCACAAGCTCCTCGCCCTCAAGGCCAACCTCGAGGCCCTCCGCCGCAAGCTCGTCTCCCCCCTCGTCCGCAGCGTCAACAGCAGCACCCTGACCATCGAAGAGCAGATCCGCGGCCTCGAGGACGTTGGCCTGTACCTGGAGGGCGTCAGGACCCGCCAGAAGGGGAAGCTGCTGGAGATGCTCTACGGCAGCGGCAGCGGCAGCGGGAATGCGGCGAGGGTGGAAGGGAGCAGGAGGCTAATTGCTGAGGTTAAGGGAGGGAGGTAAAAGTGTACGGTGATATATAGATATTCCCTCTCTCTTCCTTTTTTCCTTTATTTCTTTCTAGCTTTTTTTTGCTTCTTGGAGGCTTTTGTTACCGCAGTCTATCGAACGGGTGATTGGCGTTGTCTGCTTTTTCTTCCTTTTCTCTCTCTGTTTATTTCAAGGACTCGGATATCGGCGGTCACAGGTCAAGATGCGGGTGGATGTCACTTGGAACATGGAGTGGATTTGGTCGGCATTATTCGTACCTGCTGGAAGGGGGAAAGGCGCGAGACGGTCGACGGCCTGGGTCATTCCGAACACCTTCGGATCAAAGGAGTTGCGGTGCAACAGGAGTAGCTACTGACGCAGGTGTCGACGGGATGGGAAGCATTGCTCGGTTGCGGACATCGGCAAGTTCCGGCATACAGTACAGTTTTGGTATTATTCTAGCATAAGAATACAGCTCCAGTTACAAAATCATGAGTGGACAGCCATATAGACCTTGATGTGGTTTCTGTGCCGCGTAATACACGATATTGCAAAAGCAGTGGTCCTCGGGCAGATTGAAGAACTTTTAACTCTCTATTAGCTAGTGCTCCTGTCCAGGCTAACGCATATTCTAGCCCTGCCAATGACAGGGCCTTCTGCGATGATGGCCTCTGAAGACAAGAATGACCGGGTATTGCGCCGTGCCGGGAAAGCCCGTTCTTGAAACCCCCGAGCAGAACTCGGTAGGGCACGCACTCCTGAGAACCGCAACCGTAAACGCCAAGTCGGCCGATATCATCCCGCCGTGTCCGCCACTTGAGGACCAGATCCCCCCATCATAAGCAAGTCTATCAATACATGAGCATGACGTAGCGATGCCATAGCAAGACGCCGTAATTCATCGTCGGAGAGACCTCGTGACCCCAAATAGAAATAAAGCCAGATCCACCCCATGCTGGCTCTCACCCTGCCCACATCATCAGTCCGGATAAATCGTGCTGCTGCCAAGTCAAGCTGGTATCAAAACTTTTCCCGACCGACGAGAACCGAAAACGCAAATAAACTCCACTCCGAAAGACATAGGCTGTGATATGCTGCAGCGAAACCCCATCTTGTGAGCCGCAGAACTTAAGCCTTCTCCTCAGGCTTCTCTTCCTTCTTGGCCTTGTCGGCCTCACCCTCACCCTGGCCCTGGCCCTGACCTTGCTGCGACTTGATGTACTCATCATAGACGGTCATAGCCTCGTTGACCTTCGCAACGAGAGCGGCCTCGTCCTCGAATCTATTTTAAGTTAGCGACATGCGCATTTAGTGAGAGGCGTTGCAGACTTACAGATTGACAAGCTCCTGGTTGTCCATCTCCAACAGCATACCGGTTATCTTGCCGGCCAGCTCGGGCTGGAGAGCCTGGATCTTTGGGAACAGGTTCTCGCCGAGAATCTGCTTTTGCTGCTGCGGGTTCTGGGTCGTCGCGAGCTGAGACTGTAACAGAGCGCTGGCGTTTAGCTCGCCAGGCGCGCCAATCTGACCCGCGGGAGGCGCGCCGCCTCGTCCGGCAACGACGAAGTTACCACCACGATTGGGACCGCCGCGGCCACCCATGTTGCCATTCTGAGGCCTACCGTTCGGAGGATAACCGGGCATGCCAGGGCCGCCCATGCCCTGGGGAACAGGCATACCCTGAATACCCCGACCGCCAGGGCCACCACGCCCGCCTTGGAGAGCAGCCGCCTGTTGCTGGACCTGCTGAATAGCGGCAAGGAACTGCGGGTTACCGGGCTGAGGATAGGCGCCAGGCGGGAACTGGCCAAGTGGGTAGATGGGCATCTGCTGAGGAGGCATGCCGCCACGACCACCCTGCTGGGCATAAGGAGGGAACTGACCAGGACGGCCGCCCTGCACAGGGGGCATGCCAAGACCACCCTGGGGGAAGGGCATGCCACGTCCGCCTCCGGGAGGCATGAAGCCGGGTTGCTGGCCAGCAGCGTAATAGACCGGCGTCTGCATGTATTGCTGAGGCAAGCCGGCCTGAGCAGCCGCCTGCTGCATGCGAAGCTGGTTGCGGGCTTGGATGCTAGCCTCAAGCTGGCTCTTGCGGACGTCCTTACGCTGGGCAAGAGCAACGTAGAGCGGCTTGCCGTTAATCATGCGCTGGTTCATCTCGGCGACGGCCTTGGTGGCGTCGTCGGGGTTGCTGAAGCACACGAAGCCGAAGCCCTTGCTCTTACCCAACCTCCTCTCGGTCTTCTTCTCGGTCTTCTTCTCGGCCGTCTCACCCTCACTCTCCTTATCGGCCTCCTTTTTATTCTCCTTGTCCTTGCCCTCCTTATCGTCGTCGGAGGATCCCTCACCGATGGCTTCCCGCATCACCTTGGCAGAGGTGATGGGACCGTAATCGGCGAACATCTGCCGCAGCTTGTCATCGTCGACATCGTCATCCAGATTCTTGATGTACAGGTTGACGCCTTGGTATTTGTTCGCCTTCTCAAGGCGGGCAGCCTCGTAGGACTTCCGGAGCTCCTCCTCGCGCTCATGCTTCTTCTGAGCGCGGCCGACGTATAGATCCTGGCCGCGGAATTCCTTGCCGTTGAGCTCCTCGACAGCCTTAGCGGCGCTGGTGTGGGTGGTGAAATTGACGAAGCCGAAACCGCGGCTCTTTCCCTCGCCGTCGCGCGCAAGGGACGACGACGTCACGTCGCCGAACTTCTCGAACAGCTCGCGGAACTCGTCGTCGGAAACCTCCAGATTGATGTTCTTGACGTAGACGTTGGTGAAGTTGGCCTTCATCTCCTCGAACTTGCTCTGGCGGTCCTTCTTGGGGATGTGGTAGCCAACGTAGACCTTCTTCTCGTTCAGGAGCATGCCGTTGACGTGCTTGATGGCCTGGGCGGCCGCCTCGTCGGTCTCGTAGTGCACGAAACCGTAACCCTTTGAGTTGCCGTTCTCATCCTGGGCAACTTTGCAGCTCAAGATGTTACCGAAGGCAGCAAAGGTATCGTGGAGCGCCTTGTTGTCGATGGCAACATCGAGGTTCTTGATGAATACATTGCCCTGGCCGGTCTTGCGCAGAGCCGGGTCCCGCTGGGACCACATGATGCGGCAAGGGCGATTCTTGATCAGAGTGTAGTTGAGCTCCTCGAGCGCTTTCTCGCCATCCTGAGTCGAGTTGTAGTTGACATAGGCATAGCCGAGGGAGCGACGGGTGACGGCATCACGGCAGACGCGGATCGAGGCGACAGAGCCAATCTGGGAAAAGAGCTCGAAGAGCATGGCCTCGGTCACAGACGGGTCCAGCTCGCCGACGTAGAGCGAGGCCGAAGACTGGGGGTGGGGCGCAGCAGAGCTCGGGGTAGGGCCAGCGGTATCGGGATCCTCGGCCTGGTATTCGCCGCCAGCGACGTTGGTGTTGATGGCGGGAGCATTGCGGTTGTCACCACCGTTAAGGCTTGTGTTGCCGAGATCAGCGGCAAGCTGGTCGACAGCGCCGGGGGCAACGGGAGCGGCCATGTTGACAATGAGTTCTAGAAATTCACAACTGACGTCAGTTTCGATGCCCTCGCAACCGGGGGGACAGAGAGGATTCTCGCAAAACGACGTTGAATGCCCTCTATCGCAGCGACGAGCAGCTGGTCAATTGGCAAACTACGTACTGAATGCTCAAACGCTCGGGATGGGATGCGAAGGACGGGGGTGAGAAATACCGTGCGCAGAAAGAGCGACGGTAGACAAAGAGCGAGACTTTTGACGATAAAGCCTCGGTCGGTTTCTTTTTTGCGGAGGGGGACGGAGGCTCGAATGGAAGAACGGACAAGGTCTGTCTTCCAAGGCGAGGCGTCGGGGGTCGGAAGGGTGGTGGTGGTTTTTACTTTTTTTTTTTTTTTCTTTCTTTCTCTTTTTCGTCTCCTACAGGAGATTGATAGGTATGGGTTTTTTTGGTGGTTTTTAAATTTTTTTTGTTGAAATTTTTAGAAGGGTCGCAGAAAAGAAGTAGATGAGAACAGAAACCAGGAACTGTGGTGTCGTACTGATCTGACTTCTTTCTGGGGGTTTTTGGAAAGAATCCGGGGATAAAGGGTTTGATCGTTTGATGGAGGAAGGAAGAGGGCAAGATGGCACCTGCGGAGACAGATTTTTTTTTTTTTCTCTTCTGCCACTTCACTGCACCCACAAATCGGAAAAAATATCGAATTAACCGAGCACGGGGTACCCGGAACCCAGGACTTTGTCAACGACTCATGCACCTTTTCTTTCAAGGTAGTGAGGTAATTTGCACGGCCCTCCCGATCTGTTTCAAACTAGCAAACTTTGAGCACATCACAAGGGCAATGGCACTTTTCAAGTCATCGTCAGATTATCGGGCCGACCGTTGACCTTCTGTGAAGATCATTTTATCGAGCGGTTGAACTCTACCCTAGAAGAGCCATGGCCCGCGCCACTGAACCGCACCACTGGACCGCAAGGTATTTAGAGAGGCGACATTATAGATGGTTAGACTTTGCGAAAAGCATCGCACAACAAATGAACCAGGCCATCGCAACGAATGCCCCTCGGGACAGACCACACCCAGTAGTTGGACGATTTGTAATTCGCGGGCGTTATTCTTCTACTGGGTTCTGATGCCAGCCAGCGCCAAGAAGAGGCCAAGGTGGCGGGGTTCCTTATCGTTATCGGTGGGGACTCCATGAGCTGCTCCCTGCTCATGTCTGCTGAGAGCATATGGAGAGCTCCGCCTTTCTCCCAGCCAGTGCAAGCGACGGTCAATGGCAAGTCGTATGTGAAGGGCCCAAATGATCCAATGCGAGATAGAGACCTATCTTTCTTGTACGGCGTAAGATCATATCTGATTATCAGGCCCCTTCTGGTCGCTTCTTCCTCAGGTGCCTGAGGCATCGTGGGCACCAGATCTGCAGTTGCCTTCACAAGGGGCCTTAGCCCAAAAGCAGTGGCCACAGTGAACTTTCTGGAAGGCCAAAGTGGTAGCCACAAATACTGTTCCCAGCGAAAACACAACCACCAATACCTACCTCGGGCCGAATTCGAGGAGACTATCTAAGGCAATCAGCAATTAATCACTTCCACCAAAGGCACTTCTGGGCACCAGGAGCTCGCGGCAGAAAGGTATTCGTCTGTCTTGCACCACAGTGCCCCTCCATCGCCAAATTTGGGAGCCCCTCGCCGCCAAACGTCCACAACGTCATGTTCCCAACCTTCACAGGAAGCTCGCGGAAGGCGCGGAACGTTAATCTCAGCGGCCAGAAGGCAATAAATCCGTTTACGAGCACGTCATGGGCTCCCCACTCGGCCGCCGGGGCTTCCAAGACGGTGGCTAATGCCCAGGCTGAGCGGCAGCAGAGACAGCAAGAGAGGGACAGGCAGAAGGCCGCCCGACGCATCCAAAAATCATGGAGAGGCCATCGAGTACGGCGGGCCCTAAGGGCTGAGCGCCGCCGCATCATCGACCGACTGTATGAGGAGCAGGTGTCCATGGACGTTGCGCAGAGGACTGTGGAAGCAATCCCGCTGGTGCTGAGCGTGTACCAGGCCTCCCATCCAGATGACATTCAACGACTGAGTTTGCTTGCGCGCGACCTTCTCCAAACCAGATTCGCTGCGTTCGTTTCGGGAGCCATCGAGGCGCCTAGACTGAGCAAATTAGCTAGTATAGTGGTTGCCTCGCTTGGGAGGTGAAGCCCCTCTTGGTCACATCAGTCTCTCCAAATGCTGACTCTTAGCCAAACAGGATTCTTTACCTCGACCACGCGTGTTCGCAAGTTCAGACATTGTTGGAAACCGCCGTCGAGGTCTCAAGAGTAAGGCCTCAGTCGCTGCAGCCTGTACTGCAGCAGTACTACAGGACGCTTGGGAAATATTGCCATAAGCTGGGCCCGGCCTCTCACTTCCTAGACCTCATACGGCGTGCCCTAGTTACGCCGCTTCTGGCATCCAATGCACCCGGTATGTGGCCCGCACCTTACCCGCCTAACTCGAGGTCGCTGAGGCAGAGTGTTCAGCTAACCATCACGAGCCTTAGAGTCGTTTACTCAGGCGTCCTATTTCGAATTCGCCTCCTCTTTCTTGACCCAGCCAGATTTATTTCTGTTTGAGTCGAACGCGGGCTTCTTTGCGGCTGACATAGATGTCGACCATTTATCCGATTCGCTCCTTGCCAGATTGTCGACAGAAACCAGGACACCGGGGTCGCAAGAGAGTCTCATGTGGTTGCTAGCACACTTCGTTGATTTGCAAAACAAGAGGAAACAGCAGGTGCTGCATTCGCGTTCTCTCAGAGCTTTGTACTCTCTCCTATCGGCCATCTCAGACCAGGTCCGGGCCGGGTTTGCACCCTTAGACATGAGAGACTCTGTTGAATCGGACGGTGTGGAGGACCTTGGCGGCCAAACACTCCCACCGTACGTCTCCGATAAGCTCGCTTCGCTGACCGACCGGGATGAGATATCCCGCCTTCTCGAGAAGTTCACTTCGTAAGTCTCAAACCAACCACTCCTAAATGTGCTTACTGACAAAGACTAGGGAACGTGGAATCACATCTGAGTCGGAACTTGAGGATGCAGCCTCCCTCGCCGGCTACGTTCTCACGTTGGTGTATTGCTTCCCGACGCTGAGTGACGATATTCGGATGCGCTTGTATCTCGCAGATGTCCCAACCCAGCACGGCTCAATTCCCGCCGTCAAGTTCTTCTGGAATGCCTCGAGCAAGGCATCTGCCTTCTCCAACATTGTCTCAGACGGGGATTCAGCCCTCAGGATCCTGCGGCAGAGACACTCTCCACAACTCGCCACCGCCCCCGAGGCCGATTCCCTATGGCACCGGGAATGGCGAACAATCCTTCTCTTTCTTGAGCTCTATGTCTTTGTTCTCCGACTGACGGACGACGACGATTTCTTTAGCAGCCTGGGCTCAGGAGCAAGCTTTGGGGGCTCAGGCTCACGCTTGCGCTCAAGCTGCCTACAGCTGGAGGACTTGAAACGTCTCACTCTTTTTCTTAAACATCTCGGCTTCGCGCTTTATTACCACTCCACCGAGCTTCTGGGGTCAACGGGTGGTGTAGTCGATGCATCAAATTCCTTTGATGGCGTCTTGTCATCTTCGTCTCGGCCTAGAAGCCGAGGTGGTGGCAGCCAAGCCTCGGCTGCCCCGAGATTTGTTCTTACCGCAGGTGTCGGCTTTGATGCGTTTAGAAGCCTGGTTTCCACAGCCATGAGGATGATTTACGAGCGTGACTCTAGACGCCAGTTTCTACCCCACCAACATTGGCTCATGACGTCAAAATTTGACATGGAAGGATTCCTCTCTGCTGTTATTCTCGAGGAGCAGCGGCAGCGTGAACTCGCTGAATCCGGAGGTGAGGATGAGGGAGACGGATCAGACCAGGATGAGCCCCTCAGTTTCACGCTGCAAGGCCAGAGGCGGTCTCGGCAAGCACAGCTGGAGAAACTCAGGGTGATGCGGAAACGGGATGCCCGAGAGAGGCTCAGGGCAGCTACTGCTCCTAAGCTCGAGGTCCTGCGAAACATGCCGTTTGTCATCCCTTTTGACATGCGCGTCCAAATTTTCCGACAGTTTGTCCACCTTGATAAGCACCGCAGAAGGGGAGGCAACATTGATCCGGACAGATGGAGACTGGGGCTTCTCGCTCAGCACGGCGGCCTATCACTCCACGGCGATAGAGACATCCTCAGCCGGCATAAAGCAAGTATAAAGAGAGGTCGGCTCTTCCCAGATGCCATGGACGCTTTCTGGGACCTCGCCGAAGGGCTGAAAGAGCCGATACAAATATCGTTCGTGGACGAATTTGGGATGGAGGAAGCTGGCATAGACGGGGGTGGCGTGACCAAGGAATTTCTTATTAGCGTGACAACCGAAGCATTCACTCAGGACCAGAGGCTCTTTATTACCAACAGCAAGAACGCGTACTACCCAAACCCTTGGGCCGTGGATCAGCAAAAGCATGTGCTCCGGGAGGCCGGGGTTCGGGAGGACTCAGACGTGTGGCGGGAAAGTATCACTGATCTGCTGCACCAATACGAGTTCCTAGGACGGATTATCGGAAAGTGCCTGTACGAGGGGATCCTCATCGATATTGTCTTCGCAGGCTTTTTCCTCCTCAAGTGGGCCTCGTCCGGCGCGGATACCTACCGCGCCAATATTAACGACCTCCGCGAGCTGGATGAGGAGCTGTACCAGGGTATGCTACGCCTGAAGGATTATCCAGACGTCAGCGACCTGTCGTTGGACTTCACCATTACCGACCAAGTGTCGCTTCCAAACCAGCCAATCCGCACTGTGACGCGCAACCTCGTCCCCAACGGCGAGAATGTAGCCGTGACCAACGAAAACCGCCCGCTCTACATCAGCTACGTAGCACGCCACAGGCTGGTGGCGCAGCCGTATGCCCAGACGCGCGCGTTCCTTCGCGGGCTCGGTATGATCATTGACCCGGCATGGCTGAGCATGTTCAATCAGAACGAGCTACAGCGGCTGGTAGGCGGCGATAGCTCCGAGATTGATGTCGAGGACCTGCGTCGGCACACGATGTACAGCGGCGTGTACGCAATCGGCGATGACGGCCAGGAGCACCCGACGGTCCGACTCTTCTGGGAAGTAATGCACGACCTAAAGGATCACGAGCGTCGGGACGTACTCAAATACGTCACGAGCACGCCACGCGCGCCACTGTTGGGGTTTAGCCAGCTCAAGCCGCCATTCAGCATTAGAGATGGAGGGATGGATCAGGACAGACTGCCCAGCGCAAGCACGTGTGTGAATCTGTTGAAGTTGCCGCAGTATAAGAGTGCCGCGGTGCTGAAAAGCAAGTTGTTGTATGCAGTTACCAGCGGGGCTGGATTCGATTTGAGCTGAGGAGGGGAGTGTGTATGGGATTGGGCGACATGCGTTTTATGAGAGATGGCAAGCACATCAAGTAGGACTTAGACTTACACATGACGCAGTCGAGGTTTGCAACTCATAAAAAGGGACGGATTAGTGTTCTATCCGGCATGCTGGCACGATCCCTAACAAGCTTGGTCCTCGTTTATTGCAGTATGCTTCCCGGTCCAGACTCGGCCCCCTGATTGCTACTTGGCTGATAACTCAATTTTAAAAGATGGGGTTTCCTCTCGTTCAAATCGAGGATCATCTGCCCGAATAACCCATTTGCCCACGAGAACCTACCGCCCCTCGCCGTCAGAACTTCTCCAGACTAGGTTGCAAGAGGCGGAAGAAAATAGGGGACCGCTCACCAATGCCGCGTCCATACTGACTCACTATGCGTGTTCACTGACTCGTGCATTAGGCCATAGCCGTCGGTCGATGACAGGAGCTGCCTGAGCGACGAAACAATCTCGTTGTCATCATCGCTCGTCAGGATGCGCACGATTAGGCCCATCGGCCAAGCCATGCCCGGTCCGATATGGGGGCCGCCGGTACTCATACACTGTTAGTATGAAATATTGACGGTAGGATTGACGGAGGAGGAGTAGTAGTAGACTTACGAGTTCAACACCGGGCCCCACATAAAATAGGGGTTGTCCTCGCTGAGCACAAATCGGCGCGTGTTCTGATAGATGGGGTCGTCACGATCGAGGTAACCGAACAGGGGCGCGCTGAGCAGCGAGGGGATGTTGGCGTCGTCCTAGGAGCGAGTGAGTCCACTGTAAGCTTTCTCCCTTCCTCTCGCATTTTATCGAAAGGCACTCGAACCAAAACCAGATAGATCAACAGGAAAAAAAAGAGGCCTGACCAACCATCAGCCCGGCCCCGCCATACCCATCAACCTCGTACGCGTACACTCGCCCATACCCGCGATGGTCCACCCTCCCGTATCTCTCCACCCCTTTCCTGATCTCCCCCGCGAGACCTCTCATCCGCTTAGCCAACACCGCATCCCCCACCGCCTCCACGATCCTAGCGCACGCCGAGAGGTACCGGCTGAACATCATGTTGGCGGGCACGAAGAGCTGGTAGATGCAGGCGTCGTCGCTGGGGCGGAAGGCACTGCGGACCATGCCGGTGCCGCCCTTGACGGGGTTCCCGGCGCCGTCATTGGCGAGGGTCTCGGTGGCCGTGGAGGTTTGGCGCCGGAACTGGTAGGGCGGGAGGGCGACGGAGCCGTCGCGGTTGTAGGTGCCGCCGCGGAGCTCCGCGGCCGTGTCGAGGATGGCGCGGACGGCCGCGAGGAAGCTGCCGCGCGCCCGCCCGAAGAAGGCCGTGTCGTCGGTCGCGGCGTGGTAGGTGGCGCACAGCTGGAGGAACGAGGCCAGCGAGTCAAGCTCGTACTTGCACTCGAACACGGTCGTCGCGTTGGGCTCCGAGGCCGGCGTCCCCGAGAAGGGGTCCGCCTGCGGGATCGGCGGCATGACGTAGTCGGAGGTGCCTGAGGTGAGGAAGGTGGCCGCCGCCGGGGGCAGGTCTGCCTCGGGCGGCGCGTTGAAGGCGTTGCAGTGCGGGGCGGCCAGGATGTACCGGGCTTGGAGGTTGATGGCGCCGCGGAAGAGGGAGGCGAGGGACGAGGCCGAGGGGTCGGGCTTGAGGAGGGAGGCGTAGCTTTGCAGTTGGTGGGCGCTGTCGCGCAGCCACATGGCGGGGATGTCTCCCGTGGTTATGAAGGTGAGCTGTGTGCCAGGGTGAGTGAGGGTTTGACTTGGGCAGGAATCTCCTTCGGCTCGGGGACTCATGCCTCTTCATCGTCGTTGTCGTGGGCCGTTCCCCTCCAGGTGATGGCTGTGTCTAGGGTGTTTGGGAAGCAGTTCTCGAACAAGCGGAACAGATCCGGGTCTCTTATCACCTTCTTCATGCTGAGGATAGTCTCCTCGACGTCGGGAAGGCTGAATGTGCGACATGCCTGGATCGGCCGCTGGTAGGACAGCTGGAACCGCCCTGTCGAACGAGGCTCATGATAAGTGGACGCATGCCCAGAGTAATCCGGACAGCTCAATTCGGGATCTAGTGTTACTTGCACCGGCCCTTTCATGCCCCAGGCCAAGGGAACACCATACAGCCACAACAACGACCTCATCGTTGCTTGAGGGCCCCGCGGCACTCAACTTCATATGGCAGACACCGGAAAGTGCACGGTTAGGACATGGCTCGGACGAGGAGCGAAAGTCTATCCTCTTTGCATCGTGATCCGGGAACACATGATCTATAGTACCGGGCTACCGACTGTCGGTCGTGCAACAACGTCGGAACCTATTCTGCCGCCGGCCGTGACAGAAAATACCCGATTAAGCTGTGGTAGCATTAACCGGGTATTGTACTGTAGCTATATGCAGGGTCGTATGCGTACCACTTGTTGTGGTTGCAATGGTTGCCACCAAGGCCTCTCAGAATCGGTTCCCCATTTGGAGGTCTTTGGTCCCTCCCCCGAGAATGGAAATAGAGGACCTTGGCATGCTTTTTGCGGAGGCTCGACATTCCTGCAATCCACTGTGCATCACGTAACCAGAATAGTTGCATCTGCTTGGTATTAAGCCACGGGTCCTGGAGCAGCTCTTTTGCAGTTTTCCGGTCCCCGGGTGCCACTGCAGCATCCCCATCACGAACGCCAGGAACCCCTCCTTGTTCTTACCTTGGAGGTTCGCCTCTGAACTGTCCAAACTTGTGCCTTGCGGTATTTGGACATCGGCTTTCCACTAGCCTGTATGTAGGGGTGAACAACAGGGATTCCAAAAGCGGAACACATAATTACCTACCATCTTCAGAAAAGAATTCCTCGCTCCTTGCACCCCGCTGGATCAAATCGAGTGGTGGCGGACTTAGCATGCCGATGACTTCGGCAAGATGAGTGCGGGTTGAGGAACCCTTCGCGTCTGGGCCATCGCCGTAGAAGGGATGTTTCCCCTCGAAGATATCCCAAATCTAGCGTAGAGCGGGTTAATTCAGATTTCTTTCCGAGAGAATGTAAAACGTACCATGACCCCAACATGCCATATATCGACTGGATAGCTCCACTCTGCCTTCAGCATCACTTCTGGTGATCGGCTGCGCGTCGTGATTCCTTTTCTGGTCACCCCTGACAGCGGCGCCAAAGTCGCTCAGAACAACGTGGCCGAATTGCTTGGGCAATTGAAACCGTCGAGAGGCAAAATATTGGAGCGCCATTGGTAAATTTACGCGGAGAGGGATTCTCTAGCTCAGGCTTGGTACACACCTCCAGGACTCGCTTGTCCACTTTCTCTATTAGGATGTTGCCAGCCTTTAGATCTGTGGCCAATTTGTTAGAGGTTATTAAAGACGGGGATACGGCGACAGGCCTTGTACCCCTGTGAACAAGCTTGCATTCAACGTGAAGGTAGTCAAGCGCAAGAGTCCCCTCAATCCGGCCTTCAGCAGCTCTTCTGTAAATCAGTTGATCGGGTTCCGGCGGGCAAGGTCCTTCCAGCTATCCCGCATAGGTCTCTGGACAAGGCAGGCATGCTTGCCATTGGGATGGTTGAGCTCGAAGCTACCCAAGGCTGATCGAACATGGCGGTAGCCTGGATGTGAAGGGTTGACCCTATTTAGGTAGCTGCAGGTCTCAATCTCTCCCGTACTTCTCCCGTCACGCATGTAGACTTTCAATGCTACATGCCCATGGTCTCTGAACTCGACACATTAGCCATTCGCGAACAAGCAAGCACAATAGCTTGGTGCGCTCACTCTTGGTTGCGTGCCATTCACACAGTCGGTGTGGTTCCAAGGCCCAGCTTGCCCAGTATCTGGTACTTGGAATCATATACATCTCCGATATTCACAGGATAATACTGTCCGGCTTTGAATTCGTCAAATTGCTCTTCCTCGAGAATGTGGCACTCGGGAACAACCTCGAACCCGGTTGTCGGAAACCGCAGGGGTACTAACGGCGCGCTGCGTGCTAGACTCTGCCCATTTGAGAAAAGATGTCATGCCTGCAACTTCGCGCAGCACTTGATTTCCCGCCTGGGTTGCTGGTGATCGGATAGTGGAAAGAAATGAAATTGAAAGAATCATGATCCAAGCCCCCCGACGAGAGAGCGGTTTAGGCGAAACTAAAAATATCCGACACTTCAGACAGATCTAGTCATGGTATGGCGGCTTCGATTCGCCAGGACCAGTCCATTCCGGCTTGCTCGCTTGTTTGGCGCATTATTGGAGATGGCGGTGATCGGAACGAGGAAGGCACTTGCTACGCCGTTAGCGTGCGTAATTGCTGCAGCGCCGGTACATAGGTATCTTGGCTATATCTCTCCTGTTGCTTGAATGGCTGGGGCGTCTGAGCATTTACGAAAAGCCCCTCTTTGCCATAAAATTGGTAACTAATGGAGGCATCCGCGTCGAGGGAAGCTTCTTAGAAAGACATTGCTAGTGGCGGGCGAAGCTTCCTTAGACCTCCCGTGATGCGGCCACGAAGGTGTATGTTTTGGAATGTATGATGCGTAGAAGCGGCGCTTATAGTTTCTGTCTGTATTTCGCGAGATGCCTACCTGACCTATGTTCCATGTAATCGTCGGCCATTCTTTGCCTCCCGTGTTGGTGCATGTAGCATATCAGATTGATTCCTAACAAAGAAATCCGGGGTAACTAGTCTAAAATATGTATTGATGCGTAGATCATGTACTGTACTCTGTACCTTACACAGCAGTTGCGGCTGTAGGCCCCACGTTAGGTTTTAGAGGGAGATCGTCGGACGGATGGTCGGGACTAGGCTTCACGCTGCCATAAATTGTATTCGTGATGTAACCCTGCGAGCCTTGCAGGGCCTTGCTACATCGAACTGTTTACAGTTCATACCGCGGCTACGGTGTAGTGGTCAATATTATCGCTTTCCAAGCAACAGAAGATGTTAAAAGGCTGTGCTGGTACTGCACTGCACTGTGTGTATGTACTCTACACCGTGTGGAAGGGTGAGGGAAACGGCTTTTTTTTTTTTTTTTTTTTTTTTTTTTTTTTTTCCTTTTTCCCACACCTGGGATGAGTTGCAGCTTCCGGTTATGGCTTCCCTCCAAGAATTAGCGCTTGTTGCAGCCTACAGCCAACTACCGAATGTATCAAGTGCTTTATGCCTCCATCTTTATCCTCCTCGTTAGGGCAAACAGGTACGTCCCCATCGCCCCGCGCAGCACACCGTAGTCCCACAAGTGGGTTTGGCCACCGCGCACAGTCGGGAAACGGCACATGGATATTCAAATCCGTCTCGGACGGGATCTTCAGGTCCGCTTCAGCACGACGCTCACATGCAACATCGGGCCAATCGGCACCTGTGGGGTACAGCAATGGACAGCCCTGGCAGGCTTGGCATCGATACTGGCGCTGTAGGGACCCCTGGAACCAACCACGACATATAGTGGTTTTAGTATGCTGTCTTGGCACCTGGCCACTTCATCCCCTCACCAAGCCTCAAAGCTGGCCTCTCGGAAACCCGTACCTGAGCCATGATTTGATGGCAGATTTGGCGTTCCAAGATCACTGGTTGATCGTTTGTGACCGTTGAATCCCAAGAACGAACACATTGCCTTGTCTAACCATGATTCATGCTGCTCTCGGGATAGCAATAGCATGAGGGAGCGACAACAGGATCGCTCAGAAGTCATCACGCCCGGCGCCAGATCGCTCGGGTAAACAAGGGACAGACAATGAAGTCCGAAAGCTCGCCATACCGCAAGGCAGCCATGGCCGCGCCGCTGCAGCTCAGGAGTGTCCCGCGAATAAGCCGCGTCTTGATGTTTGCCTTCGTCTGCGTTGGCTTTATCTTCTTTCTCTCCAGGCTCGATTCAAGTCTGAGCAGGAACCTACCCTTCTCCGGTGGCCGCGGCGGGCCGGAATACGATGTTCTAGAGTACATTGACCCCCTAATCGGGACGACCAATGGAGGTGAGTCTCTCTTCGCAGCCATGACCAAGAGACGGCAATAGCTCACAAACCATCGGATAGGCCATGTCTTTCCTGGCGCGACATTACCATACGGTAGGTTAACCACTCTCATACGCCATGACCCCTTTCCTCTTGCTGACGGGCCATAGGAATGGCCAAGGCCGTTGCCGACACCAACAGCCGTGCTGAAAACGCTGCCGGGTTCGTGTCGGACGACGCGCCCATCATCGGCTTCTCGCACATGCACGACTCGGGAACCGGCGGCCAGCCGTCGCTGGGCAACTTCCCCTTGTTCGTCCACCCGGGCTGCCCGGACGACGACTTCGCCAAATGCTCTTACTCGGTCATGGATCGGCCGACGAACCGTGTCCGGGGCTCTGCCTACGCCGCCCCGGGTTACTTTCGCATCAACCTGACCAACACGGTGCAAGCCGAGATGACCACCACCGAGCGCACGGCCCTGTACCGCTTTACCTTCAACGGCAGTGACACCGTCACCGTCTTCAGCACCGACGCAGACCCTCCCCAGACCAACGTGCCCTACTCCCCGCTCATCCTGATGGACCTCGTCGATCTGATGAACAGTCGCACCATCGGCGGCATCCAAGTCTACGAGGACTCGGGACGCATTATCGGCGAGGGTCGCTACGCTCCGTCCTTCGGGTCGGGCAATTACGATGCCTTCTTCTGCGCCGATTTCAAGGGCGCCGCGATTCGCAAGACGGGCACCTTCAAGAGCAACACTGCAACCGAGGAACCGAAGTGGCTGGACGGCGTTGATCAAAGCTTCCATCTCCCCACGGGATCTGCCGGGGCGTGGATTCAGTTTGAGAGACCTCCAACCAATTCGATCCTGGCCAGAGTTGGAGTGTCGTTCATAAGCGTGGAAAGGGCGTGCGAAAATGCCGAGGCTGAGATTTCCGATTTCCACTTCGAGAGGGTCGAAAGCAACTCGAGGAATGCATGGCGGGAAAAGCTGGCGGCCATTGAGATTGATCCCACGGGCGTCAGTGAGGAACTGCAGACTACCTTTTGGTCGGGGTTGTACCGCACCTTACTCTCGCCTCAAAATTATACCGGCGAGAATCCGCTGTGGAACTCTACCGAGCCGTATTTCGATTCGTAAGTTGTCCGTCCTGGAGCATTTGGGTTCGGCTTCGGCCTGCTGACATCCCTAAGCTTCTACTGCATCTGGGATTCGTTCCGAGCACAGCATCCGCTGCTGACTATCATCGACCCTGTCGCCCAGACCGACATGGTGCGGGCGTTGATCGATATTTACAGACACGAAGGTGTGTATTCCCCATGAAGAACCGGAAGCCGGATTCACTGACTGCCACCAGGGAAACTGCCCGACTGCAGGATGAGTTTCTGTAAGGGCTATACGCAGGGAGGTTCCAATGCCGACGTGGTGATAGCCGATGCCTTTGTCAAAGACCTCAGGGACGGCATTGACTGGGACGCGGCTTATGAGGCTGTCGTCGCGGACGCAGAAGGTAAGGACGGCAGCTAGTTTTCAAGCATCCATCCCCTAATAACAACATGCAGAGGAACCGATCAACTGGGGCGTCGAAGGCCGCGGCAATCTTGTTAGCTGGCACGCGGTAGGCTTCATCCCCTGGGATGACATCGACCGCAACGGCACCGGCCCGATGAGCCGCACCGTCAGCCGCGGCGTCGAGTACGCCTACGAAGACTTTTGCATCTCGCTCCTCGCACAGGGGCTGGGCCACTCGGAAGACGCGGCCAAGTACCGTCTCCGCGGAAGCAACTGGCGCAACTACTGGAATGCGGACCAGCGCGACCTGTACCGCGACGAGGAAGGCGAGGTCCAGCAGACGTCCTTCAAGGGCTTTATGCAGGCGCGCCTGGTGAACGGCACCTTCCGGTACCAGAACACGCGCGCGTGCTCCCCGATCCACCGCCAGCACTCATGCTACTACGACACGGGCCTCGACACGTACGAGGGCAGCCCCTGGCTGTACAGCTTCTTCGCGCCGCAGGACATGACGACGCTCATCGGGCTGATGGGCGGGCCCGCCGAGTTCGTCCGCCGCCTGACCTACTTCCACGAGAGCGGCATCTCGTACATGGGCAACGAGCAGGGCTTCCTGCCCGTCTTCCAGTTCCACTACGGCGCTCGCCCCGGCCTGAGCAGCCTGTGGGCCCACCGCTATATCCCCTCCCTCTTCAATGCCAGCGTCAACGGCATCCCCGGCAACG
This sequence comes from Madurella mycetomatis, assembly GCA_022530565.1. NCBI lineage: Eukaryota > Fungi > Ascomycota > Sordariomycetes > Sordariales > Madurella > Madurella mycetomatis. Next base: position 7,326,838 of record JAJTVB010000003.1, on the reverse strand, counting down.
ACGACTGCGCCATGGGCGCCTTCAGCGCCTTCGCCATGATGGGCTTCTTCCCCGTGGCCGGGCAGGACGTCTACCTGCTCACGCCGCCCTTCTTCCGTGAGACTCGGCTCAGGGCCAAGGAGAAAGGGAAGTGGGCGGTGATCCGAGTCAAGAATTTTGATCCCGCGGGGGAGAGGATTTACATCAAGAGCGCGACGCTCAATGGGAAGGAGTATACCAAGAATTGGATAACGCACGACTTCTTTCTCAAAGGGGGCGTACTGGAGTTTGTGGTTTCGGAGGAAGAAGGGAGCTGGGGGACGAGGGACGAGGATCTGCCGCCAAGCTATCCCGTTCCTGAGTGGCAGCCGCCGACGTTTACCGGCAATGAGAAAGGGCGGTGGGATAGTTGATGGGGGGAGGAGTGTCAGTTGCATGCGCGTATCAATGAACGATGAGCCTCAAGTGCACCAGTCCCTTTACATTTGTGAGATGTCGATTTCTCGTAACCGGGTATCACTTCTTGATTTAAGCCTAACTTTTGTTCACGCCGTTACTGCTGGGGGGGACGTACTCAGTCCTTGGCCCACGGCGCTTTTGTAACAGAAAACTGATTACTCGCCCTCCCCGGCACGCCCCGCGGGAACGAGGTTGGCGGGGGCGGACCTGTATCCGGAATCCCTCCCCGCGGCGGTGTCGGCTCGTTATTTGCCCTAGCCCACGGCGCCCGAGAATATGGAATACCCGGCCCCGCCGACGGCCCCGCAAAAGGTGCTGTGGCCCCCGATCCAGTTCCAGTCCCGGATTGAGGGCCGCCGGCGGTGCCGTCGGCCGGCTGGTTAGCCATATGTACTGACGGCGGCGGGGGTGCGGCATCGGGGTCCTCCTCCCACGAGAATAGCGACCCAAACGGAAAGTGCTGCACCACGGGGAACTTGGAAAGTACCTCGGCATTGAACATCTTGATCATGCCCTTGTTGATCTTGCCCCAGCCGTCCTTGATGCCCGAGATGTCGTACAAGATGGGACTGTGCTCCCAGAAGGGACCCTTCTTGACGTCGTTGATGAAGCCGATGGCCGAGAAGTACATGTTGGAGCCGCGGTGGAGGTCGACTGAGGCGGGCTTGGCCACGTCGGAGGGTTTAGGAGCGCCAGGGGCGGAGCCCTCGAGCGGCATCGGCTCGGACCCGGTGACAGGCCGGGTGAGCTGCGCCGAGCCAAAGATGTACGGCAGAAAGGAGTGGTCGTCGAGACCCCATACCCCGTGAGACCCAGCCGGTTCGAGGTTGTATGTGAGGATGAGCCGGCGGACAACTCTGAGATATCTGCCCACTCTGTCAGCACCCCCCTTCCCCCAAACTAATCAGCCAGGAGCAATCCACATACGGCTCGAAAACCCCCAACACCACCGCCCTCTCCACTTCCCCATCCCCATCCGTATCCCCATCATCCCCATCCCTCACCCGCTCCGCATCACCACCAAAAACCCCCAACTTCCACAACCCCCCCAGAAACGCCAAGAAACTCAGCTCGTGGCCCGTCCCATAATCCAGCCGCTGCGCACTCCCGAACCCGCCCAAGAAATACGCCCGCACCTCCTCCATCGCCCCGTCCCCCCACCTCCAATCATCCCCGAGACAAGCCCGCAACATCTCCCCCGCCCTGTCCTCAAGCAGCCCAAACCACCGTCGGAACGCGACGTTCCCGAACCGCCGGGGCCCGGCCTCGGGCGGCGCGGCGTCGATCAGGGCCTCCGCCTGGCCGAGCATGTCCCTGAGACGGAGGACGGCGGGGGGCTCGTTGGGGCGTGGGGCATCGAGGTGGAAGGACTGGATGCGGGCTGGGGGTCTGGGCGGCGCGGTGCTGGCCGGGGAGGGGAGTTTGCGTGGGCACAGCGCGCGGTTGAGCTGGTAGATGAAGGTGCAGATGTCGCGGTAGGCGAGGGAGGTGAGGAAGTGGGCGAGATTGGCGCCCGTGTTGATGCATTTCTGCGGGACGGAGAAGTGGTGGGTTCCGGGGGAGGTTGGGGAGAGGATGGCTAACCGGGGGAGGGGAGAAGAGGATGGTAATGATGATGTTGGTGGGGTGGGTGTCGCTGTTGGTGCGGGCGGGGGGTCCATTGTGCGTTGTGCGGTGGCCCAAGGAGGTACAAACGATGATTCGGCTGGGTGCTTGGTTAAGCGCGAGTGATAGTGTTTTTCTAACACGAGGTTGGATCTCAAGGGGCTGTTGGAGGTGTTGGTTGCAGGTGGGAGCTTTGTGAGGATGGTAAGTGGGCGGGGTCCATAATACGATCGGGGAAATCGACCCCACTATCGTCATCGTGGGGTAGCCCTAAGCAGAACGGAATCCACAGCACGTTTACTTGGGTATACTGTCTGGTGGAAGTGTATAAGTTAAGTACAGCAGGAGCGAACATACTAACTGTGCCAAGTCTATGCCTTAGCGCAGTTCCTTATGCCTGAGTAGGACACGGGAAAACAAAATTCGGAAATACGGTTCACGTTCTCAATTTCACGTCTTGGTTTCCAATGAGGAGAGAGACCGACCCGTTCCATTTCTCACTTTCGTCTTCTTTTAACTCTTCCACTCTAAGCGTATGATTCTTCCTAACATCGCAACTTCACTGTCCCGCTTCTTTATTTCTCCCCTGCCAAAATCCCCTACCATAACTCACCAAGATCTCCTCCCCTTTTGCAATTCCCACGACTCTCGCCTTGCCTACAGCCCTCTTCCCAGCTGGCAGCACATAAACCGCCATGCACCTCTCCCCCATCCTCGCATCCCAGACGACCCGAAACTCGGCATTTGCCCTCTTCGCCCGGGGGACTCCTCGATAGTCGTTGACGAACCTCGCCTCGTTCCCCATGCGCGCCGCGTCCACGGCCACGTCGGCGTCGCGGTCTAGCCAGAGGTCATAGTCCGACTTAGCGTAGTCGTAGTCATCGCCACCGTCCTTGTCGGTATGTGTACGGCTGAGGCCGAACGGCGCGGTGCCGATATGTACCTCGCCCAGGTACGGTAGTATTAGCTCGCCCGGGCGCAAGTCCCGTGTCGCGAAGAGGCCTGCTTGGCCATGGGCGGGGTCTTTTTCTCCCTCCCAGCTCCGTTAGATTTAATAGCCCTTGGGATTTTAGAAATGTAGCGGAGGCTCACGGTTCTGGTCGGTGATCGGGGTGATGCAGACGGCTGGACATGGCCCCGGTTTAAGATGGCGGGGTATCTCCGGGATTGGATCGGATGGGTCAGGCCGTGTGCGGATGCCGGCCATGTGGGCCGCGGTGAGGTGCGGCGAGTACCGGGGTGCCGTGAGGTAGGGAAGATGGGCTGGCCAGTTCCTCAGGAGCGCAGCTGAGGCTTGGGTGTTTGATCTATCGCGCATTCTTAGGCATAGTAGGACTGAACAGGGGTGCGTGTATGGCAAGTTTCGTAGGTACGAAGGGGAAGAAAACTCTAATGACAAGATTTGTGAAATAGGAGTTCGTGGAAGTATTCGTTGCTCAAGTGTCAGGGTAGAATCTTGTTTCTCGCCGGGATTTTACCGGCCCTGGAGCCTGCCGATTTATCTTGCATGGCACTAATAATGGATTCATATTCTTGTTTATCATGGGAAAGAAGGTAAGGGAGAATTGAAGTAGGAATAGACGTAGAATTAAAGAGGGCTCCAATATTACCTGCGATGTAGCAAGGTCCTTCCGAGGGCCCGAAGAGACGTCCTCTCAGGATACGCGTGTATAGAAATAGTCTTCCAGTTCTTGCCGTATCCAAAACGTAGCCGTATGTAAAATGATCCGCGAAGCTGCCTGCAAGTACCCTAGTCTAGCTGCTATGTCTCGCTCTTTCGGTGAGCCCCATCAACTATCATCACCTGGCGTCCTATACCACCTGCGACACGACGGCTTTCCGCAGACTGATTACTTCATTCAACAAGAAAACCTCCGCCCCCCTCGTCATCCTCCTCGTCCGGCACAAAGAAACCCCCTCCTCCTATATCATCATCGCTCCCAGCATTTTCCATACCAACATCCTCTTCGGCCGCCACCTCTTTCCCTTTCCCCTTGTCCTCTAGGCCCTCTCCTTCCACCGCCTCCGTTTCATCCACCCCGGCCCAAACCCTCTCTCTAATCCTCAACCCCCTCAACAACCGACTCCACATCCTCAGCGCGGCCTTTGTCCTCCTTTCTCGCTCCATCTCAGCCTCCATATCCTCCAGCCCCTCCACGACCGCCAGTACCGCCTCTTCAGTCTCCTTGGGCACCACAACCCCCTTTAACACAGCAGTGCCATGCCTTCCCTTGAACTCAAACCCCGCCAGGGCTGGTGCGTAGTCCACCCCTAGAATAAACGCCGCCTGCGCCGCCCGTTCATGGGTAATATGCACCCCTCCGGGGGGCACCATACTGGGAACGTAGACTTCCACATTCCCAAACTTGTTCTTCGGCACCCGCCCGCTCACCACAGGCGGCGCGGTATACAGCTCGGTCTGCTCCAGCATATAAATCGGCGTGCCCCCCAGCGCATCCCCAAACAACCCCACCCGATCGGGATCGTCATCCTCCTCCTCCTCCCCATCATCCCCATAATCGCCATCAAACCTTCCACCCTTCCTCCTTCCCTTCCTCTTCGGGAGAATCTTTACCCCCTCCTCCCCATCCTTCACCACCCGCCCCAAGCGGTACCACCTCTCCCTCGTCCTCGCAACCCGCACATCCTGCCGCCTGTAAACCCTCTCCAGCCTCGCCCCGGCCTTGGCCCCGGCGCTGACCGTCCCCGCTGGCTGCGCCCCGGGCCGGAGCACCTCGTGGCGCCGGAGGTGCCGCTCCAGGGCGTATACGGGGTGGTCTTTGAAATCGGCCACGTTGCGCGGCATGGGCTCGCGCGACTCGTCGGCGGCCAGCTCGTTCAGCTCGATCTGGTCGAGGTCGGTCTGCACGGGCCGGGTGTACCGCCGTAGGGCGAGGCGCGGCCACCACCAGGAGGCGGGGTCGTCACTGGCGCTGCTACCGGCCGTGGTTGCTGCTGTCGTTGCTGCTGTCATGGGGTTGTCGATGCGCATCTTGCGCGTTTTGGAGTTGTACGCCTTGGCGTAGCGGCGGGTCACGTCCCGCGCGCTTCCGTCGGCGTCGAACGCGACGACGTAGCTCATGCTGTTCAAGGGGTCTGAGGCGGGGGGCTCGAGGGCGCGCGGTTTCCGCTGCGTGTGGGTGACGAGCGCGTCGACCGGGTGCCATTTCTGGTGGGCTACGTCCAGGACTTCGACCCAATAGACTGGAAACGCCGACTCACCGCGGATTTTCTTGGGCGTTGAAGGCGCGGGCCGAGGCGCCGGGGGGGATGGGACGGCCATGGAGGGGATGTGATAGGCAGCGGCGTGTGGATGACCAAGCCGCCGGCGGGGAGAGGGTGTCGTGGAGCTGGCTTGGAACTCGGGGAATTTCGTTTCGTGTTTTGCCACTGCCGCTGCGTACAGTTCGGCCTTCGAGGGCTGCCGCTGCTGGGGTTGAGGTGTTCTCTGCTTTGGCATCGGAGGGGCGCCCGGGACGCAGGACAGAGGCTGAAGAGAGCAAACCAGCCGAGCACTAACACCGGCGGACCGCAGGAGAGCGCAAAACAGCTGGGCGCCAACGTCCCGGGAGCCCTTGAGCGTTCGCGCGGCCTCGAGGAAATCATCCTTTTCCAGGACCGAGTCTATTTCGTCCGGAAGTTGGTACTAGGGAGTGCGTTAGCCTAGATCAGGGCCGGCATAACAAGCACCTACGTACATTTTTGAGTTGTTCTTCGTCCTCCGCCCACAAAGCCCTCCGTAACCCCCGTTCTGTGATGGCAAATTTCAGCCTGAATATTTCTTTGGCTTCCTGAAGACCTTGCTTCAGGGACTCTGTCCGTCCAAACTGATTCAGGGTGGATCTAGGAACCAGCAGAGCGGCCGTCTTTTCCGGAAGTAGCGGTCGAAGGGCATCCTGGACATTGGGGTCGTTACACCACCAGTTCCTACGCTCCACATGCGAGAGGAGGCAGAGAAGGTGCAACTTGTGGATCTCGACCCGGCGTTCCTTTTGCTCTCTATTGATGGCCTTGCGGCGGTCTCCACGGCGCGGTGCCGCAGTAGCCATATGTGCAGCGAGATCTAGACTTAACTCCTTGGGCTCCTCAGCGACTGGTGCACCTGGCGGTCGCCCTGGCTCAATCTCTACTTCCTCAAAGGCGAGGTCGTCACCATCATCGTCGTCGTCGTCATCGTCATCGTCGGAGTCTCTGGTAATGGTCTGTACTGTGGGAGGGGGCAAGATGTCTTCAAACTCAATGTTTTCGTCATCACTGGCGTCATCATTGAGTGCGCTGGTGTGTTCTTGTTTGTTCAGCTCGGCTACCTGGCCATTGTCTGCCTTGGACGTGCCGGGTTGGGCACGTCTCTCCCCTGGACGCTTCCGTTTCAATGGCCGTTCTGAGGCGTCAGAGCCCTGGTGCGCAATCTCGGCTCTTGCTTCGACCAGCATTTCTCGGTATACGTCTGGAACCGCGGGATTTCCGCCGGCCGCTGCCCTCCGTGAGCTGGATCGCGATGTGGCACTCCGCGACGCCGCGCTAGCCCGAGTGGCCTTCGGACTCGCGTCGGCAGGGGCAGCGCGCTTTCTAGCCACCATATCTGTGTTGTTTCATCAAATATTGCGGGAATGGATACGCAATCCTGTGGCGCCTGCCGCAGGGGATTCTAGTGGTATGCGCAGCTTCTTACACCACCCCGTGGCGAAGTCGAGGGAGCCCGCATCAACTCGCGCCTGCCTCTGCGGGATCGACACGCGAAATCACGTGCTGTGTATTAAACTTATTACTCACAGCTGCGAGGTGGAGCTCTCAGCTGCCAACACCTGGCCCATATATCTAAAGCATCGATAACTTGCTCAGGGAGATCAAAGACTTTAAATACCATTTGCATTATTCAGTAAGAGGTGCTTTCGGAGGGAGTTGAAATGCGTTATCAGTTGGGCAATACGCAGGTAGCAAAATATTTTATCACCGTCAGCAGCCCAGCCGATTGATGAGCAACATGGCCTGGAGATATATTATTATTCCTACTCCGCTTTACCCAAACGGGTGTGCCGGACCCTCTGATGCTATTTACATAGGAAAACCGTACCATGTAGGCCGGGTGAATGGCCTGGAGATATACCTAGTTAGAGACGAGACTTAATTGAGACCAATATCATATGTAATCCAGCCATTCTCGCTTAACGTACATGATAAGCGAAAAACCCAGACAAGCGAAAGTCCCACCAAACTGCACCTACTCGATACAAACTACAATAATTCCACCAAAATAGTTCAAAACAATTGAAACTACTCAGAATCGTCTTCTTTAAACGTTTCCACCACCATCTGACAGGTGCGCACTTTATGGCCGGACTCGCCGCAGTTGCCACAACGCCTCGCGCGCGTCTCAGTCCTCGACTTCCGACCGCTACTCGCCTGTATTTCCCCCTTGATCTATACATCCACGTCTCCCTGGTCCTGCAAATCCTGTGCATCCTATACAGAAAGTGATTTTCCCTCCTGTAGCATTTTTTCTAGCCCTCTGGCGCATACTTAGCGCTTCTTTTGCCGCCTGTAGGCCCCGGATCTCCGCTTGCATCAAAACCATCTTATATATAATCTTGGACCTCCCTTCTGCAAAGACGTCAACCGCTTTTAAAATCTCGGTTGAGGAGCTATTTTGATGCTAGGTAATCCGAGTCTTGATGAGATTGGACTGCGAGGAAGCTTCGCTTGGATTGTTTGGGTCTCGTGGAAACCTAGGTATTGGCAGTTATAGATATCCGCTTCTTAGATTCTATACTTCGCAATTGTATTCCGTACAAGCGCAAACTAGCTACAAATAATCTCTAGATCTTCGCATTTAGCTCTCTAGTAGTCGTGTCTCCGATTAAAATGTATAGTAAGCTCTAATTGCCGGTTAACGAAGCTATACGCCTAACGTGTACCGACGCGTCCCATATCGCGGTTAGCAAGCAGTCGGTTGGCTATACCTTCTACACTAGACAAACGAGGAGGAAATCCTTTAGAATCTAGGTCGATAATATACTAAACAATAACCGATTCTTCTAGGTCGGACAATTTTCGCGAGTTAGCTACGATATCGCGTCACGATTGTTGACCACGTCGGCGGCGGCCCAGCTTCTTGTGATCTATAGAGTAGATCTTTGTTGCAGCTCTTGAGCTTAGCTTCTGGTTCTTTTCTATTGCCTAGAGGGCTAGATACACTTGGGCCTCGTCGTTTTTTTTGAGACATGTTGTGTTGTAGAGGAAATTGGAAAAGAAGGTGGAAAGATTATGGGTGCAGTTTTATGGGACTTTCGCTTGTCTGGGACTTTCGCTTATCATAAGTATACGTTATATGGACTCTGTATTCAGGCTAGAATCGGCTATCCTAGTGAAATGGCGCAGGAACACACACCTACACACACAACAACAAAAAAAGAGGGGATTGCGTATTTGTCTACCACGTTTCGTACAGCCCGAAACCACGCGTTTACTATATCAGGATCTTCACATTGGGCCCTTTGGTAATCGATTTGATGTCGAAAACGCGTCGTAAGCTCAGGATATCGGTTTACAAAGTTGTTCGCCCATCGGGGTCTGAGACACGACGCGTCGCTGTGAAATCCGGATGAGCAGCGCGGAAGGAGGTCCCAGATTACAGACCAAAGTCATGTTTTGCCGTCCTGGGTGCCAATTCTGGCTAGCCACGGCCCGCTCTTTTCGGCACCCTAACCAGCTTGCGTGTAAGTAGGCGTATTCTGTAGGTAACCTACCTTTCATCAAGCAGAAGTGCATTTCTTTTGCAATCTCGGATGGCGAGTCTTGAACATTTTTGGAGGGTTTCCATACTAGATACCTACTTTAGTACCGACCGTACCTTAACTCACCGAATCGAGAATCGCTGGAGCTTGACCAGATCCTGCATCCAAGCTTGGATAGCTTCACCGTCCATAAGATGACATACATAGCTAAATCCGGAACCCCAGGTTAGCAACCTCATGCTATCTAGGAGTTAAGGGTTCAAGAAAAAAAAATGGAGGGAGCAAAAGCAGCTCGCCACAAAACTTACCTCTCACCGACAAAAGTGCAGTAGACCTGCCTCCCGTCCGCATCATCGCCGTTATCTCCGCCACTCCCGCCCACCCCGTCTTGCCTGAGAATCAACGGAATGGCGCCTCCCATCAGCACCACCACCAGATCCCCCTTCCTTGCCTGCCGTGGCGCCAAGCCCATCATACCGTTGTCCGCGATGAAGAACCTCCGATCATACCACGGCTGCGGAGCCTCGCCAGTCAAGAAACTCCTCAACTTCTCCTCCTCCGTCTCGTCCTTGGGCGGAATGTGGGCGATTCCCGCGATCTCGGGGCCCAGGCGGTGACTCACCATCTCGCCCAGCTGGATCTGGTCGGCCAGAAGGGTACGCCAGAATGCAGTGATGAAGTGGCCCTGAGAAAACGAGCCTTCGTTTTCATTCAGGTCAGCGAGGCGTTGAACGTAGCTCTTCCAGAACTCGATCTCGAGAGATACGTTTTGAGGTCTGCATGATTCGCCTAGGTGCTGTATAGTGCACATGTGTAGGCCGTAGACGGAGAGAGTGCGCAGGTCCGCCGAGAATGTGAACGGTAGATCGGCTTTTGAGTGAGAAGCCCTGTACAGCAACGTGCGGGAATACGGATCAAAGTGATGCCGTTCGAGTGGGTATGCCGTGGCTGCGATGTCCAGATCGGGGACCCAGCTGGGCAGGGAAGCGCCCGCACGGGTGCTACACGGGGCAGCACCGGTGTTGGTGGCTGGGTTCTGGTTCTCTCGCATGCCCGGTGGACTCTCTGGGCGGCGGAAGACCAGAGACAGCAACCCCAGGGACCTCTGTTGCAGGAGAATCTGGACGGCAAAGCGGGTGTAGACCTCGGCAACGCTGAGGGAGTAGTCGACGTCGAAGATGGGATTATCCATGTCAAAGGCCGGAAGCAAATTGAGGATGGCGTATACGTTGTCGCGAGGATTCGTCGCCTCCAGCCGCCGCGTCCAGCTAAGCAAGTTGGTCAGGGACGGCTTCATTGAGTCCTCTCCGTCCCTGGAGTGGAACCGGGAGCGGATGATGTGGGCGTTGAGGTACGGTTCGCATTTTTCCATAATCTCCTTCAGGCGGCCGGCGCGGTTTTGGGCCCCCGGCTGCTGCGCAGCAACAAGCATGAAAAGGGAGCGATAGCGGAATATCACCGTTCCCGCCATGGCAAAGAGCTCCCACGGAAAGCTGCGTATTCCACATTGCATCTTGACGCGTGATCCCACCACCACCTCTTGGAGAACCCAGGCACGCGACCACCACGGACGATCCATCAAGTCAGCTAGCGCTTCCCAGCCAGCGAGGTGGGCGCTGTCAGTAACCAGCTCCTTGACGTGGTGTTTATTGATCTGGATGATCCACGCCGGAGGACCTGGCGCCGGGCCGGTAAGACGTCGGCAGCGGCTTTGCAAGTGGTACAGGAAAGAGAAGGCGGCCGGGCTGGTCTTGGTCTCAACACCTAGCCACACCACTACTTCGGTTGCTTTGCGGTAAATGTCGCACATCCTGCGAACTTGTGCGTTGCGCTCGGCCAAGTCATTCTGGTTGATGCAGACGGCGTCAATCCAGAGGATCCTGCTCTTGGTAGGTGAGCGGAGATGCCGCAACGCTTCACCCAGGTTCCGTGTAATCTCAAGAACACCATTGTTGAGCCGCATGTGCAACGGAAACGACTTGGACCCCCATGTGTAGGATAGCGCTTTGTAAGGCGGTGCACGGTCAAGGCTGTAGTGCCGTAAATGGCACTGGATCCCAGACGCCCTGTCTGAGGATGGCAGCAAAGTGACCAGACGGATACTATCCGCGGGAAGGGGCGAGTATGAGAATCCTGGAGGGCTCTGATACGGGCCGGGAGTTGCGTCAGTCTTGGGCTGGGGTTCTTGTTCCTGCCTGCCGACCATTTCTGGCAAGATGGCGGGCCCACGGGACCCCCATGTCGGGCTTGTCAGATATACCCGGTTCCAGTCATCGGCGGCGGGGGCCAGACCAGACTGTGCGTATTTTGCGAAGACATCTTTCTTATATACCTCGAATCTCTCTCTCAGCTCTTCACTCAGGGCCGGTGCCGGGATACCCGCCATGGCCACGTTCTGCTGTAAGGAGGCCATAGCCTCCTGAACGCTGTTCACCACCACCGACTCGGTGCCTTGTCCGCCCCTGTCATCCCCTTGCCGTGTGCTGCCGTGCTCTGAGTCGTTGCCACTCACCCGTTCTTCTGCTGGGTCAAAGGTCACCGCAACCAGACCGCCAAACCGATGATAGTTCATGCGGGAAGAAAAGGGCTCTCGAGACACATCATCAGAGGTGCCGTTGCCTTTCGACACGTTCTCATCGGGTTTCCTTTGTTGCGGACTCGTGTCAAGCTCGGGCGTCTTCTTAACCCGGTCTTGGGCATCTGAGTCTTGGCCAGTCCCAGTGGCCTGCGCCAAGTATAGCCCAGCCATCGCGCTGGCCAACTTAGACGACTGCCATGTCCCTGGCGGCAAATCTTCGTTGGATGCATCAAGTTCTGGGACGGTGAGGGTGCATGCCACGAATCCGAAGGGGTCCATGACGGGGAGTATAGAAACGCCTACGGGGGAGTGCGCCGGGTGGTGGTGGGAGCCCTAGGAATTCCGGTGAAATAGCTGCGAATCTCGTTGTTGGGTTGGGTGCTTTTAATCGTTGAGAGTAGACGTGGAAGTATATAGCATGGTACGGTGCACCAGGTGGGAGGAAAGAGGCTCAATGTGATCGTGCACTTTGCCGCAAGCTAGCACATTTCAAAATAGCAAACGGCCTTCGACAAGGAGCCTTTAGCTCTGGGCCAAGTCGAAAGAGCAGTAGAGACTAGCCAGGCAACCATATACTTAGATACTCGCCCTGTGCCACTGATTGGTCTACAATGCCCATCCGCACTCATACCGATCTGAGTAGGTGAGCCTAATCAATGTAACCTACACGACAACGTCAGCAACCTCATACGCCGGCGTGGGCCGGAAGACACCCCTATTTGCCAAAGCTACATCAAACTGCGCAGCCTCGTTCAGAGTTTTCTTGGTTTGAATATTCCCCATTCGTGGCCTTTCTTATCATGCTGCAGTGCATTTCTGCCTTCGCAGATACATGCAGGCGCCTGACGCAGATATTTCAGCTGATAGTGGCGATTTCGTATACCTTGCTCGTCGCCCGCTCATCCAAATGAGCAGCAAATCGCTGGGGGTTATCTGCGGGATCAAAGTCGGTGAAAGGGGGCTGTCCTAGTCAAGAGTGCAGTTCCTTCATGCGAGTGGCCCGCTGAGTCCCAGAGCGAAGGCAGCACAGCCTGGATGCAATGAATTACTCGGAGATGCCTACCTACCTACATGTATGTTGCATGACCAGTATATAAGGGCAGCGTGGCCCTTCATCTTTGTTCTTGGACTTGCTGAATTGCCCCGTTTTCCTCAGCGTCCTTGGCTTGCTCAACCATTTATTCCATCCCGTCATTGAACACCATTCCTCTTTCTGCTCGCCCCGTCTACATACCGCACACTACATTCATTCGTGCACCACCCCTCTTCCCCTGAGACATCTGCACCTAACGTGGGGGGAGGAAAAAGACAAACTCAACAACATGGAAAACACGGGAGAATCGGGTGGTCTGGGCGCGTGGTGTGAGACCAAGCGACTATACAACCACTCATCCGAGACCAGTGGAAGCGGGTCCAAGTGGTCCGAGTTTGCCGACATGGCCATGGAGGAGCGCCGGCTCAAGCTGCTCGGGGAGTCCTTCGCCGTGGTCCACCGCCTGCACCGGAAGAAGCTGAAGGACCAAGACGGTACGCTCGGGCCTTGGGAGACACTGTCCATCGAAGTACAGAGCCCGCGGCTGCGAAAGATACTGACCGCCCTTCTCGCCGACTACCCCGGCTGGAATACCGAGGGCGCACCCTTCACATTCTTCCCTCCATTCCCGCCCTTCTTCCACAAGTGGGAACGACTCTCGTCGCCTCTCAGCGAGTTCGGCGACCCCGGCGATGCCGCTGGAGAGATGGAGATGGCCCTGCTGCGAGATGAGCTGACGCCCTCCATCGATCCCCTCATCGCCACCCTGAACAACATCAAGGAGACGGGCGCCGTATCGTTTGATAACCTCTGGATGATCTTCGCGCCTGGAACCCTGGTTGCTGGCCTTGAGGATGGGCAGCTATCCGTGGGTAGACTCCTCCGTATCGAGTTCGTCGAGGAGTCTGAGAGCCTTTTCGGCCGCGACCCGCCCAAGTGGAGGCTCAAGCTGGCTCGGATTGACTGGAACGGCAGTTACTGCGGCTACACGGTTGGCTTTGTCGAAGTCGCCGAGTTCAAGGATTCGAAGCAGGTCCAAAACATGGCCACTTTCCCGCTGCACTTCATGCGGGACCACGAGAAGGTCCGCGAAGCCTTGGTGATGCGCGGCCGAAAATTTGCTTCTCTGCGAGGCTCCCAGACCAAAACCTGTATAGGAAGAAAGTTCGTCAAGAAAGAAGACAGTCGTGGGGAGAAAATTGTTGCTAAACCAGTAAGACATGATTTCTCTTCCCTTTTCCTTCCATTTTTGTTTGGGAATGTCCTTATGAAGGGATGGGGGGGTGCGGTGTGACTTGCTTACCCCAATACGAACTAGAAAACTGGAAGATAGACTAACCATGGACGGCGCTAGGTTACTGGCCGTGTCATTGTTGATGCTTATGCCTTCTACAAATGTCAAGACGAACTGCCCCCTTCCTTGATTCGCACCACCCCGGGTGAGATTACCAAAACGGACAAGCTCGCAGACGGGGATGCTGAAATTGTGGAGGAGTTGACGGCGCCCCTCGATCCGACAAGTCCACCCCCAGACGAAAGGAAGGAAGACTTGCGGGAACTTACCGAGCTTGAATGTTTAGTTGCTGTCCCAAGGGTTAAAGCGTTCGACTTGCAGACAAAGGAATGGTGTACGTTTTGTATTTCCGCATCACCACCGCGCCGAACCCCCAGCTTTTCACCGCTGTCACAGCAGGCCTAGCATTCTCTCCTCTTCCCCTTCGCGGCTATCGAGGATAGGAATTTCAATACATGTCAGGTATCGTACATGCTAACAACATTCTTCCGTCAGGCGAGCTTAACGTCGACGACATTCATGACCCGAACTGGAACGAGGAGATCTACGACAACCTTGTGCTTCCCCCCGGTGAGAAGGAGCTGGCCTTTGCTTTCGCAGATCAGGCGAGCGGAGCACAACGAACATTCGATGACTTTGTTGAGCACAAAGGTGTGTAACGGGATTTGCTATATATATGCTAAGTAGCAAGGATGTTTGAATCCTCGTTCTAACACCGTCGTTGCACCCACCACTATAGGCGAAGGCATTATCATCCTGTTGTGCGGTCCTCCAGGGGTAGGCAAGACTCTCACAGCTGAGGCCGGTAAGTCAGCAAGAAAAGATTCGCTTGCGGCGATCACCCCGTCTGTAAAGGGAGTACTGACATGAGCCTTGTGTTTGGGGATTAGTTGCTGACAAATGCAAACGTCCGCTGTACATGCTGAGTGCCGCTGAACTTGGCAGCCACCCACGCGTTGTGGAATACAAACTGAACCAATGCTTGGAATGTTGCCGTCTGTGGGGTGCCATCCTCCTTATTGACGAGGCAGATGTCTTCCTAGAGAATCGGGCCACAGGGACGCGGGATCAGAACGAACTGGTTTCGAGTGAGTAAAGAGTTCTTTCCACACAGCAACGCATTTCAGCCCCAGCATGGTAACAGGACTGATGTGCGGCGCCTTCAGTATTCCTCCGTCGGCTGGAGTATTACCAAGGTGTGATGTTCTTGACTACCAACCGACTCAGTGCTATCGATACAGCCTTCAGGTCTCGCGTCGACTTGATACTGCCCTATCACAATCTCGATGCCGCAGCACGGCGCAATATATGGGTCAACTTTGTTCAGAGGCTGCAGCCAGGTGCGAGCAAGATCGAGGAGGGAGACTTTGATGAACTAGCGGAGGCTGAGCTCAATGGCCGAGAGATCAAGAACACTCTCAAGACCGCTCAGGTGTTGGCAATGCGCGATGGATGCCTCACCATGGTCCATCTTCGCGTTGTGTTGAACATCCGTAAGCGAGCTTTGAACTTGGAGTAGCGCATGTGAATAACTCACTTTTTCCTGCACGGCAGGGTTTTCCTATCGGTGGAATTTTGGTAGCTTGAAACCATTAAGTTTCCAGAATACAAATGTAGCTGTGCAGCCCCTATAGTTCAGCGAGAGCTGCTATCAGACATCGCTCTATGGTGTGAGGAGTTCAATGTCCACTTATACTTGAGAATGAACAGCTTGGAGAACAGCAGGGCTGGTGAACGACGTATGTCGGGTACCCCGCCTTCGAAGTCTTATCCCTCCGCGAATTGGCGATAGATCTGATGAGCTAGGCGTATTGAAGAAGTACTTCAAGCCGTGCTTTTGTGGTCTTGGAGGTAGGCGATAGTTCCAAGGATTCTGGCTTTTTTAGGTGTTGTGTAACGGGCTGAGCCCGGTGCAGGCCTTGGCAACCCTCGGCCAAACCCTGACAAGCACGGGCCACCAAACCCCTGAATGAAGCTATTCCCAAACGTCCACCACCGAAGATTCTAGCAATACGCTTGGGCCACCACACTCAATAAGAGGCCCAGAGAGTCCCAAGAACCTCCTGTCTTTCCTTTCTCTCTCCTCAAGTTCAGTGTACTCGTAGAGTCGTCACCAGATAGTTGCATTACACTTCTGAGACCGTTACAGGGGAGAGGGACTTCAGCCGACCGTGCAGCTACTATTTATCCTACCTTATTGGACTATATATCATTAGATAGCTCTTTTTAAGGCGTCTCTATTGATACTAGTACCGTCAAAGTGCACGTAGTATTGGTACAGATCTAAGTTAGTTAGCCTCTTTACTATAAGGAGAGGGGAAGGGACTTCGGCTATAACGGTCTCAGGAGTGTATTGCAACTATCTGGTGACGACTCTACGAGTACACTGAACTTGAGGAGAGAAAGGACGACAGGGGATTCTTGGGACTCTCTAGGCCTCTTTATCATCATGAGTGTGGTGGCCCGAGCGTATTGCTAGAATCTTCGGTGGTGGACGCTTGGGAATAGCTTCATTCAGGGGTTTGGTGGCCCGTGCTTGTCAGGGTTTGGCCGAGGGTTGCCAAGGCCTGCACCAGGCTCAGCCCGTTACATCCCCCTCTATGTAGTAAGGAGGTCAACTCACTTAGATCCTCACCAATACTGCATCCATTTTGACGGGACCAATACCAATAGAAAGGTCTTAAAAGAGCTATCTAACGTTATTAATATTGTATATCTTACTAAATATCTTCTATTCTGCTGTGACGTGAGAGCTGATTTTGTTCGCAACGACCTAGAGTCAGGTTTTTGTTGTCGGGAAGGAACCAACCGGTCGCTGTCGCCACCTTATCACTCGTCTGTTTCCAATTTAAGACCGGCCGCAACTACTCCAGCTCTTCGCAGGAATATCCATCACCAACGCAGAGGAACAGAACCACACTCCGAAGCCCATTTATATAGATTGCTCTTCTCGTCCACAAATCTGGCCTGTGTGTTCAATGAGTAAACGTCTGAGTTGTCGGCTAATAGATGGATAACAGTTAAAGGTGAGGGCACCACGGTGGGTGTGCCGGCTCCGGCTCCGGCTCCGAGAAGCATGGTATCCATATTCTGGTTAGATTTGCCAGCTGGAGATTCTTGGAAGGGGGTTCTTCACATCGTCACGATCCGTTTTTTGTAGTAATGTCACGCATGGCTTCTACAGTTTATGCCTGATGCCCAAAATTTTCATTGGCAGCTTAGTTTTCTCTCCCTTGTCCTAGTGTGACTGGTCGGTATTGCCTCGAAGCCAGGTATTAGCGCTCCTGCTGGATATTGAGTCTGCCGGTAGGTTAAGAAATTAGGTTACGAAATTGGCGCTTAGGCGTTTAATCCGCTAACTGCGCAGATCTGTTGGGCGCCGGTTCGCCTGACCTATCCTCGATCGTGAGCGTCATGGAATTGAGGTTCTTGCTGCTCGCTGAGACGCCAGCTTTCTACCTTCAGTCCGCGGATCTTAAACTTAATCAGGCGTACGTCCCTAGCGCAGTAGACCGGGGAGATTTTCGGATTAAATTTGAAAGACTTGCGCGATTTGTGCCGATAAGTTTGATCTGTCCCTCAAATGCCGGCGTTGAGCAACTGAAGATTACCAAGGATGAATCTTCGCCTATATTTCTAGTGGAAAGGACACATTCCGGGAAGTCTAAGCAGAAATGATGGTAGCCCAGTACAGAAATGTACTCTATCTTCGCTCTGTGCGCCCTCAGTTTGCCCCCAATATACAATGGCAAATAATACCCGCCTACTAGGTATCATCCATCCCCCTAAGCATTGCCGTCCCTCATCTTACGGAAAAAGTCCATCACGCCGGTGTAGACGACGAGCAAGATACCACCGCCAGGGCCCAACCTCAGTACTTTGGGCACGAAACCCTTGTAGAGAGCACCGAACCCTTCTTCCTTAGCAACCGTGGCTACAGCGGGCCATGCCCAGTTGTACTTGGGAATCTGTCCCGCAACCTTGACCGTATTCTGAATCCGGGACTTGACAACATCCATGGGCGTGTTGAGAATGGTGCCGACGGTTCCGCCAACAGTACCGGCGAAAATATCGTTGGCTGTCTGGCCCTTCTTGGTCTCCGCCTTGGGGAGCAACTGGCGAACCTGGAAGATGCAGCCAAAGTAGCCAGCGTTCCAAAGGATATGGCGCCATAATGTGGATTCGAGACCGTTATACATAGCCAGAATGCCCTCGTTGCGCACCGTCTTGACGACGACATCGATCATGCCGTTGTACTTGCCGGCCGACGCCTTGTCCTGGAGGCGGATCTTGACTAGCTCGAAAGGCACCACAACGAAGGACTCTGTTGCGCCGGCCGAGGCACCCGTCAGGACGGACAGGGACTGCGTCATGGTCTGCTGGCCAAACAGTTCCCGGTAGAACTTTCCCCATTTGTCGTTAGCGGCGAACTTGGTGGCACGCTTGGGCGCCTCCATGAGGATCGGGGCCGTGATGCCGCGGTACAGTCTCGAGAAGCTGACAAAACGGTCAACACCACCATTCCCGACGCCTCCGCGAACCAGCCAGGCCATGCATACCCCTCATTGCGGATGATCTTCTGGAAGCAGTCCAACATGCCATTGTACGTATCGGCACCAGCGCCCTTGCCCGTCTGAAGCTGTCTGCTCGGTCGTCAGCCGAGCCGCATCGATATGGGCCAGTGGCGCTCTCTCACACTCTTGTCTTGACGACATCCAGGGGGTACCTAACGAGCGGTGGGGTCAGCTTCTGGGACACGCGACCGCAACTGGCGGTGACTTACATAACCAGAATCTACGCGGAATCAAGCGTTAGCAGGTCAATTGAGTGGCACCGGGATCACCGGCCAACGTACTTCGGAAACTCCAGCAACGGCGCCTGATTTCCGTGGTGGTTAGCCGCCGGGGTTTCTGCTGAGCTGTTTTCGTGGATGCTTCGGAAGCTGCTTACCGGCCATGAAGGTGTAGCCAAAAGGCAGCGGGGCCTTTTCTGATGCCATCTTGCGATGTTTGAAGTGGTCTAGGGCTAAAACTTAGGGAGAAAAAGAAAAGAAAGGAAGTTTATAAAGTCAAAAAGAATGAGAGGTGTTCAGGATATTGGTATGAAAACGGTAGGATGCTCAAAAAAAAAAAAAAAAAGGTAACCCGAACTCGGCAGGTTGCTGTGTCGCACTGGAAGCAGGTTCCAGCGATTCACCTGCGGGCCCCCCACACCTGGACAGATTCATCCGCGGGGAGACGAAATCGGAGAGCCCCAGACCCTGGCTCTGATCTACACAGCGCATGCCGCCTAGCGCAACCAGGGTGTAGCTACCCGATTACCTAACGGCTTGACAGCGGAAAGACAATCGGGAAAACGTCTCCTTCAACTAGCCATGCGTCAAGTACCCAAGAGACGCACAACAACCAAATCCACTACGTATACGCCCCCGGGCCTTCCATATGCATGTTCAAAATAGATGCAGGTGTCACAATCTTGCGTCTCAATGATCTTGCGTCTCAATGATCTTGCGTCTCAATGATCTTGCGTCTCAATGATCTTGCGTCTCAATGATCTTGCGTCTCAATGATCTTGCGTCTCAATGATCTTGCGTCTCAATGATCTTGCGTCTCAATGATCTTGCGTCTCAATGATCTTGCGTCTCAATGATCTTGCGTCTCAATGATCTTGCGTCTCAATGATCTTGCGTCTCAATGGGCTTGCCACTGGGCTGTTATCTGCAAGAGCTTGAAGCATGAGCATTCAACTAGCCACCCGATTGGGTGGTTTGAGAATCCCGGACCAGGAAGCGTACCGTACTAATAACGCGGGGCTATCTCGATTGATTGCACATGATTCACGAACAGGCAATCTAGCATCTAACCTCCTTCTGCGACAACATTTAAATCACGTACTCTCCTAAATAATTGCAGAAAACACGGTTGCTGTCTCATCCCAGCTTACGCGAGCACCGCAACCAACCTGCTCGATAAAAGAGCAATTGAGCGCCGATCATTGCCCAGGATACGCCGTCGACATCCTTCCGAAGCAGCCGCGTCCCTGCGCCGAAATCGCCACCTACCAGCAAGATTGCATCCATTGGTCTCCATCGCGCTTCACTGGGGATCTCGTCCGAGAATCTGCGCGTGGAAGTCTTCGTCGCGCTTCATACCGCACCTTTAAATAGGCCGTGATCCGCCGAGACCACAGCGAGGTGCATCCGAAGCATTCGAAGGACGTCCCGCGGCAAGCATCCAGCACATGACTCACCTCTTGTGGAAACATTATTGGGAAGACGATGTCGACAAATTCCGTCGCCTTCTCGCGCCCGCTGGCTATGGCGCCCAGAATGGCGGTCGGAACCCGAATTTAGCTGCTTCGGGAGTAGGCGCAAGTTCGGGCTACGGCACTTCGCCGCGCACAGCGACCAAGCAACGCAAGCTCCCGGGCTTTGGAACAGGTTCCGGGAGCACTCGCCATGGGCATGCGGCCCTCGGACGGAACGAGGTCAACAGCCGCGACCACGTAGGCCTCACTGTCTTGCTGCGCGCAGCGTCCTCGACGGCCGAGAATGCCATCTCGTTTGTGGAAGCCCTACTCGAACACCCCGCGATCGACATATATGTTCAAGACCCCGAGAGTGGCTGGAATGCCCTTCACCGGGCGCTATATGCTGGCAATATATCCATCGCTAGGCTTCTCCTCGAGAAGGAGCGCAAAGACTTGACGGGACACACGGCTTCGCTACATCGGGTTGGGCAGCTCATCAAGACGAAGGATCATGAGGGCAACAGCCCGTTCGACTTGTATCACTCGACCATCGGCGAACGTAGTTTGAAGGAGTTGGGCCAAACTGAAAAATCCGACGATGGCTCCGACAGTGACGATGCCGAGGTGTTTCTAGACAAGGATGTGTGAGTTTGGTTGCGTTCTATCTCTGTCCCTCCAGAGTCTGATATCGGGGTAGGAACACCAAGGCCAAGAGTTCCTTTGGCGAGGACCTATATGCATTCGGCAGCAATAGGAACCTTTCTTTGGGCTTCGGCGATGAGGACGATCGCCAGTTTCCCGAACGCGTATTCCTCAAGCGCCCGGATCACTTGCTGCAGAGGTTCCACCGCGAGTATCTCCAAGGGGCTGGCGAAGATGGGCCCGCGTTTCAAGACATAAAGAAGATCCCCACGTTGGTTCTGAATCGGCCACTGGTGATTCAAGACGTCGTCTTGTCAAAACTGCACAGTGCTGTGCTGACGACAGATCCTGCGTCGAACCTCTATGTCTGTGGCGTTGGCCGAGGCGGGCGGCTCGGCCTCGGAGACGAGAACACACGCTTTACCTATACGCCCGTCCAAGGGCCATTTAGCGACAGAAAGGTCGTTCAGGTTGCCCTTGGCCAGAACCATTCCATGGCCATTGACGATGCGGGTGCACTTTGGACCTGGGGCAACAATGCTCAGTCCCAATTGGGCTACGCGCTTCCTGAACCAGTCAAGAAGGATGAAGACCCGATCAGCACCGTGCCGCGCCAGGTTTATGGCCCTCTGAAGAAGGAGGTCATTGTGGGGATTGCCGCCTCGTCGATACACTCCGTCGCGCATACCGGGGCTTCTCTGTACTGCTGGGGTAAGAACCTCGGTCAACTCGCCTTGATGGACGCCGACTCTAGATCACTTGAATTTCAACAAACCCCTAGAAAAGTCGCGGCATCGCTATTCTCGTCCCCAATTGTCATGGTGACTGCGGTCGACAAGGCAACAACTGTCTTGCTACAAAACCACACAGTCTGTGTGTTCACCGCGTACGGTTACCACATTGTCAAATTCCCAGCTGCGACTCTCGATCTGGCGGGCAATATCAAGCTGTCGACTCGCTATGAGCCGGCGTGGAACCAGATTCATTACATCACGTCTGGTGGTGAGACAATTGCAGCCCTCACAAACCGGGGCGACCTGTTCACCATGAATCTGGATCACAAGGCCGAGGCTAACTCAACAGCCACGTCTACAACGAATCCTTCCAAGATCAAGGGCGCTGTTACGCAACCGCAGTGTATCTGGAACGCCAGGCAGGACGGTGTCCGTTCCGTTGGCGTGGGTGAGCATGGCTCGGTCATCATCAGCACCCAGTCTGGGGCTGTATGGCGGAGGATAAAACGGGCAAAGGCCAAAGATGCGTCTGCCTGGCCGTCAGAATCTAAGCGCAAGGACTTCAAGTTCCAGCGAGTACCGTACATCACCAAGGTTGTCGCGGTTCGAGCCTCGGCGTATGGTGCCTTTGCCGCTATCCGGCAGGACTCGGATGTGATGAAGGAGCAGCTGACAATTGGCGATCAGTGCCTCTGGGAAGACGTGGCACCATTGAATTGCTTGGAGGGATTCGAGGCGTCGAGGCCGAAGAACCGAAAGGACGAAACCATGAAGTTTTGGGAGAACGAAACTCTCCGAGACCGAATTGGCCCCGTGGCCTATGAGGTGCTCAAGTCCTCAGAGCTAGAAGAGGACCTGCTGCAGCACCTTACGGCTTGGTCGTATCGGAGCGATCCGTTGGACGCAGCCGTCTGCACGTCTTCTTCGCCTGACATCAAGATACCCATCCATGGTTGGCTGCTCTCCGCCCGAAGCCCCGTGCTGCGGGGTGCTCTTGTGCAGTTCCGCAAGGCCGGCTCATTCGCCCATGAGCTTTTCAGCATTTGCGATGCCGACAACAGGGTGCTAGTTTGTTTCCAGGGCCTAGACCTCGTGTCGCTGCTCAATCTCGTTCTCTTTGCGTACGAAGACAATGTGATACCTGTTTGGAATTTCACCGGTCTTGTCCCGCCCCTGGCGTACAGGTACCGCCAGATCCGCCTGGAGGTCATGAGACTCGCCACCCGCCTCAACATGGGCAGCCTTGAGGCGTCTGCAAGATTGCAGGTGGAACCGAAGAAATGCATGGACCTGGATTTCCAACTCGCGATCAAGGATCCACGTTTCTTCGCAGACGGGGATGCGTTGCTGGAGCTTGATGGGGCCAGGGTCCCAGTCCATAGCACCTTTGTTTGCCGGCGTTGTCCCTGGTTCGAGGGTCTCTACCACGGGCGTTCTGGCGGGATGTGGCTCGCGGGACGCCGTGTGGCACAGGATCCCGGCGGCGGACCGGCAGACCGGACTGAAATCGATCTGAATCACATGGACCCCGAGGCGTTCAAATACGTTATTCAGTACCTGTACGGGGACGCTGGCCCGGAGATCTTTGACTCCACTGTCTGCGACTCATTGGACGACTTCCTGGACCTCGTGATGGAAGTCATGGCCATTGCCAATTATTTGATGCTGGACCGCTTATCACAAGTTTGCCAGCAGGTCATGGGCAGGTTCGCGACGATTCGCAACATTGCACACTTCCTGAACGCCATCAGTCCCTGTTCAGTGACCGAGTTCAAGGACGCTGGGCTGGAGTACATCTGTCTGCAGCTCGAGACGATGCTGGAAAATCACCTCCTAGACGAGCTTGATGGGGACTTGCTTCTCGAGCTGGATGAGGTGGTTCGAGACAACCAGGCCGCTCAGTCCCCGTTCGTGAGGAGTGGCCGAGCTGAGATGCTTCTCCATGAAAACAATCCCAGGCTGGCCGAGGACATTGACGAGGAGCGGCACATTAGGATCAAGGAAATGGCGTTCAGAGCGCATAGAGAAGAGGACAAGAAGCTCTCGTCGTCGGTGAAGACTAGATATGGCAGTCTTGACGACTCCGGCCCTGCCACTCCGACGCCTGATAGAACCAGGAAAGTGTCGAAGCCTGAACGGAATGAGCCGTCAAGTCCTAGTCTGCGGCCAAAGGCGTCGCAAGGAGATCTAATCTTCCGTATGGATGAGGAGGAAACCTCTCCGGCGAACAGCCCCTCACTAAGAGCTCGGAAATCGTTGGAAGGTACGTCTGACCTGGATCAAGTTGCCCCGTTGGGCAGTTCCTGGAGAAGCACGGGTAAGAGAATACGTATAAGCCTCGAGCCATCTCCCGCCAGCAGCCCTCTAAATACGCAGCAAGCGCGGACGCCCACGCCCCTCAAATCCGGAAAGCCCTGGGGAGCTGCGGTGGCACCCACCTCAAAGTTGGATCTCCGTGACATTATCCAGTCGGAAGTGACAAATCAATCCGCCCTCTCAGCAGGTCTGGCAGCGCAGAAGGCCAAGGAGGCGACTCCCAAGTCTGCTCAGCCAAAGATGTCACAAAAGGAAAAGAAACGACAGCAAGCAGCGCAGGCCGCCCAAACAGCCCTGCTCGCCGCCAAGACTAATACGCCCAAGAACGTCTGGGAGCGTCCATCTAGCGATCAGCCACTTTCTTCCCC
This sequence comes from Madurella mycetomatis, assembly GCA_022530565.1. Lineage (NCBI taxonomy): Eukaryota > Fungi > Ascomycota > Sordariomycetes > Sordariales > Madurella > Madurella mycetomatis. The sequence goes on along the minus strand of JAJTVB010000003.1, from coordinate 7,302,847 downwards.
CTGGAAGCCAACACCCACCGGTAAAGGCAAGACTCCATCCAGAATCATGGACCCAGACCAAACAAAGGGCCTCCTCACTCCCGACGCAGCAGCATCCGCATCGATCCCAATCCGAAGGCGGACAGCCTCGCCCGACACTCGGTTCTCAGGGCAGCGAACACCAAGCGGCCCGTCCTCGTCAGTCCCGGGAAAACCAAGCAACAGCAGCGCCAGCCCTCAGACCCCTGCGTCGGCGAAACCACCACCGCACCCAGACCAACAAGTGCAAGTGAAACCCACCCCTTTGGTTCCCCACTCAAAGATCTACTTGACACCGCAGCCAAAGGCGGAGCCGCTGCTGGGTCTGAGCATGGAGGATATCATGGGCCAGCAGACGCGCGACAAGCAGATTGTCAAGGAGGCAGTAGCGAAGCGGTCACTGCAGGAGATCCAGCAGGAGCAGGCCTTTCAGGAGTGGTGGGATGCTGAGAGCCGGAGGATGCAGGAAGAAGAGAGACGGAGGGAGGAGAATATGCGGAGGGGTCGACAGCAGGGCGGTGGTGGCGGCGGTAGTGGTGGTAACACTGCTGCTGCTGGTAGTGGAGGGAACGGGAGGGGGAAGGGACAGGCACGGGGCCCGAGGGGTGGGAAGGGGGGGAAGGGGGGTGGCGGGAGAGGCGGCGGGAGAGGTGGCGGGAGGAATGGGGGAGATGGGGTGAGTGGGAGTGGGAACGCAGGTGGGGGATTGGGGTCAGGGTCAAGGGGTGGTAAGGGGAAGGGAACCGGAAGAGGAGGGGGAGGCGGTGGTGGAGGTGGTGGTGGAGGTGGTGGTGTAGGCGGTGGGGTGGGAGGCGCGAGGCGAGAGGGTGTAGATGGCGTGAACAAGTTGAGCGGGAAGGAATGACAAACATTTTAAATTCCGTCTTCATTGGTGGCAAGGGATGTTGCAAATATATATATATATAGCGACTAGTTTGCTCTGCTCTCCTATGGGAGTTTGGTGTTGAAAAACGTGGAGGGACGGCTCTGTCCGCATCTTGATGGTCCGCATGCATTGCATTTATGTACATGGATTTGGCCTCGCTTCACGGCAACAACAATGATAACAACAATTGTACTACCGAGTTTGCTACTTGGCTTAACTTGCAGTTTCGGGCTGTGATCTTCGTGTGGCATACTGTGAAGCTGCCACATAGTTGTTTTAGATTATTGATGAATCAACCAGGAACTGGGTCGTGCCTGCAGTGGGCACTTGTTGGATGGTCACGCGAACGCCACCGCCTTACAGTAGTGAGCAAACCGATCTTGTGGCCCTAGACTGGTAGTTCGATTCCACGTGTCGCTGCCTTGCATGGATGCGAGGGGAGCTGTTTGCTGTGTAGGTGCGAGTAGTTTGGGGGTAAGACGAAGGCAGTGAACCCGACAAGGACTCTCCCCCTCTTGAGGTACTCTTTCCCCTTTGGACGTTCCCACGGTCATTCCCATTCTTCCCCCCTCTCTTCTATCCTCGGATTTCTCCGTTCCCGCCTTTTTGGCCACCCTACCGGCCGTCCGCACAGCAGGCAGTCATATCTGACTGTAAGCCACCAACAACTGTAGGTCGAGTTGTTGTCTTGGCGGTTTGCTAAAAGTGGCGGATCACGGCAAGGCGCGCCTACATGTATGCAACCATCCACGGCCGTTGTGTGACTGTTGAATAAGGGGACGGAGTCTGAGTCAGTGCCGCCATCGACAACGGCCCAATAGCCTGCGGCCTGAGCGCTCTTGTCCAATCTTCTGGCAGCTGCGGATCGTGTCCCCGGAGCTAGCAATCGGAGGTTACACACCTCAACTTCCGATATCACGCACAGGTAACGCAGCGCACGGTGTATACAACCCGAGAGGTCCCTGTGGCAGACGCAAGCCGTCGCTGCTGCTCTGCTTTCCAGTCATCCACGAGTCTGGGTCGCATCGCATGCCGCAAGTCCTGCATGCCAGGCTTCGGGTTCCAAGCTCCCAAGCTGCCATTCCTTCCAGTGAAGCGACATGAGAGCTCTTGTTGAGGCCTGCGTTCCTTCCACGCAGGCAGATCTGCGCTGCATCCAACCGAACCTGAGCTAACCCTGACGATAGATAGGCAGTTACTGCTACCAGCTCATTCCGGCCATTATCAATGGCCCTCAGTTTTATCTCGCGTCGACCGGGTGAAGAATTACATCATCATTTCCCCCTTGGCGATTCTCGTTCGGCCCCGTGACCTACTGACGGAAGATCGCTCAAAGATCACGAGGTTGATTGTCACAGCAGTTTGAACGTGGGAAGAGGGAAATCGTTCAGGAACCCGCCCGCCAGCTGCTGCCGGGATTTTTTTTTTTCGACAGGCGACTGCAGCCCCAAATTTAGGGCGTGCAAGCGGGCACGGCACCAGACTCCTGGACCCCTGTTCCATGCGCACGAGGTTCTGCTTACGTACAGTTCCTGAGCGTGATTCCCTCCTTCGGTCCTTATCTCGATGCTCCATCAAAGGGCCATTGTCTTCCGACATCGCTCGTGCATAGCGTCCCGGATTGAACATTGCTTTCCTGCCGCTTCCCAGACGCAGAAGAAGAAGCCTTACATCAAGCGGCGTTGTTGGACGTGTATGCAGCGTTTCAGGCGTAGGCCAGGACGGGAGACTCAAGGCAGCATTCGTTTAACGACAACCCTAGTCCCAGGCTCACACGGAGGGCCTAGACGCAAGTCACTGACCAGGGCCCGCTGAAGCGCCGTTACCCCCGTTACCCCGGCACGCCGGCAGCTAGTGTGCTACCTCCCAGGTTCCCCGGAATCCATCCGTTCTCGTCTGCCTTGGAGCGTCACCGCCAACCAGCTCGCGAAGCTCGACACTTCCCCTTCTCTCTAACCCCATTATCCATTCCCCGGCTGCATAGAGTCTGCCTTGTGGTGCTGGCCCGCACACATTTTCCCTTGCCTCCTTTCTCCGTTCTTTTTTATTCTCTTGAAGACGGTTGCCGGTTCAAACGATGGACGCAAAGGTCCGCACTCGACAGAACCCTCCGGCTTGAGCGAAGCATCCATACTGCCCTGTGCGGCGGCGCCGTCTCGCAGACCTGCATCGACCGTCCGCCTTAGCGTCTCGACCTCCAGGATAGGGCGCATCAAAATTTTGCAAATTTGTTGCGGCCATTTGTTGCGCTGGCGCCGATGTAAACCGCCGGCTCGCCCCAATTTCCATCCTTAGCCGCAGCAATGCATCAACAATCTCGTCATCCGCCGCGGGTCTCCTCCCCCGCATCCTCCCCTCAGACCAACCCCACACGAACGAACAACCAGAGAGATCGGGCCCGCGCCGGTTCAGACGCGGTGCCTCAGGATGGGGGCCAGGGCGGGTCGGACGGTCCTGAGGGTGCCGGCTCTGGCCCCAGTCGGGAATCTATCAAGAAGTTGGACCAAATCATTCAGGTGCGCCGGCGTTTCTCCAAGGGATGATCTTCGGGGGAGGGGGGGTTGAGCTGACATCTTGTAGAACTTCTACTACAAAGCGGCCGTGCTTGTTCTTCAATCCCGACTCAACTTGGCGCCTGCTGGAGGGAAGAAGGCCGACGGGAGGAAGACAAACAAATGGGTAAGCATGCGTCGCGGCGGGACGGGGATGCAAAATCAGGATTCTCATAGCATGCCGCAGTTCTCCATCGACACAGACGACATCGATGACTTTCGTGACGAACTCCGAGTGTACAAGACGTCCGGCAGCTTTGAGAACCGGCCGCCGCCAATGATAATCGAGACATACATTGACGCCTCGCGTCTTTCCAGCAGCCAGAGCCTCGTTATCGTCGACGAAAATGGCAAGAGATGGGACGTGCTGGAGGCATTGAACTCGTCCGAAACGAGCGACGATAGCCCCAGAAGAAGGCAGCCGCGGAAACGCAACACCGAGATTATCCTAGAGCGATGGAGGGTTGAACTCAAGTGTCTTCCGAACGTCGACCGGGACGAATTCGGACCCACTCTGCCCACTATCTACAAGAGGAGTATCGTATTCTTCCGGTCACTCTTTGTGACGACACGCATCATGCCGTGTTGGAAGTATTCGCAGCAGGCACTGGCAAAAGGGATCCATCCAGCGCTGGAGGTCAAGTGCCGCATCTTAACCGCCGAACCTGAATACACCGGCTACGACCCGTTGCGGCAACCTCTACATGATGGGAGAGATGCCGTCACGGAATACGTTTTCACAGACCTGGAGGTGCCCGTCGGCCGCTTCTACGCTTCTGTGACGTACCGCAATGACTGCAGTTTCCGGGTGGACGACTCAGAATCGCTGCTTAGTTCGCGATTTATGGGAGTCGACGAGAATTTCTTCAAGCCATCAATACCACCAAGGCGGGAGCACGGGCGATCGGACTCGTATGCGGAGCCGGGCTCCCTACCAGCTCACCGCCATACCCGTGGAGCTCAGGAGCCGCAACAGACGTACGGCAGTCTATCGACGTTCCACGGTGCTGGGGCACTAGGAACCAGCCCTATAACTGCTCTCAGAGCAGTACGCCCGATCGGCTCCGATACCAGCTCGCCGTCAGCCTCGACATCGGCGAGCATCGAGCAGCCTGATCCTCCGTATTCGTTGCCGATCCGTGGCGCGGCCGCTCGGCCCACAGTACGAACTTCAGATGCCGCTAACAGGCGGCCGTCGGTTTCATTTCAGCCGTTTAAAGCAGGTTCGCTCTCCGGATCCCCCAGGATCCCGGACATGGAGCCACCCGCATCACCCCAATCGCTTACCCGCCCGTCAGGACTAAGCGGGCTCTCGCGCCCTGGCAATCGCTCCTCGCTCACAGCAGGCATGGCAGCATCATTACGCGGCCCCGGCGCCGCGCCTCAGGAAATCCCCTCTGTCACTGGATCTCCGAAGCCGGCGAGTCGCTACAGCAGCAGCTTCACGCACCGCCGGGGACGCCCATCTTTCGGAGGACAGAGCAAAGGTGACGACGACCAGGCAAGCAGCGGAAAGCAAAGCCTCTCCTCCTCGGCCCAGCCGGGGTCAGGACTCCTAGCTGAGGCGGGGGGCGCGGCAAGCTCGGGCTCGTTCGCGACCGACGATGATAATATTTCAGAATTCCTAAAAGCCCTCGATAACCGGAAAACATTAAAGAGCTTCGAGCCCAATAGGAAGGGCGAGTCCTCGGCCTCGAAAAGAACCGCCGCTCAGCTCTCAAAATTCCACCTCATGCGCGAGTCTAATAACGCCCTTACCGACTCGATGGCCTCGTCCATTCACCTCCAGCGCTCATCAAGCTCGTCAAGCAGGCAGCTAACTAACGTCCCGAGCATGGTGAACCCTGCCTCCGTGTCGGTCTGCTCCTCCCCCGGCAAGCCCTTGTCCCCCCATACGCCGCACACGCCAGCGATCCCGTCCCGCCTCAGCGAAAACTCCATCATTGATTATCAAGCCCAAGGAGGTCATCAACATCATCATCTCCACCAGAACGCCAACCCCGACATAACCGCGACCGAGGAAGAAGACGACAACGACGACGACGACGATGATCAAACGCCAATGGTGACGCAACAAGGCGGGCCCGGCAGCGGAGGCGCAACGGCGATCGATATCCCTCTCCCCTTGTCCCCGCGGCTGCTTCATGCGGGAGGCGGCAGTGTTGCGAATAGGAGGGCTAGCTCAGTCCACCGCTCGCTGGCGGGGGAGGTGGACGACTCGTACCAGCAGCAACAGCAGAAGTCGCCGCGGAGCGCGAGCGTAGAGGCTGCTACGTCTGCGGACGATCGCGACGTGCCGACGTTGAGTACCCTCCTCGCATACCAGCAGCATCAGATGGATTCGGATTTGAAGATGGCCAGGGGCTCCGGACGCAGTCCGAGGACTGTGGAGTCAGCCGTCGGGGCTGGGGTGGAGGGAGGTCTGGATGACGATGGCGATGATAGTGGTGAGAGAAAAGGCGGCGGGGTTGGCGTTGGAGCTGGGAATGGGGACCAGCGGGGCGGTGCGGGCTCGGGCGCGGCCGTCGGTAGAGGTCTAGGAACGGGAATAAGCGGGAGATACCCTGTTCCGAACTCTCGGGCCTCGTCCGGCTCACACCGGCCCGGGTCGTTCGGATCCGTTCCGGCTGGACGGGCGGGCGGGTATGCAGGGAGCGTGGAGGGGGCGGATGAGGAGCCACTCCTATTTGCTATGAGCGAACTGGAGAGGGACTCGAGGAGGAGTTTGGAAGAGGGGTCGAGATTGGGACCTGGGCAGGACGGGAAGTATGAGCCTAGGGGGGTGTTAAGGAAGGGGTGGTGACGGAGGTAGATTGTTTTTTTTTTCTTTTTTTTTTTTTTTTTTTTTTTTTTGTGGGGGGAAGGGGGGAGGGGGTTTAGATTGCAACAGATACTGGCAATCTGTCTCTGGAGTCCTTTTTTCCTCCCGAGTTTGGTTCAGGCGTTGAGAATTCCGTCCTTTTTACAATAGGATTGGCTTTGGTCTGGCTTGGTTGGGGTTGGTTGGCGGGAGGGGGAGCTGGGTCCATTGTGTTTCTTCGTTGACTTGAGGTCAAGTCAGTCATGGTTGATCAGTTTGGCTCATGGGTAGAGACAGAGGATCAGTTGGGGAATCTGAAAGTTTGGCGTGGGGAAGGGCGCAACATGGAATGTGTATGAATTGCATTACCAAAGCCGGTGGATAGGCGGTGATGACAGCAGAGTAGAGCAGAGCAGAATGAGGGTGGCGCGCTACCTACTCGCAACCTACTCGCACATCGTGGTTATTAAGTAGAGTCTGTATTGTTGCTAGAGTCATCCATCTGCGTATGCTACGTATCTCGCCTAGGCGACCATCTTGTGTGGCTTGAACTTAAATATCATTTATCTTTTATCGCAATTGTTTTCTTTCCTCTTTATCCTTTTCACTTCCTTCCCCACCTCTCTCTTCTCTAGCTATAATGGGAACTCTAGCGCTGGATCCGGCGAGAGTTCTCGACATTTGTTGATCCTACGATTGTGAACCTGGCTGTGTAGCAAAAGCGGGTGGCATCGTAGGAATAACAAGCCACTGGATCTGCCTTGACTCTCAAGTCAATATTAATACGGCAGTGAAATCCTCTAAACAATCGTGGCGCCAACTGCTTGCGTACCCGACATATATGCGCGAAAAGCCTTATGTGGCTGCGCAAGCGTCCACGCAATTGGGGGGCGCCGAGGCGGGAGGCGTTTGAGCGCCAAGACGCTTCTTGAATTGCAATCGCAAACAGTTCGTAAGGGCAAGCAGCAGGGGTGGCTCGCCTAAGGCAACCTGACTTAAAATTGTCTTGCTAGGAAAGATGCGGGGCGAACAGGTGAGAAGCTGCGCTACCTGGCCCCGCCTGCCTGCATGGAACCGTCATAGGACAAGGACCAACCGCGCGGCACTGCCCACCCGCCATCTTTCCTTAGTTGACTTCGTAATACTATCGGCTCTTCACATTGTGACATACGCAAACCCACTCTTTGCGCCTAGAAGGTTCTTGTTTTCATTTTTTTTCTTTTCTCGTCTGAAGCTTTCGTCCTCATCGCTGAGCAAAAATCGTCGCTCTTTGACTTCGAACACCCGGCCTTTTTAGGACCGTTATTCCGAGCGGGGTTAGCAAAGCAGCGAACAGGGTTGCGACAGACGTCAGAGCTATTGGACGCCGAGCAGGCACCACCTCCGTCACAGCTTTCTCAACTCGCCAAGCTACCTTTCCCTGACAGAATCAGCACGCAGCCAACCGTCGCCATGTTTCGAGCGGCCGCGGCCGGGCCCTACGATGAGGCCATCAGTATGTTTGAGTCCAAGACGAATGTCGCGCATGCTCGATGACGCAGCTGACAGGAGCTTCCCCCTAGACAAGGCAACCGATGAGAACCTCACGTCTGAGGACTGGGGCGCCATCATGGAGGTGTGCGATCGAGTAGCCACCGACTCGAACGGAGCCAAGGACGCCGTCCAGAGCATGATCAAGCGCCTAGCACATCGCAACGCCAACGTCCAGCTCTACACACTCGAGGTGAGCTCCTGTCTGTCGCCGCAAGCCGAGTAACAGGACTTGTCTTACTAACAGCTCGCCGAAGGTTGCCAATGCTCTGTCCCAGAACTGCGGCAAGTCTATGCACCGCGAGATCTCGAGCCGCGCATTCACCGACGCCTTGCTCAAGCTCGCCAACGATCGCAACACGCACAATCAAGTCAAGGCCAAGATCCTCGAGCGAATGAAGGAGTGGACCGACATGTTCAAGTCAGACCCGGATCTTGGTATCATGTATGACGCTTATTATCGCCTCAAGCAGAGCAACCCGACCCTGCAGCCGCCTAGCGCGCCGCAAAAGAACAGCCTCACCGAGCTAGATCGCCAGAAAGAGGAGGAGGAGCTGCAGATGGCGCTTAAGCTAAGCTTACAGGAGGAGGAACGGAAGAGAAAGCCCGCCGAGGCATCAGCCGGGCCGTCCAACGCCGGGGCACCCGCCGTGACGGGAGCGGCAGCCCAACAGCAGGCAGCGCCAATCCAGCCAGTGCCGTCCGGGACCACGGCCGCCACCGTGTCACGCGTCAGGGCTCTGTTCGACTTTGTCCCTTCGGAGCCCGGGGAGCTGGAGTTCAAAAAGGGCGATGTCATCGCGGTCCTGGAGAGTGTCTACAAGGACTGGTGGCGCGGGTCGCTCAAGGGCAAGACGGGCATCTTTCCGCTCAACTACGTCGAAAAGTTGACAGACCCGACGCCTGACGAGCTGCAGCGCGAGGCGCAGATGGAGGCTGAGGTGTTTGCCGAAATCAAGAATGTCGAGAAACTGTTGACGTTACTCAGCACGAGCAACACGGCGCCGAGGGAGGAGGACAACGAGGAGATCTCGGTATGCCTCACGCTTCCATCTTCCGTTACCGATGCCAATTACTAACTGGCTGGAAGAAACTCTATCACCAGACATTAGCCATTCGGCCGAAGCTCATAAAGTTGATCGAGAAGTATTCGCAGAAGAAAGGTATTGGACCGCGAGCCGATGCAATCTTGAGCTTGGCTGACTCTTCTTAGATGACTTCACCCAGCTAAACGAAAAGTTCATCAAAGCTAGGAGAGACTACGAGACGCTCCTAGAGTCGTCCATGTCGCACCCCCCTGGCCCGACCTATCATCAGTATGCCATGCGGCCGCAGGTGCCCCAGGGCTACCCGGCCCCTGCTCAGGGTTACGGTGCGCCCTCGCAGCCCCAAGACCCGCAGCGATTCTACACACCGGCGCCCGCTCAAGGTACGCCATTGGCCGAGTTTGGTAACTAGGAGGACAATAGAGCGCATGGCTGATTGTATATAATGGTAGAAGCATCGCAATACCCACCGTCCTCTCCGCCCCCTAATTTTCAGCGACCCGGTGCTCCGGGAGCCGCTCCCGCCCCTGTTTACTTTGCAGGTGCCGAGATACCGTCGCAGCCCAACCAACCGCCAGCACAAGCGCCACAGCCGCAACCCCCACAACATCAATACGCTCAGCGCCCGCCGGAGCAGCGGCTGCCTTCGGGGGGTAAGCAGCCAGCCCCGCTTCAGACGTCCGCGTCACCTCCCCCTCAAAACCAGTACGCATCGTACCAGCCGCCGCAAGCCTCGGCACGCCCGCAGAGCACGTACGGCAGTGGTCCCCAAGAACTCTCCACATCCGTCTACGATTCGCCGATCGCGCCCCACAACACTAACCCGGCCGGCTCGTACTCGTCCTCGGCCTACAACAACTCAGAAGACCCTTACACCGCCGCCAGCCCCAAGCTCGCCGGCGGCCCGAACATCCCTTCCATTCCTCCCACATCAGTCCCCGCCCCATCGGCACCAGGCCCGGGCCCAGGTCCTGCCGAACACAGGCAGCAACATCCCTCGTACGGACACGGCCAGTATTCAGCTTACCACGCTGCATCCCAACAGCAGCAACAACAACAACCACCTCAGCAGGTGACGTACGCGGGCTACGAAGCCGCATCCTCAGGGGCGGGCCCCTCCGACCCCGGGCCGTTGCCTCTGACCCTTTCCAGACCGCCCACAGGTCCCATGTCCCCGCCGCCGCTGCAGCCGAGCGGTCCTGCGTATGATGCGCGCCAGTCTCTTCCCAGTCGGGGGGGCGGGGGGGCGGGGGAGCCGCAGTATAAGGCTTATGTGCCGCCGTCTGGTGGTGGCGGTGGTGGGCCGCCGGGGAGGGATGAGGGTCCCAGTGCGCCGGCAGCCGAGGGGTATTATCGGACTGCGGCGTATTAAGTTGTTTTGTTTGGGTTAGCTTGGGTTGAGTGTACGTTGATTGCGGACGACCTCTTTTTATCCCTTTTCCCTTATCTTTTCCACTGAATATCGACTTGATCCATCGATGGCTTTTCTCTCGTGTGTGGCCGGCCATGGGTAAAGGCCACGCGGACCCGGTGGTGGATACTAAAGGCCGAAGAAATCCCTCCTGACTCGAGAGAAGGCGATGGACGGGGGTATCTTATGTAGGCAGGGGCGCGTCGCGATATGGGTGGGCGTGTGTTGGTTGGCGGCATAGTAGTCCTTGATTTTTATTTTTTTCCCGTTATCTCGACTGAGCTGAAGTGAACTGAACACCTGGGACAGGACAGGCAGGCAAGCAAGATATGACGGGATGATCACCTTCCCCCATACCGATCCTACCGTAGCTAATTCTCCGTTAGCTTCTTGTGTGTAATGTAAATATATCTAGTTATCCGAGGTACTGGCTAGAAAGAATCTTGCGTTTTACAGGTTGACTGTGTTCACTGCACGGCTCGTTGATGATTGGGCTCCGTGGTACCGACCGTTCATCCACTTTTGCTTTGTTTCGCAGGCGGTCTAAACTCGCTGCCAGTGGATAATATAATCTGGTATTATGCTGCTTGGTATGTCGACTCTTCAAGTTGTTTTGTGTGACAAGTCATTGTATTATGTGCAGATGTTGCGCACACCATGATACGAAACACCCCTGCTCGGCATGCCCTTTTGTGCCGAGCGAGGCTTCATATACTCATGCCCAGATAGGTTGGGAACCTATGCAGGGGCAGAGATGCGACTATGTACGGTCAGGTACGGCCAGGTACGGCTATTATTTACATGGAATTAGCACTACCTAACCCATTCCTCTATTGCACCGTTTCAGGCTTGTATTGCTGTATCTCCCATAGGCCACGTTCCAGTTCGCGGACCCGTGCCTCCGCTGCCGGGCTAAAGGGGGTGATTTCTTGCTGGGGATCCGGATGTTTAAGATCCGGTACCCAATAATAGCAATTGGACAGGCCAGAACTTCATTACTGCCCATACCCATTCGCACAGGCGCCGGCTCGCCTGGGCTGGGTATCGCGGACATGACCTGACCCTTCGCAGTTTAGATGGCTGAGGACGCCACTGGCTAGAGGCGCCATGCCACTCATTCATTAATTCAATTACTCCGATACGGCGCCCCGCTAGCCAAGCCCCTGGTTCGGTACAATCCTTCCCAGCGGCGTCCGATCCCTCGGCTTCTCCATCATGTCGGCGTACCCCTCCAGCCCGGCAGCCATGATGCGCACAATCTCGAAGATGTGCGCACCCTTGAAGGTCTCAGCCCACAGCCGGATGACAGCACACGCGAGCTGTCTGAGTTTGGTGCTGTCTGTGGAGGCGGGCATGTCCATCGACCGCGATGTCTGGTGGATTGGGTGATGGCCGTGGCCCGAGCCCGCGGCCAGCGACGGGTCAATCGGGACGGCAAACTCAGTCTCGTCTAGCATCCGGCGGACCATCTCGAGAAGGTTCTTCTCCTCGGCTGACGGCGGCGGCTCGGCCGGGCCGATTGCCGCCAGGGTGAGGAGCCACTTGGAGAGGAGGACGGCGCATTCCAGATTGCACACTACGGGAGTAAAATTGTTAGGCCGAGGGACTTGGTACGCTGAGCGAGAAACGGAAAGAAATAAAGGGGAAAAGAAAGAAAGGGGGGCCTACAAGAATGCTGCATGCTCCACTCTAACGATTTAGTCTTAGCCACGTAATTCACACCCATCTTGACGAGCATCGACAAGGCGTGAATGGCCTGGACCACGGCACGGCAGAGCCGCGGGCTTCTAACCAGAAGCGGAGCGTCGCTAAACGCAGACGCAATCAGGACGTGGTCTCGCGTTTCTAGACTCCGGCTCGGGCTCAAGTCAGTATGCAGCCTGATATAGGCAAGCCTCAGCAGCGCCGTCGAGTTGAAAGCCACAGGACCCTCGGAGAAGCCCTCTGCCGTAGCGCCTTGGGCTGCCAACTCATTGGCTCGTATCTGGCGATGCTGCTCGAAGCACATGCTCCACGCTCGAAGGGCGTGGTTAATGTCATCCACGTCTTCCAATTTCAAGCTCCTCTGTATTTCAAACGGCGAGAGGCTGGAAAAAGAGGTCTGCTTGAGGAGGAATATGTGCTGAATCAGCGCATGGATAAGGACGTAACTGCCTAGTGATGTAAGGGGGGAAGGAGGCGCTTGCGAAGGGCGGTTGAGCAGCCTCGCAAAGGCCTCCTGAAGCGAAATTTCGATGTTTGGATACGATTGCCTGGCTTCCTGCCACTGCCAGGCATTCTCGGCCCTCCACAGCCGAGATGGATTGGGCAGGTATAGATGTACTTCCGACGTCAGGAGCAACGGGGGGCTGTTGTACGCGATACTACAGAGGTTGAAAAAGCAGTATGCAACAAGCTTGGTTCGCGTGGCTGCCTCGAGTCGGATCCACGTTTCCCAATCGGCCGTTTGCTGGTTAGGCTCCGCGACCAGACCTTCTTCACGAACTAAGAGGGCGAGCAGGCTCTGCAGAGACAGGGCTTCGTGAAGAATCGCTTTCGCGCCCCAGAGGCCGACGGAGAAGAGAAGGAGGAGAGCCTGGATTGTCTCAAGCCGCGACTGGGGTGTATTTGGGGAGCTGTGATATGTCAGTACTATCGCCCTGGTATCAATGAAATCGCATGAGATGGTGGTCTCACTATGGCTCCCGATGAGTATCTTGGGTCATTGGACGGTCTTGGTGAACCGACGGGAATGAGTGTCGAAACCCGGAACTGGGAGAAGGGCGGGTGGAATGCGGGCTGTAGGCGGCTGGCGTAGGGAGCAGCCCATGCACTTCATGGCTGTGCCTGCGGCGTATCTGCTCAAGTGCCACGGCTTTCGTAGCATACCATAGCGCATGGCCTCGGTTCGTTTCAAACCGATATTGCGCACCGACTGCCAGTATCGCCAGCAATAGCTCGGGTGAAAGATCGGTCGGCGACAGGGTAGGCAGGTGAAGGAACGGCAAGTGTTCGTGGAAACCACTAATATAGCCCTCGAGAAACCTATTTAGGGTGTGTCTCGAGGGGAACACAAAATCATTAGGAAGAACTGACGAAAATTCGTCCAGTCGGTTCTTGATGACTGTGTGGTCCATGGCCGATATACGCCAGTTTGGTGCTCGTATCCCATCTTCCTGCACCCTCGCCGCTCCGTCTGATGGATCCCGCATATCAGGCTGTAAGGATGGGAATCTGGACGGGAACGCCGAGGGAGGCTTTGATGGCCCGCGGCCTAGATCAGTTGCGCCGAGGCGAGACCATATGCCAAAGCCCGGCTCGCTCTCGAGAGACGGCGGCAGGAAATGTGACGATGTACCGAAGTCGTCGAGGAAGAGGTTGTAGTCGTCATAGGCAGCAGGAGGAGGCTGGGCGGGGTAGCCAGCCGACATGCCGGCAGGATCTTGGTCCCGGCCCCGATCCCCGTACGGCATGCCCTCATGGTAGGGCTTGACAGGTGTTAGATCGGCTGGTTGTTGAGCGAGCCCCTGAATCATGGCCGGTTGCATGCTATTAACCTCGCCGCCCGAGGCAAGATGGGTCGCGGCATCGGAGAGGAGGTCGAGGTTGCACGCGGGAGCCCGGGCTGCTAGGCGAGAGTCCGGAGGTAGCGACGAAACTACAGCCGGCTGCATGGCATCGGGCGGGTAGTGTGGCTGTGGCGGCGGGCGCGGCTGCTGCTGTTGCAAACCAAGCATCTCAGTGTCGACCTGATTTTCAACGGGCCCGGCGGGGACCCCCCCGGAGGAGGGCTTGCGCTGCTTGTTACCATCCTTGTTGCCACTGCCTTCGTTGAGATGGACAAGCTTCTCGTGGCGCACGAGCAAATCCCTGATGTCCATATAAGCATGCGTTCATACCAGCGAGGGTCAAAGAATGCCTTGGGTCTGGATGCGAGCTTCTAGGTAGAAACTAGACCGGGACAGACCAAGCGGAGACCTGGCAGGTGATAGAGGGGAAAGCTATAGAACGGTGGAGCTTGGGGGTGGTAACGGGGGGAGGAGGCTTGGAAAGCTTGGAAAGCTTGGGGGACCGAGCACAAAGCCAGGAAATGAGTAGGCGAGTCGGCTGCAACACCCACATCTAAGGGCCCGAACGACTGTAAGGTAGGACAGGGGGCATACGGGGTACGGCAGGAAACAAAAATTCTTAGCTCACCGTCGTCCAAATGTTTTCCCACATCGAGGCCAGGCACAAGCAAAGGGCTTTTCCTTGGTATGAGTCCTCTCGTGCCGCTGGACGTGCTCCACACGCCTAATATGAGAGTGCAATGTAAGTCAATATGCAGAGGATGAGGGACCGATGGGCGGACTGACCTGAAGCGTTTGCTGCAGTACTTGCACGGCAGGGCCTTGGGCTTTTGCTGCCGGATTTCCCCGTTCTCGTCGGCAGTGTTGGATGGGGCAGGACCCTCGATTGACTGGATCGGGAGCATGGCGTAACACGATGGTTTTCTCAGAGGGATTGGGGTATCGGAGCGAAGCCACGCGCGCTGGAGAGTGGGGGAAGGGGGAAGGGGGAAGGGGGAAGGGGGAAGGGAAGGGGAAGGGAAGGGGAATGGGGGGACGGGGACGGGGGAAGGAAGAACAGCTGGAGCAGCCAAATACTGTGCGTGTAATGATGAGAAAAGGCTGGGAGAACGTGTGGGTGCGTTGCGGGGCGCCGCCGACGAGAGCAGGTGGCCGAATCAAGAAGCAAAAACCAATGCCCGTCTTGATATATTCAGCGCTGGGGTTGCCCTCGTCCGACTGACGGGATGCCGGTATGGCACCCCTGTTTGCTGCCCGCTTAATACAAGGCACGCACACACAACCATCCACACAGGGCGCGCACTCCTCGTTCTCCTCACACCTTGCTAGCGCCGCGCTCACAAGACGGGCGCTATATGTCTGTGCTCGATATTCCCCTTGATCACTCGCTCCCGTTCCAACCCCTCAAGCCCGTACGTCCCCGACGCGGAAGCACTCCGGGTGCGGGAGCCGACGTTTTATGGAGACGCCGAACCACACAACGAGGCTTTGCCTGCCCACACCAGGCACTATAAGAGCTAGAGATGGGCGGAGCGGTTGACGATCCCAAGGGAAGGAGCAGGATGACTGACAGTGACACAGACGCTGCTCGAGGTTCCGCAGACACATGCAGCGGCTGTGGGGGAGAGAATCCCAGAAGGCGGGAGCGCAGTGGGCCGTGGGTTGTGGGTTGTGGGTTGTGGGTTGTGGATTGTGGGTAGCCAGGAGAGAGCGAGGGGGGAGGCTCGCTAACGCTTGGCGTCTGCAAGATTGCAGCGATTGTCGATTCGTCGGGATTGGACAGAGGGCGGATGCGCAGGCGCCGCGTGAGGAGGAAGGGAAAACGCGACCGATGGAGTAATATCGTCAAAAAAGATAGCAAGGCCCGGGAAGAGACGCGGGGAAAAAGGAGCGGAGAAGAAGGCAAAAGATTTACAATAGGGTGTGGTTCAGAAACAAACCACCTACGAGAGTGGTACGGGTAGGGAACAAGCGAGCCAGGCGCCGAATGAGGGTGGTGCGGGTCGCAGAACGCGGAGGCGGGGAAGGGGTTCACTCGGTAGTCGGGAGAAACGAGGGGTGCGAAAACGAGGAGAAGAAGCGGGGAGACGCGACAAGCTTCCTCTATCCGGCAAGGCCACACACCATTGAACCGTACATACGTGCAAAATAAACCAGTAATTACATAGGGATCATGTCTTTGACATAGGAACAGCTAAAAGTTCCTTTTTCCTTGTATCCAACTAAGGTGTGGCTGGAAGATGATCAGCATTGCCGTGTCCACGGACTCGTCGATTGATGACGGCACAATTTTCAAAGAGGGTGAAGCTCTGGAAAAGCTGTTTCTGGTGGTCCCTGCTCCCTGTTCCTTCCCCATCGGAGCAAAGCTCAATTTCTGATCTCCGCATTGGAGGTAGGAATGTGGGGGTGGGGACTTTGTGGGTAACAATCCTGGTCGTTATTGTTGGTTGGGGTTTGCCTCGAAAGGAACGAAGAAAAGAAAAAAAAAAAAATTAATGGTCTTTTTAATGACCCAAGTTTATTTCCCGCCTCCCTATGACGGGTTAAACTGCCGACAGCGTCCCTTCCTCTCATGTGTTGCAACCACAGCAGACTTGTCCAGTATTCAACAGTGGCCTGGACGGGTGGCCCTGCGCCGCCTAAACTGGCCCTCAGACCTCGGGGGTTTTTGACGACTCGACGGGTACTTGGCACCCATGGATCAAATACGTCAAGCGTAGCACTGCCGTCGAGTGGCTTTTCTCCGTCTCGCAGCCCGTCCTTTCCTGGATAGAATCGGCCTTCCTGCATCTCGACCAAGCTCTTAAATCGACTGCGAATTATTACTCACCATGGATAGACGCCCCCGCCCGGACGGTACGGATACCATGCTCGGAGAGAAGAGCCGAGCCTGCGTGTTACACTAAGAAGCGGGGTGGCCTTTCAACATCGCATGCCACGGAGCCGAGGAAGAGTGCGACCCCTGGTCGAAATCCTGAACTATGAGCGAGCGCACGAGCAATTCGTGGATGAAGGGAACGAAACCCAATATTGGCACAGTCGCTTGTCGATGAATCCTACGTTGGAAATGAGAAGAGAGATTCCGTCATACGACGTACGCATTCGTCAGCTGCCTCATCGCACCGCGGGCTCATTGTTGCGCTGCACGGTACTGTGCCCCCTGGAATATAGAGGGAGCAGCTGTGGAGGTGTGGAGGCTCGGCGGTTTGGAGATCTGGGGAAGATGACACCCCTGTCCAGGGGCCTCCGCAAGCCCTCAAATGCGGAGAGCGGGGAGCTGCACGGCTCATCTGGGGAAATCCAAGCGACGGAGCGACCGCTACCGCCCACTCCTCTCGTCATGGTTTATTGCCCTCACACCGCCGGGTTCTTGGGACGATACGCTACTTTCCCACTTGCGTCGACCGGCTAACTATGGACTCTTCCGGCCTCCTGGGAATGTGTTCGCCAAGCTGCCGACACTCCGGAACGCAACATCTCCAACACCGGTCTAGAAGCAACATTGAGTCACCTTAGTGGAAAGCTCCTGGTTACTGCCAAGAAACATCACCGAGCACGCGCCGTCCGACGCCGATGTTTCGGACACGACATATCTTGTCGGCAACGATTGAGCCTACTGCCGCACTCAATATGGCCTCCCCTTGCTCTAAATAGGCAAAATTCAGCAGGTCTGAGGTCAACACCTGTGCGGTCACCCGCCTACGTGTATCCGCAGATTCGCGATGGCCTCCTCCCCACCCCTGCTGTGGGGGGGATCGACAGGGTTGGGAGAAGCCCGAGTTGTAACGCCGTAGACCTTCATTCACACAGCATCCGCACTGAACGCGGCCGAGGTAGGCTTCAATGCATACCCAACGCTTCCGGCATCCGGTCCTAGTGATAAGCACCAGCTTGCGTCGAGCCATCAAGAAAACTACCGCTATCCAACCTCTAAGCGCATTAGCCGCCCGGTTGTCTCGACCAGGATTCAGTCATGGCAATTAAGTGGGCGGGGGGTGAAGTTTCGACGGACTGTCACGCGACGAACCAAATCAAAGGGCTCACTGTCGAGAGTGCAATATCGGCTCGCCCTTGCAACCATACAATATCTCCAGTTCCTGCGGGCAGCGAAGTCCGCACGCCAACCCGCAGGAAGATGGCGCGTCTCAAAAAGAGTGTCTGGATGCCCTTGCCAGAGGCATCAACGTCAACCGTCACCGCGGTAGGTTGAAGAGCGCGCGGTGGAAAGACGGGGAGAGGGAAGAATGGCCATCACAAAGAAGGTGTCCCTCATCGATTTATAACACCGCTACTCTGGATGCAGTGTGGCAACCCGATGCGCACAAATATCACGACACCACCATGGCCCGTCCCAGACCTCACGGGCTGGGTCAGATGCACCGAGGCCCGACTGGGTGCGGCACTTGGACGACGGCAACGACACCCGCTACCCAGTCCATCTAGGTGACGTCGCACAGAGCCGTACGTGCTATCTGGGCTTCGGTTGTGATGGTGTGTCATTGTTCAGCCCAGCCTTAGTTACCTTACTAAGTAGGTAAGGTGAGTAGGAATGTAGCTGTGGGCATCTCAGACATCAAACGTAACAATCCCAATGGCCCGCTTGGAAGTGGGCGCTCTCGTCGGCGATTCGCAGATGCAACTGGTCACCGGGTAGCATCCGGCCTTATTTTTTTCGTCCAGCGAGAGATGAACTGGAATGCGGGACTCGGGCCTGACGGGCGAATCAAATGTCACCGCGGGGTTCAGGGGCTTGACTGGTCCTTTCATCTAGGTGAATCCTCCCGTCACGCCCCTTTCTACTCGCCTGTTCCCGCCTCTTGTTTCGAGGAAAGACCTTGGGTTGGCAGACTCTAGTCACCAGACGCTGCAGGCGCGCTCACCTGCTCGCTGTAGTCGACCAACGCCAAGTTGTCAAGTGAGACATATTCAGGTGGGCAACGGCTGCCACTCGCCATTCAAAGAGAGATTATTTCTCCTTCGTACCGCAATCTTCGGCCCAGGACATTCTTGCCGGGAAGAACCGCGGGCCGGGGAATCTTTATGAGCATGTCGGCTGTCACTCTTCTCCCTTGCTGAATGACAGCCTGCCATGCCGCCAAGCGGCCAGAGTCCAAAATCACCACCTAACTCGGCGCTGATGTTTGTTTTCGGGGCCTTGAGCCGCGAATGGGACCTCTCACAATCGGCCCTTTGATGGCCTTGACCTAGATGGCACGAGAAACCTTCTTGGTGTGGCCGTCATCTCCATGGTTACATGCACCACCAGGCATGCGAGCCCATCACTCGGGCCACCCATGCTGAGTCGGGGTTGTCGTGGGGCTGCGGCTCAATGTCCACCAGGCTCACAAACTCGGAACGTGACGGCACACCGCGCCTGGGCGAGTAGCCTATGTCCCGTTGCCTATTTTCCCGCGGGAAACGCGCACATGTTTGTGTTTCACGGGTAACGTCTCGCCTGTCTTGCATTGTAGCCCTGGGGGCTATCTGATGAGTATATAACCACGGCAAGGTCACCCTTTAGTAGATGTGGTGGGATACCTCATGCGGCTTTCCGCCCAAACCAGAACAGGCTCAGTTTACTTCCCTCTTGCTTTGATGAAGTGGCTGTGCGGCCGTAAGCAACTGCGATGCGTTTCTCCTCAGTGTTGCTGGTTGTTACCAGCATCGTATCGACCGTAAAGGGGCACTGGCTTGGAGATATACCTCGTAAGACTGGCAGTGCCAGGGCGCCAGTGTGGAAATGCTAATTGTTCGGCAGACCGGGGATTCGCTCCCTTTGCTGGATCAGCGAATTATCCCGTGTTCCGCAACGTCAGGGACTACGGGGCAAGAGGTAGGTTGTCCTAGCAAGTCCTTCTAGGCGGCGTCTGGCTTTCACCGCAATGGAGGACATGCAGTTGACATTGTGATAGGCGATGGTGTTACGGACGATACGGCAGCTATCAATGCCGCCATCAACGCCGGGAACCCCTGTAATAGGGGCTGTGTAAGTCGACGCTGAGGCAAGTGACTTGAGGACAAGGTTCTCATAACATCTCAAGGCATCGACTACCATGACCCCGGCCGTTGTCTACTTCCCCGCTGGGACATACTTGATTTCCTCATCGATCCTACCCGCGTACTTCACTCAGCTTATTGGCGATGCCGCCTCGCCACCGACGCTCAAGGCGACTGCAAATTTTGCCGGGTTTGGCCTCATAGATGGAAACCCATACTACACCGAGGTGCTCAACTGGAAGTCTGTCAATGTCTTCTTCCGCCAAGTTCGCAATTTTGTGATCGACACCACTGCCATTCCGCCGGGGACCGCCGCCACGGGAATGCACTGGCCCACGTCCCAAGCCACCAGTCTCCAGAACATTGTTTTCAACATGCCGACGACCCCGGATGTCGTCCATGTTGGTCTGTTCATTGAGGAGGGCAGTGGAGGACTCCTAGTCGATCTCACCTTCAATGGTGGCGCTTCGGGCGCGAGCATGGGTAATCAGCAGTATACCATGAGGAACTTGGAGTTTAACAATTGCAAGACTGGTGAGTCGGTACTGGCCCCTTTCTTTGCTTTACGTGATGTTGACCACAGAAGCCATCATTCAAATCTGGAACTGGGGCTGGACCTACCACGGACTGTCGATCAACAACTGCCAGGTGGGCATTGATATGTCCGCGGGCGGCGCTGAGAACAATCTCAACGTGGGCTCCGTCACTTTGTTTGACAGCACCTTCACCAATGTGGGCGTTGCGATTCTCACGGCTTGGAACACTGGCACGAGCCCTGCGACAGCCGGAAGCTTGGCCATGGAGAACATCGCGCTTAGCAACGTCCCGGTGGCGGTCCGGGGCCCCGACGGCAGCACAATGCTTGCTGGGACGGCCGGGTCGATGACCATCCAGGCATGGGGCAACGGCCACAGCTACACGCCTTCGGGCCCTCGCGAGTTTGCCGGTCCGATAACCCCTAATCCTCGCCCGGCATCTCTGCTCGCCAGTGGCGGCCGATACTACACGCGGTCCAAGCCGCAGTACGAAAACCTCCCGGCTTCGGCATTCATCTCGGTCCGTGAGGCTGATGCCAGGGGCGACGCTGCCACCGACGACACGGCTGCGTTACAAGGAGCCATCGACCGCGCCGTCGCAGAAGGCAAGATCTTGTTCCTCGACTACGGGCTATACCGCGTCACGCGCACCATCCGGATACCTCCTGGCGCCAAGATCGTGGGCGAGTCTTTCCCCGTCATCTTATCGTCCGGCGCCTTCTTCAACGACGTCAACAGCCCCAAGCCCGTGGTCCAGGTCGGCAGCACGTCGGGTCAGCCTGGGCAGGTCGAGCTGACCGATTTCATCGTGTCCACGCAGGGCGTGCAGGCCGGTGCAATCTGCATCGAATGGAACCTTGCCAGCACCGGCACGCCGAGCGGCATGTGGGACGTCCATGTGCGCATTGGCGGCTTCACGGGCACGCAGCAGCAGATCGCCCAGTGTCTCAAGAAGCCGGGCAACCCGGCAGTTGACCCGAACTGCATTGTCGCGTTCATGGCGATGCACGTTACTCGTGGAGCGAGCGGGTTGTACATGGAAAACGTGTGGTTGTGGTACGTCTGCAACAAGAACAGCGAGAGAGAGAGAGAGACAGAGCTGACGTGAACGACAGGACTGCCGACCACGATATCGATGAGCAGCTTAACACGCAGATTACTATCTACACTGGACGTGGAATCTGTAAGTGGGCTCCTTTTATTTTAAAACCCGGTAGATGCTAATTACCTACAGACATTGAGTCCGAGACTGGTCCTTTCTGGCTTTGGGGCACCGGCTCCGAGCACCACGTCCTTTACCAGTACCAGCTGGCCAACACGAGGAATGTCTTCATGGGCCAGATCCAGACCGAGACGCCCTACTTCCAGCCAGTGCCGAACGCACTGGTCCCGTTTACTCCCGTCGCTTCGCTCAATGACCCAGATTTCAGGGCCTCGTGCACTGGCGTGCAGGGTAACTGCGCGGCTTCATGGGGTCTCCGTGTCATCAACTCGCGCGACGTGTTCGTGTACGGCGCAGGGCTCTACTCATTCTTTGATAACTACAGCACGGCGTGCTCAACGTTTACGGCGGGACAGACGTGCCAGCAGCGGATTACTTCGATCGAGGGCTCGGCGACCAATGTGAACATCTATAACCTCAACACGATTGGTACGAGGGAGATGATCAATCGGGATGGCGCGTTAGTGGCATGGTTCGCGGATAACGTGAACACTTTTGCGTCGAACGTGGTGGTTTACAAGAGCAACTAATGGGATGGATGGCGGATGGCGGATGGCGGATGGCGGATGGCGGATGGCGGATGGCGGATGGCGTGGTTCACAGATGATGTGCTGAACAACTTTGGGTCAAACACGCCAGTGCACAAGAGTGGTTGATGGTGAAGAGGACTGTACATAGGGAGGCTTTGAAGGGGGGGGGGGGGGGGGTACAGGAAGCGTATATACATTCCGCATCAGATAGTCATCCATCCAGCGAATACCCAACGTCCTTCCCTTGATTCTCCCTTCCCAATTCCACCAGCCGCCTCCTCATCCCCTCAGCCGCCTCCCTCTCCGGCCCCTCCCCCAAACCCGTAAAGTCGCACCTGTCAACCCACTCCCCAACGCCATGTTGCAGCACATTCCTCACCCGTTGCCGACTTCCCTTAACATGCCCCACCGAACCGTGCAGCGTCATTCTCTCCTTGCCCGCCTCATACACCCCTCGATGGAGTATGTTGTTGTCGTAGAACGCCACATCCCCAGCGCGCAGTTTCACTCTCACCATCCCAGGCAGCTCTTCCTCATACGGATCCGCCTCCCTCTCCACCCTCGTCCTCGCCCGCCTGTGGCTCCGGGGGACAACAATCAAACTCTCATCATCAAACAACGGCAGGTTCCATTGCGTATGCATATTCACCTTGGCAGTGTCCTCGCCCTCCCGCACGCTTAGCCTCTCGGCCTCCTCCTCGGGGGTCGCCGACGGGGGGATGTCATCGCGGTGCCAGCGTAGCGCGAACCCGCCGTCGCCGTCCGGCCGGACCAGCATGTTGAGCAGCTCCATCACCAGACACGCGTCCCCCACACTCCCCTCTGCCGGCAGGGACAGCAGCTCCTTCGTGACGGCCAGCAGCCGCGGCGAGAAGTACAGGCGCGCGAACGCGTCGCGGTCGGCCTGCGGCACGGGCAGCGACGGGTGCAGCAGGTGCTGCACCCCCCAGATGCCCGTCTGCGAGGGCACGAGGCTCGCGTCCCACGGCGGGAATTGCTTGCCGACTGTGCGGATGTCTTGGTGTGGCAGGGTTAGTTGGGTAGGTACTTTTCCTTTTCCTTTTCCTTTTCGTTTTCCTTTTTATTTTCTTATTTTCTGTTGGGGCGGTGGTCCTGGGAGGGGCATTTCGGGAGACATAGCTCCCCCTCCCCTCCCTCTCCCTCGGTACCCCCAGACGGCTAGTATAAGAGGGTTGAGTAATGCGGGTGACACATACGAGGCCAGGCGCCAGTGCGGGCGATCTGGGTCAAGCGGGATGCGGCATCACGCAGCGTGGATAATTCTTGGGCGGAAAGGATGGATGGGATTATGACATAGCCCTCGCGGCGGAGGGAGGTGAGGTGCGGGTGGGAGTCGCCGTCTGTCATTGTGATTTGGACGGGACGAAAAGGGGGAAGGATGTTTTCTTGGTTGATCGTCAATGGGGCTATTAGGGGATGGTGATGAACTGTTGTGATGTTGTGAGGCTATGATATCAGTATGGTTGATCGTGGAGGGGAGTTGGAGTCGAAGAGGGGCAATCAGATGGCACTGTGGGGTAAGACTGCGCGGGTGTTGCCATGCGGAGACCCGAACCTGTGGAGAAACCATGCTGATTCTGGGGTTCAAAAGGGCGCTCGGCTTCAGATACAACGTTGCTTCTGCGACCGGAGAAGAGAACTCTACCAACAAGCTGTGGACATATCGATACATTCATCTCTTGTTGAAAGGCTTAAAGTACAATCTCTCAGAGAACCCGCATCGGTCAATAACTACTCTTTTGCAATAACAAGCATGTTGGGACAAAACGAAAATGAGCCAGAGTTGCCGAAGCAATCGCCCCCTGAGCAGGGGTCAAGATGACATAATCCCTCTCATTCGCACGGCTCCCACTAGGTGCACACATGGGCTCCCACTAGGTGCGCACACATGTGTGCACCTAGTGGGAGCCATGGTTTACATAATCCTAAAAATGCATCTAACGCAGCCCATTTTTGCGCACCACAACAGCCACCAGCACAGCCAGCCAACGTATCGCCCACACTGCAGCCATGACCAGTACTGCAGCCGTGGCCACCTTTCCAGATAGACGTCAAGAGCCTCTTCTTCTTGAAGACTTCCATTCGCACTGGCGCTTAATACGTGACGGGGCTCCGCTTCACCCTCTAGAGCCCCGTCGTATAGAGCCAAAAGCGACGATAAGTAGGCTCTCAGCGTCAAGTACGAAGCGGGAGCCCAGTGAATTCGAGGTCGTCGAGGCGATGCAGGCAACGCGGGCTAAGCGGCCAAGTCGGTGTACGGCCTGCGGTGGAATTGGCCATATACGGACCTCCCGGGCATGTCCAAAGCGGTATTCAGATGTTGTGCAGATTGATTGAATGGCTATAGTGTGGGCGATACGCTGGCTGTGGTGGTGGAAAAGGGGCGCAAAAATGGGCTGCGTTAGATGCATTTTTAGGATTATGTAAACCATTTCAGGTTTACGTAAGCGCACACATGTGTGCACCTAGTGGGAGCCCATTCGCACCCTTGAAGATGTGCACGTGCTTTCGCGACACTGAAGACGCCAACTTTATTGGAACGCATCATCGCGTCATCTGATGTAGGGAACAAAGATCAATCCGTCTCGATTGATCAAACGACAACATATCTACCAAAGTAACACTTGTATACAGCCATCACTATGCCCGGTCGCAAGCGTAAATCTGCACCTGCCGTAGAAGAAGCGCCATCAATTCCCGACGCCCCTGCCTCTCGCCGTCGATCACTGCGCGTCAGTTCATCCGGCCAAAAGAGCAAGTACTTTGAAGCGGAATCAGACTCCGACTCCGTTGGAAATGGCCGTACGCCAGTAAAGCCCCGTGGCCGGGGCAGACCGTCCAAAAAGGCCAAGGTCGAGGAACCAGAACCTGATGAAGACGACTACGAAGATGAGATGCAAGAGTCAGACAAGGGTGTCGCCGAGAGCGAAGAGGAATTCGACGAGGATACCCCGCCAAAAGTGACTTACATACCGCTGCCCAAGATGCGCGACACGGGCGGCATTGACTACGCCGAAGACAGGCTGCACAAGAACACTCTTGCCTTCCTCAAAGACCTCAAGGCTAACAACAAGCGGTCATGGCTAAAGGGTAACCCCTTCGCCCCACCAATCTCGGAGAGGATAATCAATCAGGCACTAACCCCAACCGGTAGCCCACGACGCCGAATACCGCCGGGCCCTCAAGGACTGGGAGTCGTACGTCACCACGCTTGCCGACAAAATCATCTCGGCGGACCCGACCATCCCTGAACTCCCCTTCAAGGACGTCAACTTCCGCATCTACCGTGACATCCGCTTCAGCAACGATCCCACGCCTTACAAGGTACGTCTTCTTGCCCTCACCCCAAATCAAACCTCCCGCACCAGTCGAGCTGAGTCCTTCCAAAACTCCTAAAGCCCCACTTCGCCGCCGCCTTCTCCCGCACGGGCCGCAAGGGCCCCTACGCATGCTACTACGTCCACCTGGAGCCGGGCGGGGACAACTTCGTGGGCGGTGGGCTCTGGCACCCGGACGGCGGGGCGCTGGCCAAGCTCCGAGCGAGCATCGACGAGCGGCCGCAGCGGTGGAGGCGGGTCCTCTGCGAGCCAAACTTCCGGGATACCTTTCTCGCCGGCCGGGACTCCAAGGCTGCTGCTGCCCCCGCCACCAAGGCGGCGAAGAAGGGCAAGAAGAAGACGGCAGGGGGAGGAGGGGAGGCAGCGGGCGAGCATACGGACGAAGAGGCGGTGCTCAAAGCGTTCGCCGAGGCGAATAAGGAAGGCGCATTGAAGACGCGGCCGAAGGGGTTCGTGGCGGAGCATCGGGATCTGGAGCTGTTGAAGCTGCGCAATTTTACGGTGGGGAAGAGGGTCGACGACGGGGTGTTTACCGCGCTGGAGGGAGGGCAGGAGGAGGTGATGGGAATTGTGAGGGCCTTGGTTGGGTTTGTGAGTATTCACTGTCGTCTAGTGTGACGTGGTTTCGTGCGGTCTGCTAACCCAGATATCTTTTTCTTGCAGATAACACACCTGAACCGTATCGTCATGCCGGACCCCGGGGATGATTCCGACTCGGATGAGGAATAAACACTTCGTAATAACGAGGTACTACTTGGAAAAAGATCTCGACTGGGATATGAGTTTCTCGAGCTCCTAGATTGTTTATAAATACGCAGTTTGTTATAGTATCAACTTGGATACCAAGGCACCTGATGCTTTCCCATTAAGAGACCTCGTCCACCGTACTTACCGCTAGTACCTCCCGTTAGTCCCGCTACCTTGCAATAGCCAGCTCAGATATACCTGCTAAGCGCCCCGGTAAATATGTGACTAGGGTACAGAAGGAGGGCAATGAACCGACTCGGAAAATGAGCATCGAGGATGGTAGTTACAAACACGCCTGATAGAAGCACTCAAACGAGACACTCAGCTCTAGAAAAACCACTTCATTATTATGGTGGGTATCGAGTATGAGATATCTGCAAGCCAGCCACGCTCCAAAAAAAAAAAAAACAAAAAAAAAACAAAATATTTGGTATCGTCGATATCATTCCCATATCCGCGGCTCAATTAACGTCCGGTAAAAATAGGACGTGCCGTCGGCCTTTTTTTATGACAGTGCCTCCTTATACGTCATCGACCGATTATACTGGAATGGTATCGCATTATTGGGACATTAGTCGCTATAACAGATGCTTAGGCGGTCGTGGCGGGCGCGGCGGCAGGAGCAGCGGCAGGAGCGGGATCAGCCGCAGTCTCCTTCTTTTCCTCAGTAGCAGGGGCCTCGGCAGGCGCTGCGGTGACCTCAGCCGGGGGAGCAGCCACGGAGGCAGTGGTAGCGTCAGCGGGAGCGGCCGCAGGGGTCTCAGTAGTAGCAGCAGCAGCAGCAGCAGCAGCAGCGGCCGCAGGCGGTGCGGCAGTTTCGACTGGCGGAGCGGGAGCAGTAGACGCGTCGGTGGCAGCAGCAGCAGGCGCAGCAGCAGGCGTAGCAGCTAGAGTCAAGTCAGTGCAGGTCCAAACGCGGTTGTGCCAGCCTTGGAACGAACCAGGAGCGGGGGTAGTGGCCTCCTCCTTCTTCTGCTCAACGGCCGGGCCGCCAGCGGCAGGCGGGGCAGCAGCGTCGGTAGCTTTGGTAGCGTCGGTAGCAGCGGTAGCGTCGGTAGCAGCAGTAGCGTCGGTAGCAGCAGTAGCGTCGGTAGCAGCAGTAGCGTCGGTAGCAGTGGTAGCGTCGGTAGCAGCGGCAGTAGCAGCAGCAGCACCAGTGTCAGCTTGATTGCCCTACCTGTCAGTTCCGAGCTCTGTATAGCGAAGTAGGGGGCTCTCAAAACTCACCAGCAGGTGCAGCAGCGGGGGCGGTAGCGGGGGCAGGAGCAGCTGCTTCCTCCGTCTTGGTAGCCTCGGTAGCACCAGCAGCGGTAGCGGCGGCCGGGGCGGCGGCAGCGGTCTCCTCAGTCTTTGTGGGCTCGGTCTGGGCCTGGGCCCTCTTCTCGCCCCGCTTCTTGAAGGCAGCCTTGAGCTTGCTCTTCAGGTTGTCAAGCGCGCCAAACGCTGTGGGGACGGCGCGGTTAGCCGTTCTGTCCGTCTTTTGTTGACCAAGATGCACCGCTGAGAAGTGCTGCTTGTCGGCGAGGCGTTGCTGCAAGCTTTCCCCGGCAAATATCGCGGGAATTGGCGGTGGACACCTCGTGCTCCGTACGACCAAAGATGCATCTAGAGACACCTGAGGGGCAAAACTTACGAATGCCGGGCATTTTTGCGGTGCGGACGGGGCGATCAAATGGCTCAACAGGGCAGCGGGAGGGAGAGATGCAAGCAAGGCGCTTCTGCCTAGGACTCAGTTGGCGATGGATGCTATCAACCTTCGATGAAACATCAAAGATTGCGGAGGAAAAGGAGGGAGCAAAGGACCAGAGTTTGTCCTCCCAACAGATAAATAGTCTGGGGGTCACGCTGACACGCGGGTCCTGAATTGCAGGCCTCTCGCGCCGCACCCTGGCCCCCCGGTCTCGCTACCCCTGTATCTGAGACATGCACAAAGCTCGGCTCGCAGACAGCCCAAAGCTCAAGAGAATGGGGGTTTGCAGATGGGAAGCAAACACGAGTCCTATTCATTACGGTAAAAAGGATACGCGGTCGGATCCAGCTTGGAAGCCAACATTTGTTTGCAGCAGGTGCTGAGTCCCCCTGTATGCGCGTATGGCGATGTCAAGGTTCTATGGTATTGCACGGCGTTTGGGGATTGTGAGTGACATGCGCCTAATCGTCTCATCTGCATCTCGCGTATCGCAACCAGGTTTATCCCTCCCAAATAAAGAAGGGAGCGCTAACCGTGGTGTCTGCCATCTCGGTATTCGGATTGGCTGTGGTGTCTCCCTGTTCACGGAACGACGGCAACTTGGGCTCTTCAGCAACCGAGAAATTGCCTGCATCCAGGGTCCAAAATAAGGGTCCTGTCATAGTGTAGAGCTACCAAGCAACGCTAGCAGGTACAGTACAAGTACAGATGTACAGTACAGTATCAGAGTATGTACCTCATGCAGATATCCAGTCACTAGTGCAAAGCATAAAATGCCCCACAAGAGTATTGGCAGGGTATCTACGCACAGACCATGCAGCAGCCAACCCTGAACCAGCCATCCGCCTCATGCAACAAGAGGAAATGACCTTTTACATAGTACAGTATCCCAAAGAAAACGAGATGACAAGGAATTAGGGAAATTCAGTGTGCAATATCATTACAGTTACCTTGCACTGACAGAGCATAGAGGCTTGGTCCTCAGACTCCGTAACATCGATCACCCGTGCCGCCAGGTTATACAGGTATCCGGCTAAGCTCACACTTTAGTTTGGATGGTTTGGGGGTGTCTCCTGCCGCCTTGGACCTCGCCGGCTCGTCTCCCGCAGCGCCTAACACTTCTACCCCACAGACTCCCAGCCCATCGCCACACTCATTCTAGGAATTTGACGTGTGAGATATGAACTCTGTGCAAACTGGGGACTCTTGGTTCAAGATGGAAAGGTTTTGTCATCTCTCTTGGTTGGCAAACGAGAGCCTCATCGCTCCAATCCCTTTGGAGCCAGCCCCAAGAATAACCCTCGCGATTTATCCCAGGCTGTGCTGTGGTGAGTTGCTTCACGTTTGATACTGTGTATCTGGCTAGAGTTACTGCGGGGTTTCTGTCTCTCTTAAAGAACCCTTTGCTTGCTTAAATGATTCCTCTGGAACACCACCTATCTACCCGGGCGGGAACTGCTTGTTGAAAACAGACCGCGAGCATGCTAAGGTACGAACCCCAAGAGATATGCAGCCAGCACCACCCAGTAATAACAAACATACATGCATGCAGATTACACATAGAAACCAAGAAAATCCTCACCCGCACTCCATCCCGACCTACAACCTCACCAGGCTGACATTCAAGATGCCATCTGACTGTCCCAGCTCTGCTACCACACCGTCTGTCACCTCCCCGTCCACACCCAGGATCATTAGTGCTTCTTTCTCGGCAGGCCCGTCGACCACAGCAGACGCCGCGGCAGCCAACCCGCCATCTAGCGAGGCAACCTGCATAAATCGGATGTTGATGCCATGCTTGCCCAGCGCCATGCCGACATTGCCAATCTTGCCCGGCTCGTCGTAGTTGTGCAGCACCAACAACGTGCCTTCTGGGTGGAAATTGGCCATGAAGCGGCCCAACTTGGAGATGAAGATGGCATTCCCGCTCACGTACCCCTCGATGACCTGCTCGCCGTCATCGGAGCTCCCGTCAGTGCTCAGACTGCGCACCGTCACGGCGCTCGCGTACGTGGGCACGGCGCCGCCGTTGCGGACGTGCTTCTCGTCAATGGCGATGCCCCTCTCCTTGGAGATGAGAGTGGCGTTGACGATGTTGACGTCGCGTCCCCCGGCGTCGCTGATGGAGCTCACCAGCCCCTTGACCAGCGCCGCAAACAGCGGGCGCGTGTTGCTAATTCCAGCCAGCTCGCCGTGATAGACGAGCTCGAAGCGCCGGCCGCCGACCATGCCGCCACGCTGTCCGCCGGCAAAGTGTTGCGTGTAGAGGCTGCCCATGCGCTCGACACTGTTGGGTGTGTATGGTCAGCAGTGGTCATTGAAAAGGTTGTAAAAAGGGGAGGGGGGGGGGGGGGGGGGGGGGAGACATACAGACGAACGAACGGCTGCAGCCGCTTGTACTCTTCTGGCAAAATCAACGGGGCATTCACCGCCGCTGTGGGCAAGCCCCCGTTCAGAATCTCCACCACCTGCGTGCACACATCCATCGACACATTCTCCTGCGCCTCCACCGTGCTCGCCCCAAGATGCGGCGTACTCACCACCTTTGGGTGAGCCGCCAACTTCGCAGCCACCGACCCCTCAGCCGGGGGTTCCGAGGTAAACACATCCAGCCCGGCCCCTGCAATCCACCCCTCATCCAGTGCCTTCAGCAGCGCCTCCTCGTTGTACACGCCACCCCTCGCCACGTTCAGCACTCTCGCCGTTTTCTTCATGCTCTTCAGCTCCTTCTCCCCGAGCAGGTTAAGGGTGCTGGCCAGCAACGGGGTATGGACGGTCAGGAAGTCCACCTCGGGGAGCAGGCCGTCCAGGTCGGCCATCAGCTCGACGCCTTCCCTCTCGGCGACGCCCTTGCTGGCGTAGGGGTCGAAGACGACGACGCGCATGCCCAGGCCGACGGCCATGCGGGCCACCTTGATGCCGACCTTGCCGAAGCCGACGATGCCCAGCGTCTTCCGGCCGACCTCGACGCCCACGAGCTTGCCGCGCTCCCACCTGCCCTCCTTCATGCCCTTGTCGGCGCGGCCCACGTTGCGCGCCGTCGCCAGCAGCAGCGCCACCGTGTGCTCGGCCGCCGCCACGATGTTGCCGCTCGGCGAATTGACCACGACGATGCCCTGCCGCGTCGCCGCCTCGACGTCGATGTTGTCGACCCCGACCCCGGCCCGCGCCACCACGCGGAGCTTGTTGGACGCCGCCGCCAGCACCGCCGCCGTGACCTTGGTCTCGGACCGGACGATGAGCGCGTGGTACGACGGGATCACCCGCAGGAGGTCCTCCGCTGAGAGCGGCGGCGAGAGGGGGTTGTCGACTTGGTACCCTGTCGCGCGGAGCAGCGCGAGGCCCTCGGCCGAGAGCTTCTCCGGGACGAGGATGCGCGGGGTGGAAGACGGTGGGATGGTGGCGGCGGGAGGGGGCTCGACGGCGGAGGGCGACATTTTGGGAAGTAGGGCTGGGGCCAAGGTTTGGTTCGGATGTTGGGAGTGGTGGTCAATTGGCGACTAGAATCGTAGAAGAGCTTGAATACAGTGAATCCGCTAGGAGAGAAGGTCCAGGGAGCGGATGATGCGCGAGAGAGAAGACCGGGTTATAACTCGGCATGCTCCGCCGTCTCCCTCCCCAACTGACTACCTCACAGGGACCCTCGATCTCGGGATCGTCTCCCCCCGGGCTACGGCAGCTGCAGGATGACCAAACCGTCAGTGCCGTCAATGTATGAACTGCGGGTTCACGCCAAGCGGCGCATCAGTGGCCGACATCTCCGGAGAGGGGGACACTCGGATAGGAGAGCGGGGGTAAAAGGTGTGCTGCCTTCATCCGACGTCTGTAGAACGACTAGATGACATAACATCGGCCCGCGAACCGAGGGCCAGCCATTCTCATCCCGTTTCGGCAGTCTGCCCACGCTCTATTATCTACCGCCACTTGTCATAGCTTTCTCACAAGGATGGCTCAAGGGGCACATCGAGTATGGTGGACCTATGCCGTTGCTTTGTTTGAACCATGTCTTTGAATGAAACATTGATCCTCCCACTCTTCGACCCCTCATTCCCCCACGTTTGACTAATGCAGGCTTCTGCAGCTGCCCGTCGAATGGATGGCTTGTCCGCTGATGGGCTCCTCTGGTTGGCCGCTGCAGTAGTGTATCGACTTCGCCTCGTCCACTGAACAAGTTCCGCCACCTGCAGTACCGATGCGTGTCGGGGGCGTGGATAGGGAGCTGCTAAATGGTTGCCCTATATCGGAGAATGGCGACATCAGAGAGTCACGCGCCCATTCCTGCAGCTACTGTACAATGCTATTTTGCCGCAAAAATACACGCAAGAGCGGATAATGGCTTTGGGGACAACTAGAAGTTGGCCTTGTCTGTGAACCGCTCGTTCTGGACAATCTCAACCCAATATCCGTCGGGGTCCAAAACAAATGCCACGTTCTTCATCCGGCCGTCAGTCAGCCTCTTCTTCCAGTTAACATTGAGCGACTCAAGCCGGGCGCAGGCTGCGTCGAGATCGTCGACCGAGACGCCTGAGAGACAGTTAGCGGCCTCAAGCTTTTTCTGGGAGGCTCTCGTCTGTCAAGACTCACAGATGTGGCCAAAGCCCTGTGGGCTCCTGTTGCCGTCATGGTAACTAAAGTCCTCGTCCTTTTCGGTTCCGTAGTTCCAGGTCAGTTCGAGTAGACCCTCGCGGTCGGCTCCCTGTCCCTCGGCCGGGACACCCATCTCTCCAGGGTAGCCCAGGAAGTAGAGGTTGAAGCCTGCCTGGGGGCTCTCGTGCGTCCGGAACAGGGACATGCCGAGCACTTCCTGGTAGAACTTGAGTGACTTCTCGGCGTCCTTCACTCGCAGCATTGTGTGGTTCTATCGCAAACGTTAGCAGCTGCACTCCGGCTGAGAAGAGTACAACGAGATGAGGCCGACCATTCGATACGTCTGCACATCCGTCTCCTTGACGCTTTCCGTCTCCTCAAGCGGCTTCTGCCCGATAATCTCAACCCAGTACCCGTCCGGGTCCAGGGCGAACGCAATGTGGCGCATGCGGCCGTCGGTTAGCTTCTTCTGGAACTTGTAACCGGCTTCCTCGATGCGCTGGCAGGCAGCCTGAATGTTGTCGACGCTGATGCACGTGTGGCCGAAGCCGCGGTAGGGCTCGACATTCCCATTGTTGATCTTGTACTCGGGGTCATTCTCGGTGCCGTAGTTGTGCGTCAGTTCGATGAGCCCCTCGCGGTCCCACACGTTGCTGCCACCCGACACGGCCTTGGGCGAGTCGTAACCGAGGAAGTACAGGTCGAACTTGGCCTCGGGGAACTCGAGTTTCTTGATGACCGACATCCCCAAGAACGAGTAGAACTTGACTGAGCGGAGAGTAAGTAGGGTGAGAGCAAGTGGTCTTAGCCAAGGACGTACCGGATTCTTTAGGGTCCTTCACTCGAATCCTATTTAGTTTGGAGCAGTTAACACCTCCCTCGTGTCTCGCCGGAGTAAGATTGGCCAGGCTTACATAGAGTGATTGAACTTGTAGTTCTTGGTATCCGTCGTCGAAGCCATTGCTGCAAAGAGCCGAGAAGGCACTTTCAAGCCCAGGTAAGCAAGAAGCCAGCGATATAAACAATTCTGTTCCTTTTTCTCGATTCGAATCGATGATAAGGGGCAGAGGAGATGAACGAATAAATCACTGGCAACGAGGGTCCAACGTACCTAGTCCGAGATTGAAGGTTTGTTTTTTCTGCAAAGACGGTAAGAGCAGCCTTAGCCTTTGTGACGCACGTAGTGAGTGGCTCATGTGGCACTGTTCGGTGTTCCGGTGTTCGGGGGCTTCGCTGCCGATTCTCAAGCGGGGAACATGAAGCTATTCAATTCGGTAACCCGTTACCCGGCAATACAGGGCGGCTGCTTCATTCCTTGGAGGACCTAGGGTGCATAGGTATTCAGCGCATCCTTCTGTAACTGTTACCCCTCATTACGGCAGCGGGGTAGCTCCGGAGCTTGGGCCTCGTGTTTCTGGTTATTACCCCACCACCTGCCGTCTTCATCGCTGACGTCAACACTTCAGCCCGGGAGAGCTCCACACCCTCAGCCAACATTGTACAAAGCTACTTCCCGTAGAAGACAAGCGACGTATCCCACAAGCAGGAAATATGGCGGTTGCCCTGCAAGAGTAATTTTTGCAGTCTCATCATTCTGACTATTTATAATTACTACTCACAGCGTGTAAACTCTCCAACAGCTGAAGCCCTGAAAAGAGCACCAAAACCATCGCGGCCCTGGACGCAGCTCCAACCTCCCTTCATGTAGCTAAGATACAGTAACGCAAACAATGCTAACAGAGTAGGCTTACCCAGCCTAAATGCTACATTACACTTGATGAACTCATTCCAGGAGCTCAGTTAACATACCTTACACGCGTCTGCCAATTACTTTCCCCCCTTGCGCTTCTTCCTCCTATTCTTCTTCTTCCCCCCACCATTCCCACCGGCCCCCTTCGCAACCCCATCCCCCGCCGCCCGAGAACCGGACGCCTCCTCGTCCCCTGGATCCGGAGACATCACGCCTTCCTCCTCTTCCTCCTCATCCTCCTCCCCTTGTTGCTCGTCAACTTGCGACTTGCCAGCGCCCTTCCTCTGGTCCTGGTCCTGGTCCTTTGAGGACAACATCCCAGTTCCATCCCTCGTGAACAAGCCAAACGTGGACCTGCTCAGCGGTTTGTGCTGCTCTACTGGTGTAGCCGCAGCCACAGCAAGGTCCTCGTCGTCATTGGAACTCGTTTCGAGGACCACTTTGCGCACACCGCGGGACTCGATTACATTTTCAGTGATGCTGCCGCTGCGAACATTTGCGCGCTTGGGCGCGAGATTATTATTGGTATTACTGTTGGTTTCCACCCGAAGGCTGTGGGCGCTCTCACCGCTTGAGCTTGCCCGTTGGTGCGCGGTAGTAGTAGGAGCCTCCATACCTTGTTCCGGCGAGCTGCTGTTGACCGGATATGGCGTCTGCGTTGACTTGTCCGCTTGATCCACCTCGTCAAGAGACAGCGGGGGTGCTCCGTTGGCTGGGGAATCTAACTGTACCGCCAGAGCCGGGCTGACTGAACCGTAATTCTTCCTCAGCGCCTGGATCCCGTCTTTCCCGGTTACTTGGGGCTTGAGCAACCCTGTAGTCTCGTCCCCTTCCTCCTCCTCCTCCCCCGCCGGACGTGGGTCCTGGATCGTTGGGTCCGAGATAGAGGCAGCACGCGCTTGAGGAGTCGAGTGTGCCCCTGTCCCAGGCTTGATTTTGACCGTGGTCGACTGTGTCTTCTTGGGGTTCGTTGCGGGGTTGGATGGACCTAGGTGCTTAAGATGCTCCCTGATGTCCTCGAAGTTGGCCCGTACCGGGACGGCCGTCTTTACGAACTGGCCATCTACGCCCGCCGAGCTCCTCCGCATCATAAGCGTCGCAGTCTTGGGGCTGCCGGAGAGGATAGGTGTATCATAGTTCGACAGGCCAGGCGTCTCGCTTGCTCTACGTAGAGCATCACTATCGTCTAGCCCTGCGGCAGCGTAGTCGCCCGATTTTCCGGCTTGGTCTTCTGACTGCCTGCGCTGTACACGGGCCTTGGGAGCCGGGGCGAGGCGACGAATAGCCTTGTGCACATCGATGTAGACATCCGACTCATCAATGATTTCCCTGTTGCCAAGTCAGCATCAGTTCTCCTCACCACCTCAGCATTCTGAGCACGTACTCCCCAATTAACTCTTCAATCACATCCTCAAGCGTGACGACGCCAAGAGCGCCATGGTCCTCGCCGGGATATTCCGAAACAAGCACCATGTGGGATTTACCCTCCTGGAAGAAGTTCACAATGTCCAGGCAGCTGGTCTCCGGGCGGGTTTCCGGGAGTGTTGCCAACGGGAAGTCTCGGACGAGCTTGCAATCCTCGGGGTCGTACGTGATCAGAATCTTGACCAACAACATGCCGACGAAGTTGGTGGGGTTTCCGGTCTCGTGGATGGGAATCCGCGAGTAGCCGGCGGTCAGGATCATGTCCATTGTCTGCTCATCCAGGACCGTATCCTCTGACATGACGAAGACGTCGGCCATTGGAGTCATCACATTCGCGACTGGCTTTTCCTTCAAGTCCAGAACCGCGCTAATGATGGTGACCTCGTCTTGGTTCAGACGCTGAGATACCTCGCCGAGATTCTTGTGTAGCGTAACAAGAGTCTTTAGTCCGCTCTTCTTGTAGACGGTGCCGTGATCCTCTCCAAGGAGCTTGTCTAGGAGTTTCGCCATTGGCCAGGCGATCGGCGCCATGAGATACATCATGGCGATGACTGGTTTGGACATGTAGCCACCGATCTGGAGGCCGTATCGAACGCAAATCGATTGAGGGAGGACCTCGCCAAATATCACTGGACCGAAGCGATTAGCTGTCGTCGTGGGACTGATAACCCGAGGTGGGCCCGTACTTACCGATCAGAAACGTCGCGCCCACGACGGCAGCAACGCCGCCGCCGAGGCAACGGTCAAGGACCACGGGGAGGGACTCGTTGACGATGACATTGGCCAATAGTAGGGTAACCAATACCCAGTGCTTGCCCTTCTTGAGCAAATCGTAGACTCGTTTGGCGTTCTTTTGTTGCGGCTCGCTAGGGTCACGAGCCATGACCTGGAGATAGATCCCATCCTGTCCCATCAGTCTGACTTATGTTAGCCGCTCACAAGCGTACAAGCGCACCAGGGATGTCTTACGCAATGGTCAGACCGGCGAACGCGCCGCCCGAGAGCACAAGCACCAACGAGGCTACATAGAGAACCCAGAGGCTCGCGCCCTCAGCCTCGGGCTCTTCCTGTCCAGAATGTTCCCAGGCACTTAGCGGCGCCGCATAGGCTGTCGAGAGGGTTAAGGAGAATACACGCGCGAGCCCGACAGCGATAGAGCGCGCGGCAAGAAAGCCATTGGGGTGTGTTGATATACTCCGCATGGATGGCACCCGATTAACTGCCATCGTCATTGTCGTCGGTTACGCTGGGCAGCTCGCGGGCACGCGACTCGGTAAAAAAGGATTTCGTTTTCGCTGGAATGGGAATTCGTGCCGGCTGCTGGTCAGTTCATTTTAACGGGGGTTTTGCGGCAACCTTGATCAACTGCGCCTGTCAGTGCGGACGAAGAATTTCAAGGCAACATCATGGTCCTAGTAGTGTGTGGTGGGGCCGGGGATTTCGTGCGGCAGGAGTGGATTCCTCGACCGATGACGCTCCCCCGGTCCGTGATAATGGGTGGCGATTGGCTTTGTCTGTTTAATTCTGCGCCGCGGCTTCTGTTCCATCCCTGCACCCAGATGCACCCAGAGGCTCTCTTGGCCTCAGGTACCCACCTCACTCACTGTTGGCACCAAACTCCATCAGCATTAAACTACCGTACCATAGCACGCTCAATTGCATTGGGGCCCGATAGAGCGGGCATCTTAGGAAACTTTGTGCTCGAGGTCGCCCAGTATGCGCCGTACTGGACAGAGTGAATCTTGTTGAATCAGTCGGCTGCACGTTTACCAAGTATATTGTAGTTGTAATAGTCCTCGTCTGCAGTAACTCCTGGCAATTCCTAACATCTACAGCTCATGGGGACGAAGAACGTGCTACAGACGAAGGGATTGTCTTGGTCGTTGGGAGATGCTGTACTGTACGTCAAGGTACTGTGCAGTGCAGTACCTTCCGATGCAGCGTTGTGCGGCATTGTGGACGGGTGGCTTGTGCACTCACCAGGGTAGCCCCCGCTGCCTGCCCTCCCGCCAAAAATACATGTTAATGTACTGTCACAACGCAACACGCCCCACCACGCGATCCGCCGCGGTTTCGATGAGCCAAGAGTCGAACAGACAGGTCTCCCGCGATATTTAGCAGAAGTGATCGTGTTTCGCGCAGTATCCCCACGAGAACTGAGTTAAAGCGACAGATTTTTCGTTTCCCGGTGCGTGACCTAGGGTGGCTGCATTTGGCAGCTTTGCATCTCCGCTGCTAACTTTGACACTCGGGTATTCAGCATGAGGAAAGAAGAGGATCTAAGTTCATCCGCTGACTGGCTGATACATTCCGGGATCCATGGTAACTACACGGAGCAAATACCGCACTGTCCTCCCCGAGGATGATGACGGCAGCCTCGGCGACAGCGATATCCCAGCCCGACCGGTTCGTCGCCGTGAAGCTTCCGCCCAAACTTCTGCTACGCTTGGACCTCAAAATGGACCCCAGATGGCTGGGTCTGATATCGCAAAACGGAAAAGGCATGCTAGGGCGGCTTCTGGTACGCGGCAAGTGAAGCGCCCCAGAGAGCTCTTTGATGAGGTCAAGGGGCCGATTCAGGTGGGAGGTGAGAGTGAGGGCGGTGAAGAGGGTAAAGACCAAGATGAGGAGTACGTCGACGGCGCGGTCATAGACATGATGAATGCAGCATCCAGGCCTCGAACATTGAGTGCTAAGTCGGCAGGCAATATCGAGGTTGTGCTCAGTACATCTGGCTCGAGGGCAACAGCTCCGTCTGGAGTCTTGTTGGCGGGTAGGAGTGGGCGTCTCCCGTATGCTAAACGGCTAAGCCGTCAAACTAATTCCATCGAGTTCATCGGGTTCGATATGTCCGGGCCGCAGCGGATCAACCATGCTGGCAGGGTCCCAGATATCATAGGCGAGACTCCCCAGCGACAACGCCGTTCTCGGTCGGTTCGACATCGAGGCCGTGCGATCGATAAGGACGTGGATGGCATAGGGACGGAGGAGGAAGACGAGGAAGAGGAGGTTCACAGTGGTTTTGAACACTCGGCCACTCTCTTAGGAAGCCCGGAACTGCATTCATCGGTAACGAGGCGCCGAGCCTCGCAGGCCGTCCATGACATCTATAACGTACCTGAAGATTCGGATCCGCTAGAACCTACTGCACGCCGGCTTCCGACGGCAGCTGACGGCCTGGCGTTGTTCAGCCGGGTGGAGAGGGCTAGGGAACTGGCCCGCAAGGCTCTAATTTCCCGGAACAATGCCAGGCTCGCCTCGATTCACGAGAAGGAAGCCCCTGCCACCATTCATCATGATCCACTGTCTCCTATTGACGAAGAAGGCCAAGAATTCGGGGAAATCATGAGGCTCGCGGACGGAGACGAAGAGTCGGAATCCGAGGCCAGCAAGCAGGATAGTCGCGCGAATACCCAGCACGCTACCGAGAATAGCACTCTTGTGGCTATCCAAATACATCCCAACGTTGAGTCGCGGCACACTATGGCGATCTCCAGTGACCACGTTAACAACATGCGGACGATCATGGGCTGGAAGAGTTGGACAGGAGCAGGTCAGAGTTGGGACACTGTTCTGCTTCATCCTGACAACCCTAACCTTGGTGGGGATGGGCCTGCCCGGACACAGCTCGGTAAAGGCTGTTTCAGGTTACTCCGTGGGTTTAAGGACTTGCTGGATAGGGTGCCTAGTGCAGCGGACCTTCCGAAGCAAACCACATTCCTTACTAAAGAAGAGCAGGCTTTCAACAAGACCATGAGCAGTGTCGAAAAGGTGGTGACTAAAATTTGCAACTATGGCCCGGCAACCTCAGCGGATTCGGGCAACCAAATCAATACGAACCCGACGTTCCGCGAGGCGCTAGCGAAGGACCTCTCCTCCTCTCTGATTCCGATGCTCGTCCTGGCCCTGAGGAGTGCCTTTACCGTTGGAATCACTGAGGATGCCCACGACAGTGATTTACTTCCAGCCGAAGGCGTCTTTACATGGTCTACGGTGCAATATCTGCTGTGGATTACGGGCTGGATGCTACGGCTTGAGGCCATGCTGACGTCCGAGTTCACCCAGCGGAGCAGTGAAGACAATAATCCTGGCGCCGGTCGAGCAGCCAGTCAGGAGGACACCCCCCCACGAGAGCCCCGGGGGCGGTTTGGCGTCATACTCAGGAAGTGGAAACAGCACCTCCGCAGCCTGGTGGACGGCTTCAACGAGCAAGTCGACAGGGATCGCGACCGGCTGATCAAGAAACAGCGGGACAAGGCTATCATCGAAGCCAAGAGAAAGGCGGAGGAGGATGAGCTGGCTCGGTCGCAGGAGCAACACTACAATTGGGAGCTCTCGATACAGCGCATCGTGAGTCGGCCCCGGCCATTGGCAGAGAAGTGGCACAAGGCGACGCAGAACTGGAAAATCCCCCTTCGGCTTTCGGCAAGCCATGCCGATGGCGGCAATGTCGTGCGAGAAGTTACGCGGGGCTCGAACCACAGCTCTGCTTCCGGGACCCAGTCTCGGCCACTGTCCTTGGGCTCTTCAAGCGGGCCGCCTCCGGCTCCTTCTCGGCGTAGACCCCCATCGCCTCCCGTTGTGCCAGATGGTCTAGTTTGGGATGAGGACGACGTGGAATGGTTTCTGATGGAGCTGCAGCGGCCGGGTAGGAGGGCCGACTATCTGGCCGTGTGTGCCGAGACGCTCGAGCTTCCAGTTGATGAGGTGCGGGATATGAGGGACCAGTTGAGGAGGGAAGGGCGGTACCGGTCCCCCGGACGGTGACGCGAGTTGGCCACTCGGTTTTCATTCAATGGTAGCTAAATTTGAAACTAGCTCGATTGGCTTGGGAGAAGGCACAGAATGTGTTTTTGCTGTTGGATTTGGTTCATCTGCAAATGGCGATGGAGATACCCCATGTTTCACTGCGCTGCTTGACGACGGATCATTTATGGCGGGCAAGGTAGCTTGTTATTATGGCTATAGAACCATTGCTTTTCTTTTTTTCTTTCTTTCTTTTTTTTTTTTTTTTTTCTCTTTTTTCTTTTTAGATTCTCTCTTCGGATTATCAAAAGCGTTATGTCAACGCAGGGAGTTGCGTCGTAAAAGAACTTGCCTTCTTCGGCACTACAGCACTACATTAACCACATCATATAGTACTTCTTTTAATCATGTCCTTTCTTTTGCACTTGAATTTTACCTTACACCTTGATGAAAGTTGGGGTTAAGTTCCACAAAGAGCAAGTAGGTGGTAGCATATTAAGATGCGTCCTACAGCCTGATGAGACAGGTACTGTGTAATTAGCTGCTAGCCAGGAGGTACCGCGTTTTAAGCAAAATGCGGTGCCTTTCACCTGTGGCGTTGTTCCTTGCAGCCTGCATTCCTGCTCCTGACATCAATTACCCAAAATCCATCTCTATTCCATGGCTTGGAGGGACAAAGGGGGAACTGGAGGTCGTTAAGTCTCGGCTCCCGCTATCTGTCCGTCCCTGGTGCATTTCCAGGTTGGGGGGGGGGGCGAAGGAGGTATTACAGTGAAGCAACCTGGTTAAGCTTAATGGAGGACTGTTATGGTTGGAATTCATCCCACTCATGAAACCAAGACCGGGAACTTGGCCTGACACATCCGTCCAGCCGTGCCTGACGAGTCATCTAGATGCTGCGTCTAGCCGTGCATTACAACGGACAGCCCCTCGGTGCATTGCGACACTTTCATTCCCCCACCATATGACAGGGTGTGTATGTATAAAAGAAAGTAGTCTGGCAGCGGGCGCTAGCGAATAGAAAGCTCATAACAGCTTCCAGGTGACCAAGCATTGACAGACGTTGAAACGCCGGCGACGAATCGATACGGACCGCCTTAACAATTCACTGTGTTGGGGATGCAAGGCAGTTGAGCAGACAATACCACTGGCTGGATGCGATATGCAAGAAGCACAAGGCCACACAGCATCAGAGCCCCTGTTCGCATGCCCCACCAGGCGTTTCCTGCAACGCCCGCACCCCTTCCCAGTCGTCCACGCTAGGCCCAATCCTTTCCTTTCTGGGGACTTGCCAGTGGCAGCACATGAGAGACCGGCGCCGGGCTCCTCTTTTTTTTCCACCTCTCTTTCTTTTCACGGTAATTGCAGCTGAACCTTTTCTTTCCTTTCCTCACCACTAGGCCTCTTTGTTGTAGGGGGTCTTTGTGCGTGACTTTCCACACAGTTTTGCTGAGCAGATCCGCTGTTATTTCCCGCCGCCGTCGAGTCCGTCGCTGGCCCGGTCAAAGCTTCTGGCTGTGCGTGCCCGGACCGCCTCGACAGTACTGAAGCCATTGTTTGGTCGTCTACAACTGTCTACCGAAAGGGACTTGCCTAATTGCAAGGGGACTGGTGAGTTACAGCTTGCCTTTGGAAGCTTCTTCAAGCTATCCGCACTAGCCCCTGCTCTTCATTTGCCTTTCCTTGTCGTCGAGACGATGTGTCAAGCGATGCAGGAAAGCTTCGTCTGGGCTTTTCGTTTTGATTGCGCTTCATTTCATGGCACCCCACTGTCGTCGGCTTTGCTAACCGTCCCTACCTTTACTTGAGACAGCCTTGCCGCTGCTTGTTTCGCAGTTTCGATCCGGCCCCAACGACGCCAGCCCATCATGTCCGACGCCGAAGGCTTCGAGGTTGTCCAGCATGGGGATGCTCCTCCGGCGGCCCCCGCGCCCGCGCCCGCTGCGGAGCCCGCTGCGGAGCCCGCTGCGACGCTCTCTCCCACCTCTCCCAAGGTTGCGACGGAGAAGAAGGCCGCGGCGGGCACCGCGGCTCCAAAAAAACCGGCTGCCACGGCTACCTCGGCTGCAAAACGACCGGGAGCGGCTGGCACCACCGCCACGAAGCCGGTCACAAGCTCGGCGGCACGAACGAGCACGACCGGCGGTCTGAGCAAGCCCCCAGCTAGGCCCACTGCGGGAGCGGCCACTACCAAGCGCCCGTCGACGGCTGCTTCGACCGTCTCGCACCGCTCTCAGCCATCCGTGTCTGAAGATGAAAAGAAGCGAGCATCAATCTCCTCGGGCA
The DNA here is from genome assembly GCA_022530565.1 of Madurella mycetomatis. Lineage (NCBI taxonomy): Eukaryota > Fungi > Ascomycota > Sordariomycetes > Sordariales > Madurella > Madurella mycetomatis. The sequence continues at coordinate 7,260,181 of JAJTVB010000003.1, read as the reverse complement.
CCGGCGTGGCACGCCGCACCTCGACCGTCGGCGCTACTAGCTCGCCGAGCAAGACGAGAACAAGCACGACCGCCGCCACCACTGCCGCCGCGAGAAAGCCTGCTACCGCTTCCGGTACTACGCCGTCGAGGACGGCAACGAGCACCACGAGGTCATCGACGAGCTCTACGGCAACCCCGACCACGACTCGTACGGCTACTCGGCCTGCCGCTACCAGCACCGGGGCTGAAACGAAAAAGCGACTGTCTTCAGTCTCAGGGGGTACTGCAACCGGCACTACACGTCATACGCCTCGTCCTTCGTTGGCGTCGAGCACGTCATCTACAGTTGCTGCTGCCGCCGCCGCCGCCGAGTCAGCCAAGGAGATTGAAGACCTCAGAGCCAAGCTTGCATCGAGTGAGACCGAGATCACGGAGCTGAAGGCTCAAATTGCCTCATCCGAGGAGAAAATCACGGAGCTTACGGAGAAGGCAAACGCCGCCGCAACGGAACGCCCGGTCCCTGATGACGCCATTGGAAAGGAAGCCCTAGAGGCGCTGAAGGTCGAGCATGCTGCCGAGATCGAGCGACTCAATAAGCAGGTCGCCGAGTTCCAAGAGAAACTAGCCGCTGCCGAAGCCGATGTTACCGCCCAGAAGAACCAGCTGGCCGAGGCTATCCAGGCGAAGGATGCTGTAGAGGCCGAGGTTGCTGGCCTCAAGACATCTCTGGGGAGCCTCCAGGCGGAACACGAAGCTAAACTGGACGAGGCCCAGGCGAACCTAACCAAGGCCACAGACGAACATGCTGCCAAGCTCGAGGCCCTCCAGAAGAGCCTGACGGAGCAACATGAGGCAGCTGTCCAAGCACTAGAGGCGAAGCACGTCGAGGAGCTGCGGGGCGGCGATGCCGAGCTCGCCGCTAATCACGAGAAGGCTATCGAGGACCTCAAGGCCAGCCACGAGCGCGCCACCGCTGAACTGCAGAAGAAGATCGACGACCTCGTGGCATCCCAAATGGCGCTCGAAGCTGCTCATGAGTCGAAGCTCGCTAGCGAAACCGCGGCGGGCGAGACCAAACTTGGCGCCCTAGAGGCGGAGATCTCCGAGCTCAAGGCCAAGCTCGAGGCGGCAGAGCAAGGTTCAGAGGTTGCCAAGTCCGAACTTGAGGCAAAGGCTGCATCCCTGGCGAGTCTGGAGGCTAAGGTTACCGAACTGGAAACCGAACTGTTGGCAGCCAAGGATGAAGTTGCCAAGGCTACCAGCACCCACGCCGATCTCCAGAGGCTCATTGATACCCTCCAGGAGGAGAATAAGTCAAAGGACGCCACCATCGAAAAGATGAAGGAGGAGAACGAAGCTGCGGCTACATACCACCAGAAGCAACTCCAGCAGGTCAGTCAGGACTATGAGAATGAGATTGAAAGTCTGAGGGGGGATGCTTTCTTCAAGCGGAAGTTTGAGGAACTGGAGGCCAAGCATAATGAGCTCATCCAATCCCAACAGGAGACTGCAGAGAGCCACGCCAAGGCTCTCGAGGCTGCCAAGGCTGAGTACGACGCTGCAGTCAAGGCTCTGGAAGCCAAGGAGGCAGAACACCAGCAGGGTTTGGATGCACTGAGGGCCAGCCACGCCGAGGAGCTGGAGGGTGCTAAAAGCATGGCGAGGCAGGCGCAGGAATCGAGCGCCGAGGAGATCCAGTCCCTCAAAGAGAGCCATGCAAGCCAGATTGAGATCCTCAAGGGTGAGAGCGAGTCCAGCATGGCCAAGGAGCTCGATGCTCTGAAGGCAGCCCACAGCGAGCTTCTTGAAGGCTGGAAGAAGGATGCCGCCGCAGAGAAGGAGCAGCTTCTCGCCAACCACGCCGAACAACTCGCTGCTGCCAAGTCGGCCGGTGACGATTCTCACGCGGCACTCCTGGAGCAGGTCAAAAAGGATCTTGAAACAAAGCATGCGGAGGAACTAGAAAAATTGACGGCAGAACTTGAGACGGCCAACGCACTCAAACAGGACCTTGAGGCAGCTCAGGCCAAGCTTGCTGATGCGGAAGCTACGCATGCTTCCGCAGTCGAGTCTCTCAAGAAGACGCTCGAAGACAACCACGCGGTCGAAATCGAGAAACTCATCGCGGCACACAACAAGGCCCAGGAGGCCCTGAAGGAGGACAGCGCGGCAAATGCCGAGGCTCAGCTTGAGTCATTGCGGGCTGAGCATGCTACCCTGCTCGGGGAGCTGACTGCCAAGTATGAGTCGGACTTCAAGTCCGCCGCTGAGAAAGTTGCCAAGGTGGAAGCGGCGAAGGGTGAGGTCGACACGGCCCTCGAAGACCTCCAGGCTGAACACGCCAAGATGGAAGCAGCGAAGAAGGAGGTTGATGCGGCGCTAGAAGCCCTGAAGACGGAACATGCCAAGATGGAAGAGGCCAAGCGCGAAGTCGATGCCGCCCTCAATGCACTGCAAGAAGAATGCGACAACCTCGGCCAGCAACTCGCTCATGAAAAGATGGAGAAATTCACTGCCCAGGCTGAGCTTGATGCTGCTAGAAACGCCAAACCCGACACTAGCGAGTTGGACGCCCTCAAGGAAAAGCTTGCCGACCTCACTACCGCTCACGATAAGAGCGAGTCGGAGCTAAAGGCCAGCCATGAGAAGGCTTCTGCTGCCACTGCAGAGCTCTCGAGCATCAAGGAGGAGCTAGCAATGGCGCAGAAGGAGCTGGAGGCTCACAAGCTGGAGGCCGATGCCCAGAAGAAGACATCTGAAGCGGACTACAAGGATATGCATGATAGTATGACGCAACTCATTGAGGAGGCGCAGAAGAAAGCAGCTGAGAACGAGAAGAAGGCGGCGGAAGTGGAGCAGCGATCTATGGAGAAGATTGCCGAGGTAGACCAGCGGTTGGCCGAGGCGGATCAGAAGATTGCGCAGCTCACAGCTCAGCTCAAGGTCAGAGATGCAGAGCTTGCCGAGGCCAGGGTATGTTGAACGTTTCCGCAGTTGATCACAACACGGCGGTTGACAAAGTTTATTACAGACCAGCGCCGAGCCTCCTAAGGGCCTGGCAGCGAGCCGGTTTGCCAACTCGTCCGGCAGCGAGGATACCGGCGCCACCGCGGAGAAGGCCGCGGAGGAAGCCGCGGCGGAAGGTGAGACTACTGAGCCGGACAACTCGTCGGCAGCAATAGCTTCGGTGCGCGCAACCCTAGCTTACAGAAGCATCTTTATATAAAACCTCCTGACTCATTCGGACGCATGCTAACGCAGCGGATGTCTCCAGCTCTCTAAAGCCCAGATGACCGTTGGGCAGCTCATGGATTTGGATAACGACATGAAAGAGAACAACCGCCGCATCCTCCAGTCCATTACGGATGTGAAGTCGGCCGCACCTTGATCGGCCGGCGTCTACCCAAAGTCCGCAACGACGTTTTGTGCAGAGTTCGCATGCTTTCGGCTTGCTTTTCTTGTTTTCTATTTTGGCCATGTCCAGCTTTCAGTAGCCGGTTGTCCTGCGAGTGTTTGTCGCGGACGAACCCAGATATTTTTAATCAGAATTCCCGGGATTGAGGGGGGGAGGAGCCATTTTCACATCTCCCACCCATCACCCCCATTTTCTTCCGACATTTCACGCTTGTTGCCTTTTCACCTGCCATCTATATACCCTTCCCAGTTTGGCTGGCCGTTGGCCCCGTTGAGGTGTCGATTTGAGGAAGATGGTTAGTATAGGTGGGGCGCGGATGGTCCACTTGGGGCAGATTGTTTGGCGTGAGCCTTTTTTGTTTATTTGTGTTTGAGTGGGAGAACGAAACGAGGCCAGGCCGGGAAGACTTGTGGTCGGAGAGCTTCTGGCCTGGATCTTTGAAGGGGGACGGGAGGAGCCTGCTGTTTATTTTGGGTTGGTAGCTGCAGCGTAGCCTCCTTGTGGTGCGCACAGAAAGTGCCACGGTGCCTCGGCGGCATGCGTAATGATTAAGATTTTGTTGGAGAACATGTGGTGCGTCACTTGTTTCTTCTTGGGACAAGGCCAATGCTACCTACTGCGGTAGAGGTATAGTGGCTGTGGCCCCTAGCCACAGGCATGCGCCTCATTCGTGGATTTATCCGACATCGTCTGGGCTCGCAAAGATCGCACCGCAAAACTTTTTCCGTCGCCCGCAAAGAAATATTCCGCCCGTGGGCAGCGCGGTGAAAACTCCTTCCGTTCCCTCCTTCGGAGCTGTCAGTTCTTCCGCAGCGACAAGAATCCCACATCCGGCTGGGAATAGTTTCTCGACAAACCAAGGTACGTTTCAGACCTTGTCTTTTCCCTCTTTTTGTTTCCCCGCCCCATTCGGCCAATCTGCAGCAACCGGGCCGCATCGCATCCCCGTTGCGATGATGGTCTGGGCTCATTTTTCGGCCTGTCGCCCGATCAACCTGCCATCGCAGTGTCATTATCTCCATAGTGTTACTGTAACTGGAATTGCACACCATAGCATCATCAATTGAGCCTATTGTTTGACGTCTCCTAGCCTGCCCCATGCTAATGCTCAAAGGTGACCAGTCGTGCTCAAGTCAGTCTGGCATTCTGTAGACTATTCGGCGCCTCGTCAGTTGCAGAGAGGCGTGAGTGCCGCGGCTGGTGTCGGAGGAGCGCCGCGATAAGCTCGTGATGGACGACAAGAAGCCAGCTCCTGAGGCCGAAGATGCCGTGATGCAGCAGAGCTATCCGTCTCCCATTGTCGACGGCGCAGATGCGCAATACTACCAGCTCACGTCCCATCGCGACCATGATCAGGAACAGGACCAGCAGCAGATGGACCATCAGCCGGGCCAGCCCGGGCACAACGGACTCAGCAACTTACCCGAGCACCAAGAGCAGCACGAGGTCCATGGCCTCCCCAACTTGAGTGAGCACCAAGGCCAGCATGAGCACCATGGGCTGCACGAACTGCACGAGCTGCAGGAACCGTCAACACCGCAACAACACAATCCGCGTCCATCAGTCAGCGCAGACGAGTTACAGCTCGCCGCCCAGCTGACCCAAGGCCTCGCACCCATGATGGCGGCGGCCCAGATGGCTGCTGTGCAGGACCAGACACAGGACCAGCAGTCGCTGCAGCAGCAGGAGCCCGAGGTGCAGCCCCAGTCTGATCACAACCTCGAGGAGCAGCTCGAGGCGTCGCTGCAGAACCACGAACGCGGGCTCCAGGGCCACGGTCCTGATCTGCAGAACCACAACCATGAACTCGAGAACCACGGGCTCCAGGATGTGTTGCCACACCCAGGGCAGCAGCAAGCCCATCATTACTCCCAGAACCCGCCCCCCCCTCCGCATCTGCCTCCTCATATGTCAATGGAGCACCTGCCGCCTGGTGCTTCCCAGTACCAACTGCCTGATACGACCCCTCCCCGCAAACGATCCAAAGTGTCCCGCGCGTGCGACGAGTGTCGGCGCAAGAAGATCAAGTGTGATGCACAATCCGAAGCAACGGACCAGCCTTGCTCGAACTGTCGCCGGTCCAACGCCCAGTGTCTCTTTAGCCGTATTCCTCAAAAACGGGGTCCGAGCAAAGGGTGAGCCATTACCCATGCTCTTGCAAGAGTCGAGACGAGACTGATGTAGCGCAGGTACATCAAGGAGCTGGCCGATCGGATCAACACGATCGAAGGTAAACTTAATACCGGTGTAGAGGGTCCTGATACCATGGCAAGGAGGGCATCAAGCGAGGCGTTTGCGTCGCCAGGGATGGGCGACGAAAGCAGGAAGCGGCCTTTTTCCAGCATTTCAGGCGATGGCTTTCACACGCCATCCCCAAGCAGGATATCGGCAGGGTACACAACCGACCACCGCCCGATCTTGCCGTATGTGCAGCCGGAATTCCGTCCACCGAACTCGGGCAATCCGAATGAACTTGCAATGAAGCCCGTCACGCTCATGCCGTTCCCTGGTGGGACGAATGAGGCTAGTTTGCAAGCCCAGCCTGAGCCCATCATGGACGGGATGTCGCAAAACGACCTCCCCCAGAGTTCGTCTCATCAGACAGATCAGTTGCCCGAGATTGAGGATGCTGTTTTCGACCGGTACGTTTATGCACCATGATATGGTATGTCAACAGGCAGCTAACGGTTCTGTAGCTATCTGGAGGTCATCCACCCGACATTCCCGGTCCTGGCCAGCACCAAGGCGAGAGTCCAGTCGCTCCTGTGGCAATCTCCTTTTACTCTCCAGAGCGCCTTCTACAATGCATTTTTCTCCATGCTCAAGCCGTTTCTTCCCGCTTCAAATAGTCAGGCGAACGGCGACGCTCTTACGGCAAGCCGCCTACTCAGCGAATGGGAAGCTGAGGGCAGGCCGCGATCGACCGTCACCGATCTGGTGCGCCTTCAGACCCTCGTCATGGTGGCGATCGCGGCAGACTGCCAAGGCATCGCCCTGGTAAAGGGCCAGCTTGGTAGTCCGTCGAAGGCCGAGACCATTGGGCGAGCGGTCGGGCTTGGATACTCGATGAAGCTTTACCTCAGGGAAGTCGACCCGGTTGTGAGTCCAGAGTTGGACCCGAATTCGGACGACAACGTGGCACTGCGAGCCTGGTGGGTGCTTGTCATGTTGGATCGTTGGAATGCCGTCGGCACGGCCACCCCCACTTTGATCAATAACGATAGCGTCGTGGTATTGCCTGGGCTAAAGCACATCTTAGGAGATGTTGTCTTCACCTTGATCCGTAAGTCCTTTAGGTGTTGCCTTTGCTCTATCCTCCAGTGTGCTGATGAGAGGGAAAGGCATGTCATATGCGCTTGGATTCATCATACCGCTCGCCATTCATCCACCAGCCGACCCTCTCCCGTCAAGCGGACCAACCCTCAGCTCAATGATGACCCTGGCCACCGAGCTGCTGCGATGGACCTTCCCCACCGAACAAACCGACCCCATCCTCCACCTTTCCTACTGGCACATCCGTCTCCTATCCGAATTGCTGCCCAGCCCCAGCATCCGGCGGCGCGAAAACGTCCTCCAATGTGCCAAGAAACTGGTTGACCTCCTCGCGGGGAACCATGACCTCCTCAGCCCGCTGACGCACCACTTTGTTGTCCTCGCCTCGCTGGCGCTGCTAGATCTCGTGGCCAATACCGGTAACGGCGACGACGACGGAGCGCGGAGCGAAGAGGCCGCTAGGCTGGGAAAGAGAGTCCTCGAGTTTAGCCTGTCGCCGTCGCCGTGGAATACGGCGGTACGGGAAAAGCTCGCTGCGAGACTGCTGGACATGCCAGCGCGCCTGGTGACGAGCTCCGGGACGGGGAATAATGCCGCTGCTGCTACTACCGCTGCTACCAGTGTAGGTGGGGGTGGTAGTAGTCAGAATTTGCAACAGCTTGCGGATTTAGCTACGGCGGTAGAGAGTTCGGCTGCCGGGGCTGGAGCTGCGGGAACGGATGCAGCTGCTGGAGAGGAGGCGCCGGCGCCGGCGCCGGCAGCATCGGCTGTCAAGACGGAAGATACTGCCGGTGGCGGTGGCGGTAGTGATGCTCAGGCCGGGGTGGACGTGCTGGCCATGCTGAGGGCCGGGTATCTCACTTGCTTTGAGGAATCGACGGCTGTTGCTTAAGGACGATCTGGCTAGGGTACGTGAGGCGGGGTAATATTTATTATTTTAAAGGGCACACTCTCAGAGTTCGTTGGTCCTGGTCTTGTGGCTCTGCTTTCAGCCCTTCACTCTTGATTTGTGGAGAGCGGTGGAGGTATTGCGAAGGCCATAATGCGTTTGGGTAATAAGGAGGTCTACGTCTAAACGTGGATGAAAGCCGACTGCGTTGTATATGTGTATGTAGTAGTCGTGGTTTGTATATACCCAACGGAGGCTTGTGTAATTCAGCGCATCGAGATCTTTTTCTCACACCTGTGCTGTCTGCAAGTAGTCAGGTAATAGCGCCATAGCCGTATTTCGCTATTCCTGCCGTTGATTCATTCGTTGCTACCTTTTTCGTTTGCGGAGTACAAGGTGGTGGAAACCAACCCCGAGACAAACACAATTGCCGATACAACTGGGCACTGTACTTCTGAACGGGAGTTGGGGTGGATGACCCTACAGGCGGGGCCAGTCTTATGATGGAGCTAATGAGAGACGACACTCCAAAGGCGCTCAAGTGTCTTGTTATCACATGGGATCATCTCCATGACAAGAAAATGGAGGTAGTGAATCACCCGTCCACTCCAAAAGCACGGCGCAAGGTGTACTTCCACCCTGCTAGAAAAGACGCTTCAGGCGTCATTGTAACCGGAAAAGAATATTGGTCCATTGGGAACAGCCGCCGATCGTTTCCCTAACCCACCAAATCACCCTGCCACCACGATGGCACTGCTCGCTCGCATGTGCCAGGCAACGGGGGCTTTGAGTATTAGGGCTGCAACACACCTTTGGAATCTCGCCAACAGCCTGTGCTGTAGGTTAGGTAACTTAGATCTATGGATGTTACGTTGCTTTTCATCCCGGGGAACTCCATCTAAAATAACAAGGAAAGGAAAACAAGAGCAAAGAAGCTGTCAATGTTCATTCCCGAAAGATATCGCGCTGTACATTTAACAAACATTGGAATTGTCATTTCTCCTCTGGGAATGCTACAGGTGCACACCACTGCAGTAAGATACCTAATGCAAGCACATACAGTAAGCAGCCGAGGCTACGTTACGCTACAGAGGAGCCTTAGTGAGACCACCCTCTCATACGGCACACCCGTAGGATTTTTTTTTTTTGTTTTGTTTTTTTTTTTTTTCTTTTTGCGTTGCTGCAAACGTGGCGCGCAGAAAAGACAAGTCCCTGCGTCACGCATTGCATCCCTTAGGTAGTGACTAAGTTTAGTTGTATGCAGCCTACTGCCAACAGCATAAGGTTAGTGTGTTTAGGGCGTGCATAGAGCTCCGCACTGTGCCCGAACAACTGCATGCACCAGAAGGTCATTCGGCACCCGAACCTCGGGGCCGCACATAGCTTTTGCTTACCTCGACCCATCCAGGGAGCTTGTGATGGATGTGATCCATACCGCGGTTATTCGCCATTGTTTTACCTAGTCGCCGGCTTCCTCCGGCTACCGAACCGAGCCTGGCATACGCCGGGGAAAATTCCGTATGAGGCTTGGGATCAACAGAGCGATCGACAGCCGTCAGGCTTCACCTCCTGTTGGGTTGGTACCTGATGTTGGTTCAGCAGAATAATCTTTGCTTTCGTCTCGAAGCGCCGTCCGCAGCTGAGTGTGGTGGTTTGTGGAACAGGTTAACAATGCCTAGAAAGTTGAGACTACATGGGGACGCTTGGATAAATAATCTGCATCAAATTTCAAATAGCCACACAAAGGTATTTCCACATCTCTAAACAGGAAAAGACTCTAACCGCCCCCGTTACAAAGCTTGACGCGAAGAAACCACAGCTGCCCGCCCACCAGTTTTTTTTGTAACTCTTCTTGATGCCATAAACGCGCCAGGAGACCCTTGTTGAAAATGCGGCTGAGTTTCGGAAGGAAATGGACGTTAGATGCGAGATAGATCATGATGAAACGAAAATGTAAATCATGTCGTCCAGTTTCATGCCCTAGAAACAGAAGAAAAAGGCGAATCTGCCGCTAGCACCTCCCAAGAAATAAAGCCCCCCCTTAGGCGCCGCTCCGCGCCCCAGCCTCCTGCGTCCCGACGACGACGCGACGAAAAGATACTTTTGACAAACGGGATCTATGTACGTGTGGCACAAGGAACTCGCTACTTGAGCCATGGCCCGATCTACAAAGGTTCGGTGGGGGCACCCGAGCAAGCCAAAAGCTGTCACGTCGTCTCGACTGAATATGAACCGTCTCGTGTTATTGGCCATCCCAGAATGATGGCATGTTGCTCTCCGTCGGTGAGTCCGTCACGTTCGGCAACCCGGTGTAGTCATTCATCCAGAACGCCGAATCGTCCTCCAGGGATGTGAAGCCGCCGCTGAAACCGGGGGCACTGCTCGTGAGCAAAGTCGAGTCCTCGCCGGCCATGGAGGACGGCATCGGGAGGAACTTGTTACCGGCCTTCTTCAAGTTGTACTCGAAATCCAGACTTGTGAAATCTGTGCTCCCCACCAAACCGGTGTGGGTGTGCCCGACACCATAACTGTTGGAGGGAACGGTGTTTTGGAAGGTGTCAAAGTCATCCAGGGTATTGGACAGGAAATCCTCTACCTCCGACACCTCGCCCGATGTCGACGTCGTGGTAGTCATGGTCGGTATTTGCTCCGATCCCGTGAAGTCGAGACCGCTATAGCTCGGTGCCTGGCTGTAGCTCGACGGGGCAAAATCGTCGGCGTTGTTGGCCAGTCCGAGGCCGTCAAAGTTGCTCCAGTCGACCGAGGCAGCGCTCAGGCCGGCGCTGAACATTGGCTGCTCGTGATCCGACATGGCACCGAAGAAATCGGCGCTGTTGGGGACGTACGGAGTGTACTTGATGCCCGAGAGATCTAGGGGCGGCAGCTGCCCGTTGAGCTGGGCAAAAGATGACGAGCCCGCCATCAACGGGGAAGCGGCCTCCGACTTGACTCTACGTTGGGCTTGAGACGTTTCGTCGTTGAAGCCGCTGGCGGTCTCAGAATCCCCCGCTCCGGGCCCCACGAGGTCGTCCATCGAGTGGTTTCCGCGGCTGCTCGTACTGTGCATCGAATTGACTCGGTTGAGCTGATAAGGGCCAGCCTTCTGCGACGCCTTGACGTGTTTATACGTCGGCTTATGGTGGCCATGGGCATCAAACGACAGCACGTCAGAGTTGGTCGTGTTGGCGCGGCGCCTGGCGCGTGAGCTCGCCTTGGAACTCTTGGACTGTGGGGCGATCGCGCCGTCCGAGTCAGACTCGGGAACGGTATCGAGCTGCGGTTCTCTCTTGTGCACGCAGGTGCAGCGGCCGCCGTGGTTACAGCAGCAGCTTTCTGCAGGTAGACGATACACAAGTCAGAGGAGCATAGCCTTGATCAGTCAGACATGACAATGCTCACCCTTGTGACCCTCGACCACCGGTCTCAAGTGCACGCACTTGTGCGTCTTCTCGCCGCAGTCGCACTTGACGTGCGCGGAGCGCGACTTGCGCATGGCGCGGCAGTGCTGGCATTGCGACACCGGCCTTCCCTTCTTGTTGATGTGCTGAAGCGGCCGATCTGTGGTTGCAGCAGGGTGTTGTTAGCACTCAGGTAAAATACCCCGCGATATGGAATTGGAGACGGGCAGCGTGCGGAATTGGGGGTATGAGGGGCAGCAGACAGGGCATTCAGCCGTGTCCCCCACACTCGAGCTTGTCAAGCGCAGGAGAGATGTCCCGGTGCCCCTCGGTTGCAACCGGTTGAAGCCAAGCAACAAAAAAAAGAAAAGGAATGTAAAAAAAGAACTTACCATGATGTTGGCAGTTGCTAACGCGGTGGCCTCTCACGCAGGCCTCGCAAGCCCACTTTTCTCCGTCGATGATCATGGCGGATAGCGACCGGTCGCTGCCGGTCTAGCGAGATGTACTGCGGAGACGAGGAAAGTATCGGTCCGTGGCCCGGTAGCAATGACCAATCCCGAGCTATCCCCTGCGGTGCGCTTGGAGATGTGCGGACGTCGCAAGCGAAGAACGAGGATACGATGTGTTAGCCTGTTAGCAGGGTGGCCGTCGGTGCTGCAAGGCCGGCAAGGGTGAAGCAGCCAAAGTCTTCGGGGGCGCCCACGCGCGACGGGGTTCGAGAGACGGAGAGTCGAAGAGGAGCCGCCTATAGAGTCATCGCTCGGGGTATCGCTGGGTTAAAACCATCGGTGCAGGATGCCGAGGATTCCGAACTGAAGCTAGAAACCGACTCGATCGAAACTCAAAAGGGCCAGGAAATGAAAATAAAAGTAGTGTGGGTTGAGTGGAGAGTCGCTGACGGCTGCTCGGTGAAGTTGGTAGTTGCCGTCTAAGTTCTGAAAGAGTTGAGGTGGGACAAGCAGCCGTGGCCGAAGCGGATAGCTTTTTTTTTTTTTTTTTTTTTCCTTTACTTCCCTGGGTGTAGGCAGAGGTGGGGTTTATTTTCAGGGCAAACCGGGAGACGGGATGGCCTGTATCGGAAGAGCTCGCCTTGCGAGCCGGCTGGGACGCTCAGCCGCGACACCAGGCTTTGATCCCTTAGGTCAGCGAGAACTGTCCGGCTGTGGCAGGCCAACCGAACAACCGAAACACTAGCTGCCTGACCTTTAGCTTACGGTGCGGGCTAGTAACGAACAGCGGCGGGGCTAGCAGAGGCAACGACCGAACGGAGGCGGCGGGCTCGTTCTCTCCGGTGTTTGTTGTTGATGTTGTTGATTTAGGTTGTTGCCGGCTAGCTAAAGCTCCGTGGGCACTGGGACCAGAGCATGACGTGCAGCGTAGCAAGCAAACCGCAAAAAGCAATGGAACTCTGGAGGAGGAACGACAGAAGCCGGACACAGCGAGAGCGACAACGAAAAGAAACTCCCGAAGACCAGAAACCGGCGTACGAGTGCGGGAGCAGTGACGAGGGAGGTGGGCTCCTTTAATGTCGGGCCGGGCGTGGGACTGCACGCTTCATCAGGGTCGTTGTGGGATTCCACATGTGGATGCTCGCGAAACTGGGGCGCTTGGGTGGATGGACAACAGGCCTGCCCGTGCCTGCCCTGACCGGCTTGGAGTGACGAAACGAGAGAGCCAGATCGGGATGGGGCTGCCACAACAGACCTTGGCGGCGGTACATAACTCCCATGGCTGACCGTCTCTGTTCCCACCGGCCGCGGGTTGCTAATGCCCAGAATTGGCCAGCCAGACACGGGCTTTTGTCACTCACAAATGACGGGAAGACTGGTTGGTCACAACTGCCCTTAGGCGAATGACGGGTCCGCGGGATTCCTTGAACGGGATTGTCCAGCAGATGGACCCCGACAGGCCCCCCGGGCTCGCCAGAGCGGGAGGTCGGCGCAGGTGCAGGCCTTGGAGCGTGGGCTTTAGGACAGAGGGAAGAGGCTCCATTGGAGGAGGCGTCGGTCGAGTGGGTGGCCATCTGTATTGCAAGGTTCAGATGGAGCCTGCTCCGAGCGTCTTATCCCACCTCGCACTGGGCCACCTCCCCTCTCTCACAGCGAAGCGTGGCTCCTTCCTCACTCGGTCTGCGTTTCCGGCCTGACGCTGTTCTGCACGGGGCAGCTGCTGTCAGGCAAAAGTAAGGTACCTTAGGTAAGGTATCTGATCCATGTGCAAGCCACGACAGGGTACCTACATGCGCGTCACCTACCTGCCCCCCCCCCCAAAACCAACCTCCCAACCTGCTCCCCTCGCTCCCCAAGTTCCTGACGTTTGCGCACTATCGGAGACCCCCGGCATCTTTGCGCAGCACTCGCCTCGTACTTACCCGAAGGTACGCAACAAAGGCCGGCCAGTTTGCGGCGGCACTGCCGTGTCATGTCGGCTCTGCCGCAAGGGTGGATATCTCCATTTGGTCACTGTCCCGCGGCCTGGGGCAGATCGGATCTGAACGACCGAGTTCCTCCCGCAATTACAACCATTGCACATTGCGAGAAGGCTCGGCGCCTTCACGGGCTACCTTAGTCTGCGACAAGGGTTCTAGTTGATGGGTGGGGTGGCTTCTGTTTCCAGTAGTGTCCCCACGCCCGGCGCTTCTCAGGGTCTGGGTAAAAGCCCCAATCAAAGGGAAAACAGGAACAGGCCCGGACAATCTCGACTAAGACGCCGCTCATAGGCGGGATGCATGGGTTATGGCAACTCTGTTGCGTCGTCCGAGGATCGCATTGTCGGGACCCGGCGCGGGTGCTTCCACCGTGCGGTTCACATTTCCTTGTGCGCTGAACAATGTCTCGTTTTAATCAGGTCGATGGGTGGGCGATACCGGGAACTTGTTGAAGTGACGGAAGGTCCCCTAGGCGGGCACGACGGGGTGTGTTGCTGGGGCGTCCTGCTCCCAAGTGTCCGATGTGGCCCTCGCCATGACGTGCTTTCTCTCCAAGCACTGCTGGACAATACACCGAGCAAAAAACCCACTCCGACCGCAAGACCCATTTTACCATCCGAGACGCTGCCTCCGACCGTCCACTCGGCTTCTGCCGCTGTGGGATCTATTTGCAAGCATCCGCCCAGAAAAGTCGTTCTTCCCAATGGATGGCAAGCCTGCGAGATGTCGTAGGCTTGCATTAGGAAGGCTTTTTGGCCTGTCGCCTCCAACGCAGCTAGGGTATCTGAAGGCAACTCTACCAACAACCGAGCGTGAGGGGGGAGATTGCAAGTCTTTACCGCAAGCCTGAAGATGCTAAACGCGTTAGTGCTAGAGCCGGCTGGGCTACGGCTTCATTGGGTCCTCGAACATCCCGCGCCAGCAAGCCGACATCGACTATATCTGCACATGCAGCCTCGTCGGCCGTTTGTGGGCATGCAGCGACGGGACGATTGATCTGCCCTGACGAGCGTGATGGGCGGCCGACGGGCTTTTGCAGGCCTGCTTGGCAGGAGCTGGCTCGGTTGGTGAGGTTATTGAATCCTCACACAACTACCTGCAGCTGGACGTTGTGGTCGATTAGACGGCAGAATGCTCATATTGACAGCTTCCGCCGAGCCGCGCCGATCGCCCCGTTGTCTCCGACGCGAACGGCAGTCTCTGACAAAGATCCGTCGTGTCCATGGAACCTTGCGGCCAGCGTTCGGCCGCATTGTTACTCGCCGAGAGCGAAACGCAGTCACCAGTGGAGATTATCGTCGAGCGTGATACCGCCAAGTGCTTGGGCCTTCGCTTGGACGGACGAGCTGTCCACAGTCATCGCCCGGTGCAGCCAGAGAGTTTGTAAGTCCAACTCTTTTAAAGTGCTGCAATTGGCCATGTTGGGGGGTATCACGTAAATGACTTGGCGGGTGACTGTGAGGTGGCTCTTGCTACGAGTCTGTGCTGCCCTCACTCCGAAGCACGGCCAGCAGTGGAGTCAAAAAGCCCAGTCTGCGAATCGGCCCTGTCATGGCGTTGTTTCGGCGCCCGGCCCAACGCTGCAAATTTTTCCCTTCATCCACACCTGCAAGTTTCTTGCAATGCAGCTCCGCGGCTCTGCAAAAGCGATTCACGAGTGTTCCTCTGCGGTGCCGTCCTTACGATTGCAAGCACGGCGTCAAGCCGTGCCTCTATACCCGTGCTTCAACCGGCGTAGCAGATAAGTAACTAGCGATCTTGACCTTGGCTCGTCAACCAAACATCGGCCGAGGGACGAGGGGGCAAGGATGGCCTTCCATTCTGCTGCACCGCAGCCTGCTTTGCCAGAGTAGCGCACAAACGCGACTCGGGTCCCCGGCGTTCTCTCGGCCCAACCAGCTTCAAACAGCCGCAACATCCGGCTAGTCGACCTCTGTTGCTGCAGGGTGGCACATCTATTTCTTGCCAGCAGCGCTTTCACGCGGGTATGATCTCTCCAATGCCATTTGATTCCAACGGCCTTAAGGCCATAAGGGATCGGCACGCGGCTCTCCAGCATGACACGCACCTCTCCGTTCATGTGCAAGTTGCCCCCACCAC
Source organism: Madurella mycetomatis (assembly GCA_022530565.1). Lineage (NCBI taxonomy): Eukaryota > Fungi > Ascomycota > Sordariomycetes > Sordariales > Madurella > Madurella mycetomatis. Next base: position 7,244,694 of record JAJTVB010000003.1, on the reverse strand, counting down.
CCGCCACCTCGTCGCTCACCAGTGGATGGACTCTCATCTTGAGGTCGGAAGAGAGTGGTGCGCACGCGCGTGAGACGTTGCTCGTCTCTGCTCGCCTCTACTTCCGCCTGCACATCCTTCCAACTTCAACGAGGGCTTGCAAGCTGCGGTGTCAGACCGCCAACAGCCAGAAGGGAAACACAATACTAATCCCGGTTACGCACCCTGACATGTCAGCGACAACGAAGCATTGCCCCAAAGTCATTGCACCTCAGGGTCAGCCCTGTCAATATGCCAGCCACAATCTGCAAGTGGCGGTTTTTGAAGGGCTTCCAGTCCCATGCCCAGCCGCAAAACGTGATAGTGGGCGGGAGAATTCGGTTTCTCAGTCAGCGTTCCATCACACGACCCGAGACAACGGGGCAGAGCCTGATGGGCAGGTATTCGTTACCTCGGAATTCCCCACTGTCCATCTTCAACAGCACCCATGCTCTCGGTGGCATCGCTCACCGGCTCTTGACGCCTACCTTCAATTCCGCGGCTGGCTCCATGAGGATATGCAGCTGGACTAAATTGTTCCCAGATTTTGTGGCTTCTTTTTTTTTTTTTCTTTTCTCTTTCTTTTCCCCTTTTGTACGGACGGTGAGAACTCTCGTGCCACCCCAATGGCTAATGCTATGACCGAGCAAGTCCCGGGGGCTCGGGTAATCTATGACCCATTCAGGTGCATTCAGAACTCAGGAAGAGCAGATCAAGGGCATCTGACCGAGTCTAGCAGTGTTGTTGGGCATCCACTGCCGGTTCGGACGGGCGGGCAGGTGCCGACTCGGAGCAGTCTGTTCTAAGCTCTCCTTGGATACGTTGGGTGGTCTGATAATCTGCAGACCCTCCTGTTTATCAATTGTCGAAACGCTACGGATCGGCGTTTTCCCAGCAGGTGGCCCTGGACCAGCGTTCTAGAATGTTTCCGCAGCTTCCATGGAGTCGTGCTGACATAGGAAAGCCGGTAAGCCGCGAGAAGCCATCCGGCAGAGTATTTTTGCGCAGCCAAGCCCCGGTTCCCACCGCCGACAAGAGGGCTACTCCCGATCAATGTGGGATCCAGTTCTAGGGGAAAAAAAAAGACGGGCCTCTGCAACATTTGCCGCCGGTTCTCCTGAGGCATCGGCTGGTAGGTGCGGCTAGCGTTCAGTCACGAGCTAGCACCGTCAATATCATGCGTCCATCCCAGTATAATTCGTGTTGCAGCTGGAGAGGGGTCGCCGGTCATCGGAGACGCCTCTGCGCCGGCATCCTGGCTTCACCAAGATGAGCACTTCAAGCGCATCTCCAACTGCCTCTCCCCACTTTAACGGTCGCGGGGAAGTGGACCAGGATGGTTATCGGTTCGATAGGCAAGGCCTATGGAAAAGCCGAACTTAGTGGCCCTCTCATTTTCATTTACCATTTTACACACGCATTCTCAAACCCCCACGCTAGGGTCCTCCCACTTCTCCCATTTCAGGTGACAGCCCCCCATGCTTGGATAGCACATCTTTGTCTTGGAGCATGGATGTGGTGGGCAAGTTGCCAGTACAGACAGCTTGTCATGGGGGTCACACTAGGAGGGCCGACCTCGCCGCCATCCGAGTGAGACATGGCTCGGTGTGTGAGACAATCTTGACCATCAAAGGATATCATGGCGGCAATCTCGCCCTGGTCTTATCCTGCCTTGGTAAGAGCCGGGTCCAGGAGACGCTTTGCGAAGCCGACTTGTTGTTTGCCCAGCTTTCTCCCTTGGCTGAATCGTCTGTACCTCCCGCGAGATGGCGATTGCGATCCGCAAGATGAGGTAGATCAAGATTGACACGGGTTGCCGTGTGGGACGAGCAAGTCGATGCATTGATAGGGTACACGGTACAAAATTGCCACGGCGGGTACTCGCTCTTTTGCGTGTATCTACATCTGCGGTCACTGTCACCGTTGACCTGGATGGTTTGCTACTGGCATAGATCAAACGCTGACCCGTTGCTGGGCGCCCGTGTTGAGAAGTCGTCTTGATCGTCTAGGATACCCGGGAATCAGTAGAGGTCACATGTCCTTTCTGCATCTTTTGCGGCAGGTTTCGTCGCCACCACGGGGTTGCCGGGAACGCGTTACACACTGGGTAGCTGCCCCCATCCCGCCGCGGTGGGTTGTGGGACGAGAGAATGACAAAAGCCGTGACCCACCAGTTGCATGCTCACCAACCCCCATGCCGACGGCATGGACCTTGGGGGCTCACAAGAAGGGACAGTAGCCGATCGGACGACAGACGCTATGACCACATCGGAGCAGAGCGACTGTTGCCTTGATGTTGTTGATCGGATCTGGCCGCTAGCCGAGAGAGATTAGGTGGTTCCGAACTCCAAGATATCGCGGTTAGGAGACGGAGTAATTGTAATTAGTAGGTGTCAGTATCGAGTCGTTAGATGCCAGGCATTGGGCGTACAGTACAGGACACGCATCGCAGCGCTAAGCAAAGAGATCTACGGCTGGGGAGTTGCACTTACTTCCCCGCGGTTAGATGGCGGCCATCTTGGACGCAATATTGCTTGGCTTCAGGGCGATACAGCGGAAAACACAGCTTCTGATTGTGTCATATGGGAGCGTGGCCCCGGTGTTCAGGCGTTCCCTTGTTGGAGACCTCAGCGATCATTTGCTTCGGCTCTTTCCCGGCGAGGCGTAACGTTGCTCGGCAGCGATTAATCCGCAGAGGACTGGGATTTGGTATTAATGATGTCGATTACTGGGCCGTCTTGCCAAAGGAATTGTCTGCTGCGCGCAGTCTGTGGCCGAACTGCGGTTTCATCTCATCGATCTGCCGTTTGCTGGACCGGGCATCCACGGGAGCATAACCAGAACAGCCAAGGAGGCTTGACGGGCCGTCTATATTTCATCGCCTGTACCCGAAACAGGACTCGGATTATTAACATTTGAGCATGTCGGTAGTACGGAGTAGCGATTGCGTGCCGCCCCGACCCCAGACCATGGATTGAACGGGTCCCTCCTGTCCCTCCCCCACAAGGAGAGGCGGGAACAAGGGGTGGGGAAAAAACCGTGGCTCTCGTCATCGCCAAGCAATCCACTTTCTCGGGAAGAATGATGATGCCAATTGCCAACCAACGTGAGACGGGCGTTCCTCTTCTCTTTTTTTTTTTCCTTCCAGAAAACTCAGCGATATTGCCGTACATAGGTGCGACAGATTAGCCCCAAATTTCCAGGCCAATCAGCCGTGATACGGCCAACAGAGAAAGGGCTGGTTCAATTAGTTTCTGTCTCGGAGGCGAGCTTGAGTTCGCACGACTTCATACCATCAGTCACGGGTCGAGAGACGGAAACTGTTAGCGCCGGACGAACTACACAGGCAAACATCTTGCCTCGGCCGAACGGCCGAACGCAGAGGAGGCACGAGGAGTGTGCCGTTTCGGAACGTGACGAGGCAGGCCAAGGCCGAGGCGCCCCGTTTCGCAATAGGATCGACCGGCCAGTTGAGGTCTCTGGGAAACCTCGGCTCTATTCTACCCTTTTTCTGTCGCTGTCGTGAAGTACCCGGGCAGTGCCGACAATGAGTTTGCACAAGGCTCCAGAGCCCCGTGCGGATCCCGATAGGTTGGAGTCATCTCGGACTGGGAGGGAGTGCGAAGACTGACCTGGGAGCCAGGCCCATCAACATCGTCTTTGTTGGTGCCGGGGCGGTTGGGTGCTTCTATGCTTCAAGGTTACACCATGTACGTCGTTCAAGTCGCACAATTCTCCCGATAGAACACCCCCACTCACCCTCCCAGCCGAACAACAACATCCACGTCTCTCTCATCGCCCGCTCCAATTACAAAGCGCTCGCCGCCTCAGGCGTCAAGCTTCAAACCCACACGTTTGGTAGCTACACGTTCCACCCACATGCTATCTTCCCCTCGGTAGCGGCAGCAGCCGCCAATCCGGGTCCCTCCAGCAGCGGTCCGCGAGGTTGGGACTTCATCATCGTGACTACCAAAGCCCTCCCAGACCTCTCGGACGACTCGGCGCTCATCGCCCCACTCGTCGGCCCCAAGTCCGCCATCGTTCTCATCCAAAACGGCGTCGGCGTCGAAGAGCCCTACCGCTCCCGCTTTCCCGCAACCCCCATCATTAGCGCCGTGACCGTCATCTCGGCTGAGCAGACCTCCCCAGGCACCGTCCGCCAGAACCGCTGGACCCGGATCCACCTCGGTCCCTACTCCAACTCTGCCTCCTTCTCCACTTCGGACAGCGGTCCCGGTGACGGAACTACGGGCGCGTTAACCGCTATGGGGGCGGTCCGGTCGGCAGCGAGTAGTCCACGTCACGACCTAGCCAGCACCACTACCAGCAGCAGCAGCGAACCCGCAGCCTTGCAGCACGCGGGCGCCGAGCGGGCCGCGCAGCTCACCGACTGGTGGATGCGGCTGGGACGGATCCGGGACGCGGAGCTATGCGACGAGGTGGGGCTGCAGACGGTGCGCTGGCACAAGCTGTGCATCAACGCGGCGTTCAACCCGTCGGCGGTGCTCAGCGGGGGGCGGGGCAACGCTGAGATGGCGACGGACCCGGAGCTGCGCGCGCACCTGGCCGGGGTGATGGGCGAGATCTGGGAGGCGGCCCCGCGAGTGCTGGGGAGGGGGTTCCCGGACGACCTGGCGGGCCCCGAGAGGATCCTGAAGAGCACGGAGCGGAACGTCGGGAGCAAGCCCAGCATGCTGGTGGATTGGGAGGCCGGGAGGCCGATGGAGCTGGAGGTCATCCTCGGGAACCCTGTGCGCATCGCCCGCAAAAAGGGCGTAGAGCTGCCGAGGATGCAGACGCTTTATGCGCTGCTGAGGAGTATGCAGGCGGTCCGGGATCGGAGGAAGGAAGGAGGAAAACTATAGAGGGTTGAAAAAAAAAAAAAAAAGGGGGGGGGGTTTGAAGGTTGGGCTAAGAGATGCCTACCGCTCTAGTAGGCTACCTATGGACGTATGCTGTGATTGGAAAGAGGTCAGCGTCGAAAATAATTAGTTACGTTACCCTGTACAAAAATAAAGGCTAATGTCATAGTGATTCTTGTAATATAAAACGAGAACGTTAACACGAAGGAATGGCCGACCCGACAATAGTCAATCCGTTCGTTGCCCACAAGTTAAAAACGATATGCTACCGATCTTCCAACTACAATCATCGTTTACTAAACTTACCTTTTATTTACTGTTAGAATTGATTGGGTGAAACCGTTCACCTATACACGCCAACGCCTTTGTCATGGTTCAGCGAAAAATACGTCGAACTTCCGCGTGCCGTCAGTGCAACGAGTAAAACCCAGCTTCTGCACCCTGTAGCCGTCGCCTGACCGGCCATGGTTTTTGCCAGCGTCATGTTTGAGAATACTACTAACAACTTTGATAATCTCAGAGGCCATATCAGAATCGGTACCCTTGACGGCCTGGGACATCGCGGTCAGGTACTTGTCCGTGCTAGCTGTGTTGGCAGTGTTAGCAGTGTGAAGGTTAGTGCCTGAGTTAGTACGGCTGCTGACAGCATTGCCAGAGGAGGATGGGGTCGCGGGTTCACACCCTGAACCGGACCCTATGGACGGCAAGCTGGAGTCAGGGCTACACCCTTGAAGCCTCGGGTGCTCGGTAGACTGGGACAAATCCATGTCAACACCGCCGCATAGGGGTTCCAGCCAGTGGAGCTCCTCGAGTCCTGTGTCTGCAAAGATCCAGTCAGTTTTAGAGTCATTGGTCGCCGGACCCTCACCCTCGCCACACAGGTTTGTGTCATTCCCTGGTCTACCATTGCTGCCATCGTTGCAAGTGAACAACGGGTCGGGCACCGAGTCGCTCAGAGTTGGAAGGGCCCAGTCATACATGAAGCAGTCAAGGTCGTTGCCAACGTTGATGCTGCTGCGGCTGCTGGGGCTAGGGAAAATAGAGGCGAACTCCTCTAGGGGCTGGCTCTGGCGCTCGCACTCGCCCTCACAGAACTCTGCTATGGCATTTGCACCACCAGCCAAACCCGTGGCAGGGTTTTGTTTCTGCAGGACAGGCGAGTCAGAATCAGGCCGGAGTCCCGCTTGAGATTCGGATGCGTGCTGGCCTCTACAGATTTGCTCCTCCTGCATGGTTGACGGCTGAAAGTCCGATAGATCCGTAATGCTCCCGACATCCAAGAAAAAGGAATCATCAACAGTTCCCTGCAGAACAGCCGCGGTTGCCATGGTTCCTGGGACAGAAATTGATCTCAGGGACAGTACTCGAAGGAGCTAAGTGCAAGTGGACGTGAACCTAGACTTTGTTGTTGTTGTTGTTGTTATCGTCTAGAGTTTCAGGTTCGTCACCGACGGCGAAACTGAAATTCAGACGTATGAGAGGCTTTACTCGAAGAACCTTCGCTGACGGTAGCAAGAAGATGGCCGAGTGTCTGGGAGTTAGAGGCCGTTTGTATAGAGGCAGAGTAAATAAAGAGTGACCCAGAACTTCGCACGCCAGCCCCGGGTCCAAAGAGAGGCATGGGCTTATTGCGCATATGAAAGAGCGTCATGGGCCTAAACAATGCCATTGTTTCAGAAAGCAGCGCCGCACGAACAAAGACGTACTTCTACATACAACTCGAAGGCTCAATCACAAAGAAACAGTATTTCTTCTGGTATCCTCGGATGACTTCTTCAGAAAGTGAAGATGAAGAGAGTACCGGGATGGGAAATTATCGATCAGATTTCGTCGCGAGGGCCACTCGGCGAAAGGAGGGCTAGCAGCTACGCAAAAGAGAAAGGGGAACCACGTTACTATGACAATAATTTGAATTGCCGGTGCCACATCAGGCTATGCATAGTATATCTCAAATTTCAGACGGTAGGTTCTACTGCCGGGATTGAAGCCCTAAGAGAGGCTGTACACTCATCCGACTTATCCCTCTTATCTATCATAGGCTGTGAAGATTAGGTTAGATGCACAAAGCAAGACAATAATCCCATTAGATTCCAAACAAAAGACTGCAATCACCAATAGTAGCTCTTGCTAATGGCGTTGGTCTCAGTGCCGTGTTAACAAAAGGGAAGAATCATGATTCTGCCTTGTAAATGGATGGGGTTAGGGTTGGGCACCCAGCCGCAGTCTACCTACCAACACCTCGCTGTCATGTTTGCTCCTCGGTCATGAGTTAATTATTCCAAATACGGAAGTGAGTGCGGCTCGGGGATCCATATCGTCAGCCAAGCCGCGAACAAAGGGAATATCAATTTTTCAAGGTTGCGAAGCACTTGGGAATTTTCGTTGTAGTGGACCGACGACGTCATGCATGTTTTGTCTACCCAACTTGTTGCCCTAGAACCAAGTATAAGGGAGTTGACGCCGCTAGTGGAACACGTCGGTATAAAGGAGGGTGTGCCGTAAGGACCGATAGGAAGATGATACCGCAGCCTGTAAGTTGAATTGCATAGTAGGTGGACTATTGTTGAACCCCTACACTACCGCTTACACGCATCTTGAACGTCACCATGAGCTACCCAGACACCTTCGAGGGCTTCTGCGTCGACTCACCCAAGACTTGGAATACGTACTATAAGACTGAGCTCAAGCCAAAGCCGTTCGAGGACCATGATGTCGACGTTGAGATCGAATGCTGCGGCGTGTGCGGGTCAGACGTACACACCGTCACGGGCGGCTGGGGTGAGTTTGAGGGCCCGCTCTGCGTAGGCCACGAGGTGGTCGGCAAGGCCATCAATGTTGGCAAGGAAGTCAAGAGCATCCGGAAGGGAGACCGCGTCGGAGTTGGGGCGCAGGTGTGGTCTTGCCTCAAATGTGACATCTGCAAGAGCAAGAACGAAAACTACTGCCCTCACCTTGTTGGTAGGTCTTGTGCCGAGGGCTCTTCCAGGCCGTAGACTAACGCACAAGGCCAGACACCTACAACGCAAAGTATCCAGATGGCAGCACTGCGCACGGCGGGTGGGCCAACTACATCCGCGCGCACGAGTATTTTGTCTTCCGCATCCCGGACGCGCTGACCTCGCACGAGGCGGCGCCGCTCCTCTGCGCAGGCTTAACCACTTACTCTCCGCTCGTACGCGCTGGCGTGGGTCCGGGTAAATCGGTGGCTGTTGTCGGCATCGGCGGACTGGGTCACCTGGCCCTGCAGTGGTCGCGGGCTCTCGGGGCCGATACGTACGCGCTGACGCACTCGCCGCACAAGGCCGACGATGCCAGGAAGCTGGGCGCGAAGGAAGTGGTCGTGACGACCGAGAAGAGCTGGGCAGATCAGTACAAGTTCAAGTTCGACATGATCCTCAACTGCTCCGACATGACGCAGGAGTTTGACATGGCAACCTATATGGGCTGCTTGAAGGTTGGAGGCCAGTTCCACATGGTCGGGATACCGGACTACCCGCTGCCAAAGATGAAGGCCTTTGACTTTGTCGGGAATGCGGCTAAGCTAACCGGAAGTCACTTGGGCAATCACCAGGAGATGGAGGCGATGCTGCAGCTGGCGGTCGAGAAAGGGGTGACGCCGTTAGTGGAGACGCTGCAGCTTTCCGAAGAGGGGTGCAAGGAGGCAGTTGAGAGGGTCAAGGACAACAAAGTGCACTATAGAGTTACGCTCACCGGATTTGATAAAGCGTTTGGGCGATAGAAGGCATCAGCATTTGCCATGGTGGTCACGGCGATAGCGGCTAGACAAATGAATGACGTCAAAAGACGGCGTTTAGCGCAATAATAGGAGGGGTAGAAATCTGATAGCAGATGTAGAATCTGATTATGGTCCCTGTTGTTACAATAGGACTTACCGTTGAGCGACGTGCGGCTGACTTGTGTCTCGGTGAGAAAATGGAGAGAATTGATGATACCAGTAGGTGAGGTACAGTACTGTGGTACGCGCTTCGAGTGAGTTCTCAAGCCCATATTTATTTATTGGCCAATGGATGGGCTTCCAGACCCACTATTTCCGATCGTCGCACAACCCCGCAGTGCCGACGCCGGCCGTTGGCGGGGATTTGTGCCGCCTAGTGCCGCTGGACTGCAGGGCACAAAGAAGCCTGAGCGCGGGTTGGATCCAACGGGTTCTGGCGAACTGAACTAGCCCTGTAGGTATCACTAGCGCGCGGAGCTCTGGTCGTTTATATTGGTTGTTCTACTGTAAAGCTACGCCTGCTTTGCCCTGGTGTTCTCCTAGTGGCGGCCCATTCTGGAATCCGCCAAAGGCAGGCTCTCAACGCTGAGAGAGCTGAAAGATGTTTTGGGTCGCACTGGACGAACAACCTCACAAACAGAGCATCAGTTGCATCGTATTGTCATTGGTGGGTACGGAATACTACCTACTTTAACTCCAGTGTAGCAGCACGCACTTGAGCCGTGGGTCTAGCCGCGTCCCCAGCGGCACGGATTAGCGCCATCTGCTTGGGGGCCCTGGCTTCTAGAGCGGTTGAGCCTTCTGACGACACCCGCCCGCTGTTACCTTTGATTTAAACTGCATCGGGCGCGTTTCCATGCCTCTTGTGAACCCGACACAATCTCTTAGGCTCTTCACGCCTTCCCTAACTCAGTCGCTCAATGCACCCAATGTATTGATTGTTCGGTGTTATTGCTCTCACGAATCGAATGCGGAACGCTGTGGTGATTGTCTGGTTTTAGGCTCGCGACGCGAAATCGAATGAGGCGGCGCGAGACGCGCTGCGTCGCAGACACCGAGAACCAGCGGCTGCCGACATGGACCACCTGTCGAGAATGTCGCATGTGGGACGAGAGTTTGACGTCGCGGTATCTGATGCCGAGAGCAGTAGAGGTGCAAGTGGACCGAGCAGCGAAATCCGATCGCCCGCCCCCAAAACACGGTCCTTATCCGACGGAGGAGGCACGCCGGGGAAGCTCTCGCCATCGCCACACATTGTCGAGGCGGCGCGCCGCCAGTCAAAGGACGACATCGCTATCCGCGACAAGGAACACGAGGTCGCCTCTTCCCTTCCCTCCACCCCGATCCGTGCGGGCTTCTCGATCCGAGGTCTCTCGCTGCAGATGCCCCAGCGCGACTCGGCAGCGTCGCCCGCGCAACAGGGCGGCTACGTCAGGCCGGCCCCGCTCTCGCCAAAGCTCGACCATTCGCACATCTACGCTTCGCCCACAAACATCCTGCCGCGTCGATCGCGTGGTCTGGATTTTTCTCGCGCCGCCACGAGTCTACACCACTCCACCCTCGCCGACCAAGCGTCTCCCGATTCGTCCCCCACCATCGGCTCCCGTGCCATGAACATTCCCGGCCGCCGGGGTGCCGAGTACGGGACCGCCGAGCAGACGTCCACTTCCCTCTGGTCAATGATGGGGAATCAGGAGCGCATGCACATATCCAGCTCGGTGGGCAGCACCAGCCATGCGCTGTCCGACCTGTCCTCCAGCTCAGATGACGATGATTTCATGGATGAAGACATGGACGAGGCCTATGTGACAACGCCGCAGGTGCCGAGAATGGGCATGCCTGGCAGTAGTGGTGCCGTGGCGGGCACCCCGTGGATGCCCGGCTCGCCCGCGGCGAACAGCCTCCTGAGCTTCCAGCAGCGCCAACGCCAACGTAAGCAGTCCAAGAAGAAAGCCCGCGGGCCCTTCGGCCTCGGATTCCACTCGCCCGCCGCGCCGGGCGTCATGCCGAGATCCCCGCCGAACAACCTCGTCGGGCCAAAGGATCTGTCCCTCCCGCACACACGGCGGGAGAGCATCAGCTGGGCCGCTAACCAGCTGCACATTTCCGGCAATGAAAGTGACGACAGCATAAACCGGCAACTTGAAGGCGTTGACAGCCCGTCTCGCCCGAGCGTCGTGAGACGCGCCGTCACGCGACGGGGGAACTTACTAGTGGGTGGGCCCAACTCGGCAAGTGTAGCTATCTGCTTACATGTTTCTATAGCCCAAGACGAAGGGTTTTGCACGCATCCGCGCCGCCCTCGCCGAAGAGTGTGCGCCGGTCGAAGCTGAGTTCCGCCGGGAAGCCGAGGTAGTCCGGCAGGTTCGAGAGAGCGACATGGACCTCGAACCACGGCAGCCCCCGGCTCACTCGGCGGCAACGACAGCGCTATCGAGCCCCAACCTCGCAACGCACGACAGCCTCGATGAGATCTCGGAGGACATCATGATGATGGACCCCAGCGGCAGCGCCCTCGGCCTCGCGGGCACGTTCAAGCAGCAGGCTCTGAAGAACTCCAAGGGCAAAGTCTTCTGGGACACATTCTCAGACGGCAGCAGCTCCGGTGCCGCCCCGCGTGTCACCCCGCCGCCGCCCTACTTTAGCCTCGCGCGCGCCTCGTCGTCAGGTCTCAGCCTAGAAGACGTGAGCATGGACTCGCCCTCGGCGAGCTCCAACGGCGGCGGCACCAGTCAGAGCCAGAGCCAGAACCCGTTCGTGGTCCCGCACACCACGGCGAGCAGTTCCGGCAACGGCACCCCGCAGCCCGCCGCCACCGCAAGCCAAAGCGGCGGGAGCACGGCAGCGGCATCGGCACCGGTGCCGGTGCCGGGCCACTCTCACCCCCATTACCACCAGCACCAACCCCCCAGCGCGGCCGAGATCACGCGCCGCATCAACAGCAAGCGCCGCCGCGACGACGACCTCGACCCCGTCAGCATCAAGCGCCGCGCCGTCAGCCCCGGCATGAGCGTGCACAACTCGCCCATCTTGCAGTCTCCCCTGCAGCGGGATATGGCACCCTGGGGCCCCAACGGGGCCGGCTCGTCCAGGCCGGGGAGCGTCGGAGGCGACGGGATCGGGAAGGCGGGAGGCGGGAGCGGCGGGAGCGGCGCGCCGAGCGAGAGCGGGAGCAGTAACGGCGGCCGGCATTTGGGCGGCGGCGGGAAGGGGAGGGTCGGGTTCCAGGGCATGGTGGATACTAATGACGGCATTACCAAACTGTGTATCGAGTGAGGAGTGATTTGGATGTGATTTTTTCATTGATGGGGCGGAGGGGAAGGAGGGCTATTCTTAGATTTGCGTATGCCGGCGTGCTACGACACGGACTCGGCTGACATGAACGGCGTATTTCTTTCTTTTTTTTCACACTGACGGTTGATCTATAGGGGCAGGGACCCGGTGGGTTTGGGCATCGCAATGGAACGGGCTCGGGCTGGGTAAAGGGGCCGGAGCACGGCGCGAAAACAGCATCGGGTAACATTCATCGTCGGGGGCAGGCAGACGGCGCATTTTTGGCGTTTATCTTGGTCTTTTGGTTTCGTCTCAGCATTGGATCTTGGTAATTCATAAGGGTAATTTCCCTGGGGGGGTGGGGGGGGTTTGGTTTTCCCTGGATCAACTTGGTCTGTGAGATCAGGGCCTGGTGTCACTCATAGCAACAACGATCCCAAGTAAGAGACACAATATAATCCCGCTCCGTATCGTTACCACCTCTACTCATACGAGGTACTCTGTCTAATGAATTAACCGCGATCCTCCAGTCGGCTAGCTCGCTCGTAGGACTGCACACTTTTCTCTTACCCAGTCCCCCTTCCTGCGAAATAACAACTGCGGAATTTTCCCTCCCTTCTCGTCTGTTCCTTTGCTTCACCTGGCTTCCATCCCACCCCCTATACTAGTATTCCCACCCCCGACCCCAACCCCGGGCCCAATCCCAATCCCCTCCTCGGGCACGTACAGCCCCGCCAGCCTCTCGTCCAGCCACCGCGCGAGCTCCTCCACCTGCCGCCGCATGGCCAGGACGCTGCTCCCTGATATCGTGGCCGTCGTGGCCGCGCTCGCCGTCGATGCCCCGCCGGTTGTGTGCGTGGTGAGAATGCTGGCCGATTCCGAGGGAGAGCCGAGCGGGGGTGGGGTGGTTGTGGCTGCTGTGGCTGTTTGGGATTGTGAATGGAGGCGGGGGGTTGTTGGCCGTGTTGTTGATGATGGTGGTTGTGGTAGGTGTGGTTGTTGTGGTGGCGGCGATTGTGGTGGTGGCTGTTGGTGGTTGGAGGTTATTACGGAGGGTGATTGGGGCAGTAATGCCGCTGGGATGAGGTTGTTGGTCTCGGGATCGGTTGGGGGGTTGCCGTTATTCTGGGCTTGCATCGTGGGCGTTGTAGGTCTGCGCGTGGGTGTTACTGTTCCGCTCGCCATCGCGCTCGTGCTCCCGGTGCCAGCACCGGCGCTGGCAGCCGTGTTGGCGTTTAATGCCTGTTGATGGTTGTGTTGGTGATGGTGGGAGGGATGGGTTGGTGTCCTCCTTGTCCCTGGCCCGGCCCCTTCGGTGCCGCCCATGCAAATAAAGAGCATCCCGCACCTCAAGCGGCGGATGACGAATACGGCACCGCTGTCGAGCTGCACTGTCACGACCGGTGTGGAATGTTTGCCCGTCTTCCTGGTTGTGATGGTGCTCCCCGAGGGGACGGTCGGTGCTGTTCCTGGGGAGGATGGCCCTGGGTCGCCTGTTGCTGTCGAGCCGCTTGTTGATGCTGGTCCTTGAAGAGCCCACAGCGAAGCGGCCACTGCGCATTGCCTCCGAAGGGCGCTCGCGGGAAGGTTGCTCGCGTGGGCGAGGAGGTTGCCGGCGGGCGTGGTCAGCATGGCTGCGTGAATGTGCGGGGAGAGGTTAGCGCGGAGGAAGGATGTGACGCGCTTCGTCAGGAGGAGAGGAGGGGGTGGCGGCATGGGCATCACTCGGGACATTTTGGCGGTTTCGGCGGTGGCCACACCACAGCTCTATGTCGGCGGGCAATGGCTTTTACGAGAGAAAATGCGACGCGAGGTTGGATGAGCTGGGAGCTGGATTGTGGGGGTTAAGGCTGGCACGGTGGGGACCCAACACTACAGGTACTGTACAATGCATCGGCTGCTTATCGATAAGATGAACATACAGTCCATACAGTACGGACTACACCAAGAACGGTGAAGTCCCCCCTGAATCCCAGTCCCTGGATAGGGTGGTCGAGAAGCAACCCGCCATGCAAATCAGCTGGCATTGAAAGTAATTTATCCTATACTTATTCCCGCTGGGACATTGTCCATGCCTCAAATCGATTACTCATAAGAGAAACTAACTACATATACGTATATGTATATTTTAACTAGAGCCCCTGTCGGAACTGAAGACGCCGGTGTTAGCCATACCCTTGTGCTACTTCACAGAGAGCATGTACGGAAGTACTGTACATCCCACCAACTTTTCATGAATAGAGTTGAATTGTACTATTAAGCGGCCTATCGTTACAAAGCATTCGCTCAACAAATCTTGGGTATATCTCCATGCAAGTCCTACAGGATATGTTTACAAACCACCAACTTCGCCGCGGCAGCCAACTTCTCACTTATCTATGCCGGCTACAGCTGCTTCTTCTCCGCTATCTGTCCCGCGACCTTCGCACCCGTTGCCTCAGCCTTCACGCGAGCCGGGTCTTTCAGCGCCTTCTGCACAAGCGCCAGGGTATGCTTTGGCACGCGCAGACGGTGGCCGACGAGCAACGCCCCCGTCAGCAAGCCGAGCGCGCATGCTTGGTGGGCGGCCGCGAGCGAGATCGGGACCATGTAGATGAGAGTACTGATGCCAAGAGCAAGCTGCGTCGAGACGAGATGGAGCAGGCCGGTGGTACCCCTGCGAACATTCCTGGGCATGGCCGCCTTGACCCTGCCAGTCCGGCTATAGGCAAAGAGGGCCACCACGGCGGTAAAGGTGGTCATGGCGAGGACTCGGTGATCAAATTGCACAAGGGAAGGATTCTCGAGCATGTTGCGCCATGCCAGGTCGGACCCGTCCTCCTTGCGGCAGTAGAACTTGTCAAAGAGCTCCGACTTAGGCGGCATGTAGCCGTTGCCCATCTTAGGGAACTCGTTGTAGATGAGGCCAGCATCGAGACCCGCGACGAGGGCCCCTGAGAGCACAGTGGTGAAGATGAGCACCGTGAGAGCAGCGACGGAGCCGCGGAGAACCCTCAGCGCTGGGGATCTCAGCGCGGCGAACTGCTCGGCGGCGGCCTCGGGGTCGCGAAGTGCGCGGTGTGTCCGGAGGACACCGAGGCCAGTCAGGAGCATCCAGGAGTAGCAGACGAAAGCGGTTGCGAGATGCGCAGCGAGGCGGTACTGGCTGACGCGGGGGTGAGAGCCGGGGGCGAAGAGGTCATCCTTCAGCCCGGACTTGACCATCCACCAGCCGATAAACCCTTGGAAACCGATCAGGCCAGAGATACCGACCAAGTGCGCTGACATTCGGGGAGTCACACGGCGACGGGCAATAAAGTAGATGGTGGGCAGCACAAACGAGAGTCCGATAAAGCGGCCCCATTGCCGGTGGATCCATTCCATGTAGTAGATCTTCTTGAACTCGGCCAGGTCCATATGCGGGTTAATCATCTTGTACTCGGGAGAGGCGCGGTACTTGTCAAACTCGGACTCCCAATCGGCCGCCGACATGGGCGGGAGCGAGCCCGTGACGGGCCTCCATTCGGTGATGCTCAGGCTACACGCTCGTTAGTCCTTGGTGCAGAAGACCGGCCATGCCAACCCACGTACCCCGACTCGGTCAACCTGGTCAGCCCGCCAAAAACCACAATGCCAAAGACACTTGCCGCGCTGCCGAGGAGCCAGTAGCCCACTACCTTGGCGTTCGTCTCGGGGAACGACGAGGATTTTGCCTTGGCTGAGCTGTCGGCAGTTGGCGTAGCTCTTGCGGCTCTTGTGATGTCACTGCTCAACATCTCGAGCGGCGACTTGGACTCCGTCGTGGCATATCTTCTGGGTGCCCGTGCGAGCTTTAGGATTCTCTGAGGTTGCGGCGACAAGCTTTGCTTCTGGCGCACGCATTGGCCGCACACGAGCTGTGACCGGGCTAGATGGGCAGCAGCCCTACGTAGGCCGAACTGGACGAAAGCCATTGTGGGTGGCTTCACGCCGATGATGGCGGGACGTTGTGTCGTGAACCCTCCGCTCTCGATCTACTCTGACCGAGGTCAAATGTTTTATTAATTGTTCTGGTTCCTGACAATCAGCCCACCTTTTTTTTTTTTTTTTTTTTAGGGAGCTTCGGGCGACGTCCTAGCCGTGCGCGGCCCCACATCTACCGCGATTGGGCAGTCCATTCCTTCTCCAATCATTTTCCTCTTCGATTGTTCGAATGTCTAATCTGACGACTTAATGGTTCGGACCTGCCCTCACCTTAAGCCCTGTTCATGACTTGACGCCTTAGGTTCGTGGTGCTCGTCGTTATTATCGAGGACCTTTGTTGTGGCAAGTCGTCCGCTTTTAGCTCAACATGCCCGGCAATTTTTGGATCGATATTTGAACGAGGTTCTCCCGTACAACGGGTTCGGAAACTTCGGACGCTTAATGCCAATGACGGTCCGATCGCAGGCGTCCGGGATACGTCATAAGGGTCGTTCGCGTGCCGTGACTAGCTGCACTGTTCTTTGAGCCGTTCCCACCAGTTTCTCATACTCCGTTGCCTAATGTTAGTCAGCCAATCCCTGGAACCATTGCACGAGAATTCCGACCACTGAAGTTTAGGATAAAATAATCCGAAACGGAACAGCGTCTGCCATTCTTTTCTCTTATATGTTGTAGGCTCCTCTTTGATGGGTCATAAGGGCCAGACTGGTCACCTAGGAGCTTGCGGGTCAAAAGTACCCCAGTTTTAAGTTTTTTTAACAATACATTAACTTTAGGAGGGAAAGGAACTGCCGCAAACTGCCGCAATATTCTGGTCTTTCATCATATTGATCGGCATCAACACCACTATTTGTCGATGTCCTTCAACCGCCAAAGCACCTCAGAGGAGCCCAAAGAAGGCCGGCACGGTGTTTAATACGACTGTGCCAGGCTGCGTGCTGCGTGCTGCATTACGCCGTCACATCGAACTCCCGAGCGGCGCCGTGGGGAGTCACTGGCTGGCTTGTGCTGGGATCCCTATAGGTCTGGATCTTCTTTTTCCATGCATGGAAGGGGTTGGCGACTGCGTATTTATCCCAAAGCGGCTCTGTCTGGATGCCTCGCCCTCTTGTTGGCTTGTACCGTGTTTCACCGGACGGCAGCCGGCGAGCCCGAGCGTTCATTTTGCTGCAATTTGTTGCGAGATCTGCAGAGAGCCAGATGCCAAGAGTTACACATGTTCAGCGATGAGCCTGCAAGCCGTTTGAACAGAGACACAGGGCTCTATACTAGAAGGGCCGAACCGATTCACGTTTGACACCCCTGCAGATCCTTTGCGTTGCCAGATCCCTGGACGTTTTAGGACAGGTACTGTACAGTACGTCAGCATCCGGTCTTGCTTCGCAAAGCCAAGCTCCAATGCCGAGCCGCGACCCCAAGATCGCACAGATCGCGTTCTCTACGTAGTACAGTACGTTGCATGCACCCTTGTCGCGTCCATAGAGCCCCTGGCCTTCGCTATCTCTTGCCCCGGCTTCAGTCCAGGGCAAGTTCTGCCGAGCTATATACAGTACTGTATCACTTCCAGAGCCGCGCATACCGGGCTCCTGTTGTCGGTTCTTGCTGATGGATGAGCACCTGATGGCCCCAAAGAACGGGGACGCGAGCGCTATCTGGCTAGACAAGCAGATCCAAGGAGAACGACGGATCATTTTGATGTGGCCCTTTAAGCATCCCATGACTTTAGAGTGCCGCAGCACTCCTCCGCGCTGAGACTAGGTGGGGAACCACAGACCCCACACCCCCTCAAGATCACCATGCCCGACTAGCATTCCGGAGCGGCTGCCGAGGGAGGGCGGGCATTAAGCAAGTGGGACCGTTTCACAACAGCTCGCTGACAGATTCGTTGTCGAGAGCATCTTTCTCGTCCAGCCGGAGGATTTTTGGCGCCAAGATTGTATTCTGGTTTCCCAAAATGGACGGCCTAGACCAACGGCTCCCCTGGGATCCCTACGATGTGCCGTTGAAGCAAGCTACTGTTTGGGCCTGATGCCAAGATCAAACCTTAGCTCATCGGACTGCCAGAGCAAGTCCACGAGATCCTGCCATCCGGACTCGAGATTCGCCCAACAGTGGACGATCCACGCCAAACGCCTCGTCAGATCACTGTTTGCGGTGATCGGCGTGCAGGAGCATGTCTTGAGGGCGCTGGAAGCCCCACGGGGGCCGTTGCATAGACGCCTTCGTCTCCATATCCAGGGGAAGTCGCCGTGCCTATCACACTCATCCCTCTGTCAAACCAGGGCTTTCGATGCTCATCCTCTCCCTTGTCGCCCCTGTCGCTCACAGCGCACGACTCGCGCACTTGTCGCACGCCAAGCGGTTGATCTGCAGCAGAGCATCTATCCGCATACTAAAGAGAGGCCAAGCATCGAAGCGGGTGTGCCTCGACTCTTGGCTCCGGGTTGGAGTTGTTTGGTTCTACTACCGGTTCTCAGGAGGACTTATCATTCCCTTCTCTTCAATAACATCTGTTTCGTTTTTTTTTGTTTTTTTTTTTTTTTTCCCTCTCTTCTCTTCCTCTCCTTTCCGCCGCCGCCCCTGGATGGTTGGCCTCGTAAGCTAGGATCTGCTTCTTTCTTTTCTCTTTTCTTTTTTTTCTTTTCTTTCTTTTTCCTTCTCTTCACTTGGTCGAAGCCGCGGGGCGGCTTCGCCTGTGTGGTTTAACAATTGCGATCGGTTAGTCCTGGGCGAGAGGCCTGGAGTCTGTTCTGCCCCTGACGATAGCAATGGCGCAAGAAGCCACGGGGCAGGTCTCCGAGATGGACCAGTGCAGCAGCGGCATGGAGGTCGGCGATTACGATCTTGGCCTCCACGTCGCGGCTTTGTGTAAGCCAAGATTGAGTCCCGTCCTGCCACTGCTTACTGTTTAACTAATGCCTCCCTCAGTCTTGGTTCTTGCTGCCTCCATCTTTGGCGCCGGCTTCCCGGTCGTCGCGAAGAAGGTTAAGTGGGTGAAGGTGCCTGCCAAGGCATTCTTCATCTGCAAGCACTTTGGAACCGGGGTTCTGGTCGCTACGGCATTCGTTCATGTAAGAGGCCGTAACCTGGAAAGAGAGTAGAATGAACGATTGACTGATTGGAATAGCTGCTCCCGGTAGCCTTTGGGAATCTGACCAACCCATGTCTCCCGCCTCTATTTACCGAGCAGTACCCAGCCATGCCCGGCGTCATCATGATGGCCTCCATGTTTTGTCTCTTCGTCATCGAGATGTACCTAAATGGCAAGATGGGCGGACACTCTCACGGCGGGCCCATGGGTTTTGAGACGCAGGCTGCTATCCCACAGGCTCCCGTCGCGGCGAACCGAGGCGCTGCCCCTCCGCGTCCCCCGAGGTACACGAGCGCGACCGACTTCGAGATTGAGGATGTGGAATACGAGAAGATGATGGCGCAGAAGATGTACGAGGAGAAAGTACGGGACTACCGTCGCGAGAACCCGTTCACCGACAGCGATAGCGACAGTGACGGCGAAAAAAACGTCCGGTCTGAGATGCCCCCGTGGTTCGTCGTCTTCTACGAGCAATACGTCCGCCAGAGGCTCGAGATGATCAACATGATCCAGGCGAGCTCCCAGCAGCACACCGGCGATCTCTCGGCCAAACGCCAAACCATGGTCACCCCGCCGCCGGCTATTGACTCCCCTTACATTGACGTCGAGACGGGCCAGGCGGTTGACCCGGCTGTGTACCGCAAGATGTCGATGAACATTACCCTCCTCGAGGGCGGGATCTTGTTCCACTCGGTCTTTGTCGGCATGACTGTCAGCATTACCATTGACGGCTTTTTGGTCCTACTCGTAGCTATTCTCTTCCACCAAATGTTTGAGGGTCTCGGCCTTGGGTCACGTATCGCTGCTGTTCCGTATCCCCGCCGCAGCATCCGTCCGTGGGTGCTGGTCGTAGCTTTTGGGACGACGGCTCCAATTGGCCAGGCAATTGGTCTCATCGTCAGGGATACATATGACCCCAACAGCGCCTTCGGATTGATCATGGTGGGCGTGTTCAATGCAATGTGAGTAGGGCTGAGAAGGGAGAATGGCTGTTGTACGGAGTGTGAGCTAATGACCTATATAGTTCTTCTGGTCTCCTTCTGTACGCCGCGCTTGTCGACCTGCTGGCCGAAGACTTCTTGTCGGAGGAAGCGCGAACCATGACCAAGAAGGACAGAATCACGGCATTCACCTTTGTGATCCTTGGAGGTAAGACTTTGTTTATTTTCAGGTCAGAGTCCCAAAGCAGCATGCTGACAAGCATCACCAGCCATTGGCATGTCTATTGTCGGTGCCTTTGCATAAACCATGCAAATCACTAGGATGCATTTGCACAATAGCAGACCGCCACCTTCTACCGACCAAAACACCGCGATCTGATCCTTGTAGTCCGGTATCTCTCTCTCATCAACTGAGACCTGTCAGCGAATCTCTACATGTCTCGGTTGCAACACGAACACAACGTACGCAAAACTTGGGCTGTTGGGGCAAGGCACCGGCCGGCCGCTGTCAAAGGTGGCAGGCGCATAAAGACAACGGAAGTGTTCTGTACCAACCCTCCTCCCCCTCTACTTTTTATCCTCCACCATGGGTATCCCCTTTTGAGCTGCATTGGAAAAAGGAGAATACGACAAGTTTACCCCTGGTGCACAAAGTTCGGTTGGTGGTCTGATGCCAGTAGAGAGGATATACAATGATGTGTGACAGCAACTCGGGGTCCAGAGGAAGGGCGATGTTGGCTAGATACCTAGACAGGGGAGTAAATCTTCTGTCTGGATTAGATGCTATAGCTTAGTCGGGGAGTATTCTCTGGAGAGCACATATGCATATTTTCTTTCGTAGTAATGTATATACCAGACACTGGGTGCTACGGTACTAATGGAAACCTATCGCTGTGTAGGAATAGAGGGAATAGATGTTGAACATATGGGACCAAACGATACCAAGGTTCTGGAATACCCTGGGTTGCTTGGTTGAAGATCACTGGAAGAGGAACGGCTGCTTTGTGAGTTGAACCATTGGCGGGACGGTTATATTGCAAACGCCGACTGGCTCTGATGGCAACTGTCGGAAGATTTGTGCCATGCTGGACGCGGTCCGTCCCGAAGGTGGGGGGGGGGGGAGAAGGGATCAGTATTTATACAAGCCGCCTTGGCATAAAAATAGGACCGGGGAAAAGCCAGGAAAGGGATTCGGGTAGGCTTTTCTTACTTGTATTTGCAACACCAGAGAAAGGAAAAAGAAACATGTACCGCGGAGTTTCTTGGTTTACGATTCGCCTTTCAAGGGTGACGAGTGTGGCTGTGTTGACAGAGATTAGGCAGGGGCTGTCGATCGTGCGGGACCGGGCGGCTATGTCCCAGATACCGCTGCGGGGGCTGGAGGTGTCTCTGGTACAAGTAGACTATTTAGTACCACGGCATGCACCATACGCGCTTCAATGAGGGGAGGGACGAGGCTAGTGCCAGAAATTGGTATCCTTGAAAGGGGTGGCTTGTTTCTGGAGGCTGGGGGCTCAGGGGGACGGTCATAGACTTCGCTTAACGATTGGGGAGAATTGGACATCACAAGAACTATCCAATATACATACATATATTTTCTTTAAAAAGTGAAGAGGCTTAACTTTATCAACTAGAGCCATGCGTATCTTGCGTATTGTGTGAATGGTGATCTCAGGAGGAAGGAAGGGTTCGATCTCAGGGGCGTACTACCGGTGCTTTGCAAGCCCTGCGACAAGGCCAAAACAGAGAAGTCAACTCTCAGCTTGCACCAGGTACTGTGTAATTGCGCCATTGCCGAACCCTCAAGGTCCTTCATGCCGCTCACTGGTTCAAGACAAGACACTCCGAGCCAAACTCGTTTGACCCCAACCCATCTCCATCCTGCAGCGCAGTATCGGACCGAGTCCTCACCAACTGCCGACCTGCAGCTAATAGATTTCCCGCTCAGTACTAGCCGCCCAGCCACCCAGCTCAACAGCACAGCTCCTCGGGTTCCAGACTGCCGGGACAGTTCGACGAATCATATGCCGTGTTAACCGATATCGCCAACGCTCCTTTCTTGGCCTTCAATGACCCCATGGCAACCGCGCAGCTTCCAAGCAGCTGAGATAGTGACTTGCAGGCTGCGATCCTGTACTGACAACTCGCAGGTTCGGGGGCGGGCCGCCGTGGGCTGCACCCAACTTTGCCTGTGGCTGCATTGGGGGTTAGCTGAGGATTCTCTTCATTGGCGCTCCACGGAATACCCAGTACCAGAACAGCGATCTTTTCAGCTGTGCCAATGTCTGCCAACACCTCGTTTCATCGTTCTCAGTTGATGGATGTTGTTCGTGATGGGTCTTAGCCCCGAATTTCGGCAGCTATTTCGGCCATGGGTAGTAAGGATTGATCTACCAACTGCCGAGTATGAGTTGTGGCGACATATATGCTAGCCAGCAGTGGCCCGTATCGAGTCCTCTGCTCAATAAACTCACCTATGTGACAGCTTCGGCCTCTTCTCTTGTTCAGACATTGCCAAAAGGTTGCTGTTGCCATGCAGCATCCTTCCCTTCAATGACTTCTTCCATGCGACACTCAGAGCCCTTTGACAAGAGAGACAGCATGTGCTGGCTCTGTCGCCGAGAAAGCGAACCTCTCCGTTACAACCACGCTCAGAGTTCCCAGTCAATGTTATTCAGGACCATTACGTTCTCGCAGGATACTGCTGGTCTGGGGGAGATAGCAAGCATATCCGATACCTTGGTCGTCTCAAGACATACCACGCCACGCGGGGCTATCAGACAAACCAAGTCGTCTTCCCAGACGGAAAAGCCAGGCTTTGGTGTGGTATTCCCAGCCTTCATCGAAGCAAGAAAAGTATGGACTTTTAACGTGCACGCCGAGTGCTGGGATCTCGTTTCCTGTCGCGTTTCCGACCCAGCCGCGTGCGCAACGGTTTGGTGTAAGGCTTTGATCTCTCTCAACTGGGAAGCCTACCCTTTTCTGTCAGGCTTCAAGACCGTCGAGTCCCCGAGACTCCTGATGACGGCAAAGCCGCGCTGCGGAAAGAATTACCGTCGCCTGAGTCTCCAGAGGCTTACCAGTTTCGACGGCTTGGCGGGAGAGCTTGGGCTAACCAGCCTCCCTACGGTCTACGAGACAATTCCCCTTGGGCAACTTGGTTTATACGCACCGAGTCACGAATCCTTGATCCGACCCCGCAAAGGAACCGACGCCTTCTCAAAGCTTCCGGAAGAAATCTTGCAGCAAATCATTCAGTCCACGCCGACTTTGGACTTGCTACGGCTCCGGCTTGCGTCGAAGCGGGCAGCATACGTCTCGAGACTAGCGGCACTACCGCGAAGTTTCTGGCTCAGCCGTTTTACCCCGCCATTCGAGATGGGCTTTGCCTTGCCGGAGCGCCAGGATCCGGATCTCGACTGGCGGACACTCTACTTCCTGCTCAGGCGGGCGTTGCGGCGGGACGTTATTGCTCGGCCAAGGGCGGGGAGTTCTCTCGCCAGGCTCGCAAAGAGGAAGCATTGGTGGGAGCGGCTTGGAGAGATAGCCGAGTTGTATTCCCATTGGGACCCCCAGAGGAGGCCGGAGGGGATACCATTCGCCGGGCCGACAGGGTTACCCCAGAGAAAGTATGCAGCGGCACAGCTGAGAGTGAATGGAGGAAATGAGCGACGTTACTCAACAGTACGTATGCCGTTTTCTGTGGTTCCGGGGACTATCTCGGCTGTGGGGGTGTCAACCGTCAAAATAGGTGGCCAGCTGTACATCTCTGGGCTACGGTTCTTCTATGGGGGCTCTAGGCTGCCCGACTGTCTTGGCTACGTACTAGAGAGGACAGAAACGGTGGTCCATCTCCAAGCGAGCGAGTCTTTACGGGGGATTAAGGTTCGCTTTAACGCGGATGCGATCCAGGCCTTGGAGTTAGTTTTGGAAAGACTCTCGGGGGGTTCCCGTTCTACTGCGTGGATCGGAGACCCGGACCCTGATTCTTGCCGGGATATGTCTACGCGGACGGCAGTGCTGATGAGGAGCTCGGATGAAGGCCCGTGTGAGGTTGAAGCAATATTTGATGTACGTACGGCAGGTGGCTTTGTTTGGCATGGTTCAAGGTTTAGGGAAACGCTAACGGGAACATAGTATTTTAGGATGCTTGCAATCGGGCTGCTAGAAAAGCCGGTAGAGGAGCGGATTCTCGCCAGCGAAAGTTGCTAAAGCGCCATGGAGGCTACTTTGCCAACAGACAAAGACTTAATAACGTAGCAATGGCCAGAAGGTCTCGCAGGTTAAGCGGCGTGGTTGTGGGTTAGGAGTGTCGTTGCAACCTCGAATGAAAGCTCGCAACCAGGGGACAAAGATCTGGTCGGGAACACATTGCTCATAGAATAAAAGACAACAACAATCCGTGATGTCGAAGAACGGGATGGGGAATGCAACGCAAAGCTAAACAAAGAGACACATTCCAGTCCCAACCAACACAAGGGTCTTGATCCCCAGGTCGATAGTTCCCACTAACACCTCTATGGTATCTGACTCTACCTTGCCCTTCTGTGCCAACTGAGTATCATAAAACAGCTCAGAGTCCCGCCAACTACTACTACCGACGCCACACTCGCAATAGTCAGGTCCTCACTTCCCGACCATGCCACCACTAGGCCCTACTGGCAATCCTGCCAAGCCCCTATACTCCTTTCACAAGCCCCTTCCCAACAATAGAAACCTCTTCCTCGTCCGTCGCACCACCGACGGCGAGCCGTTCCTCACCCAACCCCTCGACCACACATCAACCGACACCGACGGTGGCCCCGACCCTGATCCAAACACACACGCCCTCTACGAACTCATTGTCCGCGGGGCAGGCCACGCAGCCGCCAACGTGCCCAACCACGAGAACTTTGTCTCGCTGCACGATGAGCTGGTCAGTTTCCCGCTGCGCAGTGGAAGCGGCGGAAGCACCCCCACTGCGACAACAGCAACGGTAACGGCGGCAGCAACAGCAGCAGCGGAAATAGCAGGACTGGGAGGGGATACTGGAGGACGAAAGCGCACCATACTCCTGTGGGACTGGTGTGATGCCGGCACACTGCAGGACGTGTTTGACAAGCCACCGGTAGTGGTTCCGGAGAGCGCGGCAGAGGGCTTCTTGCCAGAGTCGTTTGTGTGGCACGTTGCGTTGGGGCTGCCGAGGGCGTTGTGCTGGCTGCATGCAAGGGTTAGGGAGGGGTATGATGTTGTTGGCGACGGGGACGGGGATTGTGGGAGGTGCAAGCGGGTGAGGGGGTTGAGGATTGCTCAGGCAGAGTGGATGCCGATCTTGCACCGGAACTTGAGGGCGAAGAATGTGCTTCTGCAGCGGCCGAGGGGGGTCGAGACGTATGGCGCCGTGAAGCTTGGGGGTTTGAGAGGTGCTTCGTTTCGGGGACGGTGTCCTACTCGGACGAGACGCTATTGGTGGCGATGAAGTCGGAGGCTATCCCCCTGGGGACGCTGAGGGAGAGTGGGCCGGTGGAAGAGGGATGGGTTGGATATGCCCGAGGTCAAGAGGTCTTATGGTCTTGAAGGCTAGCGAACGAGAACTGACAGTAAGCAGTCTCAACGACCTTATACGCAAGGGAGCGAGCTATTTGCCCTTGGGGCAATCCTCTACCGGATGATGTGCGGTCGTCAACTGCCACCAGCCGAAGAGTGTATCAGTTGTGGGTGTCGGCACATCACCCACAGTGATGACCCCGAGCCTACGGCCTGTCCCCATACTTGTTTCGAGGATGTCAACACCAATGAGATATTCACGTCACTTTCTTGCTACACGCAGGAGCTCAAGGGCGTGGTTATTATACTACTTCGCGCGAACCGTACCGAACTCACCGCTAATGAGATGCTGGACCTTGCATGGAGCGGGTTCGAAAAGTGAGCTGCCAACACGGATGACGGGCAGCTATATCGGGATATTTTTGATGATATCTGGTTTCGGATGTCGAACAAGGCGAGAATTGAGAGGAAGCAATAGACGGAGGGTTCTTAGACGGTCGGGATGGCTTGGTTGTTTAAATGGTTGATGTTGAGTTCGTGCTATCATTGCTTCTTTTCGCTTTCCCCCTTCCTTTTCCTTTTGTTCGTAGTTGCAGCCGTTTGGCCTCTCCCTTATCCTGATAGTTGTCTTTCCCTTAGGACAGAACCTATGCTATGTAGCGGGAGAACGTCGTGGGAAGTAGATGATGCTGTGTACTAGCCACGCAAAATGTCTCTTGCCCTCAGCTGGTCTTACGACACGAATATCGAACCAAGTATGGCAGTCACTTTACCCAAAGTACCAACCATTGCGACCTCTAACATCGATCGGTATACACCCGGGACCCAGTCTCATCCGACCCTATCATCCCTATCCAAACTAGCTACTCCACATCACACAATTCCACAACCCTGCCCGTCCTCTTGAACATCACGGAGCCAGCAAAAAAAATGACTCGATCAGACTGGGATTCGAACCCAGAGCCTTTACCACGGATGTTTTGGAACCGGAAAGTAACGCGCTACCATTGCGCCATCCGACCCGTCTTTGGCCATAAAATAACCTGTCCGATGGGATCACAATGAGACAGGCCGAGACCTCAGCACCTATAACTTGGCCAGAAACCACGCAATACCGAGGAAATAACACATATGTATGAGTGGTGAATACTAGACTAGGGAGCACCGGTTGAGAAAAGAACACTTGGAAGACGCGCCATCACGCGCGAGAGAGATCGAGAACAAAACCGTACACATCCCACGAATCGCTTCTCTCGTCCTGTGATCGCCCCAAACCCAAACATACGAACGCCAGCCTAGAAGAAGCCCCTGTTAATTTTCCCTAGACTTCCAAATAAACTCCTGCAAAAGAAGTCGTAAGTAGACCAGCATTAAAAACTGTAAACACCCATGCCCGTAAAGACGGACGGCAGGGGAAGCAAAACAAGCGGAGCGCCGCAACACCCCACTCCACAAAGACCGTTAAGAATAGAAACAAAAAAAAAAAAAAAAAAAAAAAAAAAAAAAAAAAAAAAAAAAAAAAAAAAAAGGGAAGGGGGCTCCTCTTAACCCGTCCTCCTCTTTCATTTACTGCTCCTTCCGCTCATCACCACCACCCACCCTGACCAGCCCAGCGCTCGCCGCGCTCTCCCCCAATCTTAACTCCTCCTCAGGCACGCCCACGCCCAGAGTCAAGTTCGAAGTCGAGCTCGCCGTCCTCTGCAAGCCCTCCCCACCCCTCTCTCCCTGCTGGCCCCGGCGCCCTTGCTCCTCTCTCAGCGCGGCATCCCGGACCAGCTTTTCCAACTCCCTTACGCGGCGCCGGAGCGCCTCGTTCTCCCTCTTGATTTCCTCGAGTTCGGCGCGGCGGGATGCAGTCTCTTCGTAGCGCGACGTGGCGGGCAGGATGCCGGGGGAGAGCTCGCTTGTCGCTGTGGTGGTGGTGGTGGTGGCGGTGGTTCCAGGGGTGTTGGCCACTCCCACGGTGCTTCCGGACTGCGATTGCTGCGACATGGAGCGCATGGGCATGCGCGCCGAGAAGAAGCCTGGGTGGCTGCTGGGCGGTTCGTGGATGTAGGGCGATGGGTGGGTGTAGCTGGAGCCCGGGGTACTGGTGATGGTTGCAGGGGCCGGGGAACCAGTCCGGCTGCGGCGGGAAGCGCTGCTGTTTTTCCTGCTGAGCGGGATGCCGCCGGCCGAGGTACCTGCTGCGGCGGGGATGGGCTGGCTTGG
Organism: Madurella mycetomatis; assembly: GCA_022530565.1. Taxonomy (NCBI): domain Eukaryota; kingdom Fungi; phylum Ascomycota; class Sordariomycetes; order Sordariales; genus Madurella; species Madurella mycetomatis. The sequence goes on along the minus strand of JAJTVB010000003.1, from coordinate 7,217,094 downwards.
TCGGACGGGGGCGGGCGAGGAAATCCCCGCCATGGACGTGGTCGAGACGGAGCCGGCGGTGGCGGTGATGCTGCGCGCGCTGGCGCTGGACGAGGTACGGTGATGCCGGATGGGTTGGTAGTGGCCAAGAACGAGGCCCGAGGTAGGCGTATCCACCCACTGTGCGGGCTCGGTGCCCGAGGCGCTTGCCGAAGTCGACGAGGCGTTGGAGACGACCGAGGCGTTCTGGGCGGCGCGGAGCATGGAAAGTTCGCGGGTGAGACGGTTGACCTAGGGAGGAACGAAGTTAGGGAATGTGAATTTGTAACTGGTTTGGTACGTCACTCACCACCGCCTCCTGCTCCTTCTCGAGCTGCATATGGAGGTCGGCTGCGGTCAGAGGACGCGGATGTCGTAGCGGCCCCGGTCCAGGGCCCACTCCGGAGTTATCACCCATGGAGGGTCCTGACAACGAACCCGACGAGGGAAGCTGCGGCGACGGTAGGGACGGACTGGAAGCGTTAACCATGGCCTGATTCGACGGAAGGATGTTCAGCGAAGGCGAGTTGGGAACGGGCGGCGGTGGCATCGTCTGCTGCGAAGACGAGCGACGCGACAAATTAGCGAGGAAATGAGGAGATGGCGGTACTGAATTGAGGTCGGGCATGGCGACGTCGCGGCCGATGGCTGATGCTGATACTGATGCTGATGCTGATGCTGGTGGCTGCGAGGCTGCTGCGCCTTGAAGGGAAGTATCAAGATGCGATGGGAGACTGCAAGCAGCCTGGACTGCTCAATTTGACGCGTTCGATCCCCAGATAACGAGGGAGGAGAAAACGCTATCAGTTTTGCATGCAAAGAAAAATACGGTGAATGAATGGCATAGCAATATGGCCGTTTATTATGCCGACCGCTGCTTTCCACCGACTGTTGTCCGGATGTGAATTGGAGGAGGTGCGGAGGTATCAGCGGTTGCCCCACCCAACCCCTGTAAGTGCTGAACGCACTTTGGGGCGTCTTTTTGCCGAGAAGCCCGCTGCCGGATCCCGAGCGGGTCCCCGTTGTCGCGCCAGAGAGTGGGGTCATCGCGCAGGGACAGGGGCGGTGATGCTGGTGACGGGCCATGATGTAATGCTTCGACCATGACGGGATGAGGAATTGCAGGAAATGAGGGGCCTGATGTCAACCTGCAAACGAACCCTATATAGATGCCGCCTTCTTCGAAGCCTCCTAGAAGACACTCTACACTTTACAACTTTAGAATCGTTTTGCCAACAAAATCCCGAAGAATGTTCGTGTACCATGGGCCCGTCATCTTGACTCTGAGCCATGCTCAGATAATCCAATACGCACTGAAAACTTGCTAACCTCAATCTCACTGCAACCAGAGAATCCCCTGAAGGACTTATTTACATCATGCCCGAGGGACCTGAACGTGGCCAGTCACCCCCGCCCGAGCGGTCGACGGGCAAGCAGATGCATGACGCTCCGGCGTCGGGGAAGGGCACCGACAATGCCTCACATAAGCAAGACATCAACAAGGAGGCTCTCGAGGTTGGCGGTGTCCGTATTCTCAGATGGCCATCTGCACAAGGCTGACGTGTTGGAAACAGCATCTAACATCGAACCCCAAGGGCCCAATGGAGGACGAGGTTACGAAGAAGTTCGCCAAGACAACCCATGCGGACGCCTGAAGTTATTGTCTGGTGGCTGCAGCTTGGCTTGGTGCCTGGGTTGAGGATCAAAGGTGTTCTGCGAGGACATAATAGAGCGATGCATACTCATGGAGGCTTCCTCATAGCCATTAATCGAATCATTGGCGATAAGCCATTGGAACTCTTGTCCACAGCTTCAAGCGCAATAGATTGGATCGTAGTTTTTAAATCCGCTGCTGTCTTAATAGCCGATTGAGAGGATGCCACTTTCACATGCTCACTCTCCAAGGATGCCAAGCCACTTTGAGTAGGCCACGCATTACGTAGTTGCACTCTGCTTAGCCACGCTCCCCCTTCCCGCGTATCGGATGACGACATGGATTGCCCCTCCCTGAAATGCTTGGACATTGTGAACTCCCTCAGCACCAACTCCTTCCCTTATGGACGCGCGTCCGTAGACGACTTAAAAAGGCGATAAGTTCTGGAATCTCTGCGCGCAGATTTACACCAAGATCCGATCATTTCTCGAACCACCGTTCACACTAGATTCTCTGCCGGCAGCACTCCAGCAGAACACCAACCACATCAACCCCACACTAAACGACTAGCATTCCCCTGCAGCTGCCGCTAACTTCTCACCATGGCCACCATCGTCTACGTGAAGAACATCGGCGGAAAGACCGAGGACAAAGAGATCAGAGACTTTTTTAGCTTTTGGTAAGAAACCCCCGCCATCCCCCTTGCTTTCCGTATGTTCCCTGCTCTGCCGGTCATTCAGGTCTCGTTCCTTTTCTGCCCTTGCTCAGTTCCCCTTCCCGAAAGCGAGCCGCATGAGGTCCGGAAAAGAAAAAAAAATGTTGCTTCAAAACAATGTTGTGTCTGCCGTCCATAGGCTAATCCTCCACTACGTCAGCGGCAAAATCAACGACATCAACATCACCACAGAAGGCGAGACCAGAAATGCCACCGTCACCTTCGAGAAGGAGACAGCTGCCAGGACGGCTCTCCTCCTGAACCACACGCAGCTCGGTGGTAGTGAGATCAGCGTCTCCAGCGAGAGCAGCACTACGCCGACAGGTGAAGAAGAAGACGTCTCCAAGGCGGCAGGCGAAGCCAGCACCGCTGAGCGCAGTCCCGCAGAAGGCCTTACGCAGGAGGAGAAGCCGCGCGCCCGCATCCTGGCCGAAGTGCTAGCGCACGGCTACGTCGTAGCCGACACGGGCCTCCAGAAGGCCATCGCACTGGACGAGAAGCACGGCGTCTCGGCCCGCTTCGTGGCCACGCTCAAGCAGCTTGACGAGAAGACGCGCGCGACGGACCACGCACGCGCCGCCGACGCGAGCTACGGCATCACGCAACGCGCCAGCTCGCTGCTAACGGGGCTCAGCTCGTACTTTGAGAAGGCGACTCACACTCCGACGGGCAAGCGCATCGTCGACTTTTACACGACCAGCCAGCGCCAGGTGCAAGACATCCACAGTGAGGCGCGACGGCTGGCCGAACTGAAGAAGGAGGAGGGCGGCGGGAGCTTCTACAAGGCGGTAGGACTGGACAAGGTGTTTGATAGGTTCGGCCACGGCAAGGCTGCCGAGGGAGAAGGAGAGAAGTCTGCTGCTGAGGTTCCTGGTGCAGCGCCCGCTGATGCCGCCGCTACCGAGTCGGCGCAGAAGCCCACTGCTCCGTCTGGGACGGGAAATCCCGAGACCATCCACTAAGAGACGACGGAGCCGGCCTGTGATGATGGAGTGCGGTAGGCGGGCGATGGATTCTGTCTTGGCTCGTTTTGTGCTGAGTCTTGGTAAAATGCAGTAATTCTGTTTACGTTTCACGTTCTTAGGGCAGTTCTCATGTACTGTAGTATCCGGGCACTTGAATGCATATTAATACCACGTCATCCATGTGATACAGCTTGCAAGCAGCCTGTGGCTTAACGTTGGCCCGCCATTGTGGTTCACGAACTAAGCCGCTGACAGATGGCGCTTGCGGTTGGCCGCCTCCATCAATCCGAAGACAACCCTAGCCTAGCTAGCTACCTCCTTGAGCTCACGTCCGCCTAATTGGAGTAAGAGCAGAAGACAAGTGTTTTTCCGGGGTTTCTATCGTAATGTACAACGACCTCGGCGAAGGCATGTCTCAACTTCCCATAGTCGTAAGTAGGCTACCCCTATACCATACAATGGTCTAAGTAGGATCCTTCGTCCCTCCCTTCCTTCCCTCGTTCTGGTTATACCAATAGGAGATTATGGCTGATTGAAACACGCCCAACTAAAACCAACCCAAATGAAACACGCCTCCGCCCAAGGCACGCCGTGTTCCCTCAACGGCCCTCACCTCCCATTTTATAGTGGCCCTGCGCCTCCTCTCCTCTCCCTCACCACAACCGGCAGACCCCCTTCCATGGGCAGCGTCAAGCTGGTCTTGCTGACCCTGGCGCCCTCAAACGCCCTGTCAAACTCAAACAGCCACGCCACCGTGGGGATCACCTGCGCGGCGATGGCCTCGGCCATCCTCCTGCCGAGGCAGGTCCGCGCGCCGCCGTAGAAGACGGGGAACTCGGGCGCGCCCCGTGACACCAGCCGGCCCTCGCCGTCCAGAAACCGCCCGGGCCGGAACACGTCCGCGTCGTCGCCCCACGTCAGCCGTGACCGCTGCATCGCCCACAGGCACCACACCAGCACCGAGTGCTTGGGCAGGAAGGTGCCGTCAGGCAGCGCCGTGTCGTCCTGGCACTGCCGGATCTCGAAGGGGATCGGGGGGTAGAGGCGCAGCGTCTCATAGAAGACGGCCATTGTGTACGGGACCGAGGTCGGGGTGAAGAGGGTTGGGTTGGGGGCGGAGTGGGAGTCTCCTCCTCCTTGTTGTTGTTGCTGTTGTTGGGCGAGGAGGTGCTGGACTTCTCGGCGGATTTTGGAGACCACGTCTGGGTGCTGCAGGAGGAGGTAGAACGTCCAGGTTAGGGCTTGGGCTGTGGTGTCTCGGCCGGCTGAGAGGTAGGTGAGCGCGGCATCGGCAACCGTTTCCTCATCGCCTATGGCGTCGAGAAGAGACTGGATTAGGCTGCCGGATATTTGGTCGAGCTTGCTATCGTCGGCGCCGGACCCGCTCCCCTTGCCCTCCGCGCCCTGCTTGTCCCGGTCCTCAACGGCCCTGGTGACAATGCGCCTGCCAAACTCCCTGACGACTGCGATTGACCTGCGGAATTCCGACCCGGTGAAGAGTTCGGTGACGGGCCATAAGGGGTTCTGGAAGCGCTCGGCGGTGGCGCCAGAGGCAAAGTCGAATGACTTGGAGAACCCGTCATCGGCGTGCATCTCCATCTGCTGATTGTCAGTAAGAAAGGGCTTGGGTTGGGCGGGCAAACTTGCGTTGTAGGCCATCTTGCCCATCAGCTTTGTGGTAATCTCGTGGAATACATGCTGTAGGTCAACGGCGCCTCGGTTGATGCTTGATTTCAGGTCATTGACGCTCTCATGTAGGTATTGTGGGAGAGCCACCTCGGTGAGCACCCGAAGATTGGCTGTGTTGAGGAAGGCCAATCCAGCCTTTCGCTGTAGCTTCCAAAAGTCCCCATCAGCGTTTATAATGCCGTTCCCTGGGCCACGAGTTAGGGCGGACACAGGATACAAGGTGCGGTCACTGGTTCTGCCTCACCAAACAAATCCCAAGACCGCTTCTTCACGAATGCGCCCTTGGTGAACACACCCTCATGTTTGAAGACGAACTCGAGATTACGTGGATCATGGATGAGCACCCCGGAGGGCAGTGTCGGCACTGTCAGGGCAATGGTCTCGTACCCAAACTCGCGCTGACACCTGTCGAACCAACCAAGCAGCTTCCAGCGAGCCTGCAGGAATTTGATGCCATTGCCCACCAGAGGTAGTGTATCCGGCGGTTTCCTTCAAAGTTGTGTTAGCGCCATGGGGCCGCTTGAACCAATGCGGAATCATGGTTTTACCTCAAGCGCTCACCATTGCGCCTAATAGCCTTCCCCGGCCCGAGAAGGGCGCGGGAAAGCAGTATGAGAATGACAGCAGCGACGATGTAATTCCCAGATGCAACAATGAGACCCATGTCCTAGGAGTGGCGGCAGCGTGCTTGGGAACAAAGGTGAAGAGGACGCGCCGAGGAGCAGAATTAAATTAGATAAATTAATGTGCGGCCATTCCAGAGACACTGTGCGGATGGAGGAATCATACCGCCGGTGTCCAAGACGGTGCTCTTATTACGTGTGCTAGTGACGGTTAACACCAAAAGAGCAGCAAGGGGTTGATGTTCCAGTGCATGCAAGGAACCTTATGCGAGCCAATGATCGTTTGGCGTCGTTTTGCGTTCTGATCCGGCCAAGATCCGGAGGCGGCTGGAGAAGGCTAGGACAATTGACAGTAATCCAGATGGGATGGCCTTTGAATATGAGCGATTGCTGCAAATTTTGGGCGAACTTTGCTGATCGTGGGAGGGCCAAAGTTGCTACTTATCGCCGCCTGTATCCTACTGGGTGATGGAGATACCCCTACCCGGTTCGCTTCCGTCCCCTATATCCTGGCTGCGCCAACCTTGGACGCCACTAATGGCGGGATGTTGTCATGGGTGGGAGCCCCTGATCCACTACACACGTCATAGCTATCAGAGATCGCGGCTGGCGAAACAAAACATTGCGCCGAGCTCTAAATCTCTCGATACCCAACAGCTAATACGGGCGCTACAGTTGGCTTGGTGGACAGTGCTATCAGCAGCAATTCCTACCTCCCCGGTTTTCGCCTTCCCCTCACTGAGCAGCAATGGCGGCTCGCGTTCCGCGGATGCAGGTCTTTGAGATAGCAGACTTTCCTTGGTAAGCTCGGAAAATATGTGTCGTCGCTGCACAGCTCTGGGCCCAAAGCTACCATTTAGACTAACCACGCGACAGGTTCCCCAACTTCCTACGAGCCTACTTTCAGGCCGCCCTAACCGCTGCCTGGACAACCCACGTACGCCCCCCTTTCCACGACCTCTACTGCCTTCATTCACCACCTAACGAACCCAGATCCCCTTCCTCCAACGCTCCTCCCCAGCCAACCTCGTCGCCCGCCTCCTCACAGGACATCTTGGCCGCAACGAAATCCACGATTACGTCTTCATCGACTTTTGCGCGGGCGGCGGGGGGCCCACCCCGTCTATCGAACGGCATCTCAACCAATCTATCGTCCCACAAGGAGGAGAACGGGGAAGTGGAAAGCAGAGACAGAAACGGCAACAGCAACAGCGACAGACCGTCCAATTCGTCCTCACCGATCTCCACCCGCACGTCGATCTCTGGTCCCAGGCCGCCGCGCAGAGTCCCAACCTAACCTACGTCCGCGAGTCGGTCGACGCGTCCAATGCGCCGGCCGACCTAACGGGGCGGTACAAGAGGGAGGGGAAGAAGGTGTTCCGGCTATTCAACCTCGCGTTTCACCATTTCGATGACAGGTTGGCGAAGGGGATTCTGAAGGATACACTTGACAGCGGGGGGAGTGGGTTTGGGTGAGTTCCTTCCCCTCCCTTTTTTTTTTTTTTTTTCCTTTTACTTTTCTTTCCCCTTGGTTGTTGTCGGAGTGAGAGGGTAATGGGAGGTGATAAATGTAGCTGACCGGCGGCCCGTTGGGGGAACCAAAAAGGATTTTTGAGCTGCAAGACCGCGGCGTATCTGGTTTTCTGTCATGCTGTCTGTTTGGGATCGGGACGCTGATTATGGCGCCGTATTACGCGCTCCTGTGGGGGGCTCCGATGGCGCTGTTCTTCACGTACGTGGTGCCTATTCTGCCCGTCGTGTTGGTCTTCGACGGGTGGATGTCGTGCCTGAGAACGAGGACGCCGGACGAGGTGGAGGCGCTGCTGAGGACCTGCGGGGCTGAGGGAGGGGAAGAGGAGATTGCCAAATGGGAGATCAAGAGCGGTAGCGAGGTGTTTATGTGGCCGGTGGGGAGGCTGAATTGGATCATTTGTGTGAAGAGGGAAGGCGCGTGATGGGGGACGCGAGGTGTAATAAGCGCTTAGAAGTGTTCATCTGCTTTGGATGGCGCCTTATATTGTAGCCTGGAAGGTCCAACCTCCCCGTGTATACTTTGCCAAAGACTTTGTTGGTCAACAGTCCCTATCCCAAATAGTCTCGCAAACAGACCTCCACGTCCGGGTATCAAGCCTACCGTCGAGAACACAAAACGCTACTTTTTGGACATCATTAACCTCAAAAACTCGTCCTCGTCTACCCCACCTTTCCCGGACGAGTCAAACTCCTCAATCATGGCCACAATGTCGGCGTCCGGTATGTTATTCCCTACTTGCTTGCTGACCTTTCTTAGGTCCTCCTGCGTGATCAAACCCTTGCCGTCGACGTCGAACAAGCGGAACGCGCGCCGCAATTCCTCCCTCGGGTCGCGCTGCCGGATCAGTGTGCCAGCAATTGCCTGCGCGGTTGGCAGGTTGAACAGGCGGTACACGGGCGGGCAGTCTTGGTCGTGTTGCCAGTTGGGGGGTTTTTGGCCGTGGCGGATTAGCAGGTCGTAGGTTTGCGGCTTGGGCAGCTCGAAGCCGAGCGCACGGAGGACGAAGCGGAATTCTTCGTATGAGAGGAGACCATCTTTATTCGAGTCGAAAAGGTCGAACTAGAAGGCGCTGACGTCAGGCATTCCGAGGTGCGAACGTGCGACGCCAGGGGAACTCACCGCCTCGCCAATGCGTGTCTTCTGTTCGTCAGAGAGCTTGTTGAAGTCCTCGCGCGCCGGGATCGTGTATTGTATTGTACGCCCCCCTGATGCCATTGTATCGAGTTCCTTTGCCACGCGCTGGGGCGGGATGCGCAAAGGTTCTAGTCGTCGCGACAGTTTGGGGGCGCCAATGCGAAAATCAAACAGCAAATCAAAACAAAGAGGTCGATGCTCGGACGGTGCCGTAGCGCAAGGGTTGGCGGTAGTGAGGAAGCCCGGCAAAATCGCCTGATACGGAACCTCGTCTGACCTATGGGTGGTTGATCGTCGATGGCTGGCTACGGCATTGACAATACAAACCTCGGACCGCCCTCCACCTCGTAAATCCCAAAATGCATTCACGCGGCTGCTGGAGAGAGGCCTAAGGCCCAGGCCCAAGGCCGAGAGGCCCAAGGCGCGTTGACCCTTGTCCACTTAACGCGCGGATGCTGTACTCCACGCCGCGCGCTCTGACCTGCTCAGGAATGTCCAGCACAGTATAATTAAGTGGAGACTTGGACGAACAAGCAGAACAGGCAAGTAAACCGTGTCATCCGATAGTATATTATAATTGTATCTATCCGTGTTCCGCTCAGTAAGAGAGGAGAGGCAAGATAGGACACATTGTATAGATTAGCATAGAGGAAAGAGAGAAGAAGAATACACAAAGAAAAAAGTTCTAGTATAGATACGCACTGGTACGGGTTATATTGCCCATCAATCATCTAACTTAGACCGCGGACCCCACAAAATTTTCGACCAGCGGGGAGAGTCAGCTTTTTGGTAAATATCCCAGCCAAGATCCCGGCGTCAATGACAAATCAAATCCTGCCGGCCACAGTCACTTCCACTTGAGCTACTTACGGTCGCCAGGATGCCCAAACGGAAACGCGGCGGCGACGACACCTCGGTCGGGGCAATCTTCTCCCGTTACCGCAACGACCTGCACCAAGCCCTCAAGACGGTCCGAGGCTTCGAACGGCAGCGCCAATCCAAGCGCCTGCGCGACGCGAAGTCCACAGCCGAAAAAAAAGCCCGGATAGAGAATGAAATTGCCGTGCTGAAAGTGGGTCACGTCCCCATTTGCTCTCTTCTGGGAGAGGTGTTTGGTGACTGACAGCTGTTTCCAGTCCCTCGATCTGCAGCAGACAGCCCACGCACACCTGTGCTCCTCCCTCGTCCGCCTAAAACCCATCGCCGAGTCGGATAAGCTGCCAGGCGAGATTAAAGCGGGAGTGCCCAAGCCCGAGTTGACAAATGAGGAGAAGGCGGCCCTGCACAATGTCACCAGCTCGCTCTACAACAGACCCGAAGTGAAAAGTGTAGTCGAGAAGGCAATCGAGGAGGTGTGTAATGCCGTCGGCGTGGCGGTGCCGGAGAAGAAAGGGAGGGCTAGAGGGAAGGACAGGCCCGAGGGGGCCGACAACCCTCGAAGGGACGAGGAAGGAGCAAAGAAACACCAAGAGTCAAGGGGGGTTTCAGAAGGTGGCAAGGTCAAGGGGAAAGAAAGGGAAGGACCCAAAAAGGTCGCCGACGGCGAAGACCATGGCATTGAAGAGGAAGAAGAAGAAAAGGCTGTTTCACAGCTGGACGCGTTGCTGGGTCTAGGTTCAGACGAGGAAGGCGACGACGAGGAAGAGGAAGAGGTGCTCGTAAAAGGTCGGACGAGGAAATCAACCGCCGCGGCGAAGGACCTTGATCCAATGGAAATCACATCCGAGGAAGAAGTGGATGAGCAGGACGACGATGACGATCTCGATTCTGTGCAAGTTACCTCCGACGAGGGCAGCGATGATGAAGACGTGTTTGAGGGCTTTAGCGATCTAGACGAAGGCAACCAAGATGGCACAGCAAACGAGGACATCTCAGACGGTGAGAGCTCGGTATCCTCCATGGCCCGCTCGCCCCCGGCAGAGAAGGCCGCAACCTCAAAGAAGCCCCCCAAAACCAAAACTAGAGACTCCACCTTCCTACCCACACTCATGGGCGGCTACATATCAGGGTCGGAGTCGGAAGCATCCGACATAGACGTGGCACCGCCCAGAAAGAATCGCAGGGGCCAGAGAGCGAGACAGGCGATCTGGGAGAAGAAATACAAGGAACAGGCAAAGCACCTACAAAAACAAGCCACCAAGGGCAGAGACGCAGGTTGGGACCTTAAGCGAGGTGCCGTTGACGGTGATTCGAAACCGTGGAAGCGCGGGATCCGCAACCCGCTCCTGGACAAGCCGAAGGGCTCGGGGAGCGCGCAACCTCCCCCAAAAAGAGAGCCTCCCAAGAGAACGAGGGATGACAGCGGCCCGCTACATCCCAGTTGGGAGGCTAAACGGCTGGCAAGGGAAAGGGAGCGGATGGCAGCTCCTTATCAAGGCCGGAAAATCACGTTTGACTAGCACAGATACCGAATAATCATATGCGTAGGGTCCGGTATATGAAAAAGATCAATCTTTTTATCTCATAATGCTAGTCTCAACTAGGTAGCCAGGCTGTAGGAAGCCTGTACTTTTTGTGTAACCGACGGTGTCTGCATCCCTCAACTAGGTAGTCAGGCTGTAGGAAGCCTGTACTTTTGTGTAACCGACAATGTCTGCATCCCTGGTTGGCTTGGAGCCGCGTATAATTGCCGCGTTGGCCAATCCGACCTCTGCTTAATTACCTATCTAAGTGCTTTGTCCACAGATGCAACTCGTTCTCCTCCGGACGGGACGACGCATGCAACCAGAGTTCTCAGACTGCGATGGGAGTCATTGAAAACACCCCGAGATGCTCTCAAATTCTTGAGTCTTCTTTGGAAGGTGCCGCCGGACGGCATCGCTGTGATGAGGTTTTGTAGGCTCTCACGGATGTAAAGCCGCTTTCTAAATAAACCCGCGGATGCTCACCGACATGGACGGTCTAGTCCAGTCCGAATAATGCTCGTGGGTATTTGCCTCTATGTACAGTGCACGGCCGAGGCCAAGTGATAATTACTCGCCTTCCGCCCTGACTTTCAAACTCGATAAGTACTCTGGGGTGTATTCTCCTTAATATTGCGCCGATTTACAGTTTGGTAGGCATTATGTTTACACCATTAAAAGCCAACACAAGCACCCAGACTGGCCTCCTTCTTCTCTTATTCCCAAGGTCGGGCGTGGGACTAGCGACGATCTCCAAGATACCGCTTGGAACCCCGCTTAGTTACTGAGCCCCCACTCTCTCTATCCATCATTCTAATGTAGCGAGGAAGTGCTAACAAGAATATATGCCTCATTCAGCTGAAGATAATGGCCATAGCTAGCTATTGGCTCAACTACAACAATCCTGAGTGTCTCGGGTTTCTTTTCTAGTCCTTAACATATGCCCTCGGCGGTGTCCCAGGCCTCTCGCTCAGCTCAATTGCAAGGGTCTCACCGTCTACGTTACGCCCAGCCTCTGGGTCTACATCTTGGCGACAGGATTCGCTCCCGTTCGTCTCGACCGCGGTCATGGCCAGCGTCCCCCGATCGGCCCACGAGCTCTCCGACAGAGCGTGTATCCCCGAGGAATTCTGACTCTTGGGTTGTCTTCCGAACTTGAGCGCCTTCATAGGCATCGATCCGACCGTCCTTGGTCGGGCATTTGAGGGACCCGAATCCTCCAGCGACTGATGCTCTGGTGGGAACAAGCGATCCATCAGAGGCCCGAAGATCTTTGTTAAGACCGGCTTCAGGGTCGGCATGCAGCCGCAAACAACGGCTAAGTTCAGCTCGGTGGACGACCAGTTGGCAATGGCCGTGAAGTGCCACGTCATGTCCGCCGAGTAGAGCAGCTGGTTCAACCATACAGCACGTAAAACAGAAATAAGGCAGACGCTGCGCCTTGCCGTCAGCATAGCCCATCTTTTCTTGGACGGGTGTCTGCGGATCCGATAAACTTACAACAGGCCGACGCTAAAGACAATCAGGATGCCTGCTTTTTGGCGTTTAGGAATCGTCATGGTCGACACCACGGGGATCGGGATCACGAAGATCATAAAGTCGGTGATGATGTGCAAGTACGTCAGAGCCCACCAGACGGACCACGGATGGCAGTACCCGGAGATGGAGGTGTCCCACATCTTCTCGATGGGGATGCACATGGTCAGATACATGCCAAGACCCCAGACGTTGTAGACGGCAACGATCGTGATGACCACCCATGTCACCTTGCGGATGTACTCGTGCGTCAGGACCCGGAGGTACAGAAGGAGGATGGAGACCTTGGTGAAGCAAAGGCTAAGGTTGTAGCATAGCGCCTGGAAATAGCTGGACTGTTCATGGTGTCGAATATGTCAGCCCTCCTAGGACTCTTTGTTAAACGGGAAAAGAGGGGGAAAGAAAAAAAAAAACATGTGGAGCCCGCCTACCCGGTAGTATTCCATCTTCTCGGTGGTCGACACCCTCGTAATATGACGACCAAGGGCAACCTGGCTCGCTGGAGTCGCGCTGTCAGCATATTCGGAGCAGTGGAGACGCTAGACAATCGGCCTATACATACAATGTATCAGGAATCCGCCGGAGACGATGGCGAGGATCTGAACCCCAGGACGAGTCTTGTTAGCTTTGTTTGGCAACTCACACTATCAGCATCAACGGACAGAACCCACCAGGGCGATGAGGATGCACCAATCCTCACTCTTGATGGTGCCGAGGAGCCGGCCGCGAACATAGAAGCGGAGCCCGACGGCCGCCGTCGCGAGAAATGTCAGGACCACCGCAAATGCGACAACGGTGCCCGACAGGTCGCCCTCATCGGAAACGGTTCGCCTTGGAGACATTGCGGTGGGGATAGGATAGAATCAGACGGCAACGGGTTGAACGGACAGCAACAAGGGACCATCCCGAGAGCATTGTTTCGATTGCTCGAGGAACAGCTTGAGCGATATATTCAGGGTCTTAACCCCGACCCGAGGAGATGGCACCCGCAAAGTAGGTAATTTTAAGGTATTCGCTAAGACAGGCCGAAGGGGGATCACTCACCGATGCGGTGGCCAGAAAAGCAATATATTTGCCCTCCGGACGCCACAAGCGCCCTGTGGCCTTTGGGGGGCTCGTGCTGCCGATCCATTTCGTTGAGGCTTCACGGCCGCGCTAGTAAGCTGCGGGCATAGTAATAAGTAATTATACATAAGAATAAAATGGGGACAACAATAAAATCGGACGAGTGGAGGCACATGGTGGCGATGACCCCATGGGGCGCAAGAATGTCTCGTGTCAGCTATCATAATGTCTCTTAGTAACGCCGGCAATCCTCCCCCTAACGGCCCGATGAGACAGCCATAGCCATATCTTTTTACCCTATGTTCGCCACCCTGGGAGGAGAGTGCAAGTTTGAATGGAAAAGAACAAGAAAAGAACAAGAAAAGAACAAGAAAAGAACAAGAAAAGAACAAGAAAAGAACAAGAAAAGAACAAGAAAAGAACAAGAAAAGAACAAGAAAAGAAGAAGAGGAAGAAGAAGAAGAAACAAAGAGAAAGAAAAAAAAAAAAAAACGGACGAAAGAAAAAGAAAAAAAAAAAAAAAAACGGACGAAAGAAAAAGAAAAAGAAAAAAAAATTAGGCCAATGCTTGCGTGCTTTCCCCCTTTTCCTCCCAGGCTCTAAATTCAGCACCAAAAGAAGAAAAAGGAATCACAAGGTAATAACGCGAATCAAACGTAAACGCAATGCCAGAACCACCCCGCTCAGCCAATGCGCATACGCTTCCCGCCTGGCGAAGGTGACCTCGAAACGATGCCGCCGCGGCGCTTCAGGCTGCCCGACTCCCCCTCCCCCGCCACGCCCCCCTCTGCGTCGTCTGCGTCCATATCCAGCTCCGAGTCCTCTGAATCTCCTGAGTTAAGATTAATTCTGGACAGACTTAGCTACTGTCTGGCGTCATCGTTATTGCCATCATCACCATCCTGATCATCACTGTCACTATCGCCCGCCTTCAATGTCGCTGTCGTTGTCGGACCCGGAACTGTCGTCTAGGACGGTGCCATAATCAGGCTCAAGCTCCCCCTCTCCCTCCCCGGCCATGACCGCGTCTGCAGGGCTGGGGGTGACAAACAACCCGCTGGTAGCTTTGAGCTCGCGGTGGGGGGAGCGGCGTTGTTGTCGTTATCGGTATTGCTGTCGCTGTCACTGTCGCTATCGCTATCGTTATCGTTGTCTCCGCTACCGAGCGTGTCGGGGGAGTCGTCAAGGTTGGGCGGCAGATGCAGATCGAGATCGAGGTCCATGCCAGGTGACGGGGCGTCCGAGGCTGCATCGGTGTCGGTGTCGACATCGGAGTCTGTGTCGGAGGCCGAAGCGATGCCGATGGAGTTGACGAAGAGCGGGGATTCGAAATGATTGTCCGCATCGTCCGGCGCTGAGTCCGAATCCGAATCCGAATCCGAGTCCGAGTCCGAGTCTGAGTCTGAGTCTGAGTCTGAGTCTGAGTCTGAGTCTGGGTCTGGGCCTGGGTCTGGGTCTAAGTCTAGAGGGTCGTCTTTAGAGCTGGACAAGCTGTTGTCGTACAGCCGTGAGCTGCGCGCCACGCCGAGGTACGACGCCATGTCGGTGTCGTGGCTGAGCCCCTGGCGCCGGAGGTCGTCGTAGACGAGCGCCCGTTGTTGTCGAGATAGAGTGACTTGACCAGTTCCCAGTCGGCATCGCTGGGCTTCCAGATCTGGCCGTGCTCGCTGTCGCGGATTGGGAAGAGCGGTTCGAGGTTCTCCAGCTTGGAATGCTCAAATCTTTTTGGGACCTTGGGCAATGCCGTCGTATTGATGATGTCCTCCGCAAAGAACCAATCTTGGATGGGCTCACGGACGTTCCGTCGCTCCATAAGGGCCTTGTTGAAATCATAGAAACGGATTCAATCCATGCCTCGGAACTGGTATATGTAGTCAATCCCCTGGACACAGCGAAACGACCACGCCATGCGACGATTTGGCTGACCGGCAGTCTTGGCGGCTATGAACTGCTCCATCTTAGGGTTCTCACTACCACGGCGCACGTATCCTGTGACTGTCTCGTTAATGTGGATGACTAGCGCCTTGAGTCGGTATATGTCGGTGAACCAGGTCAAGGGGTGCGTGCGTCGTGAGGAGGGGACTATCTGGCGCTTATCAGGAGGTGCAGTCAGGTATATGTTACCTGTGAGGAGCAGCTCTATGTGTTGGATTCGAGCAACTCGTGCGCGTCTTGGCCCTTGACAGAAACGGTCAAACTCCCTCAGACTTGAAAAGGCCAGCGTATTCAAGCCATAAAGATGTGAACCCCAAAGAAGAGGAGGCGCTTGTTAGCGGCAAGAATGCTAAGGAACTTGCCCGGGTCGACACCATCGTTCGTGAGATTGAAATCGCGGGCGCCAAAGTAAAAGCGGTTGACGAGACCACTTTTGCGATCACCCAATTCTTCCGGGGCAGGTGGCTCGACAAGGGGATCGAGCCTTGAGACACAGTGAATGGGTTGGGCCTTCTTGTACAGGAGCAGCTTTAGGATTTTCTCCTGGGTCAACAATGGCAGCTTTTCAAACAGAAACGGATTTCCGACATGGCTGTCACGGGCCGGTGCCAGAGTCGCAGGCGCAATTCCACGGCTTGCATACTCTGAGGCCGGCTCGTCTCGGGGACCAGCGTCGGGCGTCACCCAGCCTAATGTCGGGATGAATCCAGTGGAGTCGGGTGCTCATATTCTCCTGCTTGCAGCAGAGTCTGTGGATCTTATCGTAAGTCAGTTCAGGATCAGCTGTTCCCTGAGGATACTGTCGGAGGACATCTGGCCAGGTGTGTGGCGCGCAAGTCAAGTCAGCCATCGCTCAGATTCCCTATTCTGGGGCACCATACTCGTTTTGTGCTTTCCTCGACAACCAAGTGTCACTTGTAGTCTTTCAATCTGCCCTTCAAGCAGTTCGCTATTTCTTCTAGCTCTTGAATGCGGTCATTGAACCGCGTGACTTCGGGCTGTAAGATGCCCATGCGTTGTATGTATTGGCGGCCGCCCCGTATGCCAAGATCCGTCGCAGCTTCAACATCAGGTCCCTCGCTAGGCCTAGCTGCGTCTGCCCCGTCGTTGTCGTTCATGTTTCTGGTGAACAATCTCTCTGGAAATAAGACTTGTAGTATGGTCAGGTTGAACAAATTGTTGCAAGGTCAGGTTGAAGATGAGGACCAGAAGAAAGGAGTCAAGCGTGCGGGAAGGTTTTACGGAAGTAGCTTTGGGATTGTACTTCTGGCGTGAGCAGCGAGGCAAACAAGAATTATTCGTGGGAAACGGTAATAATGATGGCAAGCGACCTATGAAACTGTAGCGATCGACGGCCTGCTTGCCCGGGAGCCTGATGGTATAATGATGGAGAATAGGGATGAAGTGAGAAAGTTTTAGTTTGGGGTGGCTGGATTTTGGAAGAGCGCCTCGAATTGGTCAGGCCGGGGGAAGGAGGGAGGTGCGTTTAGAGGAACTGAATGAATATTGGAATGGTCAGGAAGTAGAGGCTCGATCAATAGGAACGAGACGCTCTGTCTGAGAAACTCTTAGTACTCGTGGTTTATTAGCAATCCAAGTGATGATCGTGAGCGACGGGCCTCGAATAATCTTTTAAGATAACCGATACTGCTTGGTGTGGCAGGAGCAGATTGGAGATTCAATGTTTGAATATCAGCTGCCCGGTGAGGATTGCTCAGTAACGAAGGAATTAGGAACCGTGAAATTATACCGGAGTGCCCTTGATAGAGACTTCAAGCTGTGGTCGAAGTATACGATCAACCACCAAAGAGTGTAGCCGGTTACGATCTGGTGTGTCGTATTCACCTCACTGAAGGAAGAAAGGAAGAAGGAAGAAAATGGGGAGAAAAGATGGAAAAGCAAAGAAGAGTGAGAAAGAGGGAATGGCAAAACAAATTAAAAGAGAGTTCGTACGTTGGGAAGCGGTAAAAGCGTCTATTGTAATCTATATAGATGCCCTGGCGGCGGCATGTTCTTTCCTCCGAACCGTATATACGTTCTGCCGTCTAACTCTGAAATAAATCGTCTCTCTCCCCCTCGCACATGGAGGCTCCATACGCCATTGAATTGTTTTTCAACCACCTTCCCAATGACTTATTGGGAATTGTGATGAGCGCGTGACGATATGGTGCTACACTCTCCCCCGGTAGGGGTTGTAAAAAGGAGCGAGCTCCTTACTCCTGCTAACGCATGGGATGTGCTTCAACAAAGAGACGTACAGTAAAGTAAATAATATGATGAAAAGAAAATAACAAGTTCTATATGCTGTTTTACCCACTCTTCGCAAATGCTTTTCGGATTACTGCCGACACCCCTTTTGGTTTCCCAACTCCACGTCTCGGTATCTATCACCGTTTGTTGAAGTTTAGGAACCGACTCTATATATATTACGTTAGCGAATCGACCATGATGTTGAGGAAGCGGGAGATCGTGTGCGAGCGCTTACCGCGACAAACAAGATGATCAAGTTACTCCCGATAAACGCCACGAAAATGCCTAGGTCTCTCCACCGCTCATAAAAGCTCAGTCCCAGGGGTCCATAAAACTCATCCCCGATCCGGAACGCGCAGTACTGGCAGTCCTGCGTGGCGTTATTGACGAGGTACCCGGGTCCGCCCCGATCGAAAAACGGCTGCATGTACTCCCCACAAGTCGTGTTCGCCGGCGCCTGGAACTCATTCAGCTCCTCCGGCGAGCAAACGACGGGCAACTTGTGCAGCGCTGTGACCACCATGCCACTGATGAGGCGGGTGAACGGGTTGAGCTCGTACAGCCAGGTGCGGTAGCCGGCAGGCATCTGGGGTGCGGGAATGGTGACGCCGCAGAAGAGAGCGAAAGTGACGAAGATGAAGGGGTCGAACTGAGACGAGATGAAGAGCGACGGTGTCAAGGCCGAGAGGGCTTGCCCGAGAGTGACTGAGAAAATCTCGGTGATGAGGACCATCAAGAACTGGTACCCGGCACGGGACGATTCGTTCTGCAAGCCGGGGATGTAGTAGAGAGGCAGGAAAAAGCAGACGGCGCAGAGGATGCTGTAGGGTATCTCGGCGACGAGGAGCGAGATAGCAAAGACAAACGAGCTGTACATCTTGGATGACTGCTCGCGGAAGAAGAGGGCCCGCTTGACGTGGTACATGACTTCGATCTGGGAGATGATGAGGGCCGGGAGGACTGTCACCTGGAACATGACAAAGACCTTGTATTGAAGGGACTGCCGCGAGTTGTCCAGGTTGAGGAAGGATAGACCGGTTACCAGCGCGATGACGAAGTGGTTGAACAGACGGGTGAAGAGGTAGTTAGGCGTGCGCCAGTGGGCGAGATTGGCTCTGTGGACGACAACCTTGACCTGGTGCCATAACGGGGACGCATATTCCTTCTCGAGTTCGGGCTTTCTCTGCACGCCGGCGGCCATCCGCACCTCCTTCATCTGGGAAATGTTGCGCTTCACGTCAGCGAGTTCCGGACTGTCAGCCCAGATGTCAGCCCAATCGCGGCTGCCAATACGGGGTGAGCTTCCAGCACCGATAGCTTCGAGCATGAACTCGGCGACATTGTCAGAATCCCCAGCGGAGGCACCATGTCTCTTGAGGTAGTCTCTCAGAACGCAAGCGTCCTTGCCGATATCGCCAAAATAAACACAGCGGCCGCCCGACTTGAGCAACAGCAGCCGGTCAAAGTTCTCAAAAAGGGCAGCATTGGGCTGGTGAATCGTGCAGAGAATGGCCTGACCCGCCGCCGCAAGCTTCTTCAAGAAGCGGACAATGTTGAAGGCACTCTGGCTGTCGAGGCCCGACGTCGGCTCGTCGAGGAACAGGAGAAGCTCTGGCTTGGCAGCTAGTTCGACACCAATCGTGACGCGTTTCCGCTGCTCGACAGTCAAGCCGGCCTCGGGCGAGCCGATCACGGCGTCAGCAAACGTCTCCATTTCTAGTAGGGCAATAACCTCCTCGACATAACGGTATTTCTCTTCGCGTGGGGTCTCGTACGGCTGGCGCAAATCGGCGGAGAACCGGAGCGCCTCACGAATGGTCTGAGTAGGATCGTGGACGTCGAGTTGCTCAGCATAGGATGTGCCGCGCTGGAATTCTTTGCCTGGCTTCACGCCGTCGACTAGAATGTCGCCAGAGATAACTCCTATATTTTTCCTCGCAGCAAGGACGTCCAGGAGTGTCGTTTTTCCCGCTCCGGAAGCACCCATCAAGGCCGTAAGTTGACCGGGTTTGACGTAACCGAAGACGTTGTCGAGCAGACGACGAGTACCGCCAGGAACAGGGACGTCGTAGCAGAGACTTTCCCATGTCAGGACACTCTTTGAGGTGATGTTTAAGTCCGGGTCCGACTCTTCGCCCCGAGTCTTGCGCTTCGCTTCCTTCTTCCGGATCAGCTCCTCATTGAGTTTCCTCCGTTCCTCATTTGGCTTCTGGAACACCTTGGCTGTATTGCCACCCATTCCGAAGCGGACATATTCGCCAGCCACCACGTTCATGACTAGAAAGAAGACGATTATAACCACAACGATGCCCCAGTTGCGCCACAAAAGACCCGGACTGTAAGAAAATCCTCTGTCGATGTAGTCACCGCCTGGTATCTCGAGGGTACCTGGTGTCGATCCGGGGAGGGTGCAAACTTGGTGCTGGATATCGTTGTATTCAGGTCCTGCTGGGATAAGGGTCTCCGCTGTGCATGTCATGGTGGACCGGGTAAATTCGTTCTCCATCAACCCCGAAAATGAGAGTCCGACTACATTTATGTAGTAGATCCATCTTAGCCAAACCTGCTCTGAGTCACTGTTAATACGGAGTATAACGCCGAGTGCTGGGAATGTGGGTGGGGGATGAAGATGTGGCGGGGAGAAGAGGTGAGCAGCAACCCAGTTGCTGATATACTTACGAGATTGATACTGGATAAGATAACCCGCGGTCGTGATCATGAGGGTAATGCCAACAGCTAACAAACAATGTCAGTTGTGTGTGTCCTCTTCAGTGGTTTCCGGGAGGGTCCGAGAAGAAACTCTGGGAAGTTCCTCCCCCCCCCCCCCCCCGGGCTCGAGAGGGAGCTGTAAAACGGGACAGAAGAATCCTACATACTGGCAAATTTGGCCGCCGCATCAAAGTCCACACTGATGCATCCGAGAATACGAAAGAATAATGTCATGGCCAGATTAGCCGCTAGAGTGTGCGAAGCACATACGATGATTAGCGCGCAGGTGATCCACGGGGTTACCGTATAGGCGGACATTTATGTTACTTACATAGCAGCAACAGGTAAAATGTGAAGAATGCACCAGCATCGCGAGCTAGGTTGGTCATGAAGTAGACGATGAGCGAGAACACAAGGCATTGACTGGCGGAGAAGATCTGGTCGACGAAGATCTGGGCAATCCAGAGTGCTGACGGCCGGTGAAAGGCGTACGCCCTGTGCTTGTTAACAACAGCGCGGCCGGTCATTGTGCCGGCCAGCTCAGAGAAGGCCTGAAAGACATTGTGGAGAAGAGCAATGAAGAGCAGGCCCCCTTTGCTGAACGCGCTGGCCGACGTGTGGCCGAGGTTCAAGTAAAGCGTTCCAAGCACAATCGCAATGATGATATTTCTTAGCCACGAGAGGATCAGAGCGAGGACATCTTGCTTTTTGAGTAAGAATTGCCGTTTCATCAGGGCCCACACCTGCTGGTGGAAGCCGACCGAGTACTCCGACCTCTTCGAGGCGCCGCGACGCTTCTGCTCGCTGACAGCGATGCGAAAGTCGTCGTGCTTATCCGTCTCTTCTACAAGTGTCTTCTTGTACCGAGCCATTTCGTCCTCCAAGTCCCTCGCAAACTTCGACTCTCTGAAGGCGGCTTCTAGAGTGGCTGGGCTATACGGAGCATTTTCGGCGGAACGGCCTTCCTGGTACTCGCGCTCAAATGCATCGGTGCAGCCGGTAACGTAGTCGGGTGTGGTCTGGCGTGGTCTAGGCATGAAGCCGAGCCCCTCGAAGTAGCTCCTCGCCTCGGAAGCTGGGCCAAAGTAAACCTGCTTTCCCTCATCGATGACCAAGACTTTGTCGAACAGCTTGTAAATATTCTCGGAGGCTTGGTAGAGCGAGACGAAAGTGCTTGTCCGGTAAAGGTCCGTCTGGACCCGGAGGGACTTGGCGAAGTCGAGAGCTGTCGAAGCATCCAGACCTCTAGTACTGTTGTCCCAAGACAGCACGCAAGCATTGGTCACCAACATCTCAGCAATCGAGACTCGCTTCCTCTCGCCACCCGAGATACCTCGAACGAAGGAGTTTCCGACAATGGTTTTGCGGGTGTGCTCGATGTTGAACATCTTCAGCATGGTCGTGATGACTTTCTCCTTGAACTGCTTCATGGTAATCCCAGCAGGGAGTTTGCCGGGAATCTTGACGTCGAGAGCGAATCCGAGAGTCTGCTCGACAGTGAGGGTCGGGTGATGGACATCGTCTTCCTCGTTGTAGACAGCCTCTCCGCGGTATTGCTTGAACTCCTTAGCGGTGAAAGGACCGTAGAGGACCTCGCCCTCCACCCCTGTGTAACCGTGCCGTTGATTCGCGATCGTCTTGAGGAAAGTCGTGCAGCCAGACCCAGGCTTGCCTAGCACAAGGACCATCTCGCCTGGCTTACAGACGCCCTTGAAGTTGTCCAGAAGGGTAGCTTCAATGCCTTTCTTGCCGAGCCCGAGCATCTTCTTGATCGGTGTGATGACGTCGAAGAAGTCAATAAAGGCGTCAGGAAACGTCTTGACATAGTTTGTCTGACCGCCCAACCCCTTCACAGTTAAATTCTCCCACATAACGCCGATGTGTTTTGGCCGAATGCCCGCTTCTCTCTCGGCGTCGAGGTCGCCTCGCAGGACTGCTTCTAAGTCGAACTGCTCATAGGTCTCCTCGGACGCTGGAGACCCGAGCTCCAGCTGGCCTTTCTCGTCGTCCCCTTGGCTGCGGCTGCGGCTAACATGTGACATGTGAGAGAGCTCCCGCCGCAGCTCTGCGAAGTCGGCCTCGGCCTGCTTGATCGAGATGCCGGTGGTGCGGGTGGAGCCATTGGGATTGTTGCGGTGAGCCTCTTCCCTGAGATCCTCCGCATTCCGAGTTCCCGACGAGGTGGAGCATCGAGACTGGGTCGAGGTCTCTTCGGGGCCTCCCTTCCCCGAATCTGCATCCATCGCGCCGTGGGCGTGAGGTCCCGATTAATGCTCGCTGTAGCCTGAGCGGAAAACTCTGCGTGAGGTGGCAATAGAAGGGAAGTCCCCGTTGTACTTTTCGGTTACAACTCTCGAGATATAAGCAAGGCTAAAAGAGTGACAATGACTAGGAGATGACGCACTTTTTTGGAGTAAAAAAGAAAACAAATAGAAAGCTACTTGTATGACCGGTGCGCTCTCAGGAAAGGGGCAAAGCAATAACGTCTCCGAGAGGGGTCGAGGAGGCTGCTGTGGGAGGGGAAACACCATGATTCTGGTGCAGATCTAAGCTACGTATAAATTAAGAGGATCTTCCTTTTAAAAAAGAAAAGAAGTAAAATAGGCTTGGCAGCCATCCCTAATTCTTACAAATCCAACTCAAAGGGTTACTTGGGGTTCATGAGCCGACCGAACTAACAAGGCTCCTGGGTTCTGAGGAGGGCAGGTCCCCACCCAATGGGGCAAAGGATCCCCAAGATGGGCTCTTCCAGAATTGCATTTCCAGCAACCGTCGGGGCTCGGGATTACTGCAATGGCCGCCCACTCTTGGTTTCCGTGCCCATGGCACACAGGATGGCCCACCAGGATAACTCGGAGGACTGCCCAGCGCGAACCTCAAGGGCACAGATGTGGGGGGAAGGGCGTCAACACGTTTACTGTATGACATCTGGCTGACTCAACCGGCAACGATCCGGAAGTGTGGGGAAACCTTGGGGCTGCGCTTCTACTGGGCAATTTCTGCTCTTATGTTTAGCGCCAAGCATGGGGTGGGACTCTGGAAGACGCTGCAGGTTGGGTGGACGCTGCTAGCACTTTCAGAGTGAACTATGAACCAGTCTCAACTTCCAGGGAACCATGGCGCTTTTATGCAGTTGGTACTGCACGCTGGGTAGAGCTTTTCGTGAAACAAGCGCTCTAGGCGACTGCCGCATTGCATATTGGGAAGGTGAAGAGGGGTGTTCCCTCGGGTTTAAGATGGAGATTGCTGGCCCCACTTCCCGGTGGGGGAAGCCGCGGTTTCGGAGAACTGCGGTATGCCGGGCCGCCCGCATGCCACGAGAAGTGCAGCCAATCAGAAAGAGTATTGACTGGCTAACGAAAGGCCAAGCCGCTAGAACCAGCCAGGGAAGCACCGAAAACTCAGAGTAAGAAAATGATGAGCCTCGAGCACTCGACGGAGAGTTGGCAATGACACCGAGTTCGAGGGTCGTAGTAGGCCAGCCAGTAGCATGCCCCCCCCCCCCCCCCCCCCCCCCCTCTTTTTTTTTTTAGGAAAAAAAATTAATTTAATTATTTTATTTCTCATTTTTGCACTTTATACTCTTTTTCCTCTCCTTATCCTACTGTACCATTCGGTTTTCTGAGCTTCCTGGTTGTAGCCTTTAAATCTTGCCTTTGGCAAACCCAACTTGCAAGCACCTTATCATTCCCGCCGCCTGGTGAATACCCTGTGGCTCTACCACGGTCTGTGGCGGATAACCAAAACGCTACAAACCGACGGCTAAAATGACTACAAGTGGTGAAAGTTACCTTGACCAGCACGAGGTTCTTCATAGGAGTCCTTGTAGGGAAACATGGCCTCAGAGGGTTAACCATGCGCCATGTCCTAAGCAACTTGTTGTCGACTAGGGGAATGAGGCCATCTGTATGTAAACGTAATAGACCGATGGGGGGAGCTGGTGACACCCGGTAATGCCTCCACTCACTAAGAGAACGGGGGATTTGTGTAATTCACTCAGTAAACGCCATCTGATATCCGTTGTAGCAGACAGGGGATCACATTATCACTGTACAGCCTCCGGCGGATTCCATGCACGTGCAGCTGTTTCCGAAGCGAGCAATTACCATTCCTCAGTCTATGAACCACGAAACCCCCGTCATGTCCGTCTGCCTCTTCAAGTGCCATCGCCACAGGATGCCTAACTATTCAACGATCCGTCCGCCTCAGGAGGGGGGAGAGGAGCGGACGCAACGCTTTGGAGAGAAGTGGGTGGCACCATCCGATCTCTCTTCCAGATACCTGATTCATAGCCAGACCAGACCCGACCGCGACGACGCCATGCGATTTCTCATCTCACCAACCCCCGGGTACGAACGCCGACAATGCAAGG
This sequence comes from Madurella mycetomatis, assembly GCA_022530565.1. Classification (NCBI taxonomy): domain Eukaryota; kingdom Fungi; phylum Ascomycota; class Sordariomycetes; order Sordariales; genus Madurella; species Madurella mycetomatis. The sequence goes on along the minus strand of JAJTVB010000003.1, from coordinate 7,192,493 downwards.
TTGGGATGACGAAGCGGAAAGGTCCTCAGCGTTTATATTTACGTGGGCTCGAGCCAACGGACCAGACCATGCCGCGAGCGTGGTGTTGCGCTTCCAAGGCGCCAAGGACGGATGATTCGCTAAAGCGCCTCGTGCGACGCTGCCTAGAGCTCTGATTCGGCCCCGTTGGCCTCAACGGCCATGGGGCTCCCGTTCTGCGCCTGTCTCTGTCTTAGCCTCGCGTTTCCCGGAGGACGCCTCCTCGCTATGGGTCTCCCGTTCATGTTCGTACTCTCGTCATCGTCGTCCGAATCGCCATGCTCTTCGGCAAAATGGCGCACCTCGTCCAACACGCTCAAGTCGTCTGGCTTGCTGCGCAACCACTGCATCCGTGGACCGGAGCGTGATATCTCGGATACTCTAAAGCCGTAAATCTTTGGTTCGTAAATCTTGCCGCGACCCAGCCCGGGGGCGATGTTGCGCGCATACATGCCGTTGATCATGTTATGCTCGTCCGCGGATGACCGGGGCAGGTTGGCGGCGCTCTCGGCGCCCGTCTTGGTCAGGTCGTACTCGGGGAAGGTGAGGAGAAAGAGGGCGCCAAACGTGCGGCCGAAGAAAGCGCCATCGACGGTCTGGAAACGGCTGTTAGGCGGGACGTAAACGTCGAGGCAGGACGGGCAGAAGAGCTTGACGGTGTCTTCGCCGGGTATGTCAGACAGGCCGACGGGCAGCGTCCTGGCCTGGTTGCAATTGGTCCGAGGGCACATGCCAAAATGGCCCAGCTCGTACTTTTCCGACATTTGCTGTATGCCCGCCCTCGAGCAGATGAAACGCTGGTGGATGAGGCCGTAGAGCATCTCGGCTGACGACTCGATCACCGAGAGGTCGCTGGCAATGCGGCTGTGATGCCTCCTCTCGCCATGGGCTCGCCCGCCGAGGATGTCCCGGCCGTCTCCCGAAACGTCTTCGTCGTCCTCTTCGTCTTCGTCTTCGTCGTCCTCATCGTCCTCGGGCTCGACATCAAGGATCATCTAGGCGGGAAAGCCCCCGTGTCAATATCGACAGCGAATCTGCGCACCCAACCAACGGGAACAGTACCTCCAGGGCTTCCTTGTACATTGCGACCTGCGATTGCAGGCCCGTGAGGTTGAAATCATCCTCGATAAACTCCTCGGACACCTCGGCAAAATATTCGTGGCCGAGCAGAGAGCAAAAGGACGAGATCCACGATTCTGGTGTTCCGGAGGAGGTCGACATGGCGTCGATAGGGCTAGGAGTCTGAGGGTTGGGTTGGGCCGGAGGTTTGATCTCTCGGCCGACGCGTTGGCTCCTCGTCGTCCTATGATGAGAGCATGATCGGGCGCACAAACTTGCGCAAACACAAAGGAAATTGACGGTGGTGTGCCAGCGACTGGTCTACTGTGCCTTCGGAGTAATGCGATGCTGTTATTCTTCTTCTTTATCGATGTGTTCACAGCCCGCGCAGGGTGAGCCTGCCCTCGATTCCCGGCTGCAGAGTGGGAGGTCTGGCCTGGTCTGTGCGCCCATTTCAGCCCCGCGCTTGTCTGGATGCCTGAATTTATTTTGGGGGGGCTGGCCGCTTGGCAGGTTATCACGTGCTATCGCGTTTATCGTAATTTTGCCCTGACGCGCCCGACCTTGGTTCACCGCTAAAAACGAGGCAGCTCCTGTTCAGCCAAGTTCCCAATGCTACACACAGCATCTCGTTATCATGTGGCTAAATCATCGCGTATTCCTGTCTCGCTATTTCCACAGTGGCATGCCTCCATTAGGTGCATAGCTCGGGAGGTTTCGACGGTCCCTCAAGCCGTTGGGCCAATCGATGTTGCGGCATTCCGAGAGAAGGCATTTGCCGCTGGGAAGCCTCTGATCATTCGGTCTATGAGCCGGTCAGGCACGGTTGTTTCCGGGGAAATCAGCAATGATGAGACGTCATCCGCCGCGCTCCCAGCCCTGGCGAAGTGGTTCACATTCTCTAAGCAGGGAGGGACCGCCGATCTTACCCCTTATCTCAAGGAGCATTCGGGTCTCATTTTACCATACGAGCTCGTCATCTCTCCGCAGACCCCCATTTCAAGGCTCGTATCCTGGCTCTCAAACTCCACCACGTCCCTGCACAAACACCTCGCGTCGCTCCTCGAGCACATCACCCTCGGCCACTCAGAAACTCCCCCCACCACAAACCCAGACGCAAGCACACCCTCCGAAGCCCGCTTCCTCCGCTTCGAAGCCCCCTTAGCCCTCCTCGCAGCAACCCTCGAATTCAACAAGCACCATCACCACCACCGTCACCAGCCCCTCACTCAACTCTACATAGCGCAAGCCCCCCTCTCCCTCCTGCCGGCACCTCTCCTGGCCGACGTCCCCACCCCGGCGCTCGTCCGCGGCGCCGGCAGAGGCGACGTCTACAGCTCGAGCATCTGGCTCGGCCTCGAGCCGACGTACACGCCCTGGCACCGCGACCCCAACCCCAACCTCTTCTGCCAGCTCCGCGGGCGCAAGGCCGTCCGAATGCTCCCGCCACGGCGCGGGGAGGTGCTGTTCCGGGAGGCGGTGCAGCGGGTAAGGCCTGGCGGAGGCGGGGCCAGCCCGCGGATTCGAGGGGAAGAGATGATGCACGGGCGGGAGAGGCGGGTCCTGTGGGAGGCGGTTTGGGGTGGAGGTGGGGATGGAGATGCGCCGCCGGGGGAGATGGTGGAGGCCGTGGTTGAAGAGGGGGATGCGTTGTTTATCCCGCTAGGATGGTGGCATAGCGTGAGAAGTACGGGGGAGGAGGCGGGGCTCAATGCATCAGTGAATTGGTGGTTTCGGTGACGGACCTGGCAGTTATTGAAAAGTGGGATGGATAGCCCGGGTTGAACATTTAATGGGGGGAGTGGGACTTTTAGGCGGATTGGGCGGCTGCGGTGTGCGGTGTGCGGTCGTTCCTACTAAGGTATGACTAGTACAAGGTTTGCAATATGTGGCAATGGAGAGAACAGGACGTGCAGTGAAGGACGTCGGGTGATCGATCCGTCGTCGAATTCAAGAAGTAATCAGCAAAAGTTGTCATAGGAGGTTCTTCCTCTTCCCATACAAAATGCTCAGGTACAGCGTAATTAATACCAAAGGTAACATGCGTATCTCTAGGTGTAACACAGGTTCAAGTTATGAAGGTGTGGGTTCGTTTACTGCTGATATTCATTCTTTAGACTGCCTTGAAGAGCCAGGAGAGGTTCTGAGATACAGGGAGTTCACCACTTAGTTATACCCCTCCTTTGGCCTGATCGTCCCTTCGTCGTGGTTGGCGATGCTCAGCGCCGTTGTAGATCAACAGGGATGGCCCCGCGGTTCCACCCCGTTAGCCGTAGCTGCTGGGCCACGTAAGCCGGGCCTACCTCAACCGTAGCTTGTTGGCTGCCTCTAGCCCTGTAGATAACAACCGCCTACTGAGTCTGACCCTCAGCGACCGCTTGTTGGGTTCAGAACGCGCCGACTTGGTCGTCTTGGCTCTTTTTAGTTGGACGTGGCTCTCACCGCTTCGTGTCGCGTGACACTAGGTAAGTTCCTTAGTACCCTTACATAGTAAGTTGATAGGTTCTAGGGATAGAAAAGGGTAGTATAACCCCAAGCTGCCTTGTACAGACGTGCTCTTCCTTGCAATCTAACTAGGAGGGCACAGTTTGAATGTGGTGGGAAAGAAGCTGCGATTCCCAAAATTGCTGCTAAAGGTGCCGTATCTCTCGGCTGGACTCAACGGATCTAACATTTTGAAGTGCTTGTGCATTACTAGACTTGGGCTTGGACAACCTCCTGACACCTGTTAGCAATATATATTGCGGAGCCTTGCCGCATTTATGGTCGCCGCAAATCCGAGCACCCGAGAACCAGACCATTCCACAGTAGTATATCGACGCGATAGATTGTGCTTAAAGGATGGCCCTTCCTTCCCTTCTCTATTTCCCAGCCTCGGCCCGCAACTGACCCCCAAGCATAGCATCGAACGCTGTCCTCCAAGGTGATCATCATAAACCAACTCCACGGCGTCTCCCTAGACAGCCAGCAGACGCAGTCCTCCTACGAGAAACAGCTGGCTACGGGCGGGATCGACAACGTGGCATTTCCTACCGGCCGAGTCGAATGTGTCGTCGAAATCCATGGCGATGCAGTGGAATTCGAGTATGGTAGGATGACTTCGGAGGCGCACATCATCAGCGGCGGTTCGTCTGGCATGGTGGCCTCCGACATCGACCTGGACACGGTGAATCCGAGAGAGGTCGGCATCAGCAAGACGGTGGAGTTTGAGGTTGGAGTGAGTGGGTCGAGAATCCAGGCCCCCTCGCCATTGCCTTAAGAGGAGGAAGGGGAGTTCTCGCGTGTGGATGGATGGCGTTCCAGAAGCACTAGCGCTCCCCGAGCTGTACTATCTTCTTTACTGCACTCTGCTCTTTCCGTTTCCCCCATCTCCGTAGCTGACTTAGCCTGCCGTTGCAAGTCACACCTCTCTATTTTCACATAATCAAACAACGTTGCGTTTGCCACCTTCGCCATCACTTATACCTAAGCTTCTAACGCGCCTTCTAATCCGCACCTGCCGCTTTATAAATTCAACTGCGCTGAACCAAAGAAAACGGCAGCTGTAATATTCTCCGGGGCAGGCCAGGTAGTTGTCTTATCGTACACTTCGACCATCGCCTCGACTCCCATTCATGCCACCATGCCGTACTCGTGGCCTTCTCTATCAAGCCCGATCCACTCTCGTGGAACAACTCTAAGCTACTTTGTTCCGTCTTAAAGGGGAATAAATCTAGGACACCCAAATCCTATATGGTATGTAGGCGATATTAGATTCGCCACCATAGCCTTCACTCAGCTTATTCCTCATCTACATTAACACTAGCGTGGAGTCTGACTAGTGGATACCGTACAAGACACTGATACCTTTACAGCAAGCGTGCTGTAGCGTTGGGGTAAGCGGAAGGTTGTCTTCGGTGAGTGGTCCTGATGCTATAATTATCCCTTTTCATTTCAGTTTCTATCATATACACGTTATTTGAACAAAACTCGACCAAGTCCGCAAGAAATGGAACGCAGCTATGAAACGGAAGCCGCTGATAGTGTCTGAACGTAAGAAGCAAAATCAAAGTGCTCCGAAGCCCATGCAACGTTTATTTACCGGTGGTCATCTCGCCAGTGGACCATGTCCATCACTCATCATCATAAGTGTAGCAAAGGTCTGGAGAGGCGATGTCCATGACTTCCCGGATCTTGACAAACCTCCTCGTCCCCAGCAGCTCTACGAAGTCCATCTCGTGGTCGAGGGTGATGTTGTTGTATGGAATATCCCCGAAAAAGTTCCACGGATATGCGAACTGGACATCCGGCCCAGCGATGTCGTCCTTGCGGGCCGGCCAGTCGGCGCGCTGCCACTTGTTCCACAAGCGGTCCATGTTGGCGTGGTGCAGGTAGAACAGCGGGTCGCCCGGGGAGCTGTATGGGTTTCCCATGTCGCCAATGTCACCGCCGATTCCGGCGTGACCGCCGCCGTGGTACGTCATATCCCAGACGCTGATGCCGTCGCCCTGGGCACGGATGTCGAAGACGGCGTAGCTGTCGGCGGTGAGGGCCCAGTCGACCACGCTGGAGTTGAGCGTCCAAGTCACTAGGTATGGCGAGAAGTCGCGGATCAAGCAGCGAGGGTTGTAGGCGACGCTGTTGCCTGCCTTTGCAGTTAGCGAGTGTCGGCTGGGTGAGACAAAAGAACATGGTCCCGCCATACCTGGCCCCATATTAACCGACACGTTTGCAAACGGGCCGTCCGGAACACAGCCGCCCCCAGTCTTGCCTGGAACCTTTTCTTCGCCCAGATTCGTGTTGTTCATGTTGGTGGTGTTGACGTAGGGACCATTTCCGCCGAAGCCAGTGACTGGGTCGAAAACGGGGGAGGCAACAAATGCTTGCTCGGTATCGGCATCCAAAGTCCAGTCCCAGTAGCTGTTCGCACGGCACGTTACATGGTATGTCCCTCACGACGTGGTTGTGGCTGCCGACTGGGTTTACTTACGGTTGAGCGCCAGTGTACCCGCAAAGCTGTCTCAGATCCGACTCATAACTCTGCACCATCAGCCGGTGCCAAGGGTGGAAGGGTCCCTAATGTTTTGATCTCAGCCAGGGGCGCCGGAATAGTTTGTTGGCAGTTTGGCTCACGCTGAAGTGGTAAGAGTCTGTGATGTTGATGTGCGTGCCCACATAATCATCGTAGCGAGATCTCACACCGGGGTACAGATGCTGCGTCTGTCCGGGTTGCGACTGGAGACACCTGACGGCGTCGATGTAAGCCGACTTCTGGCTCACGGACAGCGTTCTCCTATGCGATTGTCAGCTAGTGCAGATGGGGGACTCCATGATCACCACGCACCATTCCTTCCGAACGAGAGGATGTTGGCAACTCCCGACAGCAGCGGATACAGCGGGGCTTGTGAAAAGCAGGACCAAGGCGGCTGCGGATTGCAGCATCTTTGCGTGGAGCGCTATGAAACCGCTGTGGATCCCTTTGAGAAGATTATGACTCTGGATATTTCAAGCTTCGCCTTCACCTTCGTCGTCGCAGTCCTGCAGGCCGACATCCTTTATACATCCCGCGGTCAGCTTGTGGGGTATGCCCAGCATCTGTGGGCATCCTGCGGGGGCGGGAGCGTCTGCCGACCGGCAGAGCAATGGCTCGCATGGGTGCCAGAAATTCGGTTTCGCTGGGCAGGGCCAATAGCAAGAGCGGCCTGAAGGGAAGGGGACCTGGAACGGCAGGGGTCCCTGTGAAAATTTCATTGGACTTTGGAGACATGGGATGGGATACGGAAAATTCGCACACATGCGGTGTACACGTATGGGTAAAAAACTAGACCATCATGCATCGTCGGTCCAATCTGGACTTGGTTCCTCGGCCTGCATCGCGATAGTGCCAGCTCCAAGCTGTTTCTGGACACCGCGATGGGACCTGGTGGCTGGTTGAGTGCGGGGTCCCGGGGGGGGGGGATTACGGGAATGATGCCGCATACAGTTACGCCTGTAGACTGGAGAGCAGCGAAGGAACGCTAGTGTTCACGATGGTTGGTGAGGGACAGGGCAGGAGGGGGGAGTATGCATTCGAGCTATCGGGTTCCTAACCGACGACCCACCCTCACACCTCGCAACAATGGGCGCTTGCGGGAGGTGGTATCCAAGAGAGTCACCGATAGTTCCGGCGGACTCTCAGCTGATCGTTTGGCATCCTCGGTGCCATCCAGCATCTGCCTCAATGGTAACAGCTTTAGAAGCTTGTGCATGATTTAGTATTAGTGGAGTTACTCTCGCTAGTTCTCGCCAACCCAAGCCCAGAGACGCCTCTTGGCCTAAGACTCGAGTGTGACTAGTAGAGGCGAGATATTAGTTGGGAAAGGCGCCTTGGCCCGGAACTCCACGTGGCGGGTTTTCTCCGCGGTGGAGCTGAATGAGGCTGTTGTGCGGATTAATTACGGGTGCCGGGCCCGGGTCGAGGCGCCTTGGACCTCCCTGTAGCGGCGGACGGCAATGGCAAAACGCCAACCTCGGGGAATGAAAGCCCGCTCCTCTCCCACGGCTTGGAGCGACCTTGTACTGCGTCAACTCGCGGATGGTGGCGCCACGCCTGTTGGAATCAGCCCGAACCCGGTAAACTTTTGGGCATCTCGTCCGTCATTCACCGGACAGCGTTCAATGAGTCACTGGCAGACACTCCGCCAAACAAACGAGGCTTCCAAGCTCGGGACATCCCTAGGTGCGAAGGTGTTTTGAACGGGGCCGACGGGTCATCGGACCCGCGCTCAGCCGAAGAACCGCTCTGCAGGTTCACTGCCGTGTAACGGGGAGAATATTTCCGAGATAAGCGCATGAAGAAGATGCTAATACGGGGGATGCAGGCTAAGATTACGGAAACGGCCGCTTCGACGTGGCCCCAGAGGCTGACTTCATAAAGATCGTCTTGGAAGCTTCGTGTTAGCGAAGAGCGGAGAGAAATGTGGCTGCGCGTTCTCTTACATGTCGGATTCGTGGAGTTCGTGAACGCGGCCATGGACATGATTCTGGGAACCGAGACGATGGTGACGCTGATAGCCATGTTAGCCGAATTCTTACCCCAACGCGCCTCTTACATGCGCCTCTGCCGCATGGCGGACGATTAGTAGGGAAGTGACAGCCATACAAGCTTCCTACTGCAAACATCAAGCAGACCACAACCTTCTTCCTCGGAGGGAGCGACAGCTTGAGTAATTCCGGCATGGGCAGCGCCAGAAGCCAGAGGTCGAGGGCAAGGTTGAAAGAAGCATTCAGCCAGCCGTACAGGTTGATGTTGATGCAAGACCCGGCCGGCGGAGGGTCGTCAAAAACACTCCAGAAGAGTCTTACGGGAGTGCATTGGAAGATGATCGTCATTGCAAAGGTGATCCCCGAGGCTACAGTGATCGCTATCGTGATATAGATGGCAGTTCGAAGTTTGGGGAACACGACGAAAGGGAAAAACCGCAGGTAGAAGCCCAGGATCGACAGTTTGGTGAGCATGTTGATGAGAGTGTAGTAGATTTCCAGGTTGTAGATTAGCTAGCGGTAGGTTAGTTGCTTGACGAGCCGGCGTCGAGGCGTTGAGGCGTTCGCGGCAGTAGACGGGGATCTTACGATCATGATGCTTCTCATCTGGCGTGTAGTGAGAGTCCATATGTCCCTCCCGTAGTTGTTTTGACGCACTGCGAATACAGATCAGTCCCTGTTTGGGCAAAACGAGGGAAAGCACACATGATCCACGGACAGAGTATCGTGCACACCATCATGCCGACGAGAAATACCTGGATTGGTTAGGACTGGACCTAGATTTCGTGCAAGGAGGGGGAGAGAGCGAGAGGGTTGGGAGAGTGCTCACAGTATTCGCTACCATGTACCAATCGTCGGCGACCTGTACCCATTTCTTCTTCTTCTCGGACGTCGGGTTGCCAAGTAGCCGTATAAAGATGCAGGCGAGGGCTATCGAGCAGAGGACGGTGGTGGCCACTTGCAACACGACACCCTTGTCCCGCATGGGCACGTTGCACGCCGTCGCGGTTCCGTTTGTAGTGCCTTCGCGAGAGTGGTCAGCGCCGAGCGAACATCGGATGCATCCATCTTCATGTTGGGGCTTGAGAAACCCACCAAGCGCGTCTCCCACCGTACAACTCTGCATGGCACAGCCGCTCATCAAGGGCGAGGCCAGAACGACGCCACAAGCGCAAACCGCGTCGGTGGGCTCACATGTCGAATTCAGCCGAGTCTGGTTCAAACATGGCAACTGTCTCGCCTATTAGCGCCTGTGCATCGACGGTTTAGATTCGAGTGCGCAGTACTGACCGCGCACGAGGGTATTTGTTGTGATATGGCGGTCCACGCATCTTGTTGGCCAACGACGGCAACCGCCAGGACCACAACGGCCATGGCGAATGTCGCCCCGTGCCTCATGCTGGGCAACTGACCGCAAGACCGCAAGACCGCAAGACCGCAAGACCGCAAGACCGCAACCCGAGTCGTCGCGCTAGCCACAAGTGCCACTTCGAAGTCGTCTTGGTAGTGGGCTCGTCGTGGGGTTCATTTGGCCTTTGACACTTGGTTACATTTGTCGTCGATCAAAGAGCTTAAATGATTGTCAACGCATGGACATGCGAATTCCTCCACGGAGCGGAGATGCCGGGCCACGAAGCGCGGAACCGGGGTGCAACATACCCGTGCGAGGCCTGCTCAGGGTGATTGTTTACCAACCCAAGTTTAGCGAGGAACTTTTGGCCCATACTAAGCCAGGACAGGGGAGATTGCCGAAGAGCCAAGATACCTTATACAGCCAAGCCTCCACAAGTTCCCACTTCCATCGACGGCCCAAGCTTCCGGGTCCTCTGCATCGCGGGGGAAGGATTCCATCGCTGTAATTGATGTGTCCCACGTTTCGCCGAAGGATTTTTTTTCTAAAAAAAAAAAAAAAAAAAAAAAAAAAAATTGAAAGGGCTCGCTCTCAGTCTTCGTGGTGGGGACCGAGTGGAAGTTGCTTGAATACGAAGGCGAAGATGGTCGGCCCCGGACACAGTCCGATGTCCATCGGGGCGTGAATCATCTCACTGCGTACCTGCTTTGTAGATGTAATTAGATGTAAAAGATAATTACTCCCAACTTGGGGCCGCGGGCGGCCGGTTGTAGCTCGTCCATAAAGCATCTGAGCTCAATCTCGCTGATCTTACCTAACGCCAAGGATTCCTCCCCGGCCACCAGTTTGGCTGGAAGGGAACCTGGGAACGAAGGGTGCTGGCTTGCGAGATGAAACCAAGAACTTTGCAGCATGCGGGGGCCGAGTGCGGCACACCCTGGAAATATTGAACATCCGAGAGCAGCACTTCGACAGCGCCGTCTTCGCTGCATATTCCTTGTGAAAATGGCAACCGGAAACCTGTCTAGTTCGGAGAACAGTGACCTACCAATATTAATTAATTAAGTGCGATATTGATACTTACTCCCGTATGTTTTCTGCTGATCGCTTCGTGTCTTTCCTAGGTGTACCATAGCATGTACGACCAATCATGCCTTGCTTACTGTGCAGTGCTTACCTCTATTGATAAGTGACTTGAACGATTTCATACGTGATGTCATGCTTTGCGGAGAGCCATCGTGGTACAGTACTTCATTGGGTAGGTACAGTAGGAATCGGGGGCTGGGTACAGTACCTACATAGCTGGTTACCTAGGTATATGCCCATCCCCGTCTTCTCTCCTGCTCAACCTTCTCACCGCCCTAGCCCCGCAACACGCCGAGACGAGCTCATGATCACGTTGCGGTTTCTTTGCCGCCTCATCTTCCTCCCCTCAACATGGCGAATCTGTCCCCAACACTATGGTCTGTTATTGCTCTCGGGCTAATCGGCTATCTCTTACACAAACGGTTTGGCCATAAGTCTCGGCGCATACTGCCCCCCGGTCCCAAACCGCTTCCCATACTTGGAAACATCAAAGATTTCCCCCCTAATGGCACGCCCGAATACCAACACTGGCTAAAGCACAAGGACCTCTACGGTGGCATTAGCTCCGTGACGACGCTGGGCACGACAGTCGTGATCGTCCATGGCAAGGATGCAGCGCATGAATTGCTCGACCACATAGCGGCCAAGACTTCGGGACGGCCCACAATGATCATGGCAAACCAGCTGTGCGGCTTTGAGTCGGTCCTCGTCTGTCTCGGTTACAACCCCACCTTTCGCCGCTATCGCAAATATATCCACCAAATGATTGGCACCAAGACGTCAGTAGCAAAGTTTCACGACATCCAAGAGGTAGAAGTCAAGCGACAGCTTATCCGGGGGCTGAATGAGCCCGAAAAATGGCTGGAGCACTACAGGATGTAAGCCAAGTGGTCTAGTACCAATGGGCAGGGGGCGCCGGGACTAAGAAGAGCGCAGGACCGCCGCGGCGACCGTCTTGAACATGGCCTACGGCTACACCATCGAGCCGCATAAACCCGATGCCTTGGTTGACTTGGTCGAGAAGATGATGGTTGGGTTTTCGCTCTCCTCCGTTCCGATGAGTTGGGCCGTCGACATTATTCCGCCCCTCCGGTATCTCCCCGAAAACTTCCCTGGCGCCACGTTCAAGAAAACGGCCCGGAAGTGGCGGAAGTTGGTTCACTCGGCGGCATATATCCCATACCGCTTTGTCCAGCGCCAGATGGCTGCGCACAACCACCGGGACTCGTTCGTGTCGGGCCTCGTCCAAGAGCTCAAACAAGACGAGAACGGTAAGTTAAGCGGCGAAGATGAAGAAGCCATCGTCTGGTCGGCGGCAACTCTTTACGGCGCTGCTTCGGATTCCACAGTCATCACTCTCACCGCCTTTACCTTGGCCATGATCAGGTTCGAGCACGTGCAGCGTAAGGCCCAAGAAGAGATTGATCGTGTCGTGGGCACAGACCGCCTGCCCACCATTGAGGACCGTGATAATCTGCCGTACATCGATGCCCTTGTCAAGGAGGCTTCGAGATGGTGGCCTGTTGCACCAATGGGTTTCCCTCACACGGTCACCGAAGATCTTGAGTTCAACGGCCTCTACATTCCCAAGGGCGCAAGCGTCGTACCCGCCATTTGGTGGTTTTTGCACGATCCAGACGTGTATGCAGATCCGGAATCGTTCGATCCCGACCGCTTTCTCCCGCCTCGCAACGAACCTGACCCCTCCACCGAGGTTTTTGGCTACGGCCGCAGAATATGCCCTGGACGCTTCTTCGCTGACAGCAGCCTCTTCGTCAACATGGCGCAATCGCTAGCCGCTTTCAACATTACCAAGGCCGTGGGGGAGGACGGAAAAGCAATCGAGGTGGATAATGTCAAGCCGAAACCGGGCATCCTGACCCACTTGACCGAGTTCAAAGCCCGGGTCGAGCCGCGGAGTGAGAAGCACGCAGACTTGATCAGACGTCTCGAGCAGGAGCACCTCTGGAAAGCAGGCGACGCTGAGCGTCTTGATCGCATCGAGGTCGACTACTAGCAACTGTGTCAAACCGTCTCAGACGGATGCAATGGCGATAACATTGTTAGGAGTTGGCTTTCCGTTTCAAACCATTGGCCGGTCAGCAACTCGTAGATCGTTGGGGGTGGTTGGGCTCCCTCCGAAGGGAGAAGAATAATTGCGGAACACTCATTTGTTCCTGGCTTAGCCTGTATTTCCGAACACTCACTTATGAGGCGGTCGTTAGGGAAGCTCCAAACAATCTAGCCCGGGCCTGTGGAGATATTTGGCCACATGCGCGTGCATAGCGCGGATACTTAGTTCACGCCAAGCTGCGGCTGAGATTTTATCCCTCTTTAATTGTGGGCGTTGGACTGAGCCGACCTATTAGACTGCAAAGCCAAATCAATAGGTTAGCTATATTTAGTCATGTCTCTCACTGTTAGCACAAGGTTTTGACAGGGTCAAGGCGTCAAGGACGTCGCCGATGGACCTTGTACAGTATATTATATACTACGTCAAGTGCCTGTCCGAAGCCGTTCCGAGACTTTCTGTCAGATAAAATGCAGGTTTAGCATTCTACGACTAACAATCGTGGAGCTCCTCACCTTTTAGGTGTTTGGTGTAGTTGGTAGTTTGCGACAATTAAGAGTCTCAGTGCCTCTTTGGTGCTAGCTGATTAAAAAGGTCGTGGGTTCGATTCCCGCGCAGAGCAGATCTGCCACCCAGCGAGAAAGCGCTAAGACCTTACATAAGCTCGAGACGAGGTGCGGGTAAAACGGAGTTGGTGGGCTCCGGGAGGCAAAAAGGTCTCCAGCCCTAAACCCTCAGGATGTCTTTAGAGCTGAGGGGGTGTGTCAGATAAAATGCAGGTTTAGCATTCTACGACTAACAATCGTGGAGCTCCTCACCTTTTAGGTGTTTGGTGTAGTTGGTAGTTTGCGACACTTTCTATAACTTAGCATGACACAGAAGTAACTTCACTCATTCCAATCCGACTAAGCACGAGAAGCCCAACGCCCGATCACCCTCGATCTCTAACCGTAATGGATGCTCAAACCCCTCAAGGAGAACGCCGTCCCGCCGCCTGGTCCCCCCTCTTCCAGACTGAGGACGATGGATACACGCCTAACCCCATCTACCATTCCCTCATGAGAGCCCTCTTTTCCGCCGTTGACCCCTTCAACACCGGCGTTCTCACGCCTGAGACCTTCGCTTCTTTCATGGATGTACAAGAGTATCCCTTGGAGGACAATACGTGGAAGTACTGCCTCCAGCAGACCCCGGAGAGCCACGATCCCCTCGGCGCCGCCGATTCCAATTTAAGAGCTGTCCTAGTGAACCATGGTTGCGAACATCGCGTTTCAACCCGGCTCGGCCATCCCAACAGCCAAGTCCCGCTCGTAACGCTCGCCGGTTTCACGTCCTATTTCGCCCTCTCCCGTACGTTCCTGGACCCCTGGACCCCCCCAAACCTAAGCTTGCCCCCTGTCTCCTTTCCTGACTAACACAGCTCTGCGGAATTAAGACTCTCGCTTCCCAGACCTCGCCCACGAGCGCATCAACGCCGCCCTGAAGCATTACGGCGTCTGGTCCGAGCTAGGTCCGTTGCCGCGCGACATGCTTCCTGTCGAGATTTTCGGTGCCGGAATTGATGCCGAACTTTTTGCCCAAAAGGAACAAGACATGACGAAGTTGCTGACTGAGTGCACGGATGCGCTGAGGGATCTCGAGTATCGTATGGATCAAGCTCAGCAGGCGGCTGCCGCCGAGTCGGCGAGGAGGCAGGCTCAACAAGTTGCGGAGATGGCTAACATGATGGCTGCCCAAAACATCGCCAACCAGCTGTGCGCCCAAGGGTATCGGAACGCACTGGCAAAGATAAGCGGTGTTGAATATGAATATGAATATGAATATAGAACTCAGTATCGGCAAACCAACAGCAGGTTCGATCCGTCGAGTTTGATATGAGAAAACTGTATATACCTTCTACGTTGAAAACCAGAGTCCTTCCAGAGGCTCATTAATTTAGTACCAGAAAACACCAGCCCGTCACTCGCATTAGAATATCACGCGTGGATGGCTTTCAATTCCTCTACTAAATAACGCAAAGATTCCATTACCGCATTCCCGGAACCCACATGGGCCTCACCCTGTCCTTTCCTTCGCCGGTGTGCTGCGCCGTATCTGTTTTGCTCATACTGTCTTTTCAGATATGATTCTCTCCCAAGTTCTTATGAAGTTTACCTCAACATGCTCCCTCCTGGTACGCCGAGGCGAAGTGAACTCGGCCTATTTTTGAAGACCCAATTGCAAAATTTGCGAGTTACCCAGGACACGTTTTGTGGTATAATTGTGGTATCGTTCTGGTGATAACTCGCCGATACTCGGCACGGTAGCTCCCCGCAACCCAGAAATTACACGCTTCTCATCCTCGTCTACTGCTCCGGCAGCCGGAGGTCACTGATGCTTTAGCGACTCACCAGCGCTCCTCAAATGCCGACCCGAACCCCCCCCCGATCCAAACCGGAAAAACCGACGGGACAGGCTGCTCCATGGCGGACAAGAGAGAATACACTAGCTCGCGAACTGAGCATGTTCTTGCAAAGCGGAGGAAACCATGCGAGCTTCCTAGGCTGTGCGAGATGCATCCTGGATGAACCTGTGACACGACACTCGCGCATCATGTATACAACCTTTGCGTTTGATCTATGAGGTACCAATATCTGGCGGGATCCACTTGAGGCGCCCCATTAGTCCGATATTGAGCGCCGGGAAGAACCCACAGATTTGCTCGACGACGTTGCGGGAATTGATAAGGCATATTAAACTGTCGAGGGAAATTGAGAATGGGTGGGGACCCGGAGGAGAGGGATCGCCTAATGCCTTATGCATTGCCGTACCCAGCCTGCTTCGTGTGAGGTGTCAACAAATTCAAGGTTCCCTTCCGTTTGTCTCGCGGGCATAGATTATGGCCCCGTCCGGCTTGCCCGGTCCTAATCTTAGCCCTCCGACTGGCGGTGGGTTGTGAGTTCCCCTCGGTTTAAGTAGGTACCGACCGATGATGAATCGGGAAGAGAAGAGAATATTTCCGAGGGACGCAGACGGGGATGTTTTAGACTGCGGAAATAAACAAAATAAATATAAAACCGGGAAGTAGGAACTCGAGGAGAGAGTAGTAGTAGTTGAACATGGCGGGAGATGCTTATGTGGTGAGCAGAGGCGGGATTAGCGCGCTGCAATTAGTATCCCCGAGTTCTCATGCCCGCCGTCGGCGTTGCTATTCCACAATCCGACTTGGTGGATGTCGGCGTGTCTAGTGGATCAAAGCCACGCGAGCCTACGTCCGCTGTCAACGTGGACTTTCGGGATCTGGGTGGAGAGCGGACTCTCCCGTCTGGGCGCCTGTTACCGAGTGTAATTTATCATCAGAGGTCTATCGACCTTACGTTATTGCGGTTGCCAGGGTCCTTGTCGGGATGGTAGTACCAGCGAAGCAACCCGGACTGCGAATCCAGTTTCCGGACTAATTCCCGTATCTGATGTATAGCGGGTCCCATCCCGTGTGCGCCTGTTTTGCTCCTACCGTCATCTAACTCATGCGTTATCTGTACAACGAAAATGACAGAAAAGCGGCATGAAAATGACTTTTGACAAAGCGGAGGCCTCCGAGATATGATCCCCATAAGGACTTGCATCACTCGCCTTCGGAAGTGTTGCATTCGGCCATCGTCGGGTACACTTTTGCGGTTCGTGATACGGGACGGCTTGCCAAGAACTCCCGAATCGGCGGATGTCGGGGGATCGGCAGGTGTGCGGGGCCAGGCGGCCGAGGGGGTTTGCCGGCTCAAGGAGGGAGGGGGGGTGTACGCACTGGTGCCAGCGAATGGAAGAAACCGGAACCACATCCCAAATCAGGAATCACACCATTTCCCACTGGAGGGCTGTTGTGGATTGTTCTTTCTAGGATCTAGGCCCCAGGCGCCGTTTTTGATGCTTGGCAGCGTCAAGACTGCTGTTTTCGACAGCCGAGTCAGCTTGGCGGATATCCATCTCAAATCCGGGGCTGTCTCTAGTTCGCGAGCTGGCTTCAGTTTGCTTTCGTCGCTTTGTTCTAGACTCATGACAACTGCCAAAACCCCAGAGCCCTAGCTCCCCTTTACCGCTGTTTGCATCCGCGTGACGCTTTGATTCCTAGGGTTACTGGGTATTCTGCCGTTTTCAGATCAGCAGCCAATCAATGTATACGAATCTGTGGCAATCACATGCGGCTGGCCGTCCATTTCAGTCAACAGCCAGGTCACGTTGGCCGTGCGGTTACGTAAGGGCCCCGTGGCCCGTGCCCCAAAGTTGATGTCACACCTAACAAAAAGTACAGAATACAGTACAACGAATGTAAACGTGAGCAGTGCCGAGCTTACTGTATGCACCAGTCTTCCGAGAAATCCTGCTTCGGGATGACATTCGGATGGAGTACCTGGCTTGCTAGGAAGGTCCAAACTCTCATTAATTTTTTTTATTCTTCGGCAACTGCAGCTTTCAGACGCTCGCACCCAAAGTATCGGGCAATGCCGGAACAGCAGCGTATACTGCATCTTGATTTGCTGCTGCTCCGCTGGCCTATGACGGAATGCCGTCGGCAACCAAAGTGGCATTTCGGTGAATAACAGTGGGGCACGAAGAAGGAAACAGTGGCTAGGCAGCCAGGTCTGGAGCGAAGGCGGGGCTGCCCCGCGAGAATGCGAGGACGGGAGCGGTTCGTTTGGCCCTGTACCTGACTGCCGTTGAAACATTGGGTCCTACCCGGAAAGAAGACGGGACCCTGAATACGTCCTCTTTGTTTTTGCCGTCCGTTACATTCAGGATCCGAGCCCCCTTGAGGTCCCCGTCTAGTGTAATGATTTTACTTTATCTTCCCGAAAATCTCCGCCTAATGCTCTAGGTCCTCGGAACGTTAAGCGGGACACCGCTCAAGCACCCTGGAGCGCCGGTTTTGTCTTGGCGGTGATCAGAGCCTTGCCATCCGCCGGGGTGAGTTTTCACGATGCGGGGTAACATGCATTGCTCTTGGCCTTCGAGAACAGGTCGGAACCCAAGAGAAATTGGGTTGCCAAGGGCTGGGCGCTCTCCAAACTCCCGGTCACCGTCGCCGCTCGGCTTTACTGTCAATTTACCTAGCGGAAAGAAGGAAAACGCAATGCTTGGGGAATGGCATGGCAGCGGGCCGATACTGCACAACTGTCTTGGATTCAGATTGGGTTTCTTCAGCCCTGTTCAACAGGTGCACTCGACAACAGCTCAACGCTAGCAGACACCCAGAACTAACAAGGAAATTAGCACAACAATGACGCTGCGCCGCGAGAAATCTTGCACAGGTCATGTGCTCACGCTAACCGGAGTGCTCCGCCTCTCATGAATCCACAGGCATCGTTCCTGATCCTGTAGCGCTCCACTTCGCTGCTGAAACCAACATCTGAGATTGTGCTGCCTGCTTTTTCTCGGGCCACAGCAAAAGGTGCTTCAGTTCAGTTGGCCGTGGTTGCTAAAACGGGGCATGAAACGGAAGGAACACCGCGTCCAATTGACGGTGGAACGGTGGTGTAGCGAACCGGCGAGCTGCTAGATCATACAACCAGCCAAAACAGACATCGGCACGGTCCAATGCACTCATTGACACCAATTGCAGCGATGCAGACATGCTAGCGCACCCATTCGACGTTCAGATGACAACTATCGTCCTCCTGGCCGGGTGCATCATACAAAGTTGCCGCCGTACCAGTCCCGAGAGGCGACAGGGATGCGATTGAAGGCGCTCCGGAAACAATTCGTGGCCCAGCAGCCCGAGCCGGTACTCCACTCACACCCGGCTCATGCCCCGGCTGGGGCAGGTCAACCATCAAGTGGAATGCTGTCGTCACTCGCCATTGGGCATGTCTGTGCTTCGGGCCCCACGTCTTTATATACTCTCACTCCTCTTCCTCGGGTCCGGCAGGCGCCTCGACATTCTGTTATCAGCACTTCCCGGTCTCCCTACCCAGCCAACGCTATTACTCCGCCCAAAACGCTTACCTACCCTGCAGAAAGTGGACCAACCGCAAGCCCACATCGTCAAAGTGACCCCGACTGCCACATCCCTTGTCAACACACGCCCCTACAATACCCGGCTTCGTGTACGCCAGAAAGCACTTAAGAACCATGAAGGACCCCGTCATCAGACCCTCTTCTCCTTACACCGATCCCTCAGTCAAAGGCCCTCGCAGCCAAATCCTCGCCGCCACTAAACAAGCCCCGTCAGCCGCAAACAGTAGGCTCTCCCCCTATCCCGTTTATCTATCTCGCCTTGGCCCAACAAATACTTCGGCTGCTAACCTTGGCTTCACCTACTCAGTGCTCGCTACCTCTGTCAACAGGACCGGCCTCCATCCCGGGGGCGTTGCGTAAGTGCTATCTACCCATCCTGTCTTAATGATCTAGCAATTTTGACCGCCGTTGATCCAGTCCTCACGCTGAGCTCACCGAGATCGGTATGTGCCACTACAACAACCGACACGCATTTGTTACCTAACCAGCGACACAGAGGAGGAACTCCATGAGAAGGCCCACATTGACTACACTAGGGTTGCTATTGTGAGCACTCCCGGTCTTAACACGACGTTGGAGATCCGCGGGCTGACCAACCCCTACCAGATCCCGAACCCTTCAGTTGCTGCCCTTTATGAAGACGCGTTGGTCTATGAGACGGGTACTGCCATCACGTCCAGTGGCGCCCTGAGCGCCTACTCGGGCAAGAAGACCGGCAGGTCACCTCTAGACAAGCGCGTCGTCAAGGAGCCGGGGTCTGAGAACGACATCTGGTACGTTTCACAGCTTGCCTCGTCCTGCCAGATTCTGTCAAACAGAGTGCTAATGTTTTGTTACCAACAGGTGGGGTCCTGTCAACAAGCCCATGACTCCAGAGGTAAGGCATTATTCTTCGATACTCTCCCTCTCCCTTATTTTTCCATATCGTTCCAAACGGCCGCACTCGTTTTGCCCCGTTTCAGCGGCTTTACGGTTCGCTCTGCTTGGCATTGGTCACGCGCGCATCAAGTGTGATCATTATTAGTCGCCACGCCTGCAGTTGCAGTCGAGACTCTGAGCCAATTGCCTGAGAACGTCATCTCCCTTGGCGATGCGCACATTGCAGAGTCATTTCGGTCGCCCGGATGCTGCGATGGTCGCCTGGGCAATGTGCGGCAGGCGTCATTGTTGAGTCGTTGTGGGCCTTCTGTAAAAGACCCCCCGGTCCGTTTGTCGTCATTGCCTGCATGCAGCCCCTCGTCCCAAGCTATGCAACCCCACTGCCGAGGGCCGATCGCCCGCCCGCCGCTTCGGCTCTTCCGCAACCCCGAAGATCACGTGCACCCCTAGCCTCAACCATGCTGACCGCGCTTTCGCCATACAGGTGTGGAAGATCAACCGCGAGCGCGCCATCGATTACCTCAACACCAGGAATCGCATCTACGTCATCGACGGCTATGCCGGCTGGGACGAGAAGTACCGCATCAAGGTGCGCGTCGTCTGCGCTCGCGCCTACCATGCGCTCTTCATGCGCAACATGCTCATTCGCCCGTCACGCGAGGAGCTGGAACATTTTCACCCTGACTACACCATCTACAATGCCGGTTCCTTCCCAGCCAATCGCTACACCGAGGGTATGACTTCAGGCACCTCGGTTGCCATCAACTTCGCCGAGAAGGAGATGGTCATCCTCGGCACCGAGTACGCCGGTGAGATGAAGAAGGGCATCTTCACTGTCATGTTCTACGAGGGCCCCATCAAGCATAACATCTTGACCCTGCACTCGTCCGCCAATGAGGGCAAGGACGGCGACGTCACTCTTTTCTTCGGTCTCTCCGGCACCGGCAAGACGACTCTTTCGGCGGATCCAAACCGTGCCCTTATTGGCGACGACGAGCACTGCTGGAGCGACCGTGGCGTGTTCAACATCGAAGGTGGCTGCTACGCCAAGACCATTGGCCTCTCGGCCGAGAAGGAGCCCGATATTTATAACGCCATCCGCTTTGGCTCGGTGCTCGAAAACGTCGTCTTCGACCAGGATACCCGTATCGTCGACTATGACGACTCGACCTTGACCGAGAACACGCGGTGCGCGTACCCGATCGAGTACATCAGCAACGCCAAGATCCCCTGCATTTCCAACAACCATCCGTCCAATATCATCCTTCTCACCTGCGATGCTCGCGGTGTCCTGCCGCCCATCTCCAAGCTCAACAGTGCCCAGACCATGTTCCACTTCATCAGCGGTTACACGTCAAAGATGGCCGGCACCGAGGACGGCGTTGTCGAGCCCCAGGCGACCTTCTCGTCGTGCTTCGCCCAGCCTTTCCTGGCACTGCACCCCATGCGCTACGCCAAGATGCTTGCCGACAAGATTGAACAGCACAATGCCAACGCCTGGCTCCTTAATACGGGCTGGGTCGGCGCCGGCTTCTCCCAGGGCGGCAAGCGCTGCCCGCTCAAGTACACGCGTGCCATTCTCGACGCCATCCATAGCGGCGAGCTCGCCAAGGTCGAATATGAGAATTACGAGGTATTCAACCTCCAGGTGCCCAAGACTTGCCCGGGCGTGCCGGATGAGCTGCTCAATCCCAAGACGGCATGGACGGCCGGTGCCGAGAGCTTTAACCAGGAGGTCACCAAGCTTGGTAAGCTGTTCCTCGAGAACTTCAAGAAGTACGAGAGCGAGGCAACCGAGGACGTCGTCAAGGCCGGCCCTGTTGTCTAAGCGTTGTCCCTCTATTTCCTTTCTTTCCCTTTTTTGGTATAGACCTTACACAGCAGCATTGGATTCGGCGCGGTCTTGATTGATATCGCTTTTCAGTTGGATACAACTTGTGTTTGGGAGGAAATTATGCCCACGGCTTGTATTGAGTCGTGGAAGGTCACTTTTTTAATGGCATGAGTACCGTGAAACCGGGCTGTCGTGGCAGCAATGTGCGGTGATGAACGTTATTATAGGCATATATGTCCTGGATTCGGGCTGAATAGGGCTAGAAAAAACGCGCCGGAAGTAGCCTGCTTTAGTAACGCTTAGCACTACTTAGAGCAGTTGATGGGATTGAAAGTTCGGGAATTTGGCTCTTCCTGCCTATGCAACAGTGTGATATGATGAAAATCTGCTAAGGTTGGCTGATCTTCCGTGGCCAAGGAGAGGGCGCTCTGTCACTTGGTTTTTGGGCTTGTCATACTGTTGGAAGTGTTTCCTCAACGCCGGAAAAGTATGGTTCAGCACATATAATTAAGTATCGCTTTCCATCCTCGGCAACAAAGACGATCGGAGTATTTTACCCTGCCGTCCCACTTCACTGACGCATCCAAGGTTCCGCTATGCGCACAGCCAAGGTACACGCTGACCACCAAATGGCGGGTCCGGCAAGGTGGAATAGCGTTTTCCTCCGGTAGGTTGTCGCAGCTGCACACGCCTTTCTGCCCCGTGGAACGAGGAACTAAAGATTACACAGGAGAACATCGGATGCTTGTACAAGCGAAGCTGGATCCACACACCAACTGTATGACCGCACAGAAGTAATGATGCACAAACACGGAGCCAGCAACGCAACATCAGCCGGGCAGTGTTTCTGCCTTGCTCGCACTTCAACTTATTTGCGCTTTCCGTCATGCTCACAAACCACGCTGCTGGGGAAACATATCCCGGACCTTACATTTTATTCCAAAGTGCCTTCCTCTTAATCATCTGTAGCCGGGAATATCCGGTACTTCCTAGACCATCGGTCACATATCCTCCATCCACCACCATCACAACCACGTAACAACAATAAATACCACCCCACAGGCCTACCCACAGCGTGAGAAAGGAGAGCCGACTGACCCCACCAATAACTGACACGAGAAAAAAGGAAGATTAAACCAAGCATGTCCCCCACCCCGATCGCACAAACCCTCCTCCCCGCCGCCGCCCTGGCCTTTGCCCTCTAGATAGCCGTCACGATCCCCCCCGTGCTAGTCGCCCGGTCTGAGTTCTTATACGGCCTCTCTGGTGCGGCGACCTTCATCAATGTGGCGCTGCTGACCTTCTGGTTGCCTGCTAACACGACGAGGGGTGATGTCGACGGCCTGAACGCCAGCGGGAATGGGGTTGCGGGCTTGCTGGGGCTTGGCATGAGGAATTGGAGGCGGGTGTGGGGCACTGGGTGGTGCTGGTATGGGCGGGAAGATGTAAGTTTTGCTATCTCATCGAGTTTTTTCTTTTCCTGGCTTGTCTGTGTGTGCGTGTGGCTAACGGGGAGGCGCTGGGACTGCTAGTGGGGACCTACCTCTTTCGGAGAATGCTCAGGGAAGGGAGGGGTTTGAGGTCCGACGCCATCCGTACGGCGCCGAGGCGATTCTTGGTGGTGTTCATGTTGCAGGCCGCCTGGGTGGTGGTTTGTGTTCTGTCAGTTGAGGTGCTGAATGCGGTGCAGGGAGCGGCGTTTGAGGCTTGGAACTACGGCTTGGGGGTTACGGCTATGGATGCCTTCGGATTAGGATTACATCTAGCGGGGTTTGGGTTTGAGATCGTGGCGGATTGGCAGATGGCGAGTTGGGTGAAGGAGAGGGAGGAGAAGGTGCACGATGAAGTTCTCCTGGGTAAAGGGTTTGGAGGTTGAGGTGAGTGAAGGATCCCCCCCCCCCTTTTTTTTTCGTTTCTCCCCTTTCTCAATCCAGGCCGTGAATCTAACCTACGACAGCCGGCATCTCATCTCTTTCGGCGAGGTGATGCTGTGGACGGGATTGCGACCGTTGCTGCTGGGGCACTGCTGGCCCAGTTCGTCCGGGCCGCGGTGGGCTTGCACCCCTGTGTTGGCGCTGTGCTACGTTAGCCCGGTCTTTGTTGCCTTCTTTCTCTTCAGGGTTAGCGGGATTTCTTTAACAGAGAGAAAATATGATGCCAAATATTGGAAGCGGGAGAACTATCAGGAGTGGAAGAAGAATACTCCTGTGTTCTTCCCAAAGATCCTTTGAGGTCTCTCTCAAAGGCCAGCATGCTTTAAGAGATGGGCCAGGGGTTAATGAAAGCTCCGTGGCAAACGGATTTTTAACGCGAGGAGATCGAAGGGAACTGTCTAGGATCTAGGGGAGTACCATGGATCCGATATCCAGAATATGAAGCCTTTTAGAGACCATATTCACCCCGGTTGTCCAAGGCTGAGTGAAAATCAGGATGGTGTTTC
Organism: Madurella mycetomatis; assembly: GCA_022530565.1. Taxonomy (NCBI): domain Eukaryota; kingdom Fungi; phylum Ascomycota; class Sordariomycetes; order Sordariales; genus Madurella; species Madurella mycetomatis. The sequence goes on along the minus strand of JAJTVB010000003.1, from coordinate 7,168,765 downwards.
TACACAGAACCTGCGCCATGTGCTGAAGAACCAATCGAAAAGTATCGGTGAGAAAGAACGGCCGTCAAGTCATATGGGCGGAACCTAGCGTCATTCACGATATGCTACTGAGGCACGAAGAGCAAGAGTCTGTTTTGTCTATAGCGGATGTGTCCCGACTGATAACAGGACGTGATAAAGTTGCCAGGTAAAACAACTGCAACTGTCTCCTATAAGCTCCGTTAGCCACATCGTAATAGCACCTAAGGTCCTCTTCGGTGGCCGCCGAGCCTACGGGAACATTGACGAAACGTTCAGCCCTCGGCCGAACATCATTACCCACACCATCTCTAGCCTGATTCAGATATCCATACCAACCGATAAAGTGTTCCTTGCTTTAATCATGCTGTGTAGGGCTATTCGTGACCGGGGACCCCCGGAGAAGTCTTGCTCTTGAAGGTGGCCTCTATGATTTCCTCACTTCGCTTAAGATAAGTAATTATCACCGAGTGTCCTTCTTGAGTTGTTGCGTTGAGGTACATGTTGAACTCTGTGCTGGAATTAAACAGTATATGGAACGTTAGATACGTTTAGCACTATGTAGATTACACAGCAGCTTCTAGTTTACCTACCTGGCACCACCACCAATTTCCCACCCAAGTCATCCTCCATTTGGCCGGCCATGCTCTTTCCACATTGATAGGAGCTTCGTCCCACATTATAAGCCCCTGGGTAATTAATTATGTCAATATCAACGCCAACTCGTCTATCTCACAAGGTGCCTTTACCCTCAACTCGAAGACGGCTGGCACCTACCATGACTCGTTTAGCGTTTCTAGCCACGCAGATGACATCCTTTCGCGCCAACTAAGCTGGTTATACGCGCGCCTAACTCTCCTCTCCTCATCTCATGGGTCAACCTCTTGTCTAAACACGCCATCCCGCACTAGCCCTATCTCTACTAATAATTTGACTTCTAATGCAGTATCACTTTGCATAATTCTATAGACAGGGGTGTCTACAAATTTCAGTCTTCTCATGAACCTCTATTACTTCCTCAACAGCTGGCTGCCCGTTCCCGCTCCCATTGCCGGCGGGCTTCCTTGCTTACCGCAGTTATTACCCCGGGCCCTGCGTGACCGCAAGCTGCGCTCAGCAGGCGTGGCTCCTTCCATTGATCTCCGCCTCCAGCTCGTCAGTCTAAGACTGTAGTGTGCTGAGAAGAGTGTTGGGTGAGTCCGCGATGTTATCGCCTAGGAGGCGTAGAGGACTGCGAAGGCGGGACGGTGGAGAGGAGGGGCAGTGGATAGTTTGGGGTCTGAGTCGAGGTCGAATAGAAGAGTGAGGTGAAGGAAGCGAGTTGGAGGGGACGAGGTGGAGGAAGCGAGGTGGATGGAGCGAGGTGAAAGTGAAAGTTTGAGTGGAGCGTTCCTCGGGCTGTTCTCCCTCCCGCTAGCGAGAGGGGAGTACGGAGGCAGAACTAGAATTTAAAAGACTCGAGACTTGGGTAGCTAGTTGCGGTTGGGCACGGGGATCTCGCCGAAACGAGATAAATTATTGACTGGACAGATGGGGATGAGTTGTCCGTGGCGAATCCAATGTTGGATAACCTGAGTGTATCCATGGGAAATGATGACTGGGCGTGGAGCGAACGAGCGTGATCAATATTGAATGATGGATTGTTAAAGTTAAGATGACACAGTGACAAGGACCTAGAAAACCAAGTGAAATTTTGACATGATGTTGAAGTCTGGATGATGGCAAGGCCCCGTATCCTGCGGTCGCTCAGGCGTTGACCTCGTAGTGCGTTATTTCGTTGATTGGTTGGATACTTATAGACTCAGCTTGAACTCTAGATGACCCGAATTTCGTTCCTGGTTGCCATGATCGGTCCCGGAAATTAGGATTTCCCGACAATCTATGTTGACTCTGTCTGTCGGACAGAGCAACGATCCCCACAACGCTTGTTGGACGCATCGATTATTAATATGTCCAAAGTAGCCATCGGCTGAAGATCAAACGACGCTTCGAACCAACGACGGGTTCTGATTGATGGGTCAAATGAGGAGCGTTATCGGGGGGTATTAGTATTTCCCGGGTTGCGGTTGTTTGCATGCCGACCACCGAGAGACAAGATCAGAACTTGGCAACCGTGCAGCCGTCAAGAGGGCGGCACGGCAAACTGTGCCGAAGCCGTACAGTACACCTCATGGGGCCGGCACCGAAGAAACCGGTTGGACAGGCCTCCCCGCATATGCATCATATGCATCATCCTGCGCTAGCTAAGTGCTGAAATTGGATTCGATGACAGTGGATGTACTGAAGTATATTCAGTGTGGACTAGGTATAGAGGCCTATGGGCGTTTCAAGGCTTGTCCCTGGTCTCTTGGCTGCATTAGCATATCGCAGTACGTATACGTCGCACAGAACTCCGAGTTTGACTCAATAATTGCCCTCGGTCGGCCGGCTGAGGGAAATCGGAAAACGTCGCTCTCACAGGCAGTCGAACCCGAGAAAGGATCTAAGCACATGCAAGCCAAGATATGCGCTTGCCCGGCTGGGGCTAGCCTCCAGGCCGGCGGGGTAGCGTGGTATTCACAGCGGGCGTTGCTGGCGGGCCCAGCTTCCGGATTTATTAGCCCCAGCTTAGCGTCGAGCGTTTTGTCCGAGTCGGGCTGCGCGAGAGCACGCGAGAAGTTCGATCAGATTGACGATCCTCTCCCAGAATAAGGGCGTGTAAGGGGGCACATCCGAGAGCCGCCAGCGTGATCCCGGGCATTCGGCCGTCGGCGGGTTGTAGGATTGTCGTGTTTGTATAGTATTATACATTCGCACATGCATAAGGTACATGCGTGCATCCTCGGACGAAACGATGGTCAAGGGCTGCATCTGCTGCGTAGGAAAACGTGGTTGGCGAGGGTGGACACCTGCAGGTTCCAGACCGTTTTCAGCCTAGCTGCATTTGATGAGGGAAAAAAAAAAAACGAGCCGTTTGCATGCTCTCGGGCCGTCTACTATGTTATCATATCGGTTACCAGATTCGATAGACCAAACAGCCGATTAGAATAGGGACTTGGACCCTCTGATCATTGGCCATATCGGTGACAAATTCTTGACATGCTGAGCGACGTTGAGAGAGGTACGTCAGCCTGCCAATGCTGCAATGCTGACTGCATCCGGATTTGTTGCCGGTTCACCGCTCCCAACGGCAGCGGGCCCGGATAAGCAACGACACGACATAAGACACTACTGCTCATCGTAAGGAAAGCCAAGTTGGCCAGCGCGAGGACTGTCGTTAGTGAGGCGGACTATCTCCATCAATCCAGAATGTCCGGTGCTAATCTGTTGAAAATGAACAGGCTATCGAGGGTCTAGGCCCCACCTCTCCACCAGATCCTCCGCCAGGCCGCCCACCAGGCCGTTCACCAGCGGGGCTCCACCAGGCACAACCACTGGGCTGGCACCCGGGAGCCCGTGGGCGACCGGGGTCGAAGAGTTGGGAGGGCTGCCAAGCCTCGAAACGCGGCCAGGAACAGGGAGCGTTGCCCCTTGGCCCTCGTCTCAGTGCGGAGGAAAAGGCATCCAGGAGGGGATGTCATTCCACCGCGCCAACAGCCATTGGCCCGCCGTCCTTTCTAGCCTGAAAGCTGCAAAGTGAGGGGAGCTGCGTGCTGACAATACAAGTCGAGCCTCCCCGGACCTGGGGCCGCATGCTCTCGACTTTCCCACGCGATACGACTCTGCGGGATCTTCATTCTGCTGCCTCGTGGCTTTTCCCGAGCCTTTGTCTCAGCCCTTTCGCACGGAACAGCAATCCCATGCGCCTGTCAACCAGGTAGCCGGAACTTCGACCTTGTCACCGCCGTCGGCCGCTTCTTGACTCGAGGATCAACTCGTGCACCCCGTTCTACTGGCGCCGAATTCCCAAAATCCGAAGACATCCTGAGATGGATCCGTATGCCCACGCCGAGGTCCCGGACGAGAATATTTCGTAAGCTCTGAAAAAACCCTTGCCGTTTCGACCGTGCATAGTGATGCAGCTGCGATACAAGACTGGCTAAGCCGAAGAATGACAGCAGCTGACACGGTACTGTACCAGGGAAAGGTTCGGCCGGCTGAGCATGGGACGTCGGGGCGCAAATTCGCCGCGCCATGCGCCATCAATGTCGTCGCTGGACGAGAGGTACGACGGGCAGCGCAGGACCCCGTCAGGAGGCATACCGGTGCCGGTGCCGGTGCCGCGCACGCCCGACTCAGCGTGGTATCCCGGTCAGGAAGAAGGCTTCCGCATGCCGAATTACGAGTTCAGACAGCGGCCCACCGCTAGCCCGCCAATGCACACGGCGCCGAGGGTCCCGTCATTTCACAGAAAAGACTCGTACTCATCCGAGAGGCGTCCGTCCAGGGGATCGTCGGCTGGCTACAGCCTATACCCCGCATCCAAACCGCCGCCCACCACTAAGCCTCTGCCGCCAATTCCGCTGCTCGCCAAGCAAAACTCGCGCCACATCACGCCGCGGCTCTCGATAGACGGCTCAGATACAGCGTCCAGAGACACATCCCGCTATTCACAATCGTCGCGGAGCACCAACACGCTGGAGCGTGTTCCTACATCCAACAGCACGACTTCGCCGATTTCTCCCACTGCGCAAGCGTCGCCTCCGCTGCTGGACGAATTCCGTGCGCGGTTCCAGGCGCAACTGCAGGAACCGCACCACAACAGTACTCCCCTCGCACTCGTCCCTTGGAAACAGCTGACGTCCGAGGAGAAGGCCCCCAAACCTAAAGACCCCTCCATCTACTTTTTTGACATATCGACCACCTCGGCCACTCTCGCCAGCAAGCATGGCAACAACATCATCAGGATATGGTCTGTCGGCAGCGGTGAAGTCCAGAGCAACATCAAAATCTCGTGCTACACCACGGCCCAAGCGCGCTCCCGCGAGTATTTTGTGCGCAGCCATGCCATCCTGTCAGAACCTTCCAATCTGATCGCCATTGCCACGTGCTTCGGAGACACGCTCGAGATCTGGGACTGGGGCCGGAAGAAGAAGCTCCAGAGCATTGACAGCGCCGAGCGCTGGGCCGCCGTCCGCTCTAACGTCATGGAAGCCGGCTGGTGCCCGCTGGTAACGTACCACGGCGAAAGCGACACACTCGACCTGTACGCGCCCACCCGCTCCAAGAAGCCCTTCAAAAAATCCCGCACCATCGAATTCCGGGCAGCCAACCTCCCAGTCACGCCCAAATACCCCGAACTCGCCTTTTCGGCAACCGGGCCGCTACTCGTAACCGCTTCCGGGCCGCGACCGCCCCGCCTCGGCCACCCGCCCCCAGAACGCGAAACCCTTCTTGTAGCGTGGGAGATACATGACTCGGCCCCGGCCAACACGCCCTACAAGGTCGTAGCACCCTGGCAGCACTCGGAGCTCGACACGGCCCTTCCGTCCGGGCTGGCCACGTACGGGAGCGTGGCCGTCTCGATCTGGATCCCGGCAAGCTACAAGGCGGTGCCCGTACCCGCGGCGCGGGGCGGGTCGGGCTACAACCTCGCGCCCGTGGCGGTCCCGTACCGGCACGTGCTGATATGGGACTTCTCGGTCGCGTCGACCAAGACGTTCCGCATCCCCAACGCGACGTCGTGCGTCTCACCCGACTGCCGGTTCGTGGCCTACTGCGACGCACGCGGCGTTGAGAGCGGCGCTAGGGGCTGCCTCGCTGTGCTGGACGCCATGACGGGCCGCATGCTTTGGTGCTGGCCGGATCCCGATGCCGGCCCGGCCGAGAGCGGGGTGCAACCCGGCTTCGAGCAGCTCGGGGACCTGAGCAAGGTCACTGAGATGTGCTTCTCGGCCGACGGCGGGTTCTTGTTTGTCGGCGATTCGGACGGGTGCATTGGCGTATTCGAGGTGCGCGAGACGGCCGGCGGAGTTGGGCTTGGGCTGACAGGGATTGCTACCTAGGCAGGGTAGCCGGTGAGTTCGCTTGTTTGTTTTTTTTAGGCCGAGATATGACATCTATGAGATACGAGCTGAGAGAAGGGTGGATGTACCATGCGCGATATGGTGATGGAGGTGCTAAATTATTGTAATGAGATCTTTTTGAGGTGAGATGCTAGTTTAGTTGGTGCTCTGTAAGGAGCTGGACGTTGGGAAGGCGGGCGTGAAGATGCTTGCATTGTTAGGTGGTAGGCAGGGTGATGGTTTTGCTGGCTGGGACGTAGGGCCTGCTTTACTTAGGTGTTTTTTTCTCTCTTTTCACGAGGATACCCACCTTTCCCTTGGAGGCCACGCGGATAGTTAGCTCGGCGTAATGTGTCCTGGGTAAGGACGGGGGAGATAGGATATACAATCAATGATGAAAACAGGCGAAAAGGGGCTTTTGGCATAGGGAGATGCAAGGGCGTGCTTTTGTGTGTGGCTTGGGGTTGGGGACCAAGGGGGTAGGGGGTTAAAAACGGTACAGGTTGTTCAGGGGTTCTGTCTAGTACTGTTCGGTTCACTCTACAGTTTTCAATCATCCATGATACGGTGATATACAGCCCCAGATTGACACCTAAATTCCCTGCTTCTGTCCTTGGAGCCGAGCGTTGTGCCAATTTAGTTTGAGTAAGCCCGACCGATGGTGTTGGAGTCTGGGTAAGGTAGGGGGCCTTTGATTTTCTCAACGACCGAGTGTCGTTACCTTGGACTCGGTTTCGTTGAGAAGGTGGGGACGATGGACATATCAACCATTGGTGACACTCATGCTTTTTGCGGGCTTGATGAACCCATGGCGAACCCACATGTTGGTACCCTTGCCGTAAAGCCACTGCACTGCCGCAGCTGCGGTGCTGAATCCGATCAGAGTGGTTCTGGACAACAATGAGGTTGAAGGATAAGTTTGTGTAACAGATCACAGGTTCGTCGCCTCCTCACCCTTGCTGTCCGCATGGAAGATGCAACTTACAAGATGTGGTGATGCATCACAAGGTCTACGTCGCCCGATTATGCACCGGCTTATCAGTATCACCGTCTCGAAAAGCGATCTGCTTCTCCCTTATCATTTTTCGACAAGTCCTGCCGGCACATATAACATTGCATATGTCTAAAGACCAGCTGTTTCCTCAGGGTGCTTCCGAGTCTCGCTCAATAGTTAAAGGGGTCCATACACCGGCATCGGTATCCTTCTTTAACCGGTCTCGAACTTCCTGCGAAGGCCGCGCAAAATTTCCAGTTTTCTCAAACCACTCTTCTTCCTCGGGAGTATCTTCCCGCCCGAAGAAGGCATTCCTGTACGGATACCGCCCAAATCTGTCCACGATCGGTTTGTGGACGTCCATGAGCATGCACATCCAGTAGGTAAACACGTGGACATTTGTGCCATCCTGAGGGGCTCCCTCTTTCACAACACGAGGGAAGGCGTAGATATCCGACAGGATTGTGCTCCGTTGCTCGCGGTGCGGGTCGCTGGTGCCGGTGAGCTCCTCGACCTGTCGACGAGTCTCGTCGGTGAACGTCACGGCGCGCTCCTGGGCGGCGACCTGGTCCGTATGGACAAACGGAACCGAGAACCACGTCCTGACATGGATCCAGTAGTCGAGCGTGACGGAGTCTCTCCAGCGAGCCCAAGAGTGCGGCTTCTGGTCGCCCGGCAGCGCGTCCAGCGCCTGGGCGTACCTCAGGCTGATGACGTCGAAGTAAGCATTCGTCCAGCGAGTGTGGATGCCTTTGCAGAGCCGGCGCGGCATCTGGTCGAGGAGGAGCTGCAGGCCGAGGGCCTGGCGCGGAAAGTCCGGGTCCGACGGCGGTGGCAGAAACGTGGTCAGATCGGGCACGTTCTCCAGCCCGAGCTTGCTGAGCGTTAGTAGGAAAGGCCGGACCTGCTCGATAACCTTGTCGGAGAGCTTTTCTCCCCAGAAGAAATTGCGGCCGGCTAGGGCAAAATCGATGGGTTCCTTTGTTGAATATGGAATTGCCGTGTCGACGAGGAGATGGAATAGTCCGGGGCTAAGGAGAGGGCGGAGTTGGTCCGACATCATGAGGGAGATGCTAATGTACTGGTATCTTTCCGTGTCCGACTTGGGGTGGGTTTAGAACTGAAAGCACATCAAACGGTATAGGGGATTGATTTCACTTGAAGTAAGTTCAGGCAAAATAGAATATCAAGAATCTCCTCGGGAGGCCCGGAGGTTCGAGGGTTGGAGCGGGGCCGTCAGCGCAGCACACTTGAATAAAAGATCGGCATTGGAGCAAAACACGGTGAACATAGGTGAGATTGGACCAGTGTCACATAACGAGCTATAGGCTGAAACCCGTACTTTCGCAGCCACATAAGGAGAGTTCCATACAGACACTAATTAGGTTTTAACAGCTAGAGCTTCGAGAGTTTGTCTCACTGTACACCCACGTTCAAGCTCGGGTAACACGGACCGTTATTCCTCTTGAGCATCAACACACCTCACCCTTGAGATACGCACTAGGTATAAAGTGTCTGCAACTACCAGATCACCCGAGTCATTGATCCGACCCTGTGAGACGGCGGGCCCTGGTGGCGAATAGATGGGACCCAAGTTGCAATACGGGCGCTGGTGACCGGCGTATTTTGCCTGGAAGAGAACTTACTTTTCTTGGAATCGTATTTGTACTAATTAGGACTAGTTTGCTGACGGCATGGGCGGCGCTGTACTACAGGTGCGCACGCAGTTACGGTACTGTACCTGATTAGGGCTGCCCTGTCAATTGATCCCTCGGACGTCATACACAGAACAAATACTTCCCGACAGGTCTAGACTAAAACAACACCTTTGACTACCAAAGATAACTCGCCCTCCCCAGAACCATCATCATCGGTGATGAAGTTATCACAATCGACCAAACAGTTTCTAACGCTGACTCCAATACCATAGTCCCCCGTCAGCCCTTCCTCCGGCCTCGAGTACAGTGCCGGGAACAGACAGAGCTTGATGTTCGAGTTGCCTTCCGCTTGACGTTGCCTCGGCCAATCCTTTGACTTCTTTCCCAGTGCCCTTGCCGGGGTAAAAGCGCTATACCCGTCACCATCACGTATCATCGTATCTGAATCGAACACATCACCTGGCCTGAAAAACACAAGCTTGTACTTGTTCCTCGATAGCATCAGGTCCTGCTTGAGCTTCAAGGCCCGGACAAAGGTCTCGGAGAAGACCGTGGCTACAGGATTCTCGGTCTGGGACGCGTGGACCCCGGCCGGGAACAGGCCGTCTGGCTCGGCGCCGACCATTGTCTGGTCGTTGGGCGATATGATATGTGCCAGCGCATTGCAGAACGTTTCGGAGAGGGCCTTTGCCGTGGTGGGGAGGATGTGGGATTTGAAGTATCCCTCTGACATAACGGACCTGCAGGCCAGGATATCTAGTTGGTAGAGCGTCTGTGGGCCGGCTGAGGTCCTGTTTGGTTAGCCCCGCCTACCCGATATTGAATGGTAAACAAGTGCAGGCAGGTACCTTTGACCAAGATATGATTTCGATATTGGTCGAGTATCGGTGACTCCCTGGCGAGGAAGTCTGGGAACTTGGACTCGAATACCAGGTCGCTGACCCCCGCCGCGGCAAGGGCCCTGACGATATGAAAGCCTGACACGTCAGTCTCTATAGCAGAAGACAGAAATTGACTGAAGCTACGCCGGGCCACGCGCCGCGTCCAGGAGTCTGCCTCCTTTGCTTCCTGTCGGGTGTTGTGGGTGTTAACTGCGGCCGTAGGAATCGTAATCTCTACTGATGAGCATGCATCTTTGATATCCGTGGCGATCAATTCAAGCTCCTGCCAAATGGCTCGGTCCGATGGTCCGAGCGAGTTTGTTTCAGCCTTGGCGATGATCTGTCGTTGGCTAGTCATCCGTTCGAGCTGGCCCTTTAGCAGAGAATTCTCGTATCGCAGGTCTCGCTGCATAAGAACGTCGTCGCTATACTCAGCCGCTTTACTCGCACTCTCCCTGATTTGTCCGCATTCGAACTCGGCTGAGGAAAGTCGGTTGGATAGTGTGAAGATGTAGTGTTTATGTTCCATATTCTCTCTCAGACTCCTCTGCAGCTCCTCATCCATAGCTGCAAGCTTTTGCTCAAGCTCTATCATCCGTGTGTCGTGGTTTGTTTCCAGGACCGGCGTTTGCGAAGAATCAGGGGGTGTTTTTGCAAATGGACCTCGGCCATGCTCTCTTTTGACCCTTGGCGGCAGAGATTCCGTCCTGGCTCTGGCTTGACTCCGTCCTCTGCTCCCACGTTTAGAGTGTGATGCTTGAGATTCTGTCTGGTTTGACTAGATGATTTCGGTTCTTAGTTGACATCAGGCGTTCTGGATTTGAGAAATACGTACCCGTTTTCGATTCGCCCTCTCCTCCGCATCATCGGCCTGGTCAATGTACTCGCCAAGTCCTTTAAACTCTGGTGTAGCATGAATAGAAAGAGTCGACGTGTCTGAACGCTGGCAGTGATTTGATGAGAGCGTGCGGGATCGGGATAGCGATCTCAGAGGGGTGTTTCTTAACCAGTAGCGGCTCTGTGCGGGCTCGATATGACTGATTTCCTCACATATGTTTTCACGATCGTTGTCAGTGTAGCCAACCAGAAAAGTAGATCCTTCGGAGAGAAAATCTTCAAATGTGGTGGCTGGCCCCTCGCGCCCATAGTCCGTGTATTCTTTCTTCAGTGCCTGCCGAATCAACTTTGCTGTTACTTCCTTTCCTGTCCTTCTCGCTATATGGCCAATTGCTGTATTGTCGAAATCGACTTTCTGCTCCAGGGAATAATCCAGGCACGCAAGGAGCTTATTAATATCACCCCTCTTCCAAACGAATCTCGGCGGCCGGGGTTCGCGGCGGTGCTTCGATCTTCTAGCCATGATTCTGATTGCGGACGTCGCGGCTCTCAACAAGTGTGTAATGCATCGAAGTCAGATGTTGCATGAAGCCGTTCAGCCAGGGAGACTTAGCGCGATGCAAAACAAAAAAAAAAAAAAAAAAAAAAAAAAAAATGCGATGGCTGGATTCCGCCTTGCTGGGCTCTGTTTCGTGTTGCTTCTCCCATCTCATGGGTCTCAGAACTGCCAACATGCATTTGGGCTCTTATTATGATTGGCTGTCATCATCGATATGGTGGGTGGGTGTCACGGAAATCCTTGCTTGTCTCTCATTCATTAGCATTGGTTTGCCTATTAAATATTGCAAGGTGCCGGGAAGGGTTTGCCTAGTCCAAATCGCGTTAAGTCATTTGGTGGGAGAAAAAGGGAGGTTGGGGGGGGGGGGGGGGGGAAGGAGAAGGGGGGGAGTAAGGTAGGAACACTGAGGCTACTGGGTAAAGTGGTAAGGAGGTTGACCATGGCTCGCAATCTTGACAGTTTCCTGAATCACTTCTTTTCTTTCTCTTGTGACTTTCCCACAACCCGACCAATATCGCCATGGACAGATCGAGAGAGTCTACAGTGACTTTGGGGGTGGATGATATCCATGTCTGCCATCGCTCAAGCACCATGGATAACGTTCTACCGGAGCAAATCCCAGATGGCCTGCTGGACGACCAAGAGGCGCCTGATCTTTCGAAACGCCTGATCATGGCCGTCGACTTTGGAACTACTTACTCCGCAATCGCGTACGTCGCCCTTGAAGAGGGAGAGTCGACCGGCTACCTCGATCCCTCACGCATTCGTGTAATAGAAAATTATCCCGATGATGCAACTTTGGGGAGCTTGGACAATGAAATGAGAAGTGAGGTCCCGACCGAAGTGATATACCCGTTGGATCGGGATTTTCGCAAGAAGGAGGGTTTAAACGCCGGCGGGAGGGAAGCCCAACAGGAGGCTGTACCGACTCCTGCCATTGGCGAACTTGAACCTCGAGCCGATCCTGTTAACCGCCTGGCCATATTTGGGGCGCAATACAACGACGATTCGGATCAAATGTCCACCGACGAGGCCAACTCGTTCCGCTGGGGATACGGAGCTCATGAAGCCTGGGGTAGGTCCGCAACCCACACCGATCCGAATAACAAGCCCCTCGCTCGTTTCAAACTACTTCTCGACAGGACTCCAAGAACGGAAGCGATTCGGGACGAGTTGGGCGTAACCCTGGACGGGCTCAAGCGAAAAAGAATCGTCAGAAACCGCCACGATGTTATCGTCGACTTCCTGACCTGTCTCTTACGTCATGCGAAATCAGAATTGGAAAGCTCCGGGTTTGATGACAGCTACAAATTGGAGACAGTTCTTTGTGTCCCGGCAATTTGGAGTCAAAAGGCTTGCAGGGACATGCAGACGGCCATGACCAAAGCCATGGGACAAGCAGGGTTTCAAGGCGTCGATGTTCAGAATAACAGCATCACGAATCTCTTCATTGTTTCCGAGCCAGAAGCAGCCGCCGCATTTGTACTGGCCGAATCGCGCGACATCTCGGTAACAAACCTGTCTCCTGGCCCTCAAGTGACAAAGTAGCACGGAATGTGCTGACCGAGCGGACATCAGCCAGGCAATACGTTTGTCCTGTTAGATGCAGGTAAGATGACCTACGGCTGTTGATCAGCCGCTTTTATTGCCCACATAGTAATTGCTAACATCCGTCCAGGAGGCGGAACGGTTGACGCCAACACTTACACCGTAAGCGCGACAACGCCACTACGGCTGACTCGAGAAGTGGTTCCACCGGGTGGTAAGCATTAAGCTCGGTCATCTTCCCGTACCTAAGAGGCTAAGAGAAGATAGGCGGTCTTCACGGATCCAGCTACATCAACGAGGGTTTCCGGGCTCATCTTCGTGATCTCCTTGCCGACGAAACGTACCTCGAGACCGAGGATAGCACCATCAACGGGTGCATCGAAAAGATTATGATACACGATTTTGAGTACAAACTCAAGCGAACTTTCAACTGCTACGCGGCAAGGGGTAACAAGCAATTCGATATCCCGGGCCTTCGAGCCAACCCTGAAAAGGGCTTCAGAAGGGGCAGCCTCCAGATTCCCGTGTAGGTTCTCCATCGGAGCACCGTATTTCAAGTCCAATGATCTCACTCCGTTGACGGCCTCTCAGGAGTAAGATTAAAGAAATCTTCCTCGAGCGCTTGGATGGAATTGGGTCCATCATGGAAGAGCAAATCGCCAAGGCCCTAGAAACGGATACGAAAGTTGAGGTGTGTTATGCCGTCCTTTCGCGCTCGTCCTTTCACGTTTCCCGAGTGGAAGCTAAGATGCAGTCCAGAAGGTTCTTCTTATCGGTGGATTTGCCGAATCAGTCTCACTGCAAAGATATCTCAGCGACCGTCTCAAAAACTTTGCCCATCAAAAGAACTGCCCTGTGCCGACACTTCTACATCCCCCCAAACTGTACGTCCGATGGCCATCGCACATGCATGACTGGGGCATGTAATTACAATACATACAAGCCATACTGACGCGTTCCAGCGCCACAGCGGTTGCCCGCGGTGCTGTTCTCCGTGCCTTCAACAAGGAGCGAGGCCCGCGGAGATACGCAAAGTCCAGCTACGGAATTCTGCGAACCGAAATCTGGGAGGAATTCCCTGAACATCGAGAGGCGAAAATGTCTTATGATCCCCATGACGGTCAGAAGTATGCAGTTGGCACTATAGATTGGGTTCTCAAATTGGTAATTTATTATCCTCTTCTTCTCGCCGCTCCCCTGAGCTAATCAAGATCACGAGCAAAAGGGCCAAGAAGTGGAGCCTGTCTGGACATGCAAGTCGCTTGTGTTCACCCACACGTTTGAATGCAAGCCGGTGCGACGCCTTCTATGCAGGGAGGTCTTGTATGTGTCCGATACATCCAAGGACTCGCACTACCAGCTGCGTCATCCCAAAAATGACGGAGCTGAAAAGGTCGGAGAGATTGTCGTTGACTTTACCTTCCTGCGTGAAAAGGGCTTAATAAGGCCCGTAGACGGAGGAGTGAACCGTCACGGCAAACGCGTGGGGGCACGGCATTACAAGGTGACTTACACCATGGTGATAAAGGTTGTGGATCGTGACCTTCAATGTGAGTCTCTCTTTACCAAAGTAAAAAATTGTATAAGATGACGCGTCAGGAAGTAGCTAACATTAGCCGAGGCTATGCAATATACGATGGTCAGGTCAGGAAGAAGTGCAAGATCAACATCGCGTCTGCATTCCGACCAGGGGTAAAATAGGGGTGTTAGGCCGGACCGAACGCCTTGAAACGGATGAATGAGATGCCAAGGTTTAGTCGTACAATAAAACATGGCGTACATTACACGCAAGTGCGCAATTGTGACACTTAAGGTGTAAATGCTGTTCTGCAATTACGGTTCCGTTTCTGCGACAGCAACTCTATACCGCTCTATAACAACTGTCGTCTATTACAATACAACAACGCTACCAAATTAGGGACCAGCGACAATAATCCCAGAAGCAGCCGAATCAGACAATCCTGTAGCTTTTTAGTTGAAATGTTCATTTTAGTGGGGCTTCCTAAGTAATGATTGAGTCCTGGCATGTTTGCATGAGATTCGTTGAGCCGTGCTAAACATTTACACATATAGCTCCACTGCCAGCGCAACTTGTCGGTGGTAAAAGACAGGCGTGTTTTTGACCCGTTTCGCTAATCATTACCCGGCCCTGGCTCATTGCTATGTTCAATTTCCCCTTCTTATTCACCGTCACGACGAGCCCTTGAGGCCGGCCTAGTACTCGGTGCTCCGGTGGCACTCCAGACGTCACTAACGACGGGGTAGCCCTGCCTGATATGGGTAAGTATCCAAGATTGTGTAACACCCGACTCGAGCGGCTGAGAAGATATCAAGGACATACCAGAAGATCATCGTCATCTGCAAATGGATCACTATCATCCTCATTACCGTTGTTTGCTGTCTTATCTCCCATATCGGCCGTCGGCACCTGTGCGGCGGTGGATGTCGAACTCAAGGCCGCTCTACTCCCGGACTCGATTCGTAAGGGTCCAGCCTCGGAGGAAACATGGGGGGCGTACGGATCGCCTCTTCTGGCGGGCGCGCCGTAAATGTCCTCCATGGGCTTCTGGCTTGGGACGGTCTGTACTTTGTTCTTCCCCTTGTTGTTGGCTTTGGGACCGGGCTTGGGCTTGCTCTTTGCTCCACCTTTCTTTTTGGTAGTAGCAAGGCGCTCATTACTCGCCGCAGCCCACTCATTGCTGACGTTGTTGCCTTCGTTGTCGACAACTAGTACGAAGTGAGTTTTAGTACCTGAGGAGGGTAGCATAGATGGCAATGAACCCCGCTTACCTCTGTAACCGAACTTCCTCATGATCTCCTGGGGCGAGTAATCACCCTGAACGTCCTCGGCGTGGCATTTACCCTTAGGACTCTTTCGTGCAAAGTGATTTGTAGCCCGTTTACGGAAAAACGGGTGTTCGTCAAACCTGTGCATGACGCCGCTCCTCGCTGAGTCGCCATCACACCGGATGACAAACCAGCCAGGTCCTGCCGCATGGTGTCTAAAGATGTAATCTCTTCCTTCGACCTCGTCCGACTGTATTGTGCGTATAGCAATCTACAAGTATACAAGATTGTCAGCCAGGCGTCCGTGAAGCGTGATGGAATACCCCACATACCGGGTCTATAGCGTCTTCGGAGTCAGAGAGTAGGCTGTAAACGTCTTGGTTGCCTATATCAAGCCTTGGCCTTTTGGAACCGGACGATGTATCAGATTCGCTATGACTAGGACGCTTGTTCTAATGATTGGTTAGGCATGCTTGGTATACGCCAGGGGTACATCCCGTTCTGGCTTGCCTGGGGTTTTCCCGTGTCCAATTCGTTCCTTTCTTCGGATTCTTGGACTACAGTTACACTGTTGTCATCGCCACCGACCGTGATCTCGATGCTTGGGCCGTCCATGTTGTGGTCGGCCCTCCCGGGCTCAACGTCTATCGTACCGGCATCAGTGCCGATGTCGGGGATGTTGGCTAGGAGAGCCGGCGAGATGTGTATATCGTGTTTCCTCTGCAGCTGGGTCATGACAGACTGAAATAGGTCTTGCATTAAGCCCTTGATGTCTGGCACAACAGAGCGTGCGGGCTCGGCGGCCGCGATCGGCTTGGACGTAATTCTGGCGATCCTATGGGACCAAACTCTGATGCGGACATCGAAATCCCCGAGAATATCTCGCTCAGCATCCGCGGTCGCTTTGGAGATGGCAGAGTTCCAAAATGTGAGTATCCGCTCGTTTATTTCACGTTGGAGCTCGAGCTCCTCTCCTGCATGCCCTGCAAGCCAGTCATCGTTGTCGTGTTGCATACTAGCGAATGGGGCGCGGCTGGCGCTGGGTTGGAAAAGTAGGTACACTTGAGAAAAAGGGCCTAGGAGCTTGGTTGAATGATGGATAGGTATAGGCGGGAAGAAGGGGAAATAAATAGAATAGACTAGCGGTGGAAGTCGAGAAAAGGAAGGCGTTTTGAGCCAAGGCCCAGGGCTGGAGGCCCGCTACGAGCGACAAGGACGATGGGACCCCTGTCCAGTTAGCTGCCGTCTATCTCGCCGTCTGATCACCTATCTAGTGTAGGTATGTCGCGGAAGTTGCGCCTGAGCACGATGGCAGATTCAGCCTCTTTCAAGCCGGTTTTCTTTTGTTATCCCTTCGCCACCGAAGCTGTTAGCGACGCCTAACATTAAGCTGAGAGCATGTATTTTTCGGCATAAAACACAGCCACGTCCATGTTGGTTCTGGGGTGTAGCTAAGGAGATCCCCGGTGACCAAGGGCCCGTGGGAGCGGCCGGTTAGGGCGGCCTGGATACTACGCCGTTTCAAATGTCGAGGCTTAGGAACCATTCGATTGTGCTATAAGCGCCAACCATAAACCACATTACAGTTCATGGTTTCATAATACAACAGACTTAGCCCAGGTGCTGAAGTGCACCCCGGCCAAACGCACACCTGTGGCGGCCTCTTTCGTAGTAGGTCCTGCCAGCCGGCAAGGCAGAATGACTCTTTACTGCTCTTCAAGCACAGGTTAAAGGGTAGCAGCCGAAAATTTCTGTTCATGTCTAGAAAACACTGTACAGGGACCTAAAAATTTCTAGCAAGCTATGTGCATAAATAGGAAATGGCCATGCCCGTACTCACCATTCTCATCCGGGGCCCCTAGTATTCCTACAGTGTCGACAGACAATCGCACTGTCCTCGCTGCACTTCACCTCGCATAGTCACATAGTAAAATGCCTGCCAGAGAGTCAATCACGGCCTGATAGGCTCATTAGCCCATCTATTACGTAGATCTTATTCCAAGGCTGCGCGATAGGCCAGGCATCCAACCGCTGCCGAACTGGGCAACACTGCGGACTCTTTCGGCAGATAATATCGGTTGCTTTTGTTCCATATACAATTCACGAAAGTAGCTCCAGCTCAGGTATCGTTTATAGTTCTGTGCGTAGGTAGTATCTCCGTCTGCATACTTCTTCTTTACAGAGGCCCCAAGCTCTATTTAACCCCTAGGCTCTACTTCCACTCCCAGTCCAGGATACGTAACACGGTCAGCTCGTCTTTCACATTACGTGCTATATACACCCAAATTTAAGCCTAGTAGTTGAACTTTAAACCTGCAAACGTCTATACATTCCGTTATCACTAGCCTAAGACCTAGGCAGCCTGCCGCCTTACTCAGATTGCCGCTAGCGAACAGCGCTTGGACAGATTGCTTCCCATGGAGATCAACGCTTCTTGTTCAGAGGCCCGTTGGAGTACCCTAAAAAATAGAAAACTCATACGTCACAGACTTGGAAGTTATCGTTCGATGCGAAGCGTCATGTACATCGAGGCAGCTCCATTTGGCCATCCTTAAACCCAGGGGCCCTTGTCTTACGCATCAGATATAGCTTACGTGTTGAATGTGTTATTACCAATGTTGCCCCCGAAAACCCATGTCAAAGGTCAACACACCGAGCGAGATTGCCACCCATGTATAGCCGCTTCTGAATACCTATCCCGGGATCTCTCAGATGCTCTCCTGGCCACCATGCATGCCTATGTAGTCTAGTATTGGCCTCTGGGAAGAATTGACAAACGACGGAAGATATATGAGCCAAAGCAACTCTTCGCCTGTCCATAGCTTCGGGCCGGAGACCGTGTAATTCTACTGAAGCTAGAATCTCAAGTTACACATTCAAAGGCTTATCGGTAGGCGCGTTAGGTTACATATGTGACATGTCCGATATTAACGTTGTATAGGTCCTTGGAGATGGCGATGCCAGGATCTGTGTTATTTGTGGAGCAAGAGTGTCAGCAAGGGTGATGTCGGAATACGGTATCTTAGGACTGTTCAGGGACAGACGGGGCTTGCCTTCTGTCGGAACTTGCCGTGTGGGGAACGACCCCAGCCGGGGGCAATTTCCCTTGGGCGTCAACTGGTGCCCAGTAGCGCCCACTTGGCCAGACTTTGCACTCGACATGACAATATACGCCTTCATCTCAATGACTTTGAACTTGGGTGAAATCGTACCATCTTGATGCCAAATCCATCCGCGCAGTGGTTCCAACACCTTCCTCCGAGTACGGGCCGGGAAAAGCAATAATGAAGATAATCCGATTCGGCAGGCGGAAGGCTGTCGCCGTCGCCGTCACTGTGAGCTGCGAGCAGTGCGGGTACACGTGTACGGGCACGTTGCCGCCGATCACGATGATCCCGTGGCGGAGGAGGTAATTACCAGGCTTGAGGTTACGCGGGATCTTCAGGTCCCACTTACCGCCCTGGAGAATCATATTATACTGGCTCCACGGCAACACTGAGTTTATGGACACACCGACGCGGTCCTCTTTGGGCACTTGGGCGGGATGTAACTCGCCGTGACGGTCGAACCGGCGCGGACGGGCGCGTGCATTGCCGGAAGCCAGGTCGCGAGGGGGTAGCCCCGATTGCAAATAAGATAGGGGTGATTGACGCCCTAGATGGAGTTGTGCCACCAGCGCTGCTGGATGCTTCGCTGACCCTCCTCTAGGGCCCACAGGTAGTGTCTTCAGACGCGATTAGAAATAACCCGAGCTCTGGAAGCAGCGCCGACACCCGTTGAAGCTGTTATTCTCACCCAGCATAGTCAGCGAACCATGGTATAGTTGTAAATCCCGCCCTGTGCACGAGCCCCGGCGAGGAACAAAAGGCCGGTATGGAGGAGTGGTAATAAGGTTTTGTCGTACTTAAGGTGCAATTGCTAGAATGCAATTGCGGCGTCGCTTTTGCGCGACAGGTTCCATGACTATCATTGACTGGAAGTAATAGTCTGAGTGATGGACGGCGTCAAGAGATAAAGTTCACAACTAGAGAGCGACTAATTAGTATTGCTCGCTAGATAGCGAAGGAAGGCACTGATAGTGCCGAACAGTGGTCTTATATCGCGGTAAACCCCATTACCGTGACCAGCGGTTTCGGAAGTAGACTACCCGTTTTGCTCTGCCGGAATATACATGGCAACGCCAGCACGAAACCCGGCATAGCGGTAGCAAAGGCCGCTATGGTAGCCGCTATGGTCGTCATTATAAAGTATATGTGCCCAAGGTTAAGGTGCGTCCGGTGCAAGCCCATCGGCTAAGTTATTGGCTTGGCTTGGCAGTAACTCCACAGTTGGAAAGTGTCGCTCCGTAGGATCCTGAGAGACTGAATGAGTAAGTGGGGAGACGACTGCTAACTGCATATTCAAGGTGCGGCAGGGCTCTAGCTTTGTGTCCAGTCCCTTTCCCCTCAAGAGCGTATCACTCAAATCTGAGGCAGCCATTTAACTGTCCCTTTCCGATCATGGAATAATTAATCTGCCGTCTTGTCGACACAACCCACTGTATCATCTGGCGTTATACTATGTATTATTACGGAACGTTGGCTGCAGGACAAGGAACTTCCCTCGTAAGCGAATGTAACAATAAATCTCGGGACCGATGCGGGTTCGTTGTTGTAGTCGATTCGCGACGCACAGCTTCATTTTGGATCTCTGAACTGCACACCAATCGCGCACATCTGCGAAAATGAACGACGGAGATCAACGCATGCTGATAACCACCTAATCCCATCTTGGTTATACTGCGGTGAGATGCTTTTTCTATTCTACGTACGTGATCCTTCCTATAGAATCTACCCTCTTTGTAATGTGGTTTCCTTTGTGGACGAAAACGGACATCCCGCCGAAGAAAAAGGAGCTTGGGCGCTTCTTGAATGCCAGATATTCTCGGACGGCTTTGCCTGCCTGAAAGCCCCACTGGCCGTGAACTCCCACGGCCCGGAGGGGTCGTCCGGCATGCTAGTGGCATAAGGGAGAGCCATGTTGAACTCGGCCAATGGGTGTGCGGGCAGGTTGAGCCACGGTGAGGGCCTGAAGATACGGCGCTTAGACTCAGCTACCCGCAAGCAGTTCTTAACTGAGTCTTTTGAGTGTCGGCTGTCCTTCAGCCCCTTGTTGACTTGGGCGATGAAGGCAATAAGCTTGTCTGAGAAATTGACGGAGAAGTCGCCTTGAGCGTCTAGGAGCTGCACGTATTCGGCTTCTGGGCTCCCATCGGGCTTCGCAGCAGCGGCCGCCCGAATGGCACGCGTCAGGCCCGTACCGAGGGTGTATTTGGTGCCGTCCCAACGAGCTGTGGAAGGAATGTAACGCATGAGCTGGGCGCGGCGCCAGGAGAAAATTGGGTTCCTATGAGGATGTTAGCCGCCGTTGTGTGCTCGATAATTCGCTCTTTCGTCCCGGACAAAGATGCTCACCAGAAATCAACCATTAGCAGCGCCGCAACCTCTTTCTCAGACAGGAGCTTGCTCTTAATGATTCTCTTCACCCCCTCGACATCCTCTATGCCAGGGACCAAAACCTTCCAGGGTGCCTAAGCGATACTGTAATTAGAAGTTTCCATGAAATTGCATCATGCAGCCTGAGCTGTGACACTCACCTGAGCCTCTCTATCTCCCGCAGGGTTGCGTGGAGAACCAAAGTCTTTACCAAATTCATGTAGAGTACGCAGGCCCAACTCTCTTCTCGCTTTGTCGTATGTGTCATAGGGGATGCTAGCAACTAACAGATCATCTTCCTGCGGCCAAAGACTCGGTCAGTCGCTTCAGCCCAACATTGAGAGTATAGATCCATGTTTATGATTCTCACCCTCGTTGCAAGATGGCCCACACAGAGGCGCAAGGCATCTCTGTTGAAAAAAAAACCTTCGGGAATCTGAATGCTTTGCCCCTCTGCCGACTGTGACACCCTGATGTTTACCGATGTAGTCAGTAGAATATGAGCGATCCACTGCTGAACATGAACGGCGACAGGGTTAGGCGTTGGCTCCTTCGTCAGCACTGACTCTCCAAAGTCTAGTTTCATGCGCTTGTCGAACCTGTCAGACCTCGGTCAGTTGTTTTGGTGAAGAAAAGGAGGCACCTGATCTGCTAGATCTCCTTCAATATCAGCCAGACTTACCACGCACGATTTCCCTTGAGGACAATCGTAGCCATGTCCTTTCCACTTCCGAAATTAAATGATGTATTGTGCTTCAGAGCATCGTACGAGTTTAGGGGATGGCCGTCAGGAATTCGGAGAGGATGTTGGTCAGTGTGCCAATGTACCCATGGGTTCTCAAACTCCTTCATGATGATTCCTCCATTCGGGTGCCCACAGAATACACCGAGTCCTTGTGTATCGCCGGCGAACGCGTCGGTAGAGCTCCCGAAGAAGAGCCATCGAGCCCGGCTGCCCGCCGCTGAGACCCTCTCCCGCTTGTGATAGTCAGTGAAGCTCTCTAACAAGTGGGACTACCAAGAGGCTGAGGCTTGAAACGGGAGAGAAGAAAAAAAAAGCATACATTGTAGAAGTGGAAAACACCAAGCTCATGACTATAACTGGCGACCTGCAACGAAGACAGGGGAGAATCCACATTTGTGGGATCACTTGCTGGGGGGACTGCGACGATGGCAACGGTGTTGGTCCTGAAGGAATTCTCGACCAACTCGTCGATGTCGGCAACCTTGGAAGTTGGCGGAGACCTAGCTGGCTTTGCAGTGCTTTTCTCCGGGGTGCAAAAGACAACTAGACGCACTCGAAACTGCTCCCTCTGAGGCCACTTTAACCCAATACCTTCGTCTGCGGCGAATGCTCGCCATGTATGATCAGGTAGTTGGGCGAGGAGATCGGAAAACTTGAGGGCCTCCTCTTTCTTGGTCGCCTTGGAAGCCAGATACCGTCCGAACCATTCTTTCTCTAGATTGTTGGCAATGAAGTCGGTATCCAACTTGAAGGGCTCTATGTCTCGACCCTCGATGTATTGATAAAGTTGCCCTTCGTTGTCTCCCCGGGTATCCGTGTCGGGATTGGTGCCGTTGCTGACGGCGGCGTGCGGGAGGCTCTGGACGTCCAGGCGTATCCACACATGCTCCGCAACACGACTCCCGTGATCAATCTGGTGGCTCTTATCATCCACAATGTCGCCAACCACAAAGCCGAGGTCTGGTGGGACTTGAAACACAGCACGAACGCACTTGGCCTTGTCTCCACGGGCGACAGTCCAGAATCGGTGGATGTTGACATTGTCGTGGCCTGGAACGCTGAACTTGGCATAATCGAAGTTATCGATGTAAACTCCTGGAGACTCGGTTATTGCCACACTCTTCCCGTTTCTCACAAACTCGTTGACTATGGCCATGATCTATAACGGAAGGACACATTAGCGACTGAGAGGGAATGCTGATAGCTCCGTCCTTCGCTTACCTCTGGATCCGAATGCCTCCCCTTGCTCCTATCTTTATTATCGATGCTTGCTACTTCATCTAGGAGTCTCATCTGATCCTCTATCAATGTGTCGTTTTGGTCTCGCCTTAGGATCGTGGAGTCGGCAACCAGTTCCACAGCATCCTTCAAAGTATTGTTGGCTTGAGAGAGGTGAACAATATCTCCGTTCTTCTGAACGTCGAGGTTCCACTTGTTTTTCGTATCGTATTTCCCGTTCTTTCTCAGGTCGTCAATGGTGATGTTGTCGTTGCCTAAAAGAAACCGATATTGCTGCAAGAGGTGATCAGGCTTATCTTCGCACATCTGCTCCCAATACTACGAAACGGCGTCTGTCAGCATAAGTCTTCGTGGATACCGATCTGCAGAAGCCAGGCGGTCTTTACCTCTGGGACCTCGCAGGTGAATGTGATTTTGACGATCTTTCCATTTTCCCTTTGCACTTCCCATTCACAGTATTCATCTTGGTTCTCTCTCATGTCGGCGAGTGCCCATTTTTTCTGGCACTCTCTGAGATTCTTCGGGAATGCTTGCCAGGAAATCTTGCGTTCTTCCGGCGAGTTGTCGGTCGACACCGCCAGGGGGTTATAGATGTGGGCACTCTCCTTCAACATTTGCTTTCCGATGACGTCGGATACCACCTTGTCCCAGGTTTCTGCGTCGAGATCCTGCAGGCCCCCAGGCTGGCCGAAGATTCTGTTAGGAGGCATGTTGCTCGACTCTTGCGAACCTCTCCGGGAGTGTTGCTGGCTTAGGAATTTGATCGGCTCGTATTCAGTAGGCTGAGGAGTCGGGGAATCTTCTTCGCTCTCTGACTGAGTCGTGCTCAACGTGCATCATATGGTTGAATTATGTGAAGTCTAGCCTTGAAATAAGGAAGGGATTTGGAGAAATGAAAAAAATGGGTGGGCAGGGGTGCATAGCGGATGCTCGGCGCCGTAGTCTCTTGTCACTGCATTTGATTTTGCAGAACCAAGTGAGCCCAAAGTTCGAAACTGGTCATCTTAGGGCGAGCCGTGCTTAGCGCATGCTATTTGGGGTACCGAAATGTGAGTGCTTTTGTCGGAGCTCGTATGGTAGGCGATGACGCGTTGTTGTTTGAAGTTTATTAGGTAACTGAAAGATTCTGTGCAATATACCCGCTACCATTTCGTAAACCCAAACCAATCGTGAATCGTCGGTCGTCCTGGATCCTTCACCTCATTATGCTTATGAGCCCAATTTGGTGATAATTCTGTGGTAGTGGCCGGTGGGGCCAATGATCTTCGGTCAGGTTGCAGAAGACGAAGATATAATTAGTTGTTATGTATAGTGTTGGGTTACAAACATGCAAGCGCTCGCTCCAAAAATCCCGGCTCTTTGATGAAGAGGTGACAGAGAGAGCGGAGAAAGCTAGGTGTCAGATGACAAAAAGTGTCGACGAATACGTGTTAGTTAGCTGAGATGCCGAAAGTCCGTACCCGCCGGGCGCAAATTCTGGCAAAAGGCTATCTCAACTAGCGGAGGTGCATGAGAGGCCACATCCAACTACCCATGTCGCCCCTTGAGTCACCTTGGCAGAGCAGTTCTATGCCGTCGTCGTATCTAACACAGCTCCCTCTCATCTCCCTCATCCGAGTTAATTAGCGGTCCCCACCACCAACTGTCTGAAGCCGCCAGACCCGATGTGATCCCAAACACTGCCAAGGCCGGAAAAGAAGGCGCCAAAGTTCATGTCGGTGGCCACCGTGGATATCTGCGCCTTGCTAACCGCGGACAAGTCAACATACCGCGTCCAACCACCAAGCCAACCGCATGTATTTGGACCAAATCAGATCTCACAAGATGGGCTCCGCACCGCCGACTATAGGAGGGTGGCCACTTGTCGATTGTCGCATCACGCAGAGCGTGGTATGTCTGCTGGTCGAAACCTCAATGAAGCCGTCATCAGCAGCATACCAAAAACCGGGTCCTATGCCGCTTGTTCCGAATAAAGAAGGTGATGCCATCCAGCCAGTCCAACTAGGATAGGCCGGTCGTACTGCTGAAGGTGGTTGTCATCCGACGGATATGTAGTATGCACCACGCGATTGCCGAAGTGGTTTAAAGTCTCCATCCAAGCGCCTGTCGCGCCAAATGAACATTGGGGCCCACCACCCACCGTCCTCCCCCGAACCGCTTTTCCGAATGCTGTCAAAGGTCCAAAGTTGTGGCACTGTATCGTATGAGTGAATAAGCTGAACCTGGGCCGCCCAGTCGCTATGCTGAGTTGAGGAGAGGATGCTGTAATAAATTACACGTCTGACAGGTAATTAGCGGTTCTCGAACGTGGGCAAATACCGGCTGTAATTCACCTCTTGATCGTGGTTAGGCCGCGCCCACACCAGATAAACGCAATAACTAATTAGAGAGTCATGATATTCAAAATACCTTGGCGTGAGTAATGGCATTAGGGCAGAAGAGTGGCTCAAGAAACGACAAAGGTGGGGACGGCTTCCAGTCTCCATAGGGTTTGTTATGTATTTGTCTGGGTCCTTGGCTGCCGGAAGGGAAAATGCCTGACGACCTAACTCCGCGTGTGGCCTTAAGCAAATGTTATTGGTAGAATTGGACTGAATGCGTGCGAGTCCAATGCATGAAGGCCAGGCAAATCTGCAGGGATAATTAACCATGCCTCAGATCGTAATTTGTGTCCGCGGTCATGGCGGCTAAGTCGTTTCTTCAAAGGATGTACGGAATATTACGAAAAGGATGTGCGCTTGCTGCAGGGCACCGGTAGCTAGCCCATAATTGATAATCTTCTATTATGATTACAGCATCTGTGCATGTTAAAAATGGAATTGTACGTATTGCCGGGAAGTGATTTGTGCAAGTTGTGCCGTTATTCACGTTTCCTCGAAAGATGGGTGATTGTAGCTGGGGACTGAAAACGGGCTTCTTAAGATGTGCAACGGCAGTGTGTTGGGATCGCCAAAGCTCAAGGAGAATTCAGGAGAGCTCAGGCCAAATAAACTGCAGCTCACTGCAGCTCAGGGCCACTAGCCACAAGGGCGATTGTGAGTGCACAGATTTGTCTCCTCTAACCTACTGTTAGTACCCTTTCTGTATTGGGCGGGTGACGCCCAGCTTGGCAAGGGCAACTCCAGTGGCTTCCCCAACACTCAACTTCCTACCCCATTTGACCACGGATTCGCGAATCCGCTAATTACCAAACATATTATGAGAAGTTTATTCCGGTCCAAGAACCCCATCGATTGCCCTGTGTCCCACCGCAGAATAGCCATCGACTAAGCGTTCTCCATATGGCTGCATCCAAGTATCTACTTACTCGTCAGCACGACCACAAAGTAAAATGAAAGAAAAACAGGAGAAGGAGTACGCGGGTCACCCGTTGGGGGAGGGGGAGGGTTAACTCACCATATGTGGAGCTAGGCTTCGTTGAGCAGAGCCATATCATTGTGCTCTTGACATTTTCGATCAAATCGTCCTGAGGGAACTCGGCCTGGACAGCGGCATACTCGGCCTCGGTAATGCCGCGATCCGGTCCCGAAAAGTCCAGGGCAATTGCTCTAGCGACCGCTTCCACCTCAGGCTCCTTAAAGTACGCAATCTTGCTCTCCCCGTGCAGGGCGATGGCGTCCCAGACGAGCTGTACGCGGCGTTCCTCCCAGCGCCTGCCGTCGCGGTGGCCGCGGATGAAGGTGCGCGAGGCGATGGCGCCATCCACCTCGAAGCGCCGGTCCGGGCTGACGATGGTCGAATTGGGATCCCTCTCGAATCCGAGGTCATGTAGGAGCGCCGCCACGGCGTGCACCTCCTCGTCGACGAGCCCCCGCAGCGTATCGTTGTGCTGCAGCGCCAGCGCCCCGAAGAGCCACGAGCGCATGACGTGCTTGTACAGCGCGTCGTCGCTGTGCTCCCGCGCGAACCGCTGCGCGTCCCGTACGATGGGCGTGTAGATGACCGAGACGCCGGCTATCGTGTGCCGGGGAGGCCGGCCGTTGTGTGGGCTGCTGCCCGGGAAGGGTTGGGCGAGTGCTAGGGAGGAGAGGTAGCTTGCCACGAGGGAGAGATAGGCGAATCTGATGCAGACCATTTTGCAGAAGTATTGAGCGAGAATCGGCCGTCTGTCTCTGAGAGTCGTTGTTCGTTGAGGGCCAAGGGCGGTAGATGGAAGTTGAACATCCTCGTAATATATATAGTCGGCTGACTTTGGGCGTGCGACATCAACTGCTGAGAACAGCATGCCCACCGCCTCAGAGCAAATTTGAGCACATCTGTTAGCGGTTTCCTGCGATACAACCCGCCACGTCTCGGCACATACGGACCGTGGCGTTGACACCCGTTTCTTGGCTGTTTACATTGTCCGACGGGCCTCGGATCTTGATTGACAGCCGGTTTGCTTCGGCGCTTGATTTCCCAGCCAGCATTACGCACTCTCATATAGATTAGAGCTCGGGAACTATACGAATCTCGGAACTAATGAGAAGATTTGCGAAGGATTCTTGTCTAATAACCCGAGAGTATGACCCAAAGGCAAGATGGAATCACAAAGCGCTCGGGGTGAAATGGCTGACTGAGAATTAGTGAGGTCGCTCCATCCGTAAATCCTCAAGTAGGAACTGAGGGCTTGCTCTGCTGAGGTGAGGCTCGAAACGTGGCCCTTCGATGTTGTACCTGCCTAGCAGACAGAGAGCCGCCTCTGGGGTTAGACATAGTGTACTTGCTTCTCGAGAATGGCCCCACGGCGATCGTCTCGAAGAACTCTGATCCTTCCGCCGGCCCACCAGCCTCTCGGCCCTCTAGGCAGTAAGGATCCCTCATTGCCCCGGTAAGGACGGTTGTAACCGCTCGGATACTAGGACTGTGGAGAACATCCTACTTTCGACTAATTAAGTATAGAATGTCTATTCTCCTCCACTATACCTAAGCTAAGGGTTTGCAGGTCCTTCTGTTTTACATTCAAGAAACCATACCTCGAAGGCCAGGTGAAAACCTGCAACAGAAAGTTTAGGCTTCGATAATCCATGAATCCGGTTGGCTGCAAATGCCAAGGCCTATTGTCTCTCAACCCTATCGCTTCGGGACCCCCGGAAGTCATCAGCTCCACTGATTCCTACTTCCTGGCTGTTATTAGGCAGTAGCCTGCAGAGGGGGCTGAGCAACCACGGTTAGTGGAATGTCTCTCTTCGGATCCAACAAAGGGAGGTGAGGAGGGCCGGATTCGAACCGACAACTTATGCAGCCCATGCACAGATTTCCAAGCGCAACACTCCCACTGTGCCAACCCCCCTATAGAATGCCTACTAAGGCGAGTGTCAAGTCTATACTGGCAAGCGATCCAGTTCAATCTCAAAGCTTTTACTCCGCTTCTCTTGCTTGATCTTCTCGCGGTTGGTCGTCAAATGCCAAGCCAGCACTGTAAGGGCGGTGAGCCCTGCCGAAATAGTGAGTAGAATCCATATGTAGTTGGAGATGACGGGCTCTCCCTCGCTCGGTCTCCAGTTGAAGATCGTGGTTGAGAAAATAGACTAGCAACAGGTTAACAGTTTGTAGATAGTGTCTAGGGGCATGCAGTAGTAGACTGACGCCGACGCATGACAATGGGAGATATATCATGCCTAGCACAGCGATTGACCTCATTTGCGCATTCTCAATCTGAGATTCTAACGCAATCGTCGTATTCGCCTTGGCAATGTGCGTGTTGACGATGGAGTCGTCTCGAGATACTTGGCTCCATACCTAAAGAAGAGCGAGTCGGTCAGTCGTCCCTATGTGGCAAACCCGGCTCCGGAAGGAAAGGGACTGTCGGTCTGCATAGCCAATGATAAGTTCTCCGCCATCATATTACACTCGTCAATCTTGTCCTCATACTCGTCCACAATATCATTTATCCTCCGTTTGATAAGTGACCCCGTTTCAAGAAAAGTTGCACACCTCCCGTTTTCTCGGGCAAGCAAGTCTATCTCGTCTAAAACCTTGTTCAACTGCCGCTTGAACGAACGGATTTGGTCGACTAGCGTGCGACTGCGCAGACAGATGGCGAGCGACTCGCGCATCTTCAATGAGTTCAGGTCGGAGTACTTGTTCTCCAGCATGTCGGAATCGATTGTGAAGCTGTTGACGAGGTCCTCAGCTAGGTTAACGAGCCGCTTGCGCTCGAGCTCGGCGAATATTCCCAAGCACAGGAGTGGGTGGTCGATGTAGTTTGTTGCTGACCGGAGACTGGTCTCGATCTCACGCGTTTGATTGGTGTCGCACCCATAGAAAATGGAGTAGTTGGTGTTGTTCGCGGGGTTGTGCGTGCTGGATAGGGCTAGATCGTGGGGAAGAGCGGCTGACATTCGGGCGGTGTAGGCTATGCTTTGTTAGTTCGAGGCTGAGAAGTGGTGATAACAACGTGAGAAGTGACGCTTGCGTACATATCTCGACTCTGGATGGGTAGTCATGTAACTGGTGGCGGGTAGATGAGTAGTAGGCAACCCGCCTTGCGATAGTTCGGGTTATACTCCGGTGGACGTGCAGGGTCTTGACCAACTTTCGCCAGACCCCTTCTGTAAATGGCAGATATGAGACTGGGTAGGCCTGCCCTTCGAAGACGTCGGGGCCTCGACTGCAGATGCTGAGCAGTCCCCACATCAACACTGGCCTTGTCCATGGTATGATCAATGTCGACGATACATAACCTACACAATGTAGCTGAAAGCTTCTTTCCCATTCTGTATGTCTTCCTGAACCTATGGACCTCGTCAGAGACTGATCGGCTACGCCGAACCAAGGTAGCGGGTGGTTATCGCATACTGAACTAAACCACGTGTTCCAGTCATCCTTCCCAGTTAGCCTCTCCACCATAATATCCTTTGAATCGTCAACCGATGCTCACAACATTTAGGTGAACCAAGGTTGCAGACCTTGTCTTTATATCTCTGGATTAGCACCGCTGTACGTTCTGCGTACTGAAACGTACTAAAGTCATATGTCGACATAGGACGATTATAGCCAGATCAGTCCACCTTTCAAAACACTGATCATAAATACACCTCCGCCAGGTTCAAAAAACGGACAGCTCCAGCAGCCAAGCCACCACAAGCCGTCCGGTTTTGACCCCGGCAGAGGTATAGCGGCCTGTCGGAACTTGCCGTGTGGGAAACAACCCCGGTCGGGGGTAATTTCCCTTGGCCTTCAACTGGTGCCCAGCAGCGCCCACTTGGTCAAATTCTGCACTGAACATGACAATATACGCCTTCATCTCAATAACTCTGAACTTGGGTGAAATCGTGCTATTTTGATGCCAAATCCATCCGCGCAGTGGTTCCAACACGGCCCACCGCAGTCTGCCAATACCTAGTGGAGGCGTGAAACAACGGTGCCGTGGGCTGATAGGTCAGCAAGGAATGCATATAAGGAGATGCCACGTCTCGCTCGCTGTGTTGTAACTTGCCACTTCAAGCTTTCTCACACTATCACCGACTCTTTAGTTAACTCCTTGGTTGCGTGATGCTTGTACCCTAGCAACTGCAAGATATTTAAAGTCTCGTAACACTGCCATGATCATAGCATCGTCAAATCCGCCCTGTCCCCTTCGCGGGTTCGCGGCGTGCGGTGGGTGGACGAGGAGGACGGGAGTTGGACCGCTTTCGCGTCTCCTTCATGGGTCAGCTCCGCCGGCCTCAAGAAACTACTCGACACATAACGCGCTAGTCGCTACTCGGTCCAAGTACCTTCGTCCCACGGGACATTTTAGCCCTGGGATTAGCTAACTCGAAATGATCAAATTCTCCAGTTGAAGCAAGACGTTTTCCGAATCTCGATCCAGAACGTTCCCAAAGAGAGTTAGTCGACCTAGCCCCACGTGCCCGCATCGTATTAGCGCAGACATGGCTCCAGGCGCCTATATTACAGAAAAATTGAGCAGCCGACGGTGATACCAGCTGTGGAAACTGATGGAAGAATGGTTGGGGTTGATCTTAACTCCACAATTATCATGAATGACATGCCAGCTCTCCCTATGTTGCTGGTAACTCGCGTGATAGTGTCTTCCTGTCTCTTCGGACTGGGACGGGTCGCGAAGGAGGGATGATGCAAAAATTGCGCCCCAAGGTTTCTAGAGTTCGTGCTCTCAGTTGGTCTAGTAATGGACTCCATTTCCAAGCTATTTGCGACAGTAAAGGGAGCTATAAGTATAGTTCATTGGAAGGGCTTGTTTTACAACGTGGCGACTCAGGAGTCTTTTTCTCTATTGCTAGGCTATACAAAGCCTTGTATATCTTAAGGGCGATATTCTCCTATGTAACGAACAACCTTCCTGGAATTGACTTGTAAATCATTATCCTATGCCTTGATATAGGAGCAAAACCACGCAAAAAGAAGTTCACCGACTATAATCCGGCCTTGGCCTAGTATTCTGTAGAATGAAACCATGAGACAGAACGGCCGTAGTACCGAAGCTGAGCTAGAGGTGGCGCCCAGTAAACAGCCCGACGCCCCCCGCATCAGGATTGACGCCAATGGCTGTAAGGTCAACGTTTTTAGTGGGAGATAATTGCAGAGCGCAAGAAGTGGGCGTCATGATCCACCCATTAATTAGCTATACACAAGTCCTATTCGCCAAGATCCAGTACGATACGGTCGGCCAATCTGCATAGTCATTCACGAGTAAGTTAGGTAATATATAGATATAGAGGCCAGCGCGCAGCCTGGCCTTTAAGGGAATTAAGCCGTCCATACCTAACGAGTTCTACATAGCATATCCGGAGGTTCAGGGGCAAAAATCAGGTATATCTTCTGATGAGCTGACTTCCCTTGTCGAGAAATCTATAGCTAGCATCCTAGGCAGTGGTAGCGGACCCGGCACTGGGAAGACAGACGTAGCGAACGAAGACGGGAAGTTGAGGCGGGATTAGAGCATTGTAGTAGAATACTCGAGATGCCGTCACAAAAATATAAAGTGCTGAACAGCAACGCTAGGAGCGCAAGTCCCCATGGCCAAGAGCTTTACAACACTGTGAAATGCTCAGTGGGCAAATAAAGATGGTCCTAGTGCACTTCAAGGTGACGTCTTAGAATTGTAAGGACAGTAAACAAGCGCAGTCATCTCCAGGCCGACCCTTCATAAGGCTATACAACCAAGGGCGCAATATAGGCGATAGCTTTATCAAGGTGGAGAGGCAAGGCAGGTTGTGAACATAATGGCATGGATGATGATACATTAGCAAAGATGACATATGAAATGGGAAAACAAATCTAAAAGCACGAAAAGAAGAGCGACGAAGACGGGAAAAGCAGTCAGCAGCCGAGATGTTACTGGCAAACCTCGCTCCATGGTTAGGAGGGTGGGGTTCCGATTATAATCAGCACCTGTCCAATGCCTCATCGGTAATTCCGTGTTCACTCGTTTCCATGAGGAAATCCGAGCACATGGAATGGCAAGGCAGCCTCGACGGGAGCTTAGCAAAGGGGGGGGAAAGTCTTTGTCAAGCTCTCACGGTTCCAAAGACTGGGTCTCTGCGGAAGGGGTATTACACCACTGTAGACGTCGTTACCCGACGTCGTAACTTTCTTGGGTCGTAAGGAATGCCAAGGCCAACCCGGGCTTGCTCCTTTTCAAGCCATCTTAGGTATGTAAGGAGCCTTACCTTGTCTTTTGCCCAGAAGCCGGTGGTCGATGGCCCACGATGGCCATCTCAGCGATGCGATTTGCAGTCTCATAAAGCGAAGGGGGGATACAAGAAAGTTCAGAATATGACACCCGCTCCATCGCGGCTTCGGAGAAAAAGTGAAGTCGTTCCGCGAGGACGAAAATAGAATCTCCTAGATGCACTAGATGCCAAGCCCGCATCCCGCTACAATGATGAGCACCCAGATGCCATGACGCCCATATTAAGTCGGAGATGGGGTAAAATGGCCATGGTGGCCACAACCAAGCCATGACACAACCCGAACTTCTGGGGTAAGCTGAGCCGCCTCAATCGGGGGTTTCCATGTCAGCTTGTGCCGAGTGCGGCATTACGCAGTGCGGGGGTGAGATGTGCCGCAATCTAGGTGTTTTACAGACGTGATTCAATATTTCCAGCTTTGCTGCACCGCTACACACCCTTTTGGCGGGGCATTACTGCACTTCAACGTGTTCTCTTCCATCTTCTTCGCACCACCCTTTCCCCTCTCGCCGTCGACAGTTGTCAATGGCGGTGTATATCCACCCTGTCTCACTCCTCCACTCTCGGGCTTCACCGCACTCCACGTTGGAGCCGCTGGCTTCAAACGCGGGGATTACTTGCCAACCACCACCACCGCCTTTCTGCACCGACACCCCGCATAAAACAGGGGCTTTCACAGTCCTCTTATAATCTGATCTCAACTTCTCTGACATCTTAGAGCGTTTGTTACTATCTCAATATCGAACCTACAATAATTCGCAGGCCATATAATTTCGGCCGCCCTCAACGCTTAGAAAACCCGATCACGATAAAGAAGGGGAAGGAAAAAAAAAAAAAAAAAAAAGTGGGTGCCCTTCACCGCCGCAGGGACAACGCAAATTCAACACCAATTAGCCCCTCCTCCTTCCCTTTCCTTTCAGACCGGAAATCTCCTAATTAACGCAAAGAGTGAAACAGAGAGAACGAAAAATGGAGTTAAAGTCAATAATGCTCAACATCAGCGCCATCCTCTCCAGCGATGAAGACAAGCTCCTCAACGGCATCTGGATCAGCCTCCTCAGCGTCGAGGCCCTCATGGTCCTGTGCGTCGCCCTCCGCGGCCTAGTCGGCGCTGTCTCCTCGCGGTGGGCTCTCACCCACCGTGCGCGGAGCAGAATGGGGCCCGCCGCCGATGTGGGGCATGGGAATATATTGTTATGACCTGGAACGGGACAGGAAGTGCAATGGGCGTGATACCGTTGTGCTGTTGGTGATGGTGATAGTAATGGTGGTTGGATCGTTTATTGCATAGCGGACGGTTGGGGGCATTCGCATTTGCATTTGCATTTAGGGGAGTTTGGAGAGATTTTCTGGTTTGTTCGGTTTGTTTTTGCATGTATTGCATGAATCACAGTATGATGGCATGATGGACGATGTGGGAATGAATGGATGAGTGTTGAGCTGGGACTCTCGTGGCTTAAGGAGGTTAGTGGGGGTCGAGCGCAGGGTAATTCATCGAGCAGCCACGTTATTGTAATGCATGACACAAGATCGGATTGTTGATCTGTACTGAGTACCCTGAGTTACTGCCCTAATTCGGTTAGCTAGGGATGACGGGAAGCACAACGTAGTTGAGGAACTGCTCCCCAAAGTGGATGTGGTTCATCCCCCGGAAAACATCAGGAGATCTGCAAATAGGACCATGTCAGCAGAGCACAACACATACGGTACGCGCACTGAGGAGTAAAAAGACCCACCTGTCAATGGGATCATCATGAACGAATATCCCCGACCCCTGAGTATCTCCGGACGCTACTTCAAACACCAACATGCCTCCTTTTCCGACAACAACACAGGTAGGCCAAACCTCAATGTCGATGGCATATACCTCGCCTTGGATCACAGGTAACACGTCTTTACTCGTGTAATCACGGTGGGGCAGCCAGTCGCGATGCTTGTGATGCTGCTCATTGACCTTCCTCAACGAGACCCTCAGCCATCCCTTGGTGAGAGGGACAGGGTCTCCTGCCGTGCCGGTGTAAAAGATCTCGCTGCCGTCTGCACCGAGGTGACGGAGCGTAACGAATAGGTCGATGTCACTGGGCGTCGGCCCTCCTCGATCAGGACTAATCGAGACGTTGAGGTGCGCTACAATGTGGCCGGTGATCTCGGTCTCAACGTCGAACGGAAGCGTTGCGAATCGTAGACACTGATGTTCCTTAATCGTGCCGAGGGCACGATAGGATAATTTCCTTGGACTAGCCGCCTTGGATGCTGCCTCTTTATCCGTTGTCAAGCCCAGATCAGGGGTTAGGAAGAATTTCGTATACCGTGTCCGTGCAAGCGGCCACTCGAGCTCCTCGCGTCTTGGAAACATCTCTTTCTCCTTCTGAGCGTCGTTGTAACCAGCATCGCCTCGACGAATAACGAGATTCACGGGGGCTACTTTGCCCGCCTCGGTCCAACCCATGCGGTCGTCACCTTTCAGGAAGGCATCCAAGAAGCTCCGTTGAATGTCAACCTCGTCCTCATAGTAGAAAGGGAGATCGTGCCGCCCCGTGATCATACGGAGGTACTTGAACTTTGAACCGGAATGCAGGAACCCCTGGATATTTCCTCGTAAGTGGAGCAAGATGCCGCCCCAGTTACCAACAGATAGCAGCGGCACCTCGATGTCGCCCATGTCATACTCCTTGGACGCATAATACTCCTGGTCCCGGAACCGGTTTATCTGGTTATCCACATTCTGGTCCCTTCTGTTTGCTACCAGCACATCTTCGGGCAAATCTCCCTCGATTGTGTCGGGTCCCCAACTCCGAGCGGCCCGGCCCGGTAAACCGTACTGGTTGCTGACGACCTGCCGATCCCACCAGAACCGGATGAAGGCATTGGAAAGGATGCCTCCATGGCGGCATCGGTCTCTGTAGTAGTCCGACATACCCTCCCACGGGACCATGGCTGCGAGCCCCTTTGGCTTTCGGGCTGCCACACGCCACTGGCTGCCGGCATAGTAACTGATGCCCAACAGACCAACCTTGCCGGAAGACCAGGGTTGCTCGGCGGCCCACTCGATGAGGTCGCAGAAGGCTTCGCTAGTGTCGCGCGACATGGTGTCCAGGACGCCTGGCGACTGGCCGGTGCCTATTTCATCAGCACGCACGACCGCATAGCCATGACGGGTCCAGAAGGCTGGGTCGGGCGTCTCCCATGCCGAGTGGGCGGATTTGTGCTGGGGGTTGACTTCTGAGAACGACTTGGCATGGAATCTGAAGTAGTCAGTAACTGGAACGTTAATCGCGGCTCATGGGCAGTCGGCTTACACACTATAGTGAATGTCCTTTCCGTACGGGCCATATGTGACGAGTACAGGGACGCGAGCAGAATCTTTGGGCCGATAGACGTTGCAGCGTATCAACTCCGTGCCTGTCTGCAAAAGCACGTTCACATTTTGCTCGAAGATGTATTCATACGAGGTCGTATCGACAGTAGCAATGTTTCCGAAAGTGCCCGCCATGGGCTCCCAACTGGGTTTGAGGCTGGGTGGCAGAAGCGAGTGGTATAAAAGAACGTTGACTCTTGCAAGAAGCCAGACTGGTACTCGGGCAGAGAACGGGCTGCCTTAACCACGGGCGTCGGACATCCGAGAAACGTTGTTCCATTGCTGCATTTTGCCCCACGCTGTCGGGGTGTCATTATCCAGTGTCTTTTCGATTTATGTTCGGTCCATCCAGGAGGCTTGCAATGCACTTGGTGGCTGTTAGGTAGAGAAAGGAAACATGGAGGCAGTTCTCAACCTCAAGCGTGGGATGCGAGCTCATTGCGCTTAGGTGTCAAGTGTAGAAGGTACTGTACTGGTACTTACCGTAGGTACCCCGCCTAAGGTGCCAAGGTGTGGGGGGGGGGGGGTCGCTTCTAAACGCCAGGAGAAAAGGCCAGAAGGTCCCCTTGCCTCAATGTCCCTTCCCTAACAACATGAATCTGAAGTTGAATTGGAGCTAGAACCTCAGGAGACGGGTTGGAGTCTAGTACGTCAAAGGCAGGTCTCGTCGCTTCCGACAGAAGTTGTGGAATTGATGAGGTCTAGAGCAACCAGCCTAATCGACAGGCGTCCGGGAGCTTCCCCGCTCTTGGGGTCCCGTTACCGAGTCGGTTGACTAGCTTTACGGTGCACGAACTTAACCAATCAGGCGGTCAATGCACAACAGGGAGACCTTCATTTGCCTTGGCTATTGAATGGCAGCCCCGCGCATGGATTCCGCCTCTAGAGCAATACTCCAACGAAATCTCCAAGGAGTAGACGGGGTATTAAGAGCCACTCGCTTCACCAGGCACAGATGCTGGGCCGGCCAGTTGGAGATCGTAAAGGCTGGTAGTTCCAGCCCCGACAGGGGTTCTGCTCCAGCGCATGTCAACGAGCAGGTTACCCCACTTCAGCCCCACCGATCGCGCAGGCCCGCACAGTATCCGGCATCCGCTTGAATGGCATGTTCGCTTGTGAGGTTGATGCTCCCCTTGCTTTTGTTTCTCTGGCGCCAAAACAACAGCGCACCCACCGGAAGACGCGGAAACGAGGGAAAGGAGCCAGTACGTTTCAAAGCAGTCCTAGTATTGATCAATAGCTTCTGCCAGCCCAGTATCAATCGCAACGGTGAGTCGGCCCCTGTGGGTCGACCCCTGGTTACCCCAGATATTCCCCGGATTCGTCTGCGAGCTGGGCTGTTAGCGCACCTGCAAGACGCTCGGTCCAGGTACCTATCCCCCTTCGAGACAGGCTGTGGTGCCCCTGCAATGTCGTTCCATCATGATGTACTCGTCACGCGATCCCGTGAGCCAGCCAACGTGATCTGTCCTGGAAATTACCCCGCCCGGTCTGACGAAACAGTCGAGACAGGGACGATGTGGCAGCTCTGGCCAATGCACTGCCCTCACCTAAATGGGCCCCCTTCCCCCGCTTCCCCCCCGAGCCTTTTCTTCCCCTCCTTCTCCCTTTGTCCAACGACATCCGTCATTGCCAGTTGTCCAACAACACTCCGTCCAAGAATCATCTTTGGTCTCATAAGGTAGGCAGATATCATCAATTCCTGCTCCTCATTTGTTCTGTCGTCGAGCTGGTTGCTCATTGGACGCTTTGTGGTGCAGAGACGACTCCATCACTTGATCCGCGCGCCTCCAGCACAACAAACAATCCAACATGTCTGAACCGCTCACCAAAGTCGACTCCGCCGTCCAAGGCATGGAGCCCGATACGGCCAAAGACGCCAAGCACCGGCGGGCCAGCTCGAGTGCAAATGGGGTCATGAACATCAACGACCTGGGTAAGCCCACTTCATCGCTCTGTCTTTGCTAGGCTTAGTGCTTCTGGAATATCTAGCAGTCGCTAATCTGACTTGCAACACACAGAGGCTCAGGGGATTGAGCTGAAGATTGCCAAGGAGACGCAAAAGACGGGATGGTGAGTCTTATGATTCCAAGGTCCTATTACCTCGGTGATCTGCAGGCAGCTGACACCACCTGCAGGAAGATCAACACCTCGCCTACAACAATAGACGACAAGGAAGCCCTGAAGAAGCCGCTCACAACACCGCTGGTCAAGAAGATTGACCTGCACTTCCCGCTGGGACTAGAGGTAACAGCACGGAACCTGAAAGGAGTCACGGTCAAGGACGCGCTAGATGCAATCCACAAACAGTTCAAGAAGAGGGTGCGTCCTTACTATATGTGTCGGCTCAACCTTTGAGTCTGAACTGATCCATTTTTTTGTGCAGGCCGACGACGAGCTAGATATGCCCTATCTGGCGGGCTTTGAGTGGGACAAGGACGAGTCATGGACTCGGCTCATTGTACACCTGCAGAAGGATGCCGGGCAACCCATGACCAGCAAGAAGAAGAAGAAGGGTGGTGACGAGTAATGAAGAGACGACGCTCTGTAAACCCCGCCCCTTCCGTCCCGATCGTTTGGCTGCTCTTCCCGTTGTCAGCAT
This sequence comes from Madurella mycetomatis, assembly GCA_022530565.1. Lineage (NCBI taxonomy): Eukaryota > Fungi > Ascomycota > Sordariomycetes > Sordariales > Madurella > Madurella mycetomatis. Next base: position 7,130,506 of record JAJTVB010000003.1, on the reverse strand, counting down.
AAATTAGGTAGAATGGGTTATGGCGATGGACGCGTACCGGAAGGGGATGGACCAAACTTTGTTTCTTAATGGCCAACAGGTTGTCATCAGCCTTGTTTTATTAGGGCCAGGTAGGCCATTTGAGGGCGAGATGGAAAAAGCAGAGTGTGCTTTTACTCTGCTCCTCAACCAATGCATTGCCTCTCTAGCCGGGCCCAAGATTGTGTTGTGGCGGTAGTTCCATGTTTGTGCATCTAGAGCTCGGAAGCTCAACTGCTGAAGCTGGTGGTCGTTTAAGTCTTCGGACAACGGACTCTCCAGTGAATAGTCCACAATGCGGGGTTGGTGGGGCTGGACGGCCAAACGCCCGTGACGTGACCCGGCCGATAGACCGAGCAGTTGAAGATGGCGGGGCCGGGCGGATTTTTATCCACCCCGAACACCAATACGAAGGTGCTTCTTGCACTAGGATACTCGGGCGTGATTCTCTGCCGGCTCCTTGAGCGACGAGACAACCAAGATATGTGGTGGGTCCATTGAGGTTCAATGATGTTGAGGGTGTGGGCCGCATAAGGCCGGTTAGCTTCGGCCACTGCGCCGGCCTAAGCACCGCGGAATTGACGAGTGTGCGAGCGACTTTCAACTCCCCAGGCGATGACGGCACGCTGTCTGCAATCGGCAGTGCGGCTACCGATCACAGTGTCCTTTTGCATGTATAAAATGCATTTCTTACTACTGCGCATTGCGTCTTCCCCTGTCCCTCAATTGTTCTGTGATCCCCCAACCTGAACCACGTCAGAGGCTCGGAACACTCCCCAACCGGACCGAACAGAGTCCAGTCATATTCGACTCTCTAGAGCAGACAGCGACGCAAAGATGCCCGTCACAAAATTTGCATTTGAGGAGAAATACCAATACCAGAATGGCTTTGATTCCTACATGGAGTACGGCCCATCCCCTTTCTTCCTTCGGTTGTCATCTCTTCTCTTCAACCAGCAACTAACCCCGCTTGCTCGCCACCAGATCAGAAGCCGTCCCTAACGCCCTCCCTACCGGTCAGAACTCACCTCAGAAGCCGCCGCTAGGCCTCTACGCGGAAAAGCTCTCGGGTACGGCCTTCACTGCCCCGCGTCACGAGAACAAGCAGACATGGCTGTACCGCATCCTGCCGTCGTGTGCCCACCCGCCCTTCGAGCCGGCACCCACTAGAGCTCCAGACGAGGCGTTTGCCGCGGCGGGTGGAGGGGGGGAGAAAAGGAAAAAGGAGATGCATTACATTCCGAACCAGCTGCGCTGGGACCCGTTCGACCACGCCGAGCACGATGACTTCGTTTCGGGCCTGCGCCAGGTCGCCGGTGCCGGCAACCCCGCGCTCAAGCAGGGGCTCGCCATCTACGTGTATGCGGCGGGCCGATCAATGGACCAGAACGAGGCCTTCTACTCGGCCGACGGGGAGCTGCTGATCGTGCCGCAGGAGGGGCCGCTCGACGTGCGGACCGAGCTGGGCTGGCTGCTGGTCCGCCCCATGGAGATCTGCGTGATCCCGCGCGGGGTGCGCTATCAAGTGTGCCTGGCGGAAGCGGGCGCTCCGGCGCGCGGCTACGCGCTGGAGCTGTTCCAGGGCCGGTTCATGCTGCCGGAGCTGGGGCCCATCGGGTCCAACGGGCTAGCCAACGCGAGGGACTTCCAGGCGCCCGTGGCTAGCTTCGATGACGGCGACGCCGCCTTCGGCGTGACGGCCGCCGACGGCCCCGTCGAGTACACAGTCACGGTCAAGTTCAACAACGCACTGTTCCGGACGCGGCAGCGGCACACGCCGTTCGACGTGGTGGCCTGGCACGGGAATTATTACCCGTACAAGTACGACCTGGGGAGGTTCAACACCATCGGCACCATCTCATTTGACCATCCGGACCCCAGCATCTTCACGGTCCTCTCGGCGCCGTCGGACCACCCGGGGACGTCGGTCGCCGACTTTGTCATCTTCCCGCCGAGGTGGCTGGTCGGCGAGGATACTTTCCGCCCCCCGTGGTACCACCGGAACACCATGAGCGAATTCATGGGGCTCATCCAGGGCGGCTACGACGCCAAGAAGGGGGGCAAGGGAGGATTCGTCCCGGGCGGGGCGAGCTTGCACAATGTCATGAGCGGGCACGGGCCGGATGTGGATAGCTATGAGGGCGCCAGGAACGCCGAGCTGAAGCCTGCTAAGGTGGGCGAAGGGAGCTGCGCATTTATGTTTGAGAGCTCGCTGATGATGGGCGTCACGGATTGGGGTCTGAAGATGTGCCAGAAGGTGCAGGAGCGGTACAGTGAGCATAGTTGGGGAGGGGTCAAAGTGCATTGGAAGGGGGCGGAGGGTCAGTAGAGGATGGGAGGTGTTGTGTATTGTCATTGAATGGCAGCAACGGGCAACTTGACGTCTTCCCGACAGACGAGTAAGGATAGATATGATAGTTCGTAACCCCATGATAATTAGGGTTAGACTCCGGGCGCCTAGTCAGCCGAAGTCGATCCCCCCCTATGCTCGTGGATCACGGATAACGTAAACCCACCTCTCATCCGGCGATTCGCGTCAGATATGGCAATGGCACATAATTTCCTCATCCCAACTAGAAATAACGATATCCGCTGGGGTTGGTTCGGCATCGGGCTGATATGGTCGCTCCATTTCCAACCGCCTTGATAATTATGTAGCATTACTATTTGTTACCTAGGCTGCAATACTACAAACTAATAACTCACTGTTGGCGTCGACTCAGCCAGCATTCGATGGGCCTTATTGCGTACAGCGGCAAAATAGCCCTGGCTGTCGGATTCTAAACATGCCCACCCGAGAAGCTCAACCGCGGCTACAACAAGACACGACTACTGGTCCCGAGTGCCGTCGAACGCGCAACCTGGTGGCTCGAGATCGGGCTTTTGTTGGATCCCCTCCGACGTTTGTGTTGATCTTTTCTAGCTCTTCGCGTGGCGGCCTTCCTCTCTGTGTTCAACACTGCTCGACCTGTCCCATTATGACAAGTGGCGTATCTGCCTCGAGCAGTCCTGTAGTCGAAGCAGTGGAGGCCAACCTAACCACGAATGCTCGCCCATGCTTCTGCACCTCTGCCTTCTTTCTCTCAAAGCGTATCTGATATTATGACAATGGAATCCGTGCTCAGGCTTTCTCAAAAAACAAGAGCTTTAAAAAGCGGGCGTAGGTTCGTATATCGTGTGCTCGACCCGGTGTCTTCTTGGTCCCAGGGAACGACCGTTCGGGTGTCAAGGTATTCACCAGACATCGCATGGGGTGATAGGTTGCTTCCATAAGGATAGCGGATGTCTATTCGCGGGTTGAGCCTCCATGCCGTATTCTTTCGGGTTTCTCCTCGTAATTTCGCAATCCCGGCATAGGTCATTCTCTATTGACTCGTCTCCGTACCACTTAACGTGGGTTAAGTGCTAGTCCCGGTAACCGGGATGCTGTCGTAGTCCAGGTAGGTTGCATTCGAACAGGCCCTTTACCACCTTGCGATAATGATGACACGAGATAGGTGGCAGGTCTGTACCCGCTAGCCATCAGCGCAAGGGTTTCCGCCCACGCACCACGTGAAGCGGAAAGTAGGTGTGTACACTCTTCTCCATGACCGACTTTCTCACTTCGACCAGGAACATCTCAATCTGCAACTGGGTCCAGCCCAGCGCCGTGAGCGGCCGCCGGCTGAGGCCGCGTAACCCGTCCATGACAACGGTTCGGCAAAATAGGCCGCAAACCCGGAGCCGCTTGTCGCGCGGCCACACGCCAATCGGACATTTATGCGTTGTCTTTTGAATGTCTTCAAACCCGGCCTCTTTCATGGCATCCGGTAGGCTGAGGATGGCGTGGAGGTCCGATCCGTACATGCGCATCCCCGCCACCATGTAATTGATGTAATCGCGGAGGGCGTAGGGGGTTTCGGGAGTGAGCGATCCGTCATCGCATTTCGGAGATATGTAGAGCTCTTGGACTTCGAAGTAGCCGCCCGGCTTGAGGTGGCTGCGTGTAGGGTTAATCATGGTATTCTGGTTTGCCGAGGATCTCGTTCCCTTACCGCATCACCCTCTTCAAGAGCGTTCTCAGGTCCCGGACAGAGTGTAATGTATGCCTAATGTGGATGAAGTCGTATTTGTTCTCGGGGTCCACCCAATCTTCCTCAAAGTCGTCGACGAAGAAGTGGACATTCTCGGGGACCATGTTAGGTTGTATCGGCGAGAGGTCAATGCCAGTGAATCTCGTCTTTGGGTATTTGTCGCCGACTGTGTTGTAATAAAACCATGGTTAGCTTTGCCGTCCGCCTCCTGTCCCTCGCTTTGATCCCAACCTCTCCCGGAAGAGTAGTCCTTGTACCCATTCCCCGATCGATTGTCCCAGTACTGCACCGAGTAGCTTAGAAACGAGGAACCGCTCATTTCACGCCCACATAGCGATGTTTCACGGGGGATGGTGTCCAACGGGTATAGAATAGGCGTGCCGTATTAATGTGGGTTCGGTGCACCGGCTAGTGCACCCTCTCCTCAACGCATGGCTTCCGATCACGTCCTGTCCCATGCACCAGAGGCCTTTGTATAGAGAAGATTCCAATAGAAACGAAAGCTCAAGCACTTACGCTCGATGACCCAGATTCCTGTCCCGGTGCCTGTCATGAGAACAGGAGATTAGCCTCCAGTTTGCGTCGGAGAGAATCCATGCTCTGCAGAGGAGAAAGGGGGAGGGGGGAGGTTGGTTGCCGTCTGAATTTGCCGGGTCGGCCAAAGCCAAAAGCGAGCAAATGAGAGTGGCATGGCCCCTTTCCAAAATGGGGAGCTCCAATGAAATGGGCCACCCAAACTTTCGCTCACCTAAATCCAGCACCTCAGCACCAGCCTCTAGCACCGGCTCGACAGGCGCGTAAAAGTAGGCGCCTTGACAGAGCATCAAGGTCATGGAATGCTTCATATCGTCGCGATTCTGCTCCACGTCGTCGTTGGGAAATGCATATCTCCCGGCTCGATAGGCATGGTACCGGAGTCCGCCCTCATAGACGTGATCTCGAACCGAACTGGTCATGGACGGCGGGTATTTTGTCATGTCGGAGTCGAAGGTGAAAGGCACACCCTCACCGCCGCTGTCGCTGGGCTGTGCTGAGCACGTGGACCTCGATCTCGCTGTGCGCATGGCTTCGACCGCCGCGTAGAGATCCTCTTCTGGCGTTGAGCCCATTTCCACTGCTATGTGCGTAGAGACGGAGGAGGGGCGGGAATCATAACTTGTTTCTCTTGTTGCGGAAGGCTCCTCTGGATCCATCTTCGCCCCCTCTGATGTTTGGTCGGTAGGTGGGGTTTTAAGGGTGTGTGCGATTCAGGGCTGACGAATGCGCAGATGCGTGGCGCACACCGGGGCTGAGTGTTGAGCTTGGAGGGGGCGAGGACGGGGAACAAGACGGACGTTGAAGGCAAAAAGCAAATCTCGGGTCCCGAGGGCCTGGTAAGGTGTGGTCCGGGAAGGGGGGAAAAAAAAAATATTATTGGAAACAAGGGAATGGGAGGGTGGACAGGGTACTGGGGGAGGTGTGCGTCTGGCACGGCCCATCCTGTCCAACTTCGGCTCTTCAACATGTGAGGAGCAACCAATCCCCGGTGTCGAGCGGCGGACCTGCCCGCTGGGTCCAAGAGCGGGATGGCGAACGGGTGATGGAATGGTGGTGTGGGGCTGGACGGTTTGACTCGCGGAACAAAGCTCCGTAGAGACGTCGGGAAGCCAGGGGACCCCTTGTCCGCCTGCAATACCCATGGCATGAGGTACATTCATATGTATCTAATATGGAAATTCCCGAGGTACCGAAGCGTGACGTGAGACGCTAGAACGGAACCGAAGGACCGCAGGCGATTGCGTCGATCGAGTCAGCTGTCCAGTCAGTTCCAACCAAGTTGCCGGGATGGCGGTGAGAAAATCTTCGAGTCCCAACAGTCTGGTTGCACCTTCGGCTTGGCAAGGGGGTTCCGTTGGCATGGGTGGGGTCCACGGCCCAATGATGGCCCCAACTTGCCGATACATAGCTCGGGTGACTCCCACGCAGCCGGATCACTTGAATGCGTGGTAACGGCGTCAATGAGCAAATCAGCCGTGAAACCCCATCGCGAAAGATTCTCCGGGCCAGCGGCGTGCGAGCAAGCCTGGTGGGGTGGTATTTGACGCGAAGGCAAAGGGCTTCCATCAATAATCACCTGATGTGCGCTTTCCAAGGCGGTCGCTCCGCCGCGCTCCGACATAAGCCCGATTGGTGATCTTGCGGAACATGCTCCAGTGAGGATCCGACTTGCCGACATGGCTGAATCGGAGACATTTTTGTTCTGCAGGTGGCGCCAAAAAGATGGGAATCACGTCCCAGTTGGCTGGGAGCAGAGCCCCACCGAGCTCCACTAATCCAGGCTTTCTGGCCCACTCAAGCTCTCGTACTAAACACCGCCGATCTTATTGCGCTTCACTGGTTCTGCGACCTATAGGTATGATTAATAAGTAGCCTAAAGACAAGAAAAAAAGGGGGGGAGGAAGGGGATACGAGAAGGCTGGTGTACATTGGAGAAGGGATTATCATCTGCAGGGCTTTAACGAAATAAAACCAGCCTTTGGCTGCTTTTAGTCTCATTGGACTCTGCATAATCCAGTGGAGACGCTCGCAGCAGAAAATGAGATTTCTGCATACCGCTCGTCCCTTAGCAAAGAGAGGACATGCCGTACAGTAGCATCGCCGAACCCTTTCGGGCGTCGGTGTACGCTGCCCAAAGCGCTCCATTTCCAGGGGACCAGATCGTTCATGCCAAGTCTGGAATCGACCTAAGTCTAGCTCAGTCTTATGCCTCCACTGGTAAAATCATGTCAAAATGCATTCAGCTCTATCTCGACTAACTTCGTTGTGCTGAGTTTGTGAGAACCATTCTGTGCATTCTACCTAGCCATCTACCCTGATTAGAAGGCAAGGCTTTCTGCATGCCTCAGCACGACCGAGTTTCCCAAATCGGCACCTAGTTTACGGGTTGTTTTGCCAACGTTATTTTTTTTTCTTTTTTTTGTTTTTGAATTAAGCCGTTCTATATACGGGGAACCTACACTAGTAACCAGGTACTAAGTTAGGGACACGTACACGTCACGCCTGGCACGCCTGCACTCTGCGAGCACATTCCTTGGTGGCAATTGTCCCCGCACTCGTTAAAGTCGTCGTAGGTGCCATCTGTGCATTCCTGCTCCGGGCACCCGCTGCAGATTATGTCCTTATACCCGGGCTGAGACGTGCACGTGCCGCCCACGCAGCCGTTCTCGCACTCCAATTGATTCGGGTATGGCCCGTCGGCGCAGTAGCCGCCGCCGGAGCAGTTTTCGCAACGGTAGACATCCTGGCCATCGCCGTTTTGGCGTTTATTACAGTCGGCATACTGGCAGTACACGCTGCACTGGGCCATGGTCCAGAACTCGGAGCCCTCAAGGCAGTCGCTAATTAATTAAAAGGGTTAGAAAGGAAGTCCAGAGCCAACCACAGCTAGAATGAGGAGAAAAAAAAAAGGGGGGGGGGGGGATCGGAACTTCTAGGAAGAGGACATACCCGTTATGATGCCCCTCGAGAGTCCCAAACGACGACAGTGACTGTGCCCCTAGGCTTGGGTCCGGCTCAGGCCACAGCGAATCAAGGCTCACGGGTCGTACCCAGCCGCTCGGCGGCCCATCCAGTGATACCTCGACTAGCCCGTCTACCTCGAGATCTGTCGCCGGCCCTGGTGGGTATGGCACGCCTCCCGGGGTCGGTGGGGTGTCATGATGCCACGTGTCCATGATGAAGATGGCCATTCCTGCCTGTGCAAAGCTCTCGGCATTCAATCTCGCACGGTTGGTGCCCTCGTTCCGCGCCAGGTTGACTACGTTGGTCGGGGAATAGGCGAGATCCCTGCAGCGGGGCTCCGACACCGTGTACTCCCAGTGATACGTCTCGTGTAATACGGTACGGGCGCGGATGGGCCGCCAGTTCTCCATGGTCATCTGGTAGTTGATGTCCCCGTCGGCGCGGACGACGGCCTCATTGAGGGACATGGTGCGCGAGAAGTTCCACCACTGTGGGCAGAGGACCTGCGGCATGATGTGTTAGTGATGGGTTTCCTCATGAATCCCCGTCCTAACTCTATCCTCGCCTCCTCTAATCTTCACCAAGATTTTCAGGAGAGGTAGACCACCAGTCCAAAACCCCAGAACAGGCCTGAACCACGGAAACAGTAACATCGACCGTTGACTCACCACATAGTGCGCCGACCAAAGATGGCCCGGGTCGTCCCAGGTATACGCAGCCGTGTTGGGACCACACTCCGGGTTGTTGGCGTCGTAGCCCGGCACGTCCTCCTCGTGGCAGTACCAGTAGGACCAAGTGTTGATGGGATGTTCGAGCCATCCTGAGAAATGAATCATGTACTCCTTGCCGATGTTCACTGTCTGTTGTCAGCCTCCAATTCATTGGCAACTCGACTATAACGTGAATGGCCATCATCGTCCGTCTACAGCATCAGTTACCGATTGGCGAATCAGATGGAGTAGCAAATCCCTCGGAATGCTTCGTAGTTTTACCGCAATTGCCAGACTGGCAGCAAAGAAAAATGGAGCCCATGGACTGAGGAAAGCGCAGCGCAACTTACTGCCGACCGGCCCTGGGTCCCCCCAGAAGTCGTAATCGTTACGGGTCCCTTCCCCAAGGTACAGATCCATGGCATTCTGCCACTTGCCTTTGGGAGACCACTGCCAATGGACCCAGGCGATCTCGCCAGCTTCGCGCCACGCCTGCACGATATGCTCGCCTTCGTGCTGGCTACACCCCTGAAGGATCGGGTTCATAGCTGAGTACGGCAACTCGGAGCCGCCGTCGCCGCCACCGCCCCCCGGAGGCGATTGGAACTCCTGAAGATCAACGGACCAGTCGCTGATGCCGCCAAAGCCTAGGTCTCTGTATAGGTCGGTGCGTGAAGCCTTGCGCTCATCGCTCATATACGCTACCCAGGTGTTGCCATACACGAGGATGTCCGAGTCGCTGTCATCGCCGAACTGCTGCAGCCCCGGTGCTCCGGTCTGGATGATCTGGCTGATTTCGGCGTTGGCGATATACCCAGCCGTGTCCGTGCATATCCCCTTGGCCGCGCCCGATTCCGGGCCTGTGAACTTGCACATCGGTCCTGTACACCCGGGCGTGGCCATCCCGAAAGACCGGCCGTAGCTGGAAACTCCCACTAGGATCTTATTCGAGGGCACTCCGGCCTTGGTGATCATTGACAGCGCATTGAGCGTCTCGGTGAGATTGACATGGGAGCGGAGACAGGAGCCGCCATCGCATCCCGGGGAGGCCCATATACTCTCGTAGTCCCACTGGCCGTGGAGATCGTAAGTCATAAACACGATATAGTCGAGGATCTCGCCCATCTCTTCGATCGGGAACGGCTTCAGATACCAGAAGGACGCTGGCGCCGCGATCGACAAGCTCTTACCCGGCGCAAGTTTGGTGCGTAGCAGCGCAAGGAAGGCTAGATAGTTGGGCCCGTCATCCGGGCTGCCTGGCGGGATGCCAGGGAGATCGGGTGCACCTGGGTACTCCCAGTCAATGTCGACACCATCCAAGTTGTTGCTGTTTACAAAGTTGGCAATAGAGTTCGCCAATGTCTCTCTGTTCGCCGGTAACATACCCAAGCGGAATATGTCGTAGTTGGGCGCCTCAGCCGAGAAGGTCCAGCCGCCAAATGAGACAATCTTCTTCATCGACGTCTCAAGGTCCCTGAAGCGCTCCCACTGATACTGCGTGCTCGAGGTGTCTATCTGGTAACTGTGTGTCAGATCGATGAAAGCGAAGTGGATGTGTGTGTATTTCGATTCGTCAATCTGGCTGATGTCCATCTTCAGACACTTCCGGTTAGGGTTGAACCCGGCGAAATATGCGAGCCTCTTAAACTGAGCTGGCGGGGGGCTACTGATGATGTCCGTCCCGCAGTTCGAGATGCAGCCCTGCGTAACCGGCACACCGTCCCCAGCGGGCGTGCAGAACTCGGCCGTCGTGCCGCAGTGGCCCCAGAAGTTGCAGCACGAGTTTAACGGACAGGGGTTAAGGTCAGCGAGGCTGACGCCAGAGCCCGGCATAGTTGTGCCGGGGACTGTCGGCCCGCACTCGGCATTGGCGACAGGCGCCGGCATGGGAGGTGTACCCGTGCTGATGCAGATGTTGGTGCCGACTTGCAGGTTGTTGCACGTCAGCCAGCCCCAGGTGTCCTCATTCCAGTCTTCGAGATCGGAGATGCTGATGGCGTTGCCGGCCGCAATCTTGGCGCACCAGTCCCCGGACTGGACCGTGTAGGAGGCGCAGGAGCCGTCTGGGTTAGGGGTTGGCGTGGGAAGCGTGCCCGACGTACAGCAGACGGGTTGGTCTGGCTGCAAGCTGGAGCAGAAGCTCGAGCCGGGGTTGTAGCTCTGGAACGTTTCCAGGGAGATGCCGCATCTCTGAGAGAGGCTCCAGCAGGAGTCTCCAGCGCCCACGGTGATGGTGCTGCAAGGGGCCCGCGGAGCAAACCGGCTAGGAGACCGAGCAACTTTGGTTGGCGGAATCGAAGAGAAGGTGATATTTCCCAGTGAAGCGGACCCATCCGTCCCCGTCACGCAAGTAGAATGGATCCACGTTTTTACAGCATCCTGGGCCAACTCGAGGCGCGAATCGCCTGTTGCCGCAACCATTCCAAATGAGTAGTCGGCACCGAGATCCCGGCCGCAAACTTGAATGAGCGTGGAGCTGGTGGGTGCGTCACTGTCGACATGGTCAATGAACTGCTCAATGAGGCCGGCATCCATGACGGCCTCCCGGACGAGAGCTCCGAGCCAGACACCGACGGCTGTATTCTCGCGGTACACAAACAACAACGAGGTGCCTGTGGCCGACGTCAACCAAACTTGTGCCTCCTCTGCGACGGCAATAGCATCTAGCCTGTCAAGGGAGCCTGTCGAGTTCCACCATGCCAATTCCACGGCAGACGTGCTCGTCGTGCTTTGATCTCCATCCGCACGGGGCGTTAACGGCGCCCGGCGGTGCTTCTCCCTGCGAACCTCGCTGCTGGAGGCTGCTGTGCAAGCTTTGATAGTATGTGCCTTGCTAGAATCACCCAGAGACACGGATACAGAGAAATCAAGTATCATCGTCCTATCGCAGAACCTAAGCCTCTCCACGTTTGGATAGGTAGTCCAGTTGCTAGAGTCGCTCCCTGATACTTCGCACAAAGCCGGGCAGGGGTCCTCTCCGGGCGCCGGGACGCTGGCGCCGAGCACTCCATGGTGAAAGGCACCGTAGATTGCCGAGAAAAGTAGTGTGACTTTAATCATCCAAGACATGCTAGGCATTCATGTGTGGCAAATTGAATGATGAATGTAGATATAGAAAAGGCCCCTTTCCGACAGAATACACTGCGTGGAGGCTAGGCATTTATAGACCGCCAGGTGAAGATGGACAGAAAACAACTCAACTACACAGATAAGGCACTCCGGTACCAGGTTAATGGGCTGGAAACCATAACCTGGTACCGGAAACCAGCGTTACAATTAGGGCAGACTCCTAGAATAGATACCGTTAGGTTCCTACCCGGATTAAGTCGAGCATGTGGTGCAGGGGTGATGGTGAGAAGAGGAGCTTGCACTCCCATTGACGCTAGGGTACACATTGGTGTGGGTTACATCGCATAAAGCAATAGTCAGGCTATTTGGGCTAACAATTTGCGTGAGGGAGTGTAAGCGCCACGCACCAACTGTACTGTACATTGGGATGAGTTTGGTCATTGTAGTCCTCTATGCAACTACCTGTAGACTGCGTGTCTCGGGGCAGCTTGGCTTATTGGCTACAGCAGCCTTAATCGGCCCACAGCGCTCAGTTTTGTCCGTACTTGATTTTGCGGCCCGTGGAGGATAAGGATGAATGCAAATGACTTTATGCCTGACGTAGAGAAGATGAGAGCGTTACGCTGCTTCACAAAGATGTACCAATGATGCACGGCCCATAGTGAGAAAGGGGTTGGACGCTTCCGGAACTCCAGTTTGAACTATGGACTGGTTTAGTTATCCATCCAAAGGATTGAGCCAGATGCCGTGAATCCTTCAGGCCAGTAGAGGCTAAGTGTAGCCATAGAGGTGGTTGGATGCTCGCAGGGTCTTTCCTCTTGTCCGTTCCGTCAGCCTCAGCTAAGCTACGATTGGACAGCAATACTTGACTATTGAAATTAGGAACCATTCAGTGTGTCTGGCGGCAAAAGGTACAATGTAACCTTTACAGGTGACAATAGTGGCTTGGGACCTGGCTAGCGGAACTCGGCATACTGCTCTAGTTGCTGTGCGGGGAGGAGGGCCGAACTTCAAAGTGCCCCCACTAGCCTACAAGGGGACAGAGCCCAGCGAACAAACAAAAAAATAAAAAATAAAATAACGTTAAAACGTCCGCACTATGAAAGTAATAGCACTAGATTAAGCGGTGTTACTTACCTTTAAACACCATACTCTCCAACACCTTACAAGTATGTTCCGTCCCATTCCTACATCATGCTGCTATTAAGTAAGGAGGGATTTAATAGAGGCCTTCGGTCCCTAGAACACAAGCTAAATCCACAGGAGTATTTAATCTCTATATCGTTCTCCAATTAAGAGGTTAGCACTAGTCATGTGCAGAACTCCTACTAGGGTGATAGAACCGGAAGCTTAGGTCTTAGCGTCATGCTAGCACACGAACCCTGCATTATGTGACCATGGAGATGAGTCAGACGCTACTGTACGATGATGTAGGCGGGCTGTTCGGATGTGATTCGGCCCTAATCCAGTGTGTACAGTATTACGGGAGTATTCTTTCACCTATGGTAATTTTTCACAACTGTTATCACATTCGAGGGAATTCCGGCTAAGTGCAAACGAGGAGATTCGCAAAACTTGATTCCATGCGGGCTGCTGTAAGCCCCGAGTAGATGGGTTTCCACAGATGTGTTCCTGGAGATAGGATAGCGGAGCGGTCCCGAGGGAGGTCCTCCTTGCTGTAACTGGAGCTTATAAGACATTGGGCTGGTACAGTACAAGAAACAGTCAATTAATTCCTTGGTTAACAGGAATAAGTTCCACACGTAAACAAGCTAACTATTTCAGTTCTGCCCTTGTAGGCCCTATCTGCTGCGACCCGTGTTCTTTTTGGGCCCTTTCTCTTTCCCGTTCCTCTTCACACTCTCTCCGCTCCCGGCACCCAAACGGTGCCTCTTGCCTCCATCGCGCATACTGCGCCGCGCCCCTAGCGCTTGCAAACTGTGGGTCCACCATGTCGTCGCTGGCTGGTACTACCAATATATGTGCCTCATCTTGAATCACACCGCCACCTACGGTGTACCCACTTCGTGCGAGCGCATCCTTTAACACATCAATAAACATGGGATCGGTCACGTTCTCCCCCACAAACATCACCCTTGTCAACCTGGCTCTTCGCGCTATTGCCGTAAGCCGATCGCGGACATGCGCCCAGAACGCCACTGCTGACTCGAAGTTCCCCATCCCATCAAGCCCGGCCCCTAAGTCCACAAACATTTCCACAACACCTTGATCCCACTCAAACGGCGCCCGTAACGACACAACCTCGGCCCGCAAGTCTCTTCTAGTGAAACCCACCAGCAGTACAGTATGGTGTACCATCCGCTCTTCCTCCTCCCAACACTCGAACAAATCCTTGTAGTTGTTGCATAGACCTTGCCCGTAAGCCGCGAAGACGGCGTGCGCCTCAGTCAACCGCGCCGGGTACAACCCGGCCTCCGCCGGTTCGGAGGTTAGCCAAGACTGGAGACCAGCATGCTCGAGCGCGTCTGAGAGGTCGTATGCAGCGAGACCGGATATCGGCGGGTGTGACACAGCGATGCTATCGAGCGGGCTAGCGAGTGCGCGCGAGACTGTATCCCGTAGTATCATGAGCATCCCTGCCAGGGTGCCAACGTCCGGCGTCGCGGGTCGGCCGAGCTTCTTGTTCATAGAGCGCCGCCATTTCTCCCAGTAGGTCAGCGGCGGGGGCTTAGGGGAGTTGACGAGACGGGCCATGAGGGCCACGTAGTCGGGTGTCGCAGTGACAGAAGCGATATTCGCTACAGTGCCATTATAAAAGTGTACAGCGGCGCTACTAAATAGCTAGTCAGTAACGGAGGAGATTGTTTGAAAAGATTGTGTGACTTACCCAGAAGCAAAGGACAGGCTAAACCCGACGCCGGGCGCGTCATGAACGCTAGTGGGAAGGCAGCTCTTGCATCTCGGAAAGGGGCAATCGGAGAGGGCGCTCACGCCCGTGAGAAAAAGGACGATTAATTGTGAAAAACGCCCCATAGACTCGAAATCGGACAAGTATGTATGTATAGGAGAAATTTGGACGAAAAGATAGGTTTTTGTGACTAAATACACGAAAAATGAACCGACAAGCAATAACCCTCTTGTAATCGGGGTTAGAATTGTGGTTGCTTTGATGTACGGAGCGGGGCAGCAGAAAGTGTGAAGAGCTTAGTCCAGGGGATCCAGCGGGGTACCTGAAACCTTTATATAGGTACTGTAACCTCACTTAAATTACATAGAATGCGGCGGGCATGTACGGTAATACAGGTATAATACCCTTTCATGTACAGTAGGTCAGTGCAAGCTTTACAACACTTCTTGATGTCTCTGTACCTTAATTATCTGTGAATACATGGCCGGTAGATAGCATATCCTTGACAGTTGACACGGTGTATTAGAAAAAAGCAATGACTACTTCAAAAGGCCTTTCAATAACGCATCGCCATAGATAAGGACTCGCAGAAAATTAACTATACCACAGCTTTGTTCTGGTATAAGTACTGCTTGAACTACTAGGTTTGTGATATTGAAGCTTTGACCTTTTTGAGGAGGCATGGATTCCCCTTGATCAGTGAAGGATCGGCGTACTGTAGATACTCTTTGACCCCCTTGAACAGCTTTCTATTGATCACTTGACGTATTAGTATACCTAGGCGGTTGTTGACAGGCTCCTCAACCACAATTCTCTGCCGGCCAGAACTGAGCTTGAATACGGCCAGACAGCAGCACAAGTTATATAGAGTGAACCGCGGCGTCCCGGGACCGGAAACATAGGCACTACAGTGTCATGCCAACGCAGGGTTTTGCGTTGGAAAAGACATTTTCTTTTGTCTCTTGTAAGAATCGGTCGGGTATGAACGGCGTCTCCATCGCCACATGTGTGAGTATCTTGTAAATCCCATTGGCAGCCGGCCTATGAACTATCCGCGGATTCCCAACACCTCACTCGTTTTCGGGTCCGGCAGTGGTGTGCGAGTGACCCTCAAACCTCAACGCCAGCCTCTCCTCAGTTATTCTGAAGACATCCGGGAACCATTCCCTCAGTTGCTCGCCATCCCGGCCCTCCATCATGTCTACTAGGGCTCTCGCGCACATCCAGCATAACACCATCCCGTGTCCCTGGAAACCGCAGCTGGCCCATAAACCCTCCTCACCGGGCACTTCCCCGACTAGCGGAAACCCGTCCGGACTAAACCCCATGATGCCAGTCCATTCTTTCCTCACCCTCCCAGCGGGATCATCCTCTCCCCAGTTGTCGCCAAAATATCTCGGCGTCGTGTCCCTCAAATATGCACTGATCCACTCATTGACCGTCGTGTCATCCGTAGTCCCAAATTCCATCAACCCCTCATCCGGTAACCGCAGCAGCCCTCCCCCCATAATAACATCGCCAGCCAGCAGCGACCCTTCCGGCCTCGTTACCATGTACTCGTACCCCTTCTCGTAAATAAAGCTATACGTGGTCGGCAAACACCCGCCAAACGGCATCCCCTTGCCGGGGCGCTGCGCTGTGACCTGCCCGCGGAGCGGGACGACCACGCCCTGGAACCGCGGCGCGATGGCCGCCGTGTACCCGTTGGTAGCCAACACCACCCGGCGCGCGCGGACCACCCCCCTGGGCGTCCGCACCGCCCAGCACCGCGACCCATCTCCATCCCCATCCCTGGACAGCTCCACCACCGGCGTCCCGGTCTGCAGGTTCAGCCCCTTCCCCAGGCATAGCTTTAGCACGCCTATCCCGAATGCGTATGCCGATAGGCTCCCGCCAAAGTACTCGACGGCGCCGCAGACCGCCTCCTCACGGCCACGGAGGCGCCCATCAGTGACGAAGAAGTGTCGACGCGCCTCGTCCGCCGTGTGCAGCGTGTACGCGGCCGCCGGGTGGTCCGTGGGGAAGGCGGTGCGCATGGCGGCGATGGCGGCACGGGCGTGCACCCACTCGGCAGCGTCGTAGACGATGTCGACGGTCGGACTCGACTGCAGGTCGCAGGCGATGGCGTGCTCGCGCGCGAAGGCGTGCACAGCTAGGATGTTGGCCAGCTCGAGCTCGGCGATCTGGCGCGCCGTGACGACGCCGTGGGCCGCCACGTGGGCGGGGAAGGTGCGGTACGAGGCAGCTTTTGTGTGGCCTCCTGTATGTTTTCGTGGCAGGGACGGGTTGTTGGTATGTTACACAATGCGACTCGTTTACTTTGGGGAAAGGGAGAGGAGGGCGTTGGGTAGCTGGTATTACCTACCGTTTCGCCCGGTCGCGCCGGAGCAGGCTTGTCGGGCCTCGAGCATCACGATGGACCCCGGGTCGGGGTTACTCCGGAGTAGACCCCATGCCACGGCGGCGCCGGTTATGCCGCTGCCAATGATGACGGTGTCGGCCGAGGAGGGGAGGTGTGAGGTCGTGTGTAGATCCGCGATGGCGTCCGGGGGGTCCTGCCAGTAGCTCTGGGTTGGGTTCTCGTGGGGGAGGGAGACGGGGATTTTGGCGCGTTCATCCATGGCCGTTACTGGTTTGGGGTTTTGTTTTTTTTTTTTTTTTTTTGTTTTGGATTGTGTCTGACGAGGGAACAGATCTTCTACAACAAAAGAGGATTGATGGTGGTGTGGAGCAAAGTCGAGCTTGTTGTCAATGGCGCAGGTAGTTACTATGAGCGGGGGAGAGACAGCCACTAATTGCCTCTACCTTAGCTCAAGTGGTTAGCCCGATGCAATGCGGGATTTACCAGTTCTCAAAGGTACTATACTGCCCAGTGGCGGAGAGCGGAGCTGAATTTCAGATGCAGGTAACTACAGAAATTGGAAGTGCGTAAAGATACGTAAATCAAATGCGCAGAATAATCAAGTCAAAGAGCATTTCAAACGCACAACACCCACTTCCGAAATCTTGAATCCGCCCAGACACAACTTCTGGTATACGCTTCAGGGTCGTACTTGGGAGCCGCCTCCAATTTTCACTCCACATTTACCTGCTAGCAGCTCTGGAGCAGTCGCTAGGATGGATTGGCATAATTTAGTGAGATCCAGCCGAGAAGCCCGTCGACGCTGGTCGCGGCTACAAGAATCTTGATAGCGTCAGCCACTTTAGAGGCCCACTGTAGTTGCAAGATATAGGCCGGTATGAGCTTGAAGCTGTTACTCCAGTACAGGTCGATGTGTATTACATATTCGGGTGTGCTTGGCGAGAAGGTTCTGTCCCGAGAAGCGGCTGCGAGGAGGCACTCGGCTTGCCTTGGCATTGTTGCGCCCATCCTGGGTATCAGAGGTTGTTTTTAGCACCTGAGGATGTGCTTGGCAGCCCAACATGCTTGTATTTCAAATAATGGGGCTTCTGTGCCGAAATGTGGACGCGGCGGACTAGGTGCAGGTAAACAAGTTAGGGTAGGTAGGTAGTTGTACAGCAACGGAAACGAGGACCCCTAACACAGCCAGGTCTACCTGTGCCCGCAATCTTTTCTTCCTTTGTTCATCTGTACAGTACAACGGGTCGGTTGGCGTCCGTCTGCGGCGTATCAAAACGGTATCCTAGGTTCCAATTGGCGGTTGGCTCTTAACTGTTGGCAATCCTTGCGTGAACTATGCATGTTGGCAGTCGCACACTGCGATTCTTCTGTTGGTTTGGTATTGCTGCACACCTCGTATCCCGCCAACATAGAGTCCTTGAAGAGAGGAAGAAATTCCGAGTGCCTTACTGTGCTGTATTGCTACCGTGTGCGGGAGCCAGCTATTGCTGCCCAATTAAGGCAGGTAGGATAACCTTGCTGGGTAGTGCAAAATACCAAACATCCAACCTTCTCAAGCCCGCGCCAAGTCTTCACGGACAAGCTGGGCCCCCATCTCCGCCACGCCATACACGACTGCCTGTGTGTTTGCCCTCGGCGCGATCGGAACCACGCTCGCGTCGCAGACCCTGAGGTTGACACAACCATACACACGCAGCCGCTCGTCAACCACGCCGCCCATGGCCCGCGGCATCATGGAACACGTGCCCGTGTAGTGGTGCGAGCCCTTTGCAGTGCGGCGGACGTACTCACGTGCGGCCTCAAGGTCTACAAAACGTCCCGCGCCATCGGGTTTGAGAAAGTGGCGTGCCAGTGGCGCCGCGCGCCCGATGGCCTGCTCGGCGAAGCGTACGTGCCGTGCTAGGACCTCAACGTCGAGTGGGTGCGTCAGATAGCGGGGGTCGATGGTTAGGCCGCTGCTGCCGCCGAGGAGGCCAGGCGCGGCGCTCGTGATGTGCACTGAGCCGCGGGACAGTGGGTGCGAGAGCATGACTCCGATCGTAACATGATTGCCCGGCGCACGGAACATCGGGTCGGCGCTTTCGAAGGCTATGTAAGCCGGGCCGATGAGATAGTTTGCTGACGCGTCCGTTGGGGAGGATAAGACGGAGCGTACGTATGCCTCGTGCGCGGCCAAGAAGGCGGGAGTTGTTGGGGCCGGTGGCGGAGCTGGCGTTGCGTCAAGGTGTTGGTGCAGGAGCTGGACAAGGTCCTTTTGGCCGGCCTCGTTGTCAATGCCCGGAAACGGGAGCTGTGCCGAGGCGACGATGCTGCTGCTCGCGAGCGGGCCGGTGCCCTTTGCATAGGCCTGCATGGCGGCCGCCACGGCTTGCGGATCGCTCCGGAAGAAGGGGTCCAGCGTCTTGACATCTTCGCGCACTTCAAACACCACACCCGTGTAGACGTGGTTTTGCAGATTCTCGCCCACGTGACAGTTGTCAATCACAACGTCAACCCCGAGCTGTTTCAACAGGCTGGCATTGCCGATGCCCGACATTTCAAGGAGCCTGGGCGAGTTGATGGCGCCCGCGCTGAGTATAACCTCCTTACGGGCCGTGATGATTCTGTCGGTCCCATTTTTTGTAGTAACTCGAATGCCTCGCGCAACGACTGCTTCGGGGTCTGACCTGTCGAGAAGGATTTTAGTCACGATGGTTTCGGTGAGTACTGTCAGGTTTGCTCTGCCGCGCGCCGGGCCGAGGTATGCGTTGGCTGAGAAGCATCTCTGCTTCGTTTTCGGGAAGACGGACTCTGGGTTGCTGAAAGAACCGGAAACCTGGCCCGAGAACGGATCGCACGACGGAAAGCCAAGAGATTCCAGGCTGTCGGCCCATGCCCTAGCCCACATACCCTCGGGCTCTGAGATGTGGGCGGCGAGCTGGATTGGACCGTCGCCTTGCACCGTCCCGGAAGGGTCGTGAAGGGTGTAGCATCGCTTAACAGCGGCATCAAAGCTTGTCCAGCCCCAACCTTTATTGCCAAGTTGTGCCCACGCTTCGACGCTGGACTTGGATGTCGGGGTGAACAGGAAACTATTTATGCCGCTGGAGCCGCCAAGAAGGCGGCCTTGTGGGAATGTAAGTTCCGTGTGGGCGAGCTCGCTTTGCGGAGCTGTAGTGAATGCCCAGTCCACTGCGCTGTTGGACAGTAATGGCCATAGGCCTGGCGTCAGGACCTGGGGATTTGAAATATGGTCAGACCCGGCCTCGACGACGACCACTTGAAAGTTGGCATCTTCAGACAGGCGTGCAGCAAGTGCAAGGCCGGCCGTGCCACCGCCGACGATGACAATGTCGTAGCTCTCGGCAGACATCGCGTTGGTATGCGTTCTTCCTGGATCTTAGAACCGTTAATGTTAAGGTGATGTATTCTTAGCGAGGACACAACAACAACAAAAAAAAAAAAAGAAAAAGAAAAAAAACTGAAGGTACGCTGAGAATTTGAAGAGGGGAGGACGGGAGCCCGAGACGTCCGACATTGGACGCTGTAGGTACCAACCAGGATGAGGTCGAGAACCGTAATAACATATGGATTTGTACTGTGTCCTGTAGGGCATGCATGTGCCATTCCCGTGCCGCTATGCTCGTTGGTTCTAACTGTCCTGGTGTATTCCGTAGGCTGCAGGTGCTCTGGACCGCTAAGGGACACCTGATGCAGCCTATTACCCCCTGCCGGCACCTTTTGGTCTCCATTTGTTGGTTCAGTTGCTCAAATCTCGGAAGGAAGTACCAAACTTCGATGTATTGTTGGACCGATATCTCTGTCGTTTCGCTTAATGTTAACGTGAGAGCCGTTCAATAATTTTCGCCAACTGCTTTATGCGGGGTGCCAACAGGCACAGTCTGAATAATACTAATTAGTAGATACGAAACTTGATCCCCGTTGCAGACCCGACACGGTCGACCTCTGCCCTTCAAAAGATGTCATTGTCAGCTCGCGCGTTCGTTTTCTCCCTGGTCTGGTGACTTCAAATTCTCTGAGGCTTTGTCGAGAACGACTTTCCCACCTTAACCACCCCGAGCACGGTACCTATTCGGCATAGGTCGGGTCACAACTGGGGCCGGCAACAGACCTCTAGCCAGACGGCGTCCGTTGCTCCTCGATATTCTGAAGCCGACTTTCCAGAGTACTTCTCTTCAATTGTTATCACTTGTGGATCTTCAACCTCAACGATCAGAAGTCTTCCGGTTCAGCCACCGAAGATGGGGTGAACAAGCCATAGCGGCCAATCTCGTCGGGCAAGACCACACTTAGCCAGAAGCCTCCGAGCTCTCCTGTATCTAGCATCGGTGTTGCTGTGGCTCAGTTACTGCCTAGAGACAACTGGAACGAGGGCTGCTAGCTCAACTTCTCAGCTGGTGCTGCAATTTTGGCACTCGGTCCTCCGCTTGTTGCCCCTAGGAGTAATTAGGACATGGTTGGGTCAACGGTGGGTCCGGCAATAACATGCCTTGTATCTATTCATGCGTTTGGGTCAGTAATTAGGACCGGCTGGCACCTCGGTCGTGAACTCGGCCATAACAAATTGAGAGTGGACCAGTAAGCTCGATACGTTGATTTGTAAGACGAGTCAAAGAGCGGCTTGTTGGTAGGGACGACGCATGTTTGCGGCCCGACACATGCCTACGTAGACGCTAGCAGTAACTTCCAAGTAAGGAACACGAGGCCCCTGGGCTGTGTTGGTGGTCTCTCTGCAGGTATTACCTCGAGGCAATTCAGGGAGCATTCGCTCCATCCCTGGCTGCTCATCCCTCAAATTTTTACATCCGACAGTGCCTGCTACCTGAGCGCCTTACCCACCTCAGTGCCACCACGACAGCACCGGATATAGTTGTGAGCGTTCACGCCTCATCCCGGCCATTCTGTTTGGTCGTGCATCGGTATCCGGACTGACTCCTCTACCTCGTGTTATCTCAGCCACGAGAGCCATGGGTGTAAAGGGAAAGACCGAACACCACACATGCCATGCCGGCAGAGGCAAATGGTTCCACGCTGCCCAGGGGTGATAAGATGCCCCGGGATGTGGACTCTAATAGCGACAATAACAACAATAACAGCAACAGAAACGAGCTCAAGATTGATAGGTCGTACACGCGCGACTATCGCTTCTGGTTTATCGTAGTCGCCTTATGCACCATGATGCTCTTAGGCTCTTTAGAAAACACAGTCATCGTCACGTCGCTGCCCGCCATTGTCAGAGAGCTGAACCTCGGTGATACAGAAAGGATTGTAAGAGGGGAGCTCCATTGAATTGAATATCTTGATTGTTTTCTGTTGTTGTTGTTTGCTGAGTCTACTCTAGATATCTTTCCAGGGTGTGGAGCAAGAGCCTCTCTATCTAATCTACAGTATCTAATCAATAATCCTGCTCCCCTCGCCTCGGGAACCAGGTATCACTCGGTAAAGATTATGTATGGGTGGGGAACATTTTCTTCTTGACATGGTGAGCATCTTCCGGAGTTGCGTCTTTAAAGTCGGGGCATAATTAATCTCACCCGTGCTTTCAGCGCCGCCGTGCAGCCCCTATTCGGCCAGCTTTGCAATCTCTTTGGTCGGCGACACCTTACTCTATTTATTGTTGCGCTGTACGTATTAGGCAGCGGCATTGCCGGAGGGGCCAACAGCGCAACGATGCTGCTTGCCGGCTGCTCTGTACAGGGAGCTGGTAGCGGCGGCATGACTATGATCATTAGCGTTATCATCTCGGATCTCGTGCCCTTGCGCAATGAGGGAATTTTCAAGCTATCCTTGCCATGATCTACGGCATTGACATAGCTACTGGACCTGTCATGCGCGGTGCAATAGTTCAAAACACCTTCTTGGAGATGGATCTGTTCCCCGTTGTCATCGTTAATTACCTTGCTCTCAGGCCAGTTGTTAACTGCAGGTATAAATGTACACAGGTTTTTCGCATCAACCTTCCTGTTGGCGGCGTGTCCATCGTGATGCTATAGTTGTTCCTGCGGGTCGAGTGGGATAGGGAGACCAGCCCGTGGACCAAGGTCAAGCGGATTGATGCTTGTGGGGATGCCCTCTTCATTGCGGTGTCGGTATCGGTGCTCCTAGCGCTCACTTGGGCGGGATAGTATTTCCTATGGTCAGTATTACCTATGGTCGTCATATCGCGTCATTACTCCCCTTGTCCTGGGTATACTTGGCCTATTCGGCTTTTGCTGGCTTGAAGCTCGACTCTCATCCCGGAACCTGTCATGCACATACGCTTGTTCGCAAATCGCACTTCGGCTGTCATATACGCCAACACGTTTCTCGTGTCAATTCTGAACTACTGGATTTTCTTCTTTCTCCCGATATATTTCCAGTCGGTGCAGTTATCGACGCCAGGCCGCTCAGGCGTCCAGATACTTCCCATCACCCTGATCGCAATTCACGGAGCGGCCATCGAAGTAGTGGTCTTGTCTAAGTGGGGAAAATACAAGCTTCTTCACAATGCTGGGTTTGCGCTGTTGACTGCGGGCATGGGGTCGCTCTCGGTCCTCAACCGATATTCGAGCACGGCTATGTGGGTTTGCTTACAAATTTTGCCTTCTATCGGCGCCGACACGGTGATAGACACGCTGCTTCCCGCTTTCCAGGCTGGTGTGGCTGAGTCCGACATAACTGCTGCTACAGCGAGCTGGACCTTGATCCGCAGCTTTGGAAATGTCTGGGGCGTTGCCATTCCCACCGCCGTCTTCAACATCCACACTAATCGGTTTGCTACCACTATCGATGACCCGGCCGCACGAGATCGTCTACAGCATGGGGACTCGTATGCCTGGGCAACAAAATCTTTCATTGAGGGGTTCGCTGAGCCGGCGCAAAGCCGGATCATTGATGTCTTCACCATGGCACTAAACAACGTCTTGACCGTCTCCATTGCCTTCGCCGGACTCGCTTTTTTTTGTGTTTTGTTGAGCGCGAGCTGCACTTGCGGACCGAGCTCAAGAATGAGTATGGGCTCGAAGATCCGGAGCAGGGGGAGAAGGACAGACCAAAAAGATCACTAAGAATTGGAAAAAAAAAAAAAAAAAAAAAAAAAAAACAGGCGGTGATCTAACAAATTAATGGGTACTATCTAATCCATCCGATATCTCTAATCTTATCATCGATAGTCCTATGACACATATCGCTATATCAAACCCTGCTTGTTGAGCCTGCCATAGTGCAGCACTGGCGCAGAAGAAAAGAGACGGAACGTGACGCTTCATGAGCCAATAAGTTGCGAACTCCAAAGAATCGTCACCTAGATTTCGTCTGTTATTCCGACTCCATTCATCTTAGTACTACGGACACGGTTATAGCTGGACAAAGTAGTCGAGCCTATTACGGCAAATAAGTAGCGTATGGGCAGAAACCGGGGAGAATCGGGTGTGTATATCTGTTCATCTATGGCCATTGAGCGAATTTATAATTCGTCATTCCATGTCAGCATCCAACCCGTATGAGTTGTGTGACCTTGGGTGCAGTGAGTGCCGGGCATTTGCTTTAATAGGTGTCACAAGAATGGGCAATAAGCATGGCATGCGCCTTTTCCACAGGAACCCTAGTGATACCTGGTTCCCGAGGTGAGGAGAGCGGGACCATTGATTAGATACTGTAGATTAGATAGGGAGGTCCTTGCTCTACAATAAATCAGCATATTCAATTCAATGGAACACCCTCGTACAGTCCTTTCTGTATCACCTAGCGCCTAGACAACTAGGAGATATTATTCACAGAGGAGGACTTAAAAAGACTATATAGACCTACTCGGTTGGTGGAAATTGGTCCCTTCAAAGCGTGTTAGAGGCTTGTCGTTTCAGCGGTTAAGGTTACAGGGGGGCCTATTTTACGGTGTTCATGGCGCTGATCTCGGGTGCGCTGAGAGGATTGCAGACTTGTTCGTCTCAACAGGCGAGTTCAAATTTTCGATCGGTGGCTACCTACTCGAGCTGCAAGCACGGGCTGTTTGTAGCCAAGACCACGGCTTTACACAGTTACTTCGGAAATGCTGATAGTGTCGTCAGAATGCTCCTTGAGTCAAACAAGCCCGAATCTGGATACTCACGATTGCTATTATCGAGTTTGGCATCATCCATTTCAGTACTGGGAGGTTCAACGGTAGCATCAGCGGAACCTGCCGAAAGCCATATATGCATTTTCACACTGGTGGCCGTCCGTTGCTGTAACGGAATTGTCCTCCGGATAGATATAGGATGATGTTTACCAAAGGTAGGGAAATGTGGACGACGTTGACATCGCTTACCTAAATTGGTAAAACGCCTTATATCTAACGTTATCCTCGTTCGTTTTACTTCTTTTCGCGGTATCGCAAAAAGGGGATCAAATCTTTGAAATACGCAACAACGGATTTTAGGGTTCATCAAGGAACGTTTAACTAGGTAATTAGCGTATTTAACTTCAATCCAGAGAAATAGTCTTCACCTCTCCATCCGCCACTGATACACCAGGCACCTAATTACGAAACTTAAATTAACATTAAGAAATAACGTACCTTAAGAAGCACTAAAAATTGACAAGAATTTGTGTACCACTTGCAAGTTAACCAAATACCTCGCCCAGAAGCTAATTGCCCGTCCCATTACTGCAGAACGCCAGCAACAAACGCGCTGAAAATGATAGGGCTCATACTGGTGATCTGGGAAATAATCGCCCCATACCAAGCCTGTCTCCAAATGATATGCCACGTCACAATATCCCCTTCCCTGTCTTTGCTCACGAGCGGGAAACCATGCCAACCATTTAGGGGATCATTCCCAATATCGGCTTGGTAGTACAACGTGAAGGCAAGGAGCGCTCTGAAAGTAGACTCTTCATGGGTAAAACAATACTCCCACAGCTTCTCGACGTACTCCTCAATGGTCCTCGGGCACTCGTCAAAGACGACGGTCGTCTTGGGGCACTCCGACGCCGGATACAACGCGCTGCGCTCCACTTCCATCCCAAACAGCTGATAGACATACCTCACGGCCTGCCGGTAGCCCTCAGTCGCATTCTCCTGCCCGCCTATCTGCTTCACCCCCTTTGTTAGATGCAACCCCGTCCCCCCAGGCGACCTCAACTTCCCCGTCAGACCCGCCAGATCTGCCCTCGTTTCTCTGATCCTCCCCAAGTTCTGAAACACAAGATACTCGGCGTGATCTAGAGCCGACATCAAGCTGTAATTGATCAGATGAATCCCGTCCTTCTTCTCACAGCTCGGCGCAAGTCGGCACATCCCCCTTTTCTGCTCGGGCGTATACAGCCACTCCGCCAGGTCCACAATCGCGTCGTCCTCGAGGTCCGCCGCAGAGGTGTTAAACCACGCCACGACCTTGTCCATGCTGATGTGCGCCCGCTTCTTGGTGTACCCGCCCTCTTTGAAGAACTGCTCCTGCGCCTCGTCCAGCACGCGGTTCTCGTACTCGATCTTGGGGCCCCACACCGCGTCAAAGCCGCGGTCGCGGCAGGGGAGGACGTACGACGTCCCCATGGCGTGCCGCGTATGCAGCATCACGCGGAGCGTGTCGCGTGTGTAGAGATGCGGGGCGGCGGAGTAGTTGTTCTTGCCAGCGGCGCCAGTCATGAAGAGGATTACGCCGACGGTGGTGAGCAGGCCGATGGTGTAGAGGCTCTGCATTAGCGCGGCGACGGAAACGGTCAGGCAGATGGTCAGCATGGTCGTGTAGAGCGTCCAACGGAACCAGGGGGCCAGGGAGCCCGACCAGTTGGTGGGGCCGTGGGAGCATTCCATTTTCCAGATGCCCAACTGGCCGTAGCGTGGCAGGTGGAGGTGGAAGAAGTTTCGGGAAGTGGGGTGGGTTTGGTTGGTCGGCTTTGGATCGGTGGCGGGTGCTGGAAGAAGTGCGTTGGTGGTTGAACTCCCCTGTTCGGCTCTATTTTTGTCAGAGGAATCCTTTGACCGGAAGCGGAGGACCATATCTCCGTATGCAACAAGCCAAAAGATAAACAAGATGACGAGGATCCAGGGGACGTATGCGAGTCTTGCGCCGCACTGCTGGAAGCTTTGGAGACAGGGGCGCTCGTTGAGGAATATGCCGCTCACGACGACAAGGGCTGTCCAGGTAAACGTGACGAGTCCGAGGATTAAGATGATGTAGGTGTCTGTGGACATGCCGCGACGGCGGAGAGTGAATCCGATGTTGACAACCGATCGGTGAGCCGTGAAGAGCAGACTCATCGCTGCGAGTGCTGCAGCCTGATGGAGCCCAGTCTCCATGGTCACTGAGGAGAAAGACACATCGCGCTGTAGAAGCGCAGCCATGATTTGGAAAATACCCTTGCCTGTTTCAGGACGTGATGGTGTTGGAATTGAGCTATCCATGGTGTACGGCCCAGAAAGTTGCACCAATAGCCCGTTTTAAGAGGGAATTCTCCGCCACTTGGGAAGGAAGAAAATAGTGGGTGAGCTGATCCCGTTGGCGGTGGCTGAAAGAGGCGTTCAGAGTCTGACAATGGCGCACCCTCCAATACGGCAGTGTCTGCTCGCAAGCGTCAGCCTTCGGCGCGTCTGAGCTGCATACATTCCACCAGGAATATAGTTATGAAAAGGGCAATCTAAGATCTTGGGTGCCGCAGGGCTTGTTAGAACCTGAACTACCCAATTACATCTTGGTTCTTGGTATTGCCAGCTTGGCTGTCAAATCCATCCAGGACACTTGCTCTAATAATTAGCAGTTACTTGCCCAATATGAATCTTTCTGAAATCGAACAAGAATGCGGATATGAAGTGTGTTTTTTCTAAGTCTTGGTTGGTATTGGAGCCATATGCTTCTGGGGTGAGAAATTGTGCAGCGAGGTGCTTGTTCTGTAATTACTATAGTGGCGTGATGCTTCCCACATTTCAGGGCAATGCTCGGGGAGATTCGGGTTCGGACTGACCATACCTGCTTGGATACCAGATCGGGTCTGAGGCTGAAAAATAACATGATGCTGCGGTGACTGGTGAGCGGATGTCAGAACCGCTACATGGTGAACGAAGGTGATTCAATGGTATATTATGACGGCCTCAACAGTGATCTCAATTGTGACTTGATTGTGTTGTTCTGCTAGTTCTTGGACGACGTATACCACATGTAATATCACCAGCTCACGTGAGCTGTTCTTGGCACCCCCTTAGCTAGGGTCCCTGTTCCAATACACCCCCTTAGGATAGGGGCTCTTCGAGGGCTAATCCTGCCTAAATTTTGGTCATTTGTGAGGTTATTCGCAGTGTTCCTGTCCTCCATTTCCTCTGAGTTCTAGGCCTTCTTGCCCAATCAGTGCTTCTAGCGCTTGGGGCGTTAGATTCTTCTTCTCTCGTGTAGTGATGAGGTTCTTGATGGGTACCAAATTGAGTATCGTGACGAATCTTCGGTGGTTGTCCGCGTACAGTGCCTTTGTCAAACCGTCGGTGCGACCGGTGGGTATATATGCAGGTTATGACTGTCCTGTCCTGACAGGGTTAAAGATATAGAGCTAGGCAAACTGGGGGGTTGACCTGAGAAGTTCAAGCAGGCCCTGCAGATGATATAGAGTACTATGGATCTGGTAGTCCATTGGACTGTCACCTGTAATCCCACGTGTAGTTTGGCTTGCAGAGATAGAAGTGAATGCGAAAGTATTATTATATTGCCGTATGTTACCTCGGAAGGTAGCTGCGTGGGACCTATCACCGGTCAAAAGGTTGAGGAGAAAAGGGGGCAACGGCTGCTAGAGAGGAAAAGTGACATCACCCTGTAAGCAACAGGACCCAAACTTTGGGTTCGCAGGTCTCGAATTCTAGAGTTATTTATTAGCTATATCTAAGAGGAAAGAGAAACACGTACCGTAAGACGCTCATCTAACCAATGCAAGGCAGTACATTCGGTACACTCAACTGTCTGAGGGCCTAGATCATGAGCTGTAACAGACTCAACGCCCGTTAAAGGAAGCCAACTAAGGGGCTCACCTCTCGCAAGGAGGCGCGGATGTAGTGTTGTGACCGCTTCCGCGGGTGCGGCGGACCGGTTGCGAGGTGCAGTACGGGAATAGTATTTGCATGTCGTATAGGGAGCACCATTCGGGCGAGTGTTGAAGTCCGTAAGGGGCCGGAATATACGGCATCTTGAACAGAAATGATATTGAGAGGAACGTTGTGCACGACGGCGTGGCATTTCGAGGATAGCAAAGAGAGGAAGCAAAGGAGGAAATTTGCAGCAGAGAAAAGGGTTAACCAGGGGCTGTAGCCAAGCTTTTTTGGCCCAATGAAAATAATAACAGCTATGTACCCTTGTAACTGTTAACTATTAACTGCAATTTTATAGCTGAAAGGCTAACAATTAGTTAGGCAAGACCTCTTCTTTACAGCCAAACAGACCATCCTACTACCCGCAAAATTTCGCAAGTTCTGTAGTCTCTCATATAGAGAAGAATAGAGAAGAGAAGATAGAGAAGAGATAGAGACAGCCTCAACCTTCCGACTTGGAATTGTGGAAGTCGTACTGTACAGTACTGTTATGTCAGCTAAAGTGGGTCCATAAAGTGGGCCAACAGTACAAGCGGTAATTACAGCACCGTACCTCACGCCCAGCAGGTCTGAGCACCCGACAACTACCTGCGAACAACTTTCCCCAACTCAACATCTCAATGGATGCAAGCTGCTTGGGCGCCCACGAGGCCTCCCCCACTTTCAGGCACTTGTCGGCGCTGCCCTAGTTACCAACCTTCGCTGTATCTTGATACTTCTTGTCCTTTTTTGGCTGGTTCCGTAGACCAGCCCCTCTGTTCCTGTTAGAGGACAATGATGTGGGGCGAACGCCCTTATGAATCACGATCCCCGAAGTTCCCATAACGGGAGCCGGTTTCCGTTTTGGGATTCTGACAAATGATGAGACCTACGCTGGCGAGGTTTCCACTCACGCCGAAAATTCGTCTATACCGCCACCTGTCCTCTTTCTACCGGTGAGGATGAGCATCTGCCTCTGGCAACGCCACTTGATCTGTCCTGGACGGTAGGGAGGAGTACGTGGAGACATTCCTCAGGTTGCCAGTTTCGATGCAGATAGTAGTGACCACGAGGCCCTTGAGGAGTGAGGCTGCGAGGAGTATGTTGACGCATAATATTACGAGGAGACCTACAATGGTGACAACAACGGTTGGTCGGAAGACAAACGCCAAGTTCGGCTACGTGGAACTGCTGAATACCTACGTAGTGTTACATAGCTGGAGCAGAAGTGTTTCAGCCTCATCAGCCGCAATCAAGCTGCCAAGAACTGTACCTAACATTAGCGATCCAGAGGCAACATGAAAGGCTTTAATGTCTCTGCTCAAGCATCATTGGCTACACGTCGGAGTTGACCCTACCGGCTGTGCCTTGCCGAGCTCTCGGTGGCACGAATCACCGACGGTTCCATAGGACCTGCTAAATTACGTGGACTGACCTTGGCTTGCCAAGTCGTGCGGCGTCCAATTGCTACTAACCTTTGAGCACACCGCTTTGCAGATGGTGAAGGGCGGCTCGTATAGCTACCTATGCATGATGGCGGTGGCTTGGGAGGGGAGGAACAGAGCTGGCAAGATTAAACTCTCTCGGAAATTGCCCTTTACTCTTCCAACAAGATAAAGCAGCACACGGGAACCTCGATCCTCAATTAATAAAAATGCGCATCTTCCTTCTATAGCTGCTAACACTGCAATCTATCATAATTATAGCATACTCAATTAGAAGCCTGTCGCGATCAAAGTCTATACGATGAAGACCACCACAACGATCCTCCTCACTTCAGTCCTGCCTCTCGGGTTCGCGTCCGCTTGTACGCCCGCAACAGCTGAGGATGTGACACCCTACTTCCTCGACTGGGGCGTCATCGACGAAGACGACATCTCGACCGGCGGGTCGAGCCACTGCACGAATGTCCTTGTCGAGCACGGCGTAGATGCTTGGAACCAATGCATCGAGGACACCATCCTGGACATCGACGTGAACTTCGCGCGTCGCCTCGCCAAGACGAAACGCGGCTTGTGGCTAGCCGGTCGACAGAGCGCGCTCCAATGCTCCAGCAACGAGATCTGCGGTGCCTTCCCTTCCATGCCCGACCAAGTGTTCTGTATGGATCCCCAGGGCGGGGAGTGGCATAGTGCCGACGGCTCGACTGGCAACTGGCGGACTGGAGATATACTCCTGGCGGATGGAACCAGCGGCAATATATATACTGGGGAGTCTGGGACAAACGGTGGTAGCCGCGAAGGTCAAGGTGGCCTGGACTCCGGAGGCGATGGGAACTCGGGGACTTCGTCCGCCACGTCGTTGGCAGATACTGTCAAAGTTATGCTTTCACTTACGGCTGCAATTGCCGTTACGTACTGCATTATCTAAGACTAAGAGTATGGTGACGAAAGGTCTGTGTTGTTAGCAACCGGAACAAGAGATAGGGGTTAACAAGGTAGATGGCAATAGATGTCCGGTATTCGATAACAAGAAAACAACAGGTATTCTACATACTGGATATTAGGATGGATCGATGTATAAGGTAGTCTCCGAGGAGATAGGCTATGACGCAGTGTCTATATCTTTCGATGCCTGGGTAGGCTACCTACTTCAGTGGGTGTTTAGCCTGTTGATCCCTGAGTTGTGAAAATACTTTGAGCAGTTAATCGGCTATTTTCTTTTTTTTTTTTTTTTAAAAAAAAAGGTATAAAACTACAACGATAGAAGCTGGGTCTGTATAGTCAGTTGCTTTCCGGGACCACAGATTGGAAGTAATTGCCATAGGTAGTCAGTTGGAATGTCGCCATTGTCCCAAGGATGCCACAACAAGGTTCTGCCTGACACAGAACTCCATCTCATTGTCAATCCATCTCATCATCGCCGAGGACATCCACAACCCCAGGCATTAACCCAAGATGCGTCCCAGCCTTACCCGCTACCTCCCACAGCTCTTCTCACCCTTTCACCCTCTCCTGTCTAACCACGACCACTGTCAATGGATTACCCTCGGGACGCATTACAATCCAAGTCTACCAGCTCTACCCCGAAAGCCTCTACTGGAACGCTGGCCTCTGTCAAGCCGACATCAACACCCTACATAATTCCAACATCGACATCGAATCCCTGACCACCTCACGCCTCTCCGTCCTCTGATTCCGTTCCAGACCCTCAACCTCCACCCATCACACAGCTAGCGTCGTCTATATTGCCTGGTACAACTAGCTAAACAAATATGATCTAGTCGCTGGTACGTAGCTGTGGAACGTTAACCCCACGACGATCTGCAGAAGGCGGTATGGCAGGTTCATGAATGATGTTGCGCGCGATGGGGGAATAGGCTGCGGGACCTCTCCAGGGACGATCGTTAAGATAGATAAGACGACGCGGGAGATCACCAGGTGGTATGTACCGAGGGAGGTGAATAGGACGGTGCAGGGGTTGCGCATTGAGGCTATTGGGGTTGCGGTTTCGGTCATGGATCTGGCCAGGGGGCCATTGTTTAGCTAGGTAGGTTGAAGATATACGGATTACAGAGGAACGAGGGAGGGCAACCAGGGAAGGTGGTAGTGGAGCCAGTGCCAAAGATTGTGAGAAGTGACACGATGAGGCTGCAGGAGAAGTTATGAAAGGAGGATGTTGTTGATTACGAACCAGAGCCGGGTGTTGTGGCCGAAGGATAAGTAGGAGACGGCCGAGTATTCGCCCATGTTGACAAACAGATCCTTGCTGTCACCGCAGACCAGCCACGCGGCAGTGTTTGATCGCGGGATGTCAGCGACGGCCCAGGTCAGCGTGTCGCCCTGGAAGCCAAAGACAACGTACGCGTTCCGGCTCTCCTCGAACCACGTGCGCAGTCTCCGCTGTGTGCGGTCGTTCGGCCGGTCCCTCGACGTGCATGTACAGGTCCGGGGCGCTACCAAACCGGTTGTACACGAGCTGCCCTGCCTCCAGCTTGAACTGCCCCGCCGAGGATGGGCTTGAGATGACGGCTGCTGCGGTTGCTGCGGCCGCCAGAGCGGTCGGCTGCGCGGCTTGTAGGTAGCTGCGGTAATTGGGGGTTGCGACGGCGCGGATCCAGTACCAACCTTCTTGTAGTGTGGTTGGTGTGGGCGAGGTGCCGCCTCCGGGTGCCTGGCTAGTCGAGGTGGAGAGTGTCGTGGTGATGGCCGAAGCCCCCACCCAACAAAACACCGGCGCGCTGTGACCTGGTTTCCGGGAACTCAGGAGAAGCATCGTTGCATCGGCTATATAACTGTTGCCACGGCCCACAGGATTTGGGATCGAGGTATCAACCGTCTCCACCATGTTTCCGACGCTCACGGAACCTCAGTTCCGCACAACACAACGGCTACCGGAAGAAATACAGGCTTTACAAGAAATCTCATTAGCTCTCCGGTAACAGGGTCTTAGGAACCCTAAGTGATCAACTTGTAACATCAGTGGTATCGCCACCATCTCACATATAGCGGATTTGGCAGGTGAAGCACACGGCCTTGCTACCAATACATGATTGTCTTAGTTTTCTATAGTCATGTTAAAGCCATCTCAAGGCAAATTCGAGAACAGCAAACAACATTTCCACGATAATTAACCGTCGGCTCTTGCGTGCGCGGACTCCGAGCTCCAAGAATAACCACATATTCCCAAGGAGTATACACTTATTCTCTCCTGTCTCATGCAAACCCCACATATCCCTTAGTATAGATAGGTTATCTATATTGTTCGTCAAAAGATAAGTGATGTACAAATGCGTCATGGTGATTTGTAACCAGCAGGTAGCCTTTGCTGTACATGTAGGTTGATTGGCGTTGACATTCTAGTTATCGCAGGTTTAAGAATACTCGGATTAGACATAGGTATAGGGGCGCTCAATTCTCAACTAAACTGGCTACCGACATGATCTAATTACTTAACGACCTACAATTCCGTTACATCTCTTCACTCTGTTCCTCGTCCTCTCCCTCCTCTTCTTCATCTCTGGCCTCCTCACCCTCTTTCTCGTTAACCGTCTCCGTAGCCGGCGGCGGCCAGCGCGAGGTGATACTCACCATTGCCGAACGACGGGGAATCGCCCTCCTTGCCTTGATTCTGCCGGACCGCATGCTGAAGATGATGATAGCCGTTCTCTTCTTGGTCTTCCCTGCTCTTCTTGCCGTCACCTTAGGGGCTTTTGCCTGCTGGGATACGTTTCCGTCCTCTAGGCTTCTGGCGGCCTGGAGCAGATAGAGCAAGCCATCATTAGGCTCTAGCAACCGAGGAGACTTACCGGCTACTTCAGCCAAGACAATCAAGCGGTTATTATCAGGCGCTGTAGGGCACAAAGACAATCTTACGGTGCCGCTTTCATTGCTATCGGTCCATTCGGTGGTCGAGAGGTTTGACTTGTAGCTCAGCCGTGGGTTCGCGTTAGTCGCCATGTCTTTGTCTTGGGGTGATTGCTGGACGGCATCATGGTGTCGCATGGTGACTGTAGGTGCTTTTAAACGATTCAAAGAGCAGGATAGCGATGACTGACTCCATTTCCAAGTCAAATTCCAGAGAGTCAACAGCTGCTAGAAATGGCTAACTGCATTGCCGACACAACATGGTCATTCTTGGGACAAGGCTAGCTATCCAAATTACTCTGTTTCGGTAGACATAACAGCCTGGCTATAAGTGGCGAATCCGGGGGCTTACGACTGCCATTGTCACAGGCGGTCCTGAGCTAGGGCAGTCCGAGTGTTACCGCACAGCCCCCAGGACCCATTTCCATCGCCTGACTAGAGCTGCCTTCTAATTAACATAATTAACGTAAATTTTTCCGAATAATGTGTGTGGATCAAAGAATCAATACTAGCCGACTTATAAGCCTTATACCACTGACCAAGAGGACATGATGTTTGACCTACCCGACCTCAACCTAAGGCTTCTAAGGCTAAACTTCAAGTGCAACATCACATACTCGCATGACATCCATCCTCAACGCCTTTACCGGCATCACCGAGAACATGAGGTCCGTATTTCAGAGAGGCTTCCTCTACGACATTCCCCAGTCCGAACTCGATTACTGCCTGTGTTGGGAGCATGCAGGCACCATCGAGTGACGTGTCTGCGCCAACGGGGCCGAGTTCCCCAGTTGGTCGTGGGCGGAATAGCTAGGCCCCATCCAATACTCGTGGGTAAACCGTCTGTCGTGTGTGAGGTGGGTGCTTCACGAAACCGGCGAGAAACTCATTCCGGACGACTACCGCTCACCGTACCACACGGGAGACTACGGGGCGGACAGCGGGCTGGCCTGGCGGGATGGGTAGACGGAGAAGCGGTCCCATTCGGGCTTCCGCTACTTTTATCATTCGTCCGACCAGACCGCTGGGTTTCGGAGCCCGACCGTGTCGGAGCCGCGGCGTCAGGGACCCAACTGCGTCCCTGGCACGCAGCATCTGCAGTTGAGGCCGAGACCATAGACATCACCATATCCGGGTCATGGATAATTACCCTAAGGCATGGCCAAAGCCACTGATCAGTTTTGGCGGTTCCCACCCGTCGATGAGCAGAGGCATGCGGTCGGCTTCTCCGTGCTGATCAAGGTCGCGAATGAAATAAGTAGCATGAAGCATTACAGGTTTATACGCATAGCTCGCGTCGGCGACAGCTGCGACTCAAACAAGATACGAGTCAGAAAGGGCGACCCGGAACCAGAGTCGAAAGGGAGCTATGTCGACGCCCATACCGTCTTTGAGGACCTTGACGGCGACGCAGACTTGGTATTTGTAAAACCCACCAGCATGTTGCTCTACTCTAACGAGCTCGGCGTGGATGACTGGAAGCACCCGCTGCCCTTCGACCGTCAGTGGTACGACGCGTTCCGGCCTTTCTGCCTCTGCGAATTCCTAGTGGTCGAGATGGTGAGTGACATGGCGTACCGCATTAGCATCGGCAGAGCACACGTTAACGCGTGGGCCCAAGAACCTCCAGAGACGGAGACGGCCACGCTGGGCTGACGCGGGTCGTCATACAATGGTATTTGCCGACGATTTCCCTGGCACGAAAGCGCAGCAGCAGGGTATCGGGGCCAGCTCGCTCCAGGAGGTACGTAATGTGTTGGTCATTATCACGGATGGGAGAGGCAACGATAGTTACTAGTTAGTTCTTGTGATAGAGACAGAGCAAATTCTGTGGTTGGGCTAGATGGAGTCAAGAAGGCTAGTCTCAATCCGATGAGAATGGAAGCTTGGCTCTGTCAACTAATGAAATTGTAGAGCAAAGGTAGGCTATCTGTCTTGTATTTCTGACATTATGCAGGAGGCGCATTGCTTTCACTCCGGCGGAGAAGGATCTCGGGGTTGCGGAACAGAATTATACCCTTGCCTTTTTAGTAGATATAATGTTAGTATTGAGACGCGAAGTTGAGCGCTGGGGCAATGCAGTGCCGCACCTCCAAATGCAGAACATAGGACTTCTCGCAGTCCAGTCCAGATCTCTCGCCAAAACCCATCAATATATCTAGTTCCCAGGAGTTAAGAGGATCATTTCCAGAACTAAGCTGCTTCTACGCGTCTGCGATGCCAATATGATATTCGGGGCGTATAGCTCTCCCGTGCCCTAGGCGCACCACGCAAATCTGAAAAGTTCGGAACTGTGGGTGTCCAGTAGCGATATACGGTAATAATCTACAACGAGATATGGGACTGGCGAGGGACTTCAGACCGTGTCATATTGGTACTT
The DNA here is from genome assembly GCA_022530565.1 of Madurella mycetomatis. NCBI lineage: Eukaryota > Fungi > Ascomycota > Sordariomycetes > Sordariales > Madurella > Madurella mycetomatis. The sequence continues at coordinate 7,094,214 of JAJTVB010000003.1, read as the reverse complement.
TTCGCCCAGTAATTATAGGCAATCGCGGACTCCGAATTCACCCAACGGTGCTATTCAACTTTCGTGAGGGGCTATAGCACTCGGCAAGAAAGCGTCCGTATACTGAGTGGACCTATATATGACGGGAGAGATAAGCTGAATCATCTTACCGTGCTGACCTGCAGCCACACAAGTACCAATTAGCCCCCAACATTCGGGAAATGCATTGCACTTTTGTAATAAGACAGATCTTCCATAACGGGAAGTTCTCGCCTTCTCTATCGATATGGAACGTTACAGCTCGTATTTCCATCCTACGCATCCCAAATGACGTTTTGCATCCAGGCACGGCACACAAACGTTGAGGCTCAGCCCCCATGATGTGACGGACACCAGGATAAACAAGCATAGCGAGTTACACAGGCCAAAATTTGCCGGCATTAAACCCCATGACATAAGCGCTCAACAGCCGGGTAAACATCCATGGCATCTAACCATTGGGCCGTTTGCCGGCGGAAGCATAATTAGTAGCGAATTCTGTGGTCATGCGGCAAGCCTGTGCAGCCAGGTAACGTTAAGGCAAGAGCCGAGCGCTACGCGTGTGTGTGTGTGGTCCAAGCCTCGGAGTAACAATAGCAACATTGGAACACGGGCAATATCCTCGTATCCTTTCAGGACACACGTGGAAGTCTCAGGATCTCTCAGTTTTTCAAGGGCGATGTGGGGGCTGGGGAGAGACAATCGAGGTTGAAGATAAATACACCAGCGATCACCAGATTCCAAGTCCAAGTTGCTCAGACTGCAACAGACAATAACAGCGGCGAAAAGCATCTGTTTCGATAATTTCTGTGCCCTTTTTAATACTCCCAACATCTAATTTCCTCAAATTTGATAATATTTAATACAACACAAAAACACCCACCAAGATGCACTTCACCACGGCAACGGCCCTCCTCAGCATCGCCGCCTTCGCCGCGGCCGCTCCAGTCGACATAGATAGCTACCCACCTACCGTCAACTCCAAGGCCTTTCGTCTCGTAGTCAACGTCACCGATCCCTCACGTGATCTCTCCCCGCCGGTGCACGGCACGGAGATCTTCCCCTACTTCATCAACTCGTCCCTCATCCGCGCAGGCGTCGCCCAGGCCGGTGCCGGTTCCGTCTTTCTGCAGTTCCCCGACCCCAACCCCTCGTCGCCCAAGTTTGCCCCGTTCGGCGGGCAGCTGCTCACCGAACAAGGCGGGCCCGACAACGTCCTGGGTCTGAACCAGATCTCCCACCCCGACGACACGCCCTTCCCGGACAACGATCCGCGTTATGCCATGTCGTTCACCCCCGGCAAGGGCACCATGGGCATCCAGCTTGCCGTAGGGGGCCACTACGCGTTTGTGCGGCCGAGTGAGTTCTCGGGTGGGCTAGGGAATTTCGCCATCTGCCGGATCGATCTGGGACAGCGGGATCACCATGGCCATGAACGCTGGATGCAGGCGCTGGATTCCATATCGCTGTCCACGGATGAGAATGGGGAGTTTGGCCTGCACATCCCCGAGGGATGCACGCATGTGAGATTGGTTGCGCAGTGTGATGTCCTCAAGGAGGTGCCCGAGGGGTCGGCCGCTTGGCCGTTCCATCAGGCTGCGCAGGAGGTGAGGTGCTATGAGGATGTTATGGCCATTGATTGGAGCCAGTATGAATTTAGTCTCTGAGTTGACGTGGTGTTGATTAAGATTTGTAGTTAGATGAAGAGGGATGGACGGCTTGTTCTGATGGAAGAAGTCATCTTAATCTGAAAATAATAATTAGCAATTAATAATTACCAATCTGATTTACTCACAACTTCAAGTTGGTTTATGGATCTAAATTGTGGTGAGTGTGTCATGTTAACCGAACGCTTACTTCTAGTACCGCTGTGACAAAGTATATGATCTAGGTTGCGACTGTAGTGAGCGTATATATTTACGTGAGGCCGAGGCCTCGATCCTGACCTGACTGATCCTCGGTCCTTCTCTGAATGACCTCACAAGGATTTCGCAGGTCATTCCATGTTCGGCCTAACGATTTGCTGCTATATCTCCTTATCCCACTGGCCCATATCCGTCTCGCATAACAAGGGGTTCTGACGTGCGGGCTAGTTGTGTAAATCGCAAGAGCAGGACGTTCAGAGTATGAGTCAGAGGATTGATGAGAATATAGGGTAAGAACTTTGGAAATCTGGATACATAATCGATAACTGCCTTTGTAGTGAGCATAGCAGTGAGTGCGTATTGATTATTTACTAATTCGAACCGTCAAGTGCTGGCTACTCCAGTCCTCTATAGGTTCATTGCTAGGTAATTAATTAACTTGTACTCTGCATAGGGTTACTAGCAGTTATCCTACTTGGAAGGGCTCCCACTATTCAATCCTCAAAATCCTAGTCGCCACTCCGTCGAAAACCGAAGGTGCCGTCATGCGAAAGAAGCCGATACGACGGAACGCGCTGCTGCCGGGCCCATTTGGGACGAGTATCAATCCCTCCACAGGCACAGTCCGCTGCCGGCCGAGCCTGAGCTTGCTCATTCCGAGACAGACTAATCTCAGGCCCGGATCGAGATGCTCATCAAGGGGATCTAGTGTCCCGTCCCCTACGAGGAGGGGCGTGCCGGTGCTGTCGCTGCTTCCCCCCGGGTCAATTAGGGAAATATCATCATCGTCCCACGAGGGCCTATCCCCCGGTTGCCAGGCCAGCTCCAGCGCCTTGCCGGAAACCTCGAGATACCCGCCCTTAACTAGTCCGAACGGGAAAGCCAGATCGCTATCGACGTGGCATGCGAGAATGGTGAAGTGGAAGACTTCGCGCTCCGCCCGCTCGTCCTCGCTGTCGACGATGCCGCCAAGGCCGACACTCGCCCAGCTCCAGCTTGGTGCGAGATATCCAATTCCTCTGGCTTTCTGCGGCTTTAGAACGAGCGTCTCGCCAGAAGGACCCCGCTTGGTGGACCGCCAATGCAGCTCCGAGAACAGGTTGTCCTCCCACATGCCCGCGAGGTAGGCCCAGCCCGTCAGCCTCCCGACTTCGGCTGCGAGGGCCGATATAGCCGGTAGTTTGTCTGTGCAGTAGCTTAGATCCATCTCGGTGTAGTCGGCGCGGATGGCCATCCATGTCCCTCGGATGCTCGCCCACGCATCCTCATCGCTGCCGTCGCCCGCTTCCGGCGAGAGACCGAGAGACGTCTGGTAGGGAGGGCCCGCGTCTGGCGCGGCGCTGGGGTTGGCGAAAGTTTCTCTGCATATCCACATGACACCCCTGCGCGAGAATACGAGAAGCCGCCGGGAAAGAACACGCTCCTGCAAGGTCCACGCCCGGGAGCTGATGGGATCAGCCGAGGCTTTGTACGGTGCCCGGTACCCGAACGTGAGCAATGTAGAGCTACCATCGACCGAGCCGAGCCTCACCTGGAAAGGATCCACAAGAAACTCGGGAGAATCGGGAGCCTTAAGAAACCCGTCACTGGCCGCCGTGGCGCTGGCCACGATGATGGAAAGAGAGCTTTCCCTGTAGGTATCCGCCATGAGCGGCAGCTCCTTCGCCTTGTCCTCGAGAGAATCTTGAATGATGCACAGAGCGTCGATCCACAGGTACTCGAAGCCTAGCCAATGTGCTGCTTCAATGGCGTCCGATAGGGTCCTCGGCAACCTCTTTAGGTCCAGCCCTCTGCGCATCTCGTCTAGAGAGGTCTGAGTGAGGACATACTCCTGCTTCGGCCCCCAAACGTAGCTGAGGGCTACATAGGGGGGTGGCACGCCACTTCGGGAGAAGTCACCTGCGGAGAAGATGGCGAGCCGCGGGTGCTGAGGGTTGCGCACGTTGATGAGCCGTGTAGGTTGGAAAACGCCCGAGGTCGTGCAGGATACGTGCTCTTTACAGGCTCGAAGCCACGTCTGGGCGCGTGGTACCCATTCGTCAAAGGAAGCCGCGGAAACGACTTCCCAGTGCCGGGGGAACACAGACGCGCCATCTATGGTATCTTTGTTGCCATTCGTGTTAAAGAAAACGGGGGTTTCCGCGAGAGCAAGGGAGCGGTTTTTTCCCTCACCTGTGCAGATGACTTCAAGCGTGATGATAACTGCGTTCTCGCCCACCATCTCCCGAAGTGGACAGTCATCCCGATCCGAGGTGGTCACCTCAATTGTGATCTTGACGAGGTTGAAAACGGAACTGTCGCGCCATCTCAAGAACTCGACAGTGAGGTCTAGTCTCGCTGTGCAGTTGAGCGACTGGATGGTGTGAAACCCTGGCTTTTCGCTCCTACTATCGTCGACGCTAGTAGCGTCGCCTGTAGCGTCGCCGAGTTCTACGCCGGAATTGTCGCGGCCCGCCTCCCCAGCCATTCCCTCGTCAGCATGATGGACTGCTGTTCCTGGCAACAGCTCGCTTTCTGCATCCTCGGAATCTAGATTCATGCCAGCCTCGTCATCATCATAAAACTCGAGACTAGCCCCGTCGGAGTGAGATCCGTTCCAGTCCTCCATCCAATAATCCAAGTCAGAACTGGTGAGAACCGCATTCCCAACGTTTGTGCACCAGCGGCAGCCAGAGAGAACCGACGCGTACACGTCACGGGCGAACCTGGAATATGAGTGCGTGACCGATGCATCCTTGCACCCTTTAGCGAGCGACTGACGAAGCGATAAGTTAAAGACGTGATTAGCACATCCCTCACAAGTGCCACGCTCATCCCTTCGGTGAGTCGAGGTTGGCTCATAGTTTCTGACAGGGCGAGGCAGTTGATAGCGATAAAGCATGCCGGCTATAAAAAGACGACGACGGAGAATAAAAGAGGAGTACTTTAGTCCGAAAATTGAGGCTGCAACGGGAACTGGATAAGAGAGGGGCACAATCCAGCCGTTGCTGTCTTGCAATCTCTTGTAGGTGGCTGGCTGACCCCAACCCGTCGGAAATTCCCGCATGTACAGGGACCAGTTCAGCTGGTCTGAGACGGGAAGTTACCTCTTAAGAGGTGCTGACAGCCGTCGGCAAACGTCTTTTACCCGAAGCTGGCGGCGCCCAAGGTAGACGAGAATCTAGCACAGGGGCCAGAAGATAATATACGAAGCTACACTTGCCAGTTTACGTGAGGGAAGTTGTACAGAAGTTCCGTACGACGGCCCCGAGCATACGTTAGACTTGCACAACGGTCAATTCTAAGAATACGCAAGAGTAAACCGGCGATGCTACGTGATTAGTAGACGACAACTAAAGACATCGCGCGGGCCACATCACCCCGCAATTTGGACCTCGTCTTTGACCAATTGGCAAAGCTCGTTATTGACTTGGCTAAGTCCCTCCACGGGGACTCGGAGGATATTGGTTGTTCCTTCATTTGTCAAAAGTGGTAATTAGGCTGAGCAAAAGTGAGCAAGTGTGAGCGAATCTTGATCAGAATCCGAGCAAGCTCTAAGTGAGGGTGAGCACCGTCACAGGGCCGTGCCGGGGTGTGCAGGTGCCCAGATTCGTCTCGACTGGCAGGCAGACTAGGTAGGTTTGAACAAGATACCTAAATCCCTCTAGAGACAGGACCACCACCTTATATATGCTTCGGATGGGATGTTGTGAAGAATTTGACACGGGTTATGTATTTCCACGCAACCCCCCGAGTTTGAGGACCACTTGAAGCTGACTGATTATAATATAGTCGAAATCCAACTTCTTTGATGCACAAATACAAACATTGAGTATAGAGAAGTTCTTTCTGGTGCGTGACCCACGCGTGCACAAAACACGGCTACCTATATCGACAATTCTTGAGAAAATAGAGACCCAATTTTTTCGATACACTGCGCCGAAAGCTACCTGATACTCTCTGGCGTCTTATCAACGTGTGCTCTAATTAAGACCTCCAAATCATTCCCGCGTGAATTGAGACGAGCATGCAATCAACCATCAATTTACAGCTCCCTGCCAACGGGAGGACAAGGGAAGGGTTCAACCTATATCCAGCATGAGCTCTGATACGCCGTAGAACTGAATATATTCCGGATCACTTCCGGACCGAGGCCCCTGGCATAGGCTGTGATAGACTCGCCAGCCATTAAAATTGACGACTACAGATTGCTCGGGAGAGGCAGTCAGGAATTTTGTCTGCGAACAAAGTAGGTAGACGAGGGCGTCAGTTTCTGGCCATTTCGAACAGGGAGAAAAACAAATATCACGCCGACAACAACTTGTAAGTCTGCCCTGCTCTCCTTTCTTTATCGATGGGCCTGGTGGCATCGCGGTGATGGCAGGACACTTCTAGACGAAGGTTTGACCAACAGGTCGTGTCACCGTTTGCGAGATACATCGATTAGGTACGGTGAGCCCAGTCAATGGACAACTCGGTCATCGCAACCAAGCTACTACACTATCAACCCAACCCGAACCCCGCATACTTTGCTAACCCGCAAGGTCGACGAAATTGACAACACATTTGACGAGGCGCTCCCCGTCTTAGCTATGCAGAGTCCGATTGAGCAAATGCGATTTCCTTTTCGCCGACAACAGGGTTCCAAATTTTGTAGGTTTTGTGCTTTGTTTGGGGGGGGGGGGGGTTGACCTTCGGCAGCATAACTGAGGGAAGCAGAGGCTAAGTGTAAGTAACGGTGAAGCTGTCCCAGAAAAATGTAGACGTCAATGGGGAACTACTGTAGTGGAGGAAGCATAAGCGGTCGGAATATCCGGTTTGTATCCGAACCCAATCCTTGGATGCCATCGTCGGAATCAGTGGTTCACCGCCACGGCCAATAGGGGCACTTCTGCCAACACCTCACCTCGCCCTTGCCGGGAATATACTGCCGCAAGCCAAGGAAGCGTTTCCTAACTTGTCGCTTCCGAAAATGACCTCGAAGCCCGTTTGATCTTCCTATTTTCCCCTGTCATCAACATTCAATACTTTGTGCCACGGGTCACATCTTCATTTCCTTTCCCCCATACATCAACTACTATCAGAATTTCTCTTCAGTTTCCGCCTTTCAAGGCCTCTCGCGTGGGATTCTGCATATTTCCGGATATATTATTATTATTCCTACTCCGCTTTACCCAAACGGGTGTGCCGGACCCTCTGATGCTATTTACATAGGAAAACCGTACCATGTAGGCCGGGTGAAAAACCTATGTCAATGAGTAAAGGAGAACAATGATAAAGAGTGCCAGATAGTTGCAAAAAGAGAGAAAGGCCTTATATAGGCTTTGAAGACTTGCTAGTCTTCGACTCCGTCTTCGGGTGCCTCCTCCTCTTCCTCGACCCCATCTGCTTCTAGCTCTAGCTTCCTAGCCAGACTGTATTCCGCTAAGCGCCCCGAATCCATCAGCCAGCCCAAGACCTTCCTCAACCGCCATTGGTTCCGGGATCCCTCGCCTTGCAATGTGAGACAAAGATCTCGGTGGGTGCGAATTTCTATTCTTTGCCAAGTTCTAGGCTTCGGCGGTATTGGGCACCATATGACAAGGTGCTCCACTGTTTCCCTTCTCTCCCCACATCTGCAGTACGGAGTGAAGAAGTCTGGGACTCGTTGTTTGAAGAGGAAGTCTCGCAGGCCGATTGCCCCCGTGCGAGCTTGAACCAGTAGGGAGCTTTGAGCTTTAGTTAGATTTTGGTGCTTTCGTAAGGTCTTGTCGGTGAAGATAGTGCCGGGAGGGTCTTCGTCAGCTAGTCTAGTAGGCTGGTCTCTGACTTGTTGTCTCCAACGGCCCTCCCACGCCTGGATCAGCGCCTCGTCCGCTGTTGGTTCTAGTTGTTGTTGCCCATCACTCTGACTTTGGTCTTGGATTCCCTGACTGATCCACTGTTTGATTGTAGCAGCGGATATATTTCCAGATATAGCTGCTTCTTGAGTACTGATAGGATGGCATATCCTCTTCACACTGGTCCCTCCTATAACCATAGGAACAATCACGTCACAATCCCCCCCGCCCGTCTTTTTTTCTCTTTGCCTCTCAGTTTTTCATGTCTAATAAACCCACACAATTATCCTGCTTTGATCATATTCTATTCCTATTCCTATAGCCATTCTTTACATCCTTCACCTTCACAACTATCAAGCTCCATCTTCTTCCATCGCCTTCTAGGTGTGTGGTAAACTTGGATGATGAATATGGCAAAAAATGTTTCTGTCCAATGTAAATACCCCGCGTTGATAATAACAGACTGTGATGTCTATGTACTTTGACTACAGGGGGGGCCCATCCATTTGCTCTACTAATAACCGCTCGAACGGCTGGCTTGACCAGATTACACGCGCTGCGGTCTCTGTGCCAGCCCGTTTCCCGCTTGTATTCAATGTTCCACTTCTATAACCCGCCACGTACACCATCGTACACATTTCATCCTCTGGCAGACGAGAACGGCGTCCCGCAACTCCGCATAAAGTATTAGGGCTGCAATTCCTATGCCCGGCTGTCGGTGGGCTCCGTAGACGGTGGTGGAGTTCGGGGTCGGGAGACCGACAGACTCTCCTCTGTAGATAATTAGTAGATGTCTCTGTTAGGAGCCCAGCAGAAGATATAATTAGACAAACTGATGGCAGAGAAAGCATCTAAAAGGTTAAGGGCTTCGAAGACCTACCGTCATTCGCTGTGCCAAACCTTTGTTTTCCACGTGAAAGGAAGCTGATAAGGGCTAGGAGTGTTGGCGGCATTGCAACTACAAGGCCCACTATGGCCACAATGACTTCGGGGCTCAGTTCTGGCATTGCTTTAAATCACTAGTTGGTATCGGCTTATGTTGAGAAGATTAGGAGACTTCGGATATGTTTTGAAGCAAGAGAGGTGTTCTTATTTATTTATTTTTTTTTTAAAAAAAAAGCCGCTCCGGGCAGTGTCAAGGGAATCTACAAGTTTGAGCGGCGCCAACTCTGGGGAACTCTTTGCCCTACCGTGCCACGCCCCACTTTAATGGAACTCGATGACCCCTCGCACCACTAACTGAGTGGTGCTTACCACCAGTGCGGCCACATCACCACAGCGGCCACTTTTCCCACCCCGCCATCAATTTTCCACCAGAACAACCCACAACTAGCCCATTCGAAAGCAACGAAGATGGAGAGTCGAATCCAGGAAGCCCTCCAATATATCAACGAAAATCCGGGGGCCAAAACCGCCCGCGTTGCGCTGGAATTCGGGGTTCCCCGGCCCCGCTTACAGCGCCGCCTCGATGGCATCGGTCCTAAGGCAGGCCGTCCCGCCACGAATAAAAAGCTGTTGCCGGCTGAAGAAGTTGCGTTGTGGGTGCGAGGGGTCCTCGAGTTCCATTAAAGTGGGGCGTGGCACGGGTACCTGAAAGGGATGCCTTGCAGAGTGTTAGTGGCGGTGCTTCGATTTGCCAACCTGATTCGCTGGTACAGTACCTGGTTCCTGAGGCTAGGGATAGGGATCTCTTGCTCAACGCCGAGCCTCAACATCAAACAAATATATCACACCCCTCGTATCTATCCACCGTAGAGATCGCGCCCGAGCAGGGAGCTGGGCTCACTGGGAAAAGCCGATCCTAGGCGCTTAGGTAATTTGGCGCCTGTTGACAGGTGCTCCGGCTGTAAGAATCCAGCGCTCACTTCTAACACATCTTTGTATCATTCGCATTCAACCCCAAGGCCCACTATGGCCACAATGACTTCTGGGCTCAGTTCTGACATTGCTTGAATCGCTAGGTGGTATCGGCTTATGTTGATGAGAAGATTAGGAGACTTCCGATATGTTTTGAAACAATGGGGGTGTTCTTATTTAAACTAAAAAAGGTGTTGGTTGGGAGAAGTAGGTTTGATGTACCTGCTTTTTTTGTCCAAAGGGAGCCCCGATCGCACTGAGAAGTAGGCTCGGAGATTGAGACGGACGGCAGGGATATGGCAACGGTATAAGATTGCCGCTAAGCTCGCGTTAACATCCGCTGTAGCGGTGGCCAAGGTACCCCTAGCGACTGTGTAACAGCAAGAAGCAAATAACAAGCCGCTGTGACTGACCGGCCCAACAAGAATCATACAAGTTATAGTAGGTGGCGTGAAGACGCCTTAACCTAAAAGAGGGCAACCCCGGCCGCATTCAACCCCACCCTGGGCATAATTATCCGGCCACTCGTGGGATGCACATCGAGATTTGCCCATGCTCACAACTCTGGTTTATCAACGTAGCTGCAAACGGCGAAGCTCAATCCAATGCCCTTGTCCCATTATTGTTATCCTCCTGAAGGCTGATGTTGAAACCTACCTGATATTTACGGCCGTCTCTGCCTTCCATGTACCTCCCGATGCGGTTCCAATTTGGACTGCATCCCTGCTCAGGGTGTAGGTCTTCGAGCGACCATTGGTTGACTCGTCCCCCTATCGGTTACCTTGTCCTCCCAGTATAGATGAAAGAAGTACATAGAGGATTTGTTCGGCGCATTCGTGTCCCACTGCGAAATTAAACGTGTGCGAGCCGAGTTCCGCTCCGCATGAGATTAGATATTATACCAACCCCAGATCGCCCCGGATAATCGCTCTATTCAACGGCATCGGTGTTTTGGGACTTTTCTCTGAGATTCCAGGCTTTGGATGAAATTGATATGCCCATCGTGCTGCCTTAGGCTCCTTAAAAGAGTGGTACTCGACGCGACCATGGCGTAAGAAAAGATCTGAGGGCCGTTTACGCCAAGAATGCGCGGCAGCAGCCCAGCCTCATCCAGCAAACTGACAATCTCCGCATTCCCGATGCATTTCGGGCACCCGGCTTCCGCACCAGATCGGATGAGGAACTGAGCCATGTCGACCAGGCCTTCCTCAATCGCAGAGCCAAGAGCCGGTCTGTTTAAAGTCCAGCCACAGTTCGCCCAGAGGCGCATCATGACTCACAAAGAATTGTGCCATCTAGTAATCATTTGTACGAGTTTGGTTCGAACAGGGCGGGGCCTCGGCGGGCTTCTTTGGAGATGGAGACCTCACAGAGAGCCGCGCTGGCTCTGCCACGCCTCCGTCGAATCATGGCTGTGAGCAAGCTGGTAGCCCAGTAACCCAGAGTCTTCCCGCTTACATCTGCGATAGCCGAGGTCGAGAAGCTGTGCGACGATATTGTCGTATCCATGATCGCAAGTTATCAGTAACGGGCAGACATACTGATTGATCTTTATATTGGGCTGCTCGAGCAGTAGCTGGACAACCTTCAAGTATCCCCTGGCTATTGCTATACCCAGGGCTGTCGTTTGCACCCGACCATCGCAGATATCGCTTTCTGGACAGTAAATCGATGTACGGCCTGGCCATTTCAACTGCGCTTTCTCAGCCGCATTTATCTCGGCGCCGCTTCTGATCAGTATGCGCACCATTTCAATCTGGCCCTGATCCGCAGCAAGGCCAATCGGCGTAACGCCTGTATTACCCGTACGAAATAAGCCGGCAGAGTTGGCGTCGGCACCAACGTTCAAGATCATCCGCGCAGCCTCAACATTCTCCATCTGGATAACACGTCCCAGCGAGTTTCTGCAACCGCGCAACCTTCCCTCAGTCAGCTTCCTGACAACTGCCATGTGCCAGTCCTTGTGATGCATTTGGGACATCTCCACTTTTACCAGCGTCAGGAATGGGCACCGGCGCCGGCGCCGGCGTCGATAAGCAAGTTAACTGCATCAAGCGACTTTCTGCGATACTTGATGCTGGCTGCTACATGTAAGGGAGGTTGAGCAACCGAATCCCCGCTGTTAATGAGACCTTAAGATTGACGCCGGCCTTCAAGATAAGCCGCAGCAATACCATGTTTCCTGATCGTAGGGCGGCAGCAAAGACCTGACCATTGATCGCTGCGGCAGTAGCGGTTTGCATTGAGAACAAGCTTTGCAACCGCTGAGGGTTATCTGCCCAAGTTGGCGTAGTGAGTCCGTGACTAGTTCATTGTCGTCCTGTACGCTCGCGCCGTTGGTAAAGTTGTTGGCGAGGAGGAATCAGCCAAATCAGAACTTGTGAGCCCAAGTCCTTGACTTGTTGCACAGTGCCTTTGCAGTCATGGTTTGCTGGCCCTCATACTCTTCGGGCATGATTGCGCGCAACTTCATGGCTGACCAAGAGACTTGTTCCGTTCCCTGGAGGCACGTGCCAGGACGACACTCCTGTGGCTAGATCTTGCAGTGGGACCAATTTCTTTCGCACCATAAGTAAGGCCATCTGGGCCATTCGACTTAGACAACACACGAGAGTGATCATCCTTCTTCACACACTCTTTTGCAGCCGCCTTGCAGGCTACTGTTACGCGCACAGTACTCTCCCTCTGACCAGAGGGAGCTCTACTCGCACATGTGGTTTTGATTGTTGTTCCGGTTCTGGGAACCCAGTTTGTTGTGGTGTGGCCTCGGGCCGTCTTGTCTATCTTGTCTGTCTTGCCCTGACACCTGTCACTTTGTCCTCCCCTCTTGTTGTTGGGTATATGGGTGTAGATGTATGATTCAGTACCTTTTCAGCATTCCCCTTTCACGAATTCGTTAACCTCGTCTACAGTAAAAGCAGCTACACAGCGCGGCCAGGGCTTGGTAGAGCAATCATAGAAGTTCCGCTGCTGCGACCAAAAGCCTCGGCATATACCATTATGTCTTCTTCATAGGTGGTCAACCAAGCTTCGAGTTGTTACTATCTCGAGCGGCAAGGTCGGCAGTATAGAGGCGATGTTAATGGTCCTCCAGCGCTTGTGATAGCCGCACGTCTGGGCAATCCCGCTGTATTGGGAACCCTTCTCGATGCTACGGATTGGGAATATGGCTACCTTGGGACGACATTTACAGCGGCGACATTGACTAAAAACCTCACCCTGTTAGATGATTCCCTTCAAATGGGAACGTCACTCAGAAAATCATGGTGGAAGAGGTCAGACTTGGATGTTATATCAGCGTTTAATGCTACAGTGTGGACGCAGAACGTCAAGTTAACAGAAGGTCTTATCAAATCTAGCGCAAACGTTAATAGGCCAGTGCACGATGGTCTCCGATTCGGAACACAAACGGCCCTACAACTGGCGGTATCGATCGGCCACCTGGAATTGGTCAACGTTCTTCGTGCGGGTGCCGACGTGAACGTCCTGCCCAATCATGATCGCGAGGCTACAGCATTACAATACGCAGGCATTAGCCGTAATCCAGAGATCTCAAGCATCTTGATGCGTGCTGGAGCTAATGTCAATGCTAAAGGGCAATATACAATGGCCGAAACACTCTCAAGGGTGCCGCAGAACATGGCCGCCTCGAAATGGTGCACTCTCTGCTAGAGAAAGGAGCAAGGCTCAGGGGCATATGCAGAGACCAATATCTCGGAGCGGTGACACTCGTAAGAGGTAACGGCCATAGCGCCATAGCCAGGTTTATCGAATCGGTACACCGTAGCCGGACCGAGCAAGCCTGCTCGTACGACAAGGGCGACGATTCATCCGACGCTGACTTTTCGAATAACGATGTGGAATTGGTAGCTAGCTCAGTTGATCTTAGGAGCGAAGCAAGCGAAGAACCAGAAGCGTTTGACTTGACTCACGTCCTCACTCGGGCCTGGTAATAGCCTGCAAACATTACCTAGAGGTCAGGTAACGTGTGAACAGATTACGAAAGACAGGGGAAGACATGGGATTTGCCGCAGGACGCGAGTTGCTGTTGCTACCGCCGGAGCGCACGGTTGATACGGCGGAGACCATGGAGATAGAGCAGGCCCATCAAGGGTATTCCGACCCGGAGGAGCATCCCATTAGTGAGAGCCGAGTTCAAAGCCAAGGTGGAGATATAGGTCGTGTCATAGCCGATGCGTTCCCCACGGCGGGCCAGGCAGACGACGGCAAAGCAACTTTGGCCGGAGGGGCCGGATGCGACGTTTGACGTTGCTGATTTTGGTGCTGAGGATTTTGAGTTTAACGAGCTTTTGCACTTCGATTGAGTAGAACACAAGGACACTTAATTAGTTAGCCGTAAATCTGCAACAGTCATCTTGTCTAGCCGTACAAGGTTATATGTTGCCATTATATCCCGCAGCACCCCAAGGCATAATTATAACGTATCTTATAAGCGAGCGGGCCACTTTAGCAAATAGATATTGAAATGGTGCAGGAACACACACCCACACACACACAACAAAAGAGGGGAGGGTGAAGGCCGCAACAAAGCAGGTAGATAGAGCTCCCTCTGATCAGAGGGAGAGCATCTTGCCTGCAAGGCAACACCCGCAAGTCGGGCCACAGGTAGTGTGCAAAAAAGAAGGTTGTCAAATTCCATGTCCTTTGTCCAAGGACGGCAGTCTGAACAGTCTTAAATACAAGAAAATGTGGGTCCCTGAGCCAAGACGGCCTGCTCCGCTCTCTGATCAGAGGGCCCAAGTGACCGGGAAACTACTTTCCCCGACTCAATATGCGCAAAAGATCGTCTGCGTCGAGTAAGATAGCTAGCTAGTCGGATCGTCTGTGGAAGCGCAGCGAAGGAGCTAACGTTCACTCTGCGGCGTTGCATGTTGTCTGATTGTAGTGATGATTGTCAAGTTTAAGTTAAAGATTAATTAAGGTTCTGAACCGGTAGCTTAATCGCAAAGTTTGTTCAACGATATTCAGACGACGCCGTGCGGATCACGGCTGCTGGTCAGAATGAGTCTTGAAGACGCCTCAGCCAGTGGACCGAGAAATGACCCCGTATTCAAGTTTCGACGTGGGCATTTACAAAATCAGCTGGAATTTTCCTTTTTTTTTTTTTTTCATTTACTATTCATTACAAATTAACACACAAACAGAGCCTTTCGTCCCCGTTCCTCCGTCAAAGTTTCCTTAACTTCTGACGCCTGAAAAGCTGTTTACATTAATTAACATTGAAATCGCTGTGCTACACTCCCCGCGAACATTGGATCAGGCTCTGGACCTAGTCCTGCATTCTTCCCTCATCTCCTCAAAATCTTTTGGCAGGTAATGCACTTTACAAATACACGACTTATCACACACCTCTATCATCACCTCTATACCAGGTCCAACTACCAGGAGCATCCTAAGATGTCGGATTTTGACGAGTGCATGGGAAAACTCCTTTTCGGGTTCGTCTTTCGGTGCATGTGGACCGCTGTTATCATCTTATCGATCGACAGGTTGTAACGCGACAAGACCTGGTGATTCGATGCAGTCGCAGGACGAAGGACTTCTTACATATCCCGCAGTGTCTGCACGTCTTTGCCGATACAGACCCAGGCATGCTGGACGGGGACATTCGGATCGCTGCTGACCTTTTTTTTTCGGCTGGACTGTCGGTTGATGTTGAACTCTTAACGATCTTAGCGACAGGGAACGTCTGGAACATGATGTTCCTGGTCTCGGGAGCCATTGTTCCAATATGCATCGTCCTCGTCTTCTGGCTGATGCTCACACGCTCGAAGCGTCGTTTAATTAGATCCCAAAAATCGTATCTAGGACATGAGAGTGTAAACAAGGAGTCGCAATAGTCAAATGGGATAACTGGTTCACAGTGAGGGGGTTCCTGGTGCCTCCGAATCGATTCGGTGGGCTTGGTTGTAACAAGGCCCGAAGATCAAGCTCGAAGAGCTTTAGGGATATTATGCGGACATATAAAGCTTTAGGGGACAAGTAACCAGGACAGCTGCTTTTCACATCCACTACTGCAGCTGTAACTTGGAACTGATATTGGATTCCTCTGCATCATGGCCGGGAGCAACAATTTGCATTGGAATTATCCTTACCCAAGGCATAATTATCACATCATCCATCGGATCGTTTTGAGAGTGTACTTGGTTTCGTAGACGCGATTGCTGAGCTATAGTTAAGCCACTCCATATATTGGGAGGCTCGTCGCTGGTTAGCTCAGCTGGCGTGAAGTTTGCGCTCTCCTGATGATTTGATCGGGACCTGAGCCTTGTGGCGCCCGTCGGGCCACTCGATCGCAGCCACCAATACGCCTTACTTGCTTGCCTCTCCGTTTTCATCCGTTTCCGTGCGCCACGTCAACATGAGGAAATTCATTCGCCGTGAAACCTACCACTTTTAGGAAGCGACCGCAATAATCTCCCCTTGTCACACCGCACAAGTGTCAGGTGATGATATTGCATTCCCTCTCTTACCTATCAGTATCTTCAGGCGCATTTTGGAAATGCGTTCGGAACGGGCTTTATGAGGCATGTAAGGATCTTCATAAAGAGCTTTAAGTCTCCTGCTCGTCAGCCCACTTTGTTCAACGCTGAAATGCGGCGATGAGAGGGGGGCGATGGGTTACCTACCTCCAGGTATATGAGTTCCTGGACTCGCCCCGGTTTTCAATACCAGGCGGCCTTTAGAACACCTCTATAACTATCACACCCTGGAAATTGCTTGCACGTTCGCGTGGACTCTTGAGCCGAATCAAAAATCCTCCGTCATACTACTATAAGCCCAATCTAGTTAGTTCATTATTTATCTACTCATTCACCCCAAGCTAATTAAGCCTTACTTGGTGGCCACGTTAGACCCGACATGGCCGCGTTAACAACATTAGCGTACCGGTTTAGCCTTGAAGTCTGGCGCGCAATAGCGCAGCTGCATCCGTTGCGAGGCCCGTGTAATTTTGCTAGCCTCCGGCTAAAGGCTAAGCCCCTGACCGAGCCACTGGTCCTCTGGACGTTCACTGCTGTGTTCAGCGTCATCTACTCCTTGGCCGTGCACCACGTCCTCCTCGAAGGAAATCCCCGGATTGGAAGCATTCTCCTCTCGGCGACAGATACCAACTACATCGTTTCTGTCTTGTCGCAGTTTTACGCTACGCTAGTAGATAGGACCATCGGGGCCACTCTCGATGCCCTCCGCTGGGCGCTCGCTGCTCGTGGATCCGGCCCGTCCTTTCCAAACTTCGTCCCTCTCAGCGGTGCTACGGATCTTTTCGTTGTTGCGATTGTTATGCTGGCGAGTGGGCTGCGGAGCTGGTCAGGCGTTATCAGGTATGTTTGTCCTATCATCTCTTGAGTCCAGGCACACCTGATTAACTTTTGACCAGGTTACTACTTCCCGTGGGGAGTCTTCTCTTTGGGAGTGTTCTGAAATGTAAGCGGATCCGGGGCAGTCCACGCATCATAGTCTGCGTGCAACCATTAATTAATATGTACTAATCAGCCGCCGCGTTCAGTCAAGGCCGACTTTGAGCGCTACTTCATACCCCAGAGCAACGCAATCCCTGTTTACGCGGGTTTGATGCCCATCGACACACGAGTCTTGAGCGTCGTACCCACTTCTTACATGTGTCTCTATTTCGCTGGCTGGATCCCGTCTCTGCTCGGTAACCCAAAGTACGCCATCCCAGTGTCTGTCGACGGATGCTCCAAGAACTGCACATCCGTGTTTCTCCCCGGCGGGCTAGAGATAGCCAGAAAGGTTCGACCCATTGTCAATGCCACCATCCTCGAAGGTGGAGTGTTCAACGGCGCAGAGGCCATCCGAGTCAACAACGCTCCGGGCCTTTTGCTACGGTTCGACCGGCAAGAAAAATTCCCCTTCGACCCAGGCAGAGACTGCTCCTACTATGGCGAAGAGGTCAACGACACCATCCAGATCTGCATAGCTGACAGAAACGCATCCATCGCAGTTGTTATGTCCCCTAATACTCCTTGGACAACCGGGAATCTGTATTAACTACTCCATTCAGGCTGGGCAGCTTGCCCAACTCCTCTCCAAGCGCGCGGCCTCTGTTCCGCCCATCCCTCCTGGAAAACCGACTTCAACCAGACGGTCCTCCTCTCCGTCACCCGGCAGAACGCAACAACTACTTACTCCCGCCACGACCTCCAAATCCGCAAGGTCTCCTTCGCCTCCTCCTCATTATCTGAAGCGGGAGCCCCGCAGCCCCTCAACCGTACGCAGTTCCTCCCCATCTGGGATAAGATCTTCCGCATGTCAGGCCATCCATCTGAATCCGAAACCGACCGCATCCAAGTCCGCTCCCTGCTGTACAGTCTCGCCTGGCTACTGCGCCTCTACGCTGACGTCTTCCCCGACGACCCCTTTACACCGCTGACGCACCTGCAGAACTTCCTGGCCATCCCACTGCAATTCAGTACCGTGTGCTCGCAGTTTGCCAACTACACGGTAGGAGAAAATCCATTGTTCCCGGTGGGAGCTTTCGCCATGAGCGGGGATATGCTGACCACGGCGGAGAGTGGGCGAGAAGCGGACAGGCTTGTAAGTCGGCCGTGGACGGTGTGGGCGTTTATAGCGGGGAGCGTGACTGCGATTGCGGGCGTGGGAGGGTTGTTGGGTTATATGCTCTGGTTTTTGGACGGGCCGCTCCCGAGGGCGACAGGGATAGCGGAGATGGATATATTGGCCCTAGCGAGAGAGTCTTTAGGGAAAGACCCGAAGAAGTGTGATAATCGAGGGCTAATAGATATGAAGGAGTTGATTGACCGGCTTTCAATCCCCGCTCTGGGATCGGCATGGAGGATGACTAGAGAGTTGAGGAATACGAGGCTCGACTTGATCCGTTTCAGTGTGGCTCCGGAACCTATAGGCTACCCTCGGAGTGTTCTGATGGCTAGACCCGGAGGGGGCAGGTCGAAGAAATCCTCCAGGGATGAGATGGGGTTTTATTCCGGGAGAATAGAGACAGAGGCTCCATAAGGCAGAGGAATAGTTGAAGGTGATGGAGCTAGGGAAAATAATTAGTAAACTACGGCCAGCCAGCTGAAGCGGCCTGTACAAAACAAGACCTCAAAATTTGCCCCCAAAAGAGCATCGCAGATCCGCTGTCTACCCGCCTCCTATCCTAGTAACATCACTACACTACCGTTCCACTTCACCCTTTTTCCTATGTTTCTTGTTCAGGAGACATGTCTCCCGCCATCCATATCCCTCATTCTGGGGCCCAGCTTTGGGGCAGCAAAGTCGGATATCCCGAAGTTGTGGTCAAGGGGCCCATTTCAGCTTTTATGGAGTCGGTACTAGCAGTATCGCGCACTAACCTGACGCCCGCCGTTCCGCTTGGGCAAAAGATTCTTCCGTAACCTGGATTGGGAAAATGAATATAATCTCAGGATTTAGGCCGAAATTTTGGCCTTGTGCTTCCACAGGTACTTAAGTACGCACAACAACAGCCCGGGTAGTCGCAAATGTATCTTCGTGGACGAGGACATCGCATAACCTGAATAGCCACCCTTTCAATCAGTGCGTACTTACACATGTACCCACTAACACCGGACCGCAGAAATCACATACTGTCCTGGACCTGACAAGCGGAGGAAACATCACTACAAATCCTGGATGGACGGTACGGCGGTCCGGCAGCCGCAGAGAACTGTTGTTAACCGAGCGGTGACACAGTGACCCGTGGCCGATGTCATGATAACCTCTAGTAAAGATCTATGGCATGGCTAAATATGGCACGGTGGCCTAAAATTAATCGGCCGCAACCAAGTCATCGTATGCTACTAGAAAGTAAGATAATGTAAATCTAGCCAAACAAAGCCTCAAATATTCTTGGAGGTCTTACAAATGTGATCGGACCGATTCGGCAATAGACAGATCTTGGGACGCACACAATGCAGCATAGCACAATTAGTCTTAGTAGGTCCTCGCAAGTGGCAATCAGTCAAGGGCACGTGAACCTAGCATGCTCGACGGCAGAGCTAGTCAACTCCCAGTTCTAAATAGCCAAATACTTCCTGTCCCTACCCGACTCCTCAAGAGAGCATCAAGTCCAAACCCAACCCATCCCAGACAACCACCCATCACCAACATACCAAAATTATCATCCAATGTCCTCAGGTCCGTCTGGCCCGTTTGGGCCAATACTAGTACTCTCGGCAGACCAGATCCATAACCCTGCGATCGCCCACCTCTCTCGGCCGGGTCAACGCCTGCTCTGGAGCCTAGAACCATCCCTCAGCTCGGCCATCTCCGTTTTGCCCGAGGATCTCAATCCGGACGCGCCACGCGGGCCCTACTTCCGACATGGACAGGCCGGCAGATTGGCGCCCGATCAGCAATGAACCCATCACGGAGTAGCCCGTTGCATCCCTGACAATCACGAAGGAATACCTGAGCGATTGGCAGAACGAGTAGTGGACCATCAACATGGAGGAATTTGATGAGGACGTGCAGCCCGAACCCGGGGACAAGCCGCTCAAGTTCGAGCCGCTGGTGGTGACGGCGTCCAACGGCGACTCTGTTACGATACACGATTACGTATCAGCGGTGCACCCCTGGCTGACAGCGCGACGAGAGCAGATTCCGCGGGCAAAGCACGTTGCGGACGACGAATACACACCAGGCACCACCGACGAGAAGCTGCTGGTCTCGGCGGATAACGCCGATCTGGTGAGTGCCCAGGACGAGAAGGAATGGCTCGCTACGCTCAGGAGGGCCTTTGAAAGAAAACAGGCGCCGCCAACAACAAAGGGTCTACAAGTTAATGTAGGATATGCGGTATTTGGCCGGCTGATGAGGCCGCGATGGCAATGTGCTGTATCCAGTGCCAGGCTCTTTAAGGGCTTGGAATTGAGATAGCAATGTGTCAAGGTAATTGAAACTATCCACATGATTCTTAGAGACCATCGAGCGGATCGATCTGCCATTTCATCCGGAAGGCGATGGAGGACACAGCTCGGCCAATGCGCCCAAGCAGAGAAGCTTGTTAATGTGACAGCGTGGGTGAGTCGGAATACTGGGAGCGAAGAAAGAACCCCGAGTTTGAAGCGCAAGAGGTTGGTACTTAATCCTTCATTGATATAGCTCCTGTGTACGAGACCCCCCGATTGACACTACGAAAATGGGCCCATCCGCCACAAACATACTTCATGCAGGATTGCAAATAATTACGCAACTCTCTATTTCAAAGGCTTCCGCTCCCACCCTGTTCCTCGAAATCCAATACTATCCAAAGGTCTGAGGATCGATCCTCCAATAATAATGGTAGTAGACCAGGTGCCGTTGGTAACAGTGATGCGCGGGTACTCAACGATCCTCGTAGCCTGGTCCACGGCGGGATAGCAACCAGACAGGGAGGGACGCAGGTGAAAGCGGGCTGCTCCATATCCCAGATCTTGAGGTCAGTCCACAGCAACTCGGCCAGCTCGCCGTCCGAGGCCACGTCCAGCACGGAGACCTGGGACCAACGCGGGTGGGATTCGACGTTGAGGTAATCAAGGGCGGGGATAGCCTTGCTGTCCATAACAGCCATGCATTTGGCACCAATGGCGATGAGGTGCTGGATGCGAACGCCAGCATGGTTGTCCTGCAGCAGCACGAGCAGCTTTTGGTAGACGTGCTGATCGATGCAGTCTCGCGCGTAGGTTGAGAACCACGAGTAGAGGCCCGCCCCTATAATGAAGATGTTGGCACATTCACGCATAATAACGGGCCCAAGACTCGTCACACCCGTTGAACTCGTCTCCAGCCTTGCAGCTATAATCAGGATCTCCAGGTAGCTTGCCCACGGCGCCCTCAAACGGTGCGGGCAGGTTGGATGTAGGCTGATAGTAGGGCGACTCGATCTGGATCATTCCGCAAAGATGTTCTGTGCCTTGTGGAAGTTGTACTGGTAAAACACGGCGTGTTCGGACGAGGTGTGGTAGAGCCACGTGGGACTGGCGCTCCCCACCAGCAGCCCGCGGGCGACATAGACCGAGTTCTGCACCACAGTGTTTGTTAGCATCCGTCAAAGTTGGCCGTGTTGACGTACCACTCTGTCCATCAATGTTAGTCATATATTATCTCTCCGGGTGTCTCAAGAGTAATTCGGGTGGAAGAACGTCGTTTTGAGGACATAAAAGCTCCCGAAACAATGAAAAAGGGGTATGAAGAGCTTTGGTTTGGCATACGCTGATCCAGTCCATCGGTGCCAGCACCACCTCCTGTATATTGGTTGGCCGATAGCACACTTAGGCTGATGAAGTTGCGTGTTGCCACAATGGTCGGCCAGTCATTCGCCTATGAGTGAAGGACAGAGCGTGTTAGTGAATTGGACATGTAACTAACAAAATTATGTGCTCAACCAGTAAAAGAAGCTTATGTCGCTTATAACCTGCGTACCAAACGGCATTGGAATGGTCGAAGATACGCGGTATGTGCCCGGGGGGAAATAGACAATAGCGTTCTTGGTTCTTGAGCCGTTTCACTTCTCTCCACACCATTTGCTGTCATTCATGGCCAGTTTGATAGCCTTAGTATCATCCTGCAAGATGTCAACTTTGATTCTTAGCAAGTAGTATAGGCCCAAGAGAACTCGGAGAAAACACAGGGGGGTTGGAAACAACTGAAATCGTCCTTACCGTGACACCGTCACCTTTTGCTCCATAGTCGAGAACGTTGCGAAAGACCTTGTAGCTGCGGTCGTTGCCAAACGGCACCGTGCCCATGCGCGCAATGTGCTCCAGCCAGAACGCCCCGGATGTCGCGACCTTGATCTGGCGCCGGTTGTAGCGAGCAGTCAGGCTGCCCGTGGAGCTCTCAACAGCCTCTGCCTCAGAAACAAGCGCCGCCGCCACCGCTATCTCGTCAGTAATGTCCAGCAGCGGCAGAGGTGATTCGCCACCCGCTTCGTCTGCCTTGGACGCGAGCCCGCGGCGTCGAAGGCCCCTTTCGCCAGCCACGATCCGGAGCTTCAGTCAATATCTATTGCGAGCTGGGTTTGCCAACCACGCTGCGTTGAGGTGGCGGATTTGGGGTGGCGCCCTCCACAATCTGCCGGGCCCGTTTGAGGTCTGTGGCGCTGGCATTTTTGAGAAGAGGTGTAGAGGACGTCGTGCCGTCTGGTGAGGGCGAGGACAAGTTTCCCGAAGCCAGACTCGAGGCTGTCCGCTTGACCCTGTTGGGATCCGCACGGGGCGGGTCCGAGATAACATTGGGCAGCGGCAGTGCCTCGGTATCCTCGTCTCCCAGCTCGACAAAGTCCATCCACGGCCTGCCAGTTCTGCTCGGCCTTGACGCCCCGCGTCTTGTCGCATCAGAAGGCGGCACATCGCGTCTCGGCATCCATGGGCATTGCGTTGATCGACACGGAGCCGCTGCCGCCCTCGGTCCACGTCGCGGGCGGGAACTCATCGCATGTGTACCTGACCTCGGAAGGCCGCTTCAAGCCGTTGGGCAACACATCGGCCCTAATCTCGTTAATGGTGGTGGCGGGCTCGAGGTCCTTTTATCTCCAGGGGCCATCGTGACCCATCACGATACCCTGATCGGTGTGCGGGCACGTCACCGGGCTTTTGAAGTTGCCGCAGGGCGTGGTGCAGCGCTTGCTGTTGCGAAAAGCATCGGTGTTGCCCGTGTTGAAGTGGTAGGCGAACCGGTACCGCGGCGTCCGGGATTTGCCACGAGGCGTATTGAACTAGTTCTGGGCGTTCTTGCAGATGCCACGCATGTAGTAGCAGTTGTACTCCAGCATGACGAGCTCTGGCGCGATGTCAATGACACGCTCAAGCTGGTTCGCCGTTGTTTGACGCCACATAGGCACCGAGAGGAACGGGGTTTACCAACCGCTGTGTTTGGGTTTGGATCATAGCGGTCGTTGTGCCCTGGTTATATTGCGCCTGCACGCTTGTTGCTGCTGGTGCAGTAGGGAAACGAATGATAAGGCGAAACAAAACAAATGTAAAGAATCCATTTTTGCTCCCGTGAGCTGGAGTCGGAAGGCCGACTCGACAGGCTGGCAGCAGGTTAACACACGGAGCAGGGCAATGTACCCAAAATCGTCTTGGACCTTGGTACATCGGGGACTGCACCACCAACTAGAGCAAGACCGGCTTGCTTTTTATGTTGGTCCATCGCTTCACGCCCGGCCATCTCCCCACAGCCCCCTTTTCGCCCTCTCCCTCGCGCCAATTCCGTTCGGATGCGGGACACAAGAAGATAGCACCCATGAAGGCACTTAGAGAGCCAGGCCACCTTCCCTTGGACGTCTGAGCCGGATGGCCAGGCAGCTGGCGACCGCCGAAAGCTCCCTGGGTACCTAGTCATGTTTACTTTCCTGACGTAGTCAGGGGAAGTCTTTGTACGCCGACGCCTTTCGGTTGGATGTAGCCGCACTAGCAGTTATGAAATACTTGAAGCATGGGGTTGCAGCCGTTGGCAATACGGTGCTTGGGATGGACTACGCCGTTATAGGTACCATGGTATGGAGGGAGCGCTAGTGGAGGGCGTACGACATTGTGAGCATCAGACTTGGAGAACGTGATAAGAGATGATTTTAAATCAGTACTGTGGTTGAGGTATAGGGTTGATTAGATTGTCTGTCCAGACTCGCCGGCTCTACTCCAGTACAGTTCCCGATCTCCAGCAGGCATCGTTACGCTCAAGAGCAGCAGGGGCGCTAGGCATCTATATTCCTATTGGGCTTCATCACAATGCAAGGACGATATCTGCGGCTGGGGAGGCAGTGTGTGAATGGAAACTAGCCGCAGCCTCTAGTTTGTACCACCCGACCAAGAGACTCGAGAGCGCACCCCTTAGGCGGTTAGTGAACCGCACGTTGACAATGGGCGAACACGGGTCGGGAGCACGGGCAATGAGGTATGCCTGCGTCTAGAGGAAATGGAGGCAAGTGTCACCTTCCATAGGCGAGATGAGTCACAAAGAAGGAAAGGGGATGGAAATGGAAGAGTGTTTGGCAACATCCAATGTAAGACATTTTCCTCAAACAGCTAGCTGGAAACCATCGCCACACCCAGGCGGCAGTGATGGCATAAGCGTCGGCGCAATTCTTTACCAAGGCAGCGGAAACAGCGGTAGATGCTCCAGCCGAAAGTCGCAATACCACCCTATCAGCAATCTTAATTCAGCTTCTTTACAATGACATGAGCCTCGTCCAAGCCCCGTGACGGGCTCCCTCCACCGACGGTGAAACGACCGTGACCTATCAGTACACAAAATGCTTCTGGTGGAACTTCGCCTCGGACCGAAAAAATAGGGGGAAAGAAAGGAAGGATAAGCCTCACAGTGTGTTGACACGGTACGAGACTTGAGCCACTCATCATGCTCCTCAACGGGATATTCCGTGCAATGAGGGCCGTCTAAGAGGCGTGGGAATATCATGTACGATGAGTCGACAAGACCCAGTGGCGGAACTGTGGTGCGCAAATTGCGCTTCGTCAGGAGTGCCACTGGGCTACCTCACTGGCAAGGAGTAACGAGGGGCCCTTTGTTTAAAAAAAAAGTGAGGCTGCTAACCACGAATGGAGAATATCGCAGATCGCGGCATTTAGGGGAGCTACACAACCATGCAGGAGCAGAGACGCAGCGGCAGGCTTCCACCGATGATGTAGGGAGCGTAGACCTGACGCGCAGCCCAAGAGGCAACCTCTGTGCACCACGCACACCGACACAACTGATCGACGGGCAGTGTGGCAATATAGCCTAGATGAGCAGAAGACAAGGAAGGAAAAAGAAACACGACATTAGGATTTTCTGCAGGAACCAGTCGACCTCCGTCATCGTTGGGTCGCAAAATGGTGTTGGACGGGCATCACTGGCTGACGGGATGGAAACTTCCCGGCCACTGCGGTTGCTGGCTATGCAAAGCGCGAAGCCCCTCCCCGGGGCATTCTCAACCTCAACGTCCAATAATAAGCCCAGTACCGGACAACTTCCCCAACGACGGTCCTCGCAGCGGGGGCGGGTCGGTGAGGGACGAAAGACATTCAGCGACGGATATGGAGACTGCTCCTACCGGGGACTAGCATTGCCCAAAGTGGCGAAGGGACTAACGAATCGTAGAAATCAATAAACAGCACACCGCCCAGGCCGACGTTAAAACACATGGGAGTGCACGCGTGTGCGGGATATCGGCCCTCGTCCCTCGTCCTTTACGTCGCCAGCTACACGGGAGGCGTGTGAGTCATGATAGGTGGCCGAGGTTGGGGCGCATGTGCTGTGCGCTAATTGACGTCGCCATCGCCGTCCCCCCGACATAATCACTCGTGTCCGTCCCGTCCGTGAATGCTCGACTTCTCCAGTGCGGCTTCAGCGAAGGGGGACGGAACGGCTTGATTAACGGTGAGAGCGTAATGGCAATTCGGAATAGTCCCATAGACCGCATGATCACTTCACCCTGGTGATGGTTCCTGGTCGTGACACTTGTACTGTGAGTCAAAAGAACGTGGACCACAATGGGCAAAGGCGAGATGTTTTGGCCTCAGCCACAGGGCCACACGGCATATTGCGGCCTAAGGAGTTCCAATCCGAGACTTGAACTGCCGTCAGCGTTGTTTGAGGGTGAAGCGAGGGGTGGCGATAACAGGAAAATTAGAGGAAAATAAAAATGTTAGTAATACATGACAGGAATTAGTATGACGTAAAGGTTGCCTCCTGGCGACGACTGATCCCCTCGATGCGCCGCGGTTTGACGTTTGAAGGCGAAGAACGGAAATGTGTGGAAAGGTTGGGCAAAAATTGAGAAATTGGTCATGCCTGAATTGGGTCGAAGTTGGAAGAAGATGGTGGACCGTGCGTGTGTGGTAGCACCAGCCCAGATTGCGGGTCCCGTGAAGGCGTTGGATGTGTGGCACTTGCGCTTGCAAAACGGGAAACCGGATACCGAAAAAGTCCGAGGAGCAAGTTGACGAATCAGAGACCTTGCCGAATGATTCAGACTCCGGGGGTGGCGCGTAGCAAAGAGCAAGGGCCCAGGGACATGCAGCAAAGCCACTATGTGGCTCGATCTCGGGCACCCAGAGCATCGGAATCGGGGGGCCTGTCCGACCTCAACCTAAGGCTTTTAAGGCTACCTTCGCAGCCCACCTTCCCAGCTGAACATCAAACCTTGTCCGTGAGGCTCCACCGGAGCACGTCGCTTCTTGGCAGCAGGCGGTCACTACATTCAATGGACTTCTGCGCTGCGATGCACTCTGCTGCGAGACAGTTGCAGAGTCGGCGGCTTCGTTGCGTTAGCGTTTTCTGTCGGGATAGCAGCGAACGGATCCATGCGCATGCGCCTTGAAAACAATGGGTAATGCTTTGGGCAGTTGCAGCCAGGCGCCCTTCTCCCCCTCCAGTTTCCCCGTTCACCTGCAAGATGCACCACAGTGTCCGGCCAACGGCTTGAGGCCATTGGGCTCAACACCGGCCCTGCAGGGAATTACTCGGGCAGAGCTGGCTGACATTCGCCGCACCTTTGCCCTAGCGCCCGCTGCGGGCCAAGCGTCCCATCGCTCACCGCTGACGAATGTTCAGCCCGGCCCATTTGCGATCTGCTTTTCATTGGTCCCGACCACGGGTTGAGGGCTCCCATCCGAGCCTTTATCGGGGCGCATTGGGCGGTGATGCCCGTACCATCCGAGCGAGCGAGTTGATCTCAGGCGAGCAAGAAAGGTGGCGACCGCCTGATCGCACGGTCACGGCTTCGTTTTTCGCGATGGTAGAAGGGTTGGGACGGCTGAGCTCTTCGGCATTGTCCCTCCAGAAGCTGCTTTAGGTATAATGAGGGCTTGGGCAGTCGCCACAGTAGCATCCACATCTATCACTGACATATCTATGATTCTATGATCAAAAGGGGGATGTGGAGGCAATAAAACACGGTAAGCTGCAGTGGAGTGTTTTTTTTTTTTCTTATGTTTGCCCCTCCTTGGTGGTCGAGGGGCCAAAGGAGCCGGCCCTCGCGTCGTATCTCTTGGCCTAAAAGCAAAGCAACACCATCGCAAACAACGGTCTAAGGGCCGCGGGCGGGGTTGACCAGTGGCTCTCCCTCGGCTCTGGTGGCCTTGCTTCCGGTGAGAGTTCCAACCTTTCGCCGTCCTTCTCCTGTGTTCTGCAATCACTCCCTGGCGGGAACCGTATTGGACGATAATGCCAATATCGCATTTTCGAGGGGAAATAATTGTGGGCGTGGGGCTACGTCAGAGGCTACCGGTTCTTGGCCTCGACGTATGAGACGGCGCCGCGAATCCTGTCGCACCCCCTCCTGGCCGTACATCTGCACCAAACCTTGCATGGGCCGACGGTCCCTCAGTGCGGCAAGGCACAGAAGTGTCGGTGAAGGCCAAAACAGGAGCGAGGTCGGTTCCTCTCTGTCCCATCCGCTTGGAAAAACGCCTATTTTTGACCGCAATGGAGGGGGAATTCTGGTGGGGAGTTGTCTCCATTCACCTTGCCCAGTGGATCCTGTTGGGGCAGTTCGAGTGGCCGCGCCGGTCCAGGGATTAGTAGGTTCCCGTTGGACGGCCGTTGAAGTCTCCAATCGGGACCCCGAGACTCTGCATCCAGTACTAGCTGCGCTAAGGTCCCATTGGCCATGCCGCGGCCCGGAGCCGAAGAGCCTGCTAAGATTGGACATCAACGCAGCAAACGGAAGCCGCCTAGAGAGCCAGTAGGGCATCAAAACATACATCATACATGACACTTCCGCTGTGAGTGAGTCACGGTCATCAGAGGGCGGAGGGCGTGCTTTGATTCCCCTTTCCATGAGCGAGATGAAAATCGCATTGGATGGCGAGAAAAATTTTCTCTCGGGGAGCCCAAAAAGGAAATAATCAATCAAAGCGGAAAGGTGTCCGGAGCCTGTACATACTGTACCGTGCTCAACTAGGGTGAGAAAAAAAAAGCCTCCGGGAAAACGAGCAAGGTAGGGGTGGGCTTTCTAGAAACCAACCACAGCCAAGTTCGCAAGGATAAAAGACGGCTGCCAAGCGAACCAAAAGGCCCATCCGGAGCGAGAAGAGGTGTGCGCCCCACTCTCGGCGCAAGGGTCAAAGTCCGTGTGATTGTGCACTTCCATTTGCATGATGGGCGAGGCCCCTTTTTCAGCGACACCTTTGATGGATCGACCCGTGGAAGTGGATGTAATCTCGCTGTCGTTCACCACGGCCCGACTTGCTTGACGGTGCCGCGGTACTGTACGTGCGGGCCGTCCACACCGTCGCTCACCGAGAGCAAGCGGTGGACAGGGAATCCGTGTTGGGGAGTCTAATAACCGATCCTACTAAACAGCAGCAGATTCGTGAGCCTTCCCCTGTAGTAACGGGTTAGCGGGAGAGTCCACATGCGGTCAAGAGATCTGGACGCAGCTCGTCCTGTACCCGAATTTCTAGAGAACAGGTACAAGGACGATAGCGTGGGCTATTGCGGCCGAAAATGGGTAGCAACATAAACCGTCTGTTAGAGCACGCGTCCGTGGTCCATTCTCGGCAGAATGATTGACGGCAGCAACCTACTGTGGCAGGCCGGCAGACAACCTCGTACGTTAGCTCGGTGTCGGGTGTCGGCCGTTAATGTCTGAGCAAGACAAGTTGCTCTTGTTACTTGAAGCTGGCGGTTTACGAGAGGAATGAACCCCATTCGCTAGTCTTTGGGGGACACAAGGCTACGCCTCGGCCCCTCGACAAGCCCCGAGTGCCGCTAAGGCCGCCGCAGGGCGCATTGACAGGAAAGGCATCTTGATTGCAATTGAAGATTAGCGATGACGGATGTGCTTCCTCAAATTCATGGCTTTGCACGTGCGCATAAGCTAATACAGTAACCTGATTGAACCAGGCAAAGTTCCAAGGTCAATTCCGTCATTATTGGCCGAGTGGCGACTGGTTCGTATGCATGTCCAGCCAGACCCCGCTAAGTGGCCTGCAAATCCCATGCAGCCAAAACACGCGAGCGCGAACCCTCTCGCAGATTGACGCGAACGCTGCCTGCTGCAGCAGAGATCAATCCAGCCTCCGACAGGACGGATATCGCGGTGGATGCGCGTGTTGCTTGGCATCCCCGGATTCCTCGAAGCTATCCCTTAACAGTTGAAGGGTCTAGAACTGTCATCCCATGGCCACATGACGACTCCCGGCTCCCAATATGGTGAATTGGAGTTATAACCCCGCATACTGACTTCTCGAGGCGATATGAGGGGGTTCTTCCGTTCCTAGAAGACGACGGACCAAGAGGCGACGTAACAAGTTTCGTCAGTGTGCTGTTGCCCTTCGCCCATCTTGAAATCTCCCTCCTACCACACCGGTCCCGGTCCCGAAAACTCCGTTCAGGAATCCCTTTGAGAGCCAGTGATGCTGTCGTCAACAACGCCGCCGTGGGCTGTTATCGATTCACTTCACCCTCGAGGCCCTGGCTTACGCTGCCATCGCCACTTTGTGCTTTCCCAACGCGAGAACGAGACCGGTGCAAAGGACAGACTGCAACCGCGAATTTGATCTGCGACTCTCGCACACCAGAGGCAAGGTGCCTACCGAGTCTTCCGCAGCGTTGCAACAATACGAGTGGTTTTGCAAGCATCCTCCTTGACTTGCTATTCACCCCAGTCCCCGGTTCGAAATTGTTACCCCTGGTGCCGTGCCTCTGCGACAAGCCAGGCTGTGCCTCTGGGCCGATATCGTGGAGTCACAAAACTGATTCAACCAGCCTCTCGAAAACCCGATCACCGCCAAGTCAGGACGCCCCGGCTACTCTTTGAAGCGAAGAAAATTTTTCACGGATTGTTGGGAGCTCGAGTTGATCCCCTGCCCTGGGCTTGTTTGACTTCGGAAGGATCCCTGGGTCCTCGTGCGGACCAATCTCGCTTAGCCAGTGAGAGGCTTTGTGTCGCCCACCGCGAATCCGGGATCTTTTGCCGCCTCGCAAATTTTCCAGCGACCAACTAGACATGGCACCGGTCGAGAGAATGATATTGAATGATTCATCGCAATAAGATTACCAGAATTTTCGCCGCCCAGTTGGGCAAGAGTAGACATTGGTTACGCATGCTCCAGGCGGTTTGGGCAACCGCAGCTCAGAGTTGCGACAAAGCGTGGGAATGAAGTGACGGCCGGAAGGGACCTGGGCAAATTCCGGCCCGTGCTGGGCACAGTGTCAACGGAATCGACTCGAACGGCGTAGAGGCGTGTGGCTACTTCTGGCGCTGCTGACGACCACAAAAGTGTGACTAATATCCCTGCAAGCAGGGATCCAGGATACTGTTACATTCACTCCCCGCCATCAGCTTCTGAAAAATTTGAGTGCAAGGAAGTCCCACTTCAGTCGGCCCCTGGCATCCCTGTCGTCTTTTGACCTGATTCCTGTGCTCACACATTACCCTCACCTTTTATAAACCCATGCCGGCCTCCCAAATTCCCGTTTTGAACCACTTTGGCTTTTGCCAATGCACACACATCTTCATAACACCACTCAACTACCAACCAGGCCTCTGACACGATTTTCCAGTCTGGACCGCCGAAGAGTCCAGCATTTTCCAGAATTTGTCATCAAGGTCGCCCCACGACTTTGGTGCCCGGCTCTCCGACAGGAGATATCAACACCAGATCCTTGACATGTTCGCAATCAGAAGACGGTTCACCTCTCCTCTTCCTACCGACCACAGACCAAGGTGACGGGTGTCACTTTCTCCCGCGTCACGACACAGGCGCGATCCCACAGCAAGTCCTGAGCCGACGAGAGCGCTCAGACTCGAACCCCCTGCAGAGGTTGGGGGTTAGACATCGATTTTTATTTCTTATTTTTTGGATTGCATGACTGTTTGGATGTCTCGGAGGACATCGCAAGAGCCAGAAGACATGGCGAGCTACTCTCCTTACGGCTCCACTCCCGGCCAGGAGTACTTTTTCGACGAGAAGAAGTTCACCAGCCCGTCCCCTACTCCATCACCCCGGGGACCGGCTTACTATTTCAACGCCACCCCCCAGCGGCCGGCAACACGAGCTCACTTCCGCAACGGGAGCACCAGCGGCGTCAACAGCTATGGCAGTCCTCGTGGCCCTTCATTCTCACCTCGGTATACGAGCGACGGCCAGTACGCCACTGCTAATGTGAGTCAATCGCGATCAACGCGCAAGCAAAGTTTTTCGGGTCCGCGCCCCACGCGCGAGCGTCGCAACTCATATTCCTACTATCGGTCCCCAGACCCTCATGGGGAATCCGACGTGGACGAGTTAATCGAGATCAACGGCGTCACCTACGTGCTGCCGGCGCAGTCGACGTCGAGGCGTTACATGGATTACTACACTGTCAACGCTGGAGGGCATGCAACTGATTACCACTACTATGCACAGGGCGGTCCCTATTTCGACAGAGACGCTGGGTACGCACCGCCGCGCTACGAGCCGGACCGCCGCCCGGCGGCCAGCCATGCTCGCCGCAACTCGACCTCGGTGCCTCAGCGGCCCCAGACCGCCCGGCCCGCTGCCGTGCACAAGAAGCCCCCTCCGCCCCCCGTCCGCCAGGCGACTGAGGCCGATGCCAAGCGGCACAGGATCCCCCCCGGGTATTCCCTGAAGAACTGGGACCCCAACGAGGAACCCATCATGCTGCTCGGCAGTGTTTTTGATGCCAACTCCCTTGGAAAGTGGATCTATGACTGGACCGTCTACCACCATGGCCCCGCTACCCCCTTCTCGGACATGGCCGGCGAGCTGTGGCTTCTTCTGATCCAGCTGGCCGGGAAGATCAAGCGCGCCGAGGAGACAGTCCCCAAGATCCGGGCCAAGGATAACAAGGAGATGGTTGAGGAGTTCATCGAGGCGGGTGACCGGATCACCGACAAGCTCCGCAAGCTCCTCAAGGCTTGCGAGGCACCCATGCTCCGCTCCAGCACCAAGCAACGGAAGGACGGGACCCAGCTGGGCAAGAACGCCGGCGTCGAGTTTGTCGAGACGCTCTTCGGCCGAGAGCGCGAGCTAGAGAAGACGGAGCGCTTCATGGCCTCGGTCCGTCTCTGGAACCTGCGCTTTGACACCAACTGTGAGGAGATCCTCCGGAAGCCGACCATGTAAATCATGCCTCCATTGGACCCCTCCAACCCCCGGTTCCCGGTGTCGATTCCCTCCCCTCGCCTTACAATCCCCACCCACGGCAGGCAAACAAAGAATTACAACACAGAACACAACACAAACTTAAGGATACCCACGAGCCAGATTGTACGATTAGGTCTCATTTCGGGGTCATTTGGTCATCCGGGTCATACAGAGGGCTTTTTTCCTCTTATCAGTCGCCGAGGCTTTTCTGCCTCGGCTGGATAAACACGCGTTGGGATCAGTCCCACAACAGCATGGTGGCCGTCTTGTTTTCCGGTCTTTATCAGAGATACCCGACGCGCGTTCTGCAGTTTTTACTCTTGGCACGTCATACAAGCGATGCTGATGAAGCAAGATGGGGCACGAATACTCAGCAGCCAGCGAAGCTGCAAGCCACATAGCGGTGTACAGGAACTTAAAAGTTACTATTTTTTTTTCGGAGCGGATTTCAAGAGTTGGATATGGATTATGGACTAGTTTTTACGGGTGATATAGGCGGAGGAATTCTTGGTATTTTTGTTGCGCACGAAGGGTGGTGGGATCAGCAGTTCGCCGACACCATACCTGATTTAATGGCGATTGTCTTGGGTCTGGGAAAGAGGATGCGTGTTGCGTGTTTTGGCTTTCTGGCTTTTTCAATCAAGCGGGGTCGTCGCTGGGCGTCCGAGAACCTCCTTCATTTACAGATGTCTGCGCGGCGTGCTCCCACAATTACAGCGAGCCGTCCATTTCTTTTCTGTTTCCTGGATTTCACAGGATGGATATACCCCTTTTGAGTTCGCCGAATGCGCAGGATCATAGAATAGTGGTAGTAGTTGTTAGATGGGATATCTGGATTCATTTCCAAATTATTATCGTTCATGTCTTTGCCTACATTGGAACTCTCGTTTGATGCGTTGGAATTTGGTCCCCTGACCATTTGATTGCTGTCTCCTAGCACAATTTTCACAAAGCATAGAAGTAGAAATTACAAAGAAATGCCAAAAATCGGAGATAACTCGTGTTGGCAGAATTGCGATCAATTTTCCCGGTGAAGCCCTAAATCTCAGCCCTAAGAGCCCGATCTTCCTTTGACCATCTACCCAGGTGCCCTTGCCCAGTAGCCTACCCGTGCCTCAATGCCCGTCAAAATTTCTTCGTGCCTGTGCCTCACCAGTTTGTGGTCAGAGATGCGAGATGAAACAACCCATCCATCCATCCTGGGGCTGTCTGCCTGGGGAAGGTTGGAACAAGATTTACCGTGCCGTGTCCCTTGACTTGGTCAGTGTCTCGGGCGGGCTCTTGGTCATACCATCCTCCTTTTCCCTTGGTAGGAGAGAAGATGCGATTACCTCGAACAAACTTGGGGCTTGTTCAGGGGTTCCCACCAAACGCGTTCTCCCGCTGGGATTTTCTGGCTCACACCTCACCGCACCTCACCGTACCGGGCCCTCCAGTTTCGGGTCGTATCCTTCCGCGTACGGGCACTGGCCCGCCGGGACCCGCCAAACACGAAACATTTTCTTTCTGTTCTCGCCTTCTTCGCATCTGCTTTTTCCTCGGCTGCGATAGGTCCTCTCTCTAGAGGGCATGCCCGAGCTGAAATCCAAGCAATGCAAACAATACAATTGGCCGTAGCCCCGCTAGTGGACGCTCGACATGGGACGAACGGGCAAGCTATCAGCTGCGGCCAACCGACCATTCATGGGCAGGAAACTGCAAACGGCTGCGGCTGGAAATTACGGCCTAAAAGGCAGGGCGGCCCAACAGACGGTTCGATGGCGCACAAAGAAAAAGAGGGCTGGCGAAGCCGGCATCGACGCTCGCCCGAGTAACCCGGACTTACACAGTACACAATGTCCCAGGAAGGAAGGAAGGACAAAACTGCGGCACAGTTTCGCGTATTTGAGTGGACGGCCCGATTGCAGCGTCCGACGTTCTCAATCAATCAACCCCGCCTCATCCATCGCCTTTCCTGCCACCCCGGCCCTACAGAGACAAAGGCGATTGGGGCACTGTGCACATCGCGGCCAAGCTCCGGTGAGACAAGGGACGGGCAACGGGACAATGAGGGGTGTCATGAATAGAAGTTTGCTGCTACTAGGGTGGGAGGGCACACCCCTCCTCAAGATTGCATCCTGAAGTGCCCCTTGATCCTCACAACACTCTGCAAGACAGTATTCTTCTAGGGGGGCCGATGGTCTGTGTTCTGGTGATGGGTGTCCGGGAGCTGCGCGGTGTGCGAGACCCCGCTCTCACCTGCGCTTTGGCCACCCATCCCAACCGCGGACCTTGTTTCCGGGGTTGGGTTGTTTTACCGCTGCTGTACTGTACCTTTGGAAATTCCTGTACTGGACAGTAGGTACTTGCGGCACAGCATGCACAGATTTTTTTTAAATTTTTTTTTTTTCGGAAACATACCTTTCTTCACCTGTTCGAGCAATCATGACTTGAACATCCCATCACGCCAACACACCAAAAGCAACGCCTGAGTCAACACTCCACGCAGCCTTATAAGTGGGGACGCTCCCTAACCTTTAAAGCCCCCAATCACGGCCTCTACAGTAACCAGGGACCTGCTGTTGGCGCGCGGCCGAACTATCACTACGTGTGATGAGAGCGCAGACGAGCGTCTAACTTAGCCGCGTGGCGCATTCCTCGAGTGCGACTGGTGAACGTCGAAGGTGCCACGTTTTGAGACTGGTTGCCTACATAACGCTGTCGACCGATTTCTGTATTTCACATATACTTGCACTTCATTGGGTAAAACGGCGACCGGTCCAACTAAATGGGATTCGCATCACTGCGTTATATTCTTCGAACCTACTCTCAGCCTTGCTATCTCCAGCATCTGTCATGTCAAGTAGTGACCAAAGCCAAGCCAAGCCCCAGCCTGAGTGGCCGAGCATCTTGTCACGGGCAAGACGTTATCCACTGACGGAGGAACGGATTTTGGTTTTACGACCAGCCCGGCGCGCACGTCACCTACCTTGCCTAGCTATCAGAACTGGTAACACCTAGCCGCTCAACATGCTAAAAACGACGATTACATTATGTCAGGTAGTCTGGGCGGTTTCCCATCTGCGGAACTTGCCACGCAAGTACCTCCCACGCTCGAAACCCCCAAGTCTAAATAGGTGTTTGGGAGAGCATGCTGCAGGTAGGAGGCTGCACCGCGCTAAAGCAGCGCCCCAACAAGGGCCATCGGCTCCAGCCGCGCAACGAAAATATGATTGCGGGCGGCAGTTGGATGCTGGCCCAGGCCCGTCTTCGAGGCCCATCCTACGCGTGGAGACGCCCTGGGGCTGGATGAACGCCCGTCAAGTGCAGGCATCTTTCCTTTCTAGAAAGCCTTGGCTTCTTAAAGGACATCTTTGTACAATAGCCTCCCCAAAGTGGAGCTGTGCCGATGCAAATCGGCCGCCGGAAACCTTCACAAGCGCGTGGCTTGGGGTCAAGTCGCAGCAGACAAACCCGGTTCTCATTGTTTGTCGTCGTGGGCTCTTGCAAGCCGAGCAACCTGCACCGAGGCTTGCCTGTGATATTGCGGCGGGGAACCCATGCGAATTCGGTTTGCTACATTTTCCTGCCGCCGTGTTACAAGACGCAGTATGTGCGGTTCGCAATCACTAGTTCTCTCCTTGTGTCGCGTGGCTTAAGCACACACCCCTCCCGTTCCGTTGCCTCTGCGGCGCGGATACGCAAAATCGGGCGCGTCCAATATGGGGATGCCTGGGAGTGGTTTGCCCATCGCACGCAGCGTACCAAATTTCGCCCTTCAGGTGTGTGTCGCTTCATTAATGCGCCCCGAAGCCCGTCTGTTTTCCTCACCGGGTCCCTTTGCGCAATCCCCGGTCTGCTGCCGTTTGCTTTCACTCGGCTGGATCAATCGGGTAAAGGGAGGATCTGCTCGCGGGATTTGCAGCGCTGCAGCGTCGCAATCCGTGTCAAGTGCATCGCCCGTTTTTGCGTGGTTCCCTTGCTCGGCTGTCCCTTGTGCCGCGCCCCGGGAGTTGCGGCGAGCCCAGCCGCAAGGCTGGTCCCCGTCATCCATCCTCAAAGTTGGCCAGCGTTCGAGGCTGATTGATGGCGGTAGGATCTTTGTTTGCCTCAGCCCTATGGAGCTTTACGGCCTGTTGTTTCATCTTTGGTCCAATGAGGTTGATAGCGAGCGGAGAACGTGTTGGTGATCTGCTGTTCACGTGTGTGTAACTTCCTTTATTCTGGCCTGTGACAAGAGGTAGAATAGTGGTGCATCTTTACTAGTTGTGTGTTGATACCGTTGGCAGCGATTTGACAATTAACCGCATCCATTTGATGCGGGGGGATACCGAGGAACGTCAATAGTGCGATTTCTCACCGTGACGGTGAGGGTGGTTAAGCCTCCTTGGATCTAGAAAAGAGACCAGTAACCTCGACAATCTCGAGTTGCTGGTTGGTACAACAGGCCGATATCCTTGTTCACTACAGATTGCCAATGGTAGGCTAGTTGTCATCGGCCATGCTGAGGCTCAAATTTACCTAACCAAGGCACAATGTTCCACACATCGTCAACATTACATTCCCTATTATCACGCCATGTGAAAACCATTCCTGGTGTGACAAACTCAACCGGCAATAGTTCCAACCACTCAGTTATAATTCACATGCGCCCGTACAACGTATAGTAGCCCGGGCTGGCAGCCACTGCGTGTTGCATTCCAGAGAAGTACTCGGCGATGGAAGGGTGGTCAGCCGTCACCCCAACCACCCCCAATTAGCACAGTGATGTTGCTATAATCTGGCTGCGCGGGCGGCTATCTGCAATTGCGTGCAGTTGTGCATCCCGAGTTAGGGGACCAATGGTGGCGCTGTGCTGAGTCTGTGTCACTGTGACGAGGACACGCATGCACACCTCTTCCCTGTCGAAGTTGATTCATCTTTTGTTCACTTTTTGTTCATTCTTTGCTCACTTTTGCCCATCAATGTGAGTGCATGTACCATTCTGTTCGCCAGATATTCATTATAGCTTAATAAGGCGATCGCGGCCTAAATATGCACTCGGGCGCTTGGGTGCTTTGGTGATCGGGTGCTCGTCAAACGTATTGCATGATCGTTTACAAAACCCATGCTTCGGGGGAGGGGAGGGGCTGCGTAATAAAGAAACGCAACCCTCCATCATAAAGGCTGAAAGGTTCTTGGAAGCGCTCGGCTCGTTTTCTGGAAGGAAATAGTACGGCCTAAACTCTTTGGGCCGCTAGATAACTCGTGATTACCACGCGACAAAGCTGTCAGGTAGCAGCTGCGTTCTGCGCACGAGAGGCTAGGACGCGGTGCAAAATCTCCTCTGCTTATTATTTTTAGCGATGACGGTGTGGCGTATCTCCATCCCATCTTCGTCCAATGTCCAGTGAGCAGCGAGTGTCTGCGTTTGTGCCTACTGGGCGTCGGGCGCAGCGCGGTTGCATCGCAGGCAGAGGTGGGATCGGTGATTTTCGGCACACGCCCCTCCGTCACGGCAAAGCCGCAAACCCCCTCCGAAGCTTCCACTCTTGGGGGCGGGCTAGTGGGTTCCGGGTATGGGCGGGCTCCATGTCGCATCGTGTCTCTCATCAGCATCGCACCGTATCCCACACACGGTGCGGTTCACGACCGATTGCGACGGAGATCGCAACGGTTTCACACCCGGATGTCTCACAGGCGGAGCAATAGGGATCGCGGCTTCCGGCCATGCCAGATGCATCTGCGCTGGTATCGGTCTACACCGCATTTGCGGCTGGGCTTGCACTGCCGGCAGGCTGACCGGATCCGCAGAGAACCGACGCAGCGGGTTTACATGTGTAGATTATTTCAGGCCTTCCGGTCTTTCCAAGAGACGGTTGTGCGATGTCTCGGGTTTGGTTGTCGAGTATCCCGCGTAAGAGGCGAACTGGAGTACGAGCTTGAGACCGAGAGGATGATTTTCCGCATGATGTGACACTCCCAACTACTCTACGCCGCGAAGGCTAACTTGACTGCTTCTACTATGGATACTCCTCCCAGCTCACAAATCAAAAGCCAAATACCAAAAGCAATCACCAGATGTGCGCAAATCCCTCAGTCCTCTGTTTGCTTGCTTGCTCTATGCTGTACTGGGCCGACCAGTCTCCGCGGCCGATGACGTCGTGGGGTAGCATGTCAGGTCCCAGCGCCAAACGCGGGGAAACACGATCCCACTCCTCCATCGACTGGCCACGCTTTGTTTCGCACCTTTCTGTATACATTTGATCAATGTCTATTACGTCAAGCTAACAACCATCCACACTTGGCTTCACCTCAAGCCCTCCTTAACCTTTCTTGCGTTTTGGGCATATATCCATCTCGTCACAAACTTGCCCGGCCGACTGGGCCGGGCGGGGTCGACGATCTGATCTCGCCATTCCCCGCGATGCCCCGCGGAGCCCCGCTTGGCTTTACACCACCCCCGCCCGTTTTCTGCTGAAGGGCCCACTTTTGGCTGGGGCTGAGGACAGGGAAGTGCTCATCCCTGGGTACCCATGCGTGCCCAACAGGGGGTGGAAACATCAGCGGCAGATGGTCTCGACACTTCCATTGGAACTTACGATACGCTAAAACTAGCGTTCGAGGTCGGACATATCATGACTGCTGGTGGCTGAATGGGCTGGATGCTGATGTTTCCTGCCGTTTGCCTCGGGCGCGGATACTGAGGGGACATGCTCAACGGAGCTGGTCTCGGCAGCAACAATGGTGCTCATCACAGAGACTAGACTACCCGAACGTAAGCTAGCGCGTATCATGCAAAGGGAACTTGTCAACTTGGGTTTGGCCCTGACGAGTCGTGGACGGCGACTAATCTGGGCTCTGGGCCACACCATCACCCGCCTTCTCAGCGCTTGAACGCCAGAGCGTGCCAACGGCGTGCCGTAGTAAATCAATTATATCATGCGAGGGCTTTGTAGCTGATCAAGTTACCGATGTTGTAATCACCGCATCATAGAATCGCATGTTGACATGTCCGGTCCAGAAAAAAGTAAACAAAACCCCTGAATGACGAGGCTAAGATCGAGCATCAGCAACCATCAGGCCGCAAGTTTGGTTGATAATGGAAACACCACTCGCTATAGACGGAACTACTTTCCAAGGTTTAATATTGTAGCAGATGTACCTAGT
Source organism: Madurella mycetomatis (assembly GCA_022530565.1). Classification (NCBI taxonomy): domain Eukaryota; kingdom Fungi; phylum Ascomycota; class Sordariomycetes; order Sordariales; genus Madurella; species Madurella mycetomatis. Next base: position 7,054,449 of record JAJTVB010000003.1, on the reverse strand, counting down.
CTTGAGGAAAGGGAGGATAGATGAGGCGGAAGGGAACGGTAGGAACAGGGCTTAGAAGATCGCTACTCCGTGAACACCTTTCCCTCGACTGATACAAAATCTGAACTACTCAACCATTTGCTCTGGGATGTCACAGCTAAGTTTTAGCTAGTGGTCTCTGTCTCGATATGAAGTGGGCGTATTAATCCAAGTACCTAATTGTCAGTACTGCAGTATCCCTCTATCCCAGTTCCGCACAACGTGCTCCTCTCTTTGTGTGTCCGCCTTGTTGAATCTGCTCAACTCTTCTCCCCAGCTTCCTGTCCGCCTACTCTCCCGAAGCTCGTAACTCCGCGTTATGTGAGGCGTTTACGAACGTCTAGGGATAGCTCAACATTCCTTCGGGAACGGTATCGTAAGTTGACCCACGCATCCCCGCTCATTCCATACCCACTGATCCAGGACTTTGTTCGGGGGCCGACGCAGAGAGTCCCAGTCGCTACTTTTTTTTTTTTTTTTCCTTTCTTCGGTTCATACATGCTGGCGTGATAGTAGTGTTGCTTTTGATTAACAACAGTAGTCAGTCTCCTCCCTGGCACCTCGGTTTTACAGTTTCCCGGATACATGTAGCTTCCCAAACCTAGTCAATTACGGTCCCTATATTATCTACTTTATATCAATACTAACTGTGATACTCAGATTCACAGCCAGCGCTAGCCGTATTAAAACTTCTCGAACCCGAACAACTTAAATGCCGGGCTTCCGCCACTCTAGAATAATGGCCGAAGGTGTCGTAAGATGGCACAGTCCCTGGCTGCCGTAGAGGTCAAGGCTACAGTCCCAGCGACTTGCCGCTCTAGCAAAGTACCATTGACCATAGAATATCATAGAATATCAAGCTCTGAGGGAAACGAGACTGGTTGTGGCAACCAAAGTTGTGACGTGCGGTTAGACGGTTTCGAGAAACAACTTAAAGACTAGCTTGATGGTTTGGTATGGGTAGTGGCTCTAAACAGGAAAAAAATAAATAAATAAAAAAAAAAAAAAAAACCGGTTGTTGACTTTTCCTAATGCAGGGCGCTGTCACTCCCAACACGATGGCTTCAACGAGCCGTCATTTCCACACGCTGGCGCTCTCAGCTCCAGCCTTCTTTCCCTCCTGGTACGTTGAGCTGAGGGATCTATAGAGCTCCTTGACTCTGGCAATCTCGTCAGCCCAATGCTTCCGTCCAGCCTCGTCCACAACCTCGTCAAGCAGGTCAACCAGGCTCTTAGCAACAAAGAACTTGTTCTTGCGGTTATACAGAGGCCGGGAAGCCAATGTCGCGTCTGTGTCGGAGGGACCGGGAACACGGAACACTTGCTCCAGGATGTCGATATCATATGGGATCGAGAACATATCCCGGCTGTCCTCGTAGGTAAAGAGGTAATAAAACTCGTTGAAACCGGCCCAGGTGATGCCGCTGAGGCAGAGCGAGCACGGCTCGTGCGTCGCGAAGAAGATGCAGTCTTTTGTGGCGGGGCGACCATCGGCAGAGGAGGCGAAGAACTCTTGGATGCAATTGATCTCGCCGTGGAGAAGCGGCGACACTCGCTCATTGTTGGTTGCGACCGTCACGGCGGCAAGGTCCGAGCGATCCAAGATGGCGGCGCCAAAGACCTTGCTGCCGGACGAAACCCCAGCGCGCGTCAGGGGCACGATCCTCTCCTCAGTGACACGGAGGATGGTGGAGAGGAGCGTGGCTGCGGAATGGGAATCCGGCATGTTGATGTCATTCACTGTTGGGAATGTCGTTTTCTTGGGGAAGCGCACAATACAACTTCACTTGCATACGGTTCTGGACTCGGAGGACCGGCTGAGCATGGATGGGGCCGGACCGATTGACATCGGGTTCTGCGATGTTATTGTGCAGGAAGCACTACCGTACCCTTATCTTACCCAACTTAGCAAGTGAACGTGGGGAAAGATGAGGGGTGGTGCTCCGCTGCCAAACCAGGGTCTTGAGATACACATGGGATGCAAATCCGACACCTTAGCATACCTCCCCGCCAAGTAGATGTTGCAGATAAGGCAAAATCATCAGGAATTCAAATAACCCTCTCGGCCGATTGCCGTGGTCATATCGGCGACATAGAGGCAAAATTCACCTGTGGGGAAAGCTCGGTGGTTGATGTCTTGGATCCTCAGGCCCGCAGGTGGGGCTCCCCGAACTCCGGTGTCCCTCGCTCGGTGCTCAGCTGGTCTGCTGTGCTGCTCTCGTGCCGCGCCTTGCGCCCTGCCTTGCTTTCGTCATCTCTTTTTAAACGTGCACGTCCCGAACCTGAGCGCAGTCTTCATTGCTCCCCGTCCATATATTCCCCGCGCCTTTTATACTCTGAAGACGCAGCTTAGAACCGCATCCCGCAAGTCCTCTTATTGTGCGGCCGGGGCTCGAAACCATGTTCGACATCTTCGCCAAGCTCCTCTCGTGCGTCATAACCCCTCAGTCTCCAAATGTCGATTTGCAAACTGACCGCAACTCCCACAGCTCCGTCGCGTCCTTTCTCTTCCCGCTTTTTGCGAGCTACAAGGCCCTCAAGACATCAGACCCGGCCCAGCTCACGCCATGGCTGATGTACTGGGTTGTTCTCGCTTGCGCGCTCCTCGTTGAGTCATGGACAGAATGGTTCCTCGTTTGGTACGTTCCCCGCCCCCTCCTTCCCCCTCTCTCGCGCGAGTTTCCCCCGTCTCATCGCTGTTAGGATTCCCTTTTACGCCTACATCCGCCTCCTCTTCCTCCTCTACCTCATCCTCCCTCAGACCCAAGGCGCTCGCTTCATCTACGAGGAATACATCCACCCGAAGCTTGAAGAAAACGAGACGGCCATCGAGGAGTTCATCGCCTCGGCGCACAAGCGCCTGCGCTCCGCCGGTATCGCCTACATCAAGCGCGCGATCGAACTCTTAAAGACCAACGTCCTCGGCCTGCCCCCCTCGCCCGAGGCCGCCTCCGCCCCGCCGGAGCCCCAGACGCCCCAGTCGTACACGCAAGCCCTCCTCGCGCGCTTCACCCTCCCCTCGACGAGATGGGCGGCGCCCGCATCCGCGCCCGCAGCAAACCCGGCGTCGGATTTCTACAACCTCCTCGCCTCGGCCGTCAGCGCCGCCATCCCCTCCTCCTCGGCTTCCGCTTCCGCGCCCTCCCCCACCGCAGCAACTGCAGCTTCATCCTCAAGCCTCAACCTCACCTCGTGGCTCATCCCCGAATCTGTCCGTTCCGCCCCCGCGCAGGCCCGCGTCTCCTTCATCCAGGCCCAGCGGGAGCGGCTGCGGGTGGTCATGTCCGCGCTCGACAGGGCCGAGGCGGAGGAGGCCGGGGTCGGTGCTGCGGATGAGCGAGAGAAACGGCGGCCAAGCGTCAGCGGGAGTGGGAGCGGGAGCGGGAGCGGAAGTGGGAGGAGTGGGAGCCGCAGCGGGAGGCGGTCGTTCAGCGAGCACAGCGTCGCCTCCGGGCTGAGCAAGAGCCGGTCCGAGGCCGACTTTGAGAAGCTCGAGGCTGAGAGTGGGGATGAGGGGGATATGGACGTCGCTACGGCTGCTTCTGCTGGTGGACGGGGGAGTGGGGCCGGGGTTAGGAGGAGGGGGGTGCAAGAGGGTGGCGATCGTGGTCAAGGTCATAGCCAAGGGGAGGGGTCCAAAGGGGGGTGGATCCCCTGGGGCTGGGGCGGAGCGGGTAGTAGCGAGGGGACAAGCTCCGGGTTGGAGAAGTAGCAGTTCATGCGTTGATGTTCTTTGTTGATTTAGGTGTTCTAAGGTCATATGCTCGGACACGGTATTGGTGTTATTAGATCTCTTTGGAGCATGGATATGGAATATGGCATGAGCAGGTTTGGAACTGGCGTTGTTATCTAGGTTCTCGGGTGGCATGAGATGGGATCGTGTTCTAGACTCGACACGAAACGCCCGCCAGCGCCGAATGTAGCCGAGTGGCATGTTTTCTGTTGCGGATGTCATGTATGTCGTGTTGTCTCAGAGCCGGCGAGACCTGACGCCGCTTGCATCTATGTCACTTCAAACAGCGGCTGGTAGAAGAAGAAGCGTTTGTGCGTTGGCATAGTACATGTACAACTATATTACAGCGGGCGTAGCCCAGCATGCCTCAGTTCTATTTCCGAATGGCAAAGGTCATATACTCCAAATCCGTCTCTACCGGCCGCTTCATGGTCATTTGTATACAAGTTAAACCCTCGCCGCCGCCGATTTGACCAGCTGATACGGATACGTGGGCTCACTGTCCTTCCGCGTCCAAACCTGTCGGCGCTTCTTGGTCACGACGTGCTCCACCCAGACTTCGTGGCAATGTGCCTTCTTGAAGGCGCGGATGAAACGGGGGTCCCACAGCTCCGACGCGATGCCCAGGTCTTTGCAGCACCGCAGTAGCGCGTTGGACTTGCACCCTTCGCCGGCCGTAGGAATCGTCTCCTCGGAAAAGTATTGGCATTCGCCGCGTGCTTGGGCGATGAACCTGTTGGACATGATAATTAGCATGGAACTAGTCGTCACCTTCGATCAGGATTGTTACCGTCCATGCACGACCAGCGCGTATTCCCTCGTCACCACCTTCTCACCGACCACCAGCTCCCCCCGCGGGGCCAGGCCCCAACCGCCTGGGCCAAACGCCTTGTTCAGGATCCGCCGGTACTTGATCTCGGGCAGGTAGATAATGCCGTCGGGCTTGATCTCGATGTCGATCGGGTCCAGCTCCTGCATCAGCACAGCTGCCGTCTCGGGGCTAAAGGGCGTTGTCGAGAGACCGTGGAAGGATGAAGACCAGTCAATTGCTTGACCGTCTGATTCTGTGCCATTGCCGTTCGCGTTGCTGCTGAGTGCGGCGGCGAATGCCGGGGACGGGGCGTTGGTGCTACCCTCCGGAGTAGGTATCTGCGCCGCCAGCGTCGGGTCGACGTCAGCTATGGTTGCGGCTTGCGGGATGGCAGCCTGCGGGTCGATCACGCCGTGATTGGCATTTTTCGAGACGGCCGCCACGCGTGCACGGGATGAGGGTATTGTCGAAGAGGGTGCAGATCTGGGCTTGGAAGAGATGGAGGCTGTTTGCAGCGCGACGATAGCTAAACTCGGCGACCGTGGGCTAGACGCTCGGGGATATTGTAGGCCTGGCGATGCTGACCGAAGGGGGCGGTATGCTCGTAAGACACGGGAAGGCATCTTGTCTAGGAAAAGTTGGCGGTGGTGATGGTGAGAGACGGTGGGGACATCCAGTATCGGTGGAAATTCTTGGGTGGTCGTCAAGGTTGCTAGGAGCTTGCGGGTCTTGGCGCCTGGGCAGGGGTGTTAAATATTTTACAACACAACTGGTTCAGTGCATCTCGCTTGACGAGGACGGCGAGCTGAACGGATTCAGAGTTCATGACACATCTAAGGTTCCAATAGCCATCCATCTCTATGAGCTACATGTAGTACAGTTATTCGTGTTTCGCAGAAGAGCCGTTGATATTACGCATCCTTCGTCTCGGTCCTCTTATTGTTTCCCTGCACCTTCCAGCACTCCCTGAATTTCTCCAACTGCTCGTCGTGGCCTCCTGTGAGCTGGGCTGTCCATCACGAGTTACGATGCTTCGAGCCTTACGTACCTCGTCTTTGCAGGCCCTCCAATCCTTCGTCTCATAGTAACAGTCGGTCATTTTTAGATTCTCGTCTGTCATGGGTATCATCAGCAAAGCGGGTTGTTCCGCACCGGTAATACCCGGGCTGCTGCACCGAATCTCGAGTCCCAAAAACTCATCGGGGGCCTAATATTTGGTGACCTGCTTGTATGGATGGAACCTACCTGCGCAGCCGGTGCTGAAGATGCGCTTGTCCCTGCAGCATTGCCGCATTTAGTGGGCTGTAAAATCCGCTAGAGGCTGTACGGCCACGGCGCCGTGCTTCGGCAAAAGGTCGAGAGCAAAACTCCTTCAGGCCTGACGGGTGGTGCATTGGGACTCACCAAGGATCTAGTTCGTCATCATCGGGTTTGACAGCAGGAGCTCGCTGCTCTGGTCTTGGCTGATCGTTTTCCTTCGACATTCTCGATCCCTTGAGGCTCAGGCTCAGAACATTACCCAAGGTGGTTTGGGTTGAAAAGTTCAAGTTTTCAGCGATCGGTCCTCAGATCACACCACATCCATTTTGCGCGTCTGGATATCCAAACCGTCAACCAGCCCCCAGCATTTGAGATGGCATCTCGAAAACTCAACGTTTTGGTATACACAGGTCAGCCAAACGCTTCGTTGTCTCTTGCATCGTTTGTGCGTGCTTCTTTTGGCTCACTGTCTTTAGGGACGGGATCGACCGTCGAATCTGTGCGGCACTGCATTTACTCGCTGCGCCGGCTGCTGTCGCCCAACTATGCAGTGATCCCCGTCACCGAGTCGGCACTCCTCAAGGAACCGTGGGCCCCCACATGCGCACTCCTTGTATTTCCGGGCGGCGCCGATCTCGGTTATTGCCGTGTTCTCAATGGCGCCGGCAACCGTAATATCATCCAGTTCGTCCGCCGCGGAGGTGCCTACCTGGGCTTCTGCGCCGGCGGCTATTATGGAAGCCGGCGCTGCGAGTTTGAGGTGGGAAACCGCGAGCTGGAGGTCGTGGGCGCCCGGGAGCTGGCATTCTTCCCGGGGACGTGCCGGGGCGGCGCATTCGGGGGGTTCGCATACCATAGCGAATGCGGGGCAAAGGCTGCCGAAGTCGTCGTGAGAAAGGAAGCCTTTCCCGAGCCTACCGGCCTTGCCGATAGCTTCAGATGCTATTACAACGGAGGTGGGGTGTTTGTGGATGCCGACAAGTTTGGCGCCGGCTCCAATGCCGTTGAGATACTTGCCGAGTATGCCGACGATCTCGCAGTAGAGCCTGGGGAATCCAAAGCCGCTGTGGTGTACTGCAGAGTTGGTGACGGCGGTGTTATTGTCACAGGCCCGCACCCCGAGTAAGTACATTGGAAGTTCGTTTTGCGAGTATCATCTAAGATATCGTAGGTTCGACGCAGTTAATCTCAGCCGGCAGCCGGATGTCCCCGGCTATGATGCCCTCCTCGACAAATTGATAGCCGATGAGGATGCAAGAACAGCCTTCTTGAAGGCTTGTCTTACAAAGCTCGGCTTAGAGGTCAGTCAAGGAACATCAACCGCGCCCAGTCTCTCAAAGATCCACCTCTCTTCCCTCCATCACACCGAGGTTTGCGAGATTATGTGCTCTTTCGGCGATATAATAACAAAAGCAGACGGTGAAGAGTATATCAAAGGAGAGAATGACATTTTCCATCTCGAGAAGCCGGATTCGAGATGGTCGTTGGCGTCTCTAAGCCGGGCGCTCTCGACCGAGTTCGAAGCATCCAAGAAAAACGCTGGGCGCGTCTCGCCAGACCCAACGGCAGATTACCGCCTAATCCCAAAGCGTATCGTCTCCCACGATAGTGGCTGGCCGGAGCCGAAGGAGACTCCCTATTTTAATCACGCAGTGTACTATTCAAGCCTCCGCGAGTACAGAGTCGAGGAACCTGAAGCAGAAGGGTGGGGCGATGTGCTGATGTACGGCGAGGTGGTCACCAGCACAAACACCTTGCTTGAGAAGTGAGCGCACCGTCCCTCGTAGAGTCCTTATCTAACGGCAAATGTAGAAACTACAACCTCCTCTCGAAGCTGCCCACCGGGTTCACACTCGCCGCGACAACTCAGGTAGCGGGCCGGGGTCGAGGTACCAATGTCTGGGTAGCCCCCCCCGGCAGTTTGATCATGTCGACCGTCATCAACCATCCAGGTCACTATGCCGCATCTCGACCAATCGTCTTCATTCAGTACCTCGCCGCCGTTGCCATTGTTGAGGCAATCAAGTCTTATGACAGCGGCTACTCAGAGCTTCCCGTCAAGCTCAAGTGGCCCAACGACATCTACGCCAGAGACCCCAACAGGCCAGATGAAGTCTCATATGTGAAGATAGGGGGGATTCTGTCAAACTGCGCCTATTCGTCAGGGAACTACCAGGTGGTCTTGGGAATCGGTATCAACACCAACAACGGTCGGCCAACCACCAGCCTTGATGCCCTCTTGCCGCTGGTAGGCGGCGGCAAACGACTAGCACGCTTCCAAATCGAACGGCTGCTCGCTCGGATCCTAACCCGTCTGGAGGCCCTCTACCAAGAATTCTGCCGCGACGGCTTCTCACGAGACCTGGAGGAAAGGTACTATCGGAATTGGTTGCATTCCAACCAGATTGTCACCCTCGAGGCCGAGGGTGGGGTCAAGGCCCGTGTCCTAGGAATCACGAGGGATTGGGGGATGCTGAAGGCAGAAGAGGTGGCAGGGGACGGCATCAATGGCGCACTAAGGTCGACAGGAAAGGTATGGGCGCTGCAGAGTGATGAGAACAGCTTTGACTTTTGGAGAGGTCTCGTCAAGAGAAAGCTCTGAAACCCTTGGCCAGGGAGAGGAGGGTGTGCCGCTTGGGAAGTTAGGCTCGAGCGTGTCCTTCGCTACCAAACGGACGAGCCGTGTCTCGGTTCACCTAGGCGAACCACTCGATCTCTACGACGCAGTTGCCACGCCTTCCAAAGAAGGCATCGAGACTTGAATTGCTATCGGATTGGACACAGGCTCGGGCGCAAGTTGGCATGGAGCTCTGACCTCTCTTCCCCGCAATGTGCCGTGAGAATGGCTACAGAGGAGCGTTACATTTTCGGGAAGATGCCAGGTTATGCGAAGCGAAATGCACCATTCTCCTTCTTGGCTCCCGATCCGGCGATCTTTGACACCTGAGAGATCGTTTTCTCCGAGAGATGGATCTTGCAGTGTAGGACAAAGTTGAACTTGTCTTCATTGGAGGTATTTGACGGCGATAGCCGCCGCATTGCCAGCCGTGTTGTAATCCGCGAGGTTGCCCACACTCTTCTCACGCGTGGAAATTTCTTTCATTTTGCGGCTCGCAAGGATGGAAATTGACAGGTCGCATAGACGGCAGAGAGACAAGCAATTGACAACTGTTCCGACCGTCGCCCGTGCCTCCTGCACGCTGGGCCCCGAGAGACGTCTATCACACCCCAGCCGGCCTTCCCACTGACCGAAACAGAGGTTAGCGTTGAAGCATTCGGACGCATCGGGAACCTTGGGAAGCCAAGGCCGGCATATATCCGCTTTTATGAACCTACGATGCCACAGTGAGCGGAATGGACACCTCAGTTCACCGCATGGGATGCTTGTCAGTTTTTGACAACCTCTATCGGTCTCGGCTGAGAGCTCATGCTGACTAGGCTTAACTACCACTCTACACTCATGCGTCGTTCCAGTCCATATCTTCGAGATATAAGTTATGGAAATGGCGAATCGGCCCGCGACGGAGGTCAATATCATCCGTCGGACGGCAAATGGAGCGAAGGATATATTGCTGCAGCCTCTCACATCCACAATCAAGCGAGCACAGCGATGACGCAGGTTTCGCGCTACCGACGGCACCGTATACCGGCTCGTCATTGCGGCCGGCATTGACCTATATACTCCCCTCAACCACACGCACCCCGCAAAGTCCCCATCCGCCTCCGCATGCGAATTCTGCCTCAATCCGCTGCACCACCCTCGGCTGTCGGCCGAGGAACCAATCATATGACACAATACGTCCCCACGAGGTGCTTCGTGCCGTGTCTTCTCCCGTAAAGCATGCAAGTACACTCGCAGCACGCTTCCTAGCCCGGGCCTAGTTGGGGCGGGTGCGCGCGACCGAGCACTCTATCTTGATGACCTCGCACGGCACTGCCTTGGTATTTTTGTCTATCACTGCAACGTGGAGTGGATGGAGAGATGAAATATCCCATAGGCCCGTTACTATCCCCGGGTGTATCCCTCTTCTTTCTGGATCGCCCAAGGCCAGCTTTCCTTTCAACCTTCAACGTGCAATACAGACGTCCCAAGGGCTCAAGTCCAGTTGCAGCGCAGCATACTGGGGAGATCGCATAGCCAGGAAAATATTCCGATCCATGAGCAGGTAACACATCGCGTGCCTGGACCGCCAGGTTGGGGACCGTTGATTCACCCAGATCCGCCTTGTACGAGCGCTGGGAGCAAAGATGGCCGGTCCCGCGATAGCTGAGACAGGTTACACAGAGTTCGGTCTCAGTGTCCCAATGGTCCCTACTAATGCCTCACCCGCTATGGCAGATCACGATGGCAATGGCAACGAGGTAATCCACGCCCTCCCTTCTTGCAAGAGTAACCCCCTGACGTCGGACCAGAGCAACTCCTCCGTCATTCCCGGTGTCCTCTTCGGCATCTTAGTCCCCCACATCGTTTGCACAGTCTTTATCTTCGCGCGGGGTTGGTCCCGTCTCTTCCTCCTCCGAAAATGGTTCCTTGATGACACCCTCATCGTTCTCGCCTGGGCGTTTTCCACAGCCGTATGCATCATCTACAGCATCGCAGCCCAGTCGCCTCGCATCCGCAGCGCCACCATCGCTAGCAGCAGTCGAGACGCAGCCATTAGCGCCTACGACGCGGACGACTACGACTACGACCCGGCCGACTACTACTCGCACGCCGACACCCTCCGACCCTACATTCTCCGCACCTATATCGGTTTAATCCTCTACCAGCTCTGCCTCTGCCTGACCAAACTCTCCATCCTCGCTTTCTACCTCCGCATCTTCGCGTCACGGCCCTTGCTGAAACGGCTGGCCTGGGCGACGGTCATCGGGGTCGTGCTATTCGGCTGCCCCCTCCTCTTCATGAGTATCTTCCAGTGCCACCCGTCGGCGGGCCTCTTCTTCGGCATGCCCATGAACTGCTTCACCTTCGACCCCTTGCTCATCGCGTCGACATCGCTGCACGCGGCCACCGACGCCTGGCTGATCCTGCTCATCATCCCCTGCATCATGCGCCTGGCGGACCTGCCGCCCCGCCAGAAGACGGCGCTGGCCGTGGTGCTGAGCCTGAGCATCTTCGTCATCGCCGCCAGCCTCATCAGGCTGCAGCTCTCGCTGCGCGCCAACCACCGGCCCAGCGGCGACGGTGTGGGTGTGGTGAACACGCTCGCCTTCTTCGTCATGACGATCCTGGAGCTGGACATGGCGCTGATTTGCGCGAGCGCGCCGACGCTGAGGTTGGTAGTGGCGCGTCTGTGGCCGAAACTGGGGATGGGGGAGCCGGCGGGGAGGAGGATGAGGAGGATGGGGCGGGGGGGAAGCGTTGGGGAGGAAGAGGGGGAGCACGACGACGATGGGAGCGTCGACCTGACGAGCGTCGTGAGCTACCACGGGTACCCGTGGACGCAGCCCGGCACGCCGGCCACGCAAGGGGCGAGGAGTAAGAACCCGAGCGTGGTGGATGTGGGTGTGTACGCTGCTGCCGTTTCCGCTGTGCCGCCGGTGCCGGGACCGCCGCCGCCAGCGATGCTTACGCATCGGACGCCGACGACACTGAGCCTGAGGAGTTTTATGAGCAGCATGGCGCCGAGGAGTCGGGGCCAAACTCTTGCCGACGGAGGGGAAGATAGAACCGGGTTGCTGGGGGATGGAGAGCTCGGCACAGAGCAGAAGAGGAGGAGCTCGATTGGTTTTGAGGGGTATTACGAGCAGTACCTTGGGTACGACGAACCGGAGAAGAGGCGGAGTCGGTGTGATGCGAGAAGCGATGCGAGGTGTAGTCGAGGGAGCCAGTGCTATAGCGGGCGATGGGGAGACAGCCAGGAGAGCTTCGTGCTCGGGAGGAACGACCCGAATAGTCCTAACCGGTTGAGCCCGGTATCAGGGATGGGCGAGACGGCGAGGGCGGCGCCGTGGAGGTCAGACAGTAAGCACGAGAATTCTGTCCCTGGCTGAGACGACCATGAGTTGTCACTTTTGCGAGCGGAGACTTGGCTCGATAACCGCATTTACCTTCATTGGAGTTAGGCAGTACTACTTCTGGGGGCATTTACACACTCATTCAACCATCACCCCGTTTCTTTTTAGGGGCGTTATAAGGGGCTCAGATACCTGGAGGAGGATGGTAGAAGTAGATGAATAAAATTAAATCTTGCCAAACACCGTAAGGGATACTATGATGAACCTGGAGCACAGTCTTGTTTACGAGTTAATACTCGTCATGATGTACCAACCAATATCTTCGCATGTTGAGAGTATGGCTCAAAGAACGGGGTTCTTTCTGCAGATGCTTGGCAGGTGATGCCGGCTGACCTCTCTCGACTGCGCTGAGGTGGCAACCCCGCAAAACGAGGCCGTGAGTTTCGAGTCAGTATAACCCCCGAATTCTCGCTTGGTCAATTGACTTGTTGCCCTGCTCCTTCGTCTTGTCCCCGCTTCCCAATCGCTTCGTGATTCGACGCCGTCTATTCGTCCCTTAACCTACCAGAATTAACAGGGTTTTGATGGAGTCTGGACGCACTCCCGACGGCGCTGCTCCGCTTCCTCAGAATTATTTCCCGCCGAGCGATGCGCAAGGCGCAATCATCGGCCCCCAGTGTCTTGCATGAACCCAAGAGATCGGACCACGCTGTGCCTGCGCACAATGACGTTACATTCGTCAGGGCACCCTGCCATTTTGGCTTGATCTGCGGCGTGCCCACCCACCCAACCAAACTATCCATCCGAACTCTCTTGGACGACATGGCTCGAACAGCCATTTGGGCGAGGTCAGACGACCCTCGCGTTCGGACGCATCCGTCATCCGAAGCAGCAGGCAGATCCCCTATACACGGGCCAGGACAACAGCGAGCAGGCTGGCAGGCTAGCCCAAAGTTACAAACCGTTCCTGCCCCCGAGATCTCGAAAAACAATGCGAGGCAACGCTGCGCGCATGTCCCCGCAGACGTTTGCGGCACCACGAGCTCATGCATTGCTGGTGGCAATGTGGGAGGCCCAGCACGAGGCTCAAGTGCCCTCGTTTCCCTTGGGCCTCACTCTATCGGCGACGTGCTTTCACGGGATGCCATGGACGGCTCGTATGAAAAGAGCCTCAGGTTAAAAGCTCAATTAAGAGAGCCCTGCCTCGGCTGTTCCGTCACTTTCGATTCCATCATATCTCATGACAAGCCTACGACTTAGTCATCCCGTCCCTCGGTCATCAGTCTTCCCTTTTCGTCCCGCTTCTATGCGGTCCTCTCAGTTCTGCCCAACGCATTGAATAGCCCCACATCCCTATCCTCATTCTCCCGTGTCTTCCAGAAGCTTTTCGAGCATCCGGATGCCGGTTAGAGCCTTACGAATGGAAGCCTGGCTCTGTCCCGTCCCAGCATCTGACTGGGCCCCGCCCATCGAGGCCGACGTCAGTCCATGGTACCTGTTCTAGTCGGCCCGCGATCACTCACTGGTGTCATGCCTTGACCACCAAGGATGACTATCTGGTACTCGTAAGCTTCCTTGAATGCCTTGGCGTCATTTCGGCTTCGGGTTTTAGTCTCTTGCATTCGAGATCGACTGCCAATCTAGAGAGCATATACTCTATCTCGCGATGACCCTCACCCTTGTCCCCCAGACGTCACTTTCCCCCAGGTCCCGGAATGCTACCCGTTCCTTTCCCGCCTTCCCTTCCGCCAACCCATCCCTGCTGCACAGCAAGCCCATGTTGCCCTCCCCGTTTGTTTGTTCTTTATTTACTCCACCTTGATCCGGCTTCCCGCTAAATTGCCCGTTCTCCATATGTTTCCCGGTTCTTCAAAACCAACCCGCCACAGTCTCCGTCTTCAAGGTTGGCCCGGCATTTCAGGATGCGACTGGGCAGAGGATGAGGATCTTGCAGGGTTTGGGAACCCTTCTCTTGGGACTTGCCGTTGCTGCTCGAAGTGATCAGTCGCCATCATCCGCCGACAACCCACAATATCATGCCGGGGACCGGGTCGATACCAGGCAACGGTCTCTACGACTATCAGCACTGAAGGTAGAGCAACCCGACGATGGAGAGAGGACCGCGTGGGCAGGTGGCTGGCGGAGAAAGAGGCAGGACTCAGGCAATGACGGGAGCTCGTCCAACTCAACGCAGCTTGCATGCCAAACGGGGAATGTTACTGCGCCAGCTTGCCCGGATGGACTCGTTTGCTGTATACCACCCGGTAGTGAAGTGTCTTGTTGCACGGGCGATGCCAACGCATGCGAGGAGGGCGGTTGTGCCCGGACAAGTTCTGGATCGTGAGTACCTGCCCGATTTGAGTATCTTTGTTCCGAGTTTGGTTGCTAAACGTCGCAGGGAAACCGCTGCCGCGGTGCCGGATTCGACGGTCATCCTCACAGAAACCGTCACGATGACCATCACATCTTTTACCGGCGAGCCGGAAACGAGGGTGGCCGTCGTGACCGAGACGGATCTTCTCACCTTTCTCGACCCGGCTCTACGGACGCAGACATTAACATTCACTACCACTTCCTTTTTTAGGCGCGCCAGGAGGACGGTTCGGACACCACCGCAGACTCAGCCATCAAGGACGCCCGCTATACGGCGGAACTTGGAGCCACCGAGCTTAGTCCCCACTAGCGACCCTGTCCCGAAACCTACTAGCACTGTTGCCTTTCGCACCAAGGGCAGAGCAGAGAAGCGGCAAGATATCACACTCATCAGCACAGTCACCAGTATAGCTACCGTCTTTGCACGGAATATCGTTACATCAACACTCACAAATACCGTTTTCTCGACCACAACAGTCGCTCCCAATGCCGTCACTACTGTCGTTGTCACGACGACTGTCTTTCTGCCGTCAGCATCCATCACAAGCACTACGCGCAGCTCCACTCGATCATCACCCGGAGGATCATCTACCTCTCTATCGCCTAGTAATTCGAATACGGACTCGGTAAACTCCCCTACTCGGTCGAGCAGTACCGCTACGAGATCCTCCCTCTCCCTCTCGTCACCATCGTCCGCTACCTCCATGACGAGGACCTCCATTACATCTACCGACTCAGCAACAATGGCAACAATGATGACCCGCTCCCTATCAGATTCGACGCCCTCTCCGACCACCACACCCACGCTCACCCCGATCCCGATGGCCGCCACATTCTCGCTATCATCCGGCCAAATAGCTGGCATCGTCCTCGGCGCCATCATCGGACTTTTTCTCCTCCTCCTCGCCGCCTACCTCCTCCGTCGCCTTGTCCAGAAACGCCGTGCCGCGCAAGCCCAGATGCGCCAGCAACTTTCTACTCCCTCCAACCCAAATCTCGGTGGTGCCAGCGACCCAGCACCCGGTCCTATCGTGCCCATCGGCCCGGGGTCATCATCCAACGCTTCCTCTTCCCCCGGAGGAAACTCGGGCCTGACCGGCGAAGGCGAGGTGCGCATCGTCATACGCCCCGCGCCAAGACGCCGAACACAGAGTTCCCAGATCTGGCCGATGCCGCCCTCCCAGCGGGGGATCGTCCAGCAAGGACCGGGACAAGGCCAGGACCAGGGCCAGTACTCGCTCTTCGTGGAGGAGACAACGACGGGCGAGACGACGCCCCAGGACCCAGGCGCGTGGAGCATCGCGAGCGAGAGGGGCAGCCTGGGCGAGGCCGCCGACGACCACGCTGCCGCCTACGCCGGGTTCGGCTCGGCTCGGCCGTCTACCTCGGTGACTAACACTAGCGCCGGGGCGGCGGGCAGGGATGGGGTGAGCGTGCTGAGCGTGGGGTGGGATACGAGCAACAGGAGCATGAGCATGCTCGGGGGCGGGGGCAGCGTGAGTGAAGCCGGGAGCTACCCCGGCTTGGGGACCCTGCTGACGCCGCCGCCCGCTCCCCCGCCCGCTCCCCCGCCGCCTCCTCCTCCTTTTCGCCCCCTTCGTCCTATTCTTCAAGGCGGGCGTGCGGATGGGGATTTTACAAGTTCAGAAGGGCCGGATGGGAGCTCAGATAGAGGTTTGAGTACACGTGGTACCGATGCTACTGGCGGTAGTGGAAGGAGCGGTGGCGGTGGCGGTGGCGGTGGTAGTGGATATCCGATGGGAAGTTTCGGGATTGGGAGGGCGTGGTGACAAATGTAGGTCCTGCACCCTCCACCGGCGCAGGGCCGCGATGGTAATGTTTATTGTAGAGGCATTTCACGGCGGGCTTATTTGAGGCGGGGCATGTTTGGGATCGGGTCTCGTCAAAGGGGGGGGGGGGGGGGGGGGGGGAAGGAGAACAACCACGGCGTCTCCGCACAAAAGTCAACCTGGTGCTCGCGAGGAGGTCGCTTGATGCTGCCTCTGTATATACACATGATTATGAATACCTGTATTACTAGTGCACAATTGAGAGAGATACCCCATCAGTTTGATGATTTTTCAGAATCAGGATTATCTCGATGAACAGCCCCACCATCCGCTAGATCTGACCAAATTCTTGTACCCAGCTGATGAGACGAGATGTGGGATCCTAGTGCATGGCGAACCTGGTAAGCAATGCATCGCGATACCAGTCATCAATGCCTTCCCGCTGGGCCCGGTGGTGGTGAGTTGCGGGCGTGATCGGCGAAGATCACACTGCGTCTTCCCGGTTCCTCGAAGCTCCGTGCCAACAGCCACGGATCCACGGGAGCGCTCCAGCAGGAAGGTGGAATTTCCGCTAAAGTGTTGTATGATACGTGCGGCCGAGGGTCTCGCTCTATACGCTCTTAATTGCTTTTGGTCGTCCCACTTGGAACTCTATGCCCCGTCTCCATGTAAGTTCGCGCCGCACCTCGTGTCCCGCTCCAAACCTTGCAATGGGGGAACTTGAATAGGTGCCAGTTTATTTGCTCTCGAAACCTGCTTCTTTTTCATTCCTTCGTGCTAGCCCCATCTGAGCATGACAAAGTTTCTCCCGGCACCCCCCCGTTCTAAGATGCACCATTCCCCAAGCCACAAGAGCGAGGCCTATCACCCCTCCAGCCCGTCCCCAAAGATGTTATATGATACAGGTATTAAAGCACAACAGTGAAAGCCGGGCGTCCTCGTGACCGTCTAATCCAACGCATGAAATATATGCCTCGGCACGCACCCGCCGGAAGATCCCAACCGCGTAACGCCATGCCTGCCCAAAGTCGAGTGAAGAGTTTTTGTGTACACGGGGAATCGAGTTTGCCGTCTCATCCCGTCCTTCCTGTTGCGGATGACCGCCGCTGGGGTCGAGATGCCGGGCTTGCTCTCTAGCCCGTAAATGTGGCCCGCGTCGCGCGATCGCCGCCGTGTGGATTATATCATCCCCCGCCGTGGCCAGCTTTGCCCACATCCCACACCTAGGCGCTGACTAACCACTGGAGAGAGGTGCCAGCCGCAGGAAGAGGGAGCGGGACACCTCACCCCAGACGGCCGCACCCAAAGAGGTCGAATCGGCACCGGTTACCTATCCTTATAAACCTTGGGATTCCACCCCTCCTTCACCTCGGCCTCTTGCGCCGCCTTCTCCATTGTCGGGCGCACCTCGGCCTCGATGCGCTCACGCGCGCGCAGGATCTTGCTCTGCAGGTAGAAGGAGCCGCCCTTCTTGGGGTCGTTGTTGTCGAACAGACGCTTGAACCGCTCCATGACCTCCTCCATGTCGGCCTTGCCGCCCTGCGGTGGCTTCACGTTGAGGATTTTGCATGCCTCGTCCAGCGTCATGCCGCTGCTGAGGCTCGCCCGCCCGGTGGCGCCGCCGTTGCCGGCCTTTGCTTGCGCCCGCTGGTACTGGCTCGAGGCTGCCGCTTGCTTGTACGCCTCCGAGAATGCGCGGCCGAGCACGCGCGTGCCGATGACAACAACTTGGGTTATGATACGGTAGGCCTGGCGAGGGGGTAAGCGATAGTCTCAAAGGGGGAGATGCGGGATCGGGATCGGGATCGGAATCGAGGGACTTGTTGAGGAATGCACGGATGGTCTTACCATTGCGTGTTGAGTGTGCGAGCGTCGGCCGCTTTGCTAACCCCCTCTGTTCGGGATATTAGGAAATTGGTGGCGTGGCCTCTACGTGCTGTGGCCGTGATGTGTGTCTTTCAAGAAACGGGCAGAATGTGCAGTAGCATGACGCTGAGCTTGGATCAAAAAATTGTCGGCCAAAAGATTGCCTGCGCCGCCGATTGCCGGGGATTCTTCGGTCGGCTGCTAGAACCCTGACTGATGATTTAATTGGCTCCCTGGCCGATGGCGGCTGACGGCTGGCGGCGGGGCGGCCAACAGAGCGGCGGCCAAGGGATTCTATTTGATGGAGCTTGCCTTCTGACATCGGCTTTTGCCAAGAAGCAAGATTGCAACTTTGGGGACTTCAATAATAGCCTAGCTAACCACGCTCCTTACTTCGACATTACCGGTTTAACAAAACCGCGGCAACCTCGATTTGACCTTGGCAACTCGACACACCGACTCGTTTTTTGACGTATTTTCCTTTCCTTCTACTGACCCCGACAATGTCTCAATACTACGGCGCACCGCCGAACCAGGGCTATGACCCTTCGGGTGCCCAGAACCTCCAGTTCTACCCGTCCAGCTACGGACAGCCGGTGTCAGGCCATGCGACGCCCTCACAAGCATCATACGGCTATGGCGGCCCTTCGCCAGGAGGCTACGGTGTCTCGAACGGCTTCAATGCCGGTTTTGGCGGCGCTCCCGGCGTGGCAGGGCGCATGGGCGAGCAGGGCGGCCTGAGGACAGGGTGGCTAGCCGCATTCTCGACAGAGGGCTACGATGGCGAACCGTCGCTTCAAGAGGAGCTGGGCGTGAACTTTGGGCACATCCAAACCAAGGCATGTTGCTTCACCCCTCCACCACGATACCACAATGGCACCAACTAACCATCGGCCTGCCCGCCTCACAGACCCTCGCCGTCCTCAATCCCTTCAGCCGCATCGACCAGCACCTCATGGACGACAACGACCTCGCTGGCCCGCTCTTCTTCTTCTTCCTGTACGGCACCTTCCTCCTGCTGTCCGGGCGCGTGCACTTCGGCTTCATCTACGGCCTCGCCCTCTTCGGCTCCATCAGCCTGCACCTAATCCTATCTCTGATGGCCCCGGCTTCAGACCCATCGGATTCGCCCTCCGCTTCGTCCTCCGCCGCGCCTGCCTACGCCGCCGATGCGACAGCCATCTCGGGCGGCCCGACCGGCTTCGCTTCCAGCACACTCACCTTTGCCCGCTCGGCCTCCGTCCTGGGCTACTGCATCCTCCCGCTGCTGGCGACCAGCCTGGTGGGGATCGTCATGCCGATGGACACCCCGCTGGGCATCGTGCTGACCACGGCGGCCATCATGTGGTGCACGTGGAGCGCTAGCGGTATCTTCTGCGCCGTGGGCTGCATGAAGGCGATGCGCGGCCTCGTGGCCTACCCTCTGGCGCTCTTCTACGTCGGCTTCGGCATCATGGGCGTGTTCAGCAGTCGCGGGAGCGGGTCGTTTGCCAAGGATCCGATTCCGAATGTTCCATGATCGGCTGCTGACATCAGAAATAAAGAAAGCAAAGAACAAAAATGAAAATGAAAGTACCAGGTCGAGCGATATGCCTGCAGGCTGGATTTAACTTGTGGCGCAACGTGGCACGCGGAGTGCGCGGATAGATGAGGTTAGGATCCGTGGTTTGGGTCTGTTTGTACTGTACAATACAATATCATGGCTTGGCCGGGAAATGACGACATGAAGGAGATATCGTAATACCAACCCACGAACCGGCTTCCTTCCACCCACCAAACTATCACTGTTTAGTGCAAGATATGGTTCCGGTCGCTTGTGTTCAGCCATCAGCCGCCTCAAGTCTCTGATGTCCAGCGAACGACATCAACATATGGACGCTCCACGCCGCTGTTTCAGCAAGCACACAATAGTACAACAACCGTGGGAAAAGACATCACGAGAGCATAGAGATGCGAAATCGGTTCACATTGCAGTGATATTATAAACCATGCTTGCCGGTCACTACTCTTGCAAATGCCACCCATATCGTCAACGCCAGCCGGAATCTAAAATGCAACGACGACCCCGGCTCCAATAAAGCCATAGGCAAAAAAAAAAAAAAAAAAAAAAAGGGTTGCATGCACCTACCGCGGCCAGCAAGTAACACACACCCTTGAAAGTAAGGCAAAGTGGAGGGGGAAACAAGCCTACCAAACAATAAACCGGGCCACGAAGACCCCAAAACCAGACGACTCGGCAGACAACACCACAATCATCCGACAAACTCAGGGCCGAGAGGAAGGTCGGGGCTGAAATGCCCTGCTTCCCTGCCAAGATTAAAAAGGGAGAAAACTCCCAAGCCAAGCCCAGACATTAAACTTCAAGCCAAACCTATTCGCGCCTTGTCCATCCTTCATGATTATGCTTATGTCAAATGCCGATGCCGATGCCGATGCCCAAACGTCTCGCCTGCGCCTTTGTGCGTGCATGTCGCTTGGATGTGCACAAAAGGCGAAACCCAAGAGCCCTACTCAACTCAATATTCGGCAGGAGCCATCATGCCCATCCCCCATTAGTTCGATATCCCCTCCCGTGCAAAACGAGACATGTTAGCCCAGCTGTCTGCTGGGATGGAGAAGATGCCAACTTCGTCTCCGGGAACGGCATCCGTAGAACTAGGTCTCTCAAGCGCAGGCAACCCTCCCGTGACTGCCCCGTCCTTAATTCACCAGAGGCAACGCACCGACGATACTGTACTGGCCGCCGGCGCCGGCAAAGATGATCTTGCGGTCACGGATGGCGCTGTTGTCGATGAGGGTGGGCGACTCGATGTCGTCGGTAGTGCCCTGGCCGGTCTGGTAGTTGGCCGAGAAGCCCCACGAGTAGACCTTGCCCTCCTTGGTGATGGCGAAGCTGTGGTCGGTGCCGGCCGCCACGCTCACCACGTCCTTGATGTCGGGCACGATGGTGGGGACGAGCAGGATGCGCGGCTTGTTGCGCTCGTCCCAGATGGTGTTGTCCTCGGAGAAGGACTCGGACGGCTGGCCGACCTGGTGCCCGTCGATGCGGCCCCACGTGAGCAGCTCGCCCTTCTTGGTGCATGCCAGCGAGTGGTGCTCGCCGCCCGCAATCTCAGCGACCTCGTAGTCAGCCAGCGACTTGATGAGCTGCGGGCGCAGCACATAGCCGCCGTCCTGGCCCGCCTCGTCCTCGACGCCGAGCTCGGCGTAGTTGTTGAGGCCCCAGCCGATGACGCGGGCCTTGCTGTCGATCACAAAGCAGTGGTACGAGCCGCACACAATCTTCTCTGCCTTGGCGCGGCCGGGCAGAGAGCCGATGCTGGTAGGGAAGAGGGCAGCCGTGTCGTCGCGCTCGAGGAGCCTGCGCGCGAGCTGCGCTTGCTGGCCGGCGCCCCAGGCGTAGATCTTGTTCTTCTCGTCGAGGGCAAGGATGTGGTTCAGCCCAGCAGCGAGCTGCTTGATCTTGGAAAGCTCCGGCACATGAACAGCAGTGCGCTGAACCATCACGGACCGGTTGAAGCCGAGAATGCCTTCGTTACTCTGCACGCGACGATTAGAAAAAGCGTTGGGCAGCGGCGGAATAGTAGTCTTACCCTGAATGTACCCCATCCGTACACCTGGCCGGTCTCGGTCAGGGCGAATGTCGCGCTGTCGCTCGCGACAAGCTGGACCCACTTGGTGTCCTCGGGGATGTTCGACGTGTCAATCTCTGCCGGCGTGCTCTCTTTGGGGTTCATGCCGGTATCGTCATCATCCTCGCCGTCCGAGCTGTTGTCGTCCGCGACGTCTCTGAGGCCGCCGTCCCAAGTCGTGTCGCGACCAAGCGCGCCCTGGTCGTTGACGCCCCACGTCAAAATCTTGTTGTCCTTGGTCAGAGCCGCGACGTGCATGCCACCGCAGGCAACCTGCACGATGTTCTTCAGATTGTGGTTGATGCGCGGGCGTTTAACGTCAATTGGCTTCTTGCCGTCGACGCGGACACTGCCCAGACCAAGCTCGCCAGCAGTGCCCTCGCCAAAGACAAAGATGTCCATGACCTGCGTGGGCGCCTCGTTGATGACTTTGAGCTGACGCGCGACGCGCTTGGGCGCCGCTTTCGTTGCGGGAGCCGCCGCTTTCCTTTTCTTCGCCGGCTCGGCGGTTTTGTCAGACTTCTTTGCTCTCTTGGAAACGCGCTCGGTTTCTGTCTCGACATCGCCCTCGACTTGCCCGTCTACCGGTTCCTCGACCTCGGCATCCCGCTTGCGCTTGGTGCCATTGACCTTTGCGCGGTCGGCCTTGTTCTCCTTGTCGGACTCATCGGCATTCTTTTCTGCCTTCTTGCGCGACGCGGCAGTGGGCTTCTTGGGCGCGGCAGCTTTCTTGGTAGCAGCTGTCTTCTTGGGCGTGGCTTCCTTGACCGGGGCAGCCTTCTTCGGGGCAGCAGTCTTCTTGGGCGCGGCAGGCTTTGGGGCAGTGGCTTTGGGCGCGGTAGCAGCCCTCCTAGTGGTTGTTTGCTTGCTCGCGGACGGTGCGGTTGCGCCCGTCGCGGCGGCTCTCTTGGGAGGCATCGTGGTTCGACGCGAGGAATCAGCTGATCGATATGATGTAGTAGTTGCAAAGCAAAGGGATTGATTGACGTTGAAAGAGGTAATCTGCGAAGCAAGATGCAGATGACGCTCAAGTCAGTCGTGAGGATGCGCCTTATTGACAAAGCTGTGAAAGGGTAGAGTGGAAAGGCTCGAGGAATTTTGGGCGAAGAGGCGCGCACCTTTTTTTGGGCTCCAGCTGGTTTTTTTTTTTTTTGTTTTGGCGTCACGTTTCGAGCAATGGCTGACAGAGCCCCACAATAGCCGCATCCGGCATCATTCTTTCCACCGACAAAAGCTACCATCATTCCTCACGCAAAAGAGTCTTTTTAAGCTACAATTTCGATATACATTTGATAAGCTCGTTTCCAATTGTTATTATCCTTTATTCTGGCATTGAGGCAATCAACCTACCCTCGCAGCTCTCACGCTCCATGGAGATCCGTCCATGAGCTCATGTGGCGCGTGCGCCACTTGTACCAGGTACCCCTGTCAAGGTTGCGACGGTCGCGTCAGTCCGATCCCGGGAACGGCCGTTCTGCCAGGCGGTGAGATTGGATCGCGCAGCTAACCCCTGACCGAACCTGCAGCCCGGCCAACGCATCGCGGTCTCAATCCACATTTTCTTGCCATTGATCAGGCCACTGCAGATCCGCGCCAGTACGGAAGTACGGTACGCCGTTTCTCAGGCGAGGACCGTGGTCCGTGGACATATAATTTTCTCTGGACACCACGTGTCACACAAAGAATCCATACGGTAATACGCTGAAATCCCCGAGCATCAAGTGTACAGCCAAACGACCTGACAAGCCAAGCACAGCTTGCGATTACAACCATCGTTTATCACTGAATATCGTTGCAATGCCATTCATGCTATCATTAAAACGCTAGGCAATTCTGGATGCTCTGATGGAGGAAAAAAATGATCGCTTCCCGTCCCGACCAAGCCAATCACCTGGCCCTGTACCCTGGCCAATATCGTCTTATCTCTTGGTTGTAAAATCAGTCTCGTGTTGCGACGGGTCGTATCCACCGTCCGCTGCCTTCTCGCATGTGCAAGCGTCTACCACCACGGCGTCAGTAGGCAGCCCAAGGGGAGAGAAAAGCGAGCAAAACTCACCAGCGGGGCGGGCGCCGCATGAGCAGGTGCTGCCCGTCGGCTTCTGGTTTTCGGTGGCTGCGCGGTCACAGGTGCATTGTCCGGCAGGGCGAGCGCGGCACGAGCAGCGGGCGCCCTGGACCGAGTTCTCAGTGCTAGCCTTATCGCAGGTGCAGTTAAGCGCGCTTTGCTTGCCGCAGGAGCAGGTTGCTTGCCTGGCTGTGTCCACGGGGGAAAGGATGAGAGTTAGCCGAGGGATAAGTAATGAGGGCGAAGAGCTGATATGAAGGTTTGTTGAAGGATGTTGAAGGTGCTGGGAGAGAAAAAAGAAACCAGGTCAGAGTTAGCAAAAACTTACCGCAGACGCACTCAGCGCTCTTGCCGCAGCAAGTAGATGCCTTAATAGTCATTTCTGCTGGGTATGTCGTGGCTCCTTGGGAAAGCGCTGGTCGATAGGGGAAGGCGTGAAGCACTAGGATGTGTTTTCTAAGAAGAGACTGATTGCAACAACCGAAAAGGCAATGTGAGGTTACGTTTCTGGATGCTAGATTTCAAAGCTCGGTGAAAGAGACCACAGGTGATGGAGGGGCAACTTATATCCCAAGTTGGCTGATGTCACAGCCAGTGGCGGCAAGGCTGCGGGCTGAGACAGTGGAGCAGAGTCTCTTGGAACCAGCGAGGCGGGTTATTACGAATGCGCTGATTGGCTAAAGGATATTACATTTGGCCAATCAGAGGTGAGGTATTTCATATCAACTCTCTAGCTCAAGTCTCGAACACTCCATCATCAATAACAAGACAGAGCCCCTGGCATGTCATTGGCCACTTGCAACGTCTGCTGGCGCCAGTACTCGGGATGGCATGATCCAACTCGAAATTTTGTAGAATTGGATCCGCGAACCATAAACGACAAGGATGAGCTGCTGGGATCCGCGTGGCTTCGTAGCCTTGAGTGGCATGAGAGCCACCCGTCCACCGTCTCTCATTCTTTCCCAAAAAGGTAGACCTCCACGGACTGCGGCTCGCTGTCGAGGACGGGAAGCGTCAGCACCGTTTGTTCTCGGACCGCCCATCCATCCTCGGACATCAAGTCGAAGAGTACTCTCTCTGACGAATGCCTTGGCTTAGTCGCAAGAAAGACATCGGTCTTGACGGGCTCTCCGGTATGAGAATCACGGCCAACAGAGTGGCTGTAAAGCGCCGAAAGCGTCTTGACCAGAGGTTGCAGCATATCGACATTATATGTACAGTCGCTGAGAACCACGAGGTCCCATGCATGCGATTTGGCTTTCTCGCCAAAAACGCCTTGTTTCCCATCTTCCCAATCTAAAGGCTCAAAGTCGAGCGTGGTTGACTCGTCTCCGAGGCCTTCGGCTTGGCGCGCAATGTTGGCTCGTGCGCGCTCTTCGGCCTCGGGAAGGTCGGTCATGAGGATGTTCATCGCCGCTCTGTCTTGGCCCGTCGATAAGATCCGTGCCATGCCGATGCTTAGAATCCCGACACCACACCCAAGCTCCAAAATGTTGAGAGGCCGGTGATGCCGGACCCGTAGGATGTTGGATAACAGGGGCAGCGTCAATTCAGAGTTCCCGGATGTGCTTTCTGAACAGATATCCGCAATCAGAGACACAGCTGTGATGCCAGCATCCCAAATGTGGCGGGCGATGCTCTCGCCAATATCTTCTTCGACTTGCAGCATTTGACTAGCAGTGCCTTGGTTGCCGGGCAGTCTTAGGCTGCGAAAACACACCGAAGTCGCACCCGTGTCGCTCGGCCTAGATATGTCTGCATATGCGGCGATGACCAGTCCGTGCTTGGAGATGTCAGTAATGTTGACCGCTGCTAGCTCCCGGTTTGATGGCCGGATCTGAATTGTGTTGACAGGCCGTGGAGGCATTGGGACATCGAACTTGAGCACTCGCATCCCGGCGCGCCATATGAAGGTGCAGCCCTGCGCTAATTCGATAGGAACGAGCTGGTCCTTTCCACTTCGGCGCTCGCTATACGCCCCTATCACGGAGAGCTCGAGCGGTTCGTGGGGAGAAAGGAACGAGTCACCGAGATCGGTCGTGATAGTGAGGACAACCTTGATGGACCCATGGATCCTACCTCGCTCGGCCACGGGTGGCCGTAGTAATCGTATGTAATACATCTTGGGGGAGGTTATAATCAAGGAGTGGGCTGGGTTCGAATGCTTTAACGTTTTGACACTAAAATTTTCAGTAAGCGCAACGAGAAAGGGTTAGGGTTGATAAACCTTCATCTCGTTCAATGTAAGTTGTTGGAACCACTGCGCGGATGGATTTGGCATCAAGATGGTACGATTTCACCCAAGTTCAAAGTCATTGAGATGAAGGCGTATATTGTCATATCGAGTGCAAAGTCTGGCCAAGTAGGCGCTACTGGGCACCAGTTGACGCCCAAGGGAAATTGCCCCCGGCTGGGGTCGTTCCCCACACGGCAAGTTCCGACACACCCCCTCAGGGTAAGGCGCAGCGTTGCCCTAATCCGGTAATATATAAGGCTATTCCCAACAGTTCCTCCTTCCTAATCCTACATCTTGCACCCTATTCAATTGGCTTGCCCGCCCATCTTGCTACTAGTTTTTTCATCTTACGGTTCTTCAATCTCGAAACGGACCACCTTTCGAATCGGCAGTACCTTCCTCGCGGGTTCGTCGTCCTTCTAGCTAATAGAATGGCTGACAACTTCTATACGTTGGCTTACGCGTTTCTTGACGAGGTTCTCGATGGCCACCAGATTGAGCATCGTAACGAACTTATCGTAGTAGTCGGCGTTCAGCGCCTTTATCAGGCCGTCGGCAATTATCTTCTTCGAGGGTATATATTCGATGTTGAGTCTTCCTTCCTATGCCTCTTGTCGAAGCTAGTAGTTATAGATATCTATATAGTATAGCTTCGTCTATAGCTATACGACCTCTGCTATAATTAGGCGGATCGTTTGGGTATTGTTATACTGCATTGTAAGGAGGTTGTTGTCTAGCTAGATCGTCAGCTCTGTCAATAGTCGTTGAACGAAGAAACCCTCCTTCGCTACCTATACAAGAGCTAGTAGCTCTGCCTCTATTGTAGAGGTGGTGATAGTGTCTTGCTTACTGGCGCGCTATACGATAAGGCCGCTAAACAGTATTATTGTATATCCTTGGGAGCTTTTACGGTTGAGTATATTGTCTACGAAGCTAGTATCGCTAGCTATAGCAAGGTGATCGCCACCTCCTAGTTGTAGGGCCAAATACCGTATATTTAGTAGATATTTTAGTACTCGGTTGGCCGCTATATAGTGCTCTGGTCCTGGGTTATAGTTGAACCTTGCTAGTCTTGATATCGCGAAGGCAATATCGGGGCGAGTGTTAACAGCTGTATATAGCATAGAGCCGACCTTCCGTTAATAGAGGCCAATGGAGGCTCTATTTACAATGCTATTGTATAGTAACAATTCCTTCGTTATTATTGGCGTTCTTAGTATTGTAGTACTCTATATAAGTCTAGCGATCTTCTCGATATATACCGTTTAGCTAAGCTAGATCAATCGCTATATTCGGTCTTGGTAGACTTCTATCTCTAGGAACTAAAGTAGGTCGTTCCTGCCTATAAGCTGGTATTTACTTTCTAGCCTCTTAATTAGTTCGTTAGCTTGGTCCTAGTCTCTTTTATAGTATACGATAACGATATCGTTAATATAGAAGAAAACGATAATACCCTTGTTAATTATAATATATAGCTTGTAAAGGACTGCTTCGAATTTAAGATCTCTCAATATAGTCGTTAGCTCTTTCTACTATAGAAGGGGAGACTTCCTTAACCTATAGAGTGCCTTCTATAGCTTTAGAATAGTTCCTTTCTTTCTATAGCCCTATAGTATCTCTATATAGACGTCCTTATCAATCTTAATGTTGATAAATGTATTGATTATATTGTATTGTTTGAGTTCAAGGTTGAAGCGAGCTACAATAGTAAGGACTATTTGGAATGACTATACTGCTAGCGTTGCTATATAGTTCTCTTCGATATAATTCTTCCGTTATTAATTGCCTTTTACTACTAGTCGTACTTTATATTTAATAAGGTAGCTATTCTTGTCGAATTTATAGATATATACCTATATATAGTCGAGGATCTATTTCCCTCTAACTTCCTTAGTATAGTGGAGTATTTCTCGCTAGAAGGCCATCCGGTAGTAGCTCTAAAGGTAGTCTTCCTCCCCCTATAGGAATAGCTTACTAAATAGGTGGTTCTAGAGGTCTGAATGCCGTTATAGCTCTAGTAGAAGACGGGATTGGTAGAGAGTGCTAAGTACGTTTTATCTCCTTAACCGGTCGACTTTCTTCTAGGTTACTACTCCTTTATTGCTGCTATCCTAGTATTTAGTCTTCCTTTAGAGCCATTCAATAGTAGCTCTAGTGGCCTATTTGCCGTCTACCCTGTCTGCTATTAATATAGAGGTTCTAGTGTAGAAGGCTACTTTCTATAGCTCGAATAGATTAGTTGTCTAGCCCTCTATCTTATAGGTCCCTATAAACGCTACCGTCTATAGTACCGCTAGTGGTATAGGCAGTAGCGTTAGATACTGAAACTCGAGGAAAGTGCCCGAATTATCGCCTTTGACAATAATAGTATCTAGAACTCTATTAGTAGTTACTTCGATTACCCCCTAATCTTTATAGATATCTAGTATACCAATAGTCGCTTCTATCGATTCTTCTACTTCCTCTTTAGTAGGAAGATTGCTACTCTTGTAGTTATTGGCGTCGCTTACGCCTCTAATATTAAGCCATTTCTTTAGCTCTTTAAGGTCTATCTAGGCAAGGTCTTGAACTAGATCCTCCTTCTTGCTAGAGAAGATCTACTTTTCGTTAAAGACGACGTTGTATATATAGACCACTTGATTAGTAGCTAGGTTCTAGATGCGGTAGACATTTATAGAGTTATATTCTATAAAATATCCAATCTATACTCGGGGTCTTAGCTTCTTGAGGCGCTTTTCTTTCTTCTTCTCGATATTAGTTATTGCAAATGCCTTGCTTCTATAGACTTTGAGATATCTCTAGTAAGGCTTATATCCCCTCCTTCCCTAGCCGTCTCTAATAGCTAGAAATTCGTCGAAACGCTTGTATAGTGATTTCCACTTGTATATTAACTTTAGGGTCCTATTATTGAAGTAGACTATAGCTCTATTGATCTCTAGCTATAATTGCTATAGCAAGTTTGCTCCAATGGCTATAGCTCTTGCTTTCTCCTTGATTATACCCCCTAAGCGCTCTATACCGCCGTTCTAGGCCGGGGTATCGGGTATAGAGGGGTCTATCTTAATACTATTCTAATCTACCTAATCTATAATAATGGCTACTTGTATAAACTTGTTATTAGACTCTATAACCTTTAGATATAGTTAATACTAACGGTCTAAGAAGGCGAACAAGTGCTTAAGAGCTATTAGGATTGACTTAGCCTCGCGGTCGAGTAGGTAGTAATCCTAGACTATTCCTGAATAGCGGTCTATCGCTAATAGCCTATATCTAAAGCCTTTCCGGCTAGGTGTATATAGATAAAGGTCTACTACAATTCGGTCTCCTAGTTCGAATAGAAGGGGTCTTGGTAATCTACTAGGTAGGCGTTTTGACTTGCTAAGGCTATAGCCGTTATATTTAATAGTAGGGATGCCTTTAATCCTTCCTCCCTTCGAACAATTGACGAAGTATTTAAGTGCTTTTAGCCCTAAGTGGCCGAGGTGTAAGTGCCAAGTTATAGCATCTACTATACTATTGGCGCGGCCTATCTAGCTATTGAGTATTCTTATTCTAGTAGCGAAGGCCGCGTTAGTGATATCTTCTAGTAGGTATTCGATAATAAACTAGTTATATTGATCGCTAAGATATCCTAGGATTGTACTATTGTAGCGCTTTAGGCAGTTGTTGCTAGGGCTATTGTCCTACTAGATCCCTCGACAATAGAGTCTTCGAAGAGAGACTACATTGTATATAAAGGTTAGGTAGAATGCTATATTGTAGAGAGTAATTATCTTAACCCTATCTAGGCCCTAGACTTTGATATTAATATCGCTATAACCTTCAATCTAAATAGGGTGCTCCCCGGCCTATACGCAGTTAGCGGGAGCTATAAGGCAGGGAAGGCGTTTAAAACGATTCAATTTGTTGAAGATATAGATCGTTGAACTAGAGTCTAGTATCGCCGAATTGACGAGAGGGTACTGCTAGCCTATTTAGAAGGCTGCTTGAATAATAGCGAAGCTAGCCGAGCATTTGCCTATAGCTCTTATTTCTAATAGCATTCTTACTACCCATTGAGGCTAGCCTATCTCTAGGGCATTATCTTCCTCTTCTTATTGTTCTTCTAGGCCGATCTCTATAGCGCCGTTATCTCCTATATCTAGGAAGTTACTAAACCCTATATCTAGGGTATTCAGACCTTCTATATCTAGGAAGTTAGTATAGCCTATATCTAGGGTACTATCTCCTATATCTAGGGAGTTGATCTATCCTATATCTAGGGCGCTTTTATCTCCTATATCTAGGGAGTTGGTCTAACCTATATCTAGGGTATTGACTATAGCCATTTCCAGGCTAGCGGCTAGTCATTTCAACTATAGTACTATATTTTCGTCAATCTTGACGTTCTCTTGGAGGTTAATCCGGGACCTCTTTATCTAGATACGATTTGCTTCGGTATATAGGGTAGAATCTATATTGAGATTGGCTTCTATATATACCTTGATATAGTCTCTAGGTTCCCAGTTCTTAAAAGCGAACTCTAGATATAGGTAATAGTACCGCTTGGTTTAATGGATATACTTGTATATATAGCACTACGGTTTGTCTTGTCTCGACTAACCGGTCGCTAAACTAAGCTTACATTTGTTTCGTGATCCTTCGCGTCAGTCGCTCTTCTTGTATCGTCCTGATCGTTATTGTAACCAATCCTCCTGCTCCTTAGACTATTCGGTATCTTAGTTTTCCTATTGGCCGAATACTAGGAAGGATCCTTTGCCTATATAATTTAACGCTACTTCGAGTAGTAATAGCGCGGCTTGTCGAATGTCGGTAGCTATACCTCTAAAGGTCAAGTTGTTGAGTTTATTGTAGTGGCTAACCCGATATATAGCAACGAAGCCGCCTATTAGTTTTAGGATAGCGTTTATAAGGTCCTCGAACTATAGTCTAGAAGCTATAGTCTCGACTAGCCTATATAGCGAAGCCTTATCTATTAGGGTCTCCCATTTAGTTAGCTAACGATCGAAGTCGGCTTGCTTGACGTTCTTGTACTTAAGTATAGTAAGAATATCGAGGTATTCCTTAAACCTCTTCCTAATAGCTCTCTCGATCTCGAATAGTTGTTAGGCAACGGTCATCAGGTTGTTATACTACTTCCGTAGATCTGTATCAATAGAGAAATGGGCGTTTCGAAGGTATAGCGCTATAGTGGTTGTAAGGAAGTTTAGTACCTGGCTAAAGCGGGTAGTCTAGCTCTACCAGTTCTTCCGCTAGTTCTTATAGTTCCTAGCCAAGTCGGCGATAATATAGTTGGCGTTATCCTTAAACTATTTCTTCCGCTCGTTATAGACTTTCTTCTAGGCGTTGGTCAACCCCAAATCGTCGGAAGGAGGTCCGTCTTCGTCAGCCCTGACTATAGATATATCGGTAGTAGCCGTTTCTTCTTCCAGTTGCTGATCAGCCAACACGCTAGCGTTGTTGCCACCCTTTAATTTGATAGTAAGGGCGTAAAGTTCCTTGTTGATATAGTTTTTATATACGTAGTACGAGTCGAACGTGGTAGGAGGCTCCTTAACAAGGTCGCGCCTCCCTTTGAAGTAGTCAAGGAGGTTGAGGGTCGTTATCTTTATAACGAACTCGCGATTCTATGCAACCTAGTCGACTAGGCCGTTTAGGGTGATCTTGTACTTGGTTTCGGGGACGGTAGACATCGTACCGACTTGTATAGGGCCGTGTTTTGACTGGCTCAATGGGTTCTAGATGCAAACTGAGACTCTTAATTGTTGGAACCACTGCGCGGATAGATTTGGCATCAAGATGGTACGATTTCACCCAAGTTCAAAGTCATTGAGATGAAGGCGTATATTGTTATGTCGAGTGCAAAGTCTGGCCAAGTGGGCGCTACTGGGCACCAGTTGACGCCCAAGGGAAATTGCCCCCGGCTGGGGTCGTTCCCCACACGGCAAGTTCCGACATAAGTTCATCTTATCAACAAGACCGAGGTTGGGGTTGCTCGTTTTCTTATGTTTATTTCCACTTCTTGCGATAGGTAAGCGATAGCTTATTGATCGGCACAGGGAAAATAAACTGGTTCCTCTACAACGCTATACCCAGTGCTTGGAGAACCTATGAGATTCAACGAGCCTCCGTAAATCACTTTGAGTCAATATTCAGACACACGGCCAATGTATCTCAGACCGATTACTTACCGTCCACAGACTTCGACAGTAGTAATGAAGAGAATGTGTTCGTTTTGACGGATTGCTCCTTCCAGAGGTTCCTTCATTAACTCCCCCCGGCGCTAGCAAGTCTTTGGTTGGCGCCGGTGTCTCACGCAAGGCGTATCAGGATGGCGGACCATTGGGCGCTAAGCGCCGCTCGGTCCGGAATAAGTCGGCTTCATTCTTGACCCCAACAGCTGAAGCAGCCCAGGTACCGTACCACATAAATGTGGATCTGATGCAAGCCGGTCATGTTGGATGCTCACCACCCAAAATGGCGTTGAATTCGAGCGCGAACGATTTACACAGTACATGGCACTGCATATCCTCGGCCAACCGGGAAGCCGCAAGCCGGGCCGCTTGAAGGACTTCACTACATAGTGGTTGCTAGAGGCTGCGGTGCCGGCGTACGAGGTCGTGCGCTGGGAGCCTTGGGCAAACGGTGCTACCGCATGCGGATGGTGAGCTCTAGCTCGCTTGTAATAATGTTTCGTCGCTCGCCATTATGTCATTGAGCGTGTTAGCGCTGTGGACTACAGCATCCGTGAAACCTAAGACGTTGAGCGTTTCGTTTAGTTAGCCTGGCGTATCCTACTAGCGTCGAGTCGGTATAAGCTACTTTGCTTATGTGGGGTATACGGTGAGTAGCGGCCACATCAGTAGCATGGTCACACGATAATAGCCAGCTCGCCTCCGGCTCGGACGATAAGACTGTCAAGATCTGTGGCGACTGGCCAATGCA
This sequence comes from Madurella mycetomatis, assembly GCA_022530565.1. Lineage (NCBI taxonomy): Eukaryota > Fungi > Ascomycota > Sordariomycetes > Sordariales > Madurella > Madurella mycetomatis. Next base: position 7,021,762 of record JAJTVB010000003.1, on the reverse strand, counting down.
TCTCGACGCTCGAGGGCCATAGCAACCCGGTCACATCAATAGCATAGTCACACGATGATAACCAGCGTACCTCAGCCTCGTACGATAAGACAGTCAAAGATCTGGGATATAGCGGCTATCCAATGCGCCTTGACGCTCGAGGGCCATAGCGACTTGGGAGTAAGCGATTAATGTTAGCGGCTAGGGTTGATTATATCAGCCACGCAATCCCTTCACAGAATGCACCTGTGGAAATTCTACACCAGCTAATTAATTCCCAACACCTTGCCCCAGGCATTCGCCCCGCGAATGACACCTGGCAGCGAATCAATTCTACCACTGGTGACGAGACTGTCTAGGATGCAACCATGGCGCAGCTTCTGAAAGTCAACAGCACTCTAAGAGGCTACCATTCGACGTATACTGTCCTCAAGGAATTGCACAGGGCTCCTGATCAAGGCGCCGTGTATCTGGCTAGGTGAGGCCTCGCGACACCGTCCTGCTCATCTGCGGTCTATATTTTAACCACCTTGCTGAGTACAGGAACATGAAAGACGAGAGTTGCATCATCAAGAGCGTTCGCGGACACTGGCGCCTGCAAAATGAAGTCGACATACTAAAGCGATACCAGTCCAAGACGCCCTTCCTTCGCCCCGTCATCGATGAGATTTGGGAACCCACCGATCCCCCCTCCATCGTACTCAGGCATCTGGATAGCCAGCTTTTGACGGAGTCGAAAAAGAAGAGGCTAACGCGGCCTGAGATCAAGCAAGTTGCTAGGTGTGTCCTTGAGGCCCTCCACGTCCTACATAAAGACGGCATGGTGCACACTGGTATGTGCTTGGCATTTTTGTTCGCCGTACAGAGACATTCATTTGACATGTTCGCGGTTGCTCTAGATATAAAGTTGGATAATATTTTTGTCAACTACGGGACAGACGGCCGGCGTTTCTCCGAGATCCAACTCGGCGACTACGGAGGTGTCGTATCGCAGAACTCAAGATTTGCCAAAAAAGGTTGCCTGATCGGGACAGGCTTCACGCGCAGTCCAGAATCAATGTTTCAGCTCTCCTGGGGAACCCCAACGGATATATGGTCATTTGGAAATGCCGTAAGAATTTAGAACCCTCATTATTTGCGCTTCATCTAAAGAGTCCGGCAGATCCTCAGCCTTGTACATGGTGGCGATTTCCATCACTTCGACCCGGGCTGGGAAGGCTTGAAACCTGAAGATCAGGACTATGAGTTTACCGTTATAAAGCGCATGTACAACTCCTTCGGTCCGTTTCCACCGAAAATCGCCGAAATAATCGATCACCATACCTTCACCATTATCTACTGCATCACGAAGCTAGGACCCCCAGCAAAGCCGCTTGAACGTTGGACCACAAAAGAAATCCCCCCTGCAGACAACGCATTCCTGAGGCGGGTCCTGAAGCTTGACCCCCGAGACAGGCCTACAGTGGAGGAGATCCTACAAGATGAGTGGTTTGTTGAAGAGTCGGAGGATACTCGGGAGCCTCTCGTCGAAGAAACGAAGCAGTCAGGACCTGAGACCGGGAGCTAACACGAAAGCAATTGGCAGTGCTGCGATAGGTGCTATCCGCCGAGTGCTTGATGTGTAAGACTGGTCGGTCGATCGAAAAGGATAATCCAGGCTGCGTGTAGCTTTATTTGTGAACATGGTCTCTCCCCTCTATAGACAGCATCTGGAATGCATCATTATAGATAAATGATATTCGATTGGCCTCTACTTAACCGATGTGGTTTCCATGGCTGGCTGCGCGCGCCTTGTTGGTTGAGAACGAGGCCACTGGCAGTCTTGTCTCTATTGGTAACTCTCACCGTCGAGCATGCTTCGCCGACCTAAGATCTCGCAAATAAGCGCTCCACTGAACTTCCGTGTTCGTGTAGTAGCTGCTAGCGAAACCCTGGGCGTCGTAGCCACAATAGCCGCACTCTGGTGGCTCTGTCCTCCGCTGGCGCTCATGCTATGGCCGCCCCCACCCCTACTGCGGATACGACACCAACCCCTTCTTGTGCGTTTGCTACAGATAAGCTGATGGGGGCGTCAAAGAATGCGGATATTTGTGTGGATGAAGCTAAGGTTTGTCGGTTACTCAGTTTCCCATAACGCCTTACCGGGCTGACCACTGGTGCCCGACTCTCTCCAACTTCGGGGGATATATTGAGGCTAGCTATGGATGAGCAAACGAGACGAGACAGCGGCCTCAAAGGAGAGTTTGCAGCTCGTTGATCACGTCGTATCAAGATCCGTAGGACATAGACTAGATCACTCTGCAGCCCAGGTGCAAGACATCGGTAAAGGCTAACGAGCAATTGGGCGCCGCATTTACCAAAGACGAGAAGGATCTGAGGGAAGTTCTGCTTCGAGATAATTTGCATGAATGTGCTCCAATGGAACTTATGGAAGCGCCAGGCGGAATCCATGGTGGGGCTGTGTTACCAGACTTTTTTGAGCGGCCGCATATTGTGCCTTGTCCCGCCTTATTCAGGTGTAGCTGTGTTGCTAGTTGTGGTTGTGGGCTCTTCCTCCATCGGGATGCTGCGGGAGAGCGTTTCGCCCTCTCCGGCGGCGGGCGAAACAGAATGTGGCATGCTGCTTTTCAGTTGAGTCCTGTAGTGACTGTAGGATGTTCTTTTCTCGAGGTCAATAATTGGATAAATCCCTTGTAGTAGGTGAGTGTTTTTGAGCTTTCAAGAATCAGGTCTCCAGTATCGTCGGACGTGAAGGAGAGGGTTGGAGACGGGTCGTGTATAAAGTGCTTGCCGCTCCTGTGCGTACGACTTGCCCAATGTTAAATCCTAACCTTGTAGTGCTATCCCAAAGTGAGACCGCGCCAAAGACATGCTCCGCTGTTTGAAGCGATCGTATGTTGCCACAGAGATTCTAGGTAACTGAAACTTATCATCTGCCTCAGCTAACGTATATAGTAAAAAGAGTAAACTAGTACGAGCTGTATTTCTGCCTTTCGCTTTCTCACAGAAAATTCTGGGAGCCCCGCAGAGACGGGCTGATTCGCGTTGGTTGGCTGGTGCGATTGGTTATCATCGTGTGATGGCCCCAGAGCTTTGGTACCTTACATCAACTAATCACCCAACGGGGCCTACCCACCAGAAACTAGTTAGGCGCCGTCCAGCAAACACGTTGCTCGAGTTCATCAACCGGAGTCTTTCGCGAAGGCCTGTGCCATTGATAGTCTTGCCTCGAGGTATCTAAGCACCATTGCGATGAATGAGTGATAATTGATAAAGAAAGGGGTATTAACTATTCGCCGAGGATACAACTATGCGACCCCGATACTTGCTCCTCCAGGATATGCATTTAGCAGCAAAAATTGGTGCTGAGTCTTGTTCCTGGTAGAGATTACGTTATCGCGTCCCCAAGAGCCAAGGATGCAGCTGCGCCCGGAATGTGGGGTTCATCCTGTTGGGTACACCACGAGCAGTCAACGTCGATGATTGGCATCATCTCGGCAACCTCGGAAGAACTGCCCCTTTCTCGGTGGGGAGACATTGCATTGAATCGGATCGCACAAAAAAAAATGCTCGGCACCGAAGATCATCAAGTCCTCAAGCGGGCTTACGATGGTGTCCGGGCGGCAAACGAGAATCTTCGAGATGTGCAGCGGGGCATTTCCCGTTTGATGGCCGCTAAGGAGGTATTCTTTCCGGATCTCTCTAGATCAACGGATCGTGTGCGCGCCGCTGGGTCCCAAGCATTCGGAGGGGAAGACGCGGAAGAATGGTGGAACCGGGCACATCGCAGCGGCCTCGTCGCGTCAAAAGCCAATATAGACCGAGAGCTGGAGAAACTGAGCGGCTCGAGGAAGAATCTTGAGGACATCCTAGACGCTCTTCGGTGCTGTATCAACAAGATCTCGCGTCCGCTTCTGAGAGGTTTGCACATCTTGGAGCTGCCTGACGAGATTCTCAACTTGATATTCGAATTCGTGGAGGGCCTCCATCACGACTTAGGATATAACCTACGAAGTGGTGGAAAAGACATCGAGAGCTGCCGCCTGACCTGTCGTCGGTTTTGCAGCATAGCCTCTCGCATGCTCGTTCGCCTCGTCCGCGTCGATCATCGATCTTCGTCCCTTTCGCGTCTAGAGGAGATCTCTCGCCACCCCATCATCAGCAAGGGAGTTTGCGCCGTCCGAGTTCTCCTGCACTCCTACGACTCAACGCTGAGCACCCATATCGAGGACTTTGTTCTACGACATACCGGGGAAGTCGAGCGGCTAGTGGATGCATTCGAAAGCACGAGATCATGGGAGCTCGCGATCTCCGAGGAGACAGCCTTAGAGATTGTTAGGAAGGCAAGAGAAGTCTTGGCCGCCTGGTGTCGGCTCACATTGGCGCCTTCTGACGCCGACGAGAAAGATGACATGCACCGAGCGCTGCTGGAAGAGGCACATAAGAAATATCAGAGGTATTATGAGGAGCAAGAATCGCTAAGAAAAGGCGGGAAATTCGCCCAGATTGTTGGCTCTGCAATAGCTAGGATGCCCTGCGCGCGAAGACTAGAATTTCATGATTCGGACTCTGAGTCTCTAAGGGGGCGCTCGCTCATCGTCCCTGGAGGAGATGTTTGCGGCGCGATCTACCGAGGCATGCTACTACAGCCAACGGCAGGGTTCGATGCTAAAGCGCAAGAACTCGAACCGCCGCTGTACAAAGTTATTTACGAGGTGCTAGACGCTGTCCGAAGCGCCGGGGCATGGCTTGAAGATATCGATATCAAGCTGGACCTTCCTGGGGGTTTCCAGCTGCTTGTGTCAGGCCCGGAAACACGAGAGAAGCTCTCGTCTGCAGTGCAGCAGTTGAACAACTTCTCATTCGAATGTAGAGCCTACGTTAAGAAGCACGACTCGAACGATCTAAACGAATTTCTGAAGCCCTTCTTAGACACGCTTAGCCTTAAAAGGCTCAAGTTGGACGTGATGTTGGACGAGAGCTCAGCGATAAGCCGTGTGGGTCAGGCTATACTATTACGTCCGCGGCAGAACCTGACGGATATTGTCCTGACTGGGGTTGCTCTCGACCTGTCCGACCTCATACTCTTCCTCAAAAATCTACAGCCCTCTTTGAGTCGCTTATACATAACCGATGTCTACTTGCTCAGCGGCACCTGGGCAGAGGCCCTGGAGGCGCTGCGGGAGAAATCCTATGGCACCCTGCATCTTTTCGACCCACGGGGCGCTGAGTGCAACGTCTTGTCATACGAAGAGTTTGCAAAAGTATTTGGCACAACCAAGGACAGACGTTTCCACACAAATCAAGCGGAGCGATATATTCGGAGACTCACGGCAGTTAACCCTTTGCACGCCCTCAAAGCCAAGTCGGACAACACGGTAAACGCTGCAATCTAGCCTATGACATCAAAGTTCAATCATCTTACGACGCGTCTGCTTGGCGGCACAGGGCGAGCCTCGAGCAAGCAATGGAGTCCGAGATAAGAATCAAGCTTCTCAGGCGGAACATCAAAGGGGGGAATGGTATGCGCGCAGTTTCGTAGACTCGAAGGACGATGGAGAAACTGGCCGACTGCATACATGGATCACAGCTTCAGGGATCCCAGAATAGTGCCGCATGTCGATGACCCGTGTGACGGCCATCTAGATTTTGGCATTCTGGTGCGCTAGGCGGACCGGCTGATGGTGAGCCATATAAAGGTTGTGAGGGCATCATCAGTGGAAACAAGATTGGTTAGCGGCAGGAGTGTTTCATTGGCAAAATCTTGATGGTAGGGATCGATTGCCAGGCTACCGTAAGGTGCAGTTCGGAGGCTATGCCTTGCAACTAGGCTGGAGTTAGGTGAATTGCTGGCTTAATTCGTGACTAGGGGCATCCGAGTCCTTAAGAGATCCATCAAACCGGAGTGACAAAGAGCCGACAGAATGGGGCCAGCCTTGTCAGTCTGCCTACCGACGATAGGCAGACTCGGCAGAGGGCAACCCGAGAGTGCGGTACGAGATTCCTACAGGACTCACCTTCCATCTCGGCCATCTACTGATAACCTTTGCGCCCTCGTCTTTCCCTTCCGCCTCAATCCAGACGGCGACCATTCATTTAGTACCTTTTCAAGAAACACGGAAATAGTTGTGGAGTGCGGGGCTGGTATGTTGAGCAGGTACTTGTGTGACAGCACCCCAGAGTGACGGAAAGTGACGAATTTATATGGGAGTGCTACGCCAACAATATCCACCTTCTTTGGCTTGTCACTACACTGTCTCACGCCCTCCAGCCTCTCGATGTTGCTGTCTTCAGCCCTCTCAAACAACGGTACCGATGTAGCCTTGAAGATATTGTCTTAAGGCGCCGTGGGATTACGCCTAATAAGCAGGACTTCATTGTTGCCTTCGCTAGAGCTAGGGAAAACGCAATTTATAGCAAGAATATTCGGCCTAGATGGGAGGCGACTAGATTGTTGTAAAGTGGTTGTTCACAAGTACGTTGAAGGAGATGGGATACGATGTCTCAGCAACGATAAGGTGACGAATACAACACGAGCAGCCTCCTTCTATTAACAGAGACTGATCCTTGCTGTGAGAGACGAGCAATACGTGGGCGAGGCACGGGGGCGCTGCTAATATTACTCAATTCTGCTAATCGAAAGCTGAGGAAAGGAAGAAAAGATCTAAGATGCGGTCTGCGCTGTGAGAGCGTACTAGCGTCGTGCTAGCCAATCAGAATACGAGTCCCCATCTCACCAGTCCCAATCCAGTAGGTCGGGTTGAACCCTAACCCTGCGCACCTTTCCTCACACTTACGGATCAGAAGTTGTTGGAACCACTGCGCGGATGGATTTGGCATCAAGATGGTACGATTTCACCCAAGTTCAAAGTCATTGAGATGAAGGCGTATATTGTCATGTCCAGTGCAGAATTTGACCAAGTGGGCGCTGCTGGACACCAGTTGAAGGCCAAGGGAAATTGCCCCCGACCGGGGTTGTTTCCCACACGGCAAGTTCCGACAGGAGTTCTCTCGCGGGGTGCAGTGGCACTCGAGGCTCTTATCTATCAGGTATCGTGACATCATTGTGGGGCATTCGTCCAGTCACTCCGATCCTGTCTCTGAGGCTCTCGTTACACCAGCTTGGGTCACTGGTGTGAAACTGGTGGAATCGTCAAAAGGGTGCCTGGATTTGGGAGTGACTGTGCTAGCTAAACGGGTTACCATTCATCACCGGTCTTGCCAATACGCACCACCATAATAAAGACCCCCTAATAATGGCAAAGGGCCTCAGAACAGAACACGAGCAATGCAATCATAGGAACTATAATGATTGTGCATCCAGGGCGTCGCATTCTAACAAATGCAATATTAGCTGGGAACAGAAACCGCTCTCCAAGGTTATGTAGCAGACTTGATCCTGCCGCCTCAGAAGGCTGCAAGGCTGCACTATACATTGATGAACGCTTCTAATACACCTCTACTGGGACCACGAATCTATCCGCCTATCACTGCAACCGAGTTGCCAGCCAAGCCTCTTTTTCTAAGGAGTAGGAAGACCGCTGATGGGCTAGAGTTCTGCCATCGGTTCGTTGAATTAATTATCTCGTGGTACGTGCGACGAAGTCTTATAAGGCTCTGATAAAGATTTCCAAGCCTCTGCTTACCAAGCAATAATTAGGGCTCCGGTGGCCATGAAGGAAAAGGAACAGTACTCATAAAACGCCTTGAGCCCTCTGCGGGTGGACTTCGCTGTGATACCCGTATCTGACGACAGGGGATGGACACATGTCACATGTTGATTAGATATGTAGATTAGATATCATCTGTGGATGGGTCGCTCTGCGGCTCGTACGCACTGCCCCGCTATCATCGATTGGGGCACTTCAGCCCCAGGGCCAGAACCACACTCTTAAACTCTTAGACACACAATACACCACATTTCATCTTATTCTTGCTCTTTCACGCGTACTTGTATCACACTGCCCTCCTCCTATATTCCCAATATTCATGGATTGGTTGTCGAGTCCGCATAAGTGGGGGACGGAACTACTGCAGGAAGAAGGATCCAACCCTCATGGCGTTCGTGAGGAGCGTTAAGGGCCCTCGGTGAGAATGTGGATTATAACAATCAGGGCTACGGAGCATCTCCAACCCCGGACTTTAGCCCTTTAGTTGTTTACTTTTGTCTACGAGAACCATCATGCGGAAACGTTACATCTTGAGTAGAATTGAATCTTTACGGCTACAGTGTTGCATCACTCAAGCGCTTGAGACATATTATCAGATCCATTCTGTGGTGGGGCCGGCGGTCTTTCCAAAGAAGGCTTGAGAAGACGACCCACCAGTGGTAAGGCGAGATGTAATATCTTTGCGTCCGACTTGGCCCAGCCTAACTCAACTCCCCGTCATCAACGTCTTCCGAGTCGTGTTGTTTCCTTCCAATGGTCGGAGTTAGTTCCGTCTTGACCCTGCGTAACTTTCGTCTTTCCAACAGGACATCATGACACTTCATGCAAAATAGTTCGTACGATGTCTTAGCGTACCGGAGGTTTTCGATCCTGCATCCGCATTTCCGACATCGAAAGCAAGCAGCACAAAAGATTTGGTCTCTAGCGAAGATTGCGAGAAAGGTGATCTTGTTGCCGCATTTAGAGCAGCTGGGTGTGTAGTTGTCGAAAGTAAGCGAGCCATCCCCTTGGAGGAGCAAGTCTGAGTCGCTAACGAACAGCATGGAGCAGGTCACGTATCGAAAGCACTCAATGTTCCAACGCATTCAACCTGTCGTCAGTTAACGCCGATACTTGAGTGGTGAGGTCGAGTGATCAGTTGCATAGGATAGTATGACTAACCTAGCTCAAACACCTCTCCTTCTTCCAAAATCTATTCCAAATTGAAGTCAATGGATGCCTAAAAAGTGCGCCAGGTACATCAAATGCGGCTTCTTACCTCACCACAGCCCTTGCATGGAAACAACTCTTCGTCCCATAACTCATCAACCTCGAAGATGGATCTGGTGCCTTGAACTTCTGAGGCGTATTCCGCGGCTACGGAGCGTGCCGATGGGGTCGGCGACCGTCGAGTCCAGAGCCATTTGGAGTGTTGCGAAGGTGCCATCCACTCTGAACACGCGGATGCAGTAGTTGGTTAACCTCTGGCCTGCCGCCTGGGCGGCTTGCCAATGTCGTCGGCCTCCGGAACCTGTGCTAATGCGTTGTCTTTCTAGCAGACCACCCGGCTGTCCGGAGCGTTCCACGCGCCGCTGGGATCGGTTGGCCTGATGGGTAGTTTGTCGACATCAAAATCGTTTAGGGAACCGGCATCCATCGGGGATATTTCTTTTTTCATCATACGATCTATTGCGCGCCAATTAGTGATGCCTTACAAGAGACGCAGCTCAAAAAAACCTCACTCGGAAAAGCTACTCCTGGCAATACTACAGCCGAACCCCTATTGATGCAATTTCCTCCAACCTATCAGAGCTACCTAACCCGCCCTCCCCGGTATCATCGGCTCTCTCCTTCATAGCCGGGACAAATCGAGCAGCCCGGCATCATATCAGTATGATCACACGGCTCCAACAACGGCTCCCACTCGGCGATGGTGGTGTTCGTACCCGCGCACACCCTCCCCACGGGGCCCAGGCCGTCCCCTTCGGCCTCGTCGCTCCGCCGACACCACCACATCCAGTTCTTGAGCAGGCACTGCCTGTAACACCGTGTCTCGAGGTGCATGTCCAAGCACTTCCAGTGAGGCTTGATGCTAGGATACGAGCACCCGTCCGGGCCGGGGCACGCGGGCGGCTCGTACGGGACCATGTCGAAGGGCTGGATAGTCCAGAGGAGCCAGACTGTGGTGGCGGTGATGCTGGTGGCGGTGGGGGCCGCGCCGTCGGCCGAGATAGTGCGCTGCGTGATCTGCGTCTCCGTCTTGGTGTAGGGGGCGGACGCGGGGTCCGGCGAGGTCGGCCACGGGTCGATGACGGTGACCTGGTCGACGGTCACGGCGGCGGCGTTGGTGTAGGTTGTCGAGTAAATGGTCGTGAGCGTGGTGGGGTAGGTGAGGTCTGCGGGATCAACCATGGCTGTTGGCGTGTTTAATTAGCCTGCGTTTTCTCGACATTCCGGCGTCGGGATGGTTGGGCTGACTCGTCGATGTCTCCTCTGCCGTGGTAGCTGTCTGCGCAGCGGCAAAGGAGTGGCCATGGCTAATCGCCGCAGCGAGGCAGAGCTGCGATATTCTCATCTTGAGGCTGCCTGTCCTTAGTAGAGGTCTGCTACTTAGCCCGGTTTCCAGTTGTGCGGAGGGCGGTCGGGGTCCGTCCACTTTTTATTGCTCGTGGTCGTTCGGTAGCTACCGAGGGACCAGATCTAGATACCGGATCATTTTAGCAAGCCCCTTACATGTAGCAAGCGGCTAATCTGCGTTAATTTATATGCTTGAGTCAGCAGTATAGAGCGGATCCGAGCATGCCTGCACTCCATTGCGACAACGATCTACTCAAAATTATAGCAAGCGTCAAAGTTTAGCTCAGCCAGGATAATCCACTGCAATATAGAGCAAGTTACTGGCTCTGGGGACTTATGGTCACACCGCTGCTGTCACAATGCCTTGTGCCTGCATCCAACACTGTTCATTCCTTACTCGACTTGGGCGCCTGAAGGAACCCGCCTACTGTTAGAACTTAGCCGAGAAGGGTATATACACACTGGTATGAAGAACCTATGACTGTTGGCTGAGCTAGTAACATGGTTGGTCGCCTCCTTGCGATCTGCGGTAACGCGGCTAATCTACAGGGACCAAACGGCGTGTGTATTAACGGCGATAAAATGCATTATGTTCATAGGTGGGCGACCTGTCTCCGCCCCCGCTACCATTGTCGCGCAGCAACAGAATGCTAAGGAATACTGTGTATTGTTGATATAGTATATGTACGTATATGTACCTGCTGGAGTATATTAGACCATGATGATCTTGAGAGCCATTATTTGCATCATCTCCTTGGAATGAGTTGCCCAAGGTAATAGGTGCCACGTTACTGACTACCAATGTTGATACTTAGTACAAGCTAAAATGATCCCTCGGAGCTCTGCCAACGAGCAACACCCAGGAGCCATCGCCGAAGCGTGGTGGTGGTGAAAGAGTTTATGTAACAAGCCTTGTCTTCTGCACGGAGAACGATATATTAGCAGGAAAAGCCATTGGAAACGAGGGTGGCAGAACGATCGAAAACACGAAGCTCAATATTGCAACAATCAGGCACATGAGCCAGACAATGCGGGTTGCACTCGTTATCTATGGAACAATAACAATCCTGTCAGCTGCAGACAAGCTCTTGTAATTAGGCGGCACTGCCGGGTCTAGCAACCAACTACTAATCTCATCCGGTATCGCAGTATTGTGGAAAACAGTTCCAGATATAGCGAGAAAGCGACCTATACTCAGGTCCTGTACTGTAGAGGAAAGGAATGATTAGTATAGAAACTGGATATACCTCGACGTCCGGCCGTTAGCATGCTATCTTGGGCGTTTTCCCTACGTATTTCCATAGCTCCAACGGCTTTCGCACGATCCTTGACGTTGCAAGAGACTGCACGATAGAGAAGCCATCGATGATATAACAATCTGCCCCGGTTCAAAGGAATATGGCGTAGTCATATATATTCGCAGTCGACGTGTCTTGTAGGACGAAATGCGGCCCAGACTCTAAGGATGAGAAAGGGAAAGAGAACGGTCACCAATCGTGGTGCCTGCAGTAGACTCATGGTTCTATTTTACAGGGCAGCTGGGTTGTTAGTTACAGTATTAAGTGAAATGGTAGCGCCTAGCATGTTCTTTTGCTCTTTGGTTTAAAATTCCTCCTCGCCGTAGAAATAAACCAGATACAGCACCCTAGCAAAGCCACAGCCGCTATTGATCCGATAACAATGCCGACGATGGCGCCGATAGCAAGACCACCCAACTGGCTTCCGTCATGGGTCGGCTGATTAAGATCCCTGGTAGGCTCCGGCAACGGCCATGGATCGCCGTTCTTCCAGGTCGTCTCGCAATTGGGCGCACATGTGGTGTCGTCCGAGACGACATAGAAGACTGGCACCGGAATCGCAGCGAGGATGTCTCTGGCCGGATCGAACGTGACGGTTGTCGCTGATATAGGCGTGGTAGAACGTGCCGAGACGTCGGTCGCGGTGATGGTCCATGGTGGCTGACCCGAGAAGGGACTCGTAGCGACGCAGCTCACCAATGTGCGCGCTCGGCCATCGATCGTGACAGTCGGGTTATACACAAACCCATGGCTCCTAGCCATTGCAATCTTCCCAGTAAGCACGTATTAAGCACGCAAACGAGAATATCTAGAGGAGAAGAAAGCCTACGCTGGACAACAAGTTAGAGTCCGGTGGGTAGCAGCGCCTCTTAGACTTTCGCTCGATATCGCGGCCGTATATAACGCGGAACACGCGGTAGCCGGATGTCGTCGGTCGTCTGGAAGACAAGTAGCATTATAGTAAGACTTGCCAAGCTGGAAGTATCCCGAGGTCCAACGCCAGACATCGGTAAGACAGTCAGGAGAGGGGGTAAAGCGCGGTAAAGAAGCATCGTCCCGCGGCGTTACTATGGCAGCGGCGGCAGCGGCAATGATTTGAAGTTGCATGTCTGGATTGGAATCGCCAGTAAAAGAAGTGGAATTTGAATATGTAGTATAGTTTGATAAGTTTGTAGGAGATATATCTAGAGGAGACCAACAATTCTCGCGGCTTTGCCTAAAAGAGCACCCTCGAGAAGCGTATCATTCATACGCCAACTATACGCGGAAAAGGAGTTGTCATTAGGGCAGGTCCTTTTAGAGCGCCGAGGGTAAATACCATGGACAGGGGCCCTGGGAGACGTTAATGCCACACGTCTGAAAGATCATCATCCCGCTATATATCATTCTATAGGGGCAAGATGATTTTCAGACACGCTCCGTAGCTGCTATTCGTGCTAAGTATTGTATAGATATGTCTAGCAATCCAGTCCCTGGCCGCCATTATCCCCAACTCTACGGACAGTGACACCGGCCAGTTGTAGTAACGCGGACCACCGTATCCACCGCTCCCTGGCTGAGCAAAGCAAAACACCACTGCTCCTCTACGTCCGTATTTTGAGCGCAAGAGAATACAGTATACTAACAGAGACGGGGCATCCTTTGTCCACATCAAGGACTACGGCGCTACTGGTACGTTTTGAATCGGTCCTGACCGTAACCTCGGCGAGCTTCCATCCCCTGACGAAGAGTCAATTTCTCGGCGATAGCAGTACGGATGACACAGCTACTGTCCAGCGTACTCTAGATGCAGTGGCCAATGGTAACAAGATTCTCTTTATAGATGCGGGTGTGTACATGCTGCGAGACACGGTCGGTTCCCAGGGACGCAAAGGTGGTCGGCGAGCGCTGGGCTACATTTGCAGCGGTCGGAGACAACTTTTCAAACGCCGAGTAAGTTTCTCATACTTCTGCACCTTACGATTTAGAGCGAACATGCCCCTATTGACCCTCCTCGTAGTCAGCCTCGCGTGGTTCTGCGCATCGGCAACGACGGTGACGTGGGCAACATGGAGCTCCAGGATTTGATTGTCCTCACCAAGGGCGGAACGGCGGGAGCCATCTTGATTAAGTGGAATGTCAGGGCCGAGTCACAGGGCTCTGCTGCTCTCTGGGGTAAGCGAAACAAGTCTGGCCGTCGCAACATTTACAACACTGACGTCCTCGAAAGATGTACACCCCAGGGTTGGCGGTACCCTAGGTACTGACCAGAATCCAAGTAACTGCCCACCTATCACGACGGGCATCAACGCAGCAAAATTCCAGATCGCTACCATACACATCACGCCGAAGGCCTCCGGTTTCTTCGATAACATGTGGCTCTAGGTCGCTAATCATATTATCGAGTTCGTCGAGTCATCCCCGTCCCGAAACATAATCTGGTAGCTGACTTTTCTCTCACAGTGACCCCCTACAGGAGGACGATAGACAAAGCATGCGATCCAACCTGACGCCCTACACATTCAAGCTCGACTATACCGAGTTCTGCAATACACCCGGTGATCTCCCAGAGTCCCAGTAACGACCATACCATGGCCGACGAGAAGAGAGCCTCCTCGTCAGACGGCTCCCACAAGGCCGAAGCGGTCCTTTCCGAGACAGCCGGCGCCACTCATGTCGCAACGGATCAGTGAGACCGCTCGAAATGCAACATTACAGGTCGTGGTTCTGATGCTGAACAGCCCAGATCCGGCCAAACACTGGTTCAATTCAACCCCATGGCAGAATCCCGCCTTCGCACTAAGCTGGACTGGATGATTGTTCCGACCGTCTCGATCCTCTATTATTCTGCTTCATTGACAGAGCAAACATCGGTCCGTAGACGCTGACTGCATCTCACATGTACTGTACTCGCTCCTGACACCCGAGCAGGAAATTCCAAGATTGCTGGCCTCGAGAGGGATCTAGGCCTGACGGGCTATGACTACAATACGCTCCTCTCCATCTTCTACATCTCGTATGTCGTGTTCGAGATCCCATCAAACATCATGTGCAAGTGGATCGGGTCTGGCTGGTTCCTCCCTACCATCTCTCTGGGTTTCGGTGTCGCCTCCATCGCAACCGCTTTCGTACACAACTTCTCCGAGGCTACAGGCGACCGATTCGTGCTCGGCGTCTTCGAGGCCGATATGATGCCGGGCATTGCCTACTACCTGTCGCGCTGGTATCGCCGCTCTGAGCTCACCTTCCGTCTGTCACTCTACATTGTCATGGCGCTTTTGGCTGGTGCGTTCGGCGGCCTCCTGGCGTCGGCAATTCTCACGCTCGACCATTTCGGCTCCCTGACTGGCTGGCACATGATCTTTGCCGCCGAGGGCATCATCACTAGTGGTCTCTCGATAATCAGGTATGTCGCTGTACTTACCGCACGCCTCCGACCTATGCCACTTCTGACCTCGGCTTTCTATAGCTTCTTCACCCTCACTGACCGACCCGAGACGGCCAGGTGGCTTACTCCCCAAGAGCATGAGCTGGCCGTTGCCCGTGTCAAGTCCGAGCGTATTGCTACTTCCGAGGTTCTTGACAAGATGGACAAGAAGAAGCTCCTCGTGGACATTCTCAGCCCCGTCACCGTGTCGACCTCGGTCATGTTCCTGCTCAACAATATCACGGTGCAAGGACTAGCGTTCTTTGCGCCCACCATTGTCCGCATCATCTACCAGAACGAGACGACCGTCATGCAGCAGCTCTTGACCGTGCTGCCTTACGCCATCGGGGTTTTCTTCACGCTGCTTCTGCCCTTGCTGAGCTGGCGCTTCGACCGCCGGCAAATCTTCATGATTCTCTGCACCCCTTTAGTAATCGTCGGCTACAGCATGCTCTTGGGTACCCAGAACACTTCGGTCCGCTATGCTGTCATCTTCTTCCTTTCTAGCTCTCTCTTCGCCGTCGGGTCGTTGTCAAACTCGCAAATGAGCGCCAATGTCGTTTCGGATACAGCTCGCAGCAGCGCTATTGTGTCTGAACGGTAAGCGTCCTTTGAATTGAGCTATCTCAGTTGCGATTGAGAATCTTGCCGTGCTAACAGTGGTCGATAGTCATGTGCGGTAACATGGGAGGTCTTATCTCGACCTGGAACTACCTCCTCCCCTGGGACTGGCCCAAATACCCCATCGGCAACGGCCTCAACTTGGCGGCTGTGACGGTCACCTTGATCATCGCCACAATCATGCTGTTTTGGATGAAGCGAGACAACAAGGCACGCGAGGGGTGCAACGCTGAGGAGGAGCTTGCGGGCATGTCGCAGCAGGAGGTCCGGGGCCATGACTAGAAGCATCCCAGCTTCCGGTAGAGACTGTAAGAAAGACGGATAATGAACGGGTAAGATCTAGCACACTTTAGGTTGTCATTGCTGAAAGCGTTGCTTCATGTATGCTGTTTTATGATTATGAATAGAGATATAATGCAAGGGAGGATTACTGTACAAGACGCCCCATCATTACCTGACCATTGGTCCTCCGCACCGCCGAACTGGCTTGATCCTGATCGCCGTAGCACACTCCACGGGGCATCGGAAACCTCCTTTGTTACCTGCAAGCAACGCCAAGTGCCCCGGCAAGGCTGTTGTCAGGGGCAACATACTTACCCCGACCTCCAGCCTAGCCTGTTGTTCCTGTACCTTTAGCCACGAATTAATTGTCCGGAAGACTGTTTAACGTACCCCTAATTATGACTTTGGCCTGCCTTATCCAGCAACACTGCCGCGCAGCTGTCGACTTCCAGCCTCAAGTCTTGGCCTCAGTGACGTCAAGCAAGCAGGTACTGTAATAATAAAAGCCAGTGGAATCGGCGCCTGTTGTGAACACAGCTGCTGCAAGTATAAACATGCGGATATGGCTCCCTCTTGTTTTGTCTGCGAGCGTATCACCCTCGACTTGGAGCTAAGCGCTATTAATATTACCAAGGCCTCTTGCTCAACCTCTTCAGATAATCCAATTTTTCCTTGCTTTATTTCCCCTGTTATTCCATCATTACCTCTCACATACCTACATTACACAGATGAAGTGTCAGAAATATTGAATACCCGAATTAAGAATCCATGCTTCTTGGTTGGGGTGCCACCATGTTGAGAGCAGTTTCGGAGATGGGAGAGTCGGAGTTGGTAGGGAATCTCGTCCTTACTATAGAAAAACAACATGGTTATAGACAAATGTGGTATCTCCGCTCGTTTATATCCAAACCAAAAATCCGCAAAAAAGTACCAATGCTCGTCCTGCATCGTGTCCTATTAATTCTGTCCCATGTCTTCTTTCCTCCTTTGCAGTCCACGTCTTAGTTTCCAAGTTTTCTTCGCTCACCCGACCCTCAAACAGGGGGGTTCTGCATCTGGGTTCCTTGCATAGGCTGCTGCTGCTGTTGTTGTTGTTGTTGCTGTTGCTGCTGCACATCCACACTAGTCACTCCCTTTGCCTCTGCCATCGCCATCTGCTGACCCGGTTGCTGCGGATATTGAGCGGGAGGCTGCTGCGGCGGGTAGGAGTAATAGCCTTGCGGCGCCTGCTGGTACATTTGCTGGGAATGAGGCGGCTGCTGCTGCTGTTGCTGGGCAAAAACTAGGTAAGCGGGCATGCCGTTGGTAGTGCCAGTCATGGGGACGCCGGCGGCCGGGGGCGGGGGGCCCTCAGTGTAACCGGGTGGGAAGACGTTTGTGTTGAACCCGGCGGAAGAGGACCAGCCTTGCTGTAGCTGCGACCAGAGACCGTTGTGCTTGCGAACGCCGAGCGCGAAGAGCAGCACGAGAAGGATGAACATGAAGACATAGTCGAAGAAGGCGTCGACGACGAGCTTGGCTTCCGATGCTGTGTCATTCTGGTTGGCCGCGGTGAATCCTGGCGTTTGCAGGAAGGTGTCGGCATAGATGGCCATGGTAACAAGATGGCGGATAGAGTTTAAAATAGTAGCTACGAGAAGCAGGACGGCGGTCTGCAAGATGTTGGTCAGTCGGTTGCGACGTCGCATGGGGATGTACGACAGCACTTACATTGCGCAGTCCGGGGTTTTCCTTGAGCCTGTGGACGGCAAATGAGCTGAGCGCAATCATTGGCATGGTGGTGATCCAGAACATGATCCTGAGGGCGCCTTCCAGGCGGATGGCACTCAGCTCGGCTTGGGCCAGGTTGAGAGCGTCGCTTGTGGTAAAGTCATCGTTGAAGGCAAGGACTTGCCGCACAATGACCGACTGACGAAACCCAAACGAGCCAATAAGGATGATGAAAAGGACGAGTCCCCATGCTAGAACGGCGTAACGATGGTGTTTGCGCCTTGACATATACTGGGCGCCATTGCTCAGACAGAGCAGGAAGCCGCTGGCGAGCTCGACGAACGCGATGAATAGGAGTATGTCGGCCACACCCCGGAAAAAAATCGCCGTGCAGTAAATATGGGCGGCTGCTTGATCGATATACGAAACGGTGTTCCCACTGAAGGTTTCAGAGTATATGATTGCAAAAACCCAGAGTTGCAAACCTGTCGCTATGACATAGCCGATTGATGCTCTAAGATAGGGCCCATGTCAATTTCAATGCAGCGGTCTCAGCGTATAGGAGTCGCCTCACATAATCCAGAATGGAGACACTGCCTTGACCCAAGCGAGACCGACGCGTGCCGGGTCGCTTTTCCTGCGCGCGAGACATAGACTGATGGACCACAAGATGCTGAGTGGTGTGACCCAGAGCCCGGCGAGGACAATGGCGGCTATGAATGAGGGCGCAACGTCATTGAAAAAATTACTATCCATTGTCAAGCGAGGGTCGGGAGAAGACGGCCGCGTCGAGGGTGAGCGATGGACAGAATAAGAATGGCTGGGGAAGAAAAAGGAATAAAAGCACGATAGGAAAACGAGCCACGAACAAGGGAAGCGCGTAAAGATCATTTTTAAGTCGTTATGGTAAGAGCGGTTCAATGTCATGCCGCTAATGCCCAAGCGTTCCCTGGGCGTGGGGTGCACGGTGCCGCAAGGCCCCTGCAGCAGCAGAACGTAAGGGGGCTAACCACCCCCATGGGCCCAAGGTGGAAGGTCGCTTCATGTAGGTAGTATATTGTTAGGTTCTTTTTTTTTTTTTTTCCTTTCTTTTTTTTGTGTTTTCCTTCTCTTTTATCTTCATTTACTTCTCTATGTATCTTCGTTCTTCCGCGGCGAGTGGAAGCTGCTTCAGTAGGAAGTGCTAGGCTGATGCCCAAACCAAGGTCGATGCAGTGGGAAGTCTAGGCTTTACTGTAGGGTGCCTTGTAATTTGAAGAACGAGGATGCCAAGGCCTTCCCCCTCTTCAGCCGTTTGGGCGCTGCGCCACCAAATACTCGCGACCACTGAATGGGCATGCAGGCGTCAGCGGTACCCGACCGTGGGAACAAGGGTCTCGCAGCTGAACCACAAATAACTCCACATGTGATTCGTCGGCGCAGCATGTCTCGGCATGTCCAAGGCTAGGGCTGTGCAATACTGGGCACATCTCATTCGATCTGATAAGTCTTGGAAGAACACTTCAGCAGTGCGAGGTGGTGTAGTGTAGCAGTCGCCAAGTTAGTCAAGTGGGACTGCAGTACCCATAGAAGCACGGGGGCAATGTAGTGCAGTCTTGGGCAGATTTGAGCGATTGTCCACGGTCAGGTAATTCAAGCAACTCATACTTCTCAATGTGGATTTCTTACTGCGACTCTCTTTGATAGCCAAATACTGTCAGGTAATCCGATAGACCGAACATCTAATAAAGTAGCCGCCGTATCCTTGGCCCTACCTCGAATGCTCAGAGTCAGCTCGGAATCTGGGTTAGGTACAATACATCCCAAGTATCGGAACGGATTCGAAGCCCATGACAACCCGCGATAGGTCCCTTTGCGACGGCGGCTTGACACAGGATGTTGTATTCCTAATGACCTACAACTCAATATCTAGAATCAGAAAACCCTCCCTGAGGCGGCTTGAAGGAGTTGGCTCCCGCAAAATGGGCCAGTTTGTCGGCCAGTCAACATACGCTTCTTAAACGCCGAGACAGACGGCGAAGAAGGAGCGCGAGTCGGCAGGACTCGGGGATGAGAGTAGGCTAAGTCGGTTGACTTTTGGTGGGGTCTGGAGAGATACGGATGGGTGTGATATTGCAAGGCATCTTAGATGGTTGTACATGGGAGTCGATGTTGACGTTTGATTGGTTGTCCGCCGTGATCCGCTTGGAGCTGAATGCACGGCTGGACATTTTGACGGAGAGACTGTCCAGGTATGCAGGCCACGCGCACCAGGAAAATGCATTAATTACTTTAATGAGCTGCGTTTATGAGCAGAAGGGGCACGCCCTCGTCTTGCACAGTGTCTCAAGCTCACAGAGACCTGCCGGGACAACTAGCCCTGCCGCTCCTTCTCCCAACAGTCTACGTATCCGCTAACACAAGCACATTGGACAAGCTCGAGACATGCCATGGGGATCGAGGAAGCGGCGGCCCCGTCACGGTCGTCAATCTCAACTTGAATTGCGTAACTATGCATATCTAACTCGCTTCTCATCGCCGAACTAAAACCCTCGCTAATCAGAGCTTCGCTCCTGATACGGACCGACCGTCTTTCGTTCTTTGATCTGCTGAGTTTCCCTCCAAGTAGCCTTTGCAAAACATCATCGCCATGATGTTCACCACACTATTTGCAGCCATTCTCGGCGCCATCCACATCTACGCTCCTCCTGCCGACACTCCCACGACAGGGGCTGTGTCTGCTAGCCCATCGATCCCGAAACACCTCGTCAAGGGCCTCCAGGTCGATTTCCTCCCGGCCGAGGACCGCTTGGATACATTCACGGGTGCCACCAGTCCCGCACCGGTCGTTCTCCATGCAACGGGCCAGGTTTCGGTGTCAAGGCGTCCCGCAACCGCGGCGCGATCGATTACAGATACTGGTCTGGCAGTCTCCTAACCTGATCTGGTCACAAAAGCGTCACAGGAACCATTACGGCCCCTCCGTTGCGGTACTACTTCGGCCATTACGAGGTTGGGACCATCAGCTCGACATGGCTACGCCTCGACCACGGGACGTCCGGTGGGCGTCTGTATCCGGACTGTACTGCACAACGTGTGCGAAGGCAACACCATCACACGAACACTGGAGGCAACCTCGCATCACCACGCATTTGTCACCTTCACAACCTGGAACGCGTGCTGCATCGAGACGATGTATCCGCGGCCGGGTGGTTTGTTCCTGCCTGGTCCAGCCCTCAAGGGCGGGTACGAACATGGTGACAGAGATCATGATGATCGTTGATTCATAGTTGTGCAATTAACTGGGCAGGCACGGGGAGTGTTGGCTATGAAGATGGCTAAGGATTGTGACGGGAAGGGCCGCAAACGGGTTCGGCCTGTAATAATAGTGTCAGCACTTGTGTTACTTGATTTGAGACTCATTGGTGGGTTCGTAGCAATAACCGGTGTTTTTCTTCCGTCTGAAATAACAAATGCCGTACGATGGGCTGCACGCAACTACACCTGATTGATCAACTTCACTAACAAGACGTGCAGAAGCCTTCTTCAAATGACAGGAGGAAATACTCTAAAGGTATCACGTAGCCAACGCTACCCGCGCCTGTCAATGCACTCGATATACATGCGGCATCTACACCGGCACAAACCGCGACTCGTGGCTATTTAGTCGACGTCATCAGCTATTTCTGCCCCTTCTGGAGCAGTATACGGCGGGCTTGCACCCCAAGCGTGCGTGACGAATCTAGCACGATGTCATGGTTAGAGCAGTGTTTAGGCTGGAACTCGCCAGGCCAGACTCACTTGGTATGGCTACCTCTGGCGGCGAGCTCACCCTTTCGGTTCTTGAAGGTAACGGTCGTGTAGGCAAGCGTCTTACCGACTGTATTGACCCCTAATGTTAGCCCTATTTCGCACCTCGAGAAAAGGAGGAAAGGTTGTTTACTCTTATCACAGATGGCGGTGGCTTGGATTTTCTCTCCGACTTTGCCGCCGCCACTGAGATACGTGACTACAGAGAGAGTGAGTTGATGCACTGAGCCACTTCGTAAAATGCTCGAACAATCAGGGAGGAAACCGCACCGTTCAGGTCCGTGGAAACGCCCGTTGCGTAGAGACCCATTGAAGCGACCGCTAGGGAACCGCCAAGGTCGACCATGCTTGCGATAGTGCCGCCATGGAGAATTTTCAAACGGTTCTGGAGAGAGATGTTAAGGGGACAGCATAATCCTGAGTTTGGGGAAACGGCATACGGTGTGGTCTTTTGTGATGTCCAGTTCAAAGTCGACTTTGCCTTCCGTTGCGTTGGTAATGCGCAACTGGAGGTCATTGAGTGAGTATGGGAGACGACTTGGGGAGAGTCGCAGTGACATACGTGTGGTCCAAAGAGCCTGCGTTAAGGGGTCCATGTTAGATGCCGACCGAGAGGGGACAAACAAGGCCAGGCAAGCCACTTGCCGTGGTTCCAGACCAGACTCGGTCATGAATGATTTCAATACCTGATGGAACCTTTAATTAGCAATTGACTTGGTCATTATCTTTTGTTTTATATAGATATACCGATCGAACAAATCTCGCCGGCGCTAGTTTCGTTGCCATTTTTACGGCTCCTAGCAATGGTAATCGAACCGGAAACGGTTATGGAGTTGGAAAGTGGGATAACTGCGTAAAGTACGGTACTGTACTGTACACGTCCATTGCGCCCCACCGTGACGTTGCCCTGAATTCGGGCATTGCTTAGCCGAGGCGCTGAGACCCTTGTCGCTCGCCTGGTCTGCGGGCCTGTCCGGCGCCGCCCAAGCGATGGGGACCTCAGCAGGGGTAGTCAGCCAAAGCCGCAAAGCTAAGGCGACGACACAGAACTTTGCTGAGACAAGGACGCTTCAGGACGATCATCACCCGCATCATTGCACTTTACTACATCACAGCTCACCGCAATTGACGGGGCGGCTGCGACGGCGATAATGCCATATCGCCCGGCCGACTTCTGCTGCGCAAAGCAAGCCAAGCAAAATGTCGGTCGCGCCGCAGTCGTACCAGCTCTCCGACTACCTGGAGAAGCTGCCTGGGACGACCTTTAGGAAGCTTTACCAGCAACCGTCGACAGCATTTGCCATCTTCCGCCGCATGCTCCCGCCGCTTGGTATTTGATCGTCTTCGTCCAATGTTTTTGGCTTATCCATGCTTACGCAAGCTGCGCAGCCAAGGTCTTTGTGCAAGCCCTCCTCTACATGCCGTCACCGCTCCTGCTGTCCGAGCTCGATGTATGGGTGCGCGCCGAGGGCAAGATGCAGCGTGACCGCGCCCTCTCGATACTACGATCGCTTCACATTGTCCAGATCACACCACCCGGAAAGGACAAACCGCAAGAGATACAGCTCACTACGAACTTCAGGAACAGCCTCCGGCTGGCGCTTGAGGGCGGGGGGACACACAACAGCTTTGGCGTGCCGAGCACACTGCCTGTTGACCCCCGAATCGACATCGCCCATCTCGACAACTACGCGCGTAAGAAGTGGGAAGATATTCTGCACTACGTCGTCAACAGCGTCCCGGTGCACGGCGATGGAGGTACCGGAGGTTCTGGCGCGGGACCCAAGGCCAGCGTGAAGGACCTGCTGCTCGCGGGCCGCCTGGTGGAGCGAAGGCATGACACAAGAGGCGGAGTGGGGATCACGCAAGCAGGCTTCACCTTCCTCTTGCAGGAGGCCAACGCGCAGATCTGGACCCTGCTTTTGCTCTGGCTCGAAGCGGCCGACCACTCCAAGGCCCAGGGCGGCGCCGAGTCCAAGCCCGACAGCATCGACATGCTCTCCTTCCTCTTCATGCTCGCGTCGCTCGAACTCGGCCGCGCCTACGACACCGACGCGCTGACCGAGACGCGGCGCAACATGCTGCCGGCCCTGGTCGACTTCGGCCTCATCTACATCCCCCGCGAGGACACGCGGCAGTACTTCCCCACGCGGCTGGCTACGACGCTGACCAGCGGCGCGTCGGCGCTCCGGTCTGTCTCGTCGGGCTTCGCGGCCGCGACGGCCAACGCGTCGGGCGACGCCTCGAGCGTCGGTACCACGGCCGCCGACGCGGCCAACATCAAAGGCTCCGTCATCATCGAGACCAACTACCGCCTCTACGCGTACACATCATCGCCGCTGCAGATCGCCGTCCTCGCCCTCTTCACCCAACTCAACATGCGCTTCGCCGGCATGGTGACGGGCCGTCTCACGCGCGACTCGATCCGCCGCGCCATCGGCTTCGGTATCACGGCCGACCAGATCATCAGCTACCTGGCTGCGCACGCCCACGAGCAGATGGTGCGCGCCGCCGCCGCTGCGGGGAGGCCTGTGCTGCCCCCCACCGTGGTGGACCAGATCCGGCTGTGGCAGCTCGAGAATGAGCGGATGCGGACGACGCCCGGCTTCCTGTTCAAGGACTTTGACTCGCCCGAGGAGTACGCGGCTCTGTGTTCCTACGCCGAGGAGATTGGCGTGCTGGTGTGGCGGAGCGACAAGAGGAGGATGTTCTTCGCGAGCAAGATTGAACAGCTGAGGGACTATTTGAAGAGTCGGAAGAAGGCTGAATGATTTGCGGGGTGGAGGCTGGGTTGCTTGCTTTTGGGTCAGGGAGAATGGGATTGAGACAGCTGATATTGCATCATACGGAGTTGGCGAGCTATTATTAAAAAGCAACGGTGATCCAGGGCGATTGATGACGAAAAGCTCTCCGAGACGAACATGAGATCATTGCTTGACGTCTATCAAGGGTGCTTGCCATTTCTAGGAGGGCTCTCCTAAGTATTACATGTTGAGCTCCGTGCTCAGAATGGCAGTGCAAGTGGAATAACAACCCCTTATCGTACCGAAAAGATGAATAAAGACAATGCTAATTATTATCCTTTCCCTCCATCGCGCCATATTCCGAAGTCTATCCCGCCACGTATCAAATGTAAACCGCGCAACCAGATAACCGGACCGTCGCATGCCACCGTTGCCCCGAGAACCCCAGCGCCAAACAAGGTGGTGCAAATCCATCAAGTACGGGTAGCTAATACAAGATCATGTGAAAGAGCGGCCGCGAAGGCCGAACTGATGGCGCGTATAAAGCAGCACCCACTCCATCCCCATCTCCATCTTCATACTGACCAAACACCGGGCTCCACCCCTCTTCCTCCCCGCGCTCACACAGCCTCCCCCCCTTCCCCAACAGTGGGAGGAAAAGAAGACGAAGAGGAAGCCATTGGAAGAGTAGAGAACATCAAAGAAGGCCCGGCTTCACCCTTCCTGACAGGTCCCCTCTTCAGCCGCCGCACCAGCGCCGGCCTGCGTGCCCCAACTGGTCCACGCTTTCCTAGACCGCCACGTTCCCGATCAAATGCATCGCTCCCATCCTCCCTCTCCCGGACCCGTATCAGGCGCCGCTCTTGCGCCTGGTCCCGCTCCTCAAAGACAACCTGGTCATCCATCCTCGCCCCCCTAGGGAGCAGCGAAGAGTTCCCTTCCTTGCGCGCATGCAGCACCCGCCAGGCCGTGAACGACTCTCGCGCCTCCCTTGTGAGACACAAATTCCCGAGGTGGGTTAGAGCGCGGCGGACGACGACCGTGTCGTCTGCGCGGGCGATGGCGAGGTCTTTTAACTCCTTCCTTTTTTGCTCGACTTGGGAGCTGGAATTGTGGGCTGCGGCCATGGCGTCGTGGTGTCCTTGGCGGTAGTGGTTGACGAGATGTATGTTAAGGCCGAGGCGCGGGCGCGGGCGCGGGAGATTAGTAGTAGTCGTAGTAGTGGTGGTGGTTCTGGCCGTCGGAAGCGGTGGAAGTCTGGCTTTCGGTTCGAATAAGGAGGCCGTGTATCCTGCCTTCTTCGGGATGGCTTCATTAGTAGCGGGCTTTGGAATGTGCCTAGTGGGTAAGAGGACGGGGCCCATGTAGTTATTATCGGTGTTAAGAGAGAGACTGTCGAGGTTGGTTTCTTGAATGAGTCGCGTTACGGCAGAGGCGCAAGGTTCGTGTAACGAGCCGTCAGTATGCGCTTCTATGAGAAGGGACAGATTCTCCAGCTCTAGCAGCTCGTTCCGGAATTTGTCTTGGAGAGATGCGAACCGGCCGGTCCAGTATTGTGCTGTCATTGCTGTCGTAACCAGCCCTGGGTCGTCAGGAAGAGCTGTCAGTCGCGGGGAGGATGACGACTGGGATTTTGTTAGAAAGTTATTCTGACCTTCGGTCGGGTCAGCTTTGCACGGCTCCGGTGCCAGTCCTAAGAATTGTTCGCGAGTGGTCTCCTGGGCGGGAGTGGCGATGCCCAAATTGGAAGACCCTCCATTCATATTACCGGCACTATTGGTCCCCTGGCTGGTGAGGGAGCCTCGGGAAAACGAGTTAGATATGCTGGAGAACGCGCCAACCGTCTGGGACTTGAGAATCTCGCACCACGATCCGGCGATAACGATATGTGCTGGCATGACGTCACTGGCATGACCATGGATGTTAGTAGGAGGACGATACACCGAATGACCGTTCGTATGGGTCGAATTGTTAACTGGTAATGAGTTGGTAAGCGTCATCGGAATGACGGTAATGCTCGCTCGAGATGCTGAGGCGAAATTTCGTCGCATTATGGAGGCGGCCTGCTGTGCCAGAGCTCTCCATTCGTGAAAGACTGCCTCAGCGAGCCAAACGGCCTGGAGTACGATCTTCAGGAAGATGACAATTCCCGCAAAGAAAGGCACCATGAAGACAGGATCGACCGAGACAAGCCAGAGGTGTGCAAGTTCGGTCAGAATCCTGGAGTGGGTGTACACTATGGTGAAAAGGGAGTAGACCAAGGCGACCGCGACGCGAATTGTACACAGCAAAATTTCACCCAAGACGGCAGCCAAAGCGACTGAAGTGCAAGGAACAGTCCCTAAGTGTACAGTCCTGTCCTTTATAACTTGTCGCCGATGAGTCTCGCTGGCCTCTTCAGGCGTGATGACCTCGGCGACAGGCTGGGGTTGGGAATGCTGGCTCGAAACCAGACTGCTCATACTGAACCAATTAGCAAAGAAGTGCTGATTTTATGGTCGATTTTAACGGGCACCGCGCGTGTTACAGCAGCCGGAGGAGGCTGGCTAGGTATTAAACACGAAACTAAATTAGCTGCCAATGATAGGGAATCTGCCAGGTTTTGGGGGGTTCGGTTCTTGGATACAATAATCAACGCACCTTCCTTGAGAAGTCTGGTAATCTCAGCCCACTTCCCAATCTCAGACAACGGAAGCAGACAAGGCGTAAGGCAGCAAACATCAGTGACCGGGAGCTCAGAAAGCACTGGTCGGGGCTGATGGCTGTGGTTGGAAGGTGCAGTTGGTGATAATTGTGACGCTCGTGGGGCGAGAGGCAGGTCCTCGGTAGGGTAAGCTTGGAAGGAGAAATCAAGAGACAAATAGAGAAAAGAAAATACAAGTTATGTAATAAAAGAACATAACAGGGTTTGAAAATTGAAGCTGAAACTTTATGGAGGATAACGTTAAGTGAAGTTCAACTTTCTCCACAACAATACCTACACATTTGCCGCGAACACGCTCGGGTCAACATGGTTAGTTTAACTCCCTCCACGAAGGAGTAATTTAAAAGTGCAATAACTATACTTTATCGTCATGATAAATAACGTATACCCGGATCAGCGCCACGGGTATGCCACACCTAAACGGAGCAAGCCCCCCTCTACTGTCACGCGTCTATTTCAACCAACCCCCGTCTCAAATATCGTGCTACTGTGGCTTTTCATAAATGTGTCGGATGGTGCTACCGTTGCCGTGATGACCATCTCGGGTTGACTCAAGACCGCATTTAGAGCATTGCGTGGTTTCGCGGCGCTGAGCCTGACTCCCATCCGTCAATCTTGAATCTAAATGTCTCATCTCCAGACCCTCTCTGAATAGGATTTCCGTTGGGATCCCAGAGAGCACGCTCTGTGTACGTGACGTTGCCGTCCCAGTCCACAAGAATGACTGTCTGCCGTTGGGTCCCGTAGAGCCCCGTCTGGAACCCATTGAGCTGATCGTCCGGCCGCCCAACGGTTGTGAGTGTCTCGTCGCCGGGAGAATTATGTCCCCTCTCCTTTACACTACCCCGGCGTCGCGCTTCGTTCATCTCCTTCTGGTGCTCCTTGCCACCAAAGGCTGGAATAAAGATGGAGTCCTTGAGGAGGGAGATACCCTCCTCCAAGTTGATGGTATGATCGGCTGGAAAGTTGTCCACGTCCAAAATTTTGAAGAGAGAGTTTATGAGATCCTTCTCGGTGCTCTCGCTGCCCGATGCGGAGGCGACGGCATCATTCAGCATGCTGATACCATCACGGATCTTGGGCCATACCGAGGCGCTATTCTCGGCGCTCGGCTCGAGATAGGTGGCGTTACTCAGACCGTAGGCAGTACCGCGCTGCCCGCAAATCCAGGGAACTTGGCCGGCGTGGTCACAGCGATTCGAAATGATGGCCAAAGGCTCGACGTTCTTCTCCCCTTTCACCTTGCGCAACTTGCCGCACATCAACGAGAACCCACCAACGCCCTTGACTCCACCATCCTCTAGCATGCGATGCACAAAATGTGCCGTGGACTCGGCTGGGTCGGCGCGCAGCCAGGCTGTCACCATGCCGCCACGGCTGCGTTTTCCTCGCACGGGGTGCGCAGCATCCTGGGTATCCATCTCGCGGTAGTTGGTCAGTACGGCGAAGTTGCCACCCTTGGTTATGCCCAACCAAGTTCCTTGCTCCGCCCGTTGCAGGTCCCGGCTCGAGAGGACATGGATATCACTGGGCTGGCCGGTTGGCCCGGGCCCGTTCAGCCCTTTTGCTAGCCCGTTAGCGATATGGGTTTCTGGTGTGGCAGTCCACCAATGCGGCCTGCTGGTCGGTCGGAGAATGAACTCGTCGCGGTTGTCGAGCACAATCAGTGCATATTTGGGGTGCGCCGTCGTGACGAGGACGATGCACATGGCTGCTATTTGCTGTGTTTGCTGCGCAAAGAGGCTGCTGCGTGGCGTCGTGTTCCGTCAATCACAGATGAGGAAGTTGGCGCAATCGGCTGCGGGTTGGTTTCACCGGTTCTAATTGCCGAAATTCTGCTGGTCCCGAAGGTTTGGTAAGACAGCCCTGCACCCAGGTCGACATGGGCTTGCTGACTTTATATCCGTCCCAAAGTTGAGGCGATTGGGCTGCAGGCTCGGGCCGCTCGAAAATCGAAAGGTGCGGGTTCTAAGCAAATCAGACCACGCGCGGCATGCGGTGTTGCCCCCTGTTAGCCTCGGTCCAGACAACTGCAGTCCATGGGCCGGCAAGGAACTGTATGAGCTGGTCTTTGAAAGGAATGGCAGAGCGGCATCGGGGTGCAACGTAAGTGGGCTGAGGCAAATCTCGAGTTTTCATGGCAGTCGAGTGAAGCTTAGTTACCAACACGGAGACTGCAGGGTGGATGCGGCCCAACCTGTGCGCATCGCGATGACATTAAGCGAAAAAGTCCCCACCTTATCTTTTGGGGCGCAAATCTGAGCAAACGAGAACAACACAGACCACAGCACCCATTTCCGTAGTTTTGTGCGGGGCTCCATCAGCAGCGAGTGCGGGGTCCGGCCGATGAAGGGAGATGCTGGTCTGTCAGTCTTGGAAAAGAGTGGCCAGATCATGGCGTTGGCTTCACCCGCGTCATCCCTTCTTAACTACAAAGTGTCCAGCCCAGGAACGGGATCTCAATATGCCAAACTGCAGAGACAAGCAAAAGCTGGGTAGAGATCCAATGCCATTTACTGTAAAATGGTGCAACCTTTCGTTACAAACTGCTGTCTGCTACTCCACTGCTGTACTTGGCCCAACCTCATGGATGAATCAGCGCAAGGTGTTCGCCATGTTTGCTTCAGATGCAAAATGCATTGCCCACATGCTGCTTGGCCAAGGACTGTGGGTGTCGCTTATGAGTGGGGTGGACCTTCGAGTCGGCTCCATCTCTGAGGTAGGCGGCGGATAAAAGGTTGGATAGCGCCTGTGACGTGACGCCAACAGCCCTTCTGAGACCGTCCAACCAATCAAATCCGTTTTCCAAGGCCGCCTTGGGTTTGTTGCAGGCCTCGTTTTGTGCCACTGCGGGGTCACTTACAGTGCCGGAGAAAAACTCTGATTGACTCACTCAGAAACCGAGGGGCAGAGGAGCCGACTATTTCAGCGACATCGGCTGCCGGTATTTAAAAAAAACTATTTCCCTGCATTCTCTTGAACAATTCTCTCGAAGCATTGCTATCGCAGCAGGGATATAGACAGACCGACAGACACAATGTGCGGCACAAATGGAACCAACGGCGCCAATGGCGCGAGCAATGGGGTATGTCGTTCAGCTCCAGCGCTCGATTAGGACTCCTTATCGACAACCACCTGGCCGCCATGATACTGATATCTGTGGTCCACTAGGGCGCCCGTTTCCGGTCCAACCCTTACCAGCCTGTCGGCGACTTCCTATCCAACGTCAGCAATTTCAAGATTATCGAATCGACTCTGCGTGGTCCGTACCCGAGACAATGTCCCCCTTGGCTCCCTGCCATTAACTCCCACCATAGAGGGCGAGCAATTTGCCAATGCCTACTTCGACACCGAGACCAAGATCAAGATGTTAGTATCCCCAGGCCAGGAAACCGCGAATGCGCACGAGTAGACCGAGCTGACCTTGTTTTCGTTTTTTACCAGTGCCAAGGGTACGGCATCCTGATGCCCCGCTTGAACCGTTGTCGGCCACTGACCCCACCCCACTGTACAGCCCTCGATGCGTTTGGTGTCGATTACATCGAATTGACCTCGCCCGCTGCCTCGGAGCAGTCGCGCAAGGACTGCGAGGCCATCTGCAAGCTCGGCTTGAAGGTGCGCTCCCTGCCCGCTCGCTGGTCCACGTGGGATTGCCGGCTAACCACCCAACACAGGCCAAGATCCTCACACGTGAGTCATTGACCTCGGCGCACTATCGTTATGCTCACAACTGACACCCCACAAGACGTCCGCTGCGACATGCGCGATGCCAAGCTCGCTGTCGAGACTGGTGTTGACGGCCTGGACGTCGTGATCGGCACCTCCAGCTTCCTCCGCGAACACAGCCATGGCAAGGATATGGCCTACATCGAGAAGACCGCCATCGAGGTTATTGAGTACATCAAGTCTAAGGGCCTTGAAGTGCGATGTGAGTCGGCTCTCCTCCTTACCACCCCGCAACTACCGGGCTCCACTCCGTTGTCTGTCTGGCCAATACGGTCGGGCGTCTGGGACGGCGAGACGAGCCCTGGATGTTTAGACTGCGAACGGCAAGACCTGCTTCGCAAGGGTGAACATTCTGCCAAGACGCCCGTTGCGCGACTATCCCGGCGGTGCACCGGTTTGCCAGCTGCCCCTCTTTGCTTCGCTTGCCAATCTACCACTAGCTGGAGCCATGGTTCGTTCTGTGGTCCAATGCTGACACCTAGCAGTCTCTAGCGAGGATTCTTTCCGCTCCGATTTGGTCGACCTCCTGTCTTTGTACAGGGCCGTTGACAAAGTTGGCGTCAACCGTGTTGGTATCGCTGATACCGTCGGGTGCGCATCCCCGAGACAGGTCT
Source organism: Madurella mycetomatis (assembly GCA_022530565.1). Lineage (NCBI taxonomy): Eukaryota > Fungi > Ascomycota > Sordariomycetes > Sordariales > Madurella > Madurella mycetomatis. Next base: position 6,990,663 of record JAJTVB010000003.1, on the reverse strand, counting down.
ACGACGTATGTGCTTATCGAATGGGGTTTCGTAATAGGGTCACTAATACGGCTGATAGCTTGTCCGGACGCTAAGAGGCGTTGTTTGTACGTCCTCTGGAACCTGCTGTAGGATCAAGCATTATACTGACACGTTTTAGCGTGCGATATCGAAACACATTTCCACGACGACACCGGCTGCAGTATTGCCAACGCGTATGTAGTCTAGCCGGACAACCTACATGCCGATATGCTAATTCATCCCAGCTTCTGCGCTCTTGAGGCCGGTGCTACCCATATCGACACCAGTGTGCTTGGCAGTGAGTAGGCTCCTAGCCCGTTCCTTCTGTATGGAAGACAGCTCACCGTATTCGCGCAGTTGGCGAGCGTAATGGCATCACTCCCCTTGGGGGTCTCCTAGCCCGCATGGTGGTGACGAGCCCCGACTACGTCAAGAGCAAGTACAAGCTCCACATGCTCAAGGAGGTAAGCGTCAGCACTCTTGGCCACATTGACTCTTGGTTGACTTGTCGCAGATCGAGGACATGGTTGCCGAGGCTGTCGAGGTGAACACGCCCTTCAACAACCCCATTACCGGCTTTTGCGCCTTCACCCACAAGGCCGGCATCCACGCCAAGGCCATCCTCAACAACCCCAGCACATACGAGATTCTCAACCCCGCAGACTTTGGTCTGACCCGCTACGTGCACTTCGCGTCGCGCCTGACGGGCTGGAACGCGGTCAAGACCAGGGTTGGACAGCTCGGCTTGTCCATGACCGATGACCAAGTGAAGGAAGTGTACGTATTCCCGAGGCATCGACGGCAGCGGGGTGTAGAGCTGACCTGTCTGTTTCCAGTACTGCCAAGATCAAGGCTCTAGCTGATGTGCGGCCGATTGCTATTGACGATGCCGATTCGATTATCCGGAGCTTCCATCTGGGCTTGAGTGAGCAGCCCGGCAAGGCCGCGCCCGTCGAGGTACAAAATGGCGAGCCAGTGGAAGTTACAAACGTGGCATAAAGCCGCCCTAGAGCCGTTTGCGTTGTACGAAGAGTTTCCGTTACTTGGACACATCATTTCCGGAGTTGAATGCGTATTAGGGAAAAAGGCGATGCTTGGTTCACAAATCTTTTTCACATAGTATACCGTTTTCGGAACGCAAAAGTTCTGCATGGTATTAGAGAGATCAAGGCAAAAGAAGTAAAAAAAAAAGGGGGGTGCCTGGGTTGTCAGGCACATTCTTTATTCCGTCGTGTGTTGCCCCTGTGCGTGTCTGCATGTTTACCTCGGCTCTCGCGTCTTCGGCGGCCTTCGGCAGCCAATGGCACTCAGCATTGCCTGTGGCGGACAGAAGGATCCGAACCCGGTAAATTTTACCATAGCAGCGGGACATACCCCCTGGCCACCTTGGATAACATGAATTTGCGAGCTTTAGAGGCAGGGCCTCAATAACAACGGCAAAGCTTAAGCAATGGATAGTTAGTCGTAGTCATAATTTAACTATTAACACGGGTATGGATCATTCTAATAAGCTTTACATATCGCGGACGGTTGTGCTAAGACGACGTCATCGTGCATGAGCTCTGCAGTTGGAAGAGCCCTTCGGACAGCTGCAAGAGCGATATCTCTATCAACGGATGAAGTTGTGATTACCAATATCCATCCACATTGGGCGGTGGCCTGATCGCACTACGTGCATTCACCGGTTAAGGAAATGTTGTGCGAGCAAAGTAGCGGCTGCTGTGGCTGCTGTGACTGCCCAGTAACACGACAGGAGGCCCCAGGCATGATCGCAAACTAAAGGCACGGGAAGGCTAGGGCCCGGGTGTAATGTGTGCATCGGCCGACGGGCGAAAAGGGCAAACTCGTCCTAAATGTCTCATTCACTTTGCCGTCTCGACGTGTGACCATTTATGACCCTGGTTGGGGGCAAAGAGCCCGATGAGGTAATATCTGCTAGGTTTTCCATGGATATCGTGGGTAATCTTTAGCATGAGCTAACAAAGGTTCGTGAGCAAACATCCACTCTCTTCGTTCCATTGGTTGCGCCTTAAGAGTTTATTCAGCCTCGTTGCTAAATAACCTTAGAAAGCTTGTTTCAACGTTGGGCGATCATTCACAAGCTCGAATGGTTACAACCCTTTTTCCGTTCCGGTACGAATAGAGCTGCGCACGTTGTGACGGCTTGCCGGAGTGGATCTTCCCTCGGAACATGCGCCGGCAATCTGTGACACGGGCCACTAGAATCGCACCCTGGTCAGGCTTGGCTCCCTCCCCTCCAATCCCCCTGCTATTTCAGACAAACCCACCCCCGTCTTGTGTCGTCATCAGGCCAACATCTTGGACTTGAGACCACCAGACCCTACCCTCCCTTCCACATCCCTCTTCTCCCTTGCCCTCAAAACCTATCTGATAAATCCCCAAACTGAGCAAAGGAACTCGGAAATCATCGAAAATTTTCTGGAGCAAAGCAATTCAGGCTTGTGCACCCGGCCTGTGCCCCGCACTTTCTCAACCCGCTTTAGCTCGCGGGCCTGATTCCTACAATGGCGTACCGGCCGTCCGCGCCCGATCTTCCGCGCCCCGAGCGCTGGGAGAAGGCCCGCTATGAGTCTGAGAGAGATCGCGATCGCATCTCCGAGATTCGAGGGCGGTTTGAACATGACGACGACCACGTGTATGTGCGGCGTGTCAGCTCGCGCCCACCTCATCGCGATGACTTTCCGGTTGGCGACGAACGACGTTTTCGTCCGCGCGATGACGATGACGACGTAGTGATTCGTGAGCGCCGCCGCGTTGCCTACGATGATGAACCGCCCCAAGTCATGCGGCGCCGGCACTCCCCTCCAGACCTGCGACGACGACCTTCCCCACCGCCCGATCTTGGGCACTCGAGAGTTGTCATCGAAAAGGAACGATATCGCAGCCCCTCTCCATCAATAGCGCAGCGGCCAACTCGACTTCTAAGACGGCAGTCGAGCCTCGACACATTTGATCGGAGGCCCAGAGGCTATCATGAACGTGAGGAGTACGGCCCTCCGGCGAGACGCGACGACTACCGGATGCCTCCATATGTCGACATGCCCATGCCGCGGTCAAAGGCGTTGCCTCCCCCAAGAGTGTACGCTGAGCGAGACTATTACGATGAAATCCAAGTCTCGGACCCGCACCGGTACGGTGACGACGACTTCCATGCCTACCCAGAACGGGTGCGCGAGAGGGAGATTATCCGCACCCGACGCCGCGCACGGAGCCGAGAATCAAGGGCCACCAGCCATAGTCGCAGGGGGAGATCGAGGTCTTCAAGCCGTAGCAGCTCGTCGAGCAGCTCGGGTGGTACAACACTGAGGAGTGAATACCCAAAGAAGGGCAAAACTCGTATTCCTGCCCGCCTAGTCTCCAAGAGAGCCCTTATCGATCTTGGATATCCGTTTGTCGAAGAGGTAGGCCGACATTTTCGCTACCCCGACGAGCACCGCAAGCGGAAGCTAACGGAATCTACCGCAGGGCAAAACAATCGTGGTTCAAAAAGCGCTCGGGCAGCATAACATCGACGACCTACTCAAGCTCAGCGATGACTACAAAAAGAGTAAGCTATACTCCCTCACAGTCTCACAACGGAGGAGAATAATTGACAACCCTTAGGCGAGCTGGAAGTCCTCGCCGCCCGCTCGAGCGCAGGCGAGATAGTCGAAGAACGCCGAACAGAGGTCTACCAAGTCCCCGCAGCCCTCCCACCGCCGCAGACGAGCCACGTTATCGTAGCAGCCAACCAGCCACCTCCTCCGCCGGTCGAGGTCGTCAAGACCACCATGATCCGCGACGTCTCGCCCGACCGTCGCTCGTACACCACAGCGTCGTACGACACAACCACATCGTACGACACGAGCGCCACCCCGGTAATCGTTGACGCCCGCCCCCGCGAGGTCTCGGAGCGGGTTCCCGTCGGCCCACTCGCGCTGGTTGATCATCACCACCACCACCTCCGCCACACGAGCCGCTCCCGTTCGCGGCACAGGCGGGGCTCGAGGGACTCGGACGACCTGAGGTCCGAGATTCGCCAGCTCGAGAAGCAGCTTGCGCGGAGGGAGAGACGGGGGAGCCGGGGCGGCGGGGAGCTGGTGCGCGCTGAGAGGCTGTCGACGGGGGAATTGGTGCTGTACGAGGAGGAGGTGGAAGTGTTGGAGGAGCCAGCCCGCGGAGGCGTCAGGATTGAGCGGGATAAGAGAGGTAGGATGTCTATTAGCGTGCCACGGTACCGGTGATGCGTCGGTGCGTTTTCTTGTTTATTTGGTTTCTTGGCTAGGAGCTTGTTCTTTCTCTTTCTTTTTGTTGCTTGGGAAGGTGGGGGCTCGTCACGAAATGGGAAATGCTTTGGACTTGTGGTCTGATGATGCTAATATGTCGGGTTATTACAGGTCCCCCGCCGAGATTGATGAAGGCTATGCTGGCGACGTTGACTTAAATCGCGGATCGCAGTTCGCTTTTGAGGGTCAGTAGCTGTTGCTTGGTTTGAAGATTGTGGCGGTTGGCGTGATCGAGGTTTACGGTGCATACGACAACGTGTGGTGGTCATGATATTGATTAGGAAGGTTCCTTTGCACCAAGTTGCTTACGGGGGCCGTGGAGAAGTGCTGGACGCGGCATTGGGGATGACGAGTTACGACGGTGATGGCCTTGTTTCGTTTTCTTTGTTAGAGATACATGAATTGGATATCAGAGTTTCATCGATCTAGTGCGAAGACCAGGCTCACTTGAAGTTTGCCAGATATTAGTGAATGACTCTCCTTTGCATTCTCTTGAGTCGAGGTCGGTTTGTTGACCGACCTTGCTCCGCTAACACGATCTGCGAGGCTAGAACTGACGTTTTGTGGAAGTTCGAAGATCATGGGACTCTGGGAGTCTTCCTCAGATGAGCGTACCGGGGTCAAAGTTGTGCGAAGTTGGATTTCTAAGCTGGAAGCAACAGCCATTGCGGAATTCCATATGATTAATAAGGGCCAGTAAGTGATCAATCCGGACTTAACCCTAACCCCGATGAGTGCGGAGTTAACCGTTCAGGAGGCCAATCGAGAGGAATGATCAAAGTACAGTAGTCTAGTTGTGTAACTCGCCGCGGGCCTTCAGACAGTGCCGTTGGATTACATCATCCCGCGCAGAGAGCGACATAAATAAAGACGGCGTCCAATCCTGACGACTCGAGAATATCAAGTCAACATGCCCCTCACCCCTCACAACCCACCACCACTCTGAAACCCCTTCCGCCATGGCAACCCTCACCAAAACTATCGTCGCCACCGGGGCTTCATCCGGCATCGTAAATCCCCCAACCCACCCCAACCCAACGGGGCCATAGTATTATATCAGCCCACTAATACACCTCACAGGGCTTCGAGCTGGTCAAGCAGCTCCTCAGCCAAACCTCGCAGCCCTACCGGTTCATCCTCGGCGTGCGGGACGTGGACCGGACCCAGGCGGCCTACGACACGCTCACGTTTGACAGCACCAGGCACAACCTGACCGTCCTCCCGCTCGAGCTGTCCGACCTGCGCGCCACCCGGGCGTTTGCGCAGCAGACGCTCCAACTGCTCGGCGAGGGAGCGCAAGGCACCACGCTCGACTACCTGCTGCTGAACGCGGCCATCACGAACGGGGCGGAAATGCCCGGCCCCCGGGGGAGCAAGTGGTGCGAGAGTTACATTGTGAATCATCTGTGTGAGTGGAGATGAGGCCGTGGCGGCACTCCTAATGTGTCTCTGGCCGTTGGCGGATGGGGGGAGGTAATTCGGGAGAGGGGCTGATTGGATCCGTTTTTAGCACAGCACTACCTGGTGCACTTGCTCCGCGAGAAGTTGATTGCTTCCAAGTCGAGGATTGTGTTTGTGTCCTCTGGGGCGATCCGGCGGGTTGAGGATACGAGTGCGTGATGACTGCCTTGCGATAGCTTGCCTGAGGGGTGGGTTGGCTGACGATTGGCAGGCGCCTTGGATAACGACCTCAAGGGCGGTTCCGGCATCACTGGCACGACTACTTACAGCCAGACAAAATTCGTCCAGCTCCTTGGGGCGCACTGGTGGCGCCGTCAGTTGGTGGGCCAATGTACTGTGGTAGCCGTCTCGCCAGGCCTCATCCCTCAGACGGGAATCAGCAGGGGCTCCGGTATGAAGTTGACCATGGACATGCCGGATGCCAAGACTGTCCCTGAAGGTATGGCATGGGTTGCATCCGCTCTCGCGTGACCAGGAAACTCATGTTCTGCAGGAGCGGCGAGCGTTCTCCGCGCCTTTACGCGCGACGATTTCCCCGACGATCCGGAGCAGATCTTCTTGACGAGCTGGGGCGAGTGGTGGAGCAAAGACATCTACGGCCTAACGCTGGATAAGGCGCTTCAGGATAAGTGGTGCCCGAGCAAGGAAGAGATTGAGAGGGACGAGGGGTTGTCTGGGTAGGACGATTGTGCCGAGAGAAAGAAACAGGGGCCTGTGCTGAGTGCGGTGGGCCTCACCAAGCCACTGGGCTAGACTTGCAGCGCCAAGGCTAAGTTGGTCGGGGAAGTTTTTCCCGAATGTAATTAAATTCCAGGTTCACTTTCCTCGCCTTCTATCCTCCAGGCCGTCCTCATGTCCTTGGTTTATCCAGTCTGCGGACTTGATGTATTTAATCGCAGCGAGGTCGTCTCGGAGTTGGTTCTCATCCCCGTACATCATGGAGCGATCGATCTGCGTTCTCGCGCCGTACCAGGATGAGATCCCCTCCCGCCGGCTGACGCGTAACTCTGTTGTGCAACTGGCCAGCATCTTCGTCCCCCAAGACAGCAAACTCACCCCAGAGGCCCACTTTCCACTCCAGACTGTCTTCAGCCCGGATCGCCCGCCGTATCCCCGTTTCATCAACCGCTTCGACAGCCGCGAGATGCTGCTGGTAGTTGACGGCTCTTGCATCAACAACGGCCGCCACGCGGATAGGCTCGAGCCCCCTGTGGGCGGCTGCTCCTTTATGTTCAAGGCCACGCCCAGCATGGCGCTCCCCAACCCCACTACACCCGTGACTTTCCCATTCCTTAGCCCGGCGGGCCAGGAAGCCTCAGGGAGCATCGCCTTTCGTCTGGAGCGGGAAGGTCCCAATGGTGAACCAGTTGAACACACCTCGAACCGGGCCAAGCTGCGGGCCGTCATTGCAGCGCTGCAATTCCGCGCATGGGGGGCCGAGGGCTGGCGACGGGTTGTTATCCTGACGGACTTGGAATACATTGTCCGGGGCGCCACAGCGTGGCTGCCGCGTTGGGTGAGGCGGCGATGGCGGAAGCCGAGAGGCCACGGGAGGTATTTGAATCGGGATCTATGGGAGGAGCTGCATTACCGGATTGTCGAGCTGCGGGCCCAGGGGTGCGAAGTATCGTTTTGGCCGGTGACCAACGAGCGCGAATCCCAGTTTATTGCCCAGGCCAAGGCTGCCGCGCGAGTGGCGGCACGAGCGCATCCTGAAGAGCATGTTCACAGGTTCACAAAGATGTGCGGTGTTATGCTCTGAGCGAACTCGGGGTTTGCACGTCATACTTGGAGCTCCCTAACCCGCACGAAGCTGGACGACTCTGCCCTGATCTGTCGGCCTATACCGAAGATTGGATGGGAGAGGGACCAGCCCTTGGGTTGGTACATATTTACAGTACATAGATTTACCCCGTATTTCACCCTATAGAACCTAGTGATATTCATAAATTTATAACAGATAATCTTTTATGGGTACTAGCAATAAAATCCAGGCCCCGAAAGCATGAAGGGTAGAGAGGCTAGGGCCAAGACACAGTCGAGGCAAAACAGCGGCATCCACGGGCTGAACGCACCGAAGAAGTGGGGTCCACATACGGGTCCCGAGTGCTTGCACAAGCGCGGAACCGGTGAGGGCGGAACCGGTGGGGGCGGAACCGGTGGGGGCGGGACGGTGTGGGGCGACGGTTTGCATCGGTCGACTGCCCCTCTCCGGGTCAGTTCGAAGTACAAAATGAGTTTGACAAACCGTGGCAGCATAGGACACGACGGCATCCAATCACACCGGTCGACGACTTTTAAGATGATGAGCTCGTGGGTGCCGGATATTGACACATCCAGCGACTTTTCGCTGGCCAACATCCCGTTTGGTATCGTGACAACGCCGGACGACTCGGCTCCACATGTTGCCGTGGCCATCGGGTCTTACATCCTCGACCTCAAGGTCCTCGCCGCCCATTCGGACCTGACGAGACTCCTTCCTGGCATCCATGGCATCGCAGAGACCTTCTCGCAGCCGACGCTGAACGCTTTTGCCCAGCTCGGGCGGGCGATCCACCGCCAAGTGCGGGGAGGAATCCAGGACCTCCTCTCTGCCGATACACAACATCCCGAAATCCTGCGGGATAACGATGAGCTCAGAAAGAAGGCGTTGCTGCCTCAGCGGGCCGTCAAGATGCACCTCCCCATGGAGATCGGCGACTACACCGATTTTTACGCGGGCTACCATCACGCCTACGCCATCGGCGCCATGTTCCGCGGCCCCGATAACGCCCTGCAGCCAAACTACCTGCACCTGCCCATCGGCTACCACGGCCGGGCCTCGAGCGTCGTCGTCTCGGGCACGCCCGTCCACCGGCCCACCGGCCAGATGCTGCTGGAAGGCAAGCAACCCCCCGTCACGGGGCCCTCGCGCAAGCTGGACTTCGAGCTCGAGCTGGGGTGCTTCATCGCGCGGGGCAACGACATGGGGCGGCCCATCGGCGTGGGTGAGGCGGAGGAGCACATCTTTGGCTACGTGCTTCTGAACGATTGGAGCGCCAGGGACATCCAGGCGTGGGAGTACGTCCCGCTGGGGCCGTTCAACAGCAAGAACTTTGCGACCACTGTTAGCGCGTGGGTGGTGCTTGCCGACGCGCTGGAGCCGTTCAAGTCTAGAGGCATTGAGAACAAGACGGAGCTGCAGGAGTATCTGAAAGAGGGCAGGCATGAGAATGTATTTGACATCCGGCTCGAGGTGGATTTAACGAGTGAGTCTGGGATCCCGTTCTGCGTTGTCTGTTCTTAGGTTCCTGGAGGGATAAATGGGCTAATCCCATGCTTGCTTTTCCCCTGGTTCAGCGGCCGAGGGCGACACTACCACCATCAGCCGCACCAACTCCAGAAACCTCATTTGGTCGTTCCCGCAGATGATTGCCCATCACACGCTCGGTGGCTGCCCGATGCGGACGGGCGACCTCCTGGGCTCGGGGACCATTAGCGGGCCAGGCGGCCCTGACAAGCCCGGCAGCTTGCTGGAGATGACGGAGAACGGCAAGCGGGAAGTCTTGCTAGCCGGGATGGATGCCCGGACGTTTCTGAAAGACGGCGATACCGTCACGTTGCGCGGGTCTTGTGGGGCTGACGGGGCCAGAGTTGGATTTGGTGAGTGCAGAGGGAGGGTTTATGTATGACGCAGGACAATCCAAAGCAGTGCGGGCGGCTGTAGATCAGGGCAAAAGCGCACTTTTATCCAATGCAATTGCCTGCATGCCATCGTGTATGTACAGTACCTACTGTACCTGAGCTGATCAAGGGACCACAACGCCAAGTCGTCACAGCACTGCACAGTACTGTACCCCACAATCATGCCCGGGCGAGCCAGGCCGCCGGGCATTCTCCACAAGGGGCACAGGCTTGGCCAAGCCACCGCGAATCTCCATCCAATCCCCCAGCGAGGCAAGCCCAGGCGCAAAGACAGGTCGAGCATCACGTGGCTCTCCACCGAGTGCTCTGACGGGTGGAACAGGTGGAACAAGTGCTGGGGCTGACGGGCGTCGCTCTTCTTCAGCTGGCACGCTGTCAAAACTTCGGCTGGGTTGGCGACCGATAGAGAGCATCGCAGAGCCGAGGTTGTGTCCCAACGCGTTTGTGTCCATGGATCAGCTGGAAACGCAGGTCAGCGATTTGCGCTCTTTCTTGAGCCAAGCTCCCCTTGCCCCAGAGGTCGTGTCGCCGCGCGACGTCGCCTATTCTCCCGCTGGTCCACTTCGCGCCAGCAGTCACCACTCGTCTCTTTCCGCCCTCGGAGACAATTCCGCACCGCAGCCCTCGTCTCCCGTCGACTCCCGCGTCAGCATCACCGGGTCGGCGAAGAGGAGGGCGGACGACGGGGATGGTGAGGCGGCTGCCAAGCAGCAGAGGAGCAAGCGAAATAGAGTAGGCCGCCATTTGTCTGGTTATGCTTTGCTTGGTTCCCGCGTCGCTTCCACCCGATTGCTAACGTTGGCCGCTCGGTAGTATATATCGATTGCTTGGTATGTACAGTACATACGCCCACACCCGGCCCGGTCCCAAACACCCATAGGTGCAATGGAACGTGCTGTTGCCCCGTACCGCCATTGCATTTTCCCGCATCACCTCACATAGCTGCACCCCCGCAGGCCCTCCCTCTTCCCCTGACGGCCACTCGTTTGTCTGACCGCAACTCTCGAATCTCCCACAGCAACGAGTGCAAACGTCGCAAGATCAAGTGCAACGGCCAGACGCCATGTCAGCGATGTGGTCACCTCAATCTGCAATGTCTCTACGCGCCCAATTGCTGCTCTAGTTTCAAGGACTCGGATGAGTTTCGCCAAATGTCAAACCAGGTTAAGCAGTTGCAGGAACAGGTTGAAACGCTCTTCAGCAGCATAAAAGACCTGCGCCAGGAGGCGCTCCGGCCTGCCCTGCTCGCGCCGGCCTCGGCCACCGCCACGCCCTCACCGTCGAGCTCGTCGTCCGTCCCTGCTCCGTCCAAACCCCCGCTCCCTTTCCGAGTGCCCCAGTCCTTCCACGGCCCCACCAGCATGGGGTTCACAGTCGACGTTGCCAAAAACACGCTGCGCAAAATGGGTTATTCGGGAACGCCGGATGTCGCCGAGGAAGGCGGCCCGCAGCCGGACACGACACCGCTCACGTCTTCCGCGACAACGCCCACCGTTATGCCATCCGCCCTGCCCTGGCCCCAGGATCCGATATGGGAATTTGAAGAGAGCGAAATGCTGCACTTGTGCAAGATTTATGAAGATGAAGTTGGGTCTATGTATCCCGTCATCAAGATCACTCCCGTCATCGAGCATGCCAAGACTACAGCAGCGTGGATGGACGCTAAACGGAATGGCTTAGTGCCTCCACATGGGCGCGAGCTGGACCTCATGGACCCCGATACATTGCTGCTCAAAGTCGTCCTGTGTTGCGCCTTGGCCGTTCAAGAGCACGGCAACAGTTCCAGGGCTCTCAGGCTCTACGACAGCATCCAGCCGATCGTCGACAAGATGTTGATGACTGAGCCCGCCGACGTGAACAGGATCCCGTTTCTCGCCCTGTGCGCGGGATACCGCTATCTCTCCAACGACGAGGTTTTGTCGTGGCGCGTCGTAGGCCAAGTCGCCAGGATGTGCCTGGAGCTGGGCCTGCACCGAAGGGAAGGTCTGGAGCGGATCACCGATCCTCTCGTGCGCAGGAACGCGCTGCATTCGTTCTGGTCGGCATACATCCTGGACCGTCGGTGGAGCTTCAGTACGGGCTTGCCGTTCGTTTGCCACGACGACAAGATCGATCCCAAGCTGCCATACCCGGTAAGACAAAGCGATTACCCTGGGGCAATATTTGCCCACCTGCTAACCCAGCCCTAGGAGGAATATCCGTTCATGGTGGCAATGATTGGATACTCTAAGCTTGGGGCCAAGATATGGAAACTGATAGATTACTTTGAACCTGCCGTAACCCGGGAGCTGAAGGCTCATGACTTTGAGGAGCTTGACAACGAGATCATGGCCTGGTACATGAGCGTACCAGAGACGATCAGAACTGACTCGCTAGAAGGGGGCGTGATGCCGATGCCGCGGCCGACGGATCCTTCGTACGAGCTCCAGCGGTTGCGGTTATGGACCCTGCTGAGGCTGAATCAGGTGCGTTCTAACGACATCACCAACCCCAACCCTGGTTTATGTGGCCGACCGAGCTCACCACTTCCAGGTTCGCATATGGCTGTACACACCCGTATTGCACAGCGCCATCAGCATAGTCGAGAACGCGCAGTTCGCGCAAAAGGTGGTAGATCTGGCTAAGCGAACCATCCGATTGCTCACGCGCCTGAACAACACGACGGATTTGTACCAACGCAACCAGGTGTTCTACCACCAGTTTTTGACATCGGCGATTGCCGTGCTGTTTCTAGCATCCACCCATGCACCTCTGCAGTTCAGTGCCAAGTGTCGCGACGAGTTTTACATGGCCCTGGATCTTGTCAAGAACATGTCTTCCCGGTCCTGGGTCTCGCAACGCCTGTGGCGCACTATCCGCTCCCTGAAAGCATATGCGCCCAAAGTAGGCCTAGAAGAAGACAGTACTCGGCAACAAATGCCTATGGGAAGCGGGACCGTCTATCCGGTGGTGCAGCCGCTTGACAGCAGAGCGAGTGGCAGCCACAGTCCCGGGCCAGGCCCAACGGGTCCCTCTAACAGCGGAGCTCCGAGTCGGTCGGGCAGCATGGAGCTGCCTGCGGCGGGCTACTCCGCCCTCACTCCGGCGGCGCTCCAAGTGCAACAGCAAGCCGCAGATGACCCCAACAATGGCTTGCGTCTGCACAGCGAAATGTCGCGCATCTGGGAGAACATCGGCGTGAATCACACTCAAGGGATGGGAAGTCCCTTGGGTACCCCAACGGATATATCCTCAGGGCATAACGGACTTAGCGTTGCCGGGTTCGGCGGCGATGGAATGTCCCTCCAAAGCGGCGGCGGCGTTTATCGGCACATGAAGGACATACTATGAAGGTCAATCAATTTGAGCGAGATACCCAGGCTCCTGGCGGCCTCTTTTTTTTTTGGGGGGGGGGGGGGGGGGGGCATCACCCCTGATGCGGCTTACCAGGACTTGGCCCCCGTTGCTGCCTGCGCTCGCGTCTGCCGGAGCAATTAGTGGCCCCTCTCTCAGCCACTCCGCCCGGCACGCCTGTGAGTCAGGCGGTGACCCCAAACAAGAGTCGGACAAACATGTAGTCACCCGGTTAGCTGAGTGTTAAATAGTACTGGCGGGCAGCCATCTCAATTGACAGGCCGCGTCCAACCCTGGACTTAATGCCACTGGTTTGCACAGACCGTATTTCTCTATCGCCAAAAACCACAGCGATGTGTTCCCAGGACGGCCCCATCCCGTCCGTATCGGTGGCGGCGTTCTCGGCAACACCGTCACCACCAAACCTGTCAAAAGCACCATCATTCTCTCCATCATCACCATCACCATCACCATCACCATCACCATCACAATCACCATCCTCTTGTCGCCTCACATCCTTACCCTTTGAACTCCTCCTGGGAATAACATCCCTCCTCGACTATGGCTCCGTCCTCCGCCTCTCCGTCACCTGCCACTCCTTCAAGCAACGCCTCGACCCGGCTGCCATCTGCACGGTCCGCTCCAAGATCGCCTTCTACCAGCACGCGGAGCGCCACTTTGCCCAGCACGCGGCGAAGCTCGTCTGCTTCCGCTGCTTCCGATTCCTGGACCCGTCGCAGTTCTCGGACCTGCAGCGCCGCGGCCGCCGCGGCAAGTTCAGCTCCCATCCAGACGAGCGCGCCAAGCGCTTTTGCTGGGACTGCGGCGTGCACCGCGGGTTGTACACGCACGGCGGCAGGGTCCGCAAGGGCGGCCTGCGCTATGAGATATGCCCGTGCTGCGGTGAGGCGACGGTGGTGAGCCGCGCGTGTAGGCTTGTGGTGACTGAGCCTGTTGTCGGCGGCGATGACGGTGAAGCGGCGGCGGTGATCCTGAGGGACTGCTCGCGGCGGGACGACATGCTCCCGCGGAGGGCGTCCGCGCTGGAGAAGTTGCCCACCGAGGTGCTGGAGCGGGTGATGCGCGTGCTGGGGTATCACGATTTGAGAGCGCTCAAGCGCGTGAGCAGGTACCTGAGGAGGGTTGTGGATCCCGTCAAGCATAGCGGGGATGTGTACGGGGCGTGGGAGTTTATGATGGAGCGGTTGAAGAAGGGTGCTGGGGAGTGGTACCGGGGATACTCCCCCAGGGCGTGCTTCGGGTGTTTCCGGCTCAGGAGCAAGGAGCAGATCTCGTGGCAGCAGTATGACACCACCTGGCCGTCGATGCTAAGGGAGACCTGGAGGCGGAGGTGCTGGGAGTGTCTGAGGAGGTTCTATCACCCTGTTTTGGCGGACGTGGAGGCTAGGGAGAGGTTTAACCGGCAGGGAATTTGTTCGAGATGTAGGTGTCTGCGCTATGTGGACGAGGACTGTGCTGGGTGTGTGGCCCGGGCGGACGTGATCGCGGGGTGGGACAAGGTGAAGCGGGAGAAGTTGGCCAACAGGGGCACATACGATCTTTGGGACGGAGCAGAGAAGCTTGTGGATTGGTTTGATGAGCCCGTCGTCAGCTCAGGCGGCGAGCCGCTACCGGTCCAGGACGACGATGTCTGGGACCAGGGGATCGGTCTATGGCTAGACAGTGTCGGTCTCGGAAACGGGGATTCTTCTCCCAGCGAAGAGAGTGCCAGCAGTTCTGATCCTGCGTCGACCGACGGCGACAGTACCGGGGCAGGCAATTCCACCGCAGGCGCATCCCAGTCCTCGTGGCAGCAGCTCCTAGGAGACCTTACGATTGACGATATTTTGGGCATCCCGGAGACAATGGACAACGGAGAAAACTCGTCGGGCGTACCGTTGTGGCATGAGAGCATGCGAGAAACTACCGTTCTGTCGCTTTAAAGCTGATGTTCATAGCTAATGTAGTCGATATGAAGTAGTTGGGCCATATACAGGGTGATGAGCAGAATCTAGCCGGAGCAGAGAGGGGGAAGGGGGAAGGGGGGTTGGTCATGATGTTGCTATAGCCCTGACCGTACCGTCTACGCTATATAGCATTCCCCTTACTCCTCCTCATTTAACTAGAGCGAAACATGCCACGGTACTGCTGGACGACGACTTAATTAATCTGTAAGAGACATACACGACCAAGGAATGGGAAACAGTGGACAGCACCAAGGCTCCAACAAATCCTCCACATCAGAAGCTGCGCCAGCGACGTACCAGGCTCCAAAGTCCCTCAGCAATCTTGAATCCAGCGGTTGGTATCGAACCCTCACAGGTTCAAGACTTGTTACTGTATCACTCTTGTGCTTCTCACGCTTGATAGGCCGAAGCAGCTTTGCCGTCCTCGCCCAGACCTTGCGTTTTAATCCCCGCTTTAGCAGCTTCTAGATATCGTCGATGCTGACTGCAGGGCTGATGAGCTGCAGGAAATCAGAAAGTTCCACATAGAAATGTGAGACTTTATATCTGCCTGCTCCGTAAGGTATCCTGCCGTTATCTGTCAACGAAACGATGATGACGGCGGACCTCTCTGCGCCGTGCAGAAGGAAATGTCGCAAAATATTTACGGCAGCCGATAGTGATTCTACCCTTAGCAGATCGTATCCGCCCTCTCCACGCTCTTCCTCGACCAGCCCTTGTCCTAAAAATGACGAGATGGCACAGAGAAAGGTAATCCAGATCGTCCTCGGTATTTCAGCAAACCCACGATCATCTGTTCTGAGAGAAATCAGGTCACTCGGACTTACTAGGCTCTGCCGGAAGCAGAAGTCAACCAGTCTTAGGCAACTACAGATGTCGTCCAAAGACGCCACTAAAAGCCGCGCGGCCTCCTGATCACCGAGTTTCCGCAACTTCAATTCCTCCTTGAGCCGGTCCAGAGCATATGAGGTGCACCCGGAGATTATGAATAATCCAATAGCGTCGATGAGCCACAAACCTCCCCAATCCTCGTGTCCACAGCGGCAGGATATGGCTCCGCTTTTAAACCGCCAGCCTATGTTCAAATTATCTGGTCTCAAGGGATGGCTTTTCATATATTTAATGTGGTAAGCTTCCAGTGCCCGCAACCAGTGATTTTGGAGCAGGCCTTGGCTGGTGAGGAGGAAAGATTGACACTCAGCGCTGGTTGTGGGCCAGTCCCCAGGCCAAAATATCCTTCGAGCTAGCAGGATTCTCAGATAAACGTCGAGATTTGAGGTATCCATTCCTTTTCGAGCGTTTTCTCCCCAGACAGCCCCAAGCCCGCTTTGGATATAGTCACGGGCTGTTCGGTGGAAAAACTGTACTCGGACCTTGGAGTTATACTCATTCGTCTCCAAACGGCCGCAAGTGTAGGCGGCAAGCTGTCGTCTGACTAACTGGCAGCGTTTCTCAACCTCCTCATCAGTGTACGGCTCATCTTGGGCGTCCGAAGGGAAGGTACCGCGGTCGAGGTCGTCCAACCAGGAGAAGTCAAGGGCACAAAGGGGAGAATTAAAAGGATTGTTCAATGCGAGGCGTAGCATCTTGCGCGATCGCTCTTGGCCTGCAGGCTCCACGGTGCTGAGCATTTTGGCAAAGAGGCTATCCAGATCCCGCGGTGTGCTTTTGACTCGCTCTTGAAGAGCGTGAACGGAATCACCGTGAGCGATCCCTGCGACGACAGATCTTGTGACGAGACGGGCCCGGAGAAAGACTCCGTCGGCCATATCGAGTATCTCATTGACTATTTCTGTATAGCCGTCGCCTGGTTCTTCACAGTACCTCTCCTTAATCTGTTTCTTGACTTGGATGAGCACAAATTTTCGAATGTCGCTTCTCGTCAATTGTTGTAGCTGAAGGACCCTGTCTGGACTTCGGAACGTATCGGTAAATGCTATATGTGGCCTGGAAGAGCATATGACCTTGACATCGTCGCACTCTCTCCACTCCTGTAGTCGTCTGGCAAGATCGAGGTGTCCCACGTAATCTCCTTTGTACTCGTCGAGGCCGTCGATAAAGAAGCAAAAGCGGTGATACGGGAAAGTGGTAGTTGAAAGTAGGCGTTGCATTGCCTCCTGGAGTTCTTTGAGCCGAAACGGAACGTTGCCCACCTGCAGGATGCCATTTGTGTCCCAGTCTCCGGGGAAGATCTTGGATATGAGTCTGGGGCAGTTCCGCAGCGTCTCAAAGAGAATAGATCTGAGGAGACCTTCGAGAGAAGTCTGGAGGGAGTCCCCAGAGTTGCAGAAGAAGAAATTCCCAAGGCATAGTCTCTTTTTGCCGGCCCACATCAGGAGCTCCTGTTTCACCTTTTCCTCCTGCGCCAGGTACTTCATCAGCGTCGATTTTCCTGAACCCGGTTTTCCGCATACAAAAAACACGCCGCTTTCATTCCGTAAGAAAAAGTTGAATCTGCGAGATGTATGGGCCCTGAGTTCCGCACCTGAGAGTGTGCTCCAGTCTGAAGGCTCGGTAAGCGAGACGCCGCCGCCAGTTGTAACCTCTGATCCGATGTCAACGATCCAGCGAAAGGTGCCGTACTCGGGATCCGAAACAGAATCCTCACGTTGATGCATAGAATCAAAATACAAGCGACTGAGAATAAAATTCTCTTTAGGGAGAGTCCCCGCTAATGACTGGAGATCATTCAAAAGGTTGCCAAGGCGAGGCAGTTCATCTGTGTCGGTAGCTCCGGCTTTGGCTATTGGCTGCTCCGTACCAGTATCAGTTTCTGTCGGCGTGCCTGCGCTTGGGCTCTGCTGCACTGGGTGTACCGCCGTCGCGGAAGACGAAGCTGAGCGCAGCTCTTCCAAAATCCGACGGAGCTCGGCTCGAATCCCATCCAACTGGCTAGCACTCTCAGACGACAGCCTGAGTCCCTCGGACTGTAACTTGTCGAGACGAGTCTGGACTGCATTTTGCCTGTCACTGCGCAGTGTCTTAGTCGCCAACTTCCACATGCGGTGGAACATCGAGGACATACCCCATCATGAAGCTAAGTCGCAGCAACAACTCCGCTTTATACTCGCCCAGTCGTTTCTCAATTGTGACGATATCCTTATCCTTCCTCATGCTTTTGAGCTTCACTCTGGCGCTTTCCCACCTCGAAGCATCCTTGGCCTTCAAAGTCTGCAGGATCTGCTGTAGCTCCTCGGAGAGCGAGACACATTGCCGCCCGAGTCTGGCCAATGCCCTCTCATGCTTGTCGCCCGCTTTAAACTCGGTCGCTAGGTTCTTCGTAATGTCATAAAGGTCATCTAGAACATTGCTAACGTGGGCGTTTTCGTCCGCCGTTCCGGCCGGGGATGCGTACACCTCGTACGTGCCTCTCACCAGCTTCATTAAGAAGTCGATGAAATTAATGATTGAGGCCGCAAGACTGACGGCCACGATAGCCTCCATTCTACTAGCTATCTGAGAGCGCGACTGCCAGACGCCCGTCGATAGCGTGAGGATCTAAGCCCGAACAACGGAGGAGAACCCCGCCCGCGGGCGTTTCCTAACTCCCTCACCACCACCCGAACACGTGATGATATATATGGCGGGCCAATGGCGGAGCAGCGGACGCTCAAGGAGCTCAACCACCTGTTTGCAGTGCTGACGGGCGCCTTCGTTCATACGTTCTGCGATCTCTGGGGTGAGTTGAGTTATCGCCTCCCAATGTCTGTGATTTCCTAGCTATTCTGCACATACCTCCATACTAGAATCATAAATCCACTGCTTCATTCCTACGCAAGAGCTTAAATATGAGGTGGCTTCAGCAGCCAGAGCAGCACGCGCTATACTTCACGTAGTGTGTAATACCGGCTGCGTGCCAACAAAACGACTAAGAGTCACTGCTATACCGACAACAGCAAATGAAATCATAAGAGCAGCTTACCATTCTTGCCGGCGATCCAAATAGTGCCGGTGAGAGGTTGTGTACCATGCAGAGGCGCTTAAGGCGTGCGATAAAAGGGGTAGACTGTTGCGGCTATGTATATTGAAGAGCGAGGTACCTTATATCGGCTTATCTGAGATTAGCAGAAACAATTCGGCGATCATGTAGTCGGTTCGTTCCAGTGCATCTACTCCTTGAAGGTATCACCCTGCCCATGCTGTAACTGGTCAGGTAGGCTATCAACAGCAACGACCCTTTATCTGTCCAATTGCTATCTCTAATGCTTGGGTACTAGCCCAGTGAGCCACAAGATGAGCCATAAGCGGGCCTTCTAGGGGGTCATGCCGCAGACAAACATCCGCCGTCTTCTGGGATCTGTAGCAAGGACATAAACAGTGCTGGTTGGGCTAATTTGAGGAGTCGATTTGTTGGCATCAGTCTATACAAGACAGCCAAGGTCATCTGAGACACTTACCTTAGTGAACTACACTTCAGATGCCCTCCTGTTGGCCTCACCTCACCGAAGCCAATCCCGAGCGCCACGGGACATTTCTTTCTCATGCCAACCACAGCTGTCTTCTTCCCCGCTTCTCTATCAAGCCCAGTTTTCCATCCAGGACAAAGTGATCGACATTAGCATCATTGAGAGCATCAAGAGGGTATACATCAAGAACATGGGCCCTTGCCCCGACAGGAAACATCGTCAGGCAGAAAGCTATCAGAAAGACCCAGTTGGAGGCATTTGCGTGTGTCTCCTGCGGTATGGGTATGCTTGTATAGGTACCACATCGGCGAGGCTGTCGGAGATGGTGAGAGAAGGCGCGTATACGGCCGTATTGGATGCTGAGGTTTCTGAGGTTTTGGCTCGAGATGAGACCCTCCCAACGTATACGTTACATACAGATATCGAAACTTTCAATCAATCCACCGTGTCTTCGAGGTTCCTTCCCTTTTTTACCCTCCGTGGTCTTCCTATGACGACGACTTGTAACTAGCATTCTAAGTTCTCTGGGTAGGCGGAGTCGGTTCAAACAGGATAGGTCGCAGAGGGGAAGCATCTCAGCAGCTCATGTTCGCATAGCTAGCTCATTGAGTCGACTGAGCGTCTGGGAGTCCGAGAGTCGCACTTTTGCTGCAGGAGTTGCAGACCACCCGTTGATGGACACTTCTAATCTTGACGTCTCGTCTTACCATTCATTCACTAATTTCCTAGTTCCAACGGTGCATAATGTATGCACATCAAATGGGCGCCCATGCAGTGCGGAATGCGGAATCCACTTAAAACATAATGACAGAAAACTGCCGAGGGGATCTGACAGGTGCGGAGATAGGTACGTCAGCGAGATCAGCACATAATTATCCTGCATTATAATCGCTGTGCGACCCCAAAGGCGGAAGGTGATATGACACTGGAAAGCCGGGAAGGCTACCCTCGACATGGTTCGGCCCCTCACCGGCTATGCTCCTGACACTGGTTGATCCGTTATAACAGCAGCATCTTTGGCCTGTCAGGATGCACGCTGAGCTTTTGACGACATTTCTGTCTCCCGGCTCTGGAAGCCCCGACACAAAGCTGGGTCTTGGACTAGACGCATGCAATGGCTCTCAAAACCCTAGGAATCACCTCAGTTGTCGCACACTTGCCCGAAACATCCCTTTGGGCCAACAGGAAATGCCTCCTCATTTGCTCTGTTGTGGCCATTGCCAACATGCAATACGGCCTTGACTCGGCAGTTCTTGCTGGTCTCCAAGCCATGCCAGGCTTCCTGATGGTGTTTGCCCACCCTGATCCCAATCTCCGGGGCGGCTATGGCATTGATGTAGGTACCTGGCTAGCTAAATGGCCTACTTGGGCACCAGAGAAGCGAGGCTGACCCAACGTACCTAGCCAACCTTCCAGCAGCTCATTGGGTCCTTCCTCACCCTCGGCGCATTCCTCTCATCCATCACAGCCGGTGCCTTCTCGTATTTTCTCGGCCGCCGCCCCGGGCTTTGGGTCGCGTGCATTCTGACGGCAATCGGCGCAGCTGTCCAAATCAATACCACAAACTGGGGTGTCGTGTATTTTGGGCGCATCATTATTGGCGTTGGGAATGGTTTTCTGGTCACTTTCTCCAACATCTATTGTGCGGAGGTATCCCCAGCGCACTTGCGAGCTGTCATGGTAGCACTGTTCTCCGTCTGGGTGAACATTGGGTCTATTATAGGCGCAGCCGCCAACAATGCAACGCAAACCCGGCTGGACAAGTCATCATACCAGATCCCACTGGGCATCCAGTTCGTCGTGCCAACGTTGCTGGCGATCGGGCTGTTCTGGGTGCCAGAATCTCCAAGGTGGCTCGTGAACAAGGGAAGACATGAAGAAGGCCGAAAGGCGTTGATGAGGCTGAGGGGCAATTCAATGCTGCGCGAGGAACTTGAGCTGGAATGGATAGAGATGGTGAAGGGAATCGAAGACGACAAGAAGCTGGCTAGGACGACCGGGGCGCTAGACATGTTTCGAGGTGAGCGCCCGTCGCAGAACGGAGCGGGTCTCTGATGCTGATGGCTTCCAGGAAGCGACCTCCGGCGAACGATGCTCTGTTGGGCCGTCAGTGTCATGCCGACGGCCTCGGGCGTCTGGTTCTTGATCAGTTACTCTACATACTTCATGATCGTGTCGGGTGTCAGCGTCGACGACTCATTCAAGTTCTCCATCATGAAGACATGCATAGGGTTCATTGGGGTCTTTCTGGGCATGTACCTGATGCGCTATGTTTTCGGACGGCGGAGCACCATCATGATTGGTGGTTTGTTGCAGGGTATGTGCCTTCTCGCCATGGCCTTGACGGCCACCACACAAGCTGGGACCGAGCTTGCCCGAAACAGCGTCATCGCCTTCGTGGCCCTGTTCTTCTTCTTCTACAATGCGTTTGTCGGAGACGCATCGCACCCCGTGGCCACGGAACTTACGAGCACTCGATTGCGGACTTGGACGGTGGGCTCAGCAAACAGTTTGGGTTACCTGTTCGCCTGGCTGGCGTCCTTTTGCTCGCCGTACTTTATCAACCCGGACAAACTCAACTGGGTAAGGAGTTTCCCTTCCGAACGGAAATAGGGCACTGGCTGACATCAAGGTGGTCAGGGAGCGAGATACGGTTACATTTGGGCCGGGTCTAGCTTTATCATCAGCATCTTTGCCTTTTTCTTCCTCCCGGAGCTCAAAGGGCGTACCTTGGAAGAGATCGACGAGCTCTTCGAGCGGCGCATCCCAGCGTGGAAGTTCAAGACGACCAAGACTAAAATAGCTGACGAGGCTCGAAAGGAGGTGGAGGGTCGTAGAGAGCGGTTGCAAGAGGCCAAGGAGCCGGCCGAGCTTGTCAAAGAGACGAGCGCTTCATCGTAACTAGACAAATGCAGAGAGCGCAACTTCGGAAGACCAATGGTAGGCGTTCAATGTCAATGGAGCTTGTCGAACCAGACACCGCTAGATGGTATTTAATAATAGAAAGTTGATGACACAAAATTGGTGCTGGTGAGAACGCTGAATTGTTGCAGAGAAACCCCGAATCTGCTGCAACGGAAATATCTCTATCTAGTAGACATCCGAAAGCAGAAATCAAGCCATTCCACCATTTAATCTTTAATATCTTATGGAGGAAATTCGAGTGCTTTTTACTTCACCTATATAAACAACCAACGCAGGTACCTAGGTAATTAGCCACTTGTTTACCACTTGACTGCAAACAAGGTCCCCGCGCGGTCCCGCCTGGCGAGAATCTCGCCTCGTGGCCGACTCGCAGTCCGCAAGAAGCTCAGAGCTTGTCATCTCTTGACTGCGAGAACCAGAGCATAAACCCAGACCGTGGATGGTATGGCAATAGTCCAGTACGCCCAGAGATTTCCCTGTATGACACCGCCTAAGCAATGGGATCGCGAAAAGGGCTGTCAGGAAATTGGCCGGAAGGAAAGCTAGGCATTTTTATTAGCCATTGCTAACCCGGGTGACTAATCGTAATAGAGGAGCCAGTTGTAGCCCTTCCACGACCTACAAGTAAGTGTTATACACAAATTGCGGCACAGGTAGAGACATACAGCCTTCTGCTGTAATTAGACAGGAACCAGTTTTAGCGCCTGTATTCTTTGCGAAAGTAATTATTCCACGAATGTTTGCTTCGCTAATCCCTTGGCAATGTCACGACCTAAAGCCACCTATCCGCTGATGCCTCAAATCCGACGCTGCTCTGGTTATCCTATTCGCACACATCCGCTCGATGTCCTATGTGTCGCCCAGCTTGCTGTTAATCTAAACACGATGGCTGCTTTCACCTGTTCCGAGCCTCCCTTTCCGCCATCGTACGCTCCGAATACCGTGTAAATATGCGTCCTGACGTGATAGTTCAAGACAATCACGTTCGAATCGGAGAACTCGAGGAGGCGGTCCAGCCAGATGAGGAAGAAGTCGATAGGAACCCAAGACGGACATCCACGAGGGCGGCGCCATCTCACCCGAGTTTTTCAAGGTCCGCTTCGTCTCGAGAGGCGATAGGGTCCGTCGTACAGTGGCAGAGGAACTTCCTAGAGCGGAGCAAGTCTTGACTGAGATGTTTCACGGTTAAGATACAAACACACTGGTAGCTAACGGTGGTGGTGGCGGTGAAAGTCGGTCCATTTTTTGTTTTTGGTTTTGCTCCCTCCGGCTCCTACAATAGATGGCTGCAGGCCATAGGAATGGTTTCCAAGAACCACTGGTATTGTTTGGGCCTCAATTCCCGTGTATGTCTAAGACGTCTTCTTTACATACACTACGTCTACAAGAGTCTAGCTCTCTCGAGCGACCTGGCAAAGGGGAGTGTAACTGTGGGGTTGAAGGCTTCAGGGTTTGGTTTGCTCAGTTGATTCGGTGTTCTTGGTTGCCAAGCTGGGCAAAGCCACAGTAACCATCTACCCTACCAGACTCCGTCAACAAGCGTTTCATCAACACTCTGATTCTTCTCTACGTTGGTCTTGTTGCTGCGTCCCCTGCAGGGGAGGCCCCGGCGCGTCCCGCAAACACCGCTATTCTTGTCAGCACCATATTACTTGTCCCATCTTTCATCTTTGCAACATGATCATGGATCGTGCTAACGAGGTCCCATGAGCTGGGTTAAACAGCAGCCAAGATAAAGGATTCTTAGCTGTAGCGGTTAGTAATTGAGAGTTCACCCGACAGATTAGATGCCTAGTCGCTTTAATCAAGACCTTCCGGTCGTTCTTTGAGAGTGGGAACCACTGGGATGGGAACGGTTAGGATCCAATCTTTGGGATTGGTTCTAATTTGGACCTGGAGATTGATGTCATAACTGCTCCAATGATGGGATGTGCGGCTAGAGTGAACGACAACCGAAAGGAGCAAACTAAGGTATCTTTGTAGCACTGTCAGGAAATCCATGCGCTGAAGGAAGATCAGAATGCTGCAACGTGGGTTTTCTCCATAATTTACCCCCTTTTAATTCTTACCGTGGCCATAATCCTGGTGCTTCTATCGCTCCCATAATACCTATCAACACTTCGGGCTGAGAGCGATTCTGGGAATGAACACTGCTGCCATTAAACAGTGTATCAGGCTGCATCCCTTGTCCGGGACTTACTACTATTGCTTGACTACGGGATCCTGCACTTAGCAGTACTGGTGGTGTTCTAGGCAAAAAGCTGAACGGTTTAAAGCGGACTTTATTTAGAAGTATCACCGATGTGAGCTTATGAATACGATCTGGAAGGATAGGGAGGGGTACTTTGGGGCAACCAAATTGTTTGGAATGGTTTAGCTAAAGAGGGGCACAGAAGCCAATGCCTTTACTAAGCTGCAAGATGGCTATGGCCTTGCGAGGACTTGGTGGAATAACCAGCTGGCTGGGGCGCAACCGGAATTTCTCGTGACGGGGAGTGGACGGTTGACAGAAAAAGTGAGCCCTTCCCTGCAGAGCTATCATCATGATCAAAGTGCCCCATCTCATAGGTATCTTGGCATTAAATAATGCCAAGTAGCTTGGCAGTTAGGCATCCTTTTTTGAAGCGGGCAAATTATCATGATATGATATAAACAACCCCTGTGTCTAGGTAGCATCTGACTAACGCTTACCGTACGTGGTCCGCCATGTCGCGAAGAGAAGACAATAGAAAGTGAACTCACAAACAGTCGAAGGGCATAAAATAGTCCAATTCCACGCCTAATTGTTCTATCTCCTAGCCTATTCATTTTCTTATAAATACGTATGTAAAGAAGAGCTAGGTGTTGCAGGCTTTATTCTCAGGTATCCAGGCTAACGTAGAAGGTTTTTCTCACTTGGAGGGTTGAGAGATAGTAAAGATGGTTGCCCCAAAGATCGGCAAGGGGGCTGGAACTTTAGGAATCTGAGCGCACTAGTAGTGCTGATGTGATCACGAATATTGTGTCGGCAGGGATTGCTGCACCCACGACTTTCGCCAGTGATCCTAGGATCTCGTGATCTCTCAAGAGAGACTTTGCCCTTTTACGGTAACCGATGGCCGCAGTCAACGCCTCGGCCCGCCTTGTAAGAGATACGGATGGCTGAGTGAGCGAAAACTGGGGGCATGGGTAAGTGGGAAGTGGGTAGGCGGGGTTGAACCGTTACGTGATGTTGACTCTGGAGGTGTATATAAATTGGATCCCCAAGGACATGACAATGGACCAGAAACTGTTTCCATCGGCAGCAGAACCCGCAATCAAACCTCAACTTGTTATAACCTTCCTCATTACTAGACAAACTCAGTCACCAGAATCGACTCATCCATCTGCCACCCAAGGTGCCATTCAAGATGAAGTTCTCCACCGTCACCATCCTCACAGCCCTCGGCTTAGGCTCGTCTACCGCCTCGGCCCAGAGCGTTCAGCAACGGTTCCACGTGTACTGGAGCCAGGACACTGTCAGCGGCACCGGCGCCTGGATGTACTATTTCTTCGGCGGGGAGCCCAGCTGCAACGACGTGTTTACCACACGGGGCGTGTTTGAACAGAGCAACCTCGACAACCGCGAGGGTGTCATCTGCCAGGGGAACGGCTGCTGGAACGGCAGGCCTCATGAAATCACTCGCTTCGAGTTCAACGCCCCCAACTTTGGGCGCTACAGTATGTTTACTCTTCAATATGCCTACTAATAGCCAAGGGTCTCGTGATGACTGTGATAATCATGATGATGATGCTAACCGAAGCCCAACCTTTTCTTGACAGATATTGAGCAGATTACCAACGGCCAGTTTGCTCTGATGAGCACTGACGGCCGCTGGGTCGGCGCCTGCCAGGCCAACCGCGACGACACCTTCGTCTGCGGGGCTCCCTTTGCTATGACCGGCGTCAGGTTCTTTATCTGCGAGAGAATTTACAGCTGAGAAAAAAGCGGATGAGGCGAATGGTTATTTACATAGTTGCTCACTTTGTAGAAAACAACACCCTTCTCAGGCCTCCTTCTACCGCGCTTATCTCGATTCTTCAGTTCTGATTTGAGAATGAAGCCTGTTATGTAGGAAGAACTGCCGTTACCAAAAACTGCATAGTATTTTGTATTAAACAATTTCCACAGGCAAAGCTTTTGTAGCACATTTCCAATCCTTTAGCATTCTTGTCTACTGCCTGGGAACTAATTCATATTTACTTTTCAGGTTGAATAGTGACGACAGTACAGATGGCAGATAGCGAGGGCAACCGCGGTAATAGTACTGGAAGCATTGAACCAACGAAGATAAGCAGGGTTAATTGTAATTAAGCGCAACTCTATAGGACGCTCCCGAAGTCTGTGACCAAGAGCCAAGAGAAGAGTTCGATGCGTGACCCATCACCCGTCAGTAGGGGCTCTATCTCCTGTGTTCATTGCCAGTCATGCTGTCAGCTTTATTGCTTGCATCCTTTATGCATTCCTGATTCACACATGCCGTCAAGGCGTACCGAAACCCTCGATCGTGAAGGGTGAGCTGTATAGTAATATGTACGAGGCTGGCGCCACGAGAAGCGAGTTGGCTAACACCACACTCCTACCCTCTCCTCCTTGCAAGGAATGAAGCTCCGAGTTTGGCAAGACAAAACTATATCCGCTCAGGTCTGCCAAGGAAACGAGCCTCGATGCCCTAGTCGAGCTCTATATACCCGACTCGCCTGTACACCGTTATAAGGGCTTGAAGTCTATGGGTTAAAAATAGATACCTCAGTAACGCCTCTTACATGCCTATCCTCGAATCGTCTTTCCATATTGGCTTGGGTCAAACACCAGCGTGTCTAAGGGTGACACGAGGCCCGTTATAGCCGCGAGCCCGAAGCCATCCATCGTATCACCACCTCCAAGTGCTGTGATCAACCTACCAATGGCCTTTACGATGTAGCAGTCGGACATGCTATCTATGCATATGAATGCGCAGGTCGGGTCTGCTTTCTGACTGCGTCGCAATCATCTTTGCTACGACAAAGGAAAATAAACAGTGTATCACGACGACCTCAACAGTGGCTCAAATGTGGTTGATTGAGGTTATTCCTTCACTTGGTTGTGGTCCTTGGGCGACGCCCATCACGTCTAAGTATCGCCAACTCACGTGAGCCCGTCTTGGCACCCCCTTAACTAGGGTTCACGTTCTAACAGCTATTCAAGTGTTCTGCTGTTTCCCTCGCGGCCAGAGATCAAAGTGATCATGACAAAGTCGGCGGGGCTGGCTTCGCCTCCAATGCCATTGGTGAGTGCTAAGAACTAGCCACGCCGGTAGTAAGACCAGCTACAGATCTAGCGTTATAATATTTCCTAGTAGGCCATTGGAGAGCATAATCGAGCCTTAAAGCTATATGGTATATTGCTCCTAAAGAACATAGGCCAGGTAATATATTGCAAATAGCTCTATAGATAATTTACATATTGAGTCGGGGAAAACTGTCCCCGGAAAGTAGGGGCCCTCTAATTAGAGGGAGGCACGTACAGGACCAGCAGCGTGATGTTGGCAGAACCCTAGGAGGCCCTTGGCAACGAGGGGAAACAAGGTTGGATCCAAGTTTGAATAGGTGCAATAGTCAGATAATATCATCTTTGGAAGTGTTGAGTGTAGGAGATTCCCCTATCATGCACACGGGTTGGTGCGTGTTTGTGTGCATTTTGTGTGAAGCTTTGCAAGCCTGAGGGTTAGCAGGGGAGATGAGCCGTATTATGCTCTCAGCAAGATGTCGGGCAGGGGCCTGCTGACGCGGTTTGGCTGTCTCGTCAGTTGCCGAGTCGAATGTGATTAACTCATGCCCAGCCAGTACCGACGCAAACCAATTTGTGAAGGGGCCGAGAGCGCCTGTTTGCGGAGGCCGTCCATTGCCAACGTTGAGAGGTCCGAAGAGTTGGGTCGAAGAAGAGACGGCAGAATAAATGTCGAAGCGTTGACGCAATGTGTGCGACAAGCAGTTAACTCGCACAATATCCAGCCACTGTGCTTTAGGCAGCAACCATAGAATGCGCAATAATGCAACTGCCGTATTTCAAATAGGTCCTTAGGTAGATTAGTACATATACTAGTTAGTAAACGGAGTCACAGCAAGGTTGCGACATCATGAACCAAAATTGTCAACACCGTTTCAAACATTTATTAGGTGTTCACTGCCTCCTGCGCTAAAGATACCTAGATACCTAGGTAAACAGGTAGGATAGACTTACAACTGAAGGCTGGAGTTTGGAGTTACCATTAGCCTCAGTTCACACTCCATGGTTGCGAACGCTCTGTGCCCGGTCCTGTTGTCTAGAGATATTGTCATCAAGTACCTCTGTACTGTCCATACCTAACAACGAGATCTTGGCTAGCTACAGCAGCGACACGGCCAAATGCTCGCTGAGGAATGCTAACAGCGGAGTTAACGAATAGAGCTTCTGATTGGTCAAGTCAAAAAGGGAGGACGAAGCTGTCGAGGCTCAAATGCTCAGTCAAAACCACTAATTCAAAGAGGGTAAGCTAGAGTAACCAAATACCCCCGGTAAACCAGGGAAAACTGTCCGCAATGGTCAAGATCCATTGTCCAGATGGAGACGCGCGCATAAATGGCGCCTCAGTAGTAAGATCTTGCAGGTGGACCCATATTTTCTTCCGCACCATGAATAGGGGGTCGAGGCCATTGATCCTTAGACTGGAAAAGACCATCAATATCGGAGCCTACTTCCACACTTGTTGCAGGTTCAATCTATAAGCACTATTTGCGTACAAAATAAACTCGCCTTAGGTAGAGGCAGTTCTATCTGCACAAATAGTTTTGACCTTGTCCAGGTTGCAGGGACCCAATTTCAAATCGTGCCGTTGCTTCACCCGTGTTGTCTACCTTGTCCGTCCGGATACGATCTCGTTGTCCCTGCCCTGTCCCTTGTTCTGATAGTAGATTAACGTTCACAAGATGTCGAATATAATATAGTACCTAGTCGTTAAGGACTTCTGAGAAGGATAGGGATTGAAGACTGGAAAAAGACGCTGCCTGATGCTCCCCAGGCAGTTCCCAGGGCCTAGATGAATCACGACTCCCACGAGAAAGTTTCGGTTCAGAACAATAGCACTAGGGCCCCGGAAGGGAGTTTACCTTGTGCGGTACGTGGGCGAGCAGGCGTCTTGCCGTTCTATCCGGGCCATGGGCCCTTGCGTCACTCCAACTGTTTCCGTGCTACCAATCAATGCTTTTAGTCCATACCTTAGAGCGTCCGACAATAACCATTAGTTGCATAGTGCAATTTCCCCACGCCACCACAATCGGCCTATCGCCTTCGACCAGCCGGCGTTTGTAAAACGCCCACAAATAGATCAACTGCAGCGTTGTAGATAAAATTGGTTTCTTCCCTAGCATTGGTTAAGTACACAGCGACCTGGGCTTACGGTCTCGTCGGTCCAACCGACCGATGCAGTCACTTGTAGATAACTTAGTGGACGACTCGGGCCTCACCCGCACAGGATGTACCTGCATGCGGACGGAAGAACGGGAATAATCAGACCAAAAAAAGGTGTGCTGCGCATGATTGGCTTATTGTGTCTAGCGGCCCAGCCCAGCTTGGATAAACCCCGGGCAACGAAAGGAGGTGCCACGAGGGCAGCCCAACGGCTTGGTTCTGATGGCCAATCCTGGACTGTCGCGTTGTCTTTGCGCCTCACGCCGCAAAGTGCTTGGTTGCGACGTCCCCCTGCTTGGACCTCAGTCCCTGGAATTTCATGCTCCTCCTATATTTAGCCGTAAGTCTGCGCTAGTCTTCGGCGCAGTTCTAGCGGTGGATCTCCACGCCGTGGAGTTATTCTTCCGAGGGCGGATTCCAACAGGAGAGAAGGGTAAGCTCGGACGGGAACGGAGATTTTGTCAACATTTTGGGAGATAGTGTTTGATGCTGTGGGGTTCTGCCGTCGCTGTGTGGGGAGAATACACTCGGATAGGTACCAGTTAGAATTTGCGAGCGGGATCTTTCACGCCAACCCCACTCATTTCGCGTCCGCGGAGCCCGAAGTTAGTGCACGCCAAGCCAGGGTATCACACCGTCTTACTCCTTCTCGAGCATCCCTGTAAGGGTGATGCGAGCAGATCTCTTGTTTATAAGAAAGCTAGCGCCATCTCGATCGATCGGTTACGACCCTGGCAAACCCCAAACCAAGGAGCACACCACGACACCATGAAGTTCACTACTCTCCTCGCGGCCGCCCTCCTCCCCGCCGGCCTGATGGCCGCTCCTGTGGTTGAGGAGATGTCGGACATCACTCCTCGCACCGACGCTGCTAGCGACTCCAGCGAGCTCTTCCAGCGCGGGTCCCAGGTATGCGAGATTGTCGGAGACGCCATCAGGGTCAACTGCCGCGCCGGCCCCGGCACCAAATACAGGGTTGAGGCCACCTTGAACAAGGGTACGAGGTGGGAATTCCACTGTGTCCGGAGCGGCCAATGCGTCACCATCGACGGGTTCAGGAACTGGTAATGAAGCAAGAAAGCCATCATCCAGACAGGCCATGGCTAACGAGAACTCTCCTAGCGGCTGGCATTACATGACGGCGAGGGGTAACCTCGGTTGCTATGTCAGCGGTCACTACACCGACGCCTATTGCACTTTCAGTACGTCGTTCCCCGCGTTCTCGTCGCCTCCCCCTCATAGAATCTCCCAGCTGACGATCTACTCACTGCAGGAAACCTTGGGGACTGCGAGGATGATAAGGTCGCAGACCCATTTAATTAAGCCCGTGGATGCCTTTAGCAGGCCACTCGGCGCCCTCAGTTACCTGATACCCCAAAGCTCCAGGATAGAATTCTTTCAACATGGCTTCTTTTGTTCCAATGATACCTAAATATTCCCTTGGTGAAGGGCTGTGCGGACAACTTGGTAGCCAATGATGATGATGTCGCCATAACAAGCACTTATGTGCAGTGCCTAGTATTCTCCATACTCGGCTGTGTTCTGCGTCGACTGGTTATCTTGGCCTTCCTCCTCCTTTCCTGTTTGGGACTTTCTCAATCTCTAATTGGCCGCCCTGCCCGAGGATGGTCTTGGTTCAACCCACAGAAGCAGCGGGATTGAACACACGGTCTTGGCGTGATAGGCAAATATCTGGCGGTCAGACATTGAACAGGCTTCAGAAGTGCTTGCAGGTTGTTGCTGGCTGTCGTTGGACGAGGTAGCGTGGCCCAAGAGGGTGTTGGGGCTGACGGATATCGATAAACCGAGCAAGCCACAATGTCTTCAACACCGTGATGCGAACTTGGCCTGGTTTTACCGCAGTGGTCGATCGGAACGAAGTCTTTGGTTCGGAATTCGGGTAATATTGCAGTCAGGCTAGCGTCCGAATTGACTTTTTCCTACATTTCAATGCACTGCACCTTGTGGCTGAGCTCAAACCCCAGTGCCCCAACCATCGTTTGCAATGCCCCTGCCAGTCTCCAAAAAATCCATCCGTCTTGCAGATATCCATCACGTACCCGTCTTCGCACGTTTCTAGCAAGGATCCTACTGAGAAATCTAACGCCATCTTCTTTTGTCCATCCGGATCGCCCGAGGACTCGAATAAAAAAAAATTGTCAAACCTTGCGACTAATCAGATCAGGGGGTGTGCTCTGTCCCCTGTCTACGCGGTTGCAGTGATGAGGATCTCCAGAGCTGAGCGGGTTTGCCGCAATCCCTACGGAGTAAAGCATACCAGGAACCTTTCGGAGTCTATGTGTAGAATTTCGCTCTGAAATATACGTTGGAAGCTGGCTATGGACATACAGTACTGCCGCTTGATCATTTCCCTTGGATTAACGTTATGCTAGATACGACATCGGTAATCATACCCGAAGATGCTTACATGTAGCTATTGGGCACCGCTGCGGCTCTATGAGAGGGCTGAGTTTTCATGCAGTGATGATTTTTGCTGGGATGCGTCGCACTCGGCTGGCCCCTGTGGTGATTGACGAAAAGCGCCTTACCGTTCATGTGCCGTCGCGGTGGATACCGCTTCCGGTTGGCACGAAATTACCGGACAGGGGAGGCTCAGCTAAAGGGGGCTAACAGGGTTGATCATGCAGACCCCGGACATCCCCGCAAATTGTTTCATCACGGCTCGACTTGGGATGTCATCATCGGAGAACGGAAAACAAACTTGTGGGCCGAATTCGAAGATATTGTCTTGATTCCAAGCAAGCTAACCAAAGAAAGGTATCATACGCAAAGACAGCCACCCAACCCAGCAACATCTATAGCCGTCGTGCTCAGATCACCCCAAGCTCATTGCTCCATCTAGCCTTGACCGTTATTAACCAAGGATCATCACGTAGCATCGGATATCAGCGAGTATTTCTTTTTTTTACGGCTTCTGCTCTCCCGGGTAGGACATGCCGCTGGGGGCTTTATAGGCCTCCTGCACGGCACCGTTGCCAAGTTCGCGGTCCGCGGCCTCCTTGTCCTGCTGGACGATGGAGCAGCAGCCGCAGCAGCAGGACGTCGCAATGTCGAACAGGCAGCTGCCCTCGAGGTTATGCTTGGTGCGGATATCGGCGCGCTGCATGGCGACGGGGAGCCACCAGAGGCCGACGCAGCCCGAGGCGCACATCAAGAGGCACTAAGAAACGCGCTTTTGTTAGCAAGCAGCCATGGTAAAACTACTCGTCAAGGCACGAGTGACATACAGAAGTGTTGATGGGCTCATAGCCCTCAAGCGTCGGGCTCTTGCGCAGCCGGTGGTGTGTCCGGCCGAACACGACGCAGGGAACGCACCAGGCGAAGAGGCACGTGTCTATGGGGTTCCAGAACTCAAAGAACGAGTTCTTCCATGACTGGGCGCCCTCGGGCGAGCGAGAGTTGATGTATTCGCCGGGCCGGGCCAGCAGGTCGTTGAAGCGCGCCGTCCACTCGGCCACGTCGGCATCGTTGATGGGGCCCTGTGCGGCCGCAGGCTTCTGCTGCTGCTGGAAGTCTTGTTGGGGGGCGGCCATGGTGGATTATCTAGGAATTATTTCTGGGTTCTAGGGGAAAGAGGCAATGTAGTGGCTATAGCCGGGTATCTTGAGAGATAGTAAAAAGAAACTGTAAAAGGAGCGACGAGAATGGTTGACTGCCGATGATGGTGATGAGAGCACGATGGATGAGAATGACAGACCACGGGGAGGCGCCGAGCTCGTCTTTATACTTTTCAGCCCCAACATCGATCTAGACTCTGCAGCACAGGGGTGCGGTCAAGCCGCAAACGGCTGTCTCTGCGAATCGGCCATGCAGCAGTCGCCGTCACCGAAAAGCAGCAAGCAAAACACATCACGGGCGCTGCAAGAGTGCTTACTGGCCTTCGACAAGGTGGTGATTGGCTGTGGGGCGGTGGAGATGAAGTGGCCGTGCCGTCGTCTGGAATGTCTATTCCGGGGCAGGGCTGAGAACACCTTGGCCCTCTGAACCAAGCCGGACCCTGGCTAGACTTGCGGACCCCGGCTCAGCCCTGCAACCCGGGATGGAGACGGTCGGGGAGAGTCAGGCCGACTCATGTCGTTTCTTACGGCACCGGGATGGAATGCCTATTTGGCTCGGACGGGACCGTGAATTTTGTGTCTGCACGGGTCAGGAGAGCTTGGCCAGGCTACGCGAGCCGTCTGCGAAAACCAGGGTTCGTTTGGTGCCAGGAACGAAGGGCGCCACGGTCCCAAACACTCGGATTGGCGGCTTGCATCAGGGTTTTAAGATTAGTATCCTTCTGCTCGAGAAGAATATCTATAGCACAGCTGAACGCGGTGTCCGCGGGACCGTCTTACTCACATCAACACAACTCTTACCGGCGATCCTCATGTGCCTGTTTCGCCCTAAGATGCAACATGGGATCTGAGAGTGGCAGCCTTATGACATGTCTTCTGGCGACTGGGTAGGAAAGTTCACCGCCAATATGTAATTAACGGTTGAGTTATCGCTCCGGTAGACCCGGGTGCATGACCGGATTCGCGTCAAGTCAGATCTTAGGAGCTATCAAAAGCACCATTGCTAACGTATTAGAAGAGGCGTATGACATTTAAACGTCAATTTCCTAGGGGCAACCTGAATTGCAGCCGAATATTAATCATTCGAACCTCCACATCAAGGCGAAGGTACCAACAGGGAAATTAATCCATTCGGCAGGAACGGTAGTTCGGCTCGCGGACAAGATTCATGTCACCATTTATCATCGTCGCTTTCATCCCTGGCCTTTCTCTCCGCGTTCACCCACATCTCAAACGCGCCAGCGGACAGGACGCCATGCAACGTTTCTGCATCAATGACTCTATGATGCACCCACTCCGAGGAAATCCGGTCCGGAAGTGGCTTTGCCGCGAGAGCGACGGGCGACAACACCGCCCCTGAGGCTTCCATAAACCGGTGCAGCAAGGCTGACGCTTGGGGTTTGATTTTGCGCAAGGCCAGGGCTCCAGTCCCCTTGACCTCGGCCTCGTCAGCCCGGCCCAAGTTGAAGGCCAGCTCTCCGCCGTCAGCAGTCGTCACTGTAAGCCACCCGTCCTCGTTCGGGCCGGTTACTTTTCCAGTATCGCCCAGCACGTCAAGTGAGACCAGCGTGGTTTGAAGGGAGTGCGGAAGCGTATGAGAGACTAGCCAGTCGCAGTCGGGCAGGATTTGGGGGACACAAATTCCGAGGTATGACTCCTCCGTCTGGTCTTCATCCTCGTCGGCAAGATTGAACTGTAGGGTTTTGTAGTTGGTTCCATTGCGGAGGGTTGTCGCCAGAGGCGCCACCAGCCACCAGAGCATCTGTTTAATGATGGCCCGCCCACGCGGAAGACCACCCCAGATCACTACCCATGAGTGGTCCGATGTGTAGACGCTACGGCCGTCAATAAGCGTACTAGAAGCTCCCGAAGGCCCGGCGTCCCCCAGATCGAAGATACGGAGTAAATCCTTGAGCGTAAGTTGAAGGTACCTTCCGGCACGCTGGTGCATAGGCCGGTCATTTTCAGTCAGCGCAAGCCAGAGGTCGAGCCTGTAGTGCTCGCGCAGCGTCAACGTCAAGCCAGTTCCTTCTTCGGCGTCTCCGTCCCAACCGCCATCCGCCAAACCCTCCACAACCCTTCTAGCTTCGTCCACAAGTTCATTCCACGCCGCATTCTCCCACCCGCCCTTCTCCACCGCCCCCTTCCACCTCCGCGTATAAACATCATCTGACGCGGCCGCGCTCTCCGCATCTTCTCCCTGCCCAATCCACCAGTACCCGCCGTCACTCTCACCCTCAAAAAACCAGCGGTACCCCCGACTCGTATAATCCGCCCTCTCCACGAACCGCCTCACCTCCCTCTCCGCACCCGGCCCGAGGACTTTCTTCCACGCGCTGCCCAGCATGCCCACGATCCGGTCCACATCGTCACCAGCGCAAATCGGCGCGAACCGGTACAGGAAGAGAAGCGGTATCCCCGGGTGGGGGTAGCCTTCGTCCGCGGCCGCGACGGCGCGGCAGATGAGCTCCAGCTCCTCCCAGCGGAGGACGTGCGGGTGCCAGTGGGCCTGGTCGTCGTGCGCTATCTCGCGCTCCCGGAGCGACGGCGTGGAGAAGGAGAGGGGAATGTAACTGAACGAGGAGTCGAAGCTCGTGGAGAGGGAGTATTGGGCTTGCGGGTTGCGCCCGAAGGAGAATGTGAGGGTGACGTCCTCGAAATGGGGCGAGTAGGGCGACGGGTCGGCGACATCGGTGATGAAGAAGTAGTCGGACCAGAACCGCTTGCTGGCGAGCAGCGGGCGGAGGGAGGTTGGAAGGGGCATTCTGGGCTTGGGGATAGGGGTTTGGCTTGGAGTTGTTGATGGGCTGGAATGGAAGCGTGATGTGGTTAAGGATATCTACATGGTTCTTGTTTGATGGTCTACTTGGTGGATTATATACTACACCGCCAGCTCTATTCAAAGCAAAAAAGCGATTGTCAAAGATTAAGTGCGTTAGGTGAGTGGGTTCAGCCTCCCTCAAGGTCCGAAACATGGCATGGCGCCGGCTTGGCGCTCTTAACCACCAGAGCCCAATCCTGTGGTTCCCAAGTCCCGACTGCCTGGCACCGCCACCGCCACCGCCGTTGACTCAGGTCGTTAATAGTAGTACAGATATAGGCGGCATCGTCTCATGCTGATCCAAGCAGGCTATTCGCTAGGCACTCGTCCCCCTGAGGCCCAAACCCTTGGCAGAACTGGGCGATCGCCGGTGTATTGACCTCCTGGAATCTTCATGTCAGCACTCCGGCAATGATAAGATCACGTCGAGGCAACTCACAGCAAAATTCAAGCTCCACAGCGGTGTCTCTGTCCCAGCAACCTTCTTTGTCAGAGCGACGCCGATGGAAGTCCCCAAGTTCAGGCTCCCCTGAACGCCGTTCTGGAAGCTGCCGCAAACAGTGCAGTCCGTTGCTATGTCGGGTTAGAACATACCGCAAAGTGTCGATTAGGGCCTCAGAGGAGCACTCACAAGTAGCAGCCTTCAGCGTGGCTGAAAGCGTGGGTGCATTCGCGTTCAACTCAGCCGCAAATCCCGATTCTGTGACATGACTCGTCAGCATTTTCGCCTTCCCTTTCCTTGGTACTTCACTCTCTACTCACCCAAAACGCTAACCTCCACGCCAACCGTTCCCCTCAGGAACACTCCAGCCCTGGCGTCGATGGCCGCCTCAACCTTGAACTCCTCCCCTTCGAAGTCAACTCCCCACCCCTCCTTCCCGGTCCCGTTCTCGTCCAGGAAATCCAACCTCGCCTTCGACCCCCCTTCCACGGTCGCCCTCGCGCCGAGCGTCGCCGTGACCGACCCACGCACGCCGCCGAGTTCCATACCGAGGCTCACCCCCACCGTCGGACCGATGGTCAGCACGCCGGGAATGGAAACCCCAGCGGGGGAGAACTCGAACACGGGAATGCTCCTCGACACGGGCTGCACCAGGTCGCCCCGGAGCGTCAGGCCGAGCAGGGCAGTGGCAGCCAGGCCGTTGTCGGGCAGGGTCACTTCGACGGCGGCGTCGGTGAGCTCGAAGAGGCGCGCAGAGAAGTGGGCCTGCAGCGTGAGCGAGCCCGTCGTGGAGCAGTCGAGGCAGGTGGCCGAGACGGTAGTGTCACCGCCCGAAGGCGAGGTGCCCGGGAGGGTGAAGGAGAGCGACTTGGAGGTGAGATTGGCGTCGAGCGGGATGGTGAAGGACGGGTTGGCCGAGACGGCGGGGTCGATGTTGTCGACGATGTCGGTGACCTTGTCGACCGCGTCGGCCGCGCCCCCCGTGATGGTGTCGACGACATTGCCGACACCCGATGAGACCGTGTCGGCTACGTCCCCCGCCGTGTCGGCGATCTTGTCGCCCGCGTCCTCGAAGAAGTCGCCGACCTTGTCGAAGATACCCGGGTGCCGGCGGTGGGCCTTGCCGGCGACCGAGGGCGGCAGAGCGGCGCTGCCGACGGTGAGGTCGAACGTGTGCGCAGCCAGCTTCCAGGTCGTGCGCTTGGCTTCGAGAATGGCCGTCTCGGCTTCGTCGTTGTAGATGAGGTCCGTCACGTTGTACACGAGGCGCTCCGTGTTCCAGCCGCAGGTGCCGGCGCCGACCAGGAGGAGGAAGTGGTTGTCGGCCTCTTGGTTCACCCACTGCCAGATGTCCTCGGCATCGTCGAAGTCGGCTTCCTCGGCGAACGTTATCTTGAACTCGCCTTCCGTTGACGGACAACTGACTTGGCGGACCATGTCGTCGATCATCTCGAGATTCACAATGTTCTCGGTGCCATCGAGTGTCTCGATGGTGAGTTTGGCCACCGTGCCATCCTGGCCGCCCCAGTATAGCGTCTCGGCGGTCTTGAGCTCGAGGGCAGCTCTCCGGTCGCGTTTAGAGTTGCCGCTGCGAGGGATACGGAGCGGTTGCAAGATGATGGGATCCGAGGGCGCCGGAGCGACGGGCGTATCTCTGCCAACATACCGAGTCTCCCTTGTTGAGATGGGATTTCTTATGCCGCCGAGGCGGCGAGAGCCTAGGCGCTCGATGGTTCTGGCTTGGACCTGAGTGCTAGCCGCCAGGGCCGCAGCCAAGAGAAAGTCTGGGCGAACCATTGCTCAAGCCCGTGAAAGAAAGAATGGATATAGCCCCGAAAGAATAAAAAGAAAGGAAAAAAAGAAGCGAAAAATGAATGACAGTCTCGGGGCACCTCTCAGAGTTTGAGTGAGTGGCTGCTCACGGCCCACAGTTGCTAGTACTTATGGTCATGGTGTTTGCAGCAGTCGACGGCAGCCGGGTAGACATATTTTAACTATTAAGCTTGTCTGCTAAAGTCGATCGGTCTGCGGATCAACTCTGTGCGGAGGATGAGCTTGGCATGTCACAGCCCCTGAGAGGAGATGAGCGCATTGAAACGTGCAAGTCGTTGGGCGGCGTTGCTGAGGTGTAATAGGGGGTAAGCTGCGATTGAAGGCTCCGATTCGCTGGAGCCCCTGGCGTGCTCTTCCACTGACACAGCATGAGACGGGATCCGGGGTAGTGGGGCTCGGCTTGCACGCCATCCCAGCAACCAATGCGTTTCAAGATCGTCAGTGTCCGACTTTCTACCGGGAATTGGATGAACCGTGGGGCGGGTCGTCCGAAACATACCACTCTATCTTTGTAGTAATTACACATTTGAGGAGTGACGGAACCTTCCGATTCAGGAGGTATCAGGCAGTTGCAGCCTCGCTAAGGTCAGGTACCTGACGTTACCTTGCAGGCATGGGTCGCTGAATGCTGGACACTGCCTCGGTCAACAAACACAGGCGGCCGTCCAGGCAGCCAGATAAAACAAGATATCCGTACTTGTCGGCCCGTTGAGTTTCATAGCCCCGATTCAGAGGTTATCGGGATTGCTGCGAGAACTAATTCAAGAATTAATCACTCGGAGACAAGCAGGGTCGCTGGTCAATAGAAGACGGAATCTCGTGCATTAAGTAAGTGATTATCAATTAACTTGGTGAGGTTTGCGACCATTAAGCTCGAGTAGGTATTCAATCTCTACGGTGCCTCTCATGCTGCGTTTGGGCCATACAATTTCCGGGCCCCAAACCGCCTTCTAACAGTAGTCTCGCGAGGGCCTCGCATCAACACCCAGGACCCCTTCAGCGACATCCAATCATCTCCACCCTCATCCTCTGGCACCATGACCGGAACCCATCCTGCGGCCTCGACTTGATCAACGTCGATCAAAAAATCGCATTCGCATCCACTGTCAGACTCAGCGCCGGACTCGTCAGTGACAGGGCCGGGCGTGCTTCCGTCTAACGACGGGCTTGTAGCCTTGGCATCGTCTCCCATTTTTCCAATTTCGTCCTGCTCTTCCTCTCCACACCGCTGCGCAACCACTCTGACCGTATAGACGGGCTCCTCATGAGAAATATCGCTCAGCGTAAACCCATCCTCCCTCTCCCCCTCTTCATACCGCAGCCGGCGCTTCGATACCCTCTTCGTTACTTCCGTTCCTAGCGCCCTCCTATCCATCTCTGCGCCCCTCCAGCGATCGCTAGGCAAAAAATCCCTCGTCCCCGCCAGCTCCCGCCCGTCCTTCACGGGATCATCCAGGGCCTGCACCGACCCGCTACCTCGAGTAGGCCGGGGCTCCTTCCTCAACGCCCTCACCCCTGCTCCCCTCAGCACGTAGTACTTCCCCCCGTTATGTCCCAGCTCTCCACCAACAACACCCAACACCTCCTTTGGCAGACCCAACCACCTCTCCTTCCCATTTCGCGACCCTTTCTTTTTCCCTTCGGCCGGAAGCAGGCAGTAGGAGTAACCCCTCCCCCAGCGCGCCTGATTCCTTCTCTCAAGCCCCTTTCTAGTGTTCTTGTTCTTTTTCTCCTTCACCATCTGCACTCGCCCCCACACCTCAATCCTTTTGTTTCCTTGACGTCCCCCCCGGGCCTGGGCCTTCACTGCGCCGACGTGGCGCTGGGGTTGCAGGTGGGAACTCTGTCGCTGCCACTCTCCCCATCCGGGAACGCTCGGCGAACATGCCTCTTGCGGGCAGTGGAGTCGGCGGATGTCGGACGGTAGGTGGGCCCACTCGGGGTACCCGTCCGTGGGGAGGATGGAGGCCTTGAGCTGGGGAGGAGGTGGCTTGGGTGGGTAAGTGTGGGTGATAGGGGCTTTCATAGGTTTTTCTTTTCCTTTTCTTTTGGTTGGTTTTTGCTGCTTGGCAGTGATGACAATGATGTGATTTAGATTGGGGTGGTTAATTAATTCGGCGATTGGAGTAACGAGTCGAGGGCCAAGTCAGATGAAGAGACAGGCCGCATTTAGTTATAAGAGAATCCTTCCGGTCGAGAACTTTAGCTGTTTTCTTGCCTCGCTGCTGGCGGTTTCGCCCGTGATTGATTTGCGGGCCGCCTAGACGGCCGCTGGTCTGATTGACTTTGTTGTAGCCACAGGGATGTCGCCTCCTTTCGGGGTCTCGGCAGGGTGCGGCGCAGCAGGCCCTCTTAGGCCGATATGAGACCGGGGGTTCGGCCGCTTTCTGGATTGATGGCCATGATATGACTTCGTTAGAATCCGGATGACATCTTGGCCCAGGCGGAACCGGAGCTAAGTGGACGAATTAGGAATTGTCCATCAACCATTGTAAGGCCGAGACTCGGCTCCACGGCTTCCAGCACTAATTGCTGTGGCAAAGATTCGTTTGATGTGTACATGAAGGGCCTGGACTTGATTAGATAAATAATTTGCCTCGAGTTGAAACCACGGTGGCGGCAGGTTTTTGTGGTCCTTGTCATAGGCGTCGTGCAGAATGCAGATGCCTCTCCAGATCGACCTAATCCAGAAAGTACCGACTTTTCTGCTGACAGTATTCCACTTATCTCCCGTCTCAGCTTCAGGTTAAAAATTCCGTATGACAGCCTGGTGGGGTTGCAGGATGGTGAGGCGCTTCAATCCATTGTCCGAAGATACGATCTCCTACTTACGGAGAACCAATTTCCAAACTACTAATTGACGATAACTATGCGGCCGTAGTGCAGGCGCCTCCCTCTCTTGCATACCTTATATAAGTGCAAACATAGGAGATCCAGCGCTCTTAAGCCCCAGCTCACTCTGGAGCGACAAGCCTAAGGCACCTGATTTAGTACTCTAATTTGTAACACTCCGTTTTTCTATTGATTAATGTTAGGCAATAGTACAGTATGACGTTGAAGGGATGTGTCTGCTTACCCGCGTACAGCCTCGGGAGGTTTCCTCCAACGCAACCTTCGATACGAGTTATAATAACATTCCTTTCTACTCGCAAAGGGGATCACTTTATGACGTGTGTTCAAACCCAAGACCTGGAAACCACAGAAACAGATATACCGCCGCTTTATCAATCAAACTAGCATGAATTGTAGCCTGCACAGTTGAATGCTGATCAATTTTTGCCTCCGCTCGCAGGTGTGATGTTTGTCAGACAAGCATCGCTATCACCTACTACTCTGCGTCTTCACAGGACTCACTACAATCCGCTTCAACTTGAGACTTTAATTGAGTTAGTCTCTCAGAATCTCTAGTAACCCGTGTGTGCGCTGTAAAACTGAATAACGGATACAAAACAACACGAAATTCTGTTTTAACGCAGTAGCCTGCTTTGAACTAATTAACCAGTATCTTGCGTGTTCAATGTGCGTCAAAAGGGGCAGTACATGAAGAAGTTCGAGAGCGTACAGCCAGGTATCACTTTCGTTGCACCTACACCAGTCTAGGACTGATACTGTAGTACAATGAACTCGGGCGAGCCAGGGTCTACAGACTTGGTAGGGGCCAACGTCCGCGCCCCATCCAATGCGGAGTCCCGAGCTCCGCACACAATCCAACCCAACGTCACCTCTCATAGCCAGCCCCCTAATCAATGCCGCATCCGAAACTCCCAAGCAACCCAACGCCGGCGTTCTAAAGATAAAAGAAGAAGAGTTAAGGCAAAAATAATTAAATAAAATGCCCGGCTCCTCCCTTTGGCTCCTCCCACCGCCCGCCCACCCGCTCCACGCGGCCCTAACCGCCCTCATCACCAGCACCCTCCCGGCCCGCTTCCCGCGCGAGTCCGCCTCGTCCCCGAGCGTCAGTCCGCACTTCTTCCCTCCGCACGTGACGCTTACTTCCGAGGTGGAGCCCTCCCGCTACAGCGCCGACCCCCAAGCCTGGCTGGACCGCATGGTTGGCCGCTGGCTCGCCGGCGACGGCGATAGCCACGTGGTCAAGGTGCGGTTCGGGGAGATCGCTACACAGGATGTTTTCTTCAGGCGGTGCTTTATCAGGGTCGGGTTTGAAGGGGTTAGGGGCCTGGCTGGGCTGGCCAGGGAGTGGGGGGTTGGTGGCGCTGCGGATGGGGAGGCGATGTTTGGGGAGGAGACGGAGAGGTGGTTGGAGTGGTGGAGGAGGGAGTATGGGCCGCATGTTAGTCTGATATAGTGAGTTTTTTTTTTTTTTTTTTTCCTCCCGTCCTGATGCCCGCTCCTAGAGTTTGCGACTTTCTAGGGCTGCCTGTGATATGGAGGCGGAGCTGACCGTGCCTGATTAGCGGCGATGTACCAATTGCGGATGAGGTGTTGCACGAGGTAACGAGAGTGGTGCGGGAGGCTGGGATTAGGTTACCGAAGGCTGGCTCGGATGGCATAGAGGAGGGCAACAGCTGGAATGGTTGGGACGGGGGAGTGGTCTGGCTTGTTCCCACCGACAAGCCCATTGCCGAGTGGAAGCCGATTGCCACTAGAGAGCTGTAGGCGGCGTACATGATACTTGAGAGAAGGATTCACTTGCATTAGATATGCCATTTCATCTAATTATGACTTGGGTGGTGCCAACCGAATGTACTCCAGCTTCTGCGCCAGTTCTGCCTCAGTCCCCCGCCACGTCCTCCCTTTGAGGTGTCTCATGCAGAGTTGCTTGCCCTCGTCAGGGTAATACAACCAACAGGCCCACTTCCGCCAGTCTCCTTCTTTCATCTCGGCTCTGGCGCGGTGGCCGATGGTGTCTTCGATGAAGGCCCCCCGCGGCAGCGCCGTGCGATTGGGGAAGACGCGAGCGAGGTAGTGCTCCGTCGCCGCAATATGTGGCTTATCGTGCCAGAAGAAGAGAGGCGTGAGCGGAATCTTGGCGGTGATTCCATCCGGGGACCTAACGGCGAAGTTTTGCTTGTGGAGATGGGTGAGAGCGCGCAGAGCAGGGAATTGCATGACGTGGTCCGACTTTGCGTACTGAATCATGCGGACCGAAGGGAAGCAGACGTATTTTATGGGCACTTTAGCAGCATCCAGGTTCCCCAAGTCGACACTGGTATCGGGCTCCAGCTGCTGCTGCTGCTGCTGCTGCTGCTGCATGACCTGGAGGAGCGGGCGGAGAGGGATCTCTGAGACCAGGGCCCAATCGTGCTGCTGAATCCAGACATAGGGCGTCTCGGTCAGCCTCAGGGCGGAACGCACAGCAAGGCCAAAGCCCAGACGCTGTGAGGGCTCGATGAAGATGATGCGCTCATCCGGGGTCTTGGTGATTGTTAGCGGTACCGTGTTCGTCTGTTGTGCATAGGCGGTGGAGCCAAACTCGGCCTCGCCGTGCACCACCACAAGATCCTCTTCACGGTGCGTCCTTCCGCTCGGCGCATACTCGTGGAGGATGAGTCGCTTCGCGTTCTGCTTGTATTCGGCGAACTTGGTGGCTCCTTCTACTGTCACGTGGCCCTTCTTGAGCCGAGCTGTCGAGCTGATGCGGTCGTACGTGTCGAGCACAAGGACGACCCTGCAGCCTGTTAATGCGGGGCAGTGCTCGCGGAAGGAAAGGAGA
This sequence comes from Madurella mycetomatis, assembly GCA_022530565.1. Taxonomy (NCBI): domain Eukaryota; kingdom Fungi; phylum Ascomycota; class Sordariomycetes; order Sordariales; genus Madurella; species Madurella mycetomatis. Next base: position 6,946,806 of record JAJTVB010000003.1, on the reverse strand, counting down.
ACCAGGGACAATAATTCCGTCGAAGGTGCCGAAGGCGTCGGCGACGTAGTGATGATGACGGTCAAGAGATCCGCGTCGGTTCCTGCCGGGACCGGACCTGGGCCCTCGTTCGAGGCCATGTCGCCCGCAGCGAGCGAAAACCCCACGCAAGCAACCCGGGCATGCGGGATCAGTTGTCAATTCTGCGAGGGTGAAGCAGCAGCCATCTGGCTGACCGGGGCCGATTCCACTATAAAGGAAGGTGGAGCGTCGTTGTATTTTTAGGCAAGGAGATTCCGCCCTGCCCCGCACAGTGCGATTCCAGACCCTGGATTCTCATACTCAGGGGGAAGTTTGTTGGAAACCGCGATGTGGGCGTGTTAGCTGTAATGACGGCTGATGTTCGGGATTGGAGACAGTGCCCAAATCTTCTTCGGCTTTGATACATGTAGGCTAGTTGTGTTTACGTCTCCCTAGATACAATACAGCCTATCTTACTTTAAAGCACTTCGCTGGTTCCCAACGGTGCTCTTCCCTTTGAAGGAGCCAATGAAAATATTCAACCGCAGGTCAAGACTCGGTTCCTTCTATCCAAGATCACACAGAACACCTTTCGGTCCCGAGTGCCCCGCTTCCTGCATGCCCCGTTACCTGTGACTGTGCCCGTCTGGATACGGCACCGTATCTACTCGACGAATCCTTAGCCCAACGTTGCCGAAGGCAATGCACGGCTACATGATTTTATTCCCCCTCTTTGTTCTCTGATTTAGAATCACCGTTGCGAAAGCAGGGCCCAAGGCATGCTGCAGTCAACGATGATCATCTGGAAGGCGGATAAGCTCAACATTGCTTCCCCCATGGTGCTGGATTGAAACAATATCGGCCCGTTCAAGACAAGCATCAGTCTCACACGCTCCATCTTACCATGCTTCTATCTGGGTACTCCCGGAACTGCGGTATTTCACGCCAAAATACCCATGGCTAGGTACTCCTGACACCTGGTGCGGGTGCGCACCGTCCATATTCAGCCTTTGATAACAGACATTACACGGTGCGATGGCATTGGAAAGACTGGAGAACTGCCTGAAGACTGGCAATAGAAGAGGTTCGCATGTGACTTCAGGCTCCTAGTGGTACCAGTGGACGTAATGCGAGCTAAAACGCTTTCCACAACAGCAACCCTGAGAGGGAGGCCGGCATCGCAGCAGCTCCCTCCGGGGGAACTTACCATACCTCTATAATGTCGCTACATCGGTTGCGTATATTGGCATTTCCACCAGGCAACATCCTTGCCGTTATGCAGGTTTGGAAACGACATGGATGAGAATGACGGGCCACGTCCCGTGATCAGTGCAAGCGATGCCCTGAACAATACTGAGTAACCACTGTTCAATATGATGTTTCGCCCTCAGCCAGCTTCCGGTGCATCTCCTTTCTGCTCACCCTCCACCGCCGAACCTCATCCCACAATGCCGCCAACATCCAGAGTGACCACATGGCGGCTGCGACTGCGATGTAAGCGGTCTTGAGCGTTGTGGGCGCCTGGGCCATCCACAGCCCAAGACCCCCGTTGATAATACCTAGCGTGATGACCCCGCGACCGTTGAACAAATGCAGGTATGACCAGAACTGTCGTCGGCCTAGTTTCTTGAATCTGACATGGTGGATGATGCCCAGGACAGGCTGGAAGAGCAAACACACCAAGACGACAAGGCCGATGATGGGATGGTAGTTGATGCTTCGGTTCGACATCTGCTCGCCAATCTTGTTAGCCATTCCGCTGCCGCTGTACCTCTCCGAGTCCTCATGATGCTCACGATACTGCCGTCGCCAAACGGCATCCCTACCTGGCGTACAAGGTGGATACCTAGGGCGACGGCGGCGATAAAAACACAAATGGATACGAGCTGCGCCAGAGCATGAGCCCAGAGCGCCAAGCGGCCAGGAAGCACACGGATGAGGAGGGACCCGCCCGGGAAGAGGACGACCATCGCCAGAGCCCCGAGGATGCCGTGGATCGCCCGCACACGCTCCGCCGAACTGACTTCGAAGTCGGCTCCGCCTTGGGAGTTGTTGGATCCCGGGGCCCCGCCAAAGGGGCCGCCATACCCCCCAACCTGCTGTGCGTGCACTGTTGACGCCGAGGCTGATCAGATCGTTAGTAACTAGCTGGCGGACCTCAAGAGGTCATCATCATTCTTGATGGACTTACCCAGAATGGCCACCAACTTCCGACTTGCATCCATCGCGTCTAACCAGTTATAGTTCCCCTAGCATTAGCATATGAAGGAGTAAGGATAAAAGAAAAGCGTTTGGAGTCAACCGCATTCTGAAGGCCCGCGTCGGTTTTAATGTCCGAGACAGAAGCCACTTTATGCATGCGTCGGCGCGGACGCAGCCGCGTGGCTTCGGACTAGCGATGGGGGCTCCGTCGCCAGGTGAGACTGCTCCACCGAACATGACACTATGCGTGGCCACTGGTCAAACGGTAGATCGATGGAAGAATGCACGACATTCCTGTGTAGACTGGCCCCACAATATACTGTTCACAGACGCACTCAAGTCGCTCGAGCACGCCGCTGACGTGATCGCAACAGTCGGGACCGACCCATGCTTCTTGCCCGGTCCAATGTGCGCTCGTGTTACGTATACTCGTATGCAAAAACCGAACAGACTCCTTCGCCTACCATATAGATAGGAGTCACCCATTCGACAAGTATGAATTTATCTTTAATTACCACGTGCAAATGGCCAGCGCGTCCCACGGACACTCCTCAACAACCACTCCCTAAAGATGCCCTTGCCATAGGCTCTTTAACCTGCAGAAGGGGTACCAGAAATGACCAGGCGACGATATCTTACCTCTTGCTCCCGTCGAGAATTGATCACCCGCGTTACCCGTCCATGTACGCCAGCAGAGTCGCACTCTCCATCGATCACTCTTTTATAACTAGTGTCTGTGCTCTATGCACCGAAACCGCTTGGCTTCGCGATTCCCTTACAAAGAGTCCACGCAGTGTAACCTTCCATATATAGCTCATCACTTTCACGGAATCGGTCATACACCCCTGGGTTTGATCCGAACTCCCATGCCCTAGAAGGCTTTACCACAATAGACTGGTGCCCCAATAATAAGCGACCTTCACGGCAAAGGAAGCAGTAATATAATACGTGCCTCACTTTTCCACATGCTCTTTCCTAGCACCAGCACTCCTGGAGCATGCCACAGTAGCCGTTCCGATGGCGGTGAAATCAACTTCACCTTGGTCGGTTGCACTCCAAACTCAGGCAGTAGACTTGGCGGGTATGTACCTTGGTGTTCAAATATTGCATTGCAAGGACTAAGGCGAGGTAGGGCTACGAGTTTCGAAGCCGTCACTGTACGGATAAAGTCTTCCAATCTCGTGCTCCCAATGATGGCTCACCTGAACAGGCCTGACTGCGTCTAGACGCTGGTCCTTCTTTTTGTCGTGGCATTTAAGCTGGGTTAGGCATTCATAACATCGGAGGTGATCGTACAGTCCTTTCTGTATCAGCCCAATATAAAAGACAAAACTACCCATTGAAAATTTCCTCTTTCGTAGATGCGCCTGTGCTGCCGCCGCTTTAACCTGTTTAGTGGGTGTGCTTGCCTGTGCAGCCGGTGTGCGTGGTGTGCCGACTACGGCGCAGCAGGGAGCCTCATTCTGCCACCCCCGGCTACAGTTGCCGCGAACCAAAAATGGAACAAAACTCGCAGGGATTCTTTTCCAGTCCAAATGTGCCTTGTAGATTTAACCCTTCTCTACTTGCGATAAATCACAGCTGTCTCTAGATTCAACACTCAATCGGCACGACATCCCTCTTCAGCTCTGGTCGGATTACAGTCACTCCCAGGGAAGAGACTCTTGCAAACACCCCGATAGATCCATATGTCGTAGAGACGTTGATGAGACAGAATGGTCGGAATCTATAGCTTCAGCTAGTTCATGCCCACGAGATGAGGAGGTGAGAGGAACAACTAGTCGATCCCTCCGATATTACCACAATACAAACAGGCAGGAAAATGATTCCCTACTCAGCGAACGGACTAGGAACAGGCGCTTTGAAGGCGTCAATCTAACTATACTGGAGGTGTAGGACTCGGTAAACGCGGGAGTTGGGAAAGGGGAGAAGGCATTGGCCAAACATCCACCACAGCACAGGAATGTTGGTGCCATAAGGGGCGTAGGGGACGACTGATTCAGGAGGGTTGAAGCTACCTGACCGAGCATCCACCGACATACATAAATAATGCCCAGGCGAAGGCCTGAATGGTGGCCAATCAAAGAGCCTCGCATCTATACCTACCTCAGGGCCAAGTTGGTCTTGTATAGTATGAAAGCCTTCAGGGACACAATTTCCAGATGGTGTGACGACGGCGAGGCAGAGTGGTACAGGACTTCAGCAGCTAATGCCTGTATCTAAGCTTACGGAGGAAAAGGAATTGGGGAGGTAGCGGCGGAGTCGGATGTTGCCTGGTCTAATCCTGGACTGATGATGCAATGAAAGCTCATGGACTAGGAACGTATATCGAAAATTCTACTCTACTGTAACGCATGAACACGCTATACCTAAGATGGGTGGGCGGCGAGAGTGGGGAAGGGGAGAAGGTATAAAAGTTGGGGGAATGTTTGACACCACAAGGGAGGGGCACAGGAGAGTGCCGATCCAAGAGTTTGAAGGACAGCTGTCTGGCAAGGCAGCCATGGGCACGTATGAATACGCCTGGAAGGGAACGCCGGAGTGGTGGCCAATCGATGAGTCTCGTGCCCATACCTGCCTCAGGGGCCAGTTGGTCTTATAGAGCATGGAAACACCCATGGATCCCGTACCGGACTGATCGACGCAGACCGAGAAGGCATACTCGTCAACTCGGATCCACCAGCATAAAAGGAGGCAACCGGACGCAGATCCATCTATAGTATAACTCAATGAACCGGGGGATAGAGAGCTAAATGTGACTGCCAAATTAGAGGATGGCAAGAGAGATGGTGTCAAGGCTCTTATACAGTTGATTCCCCCTTGCGGATCGTCCGGAACGTTCCCTCTATATAGATTTCACATAGTTCGCGGGGATCTCGTCCCCTTGTCCTCTGATCAGAGGAAGTCACGTGCCAGGACGACACTCCTGCTGCTGGATTTGGCAGGTGGGGCCAATTTTCTTTCGTGCCATAAGTACAGCAAACTGGGTTCCCGGGACCGGACAAGGATCAAAACAACATGTGCGAGTAGCCTGCAAGTGGCCGCAAAAGAGTGTGTGAAAACGTTGATTGTTGTTGTGTAAGTCAAATGGCCCAGATGGCCCTGGTGTTGCCTTGGGAAAATTGAGAGAAAGCAAAAAAGAATGAAAATGAAAAGAGAAGAAATTCCAAGTGTAGATTGGTGGTGACTGTTTTCCGTTGCCTGCAAACCAGGAGCCGCTTCTGCTTTTAGTGTCTTCCTTGAGCTTCTGGTTTTCAGCCTCCGTAAGGCGTGTGGAATCAAGGAGCTACCCACTGACGACCCCAAAGCCAGTTGGCGGAGTACAGTATAGCAAGATATGAATTAACATGTTCCCCCACACCCCTCCTACGGCACGCTATGTGAAAAGAAATATAAGTTGAAGTTGAGGGATGCATTTCACGTGGAGACGAAATGTGTAATAACAGAAACTCCTTATGATACAGGGCACTCCCCGAAGAATTTCAGGACTAAGACACGGCCCGAACGGCAGCCCATTGCGATAGCTGTCCCCGAAATAGCTTGTGATGATGGCCGATACTCTTGGGGCAGCCACAGGAGATTCTTTCCGTTATATGTGATCCAAGTGCCATTATCATCCAGGCCGTATCCCACAGATTGAGGCAAAGAATCTGGACTATCATGAGAGGTTGCGGACAGGGTCATAGAGGATTTTAGGGGTGGTAAGCGAAATGTGCCAAGCTCGGTATATAAGTAATTGGGGCTGGACTTGTCAAATTGGAGACTGAAAAGCGGTTTACCGATTGCAAACGTCGCGACGCATTGGCCGGTCGCCGGACCCCAGATCTTGACTGTCATATCGTACGAGGCCGAGGCGAGCCGCGAGCTATCGTACGACCAGGCTACTGAGTTGACCGGGTGGCTATGGCCCTTGAGCGTTGCGACACATTGGCCAGTCGCCGGATCCCAGATCTTGACTGTCATATCGTACGAGGCCGAGGCGAGCCGCGAGCTATCGTACGACCAGGCTACTGAGTTGACCGGGTCGCTATGGCCCTTGAGCGTTGCGACGCATTGGCCGGTCGCCGGATCCTAGATCTTGACTGTGTTGTCCCCCGAGGCCGAGACGAGCCGCGAGCTATCGTGCGACCAGGCTACTGACTTGACCGAGTGGCTATGGCCCTTGAGCGTTGCGACGCATTGGCCGGTCGCCGGATCCCAGATCTTGACTGTGTTGTCCCCCGAGGCCGAGGCGAGCCGCGAGCTATCGTGCGACCAGGCTACAGAGTTGACCCAGTGGCTATAGCCCTCGAGTGTCTGTAAGCATGTATTCCATTCTATGTCAACCTCTAGTAAAAGCGATACCCATCTAGGGATATAACGCTTGTATATGTTTCTGACTTCGCTCTTCTTTGGTGCGAAAATGATCGTAGAGGAATATACCTAAAGCGGACAGAGATCAATAATTGAGCGGAAGTTGAGAATAAATCGGGTAGCGTCATATACAAAGGTAGAGACTACAGTACCGGAATCAGACTAGACGGCCTTTATTAGCTAGCAACTAAAAATTTGCTTGGGAGTGGCCTATACTGATAAGGGCCTGTAAGCTCCTAAGTATAGCGATGCCCTTAGATATCTTCCCCAAAAGACTCAATGCTTCAAGCCAGTAGAGCAAATGTTGTTTCAAGAAGCTGAATATTGGATAGGTCTCTATTATACGAGCGCTACTCTATTGTAGGTAATAAACCCAATATCGATAGGCGTATTGAACCTCTAATAGGAAATGCGAGTTAATAACTGCCGGTTCGATATCCTTACAAGGCGTCCTAGGCATTCTCAATTTGCAAATATCTTCCTTCAAGTGACTACTAAGGAGTTTTATACAGCTAGCCGCAATTCTCTCGTAGCTTGCCTTCTCGTCTACCTAGAACGGATTAGTTTCGTATTTGTTAGGATCAACAAGAAAGTCGCGGAACGATAGGTGGAACATCCTGACAGGCGAGTCGATAGAGGCGGGCACGTTGAGAACAGAATGGAGTGGTATAAGCCTGTATACTACAACGTTCTTATATATATAGAGAAGACGGGCTAGGGATTGTATAGAGAGCAGTTCGGCCAAGAGTACAATTGAACCTACAACCGTATAGAACTCGTCGAGAAGCGACCTCTTCGCCGCCTCGGGGCAAGTCAATAATCGATCTAAAACTAGGCGATATATCGCATCTAGCTTATCAATTTCGGATTGTTAGGTCCTAGACTGGTACTCCAGGACCTTAGCAAGTTGCCTAGCAGGGTCGAGCCACCCTAGGTCTTCGATAAAACGGCAAACTATAGCTACAAAAATGAAGAGCGGGACGGCCATCTAGACTAGAGCTTATATAGCGAGGGGTCCCGGCTAACCCGATAGAAGCCGTTGCTCATCGTGGGACAGCTTATTATAGTTATCCCGGATTTCGGCGAGTCTAAAATTTAGGAAGGCTGCGATATCGTATTCGATAATCGGCTTAGGTATCTCGTATAGCACCAGATCCTAGTATTTGCCTCTAATACTACTAAAGCCAAGTCGGATAGGCAGCTCTAGTCGGCTCGTTATAAAAGCCCTTAGCCGCACTAAATGTAGCGTTTTCGCTCGTAATAGCAGGTAGATAATAGCTCTAATATCGTCATCTTGCTCGCATTTATCTAGGGCGTCGATAACAAGCACGATTCCCTTCGCGCTACCCAAGTATTCATTTAGACGACCCAATGGAGTCAAGATGAGATGTTCAAACTAGTCCCCTAAAGCCTTGCTAGTGACGGCAGGGTCATTATCAATAGCAGCTTGAACATGTACTGCTAGATCGGGCTCCTTGGCGACGAGTTGAGCAGCGATAGTTGTAAATAGCCGAGCCGCGCTACCGCGGTCTTGCTCTCCCCTCTTGAAGAAAAAACTGCCACCGAGATTCCCCTAAAGGGCGAACGATTGTACGATTGTACATGATATTGTAGATTTGCCAGTACCCGCCATCCCGTTTAGCCAGAAGACGCATTCGCCTTGGGGATCCTCAGCCCATCGCATTATATCTTCGCGAAGGGCTACTCGGGTATCGGGGTAACACCGCGTATCGTGCTCGTTCGCATACAAGTCAAAGGCCGCACTTTCCACGACCAGGAGCTTTGAAAGCACTTGTTTCTGGGCAATATTGAGAACCTGCGCACTAGGCAGTAATAAGTATTAACATGCAACCAGCGAAAGCTATAATCAGGTGAGAGTTATAACATACACCTAGTCAATTAGGAGAGCGGCCGACAATGTATCTCGGTACTTTTCGAGGGACCGGATGATAGCATCGACGTTCCTGCTCTTGAATGGCCACTTGAGAGCGCGGAGACCGAACTGCCTCATCGTCTTCCGGACGCCCTGGGGATCGAGTTTGCTTTGCAACTTCGCTTGCAGGTCGGTGAGCTGCGTAGAGCAGCCCCCAAGCCCATCTCGCAACTGTTGGGAAGTCCGAAGCCTCTCACCATCCGCACTTTCGAGAAGCTGCCGTACGCCTTGGAGAGTGGTCTGAAGCCTGCCGAGCTCCCCCTGCAGGCGCTCGATATCGGATTTGGCGTTCTTGACAGCGGAGTGATATTGAAGGCAGAGCGATGTGACCTTAGCGGACAGTTCGATCACAGCGATAACGCTCGCAGCTGCTCCTACTCCCTCCATAGTATCGCGATCCGGGGCGTGAACGATCCGATCACAAAACGTTAGTTCTAGGGAGGGAGTAATATCGAGTGACCGAGCAGGAGCATTCTTCGAGCCATTTTCGTTAGGGCTACAGCTGGGCAGACATGCGGCTTCGTGCCATCAGCGGCCAGCCATGTGGGGGCCGGTGGGGATGTCGAATCCCTCTGCTCCTGCGTGGAAAAATGTTAGAGAGCTGGCACATGCCCCTGCACGTGTTGCAGCGGTTAAGCAACGCGGCGCAGTACTCCTCGACCATCCCGCTGATGCCCGGTTCGTCACGAGTGTATCGAACTCGTCAAAGAGGAGCACGGCCATCTCGCCTTGGGACATATTAAGGCTTCTCTAAAAGGTGGTCGAGCAGCGCGCTCATCATGGGTGGTGTAAGGTTTATGGGCCGACACTGTTTCGGAGTGGGTTTCCAATCCATCGCAGGTTTGGATCGGATTGAGCGAATCGAGCGCGTGCTGCAACGAGAAACATTAGCCAATTGGCAATCGCAAAGTGACTTACTAAGGATCATACCCTCGACCAGCTTCTTGGAAGAGCGCAAAGTTTGGCGCCATGGTGCGCGCGATGAGTTAAAATCTGGCTTGGAGGAAATAAAATTAGAGTCCACATTGCGGCCAGGTTGCCAGCTGGGAAGGAGCCTTACCACGGTGACGTTATACGCAATGGGGGTAACTAGTTAAAACAGCCAGTTCTTTAGTACAGTATTACACCGTACGAACTTCCACGCTACAAATGTACCCTGCAAAGCCACACAAGCCCCAAGTCTACCTTGCGGTCCTTAGAAAAGTTAATTATAAAACCAGCGACATCCATTTCGCCTTCCAGTCAAGCCTCATGCCAAGACTGCAGCAAGCTCACCAAGGTCAGGCACTGAGCCTGGTGAGCACGAACCAGGATCACCACGATCACCAGGTGATCTAGGTGGACCCAAGCAGGAATTACTAGGATAGGTTGGTAAGCGCAATGAGCGCAAGTACAAGTTACAAGGGAATAGCCCTAGTATAGTCACCCGTTAGGATCTCAGTTGGGGGACTCAGAAGGCTCCCCAGTAAGCAATTACAACTTGTTAGCTACAGCTACTATTGAGACATCCGTTGTCGTGAACCCTTTGGCTTCACCGAATCTACTACGTACCGTTGAGACGCCTTTCGGGAACCCTTTCAGAGGTCAAGTTCTTTAGCATTTGATACCTTATAAGCAAGCCCTTAAGGCCTGTTCAGTTACCTCTCCATATAGGTAGATATATAGAACGCTCTTTGTCTACCGTTATACCTTCCCTTTAATTTATACCATAGTTATCCGAGATTCTGCCCTGAGGTGCCGCATGGCTGTCCTAAGCTTAATAAGGTGCGCATACTCACGTACAGCTCCCGTACACTTTTCTCGTTCTCTTCCGGCGCAGCCCTATCAGTACAATTAAGCTCCAGTAAACAAGGCAGTCTATATATAGCGGCTCGGTTCATCTAGAACCTATTCCTGAGGGACCTCCGTCTCTTAACGCTCTCATACGCCTCATCAATACATACTCTCTTTCTCTTTCTGTGGTCCGCGGTGCCAAAGTGTGCATTTAGACGTTGTGCTGCCACGAGTCTCTCCACCGAGAATGGCGCTCCGCTAATCGGGTACTCGCGGCATCCTTTTTCTTTCAGCGATACCATCAAATTGCTGAGTAACAATACGGACCGGTCGCGGTCACAGCTTATGGCTGAATACTTTGACAGAAGATCAAGCCAAGATCATTCACAGAGTCCCCCACAGAGTGACAGGGATAGAGTATTCAACATCGCAGCACGTATCCTCGCAATGACACAGCCATCAGTACAGAACCAACCACACGGATTACTAGAGGCAGGCGCCTATCAGAGGGGTTATTCCCCAAGCGCTGATTATTGAAACGCTCGCAACACTCAAAGAAGTCCTATTCCCCGATGACGCCAACTCCCAGTCCATCCTCCGCACCCTAGTCTCGCGAAACAAGTTTGACCCCGATCTCGTTCGCGTTGTTAACTTTCCCATATACCTTTCTGCCACCAACGCTCCTATAAGCTACCAGTACTGAGGCAGCAGGTTGGTGGATATATACGGGGAATTCGAGAACCCTACACCAAGAAGTTTCTGCGAGAAATGGTTGGAGCGTAAAAGCGGCGCTACACACGTGATGATGGCAACCCTGGCGGGAGTTGGGATTGCCATATTGCTGGGAGTCTTCAGCCTTGGTGTCAGCATCTTTCAGGCCTGGGTTGGTTGGCAGCAATGGCAGCATCCGATCGAGCCTTGATAAGGGCTTAGGCAGGTACGTTACCCGAAGGTTGGATTGATAGATAATTCTATCAGTCTGCATTTTAGAAGGCTACTGTATTCACCTAAGACGGGTCCAACCCCCGGCGGCCCTATCAATAGATTGTTCTCCACTCCATGATTCGGGTAACTAATTTAAGGTAGTCATTACGCATGACATGACGATAGGAGGACCCGTTTGATAGACGGAAATCATGATACCCGACGACAGCATACCACGGTTTAGTGAGGACTACCTCAGCGGCCGGGAAGGACTCGACTAGTAGGCTCATTCCGCTGGGGGTCTTTGTTGATATAGGCGACGAGTACCATGCCTGGGAATTACGCTGGTTCTTGACTGGTTGCACTAACGTAGTGTAGTATCTTCCTCGATTATCGTATTGCCACTAAAGCTTGAACCAGGAGACCTTTACGAGCGTAATTTTTCAAAACAGCAATAAAAAAAAAGAAATAAACCGAACGGAAGTGATACGCGTTGCCTTTCCCTGAGGGCCCACGGTGCGTCTATTACCTAAGAACCAGGCGAGAAAGTATCTCTGAGGCAGCCATTGATAAGGATGTCGGCGGTCTCCGTCCGCGGGTCGCCCACCTTCCCCAATCCGTTAGCCTTGCCATCCGACCGGGCTCTCGCTTGCTCTGCAGAGCCCTGCTAGCCGGCACAGCAGCACTTAAGACGGGCCGACGCGCTGGGCCCTGTGACTGCGGGGTTCCAGTTTTTTTTTTTCTGCCTTGACCTCCCCCACATGGATGGTGGGGTTTGAGGTGGCCGATGCCTTTTCGCCCATTTCTTGCACTTTTGTATTTTAGCGCCCGTTCCTCAGTTTCTCTGAGTTTTATATCCTGTTCTTTGCCTGTAGGCTGCGTTGCTGGATCACGATTTGAATCTGTGCTACTCGCAACTTGGGTATTAAGCTTACACCAACCTCAGAGCCGCGCCAAGCAAATACTACCTCCCCGCTGTACCACAAGACACCCCGCCAAGCCGTCAAGATGGTCGAGAAACTCTACGTTACCTACAACGATGTGAGCCGCCATCCCGAGCTGACCAATCTCTCCGGCGTGTTGCGAGTTCACATTCCGCAACTAACCCCCCATGGACAATTTGACTAGGTACACAAGCTGTGCCAGGAGGCGGCACCGCGGATCCTGGCCGACTTCAAGCCACAGCTCATGATCGCCATCGGCGGCGGCGGCTACGTGCCCGCGCGCATCCTGCGGTCCTTCCTCAAACAGCCCGGCAGCACCAACATCCCGATCCAGGCCATCGGCTTGTCGCTGTACGAGACGCTGCCCAACTCGACCGACCACGCGGTCGAGGAGGCGCGGACCAAGGTGACGCGCACGCAGTGGCTGGACCTGACGACGCTGGGAGAGATGGAGAACCTGGTGGGCAAGCGCGTGCTGATCGTCGACGAGGTCGACGACACGCGCACCACGCTCGAGTACGCCGTCAAGGAGCTGCAAAAGGACGTCGAGCACGCGCGCGAGCGGCTCGGCAGCAGCGAGACGACTGAGTTTAGCATATTTGTACTGCATGTGCGTCTACACCACTGCCCCCCCAATATCCCTTCACTCCGTTCCCCCCTTTTTGTTCTGACACGGTCGAGCACAGAATAAGGACAAGCCGAAGAAGGGCATCCTGCCCCAGGATATCATCAACGGCAGGTACCTGGCTGCCCGGACGGTGGGCGATGAATGGATCTGCTACCCCTGGGAGGCCATCGACATTGACGAGCACGACAACAACGCTGCCGAGGCCAAAGCCAAGAAGGGGCTCTGAGCGGCAAAGCTTAGAAAAGGGGAGGAGGAAGAAGGAGGGAAACCACAGACGATGCAGTACGTCGTCCTTATAAAGCCGGGAATAAAGGCGAGCGAGAGTTGCCGCATCGGCTAGTACCGTCGAGCACTCTCGCTGTAGACTCGGTGCTCCACCGAGCAAGGCAGGTAATCAGAGGTCTGTTGTAGAAGAGTAGAGGGAGTGCTCGGCGTTGCGTGGGGGTGCATTGACTGCCGTCAGCCGGTAGCTGCGAGAGCCGCGGCCATCATGATTTTAGGAGCATGAATCACGGCACAGCTCGCGGTGATCTGATAGTGCGTTCCAATCTATACCATCCACCACCGCCCAATAAACGGGAACGCTTGTAGAGTGACAAAGGTACGTTTACCTAGAGCCTCCAGGTCTATGGAACAATATGCTGGAGCAAGGTTATTATATAGTACAGTAGGACGGCACCTCACCCTCCAACCGTCCCTTCCCTCCTATGCTTCTCCTTTAACTTCTTTTCATGCTTCATAAACTCTCTAATCCCCACCGGCACATTTTTATACAGTTCCTCGTCCCAGAAATCTTTGGTAATAGTCCTATCCCCCCCAGCAGCGTCGGAGGGGACCCAGTTCCCCACGGAACCACCCCCGTCATCGTCCATACTCACCGCACCCCTATCCTCGCCGCGCTCATGCGAGCCCATCTCGCCCACCGTCCCCTCCCCGGCCGTCATGCTCTCCCCAGTGACCCGGACCTCGTCGCCGGCGTCGCGGGCCCGGAGCCGCCTCTCGGCCTCGGCATTCTTGTCCGCCCAGTCCTCCAGCTCGTCGCGGTACCGGTCCCACACGCAGTTGACGCACCCGCTCATGCAGCAGTTGTCGGGCTCCTCGGGCCGGGGCGGGACGAGCACCCCCGCGACGAGCCGGCTCTCGGAGCGGATGCGCGCGAGCCGCTCGGCGCGCTCGGCCGGGCCGGCTAAGCTGGAGCCGAAGACGACGCGGGCGCGGGCCTGTACGTCGTTAGATGGTGTGTCTTCTTGGGGTGGAGGTTCGGAGGGATCCGGGGAGTGTGATGATGAAAAGGAAGAAGAAGAGGAGGAGGGGACCGACTTGGCCTTGGTGGTGGTTGTAGTAGTGTCGTCCTTGGCAGCTACTTTCGGTTTGCGGGTGCGGCGCGGGGCGGATTTAGTGGTGGCCGCGGCCTTTTCCTCCGCTTCCGGTGCTTCCGCGGCTGATGGGGGCTTGGAAGTCTTGTCTCCCGCTGCAGGCTTGGAGGCCTTCTGCTGCGCCGGCGCAGGCTTGGTCGCCTCCTCAGCCGCGGCCTTCGCAGGATGTTCCTGGGACGTTACTGGAGGGACTTCGGGCTTCTTTTCGGGGATCGGCAGGGAACTGCGGAGGATGCTCTCGTAGAATGGCCCGATCGGGTGTGCTTGCTCCTTGGACGGCTCAATGGGCGACGGTGGGGTGTTGTCTTTAGTGGGCAGCGTGGCGAAGGTGCGCCGCGGCTGTTGGGTACCAAAGGACAGGTACACGGCGCGCGCCGGCAGCGCACTGAAGACACCTCTCCGCATTCTTTTCTTTCTTTCAGGGTGATGTGGTGTTTGTTGTTGGGTGAAGTGGATGCAGTGGGAGCTGCGCGACAGGTGTCAAATAAATCGCGGTTCAGGTTTATTATCGGACGAGAATTGCAATTGACGATTTTGGGCTTGGGCAGGGGTCCACCCTGGCAGTTGACGAGACTTTGCCGAGGGCAAACGTCATCGGGAGCATGGGCCACACCGAGATGCAAGGGACCTGGTGACAGCTCACGTGACAAGCCGTGCAGGGAGCTTCAGAGGCACATCATCTGTGGAATATCAAGTATTACTTGTCAATTCAAGTTTTGGATCTCTTGAATTGGGCTGTCTAATATCGGGAGTCATAAGTGTTAGCCCGGAATATCGGTCGGTGTGTGGGAGTTTGTTGATGTTGCTTCGTCCGTCGATCGCCTTCACGAGGCCGCAAAATCGCAGTTTCTGAACAAAACATTGCTCCCCGCCTCGAGCAGAACAACGAGACCAAATTCGCTACTCGACGCGTCGCTGACGGGTATTTCGCGCCAAAACTCCACGCGACCATGTTAATATAGACGGGGTCTCAATTGAGCAGCAATGGAAACTTCGGCGCCCAAAAGACGTAGGACATCACCCCGGTCCGCGATCTCCATCCAGTCCGACCAAGAGTCAACTACACCAAGAGATCTACCGCCGCCACGCCCTTCCGTCTCACCAAGTCGGCCGTCATTTGCGTCACCTACAAGAGCCAGCTTAGGACGGTTCAACCCCGAGATTCTAAGACGACGCGAAAGCCAGACCAGGAGATCGCGGCCATCCCCCGATGCCGCTCCGTCCGCATCGCGCGCGGCAACCCCCGATAGTGCCGGAAGCTTGGCCAAGGCGTTGAGGACCCGACTCGAGCTTCGATCTGCAGCTAAGGACAGTGGCACGCAACCAGCATCTGAAGAAGATGGGACTCTGCGATCCCCCGCGCGAAGGCTAGGCACCGCCCATGTGCCCACACGGCCGACTCCCAGGCCCCTTCCACCGCCCCCCTCCGATGATGACGAGGATATAACGAACCCATTTATTGGGCGCGGCCTACGACGATCGGATCTCGGCGTGTTGCCAGAGGTAGTCGTCCCCCAGCCGGAGCTACCGCCGACTCCGGAGCACCCTGACCCGGTCGTCAGCACTCCTCCATCTGGCATACACAACACACCCTCTAGGCGACCAAGGCGGAACAAGCCGTTGGCTGGGAACATTAAGAGCTCCTCGCCACTCAAGCAACCGCCGTTGCGACCTCCAGGACTACCACAGAAAGGCTCCCAGCCGGAATTCAGCGTCCCAGCCGATAAGGCCCAGGAAGCTGCCCGGTCAGCACCAACCACGGCCGAGCTACGCGGCCTCAAGCCCGTCGACTCGGACGCAGACAAGAAGAAGTTGCGCGATTCTCTTCTCGCCGAGGTCGGGCAACTAGAACGTGACCTAGACATCGCAAGCAAGGAGAATGAACGCATTCGCCAGGCACGACTCGCCAAACGCGACGCTCCCCCTCCGGCGAACAAGGACGAGCTGCTCGACGTCCTCCGCCGGCATGTCCTACCGCCCGAAGAGCGAAACCCCGACCCGGAGCCAGCAACGGATTGGCTCACCGCCTCAGCCCTCAACCCCATCGCCTTCCTCCCCTTCAGCAAACCAGGCCAACCACTACCGACGCTGCAGCCGCCGACGCTGCCATCAAAAGACGACGTGCCGCCCATCTCTCACCATCCCCTCCCGATGTCCGCTTCTGAGAGTCTTCCCTACCTCCGCGTCTTCTCCCCGCTGACCTTCACCTCCGCCGTCTCCCCGCTTCCCAAGGCCGCCGCCGACACCGGGCCCCTGCTCCAGCACCACGCCATCTCAGCCACCTCGACCCCGCCCGGCCTGTTCGCGGCGCGCATCGAGATGACGGTCAACACAAAGACGCTGGCCGTCGCGGAGCTGTCCGTGCCCCGCCTCGATCCCAACGCCGCGGCCGAGCTGCGGCCGTTCGTGCAGCGGATCGTGGGCGGGCAGCAGGACGCCCGCCAACAGCCCGGCGTGATGCATCACAATGTGAGCATCCTCTGCTGGGGGATGGGAGAGTGGCTGCGTGTGGCGGTGCAGAGGGCGAAAGTGTGGGGTGTTTTGGAGGGGGAGCTGGAGGAGAAGGAGGGGCTGAGCGGGATGGTGGCGAGGTTGAGGGAGAGGAAGGAAAAGGCGGTGAGGCAAGGGTGGCGGAGGGGGAAAAGGAAACGAGGGAGAGATGATGGGGATCCGGGGGGGGATGATGATGGTGATGGGGAGGGAGAGGAAGATGAGGATGACGGGTTGGTAGAGGTGAGATATGAAGCCGGCGATTTGCTGCCCTTTATCGGGCGGACGGCAATGGATTTCGAAATTCCGGTGTTGGATGGCGGGAATGAGAGGCCAACCTTGAGAGTACAGTGGCGGATCAGACTTGACTGGACGGGCGAGGCGCGGAGCGAGATCGGGGTGCTGGTTGGGTTGCCGGCAAAGTGTGAGTTGACTTCTATCCCTGGCTGATGTGGATGTTGCTAACGTGGCTGGCAGGGCATAAATGTGACGAGAGGGGCCAGCTGTCTAACATTTCAGGGCTGTTTGACGAACTCATTCAGGCAGGCGAGGATCCGCTCGACGCTGTCAGGACGGTAGTATCTTTACTTGCCGGGGAACAGAAGGTATGACTATGCTTCCCATCGGCGGCATGTTGGGAGTTTGGTTGGATTAAATATTTGGTCTTGGGATATCCACGCATATGGAACAAAGGATGTACCACCCGTATGCTTGTTAGCATGCGAGGTGGGAACTCATGTGGCCGCTTCACCTATTAACCTGGGCAGTCCCGACTTGCTGCATAGCTTATGTGAATCACCTGTGCCAAATTCACCGGCATCTCTGATCGCTAGATCACTACCCTGTGAGGATCGGTCGTGGTCTAAGCAAACAAGCAAACCGCCAGAGCGCATTATTGAAGCCGTACAGTAATAATCGTGGCCATGTACATTGCCGGTCACGGGCCTGAAAATTATAAGCTTGCCCGCATCGTCCTCAGCCTTAGTCGACGTCGACGCCCTTTGCCCTCAGGTCCGCCTTGGCCATCTTGATCTCCTCCATCAGCTCGGCGTATGCAACGGGTGTGTCGCGGAATGTGAGCATGCCCCAGCCGAGGCGGAAGAGCAGCCAGGCACCGAACGAGACGAGGGACCAAAGAGGGAGCTGTTGTTCCGGTCGTCAGTTGGATCAGGGTTGGCTGCGGCAGGCGAGGAATGGGAGCATACCACAGGGACAATGTCTTGTTGGATCACGGCCGGGAGGGGGATGAGCTTGAGGTAGAGGCAGAGATACAGCTATTGAGGGCACGCGCGCGCGAGGGTGGTTAGTGCGCCATCGTTTCTTGCGGGAGGCCGGACGACATACGGAGCTCACGAGGAGCGCAAGGGAGATGGTTTGCTGTGCGCGCGTCATGGTGCAGGGCTGGGGAGGTGGTTCGGAACCCGATGCTGCTTGCAGTCAGTCAATTGGATGTTCTGCAATGGGCCATCGCATGCGAAGCGCTTCGAAACCACAGGCAGAAGAGAGTGGGACTCACAGGGTGCAAGTTGAAGACGAGGTGTTGAGGCAACGATCGTCGCAGCAGCTTCGAGGACAAGTCACTTTTCGGCCAAGCGCGATGTTGCATACGGTAGTTCCACGCATCGCGCCGCGCTCCGGGGCTTGGCAGGGGTAACATATCAAATTAGGGGTTAGGGTTGTAAGGACGTCACTCACACCAAACAGAATCGACGTTCCGTAACCCTGATATAGCCAGTTGTGTTTATTTTTCTCCTACATTCGTTTTGGATTGGTGGTACACATCCAAATTCTCCATTCTACCTGTCTGGTGGTGATACGCCGCCCCTAGTCACAGAGTCACTGGACACACTCTCCCCTCCCGTCAAGGAGACGAGTACTGCCTGGATGATATTCCCCGACTATCACCGGTGGAATTTTAATTCTGACCTCTCTTGGACTGACGCTGCCCTTGGCCGAAACTAGGTAGCCTTGATTGGGCCTGTGTGACTTGACCACGGCTTGTGCCAGTTATCTGCGAATGTTCGCTCATGTTAAGGAGCGCAACACAGCAGAGGGCAATAGTGTACAAGTGCCAGTTGTGCTACCACAAGCACAGAGTCAGATGGAGAGTACATAGCGAACCTTGAGGAATTCCGTCGTCGGAAAATTTTCTATCAGCACAACGTGTCTACCCTGCCCGGACATATCGGCCATCCCCCGGGTGCCCATGCCAACCTACTATAGTAATACACTTTACATCGAATATTTCTCCACCGAGCGTGCTTTTGGGCGGGATATACCAGAACCCTGAGCGCCGCAACCATTACGAACCTAGTCCCCGGGCGTAAAGATGTATCGTGGCCGGCTGAAAAACATCAAAAGCCAAGCCCACCGCAAACAAGCCAACCACAACTACCAAGCCAACCCATCTCGAGACAAACCCCCGCATGGCTCGCTGCCACGCTAAACCAATTTCCTCGCCCCTATCGTGCACCAACCGGGCCAGCCCCGGCGCCCGCGATAGTCAATCCAAATCCTCCAATCCGTTGTCCCCATCCTCCCCGTCGCCCTTCCAGGCCCCCATCTCGGCGACCGGTACCCGGCCCCGCAACCACCTGAGCGTAGCCTCCGTGCCCCTCTCCAGAACATTCCACCTCGGCACGCGGAATCGGTTCCCGCTCACGTCCAACCTCTCCAGCACGCCTCCCAGCAACCCAATCCTCGGATTCAGATGCGCAATATCATTATTCCCGGCATCCACCACCTTCAGACCCTTGATTGACTCCGGGTCCAGGTCCACGAGGTGATTATTCGACACGAGCAGAACCGTCAGGTTCGAAAACGCATCACGCAACTGCGTCCCTGCGGGGAGAGCAGCGATCCTGTTGAAGCTGACGTCGAGCTTCTCGAGCTTGGGGGCGCAGAGGTGGGCGACGAGCGGGCCCAGGCTGGTGATGTGGTTGTGGGCGAGGTTGAGTTCCTTCAGGGCGGGCAGGTCGAGCGTCTCGCTGCCGCTCACGCCGCCGACGCCGCCGAGGTACGTCTCCCCCACCAACTGGTTGTATGAGAGCGACAGGGCGGTCAGGGTCTCGGCGAAGAAAGTAAGCGACTCGGGGAGCGCGGCGAACAGGTTGTGGTGCAGCTGAACCTCGTAGATCTTGTGCATCGTGGCGAGTTTGGAGGATATGACTGGGTGGAGCGAAGACGATTGCGTGTTGGACCGGTCGAGCACGCCGCCCGACTTGACGGGCCACATCTGTCCCGAGATGGTTTGGGAGCGAGATCGCGCCGGAGAGCTTGGAGCGGATGTCGGAGGAGTCGCGAAGTCATCCAGCTCAGAGCGGCTGTCATCTTGTTCATCCAGAGTCTTGACGTTATGGCTCACGGGCGCGTCCTCAACGCTAGTGGTTGAACCCTGGACACTGGTGACCTGGACATCCGGCGCGCTGGTGATAGCCGGCATCGCCGGCTCGGGTTCATCCTGGATGTCTTGGGGAGGGGGCTGTAGGCGCTGAGCGAGAATTGACTTCATCTCATCGGTGTCGATGGAGCTAAACTTCTTCTCGCGCAGGGGATTGCCGCTCAGGCGAAGCATTGCCAAATTATCCATCTGCCCAATCTCAGCCGGGACAACGCGAATGTCATTGCTCGAGAAGTCGACAGATCTCAAGTGTTCGAGTGTCGTAAAACCCTCGGGAATGGCGTTGATGTTGTTTTCGTCGGCGACGAGCGTAAGAAGGCTCGTCCAGCCGCTGATGTCGGGCAATGCCTGAAGGCGGTTCATGGACACGCACAGCTGATGCAAGGCGGGCATCGTGATGGACGTTTCGGGCGAGCAGATATGGACGAGCTGGTTCGACGAAATGTCCAAGGTCTGGAGCGTTTGCAAGGAGCCCACCGAGTCCCGAATCAATGTACCCCGGAGCTGATTCTTGCGTGCGACCAGCTCGGTCAAAGGCATCCCAGCCAGAATCTCAAATGGCAAGTCTTCGAGGCTGTTCTCGCTGACATTAAGAATGCGAAGGCGCGAGAGGTTGCCAAAATTGGACGGCAATGACGAGATATTGTTGCCGTGGAGATCCAGAATCTCCAGGTTCTCCAGGTTGGAGAAGCATGGGTCGAGAGGCCCAAAGAGGAGATTACCCCCTATTTTGAGATCCTTCAGCGAGGTGATCTGGCATAGAACTTCCAGGCTATTATTCGCCAACCGATTTAGAGACTACTAGAGTCAGCGAGATTCTCCACGAAGCGCGCATGGGTGCGTACCAAATTGAGCGAAGTAAGCAAGGATAGCCGCCTAAGACCCATTGGCAGCGAGACCAACATGTTTCCGTGCAGGTCGAGAGTCTCGAGGCCTGCAAAGATGTTCCCTTGGCTGTCCTCGTCCTCTGCAAATTCCTGCGGATCGACGTCAGGAAACACTGAGTCACTAATCATCTCCAACTCGTTGTCGGCGGCAACAAATCGCGTCAAGTCAACACTTTCAGCCCACGATGCGCCAGACTGGCCAATCGATTCGAGATTGTACATGTTGAGGACCTCTGCAGGAATCTCCCTCAATCCCATCGCAGCAATGTTGAGCCGACCACTCGTCCTGGCGGATGCCAGGCGGCTTTGCAGGGCCTTCGCCTGAGACTTGTCATCACGATGCTGATTGAATGGGTCGTTGGACAGACCAAAGTCAAACGTAGTGTCTGTGGGAATCAATGAAGGTTCCTCAGACACAGACGTCGAGTTGGACGAAACTTGCTGCGACGCGGCAGCTCGTTTGGCCGCTCGCGCCTTGGCAATCTGCTCCCGCAGAGCTGCCGATGTCTTCCTGTACGCCTGGCCAGGCTCGCCAGAGTCGGCACTGGTAGCCGTACTTGAGGATGCGACCGATGCGCTGGAAGGGTTTGTTCCTTCCTGTGATGTCACAGATCTCTGCGAGGCTATCGACGCCTTCCTCGGCGTTTCTGTGGTAGCCGTCTTACCCAATGCCGGCACTGACGGCTTCTTGAACAAACCGTTAACCGACGGCTTTTTAGTTGGCCGAGCGCCCGTGGTCTTTGAAGCAGATTTAGGCACGCCAGGATCAGGGCCACGCTTGCCCGGACTGGGGGTCCTCGAGCGTGGGAGCGGAATTGAGTTAGGCGGCTGCGTTCCATACATTGAGGCTCGAGCCGGCCTTGCTGGTGTCGTCTGAACCGGTGTTTGGAAGGAGTGAATGCTGCGTCTGTTGCGTAGGGGCGTGCTCTCAATCGTGGAGGGTGAATTGTACGCGCCAATCTGGGACCGAAAATTAGAGATGGTTTCATCCAAGCCGCTGGCGGAACCTAGTCTGCTGCCAGCCCTCGACCGCCCACTTGGTCCGTCCGACTGATGACTGGATCCCGGCCGGGAGGCCCGGGAACGCGGCCTCTGTGCTGGGGCTGCCGTGTCGTAGAACGAGGGGGCGCCTTTCCCTTTGACGGAAGGAGAAGAGGGCAAGCGAGATAACGTCTCGATCGTCCTCTCGGCAAGCGACGGGCGTACCTTGGATATAGACACTGAGAAGGGCCCCTCACCAGCATCATCATCACTCCCGACGGCACCCGAGTCCTCCGGGATAGCCTCCTCCTGAGGCACACCCGCCGCGGAGAGCCATGGTTGTGAGGCTTGACGCCTGAGCGGGCCACGGGTCGCGGAGCTCGACCGGACCCCTTGGGGCGGCTGGCTTCCTCCTCTTGCTAATCTCAGGGGCTGGACAGCAGGGTTGGGTCCAGATCTTGCTGTTCGCGTACTGCTCGCCGAGAACTGGCCCGACAGCCGGCTCTGTGGCGATGAAACAGCACGCAAGGGGGCGGTAGACGGCTGTGACCGATTCGACGCTGATGGGATCGGAGCTAACTGGTCGCGAGAAGGGGTCGAACGAAGTTTCGAGTTTCGCAAGGTATCCGTTCCGATGCCGTTGCCGCTGCCGGTGCTGGCGCCCAGGGATTCCCGCGATGGAGTTGCTCGGAGAGAGCTGGATCGGGCGATCGGAAGCTTGGAAACTTGAACGGGGATCTTTGACGGTCGAGGGATGCCGCTAGGCTTGATCTGACGCGGTTCTTCTTCCATCTTGGTAGCAGTAGCTTGGCTGAGCGCGAAGGCTGAGCTAGAGCTTCACAGCAAAAGAATTATTAGCGCGTCAATGGCGCAAACGGACACATCGACTCATGCATAAGACAGAGAGTAAGAAACAAAAAGAAAACAAAAAGAAAAGAAAAGGAAGAAAATCGATTGAGCAAGAGATTAATGAAACTGTGTCTGGTCCAGTCGTGCAAAGGCAAAATGCGGATCTGCAGGAAGCTTGACGCGGACAAACGTTAGGTGGGGCCGGAGCAGAGCACTAGCACAGAGCTCGTTTAGCGCGTTCCCAGGGCTTTGGTTGCCGAATTCGCTTATCAGGGCTGCAGCAGTTCCATGGGGGTTCCAGGCCATCTTTGCAGTTTTATTTTGTTTCTCGATTCAATCCAATGCACTGCGAAGAGCATGCCTTGTTAGGTACGAAACCTGGTTCATTCGTATTGTCTTCTCTATGTCTCTCCCGCGACAAGCAGCACTACCACATGGTATGACCGAGTAAGCGAGGAAAAGAAACTTTCCCCAGGATGCCACTATTGACCGGTAATTAGATGTGCCTGGTTCGAGCCAAGACCATCAGTGAGCCAGCCATGATCTCCGGTTACCTAAAGGTATCCAAGCGAGAAGCCCAGATCCAGAGGGCTGTCATGAACAACATGGCCCAAACAGAAGTAATTGAAAGTAACACGAGTGTAAAACATAGGATGGACAAATAATACCATTTGTAATCAGTCACCGCTATATGTAGTACACGTAGCTACAGAGCAACTATCAAATTATAAGAAAAAAAAAAAAAAAAAAAAAGAAGGAAGGGCGCCGCCGAGCCGCCAAAACCCGATCACCACTAATTTATTAGACGGGACCTGCAGAAACGGTCACTAATCAAGTCAGCAAAATCTGACAACCAAAACCAGCCATCTGTCCAGCCTGGGCTCCGGCCTGCCACCAAATCCCGGGTCTCGACCCGGCGCTGAGGCATAGACCGGAAAGCTCGCCCGTAGACGCCGTCTCGGCGCTTGCGGTCGGTAAGCAACCCGAACGTTGATTACCCGATGCACCACCCCGGCCCCCGCAGACTGTGAAACATGGCCACCCAAGAATAGGCCGTCTCCTTCCCCAGAGCTTCCCCAGGTTATGATCTGATGCACACTGTCAGCCAGGGATCACACAGACACAAACGCACCCGCACACAAGGCGTAGCCTCGCGTCCTTGAACTCAGCCCGCAGGGCAAGGTAGGATTCGGCCACAGCCACCCTTAACATCATGCGGGACGTAATTAGTACATGTTTCCCCAAACTATGCTCCCCCTTCCCTGCTTTTTCCTCCTTAGATTTTACACTTTACACGTGCTCAGCCTTTCGTCGCACATCCTTTGAGCTACCCCAGTTACTCCGAGGATGCCTCGCATCCGCAGTTTGTAACAGAGGTAGACCACATCTCGGCGGCACAAACTGTGAAAAGAAGCCACCGACCGATGAAGCCGGCACGGGCTTTGCTCTTAGCCGTGGCTACGGGTGGGACAGGCATCACATCGGCGGCAGCGCACTTCGTCAGAGCTCGGATGACGGCAGCGGCGGCGGCGGCGACGGCGACGGTAGGTCTTTTCGTCCCTTCTCCCTGTCCGCCATGTATCGAGATGAAACCGAGTTCCCACTAATACACCATCCCGTTAAGCCCGTCCTCGCAGTGCGCAATGGCGGCGACACAAGCACAATTTCATTCCTAAACCCCCGCCAGGCCGAAAGTTCCCGGCCGACCACCAGCAGCAACGTCCGGCGCAGCCGCACCAGTAGCACAGCGAGGCCACGAACAACATCATCACGGAACAGCAACAATGATGATGATGATGATGATGACGACGACGACGACGACGACAACGATGACAGGAGGACGAGCACAAGAAGGTCTACCACCCGAACCACCACGCGGAGAAGTACCAGGACCACCACCCCCAGAGCCACATCCACTCGCAGCAGTACCAGCAGAAGCAGAAGCAGAAGCAGCACAGCCGAACCCACCACGAGCCCCACCCTAACTGCAACTGCCTTTCCCTCCCCATCCCCTCCTCCCTCCTCCCCCTCATCCACCACCTCCTCTTATCCTCCACCTTTAGAATCATTAGAGACAGGAGGCGGTGGCGGCCTCTCAGCTGGTGCAGCGGCGGGCATCTCAGCCGGGGCGGTAGGCGGCCTCGCGGTGCTGGCGGCCGTGGCTTTTTTTCTCTGGCGGAGACGGCAAGGCGGCATCCGTGGCGCCGTCGTCACCACCGACTATCCGCGGTCCGTGTCAACCAATCCAAACGGGTTTGGCGACGGCAATGGTGGCAGTGGTGGTGGGCTCCTGAGTCCGAGCTCCGAGATACTGAGCAAGCAGAGTAACGAGAGTAGTGGGAGTGGCGGCAGTAGAGGAGAGGGAGGAGGGGGAGGAGGAGGGGATGGGCTGACGTCGATGTTTGGCATGTCCTCGGTGGGGACAATGCCGCTGGCATCCGAGTATTATGGACAGGAGCAACCGAATCCATGGACAGCGATAGGTAATAACGGGCACAAGTACCTCGCATCCCCACCACAGCCAACCTCCGGACAACCAACGCCACCCATGCCGGTCTCTCCCGTCAGTCCGTGCTTCCCCAGCCCTGACGGTCAGCCTCGCGTCCCATCTCATCACCTTCCCCCAGCAGATGCCACCTCCACAGCAGCGGCGGCGGCAACAGCTAGCCCCGATCTCCCCGCGTTCATGATACCTGGGGCCGACAGATCACGAGCGGCAAGCTTCTCCCACATGTCGCAAGCCGGATCACCGCCGCGACCGCCGTGGCCGCCGTCGCCGTCGATCGAGGCTATACGGGAGACGCCGAGGCAAAGTCGTTGGCCGCCATGACCATGTAAAAATATAGCAACGGACAACTGCGTCCGTAGATGAGATACCCAAGTTGTTATAGCACTATCATCACGAAAAGCGCCCAGAAGCGTTCTTACTTGACTGCGTTGCCACATGAACAGGCTAGCCTAAGCCTCCCAGTTGATGTCAAAGAGGCCCGCAATCCACGCCTCGGAATCGTCAGGCTGGAACAAGGGCACGTTCAGGCCGTCGAGGAACGGCTCCACCGGCGGGTTTGAACTCTGCGCCGCGCTCCCGTCGATGGCGGCCAGCTCGGCGGCCCAGCTGCTCTTGATAGTCCGCAGCATCCTGTTGAACTTGGAGAATCCGTCCTCCTCGACGGTCAGTCCGCCATCGAGCAGCCTCTGCGCGGCCACCTGCTCGAACCCGGTCTTGAGCCGGTCGCAAACGCCCAGTAGGTCGATCTTATTCCGGACGGCGCGGCGGTCCCACGCCGGATCGTCCAGGACCGAGATTCGGTAGAGCGCCAGCATACAGTGGGCCATGTGGCACCAGTAACCGAACGTCAAGCCGACGTAGACGTAGCTCGGGATGGAGAAATGTCTGTCAAACCAGTCCCTGACGGCGCTAAGGCAGCCTTCCATGGCCTCGTATCGCTGCAGGTCCGGGATTGTCCCGCTGGCCGGGGACTTTGGCTTGGCCAAACCGGCCTCGTGGATGACGAGTTCAGTGTATGATATGTGACTGAGGACGATGTCTTGCAACAGGTCAGAAAACTCAAGCGGCGTACTGTGGGTGCTGGACGTACCGTTCTGCTGCAGGTGGTGGGGGAGCTGGGTCTTGATGTTCTGCAGCTGCACCTGGAGAGCAGAGAGATAATAGCCTGGAGGGTCAGGCGACTGGGACGTCGCGCGTGTCAATTGTTCAAGGGTGAGTTGGATCCTGACCTGCGCCACAAGCAAGTCATCCCCTTCCCACTCCTTTTTCTGAGAGAGCGACTGAAGAAACTCATCCATGTGTGGCGTCCAGATTAGCGCATCCAGTCTCTTGAGAGAATGGGCGATCCTGTGGCCACGTCAGCCATCCATCAGCGCCCCATGATGGCCGTAAAAAGAGCCCATAACTCACTGGGATGTCAAGTAAAAGCACGCGAGCACGGCTCGTTTCTCCTCGATGGTCTTTTCCCTCGGAGGAGGGTGAAATGACGTCTTCAAACAGGCGGCAATATCCGGTTCGCCCGGGACCTTGTTGAGGCCGAGGTCGTAAACGAGAGACTTGGCTAGGGAAGCCAAGACAGAGAGTATGGGCTTTTCCTTCTTGAGATGATAATGGGTCCTAACAGTCGCAGGCGAATTAATCCTGCCGCACGAGAAATGACGGATGCAGCCGCTTACCAACCCATGATCACCAGCAAACCCAACAGAAGGTCGAGGCTCTTTTCGTGCTCAACAACCATCTTCTGGGCCATGAACTTTCTGGCCGCGTCACTCATCACAATGCGGCGATCTGCATTCTTACAGGTAACCGTCATGATGTTAAACCACAGGAAGGGGTAGATTTCCCGAAGTCTCTTGGACGTCGTGGCTTCGGGAAGATGTATGAACGGGAAGAAGATGAGTAGATACTTGCGGAAAGTCGTGAGGTTTTCCTCAGCCTCGAGCGCCGTAGGCTGGTACACACAGGATGGCATAGATGCTGATTCTAGGGGAGGAGGCGGTGTCGGCTGCGCGGTAGTTGGTGACTCGAAGATGCCTCCTACAAAAGGGCCGCGGAAGATAGCGACGGGCTGGGGCTTGCTGACGGTGCAGTTCGGCTGCTGGCGAGGTATGGCGGCTGGAAGGCAGGTTGCCGAACGAGGCGAACTCTCTGCGGTGTGGCTCACGTTTGACGGGGCGTTCGTGGCAGGCGTACCAACGGAGACGTTGCCGGCCGTGCCGACAGGCGGTGATGGTTTGTCGGCCGGGCCCGCTTGGTGACGGAGTAGCGTGACGAGATCTTCGAGCTTCGCTTCGAGCTGGGCGGCCCGAGACACATGTGCCCGCTTGCCATTGCGTTTCCGGACCGAAACCGAGGGCACACATTCTTTACCTAGCCGATGGCACCTGGCCCAGTTACTGTTAGCAACATCTGGAATACAGTTTTGCATGCGGACTTTCAAGAACCAAGGAATGGAAGTGGGTCCCGGTAGGTCGGCGGAGTTTGAAGCAGAACCCGGACCGTGTGCTGGGCCAGAGCCGGCGGGGCAGCATAGAGTCGTCCGGGCGTTCGTACAAAAAATAGTGAGTGGATACCCAAAATACAAGCTCAGTAGGGCGGCCCGGGTCTGGCGAGAAGCCGTTTTGCCGAATGTTTATCTCTTCAGATCTTAAAACGTCGAAGATACCGAGCTTGGGAAAAGCACCGGGGAAGCCGAGCCCCAAGTAGAAACAGAGGACCTGTCCGCCTCACCTTTCACAGTCGGCACCGTCAGAACGGTAAATGCACCTGCATTTTGCACGGGCGCAATTCGTACACGCTCGACCGTAAGGAGCCGGATTGCCACTTATTGCACTCGTGTTGGGCTCCATCAGGGTGGTTGCTGGTCGAGGAAAGGGTTAGGGTTGGTAAAGGACCAGGGAATGTTTAGCTAGAAACGAAGTGAGCGACGTTACTTCGGAAGCAAAGACAGTTCAGCGGGTCCCACAAGAATCCGAATCGGCGCGCCAACTCGGCCTGCTCGGTGCGGGCAGACTGCTGATGCTTGAATCCCGTCGGCCGGGGATTGGAGAGCTGGCGCGCTGCTAAACGAATGCTGTATCCATGAATTTGCGGCGAGGTGACGAGAGAATGCGGGAATCGGACAAGCCTTTGCCGCCCGAATCCCGCTGCAAACATATTCCGGCTTGTTCCGGATTACGAGCGAGGACAGGGTTAGGGTCAGCGATGGGTAACCCTTGATGCTTCACTCAACAACCGCACCGTTCACATAACAACTCAGTACACCCATTCCCAATCCAGATTGGACGGCTGTCGGTTTTACAATAAAAATCAAACAGGACATATACCGGCTGCCATCGAATACAGCTTTAGGGGTACAGCTATGGCCGTCAACGGGAATGGTGCTTATACCGTCATACGTCAACGAAAAGGTACCGTCATGCTCCTGCCAATTGCATGTTTATCAGCGGTTAGCCCTGAGCGCAATGGAGTGAAGTCCGCAACCTTGCGTTGAGGTTTCGAAGCATGACTAAGTGGTAAATTCTACGCCTCGGTGAAGTAATGGGACTTAATTGCATACATATATGAATTCTATCATTGTTTCTCGACCACTCTTTGCTACCCACCAAAGACCTCAATTCCACGGCGTGTTGGAGGTTCGGATACGCGGTACGCCATCATAGTAACTGAAACAACGTCAGGGATGACATTGAGAGCTTCGATTGCAGGCAACATCCGTGGCACTCCCTCCTGTCCGTCTGTGAACGGCTTACCGTGTCTAACGCTATCTTTGAGGGGACACTGAGGATGGAACTAGAAAATCGCGTGCCGCAGGTTGACGCCGCCGGCATTATCACTGCAGGCCCAACGCATTTCCGCGGCATTGTTAACGAGCGGGATCTTCCCAGTGTGCTGATAGCGTATTCCATCGCCATCGGCTGCGTCTTCTACTTGAGTGGTGCCGTTACCGGTCCAGCAGTGTTTACCTCCCTGTTCTTGGAATAGGTAGACATCCACAGGGAGAAGGCGGTTAACAAAGACCCAGAGCAGCGGCAGACTGCATCTTAGCGATTTGGAGCATACGTTTTCGCTGTAGCTACGATGCGGTGCACTCTTATACTAGCAGTATCAAGTTTATTTCACTCAAGACACCCCAATTGTGGAGGTACGAGGTTGTAGTTGAGAACAGTTGTTGACGGTGGTTGCAGCTTCTTTAAATGCGCATTTTGTGAGTGAGGCACCGCGTAGTAGAAAGCAAGCTCAAGAAAAAAATAACCGTAAAAAACCAGGAACCGATAAGCCGGTCCCTGATTCGCGATTTTTCCATATCGGAGATTGTTGACCCGAGATGTGCGCCGGCGAAAATCTCTTGGCTAATTGTGGCTGCAATTCTGGGGTCCGTGGCGGTGCACCGACCTCAGCTAGGATGCCAGCTGCGGAAATCATCGCTGATCTGACGATCAACCAACCCCCGGGGTCCCAAGCAGCAGAACCCCCCTCACATATCTACTTCATCACCGCGCGGTCGACGTCACGGTTGCCGCGGCCATTTGCGCCGAAGCAACGACCAAGCCTGCTGCCACAATGCCACGAACAATGACACGAATACCACTCTTCATTCTCGTCGCCGTCCTGGCATCCTTCGCTAGCGCAGGTGAGTTTCCCAATCACCAACCTCAGCAGCCAGCGCCACCACCACCACCAAAGAAACCAACAGCACCAACGACAAGGAGCTCGTACTAACCACTCAAATGCCACTCCAGCCGTCCCAACTTTCTGCAAATGCACCTGCTTCCAGAACAGCACCATCATTCCCCTCGGCCCGCAACACGACAACCCCCCACCAGCACCCGTCCCCCCTCCAGCATCCTCCTCCTCTTCCTCCTCCCCGCCATCCGAAACCTCAACCTCCGCCGTCGACGACGGCAGCGATGAGGAAGATGACGACAACACCAACAGCAACAGCAACAACCTCCGCTCCCCAAATCACAACCGCAACCCCGCCTTCCACTGGCTCGCCTCGCGCGAGACGTCCACGTCGTGCAAGCAGTGCAACCGCGCCTTTTGCCTCAAGTACAACCTCCCCATTTGCAAGGACGCCGAGGAGAAGGACATTGTGACGGACTGCTTCCACCGGGACAGCGCCAAAGACCAGATCGTCGTGTGGGGATTCATCCTGGGCACGGCCGGGCTGCTGGGGTGGGCGGGGCTGCGGAGGGCGGTAGAGAAGCACCGGGAGAGGCAGCGGCTGGGCGGGGGGCCTGGTGCTGGCCGAGGTGCCGGCGTTGTGGGGTTGGGCTTAAGAGGAAGGGGGATAGTCGGGGGTATCTTCGGGGGTGGTGGTGATAGTGGCGATGCCGGCGCTGGCGCTGGTAATAGTACCACTGGAGGGTTGTGGAGACGAGGTTCTGCTGGGGGCAGTAGGGGGGCATATAGTCCATTGGGGGATGGCGAAGCTGGTGCCGTTCGGTGAACTGAGGAGGAGTGGCGTTTAAGTGTTTTTTTTTTTTTTTTTTTTTGTTTGGCGTTACGGGATTATGGATAGAATTAGCTTGGCTGGAAATTGCCGGGCTGGGTTTAGGACATAGTGGTCAACGGCATTACAATTATACGCATCCGGATGTGTGTCACTCCTTAGAAGACACGCTTCGCCGCATTTGTCTTCTATTATCTCCCCGGAATGTTTGTGGTTTTATTATCCGCAAAAGGTTGCTGATGACGAATATTGAGGAAACTACTTTTGTCCAGTCGACCCACGATGCTGCTACCTGCTGCTGAGGATGCTCGCTCAATGCCAACCAACCGACTTTTGAGAACCCCTTCCCCGTTATAAACAACCCCGGCAGCAAACTTACCGTGTTAGGCCTCTCAAGTACCGTTTTTCCCTGCGGCGTTTCCGAGCCGATAAAACACCTGATCCGCCCAAAGAGATTCCCTACTCCTCCTCCAAAGGGGTCGTCTTAGCCTCGGCGCCATTCGTGGCCCCGGCTCTCAGCTTCCTGCGGTCCCGGACCGCAGCTGCGAGATCCTCGAGCACCTCGACCGTCGATTCCCAGTTGATACAAGCATCCGTGATGCTAACGCCCTTCTTCAGCGCCGAGGGGCCCTCGGCAGGCACCTTCTGGTTGCCCTCGTTGATGTTGGACTCGATCATGACCCCAATGATGGCCGTTTCGCCTTCCCGAAGCTGGTCTGCTACGGCTTTGGCGACCTTCGGCTGGTTCCTGTGGTCCTTGTTTGAGTTGCCTGGTCCGGTTAGCTGCTGGCAGAGACCGTCATGTTCTTCATGTGAACCCACCATGCGAGCAGTCAACCATGATTGCCAGTTTCTGGCCCTTCTTGATCAAGGTCTCCTTGGCGGCCTGGATGTTTGCCTTATCGTAGTTGGGCCCCTTGGAGCCGCCTCTCAGGATAACGAATCCGTGCTCGTTACCCGCTGTCCTGGTGATAGCCGCCAGCCCCTGCTTCGTAACACCCATGAAGTGGTGCTTAGCAGCCGCAGCTCCGATGGCATCAATGGCGACACCAAGGTTGCCGTCGGTCCCGTTCTTGAAGCCAACCGGGAAGGACAAGCCAGAGGCCAGCTCTCGGTGCAGCTGGCTCTCGGTGGTCCGCGCTCCGATGGCGCCGACCGAGATGAAGTCGGCGAGGAACTGGGGTGAGATGGTGTCGAGCATCTCAGTCGCAATGGGCACGCCGGTCGAGGTCAGGTCGCAGAACAGCTGTCTCGATACGCGGAGGCCCTTGTTTATCTGGAAGGTCTGGTCGATATCCGGATCGTTGATAAGACCCTTCCAGCCCACCGTTGTCCGCGGCTTCTCGAGATAGGCACGCATCACGACGACAAGGTCATCCGAGAGCTTCTCCGAAAGGGCCTTCAGCCTGCTCGCGTACTCGATGGCCGTGACCGGGTCGTGGATGGAGCAAGGCCCGACAATGACCAAAAGGCGGTCGTTCCGGCCCATGATGACGCCGACAGCATCCCGTCTCCCCTTGACGACTGTCTGAAGGGCTTGCTCGGGCATGGGGATCTCCGAGATGAGTAGGGCAGGCTGAATGAGGGGGTCCTGGCCCAACACTTTGGCGGGGACGGGGTTAGCGACGGCCATGACGAGAGAGGGCGTATATAAATGAGACGGGCACGTAAATTCAAGCTCTGGATAAGTTCTCGCCAATTGCGATTGCAGCCGCCGAGGGCAGTTCGAGAGTTCCAGGGTTAGAGGATACATACCTCTCATATCATCGGCGCGGAGGGGCGCCATGTTGACTCCAGGCATTCTAAGTAGGTTTCTCGAGGGGCCCAAAGTATTATTCAGAAAACAAGGGAAGTGCGGGTGGCGCTGGAATCTTCCTCGCGGGGCGCGTAGGAAGAGATGGAGATGTTTGTTTGCTGGAGGAACTCGAACTCGGCAAAGAGTGGAAAGTGCAGCCAGCTCGTAGCGGTATCGGCAGGCAAATCGATTTGGCAATGGGGGGGGGGGGGGAAGACAAGTGGGGGAGCAAGTACAAAGAAATCTTGCAACTTGGCACTGCCGTGTGTAGGTCGAGGGCCTTTGAGGTACGAGTAGGTTATATGGAGGAGCACTGAGAGGAAAAGAAAAGTTGAAGATGTTAGGGGGAAATGGGATGAAATGTGTTTGCCGTGACTCAGAGAGCCCTAGTTGCCGTCACGGGGAGGGCCGGTCCGGGCGCAAGCCAGGTCCCGAAAAGGAAAAATGGCCAGATCCCCAGCAATGCCTTACGCAGCTAGCAGTGACGGAGGATGTCAGATTCCACAATCAGATGTAGTCTGGTTGACCGTTGACCGAGTATCTACCCTGCTCTCGTAGCGGACGCACTCAGATCCTTTAATGCAGGTAGATACGTTGGGCAAACACAGCTTACCCAACGTCAACTACTCTAGCTTGGCATTTTTTGCGTTTGCATGTGGCCGAGTCCGGAGAGCGGATTCGACAGCATACTCGGCACGAATTTCCAGGCTCAATGCAGCTCGCCTGACGCCAGATGAAGCGATCAATTGTAAAGGTGCAAGTACCACGGTCATGTCGGGCTGATCAAGGCGGGGGAGGGGTTGATTTTTTTCAACCTTGTTTCTCGCCCACCTCACCGCCTTTCGACTACCTGCGGTCATCACAAGCTTGCATTTGCTTCGTAACATTGCGGGCTTGATTGGGGGACCTAAAACACTTGATCCACCGTACATCTTGACGCGAAGCTTATAATCCCTATATGTGGTAATCGTAGTGCGATATGGGAATGGAGAGTTTTTTTTTTTTTTTTTTTTTTTTTACAACGACATACTCGCCGTTAGTGAACCCGTGGGGAAAAAAAAATAATAATAATAATAAAAAAAAAAAAATAGCTTGCCCTGAGGGCGAGCTTAAGATCCTGGGACAGGTTGGTGATCGCCTCGACCGGGTTGCATTGCACAGTGCTAGCCCAGCTGAGCAAAGCATTGCCTTGATCAGGCCCAAAGTCCGCGCAACCTTGGTGTGGCTGCAGAGGAGCATCGAACATTTACCTTGTTATCTGGTTCGACCACGCCCAGCCCTGTGCACAAGAACAGCTACGGTAAGTTATGTGGAGCGGACTGACCACGGTGGCCGGAATCAACCCCTGACAGTTGTCGGTGAGAAGCACGGATGTCTAGTGGTCGTCGGGGAAGCGGGAAGTGCCGTCTTATATATAAGGCACCAGTCGCTCCACGAAATTTTATTGTTGGGAGTATCAGCCAGAATGAATAACTATAAATTCAATGCGGGCGCTACTCTAAGTGTATTCAGCGCGAGTCAGCCGCTACGTCGTGGTTCGGTGTCTTCTCCCGCCCGCAGAGCTTGGGGGAAATCCCTGAATACGACAGCAAGACTTGGATTCGTGTGCCATTCCTTCAATGCCAAAATATGAGCCGACCATCATTATTCGCAGTTCTACTGGAATTGGTAGTGTTACTCATCGCATAAACTAGGCCAAGCGAATCTCCTGTTGACATCTAGGCCTTCCTTGTCTAGCTTGTGTAGCGTCGCTGTCTGGGGTGACAAAAACTATCAGATGAACGCCTCACTGGTCCAACCGACAATGCCCCCCACTGGCGCTTTGCTGACATAACAGATCACTCAAGGAGAAGAAATGCTCATGATCCAGAAGTCTGGCCGCCGAGGACTGCTTTGAAGCAATTCTGAAACTGAGGGACCCTCTTGGG
Source organism: Madurella mycetomatis (assembly GCA_022530565.1). Taxonomy (NCBI): domain Eukaryota; kingdom Fungi; phylum Ascomycota; class Sordariomycetes; order Sordariales; genus Madurella; species Madurella mycetomatis. Next base: position 6,912,379 of record JAJTVB010000003.1, on the reverse strand, counting down.
GTCTCTGGCCTGGTGGGTGCCCCTCCCAGCCGGTCGGGTGCACTGACTTATCCATCAGCAACAACCCCACTCTTCTTTCTGAAGGGTCCCTGCTAGACTAATCCCAGTGGTGCATTTTGGGGAAACTTCTGATGGGCGGTAAGGTGCAATGATGCTTCACCAAGGTATTTCAACAATGGGCTTTGCCCATTGAGAATGTCATCCTGCTTCCTTCCAGTCTTTCCCATCTCGAGGTTTTCTCTTGCAATTTGCTTACGACAGCTCTGTCCGTTTCTTCTTGCCATCCAATCAGCTTTCGGAATTTGCTCGGTCCCCGCAACGACACCCTTGCTGCATCTGACGTCGGTGCCTGCCCAGCAGCCCTCCGAGCAAAGAGCGGTCATTGCCTGCAAATACCCCGGCGTCCCAACACAATGTTCCTCGATCAGCCCACGGGCTTGAGCTGCTGCATTGTACTGTATTAGCGAACAACTGAACTCAGCTCCTTCGACTCTTTGATGGCAGTTCCGCCAACGCTGCACCTTTTGGGCTACTTGGATTGGCTGTGGAACTCGGGACAACCCTAACTTCGCCCCCTTGGGGTCTGGAAAGAGCCGACAGCGGCAAAGAGCTGGCCGTAGGCAGACCAGCCTAGGCGGACCAGCCTTCCCGCCCTCAGCCTCCAGCTCTCCACTTCGCTGCTCCTCCCTTCCTCCTCGATTCACTCTTAGGATTCTGGAACCCAGTCGGCCGTAAACAATCCACCGTTGGTCTATCGTTCTATCCCTACTGGCTCTTCCAGCAGCGATAACTGTGTCGCATCGCTTCTCCCTTGTCCTTCCCCGCCGTGAACTCCGATTCCGCCCCGATTATTCAACCACGCGGATCTAAACAAAGCAGAGTCTGAAGTTGAGGAACTCTAGCTTTTTACTCACGGCCTAGACTAGCGAAAATGTTTGCGGGGCAGGAGTGTTTCGAGCATCATCGCAAGAGAGGCAGGGAGGAGGACTATGCCGATATATCAGTAGGCGGCACACTAGGGTTCACCGAGCACAGAAGCGTAAGAATCCCTTCGCATCACCACGGTGGCTGTTTGCAGCTATGTATTCCGGATCCCCGGACGACTAAAGCTAGGCTTGTCATATCGCCTTATCTGGAAGCGCCTAGTGTTGCCGCATGAAATTATGGCTGAACCTGCTGGGCCGTGGACAACTGCTAATGTCTCATGCAGAAACGCATCCAGTCTTTGCCGTTGAGGACATCCCCAACTTCAAAGCGATGGGCGGAACCTCCAAACTTCCCTCCGTCGAACCCGATGTTCGCCATGCCAGGGCCTCCCCGCACTATGACCCCCATCTCGTCAGATGCGGAAGAGCCGGCCCTTGAGGAACACGTCTGGGCCGATGAACCTGAGCTTATCCCCCAGAAATCATCAACCGTCACGGTCTCGGAAATCTCCGACGGGGACATGGACATGATGGACACGTCGGAGCCAGTGGGCAGCGGGCCAGGAAACCCGACCGCGCCGAACAACACGGGCCGTATACCGACGCCGATCCACTGCAGCTTTGCCGCCCAGGTACGGGGCAACAGCTGGAATGATGCTTGCGTCACGCTCAGACGGGGTCCGACTCTCGCGACAACGCCCGAGGAACCGAATGCGATGGCGTTCAACAGCAACGGCGCGGTGGACATCACAGGCCAAAACGCTACCATGACAGACCGTGAGAGCGTGCCTAGATTCCTAGATGGTGCCGCTGCAACCGCCGAAGTCATGTCTGACTGGAACATGGTGCAACACCGGCGACTTCCTTCGCCTATTAGTGAATGCGGCGGTGAGGACAGTCTAGGGAGCCCCGGAATGGTGCTTGACTCTTCACCACAGCGCGGAGGTCGCTTAAGTCAGGTCACGCACCAGCATCCCCTGCTTGCTGGTCTACCGCCACGCGCTAGCTCTGCAATGGAGGGGGGACAGTTCGCGCGCAACGGCAGTCCTGGGAGGGATAGCCAGAACAGTAATGCCATGGATGTGGAATCTCCGGCGACGCCTTCACCAAAGAAGGGACACACGAGGTCGAGACACACGTTGAACTCGTGGACGGCGCTTCAGCCCGGCATGACGCGGTCGTTTAGCATAGGTTACCGAGCTGACTGCGAGAAATGTCAGAAGAAGGTACCCGGTCACTTCAACCACATCATCATTTCATAGAGGGATGAGAACGGGTGGTTGCATGAGCGTCGTCGAGACGCCCAATCAGACCGGAAGGTTCGCCTATGTCATGGGCGGGGTCACCTGGAGATGGGACGTTTATTCGGCTAGTGTGTTCAGGGTTACTTGGGGATATCCTCCGTCAATCGCTCGTTTACATGGGGTCGTAACAGTAGGAGTCTGCCTGACGGGATTTTCTTTTCCATTTTGATGTTCGGGCGGGCTACGCGGCGTTTGGAACAGGTTTATTTCTTTTTAGTATCACACTCACCATTGTCTGGTAAAGGAGTCACTGGGAGGAAGCGTATAGGGTTACTCCATAATAATTGAAGCAACAATGCTGTCTTCGATATCTGTTCCATGCTAGCAAAATTAATACAACCCTTCACCGGAGACCAAACCCCGCCGGTCTGCTCGACCGTCAGAGCAGTTGGGAAAAGTCTAGCTATGTACAGACCCCACGCCGAGTAATGCACGTCTTTTCTACACTATGGTACAGAACCCTCCATCCATTTTTCGCTTTGCGCCTGCAGCAGACTTGATGCCACTCTGCTCTTCGATTGATTGGATACCAGAGATATTCATGCACGAAAGCTCCATGCCTTTCAACCGATACCGCGGCGACGTCGGTGGAGCAAGGTGACGTTCCGCCCCTTTGTTCGACAGATTTTACCACCCACCTTGGGCGTAGTGGCTCATGGCTATCACCACCAGCCCTTCTTTTTCGGCTGCTCCTGCTGCGCGGCGGAGGGCTTGTCCTTCTGTTCGATGCCAATCCGGTCCAGCGGTCCACCTTGCCGCTGGTTCTGCTTCTCCTTCTCGAATGCCGCGTGGGCCTTCTCCCGGATGTAAGCCTGCTTATTCTCGACGGCACGGACAATGTCGCTGTCGCGGACGCCCATGCCGTCGTCCTCCTCGCTCAGACTCTCCCAGCCGAGTCGTTGCTGCGACGACATGGCGTTGTCGCCTTCTTCCTCCTTCTTGAGGTTGGATGTCAGCCAGGCCCAGAGGCCAGCCTTTTTCGGCTCCGCAGCACCAGCTTCCCCCTTTCCGTTTGTCGGCCATGAGACGGCTTCTGTTACCCGTTGCCGGGCTGCCGCGGCTTCTGGCCCTGCCGCTGCTGAGGAGGATGTCCCCGTCTTGGCGGCGCTGCCGGCGGGTTCTGGTGCCCCGAGGATGCTCACGTTGGAGAAGAAGGACGTCTTGCGGCCCAACTCGCGCTCGCGCTCGAGTTGCTCCTCGACAAGGGCGATCTGCTCCTCGGTGGCTTTGCCGGTCATGTAGGCTATGCGGGCGGCCTCGAGGCTGTCGGCTTCGAGTTTCTTTTGCGCCTCGACCCACTCGCTGGTGCGCTTCTTGTTGTACCGCATCATGTCGTAGGCTGTGTAAGCGGTGGCCACGACAGCGACACCTAAGTGCAGTCTGTTAGTGCCTCTATGATCCCGCTTCTTGAAAGATATGGAATCAGAGCGGAGGGCAGGTGTAGAATGTGCGGCACTCACCCGTGAACAACACAATGCCATAGACTGTGATTCTGTGTGCCGAGTCGAACACCCGCCTGCCAGCATCAACAACTTTGTCGAACCTCGATACCTGGGCCTCCTTGGCTCTCCGGTGCGCCGCCCTTAACCGGGCTACCCTCTGCTCTGGGGTTTCTACTATTCCTGACCCAACATTCGCACCACTGCCACTTCCGCCGCCGCCAGGGGCAGCCCCTCGCCCGGACCGAGGTGCTGCGAACCGGGGTGCGGCGGCCTTGGAGCTCGCATGCGGCGTCGCTGCAGTAAATCGCGTCGCGTCCGAGACGCTGCGCGGAGCAGCAGGAATTGGCATTATTGGCTTATTCGACCTCGATTAGCTTCGGTGTCACTGTATCGGCCGGTCGAGCGTCCTGGCGGTTCGAAGGGCAGGAGCTGAGGTGGGTTGGAATTGAAGGCTTCCGAACTTTCCCCAGGCTCAAATCGTCTACCTCAGATCATCCAATCCGAGCACCGACCAACTTTTTTTTGAGCTCCGGCGGAGCTGGCTGCCAGCTGCGTGTCAGCCACAGTTGGGTCAAGACCGTGGCTTGAATCCCAATTGTGAACCGGAGACCCACTTGTTTTCAAGAACAGACCGAAATTTTGGCTGGAGCTCGCGCCTGCCATACACTTCGCGGAACGGGAGCGAGAGCGAGTAGACAATCTGAAGGGGCCGTCCAATCGACTGCCCGCCTCACTCCAACACCATGCGCCGTTTACCAAGGTTACGGAGCCCAGCTCCCGCGAGCTTCATCGCCCCGTCTTCAACCCCATCCAGCTCGTTCCGTGCCCCAGCAGCAGCGACCATCATCTCGGCTTCTAGCAAACACAGCACCACCACCACGGCGGTCTCGCCAGCCCAGCCTACCCAATGCCGATACCTATCCACCACCTGTGCCCGCCACCAACCCGCACCGCAAACCGACGCAGTCCCCGAGGAAGGCTTCCTTGAGCCCGCCCTCGAGCCCAAACCCTCCTCCCTAGCCTACCCGCAAACCTTCACCACTGCCGCCCCCCCCTCGCAAATCGAGGACCTGTCCTACAAGCCGGCCGAGACAGCCGAGGGCCTCGAAGAGGTTGGAGGCCTGGCCGACTGGTGGGACCAGCCGTCGCACTGGAGCAACGCGCTGGTGCCCCTGACGTTCGGCCCGGCGCCGACGGAGAGAGTCACGGACCCGTTCGTGGTGCAGGTGCTCGCACGGCGGGCGGTGGTGGAGGCGCTCGTCGCGGTTAAGCACGGCGGGGCCGACAGGAAGCGGCTGGACCGGATCTTCGCGCGCGTCCCGGCCACCAAGAAGCTGGGCAAGATCGTCACCAAGCCGCTCGTGGCGGACGAGGGCAAGGAGCTGACGCTGGAGAATGAGAAGGATTGGGTGAGTGTGTGGGACTCGCTGTGCGGGCTGGAGGAGATGGGAAGGAGGGAACAGCAGAGGGAGGCCACGAGGGCGTGGTTAGAGGAACAGCAGAGGAAGAAGAGTGAGGAGGCGGAGGTGGAGCGGGGTGCCGAAGAGACCCAGGCTGGGACTACGGCTCCGGCTTCAGCCCCCAAGCCACCTAAGACAGCGGCAAGCATCTCGCCGAAGAAGGCGGAGGAGTTGGTCCAATCTTTCGGGAGGGCGTGGTTGAAGGCTGAGTTGAGGGATCCCGTGGTCAAGTTCTACGTGAGTTCCAACGCAAAACGGGCCCTTGTGGTTGTTACAGAGGGATGCTAACGCAGGCGTCTGGCAGGCTGCCAAGCGCATACAGCAGCTGACGGGACACCGCATCCCCGACGTTAAGCTGCACACTATCACGACGGTCGGAAACCTCATCCAGCAGCTTATCGAGCCGCCCAAGCCCAAGAAGCTTGCCGAGCTGGTCCAGTCAAAGGAGATGTTCAAGGGCCTCTCCAACGTCAAGGTGTTCCCCAGAAGGGTCACACCCATCGACAAGGAGAAGATGGTTGGTCGCTGGAAGGTTATTGTCCGCGAGCTCGAGAAGCGCGAGCTGCCCGTCATTGGCACCGGCGACTACGGCGCGCCCATCGAGAAGAGGTGGATCGAGGGGAAGGTGTAGCGGGCCAGCCGCCGAGTGCCTTTTGTACACTATCCCTCGGGCTGGGTTCCCCCGCTGTATCATGTATAATTGTAGAGATTATTTCGTGTGTATACAGGCATTTTCCTGATCGTGTCCATCCGTTCCGGGGGCTGGCGGCAAGGGATGCTCAGGGTTGGCTATGAGCGCTGTATTCCGGACTCAGGGTTAAGTGTGGGTGAGTGCCTAGCTCAAGTGCGTCAGAAACAGTCAACTTCAAGTGGTCCTTTTTGATGAACGTATTTATTTTTTTTTGGCACTCCAACTGGCTATTCGATCTCTCCTCTGCGCTTTCAAGACTCGATTGAGTTCATACCTCCGCGCCGGAATATATTCAAGCTCGTAAACAGCGGGGCAGACATCGCGACCCAAGACAGCCAGAGGGGTTTGCGGGGCAACTCGACTTGCTAGACGGGAAAAATGGCCAGGACAGTGGAAAACATTGCAGCGCTCCTGGGCAGCCGAAGCAGTAGCGCGGAAAGTGGCGAAGATGAGAAATCATGGCGTACTGCTCAACTAGCTGAAGTGCTCACTGCTGTTCGAGAAGAGACTGTCGATGGCTTGGCCAGCGTTGTCGAGAAGCTTGCGGATGGCGCGAGGGACGGTGAGATTGTGCTTGACTTCAATTTCCGCCGAGTTTTTGATGCTAAATGTCATTCTGTATTCAGCTTCCTGGAGACTGCCTATCGGGGACTCTGGCGCCTTGCAATTCATCCTATCCGTTGTGCCTGCAGAAGACCCTCACCACCCCCTGAATAAGCAGGCTCTTCGCCTGATTGGCAATGCCTGTGCGGACTGCGGTATGAAATAGGCCATGATACTACTAGTTAAGATGAATACTAGGTTAATGTTGAACGCAGATGACAACCGGGCCCGGTTTGTCGAATCTGGCAAGCTGCGCAGCTTCGTCATCGACTGCTTCAAGCACGATGCAATTCTTCCCTTTGCCACCGCCGCAACGTTGAACGTCTGTGTTGACTACAGTAAGACAAGCTAGCATTCGTTACCCGAAATCAGCTGCTCACAGAGTCTCTCGTAGACCAGGCTCAAGCGCAGGCATCCGAAGCCGGGCTGAACAGGGTGCTCGTCGATATCGTCTCTAGTGCACGGCTTTCATCCTGCCAGTCCTCCCTTAGTCACATTATGACCATATTGGAGTTTCTCTGCAACCAAGGTGCGTGAAAATGGAGCCAGATCCGCTGGATACTCGAGCAGTTAACCAAGGGAACCAGACTCGGAGCCCAAGATCGCCAATCCCAATACGCCTGCTCTCCTTTTCAGTCTGGCCACCAGTGAGAAATACGATGCTGACCTCGATTCATTCATGGAAATCTGCACGCCTGCGCTGGCGTACCTCACTTTCCAAGATTTCCAGTCCGTACTCCTGGAGTCCGGCAGCCTTGAGCTGCTGCAGTCAGCCTTTTCCCAGTTGTACACGCGCTTCGACATTACTGATCTTGATCCTGATACTGCGGCTCAGCTCAAGCAGGTCGGAAATGGCTTCCTCACAATCTTCGCAGATATCTCAGCGCTACCCGGTTTTCCGACTGTTTGCCCTCTTGACAGTAAACCCGCGCAGATCTTGATCGACTGGCTGGGTCTGCCTCCAACATTTTCGAGCCTCCAGACGGCAGCATGCTTATCCCTAGGCAACCTCAGCCGCTCAGACGAGTCAAGCACAGCGCTCCTCAAACATGTGCAAGCCCCTCTTCTCGACATCCTCTCCCGCGCCATCCCGCCGTCCTCATCCGAGCCCCCAGTCCCGCGAGATTTCGTCCCACCTCTCCAGCTCATTCACGCCTCCCTCAGCTTCCTCAAGAACCTTGCCATCCCCCCACCCAACAAGCCACTCATCGGCGCATCCCTTCTCGACTCATCGCGGCCCCTCCTCCCGCGTATCTGGACTTCAACCCGCACCCAACCACAGCTCCAGTTCGCCGCCATCTCCCTAGCCCGCCTTCTCCTGGTCAACTGCCCCGCCAATGTACGATGCATGTGCGCTCCCCTGGCAACCGAGAACAACATCCATAACAACGGCAGCGCGAGTAACCTCGCCCTCTTAGCAACCACCGCCTTCTCCGCCGATGAGGACCCCATCAAGATGGAAGCTGCGCGCGCAGCCAGCCTCATCTGTCGCGCGCTCCATCATTCCCGCTCCCCTTCCTCCCCAGCTACTTCCGAGGACGTCCTCGACACGGCATGGACATGGCATTCTGCATCATCATCACCATCATCACCACCACCATCATTGTCGTCGCCTTCCGGGTCAGAAAAAGAGGCAACCGACCCATCAAACACCAATGTCCGCGCCCGTTTCTACGCCTCCCACGCCGACGTCATCACTGATTCCCTACTCCTCCTTCTCAACCAGCCCCGCTTCCCTTCGGTCCGGTCCGACGCGATCTTTGTCCTGGCGCTCATGAGCCGCTCCGCTCCCGACGGCGCACGCATGGCGCTGCGGGTCTTGCAGGCGGGCGGCAAGGACAAGAACAAGATGGCGTGGCGCATTCTAGCCGAGGTGATAACCGGCTCTGCAGATCTGGCGGGGGAGTTTTTGGAGCAAATCAAGGGGGGTGAGACGGTGGAGCGGGTGGAGGCCGAGGCGGGAGAGAAGAAAGACGATGATGATGGGGGAGTGAAGGTGGTTGGGATTACGAACGGGCTAACGCTAGAGCCGCAGCAGCAGCAGCAGCTATCAGCTGGGGGGACGGCTAAGATGGACCGGGAGAACGCGATGGTGCTGGTTGCCGAGCTGTTGCGCCACTTTTCAGAAGAGCTGGCCAGCATCAGGGACCCGCTGGAAGCGATACTGGGTAAGGGTGGCGAGCAGGTGGTGCAGGGCAGAGAGGGATCTTCTTCTGCTTAGCAAACGAAGATGCAGTTTCCTTTCCTATGTAGAGTCGAACAGAACTCAAGTCGAGCGCCGCGAGCATTGAAAACACTCAATTAGCCCTAAACACCTTGGCATGTCTCAGCGGCCATCAGTCATGCTTTTTCCTGTCCATTCATTTGCGAATGCTCTAGCAAATCCCTATGTGATGCGTGTAATCTTTCTGAACCCTGCCCCGAACGAAGTCCCGAAACTACACGGCCATAGGAGAAACCACGTCCTCGCCCGGGTTACCAGGAAAAGCAGAAAGCGAGACCAGACCAGCCAAACGAACACCGCCGGGAACCTTCTTATCCGCCGTTGCCAACACCGCGACCAACCGCCTATTTCTTGGCATTCTCGGCCTCGGCCTTCTCCCGCGCACGCTTCTCCCGGACGCCCACCAGGCGGGCGTCCGACCTCGCCTTCCGGAGCGCCTTGTAGGCGCCACCCTCGGGGCCCTTGGGCAGATCGCCCTTGGAGATCTCGCTGAAACCAGGGGCAATCGGCTGCTCGACGCCGAAGGCGCCGCGGATGTTCTGTATCGTCTCGGCGGTCTGTTGGTCCTTGGGGGTATCGGCCTTCTTGGGCTTGTTGGACTTGCGGGGGAAGACGATCAGGCGTGCCTTATACTCCTTGAGGCGCTGGACGTTGACGGCCATGGACTCCTCGGAGAGGTTCTGGCGACGGTGGTCGACGGCAATGCCGATGGTGGGGGCATAGAGCTTGGGGATGCCTGCGGCCTGTTTTGCACGCGTGTCAGAATGACACTGCCATAAAATCCAACTCCGACCCGAGCTGTCCTAGTTCACTATTCGTACCTTGAGTTCAGCGAGCGTGAAGCCGCGGCCGAGACGTGTCCGGCGGTTGTACTTGATGGTGCTGCAAAATTGACCATTAGATTCCTCCTCCCACACAACGCATAATCGGGTGTCACTAACGGGCATCGGACAATCGGGCGGAGCTTGTCGACCGGGCGGGGAGCGACGGCAGCAGCCTTCGCGCGGCGAGCCAGACGGCGGGTGACCTTCTTGCCGGGCTGTTTTCCATCCACACGTCAGAACCCGAACCCATCTCCATCGCTGTCTATTCCCCTCGCTGCATCACGAACCTGGTCGAAGTGGCACCGCACGCGCCGTTGCCAATCCTTGCGGAAATCTACAACTCGGTTAGCCTCCTCATCCTTCTCGCCGGTGGGCTAGAGCCCCTTCGTCTTCGGATGGGCGCTGCTCACGGTTGTGGGGAATCTGGTTGTTGTGCTTGATCGCCTACACGAAGATGCATTAGTAAACTCTGCAAAGCGAAAGCAATCGCATTGTGCAATCGCTCAAGTGACGATACGCACCATTGTGACGGTTGTGGATCAAGCCCCTCTGGTCCCTCTGGTTGTCGAAAAGAATCACCAGTCGTGAAGCAGATGCAATTTGGAGGTCGCTCGGCTTGGAGGAGCTCGCCGAATTTTTGGCAGGGCTTGGAAACCCTATGAAGGCGGTGTGGGATTTTGATTCGCCCGCATCAGCTGTGGTGGGGCTGTGCGCACCCTGCTTGTGATTCTCATCAGTATCAGTTGGCGGCCAGCTGGTTGGTACGGCTCGGTATGGGTACAATACCTCAGCTTTCTTTCTGAGCCTGCCTTTTCGGACCGTGGAGTACGGAATAGTTGTCCCAGGATAACTGTAGTCCCACCTAAAATGGCACGCGTATGTTCAAGATAGACACGACAGTGGGCGCGAAGGTAGACATTTCAAGCAGAAAACGTCTGCCAAATTCTGCAACTGAAGTTGACATTATCAAAGGAGTCCATTCACTTGAATCAACGATGTCCAATATTGTCGCTTGCTCAACCCAAATAACTAATCATTTTTATACAATTCTAGGGCTCATTTTTCTATCGATCTTTTCCTCTAATTAGGTACATTAGGTACTTCGACGGCAAGTTCAACTGCTCAATTCTTGTTGGTCAAGCTTTTTTTTTTTTAAAAAAAAAAAAAGAAAAAGAAAAAGAAAGGAAGTTAACGTGTATGATAAGCGAGCCGGCCACTCTAACACATTTGGTAGCGCTGTATGCGCACAGGCGTTAAAGAATTGTTAACACCACTAACAATTTTGAGGTACTATCTCCGCCTTCCGCCTGCAAGAAAATACCTAAGTGGCCGGCTCGCTTGTCTGGCCGGCTCGCTTATCATTCCGTAGGCTGCACCGTTCACTTTGGGTAGGGCTACGGTATCCTGGGACAATACCCTACAGTCCGAAAAGGCAGGCTCTTCTTTCTTTTTGTCTTGCAAATTCACTGCGATTGGGGTTCTCGCAACTGCCGGGCTTGCTTCATGCGAAGTATCATAGAGCGGTTCCAAACAGCCTTCAGGTCAAAAAGAGTTTTTGTGTTCTCAGTGGACTCTTGACTGATCTTGCCGCATCATGTGGCCGCTGCTCATCAATCTGAACCTCGAATTCCCTTGCGAGCGCAATCACGCGTGAATGGCTCCGTCACTTTGATAGAGTAAAAGCTAGTTGTAATCCTCGGTATGCGAAGCTCCTTGAATCACTTGAAACATGGAGACTCGAGTTCCAGGCGCCCTCTCGGGCCAATAAGATGACGGAAAGTAAAAATTACTCATCCCGCCATGCGTAAGTCTTCGCTCGAGATCCAGCTCCATTTCCCGGATTCAGCGATAGATTCCATACTACCGACGGGTTCCACGAGATGTATGGCCTCTGTCTTGAAATTACTCGCTGGAAATTGCACATACTCGTTCGTTGTGAAGTTGAGGCCCACGAGTTTGCCTCCTTCTTGACCAGCTTGTTGACGCAGACCTTGACGTGTCTTCGTTTGCTAATGGTGGTTTAAAGGTCTGATAGCACTTCTAACAAGTCAGTTTTGTATCAAGAACCACGTACGGGATGTCAGACTCGGCTGAATTGTTGTAGTCAAAGGAGGGTGAGGATTTAGCGGCTAATTCGCTATCAGCTTCGCCGTCGGTGAATTGATTGTCCGCGAAGTAAACTCTGTCTCTGCCTCTATCGCGGTCGCGGTTGTAGTCACGGTCGCGATCGCGCTCGCGGAGACCGTCCCCGCGATCCTTGCCGCGGTCTTTGTCGCGATAATCACGCCGCTCGCGATCATCACGACGTCTATCATCCTTGTAGTAACTGCTCTGGCGGAAATTGTCCTTCCGATTGTCCCTACGACGATAGCTGTCCCTGTATCGATTGCGGTCACGATCCTTGTCATAATACTTGTTAGTTTGGGATGAATGACGCGAAGAAAATGAACGATAGTCGCGAGAAGAATGACGTAAAAAGGAAGATGATTTAGGAGCTTGATCGTTAGCCTTGCTAACTCTTGATTTGCTTGCAGACCACTTCTTCTGCAAGTAAGGGTAAAGTTCGCTCGCAGCTGCGTATAGGATGGAGCGCTTGCGTTCCACGAGCTGTATGTAATCAGCGAGTGATTGGCCGCTTTTGGACGGTGGAAGATACTATCGTATTTTCAAGTCAAGGCTTATCCAGATACTCATCATGGTGCCCTCCCAGTTATTGTTGTCACGATTCAAGATGCCTATCGAGCGGGCGTGACAAAGCATTCGCAAGATGTACTGGGAGAGAACTGATTCGTCGCGGGCGATGTCTTTGAGTGACAGACTGCCTTGATTGAATCGACGGGTGGCTGTTCCTGGATCGATATCAAACCGCACGCGAAGGTCCTCCAGAACGTATTTTAGACCGGTACGACGCAGCTGATTACGACAATCAGGTGTAACTTCGTTAGTCCACCAAAGCAGGGCGTTGCCTCCCAGTAAGGTAGGCAGCAGTTGAGCGATCTGCCGCTCCATTTCGGGACGCGTTTCTGGGTCCTCTAAGAAGGTCTCAATGCAGTCCAAGAAGCAATGAACGTCAGTGTAAATGGCGCTCTTGCCGTCAGTTACGATACCGAGGTCGTCCGGGTCGTCATGGTGCGGGTTGAACTGGCCGATATCCTCACGCTTGATTTTTATAAGGGAACCTAAACGACCGTTAGAGCCACTACCTATATCGAAAGTGGCTTCTCGACGTGTTTGGTCTCTATCGTATTGACGGTCCGGTGGAGATGGAGGTGAAGGAGCACCATTACGGAAGGGTTGCGGCAGTATCTGAGGATTGTTGCCACTAAGCCTCATTGGGTCCGAGTCGTACAGACGCGGGTTGTTGCGAGGCGACTGGTCGAGTCGGTGCAGTCGCCGTTTGGTCTCTCGCATCACGTCTAGGTCGAATGGGGTCTCTTGTCGACGAGTTTCAAGACTGTGCAGACGTTGGTTGATGTTTTCGAGATCCTTGGAGAGGGGAGCTATTTGTCGAGCTATCTCCTCGCTCACTGCGCTCCTAATGGAGTGCTGCATCACTTCTATAATGTTGTTCTGTTGGTCAGAGATCATGTTGAGCCTCCTAGTCACCTCTCTGTCTTGAGCTTGGATTCTTTTCTCCAGCCACTCTACGATGTCTTTGTTGCCTGCAAATTTCTCGGGCCAGTTACGTCTCAACTCTTCCGTGGACGGGAGTTCGTTGTCGCTTTCAGACTCGCGATGGTCTTCCAGATCTGGCATCTGGGAGTCGCCAGATCTTAGGTGGTAACGAAATATTGGGTAGAGTGGTTGATCGGTCGGCCGGCGCGTCAGGGAGTTCGTTCGCGAGGGATAGGATGTTGGGCGGCGGAGATATCGTCACCTTTGTGGTCTTATTGAGGTTCCTTACTGCCATCATTTGATTTGCGGCCTTTTGCGCCAGTTTGTGAGAGACGAGCAATACGTGGGCGAGGCACGGGGGCGCTGCTAATACTACTCAATTCTGCTAATCGAAAGCTGAGGAAAGGAAGAAAAGATCTAAGATGCGGTCTGCGCTGTGTGCTAGCGTCGTGTTAGCCAATCAGAATACGAGTTCCCGTCTTACCAGTCCCAATCCAGTAAGTCGGGTTGGACCACCCTCACTTTCTCAAGATTATACAGTATCACACGGCTTCGGCGCTTGGCGTTCCAGCCACGTATCTATGAGTTGCATCTAACCGAGCACATGAATTAACCAATCAGAATAGCAATGGAAAGCCAGCGCTTGAAAGAGGGAAGTGTCATGTAACGCGCATGGGGGCTTGTCCCTGTCCCTAGCCCCTATCTGCATTTTAACGAGGAGGTTGCAGCCAAAAAAATGTGAACACGCATGTCCATACCTGGGACCTCTGTCAACGTGCGGAGATGTGCTCAAAAGTTATACAGTTTCGCACTATAATTTGTATTAGCTAATCCCCCTCCAAACATCCCTCCTCTTCTGAGTTGACTACTTATTATAACAAAGCAAAATGAAGCTATAGATACCTCGGTAAATTGTGTCTAAAGTCCAGAATCTTAGAGTTTTGATAACGCTATTATTGTAGGTACTCCATACGGAGGCTGGGGCCGAAAAAAAAAGACTCCGCTGCTAGTGGAAGTGGGCACGCACAGGCCATACAGTATGCGATAACGCTTGGCGTTCACTTTGACCTGAACCGCTAATTCTCCAACAAGCTAGAGAACTCGCTAAAAATCGCCATCTTCATCTACCACGCCTTCTGCCTGCAGTTCAGCCTCCCTCTTTACCTTCGTCTTTGCAAGCCATTCGCGCCAGATTTTCTCGCCAGGTTCCTCTTCGCCATCAGGAAGTCGTGGCGGAACTGCGCCTTCTGGATACCCGTTGCCGCCTGCCATTCGAATTACGGTACCCATTGAACGTTGCCCATAACGCGTTCAACAAAGCGTTGAAGCTTCTCCAATGGATATTGTCGCCACTGGTGTTTCCAATCTTTTCCAGCTCAACCCGCGAATTAGGAACTTTCCGTTTCCTACACGAGGACTTGATACGCGCCCAAGGTGGCTCGATGGCGCTGAGGTCCGGTGAGTTTGGTGGCCATTCTAAACATTGAAACCTGCTTCCTCCCAGAGTTGACGATTCCACTTATTTGTATGCGTAGATGCGTTGTCCTCCTGTACAATGTGCACCGATCCATACCGCGACCTCAGCTTCTTTATAAATGGGAAGTAGAACGGCTTTAAAACCTCCTCACGATACCTCATCTAGTCGATACCACCCTTACTCTTGCGCGTCTGTTTACCAGTTGCCTTGGTATAACGCCACTTTGGTTTGGGACCTCCCTTATTCCTCGCAATATCCATGCATCTTGGTTTCAAGCTCCTAATCCTTGTGTTTACTGTACAGTGTAATTTGATCCCCGGCCATATTCTCACACGTTGACAGGGATTCGGGCTTGGCTTGCGCTGACAGCTGAGTCTAGGTACTTTTTTTGGGCCCCAGCCTCCGTGCTCTGTGTGTGGTTTGCCAAGCCTGTCGAGTACTGTATGGTCTGTGCTTTACCCAGGTATCCGGCGCGTTCACTTTTTTTTTGGGTCGTAGCTGTTGGAACCGCTGCGCGGATGGATTCGACGTCAAATATCACGATATCGATGGAATTCAACGATTGGCTTGAAGACCTGAAGATTGTTGTGTGTCTGTGGAAAATTCTGACCAAGTGGGCGTTCCTAGGCACTAGTTGGGCGTCAAGGGAAATTTGGGGCCTGTTAGTTCCACACGGCAGGTTCCGACAGTAGCCTCCGTAATTCGCGCTGATTATGCACCGAGACCGTAACCTCTTTCGGTTATGTTTCGCGCCGGTTGATTGGGATAAGGAGCTGAATTGTCCCCTCTTGCCTCCCTCTCTTCCCAAGTCACATTTCTGCTTTTGGTACTGCACCACTCTACCCTACTACATAACCCCATTGCGATAAAAAAAAACTACACCCCCCGACGCACCAAAAATGGCCAAATTTCACCGTTATCTTTCGCCTT
The DNA here is from genome assembly GCA_022530565.1 of Madurella mycetomatis. Classification (NCBI taxonomy): domain Eukaryota; kingdom Fungi; phylum Ascomycota; class Sordariomycetes; order Sordariales; genus Madurella; species Madurella mycetomatis. Next base: position 6,896,883 of record JAJTVB010000003.1, on the reverse strand, counting down.
TCCTATTATTATCCAACATAGCCTTTTCCCAGAGATGTTTCTACCCTGGAATGGGCGCTGATGGCGACTACCCCTGTGACCCGGATGCAGAGGAGAGCATGTGCTGCGGGACGGGCCCTGGTGCGATGTGCCTCACGAATAGAGCATGTCAGCGGCCCGGTCACGACATAATTAGAGGGTCGTGTACAGATGAAACCTGGGGGTCACCCGAATGCCCCCATTTCTGTACTCTACAATGTATGTTCCCAGTCCATCTTCTCGTCGCTAATCCTAGCATTCATGAGCTAGGCAAGGCCGAAGTCCCCAAGCTACCTGATTCTTGGCAGTTGAAACTCGAGATCTCATAATATGAGTGGTATTTGGTAACTAATCGTGCCATGCTACTACTAGTCCAGGGAATGGGGCCCTACCTAATCTCCTGCGCCAATGTAACTGGCAGGGATACATCGTTCTGCTGCGCGAATACAGAGGGCTGCTGTGATCGGGGCATTGAGCGGTTCGAGTTGCTCCCTTCGGATCCGCAACCATTTGCAGTTTGGGACGAGGAGCAGACTCGATTCGTTGCAGTAACAACAACAACCACCTCCACGTCCACGACAGCAAGTACGACCACACTGATATCTACAAGCGCCACAAGCAGCGCAACCCTGCCATCACCTCAGACTAGTACACTAGGCTCGTCCGGTCAAAACCAGCCATCAGAGTCGCCTCAAGCCGAGCCATCGGGGCTGCCTGTCGCAGCGCAGGCAGGAATCGGCGTCGGCATCTCTATCTGCGGGATCCTTCTTGCCGTTATCGCTTATTTGCTACGGAAGCTATATCAGAACAGGAAGCAAGCCAATTCACAAATAAATTATACACACTATGGAGAACAACAGCACCCGGCTGCATGGTATCCGGTGCAGCCTCGGCAGGAGATGTCTGTGGATCCAGCTGAGTTGTATACTGAGTCACCATATACAGAGCTCAGTGGGGTGCCTAAGCCAACTGGGAGGCCAGATGTTGCAACGTACAGCCGTTAGACAACTGTGTATGATGGAGGTATATAAGGGATTTACTAGCAAATCTGAGCACATGTAGTTAGAGACGATGGATATCTCAGTGCTGTATTAATGTAGAGTATTGTGTGGCAAAGGCTTTTTTCCTTCCACATCTATCCTCTAACTAACAGGAGCTCTATTTACATATATTGGGCTTGCTTTAGCTTTCTTGTTTAACCCTATCTTTGCCTTCCTCTTCTTAGCAGTATACACACGTAGAATGTGTTTGCACAAATTTCAATAAGCCGTGGAAAGACAGGTGCCGTTGACCGCTGCTCAGCCAAGAACCCTAGTTGCGTGAGGATTTCCTGCCCAACTATCGGATCACCGCTTAGGGTGCAGTGCATATGGAGTGGATGGAATTCATACTAGGGCTGACTGTCGCCGCTCGGATGGTCGGATTCACGGTCGAATACCCGTAGGTTGGGCTCGTATGTACGTCGTAAGCTCGAGTCCTAACCCACGGAGCGTGGGATGTCATAGGCGCCGAGTATTATTTGTCGTAGGTGCAAGCTGCGCGGACATGGCGGTCGGCCTCGGCTTGACCCCTTCCGAGACTGATGGGAATTCTGAATTTTCAGCCCTCGACTACTGTCCACGGCGACCGGGAACAAATTTAATTACCAAGATTCACTGGGCTTCGTTCTCGTTAGAATTGGTGTTCCATTAGCCGCCAAGTAAGCCACCAGTAGGAAATCAGTGCTCAAAGCGATGTGAAGACCATACGAACCAATATCGATAAAAGCCGGGGATGAGCGTCGGCTCACTGGGCCCCGGTAGAATTTCGAAAACGCGTTGCCGTGAGGTCCATGTCGTATTTCAGTGGCAGCGAGACTCACAGTGCGGAGCTCTGCTCGTAAGATCTTCATTCGCCTGCGGCCCTCCGGCGTAGGCGGTTGGCTCCAAGTAGTGATAGGCACATCACTGCATATCACTCATTCACACCGCGGAGAGGACCCGATGGCCTGGATGCGTGGCTCAACTGCCACGTCGTCCCATCCCAACGTCCATTGTTGACGCGCCGCCGTCTCCAGCATCCCTTCTCCGGATCTAGGTAACGAGGCGGTTGCCAATTGTAGTCAAAAGGTGCATGCGAGCCAGCACTGCAGCTTTTACCTTGTCTCTGGGCTGCCAGCCTTAGTGTACCCTTTTGACCAAGCAGCCGTCGACGTTCTCACGGAGGCAGAGCCCAGCCCGACCGTTATATGTCGATATCCCATCGAGAGCATTGAGGAGCTTCAGTAGCGACAATTTCCCCAGGGATCAGGGCTGGCTCCAGGTAACATCTTCCTTGGCTTGCCTAATGTCTATTTCGCCTTGCTAAGGTTGCGATATACCAACGGCGTCCACGTCTTCCGGCAGGAGGACGCAACGTCGAACTGAGTGTTGCCTTTTCTCCCAATTATATAATGCAAATATTCAATCATAGACAACAACCTTCATCTGCCCTGTTGGCAATGCCTTCACGTATCTCATCTCCGGCCTCCGGAACCCATTAATGAGTCCAGTTTCCCGATCCCTCGTCACACCCCCTCCCAGTACCACCCCACCACTCCTCTTAGGCAGCGTCCCGAGCGCCCTTCTGATTTTATCATAATTGCCCAAGAAGCCGTGCACCCTAATTTCCATCGTCTTATCCCCCGCTATCAACCCATGGCCCAGCGTAACGCCCCAAACGCCGTTAACCAGAATGGCATGGGCATCAGCATCCTCATGTCGCTCCAACAATATCGAGTACATACTCCCAGTATACCTAATCGATCTCTTCGCCACCTCCTTCGGATACACCCACTCTCCGCTGGGGTGCATCGAGACCGGGTGCCACGGCGTAACCAGCAGCCCGCCTGACCCAACAAGACACATCGCCTGACTCGCAACCCCCGTCCGCAGCACCGCAGCAACCTTCCTCGGGCCCTTGGGCGTCAAGGCCCACATCCCATTCCTCAGCCGTCCAATCCTCACCTCCTTCACTACCCCACCCTCCGCCCCCCCCTTAATCACAACCGCCACCCGCGCGCACCCCGCAAAACAAGTCCCGTCCATATCCCTGTACCGCCACATCGACACGGGGGCCGCCGGTGCCGGGGGGCTGCCGCCAGCGGCAGCGCCGTCCCCCTTTCCGGGGGGTGGTATGCTGGGCGCGGGAGCGGGGAGGGTGTCGAAGGCGGCGTCGAGACGGTCGCGGCAGGTGAGGAACAGGGGGCTGTCGGTGGCGTAGAGCAGGGGGCCGGGGTCCTTGAACGAGTTGCACACCTGGCGGGCGTGAGCGCCGGCCAGGCTGGGTAGGTAGTGCATCCCCCAGCGGGCGTAGTGGTCGCGGTTGGTGAGGGCCAGCGCGATCTGGCCGGTCCAGGATGCCGGCGGCGCCCCCGCGGCCGCCGCGGTGGGCGAGCCACACAGGTCGAGCATCAGCGAGCGGCATCCCGCGTGCGACGTGGCGAACTTCTCGTCGGCGGCTGGCAGGGTGGCTGCTAGCTCTCGCAGGTATTCGGGGAGGTCGTCTGGGAGGGTGAGCCAGGGTTCATGCTCAAATTCCGCGTTGAGGGGACACAGTATGGAGAGGAAGGAGATGAGGGACGAGCGAGAGACGTGGTAGGCTATTTCAGCTGGGTCGAGCGGGGAAGAGACGTCAAGGGCGCTTTTGTGGGCGACGGCGCGGTGGATGGTTGGAGTAAAGTGCTGGTATTCGAGGAGGACGTTTATTATGGGGGGTGTGTCAGTGTTGGCTAGGACCTTCAGGGGGGTTTTGTTGGTGTTGCCGTAGCGGAGGTAGATGTCGCGGGACTGGCCATATTGGAGATTGCTGAGAAAAATAGTGAGCTGGCTCAGGGATTCCGGCAAGTCCCTGCTTGGCTCTGAAAGCGGTTGCTTCGCGACTGCTTCGCCTGTTGTCTCTTCGAGTTGCAGGTAGCTTGGGTATGTGAGGTGTAGGGTGGCATTGTTGGCAAATGTCGACTGAAGGTTGGCCACGGCATGGATAAAAACGGTACCCTGCTGCTTGTCAAAATCAAAAGGAAAAAATAAAAAGTAAAAAAATCATGGACACCCAGTCAGGTTAACTTACTATCATGCCAGCATCGGGGATGAACGAGTAGTTTCCCCCGCCGACTTCGGCAATCGACTTCAATAAGCCTGACCGCAACTGGTAACCAAAACCAAATGTGTGAATTGTAGCCGGAAGAGGTTCCATAGCTCGGAGCTTTGGGATGTATCCCCTCGGTGGGCACCTGATGAGACTGTCAGTAGTCGGGCAGGAATCAAGAGACTTCTACATAGCCCACATATAATTTGGCATGCCGTCAGTCAGGACGAGCAGGGCTGGTACCCTGCCACCGCGATCCTCTTCGCCTGTGTTAAACAGGCCGAGGCCATCGCGGATGCCGTGCCAAAGATTTGTCAAGTCGAGCGGCCGCATCCCCTCGATCTTTTCGAGCGTGTTCGCTTTATTCGAAGCGGTCATCCGGGTAAGTTCTTGAAGCACCTATTGTCGGTATTCTCGTCAGATGCTTGTTTCTTCTGTCTCCTGCTTTCTCTTCACCTTTCCCTCCGGGGGAAGGGAGGGGTTTTACCGTGGCTCTACTAGAAAACGTCACAATCCCCAAGCGATCCCTTGAATCGAGCGTCTCCATGATAGTCCGGGCCGCGTGCTTCACAAGGTCCAGGACCGACAAGCCGAATTCCTCCTGTTTCTCGGCGGGCCGCGCGGGAATGGGGGCGCTAGCCCCCATGCTGCCGGAGACATCGATGGACAAGACGAGGTCGCAAGGAACATGGTTTAGCTGCGAGTCTTTTGGGCCCCTGGGAGGTTGGATTTTAACTAGGAGGCCATCTTCCGATGTGAGGGGGTGTAGCTGAATCGCGGGCGTCAGCATGGCCGAGCGCTCTGGCTTCGGCCTCGTGGGCAGCTCCTCTTTGCTTGAACTACCACTGCTCCCATTAAATAGGCTGACGAGAACCATATTTGCCGTTTGGTGACGAAGTCGGTCCCGCTGTGGTGTAGAATCGGGGAATGAATAGGAGTTCAGTAACGTATCGCCCTGCTATCTTCTGGTCGTTAATAGCCCCTCTTTCTTGCGGAATCCCAGCGCCTGGTGCTGCTCGAAATGCCTTGTATTTGGGCCAACGAGACTATTGCACCCGTGTAAGCATGTTGCTGACAGGATCAAAGTGAGCAAACCGGCCTGCCTTTATCCGCACTGAGCCAACCTGCGATCGCCGGAGGCCCTACAGGCCATGATCGCAGGCAGCCCGGGAGGCATTCTACGTGAGCTCCATCCAGCATCAGTCTGTGCCAGCTCTTAGCTTGCGCATTCGTGCACTGGGTTCGGCGTTGGCACCAAGTTTTGTTCAAGATGGATCCACCGTCCGGGATTAATTGGGACAGAATGTCATTACTGCGCAAAGCGACCCGGCCCTTTTTCGCCGCCTGACTCTCGCATCAACCCTGGTTTGCGGGTCCCGGCCGCTCCCAGCCTCTGCAACCACTGCCACGGAGGTAACCGGGAAATTAGCTGGAACCAGTAGAGCTACTATCCTAGTGGGGAACAAAGCTAGCCGCTCCAAGTGTCGGCGGTGACTGTTCCCGCCCAGAAACTTACACCAACTACTGTGCCGCTAAGACTTCTGGCAAAACGTCTTTCCGCATTTTGGGCGGCCGCAATTGGTTAGCTGTGGGGTGTAACCGCGAAAATGCCTTACTCATCCAGGGATCAAGGACCCTTACAGAAAGGACATGGCTGACCCCTGTTTTCCAGCCATGGGGCGCACAAGGCAGAGCCACCCCATGTGCCGAGATCCACGACCCTGGACTCCCTACATGAAAATAGACTTAAGTACGGTGTATTATGATAATACGCAAAACCTGAGTTCTTTGTTTCGTCAAATCGACCATACCATGCGTTTATGCCCGTCATCAGCGTTGGCGTGCTTCTAGGGCCCAACTTCGAAGTGCAGGTCTCGGTCTTCCACCTCGCGTACCCCCATCTCTCATCCCCTGTCCCCCATCCCCATTTTCCCCCACTCCACAACGTAGACTCCAGACTTTAACCAAAAAGTGCATCTGATGTCATGGGGTCAAACACCGGAGAATCCCGGCAGACCCCCAGCGACAAAATGAGTTACCAAATGCTTAAACCTCATGGGATTCTCTCATTGGAGAATGCTCAACGCCGTAGCCAATCCGACAAAGGCGATAGGCTGCGGGGAACGCTTCGATCACCCCCAAGCTAATGCATGCAGGCGCAGTGCAACCCGACCACTCTGAACCTGAACAGTCGATGTCTCTCGCGATCCTCAGCACATCCCGCGCATCAAGTCGTCACTTGGTGCATTCGTCAGGCCAAAAACGGTCTTCCGACTTGTCCCGGGCCCGCGAACAAGGCCGCGGCCACGACTCTAATTCGTTTGCCCTTGCGCTTGGTTGGCCAATTCCTTGAGGGGGGGTGATGTTCCGTAAATGAGACTCAAACAAGCCCCTTCACACCCGGCACGCCTACCAAAAAAGTCTTTGCCACAAAAAGGCAACCATCTCCCGTACCGCACAAAGTATATCTCAGGCCTCTCCCACCCACGCCTCCTTTCGTTCTCCCTCCCACACGCTTACACACACTCACACAACCTTCCATCACTCTTTCGTTCCGCAAATCAAGCGACTCGAACCACTAGCAACATCTCGGCGCATCTCTGTACCCTGCCATCCCGCTCTCTATCGTTCTTCCTACTCTCCTACATCAAACACTCCACCCAACAAGATGTGTTCCTACCAGCCGCGTTGCTGCCAGTGTGGCGCTATGCTCGTCATCAGCAACTCTTGCGCTCACTGCCGGCACTCTCAATGCGGGGAGTGCATCTAGACCCCCCGGCACTTTCTTGTTTTTGGCAAGTTTGCCATAACCGGGCGGCACCACGAACCTTGATGTAATCCTTCACCAACCGTTGAGCGCCGAAGTAATCCACACATGACCACAAGCCAAGGCTGTCCACCGATGCCGATGCATCGGTCCGCAACATGTACTAGCAACACATCACCGCGACACGCTTTACCCAGCCCGCTTCGGATCCATATGATAGCGAGCGAGGATGATACCTGGGGCTGGCTCTTTCTTGATCCGGAGTTGGGACGGCGATATTGACTTGGGAAACGACTGGGATGGCGTCTTTCTCCGCATTGCCGACACCCGATTCGCGGAAGGGTGGAATGGATCTGGGACGGGAGTTCGGCGAGGGCTTGGGCGGTTGGGGCTGTTAGCGTTGTACTTTAATCATGTACTGTACCAATACAGTCGCAGACGAAGTGGCTTGACTGAACACTCTGAAGCTGTGGTGTTTTATATATAACCCTTCATAGTTTCAATTGTGAGCATGATCACCCGACGATTAAGATGTGAAACATGATGAACAAAAGAGGGCTCTATCTATGGTCATTGCTCAAAGTGAGAGCTACTGCATCCCGAGTTAGGACAATGAGGCGAGGCTCAGGATATTCTCGTCACCGCCCTGCAGGTCGCTTATGATGAATTCGTCGGAGGAATAGTAGTCCCTTCCCTGACTTGATTTAGGTTCTGAGTATAACCACTCTCCCAACCCTTATCATTGAAGCTTCTAATTGTCAGGGAAGGAGTTATATCTACTCAAATCGTGGAAGCCCAATCCTCCCTACGATCCAGAACTCATGCGACGGAGGATTGCCCTAACAACCAGTAGTACCATCTCGCTACGGAGCGACTGGCACCGCGAAGGTTCTCATCACAAACTTGCTCCTCTAATTAGTAGACGATCTTCCAGTCTTACTCTGGCAATGTGAGCGTAGAGGGCCTTGCTAGGCATGCTAATCTGCGCCTTCCGAGAAGGTCTCCAGCCACGCGTTGAACACCCCTCCATACAAAGACACGGGCTATGGCAATCTGGCCTCTGATCAACCACGTCGACATTTATCTGAAGGCTGACATTGTCAAGGGTGGCATTGTTCTGGTGGACGTTCCAGGCCTTTTAGATATTGTCGAGAGCCGGGCAGCTGTGGCCAGGAAACACTATCAGAATCTTTCCGTCACTGCCATCGTGACTCCCTGTGTCCGGGCGGCCGACGAGAGGACCGCCGTTAATCTGATGACGGAAACCAAGAGCTAAACATGCGGATGGACGGCAAGTGCGAAGGCCACAACTTCTGCATCGTCCTGTCCAAGACAGATGACATTGACCCTAATGCCACAGCAAAAAGGGAGGGATGGCCCAAAAAGCTCAAAGCCATTGCTGATCTCCAAGCAAAAGTTCAGGAGTATGATGCTGCCATCAAAGCCCGTAAACCAATGGTTGATAATCTCCGCAAGGCCAAAAATGACGCAAAGGGCGATTGCGAGAAAAAAAAGCATCGAGACCAAGCTCAAGAAGCTCGACAAGGTCAAGAAACGACACACTAGAGACAAGAAGCGTTGGAGAGCCGAGATTCGAAATGCAAGGGGAGCGAACTTTCATTACGCCATTCAAGCTCGCAACCCTGTTCTCGAGAAACGGATTTTGGATCATCTTCGGCAGCGTCATGCGACCTTCCTCAGCCACTCACCAGGCGCGTCGACCGGGTTCGCACCAACCAAGATCTTTCCCGTGAGCATGAAGGCCTACTGGGGCCTGCGTGAAGAAGAGAATGCATCCTTGGTTGAAGGTTTTCCGACGGCTGCTTACACTGGGATCCCGGCACTCGCTACTTGGCTTCGGGATGTCACAATTCCATACCGGGAGCGTCATGTTATCTCCCTCTTGAGTCGGTACCGTGAACTCTTGGGCAACGTTCAGACTTGGTCTGATAACGGGTGCGAGAGGAACAAGGTTCGGCTTTCCACGGAGCAAGTCAAGGCCGAGGTCCTTGACCCGATCTGCAGCCAGCTTCTTCATGTTTGTCCAGTTTGACAATATCGACTTGATCTTGGAAAATTGAAAACGAGAGGCGAGAGGCCGCTGACCTGACTTGTACCAGAATCTCCAGAGTTATGACCTAACTCTCAAGAAACAAATTGCAGCGTGCGATCCGCTCACGAACAAACAGAACGCCCTAAAACAATGCGTTCAACATTGCAACGAGAGAGTCATGCGATGGGTGCTCAAGGACCCTGACAACGCAAACTCTATCCTTAGAATGCATCCGCTAACATTTTCTGCCATCGTCAAACGCCACGGTGGTGAATTCCTGAGTCGCAGCGGCGGCGGCAAGCAAAAATACCACTGGATGGAGGACATGTGAGTATGGACAACCTCTAGGCCACGGAGTGATTCGACTTCTGACTATTTCTGTGCCACGGCTGTAGGGCTATGGCGCTCAAGCGCCAGATCGCAGGCACTTGGAGTAGGAGCTACACAAAAACATCCCCGAGTTGAGGATTCCAGCGAATGTCAAGATCAACGAAAAATGGGACAAGCAGATAAAGGCTCTAACAGCAAACTTGACCAAAGAATTCCCTGATATGAAGAAATACATCATGGATCGGTCGGGAAGTTTCTCGGCAATAAAAGCCGAAGTCAGAGATTTGGTCAGCGAAGCCCTGATCGACATCTCACGGACATCGGCCCAAGGCCATCCAAACCTTACAGAGCGCATGGCGGAGAAGTGGGAGCCCAGCTTCAGGCTCCCCCAGAAGGAAAAGCGTGAGCATTTCAATACTACCACATATGAAGTCGTCGTTTTAACATAGTTGCAGCGGGCAAAGGAGTCATAAAGAGGCGTCATGAGCGTCTGATGAAGCACTCGGCAAAGAACGGGAACAAAATCTACCGAGAATCGGTCACCGGAATGGAGGGGGAGCTCAAAGCACACTTCGAAACGTCCCCTGCTACACTGGAAGCCGCGTGGAGACGTGGCATCGAGAGATTACGGGCCCAAACCTTTCACGTCTTGGTCAGTTTATCGAGGACGCGGATCGACAGGACGATGCCGATAACGAAAGCAGCAAGCTCAACAAGGTTGACCTCCAGAAGCAAGTCCGCGGCACCCTCATGAAGTGGACGATTTTGATAATGATATGAAGTCGGAGGTTGAGGTGAAGACAGGCAAAAACTAAGACGGAGGAAAGTAGCTGAATATTGCGCCGGGTTGACATTAACGCAACATGGTGCCATCTGCAGCAGCTTGATGTCTTGTCTGGTCCTTCTGACTCCACCATATCAAATTAGTATCTCGTTGATTTCGGTTGACCCTTTGGTTGGGAGTCCAACTCCATCATATGACATTTAGCTAGATGGTGACCCTGCCATTTCGATAACTTCAGGAGCGAGCTCCTGGCCATGATCATCCCACTTTAATTTTCTTTTTTTTTTTTTAAAAAAAAATCTCTTTTATCTCTTTCTCTTGTCCTCTTGGCTCTCTTACGCCTTTCTCCGTCGATCTTTTATCTTCCTATTTTCCCTTTATTCTCTACTTCCTCCCCTTAGTCCCCCTCTTTCTGTAACATTACGCTCTCGACAAAAGCCAAGATTAGGTTCGCGCTTATTAGTGGTGAAAATCGGTATCAAAAGAATTCTGGCAAGTTAAAGGCTTAACACAATGCCAATCGAGGTTGCGGTACTCGTGGAACAGGCGACTTTCTTCCAGCTTTGTGTCCATTTTCATACTTATTACCGTGCCCGTTTTGATGCGAATGCGAGAGTTGGTGGGTTGGTCCATAGCATAGTCAGGAGGATGGTTCCCACAACACGAAGAAACGCTCTCATTTTTAGCCACCTGAACCCTTTATATACACGCAAAACAACCCCCCCGGTATATACAGCTATGTCCATCTTACATCGTGTATGCCTCAACCACGACACCACGCATCACGGGGACAAAGCTTCCTTCACTCCCGAACAAACACGCCGGCCATGCCCATGCCCGTGCCAATGCACATACTCACAACGCCGATCTCGTCCCCGCTCCGCCGCATGCCATGCATAAGGGTGCTGACCATGCGGGCGCCGGTCGCGCCGAGCGGGTGTCCCAGGGCGATGGCGCCGCCGTCCGGGTTGACCCTGCCGTCTTGCCAGGCCTTCTCCAGGCCGAGTTCGTGCACGCAGTGGATGGCTTGGCTGGCGAACGCCTCGTTGATCTCCCAGCGGTGGACGTCGGCGTTGGTCAGCCCGAGTTGGTTCAGCACCTTGGGGATGGCCAAGGCGGGGCCGATGCCCATCTCGTCGGGGGCACAGCCCGCCACGGCGGCCCCGACGAACTTGCCCATGATGCTGTCGGCCAGGCCGAGCCGCGTGGCGGTGCTCCGGCGCATGAGCAGCGTGGCCGCGGCGCCGTCGCTCACCTGGCTGGAGTTGCCCGCGGTGCTGGCGCCATCGGGCTTGAACGCGGGCTTGAGCTTGGCGAGGCCCTCGAGGCTGGCGTTGGTGCGGATGCCGTCGTCCCGGGTCACGGTGACGGTCTGCTCGTCGCCGACCTTGTTCCCCTGCTTGTCCACCTCCTGGAAGCGCGTGGTGACGGCGACGATCTCGGCGTCGAAGGCGCCGGCGTCGCGGGCGCGCGCGGCGCGCAGGTGCGACTCGACGGCGAAGGCGTCCTGGTCGGCGCGCGAGACGCCGTACCGGCTCGCGACGTTCTCACTAGTCAGGCCCATGGGCATGACGCAGTCGCGCGCGTCCTTGACGGGCGACTCCTTGAGCGCGGGCCAGGCGTCGACGGGGATGGCCTTGGACCCGTAGTTGCGCGTCATGCTCTCCATGCCCGCCCCGATGCCCACGTCGATCATCTCGGTGCGGATCTGCGCCGCCACGAGCGCGATGCTCTGCATCGACGACGCACACGCCCGGTTGGTCGTGTACAGCGACGTCGTTGACGGGAACCCGACGTGGTTCATGGCCATGCGGGCTGCCTTGGACCCGCCCAGCTCGCTGAGCACGACGCCCACGGCCACGTCGTCGACGGCGGCCGGGTCCAGCTGCGGATTCTTGTCGAGCGTGGCCCGCAGAACCACCGACAGCAGCTCCTCCGGGTAGGCATCCTTGAGCTGGCCGCGGTAGGAGCGGCAGATGGGCGTGCGCAGGGACGAGACGATTACCACATCAGTCGGGGCCTTGGTCAAGACGGCCTTGATGCCCCTTGGGAGGACGGCCATGTTTTGCAGAAATTGGTGACGTTGATATGTTGTTTGGCTCGCTCGGGGATGTCGATAGGAAGCGGTTTTGGTTCCGAAATAGGCTGGGTTGACGAAATGTTTCGGCAGTTGAAGTGTGCTGCGAAGTTCAAGTAGGATACAAAACGTCGATCACTTGCATAAAGACAGCGCCAACGCCGGGGGTATCTTCAATTGCGGATATGAAATGAGAATAAACACAATAGAGAAATTAGAGGAGAAAAAGAAGGGACCTTGATGCCGGTTTCGGCTGCGGTTCATTCGGGATTACTCGCAGTCGCGATGGTGAGAGATAGGATGGGACCACCCCGGTAGGAAGGGCAAACACAGAGCCGGGAGGCGAATTCCCCCGGCGCGGCAATACAACTCGGCAGCGCTGGAAACCCCACCTGCGGGAACCGACCCGGACGCTTTGCATATCTTGGCGATATGATCCAGTCACTCAGCAATCGAGCATTGGATTCCCAATTCAAAAACAACCCAGATATTCAAATCACTCAGACTGCCCAAATCAGAGCTAACAAAGAGCCTCGGAGCCAGTCTGAGAGGCGTCTCGTATGCCTTCGAACCAAACGCCCGTCCAGCGTAAACTTCATAATACACAGCGCACCCCCATGGCCAGTCTGTGAACCGATCTAGCAGGTATCATAGCCATAGCAACCTCGAAACTCTACGCACCAGTCGTGAACAGTTATCAGCATTCTGAGAGCCCGTTTGGACGGAAACCAACGTCCCATGACGACTATGCCTCGCGGCTGTAGTGTATTCCCAGCCCAATACGGCCGGTATCCCTCAAACCTCCGGCCTCCCGCAGCTTCTTGGTTGGGCTCATAACTCGGTCTTGTATCGGGAACCCGTCGGCTTCGCCATGCTGTCCACTGAACTTGCGCTTCCCATTAGACAGGCCGCTCTTATTCAGCCCGCCGAACAGCTTGGCCTGCAGCTTCGCGCTCCTATCCGCCGCGGCCGGCGTGCCGTCCCGAGAATTCCCGGCAGAGCTAGCGACGTCGAAGCTCTCACGGGGATCCCGGCGGAGCATTTGTGAGGCAGCCTGGCTGGCTTGGCTCTCAAAAACTTCCTCCTCTTCCTCGCCGCCCGACTGCCGTCGTCTCGACGAATGCTGTGAGCCGCGCGAGACGAAAGATTGCAAAGCTTGGCGAGCCAGTTCTTGGTTATCCTCGGCCGATATTGTGCTCTCCCGGCTCTTGCGACGCTCGTGGCTTCTAGACATGATCGGTGACAGATTTGTCCTTTCGGGTACAAATCGGGGGGCGCGGTACGGCGGCTCGGTTTGAGGGACCAGATCGACTGACGGAAGAAGTCCGTGTCGTCTGTCATCGCCCCGGCCGCGGGGTAGCGGCGTGGTTGGCAGAGAGGACATTGACTGGACGTTCCGAGTGTGCTTGGAGGGGATGCGGGGCGCCGGGCGATGGCTGCTCGTGGGCGTTGAAGGAGCACTGTTGTTATCCTGGCTGAGAGCCTGGAGCAGAACGGCGAATCCCTCTTGGTCCCGATGGGTATCCCTATGCGCCGATCTGGGAGTCTGTCTCGGGGTGGCTCGGTGCTGCTGAGGGCTTGTAGTTTGTGCCTTTGGCGTCATGGCCCCGTGAAACATACCTCCAGGGCTGCAGAGGAGATGGAAGTGCTCTCGGTTCTCCCGGATGCGGTTCAGCAACATCTCTCTTTCGTCCGTCAGGACGGCAATCTCTTCCTCCTTCTGTTGTATAATCTTCCGCGCCGCCTTGATCTTCTTGTGCAAAGTATCGTTCTCCTCGAGCGCCTGCTCGTGCAAGACCTTGAGCTGCAAATACTTGGCTTGTGTCGACTCGGATGCTGCGACGATGTCGCGGCGAGCCTGCCGCGCGCACTCGGCTTTCTGCAGTGCCTGGACTTCCTTCCTGGTCATCTCGTGCTCGACGGCGGCACGTTTCGTATCCTCTTCGGCCCGGATACTGAGCATGTTGTATTGTAGCTTGTGGTGAGCAGTTTCCATCTTCAGTCTCGCCTGCTCGGCCATGCATGCCTGGAGCATGCTGCGCAGCTCGTCGGCGGAAGCATCGGCGATCTGGTGTTGGGATGGGGGTACAAATTCGGTAGCGACACTTTCCCTCTTGATGCCGTTGACGCCGGTTGCGGGCGGTGAAAATATCCCAGAGCGCTGTGACCCTAGGTAGCCAAGCGGATTGACAGACCCGGCCCCGGCGGCGTTGGGAACTTGGGAAGATGGAGGCGGGGTGAGAGATGATGGAATGACGGCTGGTGCGGCGAGGTCATCGTTGACCTCTGTCCTGGAGGATGAAGCAGGCTCGATTGGGGAGTTGGGCGCTTCGGTTGGAGGCATGCTCTGCTGCGACGAGATGATGATGGACTCATCGTCGTGTGGGGTGAAAGGGTCGTCGACCAGGGCGGTCCGATCTTGGACGGGAACGCCATCAACGAGCTGGGCAGAATGCTCCGAGTCCGAAGACATGTTGGAGAACCAAGGAGAGGTGCACTGTCTGTTTGATTGTAGATGCTGGATTGAAGGTGGGGAGATGGCTAATTGTGCGATGTCAAGAAGCCGCGAAAGGCGAGAGTCCCTGTGTGCCTGTTGACGGCGGACAGCCGATAACCGCTGTTGAATGTCGCTGGAACACGTCACTCCGATTTTACGGTGGTGGCCCGAGCTACGGCCGGGTTAAGGGAGCGACGGGGGAAAGCAGAGCGAGAGGTGTGCTACTCATGAAGCACTAGACCGCGGAGTTGCCAACAAGTTGATGGGTGCATTGGCGAGCTGTTTGCGTGGAATTGCCAATGCTCGGGTGGAGATGGAGTGCACAGCTCGGACACTGTTGCTGACGGGTTGCCCTGTGAAATGAAGAAATTAGACGGGGTTGGCCTAGATAGGCTAAACCAAAAGAAGCTTAGCCTGGAAGAAACTGCCGCCATTCACCGGTTTTGTCCCTTGGCTGCGGGGCCACCCAAACCAAGCTCTTTGAGCAACAAGCTGTTCTGGAGCTCCACCGAGCTTCAACAGCTGATCACGATATCCGGCTGCGCTGCCAAAACCCACTGGCATTACCCGATCTAGCAAATCTCTAAGTCGGCTCCCAATTTTATCTTTCACTACATATAGGAGCCCCCCTTCAACTAAACAAACACCAGCCCAGCAGCCGCAGCACCCGCGACCAACCCAAGCCCCTTCGCAACAGCCCCCGTCGGCACGGCTCCAGCAGTCGACAATGTACTCGATTCGACCGATCCCGCCGCAGTCGAGGCCGGACCGCCTGGCACATCAACAGCGTTTGTGACTGTCATAATCGTGGTCCTCGCCTGCTCCGTCTCTCTTTGGTCTCCTCCGCCGACCTCTTCGGACGCCGATGCCGACACCTCGCTGGTACTAACCGGCTCCGGCGCCTCGGTGACCTCAGCACTCTCAGAACTTTCCTCAATTGTTGTCCCCGTCGTTTTCGCCGTCGTGGCCGCTGTCGTGCTCTGAACCTCGCTGGCATCCGTAGTGCTCACAGCCTCGTCCTCGGCAGTCTTGGTAAACCCCTCCCAGAAGCTGGGCGTGACTGTCTCGGTCCCGGAATACAAGGGGCACCCGGGCACCGTAGTCTTGGGCGGCGCCCTGCCGCCGCCGCAGTCGAGGAACTCGCAGATCTCACCCGTGTCGGGGTCATACCAAAGGAGGGAGACGTATTTGGTCATGTAGGGGACCTCTGTCGAGACACATCCCGCAAGATTGGTTCTAGCTGCTGCGGGGACGGACAGAAGGGCAGCCGCACCGAGGAGCTTGGTGATTGCAGGGGCCATTGTCGCTGTCTAGGTAAGGTTGTCTCTTGTTTGGCTCGTGGTGGTACCGGTAGCGAGTGACGGCGCCGCTGTCGGCTGTAGAGTCGTTGCCCAGATGCTGTTGAATTTATGAACGAGTGACTGTAATGCAAGAACGAACGTCAGAGTTGGACAGAAGACAAGAGTCGGTTAAGGAGACGGTGGGCAGGAGGCGAAGCCCCTGAGAACAAGAAAATATCCTGACTGGGATGATCCAAATCAGAGCGGGTCAATACCCGCACTTCCCAGGGCTAGACCGGCATGGGGCGGCTTGGTACCCACGTACCCAACGCCTCGCGAAAGTAAGCAAACGCGCTAATTGCCCACAGACCAGGTCTAGATCTGGCGTGAATTACACGCCAAATCTCCCCGAAAACGCCATGATCCCGAACGGTAAGATATACGCTCAAGCCTTCTGATGCCGTCAGCCGCTGATATCAATCCGTGCTCTGTACAGTGACCTCTCCTACCTCCTAGCCTATATTTGTCATCAATACGGGCCATGGCCATAATAATCCTCTCCGGGACGGCATTTCTTCGGTGTCGTCAAAATATTCGTAGACACCAGGATCGTGCGCGATTGTTGCCATACACACTACCTCCATAAATGAAATACTCCTTGCTCAAATGCTGCGGAATCTTGAGGATATCATCTGCATCACCTACCACTCAAACCGTTTGCATGTCTACAACAACCTGGTTAGCAACACGCTCATGCAGGCACAACAGCAAAACATGTGCATGCAGGACACGGGGGGGAACTTATTACCATCATCATGTGCGCTAGTGTGTGACAGTGTATCATTCACACGCCGGGCTCTGTCATGCGCATCCTCCAGCCCCGCCAACCCGTAACCTCGCCGGGCGCAACCCAGTTCCGGTGCTACAACAGCATGGTGGTGTCGCACTTGACAGATTTGAAGCCCAGCTCAGCGAGCTTCGCATTGTTGGCGTCCGCGTCGTAGGAGCTCGGTCCCCCGCTAATGTCGTATTAGTGCCTGCCGTGCGCGTGGAGGGGATGAGACTCGACCAGGCTCCGGATGGGCAGGAACTACGAACCCGTGATCTGGAAAACAATTTCAATCACCTCGCCGAGCTTGGCCGGGAATGTCTTGGTCGCCGGATCCCAGCCATTGTTGGCGAGGACGGCCTCGTAGTTGGGCAGGGCCGCCGCGCCGCGCTCGTAGATGTCTATCAACACCGGCTTGGGCTGGGACGAGCCCTTGTACGGAAGGTGAGCGACTTCCCAGGTGACGTAGCTTGTTGCGTTGTCCACATTCTACTGGCCGTTGACGACGAGGCGGCGCGTGACTTCTTCTGCGGACGGCGCCTCGTTTTTCTCCGGCTAGAGGGGTCCGAAGGTGTACTCTAACCAGTCGGTGTTCTTGACGGGGAACCTGAGGACTGGTTCCGATGGAGCTGCGGGGATCGGTGCATTAGGGTTGTACCGGAGAACACCGTAACCGCGGTATGATTCAGGGCGGTCGTGGGCCTCAAATTATAGAAAGCAAGTCTCTTTGTTGCCATTCGCCCTCAGCTCCTCGATTGTCTTTGCTTTGAAGAGGACGTGGAACCGCTGGCCACCACCGAGCTAGATGTGATCGGTTGTCACTGGGGTGTTATATTCGCCTCCGCCGACTTGGATAACAATCAGCTCATCATGGGTTTTAAAGGCTATTGTTAGGAAAGAAAGACCGGTACCTCCGATGAAGCGGGACAGATATGTCTTGCGTCGGTGATCTCAATTTGGTCTCCGAACGGGCCCCGCGAGAAGCCCGGAATGTCGCCAACACCCAAAGCGGCAGCCCCAAATCTACCAGCTACATCATCGTCGCAGGTGGGCCCTGCTCCCATAGCAGCCGCGTGGGCTGTAGGGGCCCTTTCCGTAGAAACCCGGACGGCGGCCTCGAAAGCTCCCAAACTGGCCATTGATGCCGCCAGGTGGCTGCTTGGTCAGCCGCGGCACCTTTGCCGTTCAGGACGACACCATGCACTTCCCCTGCCCAAACGAATGGTACTGCCTCCAGACCTTTCATCATATCGTGGTTATATTTGTTGAAATAGTCTTGGAAATGCAGTATCCGTCCGTCGTCGTATGGATAAGGTGGTGGTCAACAGTCCTCCACAATCAGCGGGCCAGCGGCGCTGAGTGCTTGCATGTCTACATGAGAGTGGTAGAAGTAGGTGCCTGCTTCATCGATTTCTGATGCGAACTCGTAGGCGAAGAAATGTCCGGGTGGGATTGGCAATTGTGTAGCTTGGGGAGTTCCGTCCGCGAAGGGCGCCAATATTTGGGTCAGGCCGTGCCAATGCTGCGGCGTGGTTCCGTCAGTGTTGGCTACACAAGAGATGGAGGTTGGCCTACCATGGTGAGGTTCCGGCGCTTCATGTCGTTGTACACTCTAATCCCGGTTCTCGCGCCGGGCGACACCCGCATCAAGGGACCTGCGGAGGTACCGTTGATGACAACATCCTCACGGGTCTCGTACACCGATGGCATTTGGGCAACGGTCACACGGAAGATATGATCTGGCGTGAACCCTTTACCATGTATAGCAAAACCGGCTAGGACGGTAGCCGAAAGCTAACTTCCGAATAGCAGGAATGCCGTGATGATCCGCACGGTCTGGGTTCTCCCAAATATCTATTCAGTCTTGTGTGTTCTGGGGAACCAGTGGCCGTTTATGAATGTTGCCAAACATTACTGGGCGTTGTTGAATACTGGCGTGTGTTGTTGATGAACTTGCATCAGTTCCGGCTCCTTGGCTAAGAACTATATACCGAAGGGAGGACAACGCCCGCCTGGCGTCATTGCCCTTGCCACGCCCCCCAGCTAGCATGCTCACAGCTGGGGAGCTCGAGCGCTCCAAGTCCTCGCTAGCGCAAGTACGAGTGCAAAACCTCTGAGCCTACTGATAGACACGAAGGGTCTCGGCAGAATAGCTTGCCGGCCCGGCCGTGCTTGTCCTGCCATCCAGCTAAAGACAGTGGCGAGGTGTCAGAGCTGGGACCAAAAAAAGGTTGCGAGAAGGCAAGTACTTCTTTCCCTGACGGGGCGGCGCCTAGTTCTGTTCATGATGGCTCTCATTATTGCTTTCCTAGTGGCATCACTAAGAAGGCTCGAGTGCGCTTGACATCACGGCGGAGAGGCCGAGAGGAGCCGCTGATCGACGGTGCGTATTCTGCGCATGCCCAGAAATTCGAGATCGTGACAGAAATATGCCAAGCAGAGCCCGTAGCAACCGCAAATGCTGAGGTTCAGTTGATGTGGCAGGAGTGACGGTGACTCTTGCACTGCATACCACTTTTGCACGTGTTCTCATGAGAGGAAGGCAGGTGCTACGTCCAATAATTACCACTGTGCTGACAAAGAAAATCTCTGTAGTCTCTAGGTACCGACTGACTGGAGCTCGGGATGACGAATGCGTTCGTAAATTGCGGGTGATGTCGTTGAGATGGGAGGAAGCACATACATATCAAACAGGGTTAGGGTTGTTACCTTGCATACTTTGCAGCAGGTCCTCTCATCATCTCCCCTCTTCAACCGCGCCGCGAGGCGGCTTTATTACGACGACTAATTGTCGATCCCGTTTTCCTTCGGCTCAGCAACTTGACACAGCCCCACATCTCGCAAACTGTGCTGCGGCTGTTTTTGGCGGTTTGCGGCTTGCAAGTTGCAAACTTGGAGATTGCCGGTCCATCACTCGCCTCAAACTTTCTGACGTCAAACTACTGGATACAAATGCCCGGTGCCGCGCGGACCCGAGCATACGGTCCTGATCTGCAACACTTTCTCATTAGCGTTGCCTGAAGTCGGACTCTAGAAATTCGGTTGGATAATTACGTCCCCAGAGCTCAGGCTTTGGCCTAATGAAAATTCTCTATCTGTCGAGCTCTCGTCACGCCTCCCGTTGTCGCTGGCCAGTCGCTCGCAATGGGAAACCAGCCGATCAATAACACCGGACTCGCCGATCAGGTAGCCGCACAGTCACCGCCATCTACTGTCCCTGAAGCTTTGACTTCCTGCCAACTGCACGGCCTCTTTGACATTCTCACACACCACGAAACGTACGCAGAAGTGGAGCGCTTCAAGGACCCTAGCACTATTTCTAAATATGGGTACCCCTTTACCGAGCGCAATCCTGAGACCCCCGACAAGCTGTCATATGCCACAAACTTGTCCGCGCCTTTGTTGGCAGGCTTGCTTCGGAGCATTGTGCTGCCATGTCCCGGGATCCGGGACCTGCCGGCCGGATTCTGGCATGTAAGATTGCAGGGCATTTTGGAGAAGCTGGCCGCGGCCGAGCTCTCAGAAAGCTACGACAAGGGGGCGTTGGGTACTAGAAAGACCTTGGCCACTGCTGCATCGGCGATCCACGAGGTAGTATCGAGAGGCATCCTGGGGGGGGTTCCCAAGGGCCCGCCGAGAAATCTCCACGGCACGTATGACATGACTGATGCTAGGGACCTTGCCCGGGCTGGGGAAGACGTGGTGCATGAGCTCCTGTATGGAGACCTTATCGATGAACTTTTTACTTGCGCGACAGAGCGCCCGAGTCTCGAAGAGCACTCTCCCGCCGTGCGGGTTGTCGCCGAATACATAATCATTCAGTGAGTATGCTAAGATCCATGGTCCCTAGGGTCATAATTAAGCACTCGTGTTGACTTATTCCAGTCTTGCAACCTTGTTGCACCACGTCTTCGTCCTGTCCGCTGAAGGCCCTTATCTCTTGAAGCTGCTGGAAAATGTGCACAAGCTGCTGCCATACTCGATGGTCAAGCAAACCCTCCGCATAGGGAATGCGGCAACCATGCTCAACGGTATGATGCGGCTGCTCCTAGCAAAGGTGGGGGTCGGTGCGCTCTCCAACTGGGTTGGGTTGACCCAGAATGCCGACGATGGCATGAACCTCCTTCAAAGGTATGAGGCAGTTTGAATTACAGGATATATCTAACGGCTGTAGAATTATTTCACTCGTGCTATCGTGGGACAGCCTTGAATTCCGCAAGTCCGCTGAGAGCATCGAAAAAGCAAAGGGAGGCTCCGCTCCCTCCAAAGAGCAACTTGCTGCAGTCAGAGACTACCTCGACAAGCCCAGGGAAGTACATAGCAACGCTCGGAGCGCTAGTGTTCGTTCGTCTAAGTCCATGATCATCACGATAATGGAACGCTCGAATCCAGCCTTGTCAGTCTCTCTCTCGGATACACAACATACACAATGTCTTGGGTATTTTTCAGCCCTACTTGCAGCACGGGACCGCGATGAGATTGCCAACGCTCTCTGCCGCCAAAACCCTGATCTCTTCACACAAGCCATTAAAGACGCTGTGGCCAGTTTTGAACCGATGATCCGGGCCATCCACGAAGGGGTCGACCTCCGAGAGCACGTGTCCGCAGCCGAGGGCTTTCTAACCGACCTCATCAACGTCTGCAAGGCCAAGAAAGGTGCGTCTGGTCTTCTATTTGCCATAGCGAATGGCATGCTAAAAGGTGACCCAGAAGCACGCGTGCCGTCCGTGGAGGACTACATCGTCCTGCTCAAGAGGAACCGCCAGCTCCTATACAACTGGCTACACCAGGTGGCGAGCCAATGCCCTGGCCTTAGGGACGACTTCTGTACTTGGGCAAAGGGGTCGATTAAAGTGTTTCGGCAGGACACGCGGACATCACCGGGGTCTCGGACTTCTCCCGAATCTAACCCCGCAGAACAAACCAACGCAATCGCCGACACGAGCCGCCGGAAAGGAGCCGCCGGCGCCATGAGCTCCGATCTCCAGCACCTCTTCGCGTCGCAGCCTGCGGAAACGAGATCCCTCATCCTCTCGGCTATCAACTCCCACGCGACCTACCTCTCCGCCCTCGAGGACTTGTCCCTGGCACGCATGCAGCGCATCCTAGACAATATGACCACTGCCGCCTCCAAACCCGACACAGTCCCCGCTAGCCTCGCGCCCCCTTCGAACCCCTCCTCCACCGCCACTTCTTACTTCTCACCTGGCTACTGGTCGGGACGCTCCAGCCCCGCCTCTCCCAACTCAACTCCCAACACAAAACCCGGAACGAGCGCAAACACGAACCGGGACGAGCCATCACCGTGCTCGTTCTCGGGACCGGGCATGTTCCTCGTCCGCTGGCAGCACCTGCTGGATGAGACCCCCATAGCGCCAGCTACTTTCACTGGCGCTGGCGGCCAGTTAAGGAAAGGGAAGGATGTCAAGGGCGTGTTGGCAAGGGGTAAGACGGTGGCGCAGGTTGGTGGAGCGGCGTGGGGTAAGGACAAAGATGGCAATGGTGGCGGCGGTGGCGGCGGTGGCGGCGGTGGTGGGTGGGATCCCGCCGTGTTGGCAAGGATGGCCGAGGAGGAGGTGCCGACGGCGCCGGATACAGCGGTTGTAGTTGAGGCGCTGGGGGAGGGGTTTAGGCAGTTGGTTGCAGGGTTGGTAAGGAGCTGACTCGGAGATTCGAGAATTCCGGGGGTTGGGGGTGTGGGATGTAGGGAGAGGGGACATAGACCGGCGAAATACCTTGCGAGGTAGAGAGGATTGGGTAATACGGGGTGGGGTTAAACGGCGAGGTATTGTGGTTCGTGACTAGCTGGTTTTGTACATGAAGCAACATGTGATCTATTGCATGGCTTCGTAGAGCTGCGAACACCAGATGCAGCAGCATATCCGGGAGAAACGGTGTCACAAGCCGTCCAACCAGTCATGTGGAAGATTCCCCTCCTAAGCCATCGGCTTATAGACCTCCCGTGTATACGTCACCGAAGTAATACAACTCTTTCTCTCCGCTAGAGGACAGTGGGGCCTCCTAGGCTCATCGCAGCACAGGTGGCAAGTTAGCTACTTAGTTTGTGACACAATCCAGAACGTTGTGAGCATACGAGAATAACTAAGACTTCGAGCTGGGAGGCCTGGCCGTGATGTTTTTATGTCACAGCAAGCAATCAGTAACGTAACAAGAGTTGTCAGGGAATGAGGGGATTGAGATTTGCTATCTCAGGATTGATATTCGCTAGCAAGCTAACTTGTCCAGAGAAGTGATTCGTTCCAGTGCCAACCCCTCAATAAGGGAATCCCGCGTCATCCATCCCGATTATACTAGATAGTCTGACTGACTAAACCCCGAAACACTGAACCAAGCCGCCAACATCAAAAATCGTCAATCGTCATTGCCGAAGGAGAGTGAGATAGTTGGGATTGTGTGAAGCGCCAACGTCCTGAACCGACTTGATAAAATAGGGCAGCTTATTTGCAGCCGGCGCAAGAGCCTGGGTGGGGGTGAATGTTAGCCATGGCACCTAGGCCACTGGAGAGTTAGGATCTGGATTGGGAAAGATGGGACATACAAGAAGAGCCGCAGGTGCAGGCCGAAGCGGAGCCGCCACAGTTGCAGGTGCCGGACATTTTGGAAGATGGTTGTGGGATTGGTGTCTGGTGCGACTTGTGTTTTGGTCTTGGAAGATTGTAGGCTTGAAGATTGATCTCGTTGCTTGCTGGAGGATAAAGATGTTGAGAGGAAACGGGGAATCGAGGTCTTACTTATAGGCGTCAACTGTCGCCTGGCTCTGGTAGTTGTTGCCTGGGTGCTGCGTGGTTTGTGCGGTTTTGCTCTTGGGCCTTCTTTCTTGGGCCGGCCGCATCCACTCACCGCCCACGTCGACCGTCACTCGGCCTGTCACAAGTCGCACCACATCTCGCAGTGTCAGGGACGATGCAGCGGCAGGGCATGGTGGGCTGGCTCTTACACGAACGGGGAAACGGCACAATCCGCACACTCAGAAGATCTATCGAGGTGAGTGGTCGGCCCCACGCCAATGTGGGTCACGGAATGGTACAGCCAATCATGGGCGGCCTCAACTGCGTCATCGGCAAATCCTCTGCGAGATTTGTGCGTGAAGCTCGTCCAGTCGTCCAAACCGCCACGGATGACAGAGGAAGGCGTCGGTTCCAATGACTACAGCAAATGACTCCAATTGGGTTGCTGCGGAGGCCTTTGCGAATCTAGCATTTTGTTTTGGCATGACTATTGAGGCGACTGCAGGCAACACAATCCGTCAGCTGCCTGGCTGCCACGCGGCGCGCCGCCGCGTGCGCATGGAGGCGAAGTTCCATTGGGGTTCGCGAACTTTCTCTGCGAGCCCTCCCCGCATTCAGGCCTAAGCTCAATTGCTGCCACTGATGGAGCGAACCCATTGACAGATCCAAAACCGATAAGAATCAAGTGGCCAACACAACCCAATCCGGGTAACTTGGGCAAGAAAGAACAAGGGTAAGGCTACAATGCCTACCTGCGCGCCGCGCATATCACGAGGCTTCTCTTCCGGTCATCAAACCTCACCGCACGGTTCATACGGCGGTGCAAGCCTCACTGTTATGTACATTATACAACAGGCAGATACAGAACTTGCACAATCGTTGCCCCGTCTTGAGATTCGAGTCGAAACGCTAGTTCCTTCCTGAAACATTCAATCTACTGCCGGAATAGCCGCGAAACCTGCCAGAGGCAATCTGCCAGTTAATTTAGAGCAATCTTTTATATCTTCCCTCTTGCGTAAGCCGTGTTAAAAGTATTTCCTCTTAGTTGTCCTTACTCAAGGAGTATACGACTTCTAGAGCACGGGAGGATCCTGACGTCAATCGTACGTTTATCAGTTGCTGCCAGGGATGTTGAAACCGACCTGAATCACCTGTGACCTCAATCAGACCATCGCGCATTTTGAGGGTTGTCGGCGCAAATCTTCGCTATAAATTGCTGTTTACTGGCAGGCTGTCAAACTACTGGGCCTCAGTCAACTGCTTGATCAATCTAAATATGACATCCTGATTCATTATCCCCCGCATACTGCCGAATTCTAACCATGTCGTCCTTCCCAAGCCGATCAAATTCAACCAATCCGCGCCCGGGCAGCTCGAATTTCCCACGAGCGCCCAGAGGAAGCAACCTTCCACCACCAAGGGCATCAGCAACCACAGGCGGCCACGCACGCGTTGGGAGTGGCGCCTTCACCAGCGGCCACCAAAGGTCAACCTCAGCTGGCTACAATTCACGCCCTCGGCCAACACCACGATCGCCGCCCGGCGTCGACGGTGCGACCAAGACGCAGATCAACCAGACCTACGCCATTACCATGATGGCCAGCCCATACAACCCGCTACCGTTCCCATTGCCGATACCCCTTGGCGTGGCAATGCTCCTCGGTCCCTCGGGTAATAACAAAGGGAACGCGCCACCTCCGAGGCGGTAGCCAAATACGTTTCGACGCTAGGAGTCCTAGAAATCGAGGGCTGCAAGTTGAGAGCGAGAATGCTACTCTTGATTTCCCCCCGACTACTGGTTGATGTTGGAGTGTCTAGAGATTGGCTCGCCCGGTCACATGTTCTTACGGGTTATCCGGCTCTGCTGCCGAGATCCAATGCCGTGCGGACACATGCCGCCCGGGGATGCACCCGGTCATACGTTGCAGGGGCATAAGATCTAGGCAGAGATCGTCGGCAACGCTGGACAGTATTGTCGTGGGATTGAAGACAGGCGATGGAGCAGTCTCAGCCTCTTATTGCTGTACATTATGTATAGAAGCGAGCAGTTAGCATAATTGCATGTTTTGCATGACCACTTCATCTCCTCACGTGTCTCATTGCGTGGGTATACCACAACATTTTCCTCCGCTGGAGTCTCGCTTCCTGCTATCTGATTTGCTCGTTATCGTCCAGGCCGCGGAGTCGGTGAGGTGTAGGTTACGTACCTTTAAGGGGATTCCTAGATCTCGATCAATCAGCGGTGTCTCTGGGGAACAACACTAAGCTGATCCAAAACATCGAAAGACCGCAGCTGCAGCGCCACAACTTCTTTATTTGACGAACCCAAGAGGAAGAGAGATGCACTCTCAGTGTCTGCAAATGCGGTGATCCAAGCAGGGACGGCTCTGTGGTGGACGATAACTGACCTTACTCAGCCACCCCAGCTCATCCGCTATCGATTTTCCCCCAGCTCCACATCTTCACCGCACTTGGCCACATACCCTGTGGCTCAGCAGCCTAGCCCCAGGCGTCTGTTTTGGTCATCTCACCTGCACGCACTGACCCTTCTGATCCAAGGAACTTGATCCTTCACGCGAAATTGACTAAGCGCAGGCGATGTGCACTCGATCCTGGCTGGCTGGATACGCTAAGCTTGTTACTGTTTTGAGGAGGGAACAGCCAAGCTGTCCTTATCCGGGGTTTTCCTTGAAGGGAATAATTTCGCGAGAGTCATGGCGATCTGGGCGGGAAGAAATTATTCAACACATGGGTCTCGAACAGTCTATACGAGCGAGTATACGACGGTCTAACCAAAACCAATGGAGTACGGCGTTTGAATTCATCTCTAACTCAACGGCTGTGGTGTAATTAGTACGCAGCATGCAGGGACAATCAAAAGTGCCCGAACTATGACTCATCGTATACCGATACGCGGGAGATCAAATAGCTCATCAATGTAGCATATTGCGTGGAGAAGGTTTTTTTTTCTTTTTTTCTCCTTGCCACATTCAAAATTCATTATTCTGCTTACTACATTACTACACACGTACTGTAACAATACGCACAGAAACGCACGCGCATTATAGCATTAGAAACCTTAGCCTCTCGTCCGCCTCTACCTCTGAAGAGGTTATCGGACACGCACACAAATCCATCGCGCACCTTAGCCCTGATACCTCAACCACATGCCCCTCTAAACCCTCTGTTGCCACGATCCTTTCTGAGGCAGGCCACCTCCCCAACGTGGGACTGATCTCCATCTCCGCGTCAGGAGCCGGCGTATGCTGTCTGTCCCTCTCCTCTCGCCTGCCCACCTCGTCAGCTGCCCAACTGCTACATCCCCTAGTACCGCCCCTCCCAATCCCATCCGCCGCGTCAGTCAACCCCCCGTGACCACCGTCCTCCCCGCCGCCGGCGGGTGGGCGCCAATCCTCTCCCGGCGCCAACGCAGCAGCTGGCTTGAAGGGAGGTGACGACGGTAGCAGACTGTTGCTGCACCCTCTGGCTCCCAGGGATGCTAGCGCGCAGCAGAACCGCTTCCTCTGATCAGCTCCAGCGCCAGTTGTAGCACCAGTAGTCTCTTCGTGATCTTGTTTCTCCCCCGCTCCGTTAGTAGTAGCAATGCTAGGCGCCGTAACAAGGTCCCGTATCTTCTCCCTGACTGCCCTCTCTAGGCGCATCACGAAATACGCCACGTCCAGCCCCTGTAGCTGCACATAGGACCATGGCGAGGGGCGGTGCTCGCCCTGGTTGTGGTTGCAGAACTGGGCCCAGTCGTACGGGGCGAGCGTGTAGTCGCCTTTTGTTTCCCGAAACGGGCGGGCTGGGACGGTGGTTACCGTTTTCTTTTGCTTAGCGGTTTGTTGTTGTCGGGCACGTCTTGGGGGTGGCGGTTGCAGCGTTGGCTCAGGGGCTTTTCGTTTGGCAGCGCGTGGGGGTTGTATGCGGGTTGGAGCTTTAGGAGATGGTGTGCCGGGAGAAGGCTCGCAGGGGTAGATGATGCCGAGGTAGCCTTCTTCGTTTCTGAGTGACTTACATGCTTCCTGGAGTAGATGATGGTTGATTAGAGTCAGGCTTGATGCTGAACCGGCTGGGCTGGGCTGGGCTGGGCCGAGAACTAGGCCTCGCTCACCTCCTTCACCCTCTCTAAATGCAGCAGCCGGTCAATCTCGGCCTTGTACCAGGCTTTTGCTCGTTTGTAAAATTCGTTTTTTTGGTAGACCGCTCCTCTCTTCAGCGCAGCAAGGTCGTGCTTGAGTGCGTCCTCGGTGAAGTAATATTTTCCTATCGGTTTCGCGGCGTGCTGCCTGCCTTCAGAGATGCAAGCCCTGTGGCCTCCTTGTCTACAGGGCGGTACGAGTTCGCAAGGAGAGACATGGGCATTGACGCCAGCCTTGAGGTCTGGGTCCATCGCAGTGCCGACTATTTGTGGCTGTGTAGTATGGGCTACAAGATTAGGTAGACCAGATATGGCTTACTAGAATCTCATACGGGATCATCTTTTGTAGTTTTTTGGGTGGGGTTATTGCAGTTGGAAGTATCATCTCAAGCTCGTAGGTCGGTCTTTGTTCTTTACTTGATCCTAGGCACTTTTTTTTTTTTTTTTTTACTAGATCCGGCGAGTTGTGCTTGAGGTCTGAAATGTCCACAAAGGAGAAGTAAGTACGCTTTAGCGTGACGAAGTTTCGTCGCCATCAGATTTCGAGCCAAAGTGGCCGTTCTCCTTCTCTTCCATTTCTCCTTGTCTTCCTCGCAGAGGTAGGGGATAGGTCCTCTATCATACCTAACTTGAATGTCGCCACCTCTCGATATTCGCGCACGGTGGTGGCAGTACCGACTTGGATGGTACCACCAATTGCTTGGCTAGGTATAAACATGCCTCTATGCTCTATTGCGCTGCCTAGCCGGCGTCATTATGTCGGCTATTGTCAGCGCTGGGCAGGAAGGCTAGGCAATGACAGAGCCCCCCTCACCCCCTACTAGGCTCCTTTTTTTTTTCTTTTTTTTTCTGGTGTTCCTCCATTCGCTACGGGAATGAGCGGGCGATTGTCGTGTACCAGTAAAATGTTTACCACTAGGAATACGCATTCAGATCTACGGGGACTCGGAGAGGGAGAAGAATCAGGTAGCCAAGTGTCAGATAGCATATCTCGGGTTAGCTCGTACCCGTCTTACGGTACTGCTGCTAGTGGAGTGTGCTATAGGATTCCACCACAGCTGTCGTCATAATTGGTTAAGGAATTCCGGCTGTTCCGCATCGAAGAACACCTGTCCGACTGCGACGGCGGGTGCGGATATCCGAGTCATGCATGCAGCGTAATGAGTGAGACTGAAAGAAAGGACTGCAAAGCGGCCAACATGCCCGCTGCTGTCCCCTGTCACATCCCGCCACAAAGAGCATCTACTGTATTAGTCGGATCAACAGGGCCGTGTCTAATAGCCCTGTTGGCTATCCATGGTCATAAATGTCGCAGTCGATCCAACAGCCCCCGTAGCCAAGGCCCGGGGGGGAGGGCTTTTGAAACCAAGGTGATAGGCCGGTTGGGCCCTAGCGACGGATAATTGCGACACTTGCCGATCTAGGTTGGAGCACTCTTGGATACAACACGTACTAGTACCGGCAACGCGGAGAGGGACTTGGGGATGGTCACCAGACTAGTGCCGGCCACAAAGTATATGCCTGTGAGACCGCACTGTGCGCGTGATGAACCCCCAACTCAGATGTTTGGTTTGTAACATACGAGGGCATCTGACGTGATTGATGAGTGAGCTCAGCGCTAATTTCCGAGCTTCCCTCGACAGTTCACTACTAGTATGCCGGCGCTACACAAACATGCTGAAATGACGCGGTCGCACATACCCATTATTGGCCAGCTAGCTGCACAGCTCTGGGGGAAGCTGAGGTAGGATAGGATGGAGGTGCCGTACGGTGGCGCCATGCAAAGCACTAGTAAATTGTGTAGTAAGGATGAGTGTAAAAAAGAACCTGACATCGAGCTGTGGCTGGGTGGCAGACGTCTACTGTTGGGGTGCGACCGCACGAGGCAAATCGTGGTTGGCTGGGATTGGGCCAGGCCCTACCCTCCCTGAAACCCCCTGCAACGCTGGAATCTCGTCTATTGGCCCGGGGGTTGACCATTGCAGGCTTATGCGCCAGCCCTTATCCCCATCGGACCAGAGTTCTCTTGGATATGCACGTCCCTCAGCTGGCTGAGCATTTAAAATGTCGTCTACAACGTGGTCCAGAGTAGCAAACCCGAGTGTTCTCATCCATACAAGATATCTCAAGCGATATATTACCCCACCTCGGACCTTCTAGAACCAGCCATCGGATTTCTGTGTGTTTGTGTGTCGTTGCTTGTGTGTCTATCAGAAAGTGAGAAAATGAGAGGAAGAGAGGACGGAAAGACAGAAAGAGACGAAGAGAGGTAGACAGAGCGAGAGGAAGAGCATCTGGAACGGGCTGCGACTGCACCATGCGATAAGCCGGGCAGAGGCGTTATGCCAAAAGCCCTAGTAATCAGGCACAGATAAGGAGAACGGTGATAGATAATAGCCGTAGGATGAAACGCCGATGACGAACGAGCGAGAAGGGGATTGGCAATGACGATCAACAGTATTGTTTCGGAAGTGACTGCACAACGCTGCCGTGTGCACCGCATCTCCACAAGGCGCAAAAGGTCTGCCTGGTGCTGTACCTAATGCGAACCCGACAATGCATGATGATCAAGACCAAGGTAATGGGCAGTCGCGTCGTGCGGCGGGGGGGGGCAATAAACTAGAACACGAGGCGGTAGAGGTGCCACCGTGCTGGCCACCTACTGTATATTACAGTATCCACACGGGTTTAAAAATGAAATAAATAAAATAAAATAAAATGTAAGGGCTCGCCCATTTCTCCGCTGAGAGAAAGCTAATGTCCCGACGGTGGATTTTCTCGGGGCCTCGGCAGTCATGGATCGGAGTTGGGGGGCCTAGCTCGGAGGAACTATTACTCTGCTGTGTGCGAGGGACCAATGCAGCCGATAAATAATGCCACCTCTTGCTCTCTTTTTGTAATTACAAGTTGGGGCTCGTGTCAGATATCACAAGCCCACACACACGCACGCACTCACACACACATGCATGCTATGAATTGGATCCAACACGTACACAAGTCCCACCGGGATGCCAACCGGCTCACCGACACATTTGGTACTGTACCTTGTATGATTCTTGTTGGGCCGGTCAGCCACAGCGGCTTGTTATTTGCTTCTTGCTGTTACACAGTCGCTAGGGGTACCTTGGCCACCGCTACAGCGGGTGTTAACGCGAGCTTAGCGCCAATCTTATACCGCTGCCATATCCCTGCCGTCCGTCTCAATCCCCGAGCCTAAGCCCCCGGGGGCTTTATCGCTAGTCCAGCGCCGACACTTCAAAATCGAGTTAGCTGTGCCATTTGTGTGCGCGCCTGAGGCTGCGACCCCCTGATACGTACAGTGCCCTGCGCACTGCGGCTACCAGACCAGGTAGTCACTACGGGCCCGCCTGCTATTGCATACCCCAAAGGAGGTAATTGTTCGTAATGGCGCGACGTTTCCTCCAGACAATCTAATAATGGAATAATAAGCAAAAAAGTCGGATCTGCTCCCCGCTTAAGGTAGCAGACGTAACAAGTTGCACCTATTCCCTTCCACCCCGGGCAGCTTGTTCCATTTTTATTTTTATTTCTTTTTTTCTGTTTTCGTTGCGATCTTACCCAACTACCTATACAGATCTGGCTTACCTATCTGGCCGACGTGACCGGACAACGCATGAGTAAGTCGAACGCCATTTGACATATCCCTTTCCTGTCTACCTCGGAGAGACCCCCGCCAACGTTAGGCGGTCGCGATGCCTGGTGGCAGCTCGCTCGTCATTAGGGCACGCAGAGATTTTGCAAGTGCATATCGGCGGGTTAAGGGCCTGATTTGGCTGCGTGTTCACTGCTGCGGCAGGGCGACGACGGGGAGTTCGCTCCCTTCTGCACCCATTCCCGTCCGTCGCACTTCCGTTTGTACCCAACACGGACCGTATGCGGGTTGGCTGGACCTTCACAACGTTGCGTTCCTTCCCGTTTTCAAACCACACCCCGGTAGCACTTGAGCGCGAAGGGTACTTTACGCAGCGCCGCAAACATACATCTCGCTCTAACTACCACCCCACAAGATTAGATCCCTCTCCTTTATTTTGTACCCTGCGACCCGATTCTAGGTACGGTACTTTTGCTTGTCAGGGCCAGGAATAGTTACTCGTTGGGGGTCATACGCTTGAACCCCCTTCGCCCATTCCTCTCCCATCTTCATTCTCTTTCGGGCTCGTCGCTAACGCCATCGTAGATGCCCATGAAGTAGCGGGGCCGACGACATTCCGTCTGTGCTCTGCTGCGTGCTTCGTCTTTTATTTGAAAACGCGCGCGACCCCACAGGGCCACGTCGCTTTACCGACCTGCTTTGGGACCTCCTGGGGTGCTGCATGGCGATTGATATCCAGACTCCCCTAAGTATGACGGCCACATCGCGGCATAGTCTGCTGCCTGAGACGGCTTTGGCAGAGTCCAGGTATGCCGTGATGCGAAGGAGGCTTGATGAACTGGAGCGCCAGTTCAACCGCGAGGAACTAGACGAAAAAGCGGAATTCGACGACAAGCTAAAAGCCATCGACGCGCAGTTCAAGTCACAGCAAGACGACATAGCATCTTTAAGCTCGCCGCTGCGCGAGACATTCAAAAAGGTGCTTGAAGAAAACAGAACATTGCAGGTCAACGAATTAAACCGCACGAGGCAACAACAGAAACATGCACGCAAGGAAAAGTACGAAGGTGCTAGGCAGAAAGTCATGGCGGAGGAATTCGCGGCCATCACCGCCCTGATGACCGCTGGAGTAGTCAGTGCTACCTTGGAAGGCGGCGTCGTCGTCACCTGCTAACTAGTGTTGTAGACCGGGTTGAGCCTAGATCAAACCCATAGTCGCACAGCGCCTCCCGCTGCAGATGAAGGTTCGGCAGTGTCCCAAGGTCCCACCACTTCTGGCCTGAGCCAGACAGGAGCCGCTGAAGCTCGCTTTGCTGTACAAGGACCAGCTCTTACTGAGGTTTCACCACGGCCGCGGACGGATGCGTCTCCGCGCCAAGTACCAGCAACGTCAGAAACCAAGAAGCCAGATCCGTCCGAAGATAGCATCTCAGAGGATACACGTGCAAGTTCTCCTGACAGCATCATCGTGCACACTCGGGACTTGCGGACCAAGGAGCCCGCATCCTCGGTGCGGCCTTTAGAGCAGCTGTCCGCAGGCGAGCCCCCGTTATCAGCCGGCAGGTATGAACAATCATTTGTAGACGCGGAGACCGTTGTCGAGCCCGAACTCCAACTGTCAGCGGACAACGTAAGCAGGCTACCCGCTCATTGAAGTCGCATATGCTAACGGGACGTGTCTTAGCAACTTAAACGCAAAGCAGATAGCGAACTGAATGAGCAATCCCCTTCTCCAATTCCCACCAAGCGCTCCAAGGCCGAGAACATGAGCGGCTCCGACGGAATCCATAGCGACCAGCCTAAACTAGGCAGTAGCCACGAGCCGACCGCCAGGAGGACGATTACCTTCACCGAGGTATATCGGGATCCCCAGTATAACCACATCATTGTTCAATACCCCGGAGCGAGCGGAAACTTCTACATACTTAGATGTGATGAGCATGGGGTGCACTTTGGCGAACATCCGCTCCGAGGCGCAGCTAAGCATCTTGCCGGTGCACAGCACGGCCGCATGACAAAAGCGCATTCAACAGCCATAGAGATGCTAGGCCATCTGGTCGTCGATTGCACCCCAGAGTTGGCGGACAGGAATAATGCAAAGGTCATGGCGGCCTTCAAAGCCGGGTACAAAGTGTTCAACGCCAATAACCTGAGCCAGGCAAAGCGCGCCGAGATGGGTTTCCCTCCTCTCGATTCTCCAAGCATCCAGAAGGCGGCAGCGCAGCGTCTCGGCATCCAGGAAGGACAATCTGGCTCCCCTGCACGGTCCAGGAAGCCCTTCACGGGAATCACCGATCCGGTGAGCTGCAAGTTCTACTTGGGCTCTAGCCCCCAAGAAGGCATCCAATGTCCTGTCTTGATCTTGCCGTGGGGCAGTCTGGCGCCTGTCGGCGTGGAGGGCGTGCTGGCCGATACTGGCATATTTGGCGAGCGACAGGACATGCCCAAACCGCCAAAGTGCTATACATATGATCGCGTCAACGGCCAAATAACCAGCATCCGGGGTTGGGCGAGTGGTTACGAAGATGGGGGCCCGCTGGTGAGGAAGCGGGAGTTTCCTGTCCTGTGTGTCGACAGCCCTGATTTGTAAGTCGAACTGTCAAGTCTAGGTCCATGACTAAAGGCTAACGAGAGACCAGCCGCTATTGGCGAGTTGGTTGGGTCGAGGCATCGGGCCTGTCTCCCCTCAACTTCCAGGATCCAGGCTCAGAAAGAATCCCCTTCTTCCATGCAGCCCGTGATTACTACATCCGCCGCGTACGTAGGTACGCGGAGGAGCGGAGGGTTACTACGCGCTTGGGTCCTGCGACTCGTAAGTGAAAGGAACTGTTGTCTCACTCTCAAGTGCCGTCGTCGTTAACAAAGTATATTATTATAGCGACGCCGCAGCGAGCCGACCTCAACCACCGTCGACCGCCTACCACAGGTGCCGAGGCTGAAGATGTTGAAATGCGAGATGCTGGGACACCACACCACGATTACTCGGAACGCGATGGAAACCGAGATTCCGCTAGTAAGGCTTTGACAGGTTCTGAGGTTGATATGACGAGGACCGACACGGATTCTCGGCGAACTAGTGTCCCAAATCGCGACGGGCTCCACGGTGAACCGAGTCCCGAGGACGGTAATGCGAGCAGGATAGCACCTGGTCCTACTGCGGCTGTCCAAACGCTTGCTAGCCATGCCCGCCTGATTGCCGCCCAAGCCCTCAGTCTACAGCCCACGAGCCAGAATGGCTTCAAAGCTATTAACTCCGGTACGAATGCTAGCGTCTCTCGCAGTGCTTCGGCCAGTCTCGAGCCGCCGTCAAGAACGGGCTCGGTATCGAGCACTAGCGGCGGTCACAGGCATGTAGAAAAGATCCATGCTCAAAGCGGCAGCACAAGCCAGGACTGCATAACGCCTTTGACGGTGTTATCCGAGGCGCAATCGACCAGCAGCGTGCAACAACAGGACCACGCCACAAGTCCAGCCGAAGCTCCCGTAAGAAAGCCCAGCCCCGCGAGTCTGGAGAATATCCTCCAAGGCTTCCCCAGCGAGACCTCAGGCGTGCCGCGCCGCGAACCTCAACCGCAGAACAGAAGTACAATTCAGACGACCACTCCTCCGCCGCCCGCCTTATTTGCGACTGTCGATCCGCAACCGCACAGAGACAGCCGAGCGGGATCGGCACCAGTCGCACAGTCGAGAGACGTCGAAGAAGATAAGAGGCGTGCGGAGAGCGCCTCGGCAGCTCCTAGCCCTTCGCCTTCTCGAGATGCCACGCCTCATTTACCGCCTCCAGAGCCTACCCGCGGCCAGGAAACACAAGGGCCGCAGCCGATCGAAGTCGCCCGGCCAGCCAACGGATGGCCGCAGGTCCTCCACCATGCCATCTCAACGCCCCTGCCCACCCCGACTCAGAGCGTGTTCAACACGCGGGCCAACAGCCCGGTCCAACAGGCAAAATCCAAACCCGCCACCCCTATCTCTACCCCCGCCGCCACCACCAAGCCCAACACTCCAACGCAACCCGGAACTCCGAATACCCTCCCCAACGCGACGACGATGACGACAACGACGACTATTTCGCCCGGGACGGGTGACGTCTTCGACATCGCGAGCTTCAAGGAGGACGACGTGGAGGTGTTCAGCGCCAAGGCGACGAGCCACTTCCTCCGACTAGTCGAGGACACGGAGAGCGGGGTGTTCCGGAGCGCGGCGGACGCACCCGTGGCGCTGGCGATCGACCCGCGGAGGGTGCTGGCGGTGGAGCGGGCGGCGTCGCAGACGGGGGCGGTGTGCGTGGCCAAGGTCGTGTACGCGCCCCATCCGGCCGAGGGGGAGAAGGAAGGGGAGAGGACGCAGGGGCAGGTGCAGGCTCAGGGGCAGACGCAGACGCAGACGCTCACGCTTGTGTTTGAGACGGCGCGGTCGACGGCGAGCGGGACGCAGAACGGGGCGGTGCATGCCAGGAGGTTTTGCAGGCGGCTACAGAGCTGGAATCGAGACGTGGTGATTGGGAGTTTGACGGGTGCTTTGGGGTGAGGTTTTTGGGTCCCAATTTGCTAGAGATTAAGGGAGGAGGACTACTTGGTCAGTGGCGTTGGTTTTGCGCTGAGTTTGATCAGACATTCTTTTTCCAGATGCGGAGGACGGTCATAACTGCGCTGGGGATGGGAGGCATGGGCTTGGAGTTTGGGGGCTTCTCTTTTGGGGGTCTGTCGATACAATCTGTTTTCCTGTGGGTATGGTTAACATTCGTTCTAGCAGTGATATTCTCATAGATAGTTTGCCCCAGGGCCATAAGAGAGTGCTTAGCGATTACTGCTTTTGTTTCCTTATGGACTGCCGCCTCTAGCTGGCCCTTTGCGTGGGTGAGACTGTTCCTGGCGCTAGCAACTTACAAGACGACAATAACACTCCGACTGGGTCGCAGCACCGTGTCCCCGGATCCTGCAGATGCTTGGCGCTAGTAAGGTACTGTACATTAGGCATCTGCGGGGAAGCCTGATCGGTGGAGTGATTTAAACCCGAATGTTCTGCTGTGCGTCTAGCCACGACAGGAGATACCTGTACGTGCCAATCGGCTCTTGGGAGTCTTATCGTTCTACCGCAAACTGTGTTCCCGCACTTACGTTGATCTCTTTTGCATGTGATTCTGGCGCTGTTAGCGAGAATTTTTTTGGCGGGGTCATGTCAACACCCAGGCCTTCCGAGGAGGGCCGGCTTTGACTCGGGAGCCTGATCTGCCACGTGAGTGAGCCTAGGCATGCTGATGTCTTGCATTTTGCATTTACTTTCCAATTCTCCCCTGCGGCTCTTCTCTTTATCGGCCATGTTGATCTCTGTTGTTTCACGATCGCATTCATACCAGGGGTTTGCGATACTTCTTGGCGCTTCTGCTTCTTCGTCCGCTCCGGTGCTTGTGGCGCCCAAGCTGGCTTCGGAGGTCTGGGCGCATTGCCTATGACGTGAGCGAGTAGCTGTCCAGGTGCACCCTCAAAAAGCACCAACGCCCGGCGCGTGCTTCGCTGGGCTCTTGTTAATGGCTGCATTTGTGAGTGCATCCCATCCTCGTGCCTTTCCAACGTGAGAAAACATCTTGATCATCACTTGACCCGGGGAACTGCGACTTGTTTGAGAAGTTCGGAACTTGCCATTGTAGCGGCTGATCTCGGCCTTGATTGGAGATTCGGCGCTGCCGGCGACAGCGGTCAGTCCCAACACAACGAAGTCGGCCAACACATCAACCCATACACCTTCGATATTACACAAAACTCCCACGACCCTCCGCGATCATGCCGTGAGAACAGGTTACATCTTGCGCTCGAGATAGGCTGACAAAGCGCCCCATCGGCCAACAGGAACCCCCTTGGCTCTCGCACATGTCGACCCCTCGCAACCAGCGCGGTGACCCGCTCGACTCGTCGTCCTCGCTCCATCGTCCGTCTACTCCGTCGCGCAGCAGCTACTCCAATGATGGCAGCGCTTCCATCCTCCCGGGCGCCCCGAACCCGACTTACGCCACATTCTCCCCTGCGACGCTGAGCTCAGCAGCCCCCAGCGGCACCTCGGCCGCAAAGAGGAGGAGCACCATACTCGTCCATCAAAAGTCGCCACTGCTGCTCGCCACGCCGCCTCAGATTACGCGCGCGCTGGCGTACAGCCATCCATTTCTCCTACCGCTGAACAAGCTCGTCGGCTTGCTGACATGGACGACGGGTGACCCGTGGGAGAGCTTTCTCCTGGTGGTGGTGTTCTGGGCGTCGGTGCTATACGGGGACATTGTGGTGCGGGTGGCTGGGCCCGTAGCGCTGGTGCTGCTCTTGATCGGTGGCATGTACGGCCGGCGATTCAGCCCGCTGAGCAGCAGCGGATGGAGCGAACCTGGACTTGGCACCGGGGATGGGACGGCTCTCGTGACCGAGGCGAAGGGCACCAAGGCTGGGCGCAAGCCAAGTAGAGGCAAGAACTTGTCAGTGGACGGACTGCCGGACAAGAATGCCAAAGCTGGTAATGGTGGCGCAGGGACTGGGGGGCCCGGGGGCCACACGAGGAACCAAGGGTCCATATCCGAGATCACAAACACGCGACATCAGAAGACGCTTGACGAGATCGTCGAGACTCTCAGGGAGTTCACCGCGAGGTGTAACATCTTGCTGGAACCGCTGCTCGAGCTCACCGACTTCCTCAGCACCCAACGCACCCCGACGTCGGCGACCACGCGGCCGGCACTCACAACGCTCTTCGTTCGCATCCTCCTCTGCACTCCCTTCTGGTTTCTTCTCACACTGCCTCCTCTCCGCCTCATCACCACTCGCCGAGTCATCCTCCTCTTCGGCACCATTCTCCTCACGTGGCACGCCCGCGTCGTCCGGGTCACCCGCGTCATCCTCTGGCGGAGCGCCACTATCCGTCGACTCCTCGCCCTCGTCACAGGCCTGCAATTCGAGGGGCTCGCGAAACCCTCACAGCGGCCTGCCTCGGCAGCGATCGGCTCCACGGCTAGCAGTGCTGCCAGCTCGACCAGAACCAAGACCAAACCTTCCTCCCCCACTACCGTCAAGACCCCCCATGAGTCAGAACTTACCAAGGCGCTCCGCCGAGCGCGCGGCGCACGAGGCACGGGCGTGCGGTTTACGTTTATCATCTACGAGAACCAGCGAAGGTGGGTCGGGCTGGGGTGGACAACCAGCCTGTTTGCCTACGAACGGCCCGCGTGGACGGACGAGCACAATAACGCTGTACCGCCGCGTGACGAATTTGAGCTGCCCGAGGTCGAGGATGGGAGCAAGATGCGGTGGCAATGGGGCGAGGGGTCAAGGTGGAGGGTGGATGGCGTGCCCGACGAGGCCGTCATGTCTGGGGATGGCGAGGGAGAATGGGATTATGATGGGCCGGGCGGGAAGATGGGGTGGGTTTACTATGACAACAAGGTGGATTCCCGCTCCGAGACCAGCAATATCGCTGGCAATGCTGACATCTGATGTAGTGGCAGAACGGCCGCCGAGGTCAGGATGGGTGGGGACGTTGGACGCGCAGACGGAAATGGTATCGCGACGCGGAGCTGGTCGAGGCAGACGACGCCGCCCTCGCCCTCCAGGAGGAGAGCGGACTAGAAACCGCTGCTACCAACGGCGCAGCCAGTGCCGACGACCAGGCCAAAACCCCCACGCCCTCCCCAGCACCCCCGCCAGACCAACACCCCTCCGCCGTCCCCTCCCTAGACACGAACTCAACTTCAACCCGAAGCTCTCCCGAGTTCTCCCTCACCCCGCCAACTCCGCAACAGTCCCAGGTCCCCGACGAGCACCAGCACAGCAAGGAAGACGAGTACGATTCGTCCAGCATCCTCTCCACCTCGTCGCGATCCGCCCGCTTCTTCTCGTCGTCCTTCAAAGGCGGTCCGCCGCCCGCGCTGAGGCGCCGGGCGACGGGCGAGAGCCACAGAAGCAGCAGGAGCAGCAGGCGCGCGAGCGTCGCTGCCAGCCCCGGCGAGGACGATGCGGCGGCTGTGCTGGGCACCCAGGCGAGGATGGTGGCTCTGCAGGATACCGGGACCGAGGTGGGGAGTTGGGGGGTTGGTGAGGAGGTTAGGATGGGGTTGGAGTAGCGTATCTATTTTTTTTTTCCCTTTGCATTTTTGTCGTGGCTTGGTCGTGGTCGGGCTTTGGTCGTGGTCGGGCTGGTGGGTCAATCGGGGCTGGGATATTACTGCTGCTTTAAAAACTCGGGTGTTTTGAGGGATGGCCTGGGGAGGAATGGCGCGGTGGTTCTTGATCTTTTGTGGGCTAGATGAGTGTAAGGATATACGTCGTTGGCATGGTTGGTTGGGTGGTTGGTGTGGGTGGGTTCGGTTGGGGGACTGACTGTTCTCGTCTTGTACAGATTGCAGTGGCTTGGTGCGCGGGTTTGGGGAAAGGGCAGGGCAAAAAGGGTTGATAGTAATCTTGGATTCATACTGTAGTATGTTGGTTAATCATTTGCTTCGAGCACTAATTATCTGAGCTGCAGAATATTTTGCGTGTTGTCAAGTGCGTGACGGATGATGGTCAATAATTTGGAGGTGCAGTCCCCAAGTAATTGGTACTCTGCGAACTGTCCTTGATCCCCTTTGCGGCAAGGAATGGTTAGCCGATGACAGGCCAGATAATAAAGAAAAACACGGAGAACAAATAACCACAAGGTAGTGAAACAACCCTTCTTGAGCATGGCATAATTATCCCGGCGAATCCTACCACTACCTTCGATCAGACCTGTATCCAGTGTGGTTCGTCCTTTTCCTCGTCCTTGACCTTCCCCTCCGCTCACCCCAGATGTGCCTCCCACTACACCTGTCAAGGATTCCCCGAATAAGATCCTTCAATGACCGTCTCATCACCAGGAATGTTCCCTTCAGCTTTCCTCATGCCCGCTTCCTTGTCTCGCACCACAGTTTCTTCCGCGCTTTCCACCGTCTACGTCTTACCGTGCGCCTTGCTCTAAGTTGTCCGCGTGTCTATCTAGAAGAATGGGCAGTGTGTCTAGTGGCGAACTGCGTCTTGTAACTCGTCGGATTCCTCTATATTACTTTTGGGGTCGTCTCTTTGGTTGTTCGGGTTCTTCGACAGGGCGGCATGTTGCTGGCAAGGTAGTCAGTGCTGCTCTGAGAGCTGGAGACGGGGCTTGGGTTGCAGAGTGGGGTTCTTCTTCTCATTTGGCCTAGGATAGGGATTGCGCGAGGATCTAGGGAAGGGTTTAGGCTCGTTCCGCTAATCGGGATCGGGACAGGGTTTGACGCGGAAGTTGGGATAGGTACCGGAATAGGGCAGGGGCTCGGGTGTAGGATTGGGCTTGCTGTTCTAGTTGTCGTTGGACTTCCGATTAGGGTTGAACATTAGGGTTGAACTTTGCCCCCTGGGTTGGGACATCTTGACCTGGGAGGGTCACTTGGGTTAGAGGGCGTTAGATGCCCAGGGACTACTGGTGCTAGTGGTGGCTCTAGTGTCGCAGATCCAGCGAGTGTATAAATGACGCGGTATATCGTTATGTTCCTGCGGAATTCAGAACCGCCAGAAACTGAAGAGCGAAATAGAGGCAGCGTTGTGACAAGTAGCAATAATTATGGGCCGTGTAGGTGAGGGTCTCGCATGCACCTCACCTGTCCTTGTCGAACGCGCTCCGGCCCAGATTGCCTTGGCCGGCCGTCAGAAAAACGCCAAAGTTTGTCAAAACATGTACGTATGGAACTAGGTAAGTGTAGTTAGCCCGTGATAGTTAAGAGATAACCGAGGAGGCGTTTGCAGTAATAAACTGGACTCTGCCGGAGGTAGGGTTTCGCAACCGTGAGTGGGGCTTAGAATAGCAAACCCCAGGCTTGAGCCAACTAGGACATTCTAAACCCGTTTATACTTTATTGGAAACTCACTACTATGGAGTATTATGGAGTATCAACCTCGGTGCTACGAGGCGATCGAGGTTCAAGCCCATGAGAGAAACCTTGGGTTTGTCCGTGTTCATTTTGGGGTAGCCACATCAATGCCGCAAAGATCTCAGCTACAAGTATCACCCCGGGCTTGAAGACTAGCTATAACCGCAGTGACTGGTCTGTAACTGTGACACGGTAATTGGCTTGATCTGTGTCTGCTTCGGAGGGGCCGTGAAGGGTCGTACGATAGCAGGCGCTGAACGATTTGGTTGACCGCAATGATTTAGATGTTCCGCGTCTTAGTTCCTTTAACACAGGCTACTTCCTAGCCGCGGCAGGGCCCTTGGTCATGATGTCGTCGTACGCTTCTGTACTGGTAAACACGGTGACACCTGACCGGGGCACCATAAATGTTTTAGTAGATCATAATGGTGCCTGGCTGGGTGTCATGATGTCGCCAGCGTTCCGGAATCGCCAGCGCTGGGCTACACGGTCTAAGTAATGACAGATACAGCCCCTTCTCTGCTGGGCATATAATACAGCTACATGGTACCGAACAGCAGTAACTAGGACACATCATCAATATAACCGCTCTACATAAACCAGGCGATTTGAAAGGCCATGTTTCCGTACTATAAAAGACAGCGTTGACGAAACTACCTGTCTCAGCCACTTATCATATGGAAATTCCATCTAGCCCACCGATTATCATCTCCCGGATAAACTTAATCTTGTCGGAACTTGCCGTGTGGGAAACAACCCCGGTTGGGGGCAATTTCCCTTGACCTTCAACTGGTCCCCAGTACTTAGCGCCTACTTGGTCAGATTTTTCCACGGACATGACAATATACGCCTTCAACTCAATGACTTTGAACTTGGGTGAAATCGTGCTCCTTTTGATGTCAAATCTATCTGCGCAGTGGTTCCAACAAATCTCAACCTACGCATCTTAGTTACAGCTCTGAGCTCCTATCCTCTACACTTACACACGCAAGCATTGTAGTCCAAAGACCCACAGATACTACATTTTGGAGGTGCTCGTCGGCGTTTTTGACCAGTCTGACTGCCCATACTGCTCTGAACCTGCATATCACTCTCCTCACCCAGCCTGTACCCCACCCTCTATACTGCTCTGAGCCAGGCTAGACTGTAACACAGGTTCAAGTTATGAAGGTGTGGGTTCGTCTACTGCTGATATTCATTCTTTAGACTGCCTTGAAGAGCCAGAAGAGGTTCTGAGATACAGGGAGCTTACCACTTAATTATATCCCTCCTTTGGCCTGATCGTCCCTTCGTCATGGTTGGCGATGCTCAGCGCCGTTGTAGATCAACAGGGATGGCCCCGCGGTTCCGCCCCGTTAGCCGTAGCTGCTGGGCCACGTAAGCCGGGCCTACCTCAGCCGTAGCTTGTTGGCTGCCTCTGGCCCTGTAGATAACAACCGCCTACTGAGTCTGACCCTCAGCGACCGCTTGTTGGGTTCAGAGCGCGCTGACTTGGTCGTCTTGGCTCATTTTGGTTGGGCGTGGTCCTTCCCATCGTCCGGTGTCACGTGACATAGACTGTTTATCTAGGTGGCTAATCTTCGTAAGACCCTCTGATACTGTAAGACTGCTTCCAGTAGCTATAAATCGCCGACGTTGTTGCTTTTTCTCTCGCCGTCGTTGATTTTCTACCCGCAAAAGCCGGTTCTCTTCAGTAAGTAGAACTGCACTATTAAGAGCCACCTCGTAACCCTTGATCAGCTGACTGATAGTTTATGAGATTGCCGAGTTCCGTGTTAGTGGCCATTGCTGGAAAAGCTGGTTGGTATATGCTGTAAGTTGAGACACGTTGTATGGGGTCTTCGATGGTCCTGGACCCTTTGGTGGACTTGGCGTATGGGCATTGATTGGGCCACTGACTGGGCCGCTAGCTGAGGTGTTAACTCGAACCTGGAGTTTGCATAAGACCCGATTTGGATCAGCTGGGTATAACCTAGATCCGGCAAATCCGCCCCGGATATTCGAGGTTGAAAGAGCTTTGTCAGGGGGTGCGCAGTAAACCACTCTGCCAATGAACTAAAACATCCGCCAGTTCAACCACTCCGTATGCACCACTTGCGTATAATTTTTACATTCCGTAACAACAAGAGCGAGCTCTTCAGGTATCGACAGCTTTCGGTTCTTGACCTGGGCATCGCGTTTCGTAGACATCCCCCGCAATCGGTTTGACACAGTTTGGTGATGGACATTGTAGATGGCTGCAGCCTTTCGGAGGCTTCTAAACTGGCCTTGCTGATAACTCTCGACGGCTAGCTGGACCGATCCGAGGTAGGAAGCGGTTGGTTATTATTATTTGCCATTGTGTCGCATTTGTGGTAGCGAGTTGGACGCGGTACGCGTTTGGTGGCCAGGTGGGGAAATTTTGGCAAATTGGGGGGTATGGCAAAGTAGAGGGTGGATTACGTTACTATTTAAACCCCTTTAAGTAACCTAACCACGGCCTCGTGCCCGTTCGAGGCAGCCCACGATAGCGGCGTCCGGCCACTATTATCCCTTGTATCGATATTGACATTGCCTGTATCAAGCAGGAGCCTAACCACGGCCTCGTGCCCTTTTCTGGCAGCCCACGATAGCGGCGTCTGGCCCCACTCATCATCCCTCGTATCGATATCGACCTTGCCTGTATCAAGCAGGAGCCTAACCACGGCCTCGTGCCCATTCCTGGCAGCCCACGATAGCGGCGTCTGGCCCCACTCATCATCCCTCGTATCGATATCGACCTTGCCTGTATCAAGCAGGAGCCTAACCACGGCCTCGTGCCCGTTCTCAGCAGCCCACGATAGCGGTGTCTGGCCCTTATTATCCCTCGTATCGATATTGACCTTGCCTGTATCAAGCAGGAGCCTAACCACGGCCTCGTGCCCGTTCTCAGCAGCCCACGATAGCGGCGTCTGGCCCCACCTATCATTCCTCGTATCGATATCGACCTTGCCTGTATCAAGCAGGAGCCTAACCACGGCCTCGTGCCCGTTCTCAGCAGCCCACGATAGCGGTGTCCGGCCCTTATTATCCCTCGTATCGATATTGACCTTGCCTGTATCAAGCAGGAGCCTAACCACGGCCTCGTGCCCGTTCGAGGCAGCCCACGATAGCAGCGTCTGGCCCC
This sequence comes from Madurella mycetomatis, assembly GCA_022530565.1. Classification (NCBI taxonomy): domain Eukaryota; kingdom Fungi; phylum Ascomycota; class Sordariomycetes; order Sordariales; genus Madurella; species Madurella mycetomatis. The sequence goes on along the minus strand of JAJTVB010000003.1, from coordinate 6,852,604 downwards.
ACTCATCATCCCTCGTATCGATATCGACCTTGCCTGTATCAAGCAGGAGCCTAACCATGGCCTCGTGCCCGTTCTCAGCAGCCCACGATAGCGGCGTCCGGCCCATATTATCCCTCGTATCGATATTGACCTTGCCTGTATCAAGCAGGAGCCTAACCACGGCCTCGTGCCCGTTCTCAGCAGCCCACGATAGCGGCGTCCGGCCCATATTATCCCTCGTATCGATATTGACCTTGCCTGTATCAAGCAGGAGCCTAACCACGGCCTCGTGCCCGTTCTCAGCAGCCCACGATAGCGGCGTCTGGCCCCACCTATCATTCCTCGTATCGATATCGACCTTGCCTGTATCAAGCAGGAGTCTAACCACGGCCTCGTGCCCATTCCTGGCAGCCCACGATAGCGGCGTCTGACCCATATTATCCCTCGTATCGATATCGACCTTGCCTGTATCAAGCAGGAGCCTAACCACGGCCTCGTGCCCGTTCTCAGCAGCCCACGATAGCGGTGTCCGGCCCCACTCATCATCCCTCGTATTGATATCGACCGCAAATTTTCCCACCCTTTGTAAAATAGCCGCTAACAGCCTGAAAACCCCGTACCTCGATACAACGTGTACCAAGTTAGTCCCCTTTGGTGGGCAGTCGTTGGAAAAAGGATCTATTTGCTGGTAAACGCGCGTCCGTAACGCTATAAGGGCGTTTGATGGCCAAGCGAGCGACGCCAGAAGATTTTCTTGGGGAACGCTGCTAACATCGCACTGTACGGTATGCGCCACCCACGAGGTTGTAGCGTAACGCAAAAACGGAAAGCCGTCATCGTCATAGCTTGTTGATCGGTCGATCTCCTCCATTGCAAGGTAGCGTACGCAAATCCTAGAGAATCGGAAGTGTGCTCTGGTTGCGGCCTCGGCCGGCGTTACGCCGCCACCCAAAACCGATAGGCCTTTCTCGACAAAGAAATCCTTGACGGACTGGTGGATGAACTGGACAATCTGTGTATCGGTAACCTCTGCAAGACCCCGGCTAAGTGTCTGAACCTGCCTTTTCATCCTCGCACTATCGGGCACGTAATCTGCATCGTTCTGATATGCCTGTAATGACCGGTATAGACAATCAGCCTCGAGAACCATAGCCCATCGCAACTCATCTATTGACAATGGCCGTATAGCGAAGCAGATCCATTGGATCAGCTTTAGAGAGGCCAATTCCATACCACGGATGAGTTGTCGGTATAGTTCATCGAGGTCTGGAGGGATAGAATAGACTGCTTCTTCGATCTTCTTTGGTCCAACGCCCTTACGTTCAAGCTCTAGAACTTGCTTCACCACGAGACGTGCCCACATGAAAACGCCGGAGGCACGTTTTGTAATCAACGCCGGAATTGTAGGTGATGTTCGCGTCCGGAACTCACCAAGTTGGTTATCCACGAAAGTCGAAATATCGTCACCGTTTTCACGTTCAAGGCAGACTTCAAATATACCGTCTAGATGCAGGATAGGATAATGACGACAAGAGAAGCAGACACGAAACTGTCTAAGGCCGGTATATTGTAAGGGAAGATTCTTCAACCAGGACTTGAAAAAATTGACAAGCTTGACTGCATTGTCTTCGCCACATTCGTCCAATGCGTCGACAAACAACCAGACTGAGCGGGTCTCTAGGATCTTCGGAAGAGACGACGTAAATAAGGACCGCAATTCGCCCTCATGCCAGTGCCAGTCTTCACCCGGCTGGCCGTTCTGCTTGCGCTTCGTCTCAAAGATGCCGACGAGATCTTGTAGTGCGTTGGGGGCTTTCCCAAGGGCCTGATGAAGGAGGGATCGGAAGAGGCCAAGAGGAGTTCGTTGGAGTTCGTCACCACGGCCATGGAAGAAGAATGAGAGAACAAGGGCATTGTCTCCAGCTTCGTTGTAACTTTTCAAAGCGTATTTCAGCAGTGTCGACTTCCCAGCGCCTGGCTTTCCCTTGATCCAGAGCAGGCCGCGGTCATGAGCGACCCACTCCTTGTACATCTCATGTTGAAGCAGCCATTTGCATGTCCCTGCGAGGGCGCTGTCAATGTCGTGTGAGCGATCCTCCATTTTAGGAAAGGCCAGTGATTTCTGGCAATCCTGAGTAGGCTTAAGACCGTGATATTGGATAACCGAAGTCCCCTGATCGGCCTTCGCCGACGACCATGATCTCGGCAGTTCCTCCGTCTGGCTAGCTCGTGGGTAGCTTGGTTGTGCTACCCATCTAGCTAGCTCTCCAAGCAACCTCTTGAATCCGTTCTCATCTGCGGAGGCAAACTTGGCCATGTCTCTGTGGTTTGCATGAATGCTGAAGGAAGTATACCCTTCGAGGGTAGCCGAATCCTTGGATACGACTTTCAAATCCCGGATTACGGGTAGTTCCTCAAAGAAGCAAGTGATCTCGAAACGCCTGCCGTCTTCCCGCAGTCCTCGTACCATTGACCAGAAATCGACTTGGATGGACTCGAGGAGCTGGTTATCCTTCTCCAAAATTTCTAGTAGGGACTTGTTGGTAGACTTGAAAAAGCCGATAGCGTCCGCTGGAATATGTACCCAATCTGCTATCCGAGACCCCTTATGAGGAGTGCCCATGAATGCAATGCCCCTAGTGCAATTGAATATATCATGGAGATGAGCTTCCGGGTTGTTTCGCGAGAGTAGAATGGCCTTCTTGCAAACGAGACCGCCGAGGCTATGGACGACAAAGATAAGTGGGCGGGATGATGCATTGCTACTACTTCTATCTGTCGTCAAGTCGTTTAGAAGGTTTGTAGCGTGGTCAATCAGCCGATTCAACCCTGAAACCCCCTTTCGTACCATATATGCGTCATAACCGTAAGTAAGTATGCGGGCTCTATTGAGTTTCGACGGGAGGAGGGTCTGCGGCCAGGGCGCGGATTGCCCACGAGCGGTCCATGTGCTCTCCCGGTTCCCGGTTAGACCGTGGACAAAGCAGACGTCGACCGTAGCGTCGGAGCAGTCGTGTAGAATCTTTACTCCGTCTGGGAACGAGGGGATCTGGTGGCTCTCGGAGGGACCGGGGTCTGTGATGGCTGGTGATGGAGGATTGGGCGGAGTTGGGTTTCGGCTCGTTTCTTGTGGTAGATTGCGCTTAGGACGGCGGTTCGCTCGCCACGGCAAACGATTCCATTTCATCTCGGACGCGCAATAAATCAGCTAAACGGTAAGCACTGATTGATATGTGGATCACAACGTTGGCACCTTGCCGGTTACTTGCAAATCCCGTGGGGCGCCATCGGGTGAGAAATGGCGGGGTTTTTGGTCCAAGCGTGACTGGCACTTGCCCAACAACAATCTATAGCCAATCATTTTGAGCCCTCGGGGTCAGGTTCCCGGGCGTCCGCCTCCAACCGAATTTGCATTCGGAACTTGCCGTGTGGGAAACAACCCCAGCCGGGGCCAATTTCCCTTGGCCTTCAACTGGTCCCCAGTAGCGCCCACTTGGTCAGAATTTCCACGGACATGACAATATACGCCTTCAACTCAATGACTTTGAACTTGGGTGAATCGTGCTCCTTTTGACGTCAAATCCATCTGCGCAGTGGTTCCAATAAATCTCAACCTACGCATCTTAGTTACAGCCCTGAGCTCCTATCCTCTACCCCCTTAATTAGTCTTCTCGACCTTTTCCCCCTTTCAGTATGGACGCCCATCGCTATATTCTCCCCCAAAACAGTCAACAAATTAATAGACTTCAAATCACCCTTCACAGTAGTAAAGACCCCGTCGTCAGTTTTAATCCAGCCCAGCTCCATGATTTTGTTCTACACGCGCCGCAGAACCGCCAACACCTGCGCGCCCCGCTCGGCTGTGTGTCCCACGCCGCCAGCCGCCGGATTGGCTTTCCACATCTCCGCCTTCCACACGAGCAGCTGGGCCACCTGGCGCGTCTTAATTTTGGGAAGCTTTGGGGGGTTTTAGCTCCGTCTTGATCTCGCTTAAGGCGGCGAAGCGGCCGTGGAGATGTAAAGCTTTTCTTTTTGCTTTGCCTTCTCACTGTCTCCACCTTACACGATTCTTTCGTGGAAATGTTGAGCGTAATGTAGGTTGGTAGAGGGGAATTACCGATGTCGTCAGGCACATATTCTGCTGTTCTTACGAGACTTTGGAATCCGTTTGGGCTCAGGGGTTGGTAGGCACCCGCAACGCCTGCCAGGGTTGCTCAGCAGATTTATATGCCTATCGTAGGCTCGCTACTATACATGTGGGTGGACGCGGAACTGCGGCGTTAATGGCTAGGTTGGGCAAGGTGTGACGGGCGCGGTGGCGCAAACAGAGGTACAATTGCTCCATGTGATTCTATGCCTGTTGAACAGTGATTTTGGAGTGACATGATTGGCGCAGAATTGGACATTGCATGGCGGGCCACGCGAGTGTTGTTCAATGACTCTTCAACACCTTGTCATTTGCCATCACTCCCGACTGGTTGGACTCTGTCCTAATCTAGATCAATGAGAGCTGCAGTCTTGCTGTCAATATGGTTCCTTGTTGTCCAAGAAGGCAAGGCATTTCAGCTAATAATAGCGTTAGTCAAACTTTTACGTCGGACAGTCGATCGAAGTTCAAATGGCGATATTAAGCACAATTATTACAGGACCTAGTGCTCCCGTTTATACAACTAGGTATTAACGTCGAAACAAAGCAAACCCGTAAGCGACAGACTCAACCGACCGAAAATCCTCACAAACTTCCTGCCCCTGCTCCAGCAATAATACCTCCCTAGCACTCAGTAGAACGAGAAGCACCCGCCACTTTTCCCGTGTTTCAACACCCCAGTGCAGTGCAGACCAGCATGGCCGGTGCGCCTCACTCTAGATCAGAGCGAGCGGCATAGTCAGCCCTTAAAAAATGAGGGCCAACAGCGCGGCCGCCACAGCGCCCAGCACCGTCGTCAACAAGCTCTTGACGACAATCAGCAGCCCGACGACAACCTTATCCAGCGCTTTGATGAGGGCAACCAGAGCGAGCAGCAGCGGAGTCAAGTATGCAAGAACGCAGTCTACCCATCATCATTATTAGCATCGGCGTGTAAGTAGGAGCGAGGTAGGTAGGTAAGTTACTCACCGAGGCCGAGCTTAACGATCACAAAGCGAAGTGTGCAGGCAATCTCCCACACCAACAGGTGAACCTTGGCCGTCAGGCAGTCGCTGTGACACTTGCCACCTCCGGAGCCGCCATGGCCATCATCGTCGTCATAGCCGTCGGTGCGACCGAGAACGCTGTAGACTGCGCGCTTGGCCACAACAGTGGTCGCCGTTTGAAGCGCTTCGGTGATGGCCTCAAAGTCCGGGGCCAATGCCGCGGCGGCCTCGTCTTGCTGGGCGGCCGACGGGTTGTCCTGCACAGCCGCGGTGGTCTTGTCTGTTTTTTGGGGGGAATTGCTGGTTAGATCTGACTGTCTGATGGACTAGGAAAGGCGAGACGTACTGATGTTGGCCGTGTGTGCCCTGACCAGCTCGGTGAGCTTGTCGAGCTCTTCGCCCTGCGTCTCGAACTGGCGCTTGGTGAGAACGGGCGTGGCGAGGGCCGAGACGGCAAAGGTGAAGAGGGTGAAGAAGGCGGCCTTCATTTTGGCTGACTTGGAGGTGGCTTGATAGTGAGATCGGGAAACGTAAAAGAGAGTCTGAAGACGGGAGATGCTGTGCTGTGTTGTGCTGTGCTGTGCTGCCTCTAGTGAATTGAGTGCTGCTGCTGAGGCAAGAGGAAAGGGACAGAGGAGGAGTCCGAGATGTTGGTATTTATGCTTTTCGATACATCGTCGTCTTGTTTGCTCGGTTGCCACGAGACGTGGGCGGTGCCCAGGATCCGGTAGTAGTGTTGACCAACTCCCCACCGGAGCCGCACTTCCACTGACTCCTAATTTTGATAACAGAAAATTTTGCAACGTCCTTGCCAGTTGCAAGGTCCTTGCTGCAACCTGTAGACCATCCTGGCCCAGCTGTGATGTCAACACGCATCCGCCTGAGCCCACCTTGACGGTGTAATCATCCGGCGTTCTCAAGTCGACGAAGCAGGGGGAAACCGACTTCTGGTTTGACAAAGCAACCCAGACGAGAAGAGTAAAACTTAATGTCGATCCCAAAACACCGGCATATGAAAGGACGATGCTTGGCAGGTAACGGAACGAGCTCGAGCGCCGTGATGGAAGCGTGTGGTAGTCGGTTGGCCGTGGTTCATTGGGCCGCTAGTGTCTAGAGGAGCCATGGCAAACAGGATTCACGGCTCTCAAAGCCCCGTTCCAGTTCTACCAGCTGTGATTGCAACATGGCTTTTCAGGCCTTAGCCGCAGGCAAGTGAGGTTGCAGCCGGTACGGTGCTCAGTTGTTCAGAAGAATCCCCCCCTAGCAACCAATTGAGAAAGAGACGGTCAGCCCTCCTGATTGGCCGCCATATTCCACAGCTGGTTGATGGAACGTCACCGAGTGTTTTTTGAAATATAAACAGCACCGCCTAGGGCAGCTCGGGCAATTGCACTATTGTCCGGTGCAACGCAATGATGTCAGGACACAGTACGGACAGTCAGCAAGGATTCGGAGTCCTTCCCTTTGTTAGATGAGCTCCAGTGGTCACTGACCATTACCCTGCGTTGTCCGAGGCCTCTTACCTAGGGATGTCTGGGACAGGAGGGTGACAGAGACTCCTGCAAATCCTTACCATAGGTGAAAGTCAACCCCCTGGACGGATCAACCAACTGCAGTGAGCATCAAAAAACCGGGGTAGGAGCCAACCCGGGTTCGGGCAGGGCTCGACAGGCACGATTCGAAAATTGGGCCAGTCCACGGCTGGGGGCTGGCGGGTAACTGGCAGGTTTGGGCGAGATCAGCGCCAAAGGAAGCTTATGCCAGACTCGAACAGCCCAGTGGGTGGGTAACACAGCCAACGGCAAGACGTGCTCTTCCCAGCTTACTGGCTGCATCGGGATTTATCGAGGGGCGGCTGCCGATTGGCAGTGAGAGGAGGGTGTGCGAGGGGTGGGATTCTGCATGCACGCTGGTCTTGCTGCGGCGTCATAGCCGCCGGCTTCTGCTATGTTATTGTGGTGCCGTGGATGTCACCCTGCTTGTCGAGGCCGTTGTTGGTTCTAGACGCCGTCACGGTCTCTGCAAAGCAATGCCGAACAGGCTCGCTGATATGCATGTCGTGCAGCAGTGTCTCGGACTGCGCAGTCCTTGCACACGGCGAAAACCGGGCATTTTTTTCGGCACATGGTTCGCGTGGACTGATGTAGGTTCGGCGATGATCTGTCCTGACTCGGTCTCCGTCTCGCGAGGTTGCCAAGGTACTGTACCCACTAATGTTGGAATATTTAACGGTGGAAGAGTTGCTCCAGGCCCAATGCCGGTGCGGGTTCCGGGAGATCGGTACGGACGTTAGTGGGTAAAATCCCGAGCACGGTGCCGTGGCGATCTTTTGCAGAGCAAGGGGTGGGCTTTTGAGAGATGCAGCCCTACAAGACCAGCAGATTGACCGGGAGAACTTTGTGTGCAGTCAACAGGAGATGTCATGATTCGTGCAATTATCTCCATCTTTTGTCGGACAAGGCAGGCCTATGTCGTGCGCCGGGGAACGGAGGCGGCCACATCAGGATGCAACAGCAAAACTTGATGCCGCAGCAAGTTATTACGTTGGTGACGGGTGGGGGGCTGCGCGGGATGCTTCAATCACACCCATGTGTTAATCTACACGTTAAGTCAGCGGTAGTGTCACCAATGCTGATAAAAAATAAATGAAAATAAAATAAGTTAAAATAAAAAAAGGAATAACAAATGAAAATAATTCAAACGGGGACCGCAACCAGTTGATGCCTTGGGATCTATCCTTGGATAATGTAAGAAGGAGCAAATGCTAGTCAACAAACGATCCGAACTACGTAACCGAAGGGCCCTAACAGTCGACAATCCAAATCTTTGCGAGATTTCGGTGTGCGCTCTTTGACCATGTCTACCAACTCAAGTTTCTGTTACATCCAACATTTTATCTATCCTACAATGCGGAAGCCTCGGCCATCAAGAACTGAAATGGTTCTCTGGCGTTATCATTACGAACGCTTTTCGGTCTCTCGGCATTCCTCCAGTTGTAGCTTGGCTCAAAGAAACCGGACAAAATGGTCTACCTACATTAGGTTAGGAGTGTAGGGAGTGGGAATGTGGGAAAGGTGCTGTACAAATCAGCCGTTTCTTGGTCGCCCAGCTTCTATGACCTCCGTCTAATTAATTAACCAGGCCGGGGTGATTTTATTCCCCATCTTGTCTCAGTCGCCAAAGAAAGCACTGAATCACCATGTCAGAAATCGAGACATATCTAATGGTGCAAAAGCCTGTTTCGCGTTACTGGAATGCACGGCATGTTTACGGACGTGAAGAGGTTCGACCTTTGCTTGGCTCATAAGCTGTGAGAGCATCGGTATCCTGGGTCTCCCTCGCTCCCTCGTTCGGATGGTGCCTGACGGGAACTCGTCTTGTATCAGATCAGTCAACAAGAGATTGCCCGCATGCCTCCGCCAGCTATTCTCCATATCGAGACGGGTTTTCCCAGAAGAATGTAGATAGCTCCTAAACGGGACACGCGACGGCTTGGAATGTGACTAGTTGGACAACAGAAAAAAAAAAAAGCCGATCAGCTACGCGTGTTGTTGACAATAATTATAACAATTCCGATCATGAGCGTCGTGCTGCGATACAGACCAAGCCGCCGTTCTCTCTCATCTTAGCCAGCCCATCCTGAGCTTACCTACTCAGAAACTGTTCCGGCCTGCACCAACTTGTTCAATGCCTAATTAGGCCATGCCCAGGCTTTCTCGGACACCATCTCCAGCGGTCTCCCCAACTACGATCCCCGCAGCCAGGATGAAGCCAGCCACCCTGGTGCCAAAGACGGCAGCGCCCGTGACGTACATCCCGCCCCTGCGCGATGGAGCTTGCGGCACCACGCCGCGCTCGCAGCAGCCCATCTGGACGGTGGTACGGCTCGAGCTGCTCCAGATGCTGGGCATGATGCCGACGCTCTGCTGGGCCATGCTCATCCAACGCAAGCACGTGTCGTGGGCCGACACGGCTGCCATGGTGGTGCACACGATGCTGACCTGCCTGGAGATGGGCATGATGCTGACGGCTGTCCCGCTCTGGCTCATGCTGCCCGGCGTCGCGTTCGCCGCGTGGGTCTGTGTGTGTGCTGGGGCGGTCATGGCTTTGTGCTGGATGCTCAACGGCAAGGAGCAGATGCACCAGTGCGCGACTGCGTCGGATGGGTGGATGATGGGGCAAGAGACCGACGATGAGAAGTGGGTGTTTCTTGGAGGCATGGGGACAAGGTAGGTTTGTCGTGTGGCCAGACCTCCGATTTTATTTTATTTTATTTTTTTTATCTGACAATGTCTAGCTCTCGTTATTGCCACAGGCAGACTCTTCCGGCGCTATCACGCCTCTTTGGCCGGCCCATAACATGCATCTGCCTCCATACTTACGGGTTGCCGTTCGATATGATCGCCGTGATGTTACAGCGCTGTATCCCCGTCCCCAGCCGAGCGCGGAGGAATTTGTACTCGCAGATGCGTTGCGCCCTGCTGAACGACTCGTTGAACCGCTGCGTCGTCCTCGCCCACAACGACAGTGCAATCACTGTTTCTCAAGCTGTCACGCAGCTTTGTGCCGATGTGCCGGCCGACAAACTCACCAAGCTGGAGATCTACACGTTTGGCGCTGCCGCCTGCGAGTTTGTCATGCCGCTCGGGGATCCCAACTCGGTGCCTGAGCCGGTCCATCCGTCCAACGACTTTCCAAACGACAACCAAGGCATTCACGTCGAGCACTTCGCCATGACCAACGACCCCTTTGCGCAAATGGGCGTGCTGCAGAGCGTCAGGCAGAACATGGACGGCCGGTTCTGCGGCGGTGTCTTCATCATGAATAATAGCAACGCGACTGCCACCTCCTCCCCTAACGCAGCCCGCCGCCGCCGATCCGTACCATCATACTCGGGCCTGACAATGGAAGAATACCTCACCGCTCTCTTCCCCATCCCGATGCGCGGTGGCACGGCGATTCAAAGCGGCGTCCTGGACACCGTCATGACCATCGACCGCGACTGCGCCGAGAAGCGCGAGATCGCTGCCATGAGCAACTACCACGCCGCATCGCAGGCCAGAAGGGGCGGCTCCAGCGGGGGGGACAAGCGTCTGAGCTGGACTGGTCTGGGTCTGACGAATGCTGCCGCCACGGGAGGTCATAGGAATGGTATGGATACTGGTTTGGCTGCCCTGGAGATGGCGCGCAAGAGGTGCAAGAACTGCGATGGCCACAGAGGCAGGGAGGTCACTTGGTTGGTGAGATACATTAATATGGAGATGGGAGGCGCGAAGCAGGTGGCAGATGGCGTAAACGGGATGAGGAGGAGTTCGTGAGAGGGGACTAATTCCATGTCAGCGGTGATGTGTAATGTGGATTAGTGTGGCAGCTTGGACAAGTGTCTGCCTCTGGGTTGTCATTTTAGTGTCATCTTTAAGTGTAATAATCTACCGAGCTAACTATAGGAATCAGTGAGGGAGAAGGCAATGATTCTCTAATTCCGCCTTCATGGCGCGCACGCAAAGCGGTTCAACAGGTGCATGTGGACTGTCATATTAAGATCATCAGCTTGCAACCAGAGAAGGATGCGTATCGACAAGCTGCATTCCTCAAGCTCATGATTTTTGTGCCGCTGGTTTGGAAAAATTCCTCGCGCCGGAATTTCCGTGATGCGCGAAATGTCGAGCTGTGACATGATTGCCCAAGAAACCCAATTTCCGATTCCCTGCATCATCCACTGAGGACCGTTAAGGGATCAGTAACCGGTTTTGTATAAAAAAGGGGAGAGGCGTGTGCGTTTGCGCGTGCGAAACGACTCTTCCAGCCGAAGGGTAGCTAGCGAGAAGATAGAAGGGGTCAAGTCGCGAAATATCCCCCGATTGATTCGCAAAACGTTCCTAGCTCCGGATCCCCCTCCTTTTTTTCATGACATGCACGAGCTCTCTTCCAACCAGGCCCGTGGGCTGGCTCAGATCAAACAAGCCGATCTACCAAGCTTCATGCCGTGCCTCCATCAGCACGGTTACCGAATATGGTTCAGCCTATCAGACGCCAACTTAGCTCATGAAGGATCCGCCATACCGGAGCAAGTGCATCATCGGCACGAGCTCCAGGTTCGAAACGCACGACGTGCTCAATGCCGCGTGTCGGGCTCTCGATCGGAATTTCAGCACGATGCCTCCCACCACGGTGCGGATTTGCCCTGGCTGATGGCCTGATCGCTCCCAGCTCCTCCGGCCACGACAGCCATAATGACACCACTGGTTTCATTCTCCTGATCACGAACGCGCGGACTATCGCCCTGGACGGCGACGACAAATCAAACAGCGCGGGCGCCGAGGGCCGACGCCTGACGTTGCCTCCCCCGGCCTGGTGCACAGAATGGACGCCCCAGAGGTCGTGTCGGGGCCAGTAAAGTCGTTATCATACATATTTCGCCGCCAAGGAAGAATCCAGACACCACCGCCGGTGCATCCGCAGCACCCCCGAGACAGGCCGGGGAGCATGTACGAGTTCTACATATCCAAAACCAAAGAGGAGGTTGAGCGTCCGCCGGAGCCGATGGTATGGGGGCTGCGACGCCCGACCTTCATTCTCGTCGTATCTCTAGCCCTAGTGATTCTGATTGCGGCCATCGGCGGAGGAGTCGGGGGTTCTATGGCGGCTGCTAACGCGCGGAGGTATGCCTGGTGCTGCTTAGCCGTATCAGACACGGAGACTAATCAGCTGAAAATAGGGAGGCTGCCTCAGACTCAACCGCTCCCATGACGACGACAACAATCATGATGATACCCCCGAGCGGTCAGTCTGGGTTGGGCCCCACGCCAACCACTGAAGTTGGAGGGACCGTAACAGCAGCAGCTATTACAGTGCCAAAACAAGGGGTAATCAGCTTCGATTGTGGGAGGATATCCATGAACCGACAGGTCGTGACGTTTGGGACGTCATCTTGGGGCTTCGACGTGAGCTGCATGATGGACTACGTCGGTCCGGGAGTGGATATCACGGGGATGACGACCTACGCTTTTGACGGTTGCATCAGAGCCTGCGCCATGTTCAACAAGTTCGCACGTAATAATACATGCGTCGGCGTCCACTTCAATGCGAACCTTACGACAGTCATCCCAATGCGCCACGGGAATTGCTTCTTGAAGTCATACCTGCCGCAGATGTCGGCGGTGCAGGATTTGGCTGCTGCGGCGTCGCTGGCTTACTCGCCACAGTTCTGATTCGGGAACGGGGGTTCTCTAGCGGAGAGTGCGCAGCTAGGGGAGACGGAGTCACCCTGGCCTCCCACCATCATTTGGTGGTTTATGACTGATGCTTGATACCTCGGGGTAACATGGTGATTCGAGAATATACATAGCTGGGTGGTGCGACGGTAATATGTATATAATAATCAATTTCAAAGTTGTTCTTTTTATTTGACTTTCTGAACGGGCTTAGAAAGCCCGTATCACCAGACACCTGCCCACATGTAGCCCTAATGATGACTGGTGTAGCCATAGGCTTCTTACCGCAGGCTTCACAGATAAGAGGTGTGGGCAGGCAACTCCCAAGCTCCCTGGAGCAACTCGAAATTCCGAGGGAGCAGAAGCACCCCCCTATTTCTTGGCAATCCTTACTACCCGCTTGAGGCGGGCAGTAGGTATTTGACTGGATGACTGCGGTTACACAATAGCAAAACCATCGCCTTCACCATAACCAAAATTCAATGGTACCAAGAAAACTTTTGAGCAGTCCTTGGTAGGAAAAACGGTAGCCTCGCATTGCCTGGCGCTGCGTTGACAGCTGGTGGGCTCTTAACGTCAACAATTCAATATCAGTGTGTGTACGGCCAGTCCTCCTATGGCAAACCATACTCGTCAGGACAGAAACGAATCGGCAAGCGAGCTGGCTCCAAGCCGTTGGAAAAAATAGTGAAGTCTAGTTTAATTCTTGGATATGCTAATCTGCCGCTACATGATTCTAGTCTCGGACGCCATCTAATCTATGATTATCAACCCACCCGCTCCCCAAGAGTCTTATTGAACGGATTGATCGTGTCCAGCTCGCTACCAAGCCTTATAGTCAAGGCACTGCTTGGGCCCAGGCCCAGGTTAACCGGGTGTGGTTTGAAGTTGGTACTGGAGACAGTGGGTGCAGAACGGCAGAAATGACTCCTTGACTCATACTCGTGGCCTAGCCCTGCACCTTACTCTCGGCTCAAGTTTTTCAAGTAGTATAGATTTGGTTGGGAATAGGTGTTAGGGCTAACTATCGAGGTACCTTGAGAACCACGTTCAAGCGTCTCCAAAGTCACTTCCCGCCAACTGTCTAACTCTCTATGCCGTCTTCTTTAACCACCGCCTACAAATCTTTCACCATCCACACATTCCCCTCTCTCTCCCCACCGTGATACACCCTGAACCCGCACTTCTCATAGAACCCCAAGACTTTTGTATTCTCCCCGGAAACACCAATTTGGATCCCCTTCCCGTATTCGCACCCACTCCCCTTAACCCCCTCGACGAACCTCTCGATCATCTTCCTCCCCCACCCCTGGCCCTGCCACTCCTCCAACAGGTCGATATGCATCATGGCCCTCCATCCCTCCACGAGCTCCTTCTTGCCCTCAACCCCTTCCAGGACCAACCACTCCACCTTGTACGCCAGCTGCGCCAGGCACGCGCCGTTCACCTCGCCGTCCGCCCCGGACGACGTCGTCCTCCACTCCTCCCGCCTGCTCAGCTGCGTGGGGACTGGCACGTCGGCGCGGCCCGTCTCGCTCCCCAGCACCTCGCCCACGTACCGCGGGTACTCGGCCGCCAGCGCGAACACGTCAGGCGCGCCGATCACGTACCCCACGGCATTGCCGGCGCCGTCGTCGAGGACGAAGCAGTTGCGCGCGCAGAGGTGGGTGAAAGGGAGGGTCCACAGGTACGGGGCGATTTTAACGGCGGTGGGGGAGCGGGCGATAGAAGGGGGAAGGGTGACGCGGCACTGTTATATTTTTTTTTTTTTTTGGGTTAGTGTTTTAGTTCAATTTTATTTCACCTCCTTTCCTCTCTCTCAGATTCCTTACCGTTTTCTTGGAAGGCGAATAGGACGGTAGGTATGTATGGGAGAGCGGTAATAGGAGGGGGGAAGGAAAGCAGAGAGGGGCATGGGGTGTTGGGTCGTTAGGAAGAACGGTGTCAAGGAAGAAAAGAGGGGGAAAAGGAAAAAAAAAAAAAAAAAAAAAAAAAAGGAGAGAGAAATTGTTAGATTTGACGCAGCGTTCATCTAGATCAAAAGCATAGAAGAAGAAAAAGCAACTTACAATGTGCTTCGCGTTCTCCGTATCCCTGGACTCAAACGGACGGATGAAGGCCATTTTGGAAGGCACGACGCTCTCACTTGACGCTGGCGGCCAAGGCAGGTGGGATTTTGTTGACAGAAAGGAGGGCACTTCGGCCAAAGACCAGAATCGATTCAGAATCCGACAAACTTTCCTTCGTCCTTCTCTCCGCTAGAAAATACCGGGATAGAGCACCTTTATATACCCATTTAGAGACCAATTCGGCAGGCCGGACACGACCCCCTCATCCGCCGCCCAATGCCGTTGCCGTCTGGTAAAACCTCGGCTCGGTCCGCGTCTTTCGGGCCGTCAGTCCCGGAACCTACCTCACAGCCTCCTGACTACATCTCACACCAGGCTCGGCAGGCTCGGGGACAGTGAGGTATCTGTATGCGAGACGCGAAGTCCGGCATTGCACAACACCCATCACATCCGCTGCACGACATGCTATGCGCGCCCCACTCTCATGATCGAACCAACCGATTGGCCAACTTGATGTTATTTCTGCATTCTTTCCCTCATAGCCAGCTAGAAAAGCTGCCTATGTATCACAAGTATTGTGAAACCTTTTATAGTGATATAGTACACCGTCCCCCAAACACCCGACCTAAATAGTACAAATCCCCCAGGCCAGCCTCAAGAAGCGAAACTCAGCCGCTGATAGCAATCTGCCCTCACTTGGATTTTTTGAGGAGGGATATCTCCCCCCCCCCCCCCATTTTGGCATATCGAAGCCAGTCCAATACAGTCCCAATCAAACACTAGGACAAAAGAAACACGGCAGAAAAAAACAACCTTCACTCCGCGCACAAGTCTAGGAGGTATCTTCAGGTAGTTTCATAACCTCGTATAGTAGTAGTAATAATGGTCGCGCCTGCCCTCCAAGCCCATCATCCTTATGAAATGCAGGTGAAGCAAGCGCCCACAAAAAGAAAAAAAAGAAAAAAAAGAGAAAAAAGGAATGCAAGAATATAGTCAAGTAGAAGAGAATCGTTGTGACAAATAGAACCTGGGCGAATCAGCTCTATGGAGGAATCGCGAGCCTTGAACTCAAAACATGCCACCGGGAACACCCATGCCCGTGTTAACCCCCCGACCTGAGGTCGCTACGGTCCGGCTCGCTGGTGGGCCCTTGGCTACAAACGGGGGACTGTTGTCTCTACCCCTCTCAAAGGGCCTGGTCCCGGGCGCTTGCGCGTTCGGGTTGGGCTTTTGCAGCCGTCGTCGCTGGTCTGGCTTGCTGGTGGTTTCGTCATCGCTGACCGAGAACGCGCTCCGATTCTCTTCAAAATCGAGGGTGGACGTGCTGTTGTTCGCCTGGCTGGCGAACGGCAGCCGAGGGGGCGTTATTCCCTCGTCGTACATGGGCCGTGCGACCGAGTCATCACGCCTCCGACGGGGATTTATGGGCGGTACCGGAGGGGCACCGCCTTGGCCACGGCTATTCGACCGTGACCTTGGGCCGGGGCCTCGATCTGGAATCATGGGCGGTGGTTGACTAGGGTGCGGAGGCTGGTAGGGAAGATTCATGGTGGGGGTACGGTTCGTCGACGTCATGAGCGTCGGCTCTGAAATCTCTCTCTTGTCAACGGGTCGTCTCGCCGGCTGGGGGATGACGCCAGGTCCCAGTGCTGGTGATTGCGACGCCGAGGACTGACGAGGACGTGGCCCTAGCGACGTTGGGGTGCCGATGGGCGAGCCAGTAGGGCCCATGGTTCCGGGAGATGGGGAGGGTAGGCCCATCGGCGAGATTGGCGAGGGTTGGCCGGAATGCGGGTCAAAGCCAGGGCGACTCGTATGGAGCGCGAGGTTCCCAGCTGATCTCGACCATTCGGGATGGGATGGAGCGGGCGACGGAGCCCCACGATTGGGGTACGGATATGGCGGCATGATAGGGGAGCCCTTGATGTCAGTCCCGGGCAACCCAGGAGAGCGCATCACGGGCGGTCGGGGATTAACCGGCGCGAGCTGTTCATGCGGCCCCCCGTTTGTGTTGGTTCTCAGCCGGGGTGGCCTGCTGCCCGAACGGCCTCCACTGGTTTCCGAGCCGCTCCTGTCACGCCCGTCGGAGTTTCTCTGGGCAACCGGTGAGCTGTGGCCGCGCTCGTCGCTGGGTGCACGCTGCCTGTACGTGACGGGAGGCGGCTTCCTCTCCCTACTCGGCGTCCGTTGCCTCGGTCCGCGGTCGGCTCTGGGTGGAGGTGGGGGGACATTTGCATCCTCAACCCGATCCGTAGATTGCGAGGTTTGCGAAATTTGATGTCGAGCTAATGACTCGAGCTCCTTCCGCTTTTGCAGTTCCCGCCGCGCTTGTCTGAAGGTCCTCAAGCCCGGATGAGCATTGCCGTCCTCGTCCTTTTCCTGTGAAGCAGGAGATTCGCTGTACGCTCCGGCCCCTAACAGAGGGGCATCCTCTTCCTTCACAGCCCCTTCTTTCATCGTCTCCAAGATCGGGACTTCTTTCTCATCAACAGACTGCTTTGCTGATTGTGGTGGGCTAGACACCATTCCCGTGCCAATACCTAAGATCTTGAGACCCTTGGACTGGCTCGGCATGTTTCGTGGCCGGTCAACGAGCGACCCTTTGCTCGATTTCGGTTTGAGCATGCCAATCCCCAGTGGATTTGAAGGGACTTGAATAGGGAGATCTGGGGAAGCAGCTCGGCTGCTATCCGACTCAACATACGAGGTCAGCTTTTCTCTGACACGGCGACGAGCCTCGGCAAGTTGGCTCGCGAACTCGTCCGCCTCGTCTGTGGTGTTGCTAGAGCGGTCTGGTACTTTGGAGTCTAAGGGCTCATCCTTGTGCTGAATCTCTCTGGCTGGTTTTTCTGGCGCTGTTGAGGAACCGTTGCCGTAGTAGTGGCGAGTCCAACCCTGATCCTGCGGCAGCCATGGACTCGGATTAGCCCCTTGCTCACTTGCAACGGATGGTCCAGACCCAAGGTTGAAAATTGATTGCGGCTTCATGCTATCACGGTCCATAAACGAATCCGCGCTCTCCGTACGCAGATGCTGACGAACCATCCCGCTAAGACCCGTCGTCGGGCCGAGGGTTGGAGAGTCAACCGGAGACGGCTGTTGCGAGTTATCCGCCGACGGCCTGGGCCTCAAGCTGGGTGAAGCTCCATCGTTGGCCCCGCCGCCAGTAGAGAGAGTTGTCGGTATCGCGGATTGTCTGAGTGCGGGGTGGTCCTCGTCGGAAGGTCGCTCAACGTTGACCGTAGGAGGCACTAACAGGGCTGCTAGGTTCGGGGCGCCAAGGGTTGGGGACTCCATGTCTGTAAGCGGCGTTGGAGGCAGCTTATCGTCCTGCATTCCTGGTCGAGTACCGGCGACCGGCTTCGCTCCGCGATTCTGTGATTGTGAAGCACTCTCGGTATTGGATTCCACGCCGGGCCTCTGCGTCGGTGTCTCACGGCCCTGTTGAAGCTGAAGCTGGCGTTGGACGTACTGGGACTCGTCATAGGAATGCTGCGGTTTCTGGAACAAGCCCATGGCTGTCGCTTTACCCATGTCGTTCGGAAGAATGGGTAGTATCGTTTGGTCACCAGTCTCGCTAATAGGGGGGCTCAAGGGCGGCACGCTGCCGAGACCCTGCTTTGTGTCCGCTTGGACCTTGGCTCCCAAATCTAGGGCACCAGGAGAAGGACCAATGGTAGTAGGACTCGCCGCCCTGAGATTAGGGGCGCTTGCTTTCGTCAATACAGCGCGGTTGTTGCTGGCAGTGGCCGGGTTTATGGAGCTCGCGGAAAGATCGGGCGTACGGGTGCCGAACGGCCTCTGGCGAGTTAGGTTTTCGATGCGCGACAACGCCGAGGCCTGTTGTTCCTGCAGATCCTGCACAAGGCCTTGCTCGTATAGGCGCCGCGTTCGCGTAACCATCCGTTCGGGTGCAGGAGCGGTGGCAGAAGTCGGCGATTGCCCGTCCTTGACGGCCCAGGCTGCTTGCGAAGTGATAGATGTTGCCGCGGTGGAGTTGCGGGCCCCGATGGAAGCCGAAGATGTGGTTGACGCTGTCTCGCGCTTCCGGTTGTAGCCGACGGGGGGTGGGGACTCCGGACGAATCTGCTCGGTTTCGTCCTCTGTTGTACTGCTGTTCTGATCCTCGAGCGCCCTTGCCCTCTCCTCTTGTCTCCATCGTTGAAAGGCCGACATTGCAACATCGTCGTCGTATAATGCTCTCCCCGTCATCCCACTCCCGGAACCTTTCGACCCAGCTGGTATCTTGTAGATTTTCTGCCTCCCACCGAAGAGGTTGTTGCCCTCAGTGGGCTTGGAACGACTCATGACGCTCCCGCTCTTCTCGACGTCGTCGGACGCAAATGAATTCGTGCGAAGAAATTGAGCCGTCTTGATAGACTCAACCTCAGCGATGTCAGTTAACCCATTGGAACCACCGGGGAAACCGAAGTCAGCCAGCCGGGACTGCCGTTTTGGAAGGAGGACGCTGTCATCGCTCGCCTTGCCGATCTTTGTATTCGGGTCGTCCTGTTCCCTCAGCATGGAAAACCGGGCCGACAAGTTGGACATCAACAAGCTCGTGCGGAAATCGTCGTTTGAGGGCAGAGCGGTGGATAGATCGAACTCCTTCTTGACCTCCTCCTGTTGCGCCTTTTTCCCTCTGCTGAAAACCTTGAACGGCAATGATGATTGCTCCGAATCTTCGCTCGAGCGGCCGGCAGAGGCGTCATCCTTCGCCTTCTTCTTCGTCCTGAACCGATTCATGGTGACACGAGCAGGTTAAAACTCTTCCAATCAACGGGAAATCGAGAAGTCTAGATCGAGAGGGTCAGCGCCAAAGTACACCCTAAGTCCCTGAAATTTAGGGGCGTGGTAGGCCGTTCCGGTCTTTGCAACGGGCAGGGTCGAGGGCGGCGTGCAACGGGCTCATATCTCTTCGTGCTATAGAATGAGACAACGGAGCAGATTCGGGAATGTCGAAATTTTGGCCGGGAAAGGTTGAATAAGAGCCACTTACTGAGGGGTGACGCTGCTGGTGTCTAGGAGACTGGGAAACTAGGATCCAGCTCTCCCAGCCAGCGCATAAAACCTAGCCAACGCGGAATGCCCTCAGAAGGTCGGACTTGTCGACCAACTAGTCTAGGTGACTCCAGATGAAGTGCCGATGAGCATCAAGCGCGTAATTAGGTATGCGGCGCACGATCCATATGGAAGTTGTTCGACTGTATCACCGTAGTGCTGCACAATCCCGCGAACGATCCCCCGCAAAGCCAGCGGCAGTCTTCGGCCGGTCGTATGTCTGATGCGACAGGGTCGGTTGCCTACGGATCCGAGTGTGGGTATAACTGGAGTCGTCACTGGGGCGTGTGATGCCGTGCGTTGAGGTGATGACGGTCTCGCGTCGATGCTTTCCCTGCTTTTCGTGATTTGAGTGAATGGAAAGTTTGTTGCGGCGGACGGAACTGCGGCCGGAAACGAGTGGACGAAGCGAAGGGGGGAAATAAAAATTGAAATTGGCGAAAAGTAGTGAATGACAAGAACACTGTAAAGACTCGAGCGGAAATTCCGGGAGATGGGAGGGTGACTTTGGATTGCGATCGGACCAGACTCTGGATCTGGGGAAAGGACGAGAAGAGAGCGAGCCAGGGAAGACTGCGCACGCTCTCACCTGAAAGAGCGGAGGCCATCCGGGATCCAGGAGTCAAAACTGCGGAAGGGGGTGCGCCTAGGGAATGGGCGCATCCGGGGTTTGGGGACCTCGATTGGTCAGTTCTGGACCAATAACGGCAAGGGGGTCACAGGATGTCTGGCAAGGAACAAGCTCTCCCCACTCCTTGGAGTTGCTTTTGGAATACATCCGGCCGTGCGCTCATGGGCATCTCCTGGAAATGAGACGGCAGGCTCGCGCTCATTGGCTTCGGGAGCGAGCGGGGAAGAAATGGGGGCGTATGTGCAGCACATCAGCTAGGGGACAAAGAAGAAATTTTGGAAACGGAACAAAAGAAAACGACTGGTCAGTGCCTCCCCATTCGGTCAATCGCCCGCCATGACCTCTCGCGGGCCTGGTTCGGCCTGCCGTCCGAGACAGGACGGTGTTCAAACACTGCATTGCATTGCCGCATGAGCGGATTCCAGGGATATCACAGTTTTGTCTCTTGCAGCCAGAATCAACGGACCTAGAACGGCTTATGGTAACGATGTATTACTACCAAGACAAGGTTTTAGATTACGAACCATGAGCTTTTTCGACCACGCAGCAAGTACCTGCAGATGAGGGTCTGACCGTCAACGCCCAAGGATTTCATTTCGCCTGCACCTTCCCATCTTCTCCCACTTTGGCTCGCTTGAGGCTGCGTCGTCGGGTCGCGCCGGCCTCGACGGAGGGTCAGAGGCAAACACTCCAAAGCGGTTGCGGGGGGTTGTTGTTAGTGTACTGTGGCAGTCCGGCCCTGTCACACGCTGCCCCTGGAACATTGGCGCACAATCACTCTTCCCTTGCGCCGCATGTGTGTTGTTTCTTTCGCGCCCCGCGGGGTTGGCCCCTTGAACCGGAGTTCAGGATTGTCCGCAGCGGCGTGCGTCTGGCGGAGGATGGTTATTAAAAAATGATGTGAGTAACAGTGCAAACGACGCTGCGGTGCTGGGCAATCACGGAAATGGCCAGTGCCACCCGCTAGCGCCCACCGCTTCCAAACCTCGAGACCGGTGTTCTCTGCAATAACTATACTGCGCAGCAAGCGGCAGCCTGCGGTGCGACGCAATGATGGATACCTTATCAATGAATGTGCTCTAATGCCCATTGGTTCGGGGCATGCATCTTTGAGCGAAGCAGGGAGCTCTCGAGAGCTGTCCAACCGTTATGCACGGGCGGCAAAGACATGCAACGGTGCATCCCCGCATCTTGCAGCTCCCATTGTTGGATGCCACAACGGCTGTCGAGTTCAGGTGGCGCGCAAACGAATGAGACGCGCAAACACCGAGGAAGAGGTCTCAATGGCCGGCAACTGAGGCTACACCCGACGATCACGGCACTAGGGCCCAAATGACTCCTATCAAAGAAAAGACGATCCCCGATTGCGCTTGTTGGTCCGACAGGGGTGCCGGCTCCGATTGGGTACGCGAAGCGGCCTGACGCCCTGTAATTAGCTGTCGGGGCCCATTTGTTTGTGCTAGAACTCTACCAATCTAAAGTACCAAAATCGAATCCTTCGTGGAAGTTGGAGATCACGCGTGTTCAGCGGCATATGAAAGCGTTCAGGGGTGATGGTCCAGTGTCGGAAATCCAGTTTCCCCGACCTTCTTTCCCATGGAAATTCTTTTTTGGTCTATTCACACACCCCACGGGCGGACAGCCGACCTTCCCGTCCCACCAACACGGGTCGCCAGGCCTTCCGCGATCCAATCAGGCGGCTGTTCCTGAAGCTTAACCACATCTGGTTTAGCGTGGGCAACATCTGACCTCCACTGCCGTGGGAAACCCCTGAGAATTTCCTTGTGTTGCCCCTCCGATCCTCCTTGCACTGGGGTTCACTCAAGGCGGCCCAAGGCAAAGCCGACCGTCCGCAGCACGACCTCGGCTGCCAACGCCAACCAGCAAAGAGCCAGTGATGTTATTGAACTTGACGGATTAAGACAATGGGCTCTTTAAAATTAATACGTTGTGCACAGCCCGAGGTGGACTTGGCGGCATACGGCAGTAAACGGTGTCACATTGGTTTGGTTCTTGTTTGTTGTCACCCAAACAAGTCCTTCGTAGGCTGCAGAGGGCACAGCAGCGCCGCAGGCAAACAGCGCGCGCAAGTCGAGTTTCCGAGGCATTTCGGCGAGAACAGGCCATCATCATCATCATCATCCGCAAAAGCAGGAGCAAGGCGTCAAGTGTGGATACCTCCGACAGGGCTTCATTCCAGGGCTGAAACCCAGCGATGTGTCGTGGCCTCGTGGCACTTCCCTGACAAATATCCGTGGCTCTGGTAATTAGTGGGGGTCAGCTAGCAGCGAGAAGGGGAGGGATCATCGGAGGATGAGGTCTGGATGTTGCGAATCTGCGCAAAATTTTGTTGCCGGGCTCGCTGGCGCTGAGCCTCAGCCTGCTGGGCATTCAGCCCATCCACTTTTGGAATCAGCGAGAAGTAATCTCGTGCCCCTGGTGTTTCTTTGGCCGGCCACCCCGCTGCCTTAGCTGTCACACGCGATGCGGTTACTCGGTGCTGCGGCCGAATGCGGCCAGAGGAAAATCGGAGGTCGCTGACATAGCAGCGCACACACTACGCGTCTGCCGACGACAATGTAATTAAAGCACGGGAAAAAGGTAGGCAATGCGAGGTGCCCTGTGTTGGTGCAGGTGCGCTTCAGCTTGGAGATTAAGTTCCATTCTGAACGGCATGCCCGCCTTTCGGCCTTCAGTCAGCCCTGGCCCACGCAAGGTACTGTAATTACTGTACGAGGACTTGTAATTCTAGCTGGTGTCACGATCAGCCGGCCAGAGAGCCCCTCGAGACCTAGATTGGCAGCACGGCATGATATGAGACGACACAAGAGCCGGACAATCATCGTCCCGCGCTTTATTTTCCGACGCACCCTTGAGCTCGATAGGAATGCATTGTTCGGTTTGCAAGCCTCATTGGCTACCCGCCATAACCACTTTCCCCCACCTCTTTTACTTTCTTCTTTTTTGTGCGCAACGACTGGAGCGAGGGGGAGGTTTCTATAAAAAAAATAGTGATAATAAAAAAAGAAAGAAAGAAAGAAAGAAAGAAATGGAAAATGAAAAATGAAAACGCTAGCCATAAGCAAATCTTGAGTTTGACTAGAGCTTTGGACGGAAGCATGTATGACCTATATCGTCGCTTGGTGACGGGTCAGGCAAGAAGCATCACCCTAAACAGAGCCGACTCGATAGACTGTTTCAACAAAACAAAAGTGTCGAATCCATGGGCTCGTCCAAGAGTCATGATGGATCTACATAGTTTGGATGAACGATTGGGCCTTGATGGCCATGGGGGCGCAACGGCCCGCGCATGCTCGAGAGCAAGCCCCAACAATTCGATTGGTTCGGATCGTGTCCCGGTGAGTCGGGATTGCATGTCCCGGCCCGGGTTTTGTTAACCAGGCTGCCGGGTCCGCAGCGACATCGATTTCTGAGCCAACAATCGCAGCTTTTGCCATTAGAAGGCAAATCTTCTCTGCAAAAGTCGAATGCCACCATGGACTACCTGAAAAGCGTCTACAATAAGCTGCCCCGCGGCTTTGGGGGCTCGTCAGGCCCAGCGGAGCAGCAGGTTATCAGCGCAAAGACGGCAGTCACAGCACTTTGCGCTGCCTGTTCGATCCAAGTCGGGCCAAATGCCGCAGCGATCCAGAATGGAGCATCTGAGCTTCCATATTATGGCCGAAGTCCCCCAGTCTACCCATCCCGTAAGGTTTTGCATCCTTCGTTCCCGCGAGTTCTCCCTTCGGGCCGACCCGCTAACGTGGCTCCGAAGCAACCGGCAATGGCTCTACCAGCTCCCGGTGGACTACCGCCTACAGCCACGCTCGCGGCCTGGTCTCGCAGATGACCGTCGAGGAGAAAGTCAACATCACCCGTGGCTGGCCGGGCATTTGCGTCGGCAACACGGGCGAGGTGCCGCGTCTTGGAGTGCCGGCACTTTGCTTCGCCGACGGCCCGGACGGCATCCGCGGACAAGAATTCGTGTCTGCCTTCCCAGCCGGCATTCATGTGGCCGCCACCTTTGATCGGGATCTCATGTACCGGTATGGCCGGGCTCTGGGCAGCGAGTTCTATGGGAAAGGCATCAATGTCGCTCTGGCCCCCGTGGCCGGTCCTCTCGGCCGTGTCGCCAAGGGTGGTCGGAATTGGGAAGGGCTGAGCAACGACCCCTATCTTGCCGGCGCTGGCATGGGTGCCATCACCCGCGGCATCCAGGACGCCGGTGTGATTGCCACACCCAAGCACTGGCTGCTGAACGAACAGGAGTTCCGCCGTCGGTGGACTCCGATGGGCGATGCCATCAGCGCCAACGTCGACGACCGCACCCTGCACGAGCTGTACGCCTTCCCTTTTATGGACGCCCTGCGTGAGGGAGCCGGCGCCGTCATGTGCAGCTATCAGCGCGCCAACCACTCTTACGCATGCCAGAACTCCAAGTTGCTGAACGGCATCCTCAAGACCGAACTCGGCTTCGAGGGCTTCGTCGTCAGTGATTGGGACGGTCAGATGTCCGGCGTAGCCTCAGCTAATGCAGGCCTGGATCTCGTCATGCCCAATGCTGGCTTCTGGGGCGACAATCTCACGCAGGCGGTGCGTAACGGATCAGTGAGTGACGAGCGAGTTAGTGATATGGCCACCCGCATCCTCGCGCCTTGGTATTACCTACACCAAGAGAACGCTTACCCGCCCCCCGCCATCTACTCCAACATGGAGAAACACCTCCCCGTCGACGTCCAGGAGGACCACGCCAAGTTGATTGAGCAGATCGGCGCCGCGGGCACCGTCCTCGTCAAGAATGTCAACAACACTCTCCCCTTCAAGAAGCCCAAGTTCCTCTGCGTCTACGGCTACGACGCAGGCGTCAAGGCTAGCCCCTGGCAGAACCGCGATCGCTACGGTGGTGGCTACGAGGACAATTTCGGCTGGAACACTTTCAACGGCACGCTCATCACGGCGGGCGGGTCTGGCGGCGGCACACCTCCTTACGTCGTCTCTCCCTTCCAAGCTCTACAAGAGCGCGTCGTCAAAGATAGGGGTATCCTCCGCTGGGACTTTTACTCGGACGACCCTACCCCCTATGTCAACACCGACGCCTGCCTAGTTTTCATCAACGCCTACGCGTCGGAGAGCTTCGACCGGGTCAGTCTCACTGACGAGTTCAGCGACAGGTTAGTTCTCAACGTAGCAGGTCAATGCGCCAACACCATCGCCGTGGTCCACTCCGCAGGTAAATCCCCCTTCTCTCTATCTTCCCTCACCTTTCTCCCTAGATACTGACGTTACATACCAAACAAGGCATTCGCACTGTCGATGCGTGGATCGACCACCCCAACGTTACCGCCGCCCTCTTCGCCGGCCTACCGGGCCAAGAATCAGGCCACAGTCTCGCGGCCGTCCTGTACGGCGACGTCAACCCGTCCGGCCGGCTCCCCTACACGGTGGGGCGCTCCGAGGGCGACTACGGCGCGGCGGCGCTGGTCAACTCGACTGTCTCATTCGACCCGTTCCCCGAGTCCAACTTCTCCGAGGGCGTCTTCATCGACTACCGCTCCTTCGACCGCCGTGGCGTTGCCCCGCGCTTCGAGTTCGGCTTCGGCCTGTCGTACACCCACTTCGCTTACTCGGCCCTGTCCGCCTCCCTGGTCGCCGCCGACCGCCTGCCCGCCGAGTATCCGGACCCGGACGTCCCCGTCGTCCAGGGCGGCCACCCTCAGCTGTGGGACGTCGTCGCCGTGGTACGCTGCACCGTGACCAACGCCGGCGATGTCGATGGCGCCGAGGTCGCGCAGCTCTACGTGGGCGTCCCAGGCGCCGGGGAGGCGGTCGCCGAAGGTGAGGGCTTGTTGTCAGACCCCGACGCCCCCATGAGGCAGCTCAGGGGGTTCACCAAGGTCGGCCCGCTTGTTCCCGGGCAGGCGAGGGAAGCGGTGTTTGAGTTGACGAGGCGCGACTTGAGCGTCTGGGATGTGGTGGCGCAGCAGTGGCAGTTGAGGAGGGGGGCGTACCGCGTCTGGGTCGGGGCGAGCAGTCGGGATTTGAGGCTTGAGGGGAGAGTGGTGGTTGGGTAGATCATCCGTTAGTGGCTTTTGAACTGGGACTGGGGTAGTGGCTGGAGGGGGAGATTGGGCTGTTTGGGCTAATGAGGTTAGCCCGATGAACTCCCCCGGGCCAAGGGGATAGCTGAATACGTGCATTTCTTAGTCTAATGTCTGCTGAATGATTCAATTTCAATGCGTCAGGTTTCGGAGAGCGCATTGCATTGTCTGTACTTGGAGCTGTTAGGCTTCTCAAAGCTAATAGGACGTTGATAGTGCCTAGTGAACCATTGCTCACAACTTGTGGGGCTCGACGTGGGCTATTATATGGCGGGATACTTGATGTGGCCCGAAGAGACGCGTCTCAATCAAGTACGTGCTGCCCATCGAAGCGACGGCAGTCAAGGCTCTGTTTGAAGACGAGTGGGGTGCTGCACTCAACGGCAAGATGCCAAACGACTCCAACATATACTCGTTTGGCTCGGTCGGACCTCATAACGTCGTGCTCGCCCACATGCCCGGTATGGGCAAGGTGTCTGCTGCGACAGCTGCGACGAATCTCCGGCCCAGCTTCCACGGCCTTCGGCTGGTCCAACTCGTTGGTGTATGTAGTGGAGTGCCTCTGCATGGGAAGAAGACGTCTGTTTCTCGGCGACATTGTCGTCATCACTGGGGTGATTCAGTATGACCTTGGAAGGCGGTTTCCCGGCAATCGGTTTGTGAGGAAGGATACGCCCCATGATGATCTTTCGAAGCTGAAGTCAACACGATGTTGGCCCAGCTGTAGACCGAGCAAGGCAGAACTCAACTACAAAGTGACGTGGGTGAGAATATTGCCAAATTACGGCAACAGCTTGGCAAGAAGACGGTGTTTCCCGGCCGGAGTGAAGATAGGCTGTTCAGACCGGGCAATCTCCACAAGCACCGCCACCTCTCGGAATCCCAGACCTACGCTAAGGACGTTGACAGCGCATGTGGCGACGTTATCGAGATGAGCTTTGAAGAACTCGAGCGCGTTCAGGGAGAGTTGCAAGTGACGTCCCGTCTCCAGCCGGGGGAGCCGTCACAATCTATTATACACTTCGAGCTTGTCACATCTGGCGTTACGGTAATAAAGGTCAGGGGGAGACCGGGATGGAATAGCGGCTCGGGATGGTGCTATCGCTTTTGAGATCGAAGGCGCAGGCATGTGAGAGATATTCCGTGGTTGCAGCTGAGTGATCATCAAAAACGTTTGTGATTGCGCAGATAGTCACAAGAATAAAAGGTGGCAGGGGTATGCGGCGGTGGCGGCGATGGCGGTGGTGGCGAGGGCTTTCTTACAAACTTGGACTGTATGTGAGTGTCGTCTAATCCAAGTCAGTTGGGCCATGCTGGCCTCTGAAGACATGCCAGATTCATTTCGACAAGGATATCACGGCCAAGATGCACCGGCTTACCGAAGGGCCCTCAAAGGCCGATCTTGAATGCCGAAGACATAGAACTTCGGATGACTGCGAACCCTGCAATATCGCGGAGCTGAAAATCGCGTCGGAGGCTGCCGAATGACTGACTAGTCAGGGGGAATTTCAGCTTAGGGGCTCTGTTGGTATAGTACAAATCCACCAGTTTGTCGGCGAGTTGGGAGACCCCTTTAGTCTCGCATTCATCGAGGGTGTCGAGTACGCACACAATCTCCTCTGCATCTTCACTGCTAATTGGAAAAGAAGTTCCCAACCCTCGTCAAATAAATTAGCAAGTGTCTCGATGTTGGCTTTGAGTTCCGTACGCATGTCCTTAGTATAAAGTACAGGTTTCTGTGTAAAGAGTTAACGTAGCAAGCAGCTGATGGCGCTAGTCACACTCTTCTGGTCCTCAAAGTTGTCCTTGAAGAAGAAATAGCATGTCGTCCATGTTGCGGTAGTAGAGAGGATATTGTCGACTAGATGCCTTGCGGGAACCGACTTTCTGCAGCCGGGGTCTACCGTATGAACCATCCGCAGGTGCCCTCAACGCGACAAGGATTTCGATCCTTTCGGTTTCGGTAGGGTGATGTCTCGAGTTTATCGCCTGAGCGGGAAAGACGAAGCCGAGGTAGAACACATCTCTAAAGAAATCGACATTCCATCAAAGCCAGGGTCCAGGCCATCAGCGCGCGTTTGAGGCTTGACCAAGACGAGCAAGAACTATTGCTGCGGGGGGTACTAGCTATCCCCTCACCGAACCTATCTCTGGGTGTCCAGCTCTTGCTGGAGAGGGCGCCGATGTCCATTCGACCGGTAACTGTGGCGCGTCAGCGCTTGGTATGCTGCTAGATACTCTGGCCCAGCGTTTCGGAATTGCTTCTACAGCATGATGCAGATATCAACCTGAAAGACAAGGGCAGCATGACACCGCTGGGAGAGAAGGGGTTGTAGTGGGAGAGTGTTGAGCTACGAGGGCATTGACAGAGGTCGAAGGGCAGAGGAGGGCTGTGCGAGAATGGATCGTGAGAGAACTACCGAGCAGCGCCTGTCCAATGTAACGCGCGTGTTCTTGAATCTGTAGCGATGGTAGTCGTATGGGTCGACAGACAATATATACCATTGTTTCGGCAGTCTAGACCATCAATAAGTGCATATCAGGCAGGCAACATGTCCTCTCGGTGTTAATCCTGGTTTGATGTTTGTGGGGTAGAGCATCGCGGCGGAGATGAGGTGTTTGCGAGTTTGGTAGAGGGCTGTTTTCAACGTCAGGTACCTGCCTTGCTTTTTATTCATGCAGATTTATCAGACGATATCGAGTCGTGCTTTGGGTTGAAGCGTACCTGCGAAAAGGAAGCGGTGTTGCAAGTGTCAAACATAGCAGCTGGATGCCGAACACCGCTGAGGTCAAAGGTAAGTGTATAAAACGCGTATATGGCTACTAAGGGTCCGCAGTCGGACGGTTAGCTTGCCATCTCTGGAACATGGTCGCCTGCACAAAGAGTTTCCTCTATTATTTTTAAAAGAATTTTTTTTTTCAATGACAAAGTTAATATATATCTCAAAATGTGCACGAAAAGTCCTATCCATGAGGATTGTCCTCTGGGATGCACGTTCGCCAGGGGTTATTACTGGCGTGGCACACTCCAGTTCATCCTCGCAATCAACTCTACCGTCTCGCCCTGGACGAAATCTTGAAATATCCAGAGTCCCTGATGCGGCTTCTTGGCGTTTCTGAGGGATTCCCGCAGCTTAGCCCCGAGGCTGCTGGCACAGTGTTTGTTGTCACCGCGCGTGCGGTCACCCCATGGCGTCAGAACGGCTACAAGGGGGGAATCCTGGTCATCTAACGAGTCCGAATTGTGTGTCCCCTCTTCGACAAGGAGTTCCAACATTTCGGGACTCACATTGATGCCCAATCCGGGTTTGTGGGGAGCAGAACCGAACGACCTGAAAAGAATGCATTTGCCGCGGACTTCACTGAGGGCGGGCCACCTGTTACTGGTATACCACAAGGCTGGTCTGGCCCTGATTATCTCCACGACGGTATCGATGAGACCGTTTGGCTCATCGAATGAGGCACCATTCCAGCTTATCCAGACCGCCACGGTTTCGGTCGGATTGTCGCTTACGAATTGCTCACATTCGTGAAGGGGGCTGCTGAGAAACTCGGCGAGCAGAAAGGGTCCTACGGAGAGCCGCGTTTCGGGACCGAAACGAACATCGACCATGCGGATGCCCATCTTCAATTGGGTGGAGATGGAGTGCTCTTGACAGACGTAAGTCCGCAGCTGAGCCCTAGGGTCTCCGCCAGTGCTTTTCGCAAGAACGTCATAGTCTGCGAGAGCTTGCTCTGTCGCAAAACTGGCATGGGACGCTGGGAATGCGATGTTCTTGAGCTCGGTATCATTCTTGAGAACCTGCATCCACGATGCAGGCTGGAACCATTCAGGTCTGACCATATATTAGGTACTGTACCGTACCAATATGAGTCGGCCGGGCAGCTGAGATATGTGGTACTAATACCTGTGTTCACGTACCTGAGAGGGAATTTGAATCTCACTTTGGCTCCAACTTGCGTAGGGCTCACACTCGCGGCTACATATTCTTTCCAGCTGTCGGTAACAAAATTAGGTTTGAATGCTCAGACTCAGATACAAGAGAAGTTCAAGGGACGACAATGGCTTACGGGTTGTTCTGCATACCGGGATGCGAGTACTCCATTTCTCCCTGTGCCACGACGGCGGTGAATGAGTGCCAGCTCTCGCTCCAGCCGTAATTGCTCGGCGCAAGCTGCTCTTCTTTTCTAGGCCCCCGTAGGAAGCAAGTGTCCTCTGACCACGTCACGACAGCGGCGCTGCTAAAATAAATAACAACGTAGTGCTTGGGATACAGCGACTGCGTGGATGAGACAAGGCGGTCGAGGTCTTGAGCGTACAACTCGTCCTTCGCTGCCGCTTCCCTCTGTTTACTTTCTCTCTCTTCCCTTTCACGTTGCTCTTTCGCCTCCGCATGGGCGGCCATCATATCTAGGCCGGCGCTCATTGTGAAATGGCATGCAGCAACCTTTTTCGACTGGGAGAATGTTGGATTTTACCATGAAACTTTTTTA
Organism: Madurella mycetomatis; assembly: GCA_022530565.1. Taxonomy (NCBI): domain Eukaryota; kingdom Fungi; phylum Ascomycota; class Sordariomycetes; order Sordariales; genus Madurella; species Madurella mycetomatis. The sequence goes on along the minus strand of JAJTVB010000003.1, from coordinate 6,821,925 downwards.
GGGTGGTGATTCCGGTGTGGACGTTTTCAACTTGAAGCAGCAGCCAAACTGTTGCTGGACTGAGACTCGGAGTCCATGTCCTGGCCAAGGAAGAGGAGCAGGACAAACTTACTGCCGCGGTAAGCGAAATACACCTGCACCCCCGCATGGGCAACTGCACCTCGGTTGGAACTTGGGGGACCCGCAGAGCTATGGGGCTTAATTACTTGAAGCCATCCTCAAATGAGAGGTCAGAAGTTTGTCCCCACATTCTCTTTCCGTTGGGCTTGTACAGTACGAGCCTACTCACTCGCCGTCCTTTCTGTGTCTCATCGGGACATTCCCGATGTCCAACCTCGGCAATCGCGCCCACTCGGACTCGGAACAGGTTCGCTGAAAATTTTGGGAGGAAATATTCATCAGGCATCTATGCATGATGCCCAGAGTCAGATCCATCGCCCGAGCGCGCGTTTGTTAGCATCTTATCCGATCAATAGCTTAGGGTTGCAGGGTAATTACCTATTCCACGCGTCTCGTACCCCCTCGTGATGGTCATTAATTACCATCATTACATCTCGCCGCTTGGTCCCCGTCTCAGGTCAAGTGCTACAGCCCCGGGCATCGCTTCTTCTCCCCCCCTACAGCTCGCCTTGGCGCTCATCTGAACAAGTGTGCTCTTATTCACAGCATCTCACCTGGGTTTAGACACACCAACCATCAGTATTCTCGAGGAACCACTGGGAAGAAGGTGGACGGTGAGGATCAGCATAAGATGCCTCGAGGGAAACGAACAAGTAAAACACGAAAAGCCAGTGAGATCTTGGCTTCAGGAGACTTTCTGGTCAAGTTCTGTGATGTGACGACAGCAGACGCGGAGAGTGTTGGATGTCTTCGTATCTCCAAGAATGACTCCAACGGCAGCGACGACAAAGTCACGGGCACTGGTGCCAACAGTACTCCTGCTAATGCGTCCAGGCAGGCGTCCCGGGAGGATAGTACTGCTGCCAAACATCGAATAAAGTCTTCCGATTTGGGTAATATGAAGTTGGGAGAGCTCCGTGGCATGATCCCTTTCAAGTGAGCTTTCATCCTGCCGTCCAAATAAAAAGATGTGACTGACTCAGAGGTCTAACCCGCCTCCACACAAGGTCTAAGCTGTCTAGCAATTATGCATTCTGTTTGCCGGACAAGACCTTGATGCCGGATAACACACTATTTTCCGAATATGTGAACGACTTGGCAAGTATCAAAGACCATGGTTACCTACCTATTCCAAGTTAACTCTGATTAACGACATGTCCAGAACGAGACGTATCCTACGGGGGGGTCTAGCACTCCCTACATCATCCTTCGGTATAGGAAGCTTCCTTCCCGTTTCAATGATGGCACGGCTGCCAGGGAGATCCTCAAGAATTCTAGCTACGGTTTCTTGGATGATAGCAAAGTACGTTGGCTTCCTGAAGTCCCCCGTGTCTGCTATTTCGTCGCACTTAGCTGACGAGGTCTTCTGTTCACCTAGTTGCGAACGCCGGGGATGGTTCTGGACAGGACAATGTTAACCACCGACAGCTTGAAAGGCTACATGATCGATGGGGAGATTCCCAAGACGGCGATCCAGGTTGCGCCGTAAGCATTGCCATTAGCACCAGCAATACAACAAACACATTGAGACTAACCCGATTACAGCGATGCTATCAGCTACCCGTCCGAGCTGGATGAAGAGGACTGGAGGATCATTCTGACGAATTGCAACGCATTTCACGGTTGGTATCTAGATGATTCCACAAACGAGGTCAAGATAGCGCCAAAGCCGGGTAAGTAGGTTCTGAGAGTGATGTTCCGGAGGTCAGGCTAGTGGTGTTTGGATTACTACCAACTAACTCTGCTTTTGGCTATTATTAGCCTTTCGGCTGCGCCAGAGGCACCTCGACATTGGGGTTCGCGAGGACGAGCCTGGAGATAAAGGTAATGGGAGCGTCAGTATTGCTCCAGAAGGAAACCAGCACGAGCCCAGACCAGAACGAGACAGGGAATCGGCCGCCATTCCCACCTACCGCACCTCGGACAAGGCGTCGATCGAGGTCCGTAGCGTCGATAATGTGCGTCACGAGTCTTCGGTCAAAAACCACTTTGAACGCGACGCGTTCGACGGGAACATCACAGGAGGGTACGCAGGGTTCGGCGTGTCCATCTCCGGTGGGCGCGACTCTAGCAAGCAGAGTGGCGATAGCAAGACTACCGGCAGCTACACGAGGACAATGGTGGGGAAATATATGGTATGTCTTGTTCTCTGATACGCACCAAACCGAAAACTCAACATTAGTGCATTAAACTGAGCAATTACCTTTAAAGCTGCCGCGGGTGACGGTGCTCCTGGACCCGGAAGACCTGGAGGCGACGGACGAACTTATTAAGCATGTCACGAATGTGCAAGACGCGGCGAATTCTGACCAGGTCTCCGATTTCTACAAAAAGTTTGGTACGATTCGACAACCCCTCACGCTGTCGGCCTGCCGGCTCGTGCTGACGTGGATTGCAATGCAGGCCAGGTGTTTGCGCATGAGATCACGTTAGGGGGCGTCTTGACCTCCACCCGGAACCTGGAGATGAAAGAAGGGTCCACTGAGACCCAGAGCAAGGAAGACTTCAAGACGGCAATCGGGATGAGTGTCACTACAGTAAGGAACCCTGCCTTGTTATTATGTCCTCGCCGGAGCTGAACTCGAGCCTGTTGGTTCTCTCCTAAGTATCTCCAGCACATGACTGACAGCCGATATCCACAGCCATTCAGCGCGAGCGGCGATGCCAACTATCACGGAAGCAGCGGCGAAGATAAGGGCAAAATCAAGACGGATCGAGACTTCAACGACCGTGTTGCGTTCAATGCGACAGGGGGAAACACTCTCATGGCTTTTAGGTACTAGTACCCTTTCCCTCCCGTGTGCGACTTATGATGTTATATACCTCAAGGCAGTTAACGACCACGCAGTCCCCAGCAATGGTGCGCTAGCGTGGCCAGTTACAAAAATTGGAGAGTCATCGAGGTAGGTACCAAATTAGCAGTGTGTGGACGTGCACTGCCTCGGCCCTCTGAGCTTACCTTACCTTATCTGTGGTTCATAGCGTTCCGACATCAAGCGAATCACTGCGACCATGTCTCAATGCGCTACCACAAACCTCAAGCCTAGTTGGTCTAAGCCGGCCTCCCTCGGAGACGTGATCTGCGTTCCCCCGTCTCGAGAGATATACGCGCAAATTCGAAGCCGATTCAAGTCGGAGGAGAACAAGGTCCGGTATCTCGTGCACGATATCACCGAGCCCGTGTCCATTCCGCAGGACGCGGGATTAGACCTGCTGCATCCCGCAAAGTACCCGCCCCCCTTGAGTACCTAGCGACCTATGAAAGAAGTACTAAACGCAGAGAGTGCAGGTTCCAAGGCCCTCGTCTAAGTCCGTTTCAGCAGAAGTGGAAAACGGGGGATATTACCTGGGTGATCACCTCCCCTGAAGGCGAAAAGGTAGGTACCGCGAGATCCTCAGGCACTACCATGACCAGCACCATGAGACAGGTGGTACCCAATTGCTGGGCTAGCTCGCTGACTACCTAACCTGGTATGTGCCAGCTCATCGATGGGTCCAAGGTGACGATCCGATCCAAGCGCGCGTTCGACTGGGACTCGTTCCTGACCATCATGCGGACCGAAGAGGGCGTGTTCGTCCCTTGTATCTCGTCATCGGGCCCCGAGTCCATCTGGACCATTCATCGCGCCGCCCAGGCAGCGACGGATGGGATAGCTCCTGCTTCCTCCACGTCTCTGAAGGCAAAGACTCTGAGGGAGAGCGACTCGGTCTGTTTCACGTTCGGCTTTGACGACAACCGCGGCTACCGAGATTTCTTCGAGAACGAGTTCGGCCATCGCCGGCACAATTACCCGCCGCATACCAATCGGAGGCTGGTGCTGTCGCAGACCGCGTGCGAGGTTGGGCCGATTGCGGATTACTTGTTCATGGTTGACGAGAAGAAAGAGCCCTCGGGGATCACCCGGACGCTTCAAATAGGCAACCGCAATGTTAGAGTTACCATTGCAGAGTTTTACATGGATGTTTTGGGTGAGTGGAACCTGTCTTGACAATAATGCTTTCTACTACTCTTGGTAGTGTCTTCAGGCTCGGCTTGTTCTGACACATTTCGCAGCGAGTGATGGGGCCGATGAGAAGGAGGACATTCTGTTGATGACGGCCAATGAAATTAATGAAATAGTCTCAAAGAGAGACAAGGCCCTAGACGTACCTGGCAAGGTCCACTGACGTTTTCGATATACAGAGTCTCTCGGGGTAGCACCTTGCTTTCTTTAGGTAGAGTATCGCCTTGATTAATCCCAGTTATGACTCTTAAGGTCTTAGTACCTCCTTGGTGGATATGACGAATGTTGTGTGGGCAACGACTCCCAGGAGGCTATGGGCATCATTTGTAGTCATCCAGAGTTGAACCCCTGGCACGACAGCTGGCGTGTACACACGAAATGACGATCAGATATAGGGAGTTTGCAAATATTTCTAACCAACTATAAGATTGCTTTAAAAGATATACAAATTATTGACTGGGGGAATGGCGTAGTAGGATGGTGTTGCGCTTGGAAATCTGTGGTGAGCTGCATACCTAAGCTGTTGATTTGAGTCCCACTTCACTTACCAGTTCTGGGGTGTGAAATATCATAGTACTGTAAGTACAAAATACGTCTCGTTGAATGAGTACCCTCTTATATCCGGCGTATAGTACTAATATGTGCTGTGTCGAAGTAATGCGGTCCTAATAAGTTGTAATTAATTACACCAGCGAATCCGATATTTAATTATTCATACATCATTACCCCATCATCGACACCAAGTACGATTAGCCACATAACAACCCTTCAAACCGCCACCTCAATTACTCCTCCTTCCTTTCCTCCAGACCGTCCTCCCCGTCCCCATCCTCCCCCTCCTCTTCAACAGCCGCCCAATCCCTCCATCCCTCGCCCCTAACCCAGCTGATCCCCTTCCTCCAACCGGCCTCCTTAACCGCCCTCGCGTCCCTCTCATACACCACGCCAGTTAGCATCAGCGCCGCCACGAAGACCCACACGTCCCCGCCCCGCATGGCCCTCCACCACCGTCTCTTCACGCCGACCTTCCACAGGCTCTCTACACTGGCTTTGAAGCTCGCCAAGAACACCCCGCGGCTCCCCTGCCGGCCCTGCTCCAGCACCGCCCATAGGCCCGCGGCGAAACCGCCCAGCCAGAACCTCCCCTCGGCCAGGAACGTCCGCGGGAACCAGCTCTGGAAGAAGCAGATCGAAGACCAGGCAGTGGCGAGGGAGCCCGTCAGGAACGCCGACATGCGCAGCGCGTTGGACACGAGCCGGTGGAGCGTCGATAGCGGGAAGTGGTAGAGGGCCCCGAGCTTGGGGACGAGCATGGCTGAGTAGATGACCAGGAGGAAGCGGGTCAGCGGCGGGAAGGAACGGATCCAGAAGGTGAGGAAGGTGCGGGAGCAAGACGGGTCGTCCGGGTGGAGGGTGGCGCACGAGAGGGAGGTGATGAGCGGGTGCGCGCCCGAGGTGAGCGGGGAGATGGTCGCGAGGGTCGAGGGAAGGACGTCCTCTTTGTTTGGGAAGAGGGTGGGGGAGATGAAGGCGCTGGGGAAATCTTGGTTAGGAGGATGTTGTTATCTTGTCTAAAGGGGGGGTAAACTCACGGCCAGTTTAGACGCGCCATCTGGGCGAGGCTATCTACGATCTCGCGCGGCTGGGGCCATCTTAGGCCCGAGGGGAAAGATTCCGGCTTGGGCTGCAAGTAGGCTGACGAGTTCTTGAAGATGAGATTCGCGTGCAGCTGGGGAGAGCCGGCAAGTTAGCCCAGGGCCGCTCAGATGATTTTGCATACGGGTACGAGGCACCGCATGAACTCACCGATGGGAAACAGTCCTTGTCAAACACCAGCGCGTGGAACAGCTGCCCAAACGCGAACGGCTGCAACATCCAGCTGCCCCACCACGATGGTCGGGCCCGCTTCCTGACAGGCTTGCCGTTTGCGCCCTTCTCCCACCCCCACACCATCCCATTGTCCTCGGCGCAGTTCCACCCAAACTCGAGCGCGCGAAAAAGCACGTATATAGCCACAGAAACGCGCAGTTGCCTACTAGGGTACACACCCAAGGCCAGGCCAGCCAGGGAGGCACCCACGGCAGGCGCGTACGGAGAGGTCAGGGTGCTGGCTGTTCTGGGATTGCGCATCCGGAAGGGCGCCGCCGACGGGTCGAGGAGGTGGGCGCGCAGGCGGGTGAAGAAGCGGAAGAGGATGCGGTACATCAACAGGATGGTGCTGAGAGACAGCGAGAGCCGAAAGGTCGAAGATTTGTGCAGGGGTTGCTTCTTCTTCGCCGCTGACGCGGGGCTGGCAGGGTGTTAGTTCACAATGACCGGGATCGAGTGTCTAGGGACTGGCATACTCTTTCTTCTTCCCCATCAGCCTCGCCGATGCCACCTCCCAGAGTTTCATCAATGCGCCTGTCGCGATAAACACGCGGATCGAGTGTCGAATTGCGCGTGCATTGTAGTCGTCGGCGCCACCTACGAGAGGAGCCTTGTCCTCCTCTCCTTCCTTGCCCTTTCCCTTTCGCCTGTCTCCCTTGCTTATGGATTGCGCGCGACTTTGATTCTGCGGTGTGCCATCCATGATCCTCTGCATCGTGTCCACCGTCGGGGCTCGTTTCTTGAGCACCCGCGACCGCGAGATCACGTACTTGTGAAGCAGTGCATACTCCCGCGTCGAGATGGTGTATCGCAGGGCATTGCGGAGAATAGGGTCTGACGTTGACCTTGCCGTAATCGACGGGCCGCCGCCGGGGGGCGGACCCCCCGCCCCCGACAACCCGGCCCGGGAAGCCATTTCAAATTCGTTTGTTATCGATCCGCCGAGATGTCCTGGTCAGGCGATATGTTGAATGGTGGGAGTCGAGGTTCTCAACCCGGCGCGTTGTGCAATGGCGGAACCGAGATCAGCGCCAAGATTGTGCGTCGGACATGCACAAGTTATCCGGCATGAGGCACAAGCGTCGCGTCGTTATGTCCGGTTCCGCGAATCTCAGCAACCGGTGACTGATCGAGCCAAGTGATGTAGCCGTCGAAGGCCTGCTTGTCGCAGCGGATGGGAGGGAGTAAACTCAGAAGTTACGATGCATTAACAGCCTAATTAAATCACATGTGCTAGCCTCGGTTCTCCCACTGTCGCGGCTCGATGCTGGGCCAAGCCAAGCACAGGGGGCTTCCCCACACCCCACAGATATTATTTGATTGGGAATGCCGTCATCCGAGCAACCACCTTGAGCAATCAACGGAGCAGTAGACTGCCCCGTCTTGGGGATTCACGGGATTCTGCATGAAATAGCAAATGTCCATTCCTGAATCACGTTGCGCGGCCGACTAATGGTTAGTCATGATAAAACCGGAGCAATCAATCCACAAAGCAGCCAAGCCAACTTGAACGCCAAACCGCGCTTGCCGGGCCAGCACCCCTCGAATTCGGACCTCGCCCCGCCTCCCGTGCTCCCTTCTTGGATCTCATGGCCGAAAATGATCCACCAGAAACGCTTTTGGTATCCGTAACGTCTTCTAAAACCCACGTCCCCACCCATTGCCGCGTTTTATGCCGCATTTTGTACCCTTGACAAGTATTTTATCAACCGCAGACCAATCCCATCCTCCCGAATTCCACAATCATAACAACCCGCTGGGGTCATAGCCTGCCCTCCATGTAATAGCAGACTCCTGTCGCTGAGCTCGAGATCTTCCGAGAGAGAAAACAGGTGGTCTTTTGTAAGGCGCCGTCTCATTCCCGGTTCTCGGGCGGGCGGCTTGATGACCAAATGAACTCCAACTAGAAAGCGTTGCTGGGTCTTCTAATTCTTGCCTCATGCTCCTGCGGTAACGCCAAAATAATGTTGGCCAGGGATGGTGTTGAGTGAGGCGGCAAAGTCCGGCCGAAGTAGAAGAAAAAGAAAGAAAAGGAGGAAATAGAACAAGACCCAATCATGACAGGCCCCGTCGTCTTCTAACCTGTCCTACAAAGAAGGGTAGGTGATTTTGTGTAAAACCCTCGACTCCGGACGCAATGCAAGGAAACCAAAGGAGATGTGGGAATGGCATATCAAGAAAAGGGGACAGGAAATAAAGCTCAGACAGGGGCCAAATGCTCATGTGAACCGCAGCCCAGAGACCACCAAGTCCAGTCCCAGAAGTCATCAAGTCGTAAATCTGGCGGGGCGTATGTGATACTCGCCCAGCGTCCCTCAAGCTCCGACACTAGCCGAACCACCTTGCGCCCAGGTATGCACAATGTACGGCAGGTCCCCAGTAAATACCTCTTCCTTAAAGCCCATGTTGTTGACCCAGAGATCATCCATGTTCCCCACAGCTAAAGGAGCCGACGCGTTCTCAACACGCTCCTGGTAGACGCGGAGCTGCGGGTCTGCCTTCTCCAAGGCTCGCAATCGCCTAGCCTCGCGCTCAGCAATGATATCCGTGATCATCGCCTCACGCGAAGAAGGGCTGAGTTCTCCAGACATCTTGGCCAGCTGAGGGTGCTCCAGAATCTGCTTCAAGAGGTCAAAGGGCAGATTGAGGAGAATGCGCGAGAGGATGGTATCGTTGGGAGTCGGTACTCGTGGTGATTGCCCGTTCTTGGACGGCGAAATATCCCCAAACTTGATTTGAGACAAGCGGTAGTTCGAGGACATCCGAGGGTGACGGGGAATCTGTGCTTGCGTCTTGGAGGATTGTCGGCTATGAAGTCCGCTAGAGGTGCCGTGGGCAATCGTAGGGGCGTTTGGGCTACGAGACGGAGGACCAGCGGGAGGTAGGCGAGGGACGCCGAAATCGCCGGCAGTGACATCGAGGACGAAGTCAATTGGGAAGCTGTGTACGATGAAGGATATCACCTGATCCAGGAGCTCCGATGCCGTGAATCCGTCATTCCGCGACGGTGAGCTCCCGATCCGACAAACGTATTTGGCAGCCAACTCAATCGTATCCCAGAAGAGAAGACGACTTGCACGCTGAACCGCAACCGCATGCAACCATCCCAGTCGCAAATGCTGGGCGGTCGAGAGGTAGCTGAGCGCCGTCTTGAAGTCGTCTCGAACGTCCCGGAAGTGCAGATCGGTGGGAAGGATACCATTGGCCAGGCTCCAACCGTAGAGGGCACGGAGAGAATGCAGAAAGACATCCGGCCGCATGTACTCGTCATGGACCTCGAGGAAGATGACGCCACCGGCCATAATCCCCTGTGCCTTCATCACCCCAGCGAGCATAGGGCTACGCGAGAGGATGAAACGGTGGGCGGGAATCGTCAAGACACGGGGAAGTTGCCGGTAATTGGGATGGTTCTGGAACTCTGGGCTATCTGGGAAATGCACCTCTAGGGCACAATCATTGAAGGTGTCGTCCGAGAAGCCATGCCGCAAGAAGGCCAATGCCTCATCTTGGTCACGGAGTGTCTGATAGGCCGAAACCGAGCTCGCGGCGGCGTGCAGTGTGCCGTTCATGGGTGGATTCATCCCCGGCAGCAGCATCGGTGCGTGTCCGGTAGGATCAGCCGGGTAACCATTATGACCGTTAGGAGCGGGGTAGCGATTGACACCGTGTTCTTCTGCCTGAGCCGACGACTGTGACCCGTGGAAGCTATGAGGAGTGGGCGGCCCGTGGTGGTTAATCATATTCGGCGGGTAACCATCCAGGAGAGGACGGCTGTATCCATCGACGGCAGCAACAGGTGGGTACGGCAAGATACCCGGGGGAGGGAAACCGCCGCCGGCCGAGTGCGGAGCCGGAGAGGACGTGTTCGAATCGTGATAGCCTCCGAAAACCAGGCTCCCGTTGCTCGTATGAGGTTGATGAAAGGCCGGCCGATTCATGATTGCGGGAGGCGGGGCGGCAATAGGGGCCTTGAGGGCCGGACCGGAGCTCCTCGGTTCGGGTGCGGGGTTGGAGGGTGCGGGGCCGTGATGCGACGCCGGAGACGCCATGCGCCGCTCGGATAAAGTCGAAGAGATTGTCGATGTGTCTGTAGCGAGCGATTGTGAGTAGGACAGATCAGTGAGGAGACAAGTGCAGGAATGGGGATAGTAACCGCATAAGGTACCGGAAGCCCGGCTGGATGAGGAGCGAGCGGGGTGATGGCACAGGCAGGAGAGGTCGGAGCAGCTCCCGCGTGTATGTTAACATACCTTTTGCCCGTTCATCGGGTGTTGCTACAGACCCGGGCGGCCCTGCTTTGACAGTGGGTTTGGTAGTAGTGACGGAGGCGCCGACGTCGTTTGCAGAGCCGGGTCCAAACTCGCTTGAGTTTCCGTCCAGCGGCTCTTGGCGTTGCGGCGAGCACGATCCTGACTTCTCGGCCGCTGGTTTGCTCCCGGCTTGGTGGTGAGCCGAAATTGATGTCCCCGCCGGAGCCGGGCTTTGCTTGCTCGCTGGTCGCTGCGCGTAGGTGAGGGGCAGAACAGGGACAACAGGCTTGGATGCGGCACGTCGGGTGGTGGTTCTGGGCTGCGTGGCCGCAACCCCATTGACGGGCGACATGGTTGCAGAAGAAGTCCCCGAGGGAATCAGCGCGATTATCGACTTCAAAGGAGAGTCAGAAGTGATGAGAAAGACGAGTGCGGCAGAATGCCCAAGTGGAGGAGGGTCGGGGCGGCGAAGATCTTGGGATGAGAAAACCCGATCACTTGGCGGCGTCACCGAGAACTTGACTTGTGCAACGCGCTGCCTAGCTCTGTTTGCGACTCATCAGTTAGTCACAAGCGGAGACGCTCCGACAGCAAGGAGCAATACCATTCGATTGTTGCGGGGGGTAGCAGCGAGCGGAAGGTCGGCGGGGCAGGCGTGAGGGTTCCGCTCGGTCGGAGTGGTTTTCTGACGCCGGCGATGCGGGCACAGTTGAGCGCAAGGCAGGAGCACTTTTGGCCCGAATTGGACCTGGGGCAATGATGCCAAATTTTTGTCGACTCCCCGCCGACAAAAAAAATGGTGCCGCAATCGGATTGGTGGATGACTGTGGGGCTCCCCAGGGTAAGCGATCCTGGCCCGTGCGTAGACCGCCTAGCCCGAGCAGCGGCGCTCCCAAGATGTGCAACACAACCTGCCAATGCCAGGATTCTATCATGACTCTTATATGCAGCTCAGATGTCTTGCAGATATCGCCACCGTGGATAAGTTCAGTGTTCTAACTAGGATCTTCATGGATGAGCTCGAGGAGCAACATTGGTGCGATGGAATCGTCACAGAGCTCGGTGAAAAGACCCGCTCGTTCGACCCAGTCCCGTCTGCAACTTTCGGAGTACCTATTGATCTCTGAGGGTTTTGGTGTCCGAAGTCGAGGCGTTGCCTGCCTTAACGCGGCCCCACCTTTGGTCCCTGGTCCCCAGTAATAAACATTGCGCAACCACCGATTGCATCTAGGTAGATCATGCTAAACTCGTAAGGCAAGAGGCCCGTTTGTACTTCTGTCTGTTTGCGATTACTCACCGCCACGGGCCCTCATGCAATTCCATCAGCCTTAAAGAATCTAAGACCAATGTACTCTGGGCCTGAGTCAGATTCCAGAAGTTTGGGCCTATCGCTTTGGTTGCAAGAGTAAGCAAACAGACAGCCTTCGTGACTGTGTTGCGGACCAGCAGCTTGTTCTCCCGCCGTGAGATGGCACACAAAAGCAATTTTCCAGTAGAATCACTTTGTTTAGTGCAAATTCAAACAAATGCTCGCGTTTCTTGTCTCAGCCCCCGTCTTGCATCCAATGAAAGTACAGTAGTAACAGCTCTATCGTTGATTCTGGCACTACAAGCCCAGTGACGTAATTCAACGGCCGCCTAGGGTCCATTTTAGCTCCTTGCCGCTCCACCACCCAGCACCGCCGTCGGCACCCAGGTTACGACTGCGGGGCAGGAGCGGAAAGACCACCCGAGTAGTCCCTATGTAGAGCAGCCGATCCGGACCGATCCGTGGCTGGCCCCTGTCGAGCAAGATCATCCGGCAATTCACACGGTGGGAAGCAGCCTGGATTTCTCAGGTCGGTTATCCAGCGCTACACTAGGTGGCTCTCCTAGATTGTCGGCTCTCCCAGCACTTCCTCTAGTTCTACAACACTCGGCAGAAGATTGCTTTAGAACCCGGCCACATCTCGACTGTTTAATCAACACTGCATCACATAGCGTGTAGTGTGTTCAATGTTTGTACCATTAATACAGGCGAGTCTGTCCTCTTGATGCTAGGACATTTTGCATTGCTTAAGGTATGCAATCGGGCTTGGAGAAAGCCGAATCAGTACGATATCGACAACTCCTCGACCGTCAAGTACAGTTGGTGGTGCATAAACATACGAACACAATTCTTTCAACATTTCACATTCATGACCCTCCTAGCAGCAATATTTAAGATTGCCGACGGTTGATTTGTTGAAATATGCTGCTAAGGGTACCACTCCTGTCCTATATGGAATCCAGTAATCTTAGCTGGGGGGGAAATGCGTGACCCAAAACAGACAGCCACCGGACTGGCAGCATCATACAATGTAGGCCTCCTGCTCGATGACGGCGCCACAGTCGGATACGTCTGCTCAACGCCTTTCCTTTACCACACGGCTCCGTCGGGCATCCGGTCGGGTACGAATTCCCATACTCATTATCCTTGTCCGAGTCATTCTCATCCAGCGACGGCGGCCTGCGATAGGAACAATGCAGCACCGGCTCGTCCTATTTCTACGCGGGCAGATCTGACATCCTCCTATTGCCATTCCCAAGCGTAGTGGCACCAAAGATCTCTCTTCATAGCCGTCCTCAACCCAGCCACAGCCGTGCAGCCCCAGGTCTGCCAGCGCTCTCCTCTTCCGGTTCCACGGCCCACGCTTGACCACCATCCTCTGGTCCGCCGAACCCAGTTGCTAATCATAACGATTCACAACCACGCTCTCGGCGTCCAAACCCCCTCGTTCCCACCCCCACCCCACTGCAACCTGGTACCGACACTAGGACTAGTAGCAGTACCGCTTGGGGTATTGCGTACCCGGAACCCCAAGCAACCCCGAGACCGATAACACACTCCGAGAATCGGCCCGACCCTCCGCACCGCACATGGCGATACGCCGGACGGTAGCGTGCGTCACATCCTTCTTCTTTTATGGCAGTACCATCGTTCGCCGGAGTCGTCAGGTGGCTCGCTACAAACATGGAAGAAACAGTGTCACTCAGGTAGTTACAGCATGCCGGTGATCTGGCCGCATAGCAGAGGATAACCCGTGATACAGACACTCACATCCTATCACCCTGAAAATGGCCAAGTTGGAAAATGAGGATGTGCAAGAGCATAAATCAGGTGTCGAACACCGAGCCAAGTAAACTACAAAGTAGGACGCTACGATCCGTATCCATGCGATGTTGTTCCCAAGTGTAACAGAGTCTCATCCTCCACACGGGGACCTAGGCCTCCAAGTCCTCCAGTTTCATCTGCGAACCATATAAATGCTTAGTGCAACAGCTTCGGAGGCTGGAATTTAAACCCGGCCATCTCCAGTTTCTCAAAAGCTTCCTCGTCGAAAGCGCCCGACTTCTGGGCCCTGATCTTCAGCTGTTGGAAGATCTCACTACTGATTTTAGCCTCTTCATGTATAACGTTCTCGACAGCTTCTTTGTGGGTAAGACTGCAATTCATGCGAGTGTCCAAGTGCGGCACCGTTCCGGGTATCTTGAAACGGGAAACCCTCACCGCCTGCACCCTCTGCGCCAAGTCTGCAACCCTCCCCTGGTATTTGTCGGCAGTATGGAACGGAGCCTGGCCACCCGCCCTCAAGCTGGTCACCAAAGAGCCAAGCTGCAAGTATTCACACATCTCCCTGGCCTCAGGCGCATCTTTGCTGCGCAGAAGGCCATCGTCCGGTCAGGCCTGGGTAGGCTAAGTACACTAAGAGGCCGCTCAATTATCAGGTGAATCTTGGTCAGGGTGTCGTAGCGAATCTCGGTGATCATGTCTGCGGCACAAACATAAGGTGAGAAAAGCACCAGCAGAGGAGCCCGAGTTTCTTACCGGGAATGACGGGCGGAAGACCCTGCTTTTCTCATGGCTGGCCGCGCGTGTCCAACAGAGTCCCGCCGTCGCTGAGAGTGGCCTTGCGAGAGACCTTGGCCACTTGTGTGGAGAAACAAGTGGACTCGCCCAATACCCAAGAAAGATACAGAACCTTGTCGTCATCGTTTTCTTCTCCGTCCATCAAAATATGCCGCTTGAGGCCATCAGCCCTAGGAATATAGTTAGTGTGTCACCGCAGCGACTTGACGTGAGGAGAAAAGGGCAATCAAGCTGTTTAGACCACAATACATACCACTGCTCCACGAACGGAACAAGGAGATGAGCGCAGTCGAACTGCTCCATGATTCGAGCCACGGAGTAGAGCTGATCAATGTCAAAACGGCCGGGAACCTTGTGAAAATCCCAATTGGTGATGGAAATTACAATGTCCAAGCCGAATGTGTGATCGATAATGTTGACAAGTGACAGTGTCTTCTCTCTGGTGTGGGTATGTGTGGCCAACGGCTCCGCGAGAGCCTTGCGCCCAACAGGAGAGGCTGCAGCAACAAGTGCGGTGCAAATTTTGTAGGAGATATCGCCTCCCTGCTCCGGTGCCTGGATGTCCAAGTCGGCATCAGTGTGATACGAGAAAGTTTTGCTCGGAGGAGCATCTCCCATAAATTCAATCCCCGCCTCAGTGCCAGCAGTCTCGAACCTGGCATCAGTATTTGGGAATCCTTCGAATGTGATTTATCCTCTACGGCGAGCTGAGTTGAAGGAACTGCCACAGGAGGCCTCAGTTTCTCCAGCGTCGACGGCGAGGTTCTCATGGGGGAAAGTGGTCGACGGAGTGCTGACCATGGTTTTCACCGAGTTTTCGCTACTGCTGATCGAGTCATCCGTGATGGAAGAGGTAGGGTGAGCCTCATCAGTAGTGATAGACGTGACTTGCGCAGACTCTCGCTTAGGAGACGACATGATTGCTTAATGAAACAAGAATATCGAAATGCAGTGGAAGAAGAGAGTAAGAAGGGCGGAGAGGGAACGAAATTTTTATTGTCCCCAGGAGACAGCACTGGCAGGTAGGCACCGCTCAGTCGCCATGGGAAGGAGCACGAGGGTCCGAGATAGACAAGATGAGCAAGCGGGTCTATCAACTTTGCGTGTGAGCCACCGAGATGGGAAAGAGCAAGGAACTGTGACATTACCGAGGTGCTTGTCGGCCTGTACTGAGTAACGAAAAGTGTTGATATCTTGGGATATGAGCGTGAATGGGAGTTTAATTAAGCTGTGGCGCGGACGTTGTGATTACAAGGCGTCGCCTTACTTCTCCTTTAGCATGGAATGGAAGTAACTAAATTATTGAACAGATGCTCAAAATTAATGAGGTTTTCTAGATATCCATGGATTTTTTAATGCCCTTTGGCCTTTCCAAGCTCGTCTGTGCAATGATTGATCTTCTTTTCGTGTTGCATACTACTTCTTGTTTGACAACTGGTAACCAATCTCTCGCAGGAGGCTGTAGCGATGAAATCTTGTTGTCCTGGTCGTACCGTCAATGGACGAATGATCTGCAGTGCTAATACGCAGGCCATCACTACAGCCATGGCATCGCGACTTAATGTGTAGCCTCCAAACTTTCAGTAGACATCACGATAACCTATAGGAGCGAGTCACAACGCTGAAACCTTGGTTCCTGTTTTTTTTTTTTTTTTTTTTTTTTTTTTTTTTTTTTTTTTTTTTTTTTTGAGAAACCTGGGCTACGGTATGTATGTAAGCATGTGATGCAGGTTAGAAAAACGAGACTTTATTCTTCCTGGGCAGATATGGCCCGACTATTTCCCGCAATACTGGCATTCTCAAAGATTTGCTGGCAAATCTATCTCCAGTTGATGCTTACAGGACGAAGTGCTTTGCAAAAATAAGCCTGTTCGGAAACCCATGATTAGTGTAGAGACTCTTTATCATCGGAAAATCACGACAGCGTTAAAGGACGGGGATACATGGATATGTGGCTGATGACTAGCCGCCCTTAACGCAGATGTTAAAGTTCTGACAAGGGGGATGGTTCCTGGTAAAGGATTAGGATCGGGTGCGCATGCGCATATTAACATGCATGTCAGACGGTCCGAGACGTGCATGCCGAGAGGCTCGGCGGTCAATTAATGGAAGGGTTCTCACGGGCGTTCGGAGGCGCTTTGGCCACACCTGAAACAGACCTGAATTGCACCAGGGAAGATCTCATATTGATTTATTTACTCAATCTTTGTGGATATCTCCTTGTCTGCAACCAGAAATCTCGCAGACCGCTGCTACTGTGATCTTCTCTCACTTCTTGGGCCCTCATTAGGCCTGTCTCAATCAGCTCCTATCCCCTAGTCTTCAGTGTTTAGAAGCGGCCTCTTCTGTTTGCGGCCGCTCTCAATTACTTTGTCCTAATTAAAATCATATAATGATCCAAATGCCAGTGTTCTCGTGGCCAGATTCCAGTCTGTTCTGATGCAAGAAAGCAAAAATGCTGCAATGCAGGGGTATAGAACGCCCATCCCATGTAATGTGCCGACCAATGCGATTTTGTGATGCTGCCATGTCGCCGAAAAAAGCATTGCGCCGACCGTGCAAGATGCAAAAGTTCCCAATCCAAAAAAGAAAACCGCGGACCATCGCCCGCTCCCGTCAACCGCTTGTGTCTAGGTGCCACCTAGTGTGTGCTCGCGCCGGGAAAGAGAAGTAGAAAGCTCCCGGGCGGGAGAACACTTAACGGCGGCGCATGCTGAACCACCAACTCCTCCAGCCCCGGCTTCTCACCGACTCAGCCTTCTCGGTGCTCGTCTCAGCATCGAGCTCCAAGCGGTACCGGACCACACTGCCCCTGTCGTCCTCGAAGCCGATCCGCCGTTTGCTCTCAGGGACGAAGCATTCGGGCACCACGTGGCGCATGACCCAACCGCGGACACCTTTGCTAGCAGCATCGATAGCCGCATATTCGAGCCTCCGCGTCCGGTCGCTTGTCCAGTAGTGCGTCGTCTGCGGTGGTGGTGGGTATGCAGCCGTTTCGGACGTCAACGCGTAGCTCGACCCGGAAGCGAAATCACGGGCATTGTGCGGGTCCACGGCTCGCTCCGTCTCATTTAGGGTGGGGTCGGAGGATGTGAAATGAGGAAAGTGAAAGTATGTCACCGGTTGTTGCGATTGTGGCAAGTGAGCCCGTGAGGAACCCGGGGGTGAAACGGAGTGACGGCCGTCCCGGGGACGGCGCGTTTTCACGGTTCGTTGACCGGACGGCTTCGGGCGGCGCTGGCGAGTTGAGGACGACAGAGAAGTCGCCGACGCCCTCCGGCCAGACGACTGAGAGTCTCGGCGGATAATCGACTCATAGCCAGAGTCTTGGCGGCGCATCTCACGGGCTGGCCTATCCTCCTCCTCGGTTGACGACGGGCAGGCCGGCGGCGGACAAACCAGCGGCGCCGTGCTGGGCTGTGACGGTACCTCGGGTTCGTACAACTCGATGTCCTGGAAGCTATGGTACGTCGTGTCGGACCGGGCCAGGCTCACCCGTGAGTCTGGCCGGTCGAGGAGGTGGCTGAGGTGAGAGATGGCAGCCATTGTTCAGCGACAGTTCGTCGGGGGAGCTGAGAAGGCCAACCGCAGATTCCAACCAAGAAGGATGAGTTCTCAGAAAAGCGGGAGAAGCAAGATACTTGAATTCTTCAGGTTGTGGGGCAGCAGCGGCGGGAGCGGGACCTTGGAACGGAGACCCAGGCCTACCGTTGCTGCAGTGAGACCTGCCGGCCCAGTGGCTGCAAGTTGCGGTCAGCGCCAACTGCAAGATCGGAAGTAAACAACCGGCGGCCGAGTGGACAGGGACAGGGCGCCTAGTGAGCACCTCTTCTGCAAAATAGCAAATCGAGTGCGCCAATTGACCGTCGAGCCACCAACAACCAGTCCGCGATTGGCACGTAGCACAGGTTGGGGAGGGGTCACACGCTGCAGCTGCAGGTCCGACGGCGCACAGAACGCAGGCGATCACGACTTGCAGCAGAGAGGAGAAAATGAGGGGCACCAAATAAAATGAAGAAACCGGGAAGGCGTCGCGCAGCGAAATTGCCGCAGACCGCGATTATAACCCAGGACGAGGGGTCCGTGAGCCCCGAGCACTGTGCCCTCTCTAGGGACGGTGCATACAACAGACCGGGCAGCGTCTTTCAGATGGCCGCCCGAGCTCTGGAGGCCTGCGATCCTCGACCAGGCCAAGGTCTGGTGATTTTGCGCCGGAATTCTCCACAAGGTAGATAATCCCCAGATTTTGTTGAGACAAACTGAACAGGCGGTCAACAAGACTCCATCCATCCAGGGGTTTGGTGGAGAGTCGAAAGCGGTGTCGGTTTAGACTTACCCCACATTCAACCCCACGCGGGCGAGTTTTTGGGAAGACGGAGCGTTCCAGGCAAAGACAGGTGGGTGCTGGGTAGGTATTGTGGAGTAATTAGGGCACCAAGTCCTAATAAGTCGGGCACGTCGATGGTGAACCCAGGATCTGCCGTGGAAAGCGGACCGAGAGCGGAAGAGGTGAATGCGGGACACAAGACACATATAGCTGCCAGGCCATGGGAACCTTGAACACAAAGGCCAAGCTCATCAATAAAGTAGGATTCGGGTGTCGTCGATGCAGGCCAAACCCGGTCCGATGTCGCTTGATCGTCGCTAGAAAAGCGGGAGAGCCCGATTAAAATTGGAAGGGAGCCTAAGTCTTGTTGCGGGCTGTCACGCGGTGCGGGTTGTGAGGGGTTGGACGGGTTGCGGTGTGCGAGCGACGACGATTGACAAAGCGGGGGGCCAGGTACATTATTTCAACTCTCGAGATTGCAGCATTGACATCACATCCGTGGCTGGGCCAGGGGGCAGGATCATATGAATGAGGCGCATCCCGGCATTGCATCCTCAGTGCAGCCGCTGTTCGTCCATAGCCGCGCTCGCACTTGGGAACATCTATTTTTGACCGAGCATGTACCTGCAAACATGGTTTGCCTGGAGACACTTTCACATGCCAGCCGTGCCGCCCAGCCGCGTCTGAACCTCAGCACCGGCAAGACGCTTTGATTTGCTCTCCCAATCACTTCAGCCGATCCAAAGGTTTGTGGCTGCTTGGGGCAAGTGAAACAAGATCCTTGGATTGGGCCCCGCTAAACTTTCTGAAAGTCCATCAACCAATAAGAGGCATCCCGAAACCGTGGTCGGCCCCAACACTCCAATCAGTTGCCAGCAGGTGACCGCGCGGCACCAGTTGACCATATGCCGTTTCAGCCAACAATTGCGCTTCTGCCTCTGCCCGTCCTGTGACGGGCGCCTGTGAATGGAGGCAATCGCTGATCACGTATTCCGCCCATCAGTCACTGCGGAAACACAGTGTCTCGAATGTAATTTTTTTTTCCCCTCACTGCGCTAATTTTCGGGCTAGCGATCGCCAGGTAGGTATGTTGTGAGCGATCCAAGCCGGGCTTCGCACATCCCCATCAACAAGGAGGGTTAGTAGTTGGACAGATCCAGGATACCGCAGCCGCCATGGTGCATTAACGAACCTTCTGTATTCCTAGGAGCAGAAGAAACCAATAGACTGCGTCACGGGGTATAGGTGCTCAAAGACATTGTCCGGCTCTCCGAACAAAGCATACTTTAAAGATGCAAATGCTAAGGCTGCTTTGTCCCAGAAGCTCGAATGGAAGAAACACGATGTTTGTTCCATGATATATAACACTCGCAGCGACAACAAGGGAGTTGGCGTGTTCTACGTCTTAGTTATTGTCAGGGAGATCCATACCTGCGGCTTGTTTCAAGCCGCCTTGGTCGAGAAGCAAGGCTCAAGGAGGCATTGCAAAGGTAGTCCGAGAAAGGTTCGGATCACGATACCCTGCAAAAGGGGCACCGTCTAGCACAGTAAATGCTGCTCAGAGTCATTTTTAGATACAGACACTTCTTGAAACTTCTTCTCAAGTGTGACGTACTAGTACTCTGGCTGCAAGGCTTGTTGTTAATTTCGTCTCAGGAATATATGGTGCTATGACGGAACAGCGACGGGCAGTAGATACCCAGGCAAAAGACATCCAATTCCTACAGGAAGCTGATACCATTGTGGATGTCGAGAACCTCACCGGCATTACTATGCAAGAAGAAGGCAAGAAGCTGGCGGTGGCTCGCCACATCATGGACGATCTACACTCTCATCTCAACGAGTCTATTGACTCGTGGAGTCGTTTGAGTGTGGAGGAGCAACGAGAAGAGCAAGTCCCCTGGCCCCAGTTCCCCGGACCTCCCCCGGCGCCTCCGCCAGCTCCTGCCAAAGAACAGCGGTTGCTTGCAGTGATTGAAAACTGCGGGCCCAGGATCGCAGATCCCTCGGTAGGTACCAAGGTACGCTATATAGAGCAGTGGAATTGCTGGGTGGAATCACCAAAAGTGCATTATCCGGCTGCAACACTCAGCAAACCATGGTGGATGCAGGAACAAACCCATTATGCGCTTTCGCAGCAGCCCGAAGAGGATCAGCTCGAAGGCTCCGCGGCGGTAGCTCAGTTCAATAGGGGCTACACAACAGGGTTGTTATTTGCCCGTGAGATAAGGAACGCCGGTCATCGACGGGTCCGGCCCGAGTCACACTACAGGGTGGCCCGAAGCTCTTCCGACGACGTTTTCCTCGACGAAGACTACGATCCATTGTTCTGGCAGAAGAACCTTCGCCCTGGAAACATCTGGATGGATCCTCCTCGCTTCCCAATCCCCGAGGAGGATAACATTTCTCCTCGGACGGTATCTTGGTTTTCCACGAGGAGAGAATTGCAGGTAGGTACGAGCAAAAATCGCACTAGTGTGTAATAGGTACTGTCTATAAAAGCCTCTCCCTCAAGGAGAGATGACAGGTAGCGTTTTAACTTGTGTTATTGTCTTGCCTCTGGATGCCGTAATTTTTATTTTAGAAGAGAAGGGTGCGGCTGGCAAAGTTTCTGTAGGCTAAGCATCGATGTACTACGAAAGCTAGTGGTCATTTTTGAGCAGCGCGAAAAACAAAGGGATTGTACCAAAGGACCTCAGAAACAGTGCATTACGCTCAAGAAGGTCATTCCAATCGCGCCTACCTAGACAACAATGGTAACCAATGCTCCCTAGACATAGATTTAAGAAAATTTGTTTAAAAAGATCATGAAAAAATATTGAGACTCGGATACCGGGAGTCGAACCCGGGGCTGTTGAGAGAGCAGTCACTCCTGAGAAGTGAGAGTCAACGATGTTACCGCTACACCATACCCGATTGAATCGTGTGTGGCTCCGATTTGTGAAAAGTGTAATCTGGAAAGTGGGTCATTTAGTAACAACGGGGAACAGGCAAACGCACATTTGCTGCTGTGTGAACCTAAAGAGTAGCTGACAACGTTGAGAGCTGGTTGCATCCTAAGAGAGCATCCGGGGGGTATGCCGTTGGTTCGCAGTTCTTTTTCAATAAAATATTCTTCAAGCACTGGCTACAACAAGTTCCAAAGCTTACATACCATACTCTAACGTCGCTCAAGTTGAGAAGCGAGGGCACGACGGAAGTAATACACCCCAAACTCAAACTATACCGAGTTGGGCCGGGTAGGTATTAGCTACGTACCTGTGTCAAACCACCGGAAGGATTAGGTAAGAACCAAATGTCTGCATGTATGGGCCGAGATACCACTGCCACGGCGGCCCAACTTGTCCCTAGCAATTATCTAACCATGCCGATTCAGTCAACGGTGCCATTCGAGCTCGCTATTGCAAGCGAAGGTGTAATATTATAAGCAACCACATGCGATGGAAGATGTTTCTGCATCGCCAGCTACGATTAAAAGAATCGAGCCGGCGCGGGAAGCGGATGGTGATGTCGAGACATAAACTCCCCACACTGGTGTCTTGCCAAACCCCTAAGTGTCCTGGGACAACCCCGCTCTCTCAATGCCTTTACACCGCGGTCTTCAGTACAAAACCTCTAACATCGAGGATCACGAAGTAGACGGGCAAGTGAATTAATAGCTGGAGAGGTGATTTACAGGGGATGGCATCCCTGGCGTAGGTTCAATGACATTCGACGATCTTACTTTTCAGAGCACTAATTGCCCAGTCACAATCTCACAAGCGTAGTACTGTCTCTAGCTTGATGGATACACAGAACTTGAGCTTGACGTGCATTTAAATCATAGCATAACTTATTACCAGTGGTTAAGCAAGGTAACGGTTTTTTACTCACCACATTCCAAAGTCTGAGATCAATATAAGTCCAAGTCTCCACGCTAAATTGCAAAGTCCTTGTCAACGGTGATTCATGTCAGAAGCATAATTACGTTTAGGCTCACCGCGACAACAACAACAACAGCAAAGGACCCCAAACCCGCGCTTCCACCTCCACGAATCAAACAATCCGTCCCAACTTCTCACGTTCGCCTCGTATAAACTTAACCGACGTAATCCCAACCCTTTTTGCAGCACTCCCTTTCCAATCTTCATCCCACCGTGTAACTTTACCAAATCACCCCACCCGTTCGGCATCCCCGCAACATCCCCAGCAGCACTACCCTGTGTGTCTTTTTCACCACCCCCTCTAGCGAAGTCTAATCATACCCGATGGCAGGTCGAGTGGCGCAATGGTAGCGTGTGGTCCTCCTATTGAAAATTCACGGGGAGAA
Source organism: Madurella mycetomatis (assembly GCA_022530565.1). Classification (NCBI taxonomy): domain Eukaryota; kingdom Fungi; phylum Ascomycota; class Sordariomycetes; order Sordariales; genus Madurella; species Madurella mycetomatis. Next base: position 6,799,157 of record JAJTVB010000003.1, on the reverse strand, counting down.
TCCGACAGACTGAGGTTGTGGGTTCGAGTCCCATCTCGATCGGTCTTGTGTTTTTGCCGTCCACCTCACTACGCATGGTGACAGGGAAAGGGCTCACCGGTTTTATTTCCCGTGATTCATGGCCCGGATAGAGAGCTTGAGGTGGGACAGAGTGCGGGGTTGGATGTATGGACGGATTGCTGACTGAGTAGAGAGGTGGGGCGGTGTCGGGTCTCTCTACCCAACAATACAATTATCAACTAATTTATGGCTATCTGGTATCTCTATAGGCATCTCCCATCAGAACACTTTTTTTTGACTTCCAAAACACAACCCATTGTAACTCCTCAACTCCGGCTGGCTAATGCATGTAAAACGTGTCTCTCATAGACAATAAAAACGCACCTATAGCTTAGGTGGCGGGAACCTTTTGACGATCCTGTCGCCAAAGATGTAGAAGAGCAAGGGGATAGGCACTAGCGCTAGGGAGAGGAAAGCGAGCAGGCTGTTGCCCCAGCCCATATCAAGGGCGCTGTACATGTCCAGGGCGCAGAGTGGCAGGAGAGCGCCAGCCAGCGACCTCAGCACGGCCATGGCGGCTGTGACCGATGCCGCTTGGCGGGGATACACATCCAGCAGGTAGTTCTGGACACACATCTGTTCGCGGCAAAATGTTAGCATCTCGGCTGTTGAGTAGAAGGCAGACAGCTGACACGTACCATGACGCCCATCAGGCCAAAAGCAAAGATGACGACACCGACCATGGGCACGATGAAGTGCACCCGGTTCTGGATGGTCCAGCCGTAGATGAAAAGGCCGATGGGAAGAGTGAGGCCGGCCGGGAGGGTGAAGTACGGGGTGAGGCGGATCTCGGGCCGGTGCCGCTCGCCGCTGTCCATGTTGTTCTTGACGAGTCTATCCGACAGGGTGCCGAAAATGACAATGCCGAGCGCCATGCCCAGCGCTGACGGGATGAACACAAGGCCGCTCTCGCCTTCACCGAACCCGTAATAACGAGGGAATACTATACTAAAAGTGGAGAATAGGAGGTAGAGAATGCCGTCTGTTGATGGGTTAGATGAGTGTCAGATAAGAGCATAGGGTCGGCAGGCCACTTACAGGTGATGGCGACGTAGAGGGCCATGAGCGTGACAATAGGAGTCATGAACAGGAGCTTTAGCGGCCGGACAATGGCAACCTTGAACTTCTCGCTGGCCGACGACGACACGTCGGCAAACTGGCTCCGCAAGGCCTGGTTTCCGGTTTCCTTGCGTAACCGGGCTGCGCGTCTCTCGAGGATGACGGGAGCGTAGGATTCCTTCAGGGTGACGAAGGTGAAGATGGCAATGACCCCGGCGATGATGGCGATGAGCCAGTACACCCACCTCCAGCCGACCGCTCGGATCAGATATCCTCCCGCCACGGGCCCGATACAGGGGCCAAGAAGGGGCCCGAGAGCCCAGGCCGCCATAGCGCGCCCGCGCATCTCGATGGGCATCATGTCGGCGATGCTGCCGCTGCCGATCGTGATGGGTACCGAACCCGCGACGCCCATGAGGAAGCGGAAGGCCATCATCATGCCGATGCCGTTGCTCAACGCGGTGCAGATCGAGAAAATGGTGAAGAGAATGTTGCCGATGTTGTAGAGAAGAGAGCGGCCGTAGATCTCGCTCATCGGGGCTACGACGAGCGGGCCAAAGGCAAAACCCAGAATGTAGACCGAGAGGATAAAGGTGGCGGTGACGGATGAGTGGTCATTGAACTCATCTAGGATCCTAGGAATACCAGGGGCAAACATGGACGAGCCAAGAGGGCTGTTACATGCTAAGTTAGCGCATCAACAAGGTGGAAGAGTAGAGAGCCGAGACTCACGTAATGATGGTGAGGATGGAGAGAACGGCAATGTTGGACCACTTCTTGCGGTTGGACCAGTTCATGGGGTTCTCGGGGTCGTCAGGACCGTCCCAGGAGACAACATTGGGATCCTTCTCCTCAGGCTGGCCCTTTTCGCCGTCGGGCACTATGGTTGCGGCCTCCAAGTCTGAGTTTGGTTCATAGGCGCCCTTCTCGAGGTCGACGTCGGAGCGTTTTGCCCTGTCGGCAATCGTTGTTTTTGATGATGAAGAGTCGGCCATGTCTGTCGGCTGTGGCTGTCGTCACCGGGAACTTGGGACGGTTCTTGGCTGCTTGGCTGCTTGGCTGCTTTGCCGCTTGAAGATTGCCGATGCATAGGGCGCGGCATGGTGTTGCACTTGTATTTGTAGGCCCAGAGAACTCAGACACAGACGGTATCGGCGGGCACCTAACAACCCGAAACCCGGGACTCGCACTAGCGGCGGCAGCGGGTCGTGGGTCCCTCGGCTTGGCGAAGCCGAAAACGAGGGACTCCTTTCCATGCAGCTCAGCGAATAAAGCGAGCGGCGGCGCCACCCGGAGCCAAGGCCGGACATAAGAGCGGGGCACCGGCGAGACACCGATTCTCACCTGAATTATTGTTTCGTGGGAGGACAAGGTGCATCCTAACCCAGTGCAACTTAGCTACGTACTTCTCTCAAAGATTATTCAGGAGCCCCCGACGCTGGATGATACAGGAGGTTCCGGTAAGATTTCAGGAAACATGCTGGGTAAATCTCCGCTACAAAGCAGAAACCCCGGATTTGCAGGCGTGCCTCCTTCCGCCCGGTAAATTTTTGGGGCCACTTGCGCCCAATCAGGGTCCGCCTGGCATTCGAGATGGGGATGGGTGCGGGCCGCAAATCTCTCGCCGAACCATCGTTCTAGAAGATGGTGTAGCTGCAGCCAATCATGTCAGCCCTCATACCTCGGTTTCGCTTTCAGGCCATCAGGCGGGAGCCGTGCAGATTTGTGGCCCAAGGGAATTTCCTGGTGGTTTTTATCATCGGCCCGCCGGCAACAAAACTTCGCCCATGTAATAATCCCGTCTAGTTCCCACGTGGGTAGGCCTGGGTAGCCCGGAACTTTCCACATGCGGATTAAATTGACAGAACGACTCCATCCGAGATCTCGGATCCCAATTCCCGGTCATCAACGGCGCGGCCCCGCGTAGTCTCCAATGTTGCGCTGTTTAGCTCAAATTACGACGCAGGGGTTGCGAATGCCCAAGACGACATGGTGCGCATGATCAAAGATCAAGCGTCCGACTATGCCTGTTCATCAACGCCGGGCTGGGATTGTGCGGCGGTGATATCCGATAAGAACAAGGGGCTTTTGCTAGCAGCCCGCTTCGCGGGCTAGAGGGTTAGGGTTGTACCTACATCTTTAGGTCCACTCTTGCCAAATCCACTACATTGCAGCTTGCAACCCCCACTTCAACTACGCCTACACAATCCAGCTATTTATACAACATTTATACCGCGCGTAGAGCCTAAATCGCGTACGCGACTCAATAGCTACAATCAGTAAGTATTAGAGATTCCAGGGTTTTTTTAGTTTTTTTTTTTTTTTCATATAAAACTAATCGCTTTCATTGCACGCAGTGCCACCGCCTGCCGAATATCCAACTAACAGCCCCGCCGATCGTAGCGGTAGCTCATCTACTAACCCGACCATTGTAACCCTATTACCTAACGGACATCTATCAAGCCCCTCTACAATACATCCTCGCACGCGTGCAAATACTACTACAATAGAGGTTACAAAGGAGGCCGAGGCTATAGAGGAGGCTATAGAGGAGGTTATAGAGGAGGTTATAGAGGGGGCTATAGGTATAAATGCAAAGGCGTTGTTATAAGCTCACAGGTTTTTTTTTTTTTTTGAAGTAGCTATAACCATTTCCTTCTAGGCGTTCGAGGAGAAAATAGGGGAGGGCAGGCCATTCCAGCAGGTCTATAGTGCCTTGCCTACAACACTTTCCAAAAAGTAGTATTCGAGTAGGATATTTCTATACAAATAGCTAGTTAGCAAAGCTTTTAAATGTAGGGAGTTAACACTAATAGCAAGACGCTTATCTAACCAATGCAAAGCTCCATAGTATAAACATTCCTCATTCATTACACCTATATCTACCGCTCAACTACCCCAACGCCCTACAAAGGGATCATCCTTTTAGCTCATTAGAACCACCACCGTTTTATACTAGTCGATTCGGCCATAGAGGTGCATATCCAGCCCGCCATACATTGTATTGCCGTATATTTGGCCGTCGAGGTCCTCGTACCGCTTCTTCAGGGGGGGTATCATTAATAGGAGCCGTTCAAGCTCGCACTCGGCAGTTTCTACAAGTATTATACTAGCCTATAAACTCTAATTCGGGGCGTACTTCGCAGCATCGGGAACATAATCGAGGTTACGTATCTACTCGAGAGCGCCGCAGCGGCATTTACATATAAACCAAATGCAAATAAAATGCAACGAAATGCAACCAAATGCAAATAGAAGATACAGAAGATTGAACAGCAAAAACTTCTACAGGTCCTCCCTAGTACAACCGATCAGTCAGATTTAGATTAGCAATAGCGTATTTGCATATAAGCAGATTCTACACCTTCCTCTTGCATCTTACAGTACTAACAGTTAGGTACAGAAAACTTAATAGACTAACAATTTCTGTTTGCAGTGGCTACACGCTTAAAAATTTTTTTGCACTAATAGCCTGTTAAGAGATGGGCCGTACTGCACTGCTTTTTTGGCCGGCAATCCTTATTACACTACCCGCGGATTAGCGTATATCGATGGAGAAGTGTTATATAGACATGGCTCTCCGTCCATTATACACAGCTGTTCTCTGCTTCACAGTCAAGCGGTAATGACTTCGACGAGGTGGCCTCGAAAACGACACCCGCGATTTCCTCCTTACGCGGGCTGATGCGGGCTGCGAAGGGGCATCATGGGAAAGAGCACTCGGGTACCTCCTTCCACGTGCCGTGATATGGAACGCTGTTGTAAGCGGCTGAGCATATCATGCTTTTGCAGGTTTATAGTAGGCTGTGTACAGCAACAGTGAGAGAGGTTTGTATCGACCTTTATGATTTCTTGGTGGCGCGGCTGTCAAAGCGGGAAGCGGGGGCGTTTTATCATGCACCCGGATTCTTCAGGTCAAGGCTGCCCACCGTCACCTGGCAATGACGCCAATCAGGGGCGGGCGGGACGCGTGATGTGCGAGAGTTCAGCCTGTTTGGCCGTTTTAGGTATTTAGGAGCGAGAACTCCAATCCACCATCGCGGGTGCCGGCTGGATTGAGGGTTGATGCTACAACATATCCGCCTAACTTTGGGTCCCGTCTCTTGGCTTATATTGCAACGCTGTCTACCATACAACTTCAACCAGACTCGCATCTATAGCCACACCACTTGAGCCCGTCCATGTCAGCAACCGGAGTTTTATCATGCCGCGGTCTAGGAGCTGACTCTGAAGAAAGATCCGTCTTTCAACGACTTGCTTCAACCTCCAGCATCACAACCAAGAGACTGATGGAGGGAACGGTTCCTCATTCCTTGATCTGACGGAAAGTCCTGGTGACAACAATAGGCAGATCAATCATTGGCGGGCCTCCGAAACCAAGGGAGACGCGTGCGCACGCGAGTGCTTCCATGATACGGGTCAGGAAGGATGTCGCGCCACACACCTGGACGTCAGCCACGACCCCAGATCCATGTATTGGTTAACATTGCAGAAACATCCCACTTCCCCACGATCACGGAAACTTGCAATTTCCATCCCGGCCAAGGCGGCTTGTTTGGTTGTCGTGTGGTGATCGGTGGGCGCCTGACGTAACCTAGCCACTACTACCATACGGCGACCCAACCACCCCTCTCCTTAACCTCCATCCTCCTCCTGGATGGGTAGTAGTGCATGGCTATACATTGCAAGGACCGGGGATGTGGTCGTTTAGGAATTCACGGTGATGGCCAGCCGCAGAATATCGTTCGTAAGGGGTGATGTAGACCCGTATCCGCGTCATGACTCATGTGGATGCCTCGAGTCGGGCTGATTCGGGAAAAGATGGAGGGAACAACGGATTGGTTGGCAGTCTTCGGCGAGATGTGAGGGTCTATATAAGAGGCACAACATTCCCACGGACTGATGGGTGGGACCTGTTCTCAACGGCATTAGAAAAACTAGCTAGCCTTCACACAAGACATCGCAACTTAAACCAAACTCCCACCAGTAAACTGTCGACATGGGTAACGACTGTGGATGCACCAGCTGCTCCTGTTCAGAGTGCAAGGGCTGCACCTGCTGCGTGAGCATTCCTCGGGAATCACTATCAGATGCCCTCGTATTCCCCCTACTGACATATAATCCCAGGATCACTGAACCTGAGCGTGCTAGATTCAAGTCACTGAAGGGGGAAGGGAGTCGGTGGACGCAGAGACACGGTTGCGAGAGTCCTCGAACAACTGAGCTTAGTTTTGTCAAATCACACACGTCTATCCCCCCTTGATGCCTCCCGTGCAATGCAGACCGTCCTCTATCCAACTGGGTATCATCCGTTCCCTTGTATAGCCAAAGCTTTAGGAATCTAAAGTGAGATATATGCAGCCGTCCTCTGAACCGCCCTATTACACTCTGCATCACCTGCCTAGCTTCGTAGGTGCCCAGTCCGCGAGCCATATCCTAGCCATGTCGAGATTGCCATTCTCCGCCTCAAGCGCAGCGACGCACCACTCGCGCTCCCAAATACCCTCAGCAGCCAACATCTCCGACGTCTTCTTACGACGCTGCGAGGCCTCGTCGACGCAAAAATGCATTGGCTGCGCGTGGTCACCGATCATCTCCAAGAGGGGTTTCACCAATGGCAACGCCGCGGCTGCACTACTGGCCAACGGCTTCAGGCCGCGGTTGGCCCGGCCCGTCTTGCACCACTCGTTGACGCACCATTTCTTCCCGCACCCACTCATAAGTTGCGCAAGGTATCGTCTCTCGATCCGCCGCCGTAGTGCCTTGCCCTCGGGGTCGTGCATGTTTACGTAGAGCGGGGAGAAACACAGGCTGCAGAGCCCCAAATCGTTCCCGGGCCCCTGACCCATGCGGGTCCCCCCATTGATCTGGCCGCGAGGTCCAATCCCGTGCAGGGTCCGTCCGCAGAGCTCGTCCCTGCACACCTCTGGCTTTGACCGCGTGGCTTTGTCTAGTTCGTGGTTGGCAGAGTGAGCCGCCATGTCGCGAAGCCGTACTATAGAGCCGCAGAGGTGGCAGTCCGTCGTCCGCGCTCCGTCGGCTCTCTCGTGGGCGGTCAGACCAGAGACGGCGGTCTGGGCTTCGGATGAGGGGTCGAGGGGGTCACCTTCCTGCGGCACCTCGAGGTGGCAGAACTGACAGAGGATGATCTTGCCAGGACAGATACTCGTGCGGTGGTGGGCTAGTTCGGGTAGAGACGGGAATGTGAAGGGCGTAGATGGTCCGCACGAAGGACAGGTATGCTGCGTGTGTTGAACGTAGTCGTGCTTGGCTTTGCTCTCGAGGCTGGACCCGTACGCTTCCGGATGTGTAGGGCAGTGCCAGTGGTTCCCCCATTCTTCGGATTTCTTCTGAAACACGTTTTTACATTGCGGGCAAACAACGTTGTTCCTCAGGCAAAAGTTCTCGTGGAGCACCATCGTCCGCTTTGGTATCATCTGCAGACAGTTTCTGCAACGCTCCTCGTCCGCGGATTGCGGTGATGAGTTGGTAAGATCAACGGATCTTGTTGTGGAGTCCGGAGTATCGACTGCCCTAGCACGAAGGGTGTAACGGCGCGGACTCGGCCCAGTAGGATCTTGGCCAGGAAGTGAGAAGCCGTGGACGGAGATCAAAAGGCTTTCTGCAGCCTCAAGTTCCACGTTTGTGGCCTGGATAACGATCCGCTTAACGCCGTCCTTGGGCGATGAGAAGTTCCCAAATAGGTGCTCACTGTCTCGCGGCAACACCCGTTGACGGTTGGTCTTGGGGCTCACAAAAATATCGACTTCTTCGTCACCGTGTATCGACAACTCGATACCGATGTCACGAGATCTGTCCCAGGAGGGCAGTTCGTAATCGACATAGTCCCCTTCCAGAACTTGACCCTCGACATGTTTCCAGATATCGATCGTGTGTCCGACGGAGCTGCCGCCGGCTGTTCCAGCTGCCCGCTGCGCCTTGGCAGCTATCTGGCGTAGTGTTTCCCGCGCCTGTTCCTCGTTAAGCGGCTCGATATCGACCTCGAGATCAGTGTCAACCACGCAGATGCCGTCTCCTGCGGGCTCGAACTTGTCTGCCAAAAATCGGAACTCTTCTCCCTTCACGCCCTGAACCGATAGCATCGAGTCTTTTGTGAGTGTGGTGAAGCTTGCACGGAGCTGCCTCTCGAGAAGAGACTTCCAGTCATCGGGGTTATAGCCAGCCTCTAGGGGTCGTAAGCGCACATAGGTACCCTTGGGTAGCTGCTTCGCTTTGACAAGCACCTCCACGCCGCCATGTTCAGGTTCGCCGTTCTCATCGCCCGGCGTTGCTTCTCGTATATCCGACTCTTGAAGCCCCAATGCGTCGAATAGGTAGGGACTTAAGGCGACCTCACCCTCACCCGCAGAAAACTCGCGGATTCCGGCAAAGACTGAGTTCCCGTTTTTTTGGTTGACAAGCTGGAACATCAGGGGGTGGGGTAACTGCTGGTAGCTTTCTCGATACTGCGGGCGCTCTCGCCGGGCGTCAGCGACGGAGTATGGGTTGAAGGGGTCGAAAGCGGTAAAGGTGTGTGACGCTGGAGGGCCTGTGGTGGGCGCGGCGGCGAGCAGCTGCTCGAGGGCGGACTGAGGGAGTAGAATCTTATCCCCCCGTAAGTCCTTGCTTGCGGCACGTGAGGGATGGGCGACGCGCAGCGACGCGCGCCAGTTTAGTTGTATCGACTGATCGGCCATCTCGAGCGGGTGGCTGCGTTCGGAATGTCGACGGAGTTGGGCACGCCTGTGCGACGCCGACGACGGTCGAGTCCAAGAGGATGGAGATAATCGCGAGTAGGAATGGGACTTCGGGGAAATGACTATTCAGGTCGGGAGATTATGAGCGACCAATGCATCATAGCTGGTTACAAATGCATCGTCTACTGGGTGATTGCTCAGAATCAGTCAGCCGCTTCTTGGGGATTCCACGTTCGTCATCGGGGGCGCTGGTGCCCCCGACCCCGGTCGTCGAGTGGGGCACCAGAGTCTAACATCACTAATAGATGGGTTCAATGGGAATGCGACATCCGAACCACGTTAAAAATTCAGATCTGGCCTGCGGCAAATACCTCAGCAGTACCCGAACCAAAGACGCCCAAGGTCAAATTTGTTCCACCATTGTCCTCATGAAGGGTCCATCTTCATTTTCCTAACCCCACCACTTTCTGATGGGTGGGGAAGCCCCGCCGGCTCAAGGATGCCACATCAAATCGGAGCACGCCCAGCAGGCACCGTCAAGTTGGGCGGGGTTGCTTGCACCAGAGCTTTAACGTTAGCTCGATTCGCAGGAGATCAAGCGAGCTTCGATAAGATAAGGGCGGAAATGGTTTGCCTGTCAGCCCATTTGTTGCCCGTTTTCTGCTGGGACACGTGTCCCCGCGCGTCGTTGGTCACCCTGACGGTTCGTGCGACTCGCCACGAAGAACCCCACGGAGCAATGCAGGAGCGCCAGACTCGAGAAAGCATAGGGTTGGCGAGGCGGGGTTCAAAGAAGCTCTCCCAGCGCTAAGGCCGGCTAAACAAGCATGCAACCATTTGACACACGCACACTACAGTACGATGTAGGACTTCAAGAAATTTGCCCATTTATCATCGCGAATCGTGGGAATGACGGCTGTCAAGACAGGGAGGCTAGGCTAACTAAGGCCAACCAAGGTCTCGGGTGCAATCTCGCCCCACGATGTTGATATCTCGCGATCATCCTTGCCCATGCCTGCTAGGGGTCCCCAGTCCCAGCACCATGGGCGTTTACGCTTGGACTTGCCCCCCGGCTCGTTGATCGACTTGCCCTGTCTCATCGGCCCACATCCCGTCCCAAACGCTGCCCTTGACGGTTTCGGTGCTTGTGAGCCGCACTTCCGGTCTTGGTACGACCGGGCCATCCCCCAGTCTCAATATATTTACTGGCTCAAATCGCCCGGCGACCGGCCCCCCTCCAAACCACAGCTCTATTCTTGACATCCTCGCGGTCAAGGTGTCCAGCGTGGGGTACTACATCCCGGCTACCTTATCCAAGGTGACCTTGACGACCATCATCACCAGTCTACGATGACCCAGGCCTGCGAGGCTCGCACTTGTCTGCCAGCAGGGATCCAGCGCAACACATTGCTCAACCTCCTCGCCAACTCGCTGGTGCTGTCCCACACAGCACCCTACCTCTCGTGTTACGATGTCCTGAACCTCGCGGCCGCGTCGCGGGCCTTTCGCTACCTGGTCTACCATACACCCCAAGTTTTCCGCCGGTTGGAGCTTAGCAATATCAAATCGGCCCAGTTCGATATCGCCGTCGGCATCGATCGCGGCGGGGAGACGTGGCGTAACGTCCAGGTGGACGAGAATTTGACCGAAGACGAGTGAGTGCTGCGTAGCGGGCTCCATTCTGCTAGTCACCCCACTGACTCCTCATATCCCCTAAACAGCTTTTATTCGGGTCCTCTGCGAGGTGTCTTCTCCAGTCTCCGGCGTCTTGATATCCTGAAGGATGTGCAGGTCCTCTCGCTTGACGGCCTGTCGGTCACGGCCGACTTAGTCCACGACATCCTAAAGGATCCTTCTTTCTCCGTTCGCATCCTATCCATCCGCGGCGTCAAGAACCTAAACGAGCGCCAGCTCCGTGGCGCTTTGGGCTACGCATGCCGGGAATCCAGACCCGATGGCACTCCGCGAATCAAGGGCTTATATATTTTTGGACCGAAAGATGCAGCGCCCGGGCGTTTGCCCAGTCGCGATAGCCGGAGCCCGTCCCCAACCGGCCCCACAGCAGTGGCCGCAGCATGGAACAACCGGAGCCAAAAGGCCCTGACCGCTGCCCTCGACGAAGAACCGGAAGCATGGTACACTCGCCGTGGCCACCAGCTCGTGCCCCTTCGCATCAGCCCCGAGTGGGCGTCTACTCTGGTCGCGTGTGCGGGGATCATCGCGTTCGACTCGGTGCTATGCACTGGCCCCAGACATTTCAACTCGCGTGCATGGGGGACTATCGATATTAAGGCCCTGAGTGCTGCAGGCTCCCCAGCGTCGGCGAACGTGCCCCAGTTCAATGTTGCAACTCACAGTTTGGGCGGGTGCGCCTCGTGCGGTTCGGCGCCGGAGGGCTGGACGGTCTGGGGCGAAGAAGCATTTGAATCTCAGCGTGATTCGGACGGGAGGAGGACTAGCGACAGTTGCAACACTGATATTGGCAGGTTCCCATTGCTTGCACCCCCTCCGATGCACTCTGCGAGCCTTCGGGTTGCCATGTGTCCAACTGGCCAGGCCGTGAGGCCAATTCCTTTCGCTTCCGGAGAAAAACAGCAGCAAGCTCGCTTTATTCCACGTTGCTTTGACTGCATCCGAGACCGGTACTGCGCTGGATGCCACCGATGGTGGTGCGAGTCGTGCTATGTAGGACCCTTCGCATCATCCCCCGGAAGCCAGGCAGGATGGCACCCAGGGGCGGCCGACCTAGTAAGCAACCCCCCTCCCGGCACCAATGCGTCGGGCATGAACGACAGCGGAAGTGCAATCTACAAAGTGCGAGACGGAATGTGTGCAGATGGGAAGTGCTTGCTCTGAGAACTTGAGCGGCATGGCTTGCTATGAGAGAGCGGGATGTTCAGAAGCCGCCGGCTCTGCCTGACAACATCTGGACCCAAGTTTGACACCAAGCCCGAAGCGGGTCGCGGGACTTGCCTGACCCATGTCTGGTGGAAGTTGTTCAAAAGGTCCATGTCCCTTGGGGCTTTCGCTCTGCTGCCGAGCAGCTGTCCTCAATCGTCTCTGAGAGAAACAGTTGGCGCTCCCGGCTGAAGCATGCGCTGACTGAATCTTGATAGGCCCATGTATCCAAGAGCTGCTGGGAGTGTGGCATGAACGTAAGCTAGCCCGGGCGAAGCGTATCGAAGCGCCGACGCTGACTATCAGCAGTGCAAAGAATGCATCGACTGCACTCAGCGGATGTGCCAGAGATGCGGGGGCGGATACTGCCTGATACACAACGAAGGCTCTGATCTCATTGCGGTAGGTTAACCGTATGTGTGTTTTCACAAGGACAGTAGCTAAATAAGAGCATGTGTCTCAGTGCGATTGTAAGGCCGCCTACCCGACCACTTCTCTGCGACGACCGGCTCCATCACTAACACGCATACAGGGTGTGTAGGACGGACCCGGCACATGCGAGACCTCTACTGAGCGATGCGAGCGGGTCGGCCTTGTCTACAGCCAACATCCCGCCCTTGTCGTTCCTCAGGACCACCCCGCTCCCCAGGCAGCCCTCTCCACTCCCGCTTTTGACATTTGGTTATGAGGCATTGCAGCCTCTCCAGACTGTGACCCGTTTCTCCTGGATCCGGCCGATCCTTGTTGGCCTACTGCCCCTTTTAACCCTGGATTTGTCCACCGGCGCTGCAATTCCATTGCGTCATGTACTTAGCAGCGAGCGTTTGATCTGCCGAAACTATCGAGCGTTGCCTGACGACCTACGATTCAATGATACCCTTTAGTTTGAAAGGTGGTGGCTCAGCCTAGGCTGGAATCTCTTGTATGAACAAGCTGCTAGGTAAATCGTCGTATATCCATATTATCCTTATTCGTTTGCTTTAGGCAGCGATAGCGATAATCGGTCTCATCCGGTGAACCTTGGACGTGCCAGTGGTGGCGCCGCCAATTCAGTGGGTCCGTAGTTCCGTGTTGGATTGGGGATCCCGCGCCCGGTAATATAGTTAATTGAGCTATAAAATCTGGCGATTAAGTATACATCACTGTGTGCTATAGCCTCAACGAGGGCCTTATACCGACCTGAAACATCAAATATCCGCAGTGATGTATTGATCTGCATACGCCGATAGCGATCCAAACTACCATAGCAAAGAGATACGCAATGAACAAGACAAATCTCCGTATAAACCCAAGCCAACAGCCGTGATTATGCAGCCTTGAGCCCCAGACCGAAGACTCGGACAAAGAAACGCGCACAATGAAAACCTAGTCCGAAACCCCAATCATACAAACAATCACACTAAGCCCGCAGAAACCGAACACCCCTAGTCCCCTTGTCACCCCATGACACAGCAGCCAGCGAAGAGCTGCGCGCACCTAATTGGATATCGCCATGCCCAAGGGTCCAATCCACCTCAGCGCGGAGGAATCAATCAATCAATCAATCAAATAAACAAACAGATCAGCCAGGCGGGAACCACGCACGGCTAGAGCGACCAAGCAACCATGTGGCCGTCATCCCACTCTTCGCTGGCGCAGAGGTTGGGGATCTGGTTCTGGATGGCGCCTAGCACGCCGAAGTCGCTGGCGCCCGAGCGCGTGGCGTAGGTGCCCTCGAACCAAACGTCGGTGAAATCGGCGAAGCCCGCCAGGGAGTTCCCGTAGTAGGGGCGCTCAACGATCCAGTCAGCGTCCACGCGAGCGAGGGCGGGCCCGTTGGCAATGTTAATTGTGTAGGTCTCGGATTTGGAGAGGTTTGTGATCGATCTGTTTTCTTGTTATTATCAGGGGGAAAAAATGGAGACGGTTGATTTTCGTATTTTGTTGTTGCTTTCGTTGGATGGGTGGGTGCGATAAGGCGGAGGGAGGGTAAAAGGGAATTGAAGAGGTAATGATGGAAGGGTTGGAAAGGGACTTACACCTCCGCGGTTGTGGTTGAGGTTGTATTGATGGTCACCTCAAACCAGTCGTCGGGGTCGACTGTAATTGGGGACGGGCATTAGTTAGCCCACTTTAGATAGCAGATTCAAGAGAGAGAGGCTTACCTGGCATGGACGCAATGGTAAAAGCTCCTTCCGGAACCCACTGCCACCAGGCCTCGTTTCTGTCAGGGGTTAGCTGGAGTTCCTCGTGCTTAGGCGGAGGGGAAACGGACCTGACTATGCCGGTGGAATTGTCGATCTGCACGGAAGAATAGTCAGTGCCTACGGAACAAATGTCTACCCTCAGCAACTTACCTTGCAAACCGTCCCCGACTGAAGCAGCGCTGTGTCGTGAGTATCTCCGTCGATGCCCACCCAGGCAGCGACAGCTTGCGGATAGGTGGCCACGCCGGAGCGTATGCTGCATTGCGGATGCTGGAAGTAACCATGGATGACCTCGATATGGTTGGCCGAAGGCGTGTAGTTGACGGAACCGCACCAGTTAGCGCTGTTGACCTTGCTGTTCGCCCTACGAGTCTTTCGATGGCGGGAGGGTGGCGGGCCCCCGCCATGGGCAGTCCGGCTGCGGCCGAATTCAAACGGCACGAGCTTGATCTCAGACTTGGGTATCGGCTCGCCGTTACGTGTGGCTTCCACCGTGAAGGTGAGTTCCGCTAGGGTGCTGCAGGCCAGAAGAGCCGAGCCGAGCAGTGCCGTGTGGATCCACCGCATAGTGACTGTTGAGTAGTATCAGGGGGTCGTGTAATATATGGCCAGGTAGTATGATATCAAGTGCCCAGGAACCTTAATATATTAACGAGGACGACAGGGGCGTGCTGCAATGGTTGAGAACAGGAGCTACGTTGGAGCGAGGTCCATGATCGGACGACGTTGAGCTTATCTACTGTTTCCTCTGCCTCAGAGCTGCCTCCTATTCCATCTCGGCGAGAGCCCGGGGAGAGCGATCCAGCATCCGAGGGCCTAGCGGCGCAAGACCACTCATTCCACCTAGGACCAGAGTGTGCCGATAACTACCGATGAGGTCGCCTGCCTGGACCCGGAATGAGCTGAGGATGGCCAGGGTTGCTGTCGATATTCCAAGCCAGCCTTTCCGTATCGAGATGTATTGTCCTGGACATCACGCCGAGAAGGGGGAAGCGATGCTGTGTTCCCCCCACATAGCTGGCGGGGCGGTTCTTGTATGACTAGACCTGACCGTGATGTGTGCCGGAGGCGCGGGCGGATCACCGAGTGACTGCGGGCAAGGAAGATGTGATGGCTGTAGTGGTGGTGGTGGTGGTGGTGGTCAGAAGCGGCGACGGCGGAGCAGACGCGGTGCGCAGCACGAGCACTGCCATGACGTCCTATTCGTATCCAGAATGGGTAACTTTTGATATTCCTTGCCCTAGCCCGTGCCCCCCCGTGGCCCCCCGTGTCCCACACCACTGTCCACCGACAGATGCTTCCCAGTTCCTGCATTAGGCAGCAGGATTGCAGTCGTCAAGACCCCGAGCGGACGGATCCAATATTCGCCTATTCCTTCGTCCTTCCTTCCTCGCCTGGCACGATGCGGGTAGGTATTCTTGGGAACGGGAGCCGGGGTGTGGTAGTGTAGCATGCCAAGATCTGAACTGTGCCACAACGATCTGTCAGCCGGACAATCTGATGCGGCCCTCGATGGGACTATGACACATGGGAACGGAGGGCATGGCGAGAAGTGCCGATGCGGCACGTAAACCGCGCTGGGCGGGCTGTCCTCTTGCCGTCCGAGCCTGAAAGCCTGAGCGAGCGGAAAGCGAGTCGAGGTCTGAGGGCGCCAAGGTCCAACCTGCCAAGTCTGTCGGAAGCAACACTACGCTACGCTACGACTAGGAGGACGAAGTGTGTGATACGGCGCCGGTAGTGGGGAAGATGATAGTGCCATAGCTGGTAGCGCTACTGCTATGGATGCTACGCTGGCGCGTGGGGTGCGACGGGGGTGTAGGCGGCGTGACCGTGGCTGCGTCACAAAATAATCCCAGTTTCGTCCCGCACACTATTGGCAGCATGCGTCGTGATGCCGGGTTTCGGTGGTGCGGGGTCATTTTTCTGGAGCCTGGCGGGTTGGTGTTCGATGCAGGCGGGTCATGTTCTTTTGCATATGGAGATCCGAAGAAACCGCGAACTGGTGGGAAGCAAAGAAGCAGTTGGAAGCGCGTGTGACGCAGGGCATCTGCAGTAAGCCCGTTGGCGAAGGATCTGCCTCACCGGTGGGCTGCAGTGGGTGCGCCGGGTGCATCGCACTGCAAGGCACATCTTGGTGTGCTGGTGTGGTGGGTGTGTCCTTTCAGCTGCAAGCTGCAAGGCCCGGGATGCGACTTCCCAATTTCAGCTAGGCTGGGAAGTGTCCAATCGTCACCTTCCGCCCCCAGCAGAACACTGTCGGAAGAGGAGAATGCCGAACAGACCGACTGTGTAACAATCGGCGGTCATCATCGCGTAAGGTAAGGGTAGGTAGTATTCTTACTACTGTACCCTTAGTAGCACCTACCCGAGCTAGATTCTTGTACGATGCGTCAGCCACAGCGCAAGCACCCCCTCCCCCCTCCCCCCGATGTATGTAATAGGGGTTGGTCAATTATTTTAGTCAATCAATTATCAATAGGCACTAAACTGCTGAAGGTGCAGCCGTCCCACACATGTGACGACACCGTTGTGGACCAAACAGCTGAGAATGTGCACAAGCCAGAGATATTTGGCAATAAATTTCCCTTTTCTGATTGTTGCAGTATCATTTCTTCCCGAAGCATCTTCCAGCTGCTTCCGGCTTGACCCGTTTATAGCTAAGCCAGCGAGGCAGACCGAACGCGGCCATAGCCCCCGGCAGTAGTAGCTTCATGGCTCAAGCACCTCGACGTTTACGAGAGTTCGGAGCTTACACTAGTAGATTTACCTGATGTGGGGCTATTTGTGCAGTTTGAATTCCACAGTTATGCCAAGGGGTTATGTATGTATGGTACTAGGTGGTATAGTTTCATTGGTGCCAAGGTAAACTGCTTTGAAGAGTACGTACACCAGCATCTCTAATGCCGGAAGTTATGAATTCAGCCCTCGCTTGGATGCATTATCCAGCGGCCCTAGAACTAGTTCAGCGTAGCAGTTTCCAACATGTCCATGCATGCTGCAATGGCCCAGCCATGACGCCAAGACCCTTCCATCAGCCGCAATTGATGCCTAGATGACACATACGCATCTCACTAGGCCAGTTTGGTTAGCGTACGCCGGATTGAAGCAACGGCCAACCAGCCCTCACGCCTTGCTGCTGCTCTTCTTCGGTCCCGCAACCCCTTGTGCCCGCCGTCGAGGCCTAACTCCTTGGCTTCGGCATCACGACTCCCATACCGGCCAATATTGTACCACGGCAGCTTGAACAGCCTGTCCATGCTCTCTAGACTCTGCCCAGCTGTCTCGGGCACTGCAAGCCACACCCAGAACCCACCCAGCGCTGTCATGATGGCGAAAAACCAAAACGTCCCTTGAGGTGAGATGCCCCGCTCGCTCGTAGGGAGCAGCAAGTTCAGGGCCGCCTTCGCGTTCCCATACTGGTTTGCAAAGTAGAACGTCATGGTCAGCGAGGTGCAGAACGCGCGCATCCGCAACGGGAAGAGCTCCGCCGTGAGCAGGTACTGCATGCTGTTCCACCCGAGCGCCCAGCCGAAGCCCGACAGGTAGATCATGGCAACCACTCCCTTGGATGCGGCGAGCTGGGATGGAGATAGCATGTACTCTTGTTTACCTCCGAGCTGAGGGGCGGCGGTGAGGAAGCTGGCGAACTAAACCATGGACGCAGTCTGGAAGATAATGCCGAACAGGAGAGATCGCTTGCGGCCGATGACGTCCACCAGAAACAGGGCGCAAATGATGGCAGCGATTAGCTTGACGATTCCGAATACCGCTGTGACCAGGAGTGCTGTGTTGGTGTCGGCTATCCCTAGAGGTTGAATAAGTCAGGCGCGTGAAGCGTGATGGAGCCGGCACCAGACCATTGGGAGGAGATCTGTGCGCCGATGGTGAGGCAGACGCGGTAGAGGTTGCAGCTGTCGGCGAAAGCTTCCTTGAGGATTCCGAACCAGCCAGAACCCCTTGTCGCTTCTTGTTCGTCGAAGAAGATGGCTGTAGCCCTTTGGCTCTCGTCGACGACATAAGGGTGGTTGGTAGGCAGGTTGCGCAGACGAGACATGGTTTCACGTGCCCTTCCAATCCTGGCCTTTCATGATCAGATATCGAGGCGACTCATGTTGGAGGAAGGTGAGCAGGAAAATTAATCCTGCGAACATGATGTGAAGGCTAGTTGGTACTAGCCACCGGGCGGCCGTGGTGTCACCCATGTTGGCCTCGCAGCCGTAGTTGGTGAAGAAAGCCAGGACAATGCCGAGATAGACCAATCCGGCGAAGGTGCAAATACAGATGCCTTGAATACTCGCCGGTGTGATCTCGGCAATGTAAACAGGTCCAACAACTGGCGTCTGACCAACGCCAAGGCCCACGATGGACTTCCCCGCGTAGATAACCCCGAGGTTGCCGTTGGATGCCATGAAGATTGCGATTCCAACGATCCAGAGAATGCACAGTTACCGTGTAGCCCAGATTCGCCCGATCCTATCGTAGACAAGAAAGGTGCTGCCATTGGTTAGCTGGATTCTAGGCCCTGTAAGTCTCTGTTAGGACAGCGGTAGTAATTGATTAAAGAATTGAAAAGAACCGCTAGAGGCTTACATTAAAGAGCCGCCCACACAGCCAATCTGCGCCATAGCCGAGACATTGGCTTTGATATTGGCCTGTTCGACTGTCGTGTAGGAGCTGTAGTTGATGCTATTCTGAAAGTGCTTGCTCTTAAAGGCGCCGGTGATCAGGCCCTCATCAACGCCGCGAGCGGCTCCTAGGAGGCTGAACGATACGACAGCGAACCATAGTTTCCAGTTGAAGACCCCTTAGGCTCTCCCAGATTCTCCAACCTGAAGATGTTGACGGGTTTCTTGACGCTGCCGGTCATTTTTGTTGGGTGTTAGGCGCGTTTCCGGTCTCTTATGGGCATTCCACTGTGGTCGGCCAAAAGCTGGGTACTAGTGCCAGGTAGTTGAGCTTCGGACGGCCCTCAGACCTCTTACGCCCAGACACCTGGCTATTTGAACAGAGAGTTGTTGAGCGCGATGCAAGCATCCCACGTGCAATTTGGTAATGTGATGTAACAAACCGCGGGCTCAGTTGTTGATCGGGAAGGGGATTCCAAGTAGTGAACCTTTGGGTCAACAGCCGAGGCGAATCATAACGCCCTAACCCCAGCCGCGACCGTAGCTTGAGCCCCGACAGACCCGTTAGCAGCGGGGAGCAAGCCCTCGAGCGCACTGCATGACGTCCATAGACCGCGAGACTAATTAGACTAGATGACCAGGCTTCTCAATTAGAGTTCACATGCCGCCTACAAGCACCTTACTTACCTGCTCCTTGAATCACATTTCCCCACCGTTAGATACACGCAGATGCAGTGGAGCAGCTGCATGGAACTCCCATCCATACCTGCGCTGATTGGGCTGGCAAAGTTCCATGATTGCATCGAGCGGGGGAAGGGAGAATCAAGATAAAAAGCACGCAATCTAAGACGTGGCATGTAAAGCATCACCGAGGCCGTTGCAGGATAATCACGAATACGTCGTGAACGAGACCGGAGCGAGAGCGTAACACGTTCAGGATGCTGATGGATTGTTCTGACGATGCCCGAGCTTAGTTAATCGATTGTCCGTGGTTAAAAGAAGCTTTTGCCAAGGCAGAAATGGCGGGGGAATTTCATTTCCACTAGGGGTGTTTCTTGCATCCGACTTGCCGGGCCCGACATTTTGTTGCATATAGCGACTTCCCCATGCATCGGGCAGACTTCCGACACCCCTTGCATGCAACTTCAACAATCAACCAAGATGACTCCCGTCGAGAGTGCATGCCCTATTCACGTCAGACATCAAGACGCAGAGGCGTTTGTTGTTTCGCTACTAGAGGCATCCGGAGTGTCCAAAAGAGGTGCCGAGATTGTCGCCAGCGGGTTGGTACAGGCAGACCTTCGCGGAGTCGAAAGCCACGGCATCAATAGGATTTCTTCGTATCTCACACGCATCCGCAACGAGGTTCTGGACCCCAAAGCGGAGCCAACGGTTACGCAGGTAACACCTGTAGTTGCACAAGTGAACGGCCCTACCCGCGTCCGTACCATCCCATATCAGCTGCTTATTCTTACTCTCTTCCCCCTGCTTAGGTCGATGGCAAGAACGGCTTCGGCTTTTGCGCCGCCCACCTCGCCATGGAAAAAGCCATCTCTATGGCCCAAACCTTCGGCATCGGCATGGTGAGCGTCAAGCACAGCAACCACTTTGGCATGTCGGCTTGGATAGTCCGCCAAGCCATTGAAGCGGGGATGATGAGCCTGGTCTTTACGAATTCATCCCCGGCTCTCCCTGTTTGGGGCGGCAAGTCCCAGTTGATGGGCGTCTCGCCCATCGCCTGCGGAGCACCCGGCGGCGACAAGTCGATCCCTTTCATTCTGGATATGGCGCCCTCGGTTGCTGCCCGCGGCAAGATATACAAGGCTTTACCGCGCGGTGAGAAGATCCCTAATGATTGGGCCTTGGACGAGCATGGGAAGCCGACCGACGATCCCGAGAAAGCCCTTCGAGGGGTCATGCTTCCAATCGGGGGACCAAAGGGCTCCGCGCTGGCTATCATGATGGATGTATTTTCCGGCGTCCTGTCGGGGTCTGCGTTTGCCGGAGGTGTAACCGGTCCGTATGACATGTGCCATCCGGGAGACGTCGGCCACTTCATCGTTGCGCTCAAGCCGGACCTATTCCTGAGTCTGGATGAGTTCAAACAACGCATGGACTTGCTCTACCAGCGAGTGGTAGAGTCGGATAAAATGGAGGGTGTGGAGAGGATATACTACCCTGGAGAGATTGAGCAGTTGACCGAGGAGCAGAGGCTCAAGGACGGTATCCCCTTTGTTCAGGCCGAGATTGATGTACTTAATATCGAAGCCCAGAGGCTTGGCGTCCCCAATATTCAGACTATCAATTAGATTACGTCCCGCAGTGTACAAACCAACATTGATGTAACGTGTCTTGCGGCCATCATAAAACCTGAAGAGTGGTATGAATGTAAAAGAGTACATAATTATGGCGGGTGACGGATAATACAACTCCATTGACCTTCCAGCAAAATCTCAAGCTCCACCTCGCCGAAGCAACTGCAAGCCAGGCAACGACGGTATTGATCGCAACTTCATTCGGCATTTCCAGCAGGTATATACGCACACCGACGCCCAGATTATTCGATTGTGCAAGCAGAGTTCCTGATGCATATTCACGAGATATTTTCAGAGTCGATAATGTGTAGGTTCGTCAGGGAATGGTTTGTCTGCAGTCACTTACAACCACCCGAAGACGCTACAAAAATTCCTTATTCCTGCACCCTGGAGGGATATGAGGGCAAGATTGGACCTTGCGAATCCACCACGGAGACAGCAGAGCAAATCCCAGACATTCTTCTCTGCTCCGATTGCTTTATGGACGAGGTCATTGCTACTACAGCTTCTGCTTCAGCTATGCTTTCTCCTGCTGCGGACCAGACGGGTTTACCGGTACTTCGGCCACAACCTCCACCTCTTAATAATGAAGAGCGGTGGCTGAGTCAGGAGGACTTTGTTAATCAAGTTGTCGACGGGCCGGAAAAGGATCGCAAGCCTGACACCAGAGGCCCGAGCTGAATCGGGGATGTTTGGCGTATCGGCTTCCTATATTCGTAGGCTCTTGGACTTGTTAATGCATTGTGTTGGATTCACGGCTTTGTCTAGTGACATTTGACACATAAACTTGCATTCATACGGCTGGGTTGAGACCCAGAAAGCAGTGCTTGCTCCACGCTTCCGTATTACTAGATATAGCCTCCATGAAAGATGTGTCGGATGATCATGATTATTGTGAGGCTTTCGATGAGTAAGGTAGTTAATTAATTAGATTGAATGCATAACAGTCAATTCGACCTCCGTATGTATTTGACAACGCTGATCCAATCCCCCCCCAAGACCTTCGGCTTTCCCAACGCAATCCCGTACCTCTTTCCAAACCGTCCACCTTGCAACTCATCGGCGTCGCATTCCCATCATAGTCATGGAAATGGCATGCTCTTCCCCTCCTCCCACTTCACCATCAAGGAACCGGAACGATGACGAGTGGCGATTCAACTCTTACCGCTTCCTGTAAATGGGTGGAAGATTATCGCCCAGGTGGTTACCATCCAGTCCATCTTGGCGATGTATTAAACATGGCTAGTATAGGGTCATCCAGAAGCTGGGCGATGGCTCTTACTCGGCGGTTTGGCTGGCCCATGACCGAATGTAAGCCATTCCCCACCCCACCTATCCCAATTATCCCTAGATCATAGTTGTTCACTTCCTGCAAGGAACAATAGATACGTTGCCCTGAAGATTCTCATCTCAGAAGTCTCGGCATCGACAACCGAGCTGCAGATACTTTGCCGCATCGTTCAAGCTGCGTCGGCCGAGGGCCGAATGGCATCCATAAGTGCCTAGTATTCGAGCCCATGGGCCCAAGTGTGAACACTATGGTCTAGGAGCTGCCTGGTTCAAGCCTCTCAGGCGGCGGTACTCACGATGCTAGATTAGCTGATGATGAATGGTGGGTACAATACCTTAGCAAGTTGGGAATCAGTTGTCTATAATGGAAGGGCCACACCCAGGTTTCCATGGGCACTAAACCGGTCATATTGAAATGGTGCAGAACTCCACATCTACACCCACATACCCAATAATAAGAGGGGAGGTGACAAACTGACAGGTGTCCAGGCAAGACAAACAAGATAGACAAGACGGTCCAAGGCAGCACCACAACAAACAGGGCTCCCGGGACCGGACAAGGATCAAAACAACATGTGCGAGTAGAGCTCCTTCTGGTCAGAGGGGGGGCCCTGCGCACGCAAGAGATCCTGCAAGTGGCCGCAAAAGAGTGTGAAGAAAGGTTGATTGTTGTTAGTTACGTCAAATGGCCCAGTTGAAATTGGCCCCACTTGCCAAATCCAGCCCAGGAGTGTCGTCCTGGCACGCGATTCCCTCTGGCCAGAGGGTGGCCCCCCAGGGGACAGTTTTCCCCGACTCAATATCAGCACTCAATGTTCTTAGAGATGGTGTGAATCAACGGGCGTGTGTTGCGAAGAACCCGGTTCCGCGATGTATGCAGTGACTGCGACTAAGCAATGAATGATCAAGTCGATGATACATAGGTGCAGTAGTTAACCAAAACAGGACCGAGAAGTTGCTCAAACGGTTTAGAATGGCAAAAAGTGGGGCTGGCTTCTTGTTTCAATGCCCAGCAGTTTCCCGATCGACCCCACCCATCCTTCCCACAGCACACTCCCGTGCAATGACAGGAGGCCGAAAATCTCGATCCGCGGGTCCGCCGCCGCCATTAACCACCCTCGTTCTCGACAATGGTGCTGATACTATCAAGGCCGGTTTTGTGACTGGCGGGAAGGCTGACGAACCTCGCATTATTCCCAACTGTTTCGCGAGAGATCGCCACAAGAAGACGTATGTCGGCTCGGAGCTGGAAAAGTGCAGGGACTTTGGCGAAATCGCCTTCCGCCGGCCGGTCGAGAAGGGATTTATTGTGAATTGGGAGGCGCAAAAGGAAATCTGGGACCGCGAGTTCTTCGACGAAAAAGCGCCGCAAAAATGCGACCCTTCCGAGACCCGTCTGGTTCTCGCCGAGCAACCAAATTCCTTACCGGCTCTGCAAACACACTGCGATCAGATGGTATTTGAAGGGTTTGGATTTGCCAGTTATTACCGGGGCATCGGTGCGGCTTTCCCCTTTCCGTTCCTGCAGCGTCGCGTTGCTAACCTGGCAGCGTAAACAGGCCCCTCGTTCAACGCATACCAAGATGTCCAAGCCATCTTCCACACGCCGAGGACACCTGACACGGTCGTGGACGTGCCGTCTGAAGTAATCCTCCTGATCGACTCTGGCTACTCGCACACGACCGTCACACCCATCCTGCAGGGCCGACCGCTTCACCAGGCCATCCGAAGGCTTGACGTTGGCGGGAAGCTCATGACCAACTACCTCACGCGTCTGCTCTCTGTCCGCCACTTCGACATGCGCAATGAAACATACATTGTCAACGAGATGAAAGAAGCCGTCTGCTATGTCTCGTTGGACTTCAAGGGCGACCTCGAGAAGACGTGGAAGGGGACGCGCGGCGAGCGACGGGAGGACTATTTGAGTGGTGCCGGAGTAGCAAAGGACTACGTGCTACCCGACTCCCATACTAGGTTCCATGGAATCGTACGGGAATACGAACCCGGCGCGGCATCCCGCGCCCGCAAGGCCTCCGTGTCCACAGAAGATGTGCTGACTCTGCGCAACGAGCGCTTCACGGTTCCCGAATTGTTGTTCAACCCATCGGATATCGGTATACGGCAGCCTGGCTTGGCCGATCTGGTTATGCAGTCACTCTCGGTCCTCCCCGTCGGCTTGTGGCCGGGGCTCCTGGCAAACATTGTCGTCGTGGGTGGGAACGCCAAGTTGGTGAATTTTATCCAACGGCTGCAGATGGAATTGCTGGAGAGGGTGCCTGATGAGTGCGTGGTGCGGGTGGCACGGCCGGTGAATCCAATAACTAGCACATGGTTGGGAGCTGCTAACTTCGCTATGCATGAGCATGTCGAACAGTTGGCTGTGACTAAGCAGGAGTACGACGAGCATGGTGCTGGATGGGTGGCTCGCAAGTTTGCCGCCGGGCTTGGTGTTGGGTCTTGAGAGCCAGCCTGAAAGGAGAAAGCAAAAAAGGGTTGTTTTAGTGCAGCCTTAGGGGCTGGGCACTGCCTGCCTGCCGTACTTGGATTCGACGCTGCTGAGAAGCGAAAACTTATCATGGTGTGTAACCCGTCTGCCCATGGTTTTGGTAGACTCCAGCTGATGGTGTCGCCAGATTTGATACTAAGATCCCCATTTACAGTCTTGACGGGTAGGGAAATTTCTTGGTGGGGAAAAGCACCCGTAAGGTCGATCAGCCGCTCAGCGCTAGTTGCTGACGTGACATGTGACTGATCCAAGGGCTTCTTGGGACTGGATATTGTAGGAGACACTCGAGTATATTTACAAACCCAACTTAAGCCCGGCCATTCCCAATATTGGTGTAGAGTCTGTTCTGTCATGTATCTGGTAAACCCGGGATATGATTGGCGCCGGGGTTTAACGTAGGAGATAGAAATGAGTATCCGAATATTCTTGATGCAAAATGATGGAATCATGAGTTTCTTCAGCCGCTGTAAGGAAATTAGTCTCATTCGCTCCATCGCATCTGTCAAGTTGGCCTGTTTGGCGGGGTGCTGTGGGCCTCAGTGGGTCTTCACCTAGGTATAACATCCCCCAATGCAAATGCGACTGCGTTCCGCCTGGACGGGACCGGCGCGGAGGATTTCTCGAGGTTCAAGCGAGCTAGTACATATGAGGCATAGCGTCTTCCGCTTCTCAGTGACTTCCCGCTTTCCTCACGTCTCGCGCACTGGATTCGAACCCAACAGCCCAAAAAATATCGCCGCGTTCAGCGACGGCGTTTTTCTCAGCCCCTAACAGCTGCAGAACAACCCAGATCGCAAAGACGCACTCTACAGTAAGAGAGGTGATAATGTCTTACGACTCGCGGCATCCGCCTCCAAGAGGCAATTACCATCCATCGCCCCGTGATTATCGCAATGATCGCGATCGAGATCGTGACGCGAGAAACCGGAATGGCCCTAGAGACATGTATCGGCCGTCTTCGTATTCTGGTCGCGACGATTATCGCTCGGGGTACGGCTCGGGTGCCACATATCCAGGGCCACCTGGTGTTGAAAATTACCGTCCACCACAGAGCGATTTCACCTTCCGCGTTGACAAGCCTGCAGGCGTCCAAGAGGCCGATACCTATCGTCCTCAGAACGGGGGGAATCCTCGTAACGGTCGTCGCGAGCCACCCTCCCCACACCAAGATTCACACTTTGCGAGAAGGCACCGCGGACCGCACGACCGCGCCCCGAGAAATGGCAACAATGCCCGGGCCCCTCGAGAAGGCAGGTTTAACAAGGGCTACGGCGGTCGGCCGTGGCGCCCCTTCATTGCCGCCGAGCGTGAACTATTGAAGACCGACCATGCCGCCGGCTCAGAGCTTGCCTTCTTTGATACAGAAGGCGGCGCGACCTACCGTCCCCTCGACCAACTGTCGGATAGCGACGAGGCCGAGATGGACATCTCCGGAGATGAGGCTGAGGCAGCGGCGGAGCCAACGAACAAGCGCACACGGTTGTCTGTTGAGCAATCTAGCTCGGATAACAACATACCTAAGTGGTCCAACCCGGACCCCTACACCGTCCTGCCGCCAGAGGCAACGGCGCAGGCGAAGAAGAAGGACGTTGTGCAGTTAATCCGCAAGGCTCGCGTTCAGGCAAAGGAAGCCAGAACTTCTCTCCCTTCCGAAGCCGCAGATTTTATCTCTCTCGATGTTGACGACAGCGACGCGTCGGACCTAGCCGACGATCGGAAACCGCCGCCAGCAAAAGAGACCACTCTTCCCCCAAAACCCCCTGTGATAGTACCACCAAGCGGTCCTGCCGCGCATCGACCGGCACGCGAGCTGTGGCCAGATCCGACGCCCGCAGCCTTGGGGACCCGGAAGCGGACACATGATGATGAGATCAAGATGCCGCATACAAAGCTCAAGAAGGCCTCGAAGGCGCCCGTCGGAGGTGGCATTGTCAGCGAGTGGCGTCCTGATCCCCATCAGTCGCCCACTCCGTGGATGGCTGAGGCAGACCACTCCCGCTCTGCTAACGTAGCCGTTTGGTCAGCATGCCCCTGCCGTCCCTGTCCGGCTTCCGCTAACGCGCTGTCCTTTAGGCTGCACAAGGAGATCGTTGACTTTTATGAGTACATCAGGCCGCGCGATTTTGAGCAGCGCCTACGCAGCGAACTGGTCCAGGAATTGAAGAATTTCTGCCGGCAAGTATTCAGAGATGCTGAGGTTTACCCCTTTGGTTCTTTCCCCTCCGGCCTCTATCTGCCTACGGCCGATATGGACATGGTGTTCATGTCCGACAGGTATGCAGCCGGCGGCGCTGCCAAATATGCCACCAAGACGTCGCTCCACCGGTTCAAAGCCCAATTGATTAACCACAAGATGGCCTGGGAAAATGAGATTGAGCTTATCCTTCATGCCAAAGTGCCGCTCGTCAAGTTCATCGAGCACAGGACGGGCCTCAAAGTTGATGTCTCGTTCGAGAATAACACAGGCCTGACGGCTATCGACACGTTCAAGGCTTGGAAAGAGCAATACCCTGGCATGCCCGTACTAGTTACGTTAATCAAGCACTTCCTCCTGATGCGCGGCCTGAATGAGCCCGTCAACGGCGGCATCGGCGGTTTCTCAGTCATTTGTCTGGTGGTGAGTATGCTGCAGATGATGCCCGAAGTGCAAAGCGGGAACCTAGATACCAGACACCACCTCGGTCAGCTCTTTCTGCATTTTCTGGACCTGTATGGCAACAAGTTCAACTACCAGACCATTGCCATCAGCTTGAACCCGCCTCGGTGGATTCCCAAGGTCAGTCATTAACAGCTTGTCCGACCTGCCATTCATGCTGATTTGAGTTTGGTGTTTTAGCATCAAGTGACAGACTTCGCTTACAAGGATCACAACCGGCTCTCCATCATCGATCCGAATAACCCGGCCAACGACATTGCCGGTGGATCTAGCAACACGGGCACGGTGCTCTCTCTCTTTGCTCAGGCCCACCAGGATCTCACTGAGCGGATGGCACGGCTAGCGCAAGATCCGAACCGGCGCGGTCAGAGCATCCTCGAAGTCATCATGGGGGGAAACTACTCGAGCTTCCAAAAGCAACGTGACTACCTTGAGCTGCTGTCCAGACAGGGCGGCGGTGGGCGTCCGACGAAGCAGCCGGTATCCCAGAAGGCACCTCAGCCCAGAGACCGTCAGTCTCGGAAGAGGAAATGAGGGCCTATCATCCGGAAGCCCTCAGTGTTAAGGAATTTAACGACTTGTATGGACATCGGAGTATCGACGCACGGAACGTCGGTGGCGTTTTGGATGGGCAGCATGAAGAAGGTCAAAGCTGCCTCTGTGATTAGACGGCTCTACCGCAGAGCGGTAGCCCGGCGTTGAGAAGGCGGATGCATCGCGATACCCCATACATTACTGGCTATTCACTTGCGTTCTTGTTTCTTTTCCCTTCCGGTCCAGCATCAGCAGCACGAAAGCATTTCCAATCGGTCGCTGCCCCGAACATACTTACGGATATGTAGTATAGAGCGATGGTGGTCAACCCGACACTCTTATGTCGAAGTTGCCGCTGTCCGCGGTCAAGCATTTCTGTCCGAGTGTCTCCCACCTTTGAGGATGCTCATTCCATAGGCCGAGTTGGCTGCGCAAATTCGATCATTCTCCACCTGTCTTTTTTCCAGGTTGTGACCGACCCGGACAGGCTCCCCTGGACTCGCCGATTCGGCGGGAGCAGTACAACTGACGAACAACAGATCTTGGTGGCTACGCATGCTCCTCAACCAAAGATGGCACAGCGCTCGGGTCTTCCAAGATCAGGAGTGTGTTGCCAAACGGAGCAGACTTGCGAATGCATGTCTGCATTGAGCATGGGTGGCAGACCCCCTCCTCCGCCCACCCTCTTTTCTCACTGCGTGCCGCGCTTTACGTGTGGCTGCGGAGAGGATATCAAAGTTGCGTGAAGAGGCGCAGGTTCTTGAAAAAGATGGTGAGCATCCTTTGTCTCAACCGTATATGGGCAAGTCGCCCCAAAGTTAACGGGTCACAACGGCACATGCATGGCAGTAACACGTGAGACGGTCTCTGTCGGCATTGGCCCAATATTGGGGTCGGGCTGCTTCGGGCGATTGTTACCTGAGCTTACTATGTACGGGCCCTTCTGCGCCCGAAAGTTCCCTTCAGAGCAGCGGAGCACGAGGGGAGCCGCTTGGCACCAGGGATCACCGCCGCTGGGTCTTGCTTAGGCCGCGAACCGGGGTTGGGAATGAGCTTAGCACGCCCTGCGTAGCCTTGGCCCGCGCAAAGTGCGGGGCAGCCGAACCTTCGATTCATGGCAACCCCTCGCGCCAGACCGGACGATCACTGGCCCTCGACGGCGTTGCTTCGGCCGCACTTAGCGGCATCTGCATCCCCCGGTGCACTACGATTTGTTGCCGGGAATCAACCCCCAGCCCTTATTGCATCCTGCTCAGCAGGACTTCTCTTGGAGCTCATACCACGTCGCCGTTTTATTTTCATTACTATCGCTGTGTGACCATACACCGTTGCGCAAACGATAAGATGCAAAACGGTAGAGAAACAGCCGATAGCTTGCCTGGACCGCCTACTATGATATGCACACCATGACTTTCTGCTACTGTATGAGACGCACCGCTGTTTGCAGCCTATTGACCGGCCCCTCGAAAGATCCTCCTGTACTGTACTGTACAATACTACAGTACGTTGTCTGAGCTCAACCTCATTAGTCATGCTGGTGTTCTGTCTTGAGCTCGCTTTGGATACCTCATCCCCGAGGTCCGACGACAATTATTCCCCCTTGATTTAGCTCCGAGTCCGCTGTTTTGCCTCGCAACAGAACACTTTCAGAAGACACCGCAGTTCTTCGAAATGACGCGCATATCAGCCATCTACGGTACCCAGCTTCAGCCCCGCCGGCTATCAATTTCGACGAACCAAAACGCCAAGCTAACATCCCGACAAGAACGCCACCGATCGAGCTCCTTCCGAGGGCTGGACTTGGCGTTCAACCGTGCGGCATATTAAGGTTGCCAAGAGGGAGGGCGTTGCAGCAGCTCCGGCAATGGCTTGGGGTTGCCTTGACCTGTGATAAAGCTAACGGCCGGCAATTACCTCGCGCTGAATCCCCAGTGGACTGCCTTCTCGCACAGTACAGGACCATCTTGGACTGTCATACTGAAACACGGAATTGCGACCTCTCCTGGCAGCAGGTCTGCCGACTCCCCGAACCCACTACCTCATCTTGACAAATATGGCAGGTCGAGGGGCTGCCCAGTATACTCGGCGGTTGCGTTTGCTACGTTGCCTCCTGCCAACGGGACCGGGATGTGGTTGGTCCAACCGATGGCCCGGAACCCTGCTTGCTAACCCTCCAGCCTGTCAAAAGGATTTCCAGCAGCATGCCCCGTTCCTCTCACTACTGTGCATGCATCCCTCTAGCTGGGTAGTGTGACCGCCGGCCGTCGGCCGTGTAACCCTATAATGCTTAGTTCGGGCAATGATGGCCCATCAATCCCTGCCCCGACCACCACTGCTACCTGGATAGCTTGGTACATCGAGCGTTTGATGCTGAGAGCTACTGGAGGGGCCATGCCCGCATGCCGGACCCGTCATATAAACTTGTGCTGCACCCCGCCATCGTCTCCCACACAACGTCTTGAACACTCTCTTGTTTCTCCCGTCCGGTCTTCTAGGAACAGTAACAAGACCCTTTGCCCTGCCGCGGGCAGCGTTGTCGGCCTTCTGGCATCCCCCTCCCACCTTGACTGTCCCGGATCAGAAAGAGAGAGAGAGAGAGAGCGTAAAGCCTCCCGTCGCCCGTCATGTATCAAGCGAGTAATGTTTACTTTATCTGCTCGTTCGCCGCCATCGGTAAGTTAACCTCCCTCCCTTCCGGGGGGTATTCCCAACCCATCATCACCATGTTTCCTCCGACCGCTCGCTGGCATGGACCTTACCCCTAACCAATCCCAACTTCCACACTTGGTGTCAAGCTCCCCGCTAACCCATGCCCCACCACAATCAGGCGGCGGCCTCTTCGGCTTCGACATCTCGTCCATGTCGGGCGTGCTCGGCACGGCCGCCTACAAGCGGTACTTTGGCAACCCAGTGTCGTACGCGCAGGGCGGCATCACGGCGTCCATGCCGGCGGGGAGCCTGGTCGGCTCGCTGATGTCGTCCTTCATCGCCGACCGCTACTCGCGCAAGGTCGCCCTGCAGTTCTCGTGTGTCCTCTGGATCATTGGCAGTATCCTCATGGCCGCCGCCCAGAACATCCCCATGCTGTGCGTCGGTAGAGTCATCTGCGGCTTGTGCGTCGGCATCGCCTCGTCCATCGTACCTGTCTACCAGAGTGAGATCGCCCCCAAGGAGATCCGAGGCCGGGTGGTCAGCTTGCAGCAGTGGGCCATTACGTGGGGGATCTTGATGTGAGTTTGTTCTTTTCTTGGCCCCCCATTTTTTTTTCTTTTTCCCTTCTGCTCCTTTGATAAAGGTTCGAGGGTTGTTTTGCTGACCTATACAAGTCAGTACTTTATCCAGTTTGGTGCCGCTTCAGGGGTGGGCGGAGGCCCCGACGACCCGAACCAGCCTACGGCGGCGTTCCGCATCCCATGGGGAGTGCAGATGGTTCCGGCTTGGATTCTGCTGATTGGGCTGTTCTTCTTACCCTATTCTCCGAGATGGCTTGCGTCCCAGGATAGATGGGAGGAGGCCCTCCAGGTGTTGGGCAACATCCATGGTAAGGGCGATGTGAATCACCCCAAAGTGCTTGCCCAGTATCAGGAGATTGAGGAGGCGCTGCGGTTTGAGCGGGAGCAGGCCGTCTCATCGTTCAAGGCTCTCGTCGCGCCTAGGATGTTCAAACGCGTGCTGCTAGGCATGAGTAT
This sequence comes from Madurella mycetomatis, assembly GCA_022530565.1. NCBI lineage: Eukaryota > Fungi > Ascomycota > Sordariomycetes > Sordariales > Madurella > Madurella mycetomatis. The sequence continues at coordinate 6,767,642 of JAJTVB010000003.1, read as the reverse complement.
CCAAATGTGAGTTGCTACCAAAGGAGAGGGTTGTAAGGGGGATGTCTACTGACCTCGAATCATCAACAGGTGGTCACAACTCTGTGGTATGAACATCATGATGTATTACATTGTATATATCATGGAGGGCGCCCAGATTGCCTCGCCGCTTGCCACCGCGTCGATCCAGTACGTGATCAATGTAGCCTTGACGCTTCCCGCCATCATCTATCTCGACAAATGGGGCCGACGTCCGTCCTTGATCCTTGGGTCATTCGGCATGGCAACATGGCTATTCATTTCAGGTATGCTGAAAACCAATCACACACGGCCGCCTCGGAAGAACTGATCTGACCTGTCCTTTGCCCAGGCGCCCTCCAACAGTACTACGGCCAGCCCAACACGGACGAAACCCGCACCGTCAACAACAGCGATATCACCTGGCTCGTGTACCAAAACCGCCCCGTGTCCTCGGCCATCGTGTCCTGCTCCTACCTCTTCGTCGCTACCTTCGCTACAACCTGGGGTCCCGTCTCGTGGACGTACCCAGCCGAGATCTTCCCGAGCAAGATCCGCGCCAAGGCCGTCTCCCTTTCCACCTCGACCAACTGGTTCTGGAACATGGTCCTGGCCTTCGCTGTCCCGCCTTTGCTCTGGAATATCTCCTATAGAATGTACTACATCTTCGGGGCCTTCAACGCCGCCGCGTTTGTGCACATGAGCCTGATGGCGCCCGAGACCAAAGGGTTCACGCTCGAGGAGATGGACGAGGTGTTTAACTCGGGCAAGCCAGCGTGGAAGAGGTACAAGAAGAAGAGCCGGCTGGAAGATATCGAGCGGGAGATTGCGGCAGGGAACCTAAAGGTCCGTTGTTTATTAATTTTTTTTCTCCCTTCTTTGCCTTGCTTATATGTGGTTCCCTGAATACTGACTCGACCATCTAGGTCGCCGTCCCTTTGGGAGGGGTCGGGGCCAAGGCCACGGCCCAAGAAGTTAAACCTGCGGGGGCTGCTGAGACTGAGGCGAAGACGAGCTCGCCGCCCGCGGGGTCGTCGGGCGCGCCAGCTTCGGATCTTCCTTGAAAGCTGTCGGTCATAGGCATGTGATTCGCGCTGCACAAGTTTATCTTAACGCAGCGCCGAACTTGGGCAAGGATGTTAATCGGGGGCTATTTCGCAGTCATGATATTTCCTAGGTCGGTAGTCTGAAGGACTAAAGATACCAGTTTCCGTAATGTTATCCGCCTTTGTTCTCTTTCAGCAGGCACCTTAAGATCTGTGGTCCGCGAGGCATCTCACTTGCGGTCAGTGTCATAGGGCCAAGACCTACTGTAAAACCACGATAGGTTACTTGAGGGGTACAGATTCTCGGATAGATTGTAATTCGTTTAACGTCACATCACTTTCGAGCTCGGCACCATTAGACAGATACGCACGTGAAGCATAGTAGGCTGTGTTGCCTTGATTAGCTTGCGGAAACGGAAAGTAACTTGTACATATAGACTTGCTCTACCTTGAATCAAGAAGACACTACAGCATATTGCTCAAACAAACCCCTGCATGGAACAACTGGTGAGGTTCTAAACCAAAACAGACGACTGCCACAAACACTGAAAAGAACCAAAACTTCGAGCTGTCAAATAGCGACAGTGACACTCAGAAAATGCATCAAACAACCGACACATGAGCAAAAAACCATCAAGCAAGCGAACCCGCAATCTTGCTCTTCGCACAAACCCCCTTAGCAAGCGTTTGAATCGACCCGCTGCTCAGCAACTCCAGCACCTGCAGATTTGCCTCAAACTCCCTCGTAATGAAATTCCTGATCTCAATCGCCACCAGCGAATCCAACGGATAATGGGACAGCGACCGCGTTATATCCAGATCTTCTTTATCCAGCATCAGAACAGTGGCGATCTTGTCCACGAGCCCACGACAGACGACATCTTCGGCCTCGGCTCTCGTCTTGGCTGCCTTGAGCGCAGCATTGAATGACACGGCTGCAGCGTTCAGTGATGCATCCTTGGCGGCAGCCTCCTCGGCCGCAAGGCGCATCGCCTTGAACTTGGCGTCTTCGGTCCAGAACGGCCGCAAGCTAGCCGTGATGCGCATACCCGTAATGGTGTGGCTGTTGCACGTCGAGGCCATAGTGCCGTCAATGGCGGCGTTGAGCAGCGCGAGGACTTCGCTTTCGCAGATGCTGTCGCTCCCGAGATTCCTGGCCACCTCTGCGGCCTTCTCGAGGTCCTCGGCGAGATAGCCCGAGTCGGAGACGGCAGTGAGGTCGAGGGATGAGGCGGGCAGGCCCAGAGCAAGGCGGTGCTGCACCAGTGCGTTGAGGAAGCAGTTCGCAGCGCTGTACGCGGCCTGGCCACGGTTGCCAACGGCACCCGCAGCGGATGAGATGGCTACGAAAAAGTCGAGCGGCGAGTTCGCCAGCGCGTGATGGAAGTTCCATCCGCCCTGGACCTTGCCCTCGATGACTTGTGTATATTCCTCCCACGTCATCTTCTCAAACAGCACATCCTGTACACTCATTAGCCTTATCCTGCCCTTAGAAAATGGCAGGAAACTTACTCGAAGCACCATCGTTCCGTGCACCACGCCCCGCACAGGAGGTAAGTCACTGAGCCCTGAGTTGATAAGCTCGTCCACTTCAGCCTTGTTCACCACGTTACAGCGGCGAACAGCAATGTTGGCTCCGACGGCACCGAGCTCGTCGACCAGCTCCTTTACTCGACCCGTCAAGGAACCACTCCTGGATACGAGCACAATGTTCTTGGCACCTTTCGTCACCATCCATCGAGCCATACTTCGACCCAGCCCTCCTGTGCCGCCCACCAAGATGTAGGTCGCGTCTGGGCGGAGGAGGGGTTTCACCTTCTTCGATCGTGTGGCCTATTTCAATGCTATTAGAACCTTCCGCACACATCAGAGAACAGGCTGTCATACCTTGACGGTGTCACTCGGCTTCGGAAGAACCACAAGCTTGCCTACTGTCTCGCCATTTTGCTGTGCCTTCAGAGCGGCTTCCGCTTCGGAGATTGAAAACGCCGCAATTGGGGTTACAGGCCTGATTTTTCCGTATTTAAGGAGCTGTGAAATGTCTGTGAGGAGGCGCTTGATGACCTTCGGCCTCTCGGCGAGAAGTGTGAGCAGATCGAGAGAAATGAAGCTGGCGTTGTTGTTGGTGTCCGCGACATCCAGACGTGTCCTGGAGCCGGTTCCTCGCTTGCAAAGGTCGACGAAGCGACCGAATTTGTTTAGGCATTTCCACGACTCCTGGAACCCTTCTCCTGTCAGGGAGTTGACGATGACATCTACCCCCTGTCCGCTAGTAGCTCGGCGGATCGCGTCACCAAAGGCTCCATTGCCACTGTAGAAGATATGGTCTTCCGGTAATCCGTACTCTTCCAACAGCAGGCCTTTCTTCTCGGAGTTTTCGACAGTCGCAAAGACCTTAGCGCCCACCATCTGCGCAACACAGATAGCCGCTTGGCCGACAGCCCCAGCCGCCGAGTGGATCAAGACGGCCTCGTCTTCGCCAAGTCGGCCAAGCTCAACGAGGGCATAATAAGCCGTGGCGTACGCTAGCGGCAGAGTAGCAGCAGCTTCGAATGTGATGTCTGCGGGCAGTTTGAAGGTATAGGCTGCTTTTGTCCGTGTTCGAGTCGCAAATGCGCCCTGTGTCAATGCTGCAACCCGATCGCCTATTCGGAAGGCTGATACCTTGTTTCCGACGGCGGTGATCACTCCGCTTGCCTCGATGCCGCAGTTGCTGATGGGTATCTGGCCCTTTGCAGCCATACCGTCTTGGGAATTCAACCCAATAGCCCTGATCTCAATCTCCACCTCATCGCCCGCCAGAGATTCCTCAACGGCAGAATCATCAACGAAGTGAAGCGTATCCAAGGCGCCTGGTGCCGAAATTTCCATCCTAAGGGCTCGGTCGTCCTCTCCAAACGGCATCAATTCGAGCATAGACGGATTTGTCTCCTTGTGGACATACTCGTCCATTTCGGCATCATGAACAATCCGAGGAGTAAAAACCACGCCAGCTCTCTCCATGAACTCCAACTCGTCTGTCGCAGCCGAGTCCACACTGAAAACGGACTTGAACACTCTCATGAGAGCTTCAATAGTATCTGTCTCGGAAAGCGGCGTCTTGGCATCCAAATCCAATGTGGCAAATCTGAGAGCAGTTTCCGACCGGATAGTTCTGCTCAGGCCGGTTACCATGTTCGCGTTTGGATCCGTAGACTTGTCATATGCCCCGCGTACCACCCAGAGAGCACCTTGGACACTGGTTAAAAGCTTCTGGATGGTTTCGAATTCATGGGGTGTCAGTGTAGTAAGGAAAGGTTTGTGCAGCTCATTTAAGAAGACGCAAATCTTTCCAGTGGGGTCGACGGTCTGTAAAGTGCCAACTTCTGGCAATCTCCCAGTGGCTCGTTCAAGGGCGTTCGCCAATCCCATGGCTACGAGATCCTGGAAATTGGAGTTCTCCTGGATGATGACAATCTCGGCGTCCTCTGGGAGGTGCTGGCCATCGCCGGCATTTTGCACCTGATCCCATTCGAGCTTGTAGCAAAGTTCCCTTGGGCCGTTGAGATCCGTCTTTGCATCACTATCAAGGATCGGTGAGATGGTGAGCCCATCAAGGGTGACCAAAGGCTCAAGCACGTCTTCACCCACAACCGCTGCCAAGCGGACTTTGGTCGGTTTCGGAATGCCGGGGCCGATCTCGCCTTCGCAGACAGCACGAACCGTTCTGCCAGGCTCTTTCCCGAATCCCGCGACGGAGGGCGAGATGGTGATATGATCCACGGACGAGGGGAGGTAGATGGTGCCAATTGTGTGCCGGCCAGCTCCAACAACTGGCCAGTACATCTCAATGATTGACTCGAGAAATGCCGGTTGCATAACAGTATCAGTCAAATAACCATTTGGCATCTCTTTAGCGACGTCTGTTACCACAACCTCCCCCACTGCATGCGAATCCGATGCGAGGCAGGTGGTCAAGCCTTGGAACAAGGGACCATACGCCACTCCCAACTCGGTGAGAGTGTTGTACATGGCTGTTGGAGCAACCGACATAGGTTCGGCCTTATGATTGCCAAGGAGAGAGGCTCTGAGGCGCGCCTCGGTGTCACGAGCGCGTCTAGCGCTGTCGACATCATTATGGTCTGCTTCTAGAGCGGCAATGAGACCGACGCAGTGCTCCGTCCAGCCTTGGTCAAGCGACCATGAGCAGATCCGGAACTCGTCCCAGGTGTCAGAAGAAACAAGGGTCCCTTGCTGGTGTGGGCGAAGGGTGATTGTCATCTCGATATCCTTGTCTGGAATGACGAGAGGCTTGGTGACGTTGACCTCCTTTAACTCAAACTTGCCAATCTGGACATCCTTGGCTGACGCTCTCTGGGCAGCTGCCTCGAGGGCCATGGAAATGAATGCAGACATAGGAAAGACGGTCAACGACTGAATCCTATGGTGTTGTAACCACGGAAGATCGTCCAAGCGGACAATATTGCGCCATGTTGGTTCCAGGTCGTTTGAGTAATTGGCAAGAGTTCCCAAGATGTCGCTTCTCGTTCCTTGGGCATTTTTGTGCATCTTTGTAAAGCGGGATTCTTGCCAATATTTAGAGGAGTAATTCCATGGATATCGAGGCAGGTCTGTGAGCAGCACCGGCGGCTTGGTCGGCTTGGGGAAGTTGATGGCACTGAAATCAAGGTTCGCGCCCCTAGTAAAGAGATTCGCCGCAAGTTCTAGTGCTGTTTCAACTGCATCCCGTTTCCGGATGAGAGCAGAAGCGTAAGGGATCTTGGGGGCACTGCCGCCAACCTCTTTCAGAACCTGTTTGATTGGCCCCTGGAGCCCGGAATGTGGCCCAAGTTCCACCAACATATTGATACCGTGCTTGTGCTCCCCAGTTGGTTCGAGCATGCTTTGCAGTGCTTCCGAGAAGCGCACTGGGCAAGTCAAGTTATCCACCCAGTAGTTGGGCTGCAGCTCTGTACCATCCACGAGATGTCCTAGCAAGGACGAGTGGAACCTAATGTCTGTCGGAACGGGAGGCCGTAGCTTGGCAAGGGATGCTCGGTATTCTTTGGCCACTAGGTTCATGTGGTGGGAGTGGTACGCAACGTCGACCACCAGACGCCTATTGAAGACTTGTTTCTCTTCACAAATCTTCTCCAGCTCGGCAATGGCAGGCTCGTCTCCAGAAATGGTGAGACTCGATGGACTGTTGTAGCAAGCAATCCGGGCTTCCTTCTCTTTGAGGCCGTCGAGGAGCGGTGCGAATTCCTCTTTACTACCGCCGACGGCCATCATGCGGCCTCGGAGTTCGGGGTGCTTTTCTTTCAGAATGGGAATAAGTCTGCCCCGATGATATGCGATGATCATAGCCGATTCGAAGTCGATAATCTCTGCGGCGTATGCAGCAGCAATTTCTCCACTTGAGTGGCCGGCGACAGCGGTTGGGCGGACGCCCCAGCTCCGCAGGAGGTCGATAAGTGCCACTTGGATCGCAGTGCATGATGGCTGGCTGATATGCGCCTCGCTGATCTTGCTGGTTTGTGCGTCTCTACCAAGTTCCTCTGTAAAATGGTTCAGCCTGTATCCTGACAAGTCGCATTCACGTGGATCAGAGGGGCCTACCTATGAGTGACCACTCAGCGCCGTTCTCGAACAAGCATTGATCGGCTCGCTCGATGCTCCTGGCGAAGACCGGATATTGCTCATAAAGCTCGCGCCCCATGGCAAACCATTGCGCTCCTTGCCCGGTAAGAATATAGCCAACCCGAAGGGGCTCCGTCTCTTTGCCAAGCGTGAACTTTTCGCCGTTGATAGCTTCGATGAGCTCGAACGAGTTGAGGGCTGGGATGGCAGCTCTCCACTGAAGGAGGGACCGGCGCTGCCCCAAGGTGTACGCAAGGTTCCCGGTAAGGTCCTTTTGGAAGATCTCGGGTCGTTGCTCGAGGTAGATGACAATGTTCTTCATTACCTGCGAGAGCGCCGTCTTGTCATTGGCAGTGACGACGTAGAGCTTTCGCCCTTGGGCTGCGTTTTCTGGGGTGTCATCACCGGCAATAACGGGCGCCCTCTGTCCACGGAATGGCGCAGCCTCCAGGACAACATGTCCATTCGTGCCGCCAAAGCCAAAGTTGTTAACACTGATGTACTTCTTCCCTCTCGGCCATGGCCGTTGGGCGACAGGGACTTTGAGGTTCCACTCTTTCCAAGGAATCTTCGGGTTCGGTCGCTTAAAGTCGTAGTTTGGGAGAATGAAGCCCCGCTCGAGCATCAGCGCTGCCTTGATGATGCCGGCAATTCCTTATGACCGTCAGCAACTGCTCGAGCCTGCGTCCATGGGGTAAGGGCATACCTGATGCACCCTCCAGGTGACCAATGTTGGACTTGACCGAACCTATCCACAAGGGGTCTCGCGCCGTCCTGTTCTGGCCCAGTACATTGTGGATGGCAGTAGCCTCAATCGGGTCCCCTACCCGAGTACCAGTTCCGTGGGCTTCGACAAATCCGCAAGCATTGGGGTCAAGTCCTGCGTTCCCATAGACCTGCCTCATGAGGTCCTCTGCGTCGCAAGTCAGCCAGGGTCTTCTTGATCCATGAATTATGCACCCACCTTGTGCTGCTCCATTCGGCATGGTAATACCCGGCGTCTTGCCGTCTTGGTTGAGCCCAGTCCCTACAATAACGGCTCGAATGGGGTCGTTGTCCCTGATCGCTTGGTCAAGCGGCTTCAAGACAATCATGCCGCAACCCTCACCGCGTCCAAAGCCAGTGCCTCTGTCGTCAAATGCAATAGAGCGGCCTGAGTCCGAAAGCAATCTACGACCTCTCATTAGTATTCTCAATCGTCTTAAAACGTTTTCGCGGCCTCAGCGTACCTGCAAGTAGAAAATGAAATCCAGAACTCGGGCAGCATGTTCAGGTGGCAGCCGCCGACCAGGGCGCAGCTTGTCTCGCCAGCTCTCAGACTCTGGCAGGCTAGATGTACGGCGACCATGCTGGATGAACACGCAGTGTCCGAGGTAAAGCTTGGGCCCCGCAAGTCAAAAAAGTGAGAGATACGATTGGATTGCATGGCGTATGCGCAGCCTGGGAAGGTATATAAGTGTGCTGTCACGTCAAAACAAACATACTATGGAGGCAACTCACCGGTAGCTTGATGCATCGGAATCGTGTCAGAGTCCCTGAATAGGTGGGATTCATACTCGGGGAAAGAACCGCCGATGAAGACACCAACATCCTTCCCCACGATGGTGTGCTTTGGAATGCCGGCATTCTCGAGAGCCTCAAACGTACACTCGAGGAGAAGACGTTGCTGGGGGTCCATAGAGATGGCCTCCTTCTCGGTGAGTCCGAAGAAAGGAGCGTCAAAGGCAGCGAGATCAACGTTTAGGAAGTTTCCGCCCGTCGGGTTTAGAGCGCCTCCCTTGCCGGGATTTGGATGGTGAAACCGAGCATTGTTGAACCGCTCTTTGGGGATCTCGGTCCATCCAGACCGGGCTCGAGTGCAGAGCTCCCAGAATTCAGCAGGCGTAGAGACATTCCCTGGCATCCGACAGGCCATGCCAACAATGGCAATGGGCATCGGTTTGGGGCGAGGAAGGGTGCCGTTAGTGTGGCCATCAACACCGTTGTGGAGGCCATTGTGAATGCCGTTCGTGCCATGGCCAAGGCCATTGGTGGCCCCATTCGAGTGGCCGTTGGTAGCCCCGTTTGAGTGGCCGTTGGTATATCCATTGGTATGACGGCCGCCGTTTGTGACATGGAAGTAGCCGTGCAGGCTTTCCCCCGAGGGGCTGGCTGTGGAGCTATCCGGCGTGACGGCGATGGGCGCCATGGCTGGGACTCGTGAGCCAGCGAAGACTGGGCGCGTCCAGAAGTTGTTGCTTCAGCCGGTAGCGTATTTACGTGCTTGGCGGGTATATGTGACACAGCCTGCCCTGACGCGGCAGAGGCACGACTTGCTTGTCGACCGGGCTGGAAAGTTTGGGGAGTGTGGCTTCACCTCGTTGCTTATATGCCACTGTCACAAGACTAGCTAAAGCCCTGGAAGAGTTACCAGGTGCCCAGAGTAGCATCCTTGGTTGGCTCGTTCCTTGATTCGATGGAAGCATCGACGACCAGACAAACATACCCCGAGTATATCGGTCTGATAGTGGCCGGCGCACCGGCGGCGGAGCCCAGTCCCATTGTTACTAAATCCGGCAGCAACGTCAATATGGGCAGCAATATCCCTCAAGCTAGACGAGACGATCGGTTGGCGTTCTCGGCTCGTGCGTGTGCACGACCGAGAAGCCCGAACTTTTCCAGATCAACCTCATACAGAGACGCGTCGATATGCCCGGTTCGGGAACAAGGAATGGGGGCGGACGATTGAGGTGTTTCGGATCCACAATAGGCAATCATGGGGCCTAGCCGTCTTCCGAAAGATCATCAAGCAACGTTCCCCCAGGGTCCTGGGGTAGTGGAGGTGTCGCCGATCAGCGGCTGATAGGCCGAGGCGCAATTGGGAAGGCGGCAAGCCCCAGCTTCGAGGAGCTTGAGCTTCTAAGTGATGGATGCGTCTTTGCCACGGATCGATGCGGATGTCATCTGCGGCGGCTAATATCGATAGTACCTCTTTCTGATTGAAGAGCGTGAGGTGGGAGAAGGTCAATGTAGCCGTCGATCGGAGGCTGCCGAGGGCAAGATTGCATCATGAGTACCGATAGCAGGAAAGAGCCAGTGACTCCCAGGAAGCCGTCTTAACGATGTATCGGGTAAATACTGCGTCGTACCCGCCTTGCAGGGGGCCTATCGGTACTTGATTCGGAATGCTGCCGAGCGCGCGTTGCTAGTGTTCGGTGCAGTACATCCCACAACAGTGTGGGGAAAGAAGCGCATGACAACGGCAGAAATTGATATCAATCTATCCTAAATTCCCCAACGGCCACGACCAAGGTTGTCACAAGGCAAATCCAGCATTGTCAATCTCAAGCAGCCTAATTCTCAGCCAAGCCTAAGTGCAATCAACCCTTGCCACTCTCACGAATCAAAGCCTGCGAGCCGCGGACCCCCTCCAATCAAGCTTTTTCCCCAATACTCTACTGTACCACCTGGGCACGGTGAGCACTCGAGGATTGCGACTACCGCCATGAGGTTTGTGTATCAGAGATATCACGCCAAGTTATTACCTTAACTCCCACCCCTCGGCTCACATATCCAGCCAAGGTACTTGCGCATGTGGTATTCGGGTGCTATTTCCGAAACTGGTTTTCGGGACTCAGATGAGGCAAGCTGTCCGTACCAGGATGCAGCATCACCTGCCGACATCTGCTCCCGCTCATGGCAGAAGGAGATAGTAGCACCGGCCCGGCACGGCTGATCAACTTGATCAGCGTACAATACATGGGAGGGGGATGGAAAATATTACGCTCACTTGTCATTTATCTCCGACAACAAGATGCGGCCTTTCCCCATTCGCTCACACATCTGATCCCGGTCAAATACCTATCTAGACAGGCATCGTGGAGTTCGGAGCCTCTTCCCGAACCCGGCCCTTGGCCCGTTCCGGACTTGCGCGTCTATCGCTCCGACATGGAATCTCGCGTCTCGAAGAATGAGTATGGAACGTTCCCTTGAGGCTTCATCGAGACAGGTAGGCTAAGTTGGGAACGCGTTGTTCGCCATGGCGATAACCAGGTCTACCATGTGGACGGAAAGAGTTGCATATGAAGGGCTCAAAGATGTACCTAGCGAGGCGTCCATTCGCCCCTTCTCCCCCGCATAACACACGCCACTTTTTTCCCGGCTACAAGGAGCCTCTAGCTTACGTGGCCGCAGAGTTACATAGGCTACAACCTTCCAGTTGTTGGTATATTGCTCCAGTTGCCGTGTCCCACTGCCACTTTGTGGCCGGGGAAACTGTCTGGAAGAGTTGGACCCACGAGCCGCACCGTATGTTTGTTACGACACCTCAACGTCTGACTTAACATCAAGATTGCTGTGAATGCTATCCCCCACATTCATATCAAACTGCTGCAAGTTTTGATCCAAGGCTCTGAAAGCCAACATGAGGTTTCTCTGTCTGCCCGGCGCCTATGGAAGTTCCGATGTGAGTAGTGCCGTCAGCTCTTGTGAATTGCAGCAGCTTATTTCCGGGTAGAAATTCCAGGTGCAGTTGGGTGAGCGCTCCCCGTGAGCCAGAGATTGGCCCTCGAAACTCCCGACGCTCGCTAACATCAAGAAGCGCCAATTGTCAAAGAGCTAACAGAAGACGCAACGGCCACCTTCCACTTCATTCACGGGCCATGTAAGGCGGTCCCTCCCGAGGGATTCGAGGAATACTTTGGAAAACCTCCCTATTACCGCTTCATCGAGCCGGACGAAGATGTCGAGAAAGGTGACAACGATGATGTGTTGGCACGAATCAGGGACTTTCCTGACTGCGAGACGCCCGAAGACACGATGCGGGAGTTGATGCGAGAAGGAGTCGCGCCGTCGCATCGCAGCACCAACAACGCCATCAAGTACTTGGTCAAGATCATGGAAGAACGGGGCCCATTTGATGGCATCATAGGATACTCGGAAGGCGCGACAGTGGCTGCCACGCTTCTGCTTCACGAGCAGCGGCGGTCCAAAAAGAAGGGTATCAGTCCAATGTTCAAGTACGCCATCTTCTTCGCGGGGTGGCCTCCGGTGGACCCCGATACGCACGCCATGATCTTGAGCGACGAGTCGGATGCCATGATTGAGATTCCAACCTGCCACATCAGTAAGTAAACAATGCCTAGTCTGGCTGGGGACTCTGTGGCTTTTCTGACGAGATTGTAGTCGGCTCGTTGGATCCTTACGTGCACGGATCTCTGGCGCTCTACAATGTCTGTGACCCAGACACTGCTTATCTTTTTGATCACGCCAAGGGTCACACATTACCAAGGGACAAGGAAACGGTCAAGGAGCTTGGGAATGTAGTTCGGGAGGCCATTCAGCAGTACGATATACACTCATAGCCGCGGGCATGTTCTGTGCGGAATGGACCTGTCACTACCAATGCACTTAGACATTCGAGGATGGTATGCTCAGCGCTCGGTCCGGCATAAATTCGACTCTTTGGTTGACCTTTTCTAGCACTCTGACTTCCAAAATCATGTCGCTCCTCGCGGGATCATCGGGAGCAAGCGGGAACACCATCGGAAGTAACGTAGCCTCCGTGGTGTCTAGTGTTAAGACAAAACATGCTCAATGGTATAACACTCTGTAGGCGTTAAAGCATGCGCATCAACAGCCATTCGCCTGTGGAACAACGCGCAATGCAATCTAGAGCCCGGACCAAAGGGCTCATAATTGGTCCGCATAACACCGGAATGCGAACGATAAACCTGAACAAAACATGATACTAGAGAGCCTAGAACGCTGGCCCAGGCTCCGACTGCCCGGATTCTGGCTTCTTGACAAGAGCCTTGGGCAGGATTGTCGCTATTTTAGACTCGGTCAAGCCCTGGTCTGGACGAACGGGATCTCACTCTAACCTGCATCGCAGGTGACGGATTCCGGGATACTGGCGAACACGACAAGAACCGGCCAGATGGCGTGATATTCCTCCACAAGATAAGACTGTCGGCACTGCCTGTACGAGCGGTTCGGGTAAGGTTGGACGGCTAGAGTCGGTGGACCTGCAGACTGAAGGTGACGGGACGGAAGACGCTGGGGACGGGGCGAGGGTGCCATGCGGCCCGGACTCTGTTGCCAAGGGAAAATGCTTGGCAACCCAGAAGTCCCGTCGACAGAGCCGAGGGAGGAGAAAACGAGCAGACAGAAAGTGTCATTTATTGCTTCTACATGGCCAGAGTCGACTCGGCCTGCGAGCATTTCGACCGCTCGAATGTGCAAATATTCTTTGCACATGAATCATCAGTACCGAGAAGAGCTCCCGTATTCGGCGGCTAAATTACCCCAGATGGCTACCATAATGTAGGGTTACACTTCTGCAAGGCCATCCTCGGTTCATTATCCGAAATGCAAGCAGGCGAAGGCACCAGCGGCGGGACTTGGGATTCGGGAGCAGGGGCCGGAACTGTCAAAAGGAACAGCCAAACATCCCATTTCTGTATTCAGCCTAGGATCGGCGTCATTTTGGCACTTGCTCTCGGTGAAGAAAGTTCAGTGCAGAGCCAGGCGCTGGGCGTGTCCGGTTGCCTATTTAGTCATCCACCCGCGCCTTCCGCTCCTGGTGGTCGTTATTTGCGCATCATGCATACATGCTAGGCACCTTACGTACCTTTTTTTTCTGTTAGCGAGCGGCCACTGGCTACGTAGATACCACCAGCGTTGCATTCCGGCAGGGGCGTCACAAGCTGATAAAGATCGACAAGATCAACGACCGCCTACCTCAGGCCAGGTAGGTGCCTAACGAATGGGGACTGGCTCAGACTGGCTCCGTGATGCGCCACAGCGATAGAGTTGTTGGTTGTCCCTACCTGAAGGACCCTCAAAATCGCCCCCCTGGGCCCATTTGCTGCCCATAGTGGTTGTCTGGGGTGAGCCCTATTACGCTAATACCACAGATATACGAGGCGCTCGGCCGACGTGCTGCATTCTTTTTTGCGCACCAAGCTAAATTGCACATAGATTACTCGCATATTGGCATATTGTCATATTGGCACAGTTATCGGTTCGGCGCGGGGTGGTCGTCCCCACTGCAGTGCCGTTTCCCACTGCCTAACAACGGGAGTTGACCGCTACCAGTGCAGTCGGCATGAATGCCGCTCGTGTCGAGGCCCCGGTTACGGTGGCACTTCCGTCCCACTCTTTGCCGTAGCAGCAGCCGCTGGCTTTCCGCCGTCGATGCCTAATTGAATATTCTGGAAGTCGGCTTTGGGCCAATCCTTGCTACTTCGCAGCACTCGGCTACTTGTAATGTTTGAGTCCGTGTCGGCCGTGCTGCTCGCGTAGACGTCGGCGTCCCTTCCTCCTGCCGATCCATCCTCACGGAGAAGCCCCTTAGCCGCTTCACACCTTGTTCGGCCTTGCAAATCCCAGATCTCCCAGCATGCGGGCGTCGGTGCCCGCCCCACAGCAAGAGAGAGAGTGCTGACGCGAAGCCTCTAGCGGCCTCGCACGCGCCTCCCTCCGCCCCGGCGAGCATCTCGGACCGGGCTCGGTGTGCGGCGTGACCGTGCTACGGACGGCGGCATCCCAGCCCGCCATGGATGCCCACACCAAAAACTCGGGGCAGAGGCACCCGAACTTCGCCTCGCCTCCTATCCCGCTTGCCAACCGAGGCCTCGCCAACACCGCTGCTGTACACCAGCCTTCTCCCTCGCCGCCGAAGGAGAAAAACAACCCATTCCTCCTTAAGCCCAAGTACAAGACAGCAATCCGAGACTTCGTAGTAAGTCCGTTTGTCAGATAAAAAATTCAACTACTCATCTCCTAACACGACTGCAGCGCATCTTTTCGTTCTCGACATGGCTAGACAAGTTGATCTTACTCGTTGCCGTCCTGGCTTCGATTGGGACTGGAGTCACCATGCCGATCATGAACATCATCTTCGGTATGACCATGTCTGCAGGTTTACAGGTTCCGTCAAACCCAAGACGTTGACCACAGCGTAGGGCGGATGGTGGGCTCCTTCACCGGATACTTCAGCCCCAATGGCACTACGACACACGAGATGTTCAAGAACGCTATCATCACCTGCGCGTAAGTTATCCCATCCCAAATACACGGCAAACGAGGCGCTGAAGGCCCGTAGCTTGTACCTCGTCGGCTTGTTCGTCATTAGGCTCGTGCTCGGCTATGTGTCCTACGTAGGTGATTCCCACTAGCGAAGCCCTTCATCGTGGTCTGATGCAACGGTCCTAACCTGCTGCAACGTAATCCAAGATCGGGTTTCGCATGAGCAGCATGAGAATCTCTGCGGAAATCAGACTGCAGTACATGAAATGCCTGTTTGCTCAGCCAATCTCGACACTTGATGTGCTCCCTCCGGGTCAGACGGCCGCCATCATAACCATCACTGCGAGCATCCTACAGGTTGGCATCTCCGAAAAGCTGTCAGCCTTTCTGCAAGCCATGTCAACCGTCATTTCCGCCTTTATCATCGCCCTCTCCTACAGCTGGAGGCTCGCCCTGATCACCAGCAGCGGCTTAATATTCATCGCCATCGTCTACGCAGCAACCACCCCTTTCCTCGTCAAGCTCCTGAACGCGGTGCAGCACGCCGATATCCAGGCGTCAACCACCGTCAACGAAATCTTCAGTTCGATAAGGATGGTCGCCGCCTGCGGGGCGGAAGAAAAGATGGCCAAGAGATATGCTGCATGGGTGGACGAGTCTCGCCGTCGCGGCTTGAAGATGTCCCCGTTAATCGCGCTGCAGCAGGCGCCGGTTCAGTTTGCCGTATACTGCACATTTGCTCTCGCATTCTGGTACGCACTTAAGATGCACATGGAGCTCCAGTTCAATAGTGCGGAGACCTTGATTGTCGTCCTCATGTCCATCATGTTGATGACAACGTCGATCGGCGGAATCACGGCCCCTCTGTCTGCCGCAGCTCGCGCAGCCGGTGCGGCCACAGTCTTCTACACTATCATCGACGCTCCACGACCGGACAAGACCGGCTGCAAACACCCCGAAGTCTCTGCATCGGAGGACATTGTCCTCGAACACGTCAACTTTGCTTACCCAACCAGGCGGAATCTAAAGATTCTTGATGATGTGAACCTCCGGCTTCCTGCTGGGAAAGTTACAGCGATTGTTGGGCCGTCCGGTTCAGGAAAGAGCACAATCGTCGGGCTCTTGGAACGGTGGTATGAGATTGAGTCGCCGGAAAGCGGCCACATGGTAGGCCCACATCCCGTCCCGAGTCTGAGCTCTTAGCAGACCTAATATACCAGCGCCATTGTAGAGCATCTCGTGGCGAAACGGCTCCATCACTGTTGGCGGCCGGCCTCTCAGGGAGATCGACCTGAAATGGTGGAGGTCGCAAATCGGCCTTGTGCAACAGGAGCCGCATCTCTTCAACAACACCATCTACGCGAATGTCGAATTTGGCCTTATAGGCACCGATTTAGAGCACGCCGAACCAGAGGTCAAGAAGGAGCTCGTGAAGCAGGCATGCATCGAGGCTTTTGCGGATGAGTTCATTTCCCGCCTGCCAGAGGTTAGGCCGCTCCATACTTTTACCGTCAATATGGGCTAATAAAAGCAAAAATAGGGGTATTCAACCATGGTGGGTGATGCTGGCATTAAACTCAGTGGCGGCCAGCGTCAGCGGTTGGCCATTGCAAGAAGCATCGTCAGGCGCCCAAAAATTCTAATTCTGGACGAGGCAACCAGCAGCATCGATGTCCGTAGTGAACAAATTGTCCAGGCAGCGCTAGAGAAAGTGTCGAAGAACAGAACGACTCTGGTCATTGCACACCGTCTGGCGACGGTTAGAAAGGCAGACAACATTGTTGTACTCCGGAAAGGCAAAGTAGTCCAACAGGGGACCCACGAGAGTCTCATGTCGCAGGAAGGCGGCGCGTACTGGGTCCTGGCCACGGCTCAGCAGCTCGCCGTAGCGTCTGACGAGCAGTATGACCGCCTAGAAGTGATGGACAACGCGGAGATCAAGGAAAAGAGGAGCACTGCAACCATCGGCACGGATAGCACGCTAGCCGAAAGTACAGCGATATCTGAGGGCTATTCTGCTAAGGAGAGAAAAGCTAGAGGGTTTTGGGGGAGTTTCGGCTTGCTGCTCCGGGAACAAAAGCACCGGCGGAGATGGTATGCCATTCTTCTCATCAGTGCGATAGGTGGCGGAGGTAAGCCCATCTGTTAATGCAGTCTCTGATGATCTCAAAAAAACTGACGGATTACGACGGTTAGCGAGCTTGCCGATACAGGCATATCTCTTCGCAACCGAAATCACTCTTTTCCAGGCTTGGGGAGATTGGCTCCCTGCACTAGCAAGCTTTTGGAGTTTGATGTTCGTGGCGCTTGCCGGTTTCGTCGCCCTGAGCTACTTTGCTTTGGGTTGGTCCTCGTCTACAATTGCTTTTGTAAGTTTTTGTTGTCTGAGTGTCGGCGAGTTCACTAACTGTGGAAGCACATCACTCATTATTACCGTGGCGAATACTTTCGAAATATCCTCTCCAAGTCAGTGGCGTTTTTCGATGCCGACAATCACTCCGTCGGCGCTCTTACTGCTCAGCTCGCTACAGACCCAACTCAACTCCAGGAGCTCCTCGGCACAAACATGGCCTTCGTTATGATTTCCATTCTCAATGTCGTTGGGTGCTTGACCCTAGCCTTCTATTTCGGCTGGAAGCTCACAGTTGTGACCCTCTGCTCGTCAATGCCGTTGATAGTGGCGGCGGCCTTCTTCCGGATTCGATATGAAACCCAGTTTGCGAAAATGAATAACGCGGTGTTTGCGGAGAGCGCTAAATTTGCGACCGAATCGATCGGGGCCTTCAGGACCGTTTCAGCCTTGACCCTTGAGGACACTATCATTAATCGATACGAGACACTACTCCAAGAGCACATCAAGAAGGCATTTTGGAAGGCAAGCTGGACAACGTTGATCTATGCTACCGCAGATAGCATTGCTTTGCTCTGTATGGCCTTCGTGTTGTGGTGAGTTGACAGCAAACATTGCGGCACTTGACGGGCAGATATTAACCTGACTCGATACAGGTACGGCGGCACTCTAATGCTCAATCTCGAGTACACGCCGTTTCAGTACATGGTTGTCTACATTTCTGTCTTACAGGTTGGTTTTCTGCCAGGTGCTACCGCGTCAGCTACTGACCTACAATTAATCAGGGAGGTCTCGGGGCCGGCCAATGGTTGAGTCATGGGCCTAGTAGGTCTCCAAAACTAGATAGATCTGAGCACAGACTTACAGTCACATAGACATTGCAAAAGCGTCGGTTGCTGCGAATCGGATAATTGAAATGAGGGAGAGAGACCACGTCGATGGGAAGCTCATCTCGCTGGACACCGGCAACATAGGAGACGAAGACATGGGGGTCAAAATCCAGTTTCAGGATGTCTGGTTCAGATACCCGACTCGGGACGTGCCGATCCTAAACGGCCTTAGCTTGACGGTAAGCGAGCCGGTAGGCCTTAGTTCGCGCGTCTTCCAGTGACTGACATTCGTTTCATCGCCAGATCGAAAAGGGGCAGTTTGCGGCCATCGTTGGTCCATCAGGTAAGACACTTGCGCGATCTTGCTTGAAGGCACCTAAAATAACATGCCCCTAGGTTCGGGGAAAACTACGGTCATTTCCTTACTCGAAAGGTACGTTAGAAACTCAAGCCGAGCAAGGTTAAAGTTTGTATCCTCGGGGCTGATTCCCTTCTGTACAGATTCTACACAGCAAAATCAGGTCGTATTATTTACAACGGGTTGGACGTGTCGCACCTCTCCATAAACAGCTATCGTAAGGAGATATCACTCGTCTCTCAGGAACCCAGCCTCTTCGACGGAACCATCCGGGAGAACATCCTACTCGGAGTCGACGAGGAGTCCACCACTGAGGAGCAGCTTCATCAAGCATGCCGCGATGCTGAAATTCACCACTTCATTATCTCTCTTCCAGACGGATACGACACGGCGATAGGCACCAGAGGTGTGACGCTATCGGGTGGGCAAAAGCAGCGGCTCGCGATCGCCAGGGCGTTAATCCGGAACCCACGATTACTGCTCCTTGACGAAGCCACATCAAACCTGGATGCCGAGACGGAAAGGGCCGTTCAGGCTGTCTTCGAAAAGAACAGGAAAAACAGGACCATGGTGGTTGTGGCGCACAGATTAGCAACGGTGCAGAATGCAGACATCATCTTTGTCCTAAGCGATGGTCGTGTCGTGGAAAAGGGGGACCATGCCTCGCTCTTGGGAAAACGTGGGATCTACTACCAAATGGTGAGTGTCTTTCTTTCCCAATCAGCTGAAGAGTGTCTTCCTAACAGTTGGCAGTGCCAATCACAAGCATTGGATAGGTAATAATTAGCAGGCAATTTTCGTCACACAGCGAAATATAATACTATGTGATGCTGGAGCGACATTTTGAACCTCATTCCGTCGAGAGATTCGACGAGCCTGGCTGGCTTTCCTCTGGCCAAATGCACCGTATCCCTTGCCACAGCATTGACTCTACGCCACAAACGGTGATGGTGCGATGTAGCTTGAGGATTCCTTCATAAGCAAAGGACGTGCTGAAAGATCCCCTTTAAAGTCCGCCCCATTCAGGGGTAGCTACTATGGTAGGAGTGGTCCCGACTCTGTTCACGTGGGAGTAAACTTGAGTTAAGTAAGCTGATTATCTGAATAAAACGGCGGAGCGCTAGCCAACTTGTCTTATATATTCCCACCAAAATTCGACTAACCTTTGAAGACACGAAATATTCAGGAACATAGCGCCAACGTCACGCTCCCTCGTGGATACTTATGTTGTCTGGTCCCACTCGATGCCGCGTTTCCCATTTCTCTTACACAACTCCACCTTGAATCACCCAATCCACGACCTTCTACGGCAATTGCGGGAGAGCGTCCGCTAGGTAGGGTAGCTCCACCTGGCGCGGATTGCAGCATGCCAGAGCTCTTAGGGCGGGCGCCCCTCTCCGACCCCAGGACTTAACATCTTTATCGCCGGTGCGGGGTAGTCCCCCGGCTGCGGATAGAATACTGATATGCTGCTCCAAGGAGCTCAGTCCGAGGATAAATACCCGCAGATAGAGATGTTTGGTGTACTTGGGTCTCAAACCCGAATACCACACAACAAAGCTGCGTGGTTGAACGGAGCATACTAGGACAGTAATCACAACTTGGCCGACCTTCCCTGCAACCATGGAGCTTCCAGCCCGCTTCAAGGAGTCGCTCGAAACTTCAAAATGCGAATACCGACGACTCGGGAACAGCGGTCTTCGCGTCTCGGTGCCCATCTTTGGCTGCATGAGCTTCGGCGACCCGCGGACCTTGAACTGGGCTATCGGCGAGGAGGAAGCACTCCCGCTGCTCAAGGCTGCCTATGACAGAGGCCTCAACACGTGGGACACGGCCAACGCCTACTCAAACGGCGCGTCTGAGATTATCGTCGGCAAAGCTCTCAAGCAGTACAATATTCCCCGGGAAAAGGTCGTCATCATGACCAAGTGCTACTTCGCCGTCGGCGAGGAACCAGAGCTCCGTGCCTTCTTCTTTCAAAAGCAGCTCATCTCGTCCAAGGACTACGTCAACCAGCATGGCCTCTCCCGCGCCGCCATCTTCAACCAGGTCGAGGCGTCCCTCAAGCGCCTCGACACGCCTTACATCGACCTCCTCCAGATCCACCGCTTCGACCCGAACACGCCCATCGAGGAGACGATGAAGGCGCTGCATGACCTCGTGCAGTCAGGCAAGGTGCGCTACATTGGCGCGAGCAGCATGTGGGCGACGCAGTTCGCGCGCATGCAGTTCTGCGCCGAGCGCAACGGGTGGACCAAATTCATCAGCATGCAGAACCAGTACAACCTCCTGTACCGCGAGGAGGAGCGCGAGATGAACCGGTTCTGCAACGACACGGGCGTCGGTCTGGTTCCCTGGGCGCCGCTCTGCCGGGGACACTTGGCTCGGAAACCCCACGCGTTCGGCTCGACAACGAGGAGCAAGGGCGAGAAGGAGACGCAGCCTGAGTCCCATGGGACGGTGGAGCCGGATTTGACCATTATTAAGAGGGTGATGGAGGTGGCGGATAAGCATGAGTGGCCGGTAAGTTGTCCCTCCCAGGCCCGGGGTTTGCCCCATTTCTGTAATAGAAGATATCAGCTAATGGGGAGATAGATGTCACATGTTGCTCTGGCATGGATCCAGAAGCGGGTTATCAGTCCCATCATTGGCTTCAGCAGCCTTCAGAGACTGGAGGAGGCCATTTCCGCACGCGGCAAAGTCCTGACGGATGAAGAAGAGCAATATCTGGAAGAGCTCTATCAACCCAAGAAAATCCATGGCCATTCTTGACACAAGTACATAGACCAGTAGATATAAACATCCCTTCTGTGGTCTCAATCACACCCCTTATCGATCCACAAAAGTCCATGGCAGCTCACCACCAGCGCTGCCCTCAATCCGTACTATCATCGGTTCGTCTCCGGGGATTAAGTCAAACCCGTTATCGCTGAGCTTGACACCTTGCCTCTCAGAAAACACAAAGCCCTTCACCGGCTTTTCCGCTGAAACCTCGATAAGCTCATGACTGACATATTTCACGCTGACCCCTCTATCCGCAAAGTCAAGGTACTTAATAGGATCCGGCCAAGACGTGTCGCTGCTCGCCCGCACCTCATCCACCCACAGGGACGCCTGAACAACCAACGGTTCGGGCATCACCCCATCATCCCACTCAACCTTGAAACCCTGCAACACTTCGGTGCACCCATTCGCTGGTACCTCCACCTCCTTCTCGAGCCTCTCTCTCACCTCCTCACCTGTCTTCACCGAGACAAACCGTACTACCACCTTTCCTCTCACGGCCTCCAACCTCGAACTCGCAACCCACACATCAATTTCTACCTCCCTCACCCCCTTCCTAGGGTCTACATGCCCGGTGTTCCTCCTCCACAGCTCATCCGCCGGCCTACTCGTCCAATCATGAAACTTCCTCCCCACCCCAACCGCAACGGGCTGCATCGCCCGCTTGATGGCATACCACGCGGGTTTCTTCACCAAGAAATAATCCACCACCGCCCAACTCACCCCGGGCCAGCAGTCGTTCAGCTGCCAGACCAACACCCCACCGCACCGTCGTGTCTTTGGTCCTGCCCCCCACTGTCTCCGCCAGGCTTTGTACCCGGTCGCGAGAGCATCCGCCTGCAGGATCTGCGTCAGATGAACAAAGCGCTCCAGGTCCGCGCCGACCCCGCCACCCGGGAGCCGGAAATTCTCGCCCAGGTAGGCCATCAAGCGGCGCGTGTGGGAGACGGCTTTGTTGTGGAAGTCCAGCGTCGCACTGCCGGGGTACCGTTCCGCAGGGTCCGACACGAACCGGGCGACGGTGTTGGCGTGTGGGTATGCGGGCATGCCGAACTCGCTCACGAACCGCCCGCCCATGCGTCCCAGCTGCTGCCACGGCCGCGCCTCGCCGTTCCACAGCTCCCACTGGTGCACATCGCCCACCGACGGGTCGACCTTGAGCGTCGTGCTGGCCCCGTTTCCCCAGGGGCTGCCCGGGTGATAGAGCGCGCCGCCCGGGCACTCGGTAGCCAGGATACTGGGCAGGAGGTACTCGTAGATGTACCGCGCCGGGAAAGTGGAGGCGAGCCAGTGGGCATGGTCCTTGTCCGGGAAGTGGTAGGAGAGGTTGTAGCGCTCGATTAGCTGGTAGTCTTCGTTGTTGCCGCACCAGAGGATGACGGAGGGGTGGTGGCGGAGGCGGCGGATGTTGTGCCGGGCTTCCAGCGTGACCGAGTCCAGGAAGGATGGGTACGTTGGGTACGAGGCGCAGGCGAACATGAAGTCCTGCCAGACGAGGATGCCGAGGGCGTCGCAGGCGTCGTAGAAGGCCGTGTGTTCGTAGACGCCGCCGCCCCAGACCCGGATCATGTTCTGGTTGCCCTCGGCAAGGAGGGAGATCCAGTCCCGATAACGCCGCGGGGTGATCTGCGGGAGGAAGCTGTCGGCGGGGATCCAGCATGAGCCGCCGACGAAGATGTCGATGTCGTTGATGCGGAAATAGAAGGACTGGCCAAACTCGTCAGGTTCTTGGATCAGTTCGGCCTTGCGGAAACCGATGGTTCGGTGCTCCTCGGCGAGGACGGTCGACCCGTCGTGACCAATGGTCCGCAGGCGCAGCTCGTAGAGATGCTGGGCGCCATAGCCTCGCGGCCACCACAAATGTGGCTTTTCTAAGGTGAATTTTGCCGAAGTGTAACTCCACAATCCTAGCCCGTTATCTCCCGGAGACTCAGCTAGCGGGCTGTCGTTGCTCTCTCTTAAGGCTATGACTTGGTGTCCATCAAAAAGGAGTTCAACCTCCACATGAGCCGCTGGGCCGATAATTTGGGCGTGGATGCAGGCCTCCAGCTGGAGCTGTGCCCCCTGGCTCGCGTGAAACTGATAGTCGACTCCGGTGTTATCGATTCTGCTAATGTACGTCTCCAACCGCACCGGCTTCCATGGCCCGCAGGTCAACAGGATCGGACCCCAGTCCCAGCCCCAGTGATACTGGGCCTTCCGAACCGGCCCTCTGCTGACCTCGGTCTGGTGAACAATGAAGTCGTGTTCCGGATGCTCATTGACAAAGTCCAGGCCGCGTCGGCGGGCAGGCTTGAACACGATCTCGAGCGTGTTTTCAGCCTTAGCCAGTGCATTCCCAAGACCGACGCGGTGCTCAACAAACATATTATCTGATTGTAGAATGGTATTTCCGTTGAGCATCACGGTGGCGAACGTGTCGAGCCCCTCAAAGACGAGATCGACCGAAGCGCCAGGGACACAGCTCGCATCAGGGCTCACAAACGTGGTCCTGTAGTGCCACGTTCGCTCAGCAACCCAAGACGCTTCCAGCTCGTTCAGATCCTGAGCAGGGTCTGGGATCTGCCCGTGATGTATGAGCTCGGTGTGCACATTGCTGGGCACTTCCGTAACAGGCAACCATCTCTCGCCTGCCTCGCACTTGAATTCCCAACCGGATGAGAGGACCTGGACCGTGTGTCGTTCCATGCTGAGGTTGCTGCATTCTGGATTCGGATACTTGGTAAACGATGGTTCCAACAGTCCAACTACTAGGACTCCACTATTAATAACGGAACTGCCCAACCACCGTGATGTAACCCCATTCACCAATCAGCCGTTTTCCAAAAGTAAGCTAAGCTGCTGCATCTTGTCGACCAACATAGGAAGGCCACTGTAGTTGCAATCAAGTCTAGGTATCTTCACCACAGCCACTCCTTCAGATCCTCAGTTAGGTAGTCACTTCCACCATGGCAACATCGAGGTGATCAAAGTGGTAGTCCTAACTTCGTAGTGTTAGCTGATGTCCCGGACTTTTGTTCGGCTAAACCCTGTGGCCGGGTATGGCAAGTCTATTCTCATACCAAGCAAGGTCAAGTTGGGGGAAGATCTAATTGGCCTCCTTATGAAATAGTGCAGAAACACACATCTACAACCATATATCCATCAAGTAATGGGAAGGGCAAAGGCCTCCTCTAGCGGTACCTTTAGGGCCTACTTGCCGCCCTGGGTATTCTGCTGGAATATCGTAAGCCCCGTTACAGGATATTTCCAAGGGTACGTATGCTATAGTTCTTGGAGTTCGGAATGCTAAAAACGACGCGATAAACGTAATGAAAAGGAGCAGTGATAGAACACCAATATACAGTATTCAATACAGGAAACCGGTCCCTAGCGGGCCCTCCAACTGATTTGCAAATGAGAACAGGCGCTTGAGCGGCGATCCTAAATCCATGCCCCTAAATCTTCTGCCTCGAATCGGCCTGACGGAACCAAGGATGCTCGAGAACCTCCCGTGCAATGATCCTCCTCGCCGGATCAAGTTTGTCATCTTCATCACTAGACCTCTGAGCTCCGCATCCACATAATACCACATCCAGAAAAGCTTTCTCGGTCTCTCGTCATCAAAGTCCCCCGCGAGAGCGACGAGGCGGTCAAAGAACACATTATCCTCTCCAATGTGTCGAAGCAGCCCCTTGAAGCCGTCCTCGTCCCCAAAATAAGATATATGTCTCTGGAGAATATGCCACCGAGCATCATGCCCGCCCAGCTCTTCATCGCTCACGCGAAAGATCATGTCGTTGAGCATCACGTAGATAACTACAACTCCAAAAGAGAACATGTCAGATGATATGTTCTGCCGGGCACGTGCCCAGGACTCCGGGCTTCGCCACAGCCGGTTTCCACAAAGGCAACCCTTGAGGTTCTTGCCCGGCGGGGGAGTGCTTCTGAACACTTGTGATGGCAAGCTCACCGCCGACCGTCTCTTCATAGTCAAGAAGGATATTGTTGGGTTTTGATGTTTGGTGAGATGTCAGCTCGATTCCCAGAGTGCTAGGATACCACACAACCAAGAAAGGACTCACCTGTATGGATGATCCCTCTATCGTGAAGCTCGGCCAGTCCGATGAGCGCGTTTCTGATGATTCTTCTCCTCGTCTCCATTGACAAGGGCCTCTGGCTCATCTGAAGGAGGTCGACAGACAGAAATTGATAGACGAATAGTTCGGAGACCGGGACAGTATCGATCACTGTCCGCAAGTTTGGACACGAAGCTAAAGGCTTTTGTATATCTTGCTGGTACTCGAACTCGCCCGGTACCATGTTTTTTATGATGAAATTTTCTCCCTTGTCACTTAGCACGGATATGAGCTTAGAGTTAGAGTAACTGCTTAGGATTCAAGACGTATGTACCCCGCCCGATAAACACATAATAACGGATCTCGTCGCTCAGAAAGAACCTCCCGAATGCTGTACGTTCTCCCAGAACGGCTGCGAAGAGCTGCTCCGATTGGAAAAGACTCGGATTTTGTTTGTGGCAGGCGACGACATTACCCGGCGGCAAGGGTGGTAGCACTGTTTGTTACGGAAGGGTCGGATAGCGGATAGAAAGTTGAGTTTGTTCTGTTTTGGGGGGGGGGGGGGGGGGTGAAAGAATCGAAAGAGATCTGCGAAGACTGGATGCAGCTGTTAGGCCCATAGCAGAAAGGTCTCTGGCACAGGATTCGTGCCATTCCGAGGTGTCAACTTCTTCCAGTGGTCCCACAACGCGTGAAACAGATGGCTTAACATTGATCCCAGAGGTTACATGTGGAAATCGGGGACGGTCAGATGTTTTCGCATTTGGCGGAATGGCCGTTTCCAGGTTTACAGCAACTTCAGAGCCCCTCGCTGCTCCCTTCTACTACCCCTAACCCTGACCTGCCACGGCCGTCCTCTCATAACGCAATAGCGGATCAAAGATTCTAAACAGTTCAAACTCGATTCAGTTGAAGATGGTTTATACTAGAGCCAGTAATAGCCGCTAGAATGTTGACTATCAACTTCGCTAACACTATCCTGAGCGTCATGACATCTAAGGGGGCTTCTCCGCTAGGGAGTTCCCGAGCCCGTCTTGTACTTTGATATGAGCCAGGATAAAGTGCCTCAGTCGACCAACGCCGGCGAGTAATACGAGAGCTATAATCGCATGTTGCTCCTTCATGAGCGCTTCCCACGTGCTTAAGTCGTCGGTCGGTCGGTCGGTCGGCAGACGCTTGCGTTACGCTCATGCGCGGCGCCTCCTTTGATTTGTCTTTGCCCTAGCTAATGCAATATGTAATTGTCGCATAAACTGCGTTCCCTCCTCCATCACGGCCGAGCCCGGGAACGTTGCCAACATTACAGGGCTGCAACAGAGAGGCGATTTCAAGGGAAACCGTCTGTGATCGAGACTACCTTGAGAAGATTTGTCATATATCAGAACCACATGTTTCGTTATAGCTGCGAATACTGGAGGCAAGTTTAAGATTTACCACACGAAGGACAGAATTAGGGGAGAATGTAGATTCAGTAGTACCTAACCGACTGTTTTTTTCTTTGATTTTGCCAACTGCTGCGCTCTTTAATGTGGATACGAGATCGATACACGCGCTAATTGCTATTTGCCTCCATAATTAACGGTTGAATTAGCAAGTGACAGCTTCCAGTGAAGCCACAATAACTCCGGCTATGATCGCATCCCGCGCAATCACGGCCTCGAAGCCCTCTCACTGGCGTCATCCTCGATCGGCTTCTCGAGCGCCTTATCCCCAGAAGCGTCAACCCTTTGCACCTTGCCGGCAGTCCACTGCCGGATCCTTTTCCCAAACAGGTACAAAATCGGAACCCCGATCGACGCGACAATCATCACCTCGGCATATATCACAAACGTATTCAAAAACCCCCTCTCAGCAACCCACACCGTCGACTTGCTGGACAGGAAAAACGCAATGATAATTCTCAGGCTCGAGACATTCACCAGCACAGGGCCGGCCCACATGGGGTAGCTCTCGACCACGTAGACGTTGATCACCGACAGCACCACCAGAAAGGCAAAGACGAGGAGGAACGACCCCACCAGCAGCACCGCCCAGTGTGCGTTGGCCTGCCCCGCCCAGCCAAAGATAAAGGTACCCGCGATGCCAGCCACGAACGGCAGCATGATGTTAAGCAGGTGGTGCTCGGGCTCGCGTCCGCCACCGTTCCGCCGCGCGACGGTGTTGGAGATGCGGTCGGCGACGGGTCCGCCGAAGAAGTAGACGAACCCCGTGGCGGCGATGAAGGGGAGGACGGAGAGGCCGGTGTATTGGAACTGCCAGCTGTGTCGATGGTGAGTACTTGCCACTATTTCCGTCTGGGTACGTGTGTGGTAAACTGAATAGGGGATTCTAGGCAAAAGAAAGAAAAAAAAAAAACCTTTCCAACGCAGTACCATACGTTGGCGTAGCACTGTAAAATTCTCCATATGGATATACAAGGCGAGGAATGGCTTACCCTTGTGAAAGCAGCGCAAACGAGCCAATCTGTTGCGCTGCCGAGTTGGCTATGACAAAGATGCTGTTTGCGGCCGTGGCCCAGAGGATGGCGGGGAATGGGGTGGTGCGGAGGGTGTTAAGCATTGACATCCCGGCCTCTTTCCATTGGAATCCATTCTGGAATATTCCCATGTATGTCCATTTGGTAGGCGCGGAATATGTGTTGTAGTCTAGTTCCGGTCGGTTCTCACCTGGTTTGACAGGATGAAACTGCTGGCCACCTGTGTTTCAAGCGTCAGCACCAAATAGATACCCAAGCTTAGAGGCAAGCCAACAGGGGACATCATACTTAGCTCTTCCTTCGATCTGGCCCAGCGTGTCTCGGGCACGAATACGAATAACAGAATCCAAGCACCGATGCCGAAGCCAGACGTGATATAATACAGCCATCGCCAGTCGTGATTTGACGCAATATAGGGCGTGACGGTTCCCAAAGCCGTAATTACAATCCCCTGGCTTGATACGACGGCCGCCATAGCCTTGTTTCGCTGGTGGATGAAGACCATGTCCTGAAGGATGAGGGGAATTAAGGCTTCCACGGCACCGGCTCCGAGGCCCTGTCAACCTCAGTCAGTCAAAGTAAAAACGGGAATGGCTTGGTAAATTGTATCGCCCACCTGCATTGCGCGGGCCGCCAAGTGAGCATCCAGCGAGGTACTCGTGGCAGCGACAAGCCCACCAACCCAAGCGCAGACCCCAGCAAATAGCAAAACCGGCCGTCGGCCGATGGCGATTGACAACGGCACGAAAAAGCTATAACGAACTGGGTCAGTAGAAAAAAAAAAAAAAAGAGGAAACGGCTCGACTCACTAGCTAGCAATCCCGTTGCTCAACAACGGAATAGTCGCTAACATGGAGACTCTCTCAATGTCTGCGGGCACGACGCCGGGCGGGATGATGGCAAAAGGGTTGACGCCTGTGGCTGACCCGCCACTGATAGCGCGGAAATCGACCGTGTTGAGGATGCGCACATCAACACCCGAATAGTAGAGCAGGAACAGGGGAATGAGGCTGCCGACGATGACTTCTGCCGACAAGGCCAGAGAGCCAACTGGGGTTATTCATCAGACAGCTGGTCTGGCAAGGACACAGGACGTCCGCTTACAAAAGCAGAGGCTTCCAATAGCCGCCCATTTCCGCCATTGGGGCAAGTTTAGAGGATCTGGATGTGGCCGTTAGCCGCTGTTGGCTACTTTGCGCTCATTGACTCTTGTCGGCTGCCGACCTTTAGGGTCCGGACTTGGTGCCTGTGCCCAATTGCATTAGCATCCCGATGGGTGGCATTGCCGTACTGGCCGAGGTAGACTTACAGGAACCAACCGTATTTTCCCATTCTCGTACAGAGAAGTTGTGCCAACAATCTGGGCGCCAGCACTCTCGTCTCGGGCATTTTCGTTGATGGGCGCCATCGTAATCCCCGCTATCCTGATGCGAATAGATCCTGCGGTTAGTCTTCGGTGGCGCTTACCAGAGCATGCCACGACCAGTGCTTGAAATCAGACTCACAATCTAAAGGATGCCAAGGGAGCGACAGCAAGGGTGGATGGGTTCGGATATGTATAGATAGATGGGGCTAGTGCTCCTTGGGAAATTCCCTAACTTCTCAATCCCACGACCCTCATGCAACGAGAGGTCGCCTGCTTGGTAAGTGGTATCGTGAAACTGAACTCGGGGCAGCGGAGCGACCGCTGGCTGCGTTTTCGTTCCACAAGCACAACATTGCCGTCCACACAAACGAGAGGTTACGCAAGTGCGCACAAGCGCATGGCAGGGAACACACCAAATACACACCGAAACGCATCACGAAGATGCGCTTCAACTATGGAAACGTTGACGCATCAGGAGATGCGATTGGCTGCTGAGCAACTGCTCAAACAAAGTCCAGGTCCAAAAAAAGTGCCCTGAACCAGGATTACGGTTCTTATTGCTCAATAAATCCTAGTGATATTGCCCGAGCATGATTAGCTTTGGAATGGACGGAGGATGGAGAAACATGGTGCCCGTTTGATCAACGGGAGATGGCGTGTTCTAGGATGTTACGCACAGTACTAATTACATCGTATGCCCTCGTAGAGGGAACATGTGCTTAGAGGGGACAATCCGGCGCCAAGAATTTAGGGGAGTCCTAGCGCTAGCCGCTCTAACGCAGTAACCCCTGCCCGGCAGATGAGGAGCTTGTGAGTGTAACTATCCGGCCATTTGTGGGGCGAACGCCCTTATGAATCACGATTCCCGAAGTTCCCATAACGGGAGCCGGTTTCCGTTTTGGGATTCTGACACCATTCCCCTGCCTCATCCATCTGCTTCTCGAAGCATGGCGATCAGGGTGGCAATTGTTTCCAGACATATAGGGCGGCTAATAATTGTTACTGCATTTGCAACCATGTCAATATACTATGTTCCAGGTAGCCCACGCAGACCAAGCGCGTTCCGGCGAAGCCCGATGATCTTTCCGGTTGCTCGGTTCGCGGGGATTGCCTGCTGGTCTAGATGTTCTCCATCGACCCACTGATCGCTCAGGACCTGCCCGGCACTCTCCATGCCGTGCACCTCCCGTGCATAGAAGGAAACCACGTGAGAATAGGAAAGCGGAGAGGGGGGTTTGCTAACTCAACCCTAAACCTGTTAGAAAAGCCCACCAAACTCTGTCACATGTGGCATGGGAGGGCTCTGTTGTTTCAGGCATCAGTATTATCAGTCTATCAATCTTGACTGTCATAAGTACTGTAGTTACCAATTCTGCTTCCCCACCCCATCTCCCAGGATTTAACACCTCGACCCGTACGAGATTCGAAAAGCAGTGTCGAAGGGACCAAGACAAAAGAAAGAAAAAACTTCGACATAGGACGGACATCTAGATGCCTTCATAGGGCCTCGTCCGAGAGTCTGGTAAAATCCTCCGTTCTCAGAAGCCAGTGGCTAATGACGATTCTAGAGCGCCTCCCATCCGAATGCTCAAGAGCTACCTTCTCCCAGGAGCCGCGCAATTAGGACATAGACAAATATTATGGCGCCCGCCAGCAGCAGCTTATTGCGGAATAACCAGCCCTGCCCAGCGTCTCTTTGTTGGATCACGGCATCCACCACAGCGTGTGTTTGATGGCCGCTCCCAGCAGCAATGCCGAGCTGGGGCCCGCATGAAGGGCCTCCATTCTCAACAATCTTATTCCCCGTAACGGTATCGACCTTGTTCTCGCGCATCCACTTCCAGTTCTCTTGGTCGACTTCGGGCCATTCCAATTTGAACTTAGCCCCGCCGTCGCCGGCCTTGATATTACCCTTGCCAGCCCCGTGCTCGGGCTTTATGTGCGATCCGCCGCCCGTCGAGTTCCACCATCGTGACCGTGCCGCGTGGTATTTCCGCTCCGCCTCGCTAGCAGACACGGAGCCGGTCGTCATCTCCTCAGACGTCATAAACGAAAGCAGGCCGATAAGGATGGTCGACACCTCCCAGGCCGGATTGAAGGAACGCGGGTGGAAATCTGAAATCGACAGACATAATCGGCTAGACGGTTGGAATCTGCCAGAAGGCGTGTGCATGCGGATCGCCGGCGGCGCAAATGGGTAATTCGGAGGAAACATTAGTGTGCCCCAGTACTGGCCTCCGTGATAAGGCGTGTTCTCAGGGCCGGTAATTATGTAGTGCCATCTTCAAACAGTCAGCCGCGGATAACTGTAATCGCAGGGCATTCCTTACTCTAGGATATTTGACTCGGACGGATGTGCTATAATGTAGGGAGGCGGATTCTCCGAGATGCTTTTGTACTCGCGCACCAACTTTCCACATCAAGACGAATTAGTCCGTACTGTACCACTCTCTCGTTGTGATTGCAGAAGGGCGGAGGTTGGACACGTACGCGCTTCTGCGCCGCACGACTGGCCATCGTCGTGCGATCGGCTCGTGAGGGGAGGGTTGCCGCCTGTCAAACGAGGGAACGGGTGGGCTCGCGCCGAAAGCGAAAGCAGGCAAACGAATGTCAGATGTCAACCGAGTGCGGTCGATGGACGCGCTAGAGCTACTGATGACCAAATGCCTTGCGGGAGATGGAGCCAATACGTCCGGAGGTGCAATGACGGCAGCGAACTAGTTTTAAGGGTGCAGCTGAACGGTTTCGGCCGGCCAGGATGTCGCCTGTTGGCCTTGTTGGTCAATGTGGCAAGTGGGGGCATGACCCACTCAGCCACAGAAAATCGAACCAAAGATGCTACTGTGGGGCTGGTGCGCATTGGTCCGGCAGCACCCGGCAGCACCCGATTCAAGCTGCCAGCGGGACGAACTGCGAAAGTTTGCAAGTCAACACTAGAAGTACGCAACTGGCCTGCGACTCCGTCGTAACCACCGTCAACCGTTGAGGGACATACCAATTGCCGCCTCAATGGCTGACTCTCTCGGTTTAGGCGGCAGCAATGTAAGCCGCTGCATCCCCACCCGCGATCCTATCCCCATCGCTGAGCTATTAGCTACAGGCTACGAGCACCAAGTTTCAAGGTCCAGTTCCGACTAATGACTTTCACAGGCCATCGAGGGCCCCAACGCGCCCCGTGAAAGCACGATATCTCGGTCTTCTCGGGGTTCGGCACACATGGTAAATTTCAATCTTGGCCCATCGCTTACACGCGAGCACAATTGCTAATACGGCACCCGGTTGCAGCTCGACGAACATCTCCTCACCCCCGCCTCGATTAACTCACTCGAAGTCCATGGGGCTACCAACACCAGGAGAAGTCTGCTTGACCACGTCATCAAGCCTCTTGTAGAAGAAAGTGTCATTCCGGGAACCACGCTAGGCCAGGTCCTAGACCGCGTGGGGGCAGCTACCAAGAAGCTCTCCCGATTTGGTGCGCCGTACCCCAGATATGCATCATGGTCCGCAGGAGCTCCTCGCTAACCCAGTAGCCACGGAATAGATATCTTTAAGGAGGAAGGGTTCAACGTGTTCCTCTCCGAAGCGCAACGCCCCGAGTCCGCTCCCCCAGCCGACCGGACTGACCTTGACATATCCATCCGCGTCAAGGAGAAATCGCGCCTAGTCTTCAGCGCCGGCACCGACTTTGGCAACGCAGAGGGCTCCGCCTACACCAATGCCGTAGCGCGCAACATCTTTGGCGGCGCCGAGACCCTCACCGTCAACGCCAGCACCGGCACCCGGACCCGGTCGGCCTACAACGCCGTCTTCTCCGCGCCGGTTAACGGCAACCCCGACCTCCGCTTCTCCATCGAAGGCCTGCGCTCGGCAACCCAGAAGCCCTGGGCCTCGCACGAAGAGCACCTCACTGGCGGCAACCTCCGCCTCGCCTGGCTAACCGCCGCCAACGACAGCCACACCTTCTCTTACTCGACCGCCTGGCGCCAGCTGACCAATCTCTCGGTCAACGCCTCCCCCACCGTCCGCGCCGACGCGGGCGACTCACTCAAGAGCTCCCTCACGCACACCTTCACGCGCGATCGGCGGGACAACGCGACGCTGCCGCAGTCGGGCTACCTCGTGAGGACCGTGTCTGAGCTGGCCGGCTGGGGCCCGCTGAAGGGCGACGTGTCGTTCGCCAAGGCCGAGCTCGAAGCCTCGGGCGCCGTGCCCCTGCTCGCGGGCCGCACCCCGAGCGGCATCTCCCTCGGCGCCGGCCTCCGCATGGGCGTCCTGTACCCGCTCCCCATGGGCGGCTACTCGCTCTACTCCGGGGCCGCCACCGCCCTCCCAAGCCGCGTCAACGACCGCTTCCAGCTCGGCGGGCCCACCGACGTGCGCGGGTTCAAGCTGGGCGGGCTGGGCCCGCACGACGGGGCCGACGCCGTCGGGGGGGACGTGTTCGCCGCAGGGAGCGTCAACATGCTCCTCCCCCTACCGCGCACGTCCGGCGCGGATTCGCCGCTGAGGTTACAGGTGTTTGCGAATGCCGGGCGGTTGGTGGCGCTAAGGAATAGGAACCAGGTCAAGGCGAAGGGTGGTGCTGGGGAGGGGGGATCACTGGGGATGGACTCAAAGACGGTCTTCGACGGGATGAAGGCGGCGGTTGGGGAGCTTGTGAACGGCGTGCCCAGCTTGGCGGCGGGGGTCGGGTTGGTGTATGCCCACCCCGTTGCGAGGTTTGAGCTGAACTTTAGTCTGCCGCTCGCGCTGCGGAAGGGGGAGGAAGGGAGGAAGGGATTACAGGTCGGTGTGGGCATCAACTTTTTGTAGTTTTAATTCCGGACATGGCTGTATAGAGATGTATCATTACGCAAGAGCCGGGAGCGAAAACAAAGGCGAGGTTGTGTTCGCCATCCATGCTTTGATGTAATCATTTGCCGGAAGCAAAGCTGGCCGAATCTATTCGAGTCTATCATGTAGCATATATATATGCAAACGCACCAACCCATCATGGCCATGATCTATTCTAGACATTAAAAAGAGGAAGGAAAGAAAGTTAACAATGTACACAGTAATTTACGTGGTGCCCATTGGATTTTAATCACAAAATTGGGATCACGAAAAGATGCAGCATCGCTTCTGCGAAGAGCAAGGGCTGCGGGGTTGAAGTCGTCGGTCATGGCTGACAATGGATCTAAAACGGATGGAAAAGACGGTCAATGATAATGTTTTCCCGTTTTGCCAGGTTCGGCAGCGCAAGCTCGCTTAGTCTTGTTTCTTCTTCTTTCCGAGCTTGTTCTTGGGCACCCTGGCGAGCCAGTACAAGAACAGCGCGGCGAAGATGTTAAAGATGATGAAGGCCCACAGGATACTGCCGAAATCGTTAGCATTCGAGCTCTTAAAAGGAGAAGGGATGAGGAAACGTACCCAAAGTTGCGCCATCTGTCGGCATAATCGGATCTCACCGAGGCAAGGAACACATTTGTCTCGTTGATGGCACAGTACTGGCACTCCTCTATCGCAAACTCATCCCGGAGATAGCCGCCGGCGCCTGGGATGCCGAGATCTGGGATACCGTCGATGTATGAAGCCATGTACTCGCCGCAGGTGCCGTTGAGGGGTTGGAATTTTGTGAACTCATTCAAAGCACATTCCACGTTGGTGTTGGCCACGGCCGTGGACAGCATGGCGCTGACAAGATATGTGAAGGGGCTAATGTGGTACATGAAAATCCAGAAACGAGGCATTGTATCGGGGCTTGCAAGGACACCGCAGAAAATGAGGCAGAGCGTGAAGAGCAGATTGGCAATGTTGCCACCGGCCTCGGCCGTCTCAAAACCAGCGATGATAAAATCGGTGAAGGTTGAGGTGAACAGCAGGAAGACGACAAGAAGCAGGAACATGAGGGCGCCGCGCTCAGCCGTCTGGTCGGCCGCAGCAGCGTTCGCCTGGAGACCGACTGGGTAGTACCAGCAGACAAACATGAGCGCCGCCATCAGCGTATTCCACGGCAGCTCGACAATGATTTGTGACAACATGAACACCTTCCAGCTGTAGACCTTGGACGGCCGCTCCCGTACCTCATACAGCGAACGCTGAATGACAAAGTGCGGCATAGTCTGCTGGACAAGCTGGCCGAAGACGGTCAGGATGTTGAAGATGGCGAACATCTGGTTCTGAAGACCCTGGATCGTGTTGGGAGCCTTGTAGAAGACGAACCCGATGAAGAGGGCAACCAGGACGCACAACGCCATCTTGGAGTAGATGTAAGATGGAGTGCGCCAGTACTGCTGGAAGACGCGGTGCGTGACTTGAAGGAGCTGCTGCCAGAAGGGCGCAGCGAATTCACGGTAACTTCCCGGATCGTCGGATACATGGCCTGACTCTTTCGCGTTGGCCTTGAGGCTTTGTAGCTCATCCTGGACGGCGGCATACTCGGGGCTCTCGCGCCAGGTTTTGGGCCAGTCAATCTCACTGATGCTTCCCGGAGCGGCGCCGATGACCTCGAGCATCCATTCAGCGGGGTTGGCGTCGGGAGGGCAGGGAAACCCGCCGTTGCGCTCAAAGTAGGATGTCATGGTCTTGGAATTCTTGCCGATGTCGCCAAAGTATACCGTCTTGCCGCCCTTGGCCAAGAACAAGAGCCTGTCGAAGCGCTGGAAAAGCATGGCGGAGGGCTGGTGGATGGTGCAGAGAATGGCTTGGCCGCTCTTTGTCAGTTTCTCCAACAAGTCCAGGATAGCCCACGAGGTTTGGCTGTCAAGACCAGAAGTAGGCTCATCGACGAATAAAAGGAGCGGCGGCTTGGCGGCCAGTTCGACACCGATCGTCAGGCGCTTTCTCTGCTCCACATTAAGACCTTCACCAGGGACACCAATGACGGCATCGGCGTACTCCTCCATCTCCAGAAGCTTGATGACTTCGTCGACATAGGCAAGCTTCTCGGCACGAGGGATATGGGCGGGCTGGCGAAGGAGAGCGCTGAAGTTCAACGCCTCGCGAACCGTCGTTGTCTGGAGATGGAGATCTTGCTGTTGGACATAGCCCGTCTTGCGCTGGAACGAAGTGTCGCGAGGGCAGCCATCAACAAGCATCTCGCCCGTGATGACACCCATGGAGGTTCTGTCGGCCAAGCAATCGAGGAGGGTGGTTTTGCCGGCGCCCGAAACGCCCATCAGCGCGGTTAGAGTGCCCGGCTTGACCCAGCCATCGACGTGATCCAGAATTTGCCGTGTCTCACCCTTGACCTTGACTTCGTAGCAAACATTGTTCCAGTGGAAAACGCTGGTCTGCTTCTGCAGCATGCCCGCCTCCTTGTCGGACGAATTGCCGTCAGAGCCTGTCTTGCCGGCAACAGGAACGCCACCAGACTCGGCGTCGCCCTTGTTCTCCTTGAACGAGGCGGGTTTGTGTCCGCGGCGGAAGACTAGCACCTCGCCCTTGCTCTTCTTGGCCGACACACTCTCGGCAGCCACCATGTAGAATACGAGGAAGCCGACCATAAAGGCGATGATGATGCCAAGGTTGCGCCATCTGTGCTCATTGTAGTAGCGGAAACCCGAGTTGATGTAGTCGTCCCCGTTGACAGTAGAGAAACCAGGAACCGCACCAATGGCAGAGCAGGCGCGGTTAAAGGCCCCGACGTCTGCGTATCCGGGAAATTCAGGGCTCGGAATGAACCTGCTGCAGCTGAAGTTGCGGTTGTGAAATTCATTGACCATGAGCGACTCAAACGCATAAGCAAGAGGGTCAATATAATTCATCCAACGGCACCAGGGCAGCATGTAGTCAATCGGGATGACGAAGCCGGTAAAGATGACGAGACCGAGAATGATGATGGCGGCAGGTACCATGGCTTGTGATAAGGTCCTCGACGAACTGGCAATCGTCCGGAAGATCATGGACATGGCCATAACGGTGGCGAAGGAGATGAGCAAGAAGAAAAAGAAGGCCCCCGGTTCCCGACGCAAATTCGTCATGAAATACAACGTGAGGTTGAATATGATGCAGTTCATAATCTTGTAAGGCATATCGCAAAGCATTGAGGCCACAGCTTCGGCGGATGGATGATATAGGGCATAGCGATCATGCTTCTCGACAATCGGGCGTTGGGCGTAGAGGGTCAGAATCTCCAGGGCGCTAGAGAATGCGTTCATCAGGCAGGCAAAAAACAAGAGGGCGCCCCGCTGATAGAAACTATCTGTCGTCGGCTGCAGGTCATAGAACACGCTGGAGATGATCAAAGCCATGATGAAGTTTCCGATGAGCGCTCCCAGACTCAAGCTAGGGTCGCCGATCAGCCGTCGCCAGCCTCGCCAGAGGCAGAGGTTAACCTGCTGCATGTACGAGAGGGTGAAGGGCGACTTGGCTCGCTGGCTCTTAGCCTGCTGCGCCTTCCTGGATGCGCGGAAAGCCTCAGCGTCCGGCCCATTGAGTGGATGGCTCTGCTTGTACTCCTCGATCTCGGCTTGCAGGGCTTTGTATTCGGTGCTGTTCTTCCAGGCGGCGGCGAACTCGTCGGGCGTCCGTGGGGCCCTTCCCTCGAAGCCTGGGCGGACGATGCGCTCGTGAGGGCTCGTCATCGAAGTGAGAAAGTCGGGCGTGGTCTGGCGGGCAGGACACTCGAATCCGAGGTTGATGAAGTATTGCTTGGCGTCGGTGGCCTTTCCAAAGAAGATCTGACGGCCTTCGTACAGGACGATGGTCTTGTCGAAGAGATCGTATGCGCTCTGCGGGGCTTGGTAGATGGAGACGCAGGCGGTGCTTCCAAAGAGCTCCGTCTCCAACCTTAGTGTCTTGCAGAACTCGATAGCGTTTGCGCTATCTAGACCTCTGGTGCTATTGTCCCAGCATTGCAAAGGCGCGTTTGAGAGAGCGGCCTCGGCGATGGTGACGCGCTTTCTCTCGCCGCCTGACACACCACGGATGTACTCGTTGCCGACGCGCGTGTCGATGGTGTGGCTGATGCCAAACATGGCCATGACAACGTCTCTCAGATGATTGGCAAAAGCCGTCTTGGTGACACCGTCAGGCAACTGACGCGGAGCGCGAGCATGAGCAGCAAAGGTCAGGGTGTCGCCAACCGACAGCTGCGGGAAATGCGTGTCCACTTCAGCAGTATAGATGGCCTCGCCACGATGCCGGGTGTGCATCTCCTTAGCGGTCATGCCTGCGTCAGAATGTCAGCAAACCAGTCTCACGCTGGTAACAGGCGGGCTTCTTGACAGCTCGTACCTTGGTAGTTGAAATAGGACTTGTCGTCGATGAAAATGCCGTTGTAGTCGCCGGCAATCGTCTTCAAAAAGGTACTGCAGCCCGAGCCCGGAGGGCCCAGCACGACCAGCATCTCGCCCTTACGGACCAGGCCATCAAAGTCGCGCAGAATGTCGATGCGCCGCTTTCCGTGCCCGGTGAGCTTGCGAACGAGACCGACCGCCTCGAGCCACACATTGACGACGTCCTTCTGGTAGTCTGTCGCCGTGCCAAAGCCATGCACGTTGAGGTTCTGAAAAGCGACCCCGCTGGTGCGGAATTGGTGACCCTCGCCGGCCACCATGTTAACCACAGCCTTGGCCCAGGCGCGGGCGCTGAAATTGGGGCCATTGGGGTTCAACGGCGACGCTTCATCCTCAGACGCAATCGCAAAAACATTCACGCCGCTCTCTGGAACCGCATGGGACTGGGACGTATACTTTCTCGCCAGAGCCTGCACGAGACTATTACGGCGTTCCTGTTCAATGGCATCCGAGTCGTCTTCTTCTCCGGCGGTGTCGGTCGCATTCCCCGGCGCAACATCCTTGTAAGCCGGAGTGGTGTCGGAGGCCGCAACCTCGGTCACCGAGGTTGCGCGGGTCCGGCTAACATTTTCGTTTCTGCCAGGCGAGGAGCCGCCCACGGTCGCAACCTCATCGTCCCGATCGTTTGTTGTCTGGCGCGCGAGCGGCGACCCTGTCATCTGTGCCGTGAGATCATAATTCCCGAAGGAACCTGTCCCCGTGAAGGACATGGTCTATTCGTCCAATGCGTGCGCCACCGCGGGACGATCGTCGCCAACAGGCGCGGAAGAAGCCGTAGGAACTGAGACACCCAGCTTACACGGGCCGAGATTAATATTTATTAGTATCGATGGAGATGAGAACGGCGATTAGGAACGAGCGGCGCGAAGAAAAGCGAAAAACGACAAAGACACCAACTCGAGGACGATGGGCGGGCTTCCTGAGAGAAGGCTCGACTAAAAAGAGAGACGCATGCTTTATGATGGGGTTGCACAAGATTATAAAAATGATGGCAAGGGAATATCGGACTGTTCGCAAGGCCCGAGTGGAGTTAGCTCCGTTGACGGGATTGCGTACTGCCCGGTACCACAAAGAAACGCGGCAGGGGCACTGCAATCCCCTAAAAGTGCCCGAGAAGCAGTGATCCGCCTAGCTTAGACTGGTGCGAAATGTGGGGACAGGGAAGATTCTATCACGAAGCGATTCCAGATTCGTATCCTCCCTCCAACTCTGGTTCTGTTGTCAATAATCTATCATTAGCAGCGACATGTCCTCGATCGAAATCCCGGCGAAGCACCATGTCATCTGCACATGCAGCATCATTCAGCGCATTGCCATATTTGATCTCCCGCAGGAACTACACTAGGCGACAACAGCACTCATATCAATGAGGTACAGTCCTGTACTGTACCTTCTTCCCCCGGACCTAAACCCCACTAATCGGGGGTGGTGGGAGGTGGCTTTGAGCCCAGCGCAGTTCGGCAGCGAAATTAGCCCGTGGGCCCGGTTCTGGAATTCGTGCTCTCGACTTCGTCTCAACCCACCTCCAGTCTTCCCAAACGTGCGTTCGAGTGAATGAGTATCATCTTAAAGCACATCATGACGCGTGTTAATGTTATCCAACGTACTAGCTCCAGCACGGGCGGTTTCTCAGAGTCTGCCGTATTTTCCTCCTCCCCACCAAATGACGTCCTGTACGGAATGCAGCACGTGGGAAGAGCTGAAACCAGCAAGGTACCTAGTCGGTACTTTTCATATCGTCATCCC
The DNA here is from genome assembly GCA_022530565.1 of Madurella mycetomatis. Taxonomy (NCBI): domain Eukaryota; kingdom Fungi; phylum Ascomycota; class Sordariomycetes; order Sordariales; genus Madurella; species Madurella mycetomatis. Next base: position 6,727,724 of record JAJTVB010000003.1, on the reverse strand, counting down.
TTGGCGAGCCTCATTCTGGCCAATAGACTCGCAGTCGCACTTGACGGTCTTGCGGAGCCGTGCCACAATTCCGGGCTCTTCGCAGGACCCACTCGCAGTTTTCGGGTTTCGCGACTCCCCGACTCCCCGGAGCAGCCAACCCGTCAACATTTTCTGATGATCTTTCTGTACTCTCCGGCTTTACATCTTCATCTGTCATATATTTAAAGACAAGGAAGTGCAGCAGAGCCCAGCTTTGCTTCACGTGTCCAAGAATACCACATTACACAGCACGTTGTCATGTTAACAATAGGCAATGTCAAACCCGAAGTTGAATACGAATACGGAACCGCACCCGAGCAGTCAGGGTCTTCATCAGATTTGAGGTTCGGCCAGATGCTTCACATGGTTTGTCAAATATGGCCATGGCGCGTCGGGCAGCACGGTTAGAAATTCAACGATAGGACTAACAGCCCATCCACCGCATGTGTGTATATTGCACGCGAAGACGATGGTCTCTGATCAGAGTATGATGGAGCACATTATCACATGACAGACGATTCCTCTCAATCCTCCCTTATTTTCTCTTTCGAACGCCAAGCACTCTAGGTGTGCTGCGTATCTGCCGCTTAGCGCGGCTCGGTGTGACGACTTGCCCCGATCATCCACCCTGCGGGCGTGGCAGATTCTCGCAATATCCCTGCCGGAAAACAGACCGGCTGCCCCAGAACCAGCAAGAGCTCGCGCAGAAATACACATCTTTACCTGAATATCCATTAGAACAAGGGGAGGAGGGGGTTAAGACTGTAAAGCAACCTGTGCAGACCAGGCTCCCTCTGGCCGGAGGGAGACCACTTCATACGCGACGAAAAGTCTTCAAATGGGCCAGCAATAAAGAGTGGGAAAATGTGTGGAACATGTGTTCTATCGAAGGATCAATGGTCCGCCTCGCATGATTCAGTCACCAGGGCGTTGCGCCAGTAAGCCCGTCCTTCCAGCCAGAGGGAACAAGCGCCCGGAAACAACTTTCCCAACTCACCACTCAATGGTACCGATGTGTTTTGTTGCTGTTGCCCAACTGCCTGCATTTTTATGCCCGTCCCTAACTTCCATACTTCCCCAATGTATCGATCGCAATGCCATTGTGCCAAGAGAAGCGCCAATTGTTCATCTATCCAATACCAGACGCCGAAGTCCTCGAATGGTTGGTGCCTCTTTGGATTCTTCATCCAGAGCCAGGGGCTAGTGACTGGGATCATAGAAGTGACCAAACTGCAACACAGATGATATGAGCCATGGGCGAGCGCTCGTGGTAAGTTAACTAAACGTAGAGTTGTCTCCCAGAAAGTATGATCTCCCTTGCTTAGACGTTAATGGGTTCCGGACCTAATTGCAGCCAATGTCCATCATTGCATGGCTATTATTGAACCCGGCTCTGCAGCTGTGTCTGGGCTTACTGGGTTAGGTAGGTAAGATAAGATTCTTTCTGTCTACGTTGTTAGTGGCCACTTCAGGACGGGATATGAACGTCGAGAAGCGACGACGAGAGAACCATCGCATCACGCAACAGGCAATAACCTGGCCTGCGATGTGACTGGGGATTGAAATAATGGACCCGCCGGCCTAATGAACATCGGCTCGTATGTAATGAACTAGCAATGAAGAAAGAAAGAAAGAAATAACAATAGAGAATAGGAAGCGAGTTTCTTTTCCAACGCAATAATTACCGCCTGTTGGGAACACCGCGAATTCCGTCTCCGACTACAAACTACTCAAGTTTGTGCCATCTACTTATCGCCACGAAGACAGCCGACTCGGCCAGACATCACCTACCTTATGTAGAAATCTTTCATTTTTGACTCACAGTTCTATCCTAGCCCGAGATGCCTGCCACTACTTGTTGCCACCCATCAACGCAGCATGCTATGTAACCAAGTTGCTAGCTGGTTCCCATTTTCTTGCTTTGCAACACCGCCACACCAGCTACAGTAGTCACTCGCTGCACATAATTAGTGTAACAAGCCTGCACCTAGACCGAGTGTTTAATTACGAACCACACCGACAACAAGGTCACTAATGTGATAAGCGATCCAAGTAAAGGTGCAAGAGACATGCTCAATTGCATGATGTGAATTGTGGTTCCAAGCACGGAAAACAGTTCGAAACGACCCTAGGAACAGACTTATAGGAGAGATCGTATTTGGGATGGTCGAATAACACCAGTCCATCCTCAAGTACAATCTATGCTTGGGCAATGGCAACTACCCGCTTGGGAACGACTACCGCTGATTGTATGCCACTCGACTTCCACTCTACAAGGCTATATAGGATCTTGTGCATTGCAAGACAGCCCAAGTCCAAAACGACCCAAGAAATAACCGCGGCTGACCGTTGAAAGACAGCAAGAGCCTAGTTCCCAAATTACTCGGGTGGTGTGACCTGATATAATTGCAGCCACGAGCCGTCAAGTGTTATGGCGTACTCGGGTGTGGCTATGGTTGCGGTAATTCCTCCAAAAGTTGTGCAGGTGATGTGGACAGGATGCTTCCCTAGCCAAACAACGGCGGAGTGATAAAAGGAGGTTAGGCATTACGAAACTGCTCAGCTATGCAATCCTGCCTTGGTAATTGTAAGTTGCATTTGCCCGACTCCAGCCGCGGGAAATTTCAGAGTTGGCTAGTTCCTTTGGTAAGCCTAACCACCTCCATGCTGATCCAGTTGACCAAGCCTTTCGTCCCTGTAGGCCGGTATTGAGCACAGCCCTGTGGGTATGTGATTTATCTACTTGACCACATGCTACCCTGACCATCTGTCTCCGGGACCAGGGATGCCTTGCCAAAACGAAAGAGTAAAAACAAGGACAGAGTTTACATGTGCACCCACTCTCGAGATAGGTAAGATAATAACTGCAGAAGACAGAATAGGTTAGACACATTGGCGTATGCAGCAAGCTGCGAAATATTAGGTGGTAATAACTGTGCCGCCTAGAGATTGCCGTTGCGCGAACATGCTAATTTTCTCACAATCATGATACATGAATTAAACGGGAGAGGTTGGGGACGTTGCGCACCTCAATAACAACTCGAAACAGCACCTAACGTAGCTTTATTCATCTATCGGGGCCGGCTCTTGGAAGTCCCGCATTAACAAACTGTTCGGGCATCCAATCCTTGGCTGGCGGCGCTTTTGAAGTTGGGGAATAACGTTCTTGGCATCTGTACCTCCCACCATAACGAACCCACAATCATTCACTTGAGCATTCTTTGTACAGTGCCATCGTTCGCTCGATCGCCGCATCTGGCTCTGAGAGCCTTTCTTGCCGCCTCGAATCTTACTCTGACCAGCATTTCCCCCGGCGGTTGTTGTATGGTGTGACGATGTGCCAGCGCCTTTCCCGAACTCCCTAACCTCAAGTGCCTGCTGCCAACCTCTGCAAGACCCCGTCTGCAGCGGTAATCGCAATCAGGACCCACGGCCCCAGGGCCTACGCTACGCTATCGACGACATCGCAGCCATCTCCAGGCCGCCGGAGGCACTCTCTCGATACGCTGATGTGCCAGTGAGAAAAGTCGACAAGCGAGAGCATCATCCGCCCTGTCGACAATCCGGCGTGCTCGATCTCCCTGCGCACGGCTGATGTGCGAACCCTGTCCAAGTTCCTGCTTGATCTGCCCATTCCGCGCGGTTCGCCTACGTCACCAACTTTATCTACAGGTCGCGATAACCGACCGATTTCCACCGCGCATCGGGCCTTAAGAAGCATCCGCGTCACCGCCAACACTTTCTCCCGTTGCCGATACGATCGCGAATGACGTGATATTAGGTGGGGCTTTCGCAGTCATGGGGAATGCAAGCACAAAGGAGTCGCGGAGCGGCGATGCCGGCAACCGCGGCCATCACTCCGGCATTGGCTCCGGCCTTGAGCCTGTTGCCGGCCCCTCGTCGCAATCCGACAGAGTGTCGGGCCGGCGGAATCGTGTTAGCCGAGGGGATCTAGGCGGCATCCTGGGGTTGACATCTGGCGGAAGCTCAAGCTCACATCCGCAGCCGCACGAACGTCGCGAGACGAAGCAGGAGAGAGAGGCCCGGAGACTTGAGAGAGAGCGGATTGCCAGAATCGCCGAGAGAGAGCGAAGCATGAGGGAAGAGCACGTCGACGGCGGCTTCCTCGTCACTATGGGAACATATACCGGTCCCGAAGACTTCAACAAGCAGATCGTGCGGCAGCTCCAGGTGTGTGCTCTTCCGGGATTGCTGGAAAGCCGGGCAATGCTGACTCTGTGTGCAGATTGAGAGGAAGCTTGCCCCGTTCTGGCGGGGACTCAACGACTTCAGCGACCAGTGGACCGAGCCCCAAATCATTGCTGCAGCCCGAGGCCTACCTGTTCCCCCTGCTGACCAGACCCCTCCCGAAGAGCTCATCCCCGTGCCGTTGCCGGCGAGTTCGCAAGGGGAATCGACACCAAACCTCGACAGCCTAACGGTGCCAATCGGCAGCCGCTCTCACTCCACGGCGTCTGATCATGCCGTCTCTAACCCAGCCTCAGGGCTCCCATCACCCGCCACCAGCCAACCACCGAGGACGAGCTCTCCGTTCAAGCCGCGTGGGAAAGCTATCGCCTCCGTCTTCAGCGGGAACTCTCGGAACGGATCAACAACCGAGTTTATCCCCAACGAGATCAACCTGCCGCATGATCCCTTCGTCAATGGACAGCCCATTGAAGTCTTCTTGTACAAGGATGCTAGCGATTGCCCCATTTGTTTCTTGTCATACCCGCCGTATCTAAACCACACGCGATGCTGCGACCAACCAATCTGCAGCGAGTGCTTCGTCCAGATCAAACGACCGGACCCCCACTTTCCGGAGGGACACAACGAGAACGACCCGAACCATAATCCGGAAGACGCTGCAGGCCTCTTGGTGTCGGAGCCCGCATGCTGTCCATACTGTACACAGCCGGATTTTGGCGTCACGTACGACCCGCCACCGTTCCGTAGAGGTTTGACGTACACAATATCCCCAACTATGCTAGGCTCTATAAGCATCGCCATGTCTTCGAGCAGCTCGGTAAACTCGGCATTGTCACCAGCTCTCGGCTCTCCCGGCAGCGGCCGCCGGCGGAACCAGTCTCTGTCTGCTAGTAGCCCCAATGTCATCCTGACAGATAGGATCCGGCCGGAATGGGCTACGAAACTGCAGGCAGCACGGGCCCACCAGGCAAGGCGAGCTGCGGCGGCGACAGCATTGCATACCGCCGCGTTTCTTATGGGAAATGCCGATAACCGGGCGTTTCGCAGCCGGTTTAGCAGGCGAAACACTGGCGGATCGGGATCTGCTGGCGCGTCTCCTGGCGGAGTCAACAATGGTGATACCGACAACAGGGATAGCGGGCCCGGTACCCCATCACAGGCCGGTGCCGATCAATACCGAGGGGGCCCAAGCCGCGGTGTGGGCTCTGGTGGAGGGGAAAATCGGCGCAGTCGCCTCGAGGATCTTGAAGACATGATGTTCATGGAGGCAGTCCGCCTGTCACTCGCCGCCGAGGAAGAGCGCAAGCGCAAAGCGGAGAAGGAGGAAAAGAAAGAGGCGAAGAAGCGAGAGAAGGAGGAGCGAAAGGCCGCAAAGGCCGCTGCAAAGCAAGGCGGGCCTTACGACGCTGCCGGTAGCCGCAGCAGCCATAGCTCAGCGAGCGCAAGCAGCCTAAGCCTACCTGGACTTGGCTTTGGGAGGAAGCGAGGCAATAGCGCTACCAGCAATCTCCGAATTGAAGCCAGCGTGGCCGGTGCCATGGCTACTAGTGGCTCCCCAAATTCGGAGTCAAACGCCAAAGACAAAGGGAAGGGAGTAGATCGCGCCGTCTCCACAGCCGGAGAGACTGCTCAAGCTGCTGCTTCTGATCCAGCCAGCTCGGCAAGCCATTCTGCATCTTCTAGTCCGCGGCCGATTCCCACTCCGCATCTTCCAGCCGGCCCCTCTCATCTGCGACAAATGAGCAATGCGTCGTCCGTTTCGTCGTCGGTCTTAGACAGCCAACCCGGGAGCTTTACATCACCTTCTCACGTCCAAGACGGTCGCGGTAGCGGTCTTACCCTTGGTAGCCGGTCCGGTGCTAGCGAGGACAGTGGTGATCAGGATCGAGACCGGGACCCTAGCTCTAGCACTGAGCCCATGTTCAACTATAGGAGTCTGGCAGAAGTGGTTGGTGTGAGCCTAGAAGGGGAGAATGCTGGAAGACGCCTCAGCCAAGTCGAAGCCGAGAGTAATGCCAGAGAGCAGGTAGGAGACTCCCGGTCTCAACAAAACCTTGAATCTAGTGACGCGGGAACCTCCAGAGCGGTTGGGCCTGGGGATGGCATCACCGTGGGGCCATCTGATTACGTCCCCCAGAGTCAACTGAGTAGCCCTGAGTCTGGAAACAGCGAAGGAGATCCGAAGGACGTCCAGCAAAGCGCAGCGCCTGCCACCTCGAGTTCACTGTCTCCTCCCACGGTCACAGTCACGCCTGATACACCGGAGGCAAGGGGCGTTGACGAAGAATTCAAACAACTTGGTCACGACGCTGTTTGTGGGTCACGCACATCAGATAGCGCAGTAGTGGGATGATCCGTCGAGCCTGGTCGGGCGCTCCGGCAACAATGGTCGATATCTCTAGGAGGAAGAAAACAAAGGCAGACCGGTCGTCGTGAAGTACAAGGAACGCCTTGAGGAATTGACTGGGCGTCTGCGAGACAGACGCTCCCGGTGACAAGGACAGCGAGATGGCAAGGAAGGCAGATATGAGTCGTTTTCTTGGCTAGTGGTATGGGAGTGCAGAATTACGATGTGTCTGTCACAGGGCTTTGGTTTATCCTATTCCACTCTCACTCTCCTCCGGATGTATTTGCTTTTATGTTTCCCTCTTTATCCTTTTCTCTGCATTTTCTGTCCTCTCAATACGCTTACGGATCCTCGGGGTGGGCGGGTCGAACACATGTCGTAAGAATGGCCAACTGAAATCATGGCACAGGTGACGGAACGGAGTCTGGAGCACCTGGCGCCTACGGTCTTGTTTTACTTGCGTTTTAGAAATCGAGTACCAGCATTGTCCCTTTTCCTGACCAACATGTACTGAAGATGACGGGTATGATATCTAACGCTATTAAATTATTTTGCTCTTCTTCAGTGCATCATGCCTCGCTACAGAGATAACGCGACGGGTTACTAGCTTGCTGGTGCGTGTTGAGCAGTTTCTCTCATCTGCCTCGCTTCCTCATACGCAGCAACTATGCCGTCGTCGGGGACAACCCCACGATCGGCTTCCCGTCGGTTGTTGACATAGCCTCGGCGTGGACTGTCCCAGCCGCGATCTATCCACGATCCCAGCGCGGGCCACAGCTCTTTCCGGACGAGGTTCACCACCTTCTCTTGACGTGCCGAGTCCTTTGCTTGTTCAAGATCAGACAGAACCCCGCGCCACTCGGCCATCGTCTCATCCAGCTCAGCAATGGACGACACACCGCAAACGCTAGCACCGAGTTTGCGCGCGACGCCATTGGACATGATAACATCTACACCAACTCCCGCTGCCGCCCCGACCCGAGCCCACTCGCCCAGCGACCAGCGGATCGCGACCGACTCCAGCCGCTCGCCTGCCGCCGCGGCGAGCTCGGCCAGTTTCTTACACGCTAGGCGTAGCCCGGGCGGTGAGGGGTGCCACTGGGCTAGTGGAGAGGGCAACGGTCTTGTCTCTGCCGAGTTCTTACCTACCTCATCCAGGGTTGCCGTCGTCGTCGGTTCCTCGTTCGGATCTGCCGGGATGCCCCGGCTCGTGAGCAGGCCCATGCCGAGTATGCTCGCGTTGAGCACGACGTCGACGTTGGCCCTCATGAGGCGGGCTAGCGGGGAGAGGGCCTGGCCGGCGGTCTCGGCATGCTCGGCCAGCCACGAGGCGCCCAGCCGGCGGTTCTGCACGGTGAAGTTGCCGTAGCTCATGACGGCGTCGAGGGGCTCCCCCGTCTCGCGATAGACCATCTCGGCGAGGTCGCAGAGCGTGTCGACGGGGAAGCCGCTGATTCCCACGTAACGGACGATGCGCTCCTCATCGCGCAGCCGGCGGAGCTCGCGCACCGCGGCGAGGACCTCGGCCGACGTGACGAACTCGACGTCGTGCGCGTAGACCAGGTCCAGGTAGGGAGTGTGCAGCCGCTGCAGGCTGCGGAGGATCGAGTACCGGATCCAGGAGGGCGAATAGTCGAATTCGGTGCTGGCGATGCGGCCGGCCTTGGTGACGATGGCGAAGCTCGAGCGGGGGAGGGGGACAGGGTTAGGGTCGGACTCGGTGGGTTGCGGGTTCATGAGCGCGTCCAAGGCGTTACCGAGGAGGACTTCCGAAGGCCCGTAGTACGGGCTCGTGTCGAAGGCGGTGATGCCGTGCGAGATTGCGCGCGCGACAATGTCGCGGTAGGGCATTGAGTGGGGGTCAGCTACATATTGCGTGTTGAAGGTCGCCGTGCCGAGGATGAGGGGAGGGAGTACGGTGTGTAGCGGTGGTCGGGTAAAGGGCGAGCACGAGGCAGTTGCGTTCTTTGCGGCGGCCATGTCGGCAAGTTAGATTCGGTCTTTTTTTTTTTTTTTTTTCTCGTTCTGTTAGTGAATCTTTATGTTGCGGGAAAACAACCATCGTGATTGCGACATATTTCGTCTCGACGGAGTGATTCTTCTCGGAGCGGGCGGCGACGGCAAGTGGGGTTGGGAGTCTAGGCTCGGCCAGAGGCCCCAGATTTATCTATTGATGTAAAACATCATGAACTTGCGGCATGCCAGAAAATCTCTGGCTCAAATTGGCCGACTCATAATTAGATGGAGATGCAGCTACAGAGGCTTGCTAGACTGTCTCTGGAACGCCTACACCTCTGCCAGGGTCACAAAACGGACTTCGCCACTGCCAAGCCCCCAAAAACGCTAGCAACGGAAGCTAAGCTACTGTAACACAATATATAGTGGACAAAGAAAGTCAAATATTAGCATTTTATTGTAGCACCCCCTGAGTCTATACACATTTGAAGCCGTCTGGGCATACTAAGAGCTAGCCGAAGTAAAAAGTCCTCGGGGACTGCCTCCCAAGCAGCCTCTATCACATCATGTAACTGCTGTGGTCCCAATGCCTGAATATCACCGCTTGGGCAATGATTCTCCATCCAGTCTTTGAGCCACGGCCAGACATTCTCGATGGGCGCAAGATCCGGTGATTCAGGTGGCCACCGTATAACCTCGATTCCTAGTGTGTCAAGTAGGTCCTTGGTTGCTCGAGCTCTGTGGGCTGAAGCATTGTCTTGTTGGAAGATGATGGGTCCGTGACGTTGCTGGAATTCTGCCACCATTGGGATAATAAACCGCCGGTAGTTGTCTCCATTAATGCTACCGTATTCCTTTTCCCAAATAAATGACGGTCCTTTCTGGCCTCCCATAAAAGATCCCTAAAACATCCAGCCTTTAGGCTTCCTCCTTTTCAGTGCGTGTTTCCTTAGATCGTCAGTCTTATCTATCAATACGCGTTTCTTCCACATTGAGTCATTGACGGCCCAGGTTTCGTCAGAGAAAAGAACCCGCAACCAGTCTTCTGGGCGAGGGCGAAGCCGTAACTGTAGTTGGCACCAGGAGACCCGTCTTCGTAAATCAGCTTCGTCGTGATGGACTTCTTTAGGTCGGATAAAGGAATCCCACCCAAGATCGTGAACTGCACGCGTAAGAGCCACATCGCCATATAGATTAAGGGGTGGTGGAACTCGGTAACGTAGCTGGTAGAGGGGCGTGTAACGGTTGTTCCCGGTCTCGAGCCACTGCCGTAGAAGTGCCCGTTCTGGGGTTGTAACAGCTCCCTTTCTAGGGTTCTTTTTCTGGGGGGTAACTGGGCCGTTGATAGCTCTTTCCACCTGGTGCTGGGTGTATTTGGTGCATTTGACTATCTCCTCATACGTATGGCCGAAGGGCTCGGATTTGGATACGGTCATCCTGGGTTAGTTCTGGGTGTAACGGGCTGAGCCCGGTGCAGGCCTTGGCAACCCTCGGCCAAACCCTGACAAGCACGGGCCACCAAACCCCCTGAATGAAGCTATTCCCAAACGTCCACCACCGAAGATTCTAGCAACACGCTCGGGCCACCACACTCATTGAGAAAAGAGGCCCAAAGAATTCCAAGAACCACCTATCTTTCCTTTCTCTCCTCAAGTTCAGTGTACTCGTAGAGCCGTCACTTAGATAGTTGCAATATACTCCTGAGACCGTTACACCCCCCCCCCCCCCCGACTGGCTTAGGAAACTCTGGTATAACCTATTACAGGTTTCCTGAACTTGCGAGCCCCGAGGCCGCTTTGGAGCTTGGAGCCTCTGGTCCTTGTCAGCTTGTAGGGTTGGGGTCGGTGGTCGGGTTCCGAAGTCTGCAAGCCACTTGTTGAGTTATAGGTCTAGGAGTGTAATCCAAGTTTTCCGTCTCAATGTTCCTGATCGGGATGTCTTTATAGGCTTCAGCTGCTATACTTTCTTGTATATTGGCCCGGGGCAAAAGGTAGTTAGTGGGATGTGGTTTTGGGTGTAGGTGTATTGACTGTCCTAAGGGTGGGGTGTCCTATAAGTGGGTACGTCAACTTAGTTCGCAGCTGGCTGGGGCCAAAGGGGAGGTTTTATTTCTCATAATAATGCTATACTACCTAGTAATAATTCAACCATTGCGACATGCGGCTTCTATGTCAGATGACTTGGTAAAGAGTGACAATACAGCTATATGGAACAGCTGAACTCTATACCTATCCATTTCCTGTGTACGGTTTGGAAAGTTTGCCACCAATACTCTTATTTATAACTTCTCTAAGCGCAGTCTTTTGTATAGCTTAACAGCTAAAGGTATAAATCTCTGAATGAAAATGTCCCGGTTTAGCGGGACCCGAACCCCCCCCCCCCCCCCCCCCCCCCCAAACAAAAAAAAAAAAAAAAAAAAAAAAACTAATTCACTATTTCGAGGCCGTGACCGTGACTGTGACCGGCGGTGCCGTTACAATGCTGGTTATCCGTACAACCCTAGCTAGGCTTTGTGCTTGTTTGCAATACTCCTCGGCAATTCCCCTGACGTCGCAGCTATAATAACAGCTCCCGAGCGCGATATCGATGATGAAGGCGGGTAGATACCCCACAGTCGCTTGGACCCAGGGCTCTATGCCTTTATCTCCCGTGACGTAGCTATATAGCTTCAAGGACGAGATCGACGCGATGATGCGGGTGCCGGCAACAATGAATATTATATACGGATTAGTCGAAAAGTGCGGCAAGAAATATAAGCGAAAGATGGCGTTGAGCACTAGTGTGTGGAGGAAGCAATATGATAATAGCAAACGGCGCTCGACGGGGGTGCAACTGCCGGTTGTATCATTATCTGCTTTGATATCGTTATCCAATTTTTCGTCGCTCATTTTTGCCGTCTGTCTGAGTGAGATGATGTTGGGACTTTAGCTGAAAGATGGATGAGGATGAAGGCTGAGGTCAAGGGAGAGGTAGCTGGATAGCTCACAACCTGGGAGGCCAGATTGCAAACCAGTTCGCGGGTTGAATTTGACAATGGGTTTGCAGTGTCGACTGCTGCCTAACAACCCCGCAGACACTGCCGGTTATCCGGCTTTGGAGAACCAACAGATCGCCGGCAGCAGTTCCCGACCCTCAGTAAACTGGCGCTAGACCTCTTCTCGATTCCAGCGATGGCGGCAGACTGCGAGAGAGCCTTCAGCCTGGCGAAGCTTACTCTTACTACCCAGGGACTTGCAATGGACCCAAAGACGCTCGAGATGGTTCAATGTTTGGAACTGGGTTCGCGGCGATGCAGTTACCACTCGGCGGTTTCAAGCCAGCGGTGTCTGCCGATGAGGCCGCTGGTCTATAACGGCTGCCGGGGCGGGTGATATAACAGGCGCGGTCATGGAGAGATGCACAAGCAGTAGAGGTGCTAGGAGGCCTCGTAGTAGTTTCAAGTATGTCAATCAAGTCGCAAGTACGCCCAATCAAACAATCATGTCTTCGGGATATTCAAATAACTCAAGTTTCGCTGTGGAAATTGACTTGATTGACTCGTGGGCAGCGCTGATCAACATACCTTGTGGTCTCTTATAAAAGCTGCAACACTATTGACCTTGGACTGACGGAGCTTGTTGACGATCCAGGTAGTGAGCTCGAAGTCATTTTGGCACTTGTCGCGGTCGGGTTCCCTCATCTCCAGCGGCTCCCACTCCTAAGTGAAAGCAGCGAGTTCGGCGACCATAATGACAAAAATTCGAGTTCCGCGACTGCAGACGCAACAGACAGCAGGCTAGTACTGAAAATGTTAGCACAAGCAAAATGTACCTAATGGAGGTGTGGCGTCACACTTACTGGCGAGTTTGAACAGATGCGATTGGATCGGGAAGCGCCTGGAGAGGAACACTGCGGCGCTGTCGAATGAAAAATATTGGTTTAAGAAGAAAGTTGTTGGTGGGGCGATTGCCAACTGGGAAATGAATTTATTGAGGAGTTGGAAAAATTACGGGTGGTGTGCCTGCACTAAAATTTTGGGTCTTTTCCCAGCTTGCGAGTCAAACCTCCGTAGGGCTTGCCTCCCTCCAACTTCTACTCCGTACTGCGTGTATTGTGGCCCTGTTGCGCATCAATGGCAAGCCTTTGCCATGACTCACCATCACTCTGCTCAATTGAACAGCGACTATAGCATGTTTGACACCTTGTTCACTCGACAAGCTATCTATTCGGAGACCCATTGGATCTAATCACTTGGGAACGATGTTCTCATCACTCTCCGAAGCCACTTAGGCACTTCCCCAACATAAGCTCCATACAACATCCAATCGGCTTCATGGAGAACTCTAGCGCTGACGGCACTACCCGGCCGGGAACTTTGATTCTAGGCCGTTAGCAAACAGTTATCTGACCCGGCGTCTTGGGAGGGATGCCTGCCAAGAGCCAGGCCGCTCAACCGCGTTGCCATGCTCTCCAAGACCATGACGTTACGCCGTCAATTCCATGTGGTCTGGTGCAGGACGCAAACCAGATGGCCGCTCATTCTCACCCGTCTCTCAGATTTATTTCTCAACACCCCCATGTTTCAATGTCATGATTCTCCATCGGACGGCCAAGCGGCCGGTTCGAAGTTTAGCATGTGAACGAACCGGATCCCCCATCGGCATTGATTAGTATCATCTGAGCATGGAGTAGTGGACAGTGTACGCGTCGATTCGAAGCTGAGATCTGGATACTCAATAGCTGTCCCTTGCATCTACATTGGGCCCTTTTGTCTTTTCGGACGAGATCACCCTGCGATTGGTTTAGGCTAAAGAGGCCATGACCCTGCCCTCCACGAGCAATATCAGCCTCTTTTACGGCCTTGTTTCTGACTCTATGCTGATCGCCAACCAGAACCCCCGGTTCCCCCTTCCGTTCCGCTCCGCTTAATATCCCATAGCACCCCGCATCAGAAACATTGCTCATTTATTCCCCAGGGCATCTGCTTTATCCTTCCAATCATGGACATCTGATCTTCGCCAAACACCAAGAGCATGGATTCCTTCCAGCTCCTTCCATGCGTCTCCGCATTCCTCTCTGGAAACAATGGTACCGCTTCAGGTTATTAGCGTGCCATCCAAGGACAGAAGGGGCCCTCCGAAGACAACCTCGGAGCGTCACCCGTGGACCAACCAGAGCCAAGCGAATGCCGATGACCGTTCTTTGCTCGTGTGAATCCTGGGATGGTGTCAGAGGTGAGCTGGATTCCGGTACCTCCAGCAGTAGCGGGCTAGGCTACCAGCCACCACCCCTGGCCGCTTCTTCGGCTTGGTTGTGCCGCTTGCCTACTAGGGTGTAGCCCACGACCGGCTTGGGTCGTCATCTCGATATTGGTCATGTTCCCTTCTGTATCCGCGGAAATAACGTCCGAGGGCCCCCGTCCCGGTTGGTCGGCCTCGGTCTAAAATCAGTGCGGCGAGTGCTATATAAGAATTTCCCCCGAACCATTGGTCGGCCCGCGGCTCGCGGTTGCTTGTTGCCGTTGTCACCAGAGGTGTTCTACCAGACTCCAAATCACCAAGATGCGTTTTCTTGAGAGCGTCGCACGCGTAGCGGGCGTCCTGGGCCTCGGTGAGCTCGTCTGACCCGGGTGGTCGCCGGCTTTTTTCGACTGACACTGGCGTCCCGATCACAGCGCGAAGGCAGTTCGACTCGGACTCGACCGTCTACGAGGATCCAGAGACCGGTCTTACATTCGCCTCGTACACCACCGAACGCGGTATCATATACCGTGTCGCTATCCCGGATCCCGTGCCCGAGGACAAGGTCTTCGACACGGTGCTGCAAGTTGTAGCCCCTATTGACGTCGGCTGGGCTGGCTGGGCCTGGGGAGGCCACATGACCTACAACCCCCTTGCCGTTGTTTGGGCCAATGGGACCAACAACCCAGTCCTGTCATCACGGATTGCCTAGTGCGTCCCCCCGATTGCCAGAATGTAGGATCCACTTGGCAGCTACTAACGCCTTCACTACAGTGGTTACTTCAGCCCCCCATCCAATCCGGATGCGCAGTACACCATCCTGAGTACAGGTTCGCACGTCAACGAGACGCACTATCAGGTCACGGCCAAGTGCACAGGATGCTCGAGGTGGGGTGATGAGGACATTGGCTTCACCGAGCTCGACCCCGCGTACCAGAGCACCATGGCTTATGCTTATTCCGACATGCCTGTCGACACGCCCAGCGACGAGGAAACAAGCTTTGGCATCCATTTGAGCTTGGGACACCCAATATACGATCTGGCCACCGGCGCAAACGCCGACTTTGAGGCCAAGATTGCGGAGCTCGAGTAGGTAGCATCAAGGACCCATGTACTAAGTTTCCGTCCGTGGTTCCTGTGATGAATTTGGAAACGTAAGCGTAAGAGTCGGTGATTAGGTTAGGCCAGGACAGGCCACTGGTTAGACGCTAGGATTATCAAATCACAGATTTTGGAGACCCAACTTAAGCTCTCGTCCGTCCAAAATTCTTATGCAAGATTAAAATGAGTTACGAAAGAGGCATTGCTGAGGCCAGTACCTGGAATTAATCCAACCGATCTTCTCAATCCTAGAATACGACGGTCACTAATTAATGCAAGCATGCCTTGCGCGAGGGGTGCAATTGCCGGCCCGAGCCAGACCACCCGGGTGAATGGGCGGGCTATTGGCCATGGCAGTTTACAATGATGGACTGAGCAAATCCGATTCCATTTAGGAGCCCAGACACAGGGGTTAGTGTGCAGGGGGCCTCTCTCCAAGGGACCTATACCCGTCAGGAACTACATACCTCGTCTCCCTTCTGATTACAGACGTGTTTCACTCAACCCCAACAACTGAGGCAACAACACCTTTTTGTACGATATGCTTGCTTGGCTTGGGCTTATTGCCTCATTTCACGCCCTCGCTGTCGCCATCGACTCACCAGGTCGGACAGTTGACCTCGGGTACGGCGTGTACACCAGCGTATTCGCCAACACCTCGGGACTCAACATCTGGCGAGGTATTCGGTATGCGGCACCGCCTTTAGGGCCACTCCGATGGCAAGTCCCCCAACCGCCCGCCGTAAACCGCACTACCGTCGTCGCCGACACTCCGGGGCCGGCCTGTCCTCAGGTGCTATCCGCGAAACCGGGCGCGAGCGCGGTATTCATCCCCGGGAACGAGGACTGCTTGTTTCTCAATGTCTATTCTCCGGAACCCCCAAGCGAGCCTTCTCCGAGCCCTGGGCTACCTGTCCTCGTGGTCATACACGGAGGCGGCTACGGGCTCGGTGATGCATCGCAGGACATGTCTGACTTTATTGGTACCAACGGTAACTCGTTAGTTGCCGTAACTATACAGTATAGGGTATGGAGTTGGAGCCTCATGTCCAGACCCGGGGGCTTGCTGATGGTGTCTCCCAAATCTAGCTCGGAGCATTTGGGTTCCTCGCGTCTGAAGATGTCAAGTCCCGCGGGGTCCTCAACGCTGGCCTCCTAGACCAGCGTTTTGCGCTGGAGTGGGTGCAAGAGCATATCTCGAAGTTCGGCGGTGATCCAAAACGGGTGACAGTGTACGGCGTTTCAGCAGGTGCCGGGTCAATTCTATTGCATGCCGTGGCGCAGAATGCGTCAATGGGTACCAACTTGTTTAAGAATGTCAGCTTGAATCCAACTCCGAAAACGGTGTCCGTTCCCGGTCAACCAAGAAGTTGAGGGCTGACTCTGATGCCAACTCGCTCAGCTCATCGCAGCATCGCCATGGATACCGACGCAGCCATATTACAACGATCCGATCCCGACTCAGCACTACCGCAACTTTGCGTCATTAGCAGGGTGTCAATCCCAGCTCGATACGTTTGATTGTTTGGTGTCTAGAGGCTCCTTGACATTGCAGTACGCTGCCCATCTGGTGTCTACAAACCCTCCTACACCACATGGAAACTGGTACGTGGAAGGAGAGTCATTTAACGTAATAGGCCCTGACGAAGGTTCTAGGGCGTTTATCCCGGTCACGGACGGCTCGTATATCCTAGGACCTCCCAGCTTACAGCTCGCTCGAGGTCAAGTCAACGGCGAGAGGCTGCTTGTAGGGGTCAGTCCCGCCATGAAGGCCCCAGTGAACTACGTAGCATCCTAATGCCCTGCAGAACAACGCAAACGAAGGGTCGCTCATACCGCCGTCCGGCATCGTGACGCAGAACGACTTGATCGCTTGGCTCAAAGAAAATTTTCCAAATCTATCCGAGACAAATGTCACCAGCATCCTAGACTTCTATCCGAGTGACGAGGGCCCGGTCGACCCCACGTCTGCAAGATATGAGACGGACGGCTATGGCCCCGGAACGGCTGTCAACATCAGCCAGGTGGCGACCGGGCAACAACAACGCTGCTACGTATGTTCAGCGACAGCGGTTCTCAGCATAGAATTTACTAACCAATCCGTTGCCAGAACATCTACGCCGAGGCGTCCGTTATATGCCCAAGCTACTGGTTTGCTAGTGCTTTCTCAGCATCCGGTAAAGCCGCGTATCATTACCAATACTCCGTTCCATTTGCGGTACACGGCGCAGATGTTGCCGCCTATTACGGGCCGCCAACTGAGAATCAGGGACCCGAGCTTGTCACCGCCTTTCGCAGTCAGTTCGCTCATCGCCGTCGTTGGTGGAAGACGTTCATCACGCTAACAGGGCCATTTCATCCAGAAATCTACGGGAACTTCATTACCAAAGACGACCCCTCGTTGTCAGATACCGACGCCAACGGTCCGTCCTCCTTAATCGTAGATGCACCAAACCCAATTAGCAGCTGGTAAGAAACCTTGGCCCTTTCCTGCCAGCTCCCGAAAGAGCTTCGCAGAAGACCACTGACCGCCTTGTTCCACATCCCAAGGCCTCGATGGACAGATCCCGCTCCAGCTCTCATCAATCTCAACCAAACCGGGGGCACTCCTTACACCGTCATGTCCTCAACTGGCGTTCGCGTGACGCAATTTCGAAGTCCCGGGCTGTCTAACAACTTCACTTTGGCGGATGCATATGCATGGGAAGGCGGCCGAGGGCGTCGCTGTGTGTTCTGGAGAGAGCTCAGTCCGCATGTGCCGCAGTGAGGAGCCGACAGATATTGAGCGCTGCTGGTAGGGTAGGGGGCTGCTGCATGCACTCTTTGCGGAGCCGAGGAATTACCCGCTGTCAACTGCCGTTGTCCTAGCGTACCAAAGATACTACCTTGCGTTAGCAGTCTGGGCACTATAGCAGCCGGAAGCCGGCGGCTGAAACTAGCCATACATTACTACTTCTGTGATGCTAGTGTCTGGGGTTTATTATTGGATGGAATGGTTGCGCGGCCCTTGAACAGCAGTCGGCCCCCTAAATATGACACCACTAAACTCCAACACCCACGCTACTGATGAACATTGCGACAACACGATTCCACCCCGGGGAGATGTCGTCGTAGCCACTCTATGTAGTTTTCACCATGGGCAAATTCACATCTTGTCTCACTTTCGCGGCGATCCTTTTATGGCCTGTGAACGCCAGGTTCCACGGTGCGAACACAACATCAGGATGCAAGGCGGTCCCTGGCAGCGACGGATGGCCATCTTTGGAGCAATGGAGAGCTCTTAACCAATCCATCGAGGGGAGACTCCTTCAACCGGACCCTCCAGGCGCTGTCTGCCACCCGGAGCATGCCTCATACGATGCTACCGCATGCCCGGGGATCCAGGCCTCGTGGTTTACCGAGCCCCTGCACTCCGGCGATCCCGTGTCCTCCATGTGGAACAACTGGAATAACGACACCTGTCTGCCAAACCCAACGCTTACGTGCAGTTCAGATGGATATCCCATTTACGTAGTAAATGCCACGACAGCGGAGCATGTCAAGGCCGGTGTGGATTTCGGTCAGTTAGCTCACAACGAGCCTGCAGAGAAAAGACTGACTCCGCGTGCCGATATAAATAGCGAGAGAGCACAATATCCGCTTGATCGTCAAAAATAGCGGTCACGATTACGTCGGCCGCTCGAGCGCTCCTAACGCGCTGTCTATCTGGGTCCACCATATGAAGGAAATCAAGATGCACCCGGATTCGTTCCAGCCAGCAAATTGCAACATCACCATCGAAGGGCACGCGATTACCGCAGGCGCAGGAACGCAAATGCTGGAGGCATACCGAGTCACGGCCATGCAAAACAGGACCGTAGTCGGGGGCAACGGCAGGACGGTTGCCTTGGGCGGCTACATCACCGGTGGCGGACACAGCATTCTAGCGCCGCACTACGGAATGGCGGCGGACCAAGTGCTGGAAATGGAGCTGGTGACGCCCGCGGGGGAGATTGTGACTGCCAACGAGTGTCAGAACACGGATTTGTTTTGGGCTATGAGGGGGGTAAGTACCTCACGCTATCTCATGCTTTTCACCTCCGCCATTCCCAATAGGAAGCTACACACAACGGCCTGACTATCTCGATTCAGGGCGGCGGCTCAACCTTCGGGGTCCTCACATCCGTCACGCTCAAGACCATCCCCAGCCCCGAAGTGACCAGCTTCGACTTCTACTTCACCACCCCGTCCACCAACCCGCACGCGCTCGACGCGATAACCTACTTCATCAGCAAGCTCCCCTCGCTCCTCGACGTCGGGATCTCAGGCTACCCGCTCCTCTTCCGCTCGGCCCCGAACCAGGCCGACGGCGGCCAGACGCTCGTCAGCGGCATGGTCGGCAAGCTCATCACGGTGCACACCGACGGCGACGGCAGCAACCGCGACACGATCCTCGAGCAGGTAAACCCCCTATTCGCGCACATCAACAGCACCTGGTCGGACGGTGGCGCGTTCCAGTTTTCCACCAGGACCACGGCGTACGCCTCGTTCGGCGCGTGGTACGAGGAGAACTACGACCCGTCGGCCGTCGGCCATAGCAACGTCATGGGCTCCCGCCTGCTCGACCGCGCCGCCCTCGAGGCCAACCTGACGGCCACCAAGGCCGCCTTCGACGGCTTCTCCTCCGGCGGCGGCTTCGCCACCACGGCTTACATCGTCTCGGGCCCGGCCGTGTGGGAGGCCCAGCCGCGCGGCGGCCAGGGCACGGCTGTGCACCCGGCTTGGAGGCGGACCTGTGTCCACGCGAGTAAGTCCGAGTCGTTTCTCTTCTCTCTCTCTCCGTGTGTGTATTGTTGCGTTAGATAGTGGGACAGTAAGGGCTAATGATGCGTGCTTCTCGCTCTACAGCCGCTAGCTTCAACTTTCCCGCCTTGAATGCTACGGCGACGGCGCTGGCTATTGATCGCGCGGGTGCTGCTGCTGCGGCGCTGCGCGAGTTGAGCCCTGATACGGGAGCGTATGTGAACGAGGTGCGTGCTTGGTACCTCTGCTCCGTCAAAGGTCGGCGTTACTGACTACCGGCTCTCTCCTGTTACCCTTACAGGCCAACCGCTACGAGCCGGACTGGCAGCAGACGTTTTGGGGGGACAATTACGAACGGTTGCTGCGCATCAAGCGGGCTGTGGACCCGGATGATGTGTTTTGGTGCCAGCCCTGTGTTGGGAGTGAGAGATGGGAGGAGGTAGGAGATATGTTGTGCCGTGTCTGAATCGCTGGTGTAAACGCCATATTCAGTCCGCATTCAGCTTAGGGCTTATTAGCCTCTTATCTAAGAGTCGCTACCAAAGCTCGGGATGTTGATGAGGCGAGGAGTGATGGAATTCAATGGGGCCTTCTTGGCACGGGCTTGTCATCACGTAATGGGTGATGGTGGGTGGTTGACTGCCACCTATCACGTATTCCTTTGGCACAGCTCCGAGAATCGCTCGCTTCCACGGCCGTCCCTAAGGAGAAATAATAGCGTTCGTGTGTTGAGTTTGTAGTTGTGAGTCTGGTGCAGCTATTCTGTACGCTCGAGTCTCGATTTCTCTTTTAGGGGTTCCGATACTTAAGCAAGACATTCTGCCGTCACATGCCCTTTTCATCCTTGATGTAGAAGGGCATTGCTCAATATGCTATAAAACGAAGGGCGATGGGGTAGTGGGATCATGGGGGTATATGAATTTGGGTCTGGGGAAACCCAAACTTGGAGTAATCGTGCGGGGAACTTTTAGTTTCCCCCATGAGGGTGGGATGGGAACGCACGGGGGTTGCATTTTGCGAAAAAGGTGGGCGGGAACGTGATTCGGTTCTGCTCGCCACAGGCGCGCAAGTGGCATTCGGCAGTCGGCAGCTGCTGTACGGCCTGTACACAGTAGTTATTCGTGGCCAGTTCCCGCGAACCAATTTAGCGGTCCAACTTGAAGCGGGAAGGCGGGGTGTTGCACCTGTCCTCACCACCTGGCTACAGGCAACTAAATCAACTCCTGTTCTGTGTTGCTATTTGTCTTCCATGGCCAGCACAGTTGGGCACCCGAACAACCGAGTCGACTGACGGCCAACTGTCAAGATGGCAAAGCCAACCCTCACCAAGGCCGCTCGGCGCTTGCACTCTTTCTGTCTGCTTTTGGCGCTGGGATCGTTTGTCTGGGGGTAAGAGCATCCATCCTCCGCCTCGTTGCATCCGCACAGATATGTGATTAGATCTGATGTATGATACTCCAGATACAACGTTGGCGTACTCGCATCCGTGCTCGTGCACCCGGGATTCCAGAAGGCGCTACGCCAACCCGATGCCTCCCGGAGCGGCCTGATCACGGCCATCTACTACCTTGGCACCTGGCTTAGCTATATCTTCCTCGCTCATCCCGCCGCCGACAAGCTCGGCCGCCGCTATGCCTCCTTAGCGGGCATGTCCGTGACGTGCGCCGGCCAGGCGCTACAGGCCGGTGCCACCGGCCCGCACGCGCTGGGGATGGTGGTCGCCGGCCGTATTATTGCCGGCATGGGCACGGCCATCATCTCGACCAGCGTGCCTCTCTATCAGAGGTAAGCAGACAGCCCGTATAGATCTTGCCCCGGGGGGATAATCTTGCTTATCGATACGCCACCCGCAGTGAAATAGCTCCGCCGAAGCACCGCGGCCGGTATGTGGTCATGAACCATGTGGGTTTTGTGGCGGGTCTTGCATCTGGATTTTGGTTCGTCACCCGTCACTCCAAATCCTCAAAGAACTTGCAGCGCTGACAACCTTTAGGGTGGGATATGCCATGACGTTCTGGGATGATGAGCGGGGAAGCTCGGTGGGCTGGCGCTTCTCCCTTGGCGCCTCCTTCATTCCAGCTATTCTCTTCGTCGCTGGACTTCCATTTATGCACGAGTCGTATGTAGACTGTACCACTCCGCAATCGCTGTCCTGCTCACTCCTCGATCAGACCCCGTTGGCTCGTCGAGCACGGCAGAACCGACGACGCCCTTGAGACCCTAGAGTACTACCGCGAAGGGTATTACACGCCGGGCGAGATCCAGACCGAGCTCGCCGAGATTGAGCGCTCCGTCGCGTCCTTTAGGATATCTGGTCTTACATGGATCTCCCTCTTCACCGACAGCAGCCTATTTGCGCGCATGTGGCGATCCGCCTTGCTGCAGTTCATGGCGCAAATGTGTGGTGCCACGGCTATGAAATACTACCTGCCGGCGCTGTTCAGGGCTCTGGGATTCAGCCACCGCGTGTCCTTACTCGCAGGCGGAATTGAGAGCACTTTGAAGACTGGGTGTACCGTGTTAGAGATGCTGATCATTGACAGGGTTGGCCGCAGGCTCACGCTTGCAGTAGGGGCTGCTGTCATGGCCTTCGCGTTGCTGGTAGGTGATAATCCGGTACGCAAGTATATGCAATGAGGGAGTGGCTAATTTCCCTAGGTCAACGGCGCTCTTCCGCTTGCTTATCCCGACAATGTAAACAGAGCTGCCGACTACGCCTGCGTCGTCTTCGTCTTCATCTACTCTCTTGGTTACAGCATGGGCTTCGGTCCGGCGGCTTGGGTTTACGGCTCCGAAGTATGAAAGCCAACCCCACCAAGCTATCAGGGTGGTGTAGTAACGGTACCATATGGCTGACTTGGATACTCCTAGATCTTCCCTACTGCCGTCCGGGCTCGTGGGCTGAGCTTCGCCGCTTCGGGCGGCGCCGTCGGCTCCATCATCGTCGCCCAGATATGGCCCATTGGTATTGCCAACCTTGGATCTAAGATCTACTTTTTCTTCATGGCCATCAATTTGGTTTGTGTGCCTATCATCTACCTATTCTATCCGGAGACCAAAGGGCGACCGCTTGAGGCCATGGATGCCTTGTTTGGAGGAAGCAGCCCGGGAAGTTCAACAGAGAATCTACTCTATATCCCGAGGAGACGTGATGAGGAGCGGGATCATCACGAGGGTTGAATTTCGAAACCTTTACTGTAGGGACAATGCCGTGGGAATTTGTAGTGTCCTTACAAGGCCGTTATCGGCAGTTGGAAGCTACTATCTATAAGGGTAGTCCTTGGGGCTCTATACATTCTTCTATAGCGATCTGAAAAGAGAAGAAGAATGAAAAAAAGTAAACGAAAATATTGCGATCCGTCTCTGCCTGCACACCATTCGTGCCGCCAACAACCCAAGTATCTATGCCGCACTCAGAGGTACGAGGCCTCAACAAGAAAGGCAACAGTGAATTGAGAATGTCGAAGGACTGCATCCCACATAATAGTTTCGTATGTCTGCGATTCAAAACTTAGCAACGTCTCATTCTCTCCAACATCCGAATCAACTCACATCTCTAGAAGAATGAATATAAGGCGAGGAAGTGCGAACAGGCTCGTCGCATACATAAGCCGCCGCTGGTGAGATGAACTATTAGCCCCATAATCCTTCGAATACCAATACAGAGTCAAGCCAGAGCCAGGTGAGGACACCTACGGAAGCCATGCACCATCGCTGACTGGTGATCCGAGCACCCATACCCACACTTGCCGCTTGTCGTCTCGCCGACGTACGCCTCGGCCACGACGCGCGCGTACGCCGTCAGCGCCGAGTTGACGTGGTCGGTAAAGATGGAGATCTTGCCGCTCGGCGAGTAGCCCGCCATGTCCTGGTTGACCAGGGCGAGCACCGTCCTGCCCGCCGCCTTGTAGCTCGCGAAGACCTCCTGCGATCCCAGCATGCCACCCTCCTCGCCGCCGTAGAAGTGGAACTCGAGCGTGTCCCTCGGCTGGAAGCCCCCCGCATTGGCGAGAACCCGGAGCGCCTCCAGGATGGCCACCACGCCCGAGCCGTTGTCGTCGGCGCCGGGGCCGCGCGCTGTCGGGTTGCCGCCCGTTGAGTCGTAGTGGGCTGATACGATGACTGTAGGTGCGTTTACAAGTATTGTTAGGGGGGGTTGCTGGAGTGGTTAAAAAAGAGGTGAAGGGTGTTACTGTACACTACCTACCAAGGTTCGAGCTGGTGCCGGGGATTTGGGCGATGATGGAGGGCTGATCAAAAGAATCATGCTTAAACTGAGCGACTGTGATTGCGGGATTTGCGGCAGCTACGCTCTTGACTACGTCAAAGAGCCACGTCCCTGCTTCAGTTCCGTAAGAGCTGTTGTAGTGGCGATTGTGGAAGCTTGCCCAGATAGGGGAGCGGTTAGTTTGGTACCTCTCGGAAGTTACGGCACGACTTACTCAGTAAGCGTCTGTAGCCAGCTTTGTGGGTTTGCGTTTGAGACACTTTCAAGTAACGGGTTGACTTCGGTCGCGTGGCTGACGCTACTCGGGTAGGTGACAGCTTGCACAGAGAGGGACTCCTCATGAGAGTCAGGGGCCGACAATGCCGCAAGCACTTGGACATCCTATCCACGGGTGATCAGTGACCAGTCCATCCATATCTTTCTGGTGGCGGAAGTATCATACGTTAATATCGGTAACATCCACGAAGCCAATGTTCTTCGCCGTGTATTCTCTGATCTTCTGCTCGTCGGTAACCCATTTGCCGGGATCTTCGGGGGAGATTTTGATGAGGTGGAGACCCGCGGCCTTTTCTGTAGACTCAATGGCTGGCGCAGCGGCAACTGACCAGGCTAAGCTGGCCAGCAGGACAAGAAATGTTTGACCCTGCATACTCGTCTGCTTTGGTTGCTGCTGTTGCCTGTTTCCTTCCACAATCTTCACTTGGGATATGGATTTCAAACTGCCACATGAGAGTTTGCCCATTTCAAAGCTTTAATATTAGTGCCCTCATCTTACCCCTGACAAGCGATCGTCGTCAGCGGATGTGTGATCCGAGCATTGAGGACAAACACACATGAAATCCAACGAGACTGCATCAAGGATCTGCTTCCGTATTGTGCCGGCGGAGCCGTCTACTCAGCTCAACCTGGCATATAACGGGGATATATCGCATTGACCATCTAGCCAACCTCGACTCCTTCCTTCGTACTACTAGAAAAGGTCTAGTTATGGGGCGTAGGCTATAAACCCTGTCCATCTCCCATCCGCACCAGAACCTATGCACTAAAATACCTAGCTCATGCACCACGCAACTATTCCATCCTTAAAAAGGTCCGGCAATTCCGGATGGAGTGGCCAAGGCGCTGTGACTGATCTCACGGGCAACACTTAGCGTGAAGGATGGCTTTGCCTGTTTTGAGCGAGCTCGCAACGGCCGCTCGGCGCGGGCTACCATTACCAACTATCTGTCAACATACCCATGACTGTGGTAAGAGTTTCCATGTACGGCACATAGCCCGCGATATTGGACGAAGATCTTTACTAAAATCCGAAAACTGGGACAGCAGTCTCGTATAGTGCCTCGTGCATGGCTAAATGTCAGCAAATCAGCATTCACTTATCCTGACCCAGAGCCGAAGTTCACTTGGAATGAAGATGAAATGCATGCACGAAGCAGGCAGTAGGCATCAAACGGCACCGTATTGTACAGCCTGTGACTGTCTATTATATTATTTAGGTTCCATCGTCAAAGCACTAATTACATGCAATTCCAGACTCGCATTAAGTAGTGTACAGCTCCACGGCATCGAATATCTGAGACTAGTTAGATGTGACAGCACACCTACAAGGAATATAAGGAAAACACTCACAAAGTTGGGGCTCAAGAATGTCGATCCACTGCTGCCAGAGATGGAGCTGATGGTAATAGTGTTACTACCCGTAACAAGCGTGCCAGCCGGGATGTCCACAGTATAAAGCTCTCCGTAGCCACGATAAGCGCCTCGTGTGACACCACGGCTGTTAATCTTGGTCGGCGCCGCCGGTGCAGGTCCTTTCCAGTTGTTCACGGTCACCTGCGGACGGCTCCCTGCGAAGCTCAGAGTGGTCGCGATACGCAGGATTGTCCCCCCGGGAGCGCTGTCCAGGTTGAAACGAATCGTCACCGGGTTGTTGACGGACTGGAATACCGCCATCGGGAAGTCAGAGAGCTGCGAGCTGCCAACGGTATACGTCAACGGACCCCAACTGGCCATGCGGCTGTCGGACGGATGCATCCTGAGGAACTTGTCGGCATTGCGGAAGCCTGTCGGCTGGCCGTCGTAGTCACCAATCTGGAAAAGAGTTGTTCGCGAGGTATTGAAGGTACCGGCGATGTCCTTCGTCGCAGTCTGCCCAGCCGATACAGTGACGGAGCTGGTGGCGATTTTGAATTCAGTCTGGTACAACACCATGGTGTAAGCACCCGGCTTCATTAGCGGCGAGGTGAAGCCCCCATTGGAGGATGTCTTTGCCCAGTACTGTGCCGCATTATTGTACCAGTGTACGACCCCCTCCATGCCGCTCTGCACACCCGTCGCAGTCCCTTTAACCGTCCCACGGCCAGAGGCAGGAACCCAGCCCGTGATCCCGACTTCACCAAACCAAGAAACGTCGGCGCTCTTGACCCGGGGGATTCCCGAGCGCGAGAACTGCATCAAATACGGCCCATGGAGGCCCATGCGGTACGATTCGGTCTGCACGTGGCCACTGTTCATGTAGTTGTAGAGGTTGGTGGAGGCGCCAGCATTGTTGGTGTTGATGTCGCGGAAGAAAGGACCGCCGGACGACGACTCCTGCTGCGGAGTCATAATGCACACGTGCATCAAGTCGCTGCCGCCGTAGACGCAATGCGAATCCTCATCGATGAACCTCGTGGATGAGTAGAATTTTGACCGCGTCTGCCCGTTGACGATGAAAACATCCGAGCCCTCGACGGTAGCGCTGGCACCGTTCGTATTCGAAACTTCGCCGTACGGGTATTCACCTGGCAGCTTGTCTGGGAGCAGGCGGGCGATGAACCGCAACTCACCAACCGACGGCTGGGCAGTGATGTAGGTCGCTAAGTAGATAATGCTCTCGCCTTCCCGAACCACCATGTAGTGTGTCAAGGTGGAAGTCACACATGTGACCTTGATATATCGGGACGACCCGTTGATCTGGGTGATGGACACAGTAGCTGATCCCAGGCCCGAATTGATGTGAGTGCCAGTGCTGCCATACTGAAGCTCGGTGCCCCGGTACTTGATAGACCTGATATCGCAGTTGGACTGGCTTACTGAAAAGATCAGCGGATTGGCAGAGCCGGCATCAATAATGTAGTTGCCCCCTGACGACGCATAACCAAACGCACCAAGAACCCCTGGCGCAAAGAAAGCAGAAAGACTGAAGAACTGAAAGATAGACTTGAGCTCCATGTCAAGGGACCTATGCTGAACTGACAGCTGGGGTTTCAGAGACGGACGGCTCACACGAGTGTGCTCAGGCTGTAGCATCGAGTTTCCATCTTGAGCTGATGTACTCGCCTGAGACGCTATTAAATGGCAAACGCGTCCCCGAGGCGGCTCCTGTGTAATTTAGGATTCCATACACGGGACGGGGCTGGCCAAGCCGTTCCGCCACTGGCCTAATACCCGATTGGCGGAATGCCCTTGATTAAGACTCCGTTGTAAATAGTAGATCCTAGGTGCTGGGCGCACCCGATCGCACTTGGGCTACCGAGGTAACATTCACCGGAGAGAACTGCTCAACAGGGCTTTGGTGCGTTTTAGATGTCGCCAAGGCGGCGAATTTTCCGCCGCTAGACTCAACCTTCAGAGTCCACCACGATACAACGCATAAATCGTGCCAACATGTTGAGCACAAGGGACGTATTGATAGATTGTATTGCAGCCAACGAAGGTTCCTAGCGAGCTGACCATATATCAAGCTACTAGGTGCAAAATTTAGAGCCATCAAGGATGGTAAAACGAGATAATTACTAGATGCGGTGCTGATGGGGCTCTGAATCGAATGATCAGAAATAGCCCTTCCGACACAATTAAGGGTAGGCGTCCCACTCGTTTGATTCTCCGATCCTTTCAGAACTTGAAGGCTGCTAGGTCAACGCTTCGGCCTTTGGCAGCAGCATAGGTGCTCACAACTCCTACGGTGGCTGACGCAAGAGCGTACTGCGCGCATACCGGGGTTATACAAGTGTGAAAAGGAGTCGGCCGGAAATTGGCTTAGGAGAGTCATCAGAAATGGCCCATCAATCCTAGGTACTTACCCAGATGGCGAGTATCAGAAGTCACTCCAATGCCCACTTGTGCATCCCGACGCATGTTCACACTGGCAGATACACGCTTCCGTCAACCCCAAACCCGTCAAGCTCTCGTTCAGCATTGAGATCTCCTTCGAAGGACCACAGGACTGGACGAGAAGTCTCAAACAACTCGATCCCAGGATACTGTGTGTTCTTCAAGAGGTATCAGAGCCGCGGTACGAGCATCTGTGGAACTGCAAACGTCGGAAACGGATATTTCGAAGAGCGTCGCCACGTATTGTTACCGTTCGTCGTCCATTATCACCCAGTTCGCTTCAAACCCAGCCGTAGACACCGTTGTGGCCGCAGAAACCGGCGCAGCCTCAGCGCCATGTAGAATTGTGGAAAGCAGTAATCGTGATACCGTTCTACCGAACGCCCATCCTTGACATTTCCACCCCTCCTTCGCCGCAGTTCACGGCGATGGTCTTGCCGAAAAGGCCGACCAGTTAGCTAAAAGCTTCTGCCACATCTCCGTCACCCAACCCCGTAAATATGACTCTTTATCGAAGGCGGCGGGCCTCGCGCTCGGATTCTAGAAGAACTAGGATGTCGTCCTCACGAACTATGACAAGCAAAGAATTAGCCGGCAATACAAGCAGCCGGGGGAGGAACCACCCAAGCATACCGGGCCCCTTGACGTTCCGGATGATAGAGCGGGTAGTGTCGTCCATGAACTCGACGCGCACTTGGGTGACGCCACCACGAGAACCTGCGTTCGCGAACAACTCAGCATTTCTGCGTAGGGTACGCGGCTCTAAGTCGCTTGGTGGTGCATACCAGTTCTGCCGAGAACTCGGGTGACCTTGACGAGCTTGACGGGAGCCTTCGAGGAATCCATTTTTTTTTCTGCGACTGGTGGACTATGTGACGCGGTAATCGGTCGCCGGGTCGTGATGCGGGAGAGCTTGCGGAGTTGCGAAATTTCACCCAGATTCAATTGTGCGGAGCCAAAATCGCAGGGCTACAGGATATTTTTATTTCCGGTCCGCCGTTGTGTGGGCGGGGCCCAGGGGCCCAGCCTTTCTCTGGTGTGGGGCAAGACCTAAGGTGGGGCTTAGCAACTTCGAGGAGTCAACACTCCCGCCAATCAGATTGACAAAGCCTGATCTAAACGGCCACCATCGCAGCTGCAACTGTGAACCAGCGCAAGGCACTGGACACGGCAATGATTCACAGGTACCTGCAAGTCAGTTGAGTCATACAGCACACGCGATGAACACGGGCGATGTGGAAACGGGCAGTGGTCTTGCTCTAGCAGCTGGGAGCAGCTGCGTTTCTCAGCAACTTACAGAGTTTCGAGAATCAAGTCGTCAGGGTAATCAGCCCCGGCAGCATACAGCATCAGAGATGTTATTTCCATCATAGCTCTAACCAGAGGCGCCGCCTCTGTCACGGTTTCAATTGGTGAATGCCGCAAGATAACATCCGAAACACAAGCGGGAGCCTATATTGTATTTCGAGGCGCAATTCGATAACCATGCCACAGGGCCAGTGACGGTTACGCTGAACGGCAAGACAACGACAAGGCCGGCGATTACGGACGGAAGCGACGGTTGGAAAGTAGGCGACGGCGGGCCGTGACGATTTGTTCCATTGCTAACTCGAAATGTCCTAGGCTTCTTTGAATGCTGTTGCCATTCAAGTCGGAGGTTCTGGTGCTCAGAGCGTCGGTGTGTAAATGGAACACAAAATTGTCAAATGAAAGCTGTTTAGTAATTTAGAGGCTACGAGCGAGTCCTCGTGCGTGATCAGACTTATAGAGGAACATGGCGAGTAAATTGCTCTGTGACACAAAATCGACGCCGCAATTGCAGCTTCAGCAATTGCACCTTAAATATCACATGTTCCGTGTGTGAGACGCCTGTAGGGGAACGAACGACGCGGACCGCTGCTCCCGGATGGTTTTGTGGGTCCCCTTCCTTGTGGATCGGCTAATCTCGGCGATCCGTTCCTGTCTTGGCCGCTCGTGGTTCAACGACGTCACGGCCGTCCCGTTCCTACCATCGCACAAACCCACTAAAACTCTTAACACTTATTCACACGCCATCATGTCGCCCGCCTCTGACCAAACCCCTTCGAAGAATTCTTGGCTCCAAGGACAATGAGAAGAATGCGTTTAACGGCCAGGCAACACCAAGTATCCCAGTCACCCGACAAGGAGTCGCGACGACATGAGTCTGGCTCTCGCTTTCGGCCGTCTCTCCTCCCGCACAGAAGGGCCACTCTGCCTTCGCCTACCCTCTAAGGCGTGGGCCAATTCCTTCCGGCCATCCCGGACGAGTATCCGCTCGTTCCTGTCCCGGACGAGACCCCCATCTCCGCTAAAGCCATGGCGTACTTATCGCGCCAGGCCCACGGTCTTAATGAGCGCCGGTAGCGGGGCGCTGGCCGCCTCCACCTTCGTCGGGCTTTCTGAGAAAGGCAGCGCCGATCCCGACGATACGGCACAAGGGCTCATGCTGGAGGTCTCGCGGGAGGAGATAAGGAAGACGGTTAGCGAGAGCGAGAGCGATGGAATACTAACCCATCTTGGGCGCCATGTCGTGCTGTTTCTAGATCTGTACGTCTGGGAGCCCATCTGCACCGGCCTCCGCTTTCTTCAGCTTGCCTCTATATTTGTTCCCGTACTTCTAACGGTACCTGTCATCTGGGTTGGGAGCCGTCAGCCGGACCGCGACAACGAGCGGACCGGGACGCTCTGGTGGTATGGCTTTCTAGTCCAGTCAATGGAATGGGCAGGCCCGGCGTTCATCAAGGTAAAGTAGCCCGCCATCACCCAGAGGCATTGCCGTGCTGATTGGTGATTTTGGCAGCTTGGCCAATGGGCCGCCTCGAGATCTGACATCTTCCCCAATGAACTATGTGATATCATGTCGAAGCTCCATGCTAATGCTCCGGCTCACTCCCTACACGCCACAAAGCGGATTGTCCAAGCTGCTTTTGGCGGACGTACCTTTGAAGACATTTTTGAAGAATTCGACGAGCAGCCGCTTGGCGTCGGGGCCATCGCTCAAGTCTACAAGGCAAAACTCAAGCCTGATCTTGCCAGCCAAAGCGACGTCGACATTCCAGAGGTCCCAAAAGACCTCCGCCAGAGTGTTCGCAAGAACGTCGAGACGGTTCTCAAAAGCACCCCGAAGCGCTTCCCATCTTCGTACGTTGCCGTCAAGGTTCAGCATCCTGGCGTCGAACGGACCGTGCGACGTGACCTTCGCATAATGTGGTTCTTCGCATCCGTACTCAATGCGATCCCCACGATGGAATGGCTCTCGCTGCCGGATGAAGTCGAGCAATTCGGTGAAATGATGAAGTTACAGCTCGATCTACGCATCGAGGCGGCAAATCTCACAACGTTCCGCAAGAACTTTAAGGATAGAACCACCGCCTGGTTCCCGTATCCATACACGGAATTTACGACGCGAAATGTCCTCATCGAGGAATTCGCCCACGGCATCCCTCTAGCCGACTTTATGGTCAACGGGGGTGGAGTGTTCCAGCAAGACATCGCGTCCGAGGGCCTCGACGCCTTTCTCCGCATGCTGCTTCTGGACAACTTTGTCCACGCCGATCTCCACCCCGGAAACATTATGGTGCGCTTCTACGAAGCTGACCGACCTAATCTACGTCTGCGCCGTGCTCCACAGGCGGATTCCGCCGCCAGGCGGCCAGCGGACGTGACGGAGCAAGTCCTTTCGCGCTTGCGCCCGTATCGCCAAAACAAGAAACTCTGGGAGGCCGAGCTTGCCAAGATTGACGCAGAGGGGTTCCGTCCGCAACTGGTCTTTATCGACACAGGTCTCGTGACGGAGCTGAACGCCACTAATCGGCGCAACTTCCTCGACCTCTTCCGCGCAGTTGCCGAGTTTGACGGCTACAAAGCGGGCCACCTGATGTGCGAGCGGTGCCGACAGCCTGATGCAGTTCTAGATAAGGAGGTGTTCGCCCTCAAGATGCAGCACCTGGTACTGGGAGTCAAGAGCCGGACACTTGCGCTCGGCAACGTCAAGATTGGCGATATCTTGCAGCAGGTCCTGACCATGGTGAGACAGCACCACGTCCGACTTGAAGGGGACTTTGTCAACGTCGTCATTAGCATCCTGCTGCTTGAGGGCATCGGCCGCAGCCTGAACCCTGATGTGGACCTGCTCAGCAGTTCGCTTCCAATCTTGAGACAGCTCAGCACGCAGAGTGGGAAGGACATGGTTAAGGAGGGTGACTTTTCCATGTTGATGG
This sequence comes from Madurella mycetomatis, assembly GCA_022530565.1. Classification (NCBI taxonomy): domain Eukaryota; kingdom Fungi; phylum Ascomycota; class Sordariomycetes; order Sordariales; genus Madurella; species Madurella mycetomatis. The sequence goes on along the minus strand of JAJTVB010000003.1, from coordinate 6,695,525 downwards.
TCTGGCTCGGCCTCGAGACGAGGAGGTTCATGCAAGCCAGCGTTGAGGACGTAAGTTTCCGCATTGCCGCGTGTCCCAGTAATATGATATTAACACTTATGAATAGGTCGAGCGGTGTGTGAAGTACGATCTCTTGTCACCTAATGTGTAAGATTTGTAAATTCAATCAAGCCGGAGTTTGGTGTGCAAGGTGCCTAGGTTCGGAGTGGTATTGCTTTGCCTAATACGTTTGCTGTATAGACCAAGAGAGGCTAGACTAGAGGCTATGATCTCTTCTCAAAGATACGTGTTCCACATGATTACTGCCCAGTGTACTGAGATGAATCTTGCTACTGGGACTAGCTACGTGTCGAGGGGATTGGGTATTTTTGGAGATTCCGCTAGCAATATATGTCCGGGAATGAATCGTATTTCTCGACTTAGCTGATGGCTTCAACTGGTTAGTCTCCGTCCCACTTATATTCATGAACACGGGGTCTTCGGTCATGAAGGCGGTAATTCGGATGTTGTGATCGCCGCTATTATCTTCGAGTAGGAGTCGCAGACTCTTGGATTCGAAAAGGCTGAGCAGCCACCGGAGTGGTTTAACCTTCGAACAGCTAGAGGGTGGCGTTGCAACCCACGCAGAGCAGCCGCCTAACCTCACTGTTGATTATTGCTTCCCTTCCCAAAACTCAACCCATCAAGCTTCCCACACCTAAGATGTAGATGATCTCGCCATTGTCAACCCCAGCATTGTGTACCAAACGGACTGAGGTCCTTTTTGTGGTCCTCAACCGAGGATGAATGCGTGCCTAGAAACCACAGGGAAAAAAAAATTATGTATTGAGCAAAGAATTGAGAGCCTGTCCGTGATATCAGTGTGCAGCTATCACTAAATCACTAGATGTTAGTTCTTGAGTTTGTAGATTGTGGTTTCTGGTGCCCGCCACTGGAAGCACAGACCTGAAGCCGATTTTCCCTGAGGTGGCGCGTGCCCAGAAGCCAAGACCGATGGCGCGTCATCCTTGCCGGCTTTTATCATCGGTTATCTCTTTTTTTCTCTCGTTATCTTCCAGGCTCAACCGACATCAACGCTTTCGTCCTCCTGAATCCACCAGGTTAAGGTGACTTGCACATACTTGGCTCACCAACTGGCTTTATCACCAAACGTACATAAGAAGTTATTACAATGGGTTGGTTCTGGGCTGACACAGCTCCCGCTGCTCAGGCCAAGCCAGCGGATGCGAAGCAACATGCTCGAGCTGTTGGAGATGCCGGGGCTGCCTCGCCTCCAGTAAGTCTACCGCCGGACGTCATCTTCGGCCCTCCATATCTTCTCGTCTGCGGTGTCTAATTCGCTCTCTAGCCCGGATGCCCCATGCATAAGCGCACCGTTGATGCCCTCGCACCCCCTAAGTCTTCGTCGAGCGCAGCGCCCTCATCCTGCCCCGTTCCCCACGGCAATCCGTCCGCGAATGCAGCGCTTTCTTCCTGCCCCGTCCCGCATGGCAATAATGAAGCCCAGTCAGAACCACGGCAGGAACAGTCTCTGCTGTCGAAGCTCAACCCCCTAAATTATATGTTCCATTCCATCTCGCAAGAGCCGGCGCCAAATCAGACTTACTCACTGCCAACGAGCCGAGACGAATCATCGATCCCAAAAGGAAGCGGGGACGGCAATTGGGAGTACCCCTCTCCTCAGCAGATGTATAACGCGCTACTTCGAAAGGGCTACACAGATACCGACGTCACAGCTGTCGAGAGCATGGTGGCAGTCCACAACTTCCTGAACGAGGGCGCCTGGGCTGAGATTGTCGAGTGGGAGCGAAGGTTCGGAAAGGGTCTGGCTCGTGGCTGGGAAGTCAGCAAGCGCGGCGAGGAGAATGCGCCCCTGGAACTGAGACGGGTCGAGGCGCAGGAGGGCGGCCGGGAACAGCCAACGCTGGTCAGGTTCCAGGGGAGGCCCAAGGATATGACACCCAAGGCGGCGATGTTGCAGATGCTAGGGCGGGTATATCCATCCAAGTTCGGGTGAGTGTGATTCAGGGAGCTCCAGCCTGTCCGTGACGCTAACATATTCCCGACCAGCACCGAGCCACCTTTCGATCGCCATGATTGGTATGTCTCACGCAACATCAATGGCCAAAGAAAGGAGGTGCGGTATGTGATCGACTACTACTCGGGCCCCCCAGAGCCTACGGGCGAGCCCGTCTTCTTCCTGGACGTCCGGCCTGCCATGACGCCTACCGGTGCAGTGGAACGGCTGATGCGCTGGGGTGGGGATGTTTGGTGGAGAGCATCGGGCGGGGAGGCCCGCGAGTCTAACAACAGAAATTCACAGAATTGACGGGCTGCAGGGAAGACCTTAGGATTGTAAGACTATTAACAGAGGATTGGTACGGCTGATGGCGTAAGGGAGCATGGACAGCATGGGCATGTGTCTGCTTTTGGGTGCTTCTCTGTACTTTTACTCCCTCCTCCTACACGGAATGACTGCTAAATGTTGAAGGACATTGTGTGGCTGGCCTTCCGGTTTTACTTTCGGTTAGCGCGCTGCATAACGTTTTCGTTCTCTGAGCAAAAGACTAAATGGCGGGCTAACCCCCTGAGCGCCCGCAGCCTGCGCCCACAATTGATTTGATCATGTTAAGTCCAGCGGATCCACTGCGCAAGGCCGGAGCGGCAGCAAGAGTGACCGATCAGTTAATTTCTGAGAGGTCGGCGGGTGCCATCAGCCCTCCACGGGCCCGGAGCTTCCGCCTGCTAGCCAACCTCCACAATGACGGCGTGTCCGAGCAAGAATCCCATGACAGTGGTTTGGGGTCCGCCAGATCTGTTGGAGATCTTAGCAACTACTCAGTTGATTTGAGTATACGTTATAAATCGTGATTTAGCCCGTAATATTGTATAAACCGACGATACAAGGTTGACCGCAACGATGATGACGGCTAGTTGTACCAAGGCTTAGATCCGGGATCATGAGTTGGGCCACGGCGAGCAGACTTGGCAAACCCTAACGCGGCTGTGCTGCCCAGGTCTCCCTCGAACGTCTCTGTGAACTCCTCCTCGTGCAAATTCGTCACGGAAAATGGCCGAACCTTCAATAGGTACAAGGAAGGGGGTGAGTTTATTCCTACTCGTCATGGACTCGGTGCGGGCCTAACCCGGGAGCAGAATACTATCTACCCAACGATGAGTTGAGAGTCTGCTGATTTGGGCAGCTACGCATACCTACATCCCGACATTGGATCATGAACAGCAAGAACAAAGCAGACGGGGTACGGCCTCAAATCTCCGTTTGTAATCGTAGTCGACTAAATCTCTCTTCAGATCTCCAACACACGATTTCCAAGTGCTTATTGAAGGAAAAGCCCAGCCTTGTTCCAGTCAATAATCCCCGCCACGTACTCGACGTCGGGACTGGCACGGGCATCTGGGCAGTGGAGTTTGGCGAGAACCTCTCATTTCAAAGACGGTCCCTCGGGCACTGTAGGCCCGAATGGCTCGTTAACATGACAATGTCAAGCCGAACTAAATCCCGACTCAGAGGTGCTCGGCACGGACCTTAGCCCCATATAGCCTGCCTACCTTCCGCCCAATTGCAGGTTTGAGGTCGATGATGTTGTGGACCAGTGGGTGTTCCATCACAAGTTTGATCACATCCACGCACGCTGTCTTCTGCCATCCGTCAAAGATTAGGACCCACGTCTTCAAGTCGTTCTATGACAACCTAAATCCTGGGATGTGGGCTGAGTCTGGAGACTATCATCTACTTTTAGGTGATAGACGGGTCTGTCGAGGGCACGGCCCTGTAGCAATGGAACAAGCTCCTCCTCGAAGGCATCTGCAAGACTGGCCGTAGCGCCACCGAGGCGCTACGCTGAAAAATGTGGATGGCCAAAGCTGGGTTCACCAACATCGGCGAGAAGAAATTCGCAGTGCCCATGAACACCTGGGCAAAGGGCAAAGAGCAAAAAGCGCACGGCGCCATGCAAATGGCGAACAGCTTAGAAGGCGTCGATGGCCTCACCATGGCCGTATTTACGATGTTGAGGAACTGCTCGTCGACGTGAACGGGATCGAATATCCATGCCTACATTACCATGTGAGAACATTTCGACGGATTCGTCGCATTGTTCACCATTACTAACGAAGACCTCAGGATTATCACTTGCGGGCACAACTCGTCGTAGTCCGCAGGTCTCTCATTAGGCGATCAGGGATTTGTGGGTATACATATCCATAACTCACCAGCACATTTGCTGGTTCATATAGTTATTCTTAGCGCACTAACGTTAGTGTTTTCTCTGTCAATTTTTCCATTTGGGTATATCCTATCGTTTCTTCATCTCGGTCGGAGTCGTTTGATTAAGTAGGAGCTCGGTTTCGTGGTTGGGAATGATACTATCTAGCGTTAGACTCCTAGACTATTCTTTTCAATGGACGCCTCTCAATACAAATTGTGGCCAAGCGAGATTCAGCAGAGCATCGCGGAATCGTGGTCTGGATTTTGAAAAGGGTTGTGAGTACAGCTGTTGACAGCTGTCAAGGTCACTTCACCAGCTCCCACCCATTCTTGCCGGGCGGTGAACTTTCGGCATCTTTTTGACCAAAGCCTTGCAGCAGGACGACTTCCAGTCGGATGGCACCCTCACAAGCCAGCGCTCGGGGACAGTACGGCCATGACGAGCCCCGATAAAAAGGAAACGCTACCTTTGCCCATGCCACCTTCCAACGACGATCCCTACGTTCGGCTGCATGTCACACCACTAGACGCCGAGCTGCTCAACGTTGTCATCTCGTCGGCGCTGCTCCCCAAGGCGCGTAACATATCCTACCACACAATCGAGACCTTTCCTGAGAAACGCTACGGCTTCCTGGAGCTTCCGGACGAGGACGCGGAAAAACTCAGGAAGAAGCTCAACGGTGCGGTATTAAAAGGCGTCAAGATCCGCATCGAGCGCGCACGACCGTCACGCATTCCTGATCCACTAGCCGAAGCGGCTATGGCCAAGGAAAAGACTTCTAAAAAGTCGGCCGACAGCGCATCTTCTGGGAAGAACAATGACAGGAAAAGAAAGCGCCGCGCTGAAGAACTGGGGGGTGTTGTTCTGGAAGAGGGCAGGTCAATTAAGCGGGGCTGGACGGCCGCTGATGAACCCAAAGAGAAACGGTCAAAAAAGGGTAAGGACAAAAAGGACAGGATAGGAAAAGGGGAAAAGAAGAAACAGGCAAGGTCCAAATACACCAGCCATGCCGAATGTCTAGTCAAGACCGTTCTGCCCGCAAATATCTCGGCATCGGCCGATGTCAGCAGCCCCAGCCCGACCAAGAAAAAGACGGGCAAGTCACGGGAGGTCATAGTCCACGAATTTGAGAGAACCACAAAGTTCCCGACATTTCTCAAAACAGCTGCATCGACTAGCCCTTCAAGGGCCCAACTACACTTCGTCGATGGGGAGGGTTGGGTTGATGAGGGCGGAAATGTCATTGAAGCCGTGAAGACCATGCGACCGTCCCCGGGCCGGTCAGAAAACCAACACCAGGGGATCGCCCAAGAAGAGTCGGATTCGGGCGTCACTAGTGACGACGCATCTGACGGGACGAGTGAGCCGGAGAGCCCAAGCGCTGCCAGTAACGATAGATTGGCCGCCAGGGCCGCAAAATTGGAACCCACTTCATCACCATCCGTACCCAAATCCGAGTCCGCACGGCCCAAATCCTCTGGTTCAATAAGGAGTCTAGCCATCAAAATCCCACCGACCACCCCGAATGAACCCAAAGTGGTGCATCCCCTGGAAGCTCTTTACAAGCGCCCAAAACAACCCGACGGTGGGGCTGCTGAAACAACGCCCGAGACGCGAGGTTTCAGCTTCTTTGCCAACGGCGATGAAGACAGCGCTGGAGAGAACGTCGACGCGGAGCTCGATGGCGATTCCGGGACTCAGCTGCCAATGACGCCGTTTACTCGCCAGGATTTCGAGTTGCGCGGCATTAGGAGTGCCGCGCCTACTCCAGACACTGCTCATCCCAATCGGAGGTTCAAGCCATGGGAAGACGACGAGGAAGCTGAACAGCAAGACGATGAGTACCCTGCCTCCGGCGATTCTGAAGACGAGGAGCCGAATCTGTCCAGCACGGCAGCCACCCAGGCTGCGGAAGACAATGACAAGCCCGCGAGCGATTTCCAGAAGTGGTTCTGGGAAAACCGCGGAGACCTCAACCGGTCTTGGAGGAAGAGGAGGAAGCTAGCGGGCAAGGAAAAGCGATACAGAGAGAACAGGGCTCGCATGGCCCGAGCAATTTAGGTATTTTCTTAGGATTATTTGATCCGCCACAACAAAGCTATTTGAACAATGAGAGGTGCAGATCCAGCCGACGGAGCCCAAGCCGGACATAACAACTGCAACTCAGTTGAACAGGCCCAGAGAATAGACCGTTGGTTGTCCGAGAAATAATACAACAACCCTTGAGGCCGAATTCACGCCGTGATCGATTGCCCCTGAGATACCTTCCCCCGAACGTGTGTCACCGCTGCCACAGTGTCCCCATGAGTGACACTAATGCCCAACGCCATCAGAACCAAGGCATCCCTTCAGCCCGGGGGAACAAGATATTCCACCCTTCCCTATCCTCTACAGGACACGACATATGTCGTTAATTGTACAACATGGCCTCCCTTTTTCCTTTGGCTAAACCACGGTCTGGAATTAATCGCCCTAGCGGCAGCCATATCTCCCTTTAGATATCACCCACTTTGCCCTGGAAGATATCGACCGAATGGACCCCACGTTGATTGTGAACGGCGGTCTTGCCGTGCGACGTAAGGTAGCAGCGGCGTGTTGTTATCGATGTTATTGTTGCTGCTGTTGTTGCTGCCACGCAAGCGGGAGCAGGGTGTGTGGTTGTGGTTGTTCGGGGCTTGGGCGGCGATGGGGCTGAATTGCTCACACAGCGGGCTGTACTCCTCAGTGACGGCCTCGCACAGCCCGGTGAGGATGCTCGCCTTTGTGGAGGATCCCGGGGATTGCCGTCGCCTTGTTAGGACTGGGCTCGGCCTCGGCTTCGGGTTGGAGGAGCTTGCGGCGCGATAAGGGGCGATCTACGTTCAGGATCGTTGATCTGGGGGTACAGTCGGTTTTGCCATTGCGGTTTTGGTGTTCGCTGTTGCTGTCAGCTGCTGCACCATCGCCGGTGTCAGTTATCTGACGGGCGGGTTGCCGGCCTTCCTCGAGCATGCCGATGCGGTTCTCGAGGAACTCGACGTATCGGCGGAGCTGCTCGTGGTCTTGGGCGAATTTCTGCCATGACTCCTCTGTGATGTTGTTACCCTGATGCTGATTTCCATCACTGTTGGGCCGCGGCGACAGCGGTCTGGACCGACGATGCATCTCGATCCAGTTCTCGTTGGAGAGCAGTCTCTTGGTCGTCTTGCGGTACTGGAGGATGCTGAGCCAGAATGACACGGGCAAGATCACAACGAGGACGCCACTCAGTACGGCCCACGCTACGATGCCGGCGCTGGGATATCCGTGCTCTCGGCGCGTCATGGTCACGACTGTGATGCTCGAGACGAAGCTGAGGATCGACAGCTCCAAGAGAAGCGCCAAGGCAATCACAATTCCACGCAAACGGTCCACGGCTCCCCACAGCTCCCGCGTGCTTTTTGGAAGATTCCATGGGTGAGTTGCAGCGCTGTTGGGGCTTGGGGGCAGGCGACTATGACGGAGTCTAGAACCGCGCCGGAGAGACCCGAGGTCGGGAGGAATGTTTTGAGCTGTGGTCGATCTTCCCAGCGGATTTTCGTCGCCCTGCTCCGGTCTTCCAGCGGTACCCGCGGTTTGCATCTCGGTATCCGTTGTCTGTAAGATGACAACGCCCTGGGGTTTGCCCCTGGCAATGCTGGCGTCATCATCGGTGCTTCATGCTTGGCCTCTGGGTTATCAGGCCTTCTGCCGTACTTAGGCTTGCCGTCGTCAGTGCCTTGAACCGGCTCAGAGTCCTTTCCAAACTCGCCTGACCTAAAGAGCAGATGCACATTCGGGGGGCGGGGCTTGGCGTCGCCTCTGAATACGGTGATCGTGTGGGCCATATCGGAGTCACCCATCCTCACAGTCATGCTGGGGTCGTTACCGGAGCGGCCGTGTGATGTCTCGCTCTGTGGGCTGCTGCTAGCCAGCTGATTAGGCCTCCTGACGTTGCTGGGGCGTGAATCGTCGACTAACAGATCAGTTAGTGATGCAATTATTCTTCGTCCTTGGTCTCCCTTTAAGGGTCATATTACCGGGCAAGCCGCCGTCGCCATGGAGAGGAGCATAGACCTGGGTATTGACCGAGCCAGAAGCAGGAACGTGGCCGCTTGCAATTCCATCCTGGGCAGCTTGATCGAGATCGCCAGCAGGAGATCGTGTGTCCGTGGCCAGGGCTGGGGCGAGATGGCCGGAACTCATCCTAGCAGGTTCGTTCACGATCTTGATCTTGATGTCGCAACTACCCGCATCGTGGCGACGGATAGTTGTCGCCGACAGGTCCCTACTATCCGTTCAGCAAGGAAACACCACGCCATGTCGGAAACTTGTAGCTAGCCTTACCACGATGAGAATTTTGCCTGTTTGGGGAACGGCCAATCCGATGGCGAGTAGCTGCCTGTCGAGGATGCGGGAGCAAGTCTGTCGGTATGGCTGTAGGGCACCGCGCGAATCGAAGGGGTTCGCGGTGGTGTAGTCATGAAATTTGGTCAAGGTATTCAGGTCGGTGAATCCGAGAGTGACTTGGGCGATCTCATCTGCGATTCCCTGTCCCAGGAGATAAGCTACTTTTGCTGGACGATGAATGCTGCAGGGCGGTTGGTAAAGGGTGGCAAAAGGAGACTTCCCTCAGATCCTAGCAAACGATCGAAACAATGCACGCTGCTAGGATAAGAGAGCCCGAGGGAAGGAAAAACGAGGAAGCTGTGGGGTGGATTGGCCAGATGGAAATTGGCAGCCCTGTTTACCTTGTTTCCGCAACCCGTTCACAAGCACCTCTTTTGGTATCTCGCTTTGGACCCTGCCTGTCTATCGCAGCGCGAACCACCCCCGGTTGAAGCGCACAACCGAACTAACGGCCTGGCTTACATCCCTTTACACTTTCTTCCATGCCGACGAAATTAACCCGGGCTCTTGTATGAGATACGGGGTTCTGTTAAGTTGTTTATTATCCTACTGACCAAGGCTCAAGCAGAGATCCATCTATGCAAGGGCGGAGAACGGGAAGACTTTTGGGATTGCTGAAGCAGTTGCGTTCTCTTTGCTGTCCTCTGTTCTACTATGCTATTGAGGGTAATCATCTCGATTCTATGGCCAAGGAATCTCACCTCCCCATGTTCTTCGCTCATCGCCTTGACCACCAGGCAGGCGATATGGTCTCTATTCCTTCCCTCCGGTGCCACTAGAGAAACCCCGAATCCAGCATCCATCCTCATATGGCCGCGTGAGCGCAGTGCTCAAGGTATCACCCGACAATTGTCACGAAGAGCTATAAACGAGCTATTAACGACCCCGATGGCACGATGGAGAGGTCATATGTGACATAGCCTGGAATTCACTTTTCGCAGCACTGCTGCAGTAATGATGGAGCTTATCAGAGGTTGGGGGGAGAGACCAACCCCAGATTCCATCGCAAGTAGGAGGGCTTGGTCACGAGACAAGCAGCCATCTAGGCAGCTTCATCACTCTGGGCTCAGCGTGCCTTGACTAGGTACTCACGAATCACAACTTCCGACTCCCAAAGTAGCCACAGATGTCTGCAATGAGTAAGAGTAAGGGGACCCGGCCGGCCAAATACCGTCCCTCGAGAAGCGCCACAGTTCCACGACTGACAGCAGCTCATGATCGCAATCCAAGCCATTCCCCGCACCATCCTTCCTTTCAAAGTCCCAGCCCATCAATCTTTGAGAGCAGGATCTTGCAAGCATCTTTTGATAACACGGGACTATCGATAGGCGGAGGATCTCGGCCGCGGTGTCGGGTGACACTGATGTTGGACCCTAGCAATCAACAGCTGCGATGGCTATGTCTCACGGTCTGAGCGAGAAAGTGAATCGCGGAGGTTTCCGTCTGCTGCGTGCTCAGTAAAACATTCACGGTTCTGGCAATCGGCTGACGGCGCGCTGTCGGACATATCATGCAGCATCCCTATTTTGCATTGCATGCCGTTCTACCTTCGCAACCAAAAGAGAGATTTCCCGACACTATCAAAGGTTCGACATCCAGGCTCGCTGGGAGGGATTGTCCTCGGGCCCTCAAGCCGCGTCCCGAGGCACATTGCAGCCGCCCAAGGGCCGAATCAGAAAAGTAGAGCATCCAATGCCGCCACCGTAGAGAGCGGGTGCATGCCGTCATTACACCATATCTGAGAGGCAGGCCTGCACAGCACCTGCATCATTAGCTCAGCCGTCGCCAAGTTTATCCACACCACCCCCCTTTCAGCCCCTTATCACACCATCTTTCGTTCCCAACAACGGATCCATCACCCGGGAAATTACTACCATTTTCTAGGGTCTATGCAAGCAATATACGGGTTCCTTATTACCGGGACCAGGAGCTGATCATCTAACACATACCGTGACCATTCCTCGCCTGTATTTGGGGTGAGATCTGGGTCTTGCCAGTTTTTGCTTGCATCTTTTTTTTTTTGGAAGGACATGTTCTACGATGGCCTTTTCGAATAATTCATGCGGAGTAATACATGGTTGACTCACTCTCTTGCATGTCTTACGTTGGTGGCTGCTCGCGACTGAGGCACACGCCCGGCTCCCGCGCTAACCCACGCCGCGCCCTGCGACCTGAGATAGGTAGTGCACCTGCTCATCAGGGCCATCCGGGCCGGGTCACCCGGTATCTTACCGATAGAGATCTTACCCAGGATCGTCCCTGAATACCTGCCCGACCGGCTAACACTTCCTGACACTTGGCCCAGTGCCACTACGGCCCCGACAGAACCCAAGCTCCTTTGGCAGTAATGTGGTAATACGTGACCATCTGACTCGAAAGCTCAAACTTCCGCTTTGAAGAACACCATGTCCTCTCCCTCCCCACCCCCTTCGATGAGGCTGCACGTTGGCCACAGACACTATCTTGCGGATAATTCTATTGTTTGGCCTAGAGACTGTTCCCGCCCAGATCAACACCGTCCGGTTGAGTATCTTACCGAGACTAGCCCAAAGGAATGCAGCCATTTCCCGCGTCATTTACATGTTTCTCAGCCACGCCCAATAATATGGCAATTATCTTCCAACTTCTTCATCTGAGTCGTGTATGGCGGCGCCTCCGCCAACTTCAAGCCATGGATGGGGACTACATATCTGGATCAGCTGCCATCCCTCGAGGGGAGGCACTAATGGAGCCTAAGAGGCTCGTTCGCCAGTCTGGGAGGTTCAGACATCGGTCATCTCGAAACTTCACGTTCAGTTCCATTCTTTCCATAGTCAGTTGGCTCGGGTCCGCTGCCAGTATCCGCGTCGACAGTCTAGGTTAGACTCGAGGATCAAGGTCCCCGGGCGTCGATGGTGCACCCCCCTCCCCCCCCTTTTGCAATAGCCAGATTCTGCGATGGTCTCAAGCGGATTCGCATTGACGGGAGCTTTGCTATCAGGAATGACATAAATTACCCTGCTCCATCCCCGTCCTCGATAGTCTGGGGATTGTACTGGCCACCCAAGAAATGATAGTTGCTAGAATAGTTGCGCACGTTGAGAGTTTTTGCTATACCACACTAGTCACACTCCGCAACCTGTTCCCCATATTCTAGGATGAAGGCTTGGGCCCTTGTCAGTGTCCTTGGGCAGGTCATTGTCCCTGCCCTGGTTCTTGCTGCTCCGACATGCAATACACCAGGCAATCGTGCTTGCTGGACGTCCGACTTTAACATCAACACGGACTGGGAAGCAAGGACACCCGTCACAGGGATCACCAGGACCGTATGTTGCCCATCCATTCTCATTTCATCTTTTCCCGTGCTAACCCGGCCAGTACACATTGACTCTCACCGAGATTGACAATTATGTCGGCGCTGATGGACGGATTAAAGAAAAGGCCATGTTGATCAACAGTGAGTTCCACGACTGCAGCTCTCGTTCTCGTGCTTGCGCTGACAAGTTCCATAGACCAGTTTCCTGGTAAGATATTGCCGTACATATAAGATTATGATCCGGTATACTAGAGCCAAGCTAACAACGTCCCTTCAGGTCCTGTAATCACCGCGGGTGAGCTCACCCTACTGTCGTACTCCAAAGCGAAGCTCACAGCCGACTACAGATTGGGGTGACCGAATCAACATCACAGTTATCAACAATCTTCGATACAATGGGTAAGCAGCTTGCTCTCGTGAAGGGGGTACCATACAAAATCTGACTAGCTCAGCACCTCCATTCATTGGCACGGTATCCGTCAACTGAACAACAACATCAACGACGGTGTCAACGGGGTGACAGAATGTCCGATCCCCCCAAGAGGTGGCTGCAAAACATATTCTTTCCTGGCCACGCAATATGGTACATCGTGGTATCACTCCCATTACTCGTCACAGTATGCCAATGGCGTCACTGGTTCCATCGTGATCAACGGGCCCGCAACTCTGCCCTATGAAGTTGACCTCGGCGTCTTACCCATCTCGGATTGGTACTATGGTTCAGCCGACAGCCTGTTCGAACGGGTCAACGACCCGGCTAACCCCAACATTCCAGGAAGGCCTGGGCCACCACCGCCTAGTGACAATATCTTCATCAATGGTACCAATATCAACCCAAGCGGGCCGGGAGGCTCGTACGCAAAGGTGGTGCTGACGCCTGGACGGCGGCATCGGCTCCGATTGATCAACCCCAGCGTGGACAACACTTTCACCGTATCCATCGTGGGACACTCCATGACTATCATCGCAAATGACTTTGTCCCCGTCCAACCTTACACTACAGATCAACTGTACCTGAGCGTGGGTCAGCGATACGACGTGACCATTGACGCCAGCCGGCCCGCCGGCAACTACTGGATCAATGTCACCATGTCCCGCACGCGGGCCTGCGGTACATCCCGGAACCCTTTCCCAGCCGCGATTCTGTCGTACGCCGGTGCACCAGATAGTCTCCCCACCGACCGCGGTACACCGGTCCGCGACTCGCTGTGCGCAGAGCAGACAGGGCTCGTGCCGGTGGTGACACGTACGGTGCCGAGAGATGCCTTCTCAGCCGCGCCATCGCAGTCCCTCGCCGTCACCCTGGAGGTTGACCAGCAAGCCAGCAAGGTCTTCTGGAAGGTCAACGGCAGCGCTATCGACGTCATTTGGGAGAAGCCCACGCTGGAGTTTGTCGCGCAGGGGAACACGTCGTACCCCCCGAGGGCCAACATCATAGAAATCCCCGAGAGCAGCCAGGTGTGCCGAAGCCGCTTTACCCTAGAAGATCACGAGGACTGACAACAGTTGACAGTGGAGCTACTGGCTTATCCAGAACATATCTCCCATCCCACATCCCATTCACCTGCACGTAAGTGATTGGAGGCAACCCGCAAGCTCTAGCCGGTGTCTCTAGAAGCTGACAGTTTGATAGGGTCATGATTTTGTGCTCCTAGGGACATCCCGGCCGCCAACTGACCCCTTGGGCCCAGGGGCGAGGCCCATCAACTTCAACATGGAGACCGACGGCAGCGGGTTGCAATTCAACAATCCCATGCGACGCGACACTTCCATCCTTCCCTCATTTGGTTGGATGGTCGTTGCGTTCAAGAACGACAACCCCGGAGCATGGCTCTTCCACTGTCATGTTGCTGTAAGGATGTGCCTCCCCGCAGCTACACATAACAGTCCGAGATTGCTGACCCCAGATGTCCCGCTAGTGGCATGTCTCACAAGGCCTCAGTGTGCAGTTCCTCGAAAAAGTAAGCCAGATCCCGCGGGTCATGAACCTCGATGAGCTACAGCCGAATTGCAACGCTTGGAGGGAATACGCGCCGACCAATCCGTACCCTAAGCTTGATTCTGGGTTGAAGATGATCTAGTGGTTGAATCGAAGCAAACCGTGTTGGGTTGGCTGGTGAATCAACAACCGCACCTGCTGCGAGCTGCTAAACACGTTTGGAAATAGAGACACCTGATACTGAGTGGAGAAGCGAGGCATTACAAGGGAGAGTAATCGGGGCCGCCAGTAATAATCTCACTTTAGCCTTTCTTTATCTCTATCTGAAAACGTAGCGCCCAGTCAGTGAATTCATCCTTCTGGCCCTCCCAAGGCTTAACGAGAAGCTCAGAGACAGCAAAGGCGTCGAAGAAGCACTCATCCATGAGACGGTCAATCTCGGAAGGCGCCAGATCGTAAAAGGCTAGAGCGAGGCTCCCGAATCGTTCCGGTATGCTTTTGAGAAGGGACATGATCTCGTCCAGACGAGGTGGAACATCCGACTGCGCAGCCGGCGGTACATGCGGCAGTTGCTTGAGCCTGCGCTTCACTGTGGCCTGGTAGAGTAAAGTTATGAGACGGAGCCTCTTGAGGCACGAATCCAGTCGCTCCCGAATCTTGTCCGGGTCGTCCCGTGGGATGTACCGTTGTGAATTCATCAAGTCGTCCAGTATGTCTTGGGCATCCTGGGCCCCTGATATCGATGTGGATCCGAGGTTGGCAGTGACCTGAGCAACCCCGCCATCGTCCCCATCCCCGTCGTCGTCGTCGTCGTCGTCGTCGTCGTCGTCGTCGCCACCATCCCCCTCAGTCTCCTCTCCCCATTCTTTCAGCTCCTCCATCATATCTTTTAATGTATCTCTCTGTTGCTCAACCTTGTATGCCAGATTCCCAGCGAACCCCCGCTTCGCAAAGGCCATCACATCGTCACAAGCGGACCACAGAACGCCGGTAGTGGCGATGCTGCCTCGGCCCCCTGCTGCCCCCGCTGAGGCATTCTTCTTCGCGTCGGAAAGAACCTTGCCGTCTCTAGGGACCCGTGAGAGAAGCTCCTTCAGCTCCTTAAGCACCCGCCCCGCTCGCCACGCCAGGTCCTGCCGAATTGCCTGCGTGTACCGCTCGGCCGTGCACACCTCTACCGCGGCAGCCAGGCTGGGCACGGGCGCGGCGACTAGTTCTCGGACGACTTTCGCGATGGCTGTCGGCGTGAAGGGTTCGTTGATGATGAGGAGGGAGATCTTGGTGGCGTGGGCTTTGACCAGAGTTGCCGAGTCGTACGCCACGGAGAGGGCATCGAGCGGGCCGTTGTTAGCTGCTGCGAGCTGCTCCGTAATGGGTGAGGCTCCGGCGTTGGTGGCTGCATGTTCTCGGTGATTTTGCGATGCTATACTCGACACTATGGCTTCAAGCTGGCTGATGAGGGTAACCGCATTGTCGATGACGGTGTTGAGCGCTTCGAGCGCATCACCAGTGGCAGACATTGCAGTGGAGTGGGAGGTGTAATATATATGCCGGGAGTAGATCTCCGTTGCTGCCACATCTTTCGGCACGCATCAAGCCTCCCTTATCATGGCGATAGCGGGGCAGTCGAGTTTTGTATGGCGGGGTTGCAAGTGAAACTCTCCCCACAATTTTTGGGTTCCACTACTCTTCCTTTCCGGCAGGCATCTCCACGTGACCGCCAGCCCCCGGCAGCCGCCAGGGTGTCTCAAGTTAGCAAGCTGTCCTGTGGCCGAGCTCCCGTCTCGATGCCAACTAGGCATTGCGGCTCGAGAATCTAGGATCTTCTGGGGAGCAGGTGCAACACCTCTTCCCATGTTACCTTTTCGGAAGAGCAGAAGGTGAAATTCATACAAACATGCGAAGAACAGGTGCATTGGCGCTTCTCAGCGCCCTTGCTCAAGGCACGCTTGCTGCCTCGGAGAGCTTGCCGCGGGGTGTTGGTCCCGAGTGTAAGTCGTCGTCCCTTCTTCCGTGAAGTCATCCCTGGATTTCCCGCGGCACCTGGCAACAATCAACAGATCGGATGTCCAATTCGACTGAGAACAATCAATGACCCTGTCTTGTCTACTTAGTTGCCAAGTTCTACGAGAGCAAAGCCAGATTTCCGTGCATCAGCAACCCCTCCATTACGCTGGACTCCTCCCAGATCAACGACAACTCGTGCGACTGCCCCGATGGCTCCGATGAGCCAGGGACGGCGGCTTGCTCCTACCTCGATCCTCTCTCCCCGGAGCAACCCCTCCCGGGTTCGGTGACGGGCACCACCAACACCACCAGCGCCCTGCCCGGCTTCTGGTGCGTCAATGCGGGCCACATTGGCACCTATATCCCCTTCATGTTTGTCAATGACGGCGTATGCGACTACGAGCTATGCTGCGATGGCAGCGATGAGTCAGCCCACGTCGGCGGCATCCAATGCGAGAACCGCTGCGATGCCATCGGCAAGGAGTACCGTCGCCTCCAAGAAGAGCGCAGGCAGAGCAAGGAGAGGTCGGCAAAACGGCGGCAGGCCTTGGCCAAGGAAGCCCTCGAGCTGCGCCGCAGTGTGGAAGCCAAGATCGTCTCGCTGAAGGGCGAGCTCGGCCAGCTCGAAGTCCAGAAGGTGGAGCTGCAAAAGAAGCTCGAGGAGGTCGAGCGCTCCGAGAGAAACAAGGTTGTCAAGATTGAGGGACAAGGGGGGAAGATGGGCGTCTTGGTTGGCCTAGCCAAGCGCCGCGTCTCGGAGCTCCGCGATGCCCTGGATAAGATGCTGGACCAACGCGACGACCTACAGGACAGGGTCGAGCAGCTCGAGGATATCCTCACAAAGCTCAAGGACGAGTACAACCCCAACTTCAACGACGAGGGGGTCAAGGCCGCCGTCAAGACCTGGGAGGACTATGCCGCCGGTCAGGCCGCTGAGAAGAGCTCAGATCTAACGGATGCCGATGTTATGGAACTCCTGAAGGAGGACGGCGAGACCTCCGGCATCAACTGGGCCGAATTTGAAGATTCCGAGGCCAGCGACGCCGATGTCGGTATGTTTGTACCCCCGCTATAAGCATCCACCCTTATAGCACTGCAACGTGAGAGCCTTGCTAACAGGGACAAGTCTACAATTGGGAAGCCTATCTGCCGCAGCCCGTCGGCGACTTCATTCACGACAAGCTCAACATCTTACGTGACTGGGCTATCCAGAACGGTATACTGGCTGACAAACCCAAGACCGGCGGCGAGTCTCGCCTCGTGACAGCAGCTAGGGAGGCTCTGGATGCCGCCAAGAACGACTTCTCGTCCAAGACGAGATCACTGGAAGAACAGGAACGTGACCTCGAGAAAGATTACGGTCCGGATGACATCTTCCGCGCCTTGAAGGGCAAATGCGTCAGCAGCGACGTTGGTGAATATGAGTATGAACTCTGCTGGATCGACCGGACCACGCAGAAGAGCAAGAAGGGACACGGCAACACCAACATGGGCAATTTCGTGCGTGTTGACAAGGAGATGGCCGACGAAGACGAGCGAGTCGATGGCAAGGGGCTGGGCAGGGGCCAGCGGATGGTATTGCGCTATGAGAACGGCCAGGGCTGTTGGAATGGGCCCAGCAGGCGGACCGACGTTTGGCTCGCATGCGCCGAGAAGGACGAGCTCTGGCGCGTGACCGAGTCCGAGAAGTGTGTGTACAAGATGGAAGTGGGTACGCCCGCTGCCTGCGAAGATGTGAATGAGCCGGGAGTGAGGACCAAGGACGAGCTCTAGCAAGCAGCCGGTATGTCAGTGTCGTGGCGCAACAAGGGCTGTTTTATGTTTCAAACATCTAGTCATGGGTTATATGGTGTACATACAGTGACGTATCACAAATAAGACATCAACTACGATTCGCTCTGAAGATGGATCCAGCGCCGTCAAGTGGCATGCTGGAAACCCGACGGTAGAAGTATCATAAGACTCGTAATGTATTTCGGTACGGAATGGCTTCCTCTCTAGGTCATCGTGCGGCAGCAGCCAACTTTCGCCGCTTGTTACGCTCTTCTTGCTCCGCGAGCACCCTCGCCGTGAGTGACGCTGTCATGGCGTTGTTGATGCCACTCACCCGACTACTAATGTCGGCTTTTGAGGGCGCTTTTGTGGTCGTCTCAGTTTCTCGCCGTGGCTCCTTGGACTTGTCTGGCTGGGCCGCTCCGTCCACCTCTGCCTCATTTGCCTTGCGCTTCTTCTTGCCTGCACTCTTGTCTTTCTTCAGAGTGTGGGTGAGCCCGTTTAAGCTAAGCTCGGTGATTCTCGCCTTTAACGTATCCAGGTCGGCCTTGTCTGTCGGGAGAATGGGGATGACATCCCTGAACCGGAAGGCCTCACTACACTCTGGACAGATCTCTTCCTGGATCTGCTTTATGGCCGCCTCGGCAAACACATGCCCGCATGGTACAAGGTAAACCGCCCTCGTTGCGGCGCCCAGCTCCTTCATCGAGACAGGACAGGCCCAAATCTCCTTTCCTTTGGTGCCCGGGGGCGTATAGCGCCTAAACTTGAGTTTGACTACGTCGCGCAGCGATTTTATGCCCGTTGACGCAAAAGTCAGTTCCGGCGACTCACCATCCACGAGCGCCGGGGCCGTTGTATCATCGTCGTCGCCTGTGGGCATCAGTCCTTTGAGGATGGACTCGTAGTTGTAGAGACGGCCGCGCCAATCGGAGACGACGTTCTCCATGTCGAGAAGTTCCGAGGTCAGAGGATCGTGAGTCCAGGCGTGGCTGAGGCTCTCGAGGGCGGTTGCCTTGAGTTCGCTTACTGTCGGTGCTCTCGCAGCGGACTTGACGAGCTCCCGTCGCGTCGGGATCGAGCCTCCGTCATTGCCCATGGCGACAATTAAGTGAGAAAATACCTTAGCTGTTGGCAATCCCTTGATTCTCTAGGCTCCGTGCGACGAGTCCGATCACGGAATCTTGCGTTGCGGTAGAGGTAGGTACCGCCACGGAAGAAAGGAGTAGCAGGCGGAAGCAAGGGGCGACTTTCTCGAGTCGAGAGCGAAGGAGGAAGGATGATAAGATAAACGTAAAAAAAAACTAGCGCTGGCTGTTAGACCTGAATGCGAATCGCACTGTACCGTACCCTGTCCTCGTTAGCTCGTCACAGAGGCACGCCACAAGCATGGGTCCAGGCCCCACCAATTCCGAGATTACGTATCACAGCTTCCCTGTCACGAGGTAATACCGGCATCCATACGCAGGGCCCGTACGGAACGCGTACATTACATCAAAGTTACCTTTTGAAGGCTGCATCAACCTCCAATTCAAGAGCGTCACCATCTTCCCTGTGCCAACAGACGCCCTCAAGAGCCTGGCCGGCGCATCTATCGTCCTATTCTCGCCAGCCGACCGAGGCAATCATAACCCACAGTCCGGCACCTTTCAACTGTTGCCGGTCACCGCGCCCGCCGCGACTTCTTGACGAGGCTAGGCCTCCCTTCCCTCGGGACCCTGACTGTATTGTGGCGTTCCGCACCAACCACGTTCGAGGTTCAGGACTCGAGAACTGGATCAACCCATCCTCACGAAATCCCCCGGGCGGTTTTAGCTAGCTTGTTTCTTTTATCTTAAGCACCAAAACACCATTCCACAAAGCCCCACCCGTGGCTCGGATCACAAGGACCGACTATGGGCCATCGACAACCGATTCGGCGCCCGAACGCTTGACGAGACTATCTACCGCCTTCCACGAGGTTGGGAGACACAGAAGCCGGATAAGATGTCGATCATCAAGGATCAAGCGGCCAGCGCGCTGGACCAGTACATCAAGGAAATCAGGAATCGGTGCGTTCTTCGCAGTCCACCGCCCGCTACCCTTCTCCTACCCGCTCCTCGCTAACCCGTGTTCGCTGATCACAGGACCTATGCGGAAGACCAACGGAAGCGCGCGGCGCGCCAGGTCCGTGATGTGGTCAATATCGCGAAGCAGGGTGAGTCTGCCATAAAGCGCTGCCTCGGCTACGACTCCAACGGTTTCTAACTCGCTGGCAGAGATGGGCGCCGAGCAGTTCCAGCGCTTCTTTGACATGGTCAACCAGAGGACGATGGCCCTTATTCAAAGCACCGATGCCTACGATAAAATGGGCGGAGTCTACATTCTCGATGCCTTGGTAGACTTTGACGGCATAGAACCAGCACTGAAATACAGCCGCTTTCAGCAATACATCGGGACTATACTACGCGGAAAGGTTCTTGCCCCCATGCAGCCGGCCGCTGTCGTCCTCGGCAAGCTCTGCAAACCGGGCGGCTCCCTGATCTCAGAGCTTGTCGACGCTGAGGTACAGACTGCCCTGGAATGGCTGCAGTCGGATCGAGTGGAGGAGAGACGGTATAGCGCTGTTCTCGTCTTGCGCGAGCTGGCGAGGAACTGCCCCACGCTCATGTACCCATACGTGGGGTACGTCTTCGATCAGATTTGGATCGGGCTGCGGGATCCCCGCCACTTGATCCGCGCCACGTCGAGCGAAACCGTCAGTGCCTGCTTCAAGATTATCCGCGAGCGTGACCAGGAGATGAAGCAGGAATGGATGGACAAGATGCGTGCCGAAGCCGTCAAGGGCCTCAAAACTAACACGGTCGAGTACATACATGCCTCCCTCCTCGTCCTCAAGGAGCTTCTCGAGCAAGGGGGCATGTACATGCAGAACCACTACCAAGAGGCCTGCGAGATTGTCTTCCGTCACAAGGATGTACACGATCCCACCATCCGCAAGACGGTTGTTCTCCTCATCCCGGATCTGGCCAATTACTCCCCGAGCGAGTTCGGAGTGAGCTATCTGCACAAGTTCATGGTCTACCTCTGTGGTATGCTCAAGAAGGAGAAGGAGCGGAACGATGCATTCCTCGCTATCGGTAACATCGCCAACTCTGTTAAGAGTTCTATCGCGCCCTACCTCGACGGTGTCCTGATCTACGTCCGAGAAGGGCTCAGTGTGCAGTCGCGCAAGCGAGGCTCTGTCGACCCCGTGTTTGACTGCATCAGCCGGCTGGCGGTCGCCGTGGGCCAGACGTTGAGCAAGTACATGGAGGCACTCCTGGATCCGATATTCGCCTGCGAGCTCACACCCAAGCTGACCCAGGCCCTGGTCGATATGGCCTTCTACATTCCGCCCGTCAAGGGTACCATCCAGGAGCGGCTACTGAATATGCTGAGCAAGGTTCTGTGCGGCGAGCCGTTTCGGCCGCTAGGAGCACCCCATCCGAACCCCATCTCGTCGATCCCGCCCATCCCCAAGGACCCCAAAGACCCATCAGTGCATGAGCGGGGCAAGGCCGAGGTGAAGCTCGCGTTAAACACACTTGGCAGTTTCGATTTCTCAGGTATTTGCCTCACCCTGTCATATGTTCTCCCTCCCCTTAACGAGAGCCGGCTGGCCCATCACCGCCAGGTCGGCGAAGATGTCACTTCGCTAGCACCCCAACAAGAAGATGTAGTACTAACCTAACTCCAAGGCCATATTCTAAACGAGTTTGTCCGCGATGTCGCCATTAAATACGTCGAGGACGACGATCCTGAGATCCGCAAGGCCGCCGCGCTTACGTGTTGCCAGCTCTACATCCGTGACCCAATCGTGAATCAGACGAGCTACCATGCATTGCAGGTTGTTGCTGATGTCGTCGAGAAGCTCCTAACCGTCGGCGTCTCGGATCCCGAACCGGATATCCGGCAAACAGTTCTCG
This sequence comes from Madurella mycetomatis, assembly GCA_022530565.1. Taxonomy (NCBI): domain Eukaryota; kingdom Fungi; phylum Ascomycota; class Sordariomycetes; order Sordariales; genus Madurella; species Madurella mycetomatis. The sequence continues at coordinate 6,673,928 of JAJTVB010000003.1, read as the reverse complement.
CCGCACTCGACGAACGGTTTGATCAGCATCTCGCTAAGGCCGAGAACATCCGAACCCTGTTCTTTGCCCTGCACGATGAAAATTTCGCGGTGAGGGAAGTGGCCGTGTCCATCATAGGGCGCCTAGCCCGCCACAATCCCGCATATGTCATCCCCCAGCTACGCAAGACCATCATCCAGATGTTGACCGAGCTGGAGTATACAGATGTGCCCAGGAGCAAGGAGGAGAGCTCAAAGCTGCTCAGCCTGCTTACCCAGCATGCCCAAGATCTGGTCAAGCCCTACGTCAGCTCCATCACCGAGGTCCTCCTCCCAAAGGCGTCAGATCCGACTCCGTCTGTCGCCGCAACCATCCTGCAGGCAATTGGCGAGTTGTGCACAGTTGGCGGGGCAGAGATGCTCACGTACAAAGACACGCTCATGCCCATCATCCTCGACGCGTTGCAGGACCAGAGCGCCCCGATCAAACGCGAGGCGGCTCTCCATACTCTCGGTCAGCTCGCGAGCAACGCCGGCTACGTCATCAAGCCCTACCTCGAATACCCTCAACTACTCGAGATCCTGCAATCCATCATTAGGGGCGAGCCCCAGCACGGCCCGCTGCGCCAGGAGACTATCAAGCTCATGGGTATCCTGGGAGCACTAGATCCCTACAAATACCAGGTACAGCGCATCGATTCTTCTATTCCCTTCACCATGCCCACTTCTCTATCTTGTCGTTCGCCAGTCCCAACATGGCAGACTCGGACGATGAGGAAGATGCGGAGGAGGTTCCCAAATTTCTTCCCCTGTATTCCCCAACAGAGCAAACCAAACAAGAGTCCAGCAAAGTGTTTCGAGCCAAAGCTAAAACCCAGAAACAGCAGGTCGAAGAGCGAGCGCCGCAAACCCAACGGCGCCCCGAAGCTACCCAGCTGACCGACGTGTCCCTCATGATGGGAGGCCTAACTCCGTCGCAGGAAGATTATTACCCCACCGTCGTCATCAACGCGTTACTACAGATCCTTAAAGACCAATCCTTGGTACAGTGGCATGGCAACGTGGTTGATGCCATCATGAGCATCTTCATCACACTAGGGTTGAAATGCGTCCAGTTCCTCGACCGGGTAGTACCCGCATTCATCTCCGTCATCCGGGCCTCAAGCCCGGCGCGGCTCGACTTCTACTTCAACCACCTGAGTAGGCTTGTCAGCATCGTCCGTCAGCACATACGTGTCTACCTGCCGGACATTATTACGGTGCTGCAAGAGTTTTGGAATACGACGTCCTCTCTGCAGACAACCATCATATCCCTCATCGAGTCGATCGCCCGCTCGCTAGAGGGCGAGTTCAAGATTTATTTGGCAGGCCTACTCCCGCTGATGCTCGGACTGTTGGAAAAGGACACAAGCACAAAACGGCTGCCGACCGAAAAGATCTTTCATGCATTCTTGGTCTTCGGGTCCAGCGCCGAAGAATATATGCATCTGATTGTCCCCATCCTTGTGCGCCTGTTCGACAACCCTGCGCAGCCCATGTTCTTGAGGAAGTCAGCAATTGAGACAATTGGAAAGCTGTCCAGCATGGTCAATCTCAATGACTACGCCTCCAAGATCATCCATCCCCTGACTCGGGTCCTCGCCAGCCAAGAGCCCAGTCTCAGAGTAGCCGCACTCGACACGCTCTGTGCGCTCATGTTGCAGCTAGGACGAGATTACTTACACTTCGAGCGAACTGTGGAGAAGGCAATCTTGATGTACTCTATCCAACACTCGAACTACGACAAGGCGGTCGAGAAACTCAAGAAAGGTGAGGCTCTCCCCCAGAACCTGGCACCCCGGTTTGAGGACAGCCCAGGGGAGCCGTATGCAGCCGAGAACAACCCTCCGAAGAAGCTTGACCTGAACCCTGTGCATTTGAAACAAGCATGGGAGACAAGGGGCAAATCTACCAAGGACGATTGGCATGAGTGGTTCCGCAAGTTCAGCACGACACTACTCTCGGAGTCCCCAAATCACTCACTGCGTGCCTGTGCCAGCCTGGCGAGCAACTACCAGCCGCTAGCGAGGGAGCTCTTCAATTCGGCTTTTGTCTCGTGTTGGAGTGAACTGTACGAACAATATCAGGTAGGCGCACCGGAACGACATTCACCGCTCAGCGTAATCATGATAAACTAACACCGTGGCAGGAGGAGCTTATCACAAACATTGAGAACACCATCAAGTCGGAAAATGTGCCTCCGGACCTCCTAGGTCAGCTCCTCAACCTTGCAGAATTCATGGAACACGACGACAAGGCACTTCCCATTGACATCCGCGTTCTGGGACGCGAGGCGGCACGATGTCACGCCTATGCCAAGGCTCTCCATTACAAAGAACTTGAGTTCCTGCAGGACCACAACAGCCACGCCGTCGAGGCTCTCATTGTGATCAATAACCAACTGCAGCAGTCCGACGCCGCCATTGGAATTCTGCGTAAGGTCAAGGCCTACAAGGATGGGATTCAACTGCGGGAGAGCTGGTTTGAAAAGCTAGAACGGTGGGATGAAGCCCTTAATTTTTACTGCCAGCGAGAACGGGAAATCCCAGAGGACCAACCTATTCCTGTCGACATCGTCATGGGCAAGATGCGTTGCTACCATGCGTTGGGCGAGTGGGACTCGCTTGCGTCGCTGGCCGGCAGGACGTGGGCCAACTCGGGCCCAGAAATCCAGCGAAGGATAGCGCCGTTGGCGACTACGGCTGCATGGGGCCTAGAGAAATGGGACTCGATGGACACATACTTGCAGTCCATGAAGAGGTTCTCGCCGGACCGTGCGTTTTTCGGCGCAATCCTCGCCTTACATCGGAACCAGTTCCGAGAGGCTCTGGCGTGCATCGAGCAGGCTCGAGAGGGTCTCGACACAGAGCTTAGCGCGCTGGTTAGCGAGTCTTACAACCGAGCCTATCAGGTCGTCGTGCGAGTCCAGATGCTCGCCGAGCTGGAGGAACTCATAGTCTACAAGCAGTGCAGCCCGGAGAAGCGCGCCACCCTACGAGCAACCTGGGAAACGCGGTTGAAGGGCTGCCAACGCAATGTCGAGGTCTGGCAGCGGATGTTGCGGTTGAGATCCCTCGTGCTTACTCCACCAGAGAATATGCACATGTGGACTAAATTTGCCAATCTGTGCCGCAAGTCCGGGCGGATGGGCCTTGCCGAGAAATCGCTGAAACAACTCATAGAGACCGATGGGCCGTTGGAATCTGTTATACCGTATTGGTACGACCGGCAAGGTAGTCCAGGGCCCCAGAGAATCGCATCCCCCGTCCTATACGCGGTGCTCAAGTTCCAGTGGGAAGTCGGTCAGCAGCCCGGGGTCCGAGGCTCAGACCGCGGCATCGCTGAGCGGACCCTCTACTGCCTCCGCAGATTCACCGAAGAGACGGCCCATCGAGTGGAGAACGCAAGACTGCAGCTGAGTGCCTCTGCCCAAGCCGCAAACGGCATGGTGGATGGATTAAGTCAGGCAAGATACGCCGACTTCGATGAAACCGCGATGCTGAATCCGGATGCGCAACGGCAATGGGTTGAGCAGACGGTGCTGCTCGCAAAGTGCTATCTCCGCCAAGGCGACTGGATGATCACTCTGAACAAGAACGACTGGCAGTACACGCGGCGCGCCGACATTCTCGACTGTTATTCCAAGGCTACGCACTACCATCCACGGTGGTACAAAGCCTGGCACGCCTGGGCTCTGGCCAACTTTGAGGTTGTCCAGGCTCTCGCTTCCAGGAAGGATGTAGAGGGGCGAACCGAGCACAGCATCGTTGTCCAGCACGTTGTCCCCGCCGTGCAGGGCTTCTTCGAGTCCATCGCCCTCTCTTCTGGGAGTTCGCTGCAGGATACCCTTCGTCTCCTGACCCTCTGGCTCGCACACGGTGGATATCAGGAGGTCAATAACGTTGTCACTGAGGGCTTCGCCCATGTCAGCGTCGACACGTGGCTCGAGGTCATACCCCAGCTCATCGCCCGCATCAACCAGCCCAACAGGCGGGTGCAGGCATCTATTCATGCCCTCTTATCCGACGTCGGACGAGCACACCCGCAGGCGCTCGTGTATCCTCTGACTGTTGCTATGAAATCACGTCAGAGCACGCGGCGATCCAAGACGGCACAGAACATAATGGAAAGCATGCGCCAACACAGCCCCAAGCTTGTCGAGCAGGCCGAGATCGTGAGTCGCGAGCTTATCAGGGTCGCGGTTCTGTGGCACGAACTATGGCATGAGGGGTTGGAGGAGGCTTCGCGGCTCTACTTCGGTGACCACAACATCCAAGGCATGTTTGATGCGCTGGAACCCCTTCACGAGCTGCTTGAGAAGGGACCGCAGACGCTCAGGGAGGTCTCGTTTGCACAGACATTCGGAAGAGATCTGAGCGAGGCACGCGAGTGGTGCCGTCAGTACCGGCATTCACAAGACGTGAACGACATAAGCCAGGCCTGGGACCTGTACTATCAGGTCTTCCGCCGCATTAGCAGACAGCTACCCCAGATGACGACTCTGGAGCTGACATACTGCTCGCCCGACCTCCTACAGGCCCGGGACCTCGAGCTCGCAGTGCCCGGGACGTACCGGAGCGGCCAAGAAATCGTCAGGATCATGGCATTTGATGGCACCTTTAGTGTCATCAGCTCGAAGCAACGTCCGAGAAAGCTCGACATTGTCGGCAGTGATGGTAAGACGTATACTTTCCTGCTCAAAGGCCACGAGGACATCCGGCAGGACGAGCGTGTCATGCAGCTCTTTGGCTTGTGCAACACCCTCTTGGCGAATGACTCCGAGTGTTACAAGCGTCATCTCAATATCCAGCGCTATCCGGCAATCCCGCTGTCTCAGAACTCGGGTCTCCTCGGTTGGGTGCCCAACAGCGATACGGTTCACCAACTCATCCGCGAGTACAGGGAGTCGAGGAAGATTCTCCTTAACATCGAGCATCGGATCATGCTCCAGATGGCTCCAGATTATGACAACCTCACGCTCATGCAAAAGGTCGAGGTATTTGGCTATGCGCTTGACAACACCACAGGCCAAGATCTCTATCGCGTCCTATGGCTCAAGAGCAAGAGCTCCGAGGCGTGGCTAGACAGGAGGACGAACTACACACGTTCTCTAGGTGTCATGTCAATGGTCGGATACATCCTGGGTCTCGGAGACCGTCACCCTAGTAACCTGATGCTGGATCGGATCACAGGCAAAATCATCCACATTGACTTTGGCGACTGCTTTGAGGTGGCAATGAAGCGCGAGAAGTACCCGGAGCGAGTACCATTCAGACTGACTCGCATGCTCACGTACGCCATGGAGGTTAGCAACATCGAGGGCAGCTTCCGCACGACCTGCGAGCACGTGATGAGGGTCTTGCGAGACAACAAGGAGAGCGTGATGGCTGTCCTGGAAGCTGTAAGTGATGCCCCTATTCCATATGGCACGAGCTAATCAGGTTGTGTTCTAGTTCATCCATGATCCGCTCCTCACGTGGCGTCTTACGAACCCTGCGAGCCCGCCGGGACCTCACTTCAACTCGGAACGAGAGCAAGCCATTGTCGGACCGCAGGGAGCACGGGCTCGTCGGCCGTCGATACTCGACGCTCCCGTGGCTCCGACCGAGTTCCTCACGGCCCAGGGCAACGGCGTAGATGGTATGATGGGGCCACCGCCTGCCGCCCGCAACCGTGCGCGTACCAATTCCTCAGCCGCACACCCCAGCAGCATGGTCAACGGCAACGGCCCGCACGAGATGGCCGAGGTGCAGAACGCCCGGGCGGTCGAAGTACTGGATCGGGTTGCGCAGAAGCTTACTGGCCGCGACTTCAAGCCTGAGGAGGAACTCATTGTGACGGATCAGGTCAACAAGCTGATTATCGAGGCTACCAAGCTCGAAAACCTTTGCCAGCATTACATAGGATGGTGCAGCTTCTGGTGAGATACCTCAGTGGTGTATCTCTTATGGAGTTTTACGGGGCAGTTGGGATGAAGCGTACGGCGTCCTTGGTTGCCTGGGTTTTATCATTACACCTTCCCTGGTGATTTCTTGTAAACCGCTTAGCACTTTTGCTTGTGTAGTTTTATTCTCATTTGGTTTTTCTATTCTTCATCTTTCCTCGCCGATGCTCTAGTTGACGAGCCGGTGGGTTGTTGTTTGTTGCATGTATGTTAGAGAGCGTTGCGTACCCCTAACCAATGCTTCGCGGTTATCTCCTTTGTCTTTTTTGAGACATTGCCTAGCAATCGAGGCGAGGGCGAGCCCGGCCGGGCCTCCTACAGTACAACAATTCCGTTGCATTGTTTCCCGTGTTCTGGCCCTGTTTCGCGCAGGGAGACCGCTTTCTCGTTTAACCAGGGCGACCAGTAGAATCGAGAATAATCAACACAGGTAGCATTTGCACATGTCATGTTGATCTCGGAGTTATTATTTATGTACCGCGTCCCAACACGGTCTCCCTTGGCAACTCGTAGGCCTCGTTAGAGCAAGGGACCCATTGCCTCCGGCAGTCCAGGAACCGGCTGTGTCCCGCATCCGCCACGGATGGGCGCGGGGTCGGTATTCTGCCGCGCCCCAGGATTCAGACCCGGATATTGATGCTGCCCCTCTCGACTCCGGCACTTGGACAACAAATTGGGCCCAAGGGCTTAGACTAGGGCAAAGAGCGCCTTATTACTTCAAGATGCCTTGCGGCGGCGTTTGCCCGGCTTGGTGCCATCCTCACAGAATCTCCTGATTTCGGATAACCGCAGCGCAGTTCTGCAAAATCACTTATATCAGATAACATCAACAATGGTGCTGCCAACCGGTCTTCGAACCTGGATAGTCCTGGGGACAGCGGCGCAAGCCGTACTCGGGCACCCCATGACCTCTCGTCAGGAGACTGGCTGCAGCAAAGAAGTGCTCGAGGCGGCAGCCGATGCCTACATCGCGGCCCAGACGGCGGGCGACATCAGCCTCCTTGAGGAGTTCGTGGCTGACACCTGGGAATATGAGCAGAACAACAAGAGGATGGACCCGCAGGAGGGCGTGCTAAGCAAGGCACTGAAGATTGATCACCGACGGACCAACTTCGACCTCGTGCAGTGCGCCACGTACTCCGAGGTCATCTGCGCCGATCCGGCCAACCCCTATGTCATTGGGACCCAGATACGGCATGGCGAGGATGGCCGGGTGACCCTCATCGACACGATCGCTTCGACGACTAACTCGTGGCTCTTCAATGCTCAGAGGACACTCGAGTACGTGCTGCAGGAGAATTGGGATATCATCCCAGAGGAGGAGCGAGATTCCAGAGAGGTGATCAAGGCTGCCGGGGATGCGTATATGGATATGTGGTACGTGTTCCAGTGTTCTTAATGTCTCTCTACTGAGTCCGTCCGTTCCGGGACTCCCAACGGACCGCACAGCGGCAACAGGTTATGCGAAACTGACACCGTGGTCCAGGAGCGACGCAACAGCTGCCGATAAAGTCCCCTGGGGAACGCCCTGTGTCCGTTTGGAGGGGTCGGCCTACACGGGGAGCGGGTCTCCAACGGACTCCTGCACACCCGGCATTCCCACGAACAGCAGCCAGGCACCAAACTCGCGGCGGCGCTATGTCATTGACGAGGCGATGGGGTCCGTCAGTATCTTGTGCGTCTGGGAGCACATGATGAATGCTGCGGACAGCCATGAGTTCCGGCTGGAGAACGGCAAGCTTCGCTACGTGCACACGATGACTGAGTGTGGAGGCCAGAGGTGTACTCTATAGGAGCATTGCGTCCAGTACGCTCTTGGAAAACAGGGTTACTGACGGGACCAACTCTCCAAGTAGTGTTAGGATGCTAGCCTACCTTGTTGAAAATATTGAATCGGTGCAATACAGGTGGTACACGCCCTGCGAAGAACATGACTTAGTCTCGCCCGCTGCCGCTGCCGTTGCCTGCAACATGGCTAGCATCTACAGGGACTGTTGCAGTTTGATCAATATTGCTCCGAACCTGCGCTTCGCGTATCCATCTATGTCTTCAGACCCGTTACCTTCGCTCTATAGGAGCCTCGGGTCACGGTTAGAACCATCCCTTGCCATTCCGCTCTCGACGGATCCGTCCGGCGAACACAGGGTATCGCCCAGGTAAACGGCGGGTCGCAGTTATTCAACGCCGTGATTTCGCTGCGCATCCTAGGGCGCTGGATGAGGATTTTTACAATCCCAAACCAGGGTTCTGTGCCGAACGCATGGATGCATTTCGCCGACGCCGACAATCAGGTGGAGGGGGTAGCCGCTTCAAACAGAGCGCCAATAGGGACAGGCTTGTGGATTGCAGGGAAGAGTTTGTCGAATCTACTATCGTCATGCGACTGCATTTTGATCTCTCTGGAGCCCGGTTCAGGGAGAGAAAAGAGGAGTGCATTAACTATGACAAGTAAGATTTTAAATGCCGTCTCGGTCATGCTGGATACCCCTAGTACGGACTGTCAGGTACATATGATGCGACTTATTCCAACGGCCCAACCCACTTGCGGTCTCGCATGCTGCTATATATTCAGTATCAGTGGCTCAGAAAATAGAGGTTCTCATTGGCCCATCACTTTAGTCGTCACGAAGTTGCCGCGAAGCGATGGCGTAATTAATTGGTCTATCAGTGTCTCGTCATAATCCCGGATTGATTTGCACTTCTTTTCAACTTGCCTTCTAGATTACAGGGAATATTCCGTCTGCCTTGCCGTATCACAACACTTAGCATCGGTTCTAGTCGTCCAATCTAATGATGACCTTCCCAACATGACTCCCTGAGTATAGATAGTCGAACGCGGCTGGGGACTCGTCGAACGAGAAGACTTTATCTATGAGAGGGGCGAGAGACACCTTATTCTCCGCCAGGAATTTGTTGAGTTCGAGATAATCCTCTTTGGAGCCTACAGCAATGCCCCTAGACGCCGATTGTCAGTAAAACATCTTCAAAAATCCCGAGATCCGGGGGCACTATGGTATACGTACTTCAGCTTTGCGGACTTGATGAGCAGTGCTAGGATGGCACTTGGCTTCCAATCGCCATCGAGACTGTCCAAAAAGCCGACGAGGGATACGAGGCCACCTCGCTGACGTAGGAAGCTCAAATCTTCGGGGATAGACGCCGGCCCCGTGTTGTTGATGACGATGTCGACGCCCTTGCCGTCGGTAAGACGCTTAACTTCCGACGCTTGATCAGAGACGGTCTTGTAGTTGATGGTGCCGATATTAGAACTGAGCTTCCGGATATCGTCTAGCTTCTTGTCGGACGATGACGTGATGATTGGTCGAATGCCCGCAGCGAGGCAAAGCAATAGGGCAAACATACTGACGCCTCCGGTGCCTACTCGCGTGGTTGATCACCGTATTCGCCAAATAAAACATCGTATTACACACGGCGATTACGAACCTTGAAAGAGAGCACTTCTTAATCTATCAACCGATTTTAGGCCGTCAAGGGCAGCCCAAGCCGTGACGCCAGCACAGGTGACGGTAGCAGCCTGTGGGTTGTGTCACGTAAGCCCGTCCGTAACAATAAGACTTTAACGGTGTGGCAAGACTCACTTCTTCCCATGACAAATACTCGGGCAACTTCACTAGGTGTTTCTCTTCGTAGATGGCGTACTCGCGGAGAACACCATGGACATCCCCCCCCAGTTCACAGCGTGGCTCATCTTCGCACCCAGTCAGCTTGGTGAGGTCGAAAATGGCCGAAACACGGTCTCCGACGGCAAAGTCTTTCACCATATTCCCGACAGCGGCAACCTCAGCAGCTGCATCGGAGCATGGAATGCCACGCTCCTGCACATCCAACGGATAGCGCCCGTGTAACATAGCGACATCGCGGAAGTTCAGAGAAACGGTACGGATCTTGATGAGGACCTCACTCGGTCCTAGATCCTGTGGGAGTTGTTCGGTCGAAGGACTGATTGTCCGTGGTAGGTCGCCGGTAGTGCGCCTGAACGCTCTGTAGGCCGTGGGAAGAGACATCTTGCATCAAGCGGGACAAGAGAGTACACACGTCATGGCAGTGAACCATTTGGAGGTTTCTGGGTTGGCGGTCGACTCCATTTATGGCTGGCGGGCTCGGCGGGAGTCTCTTGCCCGGCGGGGTTCTGATTGGTAATGATCGGAACGTGGAAGACTGCTTGATAGTACAGCATGGGGCTCTACACTATCCCTTGCACGTGCTGGATCTGGCTCGTTTGACGCACGTCGCTTACTGTGTACCCCAATAACATCATCATGGGCCACAGCACCCAAACATCCGTGGCACGATCGAGTAGCCGAACACATGATACGCGCACCTTTTGGTTCAATTTGCAGCTTTCCGTTCAATGCTGCCTTATTGATACCTAAACATAGGCCACTGTCTCGGGAGCCTCCGGAAGCAGAAGTAAGCCCTTCAGATCCAAATTGAATTTCTGGCGTATATGATAGGTCCCGCCTAACCCTAGTATACCGCGTATTCGGGTATTGAGCCGAGCGGATCGCTGTTCCTGGCCGCCAAGTTCGACTGGCGCGTACCAGCGTATCCGGCAGCCTCAATTGAGGGCGGCGTTGCTTATCGGGCGAGTCCCATTTGGGTCACGAATGCGATACCAGCATGGTTTCAGGAAATCCTTTAGGACAATGAGCAGTAACCACAACTTTCCTAGGCTCTCGAAAACTTCCGGAAGGATCAGTCATAACGCGGGGTTTCTAGGCTCTGGGGGAAGCCAGAAGTCCGGAGCGGCGCCTAGATCAACCCCCGTGACAAATAACGATGGTGATAGTTACTACTCTGCGACTAAGAACAGTTTCCTGTTAGTAGTGATGCGGATGGAATTCCGGATAGATCGTTACCATCACTATGCCGCTCGGGCGAAGTTCGCGTGACCTGCCAGCCGAGCATCGAAGACCTGCTTGTACTCGGGCCGTATAGTACAAGAACCATCTCAATCCCACCGACGTGAGATGTTGGCGTTGGCGATGCGGGTCGTCGAAGTTCTATCCCAAGGCGGGGATGAGAAGCTCGTTAATAGCCCCTGCTTCGATTCAGCCTTCAAGGTGCCTGTTTATCGTCTAACTGTATTATCCCCTTATCCGTAACTACTTTGGTCCCTTGTTTATTTTTATCCTTTGCGCCCTCATCCCTTCCTTTTATCGCCGCGTCATCCAACACCCCCTGTTCACTGCCTACCTCAAGTAATAGCTTCTTCTGTCCGTAAAGTATAAACACTAATGAAACCGGCCGATAGCATGAGTAGGGTTATCGTCAGAGTCAGCTTTTGCCTGCTCAAGCAGGATTTTATACGGTTCGCTTATCTTGGTGCTCGCTCATGCGCTGAACAATGCAGCTCTTTTTCGAAAGCCGAAGTCGAATACGACACCGACACCTCAGCCCCTTACGGACAACAAACGACATCGGAAATTGTTGAACCGCACTCCTTGAAGATTGGAAATGACCAACAAAATCCCACCTCGCATCCAGCACAGCTACCTCTCGACATCTTCTGCTTCCGCCAGCTAGACCTTAAACGCTACCGCCGTCTCTACTATCGTCGTCGACGCGCATCAAAGCCATGAAAAAAGGAATACGCCGACACAACCCACTAGCTACCCTTATAGCTTTTGACTTACGCGGAACACCGATGAGCTAGTGGCTACACATGAGCTCTAGCTCCTCATAGGGATGATTCTAAACGAGTTAGGGCGGGATATCGATGACGAGGCGGTACCTGGCCGAGCTGATGGCGCTTGGCGATGCCATCTATCGGTGGTACGGTGCGGCTGCACTTCTTGGGAGATCTCCAAGAGATATCCTTGAGGGTGGCTGGTTCGGGATGAAGAGGCTCGAGGCAAAACTGCCGGGAGTGGGAATGTTGAAGGTGGGAGAGGAGCCTGGCTTTTTGGGAGGCGCTGGTGCTGGTTAATGGGAGGTTACTAGGGTGGATTTTGTAACGAGGTAAGGATGGTGCTAATGAGATGGCAGAGGGTATAGGAGAGGAATACTAACGAGCCGGAGAATACTTGTATTGCTAGACAATCCGGACAATCCCCCACTTTCTTGTGTCATGCCATAGTGAGTTGCCACCGGAAACTTCGAACATGCCTACCTTACGGTAATTACAGTCCCGCTGGAACCATCATCAGCACCAACCCTGTGTCCACTTTTAGATTCCGGCCTCTGACGATTAAAACCAGTCCCGAGCTAGTAGCAGAGAGCCTTGGCGTCAAGTTTATAGTCAAGGAAAACTATAACCACCGGAATATCGCCCACGGAGGCGCTGTAACACTTGGGCGTAAATTATGGCTTTTTCGGCAAGTTCGTAGTCTCTGATTCTCCGACAAGGCAATCCTCACTCAGTACCAACTCTGTTGCCCAACCCTCGAAGGTAAGCTCTCCGCCAGGAACCCTCCCGAACGGATCCATGCTTACGTGGGTCACCGAGACCAGCTTGACCACAATCTCGGGCTCTCCCTTCACCCAATTTTCCTCGCCATCAGAGCCAATGATGGTATGCCACCCGCCACAACCACGATAGGATACCCGTATCAACCGGGCCCGGTGGCCAGGCCTCAGCGCCGACAATCTCTAGCCACCGAGACTTGTACGGGAACCACGATAGACCCTTGAGCAGGTTCCCCTTCCACACTCCTGTGAGATACTCGTCGCCAGGCTGCTGGTCAGCGATGACCTGCGCAAGACCCGACATGGCCGGCAAATTGTCGGTAGCCACAGATAGATAGCGTCTCGAGTAGGCCACGACAAGCTTGTCCCATTTGCGCAACCTGAGCTGCACGCGGTTGGCCAGCTTGGAAACGTCGTGTAGGGCTTCGTTGTCCAGCACCCGGAAGCTGGTCATCCTAAATGGTACAGAGCAAGTCGATCCAGAGGTAGCGATAGCCTAAGCGGCGGACTACTTTCATGGCATCGAGGAACGTCTTAGGTAGGCTCTCGAGGCTAATGCTCTCGAGCTGCGTGGGAAGATTGGACATCGTCGTCTTGGCCACCGTCCTTCCTTTGTCTGTCTCCCAGCAATTATTCTGCGCGAGATACCGCGTGTGTTCGGGAAAGGGGAAGTGGGTGGTGAGAACGAGATGCGGAGGTTTCCCCTGGGCAGGGTCGCCGACCTGAACTAGCCTGGTCGGGAGAAACTCGAACTCAGTACCGGGCCAGCAGGCTTTGTGCTGTTGAGTGCGGGCCTCAATCCAGCTTCTGGTGAGGGAAAGGTTTTCATCGCAATCTGTGCGGCCATGAACGGAGACTATAACCAATCCGCTAAGTTACCTTGTATCATAATCCGCGAGGATCAGGGTACAACACGCTATTCATGCTCATAGTTCAAGCTCTCAAGCTGGCCCATATCTGTTCTGCGTCATCCAGCGCGCTCAGAAGATGCTACACAGTCGGCATCCCACCTCGCTTGATGAGCGCAGCTGGTCGATGCAGTTCGGTAGGACCCCCAGGCCTCATGAGCCGGTGGGAGAGGAGGTCTGGGTGAATTTGCAAGCAGGTTTCACAGAACACTGTTTGCGATGCCCTGACGTATCGAGGAAGGCTTCGTCTTGTGGTTCTGAACCACATTGGGATGGCATTGCTCCGCATTCTAGCCCCTAACCTCCATATACTTATTATAGACTCTCATAGGATCGTATGTGTGACTTCGTGTGTGTGTGTAGGCGTAATTAATATATCTAGGCCCGGGATCGAAGACGAGGGAGAACCTCCCTCTTATGTTCAGTTCCCTGCGTTGGATCTGGGCCCGGGCGCAAGTACCTGGGACTAATGCAGCATGTGTAGACCCACTTTTCTAGCCAAGAGGATATTGGCTTAGGGTGAGGTTATGGCTTAGTTAAGAGATAAAGCTATTTTATATTGTCTACGCAGCATATATTAACAATTAACGTGTTCTCCTCTCCCAATGTACTTGCGAATAACTCCTTTGAAACTATTTACTATATCTACTATATTTATGCCTATAAGACTCCTCTAGAGCTTGCTAGTCTGCTTATCAACCCGGATACGCTCTAAGCCTCGGCGTAGAGCAGGGTTCATGCCTTTGGCATTTGGTCTCCCAGTGTCTCTGTCGACAAAGACTTGTACGAACTCGCCCACGGACTTGACGGCTTCCTGTCCCTTCTCGAAGAGGGCGATTTCGTAGGTGACGCTAGAGTTGCCAATGCGGTTGACACGAAGGGCTAGCTCTGCGCGTGCGGGGAAAGAAATGGACGCGAAGTAGTCGTTGTGTGAGTGGACGACCATGCCATATTGAGGCGAGCTCGGAGGATGGAGTCCGCAGTGCTCCATCAAATACGTGTTAATGACAGAGTCGTAGAGGAAGTTGTAGATGGAATTGTTCATGTGATCGTACATGTCGTTGTCGCTCCTGATCCGTTCCGTTAGCTTTGGTCTGGGCAAGGCACAGCGAGCAGGTTGGGCATTCGCGCTGGGCTCCTTGACTGTTCTCACCATCGGGTCCGATATTCAAGAATGTAGCGGTAATCCGCCCTGATGCGGCTCTTCAGCCGGTTGATGTCTGCCATGGAGAGACAAACGCGCTGCGGGTGTCTACAGTCGAAGACAGAAGACGTCCAACAAAGCGCGGTGATGGTCTCCTCTCTTGTTTTGACAGACGACCGACCATATCTCGAGTTTCTTTGAGGGGAAAGGTTGAGACTCAATGGTCCTACATGCCGAGGCTATCCGTTCAGCCGGGGGCCCCTGTATGCTTCAGCCGAGAATGTGGGGAACGCCCTGGTTCCTGCGCCATATTGCCATAACTCACCGCCTAATTTTCCTGAACAGCGCCGGCACCGCTAAACCTTCGGCCCAACAGCCACCTAACTCCGCACCTTTCGACCACTCGCCGAACGCCGCAAAGTCGCTGCCGAGACGTAATCATTGACGCTGGCTACCTTCAGGCCACTGTTAGGACTTGCCGCGCAGTGCCGGCAGATGGCGGCTCCTGTCGGTCGCCTCGTCGCGTCGGGCACACCACAAGCCCCGTCGGACGCCGCCGTCACGTCCGAACCCGACTCGGTGCTCCCGCTACCGGCGCCGTCGTGGCCCTGGCCACGGCCCTATTACCTCGAGGACGGACTACGCCGTGTCACTCCGTACTTCTATACATACAACACATGGTGCAAGGAGAGATGGCGGGGCCGACAACTGCTTGATGTTTTCGAGAGCGAATTTCGGGATCGACCGCTAGAGTACTATCGTGCAGCCATGGAGTCCGGCCAGGTCGCCGTCAACGGCAAGACGGTGGGCCCCCACTACGTGCTCAAGAACGGTGACCTCGTGTCTCACACGACGCATCGTCACGAACCGCCCGTCACTGCCGAGCCCATTAGCGTCATTCACGAAGACGATGATATGGTTGTTATCAACAAGCCATCGGGTGTGCCTGTTCACCCCGCCGGCCGCTACAACTTCAACTCCGTCGTCGAGATCATGAAGGCCGAGAGAGGCTCGGGCTTCGCACCGCATCCCTGTAACAGGCTCGACAGGCTCACGAGTGGCATCATGTTCATCGCTAAACATGCCAAGGCAGCTGATCGCCTAGGTGCCCAGATTCTGCAACGTAGCGTCCGCAAGGAGTATGTTGCCCGCGTGATCGGTAGGTTCCCTGACGGCGAAGTGGTTTGCGACCAGCCCATTCTCCAGATCTCGCCTAAGTTGGGTTTGAATCGTGTGCGAGCCAATGGGAAGGCTGCCAAGACCGTCTTTAAGCGTCTGGCCTACTATCCGCCAGCTGGGAATCGAGCCGACGAGTCCACCTCGGTTGTGCAGCGCGAGGCTGCCGTCCCGCAAGACGGCAGGCGCAAGCGAGATGAGGGATACTCGATCGTCCGATGTTTGCCGGTGACGGGTAGAACGCACCAGTTGAGGGTTCACTTGCAGTTCTTGGGGCACCCCATCCAGAACGACCCCATTTACGCCAACCAAAAAGTCTGGGGCATCAATCTGGGCTGTGATGACGCCGATGCGATCCAGAACAGCGACGAGGACATCATCACTCGGCTCTCACGCATGGGCAAGGATCAGGTTGCGGATGCTGTGGCATACCACGACGAGATGGTGGACGAGTACTACAAGAAGAAAGCCGAGAAGATGTCGGGTGAGGTCTGTAGCCTCTGCAAGACGCCACTCTACACCGACCCCGGAGAACAAGAACTCTCCCTCTGGCTCCACAGCCTCCGATACGAGGATGCCGAGGGGGCATGGGCCTATGCTAGCCCATTGCCTTCCTGGGCGCTGCCGCCCAAGGGAAGGAGCGGGCCGACGCAGGTCGGCAGCATGGAGGATTTGGTGGATGCCGCGGGAACCGACCCCGTTGAGTAACACCGCCTGCCTGCCGCAGCATAGGAGGATGACCTGTGCGTGGGTTCCTTTTGCGCTTTGAGGCGGCGATGTCCGCTCGGTATCACCATGATCTGGCTCGAAAACCGTCTTCAAGACCCAGGCTTCCTGGGAGCGCCACTACGTAGCAACCGTCGTCGATCAACATCAAAGAAAAGCTGGCAGCGAAATGGCCATGAGCTGTATGTCTGCTTCCAACACCGCTTCTCCACGTCGACCTGTTCCAGTTTGTCGGAAGTGCTTGGTCGGGGAACAGGCTACATGCTTGCTAACTCCGCGCAGTCGGGTTCGCGACTGACAACCGGCTTTTGTTGGGAGAGGATCCAACCGGCATGGATTCGGGGCGGGATTGGGGACGGAGTGCTTAAGTCACCATAATTAGGGCCAGGCTAGGCGGTGTCAGTATCTCGGGGGAGGCTCGAGGCTGACGCATCCAGGGCCGGTATCATGAAGATTAATGCCCGTCTATGCACGACGGGGCGACTTTCTGCGAAGGCTGTACTAGCACGACTATGTTGCCAGCGCGACACCGACCACACGCCCCCTGAGCCACCGAGAAAGAGGCCATCGCCTTCAAGCGCATATCATCAATAAGGTTTTCCGTTGTGGCAGATGTCCCATCCTGGATTCTTGCTGGTTTCTTGACTTAAGTTTTCCGTCTACAGGCTCCTGATGCAAAGCCCCGGTTTCCGCATACCGTAGATAACATCGGGCAAACCAACGCCTGCATATCTTTGTATTGTTTGTAGGGTAAGGGGTTCATTCTGAGCATCACCGTCTCTCTTCGTCTTCCGACACCTCTACCCGAGCATTCTCCTCTCGCGCCTCTGCGAGGTTCTGGCTACCACTGGTTATTGCCTTAGGCTACCGGAAATCGCCGGAGGACTCCACGAAAAAGCCTATAGCCCTAGTAGAGTCGAGGAGCGTAAAAAGACTGTGGCCTCCGATAATAGGCGATGATCGGGCAGGTCTGAGCCCGCGGAACATGGCTCGCCCTGGTGGACCCAGATCCGGTCGCCGAAATCGATCTGCTGTGGGGGATTTCTACTCTTGTATCGTGCCGCACAGTGTGTTACGCCGGGTCTTAGCAGGCGCGTTTGGCACATCAGCTATAGCCTGGGTTGTCAGAGAGCAAGGGCCAATGGTCGTTCCAACATGGGGGGCGAAGTCTAAATCCTGCACCCCCAGATCGGACCCCATCTTCGCGGCGTTCCAGAACCAGATTGCCGCACGTGCCGTCGCCGGCGTTCCTTGGCCAGGGATAGTCAGGGTTTGTCGGCGGTATTGAGACGGCTGCGTTAACAAGATAAGTGCAGACGGTGATGAGAACAGGGCTGCTGCGGACCAAAAAGGCCACCGGCTCCAGGACCCCTCGTTTTACCTCAACGCCGTGTGCCCCCGGACAGCAGCTAGGCCAGTCCGCGGACAGCGCATCCCTGCGCTCACGCTGGGATGAGTTGGTAGGACTGACGGGGCGAGATTGTCCGCCCTGGTTGGTAGGTACATGGCCTGCACTGGCATCTAGCACACTGGCCTGAGTTCTCCACAGAGTGTGTGGATTGGCTAACTGGAACGAGGTTGATCTCGGCCCTGGGGCGGACCCGGCGTTTTACTAGATTTCTCTGGGCCTCGGAGCACCCATGGGTAACACAGATTCCTTATTTCTGCCTTCCGCGGTCGGCCTGCCCCGTGGGGTCTTGTCTCTTGGTTCGATCTCGTATCTCAGGTTGTCAAACGGTCCTCAGCCGCCATCGTTTTTCTGACGTGTCCTTCAGCTGCTATATCCCAAGGACTCACGACCATCACAGTTGATCTGGCAGTCAGAATTCTGGAAAGTCCAATCATGCCACAAGCCCCAACCTCGGGGTCGCCTTCTACGGATGCGACTAAACCTGGCAGGAGGAAAGGTGAGTGCTCACCATGCTGCCCGCGTCCGCTATTGTTTTTTCCTCACTTAACCTGACAGTACATGGCCCGCCAGGTGCTAGGACGGTGTCAAACATGAACCCCATACAACTTGCCAAAAAAAGAGCGAACGACCGAGAGGCCCAACGCAACATCCGGCAGCGTAACAAAGAGCTCATCAGCCGGTTAACCGAGCGGAATGCTTACTTGACGGAGCAGCTGGAAACTAAGGAGAGCCAGGTGCAACAGTTGCTATTGCAAAGAAATACTCTCGAGCGAGAGCTAGCGGAGCTGAGGGAGGCTGTCTCCCTGCCTCCAGACCGCCCTTGTCAACCATCCGGTATGTCCACCGTTCCCCTGCAAGTTTCGGCAACGCCATCCTAACCCGGTCCGGCCTAGGCTTCGAGATTGACGGGCTACCGGCAGCCGGCCCTTCCCCGGTGGTCAGCCGGCCGCCGTCTTTTAGAGGCTCAACTGAGTACAATGCAACATCGACCAGCCCTTTTGGGGCCTCATATCTCCCCACACCAGAGTCATGCGACTCATGGTCTTCTGTAATGCCAATGTCTTCTGCAATCACGATCCCTTCAGCTGTATCAAGCCCGGGCTCGACGGCCGGCCACCCGGAAGACTACGGACAGGGGTTCATTGCCACGAGCGTACCCCCGTCCATGATTAACGGCGCCGTCATTTCCAGCACACCATTGCCCTATCGTCTCCACACCACTAAGATGGGGTATGGGGAGCTCGATACAGGTAAGACGAGGACGAAGCATGGTCTTGATGCCATCGTTTTCCACTGACTAACTAAGCCTTGCCCATGTGCTGCCGACCAAGGTTACACCAGCCAGAATGTTTCGCAATCACCACCCCCATACAGGGCCATGCAGCATCAGCCATGGGCCTTTTACCAGCAGCAGGGTTTTTAAAAGCAGCAACACACGCAAGGGAATTCGAAAATGGGCACCAAAGAAATCAGCACCACGAGTCGTCACGCACCCATATATTATACGACGAGGTGGGAATTCAGCATATCCTGGACGGCGTTTCTCGACTTTGGAGCGGAAAGGGGGTGTTCACAGGCGCAAGACCGGGACGGACCTGAGGCGAAGAATGCCAAACGCGATCAAGACACTGCGGGCGCCGAGGGTTACAAGTTTGGCTTACCATGGTAATCAACATACGGATTGCATTGGTTATACGGATTTAACGTTGTACACAATACCTGTACGAAGTGAAGCCATAAAGGGGTGGGATGGTGACGTGTAGGAACAACGCCTGGAAACTCAGGGAGACGGGTAAACAGAGACCGCCGCACCATTACATTTCTTCATTATGGGTAGAGGCCGGCGTGCCCCCCTCGCACGGCAGTGACGCAAACGATTCCGGTCTGCATGCGGCATTGCCCGTTTGCTACAGCCCAGGCAGATGATCCGGCGGTCGGTGTCGACGAGGGCCTTAGCATTACCTCACAGCACATACGCGCAGGCGTAAAAAGAACGGCGGTCTTTTCTCTCTCTCCCCATAGTGGCGAGCTCGGTGGGCTCGTGTTCTCCTGGCGGCTGCCCAGGGCCAGGACCCACGGCGGCCCCAACAAGTTCGTCAATTCGCTCAGTGTGGAGCAATGCAGCATGGTCGCCGGCGAATTGCGATTTTCCAAATGGCAAATCAGCCTGTGGGCACGCTGAGGGCTGCTTGCTCGGGCAATATCCACTCTCCCTGTTGAGCCACGGATTCCCTGTAAACAGCGGAGTTTGTGCTGGGCCGCCAACATCACTCCTCTGTACCTACTCCCCCTCCATCGTTATTCTTTGTTTATAGGTAAACAAAGGACTGTGTTGTATGGTATACTCCTGCATTAGAGTCACTATCAAGAATGTGGATCATTGACGAGACCTCCCACAATGTAGCTGGAAACCTACAGGAAAAGATTGCCTTAGGGACTTGGGGCATGTAACATGAATGGCATGCTGTTGTATGACTGTCTCTTGGCGTATACGAGATGTGTGGGCATGTACAGTACGATAGCCGCCGCTCTTTCGGGCTGAACGTGCAGTAGCCAAGGCCGACTGCAGGGATGCGCCTGCACATGGATAAAACGGATATCTGGAATACGTAAACAGGGAGAGTGGCGCGATAGCTCTTGGTGACCTCATAGCAGACCACCAGAAACCAATTGCGGGATACCTCACGCTTCATCCAAGCGGTCAGAGCTTTCGGGGAGGCTTCTCGATCGGCCGCAGAGGAATTGGAACCTGAGGATATTCGCCGATCTAACGTATAAGTCGGCGAATAGAACAAGCTCACGGGTGCCGATTCCTCCAAATGCCATATAAGGAGAGGCGGGGTGTGCCGCGTAGCGAGCCTGAACACTCGTGCCGATATGTCAACACGACACCCGATCTCTGGCAGCTATCCGACCGTCTCCCCAGCCGACACCCAGACACTGCGCACGACCATGACCGTTTCTCGACCAAGAGGGCCGCGTCCCAAGATGCGAGGAAAACCGGCGACGGTGTGCCTGATCATACGAGACGCACGGTGCGCATCAGGGTTCCAGCGTTGATCGTTTTGCCTTCGTCCAGAAGCTGTTGTCCGCCAAGGTAGCCACAACGGTTCTCAGGATCCACAGGACCTGCGTGGCACAATGCAACCACGCGCACGCGCTAGACGTGTGTGCCAAGATTCTAATGCCGTTGCGGGATGGATCGTGACCCAGTTGAGGGCAAGCCTGATGTCTCGTCCCAAGTACCTGGTTCTTTGCGCCATAAACTCCGCATCGCTGCCGGGGATCCGGGGCAACTTTGTGTTCCCCGCTGTCGAGGGCGGTACTGTATGCTCATCCATTCACCCGCATACAAATAGATGCACAACCGCAGAGCTGCTCGAGTCTAGCTCGAACATGTGGGAGTGAATGGGATTCCTCGGGACGCGTGGGACTACCATGCAGACAGTTGCCGTCCAAGGACGGAGGCTGGTGCCTCACTGCACCGGATAGCCTATATGTGCTCGGTTCACGCGGTGTGGTGCCAAGGATAGGCCTCGTTTCGCGCGTTCGTTAACACGCAGTATAGGCCCAGGAGCTTGAAGGCCTGGTACGAAGCCACGGCATCTTTCCCAATCTGTCAATACCCTTCGCGGCTCTTTTGCTTAGTATCCCTCAACTTTCAGATCCGCATCAGTTCCACTCTAACTTCCACCACTGCTCACGCCAATCAGAGACCTGTGCGCGAACATCTAGACAAAACGGCGCAAGACGGCGGGAAAGGCCGCATTATCTGCGAGCAGACTCGGGCTTCCTCCGGAGTTATGCGGGCATGGGATGCTGCGGTGACCCTTGTTCTCGCCGCACAACGTCGGCCACAAATTTTGGCGTTCGAAGGCAGTTGTGGAGCATGATGGGGGGGATCTGCCGGTAGTGCATGTCGGACCATTGAGCACCCAGGGGCGTGACGTCCGTACGCAGTATGCTGTGAATTGGCCGGTTAGGGGGGCTAGCTCCGGTCGCTGCCGGAGGCGAGGACAGCGAGATGGCTGCCTGTCGGGCTTGGAGTTGCTCTGCCGATTCACCCGGCGGCATTATGGGGTGTTTTGTGCTGTAGCACCTGTGATTTTCCGTAGTCCTTCGGCACAACGGCAAGGCGTATGCGGCGGTCAGCAAGAGGGAAGCCGACTTGTCCTAGACTTGTCAGACCGCTCGGTCGTGTTAGATATACATCAAGCGGTGAAAGGTTCCTGACAGGGAGGTGGAAGCGAGAATCTGCGGCTGGCATGGTACAAGGCGCACGAAGCGCTGAGCGCACCAGCCTGCGTCTCGGGCAGACGCATATATACGGGGGCACTGTGTTTGGCAACTCAAAATTGACGACTGCATGGCACCAGCGGTTTCCGAAGGGACTATGCAGTGAGCATGGATTTGAATGGGCCCACAGTACATGTATCCTTCGAGTGGGCGCAACGATGTCCTAAGTTAAAGGAGCATTAGCAACCAGAGATGTGAATTCGGAGCGGGATACCACAACAAATACCTCCTAGGTAAAAAAAGGACGAGACCGCGGCCGTCTCGGTCACCGGCCGGATCTGGATGCAGTCGCGTCTAGGAGAGGGGGTTGGTGACGATTTAAAAGACCGAATCGGGCAGGGCAAACGAATAGTCCCTCAGCCGCTCCTGCAGGCGCCCAGCGAGCCAGGGCGCTGTAAGGCTTAGCGCTGCAAGGCCCTATTGGCCATACAGGGGTGGCTTGCGGGGCCTGCATCTCACGTCACCACTCGCTGCAATCACACCTTGCTCGGGCTTCTAGCCACTTCCCAGCGAGCGCTGGCACCGGCGCCGGCACCGGCACCGGCATGGGAGAAACTCTCCCGCGCGGCGGTTCACCATCCAATTTCACCCATTCCTCGATTGCATGCGGCTACGACGAAGAATCCTTGCGGAGCTCCGATCCGCACCTCAAATATACTCCAATTGCCTTATGTCATCCATCCCGCGGCTTTCTTTTTCGTTAGCTCCTGTGACTGCCTCATCCACACTACGTTATCGCCCTTTCTTTTTTTTCTCCTCGCTGTGTATAGTAGTCACGTCCCTCCGTTTGGGACAGACAATATCTCGTTACCCCGCCCTACAAGTTGCCCGAAGGAATTTTCACTTGAGTGGTCGATCTGGGTTCACCATACTCACTTGGTCATTAATTATTGTCTAACGCCTGGCGCGCCCTTTCTGCTCGCTGATGGGGAAATCTGGTGCCCTGGATGAAGCGGATGCTCTTGAATATGAGGAACTCGAGGACAAGCATGTCAGGCTGGCGCGGCCGGATGCACATTCGGATTCGGGCGGGGATTTGACCACACGCCCTGGGCCGTCGCGGTCGAGTTCGAGCAGCAGCAGCAGCGGCACAATAACCGGTGCCCGGGTGCCGGCCGAGTTGGAGAACGCTTACAAGCAGGTTGATGCGAAGACGATTTCGTGGAGAGACCTGCCCCGCAAAGACCAGCTCATTGTCATCACTCTGGCAAGGCTGAGCGAGCCCCTCGTTCAAACCTCTCTTCAGTCATACATGTTTTATCAGCTCAAGTGGTTTAACCCCAGCTTGCCCGATTCTGTCATATCCAGCCAGGCCGGCATCCTGCAGTATGTGTCTTCCGGCTACCGGCTACTCCTCTCCTCTGCTGGTCTCTGACACTTCGGTAACTCACGCAGTGCGAGCTTCACGGCTGCTCAGTTCATAACGGCCATGATGTGGGGGCAAGTTGCTGACTCGAGCCGCTTTGGCCGCAAAACCGTTCTGATGATCGGTCTGGGAGGTACAAGTAGGTCCAAGGCGAATCGAGCTCTATGGCCGCGTTATGTTGGGGGTCGAGGCTAACCCACCTTCTCCGCCCGAAGTGATCTCGTGTCTTGGCTTCGGTTTTTCGACCTCGTTCTGGCAGGCCTTGATGTTCAGGTCCATTGGAGGCATGACCAACGGGAATGTGGGTGTGTTGAGGACGATGTAAGAGCGGCCATCCGAAAGTTCGTTTGCTGGTTTCTTGTGCTGACTGGGCTCGTCAGGATCAGCGAGACCGTCAGGGAAAAGAAGTGCGCTAATACTCTCATCAAGCCCCTGCAAAATACCTTTTTCGCTAAACGGTAGTAACAGATACCAATCTCGAGCCTTTCTACTCCTGCCCATGACCTTCAATATTGGTGTCATCATTGGGCCCATACTTGGAGGCATCCTCTCGAATCCCGCGGGAAGCTATCCCAACTTCTTCGGAGATGTCGAGTTCTTCCACCGCTTTCCCTACGCTACCCCAAACCTGCTCTCTGCATTTTTCTTGTCTTGTGCCATGCTCTCAGTCTGGCTGTTCGTAGAAGAGGCGAGTAGTATTGCCGCCGCTGGTATTCTTGGGCCGTGAGACAGCCCTGCTGACAAGACGGCAGACCCTGGAGTCACGATTGGATAAACGCGATAGGGGGCTGGAGCTGGGACGAAGGCTGAGGTCGTGGTTGTCTGGCAGCCGCGCGGGCGCGGCCTACATGCCACTGGCGACCCAGGACACAGCCATCGATGCCGACGGTACGCACTTGACCGGGAGCATACGCTCACGCCAGCCCTCAGTCTCCGAGACCCCGACGAAGTCGAAACAACCCCGACGCCGATACGCCCAGCGGCTCGCCTTCCGCCGCATCTTCACCCGCAACGTCCTCTTCACCCTGACCGCGAGCTTCCTCCTGGCCTTTCACGTCGGCACCTTCAACTCGCTCTGGTTCGTCTTCCTCTCCACACCCGTCTACGACCCGGCCAAACCCCCCGAATCTCCCAATGTCCTAGCCCGCCATCTACCATTCATTTTCACGGGCGGCCTGGGTCTCCGTCCCCGCGAGGTGGGCATGGCCATGGCCATCCTCGGCATGCTTGGGATTACCCTCCAGCTGGGCGTCTACCCCTGGCTCTCGGCACGCCTTGGCACCGTCCGCAGCTGGCGCCTATTCCTCCTGTTCTTCCCCTTCACGTACTTCCTCGTACCCTACCTCAGCCTGGTGCCGGCGGCCAGCCCGCCCCCGAGCCCAAAGGATGGCATCGCGGTGTGGTTGGCCATCGCGGCCGTGCTGTCGTTTCAGGTGGTGGGTCGCACGTTTGCCCTGCCGGCGCAGACCATCCTCGTGAATAATTGCACACCGCATCCCAGTGTTCTGGGGACAGTGCATGGGATCGGGCAGAGTGTGAGCAGTTTTGCGAGGACGATAGGGCCAGTTCTTGGGGGTTTCCTGTACGGCCTGGGTTTAGCTAGGGGTGTCGTTGGCGCCGTCTGGTGGGGACTGGCAGGCGTGGCGGTGTGTGGCGTCCTCGCGAGCTTGTTTGTGCGTGAAGGTGACGGGCACGAGATTTGGCTCGAGGGGGATGAGGATGCTGAGGAAGCGGCTGATACCCGCTGATGGTAATGATGACTGCCGGCTAGCAGGAAGAGGTCGGACCGTATACAAGCGTCCCAGTTACTGTTATACCTATACAAACCACTAAACGGTATATTAGCCCGTAAGGTAGAGCAGTGTCCTTGGATCGCAACGACGGTTCGAAATCACCTTTCTACTTGCTAGGAGGACCCGTGTGTAAGGAGCAGTGGCTATTATCCATTGGATATGCTGGGCCGAGGAGTAGCACAAATAATACGGGACATGCCCCAGCAAAGGAAGACGTGAAAATTGACACCTGACGCTTTCATCTGAGCGAAGGCTATAGTATTCCCATGGCGTCTGACCCAAGGCGGTGACAAAGATGTTCAATCTGGGGTACGCCTCCTTGGGAAGCAAGCAGCGCTTATCCATACCACCCGCCAGCCCTCCAACATGCTGTTGCGCTGGCCGAATTCGTGACGGTCGTAAACTGGGTTTGGCTAGGGCACATAAGTGAGCAGAGATGAACGCCAGCTTAGAGTCAGAAAAAGCGACGTACCCAACCCAGACGGTGCCAGATAAATGAGTTGTCGAGTAGAATATGTCGGTCTCCGTCACTGGCGCGGGGTATCCCCTGGTGACCGTGGCTGTCGCCCCGGGGCGGCCGCCGGCGCAGACCGTCGAAGGGGGCGGGGTCCTGATTCCCAAGTATCAGTCGAGTTGCGGGGAAAGGTCATACGTATGTTTTTGATGTGATGTCTTACACTGTGGTCGTCGTTGTCCTCAAGACTGCTCCCCTGTTAGCAAGATGGAAGGCGGTGCTAGGTAGTTCTAGGAAACCTCACCAAGCTCTGTGGTCGTCCGTCCGGCAATTGTTGTCACGAGTGTGCTCGTAACCGTGTACGTAGTCTGCGTGTACGTCGAGGTAACGGCAGCCACGGCGGCGGCGGCAGCAGTGGCGGCAGTGGCGGCCACGTCTCGTCTATCTGGAGCGGTCGGGTCAGCATTACCGGTCCATCGGGTCCACCATCCCCAACCGCCGCCGCCGCCACCGCCACTGCCACCGCCAGTTTCCCAGAATGGATCGCAGCCACCCCTGCCGGGGCACCAACTCGCTGTGGGAGCGGGGGGATTTGTAGAGGGAGACCAACTCGACGGGTAGTGGCAACTGGCTGTTTCCGAGACTGTCGTTGTCCAGTACCGTGTTACTTGGCCATCTGTTGCCGTCCGGATCACTGTCGAGGTGACGACTACAGTTGGTGTTTGCGGATACACCGTGACGGTCCGTGTTGCCCCGTTGCACGGAGCTGTCACTGTTCGGGGGACGACGATGAGCGTATGCGTCTGCACAAGCGTTGTCAAGACGGCTGCGTAGAGGTCAGTCTCAATGGGTGTCTGGGGGGATGTGAGGAGCCTAGATAGATACTTTGATCCCTTGCTGTGGTCGTATACCCCACTACAACCGTGGGTGTCGCCTTGTACTTGTCAACCCACGGAGCTGGTTCATGGATTGGGGCCTAGAGATGTTACGCACCGTGACCCATGTCGTTTGCGGCACGCCCACAGTGAGCTTGATGATGCGCTGAGATGATATCTGGTTTCCGGCAATGACAATCTTCCAGTCCCCTGAACTCATGGCGGAGAACGGGATTCCGCTG
This sequence comes from Madurella mycetomatis, assembly GCA_022530565.1. Lineage (NCBI taxonomy): Eukaryota > Fungi > Ascomycota > Sordariomycetes > Sordariales > Madurella > Madurella mycetomatis. The sequence goes on along the minus strand of JAJTVB010000003.1, from coordinate 6,647,147 downwards.
GGGACATGGGTGAGCAACTGAGTGTGGTTTAACTGCCGCTTCTAGGTTATCTTACCATGTCGACGTCACTTGAACTCCAGCAGGCGTGGTTCTGATTGATGAGCATGCATATTGGTGGTTCTCTGGAGAAACTAGGATGGGGTGGATGGTTTCTTGTGTGCATCCTGCCTCGGCATTAGTGCCGTCTCGCTCCGGGGCGCTGGGGGCCCGCAGGGAGGCTTACCCTGGAAGACGGTAATGAAAGTGAAGTATTCATTTGATGATCCGTCAATGTAATAAGCGCCATTGTTGGAATAGTCAACTCCGTAACTCGTGCAGGCGGCGCCGGCACGGATTAGAAACGCAAGCAGCACCACCCAAAGGTATTTGAACCCTCGAGCAGCCATGGTCTCGTGAAGTGCATGAGATTCGGCCGAATGTAGAGCTGTCACAACCGTTGGAGCCAATGCTTACCGCGACTGATTATGTACTCATGGCGGTTGCAATGACTGTTCCAATGACCGGGAAAGTAGAGTGGTCCCGGTCGAACCGCATATTAATCATCGTGTACTTGCCCGGGATTGAGAGCCACGGGAACAGCGAGCAACGGCATGTCGAAAAGGGGTAATGAACAAAAGTACGACGTCAAGGAGCAGGACATGTCGTGATGGGCGAAATAAACAATATGTGGACGCCATCCGATATTAGGGTTATTCAGCCGGAGAGCTAATGGTCCAAAAAGTTCCGACACCTGCCGTTTAAGCAGCTGCCTGGAGGGGATACCATGGCAAGTTCTGTGGCTTGCCGTGGCCTAGACATTGGAAGAGACGGGAGGCTCGGCGATGCACCGGGGAGTGTTGGGGAGACGGCGGCCGGCACCATGCCAATACCGGCTTGTATTATACATCACCCAACATGTTACGACTCGGGAAAAAAAAGAAAAAAAAAAAAAAAAAACTACTCTTCCGCTATATAGTGGACGTTCTTGGACCGGTTGGCTTGCTTTATATGGATGGCTTTGAGGGGTTTGGTTAGCATGGCACAAGTCAACCAAGGCGAAGGAAGAGCGCTGGATTCACTCCGGACACGGATATCTCCACCGGGATGTGAAATCGGGATGTAAAACCGGGATGTAAAATCGGGACATAAAATCGGGGTAAGGTGGGTCGTTCGAGATGAACCTGTGGGCAGATAGGCGAGCCGTGCTGCGCTTCTGGGCCAAGCTCTCTCTTTTGATGCGGGATGTGAGGGGATGGCTGCATTATAATCGTGTCCCGCGTCTCGGTCTCTCCAACCAAAAATAGTGCCCGGGTTTTTCTAAGGCTAGGGCCTGCAGCCAAAACACCCGGATATTGCGTGTACAGTACTGTGGTATCAGTACTTCTACTCAATGGTGAGTTCATCTTATCGATGGTATCGTCTTTCACCACTACACCTCCTCCGGGGAAATAGAAGTTAGTGCGTGACTTTCAGGCCCACTAAGCCAAAACTGTTAGGAGCTGCAAGCCACTCGTCAGGGGGCCCTGGAAAGTCAAGATACAACAAAGACCATACAATTCTTTACTAAAACCAAAGTACTAGTACGGAATCCGCCCCCCCTCTTAAGCGTTCAGGCATTGAATGGGCCAACCGTCGAAGAAAATCCAGGGGCACTGCCTCCCAAGCCTCCCTGACTGCCCGTTTAAGCTGTACGCGCGTAAGCCGCTCAATATCGTACCGCTCTTCAAGCCAGTTTTTCATCCAGAACCATACATTCTCGATTGGGCTAAGGTCTGGGCTTCGAGCAGGCCACTGAACAACCTCGATCCCAAGAGCTGCAATAAGATACCTTGTTGACCGGGCTGAATAGGATAATGCGTTATCCTGCTGAAAGACTAGATCACTAAATTCCTGGGAAAATGTATGGACAAGAGGGAGAATGAAGTGCTGATACTTTCCAGCAGTGATCCCACCATACTCTTTCTCCCAGAAAAAGCAAGGTCCCTTGTTGCCGCCCGCAAAAGACCCCCAGAACATCCAGCCATGGGGCTTCTGTCTCAGCAATGCCCAGGTAGCTGGATCTTCTATATCGTGTACTGTTATCCACTGCTTCCACATAGTCGAATTTGTTGCCCAGGTTTCGTCGGAAAATAGCACTTTCTCCCAATCTTCAGGGCATGGCCGTAAGGAGAGTTGCTTATATACAAAGGCAAGGCGCGCGGCCTTGTAGGCGTCAGTGAGTTCGATACAGCGCGGTCAGAATTGACGGGAGTAACCAAGCGATTTTAGTGCGGTTATAATGGCTTGTTCCCCAAAGCGCTCGAAACCAGGGAGATAGTACCGTAAATCTGACCAGGGAAGCTTGCGGTAGAAGGGATCAGAACGAATGATACGAATTAGTTCGTTCTTTTCTGGGGAACCAAGGCCAGGCTTACGCCCAACCTTGGTCTTTCTCTAGGGCGTTAGACGGTTATTGATTGCGAGTTGCACCTACCTAACTGTTGTATTGGTTGCATCCGCAATTTTCTGGTAATTCCAGCCGTTGTACTTGCGTAAGGTTCGGATTTCGATCTATCAGATAGAGTAGGTTAGTTAGAGTACTGAAGATAGAAAAGCCAGACTTACCTTCTTATCACGTATAAGATCTTGAGCTCGGGTTGGCTTATTGAAGCAGGGCTGGCGCGCAGCACGTTCAACTTGGACACGGTAAAACCGTATTGCTGTAGGCGAATTATGGATATCGCTGTTGTTGACAAGACTTCGAATATCCATCGTGGTAGTAGGTTTGGTGGTGGGTTTGATGGCAGGGAGGTTTGGAACTTTGGGTGGGTTCGATGTGGGTTTTTGAAAGGTCACTTTCCATAGAAATTACTAGAAGAAGTGACTTGGTATGATAATTATCTAAGTGGCTTGGAAAAAGCGGGGCATTTCACGCACTAACTTCTATTTCCCCGGAGGAGGTGTAGCGTCTCGGAAGGCGAAGGGCATTTTTCGGGATTGCCAAATTCCGTAGGCGCTGTTGGCTCCTACTGGAACTGGCTGCTGCTATCATGTGTAGTGTAAGTGAGTGGCCAAAGTTTGGAAGGCGCCACACGCGACATGTTGACCTTGCCGTGCGGGTGAAAGAGAACGGAAGGGGGAAATGAGAGAAAAGGAAAAGAAAGCGACGAACTGCTCTGTTCGATCGCTGCAACCCTAACCTCGCTATCAGAGACAGGTTCAACAATGACCATGTAGCTCCGTTGCGAACTGGTAGTGATCGGTGCGCTGCGTCTTCCGATGGCAGCGACCCACCATTTGTGTCTCTCGCTGATCGCCAGCCTCCGCCTACTGACTCCAAAGAGCATCACCGACATTCTCATCCACAGAACTCCCCCAAAATATTAAAGAAAAAATGACGACACCACGGAGACCCAGGATCCCGAGCCCAAATCTCATAATCGATGCAGTCCCACTTAGCCGCGAGGCATTTGCTCCGTTCGGCGACGTGATCGAGAATCCGCGCCCAGACCTGCACCCATCATTCGCCGCAAACCAAACCTCCCCACTATCCCTCCCCTTCAACGCCGTGTCCGCCAACCAAGGCACAGCTCTCAAATACCAGCATGTCTCCCACCCACTCAACCTCTACGCCCAAGCCCCCAGCGGCCGTCCCGGCGTGGCCGTGACAAATATGTTTGTCTGTGCCGCGCGCACCGACATCCCAGCCAGCAACAGCTCACTCTTCCCCGTGAAGGTCCTTGAGCGCCACCCTTACACAACGCAAACCTTCTTACCCCTGACAGCTGGTGCCGCCACCACCACCACCACCACCACCACCACCACCACCACCACGAAGCGCTACCTCGTCATCGTGGCGCCGACCCTTCCCGCACCCAGCAGCAGTAGTAGTAACAGTGGCGGAGCCTTGCTACCCGTTCCGGACGCCCTCCCGCCAGGAGACGACACCAACAATTACCCCCGCCCTCTCCCGGGGGCCGGGCTCCCGGACCTGCGCGGGCTGCGCGCATTCGTCGCGACCGGGGGCCAGGCCGTCACCTATGGCGCTGGGACGTGGCACGCACCGATGGTTGCGCTGGGGCCGGCCGGGACGGCGGTGGATTTCGTGGTGATGCAGTTTGCGAATGGTGTTGGGGTGGAGGATTGTCAGGAGGTGGCGCTGGAGTCTCCGGAAGCAGTAGGATTGGCGGCGGGGAAGGGAGGCGTCAGGGTCAAACTGAGTCCGCTGCCGTCGTCAAAGGCTGGTAGGGGGACGGTGCCGAAGTTGTAATGGCCGGCCGGTGATCAGCACATCCGGATGTTTGTATCCTTGTAGCGGTCACTAACGCGTCGTCACTAATAATGAACGGAGGGTTTTGACAATACATCTGACATTTAGAAAGAATCTAGTCGAATGATCCCTGAGATTGCTAAGATGCCATTGAATCTGGCGACCCCTCTGAAATGCGCGAGGAATTAACCTGAGGGACATACTGGCGCAGGTACGCCTAAATCGGAACGAGTTCCTCCCGAGTATCCACCATCCTGGAATGCTTTCTCCCTCTATGCTCGTGAGGGGGATATGAGGTGATATAGAAGTCGGGCTGTTCACCTCGCCCAATGTTGCCTCTCGCCTTCCTTGAAAAATTTCTCCTTCTCCAATATTCGTACATTAGTCCAGCAAACGTTCTCCAAGAACCAATATTTCATCTACTCGCTGGCGATGGCAGTCTTGCCTTCACCACGCTCCTCGTCCAGCCACCACGGAGCCCTGCCGTAGGCGTCAAAGAACGCCTTGACATCCTCGCTGTCCTTCCCAAGCTCGCGGAGCGTCTCCTCCTCAATGGTGTCAGGCACCATAAAGTGGTATACGTGTACCTTCTTGGTTTGGCCCATGCGAATGCACCTGCCTCTTGCCTGCCGCACCGTCCGCGCCTGATGATCCTTATTCTTGTGGACGTAGGGGTTCGCAAAGACGACATGTGAGGCGTTGGTCAGATTGCTCCCCGCGCTGGTGTCGCTGTCTATGTCGAGTAGCAGGACCCGACCCTTTTTGCACTGCTTGAAACACTCGAGCTGCTCGGAAGGATCGTCTTTGCAGGTGGCGAGGTTGACAAATCGGATTTTGGCGGCGTTGAAGGCTTCGCTCAGCGCGTTGATCAGGGGCCCGTACTGCGCAAATACAACTACAAAGTCCTCCCGGGGGATCTCGTGCTTGATGAGGTTCACGATGGCGTCAATCTTGGTGTGGCGGACCTGGCCGTCGATGGGGCATACCTGCGAGCACCGGAGGACGGGCCGCTCGCGGATAAAGGCTGTGCAATGCTCGACAGGGCAATAATAGCTCGCGTCCTGGAATCTGCATCCATCGCAAAGCAAATGGCCGCAGGCCACCACGATGAATGAAGAGTCGGTTGAGGCGAGGGCCTTTCCGCACTTGCGGCAGAACTTCTTCTTAACCACGGCCTCGCTGTCTGCGGCATCGGACAGCGACGAGTACTCGGGAACGAATTTGCCCTCGAGCCAGGTGGCTTTTAAGTCATCAACAGTCTTGAGCAGATGCACCACGGTAAGCTTGAGCTCTTCGGTGGACGCAGCAATTTGTTTACCCCTGTCGCTGGGCCTGGGTTTGTCGGCTCTGCTGTTCTGGGCCACACACCCGATTGCGACTTCAAAGCTCCGATGCTTGTCGGGCGGGGCACGGCCATCACGGTAGCTCTCAGCAACGGCAAGGCCCTGTTCGTGACTCCAGATCATCTCTTTCAGTTGGTCGGATGTGTGACTCGCGTTGAATCTCAAATTGAGCTCCCTGAGCCGATTCTGGAGGACGGCTCTGGGAGGTCCCTTCGTATTGTAACCCCTGAGGCCGGCGAACTTGTATGAACGCTTGGCTTGTTGCCATGTATCCTTTTCCGGCTTCGCTGAAATGCATGTGGCAAGAAGACTCCGAACGTCGTCATCATTGAGGTTGGCGAGCATATTAGGCCTGTCTGAGCGCCTACAAATTGAGCGAGACACTTTCGGGTCCAGAGCATGACGTATGAGTGCCTTGTCAGGGAGCCCATTCTCGAAGAGGGTTGCAGTTTGGGGAAATTTGTATTTAAGCCAGAAAATCTGCCTGGAGAGCAATTCGCGCTGCCTCGGGGTCAAAGAGTTGATGGTGTTTGACCTGATGTCAAAGAAGTCCAGCCACGTGTACAGCGCCTTTTCCTCATCGAAGCGCTCCAGCCAGCCATCTTTGAAGTGTGCACTCCACTCAACTCGGAAAGAATCATCGTCGAGATCAACGTACCCAGACTCCTCCTGTTTGCTCTTAGGCAGACCAGCAATGACGGCGGCAAAGCGCTGAAACATATCTCTGCCGCCGAAGTCCTCGAAACTCATATTATCAAGCGACTTCTTCAGACCGCCGCACAAGAAATCAACGCGGTTGAGCGCATCTCGAGTCGACTGGGAGAATTCGAACTTCGGATCCGTTGGATAGATGCGGGGGTCAAGCTTGAGCGCCTCGATCCAAGAGCGAAGCCACATCATTTTGTCCCAGAGCATCTTCAACTGCTTGCTGAGAATATCGCTCTGTGTAGAGAGATGGCGCACCAGAGCCCCGACCGAGCTTACGCCATTGCCAAGGTCGCAAGCTGCCAGGCCAAGGAACATTTTCGCTGCCTCCCGTCCGTCTCTATTGCCCAAGTCGACGCCTCTCAGGGCGACCTCTGCACGGGCGTGCGCAGGTAGGGCCGTGTAATCGTAGCCTGCGTCAAGCACAGCTTGAGTGAGCAGAAAGTAGCGTGCCGAGGCCACGGTCGTCATGCCTACGGGCCGGACATGCTCTTCAAACTCCACTTCCAGACCCTGCTCCAGTGGGTTTGAGCGGAAGTATTCGGCCACGAACTTGTGGCCCTGCTTGTGCCTCTCATGGGCCAGTGAGGCTGACTTCACCGGAGACGAGAAGACGTGGAACTGCTCGCTCTTGGACATAGTGTCCAGCTCCAGCCCCTTTGTCGTAAGGGGCAAGCCGGGCATCATTCTCGGCTCGGGCCGGGCAACGTGGATGCCGAAAGCTGACGCGATCCTGCAGACCTCCTCGAGGCCGAATAGCTTGGGGGTACCTGAGAGCAGCCATTTGGAGTTGGCAATGGCATTCTCGATGAAGAGAGGGATAATGGGATTCTCGTCGTAAGAACATTCGTCCCATATGATACGCGCGAAGCTGAAGCTGTGGAGCCAGTCCATGTTCCATTCCTTGTCTGTGATATTTGGTGTCACACGCGGCCTGGCCTTCGCTTGCGTGCTGGCACTGGCAACACTAGACGCCTCGCCCTTGTAGAATTTGCGGTTGATCTCTGGGACCTGTTTTTTGACCAGAGCGTCGATCTCTACCTGCTGGTTCACGATCAAGGCGGGCAAAAGCTCTTTCTGGAGTCGGCGCATGAGTTCGGTATGGCTAAGACCAGCGGCTTTGCCAGCAAGGTAGTAAGCAGTAAGGAGTCTATGGTTGCGCAACGCCCGGCGGTACCAAAGCTCAAGAGTTCTTCCGGAGAGACCCTTTGGACAGCCGCCCAGCATGCCGCCTATTGTTTGCAACTTGTTTACGAACAATTGGGTAAAAACTCCGCTGCCGAGGATGATTATTTCAGGTTTTCTCGACGACTTCAGCTTGTAGTCATAGAAAGCCGCAGCCGAACTGATGACGGTTAACTCGGACTCTGGCAAACCAAGAAACTTGGTCGTCTCGTTGGACCACTGCTTGATGATGTGCTTGGGGACGACTACAAGTGTGGCATCTAGGTGCAGGGAGAAGGACTTGGCGTCTAGAGCTGGATAGCGTGTTCCGGCCTCCCCGAACTGCTCGAACGGCAGTGGCATCTCCTGTAACCAGACGGCGTCGACCTTCTCCCGCCGCTCCTCGATGGATCGTGTCCTGTCGAATTCGCGCATGTAGTCATGTAGGGCGAGCATGATGACTGTTTTTCCGTAACCGATCTCATGGGCCACAACACCGCCCCGCGAGCTGTAGGGAAAACAGTTGGCCCATTCGGCCTTGCCAACGACTCGCATGTTGAGTGGTCGAACCACCTCCTCTTCGATTTCCACCTTATCGAAGTCGAGAGGCTGAAGCTCGCGCCGCATCATCCACTCAACAGAATCCTTCTGGCTCTTCCTAAGCGTATACTTGCCAAACCGCGGAGGCCTTTTGTCGCCTATCCTCCACGGTTCGTCGAGATCGAGCCCGGCGGTGAATTCCTTACCGCAGGGCTTCAACGAGTCGCAGAAAGGTGTAAAGCCGGTGGATGAAGAAGGGGGTGCGTAGTCGAGCGTCACGGTGAATGATGTCTTTGCGCTCGAGCTTAGGGATAGCCTGCCACGAGAGGCTGTGCGGTGAGCCTGAGCAAGATACCCGAAAGCCCTGGATGCGAGAACCTTTGGTTGCAACATGACTCTCATGTCCAGGGTCGAAGGCCCGGTGTTGTTGTGTAATAGACGAGCTGCAACCGCAACGGCCCTGGGGAGATCCTGAAACTGCCTCTCAAACTTGGCCGCTTCGTCGGGGTCCTCGATAATCTCATTGACATATTTGGCAGACCCGGAATTCTTGCGGGTGACCTCTTTAGTATAGAAAGATATCTCAGGCGGCGCTACGGAACAGTCCTGACAGGCATCTACTTGTACCCAGCTACCGGCGAGATGCGGGAAGAACGCAAGATTTTGAGGTGTATACGACAAACAGACCAGGCTGGAGAGGAAAGCAAAGGTCCTTAGGAACGGATCGCGGCCTGTGCTGGGAATGGAGAAGAAGCTGCCGTCGGCCTGAGGAGGATCCATGCCATAGAGCTGAGCTAACGAGGCCGGGAAACGATCAATAGTGGCCGCGAGGGCAGCGAGGACGGGCATGTGGTGGGCAGGAGGGCCGCCCGCGTGGCAAGAGGCTTGCTGGAGCGTCTCGGTCAACCCCCAGCGAATTTGACCACCAGAGTCCCGGATAAGTGCCTGGCTTCCGAGGGCCTGAGCGTAGAGACCATCTAAGGAGAACCAGTGCCCAGGCCAAAATACATCCACGGATCCCAGGTTGGAATCGATGTCCCAGCGAATTGTAGGATTGGCATGGAGCAAGATCTCACGATATTCGTGAGCCTCCATTCTCCTCATTGTCTCAGTCCATACGAAGTGGTCCTCGCTCGGCTTTCGGACCCTCCCGGAGTCCCACATGAGAAAAACTTTAGCAGCGGTGGTAGAGTCTTGCTTGATTCGCAGCGCATTTCCCGCGGTGCCGCATTTCTCGTAGTGGCGATATGCTCCCAGAATCCTGCCCTCTACCGTCTCCTTCCATGCCCAAAGCGATGTGCCTGGCTCCGGATCGCCGCCGCCTGCAAAAGTTAGATTAGCAGCAACCAGTGCGCCATCCGAGGTTTTGCTGAGATCGAGAGTCAGCTCGACGCGCCCAGGAACCCACACAGACCACTCGGGAAAGGACGTGGCGCCTTCGAAAAGCCGACCGCGCGCGATAGGCTGGTCAAAGTTGAATTTGGGATTGAACCTAGCACGCTTGCTATGCCAAGGAGCAATGTAAATGTACCAACAGCACATGGACTCGGCTGAGAGAACAAGACGAGCGATGCTGTTGACGGCCTTGTAGCACACGGTCACGACCTCGGTAACCTTGATCTCGTCGAAATAATAAATAGTGTCGTTATTGAGGATTTCTGAGACGGTATTGCAATACAGTTGGCCCTTGACTGATTTCAGCACGGAGAGGGTGGTGGAGGGCGGGGTGGGCAGCTTAAGAGATTTGGGCAGGAGTTCCTTGAGATGGACGTCGCCCTTCTGCAACGACTCCTTAGGACCTCTGACTATTTTAGGGGTGAAGTTGTGTACCGGATTCCCCCGACATGCCGTGCAAGCTGTTGTGCCACAGGCGTTGCAGGTCCAGAGCTCTTCTCCTTGCATGGGACAACAGCACATGCGTACCATATTCTTCACGATGGCGAGGAGCCGCTGAAGGTCAATAGTAGCCACGGTATTGGCGACCCCAGTTGTCAGCGACTCCCACTCTAACGGCCGGGCATCTAGATATAGTCCCTGTCTTGAATCTGTTGGTTCGATTGGGCGAAGCATCTCCTTGGCACCGGCCACCTGGGTGATGCAGTGAAGAAGTGCCAGAGTGGCGGCGCCGACCACGGTGACCGTCATGGCATTCCCTGCCAGGTCTCGTAACTGGGCCTGGGTTTCGGTCGAGATGACCAATTCATCGACTGGCATGCCCTGCAATGCCAGGGCTTCGGTCCCCGTCACCGGTCGCAGTAGGTCCGTCACGATGGGCATCCCGCTGGGCGTGATGCACCCGATAATTCCCAAGTTCAGGTGTGCCGTGCTGGCCTTGTCGTTACGTGCGGGGAATTTGATTGTGCGATCGACGTTTTGGCTGACGTCCACCACGCACGTCTTGTATCCCAGATCAATGTTGTGCGTCTTGGCCGAGGCAAAAACAATGTCCATCGAGTCGACGACTCGCGAGCCCTGCAGTCCCCAGAAGGGCAGCCAGGAGTGAGAAGGGTACGACGCGAAGATTAGGCGTCCGTTGCGCATAGCTTTCATGCTGAAGGGATTGTCATCTCGGCCCAGGCCATGTCTCCGGCGCTCGTCCAAGTGCCGCAGCGAAGAAAGACCCCATTCCGAGTTGAATGGCACCTTGGATTCCATGTCAGCCTTGGCGTGTATCGTGGCCGGGTCGTCGGGCGCTCGAAGAAAGAACGAGACTGGCGCTGAAACTGGGCGTCTGCAGGTTGTGGAAAGCGATGTCTTCCAGTCATTAGCAATACGGGTGGCCGGACCCACGCCGAATCGTCCGGCGTCAATGGCGACCAGATAGCCTCGTACGCGGGTCTGGGGCAAGTAAAAGTCCTTGGTGTCCAGCCTGACGCAGCGGGCCACGTAACCTATTTTCGGGAAGATGCGCTTCGTGTACATGTCCCATGGCGCACCCGAGACGTTTTCGAGAATGATAGTCTTTGGGCGAACCATAGTTATGAGCTTAAGCGCGGCGAAGAAAGTCCTAGTCGACTCGCCGATACCCTTTTCGACGAGCTTGTCGACAGCCTTGTCCAGATCGCCGAGGAAAGTCTGGTCAAGGGCAACCGGCGACGCGTCTCCCGAGGCCGCGCTTTTGAGATGTTTGTCGAGCGACGACAGGGATTCATTTCGCTTGCTTGTGTTCATATTGGAGTAGTCGACACAGGAGCAACCGGCGAAGATGATATCGAGTGGCTCCCTGGGGATTTCGATTTTGGAACCACCGGCGGTCGTCCTAGAGCCATGTCAGTCACAGGAGCGCCGCCTCGTCCCTGTCGCCGAGAGAGTACTCACGCTTTGCCATCTGAGGTGACCATTTCGACTCCGTCGCGAAAGATCAATGGAGGGCCCGGCACGTTGCGGCGAATAAAGCCTTGCTTGAATGGTTCGATTTCGCAGCTGTAGAGGTGCTTGAATTCATAACCACTCCCAAATCCCATCGTTTGCATGGCGTTTTGAAGCATTCTCAGAGCAAAGATGGGTGCGTCGGTCCCGGAGCAGAGTGTAGCGACGTTGAGTTTGACCGGCCTCTCTTTCAGCCCAATGGGGCAAAGCCTCTTGACAATGTCCTGGTGCATCTCGTTAACATCACTGATAGGCCGCAAGTCATTACAGATCCCGTTCTCAGAATCTAGGGCCCCATTGCAATATTCGAGCGATTCAGACGAGGTCACATCGTCGGGCCTATACAGGTAGTCGGCAATATCGACGTCCATAGGCTCGGTGGTACCGTGGCTCCCAGAGGAAGTCGATGACGATCCACCGCCTGCGCTGGAAGAAGTCACGAGCGGTCCGTCAGGGGAGATCTTCTGCTTCTTATTTGGGCCGGGGAGCGACTCATTGCCGCTGTCCTCTTGTTCGGAAGCATTACTTGGGTTGGTTGTAAGGCCCTTTCGCTTCCTGGAAGCACACAGAGCACGCCCCCCTCGCCGGCTGGGCGCAGCATGGGATGGCCCTGACTGCTTCCCAGCCATACTCTGACTGCTTGTCAGCTTAGTTGCTCAACGGCCAAGCGACAAAACGATCTCTTACTTGATGCTCTGTTGGCCCCCCCAAAACGGAGTGCTCTGCTTGAAGATTTAGAGGTTGTAATGACCGAAGGGCAGCTAGGAGTCAAAGCAAATAGTGATAATGTGGTGGAGTGATTAATGAAGGCTGCCACAAACGACCGGCTGCGAGGTGGGGGTTGTTGGTGTTTGGCTATCTGCAAAATGTTTTGAAGCGATATATTGGTTAAAGAAGTTGGGGAAAAGGTGGTAGCTATGTGAGAAGAATAAAGGCACAATAGCCGCCTGTGGAGCGAGAAGTAGCGGCGAAACTAATGAGGGCACAATCTTCTTCCCAAGAACGTTCCGGAACCAAGCAGGTCCCTGATGGTGATGCGTGCCATGAGGGAAGAGGGCGTGTGAGGAATCGTGATAACCGGTCGCGGTTCAAGGGGCGCGGCTCAGGGGTTGGGATGTGAGCCCATATGCGGACCCAAGCTGTGAGCCAATTCACTTCCACCCTGCCACTAGCCTGGCTACCCGTGCTTCGGATGGATACCAGCACAAGTGACCACGTATGAGTGGTGCTATTTCCCCATGTGTTCTATATTTGATGCTTGATAGTTAGAAGCCCAGCAAGTCACTGGAGCTTCATGCTGTACCAGGCTAGCTCAGGTCGTGCAAGCGGGTGCGCAGGAATGACCAGAGAGGTTGCGACAGCGGCTGGCGTTTCTATCTCGCATCGACGCAGTTGAGCTCGCGACTATCTAATTGTGAGAAAATATAGAGGGGCGGCATTGAATGCCACTCCCAACATTCAATGCCATCCTGCTTCGCCTTTCCTAACGCTTCGTACCTTCCTATCGCTAGCAGAATATAGCCTCAAAGAATGAACAGCTTAGGGTAACTCTGCGCAGCTGGCAAAGTGGTCATTGTCAAGTGACAACCCTCCTCTTCTTTCTCCGGAGCAGCTGAAAGCACTCACTGAAGCATAAATGAAGGTTCTTTGCCATATTCGGGACCAACGGACGAACCATTGTTCAGGAAGGTAGCAGGCCGAAAACCCATGGCGCTCGTCCCAGCTTGTCGGAGTATCGCCGACGAACACCATTGCGATATTCAGTAAAAGAAGGCAACCGGGAGATCCTCAAAGTTACAAACAAGAAGGCCAAGCCTGAGGGGAGACGACGAAAACCATCGCTCGGGCTCATAGACCGTGTTTCCTTGGAAAGTTGAATCAGCTTACTGGCCTGTGATCGGGGATACGGTCCTCATTGATCCTCGTAAACGGCTAGAATCATATGGGTAGACCCCGGTCGTCAGTGTTAGGCTTACACCCCACCATGACATTGCCGCCGATCAAGCTCGACGGCGCCAGCCGGCTTGGGATGTCGTTGACAGAGGCTCCGTTGCCAAGCTTGAATGTGTGGCTGCGAGTGGCTGCGAGTGGCTGCGCGTGGCTGTGAGTGGCTATGAGTGGCTGGACGATCTCCCGGCTAAATGATCAGCGGTGGCTGTTGCCAAGCAATCCATCTGATTCCAGACCCTTGCTGCTCGGCCCGAACAGGGGAGGTGCGGTCCGCAAGTTTTGTACTCTCCTCATCTGTATCCCCGCGTTGACAAGCGGATTAGCACCCAGGTTCTCATCGCTGCCCCAGGAACAACTCAGGGCAGCAAGATGTCACGCACCGTTGAGTCTGCCGATGGTGGAATCAAATTTGAGGATCTTTCTGGCGTTGAGATCAAGCCGGGCGAGAACCCGTACGACGCTCTCATCGATGCCTGCCATGGCGAACCGGTAAGCTGTCCTTTCCTACATAATTAGGTGTGACTACGACGAATGAGATGCGGGAGGGGGAAGGTGAAAAAAGGAAGAAGGCCTCAAGATTTATTCGCATTTTTATGCGCAAGCGGAGTCGAGGGCGCTGCGGGCCGTCTTCCAGAGAAACTCGCGGTCGATACGCAGGGTGCTTTGAGGACCGGCGCCTCGAAAGACACATCCGTCAAAACTCGTAGCAGACACGGCCCAGCGCAAGGATGTAGGAAAGTGCAAGCTGGGTCGATACAAAAAAGATGAATCACGCAGTAATCAGGGACACTGGAAGCAGAAAAAGCGGGCTGAGACCCGGAGAAACGGCGCTGTAGTTCGATTATTAGATACTAATATAAACACTTTCCTTAGGCGAAGATCCAGTCCTTGTATGCTACACACCGCACGACAAGAAATGCTCACCAGCGGGACAAGTTCCTGTCGCCTAGCTTCAAGGAGTTGACCATTGACCCCTACCTGTTGCGACTGGAGAATCCCGGCATTGAGCCGGGCTTCCAGGACCCTCGGCATTGTCTGGTCTTTTGGGCGAGGCCACCCGAGCACATCCTAAAGTTAGCCTCGCATTTGCAGGCTGCCCTTCAAAAAGCAGCTCCTAGTCAGTACACCGTTTGCCCTTAGACTTGCAGACAGAGGGGACGAGGGCTAACACCTCATGCGATTAGACCTCTGGCTCATGCCTGCGCATCGCATGCACATGACGACTCTCGAGATAGCCCACTCGCAAACCCCAGAGGTGATTGCAAGCCTGGTGTCGTCTCTGCGGCCAGTGATTCCTCGCCTGACAAGCCTCCCGGCCACACGCCGAGCCCGCCTGGTCAAGCCCCTGCTTTCCTATGACACCTCTGCCATTGCCATGTCCTTCGTGCCAGCATCAGGCGAGGAGGTGCTGTCGCCAGCCCCCACGCCACCTCATCGAGAGGACATCATGCATCCTGGACTTCCTGACGGGAACACAGACGAAAGCGATCGCTATACATATCATCACCTCCGCCGGGATGTCTTCAATATAGCCCAAGAGACCGGTGTGACCATTGGTTCACGATATGTGGTACCCAGCGCGCACATCACCCTTGCGCGTTACCTCACCCAGGACGACCACGCCACGCCCGAGCTGCGGGCGCGCTGGATCCGCACGATTGAGAACATCAATAGTTGGCTCGAGAATGAAGTCTGGGGTGTCAAGGATGGCGAGTTCGTCGCAGAGTGGATTGTTGGACAGGAACGGGGGCTCGACGCCCGAAATGGTACTCTCTGGTACGGTGGTGGACGCACCATCATGGTGGGCGAAGGATTTTGAGCACGTGCGGGGACAGGGGTTTTTGGGGAATGGGCAGAACTGCAGCGCTTGCGATTTCCCAAATCCCAGCAAGCGGCCGGGGATTCAACGCTTGTAACCCCCCCGCAAAATGTCGAGCATTCTCGGGTAGCATCTCATCTCGGAAGAAGCATAAGCAAAAGGCTCCACCAGCGGCCGCTCAGTTCGTTCGACCTTCCAATCCCCTGTTGCCCGTGGTGTGCCAATATCACAAAGTACTCCTATAGATAGGACGGATCACTAACTCTCGGCCGGGACCTGGAAGTCCTCTAGGACATGCCAATGCAGCCAAGATGTGGGGGTCGATCGCAATGCTAGGTTGGCCCTTTCCTCTTTTTTTTTTTTTTTTTTTTTTTTTCTTTTCTTTTCTTTTCTTTTTCTTTTATTTTCTTTCTTTGTCTTTATTTGCAGCTGCCTCTCGTATCCGTCCCCAGGCCAAAGACGGACCCCAAATGGCTAGCGAGCCTTTCAGGGTGGGCCCGTGTCGCTCCAGCAGTCCTAGCTTCCCCGGCTGAGGTTAGCAAACAAGCAACAATTCCGCTAAATTATTAATCTCAATCATACCCTAGGCTTCGCTTCCAGGTTCCAACGCCGCGAGACGTTGCTGTGGAGCGATGCAGGAATAAGCCGACCCGCTATTCCCCGCGCGTCCCCAGTTTCTGAAGTGCGACGGCGCCCTCTATTTCGCCGATCCTTCCTTGGACCAAAGCTACCAAACTGCCAAATTATCACCACCCTTCGCCCATCTGCTACCCGGCGGCTCGGGATCCAACACTCGTCTGCGCTACGACACGCCCTCCCGAACGCTCGGTAAAGTCTGCGAAAGCCTTCCCGCACATGCACAGTCAATTGCAGCCAAACCCTAGACGGTTGCGAGTGGAAGTGGCAAGCAAACCGCGAACTTGGGTCGTTTAAACCAGCAACAGGAGGCGCATCCCACCCGGCCAGAGTCGGCTGGCCCAATCCATGCGCAGCGCACACGATACATTGCCCGCCGACGTCCCCTCCAAATCCATTCTTGCTATGGTGGTACCGCAGTGGTTGCGCATGGGAGCGGACAATCGAATGGGATCTTGAGCAGTTGGGGCGAACAGAAAGGTGAACGCGCATTGGAGGATCGAGGGTTTCTGTAGAGACGGGCAGACACAGCTCGCTGACTCTTCAGCGTACATGTGTATTACCCTGCGAGATCGCTCCCCTTCCCGGGCTTTCATCGCTCCCGTCTCTGCCACCGCCCTATCTTGGCTTGCCGCATATGCCGAGGGAACGACGGTTGACAAGCCCGGCCCCGGTTGTCATGGATGTGAGGCCTTCCCCGTCGGGGACCGGCTCGCATGCCGCCGGCGGCCCTCCTCTCCCTGACCGGCCAGCACACAGCTCAGTGCTCCCCCCAGTCTCCGAGGTACCGTCGACGAGCGGCCCAGAGATGCTCTCAACAGGCAACCTCCGGAACGCCTTTAGGCACGGTGTTCCTGTGCAGAGTACCGTCCGAGCTGTGACCCCCGAACCTGGCGACGTCACACTGAATGGCCCCGATGGCATTGGCGGTAGTGTGTCACAGATGCCCCGTGGTTATGGTTCTGCGTCGCCGCCGACATCGCCAAGGTCTATTCCTGCCGCCCCGGCCGCCTTGCCAGCCAGGCGCCAGGGCGTCGTCTTCAATGACGCCTTCCCCAGCTCACTTGACGGCTCTTCAAGTCCGCCGCCACGGCCCCCTTCCTTCAGACCTAGAACCCACACCATGGATGGTGCCTTCCGACAGCAGCTTACCCCTGCCGCCGAGGCACGCCACCGGGTTGGCTCCTTCTCCGCCGCCTCGATCTCATTCGCCGACGATCACCATAGGATCGCCAATCTCCAACCGCCGTTCGAGTCGTACAGGTCGACAGATCTGCAGCCGCCAACTACCTTCCCAATACCCAAAGATAGGAGGTCGTCCAACGCCAGGAGTAGGTTGACGAAGCGGCCATCGTCACGGCCGAGCTCACCTCTCTCGTCCTTACCGCCCACTGTTGATTCCCTGCCTCTCCCCGTCCCCACGGCAGATGCCAACAAGGTCTTGCTTCTGATGAAGAAGCTCTGCGGGAGGATGCGTGGAGAGATTGAGTACCAGAGAGACAGCGGGCCCTGGTTCGGCGGTGTTTGCTATATCGAAGAGGAGAAAGGGTGTTTGATGTTTGACTCTGGTGACGGCGGCCCTTTCCACATCATTCTGGTCCCCGACCTTCGCGGATGCCGAGTTCTCCCTGTTGAACGGTCAGACAGAGACTTCCAATGCCTCGAGATTGTCAGTCCCTCGCTCGGAACGGCGCTTTTCCTGCAGCCTCTAGTGGCCGAAGAACTCGATCTCTGGTTGGCTGCTCTGCTCTGCTGGCAACAATTGCGGCCGGCAGCAGCGAAGCTTTCAATAGCGCGTCCCGCCAATGCCATCGCTGCGCCCGGGCGGGCCGCCGAGATGAGACGCCGCGCCTCGTCACCTGGCCTTCGGGAGCACGCGACAATCATCAAAGTTGGCAAGATTATGCTCTGGGACAAGGGTGTCGCAGCGTCTCCCCGAGCCATTGTCAAGCGACCCTCGACGCGTGATCTACGATCTTCGCAAACGTGCTGGAGGAGAGTATCGTGCATTCTGCACGACAATGGCGAGTTTAAGATTATGACCGAGAACGACGTGACGGTGCTTTCCGTGATCGAACTCTCGCAGCTCGCGAGGTCTGCCATCCAGCAACTGGACAAGTCAGTCTTGGACGAAGATTACTGCTTGGCCATCTTTCCTATCTACTCATCGACTTCGACTCAGCTTTCTATATTCCGACCGGTATATATAGCCTTGGAATCCAGGGTACTGTTAGAGGTTTGGTTCGTGCTGTTGCGTGCTTTCACAGTTCCAGATGTGTACACTCTGGACCCCGCGAACGGAGGGCGCGTGTACGAAGTGACGGATCTGCACAGGGAACCCCCAGGAGAAACGTTCAGGGTGGAAAAGACCATATTCCTCAGAGTCATCGAGGCCCGGATCCGGCGCTGTACGTCGAACGGGGATGGCGACTTACTTTCAGAACGTCAAGGCAAGGCTTCTGACTCGGACCCCGCCGTTGGCAACTACTTAGCGGAAGTCATCCTCGACGGTGAGGTCCGCGCCAGGACCGCGACTAAGACGGATACAAAGAACCCATTTTGGCGTGAGGACTGTCGGTTTTCCGACTTACCGGCCTCATTGCCCTACCTCTCGGTGCTAGTAAAGCGGGTTGACGTCAACACGGAAAGCTTCAGTCACCAGCTTCAAACTACCTTGGGCCTGGCGAAACCAGGTAGCCTGGCAGAAGTGCTTTGTGGTTCGGTTGATATCCCCCTAGACATACTCGAGTGCGGAAAGGATCACGAGCAATGGCTTCAAATATACGACGACAGACAGCAGTCGATTGGGTCTATGCTCATCAAAGTCCATCATGAGGAGCTTGTCGTCCTTCTCCAACAAAACTATCAACCCCTCTCCGAGCTCCTGCACCGTTTCAGCTCAGGGCTGACTGCTCTGATCACCGATGCGCTACCTGGCGGCAACCTGCGCCGAGTCGCCGAGATATTCGTGAACATCTTCCAGGTGTCGGGAAGCGCAAACGAGTGGATCATGAATATGGTTGAAGAGGAGATTGACGGAATCGGAAACCAGACGACATTGAAGAAGCCGAGGTTTAGCGCGCGTCTTACGTCCAACGACTCGATCGAGTCCACCAGCGACCGAGAGCAGATTGTCCGTGACCTGGGAAGGTCGCTCCAAGGGGAGGCTAATTTGCTCTTCAGGGGCAATTCTTTGCTGACGCAAGCCCTCGAGTTCCACATGCGCCGCCTGGGAAAGGAGTATTTGAGGGAAACGCTTGCGGAAAAGATCAACGAGATCAACGAGCTCGACTCGAGTTGCGAAGTGGATCCCAGCAAGGTGCATGATGGCGAAGATATCCAACAGCACTGGAATCTGCTTATCCAGCAGACGTCGGAAATCTGGGACTGCATCACGTCGTCGGTCACTCGTCTACCGGCCGAGCTCAGGCACATTCTCAAGTATATCCGTGCTGTTGCTGAGGACCGCTATGGCGACTTCCTACGCAGCGTGACCTACACCTCCGTCTCCGGGTTTCTCTTCCTCCGCTTTCTCTGCCCGGCCATCCTTAACCCGAAGCTCTTCGGCCTGCTGAGCGACCATCCCCGGCCACGCGCGCAACGTACCTTGACGCTCATTGCCAAGTCTCTGCAGGCCCTCGCGAATCTATCAACAATTGGCAAGAAAGAAACCTGGATGGAGCCCATGAATCGTTTTCTCTCCACCCAACGCCAACCATTCAAGGACTTCCTCGATGCTGTGTGCGCCATTCCCGTGGAGCGCACAAAGGTTGCCCTCCCAGCGTCGTATTCGACCCCTATTACCATCCTCGGCCGCCTGTCGCCTCTGGCACGCGAGGGTTTCCCCTCACTCCCATACCTTGTCGATCATGCCCGCAATTTTGCCGCGCTAGTTAAGCTCTGGGCCGACGCTCACCCGGCCTCGGCGGGGACATCACAGGCCTATGAGGGTGACTTGCTCAAGTTCCACAATCTCTGCGTCGCCCTGCACCGGCGCACGACAGAGTGCTTTGCTCGCATCGAGGGACTTCGAGCAGCGGCAGCCGCCGCCGCCGCCGCCGCCGACAGGGCCAGCCAACTGGGTGGCGACAATGGTGGCGGCGCTACCACCGTTGACGAACACCTAGCGGACGTGATAGACCGTATGAGCCTCGGGGGTGAGACAACAACGACGCTCAACCACCTCTCGGGATATGACTATACCTACAGCGGAGCCGGCGACAACATCCATATTCATCGCATGGCAGCATTCTGGGCGGCAGGGAACGAAGGCGCTCGCCACAACCATCCATCAGGGTCATCCGAGAGCGAGACGGATCGCGCAACCACTCCAACGGCGCTCACCATCACTACCAGTGGTGGCGGCGGCAGCGGCGGCGGCGGCAGTGGCGGTAGTAACAGTAATAGCAATAGTGGCCACAGTAAGCCGCGCCAGTTCTCCACGGGACGGGGCAGCGAGCTATCGTCGAGCGGCGGTACGGTGCGCAGCCTGCGCAACGGAATCCACCCGCGCAAGTTGCTCAGTGGCTTCATCCGCAAGACGACCTCTGCCGGGCGAACATCTTCGCCCGAGTTTTCACCGCCTGCTAGCAGTACCACTCCTTCTACTACTACTACTACTACGAGTCCGAACCCGAGCCTCCCCTTGCCGGTCATAGTTAAGGAGCGTGACCGAGAGAGAGAGAGGGACAGGGAAGGCGGTGAACGTGAGCTGGAGCGAGAGCGGGATAGGGATGTTGTGGATCTCGAGGGATAAGGGGGTACAGGGTTTTCTTTACGTGCATGCGTTCAGCGGCCTGAGGCCATTTACCTTGGTGGTCATCGGGGATAGAGGATGATCAGGACACTCTTGGATTTTGGGGAGTGCTGGCAAGAGTAGAGCTGCATCAAAGCTAGTGGATGGAGGCTACGTCGTAGACTTATGGCACGGGGAAGACGGGTGTTGATTAACCTGGCTACAGAGCGGACACCGCTAGGCAACTGGCGTAGAGATATAAACATTTCTTTTCCTTTGACGGCTACACCAGTTCCAGTCCATGGATACCGGGCGGATATGTCATCGCGTCCGTGGGATGCCGCGCCGACTTCCTCATCCTTTCATTCCTCCGCCAAACCCTTGAAGGGCTTTGTCGGTTGCTCAGCTGAAGAACTTTTTGTAGGCAGCCTTTTCCTTCGCAAGTCTCGCCGCCGCAGCCTTCTTGACGGCAGTAAGTTCGCTGGCGACTGCTGCATCCTCCGGCGCGAGTTTCTTCGCCTCCTCCAGGCTTTGCAGAGCGGAATCCTCGTCCTTCAAGCGCACTTGGGCGAAGCCACGGCGGTAGAGCGCCTTGGCCTTGTCCTTGTCCGAAATCGACGAGACAGCCAGGGCATTGTCGGCCGCACGAACCGCGTCGTCCCACGTGCTGAGCTTGATGTTCATCAGCGCTGCGTTGCTATTCAGGGAGACGCGCAGGGCGTCCATCTTCTCCTTGGTGTCGGCCGGCTCATTATCCAGGCCGGGGTCCTCGTTCAGATACCGCAAACCCTTCTGGTACTTGTTGAGCGCCACGCTGAAATTGCCGCCCTTGAAGGCCTTATTGCCGAACTCCTTGCAGTCGCCCGCGATCTTGAGGATCTGAGTCGCCGAAAGAACCTCGTCTCCTGTCACCTGGTCCTCGGGGAAGTCTTCGTACTCGTCACCATAGGCGTCTGGAGTCTTAGTCTCGGCGGTGATGGCTTCCGATTCCGACAGCTCACCGCAGTCGGCGATGACGGCGTCACGGGTGGGCTTGTCGTTCTGTGTTGTGAGGTTCTCGATCTGCCGTACGATCGACTTGCCGCTCAGAACCTCGCCGAACACGACATGCTTGCCGTCGAGATGGGGTGTTGGGACGGTTGTGACAAAGAACTGCGAGCCATTCGTCCCTGTGATGTCAAACGCGAGGTAGGTCAGCGAATTTTCCCCTCAATGGTATGACATTAGGTGTCGGACGCTACGCACCTGGGCCGGCATTGGCCATAGACAAAAGGAAAGGACGGTCGTGCTTCAGCTGGAAGTTCTCATCCTCGAACTTGGCGCCGTAGATGGACTCGCCGCCAGTGCCATTCCCAGCAGTGAAGTCGCCACCCTGGATCATGAACTGCTTGATTACCCGGTGGAAGAGTGAGCCTTTGTAGTGCAGGGGCTTGCCCGCCTTGCCGATGCCTTTCTCGCCGGTGCACAGGGCACGGAAGTTCTCGGCCGTTTTGGGTACAACGTCATTGTACAGCTCAAACGTGATGCGCCCGGCCGGCGTTCCACCGATGGTGATATCGAAGAAGACGCGGCTGCGAGCCTTCTTTGCCTCGTCGGTGCTCATGTCGAAATTGGATTGTGTACTATCCGGTGGTGTAGAATTGGGACTGGGCAACTTAATGGAATTGCTAGACCAGAGGCCAAAGAAAGGTTAGTGAATGAATTGAAGACAGGAGCGAGAACTTCAGAAAAGTATGTAGGCGACTGGATGGACCGCCCTCGGGCTACAAAGCGATCCGAATCGAACTTACCTAGATATCCGAGGGCGGGTACTTCGCGCTCTCTGTGGTTTGCGCGATAGTGCAGTACCGCGATACTACTTCTACTTATGTGGTGTTTGACTTTGTAGGTGTGGAGTGTTCAAGCGGCTGGGGAACAGAATGAACGCAATAACAAAAGGGCAAGAGATAAAGAGCCCCGTGGTATATCTATTGGTATCACCGTACATGGGTTAACAGCCTTCCGCTGGCATTTGCTTGCGGCAGCGACGGTTCCTGAAGCTTCGAAATGGTGGGGCTGTGATGGTGCCGAGTGAGGGGCACTGGTGGGGGCGGGAAGCTGGGGTTGACAGCCGCATGACCCTAACCCCCTTGGGAAAGGTGGATGGAATCACACCGACCGCCCAATGCCGCCAGCGGCAGGCACTTACTCGAAGGCGGCTTCAATCGCCCACCAAACCAATCTCACTCCAGCCTGATGCTGCGAATTATGACAATGGGATACCGCGAACTTCCATCCTACACCTAATTCTAGGTAGGATTCAACATCGATGTTGGCAGTCTACTACCAATGTTGGAGGTACTTACCTCCGTCGACGCTGTCCCTTTTCAGAGTAACCAAGATGGCCATTCACGCTGTGACCCAGGTAGCCCATCCCTCCGCGGTTATCACGTCGCCGATTCAGCAGCTTTCTCCTTCTTCACATCTCCATTCTGCTTTGGTGTCGTTGATACCTCCAGCGTTACCTGTTTTACGGTAAGCAAACAGCTGGAGAAACTAAAAGAAACTAAGGCGGGATGAGGGTGTCTAACCGGCCCATCATTGACCAAAGTAACTTGCATCATGGCCTGGAATACGCCATCCTTGACCTTGTCTGCGGTATAGCCTTCCTGCACCTTACGGTAGAAGTATTGATAGAGTCTTTTCGCGTCTTCTCCGCCCATTGCCCCGTGGAAATCTGGTTTGCTGCCCTTTTTCGTCGAGGCGAGGAGAGTGAACTGGGAAACTATGGGCAATTGTTAGATTCTGCAATATCTAGGTCCAATATCAGTTCTAGAGCGCTCACCACATAGAACCTCGCCGTTGATGTCCTGAACGCTTTTCTTCCACTAAACCTAACACGTCAGAGTCGGTAGAGCACAGCACTTGCGGCCGTTGAAAGGGATCATACCCGGCCTCCGGATTCATCGTCCCATAGTTTCAATTTCAGCACCTTGGCAGCAAGGGATTCGGCCTCCTTTTCTGTGTCACCAGGAGCCACGGCAGCAAAGACGAGGATGCCCTTCCCGATGGAGGACACCAGCTCCTGGTCTACGGTGACCGAGGCGGAGAGAACGCGTTGAAGGATAGCTGTAGTCGCCGTGTGAGAATGCAGATGCTAAACGAGCAAATCCCCCGAGACATAGAGGGGCATAGCTATACCTCTCATTTTGGTGTTACACCGGCTCTGGCCGAGCGCCTCGAGCGTAGTAAAGCAAAAAAAGGGCTAGATCTGTAAGTACAGCGGAAGATGGGTCTAGGCGGAAGACCAACACTTAGAGTGAGTGCTTTAGTGCCCGATCCCGCATCAACAGCTCAGCATTCTCAACCACACATCACTCAGGATGACCCACCTAACCCTTAACGTTACCTGGCGAAGAGAGAATAGCCTCGCATCCTCGGTTGATTGGAAAACGACCGGCAGCTGAGTCAGCGGAAAGGAGCAGATCTTGGCATCTTGCTTCCCCAACTCTCTCCGTCCAAAGGCTGAGAGATAGGACACACATCAAGACTGTCTAACGCTAACCAATTCGTTAGCCTTACTGACTGAACCAGGACCAGTAATCCTCACAATGGTAGTCCAAGGAAGTTTTGTTGATGCAGGCGTAAAACATAATTATGGAGATTCATTATCTGCAATATATATAAGAAAATGAGGAATTGTACGCCAAAAAAGAAAGCTCATGCGGAGTCCATTTAACAGTGTCGCTAAGCAGGTACAGTGAACTGTCACGAGCCTGCAATCCCCAGTCGCGGCCCGGGCTGCCCTCCTTTGATCCTATTCCGGCGTGCCTCAACAAACCATTCGGCAACCAGCGCCTCAGTCGATCTGTACACAACAGAGCGGAAAAGGAGTAAACTTTAAATCGCCGGCCTGTCTTGAGCGGCAAAGCCTGCGAATTACCTACCGGTTAGTGTCTCTTGCGGAATGACTCGTTGCACTGGGAGGATTATGCATTTTGACTGACGACGAATGCTTCGATTGCCTTCAGCACCCGATCGCGGAACACTTCTTTTATCGCCGTCCGGTCGCGCGAAGCCTAGCCGGGTACGACTGGTCCCAATTCCATCGTCGAGTCTTTTGCCGCCGGCATCCGCGGGAGACCACCGACAAAAATGGCAGCGCGAAAACTTCAGCAAGAGGTCGACAAGTGCTTCAAGAAAGTGGCCGAAGGCGTCACCGAATTCGAGTCCATTTACGAAAAGATTGAGCAGTCGACCAATCAAGCACAAAAGGAAAAGCTAGAAGATCAGCTGAAGCGTGAAATCAAGAAGCTGCAGAGGCTGCGCGATCAGATCAAGACATGGGCCGCAAGCAACGACATCAAGGACAAGGCTCCGCTCCTGGAGCAGAGGCGGCTGATCGAGACGGTTTGTATTCCAAATGTCAGCGTCTTGTACCGGCCGGGGCACTTACCTGTGTCTATAGCAAATGGAGAAGTTCAAGGCTGTCGAGAAGGCCATGAAGACCAAGGCGTACTCAAAAGAAGGGTTATCGGCGGCGGCCAAGCTGGACCCCAAGGAGCAGGCCAAGTTGGAGGCGAGCGAGTTTCTAAGCAGCATGGTCGACGAGCTGGAACAGCAGATCGAAAGCCTCGAGGCCGAGAGCGAATCATTACAGGCGACCATGAAGAAAGGGAAGGGCCACGCTGCCAAGGCGGAACGCATAGCCCAGATTGAGCACATGATCGAACGACATAAATGGCACCAGGGGAAGCTAGAACTGATCCGCCGCTCGCTCGAGAATGGAGGCGTCGATGCCGACCAGGTCAACGAGCTGGAGGAGAGCATCAGATACTACGTGACCGACAGCATGAACGATGAGTTCATGGAAGATGACGGCTTGTACGACGAACTCAATCTACAGGATGAGGAAGATGCATACGGCATGAACCTAGATAACGACAAGGTATCATCCCAGGATACCCAATCCATACAAGACGACACGGCCACCGAAGCCGAGGGGAAGGCGCCGAGCACGGGGAAGCAACGCACGGCGGCGGATGCGGTGGCAGCATCGGCCGTGCGACGGCCTTCGACCCAGCTCAAGTCGCCCCTTCCAACTCTCGCGACGGTACACAGCACTTCGCTACCGACCCTGAGCAATGGCGCCTCTGGCAACGCTGCCATGAAACCGGCGACGGTGCCCACCAGACTCGCGGGCGAGGGTCTCAAATATGCCAGTGCCGCGGCGGCAGCGGCGGCGAATGACAAGAACAATGTCGGTATCGCACCCTTACCCCCGCCGCCATCAACGACGCCAGGCGTTGGCCCATCTCCGCTCCCACCGACACAGGCCAAGACAAGTACTACCAACTCTCCAAGCACTGTGTCCATACAGCCGGTGCCACAAGAGCGTGCGTCCACTTCGGCCACCGCGCCAGCGAGTACGGCGGCAGCGATAGCTCAGTCCAGCAAGGCGGCGTCAAGGGGCAAGGCACCGATACAGGCTGCCGCGCCTGAGACCGTCGAGCCTACAACAAAAGGTTTGAGTGGACCGCTGCCGTGTGATCTCAGCATCCCGCTAATATGGTGTTGCAAAAATAGCGCAGTCGAATGGTACGGCCAACGGTATCAAGCCGATCGAGGAGGAAGACGAAGAGGAAGAGTCGATATACCACCTTCCGTCGTCACTGCATGATCTCATTGAATCTTACGAGGTCACGAGAAAGCGGCCTCCGCCATTAAACGCGCCCACGACTCAGAGGATGCAGGAGGCGTCCGAGACGAACAAACCGGGTGCCCTGGATGCCGAAGCACCACGCAGCTACCTGCCGGATGTCAAGTTCCACTCGCATGCGCGATTCCCGCAAGAACCGCTAATGATCCTTGATGATCCTCGGCTCTATACACGGATCGACCCCGATACGCTCTTCTACGTCTTCTATTATAAGCAAGGGACCTACCAGCAGTACCTGGCTGCGAGAGCGTTGAAGGATCAGAGCTGGAGGTTTCACAAGCAGTACCAAACGTGGTTCCAGAGACACGAGGAGCCAAAGTCGATCACGGAGGAGTTTGAGCAGGGAACCTACCGATTCTTCGATTACGAGAGCACATGGTGGGTCTTCGTATCCCGCGGCTCCTGGCCGACGGAGGTTGCTAACCAGAGGTTAGGATGAACCGGCGGAAGGCGGACTTCAAATTTGCCTACAAGTTCCTCGAAGATGAGGTTTGATCTCTTGTCTGGGACAGCAAGACTTCCCGGACGACGATGGGTGGGGGGTTGTTGTAAGTGCGGTATGGAGCGGGTTGTACTTCTGCGTTCGGTATTGGTAACGCCTGCTTTCCACCGCGGGCGCCCGCCGGCCTTTTAAGCCCGCGACCGCGTTACTAGCTTTTAATCTTGATGAATAGCAGGAGCACGATCGGCTGGCGCCGTCAAATCTGCCACAAATGAGCTTCTAGGATTAGGATTCCGTGATAGCTTTAGATCACCTCAGCTAGACAACCCATCGCGCAGGACGGATGGCGCCGGCTGAAGGGGTGGGCAGAGCCGAATATTCCAAAGCTCTTCTTGATTTCATCTTCCTCGTCTCTTTTTTTGGGAAGGGGGAAGGGGAAAGAGGGGGGGTGGGGGGCTGAAGGCGCAGTCGTCCGCCAACCCCAGATTAGTTTTCATCACTCATCAAGCGAATGGTGGAATTGATACCCCGCAAGAAAATACGGGTTCCTGCCCGCTCGCCCGGTAAGCAAGCTCGCGTAATCCAGTGGTATGCCTTGAGAGTCCGAGAGACGGTTCGAGGCGATGTGGCGCCTTGCGTCGGGCAACTACCACGTCGCGTCGGTTCCGGATCTAGAGACCGGGCCATTCCCCGCCAGAGATTTGGTAGGGCCCGCCCAGGTCAACAGCCCTGTTTCTTTTATGAAGATAACACTTCCATTTTTTCCCTCATAGCGAGGTGAGAATGGTGGAAGGAGACCCATGAAGCGCGACGGGGCGCAGACCAGGCGCAGCAGCCTTTGCGATGCCTATCCAGGTAAGCACCGCGGTGTTACTTAAGTACAGGGACAGTAGAGTACAGTAGGTACCTACAAAACTGCCGAAGTACAGGTGCTCCAATACCTAGGTTAGGCACACAATGCAGCGTATGGCGCCGCAAGAGGGTTCTATCGGGTCAAGCTTGTCAAATCACGGAGCTCGGAGCTGCTATGCCCCAGTTTTGTCATTGTGGCCAACCGCAACTCCGCGCTCACCGAGAAAATAGCGGGAGAACCGAGGTGGCATTGGCTTTTCTCCCACCACCATTGGATGACATCGAGCTGGTTAAAAGCCACATGATAAGCGACGTTCTGTAGATACATCCCTGTGCCTGCCACGTTTCTGTACTTGTGTCCTCGACGTTGCTAGAGCTTGCCTCAGGTGTAGTTCCCTCGATAATGCTAATTTCATGCTGCTCAGCCGCAAGCGGGGACGGGCAACGACTCATAGCTTCCGCGTAAATGTTGCCGTCTGCAACTCTTACGCAACATGGCGGGAAGATTGGGGTTGCGAGGCTGTCAAACACCGCTTTCCTGGCTTCTGGCGCTCCCCCTTGCCCTCGCTGGTTGACACTGGTTGCAACAGAGGCAATGCAGTGCTTTAGGACATTGCCAGGGCAGACACCGAATGAAAGAACATCCCGTCTGCCGTCTTTCTGCCCGCTTTTAGTGTGTATAAACCACAGCCCACCATTTCCACGCCAAATTGAGGCCGGGCTGTGCCGATCTGCTCCCGTAGCCATCCACGAGGCATGTCCTACCCTACATAGCCTCGCGACTTTTGTTTCGACTCTGGTCAATCAGATTGGAACCCCTATGGGATTGCCTTACTCCCCATCCACCCGGTGACGTGCTGGGGTTACTCTGCATCTGGTTCTGGTGTTTCTGGTAAGCCCTGCCAAGGGGAAACCTCAAAGGAACTATCGAACCCGCTGTCCGCATATCCCACCCGGCTGAAACGGAAGAGCCTCCCCGTTGCTGCAGGCTAGGTAAGATACAGCCATCATAGGTCAAGTGGGCGCCCAACCGGTCCCGGATTACGACACCGGTCTTTTTTTTCCCTGTTTGTGCTCTTGCGCCCCCGTCTTCCTACGGTATGAATCCACATTCTCCCTCAGGAATCACCGGGCCCAGAGCCTCCTACCTTCTATCGGCCAGTCCCACCAAGGGCTACAAGAGCATGTTTTCCGTCTGTCTCAGGGACATGGATATGAATCCACTTACAACACGGCCCTTTCCGAGCCGCGTATAAGACTTCCTAACCTATTCGGCTTGTCGGTGTGGCTGCGATAGCCGAGCCTGGTGATCGCCATGGCAAAGTTGAGCCCCACTCGGTAAGGTGTGCAGCTCCGGAGGAATTGTGCAGCATCGGGCTGGAGCATTTCCTTCCTTTGCAGTTGTCATAGCCTTCTCTCGTACCGCCGTCGTGTATTGGGCGGATCCATGTCCGATATGCAGCATCCTCCTTCTCCCGACAACCCCGTTCCAAGCCAACCCGTCCCGAGCCAACCCACCCGTTCGCCTTACCTACGGTGAGAAATATGCCATTCCCGCTTCACTTCACGGTGACCCGTGACAACATCCATCCTGGGAGGTGAAAGATATATGGAAGTCACCCAGACAACTCTTTTAGATACTGTTCATCGTCAGAGTCCCCGTGCACTTCAACGCGCCGCGACCAGTTCTTCTTCAATGCACTTGGATCTCCCCGAATTTGCTTTAATATAACACTGCCGCCCCTATTTCTTCTAGTCTTGGTAAGTTCTATTCAGCTCTTGGTAGGCATACTCGATCTCGACAAGCTCGACAATCTCTGGGGCTAGGCGAGTTAACGACCCTCATCAAAGCAAGCCCCCTTTATCTTCTTCAGGTGAACCGGTAAACGGGACGGTTCACAGTTGAGCAGTATCGAGTAGGAACTCGCCCTCAGAGCGCTTTCCATGGAAACATACGCATACCATCCGGGAGTGGCCTTTGGGGCCGTTGCAGATCGAGATGATGCGTGGTCGGACTCTGCCAGCATGCAGAGAAGCAGCTCCCAGTCTACCACCTATACCGTTGGCAGCAGCTACACAGCCAGTACCGACCTGACGGACTACTCATCGTTTGGCCAGTCACCCATCGAGGGCCCCTCGACGAGCCTGTATCAGTTCCCATACGCCCAACCCCAGGACGCAGATCATCTTCTGTCTGCCACAGGGTCCCAATATCAGCACAGCGACAGGCGGTTGCCTCAAGATTTACAACTTTCCTCTCCTCTGCAGCTCTTTAACAGCAGCTTCGGCAGCATTGAAGGGGCGGCAAGGCAAGCCACGGAGTACGCCAGGACCCTGATCGACAGGCAGGGATCGTACGGACTGGCGGGTCTGTCCATCGTCACTTCCGAGGCAGTCGAGGAAGCACTATGGCGACTCCAGGAGCAGGGCCAGGACTCATCGCCCCGCGCAGCGGTGCAGGATGTCCTCCACCAGCACCTGTACTACCACTTTAGGGACATGGGCCAGCTTCAGTCGGACCCGAGCATCGCCCTCGAGGAAGCCGCTTACCAGCTTCAGCTACGACTTCAAGGTCCAGAGGCGCTGGACATATGCTACTACGCCATCGTAACCATTCTGGCGCAGCTGGCGCGAGACCTGGAAGCCTGCGAGGAGTACCCGGACGCCGACAGCTCCCTCCTGGTTCCCCAGTAAGTAGCCGACCGCTTAGAACCAACTCGAGGTGGCACCCCCCTTTTTGCTAACAATATTCGTCTCTCCCAGCCGCTCTCCGACGACGACTCCGACCCCAGCCAGCACCAGAACAGCAAGAGCAACGATAGCCGCGGCAGCGGGGGAGAAAGAACGCTACCCCTGCCTCGTCGAGGGTTGCAAGCAAAAGGGCTTCTCCCGCTCGGCCGACCTGGACCGGCACTACAAGATGGTGCACGTCGACGACGAGAAGAAGAAGAAATACATGTGCGACTACCGCAAGTGCCCGCGGCACGACACGCCCTTCTTCCGCCAGGACCACTTCCGGGACCACCTGCGGCTGTACCACAAGGAGGACCTGCTGCGGCGCGGGACCAAGCCGGACCGGGAGTGGTGGCGGTCGCGCTCCGACAGGGCCATGTTCTCGGGCTGGTGGAGGTGCAACCGCTGCCTGGTGGTGAGGGTGGAGCAGGCAAAGAACGGTTTCGTCTGTCCCGGCTGCGGCAACCCGTGCGAGGCGGAGCGGAGGCGGGAGAGGGAGAGGATGGGGATGATGTGAGGATGCGGGCCGCGATGGGTGCAGGTGAGGTGTTGAAGTGGATGTGTGTGTGTGTGTGTGTGTTCCATCACATCATCACATTTCTTATTCTTCTCCTGTTTTGCTTTCTTGCTCACGCCCCCTCCTCCTCTTATTTTTATAACATTCTGTCCCTCAGGAGTTACCTCCAGTCTATCCCACTGGTCCTTCTTGGGCTACTGTTTTCTGTTCTTCTTGATTACTTCGGTTCGGTTTCAGCACTTGGATGCCTTGGTCGTTTTTTCCTTTTGCTTGTCGGCGGAGTCCCTTGATGACGATGATCGAAAGAAATGATGACTTCTGGGCGGGGCAGTCATGGCAGGTGGCGTCTCGGAGTTGGATGACTTTCGGTTCTTGTTTTCTTGTACACCTGGAGAGGCGTTCTTTGGTATTGCCTACGTCGTTTTGTGGCGGCGGATGGATGCCGCTTCGAGGCCGCGAATGGTGCGCGCCCGGCGCCATGACCGGACGGTGCTTTGGAGCCTCGACCCCACGTTTCCCAGGGGGTTTGCGAGGCAGACACAAGCCCCTCCCCCCATGTGGCCTCGTGCCACGTTCAGCCCATGCAGGGCTGTGTACCAACGTTGTACGTTTCCTCACCACACCATAACAGGCTACAGAAGATATATATAGACGGGATGGCATCGAGATAGATGGGTGGGATACAGGGTGCGGGATGGAGCACGGTGCGGTTGAGCTGAGGAAACCATTCCCGCCAACCGCTGTACTTTCGTGATGTTGAGCATTGCGAGGTCATGGGTGGAGAGATTGAGGTTTTAGCGAAATGGAAAACGCTATGGATTTACCTAAGCGAAGACTTGGTGAAAGTCGTGGGGGCAGGAATTTCTGTGAAGGGTGGGGTTGAGTCCGATAAGCTACGGTGTACAATACAGGACATGTAGCGAGAAACAAAGACAATTCGGGCAGACCTGCTTGCTGGAGGCTTTCGACCTCACGCGCCAGGGCATGCCGCAGCTGCTACACTAGGTAGTATAATGCTCAGTCAAGGCTTGCTTGGTGTCGTGTGGCCAAATCAGCCGACAACTGTTGGTTGTTGTAAACAGTGGGCTCTAGCTGACCCCTGTATCTTATATCCGGTGCTATCCGCAGCTTATCGCCGCCGGCTCGGTCGTCGGTGCTTCGGTGCGTTCTTTTATTCTGTGGTTGACCCCGCAATCTGCACCGCTTGCGTGCTGCCGAGCCGTGTAAATGGGTTCTCACCTAACCCAATCAAGCAGGCTACATAAACCGCAAAACAACTCCCGGAGACTTGACGAAGGAACTCCATCTTGGCCGTCCAGAAAGCTCGTTTGGGCTATGTCCTAACACCTTCTTTCTGCTGATTTAACACTAGATGTTGAGAGTCAGTACTCTCCAGAGGCATCGCCGTTTTAGAACCGACTTGAAGTGCTGCGCGGCGCGGCGCGTCGCAAAAGAGACCGGGTCCAGGGGTGTGGAGATGCACGTCACCCCTGCCTGCCCCTCCTGCCCCGCTGCTTTCCGGTCACCGAGGAAAAAGTTTTACCAATGTTTGCTGTCATGAAGTTATCACGCATCTAGGGGTACTATAGCGGGACTAGAACTGTATACATTATGCCGAGTACTCTGTTGGCCACGCCAGGTTTGTCACAGATGTGTGACAACGAGGTTTCCACTTCTTCAAATCATGACCGCTAAGCTTCTGCTTTGCTCGGAAACTACACTTGCATCGTCCATACCAACTCTAAAAGATACCTGTCAAAAGGCTATATATTCTGGCCGCAGCCGCTCCACTCCTGCCGCCGTGCGCCAGTCCCGCAGTCGCATTTGCATCGCTGATCATCCCAGAGCGCAAGAAAGTACCCTGACGCAATTGCAGGGACGCGGCAGGCAGTGCGCCAGCCCAAATCAGCCTCTAATAAGAGGTACCTGCGTCTTGACAACCAGGCCTTTTGATGTTAACCTGAGCCGTTAGGTATATATTATTGATCCGCCCTCACTCCCCACCTGGACGTCTTTAGCTGACTATCATCTGTCACTTGCCATCAACAGACCTCCGCCAAGTAGAGGCCAACTTTGCTTGCCACGATCCTGTTGGGTTGACGCCGGGCTTATCCCAGTCCCAGTCCCGACGAATTTCCTCTCTGCCGCGCGCAGTTGCCGCGGCCCACACCACATACCCAATCACGAGACAACCGCCCTTACGGCGCGGCTCACTTCCTCGGCTTTCGTTGCCCGGCCTCGTTACCAATCGCCCCTCCGATAGCCCGACCTTCTCGTCGCGGCGGCTCGAACCAGCGCGACTAGACAACCCATACCCACAACCCCCCCCCCTATCTTACCTTCCCTCTTGATACATTTGCCGCTCTCCGACCTCCCTTCTTTTCATCATGGCTCCAGTTGTCTCATCGGCCTTCCGCGCCTCTCTTCTTAGCAAAACTGCCTGGTCTCGCACAGCGTTCACTCCGGCACCCAGTACAATCCGTACTACGCCAGTCACCGTGTCCCGAGCCGCTCCCGTCTTCGTGTACTCCCACATCAACCGTCGCACAATGGCCACTGCCGCCCCCGTCAAGATCAAGGTCAAGAATCCCGTCGTCGAGCTCGACGGCGACGAGATGACGCGTGTGATCTGGAAGGACATCAAGGACAAGTTCATCTACCCCTACTTAGACGTCGACCTCAAGTACTACGATCTCAGCCTCGAGTACCGCGACCAGACCAACGATCAGGTCACGCTGGACGCAGCAGAGGCCATCAAGAAGTACTCGGTTGGCGTCAAATGTGCCACCATCACCCCGGACGAGGCCCGTGTCGAGGAGTTCAAGCTCAAACACAGTACGTTGCACGCCGTCCGCCGGGAGACTCTAAGCTAACTGGACAGTGTGGCTCTCGCCCAACGGCACTATCCGCAATGCGCTCGGCGGCACCGTCTTCCGTGAGCCCATTGTGATCCCTCGCATCCCTCGCCTGGTACCCGGGTGGAAGAAGCCCATCATCATTGGCCGTCACGCCTTTGGCGATCAGTACCGGGCGAAGGACCTGGTTGCCCCGGGACCGGGCAAGCTTAGCATGGTCTACACGCCCGCTGGAGGCCAGCCGCAAGAGATCGAGGTGTTTGAGTTCAAGAACGGCGGCGGCATTGCTCAGACTCAGTACAACACCGACGAGAGCATCACAGGCTTCGCTCACGCCAGCTTCAAGCTCGCTCTTGACAAGAGCCTGCCCCTGTACATGAGCACCAAGAACACCATTCTCAAGAAGTACGACGGCCGCTTCAAGGACATTTTCCAGGAGCTGTACGACACTCAGTACAAGGCCGAGTTCGAGGCCAAGGGCATCTGGTACGAGCACCGTCTGATCGACGACATGGTCGCCCAGATGATCAAGAGCAGCGGCGGTTACATCATGGCCTTAAAGAGTCTGTTTTCCGTCGATGCTGTTTGGAGAGAGAAGAAGGGAGGCTGACTTTGTTTGCAGACTACGATGGTGATGTTCAGTCCGACATCGTCGCCCAGGGCTTTGGCTCGCTCGGCCTGATGACGTCAGTCCTCATCACCCCCGACGGCAAGACCTTCGAGTCCGAGGCCGCCCACGGCACCGTCACCCGCCACTACCGCGAGCACCAGAAAGGCCGCGAGACCTCTACCAACCCCATCGCCTCCATCTTCGCCTGGACCCGAGGCCTGATTCAACGCGGCAAGCTCGACGAGACGCCCGAGGTTGTTGCTTTCGCCGAGAGCCTCGAGCAGGCCTGCATCGACACGGTCGACATCGACGCCATCATGACCAAGGACCTAGCTCTTGCCTGCGGCAAGACAGCCCGCGAGGACTACGTCACCACCAGCGAGTATCTGAACGCCGTCGAGCGGAGGCTCAAGCAGAGTCTGAAGGAGAAGCTCTAGGAAGCCAGCGACGCCCACGACTACTACATTCCGAGCTACGAGCGATAGATGCTCCGAATTACCGAAGAAGGGAGGGCGAGATCCACGCGCCCCACTGACATGGGCCCATGGCTGCTTTTGCAGCGCATTGAGCAAGGATCCAGGGTTGTTTATATACTGTGCCTTGATAGATCCTGGAAGAGCGTCCTCTTGGCTGATTTGTCTGATACTGTATTGCATAAACAGCACATCAGCGTCTTTTCCTCGATTCCCCCCCAATCTTGTATTTTCTCGGCGGGGTTCATCACATAAGCCAGACACCAACGCCTACATAGAGCGATGGATTTTAAGGGCACATGGCTCCCGTATATAGCGCGGTTCTCGAAGGAACCACGAACATAGCATTGGAAAGCTTTAAACCCTGTACTGCCCTGTAGTGGTCTATCGCTAAGGGCTCACTATATACGCTGACGCCGTCCCGCAGGCAAGAGGATCAACTCCTGCGACACTGCCCCTTTGGCCCGTTAGTTCCACTCTCAACTGCTCTATAATTAACGGGCTCCCGCTCAGCATATGGTTAAAGCCGGCAGGAGCAACCATGCCTCACCTGAGAATATTGAATAATAATACACACTGCTCATGATGAAACCCTCGTGCCCAATATCCTCCGTCTAGAACACAAACTGCCCTCGTCCTGCCCTGCCTTTTGCCCAAACCCAAAACCAGACCCAACCCTAGCCTCATCACGAACCCAGTAGCGCAAAATGAAAAAAAAAAAAAAAAAAAAAAGCGACTATCAAATCAAACATCAAATCAAACCAGTTAATCCTCCGCCTCCTTCACACTAGACGAGTCCCCTCCCACCGCAGCCCCCATACCAGCAGTAGTACCAGCACTAGCACCAGCACCAGTGCTCTTCCTGGGCTTCTTTGCCGTCGGCGTAGCCTCCACACCACCGCCGCCGCCGCCAGAACCTTCACTCTTCCTCTTCTTTTTCGCCGGCCGGCTGGAGCCGCCCTTAGGCCGATACCCAGGATCGTCGTCCACAACCCTCTTCCGCTTGCCCTTAGCCGGCCCGCCTAGCGTGCTGGGGGTGGCAACCCCGCCGCTGGCCCCGCCGCCGCCACCACCACCTCCTCCGTATCCGGTCCCCGAGAGCAGCTCGTCGTCCACGTCGTCAAGTGTGCCCTCAGCAGCCGCAGCAGCAGCGGCGGCGGCGGCGGCGGAGGCCCGGGCGCGCTTGCTGCGCACGCTGCCCGCGCCGCCTCCGCGCGCGGACCGCTCGCTTCCCCCGTGCGAGGTCTTGCCCCCGCGCCGGCCGGAAGAGCTTGGGTGGTGATGGCCATGGCCGTCGTCGTCTTTGGTGTCCTTGTCGTGCTCGCCATCCTGGAGGAAGGTCTTGGGCGCGTGCTTGCGCAGCCAGTTGTACACCGAGGTGGGGTTGCGGAGGGCAAAGTCGCGCTGCGTGTTCTTGTTGTTCGAGGCGGACGAGGGCGTGGTGTTGGGGTGGGCGAGAGGGGCGAGGGTGGGGAGTAGCGATGAGGCTATGGTGGCGGCGGTGGTGTCGGCTTTGCTGCTGCCGCTGCTACCGTCTTGGGCGGCGGCCAGGCGCGTGTCAATCTCCCAGATGTAGTTGTCGATGTCGTCGGCTGTGAGGAACGAGGGTGGGTGCGACTGGCCCTGGGCCGGGTCGGCTGGGGAATCACGGCCAGCGGACAGGTCCGCGAGAAGTTCCGGAAAGCGGTCAGCTGCTGAGGCGAAGGTGGGGTGTGGTATCTGTTGGAGCAGCTTCTTGTAGGATTTGAGGGGAGTAGCGCCAGCAGGGCGATGTGACGGCTGATCGATGTCGAGGAAGAGCGCGTCCTCGTCCGGGGGGAGGTCGAGCGCGAGATCTATTCGCTTTTCCGGCGGGATCTGGGCCGAGTTGTTGACGTCTAGGAGGATATCGAGAAGTCGACTGATGATTTAGATGTCAGCCGAGCTGTTTTCTTAACGGGACACGTCGGGGGAACTAGATGTCCAAACGCACTCATTCTGCACTGCCAGTCTTCGCGCTGTAGCCAGGGCCTGCTGCTCAAGCTTGTGAAACTCCTCGCCTTCGTGCATCTTTCGGTCAAAAAAGATGCGCATCTTGCGATACTTTTTCTTCCATGATCGGTATGAGGGCTTGTCATCGCCCATCCTGACGTCCACAGAATCATCTTCTGCTTTTACCCGAATGTCGACTCGGCTGCGCGCGTCGACTTCCATTGCGTCGTCGATGTCGTCAATTGATGGTGGGAGAAAATGTCAAATGTCTAGATGGTTTGTGGTCGTCGGGGTTTGAACGCTGGCTAATCGGTCTGTGCTATGTGAGGATTAGGCAGGTCTGCTGAAAAGGCTGAGGAATAGTCAAATCGCCGGTCGTGTTGGATGGCGCGTTTCGCCTGCCCACCCCTGGCCCAAGAAGGGCGACAGATGGCATTGGCTGCTCATGAGAGCGAACGAGTGAGGTACTTCTGGGTATCATAACAGATGTATTACCGTACGCATCTGCCATTCAGTCTTGGCTCCCGTAACTGGAGATTTATTAGACAGACTGTGCCCTCACGTAGTATGACAGGGCTAGACCACCAGAATTCGGTACCTTAGTAAGCGCCAGCCTGGTCAAAATAAACCGCGCACCATGGCATGGCGCCTTAGACCACTCGGCCAAAACCATGACTTGGCATTATGAAAGCCAATAGGAAGCGCCAAAATTGGGAGTTGGGTAACGTATTTCTTGGAGAAGTACTTCGCCCGAAAGTGGCGGTCCAAAGCCCACCATTTTCGGGAGCCCAGAAGCCTTCTACAGCGACCGCACCGAAGAGGGGCCAGGGCTGGGCATCAGTAGATCCGCCGCCTCTTGCCCGACACTTCCGTATTCGATGATTCCATTGAGGCTCTGCTGAACCTTGGCCTATAGCTGCGCGAAGTTGTTTTCGAATGTCGCTGCACACTTGACAAGAGGGCAGCACTTGGCCAACACAGCCCGTTTCCCAAAAGATGAAGACACTGGCGAGGGACCATATGAAAGTACCCATGCGGCTGGTCTAGACGATAGCGATTTCTTTACCCGCCCAAAACCGGATCTGCTGGCCGTTCTAGCGCATGGATCCGCCGATGGCCCGCCCAGATTTTCTAAAGGCGGCGTAGAGCGTGATGGCATGCCGGAACGATATGAGAATGAGTGCCGCAGCAAAGAGCCCAAGGTAGAATGGTTGCGTCGGCGGGACCATTTGCACTTGTAATCTTGGCGAACGGCCATACTGGCGCGTCCCGACAGATCCTTGAGACCTAGGTCTCCGAATGATGAATAAATCTCATCCCACATAGTTGTGCGTAAGACATCTAACCGCAATAACCCGATTGCCCACGCACCCCGGCGGATCTATCGGAATCAGAAAGACCAGTTTTGTGAGGTTTCCTCCGAATAATAAATCGCAGTGATTCAGCGATTTCGCATCGAATGGACTGAGCGACGCATCCTGAGGCAGATTTGGTATATCTGGAAGAGTCAATGAAAGCTAACCATGTACCAAAATGCCCAGCAGAAGAATAACGGACAATAGCGAACCAGACGAACTCATCATCTCACTGATAGTCTCCGGTTTGTGAGACAGCGGCATTTCCACAACTGCCAAAGAGAGTTCGACGGCAAGGTAAAGAGTATCGTAGCAATGAGGTAAGGTTTGCCTGTGCATGGAGCTTCGTACATCCACGGACTGAGAAAAGGATATTCGCATTGGATTCTCGTCTTGAAGATCCTCGGGGATGATACTAAATGTTGGCAGTCCAAGATTCTCTTGTTCTGAAATACAATTGCATGTACTTTAGGAACCCCCGTTGAATTTACTTCTGCTAAAGTGTCTTTGTTAGATTTTCACAGTAGCACGCTATCCAAGTATTCAACCACACTTGTTGACGCGTGCTGACGAGTTGTTTTGCTCTTGAACTTGTCTGGTTAGCTCTACACTAACGAAACTATACACAAGGACGCTACCAAGACCAATGCGTAGTTCAGATACCTCAGTGTACATCGGTGGAGGGTTATGCGTTAAAGAACCTTTTCTTCAGTGTTGATTAGTTGTTTCTGGCACACAAGAGCTCTCTCCCATCGGATCCGAAGCCAAGTTTGACAAAAAGCAGGGATTTGCTTGGCCTTTTTCCCTGGGAGAAGTTAATGCACGGACTACACATTACTCTGTTAGGAAAGTGGCGGGTCAAGCAAAGTAACAGCCCCACGGGCCAAAGCGGCCAGAAACCCAAAGGAAATCTTTCTTCATCGACAGACTCTTGCTACACCCAGAGGGATACCCTACAACAGGACCATCGCATGCTCCGGTCATTAGCTCTAAGGATGGCTGAAAACGCAACAAAGCGACTCAAGACGGACAACGGCGGCGCCGTCGTCATCGGCACGCACAATGGCCACTTCCACGCTGACGAGGCGCTGGCCGTCTACATGCTGCGGCGGCACGTCCCAACCTATGCGGGCGCGCGGCTGGTGCGCACGCGCGACCCCAAGCTCCTCGGCGAGTGCCACACGGTGGTGGACGTCGGCGGCGAGTACGACGCGGAGGGCAACCGCTACGACCACCATCAGCGCACCTTCGACACGACGTTCCCGGGCCGCCCGACCCGGTTGAGCAGCGCCGGCCTTGTATACCTGCACTTTGGCCGCAGCATCGTCGCCCGCCGCCTGAGCCAGCCCGAGGACAGCGAGCAGGTCGGCATGGTGTGGCGAAAGATCTACGAGAGCTTCGTCGAGGCGCTCGACGCGCACGACAACGGCATCGGCGTCTACGACCCGGCCGGGCTCGCCGCCGCCGGCCTGCAAAAAAAGTTCTCGGATGGCGGCTTCACTCTGGGCGCCATGGTCGGTCGGCTCAACCCCAACTGGAACGACCCCGTCCCCGAAGACCCCGCAGTCGCCCAGGAGGCCGAAGACAAGCGCTTCGAACTGGCCAGCCAGCGTATCGGCGAGGAGTTCGACCGTGACCTGGATTACTTCACGCAGGCCTGGCTGCCCGCGCGGGAGGTGGTTGCCGAGGCCTTCGCCGCGCGGGCTGAGCATGACGGCCAGGGCCGCGTCCTGGTGCTGAAGCGGCAGTCGGCGCCATGGAAGGACCACCTGTACACCCTGGAGGAGCAGCAGCCCGCTGACGGTAAGGTACTCTATGTGCTGTACCCGGAGAAGCCCACGCCGGACGCAAAGTGGCGAATCCAGTGTGTACCGGTCGCCAAGGACTCATTTGAGAGCCGGAAGCCGCTGCCCGAGGCCTGGAGGGGGTTCCGCGATGAGGAGTTGGACAGGATATCGGGCATTAGCGGTTCCGTCTTCGTGCATGCGTCGGGCTTTATTGGAGGGAACAAGACGTTTGAGGGGGTGCTAGCAATGGCGAAGAAGGCGCTCGAGCTTTGATGGAGTACGTGCTGTACGTACCTTCCTTTACCTACACACGCTTAATGCCGCATTGTCGCTGCCCAAGCGGCTCGTGCGCAATCGCTAGGAGGGGTTTGGGCATCCAGGAGCCTCGGACCGCGCCACCGATCTTGGCCAGGGGACTCGCTAGACACTCCGACAGCGGAGAGCGGGATCAGTGGAAGGTTTAGGTTGTGGTATCGAGAGTGTTGAACTCCTGAGCAGTGCACCGCTGGACTCAACTGCGGCCCGGGTCCCAACCCTCCATTGGAGGGTTTGTCGGCATATCTTTGCCCAGAGAAAATCATTTGCTCCCTACCATCGAAAGGAAGTTACATGTAGTACAGCTAGCAAGAAACCCCAAACTGCGGCGACTGCTCTCGTGTACGCACCCTCTGCTCTTGCTGTTTGCTGCAATCTCGAGATCTTACCCGCAAACCGGGTACTCGACCTGTCCGTTGCCCCGTCCGTCGCAGATGGAGAAAGTAAGAGTGTGCTGCAGTTTCAGGATGACAAAGGCACCGGTTCATAGGAACCCAAATTACTAGGCCTGTGCCCAAAGATGGGGATAAATACAAAACTCAAGACAAGTCCCAGTCCCCTTATCCGCCCTCCTTTGTCGTCACCATCCGGGAGGATCAGCCCAACGCCGCAAGGATTTTCATAATTTCGTAAGTCTTGGAGTACCTTCTGTTTTAGCCGTGAAACGCCGCAAACATCCCAAGGAAGGGGTGAACACAGCCCGGCGGTTATTTGGCTGCAGGTGTAACTATTGCTTCGATCGAGATCCCGAGTTTCATGTTTGTAAAGCTTGTAGCGGCTTTGAGGACGCGCGTATTTCACCGTCGGATTGGAATATCCTGCCGGTCGTCGGCAGCACTTTGTGAGGTTTTGCCAGCGGCCTGCTGCTGCTGCTCTTCGGTGGCCGCCTCAACATCCTCGGCGCTGGTCTCGCGGTTCAGAAAGCTGCTCTCCTTGACGGGGCTGCCGGCTTGCATGCTGGGGTGGTGCTGGTGGTGGATGTGCGGGTGCAGCAGACTGCCGATGCCGTTGGGACCGCTGACGGGACTCGAGAGGTGGGGGATGTTTTCGGGCACCGGGTGCTGGCTGCCGACGGCGCCCGTGTCGACGCTATCGCCTTTGCCCGCCTTGCTCATGGCATAGTCGCCGCTGTCGAAGTATTTGCGTTCCTTGAGGTGTTTGGCGAAATGATCGCTGCGCGTGGGCAGCTTACCGTACAACCTGAAGAGCCGCTGCTCCTCCGGGGAGAGTGACTGCGGGGTTGGCGACCGCGTTAGCGACGACGCTCGTTGGATAGAATTCTTTCCCCAACTGCCATAGGGCTCCTCGCCTCTACCAGCAGCCTCTAATTCATAACGCAACGCACCTTGATGTCGACTTTCTTCGCCTGGAGAGGATTCATGGCTTGTGGCCCCGTCAAACTCCGTGCACGGCTGCTTGACCGTTCGATTGGTAATCGGACCTTTCGAAGTTGGATCGTGGCTGCGAACAGAATTGTTCGGGAAAACCTGGTACGTTAGGATTGCCAAGTCCTCGATGGCACAGCGTGTGCTATTTCTCCCGATTTCCGTCTGGACTTCAAGGGAGGGGCAAGGCCGGCGTTGGAGAGGATGTGGAAGTGGGCTGGCCTCCAGTGGTGGGTTGCAGAAAGGTGGAGTTGGCGCCACTCCAGAGGGCTTTATGGCTGTCGGATATGCTCCTTGGTCTTCGGTTAACGGCGGACGAGTCTCCGGGGAGGTCTTGGCCTGGCTTTCTGGTTTACGATCGGCCTTGCATCCAGAGAAAAGACAAAACGAAACAGTAGGGGAAAACCTCTCTTCCGGCCAGGAGCGTGGTTGTTTATTTTCCCCTGACAATTATCAATAGCAGTTGACCAGTGTTGACGTTGCTTTACGGTTGTTTTGCCGGGCGACGAAATTCATGCGGTTGTCGGGCAGGCCCCTGCCCCATGTTACTGATATACCTCAGGATGCCGATTAATAGCCTACGCATCGACCATTATGCGGCCATTGCGCTTACCGATGGAGACCACAGCCAGCATGCAACAGCCGGCACTAACCATTGGCGGAACCCCTCGTTATCTGTATGGTAAATGGTCCCCGTCCTCGTCTAATCATCGAACGATCCACCTCGCCACTCAGCTCCTCAGGTGGCATCCAATGGACGGGGCGGCAAGCCCAAGGCCTGTTGTGCTACACGCCCTCCGTCTCGTTTTATTCTTTCCCGGATAGGCAAAGTGTAAACCGCCCGGCACATGGGCTTGGACGCTTCCACAACAGCTTCCATGCCACCCGACTTGCAGCCAAGGCCATCCAACCAGCTCCCTCGAATCGCACGAGATGATTCCCAAGATGGTAACTTAAAAGAGGCGTCACAGTAAGTTCGCCATTATAGACCAAAGTAGAGGAGCAGTTGGAAGAGGCTACAGAAAGTGCCAAAACGAATGCACTCGAGTTCCTTGTGTGGACTTACCACTTACTTCCTCCCTCCAGCATCATACGACCCTTCGAAACAGTGTAACGACAGCAGCGGCACTTCACCCACCCCTGTGAAACCATACCTCCCGTGGTAGTACTACCAGTACTCACTACGGCAAAGCCAGCAGAGCAAAAAACCCCCCCACAACCGGCCTCGCCACAAACGTCGGGCCGTCCCGCGGAAATCCCCCGGTCTCAGAATCAAAGAGATCCGTCATCGCCCTATCGCTCGAGGTCGCCCCGACCCAGTTGGCCAGCTTCTCAATGAGCATGTCCCTCGTCCCCGTGCTCGCGACGGCAGCCGCAAACATCTCCCAGTCGGACTTGGCCCAGTTGTGCCGCGTGTCCAGTGGCACGGCGTGCTCGTTGGCGACAGTGGGATAGAAGGCGCTCTGCATGTCGTAGATGGACCGGGGAATGAAGTCGAGAGAGAGGAGGGCGTCGGCGTAGATGTTGTAGAGGAGACCTGTTCAGGGATTGAGGGGGTGAGTATGGGTTGGGTAGATCAGCGGCGGAGGAGGGAAAGGAACGGAATGGGGGTGTACCGTGGCTGTTGGCGTCGCCGTAGCTTAGAGTTGTGTGAGGGGGTTCTGCGTCCGAGTTGATGGCATAGGTCTGCCATTGCGTGAGGTAGCTGTCGGCGATGGCGCCGAAGGGGTCGGGGTTGTTGGTCAATTGTGCGATCTGGGACATAGCTTTCAAGCCGATGATGCCCTTAATGGCCAGGTTGGTTTGGTTGCTGAAGGCTGTTTGTCAGTGCATATGCAGACTCGAAAAAACACGGAAGGAGAATGATAGCTTACGCTAGTGGTCCAGCAAAGTCGTCAGTGCTGAGCTGGTGCGAGGGGATCAACGAGTCGTTGACAAGAAACTCCGCCCATTGGGATAGCTTGGGGTAGTGAGCCGAGAGGTAGCCAACGTCACCGGTACGTTGAGCATAGGCGAGGCTCATAATGATCATGTTGCCGCACTCTTCCAGTGGCATAGGCTCGTCGTTGCCGGCTGGATACCCCTTGGCTACGGGGAAGGTACCTAGATCGTGAATAGCCCAGGCATTTGGATACGCTCCGCTCTCTTGGTTCTCAAACAGCGGGTCTAGTAGATATCTGCCGAGGGATGGATTGAGATACAGGATGATGGGGTACGCGGGGAAGATGACGTCGACAGTTTGGATGTCGCTATTCGAACTGATCTCCTTGAGGAAGATGTAGGGTTTTGACGAAGTACCGGCATACTGCAGAGCACCGAATGTCTGA
This sequence comes from Madurella mycetomatis, assembly GCA_022530565.1. Lineage (NCBI taxonomy): Eukaryota > Fungi > Ascomycota > Sordariomycetes > Sordariales > Madurella > Madurella mycetomatis. The sequence goes on along the minus strand of JAJTVB010000003.1, from coordinate 6,603,338 downwards.
CGGACAGCAAGTGTCGTGACGATGGCATAATTCTTTCCGGCCGCCCTCTCCGAATCGCGCTGTATCTTCTGGTCAAGAGCGGAAGACGCCTCGCTGGCATGCTGATAGTCGTTGTAGAACGCAACAACAGCCGAGATCTCGTTGTCGTAGTGAGATGACCATAGTCCGGGAACTGCCGTTAATTCGCCGCTAAGGCCCGCGAAATGGATAACTTGGTTCTGGACCAGACCGAGAGTAAACACACTCTCTACCTCTTCGCTGACATTACCCAGGTCGTGAGAGAAGGCAAACACCGGCCTGTAGTTTGTCAGCCCCAGCTAGTAATACCCCCCCATCGCCAGGTGTTAGGAAGCGGCTTACCAGCGGTCGCTCACTGGTCGAAAGTTCGTCTCCTTTGTGTTGGCGAGCCGTCCGTTATTCACGAACTGGTCCCGTACCACCGTATCTTGGCCGATCTGCCAGGTCATCTGTGTGTCCGATGGGTCAGATGTCCCGCCCCCCACATTCAGAGATTTAGTTCTTACAGAATTGCCCGAGCGAGTAGCTAGGTACCATTGTCCCCAGCTCGCGATCTCACGAGATTCAACAAATTGCTGCTGGTTTGCGCGAGAGAAATGATGGTATACAATGTCATCGGACGTGCTCGTGTCCCACTCGACGACCTGGGAGTGATCACCGCTAGCCCATTCTGCTCTGCTTGTTAGCAGAGCTGCGGCAGCCATTGTCGCCAGGGAGCATGCCTCCAGAGACATCCATGTATACTTGGACATCGTGTGGGGTTCCGTCTGAAGATTTGGCCTTGACCGAAATATAAGAGAACTGTAAGGACTGCCTTGCCATGTCATCTGGGTAGACAGGGGAGAGGAACGTGACTGTCAGCGTGACCTTTCCGCCGACGTCGAACGTGAAAATGCTCTTGGTTGAGGTGTACTCCAGTGCCACTTGGTTGACTGGCCCCGGGCCGGGAGCGCCTCCCATCCAGTTATAGGCAGCCCCATCAACCGTTACGTAGCCTTGCCAGCCCTGTATCTGGGTCCTGCGTGATAGTTAGCCATTGTTACGCTTTTTGAACGAGACAGCAGTGCAGCAGCGTGAGAGAAGCCTACGTCCAAAATCGTGGCCAGGAGCCAGGGAGAATACATTCCGGCACGCACTGGAGCCAGGCATTTAAGTATGGCGACCGTACAGCTAGAGGGACTGCTGGGGGCCTCGTCGGAATAAACGTCGACGCAGCACCAGCAACGCTAGAGTGTATTGCCGCCAACGCGGCCGTCATCTTGGCGAACTTCATGGGCCTAACCGACACAATAGGATCTATGTAGTTGAATGTGGTGCAGACAAGGTGACTGGACGAGAAATCAGGAGGGAATTCGGACCAAGTTCCGCTATTCTAGTGTCGATATGGGCGGATCAGATGGATTCACAAGGTTATGGTAGACCAGATGTTGGAGATCAGGTACATAAGACCGAAGACCGGAAAATGCGGTATAGCTTAAGAGAGCTGGCCTGGGCCCAGAAGCTCCGCAGGGAAGGAGCAAATTGGGAAAGGGGGGGTTTTGTAGTCAGAACGCAGCGTCTAAAACCAGGACGAGGACATGCATACGGGGATGGGATAAGAACTGGTGGTAACACGCACACACACACACACACACACACATACAAAAAAAGAAAAAAATGCAACAATAGTCCATGAAAACTGTATACATCTTTCCAGGTAAAAAGTACACTTTCAGCGGCCAGAGAAGTGATAGATTGGGAAGGTCGTGAGAGCGACAGAACGTGACTCTCGGCACATCAAGGCTCTCTCATCATGTTCAATGCTCAAACTATGTTGTAGGGAAGAGCCATGTCCGTCTATTAGTCGGAAGTAGTCATGGGCCTTAGGCCGGGAGTTGGTGATGTGAGACAAAGCGTGAAGCTCGTGTTGCATGCATGCCAAGGACATCAAGGTCTGCAAAGGTGGCGGCCACGCGCCCACCGTAATGTATAAGGCGCGGACGACGCTAGAGCGTTTAGGCTCGATTTATAAAGGAACATGAAGCCGTGAAATGGCTTATTAAACAACTGTAAGTCTTCCGTAGCTTTTACCGATATCCCTCCGACTTTTCACACTGAGTAATGATCCGAGTTGTGTAGTCGATCCTGAAAGGACTGTGCCTCTCGATGCCTGTCAGTCAAAGACCTGAATACGATCGGTGCAATTACCGTATTTGGGGGAAGGGGGCTAACAGGTGCGGAGGAAGGGACAACCCACAAGTTGTGGGCCGGGTTCAAGTCATGCTGTGGTTGGCATGCACGCACAGAGCTCCGCCCTTGCCTTGTCTCGTTGGTCATGATGGCCACCTCATGCGGGGTCTGGAGAGAGCATTGGCGATGCTGCAGCGACTTTGGTCCGAGTTTCTGTGGGGAGCCGACGCTTAATCTTTGACAAGGAGAGCGTCCGTCGATTGGCTTCGCATCACCTGGACGACAGCCAAATCTTCCAAGCCCTATGAACCCTCATTTCTTCCCAAGAGCGCTAGGTCACTTCAAGCAGAATTTTGGATTCTTCTGCTCAACTTAAACATGTTTCTTACTCCTACCATATGTGCACGGTAGCCCTCTAGATTTGTCGTGAGCCTTGCCGCAAGTTCGGCCGCAAGCTCCTTCCGCTGCACAATAGAGAGACAAGCTACAGACTACGCAGTACCGGGAGGTACAGCATCTTAAGCGACCATGCGGTAGAGGTAAACCAACCCGCGCATCGTTGTGATAGTGACACGTAAAACTCTTAAAGAGGAAGGCAACCGCGGGACCCTGCTCTTGGTTCCTAGTCTCATGCCGTGAAGCCTGGATTTTGTCAAACTCGGAGACTCGGTGCAACCTTGGGGAAGCCTCCTCTCCACGTCAATTTTACCCAAAATGCCACGCCGTACCCGACTGCCGGCTGCGGCACAGACCACTGTTCGTGAATACCGTACTGTGCATATATCATAACTGGATGTCGACTTGGACTATTCCTGCCCACGACAACATACAGGATGTAGCCGTCCCACTGATGTAATCTATTCCTGTGACAGAATGTTGCTTTTCTAATATCTAGAATGGTTGGGCCACCCTGAAATGAGCATGCCCGACCAACAACTGATCGCGGCGCCTCCCGAGCGGGCGCACTTTGGTATCATGAGATCAGATTCTGACCCCACACTATGAGCACTGTCACACCCAAGTCTTGTCCATCAGGCTCATATCTCGGCCATATGAAGAAACCATGTGCCTTGCCAAACAATGCCACTTTCATCAGTATTCTATGCCGTGGAACTCCATCGTGAACCGGCACGTTTATCTCGCAAGATCTCCACGAGCCGCCACCACACAAATGAGGTTGCACAGCTAATCGATGCAGCCAGATGGGCCTGCGGGTGACCATGTGCTGATAGATAAATGTAGTTGCACGATGAAAATGCGGCCGTTCTATGCCATGCCATTTGTCAGCGGAATCACAAAACACCCAAAACTCGAACGAAAAAGGCAGAAATAAGAGAAAAGGAGGAAGTACTGTTGTATACCACGCCGAGCCGACCTGACAGATATTGCCTTCACTGCTCCAGTACCAACTCTATGGGGCCCTCAACAGGTCGAGCTTGTCCAAAGTGTGGGTGTCATCAATAGAGCGTAGCACATGTCATTCTGTGCACACCATCGGCGGGCTGCCACTGTGAACTCCGACTTGTCCGGCTCAAAAAACCAAGACAGTGCTACACAAGATGCGTCGGAAGAATAGCCATGGCTAGGAAGCGCCCGAAATCGCATTGTTGAGCAGAAAGACTCATCATGGAGGCTAGCTCACCATGGCCCCCTTGACTCAGAGCCCTTCTTTCGCGAGCATGTCGCTTATATCGAGGTAGAAGGCAACCGCGTTGAACCTGCACGCCAATACCGCGTTAGAAGGATGCAACAGCGACCCGAATAGCAGCAATTGGCATTGGCTTACGACGGCGGATTCCCCATCCACTTCTGCATGGTGAAACGCAGCCTATTGCTCCAGTTGATTAGGTCGAGGTGGTTGACACCTAGTAGAGTCCCCTTATATGTTCCCCACTTGCTGCTCTCAACGCTGACGAGGCCGTCGTTTGGACCCTCAAGTTGCTCGATGACGCGGTGGGAGTGGCGGAAGGGACTCAGCAGAGGCGGCCTATCCTTGACCATAGCGCCGTACGAGAAGTAGCGCACACTCGGGTCGTCGGGTGTCCTGGGATTGAACTCCTCCGACATATACTTTGTCGTGAGCTGGGCGAAAGCGCTGGGCTCCCAGCCCGTGGTCTGCTCCCAGAGGCGGTACAGCCGCGGCAGATAGAGGGGTCCGATTGTCTCAATGAGGCGGTCGGCGAACGGACTACCGTGGTGCGGTGTGGCCACGGTAATCAGGGACCTGACGTCAATACCTGCAGGGCGGAGCTGCGAGATCATGTAACGGGCGTCCAAGCCGCCCATGCTGTGGGCTACAATGTTGACGCTCCGGCCCTGGGCCTGAGCTTCGATGTCCTCGGCTAGCTTGGCCGCCCGCTTCTCGATAGAGCCGCTGGGGGGCACCGAGGCGGTGATGACTGTGGTATGGTGAGCACTGAGGGCCTCCTTGATGCCGCGCCAGTAGTGGATGCTGGGCAGGTAGGAGCCAGCGAGCTTCAACTCAGCGAATCCTAGCAAGCCATGAGCAAGCACAACGGGATGTTTGGGCGCGGCTAGGTGCTCAATGTGTCAGGACTCTAGGCGTTGGAAGACCAAGATGGTGAACGGGACGTACCGTAGCGGGTTTTGAGGGAAGCATATTCGTTGGCAATCTCTTTGCCCAAGCCTTCGATCCGCGCGTCTGTTGGCCGTGGATGGCGGCAAAGAGACGCAGGAGTCCCAAAACACCGCCTCAGACCTGCAGGCCGATAACGTGCTTTGCTAGCCACCAGAGCCCTCGGCCAGGATGTGGACCGACACACTGCCGGCCCTCTCATCTGCCTTGCCAAAGGTTCTGAAGACCCCCTGCAGCCCGCCAGGTATCGCTCTAGGAAATTTCTTACGCGACTTTTTTTTATGCTCCCTCTCCTCTTCTTTTCTTATTTTTTGTCCTTTCTTCTTTTATCCTTCTTTCTCAACCCCTCTTTTCTTCTGTCTGATGATGAATAACTCCGATTGCAAATGCGCGTTACCACAAACACGATCCTTGATCATCGTTACTTCCCGCTTTGGACAGTACTATAAACGGTAGGAGTGATGACGTCGCACCGTGCCCTCTATTTCTTGGCGCCTACCTTCTTCCACAGCCCAGTTGTGCTGCCGCCATTTGAACAATCTGCTTCGGCCCGCAATTTTTATACCTTTGTTTTGATCCTCGAGGTGGATTATTGACTTCGTTTGATGATAAGGTCGGTTAACCAGCACAAGTTGGCCAGTTTTGTTCATCTTCAACATTTGAGACATATACATTCAAAGAGGCGATTTCAGTCTAATATTTGTCAATGATAATTAACACACTCATTCAGACCTCAAGGCTACTACGCGAAGGCGCCAAAGACTCCACACGGCATCTCTGATGCTCATGAGTTACACATCTCGGAGGTGAGAGTCAACAACAAGCGCAACAACTATGAAGTGCAACACTTGAACCGACAGCCCTTCTCTGCGAAATCGTCGGCCTTGTCAGCAGGTTCCCGCTCAGCGATTCTGCCAGCAACGTCTTTCCCACCACCTACATGGTGGGGACACATTTACTCAGGCCGGTTGTCTCCCTCGTGTTGCTGCACGTAACTGTCATCTACGGCCGGAAGTTTCATCTGAGGCCAAGCCCTTTCCATGCTAATCTGTTCCTCTTGGCGTTCGATATCTTCACCTTGATTTTTGGTTCAGTCAGGAGAGGCTTCATTTCGAACGGCAACACTGCTGCCGAAGCCTGACATCTTCCCAACAAGCCGGAGTAGCATCTTTCGTTCTCGGCGATGCCCTCATTCTCCTACCCACACCCACCAACCCTGCCCTCCCTGCTGGTATAGCCGTTGGCCCTGTCTGGCGGACAACGCCTGTCCTCACATCCCCTGATAGTCTGGATGATCTTCCCTTACGGCTCTTACTTTGGCCTAAAGGTAGCCAAATTTTACTCGCCAACTGTCTTCCACCGGCAGTGAGTGGGTCTGTTCGACTTTAGCACTATATTGTGACATCCCTCTAGGGCCTGATGGGCTTTGTCCTGACCGGCACTTGAACAATCTCATTCGTAGGTAACTAGCAAACTTAGCATAACAAAGCGTGGTCATATACAAGAACTCTTTGTTGTTGTGCCTACTATTAGAGACGGACAGCTTCAAGATCAGGTTCATTGGACATATTTATATGATAATATACTATAACAGCACCCACATAAACTTGTCTTGAATTCCTATGGTACGCGGAGACCCGTCGGCGGCGCTCCTGAGTAGAGTTCCATACACCATCACTCCCAAGCAGACACGCAGCGGACGGTCACAATGGCTAGGGCTCCAAAATACATAGGGGCTTTCAAAGATGCCTTCATGGCTACTAAGAGACCGAAGGACAGAAATTCCGACAGCAATGACTTCCGGGAGACCTTTACTTCGTCTCCAGCTACTGTTGAGCCACCTAACCAGTTGGGTTCTGGCGAAGCGGATAAACATCTAGATAAAACTCCAAAGATCGACTCAGCAAATATTCAAGTTGATGGAAGTGTACGGCCAAATGAGGGCCTTCCTCAAGCCTGTACTGCCGATTTGTCTTTACTCTTTGCTCTTCCCGAGCCGACTTCAACCGAGATCGAGGACCTTAGTGAAGCTGACGACGGTGTGGGGTTGGCAGAAAACATTCCTAAGACCTCTGCCACCGGTTTACCTTCATCACGTCCTCAGCCGACTTTGACTTTAAGTGAGGCCGAGAACCTTGGTGAGGTTGACGACAGTGTGGAGTTGGGAGTGAGCACTTCCAAGACCCCTACCACCGATTCACCTCTACCAGTCCCTAAGCCGACTTTAAGTAGAGACGAGACCCTTAACGAAATTGCTGACAGTGTAGGGTTGGGAGAGAACACTCTCAAGACCTCTACCACCGACTCATTTCCACCCCTCCCCGAGTCAACTTCAAGCGAAGTCTGGAACGTCGGTGACGTTTTATCGCCCAGTACTCCTGGAAGAAGCAACCCAAGCAAAGAACCGGAAAGTGGGTTGGATAGTAAGTCAGAAGAAGCCGCCGAAGCGAACTGGAACAATGAAGCAGAAGGACAACCCTTAGAGAGCTACAGTCCGTCGTCTAGGATCCGGGAATGGTGCGAAAACATCTCTCGGATACCGCAGGAGGAGTTGTCCCAACCAGAAACGGTATTGACACAAGAAAACCAGTCATCGGGAGAGCTTCAATCTCTTAGCACCAACAACGACATCAAGGAGAACCCCTCTTATAGCGGCCACTCCAATGGCAGCTCGTCTCATAGCAGCGGCAAGCCCAATGGAAAAACTCCTGACGAGCCTCAAGGACAGGCTGGTCAGAATGCAGATGAACTTCAAGAGCAATCCGACGACCCACCAGGCGCGCGCTCAGAAAGGATTCGCAGACTGGCGCTTACTGTGGTAACCAGCACGCAATCTGGTAGGAAGTCCAGGCTGATGGAGTGGGGGTCACAGTGGCTGCGATTCTTTATCTCCAACAGTGACCAGGCTCCTTCCTTTGCCAGGGCAAGCAGCAGTCCCTGGGCGTTTTCTGACCATGCCCAGAACTTCAAAGCCGCAACTGGGGACCAGCGCAGACTGATCGAGGCCCAACTCGGGCGGAACCTAACAGATGAAGAAGCATCCCACCTCTACGGGATCCTGGGCGGCCTCAAGCCCACTGTCCAGGCCCAGCTCGACGAACACACCCGCCAACTCGCCGACCTCAGCGAGCAGCTCAAAGCCCTCCGCCGTCAAAACGCCGAACTGCGTGCCACCGTCAAGAACCTCCAAACCCACTTTATCCCCTCCCCCCAGAATCAAGAGTGCCAACCCGACGCCGCCCTTGAGCAGGAGGAAGAACCCCGCACGCCAGCTCGCCCCACGGGAGAAGAGAAGAACGGGAAGAAAAAGAAGAAGGAGGAGAAGGCGGAGCGGGAAGAGGATGCTAACCCGCTCCTGGACCCCTTCCTGGCCGTTCTCGCGCTTCTCATGCTCTTCGGGACAGTTACGTCTGCCATGGTTCACAGCCAACGGCTGGCGGGCGGGGCGTACGGGCCGTACGTCAACGGCGGGTACAACGGGCTGGGGAGCGTGGCCGTGCTTGACTCGTGGACGTCATTCTGGACCATGGCCTTGGCGGGTGCGTGGTTGGGGGCGAGCGCGGTGCTTCATTTGGGCGCTGGGCATGGTCAGGAGATTGCGAAGTGGCTTCTTCTCCTTGCTGAGTGGTGGCCCTTTTAATTATTGATATTATTATTTATTAGCGTCTTTTTTGTCCTCTCTAGGTCCTAGGTTCTAGGTTCTAAGTTCTAAGCTGAGTTATTTGGGATAATTCGTGATGGATCATGAGATGAGGTTTTTGGTGTAGGGTACTTTAAGGTAAGGTTTCGGGAAGCCAACTGGTTAACTATGACTCAAAAGCCTGATTAGACAAGGTTTTGAGTTATGATAATAGAGGAGACCTGACCACGAAAGGTTATTTACTGTTCGATTGTTAGCTCGGATTGTATAGGACGGAAGGAACCTGCTGTTGCCAATGGCAGAAAAGTTTGCTCAGTGCGGATGCACCCCAAACAATCGCCAGAGTTTATTTGGTGACTCTTGATCGTCCAAACAAAGCTCGGCAACCATAATCGCCTGAACGTGCTTCACTTGCGTCGCTGATCATCATCAGGATTGACGCCGGCGGTTTTTCTGCGGCCGGAAGTGTGGTCAGGCTTCCCTCTCTTACCAATGTCTTTGTCAAACAGGTGGCTTTCCGCCAGTCCGTTTGTGTATGATCGGAGGATTACCGCTACCAGGAGTTGTTCTTGCGTGAGGACTCAGAAGCGGCCCCGATGGCAGGTCGCTACGTCGGACGGTTTTGACAGGGTGACATGGGTGGAAGTAGGGGATTTTGCTCCTTAATTTTGCCTTCCACTTTTGGGAAGCTGGCCTTTCTCTCCGATCTTGATCTCGGACTGTTCTGCTCCCTCGGAGCCGCTGCAGGCCAGCGCACGAGAACGCATCCGTGCCTGCTGATCCCGAAATCCCGGTCAACAGGACAACAAGCATCGTGATGCATTTGGGCAGGGCGGGCCTGGCGACAGCTTGAGGGGGGCTTGAGAGCCGCGTGGACAGTCTCTAACATGCAGCTAAACAATTAGCTGGGGGGCCTCTTAATGTAGCATCTAGGGTAGACGAGACCAAAACTGTTCCAATTTTGTATGCAGTGTGAAGCGACGTATGCCAAGTGTGAAGGTTGCAGAAGACAAGAATGGCATTGAGTTGATAGGGCCCGTGCCGCTCGCAGCAGCTTTGAACACATCACAGCTGATCGTTGCCGGGGCGAACACATCAAGCTCAAGGTGGCCGGCGTATTACAGGTGGCTCAGTAGGACAGCTGCAGCACTTCGTCGAGATAAGATTGAATGGACGTTCCACAGCAGCTCCCATTCCGGCCTGCTGTGGTTCGACCCAGCCTGGCTGCACCTTGGAACGCCGAAGTGGAGGCACGGAAACGCTTCCCATTCAAGACCGGGCCTGCAAAGGGAGATCCGTTCCTTCTACTGATCTTTAGATGCTGACGCAACACACACCCTTCTCGGTGATGCAAGCCGTCGGCCTCAGATTCGACTCCCATTGAGTCCACATCTTGGATCTCGCCAAATGCCGAACGCAACAGATCTGCCTCTCAGTACAGGCAGGGAAAGACCCGACATCAGAAAAGAGAGGCGCCCAATGAAGGCCCAAAGGGCGAGCGACCCTAGATTGGGGGCTTGTCACGGTAATTGTCGGCCACTGGGCGGCCGGGAGATTTGGGCAGGTCCTTCGACGTTGCGTTTTTGCTGGTTTCTGTGTGGAAGGGACTCGGTCAGCTTCCTTGCGAGCTTTCCTGATCGGGAAGGGCGCAACGGAGCCACGAGCAGCCCCACGCGGGGGACGGAGTTTAAACTGACGGCAGGTGGTTGCCCTCATCTCTCACCATGCAACGCTGGCGGGAAAGTGCCTTGCTCCTCTGCTCCTTGATCATGATTATGTTCACCAAGTCATCGCCCTCTCTGTCCAAATTACCCTAATTGTAAGACCCTGAACACTAGACATGATAGGTTGGCTGTTGCATGGATTGACAACGCAGCATCCCAGATCTCCGTCCACGCCGTCGGCATCTTGGATGGAGCGTTTGAGGAGTGACCCCGTCATCGGGAACTGCGTGCTGCTCCAAGATGCCTGCACCGACCAGGACAACTCCCGGATACAACTTCCGCCCACGTCGGGGCAAGCGGCGGCCAAGCGCGGTATTGCGCGAGCCGCTTGCACCTGCGTTCGTTTCGTCTTGTCTGCCTCCAAACCAGGTTCCGTTGCGAAGAGGGCCGCCGTCGGGAAGCCACGACTACGGTTACGTCCGCGACAAGGCCCAAAAGCCTGAATGCACGGGAAATTGGGTAGAGACTGATAACCAGACCCTTGGTTACGTCTCCCCTCTTTCTCTTCCTCTCTGCCCGATGTTATGCATTTGCCATTCCATTATTGCCCACTCCGTCCAGGTCTTTTGAAGTTCCGGCAGTCCCAGCATCAAATCTGCCGCGCCAACTCGTTATGCCGCGTTATGATTTTCGTTGTTCATCAATTCCCATCTTCCTGCATGCTTGTTTTTTGGCACGCAAAGTTGGCGGCTATCCCTGGTTTAACTGGAACACGTCCGTTACGGCCCTCTCATCCCTTCGGTTCATGATCGCTGTTGCAGCCTTTTTTGGCAACACATGGCCAAAGCCGCGTATCTGGCACTTCGCTTCTGGGCCCTTCGCGTCTGACGCAAGCATTCTCGGCTACGCATTCGCCTATCTGTACTGGCAGCCGTCTTTCTCACGTGGCGAAAGGCTGTGCCGTCTCCGAGCTGCAAGTTGCAGTGCGTGTGCAGATGTCGGTGATGGTATGCTGCATGCCGCTAGACTTGGCGATGCCTCACCGGCGCCCCGCCGACTCGTAGGAGCCGGACAGGGCTTGTCAAAACCTTCGACATAGAGGTGGTCTCGATATTGGCTGATATTGCGTGCGTCTGTGGGGTAGAAACACTAGAATCGGATGACAGCAGGGGGCTGGTTCCTGGGATGCTGGCGTTCAAGATTCCCTACGAGCACTAGCGTCAACGGCTGGTTCTGAATTATCCAAAATCCTTTAGCCATATTGCGGATGCGACGGTCCTGCCAATGACAACGGCGGCCCATCTTCCCTAGGGACCCACATTGGTCACGTCCTGAGGACCTCGTCTATCGTCCTGGGCAGCATGCTCGGCGCTTTGTCAAGCTGACAAAGTCCCAGAGAGGAAATGGGCAATATCACGAAAACCCCCGAAGGGGTCGTCACCGCTCAGCATGGCCCTCTCCGGACGTGCATGCCACGCCCGGGTCCCTAGCTGCCTATCCACAGAACCGCCCCTGTGGGCTACGCGGCACGGCCGTACCAACGCCGCCCGTCATGCCCACTTACTCACCGACACCGCCTGGGGTCGATCCGCTTTGGTCTTGGCTGGCCGGAACTTGCCATACTATCACCACCGTTTTGTACTAGATGCTTTTGCGCCGATACGGTTCGCGGTGGAGACCAAGTGCCGTGATGCCATGGCCCCCGATACCAAGCTCCCTCCTTGTGACCCTCAAGCAATCAAGGTTCTGCAAGCCTGATATGGCTTTGCTATACCCTCATCTATCGGGTGGCTGTTTCCCCAGACCCCACTCGGGCTATTCTGTTTCAGAAGATGGCTCTCAGATATATACCGGGTACTGGAGAGTTTGGCTTTCTTGTTCAAGGTCTAGACCATCTCGGATTCAGTGTATTCCACCGCTGCGGTCTTAGCTCCCGCCCTAGAACGTTAATCCTCTGGGCCTGAGATATATATAAGGCGTGCCGTTTACTGAACGCACCCTCCGGCCTCTTTTCCATTTGCGTTGACGAGATCTGCACGTCGTACATACGCCCTTCGGCAACGACAACAACTTCACACGGCCCCGAACTTGTTGTCATAGAGAACGATATCCAAGATGGCAGGGGGCCATTACAGCCCCGCCATGCTGGCGTTCTTCGCCGAGCGGAAAGTGGCCACTGAGTTTGCTCTCAGGATCCTGGTTGCTGCAGTCTGCGGCCTCTTCCTCATCTACATGGTTCCCTACTGGACACGTCGATTGTTCGCAGGAATCGACACATCAAGGGGGCCACTCCGGGTGCTGGCCCGGCCGTTTGTCGTTAGCTCAAGGTAACAAAAATCCTCTTCTTGGCTGACTTGGAGGGCTGGACTTGCTGACGGCCCTAGACTCATGAGAAACGTTTTGGTTCGAAAGGTGCCTGGCTTCACATCTGCCGGCCATGCCCTATTTGCGGCGGCTTTCTTTGCTATATTGGTGGCCTTCTCATTCGTGAGACTAAGCACTAGCTCGATATCCAACTATGCGGCGAGGTTCGGCTGGTACGTTCATCCCTGCAAACCCATAAATCAACTAAAGTAAAGCTCACCGGCGTTTCACACAGGATGGCGGAAATTGCCATGTCTGTCACGGTCTTCCTGTCTTTGAAGAACACGCCACTGGCTTTTCTGACGCCCTATTCGTACGAGCGCCTCAACCGTATACACCAAGTTACTGGATGCATCATGTTCGTGTTTATGGTGCTGCATGCCGCCATATACACATTCTACTTCAACAGCACGGGACGTCTCAAGGAGAAGTACGCAGAGAGGGCAGAGGTCGCGGCTATTGTGGCAGGCTTTGCCTTCACAACTGCCGCCTTCTCTGGCATTTTCCGCCGCATTTGGTACGAGTTGTTTAAGATGATACACATCCCCTGTTGGATCATGGGTGCCGTTGCGCTCGGTTTTCATCAGCCCGACTGGGCGAAGAAGGTCCTCATCATCACGATCGTCGCTGGGGCCATATGGGTTCTGGACGTCTTCTTAAGGCTTTGCAAACTGGGATACAACAGCATCAATAACGAGGCAACCTTGTACCCACTCCCTGGTGGGTTCACTAGGGTTACCATGAAGAAGGGACCCGCAGGTGCTCAGCCAGGGAAGCATTGTTTCCTCTGGATCCCGGCAGTTCGCAAGTTCCAGTTGCACCCATTTACATACCACCGGGCCTCGCCTATGGAGTTCACGATCAAGGCGCAAGACGGATTCACACGGGACCTGTACCAATACGCAACGGCTCATCCGGGTGCCACGGTAACGGTATCCTTCGACGGCCCTTATGGGACTTTCCCGAATCCCATCAAGTTCGACAAGATCGTGCTGGTTGCAGGGGGTGCAGGCGCCACCTTTACCATTGGTCTCGTGGAGAACCTTCTTGCAAAGATGAATGGCGAGTCTCACAATAAGGTTGTTTTCATCTGGTCGGTTAAGGAACACGGTACGTCACACTTTTCGAGTCCAGCCCCAATATGTAGACTAACGCACTTGACCAGAAAACCTCTCCTGGTTCAGCGATCAGCTCGAGATATTCAAGACGCACGAGCATTCCGCGAAAATCGACTTTTCTCTACACGTCACGCGCGCCCAGTCTTATCCACCAACGTTGAGCCTAACCAACATTCATGATACGAATGAGAGCGGAAATGACAACGGCTCCTCCTCCGAGAGCGGAGGATCAGCGCCCGTGTCGCCCGCGGAGACAGATCTGGAGAAAAGAAACCTTACCGAGAAAGACCTGGAACGCGCAATTGAGGCACGGATTGAGCATCATGCCAGTGATGCATCGAAGAAAGAGGCCACCGCTGCGACTACCCTGTCTTCCAATTACCTCATCAACACAGGGCGTCCAGACGTGCCGTCGCTCATCCGCGGCGCGGTCACTGCCACGCCGTCAAACCAGCGTGTCCTGGTTGCGGGATGCGGTCCAGACGAGCTGAGGGCCGCCGTTCGCTCTACGGCGGCGAGTCTGATAGTGGCTAATGGGCCTGCGGTTGAGCTGCACGAAGAGCAGTTTGGGTGGTAGGAGGTGCGGGCATGAATCCTTTTCACCTTCAATCTTTTTTTTTTTTTTTTAAGCAAGCAGTTTCTTCTTTCGTTGGCCAGATCAGGGATGTCAAAACCCTTACGGCTCACTTGCTTCAATTTCGTCTCCTTCAAATTTGTACGCATGGACTGGCGTTAGACACTGGGATCCAACTCCGCGGTAGGGACTGCCGGAAAAACTGGAGGACAAGGGATGAATGGATACTATTCGGTTAGTTATAGTTGTGCTTATAGAGAGGAATGGCGTTCGAAACAACCATGCCAGCATGCTGCTCAATCAACCGGGCGGATTATGACAAGTCTTCCAGGATAATGAACCGCAGCGCGGCCAGAGGTGGTCGTTAACTGAGCCCACGCACAGTTTGTTCTAGTAAGTTCTATCATAGGCCTCTGCTACACTAGTTTTCATTCGCAGACGAAATCCAGCACTGTTGGAAGACAGAAGCGATGCTATCGACAGCGCAGCTGCCGTGCTCCGGCTGTTCAATGAGCCAGGTGATGATGATCATGGCCCAATCAAGTTGCGGACAAGGTTGCGAATTGCGCTTCAATTGACGAATGACCTGTGGAGCTCGCTACCCCGCATACCTAGAACATAAGCATAGCCTGGTATTGAGCACAGAGTGTCGGCTTATCGATCCGAATGGTCGATGGTGGTATGTCCAATAGTACGGATGCGATACAAAAGCGGCCAGCGAACGCATGGTTCTCCATCTGATTTTCGAAACGTTTGTTGAGTGGCGGATGCGAAAGCAAATCCGCCAGGCTTATCAGACCTCACTGACATGAAATAAAGCTTCCGATAAAGGCCGAGAACCAGCGGTGGAGCTGCTGCACACCATCCTTGGCCTGCGCAACTCGGCCTAGTATTAGCGCCAACCGCCTGCCAGGACTTGCCAGGGTCGGCCTCGCGCAATCAACACCAACCCCTCTCTTTTGGCCTCTGCGCTTCCCTCGACTTGAATTCCTCGGCTTAAGTATCGCGGGTTGTCAGTTGGAATATATCCGAAGCCCATTGAACGTGGAGCGCCGATTTGCCTGCGTTTAAGACGCTCTCTCTATTCTTTGACAGCGCTATCTGCTGATCGCCCATTGACTGACGTCAGCGAACCGCGAAGTCCAATAAAGTTGCGCCTGCATGCTTTTTGGTCGACAGCTCTTTCTTGCGACCCGAGTCCCGACTCGAGCTTTCCCCTGTGATAGCGCATTCGATTAAGCCCACAACACCCGTCATATCGAAGCTACTGAATAATACACACTTACTCCGCCAGCCATGGGGACTTTCACTTTCAAATGGTCAGTTGCGCGTTGCGCGTTGCTTATGCGCTTGTGTTAAGGTGCGAGAGCGTGCGTCCCGGCCAGGGATGCTGACTCGATCTGCGGTGCTAAGCTCTCCGCCGTGCGCCACAATGACGAATTGACGCATGTCTGTTGCGACGGCTTGCTAACTACTGCTTCAACTGCTGCAGGCCCCACGATGCCGAAGAAGTCTATGTGACAGGCGACTTTGACGACTGGAGCAAAAGCGAAAAACTCGAGAAGGTGGGACAGGTCTTCCAAAAGACGGTGACGCTCCCAAACGCCTCCGATAAGATATACTACAAGGTAGGTGTCGCATCTCACTTTCTATTGTTTTCATGACTCAGTACGCTTTTTTAAGGTGCTTGTAGAGCTCGCAGTTTGGGGAGAACCGTTCTGCTTTCCTAGCAAGCAGCAAAATAGCTGGCCACACGGCCAGCGGCGGGCTATCGTGAGGATGGAGCAGCAACCTTGGAGCTGGAGTTTCGACCCCACCAGCACCATCGTGCAAGCCGTATCCCAATAGCCAAGACCCGACAAACCAGTCGCTGCCAGGAGCAAGTGCGCCCTAGTTCCAACAGACAAGCCATCTCTCGACTGCTTACCGTAGTTGGTTTCGGTTGTTCCTCCCAGCTGTCTTGCCGAGCCTTGTGCGATGACGCACATCACCACCACAATGCTTCAAGAAGCAACCACAGCAAGAAGGATGAACCCAGGCAAGCAGCCTCAACCGAGACTAGTGGCAGCTGTGCGGGGAGCCATAGGGCACGTGAAGCGTCGCTTTCTAGTCTAACTCGGTTGGCTGCGAGTTGTGGCTGGCACTAGGGCAAGGACAGGCACACCGGAGGCTTTGCATTCAAGGTTCCAGCTCGCCCCCGTTCTTGTGCCAGTGCTCTGAAATTGAACTGGATTCCCGCCTGCTGCTAGGCCTGCACTTGCCTGAGCAGTTTGCCCTAATTTTTGGCCTTTTTTCATCGGCTGTATCAAATTCGCAGGCCACCACTGCTCCAAGTTGCTGACGTATTTACTTTATATAGTTCGTTGTCGACGGCGAGTGGACCACCGACCACACTGCACCGCAAGAAAAGGACCTCCAAGGGAACGATAACAACGTACTGCTGCTCGAGCAAATGGAGAAGGGAGAGAAAACCGCGGCCACTACGGCCCTCAACTCTGCCCATCCTGATTCTACAACGACCGAACTGGCCGGTGCGGTCCCCCTGGAAGAGAAGAAGGAAGAGGCGGGCGATGCGACCCTCGCCAAAGCTGTTGTCAACTCTGCTGCCCCTGACTCCAGCAGCGCTCAATTGGCCGGCGCAGTCCCCTTGGAGGAGAAGAAGGAAGAGAATGTCGAGAAAGATGTTTCCCCCCCTGGCGGCTACCCTGAGACGCCCGCTGCCGGACTCGAACAGGAGGTTAAGGTCGACCCGCTCCCCGCTGCGGAAGGCGCCGTCAATCCCATTAAGCTCGGGGCTGGCGAGACGATCCCTAAGGAAATCTCGGTCGGTGCCATTGACAGCCATGTCACCTTAGACAAGGAATCGTACGAGAAGAGCGACCGCATCCCGGGCATCGACACAGAGCTCCCCCCCGTCACTGGCAACATGATACCAGAGTCGAGCCTGCCCGTTGTGGCTGCTGACGAGGTTACAATCAATACCGTTGGCCCCGAATCGACCACAGCGGCACTCGCCGGGCAGGTTCCCCTGGAGGAGCCTAAAGTTCCCGAAATTGTCAAGCAAAGCCAAGAGAAGGCCCATGTGGATCCAGAAGCGAGCGCCATCAGCGAAGAGGTCAGGGAGAAGGCCGAGGTTGAAGAAGAGCTTCTGGACAAAGTCCCTGAAGCTCCCTCGACCTCTGAGGGCACCAGTGGCAAGGGTACCGAAAAATCCGAGACTGACGTGACCGCCGCTGAGACTGTAGTCGCTGCGGCGGCCACAGCTGGATCCGTAGCACTGGGGGCTGCTATCGCTGCTACCGAAGGTGCCAGTGGCGCCGTGGCTGATCTCGCGACCAAAGCTACCGCTGTCGCGACCGACGCTGCGACCAACCTGCCAGGTTCTGTCAAGGCGGCGCTCCCAGAATCCGTACAAGAGTCTATTACCGAGGACAAGAAGGAGGCCGTCGTTGAGAGCGTGTCTCCGGAAGTCCCCGCCGAGGTGAAGGAATCTCTCAAAGAAGCCGCTAAAAGCCCCGAGGCGGCGGCCAACACCACAGCTGTAGAGGAGAAGAAGGAAGTCGAGGCCGAGCTTCTCAAGGTGGTGAAATCAGCGGATGGGGCTGGCGAGTCGTCTACCCCTGCGGCCGTGGAGAAGGATAAGCCGCTGGGGGACAAAGCTGTTGTTGAAGAGCCTCAAATCGCCGAGGTGCCGAAGCTGGTAGAGGAAACCGAGACATCCAAGGCTGAGAAGGCTGAGAAGGCTGAGACTGTCCAGACGGCCCAGGCCGTTGAGCCTCCCCACGCCGCTGAGCCGACCGAGACTGTCTCAGAGGCCATGCCTGTTGTGGCGGCCCAGGCTAATGATGCGCCACCGCCCGCTGCGGGGATCAGACTTGTTGAAGATATCAAGCCCGTTGAGCCGTCAGAGGCTGCTGAGGGGTCTAAGATTGTCGAACCGCCCAAGGCCATGGATGAGCCCGAGGCCACCGAGGTATCAAAGGTCGAGTCAGGCGACGCAGCCAAGTCTGCGGTTGAGGAGCCTTCCGCTGCAGGGACCGTGGTAGCGGAGCCCGCGACAGCGACAACGAACGGGACCACCACCGCCGCCGCTACTACGTCTACTGGTGTCGAAACCAATGGAAACAAAACGGCTGATGGCCAGGCATCCGTGAAGAAGAAGAACAGGATTAGTGGATTCTTTGCAAAGCTGAAGCACAAGTTTGCCTAGGACCGCGGTGTTTGGGTGGGCTCCGTATAGTGGAGCCTTATAATACCCTTTTTCTTTTTTTTTTCCCTTTCCATTCCTCTTCTCTCTCACTTCTCAATTGGGTGTGTGTGGTGTTGCCGTTGTTCTTATTTATCCGCCTTTTACTTCCAGACATCCACCAAGCTAAATAGTCTGTAGTAACGGTGGTGGTGGTGGTGGTGGTGGTGATGATGATGATGATTGTGGTGCTGAGTGGTAAGGTTGGGCGGGTTGTTGTGCATGTCCTTCATTGAGCTATAATTACCATACCATACTGCGTTGTATCAATACCTGGAATTCAGTCTTGTGTTCTCCATATTTACTTTGACGAAGCCGAATGGTATATCTGATAAATGGATATGTTTTCCTCGAACCGAGTGGAGTCAAGCCGAATCAAATCATTGGGTGACGAACAAGAGAGCGGAAGAATTTGAGGAAAGTGCCGTATTTAATCGTAGTTGTCTAGGTAGACATCTGCTGCCGGGGTTGGGTCATCATTGGACGTGAGAGAGAATGCCTGATCTTGATCGCTGGGAGTGCAAGCGACTGGTTAATTGGGTGGGGCATCCAGCACCTCCACCTTTCAACTTGTGGTATTTTGAGGTATGGTGAAGACAGTGGTGTTTCGTCGCGTATGTAGTTGACATTCTAGTTCTAAGCTAATAAATTCTATCGTCTTTGGAGTGGTTGTTATCGAGAACCCCGATCCGTTTGGTGACCGAAAAGTAATTATTCCGTAGGTACTCATCTACGTCGAGAGTCCCAGTCTCAAGACTGCAGCAAAAGGCTGTAATGGAACAGAGAAACCAATCGACTTCGGGCACTTGGGAATTGTTCAAACACTCTTTTCTAATGCTACATCTCTCACGGAAGAATGCTTTCTCTCCGTGATGCATAAGTGTTTCGGCAAATGCGGTAACTGCCGCTTGCACCATCCATAGGGGCCCATGCCCCTTGTCTTCCTGACGTGATGCACCGGTAGAGTCAGCTGACCTACCTGTAAGGAATGACGGGCCTGCTAGCGCCACTCGCGCTCCCGAGTCATCAAATCATCGACATTTGCCCCGCGACCGAGTGACTCTTTCCTCCTTTGCCCGCCCAACCTCATGGGGTCCGGAACTGGGCCCCTACGGAGCATAATTCGTCCTCAATAATGAGCGAGGATCGGAATTAGCGATCTAGACGTTGCAGCTCGAAAAACCTAGGATCCGTGACTTTCTGGAAATCACAATTGCAACCGACAGTCGCGATCCATCGACCTTTAGGTATGTTGGGATGCTCGGCAACTACCTTTGCCATTATCGGGGTTGCTCTTGTTGGCCATCTTCTCTGTTACGGCTGCGGCTGACGGTTTCTGGAAAGAACTGGCAATTGCTTCCCGTGCAGGCCGCGATACGGATGAACCACATCAAGCAGTCGCCTCTTCTTTCTTTCCCCAACTGCCGAACATGAGCTCGACGCCTTCCTCCTCAAGCAAGCCTCTCTCGGCCCCAGTCACGGCGAGCCACTCCGCAGCCATCTCTCAAGCACCAACCCCGAATTTCGACGCCAGCCGCCGCCAGTCACAGGGTTCATTGCACACTCAGGCGACCCCCAGAAAAAGCCAAGGTTCGAGGAGGCAACATCGCAACCAGAGGCGACCAGGCCAGGGTGGTAACGGACATCTGGATCAGGAGGACGAGATGGCCGAGATCAGGGCTCTGCGCAACGCCTCGAGCAGGCGCGGCCAGACGTCCATCACACACCTGATGAGCTACGCCTTGCCGCCGCGCCCTCACGACTACCACCATGCTCCGTACTCCCGCTCCTACCGGCGGAACCCTTCTTGGGGGGCTGGCTCGGGGTACCACCCCGCTGACAAGGCCCGCTACATTCATGCTAACTACCGCTTTGTCGTGGAGCCTAACGGGAAATACGCCTCCCAGGCCGCCGATGCTGACGAGCACATCGACTGGAGCGATGTCCTCCAGGTCATCGCTTCGGCCGAGTCCCAGCAAACGTCCTGCCCCATCTGTCTCTCCGAGCCTGTTGCGCCGCGCATGGCGAAGTGTGGCCACATCTTTTGCCTGCCCTGCTTGATGCGCTTTATGAGCACGAGCAATGGTGATTCGGCCGAGAAGAAGCAGCCCAGGTGGAGGAAGTGCCCTATCTGTGAGGATTCTGTATACTTGTCCGATGTGCGTCCGGTGAGGTTCTACGCCGGCCAGGAAAGCCCGCTGCCTCGCCCGGGGGACGATGTAATTCTCCGTCTGATGGCGCGGAATGCGAAGAGCACATTGGCACTGCCAAAGGAAGGCGCGGCCGAGGTGCTTCAACCCGGTAAAGATGTCCCTTGGCATTTTGCAGCAAATGTCTTGGATTATGCTAGGATCATGAGAGGCACTGGCGGTTACATGGCGGAACAGTTCGATCGTGAGGTTGAGGACCTTCTAAAACAGGAGAAGGAGGACGAGTTGCTCTATCACGAGGACAACCAGTGGACACAGAAGGCTACCAGGGCGATCATTGCGGCAAAGGAGAGGGCGGCTGAGATGGATGAGACAGCAACAGCCGAGCCGGCCACGGCTCCCGAATCGAGCCAGCCAAGACACGGCGAGCAAGACTTTTATTTCTACATGTCTCCACCGCATCTTTACCTCTCGCCGCTAGATATCCGGATACTCAAGACCAAGTACGGGGCGTTTTCCGCCTTCCCTTCAACGCTACTCCCGAGGGTCGAGCACATTTCGACTGGTCATGTGGTCGACGACAGCCTGCGAAAGCGGGCAAAATATCTCGGCCATTTGCCGCGGGGCTGTCTGATCAGCTTCCTAGAGTGCGACTGGACAGACATTGTGGCGCCCGAGATCCTGGAGACCTTCTCGGAAGAGATTGAGCGCCGTCGTCGGCGGAACCGGGAGAAAGCGACACAAGAGGAGCGCGAGCGGCTGCAGGCCGAACGGATCGAGGCAGCGGCAATCCGAGATGCGAGGCGTCATCTTGGTCCGGTAGACGAGGAGGTAACAGTACGCTTTGGAAGCACTGGCATTGACGAACCGCCCGTCGACATGAACGATTTCCTGCCTCTCGGAGCTGAGGGAACCACGCCCCCCAACCCGAGGCCGGGATTCTCATCGCTGTCTGACATTAGCACCAGCCCATCGGGCCGCAGGACTGTCTGGGGAACGCCCATGGTAGGGGCGCCTCCCGAGGCAATTCCCAGCCGCCCTAAGGCGGATGATGGTTGGCTGAGGGATGCTGAAGTGCTGGAGACACTTGGCGCTGCGGACCTGGCCGTACAGTTAGAGGCATTTGGGGTTGAGCCCAATGGCGGAACCAGCAGTGGGAGTGCCGCAGCAGCCAGTTCTGGCGGTGGTGGCAAGAAGAAAAAGAAGCAGAAGATAACATTGATGAGCACGGGTGGTCGGCGGGGCCTGTAAAGGGACGTCGCGCCGGGAGTAGGTTTCTTTTCCCGAGTTTGGCCTAGTTGTGTTTCTTGACGCCGGACACGAAGGCCACTGTGGCTGCCCTTGAGCTGGGCGCTAGAGCAGACAACACTGTGAGTCGGCGCTCGAACTGCGTGGTATCTGGCCGGTCAGAGACGAAACAATTCATCAAGGTGGCGCTACAGGAGTAGGGTTTGGGACGCGCATTGGCCAAAACAACCGCGGAGAGAGATATATACATGGCTCACCACTATATCAAAGTCATGCTACTTTTTTCGGTCTTCGAGTTCACAACTTTCTCTACAAGAGTCACTCTGTCCTTTTCTGGGTGATCCAGCCGGAATGCACGGCCGGCCTCCGCTGAGGGGTTGGCACTTTTGCCTTGTTGCCAGTTGTAGCCCCACAAGATTTAACAAAAGGCAAGTATCTACAATGCACATGAAGTCATAGGTTGCTCAGCGAGTGTTCGCTTCTCCGCACACAATAGAGCAACCTTTGGAATTGTTGGTTAATCGTTCGCAGAAGACAGCAGTTCCTCGTCGACATGACATCACGGCCCATGATGTCATGCTGTGTTTGTTGAGTTGAAACCCCCTATTTCAAGTGTGGTTGCTCCCCTCCAGAGTCGAGACAACGCACAACACATTGCTTTAATAAAGCGACATAGCCGTCCAAAGAAACCGAAACTGCTTTTAGTTTGAAACATCAACATTAGCAGCTAAGATGCCGTCCAAACCAGCCCCTAGTGCCGGTATGAAGGTACGCACACACACACACACACTCTCTCTCTCTCTCTCTCTCTCTCACTCAGAGTCCCCCCCAAACCGAGTCTCATTGGCCACGTGACTGACGTTGAGCGTTCCACGGCAGGTCACCAGGGGGGAAAACGCCCCCATCACGCAAGAATCTGCCGGCCTGGTCCCCGAGTCCTCCCTCGCGGCCGAGTCGGCCCGCACAGGTGGTGCCTTCGCCTCCAACCCGGGCCAGCACACCGAGTCCCAGCCTCGGTCTGAGCAGCAGCAGCAGCAACAACACCAGCAGTCCGCCGAGCAGCAGCAGTACCAGCAGCACCAGCACAAGTCCAAGCCCGGCCGCCAGCCGGGCTACGTTGTCGGCCTGGGGGCCACCGACGCCAACAAGACCACCTCGCTCGACCTTGAGAACCGGCAGGCCCAGCGCGGCGCCGAGGGCCAGGGCGCCGACGCCCCCTCGTATGCCCACGGCAGCCACTACGACAGGGAGCGGCTGGAGGGGACCGGGGTGGGCAGGCCGCATGGCAAGAACCTCCACGAGGGCGGGTTCGAGGGGAGCGGTACGGGCGAGGGCGCGCTGCCCGAGCCCGGTAGCATCGACGACCCCGCGAGGCTGGCCGAGAGGGCCATGGTGGGCGGCACGAGGAGCCACGGCGGCCCTAGGGAGGCGGGGATCCGCGACGAGAGGAGGTACGAGGCTCTGGACGGGGACGAGCCGGCTTGAGTGGATCTGTTAGTTACTCGGGTGGTCGGTCGGTTTGATGAGTGGCCGATCAAATGTGCGGGAAGGAAGTGATGAATGTCATGTGGCTTTCGTCGGCTGAAACTCGCTTCCGGATGTTGGAATCTGCATGTGCTGTACTGCTTAAGTCCGTCAACCAAACGATGGCAGAAAAGTAACCTGATTCTTCACCTATTGTCGATTACATGCACTCTTCCGCCAGATTCGCAACACACTTCCAGGCTGATTGTAGTCCAACAACGCATCCATTACTAATTAGTGCTACCACCGAATTAAGATTAGTTGGGACTCGGCCGCTTGTCTACATTCCCGAGCCCTTTTGGGGCGGGATCTCTTTTCCCGATAGTGTCGGTGATAAAGCCTCTCATGAACAACGCTGCCGTCCACCAAAGGTCATTTATCCCCCACAGGCTCGGCCCTGTCCGAAGTTTTCAAGAAGCCCATAATGTTTGATCCAACAAAGTCGCGTGCGCCGAAGCTGACCGCATCTAGAGCACAACGGCAACGACACCGGCAACGGCGGCAAGAAGGCCGCCAGCGTTCATGGCGAGGTCGGCGGCGCTATTGGTGTCGCTGGCCGGGCTGTTGGTGGTGGAGGAGGCATTCTCGGAGTCGCTCGGAGTAGGGTCGGCGTTGTTACTGTCGGCGTCCGACGTGGTCTGGGCAGGCGTCGACGTCGACTGCGTGGCGACGGCCGCCGCGGTCTGGGTGTTGAAGCGGCTCGCGTAGTCGCAGAAGATGTCCCTCTGGCCGGCGCTCTCCTCTGGAAAAAAGGCAAAACAAGGTTAGCGGGTGCAGAAAGCGGGAAGGTTGCGGTGGGAACTCACGCTGCCGGGTGTCGTTGGGGCAGTTTTGGAAGCACCTGCGCGTCACGTTAGCGAGAGGAGGATCTGCGGCGACCAGGAGTCACATACAAGATGATGTTCTGCCACTGGGTGCACTGGCATTGGTAGTCGGTGCTCACGCACGAGGCAAGCTTCGCCCTCTCACCTTCGAGACACGCCTCGACGATGTTACTGGCGGCACACTCAGACGTCGACTGGGCCAGGGCGACCGACGCCATGAGGGCCATGGGGATCAGGAACGACTTCATCTTGGACGTTGTTTTTCTTTTGGGCTGCGCAAGTAATGGTGTGGGAAACGACGAAGCGGGCGGGGAGGCAGGCTCTTTCTAGTGCACAACGGCCTCTGGTGATTATATTATGATAATAATAAATGCAGCTCGAGGAATGTGATGTCGCACAGCAACGGGCCACAGCAACGAAGCGAACGCCTTGGTGGGAATCCGTCGAAAAGAGGAGAAGGTGGGAAATTCGAGAAGGGAGGGAAATGAGGAGGACACTAGCGGCCATCCTGGCGTCACGGTTTCTTCCAGACTCGCGAGCAGGCCATTTTCCGGGGTGGCCTGCCAGGGGGCCTTGTCCCACCCGGACTTCTCCAATCGCAACAGTGTGACCCCCCTAATCTACTTTTTTTTTATTATTATTGGGTTGTGAGAGCAACACATCGACGGGATGTTTGTGCCAATTCGACTTGATTGAACTATTGAGAGTTGATTATGTGAACAGTCGCTGGGCGATAGGGAATCGCGTTTTTCGCGTTGGGCGACCGTGCATTCGGGCTCCCCGGAAACGGCTTTTTTGATTCGCCAATTGCTCGGGCGACACCCCTCGTCCCCATGGAACCGTGTGCCAAGCAAGCGTGCCGTCATCCGATAACTCGACCCGTGACACCTTCAACTTGTAAAGCTGCAGATCCAGGTTCCGACACCACGCCGCCTGCGTCTACACTAGCCTTGACATGGTTTTGACGCCGTTAACGTTATCTCCGGTTTGCACTCCCGCGGTAATTGGAATAAATCCTGACAAAGACTAAAGATCGACCGCCACTCTGCACATCAAAAGGTAAATCCCCCAGAATCCCGCAGTCGGCGGTTGGTATCATGCAGCCGCCCATTATTTTGTCCAGCTCAGGGCCGATAGCTCGTCGTAGCACATTGGACTCGGGAATACGAAGCGCACGTTACTTGTGTGTACACGTATGACGTTGTACGCTTAACCCCTCATGGTAGAACTTGGGGACAGTCACCTGTTGGCCAGGACGTGGAAGGGGAATCAAGCCGCCCAACTTACACAACATTCATGCCCCTCTTTGCCCTCCAACATGACCATCCAGTACCTTCCTCCCGCGTTTCACCTTAATCGTACGCAGGGTCGCATTGGCTAATAGGTTCTGGTTGACACAGTCTCCTGTGTGGATCCCATCAGGCCGTCGACAACAGCGCCGATCGTATTAACGGGACCATGAGGACCGTGAACTGTGTCCAGATTTACATTGATCAGAAGCCCCAGACATCGCGAAACCAAAACGAGGGGATGCAAAGAAAACAATACCAACTTAGAGCAAGAACAACACCCAGCACAACAATTACCATGCAAGACAAATTCAAGAGAAACAACGGCTCCCACATGTGCCGTTCTCCCACAATCCCGTCTTTTCAAGTAATTTCGAGCATCGGTCAATCGATGGGAGCGTCACACCAACTGCCGTCGAGGCTCACCTCATGACCATTAAGTGATGCTTTGTCTCGCGAGGGGATGGTGACTTGTGTGTCTCCGATGAGTATACATAATGCAAGGAGGTCTAACCGTTGAGGTTATCTGTCCCGCCACTCTCTCTCTCGTTCCCGGAACGAACAATGGGGAAACCGAGAGGAATGCTACTATTGCCCTCGCAGCTAACCGCTACGGCTGCGAGAGATTGTTGTAAAATTGGAAAGGATACGGAGTCTTTCTGCATTACCTGTGGATTACTCAAGAGGGCTACAAGAGTGAGTAGATGTCTTGTGAGAGACAGTGTCAATAGTGAACATTTATTGAAGGGTAGTTTAAGGTCTGGTGCTGTTTTCTCGGTCTGCTCGGTGCATTTAAAGCATCCGAGGAACTAGAAAAGTTAGTGAACAGTCGGCGATCCGGCTTTGCGTAAAGGAGTAATCTTCTCTCTTCTCTCTTCTCTCTTCTCTCTTCTCTCTTCTCTCTTCTCTCTTCTCTCTTCTCTCTTCTCTCTTCTCTCTTCTCTCTTCTCTCTTCTCTCTCCTCTCTCCTCTCTCACAAGTCAGCTCTACTTCTCGATAAAACGTGCAGTCAATAGCAATCCGCTAGCCCATCCGAATCCCCGATTCAAAAGGATCCGACCAGATGTCCACGACAACACCAAACCAAGTAGGACAATATCTACTAGTTTCCTATAGCTGAGTCAAGGCACCAAATATTACTGGGTGAGGGATGGGGTTGAATTGTCTTCCATTGGAATTTCCGTCTCCTCCACGTCAATACCCTCTTTCCACGGCCAGCCCTCGGGTTGGTTGCGCTAAAGACTATCTATCAACTGGTGAGGCAACCTCTAGAAGCCAAAGCCCCGCTTATAAATGACTAAGAAAACAACATGGCTTGGTAGTGGTATAATAAACGCCCAATATGCCCCATCTAATGCCCACTTCCATTCCGTAACCCTCTCCAAATGCTGGTTGTCGTTAAATCGTCCGTGTCAATGGGTCCAAGGGAATACAATGCGTGGCGAGCGATCAGCCTCCCATCACCACATTCCTCCAGTTATAATCGAGAGCAGCGTGGCCCGGCTGCTTCAGTAGCGATGCGTATGAAAAGGTGTCAAGCGTGGTTGATGTGCGTCCGGTTGAGGCCTTGTCATACGTGCCGGCTCCGCTTGCCCCCGCTTCCAAACATATCTTTGCCGTTCCCGGAATCCAAACTGCCTAGATCGAAGATCTCGGCCAGGTTGACCTTCCGTTTCTGACCCGCCCCTCGCCCTAGCGATGCCCTAGGGCATGCTCGCGCGTTCCTGTTTCTTCCGCACCGCGGCGCTGACCGATTAGCCGGACCGTGTTGTTGAGAATCGGAGAGGTCGAGATTGGCTAGACGCATGGCGGCGTCTTGCGGGTATGGTTGTGATGACTGAAAAGTGAACGTCTCCTGCGAGGGCACGACGATATCGACCTCCTCCACTGTTGGGCTCGAAGGGCAGGGAATCGTTGTAAGAACCGGTGGCGCTGAATCTCTCATTTGGACCTCACCCTTGCCGGTTGGATGTAGCGTCGCCACCGGAGCACCGCGCGGTAACTGTGGTGATGATGCAGGCGCTTCGGCTTTCTCCGCTTCGTCGTCGCTCTCGAGCGATGGGGATGTCGTATCTCGCCCCTCTAACCTCTCCGTCACCCATTTGCGAATCTTTTGCCCCTCGCCAGCTGCCAGGCCGATGTTCTCCCTGTCCAGAAGCGTGAGGAGATCTTCGAGACAGTCCTGATACCCGTCTGCCCGCGACTTTGCCTGGGCCGAGGCGGACGTCTTGTAAAGCTTCGTCACTGAGAGTGCGGCGGCTTTAAAGGCCTCGAGGAGCTCGTTCGACTCGGCGCTCATTGTGACTCGGTCGGACTCAACGGCTGACGGATCTGATGGCGCTCGTCACGGTCTGGCAGGATCTCTTGTTTTGTCGTAGAATGGTGTGGAAGGATATGGCTCTGCTATGGCTGGCAGCAGAGTGTTGAGGGGTTTTCACTAAACCGAGGGGAGCCAAGGCGTGGATGTGGATCAGGGCGGAGCGTGACTTTTGTGATCTAGGTCTCGTCTGCAGTGGGGCGTGTTGGTTTTGCCGAGATACTGATGGCGGTGATTTTCCGAAATGCTTGGGGAAGAGTGACTGCGTCACCGGACGATATGCCCTCGAGATGGAAGATGGGCTATGTATTACCGAGATGGAAGTGTTGCGTTGTCATGCTGAGCTGGACAGGCACAGGGACCGGCGGATTGGGGCCTTCGTCAAGCGCCACCCCCAACTGTAAGATTGGCGGAACTTTCCAGGTGCATTCAGTTGCCTGGTGATTCGTTTGATTCGTGGGGTTGTGGAGGTGGCACGTGTGTCCGTGGCTGACATAAATCCAAATTTGGGGCGTGGCTAGCCCGGCCCGACATTTCATACTGTACATGTATACAGCGGTCACGCTCTTCCTATCGCAAGTGCAGAAAAAAAAAAATACCTACCGGATCATTTCTGCATCTCAAGCCACGCCATTCAAATTAAATTCTACTCGCCCTTCAAATTCAATCTAGCCCACATAACCGTTTTATGCCCCCTCTACCCTACATTTACCTTAATAGTGGCGTTCGAGATGGTCACATGAGGAGAGCCGCCGTGGTGCCAAAATTGGACTTGGCTGGGATAATTTACAGTGTTGCTTACTAGTTGCGGGAGGACACCCAATGCGACAGAGTAGATATTGGTAGAATAGAGCTTTTCATGCCATTCGGCTTATTATCGAAGATAGAGCGCAAGACCTTGCTCTCCGTGCAAAGAACGGGGCAACTGCTGTATGCGGCATTGCTAGTAGACGTATTTTCTGTAGACAGCCCTGGCACCTTCCGCCGACCGCACTTTAATCCCCTCCGTGCTGTGGCGCCTTTGATTGGCTGATTGGGACGCGGTTTGGACCTTTTTGGGGTTCCTCAACCTCAGAAATTCGCACCCTGCAAAGCACCCACTCATCCTCAAACCGCCTTACTCGCAGCCTTCCTCGTTCTTGTCGCGAATCGCAGCCACGAGGCGTCTAACCATCAGTAAACATTGTCAGACCATCCGGGCGATCCCTGCTCTTTACGCCTGAACACTTATACACGCGAGCGCGTCTAAGTCGCGTACCGGAAGCAGCCGGGCCTGGACGAGCCGTCACAGCCATCATGGCTCCCCGTCCGCGGCAGGGCGGCACTGACACCGACGCGTCGATGCCCGATGCTCCCGAACAGAATCAAAGTTTCCAGGCCGGTGAAGGCATGGTAAGACTGCCCGCGCGCACTTTTTCTTCGCCTGCACCTCTCTCAGCGGTCCAACTAACAAGTGAATTGCACAGGATGTCGACGAGACTCCCGACTACACCGACTCGGACACGAACCCCAACACAACCGCCAGCAGCGTGGCCGGCGACCCTGTAGTCGATGGCCGAAAGAGGCGTTCGGAGGCGAACCAGCTACGGAGGAGTATCTTCGGCAAGAAGCACGACAGATTGGGCGAGTCAAAGGTGGGCGAGGTGGACCAGAATGTTGGTGAACGAATGCAGCTTACACTTCAGTAGGAAGATGACACTCTCCGTCGATTCCGATATCTCCTCGGCCTAACGGACTTGTTTCGCCACTTCATCGAGACGAACCCGAACCCCAAGATCCGTGAGATCATGGCCGAGATCGATCGCCAGAATGAAGAGGCATCCAAAGCGAAGAAGGGTACCGGCCGACAGGGCGGGGCTGCTAGTGAGAGGCGTCGCCGGACTGAAGCCGAGGAAGATGCAGAGCTGCTCAAGGATGAGAAACACGGCGGCTCCGCCGAGACCGTCTTCCGCGAGTCGCCTCCCTTCATTCAGGGTACCATGAGAGACTATCAGATTGCTGGCTTGAACTGGTTGATATCGCTCCATGAGAACGGTATCTCAGGCATTCTTGCCGACGAAATGGGCCTGGGCAAGACCCTGCAGACGATATCCTTCCTAGGGTACCTCCGACACATCATGGGCATCACCGGTCCTCACCTAGTCACGGTGCCCAAGTCTACACTCGACAACTGGAAGCGGGAGTTTGCCAGGTGGACGCCGGAAGTCAATGTGTTGGTTCTGCAGGGTGCAAAGGAGGAGCGCCATCAGCTCATCAACGATCGCTTGGTCGACGAGAATTTCGATGTCTGCATCACCAGCTACGAGATGATTCTCCGCGAGAAGGCGCACCTCCGAAAGTTCGCATGGGAGTACATCATCATCGACGAGGCGCACCGCATCAAGAACGAGGAGTCATCGCTGGCCCAGGTCATCCGCATGTTCAACTCGAGGAACCGTCTCCTGATCACCGGCACTCCTTTGCAAAACAATCTTCACGAGCTGTGGGCGCTGCTTAACTTCCTTCTGCCCGATGTGTTTGGAGATTCAGAAGCCTTCGATCAGTGGTTCTCTGGCCAGGACCGTGACCAAGACACTGTCGTCCAGCAACTACATCGCGTGCTCCGGCCTTTCCTGCTTCGCCGTGTCAAGAGTGATGTGGAGAAGAGCTTACTTCCCAAGAAAGAGGTCAACGTGTACATTGGCATGTCGGAGATGCAGGTCAAGTGGTATCAGAAAATCCTCGAGAAGGATATCGACGCTGTCAACGGAGCAGGCGGAAAGCGCGAGTCTAAAACGCGGCTACTCAACATTGTCATGCAGCTTCGAAAGTGCTGTAACCACCCCTACCTGTTCGAAGGTGCCGAGCCCGGCCCGCCTTACACCACCGATGAGCATCTCGTCTACAATTCCGGGAAGATGACGGTCCTCGATAAGCTGTTGAAGAGACTGCAGAAGCAGGGCAGCCGCGTTCTTATATTCTCCCAGATGAGTCGTCTGTTGGACATCCTGGAAGACTACTGCGTGTTCCGAAGCTACAAGTATTGCCGCATAGACGGCAGCACCGCTCACGAAGATCGTATTGCGGCTATCGACGAGTACAACAAGCCAGACTCCGAGAAGTTTATCTTCTTGCTGACCACACGTGCCGGCGGTTTGGGTATCAATTTGACTACTGCCGACATCGTTATCCTCTACGACAGCGACTGGAACCCACAGGCCGACCTGCAGGCCATGGACCGAGCTCACCGTATCGGCCAGACCAAGCAAGTGGTCGTGTATCGGTTCGTCACAGACAATGCCATCGAGGAGAAAGTCTTGGAGCGCGCGGCACAAAAGCTGCGCCTCGACCAGCTGGTCATTCAGCAAGGTCGTGCCCAAGTCGCAGCAAAGGCTGCCGCGAACAAGGACGAGCTCTTGTCCATGATTCAGCACGGCGCGGAAAAGGTGTTCAAAACGAAGGGTGCCTTTGGAGCACTCGCAGAGAAGGGCACCGATCTAAACGACGATGACATCGATGCGATCCTGCAGGCCGGTGAGAGCAGGACAAAGGAACTGAATGCTCGGTACGAGAAGCTTGGCATCGATGATCTCCAAAAGTTTACTTCGGAGTCGGCCTATGAATGGAACGGAGAGGACTTCGCCGCGCGCAAGAAGGACATCGGTATCAACTGGATCAACCCGGCTA
Source organism: Madurella mycetomatis (assembly GCA_022530565.1). Classification (NCBI taxonomy): domain Eukaryota; kingdom Fungi; phylum Ascomycota; class Sordariomycetes; order Sordariales; genus Madurella; species Madurella mycetomatis. The sequence goes on along the minus strand of JAJTVB010000003.1, from coordinate 6,571,931 downwards.
AGCGCGAACGCAAGGAGCAGGTCTACTCGATCGACAAGTACTACAAGCAAGCCTTACACACCGGAGGCAGAACCGCGGAAGCGAAACCGAAAGCCCCCCGTGCCCCAAAGCAGGTTCCGGTCCATGATTACCAATTCTATCCTCCCAGGCTTCGGGATCTTCAGGATAGGGAAACTGCGTACTACCGCAAAGAGATTGGGTACAAGGTTCCTCTGCCCGATGGCGACGACGAGAATCTGTCGGAGCGCGAGGCTGAGCGAGCTCTCGACCAACAAGAGATCGACAATGCCACTCCTCTGACCGAGGAGGAGCAGGAGGAGAAACAGAGGCTCGCCCAGCAAGGTTTTGGGGACTGGAATCGGCGAGATTTCCAACAGTTCATTAACGGGTCGGGACGCTACGGGCGGACTGACTATGAGGGTATCGCGTTGGAGGTTGATAGCAAGACACCGGCAGAGATCAAGGCGTACGCCAAGGTCTTTTGGCAGCGGTACACGGAAATCGCCGATTATAACAAATACCTCAAAGTCATCGAGGACGGTGAGGAGCGGATGCGCAAGATTGAGCACCAGCGCAAGATGCTGCGCAAGAAGATGAGCCAGTACCGTGTTCCATTGCAGCAGCTCAAGATCAGCTATTCTGTCTCGACCACCAACAAGAAGGTGTACACGGAGGAGGAAGACCGCTTCCTTCTGGTGCTGTTGGACAAGTATGGTGTGGATTCGGAAGGCATCTACGAGAAGATCCGGGACGAGATCCGGGAGAGCCCGCTCTTCCGGTTCGACTGGTTCTTCCTGAGCCGAACGCCGACCGAGCTGGGCCGTCGCTGCAACACCCTCCTCACTACGGTTGTCAAAGAATTTGAGGACGTCAACCCGACCAAGACGAACGGCGTCAACGGGAAGCTCAAGCGGGAGCCGGATGACGACGAGAATGACGAGGACAGCATTCTCGGCTTGGCGCCCGCCAAGAAGAAGACCAAGGCGAATGGGGTCAAGGTGAGCTTTCAGATGGATGTGACAATGCTTTGCAGCAATAAGCTAACGCGTAACCTGCAGAATAAGGCGCTAGATAATGTAAAGTCGGCGACGGGCAGCAAGGCGAATTCGGCGTCCCCTTCGCGGGCGTCAAGTGTCGTGTCTACAAACTCCAATGTCGCGGGCGCAAAGGGGAAGGCAAAAGGCAAGAAGAAATGAGCGGAACTATAGGTATGAGATAGAAAGGGAGGGGGAGAGGAACGGACTGGCATGTTGGGTTTGGCGACTGGTATCATTTTGATACCTATCTTCGGGGATGAACGGCCTGTCACCTCAGTAGGGGATTGACATTCAGTATCCATATAGGGTAGAGTGGACGGGGCGTTCGGTGGCTGGCCGGTGTGCCTTGGTCATTATATTTGTGTGTATGTATACGCAGAAAACTAAAACGGCAGAATACTTGGCAACCTTGCTGTCAGATATCCACATTACAGCAGGAACCGCAGTGTTGAGTAGTAGCAAACTGAATTTAGCCGCAGCCAAGGTCAATCCCAGTGCCACGCGCAAATAGATAGGTGACCGCCAAAGAGAAACAGGTAAATGCAGGGTCTAAGCTACCTGGGAAAAGGCAAACTAAACCACCTAGGCGAAGAAGAGACCAATTTTCCTTCCAAGCAAGGTAAAAGAGGTTTTGCTAGGCCTTTTTCCCCCCCTCCTTTTGTCCGTCTGATTCGCCGCCCAGTCTGTTCCCAAAACGCCAATAGTAAATGCCAAAATCACCATCACCACCACCAACAGAACCACAGACAGCTTCACTCCTGGTATCAACCTCACAAATTAAGCGGTCGGGTTCGCGGCAGCCAGCCTGGTTTGCCGCTCCCTCTCGACCTCGTACATGAAGTCAAAGTAGCCCTTGTCGAACTGGTGCACGCGTACGTAGCCGTCCTCGCCGCCGCTGGCGTAGCCCTTGCCCGTCGGGTCGGCGGCGACCGTGTTGAGGGGGCCAAAGTGGCCGCGCACGCGGCCGATCTCGTCCTCGAAAATCTTGTGGTAGAAGCGGGCCTCAAACTTGCCCTGGCGCGCCGACGTCGTCGTCACATCCATGGCGGCTTGGCCACCGCCCAGGATGACAAAGTCCTTCTTGGGCGTGATGGCCGCGCTGTTGAGGGGCGTGTCGGCGGCGTAGTTCTTTAGGACCTCGAGGTCTTTGGCGGAGATGAGCTGTTTGCGCGAGTTAGTGGTTCGTTTGCCCTATTTTGTTGCTGAGGAGTAGGTAGGCATACCTTGGCTGTCTTGTCTTTTGACGCCGTGATGAAGTATGTCCGATCCAGGGACCACTGGAGATCAGTGATGGGGTTGTTGAGCTCGTGGATCGGGAAGTTGTCAATCAAGTCGCCCGTCTTCCCATCGTACTGCGAGACGGAGCCGTCCTCGTGGCCGGCGATGATGTACTTGCTCAGGTAGCTCCACCCGGCAACCGTGGCCTTGCTCTCATCACACACAATCGTCAGGGCCTTCTCATCGCTCTGCTCTGCCTCGACGTCGACCTTGATGTCCAGCACAACGATGGTGCCTAGGTGGCCCATGCGCTTCTCCGTCACGCCCAGGAGCTTGGTGCCGTCCTCGTTGAACTCGACCCGCTTGACGGCCGTCGGGAAGTCCCATGTCTTGAGGCACTTGCCCGTCTTGACATCCCAGAGCCGGATGGTGTTGTCGGCAGAGCCCGAGGCGAGGACGGTGGATGTGGGGTCAACGTCAACGGTCCAGATGGCACCCTGGTGGCCGCGATATGTGCCGAGCCGCTCGCCGTTATGCGCGAACCAGACGCAGATTTGCTGATCTTTCGAGGTAGAGAAGATGAGATCGCCTTCGCGGTTGTATCTGCAAGGCAGAGCAGGTTAGCTGCGAGGTGTAATGACACGTTGTTCATACAGCGGCGACCGACTTAACCTGGGTCAGGGCACGTTCGTGGCCCGACAGGAGAATGGGCCTCATTTTAGCGGGTGTATCGGTCCGTCGGGATTGTTTCTCCCAAGTATCGGTTCTCGAAGGATAGTTCTATTCTCTCTCTCTTGTTACTCACAGGTGGATGCAGGCCAGCCGCGCCTGGTCTTCTTCTCTAACTTGTTTAATATACGTATGGCGGGGTGTTGTTGTCTGAGGTTTGACCAGAAGGTGGATTTGCATGCCCAGTAATTTTTCCGCAGATTGTGCGTGGCGCCGCTCGCAGAGTCATCGCGGGGCGATCCTTTGGATCCTGCCCCACCTTTTGCCCAAGTGGGGCATTAGTCTTTCGAGGCTGATACTCAGACCGCCTTCCGTTTTAGTGTTCCGCAGGCGCGTCTAAAACCGCGCAGAATTGGGAAGGCATGCCTGTGTTTCACAAAATGGCATTGGATGTTTCGATTGTATGCAGAAAAATGACGAGGTCTTGCACCCGACTTGACCATTGGGTTGGTAAGCAAAGATCAGACTCAACGAGGGTTCGCAATTTATGTCCAGGGTCCTTGAGGTTATTCATTTATTAATTACTTTGAGGAGCCAGACTAGTACTGGTCTGTTGCAACTCTCCTCACAGCACAACTCAAGTACCTGACACCTTTCCCTTCCCGGCGCGGGAGCACAGCAACGTCTTGGTCCCGTGTCGGCTCTTCGTACTCCACGTCTAGACTCAGCCGCCGGACTCAAAAGCACCTGGCTCCCCGGGGAAAAGCGCAGTCGGAGCCGCCGTAACAGGCTCAGCATGGATTCTTCCATCACCCTGGCGCTTGTTCCGTTATCCCTGGTCGACTGAGCATTGAAATAGCCGTGACTCAACTCTTGTTCCCTCTCCACCAACCGCTCGGCCGACATTATTTGTCTGTACACAAAGCCTCGGACTCGTTTTCCTCGCACCCGGGCTCCTGGGTGCATTTCACGACCGAATTGGTCTTGTTTGGATGGTGTTGTCGGTCATTCTTACACAGCAACGATGACTCTTGCACTTTTCGCTAAGAGGATGAATCCTCCGGCCGTTTCGCCGAGCCCCCAGCCCCTTGCACGGTTCCCAACAGTTAGGCAATTACAATTGACAAAGTCAGGATTCCCAGAACGGGGACTTCTGTCGGTTCTTCGGGGCCCGAGGATCGGCCTGCGGATTAGTCACGGTGTACGCTCTACTCGGACCGCGAGCGAGTCATTGGGGGCCGAGTTTCGGCGTCCCTGTCAGTCCTCGGCTGTCACTGGCACGGTACCCGCCGCTGCCCCGCGGTACACACCCCGCCAGGCCCCATCAGTCTTCAGCCCAATCCGCTGGAGCAGCAACAAGAGCTACGGCAGCAACACCACCGCTCTTTTGCGTCCTCACCACCTCCCGGCCGCTATCGCTCCCAGGGCCCTCTTCAGTTCGGCAGCCATGGCAGCGGCAAAGATTGACGGGACTGCGATAGCTCGCAAGGTCCGCGAGCGGCTCCAAGCCGAGATCGCCGAGAAGAAGGGGATCAACCCGCGTTTCCAGCCGTGCCTCAAGATTATCCAAGGTGAGTGTTGCATCCCGCACTATCCCGCAGCAAGTAATCAATACTTGTGACTAACCGCCAGCGCCGGTGCAGTGGGCGACCGATCCGATTCCTGTAAGCCGCGCGAGAACCCTAGGCCCCCGCCATAGCAGGAGGCCACTCGATTGACGTTGGATACCCATTGTAGCTACCTATGTGCGCATGAAGCTGAAAGCCGCCGAAGAAGTAAGCTCACCATCTGAAATATTCGAGACTCCAGCTAACTCTCTGGCCGCTAGGTCGGCATTTCTTGCGAGCTCATCAAGTTCAACGAGACGGCTACCGAATCCGAGTTGGTCGCCCGCGTGCACGCCCTCAATAATGACCCGGCTGTCCACGGCATCCTGGTGCAGTTGCCCCTCCCACAGCACGTCTCCGAATACGCCGTCACGTCAGCCGTGGCAAGTGAGAAGGATGTCGACGGTTTCGGCACTCACAACATCGGCGAGCTGGCCAAGCGAGGCGGCCGCCCCTTCTATATTCCCTGCACTCCCAAGGGTGTCATGGTGCTTCTCTCGGAGGCTGGTGTCAAGCTCAAGGGCAAGAATGCCGTGGTTGTCGGGAGGAGTGACATTGTCGGCAGTCCCGTCAGCTATCTCTTGAAGAATGCCGACGCCACTGTCACGGTCTGTCATTCCAAGACCCAAGACCTTGAGCATCACCTCAAGAACGCCGACGTCCTCGTCGTTGCCATTGGAAAGCCTGGCTTCATTAGAGGCGAGCAGCTCAAGCCGGGCGTTGTGGTTATCGATGTGGGGACCAACTACATCCCCGATGCCACCAAGAAATCCGGTCAGCGCCTGGTGGGCGATGTCGACTTCGAGTCGGCTTCCCAGGTTGCCTCCTTCATCACGCCCGTTCCCGGCGGTGTCGGTCCCATGACGGTAGCCATGCTGCTCCAGAACGTTGTCGATGCGGCGACGTTCTCCTTCGACGCGGAAAAGCAGAGGCATATCGTGCCTTTGACCCTCACGCTATTGGACCCAGTTCCTTCCGACATTGCCATTTCCCGGGCGCAGGCACCCAAGCATGTCACGCAAATTGCCAAAGAGATCGGTATCTCGAACTCGGAACTGGAGCCGTATGGCGCATACAAGGCCAAAGTTGACCTTAGCATCCTCAAACGTCTAGGCCACCGGCGGGATGGCCGGTACGTTGTGGTTACCGGAATTACTCCGACCCCTCTGGGTGAAGGCAAGTCCACAACCACAATGGGTCTCGCCCAGGCACTGGGTGCCCATGTCGGCCGTCTCACGTTCGCCAACGTGCGGCAGCCCAGCCAGGGCCCGACATTTGGCATCAAGGGCGGTGCTGCTGGCGGCGGCTACAGCCAGGTCATTCCCATGGATGAGTTCAACATGCATCTGACTGGGGACATCCACGCCATCACAGCCGCAAATAACCTCCTCGCTGCTGCTATTGACACGCGCATGTTCCACGAGAGCACTCAAAAAGATACTGCCCTCTACAAGCGCTTAGTGCCTGTCAAGAACGGAAAGAGGGTGTTCGCACCTGTCATGCTGCGGCGGCTGAAGAAGTTAGGCATTGACAAGACGGACCCCAACGAGCTCACCGAGGACGAGATTCGGCGCTTCGCTCGTCTTGATATTGACCCAGCGACGATCACCTGGAGGCGCGTCCTTGACGTGAATGATCGGCACCTGCGTGGCATTGTTATCGGAAATGCACCGACTGAAAAGGGCCACAGCCGCGAAACGGGCTTTGATATCTCTGTGGCGAGCGAGTGCATGGCCATCCTCGCGCTGAGTACCAGCCTGGCTGATCTCCGGGAGCGCCTCGGCAGAATGGTCGTTGCCAGCTCGAGGAGCGGCGACCCGGTTACCTGTGACGACATTGGCGCCGGCGGCGCACTTACGGCTCTCATGAGAGACGCTATCAAACCCAACCTGATGCAAAGTCTCGAGGGCACGCCCGTCTTTGTGCATGCGGGACCCTTTGCCAACATCAGCATCGGCAATAGCTCCATCCTAGCTGACAAGATGGCCCTCAAGCTTGCCGGCACAGAGCCGGATGAGGACTATGCGTCCAAGGCCGGCTTTGTGGTGACCGAGGCCGGATTCGACTTCACCATGGGCGGAGAGCGGTTCTTCAACATCAAGTGCCGCACATCAGGCCTTGTCCCAGATGTGGTCGTCGTGGTCGCTACCATCCGTGCTCTTAAGGTTCACGGCGGTGGTCCGCCCATCTCTCCCGGCGCCCCTCTCGACGTGGTATACAGAGAGGAGAATGTCGAGGTTCTTCGGAAGGGCTGCGTCAACTTAGCCAAGCACATTGCCAACGCGAAGACCTATGGTGTCCCCGTTGTTGTCGCCGTCAACAAGTTCTCTACCGACACGCAGGCCGAAATCGATGTTGTCCGAGAGGAAGCCGTCAAGGCTGGGGCGGAGGACGCAGTCTTGGCCAACCACTGGGCCGAAGGCGGCAAGGGCGCCGTCGACCTCGCCAACGCTGTCATTGCCGCGGCTGAGAAGCCCAAGGACTTCAAGCTCCTCTACGACCTCGAGGGCACCGTGCAAGAGCGCCTCGAGAGGATCGCCCGCGAGATGTACGGTGCCACCGCCGTCGAGTTCAGCGACCTCGCGCAGAAGAAGATTGACACGTACACGCGTCAGGGCTTTGGGAAACTGCCCATCTGCATCGCCAAGACGCAGTACTCGCTCAGTCACGACCCCGAGCTCAAGGGCGCGCCGACGGGCTTCACGGTGCCTATCAGGGACGTGCGCATGGCTGCCGGCGCCGGCTACCTGTATGCTCTAGCTGCCGATATCCAGACGATCCCGGGTCTTCCCACCGCTCCTGGATACCTCAATGTCGACATCGATCTCGAGACGGGCGAGATCGATGGCTTGTTTTGAGCAAAGCGAGCACATACAAAACGGTGCTTGGTTGTCTAGTTCTTTTTTGACGTTCATTGTCGGCTGGGAAGCCGAGACCTGCATTCTTGATCAACTCACAAAAAGCACAATGCTTTTTTAACATATGGTGCTAGGGATATCCCAAGATGGGTAGAGGCCAGAAAAAGGGGGGGAATAAGAAGGGTTCATTAGACAGGTATCCAGAAGCTATCGCAGCATCAAAATAGAAGCGACCTTTATCATCGTCGCGTTTCCAAGCTATAAACAAAATTCAAGGGCAACTAAAAATTTTTTTTCATTGTCATGTGGCTTACAGCAATTGTATTATGCTCGGTGCATTCACTCGTCCTTGCTAATTACCCCTTTCCTTCCCACCTATCCTCTCATTACGACCTAGAGCTATCATTAGATTTACCCCGCGCTCGGTCAGTTCGAGCACTGCCGCGTTGTCCTGGTAGCTAAAAATACATGATATAAGAATAGCCTATAGTGGCATAGAACACGAACTCGCAAAAAGCAGAAACAGAAACGATACATAAAAGTACAGGTGTGTCAACTGACAGCGAGAGAAACAGAAGAAAGCAAAAAGAAAAGATAGAGAAGAGGAAGAAGGAAAAAGGCAAATCCCCAAAATAGCAGAACATGAGCGTGAATATAAACGAAAGAGAAAAGTGTAGGTCGTTGCGGTCATTCTCGTTCTCGGGTGTGAGTATGGGTAAATGAAAGGAAGCGAACCAAAAGACGAAAACGAAGGAGGTGCTGCAGTGAAGAGAAAGGAATGGACGTCAACCAAGCCAACCAAGCCAACCTTCATCACGCCACGCCATGCCCATCTCATGCAGTATCGTGTCATAATATTCCTCGTACCCCAACCCCAATCGTGTCGAATGACTACTCCGTGTATCCTCTTGCCTCTGGCCCCCGGTCATCGATATAGACAGGAAATAAAAACAAGACATTGCAAGAAAATAAGGTGGTAACAGAAAGAACAAGGAAGAAGGAAAAGGAGGAAAAAAGTAAGAAATAAGAAATTATCCCTGCTATGTGCCCATTAGTGACATGTACAGTCCGTTGACTGTATATCTCCACCCCAAGTAGATCCATGGCGTTGCTGGTTGAACATTTGATGGCTTCATCGCCCGGGAAATGAACGGTAGGTCTGCGCTCACCAGCTCACTCGATATAGTGGGAGCGGATCCTGGTAGGACGGAAATGAAAAGGATAGGAGTTGAAGCAACTGAGTCTTCAAGGAGGCGGCGGGCGAAGCAGCGGCGGTAGAAGAAGGATGTGTAACAGGTTGTCCGAGTTGGGATCGAGATAGGACGGCGCAGACAAAGCGGCTTTGCTCAGTACCACTTCGTCCCAACCCCGTCCTCGATCTTCCTCAGCACCCCGACAGCATCCACATACAACCTGCTCCGTCCCCCCACGCAGTCGCTCTCCAAACGCCTCCGCACAAGACCAACCACCCCGCTGGCCTCGCGCCGACCGTACACGCGGCCCACACCCTCGAGCCGCATCCCCTCGGCCGCCATCATGCGCAGCCAGCCGATCGTCTCGTCGTCCGTAGCGGCGCCGGCCCCGAACACCACGCCGCTGGCGCCGCTCGCGGGGCTGCTCCCCCCGCTGCTGCTCCTCTGCCTGCTCTGCTGGCTCTGCTGCTGCTGCTGCTGCTGCTGAGACTCGACCGGGTTTGAGGACGAGGAAGAAGAGGGCGCGTTCCCCGCCATGCGGTGGCTGAAGGCCCAGCAGATCAGCGCGCAGACGTACAGGGCCCAGTAGTCGGCCAGGTCGGCGGACCAGGGCGCGGGCTGACGCTCGAGGAAGCCCAGGATGGCGCGCGCCGCGTAGACGGTCGCCCTCGCGGCGCTGAGGTCCGCGAGGCCCTTGACCCAGAGCTTCAGCCGCCGCTGGTGTTCGGCGAACGAGGTCGCCGGGAGGACCTTCTGCGTAAACAGCCACGAGTCGCCGCCGACGGCCAGGAGGTCGCGGAGCGGGGTGTGGTGCAACGCCAGGTAGGTGTTGGCGACGGGGCAGTGGCGGAAGAGGGTGTTGATGCGCTCTTCGGCGTCAAAGTACGGCGCGTCCTGCGTCTCAGAGATCTGGCGGAGGAAATTGGGCTGCTGATCCGGACCGAACTGGCTCCCCACGTGTTGCGTATGCGGATCCAGTTCCGACGCGGGCGAGTTGGCGGCCGAGACGGACGCTCCAGACAATCTCTGGCGGCGTGGCAGACGGAGGGCGCAGACGCCGAGGATTATCATCTGGTCAAACGGAGGGCGAGCCTGGATGTCCTCGGGCGTGAGCTGCTCAATGGGTGGGACGAAGTCGGGATCGGCCGCGCTTGGATCGGCATCTAGTGTGCTGGCCCATTCTTCCGCCGAGGAAGCCTCCCACAGCTTGGTGCTGCGGCCGAGGAGGGGAACCAGTGGGAGTGCCGCCGAGGCCCCGGCTTCAACATCCTGTACGCGGCGTTGCTGCTGGTAGATGGCGGCGTGGCCGTCGCAGAAGACGCAGGCCGCGAGAAGCCGGCGGCGGGATTCGGCGTCGACCCAGCTGCGCCACCGGTCCTGGGTAGGCGTTTGTTGATCCGCGGCGAGCATGGTGTTGTCCAGGAGGGCTGGGTTATGGTACAGGACCTGCGCGTTGGAAACGGACTGTAAGTATGCCTGCCCAGGGGCCTGAGAGAATGTCGAGAGAAAGAGAGGGGGCCCCGGAGCCGGCACAGGGTTGCGGCTATCGGGGAAAAAGTGAGAGGACCGTGACGTCTGTGCTCGGGAGCGAGCATCAGAGGGAGAAGCAAGATTAAAATTAAGATTACTGCCCAGAGAGGACGGAAATTCAAAAGCCAGGGACGGATCTGATGAGGAAAGAGAAGTATTGCCAAAAGGAGAAGTCGCCGACGAAGTGTAGGATGAAGAAAAGCTCCCCCAGGGTGTGCTCGGGTGCGGACTCAGATGCCGCAGAGCATATGGGGACATGGTAGTGGTGGTTGGAGTGATGGAATCAAACGAAGAGGCTGAAGAATTAGGGGAAGAAACGGGAGACCAAGTGGTGGTGTCGACGAGCCAGAACCCGCTGTCCTCAGAAGGAGCGGAGGAGGGCGGTACAGTAGAGGACCACAGAGCACTCACCCTCGAATACAATGACTCGAACGGCTTCGAGGGTCGCGTAACGGCCTTGCGGCCGCGGAACCGGGCGAAATACTCGCACAGGAGGATGGCTTGCATGACCTGGAGGCTCCATTGCGGGATCTGTTGTCGTTGTCGCGCCTTGTTAGCATCGTCGCCTTTCTGAGGCTGCACAAGTGAAAACGAGGGAGGGTGCGGCGCCCCGGTTCATCACTCACCCGCTTCAGCTCTTGCCATGCGTACTCGTGCAGCTGGTTTCCCCGAGCTCGGTCCTCCCTGTTGTCCAGGTGTTGAGTGGCCAGGGCCGCCATGGCGCACTTTAGCACCTCCTCCGGTGCTGCTTCAAATGACTGCCGGTGCACGAGCGGCAGCAGCGGATCGACCCGCGCCCAGTATACCTTGAGGTAGCCAGGGATGGCAGCGCGAACTGGGCCCGGCAGCGGAATGGCCATGGCTGCGGGACCCGGTATGGCACACCCACCTACCATGGCCAGGTCTAACCCCGCCACGATCCCGTTACTGTGATTACTATTATCGCCGCCGGGGCTTACAGCATTGGCGCTGCCGCTGCCGCCGTACCCAATGTCCAAGCCACCCAGCAAATTCATGCCGCTTATGGCCCCCTGGCCCATCAGGTCCTGGTCTGCGTCCACCATCATTCCTTTCCGGCGGTCGAGGCCATCGAGCGGGTCCAGGCGGCTGGGGACAATAGGTATGGGCGCAATTAGAGGATCTCCGGCGTGGGTGGCCATGCTCAGCGGCGGCGTCTGGCTGCGGATGGAGGAGGTCGAGTTGCCATGCTGGCGGACATGATGCGTGCGGAAAGTGCTATCTGAGGAACCGCTCAGGGAAGAATGATGGCCTGCTGCCCCGGGAAATCCCAGAGACGGCATGCCGAGCATTGCGCCACCAAAATGCTGTTCCTGCGGCTGCGCGTTGGACGTGTACGAACCGGCGAGCAGAGTCTGGAGACCCCTCGATCCCGGGGGAGGATAAGGCGACAGCCGTTGTGAAGCGCTCCAATCGCCTGTCGGCGATCGATGCCCCCGTATCCAGTGACGGGGGTTTCTTGAGACGTCCGACGGCGTCGAGTAGGGGCTGTCCGATGCTGACGACGGCCATGACGAGGTGTCCTGCAGGTCTGGCGGTTGGTCGGCCGGTTGTGGGCTTGGCTGCGGGATATCCCGTGTGACCACATAAAGATGCCCGCTCTTTGGTGGCTGATATGCTCCTGGACCGCCGGGGTAACGGCGATTCAAGGGAGAAGGACGTGTTGGATTGATGATGGTGTGATCGGGGGAGACCTTGAAGGTGTCGTTCTCGGGTATAGTGTACACGGAGTTTCCATGCACCTGCGAAAATGTAGTCTGATTGCTGGTGCCGGCGCTGGGTGCAGGCGGAATCTCGGTTGCTGATGAGGAAGCCGGCCCGGGACCGGAACCAGCCACGAGAGCCGACGGGCTACGCGGGGATTGCTGGGTTTGTCGAGACGCTGCCGCTGGTGAGAGATGGGGGCTTTCCCGTGCTGGGCCCAGTCTTGGTGCTTGATCAACCTCATTTTCGCTGGCATTGCTGTTAGCATACAAGGACGAGACTAATCAGGCCCATCATACACGTACTGCTTTTGCTGATGCCGGGCTAGCAAATCCGCCCGATGGAAGACCCGTTCACAGTTCGTACATGGAAACCGAGGGTCTCCGTGGCTTAATTGGTGGCGCCTAGGTAGCATATGAGCATCAGCATACAAATGGAAGAGGGGTGAAGACAAGACGGCCAGTCCGGGAGGGCGTGGAGCTCACCTTAGATGCTCCGCCCGTGTGAAGGTCTATCGATGGTCAGTACAGACACCGGCACGAAAGCGGAGGGGGGGGGGATATGCTTCATACCTTAGGCGGGTTGCATATGTTGCAGACGTGGACCGGCAAACCCTTTTGCGCCTTACTGACCCGGCCTGTCTTTGGAGTGATCCTTGGCGGTAGTTGTGCTGGCCCGGGATGTATGCGAACAGGCCTCTGCGGGCCACCGCTCGCTGACGACGACGATACCATTGAGCCATACCTTGTCAGGTCCATCGAGTCGTTGCTCGTCGTGCTCTGACGGCGTGCGGACGGCCTGGTCGTAGGTGCTGACAAGGACGACGGCGGAGACGAGGAGGAAGACGAGATGGTGGCAGCAGGGCCGGCTCCTATTCCTGCTCCTGTTCCTCTTCCAGATATTGCTGCGGTAGACTTGGGACCACGAGATGGAGCACCACGCCTCTTGGGCTGGGCAGCGGGGGCAGCCTGGTTGATATCCTGTTCGGTGGCCAGGTCGGGTGGTTCCTGGAGCTGACCGGTACTGGCCGGTTTGCTTGCGCCCTTGTCCCTTTTATTGTGGGGGGGTAGACCGTCGGCAGTCTGGCGGTCGTCGTTGACATCCATTATAAACTTGAGACTAGCCATGACGGGCGGCAGCAGTCTCTCAAATTGGAAGCCAGATAGACTACACAGCCCTGCCGGGACTTCTGTGACAAATGGAGAGGTAGCAGCCGATCTGGAAACAAGCAGCAAAAAAGTGACAATGTCAGGGTCGGGTAAGTCGGGTACGGCAGTACACGCGCGGCTGCAGCACGCGCAGGGCAGAGAGGCTTAAAGGGTACGGAAAACGCGAAAGTGACAACAGCACGATGGGTAAACGGAGGAGACAAGAGCAAGCCTCAGCCGGCCGGGGGGGGGGGGTTCTGTGATGGAGGGGTGGTGGTAGGGGACCAGGACAGACGGTCACGACGACATGCCCGAAGGGGCCGCGCTGCTTCCACCCGTTGAGAATAGGACCCGAAGCATTCTGGGGTACTACAGCGCGGCACACCAGCGGCGCTGCTATATTCAGGCGGGCTACAGGGCCTGCAAGCTGCGCTACGGACTAACGCGAAAAGATGGGATGGAAGATCGAATGCAACAGTCTTGGCCGCCTTTGCAGGAGAGGCTTGGTGCCCGTTTGGGAGCGGCTGTTGCTCCCATGGACCCCTGTCCCTGTCAGCGACAGAGCAGGCCAAAAGGGGGGGGGGGGGGGGGGGTAGAGGGGAGGGCTGGACAGGGGTTGGCATGCATTCGCTGACCACGCCCGAGACCTGGGATGGGCTAAATGCAGTATGTAGTAACATTGAGCGAAAAGGGTTAAAAAAAATTAAAATAAAAAAAAAAAATTGATTCACGAAGTATTCTGTACAGCGCGGCCGGTGAGTAGAAGGCTACATCGGCCAAAGCGAGTCTACGCACACCTGGGCTTGGTTCAGTCCTTGCTCTGTCGAGTCTCGAGGTTGTGGTTCCTTCTGCACCCAACGGAAGCCCGCCGCGGTTCCCAGCCACGGCCACACGAGCCCCTGTTCTAAACGGGCCTCTATTTCAAATAGATACGAATCTATGCGATTGCCGCCCAACATGCCGACTATACTCCTCTCTGAGTTTAGAGCAGCAAAATACCTGTAGTAGATAGAACCAGGGCATTCTGCCTCGGCTCTCCGGGGGCCGCGCCGAACGGTTTCTTGAAGATCCGGGCGGCAGTCCAGGAACGCAGAGGCCGCTAACCGGGGTCGAGTGCCGCGCTAGGTGCCGCAAAATGTGTTGCACAGTACGCGGTATGCGAACACAATGCTCTCGTAGGGCTGTCGGATGAAGGTTGGCCGCGGGGTCGGGACGCGGCATCCCATGTGGCAAGCAGGCGTGTGCTTAGCGCGCATCTCTGCTCGGGCCCGATGTACGGAATGGGCGCTGCTCTCCAGAGATGACCTCCTGCGTACTGTACATTGCGGAAGTCGGTTGTCCCTCCGCAAAAACCCTCCAAGTGGCTGCTGATCTGACAAGAGGCGCAGATTCACAACCCGCAGACTACCGGAAAGCGTCACGTTTGCCAACCGAGGGGGAGTGGCAACCATTTTCATGCAAGTATAGGTTGCACAAGGCCTAAATGTGCACGCTTACCGCACCTGCTGCAAGGAGACAACTTGGGCATCTGGTCGCTAGGAGCGCCAAAACGCATCTACCACAACAGCCAGGCGAAGTACTTGATCGGTTTTGGAAGTACCACGGTCAGAAATAAAAAGACAAGGTCAGGGAGAAAGGAAAAGCGAAAGAAAAAGAAGCCTTGGCATTGCCTTCTAGAAAGAGCTTGGGAAGGAATCCGGGAAGCAGTGGACCCATTGAGGATAGCCACACAGAGTGGTGGGTTGCAACCAGACTGACCATTAGCCGCCCTGCTAACTGGCTGTCTCCGGCATGCTGGATTGGGACGCTGTTTGCACATAGTACGTAACAGGAAGTAGGTATCACCCTCCAGAAGCGCTTGCTCTGCCTAAGCGCGAAAGCCAAGGGCTACTTTTACAGCATTAACGTATGGCCTGTGCATGCTAGTTGGTTTGTGCGAGTTGACGTGTGTGTGTGTGTGTGTGTGTGGAATGGCATCTTTTGTCATTTGCAGAGATCCCGTTTCACGGAGATTGCGGGCAAGATCCGAAAGCCGCCTTTGCCGGGAACCATTTCTCTCGGCCGTCAACAAGGCCCCGCCCGGAGAGAAGTCGCAAGGAAGACCGGGAGAATATTTCCAAGCCCGCGTGGGTCAAGGGTTCCTCGACAAGGGGGGTGACGGGGTGGGGCAGATGGGTTGATGTGCATGCCAGGGGGGGCTTAGTCGTACCGTGATTCCCATTGGGCAAGCCAGCCCTGCGCCGCATGCCAGTGAGATCCTATTTTTGTTGGATCCCAATTCGGAAAGGCGTCTTGACAAAATGGAATTTATCGAATCATGCCAACGCGCAGAGTCGTATGGAGAGCATCCTGTTGGCCGAGCATGAGCAGCCCGCTTGGATGTCGGTTAGGTTCGCAGGCCAAATACGGATTGCGCGCGTGAATAGCGGCGGTTTGTCGGGGGCACGATGTGCCGAGAGAGGTCTGCCATATTGCTCAGATGGGCCCCCAAGACTGGGGGGCTATTCTGAAACAAGTTTCCGCAAGCGCGGTCGTTGGGTGACTTCCCGGACTGAGACACCTCAGGCTCGACCCTGTAGCGCCAAGTCCTCCAGCCGTTATGTTTGTGGGACACGGGCCCCGCGCGCGCGAGAGAATTCCAAATGTGCTCCCTGCCGACACAGCGACAAAGCAGTGAGTAGGGTATGTACGGTATAGTGCGGTGCTGTAGGGACGCTGGCTGTCATGGCGGCCGCCAAAGCATCAGGATTGACAGTGAGCCAGGATAGCTGCGCAGACAAACTCCTCGGTTCTCGTCAGTTCCTTGCGATGCTGGTAGTAGTGGTGTGGTGGGTCTGGAAGTGCACCCAGAGCGGTGGTGTTCGGGCCCGGCTTCGCCCGGTTCTCCTCGTCCGGGGTAGTAGGCTTTCGCAACATGCTCATGCTGCCGTACACTAGCTGATAGTGTGCTGCGAACGCGGGCGCTTAATCCTCGACTGCCGATTCGTCGACACCTGGGTCAAGGCAATATCCGCAAAACTGAAGATACCCGGTACTGTACCTTTTGTCCCGGCAGTGCAGTGGTGGCAACGTGGTGCCCAAGTTGTTGGGTCCTGGTTGTCCCAGGTACCCTACACGCATGGTTGCTCGTAGTGTGTGACAGCCCTGTTGCGCGCTTGTCTCAAAGATCTTCAACAGCGCTTAATTCTCTTCCCATGCCTTTCTCAAGCATGCGTTGCTGGCCTAGTAGTGTGCCCCCTCCGAGGGTCGGCGAGAATGGCGCGAGGAAGCGACTGGCGCAACTGCCGGCAGCGGTTGTTCTTCAGGATTTCTTGAGCAAATGAATTTCGTCGATGAATTCGTGACCGACTCACCACACTTGGTGGGTGATTCCCCTTGCAGGACCGTATTTCCAAGTACACTACTACAAATCGGCAAGCCGGTACAGAATAGGAAGGGCGCCATAAACGGGGCCCCACTGCTCCACTTCCGCTATACCAGCTCTGGACTAGTACAGCACTTCCTGCGATCCCAGGCAGGAACGCTTTCATGGACCCCACAGCTGCACCGTTACGCTCCAAACACCACAACAAAAATGCTCTCGCCAAAAGACGGGAACCTGGGCAGAACCTAACTCGTACAAGACTACTGGGCCATCCTACTAAATTTCCCCAAGTCTGAATCCATCACAGAATTCCGCGTTAGGCTGTGACTTCAGGGATCCTGTGCGATCCGCTTGGGAAAGTGGTGAGCTCTCTTCCCCGCGACTGTCGTCGCAGTCGCGCAGACACCCGTGCATGGGCGTCACAGCGACGAAGGCTGCTATTTATAGTGCCGCCGAGTACTCATCGGACGGTGATTCAGAACGTCATCGAACGGTGTCCAAGTTCCAGATGCAAACCGTCGACAGAGAGCTTGGCAGGACTTGCGCCTAGGTTTGCCACGATATCAATGAATCTGGGGATGAAGGACTGAATGTGTCGACTCTCGTATGGGGCTAGGGCATGGCAGCAGCCGCGGCTGGCTACCGGCGATCCGTAGCTTCCCCATCTTCTCAATGGGGGCGAAGTGTCAAACACGATCGTTCTACAGCCGCGAAGCGACGGCAGATTTCGGTCTGTTCGTGTAACGGCACTCGGCGGTACTCCTGGCGCGCAGCTCGCAGCCCAAGCTCAGCTCAGCTCACGTAATTCTGTTGCCTCGTGTAAGTTCTGTCTGTTACCCTTGGCCATGCAAGGTCTATGTAGCAGAATTAGCGCATCTAGAAAATACACGAGCAAGGCCATCCACATACAGCAGGCACATACGTCAATAGGATCCTACCTGATGTTAAGGTGCCTCTCGCGGTGGACTCGCTTGCGGGACGTCCCGCAGGCCAATGGTCTTTGATAAGGGCTACGACAAACCCGGCCGCATGCGGCGTGGTCGTTTGACGCTGCAACTGAGCAGCGCAGTATTTTTTTTTTTTTCTTTTTTTTTCTTTTTTTTCTTTTTTTTTCCCCCTCTTCCCTGGCCCAGGACCAGGTGCCACGCCGTGATCCGCATCGCAGTGCTAGAGTTGTACCTGCAGCAAAAACACAGCTCCTATTATCGGCGGGAAGGACCTCTTCTCCCCGCACAGCCACTGTCTTTTCGTGCTGCCTAGCTCGGGTGACACGCACGCAGACATTGCACGCAAAGCGCGCTAAACTAAAGGTGTTTCTTCTGCAGATGGTTGCAGCCGGTTGACGGGCAGTTCACTGCTGACAACCATGTGCGCCTCCAGTGTGCATCTGCTTCGGTCACAGCCGCGAGAGCTCAAGAATGTGTGTTCTATTCTGAAACGGTTTCAGGCTTTGAATCGGCCCTTTCATTCTCGCCCCTCAGCCCAGCTCTCTGGGACAGATTGTTGGCGCAAGGGAACACGACGCGGTTACTGAGAGCTTCGGCACTGCTCCCAAGTAGTCAGGCTGGGTACTGTATGTACAATGCATCCCGCGGTAGCCTCCGACATTCGACCCCAGGGCTCGGGGAGTCTACTCTCGCTCATCTCACGTGCTGCCCGATCTTTCTCCTAGCCATGCTCTTGCATGCCAGCATATGCAAGGTACCACTCTGCCCGCCACAAGCGTCTACCGGGCCTTGGGGCGCAACACCAACCCCGTCGCGCGCCTTGGCCGAATATACAGCTGGCTTCTACAGCCCAACCTGAGAGCTAGTTGTAATACAGTGACCGGGCTTCCTAGAGACGGTGCTACACAAGGAACTTGCAACCCCCACTATTCATCCCTTCCCGTCCGTCCGCTCTTCCTTTCCGTTCCCCAGCTGTCACAGAACCAGACCCCAAGGTCACCTTACACAAGCAGAGACGGGGAAAGAGTCGAGATTGTTCGCCTACCGAACGGACCGTTCCGTACGGCGAGATCCCAGTTTCCGCATTAATCCCGAGAGGAGCAGCTCACAGAAGGTATGGGCCTGGGAAACATCGGCCAGATACACTCGACGGTATCACCGAAACGGTCTGAGCGCTTCTAGTCCCTAATGTCGGGACCCCGCCAGTCACATCATTCATTCCGATACCGAGGTACAGAATCCTGGAGCCCCTGAACTGACATCTGCGGGGGTGGCACAGTCAACCCTAAAGGGCAGGTAGGCCGCGAGGGCTCACACCTGGCCAATGGAAGATTCCGACCTTGGGTAACACTTCTGGCCTCGGTGGCCGTTGTCGTCGACCAGCCGGCCTTCCCTTGACGCCGGGACGGCCTTTCCTCAGCGGCGAGCCCGGTGCTATGGCAAATTCAACCCAGGTGGGCTGTCCAGATATTGGCAGGGGCAACAGCTCGGCGGCTAAGGCTTCGTCACATATAATCACCCCTGTGGCAACTCGCTTTAATGATCTACTGATGATTTGAGTAACCTCGGGCCCTGTTGGCCTCTAGGACGTGCTTCCTCGGCCCAACGGCTGTCGCCGGGATACAGCCCCTGAGCGCGGGAAAGAGGAAGCACAGTCCTTGTGATTAAGTCAACTATACCGTATTTGTCATGGTGAACAAGGGACGAACGTAGCGTCCGCTAACGGACTTGGCTTGTTCTCCTCATAGATTGTAGTCATGATGGCGATCCGAGCTAATGAATTATAACAAATACTTTAATCCGAGAAACGATTAACCCCCCTTAAACCAGTCATGCCGGTTTGATAATATGATTCGGATGGCTGCAGTTGCCTACTTATAATTTAGTTCTCTAGCAAGAAAAGTGCTATGGGCGGATGGAAACTCATAGCACTGTTAGTCGGCTTCGCCTATGTAATCTTTTAGAGTCCATAACTAAAAAACATAAGCGCTCAAGGCCGTGTAAGCAGCAGTACTCCTTACCCAGCTAGATAGTAGAGTGCTACACAAAATCTAGTACACTCCATGCCGCTCAGAAGCTGTCGAGTCCAAGGGACGGTCCTATAGGTACCAATTAACAGTCTATATCATATACCAGACGAATTGATGATATGCCCGTACACGCGGTTAGTATCATGGTGAGATGGTCCTGAACTTCCCTCCCTCGCCTTATTCAACCCTCAAGTCTACATCGTAATGACCCATCTACTAGTGGAGGAGCATGCCTACTACCCTGTTATTATATACAACCCTTAGTGATACCACCAACATACCCATCAAATTTACCAGCCATTGACTCCGGTATCGCCATGCCAAAGGCGCGAGATACGTCACACTGTTCAACCCATAGTAGATTGTATCATAACCTCCAAAGGACGTGGTTTTCATGCCCAAACAATCCAACATGCCTGAACCATTTGTGTTGCTAATAGTATCCAGCCTTTTCTCCATCTACCGCTCCATCGATACAAGGACAATATGTTGGGGTAGATTAGTGTGCTGCTTAAAAGTAACTCTGAACAGTGAACGTAATGACGCAGGAACCCGCCAACTTGAACCGAGCAAGATCTATGCCTATCCACAAAACCGTTTCCCCCCTTCCGTTAAGAACAGATGAAAGCTTGCTGCGAATCGTTGGCCCCATTGTTACCTCCCTCGAGCAGTTCCTAGCAACGTTCTACCAGGCCAAACCCTCGGTGAGCGTGTGCTACCGCCCCCCGGGATACACCCACGAACATACCCAAATTCTCCGTTTTAGAATCCCCTAAACCAAGCTCCAAAAAAACTCATATTTCGGACCGCTGACTTGTAGGGCCTACGTCCCTGGACCGTCGCCGCGCCCTCGCCCTGTCTTCACTCTCCTCCGAGTCGTCGTCGCTGACGGGGCGGCTGCTGTCTTCTTGTGTTGCCCTACGACTCTTGGTCATCTATGGGTAGTGGGGATTAGTATGATCCGGTCTCGAGAAAAACGCGAGCGGGAAAGAGGGAACGAGAACAAATATAAAGCCACCTACCCAGGACCGCACGCCTCCAATCAACCCCAGCGTATACCCGGTGATGAAATCATTTCCGTTACCCGACGTCCTCTCCCCAGGACCCCCCGTGGGACTTCTCGGCCCAAAACTCGCGGCCGGGTTCGGCCCGAGCGGGCTGCTCGGCGCCGTGCCCTCGCTACTATCCCTGCGTAAGAACCCGGGGGGCGGCCGGGCTGGACTCTGCGGGCGGCTCGTCGGCCAAAACTGCCTGAGCTCCCTGCTGAGCTCCTGGCCCGTAGTCGTCCAGTTGCTCCGGATATTGTCTCGCAGGTCTTGCACGTGGCGTTTGAGCTCGAGCTCGTTCTTCTTGAGCCAGCTGATGTTGAGCTCCTGTCGGGACGTGCCACGCTTGAGTTGCCGGGCGATGTACTTTTCGTAGTCGCGGACGATCCTGAGCATGCCAAGTTAGATGGACGGTTCCCGGGGCTAAAGACGGGAGAGGAAGGAAGAGTTTACTTTGTGATGATGCCCGTGGTGCTCACCCCCTCAGTCCGCTGTGTCACCAAGAACTTGCCCGCCGCCTTGATCGGGGCGTAGATGTCGTCGCCCTCGTCGGCGCCGTAGGGAATGTCGTCGTGCGCCACATAGTCGATCTGGTGCTCCTCGAGGAATTCGGGTGTGACGATCCAGGGGCAGCTCTCGATGACCTCGTCGACCCATTTGCAGTGCCGGACCGTCTCGGCGCGCTCTTTGCCCGAGAGTACGGTGAGACCCTTGCGCTTGTGCGTCTCTTCGTCTCCCGTGACGCCCACGATAAGGTACACCTCGGGGAACGCCTTTTTCGCTTGTTCGAGCTGGCGCATGTGTCTGGGAAGTCTAGCGTTAGCATACATGCGGAGCTGGCTGGGTAGCGCCGTCGGATAGCCGAGTCAACATACCCAAGGTGGAATAGGTCAAATACGCCGTCCGCGTACACCCTGACCGGCCTGCCCGCGGGAGGCGGATTTGTCTTGTACCCGGCAGGGTGCGTAAGCTTGCCGATCGGGGGCGGGGCCATTGTTGCAGACCCTTTACTCCCGCTCCCCGCTGCACTGCTGTTGGCGCTGGCATTGCTGCTCTCCTTGGCCGCCGAGGATTTCCGGCTGCCCTTGCGCGCCACCCTCTCGGCAATGTCGACGCTCGCCTCGGTGGTATCGCTCGGCTCACCGAGGTCGATGACCTGGGGTGGGGCGACGGCTGGCTGGTCCGAATTAGCTCGCTGGCGTTTGCTAGGCGGGTGGCTGCTGCCGCCCGTGGCCGAGTCGGTCTTCTTGTGGGTGGCGGTAGTGGTTCCGGTAGTCCGGCCGGATTCGGGGGCGGTCGTGTCACCCTCCTCGGCGGAAGCGTCGCGCGACTCGGTCTGGATGATCTGGTGCCGGTCCATCTCGAGTGTGCTGCTCGCCGTGTTATTGCGCTTGCGTTTCCCGGCGGCGTTGTTTTGTGACGACGGACCCGGAGACGCCATGTTAGGCATGAACGAACAGGGCACAACTTTGCAAAAGTGGGAGGCCGGGGCGGAATGGGGAAGTAGGTAGCCGTTAGGTAATTGTGGACCCAGTTGTGTATGTTCCCGTCTTGATCGCCGGAACTCGGTGTCTCGAAGCAGCGGTCGCGATTTCGATGCGCCAGCCCCGGCGTCTGAAAAGTTTATTATTTCTTTTTCTTTTTTTCTTCCTGCGGCTTTGTCGTGCCTTGATTTTAGTCGTCAATCGCGTTATCCATCGACAGCTGGTTTCTCGTCGCCGCTAAAGTAAACCTCGCCGCCGACACGCAAACGGAAACAGCACCACGAAGCCAAGGCGATTGTTCGGGTCTGCTTGACGTACGGCCCGAGACTGAAGACACCAGATCCCTGGTTGAACGGGTAATCTTTGGTCCACAGGAAGAAGCCGGAAACTTCGAGCTGGCGATACGCGGATATCGGGGCGTCCTGGGAAAAGTTCCCGCCGTCGTTAGCTTCCGCGGTTAAGACTTTACGGAGCGGAAGCTGTGTGCTTTGGCCCTAACAAGAAAGGGGCTTTCAACATCCACATGTCCGAATTTGCAAACAAATTTCCTTTCCATGCTGTTCTTGCTGGGGGTTGTTACCACACCCCTGCAGAGTATGTCACGTCATTTTGTGGCCCGTGCCGCAATTGCAGGTTTGCTGTGGCATGGTGTGGCGCATTGTGGCGCCAGGGGCTAGAAGGATACGGTAGACTTCGTAAACTTTTGGCTCATGTGAGAGTTCTTAACACATACGATAAACGAGCGCAATAGCTTTAGGGCTTGGAATGCTTGATACTAGCTGCTCATAGTGTAGAATAATCCGAGAGTGTAGCATATCACAGCTTTCCCAACTGAGGAAGTTTATGGTAAGCAATAAATACTGCGCGCAACGCCATACCCTATGTTGTCGGAAGAGCCTTTTTTTTTTTTTTTTTTTTTTAACAAGTTACATATATATATATACATTACCTGAACTTTAATCGCCGCACTATTTAGATCAATACTGAAACTCAAAACCAGGTCATCGTCCCTAATGATCAGATATCCCTGACTCAATATGACAAAATCCTGGGTTCCAAGGCCCCGAGCAGCCGTTCACATCTCCTAAACCAAAGAGAAAGACAAGTCATCAAAACGATAGTGCTGGAAAACACAAACTCTCGGCTGCATTTGGCATCGAGACGCTGGTTCATTGCAGCACGACCTTGCTCTTCCGCACAGAGTGCCTTCCGCACCGCCGCGTGTCGCCTGGCCTACTCATGTAGCAGTACGACTTTGCCCCTTCCGGCGCCACAGGCCCGAATTTCTGCTTGACTGAGCAGTACTCGAGACTCTCACCCATCCAGTCCTGGATGTGCTTGTGCAGTTGGCATCGCGTGATTCCACACTTCCGACAATACGCTTGGCCCCGGATGCGCAGCTTCGACAGCGCATTCTTCTCCTTCTCCCCAAGCCCCTTGAGAGATGCAATGGCTTCCTTGCCGTCGGCAGCTGTTGGGTTTGTTCGGATAATGTTGCCCGCCAAATGCCACGCCCACTCGAGCTCGTTCGGACCATCTCGGCGAGCCGTGAGGGGCACAGTGCCGTGCATACGACGATGAATGGCATAGAAGTGCCGGTTTGTTAGGCCGAGGCAGGTGCTGTCAATGGGGTCGAGGAAGTCGAAGATGGCATAGTGTAGCTCGGCAGGGAGATCCGTCAGTGTCAACCGTGCCGACGGCCTGTGGTGATGAGGAAGCGGCTCCTGGTCCGTCACCGAATAGGACCTCCGGGGAGGGCCGAGCGGTGGCCGGCGTGCTGGAGCCCGCGGTTTTTCCACCGCCTGTTCGCCTGCTACATCGGATGGACTCGATTGTTTTTCCGTGCTATCGTCCGCGGCGTGCGGCTGTTGTCGGATCATGTGGAGAGTAAAAGCCGGCGGCTGAGGGAGCCGGTACTCGAACTGCGTCTGTGATCGACGCGGCGCACGCTTGTTCCCCCGCAGGAGGCTGAGCTCCTTCACTCTGTGGTCCTCCCTGCTGAACACCGACCTGGACGTCTCCAGGGACGGGTGGCTGCTATACAGAACCTCGATCATGGTGAGGTTGAGTTGAGGGTGCTGGATGATGGTGGCTGCGTGGCGCACTCTCCCAAGCTGCTGAGATTATAGACGTTTTCAACTAGTAGTTGAAGCGCTTGTCTCGGGGTCTATCTTGTGGTGCGTAGGGTATTGGGGTGGTGGTGCGCTGTTATAGTGGAGAAAGGATGAAGCCTGGTTGGTCCGTTGTATATCAGGCTCTCATACAGAGCAGCATCAGGTTCCGGTGCCGATGTTTGCACGGAATGGATGCGGAAAGCCCCTCACTAGCAAGCTCATGGGTAGAGGGGGTGGGCTATATTTGCTATCCAAAGAGACAAGAGGCGAGGTGAGGCGTGGTTGTCTCCGTGGCCAGCAGATTTGGTGCGTGTGGCTCGAGAACGGGCCAGACTCTGGGAGACGGGAAGGCGTGGTACGCTCGGGTCGATACCGCGAAGTAGCGCGATGCCAAGATCGCAGAGAAGAGGGTGGAAGATAATGGGGGTGGTCTGGTTGTGTGAACGTCAGGGCGAAAATTCTAGGTCTGTCTGGCGAGAAGGGCAAACAAGAGAGAAGGCGTGGGAGGGTGATCGGCAAAGTCGATTAGCCGTCTGGCGTGTTTGACGTGGGCTTCCTGGTCCGGTTTCCGGTTTGGTCTGGTGGGGTTCAGGGCGGAAAAGGTGGATGCTGAGAGGTCGGGGTATGCATTTCCCGTTGCGAAGAGGTGCCGACGTTTGTGTGCCGCAGCGACTGGTGCGAATCATAGATGATCTAGGCCTCTGCGTGACCGAATTGCAGGCTGGGCCAACCAATGGCTGCTCCTGCCGTCATTCCCCATTGTTACTGCGATCGCTGCAAACCGGAAAGTAACTTAGCGACCACGGAGTAGCCGGTCGGCGCTCTTGGAGTGGCAGGGGTATGGAGGATGCCGTGATGATGGACTCGCCTAGATCGTTCGATCCAGAGATGTTCATGCACCTTCCTGCGTGGTCAAGGATCGCAGAACGGTTTGCTTGGCCCGGGCGATGCGAACCTGGCCGACATCACGCGGCTAGCGCAAAATATTGCCACTGCTCGTATCGGCAAAGCGACACTCTTGTTGGTTTGGGAGGCAGCGAAGACACCCAATTGATCTATTTCATCAATGCTGAACCTGCGATATCCTGTGGTGGGGCAGAAAGAGCCTTGGCATACCCATAGCACGGATGGCCTGGTCACCTCATCAGAATCTTCTGATCGCAGTGGGATCGCATGAAAGTTGCGTGGCCAGGTGTTCCAAGCGAGGCACAATGCTTAAGAGGACCCCACCATACATGAGATCTCCGCTGTTCCCGAGAGTTTTCCGAGTTGTCGGGAATCCGAATTTCTCGTCGAGCTCATCAGGGATTCTGATACACATACCCACCTGATTCGGTTGAGGAGTTCCTCCTGGGGGACAGAGATCGCGATGAAGTAATGGGGCGATATCCCCCGGGTGGCGAATTTGATAGTCAGGTGCTTGGGTCGTTTATCTGGACCTCGTCTCGCTGGTGTACGGCGCCACAGCCCAAGTGGGCACTCGGCCGCCGAACCGGCCCGCCAGCGTTCTCCAGGAGCCGCATTCAGAGCTGTAGGGTAATGGTGAGTGCCGTTGAGCGTCGGTTGTATAAAACACACCGCGCACCAAAAGTTTCCCCGACAAAGGGGAGAGTTCTCTCAGCAGCTGCGCACTAAGCTGTAAACTAGTAGCAAGTTGCAGTGGACTTATCTCGGGACATTCTCTGTCTTTTACGGTTTCAGGTCGACGCGCCCAAACTCGAAACGGCTAGTTCAATGGCTACCCGCTGCTCCTCGGGCGGAATGTTTGTGTCGCCCAATCGACGAAGCCCATCATATCAAGAGGGCCACCATAGCTAGATACCATTGCTCACACCTCGAGGTCAAGATTCGAGTGTGCTGATAACCAAGAGGTCGCTGCCCGGGCCAAAGCGAAGCTTTGTTTATCTTGTGATATAGTTTGCCGTTTGAAGGCATGTGATTTCCTGAAGACGCTTGCGCGCCGCATGCGTCCTGTAGACCCGGCCGGGAAACGTTGCACAGCATGACGACCGGCGCCGGAGTTACCAACATGAGGGTAAAGCAAACAAAACACCGACCATTAAACAGCAATCCAGATAAGCATAATGACGATGTCCAGGCCCTTTGCCTCGCCGTCCCACTTAAAGCTCCACATGCCGTCTGTCTTCTCATTCCAGTATCCGCCCGTAGCGCTGTGCATGCCACGTCGACCGGCCTGTCCCTTCTTGGACGCTCCCTCCGCATCTGTTGAGGTTGTTGTTGGCTTGTTTAGCTGTGAGGTGGGCACTACATGCTGGACGATGGTGCTGTTGATAGCGAACTTGTAGGTCGGTGCAGAGCCGCCCTGAGGCGTGGCCTCTGACATTACGGCTTTGAGCATTTTGTTCTTTAAAATGAGTGGAATCGTTAGCCCGATGTCTTGGAAATAGCCGAGTATTGGGGTCCAACGTACGATGATGGTCTCGTTCCACTGCGCAGTCTTGGGGTGCTCGTAGAATTCGATGTTTTCAAGAACGCTATTGCAAACCTGTCGCGGGAATGTTAGCTGCGTCCTCTCGCGTCGTTGTTGGCAGCAGCCTCGCGTCCCTGGGCTAGAGGAGTGGGACGGGGTCGACGCACATCGTTGGCGATCTGCTCGAGGCGCTTGAGCGCAATCGGCTGTTCCCAGTCAGTCATAAATGATCTCCGATTTCGTTATTATTGTCATTAATCGCAGCCATACAGAGTTCGTCTGGGAGGCCATTGTGTCTATTGGGTCCCGTCGTTGTGCTGAGGAGAGGATGTTGATTCTGCTGTCGGTATTTTTGTCGAACGCTTTGCAGCAGCCGTAGCAACCGGGAATGTGATTTGCCGCTGATAGGGATTCGGTGGCGAAGCCCTGTGCCGGATCGAACTACTGCGTAGGAGTACTCAAGCGTACCGGGTCGTGTATTGCAGTTGCTGATGGTTATCGCGACGGGGAGCGGTTGTTGTGGGGTTACGCCAAGGTATTGATCCGTATTGATACCCAATCTCCCTTTCCAGAGCTATCTTGACCAAACAGACCCCCTAGCAGAAAACCGCGGATTCACCAGCCTCATGGGCGCTTTGACCTTGCACAGCTGCTGCGGGGCAACCAACACGCGACGCCTCAGCACGTGACCTTGCGACCTTTGGCTTGTCCAATGACGCAGCGTTCTGCCAGTGCGAGTCCTGGACAGACCCACGTGCTCTCCGGCGCGGGGCCAACCAATGTGCGTTCTCATTGATCAATTGAAGTTCCAACTCCTGCGCCTCCAACGGGTAGTGTCTCGAGTGCTTGCTGTGAGGTATAATCTCTCGTCGTGGTGACACCAAGAGCAAGTGTATCAAGCCTACTCAAATCCGGCAAATTCCATTTCTTCGCACTGACCGACGCCGCCAGACCAACTCCCCTTCCGCCCGGCTACACCGTCGTCCTTCGGACCACATACACTATTGATAATCCTTTCCCACAATGTCTAGCCAGCCTCTACTCCAGACCGCGCCAGGTCCGTCCTTCCTCGCAGCTTAAACCCAACGTTTCAAGCCTCCCTTCTAACCCCGACCTTTACTCACCAGGCAAGCGCATCGCCCTTCCCACGCGGGTCGAGCCTAAAGTCTTCTTCGCCAACGAGCGCACCTTCCTCTCATGGCTTAACTTCACCGTGATCCTCGGCGCGCTCGCCATCGGAATGCTCAACTTTGGCGACCGGCCGGCTTTCATTTCGGCCTTCCTCTTCACGGGCGTCGCCATGGCGACCATGATATACGCGCTCATAACGTACCACTGGCGAGCGAAGTCGATACGGATGCGGGGCCAGGCCGGGTTTGACGACCGTTTCGGCCCGACGTTCCTGACCATCATTCTGTTCCTGGCCGTGGTGGTCAACTTTGTGCTGAGGATCACGTACTCGTCCCAGGATCAGAACCCTTGAACCGCGGGATAAGAGTACAAGGGTATTCATTCCGATTGCCCATTCGGCCGGGCAGCGAAGACGGAGGATGAAGGATTGTAAGCTATATCGGTGCTATGCCCGAGGGTGTATCACTTGACTGGGTGTTGTGGATTGCATGGCGCTGCATTCGCATCGGTCTGCATGGGCTTGGGTATGTGATGGCTAGATTGTGCCAGAGGAAACGGGGATTAACTGCATTTACGACTGGATCCATACTCTTGGCGTTGTTAGCGGTCTCAAAGCACTTAGGTAGTTTGTCATGGCACCGATATCACGACATTTTTTATACAGCCGGGCGATGTATTTCGCTCTTTGTTCGAATGCATGGCGGCCGGAACTGGCTCCGAGCGGGAGGTAAGCACCGCCCTGGACAGTGCTACATTACCTGGCTCCCTGCTTCGTAAATATGCTGGGTATCATGGGTACAGTTCAGACTTGGAACCCGCTGGCGCACTTCCCTCGGGTCTAGCTCACTTCTGGGGTTTCAAGAACCGAAGCATGGCTGCTGTGCGAAACCATGGGAAATTTCCAGCCACCACTTCAGCCAACTAATCCCATGCTCTTCTTCCGCAGGTACTCAATGTGTTGCTCGTTTGTTTGCAGAGATATGTTCTTTCCGCCCTTCAACTCGTCCAGCCGTACCCGGGAGAGCAGGACAACCATATGTGCTTTGTATCTGATCTTTGCCGGTCTAACCGCTTGCTCGTGGATGGTCGGTCGTATCGTCTCAAAGTACTCGTCACCAGCGTCCTCCTCGTCATCGTGGTCGACCGCCATAAATGAGTCCTCCACCATTGACGGATCCTCTACCGGTCGGGACGTCTCCTCCCACATTGTCTCGCTAAGTATGTTATACTGGAACCATTTCTGTTCTGCCTCGGCGATACGCCGCCTGACTAACTCGGAGATGGTGATGAGCTTGCAGGAGGCGGCCGACTTGGCGCATAAGAGTACGACGCCTGGAAAGACTGTCCGATCCCACGCGCTGAAGCGGCCGAGATGTTCTAGGGCCCGGTCGACGTGTTTGCTAATGCTGGTTGAAGGCATGACCGACATTGTCTTGACCTGAAATCTGGAGTCGAGTTTGGCGAGGAGGGGTTTGTATACTTCGTCGTAAGGGCTGGTTCTTGACGGCTGGGGCTGTGTTTGAGAGTCTGCAGGCCGCCGCTTCTTGGGGTTCGGCGCGTTGTTGTCGCTGAGGAATTTCCGTTTGCTAACGGATGGGTCCGTCGCTGACGGCCGCATCGTGGCTTGGACAGCCCTGGCGACCTGGAGAGTCGCCATGGGGAGTTGGTTGTTTAGATGAACTTGCTGACACCCGGAGTGCTGTTCTGGAAATTCGTTTTGCGGCGATTCGACACTGTGGGGGTTTTATGAGATCTGGTTTATCGATAAGAGATGGCGAGTTGGGGAACAGACGCTGAATCGGTATTTTGCTCAATGTTTATTGTTTAGGGTACCCACCTTGACTTCCGAAGCAATGCACCTTCCATGTAGGCATCTTCTCTCCTCGATAGATTGGGAGTTGTTTAATACCACATTACTTTAGTATTTTCTATTTTCTTCAGATGCAGCCATCGGAGAATGCCAAGGGTCACCGGATGTCGTGGAGAGCCGACTTGTATGTACACAATAAGACGGATGGACTGCATCACTGGATAATTTGACCGTGTTTAACTATATTTGACCAATATTAATTCTCCATAAAGCCTCGGGAATGGACCTTCCCATCTTTCCCCCCCCCTCATTTTCCTCTCCTTCTTGTTTTTGTTATTCTTTTTCTTCTTCTTCCTCTTCTTTTTTTGTTTAATATTTTCTCTCCGTTGGAGAGCGCTGGATTTGCAAAATGGAATGCTGAAGAAAAGATTCCCGATTTCACCTTAGGCCGACTCAACGCCGCACCCATTTACCTGTCCATCGTTTGCTTGCCAAGAGCTGCATGCGTGTGGGCCGATTCGATGCAGCTAACTATTATCACGGGCCAGGTGCCGATCCTGGTATCATGTGTTATCATTGTCCAAGCAAGATGAATGGAGGACTTGAACTGGATGGCGAGATGAATTAACAAAGCGAGCAACCGGGTACATCCAAGGGAACATGATATCGGGAAGCACTTTGTCTAAATATCGTTCCAAAAAAGTTGCAATACCGTAATCATAGGTCTCGCATCGTGTAATTTCAAGACTGCCCTATGCACAAATTGATGCAACCATATGCGTTTAGGATACGCGCTCCTATTCTTAGTGTGGTGTGTTAGGCCAGGATCTTTCCCCGAAACACCTGTCAGGCTGCAGGCGGTCCTGGCTTCTGCCTCCAGAGGTGCATCAAACTGTCCACTAGCAGAGCCAGGGATAGACACTGCCCACTCGCACGGTGTCCACCATTCATCACTTGGTGGGAAGTCTTCCACCATGACTTTTTATTTAGCGCCTTACTACATTAGATCAGACTGCAGGAACTGGCTCAGCAGGTCATGGCCTGCTGTGATAAAATGGTTTAGTAACCGAATCCTCCGGCTGTGGCTGCTCTGATGGAGGCTTTCGCATTCCTTTCTTTTCTGGCTGCGAACCCGGTCACAGCTCAGGTGCTGTGCCAAACAGGTGCCCCACTATTCCCCATGCCTTCTTCACTCTCTGCCCAATCAGGTTCTCGTCGGACCCTTCCCAGATCGCTGCTTGGCCGTGGTCCGGGCGGCGTCCCCCTTGCCCCCCCTTGCATTCATTTTGCCTCCAACCCATCCCAAACAATTTCTCCCGACGGCCGGCGGGCGCAGCGTCTCCCCTTACAACCCGCGTGACAGCGCCCATCACCCCCCCCCAAACTCTCAATCAACTTGCAACCAACTCCTGCCCAGACTCACCAAACCACGCAGAGCGCAGCGCGATCGACCGGTTTTTTTCACATTTCCCACGTTGCGCGCTCATTTCTTCGTTTTATTTCGCAAGCGCTCCTTTTAATATTTTAGGCAACGCTGTCGAGGCTTTCACTAGCTCTCGCGCTTCCCTTTGCAGCCATTTCTTTGCTGGGCACCCGGTCGCAGCAGGGTGTCGCGACTGTTGCGCAGCACCGAGGAGAGTAGTGGCACCGTTTTCCTCTCTGGCCTGGGGGACGGCCACATCAGCCAGCAGCGCAGGTTCCACTTCGGCCTCTCACCGCGCAATCCTGAACTTGGCCGAGCTGCCTAGTTACCCGAGCGCCCAGACCACCTTGACTCACGGGCCCACCGTGAACGCGGCCTGGACGGTTACGTCAGCCTTGGCTGTCCAACCGTGCCATTCCCGAACCACCCCCTTTCCCGTGTCTCGGCCCCTCCCCCGGACGACGCCTTGCGACACCGTGACTGACGGGAACGCCTTAATAACCCCTCCAAACGTCATTCACCTTCTTCCATCCCTCCTTGCCCGACGTCTGTCTCTCCTGACACTCGCGGGCGTTGTTCTCTCGACGTACCTCGCAGGCCATGCCCGTGTTCCGCTTCTGGGGCTCGGATTCGAGGGGAAGCGACAAGACGGTAGAACAAAGTCACCGTCTACCGGACTGCGCCGAGCCCGTTCCGCCACACGCTTCGGGTCTCCCGACGCCGATTTCTCCCAAGAAGCGGCGTCCAAGCTTCGTTGATACGGCTGCCTGCCTGGCTGCTTACCCACCTGCCAAGCGCTTCAAGACAGAGCAGAATGGTGGCTTACCGTCGCCAACGTCTGCGTCGGCCGATGGCGAGGAGGCGAGTATGCTGCGCAGGCCCAGCAAGGCGCTTGATCTGGAGTCGGCAAGAGAGGCCATCCAATATCAGTTTGGCCTCGAGGTCCTCTTGAAGCATGACGAGCTGCGCCTCATCAACCAGGAGTTGGCCAAGTGTCAGATTGCGCTTGAGCAACTCCGACGATGCCATCTCATTCCTTATCCAGTCCAGTGTCCGACGCCCAGTCAGATGCTCGAAATCAGCAGTGGTAAGGGCCCCGCCTTGCAAGCCCGGTCTGGCCAACCCGTGCCGAAATGGGCGCCGCCTTTCGGGGTTGTTGAGGGCCCTTACGCACGTCATTATGCTAAGTGGCTCATCCCTGACCCCATGTTTGATGGCATCCAACCCGATGCCCAAGGCGTTCCTGAGACGGGCCGGGCAAAGGGTGTCGTCGCCGAAGGTAGGACGACGAGGAACAGCATGCCAGATGCGGGAGGATCTCTCAAGCAGCGCTCTGTCCGCGGCCAAGCGGGACAGCGGTTGCAGTCCTTATCCAGTGGATACGCACAGCCGAAGGACAAGCAGGCCCCGTGTATCCTGAAGCGATCCGATGGTATCACAGTCAAGCTTGTATGCATCGAT
This sequence comes from Madurella mycetomatis, assembly GCA_022530565.1. Lineage (NCBI taxonomy): Eukaryota > Fungi > Ascomycota > Sordariomycetes > Sordariales > Madurella > Madurella mycetomatis. The sequence goes on along the minus strand of JAJTVB010000003.1, from coordinate 6,539,708 downwards.
TGCCAGAGATGGGATTTCTCGAGCACGCAGGGCTTTATCAACCATTGCCGCATAGCGCATAGGCGGGACTTCAAGAGCCACGAGGAAGCGGCCGTACACTGTGGTCATCCTATCGAGGTGGACGAGAGCGGGGCCATCATTGGCGACAACAACAAAGCTATTCCTAGTGGTGCTGCGTCTGGCTTGGTTCATCCATTATCAGTCTCCGACGGCCAGACATACAAGGCTCTCTTATCCCGTATCAACGCTTCGCTTGCACTCTACAAGGCCGATAAGCTGCCAAATGCGAGCTGCAAACCTGGCGTTTCAGCCCCGGCCCCGACCAAACCCAATGCTTCGAGGGCTAATTTCGTCGGTTCCTCAGACGCTCCTTACCTTTCACAGCTGATGCAGAAGAAGAGGCTGGGCGGGAATCTAAGGGATCAAATGACCGAAGCCAAGACTAAGGTCGACCTGGACTGGCTCACCCCCGGTGAAGAGTCAGATTCGGAACAGCCGAGCACAATGGATGGCGCCGCTACCCCGGATAAACCATTGGCCCCCATAGCACGCACACCGGCTGTTATGCGGATGCCTGCACGGTTTGCTGTCTCGCCCTCTCAGCCGTCGGTCGTCCCCCGGCCGGCCAGTAGCAAGAGCCATGTCGCAGCACCCGCCGCATCCGCTGATCCCACCGACGCCGGGTCACCGCCCGAACTTCCCGAGATACCCATGTATGATGACGACATTGATGTGGACTTGAGTCCCAACACCATGGCCAGCAACAACGCGCCATCGCTAGTTAGTGACGATGGCGAGTACGACGATGACTCATCGGAAGACGAGTCGGCGTCAGACAGCAGCTGTGAAGATGACCTGGAAACCGAGTCCGTGTCGGACGTTGCCGAGATTAATATTGACGAGGACGACGAAGGGGGACGACGAGGGGAAGATGACACGCCACGACCGATTCCCCGTGGCGGCCATCGTCGGAGAGGCTCTGCCACCAGCAGCGTTAAGCTGAAGAAGGATGGGGAGAGGCATGTCACGTTTGTTACGCCTACGCCTGCTACTGTGGTTCCGAAGCCGGGAAATGGGAAGGGCAGGAGGAAGACAGGGAGGAGGGTATGAGTACGAAGAGAGAGAAGGGTTCTTGCCGCGCCGGGTGCTGCTGGGCCCCTCTGAGCTGATGGGAGAAAGAATACCCTTTTGCTGTTTCAAGTATGGAAACCTGGCACATATAACATTTTTAATGCGACGCAGTGCTTTTTGTTTTTCTTTTCTTTTCGTTCCCTTCAAACCTCCCCGAATTTTGGGGTGGGATTATCAGAGGGATAGGCAACGGAAAGGCGTGTTTTGACTAGCTCGGGGCGCGGGATCGGGGCAATGGAAGCGAGACAAAGCATTCCGAGATACCTGTGTTCTTATCCTCTGCCGTGTTTGGTTTATGCTTCAGCGGTGGAATGTGTTATGGCTCTCATGGTTTGGCAGCTTCTTTTTCCGGAGACGAAGATATGTTACCTTGGTGAGAGAAGGGATAAGAAAGAGATTGGGTTTCTTGATACAAGACAAAGGAAAGGCAAGGCGCAGCGTGCAGGGGGGACTTCTCTGGTGTTTTGCTAATTGTTATTACGGCTTTTTCGGATTGATTCGTTCCTCGGCTCTTGTCTAAAGTACAAAATCCTTGTATCCCAACTACATGTTCTATCTTTGTGCTTGTAGCCCAGCTTAGCTTAGTTTAGAAGGGACGAACTAAATGAAAGGGCGGCGTTAAGGTTACTCTCTCGGGATGGGTCCTGTTGATAGGCCAGACTTATTGTGACATGTCGTGCGCGCCCGCCTGGAGAACAGGGTTGATGCACGCTGTATCTTTTTCGTAACTGTAGGTCTATCTATCGCTCTTTTTATGGCAGACTTGATGGGAAGACCCAGACCCGGATCCCAACCCCCTGTGTATCTCCTTGCCTATTCGCATCCTACCACATGATGATTATTCCCTCGCCAAGAGTGGGGATGAAATCCCTTTATGACTGGTTCTCAACATCAACGCCAGCCGTTGTCGCCATGGCCCGTCACTCTCTGGAGCAACGCCCTTCTCTCCTTCCCAAGGGCTCCTTCCTGAAGCAAACCCCTTTCTCCCTCTGCCTGGACCGATTAGTCAATCTCGACATCAATGTCTAGATCTAGCGCCCCGATAATGTCATCGTCCATGAGTGGCTTATGGATAACAGGGATGCCCGTCTTGGCTTGGCTGCGCTGCTGTTCCTGCAGCTTGGCGATATGGGGCAGCATGCCGCTGCCCGGCTTTGGCGTGCCCGTCCCGTTCGCGGGCGTACTCGCGCCGCTGTCGGCACCGTCCCCGCCCTTCTTCCTCGCGCTGGCACTCGCGCTACCGTCGCTGTCGTTGACGTCGTGCACAAACTTCATGCGCGTCCGTAGCCGCCGGCTGTGGTCGTCGTCGACCTGCTCGCCGCGCTCCAGACGCATCTCGATCTCGCGGGCGCGGGCGCGCTCCTTGAGCTGAGCCTTGCGCACGGCCTCGGTGTTGCGCCGCCTGTTCTCGGCATTGAGGAGCGCGAGCTTCTCCTGCTGTGACAGACCCTTGTTCTCGGGCTTCTTCTTTTGTGACACTAGGGAAGTCCTGAATGCCAGCCGGGGGATCTCGAGGTTTTCGAGCTTCTCCTGAAGCCGGTTGATGGCCTCCTCATCCCCACGGGCGCGCGCCATCTCGAGCTGCCTGGTGAGGTGATCGCGTTCGACGCCACTGTATTTCGCGTGGAGAGTGTTTTGGCGCTTGAGCTTCTCTGAGAGTTCCTGCTCGGTCCAGGTGCGTTTAACGAGCCGGTTGATGTCGTCGATCTTATTGACTAGCTCGGGCTTGGTAGGTACCGATACGCCCTCGGATAGGCAGACTTGCTTGTAGCGGTTCCATTCGGCCTGAAAACGGGTTAGCATGTGAAGAGTGACTTAGCATCATAAGCACCGGCTACGTGCCTCGGTGAAGTCTCGGTCGGAACAGCTGATGAATGGCCATTCACGCTGTGCCTTGCCATGAGCCGCCTTGACGTAAAGATCCACGACCATCTGGTGCCCAGCGTGGTCAGGGATTGCGTAGGGCCGGCCCTGAGAAAAGCCTGGAGGATGTTAGTTGTCCCGTTGCCCGGCTCAGATATCGGGGATGGCTCACCTTTGATGATGGCCATGCGATAGACCTCTTGGCGGGTTGTCGGGTCAGGCCCGATGTTGATGCGAACGAAACAGCCCGTGATGGCTTTCTCGAAGCCAGGATAGAAGCAAACCTCGGCGAAGCGACTCCGGCCGACGCGGACCCTCTCGACGTCGCGCAGATCAGCAGGAGGCATTTCCCTCTGTTCCGGCGTCCTGGACTTTTGCCTTGACTTGCCGGCCCACTCGACATCGCTGTCATGGTCGTCTGGGCTGCGGCTGCGGCGGTATGAAGGGGATCGCTGCCTTCGCCGGTCGTTCTCTCGCTCTCGCTGCTCCTTGCGGCTGGTTCGCTCCTCGCGCGCGCGGCGGAGAGTGTCCATCTTGTCGCTGGTCTCACCGGCCTTGGTTCGGGCGCGCGACGGCTTGCGCGACGCATCCTCGAGATCGGCGGCACTGGCTTTGCGCTTCTTGCTGTCCTTCTCCTGGTTGACCTTGAGCTGGCGCAGCATGCGGTTCTGACGGATGCGCTCGTTCTCCTCCCTACGCTCTGCTAGAATCTGCTCCCGCTCGATTTCGCGCATGTTCATAATCCGTGCCTTTTCCTCATGGCTCTTAAAGAGGCCTTCGACCGGGTACTGATTCGCCTCATCGTCTGCGCTGCGCGATCGGTTCTGGGGAGCGTCCGAGTCGGAGTCGGACTCGTCCATTGGGGCGGACATCTGGGAACCTGGCGACGCAGGAGGCGAGGATCTAGGCAGCGACATGGCGGTTAGCGTTCTGGATGAGACAACCATCGCTCGCTGCCGCGACAAGTGTGAAGCGATTTGGGATGCGAAAGGCGACTGCGATGCTGTTCTCGAGCTGCAGAGGATGGCGCGCACGGTAGATAGAAAAGGTGCGACTGGTGGAAGTAGCACGTGGTGGAAGGAGAGTGCGCCGGAGGCTGTCTATGAAACCGCGAGGCAAACGGGTAGCGCAGTATTGGTGACTGCAAACTTTACCTTCCCACGACCACTTGGCTGCCCCGGGCAGAGGGGCACGGATCAGAAGGGCACCACTCACGCTTCTCCCTCCTCATCCGACTCATCGTCACTCCTCCCACCACGCCTCTTGGCCTTCTTCGCGGGCGTCTTCTTTACAGCGACACCTCTCGTGGGGGTATCTTTTTCCTTGGACGGAGCGGGAGCCGGCGATGGGGAGCGCGACTCGTCGCGGCCCATGTCCATAGGCTCCTCCTCCTCCCCCGACGACACATCGCCACCGGCCAGGGCGAGCAGCTCATCATCAATATCAGACATGGCCGCAGCTCAACGTGGAGAATCCCGGGGAGATACGTGTCGCTGGCTCGTGAGGGCACAATGGGGATGGCGATTGCTCGAGGTTCTTGACAACAATGGGATCCAAATCGAAACGGGCGGCGGCCAAGCGACGCGATGAGGAATCGGATACACGCGGCTGGAGCAATGCCTTGGGCGTTTGCTGTCCGTTTGCTCTAAGGATAGGGGCGGATAACCTCGCAGCAGGCCATTCAAAGCGCTGACGATAGGGGGGAGGGATGCGCAACCCTGGGAGTGCGGGTGCTTGAAAGGTTGATGAAGAGAGGAGGTCCAGGCCCAAAGTCGGGGGCCTGTCAACGCCGGCGATTGGCCGGTGGTCTTGGCGGCCAACTGCTGGGAGACAGGGGTTTGCGCTGCAGCGCGCTTGGCAACTGCCAGCAACGATCTGCCCAACTCGGCGGATAAGATCAGCCCACTTATAAACTCGCCGCGCTTCAACACCAAAGCCAAGTCGCCGTCGAGCTTCCATTACACCACTACCGCCACCATGGCCTCTCCGCTTCCAATCTGGCGCTCAATACGGCATTGTCGGCGCAGCCTCCTGACACAGGCAGCCCAGCAACAACCCGCCCGCCCGCGCACCTCGGCGCGCCTTCTCTCAGCATCCTCATCTGCATCCGCATCGTCACCACCATTACCGCCCTCAACCGACCCCCCCTCCTCCAGCCAAGCCCATGCTCCGACCCGCAAACAAAAGAAACCCCTCACTCCGGCCCAACAAGCCTTCCTCTCGTCGGCGCTGCGAGTCAACCAGGCGGGCGAGCTAGCCGCAACCCTCATCTACACAGCGCAGGCCCCGCCGGTGGTCCGGCGCGAGCCCCACCTCCGCCCGCTGATGCAGCACATGTACGACCAGGAGGCGGGCCACCTGGACACGTTCAACGCGCTACTGGCCAAGCACCGGGTGCGGCCGACGGCGCTGTACCCGGTGTGGTCTGCGCTGGCGACGGGGCTGGGGTGGACGACGGGCGTCATGGGCCGCGAGGCGGCCATGGCGTGCACCGAGGCGGTCGAGACCGAGATCGGGGGCCACTACAACGCGCAGATCCGGGAGCTGCTGGAGATGGTAGCCGGGTGGGAGCGGGAGGGGTACGACGTTGGGGAGGAGTTCACCGAGCTCATCGGCACGCTGCGGAGGATACGCGACGAGGAGCTGGAGCACCTGGACCATGCCGTTGAGCACGACGCGAAAAAAGCCGAGCCGTATTGGTTGCTGACCGGCGTGATCCGGGCTGGTTGTAGGGGAGCGATTTGGGTGGGCGAGCGGGTGTGAGCTGTACGTCTTAAGAAGGGGGGGGGGGGGGGAGGGGGGGCAGAAGACGCAGCTCGGCTTAAAAGGGGTATTAAAACTCTTATATCTATGTAAAACTACCATGTATATTCGTATGAGTAAATAAACCGAGACGGGGGAACGGAAGGGAGAAAAGAGAAGATGTAGAGGAAAGAGGGAGGGCGAGGCAGTACGGCCAGTATAACCCGCTATGCAGAAGCTGGCCTGCTAGGACAAAAGAAAATAAACGCTTGAGCAAACGATGCCGAAACTACGCCAGAAATGCTTGTGATGGTCAATCAGCAAGATCCGCATCCCAAGACGACCCCATAAAACGCCCGCAAAAATGACAACGTAATCTTCTGGGAAAGGATCTCTCCACGATTCCGCCTCACCTTTCCCCTTGGCTAGGGATACGGTCATGATGGATGTTTAATTACTGTGCACAAGAGTCAGCAATCCGCAGTCGCACCAGAGCCAGATGCGGAAAAAGAAAGAAACCCACTATATAGCCAACGGCGCCATCTGATCGACCTGGAACAGCCAATTCCCGTTCATCTCCTCCCCAGCCAGCCAGTGGTAAGGGAACTGCACCAACGGGCCCTGCGTCATGTTGAGCAGCGCTTCGGCCTCTCCGCGTGAGAGCAGCTCGTCGTTTGTATTGAACCCCCGTCGGCTGCCTTTGGTAGTCGCCCGCCGCCTCCGTTTCTGGGATCCCGCTGGCTTGACGTTGCACTGCTGCTGCGTGTCTTGACCACCACCGTTGTTGCCAGACCCCACGCTGACGCCGGTGGAAGGGGGGACAAGTGGTTTCTCTTGCGTCGAAAACGTCGGCCGCCGGTCCTTGTGGTTGCCACTGCAGGGTCTGGGCTGGTCTGCTCCAGCCGGCAACGTGTCGCGGCTCGAATTGACCGCGTGATTGCCCAAGGCGGCCGCCTTCTCCGGATCGCGGACTGGCTGTGTCTCTCCCCCGTGTGGGGCCCCATCGACCAGCCCCTCCTCGTGTAAAGCTGCCTTCTCCTCCAAAGCAGAGTCGATCCCGGTGTGCTCGCCGGCAACGCCCTTTGCCGCGCTGCCCAGAGCGCTCGTCAGCTTCTCGGTCATGGCCTTGCCGGCAGCAAGGGGGCCGGGTGCGCCAATTCCAGCTCCGCCGGCTGCGACCTGGCCCTGCGGCGACCCGGGAACAGAGGGAGCGACGACCTTCTCCGTCTCCTCGCCCGAGCCATGACCATCCATGCTCGCTAGGAAGCGTTTGTTATAGCGCTCAAACTCCTTGTATTCAGTCCAGTTTGTCACTTCCGAATCGGGCATGCACCTGAATACACGCCGGTAGATCCTCGTGTTGTTCTCGGCAGCGCGGCACCAGACCTCGTCGTAAAAGGAAGGGTTGAGCGGGTCGCGCATGCAATCCTTGGTTATGTCGGCCAGCTTGATATCGATGGCGGGCGGGTGGGAGGAACCGTTGCTCGGCCTGCCCGTCGAATCCAGGCGGACCGGAGGGCCCCCAATGTCGGTATCGTCCACTACAGGCAGAGATGGTAGTTGATTTGCTCGGGGGAGCCCAAGCTGCTCGGTCGTCCGCCTGTCGAACGACGGCATTGGCGGCATGCCGCTGTTGCTGAATCCTTCGTCGGGAGACACGGCGCTAGAAGAACGGCGGAGCGTGTGTGGACGCCTAGGGCTATCAATTGTCCCTTTGCCGTCCGCCGAGACATCGCGCACCAGCACCTCACGGTCGCTGACAATGACGGAATCCCTGCCCTGATCCAGACCTTCCTCCTGGGCCAACTTCCACTGGTCAGGGCCGAAGCCTTCGACTTCCCTCTTGTGCTGCTCCACCGGGATGTCAGGATACGCATCGGTAGCTGTGCCTTTCCCCTTGGAGCTTCTGGAAAACCGGCGCCTCCGGCTTGGCCGCTCGTCCGCGCTGGAATCGTGATTAAAGCTATGCCGTGCGTGAGGCGTCGGCGGTGTCTTGGGTGGCTCGACGTGGGTCGACCTGCGCCGCCTTGAGCTCTCGGCTATCGGCGACAGGTCGGAGTCGTCCTCGCCATAGATTCGATCCATCTCTGCCTTAAACTCTTCTGCGCGGTCGAGATCACTCTGACGCTCCTCCTCAAGTATCTCATCGACGTCCAGTCCCAAATGCTCTCGCATCAGGCGCAGACGCAGTGTATGGGCGAACCGCCCGACGCGGTAGGGACGCCCGGCCATGGTCGACCAGATCATATCTGTATCACGCACGATAGCGGCAGCCTCGGAATCGCGGTTACCCAGCATTGATCGTTCGTTGATATTCGCTGATCCAATCAGAGCAATGCGGTCATCGACAATGATGCACTTTGCGTGGATGTACAGTTGCTCCGTCGTGAGGACATTGCTGGGGAACTTGCCCCATTGGCGGAGACTGAAGAACTGGATATAGTCTTCGGGTACGATGCCCGCGGCCGTCAGGCGCCCAAAGATGGAGTGCTCTCCTCGGCAGATGCTGCGGTACTGGCATTGTAGGATTAGTCGGACGCTGGTGCCATCCTGCTGGTCCACCTCGTTCTGGAAGCCCGGCATCAACGGGATCAGGATGACGGCACGCCAATCCTCGTCGTTCTCATGGGCCCGTATGATGCGCCGCACAAGCGCATCGCCGATACCGTTGACCATCTTGGTATTGAGCGTCTCGGTACTTGTGATGAAGAACTGGTTCTCCATGTAGACGAAGTGTTCCGACTCTTCGATCATCTTGATATAGGCCGATTGGATACTGTGCTCCGTGTGCTCCGTGCCGAGTGACCAGGTCGAAGCGGAGCGGAGGATCTGCACCTCACACGTGCCGTTCAAACCCACCGCCTCGAGCTCCTCCGGGTTGCAGTCCGGTGGCGGCAGCAGGAACGGCGTAGGTCTGGTCGGTTTGCGCCCGCGGCGGACATAGTTCCACCGCTGGACGAAGTGGCGAGTGAGGTCTCGTGCTGGCTGACCTACGACTTGCATGGCGATATCGTGCCAGGGCATGCGCGGCGTCCTGGACCTGTCGTACATCTCCTCGTATGGGTCGTGGAGTTTAAAAAAGTCTAGCACCCGAGGGTTCGAGTAGTCCTTACCAGGATACAACTGGCAGTGTTCAGCGTCCTTGGGGCCATCCAGGGCCTCAAAGCCCGTTGGCTTGTCGTCCACCACCGGATGCTGTGGGCAATCCCACCGGCCAAAGCAGAGGTCAATGCCCCCAACAAACGCGATGTCGTGGTCCACGATACAGATCTTTTCATGATGAGCAAAGAAGAACTGGTTCTTCTTAAACTGGTGGGGCGATCGTTGGATGAATATATTCGGGTGGAGGTTGAGCAGTGAGAACTTGGTGTACTCGGAATCGATGGGAATGGCGGCCTCCACATTGCGGTAGACAATGACAAAGACCTTGACGCCTTCGGCAGCCTTCCGCTGGAGCAGTCGGTCGAGACGCCATTTTTGGCTGATACAAGCAGGCCGCCTCATGTAGAGCTCGGGGCTCAACCACCAATCGTGGATGTAGATGACGTCTTTCGCCATGCTGATGGCCCGCGATACGTTCCACATGTAGTCCCGGCCATCGACCAGCCATTGCGCATATACGCCAGTCCGAACAGGTGCGAAGCTGCCGAATCGGTTCTCGAGGTGCCAGGGGGTGTTCTTCAACATCTCCTCGATGGATTCCTCAAACTGAGCGATGAGGTGCTGGTTGGGAGAAAAAAGCTTCACCTTGCGCTCCGACGTGAGTATCTTTATCGTGTGGTGCTTGTTGGCGGGGCGGCGAGCGGACAAATCAAGATTCTCAATATCTTCGTCTCCTTGTTGGCTTTTAGAAGTGGCCTGTTTGTCCTTGTTCTTTTTGCAAACGATCTGGAACTTGGAATCGACGAGATAGACATCGTAGATGTTCATATTCTCGGGCGACTCGACGCAGACGATGTAGCTCTGGCGCACTAAGAACCACTTCCGGCTGTGCCTGGCGATTATTTTATTTGGCGTTAGCACCCGTCGAAAGTCGAGGCCCTTGGATGATTGGATGTGTAGATAGCACTCCTTTCCGTGGTAGCTACCCTCGGCGGCGAGACGGACTCCGAGAGCCGACAGCTCGAGGAAGCGGCAAAGGCGGTTGCTGTCAGCCCTAAACATGAGCCAGCGGATCATGTCCTGGAGGTACTTTTCCAACATCCTCTGCTGCCGCTCAACATATCTCCTCCTCTGCGCTGCTGCCTCGGCAATAACTTGGCTCAGATCGACGTTTGAGCCCAGGGCCGAAGGTTTTCTTCGGCTGGCGAGGTAGGTCATGCGCGACCGCTTTCTGCGCATTGGTAGTCGGTCCTCTGCGTCGGTGCCTTCCTGAGCCGTTGCCTCGCCAGCTGTCATCTCACCTGCCGTCTCTTCGGCGATAGGCGCATCGGCGCCACGGGCATCATCTTGGGTATTGTTGTTGGTGGCAGCGTTGCTGTTATTGTTGAGGTCCTCCTCTTCGTTGTCGTCTAGGCCCCTGACGCCGCGGAGATAGGGAAAGGCGGAAAGGGGAAAGCTCGGCTGCTTGGGCCTCGCGCTGCCTTCGAGACGGTTCGACGGGAACCCCTCGTTGCTCCGAGCCAGCTTGTACTTCCAGTGCAGGTTCAAAATGTCCTTGATTGTCCGCTTGATGGTCCATTTCATCTGACTCGGACCGCTTCCGTACTCAAGCTCCATGGTGAACAACCAATGCCTCTCGCTGTCCTTACCAGGGATCGGCTCGCTGTTCTTGATGCGCAGCCTTAGCTGCTCGAGCAGGACGGGTATCTTTTTGTTTCCATGCTCATCACGCTGGATCATGCTTGCGAACATCAGGACAGCTGGTGCGACGGCGCGGAGCTCTGCCATCAGTTCGGCAGATTTGGTAAAGTCGAACTGCTCTTCCTTCTTCTGCCGCAACAGCTTCAATGCACCCTTGACCTGCCGCCATTTCTGCACTCCGAACGTCGACGCCCGATCCGCCCCGAAGAAGGGCTTCCTGGGGCTCATAGCATCCCCGTCAGACACGCCGCCTCCTAGTGCCGATAGCCGCCTGAAGTGATGTCCTACTCTCAGACCGGAAGGGTTCTCGACTTCCTCGGCTTCGTCGCCCGGCCTGGGCACCCAGGACGGCCCTCTTCTCATGCCGCGCTCTCTCGTCAGACGGTCACGACCTTCCCCTTCGGAGAAACCATGATCGTCGGCGCTCGTAAAGGTAGCACGTCTCAAGAATGAGAGGCGTCCCTGTGGGTTGGGTGTTTCTTGGCTTAGGGAGCTGATCTGAGGCGTGTTGGGCGTAGATTGAGATTCCATCCTCGGCCTCCGTACCCGTCTCTTCCTCTTCTGCTTCCCCCTTGCCGGCCCCGCGGTATTCTCATCGGCAGTTTCCTCGGCGTCTGCGTCAACATCACTGCCCTCGTCCGCCGCACGTGGGAACCGCGGCGGGGGCCGGAGCACCGTTGGGGAGCTGGATGTCGACGCCATCTCGGGGCCCGTGCCGGGCGTCCTTGGGGTCTGCGATCCACTCGGACCGGCGAGTTCTTTCAATATGGCCATAAAACCCGAGCCACGAAGCTTTCCCAATGCCTCTCTTGTGTCCCACGAGCCTGTTCTCGAGTGCGTTGCGGGCGGATCCGGAATTTCCTCCTCCCGGCCAAACTGTACACTTCTCCGCTGGGGAGTAGGCGAGGGAGGTTCGGGGTTATCTGTTGGGCTCGCTGAAGTCGAGTTGGCGGGTACGTCGATGCCCAGAGCAGATAGTTGGGGGTGGTTGCCACGGTCTGGGCGTGGGGGTTGCTTGTCATGGGGAAGACCTCCATTCAAGTAATCGGCTGGCTCATTCTCGGCAATGTTCTGGCCGCGAAGAGAATCTGACCTCGCTGCGAAGTCGAGGTGATCGGAACCGAGCGGGGAGGGCGGCCCAAAGACCTTGGATTGGGGGATCGTCGGCAATTCGTCGAGTGTGCCGGAGGATAGGGTGGTCTCTTTTCGTGCCACGCCGGCAGGCTCTGGTCGGGCTGGTTCGGCCATGCTGGGAGAGGCGGTCTGTCTCTCTAGCTCTGGTGCTAAATGGGGCCGTTCTGGTGTCTGTCGAGTCCCGCGAACAAACTGTTAAAGAGTCCTCAATAACGACCCATAGTGCACTGGTCAAAGTACAGATTTCGTCTCGTGGCCCAAGCCCAGCGGCCAACGTCGACAAGGCCGCACCAACAGGGAACCCCAAACACGTCCGGGATGTTGCACGGCGCGGCAACCAAGGGCCTCGCAGTATTGCCCAGCACAAAAACACATCTAGCACCGCAATCAGCGTCCCGTCTTAATGTACCGAATCCAAACCGAGATTCGACGTAGCGCAAAGGGTTGTCAGGTGGATTCGGGGGCCGCGCGTGGATCGTGTCGATCGCATGTGTCGCTCAGGGTGTGGAACTTGGAGTTGGGCGGGTCCGTAGCAGCTGGTGTTCCGCAGTATTGTACATGTATTATTATACGACAATGTATTATCCAGTACAAACGCACGCAGAACAAGCCCCTGCCGATTTCTAGAAGCCGGCTGCAGACAGCTTCGACTTGCCGAAGCCCGAACGTGGAGGGGCAATTTTGGCTGCAGCCTGTCCCAAGGACAAGGCGTTTAGGACTATTGGTTTGATTCCCAGTCTGGGAGCTGTGGTCCAGCAACTCGGGGGGATACATTCAGTTACACATGTTACAGGACGCCTCCCCGACAGCAAAAATCACCGCCGCTGTGGTTGCAATTTGTTGATTTAATCCGCCCCACAGCGTTCCGTATACTTAGGCTCAACCCTGGCTAAGCCCCATGTTTCAGACAACGTGGTGTACCCAATGGCGCCTGCAAGCCACATCGAGAAGATCGCAGTGTGGGAACAAGGGAGCATATAATTTTGATGTAAAACATGCAGAAGGTTGATCAGGATAGTAATTTAGTATGCTGCCTGTACCTAGGATAGGTGCCTGATGCTGGCTGCGAGCTGAACAATCACCCGTTCAGTACAGGTACTGTACGTAACTTTGGCAACACGTACAGTAGATCGCTTACTACAGGGGGTGCCCCGCCTGCAGTGCAGTGACTTGCTGCTGTGGTTTTGGCGGGGTCCCAAATTCGCGTCTCAATCAGACGACGCGTCGATGCTTCTCTGGTATTTGGTATACACCGACCGCCGAGCAGTACTGCTGTCAGAATGCCCAGGTACAGAGCAACAGGAAAACTGTGATAGGACATCGGAGACTAACAAGAACCTAGAGAAATAATTACTATTCAGGCCGGCCAGTGCGGCAATAGCAGTCAGTCCCCTCCCCACAGCGCCCCAGGCGGCCGGGCGCGGTCTCACTCAAAGCCCGCGCAAAAGGCTAACTTGGCCGTGCAAAGTCGGCAGTCAGTTCTGGCAGCAGCTCTGCCAGGAGCATGGTATCAGCCAAGACGGGAACCTCGAGGATTTCGCAACCGAAGGCGGTGATCGGAAGGATGTCTTCTACTATCAGAGCGATGACACGCGATACATCCCCAGGGCGATCCTCATCGACCTCGAGCCTCGGGTACGCCCTTCTAGCCGCTAGGCTTTGTGCGAAATGCTAAGCGCTGTTCAGGTGATTCATGGAATCCAAACGGGGCCATACAGAAACATCTACAACCCCGAGAACTTCTATGTGGGCAAGAGTGGCATCGGAGCTGGAAACAACTGGGGCGACGGGTACCAGACCGGAGAGTTGGTGCATGAAGAAATCGTGGAGATGATTGACCGGGAGGCGGACGGCAGTGACTCGCTCGAAGTAAGCATTTGACACCCACATAGCGCTTTACCCGTGACGTTTGGCTCACGGGTGGACAGGGCTTCATGATGCTCCACTCCATCGCTGGAGGCACAGGCTCGGGCTTGGGATCTTTCCTTCTGGAGAGGTTAAACGACCGATTTCCGAAGAAGATCATACAGACATACTCGGTCTTTCCAGACACGACCAACTCGGGCGACGTTGTTGTCCACCCATACAATAGCGTGCTGACCATGAGGAGGCTAACACAAAACGCCGACTCGGTCGTCGTCCTCGACAACGGAGCCCTCTCGCACATCGCCGCCGACAGACTCCACATGCAGGAGCCATCATTCCAGCAGACGAACCAGCTCGTGTCGACCGTCATGTCCGCCAGCACCACGACCCTCCGATACCCCGGCTACATGCACAACGACCTTGTCAGCATCCTCGCCTCGCTAATCCCCACCCCACGCTGCCACTTCCTCATGACGGCGTACACGCCGTTCACCGGCGATCAGGTCGAGCAGGCCAAGACGGTGCGCAAGACCACCGTTTTGGACGTCATGCGGCGGCTGCTGCAGCCGAAGAACCGCATGGTGTCCACAGTACCCGGCAAGAAGAGCTGCTACATCTCCATTCTCAACGTGATCCAGGGCGAGGTCGACCCGACCGACGTGCATAAGAGCCTGCTGCGTATCCGGGAGCGTCGCCTAGCAACCTTTATCCCCTGGGGTCCTGCGAGCATCCAGGTGGCGTTGACCAAGAGGAGCCCTTATATCCCGATGGCACACCGCGTCAGCGGGCTGATGCTGGCCAACCACACCAGTATCGCCACGGTAAGTTTGAGCCCCCCGCCTCCTTTTATCCGACAACGTGCCACTGACTGGTTCATGTAGCTCTTCAAGAGGATATTCAGGCAGTACGAGGGCATGCGGAAGCGGAACGCCTTCTTGGACGGCTATAAGAAGACGGCACCGTTTGCGGACAATCTCAGCGAATTTGACGAGGCCAAGGAGGTAGTCGCGGATCTCATTGCCGAGTACGAGGCAGCTGAGGACGCCAATTATTTGAACCCGGATCTGGGCGACCAGCCAGCCTCTGCCGAGGCTGATAAGAGGATGGGGTGAGGAAAGGTTGTCCCGGCCAGGTGGCGATATTTGCGTTTTGGTTTTGGCTTGGCCAGGTTATGGAGGGGTATTATTGGCATTGCTCGAGTGATATGACAAAAGGCGTTCAGGAGCAGCAAGAGACGGCGAATGGCCGGACCGGACTAGCTGCAGAATTGTTGTCATTGCTATACCACAATAAAGGGTCATGTATGCAAAGCTATTGTATACCCACGGTGGCGGGTTGCGGCAACCCCAGAGGCATTCATATCTCATATCAGTTTGCCTGTCACCCCAGGAGCCCCTTCGCAACATCCCATTCCCGGAGTGTCCAATCCAAGGAACGGAGCATACTGTACAGCCCGCATGTATTCTCGCTCAGGGCGATTCTAAACCGTATGTACAGAGCTGACACAAGAGACAGATAAAAGCCCAGACGATCCCGGCGAGAGGTATTGCTTTCCCGTACCCCAATCTCTAGCAAGCCTTTGGTTTCCCAGCTCCCTGTTTGAGATCACCCTGATGATGATAAGGCCACCCCAATCTCCCAATGTATCCTATCTCCTTCTCCCGCACCATCCCGTCATCCTCTTACTTCCGATACCACATCCTTGTGATCTTGGTATTCCGCATCTTCCTCTGCAGCTGGAAGATACCGTACATCAGCGCCTCGCTGGTGGGCGGGCACCCGGGGACGTAGACATCGACCGGCACGATCCTGTCACACCCGCGTACCACGCTATAGCTGTAATGGTAATAGCCGCCACCGTTCGCGCATGAGCCCTGTTGACATTGTCACGAAAGAAAGTTAGGAAAGGCCCTGTCCGGACAGACCGCGGTTGTTTCGGCGGAGCGGGGAGGGACATACCATGCTGATAACCCAGCGCGGCTCGGGCATCTGGTCGTACACCTGGCGCAGCGCGGGCGCCATCTTGTTCGTCAGCGTGCCCGCCACAATCATGACGTCCGACTGCCGCGGCGAGGCACGGAAGATGATTCCCAGCCTATCTTGGTCGTAACGGGGCGTCGAAAGGTGCATCATCTCGACAGCGCAGCAGGCCAGACCGAACGTCATGGGCCAGAGCGAGCCCTGGCGGGCCCAGTTGGTGATGATGTCGAGGGTCGTGCTGGAAGGGACTTGTCAGACACCCGGCCAATCGTCGCTTTCGCCCGCTGTCAGGGTTGGGGGAGAGACATACAGCGCGTACTGGACCAGGCCCTTGGTCGGTTCCTGGCTGGGAAGCGGGACTTCCTTGCGCTCGCGCCCTACGAGGCCGTATCCGCCGTGCGGCTGGACGGCGGCGCCCGAGGCATCTTTGCGAGAAGACGACGAGATGGCGGCGGCGGCGCGGAAGGGGGCGAGCTGGGTCGTCGGCCTCGCTGTGCAATTAATTGACTCGTTAGCTCCCGGTCCAAGTGCATTGCCAATATCCGCCACCGAAATCAAACACAAAAGTCGTCATTGTCGGCAAGCCTCACCTCGCAGGGCCAGCGAGGCGCCTGTCCTCGCTGAAGAAAGCATTTTCCGCAGTGTCTGCGTAGGAAACAGCGATAAGGAGTGGAGAGGTCCGGGTCGGCAGAGAGCGGTCGCAGGCAAAGGAAACGGGCTCCTTCCCCACGGGACAGGATGGCGGTTGAGGCGTCGTTGCGTTGATGTACCGAGCGCTTTTCGCCTCCGGAGCATGGACCAGCACGCTCAGCACAAACTGGCCAGCCATTATTGGCTGATGTCCGGTGTGCACGGGCCAGCATTCAATAACCTTTTTTTTTCCCCCGAGCATTCCCCGATTCACGTCACAGATAGGGATTGTGAACTCGAAAAGCATACTTCGTACTTGAGGGCTGCTATCGTGCACAAGTATCCGAGTTACCGGAACTCTAAGGTACCAGAACGCGGCCCAAAACCACTCCACATGGGAGACAATGCTAGGCTCGGCAAATTATCTCACTCGCGATAATTTTGGATTCAATCCGCTCCAACATAAAATAGATAGTCTGAAGAAGGAAACACCCCCAATTCCTGACTACGTCACAGCTTAAACGCGCCACTAGTTTGAGGGCCCTTCTGCTCGACCACCTTCTTCCCATCGAGACCCACCACCTCGCCCTTGCGATTGATGACTCTGACCCCGCCCTTCTTCAGGTCGTTCATCGTCTCACGCCGAGCCTCGGCCTTCTTGCTGAGCGGCTTGTTCGCATCGATCCCACCGGCCTTGCGGATGCGCTCCTTCTCGCGCCTGCGCCTGCGCAGCTTCTCCTCGCAGCTCATTTCTTGCCGGGCCACCGGTAGACCGCTCTTGACTACTATCTCGCCCTTCTCAGCTGTATCCCTGCCCGGCGCATATACCTCTTGCGGCGCGATCATGCTTTCGCCTCCAGCCACACCCTGGGCAGTTGTAGGCTGTGCGTCCTCCATGGCAACCGTGGCGA
Organism: Madurella mycetomatis; assembly: GCA_022530565.1. Taxonomy (NCBI): domain Eukaryota; kingdom Fungi; phylum Ascomycota; class Sordariomycetes; order Sordariales; genus Madurella; species Madurella mycetomatis. Next base: position 6,522,648 of record JAJTVB010000003.1, on the reverse strand, counting down.
CGTCCGCAACGACCGTGAGAGTGGGCGCTGCCGGCTTGGGCTTGTAGTGCCAGCTGCTGAGGGCATCGAGCTTAGCGCTGATGTCCTTCCACATGTTCTTGATCTCTTCCTCGTCGCGGCGCGTCTTCTCGTCGGCCTGGCTGACGTAGGCGTCAGGGTTGGCCTTCTTGTCATGTTCCTCCTCGTAGATCTCGGCCAGACTTTTCTTGCCCTTGGTGTCTTCAACGTCGACCAGCCCGCGCCGCGCGTCGTGCGGGTTGCCCAGGGTGTCAGGACGCCGGCGAAGAACTTCATCGAACTCATGAGCCAAGATGCGGCGCTTGATGAGGTCCTCGATAGACTCCGAGACTTCCTCTGTGATGATTGGGACCGGCTTGCCGATATGCTCAAACTCCAAATCCTCTTCCAGCAAAGAGTTGACGGGTCGATCCACAGCTGCCGCTTCGCCCGAGAGGGTCCAGGCCCGTTTGGCGACGAGCTCAGCCTCGAGCTTGCGAATTTCCTCAGCCACCTTGGCTTGCCTCCTCTCGTGGGCCGAACGACGAGACTTTGGGTCGCCGGCCGAGACGTTTGATAATGCGTCCTCGGAATCCGACCTTTCCGACAGATCATCAAAGAGATCGCGGCGGACGTCGTTCTCGGCCCTCTCGATATCGCCTTCGTCTGGTCCCGACAGCGCTGGCAAGTTCTTCGGCTTCCTGGCGCTCCCGGGTTTCTTCTTTTTCGGCGGCGGCGCAAAGAAATCTTTGTAGAAGATGTCGTTTGCGGTGAGGTCGAGGCCAAGATCGTCAAGGTCATTTTGCAAGCCGTTGTTCTCCTCATCGTCACTCCCATCCTCCGAATCTTCCAAATCCTTCTGGCCCAGTGAAGGCTCATCCTCATCATCGCTCTCATCTTCGTCCATTTCCAGGTCCGACTTGTCATCCTCCTCGAGGTTGTCTGCCCCCTTCTTGCTTGGCTTCTTTGGCGCCGAGAAGGGATCCGCATGCCAGTCGACGGATTCATCGTCGCTAAAATGGTCTGTGTTCGGATCTGCGCGTGCATCTTGGTCTTCGAACCACTGCGTCTGCTTGTTGAAGTCGTCTATCGAGAAGAAGCCGTCGTTGAGGCCGTGAGGGTCCTCGACGAACTCCTCAGCATCTTCAACGCCGTCGTCGTCGTCGTTGTCGTCGTCGTCTTCTTCACCCTCAACCTCTTCGCCCTCTTCTTCTTCACCCTCAACCTCTTCTCCATATTGTTCATCCTCTTCCTCGCCATCCTCCTCCGCCTCGAGGTCAAACAGCTCAGTGTCTTCATTCCCAAGACTCGCGCCTTCGTCGTCTGATTCCTCAGTATCCGCCTCGCTGTCCCCGTCGGAGGATGCGCTGACCGACTCATCTTCCCCAGAGCCAACCTCAAATCCGTCTTCGCCGAACTCTATAACCTTAGAGTCCTCGGCATCCTTGTCGGTAGGCCTCTCAACCTCGTTGTTCTCTTCAAGTTCCAGGAGCACTTGACTCGACGCTTGGAGCGCACTCGAAATGATCTTCTTGGCCTGCTGCCACACCTGGCCCGTCTCAAAACCATCGATATGCAGCTTCCTGATTTTCAAGACGGCCGCGTGTTGCTGCGTGTCGTCCCTCTTCCGTTTCTTGCCAGACTGTCGTAACCTCAGCTGCTGGTGGTCGCTGACCTGTCCGGCTAACACGTCGAGAGTCTCCTTGGCTAGGTGAAGCGACCCAGCCGGAAGCAAAGGCGGCGGCTGGAGAAAGACGTGTCGGTTCGAGGGGAAGGTCGAGTCGAGGAAGGCGGCGACAGCCTGGCTATTGTCTCCTGCGTTTGGCGGCGCCATGGTTGGGTTGTGCGTGAGAGTGTGCGAGGTCGATGTGAGAGACGATGTTGTGCTGGCCGTGCCCGCCATGCTTAGCTGCTGTGCACCATTCAGGCCAGAGATGTGAACCCGAGCCGATGCGCAACGAATTTTTTGGGATTTTCGTTGTCCAAAAAAATTCGGATGGGGAAACAGGAGCCCCACTCGGAGCTGGGCTAGATTGGCCAATAGCTGCCAGTTCAGGAAGGCGGTGAGGCTTGCAGTGGGGTAGTCCGTGAACCCCCCGCCCGCCTTGCCAAGCGGCGTTGCGATAGCAAAACGATGTCCCGATTAACTTGCCTACCATCATTCCCCCTTTGCATGACTGCCTATTCCCTCAGTCTGCCAAAAGCGCCCAACAGAGCCATCCTCAAGGGTCATGATGGAATCTCGTGCAAGATACCGGACGTCGAGACTGTGGAAGTCACTCACGCAAAACTTGGGCGGGGTCTTCGTCAAGTGCGGGCCACTTTACCCCGAAGTGTTCATAGGCCACAAATCAGCCGGGGATCTTCTGCTCGATCGCCGAAACACCGCATCGTCAGCTATCTGCAGCCTCAAGGTGCTACATCCGACCCGTCAAAACCTTCCGTGTTCTTTCATTCGGGCCGCTCGTATTCCTGCAGGTATTTCTCAAGGTAGTCGGTGCGTCATTCTTCTCCATCGGCCTAGCATGAGACAAGGGTAGCAAGTGGTGTAAGTTGATTGGTGCACCGGGCGGATAGGTGCTGCAGCTCCAGTACCTTACTACTCCGTATACCCTGCGGTTGTTCAATAACCCCCGAGGCTACTGGGTTGTCTGTGCGTAACTCACGGGCTCACCTCCCGTTTCGTTCCTGGGACAAGCGACCATGGGCCTTAGCACCGCTGCCATGACTCATGGGATACCGCCGAAAAAGTGCCATGTCTCTTGGGCAAATCTGGCTTCTTTGGACTGCAGCATTTTATTTTGACTTGTCATGATATTGGTCACATAGGAGGAAGAATAAAACGGCTGGCGGTAAAGAGCAAGGAGCACCCTTGATGCGCACCTAGCTCGAGAAAATCCCATAGTACTACGCTCCCCGCAGAGAACCATGTCAAAGCGGGCAGGTCTTCGCGTGATCGATGCCCTTACCCGATATCCTGAGGGTACGGATCCCTTACATGATGGTGCTGCTGACACCTGAAGGTAGTATGCAGCCAGGATCCGAGATGTGATTGGTTGCCTAGGACGGAGCGCTCTGCTTCAGGGTCCTGAGGCCCCCTGCCGCCCCGCAGCGTGGGGGACCATCATGGCTCGGCAACGGGCCGCTCACGCGAGCAAAATCTCAGAGGCGGCGGCCGGACATTGGTCGGACGAGGATTGAATTACATGACAGATAAGGAAGACGATTCCTCAACGGTGTATCTCGACGGGATCTCCTCGGGGATTCCCCTTGATAATTTGCGGAATCGGGAATACAACGGCCGCAGTCGCCTCCCCTCTTGGATCGATGATTGCAGCGGCCGGATGCACAAACTCGGCGGGGCAGGCGAGCAGACCGACAGGGAACTGATACAACTCCATGTCTCGCCTTGCCTCGTCTGCCATTTTTGGCCGGCATCGGCAAGGACCCGTACTCTATCGTACAATGGAAGGAAGGAACCAAACTCCGTCAGTTTGAGCGATGGTGCTTTTTTATTGATGCTACCGGACGGCACGTGACGTGCCGTGGCATAGGCCTTGAGCCAGTAAGGTTGACCATTTCGCCCACGTGGGCGTGGAACAGCGCGCAGACTCGAGCAGAATCGCCACTTGCAAGCCATAGTTCACAACCAACTTGCACATAAGCGACCGCTCGCTTCGGACAAGATGCAGCAACCATGACGAGACATGCCGTCAAGGATAACGAGACTGTTACGCTGAGTTCGTTAGCCCGCCATTTGTCGAAGCTGCTGCTGCAGCATTATGCGCGTAAAAGCGGGAGCTTCAGGACACTATACCGATATTCGCATGTTCCGTCGCGGCAGCAACTCACCATACATCCGTCCCGCAGCCAGAATGGCGGAAGTGCTCCTACTCCTTGACCGAGATGGTGTCTTCATGTCGGTAGTCCACCACTCTAGACCCATTGCTTTCCCGTCCGCGGGATTCTGATAGCCCAGAACGCAGAGTTGAAAGGAGCCAATCAAAACACCCAATTCGCCGACGTCACATGTACTTTGTGGACAGAGAACCTGTCGACAAATCGAAGGCAGCAAGACCCGATGTGTAACGCCGAGTTGGCGGCAGGGATTTGCAGCGTTCTCTTGGTGGCGGGGCCCTTGTGCTTAACCCCTGCTCGACTGATTGCTCACGTCCATCGAAGCTGCACGCACAGCGGAGCTCGTGCCTTGCCCAAGTGACCCCACCAAAGTACTTCTTTCTTGTACCTTATATTTCCACCATGACACCGGCGCCTTTGTTCGCCTCTGTGCCCATTGTTGGTTTCGGATCTTCGCACACATATAACTGGGCCTTTGCCAATTCTTCTTGCCCATTCCCGTTGCTCGATTGTTTCGAAACTCTCCCTAGCGCCAACCATCCAATTCCTGGTCAAGAAGCGGTTGAAACATCCGAACCGACGACTCGAACCAACGACTCGAACCAACGCCTCAAACCAGCTAACTTTGGCTGCCGGCCGTCACCGTCGTCAAAGCTGGCAACCGCTCACCAGCCATCTCGAAGGTCAATAAACTCGCCGAAGCACGTAAATGAAATACGGGGAACAATTCGAGAAGGAATCTGTCCCACAATGGAGTCTTCGTAGGTTCAACTCCGCTCCCACACCTCATCGCCGCCTTATCACAAGACATGGCTATTACCTGACCAACTGGCCGATGCTAATCTGTTTCTCGCCCAGATAACATCGACTACAATTCTCTAAAGCACCACATCAAGGTGCACACGACCAAGGACCAGGCAACGGCCATTGCGATCCCAGGTCACCAGGATGCGGCGCTGCGGAAGTTTGAAGATGAGCTATACTCAGAGTTGTGCAGACAGCACGATCGGGTCGATCTGTTCGTCACGAGCAAAGCCGATGAGATCGCAAGGCGGCTGAGTATGTTGTCCTACACCGTCTTTCCCCCCTCCCCCCTTTTCCCACAAACACCGACCAGCTGACCCCCATGTCTCAGATCACTTGTCAAACCAAGTACACCGCCTGATACTTCGCTGCGCAACGTCGGGGCAGGACCGTATGCCCCTAAAGCGACGGCAGCGGTTCGCCAAGTACGAGCAGGAGCTGATACGATGTGGCGACGACATCCGCGCCCTGCAGCGCTTCGTCAGTGCTCAGATCGTCGCGTTCCGCAAAATCCTCAAAAAGTACAGGAAGTGGACCGGCTCGTCAACCCTAGGGTCCCGTTTCAGGGACAACATCTTATCGCACCCCAAGAGTTTCACAAGACGGGACTTCTCGCAGCTGCAGTCCCGCTATGACGACTTACTTCGAACACTGCAAGCTGCAATACCCGCCGACCTGAGCAATAATGTCCCACCTGCCGTCGAATCGAGGCGTTCCCGCCTGCCCAGCATTCAAGTCTCACCAAGCGAGACAATTGTCGCCTCCGGGTCGCAGCAGTCTACGGCCAGATACTGGAACGAGTACGACCACGGCAGCGAAGCAGGCGACCTGACTCAGAATGCAGACGGTGAGTACGCAATCTACATTGATCCCGACGCAGACGTCAGCTTCCCAGGGATGAAGGCGCTGGGCACGTTCTTCACAACACCGGTTCAGAAATTCAACTTATGGATATCCCGTCGCCAACAAGACACGAACGACGACGAGAGGGGCCCTCTCCTGCCCACCCATTCTAGCGCCAGCGCATACGGATCCACCACACAATCGCTCGAACCCAGCTGCTCCAGCAGCTCCCCAAGCGGCGGGCCCGTCGCCTCGTCCGCCGTCGTGGCCGACACGGACGCCGAAGATGGGTACCGCCCCTCGAGCTGGCACAGCCGGCGCGGCTCGTACGGAGGGTACGCCTCGTCCGAGGAAGGGAACTACTTCCCCACGGGCTACCGCGCGCACTACGCCGCGCTCCCCAGCATCAGCGAGCAGCGGATGATGCAGTATCGGGAGCGGGTCCTCTTCTGGGGCACGTGGGGCTGCTACGGCGTGTCGTTTGTGCTGATGGGGATCGCGGCCGTCCTGGTGGTGGCGGGCCGCAACCGGATGCGTCTCGAGGTGGACGCGGGCGTGACGCTGGGCATCATGACCAGCCTGGGCCTAGCGTGCGCGGCGCTGTGCATGGCGTGCTCGAGGCAGAAGAAGTCGCCATGGCTGACCAAGGCGGCGGTGTGGGCTACTTTTGCGGTGGCGTGCGTTGCAAATGGGGTGTTGCTTGTGTTGGTTATGGGGAGAGCGAAATTATGAGAGGGGAGGTGGATTTGGGGGGTCTGTACACAAGCGGGATGGGTTACATTATAGGAATGGGACAAACGGCCGCAAAGGGGAGTTGTTTCAACAGTCGGTAAACACATCGCCTTTTTGGGTTATGAACTTCTCTATTGTAGGCGCATATCAGGATCAGGGATGGCATACGGTCAATCAGCTGAAATACCCGGACGGGACTGTATGATGTAGGAGGCGGGAGAGGTAGCTCAGGATGCAAGTTCCGATGAGCATTGGGTGACGCAACACTGAGTATGCACGGGGCAGAGTTAGGGAAGCATTGAGCAGAGAATGTGATGATATAAGAATTTGATTAGTGAACATGGCGGTAGTGAGTGAGAAGGAATCGTCCGTGCAGCTCATTCCAGAGCAGCGATGAGCGGACATAGCAGAACAGTTATTGCAGATGAGATAGTTATACGTAAAGATTGATTAAGTGTTCCTCGTACTGAGTAAGGCCGACTCTCACCTAGCACCTCGACCTTGCTGGACGAAACGGTTACTGTGGCACGGAATCAAAAGTTGGATGACAGGGAATTGTGTACCGTAGCCGAGACGGGTACAGATTTGAAAGTAACAATGCAACGAAAGGTGGGACATATGCTTACTTCTTCTTATATATAATACACTTTCTCCGCATTCAGTCTGCAGCTCCACACCCATAACTCAACAAACATCCAGCAGAGGAAAATCACAACAACAAACCGCAAAGATGAGCAAGCTCACCAAGCTCTTTCCCCACGCTCAAACCCCCGTCATCATAAGCGCGCCCATGCTGGGAACCTCCAATGGCACCCTCGCAGCAGAAGTCTCCAAAGCAGGAGGCCTTGGTGAGCCGCCCCTTTAACCAAGTTCCATTCCCGAGCGCAGACTAAACCGAATCTCAGGAATCATTCCGGGTGGCTTCGACTTTTCTCCTTCCTCCCCACGTACGTATCCTGGGGGGTACCGAATTAGTCTTTGTTCCATCTCGGAAGCCCAACGGAGAGATTGAGAGCATCTGGTCCGGGAGGCTCTCCTCCTTCACCCCATCCAAACCCCCTGGAAAGAAAAGACTACTAACACCACCATTCCGCACAAAATCAGAACTCACAGCGCTCACAAACGAGCTAACGGCCGCCCGCGCCCTCCTCTCCCCCCTCCCCACTGCCAGCTCCCCGCTCCCGGTAGGCGTGGGCTTCCTGCTGGTGCACGCCTCGGTGGCGGCGCACTTCCTGAGCACTGTGGTGCCCGTGCTGCGCGCGCACCGGCCGGCGGCCGTGTGGCTGTTCGCGCCGCGCGATGAGGACGTGGCGTCGGGCGTGGTCGGGCGCATCGTCGCGGCGCTCCGCGCCGAGGGCCTCGTCGTCTTCTTCCAGGTCGGCACGGTGGCGAGCGCGCGCCAGGCCGTGCGCGACGGCGCTGATGTGCTCGTCGTGCAGGGCGTCGACGCCGGCGGCCACCAGTTCGCGCGCGGCGGCGCCGGTGTGGTGAGCCTGGTCCCCGAAGTGGTGGATATGTTGGAGGGGTTGGATCTCGAGGGGAAGGAGGTGCCGGTTGTGGCGGCCGGAGGGGTGGTGGATGGACGGGGGGTTGCGGCGGCTTTGGCGTTGGGTGAGTTAATCCCTGGCGGTGGAGGAGTAGTGAGATACTGATGATAGCGGTGGGCGGTCGCGGGGGTGAAGGAGCGGATGGGGTGGTTATGGGCACTAGGGTGGGTGATGCCTTGACCGGGGCGACGGCAGGATCGTCGACTGACTTGGCTGGTAGTTTATTGCTGCCGAAGAGGCCTGGACGCCTGAGTGGCGCCGGAAAATCCTCTTCGAGACAACAGACGGCGGACCGTCGACGGTCAAGTGAGAGGACGACCTACCTCGGAACCGGATGAGGTAGCCTGCTGACATGCGGTCTCAGGACCCCCGTCCTCGATGATATCCAGGGGACACCCGTCTGGCCTAGCGTGTATGACGGGCGAGCTGTCATCGGCAAGTCATGGCTGGACCATGCTGCTGGCATGCCTCTGGACGAAAATATTCGTTTGTTCAAGGAGGCCGACAAGGCAGGCGATGTGTCGCGAAAGATTACGTGGGCGTACGTTTCTCGCCTCTTAAAAATGCTTTCTGGGCCTGGCTGCTAACATCTCAACAGAGGAACCGGCGTGGGCCTGGTGAAGGAGACACGCGGGGCAGGCGACATTGTTAGGGAGGCGCGAGAGACAGCCATTCAAAGACTCCGGAATCTGCAGTCTGGGATATAGGTAGGGACCAGGAAAGCGAGGAATGGAGGAACCTAGTAGTAGTCTATCTCTATGTCTTCTATGTGCCTACCTCGCCTAATCGCCCGGTATAATGCCAAACGCAAGACGCCCTTGTACACAGCTCACAAATCCTCCTTGGCCTCGCTTTCTCCGTTTGTGTTCGTCTCATCTCCCACCTGGTAAACCCTCTTCCCCCCAACCCAGGTCTCCCGAACTTTCAGACGTCTCAACTCCTCCTTACCAACCTTTGTGACATCGTAATCTAACACAACCCAATCCGCAAACGCCCCCTCCTTGATAACGCCAGCCTTCCCCTCCAGAAATGCCCCCTTCGCCGCCCCTCTCGTAAACCCGTCCAGAGCCTGCTCCACGCTTAGCGCCTCTTCGAGGTGCCACCCGCCCTCGTGCCCCGGCGGCCCGACACCAGTGTGCGGGTTTTTCCTTGTCACGGCTGCATACACGCCCTCGAATGGGTTGGGCGGTTCTACGGGGAAGTCACTCCCTAGCACGGGATTGATGTCTAGCAGCGAACGCATGCGGTACGCCTCCGTCCGCGTCCTCTCCTCGCCGAGTCGCCGCTCGGCATAAGCCATGTCCGAAGTGGCGTGGGTAGGCTGGATGGACGGGATGATACCAATCCTGTGCATGCGCTCCTGATCGTCAGGGTGGATGATCTGCGCGTGCTCGATGCGGAAGCGGTGGCGGGACTGGCAGGCTGAGAGGTCTTCCGTTTCTCCCGGGCAGACGCTCTTCAGGGCTGCTTCGAGGGCGTCAATGGTGAGGCGGTTGGCGAGGTCACCGATGGCGTGGATGTTGACCTGGAAGCCTGCCACCGCCCAAGACTTCGCAAGGGAGGTGAGCGTGGACGCGTTGACGAGGAGGGAGCCAGATATGCCGGGCCGGTCGGTGTACGGGTCGATGAGGGCACTGCCCCAGCTTCCGAGAGCGCCATCTGTTTCAGCGTCAGCGACCGTCAACAAAAAGGGGTCTGGTCCGGCCAACCTACCAGCAAACAACTTGACTCCTCTAACCGAAAGCATCCCATCCTCTCTCTCTACCTTTACCGCTTTCCCAGGACAGAAGGTATTCCTCTCGTCGCACTCAATCATCGCATAAACCCTCAGCGTCCAGTCCTCGGTCCGGCTCATTTCCTCGAGCATCGCAATCTCCCCTGGCGTGGTACCCGCGTTGTGCACGCCCACAAGCCCAACCTTATGCAGCTCCCTCATCGCCGATTTGACAAACCCCTTCTTCCTCTCCTTATCGGGCCTCGGCCACAGCGCGGTAACCAAGTCGATCGCATTATCGCAGAAGACGCCCATCCCCGGCGTCCTCACAATCTCCCCGCCGGGCACATCGGGCAGATCTTCGGGCAGCAGGTCCAGCACCGCTTTCGAAACCCAAGTGCAATGCACATCCACCCGATCCAACATAAAGTACTTGCCCCTCAGCCGCTCATCCTCCTCCAGCATATCCTACACCAAGTCAAAAAAGCACAAGTCAGCAATCTGAAAATAAGACAACCCATCACATACCAAGGAGAAGGAGGATACCTGCAGCAGTTGGCATCCCCCCCAAAAGCATCTGATCCCACCCCACTCCCCTGGCCCACTGCGCCCTGGTCCCGACCGCCTCGTCGGGGCTTCTGGAGGCAAGGTACGCAGCTAATCTCTCCCGGACCTCGGCGGGCGACGCAGCGCCAAAGAGATCCGCGGAATGCAAGAACTCGCCGTACTGAATCAGATGGCCGTGCCCGTCCCACAAGCCGGGGATGACGTGGCCCGGGCGTATGGTCTGGGCATCATCATCATCATCATCATCAACATCAACAACAATACCGGACGATGACGACGAGCGCGCGGCAAACACGCGGGTGAAGGTGCCCTTGGAAGACGACACCGAGAAGCAGTTCTCGGCATGGCCGCTATCGGCGTCCTCGATGATGGCGGAGGTGCGGACGGACTGGTAGCAGTACGTCTGGACGTCGTCGCCGGCTGGGCTGTTCGGAATCGGGGGCTGGCCGCTCCATACGCCCAGCGCAGGGACACGCTGTTGCAGGTTGAGGTTGAGGCCGTAGTTGCGGTTGAGGACGACGGCGACGCAGCCTGCTGCCGCGGCTGCGAGGAGGGACAGGCGGAGGCCCCACCGCGATGCTGGTGGTGGTGAGGATGCCGCTGTAGCCATCGGTTCGCCGTCCTGGCCTGGCTTTGGGTGGATTTTTCTTGTCTTTTCTTTTCTCTCTCTCTCTCTCTTTATTCGCCTCGTTTAGTTGACAGGCATGAGATCCAGCGGTCGCGCGACCGATGGAGTTGTGTTGGTGCTGCGTAGCGTAAATTGTTATTACGGGTCGCTAGATTTGCGCATTGTACTGTACATACAGTCAAGGTCGAGTGGCTTTCAGCCAAGTGCCGATTTATAGGGGGGAAAGAAGCGATCTCGCTGAACCCACTCCGGCCCCGGCATCGGCCCCAGATATCCCCAAGATAACCCGGGCTGGTCCGGGTTGGCAGGTAACGGTAACCGTACTAACAGCTTTATCCGGAGACAACCTCACCGCCGACCCCTAAACCCACGAACTCCTCAAAGCGAGATAATCCTACAAGTTAATATACTATGAAGTAGTAATAACTGTCATTCAAACCCGCTAAGCAACACGCGACCTCCCTTGAACCCTACTATAACCTGCCAGGTTCCAATAACCCCTATTAGTCAACCCCCGGAAAAAAAAAAAAAAAAAAAAAAAAAAAAAAAAAAAAAAAAAACCAAACCGAACCCCGCGTTTGCTTCAATGCCAACCAACAGCAATAGCAACAGCAGCACAATCTGCACGGGGCCCAGGAGCCCGTTCGTCCCATATCCATCCCTTAGTTGTACTCGGCGCGTCTCATCTTATCGCATCATATCGCGACTAGTGAGGAAGAAAAGGGAGAAGAAAGAGTCCATCTATATACAAAGGCCGGCTTGAACGGGACCAAGTTCAAAGGGGCTGACAAGAGGGAGAGAACCTCAATCAAAGCTGCATCGCAAAAAAAAAAAAAAAAAACTAATGCAAAACGTAATCCCACTGCTCCGTGTTTACTCCTGACCAAAACCCATCGTCTCTTCCACAGCAATGGTTAGCTTCTGCTGCAACATCTCGAGGGTCTTGTATGGAGGCAGATCCAAACGGTTGAAACTAAACGTCCTGTTGTTAGCAAGGTGCCTCCCATCTACGGCTCGAAGAAGGGGCAGCAAAAGCCGCTACTCACCAAGTATGCGCCTTGGGTAGGTTCGTAATCTCGCCGGCTTTCTCAATCGTGAACCGTCGCGGCCCATCGCTGCCTTGCAGATCCTTGAACCCGTTGACTGGGATACGTGACGTGCCCGTGGTGAACTGCAGCAGCCTCGACTTTTGCTCGCCGTCCCACGACCGCACTGTCTGCCAGAAGAACTGAATCACCTCGTCCGACTCTGTATAGCCGCGGTAATCGGTATGCTTCTTCCAGTCGTCGACGTCAATCTCGGCAATGCCGCCAATCAGCAGTTCCAGCTCCCGCTCGTCAAACACATTGATCAGGTCGTGCGGGATCAGTTCGTGGAAGCCTTCCTTGAACGCTTGGAACTGCTCCGCGATGCGCTTCTCGATCCTCCACTTGACCATCAGGTCCACGTACTCCTTCTTGTTCTCGTTGGTCACCTCGATGTGGCGCCCGTTCGGCTTGAGATCCTCGACAGTCATGACGCCGAATCGTTCGTCCTCAGTCGAGAATGTCTGCTCCAAGATGCCGCCCGATATGTCGTTGTCCAGCGTCCACTGCAGCGACCGGTGGAAGTCGGCATCCACACCCTCCATGTCGGCCAGCACCACCGGCTTGCCCAGAATCATCTTGTACAGGGCCCCAATGAAGAAGGCGTCCAGGAACCGCCGGTGGAAGATGGCCAGGCCGACCACGCGCCCGATGAACTTGAAGTAATTAAGATGCTCGGGGTTGATGCCCGAGTGCGGGTTGATCTGCAGCGTGTAGTTGTCGTGCGCCGAATACTCGAACAGGCAGTAGAAGGGGTTGAACATCTCGTGTGATAGAAGGAAGAAGAACTCTCGAGAAAGACCGCCATAGTCTAGCCCATCTTCGCCGTCAAACTTGATCATCAACCGCTTCTTGAGGTCCGTCGCCGACTGCCGTGAGATCTCGGCAAAAGAATCCTCAAAGATGTGCGACCTCCTGACCTTGATGTGGCACTGCCCGGAGAGGATACGCATCGCTGGCTGCGAGCGGAAGTAGATGAGCTTCCTCCTAAAGTCGCGCTTGTATTGGGGCACGTTCTGGTCGAGCGAAGACGGGAGCCGCGGGTCGTCCCACGTCGTCGTCTTGGTGTTATGGTCGACAAAGTAGACCCGAGCCGTGTTGGTGAGCCGCATTTCCCACCCGCTGGGCAGGGGCCCGAGCTGGGAGACGGGCTGCTGCTGAATAGTACCGCTAGCGTTGTTCTGCCCGCCGTACATCCGGATGTACTGTTGGCGCCGAGGATCGACCCAGGTAGTCGTCCGCGTGTTATGGTCGACAAAGTAGGACCGGCCTTCAGGAGTCCACCGCTGTTCCCAGCCTGGGGGGAGCTCACCTGACCCTGCCGTCGTAGTTCCGGTATGCATCATAGTGGTGGCATTGGCGGCCTGTGTCGCGGCTTGCTGCGCCTGCAGCGTCGGCGAGTTCGAACCAGTACGGTCCTCAGGCAGCGTTCTGTTCTGGTGTCTTTGACGCTCGACTTGCGTGTTCGCTTCGGCATTGCGGGCTTCAGCCGCCCCTGTGCCCGTTGGCCTGTTCCAACTCGTGGTCCTTGTGTTGTGATCGACATAATACGTCCTCCCCAGCTGATCCTCGCGCCGCTCCCACCCGGCTGGCAGCCGGCCCTGCGCATCCTCAAAAGGGCTCAGCGTGCTGTTCGCCTGCCGCGCATGTGCTGATCCGTTAGGGGCCGCCGGAGCGCCCGACGGCGACGACGCTAAGCTTGCTGGGCGATGGGGGATGCTGAATTGTGTGCCCATAGTGGGCGTGCCATTGGGGCCGGACATAGCCGAAGGCGGTCTATCGGAAAGCCGGTCGCCGTTGGGAATGGAAGGTGTTGCTGGACTGAGTTGGGAGGGTCTGGTGGCAGACGATGTCGAGGTGTGCGGGGGCATGCGGGCTGGATTTGTCAGGTTGGTCGAGAGATTGATGATTAGCTTCCCATGTACCACAAGATTGTCTGTCGATTTCTTGAGATCTCGCGTGAGCATCTGATCTGCACCACGTTGGTTCCGGTTAGCTGGCGATAGGGAATGTGGGGGAGGGGGATACATGCCATCAGACTCGGGAATCAGCTCGATGACATCTCCTATTCGGACGTTGATGACGCCAAGGAAGCCCTGATCCTTTTTCTTGAACTTCTTCTGATCGAAGACTTGGACGGCGAGGATGCTGTCCTCATTGACCTTGCTGTTGCCTGTCAGCTCAACGGCTCCATTTGGGCTGGGCGCGCACGCAGCCGGGGTACCACTGACAAGTCGAAACTCTCATTCCAGTATGGGCTGAGCGTCCTCTTGGAAACCTGTGTCGTCTTCGTCTGCTCACCATTGATGGTGGCCACCGCAAAGGGGTCGGGAAGTCCTGCAAAGCGGCGGTTAGTATTTTGCGTATCCGTCGGCCCAGGGGGTAGAGCGGGACACCATACGGAAGACATCTCGCTTGTATAAGCCATCAGCGGCGATGACTAGATGGCAGGGTTAGCATTAAGAGACCGGCAATGATAGTTCGATTGCGAAGGAGCGAGGGGGGCTATTACTTGTAACGCGGAGGTTCGGCTGGCTGTTGCAGCAGGTCAGCCGCTGGTCTCATTCGTAGCCTCCCCCTCGGGGTCTCGAAACTTACGCGGGATGCCCTGAATCGGTCCGGCTGCCGCTCATGATTGCGGGCAGCACAAGTCAAACCTCGCACGTGGGGCCGGATTTTCGTCCACCAGGTCGGCGGTTCACGGATCGAATGCGGGTCGCGGCGGAGGGCAACAAGGGGTCGATCGGAGTGGATGGGGAAGAAGAGGGGGATCCGGCGATGAAGAGTCGATGGATGAGCAGACGCGCAATGCCGGGGCGGACGGGTGCGGAGGAGCAGCGGCAGCAGGCAGGCAGGTAGATCGAGACACGACCTAGAAATCAAGGGAGGGCAAATTGCGAGCGCTGCTGGGCCGTTTTCGAGGGGTGGAAAGCGATGAGGCTGTGCTGGGTTTGGGCCACCCCGCTTTGGGGCCTTCTCTCGTTAATGGCTGGGCCTCTGACCCGAGGGTTTAATAAGCGGTGACGCAGTGGCTGTTCCAGGAGCGAGCCACCTTGCTCTTCATACAGGTCTAGAGCAACAAAAATCGCGGGGCGAGAGATGCACTGACGGCTAGCGGGTGCTTTGGAGATTCGCCGTTGGCGTTCTGAGATGTTTTGTGTCAAGACCGGCCACCGGGGCCATGCAGCGATCAAGCCTCCCTCGCTCGCCCGTGCCACCCCAGCGGGTTTGTGTTGCACTTGTGGAGGGGATTGCCGCCTCCGCCGCGTGCTGAAGCCAGGCGAGCCAGGTAACAGAAACCATCCTCGTTTACGGACCCTTGCCCTCAGAGCAGGGGATGTGCAGCCAATCCCCCTTGGCAGCAGGACGACCCTGAGACTGGATGTCTTACTCTATGCGTACAGTACAAGGAGGTACAGTACTTGGCCCAAAGGACTTTCTAGAAGAATGTAAAGCAGTTATAAACCGCCACCACACCTGCAACACACAGCCAGAACTCCCGCTGAACCTTCTATATGCTCTTCTTTTTTTTCGACCCGTTTCTTTTCCTTTTTTTCGTACGTCTGGATTGTCCCGCACAGGCATGTGGCAATTGCATTGTTGCTGGTGACGAAAGAATGGACGGTGAGTATCGGGGCAGGGGAGGGGCGGTGGGGAGCAGAGGCCTGGTATCTGTTCCGAAGCCTCCATGAGATGTCGCTATGCAGAAATCAAGGCACGGAGCCCGCGCCAGGTTCTCTCTGATCAAAACCTGTTCTCGGCTCGAGGTAGCAGTACTTGCATGCACCGACTTTCCGCTTCATCGACTGATGCGGTCCACGATACATTATCATATCTCCTGTGATTACGGCGCAACATACAATGCTGATGCTGATACGAAGAAAAAAAAAAAATTGCACAGAGTGTGCCCTTCCGTTCTTTTTCCCATTCTCCGTGACGCCTTTGCCGACGTGAAAACAAACAGGCTCGTCCACTTTCAGAAACAGTACACAGTCCTTCCCGGCTCTTATCGTACACCCTGGAAGGCTGTCGTCGTCCGGAGGGGCGAAACCGTACCCAATCCCGCTCTAGATATGTCTTGGGCTCAGTAGGGAGCAAACCCACGGCCCCGGCCACGGTAGCCACCGCGATAGCCGCCTCTTGTGTAGCCGCCCCTTGCGCCGTAGCCTGCGTAGAAACCCCGGCCGCCGCCACGGAAGCCTCCCCGACCGCGTCCCCGCGTCATGCCCGGCACGTTCGTCCGCTTCGGTTCCACCTTGATGTTTCGGCCCTTGAAGACGCTATCGTTGAGAACGAGCGCCTGGGCAACGAGTTGGGGTTCACTAAACTCTACGTATGCGTAGCTGCAAAGTAATGTTGATGTCAGCAGCCCGCACGATTCTCTCCAAGGGTGCGGCAACGAACCCTTTTGGTTGACCAGTGAACTTGTCTAGTAGGATGGTGACGCGGTTGATTGACCCGCAACTCTGGAAGTGTGCCTGCAGCTCTTCCGGAGACGTGGAATAGTCGACATTGCCGACGAATATGCTCCGGTTGTCCACATCCTCCTTGTCCTCGGTCAGGTCCTGGCGAGCCTGGTCGAGCGACGCCTGCATCTCCCTCAGCTTTGCAGCCTCGGCCTCCATTTCCGCCACGCGGCGCTTCATGGCTGAAATCTCCTCCTGGTCGACCAGTCAGTCTCTTGTTTGCGATGGCAGGGCTGCGAGCCGGTCGCGTCGGGGAAAGCGCACCTCATCATTGGCATCGTCGCCCTCGGCGTGCTCCCGCGTCTCATCGTGCGACTTCTCCTCCTCTTTCGGCGAGCCCATCTTCACTCGTTCTCTGGGCCTCTGGGCAAAACTCTGAACGGGTGTTTTATCTAGCCTATGGTAAGTGAGAGAGTTCGTGCGGGGGTGCGCTGGAGTTTCGCTGTTCTGCAGGACGCGGGTCGCGAATCGCGACGGGCTAGCGCCAGGGCTAGGGCCAGGGCTAGGAAGCCACAAACAAGCGGTATCAAGAGCTTACCGGATGGGCGAGGGGGAAATCTGTATCGGGTATGTCCTTGTGCGTGTGCTGCCGCAACAAAACGTACTTCTTCGATTGTCGAAACTACCGCGAGGCTGGCGGAATGGAGTGGTGAGGAGCCTGATGTTTGACGCATATGCTGTGCTGCGGTTACCAGGGTGTCATGTACCTTGTACCCGGCTAATCGTCGGCTCGACACCTGAGTGGGGAGTGCTACATACATCCTTAGCCACCTCATTTATAGCCTGACTTACACAGTGCAGTGGTAGTTGCTTTCCCACGCTGTCCACTCCATCCACTTCCCCAAGTAAATTTGGATCGCTGTTCCATTCGGGGACTCGCCATGGCTAGCTCGGAGTTCATGAATTTGAAATGCTACGAGGCTGCGTCCGAGCGGTTCCAGCTAACCGATAACAATACCATGGTGCACAAGGTAAAGCGCCCGAAAGCGCTCGAGAAACAAACCAAGAGATTATCCGTATTTTCTTCTTGTGTTCACGAACAGAATCTGTCCCGAGGGCATTGCTTCTCCCAAAATAAAGTTCCTGAGCATTTGCTAGCTGATGACTTTCCGCCCAGTGGAGTACACAGCAAGATGTGGCGGCAGATGATTTGTTTGACCAGCCCGATATCGATTGGCTGCCGGGTTCGACCCCACCTATTGCCATCGAAGCCCATTCATCATCACTTTGGGCCGTCTCTTTCCCTATCCCTCTTTCCATCTCCAGCCGACGCAGTCCATCAGCCGGCCAGTCGATCGTAACAGGAATGTCAGTTCACATCAGCCCTGCCACCCGCGATGCCTGGTCCTACGCCGGGCACGGTGATTTCTATGTCGAGGCCAGCGGCAACCGTCACCGTCGCGCAACCATTCCCGAGCTGAAGGCCGTATACAAAGGCTCGGATGGCTCCAGAGATCCGCCCGGTCATTGGTATGAGGCACAGCTCATTCACTACGGTCTACAGCCGTCAAAAACTAAAGGCACCGCCAAGATGAGGCTCTTCGACGCCCTCAACAAAGGGAGCTTGTCAGTGCCTGCGCATATCCTCAAAGTGGAAGGCGACTTGAAAAAGGACTGGAACAAGCGCGAGCGGGAAGCCAAACAAGCGACAAAGTCCGCTCCGGCTGTGGCCACCTCTTCAAAAGGATCCCGGAAGCGAAAAGCCGACGATGCGCAGATTAATGCTAGCTATGAAACCGTCGACATCACTCTCGGCGTTTCTGTCAGCCGCCGGAGGGGTGAGATCCGGGTCATGCCCGCAAACGCAGCACCAAAGAAGGCAAAAACCACCGCGACAGGCTCGGGCGGAAAACTCGCAAAGCCGGCCAAGGCGGCGTCGAAGGGAAAAGGGTCTACTAAGGAGCAGCTGCCTCGACTCTTTCCGCCTCAGTCGCGGCCCAAAAAACAGATTCGATAAGGAAAGCCAGTTCCTCCGCCGCCACATCTACGTCCACAAATCCTTGCCGGTCCTCGAACCATTCCCGGGAAAGCCACCGCTCACAGACCTGAGAGCTCGACGAGGGGCTTCGTCAGCAGGGGCCGCCAAAATCACCACCTTACGTTCTGCGGCTAATGGCTCCGACCCCGATCGACCCGCGCGGACCGGAAGGCGCGGTGTAGTCGCCGCCACAAGCGAGCCGGCCAAGGACGTCCGGCTAAGCCGAACACGCCATTCACCCCAGTCAATACGACCCCCTCTCGTTGGGACTCATTAGACGATAACCGCCCCCAATATCTTATCCGGGATCTCCAATACACGGGTGCGACTCCAGCCATGAATACGGCCATGAAATCGCAGTGACGGGCAGCAGCCTTCACTAGGACTCCTGACGGCCGCTACGAAGTACGCTGTAATGAGCCGCGCAAATTGGTACGTGGTCAGGGCGATGTGGGAATAATCTTCACGCTCGGTGGGTAATGCGTTCTGGGGCTTGTTCGAGCTTGGCGATTTATCTGGGATCGCCCGCTTGATGGACGAGCGGCTGTGGCGGTCATCGCACAGGCCTTTGGAGTTTGATTGGCGTGGCAAGCATATCCTGGACGAGTACAAGGCGGATTATGCGGGGTTTATCAAGTTTCCAGGCGACTGCGAAATATCTGGCAAGGTAGTTGTTTACCGCATGGTCCTTAAGTTGAGGGCCACCGCGTAAGTGGGCGGGGGGCACGGAGCGAGATTAGTCCTCTATCAATGAGACAGCAGTGGGAGGAGAATCGGCTGTAGTCGCTATTGGCGTTGTGGGATCCAGGTGAGCACCTTGGGGACTGTAAATGTGGTAATATATGTACCTCGGCCAAGTACCGCAGCTCCTATCGCTTATCCAGCTTGGTAAAGGATGACGTCATCTTTAACAACAGTGTAGAACGGCCCTAACCCTGCCTGAGGATCAGCCACAGCATGTTTCAGCGAGCAGTTTCAGCCACTTTTAGGCGTCAGTTGTGCAGAGCCATGGCTGCCCCGCAACCGCGCAACCCCTGAATCAGTGCCCCTCCATCGCTTGCTCCGGCTCCATCACAACCCCCAGCCCGCGACAACACTCCCTTGGGACCTTCAGTCTGTTCTGCCATTCTTGCATCTAGCTCCCTTTTGGGTTTAACTCTAGACGCGTCTTTCATTTTCATTCCGCAAGCCATGTCGATCGATATCGAGAAGATATTGGCTGCGTCCCCTGCAACAACGCGGGGCCAGCCGACGCAGCTCTCATGCGACGCCAAAGGAGAGCGCATTGCCTACGCAGTAAGCTGGCCCTCTGTCTCGTTGCTCTCGAAAATGCTGCCATGACCTTGCCCTCACATCAAGCTTCGCAATCCCCAGTCCGGCAAGTCCATCTACCTCCGTAACATAGACGACCCCGCCATCTGCAAGCAATACACGGGCCACACCACCACCACAACAGTAGCCAAGTTCTCTCCATCGGGGTTCTGGGTCGCCTCAGGTGATGTCTCGGGAAAGGTGCGCGTGTGGGACGCCGTCGAGGCGGTCAATACCAAGGGCGAGTACGCTATCATCTCGGGGCGCATCGCCGACATCGCGTGGGATGGTGACAGTCAGCGCATCATCGCTGTCGGCGACGGCCGCGAGCGTTTCGGCCACTGCATCACGGCCGACAGCGGCAACAGCGTTGGCGAGGTTAGCGGCCACAGCAAGGTTGTCAATGCCGTCGCCCTGCGCCAGCAGCGCCCCCTGAGGGCCGCCACCGTCTCGGACGACAGCACCATGTGCTTCCTACACGGCGCACCATTCAAGTTCTCGAGCAAGGCCGCGGGGCTGCATAAGGGGTTTGTGATGGGCACGGCGTTCAGCCCTGACGGAGCGACTCTTGTCACAGTCGGTGCCGATAGGAGGATCCAGCTGTACGACGGCAAGACGGGAGAGCCAACAAAGCAGATCGGCGAGGGCGTGCACACGGGGAGCGTTTTTGCCGTGAGCTGGGCCAAGGACTCGAAGCGATTCGTGACGGCGAGCGCTGACCAGACGGTGCGGATGTGGGATGCCGAAGCGGGCGAATGCATGCAGACATGGCGGCTCGGTGAGGAAGGGAGTGTCAGTGTCGCCGACCAGCAGGTCGGCGTGGTATGGCCGCACAGCAGGACCGACGGGCTCATCATCAGCTTGAGCCTGAGCGGCGATCTCAACTACCTCTCCGAAGGGAGCGCCAAGCCTGTCCGGGTCGTTCAGGGGCACAACAAGAGTGTCACAGCACTAGGAATCGGATCCGACGGCAAGGGAACCACCCTCACAACCGGAAGCTTCGATGGCAGAGTGTGTATCTGGGATGTCTCTACAGGAATTGGTAGCGCGGTAGAGGGTCAGGCCCACTCCAACCAGGTGACACAATTCGCCTCAGCCTCTGGGCAAACATACAGCGTAGGATGGGACGACACGCTGCGCACCATCCAGGAGTCGACAAACAACTTCGTCGGCACCTCGATCTCCCTCACCTCCCAGCCAAAGGGCATCGCCACCACCTTCAGCGGCTACGTCATTGTGGCCGTCCACGATGGCATCGCCGTCTACGCCGCCAACAGCGCCAACAACCAACCGCTTAGCAAGCTCCCCACCAAATTCACCCCCACCGCGGTCGCAGCCCACGGCTCCTTCGTGGCGGTTGGCGCCGACGACAACGCGGTCCAGATCTACACGCTCGAAACAGGCAGCGGCAAGCTCTCTCCGACCACCACCAGGCTGACGGCCTCCACGGCGCAGATCTCGGCCCTCTCCTTCTCCCCGGACGGGAAGCACCTCGCAGTGGGCAACGCGGCGGGTAAGATCGTCGCCTACCGGGCGGGCGGCGCGTGGGACGTGGCCACGGACCGGTGGTCGGCGCACACGGCGCGCGTGCTGAGCGTGGCGTGGAACCGGGCCGGCACGCACGCCGTGAGCGGCGGGCTCGACACTAACGTGCACGTCTGGAGCCTGACCAAGCCGGGAAGCCGGGTCAAGGCGGCCAACGCGCACAAGGACGGCGTGTACGGCGTGGCATGGGTCGACGGCGACCAGAAGGTGGCGAGCTCCGGCGGGGACGCGGCGGTCAAGATATGGGCGGTCAAGGGCCTGCAATAGTGAGCGATGCTTGAAATCGCGATGGGTCTTTGGTTGGCTTCCGTTTATGTAGTAGGGTGGGAGAATGCGAGTATGCAGGCATGGTATTCATGATTACAAGCGGAATTAAACGGTCCCTTGATTGTTGTTTCGGATGTACGTGCTCCAGTGAATTGCCCGCGATCGTGGATCTGACGAATCGTTGGATGTTTTATTAACTGGCCTCGCAAAGAAGGGTATCTCCATATGGAAAATATGTGATTGTAGCCATTCAGGGCTTTTCCTTAAGTCCTTCCAACGCATCCCGTATCTCGAAACGGACCCGTTGTAACCCTTCTAGGGAGATCCACCCAAAACTTTGCGTACCATTTTTGAGACTACCCGGAGTGTTCACCTTAAGGAACTTCCCAACGAGAAAGTCCTGTCCCATCCTTCCGAATTGCTGAGTCCTCTCCGTGAAACACGGACTGAACGTCTCAAAATAAAGCGCAGAAGTAGGCGCACGGTAAAGTATGAGTGGTAAAAGGTGCGGTGGCCTGATGGTCACCCTCCTCAAACTTGGGGCTCCTCATCAACGTCGGGCAGGCAGCCATTTACCCGGGCGTTGTCATTCATGCCTTGGCCAAGGACACCATCAACCTGGTTTCCATGGACGAGATTCTCGTTGACGAGCCCATCATCGACGAGATCACCGTTGAGGAAGCCACCGTTGATGCCGTTCACTACCCCAGCTCCCACGTCTTCCCGGCCCTCCTCCGTGACGATGGGCACGATGGCCTCATCCAGGTCAATTAGCGACGCAGTGCTCTCACGTCTACTGCCATTCTCGCCTCGGCCACCATTAACAGAGGATGGGACGGAGCCAGTAGGAGTGCCAACACCCGACGACTCGGTTCCCTAGTCGAGCCGCAGGTCTCCGTAGCCACCCTCCTCCCCCGGAAAATAACGGTGATTGCCATTGGTCAGTGGCTCCTGCTGTTGCTGTTGCTGTTGCTGTTGCTGCTGCGCCGCCTCACGCTGGAAATGCTCCTCAACATGGGCCAGCTCAGCAAGGCGCTGCTGGAGCTCGAGCTCCTCTGGATAGCAGGTCAGTACCATCCAATCGAACAGGGTAACGCGCTCGGCGGCCGGGACGGGAAACGACGGCGGGGTGTACGGCGGAAGGGCGTCTAACGTGCCTTGGACGATTCGCTCAGTAATGCGGGCGATGGCGGCGGGGAGGTTTCTGGAAAGGGCGAGCCGGGTTAGTTGCCTGGGATTCTACGGCTCGGAAGGAATTCGGGAGGAATTGGAAAGAAAAGGTTGGGGTGCTTACCCAAGCTGTCCGTGGACGGCCCAGTTCTGATCGGCGAGCGACTGGGCAAGCTCGAGTTGGTGATTGTCCATCAGTGTCGGGTTCACGACGACAATCAATGGGGCATCGACGCGCATGGCTTCGAGAACAGTTCCGGAGCCTGGGGCGAAACGTGAGTCTTGTTTGTCGCCAAGAAACAGCTTCTATAAGACGAGAGGGAGCGCACCGCCATGGGAGATGACGCAACCGGCGGGGCGGACGCCGGCCTCGCCGCGGCAAGCCAGCATGTAGTCGGCCATCGCGTCGGTGTAGGCGAACCTGCCGATCTCGATGCCGTGCTCGTCTTCGTCACGGAGACTGTTGATCCGCTGCTCGAAGAGCTGGTAGTCTGGGCCGCACTGAACATCGAGCCGGGTGTAGCCGTGCTCCGCGAGGCACTGCAGGAAGGTCGGGCTGCTGACCTCCTCGATCAGCACGCGGAAGCTCGCCGTCGCACCGACCGTGACAAAGCAGCGACGGCCAGGCAAGCTGGGATGCTCTGCATCAGGGTTAGATTGACCATCGCGGCCGCCAACTCGCTGCCTTTTGTGCTCGGGCTCACCCGACGCGCCACCGTCGACCCCGTTGACCATGGTGGTTGTGGTGGTTATGGTGGTGGTGGCTTCGGGGTCGCCATTGATGGCGGGGCCGGGGCCAGCCCAGGTGTCATCATTGATAAGGTTTGTTGCCATCGTTATCGTGGCAGAATGTTGATAAGGTTTGGCGGTGAGGCGGCTAAATATCGGATATGTGCTTGGAGGTCGGGTAATTTTCAGCGTCCTTGGGAGTGGTGAGCCGGCTAAGCTTCGGAGAGTATCAACATTGTGCGGGTCACATGCTTTCACTCTCTTGTGATTCGTCACCAGCCTATTGTTACACAGGTTGCTCTTTTGGTAACTCTTCAAATGAGCTAGTCAAGCATTCTCGATCAGGCATAAGAGAACAAGGCCAGCAACACTTGGGTCATCTATAGATAAGCTTGGTGTGGATTGTTTTATTTATCCCGTTATCCTAGTTTCAATTGCCGCACGTTCACCCGCATGTCCTATTCGCCGTCTGGATATGCTATTGTGCACTGAGCTGTTCTTAAAGAATCTTAAGTGATATTATAGTTGTTTCTTCGCCCTATAACTTAGTGAGTCTGAGTAGAAAGAGCGAAATCCCATTGTATTCAAATGTCAAATGGACACTGTGGCTGTGCATATGTGGCTTGTGCTTTGTTCCAGAGGATCGGAACTCCAAATTTTTGGCGATACGAGTTTCCACCGCGCATTGCAGCATTGTCCAACCACGACAGCCTCGACCTTCCGGCATGGCCTCCCCCGCCAATTTGTTCCGGCTTTGCCTCCGGACGAGCAGCAGGCAGCTACCAGCCATCCGGGCTGCTGCCGCAATCCAGCAACCTCGTTTGCGCCGACCATTGTCAACGACAGCTCGACGAGCTGCAGCCGACGACGAGGATTTCGACGAGGTTAAGCAGGTCTTTGCCAATCCTGGCGAATTCCTACGAAATTTCCTACGCGATGAGACAATCTCAGACAAAGACCGCGAGGTCGCGAGCCGTATGCTCGACGACTGGTCTAAGGTGCCCGACGACATGCGGAGAGACATTGAGCGTCTCACATCCGAGGTCTCCGACGAAGCTGGGCCGCTACGAAGGCCTCTAGTACCAAAAAGAGAGAGCTTCTGGCACGAAGAGGAGGCCGACACGGATTTAATCACTGATGAGCTTGGCGAGGACGACTTCGATGAGGACGACATGATGGCCATGGGTCACGGCAAGCTCGAGGAGCACCGCGAGTTCAGAGAATACGCGCGCATTGCCGTGTGGGAGATGCCGCTACTCTCGAGTAAGCGAAGCAGAGCTATCCCTTATTAACCGCGATCCAGAAAACTGACTGGCGAGTAGAACTTGCCAAGCCATTCCAACCGCCCTCAGAAGGCGAGGTCCTGCGCTTCCGATACACGACTTACATGGGCGAGTTCCACCCTGCCGATAGGAAGGTTGTCGTCGAGTTCGCACCCAGCGACTTGTCCGGCCTCACCGAAGCTCAACAGTTGAAGCTCAAAAAGCTCGCTGGGCCTAGATACAACCCCGAAAAGGAGATCATCAAGATGAGCTGCGAGAGATTCGAACACCAGGCCCAGAACAAGCGGTATTTGGGAGATCTTGTGGAGAAGATGATTGCTGCCGCAAAGGTAAGAAGTGACAGCCGCTCGACCATATCATGTCCCGTGCTGAACCGACTAGGACCCCACGGATATGTTCGAGGATGTCCCCCTCGACACACGCCATCACAAGTTCAAGACCAGGATCAAGTTCCCGAAGGAGTGGTACCTCACCGAAGAACGGAAGAAGCAGCTTGAGGAACAACGGAAACAGGCGTTGCTCTTGGATGAGCAGAAGAGACGGTCGGGGACTTTGGTTGACGGTGTCGATGCCATCCAACAGGCGCTGGCTACCGCCAAGCAACCTGTGGAGGAGCCCGTCTTGATACGGAGGGGGAAGGCACAAACCCGGCTTCCCCTCCGGCGGTAACGGATTGCGGCTTGCTTTCACCACCTCTAAAGCCGCCGGGGTTGCCAACCTCCCCGTCACCTGGAAGAGCCGGCTCGCGTTTGCTCGGCGGTTGCCTTGCATGGATGGGCCATTGTATTAAAATCCTAGTGTACATCAATCTGCACAAGAACTTATGGAGCCTGTTGTTGATTCTGCTTACCTCATAAGCCTAGCTGGCCTGCCCATTCGCCCAGCGCCAGCGTGAACGACGGGTCTTGCCAGTAACTGCCGTTTAATACCAGCCTAGCTTAGGGGCACCCGCCTCGAAGACGGGCAAAACGATACAACTAAATCTTAGCACTAACCAACGCTAAGTCAGTCTCCATTGAAATATAAGGAGCGTCGAATGCCATTCCCGGCAACCTCCGGAAAGCTTTCTCTGGTGGATTGATGCGCGTGTTTTCCTGCTTTGTGGATATCTGTGGATCAACCGTTTTATCAACATTTAAATTGGCGATTCCACTGTGCTCCGTCTGGAATCTTTCATTAAAATTGGTTTATCCTTTCATTACCCTTCACGACCCAGTGTCATCGTTTATCTCAGCGGGCTGTCCTAGGAGCTGCTCGTCAATTCGTGGTTGTGCTGAGGCAGTGCTGCGCAGTATCAAATGAAGATTTCTTATGCAGTAATACCAAAGCGACGTTAGCCTCGGCATCCCACCATGCGGGGAAGCAGGGGTGGCGCTTCGAAGGGCCCCACATCTGCTCACAAGCAGGGCCATGCAAATCCAGATCTTTCTGCAACGGCGCTCGAAGGACACTATGCAGGCCCGCGCTTGTTAGTACTCATCACTGCACGTCAAAAAGTTGACGTGGGGATATAATTAGGGCCCGGCGCCTAAACAAGAGGGAAAGCTAAAGTCTAGCTGTGTCAAACCTAACAGACACGCTATTCTGTCATGGTTTCTATTGTAAAATAATCTTAAGCCCATGTTTCCAATGATTACCTACACAAGGTCACAGTCGAGACGAACTACGTATGTCGTACAAGACGGTTGATACGACCCCACCGTTGTCCTGTTTTGGGTGGGGGGAGGGTGTGCCTCGGCTCAAGACCCAGGATATACCTGCAGCAACGTGCGGCGGCGCATGCTGTGTGAACCGCAAGGGGTAATTTTATCATCCCGAGCTTCCGCTCTAGCTCGTGGATTTTACTTTATTAATCATTATGGTCGCCTCCCACTACCAATTACTTCAGTATTTTATCTCTTATAATTTCCCCGGCGATTGTATTTAACATTTTCTTCCCTTCCTATTTTCGTTATCTTTCTTGGCTCATCCAGCGACGTAGCCGCAGGAGTAACAATGGCCGCCAAGGTGCCGATTCCCGACTTTCAGGCCACGGCCGTGGATGCGATCCCCTCAATCGCCAGCACTGCGCGTGGCGTGTTCCGCACGCACAAGACCAAGAATGTACAGTGGCGCCAGGTGCAGCTGCGCAAGCTGTACTGGGCACTCGAGGACTTCAAGCCCCAGCTGGTAGCCGCGCTGGCGAAGGACCTCCACAAGTCTGACTACGAGTCTCTTCTCTCCGAGGTTGACTGGATCAAGAAGGACTGCATGTTCATGCTCGATCATCTCGAGAACTTCACCAAGGATGAGAAGCTCGGAGCTCCCGCCGTACCCGCCGCCTACTCGATGATGAAGTTCCGCATCCGGAAAGAACCCATGGGTACGGTGCTCATCATCGGCCCCTACAACTTCCCGGTCCAGCTGCTCCTATGCCCCTTGGTCGGCGCCATTGCTGCCGGCTGCACCGCCGTCATCAAGCCCTCGGAGCTGACGCCGTCGTGTGCCATGGTCGTCAAGGAAATGATCGAGTCACGGCTCGATTCCGCCGCGTTTGCCGTCGTCAACGGCGCCATCCCCGAGACCAACGCCCTCATGAACGAAAAGTGGGACAAGATTTTCTTCACTGGCAGCGCGGCGGTGGGCACCATCATCGCCAAGAAGGCGGCTGAGACGCTCACACCTGTCGTCCTCGAGCTCGGCGGCAAGAACCCGGCCTTCATCACTAAGAACGCCAACCTTGCGCTGGCGGCGAAGCGGCTGCTCTGGGGCAAGGTTTTGAACGCCGGGCAAGTCTGCATGTCACAAAACTACATCCTCATCGACAAGGACATCGTCACAACCTTTATCGAATTCCTCAAGCAGGCGTACAAGGAGATGTTCCCCAACGGCGCCAAGGCGAGCCCAGATTTGGCGCGCATCGTCAACCAGAGGCACTTCCAGCGGCTTAAGAAGATGTTGGACGAGACCAAGGGCAAGATCGTCATGGGCGGCGCCATGGACGAGTCCGAGCTCTTCATTGAGCCCACCATCGTCCTGGTCAACTCGGTCGATGACCCGATGATGCAGGAGGAGTCCTTCGGGCCGATTTTCTCTATCTACCCTGTGAACACGCTGGACGAGGCACTCAACATTGCCAACCTGGTGCACCGCACACCTCTGTCCCTCTTCTCGTTTGGCTCCCCGAAGGAGAACCAGCGAGGTAAGCCCGCAGTTCAATTATTCCTCTCCCTTGCCCTCCCTTTTACTAACGAGCGTCTCAGTCCTCAACGAGATGACTTCTGGCGGCGCTACGCTTAACGACTCCTACTTCCACGGCACGCTCAACACGGTCCCCTTTGGCGGTGTCGGCGACAGCGGTTGGGGCGCGTACCGCGGCAAATCCAGCTTCGACACTTTCACGCATTTCCGGACCATCGCCGAGACGCCGTCGTGGGCCGAGTCGCTGCTCCGCGTCCGCTACATGCCGTACGACCTGTCGCGGCTCAAGCTGCTAGGGCGGCTGATGGACAAGAAGCCCAACTTCGACCGTAACGGAAAGGTGATCAAGGGCCTGGGCTACTGGGCGTCGATGATTCTAACCTTGGGTGGGAAAGGCGCCAAAGGTGCGTTGATGCGGTGGTTGGTGGTCCTGGCCGCCCATTACCTGTACACGAACGGGATCGGAAGGTAGGGGAATTCTTTCTCTCTTCCTGGATGGGCGGCATTTCTCTTGGTTTACTGGTTCAAATCGATCTGATGCGCGAATGTCTGCTATTTAGGGGGTAACGAATGACGGACCTGTACGATAATATCGACGCAGTGGTGATTTAGAGCGAATAGCCGGCTCAGTTTATACCCCAATGCAAGCCGGATTTGTCGATAACCAGGTGCGGCGTTGTACGGTGAATAGCCGCCCATCTGGCACTTTCTCAGGCGTTGCTTGTAATATCTTTTTTTGTAATCAGTTCGTTCTCCGGAAGGAGCAGGATACGAGGTCTCATCTGGACCATTTTATTTGTCTTCTTTTCCGTTGGAAGTGGGCGTGGCGGGCTCAAACAACAGGCAGCCTGCACACTCCAAGCAGCAGAAATGTAATATCCCTTTGCTGCCATAACGACTCTTTACTCGTGATCTGTGCCCCTGTGCGGCAATCGAGGCCATCATGCCCCAGTAAGCGCCGCAGCCAACTGCTCGCCCCTCTCCCCGCCAAGATAGATATCATCGGGGCCATCTGCCGATACCATGGCCATGTCGACAGCCTCATGGTACCCCCTCACGACCATATCCTCATCCACCCGCAGCCCATTCTCCACCAACGCGGTTACCACCCCGCGTAACCTCGCAATCTCGCGCATCGTCTCCGGCGCGATGCGGTCGTTCTGGCTCGAGTACATGGTGGCGCTCATGCTCTCCTCCATATTCGTGATCCCGGCCTTCCCATCTTCCCCCTCGACTGCCGCGGCGGTCTCGACGTGCTTGCTGATCCACACATAGCCGTTCACGCCGAGGATGACGTCGACCTGGCCGCCGCCGTTGGCGACCTCCATCGTCCACACCTGGCGGCGGCTCCTCACGATCCCTCCGCCGCCACCCATGCCGCTGACGGCGACGAAGACGCCGTTGCGCAGCTTGCCGTACTTGAGGGAGCGAGTGTGCAGGACGGCGCCGCCGTCGCCGAACAGCTGCTGGACCTCGGCGACCAGCAGGTCGCCCTCGGCGAAGAAGGAGCGGATCTGCAGCTCGTCTGTCTCGGTGCGCTTGCGCAGGATGCCGCCGGGTAGGTTGATGGCGCTGAGCGGGAGGGCGGCCAGCTGCGTCGAGCCGACGTCGACGCGCCACCGCTTGGCCTGCACCTCGACGATGCGCCCCACCACCAGGTCGCCCACCTCGGGCGTGTACCGCGCCCGCAGCGGCCGCACCGACAGCAGCTTGTTGGTGCGCGCGATGGTCCCCGCCACCGACGACACAATCGCCGCCGCGTCCGCGTCCGACGCCGGGTGCGTGTGCGAGACGTACGTGCCGTGGCCGCGCATCCACTGCGGGTCTGAGGTGATGAGCTCGCCCGGGGTGACGATTTCGTTGTTGCGTGAGGCAGTGGTGAGGCGGGCATGCTTGGATGGCCCCGTGGTCATGGGGATGTCGCCTTCCAGGTCGGCGCCGCCACCCGTGGACGAGTCCGAGTCGTACGAGGAGTCGGAGACATTGTCCTCTGGGTCGTGGATGGGGCGGGAGGGTTTGGGGGCTATGATGGTAATGGCCATGGTGGGTGAAAGTTTTAGTCGGGTTGTCTCAGTGAGACAAACCGCTCAAGGAGTATTGCGGCCCTTGGTATTTCTAACCCTTTGAACGCAACTTATTTGAATGGGATTTTGAGAGGGAAAAGGACAAAAATAGTTTGCTTTTACTTTCGTGTCTCGCAAATAGATATGACTTTGTTGTGAAGAACATGCTGTTGCATCTGCTGGGTTTGGCAACCCTCCCATCCGAGCACACGCTGTGTTAAATCAGCCCCACTTGCACGACCCTCTCAAACAAGCTCGATTCTTTTCCTTTTTTTTTTTTTTTTCCAACTCTCGTACTTACCAATCTGGCACTTGCAACATGATTGCTTTATCTAAACAATTTTTCAACTCAGGTCTTTGAACACTCTGACATTCGATTGCTAAAATTTATGAGGTATGGCCTTGTTTTGTCGCAAACTTGTCATGAATCCGCAGCCTCCATGATTTTTCTTCCGCTGTTGCAGACTCCGTCATCTCAATTCACCTATCAGAAGTTCAGCATTATAGGAGATTTACTGATCTACCTTATCTGTGTCATGCGCATCTGCATCCCTCACCCAGGATTGGTATCCCTTACTCTAGAGAAGTACAAATAGGCACCAACATCCTATTGTGTTTTGTGTCTACGGGCAGGTCGCTGTCGCAGAAAACCTATCATCAGAACTCGTCGCAAGATCCACTGAGCTACTGTACATGCCCCTATTGAATAAATTCGCAAATCTAAATTGATGGGAACGCTACCCGGTCTTTGCGCAGCGTCCACGAGAGGCTGTGCATGTCGGATAAACATATGCTCGCCGTCGAGTTAACCCTTAGCTTTGGTACAGCTACCGTCGAGCTGCTTAATTTGAGAGCCTGGCTGTTAGGATCAATGTTGCGGCCCGGTAGGCACATGCCAATACCAGTGGTGTGATGGTTTGGTTGTCTCTAGATCTCTAGCGGCGGGTGCCAAACTAGATATACTCACTTTCTCGTGCCGCTGATGCCCTGACTGCTGCATCCCGAACTCTGAGACCTCGGCCGTTGTCGTGGCCCAACATTGATCTCAAATCACGATATCAGTAGGATTTACCTTGGCTGTCCTGGGGATTGTGATCAAATTCCTGTTGGCTGGGAGATGCTTGCATAAGTACTGTGTTGCTGTTAGCATAGAGTAATGCCAAGGCCGCTTGGTGGCAGTACTCGTATTTCTGTGATTTTCAAACTGCCAGTACGCACATGCAGGCCTTATCAGCTGGGTGTGTCCTTGCCGGATCCAGGCCGGGCGAAGAGGACGATCATCTGCTACTCGGGAAGGCACACGACGCCATCGCGATTGTACCGCATTCTATAGATAGGTACGAAGCTCATCACACCAGGGCGCAAACGAATGCTCCTACCCTTCTGGTTGTCATACAGATACACGTGATTGTGACGTATGCAACCCGACGTTGGTTGCGCTTTTCCTTCTTATAACAGCCTTCGGTCAGGGTCAGCTGCATCCGCTTCGTCCGGGTTCCAACCAGCACAGCATGTCCAACCAATTAGATCTCTCACTCCCTTCTACGGCACCTGCTGTGGGTCGCTATCATGACCAGCCAATGGAATTGCGTCCGGCGGCCCTATACACGCTCGTGGACCTTTCCGATGAAGAGTTGCAAGAGCTCCAACACGTCTGCGAGTCCCAGAGCTCTGTACCCGCTTTTGATTCTGGCAGCAACGTCCGTCTTCCCCCTCGCCCCAGCTTCGTCGGCGAGCCACTGCGGGCTGCTGTCGAGTACCACCTCGAGCTCAACGATTCGAATCAAGGCGCCTTTGACCCCATCCACTTCGTCGTCGCTTTCCACGAGGACTGGAGGGCTAGTGGAGTCTTGCTCGTCACTTTGGATGACGACGACCTTGAATGTAAAACAGATTTCTTTAAGGTCAGGGCTCAGGATTCTGGAGTTATCATCGTAGGACTCCAGCTGGGTAATACCGACTGGAGCGAATCAAAGGAGTGTTACTCTATCCAGCTACGAGTTAGTGATGGCAACGGGGGAAATAACGATGGCGGCGGCAACGGCGGGGCCGCTGACGATGGGAACGTAAACAGCGGCCCGAGTCCCCCAGACGACCCGGGCTCCCCATCCAGCGGTCCTGTTCCACCACACGGCCCTACCGCACTGGGATATTACATCGGCGTCTACGCGGTTGCAGGCGTAGACACCCGAACGATCATACGCGCGCTCGAGCCAGGTCCCAGCAACAAACAACCCCAAAACTTCAACTGCCGCCTCCAGGCCGTCCTCCCGCCGTCCACCTCGGATCCCGCCTCCGTAGCCATGGACCTCCACGCCTCACGCTGCGCCACCAACCCCTGGCTGCATAAGTTCTTCCTCCTCGTTGCGGACACGCCAGACCCGAGCACAAATGGCATCCTACTCGCCAGCCTCGGCGGCCAAGCAAAAACCAAGACCTTTCCGCCTCGCGCCACCCAGCGCCTCCCCTGCACCGCCAAAGACGCCGTCCAGGCCGCAATCTGCACCATGGCGCAGGGCCTGCGCGCCTGGATACCGCCCGCCGGACTGCCGGCCGTGGTGGTGTTCCGGTATGATACGGGGAGACAGCCGCTTGAAAAGGTGGCGGCGCTGTTGGATCCGCAGTGGGATAGAAGGGCGAGTGGGGAGGAGGTGCTTGTCTTTGCGCCGGGGCATGAGCGGGTGAAGGGGAGAGGGCTCAAGCGGGTGCAGTACTCGCTTCAGGAGGCCGTCAGGCGCTGGCCGGCGCTGTGTTTTGATGAGCGGTTTCGGGGGAATCTTACACCTCAGTACTTTATTTGTGTGGATAATGGGGATGTGGAGAGGGAAGGGGTTGCACTTGTCCAGGTCGCCTGGGATGGAGATGTCTCGCCTGGGCGGGAGAAGATGAGCGAGATTCATTTGGGAGATAGCGTTGAGATGTGGCGGGTTGAGGCCAGGAAGGCGTATCAAACACTCAAGGGTGTGATTGAAGGCGTAACGAAGTGGGAGGGAACTCACGTCGGCAACGATGGAAACCTCGGGGTTGTCCCCCAGAAGCCTTAATCCTAGGACCTACTGGAATAAGAAATGTTTATGTCAGTCGCATAAACAACAGCCTGTTTTGGGCCATGTTAATAATCCCTTTTTAGTCCTCGGAGAACAATGTACCTACCCGGCGAGACTGTATGCTCTGAGGCGGCTTTGGACGTGGTGTTGCCGTACTCTTTGCCCGAAAATGTCCGGTATCGGTGTCGTATATACCTTTGAGATACCCACAATACTTGCTTGACAGCTCTTTTAAGTCGGGATCGGTGAGCTAACTAGGTCTTAACGAAGCCGGCAAGCTGATTCTAGATACCAAGGGGCAATTCAAGGTGGCTTCCGAGATGTAATTACTTGGTAAGCTTGGGCCTCACAACACTCACCGCGAGATTGCATACTTCACGTAAACTATCTACTTAGTTCTCTCGACTAATCGAAGCAACTCGCTATAGGCACGGCAGGTGACGCCTAAGGCAGTTGACGGGATGATGATGATGTAAGTTAAAGTTAGATAAGAACTGTCAGGTGGATACGGCCCAGGAGAATCCTGAAGCTGTTAGCCTTTGAATTGAACCGCATTAGCCCCTCTCATTCATCCATATATATGATGCCCTAGCCTAAGTCACCCAGGGGCATGGACACGCCCCAGTGACGCATCTTCCCGTGGCGCAAACGGTTCCGGCTCCGGCGTAACAACTGCTATTTTGGCGGACGGAATCCTGACCATACCGCGGTAGATTTGGATGACTCCATTAAGGAGGGGTTTTTTTTTTATTCTAATAGAAGGCGATGCATGATGAGGTTCAGGCCTGGAGACCCCGCTCTTCGAAGATGCCCAATCAAGCCCCAACACGTGCTTGTGATTTCTTCATATCCCAAGGCGGCATTAGATCTAGGACTTCGAATCGACGTCTCGAGTAGAAGGCCATGGACCTCAAGCTGGGCTTTCGACGGGCTCGGGGAATTCTCCGCAACGCCCGAGGCACCCATCAAGAGTCCTTACCGGACCAGAGTCAACGATGCTTCGTCTGCCCAGCCTGTGGTAACCTGGATATCCATTACTTTGACCCACCCGAAGGGGACGAGCGGCTCTTCGCCGATGCCCCCAGCCGTACCGTCCATGCGGCCGGACTGCGGGCAGCTTCGTCTTCCTGCCTCGCCTGCAGGGCTATGCTCAGTCTTCTCGAGCAAGGCCCGGGGGGCATCGACGACGAGGAAACCGTGGTGATCAGAGCATTCGAAAACACACTTGTTTTTGATACGCATCAGCCACCGGATCTTCCCAGTGGGAGGTATGAACTGTATCGGCAGAGGCAGTCCGAGAACCCTCCAAAGCTCTGGCCTGCGGTCGGAACCGCCAGGACGCTTGGCCCCCATTTTTCTATCTCGGACGCGCATGCTCTAATCGTCTCATGGATGGACGAATGCACGTCCAAACACACGGAGTGTGGTAGGAATGCTGACTCGCGCTTGCCGACGCGTGTGATAGCAGTTGGCCTTGGAGACAAGAAAGACCCATACCTGTACGAGACACAACGAAACGAAACGGGTCGGTATATTGTCCTCAGCCATTGTTGGGGTCCGCCCGAACACCGGCCTCCCAGGACAACTAACGCAAACCTAAGCCAGAGAAAGCTGTCTATTCCAGTTAAGGATCTCCCGCCGACATTCTCCGACGCTGTCCAGCTATCGAGGGCTCTAGAAATCAGCTACCTCTGGATCGACTCGCTATGTATCATCCAAGACAATGCCGCCGACTGGGAGCAAGAAGCTGCGCGGATGGCGGACGTCTATAAGAGCGCAGTCCTGACGATCTCGGCCGACGGCGCTGTAGATAGCAGGGTAGGCCTATTCCCGCCTGTCAAACAGCGGAGGCATTCTGTCTCCATCAAAACGTGCTGTCCTGCTGATTTCGAGGCCGCTACCGACCCGGAATATCTCTACGGGAGGATGACGGACTTGTACGTGAACATGGATCGCGTCTTCGGGGTGCACACGGCAGGTTCCGCGGAAGACGCTGAGCCGCTGAGCCGCTGAACCGCCGGGGCTGGACGTTTCAGGAATAGGTTCTCTCGCGCCGCATCGTCCGCTTCTCCACGGGCGAGCTCCTCTGGGATTGCCTAACGGCTGAAGGGTGCGAGTGCCAGGTCCATCTCAACCCGCGAGCATCTCCGTCCGGCGTACGGCGCAGGGGGTTAACCGATCAGTCAGAGTTTTGGGCATGCGCAGTAGCGCATGGCATTGGGGGATGATGGTTAGAAACTTCACGAACCGGCACCTAACCTACGATTCTGACAGATTACCCGCTTTGTCCGGCGTGGCGAAATCTTTAGCCGCGGAGAGGGAGGGCGGTGACTGCTACATCGCGGGGCTCTGGAAGTCCGAGCTACCAATGTCCTTGCTATGGAGGAGAGACATCGGCTCGGAGTCCGGTATCCCTTCCCGTCGGCTAGCGGACTACCACGCGCCATCCTGGTCGTGGGCTTCGATTATCAGTCCGGTACTCTGCGAGAGTGTGGACCGCGGGAGGGCACTATGCGAGGTAGTAGACATCTCGTACGAATTAGCCAGCAGCAACCCGTACGGCGCTCTCCGCTGCGGGTTCCTAGTAATCAAGGGCATCGTCGCGAGTATCCCTGACTGCGTGGATATTCAAGATGAGGGACAGCATCATATGAGACGACGACGTCCAATACACACCAGTTTCATAAAAGACGATTGGCGGCCGGGGGCAACGGAACATTCCGAAGAGGTGGTGTTTTTAGCGATCCGGAGTTGCTGGGACGCCCGAGCGCGTTACCTTACATGGGGCGGGCTTGCCCTTCAAGCTGTAGGAGATTCGAAGGACCGCTTTGCTCGGATAGGGGTCTTGTCGCTGGAAGAAGTTACCGCACGTACACTAGCGGGCAGACTGTGGCGGCGAAAGACTCGCTCAAGGGCGAAGTCACACGAGATCTTAAAGGCTGCGCTCAGGGCAGAAGAGAAAACTGTCACCATCATCTAGGCTGGCGGGGCTTCCCCTTAACTGTAAAGCGTATTGCGGAACGGCCCGAACGGTTTGAAGGAGCAAAGCCGAGTACTCTGTTGTGCCTAGTCGGATGAAACAGAGAATAACAATGGCATATCAGCGCAGAATAATTATATATATAACGTAACTTTATATAGCTTTTTTTTCTTTTTTTTTTTTTTTAAAAAAAAAAAGTCTTATATTCATTTATTCTGTTTATCAGCCAGATCCGGAGAGCGTAGGCCGTGGATATGTAGGGAAACCAAAGCTGTAGCCTAGATTCGAGACCGAATTTGGTGACGTGGAGGGACTAGTGAACGCACAACTGCCTTTTACTTGGGTAATTTTATTAGGCGTGCAGTGCAGGAGCCAGCGAGTGCCTTGCCCAGCGTGGCACCTGGTCCCTGTCACTGGGACATGTAATCCTATGCTGCCGCACGGCTGCGCCGCAACCCTAATGCCTGTAAGCTGACTGCCTGCTTTCCTTCGCGAGCACTAGTTGTCAATTTTTTTCTGCCCATCGCCAACTCCCTTCTGCTCCGATCCATTAGAGCGTTCGACTTGTATCTTATCTATACAATTCCATCCATCTTTTGCGAGCAATGTGCCACTATTCCGTGGCATGATCTTCTAAGTGGTCCAGGTCGGGAATTCTCATACCGGCCTTTGCTAGATGAGCTCGACAGTAGCCACGCGGGCTGCTCGCTTTGCACAGCCCTTACCCCTGACTTCACCACCTGGATACGCATGTCTCTGAGGCAGCGCAGCGTCCCCGAGCCCTTTTTCAAGACAGATGAAATCACTGTCCGTTCCGAGTCGCTCTATCATCCGATTACACCGGGACATCAGACGCAAGATGACAGTCTCTTGATTAAGTTCCTACGTGCTGTTAACGCCGGGAACAAGGATAGTTTCCAGATAATCACATTCAGGGTGTGTCATGAAGAAAGTGAGCAAGCCTCCAATTCATCAATGTCCGAGAGGGGGCTCCTGACTCGAACAGTTGCTGACAGAAACCAGACGCTGATGAGCATTCAGCGGGGATGAGACGTGTCAAGAACCTTCCTACGCCCCAGCTCCTCGAACACGCCAACTATTGGATGGCCAAATGCATCCATGAACATACAAACTGTGGTTCGCCGCAAAGCCTAGATGCTGTGCTGCCAGCCCGGGTTCTGGAACTCGGGCCTCACTCCAAGGGCAATCTACGACTTTGGGAGCCCCCTCGCGGATCCCGTGGCCAGTACGCAGCTTTGAGTCACTGTTGGGGTGCTGAGCAAACGTGCACCACCTCTCCATCCAACATCGAGGCGCGGAAGCAAGAAATCAAGTTATCCGAGTTGCCTGCAACCTTTCAAGATGCCATTGTGGTTGCAAGAGCCTTGGGGCTTCGGTACCTTTGGATCGACTCGCTCTGCATCATTCAGGGTGATGAGGAAGATTGGAAAAGAGAATCAGTTAAGATGAAAAACGTCTACTCTCACGCTGTAGTGGTTATTGCAGCATCGAGAGCGCCTTCGGACGCTTCCGGTTTCCTTTTACCGCGCGAAGGGATTGTCGAGATTCCTGTTACCTGTCTAAGCCGTGCAATAAGCCGCGGGTTTCCCCCAGCCGGTCAGACCACAATACTTGGTAAATCTGCGCAACCCAGCTGGCCGGGGAGGTTCCCTGGTTCATTGCTCGGCTTAAGAAATCACAGCGAACAGGAAAAAGAATCGACTGTCTATCTGCAGCGCTGGGATGAGTTCTTGCTTGAGTCCAGCGATCCTCAGGGCGACGAACCCCTCAGCGAAAGGGCCTGGGCATTGCAGGAGCGTTACTTAGCGACAAGAACCTTGTCCTTCGGGTCTCGCCAGATGACCTAGGAGTGCAAAACTATTTGTCAATCTGAAAGCGGAGTGATTTACCCCTGGGTTCTCGCTCGGGTCGAACAGTTGATTCCCCGGATCCCTGCCAAGGATCAACATGTTCCCGGCCGCCACCTACTCAACGTAGAGAACGTGGGTGACCAGATGAAGTGGTACTCTATGATCGAGAGCTATGTTGATTGCAAAATTACGCTAGCATCTGACCGACTCCCTGCTATAGGAGGCCTTGCGGAGTTTGTCGCTACGGAGGCTCTGGACACATACCTGGCTGGAATTTGGCGCAGTAGCTTGATTGTAGGATTGATGTGGGTGAAACAGTGGCGACTCACCAGACCTGGATTCTACCGCGCACCTTCATGGTCTTGGGCATCTGTTGATGGTAGAATCAACTTCTTCCTTGGTTCTCCGTTTCATGGCATAGGCCAGGTGGAGTCTCACGCCATCCTACTCGACGCTCACATTGATGGAGACAATGGCGTATTCAGCACGATCAAAGCGGGGCATATTGTTCTGATGGCTCCACTGCTTCCAGTCCTGGCTTGGAAGGGGCCTTTTGATGTCGAAACGCTTGATTTCGCTGGCGACCAGACTCGCAAGTCTCGATATTACTCAGCCTTTTGTTGGTACCCTGAACTCTTCAACATGCTCTTTGAGATCCGAGGGCCTGGGAACAAGACGGTCCTTATCACGGGAGTTCTGGACTTTAACGACGAAGACTCAACAGCTTTAGCTCTCTCGATCGTTTTCCTATCTGTAGGCTTGCCGCAAGATTCTCCGCCAGAGAAATCCGTCAAACGCGCTCATGGGTTAGTGGTTAAAGAGGTGGACAGTCCGTCGGCAAAAGATATGTTTGTGAGAGTTGGCGTGGTATCAGGCGTATTTATTCCCACAGAAGACGCGCCATTCGAGGATTCGGATATTAGGATGCTGGACGTCTTAGGCCAGTCTTCAGGGTCTTGGGTTCGTTGGCATGATTACGAAAGTCTTGTACTAACGCGGCCCGGACATATGGAGGATCACTTGTCTGTCTTCCACGGACACGCGAGAGCAGTGACGTTGATCTAATGGAAACAACAAAAGCCGGGCAGGCTGTGTTCTACCACACTTCTTGAGACGTAACCCTCCCGTCAAATCCTCACACTTTTCAAGATCCTATCACTGTACCCGTCCGTCAACAAAGCGGTCTTCCCAGTGCATCACTGTATGTAGCCAGCTGGTGCTCGGTATCCAGCAAAGAGGGGACCGACGCCATCTATTGGCGGTGCTCTTTGAGGTTAATTATCATGAATTTATGCCAATAGCCGTCCCTCTTGTGAATACTGCTATCGAAGAGAGATTCGACAGGGTTATGGATCACCTCCGGAGCTAGGGCCGTTGCTTGCTCACATTGTAAGCTTCTAGCCGCTGTATATTATATAAGTAGGTACTAGAGATCACAGCGATGTGTACCCCGACAGCGTGCCGAGCTGGAAGTGTAGGATCAAACGCGCAGTAAGAATAAAATCAAAATCCACTAAAGTACCAAAGGTACATAGGCCGACAATGCCGATGAAGAAGAAATGTGTAGCTAGCTAAGGTATTCAACATCCCCCTCACAATGGAAAAGCAGGCGTCTTTGGCAGTTGTGCGTACAAGGAGGCCCGCTTCAAGTTGCTGGTGAAGCGTCCGGACTCGTCAACACGCCACCTTGCCTTCTTGCTGCAAGCTCCGGCCCTAACCACGGATGCAGTTGCCGTTAACTCTGCCTCCCGGGTAAGGATAGTCGGTCGGGCGCTTCTTGGGGGAGTGGTTGCAGTTGGCGTAACCAACCCAGATGCTGAGATCGCGCTTCCGATAGATATGAGCAGCTGCGCTACCGCCGCCCCGGCAGCAGTTGACGAAGACAGCCTGAACAAGATTTCCGGCCTCGTGGCACGAGATAGCGGCGGCCTTCGTCTCCTGAGCGGCATCTGAACGTTAGTGGCTGTCTTTCGCAAGGGCAAGAACTTGGGCTAGAACGCACGCCACAGAGATATGTGCCGGTGGTATTCTGGCAGGTCATACGGCGGCAATCCGCCACTGGAGCTCGACAAGTGCCGCCGATTCCCCTGAGGTAAGATCCAGCGCTCTGCATTCAAACCCTGTTAGCTGGGCCACGGTTGTGTGGTATATACCAGACAGCGTTGGGAGGATTCAACTAACCCTGATGTTGCCATGATCTCCAGTGGCCATGACGTGTCCACAGCTCAATACGTCGCCGTCCTGCTGTCGCTTCGCAATCCCAAAGTCATCCACGGCTTCGATCGTGATGTTCTGTGAGTCGAAGCTGGAGTCGATGGGGTTTATGTCTTCCGCAACATATTCAGGATTCAAAGCAAGAATCTTGCGGTAGATTGTCTGTCGTCTCGTTAGCATTCTTGTTGAGTCTATAGACTCGCTGGCCACTTTAGGAATCAGCAGAAATAGGTACCTCGGCATCTCCGTAGAGGGTCGTCTCCTCGGCATCATCCTTGAAGATGCGGCCGGTCCACTCGAGTTCCAGCTCCTCAACTGACCTCAGGAGCGCCTCACGACTGTGTAGCCCGCCAGCTGTGGTATCGGTAGCCGCGGCAGTCGCTGCCCGGACAGCCATGAGGGTAACGATCGCAGCTCTGAGAAACATTGCCGAGGATGGTTTCTATATTCAAGGCTTGAGGCGGATGGGAGATAGCGTCTTTGTAAGTGATGTAGGAGTGATGCTTGTGCCGTGTATTCTGCTCCGACCTGGCGGCAATCGAGTCGCTTTATACTTTTCTGCTGGGGCAGTCTTCTGCCCACTTGTTCTCTTCCTCCATCCGCTCTCCTCTTTCTTTTCCTGTATCTTCCCCTGCCTCTAGACTCTCTTGGCGCTGAACTTGACGTTGCTAGGTTCATAGAAATCCTTCACCGCGCTAACGCCCGATAGGAAACACAAGTATCATATGATGGGAGGCGGGGGGGGGGGGACTACACGTGCCGTTTATCCAAAGGCAACCGAGCTCGGTTAGAGACCTGGGTTGGTAAACAAGGCATTGCAATTCTTTGGGGGCGTAGCGAATCTGTCGGCAACTCGCATGTAACCGCGACAGGTGGTTAGTCTGGGACAATTACGGTACCACCGAGGTATGACTGGCTCAGGCATCT
The DNA here is from genome assembly GCA_022530565.1 of Madurella mycetomatis. Lineage (NCBI taxonomy): Eukaryota > Fungi > Ascomycota > Sordariomycetes > Sordariales > Madurella > Madurella mycetomatis. The sequence goes on along the minus strand of JAJTVB010000003.1, from coordinate 6,481,842 downwards.
CTTTTACACCTCGCTACGCCCTGGACCGTGGCTGGCATACCTTAACTATACCACTTTCTGCACTAGCAACATGCAAGGGTTTCCGCTACCATAGCTAACTCCATTATGGATGAAGTGGGTATGCTCAAAGCCCCATGCATTAGAGCCTGGTTTGTGGCTCTACCGCCGTTCCCATGGCACTAGACTTTGCCGGGGTGAGGTTGAACATGGAACAAAACCGTCACCGGATTCACCGATTCAGATCCTCCAGCAGTGCTCGCGCGGAACATCGGCGGAGCCGAATGTAATGCTAGACCTAGAGCTTGGCTGCGGCTCAGCTTAGCCATCATCTATCAAACCGTGGGAGAGCTTGCTTTTCGTCACCTTATTCTACAGTCCCCCACGTACTAGGAAAGCAAACTCAATTCGGCTTTTGAGCTTTATTCGGATTTGCAATATTTTAACTTTATATTTCTCTTTTTCCTTGTTTTGTTTTCAGTTTTATGTTCAAGATGCTGCTTTTCGTCGTGCACCAGGCGGTCCCTTCAGTTGCAAGATACTAGTAACGCCCCCGTTACACCTTGCGGCACAGGAGACGCAAGGGTCAGGCGCAGGATTAAATGCAGTAATCGAGGCGTACTACACCTATTAGGGCATTTTATAGTCACTGGGGCACCTTTTGTGGTCACCGAGGTCCTTCAAACTATCTAGAAGCCACCTAGGGGTACAACCAAGCTGAGAGTCTCTTCGGCAGGGGATCATACGAAGCACCTCATGGTGATTGGCAAGTACTAGGTACTCAAGCAGATAAGGTCCGTTACATTTCGCCGTGCCTTCTCGCTTAGAATCCTAGGTGGAACCCCTCACAGCTGGACAGCTGGCATTACAGTTCGTCAACTGATCATCGTATCATGGAAAGATGGTAACCGTCGCGATGCAGGAAGCCTAGCCGCATAGGCCAGGTCTTGGTGCTTGTACACAGCCCAATCAACCAAGGACGGATTAAGCCACCATGCCCACTTCATGATGTCAGATGAGCTCTCTGTTGGCAAAAGCGCCGCGTGGCTGAGGTTGGAAGCGAGTCTGCGAATCTCTGAGCCCGGCAGCGTGTCTATAAAGTTCCCAATGATGCCTTGCTTTCCAGGAGACAAATGCCCTCATCAACACCGTCTTCACTCGTCAGCCTCGGCTCCAACGGCACACAAGCACACAGGCAATCTGCGAGCTCAACTACAAGCAACACCCCTTCTCCCCTGAATTATCGTACTCATCTGCCGACAATGCTGCCCAACCTCCCTACTCTCTGCCTCTCGGCTCTTGCGGTCCTCACCGCCTCAGCTTCGGCGGCTGCGACGTGCGACCATATACCAATCATGCGAGGCCTCTCCGAGCGCTACATTGTTGAAGCTGACAATGTCTCCAACATTCCGGGTGTCTGCGGTGGCCTCTGGTCTAACCTCAGGCGCTTCTCCGCCTGCACCGTATCCAGCCCTTCCTGCGGCAGCGCAGGCGGCAAAAAAATCCGCTGGGACTTCAGGGTCCCAGATATTTGCAACCGCGGCATGATCCATTCCTTGGTGTGATGTCCTATTGTAGCGGGCAAGTGAATCACAGCGATGTGCTTGAGTAGATAATCCGGAATACACTTGTCTCGAGTTTTTCACTTACACAAACGCACACGAGATGCCTCTGAAAATGGAAACTCGAATAGAGCGCAAGGAATCACGTTGGATCTAGTAGCCCAATTACACACAAAAGACCATCCATCGTTCTTCGGCCCGGTAGAATTCAAATGCAGTAGAAACAAAATGAGACGTTCGCCCCCTCTGTTCATATGAAGAGAAACGCAGTACAGTGCTTATCACTTGCGGCATTATACACGCCTTGGGCGCCATCAGTCTTCATACCACTGCCCCTCTAGCGCCAGAGAGTAGCTCAGTGGGCAGTTGTTTGATTGAATAAAGCACCTATAATTCATATACCTATATCTTATGCGTATATCAGATTTTCGCGCAGGTGAAGCCGAGAGTTGCGTATGAGCGCCTTCATGGCCTTGTTACTGTAGATACTGTCTGAGACTCTTTCCTGCCAATGAAATTCTTCCCTGTGGTTGATTGGCTAAAAGATCCGTTGCCGGCGTATCCTGATGGGCGCTCAACCGCACTATGCTGCGGCTAGGTACGTATCCTGAATAATTACTGTAGCTTTGCATGTGTTTACTGCCCAGGGGCGCCCCATCCCCGCACTCCTACATCAGGGGGAAATGTAGGGGGTAATGTACGAGATCCGGGTAGTGGATGAAGCAGATATAATTAGCTAGCGGGCCGAGTCGGCCGGATCTAATTATTTATTCCCTGATGTATAAATGGATAAATTTTACTTCGCCTGGAGGCGCTAAGCCTAAAAGAGCCTCCCTGGAGAGGCCCGGACGAGACTGATTCTCGCCGAGGGTTGCTGAGGCTCTACATCGGGACGATCATTCCGTCAGCGTATTACACTCCCGTAGGGGCAGATATCAGTAGCACATGGCCGCGAGCTCTCGTTTCCATCGTCGGTTTCCTGGTTGCACTTGATCTTGCAACACGTGCAGCACTCCGCATAGAAAGGATCTGTATAAAAGCGGCATCTGGGGGAGAGACTGAGTTACCCAATATTAGCGAGTGTGCTCCGGGTCGAAGAACCGAAGTGGTTTGGATTTTATTGCTAATTACTGCTTTTAATTATTCAATGTGCCTTTGACTATTGGGTTGTGCATGGAGCGGTTCAACAATTTGAGGGCATCCGCATAGAGTCAAGACTTAATACGTAATCGCTTTGAATATACAGCCTCATGCCTGGGCTGGAATGTACGGTCTCTGATTATCAAGTCCCTCTAGTCACTCTACTGGCGCCCTTTTGCGTTCAAAGGCGTGCAATTTCAGGCCATTGCAAGGAGATGTCGCCTCTGGTCTGCTGTCTCTTTACATATGCATCTGACTTGCGCAAGGCCTGTCAGCCACTCTGTGGGACATCTAAAATCAGAATGAAACGTCCCGACCGGATCGCTCATTACCAAACACACCGAGCCTTGCTCTCTCTCCCAGTCGCCGGGCGTCCAAACCCAGGATTAGAGGCAGAGCCAGACATAATATCAATGTACTTGGGAGCTGCTGATCAGATGGGTCTATGGTATTGTCCGACATCAGAATGTCTTCTGCCCGAGAGATACCAAAAGATGAACGACTTTTACGGTTCCCGTGTTGCCAGATGAATGAACCAACGTGCCATTGAAATGAGACTGGTACAAGCCGTCGTTGGCTCTCAGAGTTAAAATATAGATACTAAGAATGGACTTGAGCAAATAAGTCGATTGTGCGGCTACCCAAAGAGTCGCTTCGCCTTTAGCAAGGAACCCTCCCGTCAACCACTCGGACAACCCGTCAGACTCAGACCAATCCATCCGAGCTTTACTCGACGGTACTAGCAGGCAAGGCGGCCGTCCCGGTTGTGAATACGCCCACCTAGGCGGATACATTTCGTTAGGCATTGAAGCACAACATGCGAAGTAGAGGCTTGGACTATATCAGGAAGAACTCACTCATGGACAAGCTCGTGTACTGGTCAAAATCGCCAGGCTTTTTGCAGGTGGCCTTGATCGTGTTGTATGCCCGGGGTTCGAAACCAATGGCATTGCAGGATCTCCCAAAGTTGCCACTAAAACAGCGTACGAATCGTTAGCGGCAGTAGGAGGACTAAGACGCCCAAGGTTAGGTAGTACAGACCCGGGTGACCACGTCATTTGGCCGTTGCGGTTGGCGATACAGTTGTTTAGAGCCAACTCAGTCCAGAGTACCGAGCTGCCGGGCCCGTCGCAACGGCATCTCAGGATAGGATTGGAGCTGTCAGAGATGGTGCAGGCGGTGCACGAATTCTGATAGCTACGCTTCTCTACGGCAGCAGTATCCGAGGCAAGATCGGTGAACCCGCGGCTCGCGATGTCCGAGGGAGGAGCAGCGAGCGGCGAAGCCGAGGACTGCGTTGCAGTCAAGGCAACAAGAAAGAGCTGGAGCGGGGCCGAGAGACGCATTCTGAGGGTGACAGCTGGTAGGATGGTGTATATGGAAGGTGTCGTGTTGAGAGAGGTTGTTCCCGAAGCTGAGTTGGTTGCTGTTTGAGTTGCAGGATGGCTTCCCCTTTTTATAAGCGTCCACCGGGCATGGACGTCTTGCTGCTTCGAGAGCAGGAACCCGAGGCAGTCGTGCAGAGTGCCATGGGCTACGCCCCGATGTCGTGGTAGACGACATTGCGTCTGCCATGCACGGCTCCTCGAAGCCGAGCACTGTCGATGTTCGTCCGTAAATACAGATTATACGAGCCTTTTCCATTCAGCGGAGTCTTGGCCGCGCTAGATAGTGACTCTGCATAATTAGGACTGAAAAGAACTGTGCATGAATGGGACCGAAAGGCGATGGTGCTTACGTTGGGGGCCGAAAGACATGCCCAAAACAGCTTCACCGTTCTCCCCGACGTGGGGAGGCGGAAGTGGAGCTAGGATATGGCGCTACACAGTAGTTGCACCAAGCCTAGGCTCTCCCTCTAAATCTGATCGGGACTAAATACGACTCTAAACCGAGGGATCATACGGGTTTCGGTTGTACTGAGCTTCTTGGTACTTATCGTCACGGCCGAATCGCTCCCTCGGCCGCTCTCGCCCTCCGCTCCCTTCCCGATTCTGATTGGGCACAAGTTATGATTCCGAACCTAGGGATCATGATCCTCAGACTTGCCGAGCTTCCTGCTATATCCCATCACCCATCGCCCTGACCTTTCAATCGGCAGCGCCTTGCTATCTCTCTCGGCGCGGGCCATTTTGTGGTTTTCTCCTTTCCTCGCGGTCTGACCTGGCTGTGACCAAGCATTCTTTACTGCCGAGATACAACAAACAAAGGCGGTGATGTTCTGCTGAATTTGGCGTCCAGAACGCAGACTCGGAGTTGTGTGTGTAAATATTGGCATTCCACGGAGCTATGTAGTAGGGTTAGGGTTCTGCGTACAGACCCGTTACCAACTCCCGCGGTTAACAATACGGACAGCTGCACCCCGCAACAGCCGGCACAGCATCTCCGTTTTCCAAAGTCTCGGGACTCCGCGCTTCCTTTTGCGTGTCCCGAATTCGTGGCGCAATGCCCCGCCGCGCATCCCCGGTTCACTTCCGCCAGCATCGATCGACAACGTCGCCCATCCAACTGATGAGGTGACCATCCTCATCGTCCAGCTCCGCACTGGCTGGCTGCTGGCGACAAGCCCAGACTCCATCTCCCTACGATTCCGAGAATGCATCCGCCGCGCCGGCTTTGTCGCGTGCTCGCCTCGAATGCGAGCCGTTGTTCCCGCGCAGCCTTGGCATCCCATTCGCTCCGACGACATCCGGCGTTGCGATTACAGCTCCGCCATGCTTCGACAGGCAAGGCCCGGCCCAAGACGGCCATCTTCTTCCCAGGTATGTGCGATTGATTGCTCTGCGGCTCGTCCGGCCTTGCGCCGCGCTAATGCCCCCACCCTGCGCAACAGGCCAAGGGGTGCAGAAGGTGGGCATGCTCACTCCCTGGCTAGAGGCCTTCCCGGTGACGGCCAAGCCCATCATACAAGAGATCGACCACATTGTCGGGTTCAAGCTCTCGGAAGCCATCCAAGAAGGCCCCAGCAAGCTGCTCAATGTGACGCCGAATGCCCAGCCCGCCATCATGGCCACCTCGATCTTGATCCTGCGCATCCTGGAAAAGGAGTTTGGCTTTAGGACGTCGGAGCGGGCCGACTTCACACTGGGGCATTCGCTCGGCGAGTTTGCGGCGCTCGTGTCGAGCGGCTTCATCGAGTTCGAGGACAGCCTCTTTCTGGTGAAGAAGCGGGCCGAGGCCATGGCGGCGGCCACGAACGCCGCCCAGCTGGAGTACGGCGGCGAGTACGGCATGGTGGCTGTTGTGAGCGAACCACCGTACATGCAGAAGCTGATCAGTGCGATCCACGAGTTCGTCGGCTACAGCAGCCCCGGAAGCAAGTCGGAGAGCGCCGAGGACCGGTCGCCCATTGAGCAGGTGCTCATCGCCAACATCAACAGCAAAAACCAGATTGTACTCAGCGGCAACATTGAGAGGATAAAGACGCTGATCGCCCACGTCAGGCAGTTTCTAGGCCACGACCCACGAGCGGTGCGCCTGAACAGCGACAGCCCGTTCCACAGTCCCATCATGAAGCCCGCCGTGTCGGTGATGCAGAATATCCTGGCCGGCAAGAGCCGCGTCCGGGGAAGGGAAGAGGTGGACATCATTACCTGGCCGGGCACGGTGCCCTGCGTCAGCAACGTTACGGCGCGGCCGTTTGAGAGCAGAGCCGAGCTGAAGGATCTATTAGCGAGGCAATGCCTGGAGACGGTGCAGTGGTGGGACAGCATAAGGTATCTCGACCAGGAACAGAAGGTCAGGAGATGGGTGGGCATCGGGCCGGGTAAAGTTGGGCGCAACCTGGTCGGGAAGGAGGTGGGCATGCGAGGAAAGGACACGGTCAAGGGCGGCGGAGTCTGGGCGATTACCGACCCGAGCGAGATCGAGGAAGTGCTTACGGGCTTGGAAGAAACCGAATTCCTGGCCGACGAGGAGTGAGGAGAGCCACGCTGCACACGGAGCACGAATGGTGTCGGATATCCGTTCATGGCGACCTGGGTTAGCCTACACGGACCAGGTATTGTGGGGACCACCACTGCAGGTCCGTTTGTCATTTTTAACAGCGACGCCGATTTGTTTGGGTGTTGGGGTAAAGTACCCTGCTAGTTACACCGTTATATACCAATGTTAGGATTGTCCAGTCTAATTTGGATGTCTTTGTCTTCTCGCCGGAGGTTTGTATAGGTAGACAGAAAACTGCCAAGCTATCGATAACCCTGATATCCGTTTGCAAAACGGCGCTCGGTTGGGCCCACAGTTTCGGCAACCCCTGCAGTAGCGGGTGTGAAGTTCAGGGAGCTTTGAGCTCCGACCAACGAACTGGCATGTGTCTCTTTCTGAGCAACTCAGCGTCCTGACTAAGACAGACGGCCTTCACATTACCACTCACACTTGGCTTCCAACAACTCCAGTCGCCGCGATGGCGACCGCAATTCCCTCGATCGCCTGTCTGGGGGTAATCGGCCGAAATGTATTTGTTCCCCCCCTTCACAGCCCACCGTCAAGAAGTAGCGAGATTAATCACGAACCATAGAACAACCCCCTCCACACATCCATCTTCCCCTCTTACGACCCCCAAACCAACACATTCCGCGCCGTCCGCACCCCGCTTCAGTTCTCTCTCATCCTCTCCAGTACCCTGGACGTATTCGAGCTCCGCGCACGCCAAAATGCCGCTGCCGGCGTGGGGCTGACGGGCGACTTTGGCCTGCTGCACGCCGTCGACGACCGCCTGGCCGCCTACGGCTTCGAGACCAACACGGGCACGCGCTTCGTCGTGATTGTCGACATGCGCGGCCGGCGGATCGACGGCGCGATCGCGGCCGGGCTGGTTGACGCGAGGGAGAAGAGGATCGCCGGCGCCGCGGCGGGGCTGAGGGAGGGCGAGATGCGGCCCGTCTTCAAGGCCATGCAGGCCGCCTACATCCGCCTGATGCAGAACCCCTTCTTTGCTCCCGACGAACACTCCCCGCATTCCGGTCACGGGGGCAAGAAGATTACGAGCAGGAAATTTGCCGAGGACATGAGGCGGATCGGGGAGAATTGGACGCCCGGGGTTACGAATCTATGAGAGGGTCAGGCTTGATGGGTTATGACTACGGAGGGCCTCCAGCATTGTTGGTAGGTACGAGGTGCAGCATACCGGGGCGGAGATGCACAGGCGGTATTCGGAACTCGACCCGGTTTACGCTTGGTCATAGGCCTGTCTCTCGAGGCCTGGTGTTGCGAGGTCATTGAACCCAACGTCAATTATCACCCTTGATGCAGAACGCCGAACGCCAGAAACAAATAAGGCTATTCTCGGTGATCAGCGATCCATCAAGCGCCGTTTGTCAGACTAAACGCCTCAAACGTCACGCCCTCAGTCTCTTCCCAACCCTGGCCCTCGGTCCTCGCCATCCTCGCCCACCCCCTCACTAACGCCCGCCAGTAACACGTCTCGGCCGCCGGGCTGAAATACCCCCCTCCGTGAAACAGATCCCTCTGCCTATGCGCAATCCCTTCGGCTACCGCGGGGTTCTCCTCCAGCCAAGCCACCGTATCCCCCAAATCCGACCAGTCGGGCTCGACAAACACAATGTTGGCCTCCTCAGCCTTATACCGCACCGGCCAAGCCCGCCGGGCCCTCTCGGAGGGCGCCCAGGCAGCGGGACCCATCCCTTTCGCCTTCCCGAGGAGATCGCCCGAGAACACGGGCCTCACCAGATGGGTGACGTGCTGCATCCACTGGATGGGCGGGGTCAGGACGACGCTCTTGCACATCTGCAGGAACTGGAAGCGGCCGCTGTAGGCGATGCCCTCGGTGTGCACCACATACTTGTACCGGCAGAACTCGTCGATGGGCAGCACGTTGCTCGCGTTGGCGCCGCCCGCGCCGCCCTTGCCGCGCCCGTCCCAGTCCAGCGCCTCCACGTCGGCCCACGCCTTCCCCTTGGCCACCGCCACCAGGTTCTGCCGCAGCCGCGGGCTCTGCACGCTGTTGAACCACGTCGTGCCCCGCCACACGGCCCGCGCGATCTTGTCGCCCCACCGGCCCTCGTAGTCCCGCTCGAGGGCCGTGATGGCCCGCGCCGCCCGCCCCATGGACCCGATGAAGGGGAGGTTCCATGCCCAGAAGGAAAAGTGCGGCATGAGGAACGCGCGGGCGTTGGGGTTCTTGGGCCGGAACGCAGGGTCCGCTGGCCGGCTGTAGGTCCACGCCGTGCCGAAGGGCTGGTCTTGGAAGTTGAGCGTGAAGATGGTGTCTGGGATCGGGGAGGGCGCGGTAACGAGGGCGCGGTGCAGTTGGTGCAAGGCTGCGGTGCGCGACTATTAAGACGGCGGGGGCGAGATGGTGTGAGACATGTACTATACAATCTCGAGGTGAGGGGAGATTATGAGACCTACGTTGAGCATCTCCTGGGAGAGGTCGGATCGGCGCTGGGCGTGGATGATGTATATCTATTCCAGACGCATTTACCGTCAGTTTTTTTTTTCTTCTTTTTCTTTTTTTTTTTTTTCTCAACAGTTGTAATTCCTCGTAAGGAAAGGAAGAAGCGCGCACTTGTCCGTCCTGGATCCTCCCCTGCAGTGGTCCGAGGCCGCTCGTCTGCTTCACCAGGAACGGCCCCTCGGCCACAACATCGTCGATCTCCTTTGTAAGGCCGGGAAACGCTTTATTGCACTGGTCCTCGTCGAGGGATAGGTTGTTGAGGACCTCTGCCGGTGGCTGCCGTGTCGGGCCTGCCGACGCGACGTGGTGGGGTTGCGGCGTCCGCAAGACGAAGAACAGGCAGTAAAACACCAGACAAAAGCCCAGGATGAACGTCATCTGTCTCAGCCGGCGGCTCGGCCGAGCCGACCGCATCATCATTATTCGCTTCTTCTCGCCCATGATGATGATGGCGCCGCCAACCCCCGTAAGGTCTGGTAGACGGGGCGCATTACACCACGGTAGGGAAGAAGAAAAGGTAATTGGAGATGCAATGCGGAGTACCTTACAGAGAGGGGGGGAATTGCTTAGGTGTTGTGTTTTTACCATTACATGCAGGGTGTGTGGCAGCGATCGACACAGATCTGGCGATTTTCCTCTTCTGTCCCTCTAGCCTATCCAATGTCACTGGCCTCGGCTACCAGAAGGGGTGGTCTGAGAGCTGGAAGGGGGAGTGCAACGTCGCTTTTTGATGTAAGGTTGGGATATGAAATCCAGGTTCCGGCGGGACTGGCTCCGAAGTCACGAACCACTTGGTAACCGGTCCAGGGACCCCAATGAGAATGGGGGAGAACCTGGTGTATAGCTGGCCCGCAATTGTCGGCTGGCATTGGGGGGTTGAGGGGGTGTGCTTTGATGAAAGGCCGGCAAAACCGGCAGTTATCAACGTTGTTCTCGAGGGACCGATGAAACCCTCTGTCACTATGGAATCTGGATATGTGTAACGCTATAGCATAACCCTCTAGGCCACCTGTTTTTTTTTCTTTCTTTTTTTTTTCTTTCTTCCTTTTTCGTTTTTTCGTTTTGTTTAGTGTAACTATAACCCTATCCCAGTTATGGTTGACCCCGATCTTGGTGCTGTCCGCTGCGGGGAATCCGAGAGCAGATGGCTTTAGAGATGTAACCTCAACCCCACAGTTTGACCACCAATAGCCTCACCCCAAGGGATTCCCAATCTCGCCTGCGCACATAGACGAGCTGGGCGAGGTTCCGAACCAACCGAGGGTCCCCTGACCACGGATGGCAAACCGTGATAGATGACCCATCTGTTGCGTAGTACACTACAACTTAGTATATTTTCGCATGAGTCCATTTGTTAGCGGCTGGGCGGCCTGCCTACGCGGGAACCAAGCATTGGCATCTCTGGTGACTATGGTAGGGATTAAAGAAGCTTAAGAACGAAAGATCATTCTATAATCGTTTGGACGACGCTCTGCCCGGAAGGCTGGACGTTCGCCATGGCTTGTGTTATTGTCGTTTCAAACAGTCTGAACTACTAGCGGTCTCGATCAGCAACCGCGATGAAGGGAAATTCCGGTAAGAATGGTGGAAAGGAAGAAGAAGAAGAAGAAGGAGGAGGAGGAGGAGGAGGAGGAGGAGGAGGAGGAGGAGGAGAAGGAAAGGAAATATGCCAATATATACAGTAGAATTGCAGTGGAGACTATTCTCAACCGCGTCTTAAGGAACATCGAAATCTTGATTATTTACAGGCTAACTAGAACTCTCAACAGATGCTCAATAGTATAAAAATTCAATTTAACAGGGATGTACATCTATACCGTACTCTCCATGTCAGTACAGCTCTCGATCTATTCTCCACATACCATGATAATCGAACCCAGTCATCCTTGTGCGCCTTCTCTCAACCTCGCAACCCTGAGCCTCTCCAGACCCGCAGGCTCATCAAGCTCAATCGACTCACCCATCTTGATTTCGCTTGGCAGACTCTCCGGCAACTGCGAGGGCTGTGGTTGAGAGGGCTCGGAACCCTCCCAATGTCTCGCTTCCCTAGGCAGAGGCTGCCACCAGTCGCCCGTCCTCGCATGCCACCGCGCGCCGCAGAGCTCCCATAACCGGCTGGTCGCTCGTTTGTACGCAAACCGCTCGTCCTCACCTGTGAACGCGCCCGTCTTGCTGAAATCAACCTTCCTTTCTTGCTCGGTTCCAAAGTCAGCGTCCTGGTCTGGGCTGTACTTTGCGTTGGGTGACTCGGAATAGGTCGAGATGTTGGGACGGAAGAGCGACACCTGGTCCTGGTAGACTTCGGCAATGGTTTCCGAGTATGTTGCGTCGGTACCGTCGTCCCCAGTAACAACGCCGGCCTGGAACTGGTCGGCTGTCTCCCCAGATCTTTGTCGCATCTCCGGAAAGAAGAGGTCATCAGGGCCGGCCTCGGCTCGAATAACCAGTTTGCACCGCGACTCGTAAAGGGCGTCAATGAGGGTGATGAATCGCCGAGCCTCGTTCTTCATGGTGATGTTCAGAACGGGGACCTGGTCAATGACAAAGGTGTGGAAGTTCGATGCCAGAGAGATATAGTCTGCGGGTCCTAAGGAGCTAACGAGGTCGGCAAAGTTCCAATACGAGACACCATCATTCTGTCGCGGTACTTCAACACGCCTCCCATACACCACCAGAGAGCGTGGTTCCCAAACCCGGTCACGAATTGCCGGACTAGTTAGATTTGCGCCGGGGCCCGAGTGCACCATGGCTGCCCAGCTTTTCTCTCCATCAGCCAGTAGGAAGTACTTTGCTGGCTTCTGGGACAGATTTTTGTGCTCTCCTTCCTTGGACAGCTCAGCGCTGTTCTCTACCGCCCATGAGGTGCGGTGCTCTGCTGCGGCAGAGCCAACAGAGAGAGCGGTCTCCTTCGAGAGAGCTGGGTGGCTCTCTTTCCGCCTCCAATCTTTGGTGCCTTCCATATGCCAAAAATCACACCTGGCCTTGAGAACTTCAAGGAACGCGGCAAAGTCGCTAGTTTGGCCAAACAGCTCGCCGCCAAACCGGCTCTTACCGAAGCCCCAGAACTTTCCGACCAGCCCGCCGGTGGCAGGTGGCGAGTAGTAGCCTCCGGCTGCCTTTTCCAGCTCCTCGGGCATTCTATTAGACGATGCGACGAGCACGCCGCCAAGCTGAAAGAAGGCGATGAAGAGATTGTTCATGATTCTGCTCGCAGTTCTGTCGGGAAGCTGGAACTCGTCGAGGAACAGGATAGGAGATGCCTCGACAATTTCCTTTGCTAACCAAAGCAAAGAATACTCAGGTAAGTCGGGGGACAGAAGGGGCCGAGACTTTCGGAACTCCTCAAGTCTTGCAAATGCATAGAGCATAAACGTATTGAAATGCCATCGCTTCTTGCCCCGAGTAGGCAGGCCCTCGGCCAGCAAGTCGAGAAGCATGGACTTGCCTGTGCCCACCTCGCCGGACAGAAACAGCCCCTTTGGGGAGTCGACATGGAGAGCGGCCTGGTGGCTCGTCAAGACCCTTGCCAAGGCGAGGCTGTTCTTAGCACCATCGTTCTGGAAGAAGCGCGCAAAGAGCGGGTTGCGGCGGATGGGGTGACTGGGGGAGGCGAGCTCTTCCCCGTCCCTGGTCGCATCGGCAGCCTTTGCGATTTGCCGGAGCCTACTCCGGTATTCGTGCGAGGGCGTGTAGTCCCTGAGCCTCAGGTACAGCTTCTGCAGGTGATGGGCGAGGCGGTACTGGGCTGCATCCGGACTGTAGACACCCGTCGCAATAAGCGAAGTGTACTTGACAAACGGGTCCGTGATGGTGACCGAGGTTGCGGCCCGATTCATGTTTCCGGCCCGGAAAACGCGGGGTTGCAAACTTCACCACGCTAGATTAAATAGGATAATGCCGAGTTCGGTCGGGTATTTATGCAAGCCGGAGCTGGTAGTTAGCCGGCTTACAGGCCTGCTGAGGTCAGCAAGGTTTCGATGGGGTAGTGGCGCTTGAGCCTAGGTGCGCCAGCCTTTCAAACGGCGATGATGTCACTAAAACCTGCGAAAGGCCGTGACAAGGGAAAGTCGCGCCTCAAGCTGGGTAAATTTTATACAGGAGCCGGGTGTTAAAAAAAATGCCAGATCGGCTTGTGTCCGATGGCTGGGTCCTGGGATTGCTCAGTCTCGTCGATTTCTTTTAATCGAAACTGGGCACGTTGATTGGATCTGGTGGTGTGAGAACTCTAGAGAGGGCTAAAAAAAAAAAAAAAAAAAAAAAAAAGGAACAAATAATCAACCGTGGCTCCTGAGCGAGTTGCCAGCCAAATTCCGCCCTCGTGATGTTTATATATTTTGCCCATTGAAAGTGTTATGTTTAGCTTTCCCCTTTTTCATAAAAAATAAAAAATAGATAATTAATTGGTTATTTTAATTATTTTTTTTTTTTTTTTATATTCTGTTTCTACCTTACTACTACTGTACTCTGTATTCTCTTCTATGACGCAGAGCGTAGTTAGATCCTGTCGGGCATGGTCGATTTATCCAGCTCAAAAAAAAAAAAAAAGGGTCCCAGGAACTGTCGAGCGAGTGTTTGTGGCCGTGCGTCTGTCAGTGCGCACCCTGTCGCCTCGTGTGGGGCACCTACTCAATCGGACGCTAGCGCGTAGAGAAATCGCTGGCAGCTGTGGCTCCACGCTGCGACGCCAACCAGTAACGGCCCAGGAATTTTTGCCCAAGGTCAACACAGTCCAATCGATGAAGGCTTCGTCACTCATGCTTTTGTGCATTTGCCCGCCTTCAGGAGAGGTCGTCTCGACATCGCCCCGGCCACCGCGCATTTCATTCTCCGCCTTCTAATCTCGACCCGTCCCAATTCAGCATTTTCCTATCGGCATCCACGACTCTTTTTTCCCAGTTCTGCGATGGTGTATTGAAGCACGACCGTTGCTGGCATTTCTTGGCTCGACAACATCACGGGAGTCGCGCAAATTCGGTCGGCGGAAAACGATCTCATCACATCACCGGCGAAAATGTTTTCGCCGGCGCTCCACGAAGGCGGACCGGCCAAAGGCACGCGAAGTAGCCGTCGCCGGCAACGTCCTACCGGCACCGATGCTTCTCTCCAACAACCAAAGGCGAAGCGCCAGCGGGTGCCCCTGGCCGAGAACACCTCTGCGAAACCCGAAGCTGCGCCCGAGATGTACGAGGTCAAGCCCGAAAAGATCGATCTCCTCACCTCCAAGCGCGACGGCATTGAGAATATGGCCGCTCCGCGCAAGGAGCTCAGTGTACGGTCCAAAAAGCCAAAGCTTGGCGAGAGAACAAGCAAGGGAGATGGTAGCATTGTCTTTGTTCGTCCACCATCACTCGACCCCGAAGCGCGCCATAAGCTGACCGTCTCTTTTAGACAACAAACAATGCCTTTACAGTGAGCAAGCTGCCGGCGCTACCGGACAGACTCCGCGCAGATGCGCAAAGTATGACCGAGCCTCTCTTGTTTTCTCCACTCGCGCATATTTCGCGTACTAGGCTTGCTGACCCGTCGAAAGACCGACAGCACGGCGCCATCTACTCATCGGGCGGTTACGCCCTCAGCCTCACCCATACCCACGCCTTCGTCTGGCCCTACACCTCGACGACAGCTTCCCCTGAGACATTCACCTTCACGTTGCCATACCCTTCAAAGCATGCCTCTGACCCCCTTCCGCTCGGCTCACTGGTTGCGCCTTCGTCCTCTTCGGATGAGCCAGGCTTGGTCATTGTCATGCCAGTCAGTGGCAAGATCGCCTACTGGGAATCCATCTCCAGCGCAGCGACTCTCGACTTCATCCGCCAACAACGGAGCGGCGTCGAAGACTCCATATATGGAATGTTCTCAGGAGAGCATGTCATCCAGATCGTCAACGCCGAGTCGGCCGGGTTCGTCTTGGTATTCAGCAGCGGGAGGCTAGCGTACATGAGTGTGAGGGATACCCACGGCCGGCCCGGGATCTCGGTACAGTTCCTCCGGAGCGGCCTGAGTAGCAACGCGCTGGGCTTTTTCGGCAGCATCCGGAACGCGTTGAGCTCCTCCGTCTTCCGGGGGGATATCGCTGCTGCGCAAGCCAGCTACGGGTCCAAAGTCGGAGAGCGGGTAGTAGTAGCGGCAACGTCAAAGGGAAAACTGCACTCCTGGAAAGTACACCGCGGTGGCCATCACGAGCTTCTAAGTGAATTCGATATCCGAGAGCGATTGGCCGACGCGATCCTCGAAGTGGACCCTGCCGCCAGCCGTTTACCCCAAGACTCGATTGAGGTTCACGATTTTACGTTTGTGCCTCGGGGCTTGGAACAGAAGTATATCAACGCGAGCCGCCTGAGCGAAGCTCTGGCGCACGAGGACGATTCTTTGCAGCATGTACTACTTTTGGTATCGTTTTCCAAGCAACGCCAAGCTCGATACTCGCTCGTTGAGGTAGTCATTGCTGCGGAGGGTCCTAGAGTGGGTATGGTCCGGCCGCTGACCTCGTATACCACCTCCGTCAGGACTGCAGCCCCTCAGAAACCTCGAATCTATCTCCCACGACCTGGACTCGTCGCCTTCATTGTCTTCGACAGAGCCGTGGTTATCAGCTCCATGGTCTCCCCCCCCGACTCGCCAGATGCCCAGCTGCAGGAGGATACCCACGTAATTCCGTCTACCTTTGAGGATGTCGTCGACTTCCGGGACGAAGAGACTCTGCAGGTTGTTGGATCTGGCATCGAAGAGCCCAGCGGGAGCGGGCACGGACAAGACGAGCTCCGAAGCACGCACCGGCACAGGACAAAAAATCCTACCGTGGTACTGTTGCTACAGGGGATAGGAACCATCAGGGTAGCAGTCACCGACGTTGACCGGTTTGCTAGCGACGCACCCCCGGAGGTAACGGCGAAAAGCAAGCTGGAGCAGGCCGTGTTCTTTGGAGTCAAGGATGACAACCCGTTGGTTTTCCAGGGCAGGAGAGACCTACCATTCTCTAGCCAGGAAATCGGAAACGCGGCGATCGAATTGAGCCATGAGATCGTGAGCTCAAAAACGCCCTTCATTGCTAACCTGCCAGCTTCGCTGGAAAACAACATGAAGAGCAGGGTTACCTACTTGAACGGCCTGATTATTTATCTCAACGCCGCTAAAGTTAACCTGGATATGCGCACGAGGTGGATTCTTCTTTATAATGCGGAAAAGATGGCCGTCGCGACGTGGATCTGGCGGAAGCATGAACAGTTCCTCGCAGAACGTCCCAAAGGAGAAAAGAAGACTCTTATTTCCGAGACGGCGGTCTATATCAACGAGAATCAGAAGACGGAGCTGAACCCGGCTGTCGGACAGGTGGATCCTGTGCGTCACTGGTTCATTCACGACGTGTGGCGATTGGACATCTTCGTCGCTTGGGCGTATCAGATTATCAAGTACCACTTCACCGAGCGGCTGACAGACGAGGCGGGCCTCAATCGTCTGGTTTGGGAGGCAGTCACGGTCAACAACGGCGCCCTGTTCGAGGCGCGCCAGTTCCGGCTTACGAGAGCGGGCCAGTACGGTATCGATCCTAAGAATATCGTAGGGGGAAACGCTATCCTAGAGCCGTGGACCGCTACGTATTTCATCACGAATAACCTCAAGCGATTGGTGGAATTTTGTTACCAGTGGCTCGAGCGATATTCGGGACAGTCTGCGGAGGAGTCCCCGGTGGATCTTCGCCTTCTCGATTCTACTCGGCTCCTTCTCCCGTCCTTAACCAGCCAGTACCTGACGTCTTTGACCGAGTTCTCCAGCTGGGCCGCACTGAGCGATGATACGCAGACCCAGGAGCGAGGCAGGACCTACCAGCAAATCTACCAGGATGACGTCTATACCAAGATCTTGAGGCTGAAAGACTTCGACCTGTGGGACGAGGCTATTGACCTCGCGAGGGAGTTAGAAGCATTTGACTCACTTGCGGAAGTTGTCGTACAACAGATCCTGACGTTGGAGCAAACCACGGCCGAGGCGACCACAACCGACAGCGCGGCGCAAGACAATCTCGCTCTGGCTCAGGTGAAGAAGCGGCAAATGGGCCGCTTGTTCGATGAATACAAGGAAGACTTTGCCTTCCGCGCCTACGAGGTGCTCCTTGAGAACAGCGGTGTCCAGGCCGTCCTGGACTTCCCTTTTGACAAGAAAGGCTACGCCACCAAATTCCTCCGGACTAAGCCAGAGCTGGCAAAAATCTCCTGGATCAACGATGTCGAGAGGGAGAAGGACATTGACCACGCCGCTGAAACGCTGCTGGACCTCGGTCTCACCCGCGAGCAGCAGGTCTGGAACAAGAAGATTGAGCTAAGCTTGGGCAAGCTAGCGCTCCTGGCCGAGGAGGCCGAGCAGTCTGCCAACGGCGACGGTGCCAGCAGCGCTCCGTCGGAAAGTGAAGGGAAGAACGGCACCAACCTCGAAAAGATCGACCAAGCGCTCGAGCTCATCAAGATTCAGGACGCCCTCTACAGTCAGATCCTACCCACCATCCAAGAGGGCGTCGACGAATCGGCCGAACTGGAGTTGGCCCTCAAGGAGCACGCGGCCCTGATTCCTAAGAAGCAGAAGGCTCTGCATCAGCTATTCGAAGACGCTATGTCGCGCCTGCTCCGACATGAAGCGCTGCAGCCGCTCACCCTGATCGACCTTCTCACCCTAGCGTCCCTAGACATTAAGCACTACGACGCCATCGGAGACCAGTTCCTTCTCGCCCTGAAAGTGGCCAGGTTCGGCCTCAAAGGCGAGGACCGCGCCAACGCGGAGCGGCTGATCTGGCGGCGCTGCTTTACCCGCGATGACTGGAAGCGCGTCAACGAGACCAACGAGAAAGGTGACCTCGACCAGCTGGCGACCGTGGGCGATACCGCCACCTACCGCGCATTGTTTGCAGTGATTGATGAGCGTATGCATACCCTCCCCCCATTGTTCTTTCCTTGCAAGGAACATAGCCCCCGGTCCCTGCTCACACCACAAGTAGAACACTCGGACGAGAAATTCCACCCGTTCGTGAGGCCCTCTGAGGCGCTCGGCGTCTTCACCGAGTCGCTCGACCGCCGGTTCGACAACATGGACGACAGCTTCCGCAGCAAGCTGCTCGACGCCATGAGGTGGGAAGATGGCAGGCTCAAAACGTTTGTCGACAAGCATCAGCTGGAGGCATGGTACCGGACTACGAAGGAGTGCGCCGAGAAAACGGTTGCTGTGGCGTATGACCGGTTGACGACTGCAAAGGCGCAGCGGCAGCAGCAGCAGCAGGTAGTGAATGGTAACGGGAGTGCAAAGGTGCGGCTTTTTGCGGCTGAGAATTTGGAAGGAGGGGAATTTGCTGGGGGATTTGTTAGGAGTATGAGGGATGGCGATGGGGATTGGACAGGATAGGATATGTCTTGGGTGGTGTGGAACTTTTCGCTTTGTTTGTTCTGTTTGACCTGGTATGGCTCTTGGAGACGGACCAAAACAGGGACGGCTCTCGATGGAGGCAACACCCTATTTCTTTTTTTCCCTCCTCTTCTGCCAGCCGGGTTTGGCGGTGGCTCGCAACGGTCATACACAGACTAAACTGTACAATTAATTTGTGGTATCAACAATTCTCTCGATACGGAGGTTTTGATGATATCACGATAACGCGCAACGCAACACAAGGCAACACAGCAATGGTTTTGTCAGGCATGGCCCGCGGCTCAGTCTTGACGGCTGGGACAGGAATTGCGAGATCTAGCATGCATTGTCTGACATTGGACGTGCTAACGCCACAGAGGATTCTGGGGGAGGGTCGCACAACGCTGACTTTCCAGTCTGGAAAGGTGGCGAATCGGGATGCTAGGATGAAGTAGGAAGGAGAAAAGACGAAACAAAAAGCAATGACAGCGCATTTTCCCATCCAGTCGCGCGTAGTCTTGGACACCTCCGCATCAAGGACCGAGAGAGGACGGGAAAGCGACTCGGCGGTCAATGTCAAGAATGGGTGGAGCACACTGAAAGTTTTTGAGATCCTTGATCTTCAAAATAGGCGCGGAGTATTACATCGTCCATGCAGGTCGATGCCGAGGACCGTTTTACCGCTGAGCGATCCGATTGCTGCGGCTTTTTAATTTCTAACTATCGCTGCAGCCGCGCTGCATCTGCTTAATACCTAGGGCCTTGAATAAGGCAGGTACATACATCCCTGATGTACATGTACTGTGCACTTGATGAGCTGGCATTGCGGCTGCAAACCACATCCGCCGTCAGCTGCAAGGGGTCTCCGAAGGAGAGCCGAGAAGGGAACGTAGTATTCCAAGCCCTTTGCTACACAGTACTGAGCGGGTAGCTGTTCAAAATTTCTGCTGCCAATGCGAGGCTTTCTCTCTCGGAACTAGCCGTCATGGCCTGCCATCCCACCGCCAATGCATTTCCGAGCTGTGCTCACAAGCGGCCAGTTGACCTGACGGTAAAGAAGAGAAAAAAAAAAAAAAATGGAGGGTGCACGTACCCCAGAGCTGGGTCACAGCCATCGCTTGCCTTACCGAAGCTATAACAGAGACCGAAAAGCTTGCGGCGATCTGCCGTTGCGTGCCTTCCTTGTCTCCCGCTAACGTAGTCGCTCAAAAAAAAAAAAAAAAAAAAAAAAAAAAAAAAAAAAAGAGAGAAAGAGAGAGAGAAAAGGCACTAATAGGTGTTAGCATAGCACTGTTCAATGCCCGCCTCGCGGTCTCATGCCCTGAGGCTCACCGCGACAATTTGGGCCCGTCTTATTCCTGGCACCATGCTATTCCGGGAATGGCTCCTGAGCTAGCGGCGGAGCCCGGGAGCTTAGGAAAACGGATCGATGTCCCTTCTATCACGCGAGTTTCTGCTATGCTTCCCATTGCAATCCGCCGCCCTCTTTCGCGAGCCCAGGCCAGGCCGGTCGTGAGTCTGATCTCCGGGCCTCGGGAAGCAAACCGTATTCTGGCCTGGGCCCCTTTGGCCAAGATTGCAAAGTCGCATCCGGGCCTGGCGGTGGATGATGGGCGTGGCGTTCGTTATGTTAAGCACAGGGCAGAAGGAGATCCGCGCCGTTGACAATATGCCCAGAGGAACCCATGAACCGGCAAAGGCCAATCGAAGCAACGGTCCATGGGCCGCTTTATGAACGTTGATTGGGGACGTCATCCCAGCAGTCCAAGGCACCTACGGTATCGACCTAGTACAACTTGCTTCTATCATCTGCGACAGGTACGGTACAACAACCGGGTCCGGGATGCGCCGGTGATTGTCGCTGATCCAGCTGATCCAACGCCTTTTCCTCTCCAATCCGCCTCGACTGCCACCCGCTCCCGGTACGCCCCACGCACTACCCTGTACATTTTCTTGTGGCAAGGGGCCTGCAGCGAGGTTGTGAATTGGCATAGACAGGGCGCAGGGGCCTGCTAACTTCCCGGGCGGGTTGCCCGCAGCAGTCGCGAGCCACTGGCGCTTTTCCACCATCGGATTGGCCAGGCCTCAACACCCCCTGTCTCGTCAGCTCCGCTGCCCTGCCTTCCCCTTCTGTCTCCCTTCCCTCGCCTTTTCCTCCTCTCCATCTTGTATTCCGCCACACTACACGACCATCGCCATCCACCAGACCCTGTGTGCCTTTGAAAAGGCCGCAGACGACAAGTCGTGTCGGGGCGACTTGATTGCGCCAACCAAGCTGCGAATCCGCCAATCGGTCTGTTCGATCGGGGAAACGTCGGGGCGTGGATTGCCTGTCTTCGGTGGACGGCTGAGACCCGCGACCGAAATCACGTCTCGAGACCCCTACCTACCTTGCCTTGCCCGTTCGCATATCCAACACGACTGCATTCACGGGATTCGACCGAGGAGGCTTTACAATTGATTTGTCTGTTTTGGTAACTGCCTTCCGAACGATAAGGTCCATGCCAGCAAAGCACCGCCTTGCGCGAACAGCTTAGCTCCGCCCACCGCCTATTGACAGGACCGCCCGCAGGCCTGGTCCCAGCGCTTGGGTGAGTTGGCTCGTGTGCCCACCAACTGCACCGTGTTTTTCCACTGCAACTACCTCGCCAGGCTCCCCAAGCCTTGCCGACATCTGGTGACTCGAAGCGTTGGTGGATTTCTCCACCGGCTTCCCCCCAAACATTATCACAGCCTACCCTACCTGACCCAGACATACGTTATCCGTAATTCATAATCCACGCAGCCATCTATTTAGAGACGGCCCGCCGATTGCGATGTCTGGCTGACACGGGCAAACAGAAGTTGATTACAGTTACCTCGGGACGCCACCCGCCGCCAAGATGGCCTCGTCGTCGTCGAACGTTGTCGGGGTGCACTACAGAGTAGGGAAGAAGATTGGAGAGGGCTCCTTCGGCGTCATCTTTGAGGGAATGAACCTCCTGAATAGCCAGCAAGTGGCCATCAAGTTTGTATGTACCCCCTTGAACGAGCTCGACTTCGCCGCCTAAACACGACTCTCCGCTCCGGAAGCGCTGACATGTCGTCACTCTGCAGGAACCCAGGAAGAGCGATGCTCCTCAGCTACGCGATGAGTACCGAACCTACAAGATCCTGGTCGGTTGCCGTGAGTTTGGCCCGCAACCTCGAATGAAAACAAGGCCGTTTGTCGTCTAACTCCTCGCTACAGCCGGCATCCCCAACGTCTACTACTTTGGTCAGGAAGGGCTGCACAACATCCTGGTCATTGACCTCCTCGGCCCATCGCTGGAGGATCTCTTCGACCATTGCAATCGCAGGTTCAGTCTCAAGACCGTAGTCATGGTCGCAAAGCAGATGGTGTGTGCTTTCCCCTCGAGCTCTCGTCGCCTATTGTTGGAGTCTGACGCCGTTCGCAGTTGTCGCGTGTGCAAACCATCCACGAGAAGAACCTGATCTACCGAGACATCAAGCCTGACAATTTCCTAATTGGGAGGCCAGGTACCAAGACTGCTAATGTCATTCACGTCGTTGACTTTGGTATGGCGAAGCAATACCGCGATCCTAAGACGAAGCAGCACATCCCTTACCGGGAACGCAAGTCGCTCTCGGGAACTGCCCGGTACATGAGTATCAATACGCATCTCGGCAGGGAGCAGTCGAGACGCGATGATCTGGAGGCACTGGGCCACGTCTTCATGTACTTTCTGCGGGGCGGCCTACCTTGGCAGGGTCTCAAGGCTGCAACGAATAAGCAAAAGTACGAGAAGATCGGCGAGAAGAAGCAGACGACCCCTATCAAGGAGCTGTGTGAGGGGTTCCCCCAGCAGTTTTCCCACTATCTCACTTACGTGCGCAATCTCGGATTCGAAGACACACCCGACTACGACTACCTGCGGGATCTCTTCACGCAGGCGCTCAAGGAGGAGGGCGGCGTTGAGGACGGAGAGTACGACTGGATGAAGAAGCAGGACAAGAAGGGGGACTGGAATCGCCAAACCTTGCACGACCCAAACGCCCGGCCCGGGGCCTCGGCCATGGAAATCCACGGCAATTCGCGGGGGGCCACCACTCGTCACCAAAGCGACCCGCAAGCCCCGGGACTGACAGCCGCTCGTTTAAACGCCACGCAGCCCCCATTGCCGCGTCCGGGCATGGGGCAGCAGAAACACGGGCGGCCAAACGGGCCAGGATTAGCCAGCCCCCGGCCGGCGGTTGGGGCCTACATGCAAGCGGCACCGACGCCGACCGGCTCGACGCAGGCGCAGTTCCAGACCAGCACCCAGAACCTACCGCAGCGGCAGATGGCGCATTCGCCGGCCATGAACAGCCCAGCCCAGCCGCAAACTAACCCCCAGCCGCAACCAACGGGCTTCCAAAAATTCATGAAGACTCTCTGCTGCGGCTAGTGAATTCTATGTTTACTCTTTCCACTCGGTCTGGCGTTCTGTTGAGTAAGCCCTTAATCCAATCCCAACTCTCCGTTGTCCTCGCTGACCAGAGTCAACCAGCGCTAGGCGGGCGGCATATTCTATATAGAGGCTTCCAGGAGATGAGTCTGACACGATTTGCCTGAAACATGCGTTTTCGCGTTTTGCATGGGACATAGAGGATGCCTTTTTTCCACAGCGGTTTCCGGCACAAATCTGGCGCCCACCTGGACATCTTTACGATCACGATAATCCCGGTTTTTTCTCGATTGCGGAGCCCCCTGCTTTTTTTTTTTTTTTTTTTTTTTCCTAGCCTTAGACCTAGGTACCTGCTCACAGCTTGCTCTTTCCCCCCTCTTTAGCGGCGGCGTGGGCAGGCACATGTGGCAGGGCTAATATTCTTGTCTTGGGCTTTGGCAAGGGGGTAAAAGCAAACAATCTCAACAATGGCGCTTTGTTTGGAACGCTCTTACTCACCTACCTCCCTACCATAACCTCCGCAGATAACTCTACCAACCTACTATCTAATAATCAGTACCATCCATTCCCGTCCCGTTCATACCTGTTTTGAGTTCATAGAGAACAAAAAAACACACCATAAGCAAGAACAGCATCGTAACAGGCATCGTTTTTAGTTCTACAGGTTACAACTTTGACTGGTACTGACCGGGAGGAACGGCCTTTGTTGTTGTCAATGTTGTCAATATCCACGAGTTTATTCTTGGTTTATATCTTTCCACTTCCCTTTTCCTTGGTCCTTTCCTTTGTTGTCTTTGCGTTCTGGGAAGGGATGCCAGTAAAAAAGAAAAAATGAGAAAGATAGCCTTGTGCAACAGAACGCCAACTCCGTCTATCTGAGCCTACGATAGCCCTGGTGACTAGCCGAGTACCTTGCAAATGTCCGCTCTTCGTCACTCTCGGAAGTTGAAGGCTCATCGTTGCTGTCGTGGATCGGTGGAGGGTTGGGGAAAGAGAGCAGAGGAGGGAGAGAGGAGAGCTGGCGGTCTATATCCTGGCGTTATATATTCCTAGGTTTTCCCCTGATGTGGTCTTGTCCCCCTATCTCTGTTGCTTCCGTGCCGATATTGATAATGATGGGTGTCTTGGTTCTGATTTGGAGATGATAGAATGTTTGGCGCTGTCTGAGGAGCGCAGCTAGCGAAGGACTTGAGCCACAAGAGGGATGGCGGCGGGGGTAAGCAAATGTTTTAGGCCTGGCTTGGATGAATGGCCTGCAATGCTGGCTTATCCATCCATCGGGACATGATTCTACAGATGGCGAGACGGGGTAGGATGCGTATGGAGGATAACGGCATCCTCGGCGAGACTGACTGACCTCGTTCGTATCCCCGAGTGAGGCAAGAGGCCTTAAGACGGGTCCACATTTCCGATCGAAAGTCATGTGCGTGTAATCATTACAGCTTCCTTGGAACCGTGACCGTGTATACATGATTGCATTTAAATCGAACGCCCGCTTCCCAAACCCATAGACGTCCGCCCGGACAGCAGAGCGCTGCCCCCCGCGCAGTATGCCTATCATCGAGAATAACGCCACACTAAGTATAACAACAGCAACAAATCCGATTTCGAGGGTCTCTCTTGGCCGGGTCTATGTGAGCTTCTGCTTGATAAAGAACGACCGCAGGTGCGACAGCTGCCAGGCGCATGTCACGGTCAGGACGGTGAGCTGGATCAGAATCCACCGGACGACGCGGGCGTTGGTGCTCTCGGACTGGTCGCGGAACTCGGCCTCGCGTTCCTGACAGGCGGAACATGTTAGTTTCTCCTCCCCTTTCATTTCTTGCTTCCTGCTCCGGTTTTCAACGAGGCTGCGGCGGAACTCACTCTTTGGAACACCTGCTCTCTCCTGATGTCATTCAGCCTCGCGTTTAGATCGCGGACGCGTGTCGCCAGGTCCTGGATCTTGTCCTTGTCGGAGCTCTCGATGGCGCTGGTCTCGCCAACGGCTATGTCGAGCGTCAGGCGGATGCCGCCGTTGGGCGACGAGAGCGAGAGCCAGTTGGAGCGGCCGCTGTTGGAAGACGGCGTGAAGCAGATCTTGTGGTCGCCCGCCTCGGCGGCCGTAAAGATGAACTTGCCGGCGGCTCCGCCGCGCTGCGAGACGACACGGTGGTCGTTGTCGAAGATTTCCTGCGAGAGGACAACGTCAGTACGGGTCCTGCTGGAAGGTGAGCAGGGCAGAGCGGAGAGCGTACGTCGACAGAGATGTAAATGGTAATGCCGTCATGCTTAGCCCACGCTTGCCGGTGGTCGTCCCATTCCTCGGCGACGTAGTTGCCCACCACCAGGGTGTCCTTAGGAAGCTCCTCAAAGAAGCAC
This sequence comes from Madurella mycetomatis, assembly GCA_022530565.1. Classification (NCBI taxonomy): domain Eukaryota; kingdom Fungi; phylum Ascomycota; class Sordariomycetes; order Sordariales; genus Madurella; species Madurella mycetomatis. Next base: position 6,456,556 of record JAJTVB010000003.1, on the reverse strand, counting down.
TTGGGCGAGGTGACATCGACGTAGAAGTAGAGCGCCCGGGCCATGGCGGCCAGCGATAGCAGAGGAAGAAGGCACCTCATCTTGCCGGCTGGTGATCACCTCGTTCTGCGGGTGAGATGGCCGAATTCGATGCAATGGGAGGGGAGTTGCGCAAGTGCAGTCCCGTAAGCAACACACACTTCGAGTCCAGGCGCGACCCCAGCCAAGCTTCCGAAGGTGCCACGTTCTGGAAAACCGGGCCCAAAGGGGTAGAGAGAGTCACGTGCAAATGCCATCGAACTCGGCCATTCATCGCGGCCAGCCGGCAGCTTGGGCCAAGGAAATTTTTGGGTGGTCTTCAACTGCTAGAAACCGCTAAAATGAGTCGGCGACCTTGATAAACCGTCCATATCAACGCGGGTTTTTTCGTCGCTCAAAACGCAGCTTGTCGCTTCTCATCGCTTGGACGGCCTGTACTACTACTTCCCCATGTGTATTACTATATGCTACTCGATTTTACTCTAACCTCGTCGCTGCCGATTGATTTGTTTGGCACTGGGCTGCGACCGCTAAAATCTCCACTTTACGGCAGTATCAAGCACCCGTGACGCGACCAGTCGATAATCCGACACCCCACCACCATGACCTCGCACGATGTCCGCGACGTGCTAAACCTCCCCTCCGACTCCTCAGCACCCCGTCCATCCAAGAAGCAGAAAACTAGCACTCCACGGCCAAATCTCAAGGGCCTTGCACGCGAGGTTCAGAATCTCGGCGGCGACAACCCTATAGCGATCGTTCCGGAGGTCTCTTTCTTTAAGAAGCGTCGGTTCGCTAGTCGCAAACCAGCGGCACGATGGGAGCTCAAGACGTTTACGAATTCCGCGCGGGGGGACGGTGGCAGTCTCGTCCTGCGGCACTGGAAGCGGAAGACAGAGGACGGCCCGCCTCCCGACCCCGCGCAGGACGCCGAGTCGCGGCCGGGCGAGGACGGAGCCGAAGGACAAAAGAAGGACGACAAGCCCGAGGACTCTGCGTTTGCCAAATTCAACGTGCGGGTTGCCGTGCCACAGTACAACCAAGACCAGTACCAGTCCAACCTGCAGAGTAACGACTGGACAAAGGAGGAGACTGACTACTTGATGTACCTGGCGAGGGAATACGATCTGCGCTGGGCTATCATCTGGGACCGGTACGACTTCACGCCGAAACCCTCCACGGAAGAAGACGCCAACGGCACGAGTACGGCCGTGGTACCCGCCCCCAAGCCGCGGACGATGGAGGACCTGAAGGCGCGCTACTACGAGGTCGCGGCGAAGATGATGGCAGTACAGAAGCCGGCGCAGTACATGACCCGCCCGGAGTTTGAGCTCTACGAGATGATGCAGAGCTTCAACCCCGAGCAGGAGCGGAAACGCAAAGAATTCGCCCTCAACACCATGTCCCGCTCCAAGGACGAGGCGCGCGAGGAGGAATCCCTTCTTCTGGAGATCAAACGCATCCTCGCGCGCACCGAGCGCTTCAACGAGGAGCGTCGGGAGCTCTACAACCGCCTCGACTACCCGGCCACCGACTCGGACATCAACTCGTTCAAGAGCTCGGCCGGCCTGCAGTCGCTGCTCCAAACCCTCATGAGCACCGACAAATCCAAGAAGCGCAAGAGCATCATGGGCGGCGCCGCGGGAGCCGATGGCGTCAGCCCCGTCCCCGGGAGCGCCGTCTCCGAGACGGGGCCGGGCCACAGCCGGCGGGAGAGCATCGCTGCGCTGGCATCAGACGGCGGCCGGGGCGGCGCGCCGGCCACACCCGCCGAGCCGACCCCGACCACGGCCACGTCGTCGGCCTCCAACAAGAAGAAGGGCGGCGCGCAGCAGCCCGAGCGCCGCAAGCTGTCGGCGCAGGAAGAGCAGGTCTACGGCGTGTCGTTCCACGACCGCCTGGGCAGCGGCCCCACCTTCCGCTACGAAAAGATCAACAAGCTCTACAGTCACAAGTCCGGCCAGCAGCAGATGCGCATCACCAACGCCCTAGCCGAGCTCGACGTGCCCGCGCGCCTTGTCATGCCGACGGCCGCCGTCACGGCGCAGTTCGAGGTGCTCTGGGGCGCCGTCACCGCCCTAGTGGACCTGCGCAAGGTGAGCGACAAGCTGGATGCCGAGATTAGGGTGGAAGAGGCGAAGAAGGCCGAGAGGGATAAGGCGAGGGGCCCTGTTAGTAGTGGTGGTGGGGAGGGAGGGAAGAATCAGAGTCAGGGGGAGAAGGGTGCCACCGCTGCTGAACCTGCGGCGGCGGCGCCGGGCGAGAAGGAGAAGGAGAAGCAGAAGGATAAGGATAAGGAGGGATTGGCGAATGGAGATAGCGGTCGTGGGTCTACCACAACTGCTGCTGCTACTACGAATGATGGTGGCCAGTCAGCAGTGGAAACTAATGGCGGGGCTGACGCTGTTACTGATAATAAGGCCATCAAAGAGGAGGAGGAACCGGCTGCGGGCCCGGCGAGGCCGGCGAGCAGCGGCGGAGCGCATAAGCGGAGTGCGAGCGTGCTCAGCTCGACGAGCGATAAGAGCGCCAAGCGGCAGAAGAAGTAGCTTGCTTTGCCAGGGGCAGTTTTGGCAAGGCGGCGTTGTCGAATACAACAATTACTATGTTGAAGTGGATCTGCAAGCCCCTTATCCTGTTGCGGTGCTATATCGTGAACTGCTATGGTTCGAGTTCAGCCTACTTCGAACCAGATGAACTTAGAGGTCCCAAGGGAGCGATGGGGCGGGTTGGGTTCTAGACATGTGCCGAGTAGAGACAGCCCGAAGCTAACGCTAGATGCTCGTTCTATCTGCGAGTCATGAATCGAGTATAGCAGCTACTTGGTGTTGTGCGGAAGCCGGTGCCATACTACCTCGGACTCGGCTGGGCGGGCTGGTTTAGAATACTAGACACGAACGCTCATTGTCCCTTCCCGACATCAGAACAACGATACGCTAGGTCAGATTTGGATCTTATCAAACCCAAGGTAGAAAACATAAAAGCAAGCAACCTAGGCAGCTGCTGTTCACAATCGAAGCCGCCTACCCTGCCGTGGAACGGCCGAGTAATCTGTGTCATACCACGCTATGCCTTTTTCCCCTTACGGTAGCCATGAACGGCGAGAGCCTCACCACTTGCTTGCCTGTTTGTCTTACGCCTCATTTGACATTCTGAAAGATCAGTTCAACTCAGCAGCCTGTCAGCAGCTAACCAGGAGTGTATGGAGCTGTGGAGCGACTCAGCCATGGCAGAGGAAACGACACGGCCTCATTCCGCCTTTCCTCTCTTGATCAACACCCACTATTACAATTTGCGCCTACCGGACCGAGAGACCTTGTCTTCGCATGATCAATGTCTAAGATACGATACTACCCTGTCCTCGTCAAAAGGGGCGAAGTCCCGAATCAAGAACTTTTACCTGAAGTGCTCCAGCCGCGCGGGTACAGATCCAACCAAGCAAACACACCCCACCTCCAGGCAGCTGTCATCTGCTTTCCCGTGCAAGAGGCGGTGAAGCGTTCCTCTGCCGGCGCATAGCTACTCGCGAGGGACCAACGAAGTAAATCAGACTGTAAACAGACGTGGCCTGCTCAATAGGCCGCCTAGGGCGTCCAAGCGGCTATATGTGGCGCTTTACAGCATGCGTGTTTCAAGCGAAACATGTCATTTACCGTGGTAAGCGATACTTATCATACCTAGCCCAATATTGCAGCGTGAGCGGCGGTTGGAGCCGCCCAGAGTATCGTATCATGGAGAGGTGGTTGGCTGGTGCGGCTTGCGGATGGGGAATGACTGCGCGGCTAACTCATCCTTTCGCAAGTCCGTCACAGTGCCAACAGCTCACGAGGGACGGAGTAATCAGAGCTAAGCTGGGACCTAGAGCATTGATGGGACGTTCCGGAAGAAGTAGGATATATCTGTCGTTCATGTGTATATGCGTGTGATCGTGTGGCGTTTGAACCTCGAAGGACGCCTTGAGGCAGAGCCGGCCAGAAAATCCGCCTCCTGGTGGGAACACGGGCAGATAATATGAGCTTCCGAACACTCTTTAGCTTAGAGAACTAGTAACACCGATTCGTGTTTCCTTAGAGCAAAAGCGGATTAGCGTAACCGGTCACGATGGTGTTCGAGACTCTCTCGAGAAGCCGGGCGGCTGAAAGTGGGCCCAAGTTATATGCAGGTACGACACCCAGGGTCTCGAATGTACCAGTACCTAGAGCCCGTTGTCCAAGTACAAGTCGGCAGGGCGGGGGGCCGAGATGTCAAGCTACCCATGATGAGGTTCTTGGGCGCAGCCGCCCATTGCAACCGCTCCGGCGGCAATAATGTGATGAATACGGAAAAGCACTGCGTGGGCAGAGCAGGCTCCGTCCGAGGAGACGACGAGGGGACGTTGGGAGCTCGCAGGCTGTTCGTATTAGTAGGCGGTGGCTGGCCCACTAACCATGCAGGTGTGTCACAGGACATTGCCGCCGACGCCTATCCCTTCTCTAGTGGTCTATAGCCCGTCATCCATTCTGGAAGACGCCACGAGAGCGGAACATGGGCTGCGGCCTGGTCTTGGCGATCGGTGGTCGAGCCCGGGCAACCAGGAATGTTATCTAGGACAACGCATAGGGCTGGGTTGGCTGGTAGTCTACGCATGCAGCGTTTCGAAACCATGCTCTGCCCCGGATTTAAATCCCCGGAACCTTTGTCGCCCAATGCCAGAATGGCGGATGAGGATATTCAGGGGAGCGGGCCAATAGGATCGTCGTGATGAGATCTGGATGCTATTCCGGTGGAGGTAAGCGCCATGCGGCGCCAAAACCAATGCAAGCAGAGCCGCTCCGACCCGCGTGCCAAGGATTGTCGCGCCATCGCGCATCTGCGGCCGGCTGGAAGGCCATGTGTGTGTTCGAGTCATTGGTCCATCAGCGCTAGATCTCGCGGGGAAGTATCTGATCAGGCACGGCGTTTCGTTCAGTGAACAATCCCGTCCGCCCAGCACGGGATCCAGCCGCTGGTCACTCCGTGCCTGTTGTTGTAGCGAAGATAGGCTACCCGCCTACGCCAAATCTCCCGGTATGTCAGCATCGCGTCTCCTTCAGCCAAAGGGGTCATTCACGGCTCCGATCTTGTTCGCCAATGGCATCAGGAAACGGCATTAGAGACGCCTAAAAATAACCAGACCCTTGGGTCTTAACATCCCCGACGTCGTGATTGGGCAAGAAGCAGCGCATTCGTCGCGCTGTGTTGCCATCTGGTCGAGAACGTTTCTAGAAGTAGGGATTCGGTCGGCTGATTCGTTGATAGCCGATTTTGGTTGGTGGGCAGTCGGTAGTCGCATTCTGCGGTGAGAGGATGAGGCAGTTGAGATTGGAGAGGTTTTTGGGACGGGGCCAAAAGGCAAAAAGCACTTTGCCATGTGACAACCCCCCTGCGCCGCACAGTCTTCCCGTTTTCCTCGTGTCCTCCGCTTCCATTGATTGTCGTGTCTAATTGACCCGACGAGCTAGCGGTCTTATTGCTATGTAATTATCCTATGTTGTTATTACTTGTGTAACGAGTCCCTATCGGGCCGGCTAGACTCCTCGACCCCTTCGGGGTGTCTGACCGACGGAAGGTGGTTCATTCAAGCGCCGCTCTATTCCCAAGCGTTTTAAACGGCATCTCCTTGGATACCATTGGCTGGCACCCACCTGATAAAGGGTATGTGAATCATGGCCATCTCACTTCTCCCTTCGAGCATCCATCGAGCGACGCACACCACCTACCCCCCATGCGACTTCGATGATGCATCCAATTGGCTGGTCCCCTCTGGGGGAGGCATTCCCCCGCAACGAGCCTCTCCAAGCGGTCAAGGGCTAGCAGGAAACTATGGAGGTAATGTTTAGAACCGTACTATTGGGCACGAAGCAAGGAGGATGTTGACGGTGTCGCGCAGCCCACGGCCCGTGTCAGACGCCACTCTAGGACTGTGACGATGACAGCCAAGCGCCGTTGCCGACCATGATAGCCAGGACCAGAAGTGCCCCGTCACGGGGACGCACAGGCTGCTTGCCAGGCACCGATGGCGCTCTGGTTTCTAAGAATGGATCCAATCGACCAGACTCTTCCACTTAATATCGGACCTGGCTTCCAATAGGTCAAAATACCAGAGTTTCCAGCCAACCAGGGCGCAGCTTCTGCATCAAAGACGCTCACCCAATTGGGGGGCAGTGAATCCAAGCGGAGGCCGTCTTCTGCTGCGAATTTCACACCGGCTGTGTGCCGCTGCGCTAACACACCGTCCAGCGGGATGCGAACGCCATCCCTCTTCCAAAACGCGTTATCCCAGGAGTCTTACGAAGTACACCCAGCCTACTTCACGATCCTTTTTCATGACGCACTGTCCAGATTGCGTGGAGGATAACCTCTCAAAAGGCTCGGTTGCTAAAATTATCTTTTCGCTTTCTCCCTGACCCCTGTTCCGCCGGGCAACACCTCCCCGGAAGATTAGCGGCTCCTGGGTTTCATCCTCTACCGCGATGCCCAGGCATCGGCCCGTCCTTTGTATGTCGGGATGGGCAGCATTCAGGGCAGAAAAGTGCGACCGAGTCTGAGAACGAAGGGGCACTCTCACTACCGTGGCTTACGCGATACTCTTCCGGTCGACCTCAGCATGACATGGTGGTGGCAACCCCGACCCCATCGCCCAACCAGACAAGCAAGCCCGGCCCTTGGCCGAATTCGGACAGGAAGGAAAGGTTGGCAAAAGCAAACCACGTCTCGATGTTGCAGCGTTGGTTGCCACCCTGAAGAAGCGTCCTGTCCCCCTGTCCTGTTCCTCGAGATGCTTGTCACAGGCCGACCCAGCGGGGAATGGTTATGGTCGGTCGTTTAAAGTGTCTTGTCGCCAGCTGGCGGCTCGTCCCATTACTCGGAGCCGCCGAGAAGCCGTCAGACGCAAGAGGCGAGCCGGCCGCGGCTGGCTGGCCTCTCGGGGATGACGGTCTGAGCTTGGAATAACTTCGTGCCGGCCAAGAGGGTGGGTGGCACCTACCGGCAGACCGGGGCTGACTTGCGTGAGGAACCACAGTCACCTGCGTGAACGCCCACCCATTGGCTACTCTTGCGCGAGAGTCAGGCTTTGGTTCACTTCCCCATCACAAACCGGCAAATCCTCTCCAGCGGGTATGTATAACCCCGGCTTCCTGTGACCTCCAGCGAAGCGGGGTCAAATACCGATAGCGAGAGGCTCAGCCTGGACAAACCAAACGTAGGTGACAGCCATAAGCAGGGAAACGGTCTCAACGCCGGTGCGGCGCGTGTTGCGCAGCGTCTCTCCAAGGGCCCCCGATCAGCCCCGTTATATCGCTCCATCGCACGTCGGACATGGCAGATAGGTGGGTGAATATGTCCTGGATTACTGGCACCTTTTCTTCCTGTATAGTACTGTACAAAGTCCTTTTAGCTGCAGGGTGGACAGTGCTGCGACCATGCACGCCACCGCTTGCGGAACAAGAAATCGCTCGGCTAGGTAGGTACATGCCGTCCCAATGCAGGTGCAGACCACCAGCGGACACGACGGTCATGGCAATTATTCCCAGCTCGCAAATCAGAGACGGCTCAGTTTTGAGCATGGGGGCCGAATGACCCGCGTTGTTCCCAGACGTCTGGTCCTCGCCAGCACCTAACCAACACCGATTCTTCTGCGAGCGCAATGTTTTTTTTTTTTTTTTTTTGTTTTTTTTTTCCCCTCCCTCGTGCGCTACCACGAACCAGTGGAGACGGCCGGGGACGGGGCGCACAGTGGGTACGGGCTGTGCGATGGCCGAGATGGGACGGGTTGTGATCTGCGAATCATCAACTAACTCAAAGCGATCGAGGTCAAAATTGTAGCTTAAGCCTCCCCGCCCCTGCATGGTAGTCGAGGCTTTGCGCGCCACTGGACCTATAGCAGCGTGACAGATGACAAGGGAGGTGGGCTGCCGCTCAGAATGACTAGTAATCTGGTGGCCCTGGTCTATTCATTGTGCGGCAAGCCAAGCCGTCACCGGCGGGCTTACAGTACAAGGTGATGGCCGGGGAAATGGGGAAAAACGGCCGGACGATATCTTGCACCGCCCGTTTTCACCTGGCGCCCCCCTCCCAATTGACGTTGGAGATGGAACACGAGTGGCAGCCAACACGTCGCAGAGCACTTAGCGCATATGACTGCACTTTGTGCCTTCCGTCCATAGGCGAGCGAGAGTTTGGCAGCCCGGTTTGTGTGACGGTCGGATCTACCTGCCGCGGCTTATTCACTGCATCTGCACGGCCCATCACCCGCGTTGCGAAATGCTGCCCCAGGGGTCAGGCACACAGTGGGCGGATATTAATCCATCACACGAGGCCGAAGCAGATGGCCGGCTTGATTCCCACTGTGGCCCCGAACCTGTCTCTCCTAACCCCAGATTGTTGCCCGTGTGGGTGTGGGTTGCAAGAAACCCCCTCCGGATCCCTGTCACGGTGCCCGGAACAGCGCTTGGCGTGCTCGTTAAAAATGGGTAACCAGGGAGGGGGTGTGTTTCTGCAACTCGTCTGCAAGTGCCTGGCCCAGCCGCTCATTCATGGGCGGGAGGAGCTGTCCCCTTCCGCACTTAATGCCCAAGTCGGTAATCCAGCCCTGGACGTGTGCAAAAAGTACCGGTACGGTACGGTACAATACGCGGTCGATGTCAGTCGTCTCTGGACCCCGGCTATGCGCCGTGCCACCAAGCGCTGACGAGGCTCCCGCCAGCAGCAGGGCAGGGGATGCGGGTAACGGTCTTGTCGCGGCTGGAGCATGCAGCGGGGTATCGCATCGCGCATTCCAGCGCGGGTTAGGTAGCTCGACTTTGGAATCGCATGCACCCGCTGTGCCGTGTAAGAGTACAAGGTGGCTACAAAGCAGAATCTACATGAGTATCGGCTCGCCCTTATTAGCGGAGCTCAGTTCGCTCTTCTGGCGTTCGTTGCTTCGCACTTGGGCCTTTCCGCGTTGCTCGCTAGGCTGCAGGCTCCTGTACCGTATCACAGTACTATAACGTACTGTACTGTGCTGTACCTGGACAGAGGCACACAAGCACACCCACCACACGCCGGGCCCCACATAGCTCAACCGAGTTCACTACTGGGGGGAACCCTGGCTGCCAGATCTCGCCGCGCTGTCTCTCATTCCAGCTCTTTGCACCCGTCGTCCGGGCGTCTGTGCGGTACAACTCGTGGCCCCAGCCGCCCTCTCGCGGTACATTTTTTGACGCTTGTCGGAGCGAGGAGCAAACTCGACGGAGGCGACACCCGGGGGGCCCCCTCTGATTACCTTACCCTGACTGACTTTTCCCTTCACTTACATTTTCTTTCCCACCCCCCTTCTATCCATAATCTGCTCCGTGCGCCGGTCTTGCGACGAGCCGTTCGAGGATCCCGTCGCCGCTTGCTGGGAGCAAGACCAAGTCGTAATCCGTCCGCCATCTGCGGCACACACACGAGCCACCCTCCGATCAGACCCAGCCTCTCGCCCCGTTTCCCGCCCAGGCGCAGCATAATCGCGCGTTAAAAGGAAGGCCAAGCGCCGCCAGCACCTCGCACGCACCCGGAAACTCGAAGGAAGGCTGGGGCTTTTTAGGTTCGATTATTCGGAAACGGCGGCCACAGCATCGGCTGCATTGGACTGCCGACACGGCCGCACGCCACGTCGTTTCTAGCGTGCGCGCACAGGACGAGGCAGCATATTCTGCTTCCCTCTTTTTTTTTTTTTTCTTTTTCTTTTTTTTCTCCCTCGCTCTAGTCTTTACTCCTATCGACTTGCACGCGCGTCGTTCTCCAAGAAGCAGCGCATTGGTAGCAGACTGCCGAGGAAACGAGCAGGACCGGGACGGCGGCACGGACAGGGCGCGAATGCCCGCAGTTGCGGCTTGCGCAAACCAGTGGTGCTCGCTCAGCGGCGTCGATTAGGTTCATGCCTCTCTGACGTGTCACGCAAGCCGTGCTTTACATCCTCACGATCCTCGCATCCCTGGCCACCCACCATTTTCACAGGGCGAATTCGGAAACGCCCGGCGTCGCTTGAAGAGGCAGAGCCAGCGGCGGACGAGAGTGAGAGCGCGAGAGAGCGAGAGAGTGTGTGAGAGTGAGAGAGTGGAAGCGAGCGGTGGATTGCTTTTTTGAAGCCTTTGTGACGGTTCTACTGGTTCCCAGTTTCCCCAGCCCGGACCCGACTTGCGTTTGCACAACACCTGCCTCCGGGTTTGATTTGCTCGTCTCTGGGTCAGACTGTTCAACGTCCACCTTTGCCCGCTGCTTTCATACAAAAGCCGTGTCTGGACGAAGAAGCAGACAGCTTGGCGCAGGGATCCTGCACGTCGCACCGGGACAGCCAGCATCACGCCTTGCAGGGCACCCTTTAACGGAGAAACCCAGCTTGAGGGACAGGTTCCCCACCTTCCCTCACTGGCGCATCGCAGCCTGCGTCCGGCGACATCCTGCAGTCCGAGCACACTTTTTTCCCCCCCACACTAATTCACCAGGCGATTCCACGGCTCCGCCAAAGAACGCTACCTGCCGCCGCGTCTCACCTGTTGCTCGGGTTTGGCTTGTTGCACTCATCCGTCGAACATCCCACTCATCTACCGCGCCTGAATAACCCACCCTAAAGGTCACTATCAACTGCGCGGCTGAGAGGAGCAACGAGCTCTCACACATCGCTTGCGCCGACGCCTCTTGACCTTCCTATCCGCCCTCGAATCTCCGCTACATCTTCCGCGGCCAGAACAAAGCCGGGCTCGGAAAGGCGCCGAGCAGAGCAGCTTGCGACGGGAGATGAGCGCATTCACTGCCCTGAACGGGGCCTCGCCAAAGGCCGCAGAAGGAGTCAACGGGGCAGCAGATTCGAATCGGCCAAACGGCCAGACGGCCAGCGTGGAACCCAGGCCTGCCGAAGTGCCCGGCATCCAGAGGGAACAAGAAGGCAGAGGGGGAAGTACTAACCATGACAGGCTTCCCTTCCCTGGAGCCGGCGCCTACACTGATGTGGAGAGTTCGCACAAGCGCAAGCGGTCAATTTCTGATTCGCCGAGGAGGGAGCGCCGGCCATCGCCTGCCGAGAGACGGGACGAGAGGTTAGAGCGAGATGAGAGGATAGAACGGGCGGAGAGGACAGACAGAATGGAGATGGCGGAGCGGGCGGAGCGGGCGGAAAGGAACGAAAAGACAGAAAGGACGGAACGGGGTGAGAGGATAGTAGAGCGAGCGGAACAGGCCGAACGGACGGAACGAGCCGAACAGTACGGAGCACCTCGGCCTCGGTCAGAATCACGTGATGGGTATGGCACACCGCAGAAAGACATCCACCGAGCGTACGGCGATGAAGGGCGAGACGGCGGTGAGCATTGGCGCTCGCAGCAACCCAGGGAGGAGCGCAACTCGAGCTACGAAGGGCCTTACTCGGCGGGTCCGGTATCAGCCCAGTCAGACGAGCAGGTCGGCGAGATGCTGCAGAGGGCAACAAGCCAGGGCGACAGCGGGGACTACGGAGACCAGAGCCCGGACGGTGACGATCTCGCCGTCTATTCTGGCCAGTATACGCCTGAGCATCGCCGCGACGGCGTCATCCAGTCGGACCCCAAGAAGAGGAAGCGCAATTTCAGCAACCGGACCAAGACGGGTTGTATGACGTGTCGGAGACGAAAGAAGAAATGTGACGAGCAGAAACCCGAGTGTGAGTTGGGCCAGTTGCAATTTTTTTTATTTTTTTTTATTTTTTATTTTTATTTTTTTATTTATTTATTTTCCCCTCATCTGTCCGCCACCCGCCTGTTTACATGGGCCTCCTTTCGCGGTCGCGTCGGCCTGTTCTGGCGGCTGACAATCCTTGCAGGTAACAACTGTATCAAGGGCGGTTTCGTCTGCCTCGGCTATCCACCGCAGAGGGGTACCTGGCCCAAGCCTGAGAGCAAGCCAACACAGGTTAATATCGAGTCAAAGGATCCCAACTACGTGCCCCCCGGGGCCTATGGGATGCCTCAGCAGCCCTCTTACGGCAGCAGCCAACCAATGCTGGGCCAGCAGCCCAAGCGCGACCCCCTGCCATATAACCGCGGCCAGCCCACGTTACGGATCACTCCGCCCCAAGGTCGGCCCCTCAAGACGGACGACGATAGGCCAACAGCGTCGACTCTACCTAGCGCCTCGGTCATCAGCCCGGACAACAAGCTCTCTGCCCTATCGGCATACACGACGTCAGCATCCGCAAACGTGTTCCCTACCCCTGTGAGCGCCGCCACCATTTCCGCGTTTTCCGATCGGACACCCAAGGAGTACCAGCGGGTACCGCCGCTTCACGATCTCACGAGAACGGATCCGGACCAGCAGCAACAACAACAGCAACAGCAACAGCAGCAGCAGCAGCAGCAGCAACCGCCGCCACCGCCACCTCCTCCGCAGAGCACCACCATGGCCCAGCCACCATACGGCCTCCCACGCAGCGGCCGGACGGCTACGCCGCCGACAGCGTCCACCATGGCGCCGCAACCACCTTCGGCCGGCGGGGTGCAGGCAACGGCACAGCTGGCACTGTCGCACGCGCACACATTCGCAAGCGACCGGCCACGGCGCGAGAAGGAGGAGATGATCAACGGGCGGCTTTACTACCCGTTCGACAAGGAGCTGGTGCTCGAGCGGGAGCGGTGCAACGCGGCCTGCTGGCGGTTCAACAACTCGACTAACCCCAACCTCGGGGTGTCGCCGGCGGAGCGGGCGCGGCTGTTCCGCGACATCCTGCACCCGCGCGAGGGTGTGCACCTGTCGCCCAACGTCATGTCGCCCGTCACGCACACGGGGCGGGTGGGCGACAACGCCACGGTTGAGGCGCCCTTCAACTGCGACTACGGGTACAACATCCAGATCGGAAACAACGTGTCGATCGGCCGCAACTGCCTCATCAACGACGTCTGCGAGGTCCGCATCGGCAACAACGTCATCATCAGCCCCAACGTGTGCGTCTACACGGGCACCTGCAGTACCGACCCCCGCCGCCGTGCCGGCAACAAGGGCACCCAATACGGAAAGCCTGTCGTCATCGAGGACGACGTGTGGATCGCCGCCAACGTGGTCATCCTTCCCGGCGTGAGGGTCGGAAGGGGGTCTACGGTGGGGGCCGGCTGTGTGGTTACGAGGGTGAGTATTGCTTGTTTTATTTTGTTTTTTTTTAAAAAAAAATAATTACTTGGTAGGTCCACTTTCAGTCTCTAGTACATTTTCTAACCACTTGTTGCTTCCTTTAGGATGTCGCCAACTATAGCATTTACATGGGTCCGAAGGCTGGTCATCGGAGGGGTATTAGTTTTGTCTAGTGGAGGGAGGCACTGCTCTCTCTCTCTCTCTCTCTCTCTCTTTTTCTGTTCCATTCTTTTCGACACCCTACCTAGGGCTAATGGATCGGTTGTCGTCGTAGCTGTGGTTGTTTTTCCTTGGTTCATTTGTTTTTGAGACTCCCTGTCTGTCTATCTGTCCATCTTGTCTGTCTGTTCCCCACTCCCCGTACTATGATACCCCCATGTTTTGTATGTATGTATGAAGAGCGGGTTACTGTTGGTTTTTCTGAGGTTTTCGAACATCGGGGACTTTGGGGCGCGCGAGCGTTTGGGGGGGTTTTCCAACGTAAAATGCGGTTTTTGTTTTTCGGGTGGGGATCTTGTTCCTTGTTGTTGGGGGTCCCCTATTCTCCCCCTTTTGGCGCTTGCCGCGGTGCTGGCAGGCTTGGAGGAACCCAACGGAGAACTGCTGAACGGGACGAACGAGTGAACGGGCGGACGAACACCCTTTGACCATGCATACACACCTGAAGGTACTCGCATACATACAGACGTTACATACATGCATGTGTTTTTTGCCGGTGTTGCTACTGTCTTTCTGAACGGGATTTGCTTCTTATGTCTTGCATTGCATATATGCAGCGCTTGGAGTGCATGGCATCCTTGCAGTACCTGCTCGTCAGCAGTTGCCTAATCTGTCATGTAGTGATACTTTTGCGACTTTGCTTTTTGGTATGGCATACTTCATTAGAGGGGGTAGACTATTGTTGGTTGCCATATGGCCAGCCTACCTTACGTTTGACTGATTTAGACAGTATTGTTGGCAATTTGCTGGATGCAAGCAACATCATAACCAGATGCGGTTGGAGCTCTACCAGCGCCACCTGGCCGCGCTGATAGTCATGATGCCCTCATGTGGGCATCTTGTGCATCTCTTGCCAGGAACATGATCCAGGAGCGGACCACTCGTCAAGGGTGATGGAGCGCAAGGATTGATTGCTTCAGGGACAGGGCTAGCCTACATTAGTAGACGTGTGCTAGTTTGCCGCCCGACGGATGCGTCGTCTAGCGCCAGAGGATCCCTCGTGATGGGGTTTCTCCCGGCCCGTAGGAGTTGAAAGGGCTGCTACGGCGGTAATGTTAATTCCCTCTCCGGGCCATGCTGTATGGCCACTAGAACCAGGCACAAGAGCCTATAATGGGACAGGTGAGATATGGTCTAACGCGGTTGGCGATATGCTTGCCGTTCCTGCGAGTAGGCCTGACGCTGGCGACTCCGGCTCCTGGCCCATCCTTGTCGACGTGAGTGCATTTCGGCCATAATGTCCCGTCGGATAACCACACACGGACCCCGCCCCGCCTTGAGTGTCCTGTACCGCTGCGGCGCAGGACGGCACAGACATTATCCATTTTTGTTGGTCAATATGGATAGCATAGTGAGAGGTGAGGCTGATACCCCAACCCCATGCCCGGTTGGTGTAGAGAGCAAGCGAGAAACGGCCCGTAATAAGAGGCCGATCCCTGACCACCATCCCCGATCTCCCCGTGAATCAGCCCAGGGGCGGCCCGTTGTCGGATGGTATACCCGAAGCGGTATCAAATGGACAAACCGTACTCTGCGCCGCTGACGTTGCGCTTAGAGGCACCGACAATACCGTATAAGCTGTTGTGGTTCGTCTGACCTTCGATGCTTATCCCCCGGATTGATGGGTGAGACGAGTGGGCTAATGACAGACGCGGGTCGCACAGATTGCAGTACCGGTCCCGCTTCCTTGGAATCTAGCTGCCTGTGACACTCGCCTGAATTGGCAACTCCCCAGGTCTGGATTGTCTGGCGCCATGCAGCACGGCGCATACATGTACCACGGCAGCCATTGCGTAGGCCGACAGGCCCCCGCAGCAGCTCGATATCCGGACGGTTCCATGGGCAGCACAAAGGACTAGACATGACCTCGTAAACCGACCAACAGGGGAGCGGGGATTGCGAGTAGGAAGACAACCCCAGATATTGCAACCCTCAGACAAGCGATGTGCGGGTCGGACAGCGGCGCACCGTCCAAAAGATGTCGATTGGGGGAGAAGGGTACAGCATCCTGCGATGCCAAGCGGCGAAGAGCCGCTGTTGGTGTTTGGCAAGCTTAACGAGCCCGTGGAGAAGGCAGACACCAACCCCAGGGGAACAGTATGTTGCATGAAGCGAGCTACAATGGCGAAAATGTATTCAGCATCTGATCTCCACCCCGCGCTTACTGACCGTCAAGTACTTGACACCCTTGTAAGGCTTCACATGCTCACCCAGGCCGCGACTCTTCCTGGGATCGACAACAATGCTTTCAACCTTGATCCCACTAGCCAACCAACCCTTGACGGCAAAGCTGACCGAGGCCGAACTAGGCATCAGGATCTTGTTCTGCGCCGCCCTCTTTTCATCCTTGTCTGCCGTAGTATCCACCGCCGGTTTCGTAGGTGATGCAACGCTCTGATACGGCTCGTCATCATACGCGTATGCATTCGCGCCTGTGTTGAACCCAAAGCCCGTCGGATCCTCCTCTTCCTCCTCTTCCGCCATGTGCCCGACCACCGTGCATCGCAAGGCGAAGGACGAGGTCCCCTGGGACAGCTCCTTGTTCGAGATGGACCACTCCAGCGACCGATCGCCGGGGTTGTAGGTCGCATCGCCCCTGCTGGGCCTGATCTCGGATAGGTTCCGCACATCCGCCGGGAGCGGCACAGACACCTTCAGCTCGTGCAGAGAGGGCGACGCCGGGCCCCCGCCGGCCTGACCCATGCCGAACCCCCCCCGCATGCCGCCGCCGCCGCCGCCGCCGGGGTTGCCTCCCCTGAGCGGCTGCGTGCTCCCAGTGGAGCCAAATACCCTGTTCAGCTGCAGCCTGACCTCGAAATCCGACCCCGTCGGGCCCAGCCCCGTCTTCACCTCCAAGCTCACGGGCAGCTTGAGAGGGCTCGCCGCCAGGCCCCCGGCTAGCCCACCGCCCTCTGCAAACGGCATTAGGTCCACCTCGTAGCCGGCCAACGTAAACCTCCCGTCCGGGGGGATGAAGCTCAGCAGGCCGGGCTGCTCCTTCCACCTGGCCAGGCGCACGCAGGGGTGGAAGACGGGCAGGTCGATGACGCTGCGCAGGTTATGCTTGCCAGAGGGCCCCGTCAGGGTGACGGCGATGTCGGGCACGCCCGAGACCTTGGAGGTGAAGGCGATGGTGCCGCTGGCGAGGGCGGCGAGGGGCCGGCCCGACGGCGCGAGCGTCACCGACAGCGTCTCGACCACGTCGGCGTACAGCTCGTTGCTCGTGTGCCGGACGTTGGCGCGCCGCCAGGGCAGTGCGGGCGTGCCGTGGCCCTGCGGGACTAGCGACGAGGGGGTGCCCTGCAGCGGGGAGGTGCCGAAAGCGGTGCCGAAGCCGGTTTTTCTGTATGGCCCCCGATGGAGGCGTATGTTAGCAGAATGATGGGGGCTCTTTTTTTTTTTTTTTTTTCGTCTCCTTTTCAGCGTATTCAGTGGGGAGAGAGAAAGGAAGGGGGGAGAGTCTCACGTCGGCAGATTTAGATTCCCCAGGAGCTTGTCCATGAAGCCCTCGACCTCGACCAAGTCCCTAAGCGCGTTGGGTTCAGTGATGCTGACGGTGCCGGCATCGCACATCTCGGTCAGGAGTTGGGCGGCAATGTCGTAGTTGCCTTCGATCTTGTGCGCCAGCACGGGCGCACCGAGGAACTCTTCCAGGGCATCGATGACGCGGTGGAGAAACTCGAGGACCAGGAGCGGCTCCACCTCGCAAGAGGTGGTCACGAGATAGAGTAGGTTCGCATGGGTGAGGCTGAAGACGAGGGTGGGTGGATTGGTGTTGGGGAGGTATATGAGGTTCGGCCGCGGGACGGGGTGTTGGAGGTAGAGGGGTAGCAGGTGGGACGCCGAGAGCGGGCGCGATGTGTATGTGTGCGACAGGACTAACGTGCTGAGTGCGCGCGCGTGTCAGCTTGCACCTGTTTGAGGATGCTGTCTGTACCTACTTGTGCTCGTCGTAGATGTGTAGCGCCTCTATTACTCCGCTCATGGTGGGTTGCGTTCAAGGTACGGTGGGTTAAGTTACGATTTACCTTTAGTTTCAGGGCGTTGTTGGAGTTCTAGGGACTGCCGGGACCGCTGCGGCCACTGACGCAATGAAGCTCCAGGCCCGCCGAGACCCCACTCTAGGCTTGGCACAAGCAACTCCAGGTGGTGGGCCCATCGGCTCTTTTGTCAACTTCCCGAGTCCGTCTCCATCCATAAACCGCTCTGCTCTCTCCCCCGGACGCTCAACCACACCAACGCCAAACATGGCCAAGGGCACGGACATACCATCGCTCCAGTCTCTGGAGAAACCCGAGAAATTGCAGGACCTTCTCAAGCAGGATCGCGGAGATGACTGTCTGTCCTGCAGGATTGTGGGTGAGTATTGCACGTCTCATTCCTGCCCTGAGCCACTACTTAAACAATGAACGCAGGCGGCGGTGCCTTCTTAGGCCTCGCAGCATACAGCTACTTCTCCGGACAGGCACAGCTCCAGCAGCAAAAGGCAAAGATCTTGGCTAGCAGCTCCCGGTTCGGCATGCGCAGCAGAAGTTGGGCCATCACCGGAATTTCGCTCGGCCTCGCCTGGCTCGGTATCTGGAGACTGTCCAAATGACACCTCACCGCTCATGACTGCCATCATTTTTTTGGATACACACTCAAACCACTGTCGGTCTCCCGATACTCTGCGACTTCTCAACACCCCAAGTCGGAGACACCGCCACGGATCTGGACGCAAGGACGGCTGGCATAACTTGGCAGTAGCGCATTTCCTCCTGTCTGGGGTGAGCATCCAAAACCATGTAGCATATTGTACCAAATATACCCGCATGACGCCGCACCTTCTTGCTCATGTTTGACGCGTCCGGGAGCTGACGAGTATAGCCCGGAGTCATAGACTAGCGTCGTGAAGGCGGTTCACAGTTCAGGGTCGGCATCGAGATTTGCACAACGTCACGTACTGTATATACACCGAAGCACTGCTATACTAAAGCGGATACGGTAGGTAGGTAGGTAAGGCACGCAGGGAATGCAGAGCGGGTTCTACCTCTTGTCCTTTTGGTCCCATTCTCTTTCGCCTTGTCCCCTGCAGAGTGAAGCTCAGGTATCAACAACAACAACGACAACAGCAGCAGCAGCAGCAACAGCAATTTTGCTTGTTTTCTTGACAAGACCAGACTGAACAAACAAAACCAGAGGTCTTCAACCTCCAATCGCTTAGAACGGCGGGTTGGCGTTCTCGATGAGCATCTCAAAGTAGGCCTGGTGCCACTGGCCGGCCTCGGGCGAGGGCTTGAAGGCATCGGGCTTGCCGCAGAACTCGTCGTAGCGGACGGCAGAGCTGTCGCTGGTGCCATCGCTCTCACCACCGGGCTGTTGAGAAACCGAGTCAGTAACCATTCGTTTCCCATACTAGCGTGTCTAGCCTGCGGTAGCTTACCTTGACCCAGACGAAGGCGTCGACAAGGTCGTGACCGGTGTTGGCAGTCGGGCGGACACCGAAGCCAGCGCCGTCGACGTTGCACCAGTTACCCCACTCCTCACGCAGACCCTGGACGGCGTTGCGGCCAGTGTCGACGATGGCGTGGTTAGGCATGCCCGCGCTGCGGAGGGCGGCGCCGAAGTTGGTGATATATTGGCGCTCGTTCTGGCACGAGTTGTACTTGGCGTCGGACTTGTCCGAGAACTCGCCGGGGGTCAGGTCCCTGGTGAACGGGGTGTAAGCATCTGGTGCCGCCTGCGGATGGCCAGAATCACAGGGGCGAGAACTTACCAGGCGTTCCAGCCAGCCACATTGGTGGCAATACCACGGAACTGGCTGGGGCTGCCGGCTCTGGTGTACGCCGCGGCGAGCTCCTCGGCGCCGGGGTCGAGGTTGGCATCCCAGCCGAGCCAACCGCCGTGGCCGGCATCGAGGTACATGACAACGTTGGGAAGGTTAAGCTGCTTGAGCGCATACGCAACACCTTCGCGGTAGCCAGAGGCGCTGTCCTGGCAGGTCTGGAGGTCGATGTTGGTGACCAGGTTGGGAAGCGAGTCGGGCTCGATGACGAGGGCGAAGGCCGTGTTGGGGTGCTCCTTGAGGATGCTGACGATCCCTGCAGATCCCGTGTTAGCCCTGCCCCTCCTCCATCCCACCTGCTGTCTTCGGGCATGGGGTCACTCACTGTCGATGTACTCGGTCTTGTACCGGCTGAGCTCGCCGACCTTGAGCTCACCGTTCGAGGCCTTGGCGGCGCAGTCACGACCGGGAAGGTCGTAGATGACGAGACCCAGGATGTGGTCGCAGGGGACATCCTGGAGGGCGGGCTCCAGCCTGTCAATGTTCGCGATGGTGTCGAGCCACAGGAAGCTACCGACGTCGGCAACCTTGGCGGCCTTGGCGGCGAGGTCGGAGTTGGACATGGACTCGATGGCAAGCTCGATCTCGCCGCGGTAGAAGCTGTTAGCGTGGAGTGTGTACTGCTTGAACACGTTGGACTGGGCATCAAGAGTGACGGCAGAATCGCAGCCCGAAGCCTGCCGAGGCTTCTGGGGGGTCGTGGGGGACGGGGCGGCGATGGCCGTGGCGGCGAAGGCCAGGGCGGCAGACTGCGAGAACTTCATGCTGGGCAACAACACGCGACTTGAAGCTGAGATGGGATGCCTAGTAGAGGGAAGCTCCCTTTCTCGTCAAGCGATGGAGGGTGGCTCGTCTTTATACCGGGAACAGGTGCCCTTGGCAGCTGCGGTGCACCCCTGACGGCAACCCGGAGTCTTCGAGGAGAGCACCAGCAGCTCCATGGGTTGCACTCGATGCGCCCGCGCTCTGGAGCTCGATACCCTGCAATCAGGAATACAGGGCCGTTGCCGGCGACAGTCTTCGGTCAGGAACCTCCGAGGGAGGCTTGAGCCGCGCCGAGCAGTACCCGCTTGGATATAGGGTGCGGGGCTAGTGGTGAGTGCCGAGCCCAGCGAGTGGACGGCTCCCAGATTCCCCCATCTCGCCTTTCATATAGACTTTCATTTGTCCTCAGTCAACGACCGCCGGTCCGACTCTGGATTGGCGGGCGGGCTACAAATGCTCTCGATCGCGATTTGCGAGCAAAAGTGTGGGGAATCGGGGTACCCTCCTGGCAATCTGGGGAATTATTCCACCTCATGCACGTCCGTTCGATCTCTCGTTCGGTCCCACTGGGGTTAGTGAACACACCCCCTTCCCCCCGTTACCCCTTGCAGCCAACTTGTGGTTGTGGGGAAACCTGGCGATCGCCCTCTAACCGTGGCTCTGAACCGCCAATGGTCAGCCAGCCGGCTTGGGGGAGCAACAGGCTTCCGCCGAGGGAATATGCGGAGACGGAGCAGAGAGCTCGCCATATTGCTGCGGCTGGATGAATGGCGCAAGCAACTTTGCTGCCGTTGAGGACTCCACTCCAGAGGGCTATGCAGAGACGCAGACTCCGAAGACGGCAAGGCCGGGTATGAGAAGTGCCGGCAGTCTAGATCATTAGGGGCATTTAGGGGCAGGCGCTGTGATTGAGGAGTGTTAATCGATTGATTCGTTTCTAGAGTTCACGATCCCTCCGCATCATGATCTGGACCGGAGACTTACATTGAGCTGGATGCGGGGACCCCGCATGTGCTGTGAGTGATGAGGTGCACTCCTCCACCGTCATGTCCCACCGGCTGGTTCCCACGGGCCTCCCATGGCGCTAAGCGGCAGTTGATGGCTAAAACACACCATCATCTGAAACCGAGCTTGATTATTTGCTGCGGCCATATAGTGCGCATATTAAGCCGCAAATTATTAGCCGGCAATCCCAGCCCAGAGCCACGGGAGCACGAGGCTAGCTCGGTTCTGCACGGCATTCCCTACCGTCCAATACGACGGCTTTGTTGACGGCTTTGTCGCCGGTTCGGCTAAAGCGCCGGACGTTTACTCGGCACGGAGCGACGGTCGACGAACACCAAATAGGATCGTGGTCCTATACGCGCGCGTCTGGGATCTGATGAAGGCCGGAGGAGGGCCAGCGAGCTCCCGGACAGCACAAACTGGCACAGATGATGCAACTTGAGTGAGCGCTGGGCGGTGCCGTCCAACCCGACTGATTGTGTAACACTCGTTTGCCGTGCCAGGGTTCATGCGTGCCGACGTAGGCAGGAGATCTTCATTCCAGTTCGGATGTGTCTCTCTGGATCCGAAAATGGCCCACCAGAGTTGCCTGTTCGTGCCCGGTATTCGATATCGTCTACTGGGATCCCCTTGGCCCTTGGATGCGACGCGGTGCGGCCAAGACACAGACACGTCCCGAAAAGGGGCGTCTGAGTGCCAAAGGTTTCTGGGAAGACCGGATTGGGTTGTGACATCAGTCTGGCTGGGTGGTCGGATGTCCTTCCCGTCTCGAGCCCTGCACTCAATGCTAGGATAATACCGGGTGGCGAATTGTCGTCGGCTTGCCATGACAGATGCACCCTCCTCCCCATGTCCAGTCAAACGCGGCGTGGTGCATTGCAGGCTCGCACTAAGTGGCAAGCTTGATGTTGAATGTTGTGGCTACGAGCGAGTGCAAGCTCATGGAAAAGAAACCAGCTCTTCCCGTGACACGCGAAAATTCTATTTAGTGTCGCAAAGAAACTGAGAGCGAATACGGTGGAATCCGGTTTCATTGGAGATCCTCTAGGTACCATATGGTTAATAGTTGGGCGGTGTGACTATGCTGGGGCGATGTATTGTAAAGAAACTTGAATGGAGGCTTAACATGTGTGCCGTAGGGAATTTACTACCTTGGCTTCCTAGCTATGGGCTTTGGTCCTACTGAGTAGTAGCAACGTCAAGTGGCCAGCCATATAGTCGTGCCCGAGACATACAAACCCGCTGTGATGGTCGATCTATATCAATGCTGTGTTTGTGCAGTGTCTATGTTGCGTTTTGTGCAAATTATTTGATAACTATCTTCCGTCGTCGTCCCTGGGGCCGTCGCTAGGATCATATTACTCGGCTGCTGAGTCCTTCACTCTGGGCATCTAACAATAGTAATATCTCTCATCGGACAGACAAAACCCACTTCCAACTTCTAGGTCTTAGGCTTGCACTAAATTCAAACCCGCGTAAGGTTGAGCCGGGCACTGGTCCCTTTCCCTTCGCTTTTGTTCCTAGTATCACTATTTTCAAACCATTCATTTAGTGCAACACATGCCTCCTCCCTTCCTGATCCGCAACAGATAGCCTGACACTAGGTAATTACGTGTCCATCAAAATACACATCATCGCTAGCTCTGACATACCTGTTGAAGTTACCAGGCCGCCGCAAGGGGCCGATTTAAGGTCGGGGGTAAGGCAAAGGGAACTTTTCCTCTCCTCTAGATACGCCGCTAATAACAATATTTGTACATATAAAGCTTCAACTCGGCTCCACAAGCTCAGTACTCTCCGCTGCTCCGCTAATTTTGGACGATGCTGGGGAGCATTAAGTGACATGCCTACCCCATCCACTTACATGAAAGGCGGCAGCGAGAAGGGGTAGCCGGGATTCTTGCCCCGGAAAATGCTGAGAAGGACGCTGTACATGACGAAGAAGACGCCACCCCAGGCCAGAAGCGCCACGCCTTGGGTCCTGGGATCGCTCATCCTCGGGACTTTGATGGCCAAAGAAATCCCCGAAAGGGCGAGAACGCCATCTGCGACAGTTAGACGGGTGCGCAAGACAGGCAGTTGTTCTGGCCAATGACTCACATAGAGCAGCCACAATCTGCGTCTCAAGGCCGTACTGGCTCTGGAAGCCACTTGCAAAGTAGCTGATACCCCCACGCCCGTCAGCAGCAACATACGGAACATTCCTGATCTGGTTGTACATGTGGCCGCTGGTGAAAAGCAAGATGGAGATTAGTGTTACGGCAGCCCAGACTGTGCGGCTCTGGATAACGGGGAGAACGTAGGGCCAGGCCACGTACGAGGCCGTAAGGCCTCCGGACAAGATGACCGCGGTCGAGATCCATTTCACCCAGTTGATTGGCCGCTTGACAGGTGGGTGCGGGCGGTCGGGAAGGTAGCGAGCGATCCAGCTATGCACCCCCTCTGCAGCTTGGGCCCTAGTGCGGATGTGAGCATTATCCCACACACACGGAGTCGAGTACGGCGCTTACCCGTTCACAAAATCATATCGGATGGGCTCGGACGAAGCAGCGGCGTGAGGGCCGATGGTGGGCTGGAATAAGAGCAGGACGGGGGCCGTTTGCAAGCCCAGCTGCACCCAAGCGATTAGCCATGGCGTCAAGCGTCGATGCCGGGGAGGTCGGGAGCCGACGGCATACACTCATGAAGATGTCCCTTCCATCGGTAAAATCCAGTGTCCCGAACACGAGACGCGACTCGCCCGTCTTGTCCCCATTGACCCAGCTGCGCGCCAGCAGATCCCACTCAGGCTGGAACTCGCGGCACAGCTGGCAGCCAAACCGAGCGTCCATGGCCGTCAAGAGGACGGCGACGGTATAATCGCGGGGGGTGCTCGTCAATTCTCGGTACGACGATTCACCGAGCTTAACGGGGGCCGAGGAAAGGGACTTGGTGTGGTACGTCTTGAAGCGCTCCTCGGGCGACTTCTTCGCGGCGAGCGACCCGGCCGCGAGAAGGGAAACGGACAGGAAAGCGGACAACCAGCGCATCTTGGCTTTCATGTACGGAACACGGCACAATGGACCTAAAGGAGGGAGAGGATATCGCGGTCGTCGAGGGCCAATTTGCTCCTGGACGTGCGTCGTCGAGCTTGTCGTCGATGGGGCTTGGCGATCAATGGGCGGAGCTGGCCCCAAGTCCATCAACTGTGTCCTTAACGTCAGCGGCCCTGGAGCTGAGCTCCAGCTGCCAAGGCCCCTGCGTCTTGGCGCTGGCGGACCGACATTCTGGCCGGATTCAAAAGGCAGGGTGGGGTCCAGCCCACTCCTAACTAAGCCGCTTCGGGAACAATGTTTACATCAAAGCGAGCGGGCAGCCTGAAGCTGGCTTCCTGACCTCATCTCTCTGACTTCTCCGACATCCATCACACCGTGCCTGGCCCTCAATTCTCAACCGGATCTATGTCATTGTTGTGTAGTTGAGGCTCAATTTACTTTTGCTTCTAATCTCCGTCCTCTTTATTTTTTCGCTTCTGTTTGCATCCACATGCCGCCGAAGAACGCGTCGCCATGCGTAAACATGGACTCTGAAAAGGTGCGCATCCGATCCATTCAGCCCAAGTCCCGACCAAGTACCTCCTAACAGCAGTTCATCATCAGAGGACCGAAGTACTGCATGATCTCGATCTGAAATACCGCAATAGCATCCATGAATGCAACCTTCTAATCAAGGATGAAGAAGCACGGCGGATAAGGCTGCGCAGTATGCTGCACCGGGATGAAGCCTCGTCGCTAAGGGATCTACTTGCCCAGAAAGATGTCCGCGTCAAGGAACTTGTCGATCAAGTCGATGACATTCGCGGCCAGCTGGACAGCGCGCGTGAGAAGAGCCGCAGGCAGGACAATCTCATGCGGACACAATCCCGCGAGATTGCAAACCTCAAGGTAGGAATACGCTATCCAATTCATTGTCTTGTGTGCCCGTATATCTTACACGGCTGTCTGCAGGACGAGTTATCTGCGTTCAACGCCGTATCTCAAGACTCCTCCAAGATCTTGTCCGAAAAGCTCGCTCTCTCGCGTGAAGTCGCCTTGCTCAAACCTGAACTAGAGCACCTCCGATCACAGCTGGCGCACCAGAAGGATGTGCTCGCTGAAAAACTGGCTCTGGAACGCCAGCTTAATACGCTTGAGGTCGAGCTTGCCAACGAGAAACGGGCTGCCCAGAAGGCAGCGCAAAAGCAAGAGCATGGGACCCAGGACGAGGAGGACCTTCGTAAACAAGTACGTGAGCTAGAGAAGGAACTAGCCAAGGCGAAGCGGCTCGCTGAGAAGTATGCGAAGGAGGAAGAGAGCAAGAACAGCGAAGCCCAGGAGGAGCTGGAATCACTCCGGGAGCAGCTGGCGGCTGTCGAGGAGAGCCTTGCCGCTGAAAAGCGCAAGGCTGAGCAGGCAGCAAAGGCGAGAAGCGGCGCGGCATCAGAAATGCAAGAGGAGATGGAGCAGCTTCGGTGGAGCCTCGAGGAGGCTGAAAAGGCCCTTGCCGCCGAGAAGCGCGCCGGGCAGAGGCAGGCGAAGAGCCAGGCTAATGGCTCGTCAGCCGCAGATGGAGAGCTCGCGCAACTCCGCGAGGAGCTAGCCGAAGTCCGGCAGGCCTTGGCAGCCGAGAAAAAGGAGCAGGAAAAGCTGCGGAAACTGAGCGAGCAGGCCCAGACCGACGCCGAGGACCGGCAACAAGCACTGAGCGACAAGGCGGGGAAACTGCGAAGCAAACTACGGGAGACGCGAGAAGAACTGGCGAACTGCCGAGCCGAGTTAGAAAAGGCGCAAGAGCGGACCGACAAGGCCCCCAACGTCCCTACTACCACCGTCCCGCTTAAGAAGCCTGGTGCGAAAGCGAATGCCAAGAAGAAGAGGACCGCCGACGACATGAGCATCGACGACAAGGTCCTCCTGACACCCGGCAACATGGATGACCGGCCAAAGCGCCTTCCTAAGAAGAGGGGAATTGACCTGTCCATGGTTACGGAAAAGTCCACATTCTCCATCACCCCGTTTCTTAACAAGACTGTCAATCTCAACGACGCCTCACCCAAACCTACCGGTGACGACGCCACGCCAGTCCCTCAATCTCGCAGCGCCACCACAACCGCTGACAGCGACCCGACAACGACGACCACGACCACCGAAGAACCGGCGGCGCCCGAACCCTCTGCTACGAAATCCGCGGCTGCTGGCAACGCCGCCGTAGAGAAGAAGCCGCGCGGCAGACCACACACAAAGCCGCTCACCGACTCATCCCCCTCCAAAAAGAATCTCACTGCGCGGCCGCCCCGGAAAGCTCCGCGCGCTGAGCACACTCTGGAAAAGGTAGACGAGGAGCTCGACGGCGACAGTAATGACAGCGCCGGCCAAGATCAGGAGAACCGCACGGTGGACAATAGCGCAACGACAACCCTGACTGACAAGGCCGACAAGCCAGCAGCGCCCGAGCTCAAGAAAAAGAAGCGCAAGCTCTTGGGGTCGAACACCTCAACCCTATTTGACAATGATGATGAGGGTGAGCGTGTGAAGGCCTCCTCTAGTGTTGCTGCTGCTGCATCGGTTACTTCGTCCTCGTCTTCCAAGTCTGCCAAGACGGGCGAGGCAGGAGGCAGCAAACCGCTGGGCAAGACGGTGGCGGGTCGGGCGGTGATGGGCGGAGCCAAGAATGCATTTGGCGCGGGCAAGACGTTTTCACCGCTGAAGAGGGATCGGAGGGGGGTTGGGGCTAGCTTTTTAGCGTAGGCTTACACGAGATATTTCCGGGGGATTGGGCTGGTTAGTTGGTTGGTTGATTGCATTTTTCGGGGCGTTGGTTTGTGTCTGGTTACGGGGCAAAGGTGGGGCGTTGATTGCAGTACGTTAGCATCAAATTTGTGTTGGTGATCCGGTCCATGGACGAGTATACAGTACCCTGGTTTCCTGGTATGGGGCGTAGGATCCCTCCTGCATAAGCCTGGTTCGCTCACTCGTTCTTCAAATGGGATTCAGATGTCCACGCACAATAACTACCGCTCTCCCTTTCTCCTAAGCAGGTACTGTATCCTCTTAAACTTCCAGGTACTGCGGCAGCAACGCTCTCGACGGAAAAACATTCTAGAGGTCTGCGAAACCTAACATTACCCGCTTCTCACTGAGGCAAACACAGCCACAACATACGCAACATACCGCCACGCCGATTTTGGGACGGCAACATGTTGGACAACTTTTCTCTTGCCCACATTCCGGCGTTCATCGTAGCGTCCACCACCACTTTTGGCGGCATCTGGCCCATGTTCAACGCGCCAGCGGCCATGTTGGAGTTCGGCTTTCCTCCCACCATCGCCCAAGCGCCAGCGGCGGCCCCCGTCATGGTGAATGGCCAGGCCCGCACGACCATCCTTGGTCTCCTCACCTTTATCTTTTACTACCAGGGCAAATACTCCGAGGTTGATACCATCCTGGCCGTCTTCGGTGTCTATGCCGGCGCCGTCGACGCTTACCTAGTGTGGAAACTCGGCAACCCCGGCAAGGGCGTCTTTCGTCTCGTTGCTTCGTGGGCGATCGCCGCTTGCGGCTTTGCCCGCCTGACGAGCCGTTAACTGCTGCTTCTCTTTTTTTTTTTTTTTTTTTTTTTTTTTTTTTTGGCCCAAGTCCGAAGTTAAGGCTACATCTTCCTCTGCGTGTATTCGGTGGTACCATAGACAGAAGAAGAGGTGGGATGCGTGTATGCGAACCGCCGTTGTGGGACGGACCAGCTAGCAAGGAGGGCGGCCCGGGTCCCATCCTGCTCAAGCGACATGAGAGCGGGCTGTAAACACAGTTATGCTCTGGAACAATTGGCGATACTAGCTTTCTCCTGTACCCTACGCGAGCTTGTCCATGTGGGTCAAGGCGTCTATAATGAGGAATGCAGCCTGGTTTCTGTCGTCAAAATACTAACGCTCAGTGTTGGCCGTCGACTCCGGATTAGTCAACTCTGAGAATCGGTTCCCTCCCCATCTCCCAACCTGTCCGTGGTGGAGCAGACAATAATGGAGCGCAAAGGCCAGAGTGGATCCGAGGACGTGGGTGAAGTCTGAAATCGAGTGACCAGCTGCAGGCATTCTAGCAATCTGGCAGGTGTGGTGTGTCTTCATCCTGCTTACTTAGGCAGCGTCCTAAGCCATCAAGCGCTGCTCATCCGCTACCAGCCTAGCCTAGGACGAGGATTTATGTGGATCAGGAGGTGTTAGCACTGCAAGTACAGTACAAGGCCGGCCCTGGGCTAGAAGCATAGCGTAACTGGCTGTATTTTTATAAGCGAAGAGTTGGTGTCCCCGGCCATAGCAAGTCGACAAGCTCGCATGTGCGGGGTAGTTGCGTATCACAACCAGGGGTGAATCGGATCTATTTGAACTCCTCTAGCTAAGACAAGCTCTACACGTCCTTCCCTTCTCGCAAGTGGTTAGGATAGCATGGCATCGCTGCTCTAGGCCAATCCTTTCTTTCCGCGGTGCGAAGATTAGGGAGACAACGCTAACCGCGGCGAAATCTGGAAGCCGGCTGTAACTCACCATTGAACATCTACATTTCACCGCCGCTAAGGAATAGATCGACGAATTACACCGGCGACCAGACGTGTGTTTATGTTGAAGGTACCATCCAGCCCACATACAGGAACGAGAACAAGGGAGGGGACGACGGAGATGGCGCCCTTGCCGCTTCACAACTTCATGCTGTTCCCTAAACTGCCCGTCGAAATCCGCCTCATGATCTGGGGGCTAGTAGGGGACTCGGCCCCAGAGCGTGTTCCCGAAGTTTGTATCTTGTGGCCCTTTTCCTTGGAAGTAATGAGCTCCGACCAGCCACATCAGCCTTTCGTCGTCGACACGGCCTGGCCCTCGCTCATGCACGCTTGTCGCGAGTCGCGCGAGGTTGCGCTCCGATCGAAGAACCTCCGCTTGCGCTTCTCGCCGCTCGCGGGCTTCGCCGTCCCATTTCGCAACTTCGACCCCGAGATAGACACCCTTCATTGGGGATTCTACCAGGTCTGGAGCATGTTCTCCATGTTTCGCCGGGAGGAGAACCGGCCTCTGATCCAGTCCCTGCGCCACATGTCCCTCGAGACGGCCGCCCTGTTCAACCCCCGCGAGCTCTTCTATTTCATCACCCTTGCCACGCCCTTCCTGCGGACCTTAGCGTTCGTCTTCGCCGACTCGTCCAACCAAAATCACGCCAAGACCATCTTCAAACCGCCCGCCCGCCGTTGCCGCCTGCGCGACATCCCCGACGAGGTTGCCAACGGCATGACCATCCGCGGCACTCCCCACTACGGCCAACAGGGCCAGTCGGTGCAGACGAGCCTACGGCGGTTCATGGAGCTGCGCCGCGAGGAACTGGAGGGGAGCTGTCCCCAGCCGAGATTGATGCTGACATTACCCTACGAGGGCACAGCCTGGGACAACAAGCAGAAGAAGTTACACGAACTCCAAATCAAGGCCCAGACGTTTGTTGAGTACGAGTGGACCCAGGCCAAGGGGGTGCAGTGGCTGGAGGTATGTGGCCACCGGAGGTTGGGAAACCAGGAAGAGCTGCGGCCGAGATACATACCAGCAACGGAGCGGAAGAATCCAGAGGAGTACCGGGTTCTTGATGACGAGAGCGGGTGGCTGCCACCGGAGAACCCAAACCGTCCACCGCCCCCCGATGGTGAGGGCTCCGAAGCATAGAGCCCGGGCTTTGCCTGTAATCCTTGGTGAGAAGTGCGTCAAGGGGATGAGCCTGGTGGTGTAGGTGGAAGAGAAACCAATGGGTTGTATATAAAGGCAAGATATGTACTAAAGGTATCACCACAGAGTGAAGGTCAACAGATACCTGTAACCCATGGTTATATAACTATTAGGTACACTAATGCTGGATCAGCGGCAAGAATAAGGACATCAATAATGGGCGCGATGCTTTATCGCTGGATGACGTTATGACGCGTAAATGTGTGCCGGTTGTTGCCAGAATATCGGCTTCGCCAGGGGTGATCATCCTCGGACGTTTCCCCATTCCTGGACTGGAGTCAGACGCCCTCCTAACTTTAATTTTTTTTTTTTTTTTGGGCGGGGGGGGGGGGGGGGGGGGGAAACAACTTATAGAAGCCTATTTCAGTTATTTATCGGTGCCAATTGCTTTTGTCTAGAAGCTGGTGGGTATGGTGGTGCAAGGTTAGCACTCCGCTTTACTGTGTTATCAACAATTACCGCCAAAATGCATATCAATGTGCGGTCAATCGAGTAGTTGCATGTGTTCAAACAACATCCCATGCAGCATGAATTCTTCACTCAAAAGTGATTACACATCGACACCACCGCAGTTCCTTCACAACTTGCCCATTTTTCAGTGTTTGGTTTAGAAACGCGATTACTCCTCAAGCATCTCACTTTCGATGTGCTAACACGTCGCAAAACCCGCACGCATGCAGGCGCAATGGGCCCGGACGCCATTTCGCCTGGCTGTCCCCGTTACCGTCACCGGTCTGTCATGTCCGCCCTACTGCGCAGTAGCGGGTAACTCGTCCTCATCTGCGGCACCTCTACCATGTCTTCCCCAAATAAGACCAAGATCGCGGCCATGCCTATCATCACAGACAAACCGCATACCCATCCGCCCCGCCTCCTCGGCCTCCTCCCGCTGGAAACAGCGCCAAGGCGCTGACCACTTTGCACGAGAAGCCCGCGTGCAAGGACTAAAGTCACGCGCCGCTTTCAAGCTCCTCGAGCTCGACGCAAAGTACCACCTTTTCCGGCGGGGCAAATCGCAGGTGGTCGTCGACCTGGGCTTTGCGCCGGGGTCCTGGTCACAGGTCGCGCTGGACCGGACCTCGCCCGACGGCCGCGTCGTGGGCATCGACATCATCCCCGCGCAGCCGCCGCGTGGGGTGAGCACCATTCAGGGCAATTTCCTGTCGCCGGGGGTGCAGGCAATGGTGAAGCAGTTTCTGCTGGATGGGGAGAAGAGGCGGAAAGCGGAGATGGTCGATGCTGGGGGGAAGGCGACGGGTCAGGAGAAGGATGGTGAGGTTGGGGTTGGTGATGAGAACGTCGGTGTGGACGAGGTTGCCGACCGGCCAAGTTATATCGACCTAGAGCGGATGGCTGCGCACGAGAGCGAAGCCGAGTCGCCATCCCCAGCATCCTCCTCCTCGACTTCACCAACATCAGACGAGGCCACCCCTAAGAAGAAAACCAAGCCCAATCTCCGGTTGGTAGACGTGCGTTCAACCCGACCAACCTCATTCAATGATATCCCCTTGACCCCCAAGAAAGAAACCTCAACTAACACGTGCCCCAACACTCCTCCCCCGAGACAGGTGGTCCTCTCCGACATGTCAGCACCCTGGCCCCAAACCCACGGCTTCTCCGTCCACAGTTTGAGTAACCCCCATCTCAGGATGATGAATACGAGCGGCGTCGCATTTAGAGACCACGCGGGGAGCATGGTAATGACCTTTTTTTGCCCACGTCCTTTCTTTTCTATTTTTTTTTTCTTCCCATACCTTTGGACACCCCCTACAAGATGACCATCATTCATCCTTTCCATTACTTCCCTAACACAGCAACAACGACGACTGCCTCCTCTCCCCCAATCCCACACATGCAACAACAGGAAAAAGAAGACGAGACTGACTCACCCACCCTCTTCTCCGCCGCCCTCTCAAAACAGGACTTGTGCAGAGCCGCCCTGTCGTTCGCCTCCGACACGCTCAAGAACGGCGGCCACTTCGTTTGCAAGTTCTACCAGGGCGCCGAGGACAAAGCGTTCGAGACCATCCTCAAGCGCATGTTCGCCCGGGTGCACCGGGAGAAGCCCGAGTCGTCGCGGAACGTAAGTCTCCCATTCCCTCCCCTCTTCCCCCTTGTCATTGCCAATATTCCACGTGTCAAGCGCAATATAGGAGCTGAGAAGGGTGGTAGGAATCCAAGGAAGCCTTCTTCGTAGCGCTCAGGAGGAAAGGAGGTGTCAGCTTGGAGGAGGCCGATGTACAACAGTAATTAACTGCGGGCTTGCTGGCACAAGCAGATCAATCCGATGGCGGGGGGATAGATTCATGAATGTATCATAACCACTATACCCCGTGCTATCACTGGCACGTATATAATATCACCACACGCAAGACGGGAAAATCGTCGCAGGGCCAATGGGCATTGTCATTCAGAGTTGTGACATCAGCAAAGTGTGCCAGGTCGATTCCTTCTTTCATGCCGTCCGTAAAGAATAAAAAAACGATGACTTTTTGTCCATATGCTGCCATTTCCCGGGCCGGTCCTGCAAACACCACAGCGACCGGGCCACGGCCGTGACAAGCCCTGAAAGCACATGCCCCAAACCCATTGCCGTTGTTGCGACCGAGAACCCCGCGCCATGATTGCCCCAAACTCCTGCCGAGGGAATGCTCCGCCTTAGACCTTGAAGCCGCGCGACCTCCTGCGACCACGGGCGCGCTCGAACTTGCGGCCCTTGGACTGCACATAGGGCTTCTATTTCCAGCTGTTAGCTCTGCTTTCCCCGACCAGGTCACATTCAGCAGGGCAGGAAGACGAACCTTGTGCTTGTGAGGACCGAAGCCAAAGTGCTTGACGGCCTCACGTGAGTTCTTGGGGCCGCGCAGCAGCAGCGTGTTGGCACCCGTCGGCTTCTCGAGGGCGAGCTGATCGAGGGTGATGGCCTGGCCGCCGGCGGCGGTGATGCGGGCGCGGGCCGTGGCGGTGAAGCGCAGGGCGGCGACCGTCATCTTGGGGACGGTCAGGAGGCGGTTGTCATCCGTGACGGTGCCGACGACCACGACCGTCTTCTTCTCGTTTCCGTTCTTGAGGTTGGCCGCGATGCGAGAGAGCGAGGTGGGCGGGCGGTTGATGCGGCTCATGAACAGGCGGCGCAGGACCACCTTGTTGAAGGGAGAATCGGTGCGGCCTGGAAAGGACGGGTTAGCGGTTGCGGCCTTTTTTCCGCTGTCGCAAAGGAACGAGAAACTTACGGGCCAGGAAGCGGTAGAGCTTCACCAAGAGCTTCAGGTAGACATTGTCGCTCTTGGGCGCCTTGCGGTGCGAGGACCGCTCGTGGTGCTTCCGCAGATCGATACCTATTGTCGGACGGGGACTCCAGTCAGCCTTTTTGGTTCTGGTATGCTCAAATTGGCGCGCTCAACCGGTGATAGACCGTCTTGAAGCTCCGCCAGGCTCTCTCCCTTGCGATCGGGAAGAGGCCTGGCGGTAGCGACGATGAGTCTCAGCCGGGAACAAAGATGCCATGGTTCGCAGAGAGAAACAATATTTCAGAATCTCGTCCACTCGCACACAAAGGCTTCGAAGAGGCCTAGTTACGTACCCATCGTGACGGTGACTCGTGGATTGTCGACAAAATCCGAGTCGATGGGGAAATTCGTTGGGTGATGGTTTAGAAAATTGGAGTGCGCAGAATTTGGAGTGATTTTAGTGCGAGCTGTTTTGTGCGTAGGCGGTGAGTCGCGGCAAATTAAATGTCAACCGGGACAAGGTGGGGGGGCTACGCTGGGAAGAGGCCAAAGCATTCCGTTCACATCAGCTCATGAAGTTCAACGAGCATCGTGCAACTTTCCACATCTTTACTCTAAACTTGGAATTTCAAATGCAGATTTAAAATGCCGGATTGCTCGGCTTTCTATTAAATATTCTATGTTTATTATTGAGCCCGATTCTAACCGTTTTTTTATGACCTCCCAAACGCCAAGCGTGACTTGTGGGTTCCTCTGCGGCAGCACAGCAAAATGATGGAATGAACAACGCGATCCGCTGAAAGCTAAGCTCAACGACTTCTCTGCAACCTCTGCTGCATACAGGCTTCGGGCAGCATCCCACTCCTCCAAGTCCACATCCAATTGTTATACAAATTGGAGGCTCTGGGGCGTCTATTAGCGAGAAGCCACTGTCTATTTACATTGCGACTAACACGCTGCGGAAAGTCATAGAGCCTCCTGCGTAGGTCACCTGGCGATGCATCCTCCCCTCTATGGCCATAAATTCCAGATTTCCGAAGTCCAGCCGTCATCAAATACCATCTAACGGGTATCGTTGCCTCCTAGGTTGCCCGGATAGTGTCGTGTCAGGTCGTTGGCCGGACAAGTGGTGGTTAAAATTGTTGGGTCACGAACGGCCAAGGATCTTAGTCCAGGACAACCCTCCATCCAGACATGAGTGCTCGACAAGATCCAGGGGCTGTGAATGAATTGGCGGGGTCCAGTGTTTGCTTTGTATGTGCTGTGTCGTCTAACAGGACGGGCTTTGTTTTTTGCGAGCCTTTTGCTTTTCGCGCGCATTGCGGGAAGGGCCACAAGGTGTTTGCCGTGTATAGCCTTGATTCCGTCTAGACCATTGTGTCGAAGTCTATGAACCGTCTGAACTAGGTCCGTACTGTGAAAAAAGGATAAAAATAAACCGCACCATGGCCAGACTGGAAAGGGTGGGCTTTATTGCAGCAATGACTCCTCTGCCGGCTTCACGCTGAGAAGGAAGTCACGACAGACCTCGAAGCTCAACCAGCTGGAGGCCATACTCGGGGCCACCTTGAGAAGATTGGGAATGATGCCTTTGTACAGACCCTTGACGCCCTCTTGGGTAATAATGACACGGACAGCATCGGCAAGGGACTTGTACTGGTAACCCATGCCAGACATGGTGTTGATTTGAAACCGCCGCCGGAGGACGTCGCTGCTTGCAGTTAGCGTCGGTAGGCCTCGGTCTGCCACAGCCGCAGCCAAACTCACAATGGATATGTGCACGTCTGCGCAACTGCGCCGGAGATCGCGCCGGCGGCCAGCTTACGAACAGCACTGGGATTCTGCTCGCCCTCTAATGTCAGGTATTGGCGCACGAACTCGTACGTCATGAAATTGAGGCCGACCTAAGCCAATGGTTAGCGGCATGTTCCTCCCGCGGCCATAGAATCTCGCCGGGGCCACATACATATGGCGCAACGCCTGCCACGGTCGGGATGATCCCTCTGTAGAGAGCGGTAAAACCGCCCTCCGTCTTGTACATTAGCACCATGGTTTGCCACATGCCGGGAAGTTTCTTCGGTTTCTCGCCGAGTTCCGCAAAGGATGCCGACTGGATCGAGAGCCGAGTGCGCACGATGTCGAGCGGGTAGGTGAAGGTAACGGATGTGATGCCGGCCATACCGCCGCACGTTAGGCGCATGAGGGGTGTGAGGCTGTCATCCTTGTACCGTTCGAAGATGTTCTGTAAGCCAGACAGTTTGAGTCAGCAACGATATATCCACATTGGGCCTAGGGCTACCGCGAAGCTTCAAGCCCAGCTCGTCCTTCGGCCGGGACAAACGTCTAGAGGTACGCACCCTCTTGTAAAAGTTGTAGCTCCCAAATTGGACTGCCGAGTAGGGCACAATGCGGATGCAGTTGGTGCCGTTCCCCCTCATGAAGCCACGCCAGCCCTCCTCTTTCCACATCTTCATCAGCCCCTTGCCCACGCTGAGCTTGTAGGCCTCACGGCCGGCGCTCTGGACCTGGAACAGGATTTTTAGACGCTCGAGCGGCGATACCACGGTCCGCGAGACGGCACCCGCCACGCCGCCGGCGCAGAAGGCAGCTACCACGGGTTGGGAGATGGCAGCTCGGAATTGGAGGGCAGGAGTGAGCTTCTCGCCCGGTGGAGGCGGCGGCGTGTCCTTGGGCCCTGACATGGCTTGTTGTGTCTGCTGGCCCGGGATCATGTCAGTACCCCGACGCCCGTTAAAAAAAGAAAAAAAAATTAAAAAAAAGAAAAGAAAAGAAAAGAAAAGGAGAACCAAGATAGATCTGCATCGCTAGCTGGCCGGGTCGCGTTTAGCACGAGTAGTTGTGGGACACACGTACAGCTGACATTAGAAAGGATTGAACCGCGAACGGTCGAGGTTGAACTCCGAAGGAGGGTAGCGCCAACTGGCACTGGTCACGCAAGGCTCTGCGGGGAGTGGGCGTGTCGTCACTGGGGAGAAACGAGAGATCTCCGGCCAGGGGTAGGGCGCATTCCAGGTGTCACCGCGTACGGGGAAGGGAGCGTAAACCAGTTTCCTGAGAGGCAAGCTCCCTCGGCCACTTCGCCGCCACCGGGAGCTCTGGACGCTTTGGTAAGAATCGAGTCTGCGGGCGAAGAAGGGAAGCAAGGTCGAAAGTTCAGGAGGATTAAGGGTCGAGGTTATGACAGGGAGGCCGACATGTCGGGAGAAAGAGGCGCTCTCGGATCCTCGAGTTGCATAGGTGGGGCCGTTGTTGGCTAGGGCTGCGAATCGTTTGCTGTCAAGCTCGGGTTCGGTGCTTTGGGCGTCGTCAAAAAGCTGCGACGAGAACGAGGAGGACGCGTTGAGGGCAATGGGGCTTGAATATTGCAGGAGATTAGAGGCTGGAGCTTTTAGAAAGAGGACGGTGTGGCTGGTGGAGATTGGCCAAATCGACGCCGCAGCCAGATGACGAAATTTTCAAACGAGGCAAAGCCGCCAAGCCAGGCTGCAGGGCGGCTCGATGGATCTCCAGGGAAATGCCTCGCAGCGTGACTTGCTGAGCTGCAAGAGACACTCCTGGTTGGGCAAGTTTTTGGTAAGGCCAAGGAGCAATGCACCGAGTGGCTTCGAGACGTTTCGACACAGCCAGGCAAGTCATCACGTTATACGCCTTGGGGGATAAAGCGCCCAACTTCCAGTCACTCGTCTACACCCTGTGTTTGGCGCCTTAAATAGGGCTGAGCAGCGTTTTGGTCACTAGGTTACTGGCAGTGCGGCACTGGGCAAGCCTTGGCTAAAGTTAGTCGCAGCCCAAGACTCTGCTGAAACCTGCGCCCTGAGTGTCAGTTTTCAGGTCGTCATGGTACCTGAACCCCGCGTGAGCCCCTCATAGGCCAGTGCCAGGAGCGCATGCGATGGGAGGGAATGACCGAGCGGGGCTCGTCGGACCTCGCGGTTACGCCGACCCCTCCGCGAATGCCCCATGCATGGGCTGCCCCCGCTGATAACCGCCGGGACATTTTGTGTTCTGGGCCACTCGAGCCAAGCATTAGCATCATTCCCGGCCACACCGGGAGTAGCGGGGCAATAAGTGCGGGACGTATTCCGGGAGGGTTTTCGGGTCACTGGACACCTTGTTCCGTAGGTGTCGCGCAGCCAGCTGACAGAGGGTGACGAGAGCTCTCTGATTTCAATTTCTTTGCGACTATCGTCGCGTAACTTTCGAAGCCTCTGACTTGTAATACATCTTCAACTGCTAATGGACTTCTAGGATCGAGCTTTGCACCGTGGCCGAACGCCAAACTGCTAGATCCAGGCTCAGTGAGTGATTGAGAATTGTGGGCCGGCGGTGACCCGTCCGGGCACGCCAAGCCACCGGCTTTGATGCAAGCGTACACTAGACCATCACAATAATCGGCAACCTGCAGCCTGCATTCCCCATGTTTGCTACGATAACGTTGTGCAAAGAAAACTAAGCCTCAATTGCTACCTACTGGAAGGTTATCTATTTTGCTTTCCGCCGATCCCGCCGATACGTAAGGAGAGAAGCATCGCATGCGTAGGTCTATGTTCGAAGTCTCCAAGGCTCGCGGCCGCCGGCACCCATCGGGGGTTCTCGCTATGGGAGGGTATCCGCTGGGGAGGTTCAACCGACAAACCCGGATCCGACCGACCGACTCGAAACTAAAGACGAGGGAAATCGAGATTGATCAAGGTTGGGCGCACATAGGCGCCCAACATCAGTAGACCGCCAGATGAGGGAAGAAAGAGAGCCAAGCACATTAACAGTCTTACAGCCAGAACCCTTAAAACATTGGCGATTAGACAACAACGCTCTGGAATAGTAGGCGTTCATTCAGCGACATCGAGGTCATCGTGAGCGGGCCGATCGGGGCTATCGATGGCTTCATGATGTCAGCTCCTGTTCATCTATTTGCTCTGTACGGCCGGGGCACGCATACGCTTTCTGTCGTCACCGTTTGTGCCGTTCTCACGGCGGTCCCGGTCATCGCGGTCCCGATCGTCCTTCATGTCACGATCCCTGTCACTGTGGGTTCGTTAGAGTATGTACGGAGGAGTATCTCGAACAAGGTGAGGCCTTACCGATCCGGACTGCGAGAGCGGTCACGGGTGTCGCGGCGATCGCGGTCGTAGTCCCGGTCCCTATCGCGATCGCTGCGGCGATCATCTTTCCGGGGCGAGTAGTCGCGGGTGCTGCGCCGCGGGCTGGGCGACCGACGGCGGGGAGAGGAGCGACGAGGACCGCGATCCCGGTCGCTGCGGTCGAATCGCCAGGACGCGGAAGGCGGAGTACGAGCCCACTGAAACAATGTTAAGATTTGTTGGCTCGTGGCAGTTCCGGAGGAGCTTACCTCGATCTTTAGGATGTCGTCACGGCCGATGCGCTTGTTGTGCATGTCATGGTACGCGTCGTCCGCGTCACGACGATCCTCGTACTCAACGAAAGCAAACCTGTGGATTCGCGTTAGACATAGGTCATAGCTGCTCCCAGAATATTCTGTTTACTTACAGCCTGCTGCTTGCAGACCGGGGAGCCGGGATATCGCAACGGACAAGCCGGCCATAGCTGTAAAGGCCGATGTTGTCAGCATCTAGGAACTAGCGGGATTTTGTCGAGGATCAAGAACGTCTGATCGCCAGCCACGCGCTGTCAAAGCTCTAAATCTCTACCGCTTCTGGCAGGCGGCTCGCCCGATGCAAGGAAGGATTCAAGTCTTTCGCCGACCGCTCGATCGAAGGGAGGAAATACGACGGCGCGGGAGGGCGAGAGCCGGAGCCTCGAGCGAATCACGGGACGGCGCGATAATGGCAGCGAAAGGCGGCGAGGCATATGGAGATAAGGAGGACGAGGGGGACGCGACGACGAGGAGGGAGGGAACGGAGGAGGGGGAGGACGGTATGAGGAAGGTAATTCGAGGATCGAGCCCGAAGCCGAGAATCGGGCCATCGCCGTGGTATTTAAACGTACCGCTCGAATTCGTACGCGAGGTCGCGCGCGCGAGTGCCGTGGCTGAAGCCGGTCACGTAAAGGGTCGTCCCGTTGCGAGACATGATGGTGGATGCTTGAGTTTGGGTGTTGTTGATGGCGTTGCTGTCCGAAATGAAGTGGCGGGAGCCTGAAAAAAAAAAATCCAAGTGAGTCCTTCTGTAGTTGCTGGCTAGCGCCGATGGCCTCTGGGAGATTGAAAAACGCGGCGAATCTGTGCGATCAACCTGATAAATCGCGATGCTTAGCGGGAAGTGAGAGATCCAAGAGCTACCGCTCGTAACGAAGTGATGGTAGGTGATTGAAGAAGCGAGAATTGCAGCAAACACGACGGGTGGAAAAAGGAGAGCCAAAACGAGTCTGGCTTCAGGGCCCACATATTTGAGATGCCCATTGGCTGATTCGAAGCTACTGCACAGTGCATGGAACTGTTTGTGTCAGCCAAGGGCTTCGGGCTTTTGCTTTATTTCTTGCATCGTTGGGGCGAACATCCTGCTCAAGCTCGGAACAAAGACGAGGCTTCGAATCATCCAAACTTGGCATTGTGCTAAACCGGAAGCTCTTACACTCAATTGAGCCTCTGCGCCAGGTATTGATCAAGATCTTCATCTACACATTGTCCTCCGTTTCCAAAACCCGGCGCAAGGGCTCTGGTCACAGGATCAGGTACAAGCTACACAGTATGCTCGGACCTGTACAGATACCGAGCCAAAATATCATGTTGCCCAGTCTAGCCCTGTGACGGAGCCATTTCGTCCTACTCAGTCTCACCAGCTAGCAGGAAGGCCCAGTCAGCAACCTTGCGCAGAGCAACAGCAGCAGGACAAGCGCTCACCGGTAGTTGGCACATCTGCAAAAAGAGCAGATACCCCCTTAGTTTCTTGAAAATGCACCACATGACCAGCTCGTGCACGCATGCCGACAAGAAGAAGGTGATGAGCGTCGCCATGTGCTTGTCGACCTTCATGGCTGAGATGGAACTGTGATAAACATGCCTCAACAGGAAGTTGTGCACCGGTCTGTTCCAGTCCCTGGCAAACTGATCCCAAGATACGCAGTTCCACCACGCGTCATAGAAGCTGCGGTCGGCAAAGTAGGTCAGCTCAGCCACGAAGTTGAGGATGGTTTCCCAGATGAGGTACCATGCTAGCAGGTACTCCATCATGAACGGGAATATTAGGTCCAACAGCATCCAGGGGAACTGGCGGAACCTCCCGGCCAACGGGACGCCCTCCTCCTTCATGCGCACAGTGTCCATGACGACGGGGTAGATGAATGCCTGCGAGATCATGATCATGACGAAGATCACCCCGAAGCAAGCCACCATCTTCTCGGCCACGTAGTACCAGTTGATGGAGTCGGAACGCGGGTACTCGAGCTCGTAGACCACCGTCGGCAGGACGATGTACTCGTAGTGGTTCCTCAGGGCGAGGTTGTCAGGGTAAGCGCGCGATGGCGTAGTCGCATTACCCCTGAGCTCATCCGAGAGGGCGTCCACCTCCCATTTTAGAACCCGCTCAAAGACGTGCACTTGCTGCTCATCGAGCGGCTCACCGGACTCAATAGCCGCAACGATCCTATCCACATCCGGCACCTTGACGCGCGGTAACGACCTCCGCCGTTCCTCATACTCGCGGGCAGACGGGGCATGGTCTAGATGCGACGTGGCGATGGCCGACACGGGCGG
This sequence comes from Madurella mycetomatis, assembly GCA_022530565.1. Classification (NCBI taxonomy): domain Eukaryota; kingdom Fungi; phylum Ascomycota; class Sordariomycetes; order Sordariales; genus Madurella; species Madurella mycetomatis. The sequence goes on along the minus strand of JAJTVB010000003.1, from coordinate 6,415,889 downwards.
CTCCGTACTCGAAGGGGACCTGACCGGCTCAACGCGCTCAAGCTGCTTTAGTCTGGCCAGCAAGTGCGACCGCCGGTTATACACCGATGACAAGTGTCCGTTGTAGAACGCATATGAGTGCTGCTTCATCAGCATCACCAGTCCATGCAACACGAAGAACACGGTGTGCGTCCACGGCCAGTCCCTCAGTAACGTCAACCCGACCACCCCGCCGATGAATGCCGTCTGCCATACCTGCGCAACGCAAGCAACGTCGAGGTCAATGTCAAAGTCGACGGTTCAGTGACCACACACACACACACAAAAAAAAAAAAAAAAAAAAGAGAGAGAGAGAGAGAGAGAGAGAGATTAGGGCGACCAAGAAACAAAGCACAGCTCACTCACATTCTGCACAACCCACCCCCAGCCGTCCCAGCTCACCCACCCCTTCCGGACCAGCACCTGCAGCCCCCAGCCGACCCCGGTAAGCGCGCACATGACGCCGTCCGCGACCAGCAGCACTAGCACCTCGCGGCCGGTGAAGAACATGCCGCGCATGATCTCGTTGGTGCCGAGGGGGCTGCCGTGGCGGCGCCAGTTGTCGGCGCCGATCTTGACGACGAACAAGAAGACGCCCATCCAGAAGAGCGTGAAGAAGCCGTGGAAGGGCGAGTTGGCCGCGTTGGGGTTCTGCCGGTCAAAGGTGGAGAAGTTGCGGGTGAAGACCAGGTCGGCGAACTTCCCCGGCTGGCGGCGGCGGCGGCGGGGGACGCGGTCCGGGTGCTGTAATGCTTCGGGAGCGTCGGAAGGGGGAGTGTCTGAGGATGGCGTGGTGGTTGTGGTAGTGGTGGAGGAGGTGGACGAGCTGGTTAGGAACGGCTGTCTTGTAGTCGTCGGCACCCCCTTTCCGGCGGCCTGGTTTCCGTTTCCGTCTACTCCTTGGGAGGGGTTGCCTGGTCTTTCTCGAGGGCCAAAGTCATGGGAGCTGACGGTAGATGGAACTGCGGTGCCGTGGTTGCCGGGTACATGAGAAATCAGCGGTGCTTTTCGTAATCTCGCTCCGACGGCGCCGGATGAGTCGCCATGGTTGCCTTCGCTTGTGGTCCCCGAATCGGCACTAAACGCCGTCGGAAGACTATTGGGTAGCGAGGAAGGTGTCACGGGAAATCCGGACCCACGGCCGTCCAGTGGAGCTATGTTGCCGGCAGTACCGTGGACGGCTCCGGACCCGGGACCCGACTCGGCACCGTTAGCACGGGGCTGCTTGTCCCAGCCCATCTCGGAGAAATACCCAGCGCTACGGTTCGTGTCTAAGCAATAAATTCACGGGAAGCGAGCCTTTGTGAAACAGGACCAATTGGGCGGGATTACTCGAGTATGAATCTCTCGACATCACTCGGTGGATTGATCGATGTTTCGGTGGGGTGATGAGCATCTAATTCTTAGCGACCGGGAAAATGGCAGGATATGAGTATTTGCCATCATGTTACATTGGTGAGTTGCCGTTTCTTGGGAACCGGGGAGCGCACGCTTACAAAAATGGCAACGAGTGGGTGGCGTAGAGCTGCCCACAAAAAGAATTCCTGCGGCTGGAATGCCGGCTCCAGTAATAAGGTATGCTGAGGATGCAGTGGGGCGTGAATGACAAGACTGAGTTCATGAAATCTTTCAGGAGAACTCAAGCCGAGCACATTGGGAACAGGAGCTCATGGTTGTCGAGTGTAGATAGAATGACAAGAGTTTCGCGGCTGCAGCCACTATCCACCCCAATATCTACTCGTTTAATGTCATCTCGCTGTGTCTATATGCATACATCTACAGGAGACGTTATGCTGTAAGATAATAGTAGACAGAGAAACAAAACGCTGTCCGAACACCCCCAAAATATGCTTTTCATACCGAGTGCTTGCCGCTGACGTGGTCCGGCAATAATATCCCATTCGTTTAGAGCGGCCGGTATCAACCTTCTGAGGCAGAGCCACCAATCGTTAGTTTATTCAGCATCTCTAGCCTTCGTCCACCCAGATGATAGCGGAGTAAGGAGAATTAACGACCGAAATGTGGGGCAGCTGCAGATGTGGGCTGTCTGGCTCCTCGTCAAGGCGGGTTGTGGTTCCCTATGCTTCGTTATGCCCACGTGTGGTATTAGGCAACATCCATCATCGAAAGTTAGTTAGGGGTTTCCCCGTTCGGGCGGACAGGAAGCTCCTGGGTCTTTCCCGCGCTTTCTTCCTTGTTCCCAGGGTAACGAGTTCCCTTGTTTTTGACCTTCTTCTCCTTCTTGGGGGGGGGAGGGTAGGCCTTCTCTGCAATCTCCTGCCACTCCTTGGAAGCCTGGAATGCCTCTTGGATAGGGGCCAAGAGCGCGTTTAGATCCCGCGCGATGGCTGGTTTGACTAGTTGTGGTGTCAACTACAAAACCCTGTTAGTTCACATATACTCTCCGGCCGCATGCGTGGATAACGTGCCACATCGTTCTTGTAATCCTCGCGGATCTTCTCAATGTCCGTGTAGACCAGCGGTTCTAACCCATCCCGCTCACGGTCGATGCGGAATTCGCTGGTGCCGCGCAGGCGGGCAGCAGGTAGGAGCACGAACTCGATGAATGCGAGGAGCCCATTCTCCTCAACCTGTTGAGGCGCGGCAATTGCTTTCCGGATCTTTTTTGCAACAGTCTCGGCAGGGTCGAGCAGGTCGATCTTGCTGTCCGGGTCACTCGAGCTCATTTTGCCACCGTGTAGCCCCGGGACCATGGGGTTGAGGAGGTGCGCCCTCTGCAAAGGGTCAGCTCAGGGGTTTCGGGGAGGAAGAGACGGTAGTCAGTGCGGAGCTGCTCACCTCTCTGTATCCGAGCTTTGGAAGCCACTCCTTCGCAGCCGCGAACAGCTTGCGCTGATCCATGCCTCCGAATTGCGCATCACAATCCAAGTACTGCTCGTCCAGGACCTGGAGAATGGGGTACAGGAGACCGCTCAGAGGCGCATTGTCTGTCTGCTTGACCACTTCGGCACCGGCCTTCTTCGCGTCGTGCTCTGAGATGACGGACGCCATCTTGTAGACATCCATCACATACTCGGGGCTCTTCTGGTAGGAACTGCCTAGCACAACCCTGAGCTTTTCTGTCGACACGCCTACGGCCTGGAGCATTGTGGTAATGATGTGGCGGTAGAACTCGGCGCGGTGCATGACCAGTTCGATCGGCGCCTTGAGGTTGTCAAGGAAGCCGTGGATGTCGGCAAGGAGGATCGTCACATCGCAGCCGGCCGCCAGGAACTGGGCGATCTTGATGGCGGGCACAAAATAGCCGCAGTGCGGGCGGCCTGTAGTCGCGGTGCCTGGTCATACGACTGTTAGCATCGTCTTGCGTGACACATCACAGGTGCAACTCACCCCAGTAGATCTTTGGGTGTTGCCCCTCATCGAGGATCTTTTTGATGATCTCCTCGTTCAACACCTCGGCGAGGTTCTCTTTGATGAGAGCGAAACGCTTGTCTGAGTCTGCAGCTGCCATTGTTTCCTCGATCTCTATGCGAAAACCCCAAAGGTGATGAGTGCTGGTTGTTGCTGCTGTCCCTCAGGGCGAAAAAAGACCGAGTTTCCTAATACCCGTTGACTCAAACTCGCGGTGGGGCTCTCCCTGTTCTCGGTCCCGCAAAGGAAAGGGGGGTTGTGTTCTCACCGCGGGGTCGGGGTCTTTTTCTGCTTGTAGTTAGCCAAACTGCCCTTCGCCACCGCCCTGTACCGAGGCCCAGTCCGCCTCATTCCCGAGACCCACCAAACTTCTTGACGGCCCAGGATGCTGGGTTGACTGGCCTCACGAATAGAGATGCCCCATCCCTAGTTTGTCCCCACTAACAGATATACACCGAGGCGGAGGGTGGGGATGGGGAGAAGGGGGGGAACCGCTTGACCAACGGTCATCGGGCCCCCCGGGGCCTCTGCTTCTCCTGGACAAGACTGCAAAACCTCGCACCATCCTCGACAATTGTAAGTCTACGCAATGGCCGCCACTACCACCATCGAGGTCCCCCATCTGGGCGGCATCAAGGCCGGCTATGCCCTCTCGGGAGGGTCCTACGACTCCTCCAAGCCGACCTGCTTGCTCATCAACTCCATGTGCACCACCGTGTCCCTCTACAAGGACCAGTTCTCGGACCAGTCGCTCACCTCTGCCATCAACCTCCTCGCCGTCGAACCCCTCGGCCACGGCACCACCAGCTGCCCGACCGAGCACTTCACTTACTGGGACACGGCCATCATGGCCTTGCAGGTGATGGACAAGCTCGGCATTCCCAAGGCCTTCGCGCTGGGTACCAGCCAGGGCGGGTGGATAGTGGCGCGCATGGCGCTGCTCGCACCCGAGCGGATCCAGGGCCTGCTGCTCCTGGGCACGTCGATGGACTACGAATCCGCCGACACGCGGGCCAAGGGGTGCTGGGACCCCAAGACGCTTCTAGCCCCCTTCTTCGAGAAGTGGTGCAGCCCGACGCCGACGCCTGATTTCGTTGTGGACGATGTCTGGTGCGGCATGGTTGCCAGCCTGGGCTTTGGCGCCGGGGCGACAGCAGAGATGCAGCAGTTTTGGGTTGAGACGCTGAAGGACGTGTACAAGGGAGACGAGGGGAGGAAGAAGCTCAAGATGGCCCTGGCGTGTCTGTTGGACCGGGATGGGCTTTGCCGCAGGGTCAGGGACATCGCTTGTCCCGTGTACTGGCTTCAGGCATGTACACGCGTGAGTGACATTGAGTTCCGTTCAAATGGCTGACCGATGACATACAGGGAACCGACGATGCGCCGTATGGAACGAAAATTCCGGCTGAGCATATCAAGTTGTTCACGTCATCTAAAGAGGCCACTCTCACCTTGGTCGAAGGGGGCAACCATTACCTGAATGCGACTAATCCCAAGGAGGTTGGCTCTACTCTACTCCGGATGGTCAATAAGTACAAGTGACAATCAGTCCGAGGATAGAGGGAGTCTTACGATATCAATCCATGACCTTCTACTCCGAGTCACCTGGTGTAATCGTGTGGTCAGAAAACGCAGAGTCTCAGAATGAGGCTGTAAAGAGGCGTAGCTGGCAATTTATCAGGAACAGGTGATTTCTTCACGATGGATCTTCATTCAGCCTTGCAGCATTTACCCATGAGCAATGGATGTGAGTTGATCTGCACGGATCTGCTGTGCTGATGGGTGAGCCCTATACCTCTGCCGGGGTCAAAAACCGGACGGCTTTTGGTGGCTTGGCTGCTGGAGCTTGTCCCTTTTTTTTTTTTTTTTTTTTTTTTTGACCCTGGCAGAGGTGTACACATGGGCCGAAATAGACTTTTTGCCACCTCAACTCCTCATGATCGGATTTGGTTGATTTCTGAGGATAATCCACTGTTGAGGTGCGGGCTCTAATCGGACTTGACCTTCTCGACCCTGTATTCACGGCATCATCATAGACGACCAATTCTTAATCAATGGTTGCCTGCAGAATAACGCCGGATCTAATTGCAACGCCACTGTCTCGGCTACTGCGCAATGAAATAAAAAGATTCGAATACTTCAGACACAGCCAGAATATCACGGACCCATTGATTGTCAAACTTTTCTTAGCATCAGCCTGCCCGCTCCATCGTTAAAACATAATCCATCCTCCTCTTTCCCTACTGCATTTTCTCATGTGTCGCCATTAGCGAGCCTATAATGCTGTCAGCTTCCGTTAACATAATAGCCCCTTCGTCCACAGAACTCACCAATAAATGTTGTCACCAAGCGACTGCGGACCTGGCAAATATCCTCCGGCACCAGCCAAATAGTCGCTCCCATCTTTCTCGCGATGCTGATACTAAGCTTTGCGTTCAGGTAGGCGTCCTCTTCGGTGTTTCCGGGCGTCACGAGGTCGTAGTCGACATAGCTGCTCTTCATGCCGTTGAGCACGTCCAGTAGGAAGATGCCCGTGCTGATGGCCGGGTCCTTGAAGGAACGGATGCTCGAGGTGCGGCCGCCCTTGCGACTCATGTCGTTTGCCCACCTGACCATCTCTGCGTCGGTGATCTCGCGCTTGCCCAGGCGCTGCGCCAGCCCCTTGAGCGTCAGTGTGATGTCCTTGCGCATCAGCTGCCAGACCAAACCGAGGGTCAGCGTGCGCTGCCCATCCGTGATATCGGCGCCCTGGATGCCGACCAGGGAGAAGCCATTTTGCTTGCCCAGCTCAATGGCGTAGTTGGTATTCTCTACCGCCTTGAACCGGAGCATTTCGCCGCCGTGGGTGGGCGCCTTGTTGACGTGCCTCCAGTTGACCGAGCCCTTGATGACCTTGTCGTAGGCCTGCAGCAGGATGGTGCCATCGCGGAGATCGTCAAAGAAGGATTGGACGGCAGGTTGCACGTCGAGACTGTTGAGCCATAGCGTGAACACACGGGCTTCGCGCTCGCCTTCGGCGTCAAAGTCCTCGACCTCGAGCTTCTCCTCTTCGGTAATGGGATCGAGAGCGGGGTGCGTGTTGAACAGATTGGCTACGAAGGCGAGATTGAGTTTGGGGTTACCGGCGACGAGGGAGGACGGGGTCAAGAACTTGCGGCATCCTAGCATATCAGCGTTCTGGAGCACCTCCTCAGCTCGTTGATGCAGATCTCGGGTCTGCAGAGGTGCCCGGGTGCAGCCGTACTCGGAGCCGATCTGCGCGAGCAGGACAGTGTAGTTCTCGGCGTCCTTGACGTCGCTAGAGAAGTTCTGTACCCTCCTGGGCCAATTGGCAGCCTTGAGGTGGTAGTTGAACCACCGGAGAAGAATCTGCTCAGGAGGAAGTCGCAGGAACTGCTCTAGCGTCTCGTCCTCCTCAAGCAGTCGGTAAAGCTCGGGGTGCAGCTTGATGTCGATCTTACCCAAGAGACCGCGGCGGATGATTTGCCAGATCAGGCCAAGGATAAGATGCTCGCGGACCTCGATGATATCCCCGCTGCCAATGTTCACAACTGAGCAACCGATACCCTTGGCCGACTCAATCACGATGTTGTTGTTTTCTGTCATCTGGAAAGCATTGAGGTTCTTGGTCTTCCTTCCCGGCAAGTTCAGCACACGTTCGTCTATCGTGTCGGGGACGCTGTCATTGATGAGCTTGGCGAGCACCAAGCCGTCCTTGCACTCGTCAAACATCTCGAAGGTGTCTGTTGGGAACGGTAGCCGATTGCCAATGTCGGGGTCGCCGGCAAGTACAGCATTGATGTGGCGGGTGAATTCGGTACGCTCATCTTCGTTGATGGTATGAGTGATGTTAGCGTTCGAGCCTTGCACGAAGATTTTGCCGCTGCCGCCAATGCTGCCCTTGGAACTATGGCCGCCAGTCCGCTGAGAGATGACGGCGGCCGGTGAGGAGGTCGCAGCGGCAGAAGCTCGCTGAGACCCAGCGGAGGAGTCGCGGAGCTTCGCAATGAGCTGAGAAATGATGTTAGCCGCTTGTCTGGACAGGCGGGGTGGTTGCGCTTGGACGGACGCTGCTGCGCCTCAGGAAAACTATCACTGGACCCGGCGAATTGCCGGGCAGCTCGAACGTACCCCAACATAATCTTCAAGCTCGACACGTCTAGAAGAATCGAGCTCAACCTCCTTCAGCGCCTGACGCACGACATCGTAGGGCTGGCGCTCGCTTGTCTGGGTGGCCTTGATCGCGGTGGCCTCATCGATGTACCCCTTTTCATCGACATCGAGCCTGCGGAAGGCGTCGGCTAAGGAGAAGATTTCATTTTGCTGGAATTGAGGGAATTTCCTATCCAAACTCGTCAGCTGTGATTGTTCCAAAGGAATGCGCTACGATACGTCTTTGCTCCAAGAGGGGTTTGCCTTTACCTCTGGAGCTTGAGCACATTCATGACTGCGCGCGGGGGATTTCACGAGGTAGCCTTGTCTGCAGCGGGGTCTGACAATGTTTGGGAGAAATGATGCTGCGGGAGCAGCCAGATAAAGAAGGATATCTCGATACAGAAGGGATCTGAAACGACGCGCGGAGTAACCAAATCGAATCCGCAGGAGACGGACTCGTAATCTTGCGTTTTGTAGTCTGGGAAGCAGGAAGTAGGAAGCAGTCGCATACGTTCGTCCCGAGCTGGGGGTTGGCGGGGGGGGGGGGTGGGGAGGCACCCTGCCAAGCAGACTGATGTAATCCAGCCTGGGCAGAAACCAAGCCACAGACAGGATTGCGTAACTGCCCAATCAGCCCTTCAGGCAGCGCTAGTTCTCGTGGAACCCCACCGGAGGCCCCTCGGGTGTTTTGCAAGGGGGTTGCTGTTAGACAGCGACTTTATTCATGCCCCGCCAAGCGGGGTAGAGAAGTGATTTCTTCGCAGCGCTCTGTATCCCGCTAACATGCACAGTTGAAATTTATTTCCTGTTTCTGCTCTCGGGGTCTTGTGGATAACTTCACATCACTTCAGGGGTCAGGAGTGAAGCTTCGTAATACACATGGTGCCTGTGGGATGCCAAGTATCTAGGTACCCAAATTTGATTCAAATAATCGCTGTCTCAGTGGCCCACGGAGAGTCACAGCAAACATCACCAAGTACGTGTCTTGCCCCTGTACAACTTCCCTCAATGACTAACTCCTTCAAGATCGGTCATCACATTCTCATCCATACAAAATGACGGCAGTAACAGAAACTTGCAAATCCTGCCATGACCCCCTCACCCTAACCCTGAACCCAGAGGATGAGGACGTCGACTCCGGCGGAGAAGAGGCTGCCGGCGGACAAACCCAAACCGTCGTCCCTGATGATCTGCTACTTCCTTGCGGGTGTCACTTCCACTGGCAATGTCTGCTCGACCACTCCGCCTCAATAACCTCCTCCCTGACTTGCCCCTCCTGCACCAGCTATCTCATCTCCTCCGACCCCTCCAGCTCCTCACCTTCATCCCCCCCTTCATCCCAACCCACCCCCACCATCCTAACCACGTACATCAACGAAGGCGGCGTCCAACCATCTCTCGACATCTTCCCCGCCCTGCGCGAGGAGTCCTATCTCGGCGCCCACCCAGAAGCTCGCCTGGCGCGCGCGTTCCACACGCTGGCGGCCGAGGGTGACACCCAGGGTCTCATCACGCTGCTTACCGATCTCGACAACAACGGTGACGACGACGACGAGGGTGAGGGCGAGGACGACAGGACCCCTCCCATGTCCGCCGCCCAGCTCCTCACCTGGCGTGACCCGCTCAATGACGGGCGGAGCGCGTTGCACGTGGCGCTCGAGGCGAAGCAGGAGGAAGTGGTCTGGCTTCTGCTTTGGCTGGGGAGCGCGGTGGCGAGGGAGCGATTTCCGGGGGCGGTGGTGCAAATTGCTGAGGGGATGGGATTGCCTAGGGGTCTGGTAGTGCCGGGAGAGGATGTGAGGTTTGTAAGGGATGAGAAGGGGCGGGCGGCGGGGGATGTTTGTTTGGTGTTGGGGGGGATGTGGGGGAGGCTTGTGGACGGTGGTCTGTTTAGTTGAGCAGGAAAAGAGAGGATGGGCAGGAAGAAAGAGGTTCTTGCCCAGAGGAAGCGTCTGGGTTGAGCGCAATCTTGACGCCAGGCATACTGCCATCTACCTATATTGATGTGATACATGGCGGCAACTGGGCTGATCGACCTGAACTCCCTGTTCCCCATCTCCAATGACGCCTAGTAATCTCCAAGTCTCCTAATCCAAGCTTAAGCTCCGGAGCGATAACGCCATACACTAAGCGGAACTCCTGATCTAGCACACACTCCAGCCTATGCATAACTACAACCAACTATAGCTCAGCCCTTCGGTGTCCTCCCCTTGCCCGTCAGCATCTGCGACAACATAAAATGGCTGACATCCTCATCGGCCCAGTAGCTCATGTGCGAAGCAATGGTATTAATGGGGTTGAAATCGAGCACGCTCCTGTCACAGCCAGTCAGTTCGCCAGGACACACACAAGAGGCCAGGGCGGATAGGGGTACACTCACTCCTGAATGCAGTAATCAATCCTCCCGTTCCGATTGAGCGCCCGAATCTTCATTTCCTCCCTCCTCAACCGTTGCACTTTTCTCTCCTCTTCCGCCCACTTATCCGCGCCAAGCCCGTTGGGACCGCTCCCACTGCCGCCCTTTTCCTTGCCCACATCCACACGATTCTTCTGGAACCTACTGAAAAGCGTCTCTAGCTCATCATCAATTAGTGCCACCTCCTTCCCGGCTCCGTCATTGGCCTCTCTCGCAAGCTGCCGCATGCGCTCCGCCGTCTTCTCGCTCCGTTCTGCATCGGAGAGTGGTTTCGCCTCCGCGATCACCCCCGCGGATATATTCGTCCCAGCCCCTGGACTGAGTCTGTGTTGCTGTTGCAGGAGTTGTTGCTCCTGCTGTTGCTGCTGCTGCGATGCCGTAATCTTTGCCACATCCTCCTGGCTAAGGCCTAGGCTGCGGTTGAGTAGATTACTGGCAATACCCGCGCTGAGACTGCTCCACAGACCGCTGACGCTCTGCCCGACTTTGGCGCCAATCCCGGTGAGTCCCTGCGGAGCGACGGAGCCAAAGATTCCCTTTTTCGTGTATGGTAAGGCCTGGGGTTTCAGCGTCGTCATGACAGGCGACACGAGTGGTTCTAAACGATAGGCAATGGGATCGGAGGGGTGGAAGATGTTGAAGAGCTGGCCAACTTTTGGGGACGAGACGCTGAAAGGTAGGCCCGTCACGGGCGAGAGACGTTGGCTGGCGTAGGCCTGGGAAGAAGAGACATTCAAGAAGGGGTCCTCCATGTAATCAGGGTTGAGCGGGCTCTCGGATGGGAGCGCGTTAGGGAGGTTTCGGGCGGAAACTGTCCGGCCTTTGAGCATCTGGAAGAGGCCAATGGGAGAGCCGAGGCAGTAGAAGTCCTCGACGTCAAAATCAAAGGCGAGATATTTTGGGTCCTTTGGTTCGTAGCGGTCTTGGGAAGAAGGCCAGAATCGAAGCGGATTTCTCGGAGGTTCGGTAGCCAGTGACCTCTCCTTCTGCCGGCAGAGGATGTCAAACATGACGGCAGATCCTAGTGAGTGGCCCACGATGTGCACTTTGCCCTTGAACTCGGGATTGCGCTCTCTGAAAAGCTTGTAAATCCGGTTCGACTCTCTTAACACAATCTCGGTGATCTGCTCCCGGTAGGCGCTCTGGTAGAGTAGAACGTCAAGAGCAAGATCGGATATGAGCGACCTTGCGAACGCTACACCTTCGACAGTGATGTCTTCGAGAGACGGGTCTGCAAATGCGTTAGTGGTCTGCGAGACATGCGAACGGGATAACGTCATACAATCGTCTTCCTCGCTGAACATTTCCCCAAGGTCGTGCTCCCCCTTTCTGTGTTTGCGCTTTGGGAAGTCGAGGAGATGACGCCAAATGACGGGCAGCACCTGGACACGGCAGTTCCCAAGCCCGGGCTCCCCAATCTCCGAGTTGAGTGCTCGCAGATCTGCAGAAGTTGAATACACGGACTTCATGGTCTTCCGAAGCATGTTGACGTCGTGCACGAAGTTGATGCTCTCCATCCTGATGCACGGTTAGATGTCGAGTAATTTGAAGCAATATGGGTAGTTGGTCCGCCGTACCTGCGGGAGAGTAATTGACCAATCCCGTGTGTAACGAGAACTAGATGCTCAATATCGCGGCCCTGGTTCTCATCAGCTCTTGCGTTATATTCCCCTGATATTTCCTTCTCTTCCCGCTTGCGGATGGCCTCTTCCTCTGCTTCTGGGTCTTCGACCCCCTCTATCAGATTCGAGAGCTGCCGTGTTAGATGGTTTCTGCTACTTTCGAGATCGTCTGACAAGTCTTCCTTCGCGTCGTCCGCATCGGACCGTGCGCTTGATGGGGGTGCGGAGCGTCTCTTCTGCGCTTTCGAGGACTTGTCATCCCGTTCCTTTGACGCCGACTTGGTCCCTGGCGGAGTTGCGGGGCGTTTCTCGTCTTTGGATTTCTTTGGCTCGGTATAGCCGCGGACTAGCTTCACACCGCTCATGTAACCGCCGCCCGCAAACCTCTCATAGACTGTTGATGTCACCCATGACAGCATGCTCTCGGATGATAGCCAGGCGGTGGTTGTGTCTTGGTATGTCGCAACGCTATTCATGTAACTCCCAAACAGGCGGTACGTCTGCGGTTGGTGCTGAGGCGCAGGCGGTGCTTTCTTTCCATCATCCTGGGCTGCAGCGGCAGCTTTCAGGTCATCGACCGAAGCGTTTGTGGTGACGGTCTTGGATGCCGAATTGCTACGCACCCTGGGCGGATACTGCCAAGGCTTGACTTTCAGGTAGCCTTCCTCGAGCTGGGCAGCTAAGTTCTCCTCGCAAGGTCGCAGAGCGGAGCCCTCTTGGTAAAACCAGCTTCCGCGCCGGACCTCATACACAGGCCCCTCCCAATAGACTGGTGCGAGTTCTCGCTCTTCGATATCGACGTCGAAGAGAAAGTCTTCGTTCACTGGGACTCTGGTGTGTGTATCAGGGGAATCTGAGTCGCTTGCCGTTCCGGCAGAGGCAGCGCGCGGCCGTTTGGACCCCGTGCGAAGAGCAGGGTTCCCGTGACCTGCGTTCCTTTCCGCTTCAAGTTCCTGCAGTTTCATTTGATAGGCAGCCTCGATGGCGCGGGAGTCTTCGATAGAGAAAGCGGCAAACTTCTTCGGCTGCGGGGGTTTCGTGTCGCTACTGGTCTTGGACAGCATAAACTTGGGCTTGCGCTTCGGGATCTGCCAAAGGCTGGTGGTAAGAACGCATTCCCGCTATAAGGTCGCTCATGGCCGATGCAACTTACATCGACTGCGTGGAACCATTGCACCTCTAGCGGCGGGCAGTCTGGCGGGTAGCGCCGAAGACTTTGTCCATAGAAAGGGCTCGTTGTGTGGTCGCCGGGGTTGGACGGTGCAACGAGAGGCTGGGGATCTTTCGGCGTCGGGGTCGTACTGCGGCTCCCCGCCCACGGATTGATTGAGTCGACGGCAGACGCAAGATACGACTTTTCTGCCTTCTTGTCGCTGGATCCTGGCGCCATGGCGCCGGTATGGCCCGGCGGCCACCAGAAGGAAGTCCTAGAGACACTCTTCGCCGGCGAGAGTCGTCCACTGCTCAGGTGCACAACACGCCGTCTCAACTTGCAATGCGGACCGGTCCGGGACAGCAGGAACGAAGCCAATGCTGCAAGCGTGGTACGGAGGTGCAGAGGTTTATCGGTCCTGGCGCAGGATGCGCGGTTCGGACACTTCTAATCAACGTGCGCGGCGCAGGATCAGCGTACAGTAGTAGCGGCGCGGGGGAATGTGGCTCAGGACGATGATGGATTCAACGTGGACGGCATTAGACACCACACGAAAGTCAATGGGTTAAGTCGGATAAATCCACTCGCAATGGGTGGTTTGTCTCGTCGGCCAACTGTCCTGGCTAGATGTCCCACGCGTGAGGCACGGAAACGATTTAACGTGTGGTCGTGGTTTGGGTCTGCTCCTGAGCTTGTGAACACATGCTCTAGCGAACGATGACGGAGTGTGCTTGAAACGCGGTTGCTGATTGGGCAACAAGGTATTGGTGGCTCTTCACCGGCAGGCAGACAAGACCCGGCTGACTGGAAGTGTCATCCGCCTGAGCCACCCTGTCCATTCAGTGGCTCAGCTACCGCGGGGAGGTGAGTCTGCCAAGCAACCCAGGTCGGCGCTAGAACCCCCGGGCTTGGCGAGGCCAGATTCTATGGTGGGGCACGACCCGGAATTGGAGTCATTTCTGGCCGTGCCCCGCCTCCAAAATCAAAATTATTCTCGATTTGCAGACGCTCGAGCGCACATTCGTCACTAACTCGACAGCCGCGTAACGAATCGCTGTCATTGCTTACCCAATAAGGGAATAGCGGCTACCACCCGGTAGCGACGGAGAACTTTTACCGGACGGAGTGCTGCCCGCTATGAGCAGGTAGCGCGACAAACATCGAGGGGCATTCTGGGACACGGCCCAGCTTGACCCGCGGCTACAACCTCGCTAGTCTGGACTCTACAAGCATGGCCAACGATGCGATTGAGGCGCCTGAGCGGCGCAGAGTGCGTCGCAAAGAACAACTGGTCGACCAGCTGCCGAAGCGCTTCAAGGCGCTCAAGTTCGGTATCCAGTGAGAGCCCCCTTTCAAAGTTGCGTCCATCTCGACCAATACACTCACACCTACGCAGGTCGCACCAAGACATCGTGAGCCAAGGCGTCCTCGAAGTCTCCGATAACCTCCTTTACGATGTTGAGAACCGGCGAACCCCATTTCCCCATGGGCCTCTCGACCCTCGCTTGGTGAGTTGCCCGACAAACTGATCACGCCGACGCTGGAGGCTAATGAGTTGACTAGGGAACATCCAGCACGAACCGAGAGAGCAAGTGCAGTACGTGTCAGCTCGGCCTGCAAGATTGTCCCGGTCACTTCGGCCACGTTCGGCTTCCGCTCCCCGTTTTCCACATCGGTTACCTAAAATACATTCAAGCGACGCTGCAAAACATCTGCAAGGAATGCTCAAGGGTGCTTCTGACCGAAGATGAACGGCGGCAATTCTTAAAGGAACTGCGCCGTCCAGGGATTGACAATTTGAGGCGCTCGGCAATCCTCAAGAGAATCAACGAACAGTGTAGGAAGGTGAAGAATTGCTATAGCTGTGGCTCTCTTCAAGGCGTCATCCGGAAGCTGAGCGTCATGAAGCTGGTCCATGACAAGTTTGCAGCCTATAACAAGTCGACTGCCCAGAAGAAGATACCCCCAGAGAGCAAGATCGAGTTCGACGCGTCCTTCGCCCATGCCAAGAGGTATACACCCGAGTTGGAAAAACACTACCGGAAGGCCATGGACGACTTGAACCCTCTCAAGGTGCTCAACCTCTTCAAAGCCATCAGTCCATTGGATTGCGAGCTACTTGGTTTGGATCCCTCCGAGGGTCGGCCCGAGATGTTCCTGTGGCAATACGTTCCGGCCCCTCCGATTTGCATCAGGCCGTCGGTTGCCCAGGAGAATGCGAGCAACGAAGATGATATCACTAGCAAGCTCTCAGAGATCATTCTGTATGCCGGCCACTTGCGAGAGTCTCTCAAGAAAGGAGTCGCGTTGCCCGTTATCATGGAGCAATGGGAGTTCCTACAGCTGCAAGTCGGCATGTACGTCAATAGTGACGTTCCAGGCCTCTACCAGCCGGGTTTTGGGAAGCCGATTCGTGGGTTTTGCCAGCGTCTCAAAGGCAAACAGGGCCGATTCCGTGGCAACCTATCGGGAAAGCGTGTCGACTTCTCTGGGCGGACCGTCATCTCGCCCGACCCCAACTTGAGCATCGAGCAGGTGGCCGTCCCTCAGCTGGTGGCTAAGAACCTGACCTACCCCGAGCGGGTAAACTTTGCAAACATAGAGAAGCTGAGAGAGCGCGTCAAGAACGGGCCGAACATATGGCCAGGTGCCCAGGGCATTATCAAAAAAGACGGGGCAAAGTATAACTTGAAGATCGGCAGCGAGACACTTCGAGAGAGGCATGCGAATGACTTGGCGTTTGGGGATGTCGTCGAGCGCCATCTGGAAGACAACGACATCGTCCTCTTTAACCGGCAACCGTCTTTGCACAAGCTTAGTATCATGAGCCATTTTGTCAAAGTTCGGCCTTGGAGGACGTTCCGCCTCAACGAATGTGTCTGTACTCCATATAATGCTGATTTCGATGGGGACGAGATGAACTTGCATGTCCCACAGACCGAGGAGGCTCGGGCGGAGGCCATCAACTTGATGGGGGTGAAGCACAACCTCATCACACCAAAGAATGGCGAGCCAATCATTGCTGCGACGCAGGATTTCATCACCGCGGCATACTTGCTGAGCGACAAGGAGCTCTTCTTCGACCGCGACACTTTTACGCACATCTGCACCCAGATGCTTTTGGGAGAGACATATCTCGACCTTCCTCCTCCCGCGATTATCAAGCCTAAGGCACTTTGGACGGGCAAGCAGATCTTCAACGTTCTGATGCGCCCCAACAAGGAGTCGCCCGTACTAGTCAACCTCGACGCAAAGAACAAGATCTTCAGCAAGAAGAAGGACGGCCAGATCCCGGATATGGACATCGATGACGCGTTCCTCGTTGTTCGCAATTCCGAGGTCATGTGCGGCAGGATGGACAAGTCGACTGTCGGCGGAGGCAAGAAAAACTCGGTCTTTTATGTTATCCTTCGGGATTTTGGGCCGGACTATGCCGCCGCTGCCATGAACCGCTTGGCTAAGCTCTGCGCGAGAACATTGTCGCTGTGGGGATTCTCGATCGGAGTTGGCGACGTGTGGCCGTCTGGACCTCTGACGGAGCACAAAGCCAAGCTCGTGTCAGACGCATACAAGACCTGCGATGACCTCATCGAGACTTATCGGCAGGGAAAGCTCGAGAAGGCTCCGGGTTGCAACCTCGAGCAGACCCTGGAGAACTCGGTCTCCGGCATTCTCAGCAAAGTCCGACAGCAAGCCGGCAACTACTGTGTCGACAACCTGAGCAAGAACAATGCTCCGCTGGTCATGGCTAGGTCGGGTTCCAAGGGCTCTGACATCAATGTCGCCCAGATGGTGGCCTGCGTCGGACAGCAGATTATCGGCGGAAAGCGTGTTCCTGACGGGTTTCAAGACCGAAGTCTTCCGCATTTCCACAAGAACGCACGTCAGCCCCCGTCCAAGGGCTTCGTGAGAAACAGCTTCTACACCGGTCTCGTCCCGACAGAGTTCCTCTTCCACGCCATTTCTGGTAGAGAAGGGTTAGTCGATACCGCAGTCAAGACAGCCGAGACAGGCTACATGTCCCGACGACTGATGAAATCGCTGGAGGACCTCTCGACACAGTATGACGATACTGTTCGGACATCGGAGGGAGGGATCGTGCAATTCCAGTACGGCGCCGATAGGCTCGACCCTGTTGACATGGAAGGCGATGCTAAACCGGTCGACTTTGCGAGGACGTGGAACCACGCACAGAGCATTACTTGGAGCAACTCGGACGCGTCCCTGCTGCCGCGCGAGATACAAGAGCTGTCCAAGACGATGCTGGATGAAGAGCGGAAGAAGTACGTCAGACGACATCTCGTCACGAACGAGGTGCTGGACTATGACGACGAAAGGATCCGTAACGGCAAAGACCATGACGTGTTCATTGCGATTGACGAGCATGAAAGCGCGAGAGTCTATCTCAACACCATCCGCGACTACATCGCGGAACACGCTACGAAACTGGCCAGGGCCCGGAAGGCGGTGGGACTGGACCCCTGCATACCTGCAGATGATGATAGGATGAAGAAGGCCGTTGACGAATGGAAGCCAGCAACGAAGGTGAGTAGCTCTGAGATGGAGATCGATGCATTTGGCAAGCCGCGCAAGTCGTTCGAGTATGCCCTCAGGGAATTGCGTCGTGAGCTCGATGGGGTGGACGGGCTTGACGAAGATGCTCGGCAGGAGCGGGCGCAAGTTATGGCCCAGGCCCATGTTGACCGGGTCGCCAAGGTCTCGGAACGCACGCTGCGGCAATTCATCCAGATGTGTCTCCACAAATACAAGAGGGCACGGGTAGAGCCCGGCCATGCGGTGGGCGCGGTTGGGGCGCAGTCGATCGGTGAACCTGGCACGCAGATGACTCTCAAGACATTCCACTTTGCCGGCGTCGCAGGCATGAGCATTACGCAAGGTGTGCCGCGTATCAAGGAAATCATCAACGCGTCAAAACTTATCAGCACGCCGGTCATCACATGCGAGCTGGAAAATAAAGTGGATATCAAGGCAGCGCGTATCGTCAAGGGGAGGATCGAGAAGACGTACATCTCGGATGTCGTCTCGTACATTGACGACGAGTGGCTGCCGGATGTGGCCAAGATCACGCTGCAGGTGGACATGCAAGTTCTCTCGGACATGCAGCTGGGCATAACGATGAAGGACATTGCCGACGCCATTGTCCGGGCCAAGAAGCTCAAGCTCAAGGTGGAACCGGAGGACTTGCGGGTCGGAGGCGACCGGGTCGAGGTGATCATCCGCAACACCTGGCAGGATGCCACGGCCGCTCGCAAGGCTGCCAAGGTGCGGGCGACGGCGATCGAGAAGGGCCAAGCGGTGTCCACCGTCATGGACGAGTCGGCGGCTGACTTCCAGCTGCGGGTCAACTTCCTCAAGCGCATGCTCCCCCAGGTGGTCATCTCTGGCTATCCCGAGGCGTCGAGAGCCATCATCCAGACGAGTGAGCAGAACGAGCACAAGGTGCTCGTCGAAGGGTACGGATTGCGGGCGTGCATGACGACCGAGGGTGTCGTCGGCACCAAGTGCGTGAGCAACTCGGTCATGGAGTGCCGCGACGTGCTGGGCATCGAGGCGGCGCGGACGACGATCGCCAAGGAGATCGAGTCGGTCATGTCCTACTTGGGCATTGACCCGCGGCACATGGAGTTGCTCGCCGACGTCATGACGTACAAGGGGGAGATCCTAGGCATCACGCGGTTCGGCATGGCCAAGATGCGCGACAGCGTGCTACAGCTAGCGTCGTTTGAGAAGACTCCCGACCACCTGTTTGATGCCGCGGCGGGCATGAAGAAGGACCGGATCCAGGGCGTTAGCGAGTGTATCATCATGGGCCAGTCCATGTCAATTGGCACGGGGGCGTTCGAGGTCGTGAGAAGGCTGGGGATCAGGGATCATCAGGTCGTGCCGAAGCCGACCGTATTTGAAGACGCGTGGAGAAAGCAAGAGGCGACTACGAGGAAGGCGAGGATGGAGAAGCGGAGGAGTGGGATCGCCGTGGCTTGAGTTAGGGAGTAGCGACCAAGGGTAATGTACTCGATGCCTGGGCGTAGAAGATGATGGAGTTATGGGTGTGAGGCGTCGAAGTAACTGGGATGTTTTTTTCAGGGGAACTTACTGAAAATTGGGTTAGCTTTGGAAGGCACTGTAGATTAGGATGGCTATTATATAGGAAACATTTTGGAAATGGTTTGGCCTAATAGCGATTATGCGCCCCTGAATGGAGCGGGCTGCTGCTCAAAGTGCCGAAGTGCTTGAGTCAACGTGCCGCCGATTCGAGCCTTTGGAGACCTTATAAAGGCATTCTCCCCTCGCCACCTATCCCGGTTTTACTTCCGTCTTAATTGATGTGCAACCCGAATCCCAACATGTCCTCGAGAGATCTCACGACGCTTATGACTACTCGAGTGCAGGCGAAGAGATGCCGAGCCCCCGTTCGATGTGCTTCTAATAGGCCACGTGATATGGCGATTGCTTTTTCGCGACGCATTTGGCAAAGTCGCGTTTGTCTCGTCGACGTCATCGCACACGACGGTCCGTGAACAGTCGTGTCTCTCAATCCGATTTACCCTCCCACTTCGTTCTGCATCGCAGCCATTTTTGACCCCCAAAAAACACATGCACTAATAAAAGTCTCGTGACGCTATTCAGCATGTGCGGAAGATACGTGCTGGCCATGGTAGGTACTGACAGCGTCCTTTTCCGAAGAGCCAACCCTTGGTTCATGTGAATAAATGTCCCTTTCCCTTTTTACTCGCGGCTTTGTACAACTACGCAGCCGAATGACTGACAGTATGCCTTCCCAATAATTAGCGGCCCTCTCAAATCCGACGGATGCTGGAGGACGACGACATGTCAGTCTCCGACGCGCCTGCGGACGAGGGCGACGGCGCACCACGTCAAAGTTACAACTTTGCCCCCGGGTATCACGGCGTCGTGTACCGCGCTGACATCCCCGACCGTGGCGCCGGCCGCGATAGTAGTAGTAGCGGTAGCGGCAGTATAGATGCTGCCAGGCGAGAGGCCGAGCCTCGCGACGATGAGGACGACAGCCCACGCACCAGCACAGAAGTGCGTTACAAACTCCAGTCCATGAAATGGGGTCTAATCCCCTTCTGGACGAAGCGCAATCCGGGCTACGGCAGCATGCTCAAGACGATCAACTGCCGGGACGATTCGCTCGCCCAGTCGGGGGGCATGTGGGCAAGCATGAAGGCGAGGAAGCGGTGTGTGGTGGTCGCCGAGGGGTTCTACGAGTGGCTGAAGCCGCAGGGCTCCAAGGAGAAGATCCCGCATTACGTGAAGCGGAAGGACGGGAAGCTGATGTGCTTCGCGGGGCTGTGGGATTGTGTCCAGTATGAAGGAGAGGAAGGGGATGGGTTGAAGCATTACACGTACACTATTGTTACGACCGACAGCAACCAGCAGTTGAAGTTTCTGCATGACAGGATGCCGGTTATTTTGGAGCCTGGATCAGAGGGCATGAGGACCTGGCTTGACCCCCGGAGGAGCGAGTGGAGCCAGGAGCTGCAGGGTTTGTTGAGGCCGTTTGCGGGGGAGCTGGAGGTTTACCCGGTTAGTAAGGATGTTGGGAAGGTGGGGAATAACTCGCCGAGTTTTGTCATTCCGGTTGCGAGCAGGGAGAATAAGAGCAATATTGCGAATTTCTTTGCCAAGGGGGCGGCCAAGAAGGGGGAGGCGGTCAAACCCGAGGTGGAGGTCAAGAAGGAAGGGAATGCGGGGTCCGAAACGAAGACGGTTGAAGAGGTGGCGAAGACTGCTGATGATGGGGGGATGGGCACGCCAAAGAAAGGAATCAAGCGGGAGGCGGAGTCGTCGCCCATAAAGGGGGAGCCACCAGCGAAGAAGCCGACTCCGTTCACAACGGCCTCGCCGGCCAATGGAAAACAACAGACACGAAGCAGAATCAGCGCAACGAGCAACACTGCTAAAAGCCCCGCAAAGGCAAAAGCCAAAGCAGACGGGAGTCAGAAGATCACAAAGTTCTTTGGAAATAGTGCCTAAGCCTGGCCTTGACCGTGCAGCGGTCGATGGAAGCGGATTTTCTACGACTGGAGTTGTGGCTTGATGTTTGGTGTTACGGCTGGCTTGGGAGTATGCCCCGCCTATGGTTTGCAAAGGGGTTTCTGTGCACAGAATGTTTGGCTCTTAAAGAGATGTAAGTACCATGGCAGCATGAAGGTTGTTTGTGTGGCAAACGCATGACATGTTCGGTTTTCCTCAAGCTAACATTGACTACAGATTCCCGACCAATGCTGTTACTACCGTAAAGCCTATTACCACGGCCAGCCCAACCATGCCGCATCGGGTTGTGTTCAATATGCCATGAATGGTTGCGTTAGAGACACCATGCCAAGCACAGCTAAACCCGCGGCCATCAGTGGCGTGATTTGCCTGTGACTAAGGCCTGGCCCAGTTGGAGTCTCAACCCAGGACTCCCAATCCGGCCTTTCTGTGGCGGTGGATGAGACTTCCGATGCCGATGATGGTGTTAGATTCCACGTCGGTGTCGCCGTCTTAGTTCGGCCACTGCCGCCAGAGTCGTCGCTTCCGGGGCTAGCCAGCGCGGCATACTTCTCATGTTCGTCGGACGTTGCTTCACCCAACTCAACACGGGACGTGGCGTATCCTCCACCTTTGTCTGTGTGAGCGGAGAGGGTTGTGTCCATGTTTGATGGGCTCTTGACCGCAGTCTGTGAATAGACGTAACAAAAAAAAAAAAAAAAAAAAAACACTGCGGGTGCTTCCCCAAGCCGGACCAAAAGAATCCTGGTTGATGCAGCCGCCACAGAGGAAGGTGGACGAGACATTGGTGCTATTGACAAAGGTGCCTTGCTGAATCAGGATCAGGCTGATGGGACAAGAAACGAGTTCACTATTATGGGGCGCATTTTGATATCACTAGGTTGTCGTGATGTTGTTAGAACAAGGACCCTAACTTCAGGGGGTGCCAAGGAGGGCTCAGTGGGCGTCGCCTAACCACGAACAACAATACGATCAATCAATCAGCGCCGATTCTGAACCTACTGTTTGACATTGTGAAGATATCAGGCGTTGGCTGTCCCTTGTTCCGTTTCGCTTACCACGACTGGTTCTGACAGATGTCTACGGTTGCGATATTGAGGGCCAACCGGTTAGCGCAAGGCAAAAGTATCATCACTGCTCGAACTATGTGCCAATATTAACTGCTTAGTAGCCGTTGACAGTACTGAGGCACAAGCGCTTCAGACTTCCTAGGTCTACAAAGAACAGAAAGCCACCAGATCTTCACCTAACCAATGATGCATGCTGGCTCCCACCACGAAGTAATTACTTGTCATCAGCGGCGGTACCTGTAGCTAGTTTTGGGTGCCGAGATGTTTAAAGGCTTGGAAGTCTGACACGTAATCAAAACCCAGTGTGATACGCAGCACAGGTACTGCACCATGTTTGCGGAGGTGGCGTGTCGTTGTATATCGTTGCTGTATACACGCGTTTAACATGTGAGGCTTATGCGTTCTCTGCGTTCTTCTCTCTCCGAATTTCCCAAGTCAAACGCGACGTCGCCTCTGGCCACAACCTTTGTATCTCAATTTATTGTTCTAGATATCACCGCTTCACGTCCACCCATTCGGAATCTCACTTCTCCCGCTCCCCGTCGCAAAGAGCAACAAGAGAAGAGATGCAAAACATAAGGAACCCCGAACCTCCTGTAGATCACGGAAATGCAGGCCAGCAGCACAAGATGGAAAGTTCTGTACACAAGTCAGCAACCCTCACCAACTCCGCGCAACAAAAAGAAGAGGACAGACTCACACATAACACAAACCGACATCCCACGATAGGTAAACAAATCCGCACTCCCCCGTCCCATCCCCTGTCCCACACTCACCCACTTTATCCGCCATCAACCCCCCCGTATGAACCCCCCAAACCACCAAACTCGTCACGTTCCAGCTCCCAAACCATTTCACCAACATGCCCCTCGCTCCCCCCACGTCCCTCTATCCCTCCTTCATCGCCTTCGCGCATAGTGTCAACCATATACTGGCCACAAACCCCATGGGCATATTCAGCAGGAACCCGAGCGCCGCCCATGCAAACGCCAGCCTCTGCAGGCGGACAGCGACGGGCCCGCCGTCGCTGAGATGTCTGATGGAGAAGACGATGACTGCGATATCGAGAGTCCAGCCGCCACCGAGGTAGAGGAAGACAAGGGCTAGGAGGGGGCGGCGGAGGTGCGTGGGGAGGTTGGCGCTGGAGAAGATGTCTTTGTTGTTCTTCGGGTGGCATGGTATTTCTTTTTATTTAATTATTCGAAACCAAAAGGGTAGCTGTGGAAGGAGCGGAGTTGAGATCAGTGGGTTTGGCGTATGTTTTGCATGACACGGGTAGGAGTGCCTTGCTGCTCTAGATTCGGGCGCTGTGCATGGTGCTATTGGAACGGCGGTCGAACCAGCTGTCTTTAGCGTGAGACGGTGGCTGTTGGACATGGGGCGCTAAGATAGACTTCGATGCTCAGCACAATACGTTCACGCTCATTACCGGATGGTTCCCATTACTAAAGCGGAAGAAATGGATTTCTCATCTATGGAGAGTGGAACGCACGTATCTGCGAATAGACCGGCAGCTCAATGATGGCGCTCCTCTCAAAGATATTTCCTACAATGATGCACTCAGTGGTGCAGAAATCAGGTAGGCTCGCCGTCGCAAAAGCCTCAGGTCGGGTTGAACAAGCAAATCCCAATATCCACGTCTCCGAGGGTAACCAGGTCACACGCTTCAGTGACTGTGAAAGCCGAACATCAACTCAAGCGAGGCAGACCCTCGAACCCTAATCCATTCCCAACCCGGTGCATCTATCCATCCATTAAGATGTATGCACCCGCTTGCTCACACCAAACCATCAAAGCCATGCTTCCGGCTTATGTTAGCGAGCTTCTCGATGCATTCGTCGGCGTCGTGATTGGGGAGAAATCTCTGTTTGAAAATAGCATCAGCAGCTGTTCGATACCCAAATCAAACACACAAAGCAAGCGACCTACCCGGATAATGTCATCGAACTCCATATCCTTGGAGCGGCACAGCAATAACTTCATCGTCTCCTCTTTGGTCCAGTTGCCCGTTCCCACATCAGCAGGGGCAGGGACAGGGCCAGGAGTAGGGGCAGGAGTAGGGACAGGAGTCGGATCAGGAACAGCGACCTTGGCAGTCGGAGGGGCTTCACTGGGATAGGAGGTCGCAAGAGCGGCGGCAGCGGCGGTCCGGAGTCGAGCCTCAGAAAGAGGTGAGCGGCTGTTGGGGAGCTTCTTCCGGGGTTTGTTGATCGGCTGGAAGGCCAGAGTGTCGTCGGCGGACTCTGCGTTGGCGGTCTTGGAAGCACCAGCGACTGGATCAGTGGAGACATTGTTGTGCTCCTTGAGCTGTTCAGAAACGCGGCCGGTGCTGCCAGTCGACGGCTGCTCCGCTGCGGCAGGAATAGGAGAGGCCGTGGAAAGAGTGGCGTCAGCAATAATACCGGTCTTCTCAGTACTGCTGCTCTTGTTCTTGTTGGCAAAGTAGCAAGCGTTGGGATCCTTCTGACGGTTGAAGGCCAAGCCGTCACAGGGGATGAGGCTTTTCTCAACCGGAGTCCAGCGCGACCAGACGTCGCCCAGTTCTTTCTGTCGCTTCTCGCAGAAGTCGACACGCTGCAGCTTGCCGACGACCGGGTCGGCGCAACAGTCTAGGCAATCGCAGTAGCTGATGGTAGCGATACACATTGTGAAAGACTTGATCGCAAGTTGTTGCTTTGGATATTCGAAAGAGGAGGAATGGTACCGAGGCGAAGTGGTTTGGTCAAAGACTGTTGTGGACGGCACAAACGATGGAAAGAATTGGGCAGGGAACGAGCTTTAAATGTGTGGAAAAAAATCGAAGGAATGGTGAAATTGGAATAAACAGAAACAGAGAATCAGCAACGCGACTGGAGAGATTTCTCCGGTTATCGACTTATCTCGAGCTGTTCCGCTGATGGTCAGGCGAACACGCGCGTTCAAAGGAGTGTTTAGTAGCCGACAAGTCCTTCCTGAGCTCCCTCGGGTTTTGCTACGAAGTGGTGGAGTTATATTGCATGTGAATTATCTTCATAGCTGGTGTATCTCTCTCCGTGCTGCGGCAGCCGGTCGCTGTCATGGGGTAACCAAGCCAAACAACCAGGTGAAGAGCCACGCCGACGAACTCGCTGTCTTATCCACCGGAAGCAAAGGTGTCACCTGTGGTTTCTCAGCCCTGCTGTTCACGACAGACTCTAGCCCCTTTCTACCCCATCCTCCCACTCCTTCTCCGCGAAGTATTACGACCTCTTACATGCGTTTCCAGCAAACTAGCTATAAATAGTGAAGGGGAACTCACCACCCAGTAGCTTCTGATTTCTTTCCAACAAGGAGCGCTGCTGTTCCTCGATCGTGTCAATAGCGAAAGCGGCACGTGACAGAGGGAAGGGGGCCAAAATTCCCGACACCCAGTGGAAATCCCTTTTCCCTGGACTGTCATCGGCTTTAGAATCACTGATGGTGTCATCTTCATTAAGAGATTCGTCGCCCTCGGCCGCAGTCGTAGTCGCAGTCGCATCCGCATCCGCATCCGCATCCGCAAAGTCTGTGCGTACAATGAACTCCTTAGGTTCGGAACGTCCGTCAGAGTGGTGAAATGACCTAATTCTCTATGCTTCTTTTCATGTTCGAGATATACATCTCGATATTTTCCTCGGCCCATGACATTATCCACACATTGCGGAATGGAGCAAACCCACCGACGGTGTCTGTATGCATGATAGGTTGCCGTCGCTTTGTCTGCAAACAGTTCTGTGCAGCCGCTCTCTTCATGCAGAACGCAAGGAAATTTTCCATGGTGCGCCACGTTGGCATACATGG
Source organism: Madurella mycetomatis (assembly GCA_022530565.1). Taxonomy (NCBI): domain Eukaryota; kingdom Fungi; phylum Ascomycota; class Sordariomycetes; order Sordariales; genus Madurella; species Madurella mycetomatis. The sequence goes on along the minus strand of JAJTVB010000003.1, from coordinate 6,390,242 downwards.
CTGCCGCTTTCGAGTCTGGGAATCGTTTCAAGCATCCTTCTCGATCTGCCATGGGGCACAGGTGGATCAGTGGTGGCGTGTGATCATGTACCTTCTTCATATGGCTTCTCAATCTTTCATCAGAACGGAAGCCCGATTCGCAGCCTGGATGAAGGCACGGAACTGTGACGGGACCGTGTCTGTTTTTGATATGCCTTGCCAAGCTTGACGGGGAACTGAGAATCTTTGCGCAACCCTCCTCGTGGCAGGGAAAACCGATGCCTTCATGTACAGCCTTGACATGTTGCTTGATCCCGAGTTTTGATGTTAACGTTTTTGAGCAGCCTTCCACTGGGCAGGGAAACTCCAACTTGAGATGTTCAGATCTCTGATGCAGGTGGAGCGCATGCTGGGATTTGCACACAACCTCACAATCCTCGTATGGGCAAGGAAAAGTCCGCATGTGAGGATGCTTCTGTTCGAGATGAGATTGCATGTCCAAATTGTTAAGGAACATCTCATTGCATCTCCTTGCTGGACATTTGTTATGTTCGATATCTGGGTGACTAGACCCAATGTGACGGTTCCGATGGCGAGGGGACGTGAGGACCTCGTCGCATTCTTCAACTGGGCAGGTCCATGCTTCGTCGGTATGGACGGTCTTGAAGTGTTGGAGCTCCGCCTGAAAGCCAAGGAAGAAAGACTTGCAGTCTTTATCCTTGAGGCGGCAATGTACAAAGCTCTCCGCGTGCGCATCCAACACGTGCGAGTCCCTGTCCTGGTCAGACCTAAACAGTTCAGGACACAGAGGGCTGGAGCATGCTATACAGCCGTGTTCAGGGTGCAATCTCCTAACGTGCCCGTGCATTTGCCATTTTGTTTTATATGCCAGCTGGCAGTCGATCACGGGGCAGAGCCACGTAGTGTCTGAGTCTGCACTGTGATCGTTTCTGTAGTGTTCCTTCTTTTCTTGGCCAGTATGAAAGAGAAGGTGACAACCTGGAAAGTCGCATTTGAGTGAAGGAATCCCTGGGTGCTTCTTCTTGATATGATCTCGCATAGAAGATTGGCCGAGGGCGTGTTGTACTAGACATCGCAACCTGGAACCGGACATCTAAGCATTGGATAGGTGGCGTTTGGCGAAGGGTTGCTCGCAGTCTCAGCTGCTTCTGGTCTCGGTGTGATTGAAGAATCGTTAAACATAGGAGCCAGGCGTCTTCTTTTTCCTTCGGAACGTGGAGCTCCAGCCTTGATTCAGTTAGAATAGTCGATGAGGGAAACAGTGCATATCGGGAACTCACTCTGGCACGTTTCTTTGCCATCTTCGCGATCAATGAGAGGTCCACCTCTTGGCTTGGATGACGAACTTAGATGTCGGGAAGTCCGATGTGATCAGAAAAGCATCTAAAGAGTTGGAATGCATCAGTAAATAAATGTATTGCAAATCAGACCATAGAAAGGTAAAGTAGTGAAACGGACTTACCCGTCTCTGCCAGGGATAATAGTGTCACTGTTCTCTTAAATAGCAACTTTAGTGGGTGGCAGGTAGAGAGACAGGTGATGCCAATTTTTGGTAGGGAGGATACAGTTCAACTGAGAGCGCTCGACCCTCCTGAGCCGATATCGCTGTGGGGCACCCACCAAGAATTATAGACAAATCGGCTCAGGAGGGTCGAGCGCGTCACCTTCGTTCCTTCTCCGCAGGTGGGGCGGCGGGGGTAAAGCATGCGGTTTCGGACGAACAAGCCGTTCCCCGACTTCGCTCTGCTATATATCTTGTCGAATTTATTCTTTAATTCCCTTACTTACTTTTCCAATCACTCATTCTCGTGCTTCGTCACATACAACGGACTCTTCTTTAGACGAACTCCATCGGACAAGTATTGCAACCATGGCGGAACACAACATTGTTGTTTTTGCGGGCGACCACTGTGGCCCAGAGGTGACTGACTACCCCCCGAGCTTTCCCACCCTCGACTCTAGACGGAGAGAGGCTGACTTTGGTTATTTGACAGGTTATTGCCGAGGCAATTAAGGTACGAGTCTGGTATTTGCGACCTGCAGTTGAGCACGTCTGAGGCAGGATTCAGGTTATCAAGACGGTTGAGGAGCTGAGCCCGACTGCTGGCAAATTCAATTTGGAGAACCACCTGCTCGGAGGGGTAAGTCGTCCCCCGACGACGGATCACACGGGCCCAAAGGCATCCACGAGAGAAGTCTCTTGCTGACCTCGGCGTTTCTCCCCAGTGCTCCATCGACCAGACCGGCACCCCCCTCACAGACAAGGCCCTCGCCGCCGCCAAAGCCGCCGACGCTGTGCTCCTCGGTGCCGTTGGCGGCCCTGAATGGGGCGCCGGCGCCGTCCGCCCGGAGCAGGGCCTCCTAAAGCTACGCAGTGAGATGTGCGCCTACGGAAACCTCCGTCCCTGTTTCTTCCCGTCCGACGCCCTTGTTGAGTCCTCCCCGCTAAAGGCATCTGTCTGCCGCGGCATCGACATGATGTTAGTCCGGGAGTTAACCTCAGGCCTGTATTTCGGAGAGCGAAAAGAGTACGATGGACTTAATGCGTTCGACACTACTGTTTATACGAAACCAGAAATCGAGCGTATCGCGCGGCTGGGCGGTTACCTAGCCAGGACTAGGGGAGACTCGCGGGTTATCTCGCTAGATAAGGCAAACGTGCTGGCGACAAGCAGACTCTGGCGTAGTGTGGTTGAGGAGGTTTATAAAAACGAGTTCCCTGATCTGAAGGTTGAGCATCAGCTTATTGACAGCGCGGCCATGATCATGGTCAAGAACCCGACGCAGCTGAATGGCGTTATAATAGCGCCCAACTTGGCAGGTGAGCGAGGCCCCTCGTCCACCTCGAAGGCGGTTTAGCTGATGAGTTTTTAGGGGATATTCTCAGCGACGAGGCGAGCGCTATAGCTGGAAGCATAGGGCTCCTCCCGAGCGCCAGTCTCTGCGGGATTCCGGGCTCTGCAGTGCCTTCTATCTGTGAACCGATTCATGGTGAGACTCCTATCCTCCACTCGAGCCCTCATGTATACATCAGTCGCTAACGCAGATGACAGGTAGCGCACCGGACATATCAGGGAAAGGGATTGTCGTGCGTCAAGACCCCGTTTCGGGCGATTCCTATTCATTCACTGCAAGTACAGAGCTGACATCATTTCCAGAATCCCATTGGCACCATCCTTTCCGTGGCCATGATGTTCCGGTACTCTCTGAATCTCGCCCACGAGGCTAAAATCGTCGAGGACGCGGTCCGCGCTGCCATCGACGCCGGGCTAAGAACCAAGGACATGGGCGGCAGCACGGGCACCGCAGAAGCAGGAGATGCCATCGTTGCTGAGCTGGTCAAGATTCTCAAGGCATGAGATATCCCACGCCTTAAGGAGAATATACAGAGAGGTTTAAAGGAGAAAATAGGGGTGGAGGGGTGAAAGATATAAAGAAAATAGTGGCTGGGAAGTGTGAGTCGAGAACAGAAGTGGTGGAGAAAAACAGTGGTTGACAGAAAAGTGGTTGAGAAGAGATTGGTTATTAGCTGGCGAGGAAATAAAAGGGACGCAGTTAATATAATAGGTAAGCTAGACGCAGCTTTATCAGTACAAAGGAGGGATCCTAAACATACAGACATGCTGTAAGGTACCGTCAGGTTCGCTATCAGTAGCCTTCTGCAAGGTACCTCGCCTAGCGCCGGGAGCCTGGCCAATGCAGTCACGTGATGTTAACTGTCCAGTCATGAACCGGGGCCGTTGACCCCAACACATGGATTACAACCGCCCTCGATCGGCTGCCGCCCCTTCTCTGCAGGCAGTCACCGAATGGGCAGCTGCACTCGCCAACACCAGCGAGCCCAAGAGCCATCTTATGCCAAGCAAGGACGACCCATTGCTCAGCTTTTCCGGCGAATGGGCTTCCTCGACAAGTCGGTGTCCGTACAGATACCGTCTCGCTGTTCCACTGCACGGTCAAATGAAGTCCGGAAGCGGTTCCTTGCCCAAGACGACACCAACGACCCGTGGAACATTCTCGATATGCAGAACCCCGTGCCGCAGCCCATACCGAGCCCCTTGACGGGCGAGAACTGTCAGCTTCTCCCTCAAGTCCGCAATGCGGTGCTGATGGAGGATAGCGCAGAAAAAGGTAGTAGCATCAACGCAGGAGTGGAACGAGTGGAAAAATGTTCTCGACTGGGTCCTGTTGTCGGAAGGGGGCCACAACACGGCGCCGCAACACGGCGCCGCACATGGACAGTCACGGTTTTGCTACATGGATTACTGCCCAGGAAGGATCGATCGGGTTCGGCTGGATGGCTTGTCCGACGAAGGAGGAGCGAAATTCGTGGATGGTCAATCCCCGCCACTATACAGGTGGCTGCTGGAGATTTATTATCCTGAAGCCTGGCCAGTCTGTTTTCTTCATGTCGGGGACGATTCATTTTGTGTTCCGGGTGCGCCAGCATCAGACGTTGGCGCTTGGTGGCCACGTCCTTCCGTGGACAGATATCAGGCGCTGGATGCAAGTTATGCTTGCTCAGATAACGAACTCGGCCATTACGGACGAAGACATGAGGCGGAGCGCGCCAAAATACGTCCTCGCTGTGGCGAAGTTCGTCAAAGCTAGAGCAGAGGAAGGTGAGGTGGAACAGCTCGGGGGCGGAGCTGCGGTCACGCAGTTCTTCGCATCCGTGAAGGTAGGGCTCCCGCGGACATTCGGAGATAAAGGCTAATCGGCCCAGGAATTCGAAGAAAGACCAAGGCGCCGCCTGCCTGGTTGGTAGAAGTAACTGCGAATAGCTAGACTTGGGAGTCTCTGTGGACTGCATCTCACCAAGACAAAACGCGATAAACAGCGGCAAACAGCGACGAGGTCAGCGGTTAAAGCAGCAAAAAGCGTAATACGGTAAGTACAAAGTGCACAGTATCTTGGTGCTTCTGTACACTTTTATGACATCACTGGCAAGTCACGACTCCCACACCGCCAAGTCCTGGCCGGTTCCCACACAATCCTCCGCATATCAAATAATTGATCAAGTGTGATACGTCTGCCATCTCTACAACTACCCAAGATGTTGTTCCGCATTCTAGTCAAGTTAATATCTTTTTTCACTTGTGCTAACACCTCTTGTGCTCGTCCTGGGTCATATGCTGTGGATTGCTTCCTCAGTGCTGTTCTGATCGGTGTTGACCTCTTCGTCAGAGGCCAGCTCGGCTGGCCATTACCCTCTTTTCGGATCCCACGCCCCGGAATTCGGCGCTTAGCCCCTTTTGATGGGGCTGCCCGCTGACAAAATGCTCGGCCTTTGGTTGCTCTGCAAGGTCCTCCAAAAATGGTAGCCAAGTAACCCAGCCAGTCCTCATCAGTATCGTGAATCGCTTCGATATATCCAGGGGAAGAGACAGGAGCTCACATAGTATGCGCGTGCCACAAACGCTGCACTTGAATCCGTAGCAATTAAGCTCTCTTCTGAAGCTTGAACCAATAGCCAGGCTGGGCTCTCCGGCCAATCTCGTTGCGGGATGCGGAAGCTGTGATAAGGCGAGCGCAGCCGATCGTGGGCAGCCGGCCCACCCCCGTCAGCATTCTTTCCATCCTTCACCCGGGTGTTACAACGCAGATGAAGCAGATGCCAGCCGACACGCTGCCCTTGAGAACTCGATGCGGCCATTGGACTGTCACCACTTTGGGAAACCGCATGCGGCTCAGTCCGAGAGCTCACTTTGCCGCGGCTTGCACCACCGCACCCGGTCACCAACAAGAGAGAAAAGATCGGCCCACCACAACGATTCAAATCTGTATTTGCTGCCATGAGTCGTTAATAAACTTGGTCCTGCCATTTGTTTGAAGGAGAGTGACTTACAGTCCTCGGTTCCTAGTTGATATCTTCCACGACACAATTTGTTAGTCTCGTGGCAAACATTAGGTAACAAGTAGTGAAACAACTGAGGACACTTACTGACAACTGGCGTCTAATGCATCGGTCAGTTTGAATCTAGATCGAGTGCGTCATTAAGGGAATGCTGACCACGCGCCCAGAATGCTCACACGCTGTCGCCAATGGATGTCAGCGCACCAAGTTCCAAAAGATGGCAATCCCACGCGCTTACGCAAATCATCAATCTACTTTTTCTAGTGCGAGTCAGGACGTACGACCGAGTTTGTTGATTCGAGATTCGAAACAGTGGATTACCCTGTGGTGACTTACGCCCGTTGCCGCCATCGCATCTTTGACCTTGGTAAATGTCAGCATCATTTAAAGCATACCTAGGTAGGCACCCTGGAGAGAAATCGCGCACCGCTTTGGTCAAACATCCCCTGCAACGAAATCAGTACAACTGTAATTGGAGAAGTCATGTAAAAATTATGGAGCGGTACTTACCTCAACGGTCGCCAAGGCCTCCTCCTCAGAAACCTTGTTCTACACATACCTAGTTAGTAAGATATACTAAGCGTTGCAGTTACTCAGAGTTAAATGTAACTTACGATCATCTCGACCTGCCATTTCTACATAACGAAGCAACGATTAGCGTCCAGATTCTGCGAAGTGTAGCGGTAGGCATTGGAATGGGAAGACTTACGGCAGCCTCCTTGATACAATGCTGTAGCGGGATTCAGCCAGCTTGGCCACAAAACAACAATGGTAATAGGGGGCTATAATACTCACGTCCCTCTCATTGGTGAGACGCTAAGAAGGTCAGCGGTGCAGTTCAATAAGTTGGGTATGACTGCTTGGTGTCTTACTTGGATCTCGTACTCGGCCCTCTGAAGAAGTGCGGCTCGGATTGGCGGCGAGCATATTGGACGCGGGAGGACAAGGGAAGAGGGGTAGTCGGCGGCGCTCGCGACATACTCTCCGCATGGCGAAGTGACGCTGGCAGGAAGACTTTTGTGCCAAGGGCGCGAATCCAATGTTGGGCTGGAGGCATTGTATTGCACAATGTGATTGGGATTCTTCCACAACTCTAAGAACAAGGTTTTGTGCCAGCACTGCGCACTGAAGTCGGCCGACCCCAGCTCCTGGCTGCCTCGAGGTGGCCACCATCGCAAGGGGCAACGTCGAGTGGATGCTCAGATAGAGAGGAGAGGTGACAGGGAGGTATTGGGCACAACGAGGGAATGTGTGGAATACTGGGGCAAACTTTGCACCCGCCAGCCCAGCTATGGAGATAGTAATTGCGCACTAGCGCCGAAGGTGTGAATGCATGAAATAGGACCAGTTCCAACAACCAACATGCTGTAAAAGGAAGGTAGGTACTTGCGGTCGGCGCCTCGGGGGTGGCGACGCGGATGTTCTTCTATATGAGTATCAGCTGTCGTGTTCTGGGTCGGAGCTCGTGCCTTTCGCGATATGAGGGCCGAGGAGGATTTATCGAGTACGTACTTTGGCGGCAGGCATTCTATGCACCACGTTAGCGTTGCAAGCCGACCCCAGAGCCTTATGACCGAACTCAATTTGCGGTTTCGCTGTAGGGGAAGAAACAATATAACGAGTCAGCATGGAACTTGAGCTGCGTTAGGTACCCCTGTTTCAACTCACTTCTTTGTTGGAAGCTGTCTGTCAGAGGTGGGCGATGTGTTAGCGTCCATTTAGCGGTGCATGTAAGGGGGTCGGCTTGATGGATGCTTGCAGGTGATCTAAGGTAGGTGGGAAATGTCAGTATAAGATAACAAACTGTCAATAGGTGGCACTTAGGGCCGGCGGGAGGGGGTAGTACATACCGGTTCTATCGTTGGTGAGGCTGAAGAGAAAAAAGCAAACGAGTCTCGAGGGCCTCAACGGTCACCAAGTCGGAGGGCCGCGCCAAGCCACACCTTCGCGCTTTCCCTCGGCAAACTCTGACCTGATCGCCGCAAGTCTTGGGCGGAACAGTCTAAAGCAGCAGCTACCTCCAAGGAAGTTCCCTCTGATGACATCGAACATTTCGAGAACATAAGAACGACGAGCAATTGGGTAGCTTGTCTCGGGGAGTTCTAACGAGGTACGGCCAACCTCCTCCTGCGGACACCCCCATACACCTTATTCTATCGTTCTCGCGCGGTGGAAAGGCGTCCGTTGCCCCGCCAGTCGCTGGGAAAGGGGTGCACTGGCAACAAGCCAATTCGTTTTCGGCGATGTAGGGTGACATTCTACCGCACATCGAGGCCGAAATCTAGGATGTGGGGAAGGCGTTGTCCTCACCATCGCTCCCCAGTGCCTGGACGCTTGGGTTGCCCCCTGATCTTTACGTGTATCTGTCCTAGACCAGTTCCAACTCAAGTGTCCTTGCTAAGACAGGCCTTCGCAGCTACAATGCCCTCGTCAAGGACCGGAATCTTGGGTCAGTGCCTTGCAGTACCAGTCGAGACTTTGTCCTCGGGATCAATCCATTGTCTGGGAAGGCGCACTCGGTCCGGCTGTGGGACTGGACAGGAATATGGAATTGGGAAGGAACTACTCAGTAGCTTCGGGGGGACCTCAACAGGACACGCGCCAAACTGATTCCAACTGCACGCATTGCTTTGCACCATCGTTCTCTTTTGGAGCACACGTCGAACTTTAGTCAAATACTTTCATCAATGGATCATTCTACAACAGTTTCTGCTTCGTTGCGAAAGGATGATACCATCGTCTCCAACATCATCAGCCTGTTAACGAGCGACCGGTACGAAGACACGGACGACGTTTGTTCGGAGACAAAAGCTTCGAAAGAGGGGATCATCGCCAGGGCAAGGCTCGCTCTTTCTGACGCTACCATCGATCGGGATGACCTGTATCACCAGTCCACGATGCTGACCCGGATGATCGACCTCGAACGGCGGGCCACTACGATGGCAGAGAGTCTTCAGCGCTATCGGTACCTCGCTGACGTCGGAGATTGGGCGGCAGGCATTGTCAACATCGCTAAGAGCGCGGAGACAGTTGCCAAAAACAACCACCAAGTGCAACTTCAGACGCATTTAAAGGCCACCGGATCGTCTGCGGATGATGCTGCGAAGATGATCCAAAAGCTCAACAATTGGCTTGTTTTGAAAGGAACCCAAGCCACTGATTGCTGGGTCATTCTCGAAGGAGAACTCGATTGTATCCGCTCATAGTCCCTTGAAGGTCGACGAGCGGGGAAGGAACCAGAGTCCCCGGGCTTAGTATGTGTCTTCATTTGTTATTCCCATTCTGTTGCTCCAGTCATTCTCAAGATAGACACTGCTCTTTGACACAAACACTCCTCACCCCCTGAGCTGAGGGGGTGGCAAACACACTGACGGATCATACCACCAGGATCGGATCCAACATCTAGCTGCGTCACTAGGAATATCGCGACAAAAGCTGATCGACGCGATACGCCTGTACTCGGATCGGAACAAGGCTGTACATGACCCGCCACCAATCATCGAGAAGAACATCAAAGACGATGGGAAGATCGATTGGGTTTCCATCCGAAAGAAATGCGAAGAAAAGAAGACGAGCCTGGAAGCTGATGTTCTTGCTGGTAGAATCACGGAAGAGCAGCGAGACCAGTTCCACATCCTCATCGACGAATGGTTCAGACTCCACCTGCGGGGTGGTGATGACCCCTCGAAAGATGCAGTCAAGAAACGAGATGTAGACAAGGCGAGACGACTGTTGAACCCGTTTCCGAGCTTCTACTGGGATGGAAAGTGGGACGACATCGACTTTTAATGGTCGACCACATTGTCGCGCTATCTTGGTTTTGTCCGTTCAGGGGCTTTGTTTTCATTCTTCCAGGGGCTCTCTGTGTGCAACGGACCTTCGGGTCTCATCAGGCCCGTTGCTGTGCGGGGTGATGGCCTCGTAGCTGTTTAGTGCGATGTGCCATACGACTGATCGGGTTTTACCTATTGCGCATCCTCGTTCGCGGGGGGTCGGCTCCTGATCCCATGTTGATGGGTGACGGGCCGGCCGGGCGGCGAAGCCGGCCTCTGCAACCTCCACGTGGTGCCGCCTGGGAACCTGGTCTTGAATGTGACCAGAGCCAGTGCAGAGACGCAGCATAGCGACCTCAAAAATTCGATTCCACATTTGTAAGTACCAAACTCAAGCTCGCGGATACGATAGAGCACCTACTAACTCGACCCCCGCGCATCACGTCCACCTGGTTCCAGTTCCAGCCTTCCTTACACATACCGCCACAACAGACCGGATCGACTCGATACATTGTTGGGGCTTGTTGGGGCGCTAGTTCGTGGTGCAATGGCTGTAGGAAGCCGGTCCAGCAGTTCATCCAATACGAAAGAAATGGCCATTGGTTGAGCGAGAGCACCTGCGGTTGGTTTCTAAAAGGGGGTACGGCTTCTCGACAGCGTGCTTGGAAAGGTTGGCCTTGTGGCCCTGGACCACGTTAATAGCGGCTAGGATCTATTGTCAAAGGTACTCGCAAGCAAGAAGCCCATACTCGATCCAATTAAAGCCACGGCTCCCATGCCAATCATTTTCGTCGTAATCCCACTTATTATCCAGCTCGTCTCTGAGCTGCTGGACAAATTCATGGGAGCCACAGCAAAAACAGAGATCCTCTATAGGAACTTCGTAACCGGCATCCCACATTCGGTTATGCCCAGCCCACTGTCCAAACTGCTCCTTCTTCACTTCGATAAACCGGCGGTCGCTCGCATAGAAGGTTTTTAAGGGTTTATCTCCCAGCCCTTTGGCCTGTTCCTTAGTAGGTTCCTGGTATCTCGGACTGCGCTTAATCCGGTAGTCGATAAACCAGAGAGAGAATGACTCCGCCAGAGCAGTGCTCTCAACAATGTCGACGATAAAGTCCCAAGCGAGCCCTCGGGTATTATGGGCTACCTTATCCCACGCGGGGTCGTATTCCAGGGCCATGTGGCGCTCACCTTCAGCCCAGCATATTTGTCTCCAACCTCCCGCACGAAAACTGTAACTAGGGAAATTATCCTATACAAGGTCCCAGTTAAGGGCTGTAATATCGCGTGGCTGCAGGATGAAAAGATCCTGGCCGGGGAAGACGGTGATATAGCGGCGTCTGGAATTATCGGAGGCTGCATATGTAGCTGTCTCCGGCAGAGTGAAGCGGCCTCGTTTCTTCCGGAAGCTTTCTACCTCTGAAAGGCTCCATACCTTTTGTCGTCGTGCTGGAATTTGGAACTCATTCTCAACGACTAGTAGTGATTCTTTGCAGGCCACCCAAAGACGCTGTCGATAAGGTAGGTTGATGGGTTGTTGAGCGTCCATGAGATCGGGGCTGCTGCCTGTGCGGCCGGGGCGAAATCGACGCCCCTCGGCAAGCACCGCGGCGCGGCAAGGCGCGATTTCGAGATCCACGGGTAATCATCGCGAGAGGTTTCGTGTTCCGGGTCGGTGTGTTCTGAATCGTCGGCATTGTAAACTCTAAAAACGTGCGCTCCTGGGAGAGCCGGTCGGGTTGCGAGTTTCCAGATTTTCTCCCTGAGCTCCCACGGGAGAAGGGGGAAGAAATGAAAATCTGCTGCCATTTCGGGTCGATGGCGCATGCCGCGGTGTGAAGAAGTAATGGGCGGGAAAAGTATTTGAGTCTTGCGATGAGGTTGGGAGCCGAGCTGGGAAAGGTACCTTACTCATGGGTGAGTTTTGACAAGTACTGTACGTAATCCGTAATTAGTTTGTTCGGTAATGGCAAACCTAAACCTCCGTTGGCCCTTATGAATCAGTATTGCTACGCCGAAGGCGCAAATTCATCGCCACTATTAGCTGGGCCCGGCCCATTCCTACAAGCTGGTGGAACATAACCGGATGTCACATCCGATCGCAGTGGAGGGGAATGAGCCTAGCTATATCTATACAAACGTCTAGAGTAGTGCCTCTATAATAACGGCAGCTCTTAGGCTGCCGTTTTAGCTGCCACGCTGCCTCCGTTAGTTAATGAAGTGCTGGTTAAACCCTAACCTTGTGCAGGTCACATGACTTACCAAGATTTATCTTAGGTCAGCACGGGGGCGATCTTTCCAGTCCCAATTGCATCCCATTTCCGGGCTCTGTATCCAGTTTTCTGGGCTCCCGGTCTTTCATGTTCGGCATACTCTGTACATAAGAGGGCGATTCATAGGAAAATTCGGGATCCCGTCTCCCCTAGACAAACCAGCGACCGCCGAATCAGTAGCTGGGTCGGTGACGACCAGCGAATCCTCGGTGTTGTATTTTTTTTTTTTTTTTGGACTTCAGTCTTCTGCTCCTTTTCTTCTAATCTGTTGTTTTGTGAGATCCGTACTTAGCTTGACAGGCTGCAATGGGACTGACTTTTCACGTCATCAGCTTTCCTTAAATTGTATCAAGCCCGGCGCTTTCTCTTATAAACTGGAAGCCCACCTCATAGGGGTACATACGACCATACCCACAAGAAAACTCGGGATCCCGTCCGCTCTCCCTTAGATAAGCTTGTGAGGGCCAGACTAGTAGTTGGGTCGGTGACGACCAGCGAATCCCTGGTGTTGTATGTTCTTTTTTGGCAATTTACAATTTCAATTTTCGTCTTGGGCATTTTCTTTCTCTTTTTCTTTTCTTTCTCTCTCTCTTTTTCTTTTTCTTTTTCTTTTGCTTTTTCTTTTTCTCTTCTTTTTCTTTTTTTTAAGAACTGGAACGAATTACTACCATACAATGCGTCCCCCAACCTTTCAATATCTCCATAAGAGAATCTTGGTGTAAGATATGTACGGAGCGAGATAATTACCGCTCTTCGAATACTGAATTTGGCAATGAAAATAGAAAAAAAAAAAAAAAAAGGGGGGGGGGGTGGGGGGCTCTTTACAACACAACATCCTGCGTTTCATTTGGCACTCCTGTGTCCGCGTTGGTCTACAAGCCTACTGTGGAGCCCCACTGGGTCCACACCTTCGTCTCAGCCATCCACCCCCTGTACATTAGGTTCGCTCACTTTCCACTCTTTTCCACAACAACAACAATAGCAGCAACGACAATGTCATAGTGAATATCACCAGTTCACCGTCGTTGTGCTCCCTCCCTACACCTACCTTGAATAGTAAGGTAACGGTCTCAGTTTTTTCATACACCTCTTTAAGCCGCGAAAACTTCACTTTAGGCTCAGAATAATCCACAATGCAAGACTCCAGGGTAACAGACTTCATGCATCAAACCACGTCGCCAAGGTAACGGCCAATGCCCTCCCCTTCGCTGCCAATTCAGCCAACTAGACATTGTATTCTTAATCCAATGCAAGAATATCAGAAAAGCCCAGAAACAGGAGACTCCAGACATCTCAAAAGTTTCTGTCCAGAGAAGGGATCTGGGTGATTACGTACGCATGCTCGACTTGGTAATTGAGAGTTAGTTGTTACATAGAACTCTTCGTTGCTTACCCTAATCTCTCAAATCCTTCCAAACAAGCATGATTACAAGGAACCTCTGACTGTGATGACGTAGGCCATTAACGGCCTTGTATCGCTTCTTCGCTGTACGAATACAACCCTCCCATTCGGACAGTACAAGCGTCGTTAGAGATTAATCGGGAGGGCTATTTGCAATATCTGTTTGCAACGCTACCTGAAGGAGAATCCAATACACGGATAGAAAATCACGTACCTGTCACTTCATTGTTTCTTTCCTAGTAGCTTCTGTTGCTACAGGCTGCATGCAGGTTTCTTACCATAGGTTATACCCATTTCGATAGCATCTGCCATCGTTTTCAACTCTTCACCCCGCTAGCTAAACGAGAGTTTTAACTCCACAGCGCCCACCAAAAAGAAAGAAGGTAATTAAAGCACGAACGACGAAAAAAACACAAGCTGTGGTTTATTCTCTCCCGCCGGGAATTGAACCCGGGTCTCGAGCGAGGGTCACTGACTCCCCTGCGGAGTTTGAATGACAGGCTCACATACTGGCCACTATACTACGGAAGACTTGTGGATGTTTGGCACCCACCGTAGCTTGGAGGAGGGTCGTCTCCACTGGCCGATAAGCTCAGGATCTTGTCGGAAGGGCGGAGTCTTGGAGGATTTCGGGTCTAGAATGGGATATCCCTGTCCTCGGGGTGCATGGTGAATGAGAGCGGATACAGCGGAGAATATATTTTGGGTTACCAACGCAAGAGGCATAAAGGTGGGCATCACAGGCTATGGTTGTGTCCACGCAAGAGCTAGGGCGGCAGATGTAGTGCAGCCCATGGTATCACGGGTTGTCGGGACATCGGGAAGAACACTCCAGGGAGAAAACCCGTCATCTTTACCAATGTACACTTTGGCTTTATTTTTTGTTCCCTGGATGATTTCATCAAATCCGGGGCTTATCTGTCTCAATATCTGCTAACAACAGTGTAGTCTGACTCATCTTTTTCCCCGTTGGCGCAAATAGAAGGATCAGGCCTCCCTCAATGCCAGGATCCTCTGCGCAGCCTGCTCCGCAGCAATAACGATCATGGCCGATGGGTTGCCTGTGCTCATGCCGGGGAAGATGGACGCATCAACCACGAACAGGTTGTCAGTGCCGTAAACCTTAGTGTCGAGGTCGACCACCGACGTGCCGCCATCCGTGCCGTCGTCGGTGCCAAGCTTGGCGGTGCCCATCCAGTGGTTGGCGCGGCGGTTCGAGGGGGAGACAAGCATCTAGAGCAAGGTCAGTGTTTACATGGAAAATAAATTCCCGGAATGAGGGTTATCCTACATTATTGACGAAGTCCTCAACGGTGCTGTTGGGGGGGGGCAGGACCCAAGTAATGTTGGGAATGACGTTCAGAGCGTTCTGCACGTTCTTGATACCCTGGATGACAGCCTCCTTGTCGACCTCGTCGTGCAGGTAGGGGTGTTCGAAGACACTGGTGGAGAGAGCAGGGGTGATCGTCATCCTGCCTCTCGACACGACGCCTCTTCCGAGGTATTGGCTGAGAGTCATGGCGTCTGGGCAACAGGTCAGCTCGGAAGCAGAATCTTATAGATGCTTGGAGGACCTACGAGTTGAGTTGGTGTAGGTTGCGGCGCCTTCCACACGGGCAGTCCACTGGAACTGGCGGACAATGCCGTCGGAGCCTGTGACTTCGTCCCAGATCTAGATACACAATTAGCATATCAATCGATGACAGCACACAAAATCTCAGGGACAGCATACCATGGGGCCAATATTAGGCGCAGCCTGGGCAAGAATGCCAGACCTGTTCTCGAGGTACGCCTCCATATCATTGGTGATAGGGGTGTCCCACGCCTCGTAGAAGTCATAGAAAACGACGTCGGGGTGTGTGAGAATAAGATCAGTGTTGAGATGGTCAATAAGGTTGTAACCGACGGGTGTGTTGATCCAGTCACTCCCTTGAATGAACGTCGGGCCGTCCCGGGAGGCCGCGACAACCTCAAGCTGGTCTAGGGGACCGATACCGCCTATTGTCATCGGTCAGTATCTTAGTTAGCTCGGCAAAGGGCTGCATTCTCTTACTTCGCAACAGAAGCTTCGCCGAGCCGAAGGCGCCCGCTGCAAAGATGACGCCTCCGTTGGGGTTGAGCTTGACTGTTCCATTGAAGCCACCATTGCTCAGGCATTCCAGCTCGACACCCTCGACTGTGCTGCCGGTCCGAAGCGCCCGCCTGACGGCAGTGTTGGTCCACAGATCAAAGTTGTCGCGCGAGTCGGCCGAAACAAGGTATGTCGCCAGCGGGCCGTCTCTCTCACCTCCAGCGAACATGTAGTGAGTGTGGGCAAAGGTGCGGTTCTTCTGGTCGGGAGCATCGTTGGCGATGATCTCTGTCCACCCGGACTCACTCAGACCGCTGGTGAGAACATCGTAGCCCTCCTGCCGGTAGAGCTCCCCGTCCATCGACGGGTGCCACGAGCCAGGGATACGTTCGAACACACGCTCCGTGGCGGCTGCGAGGTCGCTGGCCTTCCAACCCTCGGGGAAGTTATAGTCCCAATCCTTCGGGCTCGGCTAGTTGGATAGTTAGTACAATACTCAAGGACCCCAAAACTGTCAGTGTTATGGCAACTTGCCTTCCACCACAGACCGGCATTGACAGCGGTTCCACCTCCCAAGACGCAGCCGGCCATCTGGTCGGTATCAGTGCAGGCAATACCGGCAGAGTCAACCCAGATCTGGTTGCACAAGCCTGGAACATCAAATCGTGTAAGATCCGTGCCCTCGAGCCAGCCAGGCTTCATGGTTCCGTTCCACCGGCCGGTCGAAGGGGGGCCCTTCTCGATCAGCAGCACGCTGTGTCCAGCTTCGCTGAGTTTGTCGGCAACAGGAATGCCACCGGCGCCGGCGCCGACCACGATATAGTCGTAGGTCTTCTCCGGAGCTGGGGTGCATTCCACGCTGGGACCACCGGCGCTAAGGTAGATGCCAATTAGCAACAATCATAGATCCACTTCGGCGAGGAACTCACTCCGTGCAGTCGACCTCCGGTGTTGTCGTAGCCAACGCCGTCCACTCCTCATATGATTCCTGGGTGGCGCCCTCGAGCTGCGCGCCCCACTGTCCGAACCCGTTATCATGGAAACCAAAGATGGCACTGTCGGGACACGTCGGGTTTTCCAGGCCCTGTCTCGCCGAGGCACGGCCGAGGACCAGGAATCCTTCGGTTGTGGAGACGCTCCCTTCGGAGCCCTCTTGATTCCATGCGAAGCAGTTCTCGCAGCGATAAAGCAACTCATATGAAGTATCGGTGACGTTCGAGGAGATCTGGGTCAGCTTGGCGTCGCCGGTATATACGCCGGGCAGCGTGTACCCGGTTGCGTAGCGGAACGAGGTGTATACGGTGCCCTCATACGCCCAGGTGACGAGCAGCAGTGCCTGCGTCATCTGCCCGGCTTGGCCATGCGAGAGACCGCAATAACCAGGAGACGTAGCGTTTGCAATTGAGCAGCGCTACTGGATGTAAGTGAAGAGTCCCGTCACAGGCAGCTTCTTGACTTACGATAAGACCAATGTACTCCGTGGCGTCTGTTGTCAGGGCATCCGAGGGCAGCGCCATACCGAAGGTGAAAGAGTTTCCCTCGGCCGACCATGTCTTGAACTGGATATCGGTCGCGGGATCGGTGTACGAGCCCTCGGTCATCTGGGCAGCACATTGCTGGAGGTCTTTGAAGGGTCAGCATCGACCCATTGCACTTCGATGGTGCGTCGTTGAAGACTTACACAGCGACGCCGCGAGGGCCGTCGCCCCAATGCGGCTTAGGAGCTTCATCGTTCCAATGCGCCACAGCTGACAAGACAGTTCCGAATTCAGGCTTGGCCCAGGAAAGACAAGCAGGCATCCCGACCTAAGGGTCACCAGAAGGGGAAGGGGGATTAATAACGTCTTTCCTTCTGGCAGGCGTGCGCCTGGCAGGTTCCGTTCCCGAGCTCCGCATTCCCACGAACGAGTCACGGAATGGCCGTCCGGGGAAAAGTAATGGAATGTCACCGATAGGATGGATCCCGCGGCAGAATGAGAGCTTAGTTCTTGGGGTAGACGGAGGCAGATAGATTGAGGTGCATGTCCAGAGTATAGCCTCCACCCCAAAGAATATGGGATCAGCGTGGGTCAGTACGAGATTGATATGAAGGGAGCAAGGGGAAATTGGGGAACGAGCTGCAGGGTGGAGCTTCCCCAACTTTCCCCCAGGGGCGGAAGAAGCTGAGATTGACAGGGGCGGCATGAGCGAGCCGGGGAAGCAGGGCACCGAGCGGAAGCAAGCGCCGATGCGGGATGTCTCGGTGGCCAAGCTCCATCCGCACCCTGGAAACCTTGGCTAGCGCTGTCGCGGAGGTATCTGGGTCCGGGCCTGGCCGCCAAACAGGCGAATCGCAGGCGAGGGGCCGTGGCCGTGTCTTGGAACGAGAGGCGAAAGGCAACGTTTAATTCGAGGGATGGTCAATTTCCCTGACCGAATCTTCAACGGAATCGGCTGCGTCGGCCGGATGCAACATCCAGCGAGGCGTAAGTCAGAACGACAGCTCGACGGGACGTTGACAAGGAATCGGGACTTTCGGCTGAGCGCAGACTAGACCCGGGTCGGCCCAGGCTTTCAAACGCTCAGCTGCCTCCACTCGGAAGATTTGTCGTGCGAATCGCCGTTAGACGTCAAGAAACACAAAGCGGGCGGCTTCAAGCGGCAACAGGGTCCTGCGGTCCTTGGCTCGGGAAATCGTCCGGTTCCAGAAGAAATGCCGCTGGGCGCCGTTGGACGTGGTAATCTCCCCCACTTTGGATAAATACCGAGCAATGCTCGCTGCCGCTGTGTTTGCGCTGCCCCTCTGGCCTCATCTATCCTCGACCTCGACAGTTGCTGACATCCCATTTTCGTTGCCAATCAGCCTATACCCAATCAACTTGCGTATAGTAGACATGGCGGTCCGACGGCCCAGTCGCGCGCGTGGAGCGGATTTGCTGGCGACCGCCCTGGCCTCGGTCGGGAAGCAGTGGTGAGGAGCACCGCAGGAGGCCAGGAGCGCGTGATGCATTGGTGGGTAAACTCTTTTATGCCTCTTTTGGGATCCGACCAACTGGCGTCGGTGGACTCGAAAAATGGATATGCGATCTTTGCGACAAGTGCTGAGGGCCGGGCGATGGGTTTGAATTGGAATTGAAGGTGGCAAAGTGGCGAACGGACAAGTTGGGGGGAAGTTGGCGACTTTTATTCCAAGTGCCAGGGCGACTTTTAAGACTGAGTGGCAGCTCGAAAGGGTTGCAACCATCGACTCGGGATTCCCAAGCTTGGTACGAGTATTAGATCCAACGCCTTGACCGTTGCGTCGCACTTTGCCTTGCAACTTTGACAGCTCTCGCACCGCCGACTTGGTGGGTTTGCTGGGATGGAAGGCACATCCAACGGCTCTGCTGACCACTTTGTCTCAGGCCTTCCCGTCCAGGTTCGGGGGGTTCCCTTCCGCTCTGTTGCCACAAAGGCACTTTTTGGTCAGAAACACCAGAGGCCTCAGCTTCTGAGAAACGGCTCTAAACATGACTTTAAAAATTGCAAGCTATGCTGCATCGGCTGACCCGTTCATACAATTGAGTAAAGGAGTTAAGCTTTGGTTTCTTTCAGGCACGTCGAGCAGAGTAGAGCGATTGTAAGCGTTCGATGCATCGTCCGTCACGTTTGTTTCTCTACAATACATATGGGCATCCTATCGCAACCTGGGCCCGAATATAATAAAAAAGAGCACAGAATCGAAACACTTCCGTATTGAGTCAGTTTTGCTTGCTAGACGTGATCTTTGTGTGACCGCTCCATACATGTTCCTTGTGAATGTCCAGAACAAGTCCAACCCAAGGTACAGCACTGTACTGCACAGTGCAAGCACCCAATTCGCAGAACGTCTGTTAGCGTGTTACCACAATCGTTGGAGGATACTGCGTCTCATGTTTAGTTCTGTTAGTAGGTCATCTAATTGCTCGAGGCTGGCCACCTCGATCCCACGAGCCTTTGCACGGACGATGCTCTCGATTCCCTCCCCATTCCGGCTGAAGGCCCATGCACCGCCGGTGTCCCCTACCGATAAGCGTCTCGCAGAAACCGATGGTGTGAAAGGCAACTGAGCACGGCATTTGCACCCACACGGCACAAGCGGGCTGATATTGGCTTTCCTGCAACGTACCCCACAATCTGGCCGCATTGACGAACGCCCGATTCGACGCGCAATCTGGGACCGCACGCGACCTCAATATCTTTTTCATTTTGGACGATCTCTCTTTCCTGGCTTTTTGCCCAGCACAAGGGCCTTAGATGGCTGGCTGCGCTTCCACCGGCGCCAGACAACTCCGGGGGTGTGCCACCCGGCCCGTTTCATATACAAACCAAAGATCTGCAAGCCCGGCATTTGCGGGAGCGCAGCTCCCGGCATGGCCGCCGCCGCCGCCTTCATAAGCCGGCAGGGCTCCCGGCCGACTTTTGGTCCCGTGCCATCGTCATCATCGCTTCAACCATATCCCCTCCCTGCAGAAGAAACCCAGCTTTGTACAGAATTATGAAGGTCTCTACCATTGCCGCGGCCCTGTCCCTGGTGGTGACCGAGGTCTCGGGCCACTACATCTTCCAACAATTTGGCGTCGGGTCCCAGAAGTTCGGCGTGTACGAGCATATCCGGAAAAACAACAACTACAACTCCCCCGTGACGAGCTTGTCGTCCAATGACTTGCGATGCAACGCCGGCGGGAACTCTGGTGCCGGTACTACCACTGCCAATGTGAAAGCCGGCGACTCGATCACGTTCTACAGTGACGTTGCCGTCTACCACCAAGGGCCCATTTCTCTGTAGGTCGCTTCTCGTCCGAGCGTCTCTTACTGTATGGCTAACGGTGTCAGATACATGTCGAAAGCCCCCGGGTCAGTAAGTGACTACGACGGGTCCGGAGATTGGTTTAAGATCCACGACTGGGGCCCGACCTTCAACGGTGGACAGTCCTCCTGGCCGATGCGGAGTGGGTTCTCCCTTCCCTATTACCGTCTCCTTGCAATGTTTAACCGCTTGAACCTCGCAGATTCCTACCAATACAACATCCCCAGGTGCATCCCGGACGGCGAATACCTGCTGCGTATTCAGTCGCTCGCGATCCACAACCCCGGTGGCGTCCCGCAGTTCTACATCAGCTGCGCTCAGATCAGTGTCACGGGCGGTGGTAACGCCAACCCGAACCCGACTGTCAAGATTCCTGGCGCTTTCAGGGCTACCGACCCGGGCTATACTGCCAACGTAAGTCGCTTGATGCAAGTCTAATGTCTGTTGCACGGAATCCTAACTTGCCTGTTACAGATCTACAACAACTTCAGGTCTTACACTGTTCCCGGACCGGCCGTGTTCAATTGCTGAAGAGATGAAAGGTTTTGTGTCCATGTATTGGCGGGCCGGGATTAGGTGGGCGCTTGAATATAGCTATCAAACGGGCGACATTGATGGAATTTCTGCCAACGCCAGGCATACACGTCGAGGTGTAGCATTGCAGTGGCCGGCTAGGCGCCTTACTTTTTGATGTCATAGCAGTAAATTTGCTATATTCTCCGTTGCTACACACCGCATCATAGCCAATAATAATCTCTACCAGCATTAAAGCCTTCATAGACCGGGACGAGCTTGCCATGGACCGCTGACGGGACTTCGGGATTCCTTCCGTCCATGCGGGGCGATCCCCGGCTAATCCGGGTGGCAATCGGTGGGTGAGATCTGAGGATCGCCGCTCCCTGCCTTATTCGGCCCGGAAGACGGCTCGTCGGTTCGGACCGCCAAGACTCACGTCTTCGGGAGCGAGACGGTGGAGTTTATGCGGGTAATGCGGATCTGGGAGATCCAATCGAGGTAGCTTCCGGCGATCTGCATGCTTATTTGAGATTTCGGTATTTTTCAACCCGGACAGGAAGCGATGAACTAGGTCCAGGACATCTGGATGCGGCGGTTGGGCAATAGAACTAGGGACTAAAGGCCCAGCCCCGTCTTCATCATATTCGTACTTGATCGCCATCGTCATTGTCTCTCCTAGAATGACCCAGTAGGGTTCTTGAAAGTTTAAAGCTCGTTGATTTAGGTAATGATCCATCCAGCATATTCCACGTCTCACCAACGTTCTATTCAAAGATGGTACAACGCCACATCACTAAACATAGGTAGACGGCATAAAATGGCCCGAGAAAACCCAGAGTGGCAACCCGTGAATTCCCTGTATGAAATCTTAATGCAGATACTGAAGCCCCAACCTTTACCGAGCGGAATGGTTTCTCACTTCTTCTACTTTTGTTAACGACAGTAACTTCCAATCGATTTTGACCTTAGCAGCAGCTCATTCGACAGGTGTCTGATGGATGCCGCTGCTGCTGCTGTTTTCTTCCTCATCATTTTCATTCCCGAGGCCGGAGCCACCTGACTTCTGGTCCGCCTGCTCTTGCATGCTGTTGGAGTGATGATGAAAGGTGAGGTCCGACCCTCAGTATGTCTGCTCAAGACCGATGGCGGCGCCAGCCGGTTTCTGGGGTTGGGGAATGGTAGGGTTGGGGAATGGTAGGAGACGGGGATACCTCCGAATTGCATGAAGTATCGGTGAAACCGCTGAGGGGAGGAGTGGGAAATCCGTTGTATGGATCCCAATAGAGCTTGCTGTATGCTATGCTTTGCCTGGAGGCTTAGTTGG
Source organism: Madurella mycetomatis (assembly GCA_022530565.1). Classification (NCBI taxonomy): domain Eukaryota; kingdom Fungi; phylum Ascomycota; class Sordariomycetes; order Sordariales; genus Madurella; species Madurella mycetomatis. The sequence continues at coordinate 6,368,216 of JAJTVB010000003.1, read as the reverse complement.
AAATGGAAATGTTGATAGCGGGTTCTGGAGGGAGACTGCGAGACTGTCCTGATAACTCGGCGTCACGTCTCTGTAGGGCTTACTGAGAGATGCATTCCAAGCACGGTGCAGTCGACGTGGAGGGCACTCGATGCTAGAACCGGAAGTCCGAGAGTCGGCGCCACTCCGTGCGGTTGCGGTGGGGCCAGCAACCGTTCTCATGGCTGCAGTCGCTGTGATCGCCGTGTTTTCGTGTAAGAGATGGTAAGGTAGCATGGCAACTTGCTGAATCTGACACCCATGTTCGTCTTGTCGTCGCTGTCATAGAGCTGAGGGGCGATGCGGTTGCAAAGGTAAAGAAGCTTTGGTGTTTAATGAATGAAGAAGTTGGGAATAACACGCCTGGTCTTATTTCTTGCCTGATTGACCTGGGGAATGTGGAATGGGCTCTAGATCGTGGTGAAAAGTGCGCTCTTTGGGTATCAAAGCCCTGGTCGCCAGGATCGGACAATCGGCCCAGCAGCCTGGAGATGCGGCTCGGCGCTCAACAATATGACATTGGGCAAATACTGGCCATGAGAACTACGGGGTGGTAACCCCAGACGTTGACATGGCTGCTCCCAGCACCAGGTAAAGATGTTTATACTCGGGGTGCCATCATAGAAGCTAGTCCCGCACGGCGGTCGTGACCCCTTAACTACTGCACGGAAGCTAACTACATCTAACTAGAAGCTAGTATCTGATCTATGTACCTCGAGCTCGTTGAACACGAAACAAACACTTAATCATCAAAGCAACCTAATGACTACCGCAATACAACTGCTTACCCACAGCGCAAATGAACGTGACATCGTCGGCATCGCAGCCCTGTTTTGGTTGGGGGTGTTAGGGGCGTTAGCGACCTTCACCATCCCGGAGAAAGAGATGTTGACTTCCTCCACCGTGTAGGCAATCAGCGAGGCTGAGGGAGCCATATCATCATTGATATCGAATGTCAAGTGTCTAGACGAAGATGGGTTATTGATCCTGGTATTCTGTAATGTCAGCAGCTGGGGACTCCAGGCGGAGCAACACCCAAGAGAAGGAGATAAATCGGTGACACTTACGCTACGTATGATTCCCTATACTGGTTAAGAACTTCGGGCCTGACAACCACTTGACCCGAGGACTGCGCTTCAAGATCATAATGACCAGCCTCCAGCTCACCCAAGGGAATCCCAACATTAGTCAGTGTATGACTTCCACGAGCTTCACTTAGCGGATTCTATTTACCCTTATCATCTTAGACCGGTGGCAAAAACACGTTGAAATTGTCCTGACGGAAAAGAAAGCTCTGATCAATGGCCTGAAAAATCCTGAGACCGCAAAGGAGAAAGCAAAAGCCGAAGATATAAAACTTAAGGGGAACGACGCTTTTAAGTCTCATATGGGCCCTGCGACCCTTAAATAAGAGCATGCAAGAGCATATGAAGAGGGCGTTCGAAAAGGCGGTTCAACTCACGGGCGAAGATGTAACCGCACAAAGCCTCAAGGGCCTAGTGGAGAGTTGAACCCTGAACCTCGATTTCCATTGTTCTATTACCACTATGCTTGCAGGCAAAGTCTTGTTGCTATTATCTTCCGCACTCACAGGCCAAATAGTTCCCCCTTAAACTTCCGTATTTCCACCTTAACTTGCGCGAGATAATAAGACAGTATTTGCCTTCTGACATTATGTGTATAGCAGTAGAGGGCTTGGCACATCCTATATGAAGTGTGAAGCTGCGTAGGAAATAATACTATACGTCTTAGCAATGTAGGATTTGTTTAAGGTACCTGAAATGATGGCTGCTGGTCGGAACGGAGCCTGCACAGGACTAGGTCAGCAGACGGAGCGATTAGATGGAGCAAATCCGAGCCCGCTGATAATTATCGAAGATAGATATCGCAATGCGATGCTAACGCAGGGCATTGTGTTGCAAATATCTCCTTCTATATTGGTGTCGCGCTGTAAACCTCACTTGTAGGGCTCTGCGGCTGGACGCAGGAGCTCAGCTGCCCATTACGTGAGCTCCACAGACCGATTTTCCTTTGTATTTAAGTCAGTCCTTCAGCTCCTACGATAGTAGATAGATCTATCAGACTTCCACACTTTCATTGCACTTCCCACGACCTCTGCCGAGCTCCTGCATGCGTGACAATTGGCTATTCAGTTTTCCCCACGCATATATTGACGCCAGTGGAGAATAACAAGACTTGGCTAATGGGAAACCCCTAAAGCAAAGTGTCTTACACATTCTCATGCATCATGGTCGGAGTATAAAATCTATTCTGCCTGATCACTTGATCCGTCATTCAAGAGATAAGAAGTCCCACAGAAGACAGTGCTAAACATTCAATGCACTCAGGTTGAGACTCGTACTTGATACCCGTTCAACCAACTTCTACTCGTCTAGTCGGCCATTATATCCGACTCCGTCCTACCCAGAGAAAGAGATAAAAATCCTCAAGCCAGTGCTAGAAATATGCATGCCAGAAATATCCGCGATCCCCAGACCGCGATTGACTCAACCGCGATTTCATCAAAGTGGGATAATACAGCAATCGCAGGGTATCGGGCACGGTACACAGAAGCAGAACCTCCCCGGGCACAGGCCGCCCCTGTTGCCGCCACGCAAGCCAAGCTCCGTTTCGGGGTGAGGTTTCTGGGGGTCTGCACCGCAACGTGTTAGCCGCCATCCCATATTCCTAAGTAGTCCATGAGGTTGTTGCTCATAGATTTTTTTTTGTCAGAAATCTCAGCTTTTATGAGATGGGAGTGCTGCGGACGGAGAAGAAGGACGTGGCGGCGTTGCGACGGGTGGGCTTACTCATGGGCTGGAACGCCGGCGGCTGGTCAACTACCTGTTTCTGCGCCGCTGCGTTTAGCTGTGCGCGCTCTGGGAGTGGGATTTCGCTGCTGGGAGGCTGAGTCTGCATGTAGGGCGACGGCGACATGGTGGATTTTTGAGGTTGGCGGTGGTAAAGTGGCTATAGCTGATGTGACATTGTTTGTTCAAGGAACGAAATGAGGGGAAAGTGAGGAATTCGCCGAACGGGACGGTGGGTGAGAGGGTCGAGAACGGTGATTCTTTGAAGCGGCAGTTTCGACCGCAGCAGCGTGGCTATGCCTGAACGAGGTTACGCAACGTCGCATTACGTCATTGGCTCGCTCGGATCTTACCCTAACCCCCGATAGCTCCTTACACCCATAAACCCAACAACCAATGAGCAAATGCGCACCGCTCACCTGAGTCGTCACTGCGTGCCACAGGGCAGTCGTCGGAAGTTGTAATAAGTGAGATGGCGGCGGTAAACATACTAGCGCTCGCGAAATAATGCTTAGCCGGATTGACCATTACCAGCAGGGGACGAGTATGGGGGTGATCCTTGTAAACAACCTTCGCTGGTAATTACCAGTAGTCTCCAGTTACAACGACTAGAGCAATGTCTTTTCTTGGGGAAATACAAGTAGCCGGACAAAGAGTCAACATAATATCAACTTCTGTTCAAGGCCTATCTATCACATACGACCATAGGTGGTAGAAAACTCGGGATCCCGTCCGCTCTCCCTTAGATAAGCTACCGACCGCGGAACTAGTACTCAGGTCGGTGACGACTGGGGAATCCTCCGTGTTGTATGTTTTTTTTTCTTTCTTTCCTCGTTAATTCTCCCAGTGTGCAAACAAGCCAACCCCGTCCAGATAGATTCAAGCAGCCGGTCACTCTACTATGAACTCCAACCGCGTCGACCACCTGGCCATACCGCATGCACCACCCACCTATACTCATGCCTATCCGAACTCATCACATTCCGATTGTTGCCATGATACTGTCCAACCCGTAATCCCCACCAATGCCATCAAGTGTCCTAGATTCCATTACAGGCATAGACCTCGCTTCTGCATACCCCGGCTGGACGTGACAAAGACACGCCGTGGGGTCGATGACGCACATACCACATGTCACGGATGCCATATCATGGAAAACAAGTGGGAGTGGGAGCAGGGCGGGGGATGGGTCAAGGGTAGTACTACAACTGCTGCCGCTGCTGATCGTACTGGTGCTAGCAAAGGGCAGCCTGATCGGCTTCGGTCCGGTCGGTCTGGCAGGGCTCAAGACGAATGATGCATGGGCCGGGGCCTGCTGCACTGTCGTGCCAATGGCCGTCTCGCTGTTGTTGTGACAGGTGGTAGCGAGGCTGGGCGGTGTCGGCGGTAGGAGCGAGGAGAAGTCGGGCATCATACTACCGAAGGCACCCGGTGGTTGGGAAGGGGAGGCGAATTCTGGGACGCTAGTTAAGTTGTTGTTGTCACCCAAAAAGCATGGACTTTGTCGGCTGCCACGGGCAAGATTGACCGCGGATGCGTTTGTGAGAGATGAAAAGTCGGTCATGTGAATCATTGCGTCGAGCGACATTTCTCGGGGAGAAAGGATTGTCATGTTTGAGTTCGAGGTGCTGCCTCCCCAGAAAGGTCGACTTGATTCGGTTGTGGCAACAACCGGAGTTTCTGCGTGGCTGGGCTGGGATGTTCTAGGTGCTAACTCGCGGCCTGCGGTGCGCCTTATGCTTCGTGGTGGTGTTGGGATTAGTTGAACTTGTCTTCGCTTGGTTGTTTGGTATCTTGGCTTCCTCATATTGGCGGGGAAGTGAATGATGGCTGGCTGAAAGGTGCGGTCAAACTGGTGAGAGATGAGAGTCTGGAATGCTTTCCAGACCTCGTCAACAATCAAAGAGGGACCCGGAATGTCGGCATTACTGACGGCCTGATGAAGGGTGCTAGCAATGAAGTCGCGACTCCGTGAGGACTCGTCCTGAAAACGCTTATGAACTTCGTGGTCTTCGACAACACATTCGTATTCTGCAATAGACGTCAGGAGGCAGATGCATCATGGCAGATGCGACAAGCTCACCTCCACTTGGAACTACCTCATCCTGCGAGAATATGACACGCCACAAATGCTCCCAGTCCAGGACTTGAGTGGCTTTGCTCCGTCCGCGAAGTATGGATTCTACCAACGTGGTGACCCCATCCTCAGGATCCCTGGCACGTTGGCGGGATGCCTCATCGGTTCGACGAATCTGGCAGATGTGCTCTGGAGGCACCCGCACATGTGAATCAAGTTCGTGCTCCGTTCTGAACAATTCACCGCAACGACGGCAAGCGGGAGACGTCTCCGGAGGCATTTCCGGAGGACTTTTATGATGCTCAAGGATATGTCGCCTATCAGAGGTTAATTATGACCGTCACAGTGTTGGGTCAACGACGTACTTAAGGAGCGTAATATCAGAAAATGGCGCCAATGCGCATTTGGGATGGTCTCTAACGTTGAACCTAAATGGATTGCGTCTACGGAAGGGGCAGCTGAAGTTGGTCGTGATCCCGGACAGTTTTGGTTTCTTGGCTGCAATGTCTTCTTGTGGTCGGCAGCTACCTGGGTCGCTATTATTCTTCCCGTTTCCACCTTCAGCACTGTCTTTTTGCGTCTCGAAGTTGCGGCTGCGCTTTCCGGCCAGTATAGACATCTTTATGTTGACTCTGGCGTGGGCGTTTTGCTCTTCTGCGTGACCTTGCACATAATATCCAGGAGTTCGTTCCCCAGTCTTCTTCATCTCCGATAGCTTTTCCAGGACGCGGTGTACGGTGGAGCGCACCTTGCGATCCACTACCAGCATTGTTGATAGAGTCATGTCGAGGATGTCCTGAACGAAGCGTGAGCATCTCGGATGGCAGCGAAGGTGCGCAAGCCACTAAGGGGCTGGCCATTAGTCAAGTGAAAGTTGTGTATCAGACTCTTAAGATGACGAACCTCTCGGACAGAGGGGTTGACCTCTGCGAAGCGGTTCCCGTTGGGATTAACCCCCATCTTGAAGAACGTATCTTCTTGGAGGCATTGGTACGGGACGTCGTGGACGGTCAGACGCCGCCTCGCGTATTCCTCCAGGCCCTGTTGACCGAGGAGCAGCCAAGTGGCGAATTCGGAAAAGATACAGCCTAGCATCCATATATCATATGAGCTGGAAACGTTTTCGCCTAGTTCGCACTCAGGCGCCCGGTAGGTTGGTGATACCGGTATCATGGCTGCGTTGCTTCTTGACTTGGTCGACTCGGTATGGAACCGGGTCAGACCAAAGTCCGCTATAACCAGTCTTCCAGCATCACTCTCTCCGCTTTTGAACCAAAGGATGTTTCCTGGCTTCAGGTCTCCATGACGGCCGTAGCACCGATAATCCGGAGATGAAGCAGCGGAACGGGGCAGCCGCATTCCGTGAATCCGCGCGAGGCCCTCAGTGATCCCAAGGAACTGGTCCATTACCCAAGGCATAATTGCCCCGTCAGGAATTGGATGGATCTGCCAGAATCTATGAAGATCACCTTCTGCCCATGGGAAGACCATGTATAGACTGCCTTGGTGCGTGTATGTGGCGAGTAGCTCGACAAGGTGCTGGTTTGCTCGCCCGTGCCGTCGGACTCGTTTCAGGGCATCAATCTCGTAGTTGAGCGACGCACTGCTTGGCTCATGGAGTTTCTTGATTGCAAAGATATGGTTTCCCAGCTGCATCCCAAATTAGTCAAAGCTAACCCTGGATGGTCCCCGTAGCTGTTGCGGCTTGCAGAGGTAGGTAGTTAGGACACTCACTGATTGCGAAACTCCGCCTATGCTGTAGTGTGCAGGGTGGATCACCGTCTTATATACAGTGCTGTAGCCGCCTTGCGAAGTGCTAAAGGTCGATATGAAGGGGACGACAGCTCTGTCTGGTAGATCGTAATGAGGAGCCTCTCCTTCGTAGGTGCCGGGGAAGTGGAAGGAAGGGGAGAGCACAGTCCACTGATAGACATCAAACGCTTCCCTGGCGAAATCAGTCCACATCTGTAAACACCTAACTTCGTCATTATCCCGGGTTTTAATGATGCTGGTAGTGGCGCCGTGGGATGCGCTTTGGAAAGTGCTGGTGGTAAACGGCAAGGCGGAATCCCACAGGTTTTCCCAGATGATTGGTAGGATCTGGTGAACCTGATCGATCAACGTGAGGATGGCGAACAAACGACGCCGACACTTGCGGTCCTGGGGATGCCGCTGGCGGGCCTCATAAGTCTCGCCGCCACACACCTCGCTGACGACCCTGCTGAGCCCGGGCTCCGGGAGGTGGAGGCGACTCTGCAGCTCGCGGCGGACGGCACCTGGACAGACTATCTCGTACAGCTTGTCGACGGGCAAGAACTTTGTTCCTTGTTGTGGAAGATGTACCATTTCTCGCCGTAGCAACTGTTCGATGGTTGGGCCTTCTCCTTCCGACGGATTAAGCCAGACAGGAGACGAAGGGACTAACCCTGCTTGTCCATGGTGACGGCTCGGCGGAAGGGCTGCCTGGATATCCTGTCCATCGTGAATGCCAGAGCGTGGAGTCGGCTCCAAAGCCGTACAGACATCCATACCGTCCATGGTTGTCAGACTCAAGATGTTGGAGTAACTATTCCGAGTGGACAGGGTACCTAATATGGGAGACCGTGGTGAAATTTAGTCTCAATCCTACTCGCAAGGCAGCAGCTTCCCCTCCATAAAAATTGCACCCAATTGCGTGTCTTGTGATCTTCCCGGCTTTGGGATGTAGGTATTGGCTCAAACAAGGATTGGCGCCCAGCAACGCCGGACTAATTTAGGCCATGTGCGCACTGCCTTACCCTCCGCGAGCATTGCTGTGGCGCTCAGCGGCCAATCACGGGTGTCCATACCGTTTCGAATGAAGCAAGTCATCTCTGCAGCCAATCGATGAATCTGAGATGCAAGCCGCGACCAAGGAGTTGATTGACTGAAACAGTCTAGTCTTAGGCCAGTAACCCTCAACAACTCACTGACGGGGTACGGTGGAGACGGGCGGTTTCCCGATGACCGCGGGGCTTCGAAATGTATCTGTTCACGTCTCAACACATGTGATGAGAGAAGTAGAGATGAGACTGTGGTACTTAGATGGAACGGGTGACTTTGGCGTTTATAAAATCAGTAATGTATCCTGGTTAATTCACACTGCGGTATTTCTCATGTATGATTTAATTACAGTTCATCTAGCTGCGTCCTGAGCGAGCTGCATCAGCAAGACCTTCACCAACCTAGCACGTGTTTAAACCCCATATCTCCAACTAAACATTCGCTTGATCACGAAAGAGATGGCCAGTGCCAGCCAAAATGACGAGGTGGAAAGGTGATTCTTTTGTCTCACCCAACCCTAACGTTTCAGAAACCAAACTCGACATTGACTTGAGTCCGAGTGCAGACTAGACGATGGCTCAATGCTCGCGGTTTTTGTCTATGACCTTACATCGGTTCAGGATCGCCTCCTCCAAGCAGCAATGGAAGCTTGCCAAGAGCCATGCAAGGTTAAGAGGGATGGTAGAAAACGGGAGCACGCACTCCCGCGGGAGACAACCTCAATGGGTGAGCGGGTCGATGGTATTCGGCCACGCCTATAAGCGCAGAATTGACTGTAATTTGTACAATACAATCTGGTGTAGCACTTTTGTCAACACACAATAGACATCATGATTGCACATCTCAGGTGTCTGTATCCCAAGTCGACTTGATACATCGCACCGCAATGAGCCAAATGCCAGCGCCGGGCTAGGTGCCAAATTCCGCTTACGTATAGGTGGCATTATAATGAATAACATTAGCTGACCGCTATTATTCCCATACTTCTTGAATTACTGACAGTTAGTGATAGTAAGTATAATGTGGAATCACGTTGCCTTGAAATTAGTACTTTCTTTACCTGTTATGGGAGTTCTTAGCTTGTGAACGTTGATATCCCAATCCCAATACGACTAGTAGTGCCAAGGTGCAATTCTAGCACTTCACTAGATCATCCTTCCTATAATATCGAAATCGATCCGTCGTTTATGCCAGCAGTAAATCACCTGCTGTCTCAAACGGCTACCATTGATTGTAGTGCCTCGGACGGACGGCTGGTTTGGGAAGATCACCCGGTCCAAGATTCGGAATCGAAGGGATTGGTTCCCCGAGGCAAGCCACTTACACCACGCATTCGCATCTAGGTTTCCTACGATGCGGTTCAAAGGTTTCTAGAATACCTGCAGACAATTGAAGCTACTAAAGCACGTTACTTACCTACTTTACCTCTTTAGCAGTTAGCTACGATTCATAGGTTAATTACCATCGCAGGATATTGCGCTGAAAAGAGGCATGTCTTGTCTTCAATAATTACCTATTACTAGGGATATGTCTTATTTTAGAGACTGACTTGGCTCCTGAGTCCATCCCGTTCTGGCGAACTGCCTGGCGTGCCCTAAGAGGAGCGCATATTTGTTTCGGCTGCATTGAGGGTAGCCATCGGGTATGCACCCCGGATTTCCCGTCAAAGATCATAAAGTGGCATCGTTTCCTGGTTTATGGACCCGTATACGGGCTGGCGGTCTAACCGCTCCCGAAGTAACCGCGAGAAATAAGCGATTTACAGTGCTCTCTTAATTTTCTGGGCCGCGGCGATTTGAGACCGAGGCCAAGCCGGGCTTGGCTACTCCGTAGGTTCGTTTTCTGGGGCATTCTAATGACGGGGGGCGCTTATGTTGCAACGGCTGCTAATAAAGATGGAACACATTTCCGCCAACGGCGTGCCGCGGAATGAGTTTCTCCATCGTTTTCTCCGGGATAATTAGCAGCGCTCAACGGCGAATGGGCAGACCAATGCGCATCCGTACGTATTTAACTCAAAGTAATGGCGCTTCCGGGTGAGCTCGGGAGGATCAGCCATTGCGTTTCCCGGTAGATGGTCGCCAGAGATATTACCTGGTATTGTACAAAGTAACGAACACCACGATGGCTCCGTTCAGCCTCTCCGTCCTTGCCGGAGTGCTCGCACTCGTCTCGGCCGTCCAGGGCCAGTGCGGCGCCGGCAGCCCCGACGCGACGGTGACTGGTTCGGGCAACTCGTTCAGGGCTGCCAGGGGTTCAAACACCGTGTACCAGGGCTCCGACTACCGGGCTGCCATCCAAGCGGCTGTCGACTCAATCAGCAGCGGCCAGCGCGTCGCTGTCATGGCGTCGGGCTCGATTGGGGCCAGCACCATCAGCATCGGCAGCGGTAAGATCTTCGAGGGCTGCGGGACCATCAATGTCGGCAACAGGGCAGGCCGCGGAGCTATCGAATCGCTCAACACGGCCGACGTCCAGATTCCGTACCTCACCATGACCGGCAACCCCTATTTCGGCCTGCGCTTCTACGGTACCCGCAACCTGTCGCTGGGGAGGATCACCATGAACCTTAGTGGTGGCCTGGGCATCCGCTTTGACCGCGATGAGGCGGCCAACAGCAACGTGAAGATGGACGTCATCTCAGTCACAGGTGCTGGCAGCCACGCCGTCGAGACGTGGAACATCGACGGCCTGAATATCAACCAGGTCATTGCCCGAAATGTGGGCGAGTCGGGTTTGCTGCTCCAGGCGACGCGGAACGCATGGGTTGGGCTCGTCGACGGCAACAACGTCGCCACGGGGACGGGCTACGCCACGTTCCGCATGGCCAACAACAATGGCCAGCAAGCTAACGGCAATTACAACACCAACGTCTACATTGACAAGGTCGTCTCGCGCGGTGGCGGCCGTGGCATCTTTTGCGTGTCGCGATCCGGCGGAGTCGTTATTGAGAGCATCGACCTGGCCGACAATGGGAACAACGCCATCCTCATTGAGAACTGCTACAACGTCTCGATCCGCGGCGGCACTGTCAACGGAGGGGGCGAGGTTCGGCTGGCGGCGCGCTCCGAGTTCCCCAACAACCGCGACATTTGGATCACTTTGACGGTCAACAACAACTCGGTCCGGGAGTCGCCTTGCGGCGAAAACACCAACTGGACGCTGTCGGGCAACGCCAGAAGGAACATTTGTTAATTAAGGTGGAAGGCCTTTTTTTTTTTTTTTTTTTCCTGAGACTTGAAAATAAAAGCAACTTCATTGGAAGCAGTAATTGCAAACTGAGGAATGAATAATTAAACGAATGGATACATCACTACATACTTTGCGTCAATGTCTTGCTGAGACTTGCTGAGGCCTGCCACATAGGGCCTGGAGTGGAACGGTGGCTCGGGAATGCCATGTTCAACTAGCGTAGGCCCGTCCCGTCCTGCAGGTTCCCATGAATGGTCATAATGTCATCACCACTTTCCACCATCCCCGCTGCTGCTACTTTCGCTTTCGGCCTCTACGCTCTTGACGACTCACGAGTGCAACCTTCTGTTCTTTATTCGGCCAAAACCTGCCGTTGTCTCTATTGTCTGATTAGGCGATCGGCCATGCCCTTGCAGATTGGCCACGGTCTAGCCAAGGCCTTGCTCTAAAATGAGCAGTTCTAATAAGTAAAACTTGATGACGGTCGCTTGGGGCTGCCCGGTTGTCGCCGCCGTAGGGAACCGTTCCACCCTGCTGCGGATCCTGCGTCATTATGGCTGACTCTTCTTTGAAGTGGTGTAGCCACCTATCCCTGACGGGGAGAAGGACCAGATTGGGTACCTTGTCCGGGGATTTGACGGGGCCGATGATGGAACCTTGTCATAGACTGCCTTTGACCGTACCAAGGCATTGCCAGGGCTAGGTGTTCCACCCCGGCGGAGTGCTCCGGGAAGGAGGGTTACCAAGTATAAATTCGGCCCTAGTCGTACATGGCGTCCTGGGACCATCGCTGGGCGTAATTAACGTCTAGCAGCAGAAGCTCGTTATCGGAAGCGATCAGTTGGCCGAGATGGCTCGATTAAAGGCTTCAGCGGGCACAATCCTAATATCTCTCACGGCGTACTCAGTTGCCGTACCAGTCATCTCTGAACCAACTACCACCTTTTCCGTGTCTCCCGTCACCCCTCCAGCCAGACCCCAGACCAACGTGACCTCGCATGGACCATACACAGGCCCCCCGCCGACCACGACTGGCGCTCTCACAACCGACGTGGTTGCCCCGTCCATTCCCGCCCTTCCTCCCGGCCCGGACGCATTCGACTATCCCAGCGATGGCAAGCTGCATGCGCCCCTGCCGGCACCATACACGCCCTCAGGCGGCCTAGGCACCAACGGGTCGACCCCTGTCTATCGCATGTTGTCCGACTTTGATTACGAGTCTGTCGCTCTAGCCTTGTATCAGGAGTGGATCGAGCTCGACCTCTTCCACTGGGGCCTAGCGACCTTCTCAGACGACGACTTTGAGGAAGCAGGCCTGACCGCCGAGGACCGCTTCCTCATCCAGCACATGGCAGATCAAGAAGTCGGCCATGCGACCCTGCTCAGCAACATGCTTGGCCCCGAAGCCCCTGTTCAGTGCACATACAACTACCCAGCCACCAACGTACGTGAGTTCATCGACTTTTGCCAGAAACTCACTCGCTGGGGTGAGGCGGGCGTGTATGGCTTCCTCGAGCACCTCAACGCGCGAGACGTGGCCCAGATGCTGCTGCAGAGTATTACCACCGAGGCTCGCCAACAGATGATCTTCCGCCAATTCGAAGGCCTCTTTCCCATGCCTGAGTGGTTCCAAATCGGCATACCGCAGTCCTGGGCATGGACCCTCCTCGCCCCTCACATCTCTAGCTGCCCCGAGAACCAAACCCGCCTTGTCTGGCAGAACTTCCCGTCCCTGCACATCCTCAACCAGCCCAACCCGGCGCGTATCAATGGCTCAAACGTCTGGAACGAGACCAGGGGTGGCTATGCCAATACGCTCAGCACCGAAGACATCGACGAGGAGAATAACTGCCTCAACAGCGACGAGGTCGGCGTCAACTGCTCGCCAGCCATCACACGTAACCGGTCTGAGCCGCTGTCGTACCCCGGCAGGCAGGTGTTTCTGGAGTGGGACGAGCCCGGCAAGCCGATCGGCCCCAACAATAGCTACGTTACCGATACAAAGGCCGGTCCGCCGGTGTTTGCGGCGTGGGTTAGCCAGTTGAACGTGTCGTACACGCCGCTACAGGAGATCAATGGAAACTCGGCATGGACGATCCAGCCAAATATGAGTACCTTCGAGGGCGATCCGGCGGTGAACGGGACCATCTTCTTAGTGCTGACAGATGAGGATCTATACGTGACGCCGTTTAATTTGACCATGCTGAATCCGCACGTGGCGGCTGTCGGTATGTATCAAGCCGGCTAAGGAGCTATGCGGGTTTCATGTGCAATACTACGGCACAAACGATAATAAGGGACCTAGGGGAAGGGAGCCAAAGAGTGATAATAATGATGGGCATATGTGCTGTACATGTGGTACACATAAGTAGTTAATGGTTTTCAAGTCGATACGTTATTATGATCCCGTAATTGTAGCCTCTCGATGTGACAGCATGGGCCTTCGGCGTGCATCTTGGAGCTGGCTGTCCGAGTTAGAATCGTAATTACTGTATTGTAGTGTACCCGCCTCATGGATCCTCCAAATGTCCCCTTGTCTGTTAATGACATCATCAGTCTAACGGGGCACCCAACACCAACCCAAGTGTTCTGTTTTTTCAATTCCACTTTAATTTTGTCACCAGCTTGTCGAATATCGATCACCCCCAAGAACAATGGTCCCGCTATCTAGGACAGCAGTTGCGAGAGCACAGCTTCGTCGGCTTCATGGAAACATCCCCGTTCAATTCCAGCGCACTCTCGCCGCTACGACAGCTTCATCTCCCAGCACTAAGGTAAGATTATCCACCGCCAAAATGACGGTAGCGGTAACCTCTGTCAGCTGCCTGCAAATCTAACATACTTGGACTGGAGATAGCCACCGACGACAGAAGATGGTTCCCCGGCGCCATCCGCACAGCAGGATGCAATGCTAAGTAGTACTAGCAACTCAATCATAGAAACAAAAGCGACTAGAAAAAAGACACAGACGGAAATAGATGAGGAGCTAAGGATGAAGATGGAAGGAATCTCCGGAGACGGGGGCGAGTCCGGGGTTGAATACGAGGACGGGCGGCCTGTGACCATGAAGAGGGGCGTGCGGGAGAACATGTTCAGGTATATCTGATCGTCTGCGAACACGGGGAGATTGGGCAATACTCCTCAGCGCCATCGCTGTACCAATGATTCGTACGACTCCATCAGTGATACACAGTGTTCTGTCACGAGGGCCAGGTCCCCTGCCTGGCCTGGCAAGATGTCCGCCAGCCGTAGAATTCCTCGCCTACCGGTCGCCGTTGGAAACCTAGAGAAACCACCATCTTCTTTCCTTTCGGCATCATTGTAAATCGTCATTGCCCAACCATCAACAACTCACAGTACGTATGCTAGCGACGATACCGACCTTAACCTCCAACCACCATTTCAAACTCTAAAGCCGGAGCCGTAATGTCGTTGCTCTAGGTGACATCACGCTTTCCCGCTCATATTCCTAACGTGGATTTGCAAAAAACAGGGGTTTAAATGCTTGGTTGTCTCGGGTAAAGGAGGATATAATTTGAACCTCGGAGCGTACTATAGCAATACGTAGCCTAGTTTTACTACCACAAAGATGACTATTGCAGGAGAATAATACCAGTTCGTATGGGAATTGGAAATTTCAATACGGCAGTCATGTGTGGAAATTTCACGGAGAGGGGGGTTGCAGGATAGATAAGGTGAGTGTCCCAAGGAAGGCTCATTAGAAATGATGGCGGCGCAAATTTTACAATCTACCACTCAGGGATTTCATTTCAAACTAAACCCAAATGATGAAGCCACCTTTTCAAATCCTTCGTTGGGTTTTGTGCTCGGATTGGTTTGGTGTTGCCGGGTTGGTGCTGGTACTCGGGGCACAAAGTTTGCACGAACAGGTCTGAACGGGCTGAGATAAAATTGTTGTCCCAGGTAGTTTGAAATGACGATCTCCGGTCCGTTCCGCAGCATACAGTATATTGTTCTGTCGCGAGTATGACACACCCCCTAGAGCGAGGTATTACCAAGGAGCGAGCTCTGAAACTCTAGGTTCCTCCTCCGTATCTCTCAGGCAAGGGAGACTTCAATTTTGACGCTCTCCTCTACGTCGTTCTATTTATGCCTGAACGGAAGGTTGGCTCCAACCGATGACCTCTTGCTGCGTACCCTGGGGACACAAGTGCAGCTACTGCCAAATGGGCTAGGTACGGAATTAAGGGCTCATAACTGTCGCGCAAGAGCGACGCCGCAACTGCATTCTAGCAACTACACCTTAAGTAAGTTATGACATGTTCTGAAATGGGGCTAGTTACGTAGGCCTAATCCGGCTCTCTCCCAGCCCTTGGAAATGTACGGCTGCGCTCCATTGGAGTTGACGCTAATGTAACCCTACCCTCATCCACGCCGCAATTGAGCAAGACTGAGTAGCACATATGTAGGGCAAACTCAGCTGAAAAGCTCGACCTCGGGACAGGTGGAGTAGTGGTTGGTTCAGCTCGCATCCGTTCCGGCAATGAGAGCTTTATTGCCAGATATTTCCATGAGTGCTCTCTGTCATTTCTACCCCCATCCTTCTCTCATACTCAATGCTTAAATCTTCTACCTAGATTACACGCCACCATCTGCCAGTAATCATCAGTTTCCGTCGCCATATCTCCAATGTCATCGAACAAAGGCTCTACGGCGGGTGGCGGCCCGACTGATGAGCCGGCTGCCCCGTCCAATGAGGCCCAGAGCACTACCTTCGATGCCTCCCCGGCTACAGAAGCCGCTATCCCCGCTCCCAAACAACAAGATGCCGTGGCAATCCCGCCAGTGCTGCAGTGGCTCATTCCTGGGTTCATGTGGCCCCTCCTCCTCCAGTCGATAGCCGAGTATGCTCTGCCCGATTGGGACACCCTCGGTCCGGACGCTTTTGCCACGCGGTTTGTCTGGCTGTCGAGGGGACTTACACTTCTAGGGCAACCGTCGAATAACATCAGGGTCATTGATGTGGAGAAAAAGGGGACCACCATAGATATGGGAGAGGCGGCATTTGATCAGGTGGAGTCGATTCTCAAACGTCCTATGCCGCAGGGCAGCGGCGTCTGTCGCGTCATCATCGGAGTGCCCGAGTTGGGACGCATGAGTCCATCCAAGTTGGCGATAATCGCAACAACGTCATGGCTCGACAATCTACACACTGAATGCAGTACGGGATGGTATATCTGAGGCTGTAATCAGCGGGTCCAAATCAGAGTGGGTGGGATTCCTTCACGCTATGACCATTGACGAGGATGGGATTCCGACAACCATCATGTTCTTCACGGTGCGCCACGGCAAGGACTATGACAACTGGTACAATGATACACAGGCTATCAAGGTGGCCTACGCGGGCTCCATAGCAGGCAGAGTAGTGGAGTGTGAAGTCATACGGGAAGTCCCCGCGCAATGGACCCACGTAATTGAGCGTGCGAACCTAGGGCTGCCGAGGCTCATCAAAAGTACAAGTGTACCAGTCCCTAGCGCGGGCCATCGAGCTCACGTCCTCCATTACCCAGGAGGTAGCTTCGCCATCACCACATTGGCAATGAGTTCCCTCAATGGCATATGACTAAGTTACATCCGCCCGTCTCCGTGTCAACAAAAGGTGACAACGTCTGCATATTCACATTAAAAAAAAAAAAAAAAAAAAAAAAAGAAAACACTGTCTACGAAGAGACGCTATGCCAATCCCGCCGACTCATGGATAGGCCCAGAGCTGGAATCTTTAGAACATCATGTGCATACTAATTTAACCGGCGTCCTATCGTGAGAGATGCCTCCATGGCATCCTGCAGGTTTGGTCTGTGCATTGAACAACATGCACCAGCTGTAGGGTTCCCCGCACATTGTCCTGCCATTGATGCAACCCGCTAGTGATGACGGGTTCGGCTCTTGGACGCGGTTGGAGCGGTGACCCAAGACAAGAATAAGCTTCGGCGAGAGCGAGACCGGAACGCGAGCTCGTCTCTCTGGCCCTGGTAATTTCAAAAAGACCCGTGCAAATCTCGTAGATCAGTGCCCATTTTTGCCATCATAATCAAAAAAGAGACTTGAAGATATATTTATTGTGGATAAGTCTTTCTCGGGTAGATTCACAAGTCGATCAGAAGCATGCGACCCTTGTGGTTGATATCGGCCTTGCTCTTGCCTGCCGGCTTGGCAGGGTCTTGTTCGGATGACGCTGCCGACAAGCTCACCGTCAAAACCATCACGGGCGTCTACACCGGGCTCATTGACCCCCAGTTTCCCAACGTCCGCCAGTTCCGCAGTATTCCCTACGCCGAACCCCCACTGGGGAAGCGACGATGGCTGCCCCCCGTCCCGGTCACGCCATCGCTCCGGCACTCCTACGCCTACCGCTTCCCCCCTTCTTGCTCGCAGTACCTGACGAGAAACAACACGGCATGGAACTCCAACATCACCAGGTTCGCCATCCGGACATACGGACAGTCCCTCACCGACGGCGCCATGGCCCAGACCTCGTCTGAAGACTGCCTCTACCTCGCCATCTGGGCTCCGCTCAACGCCAACACGTCGTCCAACCTGCCCGTGGCCCTCTTCCTGCCAGGCGGCTCCTTCGTGACGGGCGGCATCGACGTCCCCTATCAGCAACCCGCCCCCTGGGTCGAGCGCACCCAACGCCACATCTTCGTCTCGGCCAACTACCGTGTCAACATAGCGGGCTTCCCTTGGGCGGCAGGCCTCGACACGCAGAACGTGGGCATCCTGGACCAGCGGGCGGCGCTCGAGTGGGTCTACGCCAACATCGCCTCCTTTGGCGGCGACCCATCGCGTATCACCCTCTGGGGCCACTCGGCCGGCGGGGTGGCCGTCGACATGGTGACGCACGCCTTCCCGGACGAGCCGCTCGCCGCGGGGCTCTTCATGCAGTCGGGCACGGCCATGGTCAACATCAGCTACCCGGACGCCAGCCACAGCAACTTCACGTTCGTGGCGCGCAACGTAGGGTGCGATTTCCCGTCGTCACCGTCAGACGAGCTCGAGTGCATGCGGCAGGTGCCCATGGGGCTGCTGCAGAACTTTGTCGGCCGGTACCGCGACAACGGCACCACGTCGCCGCCGCTCCCGTCGCCGTTCCGGCCCATGCCCGACGAGCGCGTCGTCTTCTTCAACTACTCGCTTCGCGCCCTCCAGGGCCGTATTCCGCGTGTCCCCGCCCTTGTGAGCACCACGTCCAACGAGCAGTCCACGCTGACGCGCTACCCCCGCGACAACGTCACCGACGGGCCCTACCAGCCCCGCGTTGACTCGGAGACGGTGGACATCTTCGTCTGCCTCGCGAGCAACACCACCCAGGCCCGCGAGCGCAACGGCCTGGTGACATACCGGTACGAGTACGCCGGTAACTTCAGCAGCCTGACCCCGCTGCCCTGGATGGGCGCCTACCATGCGAGCGACGTGCCCATGGTGTTCGGGACCTACGAGGGCATGGAGGGCATCACGGCGTTCCAGAGGGAGGTGGCCGAGAGGATGCAGGACTACGTGCTGGCTTTCATGGAGGACCCTAAGGACGGGCTGCGGAACATGGGGTGGCTGCCTTACGGGGAGACGGAGGGGAGCAGCGTGGGCGGGCGGAACATGATGCGCTTCGCGAGTCGCGGCGTGGTGGAGAAGCTCGTGAGTGCCGACGAGATCGACGAGGCGTGCACGATGGGCAAGGAGTATAATTCCAGCCCTTGACGCGGCTGCAGAGAGGTCTGTCGGGGACAGGGAGGGCCTGCGTCCTTGATTGCGTAATCCCAATTCACCCTCTTTTAGCCTGGTCCAGCTGGTAGGCCTGAGCACGACCTTCGGCTTTCTTTAGCTACCTTACATACCACTAGTCCCTATCAGACTACACATATTCGTAGCACAGCAGCGGCCCGCCAATATCCATCACATCGGCAATGGTAGCACTCTCAATGACTCCCAGCATGTTGAGAATTTGGGTGAGGGTCGTTTCGTTTCCAGGGTTGCCCTGCGGGATCTGGGGCGGCAGCCAGTCTGGCGGAATGAAGGCACCCGGCGGTGGGAGCCACGAGGAGCCACCAGGCGGTCCTCCCCATTCGAATGGTGGCCTGGTTCCGTTACCGCCGCCACCAAAGTCCGGACGGCCCTGCACAGTCCTGCCACCAATGTCTGTCAGGCGTGCTGGCAGATCGAGGGCCTGCCACTCCCAAAAGACCTTGTCGAGCCAAGTGTGGTGCAGGTAGAAGATGGGGTCTCCGGGGCTAGCAATAGGATCGACCATCTGCAGAGCGATAGTGCGTAAGCCCCTCGTACAGCGAGAAAGTAAGTGTCGGTTTCCCCCTTAGCTTACCTTACCGCCCACCCCCCCGTGTCCGCCGCTATGGGGAGCGAACTCAGCGCAAGGCCAGAACTCGACAAACGTCTTCTTCTCGTAGCATTCGTCAATGTACTCCTGCCCTGACAGCTTGCTGGTCGTGTCGTTGACGAAGCGGTTGATGCAGTTGTCGCCAATAAAGTATCCCGGCCCAAGTCCATTGCTATAGTTTGCGAACGGACCGTCGGCAATACACCCCTCAGGGCCGACCCCATTGCCTCCGAATCCGGTGACCGGGTCTAGGACGTCCGACTGAGAGAACTTGCCGGCATCGCGGACCTCATCCCAGTAACTGCGATTTTTGCAAGCGGTCAATATGATGTGTAGCGGCGCGACAGACTCGTTTTGGCTTACGGCTGTGCGCCAGTGTATCCGCATTCCTCGCGAATCAGCTGTTCATGTGCGTACATATGCAACCGATGGTAGGGAAGAAATGCGCCCTGCGCTCCGATGGTTAGAGCATGCTCCGAACGGCGAGCGTGCAAAGGGTACTTACAACCCCATGGGTAATGCTAGACTGGACTTGGTGAATGGCCTGGAGTTCCTCAAACCGGTTCTTGGTGCCATTGAGACCGAGGGTTGCGGGCAGCTTCATCAAGCACAGGTCGGCATCGATGTACGCCTTCTTCTCTTCTACGGTGAATGTGTGCCACGCTCGTCGTTGCAGTTTGGTCGTGCATGTGCCATTGGGCGCACGAGGAGTCAAGACAGCCCACGCCGGGCTGGCGCACGCCGCGAGCAAAATAGATGCCAGAGACAATAGCATTGTGGAACCTATGGGCCACTCGACGACCACGCGTAGCGGTTACATGTTTCCCCAACTCGAAGGACGCTCATCTTTATATCCGAACCCGACCGCTTGGACCCCGAACGGACCAGTCCCCCGCGTAGACCTTCGTTACAGGGCCGCGCGGCGATACCAGGGTTGTACCCACTACTATATATCCGGTTCAGACTAGTCGACGTATCCTAGATTAAGACCGCGTCGATTTTCCAGCGGGACGGGGCCTTGCTAGACCCCGAGATGATCCAGAGTCCTCTATATGTAGGCGAGGAGAGATGATCACCTAAAGTTCGTAAGCCCGGTCCACCGTCCCCCACATCCCGAGGGAGCATTGCTTCCTTGGCCCTGCATCGCTGTAAAATGAGCCTATTGGAAGGGTGGCACGGTTGAATGAGAATTATTACGTTCAATGCCGAGTCGAATGCCGAGAGCCGTATATGCTTGCCCACCTCCCCAATGGGCCGTGCCGAAGGCCACACATTTTCAATTATCAGTCTGCGGTGCAACGTTAGCCCCGCAAGATCTGCTGGCGATGCTGTGACGGCAGAGAACCCTAGGGCTTTGTGTTGGGTTTGGGATATTGATAGCCTTCGGTACGAGTTCCCGCTCCGAAATGTCCAGTTTATCGGGCGCGCAAGTCGATTAGGGTAGGTCGGTGAACGGGACGTCAGCCTCCAGGCGATCAGCCTCGACGAGTCAGGCGGCACACTGTATCGGAAAGGCATTTGACGCCATTCCGAGGACCATGTACATAACTCATGGACTAAAGAAATAAATTCGAAGCGGGTAATCGCGTACAAATGGTAGTTGATCTGCGGGCAGCAAAGTGTTGTCTGGAAGACGACGGGGCTGTCGCCGAGAGAATGGAATAATTATACGGTATCGGGTCGACGATAGGAGAAAGGATCCCGTCCGGTTGTAAAGTCACCTGACAGGCTCGTTTTCAACCCTCATCTACTGGTGTTCTCTAATCGTGGACCATATCTTGAGCCATACCAGCACCCCGCACTGGAGACTCACCTACGTAATGCATCAAACGAAACCCCCAACATTGCAATGGATTCGAGTACCGAATATCGAACCCGGTCAAAATGGGTCGAACTATTTCATCAATATCCAATCCTGGAGGCGATCTCTTCGTACTTGACTATCGCCGACGTTCTGGTGTTGTACCAAGTTTGCAAAGGACTTGACGAGCTCAAAGACCGGGCGCTTAGCAAGATTTCTAACATCAATGTCTGGCTGACCGACTTTGTGGGCGACCCTGTCATGTTCCGATCTCAACTGGGGAGCAATGGCGGGTTGATATCGGGGCCCTTCGCGCTCAATGTCTTTGAGCTGGGCCATCGGAAGGTCTCCTGCCTGGACGTCTTTATCAGAGACGGGACCAACGTCGACAACTTCACCCGTTACATACGAGAACACGAGAAATACCGAGATGACAACCCAGATGAAACGGTGAGGAAACAATATCTTGGCAGCCCTCGAGTTCGCAGCCCTTGCTAACTTATCACCCGACCCGAACACGTCACATCTATGGCAGTACCGCGCGACCCAGCCTAAAGCTTCGAATTACCCGAACGAGTGGGCCGCCTATCCAACACATTCTCACTTCGGCGTCCACAACAGCCCACCTCAATTTCATCACGTGGAACAAGGCATATTCAATCTTTCCCCGACAAACCCTCATCAATCATCGGTTTTATCCACTGAGATCTCTGGACGATGCTTTCGGCTCCTCTTTGAACGAGATCATTCCTCAAGGTTGGACAACTCGGAATATTATATGGCCCGATCTCGCGATTGCGGAAGCTTGCCGAGTCGAAGGCCTTCGACGTGTTGGGGATAAACAGAGCTTGGTAATCCTGATGAACACCGACTCTGTGCAAACGCCATTGACACCGGATTTCGTGATTGAGTATGCTCAATTTAATGTTTCAGGGAAGAAGTCAGGGCTGAATGACTCGCTGAATCAATTCCTAAAAATTCAAGCGAATACGTTGTCGTCAGCCGCGACACGCCATAGTTATACCACAGGTTCTACACTGTGGCATACGTATGTGAAACAGAGATTGCGGCGTTGGAGCTGGCTTGAATTGTACAAGTTGAAACGCCAGGATCGGCCCGTCGTGTCCAGTTTATCCCCGCTCTTCGACGATATTCATCTGCCCCGGGCGCCGCAATCTTGGGACTACGCCGACGACCAGATACCAGTGTGGTACCGAGAATGGGAGCAGACGACTATGGAGAAAGATGCAATGTCTTAAGGATGTAAAGCAAAGAGTATAGATGATTGGTCTCTGTTCGACTAGCAAAGTTAGCGGCGTCTACGTTATATGATTCTGCTTGCATAATTCGTCACAGTCGCCCTTTGCTCGTAAGGAGGCTGGGCGAAGTTGCCTTCGTAAAACCCTAACCCTGCACATTGCCTGCCTGCTTCGATATGATCGGGCAGCCGCAAGGCCGCAAACAAAAAAAAAAATGATCCTTCCCAACTACGTTATGTTCTACAGCCCAATGCCTTATTTAGAGTCCCTGCCTTCCTACGGATAATACAGAATTCCGTTCCCATCAACAGCGTCAGTATGACCTCCGCTACTCTCACCTTAAAGGAAGAAAGCGCCCAGTCTATAGTCAACATTGCTCCGGATGGCGATGTTGTCTTCGTTGTCGGCCCAACCAAGAAAAGATTGAGAGTCTACTCACTTTTCATCAAAACCGCTTCGCCGGTTCTGAACGCAATGCTCCATCCCAGTTTTGAGGAGGGTCAACGACTAGCGAAAACCGGCTCGGTCGAAATTGCACTCCCCGAAGACAACGCCGAAGCCATCGAGATCATCTTCAACGTCATCCACGGCCGCAACGACAAGGTTCAAGCCAAACTTAGCCCAAATGAGCTTCTTCAGGTAGCTATCGCGAACGATAAATACGACTTCTTTGTTCCACTCGCATTTGCCATTCGGATCTGGCTCAGCCGCCAAGGCGTCAGCGATCCGGAGGAGCTATGGGCTTTGGCTATGGCGGCATGTCTCTTCAGCGAACAAGAAGCTTTTACAGCGGCAACATCTGCGCTCGTGTTCAATCACGAAGCATCCTACATCAGCCTTGCTAAAAAGCATGAGGCAGTAATGGACCCCATAATGCTGCTACGCACTGCAGGTATGTCCCTTGGTTGGTTTAAGTAGCAATCGGTGGCTTACGGGGTATCCCGCATCGAGGCGCTAACGATAGGTATATAGCCATGCTGGAGGAGGCGCGAAACAAACTGCGAATTAATCTATTGCTAGACGTAC
This sequence comes from Madurella mycetomatis, assembly GCA_022530565.1. NCBI lineage: Eukaryota > Fungi > Ascomycota > Sordariomycetes > Sordariales > Madurella > Madurella mycetomatis. Next base: position 6,344,881 of record JAJTVB010000003.1, on the reverse strand, counting down.
TTGAAGGTGACTGGCACTGTACTTCCAGGAAGAGCAAGCGTCGACCAGACAGACTCACCGATTTCCTACGTCGGACGGGCAACTTTCAAAATACAGCCGTTTCTAGCATACTCAAAGCTTTAGATCAGGCTGAGGCTTCGTTTCCTCCCGAGAGCCCCGACGAGTGGGGTTTTGCCCGTCAGCGGGAGAGCATCTTCAAACCCATTTCGGACAGTTTTAGAAAACGGCACCAGAATGCGGGCGGACTATGTCTCCGGTGCGCCCGAACGGGAGAAGACCACGGAACGCACAATTAATTATCCAGGAAAAGAGAAGGCTCGAGGAGCGTCCACTTGAGCGAAAAATCGTTGAAACGCATACCTACCTTGGGTAGCTAATTAGATAGCAAAATATGATGCCCTCACTATCCGCCACCGCGCACGAGGATTTGGCCAATACTCTAACATTGGTTGGATGCGATGTTGGCTACGGAATCCTTGATCCAACGTCCTACCTTTCCTATCACGACATCTCTCGATGCCATGCTCCGCGTGGGTTCAGCATACACCACAAGGAGGGCGTGACCGGTAGATTATATGACCGGGATTAGTTCTCTGCTTTGCAGGATGTCTATAACTTTCGGACATGAAGCTGCTAGTGGTCGATGTGCAAAGCCGCAGGAGGGAACGCTGTGTAAGCTGAACCACGCCGCAAACTGGTCTGCTCGTGACCTTTCAACAGCCCAGGCCTTGGACGCCGAATTCGATTCCTACTGAAGCCAGTGTGCTCGCTCAACTCAGAACGGGCATGGTAAGGCTCAACCCTTACCTCAATCGAATTGGAGTAGCATTGTCAGGACGGTTTGTTCTGTACTGTAGCTAGGAAATAGAACACTTCTCTTTCGGCGCAGAAAATAGACGGCATTCCGAACAGAGACGTTCGAACACATAGACACCCGTGGAAACAATAATTACATCCTTCTATCCGGAACGTAAATCGCTATCCAATGGCAAAAACTGGAAGCTGGACATCGAAGCCGTTTACACAACAATAATGTACGGGTCACAGTAACCACGGGCCGATCAAAATACCTATCCCACCACACCCGACCGAACCTGCACTCGTCACCCCGTGCCACGGACAGCAAGCATCACTTCGGCCGCCGGAGACAGGACGCTAAGCACTTGAAGGATAGTCCTCAAGCTAGCCTACTACGTAACAATTTTACTAACTGACAAGAATCCGCAGACGTAGCAAAAGGAAGGGAATAAGCTAGAATAGACTTCGTAGGGGCTTCAGGGGGTCCACTGCATATCAGGCAGGCCCTCTCCACCGCCTTACACACAATAATCAATACATCAAACAACCTCCTCAATATATTGCGCTTCCGCACCCCGATACTGGTTTCTGGTATCAAAATTGCTCATCGCCCTAAGGCCGGATTACTCGGTATCGGTCTTCAGCTCGCCCTCTGGAGCCCTCCTTAACACTCCTCTGCGTAGTCCGCACGAGTTGATTCTAGCACAAGATACTGCAATGTTGCTCCCGTTTACTCGCTTCTGCTTGGATATTTGCTCTTTAGCTGTCGGTATCCTGGTCACTGAACAACAACTATGCCCCGCCATTCCCGCACTGGAATCGCCTTCAAGAGGTCCTGATTACCAGAGCACTTATCCAATGAAACCTTTGGAATAGTGAGAAAGAGCGTCCCGATTCTTTCCCAACTCCCCTCTTCTGCTTCTTCTACTTTGCGCAACGTGAGGAATCTCGCACCTCCATGACCTGAATCCTCTTCCGCCAGGTACCGACCAGCAAACATCAGCACGCTGATGATCTCCCCGCTTACGTGTTTCGATGTCCACTCATCCTCTCTCATCTTTGACACTCAAATGGACACAGCACAGTCGTCCGGCGATGCGGTACCATTTTTGGTCCCAGTTGAAACCCCCTGCACGTCGTTGATCTCGCCCTTCTCTGCCAGCAATGCGAACCCATTCCCACTCCTTTTTGTTTCTTTGCGAGTAAAGTATTTGAGAACCAAAGGGTTATAAAGTCCTATCAAGGTCCGCTTCTCCTGGTCCAGACGATCGGCGGAAAGGACATCTCGGAGCCTAATGGCGTTTCCACGCTGGCCCGGGGAGTACAGAAATGTGTCTGCAGCCCAGAGCGGTCGGTTTCGCTCTCGGTTGTACGGTTGAGTGGGAAGCTCGATAAAACCCCCCATTTGCGCACAATGCTCATTGTTCGGCAGCGCGCGCCAGGACACCGCTGCACCCGTCCATCCGGCCCGTGACTACGACGGTAAGTGCGTCCTACGGCGGCAGGACTCCGAGACGAGCATCCTTTTGCTGACCTGTGAGGTGGTACCATGCGCTGACTGTAAGTGCGAACGTGATCTGAGCGCCCGAGTGGGCTCCGGCTATCTTCCCCAGCCAGAGTGGGAAGCCGTAGGAGATACAGTTCCGATGAGCGTTTATACATCCCTGTAGTCCTTCCCCGCTCTCTTCGTCCTTGGCCATGAGACAGCCAGGCAGCATACTGAGTCGGGGAAAGTTGTTCCCCGGCCACTTAGGCCCTCTGATCAGAGGGCCGAGCAGGCCGTCTTGGCTCAGGGACCCACATTTTCTTGTATTTAAGACTGTTCAGACTGCCGTCCTTGGACAAAGGACATAGAGTTTGACAACCTTTGTTTTGCACCCTACCTTTGACCCGGCTTGCGGGTGTTGCCTTGAAGGCAAGATGCCCTCCCTCTGATCAGAGGGAGTTCTATCTACCTACTTTGTTGCGGCCTTCGCCCTCCCCTCTTTTGTTGTTGTGTGTGTGGGTGTGTGTTCCTGTACCATTTCAATACAAGCCAGACTCTTGTGCCTTGAGAGTGGCTGCAGTGGCCTCGCCAAGATTGTCGGCAGCAGCTGGACTCGTAACCTTGGCGCCAGAGTGATCACCAGGTCTCGAATCCTATTCCCTAGTGTCCTCATCCCCAGCGTCTTCACGGTCGAGTCCTTTGCCCTTGGCCTGATCGACCACCTCAGCCTTGCCCTTGGCCTTCTCGTATTCAGCCAGGATGGCACGCTGTTTAGCGGTCACGGCTTCATCGTAGCCACGCTCGTCCGGGTCTTCAAAGTCGTAATATTCGTCCATGACATCGGCTGCGCCACAGAGGGCTGCCACCCGCAGGAGATTCCACTGCATCTCCAGCAGTTCCCAGCTGGGCATATGCTCGTGACGTTGGAGAATGAATGTCTGACCGGTCTGGATCAGCACTCCACTCTCCCGGTGTGCCAAGGTATCGCCCCAGCGCCGATCTATTACCCCAGCTTGGTGAAGGATATCGATGTTTGGGCGAATATATACATTAGGTTTTAAGACGCTTCTCTTCAGCCAATGCCACTGGACGACAATTCCTTCGGGGGTTTCTCGAAGAGGTTTCAAAGCAAACCTCGCGTTGTCGAACCAGAAGTGGATCTGGTGGTTCATCGAGATGCCGTTCTTAGCTGACTGCGTAATACCTGCTGCCTCAAAATTCCGACGCCAAGCCATAGCCTTTTCAGAACCCCAAAATGTCGTGAGTAGGTGGTTAAGGTTTGCGAAATCCTTCTTCTCACTTGTTGCGAAGGGGAAAATATGCGCGGCCTGGGGATCCGACATTCCCGAAAACACACAAACATGTCTATCCCGGTCCTTTACCTACACCTCTGTTAGTAATTATCCGAGACAAAATGTATTAGAAACTTACTTTATCTGAGAAGCCGTTTCTCGTTACCGAGCTGGAAGGGACAGGCATTCCCGGCTCGTTGAGAAGTGCCGAAGGTGCCGCTGCAGGTGGAGGAGGCGGATATGCTGGCGCATCGGGAGAACGACGTCTGGGAATATCTGTGTCGGTTAGGGAGAAGTTAGATGACTGGGGGAAACCTTGGAAAGATCAAGGGGGAAAAGAGGAAGGTACAGGCTCTGATTGCATTTGATGCGAATGCCATAGTACCATATAGCATCGCACGTTTTGCGAAGTCATGGGCAATATCGGCCAAACCAGATTCGCGACGTATGCAATCGAAAAACGTGCGAATTTCCGAGACGGGCGCAACCATAAATACGGCAAATATCGTCGCATTTGGCATTATGTTATGATGCTGGCAAATCGCTCGAAGCTCGTCAAAGAGGGTGCGTCGCGTGTCCACCTCTGTGAGGTAATCCTGCACTGGCTCGGCCGGGGGAGAGATGTCATTTGCGAATTGACGCATGGCATCTGGATCGGCCATGGCAGCTGCGAGGATTCTGTCAACCACCTCAGCGCCCAGCTTTGCCACTGCTTGCTCCATGGGGATTGTGGTTGCGTGAGGAAGAACTACGGTAATTAATTAGTGGCTGTCAGCCTGCGAAGCAGTACGGAGGTTTAACTCGCAAGCTAGGAAAAAACCCAAAATTTTGTAATCCACACATGCCCAGGTGGAATTAACCAACCATATTAATTGCATTCCCCCAACTAACCAATAAATTCTGCCTACTATTATACAAAAAGAACAAAATTTTTCTCGCACCGCTACGGCCTTCTATTCTACACTCGCTTCTAAATCCAATTGTATCCGTTCAAGCTCGCTATTCCGCTTGGTACCGATCGCGACCGTGCTTTTCATTCTTGGCGCTAATACATTATCGCGTACAGTCTTCCCTACATTCATTCAATCAGCTCGAACCAATTCGATTCCTTATAGTTATATCGCCCGCCCTCGATACATTTACCTGGAAGGGGAGCTGTTAGAAGTAAGTGCTGGATCCTTATAGCTGGAGTACCTGTCAATAGGTGCTAGATTACCTAAGCGCTTAGGATTAGCTTTTCCTAGCTCCTTGCTAGGGCATAATCTAGATAGATATACTATTGATCAATCGAATTAAGCTCTATGGATCGTACGTTGCGTACGTCTATTTGAACCCAATTTGCCTAAAGTATACTACCGGCTATAGTTCTAATAGGAGCTGCTAGAGTTGATAGAGCCCAATTATAAGGAGTATAGTAACGAGCTCGAGTATATAGCCTAGCTATTAGCTGCTTATTCTATCGAGTTTTAGTAAGGTAGATAGCATTATAGACCATCTACTATCGCGCCCGAGTAGGGAACTGGGAAAGCTGATCCTAGACATTTAGGTAATCTAGCGCCTATTGACAGGTGCTCTAGCTACAAGAATCCAGCGCTCACTTCTAACAGGTAGTAATCTCGAGGTCATTTTAGCATTTATCGCGGTCGGGCTCCCTAATCTCTAGTGGCTTCCCCTCCCAAGTAGAAGTAGCGACCATGATAATAAAAATTCGAGTTCCGTGACTACAGACGCAACAGACAGCAGGTTAGTACTGCAACTGAAAATGTTAGTACAAGCAAAATGTACCTAATGGAGGTATAGCGTTATACTTACTCGCGAGTTTAAATAGATGCGATTAGATCTGAGAGTGCGTGGAGAGGAGCACTATAGCGCTGTCGAATGAAAAATATTGGTTTAAGAAGAAAGTTGTGGGTGGAGCGATTGCCAACTGGGAAATGAATTTATTAAAGAGTTGGAAAAATTACGGATGGGGTGTCTGCACTAAAATTTTGGGTTTTTTCCAGCTTGCGAGTTAAACCTCCGTAAAGCAGGCTGATTGTGGTGTTGCAATTTCAATCGAAATCCTTGTCGCCCACCCCACTTTCTTCCTCCTGCCTGCCTACAGATCGCCACCACAGCTCTATAGGCCCTGTAGCTCAATTGTGTAAGTCGATATGAGTGTGTGGTTTTTTCATACCCAACGATAGCGAGGCTCAAGACCTGGAGGCGCCTTGGCCCTCTATCGAAGTCAACGACCTCCGCGCCACCACCCTGCTCGAGAACGGCGGGCCCTGTAAAAGCCTGTTGGAACCACTGCGCGGATGGATTTGGCATCAAGATGGTACGATTTCACCCAAGTTCAAAGTCATTGAGATGAAGGCGTATATTGTCATGTCCGTTGCAAAGTCTGACCAAGTGGGCGCCACTGGGCACCAGTTGACGCCCAAAGGAAATTGCCCCCGGCTGGGGTCGTTCCCCACACGGCAAGTTCCGACAAAGCCCATCCGAATCGTCCTCGTCCTGTTCTACGATCCCTGTACGTTCCGCCACAGATCACGACTTCGACGGTGATATTGAGGAGGAACTCTTAGCATCTTGCAGCACCCGAACGAGCAAGAATGATACAGAAATAAACTGTACGGGAGGTGTGGTTCAGTTGAATTGAAAATATGTTGCTTTTTGTTGTTGAGGCTTGCTGAACCTACTCTAGATGTCTATCCAGAGTGCGGGGCAAGAACCTCTCTATCTAATCTACAGTATCTAATCAATAGTCCTGCCCCCCTCGCCTCGGGAACCAGGTATCACATGCCGGGACACAAGGAAAAGCAGTGCCCTCACTGCGTCGCAGTGTCCTCACTGCAAGTGGCCCTCGTCAGGATTGACCTGGCTGAACCACACTAGAAATCAGTGCCAATGCGTGGCTCAAGTCCAGTTGGATCATCTTCCCACTTGTTTTGCTAGTCTTGCCCATTAGCAATGACTTCAAGTCTATGCCCGTATTCTCAGAAGGTCGGGCGTGGGCCTTGGTTCGAAGGTGCTCGAACAGTCTGTTCCTGGACTCGAAGACTGAGCCACAGGTTCGGCAGGCGCAAGTGGAAGTGGCTGACTGGGCACGTAGCTGGCTTGTCGGCTGGCAGGCAACTGGCAGGGCCGTCGGCTGAGCAGTCGGCTGAGCGCGCGTGGAAGAGATTGACTGGGCGCGTGTGGAAGCAATTGACTGGGCACGCGTGGAAGTGGTTGACTGGGCACGCGTGGAAGAGGGCGACGACTGGGTAGTCAGGCGGGCCGTCGGGTGGGTTGTCGGTTGGCCGGCAGTTGTCGGAGTAGTCGAAGTGGTCGAATTCGTAGAACTGGCTGAAATCGCTGAAAACGCTGGAAAACGCGTTTCCTGGGCAGTGTTCGAATTTGTGGTTGTTAGAACAACTGACTGGCGCCACCGGCCGTCGGCTCTCGAAGACGGCCGACAACAATTGGCGTAGACGTGCTCGAACAGGTCGTTACGGCTGGCAAAGACTGCGTGGCACTTGCGGCAGGTTCGTGAGCCGGGCGGGCCACGAAGGCGTTGAAGTCCTGGCGCAAGTGGCCGACTTCCTGGCTGACTTTGTCGTTTTCCTTGGTCAAAGCCTGATTGGTCTGCTGAAGAGCTTCAATCTGGGCCTTCATCCGTCGGTTCTCACAGCGAAGTTCCTCAACTGGGTCGACTGGTTGACTACGGAGCTGTACTTTCAGTATCTTCACCTCTTCAAGAAGTTCGTCCACCAATTTCTGTGTGGGGGGGTAGAGAATAGATTGGGCCATCTTGGGCGACTGGCGATAACCTAGCAAAAGGCTCCTCGGTCGGGTGGCGTGATTGTCTGATTGGTGGGAGCTTTCTTCAACGCGGGCCGGTTACCCAAGTTCGCCGGGGCTGTAAGAAGATCGCTCGCGCGGGGCGAATTGACAAGGCAGTCGAATTCGCTGGTGGAAGCGGTCGTTACGGCGGGCCAGTTACCCAAGTTCGCTGGGGCCGTAAGGAGATCGCTTGCGCGGGATGGTGGAAGCTATCGCCTGAGCGGGCCTGATTACCCAAGTTTGTCAGGACCGTAGGAGGATCGCTTGCGCGGGGCGAATTGACAAGGCGGTCAAATTCGTTGGTGGAAGCTTAGGGCCTAATTATTATTTATTATTATTCCTACTCCGCTTTACCCTAACGGGTATGCCGGACCCTCTGATGCTATTTACATAGGAAAACCGTACCATATAGGCCGGGTGAAAAACCTATATCAATAAGTAAAGGAAAACAATGATAAAGAGTGCCAGATAGTTGCAAAAGAGAGAAAGGCCTTATATAGGCCTTGAAGACTTGCTAGTCTTCGACTCCGTCTTCGGGTGCCTCCTCCTCTTCCTCGACCCCCTCTACTTCTAGCTCCAGCTTCCTAGCCAGACTGTATTCCGCTAAGCGCCCCGAATCCATCAGCCAGCCCAAGACCTTCCTCAACCGCCATTGGTTCCAGGATCCCTCGCCTTGCAATATAAGACGAAGATCTCGGTAGGTGCGAATTTCTATTCTTTGCCAAGTTCTAGGCTTCGGCGGTATTGGGCACCATATAACAAGGTACTCCACTATTTCCCTTCTCTCCCTACATCTATAGTACGGAGTGAAGAAGTCTGGGACTCGTTGTTTGAAGAGGAAGTCTCGTAGGCCGATTGCCCCTATACAAGTGTCAGAGGGTGCGCAGTAAACCACTCTGCCAATGAACCAAAAGATCCGCCAGTTCAACCACTCCGTGGTTGAACGCTGCGCACCACTTGCTTATATCACATCCTGTGACAACTATCCTCCCTCCTCGGAAGAGCTCGACCCCGAGCTCCTTCGCGGCGGTTCCCAGCCACTAAGGATAGCAGGCAAGTGTCAGACCCCCAATGATCCATATGACTCGCCGTGGGTGGGGACCCCAAACCACGCACACCCCGCAGGGCCTTGGGCGAAGCGCGCCGCCACCATGTCATACGTCACTGTGAGCACCAACGAAGGAGGAGAACCCTGACGTCAATCGCCACTCTCTCAAGGGCATCTTCGCCCGCCGATATGCGGCTCCTGGCCGAATTGAACGCAGGACCTCCAGTGCACCCACGGAGTGGTTGAACAATTGTCAGAGGGTGCGCAGTAAACCACTCTGCCAATGAACCAAAAGATCCGCCAGTTCAACCACTCCGTGGTTGAACGCTGCGCACCACTTGCTTATATCACATCCTGTGACAACAAGCTTGAACTAGCAGGGAGCTCTAAGCTTTAGTTAGATTTTAGTGCTTTCGTAAGGTCTTGTCGGTAAAGATAGTACCAGGAGGGTCTTTATTAGCTAGTCTAGTAGGCTGGTCTCTAACTTGTTGTCTCCAACGGCCTTCCCACGCCTAGATCAGCGCCTCGTCTACTATTGGTTCTAGTTGTTGTTGCCTATCACTTTAACTTTGGTCTTGGATTCCCTAACTAATATACTATTTGATTGTAGTAGCGGATTTCTCGATGATTGTAGGTTTTAGTTGATTGAGAGGCCTTCGTCCCCGTCTTCTTCTTTGGAACCTCCTTTAGATCTTGTTACAGGTCTCTATAATTAGAGAGCCTGGTGGTCGCTATAGGGTTTCTAGACCCTACCCTAATTGTAGAATCGGGGTTTATAGCCGGGTTTCGAAATCTACAAGTCTCTTATTGAGGTATAGATCTAGCAGTAGGACCTAGGTTTCGGTTTCGAGGTTCCTAATCGGAGTAGCTTTATAAGCTCTAGCGACAATCCTGAGGCTCCTAGTCTAAGCCTTGATCAGTCTCTTCGCTAATCCCTATAGCTCGCCTTCGACTAGAGTGGGTAGGTGATAGTTGGTAGCTCCATAGGATATAGCGCTTCGGATGCACTTAGTATAGACTTCACGGGCCTAGATGAGGTTCGGACCCTAGATCTTTGCTACTATCCTAGATAGGGCGAAGTCTTGGGTTGTTAGTTTTCCTATTACTTTAGCCTTATACACTCTCCAGTTAAGCCTCTAGTCGAGCTACACTCTAAGGAACCTAGCATTCGGTTTTGGCTTTACTATAGTAAATCCCTAACTATAGGCTAGTCGAAGTTCGTCTTTCTAGTAGGTTTGACCTTTATTGAAGTAGACTAATTTACTTTTAGCCGGGTTGAAATCTATACTATAGGCCTTGGCCCATTGAAGACATATTGCCCAAGCTTTCTCTAGCTGCTAGCAGTTGGTCCTGGGATTCTTTCCGAAGGCTAGTAGGTTCGTGTCGTCTGCGAAACCTACAAGACTGATGTAGGGTTGCTTCTCTCTTAGTACCCTGTATAGGGAGGCAATATATGTAACGGCTTCAGAAGTGTATTGCAACTATCTGATGGCGACTCTACGAGTACACTGAACTTGAGGAGAGAAAGGAAAGACAGAAGATTCTTGGGACTCTCTAGGCGTCTTTATCCTTGCGTATAGTAGCCCTGGCGTCTTGCTAGAATCTTCGGTAGTTGAGATTTGGGAATAGCTTTATCCATCTAGTAGGTTAGTGGTCTATGCTTGTCAAGGGTTGGCCGAGGGTTGCCAAGGCCTGCACCGGGCTCAGCGCGTTATATTACCCCCCTCCTAGGCTAGGCGTATAGCGCGTCGTCTTCCCTCTGATCGGACGGCGGTGATAGGGCCGTGCCTAGCTTCGAAGCGGTCTAGGGCCTCGGTCTCCAAGAAGCTACTAAGCGGCTCCTATATTGGTTAGGTATATCCGGTCTATTTGACTAGTACCCTGTATCCTCTACCGGCTTTCTTCGCTGCTAGGATTTCTTCTATATGCCACTCCTTTTCGCCTATATCTTCTGTGACGATAGCGGCTAGTTGTGTATTGTCCTGCTATTGTAACGGCAGCGGGTCCTCTATAGCTCTTTTTAGTAGGGAGATATAGAAGACTGGGTAGATTCTAGGAGGTATATCGAGGCGGTAGGCGTGCGACCCGATTAGCTCGGTAATAGTATACTTCGCGTTAAGCTAGTTAAGCTTCTTCGACGGTCTATCGGTCTGTATATTCTTTAGCTATAGCTATATCTTATCCCCTTTTCGGAACTGCTTGACGACCCTTATTGGTATAGTATTCCTGTCGTTCCTATGCGGAGGCTATTGCAGCTTGTACAAATTCTATGGCTTGTAGAAGTCGTGCTATAAACGCCTCCCCTCTCGCTAGTAGTAACTGTCCCTCTATCTAGAGGGGGCCCTCTTCGCTCCTACCTGTAGGTGTATTTAGGAGGTCGATATAGTACCTATATATAGTGAAGAAGGGGCTTATCCTAGTAGATATATTGTTGTAATTGTTGATTCCTAGTATCGCGACGGGGGTCAACTCGGCCTAGTTCTCCTGCCAGTATATCGTGAAGTATTGGAGGAAGTATTCGACGACCTGGTTTATTCTTTCGGTAGTACTATCGGTTTCTAGATAGTATATAGTAGAGAGCCTCTTTATAATGTCCAATAGTTTGTAGACTCGTTCCTATATTAAGCTAACGAACTATAGGCCTCTATTGGATACAATCGTATATAGTAACCTATAGTAGTAGATTAGCCCTATAACCAACTAACTAGCAACGGCATCTATAGTGGTTTCCTTTATAGGCTTGAGGATTACTCCCTTGAATAGCCTATCTGTGATTACTATAAGGTTAGTCGCTTAATTTAGTCTAGAAGGGAGTAGATCTATAATAAAGTCGATAGACAACTCGTTCTATATCCTATCGGGTACTAGTAGTAGCTTTAGAAGGCCCCGTTTCTTCTCCTGCTATATAGCTAACCTTCTATATACATTGCAGTTCCTTAGGAACCGGCGTATATCTTGGCTAAGGCCTGGCTATATATATTTCCTATTAATAAGGGATTTAGTAAGGTCTCTACCTAGGTAGCCGGCAAGGGGCGAATTGTAGGTTTCCTAAATGATTTATATCTGTAGCGGTTTATAATAGGGGATTTAGATTCGTTCCCTCTAGTAGAGGCGGCCGCCCTTATCAATTGAATATTCCGAGATAGAGATAGGAAGTCCCTATTGCAGTAGGATCTACCTCTTGCCTCTCTATACTATCCTATATAGTAGCTAATACCGGTTGTTAGCCTTTAAGCCTTTATTCTAGAGTTCCTTAAGGGGCTCCCTATCAAAAGGGTTGAGGGGAGGGTCCGTCCTATCTATAGGCTTATTGTATAGCCCGTCTTAGTTGCCTATCTTTATAGCTATTTGCCTAGGTAACGGGGTGGAGTTCCCTAGTAGGGCGTTGACTTGCCCCTAGTATATTGTAACGCGCCCTCTCTTAATCTTTAAAAGCTGGAAATATCTCTCTACTAGCCTTTCGTTATAGTTGTCTATAGGTATATCCTATTCCCTCCTCGAGAGTATATCTAGGACTACTACTTCTTTACTAGGTCGATATCTTAGTATAAAGTTATAGCAGGCAAGGATCTCTACCTATCGGACCTATCGTTTATTTAGCTAGCATTTCTTCTAGAAGTACTCGAGGTTCTTATAGTCCGTCTAGATCTCAAAGGAGGGTATACTCTATAGCTCTATATCCTAGTGCTCTAGACAATATATTATAGCTAGCAACTCTTTATTATAGATCGGGTAGTTATACTCTATAGGGTTGTTCTTCTTCAAGAAGAAGGCTATAGGGTATAGGAGGCTATTGTTATTATATTAGGAGAGTGCTCTGCCTATTGTATAGCTAGAGGAGTCTATCTCGAGTACCGTCTTCCGGTTTAGATCCTATTGGGCCAATACTAGGGCGCTAATAAGCAATACTTTAAGATCTTTAAAGGCCTTTTTACACTCGTCTATCTAGAGGAACGGCATACCCTTCTTCATTAATATAACTAGAGGGGCGGCTATAGTCAAGAAGTTAGGGACGAATTCCTTATAATAGTTGGCGAAGCCGATAAAACTATAGACTCCCTTTATAGTCTTAGGGCGCTACTAGAGTTCTATAGCCTTAATCTTTTCTAGATCGATATAGATACCCTTTTTAGCGTCTATAATAAAGCCAAGGTATTTAACTATCTTAGCCTCGAACTTGCATTTGTCGATATCGACTTATAAGCTAGCTTTAAGGAGTCTCTATATAACCTTCTTAACCTTCTTCCTATAGTCCAAGAGGGATCTATCTAAATAGATCAATATATTATCTAGATATACTAAGGTAAACTTATCTAGGTATCTTTATAGGGCGTAGTTGATATATCGCTAGAAGGTCGCTAGGGCTCTAGTAAGGCCGAAAGGGGTAACTAGATACTTAAACGAGCTATAATAAGTCTAGAAAGCTATTTTCTACTTGTCGCCCTCCTTAATATAGATCTTATAGAAAGCTATAATAATATCTAGCTTTATAAGCTACTTCGCCTTCGCTAAGGACTATAGCGTCTTGTAGATCAAGGGTAGTAGGTAACGGTCCTTCCTTATAATAGCGTTCAAACTATAGTAGTCGATATAGAATTGGAGGCCGCCTCCTAGCTTTTTCGCGAATAATATTGGCGCGGCTACTAGAGAGCTACTAGCTCGAATAAAATTCTTGTCTAATAGTTCTATTAGGGTTTTCTATAAAACAATTAGTTCTTTATAGGATATCCTATATAGCGGCCCCTATAGTAGCTACTTTTTTTGACCGGACTTGTCGCTCAATAGCGGGATCTTATAGTCTATACTAGGCCGATATAGTAGCAGTTTATTGGCTATAGCCTAGTCGAACAATAGGAGGAACTTATAATAGTACTTAGGTAACTTCTAATAGGGGTCGCTATACTTCTTTAGGGCTAACGCTTTCTCGATATCTTCTAGGCTTATAGTAAATATCTATATAGCTCCCCTCTAACTAGGGGGAGACCTTCTTGCTCTCTTTATAAGGGTACCGAATATACTAGCTATTTACTAGGAAACGTTGAGCTTAATACCCTTATTGCAGCTCCTATCCTAGATAACTAGCCTACTTGTACCAATATAGAGTTGCCCTTCTATAGACGAGATAACGACCCTCTATATATTGGCCTATAATCTTCCTAGGATTATATCGTCCTTCTAGCTAGGGACGATATAAAAGAATACTCGCTTCTATTTATAACTATCGATATCGATATCTATATATATTATATACTTGATAGCGCTCTTAGTAACGATATTGACCTATTTAAGGTCCTAGGGTTTGATATAGATATATAGGAGGTATAGGCGGTTGAAGAGGGTCTTATTTATCGTTATATAGTATAGGCAACTAGTATTAATAAGGGCTTTAATAAACTTAATTCTATTTATTCCTAAGTTAATATAGAATAGTAGCCTATCTATCTTCTCCTCGGCTTTCTTCTAAGCCGCTTTAGCCTCCTAGTGCCTCTAACGACGACTTCTGCCAGAGGCTACTCGTTTTCCAACTTACTATTCGACTAATTAGTTGGCGAACTCCTGGATTGGCTATAGTCGTTAGCTATATCTTTATAGGCAGTAGGTATAGCCCGATCGACCTGGGTCTTGCAAGAGCGCTATAGATGTCCTTTAGATGTCTATTGGTAGGTAGTTGCGATATAACTAGGTTTTCTATAGCGATAGTAGAGTCTCTCTCTATAATAGGGCTCTCCTTCCTTGGTATCCCTTAGCTTTACTTGCCGTCTTATACCTTCGCCCTTCCTTAGGGCCCTATAGTTGATCCTTATAGTATTAGAGGGTTCCTAGTCTATTCTATCCGCTCCTTTAGCTTATATAGCTGGTTTAGCTACTGGCCTCGAGGCCTCCTAGTTGAACTAGAGGGACTTTAACTAGGCACTATCCCTCTTTCTTGCTAACTTAAGGCTATCGATCTTCGATCTAAATATATAGAGTATTCTAACGAACTTAGTATAGTTTATAGGGATATTCAGGTAGCTAACCAAGTATTTCTATATCTTGATATTCAATGCTCTCTCTAGGTAGTTGATCTAAACCTTATCTATCTAGCTTCTACCGTTGCTATCTACAAGCTCCCTCTCGAATTTAGATAGAAAAGCTCTAAAGCTCTTGTTCTCCTTCTACTATAGCGTTTAGAGACGGTTAATAGCCCTCGCCTAAACGTTCGGGTCCCTATAATACTCGTTCAGGTATATTAGGAACCGTTGAGGGCAATATATACTATTGTCGCTACCTTTTTTAACGAATACAACGGTTATATTCTAGGCCGTTCTTTCTAGCCTTAAGTAGATATAGGTAAACTAGTCTAATAGAGATTCTATTACTAGGCTATCTACTACTAGTTTATTCTTTATCTCTAAATGCTAGATATAGAAACTAGAGTATAGCCCGTCGAACTTAGGTAGGTTAGGAAGGAGCAGCTTCTTCCTCGAGGCGCCGGCTATATCTAGTATAGGTATAGAGGAGTTGGTCGTTAGAGTATTACTATTTAAAGTCGGCGCTATAGTCGTGGGGGTAGGGGAGACGAGGTTCTAGGTAGAGACGAGGTTCTATTGGAGGACTTGGATCTACTCTCGACTCGCCTCGCGTTCGCTTACTTGTTCCGCCCGAATTTCCACTAGCTATTATACAAAGTGCTCTCTCTCTCTTATCTACTCCGCTTAAATATTAGTAAGCTATTTAGCTAGCTAACTTACTAGCTATAGTAGCTGGCCCTCCTAAGGTTTGGTAGATATCTCAACTGTCGATTCTCTCTTTCTCGATAGTTTCTTCTAGTAGTCTAGACTACTTAGCTCCCTTAGACCAAGGTCTCTATCCCTACTGACTGCTATTGGAAGAGGGATCTAATTTATCTATATAGTATCTGCCGGTCGGGGTAGTAGCAAAAGGTCTGTTGTTATCGACCGCTAAAAAGCAGTTAATTGCCGTCTTTATCGGGTTCGTCGAAGGGGAAGTTCAGTATAATATAATGGCTTTAGAAGTGTATTGCAACTATCTGATGGCGACTCTACAAGTATACTGAACTTGAGGAGAGAAAGGAAAGATAGAAGATTCTTAGGACTCTCTAGGTATCTTTATCCTTGCGTATGGTGGCCCTAGCGTCTTGCTAGAATCTTCGGTAGTTAAGATTTGGGAATAGCTTTATCTATCTAGTGGGTCAGTGGTCTGTGCTTGTCAAGGGTTGGCCGAGGGTTGCCAAGGCCTGCACCGGGCTCAGCCTGTCATACGCGTATCTCGTTAAAATTCGTTGACTTCCTCGGATTAGACGGATCCCGTTTTGCAGCTATTGTTGAGAGCTAAGACAGGGACCGGGATCGGGAAGGATTGTCGGAGATATTTTTCCAAGGGACGGAACTTTAGACTGTCATTAACTACGATACTTGCGGAATGGTTTGTCGCTAACCGCCGAAAAGTCATCTCAGCAGTTAGCGCTAGTTGGAAAATCCTTCGACCAATCCTTGTAACGTCGCTCGGCCTGATATCGCTAACGAGTCGCGGACTCGGAAGGATATAGGGAATGGTGTAGTAGATAGCTTTATCCTTGGTACAAGCACTATATTAGGAAGGATCCCAAGTGCTTTTAGAACTTGCTACTCCTCCTAACTAGAAGGAGACAGAGTATAAAAATGCATTGGAGGAATCTAGAACTATTCGACAATAGATATTTGATTGTCATCACCAAGATTATCAATAGCTACAATATCATACTTTTCAATTTTCTTTGCCAATAGCCGGCCCCAAGACCACTCGGACTCCTAGCACCTTAGCCGCTACTTTCGATACTTAGCCGGAATCGTCGGTCGAAATACCCTCTATTGGAACTTCTCCCTCTAAGTAGATAAACACAGGTTCTCTCGTCAATATACCGATAATCGCTACCATCGGGTTTCCGTCCCCTAAGGACTTCGGTCTGCCTAGTCTCTTTAACGGCAACCGGATCACGGAATACCTCGAGTACTTCGAAGACGCTTATAATAACTATCGAGTTACTACCGACAAGGACAAGATACGTCGCTAGGAACGCTAGTACGATATAGACACGCGAGCCATTGTCAAATCCATTAAAAGACGAGTTACTATATAGAGAGGGTTTCAGGCCTACCTATATAGTAACTGGAAGTTTGACGATCCTCGCTAGGATAAGAACATTAGGGCCAAGCTTTAGACCTTCTATATATAGAAGATCGAATCAACTGCATCTACCTTGGTCAACGCCCTAAAAGAGTAGGATCGTCTTATCGCTCGTCTACCTATCGAGAAGGAAACCGCGGCTAAAGAGGCGGCAGCTAGCCTATTCTAGACCAAGCTAAGTGATCCCTTTTAACTTGTCTTCCTTTAGCAAGGAAAAGAGGAGGAAGAGATTATAGAGATGGACTATAATATATTTTGCAATTGGATTCTCAAGATTGCAAAGAAAGGCTTTAGTATAGACAGGCGATTTAACAAGGCTAAGGTTAGCGATACCACCAAATTACAGACTATTACTTTTGCCTCCCTTACTATCTTAAGAGAGGAGGAGCCCAAATCTAGGACCGTCTCTCCCTCTAACTAGATAGATAGCGACCTAGAAAAGATAATTGACGACTTCAAGACCCTTGCAATCCAGAGATTGTAGCTCAAGAAGGTTTAGCGACAGTTGGACAGCCTCCAGAACGTTAGGGTACACATCAATACCTAGTAGATCGAGGAGCTTAGCACTCTCGTTATATAGCGCTATAGACAGGGTAGAACCGGCTCCAGTACCTATCGATCAAGCTTAGCGACCCGGAATAGCAACTGCTACTACTGCAACAAGCCGGGCTATATGATTATAGAATGCTATATCAAAATAGCGGACCAGTCCTATAGCTTGGCCTACTAGAGCACCAATCGCAAATGGTTCCTCGGGTCAGAGCCGGACCGTTCCTATCGACTAATCAAGAAGGACATTATAAACGCTATTAACGGTATACAAGCGGGGATTGCTAATCTTATTCGAGCCTATATATCCCTCATCCCTAGCTATAGTAGCTACAAGGCCTACTAGAAATGGTACACAGAATATAAGGACGTCGAGGGCAGGCCGTATAGGCCTAACCTTAACCTCCTTAGGGACAAGACCATACCTATCGTACCTTCTCCGGATACCCCAGCCCTAAGGACTTCAGTCAACCGTTTAGCCCTCTATATAGACGGAGACAAGTCTATCTTTAACTATATAGAGCCTAGACACCTCAATTTCTTTATAATGCAAGGTAGTATAACGGCTTCAGAAGTGTATTGCAACTATCTAATAGCGACTCTACAAGTATACTGAACTTGAGGAGAGAAAGGAAAGACAGGAGATTCTTGGGACTCTCTAGGTATCTTTATCCTTGCGTGTGGTGGCCCTGGCGTCTTGCTAGAATCTTTGGTGGTTGAGATTTGGGAATAGCTTTATCCATCTAGTAGGTTAGTAGTCTATACTTGTCAAGGGTTGGCCGAGGGTTGCCAAGGCCTGCACCGGGCTTAGCCCGTTATATTACCCCCTTCCTAGGCTAGGCGTATAGCGCGACATCTTCCCTTTAATCGGACGGCGGTAATAGGGCTGTACCTAGCTTCGAAGTAGTCTAGGGCCTCGGTCTCCAAGAAGCTACTAAATAGCTCCTACGTTGGTTAGGTATATCCGGTCCATTTAACTAGCACCTTATATCCCCTACTGGCTTTCTTTACTACTAGGATTTCTTCTATATACCACTCCTTTTCGCCTATATCTTCTACAACGATAGCGGCTAGTTGTATATCGTCCTACTATTGTAATAGTAGCGGGTCCTCTATAGCTCTTTTTAGTAGGGAGATATAGAAGACTAGGTGGATTCCAGGAGGTATATCGAGGCGGCAAGTATATAACCCAATTAGCTCGGTAATAGTGTACTTTGTATTATACTAGTCGAGCTTCTTCGACGGTCTATCGGTCTATATATTCTTTAGCTATAGCTATACCTTGTCCCCTTTTTGGAACTGCTCTACTACTTGACGACCCTTATTGGTATAGTGTTCCTGTCGTTCTTATATAGAGGCTATTGCAGCTTGTACAAATTCTATAGCTTATAGAAGTTGTACTATAAACGCCTCCCCTCTCGCTAGTGGTAACTGTCCCTCTATCTAGAGGGGGCCCTCTTCGCCCCTACCTATAGGTGTATCTAGGAGGTCGATATAGTACCTGTATATAGTGAAGAAGGGGCTTATCCTAGTAGATGTATTGTCTCGATTGTTAATCCTAAGTATTGTAGCGGGGGTTAATTCAGCCCAGTTCTCCTGCTAGTACATCGCGAAGTACCGGAAGAAGTATTCGACTACCTAGTTCATCCTCTTAGTAGCGCCGTCGGTTTCTAGGTAGTATATAGTAGAGAGCCTCCTTGTAATACCCAATAGCTTGTAGACTCGTTCCTATATTAAGCTAACGAACTATAGGCCTCTATCGGATATAATTGTATATAGTAACCTATAGTAATGGATCAGCCCTACAACCAACTAACTAGTAACGGAATCTATAGTAGTTTCCTTTATAGGCTCGAGGATTACTCCTTTAAATAGCCTATCTATAATTACTATAAGGTTAGTCGCTTGATTCGGTCTAGAAGGGGGTAGATCTGTAATGAAGTCGATAGACAGCTCGTTCTATATCCTATCGGGTACTAGCAGTAGCTTTAGAAGGCCCTGTTTCTTCTCCCGCTATATAGCTGACCTTCTATATATATTGCAGTTCCTTAGGAACCGGTATATATCTTGGCTAAGGCCTGGCTATATATATTTCCTACTAATAAGGGATTTAGTAAGGTCTCTACCTAGGTAGCTGGCGAGGGGCGAATTGTAGGTTTCCTAAATGATTTATATCTATAGTAGTTTGTAATAGGGGATCTAGATTTGTTCTCTCTAGTAGAGGCGGCTGCCTTTATCGATTAAGTATTCTAAGATAGAGATAGGGAGTCCCTATTGTAGCGGGATCTACCTCTCGCCTCTTTATACTATTTTATATAGCAGCTAGTACTAGTTGTTGGCCTTCAAGCCTTTATTCTAGAGTTCCTTAAGGGGCTCCCTATTAAACGGGTTAAAGGGAGGGTCTACCCGATCTACAAGCTTATTATATAGCCCATCTTAGTCGCCTACTTTTATAGCTATTTGCCTAGGTAATAGGGTAGAGTTTCCTAGTAGGGTATTGACTTGCCCTCGGCATATTATAACGCGCCCTCTCTTAATCTTTAAAAGCTAGAAATATCTCCCTACTAGCCTTTTGTTGTAGTCGTCTATAGGTATATCCTATTCCCTCCTCGAGAGTGCGTCTAGGACTACTACTTCCTTGCTAGGTCGATATCTTAGTATAAAGTTATAGTAGGCAAGGATCTCCGCCTATCGAACCTATCGTTCGTTTAGCTAGCGTTTCTTCTAGAAGTACTCGAGGTTCTTATAGTCCGTCTAGATCTTAAAGGAGTATATACTCTATAGCTCCGTATCCTAGTGCTCTAGGTAATGTATTATAGCTAGCAGCTCTTTATTATAGATTAGGTAGTTGTACTCTATAGGGTTATTCTTCCTCGAGAAGAAGGCTATAGGGCGTAGAAGGCCGTTATTGTTGTACTAGGAGAGTGCTCTGCCTATTATATAGCTAGAGGAGTCTATCTTAAGTACCGTCTTCTAGTCTAGGTCCTATTAGGCCAATACTAGGGTGCTAATAAGTAGTACCTTAAGATCCTTAAAGGCCTTCTTATACTTGTCTATCTAGAGGAATAGTATATCCTTCTTCGTCAATGTAACTAGAGGGGCGGCTATAGTCGAGAAGTTAGGGACGAATTCCCTATAGTAGTTAGTAAAGCCGATAAAACTATAGACTCCCTTTATAGTCTTAGGGTACTACTAGAGTTCTATAGCCTTGACCTTTTCTAGATCGATATAGATACCCTTCCTGGCGTCTATAATAAAGCCGAGGTATTTAACTATCTTAGCCTCGAACTTACATTTATCGATATCGACTTATAGGCCAGCTTCAAGGAGTCTCTATATAACCTTCTTGACCTTCTTCCTATAGTCCGAGAGAGATCTATCCAAGTAGATCAATATATCGTCTAGATATACTAAGGTAAACTTATTTAGATATCTTTATAGGGCATAGTTGATATATCGCTAAAAGGTCGCTAGGGCTCTAGTAAGGCTGAAAGGGGTAACTAGGTACTTAAATGAGCTATAACAAGTCTAAAAAGCTATCTTCCATTTATTACCCTCCTTAATATAGATCTTATAGAAAGCTACAATAATATCCAGCTTTATAAGCTACTTCGCCTTCGCTAAGGATTGTAGCGTCTTATAGATTAAAGGTAGTAGGTATCGGTCCTTCCTTATAATAGCGTTCAATCTATAGTAGTCGATATAGAAGTAAAGGCCGCCTCCTAGCTTTTTCGCGAACAATATCGATATAGCTACTAGAAAGCTACTAGCTCGAATAAAATTCTTATCTAGCAGTTCTATTAAGGTTTTCTATAAGACGATTAGTTCCTTATAGGACATCCTATATAGCGGCCCCTATAGTAGCTACTTTTTCTAACTAGATTTGTTATTCAATAGCAGGATCTTATAGTCTATACTAGGCCAATATAGTAGTAGTTTGTTAGCTATAGCCTAGTCGAATAATAGGAGGAACTTATAATAGTATTTAGGTAGCTTCTAACGGGGGTCGCTATACTTCTTCGGGGCTAGCGCTTTCTTAATGTCTTCTAGGCTTATAGCAAATATCTATATAGCTCCCCTCTAACCAGGGGGAGACCTTCTTGCTCTCTTTACAAGGGTACCGAATATACTAGCCATTTGCTAGAAAACGTTAAGCTTGATACCCTCGTCGCAGCTCCTATCCTAAATAACTAGCCTACTTATACCGATATAGAGTCGCCCTTCTATAGGCAAGATAACGACCCTCTATATATTGGCCTATAGTCTTCCTAGGATTATATCGTCCTTCTAGCTAGGGACGATATAAAAGAATACTCGCTTCTACTTATAGCTGTCGATATCAATATCTATATATATTATATACTTGATAGTGCTCTTAGTAACAATATTAACCTATTCGAGGTCCCGGGGTTTAATATAGATATATAGGAGGTATAGGCGGTTGAAGAGAGTCTTACTTATTGTTATATAGTATAGGCAACTAGTATTAATAAGGGCTTTAATAAACTTAATTCCATTAATTCCTAAGTTAATATAAAATAGTAGCCTATCTATCTTCTCCTCGGCTTTCTTCCAAGCCGCCTTAGCCTCCTAGTACCTCTAATAACAACTTCTACTAGAGGCTATTTATTTTCCGACTCGCTATCCGACTAATTAGATAGTAAACTCCTAGATTAGCTATAGTTGTTAGCTATATCTTTATAGGCGGTAGGTGCAGCCCGATCGACCCGGGTTTTACAAGAGCGCTATAGATATCCTTTAGATACCTATTAGTAGGTAGCCGCAATATAACTAGGTTTTCTATAGCAATAGTAAAGTCTCTCCCTATAATAGGGCTCTCCTTCCTCGATATCCCTTAGCTTTATTTGCCGTCTTATACCTTCGCCCTTCCTTAGGGCCCTATAGTTAATCCTTATAGCATTAGAAGGTTTCTAGTCTATCCTATCTACTCCCTTAGCTTATATAGCTAGTTTAGCTGCCGGCCTCGAGGCCTCCTAGTTGAACTAGAGGGACTTTAACTAGGTATTATCCCTCTTTCTTGCTAACTTAAGGCTATCGATCTTCGATCCAAGTATATAGAGTATTCTAACGAACTTAGTATAGTTTATAGGGATATTTAGGTAGCTAACTAGACGTTCCTACATCTTTATATTCAACGCTCCCTCTAGGTAGTTGATCCGAACCTTATCTATCTAGCTTCCGCTATTGCTATCTATAAGCTCCCTCTTGAATTTAGGTAGAAAAGCTCTAAAGCTCTCGTTTTCCTTCTACTATAGCGTTCGGAGACGGTCGATAGCCCTTGCCTAAGCATTCGGGTCCCTATAATACTCGTTTAGATATATTAGGAACCGTTGGGGGCAATATATACTATCGCTACCGCCTCTTTCAACGAATACAATAGTTATATTCTAGGCCGTTCTTTCTAGCCTCAAATAGATATAGGCAAACTAGTCTAATAGGGATCCTATTACCAGGCTGTCTATCGCTAGTTTATTCTTTATCTCCAAATACTAGGTATAGAAACTAGAGTATAGCCTATCGAACTTAGGCAGGTTAGGAAGGAGCGGCTTCTTCCTTAAGGCGCTAGCTATATCTAGTATAGGTATAGGGGAGTTAGTCGCTAAGGTATTACTACCTAAGGTCGGCGCTATAGTCGCGGGGGTAGGGGAGACGAGGTTCTAGATAGAGACAAGGTTCTATTGGAGGACTCGGATCTACTCTCGACTCGCCTCGCGTTCGCTTGCTTGTTCCGCCTAAATTTCCGCTAGCTGCTATACAAAGTGCTCTCTCTCTCTCGCCTACTCTGCTCGAATAGTAGCGAGCTATTCGGCTAGCTGACTTACTAGCTGTAGCAGCTGGCCCTCCTAAGGTTCGGTAGACATCTCGACTATCGATTCTCTCTCTCTCGATGGTTTCTTTTGGTAGTCTAGACTACTTAGCTCCCTTGGACCAAGGTCTCTATCCCTACTGACTGCTATTGGAAGAGGGATCTAACTTATCTATATAGTATCCGCCGGTCGGGATAGCGGCGAAAAGGTCTATCGTTATCGACCGCTAAAAAGCAGTTAATTGCCGTCTTCGTCGGGTTCGTCGAAGGGGAAGTTCAGTGTAATATAACGGCTTCAGAAGTATATTGCAACTATCTAATAGCGACTCTACGAGTACACTGAACTTAAGGAGAGAAAGGAAAGACAGGAGATTCTTGGGACTCTCTAGGTATCTTTATCCTTGTATGTAGTGGCCCTGGCGTCTTGCTAGAATCTTCGGTGGTTGAGATTTAGGAATAGCTTCATCCATCCAGTGGGTCAGTGGTCTATGCTTGTCAAGGGTTGGCCGAGGGTTGCCAAGGCCTGCACCGGGCTCAGCCCGTCACAGGTAGTCCCCATACTCTAATTTAAAAGATGGTTCCGAAGATAGAAGAGCAACTGGAGGATTAGCTAGCGGCTAAACAGGCAGTCAAGGGTGACTCCCTAGAGACCTGGAATGTTAAGAGAGCTCGAGTGGAGACGGACTTCGATAATAAGACTCGCGAAAAAGAGAAAAATGAAGGTCCACGAGTTATCCTTACCCTAGCGCGCCGACAGTCTTCCTCTAACTAGAGGGAGAACACTACTAATGACACCTTAGTTCCCTCCAAGAACCCTAGAGAGGAGAAGCTCGATCCTCGCCGCGAAACCAGTTCCACCTAAGCACCCAGAACGCGATCACTGCAATTGTAGCACGACTTTTCATTTTTCCTCGATAAATTCCGCATTCGCCCTCTAACCAGAAGGAGCATATATTGCCCACCATATAGAGAGAAGGATCAGTCCCTACTCGGCCGCGTTCCACGACCCCCATCCCTCGTTCAGTTTCTCACCCGATCTAGCAAGGTAGCGCCTATAGACGCCCGCTTCCCCCAGGTATTACGGCCATTCAGCTTCGCAATACGACTCCTCCTCCTAAGCAACGGAACGCCTACTTGCGTTAGGGACTTCGTTATAGCATTCCTGATATAGGAGACATCGGAAACCACCCGCCTAAGGAATATAAGGAGGAGCTCTTCACGCCTATTGGCCGCCATATTAAGTATTCCCCCGGGGTCATTGGAAGACGTCCTACTTGGATTGCAAGCTTATATATAACGGAACCTAGTAACGACCTTATCTTTCGCTACCTTTTTCCTAGTTATACCAGTCCAATTGGCAATAGTCGCGCTTTCTATAACAAGGAATGGCTAGAGATTGGTATAAGCCTCTTCGATATCGAGGGTATAATGGTCTAGCGCTATTGGCTAAGTATCGCGCTCCTCTACAATCTCCTCAAGTTTACACTATAGGTATACAAGCCCTATATCTAGATCGCCCCGGACGCGGTCTCAAATACGGCTGATTATAGCAATCGCCTGGCGTATAGGAAGAGGCGATAGGAGGCAGTTAGTAAGCGTTTTTAGGTCATTGTCTATCACCTCAATGGCAACCACTAGGCTCTTGTTATCTATGACTAGGCATATACGCATCTCACTTAGTTTGATTCCCTCAAGCTCTTTAACGACAGGACTCTTCGCGGGTTCCTGAACGGCATCTAGGAGAAAATCTACAATACATTGGAGTCCCCCTCTAACCTAAGGAAGCCGTATCGGTATACGATATATACTGGTCACCCAAAGCAGAGAGAGTTCTAGGAGTGCAGCATCTAGGTAGCGGAGTTTGCCCGTCTCTACTTTCAGGAAGCTCAGTTGGATGGGATAGCCTTACTACCTTGCTAGCAAAAGAGCCGCGTTTATACTTATCTCAAGGGCGTATAGAACTGCTATATATACATACTCTCCAAGTGGAAGGCTCTACTTCGCAACGCTCTCGGCTATAACGGCGCTAATCAGTTTGTACGGCCATCGAACCTCAATTATCCCAACTATACCGACATAAATCCTTTCGCCCCGGCTATACTTAAGAGGCACCCTATTGAGGTTCAGGCCTTAATCGCTAAGTGGAATCAGGCGCTTGGTCCGCTCATTGGACGTCAATTTCCCTCTATCTAGATAGACCTATCTTACTAACAGCAATCAACAACCTCCTCGGCCCAATCGTCGCCAATGATTATTAGTATATATAATGACGATTCTAACCCCTTTTCGAGCATCTTGAGTGACATTCCCTCTAGCCAATAGGAGGACGTCTAGTTCCCCGCTTCACAGATACAAATGGTTCTATACCACGGTATAGATCATCTTCGTCGGCATATTATAGCGCAGTCCCAGGAAGGACCCGTCTTATAGTATAAGGACCTCGCCTAGATAGCTTAACAAACACTTCAATTGGCTCATTCTCCTTCGGATAGAGAGAGGATTGGTCAAAAGCGGCGCTATAACTCCCTAGAGTTTCCTATCCCGGAGACGAAGCGCATCTACAACCCTTATACTAAAGACGTCAGCCCTTAGTAGTCTAAAGCTAGTTTACCGCGCCCTTCGACGCCTAAAAGCTAGGTATATCCGCCTATATACGATCATACCTATTCGCTAGAACTTCACTATTTGCTAGAGTACCCGCTATAGTATAGAGGATGGGCTGCAATTAGAAGGGAAGTGTAACGTGACGAAGAGCGTGTTCGTTAGGTACAATCCTAGGTATGCAATCTTGATTGTACGCTCAGAGCTACTCGCCGTCTGCAAAGGTTCGAGTGAGGAGGATATAGAGTATAGAACAAGGGAAGTTGGGCCTGTATCTAGCTGGACAACTTATCTTGTCGGCTGTTATATTGGTAGTTGAGTCTACTAGCCGGAGTAGTATATAGACTTAAAAGGGAAGTTTAAGTCGGGGAAAACTGTCCTCTAAGGACTAGGGCCCTCTAATCGGAGGAGGTTACGTGATAGGATACCCTGCCGCTAGATTCGGCAGATAGGGCCAATTTCTTTCGAACTATAAGTAGGGCCATCTAGGCCATTTGACTTAAATAACAATCAATCAACCTTTTTATATAGTCTTTTGCAGTTGCTTGCAAGCCACTCTTGCGTGCATAGTGCGCTCCCTCTGAGTAGAGGGAGCCCTACTCGTATATATTGTTTTAGTCCTTGTCCGGTCCTAGGAACCCAGTTTGTTGTAGCGTTGCCTTGGACTATCTCGTCTATCTTGTCTGTCTTGCCTAGATACTTGTCACTTTGTTACCTCCCCTCTTTTGTTATTGGGTTGTAGGTATAGATGTGTATTTCTGCACCATTTCACTGGCAGTGGCTTCAGAAGGCCCCGTTTCTTCTCCCGCTATATAGCTAACCTTCTATATATATTGCAGTTCTTTAGGAACCGGTATATATCTTGGCTAAGGCCTAGCCATATATATTTCCTATTGATAAGGGATTTGGTGAGGTCTCTACCTAGGTGGCTGGCGAGGGGCGAATTATAGGTTTCCTAAATAATTTATATCTATAGCGGTTTATAATAGGGGATTTAGATTCGTTCCCTCTAGTAGAGGCGGCCGCCCTTATCAATTGAATATTCCGAGATAGAGATAGGAAGTCCCTATTGCAGTAGGATCTACCTCTTGCCTCTCTATACTATCCTATATAGTAGCTAATACCGGTTGTTAGCCTTTAAGCCTTTATTCTAGAGTTCCTTAAGGGGCTCCCTATCAAAAGGGTTGAGGGGAGGGTCCGTCCTATCTATAGGCCTATTGTATAGCCCGTCTTAGTTGCCTATCTTTATAGCTATTTGCCTAGGTAACGGGGTGGAGTTCCCTAGTAGGGCGTTGACTTGCCCCTAGTATATTGTAACGCGCCCTCTCTTAATCTTTAAAAGCTGGAAATATCTCTCTACTAGCCTTTCGTTATAGTTGTCTATAGGTATATCCTATTCCCTCCTCGAGAGTATATCTAGGACTACTACTTCTTTACTAGGTCGATATCTTAGTATAAAGTTATAGCAGGCAAGGATCTCCGCCTATCGGACCTATCGTTCGCTTAGCTAGCGTTTCTTCTAGAAGTACTCGAGGTTCTTATAGTCCATCTAGATCTTAAAGGAGGGTATACTCTATAGCTCCACATCCTAGTGCTTTAGACAATATATTATAGCTAGTAACTCTTTATTATAGATTAGGTAGTTGTACTCTATAGGGTTATTCTTCTTCGAGAAGAAGGCTATAGAGTATAGAAGGCCGTTATCGTTGTATTAGGAGAGTGCTCTACCTATTATATAGCTAGAGGAGTCTATCTTAAATACCGTCTTCTAGTCTAGGTCCTATTAGGCCAATACCAGGGCGCTAATAAACAGTACCTTAAGATCCTTAAAGGCCTTCTTACACTTGTCTATCTAGAGGAACGGTATACCCTTCTTCGTCAATGTAACTAGAGGGGCGGCTATAGTCGAGAAGTTAGAGACGAATTCCCTATAATAGTTGGCGAAGCCGATAAAACTATAGACTCCCTTTATAGTCTTAGGGCGCTACTAAAGTTCTATAGCCTTGACCTTTTCTAGATCGATATAGATACCCTTCCTAGCGTCTACAATAAAGCCGAGGTATTTAACTATCTTAGCCTTAAACTCGCATTTATTAATATCGACTTATAAACTAGCTTTA
This sequence comes from Madurella mycetomatis, assembly GCA_022530565.1. NCBI lineage: Eukaryota > Fungi > Ascomycota > Sordariomycetes > Sordariales > Madurella > Madurella mycetomatis. The sequence goes on along the minus strand of JAJTVB010000003.1, from coordinate 6,317,184 downwards.
AAGAGTCTCTATATAACCTTCTTGACCTTCTTTCTATAGTTCAAGAGGGATCTATTCGAGTAGATCAATATATTGTCTAGATATATTGAGGTAAACTTATCTAGATATCTTTATAGGGTATAGTTGATATATCGCTAGAAGGTCGCTAGGGCTCTAGTAAGGCCAAAAGGGGTAACTAGGTATTTAAACGAGCTATAACGAGTCTGGAAAGCTATTTTCTATTTATCACCCTCTTTGATATAGATCTTATAGAAAGCTTCAATAACATCTAGCTTTATAAGCTACTTTACCTTTGCTAAGGACTATAGTATCTTGTAGATCAAGGGTAGTAGGTAACGGTCCTTCCTTGTAATAGCGTTTAAACTATAGTAGTCGATATAGAATTGAAGGCCGCCTCCTAGCTTTTTCGCGAACAATATTGGCGTAGCTACTAGAGAGCTACTAGCTCGAATAAAATTCTTATCTAGCAGTTCTATTAGGGTTTTCTATAAGACGATTAGTTCCTTGCAGGATATCCTATATAGCGGCCCCTATAGTAGCTACTTTTCCTAACTAGACTTGTCGCTCAATAGCAGGATCTTATAGTCTATACTAGGCCGATATAGTAGTAGTTTATTAGCTATAGCCTAGTCGAACAATAGGAGGAACTCGTAATAGTACTTAGGTAACTTCTAATAGGGGTCGCTATACTTCTTTAGGGCCAACGCTTTCTCGATATCTTCTAGGCTTATAATAAATATCTATATAGCTCCCCTCTAACTAGGGGGAGACCTTCTTGCTCTCTTTATAAGGGCGCCGAATATACTAGCCATTTACTAGGAAATATTAAGCTTAATACCTTTATTACAGCTCCTATCCTAGATAACTAGCTTACTTATACCAATATAGAGTCGCCCTTTTATAGGCGAGATGACAACCCTCTATATATTGGCCTATAGTCTTCCTAGGATTACATCGTCCTTCTAGCTAGGGACGATATAAAAGAATACTCGCTTCTACTTATAACTATCGATATCGATATCTATATATATTATATACTTAATAGCACTCTCGGTAACGATATTGACCTATTCGAGGTCCTGGGGTTTGATATAGATATATAGGAGGTATAGGCGATTGAAGAGGGTCTTATTTATTGTTATATAGTATAGGCAACCGGTATTAATAAGGGCTTTAATAAACTTAATTCTATTTATTCCTAAGTTAATATAGAATAGTGGCCTATCTATCTTCTCTTTAGCTTTCTTCCAAGCCGCCTTAGCCTCCTAGTACCTCTAACGACGACTTCTACTAGAGGCTACTCGTTTTCTAACTCGCTATCCGACTAATTAGTTAGCGAACTCCTAGATTGGCTATAGTTATTAGCTATATCTTTATAGGCGGTAGGTATAGCCCGATCGACCCAGGTCTTGCAAGAGCACTATAGACGTCCCTTAGACGCCTATCGGCAGGTAGCTACAATATAACCAGGTTTTCTATAGCAATAGTAGAGTCTCTCTCTATAATAGGGCTCTCCTTCCTTAATATCCTTTAGCTTTATTTGCTATTTTACACCTTCGCCCTTCCTTAGGGCCCTACAATTGATCCTTATAGCATTAGAGGGTTCTTAGTCTATCCTATCTACTCCCTTAGCTTATATAGCTAGTTTAGCTACCGGCCTCAAGGCCTCCTAGTTGAACTAGAGGGACTTTAACTAGACACTATCCCTCTTTCTTGCTAACTCAAGGCTATCGATCCTCGATCCAAGTATATAGAGTATTCTAACGAACTTAGTATAGTTCGTAGGGATATTCAGGTAGCTAACCAAGCGTTCCTACATCTTCATATTCAACGCTCCCTCTAGATAGTTAATCTAAACTTTATCTATCTAGCTTCTGCCGTTGCTATCTATAAGCTCCCTCTTAAATTTAGGTAGAAAAGCTCTAAAGCTTTCGTTCTCCTTCTACTATAGCATTTAGAGATGGTCGATAGCCTTTACCTAAGTATTTAGGTCCCTATAATACTCGTTTAGGTATATTAGGAACCGTTAGGGGCAATATATACTATCGCCACCGCCTCTTTCAACAAATACAACAGTTATATTCTAGGCCGTTCTTTCTAGCCTCAAGTAGATATAGGCAAACTAGTCTAACAGGGATCCTATTACTAGGCCGTCTACTATTAGTTTATTCTTTATCTCTAAGTACTAGGTATAGAAACTAGAGTATAGCCTATCGAACTTAGATAGGTTAGGAAGGAGCAGCTTCTTCCTTAGGGCGCCGGCTATATCTAGTATAGGTATAGGGGAGTTGGTCGTTAGGGTATTACTACTTGAAGTCGGCGCTATAGTCACGGGGGTAGGGGAGACGAGGTTCTAGATAGAGACGAGGTTCTATTGGAGGACTTGGATCTACTCTTAACTCGCCTCGCGTTCGCTTGCTTGTTCCGCCCGAATTTCCGCTAGCTATTGCACGAAGTGCTCTCTCTCTCTCGCCTACTCCGTTCGAATAGTAGTGAGCTATTTAGCTAGCTAATTTACTAGCTGTAGCAGCTGGCCCTCCTAAGGTTCGGTAGATATCTCGACTATCGATTCTCTCTCTCTCGATGGTTTCTTCCGGTAGTCTGGACTACTTGGCTCCCTTGGACCAAGGTCTCTATCCTTACTAACTGCTGTTGGAAGAGGGATCTAACTTATCTATATAGTGTCCGCCGGTCGGGGTGGCGGCGAAAGGTCTATCGTTGTCGACCGCTGAAAAGCAGTCAATTGCCGTCTTCGTCGGGTTCGTCGAAGGGGAAGTTTAGTATAATGTAACGGCTTTAGAAGTATATTGCAACTATCTAATGGCGACTCTACAAGTATACTGAACTTGAGGAGAGAAAGGAAAGATAGAAGATTCTTGGGACTCTCTGGGCGTCTTTATCCTTGCGTGTGATGGCCCTAGCGTCTTGCTAGAATCTTCGGTGGTTGAGATTTGGGAATAGCTTTATCTATCCAGTGGGTTAGTGGTCTATGCTTGTCAAGGGTTGGCCGAGGGTTGCCAAGGCCTGCACCGGGCTTAGCCCGTCACAATATATAGGGTAAAAAGAACGGGTGAAAGAGGGGAGCCTTGAGGAACCCCGGCTCGGATGCTGGTCTGCTGGGCTTGTTGACCGTCGAAGAGGAGGGTCGCTTTACGGCCTGTAAGCCAGGCTCTTATCCAATGGACTAGCCATCGGGGAAAGCCTTGGTCTTGGAGAGTGGCGAGTAGCTGGGTATAGTTAACTCTATCGAAGGCACCTGTAATGTCCAGTTGTAGTAGAGAAGCTATAGCCTTCTATCTCTAAGCCTCCTGGACTTGGGCTGTAACTAGCCGAATAGCTAGTTCTATAGACCTGTGTTCCCTGTTTCCCATCTGTTTATCGGGTAGCAGGCTATAGGCTTTGGCCACCTCAGTTATCCTCCTTATAGCTACTGCCTCGATTACCTTTCCAAGGGTAGGCAATAGAGAAATCAGCCTGTATCCTCCTGGGGTTTGATAGTCTACCAAACTTTTTCCGGGCTTAGAGAGGACTGTAGCTATAGCCTCCTTGAACCTCTCAGGATACTATTCCAGCTCGAAGCATCTCTAGGCTAGTATAGCTAGCACCTGGTATAGTGGCTACCTATAGGCCTTTAGTAAGCCTGTAGGTAAGTGGTCGTTACCTAGGGCCTTCTAGGGCTTGGCCCTAGATAAGACTTCTTTGATTTCTTCTAGTATTACAACCTGACTGACTTCGAACTTCGGCTCCCTTAAGTCCGTTAAACCGGGATCCTGAATATCCGATAGGTCGGCTAGTAGGTTTAGAAAGAAGCGTTCTACCAACGCTATAGCTTTCTCGGTATGTGTTGATAGGGTAGGCGCGCTAGTTGGGCCTATAAAGGCTAGTAGTCGTGGGGGTTCAGTCGGCTTGAAACTCTTGTAGCGGGCCCAACATTCAAGTTTCCAAAGCAAGGCTATATTGTATGTGGCCTCTTATATAGTTGACCTCCAAGCTCTTGTCCTTTCGTCTTTAACTGCCTTCGATAGGTCCTTATATCTATAGTTGAGTTCGGTTTTGTTGTAAGTTGTTGGGACCATCCTATATATCCTTTTCGCTCGTCTGGCCTCCTTGGCTATCCTCTGAACCTCTAAGGTCCACCAAGGAGACTAGAACCTACTATTGACTTTCCTTCGAGGAGTGCTGACTCCCGCGATCCTTGTCAGTTCCTCTACAAGCTAGCTGAAGGCGCTATCAAGACCTTCGATAGTTCGGATTCTACTTTATAGACCTAGGGGGCCCGGGTTGTCAAGGCCGATAGCTAAGGGCAAGAGAGCTACTTCGGCTTGTATTCTTTATCTATCCATCTTCTTCTAGTCCCATCCTAGAGGTTGTACGAGCTATTGTAGTCGAGGGATATACGTTTCAAGTACTTGGGGATAGTAATCTAATTTCCCCCTTTCCTCGATACTATAGTGGGAGTACTATATACTCCCTGACGCCTATATCAAGTCGAGCGTCGATAGTCTACCTCTCTATACTCCCTGGGGTTCCCTAGTTATAGCACCTCGAGGGGTAACTAAGTTGAGGTCCTAGTGAGCAGCTAGTTGAAGTAGGGCTTCTGAATCTGGTTCGTATCGATCAAACTGGTCCTATAGCGGGTAGTAGAGATTGAAATCGCCTGTAAGAACTACTAGGTAGACTGGCTAGTACCGCTCTAGTAAATCCCTTGGGAGGGTCTTGTTGATAGGAGGGTTGTATACCGACTAAACCTCTAGACCTTCCCTTTCCATCATTGGGAACTATACTCTATACCAGTCTCTTGAAGCCTTATAGTCCCATTGACTAATATCTAATTTTTTGCTGACGAAGATGGCTACTCGTCCCTCTCGCTAGTATACCAAGTAGTATCGGCTACTTCGGGGGCAGTAAGTTAATTTGGTGTATAGGTTGATCCAAGGCTCTTGAATAGCGAGGAGGTCGAATTTTGCCTCCTCAAGTAATATTTCAAGGTTCTACTTATTGTATTCGGTATTCCACTATAGGATTGTAATTCCCATTATAGTTAAGGTTCGGTAGATAGAGTGAGCTAGGAACTTGGCTAGGCCGGCTAGGCCAGTTGGGTTGACTAGGATGGCTAGGTAGGAAGTGTAAGAGAAGTGGGAAAGGGGAGTCGACCCTACTTCAGATCCTATAAGGCTTGTTGTATATAGTTGGGCCTACCCCGTTTCCGGGGCTAGTCTCTCGTTTAGTAGTGGCTATCTCCCTAGCTAGCGACGAAGTTATATAGGGGAGTTGCTGATGTCGATAGGGTAGTGGTTGTAGTAGGTATAGCCGATTCGAAAGTTCGAGGGCGGTGTTGGTAAGCCTCCTTGGCCGCTTCCTTAGCTATAATTCGTTCTAGGCATTCCTTATACCAGGCTAGGTGCTAGCCCCTATATACCGGGCACCTACAGTGCAGTCGGCGGTTGACGTAGATAGGGCAAAGTGCCTCACCCTCTTTGCCGCCCAGCCCGTGAGCCCCTATACCGCACCTTGGATATAGCGGTTCCTTTCGGCAGTAGCGGCTATTATACCCCCATTTCCAGCACCTGAAACACTAGGTTGGCCGCAACGCGGCCCAGTACAGTTCGCAGCTAAATATCTGTACCCTAAAAATCACTCCTATATTACAGGCAGTTTTAGCTTCCTATTGGTTGGTTAGGGTAACTAAGACGGTTACCCAACTGAGGTTCTAGTCTTTCGGGTACTAGAACTTGACCCTTTCAAGCGACTTCAGCTTGAGCTCTTGGCCGAAGTCAGCTTCCGTAATGCCCTAGAGGTCTGGCTTTCGGATTCCTTTAATTATAACTACGAAAGTTCGTTGGGCCTCTCTAGCTTGGTTTCCAAAGGCTTGTTGAATCCAGTCCTTATAAGCAGAGTGCCAGTCCCGGGTAACCGAGTTAGCGAAGGTGACTACAGTATCCCCGCTAGGGAGTTTCCGTACCGCAACAGCTCCTTTTTTGTTCGAGGCTTGGTTGACTGCCTATACGATTTCCAGTGGGTTGCGTTTAGCCAAGTCTACTAGCATGCCGTCTCCCTTGATCAAGATTTCCCGGCGTAGCTTAGCTAGGACTAATTTGGTTGGCTAGGCAGGAGTTGTGACGGTGCCTCGGGCTACATCTACCCAGGTTCGAGTTGGTTGTATAGGTCTAGCTGGTTGGATTTCACGAAAGGCCGCTCTTACTTCCTCAGCTACTACCTTTCACAGGTTAGGCAACGTAACTGATTGTATCGGGGCTGGGGTTGTTGTAGTAGCTTGCTGGTAGGCTTGTCGGATGTCCCGGGCTAGGCTGCGTACCCTGTCCTTGCTCCTTTAGGGCCTAATTACCCAAGTTCGTCAGGGCCGTAAGAGGGTCGCTTGCGCGGGGCAGTCGAATTCGATCGAATTGGTCGAATTAGCTGGATTCAATGGAATCTAACGATCTGGTCGGAACCGATGGAATCTGACGATTCGGCTAGATTCGATGCCCAGGTGGATTTTTCCTGGCTTTTGCTGAGCACATCGCTCGATCGAGTCGGTCGGTCGGGCGGGGCAATTGCGGAAGCGCTGGATCGATCTGGGTCGCTTGCAGCGATTGATTTGAATTGAATCAAATGGTGGATTGATGGTATGATGGTATGATGGTGGAGGCACTGGCTCTAAGTCGCAGCTACCATTTGATACAGAAATAAACTGTACGGGAGGTGTGGTTCAGTTGAATTGAAAATATGTTGCTTTTTGTTGTTGAGGCTTGCTGAACCTACTCTAGATGTCTATCCAGAGTGCGGGGCAAGAACCTCTCTATCTAATCTACAGTATCTAATCAATAGTCCTGCCCCCCTCGCCTCGGGAACCAGGTATCAAAGAATTAATCATATCGTCCCCGGCTGCCAACTCTACGAAGTTTACAAAAGAATAGGTGGTAGAGCGTATCGAGCAGTACCCCAAGAAAACGAGGTATATTACGGCCATGCCTCAGCTCCCTGTAAGTAATAACTATTCTATCTACAGGCCTGCAAGACTTTAACGTTCAAACAGCTCATGCGCGGCATCTAGATGAACGTGGACCAGCACAATAACTCGCGGGTGTTAAACTGGGACCGGCCTACTAAATCGGAGAAAACTGTCCCCTGAGGGCCAGGGTCCTCTAATTAGAGGAAGTGAGGTGCTAGGACGACACTCCTGCTACTGGGTTTGGCAGGTGAGGCCAATTTTCTTTCGTACCATAAGTAGGGCCGTCTAGGCCATTTGACTTACAAAACAACAATCAACCTTTTCATACACTCCTTTGCGGCCACTTGCAGGCTACTCTTGCGTACGCATTGCGCTCCCTCTAGCCAGAGGGAGCTCTACTCGCATATTTTGTTTTGATCCTTGTCCGGTCCCAGGAACCCAGTTTGTTGTAGGGTTAACAGCCTTGGGCCGTCTTGTCTATCTTGTTTGTCTTGCCTGGATACCTGTCACTTTGTTATCTCCCCTCTTTGTTGCTGGGTATATGGGTGTAGATGTGTGTTTCTGTACTATTTTACTACTGCAAAAATAACCTTGGGAAACCGTGTCCAGCTCCTAGGCCTGCAGCAGCCACTATCGTGATCTCTGCTTCTTCGTAGATGGTCGTCATCCTTGAGATCAAGTACGTCTTCTCGACGTCGTCACACTGATCGATGCACAGCCTGTCGACCCAAATGTACCGCAGCCCCATCTCCTTCGTCACTGCAACAGCATCTAATACCGTCTTCGGTCACTCTTCCTTGTCTGCAAGGCTTGTACACCATACATAACTTAAAGCAGCGTACTTGGTGCCCCAGGGGCGGGGTTCCACCCTTGGAGGATCCATTATGCAGTCAAACAGTCGAAAGTCTCGTTTGACGGGTTCGTGGTTGCCTCGTTTCCCACAAACACTGCTATGGTATCTGCGGCATGTGTCAAGTCATTCCCTTGCGAGACTGAGGTTCGCCTCGGATCGTAAGTCGCTAGGACGGGCTAATACGCTGATACAGGGATTCCGCTCCTCGTCCGCCTGTAGTCGGTATATCACTCCTGTCTGGAGAATGCCCTTCACCATCCAGTGCCCCTCGTGGCCAGGGAGAGGAAGCATCCAATGGTCTGGGACAACGGCTATAAAAACTGTATCTTTCATATCCTTCCATACAGGGCTCTCCTTCAAGACGTCAGCTCGCCACATCCAGCTCTCACTGGTAGGAAAGACGAGAAGCTTGTAACGTTGGTGCAGCCCGGCCGGATCCTCATCGACCTGAAGCTTGCCTTCTCTAGCATCCTGAAAGTTCCGTAAGCCTTCCTCGAAAATGGCATCAAGGTCGAGGTTTTGACAGTCCTCACAGCGGAGAGGTTGGGCCGAACTTTTGGCACTTGATGGGCCTCGGCAGTGGGCGTTCAACCTCGGCGTCTCTATTAGGGAGTGGATCTGATGAACCCATATCGCCCTTGCTGAGGAGGGTACCTAGTTCGAAATAGGGCAAGGTGTCGGAGATGCGAGTACAGAGTCCTCGCAAATTTAAGACGAGACAACGGCAAAAACATTACCATCGCAATACGAGCGCGTCTCGGAATGAGGTTGATGGGGGTTGTGGCGCAGCCGGCCGCCACCTTGTTGCCTTGGCTTAGGCTCGGTATCAGGCTGACTTACAGGTACAGTAGTTAAATACCGAAGAGCTGTGAGGACTTTACACTCCAGAGTGGCAGAGGGCCTAAAAGAGCGGAAGTAGTAGTCCTTAAATACAGCAGGAAAGAAGCCGGCATATTCATCATCCATAATAGCCTTCACCTTGGATAACGAAAGCTTATCTCAGGGCAGCTTTGGTGGGCAATCCGCCGATAACCCCGCAGACGGCTGCACGAGAGGCGCCTGAGTTGGCGTGTTGGGCTTGCGGCCTGAGGCAGCAAGAAGGCCGCCAATTCAACCACGAGATGCAATAGCAGATGCATGTGGAGTAAGATTACTAACGTTAGCCTTAGCTAGTTACCTAGTTATTGTCTATGACGGTGCCACAAATCCTGACAATAGGCTGCCCGACGGCTCGGAGACCCTGACCTTCTGGCCCCCTTCTCGTGCTATGCCAGCCCCCTTGGCGCCCATGCCTAAGTACAGTACCTGTCGGAACTTGCCGTGTGGGGAACGACCCCAGTCGGGGGCAATTTCCCTTGGCCGTCAACTGGTGCCCAGTAGCGCCCACTTGGTCAGACTTTGCACTGGACATGACAATATACGCCATCCGCGCAGTGGTTCCTATCCTCTCGGTGCCGGCCGGAAACACGCCACAACGAGCCACAGATTACGGAAAAATGTTTGTATGGTTTGTCCAAATGGTTACGCAATGGTCCTGCGGATTTCATTCAAAGGGGAGCATTATATAATGGATGACGATGGCCAAGCTCTGCCGTCTCCAAAATGGCCTTGGCTAGGTACAGCACATTAGGTAATTAAGGTATCAAGAAAAAAAAAAAGTTCCTATATTAGTACGCCTGTGGGAAGCCATCCCCTCCTGCTTCTAGAGTCATGGCAGGCTAGTTTTGTGAATTGGCCATTTTTTCTACACACAGAATCAACTTCAGCCTCTATATATTGAACCAGTGCAATGCGCCGAGCTCACCGGCATCCCACCTCGCAATGCCTCGCATCCGCACATCCGACTTCAACATCGCCTGCGCCGTGTTCGGGGTTTTCTCATGTCTATTCGCTCTCATATCATATTTCGTCAAGGAGCGCCTGTACATCTCGGAATCTCGTGAGCAAACCTAAAATTACATAGACCGTGCACGCCGTCTTCCTCGAGCTAACACACTAGCAATTAGTTGTTGCACTCATCGTTGGCGTAATCGTCGGCCCCGGTGTAACAAGCTTCTTGGAGCCAGAGAGATGGGCGGGCGGCGACACTGAGCTGCAGGCAGCAACCCAAGACTTTTCTCGACTCATTCTGTCGATCCAGGTGATGCTGGCCGGAGTCCAGCTCCCCGCCAAGTTTGCGAAGCGCTCATGGCGCTCACTGGGTGCCATGCTTGGCCCCGCCATGGTGGGCATGTGGCTAACGAGCAGCGTCTTGGTCTGGGCCATCTGCGTGCTGCCGGGCGGCCACCGCATGCCTTTTCTTCACGCCCTGGCGATAGGAGCCTGCATGGCTCCGACAGACCCCGTCTTGGCGGTAACCATCGTCAAGGGAAGATGGGCCGACCTGCATGTCCCGTTCCCGGTGTCGCAGCTCATCTCGGCTGAAAGCGGGGCGAACGACGGCCTAGGATACCCGTTCCTCTTCCTTGCGCTATACCTGATCAAATACGTTGGCGGCAACGGGCAGTTCGCCGGCACGGGCGGCGGGGCAAGCGAGGCCATGAAAATGTTCTTCGGTGAGAATATCGGGTTCGTGGTCTGTCTGAGCATCGTATGGGGAGCTGTCATCGGCTACCTAGCCAGAAAGGCGCTTATCTACGCACATATTTTGGGACATATGGAGCGCGAGGCTTTGTTTGCCTTTTCAATCTTGCTCTCAGTAGGTGAGTTCTGTATCTCCGAACCGTCACATGTTTGCTCACACCATATCAAGGTGATGATCATCGGGACTTGCGGGATGGTTGGAAGTGATGACATTCTGGCGTGCTTCGTCGCTGGTAATGCACTGTCATGGGAGTAGGTGGCCCGAATCCACCTCACTGTCGATTTACTCACTGATGTCGAATTAGCGATTGGTTCCGCAAAAAAACCGCCGAGGACTCATTCGAACCCACTGTCGACATTCTTCTTAGCTGGGCGATTTTCATATATCTCGGGGCAGTCTGTCCTTGGGATCTGTTCGCCCCGTCCGCGAGTGGGATGGGGCAAACCGAAGCCCCCCTACCGCTATGGCGCCTTGTCTGCCTCGCGGTTGCCATTATCTCGCTTAGACGCTTGCCTAGTGTCCTGGTGCTTTATAAGCTGAATTTGTTGAAACCCAGCGTGAAAAGCCTCAAGGAGGCCGCTATGATCGGGTACTTTGGCCCGATCGGCGTCTCGGCGATATTCTACATGCACGTTGGACTGGAGTTTCTGAGCACCGAAATCGTTTCAGCTGACGGAGGCGAAAGAGCCGACGCGATGGAGTTGTACCACGTCTTGCAGGTTTCCGTATGGTTTATTGTCATTTCCAGCATAGTAAGTCGGCCATTCGAGAAGGCAGCGGAATTTGATCGTGGAAGAGAAACAGACTGATGAACTGCGATGTCAGATTATCTTTGGCGTCTCGATCCCCGCTTATCAAGCTTTCACGTACGCGGTGTATCATCTACATCCCGAAAAACGGTATCACGAACACTCATATCACATTACGCGGTTTGTGAGGCATCAAATGGACATCTTGAAGCACCACGCAGGGATCAAGAAACTGGTGGATGCTGAGCATGAGATAAAGGAAGCTTGGCATATGGAGCATAAATTCCCTGGCCGGGTAGAGCCCGGGTTCAGGAGGATAAGGCTGCATGACGACCTGAAGGACAAGAAACAGGAAACAACGGATTCGGGGGGTGGAGCCGCAGATGTTTAAATCCCTGTTAGCCTAGAGCTAGATTGTGCTACCACAACGGGCCATTAAAGTATATAATGCAACCGATTGCACACCGATTGCTACGCGGTAACAGCACGTCATTATGTCTCCAGGTTTGTTAGTTGATGCTACGATATCGCTTATGGATGGGTGCCCTGTGAGGGGGCGGCAGATTCTTTTCGCAAGATCATCTACCTTATTTCCTGGCTGTCGACTACGTCGACAATGTCGTACCCGGGGCAAGAACTTGAAAGCTGAACGTTCAAGCAGTGGTCTGCGCTAGGGAGCCCGACAGTCCAACATTGCTGCTCATTCGTAGCGGTCTGTGTTGCGCTTGAGGTACTGTGCTATTCTAGGTTAGGTGGTCCCGATATAACAGTTGTGGAGATGTCAAGTCGCTCCCACTCTCTGGGACGTTCTGTTGTCCTCCTCCCTCAGTTCGTTCTCATTCAGCTTAATGTCAATCACTCGGAGCAGGGTACCCATGTTGGCCTAGAGATGATCTGCATGGGCATGGTACGAAATTTTGAAAAAGATCTCCTGTCGTGAGCTGAGTCCCATGGCGAATCGGGATGGGGGGCGCTGGGGTGCCACGATATCGCCGTCACCTACATACAGTAGCAGGGTCATGGGATTAGATAATTAATAACTGAGCTGTCACACTCAGCGCCGGTCTATGCCAAGACGTTGCGCGAATAGTTGGCCCGATAATGGGGCAACATTGGCTCGGAGGGTGCTTCATCCTCGCTGGCCGCTAACACCAATATCTCACCACATGCGATAGACAATGATAGTTCGTAGATCACGATTGTACAGTAACATCACTGTCATATCATACGGATTGCCGAGATGATATGCTAGAGGATCTGGAAGGCGGCAGCTGGGAAGAATATGGCCAGGCGGTCACCATATCTTCCTCGTGATCTAGCTCACGGTGGCGAACCAGACCCGAGTCCCACCATATCAAGCACAAATCGTCGCGCCATTCACCAGTCTGCTGTCGCAAGCCACCGATAATCGGAAGTCTGGGGCGGGGCGGTATCACAAGGTCTCAAGAGCTGAATGGTGCGCCATCGACTGACCAGCATTAGGGCCCGTTCCCAGGAAGTGGGGCTTTGGTTGTAGGCTACGGACTTCTGCGTATTGCACAACATGGAGGAACCAACACCCCCCCGGAGAATTCTGCTTCCTGTATTTCTGGGTTCACCAACACCGTAGCCTTATCACTGTGTCGGGGAGGAGGGTTGGCCTGGGCGCCATTCAAAGGGCCCCCCAAGCATTACTGTCCGACCTTCCAAATGACTCGCAGCCACTTTCATGTCTCAAGACCGGGTCCAAGGCTGAGGAAAGTACCATGCCTGGGCGACATCAATGACGGGTTGCCGTCCCAAAGGATTTATGGGTGACATCGGGCCACCTGCATGGGACCCGGATAGCGAGGCTGCACCTCCGTCGCACAACGTCTAAAATTTCCTAGCCTGAACACACTTACAAAGCAATGCACCTCGCCTAGTCCAGCGTCCCGGGGGAGTCTCGGAAGTTGGGACATATCCACCTCTGAGACCAATCCTCCACCAAGCTGCCCCGTTCTTCACCGGTCCGGCCGGCTTACATATTACTAGCCGGATTCTTGGACGTTCGGTTGACGACACACCAACATGGGGCTGAGTCTTAGTATATGGCTGGCGGGGATAGTGCTAAGCTCGTTGCTGTCGTATATGTATTGGGGGCTGTTTCCGGTCCCTCTGCCGGACATACCTTATGATGTCGAATCTTCGAAAAGACCGCTCGGGGACCTGATCCAGATCAAGGCTAAGGGGAGGTTGTCACGGGAGACCACTGAGGGCATGTTTGCCGTCGCCCGCAAGCTGCAGTCTCCCATCGCCCAGCTTCTTGCAACAGCCTGGTCCAAGAAGGTCGTCGTGGTAGACGACCCCCGCGAGGCCGAGGACATTCTCACACGCCGGCACCAGGACTTCGACCGGTCTGCGGTGACCTCGCAGTTCTTCATACCCATGCTTCCACACTGCACAATATCACAGGCAACAACCCCGGAACTAAAGGCTCAGAAGCGGCTATGGTCGTGCGCCATGAGCCCTGGATTCCTCGATGGGGTAGTTGCCCCGCATATTCAACAATCCGCCGAAGAGCTTATCGAGCTCTGGCGCCTCCGAGTGAAGCGGCTAGAGGGGCAGTCATTTGAGGTGTCAGAAGACTTTGCGAAAACCGCGCTCGATGCGATTTGGGCCGCTATTCTGGGCTCGCAATTGGGAGTTATGCGGAGGGAAATTGAGCGGTTGGAGGCGGAGTTAGGCAAAGGAGGCGCCTCATGCCCATCACAGCCGGGCCCCGAGACGCCCTACGATATAGCGTCGGCCACAGTGGTGCAAGAAGCCGTCGAGTACCTGAACAAGATTGTTGATGTGGGCTTTACCTCGGTCTGGCCGCGCCTGAACTTCTTCCTGATCCAGCTTAGCCCGGCGTATCGGCGCTTCAAGAAGATCACCGATGAGGGAATCCGGGATTTGATGGCCCGCGCGGTTGGGAGATATCAGCGGATCGAGACCCTCGGGTCCGAAACCGACGGCGAGGAGCTTGACACCTGCGCCATGGACCTGGTGCTGCGGCGGGAGGTCCTCACGGCAAGAAAAGCCAAACAACCCCTCGCCGATCCCACCAAAGATCCATCCATGCTCGAGGAACTCTTGCTCATGCTCATCGCCGTAAGTGCTCCCCTCTACCCCCATTCTTCCTGCCACTCACCTACCTCTAACACGTCCCCCTCCCCTCCCTCCTCAGGGCCATGAATCAACCGCCAGTTCCCTATCCTGGTTCGTCAAGCTCATCGCCCTGCACCCAACCGTGCAATGCACCCTCCGCGGTGCCTTGCAATCCGCCTTCCCCAACGACAAGTCCCCCTCCGCCGCGGCGATCCTGGCCGCCCCGCTCCCCTACCTCGATGCCGTCCTTGAGGAAACCATGCGCGTCTCTGCCCCCGCGGGTATCATCGCGCGCGTCACCAAGGTCGACACGACGATCCTCGGCTGCGCCATCCCCAAGGGCACGCACGTCCTGATGAACACGCGGTTCCAGGAGCGGCCGGCGTGGAAGGTGGGCGAGGACGTGCGGAGCGAGTCGAGTCGGATGGGGCAGTCGAAGAGGGTGAAGGGTGGGGGGCTGGACGGGCCGAGCGGGCGGGACCTGGACCGGTTTGATCCACGGAGATGGCTGGTGGTGGATCAGGAGACGGGGCGGGAGGTGTTTGATGGGAACGCGCTGCCGAGCTTGGTGTTTGGGGGCGGATATCGGGGTTGTTTTGGTAAGTGCAATTCCTGGCTCTCGCTTACAGATAATTTGAATGGTCGGTGGGAGATTCGCTGACTGGTGATGATTCCGGCGTAGGCAAGAAGCTGGCAATGAGGGAGATGCGGATTATTGTTACGTTGTTGATATTGAACTTTGAGTTTTTGCCATTGTCTGCGGAGTTGTCGACTATGGTTGCCGAGGAGAGGTTGTTTCGTAGGCCGAAAACTTGTCATGCCAAGCTGCGACCGTTGTGAATGCTAGGATCGTCGGGGCATTGGTGGCAGCTGTAGCATGTTGGCTGTGTGGAAGAGCGGCATGCCTTTGATAATTTATATCTTATGGAGATTCTGACTCCTGGACAGGATGCCAGGTTTTTGAGAATTGCAGGCGGAGTTGGCTGTACTTCACTGCCCGGATGATGATGATAAAGATAAATATTCCGAATGGAAGACCTCACGGTGTCCAGATAATTATACGTTAACGCTGAAATCAGGTACCTGGAGTCCGATGGTCTGGTGCCGTCGAGTTTTAACGGTACTTATTCCGTTAACATGAAGTGACAACAGGTGCTTCAGGTTTTAGGCCTGTGAACAACTAGGGTGGGAGTTACATAGTTACATGTATTTGCTGCCGCTTAATCTCAAA
This sequence comes from Madurella mycetomatis, assembly GCA_022530565.1. Taxonomy (NCBI): domain Eukaryota; kingdom Fungi; phylum Ascomycota; class Sordariomycetes; order Sordariales; genus Madurella; species Madurella mycetomatis. The sequence continues at coordinate 6,301,704 of JAJTVB010000003.1, read as the reverse complement.
CACCGGACCCACCTTTCGCTGCCGACGGCCAATAAAATGCCTCGGCTCTGCGTGTGTAGCTGCGGCGAATCGGTCCTCTTGGGTATGCGAATATCGACTCTTTTTTACTTTCATGCCCATCTAGATCGCCCAAATGTCAAATTCCTATCTTAACCAACAGCCATTCCGGACTCCTTCAGGCCTCCAGCCTGCGATTCCCTTTGTATGACGTCGCTTCTCTCACACGAGCTCCGCGTGCTGATTGACGCAGGAACGGCCAACCCCGCGCTCGGGAACATCCCAGCGACCGCCGGTTGAGACGCCTATCCAGCCACCCCAGATCCCGACACAGACCCCGACATCGACGCGGCCGATATATCGGGTGCGGCAACCCCCGCACCCACAGGTGTCGCCGCAGTCCCCAGACCCTCAGCAGAGCCAACAGCCCCAGCAGGATCAGAATCTGCAAAACGCCCAGCAGGCATACATCAGCGCATACCGTTCGCCGCAGGCCCCACACGTGCAGCCGGTCTACCACACCGCTGGCGCAGGCCGTCCGCCCAGCCCACCCTCTCACCTGTCATACCACTTCCAACAGCTCGCGCGAGCGCTCCACGTTGACGAAAGCGGGTTAGACGCAACTCCTCAGCGGCACACGCCCCAGCAGATCCTCCCTCCCCAAGCATCCCCGCAACAACACCCCCTCGGGCAGGACCAGTCGCAGCCGCCTGGGAGGTCACAGGATGAATCAATGGAAGATGTGGACGACTCAGAATCGGACAGCGGTGGCGGCAGCGCGGATGAGGACGGAACGCCCAAGCGGCCCCTTGCCCCACTTGCGCAGCCGGTGACTCCCCTCCAGCTGCCAACTGTGCGGCCGACCCTCTTGCTTGGCCCCTACAACACGCGGCAGGAAGCCATGAACGCCGTCATGGAGTATGCCATTGCCCAGGGATACATGCTCGTGCAGTCCGGCTGCGCCAAGGCGAAGACCCCTGGAGGCGGCTATAGCAAGGATGCGCCGGTGGTGCGCATAGATCTGCAGTGCGATCGGGGCGGCACGTGCAAGAACGCCGGCACGGGCAAGCGGAAGCGGCCAACGCACAAGATCGGCTGCCCGACGCGTCTGAAGCTGGTATGTCGGAAACGGGATGCCTCCATGTGGTTCATCGACCCACGCTGCGAGCAGCACAATCACGATCTGAACCCAAACAACATGGAGTCGCTCGCGAGCTACCGCCGCTGGCGCCGCCTCCAAGCCGGAGGGAACCCGGTCGAGTCACATAAAGAGCGGTACGAGCGCACTCGTAAGCCTAAGGCACCGCAACCGCCGCCGCCAGTGCCAGCCCCAAAATTCCACAGTGCCGGCCCGCAGCCCCCGCCGCCGCCGGCGACACCTGTCCACATGGCTGCACTTAAGGGACAGGCAAAGATTCTGGAGATTCTGCTCAACAAGGGCGCCGATATCAACGTCGTCGACTCGTCTGGCCGTACTCCACTGCATTGCGCGGTCGAGGGCTCACGCATGGATACTGTCAGGTTACTCGTCGATCGTGGGGCCGACGTATCACGGACTGATTCCAAAGGTGTAAGTCCACTTCAGATAGCTGTGGAGAAGGGGATGGAGGACGCTGTTTTATTGTTTATCGAGAACGGCGCGGACCCGAATAAATGAGCTGCTTCACGACCAGCACACGATGCAGCGGCCGTTTGTGTAAGATATTGTCATGCTTCTCTGCTAGGACCCGCGACCCGCCTACAAGGTTGCCTTAAGCTCGGGAGATACAGCTCGTTTCTCTAAGCAACCCTCTCGGGACAACGTCTTTGTTTGCCAATCTCCACCAATCCAGCCAGACGGCCCTCGTCGCTTCTTTGGACTTTGTCACCAAACCTGCTGTCTACCGTTTCGCCTTCATTCATCGCAATAGACACTCCGAACCGCAATTGCCGCGATCCGTGTAAACTAAGCTAGTAGCATCTGACAAACCGCTACCATCTTTTAAGGTCTTGCGAAGCACATTGCAACACCGCTTGTCGGGGTAAGCCTATCAAAATCTCGTGGTAACAACTTTTAACCACTTTAGAGAAGAGGGAGTATAGTCAAGGCCATTTCCCACTCAGAGCGGTCAATGACCATTCCCAGGCTGGAACATCTCGCTTCCGAGATGTTGCGCACAAAGGGGGACAGCAACCCCTGAAGTAAGACTCGGGATTTAAACTTCTAGGCACAGCATCCGGAACTGGGGGAACATTTGGAGGCCGGAAGGAGAAGTGAAATCCAGCCCTGTTTAGGAGGACACTATACAGGAGTTGCGGAAGCGAAGTAAAGAGACTACTACCAGGCGAGCTTTGCGGCTGATGCTGAGGGCCGTAATACACCCGAAAGACTTGGCCTAGGCGTTTGTTTATCTCGCTTAATACCCGCGCTATACAGAACATAACCTGGTAGTACCTTTATTTACATCTACTGTCACCATCCCCGTTTCCACCGCAGATCCCATCCTCCTCTCCAACTTCTAATCTTTAGCAGCCCACTCACTTCCTCCGACTCCGACTCCTCGCCAACCGATCCGCGATGAAGTCGCCGAACGCATCCCCCAGCGCCTCAACATTCCCTCCTCCGCCAAGCCCCCTACTTCTACTGCTCCCTCCACTCCCCCTTCCCCCCCGCCCCCTATCTCGCTCCCTCCTCCCCCCATCGTCACCACTGTCACCGGAGAGAACGTCACGCGCCACGGCCCCCAACGCCGCCGTTGCTACCCGCGCCCCCTTCTCCCCTTTCCAGGCCCCGGGTTGGGAGCGCGCACTGAGCGCCGCGAGCCCGCCGGCTTGGATGGCGGCCGTGGCGGCTTTTTGCCAGCGCGGGGAGAGATGTCCTAGGTTTGCCAGGGACAGGCGGTCCTTTTTAGCTCTGTCAGTTTGAGGACTTCGGTTGTCGGCAGAGGTAGTTTTGGAGCGAGTGATGGGCGGCCGGGTGGCTTTGGCGCGGGCTGGCGATGGCGATCGATGGCGGCGGAAGGAGCGTGGCGGCGGCGGCGTCGGGCTGCGGTAGCGGTGGCGGCGCGGGCTCGCCCTCCTCCTGACCCGATCCCAGTCCCGATCACGGCCCCGATCACGGTCGCGATCGGAATCGGGGTCGCGATGGCGGATTGGTGAGGGGGAGGGGGACGACCGCGTGCGCGACGGTCTGGAGGAAGGGCCGGACATGGGCGGGGGTGTGTCTCGGAACCCGCGCGTCCGCGGCATTGGGGCTGTGGCGCGGGGTTCGAGGGGCGGGCGATGGCGGGGTTGGTCTTGTTGTCGGCGTAGCGGGGACGGCGATCGCCCGCGCCCTGAGCCCCGGTAGCCTCCTGCTGGGCTGCTGGCACGTGGTTGGCGCCGCTGCCGTGAGTAACCGTCGGAGTCTGACGGAGGGGAGGGGTATCGGGCCCTTCTGGCGTCCCATCTTGGAGGTTTTTGCTCTTCGGCCCACTCCCATGCTTCTCGTGGCGGCACCGGCGCCGGTGGTGGAGGCTTGTACATTGGTGACTGGGCTCTGCGCCCGCTTGGGGACGCAGCGTTGCTCGTCTTCAGGTAGTCGTACCCATCGTCCCAGTCGTTGATACGGCGGAAGGGGTCTTCTTGGCGTCGTGGCAAACGTCTGTTGCTCGGCATTCTTTCTAGGTTGAAAGGTGTGGTTCTAAGTGTCGGGGACTTTGAGGGGTGGTATTTCCGGAGAGGGGTGCGTTTGAAGGGATAAGTAGTTGAGAATGCCTTCTACAACGCGACTGCAACCGTAGGTAGGAAGTGGCGGGTTCCCGGCCGTGGGCTGATTTTATGGTAGCCGTTCGACGGTACCAATGATGGCGGGGGTTCAGTCGAAGATCGAAAGATCAAGAGACGGAACCGCAAATGAGACAGGCCGAGGCAATGTCGTTAAAAGGCGAGACGGACATGTGCGCCAAGCTACGGGCCCCGCGTAAAAAGACATCACCTCAGTCTTGCCGGCTGCGGCAATTCGTTTGCTGTTTCTGTGACTAAGCTGCATGATTACGACAGCAGCTGCGCTCATCTGGGTCCAGGGCGGCTCGCGTGGGTTAACGGTGCGTTGAATGGTTGAGTATAGACAGGCGGGCCTGCGGTGGTCATGAGTACCGGCGTCCTGGAATTCTCAGTGGTCCTTTTCCCCTGGACCCACAACGAGCGCACGCGGTTCCGATGCTATCAGCTTCCGATGGCCCCTGTGGTCCCGTCGATCGCTGGGCCTCCCAACGTCAGCCGATGTGGGCAGAGGGTCGCCACATGACCCAGGGGTCCGGAAATGCCGCTGGGTCCCCGCCAACGATGGATCGGTAGCCCGCGTTATGCGTCATAAGGCGGGCCGCATGTGGGAGGGAACCAGGGCCCATATGTGCCGCGTCTTGCGCTCGGTGACATCTGGGCAGTCCGGCGGTCAGGCCACGAAGAAACTCTCCTTCTTCCGTAGCACTCCTCCCTAAACTTTTGAGAGTCCCAGTTCTACACGCTTTAGCGACCTGTGAATTCGCGTCACCCGCCGACGGTGCACACCTAAACCACAATGCTCTAATTTGGGTTTTGGCCACTGGACGTTTCGGCGCAAGTCGGCAATCATAACCCCCTTGGCAGTTTCAACGCCAGTTGCGGCCGCCCTTAAATCACTTTATTAGTCTCGGACAAGCCACCACTAGTATTTGTTTAGTTGCGTTCGAGAGTTGCTCGATTACCTAACCTCGCTAACGTAGACATCCAGCACTAGAGCTGGCTTGAAGCAAAGGTCCGGGCGATATTCCTGTCTCATAGCCACAGTCACTTCACCCGGCGCTTTGAGATGCCAATAGGACGTGCAAAGCCCCCCAGGCGGCACCATCTCCATTGTTTTCGCTTCGAGCTTCGCCTCAAACAATACCCGAACCAGCCGCTCCACATGCTTTGAGCACTCAAACCCAAAGCGGCTCAGCTGTTCCCTGAGTAGAATAACCGCGGCCATATCCAGATGGTTCAGGCACGCGAGCACAATTCTCGGCCTGCCAATGTTCCAGGCGAAACAGCCCAAAAAGAAATCCAAAGGCGCCCGTTTCGTTCCAACTCGGCAGTGTATAAAGTATGCGCACCAGCCTCTGGATACGTTGTTGCATGCAAAGGAAACCTTGTCATGCAGGTCCTGATGGCTTGTCGGCATGGGCAGGCAACTGAGTATCTCCTGTCCCCTCCATTGAACGAGTAGGACAGAATGCCTATTTCCTAGCACCGGGTTGCTTGCAGAAAAGGGGAATCGCACCGGAAGTTTCGTGCATAAAGTGACACTCTCCACATACAACCAAACGAAGCCTCTGCGCTCGAGGTCCATCGAGGATCCTTCACCAAAATCGATTATAATGTCGGGGTTGTACCTTGCATATAATCCTCCACCAATCTTGCGCAGGGGAACACCTAGCATCTTCCCTCCCATGGTGCAATGGACGTTCAGTACCACTCTGAGAACATCATTGCGATGACTGGCATGATGAACTAGGCTGGCCTGGAGTTGGACGCCTCTATTGGTAATGACAAAGCTGGCATAGATGGAATCTCCTGGCGTCATTTCGATATCGCCACAGCGGGCAAACTGTCGGGGTGACTCGGCAAGCACGCCCGCATATTCGCGGCAAGGAACTCTGTCGTAGGTCCAGGCGAAGATACTCAGGTCAGGGGTGGTCTGGACGATGGCCTTCTGCAGGCGCCCAAAAGCCTTCAAGCCCTCGCCATAGATCAACGACATGTTAACTTCAAATATTCCCAGGAGACAGTACGCCATGTCCTCGACCCGCGTTGTCTCTCGCATAGAAGCCCATGACATCCGCTTCGCCACAGCAAAGTCGGACAACACGGCGTCTTTTCGAAGAAGCGCTTCGGGAATTCCGGTAATTAAGCTCAACAATCCGGCCAAGTCCCGCTTGCTCCCCCTATACCCCCACCCCTTATCAAAGAACAACACTTCTCTCGGCGCGATAAGCTCTTGCAGCGTCCAACCGCGCGTGAACCAACGGCACCTAGGCAGCACATTCACCAAGGCGTCCTCGTTCCCAGGCTCGAGATCAGCGAGCTGGACGTAGCATACGGCTGCGTTTTCGTAGAATGCATACATAGAATTGATGGCCTCGCTGAGCTCGGCGCTGCTCGTCTTGTCGATACAGCACGTGTCGACCCAGGCATAGTCGAGGGCGTCGCGTGTGCGGGCGAGGGCGCAAGTCTGTTGGATCTTGCGGAATCCGGCTTTTGCCTGCAAGGCAGCAGGATCGGTGGCGCTGGAGCTGAGCTGCTGTAGGGTAACCTCATCGTCCTGCCAGGTGTGGGAGAGAATGGCGTAGGGTGGGACGTCCGAGCCGATGAATTCCTTCATCTGCGGGACAGACGAAGAGTTGGACGTTTCGAGGAGCCTCATTGCGCTGATTCGAGGGGATTCGCGATTTGCAGAGAGAGTTGATAATCCGCCAGAGGGGGAATCAAGGTGAATCAGTCACAACGTGAGAGTAAAGCTACCCTTCAGCTAAATTGGATTAGCCTGTGCCGGGACTCCCCACTCAGGGACCGACATTAACTTACGCCGCAAATTATATCTACCAACTTTAACTTACTACAACACAGTGAATTCTGGACCAAATTGCACCAAGTTTTAAGAGCGTCTATCAGTTGCTAGCAATGGCCTATACTATGGAAGACCTTAAGGACGCTATCCATCATCTTGGAAAGGAGTGGTTCATATATAACGTCTAGGCATTCTTTGGGATTCTACGGTCGACGTTATCCTACTGGTTACGAGGTTGAGAATCTTAAGCAGGGGTAACTACATAAAGCCTACTAAATCCTTTCTGTATCGTAAGAGGCTCGATTGACTAAATGGACCTTCATCTAGAAGGTTAAAGGCTTCCCCCAGGCCTATACTGGAATGATGTAGAAACACACATCTATATCGATATGTCCAACAACAAGAGTGGATGACAAAGTGATCGGTGTCTAGGCAAGACAGACAGGCTACACCGTAACAACTGGGTCCCCGGGACAGGACAAGGACCAAAACAATATGTGCGAGTAGAACTCCTTCTGGCTAGAGGGAGACCACTGTGCATGCAATGGCAGTGTGTGAAGAAGGATAATGATATTCCCTGCTGTCTTGGTCGAACGGCCAAACGGCCCTACTTCTCGTGCGAAAAGAAATTGGCCCCACCTACAAGATCCAGCCAAACAAGTGTCGCCCTGGCGAGTGCCTCCTTGTGGTCAGAGCGTCCTGGCTCCCTGGGACAGTTTTCCCCGACTCACTTCGGCTACCAAGTTCTTAGTTACCTAGGATCTACACCCGATAACTCATCGGCAACTATTCCGCAACATTGAAAACGCTTTCTCTGGCAGTATTTTGAATTAAATAGACGCAGTATAAGATTCAGGCTCTAAAAGCCCAGATTGAGGATATTCGGCCTGTCAAAGGGAAGTTTGTAGTGGACCCGAATACCAAGTTCACTTTAATCGACCGAGCCCAAATCGAGCGCGGCCGTAATTATTGACGGTACACTATATAAAGGGGTTGACCAGAAAATGGTGGTAGTCAGTGGGTTCCTGTATAATAGTTCGGGCAAAAAGGAAGTCATAAGTAGGAGTTGATTTTGGCATGGATCTTGGGGTTGGTCCCGGCGTGGTATATGTGTGACGGCCCTGAGCAGAGACCAAGCTTCAAGGAGCTCGAGACAAGGATTCGCAATCAGCTGAATTTTAACGAACTGGAGGAATAGAAACTAAGGCGACAACGGAATGCGCGAGTGGGTACGTCGATGCTTTGGTCCACCTCCGCCTCCGCTTGATTTGGGTAGTGAGGACGAGGGAGACGAAGATGACGAGGAAGATAAAGGCGATGAGGAGATGACGACGATAATGAGGACGCGAAGGAGGACATTTATGGGGATTGGGTTGATGAATCCAGCCAAGAGGGAGAAGGTAGCGGAGGAGGCGACGACGACGTGGAAGATGATGGGCATAAACACAGTGAAGAGGAAGAAGACGCTGGAGGAGGCGATGATGATGATTGGGACGAGGGATTCGATGACTATGACCCATTCGAAGGCCGCGGCACGCCACGTTAACCAGACTCCCCATATGTACCGCCACCAAGCCCCAAGCGGTGAGGAGTTCGGAAGAGAAGATACTCGTCGAACCCCCCGCCACGACAAAAGAGGCGACGGTACAAGTGATGATGGGAAAAGTGGCGATGAAGGCGAGATGTTAGATAAATGTAGCTAATTAGATGAACTTTTGCAAAGTACCGGCACACCGCAAGCCACATGCCGGACTACTTTCAACTGTCTCGCCTGTGATGAAAGTCCAGAAGATAATCAGTTTCCAGAAGAGGAGAACTACCTGACCAGTGGTATAGACTAGGACTTGTAATTGCACCCTCCGAATTAGTTTGACAAATACCGCACCGTCGACACCATAATTTTGCAACCTCATTCCTACCAGCCTACCCGCCTCGGTCATACACGGTGCAACACGGATACGACAGAACCGACCTATCAGCGCCGCGAACCACCGCACGCCGTCCAACCGGACACCGGACACGGATCGGGGATTCCCGGCTCCGCCTCTCCGGCCGCCATCCCAGCCCGAACCTCCCGTTCCACCAAGACAATTCCTCCCTCTCCTCATCGCCTAGCCGACGACCGGTTTGTATCACCGTATCCTACCGCGCCCTATCCTAAATTCAATCCCACCCGGCATCCCTAGCCCAGTCGTCACCATGGGCCCCACCGACCGCCGCAAACCAGGGGCCATACTCGTCCACTCCCGCCTCACCCGCCCCGCCGAATTCACCGCGGCCGACCTCAATAGCTGGTACGACGCAAAGCACATCCCCGAGGTGCTCGCCACGCCAGGTGTGCGCGCCGCGGCGCGGTACCAGATGGTCGTCCACCCCCTGCCGCGCGACGCCGCTGCCACGACTACTGCTCAGCCAGAAGAGGACAAGCGGGAGATGCCGTACCTGGCCGTATACTGGCTGGCTGATCTGGGGTGGTTGCACGAGGAAGGGTGCGAGTTCTGGCGGCTGCCGCTGGGGTTGCCTGGCCGAGAGGGGGAGATGGTTTGGGATGTTGGGGAGTTTGAGACGCAGGTGTGGGAGAAGGTGGGTGTTGTTGATAGCGGTGGTGGTGGGAGTGAGAAAGGTTTGTGAAGGCTTTTCAGGGCAATTTACTTGACTGTACTGTGAGTTGATGATGCTGAATTCTTAGAGCTGGCCAAACGCGTCATTCTTGTGCTTCTGGGTGCTGATGATGGAGATGGGATGGATGTGGACACGGTGCTTCGGACATCGTTACAGGGCCTGGAAGATTACCGGTGGGTGCGGTCGACACTGCTCAAAGTGGATGAAACTCGGCCATGTCATCCGTCTGCTCAAGGCCAGGCGAGAGCAGAGGGATTGCTCCCCGGAGAGAAGAAGTATTTATGTTTTGTAAGGCGTGGCCGTATTTCGTTCCCATTAAGGCTCCCACGACTAACGAGGCTCCTAGCATGAGGTTTTCGATGACGCGACTTCCGGATCTGGAGTCAGCATGCCGGATGCCAATCAATACACACTGCTGAGCGCATTCGGGGATATTGAAATGTCAAACTAGGAAACTAGGCTGGACTCTTTCGAGGCTATGATTACAAGGCCTTTTTCGGTAATATTACGACTTGGACTTGGCCCTGAGCATCCACCAGCCTGCAAGACCGACACCGACGGCTGTGATTGTTCCCGCTCTCCTGGGAATGAAATGTTAGCTGTAGAACGGGGATTGGAGGCACACGGTTTCACTGCACCAGTTGACCGGGTTTCGCTGCGGCCCTGGGGGCTCCGAACCGCCCACGCCACCCAGTTCTTCCTTGTCGGTGTTTACAAACCGCACTTGCTGGACGGGGGCGAGCCGTTGCGGCAATCTCGTCGTGGCGAGTCTGAGTGATGAAAGCGACGCAAGTGTCCTGGGGGCCATGGTGTTTGAGCGATTTGCGTGGTATGATGTTTCGGGACAAAGGGTAAACAAACCAGGTGCTTTTGCCCTCTGCTCTTACTGTAACCAAGACTCTGGCTTCTCTTACCAATGGACAATTACCTAGAGTATGACGACACCATTACCCCGAAGGGGAATCGCTGTGCTCACGGTTCCACACTTTCAACCTTCTTGCGATTCAGCATCAGATGACGTCACTCGAAATCGGGTTAACGCTATCCCAGACGCTCCAGCGCGGCAGTCGCGGCCTAAGTTCATGCGGAGCTTGAGATGAGACATGTGCCTCTGCTCAATTTGGTGGCGGCCTGTTGGCTGCAAGTTATGATGCCTCCCGCATCTGGCCCAACCCAAGGCAGTTCTCATTGTCTGATCGGTGTGCCTGGCCACCTTCGATCCCGCTTTTGGCAGTTGGATGCGGGGAAACGGTCGAAGTGGGCACCGCCATTGGCTTCGATGATTTGGGAGGCAGCAAAGATGCAGCAAAGATGCAGCTACAGCGCCCAATCAGAGTGTATGGGAGGAGGCAATTCTGCATGGAGAGTGCATGACGCCCGCCTCTTTGCAACTTGTGTAGTAGAGGGAGTCGGGAATTGGTGCGGCCTCTTACTACGCTTACAGTTACTTAAAGGGGATACCAGGTCTGTAATCGCCCGGTTTACGATTCTTCCCAGACTCGTCGATAACATTCCGCGCCGCCAGGCCCTACGGGGTCTTTCGTCCGCGCAACCGTCTAATCGGTCGAGTAAGTCGCCGTCATCTTATCCGTGAATCCCTGCTTTCCTTCGCCTCTAACTTGATATATGTTCAGACTTTTGACCTCCCGCCCGCGGGGGCCATTTCAGCCCCCGCGTTAACACCCACATTTCGTGGTCATGGAGTGGTGGTCATGAAGGAGAAGTCACCACTGTTGAGCCCGCGGCGGCCGTTAATGGTGATCAATCTGTGCTTTCGGGACCCTCAGATTTTCATTCATTGCTGCCGCCGGCGGCCCAACAGTGGGGACTCCTCCCTCAAGATCATTCCTCGGGGGTGGAGTTACGGAGGATTTGGGGATGGCAAGGATTAGGAACTGCACAAATCTTCGACGACACTATTGTCACGAGTTATCCACATTCGAGTGATTCGATCGACCTCCCTGCTGACTCTGGAGAGTCGTTTTTGGACGCAGCGGAATCGGAACTCGGAAACTTCACTTATCCGCTGCCGCTTGGGCTTCAACTCCCCCAGGCGCCCTCGGTTCCGTTGTTCAGCTACAGAACGACCCACGGCCCGGTGCTCGATAGTCCGCTTCTCGATATCGCCAGCGTGCCGAATCATGCAATCGCTGGCTATCCGCTCTCCAATTTGGCCGTTCAAAATGATTCAGTCGACATCGCTTGGCCGCATCTCGCGCCTGCGGGCTGGCCTGACGACCTCCAGACGGCTTCAACATTGGGTACGGGCTGGGACTTCCCCGCATTTGCGGCCTTGGGCTTCGCCGATTCCCACAATCCCTTGCATGATCCATCATGCTCGACGCTGCTCATGGTCGGCTCAGATGAGCAACAGTCACCAACTGCTGCGGGATCGAGTCCTAGAGCGGCCGCCAGCGGCCCCGCATCACAATGTGCAAGCAGCCCTTCGACTGCTATCACCAAAGATGCTCACCGATCGGGCCCTTATGCGTGTTCCGAGTGTCATGTGGTTCGTGAGACCCACTCTCAACTTTTGTGGGTCTCCCCAGCCTCACCCCCTAAACCCTGGGGTCATACTAACCCTAAACTAGACACCACAAGCGGTATCACTCGAAGCGTTTTGCTTGTTCCCACCCTGGGTGCAAGGAGAAATTCAGCACGCGGCCAGATCTGGAGCGGCATCTAAAGACAATCAAGCATGGAGGCCAAAAACAGTTGCGCTGCCCGATGTGCTTTATCGAATTCACTCGGAAAGATAACTTGCGACGACATTGTAAAAACGCCTGTCGGGTTCGACGGCGTTCTGAATGAAGACCGTGGGCCATACGCCCACGTCTTCTTTCCTGGGGGCAACCTGCTCTCGCTCGAGGCTCTCTCAGACAGCCGCGCGAGCTACTAAGGGTTGCATCTTGCAATTTCTCGGTTGCCCCTTTGGCACTTCGCTTTTTGACGAGGGTGGTGTTCCAAACTCGGCCCAATACATTTGGTCTCGTGTGTGGAGGGTTGGGGATGGGCGCTACGGTGGTACACATTTGTGTCTACTCGTCAAAACGCGGAAGGGGTCATTTGCCCCTGATGTCAACCTAATAGTAGCTCGCGACGGCTGCGAGAGAGCCCAGGGCGAGAGCATCTAGGTAACGGCACACCCTAACATCAATGTCATGGACGGGTGTTGGGGTTGGGTCGGCGGAGCCTGATCGTTGATCAAGGCTTTGTCGATAGCGAAGTGCATTCAAAGCTGAACAAACATGTCTTTGTCAGCTTATAGATTCAGACAAGTAGAATGTCTGGGATCTGTGCTAAGTGTCGTTGCTAGATAGCAATAGAGATGTGATCACTGATGAACTAAATTGGCCATGTCATGGTCTTAACAGTTCCGTGATAACGCCGGTGGCTGCCCGTTTTGTGTCCATTACGTCCTGAGTCTTAAAGCCTGTGCTTGGAGTTGGCGCTAGGCAGAACACGTCCTCCCTAATCTGGAGATTAAATGTCTACTACCTAGTAGGACGACGGATCAAGTAGAACGTAAGCTAAACGGAAAGACAAAGTAAACAAACGTAAGAGGAATAATTAGCTCCAGGATTGTCTTACAACGGCGGGAGATAAGGAACATTTTTGGTAGCGTGACGCTAATTACTGCTGTTGGCTCAACGGGGCACTGCTACTGTACCAACAGGGGAGGGCACATGCTGTATGATTGGCCGAAATTCCAAAGCGGAGCACTCGGCCTGTGAGGTGATTGCCTAAGCTGCTAAGGTACGGTACACAGCCGCAGCCTCGCGTTTTTCTACTCGATTACGCGAGTCCCAGCAAATACTACTCACTTGCAAGACAAGGTGCAGTCGCCATGGCGCCGCCTCTCATTTTCCGAACGGTATCGCGGCGGATACTCCGCCCGGCGCCAACCCTTTCCGCTTCGTCGTCAGCCACGCAGCCCTACCATCATATAGCTTCCATCTCATCGTGCTCTCTCGGCGGCCCGGGAACCAAATTGGCGTCTTCACCATCCGAGCCGCGACGCTTTCCGTCTCGGGGATTCGATGTCGTCGACAAGGGTGAGGTGATTGAGGAAGAGGGACTGCCGAAATACAAGCCCGAGCATTTCTACCCGGCCCGGCTGGGGGAGGTTTTTAATGACCGCTTCCAGATCGTGACCAAACTTGGCTACGGCTCGTGCTCAACTATATGGCTTGCACGCGACCTTCAGTAAGTGATCCACCAAGTTCGGCGTGATTTCTGGTTGACCATACACCCTAGCGATCATCAGTATGTGGCCCTCAAAATCTACATACATAATTCTGCCTGCCACCGCGAGCTTCCGTTCTATGAGCGCCTAAACAGGGAATTGCCCAGCGAACATCCAGGCGCCGGAAATGTCCGGAAATTGCTAGGCTCCTTTGAGATTGCAGGACCCTATGGAAAACACATCGCCCTAGTCCTCCAAGCTTCCCAAATGAGCCTGCTCGATATGGATACCGTATGGATGAACGGCTGCGGCCTCGGTGAGGCGCTTGTAAAGGGTGCTATTCAAGAGCTTCTCAAAGCAATTGATTTCCTGCACACAGATTTGCAAGTGGTTCATACCGGTAGGCAACTCTTTTCGTATTATCTTCATGCGGGCTGCGACTGAACACCATTAGATGTGCATCCGGGCAACCTGCTCATCGGGTCGAATGAGAACTCCCTCTTCAAGGTGCTAGAAGATCTCGAGATTTCTAGCCCCGTCCCTCGCAAAGAGCATTCGGATAGGACCATCTACTTCTCCCGTGTCATGAAGCCCAAGGTTGGACCGCTCCTCCTCTCTGATTTTGGAGAAGCTCGGTTAGGACCTGGTCCCCACACTGGAGACATTATGCCAATACCTTATCGAGCCCCTGAGATCATTCTGGGCCTTCAATGGAGCTACCCAGTTGATATTTGGAGCGTTGGGCTCACTGTAAGTGGAACGGTGACTGGAATTCCTTTCCCCTCATTGCCCTGCTCACATCTACTAGGCGTGGAGTCTCCTGCAGGCAAAAAACCTATTTAGCGCCCGAAAAGACGATGGGAGCCTTTCGGATGGCGTTCACTTCTCCGAGCTCATTGCCGCGCTAGGTCTGCCTCCTGCCGAGCTCCTTGACCGGAATCGCGAGAGAGCGCTTGAGTACTGGGATGAGCATGGTTCGTGTATAAAAGCACTCCCACTTGGTGGCATCACTAATAAGTACCCTCCATTGCAGGCAACTGGGCCGGGCTTGTTCCCATTCCAATGGAGAAGACTCTGGAGGCTACTGAAACCAAGCTGAAGGATAAGACCAAATTTCTTCAATTCATACGGAGAACTCTAGCTTGGGACCCGCAGAAGCGCCCGACCGCCAGGGAACTGCTACAGGATCCGTGGTTAACGAATGAGGATTGACCGAAGGTACCTCCCTTATCTGGTAACATTGTATCTATATTAGGGCCCAACATGATCACATTCCCCCCTCGCTGCTCGGAATCCTAGGTAACTAGCTCAATTGCGATATTTACGATCAAAATGTGAGAAATCGCAGGGGCTGGTCCTAGACTATATCTTCGTCATGACGCTTACCTCGCAAAGGGGCGGATAGCGGTTAAGTCGTGGGAGGTTGGGAATTACGCGCTGGTTCTAAGTGCCCGCTTCCATCTGTATTAATAAGTAGGGATACGTTATCTAATCTTAACTTTATTCTCATAGTTTTATGTTCGGTGCGGCCGATTATAGCAGAAACGCCCGAGAAACAATGGCGTGATGGTCATACCACACGTGCCTGTGCGGGTGCCGCGTCGTCAGCAAGTGTTGGTGACAGTGGAGCTCGGGTTGATCGCCGACTTGGGCCCTGATGTGTGAATATTGGACGCTAGTTGGGATTCCTGCATACGGGTAGACACCATCTCGCCCATTGGGGGCCCAGTTGTATATTCCCTGGGCCAGAGGCGAACCGGAGAAAGACGGAACGACATAGGCCGTTCTCGGCATTTGGTTCCGCACATTGGTCTCATAGCAACCAACGAGAAATAGCGCGAGCTGCACTAGTCTGTGTATACTTGTTAGAGTATGCCAAGCAGGGAAAGGTCTCTGAAAAGTGACTTACACTAAGAGAGACATGAACGCAATCATAACGTAGCCCTTGCCCTGTATCTCGCTCCTCAGGCCCTCATATTCTTGGCTGTCTCTGTATCTTCGAATGTCATCGTTGTCGTAAGGTTGGTTCGGATTTGGAGTGGCGATTAACCGCCAGGCGTGGCCCAGAATCCCCATAAGACCAATTATACACGTCAATATTACCCAGGCTAGGCAAAGGATCAAATCGACACCGACGATCGCCCCAGGGTGGATGCCTCTCTTTCCGCCCCGCGTTCAGATCCAGGAACCTTCCGCAATATCCCAGATCAAACTCAGGGTGAGCTGGTGAAGAAACTTGTCAGCTAACCCCTGCCTGCTTGGATAGGCGGGCTATGACTTGCGGGAGGCAATACGTGGAACAGCACAACGGAAAGTGATCCTACATCCTCCATCGCTGCGAAAGAACCAACGGCGCTCGCGAGAATGATGCAAAATAGAGCCGAAGTGACGCGGAGCGCCAGCTTCGACTTCCACATGGCCGGGGCGGAGACATACGGCGGCGGTGGTCGTTGTGTCTCCATTGCATCGACGCCACGCAGGATCGTAGATGGGCGAGAAGTGATAGGTTGATGGTCTGATCTCGAGAGGAAGTAGAGTGGGCTCTCCGTTAATTAGGGCAACCTCGCTTTATGCGCACGGCGATGGACTCGAGAAACCCAGCGAGCCTGCCTGAAATCCAGCGCCAACGAGATTAGGTTTGCTATCGGGCAAATGTGTACCTGCTTTATAATGTAGCATCCCCCCGGATAAGGAGCGCTAGTAATTAACTATCGCATTTCCTTCGCGTTGCCTCCCAAAATGTTCTTCTCAGCGTCCTTGGATGGAATTAAGTTTGAGTTGTAAGACGCGAGATAATTATAGACTGTCCGGTAAGTGGGGTGTCCGGTATGTGGGTACGGCGACTTAACGAAATAGTTACATATTTAGGCCTTGCGTTGAAAATGGGGGGCGGATTCAAGGAAGCCGCCATGGTTGTAAGAATTGGGCGTAAATAACGCCAATGAAAATTACGGTACCTATTACAAGGGTCAGTTTTGTTGTGGTTACCTGCAGGACTTGAAATCCTTCCAAGTCCTAGACCCTAACTGTCGCCTAAGCGCTGGAAAAGCCCATTTACTGCTGCCATTTCTTCTCAATTACATGTACATTTGTAGATTTTACTTTGCTCGCCGTTCCATACACAGCGGATGCGATGAAGGAACTTGAAGTGCGAGATGCCGCCGAGGCTGCGGCGGAAAATTCCAAGCCGGAGCTCGGCAACAGTGTAGGCGGCAACAGCACGGCCACACCTGGCGCCAATCTTCACGGGCCCCAACTGTGGGCGGTGGTTGGCGGCATGATGTTAGGGGTCTATCTCGTGGGGTTGGACTTAACAATGCTATCGACGGTATGTGGTATCTACCTCGGACGAATTCTCTCCTTTCGCCACACTAAGGCTCACGCTGCCTACAATTAGATTGTCCCAACACTTACAGATTACTTCGGTACTATCAATGACGTTGCATGGTATGAAACAGCATATGTCCTTGCTGTGTGAGTATCTCTTCCGACATAGGACTCCCCTACCCCCCCGACCCCTGACACAACGCAGGTGCGTCCTCATCCCTCTCGTCGGGAAAATCTACACCATCTTCAACAACAAATATACCTACTTCGTGTTTATGGCCGTGTTCCAGGTAGGCAGCATAATATGCGCCGTCGCCAAGTCGAGCCACGTCTTCATTATCGGCCGTGCCGTTAACGGTATTGGATCCGCCGGCTTGCTAAGCGGTGCTCTTCTTATTATCTTTGCGGCCTGTAGCCCCAACATCCGCCCTGTTGTCACCTCGTTTGCCATGTCGCTAATATCGGTCGGGGCGATCACCGGTCCGTTGATAGCCGGCGCCCTGACTGATCACGTCACCTGGAGGTGGTGTACGTTCCTCGTCCAGCTCTGCCTTGGAATAGCGGACTAATCAAACCAACTATCAGGCTTCTGGATGTTTCTACCGTTTGGCGGCGCTGTAGTGGCCGCCACGTTACCCATCACCATTCCTGAACAGACGCCAAAACCCCCATTCCACGAAGCTATCGCGGCGCTACAAAAACTCGACGGCATAGGCTTCGTTATCTTTGCCGGCCTAACGACTATGCTTCTCTTCGCCACGACCTGGGGAGGCGGGCTATACGAATGGTCATCACCGACCATCATCGGCCTGCTCTGTGGCGCAGTCGGCCTTACCGTAGTGTTTGGCGCGTGGATCCGGCATGCAGGCGACGACGCCCTGATCCCACCGTCTTCCCTCCGCCGTAGATCGGTTGCAGTTGGGAGCGTCGTCATGTTTCTTCAAGGCGGCGCAACACAGATGATTCCGTACTTCCTCCCTTTCTGGTTCCAGGCAATACGCGGTGACTCGCCTGCTGCCAGCGCTGTGCACATGCTCCCATCCTTAATATCCAATATTATTGCCTTGATCGCCTTTGGCGCGCTAGGTAACACCCCAAGCTCCCTCTGCAGCCCATCCACTAACCCTCTATTCCGGTCAGTCCGCAAATTTCATTACATACCCCCTTGGTCCATTTTTGGGAGTCTACTTGCAAGCGTCGGCGCGGGCCTCCTTACCACTCTATCCCCGACATCCACAACTGGTCAGTGGATCGGGTATCAGATCATTACCACCTTTGGAAGAGGCATGGCCTTTCAAGTTGTCAGTTCTTCAACTCTTGCCGTTGCCGCTACCGAGAAACTGACCGCTGGCGCCAATAGCCCGTTGTTTCCGTTCAAGAACGAGTGCCCTCCAATGAAACTGCCACCGCTCTCGCAGTAATCAACCTCTTCATGAACCTCGGCTGCGCCATAGCTGTCGCGGCGAGCCAAACAATCTTCCATAATTATTTGCCTGTACTCCTTGCCCAGCATGCGCCAGGTGTCGACCCTATGTCAGTAATGGACGCTGGGGCTACCAACATCCGCGAGCTTGTTTCGCCCGACGAGCTGCGGGGGTTGTTGGAGGCGTATAACACAGCCTTGACGCAGATATTTGTAAGTCCGTTTCCTTCCGCAGGTGTAATTCTGTGATTCGATAATAACTTTGCGAGGCACTCAAGTACTTGCCTGCTGCTTGTTCAGGACTGTCGTGTTTGGTTAGTGTTGGGATGGGCTGGGGGAGTATCGGTGTGGACGATGGAAAGAACAAGGCGAACACAGACGAGGAGGCACCGGCCGCCAAGAGCTCAACGATGGCTTCCCCTAATTGACCATCAGGATTCTACCCTACTAACCCTCTTTTTTCTACCTGTTGGAACCTGACTGTTCCCCGACGGCCCAGGAAATAGGTTCGGATCATGATCCACGTTTCAGTAGTCGGCGATCCCATAAAGTCCGTTAGGTGGTGACTGCGGTAGCATTGAACACGGGGTCTTGGGCAAGCATGAAGAGCGAGTAAGGCGTGATGATGAGTTAGACAAAAAACGTGGCAAACAAATTTCGATTTATTTAAAACAGCGGCCTGAATAGAAAGGAACTAGGTTGAAATTATCATACGCGCCACTTCATGTCGGTTAGATCCAAGTGCAAGTCCTCATGCCACATTAATGCAGATTAATTACAGGCATATGACACATCCATCGAACCACCACAAACCAGCCGGAGCCGGACTCGGCCAACGGAATCGGCCGACGGACTCGGCCGGACTTTACAAAAGCCGGGTCCGAATTTCCCGACCGGTGGCCTCGCCCTTTTATACCATAGTATTACCTAGGTGTATAAGATACCACAAAGCCGTGGCCAACAGAAAATTCATCCCATCTCACTTCTTACACTTCCCAGCCTCATCCCACGAAGTCGCGTACCGACGCTTGTGAATATCAACGTTGCCTAACGGATTTCAAGCTTAAGATATCTCTTATCGGTTATGGCTTCGCAAACGCTCGCAGACAAACTGGACGCTATCGCCGAGCGGCTAAGCATCGCCGCTCAGCGGCTCCGATCAGGCGCCATGTCCTTAGAGAAAGACACGCACGAACGGATGGGCCTAGTGATGGCTGGTGTCGGCTTGGTAAACATGGTCAGCCAGCCAAGGGACAAGATGATACTGCCGTTGATCCAGTTTGCACACTTCACCGCGATTCGCATGTTCATCAAGTGGAAGGCCTTTGAGAAGATTCCCCTTGCCGACGGTGCCGCCGTTTCGTATGGCGAGCTAGCTGAACAATTGGGGGCTGATCTGTCACTGATCAGTAAGGCCGACGGCCCTTCCTTTCCTGTTTCCTTCTCACCATTTGCATTATGACAACGGAATACCAAGCTAACGCATCTCAGCTCGCTTCGCGGGGTGTCTTGTAGCCAATGGCACCCTCAGGCAGATCGGACCGGATAAGCTTGCCCATACAGAACTCTCCAAGTTTTACGTCTCGGAGAACCCTATTTGGGCAATGGCACAACTTGGGTACGGTAGCCTCCGGACTGCTCGTTTACCTGAATGAATAAATCTTTGTATTAATACTGTGGCTAGATTTGACAGCCAACTCACCTCCTTTGTAGCCATGCCAAAATACTTCGACCACTTCGGCATGGTCGAGCCCACCAACCGCCTACAGACTGTCGTCGCCTTTGCCGAAGGCCAGCTCGGCTCAACAGTCTGGGAAATCATTCAAAGGGACGAGCTACGCTTGAAGACGACTACACTAGCCATGGGCGCCGCAGAGGAGCATATGCCCGCTCTTGGTTCCTACGATCTCAGCTGGGTTGTACAGGTAGCAGCCAACTCTGGAGACAGGCCTCTGGTCGTCGATGTCGGCGGCGGCAAAGGGCAGGCGCTAAAAAGCATCTTTACCGCAACGCCCGGTCTTCCACGTCACCGATGCGTGCTTGAAGACCTGGCAGAAGTGGTCGAGGCGAGCAAAGACGATCCCGAGCTCACCGATGTGAAGAAGGTTGCTATTGACTTCCACAAGGATCAACCTGTCAAAGGTATCATAGCTACTACGTGCGTGAAGTGCTCGAATGTTTGACCATGACTGACTAGCTGGATTGTAGGTGCACTGGTTTACTACATGCGTCGGTGTCTCCACGACTACTCGGACGAGGAATGCGTAGGAGTGCTGCAACATATCTCCTCGGCTATGGCAGCTGACAGCAAGCTGCTGATCGTTGAGACCCTCATGACAAACCCGCCGTCACCGCTGCAAGCCGCAATGGACTTCATGATGCTCACGTTGTCGGGCAAGGAGCGAACGCTGGAGGGATTCAAGGCCATCACTGGGCGCGCGGGGCTCAAGATTACCAAGGTTTCGGAAATTCCCGGTTTCAACGCTGTTGTTGAATGTGGGCTAGCTTGAGCTATGGCATGACAAAGAATGAGGAGCAAGATAATATCGGAAATGCCGATACTCTATGTTATAGGTAGAGGTGAAGGGGACCACGGACGTAGGAGTCTTCATCAAAATCCTCACTCCTCCTGTATAATCCTAAATTTACATCATACTAAAGGCAACTGGAAGAAGGCGAATCTGGAGGATAATCTATAATAATATATGACTTGGGCCAAACGTACGTATTCAAAACCTGGGTTCGGCTAGAGCGAACTAGAGTACAATTAGGTCGGTGTAAATCAGTTCAAGATAATCACAGATATGTCCTAGAATGGCCAAAGTTTTGACGGGCAAGGATATTAAGTTCGTCAAAGGATTGGAATTCGCCGGACGGTTGAGCTACACGGTCTAAAATAGCCTGGTTGTCTGCGACGAATCTGGGCACACGAAATTTTCTTTTTCGTTCGTAGTCCTGAGCTGGGGCGAGCTGTAGCTGATCTGTCCTGAGCTTTCCCTGATTCTTCCCTGAGTTAGGCTGATCCTATACGCTGCCGCTACACAGCCTCTGAGGCCCATTTTCAGTCACCCGGGCTAAAGTTTCGGGTCGGTGGAAAGACGCATAATCTGCAATGTGATACGAATCTGGGATAAAATTTCCTTTTCTTTACGCATGTGAAAGTGCTTATCACCTTATTAAGACAATAGGATTCCGTTGTTCTGTGCAGGCTGTGGAGGAAGGCATCCAGCCTGGGTAAGGTGGTGCCCAGCAGCGGTGAAAGCCCGCAACGCGGCAAGAGAGGCATATCATTGGCGACCTCAGACATTCGAGCTTGCTCAGGAAAAACAGCACAACAGTGGCAGCAACAGGGGCAAGGACGTACGACAAGACAGGTAGTCTTCCGAGGAGGCCCCGAGGAGGACGACAGTCAGGAGGGACAAAGGAAACGGCCCCGGGGGAGGCCCCAGACATTCGCCGTTGTACAGGAGCGGGCTGCGGCTGATCCAAGGCAAGGAAAATTTAACCTAGTGGCGAGGTCGGTTGCGAGAGCTTCAGGGGCCCAATCAAAGGCACCTGAGCCAGCAACGACTAGGTTGACAGCTAGATCTGACGACCTGGATATGGGAATGCAGGGGTATAATCTAGCTCCTTTTCTCTGTAGAGCGACGAACTCGACAAGAATGGCCTAGAGGCAGAAGGATACAGGTTTTTCACCCAGTGGGAAATCTCACACGGTTTTCCTGTACAACTAGATAGTAGAAAGACCGGCAAGCCCCTAGCTAAAGGCATAGCGGAGTAGGAGAAATAATAATAAATAGAACTGGGATAAAAAGTGGGTGCGGTTAGATAATGACTAAGCACATTGTCAATATTTGGGCGAATATTCGATATTGATTCGTCGACGGATCAATATATTTCCGCCCACCCTGCGGACACTTGTAGGTAGCCTACCGGCAATGCCCGCCATAGCAAACGGGCACCAGTGCCACAACGTGGCTAATTTGCTCCCTGCGGTTTGAAAAGAGACTGTTTTCAATTTGTCAAGCTGGCTGTAGACCCGTTGATAAACGCCGTGCAGTTTAGGGCAGCACTTGTGCTTTGATCAGTACACCCTTCTGCTCCTAGAGCGCTCCCAACGAAGACGACCTCGATTGCTGCAAAACTATCATGACCAACTCGTAAGCAATCTAACAATAGCGAGCATAGCAATAAACAAAGAAACATCTCGCCAGACCGATACTTACGTTGCCGTTGCTGCAATTATCTCTGATCTTTTGGCGGAGCTAAATATCCCCATCAACACAGCAAATGTAATGGTGAAGCTGGCAGTGGCGCCAATCCGCCCTTCTGTGGACGGAATCCTGTTGAGCGCAAAGATGGCGACAACCGGGAGAGCGGAAGCCATGATCGCAGCAACGATATTGCTCACACGGTTAACCCGGTCGCCACTATAAGACTTGTCCCCTGTTCTCTCGTCTAGGATTTGTCCAGACCCGATATATCGACCTAGGAAACGGTCATAGGCCTGCACGACCGAGTTGAGCATCCACTTGGTAAATGGATCGCCCTTAGCAGACTGAGGTTCGAGGCACAGGTAGGAGCTGACATGATCATCATGCCAGGTCTCCGTTTCAAAATTGGTGAGAAACGAGCTCCCACCCCGACTGTCCCTGAGCCATTCTTTGAGACTCTTGAGCTGAGACTTCATTGGCTTGTCTACCTGGCTTAGTGTGAACACTAAATATCCCCAACGTCAGGTGATTTACTCGTTCGTGATTGTGAGACAAGCATGGTTAACTCTCATATAGACGATTACTCACCCTGTATAAGAAGCTCATCTGCGGTTGATATCGATACATTGTCAGCAAGTTCTCATTCCGAAGCGATTAGAAACCAGAATCAACTCACTATACTCCTTTAAAAGTGCCTTAATAGCCCTAAGTTTGACGAACTGTGTGCTCGATGCATCACGCGATAACTTGAAGTTCCTACAGTAGTTTGAAGATGGAAGGCTTCCAGACATTACGTCCGCGACGCAGTCTATCCGGAACTCTTTCTCGAGCTGGACAATCTCAGCTTGGAGTGAGAGTAGACAGAGAATGTTGAGGTCGTCGAACCGGCGAAAAATTGCGATATCTTTCTCCTTCCCCATGAGGGTCGCCAGCCGAGGGTAGCTGTCTTGAGGATATTCCATGATCCCGAAATTTGTGAAAGTCTCCAGGAAATGCTGGACTTCAAAGTGAGAAATGCGGTGGGTGCAATGCGGGAAGGCTATGGGAATAGAAGGGGAAAATGGCGGCCGGGGTGGCAATATCGGTAGCAGCAGGGTTAGTTTCAGCCGCATGCATAATAGTCAGCCACCTTAGGAACGAGCCATCCCAGTGCTAGCTGGTTGGTAGACAGAGCTGCCCCCCCATCCAATAAGCTCAAAACAACGCACCATACCCGTTTCAGAGCCGCCGTATTGTTGCAAACACCGACTTCATTGGGCAGATGCATTGCCATTCCGTGTCGAGGACGAGCAGATATGCACGCAGGCCCATCCCTTTCAGCTGGTGAACGGTGAAGCCTGACCCAACCCATCCACATGTGTTATATATAGGTATTGGAGTAGTTGTTGGGGCGAGGCTCTGGTTTCTCTTGTTCGAATCTGTCCTTGGTGTTCTGTGATCATAACCAATCATCCCTCGGGAAAGTAGGCTGCCTGGCCAAAGAGCAGCGATGGACCCCTTTTCGACTGTTCTGCTCATCTCAACAGCGTTTTCTGCATTTACGGCGATAAACAATCTAATATCGGGTATTTGGAAGGCATTCAGAACCTTTCCCCAAAAGGTCGACCTTATCCAAAATGAGATAGGGACAATTCGGGGAGTCATCGACGAATGTTACCAAACAGTTCACGGGGGAGCAGTCCAAGCTCCCGTCCATGTTAAAGAGATGCTCATGGCTGCTCACGATCAACAACTAAAGGCCGAGGCATTGACTGTTAGGGGGCTGAACGCCACGAACAGACGGGTGAAGTTGGTCATTTTTGCCGCGACGTTGGAAAAGGAAGTCGACAGCGAGCTCGCCATCCTCCGCGATAAAGTCGGTTTGTTGCGTGACGCCTGTTCTGAGTGAGTTGAAGCACATCCAAAGATAATCAAGTGTCTGGCTCTCTGACACAAGTGTTTGCATCCAGGATACGCCTACGGAGTCAGCTTGTGGAGTTAAGGTAAACTGTTCACCCGGCCTCTCGGTGGGTTGGGGCTGGTTATCCGATCCCGTCGTTGACACTGGTGATAGTGCCGCCATGGCCAAACTTACAGAACTGTCCATGACAGCTTCTGTGAACTCCAGCACACGCCTTGCTGATGCTCCTTCCGAGTCTCCCTCGGAAGGGAGGACAAGCAGTCCTTCTCAGGAGAATGGGTCGAGACCCACTGACGAACAGCGACTGCAACTTGTCAAGGTCATCAAAGATCTTGCCTTGCAGCCGTTAAGATCATTAGAGGCAGACGATTTCTTCATCAACGGAACGGTACAGCTGAGCTACCCCACACTTGAGAGTGGCATGGTTTTAGTCGAAGATGGAACTCGAGCTCGGGGTGAACGGTTTCAGTACAAGCCCGCTCGGATCAAGATCGACACCGGCTCTGCAGCTGACTTCGTCACCCTCGAGTACTTAAACCGGGTGGGATACAATCTCGACAACCTGCAAGAAATCCCTGAAGGTGACCAAGAAGACGTAGAAGGTCTCAATAAGATCATCTACAGACCAACTCAACAGGCAGAGGTGCAGTGGTACCTACAAGGGGGAACACAAGTTCAGGCCACCTCGTTTCTAGTAGTAGACTCGGGTCCGTTTGATATGCTTTTATCGTCACGGAATTTTGTGCCCCTGGTTTCCTCTGCTCTTCCTCTTGTGAGAGCTCCGCGCAAGACAAGAGGTATGCGTCATCACACAACTGACACACGTATGCAAACTCAAAATCTAACATCTCGGGATCCAGAACAAATTAATGAAGAGTTCGAGGAAGAGAAAAGAAAGTTGAATGAGTCTAAGAGATTGGAGAAAGAGGCCTTGCTCGCAGCCATGGCGATAAGAAACCATGAAATTGGCCGAGTAACCACGATCCACAGCTCTGGTGCCCGGACCTCTGATGGGCAAGAGCTATCCAATCTAGAGCAAGGGCATAGGATGACGAGTGGTGTCCTGGGGCCGGCAGCCAATAACGCAGATGCACCACAAGGCGCGATCACAAGCGGGCCTCGTCACCGACGAGGTTTGTCATGGTGGCCGTTTAGATAGCGATGTTTGACTGAAGGCCGACTGCATTGTTGATACTAATATGGACTCATCTATACTCCTCAACGTATCAAATGCTCTTAAAACTATCGTTTTGCATAATATTAGAAAAAGACAATTCTTTCCAACTCCTAACACCAAACAACATGTTGTTAGGCCCACATGTGTTACCTTTTTGCAGATACATCTCACCGTAGCATTTTATCGTACCAAGGTCCCTGCAATCTGTCAAAGACAGGGTATTAACCATATTCGTAATTCGATAATTTATTATTATTATATTCCTACTCCGCTTTACCCAATCGGGTATGCCGGACCCTCTGACGCTAGTTACATAGGAAAACCGTACCATATTGGCCGGGTGAAAAACCTATATCAACGAGTAAAGGAAAACAACGATAGAGAGTGCCAGGTAGTTGCAAAAGAGAGAAGGGCCTTATATGGGCCCTGAAGACTTCCTAGTCTTCGACTTCGGCTTCGGGTACCTCCTCCTCTTCCTCAACTCCCTCTGCCTCTAGCTCTAGCTTCCTAGCTAGGCTATATTCCGCTAAGCGCCCCGAATCCATCAGCCAGCCCAAGACCTTCCTCAATAGCCATTGGTTCCAGAATCCCTCGCCCTGTAATATAAGTCGTAGATTTCGGTGAGTACGAATTTCTGTTCTTAGCCAAGTTCTAGGCTTCGGTGGTATTGGGCACCATACGACAAGGTGCTTCAATGTTTCCCTTCTCTCCCCACATCTGCAGTACGGAGTGAAGAGGTTTGAAACTCGTTGTTTGAAGATGAAGTCTTGGAGACCGATCGCCCCTGTACGGGCTTGAACCAGCAGAGAGCTCTGAGCTTTGGTTAGATTTTGGTGTTTTCGTAAGGTCTTGTCGGTAAAGATAGTGCCGGGAGGGTCTTCGTCAGCTAGCCTGGTAGGCCGGTCTCTGATTTGTTGTCTCCAGCGGCCCTCCCACGCTCGGATTAGCGCCTCGTCCGCTGTTGGTTCAGGTTGTTGTCGCCCATCATTCTGACTTTGATCTTGGATGCCCTGCCTGATTCACTGTCTGATAGTGGTGACGGATTTCTCGATGATTGTGGGTTGTAGTTGATTGAGGGGCCTTCGTCCCCATCTAGTCAAAATTAATAAAACGCTAGTCTGTATTCGTGAGAACGGCGTTGACGTTTTATTATCCTTGTAACCATGAGCAAAGGAAATACGACCCTAAGCTACATCAACCAAGCTTTCCGTTGCCGCCTTCTCCCCCCATCTCAAAGCGTCAAATTCCAACATCGTCTCCATCGGCCAAAACCACCACAAATCGTGTGATGGATGTAGATGGTCGGAGAAACAATTGGTGTTTGTGGCCAGATGTAAGCGTCCGTATTGGAAAACGCCCTTTCCATCTTTGTTGGTACACGAACAATGTGTGCTCCCGACGTAATGTGTGTAACCGGAAGTCTCCAACGGCTTGTGCCGAGTGGTCAACGAGAGCAATCTCTCCGACCCATCGAGACTCTGACTTTTGCCTGCCGGTAAACTCGCGGAGTTGCCAGATACGTTTGAATTGGTACTGCTTGGAATCGGCTCCCATTGGGGCGTAGAAGCCACCTGTTGGAACGTGGACCCTAGCTAAGGGGGTGCCAAGAAGAAGATCACGTGAGCTGGTGATATTACGTGTGTTGGGCGTCGACCAAGAATTAGGGCAGCAACAGACAGAACACACACAATCAAGATCATTGCTGAGGTCATCATATACCATTGTATTACCTTCGTTTACCACGTAGCGGTTCTGACACCACCCTCGGACACTACGCTGGATGTTGTCCAGAACAGACTCTGACGCATTACTTGTAGCAAGTGGTGCAAGTGGTGGCACAAAATCGCAAGAGAACTGGGTCCACTGTCGGATTGTTTTTATCGGCGTCGAGGGCGAGCCGTATAAGAATGGTGCAGTCTCTGGAGTAATTTCGGGGTGGCAAATGGTCAATGATACCGGTGGCCATTGCAAACTGAGGGTAATTGGATTAATTATAAGTCCTTGGTCTTTTGCGGGTTTCCAAAACCTTCACTGACGGATGAGAATTCGATTCTATTCATTGGGAGGATGGTGTCTTTATACCTATTACGCACTGGTCTCTCTTAGTGAGTTTCAAGGAGGGTTGTCTAACGCAAACTTTCTTTGCGCAAAGCCTCCTAGTTTGCAACGTGGCGGTTAGACGAAGTAAATCAAGATACCTGAATCCAGCAGGGGAACCCTTTCTCTGTGGCACTCGCAATTACCTTTAGTTGATAGCGCTGTTACTACTTTTTAGGCTATAGTTCTCGCGCCCTCCTATGGTCCTCCCCCAGGCTTTTACAGACATCATCACCACTCTTTCACCCTTAATTGTGGGCCAACCCATAGGGCTTTCTGCACATGGAGAACAGTCTCAGATGGATACTGTCCAAATGCACTGTTTTTTTGGCTGATTTGGGCCATATGATGATACTAGCCTAGACTGCCTTATTAGGTACTCAAACCGCTTATACCTCTCCTGTTTGACGGGAACCTGAGTGTGTGTGGTTGTATATGGGTCTGTGTGGATGCAGATGGATACTTGTGGACGTTGCCACACAAGGAAACTAGAAACGAACTAGTTATAACCACAGGAGAAAGTCCTTCTCGAACAACAAATCCTTCAGGGCGATTCGTCGGCGTCTGGTAGTGAACTGGATTATATACAACCCACTAATCCCAAATCTCTATTCCGAACGACTTCAAGTAGACCTCTCTCCAACAGTAATATCCGCCTCCCCACTACTAAAGTATCCCTCTGTCGCCAGAATGGCAAAATCATGCTTCCCTAGTGGCACATTTAATTTCTGCCACGCATCAAAGTGATCCTTCGGGGTGATCGTGCCTTCTGTCCGCCTTGTCCGGCGTATCGACCATACCTGGGTGCGAATACCCTGATACAGCCCTGGCCCAACGATACGCCTAATATAAACATCATACACCCCGCCATCGCTCGTAACACTTGCCCTCTTCTCAAGACCAGTTGATGGATCAAAAGTCCCGAAGTCCTCGACAATATAATACTCTAACCTGGAGCCGTCCATCCAGCCATACAGAGAGACGTATCCGGTGCCGGTAGTTGACCAGGTTCCCTTGTAGACGACGGTCCTGCGCATCGCGTTAGTTTCTGGTTGGGGATAGGAAAGTTATCAGAAGAAAAGGCCAGGCTAACTTCAGGTTGTCAGCGGACTCAAAGCCCCACCCCTTGCCGGCGAAAAAGCTGCCGGACTTGTGGGTATCGTTCCCCCATTGCACCGTGTAGCGACCGCCTTCGAGGTTATTGTATGTCACCGGCCCAGCACGGTCAGACCAGAAGTAGTAGTAGAAACCGCCGTTTGTGCCGTTACCCGGTTGGACCGCCTGGGCTGCCCTGGCGATAGTTGCCGCTCTGGGCCCAGTGGAAGGCACGGCAAGGGTACCCGTTATTAGAAAGGTAGTGAGGAAGGAAGGAAGCAAGTGCATTCTGTTCCCGTCAGTTCTCGTACGATCGGCGAAATCTCCAAGGTAAGCAAGATCAACAAGGAAGTAGAGCCGGGAAGAGCGAAATGATTGGAAACTGAAGTGGGATTCGAGTTAGTAGATAAATGAAATCTTACATATAGAGGGAACGGGTGGGCTTACCACAAATATCTTTCTCCACATTCTTGGGTTGCAAGAATGCTACCCCAGATCAGTGATGCACATTTAGCAAATATATACCCCCGATCCTTTGTGCTGGATCGGCCTCAAGCGCTCGAATGATATTTTGCCTCGGCGGTGCAGGTTCCGAGTTGTGGGGTTTGTCCTCTTGAGGAAGACCCATTGGGCTTTGGGATGGTAGCGAAGTGTGGGGTACGTACGTAATTATCGTAGTGTACCTCAAGTAACTACCTGAGGGACAACGTAGTATTGCGGCCTTAACTAGGTACTGTACCTACTGTAACAGCCTCTATTCCCGTCATCATTGCCTCGCGATCAATCAATAAATAATAACCAGGTTGCAAAGGAAGAAAGAGCCCCAATAAGACTCTTCAATCTTACGCTTGTAACATATACCACGATTGTCCTATTAAGCCCCAGTCCGGGACCATAATAAGGTACTCGATATGTGGTATCTCGTTCATAGTATATGCCAACCCGAGTGCTGCAATACGGAGCTGGCTCAGGAGGTTTATAAGTAAGTAGAATAGTATGGTTCATGCAGTTCTTGTCCAGCGCCGATTTCGATTTATAGTATGATGCCAAATCTAAGCGACCCGCTCCTAGGATTAATCCAGGGTACACTTCTCTTTCCCTCTTCCTACTACGCTCTATTCTGAGCCTCCTTTTGCTCCGTAAAGTGCGACGGCATCACAGCTAAACTTTGGGCTCCGCTACCACTTTGGTGCAACCTAGGACGATATCAGCGCTCGCAAACCTTGCAGCGCCGAATAGATAGTGAGCTACCCAGTACGGAGTACTGTAAGTTTTCTGTGGGTCTGCTCCACAGGTCGCATGGTCTGGGCATTGAATGTAAGTTCTACGCACTTGAGATGCTCATGGGGGAACTCGTAATCGCAAGATTGGCGGTTGGATATTACCTCGCTACTATTGCGTTGACCGATTCTAAACAATGCTTCCCACTACACCCTCAATAGGGTTCCCAACGTGAGCGACGAAGAAAACACCGGTGGTGCGCTGAACTCGGCCGAGACGGGAGCGACCGCCGCATACTCTCATGCTAAAGGGACGGCAAACACAATAGATATCCAGTCTACCGCACGGTTCAATACAAGTACATATATATCCCACAAAGTGATCGAGGTTTCGACGGGCAAGTGACCATCCACGGTTAGAGGCCACTAAGTGCCCGAGTGTACGGTCTGAAACACCTAGCTCTGGTATACGTTGCACTCAGGTAATTATACGTATAGGGCCCAAACTAGGTACAGTAGGTAGTCAAAGTTTACCTTAGTCTTCGTGATCACGGAATTGAATTTTTATTGTGCCGTACTTAAGGTGCAATTGCTAGAATGCAATTGCGGCTTCGCTTTTGCGCGACATAATTATTGCTTCCACAAACAAACCATGGCAAAAACCATCGACCCTCTGCCTCATTCCTTCCTCTCTGTCATTTAATTAAATACCTTACCGTTTTCCATCATTCTGCTTCCAATTGCACTTTCACTCTACCACTCGAAATACTTGTATCAGGCGTCTCAGCATTTCGATTAGACGTATCACAAGACACTATGCCTCCATTTGGCGCAAGTTGGCTCCAGCCCGCGACGGATTCAACTGAGATTCGGACGGTCGGTCCCTATGGAAGTGTTAATAATATCCTTAGGCGTGTCCCGGACAGGGACGATTTGTGAGTTTCGGCTGGTTCCATTTACCAGACGCTAGGTTGCGTTAATTGCACTGTACAATCACTAATACGTCACCCTCAGCCATGCAAACAATACTAGAGATCCTAGGTTACGGCCCCGTTACCCACGGCTAGTGCATACAATTCAATTCCCAGAGCTCGAAATGGCCAGTGACGGGCTCCAAGCCACATTCCCGCCCCGACACCAGGCGCTGCAAGCCCTTCGGTCGCGATGAGTTCGACCAGCTGATCGGCAGGTACCGCGCAGTGACGGGCCATTCTGCCACTTCGGTCCGGAGTTGATGGCGGCCTATCCCGACATCAAAGTCATCCTCGCTGAGCGGGATATCGACAAGTGGTTTGAGAGCTTCCGGGATATTGTCGCCAACTTCCCGTTCCGTCGCAATCTTTGGAACCGGAGGGAAAATCTCCTGTTGCCTGACGTGCGGCGACGGAGGAAAGCCTTTGACGCAATGTTCGGCGCAGTTTTCAATGCGGGATCCACTGAGGAATTTCTGGCACACGCTCGCGGCGTGTACCGCCGGCATTATCGTGAGATCCGGAAGGCAGCTCGGCCCGGACAACTTCTGGAGTACAAACTGGGCCCTGGATGGGAGCCTCTTTGCAAATTCCTAGGGAAGCCGGTGCCGACGGTGCCATTCCCTCTCGAAAATGACCCCGCTACCTTCCAACACAACCTGGCCAGGTATCGCTTGCTACTGATTATGAGAGTCCTGAAACGGTGGCTCTCAACGTTGGCGCCGTGGTTGTCATCGTAGCAGCGCTCTGGTGTCACCTATACTTACTGCTGCTATTGGCAGGACATGCGATGAGGTAGGACCTACGGAGATTAAGGTACCTGGCTTTACCCAGAGAGCCAACGCTCAAAGGATGGGCTGGGTCCTGAGGAGAGGCTGCAAGGAGTTCATATATTAGTGTGCTTGAGGCACTTTCCCTAACAGGCAACAGGCCATAAGTAGTTCATTGTTGGGTAATTGTTGAACTCTACAAGAACCATACGAAAACTCTAATTTCACACACAACAGACACCGGAGGAGTGTAGCTAGAATAGTTTAATATAACGACACTGTCTTAGCCGTGCCATCTTCAGCAGCTGAGGCCGGCGAGATTATGGTCTCTCCAGTGGTAACAAGCACAAAGTAAGCTTTTATCATCACCTAGACTGCCGCTTAGCAGCCAGCGGCTGTATAGTATAGTATCCCAACCCCGTCCAATTACCGCCACTACCTCAACTTCCCCCTCGTCCAAGTCCCCCTTCTTTCCCTTCTCCCCACTGATCCACCACCAACCCTTCCACATCGCTACTACCTCCTTCCACCAACTTCCCCATATTCAACCTCACACTCCACCGCACATAAGGCGTCATTCCTTTCTCGAGCCTTCCCTCCCCGACCCGAAGAAACCCTCCCCCAGGCGCCGAAATATCCGACTTGCCCCCTCCCCCGGCGCCGTAATGGTGACTGAACAGCGGCGGCTGCACCGTCACGCACACGGGCAGTCCCGCCCCGCCCCCACCGTTGCTATCCCCGTCGCCGGCGACAGAAGAGTGATACCCCCTATCACACCAATCCCCCAGCACCAGATCCCACCCCTTGGTCAGCCTCTCCGCCAGCCCAAACCGATACAGCAGTTTTCTCGCGCCCTGCTGACTGACGGCGTAGGCCTGGGTGCACGTGGTGCCGTTGGAGAGGTGCACCACGCGGGTATGTGGCGGGTAGAGCTCTGCAAGGGGGTCGGTGAGGGCGAAGGGGTGGGGTTTGAGGTGCCGGGGTGGGGGCACGGTAGGGTCGGAGGGGATGGCGACTCGCAAGGGGCTGATGGGGATGGAGTTGCCGTCCTGGGCCGAGGCCGCGAAGGAGGTGCCGCAGTGCCCCAGCCAGAGGAGGTCCCACGTGTCGCCGTACGGTGTTAGCTTTGGGCTGGGGGGTGAGGGGAGTTTGGTGATGGAAATGGACGGAGCAGGGTGGTCGTGGTATTTAGAGGATAGGGGTCTGCCGCTGCCGCTGCGTAGGGGCTGGGTGAATGCCTTCGCAGCGTGGGCAAAGACCTGCATTTGCGACTTGAGTCGGATGTCCCAGTCTGCGTCGTCTTCGAGGATGAGCGCGCTGGTCATATTTTGCTCCACAATTCTGTGTGGAGATAGTCAGTTATGGCCTAGATGCTGGATGTGGCTCAAGTAAGTTGTACCGTTGTAAGGCATTCATATGCGCCCGCCAGGAACCCCGGTTTCCCCCCTTCATCGTGGTGCTACCTCCTGGCAGCACCTTGTCTGGCACATCCGCGCTTGCGACGCCGTCGATCCAAGTGATATCCAGACCGCTTAGTGCTGCCGCCAACGTCACGGCATCGCGGCGGTCGGTACGGGAAGGGAGGTTGATCGTGAAGATGGATTGGAACTAAGGTACTAGAGATTAGTTGCTGTGCTATTTGATACAAATCCGGCGCCCACGGACCCCTAAAGTAGCGTTCAAAATCTCCGGCGACGCCTTGCTTGACGTGACTAGATAATGCCAGGAAGAAACAGAACTCGACCTAGAATATTTGAACCATAGAAACAAGGTTATGATGAAGGCGATGAGAACGGCCACGCTCCGAGGCCGTAGCGGCATGTTGGCGGCATTGGGTCGGTTTCGGTCGTATGGCGTAATCGCGGGCTTTTAAGATGCGCAAAGCTGACATACGACGTTCGACGCGAGTTGGCGGCCGCAGCGGGAACGGGCGACGTGGAAGAAGCACGAGGGTGCCGGGGTGGATAAATTCGGTTAAACGAGCTGAGGCGATCATTGGGTTTTTGATTCTGGGGCACCTCCTGCATTGTTGCAACGCTTGACAGCCCGCAGTTGAAACAGACCGTACCTACCCCTCTCAGCATTCCTAATCCTTGGCCTGGTTAGTAGCTCGAGAAATATTGTGCTGAGAGGCCTTTCCCACATCCAACCATCTGGTCTACCCTAATAACAAAGACATAAGCTTGGTTATGCCTCGGTGCTTGCAAGCAACGCATTGTAATCTTAGCGGAGGAAATCACTGGTGTCATGATTGAGTCATCAATTGCCTGATGTTGTGAACGAGCCTTCAATTTTTTTGATGTTGTGACCAAGTCTGTAAAGATGTGCTTCCACGGGGTTGAAACTGACTAGGCTGATTATGCTGGATGATATCATTTCCCTTCAGAATACCACCAAGACCACAGCAAAACTACAGACCTATGAGAATACAATTGGGCGGGGCAGGTCAAGAGTAGGTATTCCGAAACTGTTAAGTCAGATGGAGTGCGGACACGGTACCCGAACTTGCTTTGATCAATCCCACAATTTGAGTCACGTCCATGAGATGAAGGTGTTTGGCGCATCTCTGCCAAAGAACCGTCAAGTCTCTGGCCACTGGAGTTAGCTCCAAAGCTAAAAGATACCCAAAAACCCAGCCAGGATCTATCTGTAACCATCATTCATGGGCGCTAGATCTAAGAAGTCCAGCGATATAATTACACCTAAGTAGAGATTTCCAGATTCAAGGATTCACATTTTATTCCCCGTGTTCCCCGTCCTCCGACTCGGAATTGTCCGTCACAACCAGCCACGGGTCTTTGAGCAGCTCCTGGGCAGATGGTCGATTATCCTGGTCCCAATGAAGCATGCGCCTGAGGAATCTCAAAAAGTCGGCCTTGGCCTCCCCCTCAAGTGCTGTTGCTTCGGCCTCCAACGACGTCTCGACAATTTTGTAACTTTTTTTAAGTTTCCCTAAAGCGCAACCATGTCCTTGTCAGCCGCGGAAGTTACTATAGGTACCATCGCTATAGCACAAATATCGTTGGCCACTTACCAGTCTTGTCAAAGAAATCCTTCGTCACCGGAGTCATGTCCAGAAGGTACTGTGGAGGCGGCCCTAGGAGGCTAATCATACGGGCCATATGGGGCAAAGCGGATTTCCAACGCCCGCCTTCGTTGTTGGTGAACAAATTTGTCCCTTCAACCAACGTCCATAGCTGATTGTGTTACAAATGTTAATATGCCAGCCGAGAGAAGAGCTTGAAGATCTCAATCGGCTTACCATTAGACCCAGCGCCCAAATGTCAATCTTCTCGTTCCACTCGATGCGCAGCAAAATCTCAGGGGCACGGTAGAGATCGGGCATGGCGTGTTCGCGGTACGCTTCGCTTCCGAACCGTGCTTCTCCGAAGTCGCATAGGACCGGTATTGTCGGGGTTGGGAGTTCCAGCACTCTCGAGGAATGGATAACGTGGTTCTTGTAGGCCTTGCGCGGGCTGGGTTCAGCCATCTCGACTTCCTCGACCGCTCGCCACTCAGAGGTCTCCTCCACAGCAAACATGATGTTGTCTTCCTGGATGTCTTTAGGTTTCCTTGCAGTCAGTAATAGATTTGATCGCATAACCCCCGTGGGGGCTGCATAAAAATAGCTTACCTCCGTGGACAAGGTTGGCTTGGCGGTGAAGGAAGTCGAGGGCCTGAAGCATGTAGAAGGCGACGGATTTCACCAGGTTAAGAGGCATTCGGCCACCGTACACCAGTTCCCTAGCGTCAGCCAGGGACACCCCCAGCGGGTCAAAAGCGAGGCAAAAGTTGGTTCGCGAGGACTTTGGGCGCGAAATTTGGAACTGGTCGAGGAGTGTACGGATGCTGGCCGTACCAATGTGTTTGACGTGTTGGGATGTAGCGATGACCGAATTGATGTGCTTCAAAGCAGAAACCTCACGAGCGGTTTGGCGCCCACCCGAAGCATATATCTTGAGAGTGACATAGCGATGGCGCCGGAGATCACGGCAGAGCCATGTGGTAGAGGCAGTGCCGTAGCCCAGTTTTGCAACGACCTGATAGGTGTTTTGAAAGACCTCACCAATGGCGGCGGGGTAGAAGTCCTTGACTGAGTACCATGGGTAGGTTTCCTCCTCGAGTTTTAGCGACGATTCTAAGACATCAAACCCGGACGATGGGAACACCCTAACCGGTGGCCGATCCCTTGAAGCCTCTAGGGATGGTCTCGGATTCTGAGCCTGGTCTATTTCTGAGTCCGTACCAGACGCGAAGGACAGGCGTCGGCGAAGGAATGAGATGAGTGAGCGCATTGTGGCTGTTGGCGAGATGACAATGAAAAGAACGGCACCATGTCTGTGCTTACACCCTTGGCAGAGGGTCGCCCCACATTCAAGGCGACGTGGATGCCAACTATCTCCCCTCCCGGAGTAGCGTTTACTACGATAGTCTCGCCGAGACCCAGCAATGTTCATCCGTAGCATACGGTAGTTGAGTCTGGTACTAAGCTTTTCTTAGAGGGGATTTGAACACCAAGATTCGAGATAACGTTAAACTTCAAGAGACATGCTAGGTAATTATACTAACAGGCAATCCCAACAGCGCAAATCATATATCCGATTTGCCTTGTCTCAATTTAGATATTGAGATAGGATCGAGACCATGATGTGGTTGTGTCGGGTCGGCTCGTGTGGCTCGAAACCGATGCCAACTACTAGGATTAGCAATACTGACCTCGCGCTCAAAATTAGCTGGCTCGGTAGGTCTGCGTTGCGCGGCGTAGATGCGTACGAGGACTGAACTATCCTTGCCTCTTTCTGGTTGGTGATATTTGTGTCAACACTTCCCGTAAGCGGTTGTTATACGTTAACATTAATAGGCACTCTGGCGATACGATAGTAAAAACGTCACCCTTGACGATACCAGCTTAATTAAGAAACAAATGGATCACGCAACATCTGCAAACACTCGAGGTCGTCGGTGACTGACTTTTATTTACCTTAATTGCCCAAGTAGCTAGGTAGAACCCGGGTGAAAATTATTTCCATTACCGCTCCGATATCCCCAAAATCTCGTCCCGGCCGCACGGCCACGCCTCTTACCCATAGCAGCAGGACCAGACCAAGCCTTTCAGCCGGGTATTCACTCACTCCACCTGTTGCGGATTTTAGTATATGGCCAAGCCTAGCAACATCTCAAACATAGGCGCTAATATCTTACCACGAAGACCTCTAGCTCGACTGACCCACCCGTGTCCTCGGTTGACACCCGAGCCCTGCTGATGGCGATGACGGTGTTAATCCAGCGATACTCTTCGGCCCCCGTCTCAAACGTGGCGGATCCGTAGACAAAATCCCCTGACTGATGGCCCAGATCCTTGAACAGGATGTTGGCGCCGTCGCTCGTCTGCAATACCGCGATGCCGTCCGAGCTGAACTGGTTACCAGGCCTCAGGATACTAAAGTCGGCGCCAACGGGCAGCAGCGTTCCGTTGAGCCGTGGGCCTGTGAAAGTGCCGCCGGTGAAAGGGTAGGCAATCCGGGTACCTGCCGGCTGATCACCGATTACGATGGGCGTGGTAGCGGTGACATTGGCTGTGAAGAGGATGGATAACCGTGGGGGTGCCGAGCCGTGCTTGCCGTTAGCTTGGACAAAACCGGCCGCCGCCAGGAGTAACGTCGTGAGTGATTTCATCTTGAGATGCATCTAATATTCTTGGTTCTAAAGTTGCTTTCGAAGTGGTTACGAGTTCATCAACTACAGGTATTCTCAAGCTCTCTTTATATATTAGTCCGCCGGTCAATTTGGGTGGGCCCAGGCCTCGATTTGCGTCTTGTGCTTAGTCGGCCGAGCGTCGCAGTCGGGTCCGTGGTTATACCGGTTCGGCCTCACAGCTTACGCATGGGGTCGAGCATCAACCACGGCGGCTCCCATTCCACCGGTAAAAACCATTGTTACTACATAATTCGGCGGTTTTTGTTCGGTGGTATCCGCATTGACTGCTAGCCGTCAAGCCTTAGCTACCACGGGTAGTGTCGTTGTGGTCGACTTACAGGGTTCATTTTTTCCATCGGCTGCTTACCCCACATCAACTATGGAGATTCAGCTCGCCCAATTCAGAGTGGTTTAGTTTTCCAACCCCCAGAATGGCTGAATCCTAATCTGCTGGTACCTAATTACTTAGGCATCGACAACTACAGCAGCACTCCCGCCCCTAATGAGAAATAGCACAGACTCATCACTTGTGATACCTTGACCAAATCCTTGCTTCTTAAATTGTACATAGTTGATCTTTGGAAATCTCATGTCAAACGTTCAGGAAGCCTCCAGTGTCAGAGCTCTTGTACAAATTACTCTGTCTTCACGATGGCTCCTACAGCGCGGATGCTCGGGCCGCGTGATGGCCACGTAGGATCATGACGTGAAGCCAAGACTGCCTTCAATGACGGCACAACATTGCCTCAATTTTCTAGGCAGAGGCACCACCTTGCTTCATTGCCTGGGCTTCTATTAAAGCCCTGCATGCGTACGCCAAAAATGCCACTATTTCCAGTTTGCTGCACTGCCGATGTTCCTGCCAGCGTAAGTTTCTTTTATTCACCGGCCATCTCCGCTCATATTCGTATCGCTGCTCAATACAGTTGGTGATCACCAGGTTCTCGATAGGTTCCTAAGCGACGCTTATGAAGGTGCCTCTAAGCTGGTTCCAGGCAGCCAACACTGTATGGTAGTCGTTACCACCGCTGCCGGTTTCAACTTCAATTCCTCTCCGTCACAGCCGCCAGTGGGCTCTTTCACATCTCCTTTCATCGGACATTCTGCACAGGAGGTGGCGCAGTGCCTTGGAAGCGGGGTTCCGTTCTTTGTTATACTTGATGAGAAATCCGTGGCGGGAAACACAACGGAAATAGTTTCATGCGGTACGGAATCCGATCCGGTCAAGGCTGTTCGGGTGACGTTCGAGTCAGCACAGAATGCACTTGTCGCCCTTGAGATAGGGAGCTTGGGCATTGAGGAATTGCAGAATATCGCGGCCACTTCTCCAGGAGGAGTATATGAAATGGGAACTGGAAGCACTAAGAAGGGTGGTATAGCCCCCAGCAAAACGCTTGGGGCCGACTGATCGGTGGGACATGTTGGAACATGGACCCTAGCTAAGGGGGTGCCAAGAACAGCTCACGTGATCTGGTGATATTACATATATTGGGCGTCGAACAAGAATTAGGAGAAAACAGAGACAGCACACACACATTCAAGCACAATCAAGATCACTATTGAGGTCATCATATACCATTGTATTACCTTCGTTTACCATATAGCGGTTCTAACAATTAAGAGTCTCATTTGCCTCGATCCCGATTGAACCCTACCCGGCTAGTTCCCTCGTAGTATCCGAAGCCAAACAAAAGTTGCATACGCCATCCAATCCGCTCACGATGTCCACAACGAACGAAGCCATCTCAAAGGTCTCAGTGACCTTCAAGGCACCTACCGACTGGACACTATAGCACTAGCAGTTCCACGCCCGAATCCGACAAGCCGGCCTAACGGACTATTTCGACGGAAAACGCGACCTTCTACCTGAACCTCTAGCTCTTTTCGATCCAATAAAGGCCATCGAGGACTTCAAGGCCGAACGATATAACCACCACTACCGTCAAGAGGCGCGTAACCGCTAGGTCGAAGTCCCGAGCGACCACGACAATTTCGAAGCCGTAGTCGTACACCCTCATCACAATACCCTCCACACTTACACTAGAGGATGCTCGAACGACGACTACAACAACGTTAAAGACTATTTCCTCGCTACGAAATATACCGAATTTAAGGCGAAAGAGAAGGGATACAACAAGGAGAAGAAGGAGTTGAAGATAATCTAGGAGTAGTTATACGCCTCAATCGACAAGCCATATCAGCAATCCTACTTCCTTCCCGACAATAGCCTCAAACAGTAGTACAATGACTTGAAGGGGGCAGCACTACAACCCCACGTAGTCACGATCCACACACAAAAGAAACTCCTAAATCATATCGCTTCAATAAATCGTCGCCAAGGCGTCAAGCCAGACGAATTCGAATAGTAGGTTCGCAAATAGGAGACTCTTTTCGAACAGGCCAAGCAACTAGAAGTGGCTAAAACCATACATCCCACTTCCTAGTATAAGGACCTATTGACAGCGGTAACCCATCTATCGCCAGGGATCATCGGCAACTACAAATCGACACTCGAATACAATAGTCCAAACGCAATTACCTTCCACAATATCGCTCGACAATTAATTCGCCTTAGTCACAACCTCACCCTTGATCAGAAAAATAGCCAAGTCGCTAAAGGCACGTTCCTAATATTCGGCTCGCAACACCCAGAGAAGGAAAACGAGCGCCGAAAGGCACTCCCAACAAGGAGATCAACATCCAAACGCAGGATCAGTAAAACGAGTGGTAAGAGCAGCCGCCCTCGTTATCGCGCCTATAACCACTTCCACCCAATAGAGTGCTATTATTACCTACAGCCTAAGCGAGCACCGCGTGATTGGGAAGAACGCCTACATATAAGAGACAGGGTCAATTCGAACCTAATTTCAGATCCAACCCTCCAAGTAGAGGCAAGCCGCCTCAGGACCAAACAGTCTAGGAACAATCTCAATCAGGGGTCTCAAAAAAAGCAGCTTCAATCAGGAGCGTCAAGACAACCCTAAACAGGGGCAAAATAGCCATACCGACAGCCACATCAAATATAAGTCCTCTATAGAGGATTGACAATCACTTCGAGATAGAAAGACGCGTATATCCAGACCAATATCGCCATCGCGATTATCATAAAACTAGCCACTCGAATATAGCCAAGCTATAGACAAATGCCCTACCAGTTTTATAGCGTCAAAGTACGCCTTTAAGGTAATATATTACAATATATACCCTCTAGTTAACTCAGCCATCCTTGATTCGGGTACAACCATCTACATCTTCAACAAAATCAGCCGCTTCAAGAACCTACCTCGGCTAGCAAGCCCTAGAGATTTCGTGTAGGTAGGCGAACACCTAGTACCCATCGAAGGTTACAGGGACATCGATATCAAAGTCCAAGGACCAACAGGTCCGCAAATCATCACTCTCAACGATATAGCTCTCTATCCGACGTTTGCCTACAATCTAGTCTCATTGAGACACCTATTGAAGCAAGGAATCTAGTAGGATACACGCCAAAACTGCCTTAAACGGTACAACAACTCGATCCTCTATTCTCTTAGCAACGAATGCGATCAATTCGTCCTCGAATACCTCCCCGCCGACATAAATTACACCACCATAGCCACGTACTACAAGAAGATCAATAGCTAGACCAAGCGCGCTATCAATTGTGCCAAGGCAGAGACGTGGCACTTTCGACTTGGTCATCCAGGACCACGTACGCTCGAACATCTAGTCAATGCCTCGCAAGGCGTCAAGATCAAAGGCCTCACCACGGTTCAATGCGACAGCTATAGGCAGGCAAAGGCACGACGACTACCACGCCGCCAGCCGAGACCAGTAGAGGAGTGGAACCCTAGCGACAGACTCGCTCTCGATCTCCACAATTTCAAAGCAGGACGAGGCGACTACACCAGTCTATTACTGATCACAGACCGAGCTACAGGCTACACCTAGGATTACTACCTCTAGAACCATCAAGCAGAGTCAATCATTATAGGCCTACACCATCTATTTACCTACCTTATACGCCAATACAATATCGGGCCAAAAATAGTCGAATACAACAACGAATTCCCCCACACAGACGCCATCTCGAATTTCTTCAACGACTTAGGCATCAAGATCGAGCCTTCAGCGCCCTATACCCAGGCTCAGAACGGAGGCGCTAAACGCTCAGGGGGTATGATCAAGGAAAAGATGAGATCCATAAGATTAGGTACGAACCTCCCCAACAAGTTATAGCTAGAGATCGCAAGAGCCGCGGTCTACCTCTATAACAGGACCCCCAAGCTACTTTACAAGTAGCAGTCGCTATACAAACGTTTCTATACATTCCTAGCCAAGCGCAACAATCTACAAGTCGGCTATCGCAAACCCGATCAAACCCACTTGAAGGTCTATAGCTATAAGGCATTCGCTATAACGACCGATACGCTGAAGAAGACTGTGAGAGACGAGCAATATATGGGCGAGGCACGGGGGCGCTACTAATACTACTCAATTCTGCTAATCGAAAGCTGAGGAAAGGAGGAAAAGATCTAAGATGCGGTCTACGCTGTAAGAGCGTACTAGCTTCGTGCTAGCCAATCAGGATACGAGTCTCCATCTCACCAGTCCCAATCCAGTAGGTCGGGTTGAACCCTAACCCTGTACACCTTTCCTTACAACCCCCCCCTCTAGAAAAGCTCGCCTCAAGCTTTTACCTCTTCCAGTACGAGCGCTATAGCCGTTTACCCTCAGTTACCGGCCGGTCGTTATCCGGGTGAGGATCTGCGAACCTGTCTTTGGCTATAGCCAACAACTACTCGTCTAGCCGTACGGGTAGTCCTGCCTGTTCTGGGTAGTCGTCGTGGAATCGTCTTAAGGCCGCCGGTGCATTTCGGAAGTCGCTGGCCGGATATTACTTAGGGTCTGGGTCCTAACCGCGCTATTGGGCTTAGTACTATAGCTTGCTATAACGGGTCCTACTAGCTAGGATCCTCTCAACCTCCTATTCCTCCTAGCCAGCTATATCTTCGCTAGGCAGGTTCTTAGCAGCTTGTCCTAGCAACAGGTTATTCGGGT
This sequence comes from Madurella mycetomatis, assembly GCA_022530565.1. Lineage (NCBI taxonomy): Eukaryota > Fungi > Ascomycota > Sordariomycetes > Sordariales > Madurella > Madurella mycetomatis. The sequence goes on along the minus strand of JAJTVB010000003.1, from coordinate 6,259,418 downwards.
ACCGTTATAGCCGATTAGCTATAAACTCGGCCGATCCTTGCCAGGATTCCGGTACCTCTAGTTTATATACCCCTATCGCAGTTCTCTCGAGAATCTTATAATGCTGTTGGGTAACCGGGAAAGATAACTTGTCGCTTGGCCGACCTGTCAACTCTAACTGCTTGACGATAACTATATGATCGCCGATGTCGAAGTCTAGTTTGTAACGATGCCGGTTCGCCTATATCGCCTGCTCCTCCTAGGCCTTTGTAATTATCTGTCGAGTGTAGTCGATATACCCCTGGATCCGGCAAGCTGTTTCTTGGGCTGTCTCCCGGTTTATCCGCTCCCTTGGTATACAATCGTCGAGTTCCTGCGTCCGAGACTCCTAGTTAAACAGCATCGGTATAGGGAATCCAAACAAGACTTTGTATAGCTGCAACCCGGTACTTTTATATAGAAGACCTATCTAAACGGCGTCGAGAGCTGGGATTGTACGAGACTAGTTGTCTTGGAAGTGGCTAACGAATGGCTATAATCTCTGGTTGATATATTGGTTAAGGTTCTTAACCTGCCCTATAGTCTAGGAGTGTCCTACTATAGCTAGCTTCCATTCGATCCCGAGGATCCGGGATAGTTCGTTAGTAAAATCAGCCTAGAACTATAGCCCTTGGTCACTGATAACTTCCTTTAGTAAGCTGTAGACTCGATATAGGCCCTCGTAGTACATTTTCGCAGCGTCGTAGGCGGTAGCGCTCCTTTTATATAGAACGGTCTATAATACCTTCGTTAGTCGGTTAATTATAACCAGTACGTTATTATAGCTATAACGGTTAGCGGGTAGTTCGTTGAAGTTTATAACCAAGTACTGCTAGGCTCGCTGTAGTGGGGGAATCGGTTGTAATAGCCCAGGGGTTTTATCGTACAGGTGCTTCGACAAGCGGTATAGTATATAGTTGCCGATAAAGACCTCAATGTCGCTGGTCATCCTCGGCCACTAGTACTGGGCGGCAACTAGCTTCTTGGTCTTGTTCTGGCTAGGATATGCTGTAACTAGCCGGGAATGTGCCTCCTGAATGACCCGGGTCTGTAGGTGCTTAGTCGCCGGTATAACCAGCTTACCGTTATATAGGAGTAATCGGTCGCTTAGGAGGGTGAACTCCGAATTTCCTACGCGTATGCGGTTACACCATTCTTCCAATTCTACTGCTATATAGTTGGCCTCTAGAAGCTTGTCGACCAGTTGGAAACCGGAACCTAGCGGGGGAGCAACGTCTTTGTCGAGGGCTATAATCGCTATAATCGTTATACCTGGTTTAGCTTGGCCGTCTGCTTGTACTAGGGTAAAGATCTGTATTGTACAGTATACTTCCTATTTCGCCTTCTATATAGTAGCATCTTCTAGCTTCTAGGAGAGGGTGTCGGCTATAGCGTTCTCGCTGCCTGGCCAGTAAGTGATATGGAAGTTATATTGCAATAGAAGCTCGGCCTAGCCCGCCTGCTAGATATTTAGCAACCTTTTTATACTAAAGTATTTTAGCGCCTTGTAGTTGGAGACGATAAGAAAAGGCTCTTCGTTCTATAGACCAATTAACTCGGCCTGCTAGCATTGCAAGGTGTAGACGATAGTAAGGAGCTCCTTATTGTAGATATAGTAATTGACTTTAGCGCCTTATATTGTCTTGGAGAAGTAGGTAACTGGGTGCTACTAGTTGTTACCTTGTAGCTGGGATAGGACCCTGGCGACTATACCTTATAAAGCGTTGGTTTTAATATGGGTTGGTCGGCTATACTGGAAATGGGCTAGAACTGGCCTAGCAAGGAGGCGTTCCTTTAGTTCCTTAAAGGAGCGTTAGCAATTATTAGTCTAGACAAACTAGGTAGTCTTCTTCGTCAAGTTGGTTAGAGGGCGGGCGATATATCTATACTTGCGAATAAACCGCCGGTAAAAGTTGTAAAACCCTAGGAATAACTGTACTTCCTTGACTATAGTTGGCCTCTACTAGTCGTATACTATATCCAGTTTCTTCGGGTCCGGTTGGACGCCGTTAGTCCTAATAATAAAGCCTAGGTACCGGGTCTCTATAATGTAGAACTCGTACTTCTTTAAATCGGCCTATAGGCCGGCCTCGTATAGGCGTTCAAGTATACAGCGAATATAGATCTCGTACTCCTCTTGTATAGCCGAGAAGATTAGAATATTGTCGATATAAGCGCTATAGAAGTCGTCGAGGTAGCCTATTAATATATTATTAATAAACTGCTAGAAGGTTACTAGGCTATTGGTTAAACTAAAAGGTATTACCTTATACTTATATACACTATACCGGGTCTGAAAGGTCGTCAAGTCCTTATATTCAAGGCTGATCTAGATTTGGTAGAAAGCCTATTGGATATCGATCTTAGTAAAGACCTTTACCTAGGCAATCCGGGCCAACGTTTCGTCGATTAGGGGCAGGGGGTACTAGTCCTTCTTTATTATTGCATTCAATTTGTAGTAGTCGATATAGAAACGGAGGCTTCTATCTCCCTTGAGGGCGAAGAGGATTGGGGCGGCCCATAGCGCGCTACTTGGCTCGATAAAGCCCTTCTATAGGTTCTTGGTAATATATCTCTGGGCTACCTCCAGCTCCTCGGTAGAGAGCTTCTACAACCTAGTATACCCTAGGTCCTCTAGCTTTAACTTGGGTAGCAACTCGATCTTATAGTCTATATTTAGCTAGAATAGGGGCAGTATATTGGATTCGGCTTTGCTAAATATATTAAGGTAATTGTAGTAATATATAGGGACTTGCTCCAAAGCCTACTACTGCAATTGATCGTTATCACCCTCTAGAGCAGTTCTTAGCTTGAGAATCCTATCGATTTCGTAGAGAGTAGTAACCCCTATAACCGCTATATAACGACCGCTCTTATATCGTCTAATTTGTTGGAATATAATAGCGCTAATTACTGCAATATTGGGGGGTCTTGACTTGTACTAACTAATGGCATTCCTCTTTAGGGTATATAGGCCCTAGGCATCAACGCCCTATTTAGATAGATCGGGTCCTAGTTCCGGTTATAGGTTTTGCTCTAGGGTCGAGGTCTAAGGCAGTAGGATCCCTTATAGAGCCTGTTCTATCTTATAAATGTCTTTATCCTATAGTATAACTAATTGGAGTTCTGTAATTCCGACTGATCGGGGCGAAATTGTAACCTTCTGTAGTGCTATTCTGGTTTTCGGCTCTAGCCGGGACTCCGCTATAGCCTCTAGTTTAGCAATCCGCTTCTTAACTATAGTTCGGTCTGCCCGGTGGTAGCGGTCTTCCTTGTCTATCAATCTCTTTTGTTAGCGGGTATCCTCTATCGCTTTCAGGTCCGGGGGCTTTATAGGCGACTGGTCTAATAGGATGTCTATTCCCTTCTACTAGCTAGGGTCGGGTTTCTATTTGGGCAGAAATAATAATTGTCGACGCTTATAGTTAATAAGAACGTTGTAGTATCTAAACTATTTGCAGCTAATTATAATGTTGTGGCGAGAGTCGATAACTAGAAACTGCTTATTGTAGATAGTTCGGCCTTATATAGTTAGATACCTAAGTATAGTAGAATCAATCTACTAGGTAGCGCCATAGTTGTCAAATCCGCCAACTAGGTGTAGTCGAAAATCCTTGAACCGCTTGACTTGCAATAGCTTATATACCTACTTTATAAAAGAAATACTAATAAATAAGTATCTACCTACTCCTGTATTAGCTAAGGCATCGTTGGTAGTCAAAGAAGCTCTATTGTTAGCTATTATATACTTGGTAACTAGGGGCCTTCCCCTAAGGAGCTTGCTAATATAGTCCCTACCTTTTGCTACTAATACTTTCCCTAGGAGGGAGTCAATTTTCCCTAGGGTACTCAGTTTTCCTGTTCGCTAGTACTGTCGTTGGCGATGGTAGTACTATCGTTATCCTTATACGACTATTTAAGGGACTTCGTTGCCTAACGCTTCTAAAGATAGGCGATATAGGCGTCGCGGTTTCGACCGGACCTATAGGGCTTGTCATTCTTTTCTTTCTATAGGCATTTATCGGTACGATGGCCTTTCTTGTAGTAGATAAAGCAACGGCGTTCCTTATAGAGCTGCTTAATATCGTTGGCTAAAAGCGTCTTTATTGTAGCTATACCCTGCCTGTATACTAGAGATCTAGCTATCTGGGTTCTGCCTCGGTTACTATATATAGTGTTGTTCTGTCGGTCTATAGGCTGGCGCTCGGATACCCGTTTATTGATAATGGCGATCTGCTGGGCTTCGATGACAAATTAGTCGAAAGTGATAGCTGGTTTGGCCAACGAGGGAACTATACTACGCTAGAAGCTGTTATAAAGCTTGCAGTTGAACTTGTACTTCTAGGTAGAGCGTGGTCTTCCGGTCTCGCCAGTAAGGCGGACAAAGTCGTTCTTGAAAGCTAGGAAATTGTTACTAGGTCCTAGCTTCAGGTTATTGTAGTCGTTAAGGGCCTTCTACTCCTAAATTGGGTTATAATACTGCCCCTATAGATAGGTCAATAGCTTCGCTAAGGTGTTAACTAGAGCGGGATGGGTTTTATAGAAGTAGGGAGCTAGATCCCGTTTGGCCTTGCCTCCTAGGTGTAACTTGATATAAGCCTGGCAGGTACGGTCATTACCAAAGTGGTTGCCGTTAACCTCCAGCTTATTCTCTATATCACGGTACTACTGCTCAAACTCCTTAGTATCTCGGTCCCTTTCGTTATAGAAGACAGGAGGGTCGGGGATTTTTACGGATCTCTTGGTACCGCTATAGACAGTCTGCTAGGTGTCGGCCGTACTTTCGTGGTCGTAGCGGGCATCATTGTCGCTATTATCGTTATCGTCGTCATCGTTGTCGCCGTCATCGTTGTCGCCGTCCTCGTTATCGCCGTCGTCTCTGCCGGCTTTGTCGTTGTCGGTATTGAGCACCCCGGCGAGTTGCCGGCGGAGGTCTGCAATCTGGGCATTGCGGTCGGCTAGTTCGGCGTCTCGGGCCGCCAGGTCCTCGAGCAATGTATCCTTCGTCACCCGCGTACAACGCTACGCAGGGATGCTTCCATCTCTAGAGTCCTCTATAGGAGTATTCGCCAGTTCGCTCGTGCCTACCATCGTGTCAGTTCGGGTTCTTCGGGCGCTTGGAGCAGCCGTTCGTTCTTCGTATCGCAGGTTCGCTCGCGAACGGCGGACTTTCTCGGTTCGTTCGAGGGCGCGTAACGCAGCCACAGTCGATTCGGTCTTCAGGCGCATAACACAGCCGGTTCTTCTTCAGGCGCTTGGAGCAGCCGTTCGTTCTTCGTGCCACAGGTTCGCTCGCGAACGGCGGACTTTTCGGTCCGTTCAAGGGCGCGTGACGCAGCCACAGTCGATTCGGTCTTCGGGCGCTTGGAGCAGCCGGTTCTTCTTCGAGTGGGATATTATTGAAGCCTTCCCAGGCAGGAATTTTTTTTGAGCTTTCGATTGTGAGAGACGAGCAATACGTAGGCGAGGCACGGAGGCGCTGCTAATACTACTCAATTCTGCTAATCGAAAGCTGAGGAAAGGAGGAAAAGATCTAAGATGCGGTCTACACTGTAAGAGCGTACTAGCCTCGTGCTAGCCAATCAGGATACGAGTCTCCATCTCACCAGTCCCAATCCAGTAGGTCGGGTTGAACCCTAACCCTATGCACCTTTCCTCACAATGCCTCTAAGGCACAAGAAACCCAATACAATACTAAAGCTATAAAAAGCCCTCTACAGTTTAAAAAGATCGCCGTTATTATAGTAGAAAGAGCTAACAAATATACTTATCAGTCTTAGATTCGAACAAGTTCCTCACGAGCCCTGCATTATAATCAAGGATAGCGTCATCGTGTTCTTCTACATCGACAATATCGTCGTTGTATATAAGAAAGAAAAACAACAAGAGGTAGATAACTTTATCAAACGACTCCGCAAGAAATACAAACTCACAGGGGGTAACGACCTTATATAGTTCCTAGGCATCGAGATCCATCGCGATCGATCAAGAAGGTTGATTTGGCTCGCATAGACAGCCTATTTCGAGAAGATCGCCAGACTAGCGCAGTCAGAGGCTACACCCACAACACTAATAACCAAGGAAGAGTTGTTCCCTTACAACGAAGTAGCCGAGTTGCCCTCGATCCGTCTATATTAACGAAAGGTCGGTTTGCTGCTCTACGCCGCTATAACCATACGCCCCGACATCGCCTTTGCCACGTCACGATTAGCACGATTCAACTAGAACCCAGGTCCTCTACATTACAAGGCAGCCGATAGAGTCCTAAAATACCTCTACACCACACAGTACCATACCCTACAGCTAGGAGACGGCAACCACTTAATCGTCGCCAGTGATACGTCGTTTGCCGACAATACCCTCGACCGCAAGAGCTCGCAAGGCTACGCCATTCAGCTATTCGGTAGTTTGATTGCCTAGCGTACCAGCAAACAGGACACAGTAACAACTTCAACCATAGAGGCCGAGCTCTTATCTCTAGCACAGGCCGCAAAGGAAGGCTTCTTCGTACAACGACTCCTCAAAGAACTGACGGTTCGCCTAGACAATAATCTACTTCAACTCCAATGCGATAATCGCCAAACCGTCCGACTAGTCGAGTCCGAGATCACCACCCTGCAGACGAAACTTAGGCACATAGATATCCACAACCACTGGTTACAACAAGAAGCACAAGCAGGCAGGATCAACATCACTCATATACCTTCCAAGGCAATACTTGCCGACAGTCTAACAAAGGCACTATACGCAGACGACCACCGAAGATTCGTCACGATACTCAATTTAGTACCCATCGAGAACCTCATCACTGCACGAGAGAAGAAGAACCTGACGCCACAAGCGTTGGAAGCACTGATTGGGCTAGAAGGCCTAGAACTTAGGGGAAATGGAGGACAGGAACACTGTAAATAACCTCACAAATGACCAAATTCGGGCAGGATTGGCCCTCGAAGAGCCCCAATCCTGAGGGGGTGTGTTGGAACATGGACCCTAGCTAAGGGGGTGCCAAGAACAGCTCACATAATCTGGTGATATTACGTGTATTGGGCGTCGAACAAGAATTAGGAGAAAACAGAGACAGCACACACACATTCAAGCACAATCAAGATCACTGTTGAGGTCATCATATACCATTGTATTACCTTCGTTTACCACGTAGCGGTTCTGACAGGACACATCGCTAAGAAGTTACCTCAGAGCTAAGCAGCTGCACGTCGGTATTTTGGACGCGATTCTTGGTAAGCGTACTTGGGGATGCAGTCTATCAGATTATGAGAAGCTGTTGATCTTTGCATTGTCGTCCAATTTGGTTTCTCCGTTGGCTCTTCATTCCCCCTTTCTGAGTATCAACTGTCAACACCTGTTTTCGATTACGGACAAGGTACCTAACTTCAGCTGCTGTGATTTTCGCTATCGCACCCCGTCGAGCCAGTGACAACCCCTTCAAATCGCCGCATATCTTTCAATGGGTTTCAACAACCGACATCAATGCGAGGTGGTATACGAATTTCAGTCGTCTATCAAGATAGATAAGATAGAACCTGCAGGTCAGGAAGCCATGAACATCAAAAACTCACTAAACATCGCTTTTTCCCGCAAATTCATAACTAAAATTATATTCAGCTTGAAGCTGCCACTAATAGTCTACGTAAAATTTTATATGCCCAGTCCGAGGCTTCTGGTTAAGCCGCATCTTTATTTACATGGGCCACCACAATCACAGCCTTTATTATTTTAGCAGTGCCAAACCAATTAAACAGATTCCTCGCAAATCTAAAGCCGCCACCAAGCGAGATGCCGTATTTTGCTAGGCTCTGATCCTGACTATCCAAGAATCCAACGAGACCAGGAAAGACGTCTTCTGACACATCTCTAAAGATGACAGACTCCCGCTCATACCCCGAAGCCACTAGCTGCTCCCGGTACTCTTCTTCCGTTAAGAAGGTCCTCCAAGGGCAGCGCATCAAGACCCCAACTGCCCTCGCAAAGATAATGTCTCGCCAAGATGAGGACTCATTCAATAGCAAGTCAAAGGCTGCTACATTCGCGCCGAGCTTCCGCGTGGCATAGTTCCAAATCGGCCTCCTCGACGGCGAGAAGTGATAGAGACAGTCGACCGCCAACAACCACCGCTCAGTGAAGCTCTTGTCTGCAAGAGCTTCGACGGCAGATCTTACATGGCCAGGCCATGCGTGCGGTTTTGCGGCGTCCGTGCAAAAGAGGTTGATTGGGCCCGTCTGGACTTTCTCATCCGCTCTCGCGGCGGCAGCAAGTTCGCGGTCGAGGCGTTGCACCGCAGCCTGCAGCTGTACGGGACTAAGTGTCAGCCCGACGTAGCCGAGCTGGCGCCCCTGCTGTTGTACCATGAGTCGGACGATCTCCGAGGTCTGATCGCCGCAACCAATGCCTAGGTCGAGGATGGCGAGAGGATCGGGTGGGGAAGATGTGTTATCGTCATCTTGTCTGAGCAGGCCCGCCGTGCTGAGGAGTTCCCGTAGGAGCGATGCGCATGCTTCGTCGAGGTGGCGGATGGGCTTGCCTGAGGGTGATTTCCTGTCCGCCGTGTCAGCTGAGAGGCATGAGGGGAGCATGGCAAAAGTCGCTCCTGACCAGTAACCCAGATTCATCCACATTGAGGGCAATGGGGTCCGGATGTTTAGCTTCCAGTGATCGAGGTCGTACATGTTACCAGAACACAGAAAGAAGACAGCGATGACAGTGACCAAGATGAGGGCAGCGGCTACTCCCGTCAGGAATCCCGTCGCGAAATCGGGACTGCCGGGAAGTGGGGCCATGCTCGCGCTGAGCGTCTTGAATATGCCTGACATAAAGCAATGTTTAATAAGGATAGACAGAAAACGTGGATCGTGAAAGAATTTCGACAAGATGGGTGCGTACCGTCATGCCGGCTCAAGTGATTGGAAGGAGATGGCACGAGGATTTGAACTTGCGTGGGGGAAGTCAAACTTTCTGTGAAACAGGCATTGAACAGAAGAAAATGTCAGGCTGGCCCACTTTTTCCCTATTTTCATGCGTTCCCTTTCGAATCGCTTCCCATGTCGAATTCGCCAACCGAATCCCTAACTAGTCATATTTTAGGAGCCTATAAACATGTAAGGTTGACACGCGTACCCATGCGCACCACGGACAAGCGGCACAAGCTTAACTGAACTAGGTACCAATATTCCTCCGCTCGTCCCATCAGGCATCCCGCCAAGGTACCTCGGCCCCCAAATCGTCAGCCACCCTCATCGCCGAGACAACACACCCCTCCAGCAGAACCATCCCATCCCAACACCAAGCGCCTGCCAGCCAGACATTATCCTGTCCGTTCACCCACCCTCCGCCCGCGGTGCTGCCGCCGCGCCCCATGATCCGCTCCACGACTGCCCGACTCTCCACCGTCCGCAGCGTCCGCGTGAATCCAGCCGTCTTGAGCGCCCCTTTCCTCTCGCCCTCGCCGCCGGCGTCCAGCGCACACGTGCTCACCACCACCCCGCTCGGCATGGTATGGCGGGCTTCGGACCGCGGCTCAGTGCCCGCGAACTGCGTGCGGAAGGTGATGACCTGCGCCGGGCCGGTTTCCTCGGCGTGATGGGGCTGGTGGTGGTGGTGGTTGTGGTGCATGCACGCCGCTTGTTGGTCCAGGCAGGCCGTCTCGTTGGCGAGAGAGTGGGTGGGTGCCGAAGAGGAGGTGGTGGTAGTGTGTGACGGAACGAGGACAGAACTTTCCACCCACACGGTGGGGATCTTGTCCAAGGCCGGCTGGAGCGGCTGGAAGAGGCGGCCGGCGACGTCGGGCGACACGGCGAGCACGACGCGGTCAAAGATCTCTTCGCGCACCTCGGCGGTGGTGGCGGTGCTGGGACTAATCGCCGCATCCTGCCACCGCACGAGGACGGTGTTCGTCGCGGGCTGAGGCACGACCTGCAGCACGCGCGAGCGCACGCGGACGTCCTTGATCCCGCGGGCCAGACGCGACTGGACTTGCCGCACGCCGCCGCAGACGGTGTAGTGGTGCTGGTTGTGGGACAGTTTGACGTAGTTGATGAGATCACTGGCGGGGAAGGCGAGGAGCTGGGCGTGCGTGCAGGTGCATATGCTGCTCATCAGGGGGAGGATGTAGTGCGTGATATACCGGCGGGGAAGCCATATCCTATCGAGGTACTGGGCAAAGGATTCGGGCGTGGATGAGGAAGGCCTGACGAGGAAGCAGGCGACCGTGAACCAGGTGTGGCAGATGATGAGGTAGAGCACTTCAACCATGTACCTCCACAGGCCGTAGCTGGATGGCCAGGGCGGCGGCATTTGGTGATGGTTGGAGGCGTGGATGAAATAACCTCCGGGGACAGCTGCAGCGGCCGCGGAGGGTGAGGCAGATGCCTCTTGAGCACTATGGTTGGAACCATAGGCCTTCGCCTGCTTCATAGCCACGGCGAAAACAAAGAGGAAGCGGACGGGGTGCATGGGCACCCCAAGGTGACGGTACATCCGATTGAGGTTGGCATAGTACCCGCCTGCGGATGCGCGCATCGGTAGATCGATGCGTTCAATCGTTCCCGTCTTGTAGCTCTTGACGGCGACGGAAGCCGAGTCGAACGAGAGCGCGTCAGCCTGCAGGGTGTAAGTAGCGGCTCACATCGGCCTAATTCGAATCGGCTTACCTGCTCCAAAAGCGTAACGGTAAACCGTTTCCGAGCATCATTGTGTAGGAGATGAGCGGTGGTGAGCCCAGCCAAGCCGGTGCCGATGATGGCCACACGCTCTTGGCGGGACCCGGATGTCGCGTCCATTTTGCGGGTCGAGGGACAGGACCTCCGGTGATATCGCTGAAAAACAAACTGAGAATCGGGTTTCCTGTGGAGCAGAGAGCGGCGGTGTAACAATATTTCGGTCTCCGCGCCGAGCCTCGGCTGAGTTGGTGGACCCACCTGAGTTCGGATACCAAATGGCCGAACATAAGAGACAGCCAAGACACCGGCCGGGCCGTTGTGACACGGGATCACCAGGGTTAATGCGGAGATGCTCCAAAAAAAAAATTCTGAAGCAAAAGGCTTTGCTCAGACGCTGAGGCACGTTCTTAGTTTTAGATGTCAACAGTGAAGGTTTTATCAGGGGTGTAGGAGGCGGACACCCATCTTTACAACGAACAAAACACAGCCAAAGTGCATCGTAGCACGCAGCTCAGTACGCATACAGAAGACATACGAGGTAGAGGATGCCCTCCACTATCACGACAGCGGTGGCATTAGATGTGATTATGAACTAGCTTCAACAAGGTGGAAGAAACCGGGCGATGCTAGATCTCTAAAGCAAATCACTGGAGAAAAAAGAAACGGAGAAGAAAAGAGACTTAAAAATATTTCACAATACGATGCCTGGCGTTGGCAAATCTGGCGAATTCCTACAGACGATCTCTGTGGCGGCTTTTCTGGGATTGTGATTCAGGTATCCGGAAAGGTAAATCCAACACACGCATCAGACAAGATTGAAGGCAACTACGGGTCTGAGCGCGGTACACTTACATAAGATGCCGAGTTAATTACAATATGTTACTGGATCTATATCCCACCCCACGTGGGCGCCCCGCATTTATGAGTATTTCCAACTCGGCTTGTCTGCCGAAAAAGAATAGGCGAAAAAAGAGACAAAAAAAATCCGTCAAAACATATCGCCTATGGGTACGTTAGAGGGCCCGAACCCGCCAGTTCAAACGCACCAGCCATGCTTCCCAACGCAACACCGTTGGCCATTCTGGCCAGTTACATGGTCACTGCCGTAGCTCTCACCGTTTGCTGCATTCGTGTCATACGCGGTCATCCACCTCAAGCAAGTAGGCCAAGTGTGTCCTCCTTTACTGTCTTTACCACGCTCTCCGTCCTGAGTCTCGCCACTACCTGGTCCTACATGTTTGCCTACTTCCGCTGGTCCTACTTGGACTGGGCTGCTAACTCCTCACCGGTGGCTGATGCGAATCAGCCGCGCCTGGGCGAGTGGCTTCGTGACACCTCGTTGTTCAAGCAAGCCTGGTTCTCGGCCCTTGAGACGCCGGCTAGGGCGTGGTGGACCCTTCAAATCTTTGGATTCTGCGCCATTTGGAGTGTGATGCTCTCCGTTCAAGGTAAATACCTACCTTCCGGGCAAGATGCAGTCTCTGTCGGCTGACCTGTCGAGCAGCGAGGAAGAGAAATATCGCCCATATCTGGGTGTTCATGTTGCTGGGGCAGATCGTTGCCATCTCGTTTGCCACCAACTTGTTCTTCCTCGCTGTGCTCGTGCACGACGCGGGAGCGAACAAGAAAATGCCGTCAAATATGCGGAAATTACGCGCCCGATCCTCGGACACCGTCATCCTTCTCGCCCATTTGGCCATAACCATCTTGTTGCTCGGGAACCTCGATGGCTCTTATTTCATGTACCTCCTCCTCGCGCCTCATGTTCTAGCCTTCGCTCCAATTCTCAGGGACCGCTTATTGCATAGCGGCACGCCGCCACACCAACTCCGCGAGCCATCCAAGCTTTTACAGTTGGGAATCCTTGCAGCGCTGATTTCGATGGGGACATCCAGGGCTTTTAACCAGGGAGCCGACTGGCGGGTCATTCTAAAGACACTACACGAACACCCAGCAGTGAGCAGTGTAGGATGGGATGTCATCTGCTGCTGGTTGAGCCATACCGTGTGGACGCTTCTGGGGGACTCGGATTGAACGTCTGATGTCGAGCATCGCGAGGACTTGGATTGCAAAGTAATTAACTTTATCAGAATGAATAAGAAGGCTGAAAACAGTGACCTCTTCGTAGTCTACCTCTATCGCTTTAGCGCCGGTAATCCTAAGTAACATAACGAACAGGTACCTAACCACGTCTCGCACTCGAACCTAAAACCAGAGCTTAGAACAGACAGGAAACGGCTCTACATCCCCTCAATCTCCTTCCAATCTTCATTTGCCGCTGATGTTGCCGCTATACTTTGCGAAGCACCCCGCTGAAGTCTCTCACTAACGGGTACATCGTCGATATCGTCCATCCATCTCAGCAACATTGAGGCGGAATTGTCAAGCCCGGCAGTAATAGAGACGACTTGTGGGTCGGCCGGTTCCTTTGTAGCGCTGTTTCACACTTCAGTCAGAGGCTACCACTATATGCAAATGGGGATGTTGTGTTAAGAGGAATGGAAGCAATGAAACCCACCAAGTCATGCATTCGGTATGAGGTGGAGAAGTTTCTGCTTTCGTAGTTGTGGTAGAGTGAGCGGTACCGGAAGGCATGCTAGAAGGGGTGCTTGCAGCTCAGACGCACTCAAAGAGAGTCATGGGTAGGGAATGGGGGTTGTTGTGTAGGTGGCGAATTAATGATTACAGTAGTTTTTTTGGAATTCTGAGGGCTCTGGTCCACCTTATAATATATCACTTGGTGTGAGTCTCTGAAGTATTTACGGTACAGTGCTCGTATACAATGTTTGTCTTTTTACAATGGTTGCTGTACTTTTGTTAAAGACCGAGGCTCATACTGGAAGCATTCAAACTAGGCCTGAAACACAGATCCACAAACTAATTACCGACCTTCTTTTGGGGTGCAGCCTGCAAGAATTGATGCTAATGGCATCGCTCATACGCCCTCCCCCCTTTTTTCCTTCCACAATGTTATTTTCTTCGTGCCTTCCTATGTTCTACCTGGCCTCTCAAGATCCCAATTAAACTGCCAGCATAGCGACTTGAGAACTTATTTCGCTCCGTGGCCATTCATGATTGCTTTGCCGCCAGCCAATGATAGAGCTGTCCTTTTGAGAGATACCCTTCACAGCCCAGTGCATGCGCCAATGGGGCAAAGCGTGATGTTACGGAGCGAAGATTACGCCTGATTCGCAAGCAGGGGGGTTGTACTTTTGTGCATCAATTCCCGCAGTTGCAGGCGGGACAAAAGTACGACAAAAGTTGACCAGTCAGCCGCAAAAATCATGGGGAAACGCCAAGTCACGACTCGCCAGGGGGTTGGTTGCCTAGTAAGGCCTCCCACCTCAAACCGAACATCCGAGTGGGGTGACACAATTGACCGTCATCTTTTTTTCGGTGATCTTTGACATACTGCACTTGAAGGTCCCACGTAGGCACCAGGTCACCAAGATGCCTCTAGATCAAGAGGGGAACCTCCTTGATTGGGACAGACACGAAGACGAGATCCTCGATCTATTTGTGTCTCAGAACAAGACGCTGCAGGAAGTGGTGGAACATATGAGGGCAACCCACAACTTCAATGCGAGGTACGGGTAATCTACTTTCGAAAGCTGGAATAATCCGACGTCGTTAATGAATTGCTCTTTAGCGCCAGACAATACAAGCATCGCTTCCCGCGCCTCAAGAACGTGAGAGAAGATGAGTGGGCCTACATTGACGAGGAATGCCGGCGCCGTGCCGCACTTGGCAAGCAGACCGTGGTTTGTCTTCATGGCCGGCCGGTGCCGGTAGAGCGGGTCAATCGTGGGGTTGCTCGCGTGCGAAAGAACGGCTCAACATCTCGGATCGCAAAGCGGACTTCAACTCGTGGGTGACCCTGCACAAGATGAGGTAGGAGACAATTATTTGATTGCTCACAGAGCCCAAGTGACACGGCAGAATCGGTATGCAGACAGGATTTCCTTCCGAACCCCTTCACCAGCACCTGCTGGCGGCCGGAACCCGGGCCACGGTCCCCGCGACAACCGAAAAGGGAGCCACGCAGGGCCCAAGCTTGTCCCAAAAATGTCCGTCTCACTAGTCCAGCACATTGGTCTGGGTTCTCAACTCGCTTCCATACCAGTCCAAGCGCAGGAGGATCTTCAGGCAACCCAGGTTACTCCAGTACACGGAGATGGGTGGCTCAAATATTCTGAGAAGGAGCCGAGTAGCTGGGTCATCGGCGCCGATTGGGGACCCGAGACTGGTATGTGCTGGGCCAGCCGTGTAACTAGAAGCTTGACTAAGCGCAAAGAATTAGCTACCACGGCGAACGGCCTCACAAATAACCACTGGCCAGCTCACGCGACGGCATGGTTTGGTTCCAACCGCTGTGGAAATAACCATCCGTTTTTTCGATCGTCTCCGAGTAGACGAGGCCTATCACCGTCCATCGAATCAGTTGGTTCGGACCTGTTCGACATCCATCCCGGTTTCGGTCGCATGAGGAACCTGCCATTCTTTCAGGTCCTTTCTGCAATCGAGCAACCAGGTACGCTAGACCGAGTCATCTGTACTCTGCACTTTGCGTTGCTAATTCCAGTCCTAGGTTATTGTCTAGCGGACCATCCTGTTACGCGCGGGCTCCCTCCTCCTCCAACAACCCCCTCTCCTAGCTTTCTCAGTGGAACCGTTGTTCAAATCGCACTCTCCAATATCCTTGGCGTCCGGGCGGAGGTCCCGTCCGTACGCACTGCTCCTGAACTCATCTCTCAGTTCCAGCGGCTTGTTCCCGAGCGATACGAGGGAGATATCGCGGAGAAGTTAGGACAAATTTTAGACCTTTCTTCGCCAGTTTCTGTCACTCTCCCGTCCCTCTTTGCGCTAGTAGCATTTCTCGCATCCAACAACTACATTTCGCCGAGTCATCTGGACCCCTTTCTGAGGTGGATCGTTGACGAGGGCCACACAAAGCTCCTGGCACGGTTCATGGAGATTCAAACACCTACGGTCCACGCTTTTTCTGACCTTCTCAAGGAGTCAGCTATTCGAATAAAGAACGTCCAATTGCTTGACACGCTCTTGAAACGGGGTATCAAGTTCAACAACCACCTGCTCTGCTGGATTGCGCATATCGGCGACACAGAGCTCACTCGACGTGTCCTGGAGAATACCGATATAGCGTCTTTGCCCACGTCCGTAGTGGGGGAACTTCTCCATAACTTTGTTTTGAAGGGACAGTTTGACCTAGCAAGATTTCTCCTAACAAATGGTGTCTCTGTAGATGCACCGTCGCTACTCGATGGAACCGCCCTCATTGCAGCGATAGGAAGAAACGATATTAAGGCGGCCAAGTTTCTTCTTGGAATGGGCGCTGATGTCAACTTCGACCGCGATGCTGGGGACTACAACCGCCTAAGGCGGGGAGCACTGCCGAAACATATGGGGAAAACGACCAACCCTCTGAAGCAAATAGCAAGCCTCGACTTCTATTGCAGCCTTCGGGATTGTAATCCTTTAAGGAGGGCAGTTCTGTTTAAAAAAACAGAAATGGTGGCCCTCCTCCTAGAGCATGGGGCTGACATATCGGGCGAAATCGAGGATCTACCGATTCTCGAATGGGCTGGACTGCACTGCAAGAGCGTCTTTGAGCTTTTGAAGGAAAGGTTGGGGCTTGGGGCAACGGGATTCCTGCCTGTAGATGTGGTGGAGGCGGCAAACCGTGGCGGCCATGCGCTCGCAGACTATATCGCGGGACAACCCGAAGGAGTAACGGCACACCAGCTGGAGCGAGCCCTAGAGGCATCGATTTTAAGCAACCACCTCACGGCAACTATCACTCTGCTTCAGTACGGTGTTAATCCAAACGGCCCAACCCTCCCGGTCCGCCCACTCACGACTGCCTTGCGGAAAGCAGGCAGTAACTCTGCGTTCGCTGAGGTCCTTCTCGAGCACAGAGCAGGAATTGGTCAGCCAAAGCTCCTGGAGGACCTTGTCGCTACTGGAAAAAGTCACTTGGTGAAGGCGGCTCTTGCATTTCCGACTGATTTGGAGCAGAGAATGGAAGCTCTAGTTCGCGCAGCCGAGCGCGGCGACATCGCCTCAGCAGCTCTACTCCTCCAAACTAAGGTGGATGTGAACACACCCTTACTGTTAGAAGCTAGGGTAGATGGGATGCCGTTGAACCCACTTCAAGCGGCCGCTTACTGGGGACACGAAGACATGGCCCTCTTCCTGATCAGCAAAGGAGCGGACGTTAACGCGCCAGCGCATCCGGTGGGCGGACGGACGGCACTTCAAGCAGCGCTACAAGGTCGTCTGCCTGTCGCAACCGCTCAGCTATTGCTTCGTCATGGAGCCGATGCCTCGGCGCCTCCCGCAGTGCTCCATGGTCTGACAGCTCTCGAGGCATATTTTCAGCCAGTCTTCGGCCTGTATGGAGACAAACATCTCGATAAACTTAATCCAGAATTCTGCGAGGCACTATTGGATGCTGGTGCTACGGTCAACCGGCCTGGCGGTAAACCAAGCTGGGCAATTCACGGAGTCATTGATAGAGGATGGCACAAAGTCCTTGGTCGTTTCTTAGAGTCACCACACACTGCCATCATCAATTACGCCATGAGTTTCTCGGGTATGGGTGAATCATACACACCGACTCAACGAGCAGCCAGCATGGGGGACCTGGAGGCGCTGAAGATGCTCGTAGCCCATGGAGCCAACATCAACGAGGCACCGAGTCACAACTGCGGACGTACCGCTCTTCAAGCTGCGGCCGCGTTAACGCCCGAGGCTAAAAAGACGACACTCATTGAGTTTCTCCTCGACCATGGCGCGGACATTAATGCCGATCCGTCGCTCTTGTCGGGAATTACGGCGCTACAAGGCGCTGCGATTGTAGGGGATCTCATGGTAGCCAATTTGCTTATAAGTAGGGGTGCGGACGTGAACGCCCCACCCTCTTTTCACAATGGTCGTACCGCGATCGAGGGGGCGGCGGAACACGGCCGCCTAGACATGGTACGGCTGCTGCTGAATGCTGGAGCAATAGGCGACGTCACTCTAGGGAGGGGGTTTAAACACGCGATTGACTTAGCTGAAAGGCGCGGTTACGATGCTGTGGCCAATATCTTGAAGGCTGAGCAATCTAGGACGTGATGCCAATGGTTAATCAATGTGTAGAAGGAATGTTCGCTTCTCAGGAATCCTTAGGATACGAACGAGAATTGTAGCAAAGTCCCTCCAACACCCATATGAATTCGCTAGGCGAACTCAGCTCTTGGAAGGTTTATGTTAACTAATGTGGCGGCAGGCCCCGAGGCCCAGACGTGCCCCGGCCCCTCGAGTCAAAATTGTGACGGGGAGCGAGGAGTCCTCAATAGCGGCCACCGTCAGACCTGATAGAATACGAATCTGATAGGCTGTGCCACTTGGGCCTAAACATAGCGTAACCGCGTAGAAAGCGAGACCGCCACAAAAGCCCGCTATCGTGCGTTATGCGGCAACTCACCTACGACCTGCGCTGCCCGTCTCCCAGCCACTCCATGTCAAAAGTATTAACGATTGCAACCACATGAGCACAAACCGTATTGGGCAGCACGTAAAACAAGAGATGGGTTTCGTGTGAGTTCAATACATATTGACATCAATCTTCATGGCAAACCAACTGTACTGCAAATTCAAGGAGCCCGCACTTAGGGCTTCGTCTCAACCAAAGTATTTCCTCCCCCCCTCTCAAGAGAATGGTCCACCGTCCCGTCCTCGCCCAGCTTTATCCAAGCCAGAGTACCAAACTTAAGAGAAGGTTTGATTCACTGGAAGCGCAGCCTCAGCCACTTCACGTACTCAACAACCCAAACGGCGTCTGCATCATCCGGATGGTGTAGGATATCCGGCCAGCCAAACACCCAGCGATCATCGTAAGGGTTGACAACCCAGACAAAGACAGCGCCCGAGCCGTCTTACCACCTCTCTCCTTTACCGGGGGAGCTTCTCCACGTCATGGCGCAGGGTGATGTTATAGTCGACGTAGTAGAAGGCTTCTAAACCCTTGAAGTATGCTATCAGGAGGGTAGCAACGGTTCCGCAGTTAATTCTTATCATGTCGCATTGCGAGTGCGTACCATAAATGGTGTTACGTCCAGAGAGCAAACGGGAGAGGAAATCTAGGCCGAAGGTTTCGAATAGTCCAGGTGAAAGGTGGTAGAATCCGGGTTACGTTGGGCCCTGGCAGGAGCCGGATTCGTAGGGAGTTGAAGCATAGGTCTCGGCTTTAAAGAATTCGCCAGAATTCTTATTGTACTCGAGCTTGTCATTACCGTCGATGTCTACCGAGCAAATTGAAACCGCGTCATCGGTGTCCCTGTCCTGGGGGTAGCTGGACGTCTGCCCTTCGAAACCCGCGGGATTGTCTGGAGCTGGGCCCCTGCTCGGGATGATGAGCTTTCAACCACTCAGTCTCCGCATGACAACCCGGTTAACCACCATTGCCCAAGGGGGTAGGTATAATATCCGGATATAAATTTGTCCCCAACATAGACCTTGTTGAAAGTGGGCCGGATGTGACATAAGCGTAGCTCAAAGCGAAAACCTTCAGGGATAACGCTACCCAAACATTGTGTAGATGCTTGGATTGCGAGATTAATTTATGGCATATCCCAAGGGTGTCCCTAGCGCAATAGATCTGGTTCCCTGAACAGACGTTTACAGTTGGACTATCTAACAATCACATTGCTGTGTCTTTCGCAAGACTACTTAACAAAGGGCCTGACAATCCTGTCGTTAATTAATTACTATCCTAGGGTTTAGTTAAGAAGGCACGACCATTTTTCTTTGTGCCCGAGAATTTGTGTCAGACAATGCTACAATGAGTACATATGTGGGTAACGCCTCGGTATTCGCTATCCGCTCAAAGTCCTAGGGTGACTGAGCTTACCATGCATAAGATGTACCTGAAGTACGTTCTGATGCCAAACCACTTTATTACCAGTAAGGCACCCCCTTCCACGGACGAGCACCCGGGAGTGCTACTGATAGTAGTCATTGACACTCAACACGTCGACACGGCTCGCCGCGAAGATGCCACTACCTTCGCAAGCCCACTGATCCACTTCCTCGGCCTTGAAATTGGCCTCGCCGAGCACGATCCCCTATCCTGTCGCATCCGGCCCTGCATTCCCGAGCACTACAAACCTGTCGGCATACGCGCCATGCTGGGTCGCAACGGGCGCCAATTCGGCAACAATGATGGATCCGCAACGGACCCGGCGAGCTAGCCCTTCGAGGGACATCCCCATCTGGACTGCCTCCGCCCCCGCCCCGCAACAACTCAAAGTCGACCCATCTACCACCGTGCTCTGTCTCTTCAACCTCTCCGATTCCACACTGTCCTCCTCCCGCGCAGCGCGACAGATTCATCCCAGGGTTCCGCGAGGTCCAACACCTCGGCATACCCTGGGAACCCCCCGCCTACCTCCTATGATGCAAAGCGCTGCCGCACGCACTACGACCCCGCCGACCCACTCCCCGCAGAGAACTTGGCCCAAACGCGCGCACAACAGCACAGACAATGGCAACCAACCCTTACTCCCCTCTATGCCGGAGGACGCCCTCGCCCTCTGGCCCACGCACTTCCCCCATGGTAGGAGCCTCTACATCGCCGTCGACACGGAAAAGTCCGCACGACCTGCGGCTGAGGGAGGGACGGACAGAAGAAGCCGGATGGCCTCCGAGAATCTGCCTTCCAGGGCCTGCATAGGACTTGCGATGTTGTGTTGGCGAGAGGGGCATGGAAGGTTTGCGCGGCTGATTCAGACGCGGTGGTTGGAGATGTGGGATGTGATGGGCCGGGACATTGGGAGGGAGGTGTCGAAGTGTCCGGTGTTGGGGATGGTGAAGGGGAGGGAATGGTGTTTCTGAAAGTGCTGCGAAGGGGGTTGTGGCGATGCTGTGGGTACCGTAGATTGAATGTAAGGTTTTCGTAAGAGTCATAGCCTTTGATGTGTGTATTGCGTTTTGAATCATGCGATTGGAGTGTGTGGTTGATCTTGCCATAACAACTGGGCCTATGTGGGTAATACATTACTAAAGAGACCAGTATCTATTTTGGAGGTTGTACCGCCATGTCGTGTAACCACCCATCGAGACCAGAAATGCCAGGGTGGTTTGCAGCCCCTGAGCTTGCCGGGAAGATGCCGGTTGGAACATCGTCCACTTTGATCGTCCACCCTTGCAGGTGGTATACGTATCAGGTTCGCGACGGTTGCGTTGCATGGGAAACGAGTCCGAGAGGTCGTGAGATGTTTCCTGACGCGTGGGTAGCACTGAACTTGTGGCGGAAGAGCAGGGCCCAATGGCTCCAACGGGAGAGATTGGTTCGTTGTTGCTCACCCAAACTCTAGGTAATGGGAACTGACCTCAATCTTTGACACTAAGCCGTCTTCTAACTTGCGGTTTTCCTTGGTATTCGCCGATCCATCTCAGGACAGAATTAACCTGTGGTTATACCTGAGCCACGTAATGTTTGGGTTGACAGGTAACCGGTAATCGGCCAAATGGCTTTGCGACATGGCGCGTGCTGCTAGGTCCTAGAGATGTGAAGTCATCCCTGGTCTTTGTCGGCTAGATCAACCGGAAAGACGGTAGGTGTATGGAGCAGACGTCGGTTGGAGTAATGGATAATCCGCCACGGGTAGTCTGCAGGATGGCATCTTGCAACTTGATCATCCGTGGTACCGAACACCTAAAGCGGCGCCACTGGGCCCCCGCACGGCGTCGGATACCGGAACAGCAGACGGGATCCTGTTGGTGAGGGATGGAGGCGTCATACCCGCGCCGCCAACAGATGTTCTGACGCAGTGACCACATGGCACCGGGGTGAGACCAGCCTGAATGGTGCCTGCATCGTCCCGAATCCCCTAGATAACGTGATTACTAACATTATACCAGCCGGCTCCCATCCGCCAAATTTATTATTTGCTGAACTACCAACATTCAGAGTGGCCTGTGCGGCAGAGTCAGTGGTTCATGCGCAAAATCAAGCATGCATTGATCCATCGGTTGTTGTTGTTTGTGGCCATTGTAGCTAGGGCTGATCCCGCTTGTTGTCATGACGAAAGGCCATCGCCATGACCAAGTTTTCTCTTGCCTCGTGGCTAGTGACGACAATCCGGAGCCCGGGAAGGCGATAATAATTATTTGAGCACATAATGGGATTTGGGGCCGGCAGTGGGCGAGGGATGACGCCACTAGGAAAGCTAACTAGAGCTGTTTTGGCTTGCCTCAAAGGTAAACAGGCAAATCGCCATGGGAGTTTGGCGATGCCCGTGCAAAGTGGGCTTGAAACGGGATGCGTCTGGGGCCGGCCATCTCAGACTCGGAGATGGCTCGTCAGCCCTGCACCTGCATTGGAAACATCTGACCCGAGGATTGAAGGGGGGGAGAGTAGTGGCCGCTATGGAGGGGACAAAGAAGTACCGCAAACGTTGCGATTGCGCGGAAACGGAAAACAAACTTTTAGGGTTTTCGCCTCTGGCCGTCGCGCTTCTGCTGATCTGCAGGTCGATGAACTCGAGACCTTCGGGGTTTGCGGACTCGCAGATGAGTGTCGGGCCTGCGAAACAGTTGTGCCTTTTTCGTGCATGTTAATAGATGAGTAGCGGCGTCGATCGCACATCGGGAAATGATAGATTTCCTCGCGGCAAATGTTAGCGATCTGATTCTGGGTACTCCTTCGGTAACCTGCAGGAATCATACGGAAACGGCACGGCTAGCCAATAATTGCTCTTACCCGCCGTCCCGTTGCTGTAAGGTACAATACCACACAGTGCTAAACAGATACTCGTGAAGCATTCCTTCCATATTAGAAAATAGGTTTCATGAGGAGCAAAATCGGAATCGAAACCAAAGAGGTGCGTTGCGCGAATGACGTCGCTGATATGCTATATCAAACGTAACAAGGCGTGTGCACACCCTTGGCAGCTCTGTTAGTGGAATTCCCACACTGTGTATTACCCTCGCCCCTGAGTGAGCAATTTCTCCATGGCGGACCCCAGAGTGAATATAAATCGACAGTGTTATCTGTTAAGCCGACGCTACCTAACCACAAATGACTAGGCACCCCGGAATTATCCTTGGCATCATGATCTTCCTGACCCAGTCTCCCAGTGCAGTAGTGCAAAGAGATGGAACCAGGCGAAATTGAGGCGGGCGAAAAAAATGTTAAGATGAAAAGAAAAATGAAGTATGTTTGCAAGGGCGTTAAAGATAAGAAAGGAGGGGCTGAAGACGAAAGGAAATGGAAGGAAGAGTCGAATCGATGATGGCGGGGCGGATCTGGCCTAAAGGAAAAGGAGTGAGTGATATGAGTCCTGTTACCAATGACCATAGTTTATTTATCGGCACCACTCAAAGTGCTACTGTGGGGCGCCAAAGGCTGGAAGGTGGATTTCAGGCACACGCCGTCCGGGGAAAGATCTCGCGGCTCCCCTCGTGTTTCTTTGCATGGCGCGGTCTGCCCACTTTGGGGTTGGATGAGGCGAAATGTTTGTTGCGAATTCCCGATGACAGCATGGCACAGTTGCAGAGCGCCGCAACAGGGCATTGCATCCTGCGATGAACTGACTTAAGCTGCCGGCACAAAAGGGACCATTGCCCTGGGCTCAAGCCCCCGATTCCTGGATCTCTGTTTGCCCCTTTTTCCCTCGCCGCGGCAATTCGAGTTTACAGATGCTCCATTGGCCGACCATTCAGAAACGCCCGTTAGGTGTCGAGCAAAATCGAGCTTACCGCAGTGACCCCCTCCCAGACCACCCAAGCGCGCTTGAAGCTGTGTCCCTGGCTGTACTGCCCAGGTAGGATTTCGCGCTCATTAAAAGAAGCAGCGCGCAACGCTAGCTATTCCCAACAAAGACTACCACCGAAAGAACCGGGCTACCTTCCCCTACTAGCGGCTGGGAACTGGCGCTGCACACACAGAGGCGCTCGCTCGGGTGTGGAGATTTTATTGGGGGGCCGAGACGAATTGAGCCAAAGCTAGCGCTGCAGCGCTGAGCGCCGGCCAACGACAGCCCGAGGATCAATCGCTGCAGCACCGCGCTCGGCTGATTGCCCGTCTCCCTGCAGTCACACCAACCCACGTCCGTCTCGGCTTCCCCTGGGCTCTGCTGTGTGAGCCCTCCCACCCTGTCTCGATCCGGCCGGCTGCTGCTCTGACAGAGCAATTGGAGCCGCCTCGGGGGCACCTGCCCCTAGCAATGTCCTTCTCCCGACCTGCCGTCACGCCTACGACCTCATCGTACCCTGCGCCCGACGCGATTTTTTCGACGACGCCGCCGAGGCCGCCAGGCTTCATTGGTAACGAATACATATCGCCATCCCCGCGAACCCGGCTCGGCAGCCGAGACGCCGGCAACCCCAGCTTGAGGAGCCGTTACTACCCCGACGCGATCGAAACCGACTCCCCTGCAAACCCAGCACCGTTTCCAGCATCCCAGGAGAGGCACCCCTCCGCTCCTGCTGCCCACATCTCAGCATACGCCGCTTTCCCTCCTAACCCGCTTCGGTCCTCGTCTCTTGCCGCCAACCCTCCCCGCACCTCTTCGCTCCTGCCCCCGGCGAGCATCGCGACCGACCCAACCGCATCACATGCCCGCCCTTTTCTTCGCGATCCGTTCAGCGACCCTCGGCCAGCACCAAGGATCCCTGACGCGGCGAGGGAAACCGAGTTTTCGCACAAGAGGGGTCACTCGCGCTCGAGCAGTGCCGGCCTGAGCGACAGCTTCCGCAACCTCAACCGCTGGTCGGCTTCGACAGCCTCGAGCCGCGCGTCCAGCCTTGCCGCCTTCACTCGCCGCGTGAGTGTAGACCTTCTAGGGGCAGCGCTCGGCTCACCGGGCAAGAGGTTGCATAAGAGTAGGCCATCGACGTCCGGCGGTTCCCCCCGGTCGCCGGCCCGGCCGAGAACCCAAAGCGAGTCACCGGCGCTAGCAGTCGTCCCGCCTCTACAAAGCCTACCTCTCATTTCCACCGGCCCGTCGTTAGAAGACGAGGTCCTCGAGTCGCATGTGCTAGCGGCGTCGTCTCAGGCCGAGCAGCCGCAGCTTGCTCAACAACAGAGCGAGGATCCTGGTTTTTTTTGGGATGGTCCAGCACAGGGCTTCGAGGAACAGCCTGAACCATCGTCGCAGCAGCCGCCTCTCGCTCAATCGCCACGCCCGATCGAGACGATAACAACTGACGCTACCATGCCCTCCACGCAAAATGGCCTGGCCAGAGGCCACTCACGGAGTCGGTCGGCAGGAGCAAAGGGCAGCGCTGACACCACGGCATCTACAAGAAGTCGGGATAGGGAACGTGATCGGCCAAGCAAGCCCCCGTCCCAAAAAGCCATGCTGTCTAAAGCACTGCAAAAAGCAAACACGGCAGTCCAGCTGGATAACGCGCAAAACTTCGAGGGCGCCAGAAGAGCCTATGCAGAAGCGTGCGCCGTTCTCCAGCAGGTACTCTTACGGACGTCAGGGGAGGAGGACCGCAGGAAACTAGAGGCCATCGTAAGTGTTCGCTTTCCCCCGACCAATGTGAGTCCAATGCTCCTCACACTTCCCACCAATAGCACGAAACGTACCTCGCGCGAGTTATGGAGCTTGATGAGCAACTTGCCGACTTGGAGCCCGAAGGCAAGGAACTCCCCCAACGCCCAGAGAGCAATGACCTCCAGGACCTAGTCAAAGGAGAGGTGATGGAAGACGAGTATTCCGACCACTACACGGCAGCGGTGGAACGGAACTATGGGGCCGAGCCTGATATGCATCCTATTTATGGAGCTCAAGCGGCGGCGACGAGACGCCCTTCTGCTTCTAGAACAACACCCAACACGACGAGAGATCCCAGGGAAGGGCCTACATCTTATCTCACTGAGCAGTACTCACTTCAATCAGCGTTTTCCAAGGCTAGATACAATGGCTCGACACTTCGACCACCCATGGATGATGCGTACATGCCGCCACCGCTGTCTCCCCGGCGACTCGTGTCTCCAACCCAACCACCACCGCCACCCGCTGAGCCCGAGGGCCCTGAAATGGCCATGCGTACG
Source organism: Madurella mycetomatis (assembly GCA_022530565.1). Classification (NCBI taxonomy): domain Eukaryota; kingdom Fungi; phylum Ascomycota; class Sordariomycetes; order Sordariales; genus Madurella; species Madurella mycetomatis. The sequence goes on along the minus strand of JAJTVB010000003.1, from coordinate 6,233,657 downwards.
GATCTCCCCATGTCTGGTGCCCGCCTAGTGCCAGACGCGGTGCCGTTAGGTCACCGACGCGGGAACAGCCACGAGTCGGTTTCGTGGCTTGACCCAATCGACGAGTCGGCATCTAGCATATCTTCGGTTCACTCGCGGTCGTCCTCGAGAATAAGACGGAAACACATACGAGCTGCGAGCGGGGCTACGGAAGCCGAGTTTGACGCCGCTCTGGACGATGCAATTGAGGCGGCTTACGACGACGGGTACGAGCCGGAAGCCGAATACGACGGGCAAATGTACCAGGACCCTCCGGCGGGCGTGGTTACAAACACGCTGAGACGGGTAGAGTTGGCCCGGGAGAGGGTACGTGAATCCGAAAGGGAAGCTCTAGAACTGGCAAACGAAAGAGAGAAGAGGTTGCGGCTTCAACAGCAACTGGAGGACGAGGAGTATAGGAGACAAGAAGCGATTGGCGAGGACTTTTATGACGGAAATGACTCGGAGGAAGAAGAGAGGCTGCTCGAGGAGATGACCAAGGGGAATCTGATTGAGGACTTCGCGTTCGGCGGACAGCCGAGACCGCCTGTTCCACGGGAGTCCGATTCGAGCGGGATGACAAGTCGCACCTGGCACAGCTCGATGGGGTCGAATCCTCCGACCGCGACGACTATTCTTACCCCAGTAAGCGAAGATAATCTCCTTCCTCATCCCTCGGGCCCTTTGCCGGCGTTGCCAGCACAGGCTCAGTTACCTCCGCAGCCGCAGTCGGCGGGCTCTCAGAGCTCAACCCAGAGTGTGCGAAATCGCAGGCTTTCGGGACAGAATCCGAAGCAGCTCAAGATAGAAACGTCAAAGTTGGCGCCGGGGGCTCCTCCGGCAACCACGGGAGGCGCCATGCTCCCTCAGTCGAAGCCTGGGAACTACATTGTGCAGCAACGCCAGGCGCTGTCGGCAGGCCCAAACCGGACTCTCGGCCCTCTTTCATCTGGACCAACTCCCTCTCCAGCTCCAGGAGATGAATTGGATGAGAACTCGATGGCACCGATGGCCCTCTCCTATGACGAACAGCCACGCGCCGGCACGCCTGCCGTTGCACGCCCGAACCTGCGAAAGAACTTTTCATCTTCAAGCCTGAAGAGCCTGAGAACGCGAAACGTCTCCATTTCACACTTTGAGCCATCGGACCTCTCGCCGGGCACACCGCTGAGCAACCAATTCGGGATCGGCGGTTCGTCGACACGCCTACCCGCTATCCCCTCACTACCGGTTCCTGCGCCGGCCACCAAGGAGGGGTCAAATGGCACCGTCACTAGCGGGATGCATCTATTCGAATACCAGTTCCACTCGCCCGACTTCCCGGGGTCCCCGAACCCTCAGGTGCCCGACGCCCCTGTCCCTCTCGAACCCTGTCCAAACGATGTCATGCTACGGCCTTTCTGGCTCATGCGCTGCTTGTATCAGACGCTCTGTCATCCGCGAGGAGGCTACGTGAGCAACAGGCTCTTTGTCCCGAGGGATGTCTGGAAGGTCAAGGGCGTGAAGCTCAAGAATATCGAGGACAAAATCGCCAATTGTGACCTCCTAACGGCGGCATTGCAAAACCTGGCGAGAGTGGACACATGCGACGCCGACCTCGTGCTGGAGGAGATGCAGTCGCTGGAAGGCGTGCTCGAGCAGGTGCAGGCGACGCTCTCGCGGAAGCTCGGCAGTGAAGTCGGTGTGCAGGGCTCCAGCACCATGTTCAAGGATGCCAATGCGGTGGACGGCGAGGCAGCCGCCATGCCAAGGTCCGCGAGCGTCGCCGGAAAAGGCAGCAGCTTCTCGTGGAGGCGGCTCCGTAGTAAGAACAGCTCGGCCAACCTGCCGGGCCTGGCGACGTCGTATGGGGGTAAAGGCGGCAGCGGCGGCGCTAGCTCGGCGAACCTACAAGAGACATCTGGCAAGGATACGCTGTTGGCGAGTTTACCAATGACGAATCATCCGACAAGCCGACCGGCGAAACGAGATGTAGGGAACGTTTTCTTTACTGGGCCCAACGCGAATTACATGGCGTCGCTGGCGAAACTGTTTGACTCCGCCCAGACGATCGGTAAGTGCACTGGCCATGGACTCGTCGATCCGCGAGAAAACTAACAAGAACAGACCAAATTGCCCGTCAAGTCGATGACCCCGGCTTGCGCCATGCCGACAAGACCCAAGTCGGACTTGAACTGTGTACACGACACGCTGCCGAGTTCTTCGCGTTCTACATTTGTCGTTTTGCACTGTCGGACTTGTCCCTTCTCCTGGACAAATTCGTCAAGCGAGGAAGTGAGTGGGTGCTTGCGTAGTGCCCCAAGTTGGCTCTGATTCAACACTATTACCGTGGCGTTGGTCCCGGCTCATCGTTGAAACATTGCGTGAAGGAAGCCGGGGAGGTAGGGGAATTGGACACCAACGACAGCAGTGGAAGTTGTTAAGTGCGTTTATTGTTTTGTTTTGGCAACGCCAAGGGTCACGGTGAAACGCATCCTGACGCATCGTTACGATCTGGCTGGACATAGAGGCCTCCATAATTTCATAGAACGGCGAAACCTTTTTTTGTCTTGGCCGTGGGAAGATGGCGGACTGCGGCGACTTTGTAAAATCTTGCACTGGGGGAATGTCTTGTTTATAGTGCGAAGGTTAGAAGAGGATGATCGAAAAGGGACACCTCCGCTTTGCCATTTTCAAGTACCTGTACATAATTTCTTAATAGTACCCGCCGTTTTCGCAGATACTCTACTTTCCCATCATGTCTCGGTACATCATCTTGGCGCCCGATAAGATAAGAAACCTTGGGGAATTCCTGCGGGACGACCCGTCACTCAAAGATCTTTTTTTTTTTTTTTTGTGCAGCTGCTCCTCGGAACACCAGTCTGTTCCACCACTTCCACTCAGGTTTTCATGATCAGGAAGCGCCAATTGAATGTGTGGTGTGCCAGGTCTCAATTCGCGAATGCGACCATGGCTACGGCAGGTGTGCCTGACGCCGCTAGCCGGCCGTTTACAGCGACATGCAGCCCCACGAGTTGGACGAGGTAGCGCGCGGTGTTTGACGAGCGGGGTGCGTAGCCGGTTAGGATCGATACCGACAACGACGGCGAGTGTTCGCGATGTTACCGGGACCCCTCTCCCAGCCCGCAGTACGGTCCTATCGCAGCCTCAACGACGTCTGGCCAGCGGCACCAGCAACGCCGCCCTCAAGGACGGCCCCGAGCAGCGACGCGCCGCCGAGCTCGAGAGGCGCATCGAGGCGATTCCCATCGAGCGGTACCGTAATTTCTGCATCGTCGCCCACATCGATCACGGGAAAAGCACGCTGAGCGATAGGCTGCTCGAATACACGGGCACCATCTCGGCGAGCGACGCCAACAAGCAGATTCTTGTAACATTTGCCCTCGTCCCGCGGACCACCTACATAATCATTTCTAGTTCATGACTGACAGGAGGCGGTGGCCGGGGAAAACCAGGACAAACTCGACGTGGAGCGCGAGCGCGGCATCACGGTCAAGGCGCAGACGTGCACCATGATCTACCGATCCCCGCGCGACGGGTTCGACTACCTCCTCCACCTAGTCGACACGCCGGGCCACGTTGACTTCCGGGCCGAGGTGACGCGGTCGTACGCGTCGTGCGGCGGGGCATTGCTGCTGGTCGACGCGTCGCAGGGCGTGCAGGCGCAGACGGTGGCCAACTTCTACCTCGCCTTCGCCCAGGGCCTGGCACTCGTCCCCGTGGTCAACAAGATCGACCTGCCCACCGCCGACGTCGACCGCGCCCTGGCCCAGCTCGAAAGTGTCTTCGAGCTCGACACGTCGGCTGCCGTGCGCGTCAGCGCCAAAACGGGCCAGGGTGTCGGCGACATCCTGCCGCGCGTCATCGACTCGATCCCGGCGCCCGAGGGGGACGTGCACAAGCCGTTGCGGATGCTGCTGGTGGATTCGTGGTATGATACGTTCCGTGGCGTAGTCTTGTTGGTCAGGGTGTTCGATGGGGTGGTGAGGGCTGGCGACAAACTGGTCAGCTTCGCCACCGGGAATGAGTACACGGTGGGCGAAGTGGGGATTCAATACCCGAACCAGGTGCCGCAAAGGGTGCTGAGGGCGGGACAGGTCGGTTATGTGTTTTTCAACCCCGGGATGAAGAGGATCCAGGACGCCAAGATCGGGGATACGTTCACAACGGTTGGGTCCGAAAAAGTAGTGGAGCCGTATCCAGGGTTTGAGGAGCCCAAGCCGATGGTGTTTGTGGCGGCTTTCCCGACGGACCAGGGCGACTACGGTAAGCTAGCAGACAGCATCGGGCAACTGGTGCTCAACGACAGAAGTGTAACGCTGCAGAAGGATTTCTCGGAGGCGCTCGGGGCTGGGTGGAGGTTGGGGTTCCTGGGGAGCTTGCATTGCTCGGTGTTCCAGGACCGGTTGAGGCAGGAACATGGCGCAGATATCATCATCACGGAGCCGGCTGTGCCGACCAAAATTGTGTGGAGCAATGGCGGTCTCGAGGAGATCATCACGAACCCAGCGGAATTCCCGGATACGGAGGACCACCGGCTTCGGAAAGCGACGCTCTACGAGCCGTTCGTTAGCGCGACAATTACCCTCCCCGAGGAGTACCTCGGGAGGGTGATTGAGATTTGCGAGGCTGCCCGTGGCGTGCAGAAGAGCCTCGAGTTCTTCACCGCTACCCAGGTCATTCTCAAATACGAGGTGCCTACTGCGAGCTTGGTAGACGACTTGTTCGGAAAGCTCAAGGGTGCATCTAAGGGGTATGCCACGCTGGATTACGAGGATGCCGGCTGGCGCGAGAGCAGCCTGGTCAAGCTCAACTTGCTGGTGAATAAGGCGCCTGTGGATGCGATTGCTCGGGTAGTACATTCCAGCCAGGTAGAGAGGTTAGGGCGGCAGTGGGTGACCAAGTTCAAGGAACACGTGCAGAGACAGATGTTTGGTATGATCCTCTTCTCTTCCCCCACTTCCGCTCTGATGCTAAATGCTTTGCAGAGGTCATCATACAGGCTGCGTCAGGGAAACGCATCGTCGCCCGTGAGACCATTAAGCCCTTCCGTAAGGACGTCCTCGCCAAGCTGCACGCCAGCGATATCACCCGCCGTCGAAAGCTGCTCGAGAAGCAAAAGGCTGGCCGTAAGCGGCTGCGGGCTGTAGGTAACGTTGTCATTGAACAATCCGCATTCCAAAAATTCTTGGCAAAGTAGGCTCGGGAGTTTGCTGTATATTTCCATTACTTTCCGGATAGACGTTTTGTAAGAGTAGCGCATAATTGGCGTTTGCGGTTTCGTTTGAATGCCAGAGAAATGCTTAGAGAAGCCTTTTTTTTTGTTTTTGGGGGGGGGTGGTTAGGTGTGGAAAAAGGAGTGACCCCTTTTTCTCTTTTGGGGGGGAGACTTGTGGGTCCACAAGTTCCCGTAGGAAATAGGCAGTACTTGTCTACAGACCTCGACGACATTTGCACGACAAGCAGTTACGCACCAAAGCCTCACCGGCCTAGCAGCGAGGGCGTCATTCTGCTTGACGGACGTCCATCCCGACAGGCTAATTGTCTCGAGACTGCCTTGACTAGGTAGTGCAGCTTCGCCAACCAGTTCTTGATCCAAGGCCGACAAACCGCGTTGTTGCCTCCGTCAGTGGCTGTACAACGAAGCCGAATTAACTTGGGAGCTAGGGGACCATGATGCAACCCATCAGAGGGCGGTTACGTCCTAATAGAGGTAGATTATCGTAACCGAACGCTCCCGGGTCAAAGCGCCAGCCCGGGACGTGAAAAGATCCTTCTCTTCGATGGCTAAAGTTCACGCCTGAAGGATTGCGGTTTGTGTTACTTTCCAAAGGTTTAGTGACCCGGATTGACTAGATATCCGGGAAACCACACCACGAGAATAGACACCTGAGAATGACGCATTCAATATATAATCCGTTGGTCGAGGTCTTGGATAGCTGCTTTCGAGATTACAGCCTCCGCACTCGTCATATAGAACAGTCACCCTCGCGGCGTGGCTGTCCTGCGGGTAGGGATCGGGGGCGGCGAATGATCAATCTCGCAGCTTATTATGCCTTTTACTCAGCTGAGCCGCGAGCTTGTGTACATGGTTGCATCCCGGTGATATGTGACCCAGGTTTAAGAGACAAAACCGTCAGGGAGGAAGGGGCAGGTTCAACTAGGGTTCCCCAACTCAACAGAGAAGTCTGTTAAAGTTGAGGCAATCCTTGATCAAAGCGGCGTCACCCACGGCCGACAACACAGAAATTCTCTTTGGGGAACGGAGTGGAGAGACCGGAGACTCTCATTGCAGCGCTTATCGTGATGAGATCGAGCCTCTTCCCGGCATATGATCCTCGCTTGGCCTCCGCCGCATTAAGCCACCAATGGGATCGATCGTCGACTTCCCAGGGGTCGCTCATCGCCGTACATCGCTTAAACCAAGGGTGTCTGTGGGGAATGGGGCGGCGAAGTGCAATATTATACAGAATATGGCAAAAAGGGAGACCCCAACCGCCCTTTAGCCGGTCCGTCAATGGCGCGGCTAAAGATGACCTTGGAGAACAAATGCCCGACGATTTGGAGTTGCAGGGCATCGCGGGGCCCCGCATGTGCGGAGCTTTTCGTGCATGTTCCCTTGATCCAGATTTCCTGGTCCTGATCCAAGTCCAATTGGCCAGGCGTGGTGGTGGTGAATTGAAGGATCATCAGGTACGGGAAGACGGAGCTTGTCCAGAGGATCCCTCCGATGTGGGGATTGGGGGATGAGCTGTTGGGGTTCATTCCCAATCACTATAGCACAATACTGAGGATGCCTACCCTGTCGAGTATATATGGCTGTGCTCTCATCCCCCTCCAAGCAGCTCGGTCGGCGCCTGACCTACCCTGAGGAGTTGATCAGCCACCTTTTTATTGCTTCACGCTTAGACGTCATCCAAAATGAAGGCCAATTTCATGCTCTTGTTGGCGCCTTTGGTGTCGGCGGCCCCTGCTCTCGACAACCGCCAGGCTGCTCAGAGCATTGACGCGCTCATCAAGGCCAAAGGCAAGGAGTACTTTGGCGCTGCCACCGACCAAGGAAGACTCCAGGCCGGAAGGAATGCGGCCATTATCGAGAACAACTTCGGCTCGGTGACGCCCGAGAACAGCATGAAGTGGCAGAGTCTGAATAACAACCGGGGCAGTTACAACTGGGGCCAGGCAGACTATCTCGTCAACTGGGCCACCGAACGCAACAAGACAATCCGCGGTCACACCCTGGTCTGGCACTCTCAGCTCGCCGGTTGGGTCAACAACGTTCGCGACAGGAACCAGTTGACCCAGGTCATCGAGGAGCACATCGCTACCGTCATGGGGCGATACAAGGGCAAGATCCACCACTGGGTGCGTGACTGGAGGTATTACCCAAGTCTGGCAACTTTTAGCTGACAGAGTGATTGAAGGATGTCATCAACGAGATGTTCAACGAGGATGGCTCACTGCGCCCCAGCGTCTTTTCCCAGGTGCTCGGCGAGGACTTCGTCGGTATCGCCTTCCGGGCTGCGCGCGCCGCTGACCCCGAGTGCAAGCTCTACATCAACGATTACAACCTTGACAACCCGTCGTACGCCAAGCTGACCCGGGGTATGGTTGACCACGTCAGGAGATGGCTTGCCGCCGGCATCCCCATCGACGGCATCGGCACCCAGGGCCATCTCCAGTCCGGTGGCGGTAACGGCCTTGCTGGCGCCATCAGGGCCCTTGCTGCTTCTGGTGTCGATGAGGTCGCCGTCACTGAGCTCGACATCCAGAACAACAATGTCAACGACTATGTTGCTGTTACTCGCGGTTGCCTGGACGAGCCCAAGTGCGTCGGTATCACCGTCTGGGGTGTCCGCGACCAGGTGCGTTTATTTATTTATTTTTTTTTCCAAGTTCTCCATGATAATTCCACTAGATTCACGTCTGACATCCTATAGGACTCGTGGCGGCCCCAGGGCAACCCTCTCCTCTTTGACAGCAACTACAACCCCAAGGCTGCGTACAACGCCATCGTCCAGCTCCTGCAGCAGTAAACAATGTCATGATTGTTTGATACGCATTGGAAGATTGCAGGTGGTAGTGCTCGCATTTCCAGATGCAGTTGTTTATACTAGCAAGCAAAGCAGGGCATGGCTTTGGACTACATGGCTCTTGTATATAACCATCGCCAGTCATTGGCAAATTTAAAATCGTGTTAGGCTTGTGGGCTATGACAATGTACTTGAACGCAATCTCAGTCAAGTCAATCGAATGCCTTTGTTGACCTCGTATCTGAAATGACAACCAATGGAGAATAAGTTCTCTATCACATCCCCCCCACAGATTGATTAGTGACCTCTGTCTTCTGATATGCATATTCTACCCTAATTTCTTCTCAATTACTAAACCTGACGATGTCTAAGTAGTGCGCAAAGAAGCCCGAGGTACCTATCCATCGAACGAGAAAATTACAGGTCCCATCAACACAGCATTTTTTGCGTTGGAGAATAAGCTTTCTCTTTCTCTCTCTCTTTCTTTATAGTGTTTATTACTTTTCAACACACATATCATTACTTACAATGTATCTAGGTGCTTTGCGATCCTGTGAGGTGTCGGCTAACAACTTTGGGGTATACAATACCGGTCTTGGGCGGCAACCCCCGCCAAAGCTGTCAGATGCAGCAGCCTCTTGGATGACACCTAATCTTAGATTCCAAATCGCCCGGTTTGTATACAGAGCAGGAAGACACTCCTAGAAGGACAGTCTTAAACCACCAAAGAGCATCATCAATACCATTTTCCGCTTTCATCAAGCCACTACATCCACAACTACCTCCTCACTCGTCACGACCACCTCATTCTTCTTTAACCCGACATGCTCCCTTCGGTCCGCCGCAGCATGTATCACAAGGTTAACAAACGTCTTGCCGCCCTCACCCCTCAACTCCTCTATCTCCTCCACCACCTCCTCTTCCTCCTCCACTCGAACTGCCCCCTTCCACATAAACTCCCTCCCCGACCCCCCGAAATTCACCTCGACCGCGACCGGATCATGCAGTCCCACGATGGGAAACAGCCGCCCTCTCACTCCCTTGAACCCCTTCTCCAGTTTCATCGCGTTCCGCGTGAACCACACCTCCCCTTTACCCAGATCCACTCCGCATCCGACCGTATCCCCGACCCCGTACCGCAGGTCCTCAAGTATCTCCTCATCCACCTTCTCCGTACTCTGGCAGCAATTCCCCGTGTACCCGTAGTACGCCCACGATTTGGCGCCCGAGGGGTTGTCGTCGGAGAGCTGCCAGCCGGGGAACTGGATGGCGGCGCCGCCGAGGGTGCAGAAGCCCACGGCGATCTCGAGGTGCTGGGACCCGTTGGTGCCGGCGCAGGGGAGGTCGGCGGGGATCTCGGTGAGGGTGAGCTCGAAGTAATAGCTTTCGAGGCCCGACGGGAGGGGCTTGTCGGCCGACACGCAGGTGCGCTGGCCCGACGTGTGCACGATGGCCCGCGCGTCGGGGAGCACAACAGACTGCGCGCCCACCACCGTCGTCCCCGGGAACTGCGTGCACCACCTGGTCGGCAGCAGGTTGGACCAGGTGGCCTGCTGCTTGAGGAAGGACTCGGCTTCCGCCTGCGAGAAGTTGCGCGCCAGCTCGAGCGGCGTCCACCCGAACCGGTCCGGCCGGTTGAAGTCGGCGTTGAGGCGCGCAAGCTGCCCGAGGAGCTTGGTGCTGCCGTTGGCGGCGCAGACGGCGACGAGCTCTGGGTCCGAGACAGCCGCCGAGGGGTTGGCGTTGACAAGGGTCAAGATTATCTCCTCGTAGGACGAGTTCCTGCGTGCCAGGGCCCACTGCTCGTAGGCGAGCGTGAGAGCGGTGCGGGATCGGTTGTCTTGGATGGTCACGTCGGGTTTCGGGGTGGCGGCGAGCAGCGCCCGCACGGTGGACGCGTGGCCGTTCATCGCTGCGCGATGGAGGGCGGTCATGGATTTCTTCGTGTCGACGGCGTCGATGGCGAGAGCAGCGGTATCGTTGCGCTCTTCGGCGAGTTTGACGAGCCTCGAGACGACGCGGTTGAAGCCGTGGCCTGCTGCTTGCCGAAGCGGGCTGCGCCCGCTCCTCGTGGGCTTGTTGATTTCGGCTAGTGACACATTGTGCTCGATGAGGGCGTCAAGCAGGGCCAAAGCTGCCTCCTCATTTTTGCTGAGGCACGCGGAAAAGAAGGGAGACCATCCGTGCTTGTCGAGGGGGTTCAACTCTTTGGTGTATTCAAGCAGGATACGCACGCAGTCGATGAGACCCTTCCTTGCGGCAGTATGCAACGCAACCCTACTGAGCTTGTCCGGAATGTCCGGATCAGCGCCATGCTTCAGCAATATGCGTACGCAGTTGCTGTGTCCAAAGAACACGGCTTCGTGGACGGCCGTGGTGCCGTGGAGATCTGGATCGTCGAGCTCGAGTACTTCGGAGCCGAGGAGAATCTTCAGATTTTCGACTTGGCCGGTACTACAGACTATCTGCAGAGGCCGCGCGGAGCCGGCATTCTCGGCATTTGTGTCAGCATTGCGTTTCACAAAGGCATCCAGTAAGGGTCCGGGGGTGTCGGTCCTGCAAAGCAGAACGTGCAGAGGTGGGAGCTTAAATACGTCGGCCGCATCTATCGCGTTGATGTCGGCCCCATGGGCGATTAGGAGGTCAAGCACCTCGGGGTCCTCGCCTTTGACAGCGAAGTATTGCAGCGCGGCCCAATGCTCTTTCGAAGAGCTGCTGACAGGATCTGCGCCATGGTCGAGCATCATCTGGACGCCCTCAATGTTTCCCTCCCCCTTTAGCAACCAGGTGTGAAATGCGCTTCGGCCTACCCCATTCTGGGCGTTGGGATCGGCGCCTTCGGTCAACAGCAGTTTGATCGTCTCCAATCGGCCCTTCAAGCATGCCGCAACTTGCAGGGGACTGTACCCGCCAGAGAGGCCGTTCAGGTCTTCTCCGCGATCGAGCAGGTGTCGTATCCAGCTGGTAAGACCGAGGTACGACGCTACATGCAGAGGCTTGTGAGGCCCATTGCAAACGGAGAATAGGGATTTGTCCTGTCTGTCGGGATATTTGGCTTGCCAGGCTGCAAAGATCTCGGGCGTGTCAAATGCGAACTTGTCAAGCTCGCTCAGCAAGGCTGCCCAATGGCCGTTCGTCTTTCTTTCCTCTGGTGACCACAGCCGCTCGGATTCAAGGACATGGTACGGCCAGTACTGGATCTCGTATCGCACACGCGGTGGCCTCCGGTCTTCTTCGACGCTATCGCTGCCGCCGTTGCCCCAGAACTCGTCGGCCGGTATATCAAATATGCTGGGCTTTGTGACGTCCTCGTCGTCCATGGAGTCTTCGGTACGGTAACCGGCCTGATACTCCTCTTCGTAAGCAGCGGCCTTATCTTCTTGCTGCTGCGTCCCTGGGCCACCGGGCTCAGTTTGTGACTGAACTTTAGTATCTGCTTCGGACCCGGACGAGTCTGACGCGGTTGCTTTGAGATTAGCCGCTTGGGCCCTTTTTTCAGCTACGGGAAGCAAGCCTGCTCGCTTCTGGAACAAGGGGTTATTCAGATGGCGCAAACAAGTGAGCGCCATTTGCAGATGGCCCTCTTTGGGGTCCACGATAATCCTGCGGGGATATTGGTCAGCTCTACATCGGCCGCAGAGTTGCTCCTCCTTCTCCTCTTCTTGGGGAACATCCGTCTCCGACTTCAAGAAAAAACTGGCAGCGGTCTCGTAGTCAGTCTCGGCGACAAAATAGGTACCGTCCGGCGATCGGAAAAGCTTCAGGAATGGATCGACTGCTCCACGGAGCTGTTCAATCTCGAGACCAGAGACGGGCGGGAAGTTGGGCTCGACATCGGCATCCTCCAGAGCGTCTATTCCAGGGGGAGCATCATAGGTGCCCTGAAAAGCATCCATAACTTCTCTGGCGAACGGATAGCCCGGGGGGTCTGGAGAGAGAAGAGACCAAGTAAGGGTAGTGCGAAGAAGCTCCAGGTAATTGGGGCTCATCTTGCGGAGGGCTTTGCTGTATGTGTCGCCTGTGTCATCGGGCAGGACCTTGAGTCTCTTGGACAACGGGCGCTTGAAGGGCTCACGCATGAATGGGATCGCCGTGTTTTTCACATAGAGAAATCGAGAGCGCGCCTTGGCGGTTATCGCGCTTTTTGCCTCTTCTTGTTCGGCTGCTGACAATCCGGGTACTTCTTTGAGAGCGTCCGTGACGACGAGCTCAATGTCCTGCCAGTTGCCCAAGCCGACGTCGATGTATGCGTCGGGTTCGAGTGCTAGGTCGTTGAAAATTTTGGTCGACAGGCCGCAACCAACTAGGATCTTCAGGCGGAAGCTAGCCGGTTCCGACGTTGCTGCGACGAGGCCCTTTAGCTTGCGCAGAAGTTCCTCCTGGTTGCGGTCGTCCATGGAGTTTCGGTCGAGGCCGTCTAGGACGAGAACAACATCTTTCTTGAGCAGGGCAGCCAGCTTTGTAAAACCATCAGCGAATTCGGGTAAGCCGATGTTATCGTGGCGCATATGGGCTGGTAGGTTGTTGTTTTTGGCCTTTGCCTTCTTGAACACGGCGTTGCAAGCCTCGAGTAGGCCGACATTGTCCTCACCCTGGGGGGCTAGATTGTAAAGCTGGGATAAAAAGGTGCGGCAGATGCTGTCAGCCGTGTAGGATTGGTTGTTGCTAAGTCCGGCACCGTCCCCAGTTGACCCTTTGCAAGAGACGTAGAGGAGGGCTTTATCTTCATTAGCCGTCCGCGTGATTCGATCAGCGATGGTGGCTACGACGTAGGACTTGCCACACCCTAGAAAGCGTTAGTCGGAGGAAAATAATACATGAGAGAAAAGGGAGATGATATGAAGAGGAGAGCCACATATTGCGGGCGCTTACCCTCCGGACCAGTAATGCAAAGCATGCGATTTAACTGTCGGGTTTCCCAGTTCTGGTACGCGTCTTCTTCAAACACCCACTGGCAGGTCCCGGGATATATCGCGTCAATGACATCCCCGAGGATCTTGAAGGATCCCTCCAGGGGGTTAAGGGTCTCCTGGTACGTCTGGAAATCGCCCACGGCATAGTCCCACTGCGTCTTCCGCTTAGTCGAGGCCTTGATGTCATCCAGCCCCTTGAGCAGAAGGTCAAATTTTGCGTTGGCCTCGTCGCGCAGTTTCTGTTGCGATTCTTGAATGTCGGTAATGTGTCTTACTGTGCCCTCAATGCCGGCTAGGGCGACGGATACGTCCTGGAGCTGGGTGAGGGTCTTATCCTGGAAAGCGCCTTGGCTCTCCTCGAGAATTTTCTTCTTCAGCGTGGTCACGATGTTGAGCTTGTCCTCAAACTTGGCCTTGGATATGCCAAAGAAGTCCTTGAAGCCATGCTTGATGCGGGTCAAGGCGCCGGCGGTCAGATGGCGCTTGATAGCGAACGAGAAGTCGAGCACGGCAGCATAGGCGCTGATGACGTCCTGGAACAGCTTCTCGACTAAGGGGCTGGGCTTCCAATTGGACTTGGACCTCTCGTCGTACAGACGGTCGTAGTGGCGGACGATGATCATAATCTCGCTGATGTCGCTCAAACCGGAGCCGAAGAAGGTGTAGAGCTCGTAGTTGCTGTGGATGGCTGTCAACGTGAGCTTGACGGCGTACCAGGCCATACCGACGCTCTCCGGAGCGCCGGTGGTGACAAAATCGCCGGCGGTTATAAAGTTGTTGATGTTGGTCATGATATTGGCGATCCAGGACTCAGGAATCTCGACGTCGCCAACCTTGCGACCTCCATACTTCTTGCCAGCATCAGCTTGCAGGGCTTCAGCGGCCTGCTTTGTTTCCTCCGGGGTAGCTCTTTCGCGCAGGAACTCGTTCAGCAGTGCGAGTTCCTTGCCCGTGTAGCGATCCGAGGCGCTCTTGCTAAAGCGATCCAGGGCTTCATCGTAGAGGCTAGGGTGGTGGCTGCCCTCCATAGTTGCTGCTATACTGCGATGAAGACGGTGGCAACATGAACTGCTGAGCCTCTAGTGACCGAGAGGTGTCCCGGGCCATTGGCATTACTATACGAGTGCACTTTTCGTTTGCCCACTCATGCTCGCGTGAGGGGAAACGTGGTGGTTGGTGGGTTATGGGCTCGTTGGTGACCCGATCCACAGCGGTCGTTGTTGGGCAGGGGCTGATGCTGCCCGAGACTGCACTCTTGATTGGCTGAACACAGCTGAATTTGGCTGCCTGATAGCCCCGCAATGTTAGACACTATCGGAATACAGGGAGGGATACGATAGACTTAGCGGGAGTGGTGAGCCCAAGCCCGGAGAGGTTGCATTGCATAGCCAAGTGTCGCGTAAAAGCGACGCCGCAATTGCCTTCCAGCAATTGCACCTTACGTACGACACACCCCCCAGAGCGAGGTATTACCATGGAGCGAGCTCTGAAAACCCTAAGTTCCTCCTCCGTATCTCACAGGCAAGGGAGACTTCAATTTTGACGCTCTCCTCTACGTCGTTCTATTTATGCCTGAACGGAAGGTTGGCTCGAACCGATGACCTCTTGCTGCGTACGCTGGGGACACAGTGCAACTGCTGCCAATTGGGCTAAGTGCGGAATCAAGGGCTCATAACTGTCGCGCAAAAGCGACGCCGCAATTGCCTTCCAGCAATTGCACCTTACGTACGACACCAAGACATCAGTCGCCCGCGTGTTGTTTCTTGGGACTGGCCTGACGTGCATCATTTTTATGTGAATCACATGATGAAAGTATCATAAACCATGGCAAATCCCCCAACACTTGCCAATGACCCAAAATAGTCCTCACGACTAAGCAGAGCCTCGCTTACCAAGCTTCGTTCATCTCGTCTTCCGTAAGCACTTGTGGTGTTATTGGCAGATTTGTGACATGCTTCAAGTGGAGCAAAGCGCCAAGCGGGAAGAGAATGGCGAATAATTTGCAAGAGATTCCGGTGATGATACTGGCGGCCCATTAGAGTAAGGTACAGAAAGTACAAATGTAAGGGGGCTGAGACAGAAGGTCCGGTTACATGAAATTGAATGAAACTAGCACTTCCATATACTAGACTTTAAATAAGAGGAAGCTGTCCGTAACCTAACTCTAAGAAATCTGTTGCTGCATGGCGGCCAGCTTTCTATAGTATGATAAGTAATGTAACCTTATCGCTTTTTTTAATTTTTTTTTAAAAAAAAAGAAGAAAAAGAAGAGAGAGAAATGTCCATCTTTTAAATCTCTTAAACCATCTTCTTCTTAGTCTTTGCCTGTCGGTTGCGCTCTCGTGTCGCCAGTCCCTTCTGGTACCTACGCATATCTGAGTCCTTCTTGAGTCGGAACCACTCAGGCTGTTCAGTCGCATCTCCCGTCGTACTTCCAAATGCCTTATGACGGGTATACCATGCCTTGAGATGCCGCACGACAAAACGGCGATGGTCGTTGACAAGGTAGTTATGAATTTGGTCGACGAGGTAGAATAGTTCGAATGCATTCGTCGTCGTCCTGATGTCTCCTTCCCAGAGCAGCTCCCAGCACGCCGTCTCCATGGAGGTAAGAATCAGTAGATGACACCAACTGAAATAGCTAGAGGGAACTTACACCGGCATCCCTCCCTTTCCGGGCTACGTACAGTCTCCAATCGGGACCGCATGAGGTCAACGCAAAGACCTGGAATCTCCAGCTTTCTTTGGTCTGGTACTTGGCCATGTTGTTTGGATTTCGAGCCAACTTGTCCAACATGTCCACGGATATCATGCAAGCTTTGTGGGCCTGATCCTCGGCTTCCCGGGCCATCGATTGCTTTGGCTTGGCCTCGTAGAAAATACCCGGAAACACGATCTGGATATTTCCCCACTTACCGTCCGCGAGCAGACCGCAATAAGCATCGTTCATGATCGAGTAGAGGTTGCGTTGAGAAAGTGCCTTGTCCAGACGTGAAGTCGGGTATTGGGAAGGTGCAGAATCGTCAAGGACACTGAGGCCTATGGTCCTATCGGGAACTACCCACTTGACGATGGGTTCGCCTTGGTCGTCTTCCGCAGCGTAATATAATATTCGTTTGTCTCTGTAGGTGCTTTTCAGTGCAACCATCCGGCAAGTAGAGTTTAGGCGGGACTAGGTTCATGAACTTACAGCGCAAGTTTTGGGTCGTCTTGGATTGCATCAAATATATGGCGGTAAGATATTGACTCCCACCCACATTCTGAAACGCCCTGTCGATGACTATTAGTTGCTAGGTTAGCAAGCTGCTCAGCCCTCTTCTCCCAATAAGCTATCCTTTCCGCATCCAACCTCCTGCGACAGTCTATAATGTTAGAAATCGGGGCGAAAAGAGGGCTAGGATTCCAGGATGTCGTGAGCCTGGACGAGGTGGAGATTGTGATACTGTTCAAAGGCCTCGGCACTAACGACGTACCGACTTCCCCTTTTGATGGCCGCGGGCTTCCCAGGCCCTGTAGAGCTGACGAGTCAGACTTCTCTATCATGTTTGTAGTACGTAAAGACGTGTAGCGACCGAAGGGGAAGACGATACTGTGGCGGGTGTCTTTCGTAAGGATGTCCAGGACTCTCAACTGACCCAAGCAAAGGATAATATCATGGAGTGATATACTTGGGACAAGAGTTTATAACATACTTCACTCGTCTAGCTCTGGGAGGCCCACGGTCAGGCAGCCACACCAAGGACCGCCACACAGGCTACAGCACGGCCGACAAGGCTAAATTTCGTGGCTCATATGTGGCTAGAGCCACCAACAACCCTCAGCTCCGGCTGCTCGTTTGTGGCGCGGGCTGGCTAAATCCCAGGGTTGTTTTAGTCAGCAGCGCAGTTTTACCGTGATGCGGTAGATGCACTGGAGTGGACTAAGTCCATAACTCCTATAAAGCATACCAGTAGATAGTTCAGCTTTGATCAGCAAGAATGCAGAACGCAACATGACGGACACTCAGGTAACATTTACAAGACCGTTGGCCTCGGCCTGTGGATCTTGGGAGAATAGCTACCTACCTACCCTAGCTGCTGTGGGAATCTTCATAGTGTACGGTACAAAACACCTTATGCAAATGAACACGAAGCCCTGATCTTCAAGGCCTCTGACGGAATTTTATCCAGTAACTTAACCGCAACGCTGTCTTCCCGAACTAGGATACAATTGCAGCGCTTCCCGAGGCCGCCCATCCGGGAGCGTGCGAAACCCTGACTAACCTTGGGGTCAGTTACTGCTGTGCCGCACGATTACCTAAGGCACAATATAGGACCTGAGTCACCAAAGAGTTGACCCGGTAGCAACTACTACCACCTGAAACATCAAGGCTCACCCTGCATAGCTGAATGCTGCAGAGCGAACCGGAAAATACCTGCGCTGCCTGCGCCTGGCTGCCTACCGTCAGCTGCCTAATGGTTGCATGCTGCCTAGGTGGTGCGTATTTATTGTACAGTCCCGGGAGGCCTCAAGGAGTTCTTTAGCTGCTAGCAGTAGTAGCTGGTATTTGTAATGGGAGTTTCTTTGATAGTTGGGAAGACTAGACGAATGACCTATAATGATGTCACGATGCCTGGTAGATAAGAACCAAGTGTATCGCTATACCTACGAAGGGAGTTTCCGGTCCGCAAGGATTAGTTTCTGTTTCTAGAAGGAGGCTGTTCGTGAAGCTTCGACTTGCATTCCCGAACTTATCGGTTGTGAGATATCGTGAGCCATCTCCTCAACCCACTTGCGAAGAACCCCCTCTATAGCTACTACCATGTCATACATCACTGTGAGCACCAACGAAGGAGGGGAACGCTATCGATTCATGGCTCGTGATCTCTGTGGTTTCATTAACGTGGTCAACAGAGGCGCCATCCTTTCCCAGCACCGGTTCCTATCCGATCGCCTGGTTGTTCTTAGGACCGCGGCACTCCCTTTGAATGTCCTTTCCTTCCGCAGTCGAAACAAGTGATTCTGGATTGTCCTTGACCTCCCCCTACTGGTTGTACCGACATTCACGGGGCGAGCGTGGATGCCATATGACGTTGGTGGGTTTTGCGGGGTTTGCTGGAATTGGGCTTGTATCTTGACATCTGGTAGTCTCCCTTCTTTTCTCACTCCCGCTCGTACTGACGGTTGTAGATCCTGACGGCTTCCTCGATGTACGCGTCCAGCGTGTCCGGTCTGTCGATTCGGTAGAGTTCATCCTTGACGCAGCCTTTGAGCTCTTCGCAGGAGGCGTGCATGAGGGCTCTGACAGACTGCTGTCGAAAACCTGCGGCGCAAGTCGCTGCCGATCTGTCTTGTCGCAGGCGGCTCAGCCGTTCTTCCGCCTGTCGTTCCTCATCTGGTCCGCCGAAAACAGCCTTGATAGCAATTTCGATCTCGTCGTAGTCGCCGGAGATTCTTTCCTTTCGCTGGCCCTTCTGGTCGGGATTGTCCAGGAAGCCGTGCCAAGTGGGCTCGGATCAAGACAGATCTCATCCGGTGGGGGTAGGACATAGCGAAAGGTACCTTGTCGGCCTTAGTAGCAAACTGTTCCGAGTGTAACTGTATGGCTCAACCTGAGCAAGAATTCCCTAGAGTCATTCGCGTCGACCATCGTACTCAGTTGGGGTGCGAATCTCGGCTTTCTTGGAAGTTCGTCGAGTTTGCTCTTGAGGTACGCGATGATCGAGGTTGCCTGTGCCGACTTGGTTTTTCAAGCTGCTGAATGCGCTCTCTCAAGCCCGCGAGGGTCTGCTCAGGTGGCTTTAGGTTCCGGTCGCATAGGTTGCATTCCGAATAGACTCTCTTTTGTGTCGCGAGGTGCGACCGAGGTCGGCTTGGTGGGGGTGCGGGGCAGAGAAGTGGTTCTGAAGGTGATAGATTACGTATGGGTGTCCAGAGAAATATAAAGTGATTAGTGGGTTTGGGACTAAATAAGCGTCTAACTGGCGGTGCAGCCATCGGGTATAGCGTTGGTGGTCTTGTAATGATCGTGCCCAGGAGTGCGATACACAAATACAGAGTGTGCAGCAGCTTTAGCCTAGCTCGGCTAGCCCAATTTCTGTGGTTCACCGGTCACATTAGCGCGCATGCTCATGCCTAAAACGGGTGTTCGGTCACATCGCCCGTCTTCAGTTTCGTCTGTGCGCCCGCCTGACTGCAGAGGGCGCTGCCGTAACATTACACTTCAACCCCGATCTGTTTGCGAGAGCGTTAACTTTAAGACCAGGGCAACTAGCAAGACCGCAACTCAACGAAACAACCACTGATATTGATCCAAAAAGGCGATTAGAAAGGATTTAGCTGCACCTCATATACTTAGATCTGTATTTTTGCGCGTTAGATTTGCTTTGTCGGCTGATAAGATATAATTTTCCGAATTTTACACCAGGGGCCCCTGTCCAAGGAGCCACGCTAACAAACAAACCAGTAGTGAACTGTACTGTTCACTGTCCCCTTCCTCCCCCATCTCCAGCCGAAAACCTCGTTTCCTTGACAAACTGGGCTGCCTTCTGAGAGAGCAACGCCCCAGGTCAAGAACAGAGATCGATGCCGGTCCGAGAATCACCGCGCAGCAATTGAGGAGCGGCTTTCCCGGGTCAAAAGCGGAGCAGTCGCCGTACGTGCAGCCTTGGGATGCTGTCACTGGCCAGCAAGCCCCGCCCTTGTCCGTTAAGCTTACTTTTGCAGTAGACCCAAAATCCCTCATCGGCATTGCCGCGACCCTGGTTTGCTGTGATCCGCGCTGTCGGGACGGCGATGGGCCTCTCGTGGGGACTACACAGTCACCTACGGTATATCTCCTACCAGCATAGCATGTGTACAGATGTCCCTACCAAAAGTCTTCTCTGACCGCTTTTCATATCACCGTGATTCTGCTTGGCAGAAAAACCCCTGTAGCCGCTGTAGTAAAATTGGCGGTGAGAAAAGACTTGTGGTAGGGACTTCCGTAGATGATAGCATGTCAAGGAGCCCACTGATACATTCCCAGGCAGGGAAAACTCTGGAACGATAGCAGTAACACCCTGCGCGCCGCCATTTCCACTGTGGCGTGCCGGAGGCGGTTGGACCAATGATTTGGAACCCAGAACACCGGGTCAGACCGCTCCCAATCGTCTCCCGCCCAACCCTCCTCTGCTTGTAGTGTATTTTCTCGCTATGCAGCACGTTGACTTCGGCGCTAATTGCGGGGAAGAGGATTGTAATCTCGCAGCAGGCCCACGCTGGAAGATGTCGCACCCACATTGATAGCAGCAGGCGGCGGTGTGACTGTGATCAGCGCGCTGGGCTTCCGAATCAGGGCCACGCGATTTGTGCAAAATCTCAAAACTCGGCTAGTGCTGGATACGCCGACCCATGCCGCCGGGACGCTACCAACATGGCCCGTCGGCAACTCCCACATTAGCTTGTCCAACTCAGGGGATGGGCCCTGTCCTGGCCAATGTAGACCAATCCTTTTGGGTCCACCCTTGTGCTGTCATTCTAAAAAGGGACTCGGCCTGCCTCTCCGCCCCAGCTGCGCAACACACGCTCATCTCTTGGATGATTCTTGCACAGACACCATCCTGCAATTCGAGCCTTCCGTCTATTTTCGTCATGGAAAGCGGCCTCTGGCAGCCCGCCCACAGCATCGACGATTACAAATTTTCGTTCGAGTTCTACCTCAATTCTTTAGCCAAGATCGAAGTTAATGCAAGTCACCACGTCATGCTCCGAGCCCGATCCTGGTAACTGAATACTGACCAGCAAACACAGCCAAATCCAAATGACAACGGGTCGGTGCTTTCCTGCCACGGCTATGTTTACTCTCTGTCACTGACATGCTGCCGGCTACTCTGACATGACAGGGAGACCGCATCTTTAACTGAAAGCATATTCGACTATTGGCATGAAAATGGGAGGACGTACCATGCGTATCATGGCGGCTGTTCGTGAGCCCTGCCCTCTTTTTGCGTCGCGTATTACGCTGACGGTGCGCTTCGGTAGCTTATCACTTCCCTAACGACGAGCCGGAGCTAGAGCGGCAGAGCAACCAGCACTATATCATCAAAATCCTGCTGGACGGTCGAAATTACCTTGCCCCCCTGTCGCATGAGAACCCGCCTCGCAAGATACTCGACATCGCAACTGGGACCGGCCTCTGGGCCATCGAGATGGGCGATGAATTTCCCCACAGCACTATCATTGGAACGGATCTCTCCCCCGTACAGCCTGGGTTGGTACCCCCAAACGTCAGGTTTTACGTAGACGATGCGTATGCGCCTCCTCCCCTTTCCCCCCTCTACTTTCCCCTTCCTTTCCACTAAGCTAGCCACAGCAACGACAGCTGGCAAGACGGACCGGATTGGCATAATGTTGATTACATCCACTTCCGTACGACCGTCGGCTGCTGGGATGACATGGCCGGGTTAATAAAGAAAGGTTTCGAACGGTTGCGGCCTGGCGGGTGGATGGAATCGCAGGAGCCACACATCGGCGTAGACTGCGATGAAGGGCCGATTCCAGATGACAATGGTGTCAAGCGGTGGTTCACAGAGATGTGTGAGTTGAGTGTGATTGCGGGGCGACCGCTGCATATCACACCAATGATCAAGCAATGGTATATTGACGCTGGATTTGTTGATGTCGAGGAGAAGGTGTTCAAGATCCCCATAAATGGATGGCCGAGGGTGACGAAGCTGAAGCGTATCGGAGAGATGTGGCGCCTGAATTTAACGGATGGCCTGTCAGGGTTGAGTTACGCGCTATTCCATCGGGTTAAGGGGATGAAGAAGGAGGAGATTGAGGTGAGCGCTCCGTTGCGGACAAAAGGTATACAGTGCCAAAAACTAACGCACCCTAGCTCGCTTTGGTTGATGTGCGGAGGGACTTGGCCGATCAAAGAGCACAACTTTATGAGAAGTTCTCGGTTGTCTGGGGTCGTAAGCCAGGGAATTCCGAGGAGGCAGTGTCCAGCTCCATCTTGCCGCCGTCTCAATCCCCAAGTCACACGAAGTTGGGAGCGCACCAGGCTCGATGCTCAGGAAGTGGAACTATCGTGTAATGGAGAGGTGTGATGGGATTATTGGGATGGGCAATGAAACCTTGACACCGAAGGGCCCCGTTGCTATGCTACCAGCTGACTCTCCATTGTTACTCAAGCAAGGCCGCTCCAGACACCATCCTCATCCCCTAAGGACTGACTGCGGTGCAAACTGAGACATACACCAACTCCTATCCGTCAGTAACTCATCCACAATTCTCTGTCGAAAGCATGCCGTAAGCCTTGGGCTCAGTTTCGCAGTCGGACTAGCCATACGTTTCGACGCCGGCTTGCCGGGCTAGACAACGACGCAAGGCAAACGCGCCTTTTCTAGGACTTTTCCCTACGCCTGGCTGAAGACGAAGTATTCACTTTCGGAAGAAGCGTGATTCTCCTCTCCTTCAGGAATCTTAGGCCATCACTGCCAAAGTAACGTCCACCCTGCGCCACCCACCAGTTGGAATCAATCTCAACGCATGGGAGGGAAGGCGGTCATACCTCGAAGCTCCAACTCTCGTTCGTCCGCACCCAGTTCCCCAGCCCATCCAAGTACTCCCGGACTTCCCTGTTTACCTCCTCGCTTTCCTCGGGGAAATTGGGAAGGTCTTTGTAGAGGGAGAGGAACTCAGCGGCCACACCATCGTGGTATCGTCCGATCCAGTCGTACGCTTCCTGGAGGGAAAGGCCGAGCTCGTTCATAACTACCGTCACGAGATTGTGGCCTTCGTCGCCCCTGGATTGTCTGCTGTCAGTCAGCCCGGGATCTTGGGCATAACGGGTAGCCCATAGAAAAAGAAGTACGGTCTTATAACCACGGCTAATGCCATCGATATTCACTGTCGATATCGGACTTTGAGTTCGACCAAGGCGCAGCTCACCGCAGCCACCCATATTTGACAGCTGGCATCGCTCATGACGGAAACTCCCGCTATTAAGTGGGAAAAGAGAGCACTCACTCAACATTGTACGAGTACATATCATTCCCGATAGAAATCATATCGGTACACAGGTCAGTCAGCCTCTGGATAGTCGGCTGGAATATCACATGATCGGGGATATTGAAATGCATCTCGATGAGCGCAAACGACGGGACAGATCCAATCGTCTTCCGGCGAAGCGGGAAGTAGCTCTCAATGCTGTGGATATGCCTCCTGTCGCGGTCGGAGGATTGTTGTACAACGGCATCGGTGTACTGTTGGAAGTAGGAAATGAAGCGCTTCTGACACAGAGGTGTAGCCGTTTTGATGGCGTTTTGCCAGAACCTGCCGACAGTGACAGGGGTCAGTCAGCTGGACGGGTAAGGAAGAAGCATTTTGGGGGGCTGGGTTTAAGGGAAAGGTACTGTTGCGCAATCAACCCCCCAACCCATTCGCCAGGTGGACGAGGCTTGTGTGGATTGCGGAGGGCGTCCATGATGCAATCAGCTTGGTACCGAGTCTCGTACTCATCGGCCATGTCGGATTTTTCGTCAAAGACGAAGAAAAGGTTCATGAGATCGTAGGCAACACGGCAGCCCGCTAAAGCAGCGTTAGGAGTTTTGAAGCCTTATTTAAATGGGAAGGGAATACCTTTATCCAACTTCGGATAGGCGAGGGACGCTAGCAAGCCAAATTCGCATCTGTTGAAAGCAGCTTGTGCCTTGGGACTGAAGACATTGAAGCTCTGAATCCAGGCATCGGACTCAGCTTTACATTCCTGGTAGTGAGGATTGATGGACCTCTGCCAGGGCCAATATGCAAGAGTATTGGGGATGCGAATCTCTGTGGTGGATTCGGGCTTCTCCCTTGGAGAGTGCCGTGTGAATAAGAGAGCCAAGGCGGAATAGGCGATGCCCATATTGGCAAAGTGTGGTACTGACGGGAAACGGTTTCTGGCACAGAAGCAGGCTCTTAATCTCAGGCTTGCTAAGGGTATTTGTACCCTGCGCTCTTGAGCCGTGGTATTGTGGCAGACAGGACAGGGGCTTCCGAGAGAAGCCGCTACCATGCTCCGGTAGTTGGGGAGAACAAGATTCCATCCTAGCCGCCTGTCGACAAAGGCCCATGTTTCCAGTACCTAAGCCCGACGCACCTGTCTGAAACAAGCAGTCAAGTTGTTAATTCAAATCGAGGCAGGCCAAATAGAGGCAATAATCAACGTCAACAAGCTGGATTCTAGGCCACGATCTGCGTTGCCGACTTGTGCCGTGAGCCAAATTCAAAAAGCCCGTCCGGAAAACTTGCGTCTAACCATACCCCTGAAAGAAAATTTCGGCCTAACCCTAAGGCGGCATTGAACACAGAGGTCTCTGCCCTGACTCTCTCTTGTCGGGACTTCGGCCCAGCTTTCTCATACCCAAAGCAGGTTTCCGGGCCGGAATACCCCCAGCTGACCGCCAATGTCAGCGGAACTGTGAACACTTGCAAGGAAGCCAATCCCATTATTATTATTATTATTATTATTATTATTATTATTATTATTATTTTAGCTTCGGATTCTACTCTCAGATAAGCCTAGATTGAGAGTGGGATTTGACTTGGTTTTGGTAGCTAAGCCGCATTCTTTTCTTCCAAGCACGCAGAGATGGTGTGATAAACTAGATTCAGAATCGATAGGCTCGGTGACATATCTCTGTTCACCGCGCCGTCAGGAAAGCCCCCCTCCCACAAGGAGAACGTGGCACTCCTAGTGCCCGTCGTTTTCGGCTTTGTTTTGACGATGGGTCTCGCCTGGCCCCCGCCAAGTCATGCATGGCCAGCCCCGAACGTATTCCCCTCCCGTTCAAATTGCTGTAAATGTGATTGGCTTGGGCAGTGACTTTCCCCTACACAGTACACCACACTTACTCCACCCCATTGGCCAATTCACCAGATAACGACGAATAGGCCCTATTGCCATCTTCATTCGCTTGCCCCGATGTGCAATCCTATTCCATTTACGAGTTTGGTTGCATATGCAAACCCGGAGCCCTCCAATTGTCTCCGACCAGTTCTTCCACTTATGGATACGTTTGTCATTGCCGCATCCACCAAGTTTGAGCACCAAGGACAATTTCCGTGTAGGTTTAGAATCGTAATTGCTTGCGGTGTCAGTCGCTACAGCTACTAGTATGTGCACGATGTCGACGGCGGTGAGCCAGCCAGTTGGATTGTAACAAGTGGTGGGGGCTGACACAGACTATTCGCGATAGACATATCGACATGACTCTGGAAGTACATACGGCGGTGGGAAAAAGAGGGTGAGGGGGTTGGGCAAGATGGCGCCCGGCCATGGTCACCCGCTGCGGAGCCGGGGCAAACGTACCTATATCAGCGGGCAGTATTTCCATTTCCTGATGGGAGAAGCAAACATTGCGTAGGCTCCCTCATCCGAACCGTAATAGCCCTCTTGGTCGAACTTTATGGATTTTCTCTCTTTAGGCTGGGGGTTCATCCCCCGTTACCCAATCCTAACAACACTGAGTTTTGTGCTCATTGCGATCGCCTCACTCATCTCACTCAATCACCGTCGCGGACCATGGAAGCACCTCCCACCGGGACCCAGAGGGATTCCCCTTCTTGGTAACGTCTCAGAACTCGTTGGCGACAGATGGCTCACTTTCACGTCGCTCAAGGAGAAATACGGTAGACTTGCAACTGTAAAGCTTCCCCTGAAGGTACATTAACTGCTAACGAAAGAAATGTAGGCCCCATAATGCACCTTACCGCCGCCGGCCAGGATCTCATCATCCTGAACGACCTGAAATCTGCATCTGATTTGCTTGACCGCAAAGCCACCACAACGTCCCACCGTCCACCGAACATTGTTGTCGGCATCATGACAGGCAACTTGTTGATCACCTTTCTCAACCCAGGCGAGATGTCTCTGCGCACTTACTCCCATTGCCGTAGCGCGCTCGCGCTAACAAGTGCCTAGATGGAACCGCATGCGTCGCGCCTCGCATAACAGCCTCCGTCCCAGCGCAGTCCCTCTCTACCAGCATGCTCTGTACCGCGAAGCGGTTTCATTATCAGTGAAAATGCTTACAGAGCCGTCAAGGATGGAATGGTACGGCCACATTCAGAGAGCTGTAGCCGGGGGCGCCATCAGGATGATTTATGGGAGGACCAGTGAGGAAGACGTGAGGACCTTGAATGAGTATGTGAAGCGGTTAACGAAGAGTGCAACGTCTCCGGGGACGTATTTGGTTGAGGTGCTGCCTTGGTTGAGGTTCTTTCCTGCATGGTGGGTGCTGCTCCATCCCCGAGAGGGTTAGTGATAGGTACCTAACGATGCGGAAGGATGTCGCCTTGGAAGAAGATGGCTCAAAGCGCGTTTGAGACGGACTCAACAACGTTTAAGAAGTTATTTAGGGAATCGAAGGTGAGAACGATTCTAGCCCGTCCGTTTGTCCGCACGCTCGGGCGCTGACGGCCTTCCTAGGAGAAAGGAATGGATGGGCCCAGTATGGTCAACACGTTGACCAACAACTCGAAATCGCTTGGCCTCACCGAGGAGGAAGAGTACTGGTTAGCCGGCGCAGTGTTGTAAGCCTCCACAACGCCTGCATCTTTGGTCCCTGCTTACTGAAGATAAACGAACGGTACAGCACGGGTTCCCAGACGATCATCGATGTTTTGAGTTGGTGGCTCATGGCCATGATCTTATATCCCCAGTCCCAGGAACGCGCGCACGAGGAGATAGACAGCGTCGTGGCAAAGGGCAGACTCCCAACATTTGAGGATTGTGAAAGAATGCCCTATATGCAAGCAATGGTATAACGCCCTTGCGGTCCCAGAGATTCCCTTCTAACGGATGTCGATTTAGGTGAGGGAGGTTATCAGATGGCGGCCCATCGACCCGCTAGGACTCCCGCATACAACGTCCGAGGTACGTCTTCAACCGACGTCTCATATTGGCAAATGTTTACAAAGCTTTCAGGACATTTGGCACGAGGGTTTCTTCATTCCCAAAGGCTCGATGCTCATCCCCAATGTTTGGGCCATCAATCGCGACCCCGATACTTTCGGGCCGGATGCCCATCACTTCAACCCCGCGCGTCACATTGACGGAACCACGGGCAAGATGAAGCCGGCGCCCGCTAATACCAAGGAGGAAGGCCACGTCAGTTTCGGCTTCGGCCGCCGCATCTGTGTTGGGCGACACTTTGCGAACAAGATGCTCCTTATCAACATGGTGCTTCTGGCTTGGGCAACGAAAATCGACTGCGAGCGCGGACCAGATGGTCAACCGATCGGGCTTGACGTTGATGGCTGTGTCGATGAGGGAGTGACAGTGTAGGTGTTACAGTGGGTTTGCCAGCGTTTCTAACAAAAGCTAACAATCTTTCCATAGTCGTCCGGTTCCCTTCCCTTGCAGCATAACACCACGATTTACCGGGGCGCTTTCTATGTTACAACAGGCCTCAGTGGAGTTGGACTTGAAAGGCCCCTAGAAATCTGAAGATAGCCTTGTTAGGGAAAGCAGTCATTGCAGGCAGGGGCACGGGCGCAGACAGGGACAGGCAGCTTCTATAGAGCTACGAAGGCAGTCAAAGTGAACGGAACCTCGACTCAAGACGCGGTGGCCGTGCAGGCTACGAGTAGGCCGTTCGGCGAGGGATTTGAAGTTCTAATTATTGCTAGTGACATTTGTTTAGCTTCCTAAATTCCCGCCTACTTCGCTAACATTAGCGCCTTAAATTTCGTTTCCATCGACAGTGACATTTTTCAGGTCACATCGTCGGTGCTTTTAAGTTTTCCACACCCTACAAAGTCGTATTTGTTTCCGCAGCTATGGGTAGCAGCGGCCGGTTCAACCGGTGAAGGTCGCCCATCCTGCTGCCTTGGTAGAACCGTACGGATCCAACTTGAGTACCCATAACCACCAAAAAGGGATGGAGGTCTCACCAATACCCCTGTCTGAATGTATTGGAAGTCGGCTCACTTGTTAAACCAGACACTCAATATACTACAGCAGGTTGGGGGGCATATATCGCACCCTGCTTCAAAGACTACAAGTATCTTGAATCTCTCGGAGTTCGTACGAGACACAGGAGCTAAGTTTTGTGATTGCAAGCCAATTTCATCAACCTTTCTATGCACAGGCCAGCCGCACCCCCGACTGGCATCGTTCAGAACCATATCGGGGTCTACGTCTCCAATACACCGTGTTGTGACCCGTGGCGGTGGCAGTTTTTTTAGTCGAGCAGCCGTGAAATGCTTATAGGAGATATCTACCGTCAACTGCCTTCCTCGCCCTTGCGTACATAAATCTGCCTCGCGCACCTTCAAATCTACGTTCAGATCTTCGCTTTGCCGAAGTAAGTAGTGTTGCACCATACTGCATAGCCCACTTGTTCCTCCTAACTAGAAACATAGAACTATTTTTAGCACGGGGATCTATCGTCATCACGGAGGTCGCCTAGGACCACGGCGCTGCAGTCCCTTGTTCCACGGCTACCATAGCCTTTCTCATGGTGGTCCCATCCTGACCTCCTGGGCCACGGCAGTAGACGGCCTCGGCGAACATGCGCAATTGCATCGGGAAGCGCGAGTCGCCGTAGTGCTCGATAATGTCGCTCTTCTGCACCGCGCAGCGCAGGTTCTGGAACTGCGACGGGTCCATGCCGAGATCTTCGCACTCGCGCTGCTTCTCGCTGCTCCACCACGGCGGAAGCAAGCCGGGCCGCGAGCTGGCGAGTCGAAGAAAGCGCTGGAGTCCCTTCAACCCGCTCGGTTCCCCTGCATAGAGACTGCCGTCATCAATCTCATTCTCCAGGGTGTAGATATCCTGGACACGAAGGCGGTAGGCGTCGATGAGGATTCGGTATACGTCCTTCTCGGAGCGGTCGTGCAACCAGGTCCCGTTGTCAAGGCGGGTGAAGGGCTTGGCGATGGGTTGGTCAAGGCCCTTTGGGGGCGAGAGGCCCGTGTCGGACGCCGGTGCGCCAGGGCCACTGAAGGAGCCTGCGGCGGTGCTGTCGTTCCTGCCGCATACCTTCTTGTGGGCCTTCCAGTCGGCTTTCTGACAGTCACGAGAGCAGTACGGCGTGAGCGAGCACTTGGCGCAGCGCTTCAGAGTCACCTCGGGGGGCGTCTTTCGGCAAGTGGCGCAGTACTGGGCCATGCTTGAGGATGAATGTGTGGTCTGTAGATGATAGCAAATTGTTCGGGCCAACAAACGATGCGGCCGAATCGATGATCTCGTGAATCAGGAAGTGGCGCTAGAGTGAGGGGAAACGTGAGGAGAAGCGCGAGAGGAAGCAGAGAGATGAGTAGACGAGCTCTCTGGGCAGTGGATCGGGCCCTAGTACTGGCCACAAACAAAATTGTGTCTGGCGTATGTAAATGCACACACAAACAATGTGGCAATGGCCCATATGCATGAAGGAAAGGAACTATAGATACTAATGGAAAAGACGGAATAGGAAGAGATTGAACTCGGCTATGGCGAATGATGAAGCTGAAATAATTTGGCAAATAGTGACTGAGAAAGGAAACAATGTGTGGTCCTTACACCCGTTGGGTAAAGCGGAGTAGGAAAAATAATAATAATAACAATGTGTGGTCTTTTAGAGCGCAAGTAACAAATGAGATAGAGGAAGACCGGCAAGCATATACAGGGCGCGAAATAGAAAAAAAGCGAGAAGACAACAACAATATTCCCCTTTGCCGTGCCATCTCAATGGTCCTCCCGCTTCTACTCGCTCGCAACCTCGCGCCCAACTAACCCCTCAACCATCCGTTCCAAGACCTCCACCGTCCTGTTCTCACCCTCCTCCCTCGAGCCTCTTCCCTCATCATGAACATAACAACCAACTACTCTGCCCGGCCCCTCCGCCCAATCAGGCATCGCCGTCCCAGGGAATACCTCCTTCCAAATCGCGCCGTACCGCTCCAGCTCTGCTCCGCACTCCACGCGCTGATGCCGTCGTTGCAGCTCTGGCAGCTCAAGCCGTAAGAAACTATCCTCCAGATCCAGCAGCCGGTCCACCTGCTCCTCGGTCAAACCCCCGGCTACGGGCGGCACGGCGGCCAGGGTGCAGGCTCGTTCCACGATGTGTCTGTCGCAGGCGGCATGCGAGGGGAAGGTTTGGCCGCACACCGGGCAGTAGGGCGGGCGGCAGTGGTGGGCGGTGAGGTGGCGGATGACTGAAGACGGAGTGGGGAGGTTGAGTCGGTGGCATTGGAAATGGGACTGCGGGGTTTGCACGAGGTAGGGGCAGGGGAAGCGGGCCGTGGGGAATAGGGTGATATCACTGTGGTCTGCTGTCGCACGTCTGGGTTGTTGCGCGATTGCAGTGCTGGCGGTGATAATGACAGCATCGCTGTCTTCGGCGTTGGCGGTGCCTCGCGCGAAGTGCCTCGTTCCGATGGTGGGTGCGTGCGGACTGGTGGAGAGACGAGACTGTTTCGCTGACCGGGCAGGAGCTTGAAGAGAGCGTGATTCTTCGTTCCATCTTTTGCCATGCCTGGGAAGGCGGGAGGCGTCAAGATGGGGAAGCAAGCGAGAGAGCTGAACCAGCCTGAGGTCAGCCATCTCGTCTAATATCTGATCTTCGTAGGGACCACGGGCAAGATCCATAGCGCGAATGCCAGAGTCAGGCTCGCCAATCGTAGAGCAAGCCGGCTTGGAGGCTGACGTTAGTAGTGACTCTCTAGCGGTCTAGCTGATGAAGAAGTCACTTTCGCTTAACCCAGTGTTGGTGTTGCCGGAATTGCCTTCTGATGCACGTAGACGCAATAGCAGTGACAGAAGAATAGCTTTCTCGGAGGCGTCTCCACGTACTCCTGAAACACAGTCTCCAATAGTCGAGTAGAAAGATTGGTAGCTCTGATGTTGACGGATCCTGATCAGCATCCTCCTGGGTGAACTATCAAAGGACATCACGGGATGTAGATGCTCACATAGAATCTTGAGTATATGAGTAGATGACGCAGTAAAGTCCTGCCAGTGATGGCGCTCTCCTGCACTTCGTGTCCGGGACTCTGACTAACAGGTGGTTCATGGAGGCGAGGTACTACTCTGGACATGTCCGATAATCCGGAACTATATCCTATATGACTAAGCCGCTGTTGGCTGCACCCAATGGGTATGCGCTTAGCATGTAGGCTGCGCCCTTATATACGTTTCCGAACCTCTCTAGGTCCCAATTCACATTCTCCATCTCCGGATCTCCCTGCATTTTCTCTGCCCTAGTGACCGAGAATCAATATCGCAAGGGGTCCTGAGGAGACTCGTGCGTGACGTCCGCACAGAGATCACTATGGGCACAACGGTGCACCAATCAAAAGCCGAGCGTCGGCTACTCGCGGCTAGTACTTCGTTCCGCTGAGGTCCTTCGAAGGACCTCTGTCGGGGGCCGTTTTCTTTCTCGTCTCTTTTGCCCCTTCCCTGCTGTCCTCGTACCTATTCGTTAGTACTATACACGCTGACATCCAATTATTGATAAGCAGGCAGCCACTGCCGTGTGATTGCTCTGTCAGCCAGCCGCGGGACATCCGGCAAAGACCACGTATGGCATCACGAATTGCTCATTTTGGATTTTAAGTCGGATCTACCAACGCACGGCGCTAGCACCACCCTACCACCTTTGGCCTTGGTTTATATTTACAGGGTATCCCAGGCCTTAGCAACCGCCGGGAATTGTTTCGTTATGCTGATGTAAAGGCGGGGACTTGATCTCGCGGTAGATGCCCGAGAATGTCCTAATTAAATCTACGCCCCCAAGAGTGAACTTTACGGCTTATCCAGATACTGAGAATATGTTAATATCAATACCGGGCGTGTATTGGAATGTTCCTACCGAGTTCCGACAGTGGTAGATAATGACGCCTAGTACGGCGCCATAATCAAGGCTTGACCCACGCTCGTATCGTCAAGGGAAAAACAATATCACAATGGGGGTCCCATTCTCCCTAATTGTTCCATGTATGTTGAACGTAGAAAATAAGTATTTGACTAATTAAAGATCCCAAGAGTCGCCCGATCTTCGTTCCCGACTTTCGGCGGGTTATATGCGCGGGACCACTGGTACTACCAGGTGCAAACTACCTGAGCATCAAATAATAATTCGAAGAGACATGCATCTTCCAACGATAGAGCCGTCGCCGGCAAATGCTTTTATAAGCACATCCTACCTACCTTACGACCACGAACGGATAATAAGCCCTCGCCTACGCCTGAATCCCACAGGAATTCAGAAGAGCAACTTAGCACCAAGTTTGAGAGGGTTTCGGGAGGGCCGTTCCCGGGGAAATGCAAAGCACAAAAGCGATATTGGATGAGATGCAGCCACCGGAGAGGGAAAGTATAGCTCATATTGCGGTAGGAGTGATATCTCAACACTCACTAACCCTTGCATTCGGGCGGATGTGACGGCATCCTTCCACGTGCCGAGAAACTCCAGAGAAGCCATATTCCTAGCCCCATATCCCTAGCCCCATATGCCGCGCCCATCGTGTCTCTAAAATCAATTAAAGAGGTACAAATCATGTACATCTACTGCCCATACAAAACATTCATAGGATTTACCTAGCGTCCTGTGTCATTATGCGTCTTTTAGACGCTGGATTAGGACCGCAACATCGATAACCCCCTCGTATGCATGTGGGCAACTATGTGGCGGCCCGTTCTCCCTTGATTTTTCCCAATCCTAACTTCCGAGATAAGGCCTGTAAGTACTCTAGGCTTCAATCTCCTAGCAGACAAAATACAAGGAAGCAGCAAGTGCAAAACAAGGGGGAATAGAAGAAAAAATATAAGGAAGGAAAAATACTAATAAGTTTAAAGGGAGGATGAGGTGTGTTTGGGGGGGGGGGGGGGGGGGGTGTTAAGGGGACGGGACTGGTAGTGCCAGTGTTCGCTGTTGTAGACAGGTTTCATTACTGAGAAACCGTCGCCAAATCGTAGTCGGTTGCGGCATCTGCGTTGAGAGCCGCAGCAACATAATGATTCAAGTGTGCGTAGACCAGGCGTTCTGTAGTGGCGAGGAGGGAAAGGGTGGAAAGGGACGAAACAGGTGAAGCTGTGGATAGTCAGACTTGGGGCGGAACCGAAGGAGCGTGGTTCGATCTTTGAATATTCTTGTGATGCTAATACCAATCGAGATTAGAACGTAACGACGACTAATTAGGAGCTGCTAGTATAAGCCATGGCAATGATCCGTACCCAGTGCTCTGCTGCGTATCCCGCAAGTCGAGAGTGGCAGGCCCAAACTGACCAAGATCGCGACTAATCTGATGAGGATGGCTCGTCTTGAAAGCCAGTCGAGGGACTCGGAGCTTTTGACAAAGCCCAAGAGGAACGCCGGGTCGCGGGAGTGTCGACGCATGCGCAGTGCCAGTCTCTACAGCATGGTGGAAGCCGGCGAGCCCCAGGTGCTACTACGAATAAATTCATCAATCGAGCCGGGGATGTTGTCATCGTTTGCCGGGAGATGAGCTAACGCTAGAACGTCTGGCTGAGGCGAGGGATGCCAATAGTCGGTTTGTAGCCAAGCAGATGCCGCGGATTCTTGAGACACAGGGAGTGCTGCAATATCCAGACTGCTAGGTTTTCCCTCGGCCTATCCCTTTTCAACAACCCACTGTCGCAAATTACCAAGAAGATGGACAAAGCGCTTGTGAAGTACCTGCGGTTGTTGGGGGTCGATGGACTGTGAAAGACGGAGTAGATGACCTTCAGCGGCAAAAGATTGGATGCAATCCAGGATTATCTGGATGTTTCCAAGTCCTGAAATAGCGGGACGTGTATCCTGATCGGTGCAGTACGGTGAAGAAGGAACAGGTGCGTCTGGTCCGAACAGGGCCTGGTATCTCCCATACCATCGCTTTTCATATCTAGTGGTCGCACCATCGATGTCGATCTCCCCCGCGTTGCTCAATGCATCCATTTGATCTTGTGTTAGACCAGGGTGGTGGACTTGTCTCCTCTCACATACCCCTAATCGGATATGAGCGTCCCTTTGGGTGTGGATGTTGTCCCCCTCAAAGATATCGCCGCATATAGGACAGTGGATCGGCTGCAGATGACGCCGCTTAAGGTGGTTCGTGATATCTGAGAGCCGATCGGGCCGGAACTGGTGCTTCCGACAATCGGCAAACTGAAAAGGGTCCCACTTGTAGAGGTAGCAGGCCAGTTTCGCCTGCGTGGGTCCATTAGGCTCATTATTCCCCATGTTGTTGGGGTCCTGGGACGCAATCTGTAAACCAGAAACCGGAATTCTTTATGTCGGCGATTGTTGTCTTTACCTTCGAGATGTGTGTATGAGTATACCGGTGAGATGGTGCTGCGTTTGTAATTCGGTCCATTATACTCACTGGATTCGCCCCTTATAGAGGACTCCTGCGATCGATCAAGGGGTAACTTCTGAGATAGCGGCACTGCAATGGTAATTGTTGATCAAGTACTAGTATCAAGTATCAAACTCCGGGATTCTATCGAAAGTGCTGGGCGTAGCAGTGGCCTCCGACGAGAAACGACTCCGGCGTCATGAGTTTAAACCTCGGACATTATAAGAAAGAGTTATATGGGGCCTCCTAACCCAGCAATGAGGCTTGTGGCAACTGGAAAAGTTAGACGTTGGCTTCGGTACTATCTAATTGTGGGGTATATTGGACATAAATTGCGGACCACGTGTGGTTCGCAAGATGGCATCAATCCAGTACAGCCTCATGGAGTCATGGTTGTTGGAAGCTCAGTGGGTTCCTCCGCCCCGGGTTGCCATTATACACGGTTGACCCAATCCTACCTGTTTCGAGTGCCCGAGGTGTGAATCAGGCTTTGTGTGCTGGTATTGACTCATCAATATCATGGCGACATGATTCTACAGGGAAAGGCCACAGCTGTGAACTGGAGAGGTCGCGGGTATCTGGTTGTTTTTCGCGCGGCAGTTGGTAAAGTGTTTAATATGGCAAGGCCACCCTATATTGCGTGCATACTTCCTACACATCAACCGTTCCAAGTTCATCCGAGCTCCGCCACTGCTATTAAAAACCGTGCTAGCAGCATTCCGTGTGATTTGGACATGAGAAACGCATTCACGATGACTAGGGGCGTCCAGAGGCGCTCACTCCCGTTCTGTGGGATACTCGCCACCGTTCTTCCCACGGTTAACTTGAGTGTCGCTTAGTACCGCTGGGACCTGCTCGGATGGGTCATTGGTGGCGGCAACTTATTCTTCCCAGCAACCCCGCGCGCCTATGTGTCTGCCCAACGGCGGTGTCCGACGACCACGGAGTTAACTCGAGAAGGTAAGGGAGAGGCCATAGCTGACTTTGCCAAGTTCGACAAGTCGCTAACCGATCAACAGCCGTCCATGTCCATTGACATCGGTCTGGAAATCGGGACGCCGTACTTTAATCTAACCCCGCATGGTGACACCTTAGAAATCAGTCTTCCCTCGCTTGTATATCACGGAGTTTGTGCTTCGCGAAAGCGGACGACACACAGCCGGCCCTCAGACTCCTCCATCAGTCGAGACGTGCGTAATCTGAGATGCAGGAGTTGTATAAAATGTTGGCGCAGCGCATAAATTTGCTTGCCTACACCGCAATATGATATATTAGTCGGTTGCCTTGTTTCAGTAATATAGGGTAGGGCAGCACTCCCAAGCTACCCACCATGGCGTTCACACAGGTTGTGTAAAACATTTTCTGTGTATCCTTAGGCACCCTTTTACCGGCAATTATGGGCTCTATTCCCCCTACGCGCCGGATCAAGTAGTCAGTCGCCGCAGTGCACCCTACCCCTAATCAATCTTCAGCGTCTCCATTTACAACTCCAATCCACATCGACAATGGTGCTTAAGACTAGAACTAGTACGATGTCAAAAAAACCTGGGGTCGCTTCGAGGGCCGGAAGATCGGCCGTCAATCCACCCCCTTTCCCGATACTCGCGCCCAAGGCCGGCACCAACTGTGGCCAGCAGATTCCGTCGCATGACACCGCTGAGGGAGACTCCAGCGCCAAGTTACGGCGACGACGGCCGGCAGACGATACAGCGATGGATATAATGAGGAAGAAATTACGGGTTCATTCATTGGTTGCCCACTCCCCTCCATCCCAACATCCCCAACCAGCTAGTCAAGCAAAGAAATCTCTACTCGCTTGCCCATTCCACAAAAGAGACCCTGAGACCTACCACGATTGTCACAAGTACGAGCTTAGTCGAGTGAAAGATGTGAGGCAGCATCTCAGAAGAAAGCACAACCGCCCCGTCTACTGCGCTCGGTGCTACAAGGCCTTCGGCTCGGCTGAATCACTCGAGAGCCATGCGCGGAGCGCCCAACCCTGTGAGCTTCGGAATGGCCCTCCGGAACTAATTTCCGAACAACAGTGGGAGAAGGTCATGGAACAGTATCTAAGCCGAGGGAAACCGGTGGAGGAGCAGTGGATGGTGATTTGGGATATCCTCTTTCCGGGGGTGAAACGACCTTTCTCGCCTTACTTGGAGAGTCATGTGGGCGATGTGCTCACTCGACTTCGCACATTCTGGTCCAAGAACCGCTTTGAGATTACCGCTAAAATTACTGGGACGACCTTTCTAGGCGGACGGTCAGAGAAGATAGTCCTCGTCTTTGACCGGCTTGTGAAATGTTTGATAGATGGGTTTGGAGCTAGTACCATGGGGCCTGAATGGGCTTATTTGGGCGATACTCTACGTGGCGTAACATGGGAAGACGCTACAAGTACAAGTTCTGGAACTTTGGAGACGTCGGAAGATGATTGTGGTATCTTTCCGGATTGGAATCCTTGCTCCGAATCTCTCGCACAGCAAACGGCCTGGTATTCATTGACGAGCTCAGGATCAGGCCCTGTCTCCTTGCCACAAATTGGTGACGACGCTGCGAACCTGGCAGGCTCTTCTTGGACTGATATGTCAGGTTCCGCCTCGCCATGGACTATGGAAAAATCTGGGCTGTGGACACTTCCACCTTTCGGTGGCGTTCCGCCAGGAGATAACCAGGGTGAAGTAGTATATCAGAGAAAGTGACATGGCGACGAAGATTTCCGTCAATAGAAGGATTTGGTTGGCTTCGCGGCGCTCACGGTTTAATGGCTTGTTTAGATTGACAAATACAATAACTTGAAGACATTCAGCAAGGCGGCAGTGTGCAGTCGAGAATAGTGAGAGATAGCGACAAAAGGAACAGAAGCGTAGTAGGTATAAAGTACGCATTGCAGTAGAAAGACTCTGGCGATTACGTTAGGGCCACACATAAGGAGACCTCGTTGTGCCGTGACATCTATCAAGTAGTAGACGGTGCTATCGCACTTCCAATACCATAGTCCCAAGCCACGTAGGTTCTCACCACTGCCAGCAGTGTGTTCTCAGATGTCGGCCCGCTCAAGTTAATCCGCTGTGTCAGACCCTTCGTCAAGGGTCTGCAAGGGATTGTGTGAAAGCAGGATCGGGTCTCTGATGTAAAACTCAGCCTCACTCTCTTCTATGGACATTCCGTTGCCGAATATCCTCTCGTAGTCTTCGCGCGGCATGTCGTCACACTCGGCGCCCTGTGGTTCCCTAAGATGAACAATGCGAGGTTTCTTTTTCTGAAGCGCATCGAGAGCCTCTCTCCAGGTCCCACTCAGCAAGCGAAAGTCACTAAGGAAAATGCGCGACATTGGTTGCGGTAGGAGTTTGAGGAAGAGCACCAACTCGGCGAGATCCATGGCGACCTGGCGAAGGGTGATATCCGTCAGCTTATAGCGGGGTTTTGACCCCATGATATGCCCCAAGTTCATCTTTGCCACTTCGGTCTCCGAGTCTCCAAGACCCAAGCTAAGTGTTTGCAAGCTAGGCGAGTCCAGGCAAGCGGATAAGAAGTTGTTGATCTCATCGGTCTCTTCCTCGTTGGCATTGTCTGCACACTCGAATGCAAATTCCTCGAGCTGCTGCATCCCGGATGAAAACAGTTGACGAATATCTGGCGCTGGTACCAGGCTCCCAGGGTATCCCGGAACCGACAGGTTGATGTCGACGCTGCTAAGTAACACGCCGGCGCTCCGGATAGCGCCTACCGTGTCGGAGATGCATTGGTAACTGGGCGGTTCGAGGCCGTACGTCCTCACATGATAACCGGTCGTCGGCTGGAGCATGGAACGGTATAATGGTCCCCAAATATCGCTCCCAGGTATCATCAGGGCCCGTTCTTTCGTGAATTCGAAATCTGCATCTCTAAATTCTAGTTTTCGTGTGCCCGGCATCATTGCGATTGCGGAGCTAACAGCCCGAGAGAACCTCCCGCTCTTTATAAGCGATTCCTGCTTGTCGAGGAGGAGCAGATACTGCCGATGGATGTCATTTAGGCGTACTCGATATTCGCCGTCCTCAAGATGTTCGCCGTGGTCAACAGAATCTGTCGACGTAAGCCGACGAAGGGTAGAGGTTACTGCCCTTGCTTGTGCAATCATGTCCGATGCCGTTTGCTCGGGGACATTGACAAGGCCATGTACGCGGTGGAA
The DNA here is from genome assembly GCA_022530565.1 of Madurella mycetomatis. NCBI lineage: Eukaryota > Fungi > Ascomycota > Sordariomycetes > Sordariales > Madurella > Madurella mycetomatis. Next base: position 6,195,228 of record JAJTVB010000003.1, on the reverse strand, counting down.
CATATTGGCTTGTTCTTCAACTTCGTCGGCATAGTATGAAATGAACCAGTCGAAATCGGTGAAGGAGAAGTTGTAAAAATGTAGGACGACCCGAATGGCCCGAACACCTTTGGCGATGGTAGGATGGCGAGAAATCTCTTCTAAGCGCACAAGCGATGGCTCGTTGAAACTGACACGTACAAGGCGGACGAGCAGCTCCGAGCTCACGTGGCAAAACCGTCGACAGACTAGGCGGGCGCTCTTGATATCCTGTCTGCCAGGGCCGAAGTAACAGAGGGACGGGAGGTAGGGGGTAGGATCTTCTACCATCTCGAAGATCTGGAGGAGAATCTCATCGGGCAGGTCGAGAATGCTCAAGCTTCTCAGGGATGGGCGCGACAACTCGTTGATACCACATCGAAGAGCGTCTTGAATACCGGTGAGCTCCATCTTCGAGGCGTTCGCCTTCTCCAATCGGCGGTCCACATTATCCACGGACTCGAGGAGGCCATTCTCGGATGCCCAGTCCCACCACCTTGATTCGAATAGGTCTCGGAATCCGAAACCTTTACGCTTGTACTGCTGGGAACTATATTGTGGTCCGGACTGATCAGGAAACCACCACATCTTGACCGTCATCAAACGGCAGATCTCTCGTTCCGCATCTTGAAGTAGCTCGTTCGTGGTTCGGAGGTCATCATAGGCAGTCTTAAGGGCCTCATATTCTCCGGCATTTGTCGTCTTTGCTATGTGAGGGGGCGGTACCATCTTGATATGATGTTCGATCTCGAGGTAATAAGTGGGTGTTATCAGGAGGGGAGGGGTAACGTCGCAGCACTTAAAAGTGCGGGGCTGGGCAACTGAATGATAAATGCTGTTGGAACCACTGCGCGGATGGATTTGGCATCAAAATGGCACGATTTCACCCATGTTCAAAGTCATTGGGATGAAGGCGTATATTGTCATGTCCGCTGCAGAGTTTGACCAAGTGGTTGCTGCTGGGGACCAGTTGTAGGCCAAGGGAAATTGCCCCCGATTTGGGTTGTTCCCCACACGGCAAGTTCCGACAAATGCCAAGGCTAAACACGAATTGATCCGCCCTGGTATGCAAGACCACATGTGATTTTTGCTTCAGTCCACTGCGTTCGTGCTATCGTGAAGAATTACAGTAGCAACTCCATACTCTCGAGTTCATCCCCTACACATGGAAAGATACCCTAATAAACAGCGGGCTGGAAGCCACGGAAACATCGGGCATGGCTCTCAACAGACATACCAATCCACCTCGGTAATTCAGTTGTTGCGTCATCGAGAGTCAATCCAAAAAAAAAAAAAAAAAAAAAAAAAAAAAAAAAAAGAAAAAGTTGTTGCATCAAGGTTACATCATGGATCCACATATCGACTTCTACCCCCCAAGTATCATCCACTGCCTGAACTTGTACACGGTACCGGAGAATGAAATAATCCGCTTCAACTGGGCTTTGGGCGCAACTACGCCTTCATGTTTTGCCCGGCATCGTAATATACTTGGTTCTATCCCTGCGGTGGGTGCGCATACATCGGTGCCGACTGCTGATAATTCCATCGCTGCTGCGGCTGCGGGGCTGGCGAATGATACAACGGCGGCTGCCCGTACATCCCAGGCTGCAAGTGGTGCTGGCGTAGGTCCAGAAGCACCACCTGCTGCGGCACCCGATTCCTGGCGCTCGTCTCGACGCACGCAATCACAAACGTCCCAAAGTGTAGGACCCTGCCGTGCTCATTAGCGCCAACATCAAAAAACACCCGACGACAAAGCGGCACTCCCAGCCAAACCCAGCCAAAGCGCGGAATGGGGATTAGTAATAACGTACGTCAGCACGAACCCCAGTCCAACAAGCGCCAGCCAGCGCATCTGGGCGTCTTGTAACATGCCCCGTAGAAACAGGATCGCCGTCCCCGGCGCGAGAGCGAGCCACAGCAGCAGGTCGACGGCCACGCATGCGCCCGGGTGGATGCCTCTGTGCCCGTCGCGGGCGAAGATGCAGAGGATTTCCGAGAAGGACCAGATCGCAGAGGCTACGGACTGTTTCGCGGAGGGGCAGTGTTGGAGGTTAGGTCTGGTGGTCGCGGGGAATAAAAACGCGGAGAGCCAAGAAGCGGGGGTTTTGACTCACCTGCGGGGTGATGGCGATGAGAGCTGCCATGCCCAGGATTCCGATCGAGAGGGAGCCAACGAGGCCGATATTTGCGATGGCGATGGCAAACTGGAGGGCTCGCAGGATGAGCTTGGTGATGTATGTCCCCTGGGAGGATATGTGGGGAGGAGGGTGCCTGGCGGGTTCCATCATTGTAGCCCCGTTTATTGGACGACGGGAGGGGGAGCCAATCGTGGAGACTTGGGCTGGGCGTGAAGTAGCGTGAGCAGGTGTTGGAAGGAGAAACGAGCGGACGCCTCCGGCTCTAGCTAAGTCGCGAAGGAGAGAGAAGGAACCTGGGTTATTCCTCTGCCGGGATGCGGCGGCCTTCAACACTTGAGGTTTCTGGCAAGGTTTAGTCCCAGGATGGGGTTCCAGCCCTGTATCTTGGGCTTAGAGGTGGTGCGGCTGAACCCGTCTATCCGCGAAGACAGAGTCGAGAAAGGGGCTCGCGAACGTCAATAACCTACCAAGACCCAGCCTTATCTTCTTGACATAAACTACGCGTCATCTTAGGCGTTCTACAAGGCGCTGGCCAATTTTCTCCATCCTTTAACCGCCGACCCCACACAAAGTGACGGAGAGAGCGCCAGATTTCGAAATTTCAGCCACGCGCTTCTTTCCAACGCTCGAAGCAGTCAGCCGCAGCTACAGCCAAGCCACTAATATAAATTTGACTGACTAGGCTTGGAAGTGATCTACCATCAACTTGCCGTATCCAGTCACGGCTTATCATTCGCAATCTTACGGAATCGCACGCACTCGTTCTCTAGTTAGATCATACGGATCCGCTATAAGCCCCTCTTACAGCGAGCAGTAGCCAGGCTGCTGGGTGACGGCTATGTGTTGAAGCGATAGCCCAGCAGAGCTCCAATGACGAGATGAGTTCTATGATCTGTCTTTATTCTACAAAAGGCGATAACCGCCGTTTATCGAGACCCGGAGAACCCTTGGGCGTACTACTATGCAGGCATGAGTCTAGGGGATGGTGTAGGCGAGCGGATTCCACTTTATATCTCGGCTGCTGGAGGAGGCAGATAAACATCTTGAAGGTATATAGTGCTCCATCTTAGCAGGTCGGCAGCGCATACTTATACCCAATTCGAGAAGGCTCGGGCTATTGATCACCCATTGAAAACAAACACGGATGCTTCGCGTCTAAAATGACATGGAGTACGCCATCAAGGAGATTAATTCTAGCCTTGACCGCGCAGGAAAGTGAGGGATCTCGGCTTTACCTAGACCTGGACAGCCCTAATGTGGCTTGAAAGAAAACAATGGGTCCATTGCAAGATCTAGTGTCCGAGGCGTCAACCCGGCAAGCGCCCCCTTTAGGGAGTAAATCTTTGGGGGTAGCTTTCCAAACCCAACACGGGACGGAGCGCCGTAAGAGCTGCCTCCATTGAACAGGGTGTATGACCTTAGGCTACTGTAGGATAAAGGCTATGGCAACGATTCTACAAGGACAACTTACTCAGGAGTTACCATAGAGTATATTGGAGCGGGTTGAGGATCTGATTACTAGCGGAGTGTAGGATAAATACAAGTTCCGAGGTGTAAGCGAGTCAAGTGTTACGTTCCTTGGCGAGGTGACGAGAGCGGCGCTGAGCGAGAGACGGAGGCCAAGACGATGCGACGAGAAACAGAGAGGAAGAAGACTGTTGGTTTTTGCTTGGGGCAGAAATCTCTAAAGGCTAGCAGACAACATCTAGGATGCCCATTGTAGGCGCCGGAGCATCCGTAGTTAATTATTACATAAATGCCTTCCAATACACTCTATCCCTTGGCCGCGGATTTGGCTCATATCAGATGCAAGTCACCGACTGGTAAGTACCTCTAGATCCCTGCTGCCGAAACACCCACGTGGTACCGGGCCCAGTACGAGATGATTAGAGTAGCAAACTGAATCCGTACTCATTGGAAATATCATGGGTGTTGTAAACAATCAAGATTGCCTCTTATTTTGTGTAGTAATCGGGTAAACCTATCGAATCACTAAACGACCTTAAAGATGACATTCACAAGGTACGCATTTGATGCGGGAAAATTCGCCTACGCCTGGGCGTCATATGTCCTTTCTATAAAACTCTGGAGACTTGCTGCTGCCCTATTTCTTGCTGGCGGGGTAATCATACCGTGTCCAACGGCCGAATGGGGTAGACGGGACACCATGGGATGGGAACTGCGCATTAGATCAGAATTTGTCGGCTTCAAGCGGCTGGTTCTTACCGGCCTCATCTAAACATAACAGAGGGATTTGAGGAGAGCCTGCATACTTAGATTTAGGCCTAGGTTCCTACGTCTCGCTTCCAGTCAAAAAACGCATTCTCGACCAATACCAACACACCCTCTCGTCGCCGGCCTTCCTAACCCAACAGTGGATTTACTTATTATTTTAAATTAAACGTAGACTACATTATGTTTTCATGGCATGCCGCGGCCGGCTCATTAGTGACAAGATTGAAGATTCCAATCTTGTCCGTCAACCTGATGTCATTTACCGCACCTCTTAACCACACCCGTAGGTGTCAATGTCAATAGCCGTCGAACTCGCCGGCGTAGAGGATGTCTCCAGGCTTCCCATTCACCATATTCCACAGTGAGCGAGCCTCGACCTCCATGTCTCTTCTTTGAACGTCTGCCTCGGCCAACTCCGTTGCGCCATCTTCCCGCGCCAACCTCACTGCGCCGTAGTTAGCATCGCATGATAGCTGCGGGGGGTAAATGAAATGGTGGAAGTAATTACCATGGAGGTACACAGCCGTGCGCTTCCCGCTGAACATTGCGTGCGGCACATTGGTGACGTTGTCCGAGTTGGCATCACCGATCGCATAGACGCCTGGGATGTTGGTGACAAGGCCGGCAGTGGGGTCGACCGCCAACCGACCACCCCAGAGCTGGACGCCCATCTCCTCACCGACCTTGGAGGCCTGCTCCGACGGGTAGCTGACGAGGAAAGCAGCCCTCTGGACTGGAGGACCCTCGGTGAAGTCGACTTGGAACAGGTCATGCTCCGGAGAGCTATGGAGACTTGGGTCTTCGGTGTCGTCAGTTCCGTTCTGCAGACGTGTGATGGCGGTGATGGTTCGGTTGTCGACGCGGACGCCGTGGATTTCCAGGTATCTCTCCCAATCCGGGGACTTGCTCTCGGTTGTGGCACGCATGGCAGGTGTGTCGGTTCCGTTGACAAAGGCGATAACGTCATTATTGAGCGTCACCATCTCGCGGACGGCGCCAGGGACATTGTCGAGGCTGCCAAGAAGGCCCAATGGCTGGTCTGCGTGCTCGTGGCCGTCGCACCACGGGCACCAGAATATGCCTTTGCCCCAGTTCTCCTGCAGGCCGGGTGTGTCTGGAAGAATGTCGCGCAGCCCCGTCGCGAGAACAACCTTGCGTGCTGTCACGGTTTGTTCCTGCTCGGGCGCCGATCCCGTGCTGGTAATGACGAAGTAGCTGTTCTGCTCATCCCCCGGCACGATCCTAGTGACGGTGCCGTTGGTCATAGTGACCGTCTTGTAGTGGGAGATTTGCTGGCGAGCAGCCCAGCGGAAATAAGCAGGGGTAACGCCTTCAGAGCAACGTTAGAATGAAGCCTGATGCAACAAGGAGAACCAGTGGGTGACAGCTTACCGTCGAAGCCGATGACATCGTGCATATGTCTGGTTGCTCCATTGCGGTACTCGCCTGAGTCTATCAGGAGGACATTTCGGCGGACCCGAGCAAGACCGCTCAGAGCACTGAGTCCAGCAGGACCACCGCCGATGATGACGGCGTCATAGTCAGGCGTTGAAATCTGCCGGGGCACCGCAGCGCTGGTAACCATCGAAGCCAGTGTGGCGAGCACTAGGCTACACACTGCTCGCATCGTGTCACGAACTGGGTATCAAATTGGTGGATCGCTAATTATAGAGTAACGATACTAATAGTGCGAAACTTGGAAGAGCTTGAAGGTTGCGTACAACGAAGACTACGACATGGACATCAACCGAGAATTTATAACAAGATTTGACTAGTTTCCCCGCTTCTTTGTACAACAACTGGGCTCGAGGCCGTAGTAGGAGTTCCCGCAGCAATCGGCCGTGTCAGCGTTGTTGAGGGAGTGATCATCGCTCGATCGGCCATGCCAAAGTCAGCAATATGCTGCGTGATGACGGAGAAGCTCAGATTGGCCGATCGGCGGCTCGCTAAAGCTTCGGGCATGCCAAGTCTGAGACATACCTGGGAGCTTTACGTGATGGTGCAGAGTTGATTCTTTTTCTTCCTCTCCCCGCCCTTCCCGCTCCCACGCCCCTTAGCTCATTGGCCCGATCCTCCGTCCCACAGACCGCATTCAAGTCAGTGACTTAGTTCTCCCCCCAATCATCTTTCCCCTTAGTCGGTTGAGACTAGACGCCGGGGGATACTGTGTAGAACGACAGCCTGTTGAATCTGCGAATGCCGAATTCAGTGCTGATTGGCAAAGAAGATGAGACAAGTTGAGGAGCTAACAGGCTGGGATCAGGTATCTTTGCGTACGCATCGGCTTTGAATGACCCACATAGTTACACCCTTACTAGTTTCCAGCATCGCGTAGCAGACAGCATAACTTCTGGCGAGATCTTCGTCATCGATGACTTTAATGACAGTGCCTTTGAGATACGGGCTAAACTTCTACCTATTAGAGAACTTTTTTTTGCAAAGTCTGTTAAAGGGCTTCGAAAAGCTTAACTATTTGGAACGTCTGTGCGGATTATTGCCACTGGTTGGAGTAGAGCTTGGCCGAGTCAGCGGCCCGGGCGGGTTGACAGAGACTATAGATCATGAGCATGCTGTAGTTAGAGATTTCATAAATACAATATTGATCAATGTAGGGCATTGCGTTGTTTTTTTTTTCCTTTCCCTTCCCGTTATACACCAGATCACCAGACAGGGGATACGTACAGTACAGTAATGCTGCTAGATGTCTCGGCCGCTTGGCCGGTTTGATAGTACAGGGAAACCACGGCAGCGATAATGCCGAAGCTGCCGGTTAGAAACACCAAGGCGACTCCGATCTTTTTGCGGCGGGAAAGCTTCAACTTGACGACAAAGGGAAGCGGTAGCACAAATATGACGACATCCACCGCTAGTGACAGGCTGTTGCGTGAGACGGTTGTGTGATATGTGGATTTGACGCAGGAGACCAGGAACAGCGTGTCCACGGTATGTAGACCTGGGCTACAATGGGCACCGGTCCACATTGCTGAGGCGAAGAAGCATAGGGCCATTGCTATCATAAGAAAGTAGCCTGTGTATCGTAGCCACGTGTGGATCCCGAACGTTCGCATGACAAAGATAAGGATGGGGAGTTTGGCAAAGTACATGGCGGCCGTCGCGGTGAAGATGCATGCTACGGCCAACTGTGACGCTCTCCATCAGCAACTGGACGTTTTTATCGTAAAGAGGCCGGGTTGTGCCATACCGCTGTTATGAATGCTATCCCGATGTCCTCAGGTCTCGAGTTGAAGGCTGAGATAACATAGCTCTTGTTAGGACTCTCCACACGAGCACTGTGACTACACATACACTTATTCATCATGGAAGATGTTGCTGAATAGCTGGTAACAAAGGCAAAGCCGATGATGGTTAGGTCTAGATTGTGACGTTAGGCACAGACCATATTACAATAAACAGCCTTCTGTGATTAATAGAAAAGTGCCCTCGAACTCACAGTCATCGGCAAACCATTTCCTGTGATGACCCCAGTTCGTAACGAGTCTGAGTGTAATCACTGAACCTGTCACCGCATTCAACGCCACCATAGCGGCGATATAGTTCTTTGACGGTATGACGGTTGGCTGGATGACAAACTCCATTTTTGGGGTCTCGCTCGTGATGATGTCTATACCTTAGGAAACACGATAAACTATGGATTGGGATACTTCAGATGGCCTTTAATCACGCGTGGCTTGGGCAGCACGGCAGCCCGATCTGCCGCGGGCGGCAGATCGGTGGCGCAGCCGCAGCGCAAACCCAGCTCATTTGCTTTGCCACAAAGAAAGAAACGGGGCTGTTGCAACGGTAGACGGAAGAGGTGTGTGGCAGGAGGTGGAGGGATCCTACCGTAGATATACCACATTGTCTGGAAAGGGGGGGCGCATCGGAGTAATGTCCATCCGTCTTGTTACAGAGTAGCAGGTGCGGCATTTAGCCTGAAGATGCAACCCTAAGTATTATTCTCTCTCGTGCTCTACCTGCAGATATCGCTGAAAGGCCGAGCTGCGGCCAGAAGAACAACAAGCTAGTATCGGTAATGGAATAGGGTAACGGTCAGTGCTGCTGCATCGAAGTGGCGGAAGGGTTACGTGAAGTACGGGCACTCTCGGGAGGGAATGGCACGTCATTATCAGTATAATTAAGCATATCTCTGACTGACTACAGTACATAGTAAGACGGAGAAGGTCCTGATGTCCTGAACCTCTCACATCCCCTATCTCCTAAGGGCCGTCCTAGATCACAAGAAAAAGGTGAAGGGTGCTATTCGCCGTGAAATTAATAGTACGGGAGTTACGCTAGCGATCGAGAGGCTGGTAGGCTACGATGAAATATGCCCAAGGACTGTGCCTGCTCAGGCATTACCGCGAGGGTCTAAGTTCAATGTGCATTGCTATACTATAGGTCTCCTGACTCCCTGCGATGCGTAAATTCAAAACAGGCCTCTTCACTGTACCCTGAATGAAATGGTGGGGAGATGGGACGATGGCGTAGTACTCCGCGAAAAGTGTGTATCCACAGGTCCTCTTTCCTGTCCAATGGCCCCTCCGTACCCGCTCCTTGGCCGTGGCTTTGGCTGTGCTGCTTACTCCGGTTTGAGTAAATGTTGTACTCATCACAGCTAGTTCAAGACGTAGCGATCTCAGCTCATGTGCCATGTCTAGACGGGCAAAGAACCATGATCATCACGATTTGTCTGCCTTAGATTGAGATTACGCCGCAAAATCACACCTTGTCTGAATCAAACATGTCGCTGCCAACCCCCTCCCCAGTGGTCCGCTGTCCAAGTGGGGAATGCAAAGAGCGGCGTGATGCTGTCGTCTAGTGGCGGGAGCCTCGGTCAGGAGAGAAAACTGAGAGCACGTCTAGTAGCAATTCGTATTTTGCACACCGATTGGTCTCTACCCAGAGAACCTGCTAGATGTAAGCGGCACATCACGTTCTAATGAATACAAAGACGTACGATTTCTCAGTGTATACCAGAGGAGGGTACTATATTGAAAACTACCCTTTCAGAATTCACGACTTGAATACGAAGAGTTCCCATTCTGTCCCACATCAAGACTCACCTTCTTCGTGCGAGGCCGACAGAATTATCCAAGTTAGCAGCTAATGGCGTCCACACCAATTTCAATTGCTTATCCACCGGCCCATGTCGCGCTCGTTGTTCGGTCTCTACCGACCGTGACGGCCGAGGAACGGGAGAGGATCCTAGAGGATGTCGGGTACAATATCTTTGCCTTTCCTGCCGGGCTCCTCATTTGTGACTTCCTATCAGATTCGGGGACTTCGGCTATGACAGATGTGCAATGGGCAGCATGTAATGGTCTTCCACTCAAACTTAAACCGGTTATGGTACTGACAGTCCTTAGTGATGAGAGGAGACGAAAGCTATGGCCGCAATTGGGGATATTTTTGCCTGCTTGAGGCCTTCCGAGACATTTTCGAGCGCGGAAACTATCAGCAACACGCAATCGAAAGGATTTTGACCGGTACGGCTGATGCGGAGTTCTACAGGACAAAGCTTCTTGTATCATCCCAGGATGGCTTCGTTAATGGCGGGCGCCATCAGCTCGATCGTCCGAATTTCTTCATCGTCCCTCAAGGTCGTTGTGCCGAGACACTCCTCTTTTCTACCATGAGCATCATGATTGCCAAAGGGCGAAGCGGTCACAAGATCAGGAGGCCCGCCATTGTTAGCAACGGCTTCTTCGATACGACTGGTGCGAACGCTGCAGCGGCAGGCTTCCGGCTCCAGGTGTTCACGCAACCCGGCTTGACGGACTCTTTCCCCCAAGAGCTCATAGGCAAGAAGAACAACTTCAAAGGTAATCTGGACTTGACCGCGACCGAGGTCTACTTGAACGAGAATCCGGGGAAAGTCAGCATGATTTTGATGACCATCACAAACAACTGGGCCGCCGCTCAGCCCGTATCCATGGCTAATCTTCGCGGTGCCGCCGCTTTGGCCAAACGCGAAGCCATACCCATTTTCTTTGATGCTTGCCGGTTCGCCGAGAACGCCTATTTTATCCAGCAGTACGAAGATGGATACGCGGACAAAACCATTGCCGACATCGTATACGAGATGTTTTCATACGCTGACGGATTCACCATCAGCCTGAAGAAGGACGGACTTGCCAATATGGGTGGGGTGCTGTGTTTCCGCGACCAAGGTCTATTTCCACAGAGATACAAAGGCATAGGCATGCGCTTGAAGGAGCGGCAGATCCTCTTCTATGGGAATGATTCGTACGGTGGTAGTAAGTTAACGCCCCCTTTCTCTGCTTACTCATTATTAGCTATATGTTTGGGGTGGACTCATACTAATGCCTTTAAGTGAGTGGCCGTGATTTGATGGCGGCTGCGGCGGGTCTATACCAAGTGACGAATCAAGCGTATCTTCGTAACCGAGTAACCCAAGTCGAATCATTCGCCCAGAAGCTCCTAGCTAATGGTATCGCCGTACTATCCCCGCCGGGAGGGCATGCCGTATACCTCGACATGGACAATTTCTTTTTCGGATGCAACAGAAAGCCAGAGGACTTCTCCTCGGTCGGCTTTACGCTGGAGCTGATCAAAGATTATGGCATCCGCGCTGCGGAGGCTGGCCCTTTCGGCTGGGCATATGATCTTAAAGCACCCGAAGAGCGCGCCAAGATCCCGAATCTTGTACGGTTTGCCGTGCCGCGTCACGTCTTCTCCGACGAGCACATCAATTACACGGTAGCAGCTATCAAAGAGCTGCACGACCGGAGGCATACTGTGCCCAACGTCGTCATCACAAGGGGCAAGAACTCGAAACTTCGACATTTTTCAGCTAGCTTAAAACCCGTACCCGCCGACCAGAGCATCAATGGCACCCTTTTCGCCGAGGCCAGCAAGCAGCTCAGCCATTTGTCTCTGGCAGTGGGACAGAACATAGCGGCTAAGGAACAGCTGACCCAGGCCTTGGCTTTAGCCACCGGTGAGTGGGGTCAGACTCCGGTCCCCAAATACGCCTGCTCGTCGACGTGGATTTCTGAAGTGGGTAACGACGGGTCGCCGATCGAGTACTCGGTGTCGCTCGACCAAGACACCGGACAGGCCGAGCTGCGTTTCTTGACCGAGGCCCAACCAAGAGAGAACAGCTGGCAACATCTCACTGAGGCCGCGCTGCGTCTTACTCAAGACATTGCAACAAGCTACCCTAAAACCGTTTCCCTTCAGCGCTTCGACACGATTCGTGACCTTTTCATGCCCGTCCAACCCCCACCAGGGGAGCAAAGCATCAAGATGGCCGCTTGGCATAGCTGCGCATGGTCGCCAAAAGAGGGACTGCATTGGAAGATCTACCTCGACCCTTGCGTGGCCGGGAAGGACAAAGCCCTCTCTACAACGCGAGAGGCCTTCCGGCGTCTCGGCCTGGAAAACGGGTGGTGGCTCGTGGAGGGCATCCTGGGCCCCAACGACTTGGTCACCTACTTTTCGCTGGACCTGTCATCCAAGAAAGACGAGGCGCGCGTCAAGGTGTATGTTGCCCATGGCGGCGCAGATGCGACGTCCCGATCGCTGGTTGCCGAAGTAGCACGAAAACATGCCAGCATCTGCCAGGACGCCGATGCCTTCGAGATCCAGCGCTTTTTTGCAGCCATGGCTGGCCACGACTTTGGTCCGGACAGCCGTAGTGGCAAGAAGCCCTTGCTCTCTTGCTTTGCTTTCGCCAGCAAGACAGGCGAGCGGCCTGTGGGCACTGTACACTTCCCCATCGATGCCTACGTCCAGAGCGACGCCGAAGCAAGAAGGCGGATCGAGGAGTACCTAAGCACTGCCTTAGCATCGACCGCAGCTAGGGAAAGGTATGCCAAGGTGCTTACTGCCATACAGCGCCGGCGGCTGGACCAAGGCCGCGGGATACATGCGTGGGTAAGTCTGAAGCAACGCGCTGGAGGGAGACGCGAGAACACTTTCTATCTTTCCGCGGAGATGTTTGGACACAGGGATTAGTTATTAGAATCTTCCGCGGAACGGCGGTGTTGGACCCCCGGTTTTTCATATTTAAGACTGCATTCGACAAGTTCTCTTTTTGGGCAATTCACATCAGGAGAATCACAGAGACATAGATAGGTAATCCGAAGAACATGGTGTCAACGCGGTTGCTACTGTAATTCATTCCTCAAGTATATGGATCTGTCTGCACCTAATTAATTACCGAGGGCCTAACAAGTTAAAGGACGCCAATATGAATGTAAATTGGACACAGCAGTTGATAAAATTCTAACTGTTTTGAAAACCTAATGCTAAACTAATTCAAAAAAAAAAAAAATAATAACTAACGTAACGTAACGAACTTGGGGAAATATTTACAACCATCTGGTACTTATGTACAGGACTAACAGAAAAGCAGCCAAGAGTACACAAAACGACACCAACACCTAATTATACAACGCCGAGATAACAATCGAACCATTGCGAAAACCCAGAAATAATACAAAAGAAACAAAACTGAACATAGAAACGAATATATCACCACCTCCCAGCGTTCACGCCCCCAATTCCAACCCCAACCGGAACTGGAAACGAACCAATTCTCTTCCTCAACCGAGGTTTTTCCCCCTCGCCGTTCGTACTAGTAGCAGCTGCATACTCAGGCAGCTTGAACGGCCTCAACGTTCTCCCACCACCGCCCTGCCTGGATCCAACCGACGACACCTCACTCGCATGTGACCCGGGTGTCGAAGGCGGACTGGGCGGGCTCATCCTTTCCCTTGTCCATGATGCACCTCCCAAGCCTGACGAAATCGGCCCTGAGGCCAATGATGCGGACGACTCCGGGCTGAGCAATGAGGAAGACGTGAGGGAGGGATATGATGGCCCAGTTCCCTTCCTCACCGGCCCTGAACCTGCCGCTGTCGACATACCAGTACTAGTAGGCACGGTATTTTTTCTCCTCGGGGCACCCATCATTCTCGGCGAAGCAATCAACGGCGAGCCAAGAACAGAAGTTGCCCTGCTTCTGCTTCCCGCGCGACTTCCTTGCTTGGAGCTATTCTTCGAACTTGAATCAACCATAAAGAACCCGCCTCTGGCACTTGCAGTCATACTCTGCGACGAGTCAGTGCGTGGCGGCCCTCGGGGCCTATGTCTGGGACCCTCCTTTTCCCTCTCCAGAGTTTCTCTCTCTCTCGGGCTGCGACGCGTCCTGTTTCCATCTGCTTGAATTCTTGAGGTGAGCATCGTCTGCGCTTGCTTGGTAGGATTCTCCATTATATCTTCCATGTCGAGGTGTATTCCGTGTTCAGCATACTCCTCCAAGAACCTCACTGGTGCGATTTCATCGCCCCAGACGTCAAAATAAGGCGTGTCCCAGGCGATGGTGTCCGCATCAGGGAGAACTTTGCTCCAAACTTGCTCAACAAGGGACGACTTAATCGGGATGAGTGGCGGGCCATCTCTTGCAAGCAACTCCCACAGGTGCGGACTAGCTCCCGCAGAAATGGAAGAGAATATGCTTAGTGTGGCGCACAGCTTGTCGAGAAGTGTCTCCGCAACCATCGGCTGCACCACTGAGCTGCATGAGCCAATCTCTACTTTGAAGGAGTCCATGTGGGGTGTGGTCTGCACCCAGAGATCCGCTGAGTCGTACGCAGGCCCGAGAACGCCCATCTCGCATCTGAGGTTTTCCGCCAAGCTGAACTCCTGGCCCTGTGCTCCATCTCGGCCAAGCTGCTGATGTTGTACGACCGAGCTGAATCGGGTCCAATGCGGCCAGTCGGTGCAATTTTTGATGAGGCGGCGGAAGCCGAGACTCTCGTGAGGCATGGCAGCCATCTGCTGCTCCTGTACCAAGGCAAGTAGATTATGGATACTATCCATGGCGTCAACCTTGACTCGCACTGGAATGATATTGATGCACGGCCCAGCAATGTCCTCGATGCCAGATACCGGCAGGTTGCGGCCAAAGACGAGATTACCGAACACGATATCGCGCTGGCCAGACATCTTAGCGAGCACCAGTGCCCATGCTGCCTTGACTAGTGTGGCCTGGGACATGCCAGCGACCTTGGCCGGGATAGGAGGAAGTGTTCGTGTGCGAATCGTGTCCACGTTGTGCTTATGCGATGGCCCGGAATGTTCCACAATCTCCGTTATGGACGATCCGTCCAGAAGATGGCTCCAGAAGTTGATGGCCGTTTCCTCGCTGAAGGTGGCGCCCTGAATGAACTTTCCGAACGAAGGGCGCTGTTTGGGTTCCTGGCCGTTGTAGCACTTCTCAAGGTCCTGCGTAAGCAGTGGGAGACTCATGCCATCGTACTGAGCGTGCGACATGCGCATGATAAGCACATAATGGCCGTCTGCGTGCAGGACAAGTTTGAACCGCACGATCGACTGGGAAAGGTATGCCGAGCGCTGGGTATCTTGCTCGACAAGCCAGCGAATGAATGTGTCGTCGGCGTAGTGCTCACTACCGTAGCGCAGGAACTCGATCTGGTAGGACCTCAGGACGACCTGCATGACTTCACCACGAATTGTGGTGAATAGGGTGCGCAGGATTGGGTTGGACGCAACCATTTTGCGACAGGCCTGTTCCAGACGGAACGTGTCGAGATCGCCATGGAGCCGGAAGAGGAAGTAGTTGGTGTTGCCCCGGCTCCTCATCAGCCCATGGCTGATCGCCCATGCCTGGTAATCGGTGGCCGGATAGACGTCCTCGACATCTCCGGGGAAAACCGACAACTGCCTGCACACGGCCTCCAGGACATCCTCCCTCTCCAGCTCCAGAAAATCAACCACCGCAAATGCCTCATAATCTTGCTGAAATCCTGGCTCGCCTACCGCAATCTCCTGCTGGTCGAGGGCATTGGCTTGCGCGGCAAATTCGCACAGTCCCTCGAATGTCGGATGCTGGAAGATATCTGCCACCGTAATTTTGATCTGTTTCCGCTCAGCAGCAGTGACAAGCCGCATTGCGCTGATTGAGTCTCCTCCTAGCTGGAAGAAATTGTCGGTTGGGGTGATTTCACCCGGCTGAATTGTCAGAATATCGGCCCAGAGCCTCTTCATTTCCTGCTCCAGATCTCCCCGGGTCCTCGTCACATCTGAGCAAGAATCCGGCTTGCTCAGCTCCTGTGATGAAATGTCTTCCAATAAATCCTCAATCTCTCCCTGAAGCACTCCGAGCGCATTGGATCGCAAACTGGCGTTGGCAATAGCCAGGTCGTTCCCTTCGACTTCAATCTCCCCCACAACTTGTTTCCTCCCATCGCACAACTGTCCTAAAACACCTACAAACTGATCTACCATCCTTCGCACCTGCATGCTTTCCACCAACCGATGGTCGTAACACACGGACACTTTCATCTTGCCCTCTTCCCCAATGATAAACTGCACCGAGAGCGGGTAACTCATGGCCGGCGGCGCGCCGACATCAACTGGTACGATGCCAAGTCCGGGGTTAGCCGGCGCTGATGATTCTGGAGCAATAGTGACCAGACAGCCAAAGTTGCACGCCGCCGCAGCGCTTGGACTCGCAGCCCTGATGGTCTGCAGACCAGCGTGCTGATATGGAATCATATCAACCATGCTATTCTGCATGCTGGAGAGAATATGTTGGATGATTGCGTTGTCGTCAAACGTGCAGCGGACTGGGACTGTAGTGATCATCGGGCCCTCGACTTCAGTGACCGCACCATCAGAACCGTTGCGGCCACTGAGCGTCTCTCCAAAGACGACATCATTAGTTTTCGCGTGTTGAGCAAGGACGATAGCCCAAGCAACCCGAATCATTGTTGAGGCGGTGTGAGTCTTCGATTTGAGCTCCGGCAGAGTAAGCTCCGAATCGATCGTCGAGTCGGCAGAAGGGACGTACCCGCTAGGGATGCTTGGGAAGACGGCCGGGCGAGTGTTGTCAAGGTATTGACTCCAGAAATCTCGAGTCTGATGCAGCTCAGTGGACCAGAGCTGCTTGATGAACTCCCTAAAAGGAGGCCTCAGCGTAAGTTCCTCGCCCTCATAGATATTCTCAACATCCTCTAGAAGCATTCTCAGAGATGCCGCGTCGTAGGCCGCGTGGTGCATCGTCAAGATGAGGTACCGCAAGCCAGTACTCTCTTCGACAATCGCGAACTCAGCCAAAGGAGCACCGAGTGTAACCCGAGGGGTTGTCGTGAACCCATCAAGACTGGTAGCCCGCTGCCAAACAAGCGGCTTCTTGACGACGACCTGATAAAGCCCGGATTGTTTTCTACCGCCAGTATTGTCGAGTTGCACAATATGAGTTCGGAGAATGGCGCTGGACTCATAGACAGTGTTCCATGCGCGCTTGTACCGGGCCAAGTCCAGGCCATGAGGAAGCTGGTAGCAATGGCGAGCGACATATGCGCCAACTTGCTTCACCGAGAGCACAAACAGCCCCTCTTGCAGTGGCGTGCAGGGGTAGACATCCTCAATACTGCCGATAGGGATATCGCATTGTCTAGAAACCTCATCCTCAACCTCTGGGGCCCACTCAATCATGCTGAACGGCAGGGTAATCTCCAACTCAATGGCTGGTTGGCCGGCATTGGCAACGTGGTTTGCTTTCCGTGCCATATCCGCAAGCTTTGGTGTCTGCATAATGGCCGTGACGCTCAACGCGATACCACGGGCTCTTGCGGCGGTCACTAGTTTCATGGCTGTATAAGAGTCTCCTCCGACATGGAAGAAGCTATCATCAGACATGATTTGAGTTGGGGCGGACCTCATCACCTCTCTCCAAAGATCCGCGAGAGCAACTTCCATGTCAGCTGTGGGAAGTCGTCCGATTCTCTTTTCCTGCCTCGTTGGCAGGTTTGCTCCAAGGGTCTTGATTTTCTTGCGGTCAATCTTTCCAGAAGGCATAAGCGGCATCTTGTCCATGGGTACAATTGTCGAAGGAACCATGTATGCAGGGATCTTCAGCGCCATCTTTGCCTGAAGTGCGGTGACATCGACGTCGCCGTGGCCAATATTCTTAGCGGAAAAGAAGACCACCAACTTGGGCGACTGGCCCTCGGCTTGGACGATCTCCGCCACGACGTTCTCGGTCTCGGGAACAACTTCTCTGAACGCCTGCTCAATGTCGCCAAACTCGAGCCGCTGGCCGCGGATCTTTGCTTGGGTGTCTTTCCTTCCGACGTACTGGAAAGAACCATCGGGATTCTGGTAGACCAAATCACCTGTCTTGTATAGCCTAGTACCACGGCCAGGCCTCGCCCAGTCAGGATTGCTTATGAATGCGGCCTTGGTTTTGACAGGCTCGTTCAGATAGTGCCGCGCAAGGATAGGACCTTCAATGAGCAGTTCACCAATGCTGCCGATGCGAGCCAACCTGTTGTGGTTGCGCGGGTGAACCACCCAGTAGCAGCACGAAACTGCCTTGCCTATGCACTTAGGGCTGGACTCGCTTGTGACAAGTGAGTTGGCGGCACTGCCAACGCAGCACTCACTTGGCCCAAAGGCGTTCACCAAGCGGACCTTGGTCGACCAGGTAGTGATGTGCGAGACAGTCATTGGCTCGCCGCACAGAGCCAGACACGAGAGTGTCGGCACGTCCTCAGGCTCCAGAAGTGAAGCAACAGTGGGAGTGATAACGGCGAAAGTCGTCCTGGACTTGTTGATGAATGACGCAAGCTTATTGGACCTCTCCTTGTCGGTCGGTACACAAACGGTCGCGCCAACCATGAGTGACCCAAGGATTTCCAGGAAACTGGCGTCGAAGCTGTAGGAAGCAAATTGCAACACCCTCTCACCAGGGAGTTGGCCAATAGCCTGGTGGTACCCTTGCGTCGCAGTGCAGAAGGACCGATGTTCGGTAACGGACCCCTTCGGCGTGCCAGTAGAGCCGCTGGTGAAGACGACATAAGCAGCATCGGCACTCGACGTCACAGTCCTTTTGGCCATGGCAGATCTCGCAGTGGTACCAGGCAGTCCTGATCGGCGCTTGAACATGTCCCTGGAGATGACGACCGTGGGAAGACCTAGCCTGTTGAGGCACAGGTCAGCTTGGGTAGGAGAAGCCAAAATCCGCTTTGCCTTGACTGTATCGGTGATGCATCTGAGGCGCTCAAGAGGATGGGAAGGATCCATTAGAACGATTGTGCCGCCAGCCTTTAGAACGGCCAACATGGCGACAACGACCCAGATTGACTTCTCGAAGCACAGAGGCACGACCTCCTCGCGGTCAATGTCGGCCAAGAACCCCTGGGCAACTCTGCTAGAGAAAAGCTCTAGTTGCTGATAGCTGAGTACCTCCTCTGTCGACCAAAGTGCATCGCGTTCGGGGTACTCTATGGTACGCTGGGCGATCATTTCCTCAATGCGGATGTCGAGGGTCTTCGGCAGAGAGCTGTTCCAGGCCCAAAGCTGTTCCACGTCCTTCTCAGAGACTACTTGTAGGTCAATGGGCCGGATGTCCGGATTCTGAATAATCTGTGAAAGTATCGAGGCGAAGGTGATGGCCATATCGTTGGCGCGGTTGTCGGAGATTTTATTACACCAGTAGCTCATGTGTGCCCTGAGGCGTTGCCCATCGTCGAGAGCCTGAACCACCAGATCGAACTGTGTATTCTATTAGCGCCTGAAGGTAACGGAAATGCCAAATGGGAAGGGAAAAAAGGAGAAGAAAGCAACAAAACTCACCTCAGTCGGATCCTGACCACCCATAGGTCTGAAAGCCGCTCCTTCAACGGTCTCACTCACTGCAGCCGCCGCTTTCTGCATCGTCATTCCAGTGTTGAACAATGTGCCAGATCCCAGCTCATGGGTGATCTGGGCAAGCGAAGAAGTCTGATGCGCCAAGCTATCGATGAAGTTATCATGAACAGCCTCCGCGATCTGGGAAATCGGCTGCTCATGCGGCAGGGCAACTCTCGAGACCAAGATATTGACTAGGGGCCCCACAATATCGCCGATCTCTTGGATTGGCAGATCCCTCCCTGAGGTGACAATGCCGAAGCAGCACTCATCGCGGTCAGCATTGACGTACTCGCGCAGCGTCAGCGCCCATGTAACTTGAAGTAAGGTGAACGCCGAAACTCCCAACTCGCGGGCGACGCCCAACATCTTGGCGTAGTTGATTTTGTCAATGGGAACTTCGGCTTTGTGCAGGACTCTGTCAGATTGGAGCGACTCCTCAGTCGGGAGGAAGCAAGGATCCGTGCTATCCAGCGACTTCTTCCAAAAGTTGATGTCCTTGGCGGTGTCCCTTGACTGGATGTAGTGGATGTAGCTCCTCAAAAGTGGTTTGGTTGCACTGAGGGAGCGAGCTTCGCAAGCAAGGCCGAAGTCTTTGAGAATCACACCCATCGAACCTCCATCAGCAATCGCGTGGCTTAATAGGAAGCTGCAGAACACTCTGCCGGTAGAGGCTTGGCGAGCAATTCGGAGTTGATGTTGAGGCGTCCGCCGATTGACCATGTCGGAGGGAATCGATTGGATCTTTAGTGACTCAATGAGTTCATCACCCCTCATCGAAGCTGAGACCTGAAACTCGATGACTTCAGGCTCATAGTCGCGGAGCACCAGCTGATCATAAAGACCATCTGTGGAATTCTGCTCGATGAAAATCGTCCTCAAAACTGGGTGACGCTTAACCACAGTCTTCCAGGCCTGCCTCAATTTTTCGAAACTTATAGACATCGTGGTGGATTCGAGTTCGTAGACCGACCTGAACCAGTACATCTCGGGGTCCTTGCTCTGGCTCAGCAACATCCCCTGCTGGGATGGGGTACAGGGGTAAATATCCTCCACATTTGTGTCTTCAATGCCGAGCGCCTTATAAACGGGGTTCTGTGTGCTCTGCGGTGCCGCAAGCGTTGACGAAAGGCCATCCACAGTGCGGGACCCGAGCACGCGAGCCATATGCTCGAGACTCTTCTGGTAGTTCCCAATCCAGCGGTTGATATCCTCTCGGCGGCTAATGTTGCTGTTAAAGCTGAAGGTAAACACCAATTGTCCTTTTTCCGATTCGGCGTTGATGTCAATTAGCGAGAACTTCTTGTGCTTGCCGCTAACCTCACACGGATCGACATCAATGTTACGCCAGTGAATTTGCTTGAGGAGGGAATCGTCCCGGTCGAGCTGCTGGAAGGAGCCGAAATAGTTGAACGAAACCTCGATGCTGAAAGGCTTCCGCTCCAGGTCCAGAGAACTAAAGTACGAGAAGCCTTTGTGAGGAGTGTTGCGGCGGGCCTCCTTGACTTGTTTAATATACTCCAGAATATCCTTGTTGCAGCATCGGCTGTCTACCCAGACAGGGGCAATCGTAGTGAACCATCCCACTGTCCTGGAAAGATCAATAGAGTCATCCCACGGCTCTCGGCCATGTCCTTCGTTGTAGATAGGTGGGATATCTCTGTCCTGGAAGGTGGCAGCGAAGGAGTGCATCACTGCCGAAATAAACAGATCCAGAGCTTCGGTACCGAATGCGTCGTTACAAGAACCGAGGAGCGACTCTGAGATCCCCTCAGGCAGAGTGAACTGACGATGCTCGAAGTCGCTGGCATAGTTAGGCTTGCCTGCCATACCCCAATACTTGTAATCCTGGCTTGGAACCTTGAAAGGAATTGTGGTGGTCCCAACCAGAGACTTCCGGTGAGTGCTGAGCAGCCCACACCACTTCTCAAAGGACATGCTGCGGTATGTCGATATAGACCCAGTAACAAGGAAGTCCTCGAGATCCTTGAGAATGACCCGCCATGAGACCAGATCAATGACGAGGTGGTGTGCAGTTAAGAAGACGTATTGCTCATCTCCGATGCTGAACAAGTCGCCAGCAAATACCGGACCATTTTCGATATCCAGAGACTGCTGAGTTTCGCGGATGCGCTCTGCGGCCTCGGTCGG
Organism: Madurella mycetomatis; assembly: GCA_022530565.1. Taxonomy (NCBI): domain Eukaryota; kingdom Fungi; phylum Ascomycota; class Sordariomycetes; order Sordariales; genus Madurella; species Madurella mycetomatis. The sequence continues at coordinate 6,173,998 of JAJTVB010000003.1, read as the reverse complement.
GAAGAAGGTTTCCTCTTGGATATCCCATGACTGGAAGACGTACGAATCCTCAACCACAGGCTCAATCCACTGTTTGAAAGATCGGCCCAATTTCTGGAAGCGGGCCCTGAGCATCGCATGCCGCCTAACGATAACATCTAGAGCCTTTCTTATGTTCTCTTCGTCGAGTCGCGCCTTCGAACCGGAAGCCTTCAGCAAAAAGCTCTGGTTGAAGTGATTTTCGCCGGGTGATAGCCGGGTGAACATGCGTTGGATGGGAGATAATCCGAACATGGTGATGTTGTCCTCGCTTTGGTCCCCGTCTACTTCCTGCGTCTCAGGTGCAATTTTTTGAGCATCCGTTGTAGAGGCAGTATCAGCCGTAGCTGGGACAAGATCGAGCCCCTCAAAGTTGGCAGCTAATTGCTTGATTGACTTTGCCTTGAGCAGTTGTTCAATGAGCAGTGGAATGCCGTTTTCGCGGCAATGAGCAACGGCTTCCATAGCGCTGATGGAATCGCCTCCCATCTTGATGAATGAGCCAGTAGAGGGATTGATTGACCGTTCTGGGACGTTGAGGACAGCGCTCCATACTTGTCGAATAGTCTTTTCGACCGTTGTCAAGCTTTCGCCATCGGCCGAGTTCTCTTCACCAGAAGTCCCAGTGCACAACTGGTACATTTCCTGGGTAATTCTGTCGATGCAACTCGTGAGGAAACGCCGGTCGGTCTTGCCGGAAGCCATAAGGGGCAGCTGATCGACAACAATCCAACACGTCGGGACCATGAAGGAAGGCAACACCTCAGTTAGAGCTTGAGAAACGAGAGAAATCGCGGAGGAGACGTCTTTGCCGGCTAAGACATCCAAGCCTTCATCAGAGTCTGATCCCAGAGTCAGCCGGCCGGCGATCTTTGTCGTCGAATCGGAAGCCTTAAGTGTCATGACAGCGGCAAGCTTGTTGGCAAAGAGTCCCTCTCTCATTAGCAGAACCGCGCATTGTTGAACCGGGGATTGCTTGGCCATCTGCTCTTCGATCTCTCCCAATTCTAGACGCTGGCCACGGAGCTTCACCTGGTTGTCTCGGCGGCCGAGGTACTCCATGGTGCCATGCTCCTGATAACGAACGAGATCTCCGGTTCTGTATACTCGTCTCTGACTGCCAGCCCAAGTAGGTTTGACAAAAGCAGCGCTGGTCTTGACTTCATCACCCAGGTAGCCCCGAGCTAAGATGGGTCCCTCAACCAGGAGCTCTCCGATGGATCCGATCGGCACGAGCTTATTATAGTCGCCAATATCGCCGATCCAAGCAATACTACCAATGCTGTTGCCGATAGAGCTCTTGCCAGGCTGGAGGCTGTCGGGATCAGTGACATCGTGTCCAGCACAGATAACAGTGCATTCGGTGGGTCCGTAAGCAATAAGAACTCGACGGTGAGGTGCACGCCACTTGTTGATGAGCTGATAGCCTGCAGCCTCCCCTCCGAGTAGGAGAGTCGTGATCGACGGAACCTTGAAGGGATCCAGGAGCGACAAGACGGAAGGTGTGAGAAGAACGTGGTTGACGTCTTGCTCATTGATGAAATCCATCAACTTGTCCTTGTCCATGCGCTGTGCCTCGGAGGGGACGCAAACACAACCGCCCATGACGAGGGTAGTGAAGATCTCGGTAATACATGCATCGAAGCCGTACGATGCAAACTGCAGTGTTCGAGCATGAGCAGTGTAGTTGAAGGCTTTACCGTGTATGGTGGAGCCACTGCATAAGGCTTCGTGTTGGATGAGCACCCCCTTGGGCGTTCCTGTGCTGCCGCTGGTGAAGAGGCAGTATGCCAAATCCAGCGGGGACCTAGTTTGGCTGAGGGAGGCAAGGCTGCCTTTGTTGACGGTAGAACCCTTCAGGGCCTCCATGCTGCAAGAGCCCACCAGAAGGTATGGAATGCTGAGATTGCCTCCGAGCTCTTGGCCGATGTGCTCATTTTGCTCAGAGCAGACAACGAGCGGCGCTTGAACTCGCTGTGCGATACTTGCCAATCTGTCAATAGGGTGTTTGGGATCTAGAGGCACAAATGCAGCGCCAGCCTTCATGATTCCCAGCATAGCGATGATTGCCCATGAGCTCTTCTCAAAGCAGAACGGAACAAGGGTATTGGGTGCAACCGAATACTTCGAGACAAGATGCCTTGCTACAGTGCTAGCAAAAGCATCCAACTCAGAGTACGTCGCTGAAAGGTCCCAGCCAGAAATCGCAGGCGCGTTGGCCCTGGACGAAAGGTGAAGGTTAATGAGTTGGTCACACTGCGCCTGGACTGCAGTTGAAGTTGCTGAGCCATTCCATTCGACGATCTTCTGGAGATCTCCGGGTGTAAGGAGGTTGACGTTCCGCAGAGGTTTTGTGATCGAGTCCAGGATACCGTCAATGGCCAAATTGAATGTTGAGGCGAGGCGCTTGGCCTGTTTAGTGGAAAGGACATCACTGTTGTAGGTCAAGCTGATATCGACGAAGTCGGGCGAGTCTCCAATATTCAAGGCGATGTCGAACTAGTTATTCATTAGCCGACGAAACCAACCAATGGAACCCGATAAAAACTTACTTCACTAGGATCCTCGACATGCACTGGTTGAAACTCGACAGTCGAAGCACTTGTACCCGGCGGCAATAGTCGTTGCACGGACATAACAGTGTTGAAGAGACGGTCTCCGCCCAATCCCAAACTCCGTTGAATCTCCGCCAAAGAGCAAAGCTGATGAGACAGGCAATTGGCATAATCCGCATGCGCCACTTTCAAGATCGCCTCAACCTGCGTATCATCGCTCTCCAGTGAGATCATGCAGACAAGCATATTGATGAAGGGCCCAACGGCCTCCTCAATTCCTTGGATTGGAAGATCCCGGCCAGACGCCAAGTAACCAAAGCACGGAGAGTTGTTGCCCGTGTATGCCCGCAGGAGCAATGCCCAAGCTAGCTTGTAGACACTAGCTGCGGTGGTCTCGGCTTCGGCACAGACAGAGTGTAGCCGAGCATGATCAGGGTAGTTGAAGTCGAGGTACTCCAGCTTCCTGATATGGCCTGGAGCTGCTGGATTGAGGGTGGGGAAGTGGCAGGGCTCTGTGCCGCTGAGATAAGACTTCCAGAATTGGCGAGACGAATCCAGATCCTGTTTATCTAGGTACCCAATGTAGTTGCTGTACGCGTCCTCACTGTTGACACTAGCGAGATGGACGCCATCGTAGGCCTTGACAATGTGATCAAGGAGGAGGTTAATAGATGACCCATCGATCAACGTGTGGCTGATATCGAGTTGAACCAACAACTTTCCTGAACCCTGTTGTGACAGCACAAGTTGATACGGCGGTCCATTCGAGATGTGATGCTCGGGCCGCCCCAGAGGGAAGACGGTAGCATCCTCGCAGACCAGGACGTTTGGCTCGAAGTCCTTCAATACCACCTGAGTATAAGTGGAAACACTCTTGCCATCTGCGGAAGAAGTTGTCTCGACGAAGACGGTTCGCAGCATGGGGTGCTGCTTAACGACTTGCTTCCAAGCCATGATGAGTTTGTCAGCGGAGACTGGCTTCGCAGACTTCGAAACAACTTCCCACACGTATCTGACGGCATACAGTGTTGGGTCAACTGCTTGACTGACAAGGAGCGCCGTCTGCATGGGCGAGCAAGGATAGATATCCTGGACATTGCTGACCATTACGCCAGCCTTTGGCAGGGTGGACTCAAGGAGCGTTGACAGCTCATCATAGCCCACGTGGAGGTTAGGCAGGTCCGCAAGGGTAAGCGATGCTTCCTCTTGCTTAATTGTCGCGTGGATAATGTCACGCAGCGCCTCCAAACAAGCCTCGATCCACTGCTGTACGAGATGCTGGTGTTTAACTCCGCTATTAAATGCGAAATCCATGGAGAGGACGCCGTTTTCGACACCAGCCGAAACATCAAAGATTGAGAACCGCGGGACATCAGGGGCTGAATCAGGAGGTGCGTGGAATGGAGCCCAGCTCATCCGGTTAAACAGAGCTCCCTGGCGCTCGAGCTGCTGATAGAGACCGAAGTAGTTGAAAGTGATCTCGACAGCAGAGGTGGTGTTCTGGGCAAACGATGTGAAGAATGATAACCCCTTCTCCGGGATGCGGCGTCGGACATCTTTGACCTCCTTGAGGGAGCGGAGAACATCGCCACCATGATCGGAGAGAAGAATCGGGCACATTGAGGTAAACCATCCAACCGTAGATGAGACGTCAACATCTGGCCGCCATGTATCCCGTCCGTGACCTTCATTGAAGATGGCCACCGGACCGCGGATCGAGCGGAAGATCTCATTGAAAGAGTGGGCAACGGCCGTTACGAGCAGATCTAGGGGCTCGGTATTGAAAGCATCGTTCGAACGACCCATGAGTAGCTCAGTAGTCTGATCATCGAGAGAGAAACCCCGATGGGTAACCTGTGCGGCCGTGTTCTCTGTGCTGGTGACCCCCCAGAACTCGAAGTCTTGAGGCGGGATCTCGCAGGAATCAACCACAGAGCCTGCGCGCTCTTGCAGCAGTCGGCACCAGGTACGAAAGCTGAGTGGTTGCTGCACCCCTACCAACTTCCCAGTTCGGAGAATATCCTCAAGCTCCTGAAGAACAACCCGCCAAGAAACGAGATCAATCACAAGGTGATGGCAGGTGATGAAGAGCACGGAAGCCCCATCCGCCATCTGGTACATGTCGGCTGCCATCAAGGGCCCTGCTGTGATGTCCAAGTTGTTCTGGGCTTCAGAGGCACGTTCGATAGCCTTTTGGATCGTCCAAACGGACTCGAATTGACGGCATTGTAGAGAACCACCTGCATCCGTGGAAATGTATTGCTGCCAGTCACCATCCACCTCATGGAACCTGGCGCGGAGCATGGGATGGCGTTTAATAATGATAATCAGCGCGCATTGAAGCTTGTTAAAGTCGACTTTATCCGTGAACCGTAGAAGATGGCTTTGGTTGAAGTAGTTAGGCGCGGTGGGAGCCAAGGCCAAGAACCACTTCTGGATTGGGGACAGAGCAAAGGGAGCCCCAGATTCAGCCTCGTCTTCGACAAGGTCACTGGAAATGTTTTGAGTCGTGGCTGAAGCGGCAGCGCGTTTGCAGAACTCGGAGATCGTCTTCGCCTTGAGTATGTCCTGGACTGTGACGTTGATGCCTTCGTTTCGGCAGCGTGTTACCACTTGCATTGCCGAGATGCTGTCACCACCGAGTCGCAGGAATGAAGCATTCGGACCAATTTTGTGTCGCCCAACGTTCAGGATCTCGCTCCAGATAGCTCGGACGTGTTCCTCAAGAGGAGAGGCCATGGTTGGGATGTCTTCAGAAGAACTGCCGGCTGAGAGTCCAGCGATGTGCTCATAGATCGATTGGTCCATATGCTTGGTCCACTCGCTCACCATTTTCCGATTGACCTTTTGGGAAGCTGGCATCAGAGGAATTGACTTGAGGACGATCCAGATAGCCGGAATCATGTACACTGGAACCTTTTGGGACAGCCGCTCCTGGACGTCAGGAACCCAGGCCCAGTCATTGGCATTAGCAATAGTGATGGCCGTAGATGAGGCAGGGCCAGTTGTAGGCTTATCCTGAACCATAGACAGGATACCAATCAGGTGGTCCGCACATGGGCCGGAGCGGGGGTAGAGAACGAGCGCTTGTCGTACACGCTCGTCTTTTCGGAGGTGGTATTCAATGTCTGGAAGTTCGACACGCTGGCCGCGGATCTTCACCTGGTCGTCCTTTCTTCCCAAGCAACTAATTGTTCCGTCGGTATTGACACAGCCTAGATCACCAGTGTAGTAGACACGGGAGCTGCGGCCGTTAGCCCACTTAGCAGGCATGGGTCGGAACGAAGCCGACGTTTTGGCGGGGTCCTTCAGATATCCTCTTGCAAGGATGCTGCCCTCCACGACAATCTCACCGACTGCCCCGATAGGAGCAAGTTCGGAGGGACGTCCAAGGTCCGCAACCCACATCATACCGCCGATGGAATGACCAATGCTGCCGTCGATCTGGGGGCCACTGACACTGTTCTTAGCACAGTAGATGCAGCTCTCAGCAGGACCGTAAGTTACAATAAGCTCAAGATTTGGCCGTCCCGACCACCTTTCGATGTTGTCTTTCCCGGGCGCCTCACCACCGAGAACGATGGTTCGGAGGGTGGGGATGGTGGCCGGGTCCATGAGACGAGCGAACGATGGTGCAAAGAAAGCCCAATTCACACGCTTCTCGTTCATGAATTGCGAGATCCCGTTGAGGCGAGTGAAATCATCGGGAATGCATACGCAGCCGCCGAAGATGAGTGTAGTCAAAAGCTCCGAGACACTGACGTCGAATGTGTGCGATGAGAATTGTAAAACGCGGGAGCTGGTCGAGTAGTTGAACGCCGCACCGTGTTCGGTCATGCTAGTGCATAGAGTTGCATGCTCCCAAACGACGCCTTTTGGTGTTCCCGTGCTTCCACTGGTGAAGATGGCGTAGCATGGAGAGCTGGGCGATGTCTGCGGGTTGATCGCAGGACCGCCTTGTTCCGGTAGCCGATCCAGTGCTTCCTGAGAAACCACGACGAAATTCTTGATCCCATTGCATGAAGTTAGGAGATTAGAATGCACTGAAGACGTTAAAATGACTTTGGCATCGAGTGTGCTGACGATGCTCTGCAAACGGTCCACAGGCTGCGAAGGGTCTAAGGGGACGCAAGCTCCTCCCGCCTTGAGAATTGCCAGCTGCGAAACGGGGACCCATTTCGATTTCTCAAACGCAAAAGGCGCGAAACACTCGGGACCGATTCCAAGGGACCGGAGATGGCGAGCAAGTTTAGTAGATAGATTGTCCAACTCGCTGTAGGTAAAGTCACCATCCCATGCCGATACTGCAACGGCATTTGGAGCTGCCGCCGCCTGCCGGGCAAACATGTCGTGAACACGATCATAGACGATGGGAGGAAGTTGCCGTGTGATGAGAGCAATTTCAGCCCGGTCGCTGGGGCTTATGGTATCGATATCCTGAAGTCGAAGCGTCTTATTTTGCTCGCCTTCGCAAATTTGCTGCAAGATATGCTCGAATGTGGCGAGCATACGGCTCATTTGTCTTTCGTCCATAATAGAAGAGTCGTAAGAAGCCGTCAGCGTCAGCCGAGAGCCCGAGGGTTGACATTCCAGCGTTAGGGCATTCGTCAGGAAGTCAGCGACCGAGCGTTCTGAGCTCCAGGTAAACTCATTCTCGGGCTTTTTAGCTCCTGCATCGTGATGGACAACCAGGAGACTCTGGAAATCGCATGCTGCTGCAGCTGTGGGGGCAGACTTCTTGATATTCTGTAGTCCGTACTGCTCAAACTCGAGCATGTCAAATGATTGCAGTTGGACACGATCCAGGAGAGTCCTGACTGACTCCTTGAAGTCCAGGAGAATTCTGACTGGAACAGTAGCAAGGGTGGGCCCAATGAGGGTAAAGACACCATCAAGCGGAACACTGCGGCCGGTAACGGCGGCACCGAAAACAATGTCCCGGTGGGAACCGGTGTAGGCTGAGATTAGGACTGCCCATGCTGTGCGGATGAGAGTCGAGATCGTAGAGGTAGACTTGGCGTCTCGCAGAAACGGAATCGTTTTCTCCAGAGTAGAGTCGGCAAGAGGCTTGTAGGAGGAAGGGAGTGAAGGCGGGAAGGATGCCGGATCAGATCCACCGAGCTGGCCACGCCAGAACTCGTTTGCTTGAGTCTTGTCGATGGTTCCGATATAGTCAACAAAAGACCGAAATGTGATTTTAGGCACTCGATCCTCGTTTCGGAGAGTCGACATGCCGGCAAGTTTCTTGTATGTTTGTGTGATGGCATCCGCAAGCAATGACACGGACCAACCATCGTACACCGAGTGGTGAGCCGTCCAGACAAAGCGGGTGGGGCTCTGAAGAATGGCTTGTCGCGTCAGCGCGGTGCCAAATCCAAGCTTCGTCCGCCGAAGCTCACGGATATAGGCGCCGATGTCGTTTGATGAAGGCGTCGTCCACTGGATAGGCTCTGGGCGGAGGACCACTTGCAGTCCGGCCGGGACGATCCTCGTGCGTAAGATGGAGTTCTCGTCCGTGATTGCCTGCCAAGCACGGCGGAAGACAGAGATATCCACCCAGTCAGGCAACTCCATGACGTGATGCGCGATGTACGCAGTCGAATTCTTCTCCGTCAGCATCATCATACCTTCTTGAAGTGCTGTGCATGGGAAGATATCCTCAATCTGTTCCTCGGGAACGGCGCACTGCAGTGCGATGTCTGCAAGCTGGGGGTGCTCAAACTTGCGAACCGGCTCGGCAGATGCTAAATCAACAGCCGCTACCGGTTTTGCCATGGATCCGCAGAGACTGGAAATGGTACCATGTTGAAATATGGCAGAAACCGTGATGTTCACCCCCCGCGCCCTAGCGTGCGCTACGAGTTTGATGGCGGCGATCGAGTCCCCACCGAGGGTTACGAAATTATCATCGACGCCAATCTCAGACTCGGGCAAATGGAGAGTAACTGCCCACAATTGCTGCATCACCGCTTCCTCTTCAGTCGAGGGTAGTCGCTTCTCTGTGGTTTGATCCAACTTGTAAGAGGTGATTGCTTCGTCTGTGAGCTTTGCAGCCGCAAGTCGAAGCAATTTCCTGTCGACCTTGCCTGATACCAGCTTTGGGAGTCGGTTCAGGGGGATAAATAGAGTTGGAATCATGTGTTGTGGGAGAATCTCAGACAACCGGGGCCGGATTTGGGCAACCATCGTCTTCGTGTCAATCGTGCTGAAAAGTCCTACCGAAGTGTTAGCCTGCTTTGTCAGTCTCTGGGGAAGATATATGAAGGCAGCTAGCAAAGTGTCTCGACCGGTGCTGGAACCGGCAATGACATCAATTGCTAACTCGACGGGCTCATCAATCGACGCCCGCAAAGCCGTCTCGACAGCTGTTATTTCGATTCGTTGGCCTCTAAGCTTGATCTGGGTATCCTGGCGACCTTGGAAGTCGATAGAGCCATCCACGTTTAGCCGGGCAAGATCACCAGTTCGGTACATTCGTACTGGTCTCTGCAAGCCGTCCGAGAGCGCCCAAGAAAGGACATCCGGAAAGGCGGCATCGGTTAGCTTGGTGTTGTTCAGGTACCCTCGGGTTACGTTGGGCCCCTCGAACACAATTTCTCCGATGCACCCGGTAGGTGCAAGCTTGTGAGGGTTACCAAGCTCGCAAATCCAGACGCGTGTGCCGTTGGCACGGCCGATATTGGTGATAGGCAGATCGCGAGATACGCGAATAGCGGTTCCGAGGTTCGTTACCTCAGCCGGCCCGTACACATTGACAAGTGGGATCCCATCCCAAATATCTTTGCACACTTGGGTCAGCTGCTCGCCGCCAACCGAGAGCCACTCAATTGTCGGGCACTCTGCGGGAGATATCAAGGAGGCTACTGTCGGGGTTAGCCAAGCGCGGCTGGCTTGTAGGGTGTTAATGGCGCGGGCTAGGTTGTTCATCCTGTCGTCGTCGGAAGGAACACAGAGGCAAGCACCATAGAGGACAGCAATGGCGAGATCCCCAATGCTGACATCAAAAACATGAGCAGCAAATTGCAGGATCCTGGAGTTTTTGGTGATGTTCATGACTGCGCCGTGCTGCTTAGCCATGATGCAGACAGCATTGTGCTCTAAGGGGATGCCTTTTGGCTCTCCTGTCGAGCCAGATGTAAACACAATAAAAGCTGTATCCTCAGGCTGCACCGCATACCGCTTCCTTGTTGATCTCTGCGAAATGCTGCGGATGGAGTTCTCCTCGACAGCGAACGGCCTGTAGCCCATGGATTTGATCCTCGAAAAGGAGCCGGAGGCACACAGGACAACCTTCGGCTTTACCTGCGAGAGGACTTTCAAAAGACTAGAATCCGGATGGGACGGCTCAAGCGCAACACTGATGGCACCCACCCTCAATGTGCCAAGGATAGCGACTGTCGTCCACAGGGATTTGGGGAAGCAATACGGCACATATTCTCCTCTCCGGACACCAAGTGCTGAAAGATGGTTTGCTAATGCCGTGGAGGCGCGGTCGAGTTCCTTGTACGTCAACGAACCGTCCCACGCATTGACGGCCGGTGCGGTTGGTTGATTGGAGGCATGTCGCTCGAGGGCCTGGATAAGGGTTGTGCGTTCATATTGCAGCTTCTGTCGGTTATTTCTGATTTGAAGCTCTCGATCCTTCCTTGCCGCATAGTCGATGTCACTGATTTTCTCTTTCGCAACATCCGCGCGGCAGATCTGGTTCAAGACGTGGCCGAACTGCGCCTGGAGATGCAGGATTTGTTGTTCGCTGAGAATTGCCGAGTCAAACGTTGTAGTGACCGTGATACCCTCACCCTCCAGCGTGAAATCCATGTTGAGGGCGTAGCTATGGTAGCCACGGAAGTCCAAGGAGGCTGACTCGAGGCCGATCCCCGGTCCTAGTTTGTCATCTTTGTTGATTAATGAAGACCTCTTCGGCTGGATAACGATGATGTGCTGGAATTGACACGCTTCGTTAGCGCTCGGGCTCAAACGAGAAATGGCTTGTAGGCCAAGATGCCCACAGGCATCAGCCTGCAGCACACTGCCCTGGAGGCGTCGCAGGAAGTTTTCGATGGTGTCGCTTGTGCTCCAGGTAACCCGAACGGGCACCGTAGAGATGGTCGGCCCCGCGATCGCCTCTACATTCTTCAAGCCCGAGGACCGCCCGGAGAATGTCTCGCCAAAGATGATATCCTGCGAATCTAGGTAACGGCCGACAAGAAGTGCCCATGCAGCACGGATGCGAGTTGGCATTGTAAACTCGGACTTCATGCTCACTGCGGCTGCCAACCTCATCTTCACCTCGCAGTCTGGGACCGGGGTATAAGATGAACTCAGACTTTGAGGAAAGTGGCAAGCTGCAAGCCCGGTATCAGAAGCCAGCGTATCGAGCCAGAACTTCTTTGGAGTCTCCGTATCAAGATGCAATAGATGGCGAATGTACGACTTGTGTTGCTGTGAAGCCATTGGGGCGAGGCCGGCATATTCACGCTCGACGTCGTCGAACAGACGTGTGATGGACCACCCATCGAAGAGAGAGTGGTGAATGGTGAAGACAAAGGTGCGGCCAATCAAGCCGCATCTCATCAAGCAATCACCAAACCCCATGGAAAGCAGCCTATCTTGCTCGCAGTAAGCGGCAAGATCAGATCCGGTTTGCCATGACAGCTGAATATTGTAGACTACTTGAATGGCACCGTGCTGGCTCTCCAGAATGCGCGTCCTGAGGATGTCATGGCGCTGTACAACCGCGGACCAAGCAGCCTTGAACCGGCCGATATCGACATGGGCTGGGAGTTCCAGAATGTGGCGTGCCACATAAGCACCAACCCGTATGCTTGAGGTGGCGATGAGGGCCTCCTGGAGTGGTGTGCATGGATATACGTCCAGTATTTCGCCGTCATCCGAGTTCCTGGTCTTGACGTCGAGGACAATCTCGTTGACAAGATCACTAGGAAGCAGGCTCAAAGCGGCCGGGATATCGATATCATCTCCCTGGTCCATCCAGCTCTCTGCTCCACTGGAGATCTCTGCTAGGGCACGGATTGTTGGCGAATTGAAGATATCCGCGACAGTGACATTGACGCCGCGAGATCGGACCGCCGAGGCCACCTTGATTGCCGAAATAGAGTCCCCTCCGGAGGTCAGGAAGTTATCGTTTGGTCCGAGTGAGGGAAGCCTGAGTATCTCTCTGCTGCAGCAGAGAAGAATCTCCTCCGCGGCGGTGGCTGGAGCCGATGAGGCTCCCTGGGTCATGAAACCTGAATAAGACGAGAGCTCCTCGACCGAGGATCGGTTGGCAAACGAGAGAAGTCGTCTGCGGTCCACCTTTCCAGAGACTAGGTAGGGGAAGGACACGGTCGGGATGAAGAAGGAAGGTACCGCGGCGGACGGCAGGTTTTCCCGAAGTACCTCGACCGCCCTATGCATCGCATCCCTCTGGCTTTGCTCGAGACGATGGATCTGAACATCGTGATGGACATCGCCGCTGGTTCCAAAGGAAAGGAATGCCGCGAGGACTTTCTCCCCTTCAGGACAAATTACGTCGACGTGAACGTCTACGGCCTCGGGCATCGCCTTCACGACGTGAAAGCGGATTTCCTCGAGCTCCATGCGCTGGCCGCGAATCTTGACTTGGAAGTCGGCACGTCCAACAAAGGAGATGGAACCATCCATGGCCTGGCGACCGAGGTCACCCGTGCGGTAAAATCGGCGACGCGAGCTTGCTGGGTAGAAATGCGTCTTGCGGACCCAAGCAGGGTTTTCTATGAAGGACTTGGATGTCTTGGCTTCATCATTCAGGTATCCCTGTGCCAGGATGGGGCCTTCGACGATGATTTCTCCAACGGCGCCAATGGGCACCAGCCTGTTGCTGTTGAATCGGTCGGCAATCAGCATGCGGCCGCCGATCGCATGCCCGAGCGACTCCCTCCAGGGTTTCTTAGCTTGCGTGCGGACGGAGAATTCGTTTTTCGCACAGTTGATGCAGGTCTCGGCAGAGCCGTACCCGATGATAAAGTGATCCAGGGTCGGAGTCCACCTGTTGATGTTATCTTGGCCGATGGACTCGCCTCCAAGGATGAGGGTGCGGAGGGATGGTACGGCCTCTGGCTTCAGGAGACGAGCATACGAAGCGGCAAAGAGCGCGCAGTTGACGCCCGCACTCTCCATAAAATTCGCTAGTCTGTCCGGATCTGTGCGGTCGTTGTCGGAAGGAATGGCAACGCAACCGCCGTGGACGAGAGGGGTAACAAGTTCGACCACCGACACGTCGAATACGTGCGAGGCAAACTGGAGCACGACACTCCTCTCATTCATGTGGAACTCCCGACCATGTTCCCAGACGCTGGTGGCGAGGGCGTTGTGCTGCCACTTGACGCCCTTGGGAGAACCAGTGCTGCCACTAGTGAAAATGACGTAGCAGAGATCATCTGGCTGAACGTAAGGGAGGGGAACAGCGGCGGGCAAGGAAGGCGAGGAAGGCGAGGAGCCGTTGTCTTCGGAGTCGACGCAGATGATGTGCCTGACGGGGGTGCTTGGCGCCAAACTCTCCGCGAGAGCCTTCTGGAGGGTCTTGTTTGTCAACACGATTGGAGAACGGAGCTGTCCCAAAATATCGTTGCGGCGGGCAGCGGGATGGCTAGGCTCCAACGGAACACAGGCTCCGCCAGCAGCTAGGATGGCTAGAATGGCGACGGGGGTCCATTTTGACTTGGTCAAATAGAACGGGACGAAAAGTTTCCGACCTTCTCCACGGGCATGCAGTTGATGTGCCGCGCCGGCAACGACGCTGGCAAGGCGGAACGTCTGCCTAGCCAGCTCGGCGTAGGTGAAAGACCCGTCCCAAGCAGCGACAGCAATCTTGCTCGCATGCTCTGGCTTGCCACACCTTGCGAGGATGAGCTCGTGCACACAATCATCGAGTTGTAACGGAAGGGGCGCGCTGAATTCGACGATGCGGCTGTAGTCGTTCCTGCTAACTGTGTCGATGCTCTTGACGAGGAGCTCATCGGCATCGAAGCGGCCGACCGAGCGCAGCTTGATGGTCAAGGCGTTGAGAGTGTGAGCGAAATTATCAATGACGCTCTGCGCTCGCTCTGGGGAAAGGGCGTCCTTGCGGAAGCTGAGGTGCACATGGACCATTGTGCCTTCCGCAACGTTGACAAATGCAGTTGCCGCCGACTGCCAAAAATTTCAATTGTTAATCAGCGCACTTCAAACTTTGAACCAGATCATCCATTGGCACAGGGAAAACGTACAGGCAAGTGCATCTCAGGAAATCTTGATTTCCAGGAATGGATGTACACGGCAGTCGAGATGGCGTCGAACCCCGTTCCCTCGGCGAACGCGCCCAGAGAATGGAAGCTCAAAGTGTGACCCATGGTCAGCTTCATGTCCTGCTCAGCCGCCCGCATCGCGCTCAGCAGCCGGTCGTCGCCCGACATAGTCATGGTCGACAGCCATGCTGCCTGCTCGCGGTCGAGACAGACGCCAAAACTCACGGGGCCATCCTCGCCGGCATATGAGCGAAGGAGCACGGCCCAAGCCGCGAGGACGACGGTGTCGCCAGAGAGGTTGTGCATCGAGGCCGCTTCCTGGAGGTTGCCCGCATCAACGGCCATGACGGCTTTGGTACGGGCGTATCCTTCGGGCCCGGTAGTAGTCTGCTGAGGGCCGGAAGGTACCGCGTCATGCTTGTCGAAGAAAGCCGGGGCAGCAGGCGCAGCCTCTACGGCCTGGAGCCGCTGCGTCCAGAAGGACTTTCGGGTAATGTCGTTGGACATCCTGGAGGAGTGCATGATGGTTGTGAAGGGCTGAACGGCGGGTTGATGTGACCGTAGGTAGATGGCCGTATTAGAATTAATTTCAAACGCGGCTCAAGTCTCAAAAGTTATGAGAATCACAGTCCGCAGGTCGGAGAGTGTAAAAGGCGCGGGTGGAAGCAAAAGGATGGGCAGCTCCCACAATGTCTGAGGACCGGAGTGAACCGCTCAGACAATGCCACGAAGGTGATACCACAGATGATGTTGCTGGAGGTCAATGACTGAGGGACTCGATGAAGTGTCCCAAGCAATGTCAGTGACAAGCGAGATGCAGCGACAAGGTGAGTGCCGGAGTGGATTGGCAATGATGACAGAGGATGTGGGTGACCCTGCGGATCTGCGGTGCTGCTCATGCGATGATCATTTAACGGTGAGGCATGAACTGCGTTGTGTTTATCTTGAACACGAAATCCCGAGGCTCGGTGGGCAGTAGCGACGGGGCCCTATCTAGACCATACCGTCCGGCTAGTACGGATCCCAAGTCACGCTTCAGAAGTGGGCTAGGGTAAGTTAACGGCTGAATGCAGGTGAAGATAGCGCGGGGCGCACAACCGGTGGTTCGGGTGGATGGCGATGTTTCGATGGTGGTGAACGGAAATAATGGATGCAACCATATAGAGTTCCAATATTGGTCTTCGCCGCATCGGGTGTTTGTTGTTCGTTGGTGTATTCAGCCGTATTACATCTACAATCCGAACACGGAGAGATACTCGACGTGATAGAGACCCGGAAGTGCAGGGATGGTCTGAGGCGAAGTGGAAATGAGTGCGAATGTGAAGCCATCTCGGGACCAGGAGTCGAAGCGATTGGCCAGCGAACAAGCAGCAAGTCCAGACTATTTTCGTTGGGGGCAGAAGAGCTGCGAGGACGCCCAGTATACCAGGTACTTGTGTGGATCCATGACGTTACTGGGGCGGGCTGGCGTGCATTTACAACTGAAGTTCGACTTGGAACGTGGAAAGGCCAGCGGTGTACAGGGAATAGTCGACGGGCTGTGCCAGTAGGAGGTCGAGATTGGACGACGGTAACTGCGCCTCTAGATCACAGCTACAACCCTGGGACCGTGGGACAGGGGTGCCGGAGTTATTACTCACCTCGCAGCGCTATTTACACACGCAGATTATGGCGGGACTCGATCGTGCTAGAACCGCATGGGCCAGGATATGCCGATCTTGTCGCCGCATGCGCGCATGCTCGCTCGCCCTTGGGGGAATGGGTTCCACCAAAGACTCGGTCTAGGTATGTTTCATCAGGCGAGGCGTGTGAGAGCTCCGGCCGTTCACCACTGCATCGATGTAACTTGGTAATGTTAGATAAAGAGTTGGGCTCACATTCAGCGTGGGGCTCTAGCAAAACTGCAGACCGAGTCACTCTCACACATCGATAATTACATCTCGTGAAACTGTCTCATGTACCTGAAGCATGTTGAGTCGCACAACATCAACCCAGGGGACCGGGCCCGCATTCCGATCAGGTCGGCTTCAGGTGCGTGGCAGTTACGTGCAAAGCCCCATATTTTGCACTACCTAAATATATTGCAGCACTAAGCCTCCATAGGTATGGTTTACCGACGGGGTGGGCCTGCGACCTCCAGCTTGAGCTAATGTCAGGTGATGACACAGCTCTGGCGATGGTCAAAATGATCTTGCTTGTGCCGTACCGCTGGTGCTCAGCCACTGGGCAGTCTCCGGCCGTTGGCAGTGGGCCGGCAGCCGCCGGAGAGATTCAGCGAGTGAAGCTTACACCTTGGCGCAGCTTGGCCCTCTGGAGCCGCTGCTACTTTTAGCCGCCGGGGCTGGGGGAATACAATCCAATCCAATCAGAGGCTCTCATTCGTGAATAAGCTTTTGAACCATGCACGACAGCTGAACGGGGCAAACAAGAGTCTTGTTTCAGAGGATCGGGTTGATCGACGCCATCTTACCGCACAAGTGCACGTACCAATTGCAACTTCGCGCTTTTCCAGACTTTTTCCTCATCCCACCAACCCCACCCACCCCAGATCTGTTCTACACCAAAATCTCGTCTTCGCTCGCGGGAAACTACCCTACCAAGACGCAGTCGCAGCTGCAAGAGCCCTGCGCCCGCGCCTCCATGGTGCGCGATGTGACCACACAACCCGCGCAAGCCGCCGGACGCGGCACGCCTCGGCTGAAAGCGCCCTCGCCCTACTCCTACCTCACTATACTATACTATTACGGTTGTAGCTTGTCCTGTACGCCTAACGGCCCAGTGGCGGGGAAAATTTCCGGGGTACGGCTTTTTACAGGGATCCACCCATCCAACCTTCTACAGCTACCGGTACAGTATGGTGACTACAGTACTCGCATACGGCGCGGTTACTCCGTCACTTTGTCATCTCTCGAATAGGATATCGGTAATTCCGATATCTTCGGTCGAACCATACCGTCGTCTGATGTTCAATGTATCTTACTGTGTTCCCATAACCCCGCCACAAGACTGCTTAGCCTCTACTTGGGTTGGCCCCTCGCAACTGCAGCCGAGCGTCCGAAGTCATCTTCACATCCACGTCCAGGATGCCAATGACAGAGCCATACAACCATGTCATAGCTCAGCATCATAGCTGAACACCATCAACTCTCGTTTTCTTACCTCAACCCCTGCCCTATCCCTCCCTTTGACTCAAAGGAGACGGAAATAGCATAGCTTCCCAGCCATCATCACCCCATCTTCCCGGCACTATTGAATTGTCTTCGGCAGGACGTTGCATCCGGGGCTCATTCTTGGCCAGTCCTAGCTACTTGGGCCAAATAGACCGACCAGAGTTGGCTCACCGGCAATATCACGCTTGGTAGCAAAAACACATGGGTACATGAAGCTCGGGGAGACCCCGGCGTCTTTCCTTATCCCTTCTTCCACTTCGGATGGACCGTTTGGCACCTGCACCCTTCTCCATCTGCCCACCGGTTTTTTGTCATCTCTATTCCTAGGGGAGTATTGACCATCATACATTGTGGTTTCTTCTGGGCAGGCCATGTCGCTGTCCCTCTCCATCCAGGACCCATACCACTGCAAGTAATCTCGTCATCTTCATCTCCTGCTGCCTCAGTCTGTCACCTTATTCTATGACTCTCAGATACTCCAATGTTGGCCAGACAGCTACTGACGACCTAGCGGAAACAGTTCACGTTACTAGAGCCGGTGCACCATGGACTGCCCCATCACCGACCAAAGCTGGGGGCCATGGGCCGGGCCGTCGTGTCGTGGAGGCCTAGACTTCACCTTAGTCTTTGAGGAGTCCATGTTCTCCATGCTGCCTACGATACTACTTACCATTGCGGCAGCCCTTCAGGTGGCTTTTCTCTATGGGCGACCGCGGCAAACCGGAAATGGGCTTCTTTTGCCGGTGAAACTGGTAGGTGATACGCCGTTATCTGCGAACACTTCTACGTTGATGTTAATGTCCAATAGACTTTGATAACCGCCTTGGGCCTCCTGAAACTGGGAGTCCTGATGTTGTGGGCGCTTCCAGGCACCACAGCTCCCAGAACAAGATTAACGCTGGCGGCAGCGGCACTGAATTTTTTTGCTGTCTTCCCGCTGTCGGTTCTCAGTTACTTTGAACATGGCTTTCGGGCCGCCCCGAGCTTCATCATCGAGCTGTATATGCTGCTGACGGTCCTCTTCGACGTCGTCCGGCTCCGGACTTTGTGGTTGATGCCTCCGTCTGCCCACATTCCACTCGCTGCCGCTGAGACAGCCACTCTCGCTGTAAAAGTCGCACTGGTGCTAGTGGAAGCGGTGAGAAAGGATGGTCTTCTCCTCGAGGACGCCAAGGAAAAGTTCACGATCGAACAGCTGGCCGGGTTGTATGGGCGGTCGCTGTTCTTCTGGCTGGGAAACACGCTATGGAATGGTTCGTCGATGGCACCCCTTTTCCCCCCCCAAAAAAATCTCAACGTACTCAATGGCATAGACTGACACCCTCAGGTTTCACTCGCTATCTCGTTCCTTCGGATCTTTATGGGCCCCGCGATGACGAATCGGCGGAGATCATGCGGGACAACTTCCGGGCACACTGGGCGCACAACCCCAACAGATCCGGAAAAACAGCTCTTTTCTCGACACTTTTCAGGTCTATGCCGGCCAAGTTCCTCATCCCAGTCGTCCCCCGCATCACAATTGTGGCCCTCACGCTCACTCAGCCCATGTTGCTGGAGCGCATGCTCACCTTCGTCCAGGGAGGCCAGGCGGACATCTATGAACAGCGGATGGATGTTGGCTATGCCTTGATTGGCGCATTCGCCGTTCTATACACTCTCATGGCTCTTTTCAATGCCTGGTACGCGCATGCGTGCAACAAGCTGGCCCTCGAGATGCGTAGTCAGTTGATCGACTCGTGTTATCGGCAGTTGTTGAAGCTCAGACTGGCTGCTTTGGACTCTGGAAACGCCGCAACGCTCATAAATGTGGATATGCAGCACATCATGGAAGGGTGCAAAATCCTTCATGATATATGGGCGAGTGTCATTACCGTCGCAGTTGCTGTCTATCTGCTGTACCTCAAGATCCAGCTCGCGTAAGCTACCCACCTGACGCTTCCCATGACAGCTGCTGATGTACTATTCTCGCTACTAGATTCATCGCTCCGCTCCTCTGCACACTTGGTAAGTGCCTTGCGATATCTCTGCAATTATGAATGAGCTGACGGGCTCCCTTAAATAGTCATGACACTTTTGGCCGGTATTTGTAGTGCTCCCCTAGGGCCACGGCAAATGGCCTGGCTCGCTGCCACCGAGAGCCGCGTCAAATCTACCATGTCAATGATAGCGGGCTTCAAAGAGGTCAAGATGCTCGGCATATCACCGGATTACATGCAGAACCTTCAGAAGTTGCGGCTAACTGAGGTTGAACTGGGCCGGTGGGTTAACATGTCCGCATAATCCACATCTGATGAATATTCATTGACAGATCACAGGCGTTTCCGACGAATATTGTCTATCATCATCACTCTATGTAAGTCAACCCCCAGACGCTTAGTAACAGCGATTTAACAGTATGGCTCAAGCTGCTGCCTCGACCGAGCTTTCGATCCTCGTCGCCTTTGGCGGTTTCGCCATAATCAGCAAAATCTACGGCACCCCTCTCACTTTCCAGACCCTTTTCGCCTCGTTGGCGCTCCTCCGCATCGCCCTGGATCCGCTCTTCCTCCTAATTCAGGGAACTCCAGCCTTGGTGTCCATGTTCAAGTGCCTCGGCCGCGTTCAGGACCTGCTCAATGACGAAAGGGTGCTCAGGTACGGTGACAAGCCGTTTCTGAGTTCCGATCGATCGTCTTCAAGCTCCCTCACGATTAAGCAGAACATTGTCACTATGGAACAGTTTACAGCCTTTTTCCCTCACGGACCTGGGCTGCCGACGGTCAACTCTCAGTACAGTTCGACATCTGAACTGGTTGAGATTTCTGATGCTGCTTTTTGCTGGAAAGGCCGCGAAGAAGCACCGGCGCTGTACGTCATGTCGTTGGAGATCAAGCCATGCTCGTTCACCGCGGTTATTGGACCGTACGTATTTCAACATCCCATTCTTTGAGCAACGGGTGTGGCATATGAGTGCTAACGGTGATCAGAGTGGGCTCTGGGAAGTCAACCCTCCTCAAGGCGATCCTTGGAGAGATCGAAAACATCACCGGGACTCGGTGGATGCGCCAGGGCATCAAAGTTGCATTCTGCGACCAAGATCCCTGGCTCCTTGACCAGAGCCTCAAGGAGAACATCGTCGGCTCCCTCCCATTCGACCCGGAGTGGTATGGCAGAGTGATTGATGCATGTGCTCTGGCTCAAGACATCGAAGATCTCGCAAAGAGGGACGACACTGGCGTCGGAAGTGGTGGGTCGGCGTTGAGCGGAGGGCAACGAAGTCGAGTGGTAAGCTGTCTTTGTCTTGGGCTGTCACTGTTGACATCTAATGATCACAGGCCCTGGCTCGCGCCGTCTATAGCAGACCGGATCTCCTTCTTATGGACGATATCTTCAGTGGCCTTGACCGAAGGTCCGCATCGCATATCTTCTCGGCAGTTTTCTCGGAGAACGGCCTGATTGCCAAACTCCAATGCGCTGCAGTTCTGGTCACCCATGCGAGTGAGTCTTCTTCTCTAGTCCCGGTGCCGCATGTGTTAACACCCAACCTCTGCAAAGCTCAATTCCTTCCCCGGTTTGACATGGTTCTTATGGTCAGCAACGGCATGATTGCCCACCGCGGTACGTATGATGAGCTTCTCGTCAGCGGCGTACTCGATGACCAGATTCTCTCGCACGTCGCCGCGCCAAAGACGTCCGACAACGCGGCCGATACCGTTGAAGTCACAAGTGACGGCAAGGTCGTCCTGAAGAACGCGACCCTCGATAAAGAAGAGAACGAGGCTAGCCGCGCTCCGTCTGAGTGGGGCGTTTATTCCTACTTCCTCAAGTCTTGCGGAGTAGTCGGAATATCGCTGTTCTTTGTCCTAGCGGCGGTGTTGGCCGGCGAGAGGTCATTTGAGAGTAGGTTACTGTTCTGTAGGTTGGAGGAAGATGCAAAGCTTACAACTGTGGTTTAGCTGTCTGGCTTAAAATGTGGGCCGAGGGTGATCAGACGGCACTGGGATACTATATGGGTATCCTTACCGCTCTCATCGTTGGCGGAGTCACTCTTCTTGGCGGCATCTGCGTGTAAGTGTCGACCGCCCCTGCTTATGGCACGACTATGATGCTAATGGGGAATGCCTAGGTTCTTTTTTGATGTCTTACTCCCTACTTCATCTTTGAGATTGTATTTTGGCCAACTAGAAACCTTGATGAGGTAAGCTTTACCAAGCTGTGAACCAGAAGTATGAGATTCTGACTACGAGAAGAGCCTCGATCTCATATGTTGTGTCCGTCGGGTCCAACACGATTGCAAACAGGTAAGCCCTTTGGGTACAGAGTTAGGTTTACGCTCTGCCTCTCACTGACCGCCTGCAAGGTTCATCCAAGACATCATGCTCATTGATGACGAGCTACCCATGGCATTGGTGAATGCCACCACCGGTAAGTACGCGTACTTCTGTACCGGCGTGCAATGGGACTAATATCATTGTCAAGCCTTCTTTGGGGTGTGCGCCGAGACGGTTATCGTCATGATTTCCTCGAAATACGTATCTGTCTCGGTCCCCGTTCTCATCGGCATCTTGTGGATCATCCAAAAGTTTTACCTTCGGACGTCTAAACAGCTGCGCCTCATGGATATCGAGGCCAAGGCTCCGCTATCCGCATTTCTGTTAGAAACGCTCCAAGGTATTGTCTCCATCAGAGCTTTTGGTCGTACCGGCGAGTTTTCTTCCCGAAATACAAAGCTCCTGAATTACTCTCAGCGCGCGGCATACATGCTGCTCTCCGTTCAGGTCTGGCTCAAGATGATCTTGGATTTCGTGGTCACTCTGCTCGCGATTCTCGTTACGACTCTGGCTGTAACATTCCGCTCGTCGCAATCGTTGGGATTCCTCGGCCTCGCGCTGGTGAACTTGGTACGATGCTAAAGTCCCCCTCCGTCTGCAAGCCAGCTGACACCTTCTAGATCTCCCTTAGCACCAGCTTCAAGTATCTTATTACATTTTGGGCCAACCTCGAGACGTCCATTGGTGCCGTTGCCCGTATCAGGCGGTTCAACCATGATGTCGGACCTGAAGAGAAGCACGAGCTTCCCTCACCGCATTCCGGCTGGCCGGATCGCGGAGGAATTGAGCTGCAACATGTGTCAGCCGCCTACAGGTGCGCTCAAGCTGTCCATTTGCGATTGAAATTCCTGAGTGCTCGCGACTAACAGTTGCCGATAGCCCCAATTTGCCCCCTTCCGTCTACGACGTCAGCTTGTACATCGCCCCTGGAACTAAGGTAGCCGTTTGCGGCCGAAGTGGAAGGTAAGCGTTCCTCTATGTCAAGTGCCAGAAAATGTCCTTACTCATAATTCCAGCGGCAAATCCTCCCTCCTAGCCACCCTCCTCCGTTGCCTAGACCTCAACTCCGGCACCGTCATCATCGATGGCCAAGACATTAGCCGCATCTCGCGCGACGCCCTCCGCAAGCGCATCATGACCCTCCCGCAAAAGTCCCTCTTCATCCACGACTCGATCCGCGCCAACATGCTTCTATGGGACGACGCGCCCGCCAATGTATCCCGCTCTCCCGAGGAAACCGACGCGCTGATTGAGGCGCTCCTGCGCAAGGTCGGCATATGGGACGCGCTCTTCTCCAGGAAGCCCTCTCCCTCATCCTCTCCTTCTTCTGCCTCGTCCATCAGGGGGGAGGCCTCCTCTTCGTCGTCCGCGTCCATCCCCGACTCGACGGAGAAGGGGCCCGCTGGCACCGTCCCCGACAAGGAGGGCAAGAAAGAGGAAGAGCCGGTCACGCTGGATTCCCCACTCAACCCCCAGTCTCGCCTCTCCACGGGGCAGCAGCAGCTGTTTTGCCTAGCGAGAGCGCTCCTCCAGCGGGGCGACTCACAGATTGTCTTGATGGATGAGTTTACCAGCAGCATGGATCACGAGACGGAGATGTTGGTGAGGGAGATTGTGGCACGCGACCTTAGGGGGAAGACGGTCATTGAAGTGTTACATCGGCTGGAGCATATTCTAGACTTTGACCTAGTGGTGGTCCTGGATAAGGGGCGGGTGGCAGAGGCCGGCCATCCCGAGGAGCTGTTGCAGAACGAGGAAGGGTTGTTAAGGGATTTGTATCAGAGTATGAGGGGTTAATTGGGATTTTCCTGAAATGGTCTGGCGTTGTCGGTTGTGGGACCGGGGGGGACCGGGAGAGTGGACCCCCCCAGAGTATATGAAGCGGCTGGCAGGGATTTACTGGACTGAGGAGTTTGGGGTGTATGCACCCCTCTGCCGGGGGGGGGGGAAACGGACTTGCTATCGCCAAACTACTTACGACGCCGACAACGCAAGCCAAGCTACTACGATATGCAGGGCTCAACTAGGTGCAAAGTCAGTATTTTATTGTATCCCCGTCTGCCCCAATACACATCAGTCGTGTAGGTATATTAAGACACAACTATAGCCTCCCAAGCCCTCTCCAACAGCTCTTGTTACTGCAGTGAATTAAACTTTGGGTATTAGACCCAGGAATTTATACGGAAGTCGGTACCATAATAATTGGCTCACTACCTCCCTCTTTTCTACCCAGGAGAATACACACTTTTAGCCGATAGCCTCCCCAACTAGACTGCAACCTACTGGAAGCTACATACTAATTGAGTGTTTGTTGCAATAGCAATATTGCTCTTACACTTCTATCTATTTCTACAAACTCTTTTTACTATAGTTTACCACGATATTGCTACTCGCACTCAAGCGCTTGCTATTCGATTCAAAAATGGTTATGATACGGCTGCAAGGCATCAAGCCTAAGCTATATAGAGAAGAACATGTCCACATACCTGTTGAGGCCTGGCTGGGTAATTTCGACACTCAGTCTTCTCTGATCTTGAAGGCCGCTCTTAGGTTACCAGCAGTAGTAAGGCATATCTGAAGCTCAGCAAAGGTATGGCTCCCCAATACATTATACTTCACATGCTAACGATGATCTAGTCGCCGCTGACACTCTCCGATGGCGACCACCCGGTTCCAGCGGTGCGGAGGTGCCCCGGTGTTCGAGCCCGACCCAAGAGGAAGAAAACGGCAGCCAACAAAGCGGGTATATACATTGGACGGTAGGCCTGCTAATTGATTCTTTTGCCGTAAGTCAACGCAGAAACTGTTCCAGGTACGCCTGCCACAAGTGTCGCCCGGTCCACAGATGATTTGTCAGATCCCCGTTCCGTCATTCTGCACCCTCAGTCAAGCCTCGGTCGGGATCCCTCCCAGTTGCCGGCCAGCGGAGACAGGCGCACCGCCGCTCATCCATCGGACACCGGGTCTCATCCATGTGGAGAAACCCACAGCAGCTGATACCTGGTTCCCGAGGCGAGGGCGGCAGGACTATTGATTAGTGTGAGAGACGAGCAATACGTGGGCGAGGCACGGGGGCGCTGCTAATACTACTCAATTCTGCTAATCGAAAGCTGAGGAAAGGAGGAAAAGATCTAAGATGCGGTCTGCGCTGTGAGAGCGTACTAGCCTCGTGCTAGCCAATCAGGATGCAAGTCTCCATCTCACTAGTCCCAATCTAGTAGGTCGGGTTGAACTCTAACCCTGTGCACCTTTCCTCACAACCCCCCCCTCTAGAAAAGCTCGCCTCGAGCTTTTACTTCTTCCGGTGCGAGCGCTGTAGCCGTTTACCCTCAGTTACCGGCCGGTCGTTATCTGGGTAAGGATCTGCGAACCTGTCTTTGGCTGCAGCCAACAACCACTTGTCCAGCCGTACGGGTGGTCCTGCCTGTTCTAGGTAGTCGTCGTGGAATCGTCTCAAGGCCGCCGGCGCATTTCGGAAGTCGCTAGCCAGATACCACTCGGGGTCTAGGTCCCAACCGCGCCATTGGGCTTGGTACTGTAGCTTGCTGTAACAGGTCCTGCTAGCTAGGATCCTCTCAACCTCCCATTCCTCCTAGCCAGCTATATCTTCGCTAGGCGGGTTCTCAGCAGCTTGTCCTAGCAACGGGTTATTCGGGTACCGTCGTAGCCGATTAGCTATAAACTCGGCCGATCCTCGCCAGGATTCCGGCACCTCCAGTCTATATACCCCTATCGCGGTTCTCTCGAGAATTTTATAATGCTATTGGGTAACCGGGAAAGATAACTTGTCGCTTGGCCGACCTATCAACTCTAACTGCTTGACGATGACTATATAATCGCCGACGTCGAAGTCTAGTTTGCGACGATACCGGTTCGCCTATATCGCCTACTCCTCCTAGGCCTTTATAATTATCTGCCGAGTGTAGTCGATATACCCCTAGATCCGGCGAGCTATTTCTTGGGCTATCTCCCGGTTTATCCGCTCCCTCGGTATACAATCGTCGAGTTCCTATATCCGAGACTCCTAGTCAAATAGTATCGGTATAGGGAATCTAAACAAGACTTCGTATAGCTACAACCCAGTGCTTTTATATAGAAGACCTATCTAAACGGCGTCGAGAGCTAGGATTGTACGAGACTAGTTATCTTGGAAGTGGCTGACGAATGGCTATAACCTCTAGTTAATATACTAGTTAAGGTTCTCAACCTGCCCTATAGTCTAGGAGTGTCCTACTATAGCTAGCTTCCATTCGATCCCAAGGATCCAGGATAGTTCGTCAGTGAAATCAGCCTGGAACTATAGCCTTTGGTCATTGATAACTTCCTTTAGTAAGCTATAGACTCGATATAGGCCTTTGTAGTACATTTTCACGGCATCGCGGGCAGTAGCGCTCCTCTTATATAGAACGGTCTATATATAACGAGAGCCTCAGAGACAGGATCGGAGTGACAGGGCGGATGCCCCACAATGATGTCACGATACCTGATAGATAAGAACCTCGCGTGCCACTGCACCCGCGAGAGAACTTCTGATCCGCAAGGATCAGTCTCTCTCTGTAAATACAAGGAGGCTGTTCGTGTTGTATTCATCACCTTATCGTTGCTGAGACATCGTGTTCCATCTCCCTCAACGTACTTGTGAACAACCCCTTTACACTATAATACCTTCGTTAGTCGGTCAATTATAACTAGCGCATTATCATAGCTATAACAGTTAGCGGGTAGTTCGTTAAAGTCTATAACCAAGTACTACCAGGCTCGCTATAGCGGGGGAATCGGTTGTAATAGCCCAGGGGTTTTATCGCGCGGGTACTTCGACGAGCGGTATAGTATATAGTTGCCGATAAAGACCTCAATGTCGCTAGTCATCCTCGGCCACTAGTACCGGGCAGCAACTAGCTTCTTGGTCTTATTCTAGCTAGGATATACTATAACTAGCCGGGAATATACCTCCTAAATAACCCGGGTCTATAGGTATTCAATCGCCGGTACAACTAGCTTACCGTTATATAGAAGTAATCGGTCGCCTAGGAGGGTAAACTCCGAATTTCCTATATATATACGGTCACGCTATTCTTCTAATTCTACCGCTATATAGTTGGCCTCTAGAAGCTCGTCGACCAGTTAGAAACCAGAACCTAGCGGGGGAGCAACGTCTTTATCGAGGGCTATAATCGCTATAATCGTTATACCCGGTTTAGCTTGGCGGTCCGCTTATACTAGGGCAAAGATCTGCATTGTACAGTACACTTCCCGTTTCGCCTTCTATATAGTAGTATCTTCTAGCTTCTAGGAGAGGGCGTTGGCTATAGCGTTCTCGCTATCTAGCTAGTAAGTAATATAAAAGTTATATTGCAATAAAAGCTCGGCCTAGTCCGCCTACTAGATATTTAGCAACCTTTTTATACTAAAGTATTTTAGCGCCTTGTAGTTAGAGACGATAAGAAAAGGCTCTTCGTTCTATAGACCAATCAACTCGGCCCGCTAGTATTGCAAGGTGTAGACAATAGTAAGGAGCTCCTTATTGTAGATATAGTAATTGACTTCGGCGCCTTATATCGTCTTGGAGAAGTAGGCAACTAGGTACTACTAGTCGTTATCTTATAGCTAGGATAGAACCCTGGCGACTATACCTTGCAAAGCGTCGGTTTTAATACAGGTTAGTCGGCTATACTAGAAATAGGCTAGAACTAGCCTAGTAAGGAGGCGTTCCTTTAGTTCCTTAAAGGAGTATTGGCAATTATTAGTCTAGACAAACTAGGTAGTCTTCTTCGTCAAGTTAGTTAAAGGGCGGGCGATATATCTATACTCGCAAATAAACCGCTAGTAAAAGTTATAAAACCCTAGGAATGACTATACTTCCTTAACTATAGTTGGCCTCTACTAGTTGTATACTATATCTAGTTTCTTCAGGTCTAGTTGGACGCTATTAGTCCCAATAATAAAGCCTAGATACCAGGTCTCTATAATATAGAACTCGCACTTCTTTAAATCGGCCTATAGGCCGGCCTCATATAGGCGTTCAAGCATATAGCGAATATAGATCTTATACTCCTTTTATATAGCTAAGAAGATTAAAATATTATCGATATAAACGCTATAGAAGTCGTCGAGATAGCCTATTAATATATTGTTAATGAACCGCTAGAAGGTTGCTAGGCCGTTAGTCAAACCAAAAGGCATTACCTTATACTTATATACGCTATATCGGGTCCAAAAGGTCGTTAAGTCCTTATATTTAGGGCTGATCCAGATTCGGTAGAAAGCCTATTGGATATCGATCTTGGTAAAGACCTTCGTCTAGGCAATCTAGGCCAACGTTTCGTCAATTAGGGGTAGGGGGTACTAGTCCTTCTTCGTTATCGCATTCAATTTATAGTAGTCGATATAAAAACGGAGGCTTCTATCTCCTTTAAGGGCGAAGAGGATTGGGGCGGCCTATAGCGCGCTACTTGGCTCGATAAAGCCCTTCTATAGGTTCTTGATAATATATCTCCAGGCTACCTCCAGCTCCTCGGTAGAGAGCTTCTATAACCTAGTATACCCTAGGTCCTCTAGCTTTAACTCGGGCAGCAACTCGATCTTATAGTCTATATTTAGCCGGAATAGGGGCAGTATATTGGATTCGGCTTTACTAAATACATCAAGGTAATTATAGTAATATATAGGGACTTGCTTTAAAGCCTACTACTATAATTGATCGTTATTACCCTCTAGAGCAGTTCTTAGCTTGAGAATCCTATCGATTTTATAGAGAGTAGTAACCCCTATAACCGCTATATAACGACCGCTCTTGCGTTATCTAATTTGTTGAAATGCGATAGCGCTAATTACTGCAATATTGGGGGGTCTTGACTTATACTAACCGATAGTATCCCTCTTTAGGGTATATAGGCCCTAGGTATTAATGCCCTATTTAGATAGATCGGGTCCCGGTTCTAGTTATAGATTTCGCTCTAAAGTCGAGGTCTAAAGCGGCGGGATCCTTTATAAAGCCTGTTCTATCTTGTAAATATCCTTATCCTATAGTATAACTAATTGGAGTTCTATAATTCCGACCGATTAGGGCGAAATTATAACCTTCTATAGTGCCATTCTGGTTTTCGGCTCTAGCCAGGACTCTACTACAGCCTCTAGTTCGGCAATCCGCTTCTTGACTATAGTTCGGTCCGCCTAGCGGCAGCGGTCTTCCTTATCTATCAATCTCTTTTATCGACGGATATCCTCTATCGCTTTCAGGTCTAGGGGCCTTATAGGCGACTAGTCTAACGGGATGTCTATTCCCTTCTATTAGCTAGGGTCGGGTTCCTATTTAGGCGGAAACAATAATCGTCGACGCTTATAATCAATAAAAACGTCGTAGCGTCTAAACTATTTGCGGCCAATTATAATATTGTAGCGAGAGTTAATAACTAGGAACCGCTTATTGCGGATAGTTCGGCCTTATATAGTTAGATGCCTAAATATAGTAGAATCAATCTACTAGATAGTACTATAGTTGTCAAATCCGCCAACTAGGCGCGGTCGAAAATCCTTGAACCGCTTGACTTGCAATAGCTTATATACCCGCTTTATAAAAGAAACGCTAATAAACAAGTATCTACCTATTCCTATATTAGCTAAGGCATTGTTAGTAGTTAAAGAAGCTCTATTATTGGCTATTATATACTTGGTAACTAGGGGCTTTCCCCTAAGAAGCTCGCTAATATAGTCCTTACCTTTTACTACTAATACTTTCTCTAGAAGGGAGTCAATTTTCCCTAGGGTACTTAGTTTTCCTACTCGCTAGTACTATCGTTGGCGACAGTAGTACTATTGTCATCCTTATATAACTATTTAGGGGACTTCGTTGCCTAACGCTTCTAAAGATAGGCAATATAGGCGTTGCGGTCTCGACCGGACCTATAGGGCTTATTATTCTTTTCTTTCTATAGGCATTTGTCGGCGCGATAGCCTTTCTTATAGTAAATAAAGCAATGGCGTTCCTTATAGAGCCGCTTAACATCGTCGGCCGAAAGCGTCTTTATTGTAGCTATACCCTGCCTATATACTAGAGATCTAGCTATCTAGGTTCCACCTTGGTTGCTATATATAGTATTGTTCTATCGGTCTATAGGCTAGCGCTTAGATGCCCGTTTATTGATAATAGCGATCTATTAGGCTTCGATAATAAATTGGTCGAAAGTGATAGCTAGTTTAGCTAACGAAGGAACTATACTATACTAGAAGCTATTATAAAGCTTGCAATTAAATTTATACTTCTAGGTGGAGTATAGTCTTCTAGTCTTGCCGGTAAGGTAGACGAAGTCGTTCTTGAAAGCTAGAAAATCGTTACCAGGTCCTAGCTTTAGGTTGTTATAGTCGTCAAGGGCCTTCTACTCCCAAGTTGGGTTATAATACTACCCCTATAGATAGGTCAACAGCTTCGCTAAGGTGTCAACTAGAGCGGGATAGGTTTTATAGAGGTAGGGAGCTAGATCCTATTTGGCCTTGCCTCCTAGATATAACTCGATATAAGCCTAGTAGGTATAGTTATTACTAAAGTAGTCGCTATTAACCTCTAGCTTGTTCTCTATATCGCGGTACTACTACTCGAACTCCTTAGTATCTCGGTCCCTTTCGTTATAGAAGATAGGAGGGTTAGGGATTTTCGCGGATCTCTTGATACCGCTATAGACAGTCTGCTAGGTATCGGCTATACTTTCGTAGTTGTAGCGGGCATCATTGTCGCTATTATCGTTATCGTCGTCGTCGTTGTCGCCGTCATCGTTATTGCCGTCCTCGTTGTCGCCGTCGTCTCTACCAGCTTTATCGTTGTCAATATTGAGTACCCTAGCGAGTTGCCGGCGGAGGTCTACAATCTAGGCATCGCGGTCGGCCAGTTCAGCATCTTGGGCCGCCAGGTCCTCGAGCAATATATCCTTCGTTACCCGCGTACAACGCTATATAGGGATGCTTCCATCTTTAGAGTCCTCTATAGGAGTATTCGCCGGTTCGCTCGTGCCTACCATCGTATCGGTTTAGGTTCTTCGGGCGCTTGGAGCAGCCGTTCGTTCTTCGTATCGCAGGTTCGCTCGCGAACGGCGGACTTTCTTGGTTCGTTCGAGGGCGCGTGACGTAGCCATAGTCGATTCGGTCTTTAGGCGCGTAATGTAGCCGGTTCTTCTTTAGGCGCTTGGAGCAGCCGTTCGTTCTTCGTGCCGCAGGTTCGCTTGCAAACGGCGGACTTTTCGGTCCGTTCAAGGGCGCATAACGTAGCCATAGTCGATTCGGTCTTCGGGCGCTTGGAGCAGCCGGTTCTTCTTCGAGTGGGATATTATTGAAGCCTTCCTAGGCAGGAATTTTTTAAGCTTTCGATTGTGAGAGACGAGCAATATATGGGCGAGGCACGGGGGCGCTGCTAATACTACTTAATTCTGCTAATCGAAAGCTGAGGAAAGGAGGAAAAGATCTAAGATGCGGTCTGCGCTGTAAGAGCGTACTAGCCTCGTGCTAGCCAATCAGGATGCGAGTCTCCATCTCACCAGTCCCAATCCAGTAGGTCGGGTTGAACCCTAACCCTGTGCACCTTTCCTCACAATTAGATACAGTATACAGTCCATTCTGTATCAGCAGCCCTCCCTAAATTGTTAGAATTTCCAAAAAGAACAATGACAGAGAATACAATGCAAATCCACTCTTTCTGGCCGAATATACGCTGTCTGACATTTTTGCGTGTGTAGGAGCAGTCCAGAGTCGTCAACCGACGGCAGTGATGACGGTGATTGTTTATAGAGAAAGCCGTGTATCCTTCCAACCAGGCTTGAGCTTCCCTGCGTGCCAGTCACCCGCTGAGAACGCTTTCAGGCACCTGGCGTGCTCGGAACCGCCTGTTCTGAGCTCCAGAGTTAGTCGTACTTCCCAACCAAGTGCTATTATTCTTAACCTCGTACAAAGAAGGCATGTTGTTGGAAGTCAGACAGCCACGTATTCAGGGTATCACATTGATTAAGGTGCCTACAGAATATTCTTGAAGCTTGTTGAAGCTTCTTCAAAGACCTCTTATTTCTGATCTTTGATGCTTGTAATGATACAAATGCGCAGTATCCTGCTGAGATTGTATGGAACTTAGCACACTGGGTTAGGCCGCGGTGTTGCATTCGTTAGATGTTCGTTTTGCAGACACCATATGCCTGCCCTTTAATCAAACATGCCGCTGCTGGCCAGTGCCCTAATCGTACCCTCGAACCCCACCACCTCATTTGGATCGATGCCGAGCTCCTCGGGAGAGATGAAGTCGTCCCTGACCGCCCATGGATCACAAAGTTCGCCAAACTTGAACTGCCACGCCAGTTCAGTGCCGGCAGGGCCCCAGAACTTAGTCCACATCTCCTCGGAGACCTGGACCAAGGTGCCCCGCTTTCCGGTGATCTTGCACCACTTGTCCATCATCTGCTGGAACGACCACCTCTCAAGCGCCACGTTTGCGTACTTCCCGAACGCAATAGAGCCGGTGGCAAGGGCCTGCCGCACCCAGATGCCTGGGTTGACCGTCATGTCACCGGCGAGAAGAATCTTGGCTCGTGGGTCGGTAGCAAGTATCTGGATGTACTGGCCGGTTCCGGGCTGGAGGGGCGATGGTCAGCATCCAACGTATGAGGATACACAAGCTAGCACCCGGACAAGAGACTGACGCATTCAAAGGGCTTGAGCAGCGGGAAGTAAGCCATGTTCTGCGGATAGTATCCGAAGTAAAGGTACGTTGTCTTGCGCGCCAGCTCGGGTAGCTCGGCTTTGATGCGTGCATCGACGTTGGCCTTGTAATCCATGTGGGGCGTCTCGAGCTTGCCGGGAAGCATGCGCTTGGCACTGGGCTGCGTCGACCAAAGGTAGTGCTCGAGGGTTGGCGTCTTCGCGGCCGCCCGCGCAATGTTCATGCCATGGCGCTCCTCGATGTCACCAGACTCCCACTGCGACTTGCCCGAGAAGAGCGACTCCCACCAATTGGTCACGGCGAAGACGGCAGCGACACCCTGAAATGGAAGAGGGGAACCGTTGGTGAGCTGACCCAACCGTGTATAGTGACGGGCGAGGATGGATGGCTGGTGGGGGGGCTCATACCTCAAACGCTTCGACCAGTGACGCTTCGTCATTCCAGTCGGCGCGGATTACCTCGACCAAACCATCGGTAGCCAGCCTCTTCGCAGCCTCACTATCTGGGTCGCGCGTCACGGCGCGAACTCTCCAGCCGGGCGTCTTCTTCATGACATTGACGACACCGCCACCCTGCGCGCCGGTGGCGCCCGTAACCGCAATGACCTTGACGTTGGACATGACGAAGCCAACCTTCTGATCGTCCCGTATCAGTGACCGTCGGGATTCTTTGCCGAAACTGACGGAAGCAATGCAACGCAACGCGATGCAACGTGCGTTTCGGTGACAGCAGCAAGAGAAAAGAGGCAGACCGAGGTGAAAAGGGCTGAGCAATTACAAAGCGGCGAAGTCAGACAGTGGCGGTCAATAAAAATTCGAGACAGAAATCGTTATCATTATGAAGGTCATCGCCAAGAACCCGCCTTGCTCATGCCGTCTCAGTGTGTGCTGTGGCGGTTGGGGGTAAGCCGAACCTCCTGGGCGGGTAACGGCAAAGGGAACGCCAGGGGGTGCCGTAAGATCCACCAAGTCCATTGCCCCTGAAGTGACTTCCACGTCTATACCAATTCCTACCCAGATTGAGTACCTTGTAAACATTTCATCCGCCTCAATTACCGCCTCACAGCGCTCCGGTATCGAAGCCAGCAACTCTTGCAAGAAAACTGTCTAGCAAGAACTTCCCAAGCTTCCATTACCCCATTCACCTAGCTTGTTGTAAGTCCTAGTCAGCTATTGCGACAGTAGAAGATATTCTACGGGTAATGTTGGTTACTAAGGAACTTCCGTGTGTGCAGCGTTTTGGCAGAAACGGAGCCTAGGATGTACATGGTTTGTGCGCCGCACAAGAAATATCTGGTAGGGGTTTCTCTTTTGCTCAATACCACAGTAACCTCGATGCATTAGTGCAGTTTTCCAGGAGAGGTCGTTCGCTCGGCTCCAGCCCCACTTAAGCAGAGGTGGGATTTTACGACGGGGCTTGTACTGTACCGGGAGAACGGGAACACGGGGGTCGGGCCCAAAGATATCCCCACCTCTTAGCGGGGCCTTCCGCGCCAAATTGAACGGCTTGCTTGCTGCATGTGTTCATATTTCTGGTCCCCACCCTCATCGTACGGAGTACAGTACAATAAAAAGAGCTTACTTATTAGGGAAAAAGCGAAATCAAAGCAAGCGAGATTGATGGCTGGCTGAGCTGGCTCGTCTTCACATGCCTACTTCAAACTCCTTCACGCGGCCCGCATCCTCAGCATTGCCTTCGGGCGCCTTCTGCAGCGCATCTTCCAGGCCGCTTTTCTCGCCGTGGATCATGGCGAACCACGGTTCGTAAACTAGCATGTTACGTACATTGCGTTCACCGGCCTTGTGTTCCGGCATCTCATACCAGAACAGCTCGTCATGCGCCGTCTCGACCGTCTCACCCGTCCGCCTGTTGTCATCATCGTCGATAAAGAGGTCATACGCCTTGAGGATGGTGGCAGGGAGTACGAGGCTGCATCGGCAGATGGCCCGGCGAGTCAGCGATGATTCTTCATTAGATACCTATCAAAGCCTTTGCGTGGGTCGCTTACTGCTCAGGCAGGAAAGCCTTGGCTAGTCCGGGCATGACGGGGGTGATGACCGGCCCCATCATGACCGTGTTGATGGCGATATTTTCCTTGCGTTTAAGTAACGGCGCGTTGACCCGAATCCAGTGGATGACACCCGCCTCGGCCGCTCCGTACTCGGGGAAGGTCGGACAAGGGTGGACGCCGAGCATGCTGCTTGTCGCGATGATCTTTCCGCCCGGCGAGGGTTGGTTGTGCCGCATAAAGTGCGTCGCCAACACGGTGCCGTACATGGTGCCTTTGAGGTGCACATCGGTGCAGGTGGAATCGGGCTCGGGCGGCAGGTCATCGACAACTGCGCTGCGCCGCCCGTAGTTGTACCATGACCTGTTGTCGACGCTCCCAGCGTTGGCGATTAGCAGGTCTAGCCGGCCCCACTTGGCCCATACGTTCCTGAACATGGCCGCC
The DNA here is from genome assembly GCA_022530565.1 of Madurella mycetomatis. NCBI lineage: Eukaryota > Fungi > Ascomycota > Sordariomycetes > Sordariales > Madurella > Madurella mycetomatis. The sequence continues at coordinate 6,139,536 of JAJTVB010000003.1, read as the reverse complement.
TGCGCCGAGTACGAGGCTACATCGCATGGTTCGAACGCAGCGGTCTCGCCTGAGGGATCGAGAGAGGAGGCCTGCAGGGCACCGACATCCGCCCGTCGCCCGACAAGGGCCACACGCCAGCCCTTTGCGTGGAGGTGCCGGGCGAGGGCCAGCCCGATGCCGCTCTGATGGCTTGTCAGCTCGGGAACGCATGAAGTGGGATGAGAAAGAGTAGACCAACCGTCCCACCAGTGATAATGGCGACTTTTGCTTTGTTTTGCATCGACCCCATCTTGGCTTGTAACTTGTTAACTTGCCTATTAACGTGCGACTGAGACCAAAAACCTGGCACCCAACTCTAGCGGAATTGGCATTTTTAAGCTTTCAATGTGTCGTGTTGGTATTGTCAAACCCAGCCCGGTCCCTGTAAATTGCAGGTAGCAAATCATGTTCCGTGGCCTCCTCCACCCCCACGCCAAGCGCATCCCGAGTCCCTGTCCAGCCCCTCTCTTACAACAGAGCGGCGTTGATTCTCGCCTAGGAAGGTAAGGGGAAATGTGGGGGAGGGATTGGAAGCGAGCAGCCTACACGCTAATGCACAGTACATGCTCTGCAGCATAATTTAATGGTTCATGTACTCTATCGGCATGTGCTGCCTGACACCAAAGTTGTCTCCTGTTCCCGATCTGCGACCGCCCCCTCCAAGTTGTCTACCCTCGCTCCTAGCTAGGTTTTACGCCTCTTTCTAGCTACCTGTTGTTTCTGTCAGCTCTTCCCTGAATAGCAGGAATTGACGAGCCTTCGAACGCTGTTGAGAACTTGCCTCCGAATGCCTTGCCAGAAAATCCTTGGCCCATGGCGCCTAAGCAGAGCCTGGAGGGGCCACCCCTCCCCCCCCGAGGCGTAAGTTGGGGGGGCCGGAGGAAGTGATGTGCACTCCTCGCCCCCACCCCCATAGGGAAAGAGGGAGAAAAGGAAAAAGAAGAAAAAGAAAAGTACACTTAGAGTAGGATTCCGAAATGCCCCTGGCCGCGCCATCAGCCACCAACTGACGCTAGCGTATGCAGAAATGGCATTCTTCCCGAGCCCCGGGTTTTGAATTCTGAGCCACGCAGCTTGCGCGACGGAGACCCTGTGGACGTGCAGGCCGAGGATACTTTTTCTCCCATGTTTCTCACTCTGTACCAATGCCCAGCCCGGCCTAACCAGCCCACAGTGGCGCGGGCACGTCTCAGTATCTAGAATAGATAGAACGCAGACGGAAATACACTTCTTCTTCCAGAGCCCGCGGTTCCTGGGGGAAACACTCAAATCGACCGTACATGTCCTTTGGTTGGATCAACCTTGATTGTACGTTAATAGGCGCAACGCCACTTGCGGCTGGATGGGACGGTGCCTAATACGGTCTACATACGGTCCTTACGGCAGGAACATACGGTCAAATTAACGGGGCCGTTTCCAGAGAGACACGATGGTCCGCACATCCCCCACGCCAGATCAAAAGAAAATTCTGATTCCAAGAACTTTATTGCAAGATATGTTATTGCGATTGGCCGCAAACAAGGCAAGGCCCGCCTGGAGAAACAGTTTGCTGCGCCCCCGTGTGACGCCGAAGCTATCGGAGCAAGTCTCCTTTCGCTAGCTGCATCTCCCACAGTTCAAGAGCGCACTTTGGACCTGCGCGGCGCGGTCGTGCCTGGTTTTGTCCGACGGCTAGAAGCCGGACGGCAAGGCCAAGATTCCTGCTCGTCGGGGTACGGGCAAGTTCGAGTTTTTGCTTCTTGGTATGCGAGGTGCCATTCCGCGTGGTTCAATCCTACGCAGCAACTTGGAGTCGAGGCCTTCTTTGTCTTTGACGGATCATTCCGGGTTGGGGGCGTGCCGACCAGCACCCATGTCGGCCGAAAAAGGGGTCCAAACCGGTGTCAATCTCAGGGGTCCGGAACGTGGGACAGGAACATGCCTCGGAGAGAGTATTGCTTTGTTGACGACGGCACGATGCGATCTATAATGTATTGTGACCCTGCTATAGATACTCGTAGATTCCGGGGGTTAAAGAGAGATATCACGAAAGCAATCCCGACTAGCTATGATTCTGCGCTTTTCCCATCTTCCCTTGACCTTTCTGTCCATCATCAACAGTGGGAGCGAAGCTGAAACCGCAAGACAGGGCTGAAAATGGACTCCTCAAATGCTCCTCCTCGGCCAACCGAGAAGACCATTCCCATCGAAAATAGCAATCAAGTCGCCATCATCGTTACCTCAACTTTGGCTATTATTATCCCCACGATCCTCGTGGGCCTGCGCTTCTGGGCCGGACATCTCATCCATCGACGCCTCGGCGCCAGTGATTTATGCATCCTCGCCGCCCTCATCTTCACCATCGGCCTGCACGTCGATATGTACATCATGGTGCTGCTCGGCGGTTTTGGCTTCCACGGCTACGACATCGTCCAGCGATTCGGCATGGACACGCTGGTGCTGTTCCTCAAGGGCATCCTGGCGTTTCCCATCATATGGAACTTCACCATCTGCTTTAGCAAGCTGTCGGTGCTACTGATGTATACGAATCTTATCCCCGTACGCGGGATGATCATCGCCTGCCGCGTGGTTGGCCTCTTCATCATATTGTGGAATACGGGAGGTATCCTTGGGGCTCTGTTCCTGTGCCGCCCGATCGCCTTCAACTGGGATAAAACACTGGAGGGCACCTGCGGTGACAATCGACTCTTCTACATATGGCTTGGCGGCATCAACGTCGTGGCCGAGGCCGTGGTTCTACTGCTGCCGCTGCCGTTTATCTACCGACTGCAGATGAAAATGTTCAAGAAGTTGGTCGTCATTGGCTTGTTTAGTATCGGGTGGATGTAAGTCAGGACTGCTATCTTCCTGTCCCCTTGTCCTTGCTTCCCCATTCCCCGGATGCTTTTCCCTTTTTTTTTTTTTTTTTTTTTTTTTTTTTTTGTTTTCCTCCTCGACTCCCACTCACTGGCTATCCAGGACCTGCGCAGTCACCATCTACCGCCAAGCAACGCTTCCGCACCTCTACTTCGAGGACATGACGTACACCGGCGTCCTAGCCACCATCTTCACGGGTATCGAGCCCGCCATTGCACTCTCGCTTGCTTGCGTGCCTTTCCTCCGGCCACTAATCAGGAGGAACGAGGTTTCGACCCGTTCGGATGATCGGTACACGACCAGTGCTCTCAGGAGCGAAGGCCCATCTGGGAGCGGGAACCGGCCATTCAAGGAGCTCAACGACGACTCGTCAGAGATTCAACTTCGACCTATTGGCAGCGACTCGCTGAAGTACGAAGCCGAGGTTAGCCAGGGACAGAAGCAGCCAACCGAATCTGCGGGAGCCATATTAGTCAAGAAGGGCTGGAATGTCGTCTCGGGGACTCGGTCTGAGTCATGAAGTATTGCGGGAGCTGATGTGTGGCGACGGCGGCAAGATCGGCGAAGTATGGGAGCGAAACACATCGCGCATAAGGGCGGCGCGTGTCGTTATTGCATGAGGGGAAAGCGCGTATTGGAAAAAGATGTATCTACTAGATAGAGTGTTCCGGGTTGGGAAATGAAGCCTCGGTTAGGGTCGAGTTCTGTTCGGGATTGAGTCTCGGAATGCCGGTCTTTGGGAGCAATGCCCGAGCCTCACATAAGCAACGGTAAAATGTAACAGTCAGGTGGTTATAAGGGGGAACTAAGGATAAGGAAACCGCGGAGGCAGGTTTCAATGGCATCACAGTTCTCCCATTGGGATCTCATGGCTTCCTAGACTCCTTAGATTCCGCAAAAAATTGCAATCAGCTCACTAATGATGTCAGCTATGGAAATGATGTAGATGGCAAGCTTACCTACTCGTTCTTGATCTTAGTCAAACACAGCCAAGCCAACTCCCAGCTCCGATTCGATTGAGGATCATTTTGCACCCGGTTTTCAACTGCGACGAGAATGGGTAGTTCGGCGTCAAGACGAGGATTCCCGCCAGCAGCCAACTAAATGAGTTCAGTCAATGTAATTGAGGATCCGTAGCCCCTTACATTTCGCTGCGGAAAAACACGAGCTTACTTTCATGATTTTGGCGCCGGGGATGTAGAGGCTAGATAGTTGCTTCGATGCGCTTTGGCCGTCGAACTCATAACTCGGTGAGCAAACATGGTTGCACCCGAGTGCTGGTGCGATTTGCGAAAGGCCGGCAGAGGAGCGCCATCATGTATTGCTACCGAATCCGGTATGGCGCTAGCAAACTCGCTCATCCCTGGCGAGAAGGACATTGGCCGGGTTCCCAGCCGCGGCGCCGGTGCATGTTTAGCACTTATACTGTGTATGAATGGGGACTCGATGTCAATGTCCTTTCTTTTCCAACTTCCCCCACTGCTGTCCGATTCCCCTAACCCCAATCTGTTTCTGGCGCACTCGTGGCTTGCATTGCCAAGCTGCGCCCTACCAAATCTCAATTCGATAGTTTCGTCCCTCTTCTGTTCGCGTGCAAGTCTCCCTAAATAAACGTGGATCTATTTGCTCTCTGCCATAGAGTCATTTCACCGTCTGCTATAGTGCTCTGATACGGTCCATTTTGGGTTGCAGTCCCTCGCCGAATACCTTTGTCTTACCTGCCTGCGGAATTGGGCTCCCGGTGGTGATCGTGACGGAACAGCTACGGGCCGTTTGGTTACGGCCAGGTCAAGGTTTGTTAAGGGCGAGATCAAGTAATTCGACGGTCCTGGACCCCGACGTTCAGGAAATGCTCGCCCTCTTCCTCGAAGACGTGATCAAGACGGCACGATCGGCGACCCTCATCTAAGGAAATTGTCATATTTGCAGATGGATGAATCGCAGAAGCAATGCTATTTTCGCACCCAATGATTACACAGGAAGCATGGTGGGGCGCTTCTGTGGTTCTTTCGCGTGTCATCACATACAACACCGTAGAAGAAGGTGACCTAGAACGTCATCATTAGAGGCAAAACGCTGTACCATCTAATTAACTGCATATATATAAGGGTTGAAGCACTGCGACAGACCTTTGCTGCAATTGTTTAGTCGGATAAGCTTGATGTCGTGTTCCTTGGGGCGATGCTGCGGGTGATTACTGTACAGTACCAACAGCTTGGCGAGCCGTGGGCTTTTGGCTATAAATGCATGGGTCCACCCACAACTGCCGAACATGTATTGCTTACAGTTGGAAGCGCCAAGATCGATTTTTGTAACGCGGTTGCCGTTTTTCGGGTGTATAGGTGGCCTGACCATATTCACCAGACTTGGCCTGACCGACACAGGGGTTGATGCGGTTGGCCTGACCAAAAGTTGCCAAATTTTTTGAATCGATTCGGAAACGTTTCTCACACAGACCAGTTTTACAAGTGCGCACAGGCCGCCTTAAAAAAAAGAAAAAAAAAGGGGGGGTCACGTGCATTCGTTTGACCCATGCACTGGTCATGCCAAGTTCATCGAGTTGTCCCGAGTAAAACTCCGTACGGAGGTTACAGGCAAAAGTTTTCAAAGTGGGTCAGGTACTGGCAAGGGTTACGGACAGGGGCCTAAACCAGCCCTCGAAGTACCTCCTGTTGACAGAACGCGTCGTACGTAGCAATCAATTTAGAAAAAACATTACCAGCTTCACGATGTCTTCGGAGCGCCCCTCTATACCGCCCGGCCATCATTTCAAGAACCCCGATCTTTCCCGCGATGAGCGGCTTCAAGTTCAGACTCTCCGCAACTGCGGTTTTAAATACGAGGAAATCGTCGAGAAACTCGGCTTTACCTACAACCAAGTCGGATATGCCTGCCGCGCTCCAAATGTAACGCCAAAGAGACGCTCTAGTCGACCCGGCCTTCTCAATCTAGAATAGATTGAAGATTTGATTACATTCATTACTTCCTCGAAAGCTGCTTGCCGAATGCCTTACTCTAAAATTCCTGTTGCTCTTGGCTAGAACTGTTTAGAGTATACGATCCGCTACGCCCTCCGCAATGCCGGCTTCAAACGTTATGTGGTATATTGCAAGCCCCGATTGTCGAGAAGAACCGAAAAATCCGGCTAGATAGCGCTCTCGAGCGCGTATACTGGCCCTTCGAGCGATACTACGAAATCCTCTGGACTGATGAGACCTGGGTTACTGCCGGTACCTACCGAAAGGTCTGGGTTATATGCCGTCAAGACGAGGTATACGATCCTACCTGTATTGTCGAGCGCGAATAACGACTAAAAGGATGGATGTTCTGGGGTTTGTATTCAGTAAAATATAGCAAAGGGCCTTGCCTTTTCTGGGAGAAGGAATGGGGATCGATAACTGGAGAGAAGTATTTAGAGAGAGTGGTCCCTCTTGTGGATGGGTGGTTTCGTCTTCATCCGGGTCAGGTACTTATATATGACAATGCCTCTCCTTATACCGCCAACGTCACGCGCGAAGAGCTTGAGGCTCGAGGGATCTCCCTTTATAGCCATCCCCCGTTTAGCCCTGATCTGAATCCTATTGAGAACGCATGGAACTGGATGAAAGATTATATCGTAGCGAACTACCTAGTAAAGATGTCGTACGATCGACTACGTGAAGCGGTATATGCTGCGTGGGAAGCAATCCCTGAGGAATTTCTTAGAGAGCGTGTAGATACAATGCCTATACGGCAATAGGCAGTTATTGATGCCAACGGAATGTATATTCCTTTTTAAATTGACTACTGCGTACGACGCGTTCTATCAATAGGAGGTACTTCGAGGGCTGGTTTGGGCCCCTGTCCGTGACCCTTGCCAGTACCTGACCCACTTTGAAAACTTTTGCCTGTAACCTCCGTAGAACAGGGCCCACTCCCAACTGCCGAATCCCCGAAGCCCTCTTATTTCACTAACAAGAGCCACTACACTAAACTTTAAAAAGGCAGCGAAGCGAAAAAGCTCGAGCCAACTTCAACTGCGAAAGGTACGTGGGCCCAGCCCCACCATCCCGCCAAGTCGCTATTGGCCCTGCACCAGCAGTATGGGGCAGCGCGAGCGATCAAACCCTAAATTGGAGGTGGCTTGCCTTCCAGACGTTGCCAGGCTGACAGCTTTTAGCACCTGGAGTAAAGAAGTATACTCGATCCACCAAACTTCCTAGCTCTCGATTTGAATGACAAAAATCGTGCAGGGCGCAGGCGACCGCTTTCTGCTCTCGCTTCCGTGTCGATGACGTTAACAACGAGGAGAACCGCGCGGGGGATCGACGCTCAGATGGAGGCTGCCCCTATTGTCGATAACTGAGCAGCGTCAAGCCGATTTGAATATACTTACCTCACAACGCTATCATCGACGCCTTTCTTCTCGCCACTGTACTAGCTGTTCCGGTACGGTCGTCGCATGCCAATTCGCGGGCTTCGAACCTCCTTGGGTCCGGCAGCGGCCGGGTGGGCCGGTTGGATGATGCAAGACCTCTCATCGAATGACGGGGTGTCAGAATCCCAAAACGGAAACCGGCTCCCGTTATGGGAACCTCGGGGATCGTGATTCATAAGGGCGTTCGCCCCACACGGGGCGGTACTTGCGCGAGTTTAGTCTGCATCCTTGGTCCAAAAAGGAGGACACTTGAAAAGTCGGATTCTGATTGGTGGTAGATGGCTGTCATGGTGCCAGACTGCAGAGTACAGAATAAGTTATGCACGGTCAGGGTCTCCCAAGCTGCTGTTACTGGGGAGTTGCCTCGGCTCCACTGCCCGAAGCATACCGTAACAACTACCGTACAGTGTCGGGATTAACGTTACTAGCGGGTCTGTTGCCTTGCCTCCACTCTGACCGGATCTGTGCCTACTCAAAAACGCCAAGGGCACCAATAGAACGGACATATCCCTTGTCCCGGATGGGTAAGACGCACGTGCAATGTACTGGGTTGGCTCTGAAGTTGGGTTTCCAAAACCGCAATGCGTTCCGTACAGCCATATGTTCCTTTGTCTTGCAAGGCAATGCCCTTGAATCTGGAAACTGTTGGTTGGCTGCTGTCCCCTCATCTGTCCGGATGGAGATAAATTGGACTATCGCTCTCCAAACCAGAATCACAGCTGTCACCCGTTCCTTGAACCTTCGCCTCCTTCATCATCTGCAGCCTGGGCCTTAGAGAGGCCCCGCCATCTATATTGAAGCCACACCAGCTTTCCATTGCTTCAGTGACATGGACACTTCAAGCCGGTTGACAGGAGCGTCATACTTCATCTCCATGTTTCACCCCCTCTTGGAGAGTTTTACCATGGCTGACCAAAGGCTGACTTAGTCAGACGCCCTAATACCAGGGCCTCGATAATAATCACCATTATCCCCTCACGCGGTGGTTGGAAGAAAGCCGGAAAGATAGCCCTTGGAACCCGCATATGATTGGCACCTTGAAGACGGAATGAACGTGGCGGTAAGTGTGTAGTGCAAGCCACGGCAGCAGTGACTGAGAACATGAGGGTCTGCAGGTTGCAGGGTAACAGTGCATATATGCATATATATAACTTATAGGCAGTTTGCTCCAACATTGAGAATTAACCTATGTGCATTGACCCACCATTGCGGTAGTAAGCTCCAGGACAATGATAGTGAACCTAAGAAGAGCCTTGTGCTGTAACGCGAAATCAGTCTTATACAGGGAGGCTTACTTGCGTGTTCTCTTCGAACAGGCACCTGTAAACCGCTGCTTTGGGGCGACCGTATCCTTGTGGCTTCAAACTGAACCTTAGCATAAATACGTCTTACCCGAATCCGGTACTTCTACCGTGTAGGATGGAATGGTGAGCCTCCTGTGACTAAAGTTCATAATTACTAAACTGCCCATCTAGGACGTGTGTTAATCATACATGTCTGCAGCATATAGTTTCTTAAGTAGATGTGTAGGCGATGGGGTGTCTCTAATGTCATCTCCGTCCCTTTTAATTAGGTCAATACCCATCGCTGCTGAAGTCGAACCACTTATCCGTGCCAGTCAGGTTGTGAGGCTGGGCGTGCTAAGCGGGTTCACCACTGCAGTTTATTCGTTCCCATAAAAGTATACAGTATGTATAAGTCACCCCAGCTCAATTATTTGTATTCCGTACTAACATCTCTACCCCGGACTAGACTAGCTGATACGCAGCCCTGAGAAGACTGGCCTACATCGACTTCGTCGCTGTGACAGTTTCAGAAATACCTGAACGCGACTTGAAGGTTATGGTGTTATCCTCATTGATTATGATCTCGGTGAGCTCGTCCTCGTCTTCTTCCACGAGCATGTGGCGCTTGAGCCCGACAGTGTCCTCCGAGTTGAAGAGGACGGCTGTAGTGCTACCGGCGACAATAGTGGCAACATGAGCGAGACTGTGGCGGGTCGCGCCAGCGTTGGCGAGATCGCTGGCCACCCACCCAGCAGTAACGAGAACCGGAGTTGTGATCTTCTCTATGTTTTCGATGACGCCACGGAAGTTTTGAGGGTTCGAATAGTACAGTGTCTTCATGTCTTCGCTATACCACGAAACGCCCCACCTGCACCGTTTTTCTCCGTCAGCTTTGGGCCCTACTTCCGGATCAATCAAGCCGTACCAGTCAACACCGGTAGTGAAGAGGCCGGTGTTGTACTCAACCGTCAACGTTTTGTCGGTGAGCTCCCCCGGCTTGACAATACCCCACTCGCCTTCATGCTGGTAAACGCTACTGTACTTGTGTTTGACGCCAACTGCCAGAATTGGCTGAGGCTGGTTGTTGCGAATGGCAACCCGGGCAGTGCGTTTGGTAGTAGCCATTTTTGTCAATTCGATGGTGGAGCGTCGGCTGAGTTGAGCGATGAGGGTGGATGCAGATGAGAGGTGATTTTCGCCTTGGATAGTAGGCGATAGTAGAGAAAGCTTCCTATACTTATATCCAGAGCATCGCAGGCAAATCGAAGTTCCTCCCTTCGATATATCAATTCCGAAACCAGCACAACCCTAGTCTGCAATGCTCATTGAGCAAAAACAAGCCGTACGTGCTTTAACGTCTCAGATCGCGCAGGATACGATCGTCGCGTCCTTGGTCGAATACCACCTATAGGATCAATCACATTAGCAGTACTCGCAAGGTTAGTCCGGCCTCTCGACCCCACACCATTCAATAAGACATGTTGTGGCGTCCACTCGTCGCCAATTCCCAACCTGCAACGGTGAATCCTTGTCTCGGCTTTCCTGTCGGTGACTATCCCGGCTGCATAATCCCAGTGCAAGAATAACCTCTCCAGGTTAGCGCGGCACTACCGAGGCTGGCTAGAGAGAGCTGAATTGAAGATCTACTGTAACATTGAGCTCGACTTGGTCATGCAGATGCGCAATTAAAGCTCTCATGATGCTAGGTAGATCTCCGGAGATGCAAAGCTTGGACTCGGGTGATGAGGAGAGACATTGTCAAGTGTCGAGAGCCACTGATTCTATCATAGGGCGCCGCTAAAGGACTACCAACGACATTAAACTCAACGGCATTGCTCCAATCAGTAATTAAAGAACAGAGGAGTCCCGGACCGGTGTGCTCCAACGTGCAATCCGGGCTGGGGTTGTTACAATGGGAGGGCGGGAAAAGCCGAGGGGGCTGAGGTAATGTGCCTGCACGCCCGCTCTAGCCGATGGACAAATTCGCACACTCCCCCCGAGTCCCTCGCTCCATGTTAAGGTCAGTTTATGAGGTATAGCTCCACTAGATATTCATATTCAGTGCCTAATCATATGAAGAGAACCATAGTCCCTAAACACAGAAGCAGATAGAGACATACAGTCTACCGGTCGGTCTCCCCCGGGGCCCTCAAAAACCCCATCGTTCAGTTCAAATACGTGGTCTTTTGCCACATCTGAGATCCTACGATTTAGCAAAGTGGTGTTATTGGACAAATCGGCGGCATCTGGCCAAGACACTTCCAACAGAAAGCAGCAGCAGGTTGGCGTATGCAGGCTTGGCCCCTGCATATGCACTAAGCACTTTATTAACAGCAACCACATGGGCCACCCCTGCAGCTGGTAATGGTCCAGGGGTTTTAAGAGGTTTGGCTGATGGATGTTCTACCGCGCTTACCGCACAATTTTGTACTTAAGCACCTTCCAACAACTGTAACTGGCTGATCTCGGTCAGCAATTATAACGTTCCGTTCCGTGTTGATCCGCGGACGAGGAGTAACTCCAGGCCTCTAGTAAAGTGGTGGGTGTATAGGCAGTGCGTTAGTGTACCTAAGGAAACCAGGACAAGACAAATGCCAGATTCCCATTGTTGACCCGATAATGTTTACTGATGCTCTATTCCGGCGTAGCAGGGGCCTGGCACCTCAACTTCTCCCCTCAATTAGGCCCATTAAGACTTCCTTTGGGCATTCTAGTAGTTCGCATTCACTTCCGCCTACTTCCTTAGCCCTAAAGACAAGAAGTGCCAGTGAATAACCGCCTTCTGGAGACGCAAATAACCCCGCTACCCCGTCCACGTCAGATGTGGAAAGCGCACGAAAAAAAGAGCACAAGAACTGTAGCACTGTCCACAGAACTCATCTCCTTTACGCGGTTTTGGTGGGCAACCTCGAGACTGTGGAACCTTCGATGCCTGACGGCCGCCCTAACGGCACCGAAGAGACATCCTCCAAGTTCTCGGGCGCACCCGCAGATGCTTGGCCTGGAATTAAACATCTTGTCAAGCTTTCAGTCACAACCAGCTGCCAAGCGGAGAGCGCAACGAGCTGGAAGCCACGAGAAACCGGCTCCACATGATGCTAGGAAGTCAGGCACGGTTCGGTGTCACCATCGCCGCCGCACCCTGCCTCTTCTTGGGTTCATTCCTTGTCAATGTCATCGGCAACCTAGAAGAGCTCGGTAACAACGACACATCTCACTCCCTCGGTTTTGGCGAATGGTGGATGACCATCCCCTTCGTGGCGATCGTCGCAAGGTGCCTGCTAGCGGGCAACAACCCCAACACACTCGGGGGGATCATGTCAGGTGTCAAGTTTCCCGCCGGACAGATACGAAGAGCTGGCACTGCTACTAGTATTTTGGACAAGGATCCGAAGTCAAGTACTCCACTCAGGTCCATCGAAATTTCCCGCAAGGCTGTCATGCCAGTCCTGTTCGGAGGCGTGTATGAGCCGGTTTGGATGTGGGAGCGAGGCCGGAAGAAGAGATGCTAGATCGAGAAGCTCCAGGAGGAGTATGTGAAAGAGGCGGCAGGCTATACCAGCGTCTTTTTCCACCACCACAGCACTGAGATTCCTGCCACCACTGTTCTTGAGTGGCTTGCCATTTTCTTCCTGGTCATCACCCTCCTCCTTATCCCATTCACTCTCGCATTCCTCACTTCCTACTATACCCTGATTACTGGCCTTGGTTCTTTCAGCTTTACGTTTGCCCTCTACTTTCTCTTCCAAAATGTTCTTTCTATTTTATGGTTCATCGACTTGAAAGGGTCATGGAATACGTTTGCAACGGGAGCCAAACCGGCCGAAGACGATCGACTCATCCGATCCAAGCCCGGAAAATGGATCTTCGGCACTCTATTTGGCGTCTGTTTCTTCTTGTCCGTATCCAGTGCTATAAGGGGAACCTTCATGCAGATCGCGGGCGTTCATCGAAACTGCAAATATCTGGTCCCGATGGCACATTGGGATAACCCTGATGACTTCGTCATTGTACTCTCCATCAACAGTCGTTATTACATCCGATACGCCGAGAAATACTGGGGAAACAATGGAATTGCGGCCATTGTTCTTCTCACGACCGTGTGCTACTCGGAGTGGGTGGTATCAACGACACTGGCGGCTGAGACTCGTTGGGAGTATCAACAAGGTTATTAATGAAGCCGGGAACGCCATGAAGGTTGACAATAGCCATAGTGCGATGGAGAACCGAGGGAAGCCTGGGGGGACCACTGGTAACGTCTCTGGGAAGGGGCCGGAAGTGACAGCACCACTGGGGCCGGAAGGTGAGGCTATTACACCTGCGGCTTGAAGTGTCCAGCTGGGTAAGTCATTTCTTTGTTCGGAAACAGCTGTCGCAATTTCTGCAAACGGCATAGCAAGTGCTCGGGGATGCATGATGAGTACGAGGCACAGGTCGGCATGGACGCTGCCGGCCGGCGTGCTGACGTGCCTGTAATATTGGCTACGGTCGTTAGTGGGTTTCTGCTTTTAATGCAGGATACAAGTCGGGTTATATCTACCTGTTAACGCTCAATGGCGGGCTACAGATTACTATTCTAGTACGTTACTAGCAATTACCCTAATTATCTGCGAAGATCTGGGTCTCTCGGCCTTTAGTTCGTAGAGTAGGAGTATAGATCTCAATAACGGCTGAGTGTGAAGTGTTTGGTCCACGAGGTGAATGAGGGCGCGATCGGCGTCGTACGGCGGAGAACCAATGTACACACCATTTAAATACTAGGAACGTCTTATTCAACATCCTCAAAAATGACACACAAATGCGGGACGGGAAAGACCGTTTCACTGGTCTCACATGGTGCAGTGCATGCGCGTTGGCGGGTTGGGGTCTAATTAATGGAGTTGGCGATACCTCAACACATATGGTGGACAATAGCGCCCCTGCTTTGCACAAAGACCTGCTGGCGCATTATTTTGTTATGTAATTAATGATGTGGCGAGGCTTTGGCAAATTCGTTTATTGATACTAAGAGCATTGCTGGTTCGCTGCCTTTGACGACGGCAAGTACCCTTTAATATGCAGTTGTGAACTAGTGCTGTCTCCTGATATTAGTTTAAGATCAATGTAAAACCTAACGGAGAGCAATAACATCACCTTTCCCGGAAGCCCTCCCGTACTCATCCAGTCTTGCCCATGGAATATGAAGTAGAACGAGTCTTACAGTTAATCTACCCCAGCTTCGGCCAACAAGCATAACCATTGATGAACGCACCCAAAAGGATGTCAAGACCGTGTAGGCAACGGCCCCAGAAACCCACATCAGCCACGATCGGAACATGTATTGAAAACGGTTCCTCGCAGAAGCCACGTACGGTATCTATCAAGATGTTGAAAGTATAGAGTCTCGCGCGATCTTCGCGCTGGACCAGGTGTTCCACCAATGCGTAGTCTCGGAGAGGGGATAAATTCACCACCTAATATAATTAAGTCAGGACCTGAGAACGGGCCCAACGGGCCTTGGCCCCTGCCGACTCTACCGTTCTTCCTCCCCCTCATCCCGTTTCGCTCCCCTCTTTCCCGCTTTCCCCGCCTAGTGCACACGTTTTAGCAACGAGAATGGTATCTTGGTCACTTCGGTTTTGGATGATGGAGGTAGAGGGCGTACGCCTTCAAATCCAGCACGGGGGGGGAGAGAGATGAAAGACGATGACCACTTCAGGTATTGACAACAATGTCATCACCTCGGCCGCTTGCTGATCCAACGTTATAGTGTTATGGGGGCGACTAGGTGTACTACATTTGATAGGTAGTTGTGTGATCTGATTATTACCGGTATGCCCTGGCCCCTTGCATACGTTACTGCGTTCCCAGCTACCTTACGTAACCGAGCTAAATATCACACGAGCTTAACATGATGCTCCCCGCTCCGCCATCGTTTTTCCTGATGATAAATTCCCACGTCTGAGCCTCGAGAATCAATCTGCGGCATTCTGAATATCGTGGGACTCGCTTTTCGGAGATCTCTGTCATTGTCCCATCCCGCATCTATGGTCACCAGACGCATCCTTTCGGCTGGGGCTCGCCCGCTGGCGTTTGGCACTCCGAGCGGGAGAGCCCGGGCCTTCCGACAGCAGCGAGACAATTGCCTCGCGCCGCATATCCCGGCGATTGATTATCTATTCCGGATATCTTGCTCAAGATTTACCATGCCACCCCGAAACTACGGAACCGGCGCCCCGGCACACCGTGTCAATGACTGGTCGCCGGACCAATACCTTGTCTTTCGCAAAGCCCGCAACCGCGCAATCTACGACCTAGTCGCCTTCCTCGGCCAGGAGTATAACCCCAGACGCATCATTGACCTCGGTTGTGGGCCAGGAAACAGCACCGAGATCCTTGCCGAGCGCTTCCCCGGTGCTGAAATCACTGGCGTCGACTCATCTCCAGCTATGCTCACCAAAGCGCGGGCAACTCTTCCTACCGTTGAGTTCACCCACGGCGACGTGAGGACTTACCTCCCCGACCCCAAAACCGACCTTCTCTTTTCCAATGCCGTCTTCCACTGGCTCCGCACATCAGAGCGCATCCCCGCCATCACCCGCCTCCTGCTCACACTTCGAGAAGGGAGCATACTCGCCTTGCAAATGCCCGACAATTATGACGAGCCCTCGCACCGCACCATGCGCGAAACGGCGTCCTTCTCGGGGCCGTGGCGACCGTACTTTGCCAACTTACCGCCCGGCGACAGACCCGACTTGGACCCTATCGAGCCCACGATGGACTACTACAACGCCCTGCTGCCGCACTGCAGGCAGGTGGAGATCTGGACGACGCAGTACCAGCATGCGTTGGAGGACCACGGGGCGGTTGTGGAGTGGGTCAAGGGGACCGGGCTGCAGCCGTTTGTGAATGCGTTGCCGGATGGCGAGGTGCGTGAGCGGTTTCTGAGGGAGTATCTGAGGAGGGTGGAGAACGAGTATCCTCGGGCGCGCGACGGGAGAGTGCTGCTGGCGTATCCGAGGAGGTTCGTGGTCGCGGTTCGCTGATGTCAGTTTTGGCCAAAAAAGGGCGGCTTGAAGAGCAGAAAGAAATGAGAATTGGGCGATGACAAGGGTGTCCAGCTGCGGCCATCAATGTAGGGTAGCAGCGTTGTGTTGTGCTGTACATAGCTTTCTGCGATGCCCCAGAATGTTGCGATTGATTCGATCGATTCCTGCTTTTTCGAGGCCCCAAACTCGAGCGGACATCTGCGGCCAATGAATCCAAGACTAAGGAGCAGATTGTTCGTCCAAAAAAAGGAGAACTAGAAGGTGTTGTGCTTCCGAGATTTATTAAGCCACAGGTACAGTGCCCGCAATTTTGTAGCAACTGCACTGCCACAATTGAGGACATCTTTCTCGGGGGCCCCTGCTCGTCCGTCCTCAGTTCTTTGGTGTGACATGATTGGTTCGGCCCCTGCTTACTCGATCAACCTTGTGAGGGCGCCCGGTGTCTGAGGCGGGATACAACCCGCCAAGACAATCTAACTCGGCCAACAATCCGCGCTCCTGGATTGCGTCCTGAGGTTTTGTTAAAATCCGGCTGACTCCTCCCCGCGCCACGATCTTGGATCTTCCTCCTCACCTTCAATTTCGCAAACCTCGATACTACTAACCTTTGACACCTTAACCTTCAATTTGTTTTGTTGTACTGCTGCATTCCACCCAACCCGGATTAGCAAAGCATCATCGGCCAGCAAATTGCATTTTCACTCCAACCGAGTCTTCTCGTGAGATGGTGATTGCTTGGAACCTCGGAGACGTCATATCCATGCTCGTCAAAGTAATGGCGCTTGCCCACTTCAACCTAGCCTCTAGTACTAACACAACTCTGCAGTTCGAGAATGCACTCGCTTACCTGGAGCCACTACTCTGGCAGGAGGACGTGGTCACTGCATCTCATCACACACGGTTCTTGCACTCTCTAGTACGGCCCCCTCAAGCACTGTTTGAGGTGGAGCATCCAAACGAATACCTAGAGGGCTCTGGAAATGACTACCTGACACTTCCAAGTCGGGTCTCTCGCCGGCACATTCGCACGGCGGAACCCAAATGCTGGCAATGCCCGAATTGCTCGCATGGAAGATCTGAGGCGGTGATGCGATCCCCGAGAGAAGGAAAGGAGGAAGAAAACCAGCATTGTGGACGAGGAAATTGTGGACAGATGACACGTCAAGATATTTCCTCCTCAGGAGGTGCATTTGACCCTAACGTCTCCACGACGTGGCTTGGCTGTATACGGGAGATCGCCCGCCACCAACCTCTCCGTGCCAACTTCCGTGTAATTCTCAGTTCCAAGTACCCATCCTCTTGGATTTCCCCGGCGACAAAGCCACCGACGAGCACAGTCGCTCATCCGACCCGTGGCCACGATTCCGCCACTTCACAGCACCATCGTTTCGAGACCGAGACTGAGCATCCCAGCGCCCCAGCATCTGGCGATTCCAGAGGCACTATCTCGGCTAACAGTCACGAAATCGCCCTGGCGATCCGCCACGCGGCCGGCGAGCCATCGATGCCCTCTTACAATTGGAATAGCCCACTCGAAGGAGAGGGGACCGAGTTGAGCAATGCCCATCCCAAGTCATCGCAAGGAATTGGTGTTCTGGTGACCGGTCTCGCCAGAACTGCCTGGGCTTGGTGCCGCTACATCCGCCCGGACTCGTCAAGGTTTCAGCAGACAATGCTGATTCCGCGTATCTGGTGATGCGCGGTGGAAGTTTTGCGAAAACTTCCCGACCTGGGATTAAGTCGTTAAACTGATCCATACCTGTCATCGCCGTACGAACCATCTTGTCCCCGAACGAGGCACAGCCACCACTATTCTCAGAACCCCACCAAACACACACACAGAGCTCGAGAGAGCACGTCCAACTCACGGTGCCGTGGGTTGGGTTTACCGAGATGTCTAACATGTACCACTCTCAAACCTACTCCCCTTGCTTCCCTGCCGAGGAGCAAGGGGAGTGGGTTTGGGTTCCAAAATCTCTCGCCGCGGCTATGCCCGGTTACTCAGCAACTTCCCACGAGAGTCAACTTCTTCCTATGTATCCGCCCTTCGATGTGGGGTCGGGGACGCAGTCACAGATGCCTACTGGCCCATGGAATTCCCTGCCAATTAGCGCATCCCCGCCCTCGAACAACGATGTCATCCGCTCGCTTGCAGACAGTCCGGTTGAGCCTCTGCAGGACTTTGACATCGACATGGCGTTGCAGCTAGATGGCTACCTCAGGGATACATTGCCGCTTGGGGCTACGATACCGTTACCGAACACTCCCTCCGTGGGGCTTTTTAACAACCTGGACTTCACGGGCGTAAACTTCTCCTCTGACCTGGACTTCGCTCTTCCTGCGCCCAATGGCAGCCCGTTCACGCCCCCGAGTACTGCCAGCCCCGGATCTTCAGTTCACAGCTCCCAAGGTCTTGTCGCAGTGGGCAATAACCCGTCCCAGTACCCGCTAACCCCCGCCTCCCTCAGCCCGGCAGGCAGCTCGCCCGCTTCCACACCATCACCGGCCACGATGACGCCTACCACTACCCAGCTTCTCCCATGCACCGAGCCCTCGTGTCCCAAAACTTTTACTAAACGCTCCGATCTCAGGTAAGCCCACTCCAAACCACGTGCTCATTCCCCTCCCAACACCAGGCTCTAGTATCGCTAACGACGTCTTTTCCTCTCCAGGAGACACGAGCGCAAACACCGCCAGCCCTTCCCCTGCGCTCTCTGCGGCAAGGGCCACCTCGACAAGCGCGCCCTCGCCCGCCACCTGTGGGCCAAGCACGCCGAGTACGCGCAGCAGCACAACACGCGCTCCGAACGGGTCAAATGCAAGTTATGCGACTACGAGGGCCGGCAGGATAACGTCGCCCGGCATATGAAGCGGCATACTAGAACGGGGAAAGGGGAGTAAGGGGGGTGAAAAATGGGAGAGAGTACATAGTAAGACTCTTGTGAGGAGGCTGTTTGTTTGGTAAACATTTGATTATTATCTTAGTCCAGCGTTACGTTTGGCGTTTGGGTGTGCTGAATCTGCTTCGGTTTTTCAGTCGTGCCTACGACTCTGATTGGGACCGGGGAAAACAAGCGATTGGGTTGGATGATTACTCGTTGTATTAGTGTTTATGTCTGTTTAGCCTGAGCCGTGCTCTCTTATAGGATCTTCAATAATTATACTTCAATAAAAATTACCTATGCGGGAAAGGCTCCCCAGTGTTGGCCTGTGAGCGTATCTAACCGATTTACCATATAGGCGGTTTTGTTGCTAGCACTGGATTAGGAGAGAGGGTCAAGATTCGACGCGGAGGCGCTGAAAGTTCTTGAGAACCCTTATTGAATATCCACTCGCAACAAAGTTAGCTCATGTCCAGAACCTTATGGTGGATTTTTATGCATAACCCGCGCCAAAGAGTATCTACGTTTGGATTTGTTGACATGTTCCAACGCCGCTCCTTGTATACACCAAACTAGCCACACCCAGGTAATTCACCCTCCGCTTTTAGTAGGTACAGAACGATACAGTACAGGACTTGAGTTTAGGGCCCACGCCCCACCCACTCATTGACATCACAGCTATATTATTTACCCCCAACTACATGTACCTGTCTAACGATATATAAGGTGAAACTAAAGCCTAGCTACATAATTTAGAAGGATCCGTTATAACTTGCTCCCTGGCGACGCTCTCATGCGCACCTTGAGCTCAGCCAGCTTGGAGCATCGCGGCCAGCCTCCAACAGGGAGCTAATCAATTGTGCAACACAACAAGTAGGCGTGAAAGCGCCAACTGATAGCGACTATTAGCAAGAAAAATTGGAGGAGCCTCGAAGTTCATGAACCGCCTTTGAGATGGACCGAGCTGGCTTCCTCGTCCTTGTCCCGGTATGCCTCCGTCGGACTGTGACAACCGATCTTGGCACCCACCTGACGGTACATCATAGCCCACTTTTCGAAAGTCGCTTGTTGTCGGCCCCGTTGTCACCCTAGAATGTTGGATTCAGTTCGATGGGCTCAATCCAGTCGCCAGTTTTGCAGCTCCGATAGGTGTCTTTACAGTGCAGGGGGTCTATGATGGACCTCGAGTAGGTTATTAATGCATATGTAAATATGAAGTCGAATCGAACTTGCTTTCCAGTGGAAGGATGAAGGGGTTGATGAAAGGTACAGCAAAGAGCTGGGAAACCTACCGTTAGGCAGGCATACTATGGAGGGTAGAAATTTGGTCGCTGCGGGGTCACGCCCAAACGCTCGTTGTTAACCGACGGAATCTTCATCTAACTTCTTACGGAACAGTGTCCGTTAAATGGTCTTGCGTGGATTCTTTCTGCGAGGATGTCTTGCCCAACCTGCTACCGGGTTGACGAGTCTCTCGCTCTGTTCGAGACGGCTCTCGCATTTGGGACAGGAGGGGCGTCATCATACGGCGGACCTCGTGACTTCCTGCTGGGCTCTAGGCTCGACCTCGAGTGGCGCGCCACTCACTGCGAGAGCTGCCGCTCCATCTTGGCTTCCATCGGGACAGCCGCCGACGACGCGAGAGCATCGGGCGCCGTCACGGCCCACCTTTCCCCTTCGCCCCTCCGCTTCTTCCTCCTCGCCGGTGATATTGAAGGCGTGCAAAGTACGGACTTCGACGCGCGACGGTCCAGCTTGCAAAAGCTCATCTACGTCCCTTGTCACTCTACTAGACGCGCCATTCTAGGCGAGGAACGCGGAAGAGAGTGCGATCCCAACGCCGTCGACGTCGAGCTGGTTAAGACATGGATACGACGCTGTGACACTGCCCACGCGCATAGTTGCGTCCGCCGGCACGACCTGTATCTCCTGCCGACGGCGAGGCTGAGCTTCATCGACGTCGAGAGATTGTGCATTGTTACGCACGAGGCGGACAATGCCGAGGTCCGCTACGCTGCCTTGAGCTATGTCTGGGGTACGTTACCAGTCCTACGCGCCCTAAAATCCAACATGGCCGATCTGCGGCGGCCCGGCGCCTTCTGTACCGCCAAGTACCAGCTCCCGCGCACCATCAGCGATGCTGTGACGCTGTGCTCCCGTTTGGGGATCCGTTATCTCTGGGTCGATAGCCTGTGCATCGTTCAAGACGACCCCGAGTCCCAGGGCGAACAGCTGCGGGCCATGGGCGCTGTGTACGGAGAGGCGTACCTCACCATTGTCGCGCTGCGGTCCGAGCACGCTCACAGTGGCATCCACCGCGTGGGGCCCACAGATGCTGCATGCAAGCCGCAGGCCATCATCAGGCTTCCGTCGCAGCCCCTCATCGTCGTCAATAACCGGGCTGCCCTGGGCCTTAACATTCTTAACATAGGTGGCATCAAGTGGAACACCCGCGGCTGGACCCTGCAGGAAGTTGTCTTCTCCCGTAGGATCCTAGCCATGGGCGAGCTCGCCAGCTGGGCCTGCTTTGGATGCCAGTGGACCGAAGACGTCGAGTACGCCTCCGAGTTGGACGGCGGCCCCGCGCCCGAGGGCACGGCCAACGACGGCAAGCTTGGCCCTGTGACGTGGCCCAGTATCAGCGCCTACGCCGGACTCGCCCTGGAGTACGCGGCCCGAGACCTCACCTACTCGTCCGACACGGTCAACGCTTTCGCGGGCATCCTGACACCCATGAATGGCTGGTTCCCCGGCGGCCTGCTGTACGGCATCTCCGAGTTTACCTTTGACGTGGGTTTGCTCTGGAACATCACTCCCTCGTTCGGCGGCGCCCGCCTACGCTCCGATCCCGGTGCCGTTCCCCCCCTCGCGGGAGGTTCTCCCATCAAGTTCCCGACCTGGTCCTGGATCTCGTGGACCGGCCGCCTGCAGTTTAACCTATGGGGCGAGGCCGAGGACTACTCCTTTCCGCGTGGGCCTTTCCTGCTCAGACCGCTCGTCGCCTGGCAGAAGCGGCTGGTCTCGACCGGCGCCTGGTCCAAGGTGGACAACTCGTACCATGTCGTGCGCGCCCACTTCCGCGCGTACCCCACCTCCTTTCCCTCCTCCCAAGACGCCACTCCCACCGGGCCAACGACCCCACCCCCACCAACCCCCCAGGGCTGGGTCAAACACGTCGACCCAGATAGCGGTGAGGTGTACTACCAGCACCCGGACCACAGCCACGCCCTCCCGCGCCCGCCTCGCTTCGCGTACCCGATACCTCCGTTTGTGCGGCCGCGCGACATGGATCGCGACGAATACCACCCGTACCTGCGCTTCCGGGGGGGACACGCACGGTTGGTACTCGGCATCAACGAGGCGCAGCGGGCCAAGCTGGCGACGGAGGTGCGGCAGCGCGGCCGGGCGACGGAGCTCGATCTGCTCATTCCAGACGCGTCGCGGAGCTGGGCCGGTCGGGTGACGCTGAACCTTCAGCGGGGAGAGCAAGTGCCCGGCGGGGAGGTGATCGAGGTGATTGCCATCTCGGAGGGGGTGCTGGATTTGGACAGGGTTCCACACGCGCGGTTCGTGTTTCCGGAGGTGACCCAGCGAGGGGAGTTTGCGCTGGCACGGATGTATGAGGTGATGAATGTGCTCTGGATTGGGTGGGTTGGCGAGGGGGCCCAGAGGATGGCGTATCGCAAGGGCCTTGGGAGGGTTTGGAAGCGGGCGTGGGAGAGGATGGAAGTGGACGAGGTGGAGCTGTTGCTGACTTGAGCTTGAGAGGCAGTTACTGATTAGGTAATGGGGCATCGGCAGGCTGACGGTGTATAGGCCGTGAGATCCGGTGTAGTGCATCGCTTTGATACCACTCTGATCAAGGGAATAGTTAATGACTTACTATCGAGGCAGACTAGGTACTATTCAAGCTGCAAAATTCCACCTTATCAGCATGGAATAAAGACCACCATTACTCGCCACCCCGGCTTCTCGCGATCACCGGGTCGACCATGGAACCCGAGCCTAGGTTAAAGTACTACTTATCAACCGAGTGTTACAAATGCAGGATAATGACCAGGGGTCTTCGTAGCAAAGCATGTCTATGACTCAGCGTATGGACTGAGCCTTTCGTTGAGAAAGGAAGAGAGTTGTGCCCTGTCTCCCTTTGGTCAAAAAGAGCCGTACATCATACTCGGTTTCTCTAGGTAGAGTGCACTACTAAGCTACAAAGGGGTTAGGTTAGTAATTCTTATCAGCCTTTTTTCCTTCAATTGCACCAGATACCTACTTATGTTTTATTGCAAGTATACCTTAAAATGGCCTTGGCAGAACATTGGATTGCACTCGAAAGTGTTGGAATTGTGTGCATTTTGGTGGAGTTGTGGTGAAACGGTGTTGGTTTGGTGTACCGCTTCTTTTGTCTATTGGAGCCTGTTACTACAAGCTTAGGGTGATTAATGGTCCCATACGATGACGTCATCGCGAGGTCATGGATTTAATGGCCCAGATTGATTTCCCACGCGGCCAAGATGGCGTCCCCATGACACCCAACTCCTCGCTAATTAATTAGTCGAAACGCAACATCAGGATCTCCATTTAATATCTAGGCCACACATGCCATTTAGCTTCTCCAGCTCCAGCTCGGCAGCTTTCGTGGGGTCGGCCTCCGTCAACGGTCGTACCGTGACCAAAGGATGGGCCTACAAACGCGAGGCGTACTCGGACAATAATGGTTCCGGCGTGCGCACAACGAAGCAAAAGTTGGGCGAGGCGCCGGTAACACAGACGAGAATGTACGACGCCCAGGGTCGACCGCTGCTCATCGAGCGCGATGGCGGTGCTTCGACGGCCCCGGACACGGCCATTATGAGAATCGAGGATGTCACGGAAGAGCAGAATCAACCGACAAGGAGGAGTCGTTGAAACATGTCGCGTTTGTAGGAAGCACGGCAGAAGGTTGAGGGCAATTGATAATCATTATATAGTTAAAGGGTTATTGGAATTATTCGAGTTTTCAGTACGTTCTGACATACGGAATACATTGGAAGGAGGAACATGACTGCTCGGCCGGGTTGACTGCCAATAGTGGTGGGCGTGAGTGCCGTCCTAATACATACCGCAGTATAATTAAAAGGGCTACCTACTTGAGGCGGACTCCTGTCATTATTCTCCAACAACTTTAACCCACAAATGAACTTATCTTGTCATCGCAGCCATGACTTTCCTCGCTATCCGGTAACTATGGGTCAGATTTTCTGACACTTTAGCTCGCGGTCATTGCTAAGTCATAAATAAGTGTTTGCAGGCCGTATGCGACTCGAATAACCGGTCACGGGTTATATGTAGCGGTACCGGGGCCCTACCGTAGCTCATAAATCAGGCCCAACGGGCGGCCATCACTCTCCACATTCCTTGGCCATCCGGTATCTTCGACTCCTGGACTCATGACTTTCCGCCGACCCCGAAACAGCGCCGGTGTTCCTTGCAAGATTTGTGAAAATATCTCGCCAGGATGTGCCATTGCCATTTTGATACGGAGATAGCAGGTGGCAATGGCAACAGCAGCCGGAACCGTTCGCGAAATCAGCTCGTGAAGACATTCAAAGCCCCACCTCATTCTGGAACGGTGACTGATGGCGCTAATAACAGCCACGGCGATCAAGGTTAAGATGAAACCAGCGAAGTTGATGTTTGTGTAACCGCCATGAAGCAACAGAATATGCCCGCAGAGCTCGTATGGGTTTTCAACCTGAGAATCACTTATTCGCACCAAAAGGTCGTGCCGGAACATTAAAAGTGACATCTCAAACCACTCACTTACTCTTGATGTCCACTGAAGAGGTACGTGGTTAAATATCCCCCAGGGATTCCATCTAGGATTCCGCCCGCCCGGTAACATGACTGCTGTGCCTTGTGGCTTGAGGAAATCCTCAATGAATCCGAGAGCGCCAGTGAGCAAGAGAGAGAATATCTTTGCTGTCTCGCTACTCTCTTTCAGCTTGGCCCACACTTCCTTTTCAGGAGGTTCCTGTTCCCAGAGAGATACTAACTCCGTCCGAGACATATACGGCGTGCAGCCCTCGGCGGATTGAAGAGCGCAGATGCTGTGTTGCTCGAGGCAGGCCATGGCGGTGTACTCGAAATCGGGGAAAAACGTGCCAGTGTGATCTATTTCACGGTGCGCTGAGTGCATGATATCGTCGATAGCTGGACCAGGATTCGATACTCCTTGGTTGTAAACGATGACGATAACCTCTCCATCAGTAGTAGAGAGATCTGGATGAATACCCCATTCCCTTCTAAGTCTCCAAATCTCCAAGCTTTCCTCTGCATAGTCTATCCACGACTCAATATCCTCCATCGATGCCGATGCCGGATGCCTTCCGTCCGGATAGGTGATCCGTTGTTGCGCACTGTAATTGTCTGGGGCGTTGGTAGCAAATTGGAGCCATGTCGTTCCATCAGACTTAGTTAGCAAAAAACTGCCGATATCGAGGGGTGAACACGTAAGGCGGCGGCTGAAGCGCATGTCGGATTTGATGTTGAGACCGATTTCTCGTAAGGTGAGGTCCGCGTATTCTAGTTGCAATGGCTGTGCATCGGGGTGGCAGGCTGTTGAGAAGGGACAAGTGACGTTTGTGATTACGTGCATCTCCGGACGGTCAAGTAAAATGCCAGTTTCTCGGCCGCAACGCTCGGAAAGAGTTGACCCATTGAACCAGCATTTCCGATATTGCTCGGCGGTGATGTCGCCGGCCAGCTTGTCCTGCCATAGAGCACCGAATGAAATAGGCTTTAGGCTAGGACTATAGTATTTGATGCTGTCGCACCCATCCCGGGGTTTGGACTGTACAATAGGTGTTTCCAGGCCACCAGTCAGCATACATGGCAGTGCCGTCTGAAGCGAGATAAATGCCACGACATTGAGAATTGCTGCCGCTCCGAAAAAAGGCGAAACAGTGGCCATAGTATTTTTCCGTACTCTGTGAATATTAATTGACGTAGCTGCATTCACGAGGCTGGTTACAGCTTCCCACTGAGTAAGCTTAGTGAGAGAGCCAGCCTCGTTCGCGTCTGGGAGTTGGATCGGTCGTGTGAATGCTCGCACGGCATCACGCGCAAGACTCCATGCTCGCGTCTGTGCATGACCGAGGAGTATGGCAATGAGCGCCAGGAAAGCGATAGCTTCGTTGTCGGACAGTGTGAGCTGCCAACCAGTCAGGGCAGACTGGCCATGGTCACGCCAGAGATACTTCTGAACATCATAGTGCTCTTGGGTGTCCATATTGTTGTGGTATGAACCTGTGTATGAAATAGCTGCGTTGTAGAGCTGAAGGGGGATGGCTGCAATGTGGCACTAGGGAAGTGTATAGGAAATTGCTGGATTAATACCCGGCTTCACCACCGAGATAGGCGCACTGTTGCCTCAGTGCCATTCTCGGCTTTAAGCATCAATATGAATAACGCCTTCTATTGGTCATCATACATCCTGTGTGACTTGGGGTTTCGGTGTGCTGGGCGTCTCCCAGATACATATCAGCTGTGGGAACAGTATCTCGATTTTATCCGGTCCGTCGTCGGGATAGGGGGTTGTACGGTCAAGGCTGTAGTAACTGTGCAAGGAGTGTACTTTGCGGTAGCACAAATTCTTGACGTTATGACTAACTCTGGCAAGAGCGGGCATGACAATGCTTACCTAGTTGAATACACTTAGCACAATGTCGCTAGCGACTTCGTGATACCGCCGCGAGCTTACTATAGCACTGAATGTATTTTATGCTATTGCAAGACCTATTTGCTATAAAGGCTCGGCGAAACTCTGAGGGTCAGCCCGTCCGCATATCAAACAGGTATATTCGGTGCTATTGGCACAATATTGAGGGGTCATTGTTGCTACTAATCGTGGTGCTAGCAACACGATGCGTACAAAGTTTGGGCGATGACATTTCTATTGCAATACGGACTAAGAGCATAACTACCTCGACGAACGCCCGTAACTCAAGAGCAGATATTTCCAAGAACAATTAATACCAATGAAAAAGGAAACGCAGCCAAGAAGGGCGGGATAAAAATCCGGAAACAGAAGGCATACAAAACGCGCGAGCTCGAAGGAGGATACAAAGGAAAGAAACACAGAAAGAAAGTAAAACAGAAAGCTAAATCCCTTAAGGCCAGGATTTCATGTCCTTTACCGCCAACAATAGCTCCCATAATTTTGTCATCATAATAACCTACTCACCCCCGCACCTTAACCCCCATCCTGCGCCTCGTAAAAGTTTTTGCAATCCTAATCGCCTTCGCCAAGGGGCTCCTACTCCGCCTCTGCTTATCTTTATCCATCTTCTTGGTCTTGTCACCATTCACCGTCACCACCACCCCCTTCGCTGTCGCTGCTGGCGGTGATTTCGCGCGGTTCAGGCTGCGCGGCAGACGGGGCAGCGAAGATGTCACGACGGCCATGTGGCCGCGCACCGTGGGGTGGTCGGCCAGGTCCTCGAGCAGGCGGGCCGGCGCGAGCTGCTGGTCACCGAGCAGCCAGGAGAGCTTGGCGAGGTCGGTGAGGTCGCCGCCGAGGGCGAAGAAGGAGGTGCTGTCGTTGAGCGCGGCCTCGTCTGGGAGCTCGAGGACTTGTCGCCAGGCGGAGGTGACGACCGTGGAGAGGTCGGCTTGCTGTTCCGAGGTGAGGGATTGGAGGGTGTCGTCCTCGCTGCTGTCGGCGGTGGATGATGGTGATAGTGTGTCGGCGAACGGCACCTGTTGGGGCTTGCTACTAAGTTCGGCGGCCGACGGCAACGCGACGTCCGGATCGGCCGCGAAGAGCTCGGCTACTTCACACAACATGTCGAGCACCTTCTGGGCGAACTCACGCGGGACGGCGCCATCTTCGGCAAAGCTGAGGATAACCTCGTAGGCGTTGTCGTCTGCCCCGCCATTTGATGCGCGCTGGGAGAAGACGCACAGGTCGGCGAGGTCGCCTTGTGCCGCTGAGGCCACGCCTACTCCGTAGTCGATGTCTCCCAGGCGCACGCGGCTGCTCTGCTCAATGTTCTGATGCTGGACGGTGGAGGTGAAGTAGGTCCACTCAGGCCAGTCGGTGCAGCGGCGGATGATCTCGCGGAAGCCGAGAACCTCGTGCGCCATGTTGGCAACCTGCTGGTCCTGGATCTGGTGGAGGAGGTGCCTCGCTGTCCACTCCCCTCCGTCGGCGCCAAAGCGGACGCGAACGGGCACCAGGTTGAGGCAGGGTCCGACCATATTCTCGATGCCCTCGACAGAGGCGTTGCGCCCGCTGATGGTATGGCCGAATACGACGTCAGAACTAGCTGAGATCTGCGCTAGGACATACGCCCACGCCGCCTTAACAACGGTGGCAGTTGTGATGCTGCCGGACTCGACAGGCGGGAGCTGGACTGTCCTCTTGAACCAGGCGGTCTTCCCAGAGGCGGACCTGTGGTGGTTTGGCTGCTTGCGGCTCACGATCTCAGTCATGAATGACCCTTCGAGAAGCTTCTTCCAGTGCTGGTAATGCTCCGAGGTGAGCGACCCGGCCGAGGCACGCAGATAGTTGGCGAATGTTGGCGGGCTCTGAATCGCCTCGCCCCGGTATGCGGTTTGGAGGGCTTCCAAGATCTTGGGCAGACACACTCCATCGTACTGTGCGTGGGAGAGGCGTAGCAATATCCTGTGGCGGGAGCTGCTTCGGTTTCTGACGACTGTAAACTCAACGAATGGCTCGCCGAGACTAGGGGTGCCTTCTTCTTTTTCGTATAGACTATCGGCGAACCCTTCCAGTGACTTGTCATCGTCGACCTCGACGACATGGAATGCGGGCCGAAGCGTGCGCAGCACTACCTGGAGGAAGCGACCTCCAGAAGGAACGAAGACGGTGCGCAGAATGTCGAGTGCTTGCACCAACCGGAAGCACGCGCGTCTGAGCTGGCCGAGATCAAGCGGTCCGTCACCGTCGAGGTAGAAGTGGTTGAGCATCCAACGGGAGCTGAGGAGCGAGCCGGTGACGGCCAAGGACTGGAAATCCGTTGCAGGAAGTACGTCTGACAGCCCACCCCTGAACACGCCAACTTGTGGGACGATGTTAGTTTGCAGGAACGCGTCGACGTTCGATGAGGCGAGGAGCGAGAAGCGCTCGTAGAGCCCGTGCTTGGCGGCTTGTTCCACGATGGCTTCGATCCCGGGGAGAGTGCTGTCTGCGCCATTCGCCTTGCCGGAGCGGATTACGGCTACCATGTCATCGAAGCGTGGATTGCGGAATACGTCGGCAACGTTGAGCGCAAGGCCTTGATCCCTGGCTTCGCCGACGAGCTTCATGGCCATGATGCTGTCTCCACCGAGATCGAAGAAGCTGTCCTCTCCCCCGATGGTACTGTCAGATGGCAGATTGAGTAGGGAATTCCATACTGCAAGGAGTGTTTTCTCGACGACATCCTGTGCTTCGTTGGAGCTGCCGGGGGAGAGGGGAGTATCAGCGGTGTCAGTAGACGACCAGGTGCCGACGACATCGACCGAAGTTTCGGTTGAGGTGCGGCGAGATGATTCGCGCTCTATCGTGACGCCCATTTCTTTATCGAATTCGGTAATTGGCTGTGCGGGGTGGTTGAGGAAGCCTTCCAAAGCTTGTGCCATGGTACTGGCGACCTCCTCTGCTTGGTCGTCGCTGACATGATCGGTCCAGTAGCGGAATACGACACCTTCGGCGCCCTCCGAAATGTCGATGTTGGCAATGATAGCGTACTTTAGGGTTGCTCGTCAGTAAATAGACTTGTGAAATATAAAGCGATACGTAGGTCAGAGGAGAACTTACCTCACTCGGGTCATGCCCGGCCTCAAGCTCGAACGAAATGCCACCCCCCTCCTCCAGAAGCGCCATTCTGCCGGCATGATTTTGCGTAGAGATTGAGGTATTGTATAGCGTCTTGCCCGCCAGACCGAGGTCGTGTTGGACCCTTGCGAGTGATGACTGCTGGAAGGGAATGCTCTGGAGGTACTCGTCCTGGGCCGTCCGGAAGATGTCGGCGAGCGTCTGTGCTTTGGATATGTCAAGGCGGCAGCAAAGCATGTTGATCAGCGTCCCGACTGTGCGTTCGATGTTCTCGACGGGCGCATCACGACCAGCTGTCAGGTAGCCGAAGCAGACGTCGTCAACGCCAGTGTACTTGCGCAGAACCAAGGCCCAGGCCGCATGCATAATGTTGGCGAGGGTGACATGCGTCTGCTCGGAGAGTTGTCGGAGCTCCTTGTAGCGGTCGAACTTGAGTCTGGTCAGATGCAAGCTCTTCTCCGCGTCGGCATTCGTGTTTAGCTTGGGGAAGTAGCAGGGCTTTAGGCCCTTCAGATGGTTCATCCAGTAATCAGTGCCTTCTCGGGCAGGATGACTGCGGATGTACCGGATGTAATCGCTGTAAAGAGGGCCAGGGGTTGAATCGAGGGTGCCTTCATACGCGGCTGCTAGTTCATAGAGGAGGATAGGGAGTGAGCCTCCGTCCAGAGCAGCATGGTTGGTCTCGAACTTGATGAGCACTTGACCGCTATGCGTCGCGCAAAGCGTGAGTTGATGAGGGAGTCGCGGCTGTTTTGCCGAATGAGGGGTCTTGGTGGTGTCCAGAGTAGCCTCATTCAATCTCTCCATCGCTTCGTCGTCGCTGCACCTGATGACGGTGACCTCGCAGTGCGGTTCCTTCAGTACGAGCTGGTCGAAGACGCCGTCGCGGTGGACGCTCTCAATGAAGATAGTTCTCAGAGTAGCATGGCGATTTACAACCTTTCGCCAGGCTTGGACAAGCCAATCGATGTTGAGTCGGAAATTGGGATCTGGATGCTGTACGCTGTAGACGGCGTGGAAGATGTAGGCATTCGGATCCCGCAGCTGGCTGATCAGCATGCCCTCCTGTACAGGCGTGCACGGGTAGATGTCTTCGATGCAGGACAGGTCATTTTCGATGCCGAGGCGGGCTAGAGTCACGCTTGTAAGCGTGTGGAGGTTGTCATAGGTCAACGGCAACAGCGGGTAATCGCTCAACGTCGGCTGAGCGCGGCGCTGCATTAAGCCACGGATCATCTCCTCAAGGACGTTCTTGCAGTCGGCAATCCATCTGCGGACGTCATCAACCCGGCTCAAGTTAGTGTCGTAGATGAAACTGAAATGCAGTTTGTTGTTGATGACGACGGCGGAAATCTCGAAGAGAGCGAGCCTGGTGGTGTCTGGGCCGACGTCGGGGACTTGGCGGAAAGCATCAAGACCATCGTCATCCTCGCCACTCACTCCACCGCCTAGGTAGTTGAACAGGACCTCCATCGGTGAAGATCTTGCATCGGTGGCTCCGTTGAGGCACTTGTGCGCAAAGTACGGCCTGCCATTGCTCGGTATAGTCCGCCTCATGTCTTTGGTCCGCCGGACGGCATCGGTAACATCGCCGGTGCGGATTGGTATTCTCAGGGGGCAGATGCTTGTGAACCATCCGACAGTGCGAGATAGATCGACGAGAGACCCAGCGGGAGCTTCGCGGCCGTGGGTCTCGGTGTGCAGTGTTGGCAGCTCTCTGTCACTGAAAGTCCTGGCAAACGCATGTGCAACGGCTGCCAAGAAGAGGTCCATTGGCTCTGATCTGAAAGCTTTGTGGCAATCTGCCAGAGCAAGCTTGGTCATGCCCTCAGAGAGCGTGAAAGCCTCGGTTTCTGTCGTGG
Organism: Madurella mycetomatis; assembly: GCA_022530565.1. NCBI lineage: Eukaryota > Fungi > Ascomycota > Sordariomycetes > Sordariales > Madurella > Madurella mycetomatis. The sequence goes on along the minus strand of JAJTVB010000003.1, from coordinate 6,108,365 downwards.
CGTAGGTAAGACGTCGGTTTACTCCCCAGTAACCCATGTGCGGGGGCGTCTCTTTGAAGGGCAAGAGGGCCTTGGTGTCGGCATTCTTGGCATCCTCCGCTTGTAGGGCACACCAGGATCTGAAAGAGAGAGGTGTCTCTGCAGTCAGGGGACGCTTCTCCAGCAGTTCGCCTAGGTCCTGGACGATAATCCGCCAGGAGACCATATCGACACACAGGTGGTGGGCGACCATGAAGATTACAAGCTGGTCCTGACCTGCGAGGTCAAAGACATCGGCTCTGAAGATGGGCCCTTGTTGGATGCTGAGCCCGGTCTGCGCAGCTTTCATGATTGGCTCAATCTCATCTCGAGAGGCCGAACGATGAGAAATGAAGCTGTAGGCCGAAGGGCTCATCTATTACATAACGATCGTTAGCACATATACCACAGCGATACGAATATAGGTGAGAAGCCGTACCTTGATGGTTCGCTGTCGCCAACTACCATCCTCCTCCTTGACAAAGCGCGCCCGAAGCATTGAGTGACGTTGAACGATGGAGTCCATGGCTTGCTTGATGTCACTAGCCGTGACGCCCCGCGGTGCTGCCAAGGCGAAGCTCTGGTTGAAGCGGCCCTCGCCATCGTGCTTCGCAGCCAGCCGCAAATACACCCTCTGGATCGGTGACAAAGCGAAAGGCTCTTCTGTTTCTTCATCTACACGTGACACGATGACTGCAGTAGAAGGAGATTTCTTGGCGAGCCGGGCAAGATGGACGACGGATTTGGCGCGGAGCACGTCCTGGAGAGATATGATGATTTGTGCGTTCCGAGCCCGTGAGACAACGCCCATTGCTCTGATGCTGTCGCCACCTATATGTCCGGTTTAGCGAAACTTAGAACTATGATAGAAAGGGAAAGGGGATGATCTTCATACCTAGGCTAAGGAATTGTTGATTGGATTTGATGCGGTCCTCAGGAACACGCAGTTCCTGTGCCCAAATTTCCCTCAGCGTCTTCGCGGGTCCGGTGAGCTCGACCTCTTGTTCAGCGTCCTCGCCGAGACTGTTGGTTATCCGCTCGAAAGTAGATTTGTCGAGACTCTGGACCCATTTTATCACCCTCTGCCTGTCTAGTTTGCCTGAGACACCGACCGGCATGCCCTCTAGGACGATCACCACTGAGGGAACCATGTAGTGTGGCAGCGCGTCGGCCAAGCGGTTCTTGACATCATTAACATGGCTTCGGATACGGGCCATCCGCTCGGGCGGTCCGTCAACGGGTGTGCAATCGTTGTTACCACCGACGTCGGTAGCACTGTCGATTGCCAGAGTGATGATGCCGACCAGCTGCTTCTGGCATGGCCCGGCCTTGGGCTGCACCACAAGCGCGAAGCGCACACGGTTGTCGGCCGAGAGCCAGCTCTCAATCTCGCCAAGCTCAATACGCTGGCCGTTGACCTTAACCTGGCCATCCCTGCGGCCAATGAACTCGATGGCTCCGTCAGATCGGTACCGCACTAGGTCGCCTGTGCGGTAGACGCGTGCGGGAGCGGAGCCATGGCCTTCATGGTCTCTTCCCCATGGCGGGTTCTCAATGAAGACCTTCGCTGTCTTCTCCGGGTCGCTCATGTAACCCCTTGTCAATAAAGTGCCGCTGATGGCCAGCTCGCCGATGGCGCCGACAGGGGCAAGCCAATCGTCGTGTTCGCCCCTAGCTTCGACAACCCACGCGCGGCCCGCAGCCGTCGCGCGGCCAATGATGCTACGGTCTCGCTCGGCAGAGACGTTGGGGTTGATGATGGCAAGAACGCAGGCTTCGGTGGGGCCGTATCCGTTCATTAACTCGACATGGTCGGCCCAGCGTGCGACCGTTTCAGCGAGCATAGCCTCGCCGCCGCACACGAGCGTCTTGAGCGTGGGGCAGACGAGGCTGGGATCGATGAGATTGGCGACCGAAGGCGTGAGGAATGCCCATGTTGCGCGCAGACGGGTTATCGCTGCCCCGAGGTTGTGGAGGCGCTCGTCTTCGTTTGGAACGCACACACACGCACCAAGGGTGAGTGGCGTCAGAACCTCCATAAGAGCGACATCGAATGTTAGCGAAGCAAAGTGGAAGACGCGCGATGATGTCTCCATGCGTGTTGCCTGCGAGTAGCCCAACGAGCTGCTAGAAAAGTCACGATGGGCTGCAACGACGCCCTTGGGTTTTCCTGTGCTGCCCGACGTGAAGAGTACGTAGGCTGTGCTACTCGGGTCGAAACTGACACTAACGGGCCCAGGCGGTGACGGAAGGTTGCGGATGATGTCGCCATCTGCCGAAAGGCGTGTATTGACAACACCCTCGAACCGAGATGTGTGCTCAGGGCTACAGACCATAAGCAGAGGCGAGAGAGACTCCAACATCTCCTTCTGACGGGTCAGGGGGTGGGCTGGGTCGAAGGGCACAAAGGCGCCACCCGCCATGAGGACTCCCATCAGGGTGACCACAGCCCAGGCAGACCGTGTGACACAGACAGGCACCAATGTTCCCTTCTCGACGCCGAGCTGTTTGAGACGGAACGCCAGGCGGGAAGCGTAGTCGCGGACCTCACCGTAAGTGAGCTCGGCATCCCAAGCACTGATGGCCTCCCGCTCCGGCGACACGGATGCCTGCTCCAGGAACAGTTGATGGATGCACGAATCAACCTCGATCTCGACCTTTCCTTTGAATGTGTTGACGCGGTTCCACTCGGCGATGAGGGCGTGGTCTTCGGGGCTGATGACGTGGATGTCGGCCAGCGTGGCCTGCTTATTTTTGGATTTGTCGACCAGCTGTTTCAATACCGCTTCGAGTTGATGAACAAGCCGTCGCGCTTGCCAGGTCGAGAGGATGGTTTCGTTGTGATGGAAATTGGCCTCAATGGTGGAATCGGTGACGTTGCATTCCAACACAAGCGGGTGAGTGAAGAAGCTGTCCATGGAAGACCCGCCTTGGAAATCCCAATCATCCCCGCCGTGCTTCTGAGACGAAGCTGCTTGGATCGTCAGGATGTTTTGAAAATCGCAAGCAGCCGCGCAGTCCTGGTTGAGCCTCTTGATGTGCTGGAGCCCCAAGTGCTGATGGTGAACCATTCTGCTCGCCATCTTGTGCATGCCTTGCAGGAACTTGGAAACCTTGGTGTGACGGAGCGGCTGCACTCTTACTGGGACTGTGGCGAAAGTCGGCCCGGCTATATCCTCCACGCCGGCGAGGTCGATGTTGCGACCAGCCAACGTCTCCCCAAAGACGACATCGTCCATTGCCGTATACGCGGTCAGGACGATGGCCCACGCTGCCCTGACAAGAGTTGGGAGGGTAATGTCGGCGGTGAAATCGCTGCGGTTGATTGTGACGTGGGTAGTCTCGGCTCGGAAACTTGGTTTCTTGTCACGGTTGGCCACAGTTGGGGATTCCGGGAAATGTGTCACAGAGGACACTCCACTCAGCGAATCCATCCAGAACTTCTCTGACGCGGGCACATCCTTGGTGGTCAAGTAACGGATGAAACGGGAGTAAGATGGGTGGGGCTCGGCAGGATTCTCGTCGGGCTGAGAGACGTTCTCGTACATGTCCTGGACACGTCTCCCGATGCGAGGGAGACTCCATCCATCGTAAAGTGCGTGGTGAATGGCCCAGATAAAGTAGCAGGCATTATCTCCCTGAACGAGTGCGAACCGAATCAGCTTGCCACCATCTTGCGACCCAAGTGCTCTGCCCTTGGCAATGGCCTCGTCGACCGTCGGCTCGTCAAACCACTCGATCGGCTCGGGCGCGAAGACAGCTTGCACAAAACCTGCTGTCGAGGTATGCACGACCCGGGTACGTAAGGTGCCGGTCTCGTCCACAACTGTTTGCCAGGCCGACTTGAAGCGGTCCAGATCTACATCCCGCGGAAGTTCCAGGGTGCTGACAGCAACATATGCGCCGGCTTGTTTGTTGGCAAGAGCCACGAGACCTTCTTGTAGCGGACTGCAGGGATACATATCCTGGATTTGCTCGCGGCGGACGAGACATTGAGCGGAAACCTCTTGCAAAAGGTCGTCGAGCTCCGACTTGGGGCAAGTCAACAGGCTGAAAGGCTGTGGGTCGGTTTCCTCATCCTCGCCCGTGCCTTCGCCCTCCTGCCCGCCACACGCCTGTGCCATGTCCGCCAGGACTGGGTGCTCAAAGATGTCCAATACCGAGAGCACGATTCTGTGTGCGCGCGCTGCGCCAACGAGTCGCATAGCCGTGAGCGAGTCGCCACCGACACCGAAGAAGTTATCCTCGGCGCTGACAGAGCCCTCTGGAAGCCCAAGGACCGCCTCCCATAAGCCCTGCAGCTTCTTTTCCATAATCGTTTCCGGCTCGCGACGCTTGACTACCTTGGCTACGGCCGAAAGCTTGTAAACGGCGATCTTGTCCTTGCTGGCCTGCTCGACGGCCTGGCGGAGTTGTCTGCGGTCAAGTTTGCCCGCGGTCGTCCTGATAGGCAATGTTAGTGGCACAGTTTTATCTTCGGCAGTTATAATTGCAAAGGGCTAAACGAGCTTGATCTCACATACCAAGGCATTGTTGATACGGGCAAGAAGAGTTGTGGGACCATGTAGGCCGGCAACAGCCCCGAGACATGTTTCTCCATCGCATGCACCATATTGGTTAGCTCCTCATTCATTGGCAGTAAGGAGAAGCTTGTTGTGGGGCGTTTGTCGGCAGAGGCCATCGTTGGCAAACTAAAGAAGACGGCGAGGGCCTTGGCCCCAGTGCGCGCGCCAGGAGGCGCCACTACCTCGACGGCGACTTGTGCCTCGTCTGGTAAGCCGCTCCGGCAGTTGTATTCAATCTCACCCAGTTCGATCCGCCTGCCGTTGAGCTTGATCTGGGTGTCCTTCCGTGAAATATACGACACGGATCCGTCCGAGTTGTAACGCACGAGGTCGCCGGTTCGGTACATCCGATCTCGGTGCAGCCACATTGACTCGGGGAAGCCGGGATGATGGGTCCACTGTGGTGACTGGATGAAGGCCTTGTCTGTCTGCATCTTGTTGTTGAGATATCCGCGGGCCACGAGTCGGCCCTCGATCACCAGCTCGCCAACTGCACCGATGGGCACGAGACGGTCTGAGTTCTGAGGGTCAACGACCCATATCCGTCCACCGACAGCCGGACCAATATTGGAGCAGTCGGTGTTGCACACTCTGTACTCCTCGTCGACTTTTGTGCTCGTTGTCGCCACAACCGAGCATTCGGTCGGCCCGTACGCGTTGACAAGTGCACAGCGGGTGCCCCAGCGCGCAATATGGCCACTTGCCATAGCTTCTCCTCCTGTAACGAGTGTCTTGAGGCATGAGACGCTCTCGGGCTTGACGGTGCTGGCTACGGAGGGAGTCAGGAGTGTCCAGGTGACACCCATGTTGCGGATGGCCGCCGCAACGTCGTTCATCCTATCTTCATCCGAGGGCACGCAGACACACCCGCCCACTAACAAGCAAGAAAGGGTTTCCATGATGCTGGCGTCGAAGGTATAAGACGCGAATTGCAGGACACGCGAGTCCGAGCGCATGAACATAGCCTTGGCGTGTGCAAGAGCCCCGGTGCAGAATGAGCCGTGCTCGATGACGGTTCCTTTGGGCTTGCCGGTCGTCCCAGATGTGAAGATAATGTAGGCCGGGTTGGACGGCTTCGCAGCCGTAGTGAATGCTGGCTCCGTGGCATACTGGGACTTCAGGGCTGCAATGGCGCTGGGGTCGACCACGACGGTCGTCTTGGCAATCTTGTCCACCTTGTCTTTATGCTTGGGCGAGCACAGCACGACGTTGGCGTCGACGTCTTGGACAAGTTCGCGGAGGCGGCTGTCAGGGTGATCAGGATCGAGATTGACAAAGGCACCGCCAGCCTTCAGGACCGCGATTTGGGCCACGACAGTCCATGCAGACTTCTCGAAGCACAGCGGGACAAACACCTCTGGTCCGACGCCGTGCACGGCGGTTAGTTGGCGCGCGAGAGCTGTTGCGGCGCTTTCTAGTTCGCGGTAGGTGAAGGAAGCATCCCATCCACACACAGCAGGCGTCGACTGCGGGCGCTGTATCGCGTGTTTGGCGATGATATCGTGAACGCACTGCTCAACGCGCGGCGGCTCGTAGTTATTCCACAAGGTGAGTTGTTGTATCCCAGCAGTGCCGACCAGATCCACCTCTCCCACCGTCCGGTCATCACCCGCTCCAGCAGCCAAGTCCTTGACAATCTGTTGGAACGTGGATGCCACATTTTTCATCTGCTCATCGGAAACGATGTTTCTCCAGTAACCAAACTGGACTTCGACTACCCCGTCAATTGCTTCGACGTTCACTGCCACGGCGTACTCGCTAGGATCCTCGGCCTTGACGACGCGGTACTGCAGCGCCGAAGGTGAAGAGCGCATCTCCTCTCGGGCTGTGCGCTTCTGGTAGGTAAATGCTGTGTTGAAAAGTGCCGTGCCTGGGACTTGGAGCTCGTGCTGCATCTCGGCAAGTGAGCAGGTCTGGTGGGCCATTGCGTCGGCGAGATTCATGCGCATCGTGTCCAGCGCCTCATCAAGCTCGGTATCAGCGGGGAGATTCACACGGCAGACCAGCATGTTGATAAAGGCGCCCACGGCTTGCTCGATGTGCTGTACGGGCACGTCTCGCCCGGAAGCGAGATACCCGAACAAGACCTCGTCTGAGCCAGTGTAGGACCGGAGAACCAATGCCCAGACAAATTGTAGCAGTGTAGACAGAGTGATGCCAGAGTTGGCGCAGTAGTCGTTGATCTCAGCGATGTGGTCAAGGCGGATTATGTGCGATCCGAGTGACGGCTGCTCGTCCGCCTTTCCATTTGCGAGAGCTGGGAACAGACATGGTTCGGCACCCTCCAGGTATTCTTTCCAGTAGCGGACGCTCTCGCTGCGAGGCTGGGACTGGATATAGGCCATATAGTCGCGGTATACTGGCACGGCCTTGCCGGTCATGCCGCCATACCCGTTAACAAGGTCCTCGAGGAGAATCGGCAGAGAGGACCCGTCGCAGATGGCGTGACTGATCTCTAGCTGGCAGAAGACATGCCCACTGGTGGTTTTGCAAACACTGAGGCGATGCGGTGGTTTCTTTTCGCTGTAGTCAATGTCCTGTAGGCTCTGCAATGCCTTCAGTGCTCCTTCATCGTTGTCAGATTGCAGGACCTGGACCCGCCCTGGCGCGCTCCGGAGAACAGCTTGATCCATGAGACCCTCATCGCCAACTGTGTCAATGAATATTGTTCTCAGCGTGGCATGGCGCTGTACCACGCTCTGCCAGGCGCCAGTCAGGCGCTGGACGTCAACTTCCTTTCCTCCTTTTGTCTCGAGCTGGAAGACGGCGCGGTATGCGTATTTTTCGGGATCCAGAATCTGGCTCAACAAGAGGCCACGCTGCATGGGCGAACAGGGGTAGATGTCTTGGACGTCTTGGATGCGAACACTGACCTCGTCGAGTCTGCGGCTGAGATTCTCCAGACCGTAGTAACTCAGAGACAGGAGCGGGAACTCGCTCAGCGTCTTCTCCATCTCGTGGCGTATCAGTCGCTGAGGTGCGTCATTGAGGAGCGACTGGCACTGCCGAGCCCATTCTCCAAGTGATCCCTGGTGCTTCATGTGCTTGTTGTATGTAAAGGACAGCTTCAGCTTTGCCCCAGCCACGAGTGCGGACACATCGATTAACGCGAACCGCGGGACATTCCTGCCAACATCGGATGCCGTGTTCAGAGATTGTCCAGCGGTATCGTCGACGGACTGGAGCCAGGTATCGGTCCGGCTGAGCTGCTGCATCTGGCCGAGGTAGTTGAATGCAACCTCAACCGGCCAACGGTGGCGGTACTCATCACGGCCTTGCGCAGTGAGGAGCCGATAGGCAAAATAAGGGCGGCCTTTTCCGCTTAAGCGTCTCCGGTAGTCCTTGACCCACCGGATTGCATTGATCATATCTTCGTCTATGGGGATGGTGTGGTTAGCGCGTCGTCGAATAAGAAACAGAATGGTTCAAGCTTACCGGAAGACGACTCATGTGGCAGATGAACGGGGTACAGCGTCGTAAACCAGCCCACTGTCCTCGACAGATCCATGTCATCGTCCCAGACCTCGCGTCCGTGGCCCTCATTGTAAATCGTGGGTGTGCCCCTACGGCCCGCCGCGACATTGCGATACGACAGCAACAAAGCCGCCAAGAGGATATCGAGCAACTCAGTTTGCAGGGGTTGGTGACATTCAGGCCCCAGTAGCATGGATGTCGTTTCGCTATCCAACTCAACCTCCGTGGTGAGAACGTCACCGTGGACATTGGGGATACCGTCCATGCCCCAGTATTCAAGATCGACGTCCGACATCTCGTGGTGCGGAAGCAGCAGGGGCCCGTTCATTTGTGCATGCGCCTCTTCTGCCTGTTGTCGGCTCCATGCTTGAAAGGTCAGTGATCTAGGCGGCTCAATGCTACCTGTCGAGAAGAAATCCTCCAAATCTTGTAGTAGGATGCCCCAAGACACGATATCGACCACCAGATGGTGAATGGCGACAAATATATAAACTTCCTTTTTCTCCCCTGTGTCTATGCTGAAGCAGTCGGCCGCCAACAGGGGTCCCTTTTGAACGTCGAGTGCCTTCTGTGAGTTTTGGATGCGCTTCTCCATACGCTGGAGGCTTCCGACAACATGGGTTTTGAAGCGGTACGAGCCACTGACGTCGGACGTGATACGCTGTCGCCAGTTGCCCGTACCGTCACGTCGGAACCGTGACCGCAGCATAGAATGTGTTTTGACGAGTGCGTGTATGGCGCGGCCAACCTCTTGTGGTTCGACCTCTCTCGCCAAACGGAGAAGCACACTCTGGTTGAACTGCGTGTCCGGCCCGGAGACTCGTCCATTCTCCCCGACAATCTGGAAATAGAGCTGCTGGATGGGGGTTGGGTCGAATTCATGATGATCCTCAGCAACAACACTGGGTCTTTGCTGCTCTTTGGGGATTACGACCTTTAGGGCGAGGTCGTGGACCGATTTGCTGCCGATGATGTCCTGCACGGCGACACTCATGCCCTGCGTCCGGCACCGCGCCATGACTTGCATGGCGGTAATGCTGTCACCACCGAGGTGTAGGAAGGAAATGTTACGGCCAATCCTTTGCTGGGAGATGTTGAGAACCTCGCTCCAGATAGATTTAAGCCTGGCATCGATCGAGATGTTCTGCGGAGCAATCATCCCCTCTCTCTCCTGTTCCCGGCCGTCGGCGGTGATCTTGTCAAATGTCTCATCACTCATGCTCTCAACAAAGTTGGCCACACCAGGCCGGTCAAGCTTCCCAGAAGGCAACAGAGGAATACGGCCAAGCGCAATCCAAGCTGACGGGACCATGTATGGAGGTACCTTCTCCCTGAGTCGCTCCTGGACCTTGCTGATGAGAGTGGACGCCTTCCTAGAAGTCACCAATTCGAACTTGGCAGTTGGATCTTCTCCTAGAATATCGCGCAGTGCAAGCACCGCGACCAGGCGTCTGGCGCAGGGGCCGTTCCTCGGTAGTACAGCAACCGCATGCTTGACGGCATCGTCTGCACCAAGGTGGTAGGAAATTTCGTCGAGCTCGAGGCGCTGCCCGTTAAGCTTAGCTTGCGACGTGTCTTTGCGGCCCATGTAGACCATTTCACCCGTCGTGTCGTCGCACATGCGGACCAAGTCGCCTGTCTTATACATGCGGCGGGGCGTCTGACAAGGCAAATCGGAATAGCGGAAGGTCTCGTCTTCGGCCCACTTAGGGTTCTCAATAAATACCTCGCGCGTCTTCGCTTCGTTCCGCAGGTAGCCCGTCGATAGCGTTGGGCCTTCGACCAACAGCTCGCCAATGGATCCAACGGGCGCGAGGCGATTGTGGTTCCTTGGGTCCACGATCCAACAGCGGCCAATGCTTCTCCCTAGGTTCGCCGGATTGGAGGACCGCTGCATCTGGGATTTGGCTGTCGCCACGACGGCGCACTCGCTTGGACCGTATGCATTGACCAGATTCACTCTGTCGGCCCAAGTGGCGAGGTGGCTCTGTGCCATTGCTTCGCCGCCAAGAATCAATGTCTTGAGCTGCGGCACGTCAGCGGGCTGGAGTGTCTGGGCGAATGAGGGTGTGAGAAGGGTCATAGTGACGCCCATCTGCTCCATGGCGGCCGCAATGTTGCCGTTGGTGCGGTCCTCCTCGCGGGGCACACACACGGTGCCGCCCATCATGAGCGTCGTCAGGATCTCAACTAGACAGGCATCAAAAGTGTACGATGCGAATTGCAGGAAACGGAAAGGGGGTGTCATAAGCATGGCTGGGCCATGGGCTGCGGCGCCGGAACAGAACGCTGTGTGAGAGACTTGAGGAAGAATGTCAGCAAATCCAGCGATTAGGGGAATGCAGGAGGGTCATCGTACCGATTGTTCCTTTTGGTTTTCCAGTTGTGCCGGAGGTGAAGATAACATAAGCCGGGTCGTTGGGAGAACACGTTTCTTTGGACTGTTAGCCGGCCCAAAAGTTCCGGGTATCAGGGGCAAAAGTAAACAAACCTGTCGTATCACTCTCTTTGCAACCTGGAAGTTTTCTAAGTATTTCCCTGTCAACTCTCATCACCGTGTCAACAAGCTGGGAGCAGAGCTCGAGGTACTTGGGTGAACACAAAATGACCCCAGCCTCACAATCGCCAACTATTTCCTTGAGTCTCGCGACAGGGTGGGAGGGATCTAGCGGCACGAACGCCGCACCCGCTTTCAAGACAGCCAACATGGCCACGACTGCAAATGCTGACTTCTCGAAGCAAAACGGGACATATTTTCCACCGTTGGAGCCACCAATGCCCTTCATTTGAAGATCTCTGGCTAACGCGGCCGCAAGCGAATCCAGGTCGTCATTGGATAGGGTCGCATCCCAACCAACAATAGCTGTCGCCTCGCCGCCCTGACGCGCCATCTGTTCGGTGATCATGTCGTGGACGCGCCGCTCAACCAGAGGACCTGGAATCTTATTCAACTCGCGGATCATGGCCTTGTCATCCTGGCCGAGCAAGTCGATGTCCCCAATGCTTTCCTGCTGCGTTCCCGCCGCCGAGAGGCGCAGCAGCATCGCTTCAAATTGGCCAAGAATCCGGGCCACTTGCCACGGCGGGAGCACCCCAGCGTCGAAGAAGGCGCGCATCTCGATTTCACCGTCTCCACCGCCGACGGTGCATGTCACGTTGAGCGGGTAGTTGAAAAAGTCGGCGCCCTGGGTGTTTCCGCCGCCCGTCATATTGCTCCACAGGCTGTCTGCAGTCGGCTCCTCGTCAGCTAGGGTTATGGCTAGCAGATTCTGGAACTCGCATGCCGCGGCCGCGGCGGAGCTTAGGCCCTTGATGCGCTGCAGGCCAGCAAATTGGTGCGGAATGGCATCGTTCAGCTGAGCCTGTACATCGGCCAGCGTTCGCTCAACGTTCCAGGAGCGGTCGATCTGGATGCGTCGGGGAACCGAGGCGAATGTCGGTCCCACGAGGTCTTCGATGCCCACGACGGGCACGTCCCGCCCGTTGAGGACCTCACCAAAGACGACGTCATCTGAGGCCGAGTAGATGGATAGAACTAGCGCCCAAGCCGCCCGCAAGAATGAGGCCGTTGTTAGGTCTGAGCCCTTGGGCTTAGTAAAGCGCACTGCACGGTGGGTTTGGCTGCTTGCTTGGACACGATAACCCGGGTGAGGGAGAGATGGGAAGTGTTGTGGTGCCGAGCCCGAGAGCTTGTTAGCCCAGAATGCATCAGAGGCGGAGGCATCGATGTTGGACAGGTATTCGACAAAGCGGGAGTAGTGAGGTGTAGGAGCCAGGTGAGCCTCCGGTCGGCGGTATCGTGCCTCGACTCGGTCTAGAAGCGTCGACAAGCTCCATCCATCGTAAAGGGCATGATGTGCCGCCCAGACAAACGTTAGCGGGCTGTTGTTGTTAGTATCGTTTTGGAGGCCAACGATGGCATAACGAGACAAGACACCACCGTCATGCGGTGGGAGGTGGTTATGTGTCTCGAGCAAGTCGGCCATATATGACACTGTCATCCAGCTAATCGGCTCCCGAACAACGACTTGCAAGAAGCCCCTGTCCTCGACGAACACGACGCGCGTGCGCAAGATAGCTTCGGAGTCCACAACTTCTTGCCATGCCCTCTTAAATCGGGAAATATCGGTGCCCGCCGGCAGCTGGTACGAATTGACAGCAACGTAGGCTCCGGGCTGCCTTTGAGAGGCGGCAACCAGGCCTGCCTGTAACGGCGTGCAGGGATAGATGTCCTCCACCGAATCAACCTTAACGCGGCAGATCGAGGCTACCAATTCGCGCAGCTTTTGCGGCCCCATGGTGGTACCGTTATGTTTGAGCAAGGAGAAGGGCTCGGTCGGTCCGGGAAGCGGCTCGTCCTCCTGCTCTTTGACTCCTCCATCAGTACCACCGGCGACCGCCGTCGCCATCTCGGATAGCTTAGGCATCTGGAAGATCGTTGCCACGGTCAGTCCGACTACCTTCTGCCGCGCCGCTGCAACGAGGCGCATGGCGCCGACTGAGTCTCCTCCATGGCGGAAGAAACTGTCGTCAGCACTGATGGAGACGGGATCGATGTTGAGAACAGAGGCCCACAAATCTCTCAAAGTCTTTTCCATGGGTGTCTCGGGCAAGCGACCATTGCAAGCCCTGGGCCCAAGACGATAAGTCACCACACCGTCAGATAATTCCTGGGCTGCGGTACGCAATCGACGTCGATCCAGCTTACCGGACGAGGTGAGCGGCATTTTCGACACGGGCAAGAACAAATTGGGGACCATGTACGCAGCTACCTTGGCAGCCATGGCTCCGACAATGGTTTGGGCAATAGCGGCAAACTCGTCCGACATGGGGAGGATTTCGACTTGGTCCACCGAGCGAGAGTCCAGACAGATAAACACGGCCAGTACCTTTTGCGCCGGCTGCCCAAGAGCGACGAGCTCAACCGACGACTGCGCAGCCGGCGGCAGAGACGCCTTGACGTGATGCTCGATCTCGCCCAGCTCGATGCGCTGCCCGTGGAGCTTAACCTGGGTGTCCTTGCGGCCGAGGTAAACGAGTGAGCCGTCCGAGTTGTATCGGACGAGGTCGCCCGTCTTGTACATCCTCCTGCTGCCCCTTTCGCCGTGGTGCGGGTCCATGGCTGCCCATTTGGGCATCTCAATGAACACCTTGGCCGTCTCGACAGGCCTGCCCAGATATCCTCTTGCCAGGATCGGGCCCTCGATCAGCAACTCGCCGACGCACCCGACGGGCACGAGCCGGTTGTGATCGTTGGCGTCGACCACCCAGGAAACACTGCCAACGCTAGTCCCGATAGTGGCGACATCACCCTTCGCATCCAAGTGCAACCGGTGGGTAGCATTGATCGAGCACTCGCTTGGGCCGTATTGATTGTGTACGGGGATGGCACCTCCCCAGATATCGAGCACTTCCTGCGTCAACGCCTCGCCGCCGACCGCCATGCCCTTGATCTTAGGGACCTCTTGCGGCCGCAGCAACGCCGCCACCGTCGGGGTTAGGTCCATAAAGTTGGCATCCAGCCTGTCAATCGCGCCAGGCAGGTCACCAAGGCGGTCCGCTTCAGACGGCACGCACACACAACCACCGTGGATGAGCGTAGTGAACATCTCTTCGAGGCTGTTATCGAATGTGTGCGCCGCAAACTGCAGGAAGCGCGTGTGCGGGCCGAGGCCGAGGGCCGAACCGTGCGCGAAGGCACTGGAGACGAGGGCTTGGTGGCAGAGGACCACACCTTTGGGCTTGCCAGTGCTGCCCGAGGTAAACATAACAAAGGCCGGGCCGGTAGGAGACACCTTGCTGTCAATCGAGATCGGGGTGCTGACAAGTGGGAGCTGGGAGAGTAGCTGCGGACCAACGGCTACGACGTACGGCACCATCGACTCAAAGATGGATGCTCGTGCCTCCGAAGCCACCACGATATGTGTCCCCGAATCAGCAACCTTGCCCTCGAGCGCCTCGGCCGGGTGTGTCGCGTCCAGGGGCACCACACCGCCCCCGGCCTTGAGAACGGCAAGCATGGCTATAACCGTCCATGATGACTTGTCAAAGCACACGGGCACAAATATCTCAGGGGCAACTCCTAACCCAAGCAGGTGCTGTGCTACACGGCTCGACAATTTGTCCATCTCGGCGTACGAGAAATCAGCGTCCCATCCGCGCACTGCTTGCGCCTGGGGACGAAGCGCCACCTGCTTCTCGACCATACGATGCACGCAGTCAACGGTGGTGGCAGGCATGTTGGCGTTCCAGGCCCAAATGGATGACTTGCTCGTTTCGTGGACAGGATCGAGTTGCGACAGGGGCATTTCGGCGTGTTCCGCAATATTGGACAAAGTTTGAACGAAGGTTGCTGCGACATTCTCGGCCTGCAGGGCGGCAACCGCGTCGGTCCAGTAATCAACGTCAATGGCAGCGCCCCCCTGATCGTCTGTCTCGATGTTGAGTGAGATGGGGTACTCTGTCGGGTCATGGATGGCTTCTAGATCGGTGAACTCGAGCGACCCGGAACCGAGCGGCTGCTGTGCAGACTGTTGTGGCAGCTGTCGGCGGTAGGAGATGCAAGTATTAAAGAGAGCCATGCCGCCCGGCATCTTGAGCGCGTGCTGAACCTCGGCGAGCGAGGTCTGGGCGTAAGGTATGCAGTCTAGATTGTCCTTTTGCACAGCTTCGAGGACGCGGAGCAAGGACAGCTCGTTTCCCTCTTGCCCGCCAAGTCTCACTCTCTGGGTAGCCATGTTGATGAATGGACCGATGGCATCTTCGGATCCCTCGATGAGCGCAGCGTCGCGGCCCGAGACCAGATATCCGAAGCACACATCCTCACTCCCGGTGTAGTACGCCAAGGTCAAGGCCCACGCTGCATGGAAGGCATTGGGCAAAGTAAAGCCCTTGGCGTCGCAGAAGGCCTGTAATGAACCCAAGTTGGGAAGCCCGACACGCAGAGATCGGAGCTCTTTCTTGTCTTCAGGGACGGTGACACCATCATTCAAGATGGGGAAGTGGCATGGCTCAGCGCCAGCGAGGTACGTAGTCCAAAAACCGACGTCAGCTTCTGGGTTGCGTTTCTGCAAGGCTGCCACAAAGGGGCTAAATAAGGGCTTAGGTACGCAGTCGAGGGATCCAGCATAGCTCCGCCCGAGGTCGCGCAGGAGGATATCCATCGACGCCCCGTCCATGATGGCGTGGCTCATTTCGAGAACGCAGTAGACGACGTTATTGTTTTTTCCAAGATTCCTGTTGTAGAAGACAGAAAGGCGATGTTGCGGTGTGCCGGGTTGATACTGCATTGGCTCAATATTCTGGACCATTGTGCGCATCTCCTCTTCTCCGGCCTGGCACTCGTGGACTGTGAGCAACGATCCAATATCAACCTGCTTCAGTACAACTTGATCATAACTCCCTGCACGCGTCTGGCTGATGGCATCAACAAAGACGGTCCGGAGTAACGCGTGGTGTTGTACGACTCGTTCCCACGCTTGCACCAGACGAGTAACGTCCACAGCCTTGTCACCGAGGCTGACCTGGAATGCCCGACGCACGGCGTACACATTTCCATCCTTGGTCCTGCTAACCAGCAGCCCCTGTTGGATGGGCGAAGCCGGGTAGATGTCTTCGATTCCCTCCCAGTTTCCGTCTCCCACTAGCAAAGGCAGCTTGGACTGTTCGAAAGCGGCGAGGTCCTCGTGGGCAAGGTCCGGTACCAGCGTAAAGTCTCCAGCTGTAAGCCTACTGCTCATGCTCGGCAGCGTGGCGGCAGCCTCAATCAAGACTCGCCGACAGCTCGACACCCACTCGAGGATGCGCTCTTGATGCCGCATCCCACGATTCCACGCAAAGCCGAAGCGCAGTGCGCCTTGTACAATAACAGCCGAGATCTCAAACAACGCAAAGCGCTGCGCGGCACGCCCAAAATCTGCCGTCGGGCTGCCCGAGTGCGCCTCACCAGCCATGTGCGAAGCGGGCTGGAACAAGGCACCGGCACGCTCGAGCTGCTGGTAGCGGCCGAGGAAGTTGAATGAGATCTCCATGTCCTTGTGATCGGCACCCCATTTTTCAATTCCCTGGGTGTTGTGGAACCTCGCCGCAAAATACGGCCGTCCGTTGCCTGGGACGCGGCGACGGAGGTCCTTTACCTGAATAAGGGCGTCGGTGAAGGCAGTGGGAGACGACAGAGCGATGGGCAAGAGGGTTGTGAACCAACCGATGGTGTGCGAGATGTCAATTTCGTCCTCGGCGCTGGCCGAAGGCGGCTCGCGGCCGTGACCTTCGTTGAAGATGGCCGGGGTCGGGCGGTCTGTAAAGGTAGAGTGGAAGGACCAAAGGAGCGCGGCCAGAAGCAGATCGACCGTCTCGGTGCGGAACGGGACATGGCAATGAGAGAGGAGCGCCGTGGTTGTGTCTGTGTCGAGCTCAAAACCTTCGCATACCACGTCGCCATATAGGTTGGGGAGCCCCTGCATGTCCCAGTAATCAAATCGCGCGGGCGGAACTTGGACGGTTGAGGGAAGCACCTGGCTTAGCTGCTGGCTGCGGCAGTCGTCCATCTGCAGCTCCATCCACTTCCGGAACGTGAGGGAGGGATGCCCAGCAAGCAGCTCCTTGGCAGCCGTAGGGTTCTCCAGAATCTCTTCCATCTCCTCAAGTATCACTCGCCACGAAACGAGGTCAATGACAAGATGGTGCGCCGTCATGAACAATATTTGGTGGCCGCCATCCTCCACAGCAAACAGCTCTGCTGCAAAGAGAGGGCCTCGACGGACGTCCAAGCAGCCTTGAGCGCTGGAGATGCCGGTATCAATCTCATTTGCAGAAGTCATTGTGTTGGTGCGGAAACGGTACGACGAACCCACGTCAGATGTAATAAATTGCCGCCATTGTCCATCCTCTTGGCTTGGCTCGAAGCGTGCCCTCAACATAGCATGCCGCCGTACTAAAGCTTCGATAGCATCTCTAATAGCTGTCGCATCGACGGGGCGGCCAAGGCGGAGACAGAAGCTCTGGTTGAAATGCTGGTCACCTTGGGCCTCACCACGGACCTGGAAGTGATATTGCTGGATCGGGGAAAGGCCGAAAGGAATGTTGAGAAGCTCGTCATCCTCTCTCTCGCCTTCTGACCTCCGGTTGCTTTGCGTCATGCGCCTGGCCCCTGCGGCCAGCTGCCGCAGTGACTTAGCCCGGAGAACCTCCTGAACCGTCAAGCCAAGGTGAGCCTTTTTAGCGCGACTTGCGCAGGCCATAGCAGAGATGGAGTCACCGCCGAGACTAAGGAAGCTGCGATCGTCAAGACCGATCTGTGCTGCGGGAAGGTTTAGGACCACGCTCCAGATATCCCGCAGTGTGATCTCTATTTCTGTTAGGGGATTGCTTTCGCTACCCCCTGAAGACTCTGTCGCCTGGGCGGGATTATGACCCATGATGATGCGCTGACATTCCTCGGTACTAATGACGTCCTCCACCCAGGTAGTGACGGCTTTGCGGTCCATCTTGCGGGAGGTGAGCATTGGCACGGCGTCGACACAGAGCCATACCGAAGGAATCATGTACGCTGGGAGGCGTGCGCTCAACCGCTCGCGGATGTGCTGCAGAATAGGCTCGGTGACGGACGGGTCCCCGACCAGACTCAGCACAGGACCATTCGTTTTTTGACTGTCATGAGTTCCATTGATGGTGGGTTTGGACAGCTCAGCGAGAGACAGCACGGCAACGAGCCGTTTCTCGAGAGGGCCCGATTTGGGAAGGAGGATCAAGGCGTGCTGAACACTGTCATCCACCGCCAAATGGTGCTCGATCTCACCGAGCTCGATACGTTGACCATGCACCTTTACTTGGGTGTCCTTGCGTCCAACGTAACTGAGCGAACCTGAGACGGAGTTGTACCGCGCCAGGTCGCCTGTCTTGTAGAAGCGACGGCGGCGGGCACTCAGCTGCGCCCAGGCGGGGTCAAAAATAAAGCTCTGCTCCGTCTTAGCAGGGTCGTTGAGGTAGCCCCTCGACAAACTTGGTCCCTCGAGGAGCAGCTCGCCAACGCAGCCGACAGGTACCAGACGATGGTGGTCGGCAGGGTCAACGAGCCAGCAGCGCATGCCACAGGGCAATCCAATATCAGCGGGCTCGGTGTCCGGTCCAACATGCGAGTTAACCACGGCAGCGACAGAGCTCTCGGCCGGCCCATAGCCATTTATGAGAGTGATGTACGACCAGGTGGCGATGTGCGAGAGCGCCATGGCCTCTCCGGCAAGGATGAGCCTGCGCAATCCTGGGACAGCGGCTGGCGAGAGGAAGCCGATGAACGACGGCGTAAGCGCGGCATGGTTGACACGCAGGCGGTCGATAGCGCCGGCGAGATCGTTGAGCCGCTCATGCTCGTCTGGGACGCAGACGCAACCCCCCGTCATGAGCGAGGTAAGTATCTCTACGAGGCTGGCGTCAAACGTGTGTGCCGCGAATTGCAGCATCCGGCTAGTATTGTCCTGGTGCTGCGCTGGGCCATGCGAGCGGGCGCTGGAGCAAAACGCCCGGTGCTCGATAACGGTTCCCTATTTGGAGGAGACCCAAGTTAGAGGGACCAAAACAGTATGGATATCGTTATGGGCGAGCTTACCTTGGGCTTGCCGGTAGACCCCGACGTGAAGATGACATACGCTGCGTTAGTGCTAGACACGGGGGGCAAAGGACTTACCGGTTGGCCCGTGGGCTCGGCCACGGTAGCGTTGTCTATAGGGAGGATTTGGTCGGCCACGCCACTAAGCAGAGGCACCAGGTGACGGGAGCATAGCACGAGATGCGCGTTGACCGAGTCGCAGAGGCCTCGGAGCCTCTCGACGGGATGAGATGGGTCCAAGGGGACAAACGCCGCACCGGCCTTCAAGACGGCGAGCATTGCCACGATGGTCCATTTCTAGGATGTCTTGTTAGTTTGCCGCCAACCGGGTCAGCTGGGAATGACAGTGCGTGCATACCGATTTTTCAAAGCATAGTGGGATTAGGACCTCTGGGCCGACCCCGAGCTGTACCAGCCGGGCAGCCAGGGAATTGGTGACGTCGTCCAGCTCACGGTAGGTAAACGAACCATCCCAGGCGCAGACAGCCTCGGCGTCGGGCTGCTCGAGAACCCGGTCGGTAATGACATGGTGGATGCAGCGATCGAGGGGTTCGATCGGGCAGGCCTCGTTCCATGTGTTGATCTGATTCAGGTTTGCGTGGCTCAAACAATCCAGCCCGCTGAGCCGGGTATTAGGCGGGCTGGAGACGAGGCTCGAGATTATCTTGGCCAGGGTGCTGGCCACCAAGATGGCCTGAGCCGTGGGCATGCCGGTAAGGTTGGCGTTCCATTCTAGAAACAGGCTGAAATTTTCCTCAGTGTTTTTCTTCACGAGGAGACGGAGCTGTTGGCTTTGGTGAAGTTTTGGCAGTAGGGCTGATGTTGGTGTTGGGCCAAAGCCCCACAGCACGATGATCGTATTAAAGACGGCGATCGGTTGATCCGGGTGATCTGGATGATCGCCGTCACTGACGCTGGCACTGACAGCGGTCGTTGCCGCCTTGGCACGGTCCAGCACTTCGGAAACCGACATGGCATCATTGAGAAGGAAGCGTGCAGCAACAGGTTGGGACTCATCAGAATCGGACCCGACATGTTGGAAGCCGAAGCTCACATGGTCCTGCCCGGTATAACAACGCAGCAGCAATGCCCAGGCTGTCACGAGCACGGCGCCGAGCGCGTCACCTGCATCTGTCTTGGACAGAGCCAACAACTTGTCCGCGTCCGCTGGCTCCTCCAGAGATACCCGGGCCGATGCGACTTGTCGGCGCGCGGCAGCGTCATCCTTCAAGGGGCGCCCGAACCGCGGGAACCTGGTGGATTCGGTAGGATGCATGATTTGCGAGGCGGAAGAGTGTATCCAGGTAGTCGGAACGGTACACGAGGCAGAAGCGGAGCGGTACGGAGCGGAGCGCAGCGCAGCGCAGACAGACAGTGCAATCAACAAAAGAAGAAATGCGGATGTCGATTGACTGATAGGTAATTATTGAGCATATGCACTGTCGATTCGTTTCGAACCGTGTACACACATGTAGGTTATATGGCCAAGTCGATGCGGGCTGCCAACTCCCAACTACTAATCGTGCTAGTACTGTACCCAGGTACCCTTACATTACCGTACTCGTGGTTCCGCCTCTTCTTGCAGCACCTTGCCATAGGCCTCAGAGCCTGCGGACTGTGCGCCATTGTTTCCTCTCGCCCAGCAGAGGGAATGATCCGTGAGAACCGAAGACGCTACGGACCACCCGCCAGCCGGTGCTAGGGTAACATCTGGAAAAAGTCCTGTTTTTTTTTTATCGTCATAATTTCCCTTTCGCCCCGGGGCTAGATCTCTATCCCGCTTGCCATTGCCAAGAACGATCGCCAGACGGGGAAAGCGGATCATTACCATCAGGTCATGGGCGAGAGATCGACAGCGGGATAGCAGAGTTTGGCAGGTTGACACCTGCATTCCGTCTCTTGGCAGGTGGAGGCCAGAATCTTGGAACAAGGCAAGGTAGCGTGGGATGTGGGGAACGGGTTGGGGAGGCTGTTTTTAAACCAGACCGGGGAGTTATGACAGGTCATCGTGCCATGGAACAGGGTTGCTCCATCTCTGACCTGGAAACCGACTTGTAGATCGATTCTACAGCTCGATAGGCTCGGCCAATTGGACAGACGCAGCCACCGCGTACGCCCAGTCGGCCACTGCCGAAAGCGTAACGTTTTTCCAGCGAGGTACACGGCACAGGGCGCGGAACAAGGCGGGAATTATGGCTTAGACGGGCGGCAAGGCGCAATAGGGGGGCCAGCTGAGGTGCCAACGGCGACTCAGCTCATGGTAATTAGGTCGGTGGCACCCGCGCCACCTACGCACCTTGCATGCCGGTACCATCAAAACCGCCGAACGGGTGTATGTCGACATCCTCCAGCAATGCGGTCCCCCATGCGGCCGGCGTTCGCCAAGGTCGCCGAACGGGGTCGGGACTCAGGAACCAAACGAATCAGCGCCCGCGCTAACCGGTTCCCACCATCAAACGTGCCGGCAAACCTGCCGGAGAGAATCAAGGTTTGGTGCGGTACCTGCTCTCTCGCCTTTCACAGCCGGTGGCGGGCCGGGACCCGGCTGGGGGCCGCTCAGCCAGCGTCAATAGTCTCGGCGAGGAGCGACCGACTGCACCGCAACGTTGCAGTAGAGCCGCATTCGCGCAGGCCCCAGTGGTTGGTGGACCATTCAAAGCGCATATATGAGGTCAAGGTGCCCTGCTGTCATAGTATGATCGCCCACAGCTAAGCCGACGGCGAGGTAAAGATCGTCGAGCAAAAAACGGGACGCATATTAGAATGCAACTTATCTCGCGAGCAAAACCCGCCTGATGCCGTGACCAGGGGTCCAATCGCTGAGAAACAAGTATGGCCTCATTCCCGCCAAACAGATGTCGCCTTTCTGACGCATTGTTACGCCGCATGGCCGGAAACGTGGAAAAGCTGAGGGCTAGATTGGTCTAGAAACAGGGAAGCTGAAAAACAAGTTCATGGTCCTGGTTCGTCGTCTTGTTCTTTTTTACCGGGACCACAGAACCACGATTATGTTGCGAAGAAGGGACCGGGGGAAAAAATGTTGGGACAAATGACGGGATGAAATTAATATGCACCTACGTAGCCTGCTGTATGGTCTGCGGAACTCGGTTCTCATGTCTCTGAATTGTCCTGGTCGATCCCGATCCTGCTTCTCCAGTGTTGGCTCACCTTGCTCACCGTGGTTCCACGGCGATCGCGAACAGAGAGCACAGACTGATATCCGACGCTGGCAACTATGGCCCAGCCGTCTGGTTCTCTTTGTGCCCGTATCGACGACTCCTTCGGGCCTCATGCCGGGAGTTGTCGTGGTGGCTTCGACTTTACGCTTCTCTTTGAAGAGGCAATCCTCACGCTTCTGCCCCATGCACTCGTCCTTTTCGTCATCCCTCCGCGGCTCTGGTACTTGCGGAAGCGTGCGAAGAAGGTGGCCGCAGGAAATCACCTTGCGACCCTCAAAATTGTGAGTTTTTCACTTATTGTTTCTCGCTGGTAAAATAACCCCCCTTCCACCCCTATTTTTTTTTTTTTTTTTTTTTTTACTTCTTTTTGCTGACTGCGGCTATTTTCGCCTACCTATAGTCGGCCTGGCTTGCCCTTGCCGCTCTGCAGCTGGCTACGTTAATCCTGTGGGCCAATCCTTCGGCCGTCTCAACCCGGGCCTCTATAGCTGCCGCGGCCATCAAGACACTCACCACAATTAGCTTGTGCCTGCTCTCATACAACGAACATGGTCGCGTTGTCCGCCCTTCCAGTCTCTTGAACATCTTTGTGTTTTGTACACTCCTCTTTGACATTGCCCACGCAAGGACTTTGTGGCTTCGTTCCTCGGACTACCTGAACTCCATCATCGCCTACATCTCTGCTGCTGCCGTGGCCGTCAAGGCGTCTGTCCTTGTGCTTGAGACGCTGAACAAGCGTCGCCTGTTGCGTCCCGAGTATCAAAGCTACCCGCCCGAGGCCGTCAAAGGCATCTTCGATCGTTTCTTCTTCTGGTGGTTGAATCCGCTCTTCGTCTTGGGTTTCAGACGTGTGCTAGATGTCGACGACCTTTTTGTGCTCGACAAGCATCTCGGAGCCTCTTACTGCCAGAAACGTTTCCTGGCGGGTTGGTCACCAGGTGAGCTCTTTTCTGCTTTTTTCCGTCATGCGTGCATCCGACTGATCGTCAGCAGAGGGAAAGAAATCACCCTTCTCACTCTTGTTGTCATCATTCAAGATCTTGAAAGCGTCCTTGCTCCAGACAATCCCGCCACGAGCTTGTCTCACAGCGCTCACCTTCTGCCAACCGTTCCTCATCAACCGGACAATCCGGTTGACCCAAGAGCCCATTACCAATGAGACGACGCAAAATGGCTATGGCCTCATTGGTGCCTACTTGTTGGTTTACGTCGGCATCGCTGTAAGCGGATAACATTTCCTTGGTCCCGCATCGACGGCCTGCTAACACGCACCTAGATCTCCATGGGCCAGTACCAGCACCGGACTTACCGCACCATTACAATGGTCCGCGCAGGTCTCATTTCCATCATCTATCGGAAGACGGGTACTCTCAAACTTGGGGACGTAGACCCTGCCGCATCCATGACTCTGATGAGCGCCGACATGGAGCGCATCGTTCAGGGCTGGCAGACGATGCACGAGATCTGGTCCAACCTCATTGAGGTCGGCGTGGCTATCTTCCTGCTAGAGCAACAGCTGGGGGTCGCTTGCGTCGTGCCGGTTGCGGTATCCATCGGTAAGTCCAGCGCTTGGGTAGCCCCCCGCTGCTGGGCGAGGTCATATCTAACCAATGGAACAGTATCGCTTCTGGGGTCTATGGTCGCCATGAACTTCATCATGTCCCGCCAGGCAATGTGGCTCGAAGCCATTGAGCGGCGCATCTCAGCCACATCGGCCATGCTGGCGTCCATGAAGGGCATCAAGATGTCCGGCCTCAAGGATACGCTGCTGGCGAGCCTGCAAGCGCTACGGGTTGACGAGTTGCGCATATCGAAGCGCTTCCGCAGATTGCTCATATGGAACATGACCTTCGGTAAGCTGCGGATCTCCTGTGTCTAGTCGCTCAAATAGCTAATGCGGTGACTGTAGCGTATGTGACCCAAGTCTTCGCGCCCGTCTTAACTTTTGCCGTCTTCTCTGTCCGCGCTCGAGACACCCGGGACAGGACACTGGACACGGCGCGCGTTTTCACATCGCTCTCCTTGTTTGCCCTGTTAGCAGAGCCCCTTGCGTCGCTAGTGATGGCGCTGGCAACCTTCCTAGGCGCCGCCGGCAGCTTCACCCGCATCCAACAGTTCCTCGGGTCAGCTGAGCGGGTTGATACGCGCAAGCTGGACAAGTCGGGGTCCGACGCAATCACGGTCGAAGGGGCCTCCTTTGGATGGGATCCCGAAAAACCGGCCCAGCTAAGTGACATTACCTTGTCGATCCCCTGGAGCAAGTTCACCATGATTGTGGGCCCTGTCGGCTGCGGCAAGTCGACGTTGCTGCAAGCTTTGCTGGGCGAGATCCCGACCATGGAGGGCTCGGTACGTCTTGGCTCCAACAGCGTCGCCTTCTGTGCCCAGAGCGCCTGGCACATCAACGGTACAATCCGGCAGTCTATTTTGAGCGAAGCGCCCTTCGATGAGAAGTGGTACGACCGTGTTGTCCACGCCTGCGCCCTCCGCCGTGATTTTAGAGAGCTGCCCATGGGAGACTCATCGCGCATCGGGAGCGGCGGGATCGCGCTCAGCGGTGGGCAGAGCCAGCGTATTGTACGGAAGCCGTCTGTTCATTCACCAGCAATTGGTTCCAGTGCTGACTCGTACAGGCACTCGCCCGAGCTATCTACGCTCGTAGAGAGATCGTCATCCTAGACGATGCACTGAGCGGGCTAGACACCTCGACCGAGAACCACGTGTTCGAAAGCCTTCTCGGGGAGAAGGGCATCCTCCGCGAGATGAACGCAACCGTGGTGCTAGTTTCTTCGTCAGGCAAGTTGTTCCATCCCCCTGGCGATGTACAACACGCACGGCAGCTAGTGTTCATGCTAATATCCATGCCACAGTTAAACGCGTCCCCTACTCGGATCACATCATCTGCCTCGGCCCTGACGGTAAGATGGCCGGCCAAGGAAGCTTTGCTGAGCTGAACGATGCCGGGGGATACATCACGTCTCTGTCTCTGTCTGAAGCCAACAAGACTCAGGCCACTAATGTCAGCGATGAGGATTTTGAGCAAAAGATCAGCCAAGAAAAGGACCGTCCTGACATGACTGTGGTCTATCCCAAGGAACGTGGCTCTGAAGGCTCGCTTTCTTCGAGCGAGACCCTTGGTATCCGTGACCCCGAGGCCGAGATGAGCCGGCAAACTGGTGATGTGCAGATCTATATGTACTATGTCAAGTCCGTCGGCTGGTGGGCGAGTATGGTCTTTGTTGCTGCCATTTGCGGCTTTGTGTTCTGCATCTCGTTCCCAAGTAAGTGCAAGCCTTCATTCTAATATGCCCTCTCGAGTCTGGATTGCTCACCATGCCTATGATAGATGTTTGGGTACAGTGGTGGGCGGCCGCCAACGAACAGGAACCCAATTCTCGACTCGAGTATTGGTTAAGTGTCTATGCAGCACTCGGATGTGCGGCAATTGTGTGCTTGTTTGTGAGCTGCTGGTGAGTACCTATCTAGCAACATTGACGGGTGCATGACGGCGCAATGGATATTGACCTGGGCCCTCTAGGCAAATGATCATTACCATGGTACCGCGAACGGGGGAGAGGTTCCACCTCTCCATACTTAAGACTGTGCTCAGGTATGTTGATAGAACCAGATGTCTGTAACTTGATTCTGACTTAGGGAATAGCGCGCCGATGTCGTTTTTTGTCAACACGGACTCGGGCGTCACCATGAACCGCTTCAGCCAGGACCTTCAGCTGATTGACATGGAGCTGCCCATCGCCGCTCTCAACACTTTCACAAGTAAGTGGCTTCGTGTTGCCACTTCTAAGCCCTATACATCTCGCCTTCCGCTCTAACAGATCTCACTCAGCATTAATCCTCTGCATCGCGCAGATGGCCCTTATCGGCGTAGGGTCCGTTTACGCGGCCATTTCTTTCCCTATCGTCATCGTGATCCTGTACCTGGTTCAAAAGATCTATCTCCGTACCTCACGGCAGCTGCGTCTCATGGACCTCGAGACCAAGGCCCCGCTCTACTCCTTGTTCGAGGAATCCCTAAGCGGGCTCGCCTCAATCCGTGCTTTCGCATGGCAAGACACGCTGCGGGATAAGAACCACGCCCTCCTGGACCGTTCTCAGCGGCCGTTCTACCTCTTGTTCGCCGTACAGCGCTGGCTCACGCTTGTCTTGGACCTGCTCGTGGCCGCGGTGGCGGTGATACTTGTGGTGCTGTCCGTTGAGCTTCGCGGCACCGTAAGCGCCGGCGGCGTCGGGCTTGCGCTGCTCGGAGTGATCCAGTTCAGCCAAAACGTCAAGTTGCTAGTCACCTTCTGGACCATGCTCGAGACGCACATCGGCTCGGTTGCGCGTATCAGGAGCTTCACCGAGACGACCATGCCGGAGGACCAGCCTGAGGAGAATCATACACCCCCCCCGGACTGGCCGTCGGCTGGCGCTATCGAACTGAAGAATCTGTGCGCCACCTATGGGTAAGCGTTCCCACGTAAAACCATATTAACTGTTGATTAATCGTGACGATTATTAGGGAACGGGCCAGCGACAACCTTGTGTTGAAGGATATCTCTCTTTCCATCAAGGCTGGCGAAAAGATTGGAATCTGCGGGCGAACAGGTAGCGGTAAGACCTCTCTCATCATGACCCTCTTCCGGCTGCTAGACCTGCAAAGCGGATCAATACTTGTCGATGGTGTGGATATTTCTACGCTCCCTCGGCAAGAGGTCCGCCGTCGCATCGTCGGCGTGCCACAGCAGACCTTCCTCCTCAAGGGCTCCGTGCGTCTCAACGCGGACCCAACTGGAGAGTCGTCGGACGAGGCGATAATAGACGCCCTCGAATGCGTGCAACTCATCGACCTCGTTGAAAAGAACGGCGGCCTGGACGCCGAGATCGAGGCGCTGAACCTGTCGAGCGGGCAGAAGCAGCTCTTCTCGCTCGCCCGCGCCATGCTACGCCCCAGCACCGTTCTCGTCCTGGACGAGGCCACTAGCAGGTAAGCCTTTTGCCCCTTTCCTTGACCTTTATTACTATGGCAACCCAGCTCACATACTCGTTCTCCTTCCCTAACTGCAGCATCGACGTAAAGACTGAAGAGACGATACAACGTCTAATCCGCAAGCGATTTGCGAACCACACCATCATCGCCGTCGCGCACAGGCTTGACACTATCATGGACTTTGACAAGGTGGCTGTCCTGGACGCAGGAAGGCTCGTCGAGTTTGACAGCCCATACGCCCTTCTGGACGTGCCCGGGTCTGCCTTCTCCAGGCTGTACAACGCGTCGCTGGACAATGAGTCGGATGAGCTATGAAGTAGTGACTGTATATACTTTATTTCTGGGTAACCGTTGGTTCGGCTTCCCTTTTAAGCCTAGAGTTGTAGATGAATAAAACGTCGGTAAATACTGTGGTTAACCGGAGTTCAATTGTGACAATATTTGCGCAAGGATTGTCCCGGTGTCCGTGCTCGACATATCGAAACCACAAGGGTTTGCAAGAATAGCGGTCTCCAGCATAACATCTAATAAATCTCTTCGCAGTTTACTCGGGGCCTAGCCGTTCATTAATATGTGTGGCTGACGTGACTGTGCCAAGTCAGATGCCAAGATGTTGGAAGAGGGCATAAGGAGAGCAATGACCCGCTCGGATTGGCGTTCAAACGATACGCATGAATCTAGCTTGATTTATAAATGACAATTATTAGGTACTTTCTGTGGCTTGGGCACCAGGAGTAGATCCCAGGACCGGTCGACGTTTTTCTTCACTCCTTTATCTAACAACCTTATGAAATGAGACCTCTGCCGGGCTTTGTGTCTCGATTGGGATAATTATTGCTGGGTTAGCGCGCTATGATATGCAATTGGCTTTTCCCCAGTCTGCATTTGGGCACTGCTAAGCTTTGTGCCCCAGGATGTGTCCCAGGATGATTCACAGTCACGAGTACTAACTCCGCATACCTAAGCCAACCCGGTGCCCGGGGCTGTGTACACGGTATTGTGCACGCAACAGGGATGATCACAGTCAGACATCGGAGTTAGGCTGTCTTTTCGCTGGGCGCTTTCAACAAGGCTGCCACACACCCCTTGTGCTATTGGATGGTTACCCGTTTGAGATTAGCTGATGAGCAGGATCTCGGTACGCCAACGTGCCACAGCATTGGGGATTTTCATTACTGTAGTCTTCCTATCTGCAGATTCGGACCAAGGTCCTTGGGTATCATGCGGCTTTGCCATGATGGCACATACGCTTGCGATGCCGTACCTGCAGTTGAGATAGCTATAATCGCAGCGGCTAGCGTGATGAACGGTCTAGCCCACCGACGATTAGGAGCCTCACTGTTCATCCGCTAGAGGAACATATCGTTGTATGAATCGTGTGGGTCCTCATGTGCATTTCCGAGAGAATGGTCCGAGGGAATCTCGGTATGTTCGGACGGCTCGTACTGCAACTAATATGCGTTGTTAGGCTATCGACCTGCTAACTGTTTCCGGTACTTCTTCGACCGCCTCAGCCTTACGAAGTGCGATGATGCAACCCCCCATTACATCTCTCATCAGGATGGAGAGACTGCATGACCTTTGCCTGGCGTTGTGCACCTGCAGCGGATTGGTAGACAATGAGCTAGGTGTGTGACAAGTCGGACCTGTCCAATCTCAGCCGGCATGCCACCCCGAATATTGCCCAACCAAATCCCGTGCTCGTGGCCCTCCCTCTCAAGAAGGATGGCAGCACCGAAGAATGATGGGCTGGCGGGCCCGAAAGCTCTTACGATTAAAGTTGGGCCATATCCCAATGAACATGTGGGGATCTAACAGCCCTATAATCTGCCAAAGCTGCACCAGCTTCATTCAATCATAGACCTTTAGTCCTATCTCGTCAGAAAAAAACATGGCGACCCGCTATCACACATCCGGCTCTAGTTGCTGGGACCATACTGCCGACCAGCGGATTGGACTCATCGCCGATGGACTTGCTGGTAATGACGAAATACGCAAAAAGCTTCCGGGCCTGCGTACCTTGCTAAAGGAATACGTCGACCCTGATGTTCCTATTGAACCGGCCGACTTCCAGCGACGCCTGCTCCAGGTGTTCAGACAGTCCGACTCTGATTTTGCTTACCAGGAGTGCCTCAAGAGACTCACTGAGGACGAGAGGGGCCGCATCGAAAAGTTTGTCGCCGAAGATCAATCTTTGGACGATGTCTCGCGTGACTTTGACATGTGCGTGAGCATGGGGGTTCGCGAACACCTAAAGCACCTCACTGGCGTGGATTGCGCCTTGGTCTCGTCCGCCGGCGTCCAGATATTGGCGACAGCATCTCCGGCAGGAGCCAAGGCAGCTGGCCTCGACGACCGTAAACCGGTCGAAGTCGACGGCCTGAGCGGCAGTGGCCGCTTCGACTGGCTGAAAGGAAAGGACAATATCTTCGTCGCGTTCCTGCGCAAGTTGAAGGACTTGTTCATGGGCCGTGGGTGTGAGCACAACGTCATCGTGAGTGGACTGTGGAAGAGAGAATCACGACGGAAGGGCAGGGAAGAAGTACTGACAGTCGCAGGTCTACAAGGATGCCAAATTCCAAAATTGGGGACTGGGCATCGAGTACGTCCCGCAATACACCTGCATCCCCAACTCGGTCACCGGGGTGCAACGGATCGTCAAATATGCCAAAGACCACGACATGGGCGTGCGTTGTGCGGGCTTTCGCCATTCTTGGGCTCCCATCTTCGGCAGACAGGGACAGATCACCATCTCGATGCTGAACCTGGCGGAAGCGACCACGATTCCCAATTTCACGGCGCTGTCCAAGATTCTCCCGGACTGGCTGCTCCACAAAACCGAGCTGCAGACCATCGAGGTTGTATCGGGCACTCCCCGCATCAAGGGTAACGCCTTGGTGCGCGTCGGCGCCAGCACGACAAACGAGCAGATGCGACGCTGGTGTGTGGAGAACGATCAGTACACGTACCCGCTAAACGTGATCATGGTGGAGATGACGGCGGGAGGTACAAACGCACCCATATGCCACGGAGCTGGGCGCCGTCACGGAACCCTCAGCGACATCGTCCGCAGAGTCGAGTATGTCGACTGCAACGGCAAGTTGCGGGTCGTCAGCAACCCTGATCACCTTCGCGCCGCCGCGGGATCCTTCGGGCTGATGGGAGTCATCACCCACCTGACTCTAGAATTCCAGCCCATGACGTACGCGCTGATGAAGCCCGAAAAATTGCCCGTGCTGCGTGCAATCCCGCCACCGGCCGACATGAAGGAGGATGACATCCCGCCGGCGCTACGCCTTCCCAGCTTGACAAAGGCCGAGCGGGAAGAGGATCTCCGTCGCTTCAAGGAGAGGGCCACAAACGACTACTACACCGAGTGGTTCTGGTTCCCATATGCGGACCAGTGCTGGGTCAACTGCTGGAACGACACGCCGGACGGCTCCGGGGTTGAAGACTATCCCAACAACCTGCAGACGTTCCTCATGTTCCTCTCGCAGTTCACCGTCAACGTGTTGCAAAACGCACCCATCCTGGACGAGCTGATCAGTTCCCTGCATCTGGACGAAGCGGCAGTCACGCTCATCTCGGAAGCGGCCATGTTCGCCTTGCCGGCATGGGACGAGCCGGTCAAGACGTACCTGACAGACGCGCTCCATTTCCAACGGGGGATCCAGAATGTTCGCGTCCTAGACGTTGAGGTAGAGATTCCGCTGCAGCCTACGGCCGAGGACCCAACCGTTCCCGATTACGAAGTGGTGCAGCGGGCTTGGTGGGACGCTATCCTAACATGCTACCGGCACCGCAAGACGGCGCCGCAGCGCATGCCGCTCGAGATGCGTATCATGGGTGGCAGCGACATCGTAATGGCGCCCCAGCGCGGCAACACGCTTGGGACGTGCGCCATCGAGGTGTTGACGTTGACAGCGGCGAGGGACTTGTGGATCCCCTACGTCGAGGATGTGCTGTCGAAATGGATGTCGTACACAGATGCGGACGGAAAGAAGCTGAGGACCCGGCCCCACTTGGCGAAGCAGTGGAACGGTATCAAAGTCGACGGTAGACCGTGGGCTGACAAGCTGAAGAACGAGGACTACGTCGAGGAGCGACGGGAGTTCAAGACGCTGCTGGCCGAGATTGGCAAGAAGCACGGGTGGACATTGCAGGATTTGAAGAAACGCTTCTCGAACGATTTCTTTGACGACTTCTTTTTCGATGATATCTAGCGGTTATTGATGTTATTGTTTTGTAATCCACGCTGCTAGGTCGCCTTCTTTTCATTTCATTTCATTTCATTTTAACGTACAATGATAAGCGAGCGACGCAGACAATCGAGTGGCGCACTTTAACAGGATTTGGTGGCCAGCGCACGAAAGAGTGCTAGTAAATTGTTAGAGAGCTTAACATTTTTATATCATCATTTCGTGCGCGGGCCACCAAATCCTGTTAAAGTGCGTCGCTCGCTTGTCTGCGTCGATCGCTTATCATGTACGTTATTTTATCTTATTTTTCTTTTCTTTTCTTCTTTTTTCTTCTTTTCTGCGCTGCTGGTCAGCTGCATGCCCGATCGGCAGCGGGGTCCGCGGAAAGTTGGGGAGAAAAAGCAAGGCGGTGGCTGAAACTGCGCTTGCCCTAAAGTAGGTACCGATCAGAAGCGCTGCGGAGACCGAGGCCAGAAGGCGCGACCCGAGTTGCTGGGTCAGGCGACCAGCCAAGATAAACTAGCGTCAGAAGCTCTGCCTCGTGGAGATTTCAAAGTCCCACAAATCCGGGCCTTCTCCATTTCAAGTAGTGCCACGGCACGCGTCGGACATCTCCCTACTCTACTGGACGCACGCATTGACAAAACGGTGGTGGCTCCGTGACCCCTTTTGGATTTAGTGGTTTGCCATGACCGCCTGTGCGGATGCTGCTAGCTCGTCATCGCTTGCCTACCTCGCCTACCAGGGGTTCCTCGCGTGGAAAAACTCGGTGACTATCCCTGTAGGCCAGATCACCCTCCCGTCCCCGGACTGCCGCCTCAACAAACGAAACCACGCGGCAGCCCGGCCGTCCAGATGGGATGTCAAATGGCTCACAGTCGTCGTGGCCCATCATGATGGAGTGGACAGACCGCGGCACACAGCTCTTTGCGTGTGCTGTTTCGATGGCCATCATCTCGACCATCTTCGTTACCCTCCGCTTCATCACACGTGGCTGCGTCCTCCACGTGCTGGGCCCGACGGATTGGTTCATGGCGGTAACGCTGGTAGGTTGTGACACCAACCCCCACACTACATCCATCCCTCCATCCATCCATCCATCCAAACATACATACGTACATGCTGCCCGGTTATCGCGATGCTACAACAACCACTACTACGAGAGTACGGATCACGCTTCTGACGTCGCTACTAGCTCCTCTCCATCTCCAACACAGTCTGCGTCGGCTTTCGTAGGTCTTCCGATTTCCAATCCTTTGCGGGACCCCGTGCTGACCATGGCTCCACAGACGTCGCCAATGGCCTCGGCCACCCCATCTTCTCTCTCTCTCCCGAAGAGCAGAAGACCTTTCTCAAGGTAGGTTCCCGCCCAGCTGCAGCTTGATGTTCGGAACAAATCATTAATCCCGCCCTCTAGCTCATGTTCGCCAGTTTCTTGATTGGCGGCACTAGCCTAGTCTTGACCAAGATATCCATCCTGTTGCTGTTTGTCGACATTTTCGTCATGAACATGATGCGCAGGGCCGCGTTTGTCGTCATCACTGCCGTGACGCTCTACGGCCTCTGGCTGGTCTTCTCCAACATCTTCTTCTGCATTCCCGTGCAGTCGTTTTGGGATCTTACGATTCCTAACCGTAGGTGCATCAACGGCCCTATGAAATGGTACGCAGACGCCGGGTTGAACCTCGCCCTCGACTTAATCATCTTCTTCCTGCCGCTGCCCATCGTCAAGTCCCTGACGCTGCCGTGGAGGCAGAAACTGTGGCTCTACTTTGTCTTCGCCTTGGGCTTCTTGTACGTACCTTCCTAGTCCAAGCAAAATCCGGACCGAGTCGCCTAACCAGACTCGAACAGCGTCTGCATCATGTCGGCGCTCCGAGTTTACTTCCTCTGGGTTACCGTAACCAGTCACTCGTCGTGGGCTGCCATGGAGATCGCCACCTGGTCCGTCATCGGCATAAACGTGTCTATTGCTGTCGCCTGCATCATCACCCTCAAACCACTTGTGGCAAAGCTCTGCCCGCGCCTGTTGACGGGCGACGAGTCCCATAACGTTTACGACCTCCCTCGCCCGCCCACCATTTCATCAACGCCATGTCGGCTTCGCGGTTTCATCATGGACTAAATATGGGTTTCCTTTGTACTGTCTGTATATCTCTGGCATATGTCATGTTCGTTATTAGCATTCTGTGGTTGAGCATTACCGGATCTGAATAGAAGCGGGGAATGGCAGATCGGTGCTTAAGCACACTCGGGCGGGTAACGTCCCATCCTCGTCTATCACTTCGTCTCGCCGCGCTGAACGCACTTCATACCGTCCGCGTCCTTGATACCCACCATCCAGTCCCTATCAATTCTTGCTTCTCCCGCCATCTTTCTCTCCCGCTTGCTAATTCCCTATCCATCCCAATAAATATGGCAAACCCGTTTGCTCCCCCGGCTGCCAACCTCCGTCCCTCTCAATCCGGCACCATTTCCCATCCCCTCCAGAACCGCTCTTCCACCGCTCGCCGCCCCCATTCCATCACACTTCCCCCCACCCCGCTCCCCACTCAATAATCCTCAAGCAGCAAAATCTGACACGGCCGAAAAGCACCGCCCCGACCGTATGGGTTTGGGGAGGGTGTGTTAGGCTATGCCCGGCATTGCGGCGGGGGAGCTTTGGGATGGGGGGCTTGTAAAGGTAGCCTACGGCAAAGTAGTGAGGCAGGTGAAGAAGGGGAGGGGTCGGCTCTGGGCGGGTCTGGAGTTCGGTTAGGCATCTTTCTTCACCTAGGATGGAAATCGACTATCCCTCCACCCTCGTCATCTAACACATCTCGATCGGGTGCAGCCAATCCTGAACACTGTTGATGATCCTAACCTCGACATTAACCTCGGGCCCACTGCCTCCCTCCCACCAAATCTCCAGTACAGCAGCACTGCATTCTTGTGTAGTAGTTTGATATAAGAACTATCCCTGATAACTGAGGGCAGACTATGATTGTATCCGTATTCCCTCGACTTGTGGAAGTGGTCGAACTCATCTCTCGTGACGTCAGTTCCGAGAGGATTGGATGCTTTGTCGAGCGGTTCGTAGTCTAGGATAAGGTTAGTGGGGCAGCGATTGAGCTTCGCACGGACCGCCCGGACGTGGGTGGAGATGGACTTGGCCATGGCATTGGTGTTGGCGGTGAAGGTAATTAAGCGAATAAGCTCTGGAAATGAGGAATTGCGTGGCTTTGCCAGGATCATGGATGCAAGCTTAGTGCGCTTACCAACGCCCCATACGCCGGGCAAGTTACTATCGAATGGTTACCTTTCCTTAGTTAGCTAGGGACATGACCGACACTCGAATAGGGATGCAGATGATATAGCGAATAATTAGCGACACTACTAATAATGCAGTGATGTATGATAGACACGTCTACGAAGTCAAGTGGGAAAAGCTTTAGCGGTAACGGTCTCTGTGAGAGCCGTGTATGGCGCGAGCGAGCGGACCTGGTGCTCCACTGATGAGAAGGTCATTGCCAGAATACCAAAGACAAAAGCCGGGTAGTGAGTGCATATATCGTCTCCCGTACCACCGAAGCCCTCCTTGTTGGCAGATTCGCGCAACATCAACTCCAGAGTGGTGATTAGCTTAATTAATTGGCCAGCAGCGGACACAATGCTCCACGGGAGAATAGATAGGGAATGCCAGGGCGGATATGCTTTGGTGACCTGAGAGATGCAGAGACCGCTTATTGTAGTTGCACCATGCATCAATGGCGGAAAAGCAGCAATTATCAATCGGACACCGGCTCCGATGGTAACCCTGAACTATAACTTAGTTCTCAGCAGGAGCGATCAAGACTTTTTGAGTCAGCTAGCCCCGAAAAGCGCATATTCGCCAATAGGCCATAGCTATGGACAATCTGGGAGACTATTCCGGGACGAGTAGTCGGACTGTGAGGTAGGGTGCCGCGCCGTCGGCTGAGAACTATCGCAGCCGGTACGGGAGCGATACAAGCACTGGCACGAAGTTCAAGTGGAAGGAATTGCGGACCCACTAACTACGTGAATGACCGGGTTCTCCACACGCTAGCACCTCGCTCTAGATGGTGAGGTGGAACGGCGGTTCTGCATCACGCTAAATGACATGAAGGGTAATAAATACGGCAATTAACTTAGATTAGAGTATTAGATTGGTCTTATGACGGAAGACATAGAAGTCCAAGATCGACTCATGGCTTCCAACCCCCCGTCCTTGTCCTGAACATCCCGGCGGGATCAACCCTCTCGGCCACCTCCTGTGCCAGAGCCCTCTTCTCAGGTTTCAACCTCCCAAAGTAATCCTGCCTATAAAACCCGTAATTCATAAACACCGGCAGGAAGGTCTCGGCCAACTTTCCCTCCTCTTGCCACCCCAGCACCCGCTCCCGGATACCACCGTACGTCTCCACCATCTTGCCTTCCATCAGGTCGTAATCGCTCTTTGCCAGGAACGCATAATTCATCTCGATAATCATCTTATCCACATCCTCGTCGGCATCAATCAAATCCATGCCCCTCTGCCTGGCGGCCTGCGCGATCCGCTTCGGAAACGGCTGGTACGCGATCGACGCGACGATGCCGGGAACGAGCAGCGTGCTGCCGCTCACGTTCCGCCAGTGCTCGTGGATGCCGTCGAGTAGCACCTCTTCGGAATTCGCCGTCGACGGTAACGGGATCGTCTCAGTGCCGATCTGCACCACGAAGCCAGAAAGCACCACCCAGTTACTGAACACCATCAGGTCGGCGTAGGTGCGCACGCGCGCCGTGTTGGTGATGGGCCCGATCGAAGTGAAGTTGTCGAAGGTGCCGGCGGGGACGTCGGCGCCGTCGTAGAAGAGGAAGAGGATCCATGAGTCGATGAGGTTGACGTTGGTCCGCTCCGCCGTGACGATGACGGCGGCCTTGTCGTCCGTGTTGTACTCAGTGAAGTCGCGGACGGCTTGCAGGATCTTGCGGTCGGTTTCCGGCGTGCGCAAAAAGACCAGGTTACCGCCGTAGACGTCGCCCTGGGGGTGGGCTTGGCATTTGTAGTTGGTGACGACGCCGAAGTTGTTGCCACCGCCTTTGAGCGCGACGAACAGGTCCGGGTTGGAGGTGTCGCTCGCCGTGACGATGGTGCCATTTGCGAGGACCACCTCGTACTCGATGACCGACGACGCGGACCAGCCGTACTGGGCCGACATGTAAGACAAGCCGCCGCCTAGGATAAGGCCGCCTACGCCCGTGTTGCCGATACGGCCCCCGACAAAGGTCCAGCCGGTGCCTTGGAGCTTCTTCGCAAGGCCATCTAGGCGATTGCCTGGCCCGACATCTACGATGCCGGTTGATGGGTCGAGGATGACATGATCGAGGTTCTGAGTCGAGATGAGTGGCCCGCCGTCGACGCTAGCAAAGTAGTTGTTGGGGCTGTGTCCGCCTGACTTGATGGCGAACTGCTCGTTGTTGGTGCTGAGCACGCGGAGGACTGCGGCCACCTCAGCGGCCGTGTTGGGGAAAATGATGCATGATGGCTTGAGCGCGCTGCAGGTAGACGACCAATACTCGAGTTGCTCGTCGATGTAGGACGGCGAGATGGGGCTGGAGACCTGGATGTCGGAGTTCTCGCTGATCTCGGAGCAAGTATCGGCGTACACACGGGTTATGGCGGCAAGTAGGAGGGACAGGAGGGAAGTTGCCCGCAGAGACAACATTTTTGCAAGCGAGGTGGCGACTCGGGATTGGGCTTGCTGACGTCTTCATACAGCTGGATCGACATCAGCGGATGCCTTGACCGGCAGCTGCCCGCTTTATGCCCTTCTGCCTCCGCGGGCCATCGTATTCGGCGTCTCGACGAAATCAACAATGACGTGCCATGTGTGCGGAAGTAGCCCCGGTTCCCATGTTGGAAGACCAGTTCTGGGGAGGCGGCCAAGAATGAAACTGCATGTCAGTGTCGCAACCGTCACGCTCAGCTCAAGGGGGTTCTGACTGAAAGTTGGAGTTGGAACTACTACCGTGGTACAGTACATGGTCCTAATTCCCCGGTAGCGAGGGGTTGGCAACGAGTGTCGTTGGCTAAAGGTACGGGGCGCTGCGGCGCATGCATGCAAGGCAACCCGACTCGCGTCGGCGGCGCCATGCATGGCTGTTGCAGGACCCGGTTTGTCGTGCAGTAATCCCAGGTAGCCTTGGTTTGGTTGCCAGCTTCCATCCCTCGCGGAGAAGAGAAGGGGCCGTGGGGCCTTTCGGAATCTTGTTGTGACTCCTCGAGCCTGCTATGGTGATCCCTAAAGTGCCATGCAGTCGGTAGTAGCATCCGGACCCAGGAGCTGGGATATTGGGGTGTGACAACCTGAATCCGGTACCCGAGGAGCGGAAAATGCAACCTGCAATCCTGCATCAGACGTGATTGTCTCGATTCGGTCTTGATCGGCGCTGATAGTCGCTGCCGGTTCCAAAGCGGATACCAGCTCGGCCGAAATAGATACGTGCGCCCTTTGCCGGTGGAAGTCGCACTCATTGAATTTTCCGGCGTTACACTGGCCCGTCCTGCATCTGGGCCGTTGAGTCCTGATTGCGTTGTGTGACCGCTAGCACACCTGCGTCTGTCGCCTGCAGCCGGCGTTATTTCCGTCTGGGGCGTCGCGGGCCAAGGTCAACGTGGCAATTCTTGGCCTCTGGATTTTACATTACTGTGGTCGGTCACCCAGCGGCGGTGGCGTCGGTTTCGGATACACTTATTAGTTTGATGCTGGGAACAGGTTCACGATGTCTTGGCAAGCGGTGAAACGTGGCAGTTGAGGAAAACTTTCTTGAAATGTCGAATGGGTGGGGTAGGTAGCGGTTCTGGATGTAGCATTGTGACATGGAACCGCACCTGCACAGCAATAAGAATACGAGAATGGCTTCGCCCAGCTCCGTGGGATGCTGACAAAGCCATTGTCCATATCAGAGAGATAAACTACTCTAACGGGACACCCCTACAAGCTACGGTGGGTGCCAACACCCACAGATCTTCCGTAGTATAGTGGTCAGTATGTGAGCTTGTCATCAGGCTCAAGAGCCGAGGCATCGCTCGAGACCCGGGTTCAATTCCCGGCGGGAGAGGTCAGCCACAAATGTTTTTTTTTTCTCGATGTTGGGGGTGAGGCGCGTAATCATCAATCTTTGCGATGTTTTTATATCCAGCAGCAATAACCTAGCTGCGGTGTACCATACTGCAGAAATGGGTAGGATGTATGCAGCGTGGTCAGATCTTTGCTGTAGATCGGGTTGGTAGAATGATACTAGCGCTTTAATCATGTACTTCAGAGCGACCGAACAATTTGGTAAAGTTGACTGCAGTGCCAGCACTGGTACCTCACATAACGGGGAACCTGGACCCAAGCGAAGTGGGATTTTCCAGGTCAACTTAAGCAATCTAACCGCTCCAATCCTACCGGTAACGTCTGCGATCGGGGTTTGATGCGCGTAGAACTACAATGACCAGGCACCCGAAGAACGGACGCGAAAATGGATGGTATTGCAGGAGCTATGAACTGATACCCCCTTTTGAACTGCCGACCCCATTTTTATCTACAGATACATGGGGAAGTTGCTGATTCTCTTAGATTCGAATTAGCAACGTGGGAAGCAAAAGTTCAAGATGGAGGGGAAGGCGCAGGTGAGGCACCTAATTACTAGCGATACATGTGGACGTCGAGAGGAACAGCCGTGAGTAAAGTACATCTGCAGCCGGACAGACTAAGTGCGGTTCCCATAGTAGGATCAATCTCATTAAACTGCGGTTTTCTACACTAGAACTGTTGATGGCCAGTGTCTAGCACCATAAAAAGTAGCCGCGGAAAACCATGCAATTAACAGACAGAGCTGTGAGTCACCTATACTCGGTAATCAAGGCAACAATATCGTCGTTCGAGTTGTTGCCGTTGCTGCTACTCATAATCATCGTCGCATCACTGAAACTCTCGTGCTTAGCTATAGGATTGACCTGGGTCTTGATATGACTGCCGGCATCGGCCATTGGGACTTAGTAGCAAGTGAACGTGGCCGTCGCCTTTTGATAGTGGTACCCAATGAGCATGTGATGTTGCGTGTATGAAAGAATGGTGAACGCGCTAAGTTCCCATCTGAAAGTAATTAATTGTCATTCTGGGTGGAAAATACGCGTCTGACCAAGATCATCCATCCAAGCAAGCTCACCGCGCCGCCAATCTAGGTACACAAGATCCCGCGGCGCTCGTCCTATTCAGCAAGGGCTGAGAGTGAAACGGTAGCTAAGCCGACGGCCCCTTCTCCCGTCACCAATAGGCAGTTACTTGGCGTATTAGGCGTCAGGACAATACGACGTCGGAGGCTCTGAAGCCGGGCAAGGAGCTAGCGATGAGGTAACATAATAGTGCCTTTGGATGAGTATTAGCTCCCATCTGTGAGCGACTATGAACCAGTAAGTTCCTGGAACAGTCTACGGGTGGAAATCTTTGAAGTTCACAATTACACGATACCTGCTTGCCAAGGCGTCCTCCCATATCCCACCTATCAAGATTGCATGGTCCTGCCTGTGGCAAGCGAAATAGTAATGCAGGGAAGTATGGTGACGCAGGGAGATTGCGGCGAATGGAACTTGGATATATTGCTTCGAGTATTCAAAACTAGTAATTACAAACCAAATATCTGGATGTGTTGTTCACCTGTTATTCACGACATTCCCCAGGGAGATCAGGTGAGAGATAGCACAATGGCCCTATTGCATAATTCAGGATAAAAACAGTGCTCTCTGGGATTATGGGGTGTAATCAGTTTACAGATTCCGGCAACATTAAGTACTGACACTTGTTCTTCGTAGATGTTCAGTACAGCGATACCACCACCGAAATGAGCACTAAAGCCCACGTTTCATCGGTGGTCTAGGGAGCTTAGGAAATTATGAGGGGGAGGAATTGGAGGAGAAATATATTCAAGCTATCAAATACTGCATTCGTCAGTTTTATAGAACTCAATAGGTCAGAGGATGGTACTCTTGCGGAGTTGGAGACCGGAGTCATGATCTGAAGAAGTCTGTCGAGATGACTTAGCCAGTACTGCTGTTAATCTTGTATATGGATGTAAGAAGAGAAGCGGTAGGTGCCTTGGGTAAGCACTGTCAGTATGCGATGCGGACCGGTATTTCGATAATTGCAACCCCGACAGCTCTTCATAGCGAACTGAGGCCGCTAGTAGATGGAGCAAGCCTGAGCACCCTGTAGGTAGAAAATATTGATCTTATAGTGTCATACCAACTCAGGGTTCTGCGCCGGAAAGTATTTATCTACAATTATGATCCCGTTGATTATACATGAGGATCCGCATGCCTTATGCATCAAACCAAGTGGGCACGCTTGGCACTTTCAAAGCTCAGGTTGATGAGGGGTTCAACTTGCTGAATAAGCCGTAACATCATAAAGAATAGACTGACTTCCCATCACTTTCCACTGCTTGCTCCCTACAGGTCCTGGGGTGTTAGTTGACCTATTCCTAAAACTTAGCTTGCGATTCGGTCGATATACTCCGAGATTCAACCCCTCGTCATCGCCATATGGGGTCATTGGTGTGTGAGGTTGTGGGCGATGCGTTTCTCGACCTGTGGCTGTTGAAGAAGGGCGATTAGATGCAGACCCCCGAGGTTACCATCCGTAAGAATACCAGTGTCTAAGACTCTAAGGCCGTTAAACTTAACCCTGTAGGTTTTCTCACCGAAGAGAAGAAGAACTGTCGGTACAATTCTTGATTTTGTGTCTCTGGCAGTGGCAAGACGATCTGTCCGGACCGCGCTTTGCATTTAACGAGAGTATCGGTGTCGTCGTTGCCTTCATGGCAAGCTTCGACGTGGAACCGGTGGACGGGGGCTGAAAGCTTCAGGGCTTACTACGGCAATGATGATTGTTGTTGCGGTTATTACGCAACTAGATATCCAACCTCGGGTAAAGACATGGCGTGGGTTTAAGGATGTCAAGAAGGCTGTTAGTCTAACGGGATCGGAAAAAAAGTTTCACTGTGGTGACGGAGAATATTAGGAGTAACGCTGAGTAGTACTTACGATTCCCAAACGATGTCGCGGTTGAGTACAGCATTAGTACCTATTAAAGCAAACACATGGACCATATATGTCTCTCTTTCAACAGCACCTCTTACGTGCTGGTCCAGACTATAAGTCAACAAATGTATCATACATTCACTTTATGATAGAGTTTTTAAAACTGTCCACAGTGAACTCGTTTTGGAGTTGGATCCTGCACCAAAAAATCCCACTTATGATCCATAGCCCATGAAAGAGATCTAAACCCCAAATTCGTGACGGCGACACTAGCCAGCCGCTTGCATAATCGTTTCGCAACGTTGACCACAATTATAACAGGGTTGTGCAAGACTAATACGTGCAGTACTTCATGACAACAAGGGGAATGTGTAACCGAGATGCTTGGTTTGGGTCATATGAATCGGAAAGAATAGACGAAAGCCATTATGAGAATGTGTGCAGTTGGGCATGTGAGAAGGTTGCGGAGGGGAGCGGGGTTCTTGCCGCTTATGGCGACGCCTGGACGCCATTTTCGGCGTATTAGCAGTCTAGCTCAAGTGGCTGCTTTTATAACACTCACCTACAGCACCTGGGAGAGGCTGTGTGGGTCCTTTGAACCCCCCCTTTACCCCTTGCGTTACAATGAATAGCTACAGGCCGCAGGCTGCAGGCTGCAGGTTCAACTATAACATGGAGCTAAAA
Organism: Madurella mycetomatis; assembly: GCA_022530565.1. Taxonomy (NCBI): domain Eukaryota; kingdom Fungi; phylum Ascomycota; class Sordariomycetes; order Sordariales; genus Madurella; species Madurella mycetomatis. The sequence goes on along the minus strand of JAJTVB010000003.1, from coordinate 6,066,587 downwards.
ACCCCTGGCTGACACCCTCAAACACAATCCTGTTGTCTGATATTCCCAGAGGGACAGCGCCAAGACCAATAGCAGTTCCTTCTTGCATTTCTATTGCATCAAATGCCGAGGGTATGTGGGGCGCTACTCCTCGTCCCAACTAACATCCTGTGATCACTAATAGACCCAGACATACTCAACTCATAGAAACCTTAGAATAGCTCCATGGGGGTAAAGGGGTATGAGGATCACTACCTAATTTGTGGCATATCAACTAATATAATCGACTGCCGGATACCCGTTTGTACTAGGCATTTTGTCAACGTTAGGCGTGACTCAGTGCAGGAATCTATGAGAACTATCGTCAAGGGCGTGGGGTTCTCCACTAACCATGTAATCATCAACTTGTTGCTCAGGAAGAGCTAGCAAACATCTTCGAAGGCGGGGAAGGAATAGGCGAGGGCTGTCTTACCAGAACAATACCGGCTACGTGTGCACACATATTAAGCTCGTCTCGGCCTTCCCTGGGTCTACTTGAGATCCCGTTCTTCAGTCCCGTGTCAACCAATTGACAGGAGCTAATAGCGATCATTCCCAACTTCTCAAAACTCCCCAAAGCTCCCCCACTCCCTGGGTGCCGACAATTTTATGTTTGTACTGCAAAATGAAATATCTCCTCCACTTCCTATTTCTTGTCCTTACGGTGCTAGGACAAGATGTCCCCATTATCCTTGATGGCGCACTCGTGGATGCCACCGCTACAGACGACTCCTACAATACTGGCGGCACCATATCTCTGAATGGCTGGACAGTCGAAGTCCCAAAGAATATGCTGGTTACTTTCCCTGCGGCCTTTGTGCCGTGGAAGGACTTTGTTACTGGTAAAGACGCATTCCTGGGCTTCGAGGTCAATGTGAGTCTGAGCTCGAGCCTCAACCGTGTATCAAGCTACCTAAGTTGTCAACTAAATATTAGGTTAGGTGGCCGGCAACATCGTGAACGGCCAGTCTCTTGCCGCTCAAATCATCATTTCCGAGTTCGCCATGGAATGGAATCAAGGCCACATCGAAGAGATCAACTTTGACGGGACAATGAAGATTCGTAATGGGCCTACCATTCGCATCAACGACCCCAACGCCGTCTTTTCGGCCGGTTACTCGTTCCCGTTTATGGTAGCAGATGACCAGAACCCCAGTGTCACCGCCTTCTCGGGCTTCCCCATGTGCGTTCCACGGTCCTCCAACGACACCCTTTGTCCTTTGTCCAATAGACCGTCGATCCCGGGGTCCACCGCGCCGCAGCGGGTATTGTAAGTACTATGAGCTGCTAGGTAGGCTAAGGCCGGCAATGCAGAAGGTTTCTTACTAACACCTGACAGCCAAGCTCCGGACCCCCTGATCATGGCCCCTTTCCTGGTCGGAGACTTCATTACCTACAGGGGTTTCCGGCTGGGTAACGAGATCATCTGCTATGAGATCGTGGCATGGAATGTGCAGATCACCACGTCAGGGGTGCCGACCTATGTCCGCGTGGAGGAGTCTCTAGTCGGCGTCTACACGGCGAGTCCGATTGGGGAGGTTGCCGAGACTCGCTTCGTTGGTTACGTCTCGGACCCATCGGTGACAGTCTCCATTACCGCCATTGACATCAACCCCTGCACGGGCCGGACTACAGACCGCTCCATCGGCGTGGGCCAAAACCGCCCCGAGGAGGGCGGCCGCAATAAGTGGATCTCGCGCATCGACGGCACACAGACTACTGCCCTCACACGCGAGTATCGCGCCATCGTCAGCAGCGGAACTGTACGAACCAAGAACGGTATTCTGGCGGGTCAATACGCTTTTCCAATGATGGAATGGATTCAGCCCGAACTGATCGCCCCCGGCAACGAGCCCTTGGTCAACGACTACTCCCAGATGACCCACCTTACCCTCGGTATCGGCCCCGATGAAGACGGCAACATAATGGGCCCCCTCGATCCCTTTCCTCAATCGGGAGTCACAGTATTCGACCCGTCCTCTTGCCCTCCTATCAGTCCAGACGACCCACTAACCCCCTCCCCACGTATCGAAGCAACCATCGGCACTGTCACTGTCTCTGACTCGGCGCCCCTTTTCGTCCGCTCCGATGATACCTTCACCCTCCGTGGGTTCCAAGACAACTCCAGTCCTGAACTTGCCAACGACACCCTCACTTGGAGTTGGATCCTCGTCGAGTCCTCCTCAGCCGGTACGGAGTCCGACTTATCCGTCTTCACCGTCAGCACAGACGATGAATCCGTCTCGGTGAGGATCTCCAGCAACGCCCCCACCGGCGAGTACGTCTTCCAGCTGTCCATCGCCTCCCCATTGTATAGCACCACCGGTGATGCCACCTTCACGGCCTCCTTCTTCACCGGTCCTGACACGGTAACGGTCGAGACCGTGACCTGGACAAGCTCGCAGAGCGGGACGTTGGGCGTGACGTGCAAGAGCAACTATCTTGTGGATTCCAAAGTCGGGATGCAGGTTACCTATGTCGGCGATGATGGCACGATGACATCGAACATGGCGCCTACGCCGCCGGGAAGCGGGTTGTGGAGCTTTTCGTCGAGAGACGTAGATCGACCGGGGACGATAACGTGCAGGAGCCTGTTGGGCGGCGTGGGAAGTCGAACGGGGACGACGACGAAGCGGGACCCTCACATACGGGCTGACCCAAGAAGAGGATTGAATGGAAGGTGGAGCTAGAGACAGATGAGGCGGGCGAAGATGTTGTAGTGTTTACACTACCTACACATACAGGTGCCTCAGCTACGTAGGCATAATTACTATGAGAAATTCGCACCAAAGCCACTCGGAATTTGCTTTCTCGCACATAGAATTATATACTGAAAGCTGTACGAGTACCTGTAGGCACTGTACGCACCTGCTGTTGTCTCTATCTCGTAGCCTCAGTAAACGGCAATCACTCCGTAAGTAGGTAGTACTCCTGGTATCCTGAAGAGCAACAGCTTAAGAGCTTTGCGCAGATGACACCATGCGAACAGCTGCAGCCCAATCTAGAAGTGCAAACAAAGCATCCAAGACTGTGATTCTATCCAAACCCTTGCCCATAATCCATCTGTCATTCTGTAGTGCTGTGACAAAGTTCATGTATGCTTGCGAGAAGTTGGCCAGGCCAAGCACAACTAGCGCCGTCACGTTGAGAGGTAGGTCTCTCTGGACTGACCCAGTAGAGAACGCTTTCGATGGTCTGATAGAAGCGTAGAGCCGTATCATGGCTAAAAAGGCCATTGAAGTGTTGATTGCTCCTAGGTAAGCCATCACATCATGATGCCAGCCGTCACCCTCTGGGGTTTTTCGGATCGTCGCATCGTCGCTAGTCTTGCGCTTTGAGAGTTTGCGCATCATGAAGGGCTGCTTGAAGCAGAAATGATAGAAGGCGCTGGAATGCCATAACTATAGCGTCACTGGATTAGCTGGGATCCATCTGAGAGGGCTCAAGGCCGGTTGGCCGGGCTTCGTCTCCGCGGACTCACCGCGTTGCCTGCGTAAAGGGCTCTGAGGCCGCCGGTGTTTGTAAGATAACTTAGCATTTTTGCCTTTGCCGTGATCAAGCCCTACGGCATGGGGTCTACACCGTTAACGCGAGCTTTATATACGAGTTCAATGCAGGACACTTCCGGTGGATTTACCTCGGCTTAACCCACTCACATGTAGCAGTCTGACGTGGCATGGATTACGTGAGGTTACAGGAGATTGGTTCGGGTACTCGGAGCACCAACTTCGGGCGCTATGAAATGATGTCGGGGCCTTTTGACTCTACACTTGTAGCCTTGCCCACATCTGTCATATCGCCAAGTAATGTCATCATTCAGTGGAACTCTGTTCTCTGTCCATTCAAATGGATAGTAATTGGCCGTTGAAAGTTCTACGTCGGCAGGATTCTGCTATGAAAGAAAGCTATGGTATATTTTGAAGGAAAGTGGCAATTGAAGCCATGCCATACAACATTGCACTTGAATAGGATATGTTTTCAAGAAAGAGCACTCCCTGCTGGGAGCTCTACCTCGGTGTGGATCGTTTTAGAGGGCCTTAAACCCTCCAATGTCTACATCCGTGAGCGTTTAAATGCTCGCATGCAAATAGAATCAAGAACACGAACTCCTGCCTGGTCGTGTTTGGATGAGATGTAATGACTTAATTCAATGATGCCGAATGGAACAGAAAGGAAACTCGCTCAATCATTTGCGGCAGACGGCCACCGACGCCGTCATGGGAATCCCAACGCCCGGTTTTCCGTTCGGCATTGTGTACTGCTCAGCAACCTGTGCGGTTTTCTCGTGTACCAAAACACGAAATCTGGTCTTGTCATCGTCAGGCCAATCTTTCCATATGGCGCGGAAAGCGTGTGCTAGCAAGTCGACAATCCGTTCCACAGTGTCTGCCCCATAATGGACTTTTACGGGAGAGACCTTGACGTCAGAGAAGCCTCCTTGCGATAAGATGGACTCCAAGTGGGAGGGTGCTAGCCACTCTGGCGATAAGGGGAGCTGGTGAGGCGGCTCGTTCGGGCGGATTTCCAACTGCGCCGCTTTGACAATAGGGTCAAAGTAACCCAGATCGATCCAGGACGTGACAACGGCCACACCGCCGGCTCGAAGCGTCCTGTAGATTTCCTTGGCTCCCGCGAGGCCGTCTACGTAGAAAAGGATACCGAGGTTTGTGATGCTGTGCGTGAAGGTACCATCACCGAAGTCAAGATGCTCTCCGGGCATGACATGGCCCGTGATGTTGTATCGTCGTCCTTCATTCAGCCCTTCAAGCTTACGCCGGGAAATCTCGACCATGTTCGGCGCAGCATCGACGATATAGATTGTCGCAGCGTTTGCTGCCGCACTCCCAACACTGCCGTGTCGTCGTATGACTTCCTCGCTGACGATGGCGGTGCCGCAGGCGTTGTCAAGCACGATGGAACCCGGCGTTCCGGCATCGGCAAGCTGCGGGAGCTCGAGAAGGGAGAGTGCGAGCTCCCGGGTGCACCCGCCAGTGAACTTTCCGTAGTGTTCAGCTGCGGCGTTGAAATGCTCGATTGCTGTTTTCGGCTGATCTTCTCTCGTAGCCATGGCTGCCGTTTCCCCGAGAATCCTGGGGCGCTTTGGTAAGTTCAACTGAGGCAGAACGGGCGTTGTGTCCAAGCGATGGTGAGGCGACGCAGTATTAATTAAAGCCGGATTCGCTGCCTGATCACTGAGAAATGAGAACCTTGATAATTAATTACAGTAGCTCAAAGTATTACACATTCTAAGACCTGGAGGTCTTGGCATGTGGCCACTTGGGTCACTGATTAGCCATCGGGAACTAGATATCGTAATGGTGGGTGTCAGAAACGGACTTTCACGACCCGGCTCCGAGATGATTAGGCTGCAGGCAGTGGGAACCTTGATGACCCTACACAATCCCACTAACTGAAATTACTGGAAGTACCTATAACTTAGTCTGAAGACGGAGAGATGAAGACAATGGTCACTAGGAAATAGCAAAAAGCGGGAAAGCGGAAGGTGCCATACTGCGGTTCATTCGCTTTACATAATTTCCCTACGATGCTCTAGGTTTATATAACGTTCCTTCAGTAGATACAGCACAACTTTGCCTTGTGAACCTACTATCCTATGACAGAAGAAGGGCTAGAAGCGAAGACAGGGACTTAAAAAATAGCTACTCGGTTCTAGCTAGGCAAGGTAGTTGCTAGATAACACACAGATAGAGGAAGTGATTGGCCCTTGATGTCGGAATATGATGCACATGAACTAGTTGCAGTCATCATGTTGTGAAGTAGTAATTAAACAAAAAATGCGCCCCGGTAAATTACAGCAATTAATTATCTGTCAGAAACTACTAATTAGGACCAATTAAGGCCCCTACCAAGAGGCAATGCTTCTGTTGAAGGCAGAGAGGAAAGTCTCCAGCAAAACACTACAGTAATTAACCAACGCTACAAGAAAGATAAAGAGGGAGATACAGCAACATCACTAAACCGGACATAACAAACGAGAACAGAGAGGTTGTGACGGGTTGTTTGACGACGGGTGGTGGTATGAGTGCTCTATCTTTCTCTAGTACCCAGCCCTTAACCTGAGACAACCATGTGGAATCAGCTCGGATATACCGAGGGCCGGTTGCAGGCAGTGAAGGATGTAATCAAGGCAGGTTCCATGCCCCGTTCTCTGGGAACTCGGCATTCCGTGCCACACCCTATACGCGACGAGGCGTGCGTAACACGAGAGATTAGGTACACAAGACCGTATCGGGATGAGACAGGACAAAGAAAGTTGTTGAGCCAACTGACCCACACCTTTGATTTCTACTATGGTACGTATCTTGATTTTAAACGGCCTCTTCGCGCGAGAGTTCCTGTCCGAGTCGAACTGTCTCCTATTAAGCGCAACGCAGCAGACAATACGCCATGGGATCGCTTTCCAGTATTCGAGGCCAATTATGGGTGCTAGGTATGGCTCTACCAATTTTTTTACTCCGATCTGAATGATCTGATGGGAAGAGCTCAGGTCTCATCCGTGGTACGGGGGCGGCGGCTTAAGCCAGCGTCTTTCCCTACGTCTATTATATCATACAGCCTTTCCACCAGGTTCTGGATCAAGATATCGCCTTCTACACTGGACTTCTGATTGCTGTTGTCACGTATCAGTGACCGCATTGGCCGCAAGCCTACATTATTGATCGGAACAGCTTTGGCGCCGCTGCAACCCTGTCACTTGGGTTGTCACGGTCCATCGCCGCGATGGTGGCTTCTCGAGCATTTGATGGCTTGTTGAACGCAAATGCAAGTTTCGTCCAAACCAGCACTTGTAAGCTGGTGAGCAAAGAGCAATAAGGTGGCAGATTTCCCGTATACCCCTTACCGGCGAAACTGGGTGCTAACGACTGAACCAGCGAACGCATTTTCTCTCTTCATTTTTATCAGGGCTCTGGCTTATCGCTATTTACTTCCTAATATCACAGTGGTGTTAATTCAACTGGCCGCATTTGGCGTAACGCTGTTGACGCTCAAAGAGACTCATCTTCGTTTCTCTTCTCGTCCAGATCCAGGCCTGGCACTGGGGCAATCAATTCGTAGTCTATTCGTTAGGAAGCTAGCTAGATACGACCGGTTCAAATACCTCCTCTAGAGAGGAGCCCGAGAAATTCCGCGGATAAAAGCGCAAAGCGACGCCGCAAGTGCCTTCTAGCAATTGCACCTTCAGTATGACATAGGGTTTATGGAAACCACTTTTCTTAGGGATCATGCATGCCACAGAATGGCACCCACAACGCATGTGGGTGGAGAAACCAAAGCCATAAAGAACCTTCAATCAACCTCTAAAGAGAGGTATGGAAATTTGTAATCAAATTCCCCGAGTATGAGTAGTTCTACAAAGAACCGAGTTCAACACTTTGGTCAATATAATTACTCCTATCAACGATTGTGGTTACATGCCTCAGCTTTCATTCTCTATCAGGTAACTGGTAAACATCTCGATTGCTTTACGCAAGTTGATGGCGTTCTCAAGATTTAAAGTAAAGGTTGAGCATGGGATTTGACCTGGATTCGCAAATCGGTCCCGGACCAGGCGCAGTCCTTTATTGAGACACTCCCCAGACTCACTATATCCCGTTCCAGCCAGCACCAACAACACCAACTTCCAGCTGTCCCATCATAGATCCAGAATAAATCTGGTTGTGTCATGTGCTCGTCACCGTCACAACCGCTGATTACCCAGCATGTGAACCTACACAGTGCTTCCAGAGGTGTCACCTGCCGCAGGAGGCTGTCTCACCGCGGCAAATATACGGCGGAGCAAAGAATGAGTCTCGATTGGTGTGCTCTCCTGGGGGCCGTGAGCGGCCCGGGCCTCGCTAGTGGTAGCTGTAGCCTTATCCTGGTCGCAGCCTCGGGGATGCTGCATTATCATCGTGGTTGAGTCAGTTGAGGTATTTCTACATGTGTCCGATGATCCATCCGAGGGCCCGTTAGACCCAGGCTCGTCTTGGCTTGGGGGTCTGGGCAATATCACGGCACGGTCAGCTTCCAAGCCTGAGTGGTCACCTAAATAACAAGGAACGGGGGGAGCTGTGAGAAAGGATATGGTCACTCACAGGTGGGGTTGGATAAGGGGCCAGATTGGGTATAATGTCCAGTGCGGTAGCTTGGAATTATCGTTTTCCGGATTGAGAGAACGATTCGCATCGGCCGCGGCAAACCGCCACCATCCCTCGAGGGTGACGAATGTGAGGCCAATAGAGACGGCCAAGAAAATCCAAAAGTGGCCTGAGAATACAGGGGCATGTACCTCGGTGCTGCCACTCTGAGAGGGTGGATCAGCAGAAAGGCCAGCAGGTGCTGGCTGGTATCTCCAATCTTTCCAATCGTTTTGGAAGTTGAAGATAGGCATGGAGAATATTGTCTAGAGGAAAATGTGGGGTGGGTTAGAAGCTGTGTTAACTACACGTTTTACGCGTTAATCGCCAGACTCTTACCGCTACAGAGGTGATGGGTAGATAGAGCATTGCGAGAAATGCAATCAGGGTCCCAGTCTTGGCTGTTTTCGCGCTATCGGCAGCATCCCGTCGGGTCAGTTCGGCCATGATCTCGATAACCCAATTAGTTACAGTGCAACATATGCGGGTCTTAGCGAGGTTCGGGTAATATTTACCGTCGTAGACATGGAGGACATGTCTTGTACCGAGATGCGGGTCACGGTGATGAGAGCGTCAAGCTGAAGAAAGATATCATGAAACCTCATCTTCATCTTCTGCTCGACGTAGTCCTTGTTCCTTTCGCGACGGCTGCTTGCATCGTCGCCACTGACTGTGTTCCCACGTTTCGTACTGCCACTCTCCGCGCAGGCTGTTACCTCCTCGTCCTTGTCGTTGCAGTTCTCTTCGCGGCCAGGACAATAAGCTTCCAATGCCTTTACCAGATTCTGTTTCGTCGTCTTGACCGCCTCATCTAACCATTGGCTCTCAGACCTGATGGCCTCGACTTGCAAGGCATATTCCGTTCCCTTCCTGCCGGTAATCGATAGCATCTCCTGAGACTTCCTAATCATTTTGACGCATCTGTCCCGCATACTCTCGACTGGATCTGTCAGAAGGTCTAACATGAGCTCGGCAGTCAGGCCGAGCATCAAGAGTGGATGGCCTATGGCCTCCTGTGCGTTACCGAGCAGGTCGTCGACCTTATCTACCTGCCGCGGAGTGGCGCCCAGGACAACGGCTAGGGTTAAATTTGCATTTTCAAAGTGTGTCGCTGATAATGCGAAATTTTGTCCCGAGGGAACCGAAGTGTTGACCGTGTACATTTGCAGCGTGTCGGAAGTCTCGTCGTATGGCTCTTGTGGAGAGAGCTTATGGGATGTAACGGTGATCGACGTGAGCTTTTGTCTAATGGCTTTGACCAGCAAGTTGTACAAGCAGAACTTCGTCGCGATTTCTTGCCATTGCTTTTTTGTGATGCACAGATCCGATAGTTCCGATGGAATGGTTTCGAAGACATTGTCGGCGCGAGGACAGAAACTACGCCATATTTCAGTTACGGCGGTCTATGCTGGTAAACGGGGAGCTTACAAGATACAAAGGCCAGAAGGGAGCCTCGACTTCCGGTCCTCTGCTTTGTATTGGAATAGAGGTGAGCTCTAACTACGGTCAGATCTGCCTGTGCAACCGTGCGGATTCAGATCGTGCTGGTTACCATGAATCGCTTCCAGAAGTCTCGCGTGGAAGCCTCAGAGGGGGCCCCAGAAGAGGGGCTCTCTGGGGGGTTGTCTTCGGGAAGGTTGTCAAATCTCTCGATTCCGTCGAGGTTGAACTTTTGGATAACAGTTAATGGTAAGCGAGTTTCGACCTCGTATTCGAACTCCTCGAGGCCGGCTGGGGCAAGGAACGTTTCGCGGGGAAACCAGTCCATGATGCGGCATGAAACATGTATCCCACCCTGGAACTTGGGTCTGGGGAATGAGGGAACGGTGCATTTTCGGGGTTATCTATCTATAATGCTAGTTGGGCTGGATGAAGGGAGGGGTAGTCCGGCCTTGTCAAAGCCCGAGAACCTGTGGGAGAGCCCCATGTCTCAGTACTTAATAACGTTATTGGTATTGGGCGTGAACGGCTCACGCGTTTTGCAGCGAATATGTACAATCTGTAGGTGGCGCAATCGGATAAGGCAGCTGATGTTTGTGGCTTGTCGTAGTGCCAACGTCGCGCGGCCTCTACTGGGCAACCCCGACAAGACACCCGCAACAACTGCATATGCGCGTGCCTATTGGATGCTTCACGAAAGATCCTCAAGAAAGCTCCATTGTCACGTGGATTGTTCCACGTCGCAGAGGCCGCCTGATGTAGTTTTCGGGCATCCAGTCACACTCGTATTCCAAGACACAATCACAGCGCCATTCGACCAGCGCATCACAAGCGAAAAAGGCAAGAAAATATATATTCTAGGACTCAAGGGCGCTCAATATACACCTTTCACTTTCGTATAGCCTCTTTTCTCAGACAATTCAAAGCTCCCAGGACCCTTGGGGTTTCCAATTGCCAACCGCTCTCCATGTTCGGAAAACCCACCCCCAAGGGCTGGTTCGAGGTCGAGGTACGACCGAACTACAACAACCCCAGGAAACTCAAGAGGATCCTAGATGAGATGTTCAGTCCCGACGGGTACATGATACAAGTGCGTCATTAGGGCCTTTCCCTCGGTCCTCCCTCGCCGAAGCGTTCTCAGCTAATAGAACTGTCATCTTGCATTGCGTAGGCCTACCGAGATCGATGGATTATCATGACACCGAGAAGACTTACCGATGTACGCGAACCACACATTCCTTCTCTAAGACCCTACAGATTTTACTATTCTTGTGCTGGCTAATTAACTTCACTGCTAGGCCGAGATCAACCAGATCAACAAGCCTCGAGCGGATGCAATCGGTACCAAGTCCAGTTCCAAGACCAAGCTTTGGAGATGGGGCCAAATCGCCTCAGGCCTGGCAAACGTGAAGAAGAATGCAAAGCTGGCAAAGAAAGCGAAGGAGGCCACAGGATCCAAAGAACCAGAGGACGTTGAGACCAGACGTCCTTCGTTGAGTTCCTTGTTGGGCATCCGACGCAAGAATACTGCCAAGCCATCGCCGCTGCGGGAGCCTGAATGCCAGACTCTAGGTCATCCAGCCGACCAGTCTGCCTCTTGACTGTGTTGGTATATTCAGCCACTCGTCTCTAAGCTGGGGACAGACGTATCCTCACGTTAGAAAGTCGACTAGATTGCATTAAGATGTTATAGCTCATTCCAATCCATGTCGCTACCGTTGTAACTGCGGAGTTCAGTTAGCAAATCTTGCATCTAGAGTCATAACACGCTGCCTTTAGGCACCATGCCTTGAGCCCTGTCTCAAACCTAGGTGCATAGGGAAGATACCGTGCTCACTGTCATGTCTAAGATACCATCATAACAACCGCCCCCACAATAACACCGGCTCCCAGACGTTTGCTGGTATTGTCCTGTAGCGAAGGTGATCAGCTGACTGTCCAGACTATCGATGGTTCTAAGGAGCACCCTACACTGCATTGTCCACCTTTGTTGCGGTCAAGGATCTGATCAGCCTCCTCAAAGTAGTACTCTTTGACCTGGCAGGTGTGGACCGTTTTATTGTCCATATAGCCAGAGCAGTACATCATGCCTAGCTTCGCCTTGTGGTCGATGGCGCAATGCCGTGCAGAAGGCGGCGAGAGTCCGAAGCGGCGTTGCTGACGATGTCGCCCGTGGACAGAGGCCATTCTTGTGGGTAATTGATTATGGTAGTCGCCTGCAATCCTTAAGAGCCATCAAATGGATGGGGAGGGGTGTGAACCGATTTTGTTGTACTCGAAGCCGATGATCATAATTACCTGCATCGGAGAAACGAGGCCAACTGGAATGTGAGGCCGTGCCACGCCAGCAGAGGGGGAGTTCCCGGTACTGTATCCGTGATTGGTCTTTCCGGCAGCACGTCAGTTATTCTTTCAGCTCAGCTGATTTGCGTAGTGGTCTTACTGCTTATCTCATAGGTACAGTATCTGGTGCTTAGTGCTTACCGAGCGACTGTTCATTGTTTTCTTCCATGTTCAATCCTGAATTTGGGTATGCCTGCTGTCTGTGAACGCAGCAGTAAAATTATGGCGCCTGGAAAATACTCCCACCAGAGGTCCTCCGAATCTAGCGATCTCAAGGTTCATCTCGTATCTAGCCGTCGACTAAAAAGTGACTAAAGGTCGGCACCTACCAAACGCCAAGAATGAAGACAACCCCGTCCCTGCAAGACAATGCATTTTCACGAGGAGTTCGGCATCGGCTGCCGCGCTTCGCCTCTACTAAGCTTTGAGGTTCCAAATTGGCGTTGGCTAGAGTCTGAGCGGGCAGTGTGAATGTAGGTTCCTCAACATCTTAGGGACCGACAGAACTACTTCTCAGCCCAGACCAGGAATAGATTTACGGGGCCTGAGATCGCGATGGTCATATTCGCTAATTCCAAGGCGCTGAAGAGTTTGCTACTTCAAGACAACCCTGTTGGTGATCGCACATCTAGTTCTTCAAGGTTTCCCTCCCCTCCGCCAGCTCATATGCGGAGATCATAAGCTGAGATGCAGCCGGTAATTAAACGGCGCCCGAGGTGGCCAACGCTTTGCAGCTTGAAGATTGGTAGCGCAAGCCCCTCTTTGTAGTGGGCGATGATAAGCGTAAAATACGCGAGACAGCCCTTTCGAAACTGTCTTGTCGTCCTACCGAATTGTCATCAACGTCTGCTTGGTTGGCAAATTTCTCCTCAAGTATGGGAGGTCAACATCCACCCGTTGAAGTTGAATTCCCTAATTAGCATTTTATCAAAGATTAAGGCCATCTCATTTTCAACCGTCGTCCTATCATGTGCACTAAATATTATCACATATACCAATGTGGATGCCAGAGAAAGGGAGAATTCGTGCAGTACGACTGACTGTACGAGAGTCAATCGAACTTGCAGTGCGAGCAGACGGGAAAACAGGACAGGGTATCACGCGACTATGATCCTAAGCACCTTCCAAAGGAAGACAAGGTTACAACGGAATATCGGGGTCGGTATCCTAGGAACTGAGCCGGGCGCCAGCCGGAGAAGTAATTAGAAGCACAAGGCTGGGAGTGGGTTTAAATGGCAGAGGGGGCAATTAAAACGCAGCAGCACCGACCCGGAGTTAGTTATCGAGCAGGAGTGCAGTAGTCGGTGTTCCATGTTGGGTCCCGCCATAGAACTCAGAGCTGCTGTCTAGTTCATACTGAAACCGTCCAATTTCAATCGTTTCCTGTTGCCAATTCAGGAACCAACTGCCGTGCGCCATACCAGTGCTTAATATGATCTAAGAATGACTCTTTCGATCGGGCCCGCCTTTCCAAGCCGAGCGATACCCGATGTGGCTCAGTTCGAAGGCACCACAGCCGCAAGCACATCCTGAGGTAAGCGTAAAGTATCGTATCAGTGGAGGGTGACTTTGCAACCTAGGCACTAAAGACCGTCCTCGAACCTGCTCGACTTTGAGAGTGAAGGGAACATAAATAGAAGCCATGCCAAAGAAGTTATCAGTTGGAGTATTGCCCTGGCCCGGCAGTAACAGCAAATCTTGACCCTGGGATACCGCTGACTCGCCCTGGAGGTACCGACCCGTGATGAGGAGGTTTCTGGATTTGCATCTTCTCGCCATAGCCTGTGTCAGTTTTTCCGCGGGTCCATGTATCATAAGTCCAAGAGCTCTCACTGTCCTTGCGCTAACAAGCCTGCAATGATCAGGTGCAGATTTGGCGGATATGCCATAATTGCCAGGGATAACGTAAAGGGTAGGTAGCCGTTGAAGATGCCGCTCCAAAAGACCAAAATATCTCTTTGCTTCCTTGGGTAAAGCATCCGGAATGACGGATTGTAACGGAGGCATTCCCAGTAGCATCTCTCGCACGTCGGAGCGAACAGAAACGCACTGTATTCGATACGGGTGGTGCACCGTTCCGTTCGCAGAGCGGTATAGAGTTCGGCGACGGAATGAAGACTGATCAAGCCCACCCTGCCCAACGCCAATAGTACATGTGGAGCAAACGTGACCAAGACTTGATATGCACGATGTGATTGAATGTGTTATCTCGGGAAAACACCCTTGCGAAACGTCCAACTGACTGGATATCGAGCATGCCAAAGAGAATTGACATGATTTCAGGGGAGACGATTGAGGACGCCAAGTGATGAAATACGGTCGGTTCAGATATTGTTAGCTAACGTTGAATCCAGAGATTTTGGCGGTCGGTGATCGTAATCATGGCTCTGAGGAGCTGACGCGGACGGTGGAATAGGCGAGAAATCAGTATTTCCGGTACGAGGGAAGGACTCAACATTGTCGGCGACGTTCCTTGAGGAGTTGAGAAGTATGAATAAGGCACGTGCAGCCGTTTACATCGCGAATGCCTTGCTTTGAGGAACGAAACCCGAGGTCTCTTTGCCGAGCCCCTGGACACAGAATCACGTGACTCAGTAGTGGTTAACACGTGATTGTGCATATAGTCACGTGATGAGTCATGCTCTTGATCGCAAGCCCGAGGTGCGGGGCAATACCTAGCTAACCTGTCTTAGAGCTACAGTGGGGCGGCAGACCTCCCATTATTTTATGGTTCGAAAGTTAAAAGGGGTATCAGAGGGGAATGGCGCATGTCCATTAGGGCTTTAGTTCTAAGGTTGAAGAAGGGAAGGCAAAACGGCGGTCTTGAGGTGGTTCTGGGTAGTGTAGTGGGATTGAAGAGTGAATGGTGGGGGGGCCCCGCCTGGGCGGGTTACAAGCTTATTGCTGGAGTACCGTGGCCCTTCCTAAGGCCCAATCTAATGTTCTGGAGCAGTATTTAGAAGGTTCCAGTATCGAAGGCTGCTCACTTTTGTTTTGTTAACAATTACCACTCTGACTGCTTACGACTAATACATGCTATATTCTCTATCCAATTCTAAGCACATTTATGAAGGCTTGGGCGCAGTTGTGTTCTTGAACATGGTCATCGACACGAGCGGAAAGTCCATCCGCTCGAGGAGCTCCTCGCGCGTGGCTAACAGGTTATTAGTGTCCTAGCGCTATTGATCTCGAATTTGGCGCTGGCGTATCAGGAGACCTAGCTCATGTCTAAGACGCCGTACGAGGGGCTAGATTCGATGCAGCATAGCATGATGGCCTCGGCCAATTTACATGCCCGCTCGTCCTTACTTCTGGGGCATTAGATAGCCGAGCTGAAGGACATAGTGTAGCCGACGATAGCTGCGACTTTGCTGGCGTGCTCAGGTCTGAGCGGACGCATCTCAAATCTGTTTGGAAGTTGAACAGGTGCTGAGCGATGCCATGCGATGCATTCGGTGATGAGGGCCGCGGAAGGCGATATTGCACAAGACCAACTCGCATACTGGCTGAATCTACCTACGACTTATATGTGTGCCCCACCGGTTGGGCTTAACCTCCGGACAACTTTGGTCATGGAATGGCACTCAGATCTGAGGTCTCGACTTCTGCGTGGGGTTCAGCTGGATATTAGCATTGTCCCGAGGTGAGACGTGCTTGATGGTTAATAACAGCGTTCATCATATGCAGCTACGCTTCTACGCTGCCTGACAACCCCGGGGATTGTTAGTTGAGTGTTAGAAATCTGAAGTCTATCCTCTTGTAGGTAAGTAGTATTTGTTATTCGCTGATTCCCTCCTGGATACCTTATCCGTACTGTCCTAGTTCAATCCGACCCATTTTGACCCGGATTAGTACTCCCAAGGCTGCTCTAGCCAGGCTGTGATATCAACTCTTATAGCGGCTGGCGACATAACATGTGATATTCTCATAATTAACCCCAGCATAAGGTTATGGACGGTCTTCCTGATTGCCCAGCAGGACGGGCCTCTTGGGCCCCACCCTGCGAGCGACCCTTGTGGTGAACGGTGGGCTTGGGTTTTGCTAGATCTTTCGGCACCGGCGGGGACTCAATTTGTGGCTTCAAAAATCTAGCTGAGAGTGTCGGGTCCGGAACACAGCAGCGTCAGCTGGCGGTAGTCATGGTTCTATATCTAGCTAAACTACCCATCTCCGGACTTTCCTGGCTGTAGTATTGCTCTCCGTATCATTAACATCGTGTCTAGGTGGAAATGGCCTCTGCTACCAGCTCGTCTTTTGACGCTGGCTTGCCTACCCGTCTTGAATCATACGATTGACTGCGACTCAGAGTTCAGTACTGGTTCGTAACTCGGGCAGTAAGCGAACTTCATAGAGCCCGATACACATCCTTGACACCTTGGCCAGCACCGAGGATTTTCGGCTTTACGGCGTGTGCGGCAGGCGTATTTATGGTCTTTGACAGTACTGAAGTTGGTTGGCTGCAGAGATATCGGGGCGCAGGGTTTCTTTGGTTGACAAATGAGCGAGCGCAGTGTGAGTGGAGAAGGACGATTTGCGTACAGGGTAACTCCAATCATTGCCCCTTCAAGAGTGGAACCATGGCTGCTGTTGGGTCCCTTGTACATATCTAGCTACAATACAGTACCTGAATAATTAAGCTTGTGACCAAAGACAGCAGACTTCCATTGGGAATGGTCGGCGCTCAATGCGCTGCTTTAAGACCTCAGGGATTCCTGTGAAATGTAGTATAGTTTAGTCGAGGTTGTGGCCGTGGAAGGGAGATCAACAAACTAGTTATGCGCCGTACCTAATATTGATCCACATGCATTGTACAGTAGGTAACTTGTTGTCCCGTCCTAGTCCACGAGCGGTCAGACCTCAGTATATCCCATCCCGGACAAGTGCTGATGGACCCCGCATCACCTCAACCCCAGTCCGCGAAGATCTCGGTTTTTATTTACTCTCGCTCTCGCGCCCTTCATTTTTTTATTACTTCACACGAACAGTTTGAACTGGAGAAAGGACAAGCTCCACGCCGACCATGAGGCTCCCGCTACTCCTCACCTCGGCCCTCCAGCTATTTGGCGCATCGATGGCCTTGGAGCAACGCACCGGGACTATCCAGACCGGGGATGGCGTCCACTTGAAGTACACGCAGAGCGGGCCGCGCGGTGGCTACCAGATACTCTTCATCCCGGGCTGGCGCCAGGCGGCTGCCGAATGGCGCAAACAGGTCGAGTACTTCGCCGGCGCCGGCTTCCGAGTTACGACCTATGACATGCGCGGCCACGGCGAGTCTGAGAAACCCAACTTCGGCTACCGCATCAGCCGCTTCGCCGCGGACCTGAACGACCTCCTGCGAGAGCTCCGCCTGCGAGATGTGACCATCGTCGGGCACTCGATGGGATCCTCGGTCGCATGGGCATGGTGGGACCAGTACCCGGATGCCCGCAACCGCCTCAGCAGCCTCGTCGTGGCCGATCAGGCTGCTGTCATGGTGCGGGATCCGCACTGGACTGACGAGCAAGCCGCCGCGCTCTCGGCCATCTTCACCCCGGATCAGGTGTACGACATCGCCGCCGACATGTCTGCGCAGACGCCTGGCCTCGTTCGCAGCATGTTCACCGAGTCCGTGTCCGAGGCCGACTACGAGTGGGTGTTATCGCAAAACGCCAAAATGAGCGATGCGAACGCGGCGGCGCTCCTCCTCGACCACGCCTTCCAGGATTGGCGCGACGTGCTCCCACGTATCACCGTCCCAACCCTGGCACTTGCGGGGAACGCCAGCATCTTCCCGCCGGCGGGGGTTGAGTGGGTCGCGTCGCAGATTCCGCGCGGCGAGCATTACACCTTCTCGACCGAGGAGAAGGGCAGTCACTTTGCGTTTTGGGAGAATCCGGAGCGGTTCAATGCCGTGGTGGAGGATTTTTTGCGCAACTGCGGAGCCTAGTGCGGATGGAATGATTCGCTTGCGCTTTGGTCATGGTATTGGCGTGGTGTCGCTGCTGAGTTATCGTACGGAGCAATCAAGGTGGCTGCTGCTAAATAAATAGCTGGCGGTGTTTGGAACGGGAATTCGTCTTTTTGCGCGAAACTGTCGACAAGATCCCGAAAGAACCTGATGTTGGACAGATGTCCAGGCTGTTCTGAGAGATGGTGCGTCATTTGACTCCTCGTTATCTATTCATTCTGGAGACTTATCTAGGTACTAGGTAGGTATGTATGTGTGTACGTACGCAGCCCGCCTAGGTCTGTATTATTTATTACGGGGCGTTCAAGCTCGTCCTAGCTTAGCGTAGATCAGATGGCAAAAGGTGTTTGTATTGCGATCAGAAATAGATTGGTGTTACAGAGAGTTAGAGTGCCGTTAGCCGCAGGGATCTCACATATATTCAATTCATCGTCTCCCAGTTACTTGAGATCGTCAAGTTATACAATCCTTATCTTCATTCCTACCTATAAGTCGACGTACTTATCCAACTGACTCTCCGCCTAGTAGGCGGACTTTAGGACAATTATACGCCATTTTCATTGAGCCACTTCAACTTAAAATACAAATTCTACCCCGAACTGCACCAAATGCTGACCACATCCTCGTCAATTGCCAGCAGTGGCCTGTACCAAGCAGGACACTCTTGGTTATCGTGAAAAGGGGAGATCTGTACGTAGTGCCTAGACTGATAAAATAAATAGGTAGGTAGTCGAGACGGGTCAAGGTACACTAACCCTGAAGCCTGAGACAAGGTCATATTTAGGTAATTATTTATGTAATTGGATAGAGCTTCCTTTTTCATGGGGAGACCCTCTTGAATACAAAGATTACTCACAAATTGAGTCAGCAGCAAATGCGAAAGAAGCCATAATATTGATTTAATTATCTCAGTGGTCCAGAGGGGCCTACCTTACGTTACATATATGGTGTGTGAGAAAGCTATGTCTACTGCAATCAAGATTCAGCCACTGGGGCGTCATTCTAGTACCTACCTCCTCCTAATCAAAGGAATTCTGATCCCTGGAGAGGGTTTCCCCCCGCTCTATGGGAGAAAGACTTGATGACAATCGTCTGTGTATATATTATGTCATCCAAAGCTAGTGTGTTAATAACTGGAGCAAGACGATCCATTCAGCCGTAGCACTACATCCAACTTAGATCGTTTATTTTCTTGAAGGTGAAGTTATCAACCCTATGAATAACAAGTGATTGTCTAAGGGGATGGAACAGCATTAGCGGAAACATTTTTAAATGGATACAATACTGGTTGATAATCTTCCGTTTAAATCTGAGGTTGACTTTCTCGAAGTTAATTCACTAAAGCCCATAACTATGATGTTTGATCATTGCATTTCATATTGGCGGTACTGAGATGTGTTCAATATCCGAAGTGCAAGTAGCAAACTGAAGCCACGTTAACACGGACGGAAACTTAGACAACCTCAAGCTCGGCCCTTGCAAATCACCGTATCGACGCCACTTATGCCTTCCTCCACGTCATGCCCAGTCGCTGGAGGAAAGACATGATTGAGCCCTTTGGAACATACCCACGGTATGTGGATTGAAACCACGACGCAAAGGTCCCTGCAGGGGCAAGTAACAAACCGTTAGTCTTTAGCCTGCCGCCAGGTGGTAGAAATCCGCGTTGATGTGCGCTGCCACTCACCTTCGATTGGACCTTCAATCCCGAATCCCAGCAGCCTCAAAACCCACGGCATTAGTCGTGCCATGACGCCAAATGCTACCAGTGACAGTAGGATGGAAGCGGCGATCTCGTAGGGATGCTCCTTCGCGTAGGCGACGAGGTCGCTGAACAGCTCCTCCGCGGCGGCGACTGCGGCGTCGTAGGCGTCCGAGAGCACCTCACCCCACGTCTCGCGGCCTGTGTGCTTCAGTGTCTCCTCCAGCGCGTGTAGCACCCGCTCGGCGAGCCACTCGGACCAGCCCTCGGCGCTGACGGCGTCGTCGAGTTGCTGTACCAAGCCGGGCCCCGCCTTCTCGGCGCGGCGGAGGATTGCGACGACTTCGGCGGCGGTCTTGTCGACCTGGTCAGCCGATTTGCTAATGACGGTAGCCCTAGGGGAAGAAGCGGGATGAACGGGTGGCTTCTCGTCGATGACGGTGTATCGGTAGGGCTCGATCGGGTGCGGGGAGGAGTGGCTGGGGTTTTCGAGGGCGCAGCAGAAACAAGAGAGCAAGTTCTGGAAGGCCATGGTGACCGTACCTCCTTGTGAAGTAGGAACTGCTCGGTTTTTAATGACTTTATTACTGCTAAGCGAACTGCCGGATTCTAACCAGCCTGAGGTAGTAACAAAAAAGTAGAGCGGAGAAGGGATCCTTTCAGTATTTGGGCGGAAGAGTGGCCAGTGTTGAGGGGGTATGCGGGCCTCAGTGCATGCGATCGGGTTACAAACTTGCCGTCACACGACCAATTGGCGTTGCAGAACCGCCAACGGCGGTATTGGAAAATTGCTGCTTTGAGGCCAACAGACCAACATAGGAACCTCTTCACTCTCTTGCACCACACCTTCGATATGATGACGTGAATGGATTATTACACGTCTGTGCCGCAAGGTTCGGGTTTGCGCGTTACGGCCTCTTCGGACATCGCTTTGAGAACTCTTGGGTCCAATGTCCTAGTGATATTACCTGAGAGAATGCCACGCTGCGTAGGAAACAACAGCTAGGCGAACATGGACTCGGGTGAAATAATTGGTGAAATAGGGATCTCTCGCAGGGGTGGCCAACGGAGTCTATATACCAACGATGCGTAAAGCTCGCAATGCCTATATTTCCATACTTGCGGTGCTGTCTTGCCAAGGCCTCAGCAGAGCCCTTAGCCGTCAACCTTCTGTTTTGTGGATTTGTACGGCAGTATCGGAATAATGCAAAACAGGCATGCACATCCACGTACCCATTAAGACGAGGGCCAGGGTAAAAGCAGCAATTAAACAACTATACCGACAAAGTCGAAACGAAACGTAGAGATAAATAGAACTCCCTGTTCTTAGAGAGCGCATCTAGAACGGAAGGAAAGCCCAGGAGCAACAACTGTAGGAAAAAGTGTGGGATTGATGGTTCTTTCTCAAGGCCAACAGCTTGGATCTCCTTCCTAAAGGTACAAAGAAGAATGGGTCTCCCGCAAGATTCAGCCACCAATGTATAATAACTTTAGGGGTAGGCAATCCGTTCCCTATGCATTTGCTACCCTCCAGTCGAGTGACTTAACACAGGTCCGACATCCCCTTCAAGCTACGATTTTCCGGGAGGCGTCGGCCGTGAAATCCGCTCCCAGTACTCCACAAATTCCTTGCTATTCATAGTTAGCGGCCTGGCCCGCACGGGTTCCGGAACGAGGAGCACTTAAACTTACCCCGTATCGCTACACCAACCATGGTGAAAAGTGAGCGACTTCCCGACCTCCGCCCATCGGTAAGTCTCAAGATCATCCTTCATAGTCTCGGCCCCGACAGAACAATATTTCTTGGTGCATATATTTCGCCCCCCGGTTACGTGAGAGCAGACGTATCGGCGGGTTACATTGATATCATTCCTGACTAGCTGGGTCGAGATAACGTCGCTCCTCCAGGTTGACGTCGTCTGAAACCCTTCCTGGAGTGTGTCATCTTTGAACGCAGAGCTCCACACCGTCGAGGAGGTGATGCAGTTCAGGTATAACTGATCAGCAAGCCACCGCTCTAACTTGGGGATCCGGAAGTGTCGTGCCTCCGCGAGGACTTCGGCGTAGAGTTTGTAGTCGTGGCCTTTCTTCTGATCATAGGAGAGGGGAAACACGCCCCTTCGGAGGTAATTTAGTATATGTCGGAAGACTTCCGGATTGGAGTCCACGAAGATGGCGCCGTCATCTTGGAGGGCGGCTTTCCAGTCGCTGCGAAAGAAATCGCGGAAATACTGGCACTTGTCGACGAGAGTAGGGATGGCGGTGGCGAATCGTTGCCCGGAGACATTGAGAGTTATTTGCTCGACGGGATACATGATCATCAGGTCATTGTACCGGGGTGGTTCACCGGGGACTGGGACAGTGATGTTCACCCTAGTTGGGTTGATACTGAGGGCTGGTGGGGTTGGGTTGATTGGCGAAAAGTTGAAGATGAGAGAGGTATCTTATTACTAGGGGTGACAGCATCTGATTTAAGGGGAATTCTGTCAGGATTGCTAGTGGCGGTGTTCTTCAGGTGCGACATCCTGAATCCTTATCCGAGTATCAGCACAAAGCACCGAGAGCACTGAATGGCTGAGCACACACCGCCACACGGCGTAAATTGCTCAGATTGGCGGGCTTGCGGAGGACTCCCACTTAAATCCTAATTTTCGGAATCAGGAATCACGTGGTTTGAGCCCCTAGAAGCCTAAACCGATGTTCAAATCACGCCATGCATCAGGTATTATATCTTATTCTCGACATTTTGACATGATTCGCATCCGAAAGATTCCATTGGCATCATCGGACGTTGAGTGGCCGTCAAGCGGGTATGGTTATTCGCGAAAGCCCGACAACATTTGGGATCGGCGTTTGGCATTTTGGTTTTCTGAGACACATTTAGGGGAACTGGGAGATAGGCAGTGAGACTGATCTCTCTTGGGGCAGCTTTATTGTTCAAGGTACTTGGGAAGGATGGAGGGAGTCTAGTGATGCTTCACGGCGCTGCCGGTGATTAGTAATTATCTTTGGAGCGTTCTCAGTTCGGTGGAAGAAGAAGGCGGGAGCAGTCGGCCTTTAGGATTCACAGGAGCCTGTTGTTTGTATTGTGATGTTTTTATCGCAATTTCTTCTCCATGGCGTGTACTACTCAATAATTGCGGTGTGCAGAGTAGATGTCAGTTAATTAAATAGCGTTTGGTGACCAGTTGGGCGTACGTGTTCAACGTGTAAAAGTATACTCTTAGAGGAGGCTTATTCGGGAGGGAAGGTTCGTAGAGACAATCCTAGCTTTCGCGTCGGATCGAGGCTTGCCTATGTGGGAGAAATTCTGTGATATGGACGCTATCGCAGCTACCTATTATTAGAATGAAGCTGTTCGCTCCTGGATTCTGGTATTTCACTGCAGGTCGTGGATATGTGGGAAAGCCTAGGGGTAATTACTAAAATATTGTCGCGCAAAAGCGACGCCGCAATTGCATTCTAGCAATTGCATCTTAGGTATGACAAATATGAATGCTCTCACCTTACTGTAACCATTTTATGTACGGCGTGATTTCAATGGCAGCAAAAACGGGAGAAGTCAGGCCGAGAAACTATAGGCTAATACGACGTAGCAGGCGCACGTTCGGGGACCGAGTTACTGTGGGTAGCACAATGCAAGGGGCGATACCTCCACACTCGCCATAGTATCTAGCTTAGTAGTAGTATTTCCCAGGACGTAATGTACTTACTTGTTAGGGCTGCGGCCAATCCCGGAGAGCAGGGAGACAAGTACGGCGGCAGGCCGGGAACCTAAACTGAAACATCGGAGACGGGAACCTCGGGGGGCTACGGTCGACATTAGTCGAATGGGAGTACAGAGACCGGCGCAACCTCACCAGCAGACAGCTACTCCAATTAGTTGTCTCAGGTACAATATCTACATTTGGGCGGGGGCCCGATGGATCGAGATTTGCACGAGTGGAGTGGCTAATTAATTATGCGCACGAATAAGATCACCCCAAGGCATCGGGAACAGGGGAACAATACCGGGCTATTATCCACCACCCGGGTCCCTCGTCTAAGATGCCGGCCCCCGCTTTAGTACCACAGTACACCTCAGCAGCCCATTTTTGAGCTGCTCTGATGTGTCTGTGCCTTCCATGACGCCTAAGGTTGAGGGCTAAGGGACCTTCTCTTTCGAATCCGTAAAAGCACAATGAAGCTCTCGCTCGGCTTCTTTGGAGGCCTAGTCTCGGTATGCCTCGCCGCCAACTCAACGTACATCAACCCGGTGCTGCCCGGGTGGCACAGTGATCCAAGCTGCATCTACCATACGGACAGCTCGACTTTCTTCTGCGCCATCTCTACCTTTATCGCCTTCCCCGGCATCCCTATCTACGCCAGCAAGGATCTCATCAACTGGAAGCTCATCAGCCACGTCTGGAACCGGGAATCCCAACTCCCCGGCGTGAGCTGGAACACGACGGGCCAGCAGGATGGCATGTACGCGCCCACGCTGCGCTTCCATGACGGCGAATTCTGGGTCGTGTGCGAATATATAGGGGGAGGAGGCGGCGGTCAGGTCCTGACGGGCTTGCTGGGTGTCCTGTTCAGGACTACGGACCCGTTCGACGAGTCGAAGTGGTCTGACCCTATCACATTCTACCCCAGCAAGATCGACCCGGATCTCTTCTGGGACGACGACGGGAAGCTATACGTGGCGACTCAGTCGATCATCCTGCAGGAACTGAACCTCACGACCGGGGAACTGAGCCAGCCGCCCATTTCGCTATGGAATGGAACGGGTGGTGTCTGGCCCGAAGGCCCGCATCTGTATAAGAAGGATGGGTGGTACTACCTCATGATCGCCGAAGGGGGTACGGCACTTGACCATGCCATCACGATCGCGCGCTCGAGGAATTTAACAGGACCGTATGAGCCGTACGAGGGCAATCCCATCTTGACCAACAGGAACACACAGGAGTATTTCCAGACCGTGGGGCATGGCGATCTGTTCCAAGACGCCAATGGCAACTGGTGGGGAATGTGTCTTGCAACCCGTGGAGGCCCCGAGTGGAACACGTACCCCATGGGCCGAGAGAGTGTTCTCTTCCCTGTTACCTGGGAGAAGGATGCGTGGCCGGTTATGCAGCCTGTTCGCGGTAGGATGAGCGGGTGGGAGCTGCCGGCGGCCAGTAGGGATATTCCCGGCGATGGTCCTTTCAACCGAGACCCGGATGTCTACAACTTCACCGAGGCTGGCGAGCCTATTCCGCGGAATCTCATGTACTGGCGCGTTCCGCGGACGGGAGCTATTACGACAACGGCCAAGGGGCTGCAGATCATCCCTTCTCGTAACAATGTCACGGGTCAGATGTTGCCCACGACGCCCGAGCTGAGCGGACAGCGTGGAATGGCGTTCGTTGGGCGGAGACAGACGGACACGCTGTTTACATTTTCTGTTGACCTCATGGGTTTCCAACCCAGCGGCGTCGGGTCAGAAGCTGGTGTCACTGTGTTCCTCACGCAACTAAACCATATCGACCTAGGTGTTGTTCTGCTATCGATGGAGGATGGCTCCAAGGCACTCTCGTTGCGATACCGTGTCAAGGCAACGGAGTCACTACCTCCAGAGAAGATCGTTCCGGTCCCCTCGGCCTGGAATGGCGAGACGATCCGCCTGCAAGTGTCGACTCCAAATGCGACGCATTATGAGTTGTCAGCTAGCCTGGCAAGCGACCCAGATACCAAGATTGTTGTTGGTACGGCGTGGGCAGGGCTCGTGAGTGGCGCTACCGGCCCCTTTACCGGGGTCCTGCTAGGCGTGTATGCTACATGCAACGGCGCGGGGAGTGGAGAGGAGTGCCCCGGTGGTGGCGACAAGGCGTATTGGCAGAGATGGAGATATACGGGGGAGGGCCAAGAGATCGCCATGGGCGAGGTTGTTTGATGCTGGCTCAGCTAGCTCTCAAGAACAGCGCGGAGGTTCCGGCTTGGGCGAATGTGTCTTGGAAGCAGAAATAAGGTCTAAGGTTTTGCTACATGTAGCTCATATTTTCTCGCACAGGATTCTGGCCTGGAACCTTGTCGTATGTTCAACCGATCTGTACCTAGTTCCCCCCTCCTCAAAGGAAAAAAGAAAGGCTCGTGTGTGATATCGTCTGCGGTAAAGTCATGATCTCTGTAGATCTGTGGCGTGTCTGACCATTGAGTGGCTGGGACAATCCCACCAGGGAAGACAATGTCAAGCCTAACGAGAGCATCCATTGTGTCTCAACGTATCCATTGACAAAGTCTGGCTCAGCCACGTGGAAAGGGCGCCAGATCGCGGAACTGGTCAACGCAACTGAGGGTGTTACCGCTCGTTGAAACGGGGGATTACAGCCGGCTGTATGTTGGGCTACGCAAGGTGCCCACCATTAGAACTATTCCACCTCGCTATGACCTATCTATTCTCAACTTCATTAAGGGCTGCCACACACCAAAGTTCATCGGTTTGATAGTAGGACGGACGTGGAAGTCAACACAATGGAATACTGAGTTCTGACTTCTTTTTGTCAACCAAAGTATCGTTCGGTTATCTTGAATAACCTCTCACCTTCAAAGGACGCGCAAATACTGGACACATCCTGCCACCATTCGCAGCGAACAATACCTTTGTATAGATGTCCATGGACCTGGGATAGCCGACTTGAGCAACGAGGATACCATGGACGACATCATATATTGCCTGCTTGCGCCTAGTCTATCGTGGCCATTGTCCATGCCCTAGTGCTCTGCGATTACAAGTTGGACGGGTTCCCGATAGATAATTCAGCGCCCCCCCCCCCCGGTGACTCTAATACCTTTTTAACCCCAAATTCTACAAAGCATAGCAGTCGTCCCTACTAATTAGAACACGCTAGGTGACAAGAAGACCACGGAGAGCAAATTTTGCTGAAAGAGCTCTGGCGCGGTGATCACGTAGACTAAATTTATAAGGCCTTAGACATTACAATGGGGCCCACGCCTACCCCAGCGCGAGGCTCTATATCTAGTGAAACCGACACGGTCGTTGGAAAGGTTCAGCGTTGTCTAAGCAAGGGGTGGTGTACTTTCTGAAATTGAAAACGGGAGGTTCAATGTGGAGGAAGGGCCTCTTTACCTGACCTTTTGGGGCAGGTGGAGATCCTTCAGGAACTGATCGTCCGGAAGCCCTCCTAGAGGCTTGTTGGCTACGCTTCCACGGGCTTGGGATTATGTCTTTGGCTTCTAGCGTCAACGAGGCACAGAGTGCGTAGGGCAGAAAGTGGCAGCTGGGAATCATTGATCTAATGAGGAGCATGCCTAATTTATGGTGTCCTAATTCGGAGGTTGTTGCTTCCCCGTTAACCCAGCGTTACTATGTGCAGTCTACCATCCACGACGCACTCACGCTCCAGCACTCATCGTATGCAGTCGATAATACTCATCTCCCTTCCTCCTCTCCTCTTCAATGATCTCTTGTACCGACTTGGAGCCGAGTGAATCCCCGTAATACTTCTCCGCCAGTTCAATGCACCTTAAGTTCGCTGCCAGCTTATTCATCGTCTCCATCCACTCATCCGTCTTCTCGCTGTCAAACACGATCCCGCCGCCAGACTGAAGATATGCGACCTTGTCCTTAATCAGCATCGTCCGAATGGCAATGCACGTGTCCATCTGGCCCTCATCCAGCGTCACCTCGCCCTCTTTGCCAACCCTCACCACGTCATACGCAAACCATCCCGCGGCCCCTGCGTAGATACCCCTCTTCTCTTGTTCCAGATCGTAGATCAACTCCATCGCCCTGATCTTGGGGGCCCCCGAGACCGTGCCAGCGGGGAAGATGCTACGCATGGCATCCCAGCGGGTGCATTCCGGCCTCAGCAGGCCCGACACCTCGCTCGTGAGATGCTGGACGTGCGAGAACCGATCAATCCTCATTAGGCGATCCACTTTGACCGTCGATGGATGGCAGACACGGTTCACATCGTTCCGCGCCAGGTCCACGAGCATGACGTGCTCGGCCCTGTCCTTGGTGCTCCCCTGCAGCTCGGCGGCCAGCTCGTCGTCCTCAGCGGGGTTAGCGCCGCGGCGGATGGTGCCGGCGATGGCGTGGTTGACGATGCGCGGGCGCAGCTGGGCCTGCTGTTCGGCCGTGTATCCAAAGCGCGTGTCGACGGGGAGGGCAGCGTACCCATCTGTCTTCATGAGGCATTCTGGCGAGGCACCGACGATGTGGAAGGCAGCACAGGAGAGGAAGAAGAGGTAAGGCGACGGGTTGAGCGTGCGCAAGGTGCGGTAGATGTTGAAAGGGTGCAGCGTGGTACCCCGTGAGAAGCGCTGCGAGGGTACGGCTTGGATGATGTCGCCCTTGACGATGTGCGATTTGAGCGCGGTCACGAAGGACTCATAGCCGTGACGGCCGACGTTGGATGAGTACTCCTGCTCCGAAGCCGGGCCGCCGACGTCCTTGGGCGGGAGCGGGGTCTCGGGTTGCTTAATGCGCTCAAGAGTCGACCGGATTGTGGTGCAGGCCTCATCGTAGGGCTTCTGGAAGTCGTCGGTGGGATTCTCGGGTAGTCGCATATGGGTGACTATGGTCAGGGTCTGGCAGAAGTGGTCGAATGCCACGATCGTGTCAAAGACCATGAACAGGGCCTCGGGGATGTGGAGGTTGTCCTTGAGCGGTCGTGCCGTCTTGGGCTCAAAGTACTTGATGCAATCGTATGAGATGTACCCGACGGCTCCGCCTGTCAGCGCAGGCAGCTTGAGCGACGGGATGCTGATAACGCGGTCCTGGGACAGCTGGGCCTGGAGAGCCTGCAGCGGATCGCCGACATCTTCGTAACCGGGGCCGGTTGCGAGCACCTTCCTAGGGTCTGAAAGATTAGAGAAGAACTGAGTTGAATTTGCATGATTGGACTCACTGGCTCCGATGAAGCTATAGCGACCAACCGTCTCGGTGCTCCCCGTGGCGCTCTCCAGCAAGAACGAGTACTCGGCAGTCGCGCTGCAAAAATTCAGTTAATTAGACCTGGCCAATTGCAAGGTCTTGGGCTCGGAAAGCCATCGCATACCCATTAGACAGCTTCAGGTAGATGGCCGACGGCGTCAACAGATCAGAAGGGACTGAGATGCAGACAGGAAGGAGGGTCGGCCGGGGCACGGCTTGGCACGCCTGCTTAAAGAGGGTGTGGGCCTCGGCGGCGGCGGGCCGGATGTCAAGGTTGGCGGGGGACGCCATTAGAAACGGCCCGAGTGTCGTGCGGCGGATTTAACAGGGAACAAGGGCACCAATTGTTTGCAGCAGTGGATTGGACCCTCGATCGCTGGCGTTCACAAGAGTCGAGGCGGGCAAATCTGGCATTTTAGCTTTTTGGAGCATCTGCCCCGCGCATCCGACGTCGGGTAGTATGAGTCAGGGTGGGGCAGACTCAAAGACAACGAAGCCGAGGCTAACCCTAACCCCATGCGACATAAGGGTTTTTAATTTAAAAATGTGGTGTAGGTAGACACTGTAGGCAATTATCTTCTTCACATGGGAATTGAGTACATTGAAAATTCTACAATGATTTCTCAGTTGCCAGCGTATAGCCCAGCGTTTGTTACTTACCTCCCCTCGCGAGTTGTTCTACAGTAATTCAGCTTCCTGCCTCCCAATGAAGCAGGTAAAACCCGAGCATCCATCCACCTCAAAAAAATATTGAACGGGCGTCTCGGATGAATTGCTACTGGTTACTGCCAATCCTAAGCTCACTCATCTCATTTGAACTGCAGGTATCTCACTCAGCACTGCGGAGATGTGTACAAGTCCGGGTTAGGGTTCGTTAACGGTACCCCGCCCCAAAATTGTGTTTCGATGGAAGTGACTCGAGTCGAAACGGAATAAAATCAGCCCAGGTCAAGACAACGCAAAAGTGCGTATCAGGGCCGAGAGTTGCCGACAGTGAAACTCACAGCCGCTCTATACTTATAGGGCATCCATGGCGGGCATGTATCTCAGCAAGCAACTGGATGGGAAGAGAATGACGTCACTGCATAAAGGGCTCTTTCCCCTTGGTTCCCAGCCAATCACAAGCAGCAGACGAACCCCTGCCGTCCGTCTTTTTTGGCGGGAAGCTGCCCAAAGCGTGCAGCAATTGCGCTGCGAACAAGACAAACGAGCTAACCGTCCGAACCTTCAACGCAAGCAGTTAGCCGATTATTGCTCCGTTTGTGACCATTGAGATTTGCCGTGCTCGCAGCGCTGATCTAACCCGAACTACCGAGAACCACCGGGGTGCTAGCCCCTTCCAAAACGGGCACTATATCATGTACAATTACATCATCATCTAGACCCAAGTTGTTGCGAGCAGTATGAATTCCATTATTATAAGGTACCTACCTCCTTACCACGTACCATCTCTTAGAAAATCCAGCCCACCAAGTTTCGCCACAAGCTCCATCTCGTTGTGCAACCTCCCCAGGAGGTGCCAACCCATCCAGCATTGCCAACTTAAAACTTTCCCAACGCCACCGCACAAACCCAGGCACGCGCACCCGTCCAAGGGCCGATCAACACTTTTGACAAAATGGCACCCCTCAACCTGCCACACCTCGCCGACATCTTCGAGACGGCCAAATCCACTATCCCAACCAAAACCCTCCCTCTCGCCCAGCTCTTGCACATCCGGCAATCCGACCCCACCGTCACCATCATAACCGGCGACGGCAGCGCCACCGAAGCCGACAACTCCACCACGACCGAAGCCACCACGCTCACCGGGGGCGCCATCGCCGGCATCGTCATCGGCTCCATCGCGGGCCTGCTCCTCCTGCTATGGATCATCCGCTCGTGCTCCAACCTGGGCGCCCCCCCCGGGAGCGAGGCCCGCCCCGGCTGGCCGTGGTACGGCGGCGTGAGGGATGAGTACCCACCGAGGCACCGGTCGGGCAGCAGGAGTCGGTCGCGCCACTCGTACCACGGCCATCGTCACCACCGCCACCGCCGTCATGGGAGGAGCAGGTCGAGGCGGGCGTCGGTGGTGGAGGTCACTGAGGCGCCGCCGGTTGTGGTTAGGGATAGTAGGAGGAGCAGGAGTAGGGGGCATTATGGGTACGGGGACCGGGTTGAGAGTAGGAGTCGGAGTCGGGGAAGGTATTGAGGGAATCGCGGTGGGTAGAGCAGTATTGAATTGGGTGTCTTTGGGACCCGGCAATGAATGTAGTCGTGGGGTGTTACTAATATCCCCTGTAATCAATATGTCTGGGTTTTGAGAATACGAGGATAGCGGGTTTCTTTAGAAAACGAAAAGTATTTAATGCGTTATGCCAGGCGCCTATCTAGCTGCTTCAGGTGTTAGCCGTCATCCCATGATATCCAAAAGAGCTTGTTTCGGCTGTTACCTGGCTTAGGTGCCTAACTACAACGGGATTTTGCATGAGTATGAGTATGACTTTATCATGAATCCGTTAAGCTGAATTCCCTTGGATTGGCGGTACGGGTCAGGCGATCCATCACCAAGTTTGGTTGAGTTTCCCTGAGCGCAACACGTGGATGGTTGAAGAAGCGAGGGCATTAATTATTCTCATTCGGGTTAGGATTTCAAGACCAATGCATTGCGCCTTCATCATATTCCGAGTTTTGATACGTATCTACAAGCAACGGAGGGAAAACAAGCAAGCATCTAAATTCAGGCAGTCGACAGGAATTAGAGGACTTACACTCCGCGCCGGTAATAAGCACGCTACTCCGTGGCTGTCATGGCACAGATTCGTTTTCCGAGCGGCCCAACTCTTGGCGGTCAATGCTAAATGCCGCTAGTAAGCACAATATCGTGCGGCTGGGGTCTTCGGCCCCAAATAATCAGGTATTGTCGGTGTCCAAAAGTGCTCGTCAATCGACAAACATCTTTGGATTCACCTTTCCTCCAGTCAACCGCCCCTCCAGCCAAGCAACAGCAAACAAAGCATGCCAGCCACTGGAGCTAGTGCTTACTCGCCGCTGGACAAAACTGCAGATGAGATACGGCTAGTTACTATCAGGTCCAGCATCCCAGGCCGTCACTTACGATGCGGGCTAGAAAAAGTCTCGCTGAAACAGCTTCGGCCTGAGTATTCGGTCTTCATTCTCTCTAATGACCTTGTTGGAAAATCTCCACGCCAGGCCCAATCACTCTGGGCTGCACCGTCCGAAACTTCTAAACCAGAGGATCGGTTTCTCGGAAGCGTCCCAGAGCCGGATCGCTACCGATTCCAGTGGGGTGACTTCGCCGCTCTGTCGTATGTATGGGGAGACGAATCAATACGGCGAGATATCATCTTGAACGGCGAGGTGGTGTCGATCACGGCGAATCTCGAGATTGCATTGCGGGCTCTAGCACGAGATGATGTGTTCGGGGACCGGTACAAACTCTGGGTTGATGCCATATGCATTAACCAAGTCGACGATCAGGAGAGGGCTCACCAAGTTCAGAAAATGAGAGATATCTACAGCGGCGCCTGGGCCGTGATCTCTTGGATTGGATCGAGTCGTCCTGGCGCTGCGATCAACTACGCTTTCCGCTTCCTCCGGACCTTGGCTTCTCTACAGGGAGACCAACGTAGATTGGAGAACTTCCAAACCGGAAGCGGGGAGCCGTCCAAAGGAACATATCTCTGCGGTCTCAATGAATTGATGAAACAGATGTATTGGTTTCGGCTTTGGGTTATCCAAGAAATCGTCATGGGGGGGTCTTCCACGGTACTTCGCTTCGGCAACGAGATGATCGACTGGACAACGTTCTGCAGGGGGATTGGCGTTCTGTACTACGGTTCCAACTGGTATATCAAAAACTTCGAGCTAGAGCGCGAACTTCTGTCCAGGGGTGTTCGCCGTGGTCTCGTATGGCAAAGCTTCAGCATCCATCTTGTCCATATAGACCTCCGGCAGTTGACGAGATCCGAAGAAGAAACACCAGCGAGACGGATTGGCTTTCGCCGCCTTTTGGATATTTCAAAATCAGCCAAGTGTCGCGAGATGCGCGACAAAGTCTTTGCTCTTGTCGGTATGATGGACTCGGCTGTAGCGGCCGGTATTATGGAAGCCTACGAGTTTGAAACACCAAAATTATTTGCTGTCGTTTCCCGCGTGTTCATCACCCATATGAGCAACCTGGACCCATTGCGCCAAGGAAACCCCTGGGGCCGCGCACGCGCGCCGTCGTGGGCGGCCGATTGGACTTGGAATGGGCGCATTCGATTCTCGAGGCCGGAATACAACCTGGTTGCGCCGCCCCGGGACCCGTCGGAGCCGGAGCCGGATCCCGACTTGACCTATCGCGCCCATGGCGGCATGCCAGCCTCTTACGTGTTCCCGGATGACTGGAGACTCCTCGAATGCGACGGTTTCATATTCGACGAAGTAGCAGGGCTAGGTGCTCCCGAGAAGGGCTTCTTCGAGTGGGATGCGAAACGGATTGTCCCATGCCCTTCTTGGAGAAGCGCCTATGGAGGATTTGAGGCAACGGGCCGCGCCCTCTGGAACACCCTGCTCCTTTCGGTCACCGCGAAGGCTGAACGCACACAAGAACGACACGCAGCGCTTCTCAGTCTCCCCTCAACATTCTGGGCAGCCCTGCCGCAATTCGAATCGCGAGGATGGGATTGGCTAGCAGGACAACGGCAATACTACTTCAAGTGGGAGGGCTGGCGCCGTGCACATGACGATTTCATGCTTGGGGAGCAACGGCTTGGGGATTTCTTTACCAATACCATTCCCGAGGATGCAGAAGAAATCACGTACATGGAAGTGTACTGCAGTTCCCAGAGAGCTGTTATGCAACGCCGACTTATGCTGACTAGGAAAGGCTATTTCGGCTGGGGCCCTGACAATCCGTTCGATAATGATCCATCGAACGAGTTCAGGGTTGGAGACAAAATTGCCATCCTCTTTGGGTGTAGTACACCTCTTGTCATACGGCCCAGGGGTGACAAGTTTGAGGTCGTAGGGGAGGGGTATGTGCAGGGCTTTATGGATGGAGAAGCGCTTCGTCTTCTGGAGTCGGGTGTTTGTCATTTACAGCGCTTCACATTCGCTTAAGTTATTGTTTATGATATGAGGGACACCCAGACTTGAACTTTGTACTAAAATGCTGTGATATTGCCCGAGATGGAAGATGACAACATCCATCACACATGGTTCTCATTCCATCTCGAGACACTCCTTTGCGGAACCGGCTTAATGTATTCTGTTGGATTTACTTGAAGGGCCAAGGATGACTTCCTCGGAATACAAGTCGGGCTGCTCTGGCCAGTTTATGCCCGAGACAATAAAGCGCCTCTGGCAGCTTATGGATCGAGCGCCACACTCGTATCGGAGTGTTAGTAATGCAGACACGGGCTACGAATCTAATCTGCGATTCATGTCTGTCTGGATGTCAAAACCCGCCCAACGCCCAATCGGTGTTGGTTGCACAAGACGCTGGCCATTTGTCCAACGTATAGTACTAGCCTCGGTCGCCTTCCACGACTTCCCCGCACCGTTCTGCTCGGCCTCATCGGAACTTGAACTCAACGAATCACCCGATGTGATCGTTCGACACTCGTTGCCTCCTTGTTGTCTCTCCGCGCCTCTACTAGTCGGCCATGGAAGCGATCGACTGGGAAAAGTAATTATGGCTCGATGTGAACCAAAAGCTAGCTGACCAGACACTGATCTCAACGTAGAATCGCTTCATCCAAGCTATTCAAGTTTTTCGTCGGGCCAGAACGGCGTGAGTTTATGGTCCACTCCGCTATTGTTGCACGCCAGTCACGGGTCCTCAACACCCTCGTCAACGGGAATTTCAGCGAGGCTCCAGAAGGCCATGCCACTCTGGAATCAGTAGACGAGCAAACGTTCGTCAGCTTCATCCAGTACGCGTACACGGGCGACTATAGCGAGAAATGGCCGCAGAGACCGGATACGCCTGGAGAGGCAAGTGCAAGCAACCCTCCCCAGACGCCACAGTCTGATGTCAAGGCACAAAATGACGAACTAGCGAGTATGCGGTCCCAGCCGAACACAGCATCCATATCTTGTACTTGCAGCCAGCGGCAGCAGGAACCTTCGTTGTGGAAAACCTTCAAGAGCACCGTTAACAAGCGCCAATCCATTTTCCATCCAAGGCCCAACACGGATGCCAAACAAGACTACACCGACGTCTTCATCTCTCATGCACGGCTTTATATCTTTGCGGACTGCTACCAAATCTCCGATTTGATGTGCCTTACCCTCAGCAAACTTGGCCAAACCCTGGTTCTGTTTAAACTCTACACCAGAAGGGTGAAGGATGTGGTTAAATTGCTGGAATACTGCTTTGGCAACCCAGCACCGGACGAGTTGAGATCGATGTTGGCGGTCTACACAGCTTGCAAAATTGAGAAGATGTCGAAGAACGAGAGCTTTAAGCAGCTCTTGATGGCAGAAAATGAACTGTCAGCCCGGCTTGTCGAAGAGCTGATACATAGGCTGCGTTGATCAGCTACCTAAAGGTTAGCTGTCGGTGTGACAGGTGTGAACGGGTGTTATCTAATTATAAGGTGCTAATCCATAGATGGAGGGTATCCCGTATGCCACCACGGCAGGGGCGATCTCCAAGCGTACGACACCGCAGCCGTGTCGCGTGCTCGGGTCGTGGTCTACCTTAGGCAGCTAACTAGGACATCCTATAGCAGACAGTGATAGAGCTCTCAATGATGGTATATGCGGTTTCCATAACCCAGGGTATCTGAATAAGTATCATCGAACCGGCACTGCAAGAACTGCGGGCAAGCTAAGGCTATACTGTCCCGCTCTGCTGGTGAGACAAAATGCGCAGGCCAGATGGTGAATCGTCAGCTGCATCCCTAGTTACCTCCCCTCGTCGGGGATACATCTACGACAATTCAAATCCATTCGCATCTCTATTTGTAAGCATACAGATAGTAAATGGCTGTCGGCGAGTTGCTGACCCGGCCGGTGGAAATGGGCTGCCTTGGCCTTGATTTCTAAGCGCCAAGCATCTTGAACGCAACCCTTGCTCTCCTAGCAGCCTCGTAAAGGAAACGTGAAAAAAGTGAACCATAGCCACTTGAGAGCTATAGATTCATTATCGCTGCGGCCGTGTCAAAATCGCTCATCGGCGTGACTCACGAATGCGTTAATGCTGACGCACGAGGAAAGGGGCATGGGGCTCGGCCCCAGGATCACTGCGAATAGGGGCAGAACCTATGCCATTGAGATTGAAACACCGCAAGATGTGTTTACTGATCATGCATGTTCTACGTTAGTGATACCCACGACGACAAGCCTTGGATAGACTGTCGAGTTGTGAAGTATAAAGGCGCCCTTCCGGCCGCCAGTTACCTCCCAACCGTCCTCACCACCAGTGTCAACAGTAGAGACAGTTAATACCGGCTTCCAAAAGACCCAACCAGCTTAAAATCATTAAAAAATGGCAACCATAACATCCATCGGCATCGGCAACATGGGCGCAGCCCTAGCCACCGCCCTGCTCAAGTCTTCCTCCCCCCCCATGAATGTCACAATCTGGAACCGCACCGCTTCCCGGCCCCAAGTTCAATCCCTCATCTCGGCTGGGGCCATTTTCGAACCCTCTCTCGCTGCCGCCCTCGCCAGCAGCGAGGTCATCCTCCTCTGC
Source organism: Madurella mycetomatis (assembly GCA_022530565.1). NCBI lineage: Eukaryota > Fungi > Ascomycota > Sordariomycetes > Sordariales > Madurella > Madurella mycetomatis. Next base: position 6,030,389 of record JAJTVB010000003.1, on the reverse strand, counting down.
CTACTCGACTACCCCGCCATCTCCTCCGTCTTCTCCCAAGTGGATGCCTCAGCCAAACCCCTCGCAGGCAAGACAATACTCAACCTCACCAACGGCACCCCCAAACAAGCCCGGGACATGGAGGCCTTCTTCAAATCCCTCGGCGCGGCTGTCTACTTCGACGGCGGCGTGATGGTCACCCCGCAACTGGTGGGGACCCCGGCCGCGTTCGTCGTGCTGTCGGGCGAGACGGAGCAAGCATACAACGAGCGCCTCGCCAACGCCGGCCTGCTCAGCCCCGTCGGCGCGGTACTCTACATCGCACCAGACCCCGGCGCCGCTAGCCTGGTGGACTGCGCGGCGCTCGCGGCCATGTACGGGATGTTCATCGGCGCGTTCACCGGGATCGGACTGCTCAAGCGGCAGAAGCACGAGCGGGACGGCGAGGCGGCCGGGGCTAAGGCTATGGTGGATAAGGTCATGGTGCCGGTGCTGACGGCGCTGGTGCCGTATGTGGGCCTCCTGGCGGAGCAGGTGGATAAGGAGGCATGGATGGACGATTTGGGAAACCCGTTAGCTATGCAGGCCGAGGGGGTCAGGAATATCATGCAGTCTTGCGAGGATGAGGGGGTTGATGGGACAGGATTGAAGTTCCTGAGCAAATTGATGGAGAAGGGAGTGAAGGAGGGATTTGGTCCGGGGGGTGTCGCGGTTGTGGCTAAATATTTGATGAAGTAAGAAACCAGGAAAACGACCGATCGCGATTTAAGTTCTGAAGAGTCATAGCGATGTCTGGACCACGAGCTTGCAATAGGAAGATAATCACAATAGGAAATGAGTGCTAATTATTCGCTCACGAATTTCTGCTTCTTGAACTCCGCTTAGGAGACAAGTAGGCGCTGGAAATATTAAAAAAAAAAAAAAAAAGGCTCATTTGCGGTGATCAGCAGCGCCTACACATCGAAATTAGCAGTCGTCCATTCCCCTTATACTACTCATCAGTCAACTCTGAGCGTATAACTGGATTTATGACCGCACATAGCCGATGCTATTCAGGTAATAAAAAATGGAACCTAAGTAAGTATCCTCAATCAGGAGACGCCATTTACATAGACTAATTATCTAGTCCAAGACGGATTCTTGGAGATATCTTTTAATCCTCTTTGCGTTACACAATAGTCACTGTCGATCTACAGTAACGGACGTTTGCCTCCCCTCCGTCCGTAGTGCAGTACTCATGAGCTCCCACCCGTTCGTACGCACCGGGGAAGCGCTCGGATGGGCGGACAACTAAACCGCGAATGAGCCATCGAGCGTGGCCAACGCACCTCTTGGCGACCTTAAGAAACATATATGTCCCACCACAGTCAAGCTCCGCGAATCCTGAAGCGGCGTTTCTGTTCATTGTCAGCTCCCGTTGACGCTTCTGAATGGGGCCTTCTTGGAATGTAAATCCTAGGTACGTACGGCTTTTGGGTTACGTGCATGGTCGGTATTCCATTGTCCTGAACCCAGAAGTTTTCATGCTGGTCTTTGATCCGGCGGAGGTCCAGTAGGCAATCAGGGTCTCCGACCTTGTCGAGTGTCTCCTCCGGGAGTTGAAGCCGGAGTGACTGCATAATTACATAGCAACCACGGCAACTGGGATGTAACAAACTTAGCCGTGGTGCTAGCATGGTGTACGGCGGCCTAAAAAGCCTCTCGCACACTGGACAAGGAAGGTTCTCAATACCGAGCCGTCGGGTAATCGAGGCGAGGGCATTCGAAAAAGTAGCGGCAAAGTCTAGTATATTGTTATGTTTGAAGCAACCTCGTTGAGGAAGAAGCCATGTGGTGTGAATACCTAATCACTATACCGTTTGGAGACAGGCAGCGAAAGGAGGCATGAATTATTAGGTCTACATCCAGGGAACCAGAGCTCGGGTCCCTTACGATTCCCCGCATCATACTGTAGTCGGGTGGGCGCCTCAGCCCTAACAAATGGGCCCCACGTTCATTTGCTATAACAAGTGGAGGAAAGGGGGTATCTCAAAACTATGGTATTGGATGAACAGGTTGTAGATAACCTAGTACAGACTGGCCAGGCAGTCACGTCCGCCTTGATGCTCCTGAAACAATCCGCCATGCCAATGGACGGGATGGCAATTCGCCAGCACCGGGATAGACTACATGTACATGGTTAGAGGAGAAGCACATAAGTTAGAAAATATTGAAATAGTCCATTGAATGAAAAACATCTAAACTAGAACTGAAACCACAACTACCTAATTATGCTGTAAATTCGCGTAGTGAATGTTATACCTCCCTAGACAAACTCCGCCAAATGCAGCCATTCCATGCGCAATGCAAAAACCGGACGCAGAAAACACCAAGCCCATACATCAACTTGAGCGCCTCTATCCAGCCCCAGTACGTATGCAATCTACTCTAAAGTATCCTGCCCTATCCCTCACCACATGCGCCTTGCTCAACCATCAGGTAGTCAATCAAAACCCACTCAACGGATTAGGATTCTTGATCCTCGCACCGCCCTGGATCTGTGCCTGCACGCCGCTGGGCGCTTCCACCTTAGCGGCCAGCTCTTTGTGTTTCGCCAGCGTGTTATCCCCGTCAAAGTTCTGGTTGATGACGCCGACCATGCCGCTCTGGCAGTGGCGGCCCGTGTTCTGCGCGCAGTAGAACCAGATCGGCTCCGTGGTCTTCACCTCGACCTGGAAGACCTCCTCGCTCTGCGAGACCCCGCCGTCGGGGTTGCGGGGGACGGGGAAGAAGCCCGAGAAGAACGAGGCGGCATCCTTGGGCTGGCAGGGCGCGGCGAAGGACGACTCGACCACCGAGTGGTTGACCGGGTTGAAGTGGAACTCGATGATCGAGCCCACCGGCGCGACGACGTTCTCTGGATCGAAACGCAGCCCGCCGCGACCCGCGACGATGGTGTGTGTTTCGCGGTGCGAGGGGTAAGTAGTGGTTGCGTCGGCCGAGGTGGTGGTGGTAGCTGCGTCGGCGCGCTTGGCGGGAGCGGCAGCCACAGAGGTGAAAGCCGCCGAAGCGGACAGAAGAACGGCTCCGAGGGTATTGGCAAGCATGGTGGATAAGTAGCGTCGAAAGTGATTTAGAGATTAAGTTGAAGACGTGAGTCTCTGACTTGAGAAATCTAGGGTAGTTCCAAAGGAGATTGTTTGTTAAGTGATGGAAACCTAGGAATTAATGCTGATGCAGTTGCTGATGATAATGAGAGAGTATGGTCATGGACGAAACATCCATCGAAATTATATACAGTCGTCTTCCTTACACAATTGCGCTTACAACGAAGACAAACTCCGGAGTTGAGGCTTCCGAAAACCCAGCCCCGAAGCTCACCTAAGAAACCTAATGTTATCGAGGGCGGTGCAGTAGACTGATCCAGAATTAGGGCGTGCCAACTCCCGGGTATGCTGCATCCGGGGTGCGTCAGCAGCCAAGCTGGACCCGGTACTGTGGTTAGCCGCTGAGCAAGACCCCGGTCTGTTTTTAGAAGCAGGCTGACGGGGCTGTGCCTTGGGCACTCGGTAGCCCTGGGACTTTTATCGAACTGACGAATCCGGTAATCTTCCACGCCAGCCGCAGCATCCATGATCATGTAAGAGCAGGCTGTCCTTTGTTCATATCAAGCTGCAACAGTACTCTGTGCGGCAAAACGTTGCTATCTATGTACAGATTACGTAGTAGGTATCTCGCGTAATTTGTAAGCACGAGTCCGCTGGAAGAACCGAGAACAAGAATTAATTACCAAATCACTTAATTAGGGCCATATTGAGGCACCATGGAGAACGAAGGAAGGAGAAGCGATATAATTTATAACAAGCGCGCTACTAGCCATGGGTACATTTCCAGATGTGATACGCCGCCCGGAGCTCTAATTATGGGTTCCCCAATTTTTAACACTCCTGTGCGTTCCCAGTGTATGTCTTAATTAGGTACACCTTGACCGGCGCGCGCCCCTCTATTCGATTAATACCTGTGGCTCTAGGTCATAGATTCCTCTAGCGGACACGTACCTAGCAAACCTCAACTCAGTGTGGTAGACAACCATCGCCCACAAGGCAATCGTATATACACGATATCGGCCCTACTACTGGTTACCCCATAACATGGTAGCAGTCATTATCACCTAAGTATCCTCAAAAAAATCCACCGTGCCGGCAGCAGAATTCGGGAGCCTTCTCTTGCTTATTCCCATCCCCTATCAACCACCCATAAATCACTCGGCATCATTTCCCGGACACTACTACGTTAGGCTTTGTCCCCTATGTGCCGTCTCACCACTCCTCGTTCATGACCAGCACCCACTTGGTTTCGTGCATCGATTGCATTGAAGCATTGCTCGTGTAAACTGCGAGGAGCCAGTTGCGAGCGGCTCTTTGCCTCAAAACAGAAGGCTAAAAAATTCTGGATGTGGTGCGACAGCCGATTCGGTATCAAACCTGGTCTCTCAACTCTATAATTTGCAAGTCATCGATTCGTTCTTTATGGTTTGTTACGGGCAGCACTAGAATTGCGAATGTTACAGTAGTAAGAAAGGGTCCTGTTTCCGTACCGCTAGTGCTATGGTGTGGCCGAGTTGACTTGCGCATGGATCTACGGAAAACGGTATGATTAGTGAAAGCCAATAGTGCAAATTGGTATTGGGGCCGAGAAGGTTCGAGTTAAAATGCGACAGTATCCAAAAGAGGGTTGCTCTGCGCCCGGCTGCATCTAGATAGCGGCTGTAATAGTCAAAGAGCTTTCGAGTTCTGGCAAGAAACAGCTGCCCTGCCGGCCTCTTGGTTCTGGAAAGTTCGCTATCAATGTCCCTGGACGGCACCGTAGTTCTTTGTATCAAATCTAGACGTCGGAAATCAGGAGGCGGAAGTCGGCAGGTGATGCACAACACGGCTTCTACAAAATCTACACCCATTCAAACAAGGTGGCAAAGACTGCAAAACTTAAGCAAACAGGTCTGCGCGATGTTGAGATCACAAGTACGGTTAGAGGTTATTCTAACCAGATGGAGATTAAGGTACATTGCACGACGGAAAGCTCTCAGTGACGCGAACAGCGAAAAAAGTATTGTAGAATCGATTGTCTTCTCTTAGGGTCAACCGCCTATAAAGCCCTACTTATGATGCAAAGATGAATGGGCCCCCATAGGATCGAGCCACTGGGGTGTTACCTCAGTAGGTCCTATCCTCTCACCCAAGGATTCAGATGCCTGGAGACAACTCTCCCTCAATCAGTGGCAGTCGCAGTAGTAGCTGTCGCCTGGAGCAGATGTGTTAGCACCTTCAGCTTCACAGTATTGCATTCCCACTGCTGACCCTTCCTCCGAGGCCTTGATTGCACCTAGAAATAGAGTAGTTCGCACTTACCCGGCTGCTGGCAAGCCCGACGAGCAGCATCGTCGTTATCGATGCCAGACATTCTTTTGATAGATTCGATACAGTCGGCGCAGCTGTTGATAGCCATACAGTATCCGCTGCAGTATTGTTGGCTTCTCTGGACGCAGCCGGCGTGGCATGGGCCGGCAGGTTGGTTAAAACACTCGAGTCGACACAGATTGTTGTTGTACGCGACACACTCCGGATATGAACCACCAACGCAGGCCGGGTGTTCGCCTACACCAATAGGGCCGTTGCACGCAAGGACAACGGAGCCCGCTGAGAGGAGCAGGATGATGAAGGTCTGGGTGCCGCAGTGTTTGAGTTAGAACTGGTAGACTTGGTTCAGACTGTATCATCTGGGGAGTACTCGCCTGGGCAGAATGCATTGTACTACCGAGGAAGCTAATACAAGTTCTCAAGATAAGCGTAAGTTGTTGCTCGGAGAGAAGTAGGAATTTCTTTTCGTCAAGGACGGAGAAGACTTGGGGTTTTATTGCTCGCCGAAGTGCTAGCACTTTCGTTTTTGTCACCCTGATCCACCTAACAGGCAGGTGAAAGCAACCTACATACCTACCCTTAGGAAACCAGCTGTTACGGGCTTCCTCAGGGCCAATTGAACACTCTGGAACACTTGGAGTGGGGTCTTCAAGGCGCCAAATCTGCTCCTGACAATAAGTATACCCCAGAAAAGCGTTGCACCTTTACGTCACCTGGCGTGGGATTTAGTGACTTAGCGATCCTTCCCAACCTACCAAGGCTTGGGTTACTTGTGTCGACGATAAATGCTGCCAATTCGAGCTTCGGTGGCAACAGCCAAAACATGTTGCAAGCATCTGCTCGGCCTTGGCGATTCCTTCGGCGACACTGCGGAGTGTAGACTATTGCCTAAGATCTCCGTTCTCTTTAGATGACTGGATGTTAGGTATTCAGCCCTGCCAGGTGAACAAGGGTCCCTGCGCCGTTGGCGGTTTCTTATGTCTTTTCTGGGAGGTTGGAGGGATTTTACGCAATTTTGTTGAGGGCCGCGACTGTATAGAATTAGAGAACATAGCCCCCAGGCGCTACACAGTTCGAGCAGAAACAGCTAAACAAGGGGGTTGGTATTTGCGCAGTTGATTTAAATCGAGTAAGAGGAAGTGTGTGAAGATTTCCAGGCTGGCGTGAACGTCATCGACTTCACAGGTAGTGCACCCCCTCCCTAAAAACCCACCCTTTCACATGGGAGCCCCTGCCGCCGCATTGCACACACTTAGGAATGACATAACTAGAGGAAGAGGAACAGCCCACACCTGAGCTAGGCGTGGCTGGGGAGGTCGGCTGCCTACAGCCGAGAAGGTGGCGAGAAGGCCGGGAAGTTGGCATCGTCGGACCGTCTGCAGCCCGTCCTGGCCACAAGTTCGTCTGGGCACTGCACCTGATCAAAGGTAAAAGACGGGTTGTCGGCATTCATGAACCAGTCGAACCGCCAGTTACACCCGGGCTGCAGTTGTGAAGGGAATGAAGAGCATTGGCTGCGGTCTGAGATGCCACCGTACTGCGCCCCTGGAAGACCTCCAAACTGGGGTGTGCACCCGTCAAAGAGGCCGACACCGCCGCCGGGGATGTTTAGATCGAAGTGGTTGCTGCCGAGGTCGCCACCAGTGCTGGTCGATTGGACGACCATCGTCTTGCCCGCCACTGGGCCCGAGGTGAAGGTGAGTCTGGCAGAGACAGTCAGGCGCGTTCAACCTTTTGAGGCGTTACCACGTAGAGGTACTCACGCGTAGCAGGCACAGCACCACGAAGACTCGGTCTCTCCACTAAGTGCGGTGGCCGCGAAGCCATATGAGAGGTTGTCGTTGATCGCCCACGGAGCGTGGTCCGCGCAGGAATAGGCCGAGCCGCCATCACAGCCGGATGTGGCTCCGAAGTCGTTGATCCGCTGGAAGTTGGCATCGCACGCAAATACGGGCTGGTTTACGGGTGCCTTGCCCGGCCAGGAACACGACGGTTTGCAGCAATCCCAGTATCTTGGGCGCGTTAGAACATCCCATGCCTGGTACGACAACATCCGGAGCAGTCATACCTCGTCGACTGGCCGGATCCCGAAGCAGCATGTGCGGCAAGGGGAAGCGTCGCAATCAGGGCTGCGCGGAGAACTGGTGCGGAGTGCATCTTTTCGTTACCGCTTGCTGGAAAGCTGGGGATGGCTTGATGGGTAAGACGACGCGAACCGGGAGGATGCCGGGAGAGGAGTCAGGAGAGGTAACAGCAGCATAGGTAACAGGAGCATCTTGATATACTTGAATGCTGGACACCCCGGCTACCAGCTAATATATGAAGGGCCGGATGAAAACCATCCCTGCCGGCAGAGTGGACTGTGTAGCCGACAGCTATGAGGAGACAAGATGGTGTTGCCAAACAGGGACCACGGAGAACAACTCCATGGGGTAGCAACCCCACCACCACAAGAACCGGGATCGACATGCTTTCGATGAAACAGAGCCGGCCCACTTACTTCCCGGAACATACAATCAATGTCTCCTTTGGGATTAGCGGGCGGAGATGGGGAAGCCCACTGCCACCCCGGTTTTTCCATCTGCTCGGAATGCCGGGAGCCATTGCGCTCTACGGGGCGGGGACTTGTATGCATACGGGCATTGTTGTTGTTTGATGGATTCACTTGGCGACGGGTAGGCGGGTGTGGATGTTGGGAAGAGTCCAGCGTTGCATTCGCTAATACCATCATCTGGTGCCCATCACCGATGGCAGTTGCACTACCGGCATTGGCGTCACAGCGTATTCTGGAAACGGACTGTGGGGTGCACCGACGGAAACTTTGGTCGAGATTGTAAAAATCGATCTAGAAATTCGCAGAGTCAGGAAATTTCCAGTGCAGCCTCTCTGGAGATTGATCAAACTGTGAATGAAATTTTTTGTTTTGTTGAGAATCTTCACAAGCGCCTCGGGCCGGGGCTCGTTGTTAATGTAAAGATGGTGGGTAAAGATTCAGCGTAAGAAGCGCTGGATCAATTTGAAAAAAAAAAGCGAAAGTTTACATAATTAAGATGTGTATGGAGGCAGTAAAGAATTGAAGCGCGTCCAAACACAGAAGATTTGAGGACAAAGCTTGGCTGACTGCGCTAACCGAGATGGGACTAGCCGCATTCGCCCGCGTCTTTCAGCCTCCTGCAGGGCCAGAAAATCGACCGTCGCCTTCATTCCTTGCAAACCCAAAAGCTGAATTCAGCCTTTGACGATCGCCCAAACGCGGCGGCCATCAGAGCCAGTCTTTTCTGCTGCATTGCGATTGTCTCTTGTCTTCCCACGCCTGCCGATTCGATCGGTTGATGAGCTAGGTAGGGGCTCTGCACCCGGCGGGTTGATGCGCGCGCTCACCTTTGGTGGCGATTCTTAAGCACGCTCGCTCGCCCTCCCTAGAGACTCTCGTTACGGTCGAACCATCTTTTTCGCTGCTTCAACCGACCTCGTATCGGCAGCAACTTTTCCGTACCGACGCCAAAGATGGCCGATTACGCGACGCAAGGATACGGCGGCTACGCTGATACCTACGACAATGATGACAACTACGAGAACGGCGCGGGTTTTGATGATGCCGGGGGTCTCAACGAAGACAGCATCACGCCCGAAGACTGCTGGGAGGTCATCTCGTCGTATTTCGACATGAAGGGTCTCGTGTCGCAGCAGATTGACTCGTTCGATGAATTCACATCGACCACCATTCAGTCTCTCGTCGAAGAATACTCGGAGTTGACATTGGACCATCCGAATCCGGGCGACGATGAAGGTCGCGATGTTGCCTTACGGAGATACGACATCAAGTTCCAAGACGTGTTGATTTCGAAGCCAACCCTTACCGAAACCACGGGCGAGACGACCAGCCTGCTCCCGTACGAATGCCGTGACCGCAACTTGACGTATTCTGCACCCATGTACTGCAAAGTGACAAAGCGCGCACGGATAGCCATCAACGAGCCTGTCCCTCTGCACGAGATGGACGAAGATCAGCGGGAGGAGATGGCCCGAACCGGCGAGCACCCGATGATGATCCGCTGGGAGGAGGAGGATACCGGTCCTCGTGAAGGACCAGCCCCTAAGGGGGGTGACGATGACAAGGGCGACCTCATTTTCTTCGGCAAACTGCCAGTTATGGTCAAGTCCAAGATCTGCCATCTCTATGGCGAAGACGACGACTCGCTCTTCATGTTGAACGAATGCCCTTACGACCAGGGCGGATACTTCATCATCAATGGCAGCGAGAAGGTCCTGATTGCCCAGGAGCGCTCGGCGGCCAATATCGTCCAGGTCTTCAAGAAGCCGCCCGGAGGCAGTGTCTCGTATCAGGCTGAGATCCGCAGCGCTCTCGAGAAGGGCTCGCGGCTCATCTCCTCGCTTCAGATGAAGCTTCACACCAAGGCGTCCGCCGACAAGGGTCGGCATGCAAACTCGGTCAGCGTTACCCTGCCTTATGTGCGTGAAGACATCTCACTCGCTATCGTCTTCCGCGCGCTCGGTGTTGTGTCGGACGAGGATATTCTTAACCACATCTGCTATGACCGAACCGATACGCAAATGCTGGAGGCCCTGCGGCCATGCATTGAGGAAGCCTTTGTCATTCAGGACCGCGAGGTTGCCTTGGATTTCATCGGTAAGCGAGGAAATGGCAATGCCGGTCAGAACCGCGTAAACCGTCTCCGCGCCGCCAAGGACCTTCTCCAGAAGGAGATGCTACCCCATATCTCGCAGCAAGAAGGCTGCGAGACAAAGAAAGCCTTTTTCCTCGGCTACATGGTGCACAAGTTGCTGCAGTGTGCCCTAGGCCGCCGCGACACCGACGACCGTGATCATTTCGGCAAGAAGAGACTTGATCTGGCCGGTCCGCTGCTAGCCAAGCTGTTCCGCGGTGTAGTGCGACGCATGACCCAAGATCTGATGTCCTATATTAAGCGCTGCATCGACAGCAACAAGCACTTCCAGCTTGCGTTGGGCATCAAGCATTCGACTCTCACCAACGCTCTCAAATACTCGCTGGCGACGGGCAACTGGGGCGATCAAAAGAAGGCCATGAGCTCCACAGCCGGTGTGTCTCAGGTCTTGAACCGTTACACATTCGCCTCGACTCTCTCACATTTGAGGCGGACCAACACACCGATCGGTCGCGACGGCAAGCTCGCGAAACCGCGGCAGCTCCACAACACTCACTGGGGCTTGGTGTGCCCCGCGGAGACGCCTGAGGGCCAGGCTTGTGGCCTCGTCAAGAATCTTGCCCTGATGTGCTACGTCAGCGTGGGCACGCCTGCGGACCCCATAATAGAGTTCATGATCGCGAGGAACATGGAGGTGCTTGAGGAGTACGAGCCCCTTCGCTATCCCAATGCCACGAAGGTCTTCGTCAATGGCACGTGGGTCGGTATCCATCAAGACCCCAAGCAGCTGGTCTCGTTAGTTCAGAGTCTGCGCAGAAAGGATGTCATTTCTTTCGAGGTCTCCCTGGTTCGAGATATCCGCGATCGCGAATTTAAGATCTTCTCGGATGCTGGGCGGGTAATGCGGCCGCTCTTTACCGTGGAACAGGACGCCAACGGCGAGAATGGCGTCGAGCAGGGCCAGCTCATCCTCACCAAAGACCACATCCAACGGCTCGAGAGGGACAAGGAACTGGGCAAGTACCATCCTGACTACTGGGGCTGGGAAGGTCTCCTCAAGTCCGGCGCCATCGAGTATCTTGACGCCGAGGAGGAAGAGACGGCCATGATCTGCATGACTCCTGAAGACCTCGACATGTATCGCCTCCGCAAGATGGGATTCAGCGTGGATGACAACTCTGGTCAGGGCAATAACCGAATCAGGACAAAGATGAACCCAACGACTCACATGTACACGCATTGCGAGATCCATCCCAGCATGCTGCTCGGCATCTGCGCTAGCATTATCCCCTTCCCGGACCACAACCAGTCACCCAGAAACACGTACCAGTCTGCCATGGGCAAGCAGGCCATGGGTTTCTTCCTCACGAACTACTCGCGCCGTATGGACACAATGGCGAACATCCTCTACTACCCTCAGAAACCGCTCGCAACGACACGGTCCATGGAGTTCCTCAAGTTCCGAGAGCTGCCGGCCGGTCAGAATGCTATTGTCGCTATCGCGTGCTATTCGGGCTACAACCAGGAAGACTCTGTCATTATGAATCAGAGCAGTATCGACCGCGGCCTCTTCCGCAGTCTCTTCTTCCGGTCCTACACCGACTGCGAGAAGCGCGTCGGCATCAACATTGTCGAAATGTTTGAGAAGCCTGACAGGAGCGACACGCTTCGGCTGAAACCCAGCACCTACGACAAGCTGGACAAAGACGGTATTGTCGCACCAGGTGTCCGCGTATCGGGCGAGGATATCATCATCGGCAAGACTTGCCCCATTAACCCCGACAATGCCGAACTCGGCCAACGGACGTCACAGCACGTCAAACGCGACGCATCTACACCCCTGCGTAGCACCGAGAGCGGCATCGTCGACCAAGTCGTTGTCACGACGAACCAGGACGGTATGCGCTACGTCAAGGTCAGGGTGCGGACCACTAAGATCCCACAAATCGGAGACAAGTTCGCCTCCCGGCACGGTCAAAAGGGCACCATCGGTGTCACGTACCGACAGGAAGACATGCCCTTCACATGCGAGGGCATTACTCCGGACATCATCATCAATCCGCATGCTATTCCGTCGCGTATGACCATCGCCCACTTGATCGAGTGCTTGCTGTCAAAGGTGTCGACGCTCAAGGGCATGGAGGGTGACGCGACGCCCTTCACCGAGGTGACGGTCGACTCGGTGTCGGGCCTCCTGCGCGAACACGGCTATCAGTCGCGCGGCTTCGAGATCATGTACCACGGCCACACGGGCCGTAAGCTCCGGGCTCAGGTCTTCTTCGGGCCGACATACTACCAGCGTCTGCGCCACATGGTGGACGACAAGATCCACGCACGCGCGCGCGGTCCGCTGCAAATCATGACACGGCAGCCCGTGGAAGGTCGTGCAAGAGACGGCGGTCTGCGGTTCGGAGAAATGGAGCGCGATTGTATGATTGCTCACGGCGCAGCGGCGTTTTTGAAGGAGAGGTTGTTTGAGGTGTCGGATGCATTCAGAGTCCACATCTGCGAGATTTGTGGGCTCATGACGCCGATTGCGTAAGTTCTTCCTCCCTCTTCTCGTGGTCGGGAGTTGATTTGCGATTGACACTAACAATGTATTAGCAATCTCACTAAGCAATCGTTCGAGTGTCGGCCGTGCAAGAATAAGACCAAGATTGCGCAGGTCCAGATGCCTTACGCGGCCAAGCTCCTCTTCCAGGAGCTCATGTCAATGAACATTGCCTCACGCATGTTTACTAGCCGGTCAGGCATCTCGGTGCGCTAAGAGCGGGCACCTGGTAGGTGAGGGTGGGATTCTGGGGGGAGCAGAGAAACGGAGGGAAGGCAGAAAATTGCATGCATACCAGGGTCGTTCGGGCGTTGTTGTCTACACTATTAGAAAGCCAAACTTTGGTTTTTGTAGCGACTTTTTTTCTCAACTTTTTTTTCCTGATCTGGCATCAGATTTGTCCATACCGTGGCCGAGACCTTCCTAAGGTCAAAAGGTCGAGGTGAGGGAGATTTGGGGCCTCATTAATGGGGTGGTTAATGGGGTGACTGGGCCTCGTGCTGTGTCTGTAATTTGCCTTTGCTAGATAAGTAAAATACCATATGACCAGATCGGAGATGCTCTCTATGCCGTTGGAACAAGCGTGCTAACTGCTGTATGTTACATGGATGAAATCGTACAATGGGAGGATGCAGGTCTTGCAGTAATCGCACCTTCGCCCTCTGCCCCGCTCTCTTTTCGTTTGCCGTTTGTCTTTCCTTCCTAATATCTTCTGCTCTTTTTTCGTACGCCTCCATCGCAAAGTCTGACTCCCTGCGCTACCTCCCCAACCCTTGCCCACCTTCTCCCCGAGTAGCATCCATCTCCGCTGTGCTGTCCCGCACCGCCTGATCCTTCTTGTACTCGGCCTCAAGTGCCTGTTGCATGTCAAAGTCAGCCTGACGCTCTCGCTTCAGCCGCTGCTGTTCCATGTCTCGGATCACGCCTTCGTGCATTGCCTATGATAAGAAGGTGGTCGGTTAGCTTTCCACTGCCCGAGTATGCAGGTCTGGGGTTGGCCTCTCGGAAGAGCGGAGGAGACATACCGCCCGCTCGGCCTTTTGCTGGTAGTGCACAAAGACGACTGTGCTAAGGGCGAAGAGGGAGGTCCCCAGGAGGGTGAGTTTCGAAGCGCGGGACATGGTGGTTTGGATCAATCGCTACTGCGGATGCATTATGGGGGTTTGCTGGCTGCTGGGCTTTAGCTCTCGACAAACGGGTTCGGTTCAACGCGCCGAGCATTACCGTGGATGCGACTTTCTGCCCCGGTTCACCGCCTGGTTAGGTTACCTTCCGGCAGGCAATCGGCTCCGGCGTCAGTGCGTCAGCAGGGGGAAGCCGTGCCGCAGTTGCGGGACCGAGCTGTTGGCGGCGGGACTGTCCCACTTCGGCATCCTCCTAGCATTGCCTTGTCTGCGTCGACCAGCTTCGTATCGCATTGTTTTGCGCATCCAACACCACGACGGCGTCCTGCTTTGCGATTACTTGACCTACTGCAATAAAGCTAACGACACGAACCTCTACGCATTCAGCCTTAAATACAGTCCGCTTGTTGAGATCCGCTTCCTTCTCCAAGTCGACCGGGAAGCTTAGCTCACAAGATGGTATGTCATTGTCGCCCGAAAGCACCATGCTGAAATGCGCATCGCTGGGACTCGACTGCCGGGCAAAGCTAACTATCCTGACAGTCGGCGCAAAACTCCGCAGGCATCCAGACCCTACTCGATGTACGGCCCCGATCTCGAACTCTAGTCATCACAGAGTACATCAACTCTAACTGCAAGCATCATTTCAGGCCGAGAGGGAGGCATCAAAGATTGTCCAGAAGGGTGCGTCAGTACCATAAATAGACCCAAAGCCAGCCACGCTAACGTGTGTTGATAATCACCAGCCCGCGAGTGTACGCACCCCGCAATCTACAATCCAGCATCCGCCCCGCAATCCGGATCCATCATTGACACGAGATAGTCCGCACCAAGAGGGTGAGAGAAGCTCGCGACGAGGCCAAAAAGGAAATCGAGGCGTATCGCGCTAAAAAGGAGGCCGAGTACAAGGCGTTTGAGGCCGAGGTAATGTCCTCTGCTAGGTTGCAACCGCCGGGGCGGCACACTGACGGGCAGTAGCACACACAAGGCAACAAGCAGGCCGAGGACGAGGCGAACCGTGAAGCCGAGGCCCAAATCCAACAGATTAAGGAGTCTGCCAAAAAGGGACAGGACAAGGTCATTGACGATCTACTATCTGCCGTGTTTGAGGTTAAGTCCGTGCCGGCGTCTTGAAGAGCGGTCCAGCACGAATGATTGGGAAGCTACGGTGATGGTGGCGAGACGGGAGGTAAGCCTGCGATTATGGCGGGACAGGAGATGGACTGCTCTCTGGTCATGAAACTTGGCATGCGCCTCCACCGACGCCGAGGCAAATTATCCGTGTGGTAGGAACGTACGCCCCTGTACACATAGAGCTCTTATCACGACCGGCGCCGAGCGTCGTCAGAAGAGCCTGGCTAGGCTCAATGGTATCATGGTATTGATTAGACCTGTTATACACATCCCCCATCCATCATTACAATCAGTCCGTAGCCCAGTTACTGCAGGAACTGGGCCAGTGTGGTTAGCATCTCCTTTGTCTCCTTGCCCTGCTCCGACTCGGCGTCGATCCCGTCAATCTGCTCCTGGATGGTCACCCTGATCACATCAAACGTCTCGTCCCTATCGGCTAGCAACGTCTGGATCTTCTTCCTCGCTCCGTCATCCTCAGCAACCAGCCAAGCCAGGATCACGTCGATTGTCTGCAGACAGAATAAGCCCGCATCGAGACGCCGCGAGAACCACTCGTCTGCCATCTCCTCTCTTTCCTCTTCGTCCATGCCCTTCTTCTCTTCCTTGATCCGCGCATCCACCGCAGCCATGCGCGTGGCATAGTCCCGCCTCAGCTTGACCAGCTTCTCCGTCTTCTCGTAGTCCCTCTCAACAAACTTGGCTAGCGTGCGGATCCGCTCCGCCGAGTCGGCCGGTAGTAGCCGCAACATGGAGGCAAAGATGCCCACCAGATGCTCAGTTGTTTGCGCATCATGCTTCTTCATGAACAACGTAAACGTCGTCTTTAGCCCTCCGGCATCCACAATCTTTTGGCAGACGGCAACCCCAGCAGGCCCGCCCGCGGCGTGGTCTAGCAGCCTTAATGCGTTCGGCTTGCTCAACTTCCCCTCTTTGAGCATGATCAGGCACAGCTCGATACCCTCAGCCTCGATGAACTTGCCCTTCCCCTCAGGTTCGTCAACAATGCTTGTCAACGCCTCAAACAAATTCTCCATGTATTCTTCCTCCTCCCCGCCCTTCTCGGGATCCCTTTTGCGATATGCGGCCACGAGCTGCAGCATCGCATCCACCGCATCGAACGCCGCCAACCTCCTCCGGTTCTGCTCCGAGCTCTGCACCAGAATCGCCAGAATCTCCGCCGCATACTGCTTGTTCTGCCCCACGGGCCTTTCGCTCTTGCTTGCCCTCTGGATCAACCACTTCAACAGCCCTTCCTCCCTGCCTAGCGCCTCAGCCGTTTCCTTTTTAGAACAAAGGTTCTCCACAATCCCCAGCGCTCTGTAGACGCCCTCCCGATCCGCCTCCTGAGCCTCGTCCAACCTCCCCAAGTTACTCACCAGCAACCCTATCAAGTCGGCCTCGAGCAGCGCATCCACCAGGGCACCCCACTGCTCCTCTGTCGCAGCGACATCCTCATCCGTCAACTCGCCAATAATCTCTACCGCATCGATCGCAATATCCGTATTCTCGTGCGCCAGCAGCGAGACCAAGCTGCCCACACAGCCCAGCCTGGCGAAGTCGGCGTACAGATCCGGGTGGTCGGAGAGGATGGAGAGGGCTTTGATGGCGGCGTCGAGCTCGGCCTCGGAGTCGATGAACTTGGCCGGGTCGTCCTCGAAGCGCGCGCGCAGTTCGGCGTTGCGCGAGATTTTCTTCTCGAACGAGAGCGCCGTCCTCTTGAGCCACGCCAGATTGACTGTCTCGGTGTTGTCGCCTTCGGGGCCCGCGGCGGCGTCGGCGTCGGCGCTGTCGACAAAGTCCAGGATCTCCCGCTCCTGCGCCGTGATTCCCCCGCCAAAGAAACGCCCTTCTTCGTCATCATCAGGTAGGTCGTCGGCGCCGTCTGGCGCCGCAGGGCCGTAGTCGGCGTCGGCGTCTTCGTCGGGTGGAGGGAGGGACGGGCCCGCTTCGGTGTCGTCGTTGTCGGCTGCTTCTTCAACGCGGACGTGGCGGTTGGGGAGGGCGCGGTGCGCGGAGGAGACTTTGGCGGACTTGTAGATTTCGGCTTGGGAGGAAGGGTTAGTGCTGGTTGAGCGAGGGAAGAGGAACAGGAATGTGCATACTTGGATCGCGGACGGGATCCAGCTTCCGTTTGCTGGGGAGCCCGGATTTCTGGCCTGTGTTAGAACATCTGTGACAATTGGATGGAATCAGGACTGAATAATACCTGGAAAATTTCGTCAATGCTTGTCATGTTGAAGAAATCTGGGGGTGCGGTTGGATGCTTCGGAGCTTGGAGCGGGCTGTTGGAGATGGTCTGCCTCGTTGCGCCGGCAAAACATCACTCTGTTTAATCGCAACCGTTATCAAAGGGAGCTTCGCACTGTGTAGTCCAACCAGCGGCAAGCCCAGCACAGTGCCACAATCACTGACTCGGCCTAAGCTCTGACTCTGGATCAAATTGGTGCTCTTTTTTTTCCTTAAGATTTGGTTCCAAGAGCCATTCAAGTCTTATACAACTAAATTTTACACTTTACTCCCAGATAGACAGCTCTCCACTACCGCCCACAATGCCGCCCATACTCATCTTGGTCCGCCACGCGCAAGCTCTTCACAACGTTGACAATAAGTTGCCCAACTGCACTTGTTAAATTACCTGGATCTCCTGCTAAAACACGGCACAAGACTATAATCTCCACGACCCCCTTCTCTCCGAACTAGGCAGGGAACAATGCCAGAAACTAAACGAGAAACTGTCGCCGAGGCTTGGGCCACATGATCTCGACGTGGGCCTCATTATCGTCAGCCCCATGCGGCGCACCATCGAGACGGCGCTGCTCTCATTCCCTGAACTCATCGAGAGGGGTGTCCCAATAGTAGCGCACGCGGATTGGCAAGGTATTGCACTCTGTTCATGACCATCTGCATACCCGGGGATTTACAAGGTCTCCAGAAAACTCGGACCAGCCGTGTGACATCGGCTCACCCCTCGGTTCCCTTAAACTTGAGTTCCCCCAGGTCGATTTCTCTCTGGTTGATCCCGTCTTCCCGGACAAGCTCACCCCTGCGGGAGCGCGCTACGCCCACGATCGGCAAGCCATCCTTGCCCGGGGACAGGCCGTGCTCCGGGAGTTGTATGGGCGTCCTGAGAAGGCTGTTCTTGTCGTGTCACATTCGGGATTTTTGAGAGCCGGCGTGACGGGCCATTACTTTATGAATGCTGATTACAGGATTTTCGAGTTCGATAGCCGTGGAACGGATGTCTCTATAGCGCTTACACAGTGGGAGGAGACAGTCAATGGCGGGATGGGTTGGAGCTGGAGTCATACTGTTCCATTAGGAGACGCGTTGCCAGATGCGGCGGCACCAGCTGCGTGTAGTATAGTAGTTCCATAGTTCCACTGCTATCGGTACCTGCTTCCTGACTTGCCGTCGATGTAATGCGCTCTAAGCAGCCGAGACCGTCAGCCGAGACGCCAACCTCCAACCATAGCATAGCATCGCCCCGATGCTTATCAGATTCAAATGGATGGTCATTGCATGGTTCCTAGAAAATGTCCGTTTGAGGCGCCTCATCTCCGGTGACACGGTTTTGCCGTCGTGATTCCGAGCTTGAACGGGTTCCGCTTTAGCGTCCCGTGTCTCTGAAGCACCGTCAGCACTCTTTCCTTTAACTAATACTATGAGCCCTAGTCGTGACTTGTTTTGCTTACCTTGGTGAATGCAGTCAATCATTGCCCGCCGGGTCTTCGGCTCATAGAGAAAGAGATTCAAAAGTGACGTTGTTCCTGCCACCGCATATGGTATCCAGTCGGCCATTTGCCGCGTCAGGGATGGCAACCCGTGCGGTGGGAATGTGACGGCGCTCAGAAGAAGCAAGACGGCTTGGCCACGAAAGTAAATCGGAAAGATGCGTTTCTGAAGCGTGGTAAAGGCCGACCGCGGCAGTGCATCGAAGCAGACTTTGGTGTTGACAAATGTCTGGAATATTTCGGTGCCGAGCAGTGTCGAGTAGAGCAACAGATGATATGGCGCGAGGCTGCCGAACGAGGAAGCGAGGTTGGTGAAGAGATCCATGATGGTCTGTGGATGACAGGATACCTCGCCGTAGTGAGCATTTGGTGTTAGCACTCACCAGTTGGCTACTCCCTATTGACGTGGCTTATAACATTTACAAAATCCTTGAGGCCGAGTCATCTCGGCGAATATGACGTTTACAGAGCATTGGATCATCTTTGATGTTTGCGTGGCCTAGCTCATCCTGGTGAACCCAAGATCGTAAAATCCGATGTCGCTCGGGGAATAGAGTTAACCATTCAGCTCACCCGGAAAAGCCGAGCTGTATTAATTATTGCTCCGCCAGCTACTCTTTTCTTTGAACCGACGCAAAATCACTATTTCTGCTAGAAATTACCTTAGTACCGACTCGTAATCTGAAGATACATGTACCTCAGGCTTAGGGGGCCATGACAAACGAATAGTTCGACGAAGAGGCCACCCCAGTAGCCCTTGAATGCAGGCCTCCAATAATGCGTGCTGCAAATCCGTACCAAAATCGTTGTGCTGCACATGTATTCACGTGCTGGGGATGCCGTTGCAGGGGCAGAGCGGCCGATGTAACGTCTATCAACACCCAGTTCGCCGAACAGGCCGGGGCTGCTGTGATGCACAACGTCTGCAGCTGCTTGTTCAGGGTTGGGATGCTGACAACCCAGTCATCCGATGTGGGAATCCCGACGTGAATATGCATCTCAGTCAGCCATATGCAAAGCCATCCCGCCAATCGCTCTCTTGAACCTCTGCTTCCCCTGTCATTGCTGCATAGAGAGAACAGATAAGCCTGCCTTGCACATAGCAGAGATTGCAAACAGAGACCATCCCCCAGTGCATGGCATCGCTGAAGAGCGGTGGGGTGGGAGGATAGATGCGGGGGTTTTTCAAGTCTCTGTCAGACCAGATTGTGTTTGGTTCACATAGTATCTCTGTTGTCACGCCTCACTAGTAATCATGACTTTTTAAAGAAAATTCTTAGCCATGATACTTCAAGGATTTACACCGCTCTGCCTGTTCTTGGCCAGCCTAGCCGGACGGGCCACAGCCAGGAGATCATCGCCAGACTGGGCTGGCTGGGGCGGTAACATCTACAACAACCGCTGGGCTGAGAGCGACGATATCACAGCCTTCAATGTCAAGACGCTCACCCGCAAGTGCTACCTAACCTACCAGTATGGCGTCAGTGCCACCCCCGTGGTGTCGGATAACACGGTGTACTACCCAACTTGGAACGGCTCCTTCGTCGCGCTCGACTACACTACCTGCTCTGTTCGGTGGATGTTGAACGTGACCGAGCTCATCTTGGATTACGGCCCGCTCAGCCCCGAACGCGCACGCTCTCTCTACCAGGTGTCCCGCACGAGCCCCCAAATTGACGGCGATATTCTCTTCTTCGGGACACAAGCGCACGCCCTCGTCGTAGCCGTCAACCGCCACACCGGCGCCGTCCTCGACCGCCTACAAATCAACTCCCACCCGCTCGCAGTTATCACCATCTCCCCAACGTTCTGGCAAGGCACCCTCTTCCTGGGTACCTCCAGCTATGAGGAGCCGGCCCCATTGATCGACCCAAACTATCCCTGCTGCTCCTACATTGGCAACGCCGCCGCCGTGACCTTTGACCGTCGCCGCGACAAGCTCGTCCTCAAGTGGTCCGTCTCGACGCTGCCGCCACCAGACCCGGGCTCTACAGGGGTGGGCTGGTCGGGCGCGGCCGTCTGGGGCAGCCAACCGTCGATCGACCCGATCCGGAAGCAAGTCTTCTTCGCGACGGGGAACGTGTACAGCTTCCCGCCGGCGTATGCGCACTGCGCCAACGAGACGTCCGAGGCGTGCCTGCCCCCGGGCGTCAACCAGGAGGCCGTGCTCGCCGTCGACACCGAGTCCGGCCGCGTCAACTGGGTGCGCCGCCTTAACCGGATGGACGCCTGGAACGGTGCGTGCGTGACCGACCCCATCGACACGGCCAACTGCCCTTCGGAGCCACCCGGGCGGGACGCCGACTTCGGCATGGCCCCGACGTTTGTGTCACGCCGGACGGCGGCGGGGCTCGGCGAGGACGTGGTCGTGGTCGGCCAGAAGAACGCCGTTGTCTACGCGCTGGGGGCGAGGGATGGGAGGATCGTCTACGCCAGGAACGTGAGCCCCGAGGGCCAGGGTGGGGGGATCAGTTGGGGGATCGCGGTCGACGATCAGAGGATTTATTACACGCTGCCGTATGGGGGGAGGAATGCCAACCTGAACGTGTCGACGACCATATATGGCGCGGCTAATCTGCTGTCTGGGAAGGCGGCCTGGCGGACGCCGGCGACACTAACTTCGAATGGCATTGCCTTCACGGGGCCGACAGTGGCAGGAGATTTGGTAATCTACTCAAAGACTGGAGTGATCACTGGGGATGGCTCCCCGAGTGATTACTACAATTCGAGGGGAGCGCTCGTGGTGCTCAACAAGAGAACGGGTGAGGTTGTGTTCGAGACGGATCTGGACACGAATTTTTGGGGAGGAGTCGCGGTGCAGGGCCGGTATCTGATGTTTGGGACGGGCTATCGGACAGGAGTGACGTACTTGGGCGATGGGAGTTTGTGGGTGATGAAGGTCGGGCATCATTTGGAGCAACATGGGGGTTAGAGGTTGCTAGTGACCCTGCAAACAAGAGAACTTCGGGGGCTAAGGTGATACCGAGGTTTCGAGCCCGTCGACATTCCCAGAGGCATGTCGCGGATACGACATCGACAGCAATAGTATACGCAGAGCAGCTCTTCTTCGCTTTCCGGCTTCGGCAGATGGCCTCCTATCCCCTTTACCGAGCCGGGGTAGTGCTAAAGCAAGGTAGCGTGCACTCCGTCTTTGCCGAAGGTGTTTGATAGGGCATTTCGCCGTTTTTGCTTGTCATGGAAGTTTCTCCCCTTGCCCTGGCCACTCCTTGTTATCTGTTATCCAAAGGTAGATATGCGGTGGAAGCGTCTCGAAGACGTCTCAATGGTGCAGCTGCGTCTTGTTCGCCGAGCCAAGAGGTATTAGGGCGCTGATCCTCGTTACTAAAACGGTCGTGAATGACTGGCACTCTATATGTGCTAGGGTGCACGATGCAACCATATCGGCCTCCCAGCGGCTCGAGCAGATGAACACAGATTGAACCAGGCTCGCCACGAGTTTCTCGATATATGCCGAGGATCCGAGATTACGTCAATGCTCCCGAGGTAGCTGGCAGTTTTTCTCCAGCTACAGTCATGTGGCTGCCGAGGAAGATTGCCGCTTGGTATTCTCTAGCGCTTTTGGCCTTCGTAGCATCTCCGCCCAGACCTCTACCTGGTGCGTCCATCCGGCAAAATGCATGGAATTGACAAGCCATCAAGCCTCGCCATTCTGATAGGTTGGGATAATGTTTGCAATCTTGACCCCACCAGCAATACCCCAGAATCCGGCATTTGAGTTCTTTAAGGCCCAGACAAGGCAAGGCACGCCCGACCACGTAGCGTCTTTCTCGCGCGTCTCTAAAAGAAAGGCAGCGGACCGTTTGGGTCCACTCGACCGCATTTTCTTCTTGATACTCACGGACACGGTCAACTTGCCGTTCTCTAGTTTCAACCGACTATACGCAAGACTGTCGACGCCCGACTTACACCATGTTCTGGCTGGGGTTCCTTTCCCTCCCTGTCGCCGTTCAGGGGCAGTTCAGCACTACCATGCTGAGGTTCGGCTGCTCGCAAATTGCTATTGATCGCATCGACCCGTATGTTGACGACAGGAAACCGGCAACGAAGGAGAATGAACTGACTCGGTCCCAGTCTTGTTGAGCCCGGCAGCATTCCGTCTGCGCATGTCCATCAAATCGTCGGAGGGGTATGGATGCCTCACCTCGCCCCGTAGGATCTGACTGACTCCGAGACAGAATGCCTTCAACGCAAGCATGCCGGTGTCGGATATTTCCCAGTTGGCGGACTGCACTTCGTGCACCTTCGACCAGGATCTCTCCAACTACTGGACCGCCAACGTATACTTCAAGGCCCGTAACGGCAGCTACAAGCGCGTGCCGCAAATGGTTAACGAGGCTATCGGCGCTGCAAACGGGGGCATCACGGTCTACTACACCGCCCCCGGCCCGAACACAGTGACCGCCTTCAAGCCGGCAAGGAACCAATGAGCTCTCTGGGAAGGGCGGCAAGCTAACAAAATCTCTCAGGGTTTCCGCATGTTCTCCGGTGACGCCACTCGCCGCACACCAACCAACCTCGGACGAAACATGCAGAGCTGCTTCCGCTGCTACACCGGCCCCAACTTTGGCGGCAATATCTACTCGCCCTGCTTCGATCCCCAGCGGGACACCGAGGGCTTCCCTTCGCAGCCATGCCCGGGCGGCATTAGGACTAGCGTCATCTTCCCTATGTAATTCAGTCAAGCCCTGGAATCCAGACTGTTGACCTGTGCTGACATCGCTTTAGCTGCTGGGACGGCAAGAACCTAGACTCCCCCAACCATGCGGACCACGTTGCCCACCCAACCAACGGACCTGCTTCTTTTGCCATGGTCGATGGCGCATGCCCTGCCAGCCACCCTGTCAAGATTCCCCAGGTCCACTACGAGGTATGTAGACATCGAGAGAATGATAGAATTGCCCAGGGTGGGCTGCTAACATACATAACCCCGCGACAGGTTGTCTGGGACACGACCCAGTTCAACAACAGGGACGAGTGGCCGGAGGATGGCTCCCAGCCGTTTGTCCTCAGCAACGGCGATCCGTGAGTTCCCTTATATTTTCCCGTCCCCATCCTCCCCTTCTCCCTCACCTCCTCAAATTCTGTGGTGCAATCATAACACAGTCCTTGGCAAATACTGATAATATTTCTTGCTATCCACAGCACTGGCTACAGCCAGCACGGTGACTACGTGTTTGGCTGGAAGGACGACACGCTGCAGCACGCAATGGACAACAGCTGCTTCGGCCCCGTCTGCCGCGGTCTGACGACCCAAGGATTTGACAAGGCCAACCAGTGCACTGTCAAGAACGTCGTGAAGGAGGATGTTGATGGATGTGAGTACCCACCCTTTTCCCCTTATACGGCCTGGATTTCTACATGGCCGTTGGTTATGCCAGAATGTTAGAGTGGAGTGGAGGATGCTAATGTACCTGTTAACAGGGCTGGATGCGCTGCCGGGTCATCATGAGTCGTAAATGCAGTGTATTGTCAAGCTCGGCTAACGTCAAGATGCGGCCGCGATGTGAGTGGGGGATGTACGGAAGCAAATCTGCGTTTGATCACGAAATTAGTATTAGAACCTTGGTAGAGCGTCCTTCGCTGTACAACTACTACTAGTCCTGAGTCATACCTACCTGTTAGGTACCATCGAATCTTGGTTGATATGAAACCACTTTTGCCTGTGCCTCACATTGGGGCTGGGGTACAGATATCCTTTTCCTTCGCAACGAGGCCATCAAGCCAACAACTTTCTATTTTTGTGGTACCGTCCCCGATCTTCCTCCCTAGGTAGCCAACTCCTGTAACCAAAACTGACACCTCCTATTCGCCTTCCATCCCTCACCACCTGGAACCCATCAATTCCCAGAATATTGACCTACAAACGTCTTGGGCATGACTTTGAAGTCTTCTAGATTAGCTGATGTAGATCTCAGTCTCTGCTGGATGGCTTACGCTTCACGATCATGCGATCGAGGTCGTCACGTCGGGAAGCGAAGGCGGCGACTCCATGGCTTCCGTAGAATATGACCAGCTCGGTGCTAGTCGTTGTCTGAAAGTCGGCAGGGTGCACAACTACATGGCTTGGCCGTGCGTGCTCCAAGAGTATCTACGAATGTGTCCTCGAATTCGGCAATCCTTAGTTCGCTTGGTCAGACGGGACGCTTATCACGGGTCCATTGGGATATCTTCTGAGACCCCTGCGCCGTCGGAACTCCTTTGATCACCAACGATACCAACTTATTAGTGGAATAAGTCCATATTCGGGCAGAGTTCGAGACCCATGCGCTTCACTCAAGCAGAAAACGCCGCGCTCAAAGAGTAGAGGCTGGCAACTGTAGAGTCTACAGCGGTTGAAACAAAAATCGCCAGCTAGTTAAATTATCCTGCAGCATCGCAGTGCAACCAACCAGCCACAACTTTCCCCCTAACTCAACTAAGGCAAGAGAGTGTCGCTAACACGCGAGAGATCGGGAATCTATGGACGGTTCTTGCAGAGAGCTTGTAGACGACCTATTATCCCAGTATCCGCGCGTATCGCGCGCTCTGCCACTTGCCATCTGGCTCCTCCGCGGAGAACGAGAGCATCCTTGGCCTGCTTGACAGGAGATATCCAAAGCATAAAAGGAGGCTGCCCTCTATCCCCATCCTCTTTCCACCTTCCTTCGGCAGGCACCACAGCATCAGCTCAACAAGCACAAACATCATATATAAGCAACGAACTTCCCAATCTTCTCCCCAACTCAACTCAATCATGTCCCACAACACCCTTGGAAACGGCGAGTGGCTCCTTACGGGCTCCAGCCTGTGGAGCAACGACGGTACAGTCGAGTTCAAGATGCAGGGCGACGGCAAGATCGCCGTTTACCATGGCGGCCAATGCCAGTTCCAGAATACGGCTACGCAGAGCAAAAATATTAAGGGCATTAAGATGCAGGAGGACAGCAACCTGGTCGTCTAGTATGTTTCATCACCTTTTCTCTATATCTTTCCTCTATCGCTTTTTTAGTACTCCTCTAGGCATGTATCCGTTGCGGCTAACTCAAGGGCCCTTTTTCTTCCAGTGCAGTGATAACAATGGCAATGCCGTCTGGGCCACCAACGCGGGCGGCGGCGACGTCGGCGACAGCACCGTCATCTGCACTGTACAAGACGACGGCAATGTTGTCCTATACCGTGGCACCCCCATTTGGGCCTCCCAGACCAAGAGGGCCTGCTAGTATGGTTCTCTACAATCGGACTTGGTTTGGTTAGCGACAAGCAGGAGGGGTGGACATCCTCAACACTATCCTCCATGACCTCACGCCCTCCATGACTTAGCACCATCCATGTCTTAGCCCATCCTTCACGCTCGAAGTCACGAATCTGAACACCGATCCGCCAGCTTGCCATGGAGTTCGCACTAACATTTGGTGCAGCTTGGCAACTTCCTATCAATTCTTTCACTAATTAATTAGAGACAACAGGTCGGCTTGATGATTGTCGCGGTTTGAGCAAGGCCTACCGCGATCTCACTGAGATCACACTCCTCGAAAGGTCCCTACAGCAAGTGGGCCAGATCTTCCATGACCAAAGGTTTCCCGATAGCTTACAGGACTTCGGCTCTATTGCTCAGGCAACTATTACCCGTATCTGCGAGTCTCTCGAGAGTCTGCGACCAAGTTTGTAAGAAATACTGTCCGAGCTTTGTCGACGGTGGATCAGGGAACGTTTTCAGGGATGTAACCAAAAAAAATCCGGTGAAGCTTGAGGAGAAGGATGTCAAGAAGTTCCAGGCCGAAGCGGCGGAGATGCTGTATCGTTGAATGTGCTTCTTGAAGTGACAACGGTGTAACGTGGCTCTCAACGGAAGCGCTGCTAATTCCCTTACCCTAATGTAAAGCACAGACGTCTTGTCTAGCGAAATCGTGAAGCCGCAACGGAACAGCTCCGCAAAGTGGAGAGGAACACCACTACTGCTGTTCGTGATACGGCAGGTCCATCGAAAAGTACCTCATTCCACCTGTCCTCTCGAAACTAAACTTGAATACGGCCGACTCAAGCGGGCCGAGCGGCTAGATAGGTCAGATCTCCCTATATTCAGGCATTTGGACGGTGTGTTACCAACGTAGGGTATTGCGCTGTAGAAAATATAACTTTATTTCAGGATCCATTAAGTTGACGTACCCACTACCGGGACACTCCATATAAAGAGATTAGCTGGGTGAGTTTAGCACACCAGCCGGGTAGCCAGGCTGGGCGGGACCTCAACATGTGTTCCGTAGTTCTCTTGGCACGCCTTTCGTTGACATGCACGGCGCGCCTTAACCCGACAAAATATTAGACGTCTAGCAAGTCCTTATCTTGCTAGATTTTCAGACATACCCTGCGCTCCATCTTCCACACGTCAATTAGCCTGAACGACCATGGCTTCACGATTGGAGGCACATCTTGAGGGCGGATGCACCTGCCGATTCGTCCGCTACCGCGTCACTGGCAAGCCCTTAATCGTCCACTGCTGCCACTGCACATGGTGTCAGCGCGAAACCGGTTCCGCCTTTGTCATCAACGCCCTCTTCTCCTCCGACAACGTCACGCATCTGGGTGAACAGCCCGTCATGATCAATACCCCCTCGTTGAGCGGCAAAGGCCAGATCATTGCCCGTTGTCCGAAATGCCACGTCGCGGTGTGGTCCAACTACCCCGGTGGAGGTCCAGTCGTCAGATTCGTACGGGTCGGCACGCTGGATCAACCGCATGAGTTTGTGCCTGATGTGCATATCTATACACAGGCGAAGGTGCCCTGGGTGAAGATTCCAAGCGGGGTTCCCGCCTATCAGGAATTCTACGACCCTGTGAAGGTATGGGGGAAGGAGACGGATGAGAGAAGACACGAGGTCATGTTAGAAGTCAGGAAGTGGGCCGCCGGGGGCAAGCTGGCCTGACAGCAGCTGAACCCAGGAGGCTTATCAGCTCGAATTATTATTATTATTATTCCTACTCCGCTTTACCCAAACAGGTGTGCCGGACCCTCTAATGCTATTTACATAGGAAAACCGTACCATATAGGCCGGGTGAAAAACCTATATCAATGAGTAAAGGAAAACAATGATGAAGAGTGCCAGATGGTTGCAAAAGAGAGAAAGGCCTTATATAGGCCTTGAAGACCTGCTAGTCTTCGACTCCGGCTTCGGGTGCCTCCTCCTCTTCCTCGTCGACCCCCTCTGCTTCTAGCTCTAGCTTCCTAGCTAGGCTGTATTCCGCTAAGCACCCCGAATCCATCAGCTAGCCCAAGACCTTCCTCAACCGCCATTGGTTCCGGGATCCCTCGCCTTGTAATGTGGGACGAAGATCTCGGTGGGTGCGAATTTCTGTTCTTGTCAGAACCGCTACGTGGTAAACGAAGGTGATACAATGGTATGTGATGACCTCAACAGTGATATCAATTGTGTGCTTGATTGTGTGTGTCGTCTTTTTCCTAATTCTTGGTCGACGCCCACCACACGTAATATCACCAGCTCACGTGAGCTGTTCTTGGCACCCCCTTAGCTAGGGTCCACGTTCCAACAGTTCTTTGCCAAGTTCTAGGCTTCGGCGGTATTGGGCACCATATAATAAGGTGCTCCACTGTTTCCCTTCTCTCCCCACATCTGCAGTACGGAGTGAAGAAGTCTGGAACTCATTGTTTGAAGAGGAAGTCTCGTAGGCCGATTGCCCCCGTGCGGGCTTGAACCAGCAGGGAGCTCTGAGCTTTGCTTAGATTTTGGTGCTTTCGTAAGGTTCGAATTAATTACCGATGTGATGATATATTAGAATCCTCTTGAATAATTACGTCTTGAGGGTCCCCGTGGTGCAAAACACAGTTGGCAGCACAGCACTCCCCGCGGAATCCGGCCAAGGTGCCGTCCTGTCATATGTCCCTCGTCGCCGGCAGATGACCGTTTGCCAGCGACGATAGTGGGGGTCTGCCAGGGCTTCGGAGCAACTGTCTGCCTGTAAAACATATGCTGTCCGTGCCACTTCCGTTTGTGTCCTTCAGAAATCGGATCAACCGCGTCCGGCGACGGCCTTGGCCATAACATGGTACTAATACACCGTGAATTGACCCAGGCCCAAGGAGCAAGTCGTTACCAGGGCGCGGCGCTTGTTACCCTGATGAAGCTGGGCTTTACTAGCCGTCGGACAGCGAAGACCCCTGAAGGTGGCCTGGGGATCAAATTGGTGTGATCGCCCAGCAGTCCGCAGGCCAGGTGTCGGTGGCATTTAACCAGAGGGAATGATAGCCATGATGGGAATCCCATTTCCCCGTTTGACAGAGATGGAACGGATCCGACGTCGACCAATCATGCCATAAAACTATTTCTAAGGGGGAGACCCGCCACATGGTAACCGCCCAACTTCAAGACGGTAGGTGGATTCAATGAAATTCTAACAACTCCCTCCGCGACCGGCGCAAAGACAAAGACAGACTGGCAACTACTCCCCGGCAAGGCTGCCTCTTGCGCCGGGTATGACCCCGGCCCTAAGCTACTAGATAGTAACTTTTTGTTCCAAACCCGCTCAACCGTTTGCAGTAGACTGTATGTCCTACATCACGAGGTTTTCTTGCCCAACCTCCTTTTCATAACTGAGTGAGGATGGCGGTGTTGGAACATGCCAAAATATCGCTACAGCCAATTCCACTTCACAAGGCTAAACACACCCGTCCCAATTTCTCGGTTTTTAGGTCACACCGCTCCAGGGTATCTGCAGTTACTGTGGACTGGGAACTCAGTAAGATATTCTCGGTCCTCACCAGAGAGAGCAGCGCCACTACAGGCACTGTGGCGAGAGAAGAGTGCTTGATTGACCATATCGTGGAAAAGGAAGCGGTGTGGGAGGGGGGTTGTGCGAGGTGTAGATCTGGATGCTTGCCCTATGTAGACCACGCGCCTGGGCACGCGTAGGGCACGTGTATCTACGGCGGGGATTCTCTCTGTCACATTACCGACCAACCCGTGGGCCACTCTCGCCCTAGTTTGTGTTACCACCTCGATAAGGTTCGTGCCGGTATAAAGCAGCTTTGACTCAGAACTCGGAGACAACGCTGTACTTTGTTTCCTCTACCCGCGGTACGTCCTGAATTACGTACGATACAGGCTTACATCGGCGCTCCACTTCATCGACGCAAGAAGCACCCTTCTCGCGATTAGTTACTCAACAGACAGCGGAACTTCAGCAGACTCCATTGAACTATGCGCTCCTTCAACTTTGTGAACTCAGGCATATCCCAAGTCGCCGAGATATATCGGCCAGCTAGCCAGCTTTGCTTCTCCGGGATCAAGTAGACGAAGGTGTGGCTTGCCAGCGCCGCCGTGTCGTCTAGTCGCTCCGTTAGGCAAATCAGCAGAACGCAGCGAGTCGGTCAATTTGCTTGTTTGAATGCCATCTACCTTTTATGTAGCTGGGTAGACTCGATGCGAGGTCGGCCATCACCCCGACTGGGTGGTATGCATAGCCGAGGATGCCCTGGCAAAACGAAACCGACGTAAGCCCTACAGTACCAAGTAGCAAGCACACGGCTTACCCGCTCACCAGTTTCCTCGACCAAGAATCGCGCAAACCGATACAGCGCAAACTGACAATGCTGTATGCCGTCGCGCACTCGAGGCCATGTGTCCCGACTGACGTTGAGACCATGATCTCCTCATTGCCTGCAAGATCAGAGGCCAGAAGAGATAGTCGACCGGGCCCTGGTCGAGCAGCAGCGCCAATGGTGCCATTCACCTGGTGTCTTTGGCGGGTGCATCCAAGGAGCCAACTTCGTTTGTAACCCGGACTGCCGTAGCATCAACACCAGTATAGCCACAGACATCAATGGTGATCCGGATGATAACGGGTGGCGTTCGCTTTACCTCGGCCGCGGCTTTCAATACTGCCTTCACAACGTCTGAGGCGTCAGCGCGCGACCTAATAGTAATGCACTAGACTGGAGAGACAGGTTACAGTTGAGTACTAATTCAGTAAGTGGTAGGGTACAATAGTAGCTATCTCATACCTTGGGCCGGCATGGGTTCAGGCATAGCGGTATGAAGAGGCTGGATCCGACACATCAGCCCCATAATCCGCACATTGTGGTGGAGTTTCGGGCCTTGTTCACTCAGACGACACTCAGTTCCGGGGGAGGGGGGATGGACCTGGCGGATATAGATGGCTTGCAGTGCATGAAGGAGGCAAGTAATTTTTCAGGGACCAGCGTTCCAGTGCCGCGGATTCCCTATATGGGTGTCGTTGCCTAGGACATATGCATCTCTGCGACATTTCCGATCCTAGAAGCAGGCACTTGGGCTTGCCAAGCGCTCTACAGGTTGTATGCCACGACATAAATCCACCTGGTCCGAAACTACAATCACTGTCAAAAAATACAGTAACACCCACATCTGGCATCTATCCGCACCACAACACCCCCCCCAAAAAAAATTTTTAGACGGCCACAACGCAGTTAAAACTAAGCCAAATTGAACGTGGATATGATCAAATTGGATCTAATTGATTGGGTTTCAATACTTAGTTTACCGGCCCTTTGCATTTCTCACTGCAGCCAGGCGACGGAGTACAGAGTCTATCAGATTGTCGATAAGGCCCTGACGCACCCTCTCCCACGCAGTCTTCAGGGCCTCTTCAACAATACAGATATTGGCCTCATTATGTCTGAGGAGATATAACCAAGGAAAGTCCCTACGCAATATGTCCTTCATTTTTTTCCAGACGTGCTCGATGGGGTTGAGGTCTGGGCTGTGAGGAGTGCTCCTGAACCCAGATTCCATGACGTTTGAGCCAGTCCCTCGTCTTGCCTGCAGTATGGATACGGGCCTTATCCTGGAGGAAAAAAGTACCTGGGTGACAGTAGAAAGTTAGGCCCTCCTCTAGAGCCCAGATAACTTTTGGTACTGTATCCTTTCCGCCGTGCCGTGGGATTTTGGGTCATAATAACTAGTGGGGACCTACCACCCTTCCATATCATGCCCCATACTAAGTCGGGGGAAACTGTCCCAGGAGCCAGGGCCCTCTAGTCAGAGGGAGGCACGTGCCAGGATGGCGCTCCTGTGGTCCTTTCGCACCATAAGTAAGGCCATCTGGGCCATTCGACTTACACAAGAATAATCATCCTTGACACTTTTTTTGCAGCCACCTTGCAGGCTACTGTTGCGTGCGCAGTACTCTCTATCTGACCAGACGGAGTTCTCCTTGCACATGTTGCTTTGATCATTGTCCGGTCCCGGGAACCCAGTTTGTTGTGGTGTGGCCTCGGACCGTCGTGTTTATCTTGCCCGTTTGGCCAGGACACTTGTCACTTTGTTCTCCCCTCTTGTTGGGTAATGATGTGGGTGTAGATACGTGTTTCTGCACCATTTCAATAGCTTCGTTAATCTGTATATAGACGACTTAGAGGACCCTTTCCTCTATTCCTAGTATATATGATATCTACATAGTATAGGTGTAACGAGAGCCTGTTTCGCAGAGTTGGAAGGACTGGGCGAATGCCCGACGATGATGTCACGATACCTGATAGATAAGAATCTCGCGTGCCACTGCACCCGCGAGGGAACTTCTGACCCGCAAAGATATGTCTTTGTCAATAGAAGGAGTCTGTTTATGAAAGCTTCTGCTTGTATTTGTCACCTTATCAGTACTGAGATATTGTGTTCCATCTCCCTCAACGTACTTGTAAACAACCTCTTGACACTCAAGGGTTAGATGTAGTTGGTTCGTTAATAATTATAATCAAACCCTAACGAGGATCTTGGCGGTGGATTCAATACGACGCCATGTTCCGGATTGTGATTGGCAGACCAGTTTCTCTGTTGGCTAGAGCGGCTCGTTGGTCGGGGAGGGCTCGGCATGACACACATCACATCCATCGTTTTCTGACGGGCTACGCCAACCAATCAAGGAGATGTAAGAGGGGCCATGGTATCTCGTTCATATAACCCCGCAATCCACCAAACCCATATCCTCCAAGCTTCAGTTGTTACGAAAACCGACTGTCATGGCGGATCCTCTGAGTGTTAGTGCGTCGGTGGTGGCTGTTGTTACAGCCGCTATCCAGTCAGCGAAGTCGCTCGCCGCGACAGTGAAGCGCTACAAAGATCGCAATAAGACGTTACAAAGGCTGCAGCACGAGCTTGAAGACCTGACTAATGTCCTCAGCTCGCTGAAGGACGCTGCCAATTCGGACAGCTCGATATTGGCTCTCCTCGAAGGTCCTGTGGAACGATGCAGCCAAGTATGCCGCGAGTTCGAAGACGCCATGGAAAAGTTCAGCGGAAAGTCCAAGACGGGATTAATGGATTGGGCAAAGTTGGAATTCATGAGGGGTGATATCAATGATTTCATGGACACTCTTGCCAGCTACAAATCCACCATCATGATCGCCGTCGGCACTATTACCATGTGAGTTGCTTATCGTGTCTGCCTGGGCCTTCGACTAACCGTCCTCAAGGCATCAGTCCAAACTCAGCCGCGAAGTCCTTGATGCCTACAGTGAGATGATCAAAGATACGGCTTATGATCTCGAGCTCCGCCTGCAACGCATCGAGACATACATCGCTACCGAGAGCACAATTAGCTTTGACACGAGCATTGATTTGCAGGACGAGAGAGAGGTGACCAAACAATGTCTTCGCATTTGCCAAGACGCTCAGTCCTATCTCGAATCCTTGCAAGATCGCCCTCCCTTTTCGCGACGAGAAGCGGGCCCAAGACCCGCGGGTACCGTGCAGAACCAGTTTGATGCGGAACTCTTGACAAGCCAGGCGCTGAACGAAAGTCGAGTCAAAGTAGTAGAAACAATCAGCCGCCTTCAAGAACGCCTTGCCTCCGTCGCCTCAAACCAGGGCCCCGAACGCGAACGTCAGATGGCACAATTATTGGAGGATATCAATATCTCAAAGCAGTGCTTAGAAGTGTGTGGGGTGGCAGCCGACCAAGTTCATCATCGGAAGATACACACTGTAGGGGAGGTGGTTGCCGATGATGACACCGATCAAGTGGTGGTCACGACTCTCGCCGACCTCTTTGATGTCAGAAAGGTGTTGGCCAAGAATAGGTCGGCACAGCTAGTAGGCTCGATGACAGACGAGACGGTTCAGAAGGTATCCGGGGATCGTTACAACAGCCGGTTCGGCGCCGTGGCTGGTATCTTCGGGCACGCACAAACCGATACCACTACCTCATCCTCACATTTTGGGATCCAGGAGGAGAGCACGCGACGTCAGGATCCAATGACCAAGCAAAGGCAGCCAAGGGCGGAGCCGAGACAGAACAGACCATCCCCTAATCAAGTTAGGAAACGTAGTGCTGAAGGTGAAGGAGGTGCATAAGTAATGATTGGAAAAGAAAAAGCGTTCGGCCCCCAAGGGTTTTGTGGTGGAGAGCGGGAACGTTTCTTCTTTTTTGGCGTGGAGCTTTGTCGGTGGCAGGGTGTATATTGAAATCGTGCAGAAACACACATCTCCACCCCACATATCCAACAAGACAAGGAGAGGGAGGATAGGGGGAAGATCGTAGACAACAAGAGAGACGAAGCATGGCACTGCAACAAACCGAGTCCACATAGCCAAAATAAGGCCCGGACACGATATATAGACAGAACTCCCTTTAGTAAAATGGAGGTCACTTTAAATGAATCAGACAAATCCTATTACTAGGTATACGGTTGCGTACTTACTAAATAGTAGCAATATTGAGTATTCTAGTCTATCGAAGGAACGGTCTAGACAGACAGCCCTACTTATAGAACGATGATAAAAATAGATCCGTAGGCAGGACAACAGGGTGAGCTACGTGCGCCAGTCGGCACCTGCAAGCAGCGAGCTGTTGAAATCTAACAACCTTGTCTCTATAGAGGAGCTTCTTCCCATCATCCTGATTGTCCACAGTCTATGAGCTCGTAGCTAAAAAGTCCTTGTGTCTGTGTGAGCAAGCCGCTGAGCCCTATGGACGGGCTTCAATCACCCTCAAGTATACTGAAACCGAAGTGCGGCTATCCTTTGCTATCTCAGATCAATTCTGGACTGCAAGGCCTACAATGTGAATATGGTGAACCATGCTGGTGATGCAGCTCTTACTGCCACAATTAGCCACGTTTACAAGGGTCTGGAGGCTGGAGTTGATGTAATCAAGCTCTTGCTTAGTAGAGACGACTTGGATATTAATCAGAGATCCCGCATCTGATCTACATCCCATATGTCTGGCATCCTAGCGCCAACTATCCGTCATCGTCGAGTTCCTGTTGTCTGATGGAAAATTGGTCCTCGCCGACCTAGAAAGAGAGAACACCAAGGCATAATTATCTCCAGCAAATCAACCGAGCTAGAGAGAAGGATTTGAGATGCCCGACCGTTCAGGCGGAGAGCAGCTCTTGCCTGCTGAACTGGGCCAAATAGCGAAGAACTAAGAACAAGCCAGTCACCATACACACTACTCATATATCCACGAAATAGCCATCTCGAACGCGGCAATCATCTGCTGAAAGGTTATTGCTAGACGAGGCGCCATCGGATTGCTAACCCAACTACTATATAAGTTAGTCTAATTTATAACACCTACTTCCTCCCTTTAGCTGAAATGGAGTGACCTAGTCAAGGTGGTCCGTTATGGTCGTTTTCTTGCATTTGGGTCGCTTTCGACAATTTCGCTATTGAGCATGATATTGTCACCTCGCAGTGGTGGACAGCTAGCTACGACCAAGGCACCCTTCTGCTTCAAAAGGTTGCAAATTTGACCAAGTTTTCCATTATACAGTTGATTCGAAAAACTATCTCTCCAGTGACATAGGTATCTGTCCGACTGCTGTGGCGAGAAATGGCAGGCCTTGCTCAAAGGTCCCTTGGCTCTCTTTGTGGCCACCACCAGCCCAAAAAGAACGCCCGTTGGGAAGGCGACACACCAGTCAGCCTACATACTCCACAACACTTTTTCTAGTAACAATTAAGATGCTTTCATTGTTCGAGAGCAGGGCCTGACGAGAGCCCAGAGCTCCGTGATAAGGAGCTTCTGGGCTCTTGCAAGGGTGTGGGGGATTCTGAGATCGCGTAGCCTTTGCGTGACTTGAGAGACGTATGGTATGGTATGGTATGGTATGGTATGTGGTATCGTCCGTAAAATGGGGTGGGTAGGCGGTGTACGGCACTCGATGGGACGCAGGCGTCGGTGGGTGTTCGGGCCGAATGCG
Source organism: Madurella mycetomatis (assembly GCA_022530565.1). Lineage (NCBI taxonomy): Eukaryota > Fungi > Ascomycota > Sordariomycetes > Sordariales > Madurella > Madurella mycetomatis. The sequence continues at coordinate 5,994,631 of JAJTVB010000003.1, read as the reverse complement.
TCGGCGATGACGACGATCCCGAGATGCGCAGCGCTAGCGCCGGGGCGTTAATCTTTGGTCAACAACAAATTAGAGCCACCGTCGCGCCATTTGTGTTCAGCCACGTGTGTAACGAAACACGGTAGAGGGATACATGGCGGACCGGCACCTTAAAACGCTACCTATTTTAAAACCTCCGAGATATTTGACAACTACCCTGTTTAGTTTATGTTACGTGGCAAGAAGGCTCGCACCGCACCGCAGTGCGTAGGCCCGCATCCCGTCAGGGATAGCGGCCTAGGTGGTAGATCTTACGCATTAAAAGTCTTAAGTCGGGTCCTCAGGCAAGACCTGAGGAGTATCATCAATTGAGTTCAGATTTTATCACCTTGCTTTGTGTACACTATGCGAGTGTCATGATGTGCTTACTCTCCAGTCATTTCTCACGCTCTGAAGACCATGAGTTACAGGACACTAGAGAAACCCGGTAACATCCATCGCCGGCACACCGAGATTCGGGTATTTTTATAATGCTTAGGTTCGACTATTCTTTATCAGACTTCACGGATTTGTACCTTCGAGGCTTTCGCCAACCAATTGGGTTTCGTGCCCAAATAGTGAATTTTCCTCCTCCATAAGCTGCTTAGGGTTCTTCAATAGTAATTCTGCAGCTTTCAAGTGAACCTTGAACCCGAAAACACGTTTCCCGGCTTTTTATTTGGTCGGCCCAATTAGGATATTGGGTTGGTGAAGACACGAAGACGGAAATACGTAGACGTGGGGAGACTTGGAATAAATCCCAAACTCGCCGCGGACGTTGCATCTGTGAGACCCTCCTAAATGTCTCTTGTTCTCTCCGATCAAGAGAAGGCAACTGGCCGCTATATTGGCAGCTCAGTGGGAGTCTTTTGTCGGAACTTGCCGTGTGGGGAACGACCCCAGCCGGGGGCAATTTCCCTGGGCGTCAACTGGTGCCCAGTACGGAAGTCCCTACCACAAGTCTTTTCTCACCGCCAATTTTACTACAGCGGCTACAGGGGTTTTTCTGCCAAGCAGAATCACGGTGATATGAAAAGCGGTCAGAGAAGACTTTTGGTAGGGACATCTGTAGCGCCCACTTGGTCAGACTTTGCAACGGGACATGACAATACGCCTTCATCTCAATGACTTTGAACTTGGGTGAAATCGTGCCATCTTGATGCCAAATCCATCCGCGCAGTGGTTCCAACATCTTTCGTTGCGATAGATGGCGCATCCCGGGGAAGATGGCGAGGACACCGACGATACGCAAAGCATCTAATTCGCTACAGGCCTAAAAGTTGTGACTGTTACTATGCTTGATGCTTGGGAGTTAATAGATTAATGCTGGTTAATAGCCGCGGTTTGTATCTACGAAGTATCAAGTGTGAACCTTTCGCTTACTTGCCGTCCATTCCACAGTGAGACGGGGCGGGGCCAGGGAGAGAAATACAAATGCGGGGGACCTCTCTGGACCGCTTTGGACCCCGGTGCAACGCGGCCAGCTTCCACGGGATGCCTACCTACGGAGGTACCTACATATATCTCCCTTCCTATTTTTTTCTCATGCTTTCGGATGGCTTCCTTTCCCGCCCAGGTTGCAGCCGCCACATAAACACCATTAGCCAATCTTCACCCTGTCCGTAACTCTATCTAGAAAAAATGGCAATTACTAGCGAGATAAGGAATGGAGGTCCAACGCCAAAGAAAATGCGCTTCGTAATTGTAAGCTGGAAAAGTCAATATTTGAGATGTGCATGCTGACGTATAGACGTTTTCGTAGGTCGGCGGGTCTCTAGGAGGTCTGGCTACCGGCATTGCACTGAAGGCGTTGGGGCATGACATAACCATCCTGGAACGGAACACGGCGCCGTTGCTGCACGACCAGGGCGCCGGGATCGTAGCCGGTGGCCACGCTCTCGAGTTTCTGGAGCGGTATAACCGCTGCCAACGACAAGAGATAGCCGTCTACTCCGACAGGAGACAGTATCTTGACAAGACGGGCAAAGTGGTCCACTCGGTGGACGCTAATCACAACATGAGCTCATGGGACCTGACATACTACCTCATGCGCGCCAACTACGACGGCATTGCGAGCCCGTACTGTGACGTGCCGCCACCTGACCCGAGCCACGGTACGGCCGTCCACCTCCACGACCGCACCGTCACCGCCGTCGTGGAAGACGGCGACGGGGTCCTCGTATCCTGGAAATCCACAAGTGACCCTTCCATCACCGGGACCCTAGCCGCCGACCGGCTCATAGGTGCCGATGGACCTAACTCCTTTATTCGCTCACTCTTCGTTCCCGGGCTAGAGCGAAAGTACGCCGGCTACTGCGCGCTGCGGGGCACGGTAGTGGAGCATGAAGCGAGCGAAGAGGCGCACGCGATCTTCGCGAACCGTTTTACCTTCTACCACGGCCCCGGCATCCAGATCCTTGCGTACCTGATCCCGGGGCTGCACGGGACGGTGGAGCCTGGCCAGCGGCTGATCAACTTTGTATATTACACCAACTTCCCTGAGGGGTCGGCGGAGCTGGAGGAGATCCTCACGGACCGCCACGGCCGCAGACACCGCATCACCATGCCCCCCGGTCTGACAGACCCAGAGGCGTGGAAACACCAGCAGGATATTGCTAGGGAGCGCCTGCCCCCGCAGTTTGCCGAGGTCGTGTGCAAAGCCAAGCGCCCGTTCGTACAGGCGGTTACGGATGTGATCAGCCCAGACAACGAGTTTCTTAGTGGCAAGGTGGTGCTGATCGGGGATGCGTTGGCGGGTTTTCGGCCGCACACGGTGGCGTCCACGTCGCAGGCGGCCTTCGACGCCATGATCTACGCCGACTACGTGGCGGGCAAGGTGGGGCGGGACGAGTGGAAGCGGCAGACAATGGGCTACGCCCGGTTCATACAGAAGAGGGGCGTCGATATGGGCCAGCGGAGCCAACACCAGCAGCTGCCGCTCGAGGAATATATTCGTGATCGAGACGAGGCCTCGGTTCCTATCCAGAATGAGGTGTTCCCCGAATGGGCCACCGCGATATGAACTGAACCCCCTAAGGCCAGTGGTAGAATTACGAATTAATTACATCACAGTACCAACTTGAAGCTAGGCTCTCTATCATCGCCGCAGCCAATGTATTTGTCGTATTTCCCTTGCTCCTTATCCTTGTTTATCTTCATGCAGACAAGAACGTTGGCCAAGATGCTTGGGCTCGGAGTTAGCGTCGCTTCTTCTGATCGAGATAGGCGAGGGCTAAAAAAAAAAAAAAAAAAAAAAAAAATTCAACTCACAGGAACCATCCCGCAGTCAAGAGACCCACGATAACGGTGTGGCCTCGGTAATAGACGGGGCCGTCAACGTCTGGGTAGAGAAACACAGAAAGAATCCCTCCACAGTTCGCAATGGCCAGCTGCAAAGCAGCAGCCGTCGCTCGCTTGTAGTGGCCGGCCGAGTTGTTGGAGAGCCACGCGAGCACGGGTGGCACACTGCTGTAGATTCCTGTAGCCATCATAATTGTCATACCATATTTGACCGTCGGCTTGTCGTCATCAATATTGGCGATCACGGCGTAGCCGATGATGGCGATGGGCATGGTGCACAGCATGATGACTCCCCGGAGTTTGAGGCGGTCCGACACAAAAGCGACGACCAGCGTCATAACAGCGGCCACCGCGTACGGTGGGACCGTCATCAGCTGCGCGTCGTTGGCAGTGTATCCCAACCTCACGATGATGGTCGGGAGAAAAACTCCAATGGAATAAATGGCCGAAAGGAGACCGAAGTAAGCGCTGGCCGTCAGCCAGGTCAAAGGGTACTTAAAGGCCCTGCCAACCTCAGACATGGAGAACTTCTCATTGCTCTCCTGGCTTCCTGTCCCTTGCTTGATGCCGGCTTGTCGCGCGATGCCGAGATCACGCTCTTCTTGCGTGAGGAAGCTGGCTGTGGCCAGGGTGTTGGGCAGCATGACGTACGTGAACACCGCACACAGGATGGTGAACAGGCCCTCGATGACGAAAATCCAACGCCACGCCGTGAGACCCCCGCGGTCGCCAATGGCGCCCATGGCGCGGGCCAAGAGCCCTCCAAAGCCGCTAGAGAGTGAGGTAGATGTGTAGAGGACGCCGATGCGCAGGGCGAGCTCGGACCGGGTGTAGATAGTGGAGAGGTAGAGGACCATGCCGGGGAAGAGGCCGCCCTCGGCAAGACCGAGGAGGGCGCGCAGTGCAATGAACTGGTCAAAGTTCTGAACGAGGCCCAGGCACAGGCAGAGGAGTCCCCAGAGAAAGGTCATGATTGCGAGCCATATCCTAGGCGTGACTTTTTTAAGCACAAGGTTGCTGGGGATCTCGGCGGCGATGTAGAGCGGGTAGAAGGCGGCCAAACCCTGCTGGAACTGGAGATCGGACAAGCCAAGCTCCTCGTTCATGTTGTAGACTCTCGCGTTGCCGACATTGGTGCGGTCTAGGAACGAGCAGAGGACGAGAAGGACGAAGACTGGTAGGATCCTGTTTTGACTCAGTTAGCCGCGTCTTTCATGTAAGATGTTTCCTATGCCAAAGGAAGGCCACCGAACCTGGTGTCCAACTTCCGCAACAGCTTCTGACTCCGGCCCTTGGCATCGGCGTCCTCGTGTGTGGCGGCTTCCACCGAGGATGAGTCCTGGGTGGAGGCTCCATTCACTCTCTTCTCGTTCTCGTCCGCATCTCTCTGAGGCACCATGATTCCAAAGGGGCAAATGAGAAAGAAAAATCTAAGGTAGACAAGGACAAAAAACTTCGGTACAAGATTTATCGCGATGTCGATCGCTATTGCTCCTCGCTAGCGACTAGCCACCCCTGTGTAACCTTTTTAAGTGTCACAACACAAACGCCCGGGAGCCGTCTCACTAGGGAGCAGGCCAGGAAGGCAGGTGAGGAGCACCAACCTTTTCTACATGACGATCCACTCTTCCTTCACAAGGTGTCAGTTACATCACAGGGTTACCCGAAGGGTACGCTTGTTGTTCCCTGCGCTAACCCCGCACGGGCAGCATGTGTCTCACCAGCGGCAAGGGTAGAGGGCCTGCGGGAACGAAAAGATCGGCGGGGGCGGCGCAACCCGGCGGTCTTACACTTACGGTAGGAATAGCCTGAAAGAGCACTTCCCGCCGGAGTTATTTTTTTCTGTTTATTATTTTTTTCTCGGCCCCGGTACTGCGCACCGAGAGAGCTCACGACACAGCTAAGTCTTGTCAACATTTTATTCAAATCCGTTTAGCCTCGGTGTCGGCTCACTACATCTACCTGATGCAAATGGATGGAATGATTGGTCATTTGTTCCCTTTCTGTGGCTGGCTTGTATCACAAGTTCCGAGCATGATAATATCTCACTTTTCCCCAACGACAAACTGGGAAGCTGTAAATATTGAGGAGAAAGTAAGGTCACCAGGGGGATGACCTGCAGGTGAGAATGGCGATATTTGCTGCCACTAGGCGTTACGGGGTCTGGGGTTCGTTGCAAGACGGCGCTGACCAGCTCCATATCCTATCTGGCATGTATCCTATATGGCATGTAATTACAGTAAAATGCTGGGAATGAAGCGGGAATCGGTTTGGGGAGCTTTCAAGGTGCATGGCACATGTGACCCGAGACATTGGAGCGCCGCGGGCCAAAAGCCTCCGCTGCTGGATGTTCATCGTTAAAGTACCACAAAGCTTGATCGCGATAACTCGACGACACCGAAACTGTATGGTTATCTGTTAGTAAACCGGAGAATTTCGCCGCTTGCTGAATCAGCGGTGACGGCGAGAGCAATCCTGCAGCTGAGATTGGACATGGAGATGATCATGTTGCAGTTCTATGCCAGTTGGCTGTATAACTGCATGCATCGGTATTGTCCTGCCGTTTATTGATCGTCTCTTGGCCAATAGGGGGAGCTGCCGGGCAGTCCGGCTGACGATCCATGCCGGGACATCAAACTGCTAATACCCCGTATTCGGTATTGTACACAAAGGTTTCGCGCCAAGAATCCTTTTGCCATTTTCCTTCGAGAATGGCAGTCTGAATGCATCTTAATGACCCAGGCCAGCCCAGAATTCTGAAGGAAGCCATACCGAAAGGCACGAAACAATCTATACTTACCATTCTCGCTACCAACATCTTGTTTTTTTTCTTTCTTTTCATCAATGAAAGGCTGTGGAGGATCTAATCCTTGCCTGATACGGGATATTTTGTTGAAACAGACGTCCATGGAATGGGCAGCCTACTCAATACAGTCCTTGCTCTGGCTTATATGGTATAGCTTTCGGATGCAGACATATAGTAGTAGAAGCGTCGATATACCCTGCAGAGCGTAGAGCAGTGCACAAATAAACACGAATATTGGTACAAGTCCGCTCTATTTGCCCCCCTGACGATACTCTGCGTAGCAAAAAAAAAAAAAAAAAAACTTACCCATCACAAGGCGGTAAGTTCATATTCATATCAAGATTTGGCGAAATGGACCTCTGACGAAGAGGTAGAAACGCTGGCATCCCCTCTGGCCCGACCTATACCACGGTTGCCGTGGTTATCGATGGTGACGCTATCACTATCGTCCAAGTTGTCGCGATGGATCATGACCTCGGTCGTGCGCGTGATGACGGGTCGGTTGTCTCCTCGGGTACTATGCTCTAATCCTCCGAATTCGCCATTCTCGCCTCGGTATGCAGCGGCGCTATATCCCATGCCGCCGTACTCCGCGTCTTGCACATGAACCCGCCGCTTACCCGCTTCCGCAGACCCGGTTCCGTCAAGGGTGTCCATGACGACGTCGGACAGGTCCACCTCGTCCACGACGTCCACCGCATTCATCGTGTCCACACGATCCGTCTTGCCTCCCCTGCCCACCCTCGACCTGATGACCATCGTGTGTCCCCTACCGCTCGAGGTGCCCGCATTGCCCACCCCTCTCACCATTTCCATGAGCCGGTTGAGTATACTAAACTCCATCTTGAGCTTAACGCTGTATACGAGGCCCTTGTATGCCGTCTGTAGTGTGTAGTAGCCGGCATACTCGAGGCCGAGGATGGTGACGTCGAGTGCGATGATGATAATGTTCACCAGCACCAGATGCTTCATCAGCTTCCGGGAGCCTCCATTGTGGCCTACCTCTAACCCCATGTGGCGCTCGACTCGCATCATCTTAACCGTCTCGCTGATGTAGAGGCCGGATAGGATCAGCTCCTGGATGAAGAAGATGGTAACCTGCACCTTTTCGTAGATCGAGTACGGGACGATGAACGGTTCCGGGTTGGGAGAGTTGGTCCCGAATGCGACAACGATGATAGGCACGTGGCAGATGATGCCGTCGATGATGATCATGGTGAGGGCGAGCTGGAGTTTTCTGCGGCTGTGCAGCACGATGTGTAGACGCGAGTAGAGCACAAAGCTCTGCCCCGTCACCATGCACACGAACCCGATCTCGACGAAAGTCATGTACAGCAGATAGCTGTTGGGGATGTGCGAGGTTACGCCCGTGTTCTTGAGCAGAAAGCCCAAGCTCCAGATGGCTACGCCCCATGTTGAGATGACGAAGGACCAGAAGTAGAGGCCCGACCGTCTCTTGAACGTCGTGAAGATGATCATCGTGAGTTCTAGAACACTAGGTATTGTTTTTCGAAGTCAGTGCACATTTTGACAAGCCAAAAGCTACGGATCTGAAGGTTACCGTACTTGTAGAAACAGAGCGACAGAAGGATGAGGACCACGACGAGCGTGGTGCCCTGCCTGGAGCCGGCCTGGATTCCGAAGTCGCCGGCCATGGCCTTGGCTGGAGACTGGAAACAAGATCTCGCTGCTAAGATTGATGTGTCGAGCGAGAGCACGCCACACAGGCTGTAGTACTGCCGAAGAAAGGGAAGCGCTCGACCATCGGCGGCCTGGTTGCTTTATTGACATTAACTCACCTGTGGACGACATCCAGTCCACAACTCCAGATCCAGGTGAACCTGTCGTAATCCCAGCCTACGCGTTTCCGAGCTCGTCAGACGACCCCTGCTGTGTGAGCCTAGGGGGCCCCTAGTATCTCCCCTACAGCTGCGGTCAAGGGCCCATGGTATACGCCCCATGCATGCAGGAACACTGATTTTACGCTGAAGCCAACAGCAGTGCTTTGCAAAAAGATTCATCCTCTGAATGACATGGTTTTAGGAAGAAAGGTGAGCTTTGACCCTGCGCTAGATATCCAGGACATGCTCGGCAATATCCGACACTAAGGTAGATACCTGCGGGTATACCGTTAGGTAGTTGACGTGCTGTGCCACCCGGGAGATGGGCCGCGCGTCGGGGGTATCAAACTGTGCGGACCTAGGGTGTTAGCCAAGCTAAAAAAAAAAAAAAAAAAAAAAAAAAAAGCCGCGTAACATCCACCCAAGGCACAATAGGGTAGAAATATCAGCAATGTAATGTTATTCCCATCCCTCTCTACTCAAATCTGAGTCTAGGATGTTCACATCGTTCAAGGGAAACCCCTTTTCCATAAGGTTGTCAGAAAGGCTACGATGGATTCCGGTTGCATGGCTGGATGCGATAAGTGCCGGGATGTGCTTGGCTGCTTTGGTAGCCGGGGCCCTAGTCACTTGGGTTTCCTACCCCGGTAGAGGGATAGCTTCGGGAACCTATTCCGGAAGCACCTTAGTGGCGTAGTACGGGCGCCTTTCCGATTCGTCGCCGACCCTCCAACAACATTTCCTGCATGATATTCCCAGCTGTGGAGGTATTCAGTACGACTCTCGCAGATTCTGATCTCCAGGAGACTCCCCAGCCCCTGACGACTGTGTTCCAAGCCTCGGCGGACTGAGGCTGCTTTCTGTCGCCCACTCACCCACAGCCAATTCGTTCTCTGCAAGTGCTTTTGACCAAGCCCCGTTGATTGGCTGCGTAATCAGACCCCTAGTCTATACGTGCCCTTCCTCCCAGGAGGAGCGAAAGCGAAGTCGATGGCGGAGTAGGAGTCACCAAAACGCAAACTCGCGACAGAGATGTGGAGAAGTTTGAGGCTAATCCCTCATGTATGATACCCAATCAAAACTGTAGACACCGTCAACCCAGCGCAGCGTGGTCCCCGAGGGACGCGTTGTTGGATTGTTGCGAAGTTGCCTTGGCTCCAAACCTACAGTCCGATCCGATTTGTGCTCTCCCGAGCGTGTCACTTACATATCGTGTCCGGCCGAACTAAGATTAATGCCAGGACGTACGTAGATGTCTTGGAAGGCAACCTCCCTCGATGCGTTCATGTCCGAAAGCCTACCTTCTACAGAGATACTAATTAGTTATCGGCGGTATATCCCCGATTGTTACGCCCCGTGATCCGTCAGAGCCCAACCGTACCTCAACCACGAATCTATCGAGGGTTAGAAGGGAGTGTCAATCAGACTAGACCGTATAGCTCAGCACCGGGAAAGACGAAATGTTAATGGCATACCGACGCGGCCCGACCTCACTTTGGCATACTACGGCTAGTTTGACACCCAGGTAAGCGTCATTGTGTTGCCAGTATACACACCGTTGCTTGCGCTGAGCGATATGGTCAGAGTATATAGCATCATATCAAGATCACCCTTGCCCCAGCAAGGTAAACTCGTGACCGCCGCTCCGTATCATGCAGTTTCGGGCAGCCGCGATGCAAAGCCAGCAGCCAAATCCTTTGATGTGTGAATGCGAGGAGCTCTCCGGATCTCCTCCAGCCAAGTCGGAATTTATTGGGCTGCTTTTTGCGGTTCTTTCAATTTCCGATAAAAACAGCTAAGCAATACCTTCAACATGGCGCGATTTCCTCAAATTCTCGCCTCTGATTAAGCGCCTTTGCTTTCATCATGCCGTTGACGCACAATGTTCCTACTACTGACCATAACCAGGGCTCCTCTAATTCTTGGGAGGGAGAAAGGAAAGCCGAGTGCTCCGGGCAACCCACCTCTCCTGAAGCGCATAGGCGAAATCGTGAGACAGCCTCAGCGTGATTGTACAGGCTACAAATACGGAATTCCGTTGAATACACCAAGTGCCGGAATTTGCGTCTATGTTTGTCTGCGGCCTGATCTCGTGGCCCTGAACTGCCTTTCAAGGTGTGATATACTACTAGCATCAGGACACTATCGGCCAAGTCAAGTCAATCTCTAACGAGAACGGTTAGCTGGAATCAGGAGCGTAAACTTATTGCCCAATTCAGCAGTGTCCTCCTCGGACGGCCCAATATGTTGGACCGCCGAACAATGAGATCGATGCAAACTGGGAGTTTTTTTTGATACGTGGGTAGGAACTGATGTTGCAGACAAGTCACGCATACTACGTAACATTCAGGGAAGCTTCGGACATGAACATCACTCGAGGAGAAGCTCAACAGCTCGGTGGTGAATTTTATTTCTACCCTGGCACGAATATTGCCACGATTGAGATCTCCTTTCACGTGCTGCACTTCTTGGTAGGCTTAAGCAAGAAATTTGTCCATGTTCCTGCGCTAACACTATCCAAGGATCAAGTGAATCGGGCTGTTTACTCGAGACACTACTGGCTGGATGGTGTCGACGAGGCACAACAAGTGCACGTCGGTACGTACATGGCGATCTACGTTAGCAATAACACTAACCATATCACCTAATAAGATCATTGCAACGATTCCATATGACAGTATATCCAGTGCCACATGGATATAACGCCGCTTAATCCGCTGTGGTCGAAGAACAAGGGGGGTCTTTTGCCGGAGTTTAAGCAAGTCCATGCCTGCCGTGGTTTTCGAGAATATCATGAATGGGTCCTTCGAAAGAATATCGCGAACTATGGGCATGAGATAGGAGACGAGGGCATTGCTGATGATGCTCGCCGCACACTCGAGCGGTTCGAATGGGGATAGCCTCTAGGAATATAGATCTGGACTGCGTAGACGACCAGTAAGAGGGGAAGACATCCCATCGTATCTTTGCTGAACAAATAATTGGGATTACCTCCAGGTTCAACGTCTCCGTTTCCAATCCCTTGAGATCGCTTCTCCGTTTGGCCACCTCCCGATCACCCTGACTCATCGCTCTCCCGAGCCCTTTCTCTATAGTCTTCTTGGGCACGCTAGTCGCTATCGATATGATAATAGCAGGCCTGGCAATTGAGCCGGCCTAATATGAGTTTAGGGCTCAGGGGCTCAAGGATCAAAGCAACACTGCATCAGACATCTGAGACTCCACACATCTATATGCATATAGTCCATTTCCACCCCTCATTTCGTCCCATGAAGAAACACACTAAATGTTCCGCCCTCCCTCGCCGCTAGTTCCGATGGCAGCCCCGCTTCTACTGGCCTCCTGGCATCCAGGACCAGCACAAGGTCGCTGTCCATAACGATATCCAGGCGGTGTGCGACCGTGATGACATTATGCCAAGAATTGCATTGGCTGTTGAGATGCGCATCTGGGTCGCCATACTGAACGCCATTTGCTGATCCGCAAAATTCTTAGTGAGGAGCTTGGCCGCCTGGAGATGCCTAGCACGCGTAAGCACGATATCAGAGCCCCCTGGGTGGAGCGATACTGGGAGGGGTTTTACAGCGCGTGATAAGAAGGGGAACTATGCACACCCAAGCCAGCTCTCCGGCTAACATGAACATCCCGATACAAAGTTCCAATACCTGCGACCACACCTTGTGGAAAAGATCCCCACAGGAAGCCGCCCTCTCGGCATCATTGCTCATGAGCGTCACGGCAGCCGACTCGTCGGACGTGCCGTCTTTGTCAGACAACGGTTGTGGATAATTCCAACAAGCGCCATGCGGGTCAGGCAGTTGAGTCTGGCGAGCAGGCGCTCGTACTTGCCATTGCGCAATGGTACCTGGTTCCCGAGGCGAGGGGAGCAGGACCATTGATTAGAAACTGTAGATTAGATAGGGAGGTCCTTGCTCCACACTCTGGATAGATATCTAAAGTAGACTCAGCTATCCTCAACAAACAACGAACAATCGACATATTCAATTCAACTGAACCGCACCCCCCATATAGTCCTTCTGTACCATACAGCTAGAAAGCCAGAATCAGCAACATGCTATTCACCGAGATGAATATCACAGCATCTGACGTACAGCCATGCCGGTATAGATGACGAAGGCCAACAAGATCAAGCGGAGGGCTTCGTTTCTGTTCTCAAAGGGCGGCAAGTCTTTGCTGATGAAGGTGATGGCTCGGCTGATCAGAAGAGGCTGGCAATAGCGCAGTACGATATAGATAAACGGGGTACGAATATGTACACGTTTGGTCGCCAAAGACGCCTCAACTGCGCCATCATCAGAGAAAAGCGGCGTTTCAGTTTTTCAGGGCTTTGTTAGTGAGCCTTAGAGGTAAAGGCACAGATTAGAGCACACGTACTTCTCTTATCCCACTCTCTCTGCATTGCCGCCCGTGTTTTCATCCTCTAAGCCCTACGATAAGCTGTCACCGGAGGAGACGGCCGGGTTCTTCGGCGTGGCCTTTTTCTAGTAGGTGAATAAAATGCTCAAAACTGGCTACTCCAAAGTTTTGTCTCTTGACGACATGCCGCCTTTAGGGAAGTCTCTCGACGTCATGGACCTTCGTCTGGCCCTCTAAAATGAGAAGGACAAACCTGATAGATGCGATGGCACAAGTGAGACCCCATGGGTTGCAAAGGTTCTAGGTCACGTATAGAAGGTTGATCTGGATGGCATCGCTGAGAAACATCATGACGAAATATCTGGTCAAGAGAGTGGATGGTCCGACATTTCGGTCGTGCTCTAGGAAAGAGAGCACACATACCGCGGCAGCGACGAGCAAGGAAAGCAGTTGTACTGCCAACAGATAGGGCCACATTGGTAGGGCCACATTGGTAGGCGCTGAAGGTGGAAAAGGTATCTAGACAGGTAGTTTATTGTTTCTAATGGGCACGAGTAGGTCAGGGGCCGAGATGCTTGGGATGCGACGGCGTTGAAAGGAGTTTCAGGTGGCGAGGGGTAAATCCTCTGCATCACAGGTGCACCGCATCCAACTTCTAATGCAGGAGCAGTGCCTTTAAGAATAGACCGCATAACCGATGTCACCTGGAACAAGATGGCATTCAAGCAGCTGGTTGCGCCTAGCGATACCAAGGAACTGATACAAGCCCTGGTTACCTCTCATGGGCAGCATATCAGCGCCTCGCCTGATATTATTGAAGGGAGGGCTAAGGCCTGCTGATCTTGCTCCATGGCTGCCCTGGCACCGGCAAAACATTGACGGCGGAGAGCATTGTTGAGGAACAGGAGCGACCTCTGTATCGTGTAACCTGTAGGGATATTGGAATAGAACCGCCAGATGTTGAAACGGTACGTTGTTGGGCGTGCTCGGCCTCCCTTGCCCACCTCATTGACATCAACCTGCGCAGTATTTGAGCAATGTACTCGAAATCGGTAAGACCTGGGGCTGCGGTAAGTTTCATTCTGTCGAAAGGTGCCTGATTGATTATTGCAAAATGAATTTCACTTACACGGGAGACAGTCGTGCTCCTTGATGAAGCAGATGTCTTCCTAAAAGAGCGATCGTACGCCGACCAAAAGCAGAACGCAATCATCTCCAGTATGTCTACCTATCTGATAATATCCCTTCCCAGAAACTCCCAAGTCACGGAAACAAATCCATGCGTGCCGCCAAGCCCTTCTGCGGTTAAACTAACGGGGCCCAACAGTCTTCCTCCGTTTGCTTGAGTACTATTCGAGAGTACTCATCCTGACGACGAATCGCATTGGCGCTTTCGACGAAGCCCTCAAGTCCCGAATCCAACTGGCCCTCAGCTACCCTCGGTTGGATGAAGAGAGCAGGCTCAAGATATGGCACAATTTCGTTCAGATGCTTCGCGAGACAAAAGACCGCATCGACCACGAAGACCTCGAGATGAACTTGCACAAGCTAGCCAGGGTTGCGATGAACGGGAGAGAGATTCGCAATACAATCACCACAGCGAGCCATCTAGCCAAATTCCGCAAGGTAATCTTGCACTACAAGCACATACAGGACGCTGTTAAGTCGGTGCAGAGATTCAACCAGTATCTCGAGGAGGTCAAGGGGTGTCGGACGATGATTGGGCGCGTGCAGACAGGTTGCGGTGAGGCTGCACATGTGCTTATTCGGGATACGCATACGGAAGAGGACCTGAGATGTGCGGGGTCAGGGCCACATTCGATGAGGAGTGCTGTGCGCGTAATTCGGGTAGCGAATGCCCCAGATGCCAATTGGTGTGAACGACAGAGCTGAAGAGCAGCGCATCGGCGATGAAAACCGTGGCTTGCATGAGATCCACTAGCTTAACCTGCATTCAAAAGAAGGGGGCAATCTAGACCCGGCGGAGCAATGAATCGTGATGAATGAGTAGGTCTTGAAACTCTTGTGGTTCAAAAGTAGGAGCAAAGTAGCGGAGATCCTTTCCTGTTGCGAACATAAATGTAGTCTTTGTTACATTACTCGGAGCTCTAGAGCTGTCTGTTGTACTACCCCGCGCGCACACGTCGCTTCGCCGACGTAGGTACGTTGGTTTATTTGGGCTCTCAAGCTAGAGACAACCTGCCAGCTCGGAGAATCCCCTCCGGGAGCTGTACTCGTCCAAATCAGGATACCCGTCCATGCTTGTGGCTTACGGCGCTGAGATTAACCAACCACTGAGGTTTCTTTTACGGCGTTTTCCGTAACTTGATCAATTGAGGAGGGAGAGAATCTTAGTGTTCAACATAGACCCCGGCCAATTTGACTTCGGGCCTACTATGTGTGCGGCAAGCTGAAATCACCCAAAGGAGACATCCGACCTTAGAAGAGACAAACCCTTCTACATATGCAATAGAACTTTAGTTAGAAACCTGGCTGGCTGAGGCATGAATTAGAGGATAGTTAGGACTAGGCTGGCAGATATGAAGCACTGGGGCTGGCTGAGGTGGAAAAGAGGTGGCCATCGAGCATCGGAGCTGCGCTCTTGATGCCTGATGCCGAACTCGCTTGTGAGAGAACGTAGGCCGTTCCAGAGCTAGGCCTGGCTTTCGGCCTGCGGCCCATATCACTTGCCTGCGGAGCTTAATGCAGCCTGCCATGGCTGCATCGTCACCAGGTAATGAAGGTTAAGGTGGTTATCTACTGCTCCCGAACAATTACATTCAAGGGGGTATAAATATCGCCACTTGACGTCTTTATTCTCTCATGTTTCCAACACTTTGACGGGTGAGACTCATCCAAGAACTCGGTCAGATTCTACTAACTTGCGACTTCTTCTCGATTTTCCCAGTTCCCGTTACCTTCTCGCTTAAGATTTTGGTTTTATATCTTTGCTGCTCTCGGCCCAAGTCACTTAGCATTTGCCTTCATTCTCACTACCTCCTATTTGTTGCACACTAGTCCCACCATGTCTGCCATCACCTTGGCTGAGCAGTTGGTGGAGGATGTCGTCACGGCCTTGTCTAGTCTGGACCCGTTCCCGGTGCTGCCCTTCATGCAGCGTCTGTATGACAAAGCCCGCCAGACATCAAATGCCGCGTCCTTCAGGGATCAGCTCCCTCTCGAGGCCGAGTATGGCCCCAACGATGGCTTTTTCTTGGACAATATCGATGAGACAGCCCGCCTCCAAAAGCTTGCCCTGCAGAGCATTGTCAAAGCTGTATCCTTTTTGGATGACAGTACCGATAAGGCCGGTTTCCGTGCCTGTGTTCAGGGTGTAAGTTGATCTGCTATCAGGCTGGGCCGTGGCTCAACCCGTGGTGAATGCCGTTCTAACTGAAAGTGCGGTCTTGGGATCACTACTGACTCTGACTAACGTGTTTGTTGTACTCAGGCCCTAGCTACCGAGGCCACGAACAATGACATCCTCTCGTTAACCAGCTCTTTGCTTGCTGAACACATCAACTGGCACTTGACGGGCAACAAGAATGGGCCTGTCCCCTCCCTTCGTCAGCTACGAGAGACGTTGGGTTTTGCCGATGCCTTTACCCGAAAGCTCGCTAACAGCAGATTCATCATGGGCGAGGTCTACAAGGACATGGCTCAACGGAACCGTACGTGAATCAGAGTTGCTTTCCATCTCTAATGAGTCTCTCAACAGCCAAGCGGCTAAAAGATAGACACCTGAGACAAAGCATTCGGGGGCAAACGCTGCCCGAGATACCCTACATCAGAAGTACAACAGTACTGACATGGTTGGACAGACACGTTTAGCATGGCGCTGCTGTTCATTACCCAATATCTTCACGAAGGCCCAGGATTTACAGCCTTGTCTGCTACCGCATTCCAGTCTTCTCCGGCTCGGCAGGTGCTGACACAATGGACCTCTGAGCTAGCTGCCGTGCCGGATATTAGTGTTAGCAACCTCTTCTCGTTCATCACCCACATAGCTTCCAGTGTCCTGCTCCCGGATACCAGTGTGGCTCCCATGAAGGCCACGGTGGCGTTTATTGGACGGGACGCCTCCGAGGATTGGACTAGACGTGGTGCTACTTTCCCGATTGGAGCCCTCAGTAGGACTATCCTAAACTCTGTCTTCGATCCCCAGCTTGAGGCGCTCGCACAGGACGACATTGTCGAGTACCAGACGATTGCCATGGCGAACCAGGCCCAGTGGAACAGTATGGGGGACCGTTGGCTCAAGGCCGTCGGTCAGGTGGCAAATTTCCAGACCCAATCATCCCGCATGGAAAATAACGACTTTGGACACGGCTTTGCCGAAGGTATCTCGTTTGGAATTGCTGGCGGAGCGGTACGTGTGCCCTACCGGGACGGTGGCCATCTCCTCGTGGCTAGCCCGCGATCTCCCTATCATCTCTTTACCCTTGCGACGTGGTCTTACCAGCTACTAACCTACCGCTTTTCATATTTTGGCACAATAGGATGTATACGTCACGACTGTTACCGGACAGACGCTCGCCAATTGGATCGCGTCAGGTCCGTTGTTTCGCTTGACGACCATCCCCCTTTATGTGTATTATGCCCTCTACTAACTACACCCGTCTATAAAGTCCGCGGCTCTCATGCGACATTATTTACGAATAACGTTCCGAACACGGTTAAGGTTGACCACCACCGGACAACTCCCGCTGGGAACTGTTTTATTGCGGGCACCAAAGTCGCGACTGACAAGGGCGAGATGAATATCGAAGATATCACCGAGGGTACTCGGATCCTAACCGACGCTACCACGAGTCGGTACGGTATCGCTTCGGATGAGGACGTTGTCACCCCTCTCGGTGAAGGAAAGACTATGCTGGTGGGCTTCAGTATGTCACTCTAAGAGGCCGCTCATCTGCTGCTGGGCATTTAGTAGTCGAGTTGTACTAGTAACTAACTTGAACACTACACAGACAACGAAGGTATCTTTGCCACCCCAGGCCACATCTTCTTCACCACTACCGGACCGCGTGCCGTGGAACCAGAGCTTGCTATGCAGGAAAATTCATTTGCCGACGTCGGCCGCTTGTGCAAAGGCCATGGGCTCTACCGGCTCTCCGAGGATGCAAAGTCCTATCAAGTGGTACCTATCGAATCCATTCAAGTTCAGTTCGTATCCGCCACCCACGTGCATGGAGTCCATCTCCGTGAAGGCGATAGATCGTACCACGCCAACGGGTATCACGTCGCTATCAACTATCCCGAGATTACCATCAAGTCCATTGCCCGCGCTTTGTCCCGGGTTCCGAGACATCAAGCTGTTAAAATGCTGCAACACATTGATGAGCTCGCCCCTGTTTTCCACAAGATCGGTGTCCCTGGTGTGGCTACCCTCCTGAGGCAAGAACTCAAGGACGCCAGACGCAATAAAATTACCTGGCCTCTGGCGCCGACGCATAAGAGGCACACCAGGAGATACCATGGTGTGAACTTCAAGAACCTCAAGAGAACTTTTATTCTTGAGGCCAAGGACTCGCCGCTGGCCGACAAGAGTAGCCCTAGGGGTTATAGGCTGCCTATTCTGAACATCTACGAAGGTGTTCTGCACCTAGACCACGACATCGTTCCCCGCGTGGCCTTCGACACAAAAGGCACAAGCCTCCGTTGGTCTCGAGCGTTGGGAGCATGGCAATATGAGCATGGTGTGCTTAACTTTACGACTCATGGCCTGCTGGGCCACGGCGCCGTCTACGTCAGCAAGGATGAGAACCCATCTGAGCTTCCGGAGACGTATGAGACAATTGTTCCCTTCATTGCTCGGAAGGCGACGCCCGCCCGCATGAAGCGCAGCGGAGCTATTACTGGCACCGTGCCTACGACGGAATTCAGAGCTACCGCCACGCACACACTAGCGAGCCGTGTCGGAGATGCCAGCCCGTCGCCCATCGCGGATCCCGGCACCATCGACAACGAGGACTTTTACGATGTTGTGGTCGATTCGACCGACTGGCCGGCTGGCACAGCTAAGACGTCTGCCACATCGCCGGTGTCTATGGGCCAGGTTGCCATGGCTACCTACCACTCGGACGGTAAGGGGGGACTAGCTGTACCGGTCATCGTGCTCCCCACCCTCGACAAGCTGCTCAGCGACATCAATAAGAGCCGGACAGCGGATTCCCAGCTCGAACCACTCTACCAGTCGACTGTGTTAGTCAACAAGACGGGCACACTAACGGGCACGGTGACCTTCACGTCGGCGAGCGCCGTCGCGCGTCTCTCAGACCAGGCACCTAAGACTGAGAGCGACCCCTTGCCGACAAAGAACTTGACATTTTCTAATCTGAATAGCACCGTGACGATCCCTATACTCTATCAGTCGGCCCAGTTCGCCTTCAGCTGGGATTTTAACGACATCTCAGGAGCCCTGTACGAGTTCAACCCGGCTATGGTGGGCAATACCGGCCAAAGGTATGTCAATATGACACCACATAGCCCTCATTTCTATTTTATTTTTTTTTGGGGGGGGCCGGAGAGGACGCATTGCTGACGCTATACGGTATCTCCTAGGTACTGGTTCGGCACAAATCCAACCACGGTGCAGCCGACACTGATGAGGTCTGCCTTGGCCGTTAAATCGGCAGACGCCAGGACCGCTGCGCATACGGAGGCGACTCTCGTCGCATTGCCCTCTGGCACTCACGTTGGTCCGACCGTAGTAGCGGTGACTACGAAGCCCGCGCCTGTGACTCATGTCCTCATGGCAGCGCAACCGCTCACCATCCAGGGCATCGCAAGCATCCCAGGGTACTCCGAAGACGCGGTGCACAAGCAAAGCCAAACGCTGCTGCAGAGTATGATGTTCTATCATATGAACGAAGGTGATCGCACCATATTTCTTAACTACCCCAAACCCAAGGACTTGCCTATCGAGCTGGCCGACAACTTGCCCGCCGACCTCAAGACGTGGATTCATGACACGTACGCGCCTGCCTACATATCCTTCATGTTCTCCCAAGTATCACCGGGGGATAGCAAAGGCTGGCGGGTCAACTTTGATGACGTGGAGAAGGATAAGATCTGGTACTGGTGGTCTGGCTCGGTGAGTTTCGGGTGAATCTTGGACGCCGGCGTTGTTGCGCCTCTGGCGTAATTAATGGATTTCGCTGATGGTCGCTGCCGCAGGGAACCAAGTGCCTGTCGAAGGCGCCCCAGTATCAGACGCTGAACGAACTTACGTCTCGTGCCGCTATGATTGCACTCTACGGAAAGACCATCAATCCATACCTGGCCGACGGTGTGAACTGGGCCGAGCAGCTCCTCGCCAGCTGGACTGGACGGCACGCCCTGCATGCCCTACTGCAGCAGCCCATCAACGATGCTGTATGTTGATTATCTCTGGACACCTTCCCACTCCCTTCAATTTTGTTTTTCTCTTCATTTCTTCGTAATGAAAGGAGGTTGCTAAAACGCGGTCATTAGAACGTTAACCTCTTGAATATGTATTGCAACATCTTGCATACTCTGGCGCCGGTTCCTGGAGCTCTGGGTGGGTACGCAGATCGCCTCTTCAACGCTGTTCTGTCGTATGCCCAGTCACAACAGAGCAATTCCACTGCCACTCTCAACGATCCGACGGGGGAGACTGGCCGCCAGTGGCTGTACGACGCCATGAGCAACCTGATCCAGGCAACGCTCAACAACGACCAGTCCCTTGATAGCTCGGTGCGCAAGGACCTCATGGACGACCTCACCGAGCTGCAGAAGGAGCTAGGCATCGACGCACAGCAGGAAGCCTCGGTGAAGGCCCGCATCATTCTCGCCGAGACGAACATTCTCATCGTCAACATGGCCAAGTGGATAACCGTCATCGGTGCGGGTATCTCCAGGTTGTGGGGCATGTCTGGGTTCAGCCTGGCCGGGAGCATTTTCCAACGTGCGGCTGATGCCTCCTCGAAGCTGAGCGCCAAGACAGTTGCGTTGATGAAGGGTTGTGGGATCGTGGCCCTGGTGAGTGATTCTGCATCCCACTATAGTTACTCAATTACTACCTCTTAATCGCCCTGACATCTCTTGACCTTTCGCTTCATGAATCGCTTACCCAAGTTACGCAATCATGCAGACAGCCGTCTACGCGTACGCGGCATTCAACTCCTTCGTCAACTGGGACAAGCTGAGTACCACTGGCCGGTCTCAGGCCATTCTGATCACAATTAAGATGGTCACAGACGTTGCCGGTAAGTCCTTTACGGCGTGGACCGACTACAAGACAGCGCGAGCAGCGGAGCTAGAGAAGGCCGCCGCCGACGGAGCGGCGCTAGACCAGGGATTGGCGAACGAGATTCGTGGCCCGAGCGGGCAGAATACGAATCTCGAGCTAAGTATGGCCGAGCACGGCCCGGAATCCGGCATATCGGATCTGGTGGACGACGTGGGCAGCCTGGCTACAGCGGAGAGGAAGGTACAAAGTGGCGATCTGGTCGAAAACCCAAGCTTTAACGAGAAGGTTCCGCTGCTTGAGCCCAAGCCTAGCGGCCCAACGGCGTGGAGCCGCTTTAACACTCCGGCCAACTGGTTGCGGGCCGTGGGCATTGCCATCAGTGTGGCGCTGGTCATCGTTATGAGCATCAGCTTGGCGGAGAACTGGGGCAATCTCAACAAAGCGGGCAAGGCGCTCGGCGTGATCCAGGTCATTACAACTGGGCTCGCCATCGCCGTTGACGTCGCCGTGTTCGCCGGTGAGATGCTGGCCATGGAGACGGCTATGTTCCTAACGGTTCTACCCATTGTCGGCGCCGTGTTAGCTGTCATCGGCCTAGTGGTGTGCATCCTCATGATGGTCCTTGGCACCACCGACAAAAAGGAGCCGCCGCCGACGCCGGTCGAGACCTTTATCGGTAGCACAGCTAAGCCGCTTGTCGGCACCTGGGACGCCATGCCCAAGCCGGCCCTTAGCTACTCCGTGCCCACTACCGTCAAGGAGGGTGCTACCACGGCCTTCGCCGTCGCGGCGCAGAACGACTCGGGTGCCGACGTGGCCCGAGCCTCGATCAAGGTCACAGTGCAGGGTGGCTCGGACCCGGCCTGTCTCTTCACCAACTTGAACATGGCGGATCTAGGTGTACGGTCCGGTGGTGCTGCGGCTGCCTCAGCTCTGACGGACGGCCAGGCTGCTGCTCTGGCTGTTGATGCGGGCCCGCCGGCCACGGCACTCTCAGAAGCCATCACACAGATACGCCGCAGCGATACCATCACCTCGTGGGATTCGGTCGTTCAGGGTGTTGCCGACGCGGCAACCAACCCGATGGGCAGTTTGACGCTGCTAGGCACTGGGGGCGCCAAGCAAGGTTTCGTCGTGTCGTTCTGCGGCGTTGTTAACAAAGCCGGCTCAACCGTTGTGCAGATCGTCGAGACGCTGACGAACGGTGACAACTGCCGGGCTCTGTTTACAGTCACGAGGCAGTGATGGGAGGGAGAGCCGGAGCTACTTGCAACACGAGTTAAGAGGAGGGGGACGGGGGGGGGGCATGATGAATTATGAGCAACGCGACTGAACCACAGCCGGCCTTCGCCCGCTGCAATATGAGGGGACCAGACAGGGCCACGAAAGGGATACCAGATTGCATGATAAATACCACCTGTGTTGCGCCGCCCGAGTTCTCATCCAGACCTCTCTGTATACCCGAGAAAACAGACGGACCATGCCAACTGGCTGCATTCTTATGTCAACGCCAAGTCGGTCACAACAGCCCTATGATCGCTAATGTACAGCCCCGAAATAACATTGGTAAGGATCTCATACTTCTGCACCGTAAAATAGGTCTTCGTAGTTTTGGGCCCAATCCAGACAAAGTCGATAAAGCTCCCCCCCGAGCCCGTAAACCCGGTAAACGTGTTCCTGTTCGTTCCCACCACCTTCCCCTGCGCACTGGCAAGCTCAAACACCTCGTCCACATACCCACTATCCGCCAAAACCTTGTAACCATCCCGCCCGGGGCCCGAGTTGAAGTCTCCCGTCAACACCACCCCCATCGGCCCCCACATCTCCTGCACCGCGCGGATCCTCTCTAGCACGACCCTGGCGCCCTCGGTCCTGGCCTGCGCGCTGGCGTTGTCGAGGTGGGTATTCGCGACTATGAAGCGCGCCCAGCTACCGGTCTCCTCGAGCACAGCAATGGTCACGACCCGGCGGCTACCCGCGCCCCAACCGTGCGAGGGGCGGTCGGGCGTCGGCGACAGCCACTTGGTCTCGCGGTACAACAGACGCAGCACGTCGGTACGGTACAAGATTGGGCAGTACTCGCCGCGCGCCGCGCCGTCGTCTCGCGCCACCCCCACGTGCGTCCACGACGGCCCTAGCCCGGCCTTGATGTCGGCCAGTTGCCCGTCGAGCACCTCCTGCAGCCCCAGCACCGTCAACCCGCCCGGCAAAGCCGTGCGGTCTATTTGCACTAGTTGGTTGATGAGCGGCGTGCGCCGCTCCGACCACGGCCTCTCCCCCTGCGCGAGCGACGTGGCGGCGTAGCGAATATTGAAGGTCACGGCGCGGATGGGGAGGGTAGTGTTGGCTTGGGCGAGGGCGGAGGGGAAGGAGAGGAGGAAGAGGACGGAGCTGGCGAGAGTTGAGAGTTTCATTTTGGTCGGGTTAATTAGATGTTGGAAGCGAAGGGAGAATTTCGGGGCTGGATTTGTTGGAGAGTCCGAGGGGCTTCAGTTGAGATTGGGGTTTTGGTATCTCGGATATCCCGGCTCTTTATCCAATCGGAGAACCCTTCGCACCCACGCGGTTTGCGAAGTACTACAGTAGCAATGATCTCCAAATTGTCAAGCGGCTCGTCACCTTCACTGCCTAGGCAGGTGATTTCAGGATGTTAGGATTCCTCCGGCTTACCCGCGAAAGGGACAGGGCAGGATTAAGCATAAATTCTGTGGAGACAAGCTAGCAACCTTGATGAGAGTTCACTTCAACCCCAGTTGCTGGTGGATTAGTTCTATGACTTTTCTATATTGATATCTGCCAATATAAAGTATGTTCGCTAAGGAACAAAGTTATTAGAACTGAATTTTAAGCGGGAAGTGTGGTTAGATCTGCCCAGTGACGTTCAAACGGTATGCATCAATGACGGGCGCTGGTGCGGTTGTATTTTGAGAGACGAGGGATACCTGAACCCTGATCGGCTCTAGTACTGTACTCATCTTGCGCTGTCCCTGAACGACCAATCCGACCCCTAGGGCAACTCCATGTACAGCTCCAGCAACGTCCTGTAATCCACACTCCCTAGTCCCGTCGCCGCATCCCAGCCCTTGGTTGCCCTAAACCCGCGTCCCTCAAAGCACCCTGCATTCTCCCCGTGCACGACATCCTCTAGTACCTCAGGATGCGCGTACAGCACGGGGTTGACAAACCCTACCGGCCCTTTACCCGCCAGCATCCTCTCGTTATTTACCATAGCGATAATGCTCGCCACCACCGGCGCCGATGCCGAGGTGCCGAAGACGCGGCGAAGCGCACCGCCCACGGCTACTATATAATCTGCCGCCAGTGCTGAGACGTCCGGGACGCCGCGGCCGCGTGGGTCAAAGAGGTTCGTCAGATTTAAACGGTCAAAGCGATCAGACTCGGCGGCGAGGTAAGCGCGAACACCAGCGCGCTGGTAGGTGGGAGCACGAAACACGTCGCTGAAGCCGCCTGTGGAGCTGCTGTTGGTAGTGCTGCCCGTAGGGAGCCGGGTATAAACGGTTTCGCGATGAGATTTGCAAAAGGACGTCGTAGTGGTGTTGCTACTAGGCAGTGGCTTTCTCTTCATGGTACCACCCACGGCGGTGACCCATGGACACGATGCCGGGAAGGACACGTGGAAGGGGCGGTGTTCTGTTTCGTCAGTCGGGCACTCCGACTGCCGTCCAGCGGTGCCTTCGTCGCCGGTCGAGGCTAGGACGGTGACGCCTTGTAACCCGAGTTTCAGGTACTCCTGGCACTGGCGGCGAAGGTACTCTTCGGGGAAGTCGGCCTCAGCGTATGCGTACGATATGGAGATGACTTTTGGCGGTGTGTGGGTGCCGCAGTCGAGGCTTTGGTATCCGTCTTCGGCCAGTGTGTTGGGGTATTGCGGGTCAATGTTTGGGTCTAGCTTGTCGCAGTAGTAGGCATCGTAGGCGGCGAGCATGTTGTTGAGGTTGCCCGACAAATGCGCGTCACCCACTTGGATATTGGTCACAGGCTGCGGCCACACCAAGGGCATCGCGTATTGAAAGTCAAGATTTGCTTCCAGGTGGAAAATCAGATCCAAGAAACTGGGGTCGTGGTACCCTCCTTGGAGTCTCTGCATCTCTGGGCGCCGGCCTGTCAAGGCGGGCTCAAAATTATCGAAGAACAAGTCGAGGTCCTCGGACACCCAGGTAACCCATGACGACTGGAAGATGCCAAAGGTATTGTTTGGGTGGACTGTGTGGTTTGCATTCCGAGAAGGAATGCGATACCACTCTCGGAGACAATGAGGCGCCGTAAACTCGCTACAGTCCACTTGCCTTTGTCGCTTGGACAGGCCGACAACATCCAAATTCGTTGAGTCAATAGTTCTTATGGGCTGGATGTTACGAGGATTGCGGACTGGAAACACGGTAGGAATGATGAAGTCGATGAGAGGTAGGATCTTCTGAGGCAAGCTGTACTGCTCACAGGCCACGCTTGTCTCGCCAGTGACAATGTGTTTGTAGACGTAGTACTCCGCGCTGAGCAGGGTCTCGAGCTGGCCGACAGTGGCGTTGAAGTCAATCCGGCATCGGCACGGGGATAGACGGAGCGCAGACCGAGGGAGTTCAGCAGTTTGCTCCACCCACAGGAGGATGGCTTTAATGTCTTCGTCCGAAAGCGATAAAGCCGAAGTTACATCGCTAGGCGACCAGTACTGTCCAAAAGAAGGGCTGGATGGGTCCGCGAGTGCCAACAGGTCCCCCGCTGCCTCCTCAACACGTACCTCCGCGAGGTCAACTTGGATGGGGACAACAAGATCAGAGGGCGCTCGTGAAAGACGCTCCCATTGTTTGTGTGTCTCAGGTGCTCGCTTGTGGACTGAAAGCTTGGATCTGCCGCTGGCCGCAATTCCGACCGCGGAATGGAACAACAAGAGAAGGAGAGGGAGAATGAGCATTGTCAAGAGCTAAGGATGCCAATCCAGAACTGAATATCATTGGCTCCCTTGAGAAAGCGAGTTGGCTGATTGCATGAGCTGTTGCAACAAAAACGCCGCCGATATTGGCTTCGGTTGCAATCGCCGTCATATACAATCCTCTCCCCACGAGGACCTCTACGGACGACAAGATCCACATTAAATGGACGACTGCGCCGTTGAGGTTCCCCTGAGCCCGCCTGGCGTTCAGCTAGCTCCATTCACTGCTCGCGCCCAGCCTTGGCCAACCCCTCATTGCTACGGCGGGAGAAACACCGGATCTTCTACATTCCAGCCGATGTTAGATGTGTAAATTCTGTGGAGCAACTGAACCCAAAATTGAATGCGCCGCAGCTTGCAACCGCGGTGCCAACGCAAGCATTCGGTCTAGAAGAGGCGCTTTCCTTGGGCTTCGCTACACGCCGAGCCCTTCTGTACCAGCAAAAGGCCGATAATTTCGGCGGCACTGATATTGACGTTTCATTCGTATACGACGATCATAACTTCCGAGATACACTTACACAGCCTAACTCTCAGCGCCTTGTCATGCGACTTCAAGTAAGGGTCGCATTTACATCTGTCCTTAGCATGAGGATACTATAATAGACACCGACGAGAGTAAGACGGGATAATAGATTCGCAACAACACAATCGCTTGTTGTTGTTGCTGTTGTTGTTGTTGCAACCCAAGACAACATCTTCGTGCGCAATGGCAACATCATACCGGTGTTTTTCGGAGCTGATACAACCCTCCGGCCAGCAATACGGGCTTGCACGGCGAACAGCATCATAGTCATGTAAGCAAGTGCCAAGAGACAGCCCTGAAATGACTCTAGACACTTGGATGCCAACGATGACGGGTTGTCGCCGGCTCACCAGACTTTGGAGAACCGGCGCTGCCTAAGACACAAGAGACGACGGTTTGGATGCTTGGCGGACTGCCGACTCGAAGATAAAAAGGACAAGATCCCCCCGACCTGTCGACTCACCATCCACCAGCATCCTCAGCTTCCCTCAGCCAGCCCGCCGCAACTCCTAAGACCAACATTCAACCACAAACCACAACCTCATTCAAAATGAAGACTGCTGTCATCGTCACCTCGGTCCTGGCTACCGTCGCTATGGCCGCTCCCACTATTGAGGCTCGCACTGGTGAATGGGTAAATTCCCTGCCTGAGAGATATCGAGTCCCAAGATCGAGACGCTGACAAAGACCACACAGGGTGCCTGCCTTGCCCGCTGCGTCCGCACCTGCAGGGGCCCCATTCCATTTGCTCTGGCCTGTGTTGCCGCTTGCGAGGGCGTCTGCGGCGTTGCTGCCGATCCCGAGGAGGTCATCGACTTCGCCGAACTCTTCCCCGAGAACTAGGTGTCGAACAAACTTTCGGAAGGTTCAAGTTTCACGAGCCTTGGTGGTGAATGTGTCAGTGTGATGTTGAGGATCGCTTGTCAACTTTACGAGGGAGAGTGTTGGTGAGATGGTTGTTGAGTAGCAGAACGTAGGGCCTAGCTAGTGCACGTTGCAACATTATTCGGATCCTTTCATTTAGCCGTTCGTGAACCCTGCAACGACCGTGATCGTAGCATCTTCCATCGGTTCTTTATAGCATCTTCGACGGTCTTTCGGCTGTAAATAGGGTTCAAAAGGCCCAACGTTGTAAGTTGGGCAATGATGAATACAGCAATGATGGCGATAATGACGACCAACTCGTGAACGAGTCGGATGATATCTAGGGCTATACGAAAGTGGTGGTAGACGGCCGGGTTTTCCGGTGTGACTCGGAGCCGCGGCTGAAGAACTACGCTGATGAATACAACGTAATTAAATAGAGCCGAGGAATAGTTATAGTAGGTAATGATGATAAAACATGTGACTACCGGCAAGTTAACTTCCTAATAAGCTTGAATAATTCCCGCAAGGGGAAAGGAATAGTCAACAAGCCAACTGATGTGATTGTGAAAGATGCAAGTTTTATCAAGGGCATAATATGCACACGTCCTACGAAAGAAGGTGAGGCTTGTTGTAGGGTTGAGGTTGGTTGCTGTTTTCCCGATCAGCCCACGCGGATCGCCGGACAAATTGAAATCTCGTCTCGCCCAGCATCGTAGTAGCTACTGTAGCTTCTGTCACACCCTCCTCTAGATTTATATAGGAAACGTGAAGCCACCTACATAACGGCAATTGATGAGCTAGAGCGGAACAGTATTCTCCCCACGCTTGTAATGGCCCGGCACTTACGCGAATTGGTATGTTTCATAACGAATTAGTTCCATCTCGGGGCACTAAATGCTATGGGCCACAGCCACACTCTTCCTCCCACGCAACTCAATACATCGTTAAGAATAACCTGCTTCCGTTTCACACCTATTGTGTCACAAGTGTAACGACCATGGGCTTCGCTATCAGGGGCTTTCGTGGGATTGTGTCGACGAGAAGATAACGCACCAATTACTCGATGGTGAAGATTCCTACGCATACCCAAGTCCTCCAGTTACATAGCAGATGGCAAGTTCGAAGCCGGCCCGCATTATCTTTTGCTGGCTGGGTACGGACGGATATGCATTGGACGAAAGGGAGATGTGGAAATACAGATGATTGGAGGCATCTGAAGTTGGCGAGGAGGTCAAGGAATAAAGTAAAGACAGCTCCGGAAATTTGCCTAGTCTCCCTAATATGTGGAAACTTGGTGTCGGCACTGTCTTACATGTCTGTATACCGTGGAAGGGCAACTCGGAGTTATCATTTCCTACTGCTATCGATATTTTGGGTTGGTACTAATCCCCTTGCATCCTTAGACCCGGACACGCCTCTTTTCTTCCTCTCCTAGCGTTTCTACAATATAATCTCCTACCTTCTGCGTACCTCAGCTGGTAAACCGCTTGATGTTGTATGTATCAACGCTGCCGCACTTATATGGTTCGGACCCCACGCGTAAAGAATTTGCTATTCTTGTTAACTTCCTATCTCGCATACCTTGAACTTCTTTAGATAGCTCATGGCTTTGTATGCAAGGTAGTTATCCTCGTTGTTGAGGCGCGAACAGATGTTGCCAGCCTCGGATGCTAGAGCTCGCCGGCATTTTGTGTGTTTTAGATGTAGGTAGCTATGTTACGTGGAGAAGGCTGGCACTGCTCCGCAGTGCCCGCGCCCGCATCCCTGACGGGATGATAGCCCAGGGGTCGATACCCACGTGTATAAAGACCCCGTTCCCGGTCCTCTGTGAGGACTAGTTCGTCAAGCCTTTAACAATCGATACCTTTCCTACCTTACTTTGTGTACACCATGCGAGTGTTCATGAAGTGCCTACTCCAGAAACATATGTGACGCTCTGGAAGTCATCAGTTACGGGACTTCAGCGGAATCCCCGTAGCAATGTACTCATACAAGGAGGTAATCTAGCATAGACCGTTAACACAGGGTTCCAAACGGCAATTACTCGGCGGTGTGTATACAATGTAAGACGATATGGCAATAAATTCCTAAAGAGGGCTTAATGAATCGATGACAGTTTGAGAGAAGAGATATCTTGCGACGCCCAGACCCTGGAGGGTATTTGACTAGTGGTTTACTACTGCCCCGCGCATTCATGTTCCCCGCTGGAAGAGGAACGAGCTAGGCAGCATGTCCCAAAAATTAGTTGGTGATTAACCATTAGCTGACGCAGGGTACAGGATAGACTGAGCTTGGGCAGCTCGGGAAGGCCAATGGTATTGCATCTGTGCTCTCGCAAAGAAAGAGTCACGTCACGTCTTCGCCCGCTCGATTGAGAAGTCACAGGCAAGTATTCTACCTTAAAAGCGCGCCTAGATACTGTTCTCGTGTCTTTAACTGAGAGGTGAAGGCCAAGTTCTCGAAGCAGCCACCGGATACAGAATTGTTGAAAGATAGAGGACGTCGATGGGAAAACCGAGCAATTTGACTCTTGGATACACGATATAGAACGTCGCGGGGGAAATGGCAACATTCTTCTAGCAGAAGAGGCTGAAGACAGTCCATAGGTAATGCAGATGATCGTCCAACGTATCGGCATAAATGTAACAATTAATTATCATCGATATATGCACGTAATTACTTAATAATGGTATGTAGGGAGGGAGCACAACGACGGTGAACTGGTGATATTCACTATGACATTGTCGTTGCTGCTATTGTTGTTGTTGTTGTGGAAAGGAGTGGAAAGTGAGCGAACCTAGTGTACAGGGGGTGGATGGCTGAGACGAAGGTGTGGACCCAGTAGGGCTCCACACCACATGGTAGCACTAACTTAAAACAGTCAATCGATATATCGCTATGCGTAGTTAAGTTAGGAAATTCGAAAGCCTATTAGTGCAATAGTCGGCTGCTCCAGGGGCTCAAGGCTAACAACCATAGTAAAACGATTCCGATAAATGGAGTAGACGAATTGATAAGAACGAAGTGGCATCAATCGCGGTATGAATTTCTTCCCTTGAAGCTAGGCGACCATCTCCGGCTACAACAACAGAGGTTAGGTGGCTGTTGGTGACTATGACTTTTATTCAGTGTTCGATGAAGAATAGTTAATTACTCGGCCCTTTTGAGCGCCTCTCACTGTTCGCCAAATGATGGGAGACTGGATAGACAAACGGCGTTACAACGATTTGAAGTTACTTCCCTCCGTCAGCCAATGGCGTTGTCGAGCGATGGATCGAAAGCCCATTGGCTGCTTCACGGTTGATCCCCCGCAACTCGTGGGGCCACACTGTCATCTACAAGTCTTCTTCATTCCTACCCACCTTCGTCTCGAGTTCCGCATGTCTTGCATCCCAAAAGAACGAGATCGAACAGAACGCTGAGAAGCGATGGTCCCAGATGGAGCAGCTTGTCCAAGCAAGTCTGCAAAGGACGAGCAAGGAGGCTGCGGCGAAGCAAGCAATCGAAGAGAGCATTCAAGTCATATATTCTGTGAAGGGAATAGTAGACAAAGTTGTAAAGGCCGAGCCGCAAACCGCGCTCGCCTGGGTCGGTGTTTGCTTGGCTCTTGAGGTACGTGTCTCGCCCTCGTACTCTTTTTCCGACGTGCAACGGCAGCGTCATTAACAACCTGAAGATTCTGTCGAACCCGATCACCCAGGCTACCGTCCATCGCCGGGGCATCACCCACGTCATTGCCAGGATGGACTGGTACTGGAACTTATCCGACCTTCTCCTCGATGAGAACAAGGCTGATCGATCCTTCGCCGGACTGCGACACCAACTGGAGAAGCATATAGTCGACTTATTTAAGAAGCTCCTTTCCTACCAGATGAAGAGCGTCTGCTCGTACCACCGAAACCGTACAGTTGCCTTTCTGCGCGATCTGGTCAAGCTGGACGACTGGGATGGCACCCTGACCGGGATCCGAAACGCTGAGGATATTGTTTGGAAGGACTCGGCAGAATACAATACCCAGCAGATTAGGTCTTATCTCAGCGGTCTGGCTGATGCTGCTGAGCGCAATTGGACGAAGTTGAACGACATCTACGTGGCCATCCTGGCCCAGTCCGAGCGGCAGGAGACAATACAAGAAGATATCGAGGACAGGAAATGCCTGAAGGATTTGCATCGCACCGACCCCCGCGATGACAAGAAGCGCATTGAGCAGACGAAAGGAGGTCTTCTCAAAGACTCGTACCGATGGATCCTCGAGAATCCCTCCTTCAAAACCTGGCTCAGCGACCATGAGAGCCGCCTGCTGTGGATCCGTGGCGACCCGGGAAAGGGCAAGACCATGCTTCTCTGCGGTGTTATTGATGAGTTGGAGACACTGACCTCCCGCGGCCCGCCCTTATCGTACTTCTTCTGCCAGGCCACCGACTCCCGCATCAACCGCGCTACCGCAGTTCTGCATGGCCTGATCTGCCTTCTGATCGACCAGCAGCCGTCACTCATTTCTCATGTGCGGAAGAAGTACGACAAGGCCGGCCCGCAACTCTTCGAGGGCGCAAACGCATGGGTCGCACTATCGGGCATCTTTACGGATATTTTACGAGACCCGGCCTTGACAGCTGCCTACCTCATCATCGATGCACTCGACGAGTGCGTGACAGGCAGGACCGAGCTTTTAGACCTCATTGTCTCTAATGTGTCCTCTTCACCCCATGTTAAGTGGATCGTGTCTAGCCGGAACTGGCCCAGCATCGAGCACCAGTTGACTCCTGCCAACGGTCGGGCGGGGGTACAGCTAAGTCTCGAGATTAATGGCGATCTCGTATCACACGCCGTGGGCGTGTATGTGGATTATAAAGTATCCCAACTTTACGTCTCTCAAGCACGATAAGGCCTTGCAAGATCAAATCCGCCATCGAATGTGGCAAAAGGCCAATGGCACTTTTCTCTGGGTCGCCCTCGTTTTTAAGGAGCTCCAGGACCTAGAAGATGCCGAATACGAAGATGGCTCTGATCTGTTGGACGTCCTCGAGGCAGTACCTAGCGACCTGACCGAACTTTACGCTCGAATGATGTTGCATATTAGTCAACTGAAAGGCAACGATCCGAAGCGATGCCAAGCCATTCTGTCAATCGTGGTTCTTGCCCATCGACCGCTCCATTTGCTGGAGCTACCCATCCTTGCTGACTTCAACGGTCGTTTGAGGGAAACATCTACACTAGAAAGACTCGTTAACAAGTGTGGCTCCTTTCTAACCATCCGTGACGGCACCATTTATTTCGTCCATCAATCAGCTAAGGATTACTTGACTGTGAACGAGCGCGCCCGACCCACCATCTTCCCCTACGGCATCAAAGATGCACACCGGGCCATCTTCTCTCGTTCGCTGCGAGCCATCGCTATGCCCGATAAGCTACGACGGAACATGTATAAATTACCCTACAACGGGTGTCGGGTTAATGACGTCGAAACTCCTGACCCAGACCCATTGGCTGCAGTGCGGTACTCATGTATCTACTGGGTTGACCATCTCCGTGATTCACTTTCGAGCATCCAGCAGGCGGCCGACATACGGGATGGCGGGGCCGTTCATACCTTCTTAAAAGGAAAATATCTTTACTGGCTTGAGGCGCTCAGTCTACTCCGAGCCATGTCGGAAGGAGTCGTCGCGATGGGGAAGCTCGAACGCCTGCTAGTAAGTATTAGATAGACTCTAGCATCGAATATTTAGCTGACAGAGATAGGGACGTATGGAGCGGGGACAGTTGATGGGCCTCGTTCGAGATGCACATCGGTTTATTCTATCTCACAAAAGGGCTATTGAGCAAGCCCCCCTCCAGGCATATATATCAGCTTTGCTGTTTACCCCAAGTCACAGCTTAGTGAAGGAGCTCTTCGTCGAAGTAGAGGACCTAAGCTGGATTACGACAAAGCCACTCATGGAAGCGGATTGCAATGCATGCCTCCAAACGCTTGAGGGCCATAGCGGCCCAGTCAATTCGGTAGCGTTCTCGCCCGATGGCCAGCGACTTGCTTCAGCCTCATGGGATAATACTATCCGGATCTGGGATCCGGCCTTAGGAGCTTGTATCCAAACGGTTGAGGGCCATAGTGACTCAGTCTACTCGGTAGCGTTCTCGCCTGATGGCCAGCGACTTGCTTCAGCCTCATGGGATAATACTATCCGGATCTGGGATCCGGCCTTAGGAGCTTGTACCCAAACGCTTGAGGGCCATAGCGGCCCAGTCTACTTGGTAGCGTTCTCGCCCGATGGCCAGCGACTTGCTTCGGCCTCATCGGATAATACTATCCGGATCTGGGATCCGGCCTTAGGAGCTTGTATCCAAACTTTTGAGGGCCATAGCGACTCAGTCTCCTCGGTAGCGTTCTCGCCCGATGGCCAGCGACTTGCTTCGGCCTCATGGGATAATACTATCCGGATCTGGGATCCGGCCTTGGGGGACTGCGTGCAGATTCTTGAAACCGGAATGTTCGCAGGCGATATATCGTTCAATTCTATCGGCTCCCATATACTTATTTCATTTGGATGTTTTGAAATGATCCGATCGTATCCTCGAGCCACTACTCCAGAACCATCGGCCGCTGCTTTAACTGCTGCTGCCAGGAGTCCGACTCTTAACCAACAGGATTTAAAACAACACGGCTATGGCGTCAGCTTTGATGGTTTCTGGATCACCTGCAACGGCCGGGATATGGTCTGGCTCCCACCAGAATACCGACCATGGTGCTCTGCCGTACTAGGACGAACGATATGCATCGGTTGCCGATCGGGCCGGGTTATTTTTATTAGCTTTTCCCGAGACGTGTAAACCCTCGTTCTAGGTCCCGTGCTCTCTATTTAAATCTTGTAATTTTTATTTCAGCTTTCATAGCGTGTTACGAGAGGGGTCTGAGTGGTGGGTAGACTTTTCTATCAGTTAACGAAGTCCCGGTATGTTGATAGGTACTTCGAAATTGATGAATCAATTTCAGGAGAGTAGAGGTCATCAATTTTCCCGCTGCATACACAGACTAAGTCTTCAGGATGTGTGCACAGTGTCACCATTCCGGGACATATCCAGGCCCAGATACTTAAGGTCCGGCGCCAGAGCGTCACTTCCTGCGTCCAACGTATTGCCCTAAGCCCTAGCTCATTATTCGTCATGCTTTACTACAGCAGCCTCAGCTCAGACAGCTGAATAGCGATTCACAGCTAGTATTTCATACCCGTTCATATTTGACCTCATCTTACTCGTCCAGGGGTAACCAAACAGCGCACCTACCACAGGCCTGGTCTCTCCCCTCCCTCTCGTCTTTGGGGAGACCACTATGACCGTCACCGTCGCCATCATTCAATGTGACATTGTCAGTCCTCCCGATCTCAGCGCATTCGGGCAACGCCGCCGTAGGCCAGGCGTAATGGTGTGTGTGGCAAGCCTGGGCATAAAGCACACACTCGTAGAAGGCTGCAGAATCATCTGCTTTAGCTGTTTCTGGTGTAATCATATTTAGTTCCAAGTGTTAATACAGACTGCGGCTGTGTTTTAACCAACGGTAGTTGTCGAATGGGGAGGTACAAGCGTGTCGCTCGCTTATTATACGAGGTGGTTCTCTTTACGTCGCACTAAGAGCAGTGGTAACCCTCAGAATGCATTTTATTGCTGCATCTATGCCAAATTCTGCCGTAAAGGAGAGGCAAAGCTGCACCTCCCACGGTTTTTGGACAAACCGTGCCCAAAGTATACGCGCGCCTTTCCCGGCAGGCAATAACGACCAGTCCAAGCGATAAAGTGGAAATTTTTTCCCCGACCAGACTTCTGCTCCAAAAACAGAAGCTTCGAGAGTCCAAAGCCAACGTGCACACCTAGGTCAGCGGCAATCCTCCGCGGACGTCCCATGTGAACTCCACCATGCGGACCTAGCTCTAGAGGGCCTCCTTCGAAGGGGACTTGCTCGCCGCAAGAGGACGAGGACAGGCTCGGTAAGTGATCGTCTTGTATAGAGTGCATGTCCGGGACAATTGTTAGGCAATATATATAGCCCTGGTTACGTGATGCCTTGAACTGAGTAACACGGTCCTCTCTGGCTGTTGCGGCTCGCCGTCCGGGGGGCGAAGATCGTGGATAGTAAGTTGGACAAGACAGACCAAGTGATACCACAACAAGTCGAGTCTCTGCAGCCAAAATAGAGTGAAAATAACATATGCAGATAGAGTTCCCTCTAGTTAGAGGAATATCCCTTTGCACGCATGACAAAGTCTGCAACCAGGCGTGCAATTGAGTGTAAAATGGGTTGTAACTTAGTGTAATGATAACAAAAATTGGGATCCTCCCGGGATCCAGCTAATGATACGCTTCCTCAATGATCAGACGGAGTCACCATTCTGGTGTCCAGCTCAATAGGCAGGAAGGCTCGGCGCTATTAATATATCCAGTAAGCTTATTTATGATGCATGCACTTGCTAGGGGGCTATATATCTCTAATTATACCGGTTCTAATGTAACCGTAGTTATTTTCTAGTATTGTAGAGTTGTAATTGAGGATAGTTGTCGCGATGTATCGGAAAGTGCGTCGCTCGCTTATTATAACTTAATTATACGTTGCGTTATGTGTCGTATCATGAATAGGGAGACCCCATGTCTACCGGTTTCCCACAGGTACCGGTAATCCCTGGAATTGGAAGTGATATTAGACCTGGCCATTGACTTCGTTCTCTTTACTCACGTCCTATTTCACCCTCATGTAAGATTGTAAGAAACTTCCATAGCAAATCTGGGAACAAAGTCCTAGCGCTAACTGGTTAGTAATTTTCACTGCGAAATCCGCTCACCAGCTACCTTCCTAACGCTAAACTACGTATATGTCAGTGGGCAGAATACCATTGCTAATAGAACCCCCAGAAAGCTAGTGACTCTCCATTGCTCTCATCGCATATTTGCATTGACGAGGCCCGATAAACCTTGACCCAAACCCGCTCCCTTGCAGCCCAAAGGACTAGTTCCTAAGGCATTGTCATTGAATCAACAATCGCCACTTCATTTCCCCTAGGGACATTAAGTACAACACATATCATCACAATACGCTTATGTTCCCCAACTCTAAAATAAACCACGCAACGATACCCCCACTCCTAATCTCAGCAGTATAATTCCATTAAATCAGACTAGTCCCAGTGTTTTGTCCTCTCAGTTACCCGGTCAGTGCCATCAGTGAGAAAAGTTCGCGGAATCAGGGGATTGCACAAGCTTGCGCGTGAGTCGCAAGACATGGCCCAGCATTGTTGACGTTTCCAATCGGACTTGGTGCTAGGGTGAACGGTCGGGAGAGTTCAGGGCATTGGGGAGGTCATTGGTATTGTCCCTGTAGACCTCCTTCCCTTTGTTGATCACAGGACGGTCTAAAGAAATGCCAACTATTGGCGATGAGGAGACGGACCCATGATAAACAAGGCGTACATGTCATTGAAAAGTTAAGGTATACAACCTTGGATAGTGGTTAGCTCAGTTATCAGACACAGTGTGCATCTTCGTGGGATACTGCCTCGTAAGAGGTAGCGACCACTAGGCCCAGTCCGAAGAGCTGGCTACATAGCTCATTCAGAATAACAATAACAAAAAATCGCTCCTTCGACTATAAAGAAGTGGTCGCGAGAAGGCTGGGGTTAGAAGTGAAACTTGGAATTTTCCTCGAGCCAAAGTCCTCGTTGACCACCTCCATGCGCTGCCATTCGTCCACGAAACGGGCAGCTGCTACTTGCTGGTCGACCCTTTCGCTAACCACGGGTGTTTGATGGACAACATCACGCTCTAAACTCTTTGCCCAGAGGGAACATGGATGCACCGTTATCGGCCAAGAGACCCATCAAGAGAACTGTTCGACTGCCTAAGGGAAATGTGACCGCATGTCTGGGATTGTGCAGCTATCGTCTAGGGGCCAGGATGCCATCTTCCTCTGGAGCGTTTTGTTAGGTATGCTAGAGCAACCTGAAATGATCAGGCCATGTCGTACTGCAACGAAGTGGTTGCTCGCGGCTACGCGTCCAGCATTTCCAAAGGGTGTACATTGCCGGAGGAAGTCCCACGATGATTGCGGCGACAGCGATGATTGCTTCGACTGTCATTCGCATTGTGTTGGAAAGACTTGGGTTCTGACAGAGTTCTCAGGTCAAGGGAACCTCAAGTAGTCGATCGACAGCGGTAGGCCGCCCTTGCGGAGGTGTGTTGGGTTGTCTCGTAGCTACGTTCCCATACGAAGATAATCGCTAGAAGAAGCTCGTCGTCGGCGCTGGGAACTTGTGTATGGAAAAATGGCATGGAAAATTTGAGAGCGGCTATTAAGTAGGACTGCTTCCCCAACATTGTGATTGTAGCATTGACGGATCGGGATTTCTCAGAGTCAGTCCCTTGGGAAGGCAGCCGGTTCCTTGGTTGCGGTCGTTGCGGTTGGGATTCTGGAATCGGCCAGTGAGAAATAGGCCTGGGCCACTAGCGGCGGCTGGGATAATGGACTGAGCGAATCATCGGGAACCCCAAACCTCATCCGGGCTTTCACCGCTGTGATTCTGGGTGTGACCAACAGGACGAAGGCTTACATGTCCACTGCAGCTGAGGCTTTAAGTAGTGTTCTTCCATTCGCACTGATAACTTCACAGGTTATCCCATCCTCCTCATCCCAACCCAATACCCTTGCCGCAAGCACTCTTTCTCTCCTTCCGCGTTCGCCCATCAAGTTTCGCCTGGCTACAGAAGTGCTCCTGAGACGATTAATGTCCTACATGCACAGCCCCTATACACTGTGCTTGGGCATTGTTTCCGGCTTGGGAGGAACGCTTGAGGTCCTCACCGACGGACAATACCGTTCCCCAGTAAGGCTTTCATTTACCACTTTTTCAGTCCTTTGGCATTAGGTTGGTCATGACGGAGTCCATTGCATCTGAAGGATGGGGGCGACGCTATCCATATCCTCTATATCATTGAGGATCTTCCTTGTGTGGACCTTCGAGGGTTATCAAGATGAAAGAACGCTACGGCTTCCATGGAAGGCAAACTCCTATAATTTCCCGGCAGAAAGATTTCCAACAACACTACCTTAGCAAACGTCAATACGGATATCGATTTCAGCAATGGAGTTTTGAAAAAAAAAAAAAATATGCCAGGGGGACCTAGTAATTGCGTCAAGGCTCGGTAAACGAAAACGGGCAGGAAAGGAGAGCAATGTGTACTGGAGAGGAGAGCTAGTACCTGCCGTGGAGATCCGGAAGGGATCTTCCTGTCATGGCTACATGACAACCTTAGAGAGGTTACGCATGACATGAAGTAATGCTCAACAACGTCGTTCCTATACTTCATCTCAGCTAACAACTCTACAGGACCTGATGTACCAACATCGCCTGAGACACCCCCAGGTGTTCAGATCTGCACTTCTCCCCCTTGTCCTGTGTTCTAGAGAGTTTTCCAGGAGCTACCTATTCTCCAATTTCTACAGTCCGGAACGATCATTTTTAGTAAGATGGCAATTTAGACATTTCTCGAGTGATCAACCTGCTAACTCCACCAATTTGAAGAAATCCCCCACCCGTTTGTGCCAAGTATTTCCACATTAGGTTCCATTCTGTGCGAAAAGCCTGAGGGGCCGACGCCTGATGGCATCCTTGCTGTGGCTTAAGTCACTCATGCCGATCTCGGCATTTGAAAAAGAGTTATCCGGCTCAAGCATTACCCTTGACAATATCTCCCACAGTGCTGCCACTCAAACACTCAAGGTGGTGGTCTACGTGATCTGGAACAAACTTTCCTAGTCACAGCAACCGGACGGAAATCTACAGATGTCTTAGAAACCTGGGTAAAATCTAGTCCGGATATCATCCGACTGCTCCGAGATCCATCAATCAAGCACTTCTTCAAGGCCTACTTCGGCTAGACGTCGAAGAACGGGACGTGCTTTTGGCGAGCACTTTTGTCACTGTAGGAGCAAATCCGAACGAGAATATCTGCAAGCATAAACTGTCCAATTCCTCTCAGGCCATTACAATATTCGTGTCTCAAAGGTAACTTTGAACTGGTCAGAGAACGGCTGCAAGTTAAAGCATGAATTGACCAACCGGATTTTTGATGGTCTTGCAGTCCGTTACATTTCGCCATTACGGTTGTTTCGAGGGGTTCTGGAGGAGTCCGCTTGCTGAGGACAGAATTGAAGTGGATGGGACTGGCGTGGAGGATGTTTCGGATGGCAACGACAACAACGAAGACAACGACGTTGATGGTCTCGGTACTGAACAAAGAAAACTTCAAGTAGAAGCTTTAATGACGCTGATTCATGACCTTCTGAACGCTGGTGCGGACGTCAGCGCAATTGTGGCGGACCTTGACGGCACGGAATACCGCTTGAAAGAATGGCCAAAGAGAGCAGAACCTGGCGGCGCCTGTTTTTCATTAATATGTGAGAAGCACTCAGCTCTGACCTGGGATCATCATTCTGATGTCCGGAGCTGGTCGGCCTCCTCATTCGCAGGCGCCGAGATCAGCTTATGGGGATGGCGTGCTGACGACACTAGTTGATCGTTTGGAATGTTTTGGAAATTAGATCGAACTCGCGAGGGTCCTTGAAACCGCGAAGAGACTCATCCTGTCTGAAGTGAACGTCAATGATCAC
Source organism: Madurella mycetomatis (assembly GCA_022530565.1). Lineage (NCBI taxonomy): Eukaryota > Fungi > Ascomycota > Sordariomycetes > Sordariales > Madurella > Madurella mycetomatis. Next base: position 5,955,087 of record JAJTVB010000003.1, on the reverse strand, counting down.
AAGCTTTGTCATTCTGACAATGGCTATTGCGAGAATTGGGACTTTGAATGTTATTCTGCGTCTGATTTTGGTATCCTTTCTCAGGACAGGACTTAGTTGACGCCCTCTGGTCCGCAGGTGCCAGGTCGACATGTCACTCATTCGACCTCGCCATCGAAGCACGGGACTATGATAGAGTCTGTCGATTTTTGGAATCAGAGACCGATTTCCACAATGGGGTATCACTTCCGACGAATAGCCAACTACAGACCCCGAGTCTTGGTATATGGAATCCCAAAAGGCAACCGAGCGGCAGAAGAAGACGGTTATGATCTTGGTTACGATACAGCTAAGAGCGTGCGCCAGTCTCGAAAATCTCACTCGATTATGCGGTTGCTCAAAATCATCAGAAACAGCGACGCCCTGCGAGGTGCAATCGAAAAGTGCTGCAGCAGCGGCTATAAGGGACACTCTTGTCTGCTTGCTTCAAAGCAACATCTTCCCTCAAAATCCTCTTGCATCAATTCTTGGTTCATAAATTGAACTTGCAGTTCGTGGGGCCCATCTGGAGACGGTAGACGTGCTTCTAGTAGCCGGCGCTGATGTGTACACACCACTCCGGCTTGCCATCAGACAAAGACACAGAACTCGTACAAAAACTACTAGACTACGGAGCGAAGGTCGAAACTCCCCAACGGAATCTCCTCGTCGAAGCAATTCGCTGCGGGGATTACAATGTTTATCCAGCTCTTTATGGCACATGCCTCTCTAGACAGCTTGGGATATTGTTGGAACCACTGCGCAGATGGATTTGGCATCAAAATGGCACAATTTCACCCAAGTTCAAAGTTATTGAGATGAAGGCGTATATTGTCATGTCCGTGGAAAATCTGACCAAGTGGGCGCTACTGGGGACCAGTTGAAGGCCAAGGGAAATTGCCCCCGGCCGGGGTTGTTTCCCACACGGCAAGTTCCGACAGATATGACATCCTTCTCTCGCCGCTGGTTTCTCCACTTGCTGCTGCTATTTTAGAAGAGAAATGGGTGATTCTCGACCATTTACTGCCACTCAGAGCATCGGTAAGCTCTAGCAGCCAACACGCCAGACCGCTGCGATATAGCACGCATCTTTGGACTTCTGTACAACGGAGAAAATTACGGCTGTGGAGTGGCTTATGGAAAAAGGAGCTAAAGCGAACGATGAGCTTGCTCTATAGGCCGCTGTGGAGGATGAAGGTTCAGTTTTGGTCAGACTGCTCGTGAAGAAACTACCAACCGAAGAGCGAAGAGGCGAAACGTCTCGCACGTTGACTTCAGGGGTCGTTGAGGGAAGCATCTAATTACACTACAAAGACTAATTAACAAGTGTCGCTGTATTCCAGCCATCCGAAACGGCAATATCTATTTCATTCATCAATCAGCTAAGGATTACTTGACTGCGAACGAGAGCGCCCGATCCCGCCATCTTCGCCTCTGGCATCGAATACGTACAGCAGTCCTGCGAATCACAACAAGAAAGGTGCGTAGATTCCGCTAGGAAGCTCCCCACGAAGGGAGATAAGTGAGGAGCGTCACGACACGTGCCCCGTAGGCGTTTGGCATTTATGGTCAGCATGTTACGTGGGAAAAGTCTGATGATTCTTTTTTGTTCAAGGTGCCTAGCTATCTTGGAGGGTGAGCCCCGTGATATATGATAGGAAGTGGGCCGTGCCCGGATGCCGAGATCCGAGGTTTAACCAGGGGACCCACCAAGAGACCCACACCACCTGAGCCGTAACACAGCAGAAGTGCAGAGCCTCATTCCGCTGACGGGCCAAGCCGAATTTCCCACGACTTCTCTGAGCTGCACTTTTCTACGTTGGCGGAAACTTGGCGTTTCTGCGGCCATAGGGCCGCATCTAAGGAACAAAGTACTCTACCCAGCTTGCTTTCCAGCCCTCTCGCAAACATTGGGTGACCGATAGCCGACAAACAGGTTGCAGCGGTGGGAACAGCTGGGTTGGGAGTCCAGTCCACAGGCAGGGAGAGTTGCAGTTAGCTCCTCGACGAGGCTGCTTAGAAATCGTTGAATGTCAGCCCCAAGAGTTGTCACGCTTGCTGGAAGATCTGTAAGGACACTGCGATGATAAACAATGTTTACATTGACACGACTAGAGCCTTTAAACCTGAATTATTGTTGTCATAAATGTGTTTTTAATCCTTGACGCGGCTCCTCGCCCATAATCTACCTGTCGGAACCACTGCGCGGATGGATTTGGCATCAAAATGGCACGATTTCACCCAAGTTCAAAGTCATTGAGATGAAGGCGTATATTGTCATATCCGGTGCAGAGTTTGTTGACCAAGTGGGCGCTGCTGGGCACCAGTTGAAGGTCAAGGGAAATTGCCCCCGACCGGGGTTGTTTCCCACACGGCAAGTTCCGACACTACCCTTCCACTGAGATGGTGCAGAAACACACATCTACACCCACATACCCAATAACAAGAGGGGGAGGTGACAAAGTGACAGGTGTCTCGGCAAGACAAACAAGGTAGACAAGACGGCCCAAGGCAACACTACAACAAACTGGGTTCCCAGGACCGGACAAGGATCAAAACAATATGTGCGAGTAGAGCTCCCTCTGGCCAGAGGGAGCGCACTGCGCACGCAAGAGTAGCCTGCAAGTGGCCGCAAAAGAGTATGAAAAAAGGCTGATTGTTGTTGTTTAAGTCAAATGGCCCAGATGGCCCTACTTATGATACGAAAGAAAATTGGCCCCACTTGCCAAATCCAGCCACAGGAGTGTCGTCCTGGCACGTGACTCCCTCTGATCAGAGGGCCCTGGCCCCCAGGGGACAGTTTTCCCCAACTCACTACACTACTGTTCGGATACTCAGCCCCTCAATCCCCTCGTCGACCTCTTCAAGCTGCCTATCCCTGCTTTCCTAGATTTTGAAATCCCCTGAGGTTTTGCGCTCTTGGCTGTTGGCTTCTTCGACAGCCGGCCATTGCGGGCACTTGGGCTGCTCGTCTTGCGGGTGTTCGAAAGTTGTAGAGAGGCTTCGTAGAGTGACGGTGTTTCACCTCGCCCTGGCAGCAACCCGAATTCAGGCAACAGTCCCGCGAGCCTTCGGCTTGCCCGCTCTTTCTGGTATGTCCTGCGCTGCCTCCTGTGGTCTTGGGGTCCTAGTTGTGTTTTACCAGTAAGCTCCTCGAACGCATCAGGTTTGTGTGGGCGGCGCCTTCGAGTAGGTAGCAAGGCTTCTGTGCCTGTCGGTGCGGACCGCCGGGATCGAGTAGCTCTGTGACTACGGCTCTGTGGTGCATTCTTCGTGACTCGACTGCTGCGAGTCAAAGTATCCTTTGCCGGTCGCGGTGGTGATCCCTGCGATAGCATTCCGCCCTCAGCATGTCTATCCCTGCCAGTCTGTCTTGGGCCGAAGCCATACAGACGAGCCAATTCGTTCTGCTCCACATGGCTGAGTTTTGAATCCCAGAGGCAAAACAGTTGGTCCATTTCCTCTTGGTTTGTTGGCGGCGGTCTCTTCTCCATCGGAGTATGAAAAAGATAGGGGTTGGGTGGTGGCTTTTTGTAGAAGCCATGCATGCGACCCAACCAGACCTGCTCCTCACGGCTGATTCCCTGAAAATCCCAAAAGCGGAATCTCAAATCCATCTCTTCTTGGTTTTTCGGCGGCGTATTCAGTCGCTCCTCCCACTCTTTAAGAGTTTTCTGAATCGCCGCGTCTATGTCCCGGTCCTCGGCATCGATCTGCTCTTGCGTCCAACCCTCTGCTCGACGATCCCAGTGCCTCATTCGACGGTCGTACTCGTCCGACTGGAAGCAAGTGCCTGGGTAATATCGAATCTTTTCTATGTCCTCCAGTTCTTTCTTGCGTTGTCTGTCACCTTCTTGGTCCTCGTGTTTTGCCCTGGCAATGTCGATGAGGCTCTCTTTGAGGAATATCCTCTCGAATTGATAGGTTTCCTCATTCCAGCAGAAAAAGTACCGGTTGGACTCCAGCATTTCCCATGGATCGTTGGGAAGGGGGCTCGGTTCACGAGGCTCGGGGGTTGGTCCATATGTGCTGTACCCGCTGAGGCCGGTGTTGCCGTCGCTGTCATCGGCCTGGGAAGACGCAGGGTTGGGTGGCTGGACCCGCGGTAAGGTCTTGGAAAGCCGAGACCACAATCGTTTCCAGTCTTTATTAAACATTCGGCCTGCCCGATGTGTCGGCCTAAACGGCCGCCCTTCTATCTTGTGTTCCATCACCCGCAGGGCTCTCTGGCGTTCCAAGTAGACTGGATCGGAAACACGGTAGATATTCCTTTCCCGGAGCATGGTCTCTCGTAGCTTGTACCATTCCTCGCCAAAATGTCTTCGACCCCAAGCCGCATAAGTCTTAGGATCATACGGTTCCGGTTCGGGTGTCCATGGCACTGGCCCGTCGGGATCGTACGTGTCGGGGTCGTATGTCTGGGGAACCAGCATCTCCGCTCCCAGCACGTATGCGTATAGCTGTTCTGGTCCCATCTCCAGCTCTTCTTCTTGGGTCTGCTTGGGGATAAAACAGCCGCGTCCGCGATCGCCGTCGGGGCTATTGCTGTTGAAAAGTAGAGGCGCGTTGTTAATGGTAGCGTCCACTAATGGTTGAGTCATCGATGCGCGCTGGCGTTGTGCGCGCGTGTGCGGAGTCATCTAGGATCGATGGGGGGGGATGAGCGAAGGTGTGGGTTTGAAGAACGATTGATGGAGACGCTTGAAGTCGGTCGGCAATGGAAAGGGAAATAAATGTCGCCTGTGCTTGGGTGGGGATATTGTTAGGCTTACACCTCTGCCAGGGTCAAACACGGACAGCTCCACGCAGCCAGTCCACCAAAAGCTGTCCGGTTTTTGACCTCGGTGGAGGTATAGTAGCCTCTCACGGCGCCGGTTGGCGCCCGTTCGCGCTAGTTTGCGACGCCGGTCTCTGCGCCAAAACCGCCAGGGTACTTCCCCATATTGCCTCATTTTCGCCCGCTGGCACCTAGATAATGAAGCTGCGTCCCTTCCATGTTTGTCTGATCATGGCTCCTTCCTTGCCCGACATACTTTCCAAAGATGGACGCTCCCGGAACACTTTTCTACCTTGTCCCTACGAACAATCGTGCTGCGGAGGTTGTTCTAGACCCCGCTAACGGTAACCGAAAATGCCTTCTCTCCCACAAAGGTAAAGGTGTGCCATGCCTGCGAATTGGGCTGGACCAACCAGTTAAAACACCGTCTCGCCTCCTCACCTTCGGCAGGCGTAGCCACAATGATGTGATCCTCGGTCCTTGCTTTTCAAGATACGACCAGTGTTATTTTGATTTCAACAAGGAAACCGGCGAGCTCCTCCTCCACGACACATCGGTGAAGATGGATACGCAACTCTACCACGACTTCCTAGACGAAGGCACGAGGATGCTGCAGCGTGTTGGGCAAATTCGGAAGTCACCTCGGCAATGCGTTGTGTTGCTTATCCCTGACCCCAACCGCGAGTTAATCCTCGAAATCAGCGAAGCCGAGTTCCAGCTCATACTGCCAACATCGCAGGGTCAAGATGGGGAAAGGCTCACCAAGCAGAAGCTTGCTTTTGCCCACCAACCTGATCCCGAGCGGACGCTCGATGGAACTCAAGAGCAGCCCATCACGCTAGGCTTGCAGCCTCTCCGATGTAAAACTATAACAACCATTCAGACTGCGTCGACAGTCGCATACAACCCCCATAACAGTCGGTTCATAACACTACTCGAACCTGACGCGGGTGATGTAATCCGATTTACGAGGCTAAGTCCGCTGGGAAGCGGCGGACAAGGCGATGTGTATAAGGTTGTCGATATGTACAACGGCAACCACCATGCCTGCAAAATCATCGCTGTGAAGGCCAAGGCACCAGAGCTGAACATATATTCCGAGAAGGAATTCAGAGCAAAGGCTGAGAAGGAAGTAAATTTGGTTCGGCAACTCAAGCATGTAAGTTCCTATTTCACCTGTCCGGTTTCATAATGCTTACAATTGTATTAGGACCATATCGTACCATACACACACTTCCAGGAATTCAAGAGTCAGAGTATCCAAATTTTCATGCCTATCTACGATGGCAGCCTTCATGACCTGATAAGGCAATTCAGATCTGAAGGACCACAGGTAGTAAGGGATATGGCCAACAGGATGCTCTCTCAGATCTTGGACGCACTCGACTACGTACATTCGCACGATCCTCCCATCATTCATCGAGATATCAAGCCAGCGAATATCTTATATCAAGGTAGCCGATGCGACAGATTCTTCCTCACGGACTTCGGCATCGCAAAGGTCGTCGACACGTCAAAGACTCAGATCGGAACTCAGTGGTACGCGGCGCCTGATGTGATGCGGAACGCTGAGCAGACGCCAAAGATCGATATATACTCGCTCGGTGTGACCGTGGTGGAGTGTTTGGTAGAACTTGGAGATGTAGGGAAGCGACCTCTATGGCGTGAAATTTGGCGGGACTGGCAGCGGGATCTCTGGGCACATATGAACCAGCACGCACCTCAATACGCATCTATGCTTGCAGACGACCCTTGCGAGCGCCCAACGGCTCGCGAGCTCCTCAACCAATTCTTTCCCAAGCCAACTCACGCCCCATTACGAAATCCGCAAACTAATCCCGCTAGGACGAGCTTGGGAGTGTTATCACCTGCGAACGAGGCGAACGGAGCGACAGTGATATACCCTACTGCCATGGATTGGACAAAGATAGTAGCCACAGGGATTGCCCAAGGAGTCTCTCAGCCTATGCAGCAGGATGAGAGTATGCAATCGCCGCAGCCAAACCCAGGGCTAGTCCAATCACCAAAGGCACCTCCCAATCGACCACTGCAGCCGAGGGCCGGGCGTGGAGGGTCTGTCAAGTCTTCAAAGTCCGCAAAGGAAAGGCAAAGGGAAAACTACAAGCGCAGTAGGTCGTCACAGAGTGGGCAGCCTCGACCCGCAGGGGTACCAAAGCGAACACATCAAGTGGAGAGGGGCGAGCACCTTCTAGAAGCATACGCAAGGCACAGAGGTTACTTCCATTGAGAATTTGACACCAAAGCAAGTCAACATTTCTCGCAGTAGGGGGCGGGTCAAACCAACAAGGTGGTCGGCTTCGCACAATTGGGTGGGTGTCCGGGCCGAAACATTGTGGTCCTGCTCTAGGCAAACAAGTGTAGTGTATTATCTAGATCCAATCGTCTCCTGAGCCGGTGAAAAAAAAAAAAATCTGAACAATGAAACGTCCCTGTTTCCCGTGATTGGACCTCAGGCTTCAGCTCCGGGGTGTGGGCAGTTAGCGCTCCAAACCGGGGTTATTAGTCCCGCCCCGCGCTGGTTTCTTGTGAGTCACAAAAATCCTCAAGATTGTGACTCGTCACGGTTAGTCCTGCGATGACTCGTAACGCCGGTGTCGCGGAGGTTCATCCAAGGGGTAATTACCGCCGTGCTCAGGCCAGGATCTACCTCACCATGCCGGCCGGCACCCCTCGTCGGTGATGGGCGCTATCGTCGCCGGTAATCACGCCGTCGCTGCAGAATGTGTACGCTAGGTTGACACCAAGCACGCTGAACTGTCACAGCTCGGCCTTCCCCACACCGCCCATGCTACTGCTACTGCCGGCGATGGTCACGCCTTGTTCGAGCGGCGGCAGGATCTCGTGGTGGCCGACCAGGTCGGCGAAACAAGGTACGTCCACGGCACTAGTGATGTCGTGGTCTCCGATCCGGTAGTCGGCGGTGCGAAGCAACCCGTATACTGCCACCATTGGGTGGTGTTGAGATGTCGACGTACCGGCTGGTTAGCTGGGGGGTAGGTGTAAGCCTGGTGATTAAAAGTGAGTGCTGCATGAGGTTGGGTGCATTGATCTCGAATGGCACAGATCCTCGCTCGGAGCCTGTGCTAGGGTCTCTAGTCGAGGATCGGCGAACCACATCTCGATGTTCTCCATGGTCACGCGGGCCTGCGACTGCGCCGGCGTTAGGCTAGTGTATAGGCTTACCACCAGCGAGTCGCCCGCTGGTCAGTACATGGATGTGGATGGAGAGCCCGGTCTCGTCTAGCCTCGTGAAGTCGGCAACATGGGTGGTGGTGAACTTTGGCACGGACGTACCGCTCGGTCTGCTCCAGGCTCGCGCGATACCGGTCCGGTAAACGAGAGTGCTCTGCGCGACGAGTATTAGGGTGGGCCAGGTCAGGATTGGATGATGTCTGTGTGGGGCGATCGTGTCTCGCTCGGCATCGGTGAGCTCGGTCAGATGGATGGGCGTCGATACCGGTACTCGCAGCACGTGCAAGCCAGGCCTCCGAGTCATGGTGTCACAATCTGACTCTCATGCAGCAGCTCCTCCACCTGCGTATTGTCTATCTCAGCCCCGGCAACAGGATAGCTATCTGCCTTGATTCCAGGTCGGGTCGAGAATAGCACTCTAGCGGCGCTCGGGGCGCTGGGACAATCTCCTAACCTCTTGCGATAGGGAATCGCTGCAGGACCGCGTCCAAGGCGAGGGACCGAATCCTCTGGCAATCCCGCCAATCACTATTATTTGGCCTGATGCTTCCTCATCTTGCCCGACACGAGGTAAGAGCCTACCGTGTAGACATGAGCCTATATTTAATCTCTCACGCCTGTGAGAGACGAGCAATACGTAGGCGAGGCACGGGGGCGCTGCTTATGCTACTCAATTCTGCTAATCGAAAGCTGAGGAAAGGAAGAAAGGATCTAAGATGCGCGTCTGCGCTGCAAGGTAAGTGCGTGCTAGCGTCGCGCTAGCCAATCAGAATACGAGTCCCCGTCTGACCAAATCCCAATCCAGTAGGTCGGGTTGAACCCTAACCCTGCGCACCTTTCCTCACAACGCCGCTATTGCAAGCCTTCCACTCGGCCCACTTCTTCAGACCTTCAAGCGCAGCACAGAAGTGGTCTTGCAATACCTATTGCTTTATTGCCTATAGTATTATAGGCGCCTTCCCAGTCGTCAGTGGATAGCATAGCGATGAGCCCTCTGTATCATAGGCGTGATGTGGCTCTAGATATACTAAGCCATTTTTGATCCTCTGTCACTGTTTGGCCTCTTCGTTTAGCCGCCTCACGTTAGTAGATGGCATGGTGTGTTCCCTGAACTATAGACACGTGCATCTCGCTTCGTTGGGTACTTCGCACCACCCCATGATGCTAGACGAAACGACAACCCCGGTGCGGCGCGCAACGTGCTGCGTCGATGCCCCCTGCTGCCGTGCTTTTCGAAAATTGCACACAGGCGGGAGAGCAAGGGTGACGGCCTGTGTGGCTTCATAGGCTCGACACTTTGTGCAGAAAGTCCACTCCATCGGAAACGGAGATCGTACCGTTGGAGCCTGATTACGGACGTACTGGCCAGTCCGGACTGGCCAGTCCGACACAAGAAGCTCATACCACGGACCCATTTTTTGCCTTATACGGCCCTTTTTGAACCTCCCTTAACAGACCCTTTTCAAACCGCCCACCCCCCCCCCGCCCCCCCTTGTTGCAATGTACCGAAGTGGATACCTTCGCTAAAAAACCTACGAACGGTAAATCGTGGGTCAAACTTGTACTTTTTTTTTTGACTTTTCTGGCCAGTCCGTACCGATGAAAAGATGTCGAGGCAGACTGGCCAGTCCAGAGCGGGCCGAAGTGCAAACATCCAAACATATCCCTAACCCTATATCACCCACAATACCCCGACAAACCAAGACGCCAAAAAGTGGTACATCCAGCGCTGAGACCCACCGTCAGAAGTACCAGGCTGGACCAGTCCGGACTGGCCAGTACGTTCGTAATCAGGCTCTTGGCGTTACGGGCGCATCTAAGTTGAGGAGTACGCTCCTCGTGTGATAGAATCTCGTGCGATTCGCGAGCCATCAACTAACCGCTTCCCTCTATCGTCGCCGTCTATGGCCTCGGCAGTCACCGAGGCAAGACCTCAGCGAGCAATGGTGTCCACTGGTTCTGCAATTTCCAGCCGCACGACATCCCTCGTGGTCACTCCGGCAAAGACGATCCGAACGGCTGTGCAACCACGAGGACCCTGCCCTACGGGATAAGATCAGGCGCCCGGGGCCACATTGGGATCAAACATTAGCCACAGTTCCGCACCCTGGCTCTTTTACGATAGTTAACACGACGTACGGGGTCTGTGGCGTGTCTCTCTGCCGAGCCGGAATGATTATACCGCGAAGACTTGAGCCACGCATGGCCATTCTTCTCGGAAAAAGCTTCTATGGCTGAAGGTCCATGCAAGTATCGGGCGTTCCTTGACCTGGGCGGGGGCCCCTGAGCCTGCGCCACATGCATCGCTGCGAGCGTGATGTCATCAGCACCCTTAAGGTGGGGCACTAAGCTTAGCATTAAACGTCACACGGGAAGCTCCTGAGTTGGCAATTGCAGTGTGCAGTGCCATGAATGCCTCGTTTAAGCAGCGGCTTCTTGCCGCGCTTGGGCATTGGTACAACGAACCGTCCCGGACCCATCGAGTCTACGTACGTACAGTAGATACAAATGAGTTACAAATGTTTGCGCTGCGGAAACGGGTAGGAATGGCTTGGGCCCAGATGTGTCGGAAATGCGCCATGGCAAATGGGTGGGCACGGACCCTGATATGGTCGGTATTTCCGAGACTACGTCATGTCATGTGATAAGACTGCTGGATTGGCAATTGAAGGGAGTGCCCCTGCGACCGAGTTGCTCAAGCCGTCCCCGCTTCTTGCAAGCAGTGGCTTATCAGGGTCCAGAATGATTCGGCGGACTCAGATACGAACAGCTTGCGAGCGCTGTCGTCAGAAGCGAGCAAAAGTAAGGCTGGCACCTCTTTTACATGCCTTCACTGGCGGCTTTCTCCTGATTGCGGACTAAGATTCACTGGCGGTGTCTAGTGCGACGGCCAACCTGTATGCGCGCGATGCAAAGATGCCGGCGAGCAGTGCAGCTATAACTACATCCGACGAGAATCCAAGGATGAACTGCGCACTGAGATGGCGCAGTTGAGAAAGAGTAACACGGACAGCAGCGCCCTCCTTAGAGCCATCTCCTCCATCGCAGACCCTCATGTCTGCAAGGCTGTGTTGCAGGGAGTGATAGACGGCAGCATTCCGCGCAGTAGAGTGCTCGAGGAATTCAGTTCAGGGCTCGAGAGTAGTAGCAGCGCTAGCCCATCGCAAGGTTCTCCCCTGCCGACAGTTTCCTGCTCAACATCAACATCCTGTTTCGAACAGCTCCTGTCGTGGCGGTCATGCCGTCCCAACATTACGGATGATGATGTGCAAGCGGAGGCAAACGAAACCTCTTCGGTGCGGTCGACCATCTTGTCGCTCCCCGCCTTACCCCTCGATGCATATACCACACAATCGCAAGAAGACACATGGACGCAGACTGGTTGGACGAAGGCACACGTTCGGCATTTGATAGACGCTCTTCGTACCTGGGATCACCTGCCTTTTTGCCTCTTTTCTGAGGATCGCTTCTTGCGAGATTACTCCAGCGGGTCCACCCAGTTCTGTTCTTCCGCCTTGGTGCACGCCATCCTGGCACTGTCGACTCGGCTAATCAACGAGAGCAGCGACGATGCTGGTCTTGACCAGTCGGGCTGGCTGAGAAGTCAATTCTTCCTTCATAAGGCCAAAGCGATCCTCCAGTACATGGAGCCGTCCAGAACTCTTCCCGATATCCAAGCTCTTGGCATGCTCTCGCTCTATTATCTACGGTGTGGCCAAGAGACAGAGGCTCAGGCCTACGCAGAATCTTTCGCCACCAGCATCAGCGAACTTTGCCAGCACTCGCTCATGCATGGAGAAGAGGAAGTGCCTGTCCAATCATGCAATACCTACCACGGTGCAGTATCTCTGATACGGTAATGCCCTAGACGGCGCCCCCTCGACGGCGGTTCTGACCATGGCACACAGCATGCTCTCCTTGGCAACGGGACGATTGTTCAACGCGCCTATTACAACGGCCCAAGAGAACTTGTTTTCCTCGGACCAACTGTCGAGCACTGCCGAAAAGATGGAAATGACCGGCGGTAGTCTGAAACCAAGTGAGTATTGGAATACGGTTTTGCAGAATTTGCTCCCTAACTTTAAAATGACTAACCTCGGGGCAGACATACAGACCTCCCGACACTGGAATACCCAATTCCTTGCAGCAAACCTGTTCCGGTTGACCGAATGGGTATATCAAACCATAGTCTCTGCTCAGTCGAACCCACAAGCTGCTTGTAGTGGGATAGGCACCTGGTATCTAAAGTGCCTGGACTGGTACGCAGATTTGTGTAATATCCTTGCCCATGACGATGGCAGGACCCCTTTTCTACTGTTTCTCCAGTGAGGGCCCTTCTTCCCCCCTGCACTCACCCAATAGCCGTATATTCACAGATGTGCTTACTAGTGTAGTATGTACTACCATTTCTGCCTCCTCTGTGCCTTCCGGCCGTTTGTCGGCCTCGTCATGGAGAATACCAATATCCAGCCTCACAAGATATGTACCCAGGCGGCTAAGTCCATACTGTCACTTGCTCAGTCGTACGACGACCTCTTTACACTTCGCCGGGTGTCTGGATTGATGCCCTATTTCATCACTGCCTCGAGCTTATTCAGTCTCAGCATGGAGGACGCCGGCTCCCGCGTGGTTGATATGCACCCCCGCTCAAGTGACAATACTTGTTTCCTAAACGAGGTGGAGATGAAGGATGACGAACTCGACGCCACTGGGGACGGGGTTCCGGTCCCTCAATGCCATGTCAAGGTGTCGGTAGTGGCGCATTCACGCTTACTATTGTCCAAAATGTCCACGACACATCCCGCAGCCGCGGCAGCGGGGAGAATACTGGAACGGGAGATTGAACGTAGGCCTGGGTTTTAGCAGAGGGAAAATGACGAGGACATCGGGATCACCACCTCAAACACGCAACACCACGGAAGCTGAGACTTCTCATCGCCCGGATGTTCCGATCTGCAGCAACGCGTCATTGCTTTAAAAATATCACATGGAACCAAACGAGACGATATTTGCGTTGGAACTATAACTGGATTGCGAAGACACTGAGCCTGAGGTAATTAGGAGTGACGGTCAGGGCGCAAAAGAGGAGCAATCTCTACGACGCCACATGCAAAAGCGACCTGAAAATCAAAGCCGAGAGGGGTGTTAAGAATTTCTTCGCCCGGCTCTCCGCGTCGAAGCAGAGGGTCACAGCTGCAGGCCGATGAGCTAATGGCTCAAAACGTACAGGTGTCCATTCTCGGGGCCATCTCCACTCTCACTTCCATCCCGACGATACAGGAGAGGAATAGATATACGGTGGTGTTCTTGTTATGCACGATAGGTGCTGGGTGGTTGAGATGATCCTGCGAGCTTGGAGATGTCCTGGCGAATGCTGTTTCGTACGAGAAATGCCGTGAGTGGGAAGTCCAAGAATATCAGGAACGTGGCGGAGGGGACACTATTCGACTCATTCCTGCTCCGAAAAGAGAGAAAGAAAAAGCTGGATGTGTAGGCGTCTAAGAGCGCTTACCGATGATTCAACAACGTATCGGACATCTCTGAGGGGGATATCGAGGTTCACGTTACCTGGACTAACTGTGGCATGCCATATCCAGCAATCAGTTAATTGCTAATATGAGTAAAGCGAGAGGGACTTGACAGGGCCCCTGTACGAAGACAACAGGATTAATAAGCAGACGGCTTGTCGCTGAGGGTGGAAGTTGGCTGACCAGGAACATGTGCGCGTGAGCCAATGGTCAATGAAACACTGTCGCTCCAAGCAAAAGTCGCAGTGGCAAAGGTGCCGCCATCCTAAGCCACTGCCCCTGGACGAAGTGGTAGTGACTTCATAGTAACGTGCCGGTTGGGCGAGCATTAGCCATTTTCCGTAGTCACGGGGATATCCATCTTCGTTCTCGGCCATTATTGGAAGAGTGCTGGGAAGGGAGGAGCACGGTATGGCTCTACCGACCTTGTCAAGACGCCCTTCCACCCCATCGTCACCCGTAAGTTTCATAACTACCTAGTCGCCCTGTCCGATTCCGACGCTCTAGTATTTGTCGGAACCGCTACGTGGTCAACGAAGGAAAAATGATCAGGATTATGACGATCTCAACAGTGGCTTTAAAATGTGGTTTATTGAGGTTGCTGTTTAGTTTGGTTGTAGCCCTTGGGCGACGCCCATCACGTCTAGTATCGCCAACTCACATGAGCCCGTCTTGGTACCCCCTTAACCAAGGTCCACGTTCTAACAGTATCAGCATTTTAATTCTCTGTGTCACCGAATTTAATCTTGGAAGAGGTCTCAAGTTCGTATAGCTCGACACCGCAATGGCAATACAGGGAAACTCGGTCGCAGCGCCTGCTGCTTCCATCTCGAAGACAGATTATATCGCCTATGGTTTGGACGGCCAGGTCCTTTTTGTGGCTCTCTTGAATGACAAGATCCCCCAGGCAATCGGGGGGGGAGCCTATCGCGGGAGGATTAGATATACGGCGACGTCTTCCGACAGCCTGTCCTGGGCCGCACTTCTCACATGTCGGTTTGTCCAGGAGGGGGCAGATAATCGGCATTCTTAATCTACTTAAATACACCAGACGGAAAACATCCACTATTTACCAGTCAGGAGTCACTTCCAGGCAAGGTACGCACGCACCCATGGCCTTTTACTTCGAGGGGATGTGCTATTATACGGCGAGTGAAAAGCCCATAAACCGAGCTGCGGCTGTCCTCCTCACCAGAGACCACAGAATTCAGGGCCAAGGCAGGATACTTATATCCTGATGTTGTTCGATGCAGTTGGGACAGTGGTCACGACTCGCTGATTGAGCTTGGCTAAGACAAGTCGGACTCCCAAAATGTCCACGAGAAGGTAGAGGAGCACACGGTGCCGTGGAAATCGAAGATCACCAAAAGCAACCACCCAGCCAATGTGAGAGCAAATTTGGGCTCGGGATTCTCTCCGCCATTCGTGGAGGTCCAACATGAGTTAACATTATGGACAGTGGGTAACAAACTCTGTTCCAAGGGGGAGATAGGGTCTTTGCGGTCGAAGCCCATCAACGAGGTGTCAAAGGGCCCTGCGAAGTGATCGAAATCCTGCAGGATGGGACATGCAGAATCAAAGATATATAGTCGAGTGCGGAGTGGGAGGAAAAAGCAGAGTTCCTGAAGTATCGTCTATAGACACAGGGTTGACAATGTGCTCAATTTCGGGCTGTTTATCCGTAAAGTCTATTAGTTTTGGCTCTCCGCACGCTCAATCTCGGCTCGTATGGACGAAGCTAATCGTTCGAGGACCAGGACCACCTCCTTTTCAAAAGACACATGGCCATCCGCGAGCACTCTCTCCCCCAGCCTTGTAGACACTTCATGGCGACTCTAGAGTAGGCTGTGCCCATGGTCTCCAAAAGATCGCTATTGGAGAGCTTCGTGAGCTCATGCAAGACTATTTCATGCTTTGTATTCGGTTTCAATAGATCGGGTCTGATGTCAGGCAGGTACGCCCCCGCGGACACGTAGACTACTCCTCAACGCCATCTCCGATGCGACCAAGAACCCGAGAGCGTGAGCGTCGCAGCTCCTATTCCTCCTATCGGTCCTCTGACCGCCATGGGGAATCCGATGAGGACGAGTGCATCGAGATCAATGGTGTCACCTACCTTGTGCTACCCGCACGCCCGAGATCAAAGCGATACAGCGAATATTACGCTGCCAGCGCTGGAGAGCACCCCACTGATTACCACTACAATGAGCAGGGCGGTCCTTATTTCGACAGCAGAGACGTCGACGTTTTTTTGCTACCACCACTCTGCGAGCCCGAGACCACGACGCACGCCCGTCGTAGCTCGACCTCGGCCCTGCAGTGGCCCCGCCCGTCCGGCTCGCACCACAAGAAGCCTGCGTCGACCAAGCTGCCCTCCGGGACACTAGCGTATTGCCCCGGAAGCTGATGCAAAGCGGCACAGTATCCATGCGGGGTACTCTGAAGAACTGGGACCCTAGTGAGGAGCCTATTATCCTGCTCGGGCGCGCTAAGCAATGTAAGAACGCCCAGCTTGGAAAGAATGCCGGTGTTGAGTTTGTCGGGACCCCCTTTGGTTGCGAGTGCGAGCTGAAGAAGACGGAGCGCTTCATGGGCTCGGTAGTTCGGTGGAACTTGTTTTGACGCCAACTGCGAGGAAATTTTACGCCATCCGTGTAGTGAAATGGTGTAGAAACACACATCTACACCCACATACCCAACAGCAAAGAGGGGAGGCAACAAAGTGACAAGTGTCCAGGCAAGACAAGCAAGATAGACAAGACGGTCCAAGGCAACACCACAACAAACTGGGTTCCCGGGACCGGACAAGGATCAAAACAATATGTGCGAGTAGAGCTCCCTCCGATCAGAGGGAGCGTGCTGCGCACGCAAGAGTAGCCTGCAAGTGGCCGCAAAAAGAGTGTGTGAAAAGGTTGATTCATTCTTGTGTACGTCAAATGGCCCAGATGGCCCTACTTACGGTGGCACGTGACTCGGCCCTCAGGGGACAGTTTTCCCCGACTCAGTAGACGCAAATGAGATTTTGGGAGCTCCAAGATCAGGAGAAGCCGATGGATAGTGTCATGGAAAGGTCTAAGCGCTGGCTCTGGCCGCCTCACCTGCTACGCCCGAGCCGGGAGGGGCGGCAGAGCCGGAAGGGCGGCAGCGGAAAAGCCAATGGATGAAGCCTGTCGACCTTCCCGCTTCGGCTGAGGCGCCTGAACGCGACGCCGCGAGCGTCGCGTCAAATAACACGATAGTCACTGCTACTGTCAACATAGGTGCGCGACGACCGGCCCACGGTTGAGTCCGTGTCAGAGAAGGTGCTGAAATCCGCGTCCGAGCACCAGCCAGCTGTCGAACCTGAGATGGCGCTAGAGCCTGAGGAGAGTAACTGAAAAGACTGGGACGTTCCTACGGCGAAAAACAAGGAGAGGTGTAAGTCAGCCTCTGTAGAGGAATCTACGGTTGTGCCTGAGCCAGCGGTCGAGCCCCTCCCTAAAATTTCTAAAGACATGCATTTTCAATAAGAAACAGAATACAAAAAAGTGAGCAAGAATGGGGAACTTGAGTTGGAGCCCTAGGGGAGTATCTGGGATGGCTGTAGCGTTGCCATCATGAAGATAAGAAACAGCAAACTGGCTCGTGTAGAGGACTCTGTGTTAGGCTGAGACCGCTGTCGAGCCTGCCACTGAGACTCCGCCCGCACCAGTTTTTGAGGACGACCTGCGGGGATTTTTGACAAGTAAAAAGTATAAGAATAAGAAGGATATGTCACCCTCGTGAATAGACCAGCGACTGAGTCCGAACTGGGTGCTGAACCGGCCGCTGAGGCCTAGGCTGCTCCTGGGGGCTTGTATAATGATCCGTGGGAATTCACAACGCAGAAGAAGCGCAATGAAGTACAAAATCCCATCATCTCGGAAAGCTGGAATGGAGTGCCAGTTCGGTCGAAGCTAGAGGTACATACATCGAATGAAGATCCGGATGAGGACCCTTGGGCGTTCCTGACTCGACAGGCGTTATAGTTAATGGAGAGGGTAGTTGGGCAAGGAGCGCCCCCTGCGTTCAAGGCACAAAAATAGCCTTGCATTTTATATAAGCGCAAAGAGGCCCGCAGGTTCCGATTCCTGATCTGAGGCACATTGTCTGACTCTTTACTTGCGCTCTTTGATATGCGGATATATTCTTCACGTAACGTGCCAGATTTCTTCCTGGAGGAACGACTTGACGGGGCCACCACGCGCTGGAAGCATAACCAGGGTGTGCTGTGATATTGGAAAGCGCCCAGGTTATGCTTGAGTGGAAGACAGGAGGACACATCGTCTCCATCTTGCTCTAGTACGCTTCGTATCGCTCTCTTCTCTCTATATTCGCTATTAGCTACAGGCAAAGTGCTAGATATGGTACACGCAGAAAACAGTAAAACAATTGGCTCCATTTTTAATATTACCCAAACCCCTATGGGCGAGAGTGTCCTCCCTCAGCAGGCCGCACCCTACAAAGATCGCCGGAAGTCTATGTTCCTCCGCTCTTTTGTATCTCTCGATCAAGTCATTCCCCCACTCCCTGCGTGCCCAGCCTGAAACTTTGCGCCTTCTTGCGTGCTGTCTCTCACGGGCCCACAAAAATGCCCGAATTAATGCGAAAGCTGGTTCGCTTGTTGGTCGTGTGGGTCCACACAGTAATTACAGCACATCTGTGTAAGTGCATGAGATGAAGAGATGCAGTTACAGATGGAGTGGCTGGTCCTTGATAAGTAGCGCCGCCCCTGATGAGAGTGCCAAATGATGCTTACGTACGTAGAAAACTAGGCAGCAAAAGTACGGTACAGTTTGGTACTGTCGGTGCCTTTGTTATGTAACTACTGTGGAGAGGCACTGTATCTATGCATCTGCGCCCCTTCTTTTTTCCTCCGTCATCTTCTCAGGGTTTTCGCTTTTTGGAAAACGGACAGCTACAGAGATAGCAAGGACGCACAAATCCTGCTGAAGCTCCCATCGCATTCTTGTTCTCTACCCTCGACAATAATTCCCGGCCAGACCCTTCAAGGGGCCGTGACAATGCTTCAATATCTGCTCGGCACCGCCCTGGCATATGTCGTGTGGACATTCATTTGCCTGGAGCTAAATGTCCGCAAGGCCCGCGCTATGAAGGTGCCTTGCGTCCGAATTGTGATCGACTCTAACAACATTCCCTGGACCATATTTCAGCCTTTCGTTTGGAATATCCTCGACAGGCTGCCCATCAAGTGGTCGTCATACCCCGACTTTGTTCGCTATTCTCGCCGAGGATGGCATTTTGATGACAAAGCCCAGACACACCTGCGCCTGGGACCGGTCTGGGCCCTGGTGACCCCTGTGGCCATATATTTGCATTTTTCAGACCCAGACGCCATTCATGAGATATTCTCAAGGCGCAGAGACTTTATTCGGCCGTACAAGGAGCTCGGTAAGTGTGCCGTGGACGTACTTATGGTCCAATTGTGTCCTAATATTTTAAAAATAGAGCTCCTAGAGGTGTACGGCCCCTGCATCTCCACAGCTGGGTGGGATGACTGGCCCCGTCACCGGAAAGTGCTGGCCGCACCTTTCAACGAAAGTATCATGAAGTTCGCGTGGAGCGAGTCCATCGGTCAAGCTAGAGCGATGATACGCTACTGGACGGGCGTGTCTGGAGCGGGGATTCCAAGTGTGCAGAGGGACACACGGACGCTCTCGCTCAACGTACTTGCTGCTACAGCCTTCCGAAAGTCATATGGCTTCCGCGGCTCTTCAGAGCCCTCGATTGATGATACAGGCAGCTACCGTGACGCCTTACAGACAGTCCTCGACGGTGTCATCCCCCTCATGATGATTCCGTACAGCATCCTGGCGTCGTCCTGGTTCCCATTACCGAAGAACTTGGCCAAGATTGGGAATGCTGCCGTCGCCTTCAAGAAGCACATGGTGAGCATGCTTGAAGACGAAGTAGCTGCCCTCGGCCAAGGCAAACCAGGATCGGGCGGCATTATGACGGCCTTCGTGCGCGCCCTAGATGTGCATAACCGCGAGGCTGCCGCCTCTCCGCCCGTGGCTAAAGGAGATCGCAAAGGCCTCTCTGTTGACGAGATATTCGGTAACCTCTTCGTTCTGAACTTTGCTGGCCACGACACCACAGCCAACACACTCGCTTTTGCCACGCTTCTGTTGGCGGCTCATCCCGAGGTGCAGGATTGGGTCTCCGAGGAGATCAGGCTAGTCACTAAGGATATCCCCACGGAAGAGGAGTGGGATTACAAGACTCTCTTTCCACAACTCAAACGCTGCCACGCCATCTTCCTTGAGACCCTCCGTCTGTACCCACCGGTCATGGTGATCCCGAAATGGGTGGCAGGTAAAACGCAGACTCTCGAGATCGAGAACCAGATCATAACCATGGCCCCAACAACAGGCATAGCTGTCTACGTCATGGCGGTTCATACCCATCCCGACTACTGGCCCGACCCGCTCACCTGGAAGCCCTCACGCTGGATCTTGAACCCGGCAGAGTCGTCGCCGGCTTCGGCCAGCCAGCTTGCCAACGAAGAGTTGTATGTCCCGGATAGAAACACTTTCCTGGCCTGGTCCGAAGGCCCGCAGAGCTGTCCCGGCAGGAAGTTCTCCGAGGTGGAGGCCACTGTGGTCATGGCCTGCCTGTTTAAATCGCATCGGCTGGCCGTGAAGAAAGAAGATGGAGAGAGCGAGGAGGCAGCGAGGAAACGGGCCCTAGACTGTGTCAACCATGTTAATATGGAGATGCTGTTGAGGATGGTGGATGCGGATCGGGTAAAGCTCGTCTGTACGGAGGTAGCTTGAGTTGATCGACGTTGTGTGGGTTAATTGCGTGAGAAAAATAGTGTGGCTGATGGCCTCCCAATCGCAGCTTTTGCACGCATGGAATTTTATACTACATCATTGCTGTATTCTCAGGTATCTTTACTTATGGTTGTCAGACCTCGAGTCATCTTGACCCTTTAGCTCCTCCGGAACTAGCGTATCGAGTAAAGGAGCACCGATGCGGTAATGAAATTCTTAGAGTTAACATGTTGAGTTCAATAGCTTTGTTGAGAAGCCATGCCTTAATCAAGGTGAAGCTCGAGTCAAAGGTACGTATGCGATTATCCCAAAGGAAAGCTGACAGCGTGACACTCGTCTTCATGTGATGGCATTGTACATATCTGGTTACACATGTACGATATTGTCATATAATGAACGCGATGTTGGCACCTGGATGTTGTGACCAGAGTGCCGCCGGGACGACATTCAGGATCCGCCGTTGCCACGCTGGACGGTTCACTGACTGTGCGGCACAACGGACAGACGGCCGCTGGACCTGGCGATTCTTCCCTGAATCGGTACCGAAAGTGTACGACGAAACATTGACGACATGGGATTCTTGCCTTACTCAAAACTCCTAGTATCGGCTTCCATAGGAACGGTGAGAATCTGGCGGGTGCGAGGAGGGTTGTCGGTGGCTACGAGACGAGCATCATCCGCCTAATTCTCCACAAACCCTGCCTCGCTTTGCGTCAATCTCACCAAACAGAGTCGTCCACCGCTGGGAAGCTAGGGCGTTGGAACATGGACCATAGCTAAGGGGGCGCCAAGAACAGCCCACGTGAGCTGGTGATATAACGTGTGGTGGGCGTCGACCAAGAATTAGCGCAACTACAGACAGAACAGAATCAAGACAATCAAGCCACAATTCACATCACTGTTGAGGTCGTCATAATACACCATTGTATCACCTTCGTTTACCACGTAGCGGTTCTGACATAGGGAAATTCAGAACCTCGGCGACATCTAGGACCATCTGGACAGGGCCTAGACCACGTTACCTAAGCTTGCCAAGAATTGAGGCGTCCAACCCCTAGCTCAGAGCGATGTTGCTGATTGGAATGACTTGGGGATGGTGACCCTGTTAAATTTTACGGCGTTCATAGCCCAACTGAGCTGAAAACCCAACGGGACGTCCATTCTTGACTTCCCGGCCCTAACCTGCCACGCGGGCCCGGGTCCTCTCTCTCGATTCAGGCCCTCAACCACATTCGAGAAATACCTCATTCCAGCCCTAGGTCAAAGAAAAGCCTGACAACGCCATGGAGGACGTTATACGCGATGACTCGCGCTCCTCAGATGGATATAGCAGCGTCCTGAACCCACCGACGGCAGAATCTGGCGGTTCCCCACGGTCATCGTCCGACTCCGAGGATCAGCTTGGTGACGAGATGACGGAGTACGTCGATGCCGTGCTGCCCAGGATTCGGGCGTGTGGGTTTAGGCTGGTGAATGCGCTTCCTGGTGGAACGAGTGCCGGTGAGAGGATTGGGAATACCGGGCTAGAGAGCGGCTTATGGGTGAAGCTAAGTGTGGGCGGGTTCAATGTAACGAGATGGGACGAGACGGATGATGCGGTTTGGTGTTTGCATGGAATAGGGGGTTAATTGGGGGGTAAAGAAAAATGAGAAAATAAGGAAAAAAGAAGTCCCCTCGACCGGAATCGAGCCGGTGACCTTTCGGTATCAATAAATTCCTTTACAGCCGAACGTGATAGCCAACTACACCACAAGGGGATTTACCGTGTTGGACAACGGATCAAGATTGCGAGTTTTGTTAAGCCTGTGGCTGGGAGTGCGGGGCTTGGGGCTGATCATTTCCTTGGAGGACTGCGGATCGGGCAGTGGCTTAGCCGCAGCAGCGCCTCGGCGGCGATTCCTTCAGGATGGACCCAAAACTGGATGGGGAAGGCATTGACCGTGGGCCATGGAACTTCCCCCGCGGCACACAGCGGACTTCGGACAGCATACGGTCTGTCCACACCCGGTTCGACACGCCGCCAAACCATCCCATCACCTGCTACCACATCACGGTGCTAGCTTCAGGTTATGCAGTCGTCAGATTGCCACGATACAGGGAAAAAAGAAAAAGAGAAAGCCGAGGCCATCAAGTTCCGCATAACTCATCAGGTTAGACGGCTTGTCAGCGCCCAATGATGTTCGTTGACATTCCGCTCATGGCAAAACGGCCGGTTGTCCAATGAAGTCCGCTGATCCTACGGGGCGGTGCCAGCTCTCATTTATTGTTCCGAGTCCCCACATAATTCTAGGATTATGTGGTCGCAGCCAGTCACCAAGAGGTTTAAGAACGGGGACGTCATCCAGGTTGCCTCAGCTCAAGGAATGTTGCTGCGTGCTGCTCTCATCCCCAAGTTGACACAGTCTTTCCGGATATGAGGTTATTGAATAACGCTGCTACGGCACTTGCACTTGCCGGCCATGCCTCAGCGCTTTTCCGCAGCAATGCCCTTGACATCGGACCCGATAGCACCAGGACCGGAACGGTCAACAAGCGGGCCGAGGACTTCAACGGCTGGGGCACCTTCGACCAGCTCATTGACCACTCTAACCCGGGCTTAGGCACCTTCAAACAGCGGTATTGGTATGGCACGGAATATTGGAGCGGCCCTGGCTCGCCCATCATTCTGATGAATCCCGGCGAGCAGTCGGCAACGAACTTCAACCTCTCGTGGATGAGTACGGAGCGCCTGACGGGCCTGCTGGCACAAAACACTGGCGGAGCCGTCGTCATTGTGGAGCACCGTTACTGGGGCGGATCTTCACCCTACGACAATCTGACGATCGAGAATCTGCAGTATCTCACCGTCGATAACTCGATCAGGGACATGACCTACATTGCCCGAAATTTCGTCCCTCCGTTTGACACCACCGGCGCCAGCTCCACGGTGGAGGCGCCTTGGGTCTTCGTGGGCGGCTCCTATGGCGGCGCCCTGGCTCACTGGATAGCCGCGATTGAGCCCGGCAACTTTTGGGCATACTATAGCTCCAGCGGCGTCGTTGAGGCCGTCAGCGACTTCTGGCAGTATGTTGTGCCTGTACAGGAAGCCACACCGCGCAACTGCAGCTCTGATATCGCGGCCGTCATCGAGCATGTCGATTCCGTGTTGGGCTTTGGTTCACCAGACGAGAAGGAGCAGCTCAAGGACAAGTTCATGCTGGGCGATCTGACCGACCTGGATTTTGCTTTGTGAGTCGCCGTTGCTGCTCAGGTAATGGATGGAGAGTAGTGCTGACCGGTTCGATCCACAGCGCGCTTGAGACGGGTCCATGGCTGTGGCAATCAACCCAGTTCTACTCGCAGAACCTCACGGGCTACGTACCGTATTATCACTTCTGCGATTATATTGAGGGCGTCTGGCCTAACTCAACCAACCCTGTGCCTGGCGCCGAGGGCGTTGGCTTGACAAAAGGACTAGAGGGCTATGCCAAGTACATCCGCGAGAATGTTATCGATGGCAGTAAGTCATACCCGTTCGCTTTACTAGTGGCGGCATATTTGCCAGGACTTCGAACAGATAGACTAACAGCAAGCCCCAGGGTGCCAGTACTCGGGTTACCCCGAGTGGCAGGGCCGAAACAACACCGCCTGCTTCAGAAACCAAGACCCAGACAACCTGTCTTATAAGGACCTGTCCCTGGACGGCTTCATGAACCGCCAATGGTACTGGATGCTCTGCAACGAACCGTACGTATTCCTCTCTCCCAAATCCCAGCGCTTCCGAGTCCTTGCTCACGACAACGCCGCAACAGTTTCGAATGGTGGTTCAACGGCGACCCCCAGAACCGTACGACGCTCGTCTCGCGCCTCATCACCACCGACTACTGGCGCGGCCTCTGCCAGCTCATCTTCGCCGACGGGGAGTTCGGCCTCGACGATGGTAAGACTGCCGACGACGTGAACACGTTCACGGGAGGGTGGGACAGGACCAACACGACGAAGGTGATGCACACTAATGGGGAGCTGGACCCTTGGCGGGACGCCACGTTCTCGTCGATTTTCAGGCCGGGGGGGCCGGTTGAGAGTACCGAGCAGCTTCCGGTGAGGTTGGTCAAAGGTGGGACGCATTGTTCGGATCTGTACCGGCCGAACTGGGAGGCGAATGAAGAGTTGATGGAGCTGGTGGGGGAGGCGGTTGAAAATATGAAGGCGTGGGTGGGGGAATTTTATGAGGAAAGGGAGAAGGGGTTGCCGTGGAATGAGAACCGGGAGCACCCAATGAGGGGTTAAGCTGGGTTGGTGCTGAGCGCGAATGGCAGAGATCTCATTCTAGCAAGAATGGGAAGTACGAGTATAATGAAAACAAAGAACCTAGAGAACCTACCTGTATATATTCGCAGGTATTCCGCAATGTAGATACGAATGATGCGAAAGCAATAAACTATAAATAACCTAGTAAGTATTTCAGCAGTTGGGTACGCGTATGTGATGTAGCAGGGGGACACCCCGCCAAGGCCACGTCGTCTGGAGTCCCCAGCTAGCCAGGCATCGTCTGCAAAGGCCCAGTAGGGGAACGGGGCGTGTATTTTCTGGATCTTGAATATTCCCCGGTCCGGTTTCGTTACAGTGGTTTCGTATGTAACCCCCTCCCCCCTCCCTTTCCCAGAAGGGTTGTTGGCACAGGGCACAGTGAAGGTGATGATACGGATACTACTTAATTAATAAAGTGACTTCAAGTTTGGTGGGCGCATGGCTTCGGGTTCCATTCATATTCAATGTTTTGCTGCTTGAGATAGTCGGCCGTATGCCCCCCCTCCTTGGTGTTGCTTTCCTGCTCTACACACTAGACCCGACGGTACACTGTGAGCGACGTAAGAAGGCGAGCGGTATAATACAGCGTGCATAGCCTCACTTATGTTGATATTAGCGGTCAGTAATCCTGTGAAGTTGGCAAGTACGTTGTGGCAGCGATAAACATACGGTCTAAGGCTAGACGGCTGGTTGTTCGCGCACTTATAATAAACACAACAAATTACTAATTAGTGATATTTACGAATGTCCTTGTGTTCTTAGTATTATTCACCTCCTCTCAGACACTGTCCCCCAAACACTAAGCTCAACATCACTTTCCTCCGAGTCGTAGAGTCTTGTAAACCCACTATTTTGCACCTTGACATTTGCGTCCACGTCCGTCGCCCGAGCCGCCACAACCTCAGGCACCACTGGCGCCCTTGACAGCGGTCGCGGACGACTCTGCGACAAAGACTCTTGCCCCACTTTGACAGCCCCAGAAAGTCCGTCGCCCATCGCTTGTCCTGCGTATTGTTCCTGTCCACTGGGCTTTGGATAATAACTCCGCTTGCGCGGGCCAACACACCCGAACATCGGTGCGAGAAAGGGTAGGTTACCACAGACGATGCCGAGCGACATTTCGAGGTAGGTCCAAACCCCGACCTGGACTTGGGAGGCTTTACGATGGACGTGTCAGCGGTATCAAGCATGTGGTATGGTGGGTGGAGGCGCCAGGGCTCTTACAGTTCAAGGCGGTGATCGAGTTCGCGCTGATGAGGGCAACCCAACGGAGGATGCTCGCTATGACAGCACTGAAGAAAATTCAATTGTTAGTGATTGATAAAGATACGAACGCTAGGGTATCGCATACAGCAGGCCAAGCGTAAACAACCCGATGAGGCCGAACTTTGTCTTCCTGTCGACCCGCAGCTTGGTTAGCGGTTGGATGGGCATGAGATAGATGACGATATCGCCGATGGTGGATAGCACGCCGTTGGTGAGACCAATCTTGTGCACGGCGCCGGGCAGACATGACCCCCCCGGTTGTCTCTTATCCCAAAAAAAAGACACCGGGGTGCATTGGAGTGTCGTGCCAAGGATGCTGGCAATCATCCAGAGGCCTGTTAACACTCCGACTGCCCATGACGCTGCGCGGAAGCCGCGAGACTGGAAGATGTGGGCGTGAAAGACGAGCATGGAGGCTTTGATACAGAAAAGGGTAGGTGGTTGGAGTTTCTGGGGCCATTTGTTAGTGCTCGGCTGGAGCGGTCGGGGCACAAAGACACAAACCTGGATGATCCAGATCATCTGAGAATTGTTCTCGTCAGCAATCTTCGGACCCAACATGGGTAGTCCAATGACATACCAACAAACTTTGAGATATCCTCTGTGGAGAAAGGGACGAGAACGGGATATTCAGGCCGGTTACTAGTACCCCTGCAAGTGCAGTCAGCTACTGAGTGCAGCGCACCTCAAGCTCAGCACCATACCCCAGAGCATGCAGATTGCAGTCCCATAGCTGAGAATCGTCCCGGCAACCATGAGCCAGTCCTCGATGCGGAGGCGGTGGATAATCAACTCTCTAGCCCACACACGGGCAATGAGGGTAACTGTTGACAGGATAATGCCGATGGACATGGAGGCAACGACATATTGCTGTCGCTGCTCGATGGTGAAGTTATCGCCTATGGTGGCCATTGCTGCTGCGCTGTAGTTACCCACGGAGCCGGCTCCGTACAACCTTGAGAGATCGAACGATGGTGTCGCTATTGGGCATATTTGTACTGTCGGTGATTTAGACTGGGAAAGCAGTTTCCCAACGCGTTGGAGTGGGCGACGTACGTCTCCATACACCTTAAAAAGATCATCACCGTGAGTAGCTACTTAGCGAATGGTCATCAGACACTATCGTCGAACCGCCCCTCCTCCGAAACTAGGTGGTATGGATTCTGGCTTCTAAATCTTACAGCTCCACCATGGCGCTTCATTCTTAGATATTTGGGCTTTAGCCTATGATTATGCCGTGCAAGCACATGTAGGTTCCATGCGCCGCCAATAGTTTATGCCCTGTGCCTGCGTCGTGCTTACTGTGGTGATGCGGCGCAAACGCAGGTCTCCGTCCCAGCCGCCGCTTGAATGGCTGAGGGAGGCTGGAATAGGCTTTGAAAGTGCTGTGTAAGACGCTTGGCAGCAACCATTTGGTTGGTTGACTCGCCTTGCGATTCGTCCCTCCTCCCGTGAATTGGCGAGTTCCAAGTTTCACACAGCCCGGGTTCAGAGTTTTGTTGCACCCGACATGTATGTGCCTCAAGAACGTCGTTAGGGGTTGGGCATGTTACGACTTGATTGGACATAACGTTCATGACGCTGCCTGGTCCACGTCGCGGCAAATGAATAACCTTCATGGCATTCGTGTTTGCGGTCTCGAGTTTTCTGCTGCAGGTGATCTGGAGGGCCACATTGGGGTGAAGCGGCGCAGCCGTAAGCCACAATGTATGGTCACGAAATTAGAAAGCCGCGTCCTATTATGGGAATGTGCAGTCGCACCCAAATCTCCCTCTGGACATGTAGAAGTTTCTGCATTCAAGCCGGTGACCAAAGCCAGCAACAGTTTACCAGGATCGCTAATTAAGGCCCGTACCTAATTAGGCACTAATGATTCGGATGCCTAAACATAGGTAGGCAGCATAATCTGCACCCGCTGCACATTACCCCTAATCTAAGGTATTTGACTCAAGACATGGCAGGTAATTGTAGGCCCGGATTTCGATGGAGTTTCACTGCTAGCAGGGGTGGTTTTTATACTAATTCCGACCTCTGGCGTTTGCGGCAAGGCCTAATTAGCAACCTAACACGACCTTGACCGCCGCCGCCGTCGAACTACAGTACATAGCCGCTATCAGAAGCTAGCAAAGCCAGATACCTTAGTGATGCAATTACAATGGTGCATAGCTAGGAGTTATTATTTTGTCATAGTTGGCGCTGGACGTTCATATCTGCAAGCAACTCAGCTGCACGTAACTACCACTAGAACGGCGGGACAAAAGTCCAAGAGTACGTAGGTAATTATGCTCAAAGATCATTTGCCGATAAGTAGCACATGTGCGTTAGATAAAATTTATCTTAGCGAATTTGGTTGGGCACTGGAGGATAGTTTTTGTTGCAGCAGTTGTTAATGTGCCACTGCGCAACCTGGGCATCGTCATTGTTCCCGCAATACCTTGTTACTGTACTTATAGTTGGTTTAATAAAATCCTATAGTTATACTGTCGCTTTCACTACGCATGCGCAGCAAACAAGTGCCAGAAGGACGCTTCCTGTGGTGGGTTCTGAGAATGGGAATCCCCACGTGGCGAATCACCTCGCGACGTTTTATTGAGGTAATTACCAAACATTGTAGCTGTCAATCACTACAATCTTGTACCAAAACTTTTCTAGCAGTTAGTACATAGTGTATCCGGGATCGAAATTGTACTGATCAATGCCTTTGCAGGCCGCCTCTCCTAAAATGCAGCCTCAGTTACCCAAAAATCATCAGCCCTCATCACCCCACTCCAAACTATGCTGTATCATACCACTACTTCTATTTTTTATCCTTCTCTCTTCATACATGCTCACTCATAAGCAACCTCTGACGGATTACCGGGGAGCGTATCGAGCCCTATAGAATCATTGTCAGCCATATCCGTTTTATTCTCTCCTAACAACGCTGCGGCAGCAAGAGGGAACTTACATCCATCAACATCCTCCCGCACCCGTTCGGGAACAGTGCAGCGGTTGGCCTCCTCAACGGTCTGTGTCTTGAGGTCCGCACAAGACGCTCCGAAACAGCCACCGTCCATAGCCCGTTGCAGCGAATCTCCCTTCCAGCCAAAGACATAGTCACCATGCTGGCCGTATCCCGTCGTGTCGCCGGTGCTGAGCACGAACGGCTGAGAGCCATCCTCGGGCCACTGAGACTGGTCGTTGAAGCCTGAGGTGTCCCAGACGATCTGTTGAACATTATCAGCAAGAGCGGGCTTGACACGACTACCAGGTGGGTGGGGGTTGTGGAGAGGCGCAGAGAACTTACCTCTAGCATAATCTGCGGAATCTTGACAGGGTGCGTGGATGGGCAAGCGTCGCCTACGCTACTGCCCGTGAAGGCATGTGGACCAGAGACGGGGTACGCAACGTGGGATTTGTGGTCCGGGGAATCGAGGTTCTTGCCGTCCCAGCAGCTAGATCCAGCCGGCACCATCAGTAACTAGACCAATATCAAAGGTCAAAGGATCGGCGGCATCGTAGAGACGTACGTAGGGTACAGGACATTGGAGCGGATCCCGTGGCACGGTCCGGTGGGGAGATGCTCGGTATCGAGCCGGGGGTCGGCGCACGGGGCGGCGTCGTCACCCTGGAAGTTGGGACCGGTAAAGCATCGGAAGCAAGTTTGTGACTTCATACCGCTACCCCGCATCTCGCGCTGGTTGGCGTCGCCAACAAGCATGCGGAATCCCTGTAGTCACACCGGGTACTAAGTATGGGGGAACTTTTGCGTTGGGAACACCCTAACACTTACGGGCTTGAAGGCGGTCACACCGCCGCGGCCAGGGGAGACGTAATAAACGACAAATCCGCCCTTGGTTTGGGTTGTAAACTGATCGCCAAAGAGAAGTCTATCTCGCCTCTAGTTAGCTTTATCAAGATGCTTGCTGACCGGTATAGGCTGTACTTGTTGCGTTACCTATTTGGGATCTGCGGCACCCGCTTGTAGCTGCCGTTACGCGCCTTGAAGTATAGATTGGCAGTCCAGTAGTTAGACAAGTCCTCGGAAAAGCTGCAAGTCGTGCAAGTCGCCATCTCGCCAATATCGGCCACTGGCATCGTCACGTTGAAAATGTTGCCTCCTACGATCTGATGCATATGTGGAGAAGGTGCCTGGCCCGGGTTTACCAAGGGATCGATGCGGTCGATAACCAGCTGAGAGCAGCCAAACCGGAGCATGGTCGGTCTGTTGCCGCCGCCGCCCGGAAAACCGAACTGCGGCGCTGCCTGGGCGAGCGCTGCGAGGGTTAGGGCTGACCAAAGCATTGCGTTTATCTGCTGTTGCAGTATCTATGAGCAAGATGGTGAAACGGGAATGGTCGTGATATCTGTTTGGAGACGGCGTGCGAGCAGAGCCCCTGGACCAGGCCATCCTTTTATACTTAGCACTTATTCGTTCCGTCTGAATGGAGCCAAACGGGACACGGTTCTATACTCCTTCGACTTCGAGATAATTACGGTCCGTCTAGTAATGGCCGAGCCAAGCCCAGTCATTCTTCTACAATACATTTTTGGATGACAGTCAATATCGCTCGGCTGTTTCCCGCCTATGAGAGGTTTCATAACCAGCCCTTGTGACGTATCAGAGACCTTATTTTCCAACATTAAATTTTGCCGTTTCTACCGGACGACCGGCACTGGCTGACCCTTCATCCACCCACGGGCGATGTAACCACTCAGTCTCTTCCCACCCACTACGGACACGTGGGGTTTATGGCGGGAACGGGAACCGGGGATTCTCATATTGGATGATGAAATCGGCGCCGGTGGGTGGGGTTCAGCACATAGTACTTTGATTCGGGTCGTCTATCTGAGTGGTAGATGCTAGCTTCTGAATCTTCTAGAAGTTAGATGAATGGAGCAGTTGAGGTTCTCTGGGTACGGGGCTACGTTACCTCCTCGTACTTGCAAGCCGCGTACTATCCTGGGTAGCCAGAGAGCGTAAGCGCGCTACCCAGGGGGACCAGGTGGCGAAATTAACTGGATACAAGCAAACTCTCAACCTCATTAAACTTGCACGTGGCCGTTGAGTGATCAGGTGATTATTCGGTATACCCAAGTGTCTCGGGCCTGGCCTTGAATCTCTGCTGCCGGTAACAGTGCATGCTGGGTGCATAACCGCGAACATCGCATGGGATGCAGGGCGCTGCCAAAAGATTCTCAGTCTGGCTCAACAAAAGCTCCAGACATAGCTCAAATACTCGAGCAACGTATAGGGGCGCGTTGTAGATTCTTCATCGGTAAGCGACGGCAAATAAGGAGATAGGATGCAAACCAGGAAAGAGCACACCTTCAGAGCCAAACGCAGAAAGGGGGGTGACGGCTGCCTGTTAAAATTAATTACGCGAAATTAAGTTATATTGATACTCACGTAAGTTATTACTGGAGATGATCCTAGGAGGCAAGGATTCTACTCTGGCTATAGGAAAACTTATCTTGTTTGTAAGGTACCTTGGGCATGGCGGTGCAAGAACGGTTCCCAGCTGTAGTATCCATCTGGCGAGTGAAAACCAAACTGGGCCGTCGATGGCATCTGCGAGCTACTCAAGACCATGTAACAACGCTGGAAAAATGAGACAAGACACATGTTCTTGCTTTCAAGATGA
The DNA here is from genome assembly GCA_022530565.1 of Madurella mycetomatis. Lineage (NCBI taxonomy): Eukaryota > Fungi > Ascomycota > Sordariomycetes > Sordariales > Madurella > Madurella mycetomatis. The sequence goes on along the minus strand of JAJTVB010000003.1, from coordinate 5,923,556 downwards.
GGCCCCAGTTCCTTTCCCGCATATGCGAGTTAATGCTAAGATGCATATAATTCTTCATTTCAGAAAATCCAGTCCGCTCGCAAACCGGAGGTACCCTGTGCTGCCGCCTTCAGATACTTTCGGTTCAGTTGGTTCCACTCTAGGATTAATCTTCGATGAAGTTCTAGTACGCACGGCATCACGTACTGGCCAAGCCCGTGGTGTAAACCGGACAGATCAGAGTCGTAGTGATGCAATAAATCCTTTTGCCACAGTCAGTCGATGCAAGTTTGTCAAGAGAGAAGGTGCGGAACCCGGCGCTACGTGTATCCTGCCCAAGCGAAGGATGCAACTGACACTCTCGACGCCCGTTGACTTGTTGGTGCCACAAACCAATACGTATCGGCTAGCCAGAAAGCAACGTATTTGGCAAGCCCCAATCCTTCTCAGAAGAAGACCCAACGCATAAACGCGTGAAGGCGAGGGGTTGGGTCCTCTGTCTACCATCATAGCAGGTTGATATTCCTAATATCCGCACATAGATATCGTCACCAAGACGACAATCAACTGATTGCCGCCATCAACACCTAGGCGACTTCTATGGATAAGCATTTTAACTCGCTACCTAGCGGACTCGCAGGCTTCCAATATTTTTCCAGCCTTGCGGCCCTGGGTGTCCCGACGGTTGCTGCCACAAGGACGATTGTATCGACTTCTAAAGGCGGATTCCCTTCGGATGCCCGCGGTGCACGGTGGTCTGATTTCGCCTGTGAGAGGTCCCAAGGACATTATCTACGTTGCTGTACCTCATCAATGTGAGGAATGTTCAAGCAGGAGTGCGGTGATATCGTTTAATAGTTCGAAACTAGGAATTGAACCCAGTAGGGATGAAGTATCTAGCTCGGAAAGCTGGTTAGGACTTCCCCCTCATCTCCAGCTTTCAACGAACCAGGTATCCCGGCGCAAAAGGACGGTCTTGACCTGTGAGTTCTCAGGACGGGGCTAGGAGCTATGGGAAATAACTCTAGTAATATCTTCCTCATACTTCATTATGTTAAGTATCGATGTAATTCTTATCTTCCCGACAGATCTGGGGCTTATTGCGCTCGGTGCGCAGTAAGATCACCATCTGGCCTTTCGACACGCTTTGTAAGCTACTCCGGGACCGGTATATCGCCATTCCCTTGATCGTTCGTTTATGTGGCACCGGATTGCCCATTAGGGTATGCCTCCTTAGGGTGGTAATCTCGACACGGCATTATCCATTGTGCCCACTGCCGTACATGGAGAAACGCGCTGGGATGTGTATAATTAATTATCGATCCGATTGTCACGTAACTTGAGCGTCGGTGAGAGCAGTCTGTATTTCCTATCTACGGCGAGCAAAAAACACCGCGAATATCGGGTTCCCTTGAATTATTGGTCCTCACGAGATACCGCATCCACCCAAGTTCCTTGTGTTCGTACTATACGTGCTCAATGGTGCGCCGCCCCTTCGTCGATCCACCAACAAAAGGCATCGCGATCAACAAATCACAGTGCATGGCGACCAACACTCCCGGTTTTTCTTCCTAGCCGAAACGTAGGCCAGGAATCTTAAAATCCTTATCCAATTCGTCCTCGATTCAAGCTTGGCCTTATTATCAGTCTCGGCACCAATTCAGCTACAGAATTTCCGAGGTCCCTCAGGCACCACGGAGTCGAGCTCTCTCAAACACTTTTCCCCTTCTTTTTCTTCTCATCTTTTTAGGCACTCGTTCGGGTATTGGCTCTTCAATCTCGGGCTCTGGCGTTTCGAGCCCAGGTTCGGGGTCGATGTCGTCCTCATTGCTGGGCCGCTTGAACGTGGAAGAGCCCCAGATGCTCCAGTCGTATGCTTTACTTATTTTTTTTTTTTCAGATACCCGGTTTTGCTTCACGTCTTCAAGGATTCTGGGCTTTTCTTCCCGTCTATCTTCATTCCGTACCCAGACACCCAAGTTGCCCTCAATGCCCTGAGCTTCCTCCAGCTCGGGATGCTCGCGCGGTACTGCTAGGGCGGCCTTGGGCTCTGGCCCTGTCTGGGCTTGGAGCTAATGAGGGTTTCTAACAACCCCCTTCCGTTGCGTTTCTTGGTGGTGACGTGAGCCAGGGATCATAACCACGGAGAGGGGCTTTGTTTTCTTTAGAAGCCGGCTCTAACTCGGATCGGCGCAAGTCACTCTTTATTCCTATAGAAGCCCAGGTACTAATACTCTCATCCTCACCCGGCCGTGATGAATTGGAGAGGGAGATAGTGTCTATTGGCATTTCTGGGGTCAATGACTCCAGTTTTAGGGAAGAGGATAAAGCCTGGAACACTCCGCTGTAGGCCTCGATCATCTGTCTGAGCAAGCCTTTGGCGATACGGATGCAGCGAGGAACTTTGTACTTTCGTTCCTTAACAAAATTTATGTAGAGGCTGTGAGGTTTATGCTGATAGTCTGTGCATCTCGTGGGCCGTTGCAGCGTATATTATCGCCCCACTGCCATTTCTACGTGGCTGATATCTCGCTTCGTTAGACACTGCGCATTAAATTCGGTGTTAAGGAGCGGAAGAAGCTGGGTGATAAGAAGGAGTTGACTGTGTCAAAGCAATGGGAAAGAACAGGGATGTTTGACACCCAGAAGTCTTCCGAAGACTAGTTCTCAGTCCCTTTCTCTCCAGAGATAGTCTACCTACGCGCGGAGCAGAACCAACTCGTTCCAGCGTCCAGACCTCCAGTCCACTGCGCGGGGATTTCCTGTCGACAGCGTCCCGATGTTGTAGCTACCTGAGCTCTTGCGGCAACAATTGACCTGCGTAGTAATCAAACTACAGCAGCAGAAACCTATACATTCAGTGGAGGAAACAGAGAGAAGCTGGGCAATCCTTGAATGTAGTCCCAAAGCTACCCGTTCTTCATTTTTCCCTTCCAACATATACGTAGCAAGGGTCCACATTTGAAACTGTTCCATTTGTGCGGCTAGTATGCACGCTTGTTAGACCGGGCTTTATTTCGGGTGGCAGAGACCAGATCACCCATCAGCCACGATGGATAACGCAAACATCACCCGACTATTCATTGGATAGGGGTTGCGAAATCTAGATGCCTCTCAAGACCTGTGCTTCATTCCCCGGGGAGATTGGACTTGACGCATCGTAATCGCTTCGCACATGATCTCTCTTAACCTCCTACAGATGGAAGTTGCTCCTTACCGAAAGGTCACCACCTTTCCAAAGGTATCCGACATCCCCCATATGCCCTCTCTCAAGCAACTCAGCTGCACAATCTGCGAGTGGTCCACGAACAAGTTCACGTCCGCCCCGAACTCCCTCACATACCAATTGAACACCTTTGGCTCGGCCGCCTCAAACATCACCTTCTCAGCCGGCAAGCCCTTCAGAATGGCCTGGATCACATCCGTCCTCCAGCTCTTCACGTTCTCGGTGATTCCCTCGCTTTCAATCATGATTCTCTCCACCCCGCACTCCTCGATGAACTGCTTACCCAGGTTGACCACCTTCGATGGGTCCGATGTTGCCCCGCCGAGAGCCTCTAGCTCGGCCGCGGCGGTGTCCCCGCCAGCGCCGAACTGGATGCCAATCTCAGGCTTGGCGGTCATGCCTTCGGAGTGGACTTTATCCACTAGGCGGAGCCAGTCGTCCGGTGGGAGTGAGAGGAAGCCGCAGGAGATTTCGATAACGTCGAAGCCGAGGGATTTGCATTGTTTGAGGTAGCGCGGGATGGCGGTGGAAGGGTCCGATTGGGTGAGGATGTGTTCGATCCAGCCGCCCTGATATTGGTTGCCCGGAAATGTGAGTTCCAGCCGGTAATCATTTACGATGAGGGTAAGCGGCTGTGAGACGTACCGTGGACACATAAACGCCGTGCTCATGGGCGAGCTCAATCAGCTCGCGCAGCTTGTCCTCGGGGAACAGCGAAAAGGAACCGCCTGCAAACTTCAGGCCGTCCACGTGGTGGCCCATGCTGGGGAGGTCCTTGTTAACCAGGTGGTGTTTGGGTATGAAGAGCGGCTTAATACTTACGTCTCTAGAACGTCTTGTAGGTATCGCTTGCCCATGGCCGAGTAGTACGGCCCGCGTATTTCGGTGACGCCGACTTTTCGGGGCTTGGGAGGGCGAGTATTGTGCCGAATGAATCCGAATGCCTTCTCATCCTCGAGCATGATCTTCGGACTGTTCTGAGACGGGCCTTGCGAGCCCCTGGCGCAGGGAGCTGCCGTGGAAGACAAGGGTCTGAGGAGTTGATTACATGGTTTTCTGAGGACATTTGGCGAACGTCTCAATGCTGGCCGCAGCGAAGCGGCAACATGCCGAGAGAACATCTTGAAGCCCCTGAGATATGCCTTCAGGTCTTTATATTGTTCCGCAGTAGTAGTACTACGCGGAAACTATCGCAATAAATAATTAGGTGGCTAACGAGAATAGCAAAGGTGAAAGTTACATATTGCACAGCACTTCGTTGGACACCCCGTTGTGCGGACCTATTCGTTTAATTATCGGCCAGAGGATGCCGTTGATCGGCAGTACTCCGGAGTTGACGTCTAGGCTACGTCACCGATTGGCGTTACAATATGCGACGAACCATATACATTTGTGTACTGGGCCACCAAACAAAGTCGGATGATCAGCCCTATCCCATGGTTAACCTGGAATTTCTTCCCTACCGACACATCCGTAGTTCCCAGCAGCCAGGTTCCGCTGGAGCCCTCCTAGCCCGACCATCCCACAGTCAAAATTCCCAGGGCGTGCCTTTGAAACCTCTAAGTAACGGGCCTACAGGGCAAGCCTCTAGAAAAGCCCAATATGGGTTGACAATTGGCGCCCATTCGTCTTCGTGTTCCTTGTCCCGCGCGTCAAAGACGCGATAGGGGCGGTTAGCGCTTCCCTTGTCTGCGCTTCTACACACGAAGATATTGTGCAGGCTCCACCCGTTCCTCCTGTAAGCGAAATCGCCGAAAGCGATAATCTGCAGCGATGGAATGCCCTGCGGGCCAAAAGCCCACTCAGCAAGGTCGCGAAACGATGATGTCAGTACCCCCTGCAGAACCTGACGGTCCGCTCTTTTGACCGAACCGTCCTCGTATTCAAACCCCTCGTCTGCCTCACTCCTCTCATTCCGAGGCAGAATCATCGTCTCCCTCACCAGCTTGCTCCGTGGCAGAACCATTCCCAGGGACCCGTTGTTTATCTTGCTGAGGCCGGTCTGTCGAATGTGTAGCACCTTGAGCGAAGACTTTGATGTAAAAGGTCTCAGAAGCGCCGGCTAGATGTGAAGCAGTTGATAAGTTTGGCCGCAAAAACCATCACGCAAAGCGCAGCACATACCAGGAAGCTTGGGCAACACGGCAACCCTAGACACTCTAGATTCAAGGGCACCAGGGGGTTGGCGGCGGGGTTATGCTCTTGGGTCTCCAAGCCTAGCTCTGGAATGCCCTGGTCCTGCGAATCGTTGAGAAAGTCGATCCCGATGGTTTGACGGAAAAGCCCCCACAAAAGCCTCGTGTGATACACAAGCCTCTTGAGTGTGGCCTCGTGCCGGGCGATGGCGCGCCAAAGGTGATATTCCCGACTTCTGGCAGCGACGCTTATCAAGAGATGTTGGAGTCCATCAAAGCACCCCAGGAACTCGGCTAGCACGCTGTCCCCAGCGCACTCGTCGGCGCACTTTACCTCAAGCGCCTTAAGCCTCATTGGCCGCCCAGACCGTGCAAGAACCCGAAGGAATTCTTCCCAACGAGAGCATTGCCGTATTGTAAGTGACTCTAGCGCGCCAAAATCGACGACCGTCATTATTTCGTCCAGTCCTATGGACTCGCCGTAGTTTCGCCACCCGAGATCAACTCCGGTAAGTGAGAGGGTGCGAAGCGCTGGGAGGATGGGGCCGGGCGCCTTGTTGATACCACCCGGTGCGAGGATGTCAAGAAGGAGACTCGCGTCGTCCGGCCATTCTCGAAGATGCTTTGCTAACTCTACCAGCCAAGTCTTACTCACCTCGTCTGACCAGTTTCCAGGACTCCTCGCCCTTTTCAGCAAGTACTGTCCATGCCCGAAATCCAATTCTAGCTCCTGAAGGCTCCAACGGTTGTTTCGAATCATATCCGAGAGAGCAGCCGGTCGCTGCGGTGAAGGACTTCGCCAGGAGATGTGCACGAGTTCCCGAAAAGACGACACGTCCAGCGAACCAGGGCTCTCCCCAAGAGCACTCGGACACATGTGGTCAGTAGTGAACCGGACAGATCGGATGTGTGGTTGATTTTCGGCTAGTGCTTGTATTAGATTAGACGGGACACAGGCCCCCAGATCCCAACTAATTGTATCGTCAGCTAAATTACGACTCCCTTGGGGCTTGTTAGAGAATGCGCGGTATGTACCTGAAGCCGAGCAACTGGCCTTGGATCAAGGACTTGACGATGGACGTCGCGGCATCGCAAAGACGGCTGAAGTGAATCATCTCCGACCGCCCATCTTTCTCATTCTCCTGTGATGGAAGTTCATGGCACCCCGAGAGAATATCAGGGCACAACATCCCATCATACGAGTCCGTATACAATTCGGACCGGAAGGTCAATTGAGTTGCGTGGCGAGTGGCGGGCGTGGGATGCTGGAGGGCAGCGGCGCACCGTATCATTGGTTCGGCGCCTAACGGGTGCGTTGCTTTCCTCTTACCGAGGTTGACGCAGATGCCTCGCCATATCTTATTTGCAAGGGCCGAGTGCAGGCCTTTGGAGGCCCCCGACAGCGACTTGATATCCTCGTGCTTTAACTTCCAGCGGGGTTCATTATTAGCGAGCGTGCGCCGTTACTCGGCCTGGGGGACGAACTTCATCGATGATCAAATCAAAAACTTCCTGGGGGAGCGTGCTAAACATGACGCCGGCTGGGGGAGCACTTGCGAGAACAGAGACCGTCCTGCTGCCAGATGCAGATAGGAAGAACTCTGGGAAGGTGTTAGTACCCGGGGACGTCGAGGCAATTAATGCATTTTCCAGTCCCTTGGAATAATTAACGTGTGGGGCACCAAGCGCAATGCCACTCGCCTAACCTAGGATACGTGTTTTCTTAATTACCTCATCTGGGTAGGTACAGTATGAGAATACCTTGTGTACTCAGGGAAAAAATTGCCACTCTGACACACGCATGTTCCGATTGCCATCTTTCACCGACTCATTGCTCTGGCATCCCTCGCCTCCATCATTTTCGACCGAGCACATGCTACAAAACGCGCCCACAATCCCGCCAGATCGGCAACTACTCCACTCTGCCGGTAGAGCGATGGATAGAAACGGGCCTCAAGGACAGCTATGAAAGAATAAGACAAAGGAGATATTATACATGTGCATAGACTCTATGGTTTTTTTTTTCCATCTCCCCTCGTTGTGCTACCGTTCAAATGGGTGATTGACCGACACTTTCATAGCTCATCCTTCCCTGCCTTCTCAGTCTCGACGGCCTCCTCTGTGCTCGCGGGCTTCTCCGCTCCTTCCACCTTCTCCACCTTCTCAGTCTTGTCACTCTCACTTGCCTTCTCGGCCGTGTCAACTTTCTCAGCCTCCGTCTTCTCCACGACCTCCTCCGGATCCTCCTCCGCGCTCTCGCCAGGCTTCAGCTTCAGCACTTGTGCCTTGACGCGGAACTCAATCTCTCGCTTGCCCTGCCCCCTCTTGGCCCAGGTCCAGTGGATCGGGTACGCAACAACGCCGTCATCAACCAGCTTTCCGCTGTATTTAGACAAGTCAAGAAGGGAGTCTATAGTTACTGTCAACATCATAGGCTCCGTGAAACGGTAACAGCGTGGAAATCTTACTCTCGCACCCACTCCCCTCGGCCACCCAGAGAGGTAGCACCTCATACAAGGCACCCGGCGCGAACAGTGCCACCCTCCTATCGTCCTTCTCCCGCCACTCCTCGCTGACGGGTGTCTCGGCAGGGATCTTGATCGTATGCAACGCCCTGGTCCCACTCATCGGCCTGTTGTAAACGGCAAACAGCCCCTTTCCGGGCCCGTCGGTCCTCTCCTGCTCCTCGATCCACTCCCTCACCTTGAGTGGCATCTCGTCGTACCCCATGAGGAGCAGGTTGCGGTCGTAGCCATGCGGGTCGATGCCGTCCCAGCTGCCGGGGTATTCCCGCGTCGCAAACACCTGTTTAAGGGCGTCGCGGTAGGCGAGCAGACCACCGGGCCCGCTCTCGGACAAGTCGTCGAGCATGTACTCCTTCGCTTCGAAGAGGCGCTCGACCTCACAGGCGGCGTCAAATTTCTTGTGGCGCGGCGACTCGAAGGGGTTGGGCCACTTCCAGTCCGCCATCTTTTCGCGCTTGCCGCGGAGGCGGGGAGGGCTCTTGGGGGAGGCCGGCCCGACGGCTGTGACAGCACCCGTGAGGAGGGCGAATGTGAGGAGGGCCTCGAGCTTCATGGTGGCTTTGGTTGGCGGTAACGTTTGGGTCCAAGGGTGGAAAAAAAAGATTAAAGGTAAGGATGGGAAGAGCACTGGTTCTCCCTTGGAGGAGACTGAGCACTCAACCGCCGTCAAGCAGGTGGGAGGAAGAATAAGGAATGATTTCAACAAAAAAACGGCTTGTCAGGTCCATAGCCGCCGAGATCGACCATCTCGGCCGATATTTAGATGGATTATGCGGCTCCAATGGCAGAAAGTGCAATGCTGTCCTCCGGAGTCGTGTTCCGAATTTCCAGATTCGATATCGTTCCGTCTAGGGTCCCGATGGGGATGCGGGGACCATCTCCAAAGTGCGGAGCGTCTCCCAGATACGCTCAAGGGTCGGGTGGGGTCGATACAGCGGGGATTGGGGTAAGCCAAGTAGCCAAGTAAGTTTGCTGCTAACCGAGCTCTAGGGGCATTAGTCCCCTCAAAACCATTATGTCCTCGGAGCCGCCCCACACAGCCAGTCACTCCCCGCTACGTATCCGTATCTATCCTCCATCGGAGAATCCCCTACTCCAAAACACAATCCGCACGGATTAGCTCGCGATCCAAACATAAGATAGCGTGGCCGCGCAATTGACAAATCTTGGGTTTTGGTTAGCTGGGCGCTACATTGAGTCACTTCAAAATCATGTTCCCTACGGCAGACCTTGACCTGAAGGAATATATCTCTACCGGCTTACTGAGGTAAGATTGGACGGGTTCTGCACACCATGTTCGTCACGGTGCATAACGCTAGCATCTTAGCACTTATGCTTAAGCGGGAAATGTTTCCTCACTATCGCAACCAGAACGGCGACGCTCGGCTGGGAGGGTCGACATGACAATACAGGTTGCCATAGTAAAATGCTGACAGCCAAACCTGAGTAATTCCAAAGCCGGCCACGGTCCTCAACCTATTATACCGCGATTCCCATTAGCTGCAGCTTACAACCTTACCGGAAGAGCGGTACACAGGGTGGCCCAGGTCTCCTAGATTGAGGGATATCTGCGTAACGTAGCGTTGTGCCGTCCTACAGTGTCTGCAGCCCACTCATACTCAGCTTCAGCCGCGTCAGAGGACAACAGCACGGTACTAGAGTTGATCTTATCGGATTGTATGCACAAGGCAGCCGGCGATACCGAGTTCATCGCCCTGACAGATTCCAATTCTCCGAATATCATTACCGTTAAGGGCTGCCGGGCGGACACCATCCAGGAGCTGGCGACCAGGTGGCAGGATGTTGTTGCTGGAGGACGCGAATGGTTCTGGGCGACGCTGGAATACTTGCGCCGTGCGTTCGTGTTGTTTCTCCGGGTTGATATTTCGACAGGTAATGCTGACCGGACTGAGCCATGGCCCACTGGCGAGAATACCGGACTCGCTGCCGCCCTGACGCTTTGCACTTACAGAGGCATTCATAGCCCAACCAAGGAAGCCCTGGCTGGCGCCTTTGTGCTGCTCCGAGTCCTCACGTTCTTCCCCCAAGGCTCTCCGACACTAGAACATGTCTGTAACCTGATTTGAAAAGCGGTTCTTTCACTAAAGAGTTCGTGGCACGAGTTATAGAGAAGGCACCAGACCTCCTGGGGATGAAGTATGGGCCGTGCAGGGCTGCCGTTTTCCAATGCTGCTACGTAAGAATGGCGGCGACGATCTTCATGAGGAGTTTATGCTGGCTGGAGCTTATTATGTGTATGGGATGATGAACGGAGAGACCTTACAACAGCCGGGATTTGAGTTCGAGAGCATTTCCATCTCCTGAAAGATACTAAAGTGTATGAAGATTGTTATATAGGACGAAGCCGGGTGCCCGCACCGCAACACGGCCTACGTGGCATACTGGCTCAGGGCCTGCTCAGTCTTGATCAGGCCAAGATCAATTTGAGACGTTTACTTCCAGAGCCCAAGGATACAAATGCGGATCGGATCGAAAAGGCAAAACAGAAATTTCTAAGTCGGTATTCAGTGGCCTTTTAAACATCGCTAAAAACGACCAGCCCAAGTCAGGGAGATCCAACAACCAATCATCCCTGCTCCCCTGCCGTCCAAGTTAACCTCGCCAGTTTCCAAATCACACCTTCACAACAACTTTCTCTGCGCTCACACCGCCCATCAGCACTTCCAGCGCGGTTTGCAACCCCTCCAAACCTCCATCAATAACCCGGTATGCTCCGGGAATTACCGTCCCGTTTGCCAGCCATGCTGGGATTGCTTCCCCATACAACCAGGCACCTAGGTCCTGTCGACGTCCCCACACATCGCCGCCTGAAACCCAAGCCGTCTTCATCTCTTCAGAGACAAGTACCTCCTCTGGCCAGGGAGTTGTATGCCCCAATTTCAACCGGTTTTTCCCTCCGCCCGCCTTGAGCAAGATCTCCATCGACAGCCGTAGCGTGTCCGGCTTGGAAACCACGTCCACCGCCAGCGCGATGGAAATACTGGCTTTCTTTGCAGCATCAACGACATCGCTTACCACCGTAGCGGAATTATAGTCCACCAGCACCTCGGCACCAAGCGAGCGCAACCAGTCGTGATGTTTCGCGCTGGCAGTCGCAAACACAGTTATGCCAGCCTGGCGGGCAAGTTGGATGACCATGGTCCCGACATTCGAGGCGCCGCCCCAAATGAGGATGCCGTCGCCGGTTTTGCTGACTTGATCCGGCTTAACGGTGAGATCGGGAAGCGGAACGCCTAGCACGTCGTAGAGGACCATGGCAGCGGTGGTGACACCCGTGATGATTGTAGAGGCTGACAAGGTACTGATGCTGTTAGGGATCTTGGCGGTGCAGTTTGCGCGGGCAACGGTATAGTTTTGGAACGCGGTGTGGGTGATGGCGCCAGTGTGGATGCCGTCGGCGATGGCGATGACGCGGTCGCCGGGTTGGAGGCCAGTCACACCCGGACCGAGGGCGACAACCACTCCGCTAACGTCTTGACCCAGAATTGTTGGGTACGACTGAATGGAATAACCGGAGACCCAGCGTTTCCAGTCGATTGGGTTCAAGGCGATAACCTCGTTGCGGATGAGGACTTCGTTGGGTCCAGGGGTTGGGATGGGACGCTCCTCAATGGTTAGCGATGACTTTAAGGCGGTCACAACGGCGACGAGGTTCTTTGCCGTGGACATTGTGGACGCAGATTCTGTGTCTTGTGTGTTTATGATCATGTGAGGCTTGAGGGTGTAGAATCGAGGAGCTCCCGTTTCAACCGGATTCCAAGCGCATACTTATACCCTCATGCTACACTATCCGTTTCTCGTTAGGGATCACGCTCTATTTTCGAGATGTGTGACTGTTAGAAGCCCGAGACCAAATCTCGGGCTTGGCACCCGAATCCCGGCCAAATTCGCCGGTGCCAAGCTCGGACCCTAATGAGAGACTCATGCCCCGCTAACATACCTGGAAGAGACCCTTTGCCCGGCCGGCCAAACTTGCCGAAGGAATCAGCATATGATTTGCAACCATGAGGCACAGAAATCACAGCCCGGCCAATACCGCAACGAGCATCATCCCCAGCCCGTCCAGGTTGGCATGCCAATCATCAAGAACATCGTCAATGCCACTCCCGAACGTTCCGTGCATCCACGCCTGCGAGCTGTCCGAGGAGTGTTTGGCCATTACAAGGTCACCCAGGGTACTCAGTCGTGGCTTTCCACTCTTGAGCTCAGCCCACCACCCATCATAAACTCTCTCCCATTCGTCAGCAGTTCTAGCCTCCCAGAGCGCTTTGCTGCCAGGCAGGTGAATCGCGTATGGGTTCATAATGACATCGCACGCTTCACAACCAACAACTAATGCCATGAGAAAGCAGACGATGGCGAGTCTAGGGTGTTAGCTGAGACCAGCTCGTGGAACAGATAGGCCCTTACCTCCGCCTTGTCTCGTCAAAGATCCATTCCTCCCAGGTTGGCCGAGTGGCTCGGATGTGTGGCGGGTTGAAGGGGCCAGGATGAACTTGAGCGAACCGGTAGGACAGATCCTGTGAGGGCAATTAGACAAGTCGTATTGGATACAACAGCAAACTCGCCTTCATCGTCCGCAGCATTTCGCGGTTCAGAACAAAATACTGGTGCCCCGAATGCATTAGACGCATAATCGTGTATATGACCATGGCCTGTATTGATGCCAAGGTTTCACCCGGGGATAGCTGCGGCATCTGTTGACAAGTTAGATCGCGCAACGCGAATCCGTGTGCCCACTTACGGCATTCCTGATCCGCCGCTGTTCAGCCTCAATCGACTGCCAGAGGAAATCCTCCGAGTTCGGCATCCGCGAGACAAATGTGTGTGCGATATTGACGCAGGCAGCCAACGGTCTCAGTGGGGCAAACCGGGAAGGTGCTGTTCCTCCAACTAATTGCCACGGTTCATGGTCATTGTATTTCAGGCCACAACCAATGCGGTGGACGAATGGCGGCAGACTCTCGGGCTTGACCATCATGCGCGGAAATGTCCGGGTTAACGAGATGATAAGCTGGCGGCAGCTGGCAGAAATGTAGCGTTGTGACCAATATTCCAGAGTCCCAAGTGTGGCATTGGCGCCGCAGGTGTTGAGACCGTCGGAGCTAGGCGTCAGTGCTGAGACTGGAGTGGGTCCTACAAGCGAGTTGCCTGGAACTTCAGGAGAAGGAACGGAATTGTCGAGGTTAATGGTGCCTTGGAGGAACACTCCATGCGGCTCTTCGCTCGGGGCAAACCCAGTCATGGGGACCAAGTTTTCCAAGTCTGGCATCTCAATATCAGGCCAATGGGGATTCTCGGTAATCACTGGGATGTCATTTCCATCGTTTGACATCCTGGCGGACAAGCTGTCTTTGCCATATAAGCACTGCGTGCGCTTTGTGACACATCGCGAGCAGGGTAGCTGAAAGTCACACTTGGTTTTGTTCCTCCGACAGGCATGGCACGCCTTTGGCCTAGACGCCAATTTTGAGGCAGCCTTGCGTTGACAGTATTTCTCGTGTCGGGCATGCGATGTGTCTGCACATGGTCATCCACGTTAGACGGCGAAGAGCAAGGTCTGACGGCACGGGGAATACCTTGATCGAATGGTTTCCCACAGATTGAGCAAAAGTGCAACGGCCTTGTCGAAGAAAACTCGAGATCTAGCCTAGACGCCATCGCAGAGGTTCATTTGCCGGGAGCGAAAATCCGGCACGAGATGCTGACAGAAGGTGCTGAAATCCGTGGCAGGCTCCAAATATTAGTCATCAGAGGATGATTGGCTAATTAATGCCTTGTGAGACTGAAGTCCAGCTAGCTCCGTAGCCCGCATCAGAACAAGGTCTAAGCTGCTGCGCGAGCAGCGTCATGCAAGGTCTGGAAGAATTGATCACATGTCGATTTGAGGGGAGATCAGGAGTCTGCGGCGTGATCGCTCCCACCCCGTAGTCTTCCAGAGAAAAGCGGACCAGAAACTGCGTCCAGAATCAAACCCTCCCCTTCCTCTTTGCGCGACTTGGCAACGACTCCACTTCCAATTCTAGGAAGTCTCCGATTTCGAGAAATCTTGAATACAAAGACCTCGTCGTCTTTCACCATGCCTACCACTTTCCGAACTTTTGACATTTCCTCGCGGCTGAGCGCACACCTGCAAAGCTGCGACTTTCATTTATAAAACTGTCCGAGTTTCTCACCTCTAGCTGTTCTAGTAGTCCCGACTTCAATAATTCGCCAAAATTTCGAAGCTACCGAGCCGCTAGCAATCGACATCGCTAGGCGGCGTCTCGATAGTAAAGCTCTAGATAAGAAATGATACACCAGGGTGGAAATAAATTACGTCATTGACTTCACCACGCCTCATGTCAAAGGCTCAAACCTCGATTGCAACCGGCTCGGCCGTCACTTTAACGTTAACTGGATAAGGCAGTTCATATATGTTGTTGATAAGCTCAACCTCGAGTACGGCATTGTTTGCCAGTACCTTGCAAGCCGAAACTTATTCCTGGATGAGAAGGATGATAGGATTATCTTCCAACTGCAACGGCAGTATCAACTATGAAAAGCACAACGTTCTGGCGCTCTTTGCCGGGCTGTCGCCGCAGCTAGATGGCAACCGGCACTACCACAATCGCAGCCACATCATGTGCAGGCCTTCAGGCATCGGCGATGGCATCTACCTATTCCTACAGAGCACCAGCGACGGCCTTCCCGGTAACGTCATCCTGTTGCCGATCCAGGCGCTTGTTGACCACGGCTGCAACGGATGTGGGTTGGTGCCGGTTGTGTTCATGACTGGGGGTGATTCTTGCGGATTGGCATCATCCGCGTTCCCTCAGGGGGCAATTTAGTCGGGGGGACACAAAATAGGCGGCTAGGGCTGTGAAGCGGCCGTATGTTGGGATCACCCAAGCTCAGGCCAAACCAGCCGCAGCTCACCGCAGCTCAGGGCCACGAATGACAATGACAATCGTGAGTGCTCAGATTCGTATCATATAGCCAAGTTGTTATATCTTCTATGGCAGTATCTAAATGAATGGAGATAGACCATAACGCCTAACCACCTCTTCACCTTCCACCAACTGTATCGCTGCCCAAGCCCATCTTCACAGCACACAGCGTACTACACATGAGCATCTACGGAGTACGGCCAAGCAGGCGGTTGGCAATGTCGCTGACGTAGCTATCTGTAGCCCCGAGCCCGTTGCTAAGATTCGAAGCGTCGACAGAACCGGAGTTGTAGGCGCGCAGGGCCTTGTAAATGGTGTCGGCATTGTCAGCGTTGCCGAACTGAATCAGGTTCTGCTTGAAGTGGTTCGTGCCAGCTCGAACCATACTCGTGATTTGGTCCTGTTATCTTTGTAAGACACGATGATTCCCGAATCAGGACGTCTCACATACCTGAGAGAGCCCATGCTGGCCTGGGAAACCCGGGCTTCCATCGGCCTGCATCAAGCCAGCCGTGGCATGCCCGTCTCCGTTGAAGGTGGTCTGAACCCCGACATTACCGGTGCTCTCCTGCATGATGATGGCGAAGATAACGCGCTCCTCGACGCCAATCTTGGCGCACTCAAGCACCGCATTCCAGATACGGCCAATGTCTTCGCCCGTGTCGCCCGTAGCGAACATGGCCGCCTTGTTGATGTTAAAGATGTCCTCGAATGACTTCCACTGGCTCATGGGAGGGAAGTTGGACGAGGGGCCCGAGTAGAAGGTGAAACCCATGTTGGCAGTTGACGAGATGTTTGTGATGGAAGAATACGTAGTTGATGTCTGATGGGCAGTGTAAATCAAAGTCTTTGCATTTGTTTCCGATGCTGATATGGGAACCGTCTGCCGGATGCTCTGTTGGCTTTATAGTTCCTCAAGTTTAGAGGATCATCCATATGGGGAGGCAAATACTTCAACTAACCTTGACTACCCACATCGAACGGGTTGCTTACTGATCCCGAGAAGCACACGGCGGCGAATGCTGACACGATTACAGAACTATCAAGTCGTGCGACCGTCCGCGTATTTCCCGACTTCTCTATTACAAACCCCAGCTGGTCCTAAAGAGCGTAGGCCGCTGAACTACTGCTACAGTCCGACCTCCATTTCACGTCCTGACGTGGACGCGCCCGAATTCTTCAGCCTATTCACTACCCATGTGATGATGTAAGGCGGACATGGTTAGCATCAGGTTGATGATGACTGCGAATAATCATGCTCCAAAACAGCGTTACGTATGCAAAACCTATTAGTTTGATTCCAGAAAAGTTCATTCTTAGGTCGCGAGATATTCTAGCAGGATCCAAAAGCGGTAGTCATGGCGAATAAAGGTTGTCAGCCACGGACGCTAAAAACGATAAGGCGCTCACGGGACAACGTAAGCAGGCGGATATGGCACCAGATTGTGAGCAGTATCGCTTATATATCCAAAACCAGACTACTGTCTACCTTACACAGTCCCTTTTCTCTACCTCTGGTTGACCCTTCTAGAACTTCGTCTTAGCCTTGGCCGTGCGCTTGCACTTCTCCTGCTCCACGCTGTACGTCGACCCAATCTCACCCCAGCGCATATTGCTGTAGGTAACCTCCGGGTTGGGCTCGACCTGGGTAATCACAGAGGGGTTGCCCTCGGTGGCGTTGCAGGGCCCGGCTTCGCCGCTGTCCAGCCAGTTCATGTTGCCGCCCTCGTCCCACCAGATGCTCATGGCCAGCACCATGCCGCGGGTCATGGCCTCGCCCATTCCCACGGTCCCGCCGAGGTCCAGATACCTCGCGGCGCCCGTGGCCTCGCAAAACTCATCGTTCAGCGAGCTTACCTGGGGCAGGCCGGGGGCGTCGACGGTGTGGGCCTCGATGAGCTTGCCGTCCTGCACGTACATGCGGTGGATCCTCTCCAAGTTACCGTTCTCGTCCGCGGGGAACTGGGTGATGACGGTGAAAGGCCGGCGGGTGTCGACCTTGAACTCGTCGCTGTTGCCGTAGTAGTCGGTGACGTTGACGCGCCACGGGTTCCAGGCGCAGCCATTCTTGTCGCAGACGCCCTCAAACTCGCACTCAGCGCCCTCGCAGAGGTACAGGCCCGTCTGGTTGCACGTGTGGGGAGCGACGTGCGTGGCGCGCGAGTTGGCCTCCCAGATGTCCATCTCGTTGCAGCAAGAGCCGCGGCCCTCGATGTTGCCCTGTACAACATCGTTGGTTAGCATTGAATGCGAGGTACAGAGGGGGAAAGGTGGGTGGTGGTAAAAAAAAAAAAAAAAAAAAAAAAAAAAAACATACAAGACCGTTGATGAAAGGAGTGACGAAGCACTGCGCGTCGCAGTAGCCGGTGCCGTAGTAGGCACCGCCGGGGTTCAGCTCGCTCTGGGCGCCCGTGGCCTCCATCTCGGAGAGGTACAGCGCACTGTTCATGCCGCATGGCAGCTTGGTGGCGTCGACATCAAAGGTAAACTCTTTGCCCGTCAGCTGCATCATCTCGTACTTGTGTTCCGTCTCGTCGAGGAGATAGACGCGCGGAGTCACAAGCCGGCCGTCGAGTAGCTGCTGCAGGCGCAGCGCGTCCCCGTCGGTGGTCACACCGTACTGGCTGTAGTCCTCGATGCCCTCCATGATGCAGTTCTGCGCGCACGACTCGACATCTGGGCAGGCTGTGGCATTGGGCGTGCTGCCCCAGTTGCCGCAGTTGTGTTGGTTGGTGGCCTGATGGACGGGGTGCGACAGGGAGTCCAGGACGATGTAGTTTGTCTGCGCCGTGCAACCGTCGCTATTGGTGCAGCGGTAGGTCGTCAGCTTGGGGTGCACCTCAGGGGTCTCGCCGGGCTTCTGGCCATTGGCCAGTCCCATGAGGACGGCGGTGAAGCCGAGCAAAGAAAGATTGGGAGCCATGGTGTCGAGTCTATGACACTCGTTCTTGTCGAGATGCGGAGGGAGGACTGGGAACCACAAAGGAGCAGACCATGGACTCGGGGGGAGGAAATCCGATATATGCGCCCCATTGCTCTCCCTACTATCCTATCCCTTATCCTTCGGTCGACCTTCTCCGCATTTCTCCATAGCCCTCTATCGTGATCCACCACACGGCACACGGCCCCGGAGCCACCATCTACGAGCCGCGATTGGTGCGGCTTGGCTTTGGGAAGTGTCGGGCTGTCAGCCGTTGGCAGGACCAGGCGGAAAGGAGGCGAAACGGGCAGAGGGCCCGGGTTTCCGGCGCGGAACCGTCTGCAAGGGACGGCGCCAAGCGAGATCTCGGCTTACTCGCATGGCAGAGGCGATAGCGTAGGGTCGCAACCGGGTGGTTTGCCAAGGCGGCCAAGCATAGATCGCGGACATTGACCAACCGAGATTCCCAGGTCCGGAATGGAACCGACGAGATTGCGGGGAGCCATGTTGATCTCGAGACTTTGTCGGTTCGGTCTAATAGTCGATGCTGGCCCCACCCCTGGTGTTCCGAAACAACGCGGCCTAGCTCCGGGCGAAACAGCGACGTTGATTTGATCACATTGGAGAAATGTATCGCGCATCAACCCGGCATCACGTTCAAAGACAAGACTGTTCATCTGGCATCCGGCACGGAACCAAGTAAGTGGATGCGCATACGGCCGAATTCGGCTTGGAGAAGGGTATCATGCCGCCACATCCAACCGCGTGATTAATAACAGCGCCTGAGAATTTATATAGCCTAGTTACCTCAGGTTCCGTGAGGCGCAGGCACACGCCTCGGCATTTGGTTCGGTTTCATTTACTCTCCTTAATTGTTTAACATCCACTTTACGATGACAACATCGATACCCCTTAGAATTAGCAACCAGTAGTACGGCTGCATAAGCCTTCTCAGAACTCATAGATAGACTTGAAAAATTATCACCGTTCGGAGCACGAAAATGGCATCGTGAATCGGGTGAAATTCCTCTCCAGCTATGGTTCCTCTCCAGCTATGGGATTCTGAAGAAGATCCAGCGTATTGCGCTAACCATTGCTATTGTGTGCTTGACTCCCTCGTCCCATAACGTGACCCGGAAATTTGCTTAGTGACGTACAAGACACGACATAATACAAATTAGAGCTGTTGTTCTGGCGCTGGTGAGGATGCATAGCGATAACAGCAATCCCAGGCTAAACCCCCATCTCACCGTAATATCAACCCACCGTGAACTTCGCTTGGATGTTGTTCCTTTGTATCCCGCTAATAATCGCGCTGGAGGGAGCTGTATCTTCACTGAGTTGTCCCATCGTCCTTTCCACCGCTGTCAAAGCCTCCTGTGGTCACCCTTGGCGGCCTTTGCGTCCCGGTCGCTATGCCAGACCAACTCTAGTCCGCCCCATGCTTTCTGGCCTCTTGAAAGTCCGGCGTACGCAGGGCTGAGAATGAATATCAGTCTTGCGGCATTGTTAATCTCCTAGGTTAACATTGACAGACCTTGTTTTGCTGCGGCCGCAACAGCCGTCTGAGCAGTCAAGAAATCGTTCTGTTTGAGACGCAAGAAACCCTTCGCTCCTTTGAAGTGTGCCTCAACTTGGGGCAGAAGACTCAGGACAACGGACTCCATGAGAAGTTCCTCAGGGTTTCCCTACTGAGGGAGGTGGAATGTCAGGGCCGCCATCGGCCGGAGGATCATAGAACCTAGGGACTGAGACATGACATCCTTCTTGTCCTGTTGGATACGGTAGACTCGGTTTCTGTCATACGAGTCCCGTGGAGCAATGCTTTCCTTCCATCCGAACTTGGCAGCAGTCAAGCCCAGCCGCACAACTTCCCCGCAATCCAGCGTAGCGTGGATGACTAGTGCGGCGTCAGCCAGTCGTGCTCGTCCCAGTACGGATGCATGGTATGGGCTGATTACTCCACGTTCTTAGGTAGGACATGAGCTGCTAAAGCTTGGTCCATGAGGCTGAGGCTCTGTAGGCATCAGGAGATATACAAGACCGGGACGAGGCAGAGATGAGGTATCAGGTTATAAGTAGCCTCTTTATCGAACTTACACTGGATGAGCATTTCAAATACAGCCCGGGCGCATCAAGGTCGCGGTGTCAACCTCGGCGAAGACGCAAGCTCAGCCGGAAACTCTGCTAACGGCTCCCAGTTACGCGCACCATCAAACAACAATCCGTTAGGATGATGAGCATCACTATACTTTGCCATCACCATGCCGTATTTCTCTGTGATTTCCTTCACGACGTAGCGACTCTATAGAGCGATGTTCATGTAGTATTCGAATATCTCTTGGGACGTTCAGCTTGCCCGGCATATTTGTTGCATCTAATTGCACAAATCTCTATGAATTCCAGTGCTGTACCCGGCACTCCCTACCGCAGTAGGTCGTGGCGAGTGTGATGTAGTTGCCGACGCTGATCAGACGCTTGGAGCATTTCTGAGCAGCGCCCTCGGTGCTGCACTGGGTGTATTTCGTCAAGGCCACATCTCGGGCAGGAAGGCAACCGATTCATGTGAAGCGGTTCTAGGTCCGCCGGCGAATGGTGAAGTGTTGCCAGCCAGGTTGTGAGCTAGTTTAAAAAAGCAATTATTGGTAATCTGTGTCAGGCCGAGATGGAAACGAAAGCGCCTAGGCGTCATATTGTGATCAATAAACCTGAGGTCGAGCCGTTCTAGTATGCCACCTTAATTCTCAGAGATCTGTATAGCCTCAACACCTGCACCAAGCCTCTCCCCGAGTTTGACAAGCGTGTTCTCATAGACACGTGCCACATCCATGTATAAGCGCTCTTCATCTTCATCCCAGATCGCTCCCCTGAATCCACCTTGCCCTTCGGGCCCGCTCTCGGTCTCGTTGCCCGTCTGCTCCTCGTCTTCGTCGTTGTCGTCATCCTCGGCAACCGGTTCCTTGTTCATGACGTCCACAATCAAGACGCGTGCCTGCTCAACAATGCTCTTGCAGCGTACCATGTCTGTTACGTCCATCCCGCTCCTCAGGCCGTTCTCAAACCCTGGGAGTGGTTCGTGAGATTCGATGTCTTCGCCCGCTAGGAGACTGGCAAAGCAGTGGTCGAGCTTGCGGAGTATCGCAAAGGTTGCAGTGGGCGAGGGCGGAAAGGCCGCAACGAACGTGTTAAACTCTCCTGCAATATTTAGGAGGTAGGGAACCTGGAGGCTGGCTGGAGAGGAGGTTAGTGAACGGACATTTGCATGCTATTATCGTGGGGTACCTACGGGTACCTGACAACCAGACAATGTTGATTACTCCTTCGAGGTCCTTGCACACCTCGCCCATAGACTTGTAGCCCTGGACACCATCAATGCCCGGCGGTCCAGTGTCGGACTTCTTGGCGAACCGGCGGCTGACGTGCATCATGCGGTCCGAAACGAAGTTCCGCACCTTGTCTTCTTTCGCAGACCCAGGGCGAAGAGCGTTGCGGCGGGGGTGCGGCAGGCCAGAGGCAGATCTTATTGTTGACGTCGTACTCGGCGCAGGCGACGGCAGCGAAGGTACCATGAAACCGCCTGATCCTGTCATCGCAAACATCGGACTCTCATCCATTTTCGAATTCGTTCATGTGTCGAAGATTTAGTAGTTCAGAGGAACATTGCATTTTCTGCGCAGAAGGATTGATGGGAAGGCGAGCGCGTCGGATCCAGCAGGCAAGTCAAAGTATATCCCCGTAATCCGTTTAAGCGCCACCAGTTGGAAGCTTGGGAACTTTAGGTTTGCGGGGGTGGGATGAGCAGTCACAAGCCAACCTTCGTCTTGCCCGTGCCACAAGGTATCGGCCCACTTATGTTCCTGTTTGTGTCTCGTGGCTCGTGCACCGCCGATGGGGCGCTCCAAATTTCTGGCTTGGCTGGTCCTCGATTTCGACTTTTTCTCGACGGCGGGCATCGACCATCAATCTAAGCACTCGACCTCATCTACCCATCATGCCTCCCAAGCGTCTCGGCGGCTCGCGCCGCTCCTGGAACCCAATCGCCGGCACTTATAACGCACTTTTCGTCTCCGAGAATGCCTCTATCACGCGGAGTGTCGCCATGTTCGGCGTGAGTTGATGTCGGCCACCTGCGGTCCATCGCCAGTTTCCTGACACGACATAGGTTGCCGTCACATTCCTTGCCAGTGGTTGGGGCGAGCTCATCCTTAGGTTGGTCCAACTTGTCTTCCCATGCGGAGGTGCCTACTGACTGTCACCCGTCAGCCCTCAGTAACCGACCGGGCACACGGGACACCTTCAGGCCATCGAGAGCGGACGATACATCGCTGATTGTGACGGATAATTGTGTATAGAGGAATGACAACCGTGTACGATATGGATTAGACGGAACGGTTACTCTGGTGCACGGGACATCATCGAGCGACCATCATGGGCGGCGTTTGGCGGTTGCACTCTCAATCTTAATGCCTGACCATCGTCCCGCTGTCCGCTCTCTGCGATCAACTATGCGCGAATTTCGTTTCGATGTGGATTGACGACGCAAGTGCTCGAAATCCATCTCTCCTGGCCGTTCACTCCGAGATTGACCCGTTCCCCCATGGTCTCTTTCAGCTTTGGTGCTCAGGAAGATCAACCAGTATCCCGTTACTCACCGCGGCCTCCGTTGGCGCTTTGCTGTGGAAGTTGCGGTCCATCATTCTGGATGACATACTGCCTCGATCTGAGCAGTCGTGGCTCTGATGCTAGCTGCTACGCGTTGCCCCAATCTTCTGGGCTTATCTGCCCGACAAAAGTCCCGACTAAGTTGGTATGAATCCTATGTAACTCAGCGACTTATGGTCCCCCATCAGTCCTTTCCTTCTAAACCTCGATTTGACATGCTGTCGTTCCCAGATTTGTCTCTCTTGCCCGGTCACCATTGTCACTACCCACTCCAATCCGTTGACTCTCGAACAATTCCCTTATTGTCCTAGCCAGGAAACACTCCGTGCCCAGTTCCTTTACCTCCATTGTCTGTCACCAGTGACCACTGAACAAGAGCTCTGTAACTATGGTCTGTCGGGCCCAGTGCTGGCGAAACTTCGATAAAAATGGCCATTTGCATATCCCCTAACCGTCACGCTCTTCCCGGACGCGTATCGTTGTGCCATAGCCACATAGGCCAAGTCAAACAAAGCGAGGCCTTGCTGACCAGTGAACTGGCACACATGGTGTCTTCTGTGCGAAACAGCTACAACTCGGTCAACATGCCGTCCGTCCAGACCAATAACAACAGGGACAGTGGGTGGCCTCCCGTCAATATGATGACTTCCAACAACAACATGAACAGCAGGAGCATCAGAAACAGCGCGAACAGCGGTAATATGCCTTCTACTAACATGCCTTCCGCTCAGGCTAGCAGTAGCAGGGGCAGAAGTAGACCGCCAACCGCAGCCTCCGTCTCCTTGTCTTCGCGTCATACATCCCGCAGTGAGGTCCCTGTCTTCCCATCTTCCCCTGCTAGCTTCATCGTCGAAGGCCGCACCTCGGGGGTGGGTTCGCGCGCCGACTCCGCCTACTCTAGGGGTCCCTCCGCCGTCTTCCGAGCTGCCTTCAACGGCCTCCCGCCGGACAACTTCGCCGGCTCTGCTCGGCAACCTGGGGATAACTGGCAGAGCGATAAAAAGAAGAACAAGCAGGTCCTGCGGGTGGATCCGGACAACTTGTCCATCGCCGCCAAAATAGGGATCTTCTTGTTGGGAACCACACCAAAGAAGCTGGAGAAGGCGGCTAGGGTGAGTCACGAAAAGAGGCAGCGAGAGAGGGACCGACGGAGGATGCAGCGGGGTGGCGGTGATGACGGGGCATTAGGGTACTTCGATGACTGATCTCTCTGCCCGGCTGGTGCTGTTAACACAAACTGACCTTTCGCAGACGCGGCAACTTCATCGAGTCCGGTTGTGACTTGGTGCTAAATGCTCACAACATATTCTTAACGTACCCACGGCACCTTTCTAAATATGAAGGTTACCTTTCACTATTTACATTTGCTGTCCTTGTACTCTCGCGTTTCCTCTACTGTCACCTTGCTAGATGACCCTAGCTTAGATGGTGCTGCCACCACCTGCCTGATCCGTAACTTCACTAAGCTTCACATCCATTTATTTTCACTCAACCTTGACCATACGTTTTGTACTATTATGCAGCAGTAGACAAACATAACCTATCCTTTTGGGATAGCACGTAATCATGAGATATCTGCATGGTATTCACTGTGGTCTCCAACTCTGTGCATTTGCTGATGCTGCCGCTAAACGCTGTGAACTGTATTTAGTAATTGCAAATACCGCCAACGTCGTCATCCATCGTCCACGTCCCCGCGAGGCCCTTAACCTCGACTTCCTCCGTCTGGACCTGCAGACCAGCTCCCTCATCGGTCTTACCGGCAAAGAAATCATTCTGGCCCTCAGCCCTCGGTTGCCGGCTCATGAACCGTTTTGTCCACTGTTCGATCGCCGGCTCACCCGTCTCATCCCTGGCCTGCTTCAAAAATGAAATGAGCGCGGTGCCGCCCGTGCCCTTTAAGTTGCTCCCTTTTTTCCCACCACCTTCCTGCTTGGCCTCTGCCGTGTGCGCCTCAAACGCGATCCCCCGCGGCTGGCGGGATGCCGTTGCGAGGTTGACCTTGCGGCGCGCTACCTCGGGGCTGCGGCTGCGGGCGCGCAACTCCTTGCTGGGTAGCACGATGTAGCGCGTGACGATGGCGATGTGCTTGTCGCGGAGGGCGCGCAGCGTGGACAAGCAAGCGTCGTAGGCCAGGCACAGCGGGCGGTCGTGCTGATGCTGCTCGACAAAGTCCCGGATGTTGGCCACGGCCTGGACGTCGCCTAGGAAGCGGGCATGGGGTCCCGGCATGTAGCGGCGCATCTCCATGATGAAATTGTGCTTGGGCGGCGGGGCGCGGCCCTCGCGCTCGGCCGAGTCGGCATGGCTGGGCTTCTTCTCGCCCGTGGGGCGATGCTCAATGCCGAGGACAATGTCAAAGAACTGAATCAGGCTGCTCTGGGCGTTGCTGCCGCCGGCGTACTGGCGGTACGTCTCATTGCCGGATTCGTCATCGTAGAGGACGCCATTGGGTAGGCCGGCCTCGGCCATGTTCTTGCTTCCGGCCAGGAAGGGGCGAATTCTGTGGTAGAAAATGTGGGGGTCACAGCTCTCGTGCATGCGCTGCAGCAGAGTCGCAAGATCGTCGAGTCGCTCGGCAAACGTATGGAGGCACTTGGTGACGGCGGCTGCGTCGTTGTCTCGAGCCGCCGCTATGGCCGTCAGCATCAGGGGAATGATGGGGGCTCCGCGGGCTTCCATGGCAACCGAGACGAGATAGAACCACGACTCATCGATGGCGCCAGTAAAGGTGCACAAGGTGGCGAGGTTCTCAAGATTGTCAATCTCTTCGTCCATGAAGAGCGGCTTGAAGTTCCAGAGACAGACGGCTGCGTAGGTGGCGACTGGCGGCACCTCGAGGTGTTCTGAAACCTTGAGCAGCGGGACTGCGATGGGCGGCGGCAGGCGGTCACTGGGGCTGTCACCGCCCCAGATGTAGCCATGGGCCATGAAAGAGAGCAGCATGTAGGCTCTGCGCCATTCCGCATCGTGTTCCAGACCGATGGTGGAGAGCACAGGCAGGCGATCCACAACTCCCCGCAGCCGCTTGCTGAGGATGAGACCCTGAAGGTTGGCAACGACAGCCTCCCACTTGTTGTAGTAGGGGTCCGGTAGCCTCGTCAACGGCAGGACGTCCGGAAGGAAGCCATGGGTTGGAGAGATTCCATAGTCGGCTAACTTTGGGATGGGTGGAAACATGGCTCGTTTTCCGTTTCTTGGTTCTACCCAAGAACAATCAATTGGTCAAGGGCGGATTGACGCCGAGATACTTTGCGAGATTGGTGGATTGAGCGATCAAGCGATAAAGTCCTGACGCAAGGAGTATACAGAATATAATCTGTAATACTCCTCAGCCGTGCGAGAACTCTGTTGCGATGTGAGCATGGGCTAAGGTAAATATATTTAAAAAAGAAAAGCCTCAAGGGAAGCCGCTGTTTGGGGAACAGGTCATTTTGAGGAGTCGAACTCTCAAGGTTCTGGTTCGGGGAAGAAGGGTTGTTTTGTAATCAGTCAGGGCACTCGGCCATCAACTCCAGACGGCAGAAACTGTTCGCCCCCCTCTGCTTCCCACGCGCCAAGCAGCGAAACTGGCGTGGCGCTTGTTTCTGGAAACAACTAAAATCGGCTTTGACTCTGAGCCCTGGTGGGGAAAATCGAGAAAATATCGCAGTCACAAAGAATCGCCGTTGGCCAGTTGCCAGGGACCTCCCGTGCCTCTCCGACTGCGGCCACTGGCCCAGCCGTTTGGTGCGCGTCATTGCCGTATTTTCCGTGCCGATGCGACTCAATGATTTTCGTGGTGGCGTGAGACTGCCGAAAGAGCAGGCACCGCCCCTAGACGATATCGATTTGAAACGCACGCATCACGAGGTTATTGGGAGAGCGACGTCTGGGATCTCTTGCAGCAACAGAAATGTGCGTGTGGCGTGCGTTTATGTGGACGCCCAGCTCCGCTTCCCGAGCATGTGTCAGCCAGATGACGCCAGACGATCAGCCCCTGCCCCGCGTTTATCCAGAGCCTACTGTGGTACTGTACAACACATTTTAGGAGCTTAGACCCTGGCATGGGCGCCAAGGCTTCCCGCATACACCAAGCACGGCACGTCAACCGACCTTCGACGACATTCCCCAAAGCAGCTATGTCACAATAACGCGGCGTTCCAACCGAACCAGCTAACATGGCGGTCCAGCAACATGTCCTGAACTGGCTCTACAGCGTCCTTACTAGTGTGCGCATCCCTCAATCGCCTACAGACACCCGAGATCGGCCGTGCGAGACCAAGCCAAGCTGACCCCCTCCCCCGCCCAGGAATATCACGACGTCAACCGGACCTATAACGATGTTGCCCAGGCACTGTCGCAGTATCCGTCGTTGTCTCCGAGGACCGATGTCCACAGTATGCGATGTGTCCGCGACCTACTCGAGTTTCGCTGACAGAGGACGGCCACAGCCTTCCCCACCGGTGCCTCAGCCCTCCTCCTGCTCTTGTCAGGAACGGTCCCCGTCGTCTTCCGCGGCACTACCTACCGGTTCCCCATCTCATTATGGGTGCCTCACGCATATCCCCGCGAAGCCCCGCTGGTCTACGTGACCCCAACCGAGAACATGATGGTGCGGCCGGGGCAGCATGTCGACCCCCAGGGTCAGGTATACCACCCGTATCTCGTCGGGTGGTCTACGTTCTGGGATGTATGGCGGTCTAGGCGCGTGGAGATGAGGTAGTCTAGCTGACCCCGGTGATTAGAAATCTACCATCCTAGACTTCCTAGCGATACTGCAAGGCATCTTCGCCAAGGAACCACCCGTCGTAGCCCGCCCGCAGGGACGGCCTCCTCCGCCTCAGCAACAAACCCCTACCCCTCCGCCTGTACCACCACTTCCGCCGGATCTCGCCCCAAAACCGGTTACCCAGATTCAGCCCACCCCACCGGAAGACGCGGCGAGACCGCCCCCGCCCCCGCCGAAACCCGGATCACGGATCGAGCCGCCACAGCAGCCGCAGCACTCCCCAGCGCCAACTCAAGCATCTGGTCCTCCAGTCCCTCCGCCGCCACCGAAAGTTGGCGGGCCAGCAGGCCAATATGCGGGAGAAGGAACAAGGATCCCGCAGGGGCAGGTGCAGCAGGAAAGAGCTGGGCCATCTCGCTACGAGACTGCGCCACCTCTACCACCACAGGCATTGCAGGCTTCTCCCGAACCGGGACGCCCTTATCCTCCACCCATGCAGCATCCAACGCAGCATCCAACACAGCACCACCCTCCGTATAACCCACAATATCAAACCCCGCCACCAGCGGCTGGCTTCCCCCCGGGGCCACCTCAACCTCAGCAGCCTCCATTCCAGCCAGTCGACCCGCGCAGACTCTCAACATTCGTCCCACCCCAACAGTACGGCACCCCCCCACCGCCGATCACCAACTGGCAACAACCACCACCTCCGGCCCAGCCCCAACCTCAACCCAAACCCCCTCCACCGCCAGACCTCATGGATGATGACTTGACCCTCACCATCCCTTCCCCCTCATCTGTCCCTCCTCCTCCCATTCCACCCAACCCCGAAAAAGACCTCCTCCTTCACCAACTTGCCCAAACCCTACATTCACTTCGCCAACGCGCCCGCGCCCAAAACGAAGGCTCTCTCCTGGGACTGCAAGCCCAGCGCAACGCGATGCTCTCAGCCGCCACAAAGTTGCAAGCCGAGTCCGCGCAGTTGAACCAGCTTTCAGCTCTCCTGGCCTCTAACACAGCGATCCTGCAGGACAGTCTCCACAAGGCAGACGCCGTCATCGAAAACTCGGCACGCCATCCAGAGCCGGATATCGACGAATTGCTCGTTGCGCCGACGGTGGTGGGCAACCAGCTTTACGAATTGGTCGCTGAGGAGAGGGCGCTGGCAGATGCCATCTTCGTGCTGGGCAGGGCGGTCGAGAGGGGGAGAATCGCGCCGCAAGTTTTCGCAAAGATGACGAGGGGGTTAGCAAGGGAATGGTATTTGAAGAAGGCGCTAGTGAGGAAGATTGGGGTAGGCATGGGGTTGTCTTAGACTCTCAAGGGAGGGGTAGCTCAGGTGAATGATCAGACGGTGTAGAATGGCAATTGCAACGACCTGGCGCGTAGATTGCAAAAGATGTCCCCAGTTATGAGCACAGAGCTTTGAACCCCGCCGCGCGGTAGTACGAATAAGGTCTAGAGGATACTAGAGGATCTGCAATCCTGTGACGTCCGGTTTATGAGAAAGTAGTGTCGCTCTCAGTTACCAGTGTACTGTCCACGATTCCCTTCCGCGTCCCAAGGCCAGCTTCACGCCTATGATTCACTTTCAGCATCGCAACCTAACAAGGCTAGAAAGAAACCGACATTCCCTCTTCGACATGGCATACGGTAGATGAAGGCAAACATGCTTCGGCGTTGTTAATAGCATCCAACATCTCAAACTTGGAAAACAAGGCCGGCAAGAATCAGTACCCTTTTGGGAGTAAGCGACGTCTGGTCTCGCGGGGAGCGCATCTTTTTGTCCTCAGTGGGAGTCTTTCTGGTGAGCTGGTCGTGTCGGTGTCTTCTGAAGCAATTTTCGTGCATCACCACTGTTTGGAACGCTGATCGACTGACTCTTACCTGTTAGCCTTAGAGGAGCCGGCTACAAGTGTGCAACTGAGAAGTCCTGACCGGGGTGGGACTTTAGCCGTTCCATGTTGACCAGCCTTGGTGCAGGGTCACTATGGTGTAATCGAGAAATGCAGAATAGAAGCGGAGTATGCAGTGAAAAGTGGAAAGGGGAATTGGAAGCCGCCTGCAGAGCTGGACCAGCCCGGCTTTCAAGGTTCTAGTGTTAAGATGTCGATTGCGGCAGGACGAACCGGTGTCTTCCCCTCTTGTGATTGGCTGAACCACGCATCCAACACCCAAGTTGGCACCCAAACCCCACTGTCGGCTCCCCCCCAACGTGCCAACTTTGGAAGGCAATAACAGCATTTAGACCCGCTGCACGTGGCCTGGCGGCGAATACCATGAATATTACCAGCCGAAAACGAACCCGCGGCCAGGTCAATCACCCAAACTCACATGCCTGCAAGAAAGAAACCGGCCCACATACAATCTGAACGGCCCTTTTCCCTCAAACCATCTCCTCCCCGTTGACAGCACAAAGTAGAGCCAACTCCTTCTAAGAGCCACGCCTTTCCTTATCGCCCATCGGGAGCCTCTCCTCACCTTGCTCAATCCCAATGTCAACCCTGACGCCATTCCCCAAATCGTCCTGATCAATCTTCGCCAACTCCCTATCCACCGCATCGCCCCGCTGGAACCTTGCCTTCTCATGCGACAGCCCGTCGCGATCCCGCGAAGCAGCAGCAACACGCGAGGTAACCACTGCCCCGCAGGCACCGCGGTAGAAACCACCACCACCATTGCTGTGAGCGCTCATCAGAAGAGGCCGCTTGACAGTAGCGCTGCTCGTGCCGGACGTCGAAGTCAGAGGGGAGCCGCAGGCCCCGCAGCCGTCGGTGGCGTGGCTGCCGGCGTCCGGGAAGGTGGTGGCGCCGAACCAGGCCGGGTTGGCGAGGCGCTGCGCAACAAGGGTGCCCAGCGGCAGGACGACGATGACAGATGTTTGGGTGAGCGAGGCGGACTCAAAGCCGCGGAAGTTTTTGAACTCGAGGGCGGCGAAGACAACTGGAGGTAAACCATGTCAGTTTGGAGAGAGAATTCTGGATCGGGAAGGGCAGGGAAGGAGATAGGCGGGAGAAGACATACCCGGCACAAACATTAGGATGCCGTTCGTGATGACCAGAACGTCCATGGCCTTGAGGCCCTTGAGAGACGGGAGTATGCTGCGGTTCTGCCACATGTGAATCACCAGCCGGGCATTGAAGAGGAAGCAGAACCAGCAGATGGAGGCGGTGATCAGCCCCAGGTACGCCTGGCGGACCCAGATGGTGGGCGTGGGGTCGAGTAGGAAGAGGATGGCGCGCGTCTGGATAATGGTGACAGCGAAATTGAAGCCGATGGTGGTGAGGACCAGCGCGAGCGAGATGGCCGTCGCCGGGAACCTGTACAGCGGCCGCCACAACTGCAGCATGGACCAAGCCTGCGCGAATAGCGCCGCCTCGATTAGGACAGTGACGGGGATGCTGAGCACTGTAGCCGTCACGCTTACGTTGTAGGCGTACTGGGGAATGAATCGGAGGTCGCCCGATACGACGCTGTATATGTTGAGCCACGGCGTCGTAAAGTACACGGCGAGCAGGACCATTCGGATCAGATTGAGGGCGAGAGCCGCGATGGAGATGATGGTAGGTAGCCGCCTGAACCGGGCTTTCGGAGTCATGAGGAGGATAGTGGCCAACATCATGAAAGAGGCGCCGATTTGGCTCCCGTAGAGAATGGACAGTGAGGCGGCGTCTCTGTAAAGCGCCGTGATCCGCGTGGGTGTAACGGGAATTTGCGTTTCCCCATCCGGGCCCAAGATGAAGAAAACCTGGTTGAGTGGATCGAAGGGGCTGGAAGTGCTGTTGGATGCCATTTTTGATGGTTTGAGAGAGGAAATGAGAGGACTGATACGGCTGAAATGGGTGCCCGTCTGCTGTTGTTTTCTTAACAGGACTTGGCCCCTTGGGTGCAACACAGACGAAGCAGATAATTGGAGTGAAGCTGTTTATGTATCTGGCGAAGGGAAGAGGAGAGCTTTAAGAGCAACTAGCAAGTGCAGTCACTAGAAGGGTAACCTAGGGATCTGACATTTGAAATGGCCACTCCGGGCAGGAACTTGCGCCATTTGAGAAGTGACTCCTAATTATGACACTCAGAACAATCCTAAGGAGGTAAGGAGGCGGCCGCTCCTCACTGCTTCTCACTTCCGGCTGAGTTGTTTCAAAGAATAGCACGCTCCCGGGATATATGGCATTTAAAGAACAATGAGATAGACTGGTTCTAGACCATTGGGTTGGCCTAATCAGTCCGCAATAGTCTGTTGTCTTAGGATTGTTCCTCCCGCACCCTTAGTATTGTTGTCGACCTTGGCCCACAATTAGCCTCCTTACGACACTTTGCAATCAGACAGGTCGGGAGGTGCCTTGCATACACGAGGCGCATTGCTGATACGTGTAAGATACGAAGAAAATAAAAGGCCCAATAAATAAAAAATCAGAGACGAAACACGCTGCAAGGCGTCCGACTTGTGCATATTCACACAATATTGGATAGTCCGAGGCGCACTCCTCTCGGCCCAATACCCAACCCCATAAACTGATCCTTGCCTAATTATCCCACTAGACTGGCTTTAATTCCAAATTGCTTTTTTTTTTTTTTTTTTTTTTGGTTTGTTTGTTCGCACTGTTCCCCCCAATCAGTTCTAAGCTCAATACGCATTCCCTCATCCGCAACGCAGAGCCAATCAACCATAACTGATCTTACATGTTACCAAAACACCCTCAAACTCACATATAGTGCGTGAGGTTTCTAGGCTATCTCCATGAACTAATGTGTAGCCTCATAGTATAATGACATGTCCTCGGCCCCTTATGGGTATTGTACCCCATGCTCCACCACGCACCTAACGCCACCGTTAGGGGAGCAATCTTCTCTCCGGGAAATACTCCCATCCATGGCTTGCCCTCCCTTGCATCTCACAACCGCCTCGACACTGTGCTTCTTTCCGCGCCAGTCGCTCAGCCAGTCTGCTGCAATGTTATCCAGATGTGACCATGAAACATTCTTGTCTTGGTCTACTGATCGGACGCTATTTTGCTCTGCTGCGGCCTTGATCATTCCACGTCCTGGAGCTTGTGGCCTCGGTCTGCAAGCCCATAGCACCCCCCCCCCCCCCCCCCCCCCAAACTCTTCAGTGTTGAATACTCCAACTTGGAGGTCCTTTAACATTCAGGGATCCTGGCTCACCGGCTCTAACAAGTCACATGCCACTTATGGTTATGGGGTTGGAAGCTGATCGTCCCTTGCGCTGTGCAGCGACGCAAAGGGCGGCTGCTCGCTTGCCATGTCACTATCAATATGAGAGCGACTGGCACCCCAGGAGTGGTGTGATGGGGGGACACCATCTCGCCATTTTCCCCTTGTATATGAGGGGGCTACATGTAGCACTTGGCGTCGGAGCAACGACTCTCTTGCATCATCCCCATACGCTGGGCTGCCTACAGATTCATCGTCATTCTCAACATGCGCGGAAACTGAGAGGGCTGGCAGATCCTTAAGTTGTCTTGTCTCCACGGGGATCCGAAAGATGGCAAGGAACCAGTCAGGCATGTACCTAACGATGTCAGAGGCTGGATGATCACTGCAACCGATTTTACCCCCAGACGTCATTTAACCGTACTGCACGCCGGCAGGGATGTGAAGTTTGCGTGTTTGAGAGACGACGGAATTAGTTGTCTTGGGTGGATGCGGAAACAGCATCTCGACAGGTTTGTTCTCTTGCAACGTTGAGCCACGTGAGGCGCGCACTAGCAGTTTCACTTCCCTCGGGTAATTGATGATAAAAAAAAAAAAAGAAGAAGAAGAAGAAGAAGTACAGTATTGTATAAGGCTTGTATGTACAATACGATGCACCAGGCCAGAGGACTCCGCACATCGCAGCCGCTTCCACACCGAGATTCTCGACGGCGACAATGAGCTCAGAAGCCAACACACCGATGCTCTCAACAATGCGGTGCCAAGATACGTGCATGTTAAACTGGTGAACGCCTCTCTAACGTTCTGATGTCGCCCGGCATCGAGAACTGGGGTAAGCAGAATGTTGTTCACGTTGTTCCACAACATGAACCAGTTTGTCGACACCATCCGTCCGGCGTAACTGGACGGCATTTCTGGGCCAGCTCTCTATTAGAATCTCTACCGATCGGGCTACGACAAAGATCAAGTTACGCGAGCTCCTCATGAGTGCCCGGGCTCGGTCAATGCGGACGGTGGCTCGAATTATTTGGAGGAATCTGGAGGGAATAATTAGGCCCCACGAACCGCCAAGGGCACGGATCTTAGACGAACATCATGACTCCACATTTCCGAAATCGCTCGTGCACACCTAAGCGGGGTGGGCGCGCCCTCCCGCAACTACTGGAGTGTTAGCACCTGCGCGACCCAAACCGGAAACTATAAATTTCAAAAGCTTTTGTGTACCTTTTCCTGTACTTTTATTAGTTATTCATTCATTTACTTACTCGTTCAAAAAGTAGAATGGCTTTCATCGTATGGTATCCCTCTGAACAACTCCTATCCTCTTCCTGCAGGCTAATCCAGATAATCTTCATCCTACAACAGGCTGTAGGCCAGTTAACCTCGACGGCCAGCATGGCTCACAACCTCGCACAATGCCGCCTTCTCGTGAGGAAAGCAGTCCAGGTCGGCGCAAAGGTTAGCCATGGAACCTAGACCGGCGGTGGAGAACCTTTGTCGCTGACGCGGCTTGGCAGGCATTGTTTCTCCCCGAAGCGAGCGATTACATCGCCAGTTCTGGAGAGGAAACCACCCGATTCGTCAAGTCGGTGCATGAGAGCGAATTTGTTCAAGGCCTGCGAGAAGACGCTCGGCGCGAGAGACTTTCGATCCATGTCGGCGTCCACGAGCCGGGCCTCGACACCCAACGGGTGAAGAACACGGTCCTCTGGATAAATGAGCTCGGTGAGGTCACCCAGAGGTACCAGAAAATACACTTGTTTGATGTCGATATCAAGGATGGCCCAGTCCTGAGAGAAAGCAAGTGGGTACGCCCCGGCATGCACAGGCCTCAAGCACGGAAAGTCGAGCCTAATCATATTTCTTCTTAGGAACGTTGAACCAGGAAGCGAAATTCAGCCTCCCTTCGACACGCCCGTCGGGAAGGTGGCCTCGACGATATGTTTCGATGTTGGTAATCGATTCCCCTTGCGGTCCCATGTCTGACAGCACTCCTTCAGGTGCGCTTCCCCGAGATCAGTCTCGCCCTGAAACGCCTCGGCGCCGACATCATCGCCTTCCCTTCCGCCTTTACGGTCCCAACGGGCAGAGCCCACTGGGAGGTCTTATTGAGAGCACGCGCAATTGAGACGCAGTCCTATGTCGTTGCCGCCGCGCAGGTACGGCACACCGTCCGTCCGGCCTTGAACGGGTCCGGCTGCTAACGTTTCGACCCAGGTCGGGAAACACAACGAGAAGCGGGTGAGTTACGGCCATAGCATGATTATCGACCCCTGGGGCCGAGTCCTGGCCGAGCTGGGAGGCACAAGCGGCGAGCCCGAGATCGCAACGGCCGAGATTGATCACGGCCTCTTACACAAGGTTAGAATGGAGATGCCTCTTAATAGACGAACGTAAGTTGCACTGAGACGCTACGGTTCTCGGTTAACTTTCTCGTAGAGATGTATATCCAGAGATTTAGAGGGCGGGCTGCTTTGCCTGCTTTTGCTCCGGGAATTTGGCTTGTGGCGGCAGTCAGAATTGTTGCATCATATTACAGTATAAGGCAGTTCTGTTTAATTACCTAGGACCGGACAAGGTGTGTAGGCACCTACGACTTGCCACTAGTTTCGTCTCCGTACTTTGTTCGTCTCAGATTCACACCTTTGACCGCATGAGCTAGGTAGTACTGGTCGTTTACTTATCATGGGCGGTTTCTTGAGGCTCGTCAGACACACCGGATGCATCAGATCCGTGATAGCGTGTCCCTTAGAGTGCGATGAACCAAGACCTGGACCCTCGGCTGCCTTCAAAACTGCAGGAGCAGAATTCGCACCCATCTGGGATGTGGTGACCGGCCTGGGATAAAATCCAATGCTAGGATTCGTGAGAGGCGGTTCGGAGATTGCTGCGCCTTGTGGCGCTCAACTGAACAAGTGATGGCGCGGGATCTTCCGTTCAGCTTTGAACCAAGTCAAGGAAATGGGCGATAATATCGCCAGTGCAAGCCGTATAAAGGGTGAACTCGTTGGGCCAAATGGCTCTGAAGCAGAGCGGATGCTGGCAGATGATTCCACGGGATTACTTCAGAGACAGATAGCAAGACCTGCCTCAATGACACTTTGATCTGGACTCGCCCCCTTTTAAGCACGGACGTGCGGCTGAAATACAGATTTGCACTATCGATATCTACCCTGTCAGCCCAGAGACAGCCTCTTGGAACCCGCTAACATTTAAACCTCAGAGTTTCTCCCAGCCGTCGCTTCCCATGAGCTAAGATGCGTGTTTCTTCAGTGAAAATGACGATACCGCGGCTAAGCTTCCTACTCCTCAATGTGGCCCTAGTGCTCCCAGCCCATGCTAAACTAGGCGAGTGGCTAAGCAACCCCCCTTACGCCAACGGCGGGACTGCCCAGGAGCAAATCAGATGCTACGCCCTCCCATACGGTGCCATCGGCTTCGCGAGCCACGTGCTGACCTACTTCACGGCGTTCATGCTCTCGCGCGGGCGCAACCCAATCCTGTTCTGGAAGCGCCTCCGCCACCGACGCTACAACCTAGCCGTGGCCATCGTCGGCTTCCTCATGACATTCCCGCTGACAGTCATCACCATGGTGCGGTGCCGCAGCACCTGGGGCTTCATCCTGGTGGCCGTGTGGAAGCTGGTCTTGTCCGTCACACTGACCGGCATGACCATCCACGCAGCGCACATGATCTACGACGTGCCGAAGCCTCCCAAGACAGATGCCGAGACGAACCCGGCCACGGGCAAGGCGCCCCTACCGTACATCTCCCCTCGGCACGGCGCCAACTTCACCGAATACCAACCCATACAAGAAGCAGAGGCGATAACAAATCATCCTGAGTACAAAAGGCAGTTCCTCCGGATTTGGTACTGGACCTTTCTCTACTTCGTCGGCGCGGTCCTGGGCTTCGTCGGCATCTGCAACATCATCTCCAAGCACCTGCCGTCCAACCAGCAGCTGCGGATCGTCACAGGCGTCTTTGGCGGACTGGTGCTGTTCATCATGCTTTGCGTCATGGTCCTCTGCTTTTGCGCCATGTCTGGCAAGACGGGATGCATGGGCAAGTTGGGGTTTTCGGTGCTGGCCTGCGGGGTGGTGACGGTTTTCTTGCTGACGGTGCTGTTTGCGTTCTATACCGACTGGGCTCTGGCAGCGCTGGCTGGCGGTGATCTGGTAGGGAGGCCCGGCGGGGAGAATGCGGCCGTGTATTGGGCCTATTTCGCGGCAAAGAGGTTACCCATGGTTAGTTTTTGATTGGATAATACTGATATATGTCATTGACGGAGGTGGGAGAGGGTCGTAGTGGGCAATCTTGGGCGGAAGGCCTGATGTTAATATCCGAGATGGCATCTGTGTACAAAATTGCATCTATCCTATCTGATGTTTAAGAGGCGTACAGGGCGCAGCTTTTGCTTCCGCGACGGGTAGCGCGTAAGCGGACACTGCCTGTTAATTAGAATGATAGATGGCATGCGGCTACAATGGCCGGGCGTCGATCGACTTGGGCATCCAGGACCGCCGCATCCGGGGCGCAAGTCTGCGGAATACAATCTGAGCGCTCTCTCTGCCGTTCCCTAAGGGAGGAAACACCGCACCAAGAAAAAGCGTCTTCCAGTCAACGGACAGACCCACCTTCTTCTGCCTCTCTTATGCCCTAACTTCTCCACATGCATGCAGACATTAGCTTACAGCAACCGACGGCTCTTGGACCAGCTACGCAGCCAAATCCCCAACAGTTTCAGGGCAACTTGGCCGAGTGGTCTAAGGCGATGCACTCAAGGAAAACTATCCTTACCCTTCAAACGGGAAGTATTGCATTCTCGCAAGAGGCGTGAGTTCGAATCTCACAGTTGTCAGTGGTGTTTCCCTTCGGGGACTCTCTTCGCTCTTTTTCTCTACCGCCCTCGGGTTCCCAGTTGCTAACCTTTTTGAGTCTTCACGATAATTACTGGCGGGTCTTTAGTCATTCTCCGCTCTAAGGCTGGGTAATAATGTAAGGCAAGTCATCTACTCACACCCCTATCGGCGTACCCGATTCTTTATTGACGGCCGTAGAAAGCTAGGATATCTATCCTGTTTCAGTAATTTTTGCGCGGCTACGGATGTTCTCGAATCATTCCCCGCATCTATTTTCCAAGCGACCCTATCAACCAATTCCGTATGCCGGACCCGAGGTTCAGGATAAATTGCCCATACATTAATCTTGCGCGGCCGCGCCGGTTCGCTATATATCGTCTTGGAGTCGAAAAATCAGCTCCAATCAGAGAATAGCTTTCCCATCGCACCCCAAGTGTAAAAAGTATCGAGTCGCGAGCTAGTCGAGATAGAGTCCGGAGCGCCCTCGTGTAACAATATCAGTTCCCTTTTCCCCAGCTCCTCCCAGCCGAACAAGGACCTTTGCTTTAGACCCGGTAGATGAACACGTGCATCTGAACTCTATGTCGCAGTAGAATTCGCCCTCCGCAGCGTTGCGTCCGGGGAACAGGAATGCCTTGTCTACAGCAGCACCGGCCGGGTAATAACATGGCCGCTAAAGTGCCATTTCCAGAAGTTTCCGGGTAAGCTGCCGAGCGGTTGCAAATGTGCCTTGCTGTACAGGCAACGGTGTAGCCTTTCAGAGATAATCCACTTGGGATGAAGCCTGGCCAAGTCCGTTTCGGCGGCTGTTCCAATCAAGGATAAGAAGGGGGTTAGTGCCCCTGAATCCTCCCGTGCGGCTCAACCACACCTGGGCAGCAGTAGATCACCCTTGGCCTCGACTCTGAAACAATGCATCTCCCGAACATTATCGTATCATTCGCCTTGGCCGGTCTGGCCGCGGCTGGGCCGGTGCAGGTTGCTGAACGGCAAGCCGAGAAGCTGAGGATCAGTATGGGCCCCTTGCACATACGGGCTGAGTACCGTCGGGCTGACTAGCACAGTGCCCCTTGGCGACAGCATCACCGAGATCACCTGCTGGCGCGCCTTCGTCTGGGATCAGCTCACTGAGGCCGGCTATGCCGACCAGGTGCAGTACGTGGGCTCGCAGAACAGCAACCCGCAAAACTGCCGGCCGAACACCGCCAACTGGGACCAGCACCACGAGGGCCACTCGGGCTGGCTCGCCATCGACATTGCCAACAACTACCTGGAGAACTGGCTCAGGAGCACGCCGGCCGACATCGTCATGTTCATGCTGGGCACCAACGACGTCTTCCGCGGCCGGAGCACCAACGACATCATGGCTGCGTACACCAAGATGGTCAACATCATGCGCGCAGCGAACCCGAACATGAAGATCATCGTGAGCACTCGCCCGGCCTAGAGCGCGACGAAAATGTGTAACTGACAGTCCGCAGGTCGACCTCGTTATCCCGCTCAGCTTCGGCAACGCGGGCATCGAGGCCCTCAATGCGCGCATCCCCAAGTGGGCTGCGGGGCTCAACTCGACCGAGTCGCCCATCGTCATCGCCGACTGCTACACGGGCTTCCAGGCCTCGGACCTGCGCGACGGCGTGCACCCCTCCATCTCGGGCGACCGCATCATCGCCTCGCGCGTCGGCCCGCTGCTGCTGAACTATGTGAGTCAATCGCTAGGGCAGTAAAGGAAACCCAGGAGAGGGAAGGAAAGATGTGATGAGGCAGGGATCGAGTTAGATATGTAAAAGCCAATGCTAGGTAGCAACGCTATTAAACATGATAACAATAAAAAGGAAGGGGAAAAAATGATAGTTGATTAATTTTCACCCATCTGGTGAGAAAAATAAGTATTCAGGGCGCTGAAGACTGAGCACTAAAGAATATACTCACAGCGTCGTCTCCCTCGCCCTGAGGGGCCATGTCCTCGGCCGGCTCTGGCTTCCTGGCTAGGGCCCCGGCCTTGACCTTCTTCTCCTTTTGTATTTGGCGGCGGCGGCGGTTCTTGGCCTTCTTGGCCTCAGTCTTCCATAATGTCAGCAAAACATTTAAATCTTTGCCGCTTATCTCCGAGTATGAGTGGACTCACCCTCCTCCCCTCCTCCTCGATTTTGTTATTGCCCTGCTTTGAGCGATTTCTAGTCAGTTCCCATGGATCACAACCGCGAATGTTTGACAATGGCTCACGCTGCTGCCGGTCTCTTTAGCCGACTGCTATGCCAAGTCAGTATCCAACTTTCCCAGGAACCAGGGCAGGGTTGCTGGAATGCTTGCCGCCTTGTTCTGCTTACTGGCATTGCCAATATCACCGGCCTTCTTCTATCATCCAGTCAATGAATTGTCGACGGAACCGGCACGAACACCAACGCCCATTGGACCGGTTGTTGAATATAGTAGACTACAAGATAAAGACAAATGAACAGGGACCGAGCAGAGCGCAGACAAAAGTTGTCGAGAAACACTTCTCGCAAACGAGGGACGCCGCAGCTGATGGCTAGCGGAGGCGGTAGGTGGGTACTCACCGGCCGCGCCGGGCGCCTGCGGGGGTTCACCGCGATTCCGATATTGGCGGCAAAGGTCGCCGCCGCTTCGACCGAGGCATTGCCTCGGTCGACATTGATAGTATATTTTGAATTGACAGACACCGATTTCACCGTTATTTACTTTTATGCCACCCTTTCCGAGCTTCGCTATCTTCGTTACTTACTTACAGCGGCTGGGAAGGGGGCCAGGGGAAGATGGGATGAGAATCTAAATCGAATAAATTTGCTAGCTGCGTAGCGATACAAGTCGGTTAAATCAACGCAGATGAAGTTCGGCGCAGTACTTCGACTGGGAATACGAAAATAATCAGCTCTTACCTGGTGCGATGGTATTGGATGGGTGGAAGGAAGGGCGAGAAGAGATGAAAGAGTTTTGTGGTTATGTGGTCGACACGACTGCAACTTCCTCCATTCTCCTTCCCCCTACTTTAATTACTTCCCACGTTCCAACCTGCCTGAGGCCTCGAGACCGGCTCAGGCTCAATGCGTACCGCGTCGCTCGCGCGATGGAGGGGCTCAATAGGCTCAATAAAGGTAACAGTTTCTGTTTTCTATGTCATTCAAGCTGTGTTTATTAGCTTCCGAAGACCTTGTCCGCATACAGATAAGCCTTTCCTCCCATACATCGTGGATACTAGTTTTAGGCATGCTGAGACTCTGCTGAGAGAAATGTTCGAGCAGGCCTACGTAGTTATCACATTCTCGCCTTAATCCCAACCAACCTTCACAGTTCGGACCGTATTCATGCACATATAACTCATTTGAAGACAGTACAGAAACGAACCACGGCTGTTCTTCCTATAACTGCAAGAGATTGACTTCTCCGAAACCACTCCCCTCTGCGGGCTAACACCTCTCCCAGTTTTTCTCTGACCTTCATTTGTGGGGTGCATCTCCCCTATTGCTTGTCACGGCTAGCCACACTACGATATACTGATTATCGTTCAAACTGCAGAGAGATTTAGACATGGTAGATTGCTGTTTGCTTCTAAAACTAAAGTCCAACTGAGGTTACTAAGCGTACAAACTGTCTAACTCCAACATGTGATAAATACAACGTCCCAATGGTGATGAGCTGCATATCTCGGCTGGCAGGAACAGTCACGTCCAGTTATGATGAAAAATCATACCTGAAGTGCCCGGATTTTGTGGGGACGCAAATGTCGGCCATCAACAAACTTCCCGAGGGTTGGGGGGGTGATGCATTCAGACGCGCTCCAAAACTAAGGCGACATTAAACGATTTGTTGGTGTATGTATGTGCATCGCTTTCCAAGAAGCCTATGTGATCGAGATGGTCTGGGTTGGTGCGAAGAACTCCTGGGGGATGGTCGCGGTGGAACACATATATGAAATCACCTTTTCTTTCATGAAAGGGTACTAGAGTGTAGGCGCAGCAGTAAAGTGGAGGAGTTCGTTCATGGTGCTCATGAATTTGAAGTTCGTCTCGAAGATCTGGACGAAAGAGATGGGACCGTTGGCGCCCCCCGGGGGGGTGGGGACGGGCGGTTGCGGGATGTGGGTGCTCGTATCAACTACCGAGCCGCCGTTGTCTCGAAACTTCGGTGAGTGGGAATGACGCACTACAGGATGACGAAGAGTGGTGATGGAAATTGATAGTCATCGAGGTAGGTAATCGCTTCGGACTCCTCGATGCAGTCGTCTACGAGGCCCTGAGCATTACTCCGAGCCTTCGAATAGCTGGGTCCATGCACAACAGGCCCTCAGTAGTCACCCAAGGTATCCCAAACATGCTGGAAGAGTCTCTTGAAGACCACATATTGGCATCGCGCCAGTTTCTTCAAGTGCACAGTAGGCTCAGGGATCACGAGCTGAGTCATGGTCAATTTCACAAAGAATATGACTTGAAATAAAATACAAAGATTATTTTTGCATCGGTTCTAACAGTATGATTGTTCACGACAACGTGCCGAATTCGAAGATGTTGGAGTTGCAGTCGTTTCTCGACGATGAGGTCTGCGAGTCATCTACGAGAAGCTGGGGAGAGCGCGATCTGTCCAAAACGGTAAAGGGCCTTCAGCGATGCGTGTAGGGAAGCAGGCGCATTCCCATGATGCCATTGTAGTGCAGTGAGTCACGATGTCCATCGGTTTACGGAAGGATCAACCCGATGAGCAAAGAACCGAGTTTCCCATCTCAAGATTTGCTTCCCGCCTTGAGTGTGAGTGCCCTTCAGTCATGGCAAAGGGATCAAACAGCTCGTTGAAGTCTTGTAGTTAACAACGTGGAGCCGTCACCGACCGGGAGGTCTGGTGCCGAGTCCTATCAGGCTTTCTCCCAACGGCCTCCATTGACCACCGACTGGAGGGTATTTATTAGAGCTGTTCAACGGTGTTTGCTTATGCATCCAAGTTAAATACCTCGGTCTAGATGACGTTGCACAGAGGCTCAGAGGGTTTTGATAAGACGGCATGGATAGAAGAGAGAGCACGGGGAACTTCCGTGTCACACCCTCGTCAGGCCAACTACTTGGAGTGGCAACTTCCCACCGAAGTTCCATGTTATCAATCAACAAGTGCCTCAGCACCCGATACGATTGGTGGCTTGCTCACTCGGCCTTGAACTGTACGCTGATCCTCCCACTGCCACGCTTGTATTCTTCTACAACCCCGACCCAGTCAAGATTGGAAAGACCTAGTATAAAACTACATAGTTAGGAAAGAAATAGCAGAAAACCGGCGCTAAAAGACGATAGACGCAATCAAGACGATCCTTAGAAACTCTTTGGCACGTCCTCGCTTGCCAATCTCTCGCGTATTGACTCTATCTCCGGGCAGTGTCGCAATTGCCAAGTCGACATGCGGGTAGACCTGGCTTTTTACGCATTGCGGAAAGCGCGAGGCTTTGATATTGGAATCGAGTCGTAGTCGCTTGACCAGAGGTTCCAGTGACCGGGTAGCCCCATTCAAAGTCTTGGAAGCGGGGATTGGGAAACCAACACCGGATATACTTACGCATTGGAAAGAATTTATATTTTAATTTTAAGTCACCAAAAAAACTCAACTAAATAGCAGCAAAATCTAGAAAATTCTAAAAAGCATTCCAGAATCTTTTCTTGGTTAACAGGATAACCCTTCTAAGGGAGAATTTCGGCAAAATCTCCGGTACGGGGAGTCGAACCCCGAGCTTCGCGGTGAAAACGCGATATGTTAACCGTTACACTATACCGGATAGCAGCTATGCGTTGAGCCACAGTGGCTTGTCATTGGGTGGGGTGAGGCTGTTGTAGATAGACTTAAAGGGGCTGGTGTGTACTTTACGGGTTTAATTTGGTATAAGTCGCGAGGGCAACGGACTTAGAACTGGTCACCTAAGAGTGTTGGGCCACAGAGTCGCTCACCTGGTAATTGGAGAAAGCATTACTACTTAGATACGTCTATAAGCTCTTAACCCAGACCAGGCATGGCAAAGCTATCTTATAAGTATCTAGATATTAACTACTTAAATCTTTACATTGGGTTGCATTATTAAAATATGTGGTAATGCTAGGAGCAACGACGTGAGTGTGCCTTCCTCTTTCACTCGTTGCGCTGCACACAGAGGGGCAATTCACCACAATTTTGAGAGCTCTAGCAAACCCTACGGCCTCAGGCGAGAGCGGCGACAACAAAGCCCACCGTCCATCTAGAACAACAATGCAAGTACAGAGCATGACGAAAGTTAAATCTGGAGGGAAAAAAGAAAACATACAACACGGAGGATTCCCCAGTCGTCACCGACCTGAGTACTAGTTCCGCGGTCAGTAGCTTATCTAAGGGAGAGCGAACGGGATCCCGAGTTTTCTACTGCCTATGGCCGTATGTGACAGCTCTGAGCAACAGGCTACCTCAAGGAGTCACTGCCTGCATCACGGCCAAGTCGGAGATACCCAACCCCTTTTCCGTTCTGCTGTCCATGAGCATCCAAAATAACCAGCCTCAAAGCCTCGCGCGCATATTGTACACCAGCTTGTCAATAGCCATCCCCTTCCTACCGTCCAAGATCCCCCAATTCACCCAAAGCGCCTTCTGCACCTCCTTCAAGCCCAGCATTATCTCCTTTTCCTCCTCCGGCCCCACTTCCATCACCCCCTCACTTCTGTGCTTGATAATCCCCCAGGGGCCTTCATCGACACCGCACCTCATCCACTCCTTGTCTTCCGCCACGGGCGGCGCCGGCACCTTGCCCTGGTTTACGTACTCCCTCACTACTTTGGCCGTGCACCTTGACGCAGCAGCGATGGTGCAGTGCCCCTCGGAAAGCTGCTCCACCAGCCCAGCGTCTTTGAATTGCAGCGCCATTTTGACGGCCGCGGCGAGCGGGGTGACGGGGTCGTAGGTGCTTGAGAGGAAGAGTAGGGGGAAGGCTGTTTCAACCTGATCTTGGCTGCTGGGGTTTGGCGAGATTGGGGTTGACCAGGGATGCTCGGGTACGGGGTGCGGGCCGTAAATGTCCCAGCCATTGCACCTTATCATGAGGTTTATCCTGGCGTGCTCCTTGTTAGCTGGTTTTTTTTTTTTTTTTTTTTTTTTTCAAAAAAAAAAAAAATCGCCGGCGGGAGGGGGTTCAATGGCTGGGAACAACCCACCAGATATCGGCAAACTGGGATATCGAGGCCATGTCCTCATAGGCAGACGCTATCTCTGCAAGAGTAAGATTCATCTGGTAAGGGTTGCCTGTCAGCAGTTGAAACCCAGAGGCACGGGCCTTACTTACCGGCTGCGTCTTATCACCACACATTATGGTTCGTTGCGCGTCCGAGGATAAAGACGCAATGGCTGAGTTGCCCGGTAGCTGACACATTAGGCTCGCATCCAGGAACAGCTCCCCAAGCTGTTCGACCTTGCCCTGATAAATGTAATCTAGCAGTGCC
This sequence comes from Madurella mycetomatis, assembly GCA_022530565.1. Taxonomy (NCBI): domain Eukaryota; kingdom Fungi; phylum Ascomycota; class Sordariomycetes; order Sordariales; genus Madurella; species Madurella mycetomatis. The sequence continues at coordinate 5,878,957 of JAJTVB010000003.1, read as the reverse complement.
GCAGCCACCGGGAACCCTTGGTTGGGGCCGTACAGCAAGGAAAACACGACAAGCTTGATGAGGTCGGAACGGAGGATGATAGGGAAGAAGTTCTCGGGGTGGGTAAACGTGACTGGGCTGCTCTCAAGCCGGTCCATGATCCCGTCGTACCGTCGGTGAACGTCGGCAGCGGTGTCTCCCTCACGGTACAGGGCGCACTTCTTGCCGGCCTCGGCGCAGTACGAGAACAGCTGCTTGAGGACATTGTCCGTATCGAGCAGACTTTCCTGCCAGAACGGGCCGACGTAGAATTCGGCGTCCACGACGCCATCAAGGATCATTCTCCCGGCGCGGTCCGGGAACATCTTGGCAAAGGTAGCACCCAGGAAGGTGCCGTACGAGAAACCCCAGTACACGAGCTTTCCCTTGAGCGCGCTAGGCGGCAAACCTTCGCTCTCTCTCCAGCGATCCCACGCGTCCACGATGCTGACCATGTCACGCGCTACGTGCGCCGTGCTGGCGTGTCCGAGGATGCTCTGGCTGCCCATCTGGGCGTCCTTGCTCCGGCAGAGGTCATTGACCGCTCGTTGGCCAGCCTCGAGGAACTTGAGCGCCACGTTACTCGAGTTCACGGAGCCGAAGACGGAATTCATGTTGTCCCATTCCATTCGGTGCATGAAACCCGAGGCAACATCCTCGGGACAGCCATCGCAGGCGGGTGGCTTGGCCCAGCAGTCTGCGCGAGGCGTGGTAAACGCGATACCGCGCGGGTCGAACCCGATTATGGGTTGGTCAGAGCCCAAGACTTTTTGCACGGCCGATCCCAGGGCGAGGGTCATCAAGACGCCCGACCCGCCCGGCCCGCCGGGATTGATCAGCATGGGGGACTTTGGCGCCGTCTGCGCCTCTGTCGAGTCCTGTGCGGGGAGGAGAACAAGTGCGATGTGGACCTTTGGATTGCTGCTCGATTGGCTGAGCGGACGGTTGTAGTCCATAGGCACCGTTAGGCGGGCACATTTGAACCTTGGATTAAGGAGTCCGTAGCAAGAGTGCCATTCAAGCTCCTCGCTCGGCGTGATCTTTCGTCCGCGTCAGTTAGTGTTCTCGCTCGAAATGAGACTTAGTTTAGCACAAACGTACCGACTCCCACGGGTTCATGGGATCATCGCTAGTGTCATTCGTGCCATTGTGGCCACCTCGCGTCCCGATGCCGAAAAGGCGGATACTAGGCAGGCTGCCTAGGAATACTAGCCCGATGAGGATTGCGGCTAGTTCAATGCCTAAGCGCCGGCGCGGTCTTGAATCGCGTCGTCGTTCGGATGCCTGCGTCTCAGCCCACGCCGGGCCGCCGGGGTGTTTCTCGTCCATAACCTCTGGCGGGTTATAGCGTTGTGGATTCAAACTTATAGAAGCACTTGAGTTGGGGTGGAGAAGTCTCAGTTGGCACACGGTCTCAGGGTTGGGATTTCACAGCTTGACGAGTGGAACCCAGACGCAACCCCGCACAGGACTGGCAGTTTGGGAACCAGGCAGCAGCGCCGCTCGCTGCGGCCCCATGTCCCCAGGAAGGGGCAAAGGCGGGCCATCTTCACCCCGCCAATGTGAACGAGGCAAGTCGGCCATGCCATTCGAGCCTGTGCCGTTTACACACATTTGATATTGCTATCAATCCCACTCCTCCTGAAGCGGTATCCAATTAACATCAACAATACGCGGGCCTCGAATATGTATCTCCCTGTCGTGCACCATTCAAATAGAGGATATCTCAAGATGCCCGCTTGCCGATTCCCCATCCAAAATCCTGCGCCGGTCAAGCCAAAAACTTGGTTTCTCCCTGTTGGAACAACCAGTCCCGGTTTGCATCCACCATGAAGTCGGTAATGTTAAACTCCCCACCAAGGACAGCATTATTTGCACAGCCTGTTTCCACTCCACCGCCACCTCCACCGCCTCCATTACTCACAGCAGGACCCGGATCCGCATTCATACCCGGCGGCAGTCTCGGCACATTAAAAAAGTCAAACACATCCAAATACTCAAGTTCGTTTGGCGCCGGCGTCCTTGCAGGCGTGACGCTCGCGAACCGGCTCTGCCAGCCCCCTCCCACGGTACCGGCGCCGGCACCTCCCCCGCCGCCATTTACTCCCCCTGGAACGTGCCTCGGCGCGCGGCTAATCAGAAAGTCCAGATCAAACGCCGTCCGGCGCATATCCGCCAGTATCTTCACGCTGCTCGGCGTCTCGCCGCCGCCCTGGCGCTCGCTGTCGCGGTGCTCGTCCAGCACGCGGCTCAGGAGGGAGCAGTAGCGCGCCGCGACTGGCCAGTACCTGCCCATCTCACGCAACGTGTCGACAAACGAGCTGATTTGCGGGCTGAGCTTGCGCTCGACGGTGCTACCGTGGACGAGCAGCACGCGCGCGGCGACCCACAGAGTGAAGGCAAAGGGCGGGCCGAGCTTGACCAGCAGGCCGTTGGCCACGACAAAGTCGCACAACGCGGTAATGTTCTCGACGGCGGTGTGGCAGCGCTGCGAGGCGCTGTAGCTGGGCGTGAAGATGGGCGAGCGCGTCGTCGGGTACGCAGCCGACGAGTGCAGCCGGATAACGGCGGTATGGTACGTCGCGTGGAGCATGACCCAGCCGCAGTTGAGCGTCTTGGCCGAGCCCGGCTGGAACAGCTTGGCCATGTTGCCGTACTCGCCAGGCAGTCCAAACTTCCACGCCGCTAGCATGTTGTCCAGCTCCTTGTAGCGCATCTGCCACGTCTCGACGTCTGACAACGCGCTAATGTCGACAGGTTGCTTGAGGAACTTGTGGATCTTGGAGAGGATGCCAAGGATCTCTATGTAATAGCTGAACGCCCCCAAGTTTTCGGGCTTGTCGATCTCATGCTCGGGCGTGCTCCCGGACGGTCCACCGGGCCTACTATCGTCGGCACGGAACCAGCGCGTCTCGACCCGTTGGTTCTTCATCCAGAGATCATCTCGGCACGGCAGGGTGCGGTCAATCTCTCGGTCGTCGAGCGCAAACTCGAAAGCAGTCGCAATCGTGGCATAACGGTCGAGTAGGTAAACCATCCAAAACAGTCGCCGCCTCGATTCCTCTTCGATGAAATCGCGCGGCTCCGGGAGGATCATGGCGCGCAGCGTGTAGATGGACGTGTAGCTTGGCGCTACTGAGAACGAGTTGCTCTCGACGGCAAGACCCAGTTGCACCACAGCCCGCGTGATGAGCGCCATGATGTTCCACCCCGGAGGGCCGTTGCTGCTACCGCAGAGGTCCAAAGCCAAGATGACCAGCGCCTGTAACGTCTTAACTGACGAATTCTCCATGCCGTGAAGAAGCACTCGCTGCTTGGACGTGTCGTGGTATCGTCGGCGGCTTTCCTCTGTCAGTCGTGAATCAGTTGAATACCGCAGGGTGGTGGCTACTATGGCGTGCAGCAGGATCTTGTCTGTCTCCCCGATCATTGACGGCCCAAAGAGCGAGTCGAGAGTGGTTTTGCGATGCAATATCGGACACCACGTGTTAATGTGCTTGAAGTACAAATCTACTAGCCCGTAAAGCAGGTCATATGGAGGCAGCTCTTGTTCCGTCGACATCTGATTCGAGGTTTGCGGAGCTGTGGCGGTTGGGGATTGCAGAGACGGCGTAGGCCCCGTCCCATAGTATTCTTGTGCGGCGGCGCTCGGCGCCATAGCAGTCTGCATGTGGTTCCGTGGAGAGATGGTAGTGACACCTTGGAAGTTGTCGTGCGCCCCTGAGCTGGTAGGCAGCCCAAAGTCGACCGAAGTCGATGGCTTCTGGAGAAACAAGGCCGTCTCAGCCTGCGGCGTCCGGATCGGATCATGACCCGGCCGTGCAAACACGGACGTGGGAATCGCATCCCGGGGCGTGCCATGCTCACTCGGCTGGCTGGTGTTGCTGCCCCTTACGCTCGGGGGCGCATTGTAGTGGGCCAGGCCGCCGCTGCCATGACCGCTAATGGGGCTGGAGCTGGAAGTCAACGACTGCAGAATCTCGGCATGCGCTCGTAGCTTCTCCTCCAGCTTGTCCAGGCGCTGTTCTAGTTCGCGCCCGTAGCCTGCTCGCAACCCGGGCTTCTTCCGCTCCTTGTACTCGCATACCGCACTATTGCGGCTACACCACCCGCACGACGGCTGGCCGCGGTCGCATTTCACCTGTATTGGTCAGCGGCAGCAGCGGCGGAGATTGGTCTCGGGGAGGCGGGGAGGGGGGGGGGTTATCGCCGGGCGATAATCGACAACGGGTGCGCGCCGATACCTACTTTTCGCTGCTTACACAGCTCACACCTGGCCGTCGGGATTAGCACCGGGGCTTGGACTGTGCCAATTGGCGGAACGGAGCTGGTCACTCACGAGACGGAGATTGGCCGCTTGCGCTTGCCGAGGCGTGCAGCCTCGTGCTGGTCTTCGTCGTTGTCGACATCATCGGCGCTCTGGTGGCCTCCGTCGTCGCTGTCGGCGGGGTCCGCCTGCGGGTGCGAGGCCTGCGGTGAGTGCAGCTGATGGCCGTTGTACCGGGGAGCTTGGGCCTGCATCGTGGCCGGCGCGCCAACGGCGAGCGGATCGCCACCTGTGACAGCGGTCACCAAGGGACCGAGCGGGACTGGCGAAGCTGTTGGGCGGGTGGAGTGCAAGGGAAAGCCACAAGCCGAGCCCCAAAGGTCGCCGCGTCTCTGCTCGGGTATCGGGACCGACCGACCGACACGTGCAATTGGGTCCACTCTCCCAACGGCCGCCACAAAAGCAAGACGCAGGGCGGCAGCCGATGCTCCCTGGCGCGGTTCGGGGTAATGTTGAGTAGAAGGGCGAGGCAGGCAGTGGAGAGGGCCTCGGCCGTTTTATTGCGGTGCAGATGCAACCGAACGCCTGCGGACCGTGCTTCTGAGTTAGAACGATGTGGGGAAGCGAGATTGCGGAGAGGAGGGTTGCACGAGTCAGCTGCTAGCGGGCGGGGACGGTGCAGGCAACTCCCGTTCTCCTCCCGCTTCGACAAACTGCTGTTGGAGCTCCCGGCGGTCAAGCACCCGGAAACTTTGAGACAAGATGGGTATCGGCGAGGCAGCGACTGGCCCGTCGGGAAACCGTGAGTAAGACACGAGCCCCGACCGCGCAGCACAGTCCGCCGGCGCCTCTGCCCCGCTACTGCCTGTCCGAACCACCCTCTCTGCCACATCCGATGCGTCTCGATCGGCGGGACGCAGGCGAGCCCGAGATCCCATGCGGCCCAGTCCACGTGCACAGGAGCATGAAGCGTGCGGGTGCCGAGCGTTCCCAATGGATGACTTGCAGCCATCCGCCGAGCAATGCAACCCAAAAGCTTGCACCTGACGCTCCCGGAGCTTGTGTAGAAGCCATTGGCGAACCGCAGGATCCGACGACAGCAGCAGACCTTGATTCAGGACGTCGAACCAGGGACCCGTTCTCGGATTGGTAATGGCACGGAATAATTTCTCTTTTGCTGCGCTCTAGCCAGTATTGATTCTCCCGGTGGTTGATGCGACAGTCGAACCTTTCTTCCTCGATCCCTTATCGCCGGTTGGCGCGGGTCATGTAGCCAATGGATGGGACCATTAGCGAAGGGGATACGAGCCCTGCTTTGTCGTCCACCAACCGCCGGCGTATCCAAGTTACGTGTCTGGCAGCTCTAGCGCGATCCTCCAATGCAGGCGTTTCTCGCGAGACTCGCAAAAGGTGGGGTTGGATGTTGCGTGCGTCGAGCCTCAAACGACACGGACAATGGGCTCCACGTCCCATAGCCACCGCTCTCTATCGTCGGGATATCACTGACCGACTTTGTTGCTCGCTCCATTCCGGAGCCCCACATGATTCCATCAAGCAAACCAGATCCAAGAAATAAGGCGTCCGTCCCGCCTCAATCGATTGGATTGTCTCACCATCTCTCCCCGCCAAGAAGCGATTGGGGCCTTACCTGGCTGCCGACGCTAGATATCTCTCGCCAATAGCTTTCCAGGCTGCCCAAAGGTCCCCTCAAACACCCCTCAACCATTCCGACCAACGATTTCCAGTTCCCGCAGTAGCCTAAGCCGACGTCACCATGGCTTCTGTCAGGCAGTTTCCTACCATCAGGAGCGTCAGGTCGTTTGTCATTGGAGGTGTTGGTTCAGGTGCGTGGAATAATTCAAATGGCGGCCGAGTCGCTAACGGCCCGCAGGTGGTGATTACCACAATGTAAAAGGCGGCCACTGGTGAATTGTTCTGTCGACTAGGTATCCGGCACAGAGATGCTGACCTCGCGCAGGCTGATTGACACGCCCATTTCAACGCCATGCTCAAGATGGGAGAAGTACAGAGCATCACGGACCAGCTGGGGCATCAACGTGCTCGGCTCATTCTTCGTCGAGATTGAGGCGAGCGATGGTACCGTGGGCTTTGCGACCGGCTTCGGTGGTAAGCTGTGGACACGGCCGGCTCGGCTCCGTTCATGCTATCACGGCTAACGTTGGGTGTTAGGCCCGCCGGCGTGCTGGCTCGTCCACCAGCACTTTGAGCGCTTCCTGATCGGGGCCGACCCCCGCAATACCAATCATCTCTTTGAGCAAATGTACCGCGCCTCAATGTTCTACGGCCGCAAAGGCCTGCCGGTCGCCGTCATCTCGGTTATTGACCTTGCCATCTGGGATCTGCTGGGTAAGATACGCGGTGAGCCCGTCTACAAGCTCATCGGCGGCAACACCAAGGACCGCATCGACTTTTACTGCACCGGCCCGGATCCTCCGGCGGCCAAGGCTATGGGGTTCTGGGGTGCTAAGGTGCCCCTCCCATATTGCCCGGAGGAGGGCCATGCGGGCCTGAAGAGGAATGTCGAGTTCCTGCGCAAGCACCGCGAGTCGGTTGGGCCCGATTTCCCGCTCATGGTTGACTGCTACATGTCGCTGAACGTCCCATACACCATCGAGATTGCCAAGGCGTGCGAGGATCTCAACATAAACTGGTGGGAGGAGTGCCTCAGTCCCGACGACACGGACGGCTTCGAGCAGATCAAGCGTGCCCACCCGACACTCAAATTCACCACGGGCGAGCATGAGTACTCGAGGTACGGGTTCCGCAAGCTGATCGAAGGGCGCAACCTTGACATCATCCAACCGGACGTCATGTGGCTCGGGGGCATGACCGAACTGCTAAAAGTGGCCGCCATGGCGGCCGCGTACGACATCCCGGTGGTGCCGCACGCCAGTGGCCCGTACAGCTACCACTTCGTCATCAGCCAGCCCAACACGCCGTTCCAGGAGTACCTGGCGAACTCCCCCGACGGCAAGAGCGTCCTCCCCGTGTTTGGCGATCTATTCATCGACGAGCCCATCCCGGTCCAAGGTTACCTCAACGCAAGTGATCTGGACAAGCCGGGCTTCGGCCTAACTGTAAACCCGGCGGCGAGATCGAAGCTGATTCCGAGCAGCTACCTTTTAGCGCTACCGACAAAGTCTTTGAGCCCGGCGGCTCCCGGTACCGAGGGATTAGATGCCGTGCCAAAGAAAAATGGGGTTCACGGCCCAGCGGAAAAAGTCGAGGAGCTCATCGCTCCCTAGGGTCTTGTTTGAGCGCGGCATGTGATAGCAACATGCAAGTCAACTGGATATGTAATTAATGGGGAACATGACACAGCATTATTTTATTCTTTTTGTTTTTGTTTATTTCTTGTCCACAACTGGCCCCTGAGCCAGGCCGAGGGCGCTGCAACCCGGAGGTTTCTCGTTTGCCCACGTGCCTCTCCCTTGTCCTCAGATCTTGGAACCAAACTCTAGGATTCCATGGAAACTGTTTTCATCCATCGATCCCTGACTCCCCAACCGCCTAAGCCCAACCTCGGGTTGGTGGCTGACCAGCCGCTGCCCTTGCACTCATCCTCGCTATAATTCAGGCCGAGATGTGGGTCGCGGGGATCGAGGTGGTGGGTCTGAATTGGGCTCGGGGGCTGCTGCAGGGATGAACTACCGTAGCGCCACCAGGCATCCAACCCCTGTTCTGCCAGGAAGGGTATCAAACCCATAGTAAGTACAGTATGTACTGTATGTACTGTACAGTACACTAGATATGTAATTACTGCATCATGAAATGACTTCAGTACCTACATTAGCGGCCTAGGAAGCTGCAGCTAGCACGCGGGATAGATTAACGGACCATCGCTTAAGGAACTAATTATGATACTGGATTTCGTTCCTCGATCTCCAATAATGAGCTTTTAATTACTATGTAGTTTCGTTCGTAATCGTGAACACGCCTCGCACCCTCCTTCCGATCGAGCATAGCGCCGGGCCAGACCGTCCCGCTCAACCCCGGCCCAGCACCAGAAGCATAATTGGTAAATAGAGCCCTCTCCGACGCCCTCTCTTTGTGAATCGGTTGCGATCGTCCTAGCTCATCAAAGCTTTGGAAGCCCACGCGAGTCGCAGCATACTGCCTGAGTATCAAGCAGAACGCCACAAGCTCAAACTCCATGGCCATCACCCGATCTCGGACGCCCACTACGTCTTGGGCGTCGACACGGCAAACCGCCCTAGGCGAGCAACCTGCCTGATTTTCTCGCCTCTTAGGAGCAAATCATCGGTACACGGACAAAGCAGCCCACAAGCCGCCAATGAGGGTCAGGTCGGCCATCGGAGAGCCCTCGGATAGCAAGCCAGCAGCGTCGTAGTACCTCAGTCAGGACCAGTAAAGTTTCTTTCCTTCCCAGACCAGCCGACTCTTAGCCAGCCCTCAGGCAAGGTGGAATACTGCGGCAAGACGTATCTGCCCTCGCACCCATTCTCATTGCATCTCAAATCACACAGCCCGTACAGGTTGCAGTAGCACCCGGCCGCTGATGGGCAAAAGACAGCTTCTTTGCCGAAGATAACTAGCACCATCGCAAGCTATATTTAAGCGGGCCACTCGCAGCATCAGAGACAGGGACAGATGAAACTACTCACTGTGCCACATGTACTCGAACACCCTCCCGCACAAGTCATCCGCAAGCGGCGTCTGCAACAACCAATCCCTCCAGCGGATGTAATCTTCCCTCGGCCGGCTGTGGACCGCCTCGCGTGAGACGGCAAACTGCGAGCAGCAACTGACGCCAACTTCCTGGGGAACTTCTACCCCAGGCATCAGCTCCTCGAACGCCTGCTTGAAGATCTCCTTGGTGGTGAGTTTACGACCATCAGCAGCGTTTCCATCGTTCACATCGGTGGCTGCGTCAATGCGCGGCCTGATTTCGACAGGACAACCTAGTACCCAAACGCAGCGGAGGTTGACGTAGCCCAAGGATTGGACGTAGTCGAGCTTGAGGTTGCGGAGGGTTGGAAGGGCGTCGTAATCCGGGTCATCGTTATGCCAGGCAAAGCGGGAAGCATGTACAAATATTGTCGTTGGCGTGAGGGTGTCATAGTTCTCGATAATATGGCTATTTTAAAAGGTTGTTAGGCCCCAGTGTACTGCTTCCATAGCTGGTTTTGTTTAAAATACCTCAAATATACCATGGCTTCGCGGCCTTTGTTCTTGGGTACTGTGAGCTCAGCGGAGGGGTCATCCACGACATACACGCTGCGTGACCAGTCCGGCAGATGTCGATGGACCCAAGCGGTGTCCTCGCTCCGGAGACTTGCCACAACAATCCCGGCTGCTGACTGCTTCTTTATCGGTTGGCTGACCGAGGAATGCCAGTCCCATTGCAGGCGGAATTGAAGGAGGAGCAGGCAATTGCAGACCAGCAGGACAAATAGGATGAGGATCAGCATAACCCTTCTCCCAGGGCGCATCGACATGGCGGCATTAACACCGTCAGGATTGAAGCGAGGAAGGCGAGAGAAGAAAGTTGAAGTTGACATCCTCGCTCCAGGCGGTGCAATGGGGTTCCAGGGTGTTCGCTAAAGTTGATCCCACACTGTGGGAGACGCAGTTGGAGAGAGAGAGAGAGAGAGAGAGAGAGAGAGAGAGAGAGAGAGAGAGAGAGAGAGAGAGAGAGAGAGAGAGAGAGAGAGAGAGAGAGAGAGAGAGAGAGAGAGAGAGAGAGAGAGAGAGAGAGAAGAGGGGGGGAGAGAGGCACCAACATGCGATGGTTAGCTGAGGGAAGGAGGGAGTTGTGGTGATGAGGGCAGACCACAATAAAGGGACAGAACAGATGGGTTGATGGCAGGTACTACCCGACACCAACGCAATCTTGGAGCGAAGTTCTGAACGGACCTGTCAATTAAGGTACATTATTGTATGCAAGTGACGTCCAACCTGCTACCAACAGAGCGTTGCAGCCGCCTAACGCGCTCGCAGCTTCGTGGTAAAATTACAGGGCGGCAAATCTTCAAGTATGACTGGTTAAGCCGACTCGCCTGGCATTCGCGATGCATTACTCGCGCAACGCTGATCACCAACATACATTCTGCACAGTGTCGGTTTGCTAAGTACTTTACAGACGATTGTTTAGTTGCAAGGTTTTGTGTTGTCCCTCTGCTTCTGGTACTAATTACCGCAGCGCTGCTTTCGTGGTCAGGTATTTCTTTCATCGCCACCTCATCTCTTGCGCTCTCCAACTTTCCAGTCCTCTCTCGATCATTGGGATACGTTACTTGGTCATTTGACAGCGATTTTGTTGCACAAGGCTGTTTACTTCCACTTAGAGTACCAAAGTATTAGCATGAGCTGCGGGAGAGATGCCTCCAAGTTCCAGCTCGCAATACGAGAATGCAATTTCCCTTCTTTTTGGGAGAGACTTGTGTTCCGATGCTTTCGGCCCAGATGCAAGTGACCAAGGATGCAGTCCGAGTCTAACCCTCTGCTGTAAGGGCCCCGTGCTTCCCTTACGACTCCGGCGCTGACGAACCTCCAGGCGTACGGCGAGGTCAGCAATATCCTACTTGCCAGCAATCCCTAGGAAAGGGCTGGTGCTGCGTCGGAAAGTGTGTTTCCAGGCTCCTAACCCCCATTTCCACCTTTTTATAAATTTCCTGGCACACAACAGACCGTTGAGCTCAACTAATGCCTCGTTGTTATCCTACGGCATCCGCTCACCGTTCCCTGCAAACAGCAACCTAACCGACAACTGCTACGTCGACCAGCCCTCCGTTTGCGAGGAGCAGAACTCGGTTCCCTGCATTGATCCCGCCGAAGATACCACCGAAGCATGTTGTCCACGCCTAACAAGCTGCGCGTCAGGCTTTAAGGCGAGCAAGGAAATGGTCCGCTGTAATATACAGTATTCCGATCTCCAGAGGGCGGCTGGGTCTGAGCCGTCGCTGCCGGCGCCGGCCACAGCGAGATCGACTAGCTCTAGCGTAACAACTACTAGTACGAGTAGTACGGATTCGTCAGTAGGTGTGACGAGCTCGATCGATCTGGTACCTTCAACCGCAGCTACTAGTACTGCTGGAGATATTCTGCAAACGCCGATTTCACCCGATGCAAACTCGCAGGGTCAAAGGATGTCAGGACAATGGGAGGGGGCGGGGCTGATTGCGGGTGCTGCAGTGGGAGGGACGCTGGGGCTCGTGGCGCTGTTAGTGTTGGGATATTTGCTCTTTCGAAGATTATTGAAAGTGAGGCAGCAAGGCGGTTATCCTCCACCGCCCGACGCGTCTCAATCGGCATACTGGTATCACGATTATCCTCAGACGACAGCGGTTGTTGGGCCGGCTGGTTATAGGTATCCGGGGCAGTGGACCGAGCTGGAAGGGGTCATGGCAAAGCATGATCATCAGCCGATTGAACTGCCAGCTGCGAGGTGAACCTGTCGCAAGCGGCTGAGCGCGGGCTTGGCGGTAGCATATGGTTGGGGAGTCATTGCGTAGCTTGCCTCTGGGCGTTAGATGTGATAACAATGTTCCGTTCTTGCCACGGATGTATTAAACATATACAGGTTCAGTTAGGTTCAGTGCACTTTCGGAAAGCAGAGAAAATTGGGCTTGGCGACTAGGAAGCGGTGTTATGCTGCTGAAGGATCACAAGTCGCATCGACAAGTTTCTCAAGTAGACAAGCGAGCCCCTTTATCGCCTCGATAAATAGGAGATTTTTCCTACATAGCACGCATTTGGGAAATTCTAAAAAAGCCAAGCCGATTAGGCCTGTTAGTGCCATTAGAGCCCCCCTAAAATGAAGCCATCTACGGAATCCAAACCAAAATAGGGGTCACCACTAGTAAGTGGATCTAACTATTGAGTTGGAAAAGCTATCCCCAAGGATCCAGGCCCTCTGACTAGAGGGAGCTCCGTACGTACATATTGTTTTGACGCTATAACGGCTGCAGGGACCTAATTTGTTGTAATTAGTGTCGTCTTACTAGTCTTGCCTATCTACTCTGCCTAGATAATTTGTTGTCTTTGTCCTCCGCCTTGTTTTGATGGGTCCTATGAGGGTGTAGACGTGTTTCTGCACCGTTTCAGCATAGCTAGAATGCGATCCTAATAGACTACCCAATTTACGTGTACGGATAGGACTGTGTCAGTTATAGCATATACGTATATCACCAAGTTAGGAGCAATTGTCTTTTAGCCCACTAGTTTGAGGTCTGTCTTCCGATTCTAGAACCTCTAGGTCTCCCAAAGTGCTTATCCAGAATGCCTTAAGTCCACCATAATCATCATCTATAGTTAGTAATTAACCTCGATAACTTCTCTTATTTACGGTTGTTACGTCCTCTCTTCGGACTAGTCTCTACCTAACCTTCGTATTGCCCTTTTGGATCAGTTCGTGTACGCCCGACTTCCAGAACGAAGAAATGTGTCGTGTCAGTGTATAGGTCCCGCGCCAACCCTGTACTGCCGAGCGCCCCACCTGTTGCATCAATCCATGCTGTATTTACCCCGCGGTCCACGCCCCTCACTGTGTATATAGATGGCTCCTCCCAGTGGGATCTAGACCCTAAAACACTGAGCAAGTACTCTCACCTCCCACCAAAGAGTACAGCAAGTTAAGAGAGAACCATGCCTGTAGCCAACCTCCTCGCCGGCAAAACTGCTATCATCACGGGTGGGACAACCGGCATCGGCCGCGCCATCACCCTCGCCTTCCTCGCCCAAGGCTGCTCCGTTGCGGTCAACCACCTCGACCTCGAAAAGGACAAGCCGCACCTCGCCAGCCTCATTGCCGAGGCCGCCTCTCTAAAGGAAACCAACCCCTCGGCAGGCTCGCTCGCCCACCTCGCAGGCGACGTCCGCGACCACACCACCGGCGCCAAGCTCGTCGCCTTTGCCCTCTCCTCCTTCTCCTCCCCGCGCCTGGACATCTGCGTCTCCAACGCCGGCGTCTGCACCTTCGCCGACTTCCTGTCCCTGGAGCCGGACCTGTTCAGTACAACCGTGCGGACAAACCTCGACGGCGCCTTCTACGTCGTCCAGGCGGCCGCGAGACAGATGGCACTGCACCAGTCGCCGCCTGGGGGATCCATCATCGGCATCTCCTCCATCTCGGCCCTGGTGGGCGGCGGGCTACAGACGCACTACACGCCCACGAAGGCAGGGGTGCTGTCGCTGATGCAGAGCACGGCCGTGGCACTGGGCAAGTACGGTATCCGGTGCAACGCGCTGCTGCCTGGTACCATCAAGACGCAGCTGAACGAGGAGGATCTGAGCGACGAGGGCAAGAGGTCCTACATGGAGGGGAGGATCCCTCTGGGTAGGATAGGGGAGACGCGGGACCTGGCGGGGCCGGCTGTGTTTTTGGCTTGCGAGGAGTTGAGTGGCTATGTGACGGGCGCACAGCTGTTGGTGGATGGGGGGTTGTTTGTTAATCTGCAATGAGGGAGACAGGGTTGTGATGATGATCATTGTCATAGTTGCTTATAGAAAATTTCATGGGCCGTTCTAGTTACCTATCTTAGGGTGATCTTCAACTCGCTCAAAAAGTCACACCTACCGGCCCTCGTGGCCACCCCATCCATGGTACCATCGAAATACGCTTCCTCTACAAGCAAAAGAAATGCTCTGTCCGTCAAAATATCTCCGAGGCAAGTTCAAGTGGCCTCTGTACGAATGAGATCTGTCCCCCAACAAAAAAATATGACGACCCGCTGCGCGGTCCGGCACCATGCCGAGATAGCCCTATCGCGTGAAAACGGCAGCTTTCAAGCTAAGTCATGTCCCACAAATAACGATTGCAAACACCCCCACGGCTATCTTGCTCTTCCCCGAATACCCGAAGCTGCTGACCCAGTCTGATTTCTACCAGCTTATGTGTGGTTGCAAGGGCATGCCGACCACCGGCTTCCTCACTACTTGTTAACAGCTGTTCAGCCACAGAACATAACGTAAGCGTGTAGTTAGCTGGCAGATAAAGTCTCTCATCCAATTTTTGGTACAAATTCCAGGGACTGTACCAGCAAGCCCATCCACCCTTACTCCTCAGCCAACCTTTAATGGATTGCAATTTCCAAGGGCCCTCTCACAACTGTTTTAGATCCTTCGTTGCTCTCCGCTTCCTTACTGGGTTTCCGGCCACCCATGAATCCGTGAAGAAAGCCGTTGCCGATAATGGCGTACTGCCGGCGTCTGTCTGTATCCCAGTCGCCTAACAATCCTTCCGAACTATCATGTTTAAGAGGACGGAGGACAAACGGAGATGGGCAGCCGGGGATGACGTGAATCTCATCTCCCGTTTCCGCATCCTCAGGTACCAGGCCCATGTCGCCACGGTTGCTGATGAATAGCCGGCGCCTCCACAAGCAAGTCAAGAGGTGGTATATGGTCTCCGCATTATTGGAGACCACCGAATCATGCGAGACCATCTTAAGCACACCGGTGTCTCCATCCTTGATTTCGGCAGCCCCATTCGTGAGACTTTTCTGCGAACTCTTGGTCTGCAACTCCCGGACAGCCGTGACGATATCCGCTTTCTCTACGTTGTTCAGACCGACGGATGATAACAATGGCATCAACATTTTAGCAATTCTTTCAGCGACATCTTCCAAGGATGGACTGGCGCTTTTTGAATGGTCTGGGTTCGTAGATGAACCTGCGGGATGGGGATGTCCGCTGACAATCTGGAATAGATTCCAGAGATTCTTGTACTCCGCTTTGCCGTTCTCAGTTGGTCTCTGATAGCTGAGATGCTTTGTGTCGACCTCACGCGAGTTGTTGATCAAGGTTCTCCAGAAGATATCCATCGTTGTGTCTGTCTGCGGAGGTTCGCTGCTCCAGTCACTGAGCTTGATGCCAACCATCTGCATCCACTGCTGGATGGTTGCAGGAACACCGAACCAACTATCCACATCCTGGAACACAGCGCCAATCTCTCGAATTTCCCCAACTATATATGACTCGGTGATCAGAATACCATTCTTGCTCATGGTTAAGTTCTTGACAAAATTCTGCTGTAGAGTCTGGATCTCGGCGGAGAACTCGGAAGCGAATGAGGAGTATATGTTCAGTCTCCGTCTCTCCATCATTGCCCACTTTGGCGGGAAAGTGCGGAAACAACCATCGGAGACCCACGAGGGCACATAGAGCTTTGTATATCGGTTCTGAGAGCGGAAGATCCGTTCCCCCATAAGGAGCTCAGCGCCTCCCTCCTCATTTTTGATGCAGCCAAAGGTGGCTTCGGTGATGGCAGTCCTCACAGGTGTGGTGTAACTTGGTTGGAGAAAGGTGTTGTCTGTGACAATTCCGAGCAGCCCATAAAAAAAGTCACGGGTCCACGAGACCTCGGATCCACAGAAACGCTTTCGTAGCTGAGAGAAGGTAAGGAGCTTACCCTCCGCCCGTTGCTCTCGTGTAAAGACCATGGGGTCGAGTTTCTCCTCGACAGTCAGGAACAAGTCGAACCCCAACCCCGTCAAGCGTAGTCTGATATCCTTGCAGCATTTTGAATAAGCGTGGTGGATCAGACCCTTAACAAAGTCTCTAATGGCCTCGTAAGGGATTTCGGCGGTGCCGCAGCGCAGTTCAATTTTGGGAGAGAGAGCAAGCTCCTGGATGGTCCAAGTGCGCTTCCACCATGGAAGAGCCAGTAGTTCCGACAAGGCATTGAATTGGGTTTCATATTCCGAAGAGACAATCGTTCGTTCGGTCGAGCTAGTTTTGAAACATCCAGTCTCAAGGAAGTGGGTGCCCTCTCCCTCCTTTGAATCGTGGGAATGCTTCGGTGCGAGTTTGGCCAGAATTTTCAGCAGCTCCACGGCATCATTGGGATTCGCCTGGCTAGAGAGGGTCCCCAGCCTATCCGACAGTTAGACAGGCGTCGATTAATAAGACACAACGCGCATCACGTACCAGATGATGCAATTTTTGCATCGCTTGTAAATGTCTCCTATCTTCCCGAGTTGCTGTCCTTTCTCAACCTTGTCCCCCTGGTTGATGCAGATAGCATCAACCCAGAGAAGACGAGTCTTATCTTCGGCCCGGATATGTCGTAAGGCCTCAGCCAGGTTCTTCTTGACCTTGAACTCCGTATTGCCGCCGACTTTAATGGCTTCCTCGGGCCCTCCCCATACGTATGAGAGAGTTTCATATTCCCCATACAGCTTCTGGTCAAAATCGTAGATATTGACCTCGCATTTGATGGGGTCCTCCATAGAACCTTTCTCTAGTGTCAAAAGTCGGACCTCTGGTGGATCAAGGGCAAGCGGCGAGTACGACCAGGCTTGTTCGTAACCGCCTCTCTTGGTGTTGGGGGGTGTTTTTTCAGCCTCAGCCATGTCCGCGGACATTACGCAGAGGTAATTTTATCAGTCAAATGAAAAGGGCGTTGATAATCAATGTGAACGTGGGTTTCGAGAAAGAGAGGTGCGTTCGACGAAAGATGAAGCCTGAAGGGAAGTTAAGCGGAGAGAGCTGGCAATCAAGCCAAAGATTAAATAAATGAAGGACTCCTAAAAATGTCTCGATGGAGCCATTCTTAAGGAGTGACGTAGGAACCATTCAGGTTCACATTCCCTTTCCCACTATCCTACCACCTAGCTATGTGTAATCGACCACCCAATATGCCCAACCATTACAGTCATCCAATAGACACCGACTAAGGAATAACTAAGCTGAGGAGTTACATGCCGACACGCTGACTCTAAGAGTAGTTATGGGCCCCTACGGCACACAGAGTCCTCGTGACATGAATGCATAGATCCATCGTCGCCTCTCGCGGCTCCAGTAGTAAAGCTCGTTGCCCATTCCTCGCCGGTTCAAGGCAGGTGATTAAAGGACAACCTTCAGATACCGCCTTATCCGACACGTCGATGTCCGACTTCTTCAGACTCTGCCGGCCTTGCAACTGGCTGGTTGGTGCGGCAAGAGCAAAGCGCCGAACAACGTCAGCCAGGCTACCGCGCCGCGCACCGCACCACACATCGGTAAGGTGGCAATGGTATAAAGCGACATTGAAATTTTACGAGAAGTAATTAATTAAAATACGTATGTTACATCATCTAAAAGTGGGTGGAGAGTCTTATTCACCCTCCTCGAGCCTAATTTTGCAGCCAGATTCCTGCCCAACGAAACAAACACCTCGCCAATCGTGGCGTGCTGTTTGATCCAACCAACAGTAAACGTCGGTTCAGTTGTTAAATAATACTCCATGGGGACGTTACTGCCTAGCTACCAAAGTCAATACTTTTGACCGCTGGTCCGGTACGGCGAGTCTACGGCCTAGTCCAATAATGACCACCAAGGAAGTGGAAAGAACAATCAGGTCGAAAGCGAACTTTTGGCACATCCAGACCGGCTTGTTACTGAGCAGGACGTTGAATGCAATGAGGGTGGGACGTTCTGAAGTTGGTGTCCATCCCGATCCGTGAACGAGAAGACAACCTTTCTAGAGTTGAGAGTGGGGTCAAACATTTTTCCGAGCTCTCCAGAGGTCCTTTCCATAACCGCCAACCAGTCACCCCGTTTAAACCCGCAACATTAACTTCCCGCCAGAACTACCTTCAACAGCAGGACGGATCTAGTCGGTAGACAACGTAAACGCCCAATATATCCCCAAAACTACACCCGAATAATCAGAGACGAAACCCATTCTAGTGTAAGCACCGCAAACAAATGCGTCAGAGTGGTCATAGCTGCGATGACTTTCATCAGCGAGCTATCCTCCAACAAATGGAGCCTGTGGGTATCATTGCATTGCAGGAGGCGCAATATACAATACAGGATAAGACTAGGTGCCGAGTTCGGCGCCCGACTGGAGCGGCAGTGGCGGTTGGGATACGCGGTGGACGAGTCTAGCATCCGCAGTTGACTTGTCTAGAGCGGCTTGGGCGGCTGAAAGTTCGCCTAGTACGTTCTGTTTTTGTACGACTCTCGGGCGGGAAAGACCATCAGCCCCACACATTGGGTTTTTGCTGGGCCTAGTACAGTACCAGCCGGTTGGTGCAAAGTTGCCCACATCTGGCAGTTGTCAATGGCCCTGTTTCGCTGACGTGCAGCAAAAATATGTCGAGTGCGCAGTCGCCGCAACATAAGGCAGCGTAATCTCCCATATAGGACCAGAGGAAGGGCAAAGCAACAGATGTCCGAACAGATCAGTGAAGACGGGCTGGGCGGCATCGAAAAAACAAACTGGGCTCCTGCACCCCAAGTGGGGTTGAAACAGCTTGTGTAGAGAGATCTCTCCCTGGTCGGGAGATCAACTCTCATGCAAAGATTGCTTACAAATTGAGCTTGCAAGAAGCGCAAAAGAGAGTCGTGATATTTGTGGTAATGATCTACTTAGCTAAGGATCAACGGGCCGGCTTAGGTACTGCGTAGTATGGTGCAAAGGAAAAGTGGTACTATTCTGTACCGTAAGATCGAGTCGCTCAGGCATCATCCCGGTATCTACTGTACAGTACAATACGGTCAGGGGCCAGCAGCGACAGGGGGCAATGCGGCTCAGCCCAATGACATAGGGAGGCATGGTCTCGTGGAATTGTGATGAGACGGCGCAACCGGCAGGACGGTTACGCGCTGTAGGATCCGATGACAGCCCCGTTTTCCCACAGGTACCTCACAATTTCTCCCATGTTCTGCTTTTCCTTCTACACAGCCAATCTACGCGCGATTGCCCCTTCACCATGAGAGGACCCAGGGGAATCTTACTATTAATTCTTTCCTTCTCCGGGCTCTGTTGGGCCCAGCAGCGATGTTTCTACCCCAACGGAGAAGAGGCGGTATTCCCTAATGGGGCGAGGGCACCTACCAACTTTCCTTGCGACCCAGACGCCGAAGACAGCGCATGCTGCGGCGGGGAAGTTGGTATGGCCTGTCTGACAAACAAGCTGTGCAGAGGCCCAGACGGAAATACCATCAGGGGATCATGTACAGACCGGAACTGGAACTCTCTCGATTGTCCTCAGTTCTGCCTAGGTGCGTATACCCGTGCATATTCGAGGAAACGATTGCGAGGAAGAGACATGGAGATGTGTTGACAGACCTCTCAGGGGCCAGAGAGGGGGGGACGGATCTTATATCCTGTGCCAACGTCACCGGTACCGATACGTCCTACTGCTGTGACGGGCACCGAGCCTTTTGTTGCGACGAGGGTGTGGCCCGGTTCGAAGTGTTCCCTTCCAGCCCGGAGGTCTTCGCAACGTTTGATGCGGAAGTGTCACAATTCGTCGTCATTCAGCGCACCACTAGCTCCTCAGCTCTGTCGACGCCTACCACGACCACAACTTCAGCCGCGGCGTTGACCTCGACGTCGCAAAGCTCGAACCCAACGCCAGACTCATCCGCCCAAACCCAACCCGCACCTCCAGCCCTCTCAACAGGCGCACAAGCGGGTATCGGTGTCGGCGCCGGCATCCTTGCAGTCGCCCTTGCCGTGGTAGCATTCCTCCTGCTCAAGTTACGCAAAAAGAATGCCCAGCTAGCAGAAATGGAGAAAGCGCAAGAGGCTCAACAATACGGCGGCCCCGGGCCAATGCACAACCCGACAGAATATAAAGCCGATATCCCTTGGTATCAGTACCCCCTCGGGAGGACAGGATTGACTGCTGTACAGAGCCAGGAGATGGATGGGCAGGGGGCAGCGGCCGAGTTGGCCTCAACTCCGAACGAGATGGCTTATAGATAGGTATCGGCCCCGGCTACTGGTTAGATGAAGACAAGAGGCTCAGAATATCGCGGAAACTGGTCGTCTAATGAAAATCAAAAAGCATCTCGGGCCAGTTTGAATGTCGCAGGACGCGCCCCTCTGTAAGATTTAGATAGTTTATATTTCTAGAGAAATTCGGCGGGTCAGGCCCTGCCAGCGCGGATTACATACCTGTGGCAACTGAGAGGAGCAATGTAGTGGAATCTTGTTCATGAAGTTGGAGGATGTTTGTATATAAGGGTCATAAATACTAGCCTGCCACATGGTATTGTCGAGACACTAGCTAGAGGGCGATAGGTTTTTGCCCACCTCTTGAAGAATATAGAACTTTCATCCATCAGCCTCAAGCCTCCTTGTTAGGGTGAGGACAAAGGCCGTAGCGGCGGCACGGGGGGTTGCTTGCTCTGATAGTAATAGTAGAGTCTACAGGGGAGGGGTGGGAGGGGTGGTTTCTGAGGTTGCTGTTATCGTGTGAGGGTGGAAGAGACAAAGTGGCGTCATAATTAAATGCAAAGGGGCTCGTTTCTTCCTGCAGTTAAAAATTAAGGATCTAATTATGAAGAGAGCACCGCTGTCTGTCACGACTGTATATGCCAACATGACTAGCTTATTCTCAGAAAACCACGCTTGCGGTGTGTACCTAGTCATCGACGCTCGATACTCCTAGTACTTGGGGGTATCAAACTGGCAACAGGCGCCAGTTGAATTCAGCGGCTAATTAATTAGCACACACAACTTCTCGACTCAATATTTGAGGAGTAATGAACTTTGCAATCACTGCCGGCAAGCTAGGGATGGTGCATATCAGGAACTTTGCAAGCTCAGGTGCGGATAACATTCATTCTTTTCTGTCGCGTCGTACATGGCATTAACATAATACCAGTGCAGCTAATTAGGATACGTTAGCTGAGTAGCGTTGACGTATAATTAGCTCGGCCGAGGTAGTCAACAGGCCAAAGCTTGGCCTTCCCGCTCCGGACACCTGGTCCAAGAATCCGAGCAAATAATCAAAAAAAAACAGAGTTATGCTTCTGCCCTGGTAATCCTTGATTGGACATCCAAAAAAGATGCGAGCACAACAGCCTGGTTCTTCGCCAGCAGAAGCAATGCTGGTCACGCCGTGCGGCCCAGAGTGGGGCACCAGGCAGGCGTGGTTCGGTCGCTGATAGTGACTGCGAGCCCGCGACGCTGAGCTGGCTGAACAGACCGGCTGCATGAATATAGACAGCCAACAATGACAACACAGTGTATCACTGCTGCCAAGGGCAATTTCGGGCCTTGTTTTGTGGCTTCGGGACCGTGGTGAGGCCTTGGCTTGCGCTCTTGATGGCCCAGAATGGTAAGCTGGGTCGGCGCTCCAGGGCACTGATCAGCCACGGATCAGCCAGCCAGTCTTCTGGGCTTCCTTCTGTGGGGCCCCTGCAAGCCAAACCGGCCGGCTCACCGCCCAAAACCCCCGACGACATCCCGTAAACGGGTCTTGCCAACTCGCCCTTGCATCACCAACTCACGCTGCGGTGCCTGCTCGGCCCGGAAATTGAGACAACATCCCGACGTGTGGCGCCAAACGCGGCACTTCTAGATTCGTGACAGCCACGCTCGACGTGAGCAGGAGCCAGCCGCTCATATCCACCGTCGGCGCCACCGCCAGGGCTGAGCTCGGTCAGCCCCGATCGCCGTTGGCTGTCGGCTTGCCAGCTGACCCGTTACTCGATCGTCGTCCGTGATCGCCGGTGACAATGGATTTGAGCTATCGATATGCTGCATACACTATGCTGACGAGACACCACTCGGCGCTGGCCGTGCGGATTTCCGGGCGCGCCAGCCCTTGGGGAATCCCGGGCACGGGGTAACACAGCGTCTGGCCATCTCGAGGATCGTTGGGATAAAAGGAGCCATGCCCGCCGGCTCGGGAACCATCTTCCCTTGGCTCCGCATCCTTAGATCATCAAGCAGTCGCTCCTCCATCGCTACCCAAGCCCCATCCAACCAAAACACAACACGCCCAGGCCGACCAAGATGCGCTTCATCCAGTCCGTCGCTCTCCTCTCCCTGGCTGGCCTTGGCCTCGCCTCCCCCGTCGACGCATCCGCGAGCGTGGCCCGGGGTAACTGCGGCAAGGGTTGGGGCAGCGGCAACGGCAACGGCTGGGGTAACGATGGCAAGTGCGGCCACTGCATGCGCCCCGACGACGCCCAGACCCTCGTCGACGCCTACGTGCGCATGATCTCCGCCTGGGACGACGCCGACGCCAAGTACCTGGCCGAGAACTTCCGCGACACCTCGGACAGCATCAACCAGCTGGCCGGCAAGCCGTTGGGCAGCGACACCTTCCCGACCAAGCAGTCCTTCCTTGACCACATGCACGAGCAGGTACGTACACACAAAACCGCAAAAAGTGGCATAACCTCCCCCAGAAACCCAAGCTAACTCTTGGGTTTCCCTTGATTAGCCCGACAACCTTCCCATTCAGGTGCGCCACCAGACGCCCACGGCCTGCGACGAGGTCGCCGTCATCTGGGATGCCACCTTTGGCGTGGCCCAGAAGCCCGTCCGCGGCATCACCATCATCAAGGGCACCAAGGACGCCGGCTTCTGGCAGATCGAGAGCCTCGACGTCGAGTTCAACAACATCGCCTACCTCCTGAACATCGGCGGCTCGTACAAGATGCCCGGCCAGGCTTAAACGGTGGTCTCGGTTCCGACCACGAATTAGCCGCCCTTGTTAAGGCTGTGGTGTGTGGGGGGTCAGAGCCTCGTCTGTGCCTCGCATTGCATCGCATCGCACTGCATTATGGTTCAGATGGTACGGGAACACGTGGGACCAGGCCAACGGGCACCGGCAGTGGGTGCACAAAACTATGGCTTTGGATGTGAATGGTGATGCCATGGACATCGGAGCGGATGAGCTTTGGGCAAGAGCTACTATAATCGTAATGTGTCGTAGAATCATAACTACTTAATGCATCCGCACAAGCCGCACCGAGTCTCTGGTGATGTGACAATATGAAAATTTGACATGCCATTAAACGTATTATATATTATATCTTGCTGGCCCTTCCGCGTGAAACGCGGCTCTTGTACAGTACAGTACATTGAACAAATGAAAACTGGGGTGCCTCCCCGTAAGCGTGTTGCGTCCATCTGCAACAACGCAAAACCTGTGGAGTACAAACAACGAACTGCCCAAGTATGTCAGAGCTTCCAAAAGAGCCTCCCGCGTCATCCTCCCCCCTACACGTCTCCAGCGCTATGCAAAACAGGGCCTGCTAAACCAACCCCCCCTTTCTCCCTCTCCGCCAAAAAACAAAGGAAATAAAAATAAAATAAAAAGGGTAATACATACCACCCCAACCATTACACTGACTGCATCAACCTTCCTCCTCCAACACCTCCCTCAGCGCCTCTCGCACCTGCACCTGGTCCTCAACCGATACTTTACTCGGGGGGCTCCTCCGCTGGTGCGCAGCCCAGTACTCCTGGAACCCGGGGATCACGCCGGGCTGGTTGATGCCCGGCGCGCGGAACGAGCCCCCGGCCGCCGCCACCGTTACCGCCATCGTGGCCGTCGTACCGCTGGATGACACGCTCCCCTGTGGCGACCTGCTATGCGACGAGGCCGAAGCGAGCGAGAGCGCGGGCATCGCCGCCGAGGCTGTCGGCACAGGGACGGCAGCTACCATGGGCGTCGACGCCGGGCTGACGTCGTGCGATGAATTGGCGCTGGCATTGTCGTTCCCGTTATTATTATTATTGTTGTTGTTGTTGTTGTTGTTGCTACTGTTGCTGCTGTTGCTGCTGCTGCCGCCGCCGTCGCCGCCACCCCACAGCCGCCACGACACAAGCCTCCCCAGTTTGGATGGGGCGCGGGACGAGCTGCGGGTCTGCGGGTCCCGGTCTCTGCCCCTGGTCGGGTTCGAAGCCGTGCGGACGCTCTCCTGAACTCTGGGGCTGGGCAGGCTCTGACCAAAGAGGGCAAAGCTGTCCCGGAGGATGACGCTGCCCCTTTTACCTTCGGAGCTGCTGCTCAAGAGGGTCGGTTGAGCGGTAACGGCGCTCAGGTCGGTGCCAGCGGCGGTTAGACCCAGGGGCCTGAACGTCAGCTGGCTGGGCCGCGCTTTGAGAGTGTGTATGTCCAGCCCGTTGGAGAGAGACATGATGGACTCGTGCGAGACCACGCGACGGAGGCCCCGTGAGCGTTGCTCTACCCTGGGGCTGAACCGGTCCGAGGTGGGCGACGGCAAATCCTCAGCCCCGGTTTCGGTCATGCTGGTGTCAAGATCTGCGTAGTTGGCGAGAGAGGCGAGAGAGGTCGCTGTAGCGCTAGGGACATCGTCCGTCGTGTAGAGAGAGGTGATGGTTTGCGCGGAGTGGGTAATGTCATTTAGGGGCGGTGGTCGTGGGGCATACCCCGGAGGCGGACCCGTGTAATAATGGGACGTGTCTGTCGGGAACACGGCCGTTTCGGAAATACTCCTGAGCGAGAACTCCGAAGCCTTCTTTCCATGCGTGTTCCGCCAACCCGGCGACGTTGGGTCCACGCTCGTCGCGGGCGAACCAGGTGACGATACCTCCATGATCCGGTCAAAGACTGAAGTCCTGTTATCAGAGCGAGGAGAGCTCGGCACCGTCGATGGCACGAACTCGGACTGGTTTGAAGATTGGAGGGACCAGCGGCTGTTGTGGGGCGCTTGAGAGCTATTCGACTGCGGTGATAGGATGCATCCATCGAGCACGCCGCGGTGCAGATGCGTAGGCGAGGTCAGTGGCGATCCCGGAGCAGAGACGTACGGAGGCGGAGTGAACGTGCCCGCCGCAAGCCCTTGCCTCTTCTTTTTGGGCCTTCGCTGCTCCTGTTTGTGCGTGACGTGGTAATGGTGGTGGATGTGTAACTCCTGCGACACCCGCGATGGCTGGGGAGGAGTTGGAGGCTCCTTGTTCTCCAGCTCGGCCTGCAGCGTCTTCGGCGAGCCGGGCGCATCACCGGACACGGGCTGGTGGTACATGAGCTGCTCCCGCAGCATCTGAATCTCGTCGTTGGAACTCAGGAGCATCTCGCGCAACTCAGCGATGCCCACCTGCAAGTTAGCGTTGTCCTGCAGGAGGTCGCGAACGAAATGCGACACAACATTGCGGCTACTCTTGCTCTCCGTCATCGACTTGGCCCCTGCGGCGCCCTTGAGCCTACCAGCAGCGGTGCTGAGCTCCTTCTCCATGGCGCGCTGACGCTCCATGCGGCCAATGACCTCAATATGGCGTTCGCGCTCCTCCCTAGCCTCTTTCTCCATGCGTTCGAGCTGCTCCTGCAGGTCGCTGAGGCCCTTCTCAGCCTGCCGCCATCGGTGCATTGCCGTCCGGGCCTCCTCCTGGGTGCGGATGATCGTGGTCTGCAGGACAAGCTGCTCCTCCTCCAGCATGGCTATCTGCCTCTCGAGAGCGATAGCCCTGTCGGCGGCGATCTCTAGCCCTCGCACTTTCTGCTGCGAGTCGCGAAGCGTGGCTTCGAGGTACTCCATCTTCGTTTCGGCGTCTTTAATGGTGTCGTTCAGATGTTCGAGCTCTTCTCGGAGGCCATAATTCTCGTCAGTGACCAGCTTGTTCTTGGCCTCGAGTTCGGCATTGTCATGTTCAAGTTGCTCGATGCGAGCCGTGAGCTCTACTCGGTCGCGTTCGGCGGATGCCATGTAAGCTTCATGACGGGCAAGCAATGTCTGCAGCGAGGAATGTCAGCGAGGGAGAGCAGCCTTCAGAGCTCGCCTAGAGCGATTCCCAAACATCCCCAGCCCCGGCCATCATGGACGTTGCACTCGGCAATTACCAGGCGGGATCGACATGGCACCGAGGCATGCCGTCAAGGCGAATTGTGTTTAAGGGCGGTAGGCACACAAAGAATGCACTCAAAGCCGGTCCAAAGAACGGTGTCACTGAGGAATGCGGCCGGGCGAACTCACCTGTCCCATCTTAGCGGCCGTGTGGACATCGCGCTCGACGCTTAGCAGGACGGAGCAGTTGTGTCTCAGGTAGACGCACTCGTCCTTCCCGCAGCAGCACCGGAGGTCTCCAGGCTGTGCTGGCTGTGTCGAGTCCTCGCTGTTGGCCATGACGCTGTGCACCGGATCGGCGACGGTGCCCGAGGAGTCTGCCATTCCTACTGCGGGGGAAGGCGAGGAGGTTCAGATCGGGGTACGGGCGGAAGCGGCAGTGGCATAGTCGCTGTACGTGCCGTGGGGTGATGGAGCGAACGTCGTCGAGGAGGGGAACAACCGGAGCATGGGTATTGTCAAGACGGCCTCGGCCAGGCAAGCGGCTACTTGTCGAGCTGCGCGGGCGCCGGCAGCCGCTGCGAATTGCCAAAGAAAGACGGTGGAGTCTCGTCAGCGGCTCTGATGGCCGAGAGGCCTGTCCCAGCGTGGGACTTTCCCGCCTCACCGCTCAAGCCAGCCACCAAAAAGTTAGCCGGGGTTATTCTGGAGACTGTCAAAGCTCGGACAGTATAAGTCTTGAATCTCGCGAAGGCCGCAAATCAGACGAAACATGGCGGAGAATCAATTCGTCGTAGCGGACAAATGATGGCGGATACGACGAGGAACGCGAAGTGTGTGTTGTGTGTGGCTGGGAAAGCGCTCACCAAGAGAGAAACTGGTTGATGCAACCGCGTTCAAAGCTGCCCATTTGCCGCTGTACTGCGTAGGCACAGACCAACTTAGATTACTTTACCCCCCAAACGACGCGCCCCACGCGTCGACCACTGATGCAACCCCCTGGCCACATGACGAAACCCTTCTAAACATCCCTGCCAATAATATCCGTTCTGCCGACCACCATCTTCATCTTCCCGAGCCTTGGCGATTAGCGCAGCACCTCTAACATCTAACTGCATCCGCCTTTAAACATTGTCCCGAAAAGAGACGGAGTAGCCTCGAAATCAAGTCGCGAAATGCCGGGGTCAGCAAGCGGTCACTCAGAAATTCTCCAACCAGAAGAAGCAACAGGTTCCATCAGTCCTAGCAAGTATATTTGTCTGTCTCAGCATCAAACGAACGTCGGCCAATCTTCACGGTGGCTATTGTACAAGTCTCTCAGTGTCCTTCCTCCAGCAAAGTGTTTAAAACGAGTGGCAGCCCACATCCCATCAAGGGAGCGAACCAGAGATGTCGGAGGCGAGTGGCGACCCGACCCTATCGTATCACCAAGGCACCACCACCACAGCTTTCCTCAGCTCCATATCCCATCATCCTTGTTCCCTTTAGAAGATGTTGAACGCCCCAATTGCTAGGGTCGCGGCCAAACCAGCCGCGAGATAGAAGCCCATCCCGCGGCGAGCGATGGTCTCACGCGCCCCAGAAGTCTGCGCCGGCCCGCTCTCCTCATCATCCGAGTCGTCGTGGTCCTCATGGTCCTCGTGGTCCTCGTGGTCCTCATGACTGCTTCCCCCACGGTGCTTGGACGAGCCCCCCTTGATCTTGATGTTCAGCTTCTTCTTCTTCTTCGCCTCGGGGCTGCGCACCATGACATCCTCAACCTCTGGGTTCCGCTGGACTACGGGAGTCCCCCATTGTCCGAATGGGGAGAAGATGCCAGGGGATGTAATGGGGGGGCCGATGATCGGCTCAGCCTCGGGGTTGCGCGCAACCACATCAGACCTCTTCTGGCCTCCAAAGAGCCCACCAAAGAGGTTGGCGAGGATAGGAATGATCGGCTCGGCCTCGGGGTTGCGGGCGACGAGATCGGCAACCGTGCTCTCTATGTCGGACCTCTTTTGGCCTCCAAAGAGCCCACCAAAGAGGTCGGCGAGGATAGGAATGATCGGCTCGGCCTCGGGGTTGCGGGCGACGAGATCGGCAACCGTGCTCTCTATGTCGGACCTCTTCTGGCCTCCAAAGAGCCCACCAAAGAGGTTGGCGAGGATAGGAATAATCGGCTCGGCCTCGGGGTTGCGGGGGACGAGGTCGGCAACCGTGCTCTCTATGTCGGACCTCTTCTGGCCTCCAAAGAGCCCACCAAAGAGGTCGGCGAGGATAGGAATGATCGGCTCGGCCTCGGGGTTGCGGGCGACGAGATCGGCAACCGTGCTCTCTATGTCGGACCTCTTTTGGCCTCCAAAGAGCCCACCAAAGAGGTTGGCGAGGATAGGAATGATCGGCTCGGCCTCGGGGTTGCGGGCGACGAGATCGGCAACCGTGCTCTCTATGTCGGACCTCTTTTGGCCTCCAAAGAGCCCACCAAAGAGGTTGGCGAGGATAGGAATGATCGGCTCGGCCTCGGGGTTGCGGGCGACGATACCAGCAACAGCAGCCTCAACCTCGGATCTCTTCTGGCCAACCATGTCGAAGACCGGTTCCATCAATAGGTCATGCAGGGGATTAGTAGGTTCGCGCTTCTGCTGGGCAGGCGCCTCGGCAGGCGGCTCGGCAGGCGGCTGTCCGCCAAAGATCTGCTCCAGGATGGGGATCAGGCCGAGAGGAGCGGTAGGGTCAACCTCGACCCCCGGCTTGTTGTTGGCATCCGGCTTGTCTTGCGGCTTGCCCTGACCACCCTTGCCGCCCTTAGGACTACGCTTCTGCGGGGCAGGCGCCTCGGCAGGCGGTTCGGCAGGCGGCTGTCCGCCGAAAATCTGCTCCAGGATGGGGATCAGGCCGAGAGGAGCGGTAGGGTCAACCTCGACCCCCGGCTTGTTGTTGGCATCCGGCTTGTCTTGCGGCTTGCCTTGACCACCCTTGCCACCTTTAGGGCTACGCTTCTGCGGGGCAGGCGGCTCGGCAGGCGGCTCGGCAGGCGGCTGTCCGCCGAAAATCTGCTCCAGGATGGGGACCAGGCCGAGAGGAGCAGTAGGGTCAATCTCGACTCCTGGCTTGTTGTTGCCATCCGGCTTGCCTTGACCGCCATTGCCACCCTTACCGCCCTTAGGAGTACGCTTCTGCGGGGCAGGCGCCTCGGCAGGCGGCTCAGCAGGCGGCTGTCCGCCAAAGATCTGCTCCAGGATGGGGACCAGGCCGAGAGGAGCGGTAGGGTCAATCTCGACCCCCGGCTTGTTGTTGGCATCCGGCTTGTCTTGGGGCTTGCCTTGACCACCCTTGCCACCTTTAGGGCTACGTTTCCGCGCGGGGGCCTCCTGCTGCTGCATCGCTTCCATCTCCTCCTGGTGGTGCTGGTTTTCTTGTTCGTGGTCGACAATCCACTGGACGGTTTCAATAGGCGCCCAAGGATCGATATCGAGGGACATCTCGGGCCATTTACTCTTGCCCTCATTCTGCTGGTCTTGACTCTGCTGATCTTGGTTCGGCTGGCCTTGATTCGGCTGGCCTTGATTCTGCTGACCTTGATTATGCTGGTCTTGATTCGGCTCGTCCTTCTTGGGCTCGTCCTTCTTGGGCTCGTCCTGCTTGGGTTCCTCCTTCTTGGGCTCCTCCTTCTTGGGCTCCTCCTTCTTGGGCTCCTCCTTCTTGGGCTCTTCCTTCTTGGGCTCTTCCTTCTTGGGCTCATCCTTGGGCTTGTCGTCGGGCTTGTCGTCGGGCTTGCTTTTGGGCTTGTCATTGGAATCGTTGTTGCCGCCACCAAACCCAAACTTCTTCCGGCGCTTGGGATCCCGCTTCTCTGCAGGCGGCGCTTCGCCTGGGGGTGGGGCGACGAACGGCAGGGTGTTGAGGATGGCGCCTAGCGGGTCAACTTCGACGCTGACTCCCGGCCTATTAGACGGAGCCTTATCACCTCCGGGGTTGCCGCCGCCGCCGCCGCCACGCCTCGGGCCCCGCTGAACAAGTTCGGGTGCAGAATTGACATCCCGAGCTTGCTCGACACTAGGGATAATGGCAGCGTTGGCGAGGCCGATGGCGGCCACGAGGGCGGTAGTGTGCTTCATGATAATGTATAAGTCGGTTGGGTGCCACCTTGGGTCGGTTGGATAGCAAGATTAGGCTTGCCACGTTTACTAGAGGTTGGACTAAAGAGAGAGAACTTGATGCTGAGACTTGGGACTTGCCAGAAGCCCGAGTGAAAATGAGAGTACTAGTTGGAATTATGCTTGCCAGAAGCGAATGCGAGAAAGGAATGGATGGGACTTGCCAGAAGCCCCAGTGAAAAGGAAGGTACTAGTGATTGTGAAGATTGAGCCGATGCTGAGGAAAGAGTTCGGGGATTAGAGGGGCAGAATCGGTCATCCTTATACTCGATGGGGTTCATCTTCAGCCATGGCCTTGTTGGACAGTGTTCCACTGGTGCCATGCCCAACATCAAGGCGCCGGCCCCGCACCAGCCGTGGCTGGTTTCAACGGCCAGCCTGTTCTGGGCCAGAAACAATCGACGGCTATCTCCGGGCCACAGGCTCAGGCTTGTGACCGGGATAGAGATTCAAAGTGGCCATGCCGAAACGGGCCCACTAACCAGAAGCCCACGCGATTAACTAGCGGCATCCGGATAGAGAAACGCAGACGGGGTAAAACGAGACTACGCAAGCCCCACGCCGAAGGGTCCGAGACTCATCTCGAAATAGAGCAAGTGGACAAACGAGCCCGCGCAGCATTCAAACCGGCAGAGGAGACGCAACCCGTTGGCCGCCGCGTCCGGACTTCACCGCGTCATCCTGCTGCACTGATCTGGCTGCAAGATGCAAGGATAGCCGGCGCGGGTCAAGCAGGCGCATTCCTCGCCGTGAGCTGCAGCAGAAGATCAGACGATTCAACGGTTGAACCCCGCTAAGATGGCTGAGGGCCGAGTGTTTGGGGCCTTGTAGCGGTCGCAATGCAACAGCAAAGATGCCGACAATGGCGTATGGGGGGCCGAGCAATTGTTCTCCCTTTCTGAGTGGGCTCTCTCGCCAGCGATTCTCAGGCCAAGCGGGCCAATAGCAGCATCCAATTCGCATGCGACGCCACACCCATCATGTCTCAATGCTGTGCAGTCGAGGCGCTGGTCGCAGCGGCGGGGGCCCAAAGTCCCAAACGACGGCGGGCAAGAAGGCAGAAGCGGTCTCTGGCGGGTTTGGGACAAATGAGCGAAGTCCCCGAGGAGCCCATAATCTGGCGCAGCACACGCAGCACAAGGCGGGTGTTGGGGATGGGTGCCAGAGATCCTGCCGCTTCTATTAATACCCAAACCCAGCAAACCCACAACGTGCCCAAGTTACACCCCGGCCGCCACGAGCCTTGGCTTGGCTTCCAGATGCCAAGCAAACGAATAAGGCAATATCAGAGACGCGAGCGCAGCTCAGATCCTACAAAAAGCTGCTACAGGTGAGCTGCCAGGTGATCCGATACCAACATGCGTCGTATCGTCGTGCCGTTAACATGGTCTGGAGGAGGGCCACCCCGACACCTGACACTGAGTGTGGCTGCGGCCGGGCATCCCAATCAATGCATGGCACAGCTCGTCCCTCGGCGATCTCGGTGTCCACCAGTTCATATCCCCCAGCCTTAGTCATATTTTTCCGGAGAAATGGCAAGTCCCCGATTGAGGATGCCTCGAGAGTTGTTTTTATTTTTTTTGGTTTTTATTTTTTTTTTCTTTTTCCCTTCTTCACCCGTAATTCTACATATGACTCAAGCTGCAGTTCAAGATTGCAGCAATCAAAGCAGTCTGATCGAAGACTATCCCGGCATGGGACCGTGTCTCCCGACGAAGAAAATAATTGATTGAAAAAAAAAAAAAAAAAAGGTGCTAACATAGGGTACTCTACATCACGGCTTTTTGAAGGCGACGGTTGTTTTTTTTTTTTCCTCCTCTTCTCTGCATGTTGAGTGGCAGCTAGTTGGTCTTGCGTCCTCTAATTTGCATCCTCTAATTGCCACCACTGCAGTCCCGTGGCCCTGCTGCCTGTAGTTCACAGGCAGGAAGTTATCTTGGCCCACCAGCACAGGGATCAAGTCCAGGAAGAAGCGTAGGTAACTAGGTTGTGCACGAAACAGCATTGCTTTTGGGACATCCCTCCAACAGCCCAACCAAAACTGGAACCGGGGCGCATCTCGGTCGCCTCTGATAGCCTTGATGAGTGCAAACCCTCCTCTGCGGACAAGTCCGGCAAGATATCGAGGGAATTTCCTGGCCCAAAACCCACCATTAAGTCCATCATCACTAAACGCTTGTTGGTTTGATCCCGTCACGCCGTTGAGGTGAGTCGTGTTACTGTCCTAATTAAAGCTCGATCAAGATCTACACCGTTTCGGGGGCATCAATAAGATACCGAGCAGGTCATCTTCGCTCGCTCCGGGAACTCCGGGTCAATACCAAGTCCATCTGAAACAATAATCTGAGCCAAGGATCAGTCGAGACTTGAGAGCCGAAGGGGATCGGGAACATACTTGTATATACGTCGAATGGGCACTCGACTATCTCCAGCTATGGTCCGCCACGGGTGCCGTGATCTTTAATTGCCATCTTCAAAGGGGGTCCTCCCGACAACGGTCTTGCACCAGAAGATGCCATGAGATCCTGGGGCAGCTGGCTGGCTCGAGGTCGAGCAGCCAAACGGCATCAGGTTCAGCATCTCACTAAAAACTGAGGATCAGCCCGTGGCGGATAGTGACAAACGAGTACGAGTAGCTCAGCATCTACCTGCACCAGCCCTGATAGGAGCTGGCGTGGATAAGCGCGATCATCATGTAGCGGTCTGGCCGTTTTTCGTGCCGCCTCCGAACTAGAAGATGGGGCGCTTGTTTTTCGTATAATTCTGCGGCAGCACCGAGCGCCCTAGCGGAGAAGCGGCCAACGAGATAATTAGATGCCGCCGACGCAGATGGCCGGGGGCAGAGTGAGTTATTTTGCTTATTGAGCCGGGCCGCCACCAACAGACACGAACTGCCGGCACAACGATGCCGTCAAGTTGGCAATTATTGTACGACTTGAGCGGTGAGGCAAGGCCAGCAAGTTAGGTTACAGGATCCGGCGGGTTGGTTCGGCCGTATCACACGAGACAAGGAGGCCCCGAGCTCGTAGCCATTGATATCGAGATTGGCTCGACCATTCCACGGGGAGCCGCGAAATGTAACCTATGGTTACTGTGCTAATTGCATCTTAACGAAAGGTTGTCATCGCTTAATTTCGGCCAACAGTCAGCCGTCAGACTGTAACAGTAGTTGTCAAATGAGGAAAGCAAAGGATCTGAGGCTCGGAACTGACTCCTCCTGATTGGCAAGGACTGCTGGTGTCGCACGAGCACGCCCCTTTGCATTCAACCGTTGCTTGAACAAACCGGGGCGGCATTTTCAAGGGGCGTATAGGTTACAAATCCAATAGTGCTGTTTCTATCTTTGGGTTAGCTGAAAGCTGGCCGAGCCCCGAATCTGCCATAAAGTTTACCTACAATAGGGACTACGTCCAGCGTGGGCGTTTGGCGCATCAATACCGTCCCTATGGCGCGGAGAACCACGCTGCTCCGGTGGGCGTTGTTGTGCTGAGTACATGCAACAACTAACCGCATGCTACCAACGGCGCACCTTGCATTGAGGCTGAGGTAGCGATTAGCCGTTGGTCCTGGACGTCAAGCCGGCGCCGCCCCCAGCCCCCCGATGGCCAGTCATAGTACGGATCGGCAAATCTTTGCCGTGTATCGCCATGTTCACCGCGATGCGAGGCGATTCCGAGCCTCGGATCGCTACATGCAAGCATGGAGCAATTACCGCCCAAGATCAGATGCCTTTGAGTAGTAACGTCGGGGATGCATAATCGTCACGGTGTGCGGGGAGTGATGGCGAACGAGTACCAATGTCCCAACAGCCTAGGGGCATATCATGGCGCTTTGATTATCTTGAGTTTCCGAATTTTGAACCTCATCGTGAGACGCTCCGGGTCACTCAGTCGCCGCTATCACTACAAGGCAGTAATTGACTCTACCTCTTGAACCACCTGGAGGGATACACCCACCGCCGCCGTCACAATGCTTCTCATCGCCGCAATCACCACCCTCACCCCAACCTCCGCAGCACCCGCCGTCGCGTCCCTAGTGGCAGACAATGGCGCATGCGTCGCACGCGTCGGCCCCAAAATCACCCGACACCATTGAAAGTTCCCCTCCTACCTCCCCGGCCACCACAGCCACGGCATGGGCGACGGCTGGGACGGCAGCTAGCGACATCCCCAGCAAAGCTCGGAAAGCGCGCAGACTACACCTCCTGCATCTGCATCTACCCTCTACGGAGCCGACTAATCACTGCGGCTGACGCGAAGCGGGTTACGCGTTTACAGTGCGCTCGAGTCCCAGCCTCATCCGTCCCGAGGTGGACCGGGGCTTTCGCTTCGGCACCGGCGATCTGAGCTTTTACCTCAGGAACCCCATGCTGTAGAGGGCGCCCGGGGGAGCGGAGGGGTCGGGGTTTGGAGCCCTGAGCCGTGTCGTAGGGAGAGCGGTGAGGCATTGACTGTGGAGAGGGGTTTTCGTGGATGGTTCATGAGACGCTAGCTTGATGCCAGAAATCGACCAAATCAAATATAACGAAGCCACTCTCCAGTGCTATCTCCCCCGTTTTCAAGTAACTGCTTACTTTGATTTCGGGTGGACTACAAGACCCTGGTCTGGGTTGCGCACAGTAAACCACCAATCCGGGTGAGTGCCACTGTAGGTGGGTATTTAAGCCTGCATATAATTACGGTGTTGCCGGTCTGAGTCACTCGGCGTAGGTTGGGCAGTAGGTAAATCGTCGGGGAACAAAAGTGCAGCACCCACTTCAACATCGCAACATCAACTTCAAACTCTTCCACCATCAACCGCCATCCTCAATCCCACAAACAATTACGCCCAGGATGTCCACCCAAGAGTCCCTAGCCGCGCAAAGCATCTCATCCTGGCGGGTCAATGCCGGCTACTGGGATGCAACCATTAGTAAAACGGGAAACAAGTACTGGCGCCGTCTGCAGGAGCCCTCCCTCGCGCGTCTCCTCTCCGCCCACCTTAGTAAACCCGGGTGCAGAGCCCTTGACCTCGCAACTGGTAATGGCCTGTGCGCGAGGTGGATGCTGCAGAAGGGCGCAAGCCATGTTCTAGCGACGGATGGGTGCGAGGAGATGGTTCAGATCGCGAGAGGATACGCCCAGACAGACGGGATGCTTGAAGAGAATGGGGGCAGGGTAGCGTTCCGGGTCGTGGATGTTACCAGCGAGCGGGACCTGCAGGGTCTAGTAGGGGACAAGGAAGAGAGGTTTGACGTAGTATTGATGAACATGGCGATCATGGACGTTGCGACGCTGGAGCCGCTCGCGAAGGCGCTGCCGGGGTTGTTGGCCAAGGACGGGGCGTAAGTTGCTCTGGGCCGCACGCGGTGCAGGTCTTAAATTAATCAACGACACCAGCTTCGTGGCAACGCTCCTGCACCCCGTCTTCTTTACCTCTGGCGCATCGCGCAACGTTGAGCTGCGGTTCAGCCGCGTCACAGGCGATCTCGAAGTAGTGCGCACCAAGATCATCAAGAACTACATGTCTGTGCCGCCTGCCGTGGACATTGCGCTCCCAGGCCAGCCGGTGAAGCAGGTACGTGGCTCGGAAATGCTATAATAGATTCACAAACGGCCGGGTAACGGGAAATATAGGTTTCCTTCCACCGACCAATGCACGAGTTGTTTGCCACCTTCTTCCGGGCCGGGCTAGTTATGGACGCCATGGAAGAGCTGGCGTTTACCGAGGAGGACACCGAGGCGAGGATTGAGTCTAGTAGCAATTACACGCAGCTACCGGCAATTCTTGCGTTCCGGATGCGACTCCCTTAGGGGTGGGGGTAGCAAAGCATATGGGATAGTCTGAATGCGGTGCGGGTACGAATGGAGACTTGAAGTCCGGGATGGAAGGGCTACAAGCTGAGTGAGGAGGCTAAATATCGCTGCGAGCAACACAAGATTGGTTCCAAAATTATCATGTTATTTCGTTGGCTGCTATCTTTCATAGCCATAGCAAAATAAAACTGCGCGCAAATAAACCACCGTCACTCATACATATAGCACAGATCCCCATCAATACCAGAGACGGCGTCGCTTATTGTGATGGGTGCGTGGATGACACCGAAATTGATGGTCGAGTCCAGCGTAACAGGGTCACTAGGAGGAACTGTAAACCAAGAGTCAGCACATCAGGGACCTTTCCATCGAACGGAATTCTAAAGAGGGAGAAAAAAAAGAAAGGAACGGAAAAAAGAAAAAAAAAAGCCTACTATTCCCCGCCGTCCCCGTCCCCCAAACCTCATTGATCCTCACCTGAGGATCCATGCTCTGCCAAATCGACCAGATGCGATCCACCTGAGCATGGTGCAGCCAGAACATGGGATCACTCGGACTAGCAAAGGTATCCATCTCGATACCGCCCAACATGAAGTGGCCCGCACCGTGGACGCCGCCGGCCTGAGTATCAAACTGGATGTTCAAGCACCCCAGATCCTGGCACCCGTCCAGCAGCGCAGTCACGTTCGTCGGCCTGCAGTTGGCCGATTGCTCCAGGCTCAGGTCCCTCGTCAGGCAGCGCGGATTGTAGCCTAGCCCGCCCTGCGGACCCTGGGGTTCGTACCCGACCGGCCCCAGGCGGATCTCGTACTTGTCGGCCGTGAAAGGGCCGGACTCGATGCACCCGCCCCCCGTAGCCGGCGGGAACGAGAAGAACAAGCCCCCGGGGAGGGTGAAGTTCAAATACGGTCTGCCGGGCACGTAGATGCCGTTGCTACCCATGGACGTGTCGGAGCC
Source organism: Madurella mycetomatis (assembly GCA_022530565.1). Taxonomy (NCBI): domain Eukaryota; kingdom Fungi; phylum Ascomycota; class Sordariomycetes; order Sordariales; genus Madurella; species Madurella mycetomatis. The sequence continues at coordinate 5,842,319 of JAJTVB010000003.1, read as the reverse complement.
GTCGAAGACGGGGTGCAGGCGCGGGTCGTCGTAGTGGAGCGTCCAGTCCCAGTAGGGCTGCGCGCCGGTGTAGCCGCACTCCTCGCGCAGCGCCTTCTCGTACAGGTGCACGTAGTACCGGTGGAATGCCAGGAACAGGCCGGAGCCGTGGACGAAGAGCGTCTGCTGGAGGTGGACGCCGACGAAGTCGTCGTAGCGGGTGCGCGCGCCCGGGATCTCCGAGACGGGCGTGGTCCCCGTGGCATTGGCGAGACAGTGCACCGCTGCAATGTACGAGGCACGCTCGGATTGGGAGAGAGCACTCCTGGTTTGGTCGGTTAATCAATTGCTACCAGAGGGAAGCATGAAAAGGCGGCGCGCGGTGATACATACCACTCCTTACGCTTGAGGATGTTGTTCTTGGTGCAGCCCGTCGTGCGGTGCTTGATAGTCTGGCGGACGTACTTTTGGTACTCCTTGTGCAACTTGTCGATCCTCCGGGCGGCGACAACCTCGGGGTCGTTGCCATTTCCACCACCGCCGTTGGGCGCAGCGCTGATCAGGCTGGCCAGGGGAAGGAGCCCTGCGAGAAGAGAGGATGCCTTCATGTTGGCGAGGTGGGCTGAGAGGCTACTAGGTTGGGGCTGTCTAATGGCCCACAGCCTTTTATAATGATGATGATGATGATGATGATGACCATGATGGGACGTCGAGTCGGGCGGTCGACACTCCATTTATCACATTGTTCAGACGCGCCAAACACGTTCCGGCTACCCTGCACCTCGAATTCCCTTTGTTGGAACCTGACCCATGCAGCTCGACGTACAGCCTCTCTGGCGGCGTACTAGGTACAGTTGGGTGATCAGTACTATCGTGCTGTGCAGTACACGAACTTCGAACCCTGCAGTCAGCATGCCACGGGCGCGGGCTGGTAGCGAACCAGACCGAGGGAAGCCAGCTGCAAAAGAGAGGCGCAATCAGCTGCAGCGAATGAGTTTCGGACGGCCCGATGTCACAAGAGCGACTACCCCCACTGCTGTGGCCTTGGCCCCTGACCGGCGCCCTGGTCATGACTGCAGGTCCAGGCCCATTGAGGCAACAACCGTCACTCACGGGAGGGAGGGGTAGAGGCCGGGCTGTGTCGCTGCTAGGGTGGCATGTGGGAGCGCTGTCGCCAACGGAGCAGATCCTACTCGCTGAGGATGGTCAACAAAGGCAATAGTGTGGTGATATCGCATTGGTATGTGCATTCCCATAAGACCACAATCGGACTATAGTATCTTGTATAATCAGGGATTCAACGTATGACTGCTATCCCAAAGCTAGTAACGTTAAAGGTAACCAAAGCAGATAGAGGCCGCTCCGGGACGCTGGCGATTGGTAGGCTCCCAACAATCTGCCACAGGGGTAGGGACAGGCCAAGACAAGTGAGCTGCATCTCAACAGGGAGGTGGAAAGGGACCCAATCATGGATTAGGTACTAGGGACCAACAACACAATAATTAGTGTAATCTCCTAACGAATCCGAGCGATTGCAGTCGGTAGCCTTTCACTAGCGTTTCCAAAGAAAGGTCCCCGCGGAGGATTTTATCGGCCCCGCTCCCGAGCGACCCCGGTCGGCCCGGTCAGCCCCGGTGAAGTTGGAGCTGCCTGCGCAACCTCTCCCTCTCGGCCGACAAAGCGCCGCGCTCTTCCAGCAGGGCCCCGACGTATTCGCGCGCCATGTCGAGCACTTTGGCCTTGTTGAGCGTGCGGCCATTGACGCGGGCCGTCACGTTCTTGTCGTCACAGTCGTCGTCGTCGTTGCGATGACCGCTCTCGTCGCCAATGCTGTCAATATGCAGCGCGGCCAGCAGATGCCCAAACTCGCCGTTCATCTTATCTCGGTACTTCTTGCCGACCCGGTTGTGCCGCTGGCGCACGTTTTCTTGGTACTCGTCCATGGTTCGGTGATTATTGTCGCCAAGGCACTTCTTGGACGCCTTTTTTGTCCCTCGGGTGCTACTCCCGAGCGCGCTACCCGTCGCTACTGGATACATCATCCTGACGGCCCTCGCTTTGTCCCGGCTGCGCTCCTGCACGAACTCGACCTGCGGAGACGGCGCCAGATTTGTCGTTCGCTGGACGGCCATGGCGTCGGGGTTTGTGAGGAGGAAGTCCAGACCGCCATTGAGTGATTGGCCGTCGCCCTTGTGATGGCTGAGACTGCATCACGTGGAGAAGGCTGCGCGGAGGCATTCTCGGCCCGCATGTGGCTGTCCAGGTGTTTGCTGGTTCGTTGGCGAGAACGCCTTGTGTTCGGTGAATCAGAAGACGGAAGATAGAGCAAACTGCCGAGCTCCTCTCCGTCGCGGATGCCTGCCCCAGCAGCATCATAATTAGTCTCCGCTGGCACAAGGTGAGCGTAGGCCTGAATTCATTCACACATGATGAGCTCAATGCTGAATCGATATCGGTCTGCCCCCTGCTGGGTGCTCTGCAGGCCAGTGAGAGAATCAGGAGTTTCTCTTAACCATTCTTTCCCCTTCCCTTTCCCTGTCTTATTTTTTTTTCTTAAAAAAAAAAAAAAAAAAGAAAAGAAAAGAAAAGATCTAGCCCATAGAGCACAGAGCACATCAACCACACTGATCACCAGTCACAGACGGTTAGCGCGCGCATGTTCCAACCACGCACCGAGTCCTAGGCGGATGATGATCCAACGAGGAGTACACCACGAAAACAAGCGTTTCGCCATGGGCCTCATTGATTCGCCATGTGATAGTGCCCCGCAGATAATTGGCAGGCAAGATACGTGACATTCTAAGGAAACATTAGGCATCTGAGATAGCCGACTCGTGTGTGGCTGAACATGAATATGCCTTTCGCTCCCACTGTTCATCTCATAAGCCGCAGCGAAAACACAGGCTAGGTGTCAAGGTAACACGAGACTCGGTAAAACGTAGACGCGAGGGGTTATAATTCAAGGCTCGTTCCTGGGCGACAGCTGAAACTGAGAAGGCAATTCAGCGGAGTCGTTTAGCCACATGTTCGTGAGCTTAGGTTGTACTATCTTCAACCCCAAGTCGTAAAAAGCATCAAAAGACAAAAAACATACCACTCGAGACCTCGCACATCTTCTCCAGCGTGTTATCAAGCCGAGGGGAAGAATATTGTCCAGGACCCGAAGCGCGGATCATACCGCTAGACCATTGAGCCCATAGAAGGATCCTAATGTTTCTAATGTTTGTCGTGTGTGGGAGCCAGAGCCAGCCAGCGCGTCTTGGACGGTCGTCGCTGGCCACAACTCCACCACGAACCTTGTGAGTACTTCTATTTTGAGTTGTTCCGGAGGTCCACCACCGCTGGCTTTATCCATCGAAACTAAGGTACTCTGTGTTAGACTGGATTCACTAGCGCAGTTACAGGCACGACAATTGATAGCCCGTTTTTAGCCTGTCCTAACCCCCTAGTTTCGACACCCTATCCCCTCAAGACCGTCACCTATCTAGGTCAATTACTGATTTTGGTTATTCCCGCGAAGCCTGCGTGTCCAGCCGCGACTCTTCGTGGAGCTCTCAAAATCTTGGCATCTACGTATTCTCCCCCTCAACTCACAACTCCGACATCCCGAAAATCAAGCCGCACCCAAATCAGAATGGCGAACCCTCAGCATGTCCCGTACTCCCCAGGCCATGCCCCTTCTCAAGTAAAGCACCACGAATGGCGCACCGCCGAAAACAGCGTGGCCTACCTCCTACCGCACCTCCAGCGCTCTGTCCACCAGAACCCAAACCTCCAATTCCTCGACGTCGGCGCCGGCTCGGGCACCATCACCGCCTCCCTGGCCAGGCACCTCCCCTTGGGCCGCCTCACTGCAACCGACATATCCGCAGGCGTCCTCGCGCGCGCCCGCGCCCACGCCGAGTCCCGGGGCGTGTCCAACGTCGCCTTCCAGCACGCTAGCGTCTACGCCCTGCCCTTTGCCGACGCCACCTTCGACGTCGCCCACGCGCACCAGGTCCTGACGCACCTCGACGCGCCGGTCGATGCCGTGCGCGAGATGCTCCGCGTGACCAAGCCCGGCGGCATCGTGGCGTTGCGGGAGGCTGACATGCTCATGTGGTGCCTGTGGCCCGAGATCCCGGCCCTTCTGAGGTTTCACGAGCTAATGGTTGGCGTGCAGCTGGCAAACAGCGGGCAGGTGAAGGCGGGGAGGGAGTTGGTGTCGTGGGTCATGAAAGCCGGGGTGGAGAGGAGGGATGTTGAGGCGAGCTTTGGGACGTGGTGTTACAGCAAGCCAGAGGACCGGAGGATGTGGGGTGAGTGACGGGGTTCCAGATTGATTGATTTTGGCTAGTCTTGCGGTGCTGACTCGTGTCCTTGTAGGTGAAGCGATGATACAGAGACTACTGGGCGGGCCGATGCGTAACAAAGCGCTTGAGTTGGGAATTGCCACTGAGGACGAGTTGGGTCAGATGGTGAAGGGGTGGGAAGAGTGGATCGTGACGGACGATGCCACGCTGGGTCTCATAAATGGTGAAGTTATTGTGAAAAAGGCGTAACTCATCAGGGATGCAATCGCTGAACTCGAGATACGATGGTTGTACATAAATCAAAATTCCCGTCTCATCTGTCTCCACGTGCTTCCCTCCTCACTAACACGACAGCTTCATCTCCAACCTCTCAGCCAGAGGTTATTCCACACCTCCAAGCTAGAAATAGGAGTTGTGCCTGCGTAGGCGGGTGGACAATCTGTTATTATGGACTAAGACAGCTACGATTGCTGCCTTCGTCACGAATCAATTTCCCCATAATTACTTCTCTCACAGCTCGCTATTTCTTGCTCTCCATTGTTCAATCTCCAGACTGAGCCCTAGCGTCTCACTCCGGTTGCTCTCTGTCGACCATTATCCCGTGTATGGTAGTGTCGACTAGTCAGTAGCAAGGATGTCCCCACCTGCTCGTGCACATGACGGAGTTTCACTCCGGCCGTCAAAGACCGAGCTCACGGCCACCCAATGACCACCGGAAGCGGCTCGACGATTGGGATGGATCTCTCCAGTCAAGTCCAAGCGCCGCCGACTTCATGGCGTCGCATCCAGTTAATCAGTCACGCCACGCCACCCAACCGCCCCTACACGATAAGTCAACCGTCGTCGTCAGAGAGTCACCATCCCGACTCCAAACACATCCAAAGGACCAACAACCAAACCCAACATCGCGCAACCACATCAAAACCCACTGCCCCAAAATGTGCATCACCACCTCAACGGGCAACGGCGCCTCCTCCGCCCCAATAACCACCAACCTCGGGGTAGGTCAATGCGCCGGCGCCGACGCCGCGGGTGCCGAGATCCGTACGTACTTTCACCCCCCCTGCAAACCCGTCCGTCGTCCGCCAAGGATAGTATTAACACTGGCCGCCCCCCAAAATCTACTAATAGACACACACGTTCCCCCGAGACGGCTCGTGCCGGCCAGCATCCCGGCCGCTCGCGACGGGGCGGACGATTCCACGGCAAACTTCGAGCTTCTCTTTGCCTCGGCAGGCGACTATGACTCCGCCTGCGAGGACATGCAGATGATGCTGCTCGAGTTCATCGCCGACCCGCAGGGCGCAGGGAGGGGCGGGTCCTCTGGGCATGTCAGGGAGGAGTTTTAAAGTGTTTGATAATTGGATAAAAGGCATAGTAGTCAATATATTGCAGGAGGGGAAAAAAAAAAAAAAGAAAAAAAAAAAAAAGAAAAGGAGAGAGTCGAAAGGTTGGCAGGTTGATTAGTACTTGGGTTGGATGAGATCGCGGTAGAAGCGATGAAAAAAAAAAAAAAAAAAAAAAAAAAAAAAAAAAGGATCTATGGGGACCGGGGGAGGTGGTGTAATTATTTAATTACGTCGGGATTTCGATATCTCAACCCGACTCGTTCAAAGCACTACACAAGCGCACAGTCTGCGACTCATGATTAAGGTGTACTAGATGTAGATTCCGAGATGGGCGACCTCACCCCCGACGACCAAACCCAACAAATGCTAAGGGGTATTCATAGCTAAGTAGCAATCCCAGTGCACACGATCCGTGGTATCATACAGCCCAACAATGCACTCATGCCCTACCTAGTCCAGTCCGCCGGTCTGTCAGTCAGTATTGCTCCCATTACCTTCCGTGTCCTGTTGCTTCCCTTTCCCCTCCAAAAACATCTTCTTAAAGTCGGCGTTACTCTTGCCTCCGCCCGTAACGTCAACTGGCGCCACGGCCGCGGTCGGGGCAGTCCCGTTCACGCCGCCGTCTTTCTTGGGCAAAAATCCCAGCCCCCTTTTCCCTCCCCTACCCAACGCTCCCGCCACCGGCCGGCGCACCGTCTGCGGGGGCGGCATCAGCTCTGCTGCAGTAGGCATCTTTTTCCCGCCAGCTGTATCAATCCGGTCCACTCTCTTCTCCCCTTTACTCCTGAACAGCTCTGCCACCGTCCCCGTCCTCAGTTTAGCCTCGCCCTCGACCTCGGTTCCCTCAATCGCCAGCGCCGCCTTGCCCGCCGCCGCGGCGTCGGCAAACTCAACCACCGCCCCGCCATGCGTCGGGTGGAGCACCAGTTTCACAATGCTCCCCTGTCCCCCCACCAATGGCGCCAGCACGCTCCGCACCCGCGCATCGTTCATTGTGTCGGGTATGCCCAGTACGGCAATCGTCCGGGCGGCAATCTCGGCCGGCGTTGGCCCCGAAGTTCCCGAAGGTCCCGGAGAAGGCGAGCCAGCCTCCGGCGTTGTACCATCGACCGCCCGACTCGTCGCCGTCGTCTTGTGTGTCGGTGGACGGGACAATTCGACTTTGATCGCGCGGTTGCCAAAGATGAGCTTGTCCAGGGTCCGAATCGCCTCCTGCGCTTCGGCCTTGGTCTCCATGACCACAAACGCCGTGCCGTGGCTATGGCCCGCCATGTTGCGTGGCACCCGCACGCTCAGGACATTCCCGGTCTTGGCGAACAGGCCGCGGACGTCCTCCTCGGATGTGCTGCGCGGCAAGTTGACGACGTGCAGCTCCCGCTCCTCGGCCTGAGCGCCCTGCCGGTGCTGTTTCGCAAGAGGGTCCGAGAACTTGGCGAGGAGCTTGTACTTGCCGCCTTCGAGAGGCTTCCCGTCAAGCTTGGTGGCAGCGGCTGCCGAACCGCGGTCGCGGAAGGTCAAGTAGCAAAAGCGACGCTTGGTGTTGTATTTGACGCTGGGGAAGCGGATGCTAAAGATGTCGCCGCAGTCCTTGAAGAGGTCACGGATGTACTGCTCGCCGGCGTCGGGGGGGTAGTTGGTGACGTAGAGCGTGCAGTCGGTCGCGGCCGTGACCTGGACGACGCGGTCGCCGAAATACTTGCCGTCGCGCAGCAGCGCCGACCTGGCGTCGTCGGGAGTGCGAAACTCGACGAGAGCAACTACCGCACCGTCACGTTCCTGCAGGTCAATGTTGTTGATGTGCCCGTACTCGCGAAAGAACTGCTTCACCTTGGTTTGCGTTGCCTCGCTGGGCAGGTTTGCGACAAATACCGAAGTGTTCTCCCGGTCCCGCTTCAGTTCTTCGCCGTTCGTCTCGCTTTTTGGCCGCTTGTTTCCGCCCTCGTCCTCGCCAGGTGTTACCTCGCGCTTCCGCTTGGACCCCGGCGACAGCCCGTCGGCGGCATCCATCATGACCTGGTCATGCGCTATGGCCACTTGTGCAGCATGCTGTTGGGCCGTGTGCTGAGCTGCCTGGGCCGCTTCGCGCTCGCGCCGCTTGGCCACGCCCTTGCGTGTCTTGTAGATGGTGTCTTGGGCCTCCCGCAACGTCTCTGCGTGCTCGTAGTCGTTACAGTGGTTGAGATAGACCTCCATGATGCGTTCCGGCCAATCCAGGGTGCGCACCTTGAGCGCCCGAACGAATACGCGTGTCGCAAACGTGGGCACCCGCAGTCCCTGGGCCTGAGGGGCCGGCGTCGGGCTCCGCGTCTTGCTCCTCGCCGTGGTGAACACGACCATCTCCCACATGTACCAGTTGAGCCAAAAGTCGTAGTTGTTGGCGTGCAGCTCGATTTGGGACAGCTCGTCCCACACGGACCGCGCGCCCTCGATGTCATCCTTGCGCTCTGTTAGAAACTGGATCAAGATCTTCTCTAACCGAAAGTCTGGGTCGCCCTGATACGCCTCGCCGTACTTGCGCTTGCCCCAATGCTTGACGTCCTCGAGGGCCGACGGGAGTCCCACCTCGGCCACGTCGACCGCTTCCTCGGTAGCGTTGGGGTTCATGGCCGTCCGCTTGAGATAGCCGCACCAGGCGGCGTACATGTCGAGGACACCGGCCATGCCGTCCCTATCCAATTGAGCACAATTGGTGGCGGCGTGCTTGATGCGCTCGATGTCGGTGAAGGACAAGCCGGCCTCCTCTGCGGTCAGGATGTAGCGTGCCCAGACAGGACCCGACCACGGAACGTGGAGCACGGCGCGCTGCAGGACGTCCAGCATGTTGGGCACCAGGCTCGGGGGGGTCTGGGAGCGTCCGGTCTTGAGTTCCGTATGCGTGGTCGAAATCAGTACTGCAAAATTAAGCCAGGTGTCCTCGTCCGAGGCCAGGACGCCGGTGAGGGCGCGCGAGAAAAGGCCGAGACAGATCTGGAAATTGACCATGGCGTCCTTCTTCGCCTTGGTCTGCCGAATTTCCCAGTGGATGTACTCGGTCATGATGGCTCGCAGCGCGGCGGCATCCTGAGACTTGGCAGCGAGCTGGAGCTTGGTCTCCCAGGGGTCACGCAGTTCGTACAGCCGCTTCGCGTCCCGGGCATTCTTGGTCACCTGGGCCATCTCGCTCTCGTAGGCGTGGCGGTTGTACTCGGAGAGGAAGTTGGAGAACATCTGCGAGGTGGCGTCCCAGGTGGAATGGGGGACGACGAGACGGTTCTTGAACAGATGTGTGATCCTCCGGACGCCGGCCTCGGTCGCGGTACGCCGCAGCAGCTCCATCTCGAGCGACACCCAGCGGTTCCATAGCTCGTGGCTGTCGGACAGGCGGTACTGGACGGCTTCGTAGCCCTCCTGCCACAGGTTGAGAGCGGCATCGAGCGTGAACGACTCACGGCCGATCTGCTGCTCGTCATGCGGCCAGCCGGCGTCGCTGCCCGGCTGGCAGTCGGTGTAGAGCGACCAGAAGTATTCGCAGTAGGCCGTCCACACCTTGAGGCTGCCGGGTTCGGCCTGGGTCGCGCGTTGGAAGGATTCGACGACGCGCACGCGGCCCTCGAGGTCGTTGGCCTCGCGCAGCTGTTGGTCGATATACTCGACCCAGTTATCCTCCCCCACCGGGTTCGCCATTTTGCCAGCGTGGTGTCAGTAATGCCGAGTCATCGGATGGTGGGTTGATTGATGATTTGTCGGGGCGGAAAGGGGCGATGGGCGGTCCGCAGCAGCGCGCTGAGCGTTGAGCGTTGAGCAAGGGCGATCGGCGTACGGTTGAATGCTGAAATTTGGCAGGAAGGTTCTGGACTGGGCTAAACCCCGGTGATGACCCGAACCTCGCAGCAGATGGGCCAAGGGCAGGGCCGAGTCTGGAACCTCAGGCCGCTGCTGCCGTGCACCGTGTCTCCGTTGCACAGTGGGTTTAGCGGGATGCGGGTGCGGGAGAGTACAGGTGGAGGGAGAGTGTAGCCTGTGTGCTGTACGCAGTAGTGTATGTGTATGGGATGCGCGCGTGTGTGAGAGAGAGAGAGAGTTAGTTACGTGCGGATGCGCGTGTGAGCAAGTTCCAGCTCTGGTTACAGACAGTGCAGACGGTCCAGTATGTTCAAGTCGCGTTCGGCCTGGGTTCGGAGGCAGCAGCTTTGCAAGCCCAGCCGACGGTGGTTGATCCAGAAGCCGAGCAGAGCCTAGGAAATGCAAAATCGGTGGCCCCACTTCCGTGACTGGATCCACCTGCCAAGCACAATTTGCAACAACGCTTGGGGCCTTTGCGGCCCTTCGAGGCGCCCTTGGGAAATCAATCACGGAATCACAGCAACGCCGACTTCCTGGCCGTTATCTGTTGTCTACACCAGCTCGAGAAAGCGTGGGGAACACGGTCACGCTAGCATCGCGCGCTACGATGTTTGCAAAGTGGGTTGTCTCAGGTCCAATAGAACAGGGCTCCGATCTATCTCGGCCGGAACTGTGTGACCTCCGAAAGTGACCGATCAGAGCCTCCTAGAGTCCAACCCTCGCACGACTCGAAGGTTAGGGGGGCCGGGGGGGGAATTCGGACGACTTTGCTACGATGGTGGCGCATCCTTTCCTGCCACCAGAGAATCCCCAGGGTCTCTCCTGGATTTTTTTTCGCATCCCTGGGCGGAAGCACAAAAGGCCTGCCGAGCCCTGGGTTTCTGCCGATCTTGCTGATCTCGCTGCCGGCAGCCAATGAGAGCAGCCCTAGCTCGTTCCCGCAGGACCCTGACCACCACGCCAGACCCAGACCCCGTCTCCAAAAACCACCATGCGCGAATCACACCGGTGGTTCGGCGCTGTGGAATTTTCACGCGGTGGGTTGTGGTCTGGTAGTGTCTCGCTTTGCTCTGCCGAAAATCCACCTGCCATGCCCGCTGAATCTCTCACCGCGAGTCCTTCTCCCGAGCCGAGCCCTATGACGTAGTGATGCATTGTGGGGTGCCGTCATATCCGGTGACCTGCGGGTCTAGGCCCCTCTCACCCCCACATTCCCTGGGAATTTAGCAAATATCGCGTCATCCTGCTGACGAGGGAGCGGAGCGCAATGTAACAGCGGGAGAACTGGACGGATTAAACGAGCCAGGCTGCCCCGAGCGATCGAGAGATGCCACCCAATTCGACGCCTTCTTGCCCTCGTTTCCGGCAAACGTGAATGTCTTATGGGGTTTTTGAGTGTTGCGGCAAGGACGCTCAGCAACACCTCTAGTTAGTCGAGTCGAATTCGTTGGTTTTTTTTCTCCCATCCAGTCCGGATCGCGTGCCGCGCTTAGTCCGGCCTGCGGCTGTGACATGTGCTTCCATCGTGGAACTGCCCCGAAACGATGCCGAGGGAGCCGTAGAGATTCGGGCAGCATCCGATGCCGAGCGTTGCTCTGTGCCCTCCCATTTCGTCCGCGCATGACCAAGACTAAGAAGCTTCGTCGCGATTAGGGGCAGAGGAGGCCAAGAGGCCAGGGTACTGGAGCAGCACGCAGGACGCTGTTGCCGCCTCTGCCGCCGTTCTTGTTTCAGTTGTGCCGGCTTCCAGGTTGCGCCCCCCTTATTGAGCCAAACAGGGCTCAAAAAGATTAGGTTCTCGCATCGTGATTGGAACTAGGATGCTTAATCCATCTATCTGTATGCACGAAGCAGTATTGCATCGAGTGCACGAGTTGAAAAGCTCGAGCGAACGAATTGATCCATCTCGGCCCAGCCCCATGACGTCATATCCAACCCTATCAAAACGTGCGAGGCTCCAAGAGAGCAGAGGGAGCCTAAACAGCAGTTTAGATATTCGCTTATTTAGGGAAAGATTGCGTAGTACTTCAGATTCAAATGTGCGGCTAGAAACAAACCATGTTAATCAAATGCTGTGGTAGCCCGACTTGGGCCAGAGCAGCGCTGCGAAGGGCTGCCGGCCGATTTGCGGTTTTTTCCGGTGATGGTATTATATTCTGCGTATCAGGAAGAGGACGTGAAAAAGATATCCTAGAAAAGCGATACAATCTTGTACTTGGCTTGTTAAGCTTCTAATCGTATCCGGTGATTCAAGGAACGAATGTGTGGAACAAGGTTCATTCAGGGCCCGAGATCCAGAGAAAAGTGGAAGAAATAGAAATGTAGAAAGAAGAAGAGGAAGAAAGGAAGCAAGAGAACTGAGGGAAAAGCAAGAGACAAGAGGAGAAAAAAATTCGGATTGAACTATTTCCTGCCTACCTTCCGCCTGGCCGTTAATCATTTTCCCATATTTATCTTTGCGTCTACCACCACGCATTCTAACGAGCCCACAGTAGGTGCATGATTCCCCAGATGCACAGGATCCATGTTTATCTAGCGGCTAACTCTATCCTTCCAAGCTAGAGTTCCCGGCTAAGTTACATCGCGAATCCCATCGTGATGGCCGACCACAAAACTGACAACAGCCACCACACCGGCACGAAGAGACTACGTCGTCACTCGGAGAGGGCAGCGGCGACCATATGATCGCAAAACGGCAAGTTCACGCGGAAATTCTCGACTCCGGTAGCGCTCGTATGCGAGCAGACGGCCCAACTCTGCGATTTGAGCGCATCGAAGACGTCGCCCCGAACTGAATATGCGTCGAGCCTAATCAGAAAGTCGTCGGTCGGGGCGGCACCGAGCTGATCCGCTGGCAACTAGATATGATCGACGCTATGGCGCCCAATGCCACCCTCCAATTCGTGATCTACCCAACGTTTCGGCTAGTCTCTGCTGAGGAACAATCGGGCAAACGAAGGGAGCGTCAGAAACACGCAGACGCAATGTCCTCTCAGGGCACCGCTATGCCAGAGGAAGAAACGCATCTACGGCAAAGGAAACCCGAAGTACCAGGCAAGGAATTTGCAATTACTACAGGTTTGGAAGTCCTCTCCTGGGGGTGCCGGACGACCTCCTCGAAGATAAGAACGTTTTCGATTCGTTGCAGAGCCGGCTACCCTCCAGATGCGAAGCTTCTCATAAAGTTCCTACCCAAGACTCCCCTTCTCAGACCCAGGAACGCCCACCCTCATATCGTCAGGTGCCCATGTATGGTCCTATATCACCGCCGGAGATACTACCACAACCCCGTCCATCTATCCTATACCTCAGGCCTAGCCTAATCGCCACCCGCACCCCAACATCACCACGGTCTTTTACAATTTCATTCGCTTTGCCGGTGTTTTGAAGTGCTCAGAACAAACCGGGAGGAAGGTCTGTTCTGGGAGATGAAGGTAAGCCCATTATAATCCTCATTTACGCAATACCTAAGGCCTTGTCATGCTAAGTTGTTTCCCGCAGTTTCCAGTCGGAAGGCGTAGCTCGAAGTCAATAGGCCGGCAATGCGCTCTATGCATCCAATAATCAGCGAGCCCGACAAAATGGGCATTCCCGTCTATTGTTTCCGCACCACATACGGTCCGGAAAGCCCGAGTGTGATAATGAGCCCGAGGTATGGACCGAGACGGAGAAAACTGGCCAGTAGTAGAAGGGCTTTAAGGGCTCGTGGGGGTCCTAACGAGAGGTGGGATATCTCAGTCGCTGCAGTGAGGTTTCATTTCCCAATTTTCTATCCGAGTATGCGATCCCTTTCGCGGAGATCGGTTAGAGTCACCTAATTCGTACTCAAGGTATTCCTCCCAACTCCTAGGTAAATCTCTGTTTTCCTAATGTGAAACCGTTCAAATAAACTACTTGTAGGCCTTTTCAATTCTGCAAAACTACGATCCCTGTCTCTGAGCCTTCTTGCCTTCGCTGGCTTTCTCGGAGAACGCGACAACTCTAATCGGAGGCACGCCTTCATGCACCCCAACAAGAGAAAGGCTGCTCTTCCCCGCTATTTGGCAAGCCCTGCACTGCAAGATGCTTAGATGCACCGACCAGCTTGTTTATTTTGCTTTAGCCTATTTCGTCTCTGCCTCAGCTGCCCGCTGGGCTCTAGATGCACTAGATTCCCTACCGGGCCCTTCCTCCCGACAATAAATGATCGTGTCCCGTATTAGCCAGTAACCGGGTTCCGGGCCATGCTGCAGCCCGGTGTAAAATTGTTCATATACCGATGACTTTTTTTTTTTTTTTTTTTTTTTTTTTTTTTTTTTTTTTTTTTCCCCTCTGGGCTGCCGTGTTCAGCTTGCGGACCGTATCTTGGCTGTGGCAAAATGGGAGGTGGGTGCTGGAAAACAGGTGTTGGTGGACTAATTCTCGATATTAACTCTAGGCGGTCTAGACTGGATATGAAGACCCAACACCGGGTGCGGGGAATTCCTCTTCAAGATGCAGCGAGACATTATCCTCAGGGTCAACAGGCCCTGCAGGATGCGCTGGCGATGCCCTACGCTAGCTGAGACCCGACAGCTCGCGGTGGAAGGGATATGCGGCATCTGAAAATAGCAACACACAGAGAATAAGGTATAGTGATATATTGGTTTCACTGGATTGCTGCACCGGGGGATCGGAATTCTTAATATCGCTTTCATATTGCTCTGACCAATGCTGGCCTGTCGCCGACGCCACTCGTTCTGCTACCAAGCCCAGGGCATCACGCAATGACTCGAGAACGAGACTGAAAATTTGGATCTCGTGACCAAAGAAGCATTATATTGATATTGCTTCGGCGTGACATTTCAATTCCGGCGATACAGAGGGCGCCATCTCGGCCAGTCTGCGATGGACGAGAATAGAAGCAGACTGGTTTCTATCATGAGCTCTGTGGGCATCCCGACGGCCCGGAAAAATGTATAAAGAGCCTCCATTTTTACCAGACCAGATCACCGGATACTGCACGTCACAACTGAACAGCTGAAGCACACCTTCAACATCCTACTCCCAGCAAACAAAACAATGAAGTTCCTCAACATTCTTGCTCTATTCTCTGGCCTCGCGGCTGCGAGACCCGCCTTGGTTGACGAGCCCGCAGAGGGGCCGTCTGGCCACGAAGTGCAGATCACTGGCCTGGCCTTTGCCGGTTCGGGCTGCCCGGCTGGGACCGTCTCAGGCCAGCTCTCGACGGACCTGACAACTCTGACGCTGCTGTACGCAGAGTTCGTCGCGCAGGCGGGCAACGGCATCTCCCCCTCCAACTACCGCAAAAACTGCCAGCTTAACGTCAAGATCCGGTACCCACAGGGCTGGCAGTTCTCCGTCTTCAAGGCCGACTACCGCGGCTATGCCCAGATCCCCGACGGCGATACTGGCACATGCAAAGCGACCTACTACTTCTCCGGTGATTCGCGCCAGGCAAGTTGCACACTGCCCGCTCCGACCTGACACCATGCTCCCCAAATACTGACCTTGGTGAACTCTTCTCTTACAATAGATCGCATCTACCATGATCCTCCATGGCCCATACGACGACAACTACATCAAGACGGACGAGTTCGGCGTCGAAAGCACGGTGTGGTCGCCGTGCGGCGTCGAGGGCCTGCTCAACATCAACTCGGAAATCCGACTGTCACCCATGGATGCCGTCAAGCCGGCCTTGATGACGGTAAGGAGCCTTAGGTCCATCACTATGAGATGGAGACGCTGTCGGCGCTAGGTTTCTTCTCTTCTCTTTCCTTTTTTCCTTTTTTTTTTTTTTCTTTCTTTCCGTTCTTTTCTTTTAGCGTGTGTTCGGTGTCCAAAAAATGAAAGAGAGCAAACGGTAACCGATGACTCTTTTCTGCGAGTGTTGTAGGTCGACTCGACGGATCTGCGTTTCAAGCAGGTCCACCATCTGCAGTGGCAAAAGTGCGAAGAATAAGTGCCGATTGGAGTTGAAGAGAATGCGGAGTTGGAAGACAAGAGCATGGTGGTTCGGCATGGAAATTTTCGAGAGGCCGCGGGTGAGAAAGTGAGAGCGCCATGAGGAGATGGAAGGGGCTGCATTGCAGGAAACATAGGTAGTAAACCCCAGTGCGCAGTACAGACTGATAGCTATAAGCCGAATATAAATCTCGTGGCGACGCTATTGCTTCCCAGGTGTCTGCCCGAGGAGCGTAAATACGAACAGATTCCGCCATTAATTATTTCGAGCTCGTACCTCCCCTTCTGTCCCACCGCCCCCTCGGATAGGCAGGCATAAGCGGGGCGTGTCACGATGCATCTCAACAATACATGCCAACGCCCGCGTCAAAATACCTGAGATATGTCATTGGGAGTCATTCCCCATCACTGCTGAGTTAGAAATTTCGCTTAGTGTTTTGTAGGTACAGATTTGATGGACCTCTCGATGAACGCAGGGGATTTTAACGAAATCTGCATTCTCAATTGGCTCTGCTCTGCCCACCTTTTCTATTTCAAGTCTCGCTGACGAGGCTTGCATATCAACCCCTCCCAACCGCCAACCCCTGTCGATCGCCAAATTAGCTTGTGTCAGACCCCTGTGTGGATCTCGTGGGAATTGTTGATGGGCAAACGGCAGCCACACTTGGGCAGAACAGATGGGCCGGGCTCGTCAGATGAGGCAGAGCCGTCGTCATGCGGCGCCATTTCCATCGAGAAGCTTCATTGGCTGCCAGTTTTGAAACTGCAAGTCGGCGCCAGCTTCTAGGGGAAGGAAAACGCGCGCAGGACATGCGGCGGATGGCTTTGGTCCCTGGATTGTGGGTTAAATTAAGTGGCACCCCGCGGCAACACAAACCAGGTTGCTTGTGCACCTGCGGCACGGCAATCCCGCTCTACACTGTCGGGATCGATGCAGGCACAGGGGAAGTCGATGAGATCGGGATACGGCAAATCTTATCGTGTTGAGAGGGAGGGCGGTTGTCGACGTGGGTTATGTAGCTCAACGTTTATGTCTCGTTTCAGAGAGAGACAGACGGAATTGGTGAGCGACAGTGGCTTCCCCGGGCCGTGGCTGGCTTGGCAGGGGTTCGATGCAGGCTAGGGCCCGATCCATGCCTTCCATTCCATGAACCAGGATGTGTGCTGGCCCTCCCCTCAACTAGAATTGAGCAAAAAAAAAAAAAGGAGCGGGTACCTACATTGGGTTTTCCCCAGATTGATTGGGGGTGCAAGGGGACGGCCCCTAACCCAGGTCACTTAAACCTCGCACACGCCCTCCTTCCGAGAGCTGCCTCACCCTCTCACCACCCCACGGAGTCGGCGTGCTTCTCTTCGTCCTGTCCTTTCGTCTCGGGCCGGCAGTCTCTTCGCGCTTTCTTTCATTTCCAACTGCAGCCCTTGATACGCTCATTTTCACATCTGCAGATACGAATCTGCTATTTTCGATTCTCAGGCCAGCGATCACTCTTTCCGCCGGCCGCTCTTTTCCAAACCGCGACGATCCTTTGCAGTTCCCAAGCTGTTTATACCCAGCCCAAGTCGTCCAACCAGTAGACGGCAGAACTCTCCAGCATCCAAAGGTGGCAACCGATACGCTATGCGTTTGTCTGTGCAGTAACAACACGAATTGCCCGCGCACTCTGAGCTATCGGAACTCTGCCGAACCCTCGGAGACGCCCAGTCACCACCTGGCTGTCCACATCTCAGTCTCGTCTCGTCGCTTAGGACAGACACTTGATCCGAAAGTTTTACTCCACTTTCTTTAACGAGATCCTTGCCATCATGTTGAGCGTCCGATGTTTCGCGCTGCTCTCGCTGGCGGCTCTCGCCGGCGCCCAAACCATAGACGTGGATCCTTGCGGGGTGAGTCCTGTCCCTTCCGGAGCAAGAGGGCGGCCCTGCAATGAGGGTCGATAGAAGTCTTGAGGGCCCCGGCCATCCGGCTTGGCACTGGCATCAGAACAATGACTGACAACTGGACAGGTGGATTGCTATAACGAGGTCCTGAACCGGGCCGGCTCGTTCAACTGTGCAGCGCATGACATGGCTTGTCTCTGCCCCCTGCCGGACTTTGGTGTTTCCATCCGTAACTGTGCCCTGGAGCGATGCCCGCCTGGCTATGAACCTACCGTCACCAATGCGGTATCTGCGCTGTGTGCGAGTAAGTGGCTTTCGCGGCACCATCCAGGGCTGATGGAAGCTAACGGTGGTTACCTCAGGCTTCACCGGGCCTCCTGCAGACGCTGTTCCGACCTCAACAACCCCACCACCGGAGACCCCCACAACGACAGAGGTTCCGACGACGACCTCGGAGTCCTCATCCGAAGCCGAACCGACGACGACCAGTGATCCACTCCCGAGCTCGACTGCTAGTGTTGTACGTTTCCCCATTCCCGCAGACCGTCCTAATCTAACGTAGATCGAGCAGGCCGAAACACCCACCACAACTCCGGCCGCTGGCCCGTCAGACACGGCATCGTCGTCGACCACGGCCCCATCCAGCCAATCATCGTCGGCTTCGGCAGCCGGCTCGGCATCGACCTCGGAGGCTCCCGAAGCCGCCGGTAGCGCCCCCTCAGGGCTCAGCGAGGCTGCCAAGATCGGCATCGGCGTCGGCGTCACGGCAGCGGTGATCGCGATGCTCGGCGTGGCAGCCTGCCTCTTCCTGCGCAAGCGGCGGGGCGGCGGGCAGCCGACCATGCCTAACCACCGGTACAAGATCTCGGGGCCCATGCCCAGCTCGGAGCACGCATACACGCACAATAACACGTCGGAATACGACATTGGAGACAGCGAGCTGGAGATGAAGAGCCACCGGTACGAGGACATGCTACCGCGACAACAACCGAGGCAGATGGTTTGAAGGGGAAGCTAGGAGTTTGGGATGGGCGGGAGGTCTGGTTTCGGAGATTTATAGCAAAATGCGAGATGACGGTTTGTATAGCTTGCGGGGCCTCTGCCCGTAACCTGTGAAAAATCGGCTGTATTGCTGGGCTCCGCGCCCCTAGAGGGTCGGTCTCGGGCGGACGACATAAAAGGTACCCGGACAATGAAGAAGTTTCGCCGGGGCGGCGCGTGCGGTTCTCGCTGGGTTCAGGGCGGCGTTGTTGCCTCAACTTTCAGCGACTTCTGGCGTCAAGTGCCGGCGGGAGACGAATTTTCTGCGAGATTCCTTTCATGCCTAGTTTAGCCGCAGCATGAGCAGCTGGAGATAACGTCTTCTTATTTGTACATATTTGCCATTTGTGGCAACAAGATAAACGCATTGCAGGCACAGGTTTCTTCTGCACCTCTGCCGCACCGTTGTTACTGATACAAGCCATGAGTTTGTGGGAATGGCGTGGCTCCGTGCCAGCGACACTCTCCGTTGTCTGCCGATAATACACGCCCACACCCAAGGTACCGTCCAGGTGGATCAACCGCCTACCAGGAATAGTACTGCCGCTGAGCGGTAACCGGGCGGTCCGGGAGGTGGATCCAGGGCCCCTGGCGGGCCTTTTTGGCCTGGCGCTCCTCGTACTCGCGTAGTCTTGTCTTGTCCTCCTTGAGGACGATCGAGATACCTGGGGATGGGTTAGACACGGAGCGAACAGGCACACCAAGCGCAACTTACTCGTCGACGGCTTCATCTTCAGGAACATGCGTCCCCTCGCGCGATAGTCCGGCTCGGAGCCCCTCCACGGGCCGCGGTTCACCCAGGCTTCGGCGATGTACATGCGCGTGGGATCCTCGATGGTAACCCACTTGCCGTCCTTGGTCTGGATCTTGACCGGCTGGGCAGCCTCCACCTCCTCGCCGTTAGCGACGGCAGCGGCCGTCTTAGCCTCGCCCAGGCCCATCCCGCGCTCGGCCACGGCCAGGTCCCGGGCCAGCTCGAGCTGGTACCCGACCTCCTGCGCCATCTTCTTCTTGCTGTACCGCATCTGCACCAGCGCCTCGGCCACTGTCTTGCCCTGGATCTGGCGGGCCAGGTGCACCAGCTTCTTGACGCTGGTGGCCAGGAAGGGGGACTTTGTCGTCAGCTGCCGCTCAGTGCGCGCGATCCGGGCGGCTCGCGGCTCGCGGCTGAACGGGTTCGTCCCGCGCTGCACCTGGCGGATGACCATCTTGCGCTCCCAGCGGACGCGGCTGCGCGGGTCGGGGTCGACGGCGCGCGCGAGGTGCTCCTTGACGAGGGAGGCGCCCGCACGGGTGAAGGCGCCGCTCTTGCGGCCGGGCTGCTGCGTCGCATCGGCGCCGGCGGGCACGGCCTCTTTGACCTCGTCTTCGAACATGGCCGGGCCCTCGAGGCGCGACGACAGTCGGTTCACGAGCGCGTTGCGGGTTTCTTGCGTGCCCGACACTTGCTTCTCGATCGAGGACTCGGGTTGGTCCTTGCTCTTGCGGCTCCAGAACCATTGGTTCTGGGGGGTCGTGTGGATCGGTCGGGAGATGGTGATGTTAGGGGCGAGGGCGAGGGAGAGGGATTGGAGCGCTGGGAGCAGCGAGTTTGCCGAGGGCGGCGCTGTCGTGAGAGATTAGCTTCGGGTTGGAAAGGACGTGAGAGGCAATAGAAGAACTTACCGCCCCGGAGCAGCCGCCTCGACGGCACACTGAGGGTCATGGCGGAGACGTGGTTGGCATTGACGTGTGGTTTGGCGGTTGTCGGCCGAGGTTGAATTGGCGGGTTTGAAAAATCTCGGCCGGCAAGTTCCGGAGACGCTAACCGGACTAGTCTCCACCATCAACAACCTTCACACTCCACTGCATTTGGAGCGACACACTTGCCACTATTAACACTGCAGTCGGTTCTCTCGCTTGACCAAACCCTGACTCGAGTATTTCGGTGCATATGCACAATTTTCAACTACCTTAGCCTATCATGGTCTGTCACGCCGCAACAATGTAGGACCAATCTGCAGAGTTACATAGGTACCCTGGGAGCAGGATAAAGGTCATTATGGTCGATAAAAGTCGGAGAGGTTTAGTTACCCAAGGCCTACATCCACTCGCCTAGCGAACCACAAGTGTGGTATATTAATTGATCGTCTTCGTGCTCCCGGTATTAGCTGGCCCGTCTCAGAATGGCGATACAGGCCAGGGTAGCGGGGAAAAGGTCTGGACGGCAGCAGCGTTGTGAACACAATGTGTTAAGACACAGATCATAAATCCCAGCGTCTCTCCAATCGTGAAAATATTACCAAGCACTTCTCTCGGGACTAAATGATGCAGCTCATCTGCCATGGAAGGGGCTGCAAGTGCAGTTTCGTCTCTTCCTCCGTCCTGCTAAGGGTCGCCAGCTGTTCGCCTCCGCCAACATCTTATACCCCACGGGAAACACCCACAGAAGCGCCTTCCTCGCGGTATCTCCAGGGTTCCTTCACCCTCCATCTTTTTTTCGGTGCAGGAACCATCATCATACGTTCTGCCACGGCTCCACTACGCTTCATCCTCCACCAGCTTCTCTTGTCCTCGCACTCTCCACAGCCACGGATTATTATTACCCAAATAGCACGCTATCAGAAGACACTGTCAGTTGCTGGGGCGCTAGCGGCCGAGTCACAGGTCTGTGCTGCGAACCAGGCGATCTGTGTTTCGATTCCAGGATTTGCGCTCAGAGGACGTCGGAGGACCCCAAGAGTTTGGCATACTATCGGGGTAACTGCTACGATCGTCGATGGTCCACTTCGTCCTGCCCGAAATTCTGCATAGAGTCGGACGACCGAGCACAGCTGCCGGACATTGCACGATATCCAGACGGCTCCACTAGGATTCGCTGGTTCTGCGGCAATAAGAGCGTTGCACGCCTCGTAAATGGCTGTGACAATCTCGATACCTTTACCGTGTCTGGTAAGATAGCCGTATGTTCCAGATTTCGGTATGAGCCCGCTAATTTCAGCATCGGGGAATATGATCGCCTATGCCACTGCAGGTGTAAACCCAACGTCATCGTCCACCAGCAGCTCGACAGAGGAAAGGAAAACTCCAGCGGTGAACTTATCGCTGGGTCATGGCAGTATAAGCACGGCGGCCGCCAGCCAGCCGCCCTCCCCGACCGCTCCCGGACCGGTCAGAACAGCCGAAGCCTCAGCTACTACGACGACATCAAGACAAGACGTGACGAGGCCTTCGACAGAGCCACCATCCAGCCCATCGGAGGCCAGCGATGCGAGCTTGGCTGTTCCTCTTAGTGTGGGGGTCTGGGTCGGCGGGACTGCCTTGGTCGCTGCCAGTCTCATGAGCTTCTTCTATCTGCGCAAGAGACGGCACGGAGTACCGGTCCGGGCCGAGATACCGCCTCCGTTGGGCGACGGGCTGTTTGCCATGGACAATCGAAATCCTGGTCTGCCACGGCTACTTCAAGAGACGAAGCTGCCAGAGGCGCAAGGAGATAGCGAGTACCCGCGTTGGGTCGGAGGCACTATGCGGTTTGGGCTGGCTTAGCGCTGACAGGATGGATCGAGGGGCAAAGATGACAATCCATTACTCTGGGCATTTACTGCTTTCGTTCGTTGTCAAATTGGGTCAATATTCCACAGTCTGTTCTTCAGAATGTGATGCTGAACGCAAAGCGAAGTGTCCATGTCACGAGGGCTGACACTGAGTTGTTCGGGGATGGAACAATTAAAGGTGCGAGCAACTACGGATCGGGTATGGTGTGCAGGGGAGCGCCCGTCCGTCAGACAGCCTTCTTGGGGGCCAGAAGAGAACAAAGCCGGCGAGTCGGCGGCTCGCGTCTTGGCGACGTCACCGGGTCGGAGCTCGCGCTTCAGATCCACCGGTCTTAACCCCGGTTTCAAGCCGGCCTGAAGGCTCGCACCGGCCGTGCGTGTCCCGACGTCAACCACTTGCACGCTGTAATTAGCTCCAATGAGTTAAGCAAGCAGGGCAGCTGCCCATTCCATGTTGTATCTGCGACAAAATGTGACCGGCGCATTGCGGCCGTTCGATCTGCTTTAAAGGAGCCTATCGTCCCATGTTTTTGTCCCACTGCAGCAATGCAGCCATTCTCCTGTGGAAGCGGGCTCTCCCGAGTCTGAACGTACAATCGATATCAGACGACGCAAGTTGCAAATCATCCCACAACATCCACACCCAATAAACGTCCAGTCCCAGGTCTTTGCATACAAATAACGTTTAGCCAACATGTCCTCCAACTCTCCACCAGCCGGCGGAGCTCAAATAGTACGTCCCACATCTCTCATCTCCTTTCCCGCATCCCCAACATGCAGACTAACACACAGAACCCAGCCCGACAGTATCGCTCCCGGCACCCCTCCGGGCTTCCCGCAGTTGGGACGAGGTGGACCGCCGTACCCACCCCCTGTAGCCCAGCTAGGGGGGCAGCCGACTACGGTGCCGGACGTGCCCATCTCGGCGGTCTTCCTCTTCCTCTTCGTGGCGGGCGCCGCTACGCACATGACCATCTATCAGCGTAACCGGCGGGTGCACGGGCGCAAGTTCGTCTTCTCGCTCCTCGTCTTCGGCTTCTGCATGGCGCGCATCGCCGCGCTCTCGCTCCGCATCGCCTGGGCCCTCCCGCGCCATCGTGCTAACGTCGACCTGGCCATCGCCTCGGGCATCTTCGTCTCGGCGGGCGTCCTACTGCTCTTCATTGTCAACTTGATCCTGGCCCTGCGCGTGCTGCGCGCTACCCACCCCCGCTTCGGCTGGGGCCGCCCCGCCCGCTGGCTGGGCAGGGCCCTGGTCGGGAGCGTGGTGGCCGTCCTGGTCATGGTCGTCGTGTGCTCGGTGCATAGCCTGTTCACGCTCGACGCCGATGCCCGGGCCAAGGAGAGGGATGTGATGCTCTTCGCCGGGGTGTATCTGACGGTCATGGCATTTCTGCCCATCCCGGTGGTCGCCACCGCCGCCGTGCTGCCGACGCGGGCGGGCGATGAGCCCGAGGTGTTTGGGACCGGGTCGATGAGGACCAAGATGGGACTGCTACTGTTCACATCGGGAGTATTGACCCTCGGCGCCGGGTTCCGCGCCGGGATCAATTTTGTGCCGAGGCCGATCACGCAGCCGGCATGGTACCACTCCAAGGCGGCGTTTTATTGTTTTGATTTTGTGGTGGAGGTGCTGGTGGTGTATGTATATGCAATTGCGAGGTTCGATCGCAGGTTTCACGTCCCGGATGGCAGTTCGGGCCCGGGAGACTATTCAGCGGCGTGGGAAGAGGGCAGCTCGAGGGCGGAGAGCGGGGCGACAGTATCGAAGGAGAAGGAAAGGAGTGGTGGTCACGACGGTTCGGAGGTGTGATTTCGGCGAGGTTGTTACCTTCACTGTATAAGCTCTTGTTTCGATGGTACCTGGGCACTCAATGTCCAACGCCGAGTCTCAGAAATACCCCGCCTTACTCATTTAAACAGCTCGAGGGCCTCAAGCGGTATATAGGCTGACGTTTAATAAATTATATTCGCTACACGATACCTCAGCATCATAAGCTAACCGCTCTGTTCCTCCCAAGTGGCCACCGTACGGCTCAAAGAAAGAGCTAGCTATTCCTACTCCTCCCTATAAGCCGTTTGTGGTCCGTAAAACCGGAAATAGAGGGCTTGTTGGCGTGGGCGAATTATGTTCCCGCCTACCGGCTTCTGGTGTGTGCAGCCAAGTTCTGCTTGTCCAGTTTAGACGAACACGACTGACCTCACTACCAAGCTATTCGAAACGCATCGTCAAAGACAACCTAAAAATTGTTCATTACAGCCGTACTTAAAAATTAGCTCAGTGTTTGACAGCCTCATTGTTCTAGCAAGCGTCCATCTGGCCCAAGATTTCGTTTTCAACCCTAGGAAGGTATTTATGAGACCTATTCTCAAATCTCTAGCGTTTTCGCATGCCTTCATCAGATAACCTCATAAAATGGACCACAGGGAAGAGATGGCTCCTATCCTCATGGCTCCGCAAGCCGCCCGGTTGACTGGGGCTGACCGGGAGTTAATCCTGGCCCGCTTCCTCGTTTGGGGTGTTGCCCTCTGCAATCCCTGCAAAGAGTCTACCATTACAGCAATGTTCACCCTACTTTCTGTACACCGCGGTGACGAGCTACGGCTAGCGCCGCGAGCACTGATTGAACTTGAGCGGCTGCCTGAAGAGACCAGGAAGCAAATTCAACTCGTAGCCTTTGAAGACATTGCCGAATACCTGGAGAACCCGGCCGAATTTGAAATGCTCTGGAAACAGCGGTGGCTTCCCATGTTCGAGGCCGCCATTACCCAGTCGCCTGCGATGGAAGAATGGCTGACCAAGCTATGGCTCGCATACGCGGGCCGTTACACTCTAACCGATCTCGAGTTTGGCCGCATGTACTCAGGTTCCGATTTAGGTTGCTTCGAAAACATGCACCTGCGCCGTCTGGTTGCTGGCTCTAATCCCTACCACAGAGGTAGGTGTGAGTGCGTTGATAAGGGGTGGCGCTTTCATGATCCGGGGGTTCCCAGAGCTACCGAGGACCCGCTCACCGATGGCCACCACGACTTATTGACCAGATATACCGACCCACGGATTGTACATGTCTACTTAGCCTTTTACAGCGGCCCTGATGCTCTCGGTACTAGAGGGCCCAAGCGCGCTCTCGTCGAGATCTGGCGCGATGCCGAGTTCCAGGCAATGCTGGGGCCGCTCAAGCAAGTAGCGAGAACCAAGAGGATGCAGCTAGCCCAGGAATACCGAAACAAGGTATGGGACATCAAGGCTGCATTACTGAATCTGGAACTTTTGCCACCCCAGAATGCCGATGCAAATCCCTATGCCAGCAGTGACAGTGAAGCTGCGGCACTGCTGCTTCAAGGCCTGTCGGAGCCGCATACGGATGAGGATGCTCCTGCAGATTCTGATGTGGATTCTCACAATGAGACCTCGCTATCCGAAGACAGGGGAGAGATGGAGTCGTGGCCACAAAGGAGCATGCTAAGGCTGTAACCTGCCCAACTCTGGGGGGCTAAATACGGAAGAGCAATCCTAGCTGCACGATAATCTGGTACTACTCAACAAAAGTATACGTAGTTAACTAGTTAATTAACGTTACCTGGAAACACGGCTGTATCCCGCAGAACTCTGCGAGGCCGGAACCATGGGATAATCTTTCTATAATGGTATTGATAAATCAGCTATGAAAATCATTTCCACTTCGTCATCGAACCCTTATGGTGATAAGCAGAATGCGGTCCATGTCTTCATCAGAATTGGGGGGTGCCGTTCGCTCTCATGTGCATGGTGTTGGAATGGCCGCACCGGCCATGGAGCGCGTGTCTGTAGCTATTTCACCTAATTAGCCATGTCAGTTCGGATACATAGGCAGAGTTTTACTCGGATGAATTATTGCTCATTCAAGCAAGACAGTCATAGAGAATGTCTAGCCAGCTTCATAGAGCTTAACATCTCACACTACTTACTACGGTATACCGCCGCACCAGCCAAGCATGAGATTCTGCACCTCTTTTTCCATATCCAATCTGACCAAGTCAACCCAGACCTACCAAGGCCATTCAATACAGCGGCTCATTCTTCAACTTGGACCGTACTATTGGGGGTGGCACGCCTATCCCAGCCACTCAATCTCTGATATCGATGCAAGAGACGGAGAACCCCACGCCGCCCAACGGCCTGAGATCGGGCGGTGGCTCCATCTGGGCTTTCACCTACGAGTCTGATTCCGGGTCGAAAACTAGCAGCAGACCCCGGGGCAGGGTTCGGTGCTCTCCTGATTGTATTCTTGGGCGTCATGATATACCAGCAGAAGAGGGTGAGGAAGCTGTACAATAACGCTCCGAACCAGGTCGCCAGCACTGGATCTGAATGCCGCCTACTTCCCCTGGGAGCGGACGGGTGTTGGGGACAAGCTTGGGGGATTGTAATCAAAACGCTTCTGTTGGGGCTAAGGCGCAAGAGCATATTGAAGAGATCAAGGGAGTGCACCATCGCTGGCTCAATTGGATTTGGCGGCATAGGAAGTAATATGCAGCGGTGAGGTTGGGAGAGCCTAGAAATGGGCAGAAGTCACTTCCAGCCTAACTTTATTTTCTCGGTGATTTTCGATTCTCCCTCAGTGGTCTGTATGGTAGAGCTCCTCTATGGGCCTAGACCGTCAAGGACTCAAGGTTTATCAACCCTAAGTTGACCCGGTCAGCCAACCCAAGAGCCTGTATGGCTGTTCGATCCCTCTCACGAGGGGAATCCGATAGGTAATGAACTTGGGAAGGGCCTTGATCGTAACCTGACCGCAGCCGACCTTCCCGTCCTCCCAGAAAAACGCATCCAGGAGCGTGCCGAGAATGACAGCCTCCTGGACGAGGTCTATATTCTTCTCTAACATCGCTCGAGTCTTCTGGGGCAAACCATCAAAGAGCTCTCTCCAGAATCCGCGCTCGGCGTCCTCGAATTCGTCGGGCATCCAAAACTCTCCTCCTGTAAATTCGCCAGCGATGGTGTGGATTCTGCCGAACACAACACTGAAGGGCTTCGGCTTAGACAACTCCCAGTCGATCAAGCCGGACACTTTGCAGTCCTCGTCGATGAGAACGTTGACGGCGTTAAGGTCATAGTGCGTAACCCACAATGGGAGTTTGGCAATTTCATCAAGCTTATCGTGAAAACCTAGGAGCATCTGTCTGTAGGGCATGATCTCGTTTATCGACGATGCCAAGATTGCATCAAGATGCGGACGGACTGTGCTCACGACTGCCTCGCCGCTGTCGTTGGCAAGGCGGCCCTGGGCAAACAGGCGACCGAGAGACTTGTTCACGGCGATGCGGCCTTCGGCGCCCTTGCTGGCGACCCCATGAAGCCACATCTTTCCGGGAAGTTTGGTGAGCCAGTAAGCCCAGGCACCCTCAGCCTCGGGCTCCTCATCGTTGAGAGCGCCGACTTGTGGGACGATATGCTCGCCCAGGGCCCGCCTCGCGGTCTTGAAGGCATCCAGGTCGAGCCGCTCGGTGCGGAACTGCACAACCACCTCACAGCCATCAGCCAAGGTGACGAAAGAAGGTCCGGCTGAACATCCCCTGCATCGGAGGCTTATCGATGCGCTTCGACGCGCTCTCCAAATGCTCCGCCACTAGTTTCTTCAACCTTTTAACCTGCTTCGTGGGTGCGTTGAGCAAATTAGGGAGATCATTGTCAGAATTGATGGACGGCATGGTTCCGGACTGGTAAAGAAGTGACACGGAGAGGTGATGATTTGAGCTACAGTGAGAGTGGGAAATGAGACAGATGAGGAATTGGGACAACCAACAGGTTCAAGTTGTGGGAGGGGCATGCTGCCTTGTCTCGCTGACCCTGTTTCTTATCCCCAACACGCACTCTGTCTGGAAAATTGGCCGGGAACCAAAGCGAATTACCATCACCGTTCTTTCTGTATGTTAATGCTCGTAGCTTGCAATACAGTCTTTACGCAACTGTTTTGATTCAAGCCTCCATGCTTCTTGATGTCCAACTGCACCCGATCTGTTGACCTCTATTGAGAACTTGGGAATATGAGGCCTTATCGGGGCGATAACATATTGAGACGTCTGGTTTGCATGGTTCGACTCAACTGAAGGGGCGTCAAACTGCTCACGTTCATGCATGTTTGCCCACTGTTTCGGTTTGGTTCATGGGGTTGCTAAATTGTATCCATCTGCCATCTAACAACGGACCATATCCGCCGCAAGGGCTGCCATGACAAGATGATGCATATTTTTTTTCCCAGCTCTCCCTTCTTTCATTCTTTCCATGAAAGCGACCAAAAGCGAGCAAGCAGTCCGAAGTACGCCCCCACCATGGAATCCGTCGAAAGAGCCCCGGCGCGCAACACACGCTCTCGTCTTCCTACGCTGCGAAGCGATGCAAACCTCCCCGCAAACCCGTCTCCCCCGGCCCCGACACCGACGCACCCATCCCCTTACGCCCTGGACATGACACCCCAGGCGCGGATGATGTTGTCCGTGTAGCCGGCGAAGAGGGTCTGGCCATCGGCGCTCCACGCTAGGCTGATGCACTCGGGTTCGCGGCTCTTCTTGCCAATGTTCTGGAACTCGGGCTTGAGCTCATCCACTTTGCTCTTCTTCTCGAGGTCGAAGATGATGATGCTGCTGGCCGTGGCGGCGCACAGCCAGTACCGGTTGGGGGAGAAGACGAGGGCATGGATCTCGTCGTTGGCGTTGAGCGAGTACAAGTGCTTGCTCTCGTTAAGATCCCACAGCATCGTGGTGCCGTCCTTGCCACCAGACGCGCAGAGAGATCCATCGGGGGAGATGGTGACCGTGTTAATGTAGCCAGTGTGGCCGATGTGGTCGGTCTGCAGCTTGCAGCTCGAGAGCTCCCAGACCTGGCGACAAAGCGTCAGTCACGAAGATGACGGTACAGGAGGCAACGTGAATATGCGGGCGGAAATCTGGTGTCGCTCAGTGCAGGGTGAATGTTTGTCTCATTGCCCGTGGCGAAACGGGCTCTGAAGTAGCAAATACTTTAAAGGGTTGCAAAGCATCATAGCGAGAATGCTGGGCATCACGGCGCCTTTTAACATACCTTGACCAGCTTGTCCCAGCCGGAAGAGACAATGACAGGGTTCTGAGGGTTGGGCGAGAACCGCACGCACGAAACCCACTCGGTGTGGCCCTTGTCGGTGATGGTGAACTTGCAGTCACCCAGCGTGTTCCAGAGCTTGATGGTCCGGTCGCGCGAGCCCGAGACGATCTGGCGGTTGTCGGCCGAGAAAGAGACGGAGAGGACGTCGTTGGTGTGGCCGACGAAGCGCCTGGTGGTGGTACCGGTCGAGAGCTCCCACAGGCGGAGAGTCTTGTCCCACGAAGCCGAAAGGGCATAGGCACCGTCCGACGAGATCACCTGCCAGGCCAATCAGCAAACCCCGCCCTCTCCCAAGGTATTCTGTGGATTCCCAAAAGAGACGTAAAACATACGCAGTCGGAGACGATGTGGGAGTGGCCGTGGAGCGAGCGCTTGGGGTAACCGTACTGGGTCTCATCACGAGTGAGGTTCCAGATGATCAGCGTCTTGTCCCGGCTGGCCGACAGGAGCATGTTGGGGCTGTTTTCACGGTGAGCGCAAGTTCTCGACGTCGGATCGACTAATCGTACTTCTCCATCGACGTGGCCAAGCTGGTGACCCAGCCATTCTGCAATGCATCGTCAGTTCTGTTCGGGAGTCGAGAGATGCGCGAGCTTGAATTTCGGGCGGGGATTGCTGGAATTGGCAGCGAGGGGAGCAACTTACGTGGCCCTCCAGGGTGCCCTTGAGGATGAGTTGCTCAGCCATCTTTGTTGTCCTTCCTGGGATTCAAAGATCGGTGGAAGAATGGTGAGCTTTTTCTCGGTGCCTCGATTCGTCGGGTCAACAGAAATCGGGGCGCTGACGGGAGCTCTGAGAATTCGGTAAATTTTTGTGCGGCGGAAATAGGGTCCGATCGTGGGGTCGCTGCCGGCACCGCCCAAGCCTGCCAGCCCGGACCAGCTGGCATCCAAAGGCATTGATACCGCCAGGTGGCAGCCTGACAATCAGCGGACCGCGATTATCAGCCTCTAACATTTTCTCTCCAAGAGGCATCTTATAAGCCAACGTCCGTATCAGCGCTGCATGGCATTCCGGTGGCACACGCAAAAGGGACCAGAAAAACTCTTGAGAGGTATCTCTGTATTATTCGTATTTCACCATCAGGGGTATCGTAGCATCTTGATGCACGCCCAACCAACTCCAAGAACACCTCAGGTTACCGCCGGCCATGCTACGCGGCTCCTGTGTCATCCCTTCCCTACAATACTCTGGCCGACGGCAGCGGCCTTCCTCATTCCAGTACGGGGCAACTCCTTGCGGTAATGTGTCTTCTCTGTGTTGACAATCATGCTGTGATCGGCAATTTCGAACCGGCCCTTATCGCCGTGCATCGTCACGGGGGCCACCTCCTGGCCCTTGGCCTTGATGTCGTCTTCGATCAGCTCCCGCATAGCCATCTCCCACAAGTTGTATCGGTCGCGCCTCGCCGGTTGCCTCTGCGCCGAAGACCACACCTCCTTCTGTTTGGCAATCTTGGTAGCCCGCATCAGCCTTCTGAGCGCTCCCTCTCCTGCCTTGGCCTCCTTCGCCGCAGCTTCACGCATCTTCTTGGCGTCGCCTCTGGGGATTTCGTCGGGCGCGAGTGGCCGCTGCGACTGTGGTTGCGTCTGTTGCCCATCCGGTGTCTGAGGCGGCGCGTCGGGGTTGTACACACCCCAGTCGTCTGACACGGTAACGGCGTCGACGCTCTCCGGGGTATATTTGTATGTGTGTATGCTCGGGAATGCGGGGAATGAACTGGGTATGAACTGTTTCGCTGCCTTGTCTGACGCGCCATCTAACTCGCTGCCGAGGATCGGAAGGTCCTTATCGATTGGGTCGATGACCGGCAGAGGCTCCCAGTCAGGCAGCCGCTTCGACCTGGGAATTGGCGGTCTCCTGTGCGGCCTGAGTAGTGATGTGTTCAGGTTGAAGCGCTTGAGGGTTTGCTCAAAATCCCTGGGAACGGGGTGGGAGCGCCGGGCAGCGTTGGTGAAGGCCCTCACGTCTTCGACAAGCGAAGTGATGTCTGTAGATGCGCGTTAGCGTAGAGCAGCGGGGGGTAAAGCCCGTCGCTGCGTACAGGTCTCTGCCATGGCGACGAAGCTCTCCATGGCTTCGGGTGCTGCGCTCTCGAAGCCGACCTTTTGCAATGCCAGCGCAATGCCCCGTCGTAGACCCCTCTTTGCCATCTCATCGGCCGTAACCATTGATGAGGCATATGGACATGACGCAAGATTCCCGACCGAGAGTATCGCATGCGAAGACTGAAGACGCTGCCGCTTTGTCTTTGCGCCATCTTGGGCCACCTCTGCAGGTCGCTTTCGCGACTCGGATGACATGGCCACGGATTCTTCTTTATCGATTGCCATCCCAGGGAAACGTAAATTCAGAGGAAAGTCGCTGAAATTCTGCAACGGAGGGTAATCGGATGGCGCGTGATGGCGGATGCACGGGGAGGATCGAGTTTATTGACTGTTGGATCGCTGGAGACGCCGAGAGCTGGAGTTGAGGTCGGGCCAAAGAATGTGCACGAGCCACTTGCTCTCGGGACCCACATCTCTTCGATTCTTGGCGCTTTTGGATCGTCGTAACTCCTGATGACCCACATTTATCACTCCTTAAGTTCATGACTGTCAGTCCCAGGTTTAGCATCCTTGTTCTCATGTTTTCTGCCCTTCTTTTATACACAAATCTAATGCAGTAGGCGGTGCCGTATGTCCAATATTGCTCGACTGTCTGCGTATTTTGCTCTAATATTTTTTTTTTTTTTTTTTTTTTTTTTTTTTTTTACCGGGCCCAACGTAGAGTGATATGTCCAAGAGGAACGAAAATGCACGACTTCGAGGTTCTCAAAAGTGGGGGCTACAGGAGCGCCCGGTTAAAGCAGCTGAAGCTGGCCTGTCCGTTGGCCGTTTTCCCTGACGAAATCCTCGACCTCGGTGAGACGCTCGAGCAGCTTGATCTCTCTGGGACCGGACTGTGTTCTCTGCCTGCAAACTTTGGAACCGCTCTGCCGAATCTCAAGGCTGCCTTCTTCTCCGACTGTAGGTTCAAGGTCTACCCGAAGGAATTAGCGGCATGTGACACCCTCGAGACGGTCGACTTCAGTCACAATGGCATGGAGAACATCCCTGAGGATGGTTTCCCACCGCGCCTCCGGTGGCTTATCCTCACAGGCAACCGCATTGCATCCCTGCCCGCCAGCATCGGCCGCTGCGGCCGTCTGCAGAAGTGCATGTTGGCCGGCAACCGACTACGAGACCTGCCTCCTGAAATGGCTCGGTGCACCAAGCTCGGCCTGCTGCGGCTGAGCTCGAATTGCTTCGAAGCCTTGCCGGGGTGGCTATTCACTCTTCCCGAGCTAGCTTTCCTCTCCTTCGCAGGGAATCCATGCGCATCGCCAACCATGAACGGAGTGCGTACCGCGCCTGGGCTGGCAAGCATTGATTGGGTCGGTCTCGAGGTGCAGCAGACGCTTGGTGAGGGTGCGTCGGGCATCGTATATCAGGGTGTCTGGAAGCAATCTCCGCAATATGCCGAGGAGGTCATGATCAAGTTTTTCCGCGGGGCACTGTCTAATGACGGCAACCCGGCCGACGATATGGCCGCGTGTCTGGCGGCTGGCGCCCACGAAAGTCTCGTTGCTGTGCTAGGGCGTGTCCATGGCCAACCGGATGAGGATGTAACGGGTCCCGAGGGCGGTCAGTACCAAGGCGGCATCGTGATGCAGCTGATTCCGCCGCATTACACGGTCCTGGGACAGCCGCCGTCGCTGGCCACATGCACGCGAGATAGATTCTGTGAGGACACCTCGCTGGGTATCTCCTGTGTGCTCTCAATGTTGACAGGCGTAGCGGGTGCCGCTGCCCATCTTCATGCGCGAGGCATCTCTCATGGAGACCTATATGCCCACAACATACTAGCTAGCAGCGGGGATGCGCACGCCGTACTTGGTGGCTTTGGGGCTGCGACAGTTTACGGAGATGGCTCGGCTCGGGATTGTGGGATCGAGAAACTCGAGGTGCTGGCCTTTGCGCATTTGGTAGAAGACATGCTGGGACTCATCAAGGAGGACCAAGATCAGTCAGCCGAGCTGCAGCGGGGACTTTGGAATCTGCATGCACGCTGCGCGATGCCAACGGTTGACACACGACCACGCTTCGACGAAGTGGTGGAAGAACTGGAAGGGATGATAGGCTGGAGGGGGATGATGCGGATTCCCGGCTGAGGTCTGAATCTGGTACCGGGGGCACCCGGTTTCCCAAATAACAGTAATGAAAAAAAGAAAACGGGAAAAAAATTCGACATTGGTTGAGGCACTGAAATGGCCACAGTAAGACCATTTACACTACTGATACACCGGGGTTTCTTGACCACGTGTTGAGCAAAGGCATTTAGCTCGATGTAAGGTCAAGGTGTTATCCAAGTCATTGTGTTTGTATTCAACCTGGCAAACCATGGTTCTTTCTGGCAACGACATCACGGCAATGGTAGCTGGAGGTGCTGCCCACACGGAATGCGCCGAAGGGATCAACGACCGTGTTCTTTCTGCAGTTGCAACGGCGCAGTTGTCGTGGCGCCAGACCGCACGGTCGATATCCGAGTAGCAGCAGATCCGAGACATAAAAGAACTGCAGGATCTTGCGGTGAGTTGGTTGAGGCCGTTCATTACATGCAGCGGCTCGCTGCCTGCCAGCACACGGGTTCTTCTAGTGGTCTGCACGAATATGCAGTTGGTCTCATTGCTTCGGCAAGCTCCTCACCCTCCGTTCCTCACCCCAAGTGGCAACCTTTCCCGGTTTCTTCTCATTTCCATTCTCCCTGCTGGGTGTGTCCGGCGGAAAATCGCCCGTCCCTTGTTGTCGGACTTTTGCTGTGCCGCAACGTGCTGGCCGTCCAGTGTCTGTGATGAGTTCCCGTGTGATGCCGAGAGGCATCCCGCAATCCAGCTGTAACCCTGCGCCGCTCCGTTTAGCGCAGGAGGGCCACTTGAGCCCCTCCCTGCCACTTCATTTCCGTGCCCTGTGTAGATTGACCGGCCTCTTGCCGTGGTACCAGTACTGTACCTTGCCCCTGACCGGGTGTCATGTGAGCGCCCGCAGACGCCTTTTGTGGTCGTTTTGCAACCTCATTCTCTATCAGGAAGGCCTAGTTGTGCAGAATAGCGGCGAGTCGGGCCTGGCAATTGCATACCTGGCTGGCTCTTGGTGGCGTTGCTGGGCTTGCACTGGTTCCCACAGGGAGGCATGTACTACCGCTGGTCCAGATGCCCTCTCGACGATGTGTGTTGGGGGTCGTTGACCATCGATTGGACCGCAAGTGATGCAGACGGGAGGAATAAGCTACAGTATAGGCGCCAAAACCAACCTACTTTTTTGCCTTTTTGGTTTTCTGCTACGTTATCGAATTTTTTTTTTTTTTTTTTTTTTTTTTACCTGATACCAATAGTTGTCTCGCGCATGAAGCTGTGTATTCCTTGCTTGGATGTTACTCGCTTTGCCTCGCCCACTCGGGAAATTTGGAATGCCGACACGAGAACTGAGGGCATGGTCTCGAGAGTTCTTTCCACAGTCTTCGGCGCAGTGGCCCTCTTGCTACGTGACTGGCGGGGTCATGGTCTGGAGCCAGCTCCGGCGGGCTGTGGTTGGCCAATTCCAGCTGGCCCCGCGGATTAGCCTGACGGGGGTACGCGGGGAAGACATGGGCCTTTGCGGATAGACTCTGTCCGCGCAACGGTCCGCGTGAACTTAGGCAGCCAGGGTCTTGCCCCAGACACTAATAACGTCGCCGAACCGGGGGCTGCTAGTAGCCTAGGTGGCGTGTGTACGGCAACTACAGTACATACATACGTAATGTACATACACCAGGCAAGGTAGATGTCCTGCGAGTCCTGGGCTCGGACACAAAGATGCACCTTTCATCACATGGCGATCCGGTCTGTTTCTGACAGGTAGTCCATCATGCCGCCAGGGGCAACCGCTGACTGGCCGGTCTCCTGCCAAACGCTCCTGCACGTCTGAGCGGGCTCGCTCGCTGCCGTGCCTTCTCAGGGTTCCAAGGTCGGCTCGCAAGGGGCTGGCCGTGCACAGCAGCTGGCCAAGCTCGGATAGCCGTGATGGGATGTTGCATCAATAAAGAAGGCCAGGTTGAATGATCGACTCGGGTCCGGTGTGCGGTGGCACAGCATGGAAACCCGGATGGAATTCCAGCTGTGGAGCAATCAGGCGATCCGATTGACACACAGAAAATCTACGCCGTCGGCAGAAGCCAAACCGATGTGGGAAAAGTGAGCAACGGCCTGGAAAAGGAGAAACATGAGCGGGAAAGATGTGGGATATGCATGTCACTAGGGTACACTACAGTGCAGTTCTGCACCAATCCGCCAACCGAAGGGAAACAAGCAAATCGCGCCTCCTTGGGGCCTTGTCACTCTCCAGTCTACGGATAAGACAGGGAGTGCATCGAGGGGGACAAGCCGAGATTGGCCTCATTAGAAGGTCAGTACGCGAAAGATTTGCATCAGCATTCTCGGGTTGGTGTTGGATCAGCTCGGCAGCCTCGATTTCACACTGTGGGGGCGCGCCTTCTGCCATGCGGCGTATTAGCTCGCCGCCCCCGGCTAGAGGGCTTGGCCAGGGCTTGTCAGTCAAAGAACGAGGCACGCCAACATTGCACACCTAACATCGTTGTCAGTTTTTACCCCACCACCACCCGCTGCCCACAAGACCCCTGTTCCAGCCCTGGTCCTGAAGGGGGAAGGGGGAATGGGATTCGTGCATCCAATGCCACCCACATAAAAAGGGCTAACACCCGCCTGTCCAGACGGGCTTCTGAGATCATTGCTTACGGACAAATTTGTCGTCCAGCTATGGTTCAGAGAAGGAGCCCCTCCTCCGACCTGCTCTATCATTGGTGCCTCAGAATCCCAACATCTCGCGCCGCGGGACTACGGGCGAATCGGCTTTCGACATTGGCCCGTCTGACCATCTAGACCGCCCAAGTTCCTTCACACCCAGACATACGCACCCTTTCTCCTTTCCGGCGAGGACCGGTCCGCAAGCGCACATGCAACTCCGCCGGTGACATACCCCCCTGTCACTACTCTCCTCCCGCAACATCAGCTAGTCTTGGGTCAGAGCTACCTTACCACCTAAGCATCTCGCCGTGAAGCGTCTATTTTAGTAACGGAAAGTGGAGCGAGCCTCGATAATCCGACCCAGAGCACGTGGTCCGGTCCGAACGAGATCTTGCAGCCCCAGGAGTCGGTTCTGTAGAAGCGCCACCCTATATCCATTGCGAGATCCGGGCCCTCTAACCTCTCAGGCGCTGTCCGATCAAAGTGCCCGTCTTGTCAACATATCTTGCCCGCCCTATCTTGACGAGTTGCTGAGATTCGGCTGCCCTCTCTACAAGATCTGTAGCGCGCTTGGCTGGCACTGAAGGTCCGGAAATGACTGGAGCCCCAAAACGCCCGTGCCGAGCCGTTCCGTGAGTGGGGTTCCGCCGTCCCTCGTTGCGTATAAGTGAGTGTAGCAGAGAGTTTGGGCGCGAAGGGGCCCAGACGCTGATGGCTTATAGACACCCAAGCCTTCACCGTGTTTGTCCGCCGAGACGCGAGGCAACGGCCTGCCATGCCGTCACCCTTCCCCATAAATCCGTCGGCGATTCCAGTGGTAGCGACGCGAAAGGCCCTCTTGATCATCGACCTGCAGAATGACTTTCTGTGCCCCGAGGGCGCGCTGCCCGTCGTGGAGCCCGAGGGCTTCGTCGACCGCACTCTGGAGTTGGCCAAGGCCTTCCGCGACTCGGGTGCCGGCGATGTAATCTGGGTGCGAACCGAGTTCGAACACCACCGCTCGCTGTCAGGCGACGGCGACCGCATCATTACAAAGGATCCGGCGGCGCATCCACCAAGGCCCGCTCCGTCCCGGGGCCGGCAGCCGGCGTCTACCCTGCACGACGGCGCTGTCATGGAGAGCGACGAGGAGGCGTTCCTGAGCGTTGGCGCCGACAGCGACAAGAAGCCATGCGTTCGTAAGGGCACGTGTGGCGCCCTGTTCCCACACGACGTGCAAGCGGCCGTGGATGCCCGTCGCGACATAGTCTTCACCAAGACGCACTACAGCGCCTTCGCCTCAGCCCAGCAACAGCTAGTGCAACTGCTCAGGGGGCGGTTCGTGACCCAGATGTACGTGTGCGGAGCGTTGACCAACGTTAGCATATACGCGACGGCGCTGGATGCGGGGAAGCACGGCTACGACATGACGATTGTCGAGGACTGCTGCGGCTACCGGAAAGCGATGCGCCACTTCAATGCCATGCGCCAGCTTGGGCAGTTGACGGGCAGCGAGGTGATTAGTTTTGATGCCCTGCTCGAACAGTTGCGCCCTCCGGTCCCGCCAAGCCAATCCACTGGCCTCTCCCCGTCCGTGTCCCAGATGAAGCTGGGGCTCGGGCCTGGGTCTCCCCGTCACCCCCCCGCATCAGCACCTCGGCTTACCCCGCCAGGAGCTAATACCTCGCCGCAGCCGGGCCGGGACCGCCGTAATAAGCCGCCTGCACCGCCTCGCCGCGCAGCCTCGAAGCAGGGCGATCTAGACGTACCCACGGACTCCAAGCGCCCTTTGGAGGACACTGATCCCTTGTCAGCTGAATCTGAGCCATCGTCGCCCGGCGTCGAGCCGCCCCGCAACCGCCGAAAGAAGCTCACAGAAGAGCAAGGAAACGCACCCGCTAGCCCTGCCGACCGGAGTAAGCTGGCGAGTTCAAAAGGCCCGACCAACGCTCCTGGGCCTGCCGGTGTTGAGGCCGAGAAACCCAGGGTGAGAACCAAGGCCAAACAACGCGTGTCGAGTTCAAACTCTAATAAGAAGGCCTCTTCGTCGCCGCCGCCGCCGTCGCCGAAAAGCCCCAACCTGTCAGCTCCATCACCGCCTGACCGCAACGAAGGGGGCGCGACTGCTGGCGAGTCTGAAGCGAAGAAGCCCGAGACGGCCGCAGAACAGGCCCAGAAATCGAATTCCAAATCAGCACGCAACATGGCAGACCAACAGCCGACCCCGGTCTGTTCCGAGCCCCTCTGCGAGGGCGACACCACCGTCATCACCAACGTCCTGCCCTCCGCCCTCGCCGCCGATGCCTTTGAGCGCCTGTTGGAGGAGGCCAGCTGGGCCGGTATGTCGCACCTAGGCGGCGAGGTGCCACGCCGCATCGCCGTGCAAGGGGCCGTTGGCGACGACGGCAGCGTGCCGGTATACAGGCACCCAGCCGACGAGTCGCCGCCGCTGTTGCCCTTCTCACCCACGGTGCTGCAGATCAAGGAAGTGATCGAGAAGCACCTCGGCCATCCGCTCAATCACGTTCTGATCCAGCACTACCGCAGCGGCAACGACTACATCAGCGAGCACAGCGACAAGACGCTGGACATTGTCAAGGGCAGCTTCATCGCCAACGTCAGCCTGGGCGCCGAGCGCACCATGGTCTTCCGCACCAAGCGTCCGCCCAAGGACAAGAAAGGCGACGCCGGCCCGGACCAGAGCCAGAACCAGCACGACCAGAACCTCTCGGACGCGGACAAGGCCAAGCGTCAGGTCCAGCGCGCCGCGCTCCCGCATAACTCGCTCTGCCGCATGGGCCTGGCCACCAACGAGCGCTGGCTGCACGCCATCCGCCAGGACAAGCGCTCGGACCGGGACAAGGCGCCGGCCGAGCTGTCGCACGGCGGCGCCCGCATCAGCCTGACCTTCCGGCAGATCGGCACCTTCATCGCCGACGACGGCCAGTCCGCCGCCCGTATCTGGGGCCAGGGCGCCACCTCCAAGACCAAGGAGGGCGCGCGGCCCGTCATCAACGGCCAGACCCCCGACGCCGTGAGGATGCTGCAGGCCTTTGGCGCCGAGAACCACGCGAGTGCGTTCGACTGGGACGCGCACTACGGCGCCGGGTTTGACGTCCTCCACATGGGCACCCCGAAGCGGTTCTGCGCAGCCGCAGCCACAGCCGGGGGCGGCAGCTGCGCCGTGGCCAACGCGCGGGTGGCGCTCGCGCTGGCTGAGCTGGGTGTGAGCTGCGCCAAGGGCAGTGTGGAGGGAGACGTGCGGTTCGAGGACAACGACCCGGCCCGGACGGTCGTCGACGGGCACGCCACGGTGCTGAGGTACCTCGACGCCGTCTACGGGCCCGGGAGGAGGTACGACCAGTTGCTGCCGGGGGAGGTGGGGAAGAGGTTTACGCGGCTGCAGAGGGGGCTGGATTTGTTGGACAAGTGGCGGGCGGCCTTGAAAGAAGCCGGGATTGCGGAGGCGGGCGGAGATGGCAGGGCGAGCGGCGGGCAGACTAAGACGGTCGTCAAGCTGCTGGGGAGGGAATTGGCTGATTGGGAGGGGTGGGCGAAGGAGGCGGCTGCTGATGCCGCTGCCGCTGTCACTACCACTACCACCACCACCACGACGGCGGATGATAACAGCACCGACGCCAAGCAGCAGCAGAGACAGCAGAGCAGTGCGTTCTACATTGTCGGCGGGAGCCAGCCATCGCCGGCCGACTTTGCGCTGTGGCCCGTCCTGCACGACATTGTCCGTGTGTGTGGTGAGCAGGTTTTGGGCGAGCATTTGAGGCAGTACTATGCCGTCTTCAAGGAGAGGAGCGCCGCTGTCAAGGCGCTGAGTCTGTTCAAACAAGAATAGAGGGGGTGGTTGAGTCCAGACAAGGGAGCAGGGTTCATGGGCGGCTTATACAATTGGGTTTCTATACAGGAGTTGGATTGTATCTAGGGAAGATACCTTGCTATAGCAATCATGTCGTGTAAAGTACCCCAAAAAGAAGGGCCACGTAATATATGGCGGGTAGGAATTCTTGTATGGGATGGGCAGGATATGACTGGATAAGATCCACGCCAGAGCTTTCACATAAAATTCAGGTCATCTTCAAGAATGATCAGTTGTGCTCTAATAGTGAGCCTCGAGTACTGTTAATCCACGTCACAACCAGCATTCCGTTTCAAACGCCTGTCATGTTAAATAATGAAGCCATGAGTTTTTCATAAAGAGCGCCATCTGCTGCCACCCGTACGGTGTAAAACAAGAACTACAAATAGGAGGCAGAGTGACTGTTAAACTCGCTCGCCCACGGCGCCACTCTCTGTAGTCGGGCACACGTGACAAAATCCTCCGCCCACCAGCTCGATCCGGGTGCTGCCCCACCTATGGCTTCGCATCCCACGGCAGGGGGTAGGTCCCCACCCAGTCCGCGACTTCGCTCCTGAGCTGGACGATCTCGGGGTCCGTCTCGCCATTGCCCAGGTACTCCAGGAAGGTCTTCAGGCGGCCGGCCGTCTTGAGCTGGCCTTTGTCCTCGGCTGCCTTCCTCGCCGCCTTATCCACCCGCACGGCGATGGTCACGGCGCGGTCGACAATGTCCGCCACCCGCTCAAAGTCGTCCTCGCCAAAGCCGCGCGTCGTCATGGCCGGCGTGCCCATCCTCAGACCGCCCGGCATGAGGGCCGACTTGTCGCCGGGCACCGTGTTCTTGTTGGCCGCGACGCCGACAAGCTCCAGCACGCGCTCGACGCGGGCGCCGTCCACGCCCTGCGGCTTGAGGTCGGCCAGGACGAGGTGGTTGTCCGTCCCGCCAGAGACGATGTTGTAGCCGAGGCCGCCCTTTTCTTTCGGCTCGCCGAGCCGGCGGGCCAGCGCTTGCGCGTTGGCGAGGACCTGGGACTGGTACGTCCGGAATTCGGGCGTCTGGGCCTGCTTGAGGGCCACGGCGAGCGCGGCGATGGTGTGGTTGTGCGGACCGCCCTGGTGGCCGGGGAAGACGGAGGCGTTGATGGGGTTTTCGAGGTTGTACATTTCCTCGGCGCCCGTCTTTGGGTGGGTGCGCCGGACGCCGCGCCGGAAGAAAATCAGCGCGCCCCGCGGGCCGCGGAGGGATTTGTGGCTTGTCGTGGTGACAATGTCGGCGTAGGAGAAAGGCCCTGGTAGGACCTTGGCTGCGACCAGGCCGGAGATGTGCGCCATGTCGGCTACGAGATAGGCGTTCACCTTGTCGCAGATCTCGCGCATGCGGGCGTAGTCGATCAAGCGGCTATAGGCTGACGTGCCGGCTACGATAATCTTGGGCCGGTAGAGGGTGGCCAGCTCCTCCAGCTTGTCGTAGTCGATGTACCCCGTCCTCTCGTCCAGCCGGTAGGGGACCGTCTCAAAGTACTTGGAGATGAATGAGATCTTCTTGGTCGGCGTCTGGTAGCCATGGGATAAGTGTCCTCCGTGCGGTAGGTCGAGGCCCATCAGGCGGTCGTGTGTCTCCATCAGCGCCGAGTACACGTAGAGATTTGCGGGAGCACCCGAGAGAGCTGCGGAATGTGTCAGTTCGCCTGGAGCAGTAATGGTAGATGGAAGGGGCGCTCACCCTGAACGTTAACACCCCATTCCCTGGCATCTAGCCCGAATGTTTCGAGCGCTCGCTGCTGGCATAGCCTCTCGGATGCGTCGATAAACTCATTGCCTCCGTAATACCGCGCACCCGGATAGCCCTCGGAATACTTGTCTGAGGCCAATTAGTTCCGGAGCTCCCAGTCTCGTCAGCAGCTTTGTGCACGCACTCTGCATAGGGCTCCCTAGAGCATCAAGGACGGCCTGCGATGTAAAGTTTTCGGATGGAATCAAGTTGATGAATTGCTTTTGCCTGACTTTCTCCTATCACACGAGCGTTATCAGCGTTGTCCCTGTCATCTGCTACTTCTGGGCGAGCGTAACCAACCTTCTCCACGATATCGTACATGATGGGATCGGCCTGCTGGAGGTGGGCAGCCAGCATCTGTCTTGGACATCAGTACCTTGTTCCGGCTGGCTAAGAGAAGAGGGGACACACCCGCTGCTGCGTGTCATTGCTTAGAGACGACGCGGACCTCTGCGAGCTTGTCCCGATCTCTCGCCGTGCTGTGAAGTTCTGGACCTGGGCGGCTATTGTGCTTCGGGCGAGTGTGGATGCTGGTGCCGGCGTCGCCCGGAGGGCGCGTGCACGCAACGCCGTGCTCCGCAGTCTGGGAACGGAGGCCGACATTGTCTATCTGTAATTAAACGAGGAATTGGTCAGACGGGAGAGAGGGGTAAGGCGACGAGGAGTAGGACGGCGAGAGCGTAGAATAGACGTCGGGACGTACCAATTGCTCTGAAAGCTTCACCAATGATCAGTCCGTCGGCAGCTTGGCCGGCAATGCAGTGAAAGAGGAATACCCGGGTGACGCAGAGACGACAGTTGATTGGCGGCTGATGCGGAGGGTAAGGACGGTGACGCCCACACACTGCCCAGGCAAGACTACTGTGGTGCTGTACTGTGCTGCGGGACGTCGGCCCAGACCTGTGGGGTTCGGCTTTTTGATTCGAGCAGCTGGAGCATATCGGACTTATCTTATCGAGCTGAACGCACGAGCCACTAGAGCCACAATCTGGGGAAATATCAACGCCAAAAATTTCGCGGTCCCTTTGGCTTCTCCTCTTTTCTTCTACAATCAACTAAATTGGGGGTGATGAGCCCGCTTCCAAACGGCAGATGCAAGGTCCTCCGCCGTTTGCGCGGCTGGGGGACATGCTGAAATGTCCTGGCACACCTCACCACTAATGAGGGACAATGTGAAGCAATCTGACCCAACTTTCGTTGATGCCCGGCATGAGCGGCCGATCTACCATGTCTTTTATCCTCTCTTTTGTACATCTCGGTTGTATCTACCTTTCCAGGTTAAGGTGCTGTGAACGCTAGACCGAGGCAGTCGACTTCGGCTGTGCGGTTTTGCTTCTGGTGATCCCCATTACTACTGAGCGTTGTTATCCCTACGTGGCGCCCTTGCCCGGTCCCAGAATCACCGAATGTTCTTGCGAAACACGGGAATTAGCAGTGTGTTCATCAGACCCGGCAAACCCATTCATTCCGTTTTCAATGCCATACATGCAAGCCAGAACGTCTCGAGTCTAGAGACCACGCCGCATCAAAAAGCACACGGCCAGGCGAGTCCACGTGCAGGAGCCGAGATGTAGAGAGAATGCGACCAGAAAAGAAGCCAACCCATTACTCCGAATGCAAGGCCGCCGAGAATCCATTGTCCATTCGCATCATTGATGAAATCTACTTGGATTCCTCCTCGACCTCGCCCAGCATCGCGTTCCGCTTCGCCGCCTGCCTCTCCAGCTTGCGCTCGCGGGCAGCCTTGGTCCGCGCGCGCTTGGCGTCCATCTCCTCCTTGATCTGCCTCTCACGCGCCTTCTCGGCCTTGGCCCGGTGAATCTGTAATATTTGTCAGCACGCACAACCTCCCTAGACCGAACCGGGCTGCGGCGCAAACATACGTGCTCGACGAGGGCCCGCTTGTGCTTGAACGTGTTACCCTTGGCGAGGTGGTACAGCTCGTGGTAGAGGTGCTTGTCGATCTTGCCGCTGGCACGGTACTTGACGAGGAGGCGGCGGAGAACACGCTGGCGACGCATCCACAAAACCTGCCTGTGTCCGTTGTCAGCACGCTGACTCCAGTCGTTTCTCTCTCTTGGTCCTCCCAATCCTGTTGTGCTGGTATCGGGCAGTCCGGGGCGGGCGATACGTACTCGGGCATGCGCGCATCGGCGGTACCCTTGCGCTTACCGAAGCCACGGTGGCGGCCGATCCGGCGGGCGAGGTTCAGCTCACGCGCGCGCGAGCGCGAGTGCATGGTGACGGGCTTCTTGATGATCAAGCCATCGGCGACCAGCTTGCGGATAGTTTGCCGCGAGTTGGCGTTGGAAATCTCGCTGACCTCGTTGGGGTCCAGCCAGATCTTTCGCTGGCCGCAGCCCAAGACGGACGACGCCAGCCGCTTCTGGGTCCTCAG
Organism: Madurella mycetomatis; assembly: GCA_022530565.1. Classification (NCBI taxonomy): domain Eukaryota; kingdom Fungi; phylum Ascomycota; class Sordariomycetes; order Sordariales; genus Madurella; species Madurella mycetomatis. The sequence continues at coordinate 5,798,541 of JAJTVB010000003.1, read as the reverse complement.
GTTAACCCTACAACCGCCAGAGTCAGCATTCCGAGTTGAGATTCGATGCCGAAAGAGTCGTCGTGAAACGTCGTCATAGAAATTCCGTCGGGGGTACTCGGGTTTGAAGGTACTGGCGCAAATTCCATCCAAAAATGTCCCCTTAAAATCTCCTTCTTCGTGACGAATTGACGGGGTGATGCGCGGGAGACTCACATCTTGACTGATTGTTGCTGTAGATGGTTAGTAGGTCGAGGTTGTCGATGGATTGGGATTTCCGCTGAGGGGAAGTTCAGACCCTCAGAATTTCTCGAGGACCAGTTTGTGGGTTTCGCGAGTGGGGCAGGTGGCTGCCGGCGATTGGCGAGGGCTCAGCAAGGTCACGGACACTGGCACGTGACTCTGCCCTTCCGGAACAGCGGCCATCCAACACCACTCCACAACGCAGATGGGGCAGCTTGCAAGAGCGCCGAATTACTGAGCAGGAAAGAAGTACATGGTACAGTACAACAGGGCCGTGCCACGCATCTTCATGGTTTAGGTGAATTCTCAATCCTCTAACAACTTTTCATGCCTGCATCAAGACTACTCCGCAGCAAAAATATCGGATCCGACATCCACCTTGCCCACGGCCATAAGCTCCTTTTCATCTTCGACCTCGTCGTTAGACAATCCCAACCCACCAGCTCCGCCCTCTGCCTCTCTCCTCTCGCGGACTTGTGCTCCAAGGCGTAGTGCCACGCGCTTGAAATAATCTTGCATGCTGCGCTTGACGGTCGGTGGAAGCTCCGCCCCGGCGATCCACTTGTCAAACACCTTGCCCTCCTCATCGGCCACGGCAAACAGCTGTACGAATGCCGCCTCGGCCGCTAGCTTCACGGGGATTACCATGTCTCGCACGGATGCAAACACCGGGGGCGCGAGCAAGCCCAGGTGCGGCCGTGCCATGTCGGGATGCGTGCGAGCCAGCGTGCGTACCAAGACGAGTGCCAGCCGCCGCGAATCGGTAGGGCCACCCGGCGGTATGATTTTAGACAATGTCGTAAAGATGGGCTTTGTGGCCTCGAAAGCCTTCGGCGCGTCGCTGAGGAGGTATTTGCCAGCGGCGACGATGAAGTTGTCGGCAATGGAGGTCTGTATACCGTGTTAGTGTTCGTCGTACCGCAAAAAGATGAGGGAAACCTTACGTCTTTGCTCTCCATGCCTTGGCAGAGCAACTCAGGCAGGTCGTCTGCCAGGGGCGAGTCGAGAAGCGTATTCGGGCTCTCCAGGAGCACGGCGTTTAGTGCCAGGACGCTGGAGATGCTCACGTCCTTAGTCATGACTCTGTTCTTGAGCAGCCCCGTTGCTACTTCGGCTGAGACGTTCTTGATAAGAGCGCCGAACAGCTTAGCGTTTGTGATGGTCATGGCGTTGTCGCGCTCGTCAGTCTCCATATCAATCAAGCCGAGGACAGCGGCGCGCGAGCTCTCGCCCATGTTAGCGCCCGCCTTGCTGATGACTTCGTACAGCGCCTTGAGCATTGCCGTCCTGACTCCCGCATCAGTTGTCTTGGAGCCGGTAACGAGTTCGGCGATCAAGGGGTCAACGCGTGGCGTAAACTTGATAAGTGTGCCCAGGGCCCGGGCAGCACGGCCCCTCAGAAGGTCGCTCGAGGTATCAGCGAGCGACTTGGCGAATGTGCGCTGAAGCTGAGGCAAGAAAGGTTTGAGTGCCGTGGGCATCTTCTCGAGGAGGTTGTTGAGGGTGAGAAGAATTGCCGACTTGACTTCGGTGGAGCGTTCCGACACGACACGAATGAGCGGCCCCGTAATCTGCGTGACAAACGGCTTCAGCGAGTTCTCGCTAGTTCTGTCGACGATGTCCGAAATTGCCAAAGCGGCCGAGACCCTCTGGTCCGGCGTGCCGTTCATGAGACCCTGCAGGAAGATAGGGAGGATTGCATTGATACCCTTGGGGAGCTCGAAGCCGGCTAAATTGTGGCCCGCGACCCCGACCTGCAGGAGTGTCTGCCGCGTCGACTGGACGAGCGCCTCCATCTCTTCCTTCTTGAGCCTCTTGGTAAACTCGCTCAACGCACTCCAGGCCGCCTTGACCACCGCCGGGTCTCTATCATCAAACGAGATTAGTAGCGCGCGGATGATGTCCTGGTTGTACCTCGAGTAGTCGACATCGGCTGCCGCAAAGAACTTCGCGAGGTGTTGGCCTGTGGCTGCTCTCTTGCGGTGGTCCTCGTGCTTGATGAGCTGCAGCAGGACGTTCATGACCACGTTGAGACCATCATATTCGTCAATGGAGAGGATGACCGTGTCGAAAGAGTTGTCGAGATCCTCACGCAGCTCCTCCTCGGTGCAGCTAACAATGTTGTCCATGAGCGAGTTGATAATGTTGGGCAGGCGGCGGTTCATGGCAGCACCGGCAACCTTGGACAGCGAAGCAAGAGCCTTGGCATTGAAGGCCGAGATTGGGGGGGTGATGAGCGTCGGGATCAGGTTCGGCAAAATGATGTTGGAGCGAGTAGACTCGGTAAGCAGGGTGAGAAGGGCAGCGAGCGCATTGTTCGCTTCTTCTTCGGAGCGGAGGAGGTTGAGGAGATAGGGCAGCACCTGGTCGACGGCCCGCTTGCCGAGAATCTGCTGTAGCGAGTCGAAGGCCTCTGCAGCCGCCTCGCGCACATCTGCGTCTGAGTCGGTAAGCGCGGTGCGCACGACTGAGATGAGCGTCTTCTCGTGGTCTTCGAGCGCGTCTTGGGAAGCGGATGAGATGAGCTCCTTGAGAGCCAAGCAGATGCCCTGCTTCGCATCCACATCTCGCGACGTCTGTAGGCCCTCTTCCAGGGTGGGAAGTAGCGTCGCTAAAACGCCGTCGCCAGCTTTCCTGATGAGCTCGCCTAACGCGTTGCTGGCAATAACTTTGTGCTCCATGTTGGAGCTGCCGAGACGCCGAATGATGAGTTGCGTGAGCGTGGGCACCAGCTCCTTGAGGGTACGAGGGCTGTGAACCAGCGCCTTCCACACGCCGATGGCGGCAGAGCGCACCGCGCCGGCAGTATCGCAGCGGCAGACATAGAGCGCCGAAAGAATCTTGTTGCGCTTCTCCTCTCCTAGGATTTCGCGGAGAGACGTGCCGGCTTCCTTTGTCATTTCTTGGTCCTCCTCCTCGCCAAGCTCCGTATTGACCTTGATGCCGGCCAGATTGAAGAGCAGGTCGCCCACCAGCTCCACCGAGCTGAGACGGATGCGGTAACTGTCGTCAGCCAGGCCACGTTCGAGCTCTGGAAGGAGCAGGTCGACTGCGCGGACAGCAAAGTTCTTGACAAGCAATCGACCAGCACGCAAAGCTGTGTCCCTGATGGACTCGACGTCGTCGGCAAGACCCGAAAGGATGGGCGGGATAATCTTGCCGAGGTAATTGGCAAAGCTGTTACCAAAGCATACGGGCAAGAAGATGAAGAGCGACATGAAGCCCTCGCGCACAGAGGCCTTGGCCGATTCGACATTCTGCAAGATAGTAGGGAGCGTTTCCTCCAGTCTCGACGTACCCAGACCGGCAAGGACCTCGCTGAGTGCCTGGGCGGAGCCAAGTCTGTCGCCAGCGCCTGTGTCGGACTTGAGTGTCTGCATGAGACCAGGAATGAGATCTGGTAGAGCGTCCTCGCCCAACTTTTCCACGAGGGATCCCAGGGCGCGGGAGGCTGTCGCACGAGTTGTTGGCACGGGGTCGACGACTGCAACCTTGAGACCGGCCACCAGGACTGGAAGGTGCGCGACAAGGTCCTTGCGCTCCGTAAGATGTGCCAGACTGCCGATTACCTGAGCTGCCTTGCGCTTCGTGCTGGAACGGTCGCCCAAGCCGCGCTGCAAAATGCGGCTTACGAGGGCTAGTGATGGGGCATCAAGGTAGTGCACAAATTGGATTTTGATGAGCGACTCTAGAGCCTCGTCGGTGTACTTTGTAGGGTCGCTGAGCGCCTTAAGCAGGATGTCGACGAGACTGTGAATCTCGGGGTTGTTGATGACTTCGCCGAACCTCTTCAAGCTCTTGTTAGCGGCGAGCCGCACCTCTTTGTGGCTGTCATTCAAAACCGCTGTCAGCGGCGGGATGATCTCTGGCAAGCTCTGCGCAAGTTGCTGCGGGTCAAGGTAGGCCATGGCACCGAGTAGATCGCACGCGCCCTTTTTGCTACGCCATTGGTCGTCATCAAGGCCGTTAAGCAGTGTCGGCAAGATCTGTTTGACGCCATACGAACTCAGTTTTGCGAAGCACGCCTTCGCAGCCGCCAGTGCAGCTTCGCGGACGTCTGCATTGCCATCACCAAAGCCCGCAAGAAGCTGTGGTACGATCTGGATCACATATGGCTCGAAAAGCCGGCCGAGGATAGTAGATAACAGCTCGTAGGCAAGCATGGCAGATTCCCGTTGGCGAATCTCCTTTTTGTTTTCCAAACAGCTGTTCAGCGTGATCATGATGCGATATTCCCTTAGGACATTGATACCCCTGCCAAGCACGAGCCCCGCCAGACCGTATGCGGCCCCGCGCTGCTCGGGGTATTTCTTGGACGTCATGAGCGTTTCCAGCACCTCGTCGAAGTATTTGGATGACTTGTCCCCGCAGGTTCGGACGAGAGGTGGGAGGCACTCGGCGATGGCATACTGGACCGTCTCAGAGGGTGTGCTGAGAGTCGCGAGCAATCGCTCAATGACGACGGGGATCTTCTTGTCTCCGGGTTTTAGATGGCGTGCCAGGGCACCATACATGATAATGACGGCCTCGTTGACACGATCCGCTGCCTCTGAGTTTCTGTCCGGCGCCTCGAGAGTCTTCTCAAACGTCTTCATCAGTCTGTCGAGAATTGTCTTGCCATGAATCTCGATTGCTGTATTCGCCGCCTCCAGCATCTCTGCACGAACACTTGCGTTCTGGTCGCCGAGCGGTCCTTGTTCGATGAGGAAGTTGAAGAAGGGGTCGAGCTGGAGCTTGGGCAGATGGGAAGCAAGATGTTTGAAAGCAAGGGCAATTCCGTGCCGTGCACCCCAGGGGTCGGAAAGGTCCATCTTCTTGGGCATGCCAAACTCGTCCAATAGTTGAACCCGAGGCTTGGCGAGTTCGGTATACGATGCTCTGAGTTTGTCGAGGACGGGATCGATTACTGTCGGGTGGTGGTTCACAATCTCCGCAAGGGATTTCGCAGCGGAACGGCGAAGCTGTGCGTCCTTGCTTTCCAGGTAAGGCAGCATCTTGTGTGCGAGCTCCTCGGAGGTTTGAAACTCACTCTCCTCCCAAATCTCGCGGCCAAGATCCACGTTTTCTTCCTCGTCGTCGTGGCAGGCAAGCCAAATCTCTTCTGATACGCCGACCTCGCTCATGTCGACATCGGCGCTAATTGCCTGTAGCACTGCTGTTCGCACGCTAGCCTGCGGGACAATGGTGCCTCGGGCTAGGACATAGATTTCTTCGGGCAACAAGTTCGGAGCAACGCATCTCACCATGTCGGCAAAGCAGTCCTTGATAATCTTGTAGTGCTGGCCATATTGCTGCATGGACGAGATCAGCACAGAGAGGATTTCTGCACGAGGGATTGCTTCGTCAGCTGAAGCATCCGTGTGAAATGAGAGGATCTCGATGGCGAGAACTAGCTGGGCGTCCCGATCATCCGCGTTAGTGCCGAAACCACCCTTCTCAAGGACTAGCAAGACAAGCCGTAGGAAGTAGATGAGCGAGACGGTGTCGAACGGCCGCTGTTCCCCAGCAAAGCGAAGGCGGTAGAGAATTCTCGTCACAAGGTCCTCAAATGGCTCCTGAGTCAAGTTCTCAGGTAATGCCGACACGTCGTGGGCGCGGAGGGTGGCCGCGCCAATGAATGGCCTAATAGATCCTAAGCGAGAGGCAACTTGGTCTGCGCACGAGATGAAAGCCATTGGCCCAGTGTCACCTGTGATTAGACAGGCACCGGCATCAATTGCAGCCAGTGTGGTTTTGATAGCGGCTCCCATCCAACGGCTGGCATCAGTCGGTGGCCCAGTCGCCAGAGCTTTTATGATTCCGAAACCGCGTAACAACCTGGCCGCGATCTGCCTGACACTGTCACGAATGCCGGCTTCCTTCTTGAGTTGAACATTGACCTTTGCTGTCTCGTCGGCGGTGAGTTTCTTTTGCGTGCCCTTCTTTTGCGCCAGCTGAGCTCTGAGCTCCTCTTCCCATTTCATTGTGTCGTAATCCTTGGTGTTCTTATTTGGGACCACATTCTGTTTCTTTGCTAGAACATCTACGAACGCCGTCCCTTCTGGGGTGCGGAATATGGCCGCCTCGAGGGGGCCCACCGTCCGCACCGCGGCAGCGTCGAGATCTTGCTGGATGAGGGTGATAACCCGGGGGGTCATGGTTTCAGGAGCAACAAAAACAAGCTCAGCGGCAGCGTTATAAGCCGCAGTCTTGACAGCATCGGACTGCCTACACTTAGCGCAAGGTCAATAGAGGATGACATGGGTCTTACCTTCTGGCCGAACCCGGTTCTTCCTACTATTTCGGCGATTAAGGCCGCCTCGTGTTTTCTAGCTAGCTCACCGGGATCCAGGTTCACCTTCAAACAGAGGTCGATCCAACTTGCTCGGGGGACGAGCTGGGGTTTGGCAAGGACCAGGAGGGAGCACATCAGGAGCTCTTGCTGAGCTTTATCGGCATCAACAGCCTGGATCTCATATTCCTTGGGACCCAGGCAGATTGACTTCAGCACCAGGTGCAAATTAGAGTTGCCTGATTTCGCTAGCGCAGCTGCCGTCTCCTTGTCGGCTGCCTCCATGGCTTCAATCCAGTGCCACATGCCATCGACGATCTCCGCGGCAACGGAGACTCGGTCCGAGCCGGCAGGTTGTACGCAGAGGTTTGACAGTGATTCGAGCGCTTGCCGCCGCACGGCAGGGGGTGTGGCAGTCGAGGAAGCCAAGTAGATGTATGCCTGCGACCACGCAACCCTCGCTGCCTCGCCGCTGGCGCCCAGAGCAGGAACAACTGCGGATAGTGCACGGCAGAACCATTTGAGGTCGTCGTCGACATATTTGCTGTATATCCGCTGGTTAAGCAAGAAGGATGGCTTTGGTTCTACAACCAGGCTGTTGCTCTGTATCGACGCCTTTTTCAGGGACGCTTGAAGGGAGTCGCTTTCGAGTCGATGGAACAGAGGTCCGAGACCACAAACCACCAGGCCACCAGTAACTAGTCCATTCTGCGCGGCTGCTACTGGGTTTGTGACAACCTCGTTGAAAGTAGACAGAAGGGGTGGTAGAACAGCTTCTGCAAAGACACCAAAACCCGGGGGAATGGCTGCTTGTGTATCCTCAGCAAAAGCACTCAGAATATCACCCACGCGAAACATCCAAATTCGCCGGACAGGGATCTTCTTGTCTGCCAGTCCCTTAGCATAAGCATCCAGGAGCGGCTTCGGGGCGTCTCCGCTGGCAAGAAGAGAAAGTGCGCTGGAATTGAGAGCGAGTGTCTCGGCGCTCAGGGCGGCCTCGTTGGCTTCCTTGCCTACTATGGGGGGAAGGCCGGAGGCAACTTTGGCCGCTATCCCAGCAGAGGTGGGCAGAGCAGCCAGCATCTCAGAGTGCAGGACTCTGTGATCAGCGGAAGCCAGTTTTCCAGACTTCAGGGGCCCGAGCACCTCATCAGCAACTTGTTCCAGCAGCGCGAAATCTCGGGAATTCGATGCAATCTCTCTGAACGCTGACACCGCGCCACTGCGGATGACGGGATTGGACGACTTGATATTGGATAGCAAAGGTTTGACGAACCGGCCGTTCAGCGCTTGGGAAAGGTCGAGCTGAGGCAAGGAGCGGACGAGCGGCGTGATGAGATCATTCAGCACCACTTCAGGGGCTCTCAGGAGACCTTTTTCGAGTGCTGGGAAGACCTCCTTGTCAAGATCTTCAAGAGAGACGAAAGACTGGAAAAAATCGCGAAGGCCATCCGCAAGATGCGCCGGAATAGGCGTCCGCGAGCCAACGATTTCACGGCTGTAAAAGGCAAAGTAGTGGCTCTTTAAGCCTTCGAGGACTGGCTTGGCTTCGGGCTTGCGAGAGCAAACGCCAGCCACTACGCCGAGAAGCACGGCATTCGTGGCGGCGGGCTTGCTTCCCTTGGCGGCGAGGACCTGGATTGCCGCATCGATTGCCTTCGTGTCTGCCAACGCCAGTTTCCTGATACCCCTCCGCATAGTCACCAAGGCCGAGCTACCGACTGTGGCCCTCGATGTGGGTTGCAGGCACTTTTCCAAGCCATCAGCGGACGCCAATACGATATCCTTCCCAAAATTATCCCACAGGGGCGTGCCCGCCAAATTCTGCATTAGCAGACTGCACCATTCCACCAGTACAAACGCGCTACCAGGAGCGATGCCTTGTTTCTGAGTCTCCTGGCGGATTGCGGTAACCAGCCGACCGAGGATATCGACATCCCGTGTCTGGCAGATCAAAACAAAGCACCGCTGAACTGCTTGTCGGGAGGGTCGGTCGTTGTAGAAGGCATGGGTCCAGAAGAGCACCCCGAGGAGGCTGCGGGTGGATGCCTGGTCAAGAGCTGGATGCGTTGGTTAGCTTCGTTCTGACCTGCACAGCAACAGCATGCTTACATTTCTGTGATATCTTCTCGTCGATTGCCCGCAACTGGGCAATCCTGGCGGCTGTAGACGACGAAGTCAGTGCCGCCTTGGCTTGCTCGAGGTCCAGGTTGCCTGGCGTGGGGTTGGCGGCTGCTTCAGTCATATTGCTGCGATTTCTGTATCGGGTCGTATAATGACATGATCGGGCGGCAGGACCCGCAACCGTTTACCTTGTCCTGGCGCTCCCGTTTTGTTTGGGCCGGTGATGGTTCTGGAGGCTGATTTTCGGCGACGACTCACATTTCGCAAAGTGGGCTGCTTGCAGGCGTTAACTGCTAGTTTGACCGTGCACTGTGCTATTCGGTTCCTGCCCCTCATCAACGACGTTTTCTGTGAAATACGTCTTTACGGTATCCGTTAATTCAAATTATAGAGAGCATAAGGCCCACCATTACCCTTTATGACTCTTCACTATCAACCTCTACGCAAGCATGTACATTGTCGAGCACGTAACTTAGGCTTGCACACAATCCACAACCCCACATCCCCCCTCTTGAAAGAAAATGCACTGTGAGGATAGTGAACCGGTGCCCCATCATCAAGTGGGGTTCTACGCCTGAAACGGCAGGCGGTCGTGCCCGTTGTGCCAGGCAAAGCTGCCCGAGTTGAAGGTAAAATTTCAGGGCTGCTCCAGGCCTGGAGTTCCCGGGCAGAGCAACAAACAGCAACAACCACCGTTCTCCCGCCTCGCAGCTTCGCCTTTGCATATCGATCTTGCAGGGGCCTATCGTCATGGCTGGCAAAAAGAAAGCAAAAAAGCCCGCCGCGAATCCGGCGCGGGGGTTTGCGACCACATCGATCGCATCGAAGCCGAGGATTGACCCCGCTGAAGCTCCGGGCGACAATACCCCGGCCGGTAAGTCTGACGATGCGGCCGCCCCGCCGGCGAAGGAAGCCCCGCAACCCAGCACCGCGACCAACCCGGACAACAAAGCGCGATTTGAGGAGTTGAGTCCTGAGGAGTTTGAAAGGCAGCTCGAAGAGTCGGAATTGCAGCTCCTAGTGGAAAAGTACGCTCAAAAGGTAAAACGTGATGCACAACGGCAGAAAACACGCCTCGAAACCGACCGCCGTCTCCTCCGGGGCCAGGCCGAGACACTCAACACCAAGAAATGGTTGCCCCAGGAACTTATGGACCACATCCTGAGTCTCATCCAGGCAGAGGGTCGGTTTGCAGCTTCCAGCGTCTCCTCCGAGGGTGCAACTAGTAGACTGCCCCCCGAGGAAGACCTTATGATCAAGCTGTGGACATTGCAGCATACCTTGGAGAACTCCGATTTCCCCGCAGACAGGGTCCAACCAGCATTGCAGTTTGTCTTGGACATCGCGCCTAATATATCGCCCAATGTCAAGGGAGAGTCCATCTGGGGACTGGAGGAGGTGCTCGACTGGTTTGCAAGAGAGTGCGCCAAGGAGGAGCTCCCAGACTACTCGGGCCGCAAAGCAGCACCCAAGTCGCAAGCAGGTATGAATGGGGCCAGACCTTGCCGTGGCATGTTCTGACGGCTGCAGACACCCCGGCAGACACACCTCTGACGTCAAGGGCGACTACGCCTTTCGAGTTTGACCCGAAGCTCGGGGCGAAGCTCAAGAGTGGGGCACTCAAAGGATCCCGTCCAGCGTCACCCAAGCGGTCTACCTTGACCTACGATGAAGATATTGAGCCAGATCAGTTACTACCCTTTTATCTGGAGACCAAGACGAAGTTATTTGCAATCCAGCGCCCGCGGCAGGACACCGCCAAGGGCAAGGGTGCCAAGGACAAGACTGAAGTGTCCAACGAGTCCGAAGAGGCACTCCTGCTTGCAAAGCTCGATCGAGTAGAGAAAGACGTGCTCTTCGACAAATTCGTGGCCGAGCAGCAATGGAGAGACAAGCGGATTGCTCTGGAAAAAGAGTATGCCGCAGCAAAGGCTGAGGAGAAGAAGAAGAAACAGACAATTGAAGAACCCTCCCCTGCTGCAGCCGACTTGGATGGTATCAACGAAGAGGCTGAGCGCATTGCAGCAGAAATTCTTGCCGAAGAGGATGACGACCAGGCTTTAGCTGACCTCTTCTCCAGTCTACCAGTTAGTGAGGTGGATCCACTGACTGGCAAGACTAACACCGTCATGAACGGAGCGGATGGGAAGAAGGTGACTATCCGAGACTTTGGCAAATGGACAGGAGTGAGCCCGATGAGGGCTCTGGAGGAGGCTTGCCGCTCAAGGTCATCGGCCCTGTTCACCTTGAGCTTTTTGATGTGCTAACGATTGGCAGAGATTCGTCCGCAAGGATATCTTATCACCTCCTGTCTGATGTTGCTTTCGCAAATCGACATGCCGTCAATATCGTATGGTCAAAGCCTCAGGAACTCCCAACTACCCCTGAGATTCCTGAACTCGAAGTATATACCTCTCCCACCCAATTTGTCTACAAGATGATCTCTGTCGCCACCCCCGACGCGAAGCAGTCCGAGGCATACATAGCCACCACAGCTCTGTTCTGCATCTTTGGTTCCTCGACGAAAGAGGAGAAGGTCGCTATGAGGCTACCACCTGCCTGGAAAGACCTCTGGTCCGAGTTTGCGGAGGCAAAGAAGAACAAGGCCGACGAGCAGGACCGGGCAGCCCTGCGGCATCTTCGAAGTCTTGTCCGCAGAAGAGTGGAGCAGGAGCTTGAAGACGGCGTGCTCATCCAAAGCTTCAAGGGACGGGGTCAGTCCAAGAACCTGACTGACTCCGACCAGTCAGACCACGAACGGGCTAAGCGACAGCCGTACGGGCCCGAATACTACCAGAACATTTGGCTACAAAAGAGCAGGACGCCGCGATTTCAACAGATGTTGGTGAGTTGGTTCTAACAATCGGACTTGCAGTTGTCATTTCTAACTTTCTATCTTTGCAGATGTCGCGCATGCAACTGCCCATGTGGCAATTCCGACAGCAGGTTGTTGAGACGGTAGAGAGAGAGCAGGTAGTCATCATCTGCGGTGAGACAGGATGGTATGTTCATGTTTCCATCTCGTCTCGCAGTGAGGCTAATAAGAAACAGTGGAAAGAGCACCCAAGTGCCCTCGTTCCTCCTTGAGCATCAATTGCTTGAAGGCAAACCGTGCAAGATATATTGTACAGAGCCGCGACGTATCTCTGCCATCTCGCTGGCACGTCGCGTAAGTGAGGAGCTTGGTGAAGGAAAAGGGGATCTTGGCACTCCTCGGTCGTTGGTGGGCTTTTCGATCCGCCTTGAGGCGAGCACATCTCGGGAAACTCGTCTCGTCTACGCCACGACCGGTATTGTCATGCGCATGTTGGAAAGTTCCAACGACCTTCAAGATATCACTCATCTGGTACTGGACGAGGTTCACGAGCGCTCAATCGACAGCGACTTCCTACTTATTGTGTTGAAAAAGCTGCTGGCGCGGAGAAAAGATCTCAAAGTCGTGCTAATGTCGGCCACCGTTGATGCCGAGCGCTTTTCCAAGTACCTGGGTGGCGCTCCTGTCCTGACAGTTCCTGGCCGAACTTTCCCCGTCCGTGTTGCCTATCTCGAGGACGCTGTCGAGCTGACAGGATATACCGTTGACCAGAGGAACCAGGAGAAGCTTACTGAGTTAGATGACGACGTGGAGCCGGAGGTCGATACTACGTCGAAGCCGGAACTCATTAAGGAGCTTAGACATTACTCTCCCCGAACTCGGAGTACTCTCTCTCAGATGGACGAGTACCGGATCGAGTATGATCTTATCGTCCAGTTGATCTCAAGGATTGCGGTCGATCCAGACTATGCCTCCTACAGCAAGGCCATACTGGTTTTCCTGCCAGGTATTGCCGAGATCCGTACGCTCAACGACATGCTGCTAGGCGACAGGTTCTTCGCCGATAATTGGCTTGTGTACCCACTGCACTCGACCATTGCCACAGAGGAGCAGGAGGCGGCGTTCCTCATTCCCCCGCCAGGGATGCGCAAGATTGTACTGGCGACTAACATCGCAGAAACGGGTATCACCATCCCCGATGTGACGTGCGTCATTGACACTGGGAAGCATCGAGAGATGCGGTTCGATGAGCGGCGCCAGCTATCGCGACTCATCGACACCTTCATATCCCGGGCTAATGCCAAGCAGCGTCGCGGTCGTGCCGGTCGTGTCCAGGAAGGCCTTTGTTTCCATCTCTTCACAAAGTATCGGCACGACAACAGCATGAACGATCAACAAACGCCCGAGATGCTGCGGTTGTCGCTGCAAGACCTTGCCATTAGGGTTAAGATTTGCAAGATTGGCGGCATCGAAGAGACCCTGAGCCAAGCATTGGATCCGCCGTCAGCAAAGAACATTCGCCGAGCTATCGATGCGCTTGTCGATGTCCGCGCTCTGACGGCGACGTCCGAGGAGCTGACTCCTCTCGGTCTTCAACTCGCCCGCCTGCCCCTCGATGTCTTCCTTGGCAAGCTCATTCTCCTTGGGGCTGTCTTCAAATGTCTTGACATGGCCATCACTGTGGCTGCGATACTGTCGTCTAAATCTCCATTCGTGGCTCCCTTTGGCCAAAGGATCCAGGCCGACTCCGTTCGGAGAGGTTTCCGTAAGGGCGATTCCGACCTGTTGACCGTCTATAACGCCTACTCATCCTGGAAGCGCGTATGCCAGTCCGCAACAGGCGGCGGTGCCGAATTCCAGTTCTGCCGAAAGAATTTTCTTTCCCCGCAAACGCTAGCTAACATCGAGGACCTCAAGGGTCAGCTACTTGTCGCCGTAGCCGACTCGGGCTTCCTCCAACTCACCACTGAGGAGCGCCAATCCCTCAACCGGCTGCGCTTCAGCGGCGGCAGCGGCAGGCGGCGACACCAGGCTTTCTTCGACGTCCCTAGGCGCGTCAATATCAATAGCGACAATGAAGTTGTCGCTCAGTCCGTCATTGCCTGGAGTTTCTACCCGAAACTCCTCGTCCGTGATGTAGGTAGCAAGGGCCTTCGCAACGTCGGCAACAACCAATCTATCAGTCTGCACCCGAGCAGCGTGAATAAGGGCTACAACGACCTACGATGGCTCAGCTACTACCACATTATGCAATCCAAGGCGTGCGTCTCCCCTTACGAGAACCCATTACCCCCTTTGACTGACTCTCCCGGCGCAGGTTCTACAACGCCCACGAGACAACCGCCGTCGACCCCTTCTCCATCGCCCTTCTCTGCGGCGATGTCCGCGCCGATATTTACTCAGGCGTCTTTGTCCTCGACGGCAACCGCGCGCGCTTTGCAGTTCCGGACTGGAAAACGATGCTGGTGATGAAGATACTACGGGCGCGGCTGCGCGATATGCTCACGCGCAGCTTCAAGAGCCCCGGAAAGCTGCCCACAACCCAGCATGAGAAGTGGTTGGAGGTGTGGCAGCGGATCTTTACGCTCGCTCAGGAAGCTAGAGAGAAGGCAGCGGCTTAGAAGACTTTGCTTTGAGTCTCTGGTGGGCTATTGGGTGGAGAGGCAAGTATGCGTGTTTACTTTAAACATGGGAGTATTTCTGAATAGCGATAGATAGTCAAAAGGGCATGAAGCTACGAGTCATTTGCTGGCCCGGTTCTAGAGGGAATCCCCATGGGGAAGAACACGGAATGTAGTTGAATTGTTAACCTTCTTCTTTGAGGAGACACAGAAATCCACACTAATTACAGTGACAGAGTCGCCGCTGTTGTCTCTTTTCTCTTTCTTCTTTTTCTCTCTTTCTTTTCTTTCTTTTTTTTTTTTTTGTCCTCTTTTCCCTCCTTCCCCGCTCTCTCCGCCTCCCTCCCTTTTTCTTGTCTCCGTTTTCATATCCCTGCTGCTTCCTATTCTCCTTTTATTCTTATCTTTTATCCGCCTCCTTATTTCTCATCGTTACTTCGTTTTCTTTGTCATTGTTGTTTGTTAGTTGAAGTGCTGAGCCTAAATTATGAGAATATAAATCCACTCCTTACCCAATACCATCCGCAAGCCCGGGTTAACGCTATGACCGACGAGATGTCAAATTCAGTTAGTGTTGTCCGGCAGTTCTTGAAAATCCCTCTTCACTTCAGTGCGACTACATCGCTAGGCAATATGGTCCGGGTGGGGTGTACAGTGCCGGAACCAGCGTGTGTCCATATATGATTTATCAAGAGATGTAGAATGTGCAACCACGCCGAGACAACTGTTTTAACAGCCCTGAACTTGGCACGGCATTTGAGAGGTATAAGAGGAGCGTCTGCAAACCGGAAGAGTAGGTAGATGGAGAGGATAGAGTCAAGCTTGATGGATAGACAGCTAATTAGAGAAGAGAGTCAGACTCGGGTCAGTAGGGTCTTCACGTTCCAAAGGGTTCTTAAAAAGGGCGTTCGGGCCCCAAGGGAAAGAGGGAGTTGGGGGGAGGGTACAACTTGAGTAAAGTGGACAGACAACTTAAATTTAAACGATTTGGCCTTACCCTATCTATTATTCATATTTGCGCTGACTGACGAGCTAAAAGCCACATCCGATTCAGCTCGGCTGCTGCTTGCACGCACAATTGTTGCCGAGCTCTCAGTTATCAGGCCCCAGCACCTTAGAACGGGGGATACAGACAATAGACACGACTGGGATTGAGGAATTTGTTGTTCGTCATGTGGAATGAGCCTCTGCAGATCCAGAAGGTAGTTTGTCTGTTGGCCGATTGCCGACTGCCGTAAACACAACATGTATTAGGGTTCCACGCTACTGCATATCATTCATCTGGATTGTCAATAATCATGAACTCAATTGTATAAGAAAACACAGGAACTATTGAGTCCAGAGCCAGAACGTTCCTAATAGTGATCTCGTTGAAGACGATGCTTCTAATACGAGATAAACCCGAACTTCTCCCAGTTCTCGAGTGGTGTGTGCACATCGCCTCCTACTTCATAATTACAACAGTGGATAACCTTATTTTCGCGATCCCGGACCGAAACCTTGATGGCCCATAGCCCTTGCCCTGGAGGGCTCAAGAACAACACTGTGCTCACTTGTAAGATATCTTGGCCCGGGTAGTACTGGAGCCATCCCCAAAATAGATCGGTGAGCTCGATCGGGAAGAATCGGCTAATCCCACTAGCCGATGGCTCATATGAAGTGACGGAGAGACACCTACTCTAGGTCATCCTGGCCGTGGACACTTGCAAGTGGCGCAATGCCAAGCAAGCGAATATACTTGTCATCGATAGCCTCCTTGCGTTTCATGTACTGCTTCTGGAGTTTTCTCCACGGAAACAGGTGAAGCGGTATTCTCGCATTGTTTTCGAATGCCCATGCATCGTGCACTCGATTAAATAACCATTTCGTAAGTGATATGCCGAGGATTCTGACCATCATGGGTTTCTTGGCGGATTCGGGAGTCCAAATACAGGTTTCTACTTTATTGCGTGACGTTCTGCTGCTGACCGCACGCATATGACGTCGGCCTAGAGTCTCCAGAGCCCAGTCTTTGCGCAGGCTGTCGAGTTCTTGATGGTAACGATCAAGTTGTGCCGCCCACTCCTCGTGGACAAGAGAGCTGTATTTAGGTTGGTTTGCACATCCCAGGCATGAATCGCTCCCGCTCTGAGAGGCTGGAAGAACTGGATGATTGGGGTGCTTGGCGAGCTGGGCCATAACGCGGTCATTGCTGGCGCGTACGAACTTGGTGAATGTTCCTGGCTTGGTCATCTCGAGATGGTGAAGGATGTTTGAGTGCAGCCGAGATGATACGCGCACTTCCAAGGGTTTAATAGTAGTAGATGGTTGAATTACTCACAAAATGTTTCCGCCAGCAGCACTTGAAATAATTTATTTATACCTCGGCTACCGTCCGCTGCTCAGACTGTTACGGCGAGCTAGTGTTTTGGCCTGCAACTTGATAAGCCGTCAAGTGGGTCCTAGTCCGACGGTAGAGCGCTCGAGGCTCTGCGGTCTGGGCATTGGTGGGAGGATGAAACGGCGGAAGAAAGTTTGTGAGAGGGAGTTGGAGCTGCAGTGTAGAACACCCGGGAACTTAATTACCGAATTCTCCCACTCGAGAACCCCCAATCATTCCGGACACCTTGACAGCCTCGGCCCGCCAGGGCGAATGAAGTTACATAGCAGGCTAAAAAGGTTTCGTTTCTTGATCCTCTTAATTCCTCTAGGAGAGTACATAAGTTTGGCGGACTAATTAGGGGTGACTTATGTGGCGCCGATATTTCTCTTTGAATGGTTCTAGCTGCGGCGCCGGCAAGCTCGGATTATTTACCCTACGCGTATGCGTTCAGAAGCGAAGGTTGTCAATGTATTGCTAAACCGAAAATGAATTATAGAAAACAAGTTCTTTTCCAACCTAGTACCCTGCGTTAGCATAGCATTTACAGGGCGCCGGAGTGTGCTCCATGAACAACTAGGTTCATGACTCAGCTGCGATCCCGCTCCGTTCTGACCAGCAGCATAATCCGCATAGGCCCAGTTTGAAGCGTCAGTAGATGATAACTTGGAAGCTCCATTGGCTGTGCAGTCTAGTACATAATTACGACCATACACAAGAAATTCTTTGGTCCCGGTTACTCTTTTGTACGGCTTCTTGGGTTGGGTCTCCCTCCTGGGTACTTATAAAACAAGTAATTATTGGTCTGGTTCTTGACAAACCCAGATAACGGAGCTGCCTATTGAAAATGAGCACTGGTGCTTCGGGAACCTAGGAAAGGCGCCAAGCCAGGGGCACCTGTCAACAGTAGTATTTCTCCATCATTGCCGGTTACCGCAAAGCACGTGTTGATCCGAACCGGACCAATAGTGAGGGCTTTTCCTATTGGGGACATGTTCTTGATGCCCGACTCTTTCAAATACGGTTTCGCGGCTACTTTCCTTCTCGCGGTTGCTATTAAGTCTTGTCCTTTGAAGTTCGTTCTGCTCGCATTATATAATTGATAGAGCCGAAAATTTTACCTTGATCAATCATGTATTCTTCGCCTTATATCTATTTCCATAGCCCTGTAGGTCACAGGTGGCGATGGGGAACCGACCCAGCTTTACAGAAACTCCGCACCCTCAACGATGCTCCGAAGGATCTCCTCCCATCCCTCACTATCAGTGTATCCCAGCCTGTGACCCTTATGGCTTGGCTCGAGACAAACAATGCCGCTCTAATCACCGACCTCTCCATCTTCGTTCCGGCGACCTCGAGCCCGTCTAGTTCTCACCTCTGGTGCCGACTTTTCGACAAGCTACAACGAGAAGCAACGAACATTCAACACTTAAGTATCTACTGGGATGCAGAGGGACCTTGGGGCACGGACCCACCATGGGATATGGAGGAACCATTGCATAATGGGTTGGGGGAAAGCGTGGCCTTTCTTCGCGGACTGGTAGGACTCAAGGTGGAGAAAGGGGTGGAGGTTGGTGGGTTCTATGCTAAGCATTGGCCGAGATATATGGAGGAGAAGATGGGTTTGAAGCCAGTGAATAAGCAGAATGTTCCAGGGAGTGTTTGGGAGTGGATGCTGGGAGATTACCAGTATGGAACCGAGCGATTTAATCCTTGGAGTGATACTAATTAAGGATGAGAGTTCCGCATTTTGGCAGAGCCCATAAGCGGTGGGGTTTTGAATTACAGCCCTGAGTTGTCAGATTAATTAATAGATCTGGGAATTTAGCTACGGTCTCCTCAGATATATGGAGCACAGCTTTCGCTCCGGGCCCCGCCGACCTACCCCGAGTGCGGAGAGCCCTAATTACACAGTTCCGTCACCAGCAACCTCAGCAGGGACGGAAATGTAGGCCGACCCTTCTATACTTGCACGGACAAAGAGGTCTGCACGGGGAGGATCTTCTGCTGCTTCGACGACGCTATCGGCGCGTTCCACGACAGCCCACCCTGTCCATGCGGGTATGCCAGTCTTCGAACCAGGAAGAACGACGGTGCGTCGCACTTCTCCTGCCTCATCGGCAGGTGCGGCTGGGGCTTGACCGACTAGGCGTCAAAAAGCACTCCCTCACGGGGATTTCGGCTAGCCTTAGCCCTAGCCGCGGCTAGGCGACGATCGATACGCCCCGTAATTATCAACACCCTTTCCCAGGGCTAATACATGTTTTTGATACTCTTGGCTTATATGAACCCAGCACCGACAGGCCCGAACGATCAGGTCCCGGAGCCATCGGCTATATCTAAGGACCCAACCAAGTCCAAATCGCCTGAAAACGCGATTTCCGCCGGAAAGGGCGACCTTCCCGTCTGGGCCTTCAACAATCCCTCCCGGCGCCGGATCAACGCGCTCCGAAGCGTCGGCGCGGTCCCGTCGGGGTCGCCCCCGCAAGGCCCCAATGACGGTGCCCACTGATATTGAACCCGTTGGTACTGCGCCTACTAGCATCGAGCCCGTCGGGACGGTCCAAGTCGGTGTCGAGCACCAACGTGCTAGCCGGCCCGCGAGACGGGCGATAGCGAACCATTTATCTGCCGTCTTGGCCAAATGGCATTCGCGGTATCTCTCAACGACTAGCCACCAAAGTTTGAAAGTGTGGTATTCGGGCCAGGCCTCGTATAGTGGAGCAGTTGAGAAGCTCTGGGGTATATGGGGATTGGCAGTGAAACGGATGGGTATGTTTGATGACCGCCGCTTTGGGCCCTGAGGAGCTTGTGCAAGTGGGTGTCGCCTTCCTTATCTGGACCGCTCAGGTTGTCGTGGTCGGGGTTTTGGGCTTTGATGCAATGCACACATTCCCACATCATCTGCTCGGCCGTGAAGTAGACGATCCGGGCCGTAGCGACAATATGCGCTCTTGGAAAATCCACCCCCGTGAATTCCAGTCAGACCTCTCGACAGACATTTCAAACGACGTTCTCTGCTTCCACATTTCCCATTCAGCCTCCCCCAACGCCTTCTCCGATGCAGCATTGACGTCGACGTCTCTAGTATCGCAAGAGAAGACAGATTTGTTCAGATTCTATGGACCTCTCCTGACCTGATCGTAGTACGGAATTATGTTGGATGTAACCGAAATAGGGAGAATATTCCCCTCGACGAAGAGACCGCCATCAGTGCCGGTCGTCTAGGCATCAATGGTTGCGACAGTGAAGTGCGCTAACCCGAAGACCCGCCTCATCTGCACTGACTGCCGCTCCTTGAATGATGCAAATTGAGTCAATCCACAGGTGGAACACGTCAGCTGATATGGCAATCCGGACGGCATCCTGAAATGTCTTGGGTAGGTACCTACATCATTCTACGTAGGTGCTTTGCGAAATTTGCCCTTGTGGTTTTTCAGCTGTCCAGAAGCGCCCCAGCGGTGGCTCATGGCGGCGTACTTCGAAGCGACGCCTCCATGGACCTCGCTCAGCCAAAGCCTCGGTTCGTGCTCGCCGCGGGCGAGGATTAGAAGGAAGCGAATCTTCTCACTGAAGAAACCGTTCTCCAATTTATGTGAACGACGTAATTGATGGTTGTCGACGCAGTTATAGACCCAGCGAGTCAGTTGCCTAGTCGTTGTTACCGGGGAAGGGTGGAACACGGAACCTGAGGCTAGAAGTTGGATCAGATACATTGATGGACCGAACTGGTCAACCTCGCGGAGATCCAGTATACATACCCCCTAGTCTTCCAGGATCATCTTCCGCACGCCCATATTTCAGTCTCGATTGAACTGTGATCGACTGAGAGATCTCCTGGGATTGGACACAGCCAAACCGCGCGAAACCCAGCCAGTTGGGTATAGAATACCGGTCAACTAAAACAAAGGAGTCCGGCTGAGCCGCAAGCAAAGCTAGCCAGGTATCTTGGTCGAGGTCGTCGACTACGGCCTCTGATGTGGACTCGGAGCGGCCCAAGAGCCGAGGCCCAAGATATCGATCAAGGCAGCCACCGTAATGTCATAAGATCTCAGAAAGTCAGTTCCTAGCAGCTTTGCGAGTGCAGCTGACGACCTGGCCAGACGACAAGACTCGCAATGAGCTGGTCCTTCTCGAGCAATGCTAGTGACTGCGTTTGCCCTCCCCGCAGCTTCTATAAACGGTCCCAAAGTACAACGTGCACAATTACTACAGTATCCTTGGGTCAAATGCTTCCTAGAGGTATCCGTTTCCTACGTTTCTTTACTTTTGGGGGACGGGTCTCAGAAGATGACGGCTCTAAACTTAGAATGTTGGGCGTTCACTGTTCTTTAGTAGATAATACCCCACCTCCGAACGATAGATCGATTCGCCCACTTGACGCGACTGATGCCCGCAGGCCCTATTTATTATGACACGGCTCGCTGCATCATACCATTGGTAGCCTTGTTCTAATGAGCGACCTAAGCCGTGACTTGGTGGTATGATAGGCCAGCCCTTCCCAAATCGTAGTGGCCATGTCCCCCTCGTTCACACTGTTGAGGCAAACGTGAGCTTCCGCTAGAAATAATTCAGTAGCCGAACTTGACATTTTAGGGCCACTGAGCTGACCGTCAGGGCTGGCTAACCTTGGGATGTACTGAAGGGCTACGATGAAACAGGATTGAGCAAGCCGGACTTTTTGCCTCTTATTATGAATCTCCTTGCTATTGACACAAGCTTTCGGGTTTCCTCTGCCATTTAGGACCACTGAATGTTTATCCGAAGAGGTTATTTGCTCCCAAGCATCCGGCTGTGGCATCAAACTCAAAGTAGATGCCGTATGCTTGGTTCTTTTCCGGTTAAAGTACCCAGTCTCGTGCCAAATCTCGTGCGGACTTGGCGGGCAGCCTGCGCAGGCGGCACTTCCTGCGCAGGCGGCACTTCCTGCGCAGGCGGCACTTTTCAGATACCAACTGAGGGTCATCGGAAGAGAGACCAGGCCTCGGCCGGCTGGCTCACTGCGGCTCGGATCCATGACTGGGCGGCCTGATCCTAGGTGGTTCTATATCGATCGCGATATTAATTAGGGTTGATCACGATAAATATTTTTTTGAAACCTTGTGTATACCAAACTCGCTGACCGACTGTTGCCCCGCCTCTGTGTTGAAGTCTGTAACACGGTATCCGGATTCTCCTTGGCTAGGCACCTTAAAAGATCATAGGCTATTCAGATCTGCGATCCCGTCTCTGACCCTCAACAATTTATTGGCCATAGCATCAAATACCCGGTCATCATTTCCGAGCAGCGCCGTAGAGCTCGGATTTGAGAGGGGTTGGGGTTTGTGTGACATGGCGATGAGTTGAAAACAGGGGACCTTTGGACAGGATACAAGCATGTGCCGCGTCCGATGTCCCTTCCTTTGGCCCCATTAGTAGTTCTTTTCACTAGCGTAGCCCACTATGAAACTCTTCGAGTTCATTGCCGCCCTCAGTGTTACGCAGATTGTCTGCGGGGCTCCGTTGGAGGAGGAATGGGGAGTACCCACCTGTCAGTTCATTCTTATATCGTCTAGGACTTGCATGTTTCTAACTTATGTCTCAGATGCAAAACTCGAGGTAATCGAGCCCAAATTTTTCAAGGACTTGGGCAGCAAGCGAGCCAGAATCAGCTATGGACCCTACCTAGTTCCCTCATCCGAAGACCCCGAGACTCACGGCATGCTGTCCTTCCGCGACATGAATATCTTGCTGCCGTGCCACGATTGCCTTATTACCAGCTTTACCGCCGATCTCCAGTATGAAGGTGGCAAGACAGCCAACGCAAATACCGGCATGTGGCTCCACCACAACGGCCTCATGAACTTGAACCGCACCGATATGGCCTGCGAGCATTGGCCTGAACGGATGGCCGTTAACGGTAACGAGCGCTCCGTCTTTGATTATACCCTAAAAGGGACCCGGAAGGCAGGCTACTACCTCCGGGAAGGCGATCAGGTGTTCCTCGTTACCGAAGCCATGAATATGCGAGAGGAAGCCAGGACAGTCTACATGGTCATGGAGTGGGAATACCTGCCAGGCACCCCGGCCGAATTCGATATTGTGTTCCCAATCTGGCTCGACGTGAAGGGAAACTGCCTGAATGAGACCAACGGTGTTCAGAAAGAGGCTGGCGTGTTCACCGCCAAAGCAGCGACAGGGTGGACATCAAAGTATAGTGGGGACTTGATCCTCGCGGTGCCGCATACTCACGACGGCAATACCCTACAAGAGGTTTACATGGACGGTAAACTAGTGTGCTCGAGTGTGCCCGCGTATGGCGAGACGGCCGAGTTCGTTTCACATGTTGAGAGCGATGGCCATGGCCATGACCATGGTGAGAGCGAGCACATCTACCACATCTCGTCAATCACCCAATGCGCCAATGTCTCCAAGGTGGTACCGGGCTCTCATTTTACTATCTCGTCGTTTTATGATTACGAGAAGCATGTACCGATGAAGGACCACCACGGCGAGCTCGAGCCTATCATGGGCATCCAGTTTCTTTATTTGGCCAGACCTCAGGCGGAGGCTATTGAGCACATCCTGTCTATGAAACCTGGTGACCTGCAGGCCTTCACTTCCCAAGTCGGTGGAAATGGAGGAGATTGATAGGCGATGGCGGAATGATGGTGAGGTTACTCCTTAGGGCTTGCGTTTCTGGTGTGTTTAAGCATGCAAGTCGTCAACATCACCTGTGTATATTTACGGCAACTTTTTACTCTCTTATTCAAAGATTGGCAGCCTCAAATAAAAGAAATAAAATATGAGCAACTTTGTTCCCGTTTGATCCCCATCTTCTTCACAGTAACTATAGTAAGTATTCTATTCTCTTAGAACCCTAGAATCGCGAAATGCTGTATCCACGAGCAAAATAGCCGCAACGTACATCAATCGACTCCTCTGGAAAAGCCCTATCCAATGATACCAGTTGCAGCCATACGGCACCAGTTGCGCATACGCAATCGGGGCCGGAAATCGGGCATAGCTGAGCACAGCCAACTGGCAAAAGTCCTCACAGTCGATTAGTCAGCGTTATCGATACAGCACCGTCCCAACAGCCTTATCGATAAACGTCAGCCATACCACCCCCCTTTCCCGACAAGCCACCCCCCCCAATCTAGCGCATCGCTTCCTGGCCTTCTAGACAATAGCAACGCCAGGACCTGTTGGAACTACAGTCGGTCGCACACTTCAGGTAAAATTGGGCACAAATTGGGCACACGCAACGTGCCATCAGTACAGCTTGATTTTATTGATCGATGGTCTGTCCATCCACTGTAGAGATCGTGCCCGAGCAGGGAGCTAATAAAATCTGGTCATGAGCGCTTAGATAATCTGGCACCTGTTGACAGGTGCTCCGGCTGTCAGGGTCTAGCGCTCATTTCTAATACACCTCCCTAGTTGAGCCGGCAGGGCGAGACTGGCCCTCATAGGCTCAGAACTGCTCAGAACTGTCGTAATCCATCGAGATATCTCCATCGTGATCCTTTTCCACTGTGTCAGTTGCTTCCACGCGTGCTTGCTCCCTATCCTCTGCTTCCTGGCGCTCTGCGAGCTTATCTTCTACATCCACGAGGCTCATCTGGGCTACGAAACGATCGTGGGCTTCTCTGTTTAGGGCCTTGGTTAGACTATCTGCGATCATCTCGGCGCTCTTCGTGTACTTGACGTCAATCGCGCCTTGCTGAACCTCTTGTCGCAACCAGTGGTTATAGATATCGACGTGCCTCAAGCTCGTCTTTAGCGTCGCGATCTCTACACGCACTAGTCGTATCGTCTACTTGTTGTCACACTCTATCGTGATATGCTCGTTGTCGAGGGTGACGCTTAGATCCTTTAGTAGGCGGCTTATATAGAGCGACTCCTTCGCTACCTGGGTAAGAGCGAGCAACTCGGCCTCTATAGTAGAGGTCGTAACTATATCCTGCTTGTTTGCGCGCCAGCCGATCATTCCTCCAAATAGCTTCATCGCGTACGCCTGTAAGCTCTTTCAATCGAGCGTATTATCGGCGAATGATGCGTCGCTCGCAACTTGAAGGCCATCGCCACCTCCTATCTAAAGCGCTAGAGACCTCGTCCGTTTGAGGTAGAGTAGCACTCTATCGGCCGCCTTTTGGTGGAGCGGTCCCGGGTTCGTAACGAAGCGCGCGAGGCGCGAGATCGCAAAGGCAACATCTGGGCGTGTGATCACGGCTACATAGATGTGAGAGACGAGCAATACGTGGGCGAGGCACGGGGGCGCTGCTAATACTACTCAATTCTGTTAATCGAAAGCTGAGGAAAGGAAGAAAAGATCTAAGATGCGGTCTGCGCTGTGAGAGCGTACTAGCGTCATGCTAGCCAATCAGGATACGAGTCCCCATCTCACCAGTCCCAATCCCAGTAGGTCGGGTTGAACCCTAACCCTTGCGCACCTTTCCTCACAGATTGCCTTCAGTCACGCGTTGAACTGCGCGCTCAATTGACCCAAGTAAGCGCTTGTATCAACATTTTTAGGTGCGGTCATAGTATAATGAGACGAACCATATAGTCCGAAGAGACACTCTCTAAAAAAAAGTTAATAAGAATTAGCGACACCAATTTCGCCTTTTACTGAACCTATACTCTGGAGAGCTTGTAGCGACGGAACACGCTTTGAGCACGCTGCCAGCGCTTAGATCGGCAAGTATCGTGCATCAACGAACAATAAAGCGGCAGTCTGGGCAACAGTATATCCGCAATATCTATGACGCTGTCAGAACACTGCGGAGGGGCGGAAATAGAGTGACGATACAATGGCTCCCTGCAAGCGAAGAAGACAAGCTCCTAAAAATTGCCAAAGAAAGCGCTAGAGATGCCATTTATCAAGGTGCCACTCCTGAAGCAGAAACGCCTAGAATGCGGTCGACAACGCTCAACGTGGTACAATCCAAGAGAGGCATTAGCAAATCCTTTCGAGGTAGCGCGGAGGGGAAATGTGCCTTTGCGCTGTCGCATTTCTGCAATCTTAGATCCCGGATTCAGTTAAAAATGGATCGTTTGAAAGAGATCATGGACGGTCTGACGCTAGATAAGTTCGATAGGCGTCGCTAGCTGGGACATCTAAGGGATTTATAGTTGATGGTAGCAGCGCTCTACCGATTACAACAGGAAAATGAAGCTCTGAAGGCACAGCTAGAAGCAGCCAGGCCGTCGAAGAGAGAAGAGGCGGTCACTGATCCAAACAGTTGGTTCACTCCAATTGAATACGTCCACCAGGGTCAGACTGATGCGGCCATATAGAGGACTCTATACTAGCTGAAGAGAGCGGGTAAGAAACATAAGAGTCAGATGCTTCCTATACTGTAGTGGGTTGAATATATTCCAATATATAGAGTTGAAGAAAGATGAGCAATTAATCACGCCTCGGGACTTAATTATTTCTGAGTGCCTTTCCGCCTAACAGTATATCTTGTCGAAGTGTTCTGACTTTTTGAAAAGGATGGGTAGGACTACCGGTTTGGGAAGCCTAGGCACAGAAACACACGCTATTAATGTGTTCATGAGACGAATCTGGGCACCTGCGCCAGCATTGCTCACCCTGGCTCAGGCCTGCTCAAACTTGTTCAAGCCTTACTCATCTCTGCTAACCCTAATTACCATTTTCGGCAAGGTTGTACCGCAGCAGGTTAGAAATTGTGACAACTCTAGCCAAGCGGGCCGGGAATTGGTCGTATAATTATAAAACAACCATGATGAGTGCTCCTTTCGAAAATAGGCAGTGCCCTACCTCTTACATTCTGTTGGAACATGGACCCTGGCTAGGGGGTGCAAAGAACAGCTCACGTGAGCTGGTGATAAAATACCTTGACGTTAGCAGCTGAAGCGTTTTTTTTCTAATGTAAGGGTGAAGCGAAGCCCCAATTTTATCTACATATTTTTATCGAGTTCTACGAAGCACAACGGCGCCCCGCTACACTAACTATACGTCTGTGGCGATGCCTCGTCAGGCGTGCCCCGTAATCGAAGTGTTGGATCTACTATATATAGTGCCATCTACGATATCTGCGAGGTCTGGGAGGTGCTGGGATGCCCTCATTTCTTACTTTGGTGCCGACGTCGTTGCGTTGTAGGCTGAAACTGTCCGGCTCAGGGGCTCAGAGGCCAGCGCCCATATCACATGGCCCTATACGGACACTGACACAGCCAAATACACTGCAAGAAGCGTCTAACTGGCACAGATTCAATGGGCTCAGATAGCTTCAATCCACATACGATTCTTCAATTTTCATGAGCCCAAGGCACACGTGCCAGAGGGCTGCGCCCCCCTGGACCACCTGCTTGCTTGCGGCGCTCTGCCTGCGGCGCCCTAGCCTATAGCGCTCTGGCATCTGGACACCCCCTGAAATCGAGGACGTCACGCAACATATAGCGTAGATGTCAATCACCAGCTAAATTGGCCCGCGAGGAACATGCGGGCCATGTCGCCAACCGCTGTGGCGGTGCGCCAAGCCTGCAGCCAAGCATGCAGCCAAGATACACTAAGAATGTGGCGACCAATTGCTCCTCGAGCCAGATTGTGGCGACCAATGGGAGCATCAATAACTCTGGAAGATTTGCTCTGTAAGTAAAAGCGAAGCTCTTGCCTTCCCTCACTTCGTGTATCCACACTCGTAAGCTTGTTCGCTTCAATTACGTGTGGTGGGCGTCGACCAAGAATTAGCGCAGACACACACAACAAGACACAATTAAGCACACAATTAAGATCACTGTTGAGTTCTTCACATACCATTGTATCACCTTCATTTACCACGTAGCGGTTCTGACACATTCTCATACTACCATTTTCCCAGGTCGTTAATCACTCAGACCAAGTTTTTACGGTAAACTACCTCTGTTATTGCAACACGAGCAACCCGGGAACACCAAGAGGCAAAGAAATAATACGCAAAAGCGGACAATGATCCTATTGGCTGCCATGCTGAGCTTACAGTGGTGGAATCGGCCCATAATCAGGTTCTGTCTTGAGGCTAAAGTGATGCAGCGCCCTCACTGCCATCCAAGCCGTGGTATCAAAGTGTCTGGAAGGCCCCAGGAACGAACTGCGGAGTGCCTCTAGATAGCACGCTTTGCAACCTGGTCAATGAGATATCGGACGTCCTTCTTCTCGACGCGTACGAGTCTGCCCTCAGGCTGCGACATTGAAACTGCCCCGGAGCTCCTGTTCAGAGTACGGAACAGCATCTCGTTTTCCTTCGAGACCTACCAACACTGTCCCAATGAAGATAGCACTCTGCTGAAACGCCGACTAGCGGGAAAGGGAACCATAGGTATCCTCTTGAGCTATACCTTGATCCTGCTCCTCTGCGTCTGGATGGCGATCCATTCCGGCGCCGTTCCTCACAGACCGCCCCTAGTACGGCTGGATTGCCCCAAGAGCTTCTCTGGTCGGATCTCGTTCTGGTGTCGGCATCCATTGACGGCAGTCTTTGTTTTAAATATTGTTACATACGCGAGCATCACTTTTCTCTTTTCTAGAGAGGCTTTCATCAGCATTAAGAGCCTCCCAGGAGGATGCTTACCAGACGGTGGATTGGGCAAACTACTTTCCCCATTTCTGACTAATTATCTGTCTGCGTTCCGTCTCATCTATGGGTTTCTAGCGGAAGAGTCACATCGACATCAACATATCAACAAGAATCTCTGAGTCCACAAGGCGACTCCCAGCATCTTTCTTCAGAAGGTCATTCATCAGGGCCCTCGAGCGAATTGCCGTCAGAGCAGTTTGTGTCCTCTCAGCACATGATCTCGACACCCTTCTACAAAAAGGAGGTCATGCAATACAA
The DNA here is from genome assembly GCA_022530565.1 of Madurella mycetomatis. NCBI lineage: Eukaryota > Fungi > Ascomycota > Sordariomycetes > Sordariales > Madurella > Madurella mycetomatis. Next base: position 5,770,304 of record JAJTVB010000003.1, on the reverse strand, counting down.
CGCCGCATCAGACGGCAGCTTGTCGATCAGGGCAGACAGCTCTGCTCCCTGGGAATCCCACAAGAATAGATACCCATCTATGCTCTCTCTGCTTTCCCATTCGTGCCTGCCCGACCCATCACTATCGCCCCCAGCCGCTGCCATCTCTACGATCCGATCCAAAAACCACTCCCTCTCTAGCGTCGCCCCCGCTGCAATCGCGCCCGTACACAAACACCAAAACCTCAGCCCCCGACTGCCGAACACATTCTCATCCCAAAAGCTCGCGCGCACAAGTGCTGATCTGATCTTCGACACCATGTTCACGGCGCACACCACCGCGCCATGGTAGTGCGTCGTTGCCAGAAGAAAAGTAAGCACAATTATCCTGATACAATCGTCAAGAGGGGAGAGACGGTCCTTATCAAGCAGCATCAGCCGAAAGTAAAATGATTGCAGCCGCAAGAACAGCCAGCTCTGCAGCTCAGACGTAACGGTTTCAGGTTGTGCCCATGCTGCGCGGGCGATGCGCGTGTAGTCGGCAAGATCCGCAATAATATCCTTCAGGTGTTTGCACAGAGGTAGATGCAACAGGTTGTTTCCCATCTCCACACCAGACTTTGTGCCTTCATCCTCATCGATTCCAAGCACATCCCGCACCGCCCTCGACAACGGCCCCGGATCCCACGTCAGCGGTATAATCGGCGACTCCGTCTCCCACAGACTCAGGTACTTGTCAGCCAATATTGCGCTCTCTATAACATACGGATCAAACGCCCCCCAGCTGCCATTGTCGTTGATGAACCTGACAAGTGCCTGCAAATGCATTCTCGACGCTGCGCGAGACGGATTATCCTTGCGCAGCGCAAGCGCCTGTCGAGATGGACACCTTGCCCAGACCGGTGGCATGTGGTTCCAGTTTTCTGTGATGGCCAGGCTGTAGATCGACAGCGCAAACCACTGCTTATCCTCCTCGGACCTTTCACGCCCGCCGCCGGGTATGTCCGGTGGTGATGGGTTCGCGATGCGATGCCGGACCCTGGAGATGGCCTTTCCGATGAAATACTCCGGTGGGCGGGAAGTGTCGAGAATGCCAAACATCCACGCCAGGCAGCTGGACCCGTACGCGAGGGTTGCGTACATGAGCAAGTCGTCTTCGATGCAGCGGTGCAGGCGTGCTTGGATGACGCCGTCGTGGCGCATGGAGATAAAGCGGTTGGAGTTGTCTGTGTCGAGCAAGACGGAAGGAGGCGCAAAGGCCTCGGATAGAAACGTCATTTTGGCGCCTTTGCTGAAGGTGAGGCTGAGCATGGCGTGCGACCCGACATCGCGGCCGGCGACGGTGCTGTAGAAGGGGTCGGAGCTGTTGTGGGTGGGGTAGGTGAGGGCGAGGCGGACGAGGCTTTGGTATTGTTCATCTTCTTTGGTGTTGCTGGTGGGGGAGAAGGGACCCTTCGGCCGTTTCACTTCGACGACCTGGACCTGGAACTGTAGGTCTTCGGGCTTGTCAAATGAAGGCTGGGCCACACGAGTGCCTCGCTTCCTCCTGGCCTCGTCTCTGCGGCGGCGGTTCTGGACGTGGCTGAGAATACGAGACTTCTCGTCAGCCTTGCTTCGGGTGAGGACATCCGAGGACTGGGTTTTGTTAATGAAGAGGAGCTCAGGCATGGTATGGGTTATGATGCGACAATCCACACTCCCAACAGTGCAAACGGCCTCTAGGGACTTGCGTGGCCGTGTCTGGTTCGAAGGTGGGTGTTCCGGGAGCTGAGGATATGATGTGGCTCGGACTCAAAGTGGGGGGACACACTACCCGTTTGAGACTTATAGTGTGCCGGGGGTGGAGGTCTTGTGGCATGTTCCAATCCTTCGTCTGGGAGGTGCTGGGTCTTGGCATATGCACGACACACTACCTTTTTTGGACTTATACGTAATACCCCTTCTCAGCAGTGTCCGGGTGGCATAGAAGTTGCCCAGGCTCGAAGTCAACCTGTCAGACTGCAGAACATCTGCAAAGTACTGCGCCGGCATGGCGGTGACTCGGTGACTGAGGAACTTTCAGTCTCGCTCGGGCAAGCTTCAGCCTCAACCATGGAGGGTCCATGAAAGACTGCACTTGGACGAAGGTGGTATAAGGAGCGCCGCGGCCAATCCACACTGCGGTTGAGTTCTCTCTCTCTAGGTTCCACGTACCAACTATCTACCTAATTCTTCAGACACACACACACAACACACACACATACTATGCGATTTACCACAGCCATCTGCGTCGCGGTATCTCTAGTGGCCCAGACCACCACCGCCGCGCCCAAGTCCGCCACCAAATACACGCAGGACTCCCTCCCCACGGTCGATCTTGGCTATGTAAGGACTGCTGATACCTGACATGAAGACCTGAGGTTTCCAGGAAGCCCCCTAACCCAGGCTAAAAAAGGAACTCCACCAAGCCCTCGCATACAACGCAACAACCGACATCTACAAGTTTTCCAACATCCGCTATGCTCAAGCCCCTATCGACAACCTTCGCTTCCGCGCCCCCTTGCCCCCCAAGACCGACCGAAGCACTATTCAAAACGGGTCAGCGATCAGAACTTGCCCTCAAGGCGTTCCCGACTGGCAGTCCAAGGCCTTTATCCCCGTCACCCGCTTTACCAACGGTCTCCCTTTTACACTTGAAGCGTGGGAGAATGCCATTAATGCGTCGACTCCCTTTCCACCGTCGGCTTTTAATGGAGCTGTGACGGAAGATTGTTTGTTTCTGGATCTTCATGTCCCTGGCAAGGTGCTCAGGAAAGCACAGAAGAGCAAGAAAGGGAGTAAACATGTACCGGTCCTTGTCTGGGTGAGCCTCCCCCCTTTCAGCCCTTTCAGCCCTTTCCTCCTTCCTCGATGCAGTCTTCACTAACACTTCCTCTGTTTGGTGCCCAGATCCACGGCGGCGGCTACACCCTCTCCTCCAAAATCGGCCACCCCACGCCCGGCTTCGACCCCTCCGGCATCCTCGCACACGCCAAGCAACCGCACCCACAAGGTAATGGAGAAGGCATGATATTCGTCTCCCTCAACTACCGCCTCGGCGCCCTCGGCTTCCTCGCCAGCCCCGACAACACTTCCACTCCAAACACTGGCCTCCTCGATCAGCGCCTTGCCCTCCAGTGGATCCAGTCCCATGTCCACCTCTTTGGCGGCGACCCCGACAGGGTAACCCTCATGGGCGAGTCCGCCGGCGGCGGGTCCATCATGTTTCACATTTCTTCTTATGCCGCACAGGGGAAGCCTGCGCCATTCAAACAGGCAATACTGCAGTCTCCAGCGGCGATGCCTGTTGCTTCTGTTGCGGCGCCAAAGGGGGCGGCGTATGCTGAATTTATGGCCTTGATGAATGTTAGTTCGCTTGATGAAGCGAGAAGACTGAAAAGCGAGGTGGTGATACTGGCGAATCAAGAGCAGATAAGGACTGCAAAGGGGACAAGTTACGTACATGGCCCGGTGGTGGATGGGGACATCGTCGTGGGGGATTTGGGAGTGTTGTTTAGGCCTGGTGGTGTCGTGGCGAGGAAGTCGGGCGTGAAGATTATGGCGGGGCATAATACCTTTGAGGGCGGGTTTTTCTTTGACCCGATGGTGAAGACAGAAGGGGATTTTGAGCAGTGGTTGAGGTGGTCTGTGACAGGTTTAGGGGACAAGGAGGTGAGGGAGTTGATGGAAGTCGTGTATCCACCGGTTTTTGATGGCTCGTATGGGTATACGGGGCAGGGCAGCAGGCAAATGGCCTTGTGGGGGGAAGGGATTCTGGACTGTAATTTTGTGTGGACAGGGGAGGCGATGGGAGGCGAGGTTTTTGCTTGTGAGTTCTCTTTTCTCCTTGTTGTCCTCTTCCACCCTATCATAGGTCCCTAGGCACTCTTCTCAAGCTGAGGCAGGTTACTGACGTGATGATGTGCATACATGCAGACGAATTCGGCTCCCCCGGCCTCCACACCCAGGACCTGAAATACACCTTCAACGACCCCGCCAACCCAGCCTTCCACAAGAACATGCAGGATATCCTCCAGACTGCAATCGCCAGCTTCGTCGTCAACGGCAAGCCCCTCCTCAAGGGCGGAGGGGCACCAACTTGGCCGAGGTGGGGAATGCAACAAAAGCTAGTCACTATCAATGAAACAGTGGCAGCTGTTGGAAGGAGTTCCGTCAATGAGACGAGATGTCGGTGGTGGCAGAACAGGCGTCTTTGAGAGGCCCTTGATTACACATTCGTAGGACGGTAAGGGGTCTGGTAGTTAGACACCTACATTACAATCTTCAAACTCCGAGAGAGCTCCTCTGAATCTCAGCGCGAATGCCGCTTACTTTCAAAATGCGGTCAGTTCGTGAATGGACGTCGAGCATAGCTGGGTTGGGGAAAGGTGACAACAGTCGGCGGCAGACGTGTGGCGTAAATCTCGTCGAGAATCTCGATGCGGTACTTGTCCATCGCTTAATCGTATACCATCGCTGTGGTACCATGGAGGCCGCCTACAAGTCTTCATGTTGAGTTCCCACTGACAATGACGGCTGTCGTAATTTTTGTTGCGAATACTATTGATAGAGCCTTTACCCGTACTTGCGAGGATTTCTGAACTCTCGATGCTACCTGCAGCGTATTATATTTAGTGGCACCTAAGAGATGTCCAAGAACCGGTACTGTTGAATCATCCGCCATTATTGGCGCCGGTTGCTAGCCTTAACATTAAAACAGGGGCGGATGCAATAGCACTCGCGGTGTTAAATTTTCCAGTAGTTTAACTAACGCTACTTTTTACTAAATAGTTTAAGATTGGCTAGTATGTAACCTGGCTTAGGCTATCATAGACTGGTATATTGTAAGCGTTATTGTAACTAGTGCGTGCCAGTTGTTGTTTTACTCTAAGTTCGTCCTGAATTCGGGCCCCCAGAATATCGTGGTATATGATTTCCCAGCCTGGAACTTGGGCTGGTACATGATATCACAGTAAGAAATATGGGATGGTAACTATATAATGTACTGTTCTAGAATATTGTCAGAGGTTGCGCAGTAAACCACTCTGTCAATGGACCAAAAGATCCGCCAGTTCAACCACTCCGTGGTTCAACGCGGCGCACCACTTGCTTATATCACATCTCGCGACAAGGACATATAATTAAGCCCAATTCTTGGCCCGATGGTGGCTTAACTTGGTACTCAAGAACTGGGCATGTATGCGCACTCACGAAGCTGTCCTAAGAACTTTATCCAACAACAACAACAACAACAACAACAACAACAGCAGCAACAAAAAAAAAAAGGAAAATCTATTGAGAGGTCTCAAAGGAAAGCCGCAGCGGGAGAAGATTCATTTGAGACGTCAGCAAGCTTTCAGTCTGATATAGAAGTCAACGAGGGAGCAAGCCCGCGCCAACAGGGATTGCATCCCAGAAGTCTCGGGAATACCCTATCGAGGGAAAAAAACCGTCGAAACTCAAGGCTTCTTTTGTCAATATCCATCCACTTCGGATACCCATCTCGCGGTGACAGATGTCCTTCAAGAGAGGCCATCAAACCGATCTCATGAATCTGCTGTCCCACCAACGCTGAGTTCTGAAGGAAAGAAACAAAGAAGAAAAGAAAGAAGGAAGGAAAGAGTAATATCTACGACTTCAATCAGTTATTGCGCCAAGATACATCTCACAGCAGAGGTATCATCACAAGTCTTATGAGCTGATAGTGTGCAATACATTGCAAAGTTCTCGTCTGGCCAGCATGGCGGGGCGGTTCTAAATGCTGTTGGGTACCGTTGTTCCACCAGAACATACAGTCGTTCTACCCACGGTCGGAGATTTGAAGGCATTCGCGCGAGCGGAGGACAAAGTCTGGCTTTGAGGGATAAATTTGTTGGTTTAGCAAGTCCGAAGTTCTGCCGGACCCGCTGAGACGTCACGTGCGACTAAGGTTCAAACGCATCATCAGGCGATTCCCAGAAGCTCTGCCAAACCGTGCACATCACAATCGTTATTATCACACTGCGCACGCTTCTCTCCCCAACCGCGCCTAAATCCAATCACGATGGCTATCGCACCCATTACCGGTGTATGTACTTTTCCCATGCTTCGGCAGAGTCAATGGCCCTCAATTGACGGTACCCGAGGGGAGCTGCTGAGAAGCCGAGCTAACCCGACCTTAGATGCTCCGGCGTGGTCTCATCACCGACCTTGGCATTGCGCTTGGTGAGTCACCTGCCTTGTGTCTTTCGAGAGTTTCCTCGCCTGGAGGCTTGGTGTAGGCTCGGTTCACGCAGAGAACTAATTCTCGGCCGGTAGGTCTCGGATTCGCCTTTGGCAACGCTTTCTGGTACGACGAACGATGAACTCGTGTCCTCGACATAGCGCAATTTGGAGTCTAACTCTTTGCCAGGTACGGCTACCATGTCCCTCGGACAGTGGCTCGCGACAACTACTACAAGAAGCTGGAAGACGAGCGCGCGGCGAGGCAGGCAGTCTAGGGCGACGCTATGGCTACGGAACGCTGCGGGAATATGGCTTAGGAGGAGGGTACGAGATTTTGGGGGATCCTTTGCATGTTATACGGGATAGAAGGGGTCGGTAGTTGAGCCGGTGGATGGTACCATGACGTTATCACCGATGCAGGTATTACTAGGACAATGCACTGAAGGTGAACATGGACGGCGCGGCCGGAAGCGGGAAAAGAGACAATCGACCTTTTGGGGGGGATTTATTTTCTTGCGGCAGTTTGTTTTACAGTGTTTATGTGTGTGTCCTGCCTCTCGGACAGACCCAGCTCCGCCGAGGTCAGAGCTGCCGTCGCTTCCCAGGCAGTTGTTTCAGCCGTAAAGATGCCCTTTTTGTCTTGACACCTAAAATTCCTGCATCAGCATGCGAGCTTGGTTTGCGTAACGAAACACCCGCCGGAGGCCAAGCAACAATCCAAAATCGGAGGCTCACCTGCGAAACCATCGCTGGACAGGCCAGCACTTTACCGGGCTGTCTGGCAACTCCGGATGCGGAACAACGCAGTCGTATTGCACCAGGCCAAGTAGCTCGCAATCCCGTGTTAAATCTATCCGGCGACCGTCTTGAGTCTTCCTAACTTTGCCGTCCGCGCCGACTTGTGCCCTCGCAGGCAGATTCCTGGTCGGGAAGCCGTGGCAAGGAGGAGCCATCGAGTTGGGCCGAGTGCGCAGCACGATGGTGGGAGGGATGCACGCGATTCGAAGCGCAGCAGCCGCGGGTGCTGGTTCTCGTGTACTTGCGGAGATCGACGAGGCGAATTTGGACGAGGTATGTGGTTGGCTGGGTTGGCTCGGATCTCAGAGTAGCAATGCACAATGGTCAGGTGGGATGGTTGATAGCCACGAACAGCAAAATTGCTAACGAACATTCCCCATCGCAGATCCTAGCATCCCTCCGTAAAAGCTTCGCAACAGCGACAACCACCAACGAAAACGATGGCAGCACTGGCAACGTGCCCCCCGCCGCCCGCACTGGACTGAAGAGTTTTCCGCTTGGTAAGCTCAATGACCTCGCCAACCGACATTTCCGCGCAACCCAGTCGGCGCCGCTGGCCGTCACGGGTCGCCATCGCGAGCTTCTCTACGTCCTCATCGCCACCTTGATCGCCTCCCCGTACGAGAAGGCTCTGGCTATTGTCGATTTCGAAGGGCGCTTTGACCCCATGCGGCTCCTCGCAACAGCTCCAATCGAATGCGAATCATCGACGAGTCCCACAAATTCCGACCGACGACCTCGACCGGGAGTTCAGCGTGCAGACCTGCACCATGTCCACATCTTGCGACCGGCGCGGGAAAGCTTCAGGAATATGGCCGATTGTCTCACTTCCATTGAGGATTACATGCTATATGGGTCACATCGCAGTCGCTGCCGTGAGTGGTGGGGTACGGTGGTCATTGGAGGCGGATTGAACCCGGCCGGGGACGTCCCCGCCGCCCTGTCCTCCCAGATTGCTGTCACGGCAGGCTGGAAGGGCTGGCTGCGTGTCGACCGGCCAGAGGTCGCGTCCTTCTGGGGCAGGAGCGCTGAGGAGGCAGTGGCTGAGCGAGACAAGCGACAAGCAGCGGTTGAGGGCGCTGGCTGGATGGCTACGTCCCCATGGGGCAGCTTTGTGATTTGCAAGCGGGATGGGAGCTAGTGTTTGAGGTTGGTGATTGTGTAAGGACGGAGGTCCACCTGGTCCACTACTCTCCTGTCAATACTTCTCAATCAATGCAGGCGTCGGGTTTGGTCGAGGGCCAAGGAACAGCCCTGGAGGGGAAGGGAGGGGAACCGCGGCCAGCTGGGTGGGATACCAGGCCTTCCGGGCCGTCGCAGCACACCAAATTACCAGGAGATTGCAGAGAGAGAGGATATCCTACACCTTGGTAGTTGGTATTTCTCGCCTATGCTACGTCGCATTCGCGGGGAACAGACGGAGACGGGATCTACTAGCCGGTAGCGTTTGGGGTGGGATCACAGAGTTCCCAACTCGTGTCACTGGGGATATTGTGGATTCGGCTCAAACGGCCACATTGCCACGAGGTGGCGCCCGGAATCCGAACAATTGGACAAACGCGGCAGCGCGCTACGGTCAACACCTGGCGCGCCTGGCGCGGTGGTGCGCTGGCTCTTTGCAACAGAGTTTGTTTGGCCTACACCATAGAGCTCATTGCAGACCGGCGATGACGAGAGGTAGCAGCGCCAAAACGCGCCATCGCTGCACCTGCCTTGGTTCGGCCGGATCCTCGTCCAACGGAAGCGTAATGGGACGCTGAGCACGCAGTAGTTCTTACTCTCTGGTGTCTCACAGCATGGATCGACGGCCGCTTTTTCTTATCTGCATCTTGATACACCTCGTACGGCACCCTGGCCACCCTGACCACCCTCATCATCCTGACCCGCACTCGGGCCCTTGGTGAGCACCAAGTGCCGAGCCGCTACTGCAGAGGAGGCCTCTTGCCAGGTCGCCCTTCACATGTCATAAGCACATAGTGAGCCACGGTGCTCACAGCACTGTAGAGAAAGCAACTGATTGTGAGGAAGGGGGTCGGACGAGGTCTCATCGGTTTGCGAGATGCGTCAGAAAGTGCCCAATGGTGGACGCTGACCCCTGCATGGGGGCATCGCATTGGCTTGGCGGTCTTCTACCGTATGGCACGGTGCAGCCCGGTCCCGGCAGCGGAATAGGCCGGGAGACGGTCGGGTGAAATGTTACGGGCCAAGATCTTCGGCTGTGCCCTGTTCTCATCCTGTTGGCCGGCAATCGGCTCCTCTGCGTGTCTCCGGGACCCACCCCGGCCGAAGAGACTTTCCCCAAGGGGACCCGTCCTGACGTCATAAGGATCGGCAATGCGTCCGACGCGGCGGCTTGGCGGTCAACCCCTCCGCCGTGTTTTCCGTTGCTGGGCTCGATTTGCCCCTCTCTGAATAGCATCGGCACTGTGCAGCAGTGCGCCAGCCCCAACAATGCACTCGGAACCCGTCCACGGAGAGATCTGTTCCTGGCCGTCGCCTCCCAGGCGGTGTACCCTCTGACCGGTCTTTTTCTTTCCCAGGCTCTTTTTGGCCTCTGGCAGAGCCGTCGCCACGTACTAGCGCCCGATTCGTTCCATCTCCGTCACCCCTGATCTTCACCCGTGGCGCCATTCCCCTCTGATTCAACGTTGCCTTTGGGGTTTCGCCTCGAGACCCCGTTTTTTTTTTTTATTTGTGGAAACATAATGCCGGCCCGGTCAGCATTGGCTAATCCCATTCGTTCCGCTCGTGCTTGCCGCCTCACTCGCCGCCTTATCCGACCGAAGCCTTCCACAGCTTTGAAGCCTCAGGCAGACCCACACAACCCTTTGGACCCTGGGATCTGTGTCCCCCAAAATGCGCATCTGAACCCCGCGGTGGATATTGCTATGGAGCATCCAAAGGGAGGAGGGGGGGGCAGAGTCGGACCATGCCCATCAGTGGGGTGTGGGGCGAGAAGGTGGTGTGCAAGTAATGCGCGTGCCGCTCCTGGTCCATACGCCCGTTACGCCGTTGGACGTGCGAAGACGTGTTATTCGAGCCTATTCGAGATGGTGCCTCGCCATCCCCAATTTTCCACGCCACGAAGCGAGGCAGTGGATTGATGAAAAAAGCGGTCCCTCAGCCCGATCGATGCTTTCACCCCCGCGTCTACCCGGTATCCACTTTGCCTGCAAAGACCCTGAGACCCTGTTTTGTGCCGTCTTGGGACGCTCTGATTGCCCGCCTCCATCCCCACCTAGGGTCCTGCATTGTTTATTGTTGATGAGGCCGTGTTATGGATGGCTTCGTCCATCTATAAAAAAGGCGCAGTCCCCAGCCAATTTGTCTGCCTGCCTTTCGAGTGAGCTCAGCATTCATCGGCTCATCAGTCCTCTTTAACGGTCGATGTGCAACCAGGTGGAATCTCACCTGCCTATCCTTGGTCGTTCAACAGAGACATAACGGCTCGTCATTCCTTTGATTTTTCCCCCCACATCTTCCCCCATCATGTCTTCGATCCCCGTCCAGAGACCGGGCATGGGCCCGAGGCAGGTCTCGAGCAGCAGCTTTGCTGGCGAATTCAACGTCGCCCGTCGCAGGCTAGAAGAGCTCGGCGTGGATGAGCCCGGCGAGGAAGAGGTGCCGTCCCCGGCCCTCTCGTCGTCCAGCTCTACCACGGAAGAGGACCCGTGCTCCCCGGCCGAGAGTGTGACGCCCCCGAGTCCCGCCACACCCATCACGGTCCCGGTTACTCCGGCCGTCAACTCGGACGTGGCCGACAACTTCGCCTTCGCCTTCGACATTGACGGCGTGCTCATTCGGGGCGGCAGGCCGATCCCCGAAGCCGTCGAGGCAATGAAGGTGCTGAACGGCGAGAACGAGTTCGGCATCAAGGTGTAAGTGGATTCCATCCCGGCCCTAAGGCTTACCGATGCTGACCAGACCCACACAGGCCATACATCTTCCTCACCAATGGTGGTGGCAAGTTCGAGACGGAGCGCTGCCGCGATCTCTCGCAGCAGCTCGAGATCGAAGTGTCGCCCGGTCAGTTCATCTGCGGCCACACTCCCATGCGGGAATTTGCCGACCGCTACGGCACCGTCCTCGTCGTCGGCGGCGAGGGCGAGAAGTGCCGCCAGGTGGCGGAGAGCTACGGCTTCCGGGACGTCATCACGCCAGGTGACATCCTCAAGGCCAACGCCGCCACCGCCCCCTTCCGGCGCCTGACCGAGACTGAGCACCGCAACTCGCGCGATCTGCTGGCGCGCGGCAAGATGAGCGACATCGTCGTCGAGGCCATCTTCGTCTTCGCTGACAGCCGTGACTGGGCTTCGGACCTGCAAATCATCCTCGACATCGCTCAGAGCAAGGGCGGTCGTCTCGAGACGCGGTCCGAGACCTTCGACGAGGGGCCCCCCATCTTCTTCAGCCACAACGATGTCTTGTGGTCAGCCGCCCACGAGCACGCTCGGCTGGGAATGGGCGCCCTCCGCAGGATCGTCGAGACGGTTTTCGAGGACACCACTGGCGGGCGCAAACTCAAGACGCACGCCTTTGGCAAGCCGCAGGTGTCGACCTTTGAGTTCGCCACGCGCCTGCTGCAGCAGTGGCGGGTGGCCCAGCACGGCCTGCCCGAGGCCGAGCCCCCGGCCACCGTCTACTTCGTCGGCGACACGCCCGAGTCGGACATCCGCGGTACCAACTCGATGAATGAAGTCAGCAAGAACGAGTGGTACAGCATCCTCGTCAAGACGGGCGTGTACCAGGAAGGCACCGAGCCCAAGTACAAGCCACGCAAGCTGGTTGATACCGTCCTGGATGCTGTCAACCACGGTATCCGCCGCGAGATGGCCAAGGCCGGTTCGCGCAAGGGTACCGGCGGTCGGATGTTGCCGCTCGACGATGTCGCTCTCAAGGCAGTTGGTGAGGGCCACACGCCCGACTTCGAGATGAAGGCTGAGCCGTTTTGCGCTCCGTAAACTGTTATGGGGGAACTGATGTGGGCTCGACGGAGATGGGATCTGATGAGCATTCTTTCCCTTTTGACGACTCTAAACGGCCTTTTGATACCACTTGTTATCCATTCTCGCTTTTTTTGGCCTTCACATATAGATATTTGGTTCATTTCCTTACACATTTGCTATTGGCAAATTTTCAGGCGTTCTTTCCTTTCTGTATAGTCTCTCGAGTCCGGCGGCACCGGAGACTCGATCGACATTCGTTGCTGGCATGCAACTGGTGGGTTACGGAATAGGATCAGCATAGGGGAAGAATCATGGCAAATAGGCATTCGTTCGTACCTAGGAAACACATCACTTAGATGGTTGTTGCTAAGGACATAGACTTGGGTTTTGGTCCTGGAATCCAATATGACAAAGCTGAGCCAGCGATACCGGCATGAAATAGGTGCGCATCACAGCACAGAAGGCCACAAATAGCTGCGTGTTGGTGTCTTGCCTCGCTACTAACCTGAGAGATGCCTCACTGGAAGCTCTCCTGGAGAAGGTGCAGCTTACGGAAGCGCAGGTCGAGGATCATCTGTCCAAACAAGCCGTTTGCCCAGGAGAACCTTTCCCAATGGTCAGTATAAGCCTTTCTGTTCCATATTGAACAGGAAAAAAACATTCACTCACCACTGCCTTGTCCATCTACTCGCATCAAACGAATTGACGCTCTCGTGGATCAGCCCCAGTCCATCAGTAGTACTCACAATCTCTCGTAGGGCCTCCAAAATCTCCTCATCGTCGTCCGACGTCAAAATCCGCACGATACTCGCCATTGGCCATGCCATCCCCGGCCCTGCGTGCGGTCCGCCGACAGCATTGATCTGCGGGCCCTTCATAAAGTACGGATTCCCCGTGGCGTCCAAGAGCCTCGCCCTCGTACGCTGATACACCGCATCGCTCGCCGCCAGATACCCGAAGAACGGCGCGGCCAACAACGAAGGGATGTTCGCATCGTCCATCAGCGCCGCGGACCCGTAACCGTCCACCTCGTAGGCGTACACCGTCTCGACGGCGCTCCCGTTGGCGCTGACGACGGGGACGATCCCATGCCGGGTGATGGCTTCCCGCAGCTCCGCGGACAGCGCCTGCATCTCGTCGGCGAGCCCCTCGGGCGCCCCGTCGTCGCCCAGCTCGGCCACGATCAGGGCGGCGGAGCCGAGGTAGCGCGCGAACATCATGTTGGCGGGCACGAGGAACTGGAACAGGGTGCTGTCGTCGCTGGGGCGGAAGGCGCTGCGGACGAGGCCGGTGCCACGTGCCACGGGACTGCCCAGACCGTCGTTGGCGAGCGTCTCGGTGGCGCGCCCCGTCTGCCGCGTGAAAGTGTAGGGGCTCGCCAGCACGGCGCCGTCGTCGCCGTACGTCGGCGTCTGCATGGCCCGCGCCGTCGCCAGCACCGCCTGCACCGCCGCCACCCACTGGAACCGCCCGAAGAAGGCGGCGTCGTGCGTCGCGTCGAAATAGTCGGTGCTGATCTGCAGGAAGGCGGCCAGGCTGTCGAGCTCGTACTTGCACTCGAAGACGGCGGCCGGGTCGTAGGGGGGGAAGACGGTGTCCGAGTTGGCCGCCGAGTTGTCCGCCGGCGGGATGCCGCTCTCGACCGGCGGCTGGAACGAGTTGCAGAATGGAGACGTCAGCAGGTATCGGGCCTGGAGGTTAATCACACCGCGGTACAGGCTCGCGATGCTGTCCGTGCCCGGGTCCGGCTCGAGCACCGGGAGGTACGACTGCAGCTGGTTGGAGCTGTCCCGCAGCCACATGGCGTCGATGTCGCCGGTGATGATGAAGGTGAGCTCCTCGTCCGAGTTGTTGGCGGCGTGGCCGCGCCACCGGATCGCCGTGTCCAGCGTGTTGGGGTAGGCGTTCTCGAAGAGGCGGTAGAGGTCCGGGTCGGATATAACCTCGGTCATGTTGCTGAGGAGCGTTTCGACCGTGGAGGAATTGAAAGTCCGACAGGCCGGGACCGGGCGTTGGTATGAGAGGGCATGTCTACCGGATGAGAACGGCTCGTGTCGCTCCCTGGAGTAGGATGAGTAGTCGGGGCAGGACTGTGAGGTTGCAACATCCGCCAGTAGACTCCCAGCCAGCAAGATCTGGGCGCTGCCTGCTTTCATGGTTGATTCCTACTCAAAAACGGACAAAATCCCCAGTCAATATGTGGCTGTTCGAGACCGAGTCGAGATCAATCCCCATTTCCCTGGGGGAGGCGGGGAGGTTGGGTTCATCAGGGGAGGGGAGAGTGCACGATGTCGGCTATATATATGGGGCACTGGGGTTGGCCGGCCGGCGTGGCTACGCATTGCTGCGCATGTGTGGGGATCGCCGGTCACACGGGAATCGAGCATTTCGTTTGGGCGACGATCTCCCGCGCCTGGCCAAATAAACAAGCGCATCGTGGTCGTCATATCCGGTTGGCTGCTCCCAAACTGGACCTCCCTGGGGTTGGACAGGTCTGGAACGGTCATGCGGGGAGCTGCAGCTGGGCTGCTTCCCCGGCTCGTCGCAATGCCGTTACCGCTTCTTCCGTAGGCGTGGATATTCTGGATGCTGCCGCTGGCTGCCGCTGCATAGCCAGAACCGCATTGACCCCTGAATGACCACTATAATCGATCCGGGCATTGTACCGCCGAGCCCCAAGCACGACTTAACCCATCGCCCCGGCTGGAACTTCAGAAGAGCGGGAGAGGGGTCATCTCACCGTGGCCAACCGAAAAGCTTCTTTGCTGTCGTCCAATCGGCGTTCGAGTTCCGGTTTGGCGCCAATCCAGGTCCACACGAAACCGCAATGTCGGTGACTATCGTCAACCTCTTGCCGGAGAATAGACACCTGGGCTCTGGGACCTGGCAAAGTCCTCCTGGGCGCGGATGATTATTGTACTCCACGACCCCCTTCTAGATGCCCAAGTTCCCGACCCCCCCTCGAAACACGACAGAACCCCACAATAGCCCTACCACTTGATCAGAAAAAAAAAAAAAAAAAGAACGGTGGAGTCGGTGGCCCCGAAACTACTGTCTCCGCGGGGTTCACTCCACGGACAATCCATCTCCGCCTGCAGTAGATCTACCACAGCCTGATTAGCACAGTGGTAATGCGTTACACTCGTATTTTGTGATCCATCTGTGACCCATCAAGACATGCAAAATAGGGCACTGTACAATTCCAGCCCTAGACAGCCAGATGCCAGGGGGGTGTCTGTCTCAAGTCCTTTTATGTATCTGAGAGTTTTGCATCGATTGGTGTCATGTTTTAATACAGAATACGAAGCAGGGTCTGCACCGAAGCCAACCCAGGAACAAGTCGGTGCGAGCCACGAGTGTAGACGAGTAATTAATTACTCGGGGGCATACACAGAAGCTAAGCCTGCACGCTATCGAGCGTCGATATCACTATTTCGGTATATCGGTCGAGATTGTCCAAGCGGAGCCGGCAAGCCACTCCAAAAACCCAATGCGGAAGCGAGGTGCAAATGTCGAAATGAACTGGCTAGAATCCCCCGCGTCAAGAACAGTACCAAAGCCCATCGTCTTGTCTAGTGGGAAGAGGTTCCTTGAATAAATTCTAATTTGTTGTGTAGCGGCCGTAGATGACTGTACCGGGATTCAGTTCGGCGGCGGCAGCGCAAGGAAATGGTCAATTGCATAAGCCATGGCAATCCGTTTGTTTTCAAGGAGACGGGGGCACCGGTCTACGATTGCCAGCATTCCCCTCATATCATTATCGTCAATCCCTTCTACTCGTTCGGGTCCAGCACCACGATAGCAGCGCTTGCCGAGCCTCCCTGGTTGACCGTTGCGTACAGCAGCTCCTCGTCTTCTGCTCGTCTCCCAAACGCAACAACGGCACACAGCCCGGTGCCGGTGCCGGTAAGATCATCGGCGACAAGCCTCTTTACTCCTGGGGCTGAGGACGGCGCCGGCCCGAAGGTAACCTCGACAATTTCATTCTCATACATCGCACCAATATACGCCTTCCCCTCACCAAACTCGTCCACCGCAATGGCAAAATCGTCGATGGGCTGGCTGTCAGCAAGAACCTCGGCGGGGCCGGTAGGGACAGCGGTGGTCTCGTCAACCGGGATCCGGCTGAGCGTCGAACTGAGGTGGTCCGCCCGGTAGATGTACCCCTGGGTGGTTTTGATGCCGTTGATGCCCGTCATGTTGGTCAGAGGCGTGGTGTAGGACCCGGTGTCCACATCCATGAGGTAGATGGACTCGGCCTCTGTATCGCTGAGAAGCACGTGGTCTGAACCCCACGACGCGATGCCGTTGATGAAACCAGCCTGCGGCATCGCGGCGAGGAGCGAAACAGTCGGCACGCCATTACTGCCGAACTCCAGAGTCCACACCTTGGCGCTTCCGGGCTCGACCTGCAAGGGCGCGGGGATGTACGAGCTGCCGACCACGTAGGTTTCTTGGCAGCTTTGGCAGCGGTTGACCTCTGCGATGCCCGTCAGGTTGAAGGCACCCGTGACCGAGACGAGCAGAGCGCCCTGGCCCGTGGCCGGGTCGATTTCCCATATTTCGGGGGCATCGCCGCGCGTGGCGAGGATCAGCCCGTTAGGGCGGACGGCGAGGTTTTCGAACCAAGATGAGGGATTGGCTGGACCAGGGAGGGTAAAGATTGTTGTAGGGACCGAGAGGGCCAGGGTGGATAGGGGGGAGAAGGAGAGGAGGGTGATGAATGAGTTCAGCATTTGGAAGCTGAAGTACCTCATCGTCGAAGAATAATTAGCCTTCGATTGCGAGAGCAGCTTGCTTTAAAAGTCAGACGCCGGAGAGGCTTGCTAAATTTACAGAGCTAACAGCAGGACGAAAATCCAGTCCCTTGTATCCGAATTACAGCACCCTGGCTCCCACACCCAGCCATCAACTTCCGGCACACGGTTGCTTGGTGCTGTAGCACCTCAGCACTAATTAGCGTGTACTTCCGACAGACCCCCGCTCCTTGGCGACAGGCGATGGTACCGGGCTCAGCCCTGGCTCATCGATAACTAGCAACACCACCAACCTCTGTTCCCCACCAGCCGGTCACCGCTCCAGGATAATCCTTGTCGTCCAACCGGAGCTTTGCCGAAACGTGGGAACCCGTGGCGGGTAGATAGAAGCTGTGGAGCCGCACGAACGGGACTACGGTACGGACATCACCAACTAACCCAGAAGGGGTAACGACGTTGTAGGTACTTCTCGTATGTTGGGGATTCAGCGCAATGGCTTGCTTGGCTCAAACAATTACATGGAGCCAAGAGTGTCCAGGCGCGCTATTGCCTGCCGGACCTCCTTCCGGGCAGACCAGCCGTAGAGCCTTGCATTCACATCCCCTATCATCAACTTCGCTAAAGCAGAGCCATCAGCAACGCCAGTCCTGTTGGGTCAGTGGAGAGTGCACCGAACTCACCAAGGGATGGGACATGGTTCACGATCCAAAGGAAACAATACATGGCGTATTCCGCCACCACGCTTATGTTTCTCTTGCCGGAGTCCAGTTTCCTTCCCCGCTCGGCGATAGCTGCGACGCGGGGCTGGCGTATGTCGTAGAACAACTTCAGAGTCTGGGCCACCGCGTCCCTCTCGTTTTCTACCCATGAGACTCCTTGGGGTGCCACGGTGCTCTCTGCCGGACTAACCGTGTATGCCTTCTTGACCGTCTCGGCCAAGAGCAGCGAAAGCGTTTGGGAATCTTCTAGAGCTTGGGATGCGCCCTGGCCGGTAGTTGGGCTCAGGGCGTGTGCCGCATCGCCAATCAAGACAATGCCATTCTCTCCCCAGTGGGGAAGGTCTGGAAGCACCCAGGTCGGATAGATACTGTTGACTTCTGCCTTGGAGATGATGTCTCGCACAACCGGGTCTGCCCAATTCCCATGGCGTTCCTTCATCTTGGTCTTGATTTCGTCCACATCGAGATCGGCCCGTGAGGGAATCGAGTCTGTCTCAAACGTCGACCACCACATGAGGGCGTTGGCCGAAGCGGGCGATCCGCTTGCGTATCCAAAGAATCCGGTGCGGCCGAATGTGAAAACCATCGCATTGTTGTCGGCCACGCGCGCAGGCAGCGGGGAGTTTATGATCCCCCCGATCCCTGAGGTTCCTCTGTCGGCACGAGGTGAATCAGTTCGATTCTTCGCCACCCCCGAGAAGAACACGAAGAGAAAATGACCTACGTGTATACGGGCCTGCACTCCGCGGTCTCCCCAAAAAGCGCCTCCCTCACAGTGCTCTTGACGCCATCCGCACCTATCAAAAGGTCACATTCTTCCTCACCTCCATCCTCGAACACCAAAACCTTCACTCCGCCTTCCTTGGTCTCTACGCGGGAGACCTTCCGGTATTGCACCACTCCCTTGGGCACCGCCGCCATCAGACACGCCCAGAGCCCGTGCCGCGTCGAGCTCACGCAAACCTCAGCCTGGCCCTGCGGCCCTTCGTACCCGCCGCGGTCGCTCGTCTTCTGCACGCCCAGGGTCCAGCCATTCTGGCCCATGAAAATAAAGTGTTCGCACGGGAAGCCCTGCTCAGTCACGGCCTTGTGGATCTCCGGGTCCAGGTCCCGCAGGACGCGCATGCCGTTTGGGGAGACCCCCAGCCCGCCGCCTACAATGGCCGTCGAGGTGGAGAGAGCCTCGAAAGCATCGGTATCACTGGGGACGGGCGCGCCGCTGGCGCGTGGTCGATGCGATTCATAGATGTGGATGGAGTGTGGAGGTTCTGGGGATGGTGGATCAGGGAGGTTCTTGCGCAGGTAGAGGTACGTAGCTAGGCCGGAGATGCCGGCGCCGACGATGATGATCTTCATGATTGCATCTGACGGTTGAGTGCGAGGTATACGTCTAGAAGAGGTTGTCTTCTTCGAGATTTAAGTTAGAATTACCAGAGGAATCGTGTAGCTAATTAGCACTGCTATTTACGTACATGTACGCGCAAGCTTGTTGAGTCAAAGCTCTCAGCTGACCGTAAAAGGTAAGACGGCGCAATTCAACGTCCTAACCCTTGTCGTATTGTGGTAGCCACTTTGTAACAAAGAACAGTCGGAGTGACGCCACGTGCTGTCCGCAAAACTCGGCCCTGTGAAAGACGACTAATTAGTGAGGGAATTATAAGTGATGTTGTTGCATAAGGAAAGTCCTAGATGTCGACACGCTGACCGGCGGGAATCTCGGCAACTCCTCCACCGACAACACGCAGCATTCTGTCAAACATTGTCAAATCTTCTATGTGGTAGGTCACCATGATAACTGTGCTGCTCAGACCAGCTCTCGAAAATACGGAGTTGAACATACCTTGTGGGTGCTGAGATCCATCCTGCGAAATTTCAGACGGTTCAGAGTCAGGAGTCAGGACTCACCCACCCGTCGCTTCATAAAAACAAAGACAGCAGACTTCCTCAGCAGCGCTCGCGCGATGCCCAAGTGTTGCTGCCACCCCTGAGGAAATCCACATTGGGCTCAAATCCGATCGAGGCCATAGTCATGCTTTCGCAGCCCCTTCACATCAGCGAACACGCAACGGAGAGTTTCCAAGATCTCGGCATCCGAATGCGTGTCCCTGGGTTCCAGGCTACGCCTGCAGGGTCGCCTGCTTTGCTTTTATCATCTGCCCGGAGCTGCCAAGGCTCGGTTGTTGATAGGCCTAACAGTCGCTAGGCTATTGCAGAAGCTCTGCTGCGAAGCCCAACAAGCTCTCTCGTATGGTTGCGCTAGGGATTCTCTCTAGTCTCTGCCGTCAACCTGGATGTATCCGCCTATCCGTGCGAGGAGTCCGAACATAGTCTGTACCAGGGATGACTTTCCATTATTTGCCCGGCATCAGACATCAAGTGGATGAACAGCGGGATGAGAGTCCATACCTTCCGGTTCTCCCGACGATAGCAATCTTCTCGCCAGCATTGATCGTGGCCGTTACACCTTTCAATCTCGTGATCTTTTGCGAGGAAGTGTATCAGGACCAGGACCTTGTAATGAAGTGGAAGTGCCATCCCTCACCCGCGAGAACAGGACACATCCTCAAATATGACATAGCCGCTCCGAGGCCAGTCCACTGGAAGATCGTCCACTAAAACCCGGCCATCATCTTCGGCAATCGTGGTAGTGATGGACTCCCTTATGTGCTGAATCGCACCCATCAAGACCTCCAGCGTCGTAAACCAGTGCATCACCAGATCAAGGCCACGGCCCAGGGCGATCGTGTTGACCAACGCAACGCTCTCCCTTCCGGCATGCGTCGACTCTTCAAGCCCACGACGAGAGCGTCCAATTTGCCCGCGATGCTGGCCCCCACCAGGTTCAGCATGGGGTAGTCGACAGGCAAGACGGACCTGGCGTGGATGCGGCAGATGAGATAGCCACGGATGCGGTACAAAACTTGGCTAACGAGGTGAGAACCCTGCGCCTCTAACAGGCCAGAGAGGGAAAAGCTATCCCGGGGTCGGCATCCTCACTGTGTAGAATCCTCTTTGTCCCACTTACTCGAGAAATAGGGCGAACACAAGCCAGGCTCCGACCGATGGATGTTGGTCCCCCTGGAGGTATTCGATAAGGTTGCTGATAATGAGCGGTTGACACAAGATGAACCCAGCTACAGGTATTGATAGGAGTAGCAACCCAACGTAAATCAGGTGGATTTTCAGGGGCATTTGCTGGAGCAGCTCGTTGAAGAGGGTCCCCCGCGCACCTATTACCCCGAGGCGCCGTTACAGTATCGGTTGGCATTGCATATACCGCATTCGGGTGTATCTCGGAAACATCCATGTCCTTTTGGGTGACTTTGTGTTCCAGCCCGTAAGCAAGAGGGGGGTCGAGCCGGGCCAGGAATAGGAGACTGAGAAGACGGGCATTGCGTTTTCTCGGTACGGCCTCAACATTCCGAGTAGGGCTGTGAGATGACCGAATCGACCAGGAGAGCGTGGCAATGAGAGAGGCATAGAGGACCGTTGTTGCTTAGAGTGCTGGGAGAGTTAAAGTGGCCCCTAAGACGAGCCTCCAGAACGTATGAGTTCTGAAGCTGTCACACACAGCCAATAATAGCCAGCAAAGTTCCAGGGAAAAGACCTCTTCTGTGTGTTCCAGCATCGTGCCAGCAGAATGAGGGCACAAAGAGACTGAAGGGTACAAGCCGCCAGCGTTAATGGGCCACTGAGAACGGATCCGCTTCCGAACTCTCTTACGTACAACACCAGCGATACCAGGTGGATACAGTGACCGCTGAGAGAATTAGGTGTTAAAGCATCGGTTAGAGCAACTCCGGAAACTCAGTGCGTACCGTACGGCCCAAGACAATTTGTGGTTGGCAATGACGTCGAACTTCCGATTCCACTTCAGGCAGCCGCCTCGAACCCAGGAGCCATTTGGCCGCTATTACCAGGAAGAGAATATCCCGAGGAACGATGCAAAGGACCACGTCTTGGAAGTGTAGAGCGAGGTCAATCTCGCCAGCGGCAGTCGTCGATATTAGCTCATCCATTATTCCTTGGACGCCGAGCTGCTCAATGACTTGAGTTGCCCACAGTTTGTGCGAGGACGTGGAGAATGGAGAAGAGATAGCATAGGAACATGCACACGCACTCCAAGATCAAGCTCGGTATCTGCGTCAGGTGAAACCAAGGCCAGAGCGAGGCCACGCGGTTGGACTCTGCACTTGAGTAGCATAGCTAAAGCGACTTGACGACGGAAGGCCGCATAAGTGCCTGCAGACCTCCCACCAGCTCTCCTTCTAAATTTCTTCAAACGTCAAAACCCGGATACGTGGTCTGTGTGCAGGAGAGGGTCCTGTAGATCACGATAATTGCAGTGTCTTCCCCGACTGCCGCACTCATCTTCATATTTGCCCTGTCCTTCCTTACCGCCGCCGATGACCTGCTGCTCGACACGCCCGAGTACGTCTTCTAGAAATGGCCTGTGCTGCAATCACTACCGTACCCGCGATCCAAGAGTCACTGGCGAGCTCTCGCTGTCATATATCGACGAGGAGTTCTGTAAGCTGGGTTAAATCTAAATCTAGGTTGATATCGCCACATCCGTGCTATAAACAAGCTGTGGTAAACCATCCCGGGCATCCTCTTTACAATTCCTTACAGCCATCCCTCGGATAGGCTCGGCAGGCGCCGGCACTGTTTCTTGGGTTGCTAGGCCAATTTCTTTTTTTTTTATGCTCATCGTCTGTGAGTGCCACGTGTTGCCTCTTTGAATTCAGTAGTAACATTAACAGGCAAATACCTAGGCTACTACCACCAGATATCCCCAACGCAGCTGGTGCTCGTATCCTCAGCCTTTCTAGTTATTGGCGGCGGTTCCCGGGTCACGTCTGCCGCCGCCTACTCGGTGCTGGTCGATGTCTCTCCGAACGTATGAGGTAGGCGCCCAATCGACGCCTTTCAATATGGCCAGTGGCTCTGGCCGGGCTGTAGAACAACCATGTTTTATATCGTGGGCGTGGAGCATAATCACCGACATCGTCATGGCCCCAGTCGGGTCATGGCTCCTCGCAAGGGACCTCTGGCTCCCTTTCAAATTTAGCTCCGCACTCCTCCTCCTTCTCGCCATTCCACTCACACTTGGCATGCTCGAGACTATTAGAAAGCAAAAGTCCATGCCCTTGGCAGATGACAGCTCAGGCAGCCTTTGCGATCGTCACCCCTTTGCAGAACCAACACTCCGCTCGGCCCTCCGAATCATTTCGGCATGCATCCACCGCGTCTATTTCAAACCTACCCGGGAACTACAACTCGCGCTCGTTATCCTCTTCGTCCTTGTCTTCGCCTCCAATGGCAGTGGCTCGCTCTTCGTGTAGTACGCATCCAGAGTGCTCGGCTGGCCGATCGCGACGACGGGCTGTGCGCTCTCTGCTCACGCACTGGCAGCGCTAGTCGGGCTCGTCGGGCTCGCCAGCGTATCCAGCTCGCAGAGAAGTAAGCTGCTGCCGGATGTGAGGGTTGCATGGGCGGGCGCGGGGTTGGTGGGGTTCAGGGGTTTGCGGAAGTCCGGAGGGGTGTTGGTTACGGGTGAGTTACTCAGTAGTATCCCGCTCTCGCTTACCTGCCGGGGCGGGACGTTGGCTCATTACGGGGCCACTGATGAGTGCGTGCATGATATGCCCTTACCGGAGGCGGAAGTGGAATCTACTTGACGTCACAAGGGCTTCTTGCGTCTTGCGCAGACGGGTCGTCCACCGGCCAGGTCTACGCCGGCGCGGCGCTAGTCGAGCTCGTTGCACACTTGGCCAGCGGTATCATGTTCGCAAAGTTGTTTGATGTCGGCCTGAGCCTGCCATCGTGGGCAGTCGGGTTCCCGTTCTTTGTGGCAGCGGTGTGCTGTACCACCGATCCTAAACACCGGAGGATTGAGGCTGAACCGTATCGCAAGGGCTTCACTTGCTGACCGGCATGATGGCCGTCTTCTTGGCGACGGCAAATCCGGGAACCCCAATTACCGATCATACGGCTCTTGCATGATACTATCCGGTGGAGTTGGTGCTGCTGCGGGCAGGCATTGTTCCGTTGCGCATTCGGACCGCGTCAATATCAGTTGGTGGTCGCCGGTGAGCTGTGCCACCATGCCACAGTCCCCCCGCCGGACCATTCCCCCGGTTCTCATAGCGCCCCGGCCGGAGGAAATACCTAGTAAGTGGCTATACCTGCGAACCCAGCACTAATATCAAGACGGAATTCGGGTTACACGTGCCAAGTGCATTGATACGCTGCTGCTGCATGTGCCGCCGTTTCGGTCCTCGAGTTGGTGATGAGCTGCATGGTATTGGATCATGATCCCTCAACCGGCCCAGGGCGTTGCTGCGGTCGCATCGTGGCGACAAGGCTTTGGGAGGACCCGATTGGTTCTTGTCCCTCGACCCCGCGGAGGGCTGCGTGGAAAAGGGGAGCCTGACAGGGGTTTAGGAACATTTACAGTCTAGTTGGTTCTTCAACACCATGCCTGAACAATTTTACCCATCCCTGGACGCCAGGGCTGCGCAGCCGTATTCCCGGGATACCAATTCGTCTCCGCCTCCTTTGAGCATATTGTGTAAGCATAAATACGATGCTGTCTTTCGCCGTGTCCATTGTTATGAGATTCTTGTCAAGTTCTCCCACTTGACAGGTTTTGGCACGTAGGGAACTTGAAAAACGTCGACAATGGCCCCAGCCGCGTTTCGGTCAACGGTTATCACGGCCATCTTGGCTGTGCTCTCCGCCCAGACAGCTGCAGCAGCAGCCATAAAATCAACTTGCACATCCCGTTTTGACTGGGAGAATGACCAGCTGACGGACGCTGCCATCGCCGATAGCGACGCGTCGCTGTTCGGTTTCGGTAGCGATGCCGATGCCATCTCCGAGTCCCAGGCCCAGGGGTGCAAAGCCTTCCCGGGCGACGCATCATGGCCGTCCCCGGCCGTCTGGAACAAGTTCAACACGACGCTCGACGGTGCTCTCATCGAGACGGTCCCCCTTGCTGCGCCATGCTACAGCAACTGGCCCCAGTACGACCCCGCTGCGTGCCAACACGTAAGGGACAATTGGCTGAATCCGCATTTCCACGTCGATGACCCGACGTCGACCATGTTCCCTATCTTCCAGGGCCGGACGTGCATGCCAACGGAAGACCCGGACAGCAGCAACTGCACGCTGGGCGCATACGCCTCCTATTCGGTTGCCGTCACCAAGGTCCGGCACATCCAGCTGGCCCTGAACTTTGCCCGCCGCACCAATGTCCGCCTCGTCGTGAAGAACACGGGCCATGACTTTGCTGACAAGTCTATCGGCGCTGGCGCTCTGTCCATCTGGACACACAACCTCAAAGACATTGAATTTTTGTCTGACTACAGCTGCGGCGGATACCAAGGCCCTGCGTTTAGGCTGGGTAGCGGTGTTGAGACCGCTGAGGTGTACCGTGCTGCGGAGCAGAACAACGTCACTATTGTGGGCGGCGAATGTCGGGTGCGTATTGTGAACCAGAACCTCAGGAGAGCGTGCGGCTGACAACATCTTAGACTGTAGGCATTGCTGGCGGTTACGTCGCGGGAGGTGGCCATTCGCCCGTTGCGTCAGTCTGGGGCATGGGAGCAGACCAGGTATTTGGCCCCGATGATATTTATGGCCGCTGGGCCGGCGGGGGCTAGCGACTGATTCAAACATGATTTAGGTGCTGTCATTGGAGGTCGTTCTGCCCAACGGGCGATTCGTGAGCGTCAACGAGCAGTCCAACCCGGATCTATACTGGGCTCTTCGTGGCGGCGGTGGCAGTACGTTTCCAGGAGCACATCCTGTCTGAATATTCAGTGACGGCTAACTCTAGACAACAGGCACTTATGGTGTGGTGACCTCGGTGACCATCGCGGCCTATCCCCAAATCCCCGTCACAACGCTGGCCTTCTCATTCGCCACGGGCCCCGACGTCTCCGTGGACACCTTCTTTGCCGGACTAGGAGCCTACATGAGCCACTTTGAGACCTTCACCTCGGCCGGAGTCTACGGCTACTTCATCGTCAGCCCCATGGGCCCGGGCCAGTACAACTTCCAGATGATGCCCATGTGGGCCAACAACATGACCCAGGCGCAGTTCACCCCGCTCGTGACCCCGTTCCTCGACGACCTCGCCGACCTGGGCATCACCATCACACCCGTCTTCACCGAGTACCCGAGCTACTACCAGGCCTACACCGGCACCTTCCCGCTCCCGGAGCGCGTGGGTCTACCCGACTCGCACGCCGCGTCGCGCCTCTTCCCCCGGGAAAACTTCACGCCGGCCAAGCTGCCGTCGACGCTCGCCGCGGTGCGCCACGCCATCGAGGGCGGGGGGATACTCATCGGCCACGCGCTCCGTGCCGCCCCGAACCCGGCCGTCAACCAGGCCAACGCGGTGCACCGGGCGTGGCGCGAGGCGACGGCTTTCTTCATCCTCGCGGCCGCGTGGCCTGTCGACTCGACCGACGCGCACATCCAGCAGGCCCTCGAGACGCTGACGACCGACTGGATGGAGCGGTGGCGCGCCGTCACGCCGGGCTCGGGCGCCTATATGTCCGAGGCAGACATCAACGAGCCCGACATCCAGGCCGCCTTCTATGGCGAGCACTACCCCAGGCTGTACGAGTTGAAGAAGAAGTACGACCCCACGAGCCTGCTCTACGCCCCGACCGCCGTCGGCTCCGAGGAGTGGTACATCACGGACCAGATCCCCTGGCTCCCGACACAGAATGGAAGGCTATGCCGGAAGACATGAGGACCCGGCTATAAATCGTTATTTTCATTACACCGTAGCTAGGTGATGTTAGTTATATATAGCATAACAGGATAATTTTCAAGAATGTACATTCATAAATGTAGTTGGTAGACCTCCCTGTCGGAAGCAATAGTGCCAGCCAGGGAATGCGACTATTGCTTGTATGACTATACAGGGGATGGCGCTTTAATTATTCTTC
The DNA here is from genome assembly GCA_022530565.1 of Madurella mycetomatis. NCBI lineage: Eukaryota > Fungi > Ascomycota > Sordariomycetes > Sordariales > Madurella > Madurella mycetomatis. Next base: position 5,743,917 of record JAJTVB010000003.1, on the reverse strand, counting down.
GGGGCATCGCTGGCTCTCCTACATTGAATGTGCTACAACCAACTTGCCCTTGCTGTGCGATCACGAAAGATGTCGCGCGGCGTGGAGTTCTCGGTGAATTGAAAATAAGGGACGCCAGACTGGTCTAGTAGAGTCGTCCAGATATCGTAACATGCTGATATGAGGCGATGGGCACCAAAGACACACTCCAGTCCATTCCGAAGTTCCTTTGCTCTGAATTACTCTGATGGGCCCCGTGTAGATAACATGTCGCAGTTGTATCCTTACCATCGCAGCATCAACATCCAAGTGGGTTGAAATCACCTAATTATGTCGCCGGTTTGAAATACCAGCGGCTGCTCAATACTTGTCTTTTCTTTTTTTTTTTTTCAATCGCCACACACATCCCAAACGCTCCTCAATTTGCGAGTCTAGATGTATTTTTCCGCTCCAATACATCGCCGTACCATTCGTCCACAGCTTGAAAAAAGAATCGAATCACCGCGTCCTTCCTGATCAAGCCCCTTCCGATCTGGCCTCGCCCTGCCGCCTGGCGTCAAACCGGCCTCGGCCGGGTACTAAACGTGCCCAACGAAAGCACCTTGTCTCTTTGTTACCCAGCGCGCTTCGCAGGGCCTCAACAACCATTCCGAACAATCCGTACAGGGGGTATCTCTGAAGTTGCTTGTTTCCAATAGCCGTCTAGGTATGGAGGCAATGATGGAGAGAGAAGAGAAAAAAATGAAGGAAAAGAAAGCGCAGACAAAAAGGATGGGGAAGTGATGACTTGGCCCTAAAGACAACCACATATCCATGTTGTTACCCGTCGGGCCAGCGTCACGACGTCGAAGAGAATGCTTGACATGAGGGTTATTTTTTTCTTTTTTTCTTTTTCCCTTTCCATTCATCGTTTGTCCAGTCAAGAGTAACGTGAGCCCAGTCGTTATAAGAGCCAGAACCGAGAACGCCGTGGAAAACCCGAGTCGTGTCGTGCCTTGCCCATGGTAAAAAGTTGGGAGATCAAGGAGATGTGGACTAGAAGCCACGCACTGTCGAAAAAGCCAGACTAAGCCGACTTCTCGCAGTGTAAAGAGCGGCTTATGCCACGGGCGGGACAGGGGACACTGGCTGCGGAGCCATAGCCTGGGCGCCGTTCATGTCGACGTCGGGCTGCATCTCGCCATTGGCACCGTTCTTCTTGGTGCAATCACGCGAGATGTGGCCGGCCTCGCCGCACTGATAGCACGTCTTGCCGGCCGTGTTAAGGGGTCCGCCGTTGGGGGCCGTGCAGTCGCGAGAGATATGGCCCAGCTTGCCACAAGCGTAGCACTTCATTGCCTGCGCCTGGCAATCGCGGGCAAAGTGGTTAGGCCCGCCGCACTTGTAGCAGGTTGCGTGACGGGGTCCGCCAGCGAATCCGCCCCGTGCCTGCCCAAAGCCGCCCCGGCCCACAACACCAGCCCGGAGCCCGGCGGCGGGGGGGTTGGGGCAGTTGCGCTGGAGTCGAGTCAGTACTGACGTTATGATACGATGATCATCTCTGCGGGAAGAACGCGGGGCTTACAGCCAAGTGGCCGACGCTGTCGCAGTTGTAACACCGGTTGCCGGCGCCGGCGCCGCTCAGGCGGAGGGTTGGGCACTCTGCCTGGACATGTCCAAGCCCCTGGCAGTGGTAGCACTGCTTTGCCTTGGTGGTGCGTGGCATCGGGCACTCGTTCGATTCATGGTCTGTTTTAGAGTTAGAATCAGTCGTCGGAGAGCGTGGGGCAGCACTTGTCCTCACTTGGCTGCTTGCCTGTCGCTAGCGTCAGTGGCGCTGCATAGTTAACAATTCAAGGATGGGGTCCGTACAGTTGTAGCAGAGCCGGTGCGGCGAGGCGCAAACATCGGCATGATGACCGAGCTCACCGCACTTGTAGCATGCTCGACGGGAAACGGATGACATGGTGGACGATAGGACTCTGAGTGGATGTTAGCGAACCGTCACAACGGGCTGTCGCTTCCCGTCACTTCGTTGACACGTTTGCAAGCGCCACAAGGTATTTGCGCAACACGTCGAGTGTCTGATTCCTCTTGCAAAACCTAAAAGGCTCTGGCCGGTGGCTGAATCATAGTCTCCATCTCGCTTTTGGACTGAACGAGGCGAGCTTTGCATCGCGGCGAGCTTCTCGAGTGCGTGGTGGTGAGGTCCGCACAGGGCGCGCTGTGCGAGCTATCGGTTCCCGGATCTCCTCAAACATTTCCAGCGGCGGCCGACATTCGTGGGAGCAAAGCGCGGCGTCGGGACGGGTTTGGCTAAAGGCCCATCGACCGGCGATGCGGGCGGCAGACGGCGGCTAGTATGCGAGACGCCGTAAAGAGTTGTCCGGCCGTCCAATAACCTCGTGCAACTTGACTGTCCCTCGTGTCACACCCGTAATCCAGCACCCTCCTGTCATTGCCCAGCGCTGTGGGCGCAAGAGTCATAATGCCGCAGCCGTAGATGCGTGGGCGCATGCAAACGTGTCCGCGAAGTGCAAGAAGCCGACGATTGTGGCGGGCGTGGAGTTGTGGACTAACCTTCGGCAAAGAGTAGGGAAAAACAAGAAAACCAGAAAAAAAGCAAGGACACCCAAGAGCGGGCCTTCAAACTTTCCGACAAATAGCTGATTCTTCGACCGACAACCGACAACCTCGACCGTACTTCCGGCTTCGTTTCCGGCTTCCTCTCCAACAACACCTGGAAGTATGTCTGCCCAGTGGCTTTCAAAGATCAATGATGGAAGTGGGAAGAGGAGGAGAAGGGGCGGAATAAGCGGAACAAAGGAGGGAGAAGGGCAAAGCCCAAGGAAGGAAGGGATAGCGCCAGCAGCTGGCACGGATTCCGCACGGGCGAGCCGGAGGAAGAAACGGAGCGGGTGACATGCGAGTGACTTTCCCGGGTGGACAGTTGAGTACGCAGGTGGCTGGTTTGGCCGGCGAAAACCACGCTCAACCGGGTCTTGGCAAAGGCCCGGGTAGCAGCGACCAGGTACCCGACAAGTACCTCGACTGATGCGCGGGCGCCCATTTTTTTTTTTTCCCTTTCCCTGGCCAGCCAGACCGGAACAAAGACTGAGGTGGCCCTTGCTGCCTCTCCACTAGCGCTCGCTGCAACGGGCTCAGCAGCAACAGCAGGGCCCTGGGGCAATATCTCAGCTTCCCTCAGAGCACGCTAAGAGGGAAAAATTCTTGGTTCTTGGCACGTTCCTGGCCCACCGTCGGCACCCCACAGTGATTCGCAGGCTTCCAATTCGCGACAGGGCGTGATTGGAGCGTGAGGGCGGCTCGTGACTGGCCCCGCCGCTGACTCGTGCCGGCTAGCGGGTTGGGGCGCCATGCGAGAACCCAGCATGCTTCCACTGCCCACGTTGTTCTTTGTCAGCTTCCCGGGTCGCTGCGTCCTGGCGTCCAGGGCTGGCATTGTGTCGGAAATGGCTGTCGCCCTGCGCTGGCCCAGCTGCGCCGGCCCGAGACCCGTCCAAGGTTTTTGACACCGATCAGAGCTGTCACTGAGCGGCAACCTTGATTTTTCTGATGGTGGGCCCAAGGCGGGGCGACAATTCGCAATCCCCGATTCGCGAACAGATACTAATCTGGGATAAGATGGGCCACGGAGCAGAGCGCGGGGGAGCGCGGCTTCTATCTTTTGACATTTCGCATTACCTACTCCGACCGAGGCAAGCAGTGGCAGCCCTGTCAGCTCGGCGGCGTTTTGTTTGTCAGAGGATGACGGCCGGCTTGGGGTATCGATGCAGACAGGGGCTTGTGGGCTGCGGCAGCGGGGTTGGCGACAATAAAAGAAAACCAAGATAGCTTCCGAACCCCTCTCTGCCCAATCGTGCCCAACCACAGGCGGTTCCGCAGCACACCAGCCACGCTCTGACGCCATCCCCAGCCGGTGCTGGCCCCCCATCCAGGCGGGCAAGAGGGAGGTGCTGGGTCCGGAAAGCCGAAAACAGGTTCGCCAGGGCGATCTGGAATCCGCAAAGGGTTGTCCCGAGCCTCGGCCGGGCTGGTACTGTAGTGTAGGCGAGAAATTGCTCCCTCCATCGCAACCAGATGCGGCTCGCTGTGGTTCCAGCCGGGGCCCCTGCTCACTCCACGCGAATTTCCCATAATGTACAATACAGTAACTACCTGGCACTCACTACGTGCATTGAGCGTCGACAGCCGGTAATTACGCGAAAGCTCAGGGATGTACTCGTAACAGTAGCTATCGCAGTAGTGGGTCCCTGGAACTTATCGGACGTTCCGCACAATCTTCGGAAAGCCCTGCGGGCCAATGTCCCCTGCAGGGGCATCCCCGCCGACTTGGCCTGTTTTGGGTTGGATTCACTGCAGGCCTCGCACTCGCTGGATCATGCCGCCGACCTGCGCCTTTCTTGGCTCGGCGGTAGATCCAGTTCCCGGGCTCGCTTCCACAATGCATGTGAGCAACCGCGTTTTCTCGTGGTTGATGGTATTCTACTGTGGTATATCTCGCGATTACGATTACGTACACGCGAAAACGCTTCTTCAAATCTGGACCAAGTCGTTCGGCGGATCCCGTCCTGCTTCATCGGCCAAGTCCATCTCGTCTTTAGTTTCCCTAGCTCAATTATGGTTCGCACTCCCGGAGAAACAGAAGCCCGGTGACAGCCTTTCGGTCACATGAGCCTTACCAGGCCGATGGCATTCCTGCCCGCCCAACCTCGGAGGGGTGTGAGCTCGTCATGAGCGACACATCACCCCTAGGCGGCGCTATTGACCGCGGTCGGGCCTCCACCACGTAGCTAACACCGTCATCCGACGAATATGATGGCGGCCGAGGGGCATTAGTGCGAGCACCGCTGGTGTTCGAGCTTTCCGCGCTGCTGGAACCAACATCTGTCTCCTCCACGGCCGATGCCTGATGGTTGCGCATCCAGTAAAGCCGGTTCGGGTCCACCCTCTACCACACTATTGTTAGCAATGCTAAGCTTGGAGGAGATCGCCTGGGACCAATACATACCACACTTTCCCGCCACACGCCATACGCCGGCGGGCCTGTTTTGGTGGCTTCGCTCTCGATGCCGGCAGCCTCTTCGTCCCGGGCCAGCACCACGGGGATAGGCTCGCGCGGGATGGCATAGCCTCCAGGGCCTACCATCTCCGGGAGCTGCCCTTGCTGTACAAGCTGCTCCCGCTTGCGCGCTTTGACGACGAGCATGCAGAGCCGGATGAGGCTGTGGCAGAAGAAGATGGTGACGAAGAGAATAATGAGGATTAGGAGCACTGTAAACTCGCTGCTGTTGATGTTTCTGGTGATGGAGAGCGATAGATCTGCGCAGTGTTAGTCGTTTCTCGCCCCATTGCCAGGTTAACGGCGTCCGTGGGAACACTTACAAACTGTCAGGATCAGGGCAAGAAAAATCCCCGACACGAAGCAACGCAAGATCTGGGATCGAATCCGGCGCGACTTGATCCACGGAAAACAAAAGAGGAAGTGCTTCGGCGGAGGCCGGCTCTCCCTCGATTCTTCATCATCTCCGCGCTCCCTTCTCCGTCTTCCCCGGTCTCGTCTACTTCGGCTACTGCCCCCACTCCGCCTACTCCCTTCGTCCCTTGACCGTTGCGACCGATGTCCCGACCTGTTCGACCTTCCCGACCTCCCTGATCTCCCTGATCTCCCCGACCTCCCTGACCTCCCCGACCGACCGCTGCCATCCCTCCTATGCCCCCGCCGCCTCCGCCTCCTCTCGCTATCCTCACGCTCCGCACCCGAACCCGCCCGGGCCCTCCCGGCCTGGGCTACCGGTTCTGGCGAGGCAATCCCGCCCCCCGGCGCAGCCGTCCCCGGCCGTGTAGGCGGTCCGTTCGACCCCTGGCTCCACGTCCTGGCCAGGTTGGGCAGATGCAGCCTCGTCGAGGGTAGGTCCTGCTCCCGGATGCGGAACTCGGGCGTTTTAGGGGTCTCCACCACCTCGTCGACCCACATCCCGCCCCCGCCAATAACCGTCTCGGTCGGCGCCCCGCGGATGCCCTCGCCCGAGTAGTGGCTGCTGGTCGGGCGGAAGTGGGGGAGCCGCGAGCTGGTGTGGCTCAGGAAGCTGGGGATGGTTGGGCGGAAGCGGTGCAAGAAACGGGTCGTCGGGGTGGAGCGCTCGGCCATTTCCGCCGTGGCGGCCATGGCGGCAGCGGACGGTCGCTGGGCTTCGAGGTCATCATCGTCGTCGTTGAGAATCATGGATCGGGGGGAAAGTGGGGCACGGTCGGAGTAAGGGTCGTCTCGGTCGTCGTTGTCGTAGGGGTTGTGAGAGCTGTAGCGGGTGTGGCTATTGAGAGTGGCCGGTTGCGCGGTAGGGGCGGGCCGTGCCAGGCCTTGGTCGACGGCAGTATTGGTGTTGCCGCTGGCGCCGGTGATGTCGCGGACGCGGGTGAACAGGTTGAAGCGGTCCATACTCAGGTTGGGCTGGCGGATGAAGCCTAGGTTCATTCTGGCAGGTGAGTGTGTCGTTCAGTCGTCGTGGCTTGCTATACAGACGGCGCTGTGATCATACTGTTTCTGCGTCGCCCGTTCGTTGAGGGGGTTGCTGCTGCTTTCTCCGCCCTGCCCCCTCGCAGGACTCGTGTAGATTATGACCTGATGTGTCCTCCAAGCTGGTGTTTAATGGGACGAGAAATCGTGTTCGTTGAGACCCATGTGGGTTCCCGAGGTCAATTGTCGCTGCCGTACGACCAACGGGAGGAGGGCCCCGAAGCTGTATCCCTTTCAGGGACCTTTTTTGCGAGAAGTGAGAATGAAGAGAAAAGACCGTAGGCACAATAAGAACAGAACGCCCTGTCGTGGCGTGGGTATCATAAACTCCTTGTGCTCCGTCGCTGTAAGCCGCAAGAGTGGAGAGAGGAAACCGAGAGATGCCGTCCGGTCATTACTGGCTCCCAGAGCCTGGTGGGTGTACGTTAAAGTTAAAAAGAGAAGAAACAAGGGCCCTGTGTCGATTCCAAATCTAATTGTATGATTCCCTTGGATCCTGATGTATCGTCACAAAAGGGGGAGGAGAAGAGGACTGGCTTCGATAGGATACGAATGAGGTAAAAGAAGGGAAGGGGTGGGCTGAGCCCCAAGTCGGGTCAACGATCAGCGAGAATCGAAAAGGAAAGAAAAAAGAAGGCACCGAACTGTGAGTGCCGGCAGTCACTCGATAGGTGAGCACCGCACCGTGTTTTGTTTCGGCATATGCGGGCGGGCGTGCGCTGGAGGGCAGAGAAGCACGCTCAGGCGACGGCGACTGGCTAGCAAGGCTCCAAGCCAGGGAGCACAGGTCGAGTGTTCGGGGGTTTCGTCGACCGGATCTGGGAAGTCGAGTCGATGAAGCCGCGTCGGAGGTGAGACTCAGGATGGAGATGCAGGGGGGTGTGATGGAGGTAACCTCTCCGTTCGCCCACAGCCAGCCAGTGCCGGGCACTTGGATCAGAAATGTACAGGCACTAGGCAAGAAGCGGAGCCAAACCAGGAGCACATTTACAAGGCCTGCAAAGTTAAAAAGAAGGGCCCGCCGATGGTTTACCCACGTTTACGGAGAGGCAGGAACGGGTGTTCCAGCCCCTCAAACCCCTGCTTCTTGCGAGAATACGCGGTGTCTCGACCTCTCCCGGTGGGATATCTACCAATCTTGTTCCTCGGTTGCAACAGCCTGTTGGGCAGCATGCCCAAGTAATTGATCAGAATATATATTTCAGACCGCTCATCATGGGCTGGCAAATGACAGCACATACGCTTCGCTGCAGCAGGGCGTACCTTGCTTCTCTGTGCTACCCACGATATCCAGTCCAGTCTCGGCCCTTGATCGCTCCATGAGCCCAATTCGCTGGCGATCGTGGACATGCGCAAGCCATGCAGAGCCCCTGAAAGAGGAGAAGGGGGTTGATTGGTCCATGGGCTCTGAACTTCAAACCGCCTGTATGAGTCGGAGGGTGGGGCAGAACGCCCCGGCCAAGACGTTTCAGATTCCTTACCCCTGGAACCTGTTACTTCAGCTCAGGCTTTTGGAGACCTCAGATAGCCAAGACGCAGGCAACACCACGCATGTGCTTCGAGGCAAAGCGCAGCCGAATGGTGAGAAAGCCTATACACACGCTGGATTCTGAAACGAGCATCACGAACTGCCAAAGTGAAGTTGTGGATTTGTGTTTCCCTCCAGACGTGGCGGCGCAAGAATCGTGTTTTTGTGACAGGCGGCACACAGGACTTCCAAGTGCGCCGAAGACTCGATCTCCCCCGCGATGCTTGGCGCGCTGGGATGCGTTATATTTACAGAAGGATTTGCTCCATCCAAGGCAGTACTTAGCACGCCTATCCCGAGGGTATTGAGGTTGGGTATCATGTCTACTTATTTTTGCCGCCTGCCTTCCCGAGCACTGAATGCCAGTTCTTATTTCTTCGGTTCGAAGTCCCGAGGAAGGCATATATCCGTGGCTTAGTGTCTGTCCCTTGAAATCGGAGAACCGATCTAGATCAGCAGCCCTGGAGGCGATGGATGTCGTTATTTTCGCGGAGAATCCGGCGTCGGTGTCGCCTTTTCGTGCCCTCAAATCCCGAATTCAGGAATATCGCACCGCCCTTTATGGCTATTGTGATCCTACGCCATGCGCCGCTTACAACATGAGGCGGAGACTGAATTTGTTCGGGCTCGGAACTCCTAAAGCTCGCCGGAACCTCTCCGTTATCTCTCCAGTCTCCTCACTTGAGTTCGCCGAGCAACATCGTTCGGTCGGAAGATGCAGAAAGTACTGATAGTCCTGTTAGTAGCGCGGCGACATTGCAGATACTAGAGGTGCTTACTGATGGGAGCGGATCCTGGCGCAAACTCGGCGCAATTTACAGTCCCCTTATGGCCCGGTAGTTTGTACAGCAGTTTCCCGGAGTCGCTACCCCAAATGACGACGGTGCCGTCGCCAGCTCCAACAGCAATCTTCTTGCCATCCGAATCCCAGCTTCCACGGATCAGATTCTTCTCAAGACCGAGCGGAGCCCCGTCAAAAGTACGGATGTGGCGCTCGGCAGGGGCGAACGGCCTGATATCCCACGTCCTAGCTGTTGAGTCCATGGCATAAGAAAGAAGCTGCTGGCCGTCCGGCGAGACCCTGAGTGTGGTTACAGTGTCTTGGTGGCCGAGCATCGAGTGGACAAGGGCCTTCTTCCGGATATCCCACACCTTGATGTCGTTGTCGATACCGCCCGAGTAGATCTCATTGCCAGCCTCCGATATGGCAACAGCCGTGATGGGAAATTCGGTCTCGATATAGTCGGCAGCGTTTTTCGTCCTCGGATCCCAAATGCCGATCGTCCCGTCATCGCTCCCGCTGATGAGGAGCTCCTCGCCGCGCCTACTAATGTCCATTGAGTTGATGATTTCCTCGTGCCCAACGTAGCGCCGTATCCTCTGCCCCGACGTAAGATCCCAGCTTGCGAGATGCATATCGGCGGATGCGGAAAAGACGATGTCCGAGTCGCGTGACCATTGGAGGTCGAGAATCGCGCCGCGGTGTCCATTCAGGACGCCGTAGTTCTCGCAGTCACCATATGTTCGCCAGAGCACTTCAGCTCGGTCAGTGCTGTCTTCCATCAACTAAAAGCTTCCGGAGGCTCACTTATTGTCCTGTCCATTGATCCAGAGGCGATGAGGTTCCCTGTCGGGTCGAACTTCGCGGCAAAAATCTCCCCTGAATGGCCTGAGAGCTCCATTACCGGAGCCTGCAAAGCACTAGTGCGGGGTGCCTGCATTCTTACTGTCAGTGCTTCACGGGATATTCTTCTTGGGCCAGCGTGAACATACCGCCTGAACGAGCGCGCCGCTAGCCCCAGACGCGCCGGAGCGGGTCGCGAGGGCGCGACTAGAGCCCACATTCTGCCGCTTCACAACGAGCTGTCCTTCGCTCGGGTCGTCGGAGGCTGGTCTCTTTTCGGACATTATATATGCAGTAGTGTGGCTATGACGGCGCTGCACGGCAACAATTGGTGTGCTTTTCGGCGAGTCTGAGGCTGGACGATGTCCCTGTCGGAGCTTGATGATGCAGAAAATCCAAGGCTAGTCTGACAAGGTAATGAGGCTGGATTTTAGATCGCCCGCGCTCCGCTGTTCTGGGCCACCCATGGAGCTAACGGTGGGGCAACCCCCTCCCCCCCACATGTGCACCCTTGTAGCTGCTGAGAGAACTGGAATTGGAGCACCACTCCTTCGATTCAATTCACACCCACCGACTCGTCTCATCATCGCAAGCCGACTCCTTCCCGAAGCTGTCACTCCGTCGATCGCTCATAGCTATACGATCGCTCTTTTAGCTCTTTGAGACTGCCACGGACTTCTTTTTTGCAATACGATCTCACAATGTCTGCGAATAAAGCATCCCGGTTAGGGGAAGAGTTTGTTGTCCCATCCTCCTCGGCTGCCCGCAAATACGTATGCTGACCGGTATCCTCGTCTCTGCAGGGTCTGGAAGTAAGATGAGTCTCCGACCTTAGGCCCCTCCAACGCTAACTGTGAAAAGGACGCGGATGGACAAGGTCAACGCGGAGCTCGTCGTCCTCACCTACGGTACCATCGTCGCGCAGCTTTGCAAAGACTTCGACAGCGACTATATTGAAGTCAATAAACAGCTGGATAAGATGGGCTACAACATTGGTCTGCGGCTAATAGAGGATTATTTGGCCAAGTCGAATACGGTCAGGCGGTGCTCCAACTTTCGCGAGACAGCGGATGTGATTGCCAAGGTGGGTTGGGGTTCGACCGAGGCTACTGATAAATAGGCGTGTGTCTGACGATCGATCCACAGGTCGGCTTCAAAATCTTTCTCAATATCACGCCGACAATAACAAACTGGACGAGTGACGGCAAGCAGTTCTCGCTGGTGTTCGATGAAAACCCCTTCGCCGACTTTGTGGAACTGCCAGACGATGGCCGGGCCCAGGACGAGCTATGGTATTCGAACATTTTGTGTGGAGTCCTGAGGGGCGCATTGGAAATGGTTCAGATGCAGGTCGAAGCCCATTTCATTAGCGACGTGCTGAGGGGAAACGATACGACGGAGATGCGGATCAGCCTTATTCGGTACATCGACGACGAACTCCCGCCGGAAGATGATTAGGTGTTGTACGAAGGCTAGCCCAAGGCAGTTGCTACGACGTGTTGGGTCTCCCCTGAAGCCAGCGCCCGGGATGTCCGGCTACAAGCAGGTACCCGACACCCGCGCCGTTCTCTCCCGGGTGAATATTGGCCAGCTCAAACCTACTTTTCCCTTGGTCGTGCGCTCTCTCAACGCGCCACCTGAGGCAACGCACCTACAGAGATCCAGTTCTGTGTATGTGAAAAGCCGGCCTGTATAGGGTTCATGAATAGCATTCTTCGTAGGCGGGAGTTCAGCTTACGCCCAGCTGGAATGGCATGGCATGGCTGAGTTTCGCCCAGTATGAAACGCCGACCGATTTTCGGTAATCGCAAGTTATCCTCAATAATACTTCTTTATTGATTGGTGTTGTCATCTCTGGGCCCTGCCACCCGGAGCAGAGTAATCTGAGGGTGCCTGTGATCACGACGCACTTGGCTATTTGGTGTTTCCAGTGACGATGTTTAGATGTCTCAATTCCCCAGTAGCAGCAAGCTTACCCCCAGGAGCGCTAGCCGAGCCTGTCCTTCAACTGCTGGTCGGGTCAAACGACAGGCATTGGAAATTGTAGGTTGTATTATCACCATCTGGTTGTGACGAACCCCGTAGGGGTGTTGTTTGCCAACGACTCGGCAGTGACGGGCTCGGACCAAATTCGGGGGCCGTTCGGAACACTGCCCAGTAGCATGTACACTCCAACAAGCGCGCGCCACCCGCTGCGGCGGGGCTGTGCCATTTACCCCCATGAGCCCACCGAAGGCCAATCCATACGGATCGCACGGTCACACCAGCCACCCATAGCTTCGCCTTCGGGCATCGACCATCCGGAGTTATACGCTGCACACCGCCACACCGACAAATCAGCCCCCCCAAGACTATTGTCCTTTCCGCGTAATCATATATCTCGGCTCGAGTTCACCTGCCGCGCGGCCGGCCACGCATCACAATGCTTCTTGTATCAACTCCCATCTCGAAGCGCCGGCGCCCGAGTATACCACCGAAGACCTTCATAAGGCAGCCGACTCACCAATATCCTCTGCGCATTGCTTCATAATCCTATTGCCCTGCCCGACCAGTTCGGTAAACGGTTGTTCTTTGAAACGACCTGAATCTGAACCATTATTCTTTGAGCGACACATCTCAAAGGAACGCCCGCCATGTTCCGCCACGCCCACCCACCCGAAACCGCCATAAAAGCCACCATGGCAGTGGGCGTTGGGAGTAGGCATGCCCTATATCGAGGCCTTCAGCATTTATCAACACACTTCTTCGGCCATGGCTCAACGGCCCTACAGCCACACGCTATGGGCCAGTGCTTCTCCAGAGCCGACGATTCCAATAGGAGGAACGAGTACGCCTCCACCGAGAAGCACAGGCGGAAGCAAATCTCATCACCTATAGAACCCGAAATCCCCAAACCCCAATTTTACCTCATCCTCGAGTGCGCGTCATGCCCACCCGGCAGGTGTCTCTACACGGGCGACGTCAATTACAACGGGGAGACGCTCGCCTACCGGGAAACGGAGCACCCCAGGCCGTGGCCCGGGGAGTGGCGGTTGCGGATCGACTTTTGTGGGCTGGCCAATATGCGCCAGAGCGCCACCGCCAAGGATATCCTGAGGCGGTTCATGCGGGACCGGAGTATGAGTATGGGGAGCGTCGCTAGCGGGCAACAGCATGCGGGAAGGGCGGGAAAGGAGAAGAGGAGGGAGCCGTTTGCCGTGGATGATTTGTTGAGGGCGTTGGACCTGGCGGGAGTGAGGTATGTGTCCAGCGTGTGAGGGATCGCCTGTCTGGACTCGATCCTGCATTGACAATTCAAGAAATTCTTCTCTTTTATTTTTTTATTTATTTAATTTTTAGCGGTTTGTTTGACTTGGCATCAAAAGCAGGCGTCTGGGTATTTAAGAATGGGTATACCGGGCATCAGGATTGATGGATTATGGGAAGGTAATACTCCTTTGATTGTGGCATAATTAATTACTACATGGGAGTCCGATCTGGCGTGTTGTAGTTTATGATACCCTCTGCTCGGTATTGATATCTTATAGTAATCAGGATTTGTACTTGCTTGGACATTTGAAAGTCACTACAAAAACACCACTGTTAAAAACGGTAACACCTAATTAATTTATTACTATTTCGCACCCACCGAGATCTTCGTCCCACATTACAAGGCGAGGGATCACGGAACCAATGGCGGTTGAGGAAGGTCTTGGGCTGGCTGATGGATTCGGGGCGCTTAGCGGAATACAGCCTGGCTAGGAAGCTAGAGCTAGAAGTAGAAGGGGTCGAAGAAGAGGAGGAGGCACCCGAAGCCGGAGTCGAAGACTAGCAAGTCTTCAAGGCCTATATAAGGCCTTTCTCTCTTTTGCAACCATCTGGCACTCTTGATCATTGTTTTCCTTTACTCATTGATATAGGTTTTTCACCCGGCCTATATGGTACGGTTTTCCTATGTAACTAGCGTCAGAGGGTCCGGCACACCCGGTTGGGTAAAGCGGAGTAGGAATAATAATATTATTCTTCCCACACCGCTCTACCTTAGAAGGGTGTGCCGGACCCTCTGATAATTTGCAGGAGTTTATATGGCAAATCTCTGCACCCTAATTACATCTCATTCTCTTCTCAACCTAAGCAGGGGAACCAAAACCAAAGTAAAGAAAATGGATCTCCTTGTGAAAATGTTCTGTAGGAAATTTTCCTGCAATTATTGGAATATTTGGCGGTTCTAAAAAGCTGGAGTGAAAGTGGAGTTTTGGTGCCTTTCAGGGAGTGTTACCGTATTTTTTGACAGTGGCTTTACTCGTCAATTATTTGTGGACTTCGGGAAAATAGGCTTGATGCTAACTCAGGTACTGTGCAGAGATCATCCTGAGCTAGCGGAAAGGATGTGTGGATTACGCAATAGGATCGAGATATGGCAACCACCTTAGCCAACAACTGTGGTATTACGAGTTTTGGAGTGTATCAGCCATGTCCGTGGTTTTGAGAAGTGCAGTCTATAGGTTGTACCATTGGTTCTTTTGTCGTCTAATGGTTGTGAAGAACTCTTTGGTTGCAATCGGCAGGTCGATACATCCGAGTCGAAGGACAGGACAAAGGGCAATTGTGTATCGCCTTGTTTAAGCATAGTACTGGTTTCATTTCGTATAGTCGGCCAACCTAACTCCCGGGCTAACCCCGGGGATTCACGCAGATCATTATCGCAGCAATGAGCCCAAGTTGTGGCTCACTCCATAATAATCACCACCCCCTCGGGGGCACCCGGTGGGAGAAGGTGGAATTGTATTGGCTCGATTCACCGTGGACAAACCAACATGATTTGCCACTGACCGATGTCGGGCACTAAGCTAGAGAATGGCAACATGTACAGCGGCCAGTGTCTTGTAGATTGAGGAGACGGCCTGTTCTTGCTACACCTTACGTGCACAGCGGGGAGGAGGCTGCGTAACCTGACATTCCATGAGCGACTGCCCCCAAGGGCTGCAGCTGAGAATTCAAATCGTCCGAACCCCTCACACCGTTCCACGGGACTTTGCCGCCGTCACTAGACGGCGCGATTGATCAACCATTTCGCAACTGCACATCAAAGGGCTCAATATGGCACCTGATGCAAAGTTGAGGGGCCGAAATTCCGATGTTGTATGACTGGGAAGTCCGGCGTGGGGGATTAAATTCAACGCTACAAGCATTCTGATGATCTGTTTCTGGATTAGAGGGGAAGACGCATTCCGCCCTCTCGAGGGTTTGGGAGGCCAAGGGAAGCTAAGTACGAGCTCTTATTCTCGGTTGCATCCAGCCCTCTTAGTATGTGGCCGTTGCGTGGGTGTTGGGATTCGGGGTGCCCCTGCCTGTGGGTCACTGGCTTTCCTCGGCTGGTTCCGTGGCGCGGGCGATCATGACGGGGGTGGGAATCTCCCCGCAACCTAATCCCCACGCGCATGCTGTCACAACGAGTGGATGCTCTGAAGAGTGCGACAAGAACGCCCATATGGGATCGCCGAAAAGGTCGGAGTGCACCCCGGGGATTCTTCCATAACAGAGGACTAATGCAAGGAACAGCTCGCCAAAGACACCAACCGACTGGACTGGGAAGCATCGTTGCGCCATTGCCGGGGATGCCGGGCCGTCCGCTCCACCGTGCCATCCCGAATCAAGGGCTTGCAGATTCAGACAGACACAAGCCTCCCCAGAACGTCAGCCGCAATAGACCACCAGACCCGGCGAGCTTTAGTGTTAGGTCCGGGAATGGCGTGCATGGGGCTATCGCAACAGGCTAGTTTGTTGCCGATGATATCACTCCGAAGGCGGGTCGGTTGTATGAAAAAGATGGTACGTGCGAGTAATTTAACGTCCGGCATCTCGGCTACTTTACCAGAGTATGCGATCGAAACCCCGAGGTGAAAGCCGGGTATGGGCAACACCAAGGGTTGACGATGCCTGCGCTTCGGGTGAAGGCTTGGTTTTGGCCTCATCATCTGCAGCGAAAGAAGGGTATCGTTGGAATCGGGCTGCAACTTCAGCAGCATGTCCTAAGATGCCCAACAAGCTTGGAAGGCAAATATCCCCTGGCGCTCGCCAACCAGATCGCGCCAGACCCTTGCCAAACGTGGCACCCGCGAGTTCTGCCCGCAATTGCCAGCGATCTCGGGGCGTCTCCATTCGAATGAAGATTCTGCGTGGGTCGCCTCATCTTTGCCTCGGGCTCTCCGACCAAAGCTGTGCCGTCTTCAGACCGAGAATTGCGCAAACGAAATGACATCTCTCTCGAGGTTTGGCCGGTGCGCATGCGCCGTGGAAGTCGGTCATTTCCAATGTGTAGTGAGTACCGGGGCGCCAAGGCCCCGACGAGAAATTGTTGCCTAACTTTGCTGCATGTATGCCTTAAAACCCTGAACTGCAAGGCAGCAGTGGCCGGAGTATCAGAGCTACGCAGGGGGCCAGCTGAACCCGTTCCAGAAACTGCGCAGCGCAGAGGCTTTGACCCGGCGGTTTGCTGCTGGGAGTATCCCCAATCACCTTGGTCGCTCCTTGTGCTCTCTCCATCCCCCATTGCGCTGAAGTGTCGCCGAAAATTGGAAAATTCCCAACCCCCGTCCTCCTCTCCTCCTCGCCTGCTTCCACAACTGGTCCCTGCTTCTCGCACTCCATCCCACCCTCCGCGAGCCATGCCAGTTTGATGTCCCAAGCGTCGCCGCGTCGACCATCACCGATATTGCCGGATTGGCCAAGCAGCGTCGCGGGTGAGGACGATAATTGCGACGACCGCCGAAGCTGAAGAGGGAAGGGCCAGCGATAGCGCGCAAGGTCTCGCCGTGGCGACACAGCACAAACCTGTGCAGTTGCGGCCTATCTCTCCCGCTTTTTCCGACTTTTTTTTAGGGATCATCAATCATCCCACTCCGCCGTGGCCCAGCCCCCAGACAGCCCGGCCACTACAATTCGACGCATATCTTTCTCCCCCCCTCCATCGCCATCGCCATCGCCATCGCAATCGCACACTCATTCAACCCGCCATCGCAGTAAACCGACGTCTTTTGGACCGTCGCCCGCTGTCAGCATTTGTACCCTGACCGCGTCTCTGTCCGCCGTTGGCCCGCCCGCGGGTTTGACTCGCAAGACTAAACACTATCTCCGACACGCCCACCGCCTCACCGTACCTAAGCTTTTCGGTGTGCCACAGGTGGCGACCAACGAACCTAGCTTGTTTTCTAGTTGGGGGTAATTGCGGTCCCGTCATACCCGCAAAGTCACGAACCCGCGCCCACGCCGCGCAACTGCCCGACTCTTTCCTTTCTGTACCGATACCCATAATTCCACCAGGCAGACCGCCGTCTGCAATCAGCCGTGAGCCATGAACACCATGGCGGGCATGCCCAACATGACCGCCATGAGCGGTCCGGTTAGCGCCCCGATGAACATGATGAACAACGGCGCACTCCCACATCAGGCCGCCCCGCGTCAGCTTCAGCTCAACGACTCGAGTCGGACGCTACTCAACACGTACATCTACGAATACTTTGTTCGCTATGGCATGTTTGATTGTGCCCGCGCCATGTACCAGGAGGACCCCAACATCAACGTCAAAAAGGACAGCCCTGGGAAGCTTCGCGACGAGAACGGTAACATAATCGGGAACGGAGCCGGTGACGATCCCATGGATACGGACACCAAGGATGGTCTGGACCAGAAGCGCCCCGACGACCTACCTGCTCCGAACGTGCCCACACCTGTCTCTGACAGTTGTTTCCTCTACGACTGGTTCTGCCTTTTCTGGGATATGTTCAACTCGCAAAAGGGCAAAGGCTCAAGCGGCCAGGTGAATCAATATGTCCAACATACTCAGGTAAGCCGCTCTCACATTTGCCGGTGGCGCATCGCATCATGACTGACGCCTTTGCTAGCAACAGTCCCGTATGCGGCAGGAGCAACAGCGGGATATGCTTCGGCAGATGCGCCCCGACCTCGCACAGCAGCATTATCCGCCGCACATGATGCGGGGTATACCGAATGGTGCCATGAATATGGCCATGAAGGGCAATCAACTGCAGAGGACAGCCATGGCTAATAACCAGAAGTAAGTGACGTTTGTCTCAAAAAGATGAATCCTGTACGCGGTTACTGACCCCCTTTCCCTTCGCGTTTCAGCCCCCAGGCGATGCAAATGCTTCATCAACAAAAGGCGGCCGGCCAGATGCAGCGGGATCCTTCGGACATGGACGGAGCCCGCGCGAGAGCGGCTTCTCCGGGGTCGGCCGAGAACGCGCCGTCGCCGTCCAAGCGGCCTCGCCTGGACGGGACGCCGTTTAATCCCGGCCAGAGCGTGATGATGCCGAACGGAAGACCAGGACAGGGCATGCCAGGGCAGCAGCAGGTAGGAAACGGCCCCGACTCAGCACGAGCATTACTTCTTCAGAATGGCATCAACCCAACTTCGCTGAATCCTGACCAGCTCCAGGCCTTTGCCTCTGCAACTCCTCACGTACAAGCCAAGACCCTTGCCACGTACTCGACTAACATGACGCAGCACCATGGCAACCAAATGCCCAACAAGCCTATGGGGAACGCCGGCGGTCCGCAGGCCCAGGGCTCCCCCATGGTGCCGCCAGGTCCCGATGGCAGTGCTATAAGCCAGTACTACAACCCCGGAGAGATGGGCCCCGGCAATATGAGGCCCGGCGTCGCCAATGGCCAGGCCTCTGGCGGGAGTAACCACGCACTCCAGGACTACCAGATGCAGCTGATGCTGCTTGAGCAGCAGAACAAGAAGCGCCTGATGATGGCCCGCCAGGAGCAGGATCTTAACACGAACATGCCACGCGCCGAAGGTCCCGGAGGCCCCGGAGGCCCCGGCGCTCCACCAGGACCAAATGCACAAGCGGTTTTCCAGGGAACATCGCCCCCGGGTGGTCGGAGCGGCGCGTCGCCTAACCCGGGCGAGCAGATGAAGCGCGCCAGTCAGCAGATGAACAGTGCTGCCAACGTCGGATCCCCCCTCCCGGACGGTGCAGCGCAATCGCGCAGCTCTCCCAACTCGATGAACTTTATGGGCGGCAACATGGACCCTAACGCCTCGCACTTTGGCATCAATATGAACATGGCCCAGATGAATGGCGCAATGCGGCCGCCGCATCCTCCCTTTAATGGTCAGATGAACCAGCAGCAGATGATGGCTGCACGCCAGGCACAACAACCGGGCGCACAGAACGCTCCTGGAATGCCGTGGCAGCAGGGCGGACCAAACGGCCAGATGCCTGGGCAGCCCCCACAGCCCATTCAGGGGACTCCAACTCAGACACAACGCTCTATGCCTCCGCCATCTGCTCCAACGGCCGCCGCCGCCGCTAATGCTGCCAACTCTCGGAATGCAACCTCTTCTCCCCAAGTCAGCAACGCTGCCCCGCCGACGCCGCAGCAAGCGAACAAGGCAGCGCCGAAGAAGAAGGAAACTAAGAATGCCAAAAACAAGGTAAGTCGGACGACCCCTTCCGAGATCTTGGACAGCTTCTGAAACTCATAATTCTCAGGCCGCTGCTCAAAAGAAGGGCAACGCGACCCTTGGCAACGCTGGAGCAACTCCCGCTCCCGAAGCTGAGGCCCCTCAAGAGGCACCCACTCCCGCCACTCCAATGACTCCCGTCAACGCGACTGGCTTTGCCAAGAACCAGAACGTCAATGCTGCTACGGTTGTTCCCAACGGACAACCCGCGGCGGCCGCGCCTCCGCCGCAAGTTCCTCCTGTTCAACCGCCGCAGAATACAGATATGAACCAGACGAACATCTTCTCAGACAGCACAGGAGGAGTGGTAAGCTCGCCGCCACCGCTGTCTTCGACGCCTTACTCTCACTAACGTGCACAATAGGATTTCGCCAGTCTCGATTTTGCCAACCCATTGCAGTCGGCGGACGTGTTACACGATTTCGATTTCGACTCGTTCCTGCACGACGGCAATGGCACCGAAGAGGGCACCTTCGATTTTAACGGTGGCTTTATGGAAGCCGACAATACGATCGGAGCAACGGACTAGGACTCGTTGTTCCTTCAGTGCCGGCAACCTGGCCCAGGGTAAATGGAATCTCGGAAGGGCATCTATCGTAATCGGGCATACACGGAGGCGTTCCTGGGACTTTTTCACATGGCGCATTGTTCTGAGGCTTCATCACCCGTCATTCCTCTCCCTCTCACCCCACCGACAAACAAAACACCGTGTTACCGGGCACCGAAGGACATTGGAAAGCGCCCAGTGTTCTCGTATTTTGCTGGGGCTGTCATCAACCCGTGATGCCTCAGCCCGATGTCTTCCACACCCGAGCGGCTATCTCGGCTGTCACTTCTTTCTCCTTTGCGATTCTCCTCGACACCTCTTCAGGTCTTAGTTTCTTGATTTGGGCCGGACTTTGCCCCCCTTGGGTGCTGGGTTGTTCCTTTGTATGGGGACCCGGTTTGTTAACCCCGTCATCCCCCGTTAAACCTGGCAGCTTCGCCGTCGATCTCTCGAGTCGACACTACGCATCGAGGCCTTGACTTGGCCGTTTCTCCTTTTTCTTCCTCTTTTTCGCTCGGTTCTGCTTCCTTTTTTCTCTGGAGAAATGAGAGGGATGGTTCGAGCTGGATGCTGGTGTACAGGTTGGGTTTGCTTGCATGATTGTTGGTCCAACTGCGTTTTGTTGACGTTTTGGGCCACGGAACTTACACCCCTCGGATCACTTCTTCCTTAATATTACTTACCGTATCATACCGTTACCGTTACCGTTGCAGTACCGCTCCAATTTCCTCTTATATCTCTTTGGTTTTTTGTGTGGAGAGTAGAAAAGTTGCATACTGGTGGAGGGGCCGGGTTGAACAAGAGGAGAGAAGCAGCTGGATGAAGAAAACGACGAGCAATGCACACACGCTATGCGATCCGCTTCCACGAGTCAAGAGGCAACCAGGAAGGAACAGTCTTGGGATATGCTGAGACAGCACGGTGATAAGTTCTGTCTAGCTCATCCAAGCCATCGATTTTCGGATATCATCAGCGCCCCGGCAATGATAGGTGATGGACGGACGCAAGGTGGGAAGGGACGGAGGACCAAGGACGGGAGTCGGAGAGGGCACTTGTGTATTTATTATCTCATCGTCTTGGAACACTCTTCCCCGTCTCGGATGCTGCGTTTTATATTTTCTAAAAACGCCCTGGCGTTGTTTGGCTTGTGCAAGGGAGGGCTGGGGGGCGTTTTTCCCCGCTGTGTTTTGATTTCTCTTTTTCCTTTGGTATCTTTTTTCCCTCTATCATCAGGTCTGGTCAGGTCTGGTCCATCGTATCACTGCCATGCCATTCATGTCACTTGTCTGGGTTCTATTTGCTCGCGTATTCAGCATTGGTACTCCATCCCTTACCTTCGTGATTAACTTTGATGTCGGAGCTGGGGTGGGGGACTTGTCCTTCCCCTTGAAGGTAGTTCGGGATCGGCACGGAGTGATTGTGGAGTCCCACGCTTAGTATATGTGGAGTTCTCTCGGTTGGGGCCGGCTCAGCCCGATCTCCCAGTTTCTTTACCTACTTGGCTAGATGGCCAAACCCGACCCCATGGACCCGGTTTCTTCTGATGCATTCCATGGGCGGCGTGATGGGCCACAGACAGACAACTAATCTCCATGATTGTTTCATGATCAATCTCATCATTCTGGTTGTATGTTGCTCTCTCTGACTTCTTGTGGCGAATAAATGTCTAGCGATGAATAGGACTGCTTTGATCGTGATGGTCTTCTCATGATGTTTTGGTTCCTCACCTCCGTACCGTGCCCATATTCTCCGATCGACATCCAATCCCGATCCACAGTCTTCAGTTAGCGACATCTTAAGCATCGTCACCATGGCGGCACTTAGCTAGGCTACTGAAATGGTGCAGGAACACACACCTACACACACAACAACAAAAGAGGGGAGGGCGAAGGCCGCAACAAAGTAGGTAGATAGAGCTCCCTCTGATCAGAGGGAGAGCATCTTGCCTGCAAGGCAACACCCGAAAGTCGGGTCAAAGGTAGGGTGCAAAACGAAGGTTGTCAAATTCCATGTCCTTTGTCTAAGGACGGCAGTCTGAACAGTCTTAAATACAAGAAAATGTGGGTCCCTAGGCCAAGACGGCCTGCTCGGCCCTCTGATCAGAGGGCCCAAGTGACCGGGGAACTACTTTTCCCGACTCACTACTGTGAACAATATGGGTGCGTGCCACGACCGCTGTCCTAAATCTGATCTGCCGAAGCCCACGCTAGGGCTGCCTTGGTTTAGATCGATCGACAAAGAACACGGTAGGTGCTTACCTCATTGTGTTTCAGCTGGAGATTTCGCAGATTCGCATTCGTGAGGCCTATGCTGGAGTAGCTTCTTCGTAGTTTTCTGTTTTTGGGCACATGGCCGTGCCGGGGCGATTGTAAGGCCCCCCTATTTCTCCCCCGCATCCACCTCAGCAATTCTGGTACATTGAATGGCCTCGCAGGGTTGTCCAACCAATCCCGAGCGCACCTTGTCAGCTTACTGCAACCACTAATCCCTATGCTAAGCTGAAGCTTTACCAGATGTGGGTTGGAATGACTACGCGACGGGCCAGACCTTGCCTCAACCACCATTCCCATTCAGGACAGGACTAGGGATATAAAGGTTAGACAGTACTCCCTTCCAATCCCTTTTTGCCTTTGTCCAGAGACTCCACAGAATAGCAAATATGCGAGAGCTCACGGTTGCGCTATCCACTCTCTACTTGGCCTATTGTGTCGGTGTCAGGTCTGCTGTGGCGACGTCTACGCAAAATGATTGTCTTGATGGCAGTAGCTACGACTATATCGTGGTGGGTGCAGGAGTTTCAGGTCTTGTCGTTGCCAACCGCCTAACCGAAAGTCCCAACAGTAAGCATGATGTGTTTTCGAGTCGTGTCACTTGCTCGGGGCGTGGTGCTGACCTTGGCACTGTACAGCAACCGTCCTTGTCATTGAAAGGGGCTATTTCAATGACAAACCCGAGGCCATTGTACCGTGGTATGCGAATGCATTGGACGCAAGCGTTATGATCAGGCCGCAATCCGCTCCCAACCCGAAGCTGAACAATTCTACTTACTCGGTCGCGGTTGCTGCTGTTGTGGGCGGCGGTTCAGTGGTAAATGGGATGGGTTTTACTCGAGGAAGTAAAGCCGACTACGATGCCTGGGAGGAACTCGGCAACCCTGGCTGGGGTTGGGACGGCCTGCTGCCGTACTTCCGCAAGAGCACCACCTTCGATCCCCCTTCCCCGGAGGTCGCAGCCCGCTGGAATATGACCTGGGACCCATCAGTGTATGGAAATGGGCCAGTGCATGCTCACATCTCCAACTTCCAGTATCCCGACGTTGAAGTCGTCTGGGATGCTCTCCAGAACCAGTCTGGGCTCCCCTTACCGCCCGGTGCGAACGCTGGCCACGGCCCTGGTGCGTTCTGGTCTCCGTTAAGCCTCGATGCCCGCACTATGACCCGCGCAACTGCGCGATCGGCATACTACGACCCCGTCAACGTTACGCGGTCTAACCTGCGCCTCATAACGGGCCAGACCGTGACCAAGATCCTGTTCCGCCATGGCAAGCCCCTGACGGCAAAGGGCGTCCAGATCGTCTCGCGGTTCGACAGCGTAGCACGCAATGTCTACGCGAGGAAAGAGGTAATCCTCGCCGCAGGTGCAATCCACACGCCCCAGCTCCTTCAGGTGAGCGGGATTGGCCCTGCAGCTGTACTCAGAGCCGCCGGCGTCGAGGTCAAAAAGGACCTGGCCTCTGTCGGTGCAAACCTGCAGGACCATCCCACCACGTTACTACTCTTCAGCCTCTCGAATCAATCCTTCCCCAATCCAGACACCATCGCTAACAATGCCACCTATAATGCCACCGTCTGGGCCGAATATCTCGCCAACAAAACCGGGCCCATCTCCACAGCCAGCGGCAACACCATAGTCTGCTGGTCTCTCTCGCACCTCAACTCCTCCGCAGCCGCCTCCTCCCTAGCCGCTCGTCTCCTCGACCAAGATGCCCGCCTCTACCTCCCTGAGGTGTACCACACCTCCCCCTCCCTACTGCAAGGCTTCCTCGCCCAGCGGGCCATCCTCGCGGACCGCTTCACCTCGAACGACTCTGCCATCGCCACCCAGCCCCTCCCCGGCAACGGCCTGTCACCGGCTCCCTTGTTGAAGCCACTCTCCAGGGGAACCGTCACGCTCAACGGCAGTGACCCGCTTGGTGGCCTGCCCGTGGTGCAATACAACACGCTGCAGAACCCTCTCGACGGCGAGAACGTCGTGTCGATCGTGCGGCGCGTGAGGCGGTTCTGGGCGGGGCCCGAGATGGGGAGGCTGGGGCCGAGCGAGATGGCGCCGGGCCCGCAGCACCAGAGCGACGGTGAGATCCTGGAGGCGCTGACGACCAACCCGGCCGTATTCTGGCCCTCCCTGGCGCACCCGTCAGGAACGTGCGCCATGATGCCCGAGCGGTTGGGGGGTTGCGTGGACGCGGACCTGAGGGTGTACGGGGTCAAGGGGCTGAGGGTGGTGGACGCCAGCATCATGCCGTTGATCGTGGGGACGGCGTTGCAGGCGACCGTGTATGCGGTCGCGGAAAAGGCGGCGGATCTGATCAAGGCGAGAGGGGTGACACATCACGATCAATGAAGGGTAGGGG
This sequence comes from Madurella mycetomatis, assembly GCA_022530565.1. Taxonomy (NCBI): domain Eukaryota; kingdom Fungi; phylum Ascomycota; class Sordariomycetes; order Sordariales; genus Madurella; species Madurella mycetomatis. The sequence goes on along the minus strand of JAJTVB010000003.1, from coordinate 5,719,614 downwards.
CCGAGTTGAAGGCTGTTGGTGGCGGAGTAAATTCTATTGTGACATTGGGGACAGAATGGGATAGGATAAGGATAAGGATGAGGGTAAGGATAGAGATAGGAGTAGAATAATTAGGATAAACATTTCCCAATTCAAACGTGGTGTGGCTGTGGTAAGTGTATGCCTCTCCCTTTTAGGCGCGGTCTTTGTGCCGGACAAGATGCTTGCATTCGAGCCACGGTTGTTCTGGTTCTGGAAATGCAATACGTTGAGGCATGCACACAAACCCCAGCTAACTGCTAGCAGTCAAGTTTTCTTCCGCTCCAGGCCAGCAAATTGAAAGTATTAGTCAGAATTGAAAAGAGCGACACAGGACTGCCGACCTGCTGGCATCCTCGATGAACCGGTGGGATTGGACCTTCCCTGGCTCCTACAGACGTTGAATTGGGTAGATATACAACTCGGACATGTGGTAATGCCCAATGACCCAGAGAGGCAACCAGTAACCGATGCCCTGGTGGTGGAGAAGGGGTGCCAATAGAGCCTGAGAAAAGTTAAAAAAAAAAAAAATACAAATATTGATAATTATACATAAGATTATTAGAGGCATGAAGTTGTAATGTCGACAGCCAAATCCCGCAAGTTTAGCTCCAACACGATTAAAAACTTAGTCCCACTCATTATCCTCGATCGCATTTCATTCGTCACCCCAAGATGCCTAACCAGCCGCTCTCTCGCAAAGATTACAGCATCGGGTGGATCTGCGCTCTGGGTCACGAGCTGACAGCGGCTACAGCGATGCTCGACAGCGAGGAACACCCAACTCCTCCTATACCAGCAACAGACATAAATGCCTACACGTTAGGATCCATGGGCGGCCACAATGTTGTGATAGCCGGCCTGCCCATAAACGACAAAGGGAGCATCTCGTCAGCCATGGTGGCAATTCACATGAAGTGCTCATTTCCAGGCATTAAGATCATCCTCATAGTTGGCATCGCCGGCAGCGCCACTAAGGAGGTCCGGCTAGGGGATGTTGTTGTCAGCAAGCAGGTTGTCCAGTGGGACTCTGGCAAGTACGAGAAAGACGGCCGGTTCCAGCACAGCGGCGACCGCAAAGATCTGCCATTCAGCGTTGGCACACAACTGGCGAAACTCAAAACCAAGCTTGAGTTATTCGGAAATCGTATTCCCGATTACCTTGCTGGCATCGCGCGTAAATTCCCGGATCTTGGGCAGGAATACACAGACTCCTCCATGCTCGAGGATGTTCTCTTCAAGTCCGAGTACCTCCATGTCGACGGCCGAGACGACTGCCGGCGCTGTGATAGGGCGATGGTGGTGGAGAGAACACCGAGACCCGTGGGGCGCCGGATTGCCGTCCATTACGGCCTGATTGCTTCGGGAAACCAAGTCATCAAGGACGCCCCCAAGCGGGACGAAATCAACAAGCTCTTCGGAGGGGATGTTCTCTGTCTAGAGATGGAGGCGGCGGGATTGATAGGTTCCATTCCTTGGGTTGTTATTAGAGGTATCAGCGACTATGCCGACTCGCACAAGAACGACAAGTGGCAAAAGTACGCCGCAGCCGTCGCAGCGGCATATGCTAGGGAGTTCCTGGCTTTGCTGCCGGAGCACGAGCTGGAGGAGAAGCACGAAAGCAAGACTGGAGGCGTGGATGAATCGGCAATCGTTAAGCCGCGACGAGGTGCCGATATCGGCGTCAAAGACACATGTCCTCCTCGCGCCACCGGGAAGTGGAATCTACGGCACACACTCTGCAAGGCTAGGGTCTTTTCGATCGCCCTCTCACATGACTCCAAACTAGTGGCAGCGGGTGTAGGCGACACAGTCCGACTCTGGGATACAGCGACAGGGGAACCGCAGAAGACACCTGAAGTGACAAATCGAGGAGGCATTCGGAATGCTGTGGTAGCAGTTGCCTTCTCTCATGATTCTAAACTGCTAGCATGGGCACTGGACGCAGAGGAATGGAGCATCGAGTTCTGGAATACAGCGACAGGGCGGCGCAAGGCGATACGTGAGTTCCATAATCATGGTAGGACAGCAGTACTCGCTTTCTCACCCGATTCCAAAACACTGGTATCGGCGGGGGAGAGCGGCAGCATCCACCTCTGGGATACTACGGAAGCGAAGCAGAAGGGAATGCAAACAACAGACAGGCATGGGGCTAACTCAATTTCTTTCTCGCCTGACGCCAGAACCTTGGCATCAGCATCGAAATTTGGCCATGGCAAAATCGAGCTCTGGGATGTGGAGACGGGAAGGTTGAGAAGCACGCTTGAGGGTCATCGGGGCGGGGTCTCATCCGTCGCCTTTTCCTGTGATTCTAAGCTCATGGCACCAGGGTCAACAGACGGCAACATCCGGCTCTGGGACACGTGGACGGGGCAGCTACGGAAAATGTTGGCAGGTTATCATGGGTTGTGCTCAGTCGCCTTTTTGTCTGACCCCATGCTAATATCATCGGGGATGGCCAGGTGGCAGCCTAACAACATTCAGGTTTGGGATACAAAGACAGGGAAACTAGAGCAGGCTATCCAACCTCTCCCCAACTGCGAGAGTGAAATAGTGTCAATACTTGCCATCTCACATGGCTCTAAAGTCTTTGTATCAGCATCGAAATCGAGAGGTGGAGGCGTGCGGATCTGGGAGGATCTGGGATACGGCAATTAAGCATACAGTGGAAGACTTAGGAGCCCACCTAGGTATACTTGGGCAATCGTTTTTATCTCCTCGTTCAAATAATATATAGTCCTAGCCCCATTCGTCATACCGAATTTTTATAATGATACTATTTTTTAGGGGTCTCTACACTAAGTCAGGTGTTGCTAGTAGGTAGACAAGCCGATGTAGCTGTAGTTAGGGAGGGACGACAGGGACTACAAGATCCACGAGATCGATATAATAGACAGCGGACATAACTAGTGGAAATATCTAACATATGCTGACGCTGCCTTGTAGATATATTTAAAATCTGTTGAACACCCGATCCTTGATACCACGACAGATATAACTAAAATCCGTGGAGAACCCTATTTTGAAGTTCAAAATGAACCTGAGTTCATTTATTGATATTCTTATACAAACCTGAAAGGCACTAATGAAAGTGGTACTGGAGCTAGAGAGTAAGATTGTTGCGCATTATGCGAAATGGAAAAGAGAATTGCTTTGCCATCTCTCCTTCTACATCGAGAAAATTCGGGAACTTGGGGCTCCCCCCAAAACTCATTCAATCTGATGGGAAGATTCTGGTCGTGCGATGGACTCCAGTTACCGATCCTGGCGATCCAGTGCCAGGTATGATTGTGCCAGCCCAAGAAAAAGAGCGTTGATATTACGTCGTCGAGTCGTTTCCGCTCTCACTCTTTCATCCTGAAGATGACGGATCAGTGGCCTAAGTAACCCGGTCATTTGCGCGAGGAATTGTGGCTGCTTCTCCTGTACCTCATTCCTTGGGGTGCGGCTCGAGTGCTCGTGGGGCTCAACAGACCCGCCACCAGGTTGTCTCTCACTCCTGCAACCTGTAAGCTACCTGTTGGAACATGGACCCTAGCTAAGGGGGTGCCAAGAACAGCTCACGTGAGCTGGTGATATTACCTGTGGTGTACGTCGCCCAAGAACTAGCAGAACAACACAATCAAGACAATCAAGCCACAATTGACATCACTGTTGAGGTCGTCAGAATACACCATTGTATCACCTTCGTTTACCATGTAGCGGTTCTGACACTACCCGTGACAGGATCAGTCTTCACGCAGCGTGAAAGCGAATGGAAGGATGGCGCAGGAGTTGACGTACCCACCGCAAAGACGCTCCATCTGAGCCAAGGAGTCCAGATAAGCAGGGGCGGAACAGTGTCTTTGATGCAGACATACTGAGTGTCGGCCCTTTGAGGCTCCTCTCTACGGCCTCGCGTCCGCAAGCAGAATCTCCCCCTCACCACAACATCTTTCCCCAGTCACCGCAACCGGATCGTCGTCCACAAAAATAGAAGACGGCGCTGGAACTTCTTTGTGAACGGAGAACCAGGGGGGTGTCAAGCTATTATGGTGTGACCTCGCTGGTGTAAGTGGTACCAACGGGCCGTGGAATGGTCTACTTGGTAACTGCCTTCTTAGGCCTGGCCGTCACCGCATTGAGCGAACTCATCAGAAACATTAGTCTCGGCGCACTTCCCTGGAAGCTAGCGTTCACGGTTGTCACGCCGCTTCTGATCGCCATGATTAAGCTTTCCGTCTTTAAGACGGTGCTCTCTCTCGGTATCAGGCTCTGCCTCCCTGTTGTGCATGACATCATTATAAAGGCGAGAGCAGAGATGCTCCAAGACGCAGACATTGGCGCTTAGTCGTCCGCAAGATACAGATTTATGCGCTGTGTCAGCCGTTACAGTGCCGACTTGCCTGGGCAGCCACTAACATCTAGCTTGGATATTGTCGAACGCAGTTGGGCGTGTGTGACGTCGATTCTGCGCGTCGGTACAGGGCGAGTCCGTGGACGCGATCCGGGCTGGTGTGGTTGCTGGATAGTGTAGAGAGAGAACATCGAATCCATTAATGGGTGCTGGCGCAGGCGAGTGTTGGGTCTCCATTTTCATTCCCTGCCACGGGTATCTAGAACTGAGCTGTAGGAAAACTACGGCCTGGGACCCCGCTGTCGAACGATGAGACGAAGAGTCAGTGGCTAATAAATAATTAGAACCTGGGTGGGTATCTTGTAGATGATAAATATCACGACTGCCAATATGTATATGCGTAACCCGGGCGTGGTGGCAGAGTGGTCTAATGCGCAAGACTAGAAATCTTGTTCCTTCGGGAGCGTCTGTTCGAATCAGGCCCACGTCGAATTCTTTTTCTGGCCTACATTCATGACCGTGATAATGCTTGGCCCTGCTTGCTGTCAAACGTCTAAGGCAGGGCAGTAGGTATTTTGCGCTAGGACACCTCAAAGCGCCTTACGTCGGGAGCCTTGGTGCCGTTGGCGGGATTTGTGGTCAGTCTTGTTGCGCAACGTACACCACACGGGAGAGCCGCTCTGGCATTGGCGCGTCACATAAGTTGATGGCCGATAATTATGCGATGACTTTTGTGGTTATCATGGCTGATAAGGCGTTGTGATGGGTGTTCATTGACCGGGCGGCTCGACTCAGCAATGGGCGTGACACGGGGCGCAGCTTAATCCCGGCGATAGGGCTGTGGGCTGATTGGCGGGATACTGCATATTTGGCCAGCTCTGCAAAGGCACGAAATGCATGCTGGTTTCAGCTCGGAACAAGGGTTTTTATTTTTATTCTTCTGCCCTTCTTTTTGGCAGTGGGCGCTGGTCCAGAACCGTCGGAAATGTGGGTTTTTTTCTTCTTCCCCACCCTTTTTTGTCCCCTTTCTCTCTTTTCTCTCCATTCCTTCCCTTTCCATCCTTGTACGCTTCTTCTACCGTCACTGGGACTGCGGTGCAAAAGCGGCTCGGATTAGGGCCGTTTGTCAGTGCGAGGTAAGATGAAAAAAAAAAAAAAAAAGATGAGAAACGGGGGAAGGATCGGGGGCCCTGTCATCAGCGGGTAGAAAATGGTCCGTCGGGGTAGAGACATGGGGTTCGCAGGCTGAAATGAATGGCTGCAGTGCCAAGGTTTGGCGCTTACATACATCATCACAACACGAACCAAAGAGCGGTGCACGAGGGGAGGGTTCTCGGGGTCTGGCCGTGTTTTGTGACTTCACGGGGCCGCGATGTCGCGTTGTCGAGCTGCCGCATACTTTCGGTCGCGCATGGAGAGCGAGGGGAACGGAGCCCTGTATTCGCGCAACATGCCACATTCGCTGGGGCTTGTGGTTCCAATGATCAACAAGCTTTTGGCTTGGCATGCCGAAAAGCGGCATGGTGTGCGCCCTGAAGCTGGGGTATTGGGACTGACCAGCCGGGGTGGGAAGAGCCAGCAAAATCAGAGCGCCAGCCATGGATCCCCCCTCCCGTGGTTTTCGTGTGATTGCCGTTTCTCGAAGCCTCTTTGCTTCCTCCATCATCCCACAACAACCGACCGACAAGCCCGCAGTCAGTCTGAGCATGGCCGTCTTGAGCCTCTGCTCGCTGGTCGCCGCCGCCGCCGCCGCATCATGGTTCCCCGCCGTGTCGGCCCAACTGGAGCGTGAGCACCCCAACGCATGGGGAGGCGCTATCCAGACACCAGCACCTAAGCCTGAGGCCGACATCATTCTGGCTCCTGCCCTCACGGCCCGGCCAGTTGCCAGAAACGTGCTGCAGAAGCGCGATACAAACACGTGCGGTTACGTTAACGGAGACTCCGGTCGGTAGTTCGTCCCGATTGCTCATTCTGAAGCCTTTCTGACCCCCTACAGGTTTTGGATATGTTTGCGCGGCAGACGATGCCGTATGCCTCTACAACGATGAGGCCTCTGCCGTGGGATGCTGCTTGCCGACGGGCTGCAACATCTACACTGCCTGCTTGGACTATGTGTCGTCCGATGCGACTTCGACTCTCAACATGGACAGGACGCGTTATTGGTGTGTCCCATTCGCCAGAGGGGAAGAATTGGGCCAACGGCAAAGCTGACATTTATCAGTTCCAACTCGGCATATCCGTCGTGTGCCGCGCTGGCCTATGCCGATGCTGCATGGTCTGGTTACACCATTCCAACATGCGACTCGGTGGCAACGACATATTTATTTTACATGACCACTGCTGGAGGGAGCGACGGCGGCGACGGCTTTCTCGACGACATCACCAGCGAGGTTCCCTCTTCGCCGCCGGTGCCAACTACCTCGGAAGCCACCACCAGTGTTGACGGAGACAGCAACTCCCCCGCCACCGAGTCCCCGGACCTGGATCAGGGTGCAGTCGCGCAGGAAGAGTCCGCTCCCGTGGGAGCCATCGTTGGCGGAGTTGTCGGTGGAGTTGGTGAGTGTTTGTCTCGAAAAAGGTGCCTCGCTGCTAGACGTGCTCACAATTTCTTAGCCGTCCTCGCCTTGATCGCCCTCGGCGCCTTCCTCCTGATTAGGAAGAAGAACCAAAGCCAGCCTTCGCCTCCGATGCCGCCAGTCAATCCCGCATATCCGAACCAGATGCCGCCGCCCAGTATGGCAGGCATGCAGGGCGGCGGCTTTGCTCCCGCCGACCCCCACTATAGCATGATCAAGCCACCGATGGGGACGAGCATAAACCCGATGCAACCGCCAGCAAGTCCCATGACCTTTCAGTCCGCCAGCCCGCCGCCTATCTACCAATCCGCGATGCCGCCAATGCAGCAACAGATGCCGGCTCCCGTCCCCCAGGGCCCGGCCTACAACGCTTATCAACCGCCTCCGAACAATGCCACCGAGTTGTCGACGCAGAGAGGCGACGGGCAGCTGCATGAGATGTCGTAATACGAAGATTTTGGTGAGGCCTGTGTGTCAAGCCTGTGTGTCTTAGAGCGAATCGGGGCATGGACCTTTTCCTGGGTTGAGATGTTGCTTCGTGGCTTTGCATTCGACACTTGCATGGGATATAATAGCGCAATCCAGGACAAGAATTTACAAGGATATTTAGACTGAATTACACTAATGAGGTTCTCTTGCCTTTTTTGCAAGGTTGTCACCTAAGATGTCCATTCCGCCGGAAATAATTACCATTACTTTTATTCCTGAGCTTTTACCCTTTAGCAGCCCTGCGGTACTAAGTACGTGGCGTGTATTTCTCAGTACAAACCCTCGTGGCCATTTCGGGTCTTGCATGTAAGGAATGAGGGGGCAATCATGCTGAATTGGTACGCTGCCATACAGCCCCTCCATCTCATCCACTTCAATTATCTCAAACCGCTCGTCAAGATTTCCACGATACTCTTGCATGAGGTATGCATCTCCATGCCCGCCGCTATCTCCATCTCTCACGTTGGCCCTATCTCACGTTTCGTCCTTCCCCTTCCCATTGTGATTTGGCCACAAGCATTCTCAGTTCCCAAACCCTCAACTTCAGCACCACTTCTAACCCAGCACTCAGATGAATCACTAACAACGCATGCCCGTGAGCAAAATGGTGGTTCGGATGAGGTGTATGGCTCATGCTTTGTGGAGAGTGATGAGGGCTGGGTTAAGAGGCGCGCCGATAGGAGATCTGAAGCTATTTTTTGTGGGCGACACGGCTGCGTGCGACCGACTTGTAATTAGTGTGTTGTAGACTAATTAGCTCGGCTACGGTCCATTCTTCCATTCTTTTTTTGCATACGTTTGCTCTTAGAGCAAACATAATGGGAGCGCCCACACCTCTTTATTTATTTTTTTTTTTTTTTTGCTAATGCATGACATGCTTGAGAGGATAAATAAGGTGTCACACTACAGGGAGCAAAAATTGAGGCTCAGAATAGAGCGTAGGTAGGGAAGGAGGAAAGAGTTGTGTGCCTTGTTTCTGATACCAGGAACTGGGCTTAAATGATCGATATATGTATGTAAAGGGGATCCCTGCGGCTAACTGCGCTCTAACTCTTGGCAACGCTAAGCCATTTCCGATCGCAATATAGGGATTAGTATAATGTTAGTTCAACAAGGGTTCAAATTCCCGAGAATTATCAACCAGTCTGAGCTGTTATACTTGGCTTCTTTCCAAAGTAAGGACAGGTTATGACAAAGCTCGGGCTGCGCTCGAAAATGTAGATATTGTGATTTTTACTCCATTAATGGTTGAGGGATTACACCCCGCCGACTCTCTAAATCCGAAATGTTTCGGAAGGCATTGTGTACCCCGTAGATGTCGCTTGAGTTTGGCAAAGCTCCAGTTATGTTTCGGAGGCTAACCCCATGTCCTGTCGACTATTGTTGGGAGCGAAGGTTATACCTGTTTGAGCTAGGAGGATCCTGTGGCAACACATGAGCATCCGTCTCCATCTAGATGAGATATGACATTCCCCTTCTGACATTTTACAATTCAATGTAAATATTATTTTTATTCTTACTCCGCTTTACCCAAACAAGAGTGCCGGACCCTCTAACGCTAGTTACATAGGAAAACCGTACCATATAAGCCGGGTGAAAAACCTATATCAACGAGTAAAGGAAAGCAATGATAACGAGTGCCAGGTGGTTGCAAAAGAAAGAAAGGCCTTATATAGGCCCTGAAGACTTCCTAGTCTTCAACTTCGGTTTCGGGTACCTCCTCCTCTTCCTCGACTCCCTCTACCTCTAGCCCTAGCTTCCTAGCTAGGCTGTATTCCGCTAAGCGCCCCGAATCCATTAGCCAGCCCAAGACCTTCCTCAATGTAACGAGAGCCTCAGAGACAGGATCGGAGTGACAGGGCGGATGCCCCACAATGATGTCACGATACCTGATAGATAAGAACCTCGCGTGCCACTGCACCCCGCGAGAGAACTTCTGATCCGCAAGGATCAGTCTCTCTCTGTTAATACAAGGAGGCTGTTCGTGTTGTATTCATCACCTTATCGTTGCTGAGACATCGTGTCCATCTCCCTCAACGTACTTGTGAACAATCCCTTTACACTCAACAGACATTGGTTTCGGGATCCCTCGCCCTGTAATATAGGACGAAGATCTCGGTGGGTACGAATTTCTGTTCATAGCCAAGTTCTAGGCTTCGGCGGTATTGGACACCATGCGACAAGATGCTCCACTGTTTCCCTTCTCTCCCCACATCTGCAGTACAGAGTGGGGAAATTTGGAACTCGTTTGAAGAAGTCTCGGAGATACATTGCCTCCGCACGGGCTTGAACCAGTAGAGATATCTGAGCTTTGGTTAGATTTTGGTGCTTTCGTAAGGTCTTGTCGGTGAAGATAGTGCCAGGAGGGTCTTCGTCAGCTAGCCTGGTAGGCCGGTCTCTGACTTGTTGTCTCCAACGGCCCTCCCACGCCCGGATTAGCGCCTCGTCCGCTGTTAGTTCTAGTTGTCGTCGCTCATCACTCTGACTTTGGTCTTGGATGCCCTGACTGATCCACTGTCCGATAGTGGTAGCGGATTTCTCGATGATTGTGGGTTGTGGTTGGTTGAAGGGCCTTCGTCCCCGTCTTCTTTTTTGGAAATTCCTTTGGGGTTCAATGAAATAACTGTAGTAGTTCCGGCATCCGCTTTTAGAGTAAAGCGGCGCAAGAATACTAACACTTTACAAGCAACCATAGGCTATGTTTTGAAGAACTATGTACTAGCTGACTGACCTGTCACAATCGAGAAGCCACTGCCGACTCTCGGGTATATATCTTCGGTTACCGCTATAGATCCGTGCCACGAGAGTGTATCGGGGAGACTAAGGTACTTACGCTAGCCGACAGTCAAGGAGCGTGTGGTTGCGTCAACATATCCGAATCCACACCAATGTTCCTCCCCATTACATTTGAGATCACCTACAATGACTGTGGAATGTACCTGGCAGGAAACCTGCGTTATTGGGCTGAAGAAGGGCAGGACCCTTTGTGTTAGCCGCAGGGGCGGACTGGTAAGGTCTGTGGGCTTGAGTAGGGTTCGGCAGCGTTGAGGGAATCATTTGCTTGCGCGAGTAACTGTAAGTGTGCTGCTTAAAGGGATCTTGGAACAAATCGCCTTACTTATTCTGGACTGTAATTTGTATATTCATGTCGTAGACTCATCTATATTGCCACTTGGAATGACAAGATTGGCCTTCTGGTGCTCCTTTACCAGACGGTTGAGAGAAGATTGCGGATTACAATATACAAGACCTGTGTGACGATGCATGCATAACCAACCCACTCGGCCATAGTGCACCTCCCAAAAGGGTGTCGAAATCGCAAGATCGATCAACTCTTGCGACCGGTGGGTATATATGTGGGTCATGACTGTCCTGTCCTGACAACCTGGGTCGATCAAACGCGGACTGAAGCGTCCCTCAGAAGGTTTGGCGGTAGTTTATAGAGCAGAATCAGACGTAGACCTTCCCCTAGTGACGTCCTTCATACCTACTAGCAAGTATGAACGCCGCGTGCTGGCATTAAATCGGCCACCTGAAAGATAGTCTGATGGAAATGATGGTGTCCTTGGAACTCTGAGAGATCCTGTATACGTAAAGCGAGTGACGACGACAAGGTGTTTCATAGAGACTGCCAGGATATTAAACAATCCTTGTGGAGACTGCAGTGACGTTACACGCACCAATCTCAAACATCGGACGTCGTGTTAGGCACTGCCTTCATCAATCGGCCTAATGAGCTGTGAAGCTGTGTGGCTGAGCTCTCTCTTCAGCCGGATGGGAGAGACTGAGTTTGCTAGGCATCCCTCTCTCCGGGGAGATACGGGATGACGTGCCGCGTGGGCGTTTCCGTTCTTGTGGGGTGGGCGAAATTCTCCTCCCAAGGCATGTCGAGCCATGCGGTGCGTTGGGAGCGGCTTGATTTCCCGGCTTACCTAGGCTAGATGCCCAAAGATGGAGTCAGTATACCGTCTGGGTAATGTCGCACAACTGCCAGCTACTGGAGCCCATCGACCATCGAGGATGCCGCTTTGCCTGATTTCTCTTGCGCAACTGCATAGGATACAACCTACTCTTTTGGTGTTCTGTCGCCAAGGTGGGCGATGCTGGCCGCTATTAGTAAATAATACCACACGGCCGAATTTGGTAGACGAGACGGTAGCGGCAAAGTACTTTCAGATGCTTGGCGGCGGTCTTTTATTCAAACTTCTGGTTGGTCGCTTCGCCATCTAAGCCTCAATTTTGACAAAGAGCGATCCTCCCGTACGCCTTTGGGTATAGTGGTCAATAACCTCGGCTGGCGCACGGTAGCAACGGGAAGCTCAGCCCCTTTTTACGTTGGACATAACACAACGGAGCCAAACAGCATCAGGTTAGAGTTTACCGATTATTGGAAAGGCAATCAAGCTACAGCCAACAGCGTTGCATTGCATTTCTTGAACCTTAATCATCACGCCGAGAATCATGAGCGCTGAGGCCTCCGGTCATATGTCCACACTTCTGTATTGTAGTTACTCGAATGATTATATAACGTCCAAAGTACCTCCAGGATTTTCGATCTGAAAGGCCACAGTTCAAACACGCACATTCAGTAGTCACCATGCATTCACACGTTGCCATCCTGCTCCTTGTGGGCGTCTCTCTTGCTCTAGCTAATCCAGCACCCATGATCACGGCGGCACCTGGCCATGCGTTCAAACCCAGGCAGGTCACGGCGACCGCATCCTCTACACCCATCTCCGAGCTTGACCCCTGTTCCACCAGTTTTGACGCCTTCCTGTCGTCCAGACCCACTCAAGGGCCCGCGATCGACGAATACCTACGGTCGAACTCCCCTACCGAAATAAGCAGGCCATCGCGGACAGACCCCTCAGGAATTGAGAGCGAATGCAGCCAACGATTTGACTGGCGCGCGACATTTGTTCCACCAGCCTCAATATCATCGGAATACACGAGCTTCCTCAATGCGTGGACCAGCTGGGTGGTGACCGCTCAGCCCGAAGCGACGAGTTTGGCGAGTGCATGTGCAGGAGCGGGGGGATTGGCCGAAAATGCGCTGCTGCTCGTCATGACGGATATCGAGGATTGTAAAACGGCTCTGAGCGTGTTCCACGGATTGATTAACGCGGCCGAGCTGACGAGTACCGACTCGCCACAGCCCACCCAGGGAGACTCTGGGGAGGATGGAAATGAGGCGTTGACAACTGATACATCTACCGGTGCGGCTGCGGGTCCTCGAGAGACTGGATACGTTGCTGCTGCTATGGCGGCGGCTGGGGTTGTCGGGATGATGGGTCTTGCTTAGAGCATCTGACTCGGCACCATTCGACAGGAAAGCAGACATCGGCGGTAGACAGATTAGACAGGGCACGCTGCCATTTCTCGTCTTACAATCATACATCACCTATGCTAGTAGGAGTGCCACCTATCTCTCTTTCTTGGGGTAAATTTTGGTCCGGATAGCCCCAATATTGTGCACCAACCTCCATCGTTTATTTTCCCCCTAGAACAAGCTGTTTTATATTTAGTGAAGCACATACCTGGTAGGAATGTCAACTAACGCAGCTGCTCAACGCGCCTTACATCAGTCGGTAGCTTTGCCGTCATGGCCACCCGGCACGATAACACCCGCCATGGGGACGTAAGTGATGTCGATATCGTGTGGCGTGGAGAGAAATCGAAGGTAAATCGGCTACTTCATCCGGAGGCCGCGTTGTTCATAGTTCTGATTTGGCTGAGACTGTACCATGGCGAGATGTTTGGTCTGAAACAGATTAAGAGTGCGCATAGAGATATAACCGAACTTGCGAGAAACACAACCCTGGCGTCCGCGGACAAGGCGCTAGCACCGGGGCGCTCACAGCTTGGGAAGGTAAAGGCAATAGTGATAGTACAGTGGGTTGCTTGGTAATGGGGAATCAACATAGGGATAATCAGCAATCATGATACGTCCGCAAGGTAAGCCAACCCCGGGTGAGCTAAGGGAGTAGTGAGAAGCTGTTAACGTCGAGATAGTCGATAGTCCTGGACCATGGGTGTAACACAGGTTCAAGATATGAAGGTGTGGGTTCGTTTACTGCTGATATTCATTCTTTAGACTGCCTTGAAGAGCCCGAAGAGGTTCTGAGATACAGGGAGTTCACCACTTAATTATACCCCTCCTTTGGGCTGATCGTCCCTTCGTCGTGGTTGGCGATGCTCAGCGCTGTTGTAGATCAACAGGGATGGCCCCGCGGTCCCACCCCGTTAGCTGTAGCTGCTGGGCCACGTAAGCCGGGCCTACCTCAGCCGTAGCTTGTTGGCTGCCTCTGGCCCTGTAGATAATAACCGCCTACTGAGTCTGACCCTCAGCAACCGCTTGTTGGGTTCAGAACGCGCTGACTTGGTCGTCTTGGCTCATTTTGGTTGGGCGCAGTCCTTCCCATCGTCCCATGTCACGTGACAATGGGGGAGAGTTAAGGTAGGTAATATAATGCATGAGATTTATTGTTGAGAAGTTTAGAGGCCACTTTTTGGCGCTAGTTCTCAAATTTTACGTTGTTCGGGAGGCAGGCAGTTGGTGCCAATATGCTCTCTTTTTTCTGGAATGCGCTGGGTTATGGACTGAGACTCCTTTGGCCACCTCTAACAAGCCTGTAATTATTCATGCTACTAGTAGCCTAATTTCGTGGCTCTAAACAAGAACCCCCATTTTGAGGAAATGAATACCCTTCTAAGAGTGACCGTGAACAAGGAGGTCAGTGGTTTAGTTTAATAATCTCATCAAATAATTACAACTACTTTTGTCCGAGGATAATTAAATCTCAAGCATCTGTAGTGTAAATATTCACATACAGCTCAGAAGCGTTCGCCTATTTATGCATAATTAGTCAGAGAATGTTGAAGCGAGAATTAGGTGCGTTTGAGCCGAGCTTAATTAATCCTCAACCTGGGTGAGAAACGACTCGCTTGCTGACCGTTGTTCAGAAGCGAGTTGCTAGCTAAATGACACGACAGATCCGACAACCATGACAAGGGTCGGATGGCACAAGAGACTAGGATCATGCAGCCATTTCAAGTCCGAGGGAAGCGAGAAATAACTCATAATAACTGGCGTGGTATGTCTTCCTTCCTATGAGCATTTGCTGGCTTATCAGCTTGAACTCGCCCAGGCTTCTAGCGATAGGACGAGCATCGAAACTATGATCGTTATGCGCTGGCGGGATGACACAATCTTATCAGTCAGTGGGCAGTTAATATCAGACAGACGGGATCATCTATTTCAAGCGGTCTCGCAGCCAAGCAACGTCGGGCACAAGCGAAAAGCTACCTAATCAACCATCAATTTCTCTCGTAACCCGGCCAAGACAACAAGCCTCTGGCCGCACCCTAACTCTCGTCTGATTCCCATGTTCCATCGCACGGCTCAGGAGACCTCGTCAGGAGCCGGGAAATGCAAGTCTGATTCGCGACGGAAATTGCCATCCACCTCACCGCCCTAGCCCTTACAGGCTTCTTCTGTATGCACGAGTATATTAACCACGGCTCGTTTCGGCAGCCGAAGATTGCTCTAGTGCGATGACCCGGTTCCCGGTTGCGAACTGCAACCAAGTACCGACAATCGTCTTCAGGCTGATTTTAGAGCAAGCGACCCAAGACAACGGTCAATTCGCTAAACCGCGCCATGCGTCGAGGGTGGGTTCCGCGGCGAACATGAAAACAATCACAAACATCATGATGTTTTTTTTGGGTTGACCGTGCCCGAACTCTTCCGAACACCATCAGGCAGCAGGTTTAGGCCATTGCACAGGCCCTGCTACACATAGAGGGCTATTATCCCAACAGGGAAGGTGGCCAGCACACGGCCATCACAACCAGAAGTTGACAGCTTGGCGCGCCCCCGATCTCTATCAGTCAGCCGGTTATCGGTCACATGTTTCGAGCGTTGGTCTGCCGATTCGATTCCTACCCACGCTGGCGCTCCTCGATCAAGACCCCCGTGCACATACCACTTTCTGTTCCTGTCAGTGTAACCAGCGTAGCCATACTGGAGGGATCGCTTCGCACAGCCACACCCACCCCCCGAAAGCCGTTCGCCCACCGAGCCCGCTTGCTATGACCGCATAATGCCACGGCAGGTGATAAAGTTCCCGTCGGCATCTGCACGGAAGCGGTCCAAATATACGAGTGCGGCTCGCCTCCCCCCCTGAGGTCTGCACGCGAGCCTTTCCCCTTCTCTCCCATGGTTATAGTCAGAATTTATAAGCCTGAGAGCAACCCTACGGCCACGGCGAGCGTTTCTGATGTGACCTTCCTGCTCATTTAGAGCGCTGACTGGCGCCAACGGCTGCGGCGCGTCTCCTGCGCCATCTTGCCTCCCGCATCCCGATGTCGACTGCAGCGTGCAAGATGCATACGGACGTCCCGGACTGCGTCAGGGGCGGCCCAAAGCACGCAAAGAGAAAAAAAAAATGGATGACAAAACGACAAACCAAGCCCTTCTCGGTAGGTGAGGCAGTGCTGAGCGACTGCAACTTTCTTGATATGCCCTGCCATAGGGGGATGGAGGCAGACGTCAGCAGCATGACCTTCCGTCTTGCAACGTGAGGTATCACACTATTACAGTCTGTGGAGAATATGAGGCCCCCCTATGGGGAAGGTCGCGATGTCGCTGAGAGTTTGACGGCCCCTTTGTGTTCTCACTGGCGATGATAAATAGGGTCTTCATGTCGTCGGTGAAGTCGACGTCAGAGGACACAAGACAGATACCCTCAGCATCGACAGTCCGTCTGAATCTTGTTTGCCATACTGAAAACTTCCGACAAGCCATCGCCATGCAGCTTCTCGCCTGGGCCTCACTCCTGTCCTTCGCCGCCGCGGCGCCTGTCATCCAGCCTCGAGCGGCCCAGCTTGTCCCCGGCAGCTACATCGTCAAGCTCAAGGATGACGCGTCTGATAACACCTTGCAGAACACCATCAAGCAGCTCAAGTCGGTGCGGGCCGACCACGTCTACCGAGCCGGCCGCTTCAAGGGGTTCGCGGCTAAGCTGAACCCATCTGTGCTAGATGCCGTTAGCAAGCTGCCAGAGGTTCGCTGTCCCCCGAGTTGAACAAGGAGTGCGACACAGGCTGACGAGGATCCTAGGTCGAATACATCGAGCAAGACGCTGTGGTCACGACCTACGATTTCGTCACCCAGGTCGACGTCCCCTGGGGTCTGGCTCGCATCTCGCATCGCACCACGGGCCAGACATCTTACGTGTACGATGAGAGCGCTGGCGAGGGCACGTGCTCGTACATTATCGACACCGGCGTTTACGTGAACCACACTGTCAGCATTCCCTCAACCCCCCCTCTCTCTTCCCCTTCCCCCCTTCCTCTCACCTCTAACAAACCCCGTCCTAACCGTTCCGGTATAGCAATTCGAGGGCCGTGCTGAATGGCTCGCTAACTTCGTCGACTCGGACAACACCGACGGCCACGGCCACGGTACCCACGTGGCCGGCACCATCGGCGGCATCGACTACGGCGTCGCCAAGAAGACCAAGCTCTTCGGCGTCAAGGTGCTCGGCGCCAGCGGCTCGGGCACGCTCTCGGGCGTCATCGCGGGCATCGATTTTGTCGCTGCCGACGCGGCTGCCCGCGCGGCGACCGACTGCCCCAAGGGGAGCGTCGCCAACCTCAGCCTCGGGTCGACGCGCAGCACCGCGGTCAACGCTGCAGCTGCCGCGGCGGTAAGGGCGGGCGTGTTCTTGAGCGTCGCGGCGGGCAACGCCGACGACGATGCGCAGTTTTGGTCG
Source organism: Madurella mycetomatis (assembly GCA_022530565.1). Lineage (NCBI taxonomy): Eukaryota > Fungi > Ascomycota > Sordariomycetes > Sordariales > Madurella > Madurella mycetomatis. Next base: position 5,702,416 of record JAJTVB010000003.1, on the reverse strand, counting down.
CCCGCTTCCGAGCCGACAGTTTGCACTGTGGGCGCGACTGATGTCAACGATGTGCGGGCATACTTCTCGAACTGGGGTACGCTGGTTGATGTCTTTGCCCCCGGCATGGCCGTGCTGAGCAGCTGGATTGGCGGACCCACCGCAACTGTATGTCCTGACAGTCTCTGCTTCCTAGAACAGGAACGCGAAGATGAGATCGATGCTAATCGCTATTGCAGAACACCATCTCGGGTACCTCGATGGCCGCGCCCCACGTTGCTGGCCTCGGCGCCTACCTCCTCGCCCTAGAGGGACCCAAGACGCCGGCCGAGCTGTGCCAGTACATCAAGGATACAGCCACTCCTAACACTATTACCCAGCTGCCTAGCGGCACCTTCAACGGCATTGCCTTTAATGGAAACCCTGATGCCTAAGGCCATTCTCAGAAATTATATTCGGAATCATGACCAATCATGGATGTCGGATGTTGATGTGCACTGTAGCTGTTTCGATGCTTAGTTTACTACTACCAGTTATTGTCACGCTTCAATAGACTTGTTGATCTTGAGAACTTGGTCCCAATGCTCTAGCCGTAAGAAGTATATGTAATCCTAAGGTGCCCGTAGGTTTGGGCTTCAAACCAATTGTATTCCTCAAAGGTTTACCAAGGAAGCTGCCAAATTAGTGGATTTGCAGGCGCCAACTCTGAACTTGCCCTTGATTTGGTTTTCTCAGTGAGATCACGTTGCCGGGCCACCTTCTGCGGGGTATAACGAACTTTCCTGCCGCACATTACCAGTTCGCGTTATCTGTTAGGGCGAATGAACAAGAATAGAGCCCACAAGCTACATAGGTGTCGTCCAGAAGCGGGCTCTGCTCTCTAAGTGCCCGGGAGCCTATGAAGAAGCTCCGTGGGCCTAATTGTGTCTGTAGCTCATAGCTTATATCGCCTGAACTCAGAAATAAACAAATGCTTCTGAAAGAGAAACGAATCCAGGTGGCATTCGGGCTCGTGGAGGTACCATCCGGAGTAAACATCAAAGGCGTGCTCTACCACAACACCACGGAATATGCTTACTCTTTTCTGTTGTAATTTATTGCGGTAAAACCCCTAATTCCTCATGCTTCATGCTTCTCCGTCACCGAGTGAGCATGAGTTCTTTGCGGCTCTCTCAACCTCCAGCCCACAACCATGTCCCTGTTTTCTGTGGAGGGGTTTTCGCAAGCTTCACTCGTCATTTCATCGCAGGTTTAAAGCTCACTTTTCCACTTCACTGTTTTCCTCGCCAAGACTTTTATGATTTCCCTTATGCTCAGTTTCTGCTTCTTCTTCCGTACCAATTCCCCGTATCTTCCATGGAACCATTGTGTCGATTGATGACACGCCGTCGCGATTAGCGTTATTCGGCATTCGCCAAGTTACTTTGCAGCCTTGTCAGTCACAAATTGTTAGGGAGATGGACGGTTCTATAAGAACGCCGGTGGGATCCCGCAATGTTTCTCTCGCAAAGTCTTCTGGTCGCACGCCCTCGACTGGCGGAGTGGCCAGGTTGGTGCCGTCTGGTTCTCATCCAGGTGACGCTCGAGTTTCGATCTCAGAGGTGCGGAGCACGAGCGGGAGAGGCTCCGTTGATTGTGTGAGTGTTTTTTTCCCTGCTCATCACTGTTTTGTTAATCCGACTTCTGCTGACTAGCAAGGCCTAGACTCCTCAAGGATCCCAAGAGACGTCCAGCGAGCCGCCAAGCGGTGGCACGAGCTCATTTCAATACAATCCGCTTGACTGCAGTGATTCCAGTGACTCGGGCGAAAGCATTACCGCGTTGATCACTAGAAGGAAGCGGCAATTAAGGACAGCGGTCGTTGTTGAGGGTGGGAGCAGAGACGGAGGAAATAATACCGATGGACTCTCTGGTGAGGGCGACAGCACCACGATGTTTAGAAACGTAAAGCGACGCTTGTTCGGGCTGGGTCACTTGATCCCGCCATCGACTCCAGTCAACCAGCCAGTCTTTTGTGGCGGCCCTTCCACTAGTACCAGCCCAGAGAACGCAGTCTCGACGAAACCCAAGTCCCCGACCCTTAAAAAACATGAAGAGCATGGTGTGATGGGGAACTACCAGAACGCTGACCCATTGATCACCAAGAGAGCATTGCTTGAGGCTCCTAAAAATGATAGCATGAGACTGCGCGTCGACCAGCCTAACAGAACGCCACCACACCCTGTTACTACTCCTGCGGGAAGAGCACCCATCCAGCCTGTCGTATCGATATCCGGTTTTCCCTCGTTTCCTATGAGATTCGATGCCAAAACTGGCATTGGACGAGTTTGGTGCCCGCTGAACCTCGATAACGAGCTGGATCCTCACTGGAAAGTCTTTCCCCGCAATGAAAAGTATCCGGTGAGCTTTCCATCTTCTCGCGCTCACTGCCGAAACCTCCATGGTCCGAACTTTCACGCAGCCACGCCCCTATGCACCGCTCATCATTCCAGTATACGACTAACACCTGTGTTTTTGCTAGCGAATCCCAGGCAGCGGAACCTGCGCCTTAAAGGACTTGGCAGGCGGAGACTCGACGGTGCCGGAGGAGATCCACAGCATGGTGCGGTGGGAAGCACAGCAGGGTGTAGTCTTTGCCAGCAAAATAGCGGGTCTTGTACAGGCGGCAGAGGAGGTTGATAACTGCGGGTTTGACGTGGAAACCGAAATTCGCAGGCTCCGACTCCCAGCATCCCTTGGGACGCCGGGGTTTTCGACTGGCCTCGACCCGTTCCTCGGCGCGGGGCCCGTCTGGATTAAAGGCGGCGACAGGGATGCGGGTATGGAGCGCCACGGCAACGCCCACCGCGGCATCGGCAACATCTACGTCCCCTGCGCCCTCCCCTGCACAAGCTACTCCTACGGGGAAAACTGGATGTCGACAATGTGCTCGACCAGCCAGCTGAACCACGACGTCCGGCAGAGGAACCCCCATCTCCGCTGGGTCGACAATGGCAACGGCGCAGCCCACCTCGTCGACGAGAACCTTTACCGCTGGTTCTGGAGAGAAAAGAAACTGCCGTCTACCCCCACTGCAGCTACCGGCAGCGCCGATTCCGCGACAGAAATGGCCCAGCAGAGCACAAATGCCACCGTTGATCTCGGCGCGACAGGGATCGGAGTGGGACGATGCGTCCCGGGTGGCCAGGGCGGCCTAGCCTCTCCGATGGAGGACAAGGACCTAGAACGGAGAGAGTGGCTCCAGGAAGCGGCATCTAGAGCTGCAAGGAGAGTATTGTACTTGGATTTCTTCTCGCATGACTGAAGCTAGGCGGTATCATGGGCTCCATGGGAGCAGCTGATGCGAGGGTGATGTTGATTATCTTTGAAGGGGAGAGTGTGGACACGATTGGCATTATTGCGGTGTAAGGCCCGGCATATCGCCAGCAAGCAACTTGCGGAGGCCCTGGGATGATGGAGCTTGCCTTACATTTCGAGGTATACACTGCGTTGGAGGATGGCTGGCGAGGCTTCCGGTGGTGTTGATACCTCCCGTACCCGGCATGTTCTCCTCGAAGTTTGACGAGACTGTACAGCACGGGAGATTGTCACGAGAAGTGATAGAGCGCGATGGTTGTTCTAGGACTTGTCATGCCTGATGCATAAAGCTGCCTCGCGGGACTGTACATGGAGCCACAGCCCAGTTGACGACTCTTTTATCCAGGAGTTCTTGGGGGCAGTGACAACGGTCTCTCTTTCAACTTCAGCGCCGTTCCCAAACAGGCCAAGAGCGAGTGTCATGTGCCTTTTTCTGAATTACGTGAAACAGCACTCCATCACAAGGCGAAACGGGCAGGCATGTATGGTCGGATAATTTCGTAATCGGTGTGCAATTATATTGAGCGTACTTTAATAACTTCCTGCCCTGTCGTTCTGGCCCTGCCGTCCCCTCTTTCCTGGATCTCGGAAAAACATGTGAAAGACCGGGCAGCGAGCGCGCCAAGCACTGCCCTGATGATGGAAAATCACTACCGGATGATATAGGACTACAGGGTGGCGAGTGGACGCGGGACATCGACCGTGGCCACCTCTCGGGCAGCGGTGAGGCCAAGGTGTACTGGGGTGCAGATCACGGACGTTGAGTTCCGTGTCGGAACCACAGAAACCCGTTGTCGTCTTGTCGGGAAATTAGAATACAATTAAGCTCCCAATTTCAGGCGGTCTCGCCGCCGTTCTTGTTTGGGGACGACTCGCCATCTCTTTGAGGAATGCGAAATGCCGAAACAAGGAGTCTGCTGGCCTGCACCGGGAGAATTGGGCGTTATAAGACTTGAGGTTCTGCGTGTTGCAGCATCAACTGATCTTCGTTGGTCTCAGGCATGGAAGCGATCTCCTGTTCATGCCGTGTGTGGCTGGCCCAGACCCGTTTGGGGGCTGAAGATCGACAGGGAAATGTCCCGTTCCGGGGAAGTCCCTGGATGGTCCGCTGAATCAGGCCAACCAACATCCAAAAGCGGGGGGGGGGGGGGGGGGCTCTGGGCCCTCCGAGATAACGATAAGAGAATGGATGAGATTTGATCTCCGAGTGCAGTTCAACTTGGAATTACGCGTAGCGTAGACTGGCGATAGCGCATAGGAGCAGCGCGTTTTATTTATCGTTTTAGCGGTGCTGGTCACTACCAGAGAGCAGGCAGCAACGGGCGCGTGGTACTGTACAGTACTGTATAGTACTGTAAGGTATGCAGTCTAAGCGCCCACTGCTTCTTTCCTTCCGCCGCGCGGAGGCCATTGTTCGCCTCGGCTCAAGCTTGGTCAAGACTGGATGGAAAGTGCATGTATTCAGGCTTTCCGCATGCTGTTTTTTTTTTTTTTTTTTTTGCCGCAAACCGAAGTTGACTCAGCAATTCTTCACCCAACTTCGTCGGATCGAGGGTCCGGTTCCTGGGGGCATCGACTCGAAGCACATCCCCGCTCCTCCGGATGCCTTGTCTCGACGATGCAGCCGGGCAACGATACACAAAAACTGCAGCGCATCATCACCCACCCCACCGGCAGTTGGGATGACACGTCGCACTGTCGGGTCCTACGGTCTCTAGCGCACGCGCCATGATGAATGCCGACGAGCCGAGAGACCGACTGATGTCGCGCAGCCATCGATAGTGGAAGAGTCGAGATCCTGCCTTCTCACATCAGATGGCAACCCGGCGCCGTCATTGGATGCTGCAAGCTCCAGGGTTAGACCCCTGCCAAGAACTCCTCAGAGTCCAGACCCAATCGTGCAAGAGGGGCAAAAGAAACCTCGCTCCTTGATTCGTTATTTAAATATTATGGACAGCTGGCGCCTTCAGGGCACCTCTTTCAGGTTATTAATTAAGCGTGGCTACTGCGTTAGGGACACACCATCTACAGCTTGAGGCTCGCCAGTGGGTCTCCCGCGCTAAGCGAATCAGTCCATGTGTTTCACGTTTGACAGTCTGGGGCGTGGCTCGCGCAGGTATACGTACATATTTGGGAAATGTACCGTGGCCATCGCATAAACAGTGTGGCGGGGTCCATATCCTGTTCCCCTTTCTAACTCCGGATCTGCTCTTGGCATCACCAGCGAACCCCCCCTTTTCGTGGCCTGGATAAATTTGTCTGTGGATGGTGGACTTCATCGTTTGTTCAGCCTAGACCCACCCCGGCTTTGCGACATGGTGCCGACTTATCACCGGTGGGCGTCGTATCGCAAAGAGTTGAGATGACATTCACGGCGCGCCTTGCCACTTCGCAGTATGGGACAGGGATCTCTGTTATGGAGCACCTCCTTGAAGATCTTTCCCAATGGTCCTGGTCAAATCGTTTCGGGCATTGAACATGGCAGAACGACAGGCTTATGGCCCACCTGGGCATTCACATCCTATCTTGTGCTTGGGGCACTGCAAATTGGAAAAAAGGAAGGGGAAGGTTGTCTGTTGTTTCATCCTGACTGCAACGCTGCCCGAGCCAGGCTCCCAATCAGAGCTGTCCTCTGGGGTCCCCCCCGTACAGCGGCTCGGCTCGCTACCATCGGCCCTGGGACAGTAGAGATCGAGCTCCCCGGGCGGGTGTGGCGGCCAATATCGACGGCGCATATGCCTGAATATATCCTTCCACCTTGTTTTTCATTCCCTTTTTCAGGCCTTTCCTTCCTCTCGGTGCCCATCCGCTCGAAGCCTTACGTTCTTTACCCAAGCCGGGTCCTTGTTGTTCTTTTTCTTGCATTCATTCATTACTTCATTGTTTCTGCGTCCTGGTTCCGACGCTTCTCGAGAGAACCGTCGTCCGTTCCTTGCTCGACATCACAGCGGGGCTTCTCAACGTTCCTTCCGATCCAGGTGTAAGCTGGCTTCTTACCACTCTCCTTTGCATCGCTAGAGCCACCGCTTGTCCCTGAACTTCGCTCCTTCTCCGCTTAGCTGCCACTTGCGCAACAGCATAGAAAGGACCACCATAGCAGGGCCCACATATACGCCCGATATAGAGGCCGAAACGATGCGTTCCTACGCTTTTGTCTTGGTGTCCCTCTTTTCGGGATTTGTCTCACCTAGTCCGGCCCCCATCTACCCCGGCTACCGACTTCTCTGGTCCGACGGCTTCGCCGGGAGCGCCGGCCAGAGTCCCAACACTGGTCTCTGGAATATCATCACCAAGTAACCACCGGCAATCCCCTCCAAGTACACTATGAGCTCCAGCACTAACATACGCCTACAGCGTCCGAACCAACAACGAAGTTCAAGACTACACCACCTCGAACCAAAACCTTCAGATCTCTGGCGGGGGGACCGTCCAACTCGTCCCGCGTAAATCCCCATCGGGGCAATGGACCTCGGCGCGCATCGAATCCAAAGCGGCCTTTACCCCGCAGCCAGGCAGAATCACCATGTTCGAAGCCGCCGTCCGCTTCGGCGACCACCCGCAAGCCAACAAGCAAGGCATCTGGCCGGCCTTTTGGCTCCTCGGCGATAGCATCCATCACGGCACGCCCTGGCCGCAGTGTGGCGAGCTTGACATTATGGAGACGGTCAACGGCGGCCCGACCGGCTACGGCACGGTACACTGCGGCACCGAGAACGGCGGGCCGTGCAACGAGCCCATCGGCAGGGGGGGGACCGTGGCTCTGCCGGATAACGGCTGGCATACCTGGACGCTGCAGATTGATCGGACCAATGCAGCGGGCGGATGGCGGGCCGAGGCCATCCGGTGGCTGAAGGATGGCCAGGCGTACTTCACCCTGACAGGCGCCGACATTGGGGACCAGGGGGTCTGGAGCACGCTGGCGCACTCCCCCCTGTTTATGATTCTGAACGTCGCCGTCGGCGGGAACTGGTGAGTGCTACCATTCTCTTGAGAGGCTGCTGGTGTGCGGCTGCTTGGCTACTGATGCTGACGTGGTGGCGTAGGCCTGGGCCACCCAACGGAGCGACTGCAGATAGCTATGGCAGCATGATGGAGATTGAGTATGCTGCGGTGTACGCGTCATAGCTATAGTGGCCCCGATGTGGTGTCGTTAGATTCTCATGGGGATGTCCTCCTTTGAGGAGCGAGAAGGTTGGATTCGAGGATATCGCCGAGAAGATCAGGATTCACGCTCCACGGATATCCAAGGCGTTCCCGGTTTGGGTTATTTGAATACATTTGATGATACCTTTGTCACTTTTGGTCAGTGGGTTCGGTTCTGTGCACCCGCTTGATACCTTGGATATACTTAGCTTCGGAGCCTATCCGGACAGGGCCCTGTCATATTTTGAAAATCATTCTCGAAGTGGAATTTCGGTTTTGTGGGGAATAGATCCTTCGTTCATTCTGTACCACGTAAAGCTGCTTGTGGTTGGCTCAAGGCCGAGGCACAGCCACAATCCATGAAACCGTGTTTTCCGCGTAGAAACATAGCCGCAATAATGATTCATCTCGTCCAGCATCTGCGCCTAGTGCATGGCCTCGTTCTGGCCGAGAAGAAAGTTCTCACGTATCAGCATTCGCTTGAATTGCCGACTGTCGCTTCATTGAATTCGCATTCTTAGGAGCCGGATTGGGCATATGAACCGGCTGTCCGGCCCAAAACACAACAAAACATCGCTTCCATCGCTCTCGTCCGCCCTTTCACCATGTCGGATGCTGGTCAGAGTATGGTATCGGTCTCTGGGACTGGGCAACCTGCTGACGAGCCACAAGCACCTTCCAGTGTCTACTTCTACGAGCCGAACAGGGCGGCAGCCATATTCTTTGCTGCCGCCTTCGCCGTTGTGGCATTATTACACCTCTGGCAATCCATGTCAGTACTACTCTCAAGCACAGACTCCTCAAACTGACCTCGGGATTGGTAATCCTCAGTTACTACAGGTGCTTTAGGCTGGCCACGGTGCTAGTTTTCAGCTCCGCCCTCTTGACAGCCGGCTTCGCAGTCCGTGGATACGGCACCTTTCACAATGACGACGCCCAAATATATACCGCCAGCATGTTGCTGATTTATTTGGCCCCGTACGTGCCGCCCTGGCCAGCCCTGGCTAGCCCCAAGACATTTCCCCATCCAACATTCCCCTTCTCCAGGGAATGCTCTGATAAGTTGAGCTAAATAAATATAGTCCTTTGATACAGGTAGCCAATTACCACATCCTCTGCCGAATCTTCTATTTCATCCCTTACTGTGCGCCGATGCACCCCACCCGCTTACTGGTCACGTCCGCCACCTTCTGCGCCGTTATCGAGCTTCTTACTGCTATTGGCGTTTCCTACCTCGCCAACAGCAATGTGGCTGATCGGTTCATCGATATGGGAGTCACCTTGGCGAAAACCTCGCTCGTATTGCAGATCCTCGTCATCTCTGCCTTTTTGATATTAGCGGGGATATCCAATAAGGCTTGCCGCGCCGGCCGGATAACCAACCCAAAAGTCATACGCCCATTCATGGCAACATACGTGAGTATGCTGCTTATCCTTGCGAGGACCATCTACCGGACGGTCGACCACTTTGCCGCCCCGCCACCGATTAACGTGGACTTTTCTGGCCTTGACCCCTTAAGCCTGCGGCCCACCATACGTTACGAGTGGTACTTCTACGTCTTCGAAGCGGCGCCGTTGCTCTTGAGCTTGGCACTTTGGAACCTCTGGCATCCGCGCCATTTTTTGCCCGAGAGCTACAAAACATACCTCGCACAGGACGGAAAGACCCAACTCCAGGGCCCCGGGTGGAAGGACACTCGCACGTTGGCCGAGACTTTCTTTGATCCGTTTAACGCGCTGCTGAACCGCGGAGGCCATCAGAAACCGTTTTGGGAAAACAACGGGTATGCCTTTAAAACGGCGAGGAGGAAGAGGGGCCCAGGGAGAGTCTAAATGGTGCTTGGTGAACCACTGCCAGTAGCATTTGTTAGTCTGCATTGGTGTTTTTTGAGCGAGATGGACACTTATAGCTGATTACATTATGTTGGAACCACTGCGCGGATGGATTTGGCATCAAGATGGTACGATTTCACCCAAGTTCAAAGTCATTGAGATGAAGGCGTATATTGTCATGTCCAGTGCAGAATTTGACCAAGTGGGCGCTGCTGGGCACCAGTTGAAGGCCAAGGGAAATTGCCCCCGACCGGGGTTGTTTCCCACACGGCAAGTTCCGACACATTACTGTATAGGAGCGGCTAGTATAACGTAATATACAACTTGATCCATCTTGAGGTATTAATCTGCGTTCTGCATCCCTTGTTGTTGCTGAATGATCCGATATAACTCTCGTTCGCGATCCATACGCTCAACCCCGATAAGGGAAAATAGTTAAAATCCCCTTCGTTTTCCAAGTCCTGCCCAAACACACGCGTCCATCACGACAAATTCACTTTCTCCATGCTTCCCGTCCTCAAGAACGGGACTTCCAACCCGAGCACAGTTCCCGTCTGCGCATCCTTTACGAACACAAGCCTATCAATTGGCTCACCACCATAGTATAGCCAATCCACAACTGTCCAGCTCAAGCAGTCGTTTTCGCTGAGCCCCTTGCCAGGGAGCTCCGTGTCGGCATTCATCTGGACCCCCCACGTGATCCTCCAATCCTCCAGGACCACCTCCCTCCCATCCTCCGACGTACCAGGCTTCGCGATTTCGGTCGGGTACAACCGCCACGCTCCCTGCAGCTCCAGACTCGGCAGAAACCCCCCGACCGTCACCTTCCAGATCTCCTCGAGGGACTCTAGCAGGTCCGTGCCGTTCCTGCTCAGCCCCACCAGCTTGACCGAGACGCTGTCCAGCTCGGTAGTGGCATCGACGGGTACCGCACCCGTCTCGGCCGTTGACCTGCCCGCGAAGCGGCCCACATACTCCCTGCCCGCGCTCTCCCGGGCGGCGCCGTCGATGGCGGGCACGAGCGTGGCCAGAACCGCGTCGTAGATGCTCGTGGCGGCGGTTTGGTCGCCGGCGGTGAGCACGATGATGCCGACGCCGTACTCGTCCAGGACGGAGAAGCGCGCGCGGTAGCCGTAGGCGGCGCCGTCTTTGTTGAAGATTGTCACCGTGTGCCCGCCCGCACCCTCCGGGAAGAGCAGCTCGGGCGGTGGACGGAAGATCTCCCAAGGCGTGCCGAGGAAGCTGTGCGGCGACCCCGCGAAGCTGCGCGGCTGCAGCCACTCGCGCACCTCGGCGGCGGACCCGAGCGCGGTCCTGTCCAGGATGGCGTGCAGGAAGGACGACAGGTCAGACAGCGACGACACGAGCCCGCCGCCTGGCGCGGCGTCGCCGTAGTCGGACCCCCATGTGTTGTCCACCGGAGGGATCACGGCGAGTGAGTCGTCCATGTCGGGCGAGGGAGGGTGACCGCTGGGGAATGTGTTGGTCATGTTGAAGGGAGTGGCGATCAGATCCCGCACCAGCTCCGTGTAGTTTTTCCCAGTTTTGGTTTCGATGGCGTACATGAGGAGGGTGTAGGCTATGTTAGAATAGACCGGTCGGGACATGGGCGGGGCGATAGGGTAGAGGTTCAGCATGCCATGGAGAAATTCTGCGGCGCAAAACGGTCAGATATCCCGGGGTGGTCACTCGTGTGGAAGGAAGAGGAGAGTAGAACATACGCTCTTTGGAGCACCCGTCGTTGAGGCCAATGACGCCACATGGTCCAAAAGCGGAATCGTTGATTTGGGGGAAGCCGAGCGACTCGAAATACCCTTTGATATAGTAGTACTCGGAGAAGCCATCTGTTTCCGGGTCAGCACGTTTACTACACCCTATTGCCGGCTTGGAGAAGGTACATACAGTTTGGCGGTATTCCGGCGAGCTGCGAGGCCAACGCACGCAGAGTGATGTTATCCCAGGAGATCAGCGACGATGGGTTGTCGAGCGATGGGATATAATCCGTGACGGGGTCGTCAATGTTGACACCGCTTCGAAGCAGTATAGCGTCCGATATGACCTTGGAGATGGATCCTATCAGGTACTGAGAATCTCGGTTAAGAGACTTGGTGCCATTGACGTTGCCCGAGGCAAGATGATGATACTCCCAAGTAGGAACCGCGGGCTCAGCTTGATCTAGGCTGACGAGCCCAATCGACATTGAAACATTACGAACGTCCCAACCGCCCTTGATCTCCCCCGTAGACGCTGCGTCGAATGTTTTGGTGAGATTGTCAAGGGCGCGGCGGAACGTGTCTGATGCGCTGAGGTTAAGGGGTCGAGGGACGATAGGTCCTTGTGGATGGCATTCCAACGCCACTGCCGCAGCTTGGATGGTAGCCAAATAATGGGCTAATCTCAGCTTCATTGTGGGCTTAAGGTGGTGAATGTGCGAGTGCCGAGATATGTTTGCGGAGTCCTGGGCCAACTAATGTAATTAATAATGAAGAACACATGCAGGAAGCCGGCGGTTTTATACGACTTCTGACGTAGAACTAGCTTCATCTGGGTCTAAGCCTTTGACGAGAATGACTGCGAACTCTGAAGCCAAGATCCAACACGCTTCAAGGTTCCGTGCGTCATAGCCCAACCCGAGAAGAGCGATCACCAATGTCCGGGGCCGACGTGGAACTGGGGATCCAATGGTGTCGATCGCCAGTGGTAGATCATTAAGGATTTGTGGGGATACTGAGCTACGTCCTTTTTGACATTGGCGGGCCCGATGCAGCGATTACCCAATTAGTCGTTCGGTTTCCGGAACGCGAGATACGAAATACGGGGCCAGGGGGCCCAGGTGTCCTGCATCACATTGCCGACGCCCATGGTCGAAAAGACCCAGCTGGCCAGACTAGGCAGTGCTTACCGGCTGAAATGATTGAAACTAGACAAGATAATGAATGCCCTCATGTCTTACCGACTTCCCATATGTCCCACATCTACGGAGCAATTACTGCCGACTTGCGATCCACCTTGTTCCCCCTTAAGGTAGGGATTCCCCCCGTCTAGGCTGAACTGGTAACAACACAGAAGTTGCGGATACTTATAGCACACTTTTACTTGTAGCTGACCCGAGATAAGAACTTCTAGGTTATTTCCCATTGCATATCTTTGCATTTAACCTAATCTTTTCACTTAAGAGGCGTATTCGCTGGTGGATAAGCGATCCTTGAGCGAAATAGATGCGTCGGCACCCCGGTTTCTCATGCCACGGTTGACGATGATCCACTCACTCGTACGTGACGGGCACGTTACCCGGAAGTGCTGGAAGCCCTATGCCAGAACATGTTAATGGGAGATGACTAGTAACCGAGATGACGGGTCCACGCGCTTACACTCGCCGTTCCTTCCAACACTTTCGCCTAGGACCTGTGTCCCCTTGGTGCAGGCCACAGCTTCCGCTGCCGATTGCGACTTTAAAGCGCTACACCCATCGTTGATGCAATCGTCCCCTAAAACAGCGTCCATGCCTCGTTGAAGGGCGTCCCCTTCCCAGCCGAATAAGTAGTCGCCGTGCTGACCGTGCCCAGTCCTATCCGTCAAGTTAGGGGCGGCATCGGGCAGGGTGAGATGCAGAACTCACGGGTCACCGAAACTGTACACGAAGGGCTGCTTGCCATCCTGGAAATATCTGGGGTCGTTGAACGACGTAGTGTCCCACTGCATTTCGTACATGACTTGCGGAACCCTGACGGGGTGTGAGCTGGGACAAGCCGAACTGGAAAGGACTGCCCCATCAGGTGAATAAGCCATGTGGCTACTATGATCCGGACTGTCGAGGTTTACTCCATCCCAGCATGATGGGAAGACGATCGAAGCCCTGATGCCTCCGGGACATATCTTAGTCGGTAGCTCCGACGTGTCACTTGAGTCGCAAGGACGAAAACCGGCACCATTTCCGTTGCAGCGATGGCAAATGCCGCGGGACGTCCCATTCTTGTTGCGGAGATACGGGTTTCCGGCGATCATACGGAAGCCCTTTTCAACATCAGCCACATCCAAGTACTTGGGATCACCGGCTTGCTCTGTAGCAGTAGTGATGCAGGACCGGAGGGTGCAAAAGGGATAAGTTTACTGGCTTAAAAGCGGTCGTCTTTCCGCTGCCTCCATATGCGGTCATGTAGTAAACCGTGATGCCGCCGCCCTGCGGATGTCTCACTCCATCAAGACCAACAAAATTGGTTCGCTGCGGTACAAGCTTGTAGGATCCATTCTCTGGAGACCGGAAGTATAGGCTGGCAGTCCAATAGTTGCTGAAGTCCTCCGAGTACGTGCAGGTGGTGCAGGTAGACACAGTAGAAGGGTCCATGATCTCCGGATCCATCTGGGTTGGTCAGCATCACTAGATCCTCGTGCAGGGGGTTGGGGGGCCTACCGTGGCATTGAAAGAGTTACCGCCGACTATCTGGTGGGTGTGCGGGGATGGATTCATGCCAGGACTGACGAGTGGATCGATGCGCTCGATGACGAGCTGAGAGCATGCGAATCGCAACAGCCGTCCCACGTTAACATTCTGAGCGGCGGCATTCTGAGTAAGCAGTGCCGTGACAACGAGCGCTGGAACGTTCCAAAACATGGCTGGCGTAGTCCAGGCCGCTTTGTGTGGAGTTGGCCGAGAGACCTAAGGTCACTATCCCCTCTCTTAAACCGATGTTCCGCGGGGCCTTTAAGAGCACGCACAGGGGGCTTGGCCTGGGGAAGTGCCAGCAAAAAAACCTCTGTTGCTGAAACTCTGCAACTTTGGGGTGTGGCCAATCAGCGGGGGAGAGCAATCACCCGCGTGATAAAAGCAATAAACTACATAGTGCTCTGCATGCTTATGTGAAGTGGATTAACAGATCTTCCCCACCATGAAACTTGATTGCTTTGACAGGGAGGCGGGAAATCGGAGTGTTTAGACAAATCGCGATGCTTGTTTGTAGGAGGACATACCTGGCTCTTAAAGGCGAATGTCAGTAGCACATCGGGCTGTGCCCTACATGATGCCTTGACTCCGTGCGAACGATGATTGGTAGCTCACTCAACTATTGACGCCACTCGCTTGGCAGTGCGGTTGAGTTATGAGGTGTCAACCTTGAGATCAACTGTCCCTGGTGTAAAAATACCTTTGCTACAGCACCTAATTATCCAACTTTCTCTGCCAACTCGTTCCCACTGATAGTGAAGAGCAGGCATGAAATTCATTGCCGCCGCTCAAACCATGCAATCCTTTAGCTACCACTTCACCCAGCTAGACAGATCTGGGACTGAAATTTGTCTTCTGGAACTCTTTCCTTCCCCTGATCCCTCTGCGGACCTAGTATGTCGCGTGTTCGTGACGACCCTAGACTGCCCTTCGGGCCCTTTTCAAGCTGTTTCTTACGTTTGGGGGGACGACACCAAGGTGATCAAATCCACGTCAGTAATGGATCATGCAACGATCAGGCGGCTAAACTGCCTATTACACGCTCGCTCTTGGACGCCCTGCGACATCTCCGGCACAATAATGACAGCGTTACGTTGTGGATTGACCAAATTTGTATTGATCAAAGCAACTACGCCGAGAAGTCCCGCCAAGTGCAGCTGATGGAACGGATTTACTCGTCTGCCGCGCAGGTCCTTGTATGGCTGGGGCCTGCGGAAAATCGGGTCTGACGAGTTCATGGAGGCATGGAGAGACATCGGGCAGGCGGCTCGAGACATGGGAATTGAGAGTTACTTTACCCTCGAGAGGGAGCCGCTGCTATTTCGTATCATGAACAACGAAGATCCCGAGGACGCTGTGACTGCGCAGTACCAAGGGTTGGCGTGGCGAGCTGCGAACGTGTTCGCTCCGCTCCTGACGGACGGATTAATTACGGCATGGTTTACCGGGCCATGGTTCAGCCGGGCGTGGGTAACGCAGGAGTTTTGTCTATGCCCAGAAACAATAATTATTTGTTTGCGGATTTCAGACCATACCCGTTAAACTGCTGATGATAGCCGTGCATGTACTGCACAACTCGATGGCGCGATATTTAAACGACATCTATCTATCGGCGGGAATGCCGATGGAGCTTTTTACGGAGATCGCCAACGAGCCGGCAATGAAATTGTTTAGTTGTCGGCGGAAATGGCAGAAATTCGCCCGCCGAGAGCCAATGGCCACGGGGGATCAGCTACATAGTCTATTGCGCAAGATGTATGTTCAGCACAACACTCAGGCAACAGAACACCGGGACAGGATCTACTCGCTCCTTGGGCTCGCCGTCGACGCTAGCGCGCTAGGAATCACACCAGGCTATACCAGGCAAGGGGACGACGCGACGGCTCGTATCTTGACGGAAGCGGCGCGGGCAATGATCATCAACAGCACAAGCGGCCGGATCGATGTTCTCTGTTTCTCACAGTTCCCTAAAACCCCAGGACCGGCCGAGCACCTTCCATCCTGGGTTCCCGATTGGCGATCCAACCTATGAAAGTCCTTCTACGAAATCAACGAGACTGCTGGCACTCACCTCTTCACTGCCTGTGGAAGCCTGCTCGACGTCGAGCCTATCTCATCCTCTGACTTAACTATGCTTGGACTCAGGGGGTGGCAGGTCGACGCGATTGAGATCGTATCCTCCGGCGAGCTTTGGGACGATCTAAGCTGGGATCCTCCACGTCTGCTTGGCTGCTTTTCTCAAATCGACACGTCGTTCAGCATCGCCATGGCAAAACAGACGCCCGATATCCAGTCCTCCAAACCCTGCCCAGCTCGCCGCACAGAAGCCCGCTGGCGCGTACCTATCGGAGATTTGTATTGGAAGCCGGATCACGAACTGCGGAGAGCCCCCCAAGAAGCAGAACGATATCATAGGCAGTGTCTAGACAGCTTAAATTTTTCCAACGAGTGGACGCGGCTGACTGCTGAGGAACAGGCACAGAGATTCAACGAGTGCGGTTAGGATGAAAAGCTTCGGAACGGCGAGCTGGGCGCGTTCTATCGGATGAGAATGGAATATGTCATCGGAACGAAGCCGTTTATGACAGAGAAATGGTACCTCGGCATGGGTCCAGCCGGGGCGCAGATAGGTGACGTGGTAGTGGTGTTCTGTGGAAGGAGGATTCCGTTTGTGCTGAGGCCGGAGAAGGGAGGATCTAAGACTCAAACTTTTGCCTTTATTGGGGGGGCGTATTGCGACGATATCATGGATGGTGAAGCTGCTATCAGGGATTGCGTTCAAGACTTCTTTCTCAAATGATTGTTATAGGTAAAGCAAGTCAAACAGCCTATAGTAGGATCATCGAAGTCACTCTCTTTGCATGTCGGAAGTGCCGCTCTGCGAGAATAGTGATGTAAGAAAGTTGTAAGCCAGCTTCTATCCTCACTTATTGGTGGCTAGCATACTTTCACATAACTTGGGTGGAAGCATCTTACCTGTGTTTCCATGACAACCCGTCCAACAAAACAACAAGCGGTGACTCAAGCGGTGATTGAGACACTTGATCTGGTGGTTTTAAGCTCCAGGGGCAAGCATATGAGTGTTTACCCAGGTATGCAAGCATGTGCGGGTTTTAAGATCGAATGCTTTTCGTGTTGCTCCAATATGCTCGTCAGCAGTTTAACCACTGCATTCCGAATTAAACTGTAGTAAGATGAGGTAGTTTACGTCTCTGATCGAACCTGGCTAGGCACGGCTATGCATGGCGGCTCTAATTCTACGCTAAGCAAGCTAATACTGAACCTCGATCATATACGGTATAGCGCAGTGAATTAGGACCTTTGAGGTACAGGAACTAAGGTATTCGGCTTGCCAGCAGGGCGGAAGAACTGGTATCTACTGTACGTCCACACCAGGAGCGTTCTATTGGACAGGCACCATCAAGCGGTCAACATCGGGGCCCCAACCATCCCCTACTCCCTCGATAACGATCGTATTATCCGAGCCCCTCCTCAAATTCGCATGGAGAGTGCTGCTCGCAGGATCGCCTCTGGCAGTCAAAAACGCGATTTTCCTTCCGGCATCCCCATTGACCCTCACATTCGCGTAGCGCGGACTGCCGTCTCCATTTAGGAACTTGATCCGGATGGTCGTCAGCCCGTCAATATCGCTCCTAATTCCGCTGAACGTGACGCTACCCCGGTCAGGGCCCCCGATATATCCGGCAGCAACCCCATTCGAGCACCTGGAGCAGCTGATGTCGCGTGCTCCGCCGCTGTACGTCGCCCTCTCCCCCTCGTAGCTGGTTTCGGCAGGGGGGTTTTGCCATGCCGCAAAATTCGTCGTTGGGACCCAGCTCACAAAGTTTTTCATGGTAACGCTGGTCCCGCTGATGCTCAATGGGAGCCAGACATAGGTGCTCGCCATTAAATTATCTTTGACCCACCTATCACCTAGATAGATCGCACTGCTCTCGCTAGTTTTGAGAATGTAGGTAGTCTGCGAGTTGTAGGTCTGAATTTTGTGTCAGCTTCAAGATTTATGCCGCTCATAGCAATGACCTTGGGAGGGGATATTCCGGAACCTGATGCGCCTAGCAAAAAAAGGGGTAACTGACCCTCGAGCCGCTGTCGGCGAATTTTCTCCATGGAGACCAGCCGGAACTGAGGGAAGTTGAGGTTGTATACTGGTTCTCATTGGGGTCCCATCCGGTCATCATAGACGCGAACATGAAGTAGGTATTGCCCAATTTGACCATTGCCGGTGCCTCGACACGAGCGCCGCCTTCTAGCCTCCACGAATATACGTCGGTTGTGGGCGTCAGATAGTCGTCCGAGAGGGCAACGATGCGGAGGCCGTGTCTTCTCTACAGTGCAGGTTTAAGTGCCCGTCTATTATGCGTGGAAAGGAGGAGGGACACAAACATCCTCGGTTAATAGGTAACCCTTGCCGTCATCGTCTTTGAACAGCCCCATATCGCGGCTTTCTCTTCCTAGCCTTGGACAATTGGTGTTAGTCTATAATGAGTCCAGGACGGTCACGAGTTAAAGGAGTGCTCACGGTTGGAAGCTTCGGATATACTGGTACCTCCCACAAACAGAATCACCAGTGGCCACAGCGACCCTCGCCTCTCCATAATTGCTGCTGTCCATATGCATCCAGAGCACGTACTTCCGGGTCCTGTCATTATAGATCACCTTGGGCCTCTCTACCACGCGGTTGGGCCCGAGGTCGCCGGAGGCGGTTCGGGACAAAAGGGCGCCCACATACGTCCACTGGACAAGGTCCGTGGACGCGTAACAGTTGACGTTCGAAAAGGAGTGGCCACCGCTCTTGTCCTCACCAATCATGTAGTATGTCCCATTTTCTTGAATCAAGCCTGCGCCGTGTGCTTGCAGGTGTTCGCCGTCTGGCTGGACGACGGTTAGACCAGTTTGGCTAGGAGAGGCGCTTTCCGAGCACCGCAGCGAAGTGAATGCAGAGTAATCTCACAGTTGTCCATGTGCCTCCCGGGACGACTTGTAGGGACGCCGTGGCGACGCGGTAGAGCGTCGCTGTGAGTGCGAGAGAAAAGAACCGCATCGTGTATGATGGTTGCACACGAATTCCGAAAACCACGTGGGGACCGGGCGATCACATCGCCAGTATACAAGCCCTTTTATAGCAGGACCTTGACTTGGTGTGGGGGAGGCAATATAGACCAGTGAGTTAAAAGTATTGGTGGACAAATTTGAGCATCCCGGAGCACCCGCCGGTTAATTACGTACCTTGCACCACTATAGTTAAAACCCATAGAAAGCTAAGATTTTGCACTCATAGACGCCTTTTTCAATATCCCAGACAGGTCACCCTGGCTTAGCGGCCGGTACCTGCGTGTAAACAAAAGGCTATTGCCATCTCGAGCATGGTCCATCAAACTCTTAATTGCATGGGTTATACATGGACTATGCCGTCTCTTGGTGTGCAGAGGTTCGCATATCGAAGGTTAGTGGTATTCGAGATAATAAGCAGGGTTATTTAGAGGTTACCAATCTATGTAGCCGGAATTGTGTTTGGTATGCATCATGTTACCATTGCCGTTCTATTGACTTACCGGACACTATAGCGCGGAGAGCGGGTTATTACATGCCCCTCACGTCCTGATGCCTATGTGCCTTCGCAGCCTCTCCAACGAAATATCGCCTGTACCGGGTTGCCGTCCCGAGTGACGTTTACCCGCAGGTCCCCGCTCTTGGTCCCGGGTTATGCTAGCCACGAGCCCCAGTACTGTAAGGTACTGTACCTACTTTTATTACATAGGCCAGTCACAGGCCACGGCTAGCATAGCCACCGCTTAATGACTTAAATCAACACGGGTTTGAGGACGTTACGAAGCCAAATGGAATGTATAGATCTAGGTTGTGACTCTAGGCAGCACGTAAATCTGCTGTCTTGGTCTGTGGATGATCTTTGATGCAGTCGGAATAGAGAAATTGGCTTCCAAGAAACCTAGCCTATTGGTATTACCTCTAAATGTCAAGACTTTGATCAGGCCCGCCACGTCTTTTGCTTTGAATAGATTCGACATGGTGGAAATATCACCGTATACACATTATAACTAGAAGCTGAATAAGAGAGATGAGCCTAGCTTGCCCAGAGACTCACGACCGAAGGCCCTAGGTAGACCTCGGACAGAATAGTTAACCCCGGCATGGTTAAATTTGGCTACAGTGTAGGAGTTTCCGTTTAACGTGCGTGATAAGCGAGTTAGCCAGACAAGCGAGTTAGCCACTTTCCACACCCTACCACAACTATCCTCAATTATACAACCACAACACTAGGAAATAACAATAGCTGAGTCAGAAACAGATGAATCAGACGATTCCGCAGCCGCCTTCCACGTGCGCGCATTATGGCCAGGCTTGCCGCACACGCCACAACACCGAATCTTCGTACGAGACCCCCCTGCACTACCACCATTTTGTCATGTTTCCTGGATTACCTGCTCATCCACAGCCTTCTGCTCTAATAAATCCTATGCCTCTTGTACAATAAGTGACCATCCAAGCCGCACATATGTTTTTTTTTTTTTTTTTTTTTTTTTTTTTTTTTTTTTTTTGGCGCTCTGTCGCTTACTAAGGCCTTCATTGGCCTTGCGTAGTGCCGAATGCTGGGATTGCCCAGCCTAGAGCATTCACTCCTTGGATAATTGTAACCCACTCTTGATTACCAGGCTGGGCCTGTTTAGCCCTGCTGCGGCCGTCTAAGGTAGTAACTACCATAGTAGGGATAATAATGCCCATTATAAAGCCAGCCTCATCGAAGTTGTACGAATCTTCGTCGAGGATACTGTACTTAGCCTTAACGTTATATACAAGCGCAAACCACCCGCGGATAACCTTTGGATCTTCGTATTTGGCTCTCTGGTAGTCGTATTTACGCCTAAAATGCGTCCGAAGTTTTAGCTAGCGCTTGACGAAATTGTATGCCCATCGTACGCCAATAGGGGGCGTGTTGCGTTCGCGTCGCAATCTATTGGCCATATCTTCCACGTAACAAAGCTGAGGATTAAATGCGCGTGTACATAGCTCAATTATATATCGAACAATCGTTTGTTCTTCTAAATCCGTAAGCTTGCGCGAGTCGGCTAGAGTATCGCGTCGTGCAGTTTTGCCGGTAATTACCTCGGTTCCGACGGGTATCCTTATTGATGTTGTAGATCTCTGCTGCCGCTCGGTTGCTGAGCTTTGGGTTCCTCTGTATAGCTTCTAGTGCTAGATTTACCCTAGCTTCGTACGAAGGAGTTTCTATTGTTGGTTGTGGAAGAATTTGGTGTTTTGTGTAGAGGAGGTACGTCGTGTCGGAAAGTGGCTAACTTGCTTGTCTAGCTAGCTCGCTTATCACGCACGTTACTCTTATATTGCGAAGACTGGATAATGACAATGTTAAATGAGTTCTTAAACCTTTGGCAGTACACGGAATGTGAAGTTTTTAATGTTAATTAATTAGATTTTCAATATGCTTCGGTGGCGATCCCTACATATGATGACGCTTGTCTCTCTAGGCTTCTGAGAAAGCTTTTCGGTTGTCCGTGGATGCCATGATGCCGAAGGGGGTATTTAGTACTTGGTATTATAGTCAAAGGAAGCCTAGTGGCATTAGAGTGTCATGCCTAGGGAAACTATGCACACTCGTATACTAGCTTGACAGTCGGTGAACAGGGTGAGCACAAACATGGGTATAACAGAACTAACCTTCCCACCCATCTCATTTAGATTCTACAAGTATCACCTTGCGCCATTTTACCTTTGATTCACGCACTTGAACCTTAACGGTGATACTAGGGGCTTTAATCCATATATTTGGTTGCCACCCATAGCTAATTTGTACATCTCACATGCCAAACCCCATTTGAGTCTCCATTCTAAGGGTCCTCCTCGTCCTGTCGACCGTCCTGGTCGGTCCTGAAGACCTCCTCCTCACGGCTCTTATCATAATAATCGGACCCAAACCGCAGAGGAAAACATGTGCCTACGTACTCCCCATGGCCGCCGAAACAGGCCTTCCCCTTACCGCATTCCCTATCCGTATTGCCGCCGCAATAGTCATCTATGGGGGCGCAAATGCCCAACCCATCGCACGAGGGACCGCAGGTGTCATAGTGTCTGGGATCGGCTGTGCAAAACTCGATGCGCTCGTCGCAGTCGTCGTACAGCTGCCAGCCGCCGCACAGGGTGTAGATCTGTTGCTTCTCGACGCTGAGGTCCTGGCACGTGCCCGGGCACTCGCGGAAGTAGGTGCAATTGCTTGAGAGCGGGATGCAAGTAAGGGTAGGGCAGTCGCCTAGCTCTGCACCACAGGGGTTGTCCACTTCTGCAAGTCGCGCATGCAGAGGAGTCGAGCTTCCGAGTGCGGATAAAAGAGCAGAGATAAGAAGGCTTTGCAGAAGCATCCTGACTGTTTGCTTTTCTCTTCGTTGCTGTATTTCTCCTTCTGGTGCTGTATGTTGTTTGATATTACTAGAAGCCTTAGCGGATCTTGAGTGAGCGGAGGAAAAGGCGTCTGTTCGTAGCCGGGACGGGGTTTAGATTATTTATCTAGGTGGTTAAGTTAAGATTTCCGGGGAGGATGGCCCCGAGAGAGACACAGGTTGATTCGGGATAAAAAAGTCACGTTGGTCCCATAGCTCACTTCAGATCTGGAAATAACACCCTGTAGATTAATGATCTTGCGAAGGAATTAGGCAAGAGACCCAGTGCCACCCTAGAAGCCCACCCTTATGCATCCCCCCTCAGCGAAGGTAACGTGGCCCAACCAACACAACAGTATCAGGTATTCCAAAATGCATCAGCAACGCCTGGCACCAATGCGTATGCTTTCGGATGATCATGTTCCTTAGAAGGTCGCCGTAGTTTTGGGGGGGCCATGATTGCAGCTATGATTGCAGCTATGATACATCTCAGTAAAGGGACCAATGATAGCTACAGTAGTACCCCATAAATTAGGTAGGTGTGCGCGAAGTGCTACTTAGCCTGTCCCCGAATTATCTTAGTACATTACACATATAATTGTATCGTACCGTATATCTTATATCCCTTTACAACTTACCCCAAAGCTCTGTTCCCTACTAGTTTGTTCCCGACTGCTCCCCAAGTATCTGACCTCACTCTTGGCACCTCTCGTGGTATCTCGTAGAGACCTCCTCCGGACCATCTTGGGCTCGGCAATCAAGGTGTGCTAGCACTTCAGTCCACATTTAAACAGTTCAACTATTGGCGATGACTTACAACGGAAGCGGAAAGGAGAATAACAGGGTAAAGAAAGCGAAGGGGGGTTGCGCGTGGTGCATCACTAAATGTCTCTTCTCCCTCTTTCAGTGGCAGCCCATTCATTGCTACAGGTATGCAAGGCACCGTCAAAGAAGCCACAGAGTTCAATGCGCCGCGGCCAAGCCAATAACGTTATCCGCGAATTTCTATGGATATGGCAGAGTCCATGTTGATTCGATTGCGTCCGAAGCCAACGTTTGCTCGCCAAGGACGCCACTCGAGCACGAGGGTGCCTAAACCTGACAACCTGTAGCAACTTATAAGCCAAAAGAAGAGCGACGAAACACGAGAGAAGGAAAAATCCGAGTCATGACGGCAAGAAATGTCCAATCCAGGCAGAAGCTATTCGATAACCACTCAGCCGTCGTTGTGCTTGGTGGCGCCTTGAACACCGCAGCCCCTGATCGGAGATGACAGTGCGGCTGTCAGTTCACCATCCAGCCACTTGGTTCTGATTGGGTGGAACAGAGTTCAGCCACCCCCCGATATCAGGCGCCAAGTCGGTCTTCGCTGAAGCTGTGGTACATAGCGGTGGGGGTCGTTAACTATGCTGCTAATGAGGGTGCCTAGACAACTCTCGCTCGACCTGGGTCATCTGTCGTGGAGTATAAAGGGATGCCGTCTTCCCGTGTCTGAAGGTGACCTCAGGTCTCGCCTCATCGATCAGCGGACTGTCCGACTACCGTCCCAATAGAGCAATCGAGCCGGAGAAACCAACTGAGAAGAAATATGCGCCTTAACCTTACCTTCCTCGGCCTCCTAGCCACGGCCACCGCATACCTCGATGTGGGCCACCTCATTGCTCGACAAACGTCCACCCCAGACGCAATTAGCGACGATACCGGCGATTGCCTGAGCGCGATTATGGATGTTGCCGGATCCGCGCCTCACCCGCCACCTGAGATCATCGACGTCATGACCGGCTTCTACAAGACCGCCACCGGCGCCTACGACGCGCAATGCGGCTGGCAGACGGCGCTCCCCGCCGACCTCGTCGACGATTGGTACTCATACCAGGGCGAGGTCATATCGTGGTACTCTGCAAGCTCTGCCGAGCTCCACTCGGCCCTGTCCCAGTGTCCTCCTGGCTACGAGAGCTCGGTAGGGCCCTGCAGCTCTAGCATCTCCGGGCTGCCCGCGCCCCAGAACGACCCTGCCACGGCCGCGAGCGAGAATTATGCACCGAGAGAGACGAGCCATGTTATTGTCGCGGGGGCGGCTGCTGCTGGTTTCTTGGGTGTCGTGGCTGCTCTTTAGACACCTTTCCCTGTTTAGTCGGGCTCATCGTGGGGAAACGTCTATTTAGCTGATAAAAGATCACAGTGGGGGGGGGGGGGCGAAAGTTCGCACTGGTGCTTTGAACAAATGATGCTAGTGTAGCGATGTATTGATTTCGTTTACCGGTCGTGGATATTGCTGATATAATTATTATAGGGAAGAGAATGTGATTGGGGGATTTGGTAGTATTTACTTTTACTACTTGCTCTTCGGTTCTTCTGTTTTAACTTGGATCTATGCCGACTGGCTCCATCATAGCACTTATCTGCTAGGTACACCCCTTTCTCCATCTTACGCAAGCCCTAACAATCAATTTGCGCCACTTCCTCTCTGACTAGCATCCGCCGCAGTGCCAATTATCCTGCGCAACCCTTCCTCCAGTGACGTGCGTGGTCGCCAATCCAGCTCCTCGCACGTCTTCTTAATGTCAGGCACTCTGTTGTCAACGTCCTGGTATCCTTTCCCGTATACCTCTTCTCCGCTCATTTCCACCAACCGACTCCTGTCCTTGCCGGGGTTTACCTCTCCGCTGACCCCATCCGCCGGTCCATGGCAATGTGTCTGATGTTCTCTGTACAAACGCAGCATCATCTCTCCCAACTCTCTTATCGAGCAATTGCTCGACTGGATATCCCCGCCGATGTTGTATATCCTACCACTTGCCACCCCGCCCTTGTTCTCGATGATCTTGAGAAGAGCGTCGATCCCGTCGTCTATGTACGTAAAGGTGCGTCTTTGCCTACCGCCATTGCAGAGCACGATATCTTCACCCTTGAGAATCTGAAGGAGGAATTGCGTCGTCACCCTCACGGTATTACCGCCGATGGTGCCATTCTTGTGAGCCCTCCCAGTGTCAATATCCCCCCCGGTAGACAGTCCGGTTTCCGTATGGGAGGAATGGTGAGGAGTTGGGCGAGGTAAATCGTCGAGTCCGGGTCCGAACCAGTTGAACGGCCGAAATAGGGTATAATCGAGCCCATTCTGTATCCCGTGAGCGTGAATGATGCGATCAAGCAACTGTTTGCAGGTAGCATAGATCCATCTAGATTTTGTCGTTGGGCCGTAGACCAGGGGTGATTCGTCCGCGTCCATCTCACAGCTGCTGTTATTGACCCTAAGGACGCCAGTCCCAGCCGTGGGGGACTGAGAAGAAAGCGGCATGCCGTAAACTTCTGAAGTAGAGGGGAAAATAAGCCGTTTCTTGTATCGCACGCACGCCTCGATGATAGGTAATTGGGCAGCGAAATCAACCTCAAAGATGGACAGGGGGTCACTGATGTAGGACTGGGGACAGGCGATGCCCGCCAGAGGCAGCACCACGTCAGAGTTCCGTACTTGGTCGTCGATCCACGTTGACTCTGACTGCATGTCACCCTGGCGGAAGAAGAGGCGGCCGCTATTGCACTTTGCGTCTCCGTCGTTTTTCAGCGTGACAAGGTGAGATCGGAGTAACGGGCAAGCGCGGAGGCGGCTGTCGGCCAGGTCTAGACCATAGATGACCCAATCCGTATAAGCAGCATCGGAGAGGATGCGACGCGCGAGGTGGTGCCCTATGAATCCGTCGACACCCAAAATCAAGATCCTTTTCTTCACTGTCGGTTGCGGACCGGAAAGACTTGGTAATCGGCCGGCAGGGTTGGGCTCTGAGGCGGATGACAGTTGAAGGACCTCGCGTAATGCGTGCGGCAACACGATGCGACCGCCTTCATCGAGAAGCTCGTGAATCTCGATGATCTGTTCATCCCCACATCGCCCAAGGATACGGCCATCGACAATGTCGAGTCCGAGACAGCCCTGCGCTGGCTTCGTGGATGACGTGTGGGAACCGGGCCGCGCCTTTCCGATGATGTACTTCCGTCCACCAGCCAGCGTCCAGGCGCCAGGGTAGTGAGGGGGAGCTACTGCTCTGTGAAGGTTGTACACCTCTACAGCTGAACAGGACCAATCAATCATGCCATCTTCTGGTTTTCGACCTCCAAAATAACTTCCCTCGCTCAACTCGTTTGCCCTTTTCGAGGTTTTCCCCTCCTTCATGAGCGGCAAGACGTTCCACAGCGTCTGCTCCGCCGCAACTGTCACTTTCTGAAACACCTGATGGGCAGTGTCATCGGGCAGGATTGGTATCGGGTCAGACTGGGCCACGATTGGTCCCGCATCCGGCTTGGAGACCATCTCGTGGAGGGTAACGCCAGTTTCGGTCTCGCCATTGAGAATGGCCCAGTTCACCGGGGCCCTGCCGCGGTATTTAGGGAGGAGCGAGCCGTGCATGTTGTAGGCCCCACGGCTAGCTAACGACAGCAGGCTGACAGGCAACATGTAGCGATAATAGAAACTGAAGATGAAGTCAGGCTGCAGAGACGCAACGCGGGCGAGCAGGTCGTTGTCCTTCTTGGGGTTGCTGGTGGGCTGAATGAACGGGATGCCATGGTCCTGACTGAATTCGGCCACGGAGCCGAACCAGCGGATCTCGGAGGGATCATCGACGTGAGTGACCACGAGTGAGACACGAATACCGCGGGCAAGGAGGACACCCAGGCACCGCACCCCAACATCATGGTAGGCAAAGACAACAGCGGACAGTCGCCCTGAATTTGAGCTGGCCATTGCGGAGCAAGAGGTGGTCAATTGGAACGATTGATGGAGTTCCTAGCTTTTAGGGTAATCGGCCGAACTCCGACGAGAAAATATATACAGGTGAGGGAAAATCAACAAATGATATGGTGCGCCTTGATTTATACCTATCTGGGTTGGCGAGTCCTTAAGATGACTTTCGCAGCTAAAAAGCGGATCGGGGTAGTGGGGGGGAGGGCTTGCAAGAGTCCTGCTGTGTGGTAAGAGAAAAGAGTTACCGCGCTCTCCGCGGTCGCCAGGGTCAAAAAGGTCTGAGACATGGGACACAGAAACTTGCACAACACTAACATGATTGGTTGCAGATGGGCATGTGTCGATCAGTGCCCGGTATCTACAGTATGTAAAGAGTCCGGAGAAACAGGCGCTAGTCCATAGCGCTTTAGAGAAACTGGTTTGCGTTCTAGCAATGCCCCGGAGTTCCGTTGCTGCCATGGCGGAGTATCAATCTCGTCACCGCATTCCTCGATCATTCTTCGCTCATACTGTTCACGCTTATCACCTCTAAAACAAGGAACGAAGCTAACTGATCGCCATGTCGGGTTGCAGCCATGTTAAACCATTCCTTCCATTCACTAAGCCGAGTATTGATGAGGTGACCATCTCCGAAGTTTGCAATGTGCTAAGGTCCGGCTGCCTCACTGGCGGAGGACCCAAAGTTCGCCAGTTTGAGGAAACTCTCTCCTCGTATTGGGGTGGTACTCGTCCTGTGCGTACATTTAACTCAGCTACCAGCGCTCTGGAG
The DNA here is from genome assembly GCA_022530565.1 of Madurella mycetomatis. NCBI lineage: Eukaryota > Fungi > Ascomycota > Sordariomycetes > Sordariales > Madurella > Madurella mycetomatis. The sequence goes on along the minus strand of JAJTVB010000003.1, from coordinate 5,674,724 downwards.
ACGGCTCTGCGCGTGGCAGGCATCGGTCCGGGCGACGAGGTCATCACGACCCCATTATCTTGGGTGGCCACAGCCAATGTCATCCTATCTGTTGGCGCTAAGCCGGTTTTCGTGGATATCGATCCCGCAACGCGGAACCTTGACCTGGCAAAAGCCGAGGTGGCCATCACATCCCGCACAAAGGGGATCGTCCCCGTGTATATGGCTGGACTGCCGATGGATATGGAAGTGCTATACGCCCTTGCAAGGAGGCACGGACTGCGAGTAATTGAGGATGCGGCGCAAGCAATTGGATCGATGTGGGATGAAAAGCTGGTGGGGTCGTTTGGGGATTTGGTTGTCTTCAGCTTCCAGGCAAACAAAAACATCACCACGGGTGAAGGGGGGTGTCTGGTACTGAATACCGACGAGGAAACAGCCATGGCGGAAAAGCTTCGCTTCCAGGGTGTTACCCGAACAGGCACCGACGGCATGGAAGTCGACGTTCTAGGAGGTAAATACAACATGACTGAGATGGCAGCGGCGATTGGGCTTGGTCAGTTCCGGGCCCTTGAGCAAGTGACGCGGAAGAGGCAAGCCCTTGCGCGGCACTACTTTGCTGCGTTCGGGCCAGAATTCGAGACACAGACCGGAGCCCAGTTGCCGCCTAGTGGAAATGAAAAAGGGCGATCCAACTGGCACATGTTCCAGATAGTCCTTCCCCATGGATGGTCTCGCGCTGAGTTTCAGCAGCTTATGAAGACCCGGTATCAGGTTGGGATTGGGTGCCATTACCCTGCCATTCACCTTTTCAAATTATATCGCCAGCTAGGGTACAAGGAGGGCATGTTTCCGATCGCTGAGAGTGTTGGAAGGAAGATTGTGACGTTGCCGCTTTTTGGGGACATGGTGGAAGCTGATGTGGAACGCGTGGTGGCTGCAGTGAAGGAGATTTTAATACCCTAATGATGGCAACGTCTTGATCGTTTCTCTATGCATTTGTACCTAACTATCCGGCACTTTCTGTACTTTGGCCGCCGAATTAGATGGGAATGAATAAACAGCGGTCTGGGTCCCCAATCTAGCCGCCACCTCACAAAAAATATCTGGTTCCTATTCGACAGCGTGGTTCCGTCCGACGAGCCTCGTCTCCCACTGCATTGCATAATTACTCTTTAGTTTGTCAACGTAATTGACCCATTACAGATATCTACCGTAGAGACGTCGAAGGAGTCCTCAGTATTAATCGGTTCCTGGTGTTAACGAACAATATTTCAAAGCATGGACGCCCTATCAGTGTTCAGCACTAATTATATACCCACACGCTGGGGATCACAGAAACCGGCTAAGCGGAATCAACTGCCCAGTTACGCCGATTCTGATTTCCCGAGTAGGCACCGAGTCATGTCATTTCGGTGTACCTTGAAGCACTGCTTGGCACCGGATAACGGCACTTAAAACAGTATACATCACGCTTGTGGACTCCGGTATGCTGCTGTATTGGACAGAAACTGGACTTAGTGCATTCACCGAACAGAGTATGAAAGGTTAGTAGATAGTGATGCCATACTGACGGCAGGACGAAGATGAATGGCAAGGAAATGCTAAGATTATAATTATGTGAGAGCTTAATCCCACTCGACGGGTGTATCTGGCTACTTACCAATGCAATGCAGGAAGAAAAGAGAGCCGGGAACCTAATACATCGTCGATTCCTGCCAGCCTGTTTTGACTTGTGACCAATCGCGAATCTGAAATAAGGGACATGTAGATTCCAGGAGAAGCTGCCATCTACCTTCTCGGTCCTATTCTTGGGTCTGGTTGTAATGTTTTGAACTCCGTCCACGGTGTATCCAAGCGCCAGAAGATGTCCACATACTAATTATAGCTCTGATGTCCCTCAAAGGAAGCTATTGACGATCGTCACCGTCGTAGTATAGACCATGCACACGACCCCCAACACCACCATGGCTATATCCCCCCACCTCACCCAGCTTTTCCGCGCAACTCCCTTGTAATGCAAATATGCTGGATAGACGTACACCAGCGGGACGCAAGCCACACTTCCGATCAGCGCCACGAACCGATCCAAGTTGCCTGTCCCGGCAACCGAAACCAACCCACAGACGATAATCACGCCGAACCGAAACAGATTCTTGACCCACTTGGTCCTCAGGCTCCGCCGGCCGGATCGGTGGCCAAATATCCTCCCCTCAATGATCCTTAGGGCGGGGAACAGCTGCACTGGAGTCCCCACCAGCACTGCTACCGAGTACAGCAGCTGCACCGCGTTCACCAGCTTGCTATCCTGCGGGAAGTTGTTGATGATCTGGATCTGCGTTGTGCTGCCAAAGGTCGCGTAACAGACGGCGCCGACCGAGGTGAACACGACGGTGATCAGCGCCATGACCACGCCCAGCAGCCTCTCGAACTTTTGCGGCTCTGCCATCGACGATTCGATGGGCAGGATAAGGCCGATCCCCTCAAAGGTGAAGATGGCCGAGCCGATGGTGAGCGTGTACTTGTCCGGGTTGAAGAGCACTACCGTCGGGTGCATCCCCTCGGCGGTGAGGGAGGTGCTGGTAAACCAGTAGATGTAGCTCACCCCGACGAGGATGCAGACGTCTGCCAACAATGCTGCTGGACCGAGCTTGGAAATATTGCGGATCCACGAGAGCGGAATCAAAATGATGAGCTGTAGGGCGATGAGACCGGCAGGGGAGAAAGGGCTCTCTCCGGCAGCAGTGACGGCACTGAAGAAGGTGACGAGGTTTTCGGCTATGAAAACAATGCCGGCACAGACAAAACCGAGCTGGGAAAGCGCGATGGAAAAGAGAATGAGGGTGCGCATCTTGGACCCGGCTATGGCGTGTCCGATTTCGCCGTAGCCGCCGCCATAGTGATGCTTGCATTGCAGCAGGAGGTGGAAGGCGACCATGGTGATGGAGGATACCGTCAGCATGGCGATGCTGGAAAACAAGATACCGCCGTTGCTGAACGCTTTGGGGAGGAACATGATGCCTGTGCCGACAAAGGCTTTGGTGAGCGTAAAGAAAGTTTTCGTTGTGCCAGCGTTCGCGGAGCGGGCGGCTTTGTCGGGCATCCGCCCCCGAAGAAGCGGTCTCCTCTCGGGGGCTTCGTCCTCTTCCTCTTCTGTGATCGCATCCTCGTCCGAGTCGGCGAGATCCTCCCCCGCAAAACTCCCATACAGGTCGAGGAATTCTACAAAGTTCCTTGTAATGGGCATACGAGCTGCCATAAAATCATGGCCCCGCCTCTGCCGTAGAAACGCACGACGGAACCCCCCTGGGGCAAGCTGGTCACCGACACTCAGTGTCACCGCATCGTCGCCGTCTTGGAACTCCCGGGGCGAGTGAAACGTCGCTGCCCGGCGATGGATTGGGGCACGGGCGGTAGCGTCAATCTTGAAGAGATCCCGATGAATGTCACCTCCCTGCAGTTTCAACGACGACTCCCCGACACCGGCGGGCTGCTCGGTGCCCGATGCCGAAGAAGAAGCGGGCCCTTCTTGGCTGTCGGGGGTACTGTGAAACTCGGCCGTATAACCGGATGGAAGATGCTCGGCGACGACCTGGGCTTCGGCCTCTAGCCTATCTTGATGTGCAGATGTGCTCTCCGGCATGGCGGTTGGTGAAGGGACATGTACCTGGGAGTGTCGATCGTGGGGACTACATTCAAGAACTTTTTGTGTTTTAGTTGACAAATGGTGGTGGGAAAGCGGCAAACAGCGGCTCGCTGTCAAAGCTTCTAATGATGTCACCAATGGGCGGTTGAGAACACTAGGCACGTGTCACGGCGAGAATCTCACCGCCAAAACTGGAGCGTGGACCCCCAATCATCGAATCTCGCAACGTAAACACAGGCCCCCGGTTTTGATGTCATTGGTGCACCATGGCCCACGCCGCTCCAGAACAATCCCCAACGGCCTGGGCCGTCTTTTAGTCTATGTCTATTGCCCTGGGCTATCAGTCACCGGTCGGAGACTGCCGAACGGTTTGCGGGCTCATGGGAATGCAGACCTCTTCCCCCCGCCGCGCCCTTTTTTTTTTTTTTTCTTTTTTTTTTTTAAAGACCCTGCACGCTAGACAATTCAACTCCTGGAAACCAAGTCCTCAATTGAGGCAATCTGGGCAAGCACCGATTTACTGCTGGTGCCCCCGGATGCAGACCTCATCTCGACGCTCCTCTCAAAGTCAAACACCTGTGCGATGTCGTCCTCGAACAGCGGCGAGATCTCTTTTAAGTCCTTGAGCGGAAGCGCCGAGATGGACACTTGAGCCTCCTCGGCCTTGCGGACAATTGCGCCGGCGATGTGGTGGGTTTGCCGGAAAGGAACTCCCTTTCGGACCAAATAGTCTGCAACATCAGTGGCAAGCATGTCGTCGGTCAAGGCGGCCTTCATCTTGTCCCCGTTGACCTTGAGCGTTGCTAGGACCCCCTGTGTGATTCTTAGGCACTGGGAGACCGTCTTGATGCAGTCGATGAGGGGTTCAACGGATTCCTGGAGATCTTTGTTATACGAGGTGGGAAGACTCTTGAGCGAGGAAAGGAAGCCAGATGCCTGTTATTATCCCATCAGTATCATCGCAGGATATTGCTGCTGCACAGGATGAACAAGGAAAGCGAGCTTACTTGTCCCATGACTCTGCCTGCCTTGCCCCGGATGAGCTCCAGGCTGTCCGGGTTCTTCTTTTGGGGCATCAAGCTGCTGCCGGTGCTATAGGCGTCGGCAACCTGCACGAAGCCGAACTCGGCGGTCGAGAAGAGGATCAAGTCTTCACTGAGACGGCTGAGGTGTGCCATCAGCAGACTTGCCCACTGCAGGATATCGACGACAAAGTCTCTGTCTGCAACAGCACATAAGCTGTTGGGGTGGACCGATGAGAAACCCAGGTCCTTGGCCATAAACTCGCGGTCAATGCCGAAGGGGTTGCCAGCCAACGCGCCAACGCCCAGCGGGCACGCAGAGACGCGCTCCTCGACACCCTCCAGGCGCTGCAGGTCACCTATGAGGAAGGTAGCGTGGGAGAGGAGCCAGTGAGAGAAGCGTACAGGCTGCGCGCGCTGCAGGTGTGTGTATCCCGGCATCAGGATGGGAAGGTACTCCTTTGCCTGTGCAGCACTGACACGGAGAACGTCCCTCAGGATGGCGCCCAGCTCGGCAAGCTGCTCGCCAGCCCAGAGCCGCATGTCCACGCCAACCTGCTCATTGCGAGAGCGGCCAGTATGAAGTTTGCCCGCGGCCGAGCCGATCAACTCTCCAAGACGGCGCTCATTGGCAGTATGGATATCCTCGTCTGACTTGGTGTCGATGACGAACTTGCCCTCCTCCCACTCCTTCTCAACCTGCTTCAGGCCAAAAATAATCTTGTCCAGTTCCTCGTCCGAAAGCACCTCAAGTTTGCGCAGCGCCTTTGCCCAAGTAATCGAGCCTTGGATGTCGGCTTTGTAGAGAACCTTGTCGAAGGAAAGTGACTCGTTAAACTGGAACATCAAGTCGTCGATTGCGTCTGGCAACAGGAACGCTTGCTGTTAGCGAAACACAAGTCCGCAACGAGCATATAGGTAATTGGGCTCACCAGTAAACCGGCCACCCCAAAGAAGGGCAGGAGTGCTTGTGGGCGCCATGTTGTCTGCTTGGAGCGAGTCACTACGAGTTGTCACCAGGACAGGAATCGGAGCCCTCTTCGTATGATTCATAAAAAATTAGGCCTCAGTCTAGGTTCGGGCACTACCACGTGATAAGGTATCCCTTATCAGAAGACCACGTAACTGCAGATATTGAGGTACATCCAGTTACCAATAGCACTCCAGTCAATGCCCCGCTTCATCTGCCACCGGAGACGGTATCAGAGGACACTATTACATTCAGATGAGATCAAAGCCTGTCCGCGCTACAAGATGGGCACGAGCATGTAAAATAATGGCTACCAGCCTGTTACGCAGGCCGTTGTGTGAGTGTAATTTAGTTCCATCCAGTACAAGGAACAGCGCTCAGCGGGACGTTTACAGTCTTCTACCCCGCTGCCGGAGATTGCCCCGCACGTTGACAAAAAAGCCCTTGTCACTTGCCGTAAGAGTTTAGCGGCACTGTACTGTACAGTACCGCCGCCCGCATTGCTCCCAAGGACCACGATTTCCCAGTTACAGGTAAGGGCACAGGTAATTTTTGAACCGCAGCCGGACAGAGAAACAGGGGTCTTGTTTTCATCGAGGCCTGTTCACAGCGACCATCGATTACACTTGATTGATTTAGGCGACGAATCGAGGCTAAACGCTAGGAATATCACGGGAATTAATAGCAAGAGATATTCAAGCACGCGCAACATCAAGACGCGGTCTCCGGGGAAGGCATCCAAGTAAGGCATTCCAATCCATACCCGAGACTTGGACGTCACAGCAAGACACACAGCAAGTCGAGTCCCCCCAGCCCACCCTCACTTGGACGATTCCAGTAACAGCCTACTCCATCGGACTGCCGGGGAGCTTGGTGAACCCTAGATGTCTGTTAGCCAACTGCCAACGGCCCCTCGCCAACGATGGGTCCAGGCAACTTACAGCCGTCGACATCCTCCCGGATCGTCTTCCCAATCACGCATTTGTTGGCCGTGTTGATATCCTGGCTCCTCAGGCCCCCGCACGTGGCACTGAAACAGCCGTTTGCATCCATAGCCTTTTGCAGCGCATCACCCTTCCACCCAAACACGTAGTCGCCGTGCTGGCCGTAGCCCGTCTTGTCACCCGTGCTGAGGACAAAGGGCTGAGACCCGTCAGCCGGCCACTCAGCCCGGTTGTTGAACTGGGTCGTGTCCCAGACAATCTCGAGCATGAGCTGGGGGATCTTGACGGGGTGGCTGGCGGGGCAGTTGCCGGTCGCCAGGAAGTTGGAAGGGCCACCGGTCGGGTAGGCAACGTGGTCCTTGTGGTTGGGGCTATCGAGGTTCTTGCCGTCCCAGCAGCTGGGGTGATATTGTTAGTCCCGTTGTGCCAGAATGGGCAGCAGAAACGCGAATTCTTACGTCGGATATAGAACGTTGGAACGGATCCCGCCAGGGCACGGCTGGGGAGGGAAACCCTCAAAGTCGACTCTGGGATCAGAGCAGGGGGCCATGTCATCGCCGCCAAAGTTGGGGCCAGTGTAGCAACGGAAGCAACTCTGGGACTTGTATTTTGGCTGGCGGTTCATGACGTCGCCGACAAACATGCGAAATCCCTATGGAGTACAGTCATAAGACACGTCTGATGTGACAACCGAAGGAGGGCACGCAAAACTGGAACTTACAGGCTTAAACGCCGTGACTGTGTTCTTCCTTGGAGCGATGTAATAGATAACCATTCCCCCGGAGATCTGCGTGGTAAACCGATCGTTGAATAAGAACCTGAAGAAAGAAGTAATGTTTGTCAAAGGCTAAATTCATTGAATGCGCCGCCCAGATGCTGTGTTGGTGTAGCTACCTGTTAGGAACCTGAGGGACGCGCTTATAGCTTCCATTACGAGCCTGGAAGTAGACATTTGCGGTCCAGTAGTTGGAGAAGTCATCGGCTGGACCGCAAGTCGTGCAAGTAGCAAGTTCAGCGATATCCGTGTACGGCATCGACGCATTGAAAGCGTTGCCACCCACAACTTGATGCATGTGCGGTGTTGGGAACTCCCCCGGGTTGACGAGGGGGTCGAGGCGCTCAACCGTGATCTGCGAGCATCCGAATCGCAGGTGATTCAAGCCTTGCATGAAACCCTGCGCGTCAGCCAGGGCTGCGAGGGAGAGAGCAAACCAGAGCATGACAGGCCAAGATAGAGGTCTTTCCAGGTTGTTTCTCGATGGTGACAGTGAACGCAGTTCGCTCAGAAGTTGGGGCACGGGATGTCCAAACACCGGGCAGCCCTTCAAGCACCAAGGGCAGTAAGGTGCGTTTTACAACTCCATAGCCCGATAACTGCCTTGCCACACCACTCAGAGACCAAATTTAGACTTGGCTGCAGACGAGCTTCGGTTGGTCGAACCGAGCATTGACAAGGCCATTTCCCCAAAAGAGCAATCTAGATCGATTAGCACTCTGAGCGGCCTGCTCCGGACCTATCGGGAGAATTGCCCAACCTCAGCTAATCAGGGTATTTAAGAATTTATCCACGGCACTTACGCCAGTTTCTCGGTAAGAACCGAACCAGAGGGCAGCAGACAAGGTTTCTTCCACGGCACAAAAGGCAAGCAACCGATTGGCCGGTTGTCATGAAAGTCACAATGCTAAACACGGAGTTACTGGGTGATCTCGTGGTGTTGCTCCCTGTGTACGACCAATTCACCTGCACTTCCATGGGCTGCATGGACCCTAGCCCGTCTACGATAATTGGCTTATGGAGCAACGAGCACCAAGCCGTGGCGTTTCGGCTGCCTACCGCACACCTCCTCTGAGAAGAGCTCTTCCTTCAACCTCTAAGTGCCGAGCCACAATTTCACTATAGCCTCCTTTCTCCGTGACGTCCTTCTAGCCCCACAAAGTTATGATCATGTCCCAGATATGTGCAACAAATGAATGTCCCCTCGACGGAAGCTGAGGAAGCCAAAACTTGACTTGATCATGCCAAAATACCTTGCTGATGGGGATGTTCCAGATTCTTTACCTCCACTCCCCATGCCGTTTGGGTAAAGCGACGTCACGCTCGTTCCGCCCGCAGTGGACACAGTGGCCACGGAGACTCCAGCAAGGCTCGGTTCATTCGGCAGGTGCCCGTGAGTGGGAGAATGATTGATCGTGGTCGTGATCATGGTCGTAGTTATTATAGTCGTATATGCGTCATTTTCGTGGTCGTCCGCGCGGTGGCTCATCATTAGCGTCGTCGTCGCCGTAATCGCTACATTGGCCATTGGGACGTTGGCTATCAGGGTGTTTCCGCTTCTTGGGACCGACACTATGGCTCGGGCTACAAGACGGCAGAATGCAGGTCAATTTGCGAACTGCTACGCGACCTAGAGTTTCGGCCTTAACCACGCCGGTGGCGGTATCGAAATGCACACGGCATACTTGGGTATGTCCGTGAGGAAAGGATAGATCTCATCGCAGAAAATTGACCAAGTAAAGCTGTCGAACAGAAATTGAGGCGAGATGCCGGCAAACGTAAACTGCAGGGCGCGGTTGTGGACGAGTGCACGGAGTTGAAGGAGGTATCACTACACACCAGCATGCATCTATAACCCATATGAATGGTGGATAGGCTACATTTAGCACCTAGAGTCTATCACAGGGTGCTTGTTATTTACTCATCACTTCATCGAGGGCTTGAAAACCCCCTTTGACACTGAACGCTTCTACCCCAAGATGTCGAAGGGTTGAAGTTCCTAACCGCGACGCGTCCCCGTCATAGCATACAACCACCACTGCACGCTGACTTCGTTTGATATCACCCAGCCATTTCGATGCGTCCGGTCCGTGGAAAAGCGTCTGAATACCATTCCACACAGAAAATACGGCATCAGGGTCCCCAAACAAATCGCCATCCGCCAACCCTGGTGTTAATTCCTTCAACGGCAGGTGAACAGAGTTGGGGATGTGCCGCGCCTTAAAGGCAACCTTGCCTCGGAGATCTAGAATGATCGGTATTGATTCATCCGGTCTTGCTGGGTGAGCGGAGCAACAAGTGGGAGATTGCGTATCCGAGCTTGTAGAGATATAAGGGATTGGACCCCAAAGGCAAGACCGAAGTGTGGACCAGATCGTTGGGACTCGGCGGTTGTTTACTTGGTTGACCTTGATATCTGAACTGAGGGTGGTCAATGACACGCTGACCCCGTTCTTACTTGAGGCAGAGAGTTTTCCCCCGAGCATCTCCGCTGCCATGGAGGCATCCAAGATCCACCGCTCATCATGCCTGAGCTGGTCACACTGCAGAAGAATCTGCTCGCCCATATGTTAGCAGAACTCTCAGGTGGGCTAGGATGAAACGTATGAGATGTGCCGGTGATGCGGATGTAGTCTTGCCTTGTTTTGAATGGGCGGGAATTCCTCCGCCCCCAACTTCTGATAGTAACCAGCAAGGTACTGGTACGGGAGGTCGCTGCAGGTAAATACGCATGAGACCTCTCCAGTAGCACCATCGGATAAACTCGCCAGCCCTTCTGACTCCTTGATCTTGCCGATGTAGTCCAAAAGACCACGCAATGCCTGCCCGGACGAGGGACCAGCAATCAGACCTTCCCTCGAAAGGTGCATCGACATGCGGTAGGAGTCCACGGAGGCTACTTCGGCAAAGTCATCTATCAACTGCTCCCATGGGAATCCACATGAGTTGAATCCTTGGAAATGTCTGGGGCCTGGAGTTGGATCACCGAAGACATTGAAAACACTGTTTTGCATTAGCCGTCTAGCTCGAGCAGCGATGATGTACCGTGGGCTAGCCTCGGCCTTACTCACCCTAAGGTTCTGATTGATGGCTTTTGTGACTTGAGATAGGCTGATGTGCCGGTGATACAACCTGATTTTGCAATAGCAGTCAGACAGTTGTACGCGGTGGATCATTTGACAGACAAATGGAATTGCCATACCTCCGGTTCCCACTGTTGTGCAGAAGAGGTTGATCTCTGGCAGCTGTCGTAATATCTGGGGACCCGTCCATTGCTCGTGTGCTCGCCAGTTCTGTGGAACGGTCAGGTTATCCTTGTCAGCACCAGAATGCGAATTGATAAGTTGTCACTTACATTGTCGTTGTCATATTGTCCTGGGTAGGTCACGTCCTTACGCTTTGCGGTGAGTCGTCTCAGTCTGCACATGATTCCAGATTCATCTGTAGGTTCCTGCTGCGCGAGGCCACCATAAAGGTGTCTTCTCTCATCATTAGAATCAATGCTTGGGTCTTAGGCATGGACGAGGGCGTTGGGACTCACGGTGTGATTCCAAAGAAGCGAAGTAGGTTCAGAGACTCCGGGTTCTTCTTGTTCGTGACATATGCATTAACATCGTTATGACCCCACAGGACGCGGGCAATGATGCCTAGTGACAAGACGGTGGATCCCGAACTGGCCTCGACAATGGTTCGATCTTGTGCCTCTGGGATACCGCGGAGCATGCTCAGTGCTGTGACTTTAGTTAGCTTCCATACATACATTATCTCCAACTTAGGGTCTATATACCGGGCAACGACTTGACATTCTGGGCGGGCAGATGCGTAAGCATCTTGGCGTATATCCGAACACCATCCTTCCGGAAGGGATTCAGACGGTCTGGAATCTCCACGAGAGGTAGGGGGGGGTTCTTGTCAGGGTCGAAGAAGTCGGCCACCGAATTGGGACCACGAAATACATTGTTTGATGTCTCCATGGCGGAAGAGCCTACAAGAATGGACAACTAAAAGATGATCGCAAGTAGGGGTTCAGTCCCGAGTCGGTTCTAATGGCGGGTTGTCGTACAGCTCACCTGCGGGACAACTCTCGTGTCCTACCTGTTAGATGCTTATCCTGCATTTCCGGCTTCCTGCTTATCAATTATTCCTACTTCATCTATCGTTCCACTGAGTGCCAATTCGCCGTAGGTCCGAACCCTTCGCCTTCAAGCCACGAGGCAACTTTCACCGAGCAGAGCAGGGTGGAATGCCATTTGCATCGTACCCGGTCCCACACAGTATCGTTTGATTACATGCTCAAATCCCCTCAACTGCCCATGACCCGGCAGAGACGTGCGCTAGCTTATTCGATTTCCCAGCATCAGGAATCATCCTCAGACCTGGCGCCAAATCAGGGGGTCCTGGCTCCACGTGGCATGTTCCGACTACCTGCCGCCAAACGGATCCTTAGGCGGAGCTTCTACAAAGCCGATGAGCAGTTTTCCCCTCAGATCTCTGCAGGGGCAGGAAATGGGTCTTGAAGAAAAGGTGCCGATCTTACCCAAGGACAATCGTCAGGTCTTGGCCCGAGCAAGTGCTACCACCTATAGCGTCGCTCCGGCATTATTACGCAAACGACGAGGTTAATAAGTTCCGTGCTCCCCTGTATGGTATAGTGGGCGGTACAAATCACCATTTATTAATATCCTTGCCACCCTCCTGACACTTTTCCCTGGTCGCTTATGCCCACACCGAGGCGTGTCTAGGTATTATTTACTACCTTCCTGTAACTGTCAACGTCACACAGAACCGTGCATACCGCCGATTCTCCGCCTCATTGCTGAGAAATTGGCCATTGCTCTTTTATAATTTTCGACTCGGTGTCTCTAGAGCAACGATGGCTCAGCTCTCTAAGTCGGTAGACTCGCCCTCCAGGCTCGGCTGGACTTTGTCTGTACAATCCAGCACGGCTACTGGTAAGGAGTTGCCCAGCGCCTGCACGAAACCGCGTGCCTTCCGACAAGAATCTGTGCTAATTGCGCTTAGCACACCTCAGGGCTCTCCAGGTTGCAGTTCCCAAGGGACCACAGAGTCATTGGTCTTTGGATTTGGAGGTCCTTTATGCGGAAAATGGGCCGTTAACGGCAAAGGCAAGCCCTGGTCTCATACCAATTCCCGGCGGTGAGCTAGGAGAGGGGCATTCCACTCTTTTCACCGGAGATCTGTTCGACGCTGTAGCGAGCTGCGGCCAGCAAGGTCGGTCCATTATTTTGAGGCTGCTGTTCCCTCTGGAAGCGGGCACTCCCGCAAGGTCGGACTTCTTGAACTACAGGCTCGACGGGTGCGAGCTGGTTCGCCAAGTTAGGAGTTTTCTAAAGCCCCTTCACCCCGTGAGCGCGGTTGCCCCCGAGGAAGCAGTTGGCATAGATACGAGCCGGAGTTTCTTGCAGCTTCTCAATGGCGCTATTGGTGGCATTGTTGCACAATCAGCCACGCCGGGGAAGAATCCGGAGACGCTATGCCATTGTCTTGACGCAGAGCTTGAGAAGCGCCTGTCCTTCCCATGGCTGATCAAAGAGCCGCTAGAGCGGCGACGTATCTTTTGGGTCCAGGGCCGCGCTAACATCGAGGCCAGCCGCCAGTTCTACCAAGCCGCACAGGCTCTGGGGATTGACCTCGTCGTCCTGGACGAGCCCGGGCACTGGATGGAGGACGATTCGGGCCCTTATGCATACCTCAGGGAGGCCTTCATCCCCACCAGTATTGATGGTGATGAGGGCTTGACGCAGCGAATCGTGGATGCGGTCAAGAGCTACCCACAGAAAGTCGACGGTGTCGTCAGCATCAGCGATGTGCGATTACCCCTGGTAGCCCGCGCGTGCGAGATCCTGGGGCTCCCGACGTCTCCGTCCGAAGCCTACCGAATTGCAGGTGACAAAGGTGCAACACGCCGGCTGGAGGATGCTGCCAAGGGCAGCGAGAGTTTTGTTCTCGGGTCTGCAGAAGAGCTCGACGGCATTCTAGCTACGCGGGGAACCACCCTTAAGTTCCCGTTGATCGTTAAGCCATGCACCGGCTGGAATAGCGATTGCGTGGTCAAGGTGCGAAACCAGGACGAACTGTATGCTGCAGTGCGCCGCGCCTCTGCTAGACACGCCAGCTCTCCTGCACGAAACACCGGAGTCGTGGTCGAGCCGTATATTGACGGGCCCGAAGTGGACGCCAACTTCATCATCCTGGACGGCGAGGTCCTCTTTTGCGACATCACTGATGACTTTCCTTGCTCGGGTGACTTGGCCGAGGGAACATTTTCTGCCAACTTCATGGAGACACTGATGGATGTCCCTTCGGCTCTTCCCCCTGATGAGCAGATCATGATGCGAGACTCGCTGCGGGAAAGCATCACACGTTGCGGCTTTCAGTCTGGCGTGTTCCACTGCGAAGCCCGCGTGAGAGGGTCGCGTGCGTATTACACGGCACGGCTTGACAATGGGATCTTAGATCTCCATGTCCGCGAGGGCGAGCTGGAAAGACCACCGTCCTGCTATCTCCACGAGGTAAATGCGCGCTCTCCGGGGTACATCAACTGTGTTGCCGCGCTGCTGGCCTACGGAGTGGATTACTACGCCATCCGACTTCTCCTCGCGCTAGGCTCGGGCGAGAATGCCAGGATCAGGGCGTTAGCACAGCCATTCCTGGGTGGAAAGCCCCAGTACACACTGGGCATCGTGGTGCTTCCCCCCACACGGGAAGGGGTCATGGGCTCCGATGATGCCGTGCTCGAGTTTCTGGAAGCCAATGCGGATCTACGGGAACACGTCGTGTTCCACCAGACCATAAAGCAACGAGGGGAGGTGGTTCAGGGCCCGGATTCCAGCGAGCTATGGTGCGTGGGTTATATCATTGTGGCGTCTAGGCAAGGCAGGAAGGAGTGTTTGGAGCTCTCCGAGCGTATTCGGAAGAGGTTTGATTACAAACTCATGGGTGAAATATGATACATAATATGAGTTCTTGGCGTTGTCTTGATATGTTGCGGACTGCCTCATCCGCAGGCCCCATTCTCGAGCAACCTCAGCCCTTGGCGTCTCCTTGGCTTCCCAACTCGGCCCTCGTTGACCCGCCGCCGGTTACCACCCAAACGCTTCGTCAATAAGCACATACGGCCTTTTCGCGGACCCGTTCCGACTGAGTTGAACGACCTTGTAGCGCACATGGTCCGCCATTCCGGGCGGGCCGCAAACGATAATACCGAGTGGCCCACTATCCGCCTCGCTCCCCCTAACTAGTGCCTTTTCGAGAATGCCATCGAGATCCAGCCGCTGGCCCACCGTTGTTTCCACCTCAACGTTAACCGGAAGTGCTGCCAGCGCAGGCCCAGCTGCAGCCGCTAGACCCTCCTTGCGGGTAGCCCAGTACAGCCGTGATGGATTAGTACTCCGACGTAAATATGGCAGGAGCGCCGTGATGCCCACGCCGCCAGCGATGAAGAGCGTGCTCGAGCAACGAGAGAGCTGTCTCGTCACGTCGCCCGAGTGGTGATATGGACCATCCACCACGACACCAAGGGTAGCCGATCCCGTGTCGGCGACGCGCTTGGCCAAGTCGCCCGTCACACCGGTCCGCACACGGGCGAAGAAGGTTGTAGTTGGTTTTGCCGCAGTAGCAGCAGTTGACGGAGTTCGGTTCGCGGCAGTTTCCGTTCTCTCCATGACAACGGCTTCTTTGCCGTCTGAAACGGGGCTTGGGGGGGTACGTGGCTCCGACTCACTGAGGTCGCGCGAGCTGAATGCCACCGAGAAGGGGTGCGTCTCCCAGAACCGCCAACCCAGCGTCGGGAAGCAGAGGTACGCCACACCGTCGCGGAATTGGGCGCCCTGAACATCAATGCGGAGATACTCGCCATCTGTGTCGTGGACAAGGCTGACGGTAGCGGTGCGGTAGCCTTGCCACGCCATGCGGACCAAGCGAGCCAGGCGGTCGGTGGCCCAGATTCCGGCGGCGATGAAGGCCCAGATCTCGTAGCCCCAGTTGTACTCGTAGCAGTACCAGATGTGGTAGTAATATCCTATAATAAAGAGCAAGGCGAGAGCCACATGCGACGCGAGGAAGAACTCGTAGATCTTTTGCCGAACAATGAGGAGCGAGGACGGCACGAGCGCGACGACGGCCACCGTGGCCACGATACCCCATTGCCAGTACAGGCGAGCCAACTCTGCTTCATACGATCCGTACGTCTTGTAGTGGGCCAGAAGCATCACTGAGTGCAGGACGGTGTGGAACACGGCCCAGTATCCCAACCAGCGATGCAGGAGAAGATAGGTGCTGTAACTCCAGTCGGTGATCCAGAGCAGCACGTTGTTGCGTGCGGCGAAGAGGAACAGGGCCACCGTGTTGCCCATGGCCATGACGCCGGCGCGGTTGCCCACAATGCTCAACGTCTGCTCGGAGAGCGAACCGAAGGTGCTCTGCGGCTGGTGGATGACGTACGGCGCAAGCCAGAACACGATGTTCAGGACGCTGATCAGGAAAATGTAAAGTGCCTGGCCGCGGGTAGGCACCAACCCCAACATCCCAGCCACTGGCTCTCTATGACGCTTCCCGAAGACGGCCGGGTTGATCAGGGCCGACTGGAACCAGCTCCATTGGTGGCTCTTTTCGATGCCGGGCACGAACCGGAGCAGGGATAGCGGCACCGGGAGAAAGATGGCGATCAGCATTATGGTGATCGAGTATGTCGAATGGCCTTTCTCGTTGGTCTCAAAATCTAGCATGCCGTTGTATTGAAGCTGCCAATCGCTGGGAGCGATGAAGCTGGTTGTGTTTAGAGGGGCCCCGGCGCTGATGATGGGTAGAGGGCTGGAAACTTCAGGCCCAGCCTCAGTCATGAATTGCCGAGGCCTGAGTTTCTTGGAGCTACCGTGGCTGCTGTGATCATCCCCATGGCTGCTGTGGTCATCGGTGGCCGTCGAGTTTGTGGGCGGTAGGTTCCTCTCGTCGGCCCGCCCAGCGGCCAGGGCATCGAGGTACGATGTCGCGGGCACCCACTGGTAGTTGCCCAGTGTGCCGGTTCCGAGATGCGAAGCCCAATAGTCCTCGATCAGATCAAGAGGAGGGTTGTCGCTGATTGGGCAATACGTGTCGATGCAAATGGCCATGGTCCGTAGGAAGGCTGTGTCTCGCACAAAACAGTCCGGCGGCGTCGCGACAGGGTTGTGCGCCGTCCCATGGTTCTCGGTGCTGTGCGTCGGTGTGCACGACAGCTCGCAGCCCCTGATGACATTGCGGCAGGCGAATGCGCATGTCGGATGGTACAGCGTCTTTCCATATCCGATGAAGCCCACCCCGTCACCCAGCACGGTGGTCGCGTGTAGCGCGGCGACGGCAGCGGGAATCAGAGAGCGCCGTGTCAGCTTCATGATGGCAAGGCTTTTCGCATTACCCGGTCCTCATGCTCCGAACAAACCGGTCCGGTGATCGAGAGTTGGACGTACAACGCCGGGAGACTGCAGCCGAAAGCGAGAAGCAGGCCAAGTTATATTGCATTGCAGCTCAATGGCCACCCTGGCGCGAGCAAATTGTGGCGTCCATGTAAATACCGAACCGTCACACCGAGCCCGAGCCATTCTGGGGAAGGCAATGAGGATCCGGTGTCTCTGGCACTCATGCATTAATTACCAGGGGTCAATCCATCAACACACCCGGGGCAGGTAAGTTCCAGTTGGCCAAGCCCAGACCTGCCCGGGCCGCCGGGAGCAAGCCCCCACGCTCCGCGCCAGTTCAGTACAAAGGGTGTACCGGATACTACAGTACTACAACACGGAAGCGGGAAAGGGCCCGGACCTTGCGACGCGACATGGTAGTATTGCGTCGCCGGGATTGATATTTTGAACGTATTTTACATGGAAGGTTAGGGGCCAGTTTGATCGAGCCTGCAGATGATTTCTGTGCAAATGAGGAGCCTCCAGGCATCGTCGGACGCAATAAACCTTTCCATGTTCTTCCGCAAGACTTCCACTTGGTCCTCGGTGTACCCGAAGCGGGCGGCGGCTTTACGGTACTGAGAGTTCTCATCGGCGAGCATTGTGAGCATGGACCCTCCGTACAATTGCCTCTCCAGGCGCGTGATGTTGCTGAGGACGCTGGCCGACGCCGTGATCTGATCTCTGCGGAAGCCAACCTCCAGTGCTTTGCTAATCAACTTCCGCCCGGTCTGCGTGTCCAGCCCGTTCATCTGGTAGATGCGCTCCTGCAACTCAGCGCTCTCCGGGCACGGAGGCCATAGCACCTGTGAGTTCGTGTCCCCGTCCCGGCACGCCACGATGCCGCCATCCTGTTTAGCGAGTCGTTTCATCTGCCGGAGCACCTCAGTATTGTTGGGGATGCATATGAGCGTCGTGTGCTCGTGAACTACGTCAAACGAGCCGATCTCATCCTCCGTCAGGAACGTCTCGGGTTCGAGTATGTTTCCCGCTCGGAACTCAATGCCGGTACCCGGAGCTGCTGTCGCGATATTGGCTTTATTCCTCTCGATGACTTCTTTGCCGAGGTCCAAGCCAATGATCTTCGCCTGGGGAAACCGCCGCGCTAGGTCGAAGGTGATGCTCCCGGGCCCGCACCCAACATCCAGCAGTGAAAAGGTAGGCGGCAGCGCCTCGAGAGTGGGCATGAGGTAGCCCAGGCAGGTCGTCACATTGCGCAGCTCGAACGCTTTCAGGGTGTCCTCCTTGTAGCCGATATGGTATTCTTGTTGGTGCCCTGCCATCTGTCCGTCGGATGCAATAATCACGTTCTTAGTGGCGGCGTGTGCTCATGGCGCTTCAACTAAGGTAGGGTGCCTTGCCGGAAGCGGGAAGCAGGTTCCCATATTTGAGCTTGTGGCCTGCGAGAATTCCCATTCTCGGCTGGTGTTTCCGCTGGATGTATTCGGTACCTCCGCTGTACACCCTGTCCAGTGCATGTTGCAGACTAGCGGGGGAGCGGGGCATGCTGTTGAGCAAGTTGCAGGGGGAGAAATCCCATCGAGCAGATTTGAGCGGATTTCCCACCTCCGTGGTAGCACTCCTGATCTCTTGGCACCTTGGCATCTCCCACTTCCGGTCCATGTTGACAAATGTGGTGGGGAGGAACCTTGCATGGGGGCAAATCTGTGATCAAAATAAAGACACAATGATATTGGTGGTTTATTCATACTGTACCAAAGACAATCTTTTTACCCCCTTGGGCGGGTGTGGCCCTAGTAGTTGGCGTGTCACTGCTCCTCGAGACAGCCCAGGCCACCGCTTACACTCCCACATGGACTCCACTGTGAGGCCTATCAAAACCCGGTGATGGGGCGGATTTCCACACTATTTGCGCCCTACATGGCATTACCAGCGCTCATTCAGCCCATTCTTCCCGTGGTGTGGCGCCCAGAACCGAGCCGAAGCTGAACTGCCGCCGTCCCAAAGCCATGGGTCGTCAGGAAATAGACTCTGAGAAAGGACCGAGTCCTGCAACGGAACCTGTCTC
The DNA here is from genome assembly GCA_022530565.1 of Madurella mycetomatis. Classification (NCBI taxonomy): domain Eukaryota; kingdom Fungi; phylum Ascomycota; class Sordariomycetes; order Sordariales; genus Madurella; species Madurella mycetomatis. Next base: position 5,655,904 of record JAJTVB010000003.1, on the reverse strand, counting down.
TGACACAGAGTCCTTGCCACGTGATGCTACCGACGAAGAGATACGCAGCTTGCCGCGCGTAGTTGACCGCTTGCCCCTTGCAGCCTGGGCTGCTGCTCTTGTAGGGTCTGCAGAGCGATTCAGCTACTACACTATCATCTCCATATGGCGTGAGAATACCCCGAAGATGCCTAACGAGAATATGCATACTGACGAAGAAATACCTAGAAAACTACATGCAACATGACCGCCACTTCCGAGCCGTGCCCGGAGCGCTTGGCTTGGGCCAGTCAACTGCCACGTCCATATCAAACAGCTTTTTTGTCTTCTCGTTTTTGACACCGATGCTCTTCGCCGTCATCTCCGATGTCTGGCTCGGCAGGTATAAGACATTGGTTATCAGCTTCTGGTAAGACAATATTCAGCCGCCGGTGGCATTATCCATCCCAATGGCTAAAGCGTCGGGTTACTGTGTAGTCTGTTGATATGCGGGTCTTCGGTTATGTTTGTAACCTCTCTTCCAGTGGCCTTGGACCACGGTGCTGGGGTACCTGGATTAGCTGTCTCAATGTTTCTGATGGGGCTTGGAGTTGGAGGCGTCAAGTCAACGATATCGCCCTTCATAGGTGATCAATACGTGCAGAGGAAGCCCCAGCTGGCTCAGCAGAAGGATGGCACACTCGGCATAGTGGATGGTTCACGCACCATACAGTTTCTCTACAACGCTTTTTACTGGTTCGTACGCCATTGCTGGAACTACTGGTACCCTAGACCGAGACTGACCATCATAGGTTCACCAACATAGCGTCACTCTCGTCGATACCCGCCACGTTTCTTGAGCGGGAGTTTGACTTTTGGACTGCGTATCTTATGGCCGTCATCTCACTTATCCTTTCCTTGGCTGTCTTAATCAGCTTGAAACCCAGGCTAGGTCAGTCAGTTGGAGAACCACCCTCGTCCGGCTACCCCGTCGCTGACCTCGGGACGACTGTAATAGTCAAAGTTGTCCCCCACGAGAACAATCTACCGCGGGCCGTCAAAGTCATAAGCACCGCAGCTCAGAACGGATTCAAGCTAGACCATGCGAAGAACTCGTATCAGCTCGAAAAACATGGGCGCAGCGTTCCCTGGGACGATAGCTTTGTAGATGAGCTGAAGAGGGGGCTAATTGCATGCCGCGTCATGTAGGTTTGGCACTGCACCAGTCCGTCTGTTTTCTCGGTCTGACGTACCTAATAACCACTGCTAACTACCTTATCCTTCCCTAACTAGCTTCTCCTTCGCCTTCTTCTATCTGTCCATTACCCAGATGTACAACAACCTCATCTCCCAAGCCGGTCAGATGAATCTCCACGGGGTTCCCAACGACATGATTCAGGCCATGGCGGGCGTAGCCTGTGTTGTCTTCGGCCCTATCATCCAGGGCTTGTACAATTTTCTTGCGAAGCGCCGGCTCGCTTTCGGGCCCATTGCACGCATCTCGACGGCTTTCATAATCTGCGGTGGCGGAATGGCCTACGCCGCCGGCATCCAGAGGTTGATATACAATACCGGGCCATGTTACGATGCCCCACTTGCGTGTCCCGAGTCCGAATCCGGAGGCCTGAGACTGCCCAACGACGTGAACGTGTGGCTCCAGTTACCGGTATATGTAGCTCTAGCTATCGCAGAGATCTTTGGCTTAGTCACGGCTAGCGAATACTCGTACGAGAAGGCACCGAGGGGCATGAGGAGCGTGGTCCAGGCCATGGTGCAGCTGAGTGCCTGCATCGGAGCCCTGCTCGGTATAGCGATCAGTCCAGCTGCACGCGATCCCTATCTGGTCATCGTGTATGCTGTTCTTGCTGGTGTTATGGGGCTGTGCTCTGTCTTGTTCTGGTGGATTTTTCGGAAATACGACAAGATAAACGACCAGCTCAACTGCTTACCGGACGCCACCCCGGAGTCTGCAAGATAATTAAGGGAAGGTTACATAACCGAGATCAAGGCTTATGCAAGCCTTTCGCACTTCGCCACAACGAAATTGTGCGTGAGAGGCTCCAAAGAATAGAGGCCTGAGGGGGATGTCAAGGTTCTTGGTCTAGTCCGGTTTCGTTGTTCTTGCCCAGAGGCTGTGCGGGACGTCATTTGAACTCCTTAGCTACCCGTTCGACTATTCCGTCCTAGATATTGCACAGTTCGAAAAGTTCCAACATCGATTCTGGCGTGTGTTTGGTAATCTGGCAATGTTTACAAAGACATGAAAAAGAAGAATATTCTCCCAACGCAATACCATCCGTCGCCAAAATTCTGAAATAACTGAACAATCCCAGAAGTATATGGGGCGTATGAACTAGGGTGGTGGTGAAGGAGATTTTCCATTGGCAAGCTAAGACTTTCCGCAATGACATGACAACCAACGAGATTCGATATGTTGGTGAGAACCCGACTGTGTCTCCGTTGAGAGTGATATGGTACATGGGCCAACCGACATTCCCAATGGGCGAAGAAACTGCCCCTCTTCAAGGAGGAAACGGCTGGACTACCCTTTCCAGATGAACTAAACCACAACTCCACCATACTCCGCTAGTTGAAGAATACAAACTATGGCCGACTTCGGGCCTGGAAACGGAGAAAAATTCCAATAAGATCATCCCATGCCAACACTGGCGAACTCAATAGAGCAGCTCGGAAACCTGGTCCGAGAAATTATTCCCATCGTGTCGACCACCCAATCACCGCTATGCCATGTAACTTTATGCCGCAACAGACTCGAGCTTAGCCTCCCTTCCTCCTAGATTGGTCGCTTTGGCATTGGGGTTCTTTTTGTAGTAGTTGTTGATGGCCGACTTGATGGCATCTATTAAATGCGTGTTAGTGCGGAACGAGTCTTGGGGGGGTTGGCGTATCTCAGGGACCGACATACCTTCGGCGAGCATGCTGCAGTGGAGCTTGACAGGCGGGAGGCACTGAAAGGATGTGTTAGAAACGCTGCCACGAGCTTATAAAATGGGGTGAAACATACCAGCTCCTTCGCGATCTCAGTGTTCTTGACTTTGGAAGCTTGCTCGAGGGTCATGCCCCGAACAAGTTCGGTCAGATAGCTGGAAGATGCTCTATGAAATAAGTTAGCAGGGGGCTCAAGATGTCTAAATCAACGTAAGGTGCTAGCCCCCGAGAGGCCGAGAGACTCGCGGTAGATCTTGTGTGGTTGCGGGGAGCTTTGAAGGTATAAGATCGGGAGGTCCATGTTTCTGACTGCGGGGCAACCAATCCCGGCCACGGCCAACTTCGTCTTCCGACGTTTCCCCAGTGGACCGAAAGGAAATGGTCGGCGCGTGGTTCCCATCGAGAGTGTAGCGTAGCGCCACGACGGGCCAACGAAAGGCGCCGCAGAAATATCATCTGCTTAATCGCCGCTCTCTCCTTGTTGCCACAAGTCCACTCGGAGTATGCTCGGCGCTCCTCGGACGACCGGTAAAGTCACCTCTACGCCATCGAAGGATTGCACAGGGCCGACAAGAAATAGATCTTACATCGCGGAGCCGCATCCGAACGTCTTGAATCTGACATCGCTGATGACCTGAGTATCGGGGTCGACCTTGATATGGAGCCGCATAACATCGCCGCACTGTTGGCATCAAAACGGTTAGCGCAGCGAGCGCAATTGAGGGATATTAGGTCACGTACAGCCGGTGCTCCCACTAATCCTTCGCCTACCGACTTGTCCTTCTTGTCTAATGTACCGACATTTCGGGGGCGCGAGTAGTCTGCGATGTGACAGGTTAATGAGCTGCCAACCTCCCCGATACCAGTGGGAGAGCTAGGAGGATACTCACGGTCAAGAACCTTCTCATGGTAATGCCGCCTTGCAGGTTGTGCCACAAGCTGCGGCGCAAACTGCCGCGATGCGGGAATGGCGATGGGTCGTAGCGAAGCTGCCAGAGCTCGGCTAGAGACTGCGCGAACTGTCCTCGAAAGCATTTTTTTTCCCGCGTGTTTGTGCTTCTTGTTGCCGAATAGCAGGCGGAAATATCGCAGTTTGGATATGGAAACTGGTTGCTGATATCAACGTTGTAAGGTAATGGCGTGGATATTTGGTTGAGGAGAGATCGGGCCTGCCAAAAAAGTTCCTTGGATGCGGGACTTCAGTTATCCATAATGACCAAAGGGGCGAATTTCCGGCGTGGGTGGCCAAAGCTGCATTAACAAAGAGGGGGCAAATTCACAGCCAATATGGAGCTAATCTGTTAGTGCGGGCCAAGCATGGAGCTGTCCGAAAGCCGCTTGGGAAGCATGGGCGTCATGCCGACGTCGGCTGAAGCGGAGACAGCGGAGCATCGGCGGGTCAACGACCCCACATCCGCGGAGATAAGATCATCTGATACGGAAACCGAGATGCTTGCGTTCAACTTCTCAGTACAATATGGAACCTTGTAGACTACCTGTAAGGTAACACCTCTCTACGCGTGTATTCTAGAACATGCGCACAGAGTTCCCGCTTTTGGTACCTGGGATAGATTTGAGCAATCCAACAATCCAACAAACCTCCATAACGGACGATTCTCCGCTTATCTGTTGCCATCTATTCCATCGTGCTAACAACAGTGCTTTTCGTTAGTGGCTGCTAAGAGTACAATGCATCCGTGCGCCTTACGACATACCATGCACTCCAGCTTGGACCCCGCAGAGCTGCATCATCGCGGGGCTGGAGCCTGCCTGTTGCCCCGCGTCTCAGCTTTCTGCCTACCCAAGGTTAGGGCCGTACTTACCTACCTTTACCTGTAAGGTAGCCAAGTCATTTACATTTTCGGCTGGAGTTTGTCAGCGCGACTCCCCGAGAGATCTTTACTTACAGTACATATAGGTTTTCAACAACATCCTCAGTCAGCCGAGTGTCCTCAACTTAATTCTCCAGTCGGCAAAGTAACCCCTCCAAACATGGCATGCCCTCACATCGGACCAGCAAGTACGCATCCTTTTCCCTTTCCACAGCCAAAGGCGAAACTAACATCCCTGACAGACGTCTCCAAGCCGACGCCTGCCGACTCGGTATATCGCGAGGACTGCACCCAGTGTTTCGATTCCATCGTCCGTGAAACTCCTTTTTCTCCTACCTGTCGCACATCGTTGGACTAACAATCCCTCCCTGCCAGGATGACCCCGCTGGCCTGGATGTATGCCTCAAGTGCTTCAATGGCGGCTGCGCCGGCGACCGGAATCATGCAAAGCTGCATAGCAGCTCGCGAGATCACCCCCTAGTCCTCAACGTTCGCCGAACCCGCAAGATCATTGTTAGGGACGAGCCCCCGCCTAAAATGTCGAAGCTCGCCATCGCCGCCGAGACTGAAGCCGACCGTTATAACACGACCTTGACGGTCAAATGCCTCGAGTGCGGGATGGACAACATCGACAAGGCCAACCCTGCCATTGCTTCTGCCGTGGAGGGTATCATGAACGCAAACACATTTTCGCGGAAAGAGGAGGTGAAGGCGTGGGAGCAAGAGCTGACCAGCTGTGCCCACATCCTCAACCTCCAGCAAGGTTCACCCCGGCAGATTGAGTCGCAGGACCTAGGGCACTGTTCTAAATGTGATCTCAAAGAAAACCTCTGGTTGTGTCTGGAATGCGGAAATCTTGGCTGCGGACGCGCCCAATTTGGTGGGGTAGGTGGTAACTCCCACGCCCTCGCCCACTCCAAGGAGTCTGGCCACGGAGTGGCTGTCAAGCTTGGCTCGATTACGCCCGAGGGCACGGCCGATGTGTACTGCTACACCTGCGATGAGGAGCGAATCGATGGGGATCTCGGTACTCACCTGGCCAACTGGGGGATTATCCTATCAGAACGGCAGAAGACTGAAAAGAGCCTTACCGAGATGCAAATAGAGCAGAACCTGCGGTGGGAGTTCTCGATGACCACCGAGGATGGAAAGGAGCTGACACCGCTCTTCGGCCCTGGCTTGACGGGCCTCAAAAACCTTGGGAACAGCTGCTATCTCGCCAGTATCCTCCAGTGTCTCTACGACATGCCCTCCTTCCAGGAACGGTACGGCGACATTGCCGGCTCGCTTCCCGACGCGGCGGATCCCGCCCAAGATCTGGAGACTCAGCTTCGCAAGATCGGCGATGGCCTGCTCTCTGGCCGGTACTCAAAACCTGACTCGGACGTGATCGTTTCAGAGCACTCGCCTGAAGTTCCGCACCAGAAGGGTCTTCAGCCCTCGATGCTCAAGCATCTCATTGGCCGTGGCCATGCCGAGTTTTCGACCATGCGGCAGCAGGACGCATTTGAGCTTCTGCAGCATCTGATCAAGCTAATCACACGTTCAAAGCACCCATCGGGATTGACAGATCCCACACAGCCCATGCGGTTCATAATGGAGCAGCGCCTACAATGTCTTAGCTGCAGGAAGGTTCGTTACAGCAGCAACGAGCAGGACAGCATCTTCATCGACGTGCCCCTCGAGAAACTCCCAGCCGAAGAGGGCCAGGAACCAAAGTACAAGCCGGTCACACTAAAGCAGTGTCTTGACAATCTAACCGCATCCGAGATTGTTGAGCTGACATGCTCAGCGTGCGGTAGCCGGGATGGTTTCAGCAAGCGCCAGCTCTTCAAGACCTTCCCTGAGGTCTTGGTCATCAACGCCCGCAAGATGGCCGTGGTGAATTGGGTGCCTGTGAAGGTGGATGTCCCTGTTATCGTCGACGGGGCACCGTTCGCTCTGGACACATACATGTCCCACGGACAGCAGCCTGATGAAGAGGCTTTGCCGGAGGAGACCGGGTCCGCTGGCAGCAATGTGCCCAGCTTCGTGCCCAATGCGGAAGCTCTCGCTATGCTCGAGGGCATGGGATTCCCAACTGTTCGCTGCGAGAAGGCGCTGCACGCAACTGGCAATAGCGATGCGAATGCGGCCATGGAGTGGCTCTTTGGCCACATGGATGATCCGGATATCGACACGCCCCTCAATCTCGGAGGGGAGGCTGTCAGTGCTCAAGCAGCTGCTGACCCAGAGAAGATCGCAATGCTGGAGTCAATGGGACTCGGCGGGCCTCGCGCAGTTAAGGCATTGAAAGAAACCGGCGGGGATGTCGAGAGAGCGATCGAGTGGTTGTTCAGCCATCCTGACGACCAGGGCGAATCCGAAGAAGCGGGCGAGGCCGATGAGGCACCGAGCGGGAAATCGGCAGTGGCCGGAAGCAGCGCACTCCCGGCAAATTTCCAACTGCAGTCGATTGTGTGCCACAAAGGCACGAGCATTCACACCGGGTGAGACAGGCGCTCGCGCTAGCCCCTTGGGTGGGATCAAAGCTAACTTTGCTTAGGCATTATGTCGCGTTTATCCGCAAGAAGATTGGCGACGAGCTTTCGTGGGTACTTTTCAATGACGAGAAGGTGGTCAAGGTTGTCGACGTGGAGGAGATGAAGAAGTTTGCTTACGTTTACTTCTTCAAGCGAGTCTAGGGTGGGACGGACCTTGGGGGGTAAGGAGGGGAGACAGAAGGTGAAAAGACAACGCTGCGAGCGAACTGTAGAGTAAAAGAAGGGCCTCGAAAAGGATGATTTAGTATAGAGCAGAGTACCCCTATTGCAAATGATACAGCCCTCGTTACCCTACGCGTACGGTGGGGACAACCTTGTTCACCACTTCTCCCCTTGAACAAATAATGCCGTCCTGTACCTATCCCATCTTGTAAACTCCCGGGCCATTTCCCAACTCCCAAACGTGAAAAACTCTGTATATTATACACAAAACAGTCACCCAAACCAAACCAACCGGGTCGCTCGGCCGACCTCAGTCCTGTAACCGGTAACTAACCAGGGTATCCACCCGGTGGCTTGCCGTGCTGAAGCCGCGCAGCTGCACCCGCTCACCGTTGACGATCTCCTTGGCGTCGCTATCGCCCCATTCGACGGGCACCTCGCTTGACGCGTCGGCGTAGACGAGCACGTTGAATGTGCAGTCGCCGGAGAGCTGGGGGAGGAAGGTGACGGAGGCGGTGATTTGGCGGAAGATGGCAGCGATCTCGGCTTGGATCTCGGCCTCGGTCTTGTCCTCCTTTTCTGCTGCCGCCGCCGCTGCCAAGGACGGGGTAGACGAGTTCTCTTGGTTGGGGGCGTCGGTTGCGGAGGGGCTGGTTTTGGATTTCGATTTGGTCTTTGGCTTGGCGAAGATTTGGACCTGACGGTTTGTGTGTGCCTCTTAGCAAGTGGAGTCCGGGAAAACGAGGTAGGGATGGGAAAACCGGAGGGAAAACATACGTCAAATTGCCACCGCTCGACATGCTCGCCCGTGTCCTTGTCGGTGATGACGATCACGAGCTTCGAGATCTTCCCGCCCACCATCCACTTGTCCAGCTGCGACATGATCTTCTTGATATAGGCGCGCACTTGATCGTCTGACGAGACAAGCATATTGAGGCCATATTTTTTGAGGGCGGTAAAGTCCTCGGCGGGGTAAACGCCTCGTTGGAAGCTGTGTGGTCGTCAGTATCCGGGCGTAGAGCGGGCATCGTAGTAGCTTGCGGTCATACAGGATTGTGTGGATCGAGTACTGGAACTATTTTTGGGGGGGGCGCAAGGAAAGGATGGTTAGCTTATAATTCATGGCGTTTGCAATGGAGCTCATTTGCTGTTTATTCGGAAATGCAGCGACTCACAAACTCGGCGACAAGCTTTGCGCTCCCTTTGAGCGACAGCTTGTGCACCTTGGACTTGTCCTTCACGGGCGCTGTGGCAGCCATTTTTTTCTTCCCGCTTGCCGTAACCTTGATTGCGATGCGATCACGGTGTCTGCCGCAGCGGATGTTGAACGGAACACTGGAAGGTGGAGTGTTTACTTTTTTTGGGATAGCCCGGGGTGAAGCCCAGCGTTGCCAGGGGCTGCGGGGCCATTTTCAGCGGGGTCATCGCCAAGGCCAGCTAGAACCAGCGGCATGGCGTTGGGATGGGCTGCCAGGCAAGCACAGGCCTTGCCCTGTCAAAGCCAACCCCAAACCATAGTACAGTACAGTATAACTAAAGCTGGTTCCACGGACCTACCTGTATATTGCAAAACCATGGAGCACCATCTGTAATAATGGGCGTAAGGAGCATCGGATTTCGGCATACTGCTATAACCACAGCGGTTGAATCCGAGTAACGGAAGAGCCGGCAGCGATGCAGGAAATGCACTCTGGACTCGCTCCGAATGCAGTACGGCCTGGTGTTTATTCTTGTCGGCTACTACATCATGATGCCGCTGGCATAGAGGGATACGATATACGTCTCATCGTCACCGTCATTAGTCTGCTAAATATCGGGGTCCGGGCCATGCTAGCCCCCCTCCCCATTAACCTCCCAACCCGATCCGCCCGTGGCCAGACTCCTGAAAACGTGACGCAGGGTATAACTACATGATCTCATATCGGTCCCACCATCAAACCCGAGATATCCAGAGACCGGGCCCATTGGATGTGAGCGGGTATGCATATATACGTGAACTACGGGCCACCCTTCAGCGGACGTGGAAGAGATGAGTTTTGGGTGTCGCAAGGTTGATGGTGATCCGGGTGAAATCTCCCAGGAACTCATCTTCGGCTACGAGGCGGCTGATTGATCCTCACAACCGTCTCTCCTGACTCATGGAAGTTGATATACTCGCGGTCGGACCCCTGCGCGGATCCTGGAGTGTTCGGTTGGTTGATAGATGGCGTGCTCGGAGGCATAGGCCAGGGCATTTGGCCAGGCGATAGCGCCGCGCTCATGGCGCTACCCGTGCTAACGCTACTGAAGCTCCCCCTGCTTAAACGGGCATCGGCTGCCGGTATGACGCGAGGATCTCCTGGTTCGTACCGCGGGCGTCCGGTATACACGACACCTGGAGATAACATGCTCATCGGCGAGATAGGCGACACCGGAGAGGGGGTAAAGGCGCTGCTGACTGCGGAGTAGCCCGTGAAAGTTGATATTCGGTTGCTGTTCCGTCTAGCTGCGGCAACCGGAACGAGAGGGCGGAAATCGCCTTCCTGGCGCATCGGCGGTTGCGATTGTTGGCTGCGTTTATCGCCAGAAGCTGCGGCGGCTGCAGCCCCTGTCGCTGCCGCGGTTCCAGGACCGGCACCCAGCAAAGTATTATGGGTATTTTCGCTGCCAGCCGCATTTACCCCATGGGTGCCCCCTGGGCTACCAGCCCCACCAGCCTTGGCGAGTGGTGCCAGCATCTTCTGGACTAAGGCCGACCGTCTAAACTTGAAGAGAAGGAGGGCGAGCAGCGCGAGAAAGACAAGCAGGCCCACTGTTTCAGTTAGCCCCACGACGTCGACAGATGATCCGGCTGCGGGGAGCATGTGAGAACTCACCGACGATCCCGGCTATTGCGCCCGGCGGCAGGCCGTTATTCGATGAGCCAGTATTATCACCGCTAGGAACCGCAGCCAACCCACCCAACCCTACGTTCCCTGGACCAGTTGACGAATCAGATTGCCCTGGGTCTTGAGAACCAAAACCAGGATACTCGCTGCCGGCCGGAGGTATTGTGGGACTAGGTCCGGCCCCTCCGGCGATTGTCGATGCTCCGCCTCCATTACCATCATGATTCCGCGACCCTCCGCCGTTGGTGGCCGTCGGATCGTTCGTGTCGTGTCCAGGTTTATCCACCTTCACGGGGTCCACCGTCTGCTGCGTCGCCGTATTCGTTGAGCTTCTTGGTGGGGGCTGGGCTGGGACAGGGGGAGTGGTTGGAGGGGGAGGACGCTGCCCCGGGATAGTAGTCGCTGGTGGTGGTGGTGGTGGTGGTGGTGGCGGCGGCGGCGGCGGCGGCGGCGGCGGCTGGACATGCGGCCCTCCGTTATCCTCACCATCGCTGTCGTCATCTTCCGATCCACCCCAGCCGGGATTATCGCGCCCGCCTCCACGTCCGCCTCCACGCCCGCCTCCACGTCCACCTCCACGTCCACCTCCACGCCCGCCCCCACGTCCACCTCCACGTCCACCTCCACGTCCACCTCCACGTCCACCTCCACGCCCGCCTCCACGTCCGCCCCAACGGCCACTTCCGCCTCGCTCGGAACTATCTTGCGTGTTTACGTTGTTGCACGTTGGCTGATAGAAGGAACACCATGGATTGGTAAAACCTTGCCTCTTCCAAAAGGAAGCCACCCCGTCTGTTAGACGCATCTTCTTCCGTGTCCGCCGCAGGCTACCGGGGAGAAATGCTCATTATACCATCACTGCAAGGATCGATAGTTAAAACCTTGATCGTCGTCCTCTCAGTCGTTTCCGATAGTTATGAGGCTCGATTCTAGATGAAATAAACGAGAGACAGAGTTTCGCTGGCCGCGCAAGATGGGAAACGAGTGTAGGCGCGTGAAGAGCGGAAAGGCCCCAAGGCCCGCGACGGGCTGACAGTCCCAAAGCCTTAAAGCGAGAGAGGGAGGGGACACAGGGACTGGGCCAAAATCAGGGTTGCATCGAGGGAGTGGCTTGTGCCGAGAAGGGGCAAAGACTGCTTGGCCTGCATAGTGAATGCGAGTCTGCCCCTTGCGTCGTGTCTCGCGCTTAGCCAGGCTAAGAGTTGCACAGACGGAACATAAGATGAGCGCATCGGTGCTAGCACATCCTGGAGCCTGATACTGCCTCAGTCTCTGGATGTCGCCCGACCGTCGACCCGGGGCCGGCCCCGAGCATCCAAAGCCCGGGCCTTGCGAACGAAACCAAACAGAACGGAACGAAACAGGGGCTTTTATTAGCGTGACATGACGTCTGGTTCCTCAGGTTAGCCTAGAGGTTTTCGAGCCGCTCGAACTCGATGTGGGGTTTCCGGGGGACGCCAGCGAATGGCACGGCAAAGGTTCCTGACGATCAGCCGGCGCCAACCCACTTCAGCCCTGATGGAGCAGACCCCTCGAAATGTTGATTGAGAACGTGGAGGTGAAGGCGGCAAACCAGGGGTAAGAAAAAAATAAAAATAAAAATAAAAAAAATCAAGTCCCCTCACTTCATGGGTTCTTAGACTTGTTCATTGGGGATTTCCCGACTGAGCTTTCATGCGAATGCTAAGGGGGGCATCCAAATCCTAGTCCTTCTGCGAAGCAGCGGCCAAGATTGGAGCACGGCCCGGTCAAAGCGGTAGCTGTGGCTGCCGTCTGCTGACGGGTCAACTGAGGGAACGCAAGCAATTTGAGAAGCGAATGGAGGGGAGGAGCTGCCGGTCACCGACTTTACGCGAAGGAACCTTGGACGGCAGGCATGCGGCTTGGCTGATGGATCTGCACGTGGGAAATTGCGCCATCCCCAGAAAACGACAAGGCCCCGTTTCTTGCGACACTTCGGGTCTTAAGAGACAAGCATCGCACCCCTATCACGGTATGTTAGGCGGGCTTCCTCCATGCGGCTAGAAGTCACATACGGGTAGTAGTGATTAAGAGCACAGTCCATGTCCAATATTGTTCTTTAAGCCTCTGTCTCATGAAATTCCTAATCTACAATCGCTCAGGCGACAATAACCCGATAAGGGGAGGGGGGGGCGCAATCGTCAATCCCTTCGGCCTCTGCCTTTTCTAGGCTTCTTGCGCGCTTTCCGGGCGATCTGCTCTGGTTGAGTGTTCTCGCAACTCGCTCGCGGGCTTGGTCGCGGATTTATCAAGCCTCCACCCGCTCGAGCGCCGGTCCCCCAAGCCCCGGCTGCGGCGACGGGCAGCTGACTTTGTGATGCCTTAAACGAGGAGACCGGGAGCGAGGGAAAGGCCTCCCGCACCTCGCTGTTGCGTCGGGAGAAATTCGCATTGTATCCTTCATTCCTCCAAGAACCATCTTCGCCACGGTACTCCACCGGCCGCATACCTCGACGGTACCGCTGCCCGTGATCTACGTGGAACATCTCCCGTATCCCAGGCAGACCGTGGGCTCTGCCCATCTCCCTTGGCGTAACGAGCTCAGGATCGCTAGACCGAATGTCCAAACTAGCGCCGGCGTCCCAGAGGAGCTCCAACGTCTCCACCATATCCCCTTCGCGATCGACCCCGTTGTTGGCGAGCACCTCGTGCGTAGACATTCTCCTGTAGGCATCCGCATCGTTCGGTTCGACCCCGTGGTCGAGGAGGAAGGCCACCAACCGATGGAAGGCGAAGCGGCTCGCGACGTGTAGGGCACGTGTGGTCCATCCGCCAAACCCGTGGTGTACGACGGGATTTGCATCTGTGGCGTAGTCGAGGAGACAGAGAGCAGCGTCAAACTCCCCCTGGGAAATGGTCGTGTACAGCGGCGTGTGGCCGTCTGCATTGCGGGCGAAGGGGTCCGCGCCCCGAGAGACGAACAAGGCAATGGCGCCGCAGATGCTGCGCGGCGCGGCCATGTGCAACGGAGCCTGACTACGAGGACTGCAGTTGATCGACTTCCAGCAGCGGTGATCGCATTCGTGGTGGAATGATGTCTCTATCGGGGCCACTGGGTCTGCGCCAAAGTCGAGCAGCGCAGCGATGGTTCCTGTGATTCTTCCGTGCCAGAGGGGGTCTGCTCTCGGAGTAGGCTTGAGCGGCGGTTTGTAGGAAGCCGGGCGAGGAACGGGATTGTGGTATAAGGTAACCAACCCGTAGCATTGCGTCCGGAGCTGTGGTTGTCTTCACAGACGCCACTGGCAGGGGGGGTTATGTCGAGTCGACCGTCGTGCCATTTGAGTCCATCACCCAAGTAACAAAGAAACTCGTCTAATTTCTGCCATCGCTGCCTTCCCCCAACGGTAATATGGATTGCTGCTGGTCCGTATACGGTCACGGTGTTGGCATCGGTCACAAGCCAAGAAAACACGGGCCGTACGTGGGAGCGCGTAGTTGCAGGCGATGCGCAGCGCCAAGTTGGGCTCTCGCTGGGAGTTGCTTCTACTTCGGAGACGAGCCAGCACTCGGTGGAGGGGCGTCTGGTCCGGGTAGTTTTCTTCGAGATGGTTGAAGTTGCATTCGACCCGCATTAGATGGGCCGCAACCTTCGGTGCGTCAGCGATAAGGGTGAAGTCAAGAAAGGTGGTCGTTTCAAAGCCGTTACGTGGGATAAATCCCCTAAAGTCTAGCCTGTCCCGGTACTTATCCGTCAGTCGATCAATAATGGCGCCAGAGTTTTGCTTTGCCGCGTGTAGGAATAGCTAAACGAGACAGGACACAGCCGCCGGCGGATTTGGGTCCTTTGCAGCCTGTCGGCTGATGTGGGTGTCGATCAGATGATAGATGAATAAGTTGTAGAATCTCCGTGACAAGCGAGTTACTGAATCAAGGTCTCGAACGGACGTGAGCCGCCCAGTGATATTGATCAGGACCTCGTTTGGCAACTGTTGAAACACATACTTATTGCCCGTCATCTTGACCTGACTTGTCGAGTTATAGAAAAGTGCAACAATTTAGAAGAGGGAAAATGTGGGAAGAGAGTTATTTGACGAGATGGGCCGTATTGTGGCGGAGAGGATGCTCGAGGAAGTCTGTCAGGAGAGGCAGGACGTTTACAAATTTTAAACATAAGTACCATTATCGAGGGAAACAAAGACAGGCATACGCGAGCTCTCTACAGCATTACCGAAGGAGCAAGGTAAGCCTAGTTCCACTATTAAGGTGCAAACGTCAAAACAAATTTCCCGCTTTAACGGTCTCAATTTCCTTGAGGTGCACAATAAGCTAGAACATTAGGCGACGCGATACCCATTTCACGCTCCAGATTGTCAGCATTGCACCTTCGTTTATACCTACATGTGGAAACGCACGTAGTGACGGCATTCCTTGACAATTGGGGTCGACGTCGGTGGTCAAGGTCTGCGGATCTAAACTCAGCTGATCAGCAGGGGTTAAATTTACTGCAGCATGGATTGCTGTACTTTTAGCTACCCGTAAGTACTTCACGCCCTAACTCGAACGAGAAGATCGCGGTCTGCTTCTCTTAATCCTCATTGTGAACTAACGTGCAAACTTTAACCTGGCTAAACCTTCCGAAACCCCCGGTTACCGATTCTAGCCACAACTCCAACATGCTAGGGACTTGTCCAAGAAACACAACCCCATTACACATGTCTATGTGGCAGCGGCCCTTTGAACTGAACCATAAGCTGGGATAGACAGTGGTCCAAGATCTATATACAGAAAAAAATTGAGATGCCACGCGTTTCGGTGGCGCCGTAACAGGGCGACTAAAAGTATATCCAAAAAGCCCACCGGAATGAATTAAAATAAAAATCATCACAGCCATTTGCTAGTCGTATCCCGCTCCCCGTTGCCAAACGCTGCACACAAGTCTGTCAGCAACAGCCGCAAGTATATCACTCCCTGGCACGTCAACTCACCTGGTTCCAGGTTGCGGCTTGTTGTGTTGGGATTGATGCCCAGAAAGGTTGGAAGAAGAACCCGACGCTGCGAACGGGCTCGGCGCTCTGATACTGCCACTCGGCTTATTCCTTAAGTGTTGTATATCCGATGAGTAGGAAGCCACAGAGGGGGCGGCCGGAGCGCGGAACGAACTTCGGACCGAGTTCCGCGCCGAGTTGCGAACTGAATCTCTGGCCGAATAGCGGGTGGATCCCGCTGTCCCTGGGCGGGCCGCAATGTTTGCATGGTTCGACATGCCTGACTCGTCGTCATCGAGGTCCAGAGTAGGCTTATATGGCGTGCCGTCCCCACGGGCTGTGGCCGCCAGCGCGTCAAGCTCGCTCGTCGTCGCGATGTGGGTCTGGGATTTCATGAACGATGTGCGGTCGTCGTTCATGAACTGGTATCGGGTGTCCGGGTTATTGTGGAAGAGAACGACGCCGGTCGTGATGATGAGCATGAGGAGGAGGATAAGCGCGAAAGCAGCATTGGCAATCCACAAGACGACCCCCACCACACCAATCACTAGCCGAGGGAGCCCAAATACATCGGTAAAAACAAACAAGAAGATAGCGTTGACGAAGTTCATAGCGCAGATAGCGATGTTGAACGAATTCGTACTCTTGTCCATCCAGGGCCTCAAGACACTAGCCGCAATGAGCGCGGCGGCTTCGATGATGATGAGGGCGATCGCCTGGGCAGTTCCGGAACGCTGAGCGAAGGCAATAAACATGCCCTTGACTAGAACATAGGCGAGGACCGGAACGATAAAGTAGTATGCCGACGCGCGGAACTGCACGTACAGGAAACCCCATTTGTTCAAAGCCCGGGGGTCGGAGAAGAGGATGTAGGCGGGATTTCGGTGGAGAGAGACAGAGCGGCGAGCCATGCGGATAACCCGGTATGCGGCGTAGCTCAGCGTCAGGAGCATGCCAAAGAAGAAGAACACGGCCAGCACGATTGCTCCAGCCGAGTCATTCTGCGTAAACTCCCACAAGCAGAGGATCGTCATCTGAGGGAAGCCAATGAGCACCACTCGATAAAGGATGCCTATCAACAGTCAGCCGGCTGGACGGTCATCGAATGCTTGAGGGCTGCGTCGCATACCCTTGAGAACAGTCAGCCACCCAGCGCGAAATTCGGAGAACCTATCGCCCTTGATCAGCCCCGCCCTTGCGGCGAGCTCACACAAGCCCTTGAAAGACAGCACAGCAAGAGCCGTTAGTACTACGAAAATGTAAAAGAAGGTGAGGCCGGTGAGGAAAAGATTGGTGGTCTCGATGCCCTCGCGGAAGGCGACTCGCTGAATCCCGTAGACGATATAACTTCCGAAGGATGTCTGGATATTCGATCGCTTCGCGAGGCCCACCGCCGGCTCTATTGCTGGCAGAGCACGCTTGACCTTCTCAACCTGCACGGACACTGTGTGGAGGGTGTCAAGGAGGGCAGATGCCTGGCCGCCGGTAGATCGTTGGTACCACGTCAAGATGTCCTGGATGAAGGGGACCCTGATGATGCCCATACTCCACTGGAAATCCTGGGTCCAGGACTGGACGACCGGAGGCAGCGGCACACTGCACAGACCGAGTATGGCCTGGGCCTGGAAGTAGCTGAAGAGGGACAGAGTGTTGGCCGCGATGTGAGACGCGGCGTTGGAGAAGCCCAGTCCGGAAACCACGGCCGACGATATGAGTGCGAGGCCCGCCACGGCGGCGGCTGCCCATTTCACGCCAATTAAATCAACTACTTCAAGTTAGCAGGATGCCCAACATGACTGTTGGCTCAAAGCCGTACCTGTCTTTCCATTCGAAATATCAGCCTCGACACAGGCAATGCTCTCGCCAGCCCGATCGCCACTGGTCATATTGATATAGACCCTGACTGTGGCATCGAGATCGGGGAGGGTATATGCAATACCAGGAATCTGCGCGATGGCGTCCCTGGTGACAGGAAGATTGAACGGATGGTCCATCCGGCCGGATCTCATTGGACATAAACCAGGGAGATTCGAATTGCATGGGTTGACCGTTGTCCGAATAACCTCGTACCCATAGGCCAAGATAGTGATGTCGAAAAGAACATAGCCTTCGATAGACGATATCGCGATCATATTGACGGAAGCCGTGAGATTGTTGGGTGTGAAAACCACGTCGAAGAGGCTGGCTGTGAACTCTGAATTTTCCTGGCACGCCGCCAGCGAACTCGATCGGAGAACATCTTCGGCGCCAGCAGGGAGGACGACGGCGGCAAGAGAGAGGAGTAAGAACGGGTTCATCGACGGGAGTTGCATCTTTGCTGTGCGTTCGCCAAGGGGGCCGGGGGATGTTCAATCGGATCTTCAATGTGTCGCCTGCGCCTGGTCTGGATAGCGGCCTGGTCCGGTGCGAATAATCAGACTGACATCCTCATGTGTTCCTCGCGCTCCTTCTCAGCTTGAGCGCAGCGATGGTTTCTGTTTCTTTCTGTTCGAAGTGTGGGCCGGTTGGACGTGAAGAAGGCCGGAGGGTCAGAGAGTCGGTGGTTGGCCGCCCAAGCAGGGGGTGCCCGGTGCGAAGCGGGGAGGGGGCCTTGGGAAAACGAGCGACGGCAGCCGGCGAACGTGTGCTAGTGTCGGAAAACCATCAAACAGATGTTGTTTCGATGGCTGATGATAAGACCACGATGCAGCGAGTTGCAGCGCTGTGTCGGAGAGACGTTGAGAACGAGCGAAGCCAATCCGGTATGGAAAGAACGGCGGGGCGAGCGTACGTATTGGTTCCAACCAAAGAGCAGCAACGAGAACAGGGCAGCTCGTGTTGGAGTGCAAGAGTTGGTCCGGGCCTTACAGGGGCGGGGAGAGTGACCTAATGACCGATGCAGGGCGCTAGAGCGGGTTTGGGCTGGCCAACACGAGATGATGTGGCTGAGTCGGTAAAAAGCCAGAGCAGGCACGAAAACAGAAGCGCCAAGACGGCTAACAATTGTTCGGATGGCATCCCCCAGGGCGCATAACACGCACCCCAAGGCTGTCTGTGGGCATGCCAGCAGGAATGAGGTCATTGGCGTTAGTGAGGCAATAAGGGTGTCCTACTGGCCAACAAGATTATGACCGGTCCATCGCAAGCGTTTCGAGAGACGGGTTCGAAGACAGACTGCTTTGCAGCTCGCGGGCTTTACTCGTCACATCTTGCAGTCCGCTGGCGCAATTAAATACAGCATTGTGTTTCGCAGTGACGTTTTGGGGTCCGCTGGGAAGATAACCACGAACCGCTGAATTGTTCTGCCGCTGAAGGATTGGAAGCCAAAACGAAACACGACCGCCGGAGCGCCAAGCCGATTGGATCACCGATCCTTTCAGCAAGGTTAATCTGACATCAGGCATGTGGGGCACTCAGGCACGAAAGTACTATACACTAGCAGACGCCTCTTATTAATATTCCTCAGTGATTGGGTCTGGGCTCAGCCATTAGTGTGTACATACATGTACCTGTTGCCACTCGCGCTGAGAATACAGCTAGGTCGAGGCAAGAACGCGACCGGAGTATGCAACGAGGCGGGTTTTGAAGAGAAGACGCAGGTTATGAACACATGGGATGCACACGTACGATATCTGGGTGTGCCCGTAGTTGTCCTACCGAGTTGTGTGTGTAAGCAGTCCGCCTAAAGGCCCGGCTATCGTGTAACTGAAACTCGCCCTTCTTTAAAGAAGGCAAACTGCGCACCCTGTCCGACTTAGCTCCTTAGGCGGCTGAACCTAGCAGAAGACCTAGGATGAACGGCCACTTTCAAGTCAATTTGCAAAACTCATTCGTTGAAACTGCCTCCCAGTCTCCCAAAACTCCAGCCGTGTTGAGTGAGGATCAGCTTCTCGGAACCCTGTCAACCCTCAGGTCAGGCTTGCGGCGCGCCAGCAACAGCCATCAATTCTTGAAATCCGTACTCCTCCATATCTCCTCATAATCCTTTGCCGTTTCCGCTAGCTCACCACTAAGCTTCTTCATCTGCGCGCCGGTATCACTACCCAACGGCAACCTCAATCTTCGTTTCTTGTCCTTGAACAACCCTTCCCCCGCGACGTACTCCCAGATCCTCGCCGCTCCCTCGACCGGATTCCCCAACTGCCGCCCATTGAACTCGGAAAACGCCTTCCTTGCTTCGTGTGCGACTGTCCCTTCGTACACAGGCAGCGCCGGGGCCAAGTTGGCACCTCCCGCCGGGCCGGTCAGGAATGCAGTGCGGAAGTACCCCGGTTGAACAATCACGGCGTGCAGGCCAAAGGGGGCGATCTCGGCGTCGAGAGCCTGCGTGATGCCTTCGAGGGCGAACTTGGTCGCACAGTATACGCCGTTGGATGGGTATCCGTGCAAACCACCGATGGAAGAGAGGTTCATGATGGTACCAGAGTTTTGGGCACGCAGGCCGGGGAGGAAGGAGCGGATCGTTCGGAGGATGCCGAAGACGTTGATATCGAATTGCAACTGGACAAGCGAGTCTCTTCGGAGGGTGTGTCAGTCCAATCCGGCGGGGATTTTGCGGCTTTGACCATTGTGGCACAGCTTGAATACTTACTCCGTCTCCTCAATGGCGCCCATGTAGGCATATGCGGCGTTGTTGACAAGCACGTCGACCCGCCCAAAGGCCGCGAAGGCCTTTTCGGCATGTTGGTTCATTTCCTCCTGAGAGAAGGAGAGATCGAACTGCAGGACCTTAATGCCATCGACTTTGAGACTCTCGGGGATTTTGGACGGGGATCGGACCGCGGCGATGACTTGATCACCTTCCTTGAGTGCCTTAAGAGCGAGCTCTAGACCGAAGCCGGTATTGGCGCCGCTGATGTGCCAGACGCGGGATGCCATTGTTGTCGCGATTGTGGACTGGGCACAGTATAAGCCTTGCGAGAGAGGCCTTCAAGAGTAGGTCACGCCAAAACTGTGTGTTCGGCTCAGGTTTTGATAGTCTTGTGGTGAAGATAGTACCCATGATTTTAGTTTGGTTCATTAAACTACTGCCTGTTATTTATACACGGGTATTTCTTGCGGTCTCGCAAGTCCCTGGCCTGAATCTAGAGGCTCGGATGTTTGAAAAAAAAATAAAAAAAAAAATAAAAAATAAACGGCAATAACTTAGCCTACCATCGCCGAAAGCTTGCGTTGTGCCAAGGCGGCTTCCATCATATCGCCGATCGATGGTAGATGGTCAATGGTCCCCGCTTCTGCCGTGACTCAGCAACATACAGGTATTGTCTTGTACCTGACCAGCTGGTGCGCTGGATTGCTGATTCAGCGTCCCTTAAGTCCCTGCAGTTCGAAAGGGACCAGCTTGCGGTCTCGGGGTCTAGATCGCGGCTGGGGTTGCTATTGAGTACCCAAGATGTGCCAAATACCGCACGTTGAGGAATAAAGAGGCACTTAGGGCAGGCACCCCGCGTTTGGCAACAATCATTCGGGGCTATCCCACTGCTGCCGCACTGCTCGTCCCTCTTTGCCATTTTGGGCCCATATCGCTTCCAAATCTCCCATCCGAACCCGATTTTCCCCCGCGTGATTTTGTGGCCCTGCATCCCCACGTCGTTGTGAGTTCGCGTCGGAGGTCGTAGATGCTCACCCCACGTATATTCCACCATCATTGAAGGCAAGCACATTGCTTGATTTCGCCAGCACTCATCCTGCGACTCGACAGAGGATGCATTGGACGTGAACATGGCATGTGGGACCTTTCTGCGCCTGGTAGGGAGGAACATTTTCGCAGCTGAGGGGGATGGCTGAAGAGTAGCCACCTCGCGAGATTTATTAGTTAACATAGGATGACGCCGCATCCATCGGGCCTTCCAATGTTCAACTTAACGCCGTCATGGGAGCATGGGTACGGTATTGACACCTGACCCGGCTAGCAACTGAGAACCCGGTCAACCCAGGAGGGCCAGACGGCGACCCACTTCTTTGGTTTATCTTATCTTATCGCTTCTATGCGCTTCAAACCGTTCCTAGAAGCGCTGACAGCCCCCTCACAACACACATCCATTGCTTCTTTCAGTAGCTTCTGACCTTTATCGCCAGCCTCTGTCTGAGAAAGCCTCTGGACCTTTGACTGCCAAACGGGTCCGGGGCGTCCAACTCACAAAGAGGATAAAGCGCGCTAGAATTTGCTGCACCGCAAACCCGCAATCCGTCTCGCCGAAAATGCGGTCGGTTTGACCTCCGCAGTGCCTGTCTACCCCTCTTCGTTGTCTGCCGCCCAGCCGACAAAGCCGCTCTGCGCATTGGCAGCCCGCCAGCATAACGGCCTTTTACTTTGCGACCCGAATCACTCGTGCTTTAAACAGAGCTAGGCTCCCCGAGTTTCGCGGGTGGCGGCAACCCAGCAGGGACAAGGTGATCGGATTGATCTTTCATCTGACTACGCGCCTCGCGTACGCCTCACTGAACATGCCCTCGGCAAGAAAAACTACTGCCCCGGCCACTTCCGCACAGTCTGCCCCAGCCAAGACGACCGAGCCCGTTTCGAAAAAGCGCAAGATGGACGGCGCCGAGCAAAAGTACTACGCAGTTCGTGCGGGCTACAAGCCTGGTGTCTACACTAGCTGGGCCATTTGCCAGCAGCAAATCTCCGGTTTCAAGGGAGCCGTGTGTATGTTTTCGCTGCGCCGTTCACCCCGCAATTGGCTCGCTAACGTCTCGAACCAGTCAAGTCCTTCCTCTCTTATGAAGACGCCTCGGCCTTCGCCGCCGGCCGCGACCCCCCGTCGACGGCTAACGATAAACCGGATAGATTCTACGGCGTGGCTGTCGGACGTAAACCCGGCGTGTATACGGAGTGGACTAAGGTGCAGGAGGCGATCATTGGGTGGAAGGGGCCCAAGTACAAGAAGTTTGAGACGAGAGCCGAAGCCGAAGCTTTCGTCCGCACCTACGGGAAAACCGTAACCATGCCAGACGTCTCTGGGTTAGATGGAGAGGAGGCCGAGGTACCGCCCGCCAAGAAGGCCAAGAAGGCAGCCAAGCCCACGCCTTCCGGCGCGAACGTGCTGGTCGTCTACACGGATGGAAGCAGTCTGGGGAACGGCAGATCCGGCGCTTCTGCCGGCGTGGGAGTCTTCTTTGGGGTAAACGACCCGAGGTGCGTAGCCGACGCGTTCTATCTGACCATTTCCCCAGTCATGTGCTGACAGATCTCCTCAAATAGAAACATATCGGAACGGCTGGAGGGTCCGGTCCAGACGAACCAGCGGGCGGAATTGACAGCCATTCTCCGAGCTCTCGAGGTCGCCGATGATACACAAGACGTCGAGATCCGTACCGACAGCAAGTACTCCATACAGTGTGTCACGGAGTGGTACATAAACTGGGAAAGAAACGGGTGGAGAACCCGAGACGGTCCTGTCAAAAACCAAGACTTGGTTCAGGCGATCCGCACGCAGCTTGAGCACAGGGAGAGCCAAGGGGGACAGACCCAGTTCATCTGGGTTAAGGGGCATGATACCGACGTGGGCAATATTGCGGCGGATCATTTGGCGGTCGAAGGCGCAAGGAAGTGATACCCATCCTCGGCGGCTCTAATTTCATCTGAGTTTTGCTTTCAGTAGTAATTATGCGTCTGCGCCGATTACATACCCGTACTGGAGTGTTCTTTAGCATAGGTGGATATCTCCTTCTAATCTATGTGTTGCGGTTGTGTTTTATTTCGAGCGATGGCTTATTATGGATTGCTTGGGACGTGATCCCCGAGAAACGCATCAAACGATCTCCAACCACAACAGACAATCATTCAACTTTATTTCTAGCAAGATTCTGGTATCCCAACCACAAATCCATCAACACCGCACTTCGATGATAGGAAGGGAACGTCTTTAGTATCTTGCGCTGTGCAACATCGCATTCACAGCGCCAGAGTGCGCACGTGTAGTCCCTACACAAATGGGTACAGTACCATGGCCTAATCACCCCCTTATAGCCTTAGCAGTGACCACAGGAAACTGCCTGCCCAGCTCGCCAACTTTATTCCGCGGTCGTGGGTCACGCAACACTGCGGATCGCGCAACAACCGAGTACCAACCAACTCTTGCTTAAGGGGAGAATATGCATATTCAAATTCGATAACCTCTTGTTATTGGTGCGCCGGTTGGGTCTGATGTATACGATTAGATTACGCTTTGAGGACGAATCTGCAATGGGCGTAAAGAAATGTTTGGTACTTGGTTCCCCTGAGGCAGACACTTAGGTGGCTGAAAACGCAGAACCCGACCATAATGAACCGTTCTACCGGTACCCTGTTACCCCTTTTCAGTACGCTGTTCTTCTCGGCCATTCCGGGTGTGTTGTTTGTAGAAGACAAAGAGGTAACTGCTATCTTGCTAAAGGTTTCGTATCTTCGGTATTTTCAAGGCCCAGGGCGGAGGATCAAAAGCGTCAGTGTAGTATAGTTATGAGAATTCCAGTGTCTTGCCAAATTTCAATGGCCACTTGCTAGGTACTGGCATACGTCTTTATTATAAGCTAAGCATTGAGTTTCAGAGCCCACCATAATTCTTGTCTTTCCGCTCTCCACTCACTCTCCAGACTTAACAGGCTTGTCCATCACATCAACCCACCCGACCTTTCCCATCGTTGACGTGGTATAATCCCCGCGCTTACATTGCTAATAGCCGGATCCACTATAACGGATTTGATAAGCGAGCCGTGGGTACAAGCGAGCCGTGGCCTTCTTAGTGCGTACATCCTCTTTACATCTAACATCATTTTTTCTCCCACATTTCAACATGTCTCCTCCTTCAAAGGAAGCCAAGGTAATCTTAGCCCTTGAAGTTCTTTGAAACGACAAGGAACTAAAGCTTGAAGCCGTAACTGGGATCTACAACGTCGCATCTTCATCCCTCCGTAACCGACGCGCGGGCAAGCCTGCACGACGCGATATTCCAGCTAACTCACACAGTATGACGGATCTATAAGAGCAGACGGTAGTTTAGTATATGATTGAGCTACGTATATACGCATTTCCTCCTGGATTGAGTAGTATGGAAGATATGGCCAACCAACTACGACGTGAACAAGCTCGAGTTTCTCTATTCCTTTCGCGAGGCCTTCTTTGCTTTTATTGCCGAGAGGAATATCCAGGGCGGCTTCGCAGGGGCCGGCCTTATTCTATACGATCCAGAGAGGGTGCTTTCCAAGCTGGACATCAAGCTTCGTATACCAACACCTCCGACCTCACGGCCTAGTACTTTACAACCTTGGGTCTACCAGACACTAATTATACAACTCTCGAGAAGCCAACTCGCAGCCAACGCTTATCAAGACTCGCATTACCAACCATCAAAACAGCTCCCAAACTTTGGTGTTAGCTACTATAGACCATCTTTATCAAGGATACGTTGGCTATAATGCACTAGGTGGTCCTCCTTGGGTCAGAGAATGCTTCGCTCCGTAAGGCCAACGAAGCACTAAGCAAGCGACGGAGAGCCAAAAGAACACGTGTACAGCTTGGATGGTCACTTGCTATACAGGATGTACAGGGTGTACTAGGCCAGAAGGCTGTAGGTGGGGAGGTAGTGGGAGAAACACAGCCAGATGGGAGTGGTGCAGGGGGGGTTCGTACGAAGGTTCGGTGCTGTGGTGTGTGCGGCAAGCCTGGCTATAATGGCTGCACTTGCCAGGAGGCTACAGAAGCATCTGATTCAGCCGTTTCTAATGTAATCATAGTTGGTTTCTAGTGTTGTTGTGTAGCAATTGAGGATAGTTGTCATTAGGTTGCTGAGAGGCCACGCCTCGCTTGTACCCACGGCTCGCTTATCAAATCCGTTATTAGCATTCGGGTGCTACGAGATAATCCGCGATAGGGCGCCTAAATAGTAATTATGTATAAATGCGCTGAAGCTGAAATAGACGGAAATCAAAATATACCCTGGGACACTCATGATCAGGGATAACTAAGAGATTGGAACTTACGTTGGGAACTGATGAGATCAAGGCTAAACATACAACAGAACACTAGAGCGCGGTATAATCCACCTATTCATGGTTTTTGTATGGACAGTAAACGGAATTCGGGGCCATCATTAGCCATTATAGATGCCAAGCTACCTGACCTTACCCACCAGCTTTCCACTCTCGACCTTTTCATGCATCAAACCTTCCACCCATTAAGAATCTAGATCGTTAACGTACAGCGGATCAACCTGCACTTGTCTCTTCCATAGCCCCCAAGGCCTTGACACATCCCGGCCAATCGTCGCCCATGTATCGCGCGCCTGCCGCGAATTCATATATACAATGCCACGATCCCCACCACGCTCCTCACCAGCAGCCGAGCCCGTGTAAGCGTGCTGGATCCTCAGCGCTTCGGACTCGACGGCGGCATTGGTCTTGGCATAGATGGCCTGATACACAACCTTCTCGAGCTCGACACCGCAGCTGGTGAAGCCGTGGCTTTGCATCAAGACCAGCTCATGGTCGGGCAGGTCCTGCGCCTCATGAGTGTCGCCGTCTGAGAACTCCGCCGCAAGGGCAGCGCCGAGTCGCTCGTTGTCCACGAGCAGGTCTTGGGTGTCGTTCGGGAGGTAGTGCCGGCTGATGTCAAAGACGGGAGTTCGCTGGCCTGTTGGTAATGGGAATTAGAGGGACGCGGTGGTTGTGATGTTGATTATGATGGGGTCATTATCTAAGAAATGGCATCTTCTGAACGCACCCAGGTAACCTGCCATGTGGATGGTTGCTCGTAGCGGCGCCTCGATGATGCTGTACGAAACCAGAATGTCTGGGTGGCCGTGCAGCACAACATTGATACCGGGATAGTGCTTGAGGACCTCGCTGTGAATAAAGCGCTCGATGAAGCTAGTGGGCCCATTCGGTTCCGCCGGCTCCGCATCTGAGACCTGGTACAGTGCGATGTCGTCGAGCGAAGACACTAGGGCTGGGGCTCCAGTGTGGAACATGTAGAAGGTTGAGGCGTTTTCCGGGTTCCGCAAGGACATGTGACCGTAGCCGTCAAGTATGCCGTGGTAGTGGAGTATGTGCAATGCCGTGATATAAGTGGCTAGTAGCTGAGTGATATTTACGGCGGCCATCTTGTGGGATTGCGCGTCAAGTTCTGTAAACCTAATGTCGCTTTGTAAGCCGAGGGAGTTCTCTTAAAGATGGAACTGAAGAAGTGCGAGAAAGCGAAGTCGAATGGCAAACGAAAGACGTAGTTATATCCATGGAAAAGAAAAAAAGAAAGAAAGGGGGGGGGGAGGAGGAGAGTACAACAGGTATTCGGAACGGGAGCGGGAACGGAGCGGGAACGGGGAGCGACATCAAGTGCTAATGTGTACCTGTTTTGCAGATCTATGGCCGTCCGTCGACAATAGGGAGGCGTGGTCACCACTGTGTTGGTGGCTACTTTGTCGCCTATCAGTACATCTTGGCATCATCAAGTGCAGGCACCTTTTTATGGTTGGCCCGGGACTAGAAACACTAGCAATGAAACTAAGGAAACTTAAGTCGATATGTAACTATGGACATACCGGTGGCACTGGACCAATGGCCATTTGCGCCGGAAGATGAGGCGCTCGTTCCGAAATCGAAAGACCGCAGAGGACCACAAATGCTTAATCATCGAGTAATTGATTCTAACCACCGAATGCCCCTTTCGATGTTCGCCTTTTAGGTAAGAAGCTGTAAATCACAGGCACTTCCCCATCGGATTTCCGGCCACTTGGTGCTACCCTGGCGCGCATAGGTAGCTTGATTTCTTAGGAAAAAAGGCGCCAATATGTAAGGTAAACCAACTCCAGTACTGTACCTTACCCGACACCTTCAGTCGGACCGACCAGGGCGTATGCACGATCGCAAATAGTCGATTATGCAGCTAATCCGTGAAGAAATAGCGTTTCCTTCTACCGGACTTGGCGCTTCAATCGATCCTTCTCGTGCTGGTATCAGGATGACTGACTGCCGATCCCAGCCTCTGATGTATCTGCGTTTGAGGCGATGGGGTCAAACAAGATTGCTTGAGAAATCAGGCTTAAGTTACTAGACAACTATTAACTGAATCAGACTATATGTTTTCTCATTACAGGCATTATACCGATAACTTCAGGCGTTTCTGTCCCGCCTTTCGAGCTCGTTTCATCAGACAGCCTCCATGGTTGTCATGTGAT
This sequence comes from Madurella mycetomatis, assembly GCA_022530565.1. NCBI lineage: Eukaryota > Fungi > Ascomycota > Sordariomycetes > Sordariales > Madurella > Madurella mycetomatis. The sequence continues at coordinate 5,628,513 of JAJTVB010000003.1, read as the reverse complement.
ACCTGTCAAATAGATACAGATATTTGTGTAATTACTTGAACATAGAGCAGGCAACCCGGGTTGCCCCGCTTTGCAATCAGCGGGAAACACTAGCAGCAGTAAGGCCCGATCCGATCTCAGCGGCCGCGGCCAACCATCTTCTCCATGGTGCTTTCGCTAGCTTTCTGAGCAGCCAAATCACCGGGCTGCACAATCGAACTTGGCTCCCCCCTCCGTCGAGTCACCATGTAGAGGCCACCCAAGCCAAGGGCGCCGAGGCCCATATATCTTTCCCGGTGAAGTTAGCTAGGTCATATATCGTCCAAACTCGCCATCGCGATACCTACATCATGTTATTATTCGGGTACCCCATCTCCTTTCCCAGCCGCTTGCCCATGGGCTGCTGCGCCCCGCCCTTCATGTCGGACTTTGGATGGTGCGGGATGGCCGAGTGAATGTCGAGGCCGGATGACTCGAGTGGCTGCTTCTGGTGTGAAGTCTGTCCCTCAGACGGATAGTCAAAGACGACATCGATGTCGTCAACTGGGTTGCCGCCGTGCACGTCATTAGGTCCGTAGGGTTTGCCAGCGGTGGGGGTCGCGGGACGCGCCGCCGTGGTCGAGAGACAACGGGTAGCCGAACAGGCGGTATTCCGGACGGAAAGCCGGGTCATGTTAAGGCTAGCGGAGTTTGGGAGGCGCATGTTGATGAATGTTTTGTTCCAGCGATCAAGCTATCCAATCCTATTGTGAACTAGTCTAGCCCTGGGATGCTGGGGAAGCAGGGCGTGAAAGTGGGCACTCTATCAAACGGAGGCTAGATAGCGGGGGAATACGAGTTGGCCGCGATGGGCTTGATATATGACTCGTCCAACGCTTGGGCATTTATTCAGCGGCGCCTCTTTGTCTCTATGACGTACGGTGAGAGTAATTATTGAGGGGCAAGTCGGAGGTCGGGGCCGTGGGTTGTTGCGACGCATGGGCCACCGACTCCGTATTGGATATACGCTTGTACGTTCACCCAAGGTTTTCCGGTTGCAAACGAGGGCTATGATTCGGATCTTAGGACGACCATTCTGTGGCTACATAATCCACGATCTCGGATGCTGCTGCCCTCTCGGTACTGCATCAGAGACAAGCTGTCTAACACTACTGATGTGGAACGAATGGATCACGAAGGTTCTGAACTAGAGTGTGCCGACAAGACCCACGAAGCATCGCCGGTAACGAGTTAATGAGCTACTTTACTCATAGAATATTGACAGGGAGGACCTGAAAAATGCCGATAATGCCATCACTCTCCCTGATAATGGTGGAGGCTATCACATAGTCGTCAATAATGTCCGGTCGCTACGAAGACCGGGTTTTATGGTAGTTCTACCAGGCCCGATGCTGAGGCCAAATGAACTAGGGAACAGAACTAGAGCGGTCTTACTCACTAAGTTGCTTACCTAGGGTAGGTTAATACTTATGCATGATATACTAGTGATAGAATTAGAAAACAAGTAATAGTACTGTACTAGCGGTGAAACGACCAACGTTTAACCTCCCAGTACATCAAAGACGGAATAAGCCACGCAATGTGTATGGTCCCAGTGCCGGGCATGCATGGAATCTAGCTCCCGAATGTCTTGTTAAAGGGCGGGCAAACTCCGACGGTCCGACCAAGAGAGGCAGTTTTTAGTGACGTATTAAGTGGGACTGGTGTTCTCGAGATGCTAGGGTGTAGCCTATCTCGCCGATTCCGTGAAATAGCCGTGGTGTAATTCGAGATGATGGGCAAACCGAAGCTCGCCTGCAAAGAACCCTTATATTTGGCATATCTACCTCCCGGACTAAGAGGTCAGGGGTGGGACTCTAGCGCATACACCTGCTACACGGCTAGCCTGAAACGTAAGCACACAGGGGTTATGGAAACTCCAACCCCTAAAGCGAATATGTATGTGTAGAAGATATGTATCCATTTATCCCCAAGTGACAGATCTTGTATGAATGGTTCCTCTGGGCTTGAAACATGGTCTTGAAGCCGAATCTGATGGAGCCGAGGCGTGATGCTGAGACATCTCACTATTCAGGGTCTGTTCGGTAGCACACATTTCTCCTTTTTCCAGTCTTCTACTTGGCATCCATGGCGCTAGCTACGATGTGGTGCGAACCAGCATCTACGGTCAATCCAGATGATGACTCCCGGCCAGCGCCGCACCTTGGACTAGATCCTGGCCTGCGTATGTTAGGCACGGCCAGGACAGCATGCATGCCTTTTGATGCGAACAGAACTTTGCCCCTATCTTATTGGTTTCTACGTTGTGCGCTTGGCTCAACGGCCGCACCTCACGTGGCAAGTTGAGCAGCACCGACGCGTCGCCTCGCGGCACCGGGAGTTTGACGCCCCAAAACTGACAACCGCGCCTGACCACGCTTGCATATGAGGTGTGTGGCGGCCTGGTCGACGTTGAACGGGCCAGAGACGTTAGTGGGAAGGATGGCCGCGATCACAATGTTTCCCCGGGAAAGCGCGCGGGTGATTTAAGGTCCCATGGGCGAAAAAGCACCATGTGGTAAAGCTAATAACTATTTTGTCGGCTAGTACTGTTCTTTGTTGGCTCCAATGGCTTGCCAAGGGATTGTGTTCTTCATGGGCCGATGACGGCTACGGCTTGCCAGGTCCGCAAGGTGACCTCTAATAATCCCGTTTGCGGATGGAATTTTACATGTACAATACAAGCTTATCTCCGAAGAATGGTACGAAAACAGATTTGCCGTGCCTTGTTTCTTTTGGCCACTGCGGCGAAGGAACGTCGAACTCGGCGGGGTTATTGCGGTACCGATGCTGAGGTGATCGGCGACTTTCACTCAGTGACGTCAACTCGAAAGATGAAACTTAAAAAGGGGTAGTAAACTGCGCTCGCAAAATCAGAAATGGGGCTCCCACGTTAGGGTTGACACGGGGTTTTCGGTATGGATGTGTGGGAAGGTAAAGGACGAGAAGACACAGGGTTGGCTTCTCGTTTTTGGCGTCATCAGCCGGTGCTAAGGGAGATGATTGGTTGGACTGGCTTGATTATTGCTCTGCCGATGACGCAAAACGCGTAATTTGAGCACTCAGGAAGGAAGGAACGAAAAAAGAAGAACAAAAATTCAAGTTCAGGGTGCAGCTGGGGACCAACATGCGGTTACAGGTACAGTACAGTACCTTAAGTAGCCAATTAGGTACTGTACTGTACTGTACAAGCGCCGGATTGGAGCAGTAATTATGTAGAACTAGTTCTACCATCGGTGATCGGGGATAGGCTTTTAAGAACAACGAACTGTGCTACTTAATGCCGTGGAGGATACGGCCTCTACCTATAATTACCGGCCTACTACATGGTGAATCAGAGGTTAGAAGAATAGTACCCGAGCTTTCCGGGCATTGGGCGGCGTCTCGATGGATAAAAGGAAGGACCCCCCATAGCTTACCGTCTCTCTAATCTCCATCAAGGCTGCCATACCCTGCTAGTTCTATGTCTATCCTTTCCAATCTCAATCCAAGCGACAGCCGAGTCTTGCAACACACAGTCAAGGTCAACATGGCTCCACGCTCCCGCGTCTGGCTCATCACTGGGTGCTCCTCTGGCTTCGGCCTGCAACTAGCCCGTGTTGCCGCTAGCTGTGGTGACCGCGTGCTCGCTGCGTCTAGAAACCCCTCCAAAGTCAACGAGCTCGCCGGTCAGAAGAACATCGAACTGGTCCGACTGGACCACAACGAACCGCTTTCCAAGATCAAGGAGGCCATTGAAACGATCATCTCGGTTCACGGCACCATCGATATCGTCGTCAACAATGCTGCCTACGTTCAGGCCGGCACTGTCGAAGAGGCGACGCCAGAAGAGACCCTGCGCCAATTCCAAGCCAATGTCTTCGGGCCGCTAAACCTCTACCGCGCTGCGCTCCCTCACCTGCGCAGAAAAGGTCAGGGCACTCTCGTGACCATCGGTTCCATGGCGGCTTGGTACCCGATGAATGGCTGCAATTTGTACAACTCATCCAAGGCCGCCCTCCGCTGGGCCGCCCTCGGTATGGGCGAAGAAGTCAAAGCCTTCGGCATCCAGCATTGTCTCGTCGAGCCGGGCTTCTTCCGCACCGGCCTGCTCAAGCCCGATGCCAACTTTGCCGGGACCTCGGCCACTACACGTCTAGCAGAGTACGACGAGATCAATGCGCTCGCTGACCAGAACTTGAAAAGCTTCCACGGCATACAGCTTGGCAACCCTGCTAAGGGCGCTGAGATCATCTACCAGGTCGTCACCTCGACAGGTGTTGCCGAGGGAAAACCTCTCCCCAATTTTTTACCCCTTGGTAGTGATGCGACCACCGAAATATCAAAAGCCGTGCAGAAGGTGCTGGATGCTATTGACGAATGGCGGTCAGTCAGCGCGTTGAGTGATATCCACGAGGGTAATTGAGGAGGACACGGGACAGTGTAGTCCGAGTCAGGAGTTGTCATGAATATTACATGTTTCTGTCATGTTAAGTACTTGTGGAGCGTTTGCGAGGCTCGGCTTTAGGATGGAGTGTGACTGACGACTGATGAGATATCGATCTTGACGCTGCCCATTTCCATGGTCAGGACCGGGCAGCCCCATCTGATAGATTCTAGATGCAGTCACTCAATGATCCAGAGAAATACATACAAACCCTCCTCTTTGTCTCTTCGCTCTCTAGAATTTCGGTGCTTTCCCTTACATCTTCGTCGAAACACTTGGCTTCCTCGGCCGTAGTTTCCGTAGATACTTAGCCCTCGCACTGTCATCGGGAATCAGGGGTCGTGAGCACTTCTTCGCCGCCTTTCCGCTGCCCTTAGCCTTGTCACCCCCGCGCTTCTTGCGCTTCGGGCCTTCCCAGGCGCCACCGAAATTTGCCATTCCCATCAGGGACCGGGGCCCGCGAGCGCTCGTTCGCGGCCCTCCCATCACCCGTGACTGCATCACCCCCGCGGTTCTTAACCTTCGGGGCAAGCCCAGACGCTACCGAAACCAACACCTCGTTGACTACACAACCGCTCTCTTCTCCGCATAGCCACTCCCAGTTCCCTTCACTTCAGTTTCGTCAGCATATCTACCAGTCGCGAGGAGTCTGCGTCTAGAATCAATATCTCCCGCGCGGCCGCTTTTCCTCCAACCATTTCTTGGCCGCCTCATCGGCAGTGATCTGCTTTTGTGTTTGCTCTTCTGTCAAACCCTCGGCTCGATAATCGAAGTGTTTCCTACGGCGCCAATGCTCGGGCGTTTCGAACATAGTGCCCGGGACAAACTGGATCCTCTCCAATCCTCTCCAATCCAGCCAGCTCGGCCTCTCGCCTTCCTCATCTTCGTGCGCTGTCCTGTTTTGGTCGATGAGATGTTCTCTGAGGAAGAACTTCTCGAATTGATAAGTCTCCTCGTTCAAGTGGCGACGCCTTCGGATTGATTCAAGCTGTTCCCACGGGTCGTCGGGGATGGGTGTCTCCTCACGAGGTTCGGGGGTAGGGGGGTATGTGTCATAACCGTCGAGGTCGGTTTAGCTACCGTCTCTGCTTTTCTCGAGGGGGAATCGGGTGTTTCGGGGAAGTTTTTGGATATCCGAGCCCATAGCCGCCTTTAGTCTTGATCGGATAGACTAGCCTCGGGTTCGAATGGGCGGCCTTCGAGTTGGTGCTCTAGGATTCTTAGTCTTCGCTGGCGCTCCTTATAGATGCTGTCATATTGACGATAAATGTTTCGCTCGCGGAGCATAATGTTTCGCTGTTCGTACCAATCATGGCCAAGTGCCTTCGGCCCCACTCAGCGGAGGTGTATGGAGTGTGCGGTTCTGGCTCTGGCGTCCTTCGGTCGGGATCGTAAGTGTTAAGGTCGCACGGTTGAGAGACAAGCATCTTCTCTCCCAGGACGATTGTGAGTATTTTGCCGCCCTTGGTCTCCTAGATTCTCTGGATTCCCGTTATGGTTATGGTTGCCGTCAGGGTTGGCACGGTTGGGCAGCATACGCTGCAGCAGCTGCCTGGCCTACAACACTCGGTTCAAAGCGCTGATTGAGCACGATAAGGAGAATGTAATGCGGTATACAAAGTTACGACGTCTAGGGAGCGGCGGACAGGGCGATGTACACCCCAAGTATCCTGTCTGTCTACTTTGATACTTATATGTCACTATAGAAGCATATCGTGCCGTACCTGCACTGGCAAGGCTTCAGCAGCCAGGAAATCGAAATCTTTATGCCTATTTACGAAGGGAGCCTTCATGACCTGATACCGTTGTACAGGCCTCAGGGGACCCAGCTTGTAGTGGATATGACAGGCAGGATGCTTTGTCAGGCACTGGACGCACTCAACTATATGCACACATACAGCCCTCCTGTGATTCATCGAGATATCAAACCCGCGAACATCCTTTATCAAGGCGATATATTTCTGCTCACGGACTTCGGCATCGCAAAGGCCGTTGACACGCCAAGGACTGAGATAGGGACTCCTTGGTTCGCAGCGCCCGAGGTACTGCAGAGGGCTGAGCAGACGCCAAAAGTAGACATATACTCGCTCGGTGTGACTGTGGTGGAGTGTTTGGTGGAACTTCAAGATGTGAAAGAACGACCCTCTTCGATAGAGTATCCTGAAGGAGTGGCACAAGAAGCTCCAAAACCACCTTAACAACCACGTCCCTCCCTACGCCTGCATGCTGGCCGACAGCCCTGAAGAACGCCTGGCTGCTCGATGGCTTCTCGACCAACTTCTCTCCTTGCCCAAAGTCCCATCGCAAGCTGCTAAAAACGATAGCAATCAGACAAGCGTAGAAGTATCGTCGTCAGCTCACAAGCCAACTGGCGCAGTGTATTCGGTGGCACTTACACCCATGGATTGGACACGAACAGGAGCCACAGCAGTCGTCCATGAAGCTCCCCAGATCGCACAATGGGTCGAATGTACCACTGCATAAACACCGCAGCCCGGTTCGGCGGCAGTTTAATCATTACCGTCAAAGGCACCCCGTCGGTCAGCACGGCGGCTAAATTTGCGGCACAGAACGCGGTTTGTCAGGTCCTTGGGGTCGGCAGACGAGAGGAACATGGCCCAAACGAGACATAAGCGTGGCGGCAGTTTGTCGCAGAAGGCGTTGTCACAAACCGCGGGGGTAAAAAAACTCGCGCCGAGCGCGAGATAGCGTTCAACACCGAGGAGGAGTGTATGCAAGACTGAGTAGTTGCAATGTTGGGAATTTGATACTATGCCATCGTGACGTTTATGTAGAACAGGGCGGGTGATTTCGCTGAATGATAGAGACCTTGGACCAACTATACGCGCTAATGGTAGATCTAGAGCGTTGTCCTCTCACACTACTCAGGATTCTGCCAAGGGGTGCTTCTCAACGTGCCTGGAGACGGGCTAGGGAAGTCCAGCCGACAGTGCATAATAATGACAATACTCCTCCCATTCATCTAGGTTCAACGTGTCTCCTGCGTCGCAAGAAATGTTGATAGGCCAAGACTCCTCGGCCCAACCTTCCGAATGCGGGTTTTGAGTATGGCAGGCCACCCACGATTGCTTCTCGTCGAGCCATGAGAACGCTGCCAACGGTCCATCCCAAGGCGCAGCCCAGTCACCGGCTCTGAAAGCCACCCGCTCCAGCTTCTTGCCAGCCTTGTGTTGCAACAAAAATCGAGCCATCTCGGCCCCACTTGTCTCTCCCAGTAATGGGCGAGCGTAGCGGTCTGGTTCGATGCAGTGCCCGTCACACCGGTAACCCTCGTCGATCCAAGGGTTCACGGTTTGCCTCTGACAATCACTCGCAAGCTCAAAGTAGATCGTCAGATCTGTGAGCTCAGGCAGTCCGGCAGCAAGCATCTTTAGCTTCTCCCATGGCCAATGAAGGGTGCTCTCGGTGCCGTTAACTTCGCGCGTGAGGTCGATTGTGAGACTGCGTAGATTCGGTGTAAGTGTGACGAGGTGGTGCAGTTCCTGAATAGATAAGGCTGGAGCAGCTAGGGTGGGGGTTTCTTGTGCGTGGTATTCTAGAGACTCCAACGAAGACCCATGTTGCTGCAGAATTGATTCTAAAGGGGAGCGCAGTGTTTCGTATTCATTTTTTCCACACAAATCTCGGCCATGTTGGGGATTTTGCCAGGAGAGATGCCTGAGAGAATCCTTAGGCAGTGCAAGAATGAACCGCTCAGCGATGTGTTCATGCACCACAAGTGACTCTAGACTTGTCAAGCGAGGAACTAGTTTCTGGATGACTTGGTCCGTTAAGACGTAGGTGCCTTTGGTGTGATTCAACTGCAACGTATGGATTTGCGAGAAGTCCATGGCATCGAGCCACAGATCCAGATTCGTTTTCAATCTCTGCTCCTCTGGTAAGAGACGATACAGGAGCCACCTCACAGCCCTGCCGCGTTCGACCCAGAATCCCAGCCGCTCGTACCAGGGAATCCAGAACGGCTTCTCGACAAATATGTCCCACGCAGTTGCGTCGGTGTCGTAACCGTCGAGTGAGAGCACGCGGGGGACCGATGCATAGTGTTCGTTGCCTCGAGGGTTGAATGGGAAGTTGTACCTATCTGGTTCTTCAGTGCATCCCATCATCGTTACACGCACTTGTAGCGTCTCGATGGACGGACATGCCAACATCGCGGCGTGAATACTCTCCATGGTAGGGAACTCGGTTTCACCCCCGGATGGCACGGTCTGTCGGATCGCCGTGGGACACGCATTGCCTATGCGCGAGTCGGGCGGAAAGACGGCTGACAGAGACCCCAAGACCTGTGCGATCAGCGACCTCATTGTGATTTGGGCAGGGTAAAGGCAGAAAGACTAATAATTGATGCGAGGGCAAAATCATCCATTATGCTTTGGTTTACCGCCGAAGAAACGGCCTGTGGGATCCAATAACCGGAACCTGCGCCGCAAACGTGTGCCGTTGTGGCAGCTCCTTCGGTCAAAAATATGACAAGAGGGCGCAGAGGAATTCGGTGTCAGTCAGGAAGCTGCAGTACTGTACAGAACGGTAAAGTTACACCACCTGTATCCGTACCCTCCACGTACTTTCGGTACCTGTTTTTGTAATTGGCTCCAGGGCCTGGCACGCCTGGTCAAGGGGCTTCGTGAAACCCCGCAGTTGTGGGACCCAAAGGATGCCTTGACGAACGAGAGCTGGCGTCTTATCGATAAGGACTCGAACGAAAAATAATCCAAAATTTCGCGCTGCAACTCTCTCACGACGCATCGTGTCCCGAGTATTTGCTAGGGATTTCTGTCTATACTTAGAGTTGTTGTTTCTGATCGCCGAGACATGTCCTTGGGAAGGAAGCACGCCCGTAGTGAGGGCGAGGAGCAAAGTGCCCGACTCCCGAAAAAGCCCAAGACGGACGAGATCGATGGTTCGACCAATACCGATTCCTCAGCAGTGAAGGTCGAAAAGAAGAAAAAGAAGAAGTACAAGCTCGAGAAGAAGGAAAAGAATGGCAAGAAAGAGAGGAAGAAGAAGAGAGTAGATCCTCGAAACGAGATCGAACCGTGCAACAAGGAAGAAAGCCCAACAGCAGACGCAGAGTCAAAGCACAAAAAAGCGGATAAGAAGAAAAAGTCCAAGTCGAAACCTTCAGAGGAGTCGATGTGCAAGCCTCAGGAACAGAACGGGTGCTCCAATGGCAATGACGCGGCAACCGAGGTGGCCGATAATGAACCACGGACATCCCAGCCGAATGGCACCGCCTATTCGTATACGCAAACCGCCGCCCTCGACGCCTTGTCGGAAGATGCGGTCAATGATTTTCTCCAGACGAAAGAAATCACCATATCCGATCGCTCGAGCAGCGGACTCCGACCGGTGATCCAATTCTCTCACTTGCCGCCGTCCCAGCTGCTTGCTAAAAATCCCTTTGCCGCTTTCACCGTACCGACACCGATTCAGTCCGCATCGTGGCCCTTCGCTCTCGCCGGTCGCGACGTTATCGGTATTGCAGAGACGGGCTCCGGCAAGACAATGGCCTTCTCCCTTCCATGTGTCGAATCTCTCACATCCAGCCCTAAGGTGAAGCACTCTAGAAAGGACAAAACTGCCTATGCCCGCGCCGTGGTTGTGGCACCCACGCGCGAGCTTGCCATGCAGACTCACGCCGCTATGTCGTCGCTTGCTTCCCTGGTCGGTTTGTCTGTCGTGTGTTTGTACGGCGGGGCCAGCAAAGATGACCAACGCGCTCTGCTGCGCAAGAATAACGGGGTTGACATCATCGTGGCGACGCCCGGGCGACTAAAGGACTTCCTTGCCGAGGGTTGCGTGTCACTATCCGATGTCATGTTCGCCGTCCTTGACGAGGCAGATCGCATGCTTGACAAGGGGTTCGAGGAAGATATCAAGCTCATACTTGGCAGCTGCCCGCCGCGCGAGAAGAGGCAGACGCTGATGTTCACAGCGACGTGGCCGACGAGTGTTCAGGGCCTGGCCGAAGGCTTCATGGTCAACCCTGTCAAGGTCACGATCGGCGGCCGTACTCGTGCGGGCGGTGACGAGAACGGCGAGGGCAACGGGACAGTTGAGCTGCAGGCCAACAGCCGCATCCAGCAAAGAGTTGAGGTGGTTGACCCCCGCGGAAAGGAGCAGCGGTTGTTGGAGTTGCTCCGTGAGGCGCAAAAAGGAAGCTCTAGGAGCGACAGGATATTGGTCTTTTGCCTATACAAGAAGGAGGCCGTACGTGTGGAGCAATTCCTGCAGAAGAAGGGCATCCGTGTGGCCAGCATCCATGGTGACTTGCGGCAGGATCAGCGGACTCGGAGCCTTGAGGCTTTCAAGGCTGGCACAACCACTGTACTGGTTGCCACTGATGTCGCTGCGCGTGGCCTGGATATCCCCGAAGTCAAACTCGTCATCAATGTGACGGTAGGTGAAAACTCACCGCCCACAGCTGGGTCAGAGAAGCTGACTTGCGCCAGTTCCCTCTCACAATCGAGGATTACGTTCACCGCATCGGCCGGACCGGCCGCGCCGGCAAGGAGGGCAAGGCCATTACCCTTTTCACCGAGCACGACAAGGCACATTCCGGATCGTAAGTATCCGACCAAAGCCTGAATCGGGACCGGGTGGTGACATACTTACATTTGTGTGTTAGGCTTATCAATATCCTGAGAGCCGCTAAGCAGCCGGTTCCCGAGGACCTTCTCAAGTTTGGCACCACGGTCAAGAAGAAGGCTCATGACACGTACGGCGCCTTTTTTAAAGACGTAGATATGAGTAAAAAGGGCACCAAGATCACATTCGACTAGTGTAGACAGTGGAGCGGCGTATATAGTGCAATGTGTCTTCTTGCTGCGCAACTATATCCGGCATCTCTCAGGGGCTAGTTTGCCGCCTCCCCTTTAGGTTGTGGAAGGCATCAAACAGAAACTTGCGTTCGGAAACGGCACTGCTCTTAGTTAGCACGCATAGAATCGAGGGTAGAAAATATGACAACCACAAAAAAGCGTGACTTACACGACGATGACAAACGGCAAAGCCACAGCGGCAGCTTTCGCGAGATCCACCGTCACCTCCCTTGCATTCTGAGGCTCTCCCTCTGCGCTGCCACTAACAGCCCTCTTCACGAGCTGTGAGGTGACCACGCCGGCCAACACTGCCACTGGGTTAGGCAGCATCCCCAGCACGTCCAACTGGGCTCCCGTCCTTCTAAAGTAAACCCTGATATACACCGCGCACCAAGCGATACGACACACCATGTTGATCGAATTAGCCACCACCAATCCCACGGCTCCCATGTCCAGCGCCCTCAGAAGCAGGAAACCGTTCACTGCAAGCACCACCGAGAAGACGGCCATCCAAGCAGACTGGCGATGAACCTCTGCCTCCGTCGCCACCGAAGCGACAAAGGCCTCCGTCACGCCATTGAAGGCCAGCAGGGGGATGTACCACGCGTAGGCGGCCAGACAGGCTCCGGCGCCAGAGCCCGACCAGCGGGGGCCGGCAACCAGGGCGAGCAGCAGGGGCGCCGTAGGCGGGAGGAGGGTGGTTATCACCAATGAGAGGAGCGAGTAGGATTTGAGGAGGGATTGGAGCGCGCTCGCGGCTTGGTGGGTTGCGGACGAGCCGGGCTCCCCGGGGCCGGAGGTGGACGGGGTTAGGAGTCGGCTGAAGTAGCTGCGGCTGCTTTCCTCGATGGGCTGGAAGACGAGCCGGGCGAGGAGCCCGCCATAGTTGTTGGCTAGGGCGTAAACCCCCTGTGCCGCCGGGGTGGAGAGGATGCTGACGAGGAAGGTGTCGCCTTGGGTAAGGACGTGTTTAACGACGCTCTGGGCCATCATGCTGGAGGCGAGCTGCAGGGTGGGCCGGTAAAAATACGATAGCACGAACTGCGGCCTTCCCGTCGACCGGGGCGGCTTGGGCTTGTGGGTGGCAGTGCTGACAATGCGTCTGGGGAGGAGAGAGAACCGCTCTCTCCTTGCCAGCCCAGCGCCATGCCAAATATACACTCCCAGAAGACCAACTCCGTAGCTTAACTGACCGAGGGCGAAGGGGAGGACACCTAGATCTCGATCGGCTCCCCATATCGCCGAGCCGAGGGTGATAACGCAACGCAGGAAGGTGGCCACCGACTCGGCAGCCGCCCTGGTGCCAAACTGCAGCCGAGTTTGCATGACGACGAATGCAGGCTCCGAGACGAGCTCCAGTACGGCGGCGAGGGCGTAGATGTAGAGGGAAATGATGAGATTTGGGGCGGATTCGAGAGTGCTTGAGCTCAGGGAGTTGAGGTAGAGCCACCCGAAGAATAGGGCGAGTGGGATGCCAAGGAGAATAGAGAGATAGCCCAGGTTGATGACCGCCTGGGCGGACGCGTTGGCCTTGCCATCGGCCTTGCTGCCCTTGGGCGATGAAGATGAAGATGACGAAACGACCGAAGAATCTTGTCTCTGAATGGCGACTCGCAAGCTCTCCCGAGCGAAGAAGATGACGGACAAATAGTAGACTTCAAGCTGGGTCGACACGCCCAGCAGCTGGGCAGTCAAGAAACGCACCAAGACCTGGTTTGCGACGAAGGTGATGGCGCGCGAAATAATCTGCAGCAGGATCAGCAGCGACGCGCCCCGTAGGGCTCGCGTGCTGCTACTCCCTATCTCGGGGGTCGTCATTGACCTGGTGCGGAACGGGCCGTGTAGAATGCAGTAGAACGATGCGCCTGTGGTACCTCAATGTTCAACCCTGCCGGGCCATCTGGCTGCAAGTGGCCGGAGTGGGTCACCACGTGGCCTTGACACCTTCTGCCAGCTCTGCGCACCTCAGTAATTAACAGTACAGTACCTGTAGGACCGCCACCAAAATTTTTTGCAGCAGCTTTGAGCATTTAAGTACAGTACCTAATTATCACGCAGCCGACAATTACACCACGCATCCAGCTCCAGAGTCTACCTGCGCGCATAGTCTTCCCATCGCACCTCCCGCATTGCCTTTGCGCCGGGGTATCCTATCTTACCCGGGCCTGTATTGTATGTATTGTACTGTACAAACCACCAGTGGAGAAACCATGGGCGGATTTCCTACAGGGCCGGTTTACCGATCCTACCATATCAACCCATTTATAACAATGACCCCGATTCCAAGCAGCAGCCCCAGGCCGACTGTCGTGGCCCGGTTAGCAGCGGCGCTCGTCAATGTCGAACTTGTGGCATCCCCGAGAGCCGGCACCGTCCGAGTTGGTGGTGGGGAAGTTACAGCTGCGCCGCCCAACGGCTCTGTCATGGCGGCAACGGTCCCAGCCCACATGGTCCTCTGGCTCGCAGGACACTCAGCTTCGGCCGATCGACTGCTACGCGCCACGTTTACGGCACTCGCATCAATTGTTAGGTAATGCGCCGGATTAATCTTGTCGATGCCCGCCGTCACCACGATGGGCAATTGGTGCGCAATAACGTAACATTCGTCGTAAGAAACCGACTGGGTGCGTGTCACGGCATTCTCCACAATGGTCTTGTCACAGCGGCCCATCACGCCCGGTGGGTCGTCGCTGCCACTGCCCAGCTCACACCTCCATGTTGTAGTGCTGTCGTCAGCCGTGTAGGTTGTCGTGCCACCCCATATTGAACCCTGCGTATGGTAGGCTTGTGCAGGATAGATGCCTGCCGAGCGGCATGCTTCGTTCTCCGGAGAGAGGGCTGTTGGGCAGGCGAGTTCCAGGGTGGTGACGGCGTCATCGTTGACTGTGTTGACAGCTATGATCGAGGCATCGAGAGAAAGAGGTTCCGAGTCAGGGAGGAAGAAGGTCGCAACTCGCGTTGATTGGGCATTCCCTTGGATAACGACAAAGCTTATCTGGAGTATCAACGCCGCTAAGATGGCGAGGCGTAGAGCCGACCCCATGATGAATACGGAAGTGGAAATACACAGTGTTTTCTTCGAGAGCAACGGGAAGCAAGGCCTTAATATATGTCTGATTAACGATGCGCTGGCCAGATTGTGGGCGAAATTGTGATACCACAACCTGACAAATGTTGGTCCTCAAGGCCGCCAACACGGGAAAATACGGGGATGCAGCTAACAACATGATTTATGGGATAGCCGAATACGAATGTCCATTTAAAGCACAATCGCGCTGCAACAGAACGGGGGTCCATGCATTGTCCGCTGAAGTATAATTAGGCTCTGGGCGGTGTCCCAAGAGACCGGAGTTATTAGCCTCGGCTTCACCAGCGTCATCCGTCCCCGCCTCCTGCCTACCCAAGCTCAGGTAATTAAGGTACAGTAGTTAGCTAGTTAGGTACAGGTATGTCCGCCTGACTCCGGTTTACAACTGAGGTGGGGTTGCAGTTATTGAGCGGACACTCGGCGCTATCACATAATTAGCTAGGACTGTCCGAACAGCGGTGCTGGGAGCTAATTAATGGCTCTCCTGGTTCAAGGAAGACCCATCTTAACGTCAGCCATGATGCGCCTTTTTGATGCAGAGCGTCTGATACTGTTTCAATTGCTCTCCTAATGTCGAGTGGAACGCATCGGCTGGGATACTATATCGCATGGGATTCATATATTTCCTAGTTATTCTAGCTTAAGACTGTATAACAACGCTATGGGTGCTAGCCTACCGACTTACGAAGCATTGGTTTGATGCCCAGCAAAGTGCTGAACTGTGACTGCGAGAAACTCATGGGATAGGAGTAAACACTCCCTCTGATCTGCTTCCCATCTAAGCTGTTGTTGCCTGCTATAGGGGCTAATGCCTCATGCATGTACCGATCTCTCTGTAATGCGTAACTTAAAGTCCGAAAATAACGTGGCCCCTGCGGTAACCTTTGTAATGGGTTTGGCTATGTCCACCACAGCGAAGTCGAACCGGCAAAATAGCTACCAGCGGCTGTCAACACGGCCCAATACGGAGTTGATGGAGGGAACTGGGAAACTAGATGCGTACCTCAACCAGTGTCTTGTTGATCTTGAAATAGGCAAGTTGCCTGCCGAGACATACCCACTTTCCAGCACCGAAGCACAGATCGACAGCGTTCTCCATGGCTGTCAGATTACTGCCCTCGGCCAATAACCATCGCTCAGGCCTGTACATCTCGGAATCCTCGCCGAAGACCTTTGGATCGCATAAACATGGCTTTGCCGCCCATGCGATGCACGTACCCGCCGGGATGTGAGTCCCGCACACAACCGCATCCTCATTAGAGACCTTGGGCATGGCGCTGTTGATAGGTGGCCACATACGTAGCGCTTCTTTGATACAGGCTTGAAGGAATGGGAGTTTCCTCGCCTCGGCGTCAGCAACAGGCGACGATATCCTGCCTTCAACAACCGCCTCGTCGATCTCCTGCTGCAGCCGTCGATAAAGGCTGGATCTCGGGATTACTTGAGCAATGATAGCAGTAATGGCTGATGATGTTGTATCGGCTCCGGCGAGACTATGTCGGTGAATGTCAGCTTCGCCCACTAGGATTTGGGTCTTGGGAAAAGGCCAGGTGGCATTTTTACATCTGGACCATCGCCTCTTGTTCGGCCTCGGCTTGAGTGATACCTTTCCCGATCCAAGAACCGAGAATATCTGAGCGTTCAACCTTGTCGGGTCCAAAACGTTCTGCAACCACCGATTTCGCGATACTAACACAACCCGGTAAGCGGGGAATGCCAGACGTTTGCGAACCTAAGCCGCCAGTTGGCTGACTCACCGAATCAAACGGCCAAGCCCAACAACATCTTTGTCCGACGGCTGTAACAGTCTTCCGACTGGTGATTGCAGTAAAGTGCCTAGCCAAGGCATCAAGCATACCAACTGGAATACGGGCTGTGAGTCATGTACCTGCCTGATGTAGCCCCAAAGGTCTTGATCCGCTTCCACGAACCCAAATGGCTCGCCAAAAGCAATATTGGAGACCAGGTCTATGGTATGGTACTGCATTTTCTTCGCGAAGTCCACCGGACGGTATTCGGTTTCCGTGGAAAGGTACTTCTTCTCGATCAGACGAACGAAGCGCGCAACGCCGGCATCAATGGATTCATGGACACCCTCGACACCCCTCCCGTTATACTAGTTCGTAGTGAGTCAGGCCAACGTCTTTTAGTTTATAAGCTGGGTCGCGGCTAGGCCCTAGGACTTACCCCTGGAAGCAGCTTCACGCGTAAGGCATGGTGGATGTCGTAGTCGCGCAGAGAGACCGAGCAGTCGTTTGGCGGGTCCAGCTGGAAGCCCTTCCACCAGTCGGCGCGGTCGAATGTTGAGCGTACTGCCCAAATCCGTCGAATTTCAGCGGCATCTCCGCACACGACGTAGTTGGTACTGATTCGGACAAGTGGCCCTGCTCCAGGTTAACCCGAGCCCAGCACCCCAGCCGTATAACTGAAAAGGTTCTCACCGTATTGCTGACAAAGCTTAGCGCAACTCTCGAGCATCTCACAGCGTGCCGTCGTGTAAATGAGCCAGAGGTCGGTCCACCCAGCCCAGAGCGGGCCTTTGATGTGCCGCAGGCGATACCAGGCCCAAACCCGCGTCGTTAACAGGTAGGCGGCGGTTGCGCCAGCGAGGAATACCAGCATGGGCGCTGTGAGGCCGTCTAAAAGCGAATCGATTTGAGCCATTGTCCAGTACTAGTTGCTTTACGGAGCAAATCCACATTTTGGAGATTTCCGGGGACTGTGGGTGGCTGCAACGAGGGGATGAACGATAATTAACATCAGAGGAGAATGCTCTTACATGAGGTGCCTGCCGGGCACGGTTACATCTGCAAGGGTCTATCCCTCCTGCACCTCGCATCCGTGACCGGGGTGCTGCGGAATACTATTGACCTGTCGACGAATCAAGGGTGGAGCCCATGCGGAGAGCCCCCGGCCGTTCGATGGTGCGGGCTCCATTGCCGGCTTGTTTTGCATACTCAGCGAGAGAAGCTTGACGCAACGATGCAATCGTCGAGGGTGAACTGACCCAGACAGAGTAGATAGGACTTGGCAAAGCGGGGGCGGTGACTTGCCATGTTGCGGGGGTGATGACTCTCCAGGCTATAGCGGCCATGAGACGAAAGTAACCCTACCCGACACGAGCTGTGAATCTGATGGTACGAATCGTCACCGGGATGATCAATTTGTTAGGCTAGATAGGTACCTTCGGTAAGATACTTAGGTATTCCCCCCACAGTATGCATTATGGAATATCACACTTACGACAAGGAACGAGAGACGGGGTGGCCTGATGATAGTGTCCGTTCTCGTCATAAATTGGGAAAATAATGTGTTAAGTTGGAGGGCTATTGGAAATTCCACAAAGTGCTTGATAAAGTGATTGTCTGTCGTTGATGAACAAACTCTAAAAGCGTCCGTGCCTGCCAGTATAAAGCTATCCCGAAGCTCTCCGTTTGGTCGTCTAAGCGCGTTTTATCCCCGCCCACTGAGCGTATTCTTTCGCCCGCAAATCACGCCGTTCCTTCCATTTCTCGTAACTATCACTAGATTGGTAGACCAGAGCTTGGACCAGTCGAGAAACCGGAGGATTTGTTGAAGCTTCTTGCGACTCGATGTCTATATATTCGGTGCTACGTGAGCATAACCGCCGCAGGCAACACACCGTTGTGGGCATAATTAGCGCAGCCACCAAAGAGGCGGCGACTATAATGCCTATAGTTGCAGGCAAATTAGAGACCCCGGCATCTGGCCAGTTTCCATATGGATCGATGGTGCCAGTGGTGCCACAGCAGCACTTTCTATATTTGTCTCTGTCCCAGGCCTAACTGCCTTCGTAAGACCAAGCTCGTTGTATTGGACGTCAGCAGGGCCATTGCAGGTTTAGCACTGTTACTATGCCTGGCAATTATTATCAAACCACGACCTACATAGCCGTCTAGGGGTTCCAGCTTCCGAGACAATGTTGTCTCTCAGAAATACTTATAACGTAGGCCCTTGTTGAAATTGGCTAACTGATATCGTCTGTGGGGAGACAAACGTTGGAGAATGGTTTTGTTGTAGCATCTCAAAGATGCTGTTACACAACTATGAGCATGAATCGAACAAAATAAGGTAGATTCAAACCCTGCCGATTGTTATCTCGACCATGTGGGTGTGAAATGATGCCCAAAACATGACAGAACAGCTGTTTGAGAGGTAACCTACATTAATCATAGTGTTCGTTTAATTATCTCAAGTTTAGTAAGAGCAAGAGTCGACATTTAGACAATAATTTAACATAGGTACCTGAGCTAGGGGTAGTCGAGTGTGTGGGGGACCGTAGGTTTTAGAGGCAAGTATAATTAGTATTGTACCTGATGTACCTACCACCCGGATGGCACAGTGGGTACACTCAAACAGCTGAACCTACCGCCGAAGATAATAATTGATATATATCCCACACGAACGGTGAGCAAGTTTTACCTAAGGTAGTTAATTGAATGACTGCCTCGGTGACACAGAAACTGGACGTACTTGAGAGTTACTGTGTAGCTGCTCCCAGCTATGCGCGTCTCCATTATTATTAATCCGGGTTGGGTGGGGCACAGCGTTGCAGCACGGATTGCGGCAAAAAACCATGACGTCGGTCCCGTCTTTCACCAAGCAAGGCCAGACAGCCATGAAACGCCGGTCCATGTGGCTACCATGACGACTCCATATCGTCATCACTATCCCGAGAAGGTTGTGGATCACAGTGTGCTGACGCGATCCTGCAAATTCTTATAAGCCTTCTTAAAGCCAGGCAGGCTGCTTGCGATCGCTTGGAGTGCCGATAGAGGAGATAATACAATACAAGAATCGCGACGCTTCACCGCCACAATATTCGTGCTATTCAGATTCCAAACGTTACTACATATTCATAACCTCTAGCCTACTACAAAGAACTTTGTGACATAAATGGCGGCATCGCAAGTGGCGTACGCGGCTGAGAAGGCTATTGGTCATGGCCAAGAAAATCTCAAGCAGGATATCTCGAATTACACAGGGGCAGGAGACTCGAACGAGACTATGAAGGCATTGGTTTGGCAGGGAAAGCAAAAGGTGGCAATCGGTGCGTCACCTCAAGCCTTCTACCGCATAGCTGCGGATTGGAATGAGGGTCTCTACTAACTCATCGTCTGTTTAACAGTCGACGTTCCTAAACCCCGGATTCTGGAGGACCAAGATGTGATTTTGAAGGTCACAGGAACTACAGTGTGCGGGAGTGATTTGCATTTACTGCATGGTATGGCACACCGGCATCGATTGCATACAAATAGAGCGGGTGGGTAAATTAAGGGGTACTGACTAGACATAGGAGCAATTGTCCAGATGAACAAGGGCGACATTCTCGGGCATGAGTTTTGTGGCATAGTGGAACAAGTTGGGCCGGCAGTCCAGAAGGTCAAGGTCGGAAAACGATATGTTGCCTCGTTCCAGATCGCATGCGGAGAGGTGCGCTCTTCCTCGAACCCCCCGACAAGTCATGGCTGACGTATTTGTACTTTGATAGTGTTTCTACTGCAAGCAACAGCTCTCATCTCAATGCGAGAAAACCAACTCCAACACGACAGCCAAAGCACTATACGGCGGGCGGACCGCAGGCATCTTTGGATACTCACATCTCACGGGTGGCTTCGCCGGTGGCCAGGCCGAGTACGTACGTGTGCCGCTCGCAGACGTTAACCTCCTAGAGATTCCCGATGATGTACCGGATGAGAAAGGTAATACCTAACACACTGTGTTTTCCTCTTACTCCACCGCGTCCCTTCTAACCGGCGCACCAGCATTATATCTCTCCGACGTACTCCCAACCGCCTACAATGCCGTGAAGGACACAGCTGTCTACCCCAATGACCAGGTCGCAATTTTTGGCGCCGGTCCCATCGGCCAGATGGCTGGTGTCTACGCCATTGATGAGGGTGCAAGCAAGATCATCTTTGTCGACACAGAACCCCGCTTGTCATTCGTTTCTAGCCGCTGGCCGGCTGAACACAAGGATAAGCTCGAGCTGGTCGACTACAAGAAGCTCAGCTTTGGCATCACAAACAAGGAAACGGTCGTCAGCAAACTCAAGGAGTTATGCGGTGGCCGTGGGCCCGACGTGGCTATCGAATGTGCTGCGGGCGAATACGCCAAAGGCTGGATGCATTGGCTGGAGATTTCGCTTGGTGCCGAGACAGACACGAGCGAGATTCTGAATGAGATGATTGAAGGGGTCAGAAATTACGGCCGAGCGGGTATCACAGGGGTTTATGTAGGATATGTGAGTTTAACCCACTGTCGTTCACCACGGGAGCCAACTGCTAACCCCGTTGACAGACCAACCACTTCAACGTTGGCTCTCTCATGCAACGCGGTATCCGCCTCATCGGCAACGGTCAAGCACCCGTACACAAGTACTGGGAAGGGTTGTTACACAAGGTCCAACAGGGCCAGTTGGATCCCACCCAGATGCTCTCGCATCGTTTCAGACTCGAGGATCTCGACAAAGTCTTCCTCAAATTTGACGCCAAGGACGACTCAATGCAGAAAATATTCGTCGAGACGAAGTTTTCTTTTCCGCGTGCTGAGGGCACGCCCGAGTTGACCAGATGCTAAAGGCATCACCGGTTCCGATCCTGTCAAGGCTGTCTCATTTGTACCGTACAATTACAACCGCCCCTAAGGCGGCCGGCTGGTACTTATACTGTCTTAGGCGTCAGGTGACCCTATTTGGTAGAACGAGTTAAATACCACTTATTTTCACATACGCTGAAACAGTACCGTACTAAGTATCCAAGCTAGGCTTGTTAGAGCCCTTCAACTGAGCCTCAATGTCTGCCTCTATAGGGTTGTGGTTGCTTCTCCAAATATGGACGATTTCCAGTCCAACGCTGTCAAGCAACTGTCTCCACTGCGCCTCGGTTCTCTCCAGCCCGCCGCTCATGAACAAAAGAAAGTCCATCAGATAGGGGAAGATCTCATCGCCAAGATCCGTGTCTTCAGGCATTATATACTCGCAGAGCACCACCCGGGATGCTGGGTTCATGGCATCAACAACCTGCCGCAGGATATGGCGGGCCCTGTCGTCGTAATAGTCATGCAGGACACGGCAGAGATGATATACGTGGGCGTCTGTCGGATTAATTTAGTTTCGTTCTCTCCGGTCACATCTGAGAAAACTTACTCTTAACTGGCTGCTCAGCCTTTTCTGCGAAGAAGTCATACACCACATTCTTAACTCCCTCGACTCGGACCGGCTTCTCTCCTTCCAAGACAAACTCCAAATCTTCCAGAACCATCTTCCCGTGAAATGGCTCCGCGTTCTCGCCTCCGCATTCTCGTATAATCTCCATAAGCGCCCTCCCCCGGCCACCGCCAACATCCACCACAAACACCCTTCCTTGGCTGTCCTCTTCCTGCAACACCTCCCTCCACAACGCCGCCCAAGGGAAAGTCCCTCGCCCGTACTCAGCCCTCTCCATTGACGACTTCCAGAAGCCCGCATGCTCATCCCGCTCCAGCGCCTCGAAGAATGTCAGTCCTTCCTCTTCAAGTCCCATTGCCCAGGTCAGCCCGTTACGGCGAGGGTCCCGGGTCTCGGCTGCAGTGTGGCTGCGCAGGTAATCTGGGGCGCGCCACAAGCGGTTCATGGGCAGGGTGAGGGCGGCGCGCCACCAGGCGTGGGCGGGAGGGCCGCGGAGGGAAAGCGACGCAGGAGTGTGAGTATATACGTGCTGAGCTGGGGCAAAGGTTGAGCGTGAGGCCGTCGAAGCGATGGCGAAGAATCCTTCTACTGTGAGGGCGCGGAGAAAGCGGGCTGGAGGGGTCGGGAGAAGGTTAATCAGGTCTGACGGGCATAACCGCAATGCTAACCGGTGCAGTGGAGATCACATAGCAAGTGATTGATAACAGGCTTACACAGAATCGACGCGTCGACGCCGACTTTGGCTGAGATTTCCTCAGCTGATGCAGGTGCGTCTAGGGGTACCGCGTCGAATACTCCTAACTCGACGCAGGTGTTGATGATGATTAGGACAAGGCCCTGTTTCCCGTCTCCGGGGAGAGAACTATGTCAGCCAGTGTTCAACCGTTGAGACGCGTCAAACGCGCTCCGGATCCGGTCGGTCATTACCTTCTTGATGTAAAAGTTGGCAATGTCTGGAGGTTCTTGCAGACTAGTCCGAACTTCTTCCAGCCGACGAATCAATGCCGCTTTGTTGGAGGGCGTGCCATCCTCGGCACGGAGCTCCTGCAGCAGTTTTTCGGTCTTCTCTATCGCAACTGAGTTTACCATGTTTGCAGGTCTTATTGCAGCACTCATAGAGGGTGAACCCGAGACAGGTGTGCCTCGAGCTTTGGAGGGCGGGGTGCCTAACATTTCACTCTGCTATAAAATCTTGAGCTGATTTGAAGGTGGCATTCTCCCGTGTCTGCATCCAATATTTGCACATGCATGCAATGCAGTGCAACACTCTGGGGTCGAATAGGTTAAGCTAGCTTATACACACATTTTTAGTAAGAATCGGTAATTGGTTTGGCTCCCATTGAGGTTGGCCAACGATAAATGCTGTATTAACCTACATGTATGCGAGGCGCCGATGCGCACGAGGATTCCAAAAGGATGACTTGGTGGGATCGTCCAGCTTCTTTCGAGATAACTCGATCCATACTCGTCAGCCTCCAAACCCAATGCAACCCGAACCAAGCGCTTTGCGACTAATCATAGGACAGGGGTGAAACCTCGGCTCTAGACACACCTAGCCGTCGCCACCTTGACGCTTCCCATTCCTACGCATCGCCATTCGTAACAGACTTAGGAGACGTACGACACCCTGATCACAATTGCAAAACTGGTGAACCCCCTGATACACAAGTTCCCCGCATGCGCGCCGCTTTAGCATGGCGGGTAGTGAGTATAATGCACACTGCATTTCATAGGCTGGCTTGTGTGGGGTTTGAACTCCTCGTTAGGCGTGGACCGCCTCAGAAGCACACCTAGGTGGGCTGACCAACCCGTTAGTTAACCCTCCTCGACGAGGTTGAGGTATGGATTAAGGTAGTCACTCACATTCATCTCCGACTCCTGCACACTGCAGTCACAACAACCGCACTGTCGTGCCCGTTGGTCTGGGCTCCCCATACCACAACAGGGCGACGCCGCTCCCAGGTGTGGATGCCACGCGCGTTGTGTCACGAAATAGCCCGTCATAGACGCAGCTCTCACGTTAGTGCCTCATAGCAGTGTTGCTGTGTCAGCCGGGCGACGGCTGCATAGGGGCCTTGGTTGGTGTCCCTGGTGGTGATGGCCCGCAGCAATATCCGAAAGCTTGACGCGTTGGCTGCATTGCATCTCCCGACGAGTCGGGCCCACAGAACTAGCTGGTGTCAGACACCGGCGGCAAGCTGGCTCTGAACAAAAGTGTCGACGAGGTAGCTTGGATAAGCCTTCTCTCCTTGTTGACTGTGCCGAGCATCTCGAGCACGATGGCACGCGATCTCTTGGATGGTATCGGCTAAGGAGGTATCGGATCGAGCAGACAAAAACAAGAGCCATCTCGCTTCATGGACTGTTAGGAGGTCGATGGCTTCTGGGAGGTCCGGAGAGAGGCGTGGACTCTCTGTCGGCACCTGCGGCACGATAGTGCCTGGATCCAGCTTGCCGAGATTGTGCGGCCGTTCATCCGTCGAACTAAGTGGCGTAATGTCAGCAAGAGGCGTTCGTGGATGGTTTCGTGTGCTGGCGCTCCGAGCGGCCGCTGTCAGTGGCCCAGTAAGAGGAGCCAATGGTTGCAGCCTTGAGCGGCTATGATGTACTGGCTGCCTAGTTCTTGTCGGATTTCGGCTTGCTTGGGTAGACCGCAACATCGCCCGACAGACCGTCTTCTCCCTCTTCTGGGTTCTTGAACTGATCTTGGAGTTGTAGTATGGTTTGACGGCCGTGATCAGAGAATGACGCCGGTCTTTGTATTCCAGCCCTGTTTGTTGGTTGTTCCCATGTTCCAGTTGGGTAGCTGTAATGCCCAGACGCGAATGCGGTCGAGGAAGTCGCCCTCGGTCCCGGATCGTGTCAACAGTGCGTAATGTGGACGCTCGAGGTACGGGATTAAGGGAAGTTGTGGTCACCATTTTGGCATCTCTCTCATATTGCGGTGCATTGTATGTTTTGGTTCTGGCACTAACATGTAAGTAGTTGGGCGTTTGAGACGGCTTGGGCATATTTTCAGACGGTGGCTCTGTGTGTACGGAAGACACTTAATTATTGTACATGTAAGACGCGAACGGAATTTGTGTTTATACTGTACTGTACAGGGGTTCGCGTCGCTCTGTGGGGTCGTGGTTGATCTCACGGGTTAGGGTTAATATGGAAAAGTGAATGTCCAGCCCAAAATCCCACCAAAGCTTTTAATACTATGAGAGGTGGACAGCAAATGATACACGGCTCTAACCGTCGCAAGAACGGTCCAAATCACTATTGAACCATTGCTACCCTTTATCACCTCGGCGACGTTCTCCCCTGGAGTGGATGATGATGTTGGATGTGGATTCCAAGTACCAAACAGCTCCTGTTGGCCACCTATTGTCGTAGCGCAGGCCCAGAGTCAGGCACCCTCACAGTCGAACCGTTGACTCTGTCTCAGTTACCGCAATGCCGTCTTTAAAAGGGACCGCCCTGGCCTTCTATGTGCAGTGGGCGAGGCTGGCTTTGGTACATGTCCTGGTCACATACCCCGGGTGGAGAGGGAACAACTCGATTGCGAATGAGACATACCCATGTGCGTACTGTTCTCAATGTTCCCCTGGTAATCGCTCTATGCTCAGCGGCATGTTGGCATCTCCTGTTCCGTGTAGGCGGTGGTCTTCCTGTAACTACGAATCGTACACACTGGCCCATTGACGGCGGCGCTGTTCCTTTTCAGCCTGGCTGGTTCACTGGACATGAAACGGCGCTTACGTACATCAACATCGGATTGGGCGCTGAGCCAAAGAACCATTCATGGCCGATAACCATGTTCCACATAACGGGACCTACCAACGATCCGTACCCAGGAACTGTGTGCCTACCTAAGCTATCTCTACCGGAAAGGGTGAGAAACCATGTTAAAAGCGAGAATCTTGCCACTATCCAAGTGGTGCAGGCTGCACAACACGGGCCTGCAATGTTCAGCGTAAGTATTGTCCTACACACGGAACTTAATGTCGTACGTTGAGCACCTATACGAGTGTCTAACGGGTCCAACACACACAGTGCGCCGACATTATCTTCACCGACGACGACGCTAAGGTGCCGGCGTTGGACGAAGGAAACTGCTTCAACTCGACAACGATCTGCATCTCTGATGTCGCGATACTTGGTTCACAGCAGTTACCCTCGGCCTGTTCGAGTTTGAGCTCGGCTACAGCGGCAGACTTGGCAGCCACGGCCTCTAATGGTGGCCGTGACACCATAATATGCGAGCAGAGTGGTACCTGAGGTCTAGTAGTAATGCCTAGCCAAGTCTGGCCACGCCAATTTCAATACGCGTTCCCGTGCCGTACTGACGCATTAATAGGATTAAGGGGCGGAGGCTTGGCCTGGCTCGTGGTAGGCTCCAATGGGGCATGTTCCATTGCCGAGAGGTTAGAATTGGACACCATCGGTTGACAACCATGCCGCTTGTGCCGGGAAAGTTTAATTTACTTCGCATTGTAGTGGTTCCAGTGGATATGCAGAGGTAGATATCGCACAGCACCTCATGTTTGACGCCATACCCTTAAAACGACCGCCTGCGTATTGGGCCGCTTATAGTTAACCACTCGCATAATTGTGTGGATCAAGCTGTCTTTTAGCTTCGACTGTGAGTTTTGGGAGGTTTTCCCTCAGCCGAACTTGCTCAAACGTGAAGGTCGGTCATCTATCCGTACGATAAACGAGAAGTGATGCGGAAGGAACACAAAACGAAAACGAAGAGCTATCCGTGTATTGAATTGACCAAGCACATTACTTGCATTATACAACATTAAAATATCGCCATGAATGTACTGTCAATACCGGGTACAGTACCAACCTCCTTCAAATACTACTCTGTCACACCTCGAGTGAAACTGAACCCTGGTTATCGGGTCGACCTCAGTTTCGAGTGCTGCTCTCCTGAGCAAGTCAGGATCTAAAGCAACATAGCATTCTCGTCCTCTCTGAGTTGGAATCCTTTGTCGACAGGATCACCGTCTTGTACAAGTGGTTTTCAGCTGCTCTCCTTAGACAACAGCCCTGGTTCGGCCACCAGGACGGTAGAAACCATAGTACCAGTCGTACAAGACGTTGAAGAAGAGGAAGAAACTGGAGTACACCGCGTTAGCATGGAACACAGATAGTGGGCGGAAGGTCTCGTCGGTCCAAACTCACAACGCGATGAAGCTGAAGGCCTCGGCGGCATGTAGAAGAGAACTGTTGCTGTAGGTCCAATCCGAAGCAGTGAAGGATACGACGACAAGCCAGAGGTACGAGAAAATTAGGTTAAATAGGAGGACATATCCGGGGTAGGTGCCGAGGAAGAATGCAAGGAGGTAGAATGCCGTTGTGAGGACAGACTACGTACCACAAGTCAGTTGGCCTGTTCGGACGGAGCAATGCTGGCACGGTTTATTAGGACGTACAATGACTAGCCCGTAAATAACGTGGTCTCCACCCCAGCCTCGGGAGACGAGATAGGCGAGGATGCCCATTACGATTACGGCCGAGATCCATACAAGCGCAGTGCTTGCGAGCAGGAACGGTGACAGCCCCGTGCGGGCACTAGTGTCTCCCCGAGCCATGGTGCCTTAGGGACGTGACTAAAAGATTGTGAAGTTCGAGATTGGGTTCGGGGATGATGCAGGTGGTGAAAATGCCCTTACTGGCTAGCTCGAAGTGCGCTGATGGACGACTACAAGGATGCGAACCGTTACATGGGATCTGGAAGGGATAGGGTACTTATATTAAGTTGCGTGGTTGCTGCTGTGCAATGATACCGTGGCTCTTCCCGGTTTCTAGCGCATTTGAGATCTAGGAGTCATGCTATGACAACCCCCAATGTCCTTTGGACGAATGACGATAGGATCCTCAAGATGCATTGGCTGGCAGAAATCGCCATGTTAGGATTGCCAAGTTTGCGACACCAAGAGCTGGTGGCATAGAGCCACTGACGGCATCCGTAGTGCCAAGAGAGCGCAGATCCACGCCTTGGCTTGTTTGCATTTTCACCACTGTGGACGAATAAGGCGACAGCAAAGGGTCAGGAATACGTCATGATGCACCCGCTCGTCTGATCAAGCCCGTTAGAAATTCCGGCACGACTCGGCCGGATTGGGCTGTTTTACCAGTCGGCTTTCGATTCCCTCCTCTTGCGCCCTGCGCCCGCTGCGGTACTTATGTAGTGAACTAAGCCCTAGGCTAACTAATTAGCTATCTAGGGAAACACCCATGCCTGCATTTCATCTGCGTGGTGGGCATGTGGAAGTGGGAAAGGCGTAATAAGAGCAATGAGTCATTGCTAGTCAGTGTGGTAACGACTGGGAAGCAACTTGATCTGTCGTCGGCTGTGTCAAGTACCACCACTTGTATTACCTGCTGCGAGACTGCAAGAAATCCATAATAATATCAGGCCAGCTCAATACGCCGGAGCATGAAGCAGCACCGGAAGAAGCGACCTGATCCGCAATTGCATTACACATTTCGTAAATGGTGGTGATTGGTAATGTGTTGGCCAGCGTAGCTATGCGTCACCCTATAAACTCTCACCGGGCCAAAATGCTCCTTAGCACCTCTTCAAGCTTCTTGGCAGCGTCGGCGATCATCGAACTCGACCGCCACGCCACAAATCTATCCGGACGAACCAAGACGCAACCATCCTCATCCACCTCGCGTTTCTTAGCCCAGTCGAAGTAAACGTCCTCATAGTCCTGCTTCCAACCAACGGAATAGCTCATTATCTCCACGCCCAGGGCTTCCGACACGGTCTTGGCAGCGCTCTTCCATGCTTGTCCTCCTGGCCCGGTCAACAAACAGAACCGGCCGTGCCCTGCCAGGTCGATCGTGGAAAGCCTCTTGCCGGGGGATCGAGTGTTTAACCAAGCATGTGGTAGGCGCCGACCGGGATAGGTGGTTATCTGATGCGTCTTAACTGGGTCCTGAGGCGGCGGGGGCGGCAAGCCCTGGTCGGCCTGGTATACTGCATTGGAAATGTAGCGCTGGTTCATTTCGATACCAAGGCCGTGAAACTCGGTTGTGGTGTTTTCGATGGCCTGCTGGAAGGCCTGTCTGCGCTTGCGCCCCTTCTCACCTGGGTCGTCGAATTCGGCAAGAATCTCGCTTCGCCTCGCTGCATCAGGCTCGAGCATGCCCATCGTATGCTGCCAGTGAATGTGGTCACGCAGGCCCTGGTTTGCGCGCGTGATGATGTCCACCCCCACAGGTTGCCGTTCTTTGCTAAAGGAGGAGAGTAGGTCCGGCCCAGCCTTGCCCGACATGACATAGTCGATCTTCCAAGCTAGGTTGAAGGCGTCTTGGATGCAAGTATTTGAGCCGAGGCCGTTGAAAGGGGGATGGCGATGTGTTGCGTCGCCAAAGCAGAACCTTGGGATCGGGTGCGTTAGTAACGTACGTAACGAGCCTGCAAACCTGAAGGTATCCTGGGGCGGAACGGGTAAACATACACATTGCCGTCAGAGTAATACTCGGCCACAATCTCGTTGATCCACCATTTACTGGCATGGAGGAGCTCCACCTTGACAGAATCATCACCGATGAATTGTTTTACCCTTGCAAGGTACTCGTCATTGCTAGCGTCCATATCGTCGGCTTTCAGATCGGCGCCAGGTGCCGCGAGGAAGATGAACATCCACTCGTTCCAGGGTCGTACCATACGCACTACCGCAGCCCACCCCCACGGCGGAGGGTTGGCCTCCTCGGGCCGGAAGACCCAGTGCAAGTTCCCGACACGGCTCGCCATAAGGTGCGACATATCGGCTTTCACGAGTACATTCAAGGCCAGTCCCTGGCCGGGCTTCTTAATGAGCGGGATATTTAGCTCGCGCACTACCTGGCTCCGAGCACCGTCACACCCAAAAAGATACCGCGACTGGATCCTGTACGTCTTCCCGATAACCTCGTCGTACACTTCTGAGATAATAACCCCCGGAGAGGGACGGGTCAAACGAAGGAATTTGGTGTTAAACCGCAGCGTCCACCCTTTGTGGATTGCTCGTTTTGTGAGGATGGGTTCGAGCAGTGTCTGGGGTAGGTCTACGTGCTGACACGGACTAGCGTCCTCGTAAGCACCCTGGAATATCCGTGTGAGCAATGAACAAGGCGGACATGCGAACCGGGCGTAGCATGCGGGATATGGGATGCCCATACCTTGTGCTTGGGGTCGTGGCCCCACGAGTAAACACGAGCAAACTCCTCGCCCGCCATGCTGCGGCACCACCTCGTGTGTGCCATGTGGTGACTGGGGGTTGCAACGTCGAGACAATCCCGCTCCAGGCCAATATCCCGGAGGCACTCTATGTCACATCCTGTTGTCAGGCATGGCTAGGTCGATGGAGCGCTTCGGTTTCAATTACTTACCGAGTCCAGCCATGTTAGTGATATGCGCTCGGGGGGTTTCTGCCGTCCCAGGCGCCGCAGCAATGAGTATGCCCTTCCTGCCTGCATTGCGGATAGGTCGTT
The DNA here is from genome assembly GCA_022530565.1 of Madurella mycetomatis. Lineage (NCBI taxonomy): Eukaryota > Fungi > Ascomycota > Sordariomycetes > Sordariales > Madurella > Madurella mycetomatis. Next base: position 5,598,469 of record JAJTVB010000003.1, on the reverse strand, counting down.
AGTAAACCGCGCTAATGTGGGTGTACAATATTGGGCCGTTCGGGAGCCATGAACCTACCGTGGGCGGCGAGGAAGCAGGCGAGCGAAGCCCCGGCGGGGCCAGCCCCTACGATCAGGAGATCAGTCTTGACAATTTCTTCGTCCGCCATTCTCAAATTTTTCGGGATTCCAGCGAACAAGGCTCTCGCGGCGCAACAAACGAGAAGTAGGACTGGGAGGTTACAGGAGAATTAATGTAGTCGGCTGCGGAGACCAAGTGGGACGTCTCTGCATCCTTAAGCCAAGAAGGATCCTGAGTAAGCTATGACAAAGTTTGGTTAGCGCGAATGGTGGATCGATAGCGACGCCTAGGGTAATACGATCGCTTGTTGAAGCTGTGGAGAATGTGTTCGCGCTGGCCCGCAATTTTTTTTTTTATTTTTATTTTTATTTTTTTATTTTTTTGGTTATTTTCGCGAACGGCCCGCCGCTTATTGTGTTGAGCAAGACATGGAGCGCAGTTTTCGAAGTGGCGGGGATCGCTTCTCAGCCGGCGCGGGGCTGTCGTAACGAACCCCGGGCTACTGCCCACTTACGTAAATATAGTATAGAAGGCAGTATACGTATGCTGTAATTCTTCGAATACCGAGGATAGAGACGGATGCAACCTACAGCACCTTCTGCACCCTGTTTTAGTGCACCTCAAATTTTTCAGGATACCCGTCCGACTGCTGTAGCAAATCCTAGGCACTCCAGGCACTGTACTGTAATTACAACACAGGTATCGTACAGTACATTAATTACCTGAATGATTCCGCTACAGCAGATCGGGCGTCACTGGCTGTTATCTGTGGATCACGGGTAGGAAAAACTTCACTCGTACTACATTACATTGTCTTACGTAGCGTATGATTGATTCACACCAACAAACGCACTCCTATGATACAGTGTATACACTGTACGATAAGACAAGATTAATTGGCATTGTACGATGGTGGGCTTGCATGTTCAGACTGGCTGAATGCATTCTGGAGGCTTCCGTTTATTCTTCCTCCTCTACCGCTTTTCGGACGCCATCAAACACCCGACCAAGCTGAAGGCAGCATTGGATTGCAGAGCTCAATTCCGCCGTGCCCAACCCGAGCGGCTTAAACTTAATCTGGCGGCTTATGCACATCGGCTCCGAGCCTCCGGTTGCCAGATCCCGCAAGGCCTTGATGACACTACGCATTATCATTCTAAGATCCTCCAGCCGTTACTTGGTAATTAACAGGATGATTCTAGAAAAGAGCTGCAGATTCGAGATCCCTAGCAAACACTTTCAGACCATTCCCTCGTTGGCATACCGATTCCTTGTCTTCGCTGGAGAAAAAAAAAAAAAAAAAAGGGGGGGGGGGGGGGGGGGGAGGGGGGGTGGGAACCAGATGCTCGATGCCATACCTCACCACACGTAGTCCATCGATTCGGTACGTACTGAGCGCAGCCGGATCAGGTCGGTCTCGAGGCTGCGCAGACCTGCAGTCGCGCACAGTGAAATCTAATGACCGGCCATCCGATGGAGTCGGACCGAAATGCCGGCTGAGTAATTAGGTACCCTCTCGCCCAGGATCCCTAACCGCAGTGAAATCTTCACCTGGATAATAGATTTACGGGGATAATTCTATATGTTCCTTACATTCATAGGCGACATACCGGACTCTGATGAAGCGGGATACTGGCTAATTAGCTGTTGGTACCAATATCTGTCATAGTTCTCCTCGTTGGTATGCCTCTCCATTTCTGCATGGCAAAACCACCCAGCACTTCCCGCCCGAGCTTTCGGCTGCGAACTACTGGACACTACACTTGTAGATACTCTAGCCGCTGAGCGTAGCGCCTTTGGTGTTTCTGACAAAGTTACTTACTCTACTGGACGCGGTAAACCCGTATAGTTCCTTTAATATCCTTACTAATAAATGGCATTTTCTACTGCATCTCACGGTTGTAACATGCTATGTTGACTAGGATAGCCGCTGCCAGGAGGTTGGCAGAGAAGACACACAGACGGTTGTCACGGACGATGATGCGCTTGATTCACGAGCTTGGCCATGAGTTTCTCTCATCGGCTGGCCGAGGTGACCTATCCCCTGGTCTCGCTACCTTGCAGATCACAGGTTGTTGTCCATACAACACGCGACCCGCGACACACGCAGCTGCGTGCAAGCCGCCACTTCGCCATTCGGCGAAACTGAGACTGGACCGTATGTAGACAGCCTGCGAGTAATTTGTCAGCTTCAGAAAACTAATCATTGAGACAAGCTATTAGCTATGCTCCGGTAATGATCGGGGAGCGAAGAATAAGAATAGAGGGTAGAGCCGAGATACCGAGAGTCTCAGCAAATGTGTTCACATTCAAACCTCTCCGTTATCGGGTTCCTGGTTTGATGGCTTGTGCTGCTTTATCATTCTAATCACTTTCATTCGGGATTCTTGGGGAGCGCGAGCGGGAGTAGCCCATGGAGAACCACGCCTTTCTGAAACGATCTGATGTACGCAGTCGGCAAAGGAGAGAGCCGGTAATAGCAGTGGACAAATATCACTCGAAACGCAGCCACAGAGCGAAAGGAAGCTTGTTTTAGAGTAACACAAGGCCGTCGAAATTATACTCTTTATACGGAAAAGAGGTGATTCGAACACCTAGGTGTAAAAACACAGCGTCCATATTAATAATTAGTGAATGAACCTGTTTACACAAGTCCTAGGCATCTTCCCCTTCTGCACCGGAACCAGAGAACGGGAACGCCGTCCGGCGATGGGACCGAGATATCGAGAATGATTTTTTTTCCCCACATTCACACCATTTGTTAACAAACACGAATACCGTTAGCTATACTCCGTATTTCTACGTTCTCATCATGGTGCCAGCGATGCACTCAGTCAGATTTGTATGGAAACACGGAAATGCACTGAAGAAGCCTGATAACAAAAGGGTCTTTCTAGGTTTCTAACGATCCCCATTAGTGCTATACGTAGCGCCAATTAAACCGCAATTGATATACCGTATTCCCACCCTCCGAAACACTTGAAATCCTCATGTTACATGTGCATAACCTGATGGAAAGTCGTCTAGATCCTCCACAGCCCTGGGAGCAGAGAGCAGAGGACACGGTGGTAGTTCTATAGAGAGATGGCGGTGGCATCACCCTGGCTCTGGGTGTGGATGTAAGGACAACGTTATACGTGGCAGATCCCTTCCAGGCTTTTTAAGTATAGTAACGCTGGATGCGGCGTATAAACTACTGTTGATTCTGTTTATATGGATACATCAATATATTTTGGTCTTGTTTCCTTTTCCTCTCTTATCATCGCTTGGGAAATCACTTGCAAACGGAACCGATCAGTCGATATGGTCGGCAAATGTGTGAGACAAATTTGCCACGCCAATCCTACTCCGATCTAGAGCTCTGCTTGGGCATCTCAGGAAGTTTAATGTACTTAACATCATCAAGCTCTCCTTTTGTGGAATCATGGACCAGAATATACGTTGCACTCGGATCGGAATTCCATCTTGCCAGCTTGGCAATCATCATGACGGTACAGGCGCACAGGACCCCGTAGAAGGTGTTCATTTCGAATCGCCTGCTCCAAGTGGGATTAGAATCGACTTTTACGCCGTCAGCGGATAGACGTACTTGCGTAGCGCCGAGCTAGCCGGAAAGCTCTCCTGGCCGCCGGGGCCGCCCATGTTGTCCGGATTGGTCTTGCCAGGAAGCTCGGCGACGCCACGGCTTTGTTGGAATTTGTGATGCATAGGGTGGCGAAGGCTGCGACAGGCTAGCTTTGGTGTCGCAGGCCTCTCTGCGGAGAATAGCGCCACGATGCGGTGCCTGGCAACCTTTGAGCTAAGCATCATCGTAAGCTGGAATCTGATGGATAATTGTGATTTGTGGTGTGCGGAGGAAGTTCACAATGAAGGAGGCCATCGGAGAACGGTGGAATCTAGGTATAGCACGAATAACGTGATGAGCGTGTCACTTGCCCTGGTTATGACCTCAACCTGACAAAGCACCTGTGTCAGGGGGCGGGGAAGCGGGTTGGCAAGCAAGAAGGAAACCGTTCCAATGACACCTACTAACATCCAAATTTCGAAGATTGTAACTTAGGTAAATCCTCGCAGCCGAAGGAACGTTATTGTTTTCCGCATTGAAGGCACTAGACTTAAAGGAGATGATCACTGGGATAATATGGCTTTAAGATAGCCCTAAGATACTACTTATGCATATTACAACATCGACCACCTAGACCGTCCAATTGAAATGAAAGAACGCAAGGTGCTTACTGGCTCGAACAAGTCTTTTGGGACGACTAACCAGGCCGGGCAGGGTAGTAGGATACGGTGCTGTGGATGATTGCCGTGGAAACGGTCGGAATGGTTGTGACAACAATAGATAAAACTTGCTCAACAAGGACGGATTTGGTTAGCACTAAGCGCTACTTATTTCCAACGATGGTAGGTAGATATGAAACCGGTCAACCTCTCATGTGCCCCATATTTTACCGGAGTTCTTGCTCAACACCAACAATGAGCACGGCGATGGCGATGATGGAGATTGCGTAACTAGTAGCACACGTTTACGAATAGGGCAAAAAAACTGAGATTGAAACCCAAGTGGGCAAGTTGTTAAATTTCGATAAATGTGACGAATGATGGAGACTGCTGATTTAGCAGGAGAGCCTGAATCTAACTTATCGGCGGGACATTTTATAGTTGACATAACTTTGGTGCCTAGTTGTTCGCTCGCAGACATTTATGATAGACGTCGAAGCTTGCCTCAGGTTTTTTTGGGAGCACTAAAGCTGAATGGTTAGGGGGGGAAACCAGTCCTGCTCGTATCTCATGCTCTTTGTCTTGTGGTTCTGGACTGGGAATTAATTAATTAGGGGCGTAGGTTGAAACCTCGCTAAGTCATACATACAGGTATGGTACCATAGGTACCTTGATTACAGTGGTTTAGTCGAATGCCCGGCGGAGCCGCTTCAAGTCTCTAACCTGTTTCTATCATGCCAAGAGCTTGCTGCACTCATCCCCAGCCATTCCGGCAGCCGTGAATCAAATTCCTTACGAGGCACCGATTCAAGGGAGCTTGAAGCTCGTATCCTGCCCTGCCGCCCCCTGTAGCTAGCAACCCCAGGACCGAACCCTCGGGTTAGCACACTTTAGGAGCTCTTACCGCAGGAAAAATTGTGTTCTCTTCGAATTTATATGTAAAATGCTTTGGCATTTAAAATAACTTCTTCCCCTTTCCTCCCCACCTTTAGGTACTATTCTGAATGTAATAATTCTCCGCAGAATGTGTTCCCTGACTCCTCTCTTCGCATGTCGACAATATACCGAGATCAAGTTAACTTCTGAAATGCAACTAAAGCCTCTTTCTCAAAGTGCTTTGTAGTATGTTCATAGATTTGCCTACGTTACCAGAACTTCTTTTTCCCACAGGGAACAGGAATATTGACGATGGCCACTTGGTACCTCCCTACGGCAAATCTTAGAATCACAGACCCACTAATTACCTACCATAGTAGCCGAGGCTGGAATTGGCCGCTTCGTGCGGCCTTTTCCATATTGTCTTACCCGGCGCCTCCGGGCAGGAGGTGGCAACAAGCTTGGGGTCATGTCGTAGTGCATCACATAAAACCCAGAGCACTGTCAAATAACTGCTCTTCAAGAAAAATCAACTCGCCACGTAGATTAGCAGCTTCGTCTTCGATTTCACGAATGCATTTGGAAACGGATGGCCATGGCAAGCTCCTGGTAATTACTGATCCGTGCCTTATTTTATTTGTATCTGACATCTCGCTTCGACCTTCAACAACCCACCAAGTTAGCCCCGAATAATCCTGTTGTAGTGGCAAGGTCGGCCAGGCCGCTTGGTCACAGAGTGTCCTATTCAAAAAAACAGCCAAAAATGGCCAAGAGATGCACGCAGTCATTCACCGGAAATTCAGATTGGGCGGGTTCGTGCCTACTTCGGGTTAGTGACTAAGTAGACTACCGCTTAAGTCCAAGACATGCGCGAAGGCAATACATGGGGCAAGGGATTCAACTGAGAGTAGGACGAAGTTGACCGTGTTACGTTCTTCATTAATTAGTGGCAATGGCCGCACCGTCGAGGGCGTTGGCCCCAAATGCTCATGGACTGCAAAGCCGAGTAACCGACCGGCATCCTCACGTCCACAGGCACTGGTTCGCCTCTCCAACATAGTCCTCCATATCCTGGTTGCCGGCGGTGCGGGTATTATCACAAGTAGAGTCAATATTTAGAGCTCGGGAGGGGTTTTGGTTGTTCAACGGTGGCGATCTGATCCCTACTAGGCTGTAACTAGAGATATGCCAACCGAGGGCGGGCGATCTTTCACTCAGGAGCGAGACGGTCCGATGCTTGCATGGTTTGCTAGTTTAATGCTGATTGGGTTTTGGCACTTGCCTGCGTATTTTACCTTGTCCCCCGCGTTTACCCGTCGAGGAGGTAAAAGAAATGTCAAATATTAGAGGCACATGGTAGTACAATGCCAAAGAACGCACGAGGTTGACTTTCCTATTTAGCGGCTGTTTGAGGCTAACATCAGCACGCAATAGGCTTTTCAGCAACACCGCTGCATTGGGTATCGGGTGGCTAACACCGCTGGGATGCCTAAATCACGATCCTTGGTGCCAAGCCCCAGAAGTGCATCTTGGCACACTACTCTTTTTCGAAACAGAAGGACGAGCCCTGTGGCACTAGTAGGGCAAAGCCGAGAAAATCATGATGTTCCTCAGCTGCCTGTAGGTATTATGCAGCCTTCGTGTTACTATGCGCTGTCAACTTTAGCGCTGCCGGATGGTCTATGTGGTTGGTGAGAGGGGGGTATGGGGCAGTAGTGGAGGGGGAGGGGGGGCGAGAGCAAGGTATTTCCGCCATTGTCGGACTGCCGTTCCCTCCTTTATCATGAAAGTTCCTTGCACACTCGACCGTCTCTTCGGCGACATTCGGCGAATATTCGACAAGGTGAGCCGCTGTCGGACTCGCCACCTCGGAAGTCGGAACTGGCGACGGAACCAACGACGTCCTGGGTGAATTACTTGTGCAAATTGTCTACTTGGCAAAGGCCAGACATATCCAGCAGAGAGGATGGCACCCGTCAGGGTTCCTTGATTGCGGGACGACACCGTGCCTCCAACTTGCCCCAACCGAGATGTTTGCACTATATGCGGGGAGAACGCGGCATGCACTAATATCGCCGGGTCAATGGGCAATGGTGAGTAAAGAAGCAAAAACGGCTGCACATCCCCATTGTAGCGGCTTGCTCGGATCAGCCCTGGGTCCTTGGCGCCATGTGGCCTGTGGCCCAGCACCAACCACGGGTCTTTACACGGGCCGATTACTGCCTGCCAACATTGAGATGCGGGAAGACCACGAGCTCGCACTTGGAAATATGCCGATGGGGAATGACATGGAGGAACAGGATCTAGGCTGCCAAGCGTGGATGGAACGGCACGCTGGCTGGGCGCTAGCGGGACATCGTCGCGAAGTTACCGGCTTGGTATTTGAAGAGCTGCATTTACCCGGCGGAGACGGTTGGTCGGCCTGCGGTCCCCTCCAATCCGGTGGCTTGAAAGCCAAGCTTCGACAAACGTCCCCGCGTCCGCCAAGCTTCGGTACCTGCCAACCTTGCCCACCCCCTGTCCAGGTCAATAAGCCTCAACCCCGCGGTTGGCTGTCTGGGGAATGGGGTAACACCCATTGTGCCCGCATCCGGGCCTGAGTGGAGGCATTTGGTGCGCTCTGCCAGGGCCATCCGCTCAAAGACGGGGAGCGCTCCTCGCCCAACGCCTGCCCTATTCAGCAATCACCGCTAGGGATGATGGGGCACGGGATGGTTCATGGACGTCGCCTAACTTTCTCCACAGGGCGAATCCTTACGGATCACGGCGGGCCGTACTTGACGGGACGCGGCTAGTCGTTGTCGCAGGTAGCACGACGCGGGTGCGAGAGGTGCACTCTACCTGTACACTTATGTGCTTTTCCTGGAACGGGGGAAATGTCAAGCATCCCAGGGTCGCGGATCGCCTCTGCAGCCTATATTGGACCCGTGAAGACGGGTGGGTTAAAACGTCGTGAGCCCCCCCTCGACTCCAGCGGGCGCGTTCCCTCTTGCGCTGCTCGTCTTCGCCCACGGCCTCCCACGTCGTCCCTCTACTCCATTGGAACTGCAAGTCCCGCGACGACAACAGAGAAGGCACCATGGCGATCGGATCTGCTGCCGAGGTCGGCAAGTCCGACCCCATCGTCACCCGGATTGCCAATGAGGACAAGAAGTGGTTCTTTCAGAAGCCGAACCTCCTCTACCTCTATATGATGCTCTTCCCGACATGCATGGGCATCGAGTTGACGTCCGGGTTCGACAGCCAAATGATTAACGCTCTCCAAATTGTCCCGTCATGGATCAGTTGTAAGCGAGCTCCGGTTGTGCTACGCATTGCGGCTGCTGCTAGGTGCTTACCCTGACTTGTCTAGTTTTCAATGATCCTCAGGGTTCGCTCAAGGGCATCATTGCCGCCGCCTACTCGCTGGGTGCTATCTTGTCGCTCCCCCTTATTCCCATTGTCAACGACCGATTCGGCCGCCGATGGTCCATCTTTGGCGGGTCTGTTATCATGGTAATCGGCGCTATTATCCAGGGATTTTCGACACATGGTAAGTAACGTCGTCCGGTGGTCACTCTCCCAATAGCTGTTGGCGCTGACTGGGTAAATCAGTTGCCATGTACATTATCGCTCGCATGATTCTCGGCTTCGGGATCCCCACTTGTATCGTCTCCGGATCGTCCTTGATCGGCGAGCTTGCCTATCCGAAGGAACGTCCCGTCATGACATCGCTCTTCAACGTAGCATACTTCGTGGGGCAGATCATCGCGGCTGCCATTTGCTTCGGTACAAACAACATCGGGGATAACTGGGCATGGAGAATTCCATCCCTCCTCCAGATCTGCCCGTCCTTGTTGCAGATCTGCTTTGTCTTGTACGTCTGTTCGTCGTGGGCTTCCAAATCTTGAGTCGATATCAACTGACTAGTTTGAAGCTTCCTACCCGAGAGCCCCCGCTGGTTGATCACTAAAGATCGTGCCCAGGAAGCCCAGGATATCCTGACCAAGTACCATGGAGAAGGCGACCGTGGCATGGAGTTTGTTGCCGCTGAATTTGCCCAAATGCAAACAACCATCCGTCTCGAGCTAGAGGCGTCCAAGAAATCCTGGCTTGACCTCTTCAAGACCTCGGGTATGCGGCGTCGACTTCTGATCACCACCATGCTGGGTCTGTTCACTCAGTGGTCCGGAAACACTCTCATCTCGTAAGATAGCTGGCCCCTGTCCTCTGTTCTATCAATGGATACTGACCGATATCTATTTGCAAACAGTTACTACCTCGGAGATCTCCTTAGAATGATTGGATATGAGGACTCTAATTATATTCAGAAGATCAACGTATCGATTGCTTGCTGGAGCTTGTTCTGCGGTGTTACCGTCTCCTTGTTGGTAACCAAGATTCGGCGTCGTGTGATGTACCTCATGTGCACCACCAGCTTGCTCTGTTGCTACATCGCCTGGACCATCTCGATGGAGCGCGCTCAGACGGCTGAAGACGCGGGAACCCCCAACCAAGCTGCCAATATCGCCGTGCTTTTCTTCATTTATGCATACTCGCCTTGTTATAACATGGGCTATAATGCCTTGACTTACAGTGAGTTGTCCTAACCCAATCGCCTGCCGACAGCGACAAGTTGTGCTGACAACCCTTAGCCTACATGGTTGAAGTCTGGCCCTATGCCGAGCGGTCGCGCGGCATTGCCTTCTTCCAGCTATTTGGTCGTCTCGCCGGCTTCTTCACCACCTTCGTCAACCCCATCGGACTCGACGGAGTCGGCTGGAAATACCTCATCTCGTACTGCTGCTGGCTCGCCTACGAGGTCTGCTTTGTGTACTTCATGTTCCCCGAGACCTTTGGCCGTACACTGGAAGAGCTCGCTTTCAGTAAGTAAATCCATGACCCACTGCACGCTTCATGCAACTGTTCTGGCCATTGCTAACACATCACAGTTTTCGAGGACAAGCGGCTCGCGGACGAGGCCGTCGCAGCGGTCGAGAAGGTCGTGCATCAAGATGCGTACGAGAAGCGCAGCCTCGATCAGAAGGGCGCGACGACCGAGCTCAAAGAGAACGTGGTGTAGATCTCCCTTGTGCTTGCGCCCCCGGAAACTGGAGGCAGCGCGCAGGGTTGGAGAAACTGTTGCTAGTTGCTGGAAACCCGTGTTGGGGAAGACGGTCGTAATTGTAGCCGTGTGTTCGTTTGGCGATCCGGGGTCCTCAATACCATTTACTTTTCCGCATGCTTCTTTTCATACATAGTACTTCTTGTTCGCTTGTCGACCACTAAATGAAGGCCTGTTGCCGTCCTTATCTTTTTTTTTTTTTTTTAAGTTTCGTTTGCTCTCCGTCCGGTTTCCTGATTCTGATCCGCTTTGCGCACATGCTATTTCCACTCTCCTAGCATACTGTAGGAGCCCCTAGTTTGGTGCCACGGCATTTATGCCGATGGGTGATATGCAAGTGCCAAGCCACAGAACCTGGCCAGCACCCTAGCGCTGTAGTACTTGGTTAGTGGACGTTGATCATTAGTGCTCGCAATATGACGAAGGGTCTTGGATCGTTTTGGCCTAATTTTGTACAGTACATCAATACTAGTAGCTAGTAACGCTGGCCTGGGAAAATGCCACGGGATAATACCCATCCATATTGGCCAAGATCTCCGGTGATGCTTCCCCGCTTACGGTCTCAAGTATATAACTATTCCAAGTTCTCGGAGTAGGAATCTCCTTTGCTCTGCACAATCATTGAAACTCGGCTTCCCACAGTCTCCAGCAATGCGTCTCCGAACTTGTGCCGTAACTCTCCTTGCCGCTCCGCTTGCAGCGGTCGCGATCCCGACTACCCATGCGGCTATCGCTGGCGTGCCCACCGGCCTTCTAAACTCGAGGCAGGCGGGAGCTCCTGCTCCGTGTGTAAGGATGGATCCGCCACCTACACAGGAGGAAACTGAAGCTCGGTTTGAAGCCTTCGTCGAGGCTTTTGTTGGGAGCTCTAAGAACATTACCAAAGCATTCGAGTATATCACTGAGGACTACATCGTGCGTTCCTCCTCCCTACGTTCTGAGAGACGCTCGACTAAACTGTTCGATGCAAAGAATCACAATCCGATGGCTAGCAACGGTCACGCTTCTGCATGGAGAATTCTGGGCCCTATCTGGCAACAAATTTCTCACACCTACATTCGATCCACGATGCAGGACGATATGTCTTGGGTGAACTACAGAGCCGCTGGCCTGGGGGAAGTTGTCGACCGGTTCCGATGGGAAGCCGGATGCATTGCTGAACACGTACGTGCCCCAGCCTAACCTCCAATATCGCTACCCCATCTCATTCTAGGACGGGATACTTACCATGTGAATAGTGGGACCAAGGAGAGAGGTACCCTACCTTCTAGGATGGCCATTTCCATGGTACGTTGAATGTCTCTCAGGATTAGCCAACTAGGAGTCGTACGGTAGGTAGTTCTTATCTAGTATAGACAAAGAACTATTGGTGATAATTACTTCTTTTTCTAAAGCGGTCTAAACTGGCTGGCATACTCGGGTGGGTGCCTTTGCGGGAACTGTACCAAGCTGGGAATTCTCGGGAAGCTAATAAGCTTACGTTGTTGCATCTGTCCAAACAGGGCAAACAGGCACCCCCTTTCTTCCTCTATCTTGCATTTGAAATGTCCAGGACCAGATCCACGGTACCACAAGAATGGGCCAGTACTCTTCTGCATAGTATCGATAGCACTTACTAGCAAGGGTGTGAGCATGAAGATTAGGCGTCTTTAATTCTTTTCTCATTATTATATCCATTAGTACATAGCTCCTCGCGAAACGCTACCTAGACTCTTGTGTTTGAGCTTCGGTCATTAGGTACCCGCGCGTTCTGGTTGTCCAACTAGCCCGCAACAACCCGCAACACTTGCCACTGAAAATGCAGCATTAAGCAGGTACTTTTAGTTGAGAATATTGCTGTATTAGTCAATCGAACAATGACTAATTCCAAGACGTGTCAGCTAGGCTTCTAGAGCGCATCGCAGACGGGAAGCGCTTCCTCTATATCAGATCCACTTAGTGCCTGTCATTCATTGACTGGTTAGGTAGCGGGACAGTTATTGCCTAAGAGGATGTACTCATCATTCGCTAATTCGTTGCCAAAAATCTTCGGTTTACTATTGCGAATCTATATGATACCGACACCCTCTCGGGCCATGAGATACTCGATGTGGCTCTCGTGCTCATGTACCCCGTGCGTGAGCGACCCGTAACGCGGCAACGGCATCCTCATCATACTGGTGCTTCTTCTTCATTGAATCGAGGTACATGAAGGTATGTGGGCAACCCAGATACCTCTTGATGGTGACCTTGTTCCCACCAGCGACAAGCTTCATCGCATAGGCCTCGCCTTCATCTCTCAACGGATCAACCTCAGCGGTCCGAATGAGCGTATCGCAAAGACCATCCCAGTTCTGCGCACGAAGAGGGGCAAACCACCAATCCGGCCACCGTCGTCGCAGCTCGTGCAGCTTGTCCTGCGGCATACACATATGGCCAAAGTACTTGATACGCTTCCACGGTAGGACTGGCCCGCGATAGAATTCGCGGAAAGAGGGGAACGGAGAGTCAGTGTAATACCGGTAGGCCAGCGCATCGGTCGCCGGGGTAACCGATGCCATACACAGCTTCAGCGAGATGCCTGCGTCACGGGCCCTGTGCTGCAGCACAAGGCAGATGTGTCCTCCAGCCGATATGCCACCAATAGAGATGGATCCAGGATCGACGAGGAGAGCAGAAGCAGAGTGTCGAACCTGCCACAAGTCAGATCATTACAATGTCGTATTCCCTCTGGCGGGCTTCTCACCCAGTTGAGAGCATCCCATGCATCCTCAATGCATTTTCCCCAGATTGTTTCTTCCAAACCCAGTCAGCAGGCTGGATATCGCTCAATGGGGACCCGGGCCCGAGTACCTGGACAGAGACGATACGCGACGTCGACCACCACCACCCCGGCCTCGCGCATACTAAGACACAGAGAGCCCTCAGTATCCAAGTTTCCGAGAACAAAGCCGCCACCTTGATAAAACGAGTTAGTCCGGCCCGAGTGAAACCAATGTTTTGAGCTCAGTGGAAACACAGGGTGACTCGCCGTGGAAGTTTAGGTGTGCGGGGTAGGGGCCAGGACCGTGCTTTGCCGGATCTGGGTGGTAGACTCGCACCGGAATGCAGGTATTGTCCTGAGAGACGAAGCTTCTGTTGGAGACTCTCGGGTACTCGGAGGTGTCTAACGCGCAGGGCGGTTGGTAGGCCTCAGGGTGAGCACGCACCTGCTCGATCGAAATGTCGAGCTCTGGCGCCGGTACGTGGTGCTTGGAGAAGTATTGAAGAAATTCCGGGTCTAATTTTGGGAGGATGTGGTCTTCAATAAGCCCCTTAATATCCTCGTCAGGCTTGGTCAGACCCTTCGGGTTGACGACCGACGACTGAGGGTTCGATCCGGAACTTGAGATAGCTGGGGTGACATGATCGACCCCAGTGTTGGGCTCGAGATTGTTCATTGCTGTCCGTCTCGAATGAGTTTCCTGATCACAGGCGTGCAGTAATAGAGGGGAGAGTCGAGCCGTTTCAATCTTGTCTATGTGTTGTTCCGGTCTTCAAAAGTATCATGCACTCGGGCTCCCTTGAATCATGCCCCGCAGCTCGGTTTGGTCAGACATTTTCGCTTGGCGGCTATACTTTAAGAAGGCGGCCGTGGACCCGGGCTAACCTGCACATGTACCTCCTGCATAAACCGAGACGGCTGTTAAGGCTGACGTAAGAGAATGGTATCTTTTGCTTGGCCCGACGGATCATTGTCAGAGCTTTGAGACTACGAGTAGGCACCAGGTACGTTCTTATCTGCACTAGGGCAATTACATAGGTATCTAGGCAAGTTCTGTAATAAGTTTTACCGACGGAATTCTCATCCCGATATCTCAAGCGACAAATCCCTAGATCGATCCTCTTCGGGGCATAGCAAGTTTTGGGCTTGAACCTTGAAAACCCGATGTCCCGCATGCGCAACGGCATCCTCTCATTATAAGCGGAATAAGCAGCCGGAACGAATGAAAAAAGACCGAATCTTTCTAGTTTAGTTTTTCCTATTTGCATAACAGAGACTCTCGCTGTGATGCATGGCAGGACAGCATGTAAATTATCTCTTACCCAGCTTCGCTACCTTCGCATACCAGTCTCACCTAAAGGCTGTGACGGTCTCATTAAAAGTCTGTGACGGTCTCATTAAAAGTCTGTGACGGTCTCATTAAAAGTCTGTGACGGTCTCATTAAAAGTCTGTGACGGTCTCATTAAAAGTCTGTTGGGATCAGGACGCCATCGGCGTATGAAGTGTTCGCGATTCACTGTCGAACGTCTGTACGGTCAAAGGGTGGTGGCTGAGAGGTTTGGACCTGATGCGGGCTTCTTCAGATAGTCTGCAACGTCGTCAAGCATGTCAATCTTGAAATTATATCTCAAGCATGGGAATGATACGTTGTGGAGAAGAATGACGCAGGCAGGGCTTTGTAGGCAGCGAACAGCGTACCCATCCGCGGCCGGGGTTGCATGGAAGGCCTAGGACGAGGGCAACGGAGTATTGCTAAGTGCTGTGCTCAAAGGACGTGACCGCAAGGATTCCCTACTCTTCCCAACCATCCATACTAAGACTAAGGTTGGGATGCGCTAAGATTGTTTTTGTGGTTGCGTTAGGATTTCATAGGGTCCGTGTGCCGCACTACATTAGGAACAGGGAGACTAAGGACTCGACCATTCCGGGGCCCCCGGAGACCGTGGATAGCCGGTGTTTATGCGCCAATGTGTCACAGAGAGCAAAGTCGGCCACAACCGGCAGTTCCACATGGCTCTCAGACCGGGTGGGGAAGCTGAATCATCGAATAATACTATTTAGTTTAGAATACTGATAGGGCGGGGTTTCGATAATCCAGCCACTCTTTTGGATGTGGCAAAATGCCGGTCATTATTATAGCTATGACTGCAAGAGTTTCTTCCCAATTTCGATAAATGCTAGGTCTCACCTAAGGAGGGCATCCACACTTGTATGATCCACCTGACTGCGTCACCGTCATCATGCCCAATCCCGAGCCCAGCGCCACAGACCGTCTGCGGGAACGAAAGCCAATTCCGACGCCGGTTCCAGCATACCTACCGACGGCGGGATCCCCCCTGACCGTCGACAAAGCCCTCTACTCATTCGTACAGAAAGCACCACGCGTTCTGGTAGAAGACTTTACACTCCCGGTTCGATCTGGACGAGCGTGGAAAGCACCCGCGGGAGCCATTGTCCGTATCAGCACTCCCGATGGCCCACAGGTGGGCGACCTTAACATTTGGAATGCACACAATCCCCGCGAGCGCTTCTGGGCATCTCGGACTCGACAGCTTCATGCAGCTCACGTGTCAACCTACGACCGATTGTGGTCGTGTTTGCCATATATGCGGCCCATGCTTACTATCATAGCGGACACACTTGCCTGGTATGGCAAAGACGAACATCATGGACGCGTTCATGACCTCCTCGGGACCCGTTGTGACCCTTATATCAATTCTCTCCTTAGTGGAGAAGAGTACAACTTTCATTGCCACTCGAATCTTACACGTGCGGTGTTGCCGTTTGGGCTGACAGAGTACGATGTCCACGATGTCATAAATCTATTCCAGGTCACCGGGCTTGACGACCAAGGGAGGTACTTCATGAACCCATCCCCAGCGCAGAGCGGTGACTACATCGAGTTCCTGGCCGAGCAAGATGTATTGATGGCACTAAGTAAGTCATAGCACCTGGCGTGGTCTTCCATGGTAGATAGTTGCCTAACAATGGTAGGCACCTGCCCAGGAGGCGACTTATCCCTGTGGGGTTTCGGCGCTGCCAGCGAGAAGGAGATGATCAAATGCTGCCGCCCGCTCAGAGTTGAAATATTCAGGCTTGAGAATAGCGAGTCTCTGGACCTAGCTGGCTGGAAGCCATCTCCGCCTTCAAACTATCGGGGAAAACATGGAATGGTGGTCATGGAAGGCGAAGAGACGCTGGGAGGCTAGGATTCCTGCGTACCAACAAAACTCGATGGCTGTGCACACCTCTTTCTGAGATATCAATACTGCTTTACAAGCGTTCAATAGGAGCCAGCCAAGCCGCTGTAGAGCTAACGCGTCAGTAGCCCTCACTCAGTCATATTTTTTGTGGGGTTCAGTGTTGAACGACGCTTCTTTTCTGCATCTTTATATATTTATAACGCCACATGCCAGGAGGATGGTGACCACTACGGAGAGTGAAGCCACTAGGCAAATTTTGATGATACGACAGGCTCGGTGCCACACCGGGTAGCTACTGGTTAGCAGTCAATGGGACCTTCCGGTAGCCGGGTAGGTATTCTCATGGATAGTGTGACGGGAAATGAGCGCGCGCACCATAATATATGAAAATTTGCGAAGTACAAAAAATTACCTCTCAAAATAATTAATGCACATCTAGTAATGTTGCCTGTCCAAGCGCGTCAATGAAGAACGTTGCCGCCTTGGGCCAAAACTCTCAGTCATAGCGTCGTTAAATGTCTAGCCACCACAGTGTAGAAAACTAACAGGAACCTAGGAACCTCCCTAGTCTGTACTAGTTCGAGTACGACCGATGCCAGAGTCCAGATAGCCATTTCCTGCACCCATGCTTGCAAGGTATCGCCACATTCTGCAGAGATCGTCTGAAGTCTCGAGTCCCAGTCGGATGAGGATACGCTTGTACTCAACTTAACAATCCCGCTTCTATTCGGAATCGGCAGAACGCTTCACCACGAATACGCCGCGATCGAGTGTGTTGATGACGATGTGCCCGCTAGGGAAGAATGGATAATTACTCCAGGATCCCGTGAAAGTGACATTACCGCCGCCCGGAAGATGGTCATCCTCAGGATAGGTGTCGAAATATGCAACTTCCTCAATTCCTCCACCAGTAGGGTCTGATGGCACGGAGCGAAGATCCAGGATGCTGATGCCGAGGCCGTAGTTGCTTTGGTAGGTAAAGCCATCTTTCACATACTGATTGTGGTCGATACCCCTTCGAAGGCCCTTGTAATACCCCGTTTGCAGTGGCTTCTCGAGGGACGTAATGTCCCAAATATAGGAAATTGGATAGCCGTCGGCAGCCACGCCGGTCCTATTTACTTCATCGTATTCATCATCGGTAATGAGATATTGCTGCCACTCTGGATCCAACACCCAGCCTTGATGAGTGTAGGCAAATCCTTCGTAGGAAGTGTTGGATATCACCGATACATTCTCTTTATCACTGACGTCAAAACTGCAGATATTAGTTAGACGCGTACTCGACATCGAGGTTATCTCATACTCACATGGTCAATGAATCTTCATCGTAGCCGTAGCAAATATCACGCCCCTGGTACTTCTCGTCGGGGCCTTTGTATACGAGGCATTGCGCGTCATGAACGTAACCATCTGCACCTGTCCCACCCATGGTCTTAGGGTTTGATGGATCTGTGAGATCGAAGAAGACAAGCCCTGCCCGGAGCGGGCCAGTCCTGGGCTGGAACCCTGTTGCCACTCCGTAGTTTCGCTCCTCGTTTGTAAGGACATTATGCGAGCGACCAAGGGGAAGCCCTTCCGTCCAAAATCCAGTAAGGTCTCTCTCATTGCTGAAAACAATGGGGTTCTCTGGGTTGACGTCTACGAGCTTGCTCATGTCGAATATTTGGACGCCATGTTGCGTAGCCTCACTGCCAATGAGAATAAAGCTCTTGTATCCTTTGATCTCCCGCCAGAGTGATTGGGGCGCATTGGTATACTGCGGTAGGCGACCGAGGTAGATGAGCTTCCCTCCGGTGGAAACTTCGGCAAAGGCGGTCCCATCCACTTGTCCAATGGCGACGAATTCCCGGCCCTGGGGGCTTGTCCAACCCCAAGACCCTGAACCCCTTCCCGTTGGGCTACCGAGCTGGGCGTGCGTCTTGAAATCGTAGAGATCAAGACCCTTGCATCGGAAAGTGTATTTGGGGTCACCAGGAACATATGATGCTACGCCACTTGCGCAAGCAACGTGGCCATCCGCTTGGCTGAACGTTTTGTATCGGGCCGAGTCAAAGACGCCGTCTTGGTCTAGCTCTTGCCATGTTTTCTGCCTCCCAATTAGCGATTGAGAAGAACAAACGAGGCCACCAAACTGGGATCTCCTACCTCTTTTAGTGCCACAATCTCGCCATGTCTCAACCCGCTATCGTAGAGGTCTGCCTTCAGCTGCATGTCGACAGGTGTCTCCTTTGCATACACCAATGGCACAACTGCCGCCACGATGGCGGCGACTGTCTTCGTATTCACCATTGGAGGCAACTACTTGGGGATAGCTGGGATGCTGCAGCTAAGATTGCGAGACCTAGAGTATCGTGTTTGAGGCAGGTTCTGTTCATAGAAGAATTTGGTCCGAAAGTACGTCTCCAGCTGCTGGGGATATAGACAGCAGATTTGATCGCTTGTGATTCAGATTGGATGGTGGTGAGAGATAACCGAATTGGTTTGGCAAGCAGGGAAAGAGAGGTACTAATAGGCTGCAGTATGCCTTGGTGGATATGGTTCTTTGCCACAGGCAGCGGTCAGTGATTTTTCTGCTTCATGTATAATCAACCGGCATTGGTAAATCGACTCCCGTTTAAGGCTAGCCATCACGATAGCGACATCACGGGATGTCTTGACGCGAAGGACGAAACCGGCAGGTAATATAACACCCTCGGCAGTTAGCACTCCCCGCCGAGACACCGTTGTCGCATACCGGTATTAATCCCGCGCCATAAAGTGCGACATTAGGGGGCGGCATTACGCCCAATTAAAGAGAATGGATCGACGTCCACAGCAGCCGGAAGTTGGCTACCATTTATGGAGAGAGAACCAATCAGACCACGCAGCCGGAAACCAGCATTAATGTCTATGCCCTTCAAGCAGCAGCGAGTTCCGTTGCTGATAGGAAGCTATCTCTCATATGAAACTTGCTTTCTATATTTCATTATTAAGTACAGGAGGACCGTATTCAAATTGAAATCCCAAGAGAGTAGTGACAACCTCCAGGTACTCACCGGCGCTCACGTGCTAAAGATCGACTTCGATAAGGCCGCTTCGCCCGTACCTAATTATCTGAGCCACCGCGGTCCAGTACGTACAGAATAGTGATCTTAGGACGGTGGCAGTAGTGAAAGAAGTTGTCCTCGCAGCAGGTGCCCTTCAGTTCTCCCCTCGAGCTATCGGGTATAGGTAATATATAGCTGCTCACGAAGTATAGCATTGACGTTGTCCAGAACCTTCTAAGCGTAGGCGAGAAATTATACGATCACGTTGTTAGGAGAATCGGCTACTGAGTACGAGACGACCTAGAGACTCTCGACGCGCTTCCTCCAGTAGGAACCCGATGCCATCAGTTAGGCCATACAAGTGCCAGGCAAGTTCATTATTATCGGTACTATACTATTTCACCCGCTCTTACGAGGCATGTGTACATCTTGTCGAAGAACCCGCTAGTTGACCCCGTGATCGACCTACAATACCTCTCCAACCCGATCGACAAGGAAGTTCTAGAGTATTGCCTACTATACATCGAGACCATCGCCGTGTCGCTACCGCTAGCCCGTCTCTTGAAGTAACCGCTAACCCGCTAGGACCCTGCCTCGCACTTGGTGGACTTGGATGCCGCCAAGAAATACCTGTGTACTATAGGCACGTCTATATAGTACTGTACCTGGCAGGCAGCCACGCGATGTTACCGCGGGAGCTCGGCGGTGCAGTGGACGCCAAGTTTAGGGTGTACAGCATCGATAACGTGCGTGTCGTGGACTCTTGCGCCATCCTTAGAGTCAGTACCGCGAATCTACAGGCGACTGTGCATCCGTTCGCCAAAAGGGCTGCCGATCTCATCAAGACGACGTAGTGATGCAATACCATGTTTATTATAGTTTGCTTATTGGTCGTACTAGGAAGAAAGCAGTAGGGGTTCCCTGCATTTTCTGATAAGTTGGCCAACTCGACTAGGCAGAGGCTGCCAGGCTGGGTAGAGTGAAGAGGTCATGTGTTTGTGCAACCACTGTAACATTCAGTACCAATGTGCTTAGGGAACAAGTAATTGGGGCTCAAAGTTGCGCATGAACGCTACCTGTGCCTTCAATGCTTGGAACGTAGAGGCACACTTTAGTTGCATCCTCTGCATGAACCAGTGGTGCCAGTCCTCGTTAGCAAGCTGGTTCGGATCTGGCGCCGCTTCTCTCTCGACTCTGTAGATGGCAGCTGCAGAAATGCTAAACTCATATTCTACAGCTTTAGGCCAAACCCGGGCTTTTGCCAACCATGGTAACACGATATACCGCCAACAACACGCGCTTTACGGGCTACAGCTTCCTCATTTTCCTTCAAGTAGCTGCCGAGCTACTTGAGGCACGCAGCCGTCTCATCAGACGGACCCCACACTACCATCGACATGGGCACACTCTCCGGGCTATAAGGGGGTTCCTGAGCATGGTAGCCGCAGTATGTAGTACGATTACGATATTGGTCGGTTGACTGCACGCTGTCACATTGCGGCAGATGGACTGGGGATGGCGAGCTTAGAGCGATATACACCCGATGGGACAATGCCGCGATTGCTGTAAAGATATTCTCCCTGGTCCGACGATGCTTCCAAAACAACGTCACCTTGGTGATAGAAATGAGAGGCTTGCAAAAATCGCCGATTATGTCGATATCCGCTATCCGGTCAGCTAGTGAGTTGACTCGGCGGTTAGTAGATTGCGGACGGTGAAACACGGGCATGGAGACGCGTAATTGTCACAATGCGGGGCTTCTGCCCCATATCTCGCTGACGTACTTCTGCACTCGAGCCGTCTTTCCTCCAACCATCCGCTTGAGAGCCGAAAACCAGCGGACCACTCAGCGCTTTGGTGATTACCGCATCCCCACTTTCTTGCTTTCCCGAAGCCCAGCCCCACGCTGTGTTGCGTCTCTGAGCAGAGCAGTTGGGGTCACAGCCATCCTTCTTCTCCGCGAGTACGTGTAAAACACGAGTTGTGAATGTACCCAAATCTCGGATCATTGCGACCCCGCCCGTTTCCCCACCCCTCACCAACTTGATGACAAGCACATCGCGCACTGCTAGAAGTTTACCCCGCCAGATTGGACGGTTCTTGACTCCTGCGCGGCCATATCCTAATCGCTTCTTCTCGATTACATCGCAAAAAATGGCACAGGAGTACAAGCTCAAGGATGTCAGCTCCATCGCTCTCCAGCCTGGAGAGAAACAAGAGGTGGAAGTGGAAGGGCTAGATGCCAAAGTTCTCCTCCTCAACGCAGGGGGCACAGTCCAGGCCGTCGGCCCTCGGTGCACCCATTACGGAGCTCCACTCGTCAAAGGCGTGCTAGGGACGAACGGGAAGCTCACCTGCCCGTGGCACGGAGGTAAGATTCGCAAAACGTCCTTTTGCCCGGTGCGAATTTCCCAATGTTGTGCCACTGACAGTCCCGTCTATTAGCCTGCTTTAACGCGAAGACCGGCGATGTCGAAGATGCCCCTGCCCTCAACGCACTTCCTGTCTTTAAGGCTACCGAGCGCGACGGCGCTGTCTACATTACCGGCGATGCGGATACAATCAAATTGGGACATCGCAAACCCAATTTCAAGTGTGCCACAACCAGCGGTGACAAGGTTCTAGTGGTCGGTGGCGGGTCTGGGTCGTTGGGGGTCATCGAGGGGCTGCGCGAGAAGGGCTACCAAGGTGCCATAACCCTGATCTCGAACGAAGGGTACTTGCCCATAGATCGGCCAAAGCTCAGCAAGGCCCTGATGACGGATCTGGCAAAGCTACAGTGGCGGGACGAAGAGTGGTTCAAGGGCGGTAGCGTGGACATCGTTAGCGACGAGGTGACCGCCGTAGATTTCGCCACTAAAACCGTCACGACCAAGTCGGGCGGCAAGTTTGCCTACAACAAGCTCGTCCTCTCGACTGGCGGCACCCCCCGAGTACTGCCGCTGCAGGGCTTCAGAACTCTTGGCAACATTTTCACCCTCCGCAATGTGCATGACGCCAGGAGGATCGTTGAGGCAATCGGTGAGAAGGGCAAGAAGATCGTCATTATCGGGTCTTCGTTCATCGGCATGGAGATCGCGGTAGCGACAGCCGCTGGCAACGATGTGACGGTGGTCGGGATGGAGAAGGCCCCGCTGGAGCGAGTACTCGGGGAAAGGGTGGGCAATGTCGTTAGAAAGGGCGTCGAGGGGAAGGGGGTCAAGTTTTATATGTCCGCTGGGGTCGAGAAAGCCGAGCCATCTCCATCCAACCCCAGCGCTGTCGGCTCCATCCACCTCAAGGACGGCACGAGGCTCGATGCCGACCTCGTCATCCTCGGCGTTGGCGTCGCTCCGGCAACAGAATACCTGAAAGACAACAGTGCCGTTCGGCTCGAACAGGATGGTAGCCTGAAAGTCAACGAGTCATTCTCGGTCATCGGGCTCGACGGCGTGTACGCTATTGGCGACATCGCGACGCACCCGTACCATGGACCCGGCGGCGAGGGCAAGTTTGTGCGAATTGAGCACTGGAACGTGGCGCAGAACGCTGGCCGTACAGCGGCCAGCCACATCGTGAACCCGAGCCTCAAGCCCCAGTTCTATACCCCCGTTTTCTGGAGTGCTCTTGGTTCGCAGCTGCGCTACTGCGGTAACACGATGGCTAGCGGTTGGGATGATCTGGTCTTGCAGGGCGATCCGGACCAAGGGAAATGGATCGCATACTATGCGAAGGGAGAGACCGTCGTCGCCATGGCAAGCATGGGTAAGGATCCGGCCATGTCGCAATGTGCGCAACTCATGTCTCTCGGAAGGATGCCCAGCAAGACGCAGCTGCAGGGTGGGTTGGACATCTTAAGCCTCGGACCACCGCAGTGAGATGGATACGGGATCGATTCTGGCAGGCGGATTGTTTTTTCCCACGCCTTTTTTGGAAGACCGAAACCCTAACCCTTATATATATCAAAACCTGCTGGTGTGGGCCACTTGATCGCGCTTTTCCCACAATTGCTGAGATGGTGTATTTCTTCGCCTGTGCAATAGATATTGTTGGGCAAGTGGCAATAGCGCACGTAGTAGCGGTCATCGCGCTTAACCTTCCAGCATCCCTACTAGCTCCTTAGAAGGTAACGAGATGCGGGAATTGGTATCTCTCGTCCCTCAGCTGCTAGTTTGCTCCCTTGGCCTTACACTCCTATGCTTTCTCACTGCTACCATCTACTGCATCATTTTACACCCCTTGTCGCCAGTTCCTGGGCCGAGACTCCCAGCCCTCTCCAACATCTGGCAAGGAATCCATGTCCGTAACGGCCGCGCGCCTCGATTAGCGAGGACACTTCACGAGAGGTATGGGCCCATTGTTCGCGTCGGGCCGAATGAGGTATGGCTCAACTCGCTGGAGGCGTTCAAGCGCATCTATGGTAAACCACCCTCACAATAATACATCGCCAACGGCGTCGATTCCCAGATATTTCTGACTGGCTTTAGGCGCGGGCAGTGGGTACGAGAAATCCGACTTCTATTGTAAGTCGCGATATTTAGGTGCCCTTGTTCCACATCAGAACCCTTATTCTAATTAATCCGAACCAGTGGCTACGGCGTTGAACAAGCCGACCGTAGGCTGGTCCCTCGACGCCCGCTTCCCCGACTCGCCGGATCTTCTATCCGAGTTTGATACGGAACGATACAGATTGCAGAGACGACTGATTGGACCGCTGTATCTGGCGTCCAATGTCAAGAAATTCGAGTCAGCAGTCGACCGCGTCGCTACACAGACAATCTCCGAGCTCAAGAAATTAGACGGCATTGAGATAGATTTAAAGGAATGGATGCACATCATCGTCGTCGAATGTCTTGGCGCCGTTGTCTTGTCCTGGTCCCCAGGATACATCAAGAACAGATCCGATGGGTGCACCAGCGCGCATAGCTATCTTGGATGGAAGCGGAAAAGTGTCTTTGGCCTTTTCCCCGGCATCACCACTGTCGCATTCTTCTCCAAAACCGTGGGCCGGATGTTCTCCCTTATCTGGGGGATAACTTACAAGACACCAAAAAACTTCAAGCCGTTTTTCACGGTACGTAGTTGATTCCTCGCACCTGATTCCGCAAATACTGATTCTGTTCACCAGTCTGTGTACCAAAAAATATCTAGGAGGATTGCCAGTGCCCGCCGCCGCAACCACCAACACCTAAATACGAAGGACGAGCGGGTAGACCTACTTACAGACCTGTTACAGCTCCACAAAGAGCGTCCGGAGTTCACAGAGACGTACCTACGCCGCCTCGCTGTTACCAACTTCGGCGCGGGGCATGAAACCATGTGCGCTGCGCTCACCTCGGTAATGGCCATGGTTGGATCCCATCCCGAGGTCCACAAGAAGGTAACGGAGGAGGTTCGCAATGGCCCTAATGCAATACCTTACGATCACGCCGTTTGTCTTCAATACACTCAGGCTAGTATCAAGGAGGCCCAGCGACTGCATCCCGTTATAGGCATGTCACTCCCCCGGAAAGTACCCCCCAGGGGTCTCTCGCTGCACGGGCATTACTTGCCCGCCGGCACAACAGTGGGATGCAACCCTGCGGCGCTGCACCGCAACGCTGATATATTTGGGACCGATGCCGACCAGTACAAACCCGACCGCTGGCTACAAGGGGGCAGCCCGGATCGGGTGCGGACAATGGAGCGGAATAATCTGACGTGGGGTGGCGGTTCGAGAACCTGCCCCGGCAGGCATCTGGCCGAGTTGATCGTGTACAAAATTGTCCCCGCGTTATTGAAGGAATTTGATGTTGAGGTCACCAGCATGCCCACTGAGGATGAGATGCCCTGTTACTTTATGGCCATGCTCACAGGGGTCAGGGCGAGGTTTATACCTGTAGGGGACAAAGGAAGTTCCCAAGTTTGAGACTAATTCTCAGCGATGGGATTTATAGTAGGTAGCAACCCGTGCGGCTCGTAAAACCTAGAACACCGCCGGTTACAAGTACTTACAAAGCTGAGCGGTCAATTTGGCGGACATTCTGAGCGAGCTTTGAAAGCCAGCATGTCCCTAGAAAGACGCCTCAGATCTGCTGTGGAAACCGTCTCAACCGGTAGGGAATCTAGGGATCTCATATGCAGGGACTAGGCTCGTCAGATACGCCACCTAAAGAAGTACTGCTGCGTCTAACTACGAACGCTTCAATCGCGCTATGTTAGTGTAATTTAGTCTTCTAAAAAACACCAACGAGAAGGAAGGTATGCGGTGGTCTTTGTACGGTTTACAGACGGCCAACTGCAAGATATTAGGCGGCGTTGATAAGATGGAGTTCATCTAGGAATGCAGTAACCGGAGACAAGACCGGTGTTTTACTCCGCATTCCTTCAAAACTGTAATGCAAACCTGAGCATCTGTACTACTGTGGGCGCTTCAAAACGAAACAAATCTCATTGTACCGCGCAAGATCCATCTTTGCATTCGATCTCGCGAGGTACCTGACGGATTCCCGTTCTCTACTCGTGCTACGGGCACATTAATCCTTGACTGCCGTGCTCCTGGCCACGATCAAGTCCCCTATTTTCGCAATAGGGATATTTCCCATGATGTTAAATACGGCTACGTTGGCCGAGAAGTCCTTCGCAATCCAATTCCGTAGCTCAACAGCCATGAGGGAATCAACGCCGTAACTAGAGAGTGGCTTGCCTAGCTCGACGTCGTCGGGCGAGATGGCCATGGCACGTGCCAGCTTTTGGGTCAACGCCTTGATGAAAATCTGGGACCGTTCATTTGCGTCCGTGGTGCTCCGAAATGCGGCTGCATGATCCACGGTCACGGTGGCGTTTGACGATTGGCTTTTGTTCGTCATCACGGTGTGAGAGAAGGCTGCGAACAACGGCCTGTCCAACAGCTCTGGAGGCTGCTGGCCTCGCAAGAGGAACTCGGAGGGTGTGCGGAGGCCGAAGAGAACCTGGCTGCCTTGCTCGGATGGGAGCGGCTGCGTAGGGTCGCAGTAGATGCTCAACAAACCCAGAAGCTCGTCTTCTTCCAGCTTCTGCATGTCCTCCGAGGCCTTCAAGTTGCGTTGATACGACGCTTTCTCAGCGACGATCCCGATGCTACGCATCCATCCAACATCGATAGAAACTGCCTTTTGTCCATTCCGGACCCGATGGCGCGCGAGAGCATCTTGGAATGACCCTCCAGCGGCGTAATTGCACTGCCCCATGCCTCCTAAGACTCCAATCAATGACGAGAGAAGGATGAAGAAGTCAAGGTTCTGCGGCAGCTGACGGTGCAGATTCCAAGACGAATGGACCTTGGAATCGATGGTAAGGCTCCATTGCCGGTGAGTCATGTTCACGAAAACAGCATCTTGAAGGACCATGGCAGCGTTGATGCAGCCCTTTATGGGCGGCATTGTGCGCGCGCACTCGGCAAGCACCTGGGCAAGCGATGTCTCCGAAGACACGTCGCACTTGGGCGCGATGATATTGACACCCCGGCTCTTCAGCTCAGAGATCAACTCCGATGCGGCTTTTGAGGTGGCTCCCGACCGCGATGGTAGAATCAGGTGCTTTGCTCCTCTGTCAGCCATCCATCTCACGATGGATCGGCCCAAGCCGCCCGATCCTCCTGCGATTATGTACGATGCCTGTTCGTCAAATGTCCATCGACGTCGTTCTGACAGAAGTTGCTAGGAGAAAAAGAAAAAGACACATTAGCGCGTAATATATACCATATTCAGGCACCCAAAGACTCACCGGAACTATGTCAGATCGATCTAGGGTGATCATGATGCGGCCTATGTTCCTACCACCTTGGAGATGTCTGAAAGCCTGTTCCAACTGTGAAACGGGATAAGTGTGCAAAGGGCTTGGGTGCAAAATTCTGCCGTCGATGAGCAACTCTACGGTAGCTTCGAGAAGCCTCGAGGTTAGTTCGGAATCTGACTGTATGATGTGGCTCAAGTCAATGGCCGAGAAGCTGACGTTGTGGGCAAAGCTCCCCATGGGCAACATCGAATTAGACCTGACGTCTGCTTCGGCCATGTCGATGAACCGGCCAAACGGGGCCATACAACCCCATGATGCCTGGAGTCCATCCCCGGAGAGCGAGTTCAACACAACGTCGACGCCATACCCATTGGTCATCCGCTTGATAGCTTGGGCAAACGAGGTGTCTCGACTGTACAAGATGTGATCGTCTGGAATGCCCATGGTCTCCTTAAGGAATTGTCGCTTATCATCAGTGCTCGTAGTGGCGAAGATCTCGGCCCCTTTCATCTTGGCTATCCACACAGCCATCTGCCCTGTGCTTCCAGCAGCTGAGTGAATGAGAATCTTCTCGCCCCGGCGCAGTCTAGCGACATCAAGCAGACCGTAATAGGCCGTCATGCCCGGAACTAAAACGGATGCCGCGGCTTCGAATGACAATGAGTCGGGAATCTTGAGCACGGCTTTGTCTGAAGCACGAGGGTATGCTCGCATGCAGTGCAGTGAGATCATGCAGACCCTATCACCAGGTCGTATTGCAGGATCACAACTGGGCCCGACTCTTGTCACGATGCCTGCACAATCGGCGCCCAGGCCGCGGCTATCAATACGGCCCAAGGCAATCAAGACGTCTCTAAAGTTGATAGCCCACGTCTTCGCCTCAATCTCGACTTCGTTTGGTCCGAGTTGGTCGTTGTATGTCTCGTCTTCTACAAAGCAGAGTGAGTCTGCCGTCTTGGAGGCGCCAACAGCAAGTTTCAAGGCCGCGCCTGCTAACCAAGGCTTCTTCCGGAGTTGCGGCCTAAGCAGGGATCGCAGTGAATCGTTCCGGGCAACATCCTCGATGACGCGGCCGGTAGTGAGCTGACCGTTCCGCACCACATACTCGCACTCCTTGGATGGCGGTGTGGAGCAAAAGGCAGCCTTGAAAGTTTTTGCAATATAATGCGAATGGGCAGTATCATCATCGTCGTCCCGAGACTCGATTGCCAAAGTTATGAGGTTTTTCCCTATTTCCTCGGCTCGAATGGTTCTCATGAATCCTTGAACGACACTGTATTGCGGGAGACTCTCATCTTCGACGCTTGCCTCAGTAACCCAGAGTAGCTTCTGCGCCCTCTGTATCAAGCTTCGGATTGCGTCAAATGCCGAGCCCGATAGCGCGGCCAGCAAGGGCCGACTCGCCTCCACAAGGCTGATAACTATGTCCTCCTGGGCTATGTCGGTGTCGCAAACCTGGTCTAGGGGTACGATCGTGCTCTCCTGATAATGTGAGAGCCGGGTGCAGACCAGATTGGCGAGACGTGTCTGATGGCGATTCGTATCATCGCTGACGACCAGAACAAGTCGGGAGGGAGAAGTGGATGCTACCACATCGCGGCTTTCAGCGTTCCCCTGAGCCCTTGAGACGATTATGCTGAAGAGGTGGCATGCATCATTCTTGTAGTCTCTCAGGCACAGATCGTTCCCGCTGAAGCCAGCAGCTTTTAGTACCCTGTCCCACTGGCTTTCTGGGATTGCCGGAGACAAACCACGCCATTTTTCTCGGCGTCCCCACCAACCAGGCACGAGGCCGAATGTGAAGTTGCTGGCGACGTCGTGGGGCGCAACTGTCTCGAGAACTAAGAGGTGGCCGGCTGGTTTGAGCAGTTTCCGCACATTCCGAACCGTGCCTATCAAGTCCTCCGTAGCGTGCAGAACGCTGCCGGCAACGACTAGGTCGTACTGAGACAGATCGAACCCCTGCTTCTCTGGATTGAGCTTCATGTCAAAGGTTTTGAAACTCAACCTATCCTTCAGCGGCTCCCATCTCTTGCTTGCCCTCTCGAAAAACGCGGGAGACACATCGGTGTAAGTGTAGTGGGAAAACCTGAGCGCACCGCTCTCCTGTTCGAGTTCCCGAAATGCCGACATTACTCTTCCTGTCATCCCCCCAGTGCCGGCACCTATTTCGAGAATACGCAGCCCAGGGTTTTCGTGAGAAGCCAGGTCCAGAAATTTGCGTAGCCTGTGGTCGCAAACGTTTTCGAACATGTCAGCGTAGAACACGTCCGCTTGGTCTGATCCGAAAATGACTTGGAGCGGGTCCGACTTCCCAGTCAGTATCGGCAGAAGTTCGCGGACGACGGTTGTGTGCAACTTCCAGGCCGGTCGTGTGGTCTCAATCTCTCGCAGGAGTGCCTCGAGTTCCTCCCCACTGATCCCTCTCGGTGGAGCGGCGAGCTCTTTAGCATGATACTTCATCCATTCCAAGTGTCTCTTCATGGATTCAGGAATATGCATGTCATCGCCGGAAAGGGTCCCCAGTGCCTGGTGAATCGCTTCGTCCAGAACGAGCCTCAGTTTGTTGTAATGAAGCAGCATGGTGTCTTCGTCCTTGTCTGGGAATGTATCCGCATCGCAAACCCGTGCTAACTGGGTGGGATCGAGGAGGCTCAACTGTGGCTTCCACTCGATGCTGTGTAGCAGTGTTTTTCGTTGAGTAGGGTCGCCTGTGCTGCTGCGTGACACCGCGGCCATGGTAAGCTTGCCCATGGTGCATAGCACTGAACCATCCTCTGCTAGGGCGTAAATAGCACCATCGCACCTTTCTTGCCCAGCTGAACCATGTGAAATGGCAAGGTATCGAATGGAAGACGTGTCGGGCTGTTGCCAACCGGAGGGCGCAAACCATGCATCGAGCAGCTTAACCGGTATGTTGGTGCTCGAGGAGGAGAGGGAAAGGCCTTGAGTGGTACTGACGCGCAATGCATGGAACGCTGCGTCCAAAATTGCCGGGTGGACGATGCTACTTGTTTGGTGTCTCGGTGACTTCAGAACGTCGACACGGCCAATCGTCCTCGCACCTCCGTCCCAATAGATGTCGCCCAGGACTCGGAACCAATCCCTCCACTCGATGCCGTTCTCAGCAGCATCATCATAGAAGACCTGCGAGTCTATGGGCCGACCGCATGCACCCACCGCCTCCTGGTATTGGTGAAGGACTCTCGCATCTGCCAAGCGCCGCTCCTGGGAGGCTTCTCCACGGTCCATAGACCCCTGGTACTGGACTTTGATTCTGGCTTTGAAGCATTCCGCCCACTGGTCATCCGAAGCTGCGTACGAGTAGATTGTAACGTCTGACCACTCCAGCTCTTTCTCATCCGGCTTTCGGACTGGACGCAGGTGAACCATCGTCTCGGTCTTGCTCTCCCAGGTCTCCTTAATGACAATGGGGTTCATGAAATGGGCCTCTTTGATGTAGTAACCGGCAATTTTGCGGCCGGAAGGACACATTTGCTGTACTGCTTCCATCGCCATTACAAGCATGCCAGCACCGGGATAGATAACCGTCTCGCTCACCTAAAAAGTTGGTTTATCAGCGAACGTGCTGCTATAAAAAAAAAGAAATAAGAATCTAAAGAAAAAGGCTTACAATGTGATCCCCAATCCACGGCGTAGACTCGACGCTCAAAAAGTTCCTCCATCTCGGCTCAAGCGGATTCCAGTCGTAGACGCGTGCGCCCAGAATCTCCCCAGACCCAGCCTCTCTCAGCCGGAAATTGCGACTCAGGCGAGACTCCGCCCAATACCTCTTAGAATGGTCAAAAGGGTAACCAGGGCCGTCGACCAGAAACATCTGCTTAGCAGATGAGAGCAGATTTACCGCCGCGATGGAAACCGGGTGGCCATAGCAGAATAATTGACCAGCAAGTTCCAAGGTGGTTTCCGCAGCAGGGCGAGATTTGTGCAAGACGGACAAGTACCGGGTTTCGTGCTTGTGTTGCCTTCGTCCCTCCTTGGCCACCTTCTGCAGAGTGTCTTGAACGGGCCTGCGTAGGGCAGGATGAGGACCGACCTCGACGAAATCAGTGATATTCAGTGGGCCGCTCTTGAGCATCGGCGTCTTCTGGACGAGAACCTGGACTGCGTCGGAGAAGCGTACGGCAGACACCATATTTTCGACCCAGTACTGCGGCGCCGCCAACACGTCCGGGTGAATGAACTTCCCCGTAACAGATGAGACCATAGGAACGGAGCCATCCGCGTTCGGCATCTTTGCCAACACCCCCTGGCCACGTTGTAAAGATCCCATGCGAGTAAGGTATTCGTCCGCGATCCTTGTCATGTATGGAGAGTGATAGGCCACGCCGGTCTTGAGTTTTTGTGCGAATATCCCATCTTTGTCGAATTGTTGTTTCAAGAAATCAATGGCGGTTTCACTGCCTGAGAGTGTGCAGTTCAGGGGACTGTTGACGCAGGCTATGGTGACATCAGCCACTACTTCCGAGAGGCCTATCGAATCGATATAGCCTTCAACCTCCTCCTCGGCCAAGTTGACAGATATCATGGAACTAGGAGCGGATAGGCTTGCCGTGGCCTTTAGTTTCCCAGCAAGTAATCCACGGAAGTACGAAACCTTGCAAGCTGAATGAAGTGAAAGAGCACCAATGGTGTAGCTAAAAACGGAAGGTTAGCAAAAGCTCCGGGAATAACGGTGCCTGGGTCCCATACGCAGCAGCAATCTCGCCGGAAGAGTGGCCAACGACTGCCTTTGGAGCAATGCCGAAGCTCTTGAGTAACTCAACTAATGCAATTTGGATAGCCGTAGACAAGGGTTGGCTATAGTTCGGTTCATCGATTTTCTCACCGTTTCGGAGCTCGTCTGTGTCTTCTATTAGGACATACTCATCCTATCCTTTCGAGCGGGACAGACACGTTACTTACCGAGAATTGACCATCCGCATCCCAAGCTGTGGTAAACGCTATTCACCTCTTCCAACGTCGCTCGGAAGACCGGGTACTGGAGAAGGTCCAAGCCCATGGAGGCGTATTGCGCTCCTTGACCGGTGAAGACGAACGCAAGGCCAACATCATCTGGACCGGAGCTCCGGACTGGCTTCGAGACTCCTGACTGTAGGTTGAGCTGCTCGCTCGTGACAATAGCAAACTGTCGCCACAGCAGTTTACTTCTCCGAGACGCCAGCGTGAAGGCGAGTTTATCAAGCTCGTGTGAACTTCCGGAAATGCAACCTCGATATAAAGTGTCATATTGTTGTCGCATGCGGATAACAGCTTTTTCGTCGGTGGCGCTCCAGATTAGCAACCTGGGAGACTCTTGGGGGAGGGTGTTGTACGCCTCGGGTGACGAGGCCTTCGACCCGTTGACACCGTTAAGCCCCTTGATGCCGTAACCAGTGACACCACTGACGCCATTGGCACTGCTGACGCCATTTATATGGTTAGGCCAGCGATCCCCATTGACTTCGCTACCGCCAGTGATCTTGTTGACCCCATTTACTCCGTTGACCACGGGGCCACCGTTGGGATGAGGCCTATCGGGCGAAACAGTGTGTCCATTTGTCGGGGCACCCGGTACGATTGGGGAGCGGACCGTGCGGTGGTTTCCGTGGAGTCCTCTCTCATGGAGGTAGTGCAGGGCATCATCCATAACAATGTGCGTATTCGTGCCGCCGAATCCAAACGAATTGACCGACACACGACGCAGACCCTTGCATGGCCAGACCCTGGAGACGGTAGGGATCTTGATGTCATGTGAGTAATGATGCGGACAGTAATACGAGCATACTCGCAGAGGCGGGTGGATTGCTTAACTGACCTCAATGCGGTACTGATCGGCGTCGATTCTGGGGTTGAGTTTTTCGAACAGGGCGTTGGGTGGAATGACCCCCTTCTCGAGCACCACTTCGGGCAGCCGCGTCAGGGCTAGGTCAGCTTCCATGGAGACACATGAACCCCGGGGTATACATATTGACGTACAAATAGACTTCACCATGCTAGCCAAACCGCTACTCCCTTCAAGATGCCCAATATTTGCTTTGACAGAACCCCTGAAAGGCGGGCATTTAGGAACAGAGATTTAGCCGAGGTGGACTCTCAAACTTACACGTAAAGTGGTTCTTCCAGCGAACGGAACTGTCTGAAGACAGTCCCTATTGCATGCATCTCGATCGGATCGCCAACAGGTGTGCCCGTTCCTAGATTGCAGTCACGAGTCATTAGCGGTAGTCCGGTGCCGTTGGACTGACCGATGCTTGTAATTACTTGCCATGAGCCTCGAAGTAGCGAGTCCGGTCAAACGGGAGATTGGCCTTTTCGTAAACGTGCCGGATCAATTTCTCCTGAGCCTCAGAGCTGGGTTGGGTTAACCCAGGGGTATGACCGTCCTGGTTCGAGGCCGAAGATCTGATGACTGCTCGAATCATGTCCCCATCACGCACGGCATCCAGAAGTGGCTTGAGTACGAGAGCAATAACGCCCTCGCCCCGAGCATAGCCATTGGCGCGGTGGTCAAAGCTGTAGCAGACACTATCTGGCGATAGAAAGCCCTGCGCAGACAGTAGCTGGTAGATGTTTGGCCCAAGGATTAGGTTGGACCCAGTAACTAAGGCCTGAAAGCGGCATTGTTCCTATGTCAGTCCAGGGAGCGAAACGTGGGCTGCCGGTTTGTGTAACCGAACCCCTGTACTTACCGCAGATGCGTCGCCACTTTTTATCGCCTGGCAAGCCAGATCAACAGCCAACAAACTGCTCGAGCAGGCTGAGTCGACATGGACACTCGGGCCATGCAAGTCGAAGAACCAACTAACACGGTTGGGAATGATGGAGGCAAACGTGCCTGTAGCAGCCATGCGCGGGTGGTCTTCGGGATCCTGGGCCATCATTCGGACATAATCATCAGACATTGAGGCAGAGAAAACGGCGACACGCGATCCCCTTAGGCTCTCGACAGGGAGGCCGGCTACGCGTTGCAGCCAGGGTAGTCAGTATGGCTGCGGTTCAGACATCTCCACGGCGTTTATTACGAACCATTTTCGAATGCATGATAGGACGCCTCAAGTGTCCATCGCTGCATTGGATCCATAGACGCCGCCTCCTTTGCTGTGACGGAGAAGAATGGCGCATCGAAGACGCCTGGGTCTTCGTCGATAAAGTGACCCCCACGGCATTGGACCTTGCTCCAGCGTCAGAAAGATGCCACCATTGAAAGCCTACATGATTCATACCTTATTGTAGTTGCATGACTTGATGGATCCAACACTGATACGCGACGAGGGCCAGCTGGTCATCAGGTTCTTCCTCTTTGCTAGCACGTCCCAGAAGCCGGCAACGTCGTTCACGCCCTGGGGCAGCTTGAGGGAAAACCCCACAACTGCAATGTCGTCTTGCATTTGCATTGCCGTTGGTTGTCGGACTGCAACGTTAGTTGATCGATGCTGATTTTAGCTATACTAGCTACCACTTAAGGAATATGGAAGCAAAGCACACCACCAACAGAGTAGCAGTTGTCTAATAAGGCCCGAGTAATAAGCTCGGGGAATGCTTGAAAATTTTTCCTTCTTTTTTCTTCTCTTCTTTGCCCCCTTTCCTCGGCACCAGAAAGTGAAGAACCCTAAAGTACCCCTGACTCTCCGGTCCTTCTTGGAATGGGTCCGACCTATCGCAGCCAAAGTCGACTGATCGCAAGGTGGAGCATCGGAGTCTCACCGAACTTGGTGCGGTCGGGCCCCCAGTTAGTCCAACAGGCTAACTGTAAGCTGTGGAGTTTGAGCCTCTGGGCCACCTTCGCGGTTGGCCTACGGAGCGGTTCCCGAGACAAGGATTCCTACAAGATTCGGTCATATCTTACCCAGCGGCAGAGTTCCTAACGTAAGAAAATCGAGGATTGCAGGGAATGTAGGCAGCTAAATCCTACACAACCACTCGTCTTTGATGGGCATTCGTGGTTGCTGGGTTGAGATAGCGACTTTGCTGCCAGCGCTCCATTCAACTCGCGCGCTAGGGAACAAGCTAGGGTAAGGGGGAGTAGTGACGATTATCTCACAGCTGCTTTGCCATCTATCTTTCTCCGATTCTTGTCTCTTGCTGGAAATGTCCGTTGACTCTTACGCGATTCCAGTTGTCTCATACTGGAAAAGAGACTAAAATTACTTATAGCCCACAAGACATTGTCTACTAGCGTTGAGAGAAAGGACGCCGCACCACCAAAGGTGCTACTCATTAGAAGCTAGATGATATGCTTCCGGCGTTCACGGTTGTGGAAGGGAAAGGGGTGAGAGATGCAACGCAACTAGAAGAAACCTTATGGTGGACCATCCTGGAGCGCTTCCATGTGAGTTTCCGAGGAAACAAGGATTGGTGGTGCTTGCTTACCAAGCAGATCACCTCACGACAACTCGCTTTTGAGGTTCACGCTCGACTCTTCGGCATCTAGCAGAGTGGTACAAGATCTGGAGTGGTACAAGATCCAGAGTAGCACAAGATTCTGCACGAACCCCTGCATATCACATCCTGCGCCGCGAACGCACAGCAGCCTTCTGTTACACCATGCGCGGCTTTTATCTCCGTTCCCGGAGACTGGGGCCGTGAAGAACGGGAAGCGACCACGTTCCGAGACAAGATCGTCGCCCGAAGGAATTCGACGTTGCAACGTGCTTACAAGCGACTCGCTAGGAGCTTGTCATTGAAGCGAAACTGCGTCTTGCAAGCAGCCGCTTGACTGACTCGTGCATCATACCACCACTTTGTTCCCTGAAGATACTTTGCTGCTGGGCATGGGGGAGGGTACTAGGATAGTCTTTCCAGTATACACTAGTGATGCGGAGAACTTAGGATACGCACTGTGCGATGGCGGAAATACTCGGCAATGCTTTGGACTGATGATTCGGTATCCCGGTCGATCCCACTTCAGCCGCTAAACCAAACAGGTTGATGAGCTGGTAATGTTCGTTTCGAGTTTCCTTTTCCCCCCTACTCGCTTGCTTTCGGCCTCGGCCGGAGCCGACTGTTTTTCCAAATTTTGCAGGCATGCCATCCTTGTTAATGAGTGGCTCAGAAAGTGACCAAAACATCTGTTGGTGCGAATCATATGACAACCCCCGTTACTGGGGTGTCACGTGGGTTAGGAAGTCGGTTACCTACTCCTGTGCCGGGACACAGACCATCACAAAGAAACCCCCACAACCCCTGCTCCCACCCTCCAAAAAAAAAAAAAGAAAAAAAAAAAAAAGACAAAAACCTTGGATACCCCCACTCTTCAACCCATCGATATGGCAACTGGCAGCATCTGCATGGCTCTGGCACAGATCATTTCCATCTCCAGTGTTTCTGTAACCCCAAGTGATATTGCTGCTGCTACTGTACCATTAGCGAACAACGGCAACGCGAGCCGCGGCTGGGCAACGGCTCGCAAAGGGGTGTTGGTGCTACGTGGGTGGTATTGTCCTGCAGTAGTTTACGCCACTCATCACGGACTCCCACGTGGGAGCTTTTCGACCAACTTCAATCAGATCGCAGTTGCTCTTAGCTGAAACCCAGAAAGACGTGTGTGTTGACGTCGCCTTTTATTACCAGAGCCAGACTACGCGAGAATGCTTGGCTCAAAGGTAAGTAATCTGGAGGCTCCTTGCCTATGTGACGACAAAATAACCCCCCTCCGAGCATGCCCTCCTCCCGTGTTTTGCATTGATCAGCTAAAAAATGTAGACAAGGGCAAAGATTACGGGGCAAGGAGCCGAGTGGGGAACATATGGACAACCCCTGATTCCAACAATCAGCTCACTTATACTGAGGTAGTATGGCTCGTCAGTGTCGCATTCTCGCCGGGGTGTATTTCCGCACCGGAGGGCCTCCTGGCCGGCTCCTGAAGAAAAATGGTTAGACAAACCAAACTTGCACCTGGAAAATGGAAATCGCAAGGTTTTGAATCGGCAGATCCCACTCATATTCGTGTAATCAAGGACTGGCAGGGCTGCGGTAACCGTGAGAACGGCACCTGCCTCCAGTCTCAACAGTCTCAGCTCCATGGTTGCCAGTTGCCGGATGCGAGCGGTTTTCTGGATCCCGCTAAATACCTAAACTAAACCTCCCCCACACCCCAAAGCCTTCGAGGGCGGCGACAACTTTGAACGCACCTGGGAAGACTCTCGCTTTTACAAGTACTCAGGAAAAGATGGATCAGATTCCCTACCTTCCTAAGGAGCAGCAGGATGCGATCCTCGCTATGCCCGCGCTGGAGCCGCCGCCCGGAGTCACGCCCAACTTCGAGAACCCTCCCAACCAAAATGGCCTAGCACATGGCGTGATGGCTACCTGCCTGACGGTTACGACTTTCTGCCTTATGCTCCGGACGTACTTGGCTGTCGCATCGAAGAAAGTAAAGGCAACAGAAGGTGCGTATCCGCCGAATAACCAACGACCTAGCCGGTTGATATCGTACTGACACGCACTCTTCGCAGTTTTGATCCTTTGTGCATTCGTCAGTTACCGGTTCTTCCCCTCGAGACTGCGATGAAAGTCTGACCTCCTCAACAGGGTTGCTACATCGGCTGGGCATACTGCTGCTATCGAATCTTGGACCACATTGGTTATTTTGTCCATCAGTGGGATCTTATTATCGGGGATCTCATTGACCTTCTCTATGTGGGTTGCACGCTCCGGAGGAAGAAAAAAAAACTTGAATGTGCTAATGTGTTCGCAGTATGTTTCGATCGGCGGCGTGCTATATTCGGTCACACTTCCTCTTCTTAAGGTTGCCATCTTGCTAGAGTGGAGTCAGGTGTTCGTTGCTGGCGGCGAGCGAAATGCATTTTGGTGGACCTGTTACGCTCTGATGGCACTCCAAATACTCTTTGGCATCGCTGCAACGGTCGCCCTTAACCTCGTGTGCATCCCATACGAGGCCATCTATGACTTTACTGTTGCAGGACAGTGTTTCGACAAGCACAATCTCGAGGTGGCATCCTCCATCATCCATCTGAGCACCGATGTCATCATGGTGTTTCTCCCGCAGAGAGTCATCTGGGGCCTGCAGATGTCTCTGAAGAAGAAGCTTGGTGTGTCGGTTGTTTTTGGGTTGGGTCTACTGTAAG
Organism: Madurella mycetomatis; assembly: GCA_022530565.1. Classification (NCBI taxonomy): domain Eukaryota; kingdom Fungi; phylum Ascomycota; class Sordariomycetes; order Sordariales; genus Madurella; species Madurella mycetomatis. Next base: position 5,560,404 of record JAJTVB010000003.1, on the reverse strand, counting down.
ATGCCCCCAGGTCTGTCTCTTGAGCGCGCTCTAACACGGCATGCAGTGCGTGTGTCTCGGCTGCCTTCAGAGTTCAGGTCACGTTTGCATACGCCGGCGCTGCTGATTCAACCTATACCCTGGCGCCTGTCGTCTTCTGGGCGTACGCCGAGATGACTTGCGGTTTCGTTATCAGCTGCATGCCTGCGGCCCCGAGGCTCTTGAAGGAGACGGGTATATTGCGCAAGATCAAGACCCTGCTTCGCATGCACGTCACTACTGTACAAGCGTCCAACGTGACTGGCGGTTCGACCATCGATACCTTCTCTAAGCCATCGACCACCACCGACAAGTACCGGAAGATTGACGATGACGGATTGTTACTCGATGATATCGCAGCTGGCAAATCGGAATCGACTGAGCGCCTCCAGCAGCAATCTAGCGCCGGGAAGCTCAACAGCTCACATTCAGTTGTCCGGACTACCCAGGTAACAGTCCAACGCGAATACGTCGATGATGCAACTGGTAATGGGAAGTACGGCAGCCCTGCGACCGCGTGGGAAGCGGGAACCCGCGGAGGCACGACCCAATACTACGGCAGAGCATGAGGAATCTTTTCTGCATCCCAGCTCTTAGATGCGATGAGTTATTCGACTGTGATCGAACGTAAAGATGATTCTAGGAATTGTCTGTGTAAATACTAGCTGCACCTGTGTACATTACCTAGTTTCGACGGAGCGGGATGTGCTCCACCAAAAGTGGCTTTTGCTTGTTTTCCCTTACCCCTTTGTTCATGCGCCAATGCTAAGTGCTTAAGCGGTATTGCACTCGGCTCTGCAGGGAGTGCACATAGCAAATTAGGGGGCGAACGACAAGTCCTTACGCAGCAAGCGCTTAAGCAAGACGTCCGACACTAGGGCATAAGGGCACCGAGGCTGGCAGCGACGATACTGTACTAACTACACTGAAAGCTCGATCTGATGAAAGAAGCGCTCTTGGCATTTGCGGCACAAAACTCTCAGATCTCTTCGACGTTCCTGCGATAGCCGTGTAAACCATGAGGTCATTTAGATCTCGTATCCTCTAAACTCAAAGTACTTCTTCATGTCGGCATCATCCTGAACAGCCTTGGCAATGTCGGTCTCAATCGTGAGCACGAACTCACATCCTTCGTCCGAGCTCTCCGACTTGCGGGGCGGGTAAATGAGAATTAGACCCTCGGTCACGGAGTTAAAGAAATGACGGTAGGCCTGCGGCTGAGCGAACCCAAAATCTGTTTCGCAAATGGCCGTCTCACGCCAGTCCGTGGTAGCGATTGTCAGGGGGGGGAACGAGTTGACACGCGTGAAGAGGCACGTCTTGTCGCGGACAGGAGCTAACATGGCAAGGGCTTGGTCGAGGGCCTCTTGGTTCATGCTGTTGGTCATGACGCGGATTTTAGCGGCAAGAGTGGAGAGAGGAGCCTCTGATGTGATTTGCCTGATATTGAGGGGCTCGGGGTAGCTCGCCGATGCTGCAGCCCAAAACAGATTCCGCTGCTGCCTCTTCGCCACGGGCGGGCTGGTTCGGGGCCTCATATTGACGGCCTCAAGGAACAGGGCCATCTCTTCAGGGTCAGAGCCGTAGAGCGAGGCGCGGTGCTTGGTTAGAACGCGCCACAAGAAGGCGGAGAATGCATCATAGGTGGAAATCCATGACCCGTTTTCGTTCTCAGGCGTAGCGACCTTCTTGAGCTCCTCAGCCTTGCTCTTGGGCAGGTGGAAGAGGAGCGAGGAGTGCTCGCGAAGGAGAGGGTGGCGGTCTGGAGGGGTGGGGCCGTCGACCTTAGACTCGGCGGGAAAATCGAGTGCAGTGAAGCGAGTTGCGTCCAGGTTTGCGGGGTCCCATGGGGGAGGAGGGGTCTTGTGGACAACTGAGTAGCAGTTCTCGGCCAGCTGGTGAACGAAATTGGCCCATCCCATGACGTCGTTGGCGTAGTGATGGAAGTTCATGATGAAGATAAGCCCCCCAGGGATGAAGTTGGCCTGGTAAGCCGAGACGACGGGCTTGGCGCTCGGAAGGCATTCTGGCTTCTCGCCGTACGCCATGCCTTCGATAACAAAGCGTGTGGTGTCTCCCAGGTAGGCCGAGGCAAAATGGGCCTTTTCGATGTCCGAGATGGAGGGGACGCCGTCTTCTGCAGAGAAGTACTTGACAACAAATCTGACGGTCGAGTCCCGCTTCTTGACGAAGGAATGGTCATCGTTGTCGGTGTTTGGCTCGATCGTCCCCACGAGCTGTCTGCACTGGGCCAGCGTCCTCTCAAGGCCCTGCCTTAGGGCCGTAACTACATTCGACCGTTCTTCATCTTTGAGCTGGAAGAAGATGGCGTAACTATTGTATGTGCAGGCCGCAAGGTAGTCCAAGCTGGAGAACCGCAGCCGCTCCTCCTGCGGGTCGTTTTCCCAGCCCAAGGGGCGGAGTTGGAACTCCTCGGTTTTCGTCATTGGAAATCGGGTTGGAAAATGTGCAAGAGAGGTTTATTGATGAAGAGACTGTGATCTCGCAAGATGTCGTGTGTGCCCAAGGCCGCTTCCCCGCTCCCTTTAATGTGTTTTGGTCTTTTGACACTAGGCCATTGATCTGCACCTTTTGAGTTTAGCACATGATTGCGCGGTTATTCAGACAAACCCATGAGGATGCCACTTGAGCTCCACTACTGCGTCCTTGCTTGTGTGTTGTTTACAATTGTACACAGTACGTGGTGTAGCGCCCACTAACGATGCAGCAACCCCTGACCATGCAGCGTGCAGCGTTACATAGCATTAAGGCCAAGACACCGTTTGGGTGTGGGAAATGCAGATCATCACAGTTCCGAGGCCATGAGCAGCGGGCTCTTCCCCGGATGCTAAACTTTCGGATAATGCCCGATTCAAGATACTCATGAATGTGGTGCAGATTGGGACTTTTTCCCGATGGTCAGGAGGTAAGCGTAGGATACATAGCTTAGTATATACTAGGTTGTAATGCACATTTGTAAGGCTGGATACCGGCTTCTGCATTAGAAATAGTCGGAATTGGTTCTCGCGATCTCTAATTAAAGCGAGGCTGAACTCGCCTGAAAGGCATGGCTAACGAGGTGCATTCAAGATACCTGAGGCATTTTCTTGTCGAAAGCTGCTAGCGGAAGGACTAAGACAAAGTGCAACCAGTTGTCCCCGTCTTCGATGCTGGAAGCTCTTGGCTTTCGGTTCACTTTTCGCCGTTTCCTCTCTAGTGAAGATGCTGATTCCGTGATGGTATTCCATTAACCGAGACCATTGCCACCACTTACTATGGAAGGTTGCTGATGGCCTGTGTGTATAACACGTGCTTGATCCTTACTGCTGACACGCGTTCCCGTCTGACTTCCAGACAACCTTACGCTAGCGGGGTTTCGCGCCTCGGCTTTTCCCTTCCGAGGATCTAACCTCTGATACACCCCATCTACGTAGCGTACAGGCCACAAGATGCCTATCATCGGTTTGTGTAGCACAGTATTAGTCATCAACATCCTGACTTCGAATATGTTCCACAAGCATAGATGGTTATAGGCTAGCAATCATCCGTCTTGTGGCTAGATGTTATGATTGTGATCCTCGAACTTTAGCCCGGACTCGACCAGAATGTGCAACATTTGATTGCCAAGACTTGTAGCCGCAAGCGCAACCAGATGATAAACGAGTTTCGCACATCGGAGCCATGTTGGAAGAGAAGTTGGACGGAGTCGGATGCGATAGGCACTTCTCTGGTGTATACTGTTGGGTCATATGTGGTCTTAGGAAATGGTATAATCCAACGGAGGTGTACTCTTCGCGAATACCGAATTCGTTGCTCGGCTTTACGAAAATAGAGGGTGCTATCTTACGTTTCCCTAAGCATACTACCTGTGATGAGAATGTCCCCAGGATTAGATTAACATATTGTTCTATTAGGGGTGTTTCTTGGAATGATGTTTTGGTTCCCAGATTAGAAAGCGCAACGCTGCGTGGTCATGTGGCAATGGAGAGAAACCATTATTGAAATTTCAGATAAGCCATTAATAGATTATAATTATTATTATTCCTACTCCGCTTTACCCAACCGGGTGTGCCGGACCCTCTGACGCTAGTTACATAGGAAAACCGTACCATATAGGCCGGGTGAAAAACCTATATCAATGAGTAAAGGAAAACAATGATAAAGAGTGCCAGATGGTTGCAAAAGAGAGAAAGGCCTTATATAGGCCTTGAAGACCTGCTAGTCTTCGACTCCGGCTTCGGGTGCCTCCTCTTCTTCCTCGACCCCTTCTGCCTCTAGCTCTAGCTTCCTAGCCAGGCTATATTCCGCTAAGCGCCCCGAATCCATCAGCCAGCCCAAGACCTTCCTCAACCGCCATTGGTTCCGGGATCCCTCGCAATAGATTATAATTAGAGTCTCGTCACCGTCCGTCTGGATGAGTGCCGACGGTTGTCTCCCAATTTCATTGATATTGCGAGCTCATTTAGCTACGTACTTCCGGTAGTTTCGGCATCCTACTCCCTCGTTGTATCTAAGACACAAGTACGTGTGGCATTCCAATTTTCTTTCTTTTTTTGGAATGGGGGATCACAGTCGCGCGGACCATCCCATTTTTACGCTGTGGACCTAAGACGCCAACTTCTCTTCAAGCATACATATGTGGAACATCACTAGCTTTACACCCCAACTCACTAACAGGAGGAGAGTAGAATAGTACCCTCCTGCAAGCACGTCCCTCGCGGCGATGAGCACTTAGAGGCGTTCAACGAGGTTACGTTGCATCACTGACACTGACAGAAAAGATTCTGATAGTGCGGAGTGGTTGTGGCGACACGGCGTGCTTTCTACGCCCCTGGTAATCCTAAGGACTGGATTTTTGCGCACCGCCGTGGACATACGGTAACCCAAATGCGCGCCTCATTCTGTCCTCCACTTTCGGCCTGCATAGTGCTTTCCTGGATGGTGAGTGACCATTAAATGTGCGTCTAAGCTTTACGGTATGTGTTTCTATTGTTCCTCGAATCCCTTGATCCTGTATGACGATGAAAGTTTTGGTTCTTGAAATAGCCGGATCTAAGTCACAATGCTCTTGGATTCGTGGGTTGAGTTATATCTGGTCGACAGAAAAGGGGAGGTGGGAGGAGGTAGGAGTGGTGAAGGACGCATTCTCGATGAGACGGCGTGGAAACCGATTTTGACACGGTGAGGGTAGCATTAGTTGCTAGATTTGTCTGCAATAAACAGGGTTATCTTGCAAACAGGATCGTTGCCTAGCGCTTCGGTACGCGTTGAATCTGTCGGCGGCGCCCTCTATTACAACGACGTGCTCAAAGATAGCCACACGCTTAGTAGGGTGCGAGCACCAATAGGCCATCTGCGTTCTTCGGGGATAATATACTCTCAGCCTCTCGTCTGGCCGCTTCTAACTTAACGCAAGGGCTGCTGTTCGTACGTGCGTACCAACCTCGACGGCCAAGGCTCCGTCTGATTACGAAGGTAACTAATATGTCTTTAGGAAAAGAGAGATAGTTGAAAGAAGATTTTGCTAGTTTGAGAGAAAAGTCAAAACGGTTATGAAAAGACGGGGGCGTCTGAAATAGCAGGTATTCAAGAGGCCAGAGTCAAATGAAAGGCTATAGGAGCTAGAATTTAGAGACACTCTCTTTGCTCAATCCAACCATCTTTATATACTACACGTAACCCTTGTCACAGTCTGGACCGCTTTTAGACTGCAGTACCGTTTATCTAATGATATGTTCTTAGGAGCCCTTTCGGATTGAAGCGAAGCACGTCCGCTGGGGCATCTGTCTGTATACGACTAATTACAGGTTACACTTGAAGTCCAACAATCATAAGATCGTTAGTTTAATGGGCCGCAGCATGTGAGCGACTAATATTGTAAAAAAAGTCATCAGTGAATGGGGATGTGGAGCCTCATATTTTGAAACCCAACAGCTGCACAAGCATCAAAGGATTGACTCGACCGGAAGTAGAGCGTTCCGCCATTTCATCGCCGAGTGCTTGTTGGCCCACTCTAGCAGCGCATCGTAATCGGTGCATTCATGCTCCGAGCCCTCACCAGGTCCAGCCTCGGTCTTTCCCTCCAACGTTGTATCAGCGGAGCACATGATGCCCTGGCGGAGGTAATTGAAGCAGTGTGCCGTATGGTGAGCAACTTCCTCGGTTAAGCCGACGCCGGCATATCCCTGTTGGTAATGTTCAACCAAATAAGAGAGGCAGTGGAGCTGATGGAAGACAGTCATCATGTACCCCGGCCCGTCACGCTGTCGGTCTAGTGCCACGGTATATGGCTCTGGCAGGTCGTAGCCACTGGGATCGTCAATTACGACATAACCTCGGCTATCTGATGCGATGCCTCCTTAGCGTCCATCCACCACCAGACCGGGCAGCCTTCTGCATACCTGAGCTCAACTCGATCCAGTTGTGAAGAGTATGGAGAGTCAACGACTCGTTGAACAACATGTCGCCGCGGATGTATTTAGGGTTGTTTTGGAACGTGTAAATCTTGCGTGGAACTGATAAAGTATAGTCAGGAGCAATGCAGGGATGTGAAAGAGTTGGCCACCTACACCTAGGTACCGGTGTCCGCCGTATGGTCTCTCGTTCGACGACGAACGGTTTAAAGACGAGTAGGTATATTATTGTGGCTGCCATGCCAATCTCCACTAGCAATCTTAGATACCACGCCAACGCCCTCTTCTGGAGGTTGCTTCCACCGTGTCTTTGGCATTCTAAAGTGGAATCGGCCTCGAGATCTTTGGTATATCTCGGTCCAGGTAAGAACGCTTGTTCCTCGTCGGTCTCAGGGTTCCTTGGATCCATAGTTCAACGGAGCGAGCCCTCGTACACGTCAGCTGTGCCGTTGTAGTTGTTTCGCTTGGATCGGCTGGGTCGTTGTCGCTGGCAACCCTCCCCTTTGTGGAGTCTGGGCGGCCGTCGTCGTTTAATTGAATAGGCCGGTTTGGCTGCGTTGCTAAACAAGTGCTTGGGTCGTTGCTCATTAGAGAAACCGTTCGGCGAGGATGGAAGGGTTTAAGCTTTGCTGCCGAGGCGATCAAGATCTCATTTAGCCGGTAGAGGATACGAGGGAGGTTGCATCCCTTCGGTGAGATGCTGCCGCTGGCGAATTGGGTTAGTGTGCTTAAAGTCTCATATTTCCGACGCGAGATGGTGCGGCAGATCCGGGATTGGGGCCCCACAGATGTGGTTAAGCGGGCGAGGGAACCGTTCTTCCAAGGGTGGTTGTCCATCTAAAACCAAGAAATGCCGTGCACAATTTGGCCCGCTCGATGAACAGGCGATCTTGTTGTTTCATGCCTACGCTAGTCAGGATTCAAGAATGTTAGTATGATATAACAGCCATGTACTAACTGGCTCTTCCAGATCACTTAGGAGCAATTTTGCAGTGAGTTCTGCTACTCAACTCCATGACTCTACTGGTCCTCTGGACACTCGACGTTCCAGTCTAGGCCTGTGTCCGTAATTAAGTCACTCGCTCCGCGGGTTTCGATGCCCTTATCTGTCGCGGGTCGCCTGCCTGAGCCCCAATAATTACCAGAGTCTCCAAAGTGCCACCGATACTCAAATTCTATCATCAGCTTTGGTCGGCAGTCTTTCATCGCTTATTTCAGCCAGAACAGACAAACGCTATGTGCTAGGCTGCATGCCCGTATCAGCACTCGATTTTTAACCATTGTTTCTAGAAGGCAAACAGTGAGGCTAGCGCTCACCGGGACGTATGTACTAAGGAAGAAGCACAGAAGATATTCAACATTTAAGAATGCCCTTTCAAGTTGTTATTATTGTTGTTAGCTCAACGTCCAGAGGCGTCACATAATGGTCTGCCTGCCAGAAACGCGCCGATTGCGTATATAGACGTGCTATGCTAAGTCCTACATACAAATCCGTACTGCCCATATAGCAACTCTTGTTCAGAGACATTCGGCAGTGTATCCTACCTGCACGCTACCTTCTTCCTACCTCCATTTGCGGGGGTAGGCAGTCGCCTACTGCGTAGGCTCCTTGTGGCCTTCCCAACATCGTCGGTAGATAATCCAGCCTGTTGGTTTCTGCCGGCCGTTACATTCCTTTTGTCGAGCTCGGGACGTAGCCTTAGGGCAGTAAAGGATGCCCTTCCAAGTTAAGTCGGGAAGCTCCGTAATATCTCATGCGTTTCATCATTGCGCTGTCAAGACATTCAAAGTCTCTGCTTTGGAGTAAGTGGCGACGCTGATTGCCACCTAACTGAGATACGTGAAGTTGGCGATACGCATCACTACCACCTCGTTGGGGGATCATTTCGATAGTGCTATTGGCAGTCCGCCAATCCTCATTGAGATACACCTCTAGTGCCAGATATATTATTATTATTCCTACTCCGCTTTGCCCAAACGGGTGTGCCGGACCCTCACGATAAAGAGTGCCAGGTAGTTGCAAAAGAAAGAAGTCCTTATATAGGCCCTGAAGACTTCCTAGTCTTCGACTTCGGCTTCGGGTACCTCCTCCTCTTCCTCGACTCCCTCTACCTGTAAAGGGGTTGTTCATAAGTACGTTGAGGGATATGGGACACGATGTCTCAGCAACGATAAGGTGATGAATACTTCACGAACAGCCTCCTTCTATTAACAGAGACTGATCCTTGCGGATTAGAAGTTCTCTCGCGGGGTGCAGTGGCACGCGAGGTTCTTATCTATCAGGTATCGTGACATCATTGTGGGGCATCTGCCCGGTCATTCCGATCCTGTCTCTGAGGCTCTCGTTACACTACCTCTAGTTCTAGCTTCCTAGTTAGGCTGTGTTGGAACCACTGCGCGGATGGATTTGGCATCAAGATGGTACGATTCACCCAAGTTCAAAGTCATTGAGATGAAGGCGTATATTGTCATGTCCGTTGCAAAGTCTGACCAAGTGGGCGCTACTGGGCACCAGTTGACGCCCAAGGGAAATTGCCCCCGGCTGGGGTCGTTCCCCACACGGCAAGTTCCGACAGGCTGTATTCCGCTAAGCGCCCCGAATCCATTAGCTAGCCCAAGACCTTCCTCAACAACAATTCGTTCCGGGATCCCTCACCCTGTAATATAAGACGAAGATCTCGGTAGGTACGAATTTCTGTTCTTAGCCAAGTTCTAGGCTTCGGCGGTATTGGGCACCATACAACAAGGTGCTCCACTGTTTCCCTTCTCTCCCCACATCTGCAGTACGGAGTGGGGAAGGTTGGAACTCGTTGTTTGCAGAGGAGGTCCCGGAGGCCGATTGCCCCCGTACGGGCTTGAACTAGTAGAGAGCTCTGAGCTTTGGTTAGATTGTGGTGCTTTCGTAAGGTCTTGTCAGTGAAGATAGTGCCAGGAGGGTCTTCGTCAGCTAGCCTGGTAGGCCGGTCTCTAACTTGTTGTCTCCAACGGCCCTTCCACGCCCTTGGTTCTAGTTGTTGTCGCTCATTACTCTGACTTTGGTCTTGGATGCCCTGACAGATCCACTATCTGATAATGGTAGCGGATTTCTCGTTGATTGTAGGTTGTAGTTAGTTGAGGGTCTCTTGTTGAGGCATAGATTTAGCGGTGGGACCTAAGTTTCTGTTTCGAGGTTCCTGATCGGGGTAGCTTTATAAGCTCCAGCGACAATCCTGAGGCTCCTGGTCTAAGCCTTGATCAGTCTCTTCGCCAGTCCCTGTGGCTTGCCTTCGACTAGAGTGGGTAGGTGATAGTTAGTAGCTCCGTAGGATATAGCGCTTCGAATACGCTTGGTGTAGACCTCTCGGGCCCGGATGAGGTTCGGGCCCCAGGTCTTTGCTGCTATCCTAGACAGGGCGAAGTCTTGGGTTGTCAGTTTTCCCATTACCTTAGCCTTGTGCGCTCTCCAGTTAAGCCTCCAGTCGAGGGCGTTACAGGGTTTGGACGCTCAGGTGGTGTGCGTTCCTTGGTGGGTCCCCTGGTTAAACCTCGGACCCCAGCATCCAGGCACGGCCCACTTGCTGCATATATATCACAGGGCTCCCGCACCCCCTGAGATAGCCAGACACCTTGAACAATTAAGATATCATCAGACTTTTCTCACGTAACAGGAAGGGCGGCGAGCGTCCCGAGATCCTGCTCATACACTTATGGAGCAAGGACTCGCGGGCGAAGTATTTTCCCGGTTCGCGTCTAGTTCCACTGAACAGTTGGTGTTGGAAAAGGCCGCTGCTGCAGGTCGCGATGGAGTCAACCAATAATCACCTCGTATGCGCTGCCTTCCTGTTAGGTGCTAGCCCCAGCGCGGGGTGATGCCCAACCTCTTCCACTTCATCTGTGCGCTATCTCGATTGCTGCTTTTTCAACATCGGTCGCCAAGATGTTCGCCCAAGTTCTCCTGTGGTGCCTTTTGGCCGCTGTAGGCTCGGGCTACACCTCTTTCGACCCGGTCTGCACGCGACCTGTCGGGTCTGTTAATTTCGTCTCGAGCCCCGACACGCGCGGCACGATGGAGATCCTTTGGGGTTCTCTCTTCACCCTCATCGCCTGCACATGGACCATCCACCACCCGAACGTCCCCGAGCAACGCGATGGCCGCGACAAGGGACTGAAAGGCGAGATCCGGTGGGGGCTCAAGAGCGCCTGGGAGAGTGCCAAGCTGGCCTTGGTTACTGTGCTCGCACCCGAGCTTATTATCTCGATTGCTTGGGACCAACACCGTATCGCCAAGAAGGTCAAACGAGAGTTGAAGGAGAAGGCCGCCGAAGATGGGGTCCCTTGGACTCTGGTCCACGGCCACTTCGCTGCGATGGGCGGCTTCGTCATCCGGTACAACACGTCCGTCAAGGGGGAGAGGGAGAGGGGGGGCGAGACGTACCATTTAACGGCCGACGACCTTATCTTCCTTCGCAAAAGTGGCCACCTCGAGCAGTTGCCAAACGTCACCCGCGATGAGCTTTGCGATAAATCAAAAAGCGATCCGCTGCTCAAGCTTATCGCCGTTTGCCAGATCTCGTGGTCTATTATCCAGATTTCAACCAGGACGATACGACGTCTTCCCATCTCACTTCTCGAGCTGAACGTCCTCGCGCTAGCCGCCTGTGCTATCGTCATATACGGACTATGCTGGTACAAGCCGAAGCACGTCCAGGTAGCGATGACGATTCTGACTTACGAGGGAGAAATCCCGGACCCGGTGAAGAAGGGACTGGAGGAGGCCGAGATGAGCGCGGCCTGGGTAATACTCTTCGACACCGCCCAGGAGCTTCAGGTGATCCGTAACACACACCCTCCCCGAGGGGCGCCGCTATCCAACACCCGAATACAGTTCAGTGACGAGAAGTCAGGCGAGCAGGAGATGGATAGCGAGAAGTCCGACGGCGAAGAGAACCTTGGTGACCAGGAGATGGGTAATGCGGGGCGGGGCAACGAAAGACCGGGTGATGAGGAGATGGGCAGTGGGGAGCTCGGTGATGAGGAAGAGACAGGTAATGAAAAGAAGGATGATGAGAAGCTGGACAGCGAGAAGCTGGGTGTGGCGGTTTCTCTATTCGTGGCCGCAACCCTCTTCGGAGCTGTACACGTGGCTGGATGGAACCTCAGTTTTCCTACACGCGGCGAGCAGATCGTCTGGAGGGGCGCAAGCATCTACATCCTCACTCTGCCCTGCATGATCATCCTCCTCTACCCCATTGGGTGCCTCCTAGGTCAAATTTTGCGCTTGAAGGTCAAGACTCTTCACTCCCTCTTGGGTCTTGGAGGCACCCTTCTCTGCTGGGTATATCTGTTCGCTCGCCTGTTCATCTTGGTCGAGACGATTCGGACGTTTATCTCCCTGCCCTCTAACGTTTTCATCGCCACCTGGACGGTGAACATCCCCCACTTTGCTTGAGAGAGGTCGCGTGGTAGTCGTCAAGATATGGAAGCCACTGAACGTGGGCATGAGTGGGTAGTTCTTTGCAGTGATTTTACTTTTCTCCTTTGGCGGTAGAAGGGACTCTGGATCCTACGAGTTTCAATGTAATCGGATGGTGGCCGAAGATGAATGAGGTCAGTAATTGAATGCTGACGATGTTCAGCGGTTGAACTGATTCGATTGGGTTGAAACCTAATAGCATAGATAGAAATTTGTTTTTCTTTCCGCAAATTATTGGAAAAGAATAATTAGAAGGGATCGACACACCATGGCGTGAAGAACACGGCGTGCCCCGTGGGTAACATTGCAGTTGATCCAGTGAGCTTATAATTAATGATCCAGTCTTCGAAGTTTCTCCTTACCTACAGGTCTCGGAGCGGCCATTTTAGGCTTTGGTGAGACTGATATATGCCGATATTTTCCACATGCTTTCTATAAATCCAACATATGGCGATAAGTGTGCAAAGTGGATGGGAAGCCCCGTGGTCGGCTGAAGCGGGACACAAAGAGTATCATTCTAGCTATCTTCCATCGGGAAATCACAGATACGTCCCCCCCCCGATCCCAGCATTTTAACAGTGAGTATCTCTGCCGGACTACGCAGTGGCATGTACTGCAGGGACATGCAAAGTGCTGGGCGAAGCTACTAACGACCCAAGAGTGACGCCCAAAAGCTCTTGAATTTGAACTGTTTGAAAGCAAAGAGTCAGTAATGCTTAGACTAAATCTTTCCAGCCGCCTTAGTCTTGATTGACAGCCACATCTGCATTTAATACTCTTGTCGTAGAACGGGAGAAGAAACGGGAATCCCCAACTTACTTACAGATAACGAGTTTAGTCGTTTCAGCCGGAATTGCAGCATAGCCAATTTCTCCTCCAGTTCTTTCTGATCATCACGCCAATCTCGCCAAGCTCTCCGGGCAGTGATACCTGCCTGGGATTTGTCCCTCTTCAAAGGCTTTCTAGGGCGTTTCCCCCTGTTCTGTTCCAGCTGAGTTGTGACCTTTCTGATCTCCTCCTCGAGCTGTTTCTTCACGTCTTTTCCAGCTGTTGTCTCGATGAGACGCGGGTCCCGGGCTAACTCGTCCTGCAGCAAAGATCTGAGCTTTCCCGATTTCTTGGAAATCTGGATGATCATATCTATGATATTATCCGCCGATTCCTTGTTGTTGAAATGCTGCACAAGCTTCGTGCCCTGGTTCACCATATCCCCCCAGAGTTCTTGCCGACGGCCATCGACCCGCTCATTTATGTCAGCCTCCGAGTTGAGATGCTCATGCATGGTGGTAGCAATGACAATGTGCTTGTAGGCTTGTGGGCCGAGAATATTCTTTAGGAGGCGAGTACGTTTCCGCTCGGCGCCTCCGGCCCGGAGCACCGTGATGGGATGGAGTAGGATGAGGCCGTCGAGCTGCTTGTGTTTTAGGTGCCCATGCTGAGCCATCCAAGCTGCAAGCTCCTCGAGAATCTCCACATCTGACCGACTGTCATCGTCGAACCCAGGCGTGTCTATCAAGACAATCGGGTAACCGGAGAATTTAAAACGGACAACCTCGGGCTCTTGGGTGCCTGTGAACTCGTCGCTTAGTGACCCAGCCTTTGGTAGCACTTCAGAAGCTAGCGGTGGTGGGTTTACTTACATGAATGTATGCTATGCCCGACCTTCAGACTCGTGTCGCCGGATACAAGCCTTGCAAATGTCGTCTTGCCGGCTCCCGTCACTCCTAGCAGAGCGATCAAGATTTCGGGTTTGGATGTTTCGGTTCGCTGTCCCATTTGTCCGAGAGTCTCAGTTTGGCTGACAGATCGAAAGTATGATCGAAGAGCAGCGTTTGGTTGCCGTGAGGGGAAGGTCTGAGGAAGAAGGGGGAAAAAGACGAAGGGGAGCAGAGGCAGGACTTCAGTCGCACCTTCCCTTGTCCTTCGTTCCTCATCCCACGTCCCCTATCGCTATCTGTCCCATTCTTCCCAATATTTGGATTGGTGCAAGGAAGCCGCAGTTGGTCAGCAGGTCACGTTGGGCTAGTGCTGGTTATGGTCGGGCATTGGCGAATCGCGCCCAAAAGTGCATGTCAACCCAAAATGAAGCCGGCTTACTGACTGCGAATGCGAATCGCGAAGATTGGACTGGTCGCGAGAGCCCACACGTCAAAGAATCAATCCCAATAAATACTCGGGCCGCGGCCTGACCTTGCCCCACCAGTGACCAAAGTGAGCATTCGCCTCCAGGTTTGTACCCAACCTCACACCTCACATCTCTGCCACATCCCACGAAACTCACTTCACTTGCTCTAAATATCACCTTGTAAAGAAGTGTTAGTCTTGATACATTAATGGCAGGCGAATTATTTTGTCTTGATTCCCCAAAAGCACCTGTCGAGCATCGCCAAGCAGCAACCAGTTCTTGAACCCATCTACCATCGCGTCAAGTCGCACACAACTTGAACTGGTTGTTCTCAATTGCCCCTCATGGTCTCCTCAAGCATGGTTATTTTGCTCATTGGCCTTCATGGGACTGGCAAGTCGACCTTCACTAGAGCGGCAACGGGTCGGCGCGATATCGAGGTCGGGAAGGGTCTTGTTGAGAGTAGGTCATAATGGTTCTGGCATCCTCACTCACCATCTAGTAAACTTCAAGATTCGTTTAAAAGATGTATCCGCTAATAAACCTTTGAGTAAGCCACTCAGACATGCCGTACATACACATTCCGCCATGTGGTGGACGGTTCCCCCAGGCGATTCACCATCATCGACACCCCTGGACTCGCGGACGGGAAAACAGTCGAGGATAATCTCAAGAGGCTGCAAATTATCGCCAACCAGCTCCGGAAGCTGGGACAGGAGCGAGTCAGCGGTGTTATCTACTTCCACAGCATCGAAAGCCCCAAGTTCGATGGGATCCACCAGGATAACATCCGCGTCCTTAAGGCGATATGCGGCGAGGCCTTCTTCCGACACGTTGCCTTTGTCACAACCCGGTGGAATCGCATTAGTAGGGATGCATACCAAATTTACGAGGACAAGCACCGCCAATTCGGAGGGCAGTTCCAGAAACTGCTGCCAAACGCACCAGACACCTTCAAGTTTCTCAACGATGGGATGAGCCACCAACCAGTGCTTGAGTATTTCGCGCGTCTGGACGAGCCAGGCCAGCAGCTCCAGTTTGTCCGAGAGCTCCAGAACTATATGAACCGGAGGGAAGTGAAGATATCGGCAGTCAAGAAGACGACGGTGGGGAAGCAGATAACAGCGAAAAGAAAGGTGCGCAGCGGCATCTGCACGTTTTTATAGAAAGTTCTTTTGCTCCCAACACATGCTACTTGTTCATTATGAAAATAACTGTTTGATGATTTCCTTTAGGCATCTGACGCCCATCAAACTTTCTTACCATTTCAGTTTGCGCATTACCTCAGAGAACTGCTGGAGCTCTAGGAGGTCGTCGTCTATCTCTAGGGTGGAGGGGACGACATGTGAATGTCCAATCACCAGGGTACATCCTGCCTACCGAGGGGACGAAAAGGGGACGGCGGATGGGATAAGATTCAGCGCAGCAGGAGAATGCGTCTCATCATGTGCTGTCGATTGCTGAGAGTGGCGTGGGAAGGCGCGGTATAGCACTATTACCGCAGTCTAGGTAGATTGAAAACATGACAGCTCGGCGCCATACGGATATCAATGTTCATAGCTGGCATATCACATCTGTCGCGCAAAAGCGACGCCGCAATTGCCTTCCAGCAATTGCACCTTACGTACGACAACATCTCAAATTGGGCAAGTTTTTTGTTTGAATAATTATTGCTCACATCCCAAGTGGCCGGGCTTTCTTTTTGCCTCGCCAACATCAAATTTGCTTCACGCACTAGTTATTCGAAAACAAAGGACCAGACAGTTATGGGCTCTCAAGCTGAGATGATGATGATGGAAATTACATCATGCCCTTCCGGAAGGGAGTCACATACCCTTTTCCAATCTTTATTTTGATTTGAAGAGTCACCCTATATATACTCCATTCCCCTGCATTATTTTCACCGACCCCCCTCGGGGAAACCACCGCCGTTGCTGTGCGGACCTTGGAGGCGAAAGAGGGCAAAGGCGTAATTAAGGCAATGCAGACGCACGCGCACGAGCGGTGTGCTCAAGTGCAGCCTGTGGACTTTGTGGGGTTCGGTTGGAAGCCCGCCCGGCCCCCATATAATCTTGGGACCACGGCAATGAGCGCTGAGAGCCAACCACGGCCCGAGTCTGGTGGCAAGTAGAAAGGAGAATAAAAACTGACTTCACCTCATCGTCCAAACTGGTCCCATCAACGTCGTCTCGCGCGGTAAAATTGCAACGGCCACGCTAACACCAGGATAAAGCGGGAGCCATTTGGAATTATTCTCTGCGTTTGTCGGATGGGTTTGGCAGGATGCAGGTGTCACCGAAAGAGGGAGAAACTCTGGAAAGTCTTCACTCCCCGAGAACGTCACTCCCGATACGCCTCTGCTTTGCAGGTGCGCTCCAGCTCGAACTTCACGGCTCCTGTCGGCGGATGACGTGGAGTGACTCTTAGCTCAAAACTTGGCCAGTGTTCCGAAGCCATCAAATCAAATCAAATTGAGCCTAGATTTGATTTGATTTGATTTGAATTTGATTTGATTTGATTACAGTCAAATCTATTCAAATTGTTATATAATTATACAAGTGACGCCTTGCCATCGCTAACAAAGTCAAATAACTACCCTGCTTCAAAGCACCCGTTTTTCACAACCAATACTTCAAACAAACAAGCAGCTCAACTGTCTCTCCATCAACCGAGGTCTTTGTGTCGATAATTATTGTCAACTTCAATTGGCTGAATACTCTCAACCTCGCACGAAGTGGCTGGTATTGATAGGATGTCAAACGCCATTTTTGCTAGCTTTGGCAACGAAGTCTGGTGCCGGCCCCACCATTCTAAAGGGTCAGCTACTGGTAATAACGGCATAGAGAAGTGCTCAGTAAGCTAATTCTTTCGTAGGAAATCCTCGGGACTGTCGTAGAAGTCTAGGTCGATAAGGTAGTTCAGTTGACTCTGAACAGTCTATTGGGAGCCCGGAGCGCCCTGCTTGTTGTACTCTTCGTCAAAGAACTTCTCGAAGCCCTGAAATATAACGTAAGTAGGTTGCCTTACTAATACTCAAATCTATTCAAATCAAATCAAATCGCTCTCGGCCGATTTGATTTGAATAAGCCTCGATTTGATTTGATTTGAATAATTTGATTTGTTAGGAACGCTGGAAAGGCCGGAACCTGACCTGATTTACCTGGAGAGCAGTGCTCAGCCCGGTTCATGCATTTCTAGCAACCACGGTCCCGGGCTTTGTGACTTTGCGAACAGCTCATCCAAACAACCTCGTGCTGCTGTGCAGCCAATCCATAATTAAGAGATGTCTCCCCCAATTCTTCCTATGTAGCGGCTTGTAACGTAAGGTAACCTTTACTCTCTCATTTTTATTCAAGACACCAAAAGGAAACAAACCAAAAAAGAAACGAGACAATCAGAGCAGAGCAATAATAAACATCCTTCTGTTTAACTAGCTTTCATCAATACCTTCTTGCAACTCTGGGAAGTTGGCCTCCAACTACCTTGTAAGCCATGAACTTTGCCAAAAAGTCGGTGTCCTTCAAGGCGCACCGGGATAGACCTCCTCTCGATGGAAAGGTGATTCTCGTGACAGGGGGTAACATCGGCTGGACAAGCAATGCGTGCTGTATCCGCAATTCACCCTGGCTTCGATCGACCCCGGCGTGGTACGGACGAACCTAATGAACAACGCTACTGGCTCGCCGCTTGTTATCCGGATCCTCGGTAAAGTCGCGAATCATACAGTCACGTCGGTGGACAAGTGAGTGAAGAACAAGCTCTGGGCGTCGGTGGGCAAGAGTGTTAACTCGGGGGAGTACTATGAGCCTGTCTGCATAGGAGGGACGGCGATGAGAGTTGGGCAAGGATGACAGCCTAGCTGAGATAATTACTCTGGGAGTGAACTGAGCAGGAGCTCGCGGGATATGGCACATGAAGTAGTGTGCTACACCTGATCTAGCTAGTGTTTGATTAAGGACGAATTGAGGTGCGGTACAGCTTGTTGATGTTGGACGGTAATGTGGATTAGCAATATCGTGTAGGAATTTCGTAAATCACTCAGCCGTGAGAGAACCGCACGTGCAAGACTGCTTTGTTGATGCTCCCGAGAGCGCAGTTTTGGTCTTTGACACGGGCGTACCAAGATATCTGAGCGACCCATTTCATTTACACCCCAAATCCCTCTTCCAACGGGGTATTTTGGGAATTCCACTGCCGGCAAACGTCTTGGTGCTGCTGCGCTTGAGCTCGAACAGCTGCTTGCATGTTGTTGCCAAACCGGAGATGCCAAGTCCAGGCATGAGAGCAGGAGACTGCTTCCAATTCCTATAGCCATGATTCAGCTTCTGGGGCTGCCGTGTTGCCGGAACCATCGCACAATTGTGTTAAGGTTGTCTGTTGGATCTTCCGGCCTCCTACACACCCCGGGAATGGCTACGTAAGCTCGGTGGCCTTGTAAGCCATCGCGCACCGCGCCGCCCCCAACCTCGCGGGCCGGCTACTGGCCGGCAAACGCCTTGCAGGGATTAGGGAGAACTCACCGAGTTTGCGGGCGCAGGAGAACGCGGGCCATCACTATTGCCTATCTCCGTCGGACCAGACGTGTTGGGTAGGTACAGTACCTAGTCTGCCTTCTAAATTCCTGCACTAACATTTAATACCCCGGCCGGGGTCCTAAGTTCATGGTTCCCGTTGGCCCGACATCGTACGCGTAATAACGTACCCTACTTCCGTAATTTCCGACGAGAAATTGTCCATTTTCCCTCTCCTAGCACACTTTGAGCCGTCAACACAATGGAAGACAAGGCAGCTTTTCAGAGATATGCAAGTAGGTGCTATCTAACCCTTGTTTTGCTAGTATTGACAAAGACAAAGGCCCGAACGAGCAGCGGACTATCAGCCGGGAGGACCTTGGATTCTACCATGGCGTCGTTATTGGCGCTGTCTACGAATTTGAGAATAGCTTCGACGTGACCTCGCCGCAATCCTTCTTCGCACCACTGCAGCGATGCATCAAGGAGCATCCCTTCCTGACGGTGACCGTGGCGGATAGACATACCGACAAGGCATTCTACGAGCGAGTGCCTAGCATCGATCTCGAGAATCACCTCACCGTCCTTGACAAATCCACGGACGTCAACAAATGGCAAGCTATCGAAGCTGTGCTACGTTTTAATTTGGATCGTCCTTTCACCCATGAGGTCCCTCCGTGGCGCGTCGTCGTCCTTCCCCTCACCTTAGGATCATCCTGCTTCATCGCATTTATTTACTCGCACACCATCCTCGACGGCCCCTCCGGAGTCGCCTTTCACCGAACTTTCCGCACCGCGGCTGGGTCCACCACAAAACAAAGCATTCCCACCTCGATTATCACCACGCCTTCGACGCCTCTCCCTCCGCCTTTTGACACTCCTGACCGATTGCCTATCTCATGGCTCTTCCTGCTTGGTCCCCTCCTCGCGGTCCTGATGCCCCAATTCCTCGCCAACTGGCTTGGCCTTAAGCCTCAGGCTTCTACTGTCGATCAGGGAACATGGACGGGCGACTCTTGCGCTTTCGACCCGGCCACTACCCGCACGAAGCTGGTTCTACGCGAGATTCCCCCGCCACTGTTGGAGAAAGCCCTCCGGACCTCAAAAGAACATGGCGCACGACTTACCGGCACCTTACATATTCTCGTGACTCGCGCGCTGAGCAAGGCGTTAGTTGATAAACCAGAGTTCACAAACTTCGCATCACAAACACCTATTAATATGCGGCGTGCCGCGGGCGTGCCGCCAGATGAGATGGGGGAATTCGCCTCGGGTGTATATGAAATGCATCCCCGTATCAGCACCGACGTCTGTTCTAGCTCACTGACCGACGAGGAATGGGCAGCCGCGCGATTTTGTAGTGAGAAGTTGGCGGATGCGGCATCGAGGCTGCAAGATCAACCCATTGGATTGCTCCGGTACGTACCGAGCATCCGAAAGTGGACGGTAGCGAAGTTGGGACGACAGAGGGACAGCTCGTATGAGCTGAGTAATGTCGGTGTTTTCGACAACGGTGGCAGAGAAGGTGTCAAGATTCGGGAAATGGTGTTTGCGCAGCCCGGCATGGCGGTGGGAAGCCCGCTCTGTGTAAACGTGGTGAGTGCAAAGGGGGGGAGTCTTGTGTATACCATGACCTGGGTGACTGGGGCGTTGGGAGTGCCGGAATCGGAGGAGGATCAGTTTGTCGAACGAGTTTGCCAGTCGATTTGGGAGGATTTTCAACGGTTTTAACCATGTAGCACCTTGAGAACGTGACATCCTGAGACGAGAACTACTCGCCGCAGATGATGTAGGTAGTTACTTAGGTAGTCTGCCATGGAACTTAAGCTTTGTGGAGTACCTATTAATTATTTCTTAAACCGCTTGCCAGCCATGTTTCGAAATGGGAACTAAGGTAGGTAGATGAGGCTGGAACAGCCACTTGGCTCCTGAGGATGCGACGGCGTTCGCTGAAATAGCAGAGCTAGGAGATCAACCTCGGCCCAACTCATCATTCCCTCTCAACATAACTTGAGTTGCCAGACTGCAGACCACGGACCCAATAAGTATCGGTTCCAACCGGCACCCGGCCCGACCCACTTGACCTGCCACTCCTGTCACCTTTGCTCGGGGAATACTCATTTTTCCTCACCTTTGCTTACCCTGACTGCAGTTTCGGCAAGGCCGTGTTGTGGCAACTATAACCAAGTGGGCCTACTGGGCCAGGGGGCGGCCCCAAAGATGACCACAACCGGCCCTTCCTCGACAAGGAGGACAACAACAACAACAACGGTGGTGGTCGTCGGCAGGACGGTGGGTGTGGAGGACCGGCTTGGGAAAAACAGCCCCGGCGGCCCCGACTGCACAGCTGAAAGTGCCTCGACACCAAGGTGCACTGTAAGCTCTCGGAATCGCCGGTAAGTTAACAATAGAAACGACTTGCCCGGCAACGGGCTACTAACCGCCACTGGATGCGTCATTAAGCCAACAACAACCACCACGTACGGAAATGGTACAGAAACACATATCTACACCCACATACCCAACAACACGAGGGGAGGTGGCAAAGTGACGGTGTCCAGGCAAGATAGACAAGGCAGACAAGACAGACAAGACGGTCCTCGGCCTTCCCGGGATCGGACAACGATCAAAATAACATGTGGAAGTAGAGCACGCTCTGGTTAGAGTGAGAGTACTGCGCACGCAACAGTAGCCTGCAAGGTGGCTGCAAAAGGTGTGTGAAGAAGGATGATGATTATTATCTAAGTCGAATGGCCCAGATGGCCCTACTTATGGTATGAAAGCAAACTGGCCCCACTTCAAGATCCAGCCACAGGAGCCCTGGCTCCCTGGGGACAGTTTTCCCCGACTCAGTATCTACCGTTTCGCAACCTTACCTAGGAGGCACATTGCTATACATCTTTCATTGCGATTGGCCTAAATTTTTATCTCTCTTTCATTTGTCCAGTTGGTGTCTCACACCCAGTAGGTCTAGACACTGGAAGGCACCAGTATGGGTATAATGAGTATACGATCGGGAGGTGTCCGTTGCTGTAGGTAGTGGCACAGTCCGCCACTTGTATGGTCGAGAATGTAGTTGGGCTATATTTAGGGGCGCGTAGAGGGGAGGGAGGACTGAGACCGAAGATATACGATGCTAATATTAATACATCATTATTGTTTCCCATACCACTTAACCCTGGTATAGGGTGTGCTGGAACCTCTGCCGCTATAGGTAGAAAGAAACCGTGCTCTATAAGCCGGGTGAAAGGCCCGTATTTGAAAACCAAGGAAAGACATGCTAAATAGTTGCAAAAAAGAAGAAAGGTCTCGTATGGGCGTTGAGGCTTCTAGGCTTCAACTTCGCCTTCAACCGCCACCACCTCCTCGTCTCCTTCGGCCTCCTCGGTCTCTAGCTCTAAGTGGCGGTCTAGGCTAAGCGGCCTAAATATAAAAGCTAACCTAGAACCTTCCTTACTAGTCACCTTATCGGTAAATCGTAGCTCTGGAAGGCCTTGTGTTACAGGGATTATCACCGTAGGGCCGAGATGGCTCAAAGATCACTTTCGTGGCAAAGAAAATAAGGATAAGGACAGATTCAGAGTGTTGTTCTAAGAGAGAGAGAGTTCTCTCCAGGGATATGATGGCTCTCCTTATGGAGATGAGCCCTCACGTGAATACAGGTTCACCCTGGTGGGACCAGTCCCTGCTCTCTGCAATCCTACATGTAGCAGGTGTCGCCATATGAAGAAAGACTGTATTGTTGGAGCTGACTCGAACTGTATAAGCTAGAACCCCGGGATCGGCCTTTAACTGTCTATGAACATGTACCCGCTCGTCTTCGATATTGTGGCATACGGTGAGCTAGCGTGAAGCGTGGTCTCACAGGGTGATGTGACAGCAAAGGCGGGACGCCGGGTCAAAAAAGTAAAGGAGATCAAATGATTGAAAGAAAGACAAAAAAGTGATTGCCAGTCCCGATGCTGCTGAATCGACTTAGGGCCCAGTCAGCTTTCTTACTCCCAACAAACACGCTATGGTGACAAAATCGCCTTCTTTTGTCAGGAGCTTTCCAAAGGCTCTACTCTTTGGTGATCTCCCTGACGATCTTGAGCGTCCTCGTGCCGTTAGAGATCGCCTGGCCCACCAGTGTGGCCCCGAGATCGTTGGTGAGGCTCAGTACGCGCCCGCCCTCCTCGTCCTCGTATTCGCGGAGCTTGTTGATCGCCTTGTCCATATTCGGGACTGCATCGGCGAACCCAAGAGCTATTTGTTGAAGGCAGGTGTGGGTTACTTGTCAGCACTCAGTGCAAGAGAAGCGATGTCTCGGTGGGGAATACCGAAAGTGGGCAGAAAAAATAGAGACGCAACTAGGAACAGCATACCTCGACGGAGTCGGAGCTTGGCGTTGACAAAGGCGCCGTTCTGAAGACGGAACTCGCTCCCGTCGTTACCTGCGGCGGCGTTGTCGCAGAAGCGGCTGGATTTTTTTTTTTCCAATGTTAGTTCGAAAGATCTTCCGTGAAATCTCCCAAGGAAGCTGTCGTTTTCACTTACGCTCCACCAAAGTTGCGGACGACGATTCCGAACTGGTCTCCGTCATTGATAGTGCGATAAAAGGCACTTAGTTGGCCACCCTCGCCTTTATGCCAGTGTTAGAGGCAGAAGCAATAGTATGATTACGGGTTGGGCTTGGGTAGACAAACTCCCGTTCTCAGTGCTATCGACACAACGGAGGATAGCACCTGTGCCACCCTGGTGGGTGCTGGCGAAGGGAAATTCGTCGCAAGAATTCCCAAACTGGCTATAGGGAAGGTTGGCGTTGCTGCAGGGGGTCCGGTTGCAACCCGAGGCGGTGCGGCGGGGGTTCCGGTTTGCCTGGTTGGCGTCATAGGTAAGCATGTTGGGCGCAAGGCCGTGGTTGACGGCGAAGCAGGCGTTGTTGCAGGGCCCTAGGGAGTTGGTGCAGTCCCAGTCGAAGTTGGCTGCGGCTGTGCCTTGGATGGCCGTGGCTGCGAGGAAAAGGGCGAAGGTGGCATGGGAATGCATGGCGGGCGGGCTGTTCTCTCGACTTGAACTAGATTGGGAGGTGAAAGGCTAAGGTTATGTTGCGCTGGCTAAAAGAGGTTCTCTTGAGGCTCTGCTGGAACACCTTGGAGATCTTTCAGAGGAGAGGTAGGCTCTCCGGGTTTATATAGCCTTCTGAAGCCCCCTTTTCCCGACATCGGTGTAGGACCATTCCCGGTCTACGTGAACCTGGTTTCTGGATTTCGCTCTGGTGTGTAGTACAGAATTCCTTTACTGCCCAGTGAAACAGGGAACTCTTACTCCTACAAGGATAACTTGTGGATGCCTGATGGAATGCTCACTCATATACGGGACTTATCGACTACTCAACTGGCTAGACTGGATTAGGGAGCCTAGTGTGGTTACAGCTGACATATAGCGCATATCATTACTGTCTAAATAGTAGTGAAATTGTCGATCTGAGCTGAATTAGTACTAGGAATTCCGGCTGGCTAGGGTCTACTACAAGGAAAATCTGGTTACGCCTTCTATGTCATCCAGCCATGGTCTAGTTCTTCCTAGAGCATATAGTCAACTTTTGGCATTTCATTGGCTCTACCTCCAAGGATTAGCATCCAAGTTCTCATGCCGGTGTCCAAGAAAAGATGGACTTGAGTAAAGAGAAGGATGCTCTGCTGGAACCCGAAATTCACACTGAGCGGGCATTCTAGCCAATGCTTACTACAACCGCTCGCAGGAGAACGACAAGAGTCGACTAGAAAATCCAGGGATGCTGCATCTTATTGGAAGCTGCAGTATGCATTTCGGGAGCAGGGAAGTAGATGATCTGCAACAACAGGTTCACACACATTGTAGTAGCGCTATGCGCAATGCCTACACACCCTTCAACAAGATAGTTCAAAACTGTTTAACTAAGCAACTAGGACTAACCTCGATTTTCCTTGAATTGGCTGTTTTCGTAATTGCTTGTTGTTTTGTATCGCCACGCAGGTTAGATAAGTGGAGGTTGGTCTTCCCAACACATCCCTCCTTGTGATTATGGTTGCACAGCCAATGTCACACAGGCTAGCAAACGCGCCTCACAGCTGCTCCCGTAAGCATAAGCCGAATGACGTCACATTCATGCGGCCTTCTGAAATGTATCCCGCGGCCCCCAAACCTCTAAGCATATGG
Organism: Madurella mycetomatis; assembly: GCA_022530565.1. Taxonomy (NCBI): domain Eukaryota; kingdom Fungi; phylum Ascomycota; class Sordariomycetes; order Sordariales; genus Madurella; species Madurella mycetomatis. The sequence continues at coordinate 5,535,705 of JAJTVB010000003.1, read as the reverse complement.
CGGCACGTACTTTACACCGCCGGCCCCAGCCTGCCGATGACTGAGCAATCCCCTGAATACGTTGCCTATTCCATTCGATCATATTCTCCCTCCGCGGAATTCCCAAGCTTACATCAGCCCAAACCAACACGGCTCGACGAATCTTTGAAACATGGCTACCTTCGCTGTCTGCCGTACTGCCGAAATCCCGCCCGCTGTACGCTCGCCCTCCAGGATTTGTGTATTGCAGTTCTTTAGCTTGCATTTGCTAACAGAAGGAACCTGAACATTACATAGGTAATCGACCGCTTCCTCTCCGTCGCCTACGCTAAGAGCGAGGAGCTTGCCCCCGGCATTGGACCGTGCCTTGTAGTCCTCCCAAGCGGGAATGATGACGACAGTAGCAGGGACGCGGAAACGGCGACGATGCCCGGCTCCGCCGCGGAACTGCCGCCCTCGCCCTTCATCGGCATGTCCACGCTTGAGGTGGCGGAGCGGCTTGGCACCCCTAGGAACAGACTCTTTGTCGTGATGGACTCGCGATCCGCTGAGGATGACACGGTGCTCTTGATCACGACGGCGAGCCACGGCGGCACCGGCCAGGATGAGGGCGGAGGGGTGCAGACGGTGCGTGCAACCTTCGGCTCGAGCCAGAGCATCCTCGTCGGGCTGGACATGGGGACTCAGGGGTTCGGAGAGGTGCAGTCCATCGCGCTGGGTTCTCCCGGTGGGGTGTACGGCCCGGAGAGGAGGGGTGACGGTGGCCCGCGCAAGGGAGAGCCGGCGCCTCGGATGGTCCTTGGGGGCCATTGATCACATACTGGGGTTTTACACGGTGTTTTTGTCTGCTTCATGTCATTCTCTTTCTCTTTGCCGCCGGTGTTTTTTTCGCTTAGTTGCTTCTACAGTATTTATGCGGCGAATTTGGTTTCCACCCTGGTGGCCCTAGGGGGGAACTACTAGCTTCTAGGTTCTCTTCCGCCCGCTCATTATAGAGGATTGTATAGTCCCTGCCGTAGCCTTATCGTATTTGGTGCTGTCCCGGTAAGAAAAGCCGATTGCACACTGCCTAGTTGGTGACGTTCGACCTTATCTATGGCTTGCGCCGCGCGCAGTCAGCCATTCTGCATCGAAAATGGCTGAAAAAGGTCGTCGTTATCCGAGTTAGATGAATTACAAGCAACACACTAGCAACACAAAAAGTAGGCGAAAACAATTATCACCGGAGTGATGAAGTGGTTAATTTTGTGATGGGTATTTGAGATTCGTAGTTGTGCGAGGAACGCAACAGAGGATATGCTCCTGCAGCTGTGGGGTAAACTACCCCTAATCCTCATCCCATCTAACACAAAGTCACGGCTGTGCCCCGTGACACTAACAGTTCACGCCGGATTGAGATGCATTGCCCACTGACTTGGTGGCACTTCTTCCATATAACCATAAAGCACTCAGTGGTAGGGACTATACATGAATCCATTGTACGGCGACAATGGACGGCGACAAGGGACGGCAAAAATGGACGGTGGCAATGAACGGCGACTCAGATGTGCTAACCAACGCAAAGATTTTATCTAAATTTGCTGGTATTTCTCACGGTCGGCTACTCAAATGACGACGGGCTAGAGTACCCCAGAACACGGCAGCTTAGTATCTTCTCCCAGGACACCACTTCTCCGAGGCACCGTCCCTTTGTCGAGACAGATACTGGCAATACTCCCAGGGTATTCATCTTCTTCAAGGCCTTATCTCTGAAGATGAAAACCTACTCTAATTAAGCTCAGTGATATTGGGAGTAGATATCAAACTAGCCTCAACCTACGATCAAAATGCCTTACATGTACGTGGATTTGATGGAACCCTGTCCACCGGTCAGCTATTATTCCAATCCCGGCTCGGGTTTGCTTTACTCCGGACGTATTTGTAGCATCAACGCAAGGCTCAGGGTAATTCATAGCAATGACACCATGCACTGAGCTTGTGTTGAGAAATCAGGTTCCTACACAATATTCAACTCCCCACATCTCCCTAACAAGTCAATCATCTCGCTGAACACGACCGATGTAGAGCCCCTCGAGCGGACCATCTGATGACTACTCCAGGGTTGTGTCCCACCAGCTACCTACCTTACCTGTGCCTCACCCTCCCGCTTCAACCGGTCCATCAACTCCACCGCCTCCTTCGTATGCTCTTCCACGTTCAGATCCAGGATGAAGTCCCACCTACGCAGCAAACTCCCCGGCTCCTTGAGACAGGGGTCATCACCCTCACCAGATAGAATAGCGCCCGTGCCCCGACTAGACTCGACAATGCGCTGCGTGCGCGGCCGACGGACATGGTCGTAGGCCTGCAGCGCTAATCGGGCCTCGGATGGGTTGGTGGCGTGGCCCAGCAACGTGGACAGCACGAGGCTGTCCTCGAGAGACATGCCGCCGCCGGACCCCTGCCAGGGCGTGGTGGCGTGGGCGGCGTCGCCTATGATGCAGATTGCGCCGGAGACGTAGGTCCGTGCGGGAAGGTGGTGCTCCCAGAGGTACATCGCTGGTTGAGATGGTTGTTGGGAGAGGAGCTGGTTTTTTACCATTCGTTAGTTGGTTGACACGATATAGAGAACGCTATAAAGAGAGGGGATCTTATACCGTATCGACCGCTTTGGAGAGATGCGGCGGCCAGTTCTGGTACAACCTCCTTAGCTCGTCTATACTCACGGTCCGAACCCAGCGGTCAGATCCCTCGGCTTCCTTCTCCTTGGCGGCTACGACAAGTTGCACCAGCTGACCATTGCCGAGTAGGTTGTGCATGAGGAAGCATCCACGGCCGATCCACGAGTGTTCGTAGGGGTCCTCGAAGTTGACGGCGTCCTTGCCGAGGCTAGCCTGGGCGGCCGCGTACGGCTGCAGTGTCATGGCGGTCCACCAGCCCGTATTGCGCGGGGATGCGGCAGGGTCATCCGCGCCCAGTACAAGCTTCCGGACGAAGCTATGGATACCGTCGGCACCGATGAGAATATCGCACTCGTAGGTAGTGCCGTCGACGAAGTGTAGAGTAAGAGATTCGTCCTCAGCCTTCTCCACTCTATCGAGCTTCTTGGAAGCATGCATACGCTCTGGGGGCACGTCGGCTAGCAGTTCGCGCAAGAAGTCGGCGCGATGGACGATGCTGACAAGCCGCTTGTTGCCTGAGGTGGTATAGTCCACCTCGTCGACGACACATCCTGGCTTGTCACCCTCGGCCAACAAGAAGCGTACGCCCCGCATTGCTACGGCTCCGGCACGCTCAAGGCATTGAGAAGAGCCCATGAGATCGAGAGCGGTCAGTGCGTTGCGAGCCACTCCGATGGCCATACCCGCTTCCTTGAATGCGGCGCTAGATTCAAATATGTGTCCATCGATGTGAGGGTGTTGGAGTAGCGCATAGAGGAGGGATGCGCCAGCTAGGCCGCCGCCAGAGATGGCGATGCGGATGGTGCGGTGAGTCTCAGACATGATGATTTTGTCTTGCGAAACTGAAATTGAAGGAACGCCCGCAAGATTGGCTAGCGCTAAATGCAAACGACTTTGAAAAGGCGGCACCTGCTGGGACTTACTAATATAGATGTGGACGTACAGCTTGTGAACTACAGTAATATGGATGCTCAGTCCACAGCCTTACCCAATACCCCGCATGTCAATTCGGCGTTGGTAGGTCCATGGGTGCTGCTGCGCCGCCGGAGCGGCAAACTCACCGAGCGCAAGTTGCGGCAGGAAAAGCAGCAAATAAATTGCAGATGTGGGATACAGGTACAGTGCCAACATTGCTCCGCCGTTGATTCTCTGCGTTCCATCGAGACCCCGTTGCATGATGTACCTTAACCGCTCAGTTGTTGGCTCAGGCTTGCAGGCTACGGCCCAGACCGTCTAAGTAGGTCAATACTATCTACCTACCTAATCTGGATATAAAGCCTAATAAATTCAAAGACTCACAGCAGCTGCAGTCTGCAGCGCCTCGAGCACCACCTCGCACTTCCGCTGCGCGCGCGTTTTCTCCATCATAAGTTTGGTACGTTACAAGCGAGCTGGTTTAATTTGTCGTGATTTGCGCATGGACGAGGCCCTGAGACAATTCGGGAAACAGTAATCACTTCGTACATGTATCAACTCCATGTTAACCCAAGGTACCGTTCGCAGCTATGCGTACCTCAGTGTAAATGCCCTTGTCTACGATACATGTGCATGTGCGCCCACAGCCTGCTCCGCTGCTCTCCATATGCCCTGCAGGACAGGAATCTCTCAGGTACTCCACCAAGCCTACTCCTTGAAGGCAAAGTCGGGATCGAACTCGGTGGTGCCATCACGGTTTGCCTTCTTCTTGAAAGCAAAGTCCGGGTCGAACTCAGTCGTCCCGTCGCGCTTCTTAGTCTTAAAGGCAAAATCGGGGTCGAACTCGGTGGTGCCGTCCCGTGCATGGAAGTGGTGGTGGTGCCCTGGCTGGTCTGCGTGCATGTAGGTCACGGTGAGATTGGTTCTAGTAGATGAGAGAGGTCTAGAGGCCGTGTTCAAATTCAAACGAACGTACGTGCAGTAGTCGCCACGGGTGCAGCTGCTGCAAAGGCTGCAAAGAAGCTGGCAATGAGGATTGGTTTCATTTTTCTGAGAGAAGGTTTAACGGCAACAAGGCAGTATAGTCTGAGTGTCTTGTTGAAAGTTGAAGGGTTGGGCTCAAGTTCGTAGCGAATCCTTGTCGAGCGGAAAGAGGGTGAATTTTATCTCCCACGGCGGTTGCGGCACGTCAATGATTCCGCCCTTACATCAGAAACTGTCGTGGCAAAGGTAGATACCTAGGTAATCGTGGTAATGCGTCGAGCCGATTCGGTGTCCTTGAGGAGCCAATCAACTTGGTTGGCCTCACTCGGGCTGTCTGCTCAGTAGCCGCCTGACACCTTCGCCGACATCACAACCGGTTGGTGACAAGGGCGCACACATCCCATCCTGGGGCGCTGTACCGACTTGTTTTTCTGGCCGTGATGGTTTCACGGCAAGCCCGGTTTGGCGTTCAGGTTGGCTTGGCTGCTTTGTGGATTGATTGCCCCGGTTTCACTACCTATGCATCGGGCCTATTGCGAGTCTATCCAGCTCCGCACAGTACTGTTTACACCGACGTCTCATCAATGTGGGCCCCAACACGGGGTTGAATCAGCAGGGACCTGTCTGGTAATGCCGAGAGCGCCCCTTTGCCACGGACGGGCAGCAGGGTTCCGGCCCAGGATGGGGGGAGGCAGTGTGATTCACGGACTTAGGCCCCGTCCAAGCAGAGCACCAAGCATTTTGTGGTAGGGAACCTTGGGCCGCCTCTCGTCGTAATACCCTTCGACTCCCACATTATCTCCATGGTTATCTCTAGCATCATCATCAGGTCGCTGACATGCTGAACGAGGAGAAGAGGCCGTTCCTGGGCGAGGATGGCGAAGACCAAAGGTCCGCAAACTGCACTATCTCACTCAAAAGCAACCACTCTCTGAGCATCTCTTTGGCTGCCAACATATTCTTGTTGGCAGCCTGCCTACTTCTAAGTGGGACAGCGTTTTTCCTCTCGGAAAAAGCCCAAGGAACGAAGAATGGCCGACCCGAGGTTGCGGAACCATATTGTATGTAAACATTCATGACGTTCACGGCAGAGTCAGTGTCAGTTGTTACTGATAGCACTTCCAGCGCCCGCCAACGCTGTTATAGAGTACGAGTACCGAGGCGTGATACGCAACGACTCCCGGTTTATGGGCCATCCAGGTCCCGAATGGGAGAAGTCGATGCACGAATTGATGGCCGGTGAGTCCCCTTCTCCCTGTTATGCTCGACTCGCCTGACAACAGGTTCCTAACGATCGATGATACAGGAACCCTCATACGGATATCTGACGAGGAACTGAAGCTGACGGGCTCCGACTCGATACCATTGAAAAACGGCGGATACGCTGCAGGGCTTGGTGTTGGCCATAATCTTCACTGTGTGGTATGACCATCCTTGGGTCCGGCCCTGACTCTATCTGTGGAGTAAGATCATTTTCTTACAGCAAACAGAAACAAATCAAGATGTTCCTATATCGCGAACACTTCTACCCAAATCTAGATCCCTACGGAGAAGACTTTGGCTACCTTCAATCTCATGCTGGTTAGTATTCTTATCTGCCGGGGCTCCTTCAAGGTCGGTATTGACAAGTTATCTAGATCACTGTCTCGACTTCATACGCCAGGAAATCCTTTGTCATTTGGATTACTCTTTGTACACAGTGTACTGGGGCGAGCGCAGACAGGATATACCTACTCACCGCGATCCTCCGGTGCAGAAATGCGTGAACTGGGACAAGCTGAAGGCCTGGATGACGGAAAGGGCAGCGAATACAGACGAGCTGGTGAAGCAGTAAGGGATAGGCACTGTGTCTTACCATGTAGTCTCCAGTTAGGTGTCAGAACTGCTACGTGGTAAACGAAGGGAAAATGGACGATGTATTACGACGATCTCAGCAATGGCTCCAAGTGTGGGCGATTACGGTTGTTCCATTAATTGTGGTCTTTGTGCAACGTCCACCGCATCTAATATAGCCAACACACGTCCCTTTCTTGGCACCCCTTAACCAGGGTTCACGTTCTAACATTAGGTTCTCCGTCACAGCAGAAAGACACAATTCGAATTACTACATCCTGCATGCTCCCAAGTGCCCGTCACTCTACTGTCGACTTAGGTGTACCAGTGTAGAGAATACCTCGCATACCTCGAATCCTCACCGACGCGGAGTCTCCGGCTTCGGGCCAGGGGTTTCTGCCAATCTCGTCCAATTCTGAGGCTTTGACTCCAACGTAGACTGTGCCCCAACGCATTTTCAAATTGGGTTACTCATTGCGGCATTAGTCCGTGTTGGTACCATGGATTGTAAATTATGCACTCAACATTGAAATGGTGCACACACACACACATCTACACCCACATACCCATAAATCCAAAGAGGGGAGGGACAAAGCCAAAGCATAATAACAACATAAAATCCAAGACAAATCCCTGAACCTCGGGTCGGCATGTAGCAGGGATCTCAAATCCCTGAATAACATTCCCCCTTTCAGTATGTACGCAATCATTACGATGGCGGTACGGACATCATCGGAGCCAATAACGACGGCCATGCCATTGGGCCCGAACAAGGCACCTAAGCAAGGCCTGTGCCACTTGTACAGTTGCACCACTCCCGCTGCGCCATCCTTGGCTATGACAGTCCTCAGCTCCGATCAATCCATCCTATCACTAACTAACCAACGAGTCGACCAATACACCTCGGGCGGTTTTGGTCCCAGAGACACTCCTGCAGATCATTGCATACCTGGCACTTTGCCGCACATGTAGGACCTTAATGGTCTGACGGGAGAACTATAGCCCGCACTTGGCGAGTAGCTCTGGTCAGGGTAGGGTTACCGGAGTAAAACTTCAAAGCAAAACGAACCCTGCGTACTGCGTTAACTGAATCAACGCCATTGCTATTGCCGAAACGACCGCCCAGTCTGAGAAACTTAGGGACTCTCGCGCACCATCACATCGCAGATGGCGTCGACAGCTTCGACAGCAGAAGACGATAAGGAGCCATTCCTTGCCGGTGATTCTGGCATCACTGACTGGCATGGCTCTGAGAGTCGGAAAGCGAAAGGCAGACTGCGGAACCGATTGCTTCAAACGCATGGCATCTTCTTGTTCATTCAACTGTCTCTTTTGTTCTTGAATGTCACCATCTTTTTTCAGAACCGCGCGTCTACGGCATGCCTAGGCAGCACCGAGTCGGATAGTAGCGACTGGACAATATGTGAGTAGTAGAGGAATAACCGGCAACGCTGTTACCATCAGCATTTATTGATCCAGAACCGCTCAGCACCGGCGGAGCCCGCTGTCCAGTATACAGTCCAAGATGTCGACTACGAGCATCGATATACTGGCGAGCCTCGACCCGAGCTTGACAGGGCCTGGTCTCAGTTGTTGAGATGTGAGTGTCCCATAATAGCACTGGAGCTTCCTGCTACACAATACAAAGGCTAGCAAGAACTGACACGGACTCTCCTTATAGCGTCTATGATTCGGCTCTCTGAAAAGGAAATGAGGAAGATGAACAAAACCTCAGTGATGTTGCGAGACGGCAGCGGCTACGTCGGCTACATCGAGGCCATCCACATGCTGCATTGCGTCGTATGTTTCGCCCTGATCACTGCCCCTCTTCGGTGGCAGCAGCAAGGCTTCGCTTACACTCCTCTTAGAAAAGGCTATACCAGGCGCAGTACCCGGAGCACTACCCTAAGCTTCAGCAGGACAACGATGCTTTTTCCATGCACCACTGGAGTAAGTCCTCCAGCCTGCAGAACCTGGCGAGCCAGCACCTTTGGTCGACAATAATGATACTGATTTCGCACATTTTACAGATCACTGCCTCGAAGTTCTCCGCCAGGGCATCATGTGCAACGCGGACGTGGCTATCAATACATACTTCTGGGAGAGCCCGCACACAATCAAGGGCAGTCGGGCGAGGATCCGGAAATGCACAGACTGGAGCCGTCTCCAGGCATGGGCCGACGAGAGGACCCTCTTTGCCAATGACAGGAATGAATTTCTCGAAACTTTGGTACCCATGAGCCAAGTTGGAAGTATCGGTCCGATGGGCTCGCAGTAAGGTAGCGAGCGAAATCACTGCCGTGTACTGTATAGCAAGACTTGAATGTAGCACAGGCCATCATAACTTGTTTGGCATCTCACTCTCTCCGGTCGCCCCTCGCTGGCTCTTGACAAGCCTGAATGCATCATGCATGCCCGAATTTCTCTCCCGAGGCGGCCAGCACTGGACCATCGGCCCATGGCAAGTGCAAGGTATGGTGCTACATTTGAGCACCGTACGCTGTCAGGGGATGGGTCGAGTAATTATCACGATAGTGATAATATACACTATACCGTGACGTGTTCCTGGACTCGGAGCTGGCAGAATCCAACCTCAATGGATGCCAACGAGCGGCAGCAATTGACAGGGACCTGACCAGACCAATGATTGAATCTGCATGCGGAAAGATAAAAAACGCAAGTTCACTCGGTGTAATGGGACCTAACAACCAACATTCACTATTTCCGTGGTGCGCATGCATGACTATATACCTATTTATGTAGGTAGTACAGAACCAGGGGCCAAAAGTAATCACCACCCCCCTGGTCAGCTCTCGCACGTCTACAGTATGCCAAGAATGCCCAACACCACCAGCAAACCACTAATTGAATTCAGTCACTTGGGTGGTTCAGGTCCCCTCAACACCAGGAAAGATCACTATCTTCAATCTGAATCTACAAGCTTGTCTCCATCTCCAACAACCCCGTCAACCACGTCTTCTTCAGTTTCCCATCCACCATTTCGTTTAGCCGCAGCCGCTCTTTCTTCTGCAGATTTTTCTGTCCACCTACACCAAGCAATATCACCAGGTTCCTCTTCTCCAGGTTTTAACTGAGGCGGGGCAGTACTGTGAGAAGCCCTATCGTGGCAGCTATAGTGGCTAAAGCTATGGCTTAGGGGTATTCAGTGACTTGTTAACTAAGGCACAGTATTAGCTTTGGGGAATTTACACGATGCAAGGGTCTGGCTGACCAGGGGGGTGGTGATTACTTTTGGCCCCTGCTTCCGTACTATACGGATATTCTGACGCGGGGAGCAGGCAAACAGGGCTGAATGGTGATGGCATTCGTGGGTGTATAGTGTGTGGAAGAGAAGGAAAAGGCAGTGATCTGGCTGCAAGTGGAAGAAGGTGAGGTGGGACGGAAGCCACACACACCACATATTGTGACAAATTACACAGTATGGCGCCACCCGCCAACACCAGGAAAGTCGCCGATCCCTTCCCAATTGCCCCAATGTCGATGGTAGTTATATTGAACCGCCGACGGTGCGCGCCCCGTCTCAACGGGCCGTCTCTCCTGCATGTGCCGTCCCGTGGCGCAGCCCGCCCAGCCGCCGACCATGATTCAAGCTCTTAGTAACCCCTCATTAACCGCATAATTATCACTCACGCAGTACGACGTGTATAGAAGCGGTTGTGCCATCAACGTGGCAGGTAGTACCAAGTGCCTCATCATGGCATCGGCGTGCTCAATCAGCCCACAGCCTCACGGCCGATATCACTGCCGGCTGCTGCCTCTCAAGCAACTGCATGGTGCGGGTAAACATTCAGCCCGTGATGGTGTGTTCTCAATGCATCTCCGGGCCAACTAAAGTAGGTAGGTAGGACGCAAGCTGCCTTGATTCCGGACTCCGAGCCACGACTGAGGGTGCTACAGGCCCGCCTTGCACACTTCGTTTGCGGGAAGACCCGGAAAGGAACCGTATCTGGTATGTTTGATAACTGACATGGACTCGGAACGTAACTGCACCACCTTGCTGTGCCTCACGTTTTCGTCAAATGCATATGGTAACCAGCGTCTGTGGCGACCGATTCTGGGATCGAGGCTTGTTCCAGTTGCTGTGTGGATGATTTCGAAGCCAACTCACTGCGCTCCCACTCCTTTCCTACGACAGGATGCAGCTGGCTGTGAGTATACCGCCCATAAACTCATCTCAAGTAGTCGAGGTATGTCCGCCTTGTTGGAATTCTACGATACCACCAACCTTGACGGTTCTCACGCACATACTCCTTGAAACCGTTCATTCACCTGGGAGGACATCACCAGCACAAGCGATCACAGACTAAGCGAACACACTTGCGCTCCGGTTAAGCGACAATGTCGCAGCCGTCACAGCAACCAGCACTACCACCACGGCCGACCGTGAGCTATGTCAACAAGGAGAGCATGACCGCCATAGGGATCATCTATCCCACCCTAGCGCTTGTGTTCCTCGGACTGCGGTTCTATGGATTCTGGTGGCATTCCTCCCGTGGTGTCACCCTCGACGACATCTTTGTTGTACCCGCAGCTGTGAGTCTTGGGCCCCTCGCTGTCGAAAATCAACTTAGGCAGCGTACTGTTCCGGGCCGAAACGGACAAGGAGTTCAAGGTGACTGACGGCGACACGCAGCTTCTGAACGTAGCTGCCGGCGTTGCGGTGGCGGTAGGAGCGCAGATGGACATCATAGGGGGACACTCGTATCCAGCCATCACTGTTCCCGAGCAACACAAGCTAGGCAAATTTGAGTACGCCTTTTGGATCGGCCATGTGTTGGCCATTGGCTCCATCAAGCTCACTCTTCTTTTCTTGTTTCGGGGTCTGTTTAAAGGTGAGCACCTTAATCCCGAGCACAGGCGTACTCAAACAGGGAGAGAGACAACGATATTATCTATTTGCTAACTTGCTCTTCCCCGCTCTGACAGGCCGCGTGGGAAGAACCACCTTCGATATTGCCAACTGGACCCTGATTATGTTGGTAACCCTTTGGACAGTGGCCTTTCTCTTTCTGGAGATCTTTGCATGCGGCAACAGCCCATCTGCGAGCTGGGACAGCTTCGACTCGCTGCGGACCAAATGCATGGACACTTTTGCCCTGCAGCTTGCTTGTGCGGTCATAAGCTGGATCCTCGACCTCGCCATCTTTATTGAGCCGCTTGTCATGGTACGTAGTACAGTTCAGCGACCCTTGGCCCCTACTCTTTCTAATGATGAGATATCCGTCGCTAGATCCGGACGCTCAACATGAAGTTCAAGAGAAAGGTTCAGGCTTCTATTGTCTTTCTTTTCAGTTTCTTGTGAGTACTTCTGGCCTTCTTGCTCATCAGAAACAGATGCTGCATGCAGACACTACCTAGTATGGAGTACTGATCCCTCGTTGCTTATTAGCGCTGTCATTGCGGGTCTCTTGAGGATGATTCCCTGGGCTCAGATCTACACGCAAGGCACCACAAAGCCACTCATTCGAATTTTGGACACCGACCTATCAATCCTCGACCAGCAGGGTACGTGCCACGAGGACTGTCTTCTCAGGCCCCCCATTTCCCCCCATTTCCCCCCCAATCGCCCTCCCTGACACTAATTAACACGTCGATTTCTTCACCAGGCGTTGTCTCCATCGTCCTCTTCTGGACCTACACGGAGATCGGAATCGGATTCGTGGTCGCATGTGTTCCCCGGAGCGCCTGGATCTTCGACAAGATCTCCCTCGACACTCTCAGCCCCCTTTTCGCCAAGCTCCGCTCCTTCACCTCCCTGACCTCTCTTTCTGGGCGTTCAAACGGGTCAAAGGTGGAAGTAGACCAGACCGCCGGGCACGCTTGGGGAGCCGAGGTGGCTGAGTCTTCGCAACGCGACCTGATCTCGGTGCTCCCGCCAGTTCTGCCGCCCAAGACGTACAGTCAGCCTTCTTGTGACGATATCCCGCTCGCTGAGATGCCAGAGCGAGCTCACCGCCTTTTTTGAGACGTATCTAACTTGTCTCTGCGCCACTGAGGCCGAGTCGAGAATTGTTTCGTGGCTGGTCTTTGGGGCGCTTTTACTGACCTAGCTAGTGCATGTACCTATCTATTGTACTTCAGCTAATACCGATACTTAAGGGAGGCAGTCTGAGGTTGCTGTCAGAAATCTAAACTCTTCTCCCTTCGTCCAGCTTTTGCGCAGGGCAGAAACAACGTGATTGATCGCTCCAAATAACTTACCAAAACAAGGTCTGCAAAAAGAGAAGCCTTAGACAATGTCTTCTGCCTGAACACCTGAAGTCTGGAAGGCTGATGCATTTTGCACTCATCGCTCGCCTTCAAGTGTTTATCAGGGCGCTCGGGCCACTCACTTAAGGCGTTTGGTAGGTAATTAAGTATGCGGAAGGTGTTCCGACAGTCGGGGGCGTAAGCATGCGCGCCTCTGGGGATTTATGATCACGAGTTTCTTCGACCTCCATCTTGATGTGAATGCCCATCAACCATTGCGATCTAGGCTCCCCCAGGATAGCTTCGCGAATAACCTCCAACTCGTCGGAAGGGCCGGCAGCGCCTGTCTCTTTTGAGAGCGAGCCTCACGCCGATCTGATTTTTTTTTTTGTTCCGTTCGTGTATATAGTAATTGCTGGTCGTTGGCAGTGTCAGAACCCGGAGGTGTCTGCGAAGCAGCTGCCCGGCCTCCACCACGTAACGTATGCCGTCAACCTTTGATACAACCAAACGTTAAGCTAAGATGCTACTCACATTTATACCATTTTATGTCCTATTGCGGAAGGGTGATGCTTACCATTGGTCTACATTCCGTGTTCTAAAGGAAAGGCAGCGAGAGACGAATGAGTAGCTATTCGCAACGTCGCCGCCGTTATCGACGGTACCATACAGTAAGGAAGACCGTTGAACTCTGAATCTCCCAATACTAGCTAGGCCAACCAGCGCCCGCTTATACCATATCTAGGCGCACATTCGGATCCTATTCCTCCGGTTTCAGCCCAGTGCCTGGGCCCACATCCCGGCAGGGATGATGGCCTAGAGGCTAGCCTAAACATAAAAGCCACCAGAGCAGGCCCTCCAACGGACCTGCTCCTCATCACCATCATCCATCCTTAATTCTATCATGCCTTATTTTACCTTACTTTGAGAGCATCATGTCAGTGTTCAAGAAGCGCCTCCTTCAGAGTTAACCGTGACACTCTGGAGGTCATCAGTTACGGGACCACCAGCAAATTCCCCGTAACAGCACACCTCAGCCGCTAGCAGGTACAGGCCTAACTACACTTAACCCATGCCCGTTGAACGTTTACTGCAACATTCGGGGTTGCTGCAGGACAACTAATTCCTTCTGCCAACAATCAAACAGTGGATCAGTCAGGGAATGCAAGACCAAAGTCAGAGTGATGGGCGACAACAACCAGAACCAACAGCGGACGAGGCGCTAATCCAGGCGTGGAAGGGCCGTTGGAGACAACAAGTCAGAGACCGGCCTACCAGACTAGCTGACGAAGACCCTCCCGGCACTATCTTTACCGACAAGACCTTACGAAAGCACCAAAATCTAACTAAAGCTCAGAGCTCCCTGCTGGTTCAAGCCCGCACGGGGGCAATCGGCCTGCGAGACTTCCTCTTCAAACAACGAGTTCCAGACTTCACTTCGTACTGCAGATGTGGGGAGAGAAGGGAAACAGTGGAGCACCTTATTATATGGTGCCCAATACCGCCGAAGCCTAGAACTTGGCAAAGAACAGAAATTCGCACCCACCGAGATCTTCGTCTCAAATTACAAGGCGAGGGATCCCGGAACCAATGGCGGTTGAGGAAGGTCTTGGGCTGGCTGATGGATTCGGGGCGCTTAGCGGAATACAGCCTAGCTAGGAAGCTAGAGCTAGAAGCAGAGGGGGTCGAGGAAGAGGAGGAGGCACCCGAAGCCGGAGTCGAAGACTAGCAAGTCTTCGAGGCCTATATAAGGCCCGGATGACTGTGACCCGTATCCACATGCCCAGATATTGAGCCCAGATCCTTGTGCCCGGGCCCAGATCCAATGCCGGGAACTGGGTACAAGAGGGAGATTCTCCTTCGTTTTCGATCCCGGGCCCAGATAGTTAGCTACGCCTGCACACATAGGTAACCACACACACAATCAATTGAGCAAATTTTGCAAAAACCACCTAGTTGCTGAGAAACTCTAACCTCGATTTCTATTACTCTATCTATTACCACTACACTTGCAGGCCGAGTCTTGTTGTTGCAACTACCTCCTACACTTACAGGTTAAGTAGTTCCCCAACCTTCCGCATCTCTACCTTTCCTTGCGCGAGGTAATAACATAGACAACGCGATTTCTAGTTTGAAAGATATTGGCTCTAGTGCAATATCAAGTTATAAGAGAGTCGTTCCAGCATGTGTTGGAACCACTGCGCGGATGGATTTGGCATCAGAATGGCACGATTTCACCCAAGTTCAAAGTCATTGAGATGAAGGCGTATATTGTCATTGTCCAGTGCAGAGTTTGACCAAGTGGGCGCTGCTGGGCACCAGTTGAAGGCCAAGGGAAATTGCCCCCGACCGGGTTTGTTTCCCACACGGCAAGTTCCGACAGCATGTACCTTTCTCGAATTAGGGGGTCCTCGCTGCCCGAAGATTGTTTTTCCAAACTCGCTATTAAAAGTCTCTCCTAATAAAGAGATACGCCCATCAACTTAGCAAATCCTAAATCCCATTGGTGGTAACACGCCACTCTTGATATGAACGTGTAGTCTTCTGGGCTCCATCAACCCAGACACATATGCGCAGCCAACAATAGCCCACTTACCACCACATGGCCGAAGCACAAGAGGCGCGTTGCCACCAAACGGAAAGATAACAGCATCACCCTTCTCAATCTGGCGGACACCGATACCAACAAACCCAGCCTCTGTAATTAGGACTTGGCGGTCCAGAAATTTAGCTCTTAGCAATCTTGCTAACCGACCGAAGATTCTCTTTCGACGGCTAGCATCTGAAGCCTGTGGATCTAGTACCAAAGACGGCGGAGTATTTCGCCAAAGAAGAGCCTCCCAGACCGTCTCATCGTCAACACCAGGGAAGAGAGGCTCGTCGTATTCGACCGCGCTTCGGGTCAAAGTATGGACAACTTTTTCCATATGTTTCATACTCTCGAGGGGCTTGAGTTGATGGCTTGTCGATAAATCAAGGGCAATCCCGTCTAGCATTTCCGCCTCAACTGTTGCTAGAACAGGGACCAATGCCTCGATGTCATTGAAGTCCTTGGGAGTGGCAATGGTAGTCCTGATGACATCAAACATAATCCCTTGGAAAAACAGACTCGGTTCCACGACAAGCGGGGCTCGCATCTCTTCCATCAAAATCAATAAACCTTTAGCCTGTAAAGAGCGGTAGTCCGCCCAGCCCCTAACTGGCTGCGCTGCAAAATCGGGCACCCACGAGGGATATTTTTTTTCATCGGGCTGAAACTCTAGGATGGGCAACAGATCGCCGAGCATAAACCAATGGTGCTCTCTCCACAAGATATTGCTAACTTGTTGGAACAGCTCCATGGGCTCCATGTTGTAATCGAGCGTAATCCGATCACGATCCGAATCCTGAAGCAACCCCAGCAAACCATATATGAAGTCCAGTGCGTTGGTTGCTATCGAGTTCCGTAGGACATAACGAACCGCATAAGGGAGGGAAAATGGGCCATTGCGATGATATAGCCTGTAGATATTGTCCAAAGAAATGGGGTGTATCCCTTTTGTGGTCGGTACGTCGTCCTCGAACCCTGTCACCTCCTTTCTGCACTCAGCCTAGAGATTTTGCAGCTCGGGATAATCCCACGCCCTTGGAAGAGACGCAAAGCAGTTCAGCAAGTCAGGCCAAGCGACAAAACTCGACCCACAGCCAAAGTATGGATACCTAGTTGCGAGGACAAACTCCTGTCGAACCCATAGACGCTGCCACCACTGACGCTTGCATAGATCATGCTTTAAAACAACATCGACTTTGATCTCGTCCCGAGTTGGTGCTCTCTCGCCGTCAAGCCCGGCGCGGAATCCTGGTGAGCACATCATGCTAATGGCGAGGTCGGTGTGTTGGTTTCCATCCCCTAGCCAGACGATGACATGGCTGGCTGTCGAGTAGATCTCCGCCATGGACCGGACCTGCTGGGTTCGCTCGGCAATGTCCTGCTGGTTGATACAGATAGCGTCGGCCCAGATAAACTCCTTGCGGAGGCGGGGAGTGAGGCAATTTTTGAGACTGCTGAGAGCACCCGCTAAACTCTTTGTCACTGGGACGTGGACGTTGTTCACGTTAATGATTGTGGTATCTGCTGGGTCTCCCCATACGTAGGAAAGGGCGGAGAATCGGATGGATTTGTCGCCGAGTGATATAGTTTTGAGTGTGCATTCTAGCGGGGTGTCGCCATCGCCCGATGCAAGGGTCAGGACCCGTATTTCTTTGCGGGCTGGATCGAGTGGGAGATCGCGATAGAGTTCCGGTAGCATATTGTTTGATTCGTACTCGGTATAGGTTGAAGTGTCTAGCAGGCAGATCGTGAGTGCAGGACCTAGGGATGTGGTGTCATGGAATGTGATATAAGCAAGTGATGCATAATTAGCGTTCAACTACGAAGTAGTTGAACTGGCGGGTTTTTAGTTCATTGGCGGGGGTGTCCCGCAAAGATCCACACGGCGACTTTGAATTGCTGAGAGCGGCTGACCACAAATATCTATGCAAACATCACTTTAACCGTAAAATTAGCCACTCTCTTAGCGTCTCACAGATGCTCTATCATGCTGACCAGAGTTAGGACTGCCTTTGCCTGCATGAAGTGCAGGATCCCGGTATTTATACGTCGGGCCTAGCATGTCTCTTAGGGTTCCGTGTTGTTTCCCGAAGATCAATCCTGATGTTCCTCTGCATAACAACAAATAATGTAGTCAATCGCATCGTCCTCTGTTCCTAGTTCCAGGGTATAGGCGACTCTTCTCACCACGGATGAAGGCAAAAGTATGATCACGATTGCAACAAGGCAACAACAAGGCAGCAATAAGGCAGCACCTCCGGGTTCGGACAGGCTCCAAGTGTAGCGCGAATGCATATAGCGAATTAAGGCTTGCTAGGGGGGAATGTTTTAGTAGGAGGGATTCAGGGTAATCCCAGTACGCCGATCACTTAAGCCAGTCTCACCCAGGTTTTGAGGGCAACTTCGCCAATCTAGCCAAAACTATCCTCCCACTTAACAACCTCCGCAAAGTATGCGCGTATAGGAAAATAATATAGATAGATGTAATTGAATAAGTAGAATCTAAATTTTCAATTGGTTCGATGACGTGTGTGGTGCGCGTTGGTATTTGGCTAGATAAAAATGGGAGTTGTTTGCGGAAAACCTGCCAAGAATTGCCAAGATCTGAATAACAATGATGTTCCAAACGCACTGCTGATGTGCGCGTTAGCTCACAGGCCATAGTCAGGCCCATGCGCGGAATGATTTAAATACACCGCCTGCCTCTTTGTTAGGGCTCACGGTAGCTGGGGGTTGTGCTTGATAGCCATCCTCAATGGGCTCGGCCTGCGCAAGAGATATCATCAACATGAATAAGGTTGACAGCAAAATCGAGCCGAAAGAGATCTCTTCAAAGAGTCCTCCGGTAAGCGAGGCCCCGTTCCCCCTGACCGGGGAACCAGGCGAGGACCTGGAACCGAACCGGGAGCCGATCGCCAAATGGCGGCTGGTCACGATTCTCGTGTGGTATGGCCCTCCATCCCCTTGAGAGTCTCCGGACATCGGCATGTGGGAAACTGACTCGTCGGGTGATGAAGCATCGGCGGAGGCTTGTTCCTATCGTTCATGGATACGACTGTGGTGGCCACGATGCTTGCCAGTGTCTCCGATGAATTTGGCGGCTTCAAACTGGCGCCGTGGGTCTTGCTGTCCTACACCCTCTCATACCTCGGTGAGACTCCGAGTCCATGCTGACCTGTTGTGGCTACTACGCGGGTGGAAAGTGGAACAGCAAACATGACTGACGACGCCATCTCAAAGGATGCACCGTTCTCATCGCCCAGCTGTCTGATGCCCTCGGCAGGAAACCGGTCTTGATCTGGTCCTTCGTGATTTTCCTGGCCGCATCCATAGCCTGTGGTGCGGCGTCGACGCTTGATCAATTGATCGGTTTCCGGGCTGCCCAAGGCGTGGGTGGCGCGGGCCTATATGCCATGACCATGATCATCTACCCTAAGATCAGTCCTCCCAACCTAATTCCCATGCTGTCTTCAATTCTGGGTATGATCGTGGCGCTGGCCGGCGTCAGTGGCCCAGTCATTGGCGGTCTTCTCGCCACATACGCCGATTGGCGTTGGGCTTTCTGGATGAAGCAAGTGATCTCTGCACCCCAAACAGCTCGAAAATCACGGGCTGACTTTAGCAATTTGCAGTGGCCTGATTGGCATAATTCCTAGCATCGTGCTGTGTTTCGCATGCCCGAAACACTTCCGTGCGTTCAAAAAAGTGCCCTTCAAGCACCTCGACTACTTGGGGGCCCTGCTTCTGATGATCGCGACGGTTCTCCTCGTGTTCATTATCAACCAGGTTACCGTTCGGGAATACGCGTGGACCAGCCCCCAGACAATTGCCGTTCTGGCCCTGAGCGGATCAGCATGGTTCATTCTAGTGTGGTGGCAATGGCACCTTTCTAGGACGCCTAGCCTTGGACATATCCGAGCCCAGACCCCATGGAGACTTCTCTCGCATCGGGTCTTGATGTCTAGTGTCATGTGAGTATAGAGTCATCACTGTAGCTTTGTGTCTGGGGTGTGGAAGCTATAGCTAACATCGGCCGACTAGGAGCACGATTCTAACAGGTTTCGTCATGTATGTTGCCATCGTCAACATCCCCATGCGCGCTCAGATCGTGAATTTGTACGATGAAGTCAAATCAGGCGTCCTACTGCTCCCTCTGATGGGCGCTACAGCAGTAGGATCTACTGTAGGAGGCGCCTTTTCATCCAAGCAGAACCGGACCTTTTGGACCCTGAATGCGGCAAGCATATTCATGCTTGTTGGTTGTGGCATCATGTCGATCCTCCCAGACACGGTCAAAGTGACAGCGAAACAATGGGGGTTCGAAGCCGTTCTTGGTTTCGGCATTGGCATGAATCTGTCTACGGCAACGCTAGAAGAATCAGCTGTTCTTAATGAGTACGGTACTCCCCAAGACTACGCCTTTCACAGCCACAATACTAGCTTCCTCAAATGTATCAAGCGAGTCACCAACGATTTCATCGCAGTATTGACGATAGGAAAACGGGTAATTATAGGACAGCCAAGTTCAGCGTCTGGGCTCTAACTCATAATCAATAGCTTTCCGAGCATGGCCTAGAAGAAGTCAGTCATAGCCCACGTACATTGTCAGACAATTTGTAAACAAACGCCTTAGCAATCCTACTTTAAGCTAGCCCACTCCTGCAAAGTATTGGTGCTAGGGCATCAATCTAATGCGTAAAGAAACACAGTCCCTTTCAAAGAGCATTCTCGACGTAAACCCAAGTTTCCATGATCCTTTCATCCCTTCCTAAGCACCGCCGAAGACCAAAAGGCTTTGAATATTGATCTTGCCAAAGCCATTCCGTCGCAATAGTTCCCGGCCACGGTGGACGGGGAACTCAGCCACCACCATGATGCTGACATTTTCGACACCGATGCCAGCTTCACCTAATAGCCGTAGGACTGCACAAAGCGTCTGCCCCGTGGCAAGCACATCATCGACCACTAATACTGACGCACCTCTGGGAATCACATCTTGGCCCATCTCGATCCTCTCCTGTGAATTACTCGATGCTGAAGACGAGATATGTGAGGCGGACTTGGTGACGGAAACGGTTGGTGGGGGGAGCTTTCCGGCTTCGCGAATCAGCGCCAAGGGTACATTGACCCGTGAGGCCAACGCCGCTGCATAGACAAAGCCACCGGCCTCGCAACAAGCCACTGCATCAACTTTTGCCCAATCACCTGCGAAGTGACTTTCCAGGAGAGATGAGCACAAGACTAGCCCGCCCGGTTGCTGGGAGATGCCAAGCACGTGGCGAAACTCGATACCAAGGCGTGGAAAATCCAGTACTGGACGCACCATACTAGCCAGTCGCTTCAGGTCCTCGTGGAAGAAGGGAATCAGGTAGTCCTCGGCAAACCTATTTGCCGCCTCGTTTCCGGTTGTGTCATTGTCGAAGAGGAAACTAGGGCGGTAGTCCAAGGCAATCACATCCCGCTTGCCGTTGTTGTAGTTCTTGCAGCCCATACTTTCCTTGTCACCAACATAATCACCATCGTCATACACCCGGCGAACCAGTCGTGTATCTTTGCTAGCCTTAATGCAAGCATCCAGTAGTCTGCTATCTGGTACCAGATGCGACAATGCCGTGGCCGGCGCCTCGTCTCTCATTCCCGTGATGAACAGCACATCCACATCTGGGACACTGTAGACCGCATTTAAAAAATGCTCCTCTGGCAGTCGAGGTCGCTGCTGCACCTGGTTCTGGAAGAATTTTGTTAAGGCTGGTCGGTGTTGCTCTTTGTAGACACGGTCTCGTGACAAACGGATCAGGTCAGCGCCGGTAGCCGCCGCGTATTCGCGCTTGGTCGCTTCACTAATGCTGACCGCGCGTGCCTTGAGGCCTTTGTTGATGAAAATAGAGACCCAAACGCTGGCACAATAGTCCTTTCCAGCGCCGCTTTCGCCCGTGACAAGGACGATGAGTTTCGGTCCCATTGGTGCTCTCGGGAGTGGGCAGGTATAAGCTAGCACATTGTGTGGGTCGAAGCTTCGTTTAAGAAGAGCTAGGCGCGGGAGATTTGGTCCGAATGCCTTGATGGCCAGTGTGGCATCTCGGGGGTCTGGCCCGAGGTCAGCGCTGTAAGCTCCGTTGCTCACGGGTAACAGCTCCCGGGCAACCCCGTAGACCCAGCTCACGGCAGCTTGAGCGGCTTCAGTCCCGTCTTGATCACGGGCCCAGACGCCGGTTACTACGCAGGCAAAGTCCCAGTCTCGACAGCCAAAGGCCGTAGAATCTGCTGCCACGTCGCCAACCGCTCCACCGCCTTGAAGCAAATGGAGATAGCAAAGGGGTGTAGGACGTGTCTCAACGGCAGCCGCCAAGATGTTGGCGATGTCAGTTTCTCCGATGTGTTTCAAGAACAAACATCGCTTGAAGGATGACGTCTTGCCGCCACCGTGCCCGCCATGCATCCCGGACATGTACAGTTCGGTCTCGAATACGCCGACGCCGTCCACGGTCTTGAAGCTCGTTTGCGGCCCCAAAACCGCATACACTGACGCGGGCGTCGGTGTCTCAAAGGTGGTCCTAGTCTTGGATGTTTCAAACATAGTCACGCCAAGACGTAACTGGTCGTTGCTCGAGTACAGATACGCATCCGTAGAACAGTTCTGAGGCAGTTCTCTGGCAACGAACTTGTCAAATTCGTTGAGCTTACGCCGCGCCTCAACCCTGTCATTCAATGGGACAACCCAGTTTCGAACCGAATATGCCGGAGCCGCATAAGCCTCGAAAACAACACTGACCACGATGCCAAAATTCGTCCCGGCACCCTTTATGGCCCATAACAGATCGGCTTCATTCGGGCGTACAGCACCGGAGGGCCGATGCCAGCTTGGCACATGGCCAACACTGAAAACCTCGGCAGAATCAACGCTGACTACCACGGCACCAACAACAGCATCACACGCAAGCCCGTGAAGCCTAGCTAGATGCCCAATGCCGCCTTGCAGCCACAGCCCCGCACCCACGCTAGGACGAGCCCCCAAGGGCACAGTTAGACCTGCTGCCATTGCTTTGCGGACAATGTCCCCCGTCTTGCAGCCAACCTCGGCGAGGATTAGGGTACTGGAATCAGAATCCGCTCCGGCAGTGTGAATGCGCACTTGATTGAAGGCGCTCATGTCGACCGCAACGACATTAGGGCGAAGACAATGACCGCTGTGGCCCCCGCCGATCACAGTTAGGCCGACGTTGTGCTTCAGCGCCCATCGGACGCACTCCTGGACGTGTTCGACTTCTGTTGGCCTCACAATCGTGGCGGGACGGTGGATTCGGGCCTCGATATTTTTAACCATCCTGGTCCCATTCACCAATGGTACCTCTGCCGCTAACAAAGGCAACGCTGTTGCGTTTCTATTAAAGGCCGCCATGACGTTCGGTGTGCTGAACATGAGATGTTCTGCCTCACGGCGGCCCAAGGTGCGGCATACATTGCGCCAGTCAGCTCGGATTGCCTCATCCCTCGTGGAAAAACCCGCGAAGAAAGCGGCAATGCAGTCCAGTGCCTCATCGTTATCTGCCACGCGAATGACACCAGTAGGGAAAAATGCTGTCCGATAGCACACTAAGCCATCGACATACAGAGCTTCCTGATGAAAAACAATAACCAACCCTTCGTGCGGTCGTTCAACGAGCAGTTCCAGCGCCCGTTGGATGAATTTGTGTTTGGGATTCATGCCGTACATGCTGTGGCAGAAGAGAACAACATCGAATTTTTCGTCACCATCACCTGTACCGATACCGGAACCACCTCCGATGATATCTTCCACAACGAATGGAATCCGATAGATATCAGGTGGGTTTTCAAGGCAGGGCAGCGGAGACTCTTCCTCAGAGGGAGAGCAAAGCCATTCTTCCAATCTTGTAGCAAACAAACTGTTGGGTTCGAGTGCAGTGTATTTCTTGATCTTCCGTCTTAGACGATCAGGGAGATGTCCAAGTACGGTTTTCGGGCCCGGTCCAATTTCTAGCACCGAGATATGGATACGTGAGTCGAAGAGGGGAGCTAGCAACTGGGATAGGTGAGGGATAATGAAGTTTTGGTACGTTCTCCATCCTAGGCCCTGCGCCAGAACATCGAAGCCGGTGTTATACTGTGTATCGGATAACGGCTGCGTCGGAGATGACATCTTTGCCTTCGCTTTCTGCCTTAGGGCCCGCTTTAGGGAGTCGAGAGTGGCCATTTAAGATACGTATGAGTATGTGTGGGTTGTTTCGATGGACGCAAATGGTTCCAGGGAATCGATGGGATGCTTTCCTTCGGGGACAAAGAAGTTCGAAAGACAGAAGAGTAACTCTTATACCCATGGAACATCGGAAATGACGAGACTTGTGCTTATAACACAGACCCCGCACACAAACACGATAGGCAATGTACGGGATCATGCCCGTTGTTTACTGAGGTAGTACATTATATTAGAGGGTGTAAGAAACTGCTGGCCTCAATGCATTTCATTCTGGGTCAATCGTATGATCTGCAGTGAGGCCTATACGGACCTCTGCCTCCGAATCTTCGAAATATAGACCTGCGAGGTTCTCCGCAACCATTTGCATCAACCACACTCTGAAATCATAGCACCCAGCTCCCCATTCAAACGTCGTTTCCAGTTAAGGAACTTAAACCACCAAAGGGGGCTTATTATACTCTTCTAATCGTATAATTCGACCCCAAGGAGCTGGGACATCACAGCAGTGCCGAATGTCTCCCAACCTACCGGTCAAGGCTGTTAGAGACCGCAGGGATGAACCAAGATTCCCAGAGCCAGAGAAATATTTGATAGAGGATGAAGAGGAGACAATAATGCCGGATACCGAAAGAGACTTTGACGGTTTATACCGGGCTAGTACGTCTTGTTATGCCTTTCCGCCTATATAACAGTGATTTAATTGCATTCATAGGCATCGCGACCCGAACAGGGCTTGAAGAGACTTCCGAGCAAGGCACAGAAAGACTCAACAAGATATGCGATGCAGTGCGGACCATCCTCGAATGCGTTGGCGAAAACCCTGATCGATCGGGACTCCTAAACACCCCTCAACGATACGCCAAGGCGTTGATGTTCTTTACAAAAGGCTATGCGCAGAATACCTGGGATATCGTCAACAACGCTATCTTCCACGAGGACCACAACGAGATGGTGGTTGTCAAAGACATTGAGATCTTTAGCATATGCGAGCACCACATGTTACCGTTCATAGGGAAGATGCACATCGGCTACGTCCCTAACAATTCCGTCATCGGTATCTCAAAGCTGCCCCGAATCGCCGAGATGTTTAGCCGGCGCCTACAAATTCAGGAGAGAATAACCAAGGAAGTAGCCAATGCCATCATGGAAGTTCTCAAACCACTGGGGGTAGGTGTGGTTATGGAATCCACTCATTTATGTATGACGATGCGGGGTGTCGAGAAATCTATGGCGGCAACTGTCACTAGCTGTGTGCTAGGCTGTTTTGAGACGGAGAAGACGAGGAATGAGTTCTTGAGCCTGGTAGGCATTAACAGGTAATGGTAGAGCAGGAGACGTATAGCATGATGGTTTCTGTGCTTGGCAGTTGTGAATGGTGTCCAGGTCGCTCCAAGAGATACAGTACAAAGGAAATAGCAGAGGATATCTTATTGACGACTAGTTACCGGTGTTAATTGATCTCCCAAACGCGGCCGTAGCCGATTTACTGCCACAGGATGTGATATAAGCAAGTGGTGCGCAGCGTTCAACCACTCCGTGGTTGAACGGATCTTTTGGTCCATTGGCAGAGTGGTTTACTGCAAACCCTCTGACAATTGTCGTACCCTAGCTATATCGCTCGGCGCTGTCAGTTACACCTATTCTAGCAATATACAATAACGCCTATCTAGGCACCATAATAGCGTTGGTAGGCTACAGTGGTGCACAACTAGGCATCATAATGCCACCAGCATTTCGTAATTACCAGGGCTAGGCCACAGTCAGGCTAGTGCCAGGCCTCCCCTTCTTCAGCTAGATACCGTTATCGATATATAGTTCTAGGGAGTAAAATAAGTAGTAGTAGCAGTCACTTTAGCTAAAATCTCTCTCCTACTACAAAGTGAGGATGTTGTAACGGGCTGAGCCCGTTGCAGGCCTCGATGACCCTCAGCCAGCCCTGAACAAGCACGGGCCACCGAACCGCCTGGACGAAGCAATTCCCACGAAGACCACCGAAGATTCTAGCAACGCGCTCAGGTTATCGCGCTCATCATGATAAAGAGGCTCAGAGAGCCCAAGGAATCTCCTGTCTTTTCTTTCTCTCCTCAAGTTCAGTGTACTCGTAGAGTCGCCACCAGATAGTTGCAATACACTCTTGGGACCGTTACAGACGTTAACTCTCTTCCCCTAAACCTCTACGAATATTATCTACAGTCTAATGCGCCCCATACTATGAGAAACGAGAGTCTTCAACAGGAATCATCAAGTGTATTAGTACTGGTATCTATCTCAGTTATCATCTTCTCATCTGCTATAACTCGGGAACCCAATTTACTCAGATTGACTTCAGACATAGCTAGCATGGGTTTTTTATCTGTGTAATGAGATTATCTTATTGATGAGCCTATGAAGGCTGGTTCACAGGTGCGGTACAAGCGGTGCCTTACGCCTAGTAGGCCTGAATGCCTTAGACTAATAAACAGTCCCAGCTCTATTCCAGGGAGATTGGCGCTTCCGTATAGACGGTATATTGCTAAACCTTGAGCGCGTCCTTCAGGCTTTTCACAACTGCCTCATACGCCTCCTCCCTTTTTGCCCACTCCTTCGTACCCCTTTGCGCACCCTTGTCAAAGCCATGATGCATTCCCTCAAGCGTCTTCACAATAACAGTCCTGCACCCGTCGTCCACCTTAGCCGCCAGTTTCACAGCCTCGGGAGAGAAAATATCTCCCGATGCCGTCAGTATAGTTACATGCTGCGGAAACTCGGCCGGATCGGCTCTGGAGGGGGATACCTTGGGATCGGTACGCAGGGTTTTGTCGGGGACGAACGCGTCATGGAAAAAGTGAACTATGGCGGGCGGATGTGGGCGAATCGGGGCCGGCACTGTCTTGGCCTCAGGATCGACCGAGAGGTCCGTCTCGGGGTAGTGGGCGACGACAGCGACGATCGTAAGAAGGTGGGCGAGTGACTTGCGCAGCGCGGATGCAGCGACAAGAGCTAGGTGGGCACCAGCGCTGAAGCCGGACAGGGCAACACGCGAAAGATCGAAGCGAGAGGACTGCGAGCCGATCCAGCGCAGCGTATCCTCGACGTCGTTCAGCGGGCCTGGGTAGGGATTCTCAGGCGCCTTGCGGTAGTCCGCATCCAAAATATAGATGGACGCGTTATGCGCTATCTGGCGGCAGTACAGCTCGTCGCTACCTAGCAGCGGGAAGACCCAACCGCTGCCGTGCCAGTTGACGACGATAGGGGCTGGGCCGGCGGGCGGTGAGGGTGGATAGTAGAGGTAGGCATTGATATAGCGGCCTGGATCACGCGAGGGGATCCAGAGGCGCTCGCGGTGAACAGGGATCTTCTGTGCGAGTAGCCGGTCCCGGCGGAGTGGCAAATAGCCCTGTACGACGAGCAATCCGCGCAGAAGCGTGGCGATGACTTTGAGCCGTAGGTAGGTGAAGAACCCCACGCGATGGCCCATGACTTCTGCTGCCGTCAAGTGCTAGTAATTAGCAGGTATTTAGCATGAGATGCCAACGGTTGTCCGCCGTAGCCTGAGACTACGCAGAGGATGAAGGCGCTACAGCCGTTCAGTTAGGTAGAAGAGACAGAACTAGAACTGGGACCTAAAACTAAAGTAGGTGTCCTCAATTCTACATGCCCGTAGTAGCGCGATGCAAGCGGGTGTTAACTCTGCTTGTGGAATAACTCGACAGAGCCGACTTGGGCTGGTGAGACGACATTCGGAGAGACCGGATCGCTACCGCACAGCAGATTCTGCAGGTAAGCTCGTAAGATCCAGTTCGAAAGACAGGGGTTTGGAGCAACAGACAGGGAAGCGTGGCGCCAGCCAATGAGTTGAAGCCGCACAACCGGACGATGAGGTTGAAGAGCACTGCACCAGCCAATAGACCAATGCCGTGCCACACAGCGGCGACCAACGAGCCGCGGTGACATGACACAGTGCTAACCAACGTACTGTAGGAACCGAAGCCACACAACACCACGCGTAACCAACAAGCCGAAGTTCTATTATAACACGGTACCAACCAACGGACCGAAGCTGCAGATACGGCAACACAATGCTGGCCGCTGCCCGTATGCTGCAGTGCTGCCAGACAGCAACCCTCAAGCAACACCTACGATCTATCAGGCATTTTGCAGTACGTTATCACTAGGTATTCATTGCGGACAGTCCGGACCTGGTTGCTACTCTTTGCCAGCGAGGTTGACAGCTAATTGGTTTGGCGTCAGCCCCGAGTCTTCCCGCTAGCATCACAGACTCGTCCCTCAACGGGCCCTTTCAGACTAGAGCGACCGCCTACTAACTTGGAGGGAAGGGTGGGGGAAGTGGTTTTGACGTCAAATAATTAAGTGCCGCTGTTTATTGGTTTATTACATAAACTTCAGATAAAAAAACGAGACAATGGTAAGATATTAAACATAAAGAGTACACGCGTTGTATAAAAGGGAAGCATAGAGAGGTGTACTTACAGAAAGGAAGAATTACAGCAGGGAAGAGTTGAAATTTTAATCTGCAGTGTGTTCCCGACCCTATTTCCTGCTCGCACAGTTGGTTTGAATGTCTTACGTGACATAAACCCTAGATGTAGAGGCCGCCGGCGCGTGCGGGCAATTCTGATCTCCTGATCGCGGTCGTGATGCTCAAGCATTTGGCTAGCGGTAGCTCTAATGGTTTTGAAATCATTCACCAAGTTGGTGGTTTCAGTCACGCCCTTGAGGAACTTGCCAATCTGGAAGTTGAGCAACGGATATGGTCATCATGTCCCATAATGTTCGAGTAGAAACGCTAAGCCAGTAGCATCGTCGCACAGCGCCTATGTGAGAGGGATGTCCTCAAGGTACTCTGTCTTTTTTTTTTTTTTTTTTTTTTTTTTTTTGGTCGCAAAGATCTCTAACTATGGCTAGGCCCTCGAAGCCAGGGGCTACCATCGATCGTTCTATCATTGATGCATAAATAGGTTAGGTCATCCCTGTCTTAAACCCAAGTAGTCACGCAGAGAACCCGAAAAGAGCATCTAACTTGTTAATTCGTATGGTATACAAGCCGGTGACTTCATCGCTTTGTCGGTAGTTGCCCGAAGAAACTGTCAACGCAACCAGGCTAGTCCTTTAATATTACGATTTGTAAAGTCCTTCCAAGAAACGGGATTCGGGATTCAAATCTAATTCGGATATGATTAATTGCGCTGTCTATCAACCTAACTAATTCATTAGGAAAACCGCCCCTAGGCGTATATGGACTCTACTAGAGTCTAGAGCAATTCCCCAGCAGCGAAACCTTACAGAGTACCTATTTTACTTTTACACCGTAAGCGCTAGTATCTCTAGATATCTATCCAGAGTGCGGGGCAAGAACCTCTCTATCTAATCTACAGTATCTAATCAATAGTCCTGCCCCCCTCGCCTCGGGAACCAGGTATCAGTTTGCCATGCTCATTCCATCTCCTTGAACCCCGAGCACCCGCGTTCATATTATTTCCGTCATCAATTAAAGCCGCTTCGTGAAAACTAACTGCGCCCCGTCCTGAATCAATCAGTACCGCTCAAGCTACCTAAAAAAACTTGGAAGATACTTACCATGGGAAATAGCGTCGCAAAAACCTTGATCTCCTCCGACCTTTCCGTCGGCACATGCTTCCACTCCAACTCTAGGGCCGCCTTACCTATCATGGCCGCCATGGTAAGCGGGACATACCGTTTTGCTAAACACTCATGTGGCCCGGTGCCAAACACAAGCCAGTTCTTTGTCTTTGTCTCAGCGTCCCCAGTAATCCACCTGTCCGGATCAAACACGTCCGGGTTGGGGTACGCCACGGGGTCATGCAACGCGGGATAACATGACGGAACGACCATGGCCCCCTTGGGGGCGGTATACTCGGGTGTGATTGGGAAGGACTTGGTAACGAGGTACGGGACGAAGATGACGGGTGGTCTGTGACGGAGAAGTTCTTTGACGACAGCAGCCGTGTACGTGAGAGATTCAAGCATGGGCAAGTCAAACGACTTGTTTTTATCCCCACCGCGCGCGGCAAGGTTTTCCTCCCGCAGCCTGTCTAGTACATCGGGGCGCTGGGCAAGAATCTGAAACAACCAAGTCGTAGCGCTGCTGGAAGCGTCTTGCGAAGCAAATAAGAAAGTGAAAAGAGTTTCGGAGATTTCCTCATCTGTAAACTCGCGAATAACATTGGAGGGCTTCTCGACATCGGTTTCACCGGCCGCGACCCGATCGCGGTAGCGGTTAGACTCGAACATCTGCAGCACCCAATGATCGACAATGCATGTCGGGGCAGCACCGGTTGCCATGTTGCGTTTGCAGGCGGCGGCGCACTTGGCGAACTCGGCATGCACGGCGTCGGCGATGCGCTTGCCGCGCCATGGTTTCGTGAAAGGGATGTACATGGAGAAGGGTACGTTGACCAGTTCTAATGCGGCTGTAGCTAAGTAGAAGTCGTCGGCTATTTTCTTCACAGCCGCAGGGGAGATGTAGTCACCGAAGAAGGTGCGGCAAGAGACAGCGCAGTTGATCTCGCGGAACAAGGCCATGAAAGGTAGGGGCCGGCCGTGGTTAGCTTTGCTGGCCTCAACGAACTTGTTATAATAGTGTGCCAGGACTTTTTCTTGAGCCGGAAGGTATGTAGCCATAGCCTTGTTGGTGAAGAGGGGAGTTAGGCCCCTCCGGTACTCGGCGTGGGTCTTCCCCTGGAGGAACACCCAGGCTTTGTGGCCGAGAATGTCTTTTGCGAGAGGGACGATGCATGGCTCGGCGTATGAGGGTGACTTGAATACCCTATGCGCGAGGTCTCGATCGGAGACGAGGACGACAAATCTGCGGCAACCTGTGTCAACCGGCTATCAATATTGATGGCACCCGTTAGGACATACTTGTGAAAGATCGAGACGCAGCTAAGAGGTCCGCTCGCCCACTGGGCAACATAAGCCTCGAATTTCGGGTGCAGTGCTTGAATAAATGGCCCCGTGAGCGGGATTTTGAATCTCGGTCCGGTGATAGAACCCTTCCGGTGGAGGTACATGACTGAGGATCGTCAGCTCAACGTCCCAGGAGCCGGCAGTCTTGGTGAGTTACCTTGGTCGTATACCACTAGTCCAAGCAGAAACGTTACGAGGTATTGCCAGACGGACCATTGAGCTGGGCAAATTGCAAGACTGTCTTGCAGCTGCCATTGGGATATCCGCGAAAACCATCTATGCGATTGCTGGTGTAGCGCAAGCGGAGCGCTCGAAACATTGGCGAACTTCGCGGCCATCCTGCGGTTCTTGCGGCGAACACAAATTCTGTGGCTGTCCATATCAAGATCGGGGTCTTCAAAGCCTTTTTGACTTGCACATACCGTGTAACCCGGATATTGGAGCCCCGGGTCGGCCTCCAGCCCACCGGTGCAGCCCCACTGTCGGATACCGAAACAGGACTAGATTCCGAACAAAAGGGCGGAGACTAGTCCTGTTTCAGCTAGACCACAGGTATTCCGGCATTCCGAGCGCGGCATTTCGGAGGTTTTGATTCTTGCCGGTGGCCCGTGCGAAGAATCAGGAGGATGCTAGGGAACCGAGGTACCCTACACAGGCCATCTCATTTTCAGCTCTGAGTCGCAGTCGCTGCGTGCTATGAGGAAAGAAGACGAGTCGCAGGTTGCGTCAAAGCCACAGTGGAGTAACCTCACTCGCAGGGCGAGGCTTGTCCTAGAGCTGTCTCCCTCGCTAGTGTGATTTCCGTCTTAGCCGTAGCCTTCACAAACTCGCATTAGACTTGAGTACGACTGCTTCCTCTGTCGCAATGCGCCACACCCTCCGACGGTCTTGTGCTGCCTGCGCCCGATCTAAACACAGCTGCGACCTGGGCACACCACGCTGCTCCCGCTGCATCAAGCGTAAGGTCCAATGTGTCTACGCAAACGAACCCTTGGCAGCAACACCGGCAGTGTCAGGCGAATCCGGGCTATCCGGCGAATCCGGGCTATCCGGCGAATCCGGGCTATCCGGCGAATCCGGGCTATCCGGCGAATCCGGGCCCTTGGCCGGCTACAGATTTTGGTCAATCGACCCCTTCGAATCGTACCCACCGACGAGGCTACCTCGAGAGCATGTCCAACGCCTCATCCATAGCTGTGAGTACATCAGAGCTCCGGTCTGAGTACCTTTCCTGATCGGTCAGTCCTTCACAAGATTGCTTTCCAATACTATCCCCTCGATTTGAACGCAACGACGAATCCCTTTCTCGTCTCGTGGTGGCCAATAGCACTGGGCGACCCAGCCTTGTTTCACGTCTCCCTGCAGACAGCTTGTCTTGACGAGGAACTGATGGCCCAAAGGGGCTTTCACACTTCCGAGCTTCTTATGGTCGACTCCGTTGCTCTCCTCCGACGTAAAGTCGAGGACACATCCCTGGCCTTGCAAGACGGGACCATGAATTCTGTCATCACCCTGGCTACTATCGAAGTGAGCTGGCTCTCTATTCCCTCATATAGACCCATGGTCTGACCTCGTCACTTTCAGTTCGGTAAGGGCAACATCAAGATTGCCGAAATGCACGTCCATGGAGTGAAAAGGCTTGTCGACCTGCGAGGTGGCATCAACGCGGTGAGGCAGACCAGTCCCCTTACCGCAAGGATGGTCAGCTGGTGGGTGCTCTTGAACACCTCGCTCTGTGACGGCGCTTACACGTGTTAGGGTATCAATGCTCATCATGGGCCATCCTCAGTTTGAAACACAGGATGACGCAGGTATCGGACACGGAATACCTCCTGTTCCAGAATGGCAACTCAGTTCGCCTACTGCCCAAAATCCGCCGGAACTCCGGGGTTTAAATATTGGAGAGGAAGTCAGAAACGTCTTTATCCGTCTTCGCAGCGTCTTCCAGGCGGCGGAACGGGTACCTTTCACCTCCACCCAGCTGCACGACTTGAGGTGCTTCGTCATACACCGGCTTCTTCTAACTCGAGACACGACGAGCCATCCGTCGCTACTCACTGAGTGTGTCCGCAGTGCAACCGTACTCTACATGTTTACCATTCAGGGCCCGACCTATTTTTCGCATGGAGTAATATTCAACGACATCCTCAACCGTCTTACCGAGCATCTCCAGCAGCGGGACTTGACACAGCACACACATGATCTAATTGATATCTGGTTTTGCGCAGTGGGCATGGTGGCATCAACCGATACACCTCATTATCCGTGGTACATGAAGCGCGCAGAAGCTGCAATTACGTCGCTGCATCTGGGCACGTGGGAGGATGTCTTCATCCGCATCAAGGGTTTTCTCTGGTTGGAGACACAACAGGGAGAAAATATCTTTCGGCCTCATTGGGACACTGTTTTAAAACGCAAGTCGCCGGGAGCCGTCGGGCCAGAGAGTGTATATCTCACTGAGAATCATTAGTTAGAGCAAGATTTATATAGCTAATCAGCTTATGCTGACACTTGACAGGCCATTTTCGGCCAACGTCCTATAGGCTGGACTTCCCCGAATCTAATATACCCCCCCAGTGGGTGTCTTGGTCATGACGTTGCTATACGCTGACCGTGATGCCCAGAATTGGCAATAGCATCTATACGAGTACATACCCCTCTGTAATGACCTGTGATGCTATGAGCATTCAAGATCACCAGCGTTGCGGTCCAGACAATGAGGGATACCTCCCCCCTTGTTCTTCCCCCGCTATGTAATTCCTGCTCACTCGACAACTCCGTAGTCCGGCTACTTACTCCTAATTATAGAATCCACTTCTTTCCCGGAAATTAATAACCTAGTCCTATCCCCAAAGTTGATTAATACAGTTGTATATTAGTAACTCGCGCGTATCGAACCGGTCTAGATGATGCACTACTTGTTGCGGTGGATGTCTTCTAAGAACCAGGGATCAGCAGTTGAGTTAGACGAGTTGCTCATTCAATCCTTACCTATTACGAATCCCAAAGTCGGACGAAAGGACTTCATCTTCACGTACGGTGTTGAGCCTTCTGGACCCCCCTGGTGGGTCTCCTGGTTTAATTTCACCGTGGACCCAGAGCAGTAGAGGTATTAATTAGCATGTGCCTGCAGCGATGAAATTCTTTACGAGATGCTGATCCATATCTCTCCTCGTCGAGAACACCCATACTGGCTATTAAACCCACCATATGTACCCGTCATCCTCATCACCTTCTCTAGTTATCTCGAGCCTTCCATGTACGCTGCATGCTCCTCACCAGCCGCGCCCTAGGCGATAGGTCCAGCACTGCTCTTTGTCAACCTCGCTCTTTGTCAACCCCTGCCGTGAGCGCGCGGGCCCATACTCCAGTATAAGAATCCCTCGGACGCAGATCATAAGGCAGGTTCAGAAAGAATGACGGCACACAGCTCCTCATTGCTACTGGCATAATGCGTGTCAATATCCGTGATTTGTCAATCATCCCTAAAGTACGGTACTATCTCCGCGGCGCATATCAGCCAATCCTTAATGTCCGGACTTAGATTCCGAGAACGTTGATCTGCATTTGGTTGTTGGTAACGCAAATCTCGCTGCCCACAATTGTATCGTCGGATCGCCAGCAGTTGTCAAAAACTATTCCGGCAGTGCGGGCGACATCGTTGCTAAAGAGCCCTATTAGTACGCTGGCCCCGGCGGGAAAAGACAGTACGACGTACCAGTTCGCGCTCTGTTGAGAGGGGTTCGACTTGCTACCCACAATCCGCGCGCCGCCGATGCGGCACATCTGGATGTCGAACACGTTTTGCCCAATGGTGCAAACAACACCGTTACGGCCTTTGCGGGCGAGGTCGTCAACGCAGGCCGCAGCATCCCGTCCCTATACAGATTACTCCATTACCATCAAATTCGTTTCATATGTGCTGGGACACGTGAGGAACATACAGGTGCACGCGGCCAACCAATTGATTCTTGATCACATCTGACCCTCTTTTGGAGGCCACCAGCAGAGCCAACCACGTCAGCTGCCTGGGCTGCTGCGATGGCCTCGTCGACGGTCAGAGCCGTGTCGGGATTGGCAATGATGTCCTCAACCCACTGCTCGAAGGAGAATGTGGTCTTAGAGGTTCCCTGGGGGGCTGCCGCCACCGAGGTAGCTAAGGCGAGGGCGACAAGGGGAAGGGCGAACTTGACCATTTTGGCTCTTGCACTTTGCGGTTAACGCTTTGAGGTTGAGGTTGAGGTTGAGTCAAAGCTTAGGACACAGCTGCTGGTGGATGAGGAGAGGATTCCCGCCTTTATATAGCTTCCTATGTAGGTAGAGACCCATGTGCGACTCTGTCCCCAGTCAAAGACAATGTAATGCGTCTGGTCTCCACCACGCTGACAGGATAATGTGTTAACCAACTTGGCGGATCTTGAATGTAACATGAAATCACACCACAATCGAAGACGTGCAAGCATCTCCCGTGCAACACGTTGGGTCCCCAGTCATTGCTGCTGCTTAGCTGGGGAGATGATTGGTGTGACACACGGTAGCCCAGATTGAGGTCCAGGCTTTACAGTGCCATGGTACAATACACCGCCAGCCGTCCTTTCCGGGCAGACTATACCAGGCTACGTGTAGCTGCACAGCCAATAATCACATCGGTTAACTTTGCTAGCGATGTGTTCTACCATCACCAGTGGAGCCTGAATGGTATTTATTTACTGACCCTTGTCCATGTATCTGTGGGCTTATGACTCTCGCTCTCACCTTGGATTGGCTTCAAGCTCCAGCTCCAACCTGCCGGCAGCTAGGGATGTAACTCGAAGGAGGACGAAAAAAAAATAGTCGCAGTGGTCAGCGTTACTGAGGATTCTCTAGTGCTTACATCACCCAGGGGTGGCTGGTCATCAATTGACAACAAGGCCCTGTTGCATGAGCGCTAAATCGCACTGGTAATTTACAAAATGGTCCGTGAGGCTGATGAGAGAGTTGCGGTGCAATATTTACTGCAGTGCAACTGACCGCTTGAGGCCCCGGCGCCCAGCCAATCGGCGTTATTGGACGCACTCCTGTATAAACACACGTGCCGCGCATGTATCCAACAGGTCAAGCCTACCTTTCACCTACGTTTGTATTGATCATGTCTTCATTTGTCAGCACGACATTCGCCGCCGGGACACTCTACACTTGGCTAATCCTCCATGGAAGGTCCGGATATGCCGGCAAAGTAAAGCAGAAACATCCGCCTTACACTGACTCGGCCAGGTTCGTTACCTAATTAGGGGACCTTGCTCAGATTAGAACCTTGCGCACAGGTTGGAAGTCCACGCCCCGCATCCGTCTTGCCTATTTGTTCTTTTTCAGTTCGGATCGCGGATCACCTACGACAATCACCGCAAAGAGGACGACAATCGTCATCGAGACCGCATTATCGGTTGTTGACGCAACTGATATAACAGCCTATGGACTAGGAGAATCCGCACCAGGAAGACCGGTGGCATGGTGTTCATCAGTAGGCAAGGGAAGTATCCACCGCGGCGTAGGAGTTTTTTTACAGCCTGATGTCGAAAAGTAGAGATATGAAGCATTCTAGCCATGCTTGTGATGTAATCAAGGCTCGATCGGGAGACATCAGCTTGCAGTCATGTTAAAGCGAACTTGAGAAGGCACTTATTATATCTTAGTTCTATAACGTGCTGCGTAATTATCCAACACCGATGACATAAGACGGCGTGTTTAAGAGAGTTAACCAAATGGAAAACGTTTCAAGGCAAAAATCAGGGGCTCTGAAGTGTGCTTATAGAATAAAACAAGCTGGAGCCGGGAAACTCCTAAGGCCTGGCTAGCTTCCATCCCGGACACATATGCACTGGTACGTGGTTTCAACATCCCTCCTTTCGACTACTACGAAACAACCGACGTAAATATGCATGTCGGACAACACCATTGTTCTATTGGCTTTGCGCTAGAGACTTATCGAGAGGTCTAGCAGCGAGATCACAGGCAGCATGACACTAAGGCGACGGTGTGAATTCGGATAGACAATAGAACGAACGAACACGACGCGGCACGTCATAAATATCACGAAGAACGGGGATAGCACTCCTAGGATCTCCGAGTCCTGATAAGAATCGGGTTGAGGAAGTTGAAGCAGCTTAACTACTGAGAGAGTTTTGGCAAGTAGAAGCGCCTGCTCCCCATCAAAACGACCGGCTACTGACGGGCGCTGTAGACAAATCAACAGACCGTCTGTGGGTGTCAGTCAGTATGCAGGTTCTCTCTGATTTGGTCTCGCGGGATCGTTCAATCTCCTAACCAATCTATCCCCCTCCCTCCCAGACTTGCTCGATCGTATGTGGACCGATGATCATAAATACAGCCTGTCTAACTGCTCATTCGTGACGCAGATGGTAAACGCAACTGGCGAACACTTGGCTTAGCTTACCATATAGCCGATCGAAGAACCCCGGCCAACTCTTCTTGAGAGTATGGATCCTCTTCTAACTTAGGGATGGAAGAAGAACTCCTTGAAACCACTGAAGCGAAAGCCGAGAGCTCAGATAAAGGCAATGCTCGAGGTCAACTCAGGAGAGAAGGATAGCTTGTCAACTTCATCTGTCGAACGGTCCGAGACTTGTTGCTATAGGATGTGGTCCGGCGCCGCTTCCGCTCATCATACGTCTAGAGCATGAAGCAGCATTTAGCTCTGCTCGGGTAGAGGCCCTACTCTTGTCATGGAGGAGGGTGTCCCAAAACACGAACACGAGGTGGCCATCTGCAATGTGGTTTCTCTGGTGCGCCTGTAAAGTGCAGACGACCCGGGTGATTCGAAGAGCTTCATCCGCCATTTAGATGCTCTGGAGCTGTGCTTGCTAACCTCTTGAGCCCGCTTTTGGGTAATCCAGCGGGCGTTTCTGGGCGGTTGATTCGCCGATCCAAAGCGCCGATATCGCCCAAGGCTAATTCCGCGATACATTTCTGGGTCTGGCTGCTCAATTATCTATTCTGCTCTATATCAGGGCTAAGTCACTTTCCTACGAGAGCATTATATGCCAGAAATTCTCTGGGGACTCGCTGAGATTCCTTGATAACGCAGCTTTCGGCTACATCGAGTACATTCCGGGCTTCGTTATCGAGGATTTTCGCCGCAGGGTTCCCCTCGCCCGGAGGCTCGCCACCGTACAGTTTTTGTTCGATCAGGATGTCTGGCAAACTAAGGTCTATTCTAGAATTGGGGTAAGAAATCTAAGGAAGGAGGTGTTGGATCGAGTGGAGGCGGACGACGATTATCTAACTATCACCAGATATCTCAGCGAGGGAACGTGAAGCTTGTTTTTAGATCCATTTCATTACAAGTCCGGCCGGCATTGTAGGCAATAATATGAACAGCAGGATTATTATTGAATTTAGATGTATAAATGATTGAAAAATTCTCTAACTATCCAGCTAAGGTATCTTGTCCTTAATCTTGCTTCGGGCTCATTGCCGTGGGCTTCCCCCCTGGCTCGGAGGCTCAGGCTTGCCATCTATGCTATCCACTATTGGTGGCTCCAACTGGAACAGCTCCGGGTTCTCCCAGTGAACAAGATTCCATTACTTGACCGGATTTGGAGCACCTAATTATCATCACTATTCGTCCTAGCCACGTTGCTTCTCCCTCTCCTGGGTTACTCGTCCATCAGCAGGACTACGCAGTCACTCTACAATGAAGCCCCTCCCTTCCCTCTCCTCCTTCCCCAATTCATTGATGGCAGGTATCAGGGATGAGAAGGCATTTAATAAACGAGTTCTTAACATCAAAGCGTAAGGCTGTCAGCTAAGACGGTTGGTTACACCCGCCCACTGCTAGACATTCAACGCCAAAATAATAAAACTGTCATCGCTTACAGGCAGAGGACATGCCTTGACGGACAGCCAAGGGTTGCACATGGCCAGGCCGCATCTCAAGCTCAACCCTGCGCAGCCTTTCCGGAAATGGTAGCTGGAGTGAGCAGGGCCTGATCCAGGGTGAGCAATGTCCTGTGGGCGTGCTGTGGCGCAGGTGCCCAGATTCGTCCCATAAAACAGTATGGTTGGAGTATTAAGCGCTCCCACTGCTAACCCTACGTTAACCTCGTTCTTGCCGGCAGGGTATCCGGCGATGCGGCCGCATCGCCTGTGGCTCATAAATAGTTGTGGGGTCTCCGCACACCCACAAGTGCGACAGTAACTTAAAGCAGAGTTTATTAGCCGTTCAGATGCAGTCTGCAAAACGTCGTGCAGTACGTGATGATACTGCTCTAGGATGAGCCGTAGCAGGTTGGGATGACCGGAGGCCATCTTCTGCCCCCGGGTTTCACCTCCCACCTCTTGTAAACGCTCCTTCTGCCGTTCCTCAATAGTCCGAATTCTTCAACATACCTCCTTGACGAAATCACCAAGGCCCAATATAGAATTTTAATCAAAGACGTTCAGTGCGGCAGATACTGTTTTAAAACGGGCTGAGAGGAGAGGGCTGCAGATAAACCATCTCCCACTAACACAAGTAGAACTAATTACTGATTACTTCAAGGCCTATATAAGGCCTTTCTCTCTTTTGCAACCATCTGGCACTCTTTATCATTGTTTTCCTTTACTCATTGATATAGGTTTTTCACTCGGCCTATATGGTACGGTTTTCCTATGTAACTAGCGTCAGAGGGTCCGGCACACCCGGTTGGGTAAAGCGGAGTAGGAATAATAAATAAATAATTACTACGGTATAATTACCCCAATTTTGGGGATTACAGTAGTCAGCCAAGCCCATCTACAACAATTCCATTCCTACAACCAAAAACCACCAAGACGAACAACTGCGAAGGACTGCCTTTCTGGCCATCTCTGATGACTGGGACTCATAGAATCTTTAGTTCTGAAGGACCACATACACACAGCCAACAGGATTTCATTTGCTGTACTCTTTGAAGCGCTTTGCTTCTGCATCTACCTTTCTTGAGCAGTGCAGGTACCTAACAGGTTATCATTTCGGCCACACAAATCTAGGCAGCTATATCCAAACCGTTGCTAATTACCTAGCTGGCTACGCCCCCAAATTCTAACTGAACACATTCAAGTGAATACTTTATACCATATCCATGACTATTCACTCTGAAACTCTAGTTCCACCGGTATCCCCAACCTCCCCATCTCACCGACCACAGCTTGGTTCATCCCCGAGCCCAAAAGCCATCTAAGGCCCTCCCGCGCTGCATCGAGAAGCTCGAGGCGATCTCCTTGCCCTAGCCCCGGCGCCAGGCCCGCAGCCGCGCGGAATATGATTCCAACCAACTGAGGAAGCTGGGCTTCGGACTCAATGTAATCAGGTCTTCCCTCACAAACCTGTCTGAACAGATGATCCATGATCCGCTTGAAATCACGGAGAATCATCCAACACTTTGTATGCAGATAGAGGTAGTCAAAGTGTAACTCGGCCATTTCCGCATGTAACGTGGTTGCCAGGGTTTTGACGAGCCCAGCCGGTGACAAGGTCAAGTGGTCTTCACGGCCGGGTAAGAGGCGTTGACGTCGTGTGTTTCCCGAGCTGGCTTCGCGAAACGGTCGGCTGCTCGCTCTCTCGTATTGGTGCACCATCTCAAAGACATTGCCGGGAGAAGGGTCCGTCATGATCCACTCGCCTTCGCCGACAATCTTGCGCACATCTTCCAGCGTCATGTTGACACGGGCGTGGCCGGCAGTGTCGTTACCAAGGCGCCCTCGGAAGAGGAGAGAGACGGGCGCAAGCTGAGCGAGTCCCCTGCGTGTTGAGTTGCTTGTACCAGCGACAGGTACAGCGCCTCCCGACGCGACAAACTCAGAGAGAGAAACCCCTTGACAAAGACACCACTGCTTCCAGAAGTCCTTGATATCTCGTGGCATTGGGCCGACCCAAAACCGATGGCGGTCCTGCATGTGCTCCATAATGAGCATGTCCGTCCACATCGGCTTAGGGTGACCACGGGCCGTCATCCACATTAGTCGCATCACTGCATTGTTGAGCTGATTCATAGCGAATACAGCACCCCAAGCATTGACATAGGCGATGGCCGTAGTGTGATAGAGCGTCAGGAGGTGATGTGCCCAGACGCCTGCAAAAACAGCATTGCACTTCATCAGGATGCTCTCTGGCCTGTCGATGGACGGCATGATTCGCCGCTTCCACCTCGAGATGACGTCTGTCTCGAAGAAATGCGCATCTTGCTGCAACCTCCTGAGTGCGCTGTCTTTTCGGGTAGGCCACCCCGACGGTCTGGGTTTTCCTGCAATATCATCGAGGGCGGCCTCGGAGCGACAAGTAATCCATCTCCCAATGTTAGTAAGGCCCGCGTAAACACACTGGAATTGGCCGCCCAGGATTTCAAGGTTGTCGATAAAGAGCTGGGCAGCGAAGATGACCCAGAACGGTATCGGCCAAGACGGGTCGGCCATGATAAGCCGGACACCGCGAGTGAACTCGTCTTGGACATTGCTCCACTGGAGCTTCCGGGCTAAAATGGCCGTCTCAGAGACAATCTCTGAGAATCCCGCGCAATCCCGGTCATACTTCTCGCGTGTCGAATGGCTCTTGTGAACTTCGTCCAGGTGGCACCATCCATATGGCTGCCCGTTGTAGAGCGGTGGCATCTCCGGATCCTCGGGGCAATCCTTGCGGAAAATATCCAGGAGATGGTACGCCTCATACATTGTCCTCTTGGAAATATCGTATGCGTCAGTGTTGATACCATCACCATCCGCTGCTCTGTGGTTTGGGTCCAAGCCTTCGGCAGAAGCCGCAGTGTGATAGTGGTCGACGAGGAACTTGGCAACGCCGCCGAAGCGATCCAGAATGGGCGTAGCCTCCTCTTCCATTTTGCGGGCGAGGTCTATGGCTGTGTTGGTTGCAACAGCAACAGCGGCTAGATGGAATGTGCCCTGCAAATACTTCAGACCCCAAAGTTTGTTGACTTCCTCTCTGAGATGTAAAACGTCCTGCAACAGCGCAGCAAACGCCACCTGCGCGTCTTCCTCCAAACAGGCTTCATCTTCGGCAATGTCATACTCTGGGGCGGGAAGGGCGACGTCAGGAGCGTCCAGGAATGCCTGCGACGGCTCGTAGAGATGAAGTGCTGCGAAAGCTGTCGAAAGACACTGGCGAGAGCTTGATGATGCGCCGCGGTCTGTGCTTGCATCGTTACGATTGGCGCCGCCCAAGATGTCCCGGACTTGCTTGAGGATATCGACAAAATGTGAATGCTTCTTGGCTGTGACCTGTTCGGCTTTGACGACACCTTGCTGCTGGAGGAGTTGGGCGAATGCTTCGCGAAGACGGATGACGCGTTCAAGGATCTTGGCTATTGAAGAGGGCAGGGCCGATTTGCGTTTGGCCACAAGCTTGGCCATAGGCACAAAGTCGCTGATGGCGACCGTGTAGTTGGTTAGCGTGTTCCCCACGCTAGCTATCATTGGGCCTCCTGCATTGGCAGCGTTGCCCTTCTTCTTCTTCTTCTTCTTTCGGCGGCTGCTCTGGTTCTCTCCGTCTCCAAGAGGGTCCGATTGAGTGTTGGGAGGCGGGACACATGAATCAGATGGCCCAGGCTCCGACCAGCCATTTGCCTTGGCCGTTGTGGCAAGCCATGAGGCAAACAGCCTTGTGTCAGCTTTGTACTGCTTGTAGGTGTTCGTGAGCCGCGCCATGGTATTCTGCAACTAGCAAGAGTGCATGGAAGGATGAATTGAAGTCAAACACCAGAATACCCCACACTCAGATTGTTGGGGGAAATTGTGCGTTAAAGATTTGTCTGATTGGGCTTCGCAAGGTGGGTCAAAAAAAAAGCTAGCGGTGAGAGCAAATTTAGTCCAATGTTCTGTACAACTCATCAAGTCAAATCGAGAGATTTGACTTGATTTGATGGATGTGGTGGTGGCAATTGACTAACACCCTCCTGATAAACCATGTTCCGGGCCGTGCCCGACTGCCAAGCCACCCAACAGCCCCTTCCTTGCTCTGAAATCCTTCCTCTCTGGTCCAATTTTTAAAGCTTTGAAGCATGGAAATGATTTCATCGAATATATAATGTCTCTTGATACCCGTGATCAGCTTGGCTTGCTGAAGGTGCGCTCACACTCGTCAGACATGGGTGGGGTAGAAGGACGCCAAACGTCTTCTTGTATTATCTACAGCCCTGACAACAGCCTCTTCAGGCCATAGAGCCTCCGGGTTAGGTCATCGTAGTAGTCGCTAGTAACTAATTAATAGGCCTATCGGGTCGGAAAATCGTCTAGACCGGCTTAGCCCCTGAATGTCTTGGGAAGGGTTCAAAATGGCTGGGAAATTTGACCAGGGTGGACAGGCGCCAAATCAATCGTCGTTAGATCCGGCTTGATCTGACGGTTTTTTTCGACCGGTTTGTTTACCATTTTGGCCGATTTGAGTTGTGCAGAGCATTGGTTTAGTCTTCGAGTCCATAAAATGAAATACCACCTGATACCCGTATCTGACGTCGGGGGATAGACTCATATCACGTGTTGATTAGATATGTAGATTAGATATCATCTGTGGATGGACCGTCTTGTGGTCCGTGCGCTCCGCCCCGCCATCATCAATGGAGGCACTTCTGCGCCAGGGCCAGAGATCCATCACACTTTATCATATTCTTGTCCTTCGACGCGTACCACTGCTTTGCTGGTATCACCACCGCATCCACTGAATATCTTGCCTTACCCACTCACATCCCATTCGACTAACTTTTTAACACTGCCACACCGACACCACATCAATTGTACTTGTCACCGCTTAGGCCGCCCCTCACGAGCCTGGAGTGCTCGGATCGCCACACTACGACACGCTGAGTTCCATCACGTGATATACGAACACAATTCTCAGCCCATGTTAGAAGCATTCGCGCACAGACGTACGGACCACACCTACTCCGTAGTGGTCCAAAAATGTAAACTTTATCAACGTGGACGGCTACGGCATATATCCACTAATTAGTGCCGCATACAGCCATTCATGTCTTCTAAAACAGACTCCCCGCCGAAGGCATCCACCTACAGTAATGTATCTGCTTTATATTCTTGCACCGCATTTTTCAGCCTTGCTCCATGACTGCGGCGTCTTATTCTTCTAGTACTATACTCATCCAGCCCTGTCCCGCGTCACCGTGGTGTCAATCTAGGTGCAGAGATCAGCGAAGAGCTTTTGTGCCCCGCTCCTTAAAACAAAATGTAAGGAATCCGCTAACGTACGAACGGTGCATACAACGAGCAGCGCACTTGAGCATATCTTAATGGTCCACGCACTCAAAATTGTCAGTAAATTGTTGGTAACCTTGTCAATTTCTTATCGCATTTTCGTTCTAATGCCACCAAATCCTGTTAAAGCTCAAGGTGGCCTGGTTCTCGGTCCTACATCTTCGTTGTCATCGTCGTAGCCGTCATCACCCATATATCCCTCCACCGTGGTTAAACTCGCAGAGCGCTTGCAGTCCTCGAGATCGAGATGATGAT
Source organism: Madurella mycetomatis (assembly GCA_022530565.1). Lineage (NCBI taxonomy): Eukaryota > Fungi > Ascomycota > Sordariomycetes > Sordariales > Madurella > Madurella mycetomatis. Next base: position 5,491,901 of record JAJTVB010000003.1, on the reverse strand, counting down.
GCATATGCCCACGTAAGTCGTAGGATACTGCTTCGAGTAGTAACTTTGCGCTAATGCCCCTGTCTACAAGCCAGCGAGCCCGTGAGTGGCCTGAGACCCAGATAAGAAGACAGTGTATGAATCGAACGGCGAAGTCGCCGTCCTTCCGACTACAGCGTCCCTCTGGTCTTCCGAGACGAAGAGGTCGACATTAGAACCCCGGTATCGATGATGCCCTCTCCGCCCGACGTATCGCCGCCCAAATTCACCAAAGCGCTCTACCAATTCACTACGCCCGAGAACATCCGTCTGGAGACGACTGTCTAGATAAGCTGAAGATTGGCATTGTTACCGACGCCGATGATGACGATATGACCTTAACTTTGCCGGTCCGTTTGCCCTTTTCTCAACACTAAAAGTTAGGACAATTACCTTAAGATGATCCGACACCATCTTCTTCCGGCCGATCTGAAGAATTTTCTCTTCCGCCGAGTTAACTGTTACCCATAGAAGCAGAGGGCGATATTTTTGTGCTAGTACGGTGGGCGTGAGAGAGGCGTAGATATCCTGGTGCGGATTCCAGTTGGGGTTTAGAATGATGTGACGGGGGCTTTGCTACCGTGGTGCAAGCGACACAGTTGTAACAGCAACACACTACAATCATTTAGAGGGCCAAGCCGAGTTGGGAATTGGAAGGGTGAGCCCGAGGCAATATTTAAGTCAGAGGGCAGTGACAGTCAATAAAACATTTCTCCATTGCTGCAGCACAGCGCGTCAGTCAAGGCTGACTGGCGTGTTATTCTGTGCAAAACGTCTCCTGCCCGAAAAAGGCGGAGTACGGCTGTAGCGTTCGACCGGATATTCTTGGCCGCTTTAGCGCGCCAAGCCGTTAGGACGGCGACATGGGCTACGGCAGTTGCGGCGTATCGTCTTCCGGGAGGGGGACGTCGCATTGGTATATAGATGAATGTTTGAGCCGCGACCGCTGCCTGTGACACTGCCTCCCGAGCGAAACACTCGCCACAAGATGCTCGGCCTCATTGCTGTCAGTTTGGGCACCGCAATAGCCCTCTCTTATTTGCTACTCGAATTTCCCCGAGTAAGCATCCCGACCTTACCCGCAGAGATTTCATCCCTGACCTCAGCAGCTAAACCAGCAATGGCGGCTGTACGCCCGCCGCTCCCAACTCCCACCTGGCCCAAAGTCTCTCAAGACTGGCTTGCGAAAGCCATGGCTGTGGTTCCGAGAGTTGCACCAACAATATGGCGATGTGGTGTACCTCCAGATGGGGCCCACGCCGACCATCATTCTAGGCTCCGCCAAAGCGGCCTGGGATCTGCTTGAGAAGCGAGGCGCCATCTACTCATCCCGGCCGCGTTTCATCATGGGTGGCGAGCTCTTATCGGGGGGGATGCGCGGGCTCATGGCGCCCTACTCGGACTTTTGGCGCCGCTGGCGCAAGTTGCTGCACAGCGGCTTTATGCAGCGCCAGAGCGAGACATACCGACCCATCCAAAGTCTCGAGTCGAAGGTCCTCATGCACGACCTGCTGACGGACCCTGCCGACTTCCGGACGCACCTTGAGCGCTATGCGGCATCGGTCATTGTGACGGTGACGTACGGCCGCAGAGTCGAGGATGTCCGGACCGACGTTGTCGTCCGGCTGAATGCAGAATCCATGGACCGGCTGACTTCGGTCAAGTAAGTCCTCATGCTCCCTTGCATCAGCTCTTGCTCACGTCCCAAAACAAAGCATCCCTGGCAAGTTCGCCGTCGAGCGCTACCCAGCGCTCAAATATGTCCCCAGCATCTTTGCGCCGTGGAAAGCCCAGGTGCTGGAGCAACGCAAGAAGGACATTGAGATGTACACCGGGCTCATGGATGACGTCAAGCAACGGATGGCCGCAGGCGTGCTGCCAAACTGCTTCGCCAAGCATCTCCTGGATGAGCAGCGGAGCCTTGGCATGAGCGATCTCGAGATCGCGTATGCCGCAGGCTCTCCTTTCGGCGCCGGAGTCGAAACAGTAAGTCGCACGTACGATCCCGGCGGCACATACTAACCCCTGCCAGTCGGCAGGCTCCATTGCCAGCTTCCTGCTTGCGTGCGTCAAGTTCGGCCATGTTTTCATCCCAAAAGCGCAAGCGGAGCTGGACAGGGTGGTCGGGCGCGAGCGACTGCCCACATTTGACGACCTTCCCTCGCTGCGGTACGTGATGGCAGTGGTCTCGGAGACGCTCCGTTGGCGGCCCATCGCCGTGTTGGGCGGCACCCCGCATGCAAGCACGGCCGATGACATGTACAAGGGCATGTTCATCCCCAAGGGGAGCACAATCATTGCTCCGCTGTGGAGCAGTAAGTCCCTAGCTCGGGTTTCCTGCTTACAGAAGGCTCGCTGACTAGCCGTGTAGTCCATCTAAACGAGGCCGACTTTCCAGAGCCGCACGACTTTCGACCGGAACGCTTCATAGAGGGCCGATCCTACCCTGGCAATTTCGGCCATAGCGCCTTTGGCTGGGGCCGCCGCATATGTCCCGGCATGCACCTCGGATCAGCGTCTGTGGCTATAAACATCGCACGTATACTATGGGCGTTTGACGTCAAGCCGGCTCTGAACGAGGCGGGGGAGGAGGTCGCCGTAGACATGTAAGTGAAGGGACCTCACGCTTTGGGGTCTGTGCTAACAGCTACAGCTTTGCCTACTCGGACGGATTCAATTCAAGTCCCTTACCATTCCCTTGTTCGATTACGCCACGTTCGGTAGAACATGTCAAGGTAGTAGAAAGAGAATACCAAGAAGCTCTCGAAAGGCTGCAACACTATACGGCCACGTCAAACGAGATTTAGCAAAGGTTTCAAGCGGCAAGGTGTTTGACTGCTGATAATCGTCTGACCCTGCTATAATTACTCGGATTTATATCAAGTTGGTTGAAAAATTGGGGTAGGGAACCGGTAGACGCAAAGACTTATCAAGTTGCAGTTCATTTTCGTTGTCTCTTTGTACAGAATCCGGGTGTGCACTATGTACAATCTGCATTCGATGATACCTAGCTAGGTTTTCGCTCACGCAGCATCCAGGAGCCTCCTGATGAAAGCCAGAGCCTGCTGTCCGTACTTGTTGACGTACTGCTGGTGGGAGTTGGCGTCGTTGCCATTGCAGCAGTAGGGATCGGTCGAGTCGCAGTACGACTGGATGATCGAGGGGTCTGCCGGCCTGCACTGGAAGCCGCTGGGGCGAGCGGCAAACTAGTCGAGCCAAAATGGTTAGTGGGAAATAGCTAGCCTTCAGGTCCGCAGTGAAACTTACGCCACCGGCCCGGCATGTGCCAACGTTGTATGGGAGGCCCGCGACGTTGTGGGGGTCACCCATGAAGATTGCAGCCTTAACCGACTCCAGGGCCGCACCGCTCAGGGTAGCACCGGCGCCACCGCAAAGCGCGTTGTCCATGATTTGTCCGCCCTGTTCAAGGTTAGTGACCGTGTCTGACGCCGCGAGAGTTAGTGCTGCGCACCTGCGAGTAGCCGATCAACACAATCTTGGTGTCGGGGCAACGCGAGTTGAAGTCGGTCACAGCCCTCACGACAGCTGCGGTGCCCTGGGACGCAGAGTTGTCATAGCTGACGCCGCCGCACTGAGGCTGTCCACCGCAGGCAGGGTACACGATGGCTTCGCTGGTGGAGCCGGGGTACGCCTGCTTCACCATGTTGACGAGGCCCTGGGAGGTGCCGTAGCCCTGGGGTACCGTCGTCTCACGGGCACCGAAGATGTGGACCTCCGGGCAGGCTTGCCGCTCCTCAATGCCAATGGGGTTGGCGCTGGCGAGGCCCGCGAGGACGGGGACGGCGACGGTGGTGACCTTCATCTTGATCCTAGTGGTGATGGGGCAGGAAGCTGTTCGATCTGTCTGCCATGGACATTTGTGGAGGAAGACATTGCATGTACTTATACGGGTATCGCTGCACACCCTCAACCGGGTCCGGACGGACGGGTAGTCGCAAAAGGGAAGGCGGAAGTCACCTCGGTGCGAGTATGCCGAATGGGACAGCGGGGCCTGTCCGGTGTCCTCCATTCCTTAGGCCCGTCATTAAAGATTAAAGTCTACAGCTCATCTATTATACCCCTCGCAGCACCGGGTAAGGGTAGCTCAGTTGGGTATGACACGCGCCCAGCAGCCTTGCGCCGGGTCCCCTGGTCGGTCCGAGACTACCTTTTTTTGAGCAGTTACTCGATACGCGGGACCGCGTCTTCGAATAGAACACCAGGGAGGCTAAGCTGACTGTCAACGACGACGATCAAAGTAAAGCAGCCTTTCCGTAGCCACTCGGACGTCCGCGCACCCGAAAGCTGCATACAATGCCAGCTTTCCCCGCAGAGCCCTATATCCGAGATTGTATGGCCCTGAAGATCAACGCGAGGGCGAATCGGAGGTTTGTTTCACATATGTCGATCGTCGGCGCGTATGGCCGGCAATAAACGCGGATGAAATACCGAGAGGCGTCGCGGCTATCGGATCGGGTTGCTTAGCTGACGTAGAGTTTATGGGGAAGATGTTTTGCCTAAATGTGTCCCCGTGGGGATGAGAGGCCGCATTCATGCTAAACCCCCGTCAATCTAGAATTCAAAGACCAGATGTGTGGTAAAGCCCTGATTCTGGGGAACCCTGGCAAGAATGCCAAAGGATCGGATGATATCGAGCGCCTCCACGTCGAAGCAATATCTCGCTGGTAATTGTGGTCATACCGACCTCTGGCGACCACACCCAATGGTGCGGATTGAAACATGTAAGCCAAAATACCGGTGAATTCTGGCTAGCTGAATGAACCCCTCATGAAAGGGGCAAAGGAGTGTAAAGTCTGCAATCCAAGCTCCGCCTATCGCTCCATCCCACCCAGTCGTCCCTCACCGAGTTATCTGCTCGTCATCCACCACCTAGCCATGTCGCGTCGAATCGAAGTCCGTGAACCCAAAGAGCTAACCACTCCCATTGCTTTTCCTTGAGTCCTTGGTCCCCAACGCCTCTATGCTCTAAGCTTAACGGCAAAGTTGCCAGTTGGTGCGGAAAATGAGATGCAGGCTCCCGTCGAAGGCGTCCACCTGTGTTCGTCGAGTTCGCCCTCATATTAGCCCATCTATTCTGCGTTTTTGGTGTTTTGGTTTTATTTTAAATTTTTTGGGTGTGTGTGTTGTCTAGGTGTGAACTTTTTTTTCTTTTTGATTCTAGCGGGAAAACCGCCACCTCAAGCTGTGGGATCGCAGCGGCGCCACTTAAGGGTCGCTTTGTAGGGGGCTCTCACAGTCATGGTCCCAGGGTTGGGAGTGGAGATGGGGGTGATGCGGATTTCCGAGTTGACGTTGAGGATGGCAGTAGTGCCACCGCAGCGAGAGAAGGACTCGACGCCAACGCCGGCGATCATGTTGTAGTTGTCCTCGTACGGAGCAATCAGATTCTTCTGGAAGACGACCTCCTGGCTGCTATCGCCCGCGAAGGTGTAGCCGGCGCGGCAGGTACCGGTCTGGCCCGCGGAAAGGCTGGCGTAGCCCGTGAAGCGGGTCTCAACGACGGAGAACCTGGACTTATTCAGTATCTGGCTGGTGGAGATTGTTCATTCGGGTAAACTGGGGATTATCGTTTCGACGGTCGCCAAAGCCTGAATTTGACTCACTGGTATCCAGATGGGAACTGCAGGTTGATGCTGATGCGGCAGTTCTTGCGGCTGTCGGCCGGCGAGCTGCCGGGGCCAGCTGTCACAATGTACCTGTCAAAGGCGACATCGAAGATGGTGCCCGTGGCATCGACATTGACGTAGGCATGGCCGGCAGGGCAGCCAGAGCCGATGGCCGTGACGCCGAGGATCTTGATGTCCGAGGGGGCGGGTGCCGGCGCGGTCAGAGAGTCGCGGCCCGGCGAGATGACGGCGGCAGCGGCAACGCCGGCGAAGAAAAGACCAGAGAAGCGCATTTTCAATTTAGAGCTGAAGAGCGGGAACTAGAAGAGCTTTGCGGGCCGAGGTTAGAGGATCGGAGGTCAGGAGTAAGCTGATGAGGTTGGTGATGGACAATCTTAAAAGTCGAGCTGGTCATCTCCTCTTATACACGTCGAAAACCCGAGACGAGGTAATTTCTCCCCTTAGGGCCTGGTCGTGGGACAGGAATAGCACGCCTGAGATGCGCTCCGAACCGCGACAGTCGCTATACTGGTTCTGGCCGATATCCAGGCGGAGACGGAGGGAAGAGCGGAAGGGCGGAAGGACGGCGAGACCATATCCCTGGACGCCCACCATCGCGTCGCAGCCATGCTGCCAACCCCGCCCGGCCAGTTAGCGATGCCATGCCACTATCTTCACTAGCGCCATCGTCCTCTCTACACAAGAGTCGAAATAAGGTTGAGCGGAGGGAAAGATCCATGCATGGGCGAGGCGTTAATGATAGACTCAATCTCACGATACACTCTAGAATGGTTAGCAGCTCGGCTTTTCATTGTGGCTATTTTTATCTGCAATCACATCATCCCGATATTAATCGGTCCTCGGTAGCCTCTCCTACCAGGTTGCTGGTGTCTTTGCATTGCCAGCCGAATCCGTGTGATCCAAACCCGCGGTTCCGAGTCGTGTGAAGCAACCCGAGGCTGTCGCAATGATGTGTCCCCGGCTGGACATTCATGTAGCGGCAATCTACCCGTCCTAATTCAGGAAGTATGGGTGTGACTATTGTTATCCTTTCCTCGGTTGTGGGTAATGGCCGACCCTCTTGGAACCCGTCGTTTCCTTCCGCGACAGACGGACGACTCCATCCGCGGAAGCATAGTCAGCTCGTGGCGTACCCCAGAAAGTGCAGTGGTATCAATACTAAACGCGGCTCCAAATTGCCCCAAGGACCTTAGTAGGCGCGCCAACCGGGATGGCTGATCGCCAAGAACCTTGGCTTGATACTTACGGTGAACAAACTGTCGGGCTCACATGAGAGCGGGGTAGCCGATTGGCCAACACACACTCGGTACCGAGAGGAGCGACAATATTGCCTCGGAAATTGGAGAGCTGCGGCAGCTCCTTGTTAGCCTCGGAGAATTCTTGTCCCTGAGAATCAGTCCCTCCGTGCATAACCCCGGCATTCAAGTTGGGTGATCCGCCTCGATATCGGGTGCTTCTTAGTGATGGGTTACATGAGATGGAAAGTTGCGTGCTCCCGAGTTGATGTCAGCAAAGCTTGGCTGCTATTGAAGGACCGGGTGATCGGGTATGGTCGCGACCGGTCTACAAGGTCTAGGCTTAAAGTTTTCATATCTGGATAAAGTGTCGACGGCTTGGCGACATGATGGTTCGGTGGCTCGTCGCAAATCGTGCGTTTGCTTGGTCCCGAGAGAAGACGGTTTTTGGACATTGGCGGCTTGTATAAATCCGTCTGCATAAATAGCAACCCGGGGTGCCGGATGCTCCTCGCCATTGGTGGTCGATGCTTCCATCACGACGCCACACGAGGGGAGCGGACCGTCGCCAACGATCAAAGGAGGCAGGTAGTACTGTTGAGCATCGGATAGGATTTTTTTGTTGCCCACGAAGCTTCGGCTGACCTTGCAGCGCTCCCGGGCGTCTCTGAGGTTAGTGGCATGTTTGCTCAGTGCAGTTCACGAAAAGCAGGGGTTTTCGCTACAGAAGGACGTTGGCATTCGCAGATGCACCTTGGCAATACGTTTTAAACGGCGTTAGAGCCGACCTAACTGCTGGGCTCCCCTGGCGACAGCATGTAATCCACAATCTCGGCGAACTCGGCCCCAAACTGTAGCTTCTCCCTCCACCGTAGGGGTATCGCGTCAACCCCATCCCTTGCTCCGAGCAGGCCCCCGGCAATGGCCCCGTTGGTATCCGTGTCCTTGCCGATGCGTACTACGTCAATGAGTACCTCCTCTAGCGGCCGCGAATCCAGCAGCGCAGCGACTGCAAGAGTCAGAGACTCCAGCACGTAACCTGATGCCTTGAAAGGCAACGCCGTCGGACCGTTTGCGGCCGCTCTGGGTCCGTTCGTGGCGAGGTCGTGGACTTGTACGAGGTGCTTGCCCGCATCGATGGCAGCCTCAACCTTCTGTGACGCGCGGGTAATCTTGGTGCTTGCCGGGCAAGTTGATGCAGCCCGCTCCACGGCGTCCCGCCCCGCTTGCCAAGCCTCAACTGGTGTCGTCCCATTAACCAACGCCCGCACCATAGCGTTGTATGCAGCGCAGGCGAGGATACAGTGCGGATCGTCGTGCGTGATGGCCGAGATAGCTATGGATTCAGCGTCCGCTAGACCCACATCAGCCTGGAATAGGGCGGTGGGGATGCAGCGCATGAGGGACCCGTTGCCGGCACGGCCATCGCCGGCCCCGGAGGTCCGGGGATCAGCCGTCTGCTTGAACTTGCGAATGCCGGTCATCGTGGCCCCGCCGGCGTCGCGAGGCATCTCGCCGCGCACGCGATCCGGCCACCGTCCGTCGTACCAATCTACCATGTACCGAGCAGCCAGCTCGACCACGTCGGCTGTCTTGTGCGATGCGGGAGATCGCTTGAGCTTCTCGACGTCACGATATGCCAACAACACGGCACGAGTCAGGTCGGTGTCGTCAGTCGCGTGCCCAGGGGGCCAGTCGAAGTGGCCGCCTCCGATCACATCGCGAAGGCCGTCAGGATATGTAATCCGGATGGTCTCCCAGTCCTCAAATTCGACTGTAGCACCTAGCGAATCGCCAGCGTGAACGCCGAGCAGCGCACCGAGAACGCGATCTCGGCGCGTCGGGGTGGACGAGTCGGACATTGGGATTCTGGTGGTGGTGTTGCGTGATTCGGTGGTTCAACCCCGCAACTGTGGGATGCGGTCGCTTGTGCTTAGCAGATAAGTTAGCTATGGAGGGTTAGGGTTGAAGGACAACCAACGAATTGGCGGGATTAATAACCCGAACCTTGTAAACACCATCCACCCAACGGGTGGTTCGGAGTTTGCCCCATCCGCCGTCAAAGCCTGAAGTGTACCCAGACTTCTTAGTAGCCGTTAGTTTGAGTTATATCTGCATGGCAATACCGCTAGCGTAATCAAAATTTAGACAGCTATTAGGTGTAGCAACCCGCGGCTAGCACGATCCGGTGATGCGGTCGTCCGAGACTACAAGTTCGGTCCCTTCTGCCTCCTCTGTCAGTTTCAACGCCTCATGGACGTCGTCAACAAAGTGGTGCTCTCCGCCAGCAAGCTCGACTATGCCGCTCCGCCGAAGTAACCGCCCGACGCGGGAATCGCGGCCCGGGCCGCGGCTGAAGAAGACGCGGACACCTCGCTGCCTGTAATCCCGCACGATCTCTTCGAGCACCTGGGTCCCGCTGCCGTCAAGTGACGTCACGCCGTGGATATCGAAGATAATGTTGCGGTTCCAATCCTCCCTCCTTAACCGCGGCAGCGCCGGATGCGCGAGGCTCGTGCCGTATAGTTCTAACCGCCGCAGTCGAGTCTTGAGCTCGCCAGTGTTGGCAAAGGTCAGTGGTTCCGGAATCTTGACAATCAGGCACCCTTCGATGAACTCGAGGTGGTCTGGATTCGCCTCCGCGTTCTCGAATCGATTGGTCTCGGGAATGCGGCCGAGAATCTGGATGCGCGGGCGCGTGGCATGGCGGATGACCTGCAGCAAAGACAGGCCGACGCCGGTGGCCATGCCAAACTCGAGAGAGAAGAAGATGGTGGCGAGCAGAATGCTCACCATCAGTCCAAGTTCCTGCCATGCACCAATCTTAAGGAAGAAGGAGATGTCGTGGGGGCATTCTTCAATCAGCGACCAGGCCACAACGCTGATGAGAGATGACAGGACGGGTTTCTATGTCGGGCGTCAAAACCACATTCAGTAGCGACAAGAGAGCAACTAACCGGAAGGTAATACAGGTAAGGCAGTAGGACCAGGACGCAGAGCAGTGTCAGCGCGCTGAGGATGAGAGAGCTCACAGGGGTGCGGCCCCCTGTTGATTTGTTGACCTTGCTCCTGCCGTAGCCCCCGAAGGCGGGAAGGCTCGAAAAGCACGCACCGACGATGTTGGCGGTCCCGAGGGCGACCAGCTCGCGGTTGGGACTCAGCTGGATGCCGGCAAATCCCTGACCACCGAGGCTCTTGGCGGCAACCGAGGACTCAAAGAAGCCGAGCAAGGCAATCAAGAACGCGGTGCTAATGGACTCGCGGATATATGTCATGTTGGACGGCTGCAACGGCCAGCGGAACTTGAAGAGGCGGCCGCTTGCCGCTTCCACCTTGCCGAGCACGGCGACGCCAGCTTTGTCCCACTGAAACCAGTACGCCAGGAAGGCCGACAAGACTACAACGATGAAGCGGTCTGGGACATAGGCGACACCGGGGTATCGCGGTTGCATGCGGCGCTTGATCTCGCGACAGACCATGATGATGACGAAGCTGGTCCCAGCTACGGCTGCGGTCAGGGAGTGCACCTGGTCCAGGTTCCTGAAAATGAAGCCCAGCTTGTCAACGCTGCTACTATGGCCGACGTGGGCGCGGTCGGCCAGCTTGTTCAGCCCGAGCTCAGGGATCAGCTGATCGACCGCGATTACGACGCCGATGGCGCTAATAAAGCCGCGAAGAAACGGGCGGGAGAGGACGCTATCCAGGAAGCCGAGGCGGGCGACGCCGGCGATGAAAACCATGGCGCCGGCCAGGCCGGTAATGATGCCGCAGAGCCTAGCGTGCAGATTGGCATCCTGGTCGCCACCGCCTCGGTCGACGTTCGCCTTGATTACGGTACCAACGAGTAGCGAGCCGGCCGCTTCTGGCCCGACAATCATGGCAGGGCAGCTGCCCAGTAGGGCGTAGATGAGTGGGTTGAAGACGAACGAGTACAAGCCGTTGAGAGGAGGCACGTGGGCGAGGTTATCGGCAAGCGACAGCGCCATGGGAACGTACATCCCGGCTACGGTAAGCGCGCCTACGAAATCGCCCTTGAAGTAGGACCAGCTGTACTCGCGTGCCCAGACCATGACAGGGAGATAGTATGACAGGTACCTGGGAAGGTCAGCATGACCGGTGTCCAAGGGGATTCGGACTCACATTAGGGCTGAATCCTTGACACCGTGACGCTCTGCCAGCGCGCTCGAGGTACTCATCTTCTTACTCCTCATCTTGGCGGCCCATTGCTTTTTCCAACTCTTGCGTTTTCTCGATGGCCCGGCCATAATGCCGTCGATGCCGGGCAGGACGGACTCGGACTCGGACTCAGAAGGGCTCAATTGGTCTGTCTGAAAGCTCGAGGGGCTCGCCGGCCGGGGCGAAAACGTGCCATGGTTACAGGGCCCTTCGTGGAGCTGTTCCCGGAAATCCAAAGCCGCCCCTAGAAGAGGCGTGGCCTCGGTCGACCGTTGCGTGCTCGGTCCGGCGACATGGCGGTGCGTCCGGGCGGTGTCATCTCGGTCGGGTGACGGCGAGCTCTGCGGGTGCGGGTCCCCCTCGGTAGAATCGTGGGACGATGCCGTGTAAGTTTGCCGAAGACCACTCGGGTTCGTCGGCGCATGATCGTGGCCCGGACGGGGAGCGTTCGGCCGAGACATGGTTGTTGACGTTGCCTCGTGGGCTAGCACGAGAAGAGCATCTAATGGGGTTGTCGTCGAGTAAAAGATAGGAGAACGAACGATAGGGGCCCCTTCAAACACTACCGACGGAATTCATCAAGCGCACAGAGTTAAACGCCTTTCCCTTCCAATCCCCGGCCATCGGTGGGACGAATCGGTGGGAGCGGTCTGCGCAACGGAAGAAAGCGTCGATTTCCCAGGCATCCCGCGGTCAGACTTCGGCCAGATCGTGGGCTGGGATTTCAAGGGGTCAGCTGCGTGTTTGTGGCAGGTGTCGACGCCTTGGCGAGTTCGCGCGGCTGGAATCTAGAACATGGGGGGGCAAGACCCCGCGTCCCACGTGACGTAATCCTAGCCGCACGGCTCGTCAATGACGGCCAAACAGAATGGGCAGGGCCCTCACCGAGGATGAATCGTACGCAAGTAGAGGCGGAGAATGTTTTGTAGGGTTATTAGGTCTAACAGGTCCATAATCGTAAGAAATTGATCTACGGGCGAAAAGTTATGCTTCAAGTCGCATCCTCTCATGGCCGCGACCACCACGCTCCGTAGGTACCGCGGATTGCTAGGTTCGAGACGCACCGGGAACACGTGCCGCCGTCATGCTACAGTACCTCAGCCAACCGCACAGTAACTCGCCTTCTCACAACTTTAATCATATTTTTGTCTTCTAATGCGTTAGGTACAGTTACTAACGATGCCCCGCGATACCAAATCAAATTTATGGAAGCGGTGTTCAATGAGGCGCTGCCACGAAGCCCATGCAGCCATGTTTCAAGGGCAGGCGGACGCTACAGGGGTTTTTATTGTTATTATTATTTTTTGTGCCGCCGTTGGCGCTCAGCCTCGTGCACGATGGTGATCGAGACATCCCTTCCAGGCGTGCTGGAACTCGACAGCCAGCAATGATATGCACTGCTGAGTCTGAGGACTATGTCGGAGCCGCAAGCACAGTCACCCCTCGCAGACAGAGTCGCAGTTGCTGCACTCGTTATCTCTACGCTTGCGTTGCTCGGCGTGGTGCTGCAATATGTCCAGGCCATCATCGCAACCGCCAACGGCCTTCCAAGCCGCGACAAGGAGGTCATGGGCCTCTGGGCTCCGTATGTGCGACTGAAATGGAAGTTCTTCCGCGTGGAGGTTGAATACGAGGCGCCTATCATCTTCCTAGCTCCCAACGATAACAAGAAAGGCCCGGTAGATGCAGACATCTGGTACGTGACGGGCACGCGCGAGAGCTGTGCCGAGACCAGGGTCGAGGAGCCGCCCTTGGACCCAGAGGACGTGCCCCCCGGCAGTGACAGCCAGCCTGCGAACTCTGGCCTTACCCGAGAGCGAGTGCACACTGTCAAGAACGAGCTGGCGACCTGGATCTTGGTCATCAGCGCGGTGCAAAAGATGGAGCGAGACTCTAAGAACTGGGAGAGCCGCAAGTGGAGGCAGGTCTCTTCGACACAGCAGCCCACTCCACACCCCAGGGTAACGCTTGCCGTCAACATTCAGGCCATGAAGCGGAGCTTTGAAAGGCACCCGACCTTCCGAAGGCCGTATGCGACGACGGCAATCTGTCATATCATCGAGCTCTGTGCCGTGCTCGGCATCTATTGGAAGGAGTTTGACCGGGACGAGAACAGGTACCGCGCCGAGGGTAACGGGTACAGCGTCCTCGGCACCAGAGTCAGCGACTTTGGCCTCGTCTTCAGCTTTGAAAAGCCCGGTTGGCCGCGATTCAAGAAGAACCGTGTGATTCCCACGGCTGAGGTCAAAGAACTCTGCTTCGGCAATGTGCCAACCTTGTATCGGCTGAGGGAGGATGACGACAACTGGCGGCAACCGATCAACGAGCAGACCGATCTCATGACGCTGCAACTGGGGAGCCGTACGGAGATTGCCGAGACGCTGAATCTGATACGTTGCAATGAGTATACCACGCAGTGCTACTCGGACGGGACCAAGAAGCACGCTCATCTCTTCCCAGGTTTGACAGCCGACACTCCACACCTACTGCTCTCGCTGTTAACGTCAAGGCAGTCATATTCGAGGTTGTGGGCATGCTAGCGCGACCGCTCCATTTGACGGGCCGGCCGTTCACATACCTCCCCAACCCAGTAGCCTTTTCGCTCAACAAGCAGGCTTTTTCACCGCGGCGACTGCTTGCCGAGTTTAGCGAGCGCTTGGGCCAGGAAATCAACTCGAATCCCAAGTATATCCCGCCTCCGGAACTCCGCGAGATTAACGCCCGGGCAGATCAGTTGAACAAGAAGCTACCCTCCCTGGACGGCGACTACTCGCCACTGCTACTAGACGAGCTACACAAGGCCATCGACTATGCCGATTTGGAGATTCTCAGCCCCATGAAGAATGCAAAGGACATAGTCCTCGACGTCCTCCGACGCCACGTGCAAGAAGTCCTACTCGCCATCAACACCTCAGCCAAGGACATGGATGGAGGTGGCGATAATAGTCCGCTAACCAGAGCCGGTCCCTCGGACGGCTCATCGTCAAACCGCACCGCCACAGAGACCCCCATCAAAGGCGAGATATCCTTCGACGACCTACTCAAGGTACCTCATGAGAAGCGAGAGTCAGCGCTGCTCAGCCGCTACTTTGACGAGATCCGCGTACGTGCCGTGACCACCTCATCGGAGCACCACGACCCGCAGGCCGCTGCCGCATCGCTCCTCATCCATGACCAGGAAAGTGGCGACCAGCAAGAGGACGGCCATCCACACAGAGGACTCACGAGCGAGGTCGGGGGCATTGGCGGGACAGGCGGCACCGCAGGGAGACTAGCGCAATCGCCACCCGTCTCTGGTGCCACGAGCGGCAGTCGCCGCTCCAGCAGGCATGCAACAAGTTCGCCGCAACTAAGCCGGTCCGAGACATGGAAAATAGTCGGGCCGAGTACGACTGAGGTGTGCCGGCATACTATCTGGTGCGCGCTAGTGTTTCGCATGATTTGCTGGCTGCTGCTGCACGATTTTGACAAGAAGGACGTGCAGCTTCCCAAGAGCGAGCTCCTAGGAAGCCGACTGCCAGTTTTTATTGTTTGATATGGTTAGGTTGCGTTGGACCGGACATGGTCGGTATTAGATAATATACTAATATCCAACTAGACAAGTGTTCGAATAATGCCATATGTTGTAATGCCATCCCCTTCTAGTGCCACTCTCAGGTTGCAGTCATAACCTCTAAAGGCAGCGCGCGCACGGTAAAAGCATTCGAATTTAATCTTGACACAGTGCTGGCGGTTTTCATACACTCAGCTTAGCCTGCATCAAGCCTCCTCAATCGCCAAACACCTCGCCAACTTCCTCGCCCTCGTCTGGTGTGACCGCCGGTTCGAGTAGCTCATGCGCCAACTCCACCGTCTCGGCGTCGACTCCGGCCTCCATCACCAGGTCCTCCTCGGCAAAATTCAGCCTAGCCAATGCGAGAAGGTGGCGTTGCGAGCCACCGTGTGAGGCAGCCAGCTTTGTCGAGATATTCGCTACTTCAGCGGTGCGTCGGTCCGTCGCAAGAAGGTGAAGGAGTCGCACGGCCCGGGAGATGAGACGGCACAGTAGAGACACCGGATCTGGCTCTAGGTCCTCCCCGATATCGGCAGCCTCGTCATCATCTACTGACTGCTTTTGTTGGTCCCTGTCCACTTGCATCTCAGCTGGGTTAGGGCCAAGCTGGTCCACATCCATATCCTCTCCCCTCTTCGTTTCTCCGCTGGTGCCCATCTGATGCTCCGCGGCCTTCCGCAATGGCGTCGTCGCGTCCATGTCGTACAACCGGTCAACAGCCCAGCTCAGCACCGTGACCACTCGGGGAATTGCAACATCACTATCAGCGAGCTGGAAAGCACCAAACGGACTTGTCGCAAACACTGTGAGCGTTTCCAGCGCAGCAGATCGAACGACAAGTTCCTTTACGGATCCTGGAGGCGCCCATCGTGGCGGCTCGCACAGAAATGACGAGACGCAGTCAATTACAGTGGCAGCGACGAGTTGAGGGGTTTTTGCCTCGGCACGCCCGCTGGCGTTCGTCGCCGACGGGATGGGGCCGATGCTTAGTGGCGTTACCGACGTCCATAGCAGTGAAAGCATGCCGAACCAATCCATCTCCGGATGCTTGGGAGACAGCATCATCAGGACGAAATCGAGTTCCACCGTCTTCCAGAACTCGACCCGCGGGGAACCCGGGGCCTCGGTCGTCTCCGAGTCAAAGGGAAGGGATGGGCAGCCCAGGGCAGCTAGACAGAGAAGCGATAGACACTGGGTGACGTCGATATCGAGGTCCAACTGCCGTACGATATTATCATCGGACGTGCTCCCGTCTGGCCTGTTGAATCGAGGGAGCGCGACGAGGCGGCACGTCGTCGTGCAGACGGGAACCAGGGACGAGATGATGTGCGGCGCAACCGCAGCCGCATTTAGCTCTAACGTGTACAGGACCAGGGCGACGAGGTAGTAGATGGGCGCATGATATCTCTCGGACAAGCACCGTTGCCACATGTCAATCACCAAATCAGAAAAATCAACCAACACCCGCAGCGGCTGCGTGGGGTCGCCCAACTGTGGCAGTTTGTGGAAGATGGTGGACGCGAAAGTCTGGGCTGGTTCAGAAGGGAACGCAAAACGGGAGAACAGATCAAACGTCGGCGGCTGATCGCGAAGCGCACAGTGGTCGAGGACAAGCCTCAGGAACTGGACATGGTTAGCAGAGTCACGACTGGAAGTAATGGTAACATACGTCAAATGCCAAGGGGCCCGGCCTGGATGGGATAGAGAGCGCATTGGGGTGCGCGCTATCATGCGCTGCTTCTCCAGAATGTGTCTCGAGAGCAAACGTAGGGCTGTCGACGACCGGGCGTTTTCTTTTACCTTTTGTGGGCGTGCGGTCAGGAGCCGGCCCTGAATCCTTCCGCCTCATCGTCTGTCCTTTGGTAGGACTAGACAGGATCTCAACGCCATCGAAACCGTCCGCCAGGCCGAAGGTCTTATTCTTCTTTGGCGTGGATGGGCCATCCTTCCTCCTGGTCTTTGCCCGGCCCAACTCCTCCCTAAGGTCCTGGCGGGCAAATTGCAGTTCGGTCGCGGCGGTACGTTCGGCTGCCCGGGCTGCCTCGGCGATGCGCTCTTGCTTTGCAATCTGCTCCGCATTCTGTTTTTTCAGACGCGCAATCTCCGCATCATGGGTCATCTGGGCCTTGTCGAACTTCGAGCGCAGGATGGCAGCTTCCCCCTTGGCAGCTATGATGTCCGACTCTAGCGTGTACACGCGCGCTTGGAGGGCGGCAATAATGTCGCTTTGTCCACCGGGGCCCGCATGGACGGCCTGTGAAGGCTGTAGGGAGTACGACCGGGGAACAGGTGGCGGTGGCCGGGCGAACTGCGACGGTTGTGCCGGCAGGTGCGGCCTGGCAGATGAGAGAGGATATCGCTGTGATGGCAGAGGCTGGGGGATTGGTCGGGGGTATTGCTGCGGCGGGGGATAGGGCGGCCTCGAGGGCATATGCTGATTCCATCGCGGTTCGGTGCCTTGGCGGGGCTGCTGGATCGGCAGCGTTCTCTCAATGGCAGGTCGCGGCGGCAGCTGCGCATGTTCATCGATCACAACGGTGTCGTCGAGATCGTCATCGTCAAAGTCGTACTCGAGGGCATTGTGCTGCACCTGCGTCGCGTGCGTAGCCTGCGATAGGGCGTGTTTTTGGGCCTGCGTGAACTGGACGGCATGGTTCTCGAGCTCCTCCAGTATCGTGTCGTTCAGGTCGTCGAAGCCGTCGTCCGAGAACTCATCCATGGCCGGTTCCCGCCTCTAATGCGAGGCATGACCATGTCATCGAGCCTTGCTGAGGAACGGACGATTTGCAACTGGGTAGCACCTATGAGCAGCTTCTGCTGCATCTGTTTCCGTCGGGTTGACGCGCCACATTGAACGCCATTAAACCAGCGCGGCGGTTCTCTAAATTACGTAATTCAGGCCGGCGGATCTTCGGTGGCCCAACGCCCCGAACTGTGGGGGGGTTTGTCAGGGCAAGCATGCATGTGATTTGCGGTGGTCCGGCTCTTCGGGACAGTTTGGTTAGCTTTGTCCAACTCAATCGACTTGTCGGCATCCACAAGCTTCACGGTACACTACCGAAGAAGTTGCTTCTGGACCCGAGTCCTGCATTTCCCTCCCCCGTCTGTTGCACGATTAACGGCGTAGCTGCCTCGTGGTTCCTGGTCCCAACTCCCAACTCCTGAGCCGGTGCCCCACTTGGCGCCCTGGCCAAGCTCGGATTGACGTAGCCATTCGAAATTTGAGGCTCGAGTCCACTTTGCGCTTGGGATCCGAACATCCGCGTTCATCACGCACCCGACCAGCGAGGTCTCGCCGTGCATTCATCCCGACCCCGACAACCTTCGACCTCCACCCCACGGTGGCCAGATAGGGTCACGGCCGCAAGAAGCCTCTCAAGGCATTGGCAATCCGCCGCAACAGTTCTCTGCATCCTGCGATTCCCACCGAACCAGCCGAGCGCAGTCCCCCGATCTCGTCCACTCACGCCATCTCTGGCCTCTGTAGAACCCCGTGTTCGTCATCGGCCACTGGTTACATCACAGTTTTGGTAGATGCCCTCACCTGTCATGACGGGCAGGTCGCGTCGCGGGGTTAAATTCCCCCACAGTAACAAGCACTCCAACGGGCAACCGGATGGCCGCCGTGCTAGCTTCAGCGATATCAGCGAGGAGGGCTCGCCGGGTAAGCAACGGGCCGGTGGGGCCCTCGAGAACATTCAGGAGGTGTGTCTTCCTCCGAGTGGTGGTGTCTCGCGCTGACCGTGCCAGAAACCTTCGACCCCCGAGCAGCAGCAGTCCGAGTACGAGAAGAAAAAGGCCAACTTCATCACGCGCACCTTTTGGACCTTTGTCATGATAGGCGGTTTCTTCGCGGCACTGTTTATGGGTCACGTCTACATCCTCGTGATCATCACGGCCGTGCAGATAGTATCGTTTAAGGAGGTCATCGCCATTGCCAACGTCCCGAGTCGAGCCCGCGATCTCCAGTCCACCAAGAGCTTGAACTGGTACTGGCTTGCGACCACCATGTACTTTTTGTACGGAGAGAGCGTCGTGTACTACCTCAAGCACATTGTGTTAGTCGACCGCGTGCTGTTGCCCCTGGCGATTCACCACCGCTTCATAAGCTTTATACTCTATGTTTTCGGTACGTAGTGGATGCCTCCGAACGCTGGAAACCCAGGCTGACGTTAGCAGGCTTCGTCTTCTTTGTAGGCTCGCTCAAGGGTGGCCATCTCAAGTTTCAGTTCTCGCAGTTCGCCTGGACGCACATGGCACTGTTCCTCATCGTGGTTCAGGCACACTTCATCATGAACAACGTCCTCGAGGGTATGATTTGGTTTTTCCTACCAGCCGCTCTCGTCATCACAAACGACATTTTTGCCTACATCTGCGGCATCACGTTTGGCCGTACGCAGCTCATCAAGCTGTCCCCCAAGAAGACGGTCGAGGGCTTCGTCGGCGCGTGGGTCATGACGGTCCTGTTTGGCATTCTCCTCACCAACCTACTACTACGATCCAAGTACTTCATCTGCCCTGCGACGAACCTCGGGGCCAACATCTTCACCGGGCTGGATTGTGACCCAAATCCCGTCTTTATCCCCCGCACTTATTCCACCCCCCAGCTGTTCTTCCTGCCGCCCAACTACACGCTCAGCGTCACGATGGCACCGATGCAGATCCACACCTTTTTCTGGGCCAGTTTCGCCTCGCTCATCGCGCCCTTCGGGGGCTTCTTCGCCTCTGGCCTGAAGCGGACCTTCAAGATCAAGGACTTTGGAGACTCGATCCCCGGACATGGCGGCATGACGGACCGCATGGACTGCCAGTTCATCATGGGGCTGTTTGCTTTCATATACTACCACACCTTCATCGCAATCAAGAGGACCTCGGCCAGCGACGTCATGGAGTTGGCCATCATGGGGCTGACGGCGGACGAGCAGCTAGAAGTGATGAAGGGCCTGCTTAAATATCTCTCGAACCAGGGAATCGTCGGACCCGAGGTATGTGTTTCTATCATGTCTGCGCCTGATTCCTAACTAACGTACTTAGGCACCGACTGCTTTTGAAAAGATCCTATCAGCAAGCAAGTAGCCCGTGTTGAATAGTCGGTGACTGCAGTCAGGGTGCGCATTCTCCCGGCGTTCGGTTCCAGCAAGCGGACTTTCGGATTTGGTATACGTGTTGGGGGATAATCTGCCTGCCATTTTCTACGGAACCACGATGGAAGCAACGTTGCCATGCTAGGACGCGTATCAGCTAAAATATATGTGTTATGTTTTGCCACCAGCCTCATGCTCCTCTCCATGGAAGAGGAGTGCGCAAATAAATTGTGCCAGCTGCCTGACGGTTTCCCCATCCGGCGGGCAATCACCACACTCAAACACCAATGGCGTTGTCCGAGACTACAAGTGACAGCCGCGCGCGGGGTATTCGTGATAAGGCTAAACCGATAAACCGAATGTCGACCAAGTACAGTATCTACCGGACTGACACCCATAGTGACGCGACCTCATTTGGGTACTGCCCCCCGAACAGTTAGCTCCAGCGGAAACACACCATCGTCCACTATGGTATGCACCACGCCTGCCTTTTTTTGGGCACACTTGTCATTAAGGCGGGGAGGAGCCAGCGCCGGATTGTAATTACCCAAACGACGTGTGCTTACTTTGAAAGGCTTCCGACGCCGACATGATGAGGGCTTTCCTCAGCGGTGACGACGACGGAGACGACACGCTCAGCGTTAGAGAGGCTGTTAACGCCCTCGGGAAGCTCGGCTCGTCCTTGAGCGAGTCCGATGTCGAGTCGGTGTGCCAGAGCTGTGGCCTGGACACTAGTCGCGAGATGCGTTGTATGTGTCCTCGTCTGGAATCTGAAGAAGACTCCCGAGACGGCCTGCTGATGGAGCGCTATGGCAGTCGACGAGTTTGTGCAGGTTGTTCGGCATCTTGAAAGAAACAATAGACTGTAACCAAGCCTCCAACGGTAGCTGAGATAACTCCTAGGTCGCGGGATCCGGTTTCCTTTGCTCCAAGACGCACCACACGCTTCACCTGTAGGCCGATGGAGATCTATTGCAATGCTGGGAAAACACAGAAGTCATAGCGCGTAAATGTACATGCCCACGGTATCACCGGCCCTCGGGCTCCTTATTGCTCATTAATAAATAGGCCAGCCATGCCCATGCCGGTGCCGATACACATGCTCGTCAGTAGGACCTTCTTGCCCGTTCTCCTGCATTCACTCAGGCCAGTAACAATCTGTCTCACGCCGGTCGCGCCAAGCGGGTGCCCAAGCGCGATGGCGCCGCCGCGAGGGTTCATCTTGGCCCAGTCCAGGCCGAGCTTGTCGCGGCAGTAGACGGCCATGCTGGCAAAAGCCTCGTTGATCTCGATAACGTCAATGTCGGCAAGCGTGAGGCTGTACTGGGACAGAAGCTTGGGGATGGCAACCGTAGGGCCGATACCCATGATGCGCGGGGCCAGGCCTGCGGTGGTGGAACCGACGTACTTGGCCAAGATGGGTTGGCCGAGCTTGATGGCGGTGGAACGTTTCATCAAGAGGACGGCAGCGGCTGCGTCTGTTAGCGTACACTCCCACTTCCGCGGGCGACACTCACCTCCATCGGTAACCTGGCTAGCGTTGCCACCGGTAGTGGTCGGGCCCCACTGCGGGAAGGCGACGCGGATCTTGGACAGGCCCTCGGCGGTCGTACCGGGGCGGATACCGTCGTCCTTTGTGAGCGTGGCCTCCTTCCACTCGCCGTTGGCATCCTTGATCTTCGTCCTGATGGGCACGATCTCGTCGTCAAACAGGCCGCCCTTTTGCGCCCGCTCGGCACGCTGGAAGCTCTCGGCGGCGTACTTGTCCATCTCCTCGCGTGTGATGTTGAAGTCACGGCTGACGTTCTCGCTGGTCCAGCCCATGGGCTGCATGCAGTCGACGGACTCTTGGGAGTGCTTCGTGACCTCCTCGTCAAACGGTTTCTCGAGAGCGTCGCCGCCGATCGTCATCTGTTCGGCACCCATGGCGATGCCGACCTCGATGGACCCACTACTGATGGCATGGGCAATGTCGGCAACGGCCTTCAGGCCGGAAGAGCAGAAGCGATTCAAGCTCGAGCTGCTCGTCGTGTTGGGAAAGCCGGCGGCCAAGAGGGAGGCACGCAGCTTGTACGAGGCCTTGCCGTCGGAGACCTGTTGCGAGCATGTCAGCCGGAACTTGGGAGATTTGCGCCAATCTCTCGACGAACGGAGTTGCGCACATTGCCCAGGCAGATATCCTCCACGACCGCGGGGTCGAGGTTGCTGCGTTCCCTCACTTCCTTTAGAAGCGCGTACACCATGTACTCGAGACTCGTGTCCTTGAAGCCGCCCTTCCTCGCCTTGGTGAGAGGCGTCCGGACCGCGAGCGTGATAACGATATCGTCGGCATTCTTTGAAGTGCTGCCAGAGGTTAGCGACGCAAAAGGTGCTGGTCCAGGGTGGGCGCGCACATCTGCGACAGCGCACTGCCTGGGGACAGGTGCTTGAGGATGGATCCGAGCCGTTCTACCGCCATTGTTGTTATCCGAAGCGAATCCGCGTGTGGTGGGAGCAAACGAGGGCAAAACCAACAATTGTTGAGATATAATCGACGACGTTGATGACGGATGGCAACGTGGTTGCCATTGCGGTGTGGGGCTCGGTTTGCCGAGGCATCTTTCGGTCTTTGCCAGCGATGGATTGCTTGGGGTAAACTGACCCGAGCCGGCTCGGCTGCGGGGAAGCCCGTTCCATCCGCAGCCGGGACTCACTGACGATCGGTTCCACAGTCGGCAGTTGCAGGATCTTTTGCAAGCATAAGATCTCTGCATCCAGACCGTTCGCCCCACCGTTCCAAGTGGCGTTCTACGTGTAATACTCTAAATATTCTAGGTTCGGCATCTTCCTTGAATCAAGCCACTCCAATGTCTTGTCGGCTCCGCTGATGAGGTTCAGAGCCGTTGCGACCGCCAAGGCCTATAGCGGTTCCCGGTTCAGGGGCTCTAGGCCGACAGTGCAATATTTAAAATTTGCTATCACCCAGCCGCCAACCGAAAAAAAATGGTGGCGCTCGGGCTGACTCGCCGTGCACAGTCTTGGTCGTTGCGGCGAGAAGATGGGATGACCTGCGAACCTTAGATGCGTCGCTAGATGAAGTCCAAAATTGAAGCACTTCTCATGTCAACATAGCACTTTCGTAGAAAACCCCTTCCCCCCACAACTTTGCCGAGACATCCGTGTCGAATTCCCTTCCGAGAGATCATCTGGCTCAGCCCGCGGTCAGCTCGGGGTTGATTCACGAGCGCCTGGGCCATGCTCTTGGCTCCGCTTCTGGCTCTGAATCTATCAACCGCTAAACGAGAGTGGCTAAGCGCCCATGCGCCCCTGGCTCCGCCAAGGCTTCATACTGCTGAATTACGCCCGGAACGGCCCAACTCAGAAGGAGACTCCAGCTTCAGCTCGTGTCCGAGTTTCACAGGGAAAAAAAAAAAATGGCTCTCTCAGTCATCTGGACGTGCCTTGGGGCTGGCATGGCTTTCTCTTCTCTATCCTGCTTTCGCTTTCCCTAAGGTTATCTCGGATCTGCCTGCCGGCGTGTCTCTCGTTTTATTATCAAGCTGGCGGCAACCATATCAGAAAGCGTTTCCTATCGGACACTTCGGCTCCAGGTTTCTTGAGCGGCAACACGTTCCCTAGGCACATTCCCTTTGGCTAAGCCATAGCATTACTTTTGTCGTCCGGTTGAGACCGACGCGCGAGAGCTTCGCTCTGATGTTGCAAATAGGGGTCTACGCCGCCGTATTGGCGGTCCTGCCCCTTGCGGTTTCGACTGCGGCTGGTCCCCTCTCTTCACCTAAGCGCGGGTTAGTCTTCACACCAAATGAGGCTACGCGGCCAGACGACACCATATGGATCCAAGAGCCGACGTCCTTGACGTGGTACTACAATTACAAACCCGAGCCCGAGCCCGAATACCAAGATATTGCTCAATCCGAGTTCGAGTTCGTGCCCATGTTGTGGGGTGCGCCGTCAAGCCTAGACGATACGTCGTTCCTGTCGACAGTCAAGAGCTTGATCGAGGACAGGGGGATCAACATCACGAATGTGCTGTCGTTCAATGAGCCCGACGGCCCATTTGCATACGGAGGCAGCAGCATAGAGCCCGCTGCTGCCGCACAAGTCTGGGTCAACAACCTAATCCCCCTACAAGAGATGGGTGTGCGCGTGGGACTGCCGGCGTGCACTGGGGCACCCTCTGGGCTTCCCTGGCTCCAGGATTTTCTTCGCGAATGTGCCAGGCTCATCAGCACCGACGATCAAACGCGGAATTGCACGTACGATTTCGTAACGATACATTGGTACGGCAACTTTGAAGGTTTGGCCAGCCACATTGGGCAATATTCCGCCGCGTGAGTCTTGTCGCCCTTGCCACCGACCGCGTCGCCGCTGACTAGTTCAGGTTTCCCAACAAGACCATGTGGATCACCGAGTACAACTTAGATAACCAGGATCTGCAGGCCACGCAAGCCTTCTACAACATGTCGGCCGAGTACTTTGACCGCCTGGAATATGTCGAGCGTTATTCTCTGTTCGGCGCTTTCCGCAGTGACGTGTCCAACGTTGGGCCCAACGCCGCCATGCTCAGCGCCGACGGGGAGCTCACTGATATCGGGGCATGGTATCTGGGCCGGCAAGGAACCGGCATCAATCCCGATCAGGGCACATCGTCGGGCTTCCGCTCCGCGCTCCCGCATGGTGTAATGGCTCTGCTCGGCGCAACTCTCACCCTTGCGATGCTGTACTGAGATCTTGGGCCCCGCCATTTGCTTGCTTGGTGCAGGCATACAGGCAATAATCTCACCCGATTCTAACTTAAGGCGCCCCTATCATGTCGAGTAGCCCTGGTCGCTTGTAAAGCAGTGATTAGGCATCACCCTTCAGTTTAGGATATAGATAGTCATAGGGGCAAATGCCTTGGCATTGCTGTACAAGGAGACCTCCACGCCAGCGCACGTACTGGTTAGACCATGTCTGCTTATATTGGCGTGGGATTGATTGGTTAGAGGCAAACTTGATATTGTTCAAAATCACGGATTGATAGCCTCGAGTCCTCTGTTACAGACTCTCAAAGTGAGAACAACGCCTCAAACATGGCTCGGCGACTTGCTGTGCCTCGACCCTCTTGCGCGCCGCATTGGAGGGATGCTTTCTGCGTCCCAGAAGATAACAATGGATGGCATCAGCGTAATCAGCCCCGGTCTCGCCATCACCTCCTCTTGCCACTTGACGGGGATGACGCTAATCTTGGCCGCCACCTTCGACAGCTTTGTTCCGAGAAGCCTTCGCTTTCTTGGAAGCAGCATATCTTTGAAGCTAGAATGGCCGATGAGGCATGGCTGATCCGCAAAATTTTCCAATACGTTGCCGCAGGCCTGAGGCTGGGATCGGTGAAAAGGCGATGGCGTATCGCGTTGCTCAACGCGAATCTCGCCCTAATCACATCAACCTTCCCGTCGTCCTTTGCAGCTCTGAACAGATCTAAAACCCTCTCGCAACACTTACTTAATCCGCTGGCGCAAACACGCAGGCCACTAACAATAGGATCTAAGTCAAGACGAGGGGTATGCGCCGGCCTCGGTGGATGATGTGGAGAGCTTGATCGACTGGGTGAAGGAGGATTCGCTGGATCCATTGGACTCCTTGTTAAGCTCGATCATTGCTCGCTGCAAATCCTGGATCATCTCGGTATAGCTGGTAGGAGGCCTGTGTGTCTCTATCCTAGGGCGTCTGCAAATGCCGGAGCCTTCCGAGCCCCGCCGGGAGTCGCGAGTAGATGCTCAATTACCTCGTGGTCGGCCATGGAAGGATTTGTCCCTCTGTATCAGATGTGGCGGGGTTTAATGCCGGCCTTACATTTCTTGTTCTTGCCGTATGTTCCGCCATATCCAAGTGGCGGTGCGAGGACTGATATCATCATGGTGGGGGATGCGCCAAGCACAATTCCCGTAATCACAAGCTGGCCTTGTCGTTGTTTCAGTGAAGGGGGGGAGGGGGGGTTGGGAGGCTGAATATCTGATGGTTCAAGTTGCGCAATTGGCTCGTGGTGACCGCCGGTGAAGGGGAGCACGGTGGGTGGGTAACAGAGCGAGGTAAACTGTATAATAAGAGGATATGTCTCTAACTGGCCTGTTATACCTTCTCCACAATCTGCTGAATTTCCACCGTCTTCAACGGATGTGCAGCGGGGCGCGCTTCTTGTTGCGGAGCATTGGCTCCAACTTCAGTCCAGGCAAGCTCGTGCTGGCTAGACCCCTCTAGCCGAACCCAGTTCTCCTGTCCAACTTGGCTAACATTTGTGTTTGTCAACTTTGGCGGCCAAGTTGCGACGCCCGCGCCGTAGTCCATCTTTCGACTTCTACTCCCCGAGAACAAGGATGACCCAAGTCTATTGAATATGCTGAACTCGGAGAGCAAGGACTTGTAGATGGGCGCACAGCAACAGATAATGCTAGTTGCTTGCTGGGCCATGTTCCAGCTAGAGTTGCGGACGTTTGTGCCTGTCAGAAAAGGGGAAGGTTATCAGTGACCCGAGTGCCAGTTCGTGTTGAGTGAGTTCGAGACATACCAATGGTACCATACGCCTCGCCAACCTTGATAATGCCAATGATGCCGGCACTGGGAAAGAGTCAATATCGGGCTCGGTAGCGTAACACACGCGGGGCACGTACAAACCGCCCAGGGCGAACAGAACCGACATCTTCATCTTGGCTGCCCTCGAGACCCGCAACTTGATCACCATATAGACGGCCATGCCGACCATGACGAAGTCGATGGCCGAGTTAACTGAGTCTCCAGCCGCAAGCAGAATTTGGCTGTTCAAGCATCTGCCCTTGATGAAGGGGTTAAGGGTGGCAGCGATTGGCGTGCACAGGAATAGTCTGACACAAACCACCGCGATGCACCAAGCGACCTGGAATCCCCCAACTGTATATATCCAGGCGACGAACCCCTCGCTGACTGAGAAGAGGCGGTGGTAAAGGGCGAGCAGGCAAAGTTTCGCAAATGTCTGGTTTAGGGGTGTCTGGATGTTCATCACATATCCGGCCTGGGTGTGCTCTGTTCAGCAAGAGTGCCTACGGTAGAGACACGGCGAAAAGAAGTATGAGAGCTCACTTTGTAGATGGCAATAACGGTTTCGCGTGGTAGCGCGCCCAGCTGGAACACACTGCGGCCGTTCATCGTGCAAAGGACTGGAGGAGACGCAACTGTCAGAGTCCACTACCCCCAGCATACGATCAATTGATGGCTATTGCCACTTACTCCATAGATCAATGCTTGCATAGGCCAGGAAAGTCACCAAGGCCAGCAAGGCGAACCAATTTTCCATGCCGATCTTCCTGCTGGTACGAATCGTCGAGAGCACCCGGACAAAGACAACCAAGACACTAACTGGGATGGACACGACGGCCACGATGAAGGCCGTGCCGTGCTCGCTCTCGTTGAAGACGTTGAAGGACATCTTGGAATTTGCGCAATACCTGCTACCTTACACTCTCCTGCCGAGAAAGGGGAAGTGGACCGAACAAACCTAGTCTAGCCATGCCGGGGTAACGCTCCCTAATATTATTCGCAGTAAGGGAACAAGAGTGCCCGGGCCTCAGGTCAATGCATGATATTGGCTGCCAAGCTGAGCTTCGGGGGCTACGGCCTGGTATGCTGGTCCTGCATATGGCCCAAACCGCACATAGAGTGTGAATACTGGCAGAACGACTAGTGCGGCACAGGGGGGTTGGGGCCGCAGATGCACGTTCGGTGGGAGATAGGTTGTTGGTTAGAAGTGGTGAGGGAGAACAATTGTAACCCTCCAACTGCTTGTGGCTGGGTGCTTTGGGGAAGCTCGATGCATACCTGTATGTCGGAAAGGCTGCTTGGCACTGTATTGCTGAAGCTGCTGGGGCTGTGGTTTTAATCAATATGCCAACGGCATGCCGTCCTCCGCCGCAGACCCGCATCTACAGCCAGTCGGCAAATGGCTCTCGCAGGGAGGAAAGTCAGCTAATTAAGAAGACGCGACGCTGACGATGGAGGGTGAGTCGCCCAATGGCAATTGCATCCCTCCATAACTGTGGCCAATCGGAGCTGCGAGACTCGCCTCGCCGAGTAAGCATCCTCAACGTCGCGCTCTGGAACCGGGCTTGGTTTTCTGGAGAAACTTGAGACTGGTTGCGTCCATACCTAACCCATTAATTCTGCGCATCAAGTGGCACCACAACTCTCTGGGAGCAAACTCCAACCCCGGGCTGCTGTTGTGTTGCTGTTGTGTTGCTGTCTCAGATTCAGCCGCCACCTGGAGACTTGCGGAACGGTGAGCCGAGACGTTCACGGCCGCGATGTGGAAAGAAGAATAATTGCCTCCTGATTTATGCATCGAGAGCTGTGATTTGTGTGGTCTGGCCACGGTGTTTGGCTGCTCCTACACGTTTGCGGAAGTTTTCTGATTAGCAGGCGTGCTGAACAAGCATGCCTTTCCATTTCCCATCATTCTTATGGTCAGAGCCTGCGGAGTCCCATGGTCCCATCTGGCCGAGGTGAAGCAAGCGTTGTGTACGATGGCAAAGTAGGCAATCTAACGGGGACGACACTCTACCTGCGCTACAATAAAGTATCGATCGTGACGGAGAATCTATCGCAATTTCTAACCTTTACTACCTTATGTTGATCCAGGGATTGCCCTGAGGAGCCTGGGGTAGTCAGGAGCGCCCTCCTCATCCAGGATCTCAACCAGGGCAGCTACGGCTGGGTGCAGCCCATCCGCAACCGCCCTTGAAATCCACTCATCCATGGCAAGCACTCTGAACGGCTCCCCATCTGCCTCGTGGAAACTAATCTCCTCCAACCGAGCAAGGGGAATGACCAAATCGCCCACGTGGTGCACATAACTCATCTCTCCCCTCTCCAACCTCTCGTCGCCGTTCACCACGCGCCTGACGAGCTCTTCGCACGTGCTTTTTGCCTTTACCAAATCCAGCGCTCCACGGTTCCTATGCACTCTCGGCACAGACCTACTCCTCCTCGCATACGCCAGCATGGCATTGACCCAGTCGAGCCTCGCCTTCTCGCCCCGGGCATCTGCACCCTCCCTCATGATCGTCGACGGCCGGTGCACACATACGCGCCATTGGCCACGTAGCGGTTCATGTACCCTCTCCAGTAACCTTTCGCAGACCCACTTGGCGCCGGCGTAGCCAAACGACCCGTCCGCTGCCGGCAGCGCGCTCCCCGGGCCAGTCACCGACACGGGCGGAAAGACATCCCTACTGTATAGGATAGCTAGGCCCGCTGACGAGACAAAGTGCAGCGGGATGCGCCGGGGGAGGCACGAGCGGATAAGGGTTACCGTCGATCCGACATTGGCTGCGCGCAGGGACGAGTAGCTCTTCATGTGGGAAGTGTCGGCGCCGTTGTGGATGACTGCATCTGCGGACGAAAATATGGACTCTGCGAGCACGGGAGGGAGGCCGAGGAGTGTGGCCGAGAGCTCGCCCTCGTGATATTCCACGCGCGGATTCGGAGCGGGGAGTTCGCCGTTTGCGAGCCGCGATGGGAGGTCTCGGATCGCGAGACAAATCACCTTTTCAGTGGTGGGCTGATCGAGGAGGTAGGAAAGGAGGTGGCGGCCGAGGAGGCCGGTTACACCCGTGAGCACGATTTTCTTGGGAGGCATGGAAGGAGGTGGCATGTCCGCGGCGAGAGGGACATCTAGCAAATCTGGGGGTGGGCGTGATTCGGCTTCCCAGTTAGTAATGTCGCTGGTTGATGACGCATCAGCGTCGTTAATCGTCTTGGGCGCTTCGCTCGCGTCAGCTGCGGATGCCGTGTCGGGTATATCCGACATGGAGGAAGTGAGCGAGACGCTCGAAGACGAGGGAATGCCCCCGTCAGCATCGGAGGAAAGGCTCCCATTGCCCCCGTCTACGGCGTCTTCGGCCGAGCTGGGCGCATGCCATCGAGGGGTGAGGTCTGGCGGCATGGTTTCAACGGCAAGCTGGACGAGACTTCTCATGGTATTGTTGCTCATGATTCTCAACACGGGGATTCCCACCTGCAGATGCCTCAAGAACCACGACCGGATGTTGACCGATACGAGTGAATCGAGTCCGATTTCGTTACTGCGTGAAGCCATCAGATCCTCGTCGGACGTGGTTACTTGGAGAATGGCACGCAGCGTGTCCGCAAAGGCGTCTGTTTCTTTCGGTTAGTACCCATTTTGTTACCTCCTTCAAAGGGTGGCTCTTACGTTCAATGACGCGGTGGATATCTCGCTCCGACTGACACTCTCGCAGGAGGTCATGGATAGAGGCAGCAGCTGCCGCATCACCAGCTTTTGTTCGATTTTCTCTCTCCAACACTTCTCGTTGATGAGTAATGAAAATTGAAAACTTTGGATCCGATGACCAGAAAGGAGGATTTGGTGCATCGGCGGGCACATAGTTGAGACCAGTCGAAATCTCCGGCCCGTGAGGGGAGTCGAGACGGCTTGCCTCGATTGCTTCGCAAATGCTCTGGACAAAGTCCTCTTCTGACAGCCGCATCATATAGTTGTTCTGGGCTATCCGATCCCAGGCCCTGCGAGCCTCGCGCTCCATGTATCCTGCCCCGATGATCGCACCGCCGTTTACAGCTGCCGCTCGCAGACCGCGCTTCCGTCGCTGGGCAGCAAGACTACACATGAAGGCATTGGAGGCCGCATAGTTGGCCTGTCCTAAGTTACCGATCACGGTGTTGATGGACGAAGTTAGCACGAAGAAGTCAAGGTCGACGTCCCAGAAGATGCGGTCTAGGTAGATGCTGCCATCCACCTTGGGCCTGATCACATCGTTTAGCTGATCGAAGGTCATGTTACGGATTGACGTGTCGCGCAGCACCATGGCGCCGTGGATGACACCGGCAACGGGCGGTAGCGTATCCAAAATCTTTTGATAGGCATCTTTTAGAGCCGCCTCGTTCGTTACATCGCATGGTATGACCATGACAGTGGCACCCTTTCGTCGGTGGGATGCTATCCATTCGGGCGCAATTTCCGGCTTTCGGCTGGTCATAACGAGGTATCGGGCACCCCTGCTGATCATCCAGTCGGCGAGCGATATGCCCAGTGCGCCCGACATACCCACGATCCAATATGTCCCCGCCGATCTGCCGAACATGCGGCCAGCGTCAAGTCTAGCCACATGGACAGGCAGGGGTACGTGATCTGTCCACTCGACGACGCACAGGGGATCAACGGGGCGTGAGCCGTTGGCAAGGGAGCTAAGACGAACCGATTCCTGGACAAAGGCCGGCAGGGGACGCTTCTCGAGGTCCAGATGCTGCTGCACGAACGAGAGAGCCTCTCGCAGCCTAGATTGGAGCCTGAGCGAGCCGGCGGGAGAAACCATGCTGCTGTCTCCAGTGGAGACACGGGAATATAAGGATGCAGCTGTTTCTACGGTATGGCACCTTGATTGGAGGTTCGATAATATGGTTAGCCCGTTTTTGGATCGCTCAACATCGTGGTTTGACAGCCCGAGGAAGCCAGCTGGAGGGTCAGACAGGGTCAAAATATCCTCCAGTTCGAACTGGCCCAAGAACTCTGGTAACTTGATCCACGAATCGGGGTCGTCGTCGTCGACCGAGTCTGTTAGGGACACAACGTTGATTCCCCTGGCAGCCGCTTGAACAGCTAGGGCATCGGCGACAATACGAGGGGCGTTGTGCTCGATAAGTGTCTGGCCGCTGCAAAGGCGGTCGAGTACCTCCATGGAGATTAGATGCGCGGCCACAAGTCTCAGAATGCCACCATTTAGGATGTTCGGGATTGCGCAGGCTACCACGCAGTCTTGAGATATCCGGATGATTGAGCCCGGCGATGATACTAGAGCCAGACACGAGGACTCTGCCCTCGATGTCATCCCGATCGCGAGGAACCTATGTCCGAAGGGTGTTTTCAAAGCGGAAAGGATAGTGTGCGTTGTACGAAACTCAATGAGGTCTTGAAAATCGCCTCTGTGTTCCGAAAGCTCGGTGCCGCACCGTGGCGCCTCCTTGAGTATGTAGGCGCCGTCGTCGGAGGGATAAAGAATTATGGGTACGGCTGATGATTGGACATCGACCTCATGCACAACTGGCCGACGCCCGGCGTTATACCGGTCGTTTAGCTCGTTTATAAAGCGGACTCGCGGCACGAGTTGGCGCCCATCTTCGTCGATGACAATTTCTGGCTCGACGGTCCAGAAAATGTCACCACGGTTATCCCCTGACACCTGGGCGTGTAGGCGGAGAACTGTCTCGGCTATGATGATGGAACTGTTTTGTGCGAGATTTGGGATGTCAAGATGCTGCAACCGGAGGTCGGGTGTCTCATGCGTTGCTACTCGTCCGAAAGCAGCCGTCATGTTGGCAAAAGGCTCGTCACACAATCGGCCGCTAGTGACCCAGAGCATTGTCCTACCAGGTTCCATTATCTTCTTCAGCGCCTCGAACCGCTCTGGAGTGATGTCTTGAAACACGGGAGAGTCAAGTTCAGTCAAGCTGATGACGGTGGACCTAGCAGCAGCAATCCGAAAATCGACGTCCGTGAGGCGCTCAAAGTGATAAGTCTCAGCAGCAAACCGGTCTCCTAATATGCCTCGAAGACCTCGGACGATGTGGGCGCTGCGAACAGTGGCCCCGCCCACAATGATCAATCTTTCGATCAAGGAGGCACCTGCACGCTCAAGACTAAATCCAGGATCAAGCGGTTCTCGTAGAAAGCTTATACGTGCGTCAATAGCTTGAGACACGACCGGGAAGACGTTGAAGATGTCCTCGACCGATATGGGAGGAGCGGCATCAGCGCCTGAGAAGCCAGTCATCCGGAGAAGATGATCCCATTCCCCCGGAGAAACCAGTGGTGAGAGGATGCGGCCTTTGTCAGTGCCGACCCACCAACCAGGCAGAGTCCCGAAGATAAAGCCGCTCGTGGCGGCTCCGGCCCCGGTCTCGGACCCTTCGCCGACCACCAGGAAACCGCCGGGTCTAAGCAACTTGCGCAGGTTGCGAAGACTGCACTCCAGATCGCTTGTGGCGTGAATAACGAAAAAGGCAACGATCAGATCGTACGTCCCTGTGGCAAACTCCTGCTGAGCGGGATCCCGCTCAATGTCCAGTGTTTTGAAGACCATCTTGCCCCTCTGTTTTGAGAATACTGCTGAGGCATTCTCGAAGAAGGCGGCCGAGATGTCGGTATAAGTGTATGATAGGAAGGAGTCGCCAATTTCGCTGAAGATGGCCTTCGTGGCCCCGCCCGTGCCAGCCCCTTATTGAATAGTTAGTTGCAACATGCCAACTACCACGAGGTCCACAAAACCTACCGACTTCCAAGATGTTCATGTGCGGATATCGGTCTGTGATTTGCTTGACAGCTCGTCCCACCCATCGCGCAAGCTCTCTCAGGCCGATGCCCTCGGCGTAATATCGATCCAGGACGTCGCTCCCACCAGCTCGGAACTCCTCCAACATGGTTGTTTCACCAGCGAATACACGGGGCATTTGGTTGCCAACCAAGTGCATGATCTCAACATCGGGGAGATGAATATAGTGCTTACTTGCTTCCGTCACGCTCTCCACGGTATCGTTGTGCCACTCATGTCGCCACCACTTGTGCTTCCCGCTCTCCACAATTTCTGCCACGTGCCGCGCGTGGTTCAAGTACCATTTGGTTGGGGACGTGGTTCGTGCTGGATGGTCCAGCGGCACCTCGCGGTCAAACTTGCGGAGGTAGAAGGTAGCGATGCGCTCCAACAGTCGTGCTATCTCGCGCTGGCTTTCCTCCTCCCACAATCCGCGTGATGCCTCGATGCCATCAGGACGATCCTGAATCCAGTCTATCCTGGAATACATCTGCCGATCCTCCTCTTCGCTCAATCCTTTCAGGGGCACGAAAGACACGCCCTGAACCTGGACAGCCGCGCTTGGGCATGCTGTGCCAGCGGCGGCATAGAGATTGATGTTCGCAACAATACCATTGCCGACTCCCTGACCACTTCCAAGACTGATTGATGCATCTACAGGTGCCAGTAATTCTCCCTGTCCTACTCCGATGGCCGTTGCGCACTGCAGAGCTGCTGGATTCACCCGGATCCTCCTGATGGTAGTGGGGAGGTGAAGGGTGCGAAGCTCTTCGTCGTACGGGTAACTGTATGCGAGGATGGCTGACTGCATCATGGCATCTAACTCGGCTGGATGGATTAGCAGCGACGACGATGGCTGGACCTTGACAGCGCATGTCGCCTTCCCACGCTTCCGTCGAAGCCCGGTCAGCGCGCGAAACGGGCCGTCGAAATTGTAACCCAAATCTGCCAGCGCGGCGTAGAAGCGGTCCCGCTCAACGTCAATCATATGTGGTGGCACGGGTCCTCGGGCAGGGAGAAGCGACGGCGAAGTATCGCCAAGGTGAATCTCCAAGTTGGCGCTGGCCGCTAGAGTCAGGTCCTCGCCACTCGGGTCAAGAGCGGCGGAGTATGTGAACCTGGCCTGAATGATGTTACACGCATTTCGAGTCACTTCGGCCAGTTGTATTAGCACTTCGATCCCGGCGTCGGCTTGCTCAAACGCTATGGCTTGGTGGATCGCAAAGTCGCAAATCTCAATCAAGCGCACCTCCTTGTCATTATCCTTGGCCACAAATAGTGCGGCTTCGAGGGCCGAAGCCACGTAACCCGCGGCAGGGAAGACAATTTGTCCTTGAACGGCATGGCCTGTGAGCCAATCCATCTCATTGAGCCGTAACAGGTTCCTCCAGCTCGCGTGGTGTGGAGCACTGTCGGCCGTGATGTCGCCGAGCAAGGGGTGCACCGTGTCATGCCGCAGGCGCATTTTCCGTGAGCTTCTCGCTTCATGCCAATACCTTGTCTGGTGGTTCCACTGGTAGGTTGGCAGGTCCTTGACGAGGCGGTAGCAATGTCCTCCCTCTGTACCAGCCATAGCTCGCTCGTACTTGTTGAGGTCCAGGTTGGGTTTGTCCAGATGTGACCACAAGAATCCTAGGGCAGCCGAGGAGGCCTCAACGGCGGCCAGGCCGCGGGTGAGTATCCCATGATATGGAAGATCAATATTCAGAACATCTCTAATTGTTTGAGTCGAGGGCCCCTTGAGCGCAGGATGAGGACCGACCTCAAGAACCAAGCCGTACCGCCTGGCGTGGAGAGCGCTGCTAAGTGCCTCGGCAAAAAGGACCGGCTTTGTCATGTTTTCGGCCCAATATGCTCCGCTCAGATTCCACTCAGATTCCCCATCAACGGCCTGCCCGGCGTAGACACTTGAAAACCAGACGCACTGTTTCTCGGACTCAGGTCGTTGTAGCGGCTTGATTCCTGCCCGGTGCAGGGAATCGATGTACGGGCTGGCGCACGGAAGCATGTGGTTGGAATGGTACGCCTTATCTACCCTCAACTGCCGGTAGAACTTGCCCTCATCCTCCAATACGAGCTTTAGTTCCTCAATGGCATCTTCATCTCCGGAGATTGTTACACTGGATGAAGAGTTGCTTGCCGCCAGGGCTACGCGTCCTGCAAAGATCTCGTCCTCACACAGCTCGACCATATCTTCCATCGAACTGCCCACGGCCATCATGGCGCCCCTAACACCGGAGCCCCCAGGACTTGTGGCACGGGAGGTGTGCAAGCCACGATAATAGGCTATCAGCATGGCGTCGCGAGCTGACAGATAACCAGCCGCAAAGGCTGCGCAGATTTCCCCCGATGAATGCCCTACAACCGCTGAAAACTGCAGCCCGGCTAACTTCAACAAATCGACCAACAGAATTTGTAGCGCCGTGCAAAGGGGCTGGGAGAGGGCCGCCTCGTTCAGTCGCGAGGCGGAAGCATCAGCTAGCAACTCGGTCTCAAGGGACCACGGTGGCCTGTCCTGTTCTGGTAATTCGGTAAGGTACGACTCTAGACGTTGGATGATCTGTCGCGCAGTCGAGGATTTCTCTATCAATTCTGCCCCCATTCGCGCATACTGAGCGCCCTGGCCGGTGAAGACTCCGAGGATTTGCCCGCTTGACTCGTCCCTGGACGGAAATGACGAGAGCGCTCGAGTGGCAACTTTCATGCCCTCTTGATCTTGCAGTTTTGCGGCAATTTTGTCACGTAGTTCAGCCATCGACGATGCAGCGAACGACGCGCGGTAAGGAAATACAGAGCGGCGCTCCCGTAGTGTCCAGGCAAGATCATGAACGTTGACATCTAGGCCCGCTTGCAAGCTGTCCAGATAGACCACATAATCCGAAAGTGTTTTCCGGAGCGAGAATTCGGAAAAAGCTGAGAAAACGAACGGGGTGAAAAGAGTAGCCGCAGAGGGATATATATGCCCCGTTTTGCTGTCACAGCTCTCGAGGATTGCGTGCGCATTCGTACCGCCGAAACCGAAGCTGTTTACGCTTGCTCTCCTGACTCCCCCCTCGACGGCTGGCCACGGCCTCGGCTCCCGGGGAATCTCGACATTTTTGTAGAACGGTGCCACGCGCTCACTGAGCTGGTCAAAGAGACGATTAGGCGTAATGACACCTCGTTGCAGCGCGAGAGACGCCTTGATCAGGGCAGCCACACCGGCGGCGCCCTCGGTGTGACCGAGGATCGTCTTGATCGAGCCCACATAAAGTGGGTGATCTTTACTAAGATCGAGAGGGTTGGGAAGCTGTGTGCCGTCTTGAGATAGGAAAAAGGCCTTGTGAATGGCCTCTGCTTCGGCGGGGTCGCCGGCTGGGGTGCCTGTGCCGTGAGCCTCAAAATATTGGGGGCGATCACTCGGTTTGAGGAGGTCTAATCCCGCTTTTGCATACGTGTTGCGGATCAAGGTCTCTTGAGCAGCCGCGCTCGGCATGGTGATTCCAGGAGTGGTGCCATCCTGACCAAGACCGGTTTCGCGGATGATGCATTCGATGTGATCTCCATCTTCGAGAGCGGCCGTGAGCGTCTTCAGCACCAACGTCCCAACTCCTTCCCCGCGTGCATAGCCATTTGCTCCCTGGCTCCACATACGACTCCGGCCATCCGGTGACAGCATGTTCAGTTTACTCTCGATAATGAACCCTTCGGGGCCAAGAATCAAGTTGGCGCCGCAAGCAAGCGCTAGCCGCGACTCGCCGGACCGGAGAGCTTGTACCGCCAGATGGACTGCGACGAGACTAGAGCTACATGCCGTATCTATGGTTATTGATGGGCCATGCCAGTCGAAGAAGTAGGATACACGATTTGATAATATGCTCTGACCAGTGCCGGTAGCGTAATATGTCGGTAGATCCTGCAAGTCACGCAGCAGCATTGCCGCGTAGTCGTTGAACATGACGCCGACATAGACGCCCGTATCGCTACCCTTCAGGCTGGAAACGGGTATCCCGGCGGACTCAAGGCCTTCGTAGACGACTTCGAGCAGTAGTCTCTGCTGTGGATCCATGGCCTTTGCCTCAATCGGCTTTACGCCGAAAAACTCGGCGTCAAAGACCGCCAGGTCTTGGTTGAGGAGGTGAGCGTGACGGACATTGCTATGCCCATGATGGGAACCATCTGGATGATAGAAGCCGTTCGGGTCGAATCGGCTGGTAGGGATTTCTTGTCGAAGGTCTATCGGTTCCCTCAACAAGTCCCAGAGCCTCGACGGGGAGCTAGTATCGCCTGCAAAGCGACAAGCGCTCCCCACGATGGCGATAGGTTCTTTGTTGCACGATAGAGCCATTATTAGGGGGAGCTGTCCACGCGGCCGGGACACCTTGAGCCTACTGACAAAAGCGTTAACGGGAATGGATGAACCACCTGACAGTGTACCTTAGTTGAAGTTGAGAGCTTGCCAATATCTTGCCAGGAACGTACGTTCCCCAACCTTAGCTACAAACTCTAGAGCCGGCTAGCCAGCTCTACGTGCCACATACTGCCGTCGTAGACATGATCATGTGTGGTTGTAGCAAAATAAGATTCGGGTCCATAGACAACCGCGTCAGCAATGCCGCATCCGGTTCAGCCTCCTTGCTCTACCGTTGCAATCACATTACCCCGTGGGTAATTTGATTCCCCCACTCCCTAGTGGCTCGATTCGGATTCGGAGTACGGCTCACCATGCATTATGCACCTTCGGAGTGCTGTACCAAAGTAAAAACTCGGGGAACCTTGGGTTGCCGTTTTCCGTTGCCTTGGGGATCCTGAAGTAGCGATTACCGTCATCCAGTCAATATCCAGGATGGCATGCGTTGGTCGTTCGCTACCAGTTTTCCACAGTGTGAGAAGAGCGGCCCGCTATTTGTTGTCGAAACAAAACGAAGTCATCTTTGCTTATATCTAGTCACCGTCTAGTAGCATGTTTACTTCACTAATTATCTCTCTCAGCGAGCGGAGGGCTGCCAACCCGCAACTGCCACTACCTCTCATGGTTGCCATCATAATCCTGGCGCCGTCATGGTTTTCCCACAGTCCACTGATCCGATCCCTCCCCACTTGCATCTCACGCTCGCCCCTGAGCGACCCCATCACGCGGAACTCGGCCGGCAACCCTAGTAGCCTCCCCATGGAGTTAAATTGGTGAAGCATTGTAGCCAACAATATTCGGGCTTGTAAGCCGCCTTGCTGGACTGCGAAGCCAGCTAACTGAAGATTTGGGAGCGCTTGCGGTCCACGGCCATCCCCGTGGAGCAAGTCCATTTCGGAGCCCAGCTGTGTGCGTAAAGATCGCAGCAGCCTGTCGAAAATGGTTACCATCTGAATATAGGCCGACAGGAGGTTTAGCGTAATGACGATGCCGAGGCCGCTGGTAGATGTCTCGGTGCTGTTCATTTTCCCGACTGCCCCGAGTTGGCAAGATCGGATGATGTTGAGGAACTCTGCAGTATCGTCCAGGGCGCTGCCAAATACTTCGGGATTCCAGGGAAGGTCTTGTTCCAGTTGTGCCGTGCCGTCGTTTTGGCATTTTTGAAGTCTCCCGGATAGGGTGAGGCAGAGGCTAGAGAGACGATGGTTTAACTCCGTTTCCCGTAGTTTAGGTGGTTGCGGATCTTCCGGAGGCGGCCGATCAGGCTGTTCTCGCACTTGCGTGTAGCTGCCTGGTTCACGATTAATGCTGCTGTTATCATGGATTCGATTTGGGAACGTTCCGGATGTGCTTCCGGTGCTGAGCGTGCTTGGTGGTGATGGTGGGGCCATGGCGGAGAAGTCGTCCAGCTCAGCGTACAGAAGCCCTTCCGGGTAGAAGACGGCGGCCCTGGGGAACATATGTTCTGTATGATCCTTGGCCCCAGACATGACCGCTTCGGAGTTTTCTTCCGGTACGGGAAACTCCAGGGTTAGATTCGGGTGAGCCCCCTCCTGCGGCCGATTGAACATGACGGCTGGCCCCGAATCCAATCCAAGACGGGCATCTACCATCCTTGACCTCAACGGCGACGGTTTTGCAAGCGTTCTCTTGGGAAAGTGGCCCGATGCATCTTTGTGACTAGTGATGCACCGAGTTCCGAGTCGGCTACAGCGACCACATGATTCCCAGCGGTTCCCCCTGGGAGGGCATCGCAGCTTCTGGCTGCGACACCGATCACACGCAGACCTTTTCGACGAGACAAAGGTCGGCAGTGACATAGCAGTGGAAAATTGATGCTGATGAGAACCGCACTAGGAGTCACCATGAGTAGACTACTAATCGGGGAGCTGGGTATAGGGCAGCGCCGAAACGACAAAGCTTTGCCCAGTCAGGTAGCCCACGTGTTCCTCCCGCCGGGATTTCCTGGCAACGCACGACGGAATAGAAAGTCAGGAGACATCCATGCGCCCGAGCCAACCCCCCTCCGATCCTAGCTCCGAGTGATGTGCCGAGACACTCGGTTCAGACAAAGGCCAAGCTCATACCGTTCGAACGAACGCTCCCGTGAGGCACGGCTACTTAGCCGGCCGACAGCGTCAGTAAGACAACCGATCGCTAAGACGACGGACCACACTAGCCACTCACTGCTATTGTATAGTGCTATACATACAAACTAGTAAATCACACCTCTCCCACCCTGACAACAAGCTTCTGACCTCTTACATCGCCTCGCCTAAGCACTTCCAGCCCTTCAATGATACCTTCCCATCGGCCGTGCACCTCGCGAACCGGGTGGGGCTTTATCTGGCCCCTGTCCACGGCGGCCTGCATCTCGGCGGTCCACTCGGTTCCTCGAGCGTACAGCTGTGCATTTGCTTCGCGTGAGTACGCTGTTCCCCCCTCCCCGCGCAGCGCGACTTTAAGCCCAAACGCCTCGAACCCCATTACTACTTTTGTACGTACCGCCTTGCGGGTGCGCCAGGCGTCGTCGAGCGATTCGAGACAGGCATAGCGCCCACCCGCGCGTCCTATCGCCGCGAGGCATATGGCTACCGACTCCGGGCTGGTAATGCAGTCTAGAGCATGACGGATGGGAGTACCACCGGGGGAGAGCGAACGGATGAGCTCGGCGCAGGTGGGGGAAGTGTATGCCGCCGTGCCAACGGCCCCGTATGTGCGGGCTAACGGCGCAGATACGGTAGAGGTAACGGCAATAGGGAAGTGGCCAGTCCTGTATTTTTAGTACACAATAGGTTAGGCGACAGTTACATCGGTTGGGAGATTTGCCGGGTCGCACGGCAAAAGTGAGAATGGTTGGCGGTGATACAGGACGCCACGGCGAGAAAATGCCCGTCTTACTGTGCCACAGCACCTGCAAAGAACCATTACAGGTAAGGCAAGTGGAAGGATAGCGTGAAAGCAGATAAAAGAAATGAAAAAAAAATGAAATAAATAAATAAATTAAACAAGCAACAGAAAAAAAATGGAGATGAAGAATAAAAGAGCGAAAGAGCGAACTTACAGTCTCAGAAGCTGACACGCCATCGTCCCGGTGGCCGTGGCACCCCCGTACACTATGACCGGCCTCCCATTCTCCTCCGGCTTACTCGGACGACCCTGAAGCGCAAGGGCCTCGGGGTCTGCAAATAAGGCCAAGACGCAGGTGCCCCAGCAGATACCCCCGACAGCAGCAGCTTGCAGGTCGTCCCACGCATCCGGCACCCGTAGTAGTTGGTTTGCGTCGGCAGCGACCCACTGCGCGAACGCGCCGCTAACAAGGCCGGATCCCTCGTCTGCATGACCGTACGGGAACAGCCCACCGCAGACACGTGTCCCGAGCGGGAAGGATTCGAGTGCGGTTTTTGCGCCGTCTTCGACGACACCGCAAAAGTCGCATCCGATGGGCAGCGCCGGTGTGTTTGATTCCGAGGCCCGCGGGAAGTGGGCTACCATCTTGAAGTCGGTGGGGTTCAAGGCCACCGCCAGGACGCGGATAAGGACATGGTGAGAGGAGGGGAGGGCTGGGATAGGAACTGAATCCGACACTGCCAGGGGGAGACTGCCAGCCGGAGACGACGACGGCGACACGGCGGATTGAATGATGGCTGTTTGCAGTTTTGGACGCGACATGATGCTGCTGCTGCCGCTGCTGCTGCTGTTGCTGACACCCGGCGAAGTAATTAATTCCCCAAAAACCCGGGGTCGAGGAGCTCAAAGACTGGGACTGCCGTCATAAGACATGAGAACCTGAAGCGAGTTCAGTTCCAAACTGTCTTATCTCTTCTAAGCGACCACATGGTGGTAGCGCCGACGCGACCAAGAATAGTGCGTTAGGAAAGTAGTCCCGCAAGCCTTGGCCTCAAGTAATATATGGTGGGCAGCTGCATCTGTTAATTAATGCAGGGTTCAGACAGGTTAGGAGGCAGAACCTTTATCCGTATATTACATTTCCAATGGATCGGGACTTCCCCTCAGTGAAGATTAGGTACACCTTACCTACCGTGCTGTACAGTACCGTGTACAGTACATATCTCCTCGGTCCATCGTGCCACTGGGTGATAGCTCTGTAGGGATGAGGCATAGAGGCTCTCTAAATAGCGCACCCCAACGCGCTATAGTCCTTTAGCGAACGCCGTGTGGTTACAGGGGGTTCTTTTGCCGCAATTAAGTTCGCCACCCAAAGCCACGCCCAAATTAAACGTAGCCTCATCTGTTATTGCCAACAGATCCCCAAGCTTCGAGCTGGCGGGTCTTGGGTACTCGGCCAGGGAATCAGCATTGGCTAGGTAGAACCTAGGTATCGGAATTAGTGGTGCAAATTAACCTATCATCGAGTGTCATTCAACCACCCTGCCCGCCAGCTCTTAAACATCGGAGGTGACTGCATACTTGTCTGCCTCAGTTTGTCACACGTTGTGTCCCCGAAAGTATCTGGGTGTCTCTACGTCGCGATCAGAGGTAGCCTTTGACCTGCTCCTCGTTCCAGTTCCAAAACGCCTCCGCATTACCATTGCCACCCTCTTCCTCCGGCTTGGTTGCCTTGGGTAGATCTGGTCGAAGCGGGGCGAACCTACCCCACGGGATAACTGTAAGCAACGTAATTAGAGCATTGTCAGCCTGCTCGTTCCCCATCTGCGGTGGTCATGACGCGCGGCCAAGGGGAACCCACTCCAGTCCTTTGTCCAATCTGCCTTATCGATGGCCACCTCGGGCGAGAAGGCGGCAAAAAGCTGAGTGTACACTCCGTTGATGATGGGATAGACAACGGCATGGGCGACCACCTTCAGCCCTATGCTCTGGTCCCTCGCCAGCTCGGTCCTCACATTCCCGGGGTTGATGGGCACGCTGACGATGCCGTCCTTCTTGAACCGCCGCGCAAACTCGACGCCCAGCAGCCAGTCGCCGCACTTGCTAATACCGTACCTCTCCACGTGCGATTTCGGGATGTGGTAATCCAAATTGTCCAGGTCGATGCCGCGATCCTGCGGAGCGAACTGCCCGAGCCCGAACGACGAGAGCCACACGACGCGGACCGTGTTAGGGGGCTCCGACTTGGCCGTCGCGACAAGTGTTGGCGCCAAAAGCTTCGTCAGGAGGAACGTGCCGACACAGTTGACGCCCAGGGCCAGCTCGTATCCCTGCACCGTCCTGGGCGGGGGGTCCGCAGGCCCGACCATGACTCCGGCATTGTTGAAGAGTACGTGGAGCTTAGACTCCCGAGCGAGGAAGCTCTCGGCGGTGGCCTTGACTTTGGCCAGGTCGGCGAGGTCCAACGAGATGAAAATTAGCTCGCCTTTTGATTGTGGATTGGCCTTTTTGATGGCTGAGACCGCCTCGGTTGCTTTCTCCTCTGAACGGCAGGCGATGTAGACTTTGGCGTTCTTGGCATAGAGCACCCGGGCTAGTTCCTTACCCATGCCGCTAGTGGCGCCTGTGACCATGTAGACCTTGCCGTGCAGGTCGAGTGGGATATCCTTATCAGTGAACGTGGGCTGAGGGGGGAAGAACTGCGTCCAGGCGCTTTTGAAGGACTGTTTCGGTGCCATAATGAAATCTGCTGCTGCTGCTGCTGCTGCTCTTGTCAATGCTGTGGTTGTTGCCGTCGCCCTCGTTGTAATTATGATGTGTTCTGGAAAGTATGCAAAATCTCTCCCACGCGACAGGTTTGCCGGAGTAGCAGCACGTGCGGCAGGAGGATAGATTGTCTGAACGAGGAACGAGGTTGCATCCGGTACGGTAGTTCTGCCGTAATGATTGGGGCCGCTGTGAAGCACAGCGTACGAACCAGGTGCGATAGTAGGACCAGACTTCGGTCCCTGGGCCGGAGGCTTATGCGTCATTCAATAGCCAGGGGGTCAAACCTCCTTCAGTACCGCCTAGCGCCGTATTTGGAGACGGGTTGGAATTGCCAATCAACTTGGGGCTGAATCAGTCCCCGAATGTTAATTAACCCCTCACCCCATTCTTCCCCGGCTACCATAAGCCAGTTGGCTGCCTTGTGGTCCGCATAATTCTGGGCAACCCATGCTATGCACCATCGGTCGGAGACACAAATGTATCGTACTATGCTACCCGTGCGTGGTTCGGAGTCGGAGTAGTGTTACCTTCCGGTACCTTATCTGCAGATATTTGGATACCAGTAGGTAAGCTGCTCAGCCCTGTTAAGGTCCCATCCCGAGCCTCCCAAGCATGCCGCATTGTATATACAAGAGAACATAACAGTGTCTAAAACTAGTGCGTTGCAAACCTATGGTTGGCAGGGGTAATCGGAACATCATCGCCGTCGCCATGTCACATCTGGGATTCCAAGCCACGGTCAACTCGACGCAGTTGTAACTAGTATGGTATTGAGCTGGGAGACCCCAAGAAGACAATGGCTGCCTATATTACGTCGGATGCGTTATCTCTATCAGTGCAATTCTTGGGGTAGCCACCTTGTAGATGTACCCTGTCTTCGTCATATACTACCGTCTCCGTTTCCCTGAATGTTGAGATGGCTCGTCGGTCGCTGTTTGACATACCCCTACTAAGCGTCATCTTACCGACAATCGCAATTCTCGCTGCAGTCGTCACCGCGACTTCGTGCAGAAACATACCTGGTGACAGCGGTTGGCCAAGCCCGGCAACTTGGGCCTCATTCAACGAGACCATTGGTGGCCGGCTAATCGCGACGATCCCGCAAGCTAGCGTCTGCCACACCTCTCCCTTTTCCAACTACAATGCAGAGGCATGTCAAGCCCTGAAAGCAGGATGGAACTTAGCGGGTACCTTGTATGCCCTATCAGCTAGTTATGTATTCTTTCGTATGGCCATGCTGTTCCTAACTAGCTGCCATCTGCGGGTGCCTATCATGCAGCGCAACGCATCCAGCCGAGATTGTCAACGCATTCTATCAGAACCAATCCTGTGACCCGTTCACGCCCGCTGTTAGGCCTTGTGAGCTGGGCAATTACGCAGTCTACTCTGTCAATGCTACCGATGTCCATGATGTTAAAGCAGGCATCGAATTTGCCCGCAAGAACAATTTACGACTGGTTATCAAGACTACCGGCCACGAGTAAGTCTCTCCGCTCCACGCAATGCATAGGTCGCCATAACCTTGGCGGACTAACTATCACCCCACAGCTACACGGGCAAGTCCAGCGGCCATGGTGCACTCTCCATCTGGATGTGGAATCTCAAAAGCTCAACCGTGATCCATCAGTACGAATCCCCTTCATATTCCGGACCGGCAATCAAGCTCGGAG
Source organism: Madurella mycetomatis (assembly GCA_022530565.1). Classification (NCBI taxonomy): domain Eukaryota; kingdom Fungi; phylum Ascomycota; class Sordariomycetes; order Sordariales; genus Madurella; species Madurella mycetomatis. The sequence goes on along the minus strand of JAJTVB010000003.1, from coordinate 5,447,159 downwards.
CAGGTGTGACCGGCGGTGATGGAGTGGCGGCCGCCCGGAAAGCCGGCTACCGCCTCGTAACCGGCGAATGCCCCAGCATCGCCGTTGCGGGAGGGTATACACAGGGCGGGGGCCATTCGATGCTCAACACGGCCTACGGCATGGCAGCCGACCAAGTCCTGGAGTGGGAAGTGGTTACCGCGGCAGGTGAACATCTCATCGCTACCCCTGAGCAAAACGCAGATCTCTACTGGGCCCTCAGCGGCGGCAGCCCGGGTTCCTTCGGCGTGGTTCTCAGCATGACGGCCAAGATTCACCCAGACGGCCCTGTGGCTGGCGGCTCCCTTTCCTTCCCTAACACCAACCCGGCCAGCTTCTGGGAAGCTGTCTCGCTGTGGATCCAACAAGCACACCTTTTGGTGGGGCAAAACAACACTATAATCTACCTCATCCTCAACGATGCCTTTGAAGCCATGGCCCTGACCCTCCCGGACCAGCCCGAGTCGGCGGTGCAGTCCCTCCTGTCTCCCTTTCTCACCCATCTTGACCGTCTGGGGATACCTTACTCCCTACAAACGACCCATTTCGAGACTTATCACGACCATTTTCACGCGTACTTTGGCACCCTTCCCGAGAATCCAACCACAATCCTCAACAACCGTATCATTCCCCGTTCAGTATCCGAGTCCCCCAACGCGACCGCTCAGTTAGTGGACGCGTTCCGCGGCACGGTAGCCCATGGTCGCTTCATCCTAGGCTGCGCAATCATGGACGTGTCCCGCACGCCGCACCCGCCTAACGCTGTGCTGCCCGCCTGGCGAGATACCGCAACGTCGTGCAACGTCAACGGTTTCTGGAACTACACAGCGCCAATAGAGATCAATCATGCCTTAAAGAAAGAGCTGGTTGAGGTGCATTTACCCAAGATCGAGGCGGCCACGCCAGGGGGCGGTGTATACGCTAACGAGATGGATCCTTGGTATCAGGGAGATTGGAAGCACAGCCTGTATGGGGCCAATTACGAGCGGCTGTTGAGAATTAAGAGCCAATACGATCCGGACAACTTGCTCTGGGGCAATTTTTCCGTCAATAGCGATGAGTCATTCATTGATGGCAGAGGAAGACTGTGTCATCGATAGGTACTGGATAATTATCCGAAGCCAACGGGATAAACACATAAAAGCTGGGAAATTTGACAGAACTTACTAGGATTGAGTGCTATTCACATAAATCTATGAGTCTAGCGTCAATATGTTACGCTTCAATATCCTTCTAGTTTGTCAATAATTCACATCTTTCGCCTCCATCGTAACCGTAAATCGCGGTCTGGAGGCATGGCTCCAACCCCGGAAAATCGACAATCAGGTCTGGCCGGCCGATCGGACGGAGTCCCGTCGGACCTTGCCCATCCGATGACTTCAATATCAAATTTTAAAATCAGCAACGCAATGGTCGTGAAAATCTCATGCTTTGCGAATCGGCGACCGGGGCAGATATCGTGTCCACCACCTATAGAAAGGGGGCCACTCGTCAGTATTATGATCGGACTCTCAAGGTAATATACTAAAGGCCGAGCATACCAAATGGATAATACGAGCTCGGACGTCCCGCCATAGAGAAAATATGCCTCTGGATAGCGCCTCCGGCCCCGTCCGGCTCCTCGATGTGCTTGATGTGTCTCTCAGCCCAAAACTCTGAAGCAGCATGCCCCGTCCGGCCCCAGACTTCTTCGTCATGGTGCGGCATGAGCATTGGCGCCTGCAGCATGCATCCTTTGGGCAACACAAATCCGTCCAGGGCGATGGGCTCGTGCACATATCGAATTAGGTTGAAATTCATGTGCAGTCGGAGCACTTCTGTGAAGACCGACTGCAGCAACGGCAGGGCTGTTAGTTTGTCGAGGTCTAACATGCTTGAGCCTGTCTTCTCGTCCATTACACATGCAGTGGCTACCTCTTCACGGATGGCTTGTAGGAGGGACGGGTCCTGGACAATCTTAATGATCATCCACATTGTGGTGGGAATCGTGTTGGAGTTGAGACTACGTGCGGCGGGTATGTTAGGTACGGCCGAGAACAAAAGGGGTTTCATTTGCGACAGACAAACACTTACGCAAATAGGAGCATCCCTAGAGCTCCGATAGCAACCTCATCGTGGAACCCGGCGTCTCTAAACCACTTGAAAAGTTCTCGGATGATCCGCGCACCAAACATGGGCTCCCAATCAGCCTCAGAAGCTTTCCCGCCCCAGTCAAAGCTTGCCCGAGCAGCACCCACGTGCTTTCCTATCATGCCGTAGTAACGGTCCTTTGCCCTGTATGATTTTGGGCTTAGCCACCGAGGTAGGGCTAACGTCAACGCGGAGATGTTGCTGTCAAACTCCCAGAACGCATCAATCAATCCCGGATTGAGTTCTAGGATCCGCGGCCCAAACAAAGCTGCTATGGCGCATTCGACGATTTGGTACCTGCAGAACTCGATGACACTGACTGTTGTCCACTCTCCCACTGTGTACCGCTCATCTAACGATAGGGATAGACCCCTGTGATAGGATGCAGCAATAGGCCGTAGGCTCTCGGTGCGACTAAGATACTCAGAGTGGACGTGATGGTACCCGAACCAGTATCTGCGCTCGACCGGAACGTGCTCTGTTCCAGGCGCGGGCTGCCGACCGCGGCCAGACTTGTCTCCAGTGAATCGTCCGACTTCATCCTTGCTCATGCAATACAGAACGGGGAAGACGTTCTGCTCGAAGAGATCCTCGCTGCCGACCTTATGCAGATGAGAAAAGATAGCCTGGATGTTCTCCGATCCTGACACCATGAAGACTGGTGTTGTGAACAGCCGAAACCTGACAATCCGCGATTTTTTGAGCGCTTTTCTATGGAGGGATATCCAAGTCAGCACTGGATGCATGGCAGTTTCAGTCAGCGCTGAGGGTGACACCTACGAGACCCGCTTCATAAACCTCTCATTGTAGAAAATGAACTGAGTTGTATTGAACAAAAAGGGGATGGGGTCGAACAGGCTCGGAGGCCCGTTCCTTGGCGTGATGAAAACCACAAAGACTATCAACGCTGCAAGTGAGGCAATGACAGTGGCTGTAATTGAGCCTCGAGATAGCCCCGCTGCTTGCTTGGCCAGGCTTTCGATGGATTCCATGACTATGGAGACAACAGCTGCAGTCCGGGCATCTCTTGTGCGTTGTTGCGGCCAGGTTTGACTCCGAGACTCGGCGAGCCAGATTTGCCATCATCAGAAGTCTAAGCGCCAACGGGGGTTACGCGATCCGGCATCCGATCCGGTACCTCACATTCCTTAGGGTCCGGATAGCGGGAAGGGGACCATGTACTTCTCGGATACATCTGCCGTAGGTTGAAACGAGAATTCGCACCGTGTAAAATACAGCCGCTGCAGTGAGGAGGCGCTTCCATCACACCATGGCCGTTGGCGCTCTCTGATTGGGGACGAGCCCCGAATCCGAATGGACAGCCGAACCTCGACTGTAGGTTGCACCGCATCCCAGCTGCCTAATCTGCCGCCAACAAATGGTTTGCAGGTTGCCAACATGCTGACTCCATTTCCCAGAGTTGCTGTTGTCTAAGGCTGTCATCTTCGGTGAAGCATCGCCCGAAATCGTGTAGGGCTGACTCCCTACTATCTGATATCTCCAGTTGAGGGCGCAGATATCTTCGTCTCAAGCGACTGTCTACCAATCATTAATTACTGTCCACCCTTGTTTGCGTTCATCTATTCTCTCTAGCATCGTATCCGCAGCATGGAGCAACCTGGTCAGAAGCCCAGCCAACCAGGCCCACAAGCAATTCACCATGAGCTACGGACAGCCGAGAACAGCGCCGGTTACGTGCTAGCTAAGCTGCAGTCCATGAAAGATAGCAACCCAAATCTGAAACTCTTGGACGTAGGCTCTGGCTCCGGGACCATCTCAGTAACATTCGCCAAGGCAATACCCGACGGCCACGTCACCGGCATCGACCTGAACCCCGAGATCCTGGCCCGGGCCCGGACCGTTGCCGAGCTGGCCGGTGTCGAAAATGTTGACTTTCAACAGGGCGATGTCTTTAAACTGCCGTTTCCAGATGCACACTTCGATGTGACCCACTGCCACCAAGTCCTCACGCACCTGAAGGCACCTTGGGATGCACTGCGCGAGATGCTTCGAGTGACGAAGCCTGGCGGCATCGTCGCCGCGCGCGAGGGCGACCTAGAAACTGAGTGCGTCTGGCCTGAGCTGCCGGGCCTGCTCAGCTTCCACAAGTTCATCTCGGCCATGATAAAGCTCGCCGGCGGGAGTTCTACTGGGGGCCGGCAGCTACTCTCTTGGGCACTGAAATCGGGCGCACCGAGGGACCAGATCACAGTCAGTTACGGCACATGGTGGTATGACACGCCGAGTGACAAGAAAACATGGTGTAAGTCTTGTTCTCGGTTGTTATTTGTCGCCTAAGATTGCAAATTAATGACCACTTCACCAGCCCAAGCCATGGTGGAGCGGATCCAGGCTGGACGCTTGCGCGAGGGAGGGCTTAAGGCTCAGCTTGTGACGGAGAATGGCCTAGATGAGATGGCCAAGGCCTGGGAAGAGTGGGCTGTCCACGAGGAAGCGAGCCTTGCCATGATGCATGGAGAAATCATAATCCAAAAGTAGCCGATAAAGAAGGCTATCGTGAAGAACACAAGGGGTCCCACGTCAGTTATGAGCCAAGCATATATCTAATCACAAACTGCAGCACAGATGGCCATAAATAAATTCTCTTGACCAACGAAGCAAGGTGGTCGGAGGAATTTTTTAGACCTCACTGACCATTTGTGGGGCGAACGCCCTTATGAATCACGGCCCCCGAGGTTCCCATAACGGGATCCGGTTTCCGTTTTGGGATTCTGACGCCATTCGGATATTGCTTGATAAACCATGTAAGTAGCAAGTAACATTGCTCGAAGCTGCAATGCTAAGCGTCTTGATAGCAGCCTAAGAGACAAGGAGAACCTAGGTCAGGCTCTCATTTTCCCTGTTCCTCTGATACAATTGATAGGGTCGCTAACACTCTTCATTCGTAACTGGCTCATCAATAAACCTATTGAGAAATCAGATGTCACCAGAGCTCATTCACTCCTCTCCTAACATCTCCTTTCTACATTGAATGCACTACACCACGAGAAATATTATGTATCGATAAATCCAAGGAGACACACTTCGCCGAGTGAAAATGGAGCCTGGGAGGCCGAGTTAGCTAGTAATTACGGTATGTTGCCAGCAAAGAGGACAGGGTATCTATATATCTACTAAGGAACCCAATACTGATACCGGGCCTAATCTAGTCATCTCCCGATTGCGCAAGATTCCGTGCCGGCCGTTTACACCAGGATGGTCACTCGGACCGGGAATGACTCAAATTTTAGCAACGTGACGATCTCCAAGGACACCGAGATGAAAACGGAAGACGAAGCCCAGGACCTGTTGGAAACTGCGTTCGTCTGTGTCTCTGCTGGGTTATTAAGTATATCGGTTTACTTAGGGAGGCTGCTCTGAAAGCTCTGTTCAGCAAACTTTCCCATGACCAACACGACCTTTAATTTGACATCAACCACCTGGCAGGGGCAATGAGGGTCTTGGTTAGGAGCTTCCATACCTTGACCATATCGCACATCTGAGCACCGGCACCACTATGACCTGTTACAACAATTATGGTGCACATCTGGGCGTCATTGTATCATCAGCATTTCGGATTGCCAGCGCTGGGCTATACGGTATAGGCCACGATAAGACCTCCCTTCTCCTGTTGCTAAAGCTCGATCGGCCAGAAACACACCGTCTTCTCAGAAGCTTAAGTCACGCTAAAACTCAACGACGTTAGTTTCTACGGTATTGTCGTGAGGACCGAGATCGTATCCAGTGGCCGGGAAAGGATAGTCGGCTTTGATCGAACCAAGGCCACTTGACAATACAGAGCATCCAGTATCCCACTAAGTGGGAGTCGATGCGCTCAGCCCAAATTATGAAGCGCAAGGGCCATTCAAGCCTTAGAAACCCAGAGTTCTCATCTTCCTCGTTCTTCTCAACCCGCGGTCACAAGAAAACACCGCATCTAACCTTTCATCTCCATACTAATGTCCAGCACTCATCTAACCTTAATATAACAAGCGGATATGCCGAAGACATACCAGGCCATCTTCGTTATGCTCGTTTGGGTCTATTTTCTTCAGATGATCCGCCCAGCCAGCCTCTCCCACAATACACACTCACACCATCTAAACCCCCGGGCTTGGTTCCAGCGCCATCTTCAGGCCCCCAAAGTACATGCGTCTCGAAGGAATCAATTACCACTAATGGTGGTTATTACACTCGTTGGAAAACTAGCATGTAATCCTTTCCCGTCATCCTCATCGTTAAGGTCCTCTACCGTTATCCTCCTGCGGCATTGGAAGCCAGGGCAACCCGTTCGGACTGCTGACGTGTTTGGCAAGATTTTTCTGCTTACCGGCCTCCTAACCACCCTCTGCGTGCTCTTCTTTTACCGGATCTGAACGATGACGTCTCTTCTGCTCGGTCCCTGACCGCCAGGGGAGCGAGCCAGACTGGAGTCGGAGCCCGGTATCCAAGTGGTGCCAAATCATTGAGGCCTTTCTCGACATCAAGAACCCCTTTTTCTTCAGGATAGCTTTTGAGAACAATCTGAGTGCCCAAATTTGTGTTACATTTCGGCCGCCTACCCTCAGTGGGTTTGGCTCCAGCAAATACACGACAACGCATCTCAACGTTTCCTTCAGCACCATCGGGTAACGGCATGGGCGGCGGCGTAAACGCGGTGGAAGTCCTTGAGCTATTGTTGATCCTCATTCCAATCCTGACCGGACTAGTGCAACTATATGTTTTTCCACGGGACTCGATTCATCTTTTCGAACTGCTTGTTGGCTTCTAGGTACGTTTCAGTCTTCACCTTCAGCTACAAAACGCTCGTTGTCCCCTGGATCTTGGCCAACACGGCAGGGCAGACCAAAATTCTACCTCCATGGCCCTGTACAGTGCAATGCTGTACCGTCGGCGGGCACCATCATTAGCCTGCTGCTTTTTACTGTGGCCAATGCCCCTGTATACCTGACTAAGCTCCGGAGCACCATGGGCGTGTTCTCTGCCTTAGACGCTATCCTCCTGCTGCAGATCGGCAATTTATTGTTGCTAAGCCGGCTGCAAGTCCGACGGCGCTTACGGAACAGCAAGCCCGCTATCATCCACAGCTATTCGATGAAAGGCGAATATGTGGACATGGATGTGGGGTAATCGGAGACAGGATATTCGCGGACCTGACGGACGGGGAAAACGACAAGTTCGTCTATGTTTACTGGCGAGCTACGACAGTGGTGCTGAAGTACTAGCGCCGGTCGTGCCGCCGTAAGCAGTGTCCAGACTACGGGTCTAGCAGACTCTCAACTTCGCTTCCGCCTCGATCAGTCAGAATTTTTCATTAGTGTATCCCAGGCTTACCAGCGCTCAGGGAGTGCGGCGTGGACGCAGCCATGGTGAACGGTGCTGTACATTATAACTCCACTAGAGCATCCTCTTGGTAGCTTTGGACCCCGCTTGGTCGAAGCCATGCATCCCGGCTAAATACAGAGTGGAGCTGTTGGAATACTTGCCATGCCCCTCATCCGCCAGGCTGGAGGATGTAACGACTTCGTCTCTTTACGAACGCTTGCGCGACTCACCATCTCGACTTACCGGTCACAGCACATCGACACCATGCCGCAAGTCCGCAATCCCATCCTCCCGGGCTTCAACCCAGACCCGTCAATCCTCCGGGTCGGGGACGACTACTACATTGCCACGTCGACGTTTGAGTGGTATCCGGGCGTGCAGATTCACCACTCGCGCGACCTCGCCAACTGGGACCTGGTTGTTCGACCCCTGAACCGCAAGAGCCAGCTAGACATGCGCGGGAACCCCGACAGCTGTGGTATATGGGCTCCGTGTCTTACACACGACGGTGACCGTTTCTGGCTCGTGTACACGGACGTGAAGCGTAAGGACGGCTCGTTCAAGGACACGCACAACTACATCGTCAGCGCACCCGCTATTGAGGGTCCCTGGTCAGATCCCATCTACATCAACTCGTCCGGATTTGACCCATCCTTGTTCCATGACGATGACGGCCGCAAGTGGTTCGTTAACATGTTGTGGGACCACCGCCGGCGCCCATTGCTCTTCGAGGGCATCATTCTGCAGGAATTCGACGCGAAGGCTGGCAAGCTGGTGGGTCCCCGCAAGAACGTGTACCAGGGCACCGATTTGGCGCTTGTCGAAGGGCCGCATCTGTACAAGCGCAACGGGTGGTACTATCTGCTCACCGCAGAGGGCGGCACAGGGTATGAGCACGCCTGCACGTTCGCCCGCTCACGCGACATCTGGGGTCCCTACGAGACGCACCCCCAGAAGTATGTCCTGACATCCAAGGATCACCCGCACGCGGCATTGCAGCGCGCGGGTCACGGTGATATCGTTGATACCCCTGATGGTCAGACCTACCTGGTGCATCTGACGGGTCGGCCGACGACGCAGTTCCGCCGCTGCGTACTCGGACGCGAGACGGCGATCCAGGAGGCATATTGGGGCGATGATGACTGGCTCTACGTCAAGAACGGCCCTGTCCCGAGCCTCTTTGTGGACCTGCCTGGCGCCCGGAATGACGAGCCGTACTGGGCCGAACAGCGGTATACCTTTGAATCAGGTCTTCACAAAGATTTTCAGTGGCTGCGCACGCCAGAGCCGGACCGCATCTTCAGCACTGAAGGCGGGAAGCTAACGCTCATTGGTCGTGAGAGCATCGGGTCCTGGTTCGAGCAGGCGTTGGTTGCGCGACGCCAGACGCACTTCTCGTTTGATGCCGAGACCGTCATCGACTTCTCGCCCTCGGACGAGCGCCAATATGCCGGGCTGACGGCCTACTACTGCCGCTACAACTTCTTCTATCTGACCGTCACGGCGCATTCCGACGGCCAGCGCGAGCTGCTCATCATGGCGTCGGAGGCGTCATGGCCACTCGGCGGCCTCCGCTTCCCTTTCCCGGAACCCGTCCAGATTCCAAACCAGGGTAAAGTCAAGCTAGCCTTGACCATCCGAGGGAGAGCACTGCAGTTCTACTATGCGCTCGAGGGCGAGGAGCTCAAGAAGGTTGGGCCCGTGTTCGATGCGAGCATTGTGTCGGACGAGTGCGGGGGTCACCAGGCCCACGGCAGCTTCACCGGTGCTTTTGTTGGCGTTGCTGCTTCGGATATGAATGGGCTAGCCGAGAGGGCAACCTTTGATTATTTTGTATACCGCCCAGTAAAGCATCAGAGCGACCGGTACGAGATTTGAGACGGTGCAATATGTAGCAGAAGAATTTAAACTTCGATGTGGCCTCTAAATTGTTTCTTGCTAGAACCCTTTAGCCATTTTAGCATAGCACCACCGGGCGATCTATAGCGGCCTCAGACGCAGGAAAGCATCCCCCTTTGTCGATACTTAAGTACTCATCACCTCAGAAAAAAAGAACTTGGCAAAACAACCATACAATTGGACCAAAGCGAGCACCTCTAGGTTACAAAGACCGAGGCCAATCAAGGCTCGAATTGTGGAACCAGGTTCTCTGCGAACCAGGAGCCTTTGCCATTAAACTGACAGGCCAAGAGGGGCATCCCCATCTTCCGGGCAATCCTAGGTAGTCAGCTAGTGCAACTAGATGGTGTGGGCAGCACAGCATCGATATTAAACGGCAATCCAGAAAACTACATTCTCGTTACAGTTTGGTAGCAGGCATAGAGCTAGAGTAAAGCTACTAGTACCTGTCGGAACTTGCCGTGTGGGAACAACCCCGGGGGCAATTTCCCTCGGCCTTCAACTGGTGCCCAGCAGCGCCCACTTGGTCAGATTTTACAACGGACATGACAATATACGCCTTCATTTCAATGACTTTGAATTTGGGTGGAATCGTGCCATTTTGATGCCAAATCCATCCGCGCAGTGGTTCCAACAGTACCTACCTTAGCTTCATGACATTTGACATCCCACTCCCTTAACTGATATTTTAGTGCAAACTCAGTATCAGTGGTAGCGATACCGCTACCAGAGTTCGACTCGAGTGATTTTCAATAAGTACCTACAAAAAGTATCAATTCTAAAACTTATATCCCCAGAGATGATATGACACCGCAGAATTACGGCGCCCAAGAACCTATTCGAGTGATGAGACTGCCGGCCTCCTCAGGACGGAGAGTGGCTACATTATATAGCAATGAGTAATTATTTTGTCTGTGGTGTAATTCAGGCACCGTATTCCGGTAGTATGCTTCCGTGCAGAGAAAAGGGGGCTCAAGGGAAGCCGGCCCGAATTGTCATCCTAGTACTAGTAGTAGTGTGTAGATACAGTATCTTCGAAAGCAGTCTCAAACTCTTTGTCTGATAATTCGAAGCACCGAATCTGGCCGTGTCACTGCCGCATCCAGTAGCAGCTAACTGCGAAGAAGATCCCAATAGCATTCCAGTGCCGCATGCGTTCTTTACGCACACCATGATATAGTCAATGACGCTCACTTTTCTTTATTCGAGCCGGTGCATTTCTAGGAAGCTTTCCCTGTAACCCACGTCACACGGTTTGTTGATTTGCTTTGCAGTAGTGTCCCAACCATCGAGCTGCAAACATCACCAAGCTACAGCTATCGAGTCCATTCTAGCACGTTCAAAGGAACAACCCACCATTAGTAACTATGGGAGCTGTATCGAGAATGCTTTTAGTCCTCCTCCGCATTGGACAGCTTGCCTCGGGCGCGATCGTGCTAGGGTTGCTTTCGCGCTTCTTTTACCTCCTCAACGACACAGCACCCGCGGACGATGCAGGCGCCATCGAGCCTAACGGACGCCTCATTTACGCGACTGTCATTGCGGCACTGACCATCATTGCCGCCCTCATCTTTATGCCGCCTCTTGCTTACTCTTTCTGGTCGTGGCCCATTGACTTCTTATTCTCCGTTGCCTGGCTTGCTGTATTCTGTTTGTTAGAAACCGTAAGCTGACCTGCCAAGGCGAAGGCTGACGCGAGATATTGACCGCTTGCAGCTGACGGGGGTTAACACGTGCGGCTCGGGTTGGTTCATCAGCTATTGGGGCTACTATTGGGGTCGTTGGTACCGGAAGGGAGAGCCGGGCATCGATGTGAACCGTACCGGTTGCTCAGCCTGGCGCACCATCCTCGCATTTTCATTCATTCCCATATTCCTCTACTTGCTAAGTGGTTTTCTGGTAGGCCGTCCCTCTCAAATGGCCCAGCGCCGGCTAACCGGGGGCGCCAGGGTATCTATTGGACACATGAATACGGGGGGGTTGCGGCGAGGAGCAAGGGGTTCCTACGGTAAGCCTTTGGCCAGATAGGTAAATCATCGCTCCTAACGAGCTTTGCTACGATAGGAGACACCGAAATCGGTTCACTCGCTCTTCAGCAGGTAGTCCTGCTGGCGTTGCCGGGACCGCAAACCAGCCTCAGCCCACACAGCCGGGCCAAACTGCGCCAGCTACTACGGTTTCGCCGGCTACACCTATGACAGCCGCGGCAGGAGGCGCCTCGTCTCAAGTCTAGATGTTGCTGTTGGCTATGACTCAATTGTTAGTTAATCAAGCGACAGATAGATTTATCCTAGTTCCTCATGCGATAGGACAAGAGGCTACCGGCTATCTGGCCAAGTTTTATTTTTGGGGCCGTTAGGTTCCCTGACTGTTAAGTCTCTCGTCTCACTTACGTGCTCCCTCATAAGAGCCGTTATTCCGTACCGGTCTGGACTTATGGTTGCATCGCGTTGTGACACTCCAAGCAGATCCTAACAAGGTTGGCTTATTCCGATCTGACCAATATTGTTACCTGCCAAGCAGGGAAGAGGGTCTCCGTCATGATCTTGCCACCCGTTAACATTTGCGCTCAGCGTTGGTGATACAATCTATTTTCATGCCCTAATTAAGTACCAGAATGATAACGCCATGCGCGCAGGATGTCAGGAAATGGACGAAATCCTTTTTCAATGCCGAGTAACAAACGAGCGGCTGCTCCTGACATGTGTTAGATTCCGCCCATGTCTACTGGTAAATGAAAGCGTCGCATCAGGCTTGGGCACGGCCGTCCTTGCTGGCTTTTTGGTTGATAGGGGGTAGCACCCGGTTCCGGTTCGGGAAGTTTTATTGCCTGCAGCGCTCGCCGGGGCCGAACCACGGGACCACTGAGGTATCCCTGGTCATGCAGCTGTCGTTCCATGGTTCCAGGGCTTTGCCTTAGCTCCTATTGGACCAAACCGAACCAACTCCCCCAATAGTCATTGCCAATACCACACTACGCAGCACTGCAGCCCACCGCGGCCATCCCCATGTGGTGATTTCGCCGTCCCCCATCCACTCGGCGGACATAGCGTGATGATGATGCTTGATCCAGCGCCATGGGACGGCCTGGATATGCGCAGGACGGCACTTCCGTGTTTCCCGACGCCTGTCCACTGGAAGACCATGGGGCTGATATCAACAGCGCGCCTTCGGGACAAGGAGCCGGCTGCGGAAGGGTCCCGAACAGGGTGCCATCTCGTTGTTGGATCGAGCGCCCAGCCCATCACGTAACGAAGCCAATCAATCCCAGCACAAACGGTCGGGGGGGCTTCCAGAATTCGTTAGAAGATTGAGCTATGTGTTCTTGGCAGCCGGCTTGTTGGACGAGGATGAGAAGCAGCGCTGATCATGGCGAGTCCTCCTCGGTACAAATACGGCGAGGTCACGGCGAATCTTAGCCTCACCTCCACCTCATCCCCACAGTTCCCCGACGTCGAAAGGAGATGGCGCTGTCTAAGTTGTCGATCGTCGCTAGCCTCCTGCAGCTGATTGGGGCAGCGGAGGCATTTAGCGTGCCTGCTCGCCCGATCGCTCGCTCGACAATCGTCGACCGAGCAGATGGCCTGCTGCCGGAATACGACTACATCATCGTCGGTGGCGGTACCTCTGGTCTAACTGTGGCAGACAGGCTAACTGAAGATGGGAGATGTATGTTTCTTACTGTTACCTTGGTTAGAGAAACCGCTGACACCCGCAGACTCTGTTCTGGTCCTCGAGCGAGGAGTCTTCAGTGAGGTAACCCCTACCAGCAGGCTGCCGGCGGCGCTAATCGTCGAACAGAAAACTCGAGCACCGTGACCACCGTCAACCTCGGCTTCTGGGGGCTTACGGACCCGTCGTTGACTATCAACATCAGCTCCGTGCCACAGACGGCGCTGAACAACCGTAGGATCGATGTCATCGTCGGCGGCGTGCTGGGTGGAAGCTCAGCCGTGAACGGCATGCAGGTCGTTCGCGGGCAGAGGGAAGACTACGACCGCTGGGGGTCGTACTTTGGGAAGAGGTCCGAGTGGAGTTGGGACGGCCTCCTGCCGTACTTTCAAAAAGTGAGTTAAAAGTTGACGCCATCGCTCTCTTGTTTCAACCCTAACAAGTCCGCAGGCATGGAACTTCCATCCGCCTAGCGCAGAACTGGCCAGCGAGTTTGACATGAAGTACGACGCGCGCTACTGGGGGAACACGTCCGGGGTGCATGCCTCGTTCCCGACTTTCACCTGGCCTTTCCTTAGTGAGTCTCATGTGTGGGCGCGCTTTTGCCGCAGCTGACCGGAGAACAGAAACGGAGATGGCTGCGTTTGGAGACATCCCTGGTGTTAATTACCCCTCTGATTCGGGCTCTGGCGAGACCGGTGCATACTGGCATCCCTCGTCCGTAGACCCGAGTGTGATGCTCCGGTCATTTACGCGCCCCGGCCATTGGGACGGCATTGAGGCGGCTCGCCCTAACTACCATACCCTGACTGGGCATAAGGTGCTAAAGGTCCTGTTTCAGGGCAAACGAGCGAAAGAAGTCCTCTTCGTGCCCGCGGGCGCAACAGACCAGAGCGAGGCTCAGACCGTCAAGGCCAAAAAGGAGATTATCCTGGCGGCCGGTGCAATTCACACGCCGCAGGTGCTCCAGGCTAGCGGTGTAGGGCCAAGGAAGTTTCTAAAAGATGCTGGCGTGCATGTCGTTGTTGATTCTCCGGGTGTGGGAAGCAATTTCCAGGACCAGCCGTTCCAGATTGCCCCTTCTTTCAATCGTGAGTTTCTTCCCCGGCTCCTTCTCCGATGTCTCTAACAGCTGTAGTGTCTCTTTTCAATGTCCATCCGGACGTCACCGACATGTTTGTGAACCAGACCTTCATCGCCGAGGCGCAGGCCCAGTTCGATGCGAACAGAACCGGGCCCATGACTATCGCGTCTGGAAACTGCGGCAGCTGGCTCTCTCTGCCTGTCATTGCGCCCACAACGTTCGAAGATATCGCGCGGCGGTATGAGGCCCAAGATCCAGCGGCTTACCTCCCTCCAGGCACGCACAGAACTGTCATCGCCGGCTACCAGGCTCAGAAGGCGGCCATCGCAAAAGCGATGCGAAGTAGGGACTCTGCAGCGTATAACTTTTTCCTCCGCGGCTCATTCGAAGAGGGTTCCATCGTCTACCTGCATCCTCTAAGCCGCGGTACTGTCAACATCAACCCAGCCGACCCCTTCTTCTCGCCTCCCGATGTGGATTACCGGGCGCTCAGCAACCCTGCCGATCTCGACGTGCTCGTCGAGTTCACACACTTCACACGCAGGTTCTTCACGGAGACAAGGCTCAAGGACTACGGTCCTGTCGAGCTCCGCCCCGGTGCCAACGTAACGACGCCAGAGCAGATCGAGGAGTGGCTCCGCGGGGTCATGAACCCCTCGTGCTTCCATCCCATTGGCACTGCGGCCATGCTGCCCCGGAAGCTCGGCGGCGTCGTTGATGAGAAGCTGCTGGTGTATGGCGTTAAAGGCCTGAGCGTCATCGACGCCAGCATCATGCCTGAGTTTCCGGGCTCTTACACACAGCAGACGGTGTATGCTATTGCTGAAAAGGCAAGTTTATTGACACGCTCTGCTCGGCGCAGGCTAACATCAAACAGGCAGCGGATCTCATCAAGGCTAGGGCATAAAACCGGGGTACTATTAAGAGCATATACTAGATTACTTGATCGAACACATCTGTTGCATAGTGCTAATTTTGTATTCCCGCAATAACTCCAGAGTGCAACCTGCAGACTCGTCCGTAAATGATCCTGCCAAACATGAACTTAGCTTCTGTAGTCTACGGACTAGAGCCCACTGGCCTCGAAGTCGTCGGTCCAGTCATAATTAAGACTTGCTGCGTTTCGTATGGCTAGAGTAACTTTCATGTGATACCGTGATTGTGACGATAGCTGGTCAGACTGCAGTTAGATTTCCCCTTACAGCATTCGCTGCCATACGCTGGAATGGGCTCTAATAAGTACCTACTTCTGACTCGGCGTAGGCAGATACCACAATCACGAGGGTTCCAACCAGGTCGGTTTCTGCCCTGCTAAACGCCTGCATATATAATTCTTGGGTTAAGTGCCGAGTATCTGCTTGGACTAGGAGCTGTAGTGGTTGGGATGACCTAGTTTCACTGTATAATTAATCGTAGCTAGCCGGGGCGGTAGATTCCGAAGACGTCCCCTTAGCACGGAAGCCGTCCCACAATGTGTAGCTTTGGCACCGCCTCCTTATAGCTGCCCGTCCCGTTATCATTATATTATCGCGCCATGGGACTCTCAAGGATTTAGAACGCTGAAGACCTTGGCGGATGCGACGTAAGGCTGTGAGCGAAAATTAAGTGGTACGTCGTGGTACAAATTTGCGACAGTAATCAAAGCAGGTTCGTTTTTGGTAACGGAATGTTTTGAACCCAATGCATTCTCACAGTAGCGCGTTATTCTACACCTGAATCTGTTACGTTGAACCTCTTTCTCCTATGCCATCATCAAATCCCCTCTACGTCCATTTCCTAAGCTCCGTCTCGGTCCAAGCCCAAAGTTTATTTCCAAGTTCCGAGTCTTTGCTCGCCTTCGTTGCCATCGTGGATAGATCGCCGACCGGCTCATAAAAGGCACCTGGTTTGATGCTGTCCCGTGGGGCGGCAATGGCCCATAACAAATTGTGGGTGCCCTCTTCAGGTGTCTTCATCTTGCCGATGTTGGGAATATAGACCAGCGCCCGATCCAACAGCCCCAGGTCTGTCACCAAGCCTGTGGTAACAACGCCAGGCGTGAGACTCAACGACAGGATGCTTGGATAACGTTTTGCCAGTTCCCGAGCGTAGAGCATGTTAGCTAACTTGCTCTGCCCGTAGCGCAGCCAGCGCCCTAGTACGGCCATCTCCTGGGTTGTCTTGAGTTTCGCGAACTGGATGCCACCTGGCGGCGTTCCTCGCCATGCCACGCTCGTCACCATGACAATGCGGACATCGGAGCCGTCACTAGCGGTCTTCTCTAGCAGCGGCAGTAACTTCTGTGTCAACAGCGCATGTCCGAGGTGGTTCGTCGCAAAATGTATCTCATAGCCATCTCTGGAGAGGCTGGCCGGCTTGGCCATGATTCCTGCATTGCACACTAAGACGTCGAGGCGTGGGAGCTCCGATAGAATCCTTTCTGCCGCGGCTTTGACGGACGCAAGGTGTGCGAGGTCGCACTGCACGAATGACACGCGGACCCCTGGTACAGCGGCTTGTGCACTCGAGATAACGGATTGGGCCGACTCGGGGTTGCGTCCCGTGAAGAGGAGCTGTGCGGGATTGTGCCGGGCAAGCTCGATAACTGTCCCTGAACCCACCCCAGCGGTGCCTAGAGGTTATGCTGTTAGCGCCAGGTACTTGTTTCTAGCATTATTGTACCTCAATCCAGGGAAAAGGACGAGGGGGACGGGTCCTGCAACTCACCACCAGTGATCAGGATGACCTTGCCAGAAAGATCTGGAACATCTCTCTTTGGGTCAAACGGTACGCCCGGCATACTTGTAAAGCAACAGAAGACTAAATAACACTCGATAATTATTGGCCGTTCTGCGGGGAACTGGAGATCAGGAACATTTTATCTTTCCGAACGACGGTTGAAGGAAATATAAAGGTTGTTCCTGTAGGTGATCCCAGGCAGATTAGACTTGACGTGTTCCAACCCAACAGTTTTGCTCCCTTGTCAGTGGCGCATGTGGACTGTGCCTGCTCATTACTCCTTGGCCCCCAACTTCAGCACTGATTAAGTTCGGGTTTGAACATAACCCCGACACCGAACTGTAGCAGCAAACGGCCTCTGTTTTCTCTCCGTGTCTACTGGCGAACTTCTTGAGGGCGGTGTGGCGCCTAATTAGGAAGCCAAGAGAGTACAGTCCGCATCTTCCTCCGATTTCCTCATAATTATCAGGCATCGCATCCACATTATGTTAGCCTCGGCGACTACAAATCGTGAGATGGTTACTACCAGCGGTATGAGTTTGGCGTACATGACTATTACTCAAGTGCGTCTCCTCGACACTCTTTCGGGTCCCATCCGTATTGAGGCGCGGAGCGTTTTTCTATTCGACAAACATATTCATCATCATCGCAGGGATACCCCAGGCCCTGATGATTATGCAACGAGCCAACACAAAAGTGTCGACTCATCCATTCATATCCGCACAGGCGCCTGCTCCACGGCTCTGACATGTTGACCGGTGCGATTCTCGATCAGTGGGATGTAACAACTGCTAATATATCGAGTCGAGCCAACGCCAACCGAAACTGCAATCCGTAATAAATAGACGGTGGGAATTCCAGCTGCAGAAAAGTCCAGCGTAAGGCGAGCTTCACTGTGTCCACTTAGGTTGGAGGCCTGGATCAAAAGCAGGTTGGAATATTGGGGATGCATGCCAGTCGTTTCCCGAACATCTCGTCGGCTGTTTCAGCCCCCACCAACACACTAATTATGTTTTAGGTCAACGTGCTGATGCTAGAAATAATTAGTAGCCTCTTTTCTCATCTACAGTACGTTACATTGCGCGAGAACAAAGATGGTCTTCTTCCCGGAAAACCGCTGTCATTCATGATTCAAATGCCTCCGGCCTTGGCTCGCGTGACAATGGCGGTCGACGCGATCGCCGGGCCCTTGCATCGCCAAGTGGTTTGTATCGAGCCAGTAGAGTCTGGACAAGAGGCGCCGAAAGGACACTGAAGGGGCTGACCGCGCGTTGGCCACGAGACCTTCCCTATGAGGAGCTGTAGCCTCATGGCAGTAAACATCCTAAAACTGGTTGGCGGGATACAAATAAGTACGCAAGAGAAACCTGACGATGCAGAGACAATATGATGGTGCATTGCTGCATGAGGTTTGGGACATTGCCGTGTGGAAAACCTTTGACTTTGCGGAGCTGACTTGGCTACCGCACCGTTGGCGATTACATTCTATCAATGGCCCTCCACACTCTGTTGGAAGGACCAAGTGTATATTATGGCTAGATATGATGGTTTCTTGTCCTCAACCGGTAACAGTCTCTAGCTTGGCGTTCTGTACTACAGTAGTACTGTACCTTAATTAGGAGACAAAGCAATTGGCGGGATTGGAGCATAAGCAAGCCGGCAATTGATGCATGTCTACGGATATTCCGTACCCGCAACCCCGCCTCTGCAAAGGGCATGCTGGATGCGATCATCACCGACGCGGGCCCTGCAGGCAAGCGGTGGTAGTGCATACGGCTCAGACCCGCCCGTCTTCCACGAACGGAGAGCGCCTCAGCCGTCTTGGGTTCAATAAGCTAGCTCCTCACTTTACCTTCCTCCTCTCACCAAGGCAATTCTGTCCCCAATTCCATACCTACATGACCTAGATTAGTGTTAGCTACCGACATAGTAAACAGCATACAACCTTGTCACGACGAACCACCTTCTCAACCATTGGCATTCGCACCATGCTCCTGCTCCGAGCCAGCCGGCAGTCGCTCCAGCTCACCCCGCTCGCTGCCCCGCTCATCAGGGGCGGCCTCATATCACAACATGGCAATATCCGCCACGCCCGTCGCCACGCCCGTCCTTTCTCCAGTGACCCTTCTGGCCGTCCAACACGCACGGCGATTGTCACAGGCGCCGCACGCGGCATCGGGCGCGCCATTGCCGTCCGCCTCGCACAGGACGGCTACTCCATCACAGCCAACGACCTGCCCGCCCTGCAAGACGAGCTCGACACGCTAACGGCTGAGCTGCAATCGGCCTATGGCGTGCGCGCCTACACGCACGTAGCCGACGTCTCGTCGCCCGAGCAGGTCGGCGAGCTCGTGCGCGCAAGTGTCGACACCCTCGGCCCGCTCAACACCATGGTCGCCAACGCCGGCATCGCCCAAGTGAAGCCCCTGCTAGAACTAACGCCTGACGACTGGAAGCGCATGTTCGAGGTGAACGTCGCGGGTGTGCACTACTGCTTCCAGGCGGCAGCACGGGCCATGATAGCCCAGGCCGAGGGCAAAGCGGAGGGAGACAGGCTCGCCGGCAAGCTGATCAGCGCGGCGAGCATCGTGGCTTTCAGGCCATTCGCGCAGCTTGGCCACTACAGCGCGAGCAAGTGGGCGGTCAGGGGATTGAGTCAGGTGTATGCGATGGAGCTGGCCAAGCACAAGATCACGGTGAATGCCTATGCGCCAGGGATTGTGGATACCAAGATGTGGGAGCTTATTGACTCTGGTCTGGGAAAGAAGGAGGGGAAGGCCAAGGGCGAGGTGATCCGGCAGTATAGCGACCAGTTGATTGCCCTCGGGAGGACCAGCGTGTCCGAGGACGTGGCGGGCCTGGTGTCATTCTTGGCGAGCAAGGACGCCGACTACATTACTGGACAGACGTACATTGTTGACGGCGGAATTATCTACACCTGATTAAGTTTAAATCCTGTCATGGGGCACGGATCTCGGCGGCTTAGGAACCGACCAATTCAAACCACCGTATCTTGGGAGTCTTTGCTCCGGGTCTGGACATATGAGTCGTTCAGGTGGAAAAGAACCAATGACACGATACAGGCTTCGGATTTCTCAATGTCAAGCCCTGAAATCGGGCCGAGACTTGACACAAGTAGCACAGCCCGACCCTCGAATAGGTGCTGAACACATCCGCTCTAGCACAGCCCCAACCTGCTTCGTCATGTTCAAAACTTTGACCGCCGCCGCCTGATGCCTCCTATGGCAGCACCGTGATAAATTCTGATATGGAGGGACATAAAACCAAACAATGTTGGGAGTGCCGCCGCCGGCGGTTGGTGTGTGATTTCACCCGTCCAGGATGTCGAAAATGCCAAGTCAGGGGGGTGGCCTGCCCAGGGTATGATGGCAGAAAGCTCAGGTGGCTCCAGCCGCATCAAGTAAATGCCAAAGGACCGTTGAAATGGGTTGTGCCTCGGCCACCGGAACCCGAGAGCAACCGGGAGATGGGCGCGATTTTCGAGGCCATCGAGTATTGTAAGCACACCCTCCCATCGCTAAGCGGTGCGCTGATTTTTTTATCCGACCTAGACAATGTGCACATTTCTCCCGATCTGGTCGCAACAGGCGCCGGTGGACCTCGGAATCCCTACTTTATGCACCATTTCGCTGTCCCCTCCCTGCCTCGCTCGTGCACCCAGAGTCTGATATGCACGGCACTGTGCCATCGCGTCCTGCAGCTGAGCGATGCGCCTGCATCAGCCCAAGCACAATTGGCTCAGCGGCTCCAACGGCATCGTGGCGAGGCTCTCCGGGCTTTGGCGGATGACCTGGGCCGTACCGAGAACCAGACCACCGACTCGACGCTCGCAGCTGTGCTACTTCTTCTCCTGGTCGAGGTAGGTAACCGCGGTCGGCTTCTTGGAGACTATGTCTGACTTGGCTCAGATCCAACAGTCCTTCACCCCGAACTGGCGGCATCATAGCAACGGGGCGGCCACCATGATCGAGATGAAGGGTGGCTTGAGTGATCTAGTATTCTCGAGGCCTTCCCTGCGCCCCCTGCTTCGGTATTATTCCCTGTACGTGGCACATGGCACACCACACTTTATTGTACCACAAGACTGACGCGTCCAGCATTGAGGTAATGGGGAACACAACTTCACCCAAGGTTGGAGTCGACTCGGCCCGCAACCATCTCGAGCTGACCACCTTGATCCCGGTCCTGTACGGCAATGGCCTCGCGACCTGTTTCCCTTGCCCTCCTGATCTCTTCATCGAAATCATACATATCAACCATCTACGGTCACAGCTTCCCGCGGCCGCCATGACTGCAGGTGTGGATGCGGCGGCGCTGAGACAGGACAAGTTTACGACAGCGTTGGGCATACTCCGGCGCATCCGGGCGTTCCAGATCGACAAATGGGCAGCCGAGGTTGGATTTGACAGCGCTGGAGAGCGAGTAGGCTTCGGCGGCTGGCAGACCATTGCTTACATCTACCAGTCAGCCATCACCATTTACTGCATTGCTTCGCTTCTGTACGACAATGGCGAAGGTTGCTCTGGCGGGAATATGGACCCGTACCTGGGTCCCCGCGAGGTGCTGTTTAAGGCTAGAAACGTGTGCCGCTCAGTTCTGCTTGGCCGCTTGCGCGAAGCTAGCAGGAGCACACAGCTCCGCAAACTGGTTCTATGGCCGCTGGTTGTCGCCGGAATTGAGGCAGAAGACAACAGCTCGAAGCACTTCGTATTGGAGGAGCTCAAGTGGATCAGCAACTCTCTGGGCACAGCTACGCCACTCATAGCAAGGGACTTTTTGGAGCAGCATGTATGGAGACGTACGAGAGGAGTTTGGGACGGTCTCTTCGATCAGTCTTATGTGTTTGTATTGTAGCCGGAAGGAGAGAGTTGGGTAGTCTCCTGCTGTTTAGCAGCCAAATTCCTGCTCAATTCCTGATATTCTACAATCAGGGCCAGAAAGTGGTGAATTATATCCATTCCACACACACACGCACACACACACAAACGTTGTCGCGTCCCACAACACACCTCCCAATCCTCCTACTTCAAATAGCTTGAACCACAACTTTGTCAATTCTGGGCAACAATGGGCGCCTTTTGGTCCGCGTTTCTCCGATCGACCAGCTTGGTTGATAGGCTCACGGAAGCTTCCGGGTACCCCCCCGGCAAATAAGCTGTTTTCTTGGCCTTCAATCGTTCCTATTGAGGAAGGATTCGCGCGCACAATGTCCGTCTTACCTGGTGGGAGATGCGTCATAACGCCGCATCCCTAATGATACCTACCAAGCTGGTCCCGAGAACGACAGCTTACCTATCTTTGTCGGTTGCGAGGTATGTGTACATAAGTATATATAGAGAGAGATAGCCTTCTTCGTAAACATGACGAGACAAACACATTTGAATCATCGAGCGCACAACATGGTCATCTAATTAACTACTGCATCTACAGTACTACTTTCCAGCATGGCTGCCTTGACTCGCTGTCTGCTTTTCGCTTTGTTCTTAGATTCTCCGCGTGCATTTGCCGCCATATTTCATAATTCGAGCCCACTTCATCCACGAATTCTCGCCGACACGAACCGAGATGGAGTTGTCAACCACCTTGACGATCCTAACAAGCACGTTTGGACGGCTCGCCGCGGGGCTATCTTTCTCCCAAACATCGGCGACTCCATTGGCCGGTGCTCAGCCGTGGACCTGACTGGAGAGCCGCTGAGCAATGACGAGCTCTGGCGCTGTCATGACGCATCTGGAGATCGCCTGCTCACTGCGAGCCTACGCTACGCCGCTCCCTTGCTGACGCTCCCGATGCAGGGCGTCTCCGATGATGCAGTGGGCCACGTATATACCGAGCCCAGCCATACCCGTGACAGGGTCCGCATCTTCTGGGATGCCATTGACAGTGCGCTTGTCGACCGCCAGCTCTCTTTCAATGCGAGTAGTCTGCGAAGAGGTATCTCCCTTCGAATTGACGGACGCGAGCTCGTGGCAGACTCGTCCGTCTGGGATGGCTCGGTCAGGGTTGTGTTTGAGGTCTCGGATGGGGAGCATACGGCACGCGACGTGGTAGCTTTGAAGCAGGCTCCGGTTCTGCTTCATCACCACCTGCAGCAACCTGAAGTGGTCCTTAGCACTGCTGCAGAGGCAGGGTCTGTTTGGCAGGCTCATTTCCTCAGTGGCCTGCAGGAGGCGGTCGACGAAGTGCCAATAGCCCTCTTCAACCAGAGCACCGACATCTGGGCCCAAGATTTTCTCGAACCCGGGTACGCCAGCATGCCCGGCCCGACGGGCCCGATCTCCATCCGCGTCCTCCTCCGGTCCGCGCAATCCACACGCGATGCAGGGCGGCAAGTCTTTTCCCAGCTCCGAGGCCCCGGAGCAGGCGGATTCCAGCCAGGTCGGGGATCTGGCTTCGGCTTCGAGGAGATCAACTCGGGCGGAAACATCGAGACGATCCCGCCATACACGTCCCGGTCGGGTAAGCGCTGGGCAAGTGGTCGTGTCATCATGGGCACACACTTTGGCACCTACCCAGCTTCGTCAATGGTCCGCTTCCTCCAAAGCCAAGGGGCTCAAGACCCCCTCTTCCTCGAAACCGGCTGGCTTCTAGTCGGCCACGTCGACGAAATGGTCCAATTCCTCCCGTCAAACAACACTCTCGGCTTCACAATCGCCGTAGCGGACACCAATTCCGCAATTGCCCTGCTCCGCAAAGCGCAGTCCTCCGGCCAGGACATACCCGTGGTGAGCTACACAGGCGATGCCACCCCGGATGAAACGGCCGTGTTCCTTGACCCGGTTCTGCTGCACAACACCACCGTCGCTTCCCTGCTCGCAGATGAGTCATTCCTCGCGACTAATGCCTACGCGCAGCGATACCTGGATGCAAACCTAGCCACCCTCCTCCGGGACCTGCCCCTCGGCGAAGCCGAAGTCCTGCGTGTCCCTACTCTCTTCGCAGACGTCACCTATCCCTTGCCGCCGACGCCAGACGGGCTGCCGCCGAGACTGAACGTGGCTCCCCCGGGAAAGAGACAGCTCAAGGCTATGTTGCCGCAGGCTTTGAACGGGCTGGTCTTGGGAAGGAAGTATGTCGCACCTAAGCAGTGGGGTCCGGTACTGGACGGGCGAGTTATCTTTGAGGAGGCGGTGAAGGAGGTTTACGGGCGAGCGGGAATGGAGGTGGCATGGGTGGACGACTACATGAGCCACCACGTCCGGGGCGGCGAGGTGCACTGCGGGACCAACACACTAAGGGAAGCGAGCGAGTGGTGGAAGTAGACGGTGAATGTATAGATAACCACTGCTAATGTGCCTGTTAATTAATTAGAGCGATTGGCGTCGCCTGCTAGAACCCACTTCTTTGCGTAGCGTCTTCTTCAAGATTGGGACTTCCACAGCTTCAGCCATTCCGTCCGCTCCAAGCTCAAAGACGAGCAGATCTACCGGATATCCACCGTACCGCATGATGTCCAAGGCGCCCCAGGATCCGCAGCGCTCCGCCGGCTGCCCACGAGCGCCAAATACCGCTCTAAAAGCCACCCTGTTGTCCGAAGTCAAGCGCATCGGGTACAACCACGCCCCCAGATCGCCACTCACTGAGCTACCTAGTGGCGTGCCGACGACCGCTAGCAAGTTAGTGCCATTGCTGACTAGTTTGGAAAGGAACAAGCCCGGCTCGCCGGGGTAGAGGGAGATCTCCAACGTGGAATCGTCTGGATGGGTGTAATTGCCTCCGAAGACAGCATCAGCCTGCTCCCTGCCGGCCTGCTCAACAGCTGCGAGCCAGACCTCAGACATGCGCCTCTCGAGATAGTTATATGTTGCGGCGACTGATGGCCCAGCCGCGAGAATTGAGTACCCAATCCCGTGGTCGGGCGATACGGCAAAGAAACTCAGATACTCGCCGATCACACCGTTTTTAGTGTACGTATCGACGACGCGCGTGTCGTACGTGGCAACTGGAATCCGGTGTATCTCCCACGGCTGGCCAATTGACAGCGAGACGTTCGCTGTGTGGGCGACTGGTTTGAGCCATTTGCGTGTCGTGTGAGCGGGGAGGAGCGTCGAGTTGAGGATCGAGCGGCCAAGCTTGGTAAGGTCCGCAGAACAGGAGACGTATGCGCCGGCACTGTCCGATCAGAACGGGTCACGGTCACCGGGGTGATGCACTCACGGAGCCTCCTCCCCAAATTCTAGCGTCCAGCCGTTCGCAACGATGGCGTTGCTGTCGTTGAGAGGAATTGACAGAAAAGTCCGATTCAGATTTAGAGGGCTCAACAGCCGCTCCTCGATCAAACGCGCAAATGGCTTCCCTGTAATATTCTCGGCTGCGTAACCCAGCAGCTGAAAGGCCATGTTGGAGTACGCTGGTGTGTGATAGGTAGGTGATATCGGGTACGACTGCCGTATCAGCGCGATCGACTCTGCTGAAATCAGCGAGGGACTCTGCGTAGGTACTGTAATAGGGCTGCTCTCACCCTCTCGTGTGCATGGCCTGAGTCCGGCTGTGCCGCACTGCACGATCTCAGACTCGTCCAAGGCCGGGAGTCCGGGAATGCCGCTCGGAATTAAAGGGGAAAGGTCTTCGAGGGCATCTGCGATTATCAGCTTCAACATCGTTTGGAAGAGCTAACTCGAATTCCTACAGTCCCGTGAGATGCCACCCATATGGCTAGCGAGAGATCCTAGAGTCACCTCGGACCAGACGGCTGAGTCAACTGTATTGCCAGATGTTGCAAGCTCGGGCACGTAGTCGGCAATTGGATCGTTCCAGTGTTTGTCCGAGAGTTCTGTCAACATTGTGTATACTGTCATGAGCTTGGAGATGCTGGCAATACGATAGAGCGTTTCGGCGCCAACCGACTTGTTGAAACCCAGACCAGTAGCGGTGTGGTAGCGCTCGTATATCGGAGTGTCCGAATAGGAAGAAAAGACCTGAATCGAGAAGCTAGTTTCATTGCGTAATAGGTCGCTCAAAAGTAACTGGGTAATCTCCTGGTCAAACGCAAGCCGCGCTGCATCGAGCACCGGAGACGACCCAGGATCAACAACATCCGGATATGCAGGGCCAAGGATTGGGCAGTTCTGGCCCAAGGAGAGCCCGGCTGCTGCGAGCACGGCAATGTAGGTCAGTGACCCCATCGATGCTGTTGCCGAGTAGGGTCTACTAGTATCCAATGATACTTTGAAGTTGTTCGTATTTTAGAGCATTTAGTTACCCAGCTAGCAGAGGTATCCAGGTTTTAATGCCTATCGGCTTGCCCCGGGAACCCGTGCCGCGTCCCGCAACAATCAGCACCTTGAGTCGGATAGGCACTCTCGGTACTGTACCCTATCGAGCAGTAAGCACGGGAGGTAATCGGCTCGCTCGGCTTCGCCACCGGAGACTGATGAGCTTATCCTGCACAGTATTACGGTACTTCACTTGATAGGGCAATCTAGCAGGAACGCATCCTAGTTTGTTTAAAATAGGTGTCGCCCCGCAGACCGGGCCGAAACGCGCACAATACCGTAACCAAAATAGACGCTCCAGGCTAAGAAATTGAATATCAACATCTCTAGCGAGTGAACTCAAACCATCGTGTATATTACCTACTGTTCTGCTAGCTGTGCTCTCTCCCTGCATGCTCGCCTGTCTATCTTACAACTCTATGCTGCAGATCTCTCGAACGCCGGTCTGTTATATCGACAAATTTTGCAATCCGAGCTACGTGATAACCGCGGCTTTTCCACCGACATAACCGCGTTATCTCATTGCCTTCAATATTCATTACCGGTACCACACGTATTATATCCTAATAAACAGCGAAAAGTTGACTGTCCGCAAGGGGTACTTGCAGTGCCCGGCTCCTGGTGGGTCCGATCAGGGTACCTTGCGACTGCTTCGTCACTAATGGTGCCAAATCTCCTCGTTCCCAGTCCTGCCTTAACGGAACTTCAACTTTCCGCCCCATAAGGAGAATCTGCAAGTTTGAACAATGACGAAATCACCGCAGTACCAAATCCAAAGGATACTAGTAACAATGCAGCTTAGATTTGGCTGGGAAACGAAATATGTGCTGGTTAGTGAGTAGGCTTACTAACCTTGAGATCCGAGCCTGTTTGACAACTCAGTACCGTTTGCTATGAGTAAGATAGCTAGCATTAGCGAGTCGCTGACCGGGAAATGTAACCGAGAATTTCCCTACTTCCGTATGGCCAAGTGGGTGTAAACCATCACCAAATCACTCGGCATATTGGTAATTCTATAAACTGGCATAACGTATGTGTTATATATTGTTCGATCTAAGAATTCTGGAGCATAATTCATTGATTTCCAAAGAGGTAAGCACAGCTCGGGAAGGCCCTGCACTGGAGCTCCTACTCATAGTCAACTAATTCGTTGCTCATATCCTTAGGTATGATCAGATTACTCAATTGCGGCAAATACAGTTTATCAATATGAAATTAGCGCTAATAAGTCCGCACTGGGCCTCTCAATAACCACCTTTTGGTGCTTTGAGATGAGATTTCTGTACCAGAACAATCTGTCTCGGACACTGTAGACAAGCCCGTCCCCAAACCATCCTCGCATTCTTAGATAGCGTCTAACCAGGGCCACTTGGCCCTTAGTTCACAAAGGAGGCTTTTTAACCGTCACTCCCCCCCCCCCCCCCCAAAAAAAAAATAAAGAAAAGAAAAAGTGATGTTCCTGTACAAGCCTTACCCTAGGAGATCAGCTTTGTTAAAGCTAGGCTTCGGGCGCTACCTCCGCTTCTATCTCTTCCGAGCCCTCTTCTGAGTCGCTCTCTTCATGGTTCATTGCAATGAGTGCTCGGTACCTTGCCGCTTCCACTTCCGCCCTACCGGCATATATGTGCTCCCGGCACATCGGGCAGCCGGGACCGTTCGGGTCGTCGTTTTGTAGGAGACACTCCAGGACCCAGGCGCGCATGCATTTATCACCATAGACGTGGCCGCAGCCCAAGATGACGTGGTCTTCCCAGTTATCTGCCCAGTGATCATCGTCGTCGTCGTCTCCAAGGCTCTGGAGGCCAGGGATGGTTAGCTTCCTCGCACAAATGATGCAGTTGACGACGGGCTTTGGGCCTTGGTGAGTTTGGAGCCAGTTGGAAATGTTGGGCCAATAGTTGGTCTCATGGCTTATCCTATTTTCGCTGACGTCGGATTCATCGCTGCTGGAGCGGCCGTCGTCAGAGGCAGACCTTGAGGGCCCGGGATCATTTGCGACGCGGCGGCCCCCGCGCGGGCTGGGCGGACAGGAACCAAGGCCACTACTTCCCTGGGCGCGAGTCCCAGATTGTGAATGCGGATGGAGGATCAAATATCTAGCGGGGGGGTCGTCGGATAGTGTCGAGGTGCTGGTACCAGGGTCATTGTTGCCCCGGTCCATCCCCCCCGAATCTTGTGCGAGTCGAGAATGCTGCCGGTCACTTCCGTCATTGCTGGCGGTGGTTGTCCGTCGATCTCGGCTGTCCACGATGCTAGGATCGTCAGGACCAGAACCGAGAGATACTCTGCGCTCCATTTGTGGTTTGTTGTTAGCCCGGACCTGAGGTGAATATCATACGCCTCGACGGCGTCCCGCTGGAGGATTAAATATCCATGACAACGGCCGTAAGCAAGATGATATTAAGAAGTGAAAGCTAGAGCCTCTACTAAAGTGCCGAGCACTATTGACTTGTCCGGTCTATGTATTGTTTATCACTGTCAGTGTTACAAAACAGCTCGCTAGACCAGACGGACACCAAGGATTCAGAACACAACTGTGATAGAACAATTGAGAAAGAGCTCCACCTAAGAGATGAATCCGGCTGATGCCTTCCGGGTTTGGTAACTCGCCCTGATGCTTCGAGGATACTCAGCTTAGCCTGAGCCTGAACTAATCAAACATTTAGCACTGGAACTAAATGCGGAAAGGTGAAGTACAAGTTCAAGCCTGTTGGTTGAGCACACCTCGTCTATACAAACTCAGCGAAGAGATGACAGGTATTGTACTGACTGAAACTCTGCCTGCATGTGGTTTGTATGCCGACAAATCTCCCAACCCTGAGTTTCGTCAACAACTGAATTCGTGGGTATCAATCCAAAGTTCCCCAAAGCACAAAATAGATTTACATCCCGCGATGTCAAACCGTGAACATACGATTACTACTCCTCGCCATGGGGAGCAGGGTTCAATTGGTTCCCACTCGAACCTGAGCTTTCTCCGTCAAACCTCCAAGCAATTCCAAGACCGCGTTCCTTTGCTGGGCTCCAGCCTCCCCCAGGTTTGCCGGTGCAAACACCTTGAGCCGTCCTTCAGAAATAGCAAAGCCTCCACAGGCAATCTTGATTACTCTGACACCGGGGTGGAACAGGTTCAGGCCGAGGTGTCTCTTCAAATAGCAGGCAAGTGCTTCCGTGAACGGTTGCTGTACAGAGGTCCCCTCGCCGCCGTCTCCCCCCGCGGCCGCCCGCCACTCCCAACCTTCCTCGAACAAACGGCCCGCCAACCGCCGGCGCTCCGCCAAATCCTCCTCCCATCCCCATTCTGTTGCATCTTTTTGTTTCTGGGTTTTCGCCAGTCGTCTCCCTGCAGACACAAACTTACGGAGCTCCGAGGCTGGGATAATGACATCGATGGATTTAAGACCGAGTTGATGATCCGATGTCGCGGTTTCCTCCTCAAGACTCGGCGTTACCGCTTTGTCAGGCGTGGGCGGGACATGAAATCCTAATGTGACCACCGTGTCCTTGGCGAGCGAGCCACGAGAAGACAGACCAGCAGTCGTGATCCAAGCCTCCCAGCTGCGCACCAGGCTCCGCGTGCCAAGCCGCATAGGGCTGACGCGGCAGTCGAACGTAGTCGACAAGAAGTCGCCAATGACGGCTTTGAGCGGTGCCGGCATACGAAGAAGGAGCAGTGGCAAGCTGAGGAAATGGCCCGGCTCGACCGACTGCTCCCAGTCCATGTCGGCACCAGCGACAGAAAACCGGGTATGCGCAGCACCAAACCCGTCTTCCTCCCGTTCCAAGGGCGGGAGCAGTAATGCAGTGCATGACGCCATCTCGTATCGCAACGAAATGTGCAGCGCCTTTGCCCCGTGCAGCTGGGAGTCTGTGCGATGCCGGCCATTTGCGTCGGCCCCGTCAAGTTCCATGGCATCGGACCCAAGATGCTCGTCAGCTCCCGCTCTCGGCATACCTATTATGGTCGCCACGCTAGCCCAGCCTATCTCGATGCTCTCCAGCGTGCCAGCGCGCCCCATGACCGGGTCCTCCCCGTCGGGCCCTAACCCTACCTCCACTCCGCGAACGACATCCCCGATCAACCTGTCCCGGAGACGCTGTGAAAGCGCATGCAAGCGGGGCGCATTCAGCGGCTCTCTGCCGACGTACAGCCGGGATAATCGATGCGCCGAGAAGGTGGTGTTATAAAACTGAAGAGGAGAGTCGAAAGGCTCATCAGCTTCGCTTGTAGATTGCCTGTCGGGAGACGGTGAGCCTGGCCGTGGGGATTCCGGATCCGGCGGGCGATCCTGGCGTCGCCGATGAGCCATAGGATCGGGGGCTGGTGGAGGGGCTGTCTGACAAAAAGGCCCCGAACAGCTGTGGAAGAACGCGACAAAGCGCGAGCCCGCTAGAACCCGACGCGTCGCGATCAATCGATAAATCCGAATTCCGGTAATATTCCGCCGGGATACAACAGGAGGTACGTTACAACGCGTTATACGGCATCTAGGATACGTGCATCTTATTTGTGGGAGTGACCCTTCGTAGATGTTGGTCGATATTTTGCGAGCGCTCGACTGAATCCACGGCGGGGTGACGAAGGTCAACCCTAACCCTTAGGTACCAGCCTGCAACGGGGTACTGATCTGTAGGATTGATCGATCATTCGACGTGCCGAACAAGTGACATCCATAGTAGATCAAATCTCGGATAATAAGACTTTCCGATTCAGACTTCTGGGGTCGTGACCATCTCATTCATAACCCCATGATTCATGACCGCCAGCCGGACCGCTCCAGGATAAACCACAATGCCTCCCGTTTATAACGCCGTGCCCAAACTCCACGCAATGCTTTCACTCCACGTGGGGGTACCAACAGTAAACATAACAGATATCGATCCCTCATGCGCCAGCCGCGTAGAGACCCTCCCATCTCTCTTCGAGTCCAACGACGAGCTTCTTCGACGCCTCTATTTCCTTGTCGACTTCTTCAAGATTCCTCGTCAAAGTGCTGACTTCCTCGAATCTCCTGGCGCTCCGTGCGTGGTTGAGCATTTCTTGAACCATGAAGCGTTGTTCTTCTAGAACAACAAGCTTCTCGCGCGCCTCCTTCTCTTCTGTCTCGAGCGCTGAGACGGCGGTACTGACTTCACTGGCGCCGCCAAGGCTCGACGTTTCGGCATCAAAACCTAATGACTCGCCATTCCGCAGGGGCGAAGAGTGCGATGAAGCGTTTGCGCCAGATAGCAGTCTCCGCTGGCCCGAGCTGTGTGACTTGAGCATCGCGGGCACGCTCTTCAGGGGTATGAGATTTGCGTGCAGAAATGTAGACGCAGACGCATAGATGGCTTTTTGCAGTCGCAGTTGCGTTGGACTGTCGGTCTTCATGTCGCGGATGCGCTTTGCGGCGACGTCGTACTTGCCAAACGCATCCGTGAGACGTTTGCGGATCTTGGCCGCCTCCTGAATCTGTGCGTGTGTGGGCGAAGGTTTCTCGACCCCCCTGCTCTTGTCCGGCGGCTGCAGAGCCAAAAGGGCTTTCTGGAACGTAGGCATCAGCATTTGGATCCCGCGCTCAAACTGCCGAAGCGTCTCGTAGGCGCGCTGATCGGGCGGCCGATGGCGAATAGAATCGGTAAAGTCTCTGTGGGAGAAGAGGGTGGATTTGCACTCGCAGCACATGCGGACATCTATGCCGATCTGCCCGTCCGCGGGGGCGGTGGGCTTCTCAGTTGTTGGCAACGCCGTGGCTGTTCCCAATCAGCAACTTGTTTCCTTGCTACAACGTGATAATACTCACGGCTCGCAACGTTGAGGCCGACCTCGCTTGAGCAGTTCGTCGCCGGGTCGGCACAAACCACCCTACCGCATATCCTGCAGTGGTGCCGCCGGAAGGTCCATGACCCAAACTCCTGCTTGCAAAAGGGGCATTTGGAGACGGACGCGTCGTCCTCCCATGTTACCACCGACTGTTCGATCATCTTTCTCTGGCTCCTCTGCCCCGCTAACGGGGATAGAAGCCCCGAACTCACGGCCGCCTCCGGAGGGGCTTCCACCAGCAGCCGTGTCAGCTTGCTCAGCCGCTTTTCCAGCCTCTGAATCTCAAGTCGATGGCGTTCCACCTTCTTGGCCCGTACCGCGGCAAAATCAGCTGTATGGTCGCGAGACAGCCCATTGTGGTCGTTGTATCCGTCCCTAGACTTGTAACAGGTCTCACAGACCCGACACCACACGCCTCTGACGGGCTCGTGATTGGCTGACCGCGAAAGCTTCATCTGATACATGGTGTGCTCCTCGCAAAACAGCCGTCCACACTTCCTGCAGTTCACGCTGCCGCTGAGCGGACCCAACCTCCTCTCGCATGTCGGGTCTGTGCAGACGTCGTTCCCCGTCGGCCGTTGCCAGTGTTTCCTCGTAACCAGTTCCTCCGGGTCGATGACTGTCTCGGCGGGTCTTCCGGGGGCAACCGCGACCGAAAGCGGCTGTGTTTCGTTCGACTCGAACACCTCCAAACCGCGCAGCTTCTGGTTGATCAGGGAGAGCGGCTGGAACCGCTTCGCCTTGAGGACCTGCTTGTCGAACCATGACTTGACTTCGTCTTGCTCTGCCTCGGGCAGTTCCTGGTGGACATCGTCGAGGTGTCTGTTCAGTTGTAGCAGTGTCACCTGCAGCGTCTGTCAGCAGCAGTCGTCGATGATCTCCTTTGGCGACGCACCATCTCCTCCTCGCAAATCGGGCACACCAATTTACTTCCGAGCGAGCCGCCATTGGAAGGGCCGGCGAGGCTGATATTAGAGGCAAGGTCCTGTGAGAAGTCGAGACGGGGGCTGGACGACGGCGGGGAGAGCGAGTTCGGCGTCGAGTTCCGCGAGTGCAAGGAAATAGTGCTGCTGTCGGAGGGAGCAAACGGGCTCACAGCTCGCTGACCGAGAGACGAAGGGGGAGGGGCGAGGCCCTTGCCGCTGCCCAGGATCCGGCCGCCTCCCAGCTTCCGGCCGGACATGGTCGTCGTCGGAGTCGTTGTTCCAATCCGGCGCTATGACGAGGCTACCGGCCGATAGAGAACTGCTATTCCGTGCTGGGCGCTGCCGTTCGAATACACATGGTGGTTGTGCGATGGATGGATGAGGCAGTGATGCGGCTGCCAAGGTGCGGAAAGCGTTGCTTGTTGGCCAAGGCTCCATGCAGACTGTTCCAAAGATTTAGTGGGTCCTACAGTAAGTTTGGGGATACGGTAGCTCCCCCAGCCTTATCGATACCTGCACCCCCTCGAGGTAGGCCAACGCCCCGCCCAATCGCCGACGCCGGCTTATGAGCCTCGTCCCCGTATCCCAAGCTTTCCCTCAGAGCTCCCTCTTCCAATCGGAATGACTATCCCTTCCACAAATACGCCGGCTATTACGCCATCCCAGCGTTCACTCTGGCGAGAATAGCAATGGCCGACACACCGAAGTTCCCCGAGGTGCAGGGCGGAGGGAGCCTGATCATCGCCTGGCAGATAAAGGACAAGAAGGTTCTGGTTGTTGGTGGCGGCGAGGTTGGCCTCTCCCAGATGGCCTGCGCGTGCTTCTCTGACGCATCATCTCAATCTAGGTCGCAGCGGGCCGTATCTTTCACTGCCTCAATGCCGACGCCAAGGTGACCGTTGTTTCCCCCACTGCACGGCTCAATCCTGAGGTGGCGTACCGGGTCGCCCAGAAGCAGGTCGAACACATCGACCGCAACTTTGAGCCCTCGGACCTCGATGGCGCCGACATGGTGTTGGTGGCCGTAGACGACCCAGCAGCTTCGACAGCGATCTGGAAACTGTGCAAGGAGCGGCGCATCCCCGCCAACATCGCCGACGTGCCGCCCGAGTGCGACTTTTACTTTGGCAGCGTCCACCGTGACGGCCCGCTTCAAATTATGGTCAGCACCAATGGCAAGGGCCCCCGGCTGGCGAGCATGATTCGAAAGTTCATAGCAAGACAGCTGCCGCCGGATGCGGGCAGAGCCATCGAGACGATTGGTCAGTTGCGCGTGAAGCTGCGGCAGATTGCGCCGCAACCGGAGGATGGACCGAAGCGCATGGCATGGATGACGAAAGTCAGCGATTCTTACAGTTGGGACGAGATGTGCGATCTATCGGAGGAGGATATGAGCAACCTCTTGCGGTTCTACGCTTCGGGTAAGGTCCCGGCCCTGGATGTACTAAAAACCATGCGCTCCAACCCTGATATCGACCTGGATGTCTTTGACGGGTCATTTGGTTTCAGTGTCGGCAGCTGATCTGCTTGTATTGCCCAACGATCCGGGCGTTGGAGCGTATGATATACCACTGCAGCCTACAGGAACAGTGAACCTAGAGCTCATTACACAGCCCCTAATGCAAAGCAAAGTCAACTCTGCCGTAAACTTTCCTATGGTGATAGACATGCTGACCACGCGGGCCACTGGTACATGCAAAGGTGCCCTTCCGAAAGAAACACTGGCCGTCTCATCCCTCTATCCTAACGCCCGAGGACCACCGAGACTAACCCAACAGGTATCGTAATCCTAACAGGGCAACGCAAATACCCCTATGCCGCCATGAACAAACTGAAGGACGAGGTGAACAGTCAGCCCAACGCGACATCTTCAACACCGCCTAAGAACCTCCGGACCCTCCCAATCTCTAGCTCGCCCTTCTCCGACTCGACAGCCCTTGTCAGCGTGTCGAGCAGTGTGTCGAGTTCCGATTCAGGCCGGCGTGTGCAGAGCCCCACGAGCCGGCGATACTTGAGTTCCCTCTCTTTGCTCCGTACCCGCAGCGCTCCGACGGCGTGGCGCGTTTGGAATGAGCGCTCGCGAAGCGCCTTGATCCGCGCTCGGAGGACGGCTGCACCTGGCAATCTCGCTACTAGATCTCGGCTCGAGTTCGGATCGTGCCCGTTGACCGGCGGCGTCGTCGTTTGCGCCCTGGATGCTGCAATGGCCTTCAGGCCCGCATCGAGTTCCATCTCCCAGGAACTCGCGCTCGCCGCATCGAGGCGGCCATGACGCTGCTCGAGCTGAAGCATCTGGTATTCTTCCTCCTCGCACGCCTTGGTGAGGTTGACTACCTTCTGTCGCGCGAGCTGCTGTGCCTTGAGCTTTTCTTGCAGGGTCTCGAGTGTGCGACGGGCCTCCCCGACTTGTGCCGACGTAGTCCGAAGCGTGTTGTGCAACGAGTCGATGGCCTCCTGTTTCTTTTTGAGTTCGTTCTGGAAGAGAGAGGACGACTCTCCGATGAGGTGGGTTATGGCTACGCAAACGTCAGTCTTGGCTGGAGGAATGCATATCCCAGGCACTTACAGTTCACAACTTCATCGCTGTTCTCCCTGCTCTTCTGGCTTGACCCTTGGGTGGCGCCGTTCCTGTCGGCCGCATCACCATTGACATGATCTTCGCCCTCAACGCCGATACCGAAGTCCAGGGGTCTGAGACCCGCGCGGTTAGCGATGTTAGGGTCCGCTCCGACCTCAAGAAGCTGTGAAATGATGCTGCGGTTACCGATCCTCGCTGCAATGTTCAGGGCGGTATCGCCGCTGCTGTCCTGCGCGTTGACGATCTCGCTCATGAATCGGCCAATGCCCATCTTTGCCGGCGGCGTGATCCCGTTGCTACTGGGAATGTTCTGACTGCTAGGGGCGCTGCCCTGTCGCACGACCCATTCCAACAAGCTCTCGAGGTAGTACCGACTCGCGCTATTCCTCCCCTTCACGGCGCTGGTCACGGCAATGTGGTGTAGCACGGTCCGGCCCTTATCGTCCCTCACATCAATGGTGCCGCCGAGCACGTCGAGCAGCTCCGGGAACGAATTGAGGTCCATGGAATTGGTTACCACGCAAGCCCGCATCAGAGCCGTTTCTCCCGACGCGTTCACGCGGAATGGGCTTGCGCCCGCTTCGATGAGGGCGCGGAGGAGAGGCATGCGCGAAAGGGTTGCAGCCCAGTGCAATGCTGTGTGGCTCTGCGTGTCGATCGGCGCGTCCAGTTCCTGGGGAATCATGTTGCGGAGGACATTTTTCTTCGCCTCGTCCGGGCCGTTGGGCTCCATAAAGAGCCCCATGAGCATGCTCCGCTTCGCTTCCGCCTCGGGCGACATCTCATATGGAAGCGGCCGGAGCGGGCCAGGACCGTAGGTCGGTTCGGACTCGACATTGAGCCCCGCCTGGGAGTAGATGAACGACTCGTTCGGCTCTGTGGGCGAGCCTGGAAAGTTAGCCCCATACGCGTCGACTTGAGGATAGGTTGGCGTTAGACCACCAAAACTATTCGCCGGGGTGAGGACTCTTTGTCGTTTCCGCGGGGGTTGTTCCGGGCCGTCGCCAGTTTGGGTGGTCTGGGAGCCGAACGCTGATTCGGCATGGCCGTAGTCAGAGACGAAGCTCTGCTGCGAATTGGGCGGGAAATCGTTCTCCTGCGTCGAAGACTGACGATTGAAGCTGGGCGCTCGAGTGGGACCACTGCGGTTCCTCGGCCCCGGAGAGTCGAACCGGGCTTTGCTGATGGCGTTGATGGCATGGGACGCCGTGGAAGAGATGTTCTTGAAGAAGGTCCCGGGAAAGCCATTGGTGCGGCTCTCCTGCGAGCTTGCATTGTACATGCGCTTTCTCTGCGCGGCCATGGCCTGCTCCTTGGTCGGGGTGTCGACATCACCGCTCCCTTCCTGGCCCCGGTTATGAGTAAGGAGCTTCGTCAAAATCTCCTCGACGCCGTACTGGCGGCAGACCTCGAGGCCGCGGTCAAAAGGGATCCAGGTACCCTGGTACTTGCCGTACCCGCCCTGCACCTTCTCGTGCTCGCCCGTCTGGATCTCCTTCTCAAGAATTTTGGTCCGCCGACCCTTATCGACGCCCGCGACCTTGAGAATTTGCGTCGCGTTGAGCCAGCCGTCGGTCTGGCGCCGCATAACCGCGACGCTGTTGACTTCCATCTCGTAGACATTGACGCCCGAGTAGACGGCCTGCAAAGCATGTTAGTGTCATGATAGGCGCAAAACCTCCTTGGGCACGCACCGAGTAGATTGGCATGACATGGTCATTCGGCGGCCTCTGAGGCATATCGGTGTATTGCCGGTACGACGACGGCATGCCTGACGGTTGGGAGGACGGTTGGCTCATGGAGAAGGATTGTTGAGAGGAGGGCTGCGGCTGCTGTGGCTGCTGCGGCTGCGGCGGCTGCTGCTGCTGCGCGCCGGGACCCAATTGCGGCGGTTGCATGCTGGGCAAATCGCCCGGCGCGAGATTGGTGTGGACGGTAGGCTGAGCCGACAGCGCGGGAGCCGGAGTAGTCGGGCTATCCCCGGAGGACGATGGGCAGGTGCGATGAGGAACAGGGTCGGAAACAGCGGCGGTAACAGAGTTCGAGGCCATTCAGCAGCCCATCGAGAAGACCAGGGTTGGCAGCGGGACGGGCGAAAATGATGCGATATATTCACCGCAGAATACGCAGCCAGCGCAAATGGATAATCGGTAGAGGCGCCAAATGATGGAAGCAGACCGCGGCGGGATGGCGTGTCGGCGGAGGTGAGAGTCCAGTAGCACGACTGAGAATGCGCCCCTGTAGCCGCAAACCAGAGCTACAAAACCGGTGCGTCGTGAGTGGACCGAGAAAATGCAGTTAGTCGGTGCTCGCCAAGTCGCTGCAGGAGAGAGCGTATTGTTGGCGACAGCAAGGTGGCAGACGGCAAGACGGAGAATGACGCCTCGACAAACCAGCCGAGTCTAGAGTCCGATGCCAATGACGAGCCCTCCCGGTTTGGAGTTCAATTAAAGGCACGGAGCGCAGACGTGTAATTTTCGTGTTTTCTCGTGGTCGTGTCTCGGAGAGGCCTAGACGCGCGCGCCCTTCAATTCCCGAAGCGAGGCGGGGGCTGCTAAAAGCACGGGGACACCGCGAAGTTCGCCAAGACTGTATGGAACCGGCAAGCGCACGGACCTATCAATTCTCGCAGCGCCAGCACCGTGCAATCAGAGGATGGCAGTGGCCACCAAACGCCAACAATGCTTTGTGATGCCGCCAACGGCTGGCTAAACCAAGTCCGCAATGTCGCACCCGTTACGACTTCCCCATCCCCAGACCCCCTTGCACCTCTACCGACACCTCCTGCGCGAGGCTTCATACCTACCGTTGCCTGCTCGACCATTCATCGATGCCCAGATCAAAGGGAACTTCCACAAGCACAAGGAACTCGACGGTAGATCGAAACGACGGATCAAGCAAGCGCACCATGACCTACGCTACCTCCGGGCGGCCAATACCGGCGACGTCATGCGCATGCGCCGGGTACTGCTTAGGGCCTTCGGCCGTATCGGCCGTCGACGTCGCGAACTCGTAGCGGATCTGGTGCATCGCGAGATACCCACGAACACCGAGGAGCTGCGGGAGTATGGCGTGAAGGCGAGCGGCATCGCCGCTGAGCGTCGCAAGATAGACTGGCTGGACTCTTGGGACGTGGACAAACTCCGCACATTTGCACGGTCTCAGATCCAGGCGTGTCTGACCAACCCGCCGAAGGCGCCCATTACGTACACCCAGACCGTGCCGGAGAAGGTGATACCGGCTGAGAATTCCTGGGGCCGTCCATTCGCCCCCAAAGTCGCCCGGACGAAACTGAAAAAAGTGTGGAAGGCGGTAGCGGACAAGTGCATGCCGCCGCTCCCCAAGGAGGAATGGGAGCGTCTGGGCAGGATTGCGGGCGGCAAAGAACCAGGCCCGGAATGGCTCCCCCCGCCCCGGCGGACTGTGGCACAGAGCGCGCTGGGTGGGCAAGAGAGCCGCACATGGAATTGGCAATCGTGCGCCACCAAACCGATTTCCGTTGTCGACCGGCCGGCCCGCAGGCGGAGCAAGCTGCTAAACGGAGTGGTGGACGACAACACACCGACCGGAGACCCTCAACCAGCCAATTACCAGAAGTACACCCCGCGGCTGTTGCGCCGTCTATTTGGGGAGATCTGGCAGCTAACTTCGATTATGGAGAAGAAGCCGCATGGCCAGGGTTGGGACGTGACCTGGGGAAAACTGGATTTCAACGTGCCACTAGCCACCACCAGGACTGCTGAATTTTTTGGCCATCTTCCAACAGACACCGTGCCGTCGGCAAAAGGCAGCGAGCCGTCACAATGACGGGACACTATTGCCATTCCATTCAACAGCGTGCGCCGAGAACCGCATGTTTACACTGCCATGGAGAGGAGACCATCTGAGCGACTCGG
Organism: Madurella mycetomatis; assembly: GCA_022530565.1. Classification (NCBI taxonomy): domain Eukaryota; kingdom Fungi; phylum Ascomycota; class Sordariomycetes; order Sordariales; genus Madurella; species Madurella mycetomatis. The sequence continues at coordinate 5,407,874 of JAJTVB010000003.1, read as the reverse complement.
CGGGCATCACAGTTCGGAGCCACCTTGGGTATACGATTCGTGTCATTTTATGCCTCTCCGAGACTCCTTGCAACCTCTCAGCTCACTACAACAGCGTCGCTAGCTTGGTCAAACCTTCCCCATCGACACGCATGCCCACCCACTCGTTCATCTGCTTGGCACCGATACTCTCATAAAACTTGATGGACGGCTCGTTCCATTTAAGCACTGCCCACTCAAGCCGGCCACCCTGGGCGGCCACCACCTCCTTGGCAAGCTCGACCAGCAACCGCTTGCCGTAACCCCGTTTGCGCTCACTCGGCTTGACAAACAGGTCCTCTAGGTAGATGCCCGGCCTAGCACGCCACGTGCTGTAGTTGTAAAAGTATAACGCGATACCGGCAGGGACACCGGCGGGCGTGATGAGCATCAGACACCGCGCAGGCCTGGAGGGAGAGATGGGTTCGGTCTGCGGGATGTTGCCGGTCGCGGAAACGTCGGGTGAGTCTGGGGCCGCGAACGCGATGGTATCGAGCAACTTGGCCTCGGTCGCCTCGACGCTGTGTAGCTCGTGCTCGTAATCGGCCAGTTCGCGAATCAACTCCAGAATCGCCGGGACGTCTGGCTTGCTGTCAGTCCAAGGCCAGTGGACAAAGGGACGGTCAGCGGCGGAGCAAGCACGAGACCTTCTCGCCGGGCGTGCCGGACAGTGGGAGCATCCGATGCCATTGCTAGATTCAACCGTGTCCGGATAGTTGGGGTGCCACCTCTTCCTTCAAGGGCCTGCCACCCCTTTACATAGGTAGTCCACGAGCGAAGCAGGGGGAATTTGCCCCGCACAAATTGACATGGTGGGGCCAGCCCCAATCCCCAAGGGCGCGCCCATCGGGAACCGGGCCAATCGACCGATAAGGGTGGAATGAAAACTAGATGAGGGCCCCAGGTTGTAGGCCTGGGTCGCCGTTGCAAGATAGGGCCATGGTCAGTAGTCGTAATCCAGACGAGCCATCATGGCCCTTTCCAGGGAGGATGGATAAACAATTTTGATCAGGCGTGAGCCGCGTCTGGCCCACCTTGCTGCACCCTCCGGTAGCCGCGCCCCGCCATCGGAGCCCCGCCATCGGGCGACTTTGCATCACATCGAGCACAGCATCAGCTCAAGGTTCTAGCAAAGTCAACAGATCCCTCTGCTAGCATGAGCCCGTCGTCAGCTCCCATTTCAGCCGAGCCCAGCATCACCTTCGGTTCCGGCCAGGATGTAAACACCCCACCGGCGCTCCGGCTGCTTCATTACAACGATGTCTACCACCTCGACCCCTCATCAGCCGAACCCGCCGGTGGTGTCGCCCGGTTCATGACAGTGTGCAAGGAGTACCGCAATGACGAGCGCTTCCGGGGCCAGCCAGACCTGATCACGCTGTTCTCAGGCGACGCCTTTAACCCGAGCCTGGAGAGCTCCGTTACCAAGGGTCTGCCTGCACCGGAATCCCCTTGAGCGACGTCTACTTACTTTGTCTTCTGCACAGGCAGTCACATGGTTCCCATCCTGAACAGGATCGGAACCGACTGTGCCGCCGTCGGGGTATGTGCTCGTGCGGGCCGGCGAGACGGAGATACACGCTGATGAATACAACAGAATCACGACCTCGACTTTGGGGTCATGCAATTCCGTCACCTAACAGCCAAGTGCAACTTCCCTTGGCTTCTTGCCAACGTGCTGGACCCTGCCCTCGGTGACGGGGTGCCTCTAGGAAACGCCAAAAAGACGCACATGCTCACCGCTTCAAACGGCATCAAGATTGGTCTGCTTGGGCTCGGCGAGCGCGAGTGGCTTGATACAGTCAACGCCCTGCCGCCAGACATCATCTACCGGTCGGCCAGCGAGGTCGCCCGCGAGCTGGTACCGCAACTCCGCGCAGAAGGCGCCGACATCATCATCGCCCTCACCCACATGCGCCAGCCCAACGACAACAAGCTAGCCACTAATCTCGGGGGCGGCATGATCGACATCATCCTCGGCGGCCACGACCACTTCTACGCCCACAGCCTCATCAACGGCACACACGTCCTCCGATCCGGCGCCGACTTCAAGCAGCTGAGCTACCTCGAGGTTCGCCGGGCAAACGCCGACAGCGGCAGGAAGTGGGACGTAGACATCTGGCGGCGCGACATTGTCCGGGCTGTGCCGGAAGACGCCGAAACGCTCGCCCATGTCAACAAGCTCACGGCCAAGCTCAAGAAAAGCCTGGAGAAGCCTATCGGTTGGACTGCCGCTCCGCTTGACTCGCGCTTCACGACGGTGCGGCGCAAGGAGAGCAACATAGGCAACTTTGTGTGCGACATTATGCGGCACCACTACGGCGCCGACTGCGCGCTGATGGCGGCCGGCACGATCCGGGGCGATCAGGTATACCCTCCTGGGCCAATCCGGCTCAAGGATGTGACAAACTGCTTCCCGTTCGAGGATCCCGTGGTCGTCATCAAGGCCTCGGGTAGAGCCATATGGGATGCGCTGGAGAATAGTGTTTCTCTGTATCCCGCACTGGAAGGTATGCATGTCGCCTCCACTAGCTGCCGGTCGCTCTCCGGGTCGCTGATGCTGTGCAGGCCGGTTCCCCCAGGTGTCCAACATCAACTTCAAATTCGACCCTTCCCGTCCTGTCGGATCCCGCATCGTGTCAGCAGAAATCGGGGGGTCGCCGCTGGACCTGGAGCGGCCGTACGCTCTCGCCACGCGGGGGTACATGGCACGGGGCAAAGACGGCTACCGCAGTCTGCTGGTGCAATCAGCTGGCGGCAAGTGCGAGGAGATCGTGTCGGAAGAGAACGGCATTCTCATCTCGGCCATGCTGCGGCAGTATTTCATGTCGCTGACGGTAATGGACAAGTGGACGAACTGGGGCCCGTCTATGGATAGCCACTGGTATGCCCCCTTTGGCCTGACATGGCCAAAGATCGCTCCTGATGGACCATGTTACCGGATGCAATCTCTCGCTGACGAACCGAACAGGGTCAAAGTTGCCGAAGACGTCGCCAAGTCCCACCCCATCGTCGGGAAACCATCGCCGTCCGCGCCAGTGAGCCCAGTCAGGGAGAAAGCGGATAGCGGGAAATGGGGCAGGGGCGACGGCTGGTCAGAATGGACGCCCCCGAAGCTGAGGCAGCGACGGTCCGGTATCACACCGTTGGTTGGGCCTGCAGAGGATGACAGTGACAGCGGCTCTGGGGAGGAGGAGGAAGAGGAGGAGGCAAGACGGGATTGCCAGAGATTGGACAGGGAACTCTCCATCATGCGCCGCGTCTTCCGAAAATGGTGCCGTCTTGCGGGTGTGGAAGACAAGACCTGCGACAACTTGACCGAGGGAGAGTTTGAGGTTGCGTGGACAAAGGCCGTTGCTCCCCGCGTGGAAGGCCGCATCCAGATGGTCACTTCTGCGAGTCAGGGCTAAAGGCAAATCGCTCCGGGATGCGAGCGCGGACCTGAGTCAGGCAAGGCCGTTTTGCCGTCATGTTTGTTGTCAAGCAAATATGGCGCACGGACGTAGAAAGCCAACTTTGGAAGTATTCGTCGCAGCCATGGGTTTCAAGAGGCGGAAGCCGCAGACAATAAACCGCCGTTCTCCGACGCCTAATTTTACTGCGTCGACACATTGCCTGCCGCGTCTCTGGGGGCCTGATATGCCCACACCAGGGCATACATGCTGTGCCTCTGGTAGCTTAGCGGGCCATAAGGCGCAGGCGAGAGAAAGACGTGTAGGCCGTCTTGGTTGTCGCCCTTTCAGAGCGAGAACGGACTGTGTAGGTTCGAAGCCACTTGCAACCTTCCTAGACCCTTTCATTCACTTGCTTTGGACCCGGGAACCTCAGCTGGTATGCACCACAGGTCTCAAAGGGCTGAGGCAAACGGGGGGGTGCTTGTCCGTTGTCCTCGGGTCCCCCTACCAGTTCCGGATGCCAGATGCTTGAGCCGATCAGACAAGCAAACAGTTGCGAACAGTTGCGAACAATTACGAACGGCACAGAAACCATTTAGCGTTTGTCCCGTCGATCCGTTCCGCCCAGGGAGATGGACGGTGCTTGGAAATAGCTGCCATCAAAGACCAACGCCGGCACTTAGGTGGGTGTATCACAAGCCCTTGCTCGGCCCAGAAACCTTAGTTGGGCAAAAAAACCCCGGTGCCAATCTTCCCCATATGGCACCCTGCAGTGCAACATCGCTAGTTCCCGAGATTCTCGACACGAGTGCACGGGCAGACAAAGGATAGATATCTTACACCGGTCAGAATCAGCCCACCGCCACACCCCGCAAAATAAAAATAAACCCAACGCAGTACGTATTGAAGAAAAATACGTCCTCATCTCCCTACGCCCGTCTTACCATGCCCCATCGGAGATTAGCTGCACGCCAAATTATTGTGGCTGTCAAGCTTGTGCATGGGAGACCTCGATTCCGCCACGTGGTCAGGTTGCCAACGAGGGCGGCACGAAGCGGGCGCCCCCGTTCGATCGGCTGTTTCCTCTGTTCAGTTTGAATGGCTCTAACCGTATTTGGAGCCCTACCATATCAGCCTCACCTAAAAGTTTGCAGTAGGTAGGCAACACTAATTAGCAGTTGGGGACCGCAGGACTCGCGAGAGAGATCAGCCGTCATAGCTCGCCGCAGCTCGCCGTCACATCCCGTTACCCCAATGCTACTGTATCTCAAGCTTCGTATATTGCACACAATTTTGATAGCGCCGCCGCGCCCGACTCAGTAGTTGATTTATCTATCGAGCCAATACGGGTAGCAGGGACGACCTCAGGCACAGGCACGGCCGCGGGCACAACCACGACGACGGACAGTAAAGCAACCCCCAAATAATTACAGGCACAAGCGACTCGGCCAACGCGAGGCGGGCAGAGTGCGCAGGGAAGTTATGGGAGTGTATCGCGTTCTTGGGGGATTCAGCAAAAATCGCGCTGGCAGCTTCGGCTAGTCTTGCCAGGCTGTTGCGCAGGGGCGCGGTATCGTGAGTATCCGGCAAGTTGATGTTGGTTGCTGCAAGTTTGTGATGTGGCTTTGTATAGGTGGGGCGGGGCCGAGCGTGGTGACAAGTCCGTCAAGCTAACGGGGCCGGAAGCGGGTGGTCTCGGTTGTTAATAGTGGGTGCAAAAAGGCACCTGTCGAGGTTGTGCAGATTGCCAGGGCCTGCGACCTCGCAGCATTGGTTCTATTCTGTGCGAGCACGGCTTGTTTCGACTTGTAATAAGGGCAACTTGTCAAACACCCCACAGTTAGTTGTCGACAAATTCGCGCTTAGGGTATGAGGGGCGCTAGGAATTGGTGGGCACGAGCGCTCGGTCCCTGGTGCCTGCCACGGTCTGGTAAACTCTTAACGGTTATCAGGTGCGGGGCCGAGACCTGGATCTCAGGAGTCGATATAACCGCTTCTGGTCACAGAGTCCACTTGGCTGGCATAGCCGACTTGGCTGACATAGCCGAGACGCCAGCTGCGGAGTTGTTGCTCTCTCACTCAGGCCCTGGAATCGTCACAGATACTGCGGCCCATACACTTATATATGCGACAATGTTACCCCGGAATCTGTTCCAAGTTGTCTTCCCCACTATCTGGTCTGCGGGAGAGACCCAGATCCCGTGGTTCCACTGTACACTACTATACAAGCGTGCTATCAACCACCTACAACCTCGACAGGGCCACAGTTTCGTTGAGCAGTCCCGGCGCATGTGCCAGCGTATCTCGACCGCCGCGGTCGACGAACCGAGAGGGCCCGGCGCCCAAGGAACTCGTTGGTTCTAGGCGACATGAGACTTCCCCCACCGGAAGTCATGGCCACGTGGCCAGCCCCGAATTACATTGACCCCGAGACTCGAGGCCCGGCTCTCCTGATTGTCCAATTCATCACGCTTCCCATAGCCCTCCTATGCCTTGCCCTCCGCCTCTATGTCAAACTGAGCATTACGCGCAAGAGCGGCTGGGATGACTGGCTAATGGTCGCTGCTGCTGTGAGCCTGTCCTTCCAAAATTATCACCATCCCCGTGGGCTAATCCGTCATGCAGATATTTGGCATTGGTCTGACTCTGTGTGTCATCCTGGCGACGTCGCTATATGGCTGGAATATCCATGTCTGGGACTTAACCGTCGAGGATATTGTCTCCGGGCGTCGAGTGTCTTTCATAGCACAGTGCTTGTTTATCCCGGCAACAGCGTTCGCCAAGGTCTCGATCCTCATTAGCTACCTGCGCCTTGCGCCGCTGGATAGTTGGTTCCGCCGTCTGACTTGTATGTTTGCTACCCGAATTATCCCCATTTGACGGAGTGACTGACAGAGCAATCCACCTAGACGCTTCCCTCTGCTATGTAATACTAAGTAGCATTGCTTTTTTTCTTGTCCTTTTCACTCAGTGCATGTAAGTTCGCGCGCCTATCCATCCTGTGGTGAGGCGAGATGCAGTGCTGACAATGGTCTCTTTCAGTCCGACCTCGAGTTACTGGGACATTTTCGGCAGCAATCGGAACTGCATCCCCGAGGGCCCGCCGTTGGTGTCTCACGCCGTAGCAACTCTCGCAGCCGACTTTGCCGTGTGGATCATACCGCTGCCGGCTCTCTACAAGGCCCGCTTGCCGCTTTTGCAGCGGATTGCCTTGATCATCCTCTTCAGCTTCGGCTCGTTGGTCGTCGTAGCGGCATGCATTCGAACGTATTGGGTCCACTATGTTATCGAGGAAACATTCGATGTCACATGGGAAGGGTTTCACCTTTGGATTTGGACCGCAGTCGAAGTCCACCTCGGCATGGTTTGCGGGTGTGTTCCGTGGCTGAAGTCGCTCTTCAACCTTTGGAAAACCAAGCGTGCCGGTGTAGCCGGGCCTGCTGCCGGATCGGAGGGCCGGAGACGATCGGATGCTCGGATGGTACGTGGCCGGGGAGCAGCCATCAGAACGGATAGTGTGCTGGAGTGTTCAAATGTGGCTAAGCAAGAATATATAGACCTGGAGAGCTGCGGCGACTTGAGTTGCCCTGACACGCAGCAGAGGAAAGAGATGATAGTAGAATTCAAACGATGCCAATGAGTACGACTCGCCACTGATCACTACGATTCAGCATATTACTTGTTTCTTTGTCCCCTTTCACACACACACACACGCACTCTCTCTCTCTCTCTCTCTTTTTTTTTTTTTTTTTTTTTTTTTTTTTTTTTTTTTTTTGCATAATCTTGCAGTACTCGACATTGTCGGTTCGACAGGTAAATATCACGCTGGGGATCCGCCGTCTTACTAAGGTATGCGGTCTCGTATCTCCAAATCACATTTCAGTTGAGACAAGCACATAAGTTAGACGGAAAGATCAATCAACAGTACCACCGGCGGATATACATTTCAGGCATGCCATCGCTGCGCAGCACGTCTATAAATGGATTTCTGAGCAACGTGAGTTGCCGCTCCTGGTTTCAATAGCATCCACAACAGGTGGGCCCGATCTGCCGTGGAACAAGTCGTGTCGCAAGCGGAGGCCGCGGACCGTACCTCCCGGGTTGTACAATACCTACTGGAATTCCACTCCAACCAGTTTGTACCCTGGCCTTGCATGTTGACAGGAATCGCTGAATCCCCCTGCAATAAGTAAAAATGGCCTCCAACCCTCCTACATCCCAGCGCCCTTCAGCGGAGCGCTTTCAGGTCACGCCGGAGGTCTCCATTCAACCCCCGCTCTCGCGGCGGGGCAGCGGTCCGGGCTTAGTGCTCGTTGTGCCGGCCACCCTCGATCTGAGCCGGCACGACAAGACGCTGGATCCGCCGCCGCGGCAGAAATGGGCCGAGGAAGGGTACGCAGTCGCACAAATCCTTATCAAGGACGGCTCATCCACCATCGTTGACCAGGTTGGCATCGCGATAGCCGAGCTCAAGAAACTACCGGCATGTTCCGGTGACAAGTTTAGCGTAGTTGGTATGAATATACAATATTACTTTTTTTCTCATCTCGGGCTGCTGCAGGGGAAATCGCTGATTCAGCAACAGCGATACAAGATGGCGCGGCGCAGGGCAGCGCAACGATCCTAGACGCGATAAGAGCTCATCCCGGGATCGTGGCATCGGTCTTCTATGGATGCTGCCCCGTTAGCGAGTCGCCTGTCCCAGTCCTTGTACATCTACCAGGGAGTGGGAGTACAGCGAGGGCAGGGAATAACATGACGATTCATTCCTACCCGGCGGCTGCCAGTTTCTTCACCGTCCCGGCACACCCAGACTACCGTGCAAGCGCAGCGGGAGTGTCTCACACGCGCTCGCTATCGTTCTTGAAGCCCCTGATGGGAGGGCCTTACTTTGACCTCGAGGCAATTTGGGACGAGCACACGCGCTATGAGTTCGCCGACCGCAGCGTCGAGGACACCATGGCGACCATGGTCGAAGAGCCCTACGTGAACCACGTGCCCACTCTGATGGGAGGCATCGGGCGGGCGAAGTTGACAAGCTTCTACCGGGACCATTTCATCTTCAGTAATCCGGACGATGCGGCGCTCGAGCTGGTGAGCAGGACGGTAGGAATCGACCGCATCGTCGACGAGTTCCTGTTCAACTGCACTCACGATCGGGTCATTGACTGGCTGTAAGATGTGCTTTCCCTCCCCATCGCAGGGCAACAACGTTAATAGGAGTTGAGTATAGTATCCCCGGAATCCCGCCAACCTTCCAGTCTCTGAGCATTCCGTTCACGAGCATCGTCAACATCCGCGGCGATCGTCTTTACCACGAGCATATCGCCTGGGATCAGGGTACGGTTCTCAGACAGCTCAACCTACTGCCCGAGTATCTGCCGTTTCCGTACGCGCTTCCGGGAGGCAAAGAATCAGAGAAGGAGAAAAGGCTCGAGTACCGAGTGCCAGTTGCAGGGGTTGAGACGGCCAGAAAATTGGTTGACGAAAACTCATGCCCGTCCAACACACTACTTGGGTTTTCGGTCAGAGAGACGCCCAAGAAAGGGTGAAAACCTGGCCTGGAAGCACAAGAAAAAAAAAAAAAAGCAAAACAAAAAGGGATTATCAATTTTGTGTACTGTAACCATGATGCGACCGAGTCAGACATTGCCAATCCACATTTGACCTTGCGTCGCTTGGAAGCAAGAGGAAAAAAACATACACGTCATTGTTGCGGTCGAATGCTCTCTGGCAACACGAGAGGCCGCACCGCCGAGACGCGCACAGTGTGATGCGTTGGAACATGCTCCGAGGGCTCGGATTCTTACTGTGCGGGCCACTCATATTCACCGGGCAGAGTCACGAGCTAGGTCACGTTTGCGCCCGAGTGGGTCTGGCTTGGCATCTAACTTTCCACGACCTCGTCGAAACTTGCAAAAAAAGGGAAGCTCTGCCACTCGCTGCTGTTGACAAGAACCTCGCCTCCTCGACCGCAAACGATTAATTTCTCGACCAACATCTAGCATTTCTCACCTCCACCAGTTTTACTCCTCTGCGGCAATCGACTTTTCCAGGTACCTGACCGCAGAATACCACCATGCCTCACTTACCATCGAGCTTTGCCTCTGCCGCCGCCGGCCAGAACCGAGACTCCAGAGGCACCGGAAGGAGCGATTCTGCCCGAGGATCCGGAAGCGGTGAATGGTGAGTGCTCCTCCGGGGGTTCGGTAATTTCTGCGATGGTTCTGTCTGTTTTTGGTCCGGCCGTCCATCGCAGTGCGTCGGTCGCGTGTCGGATCAGGCGCTGCATCCCCGGACGCGATGCGCTGCCTTGCTATACGAGGGCGTTTCATGCAACCGCAGGAATCCTGTGGCATCTCCGATGCGCACGCAGTACACCATCGTACGTAACCAGATCAGCGCTGAGTCTGTAACAGGCCTCGTTCAAACGGCACTAGGACTTTCCGCAGGGCCTCCACCACTCCGTTCAACCAGTCCGCCACAACTAGCCCCGCCGATGTGCCACAGAGCTCTGTCGCTGATGTCCCCCCCCTGTCTGCGATGACTCAATCCGCCAGCCTCGAATCGCCCAGCGGCCCGCGTTATACTAGAGACGAGCTGTTGGACATATACAAAAACCATGTCGAGGCTGCCCAATTCAACGCCGCCGGGCTCTTCATGCCGAACTGGAACCCGGGGCATGTGAATGGGAGCCAGTCACGGACTTGGGGCAAGAGCACCGATTCCCCGCATGTGCCGCAGGACCCGAGCGTGTGTTGGGATTCAAACGGTACGGTGAAGCCAATCAGTTTGGAAGACATGTCTTCAGCAGAGCGGGAGATGTTTGCGACAGATGTCAACTCGACTCTAAAACCACCCCAACAGAACAAGGAAGGGAATCACCCGGGCGGCAGTGGTGTTAACGGGCGGAAGACTTCAATCAGTATTGGCAACGCGGCTAACTACCCGACCTCGTCCCCGTCAACCACCTCTCGCCCCGGCACCCGCCGCCGGGAGACGACGGACACGAATCCTTTCCCAAATGCCGCCGCAGCATCTCCGACAGCCAGCAGGTTTGCCAGAGACGAGCCCTGGCTCCCCCGCAAGAGCACCGAGCTCAAGGAGCCCATAACTGACGAGCCCGAGGAAGATGCGCATGCTCGTGAGGCACCTTCCCGGAACCAGCCCTTCGCGATGCCACGTAGCAACACTACCGGCGCCTCGGGCTTCAGCAGCCATCCATCGCTTTGGGGCCCCGGACCTAGCGCAGCGACGGGCGGCATCGGCGCCTTTGGGAGCTTTGCACTCCCCACGCCGCCGATTGGGGACAAGCGGTTCGGCGCCAGTGGAAGCCGTCTCGCCCATCTGATCCCGAAGGATCACGTCGACAACGTAGGCCCCAAGCCAAGCGATGCTGCGAACTGGCGTCCTCGTCAGCGGACGGACACGGACCCCTTCGCCGCGGATGACGGCCCGTCCGGGAGCGCGATACTCGGTGGCGGTCATGACAACAGCCCGCCGTCTATGGCCCCGCAGCATCAACGCAGCGGGGTATTCGATACACCTGTAAAGGGCAACACTGGCGACTTTGGGATGGCCGGCCTTAGCCTGGGTAACCAAGGAGACGGCAACCGTCCCGCAAGTCCATCCGAGACGAACCCTTACCGCAGCCCGTTAGCTGAACGCGGCGAAGAGGGCCCCGATGACCACGACATGGAGCGGCTTGCCCACTCTGGCCCGGGCTCCGAGCAACAATCCAACTTCGGCACATTTCCCCGATCGTTCGGCGGCGCAGGCGTTGACGGTAGCGACAGGAGCCAAACCTCTAGCGTTGGAGCCAAAGGTTTCCCTTCGGTCAATTCGCTGTCGGGCTGGCCAGCTCCCTCCGTCGGCACCCCGGATCGTGAGCGGCCATTTCAGCATGCTTTCGGGGGTAGCATCTTCAGCCCGTTGGCGGACCTTCCATCCCCCGGTCTCGGCGGATTAGGTGGGATGTTTGGCGCGCCGAGTACCTCTAGATTGGGGCGGGGCAAGCTCGAGTCTCTCTTCCCTCCAGCCATGCAAGCTCAGATGCACGGGCATGACCAGGACAGCCTCGGCGATTCAGTGCCCGATCTCCGGCAGGCAAACCCGCTTGGTGCCATCGGCCGAGGTACGATTGGCCTGCCATCCCGTGACACGGGCAGTCCGGTGAGATCTGGGAGGGGTGGTTTTGAAGACCTCTTTCCTACCTCTGAATCCGCCCGATCACCGTTCTCGACCGCCGAGCAAGCCCAGCCCGGCCTGACTGCGACTGCAACGGCACCGGGCCAGTCCTTTCCCACTAGCGGTTCGTCCTTCCCGTCGTCCCAGTCCGCCGCAGACCCTTCAGCTGTCAGGACAATGGTTATGCCGGACAGGATGCGATGGGTTTACTTGGACCCCCAGGGCACAATGCAAGGCCCATTCAGCGGTCTGGAGATGAATGATTGGTACAAGGCTCAATTCTTCACTCCCGATCTCCGTGTCAAACGACTGGAAGATCCCGATTTCGAGCCGCTAGGCCAGCTCATTCGGCGTATTGGAAACTCGAGGGAGCCCTTCCTCGTGCCTCAGATGGGAATCCCGCATGGTCCGCCGCCTACTGTAGGTCCGTTCGTCGGGGGCTCGTCGGAAGCCATTCCGCCGCTTCAAAATGCATTCCCTTCCTTTGGACGAACGCTCACCGCCCAGCAACAAAACGACCTGGAGCGCCGGAAGCAAGAAGAACAGATGTTCCACGCTAGGCAGCGCGAGTTTGCTCAGCACCATCACCAGACCTTTGGACGTCCCCCCATTCAGCCAGGTGTACCGGGCGCTCTGCATCACCACTCCAGCGCTCACAGCCTCCAGAGTCAACCCAGCTTCGGGAGCATGACTTCTCCGATCGCGATGGCTCCACAACATCCCATCGGCCCCATCGGGCCCGGGGCGGGTTTCTTCGACGCGGCAGCGACTATGGCACACGGCCCTACGCAGGGTCCGATCGGGGCTGGGACGGATCTCTTTTCGCCCGACCTCAACTTTGGCGAGCGCCAGACGCTGGCAACCATGCAAGCGGCCGGCGGTTTGCCCGCCGTCTTCCCTGGTTCTCAAGCTGTTGGGGCCCCAACCGGTGACGCTGGGCTGAGAAGTCAACTTCCCGGCGTTGATCAGCTTCAGAAAGATCCACAGGGGTTCCGTGCGAGACTCGAGGAGTTTCAGGAGTTACGCGCTCAATTTGACGCTGAGGAGGCCGCTTCTGCTAGCCAAGGGGCGCCTGGCACTTCGGATGTGAAGGAGGAAGTCGCGGAGGCTGATGAACAACCTGTCACCTCACCCGCACCGGCCTCAGCACAAGTCGCTACCGCGACTGAGGCCTCGCCAACACCCGAATCTGAGGTTACGGCGAAAAAGACTGCCCAAGCTCAGGCCCAACCCGAGCTTTCCCTAACTGAGAAGGTCCGCAAGACACAGGCCGACAATGCGAAGTCGTCTCAGCCGTCGGCGTCCGATCTTCCGATGCCTTTCCCACCGCCGCAGTCCACGCCTCTTGCCGCCCCAACCGCCCAGCGTCCGGCGTCAAATCTACCGACGAGATACGGCGAGCGCTCTGCCTCCGGCACCCCGGACACGGCCTCAGAAGGCGCCGCTCTCGCGCCGCCGCCCACGGCGCCATGGGCTGGTACGGAGACGCAAAAGGGTCCCAGCCTCAAGGAGATCCAGGAAGCCGAGGCAAAGAAGGCTGCCAAGAAAGAAGAAGCGGCTGCGGCGGCTAGGAGGGCTGCCTTGGAGCAGGAAGCTGCAGCCCTTCGCGAACGTGAAAAGGCGGCAGCCGCTGTCACGACGGGCCTACCCCCTTCCAGCACCTGGGGCACGGGTTCACCCGTGGGCGCTCCAGCTGGCAGCCCATGGAAGCAGCCAGCCGCCGTGAAGGGCGGAGTTGCGGGTGCCGGTCCCGGCGGCGCTGGTTCCAAGAAGACGCTGGCCGACATCCAGCGAGAGGAGGAGGCACGCAAGCAAAAGGCCAGGGAAGTGGCGCAGGCCAGCACGCCTTCGGCTTCCGCGTCGGGTAAGCGCTACGCAGACCTCGCTGGAAAAGGCTCGATGCCTCCTGGGCTGGCTACGTCTGCTGCGGCCGCCCAACCCAGCCAGGGTGGCGGCTGGTCGACGGTTGGAGCGGGTGGCAAGGTCAAAATTCCGACGGGCCCCGCCGTGCAGAATCGCTCCGCCAGCACTAGCAACCTGAAGACCACGGCACCTGTGGCAAAGCCGGCACCAAAGCTGGCGACCACATCTCTCAAGGACGCCAAGAACCTAGCCATGGAGGAGTTCAAGAAGTGGCTGCACCGCGAGCTAGCCCGTGGCCTTATTGGGGTGACCGACAGTGAGTGCTACTGTTCCTATCCGCATGGACACATACTGACGAGTTTTTTAGTCGACCAATTCGCGGCGACTCTGCTGGAGATGCCCTTAGATCCCTCGATCCTTGCCGAGGCCGTGTACGGCTACAGCACCACCATGGACGGCCGCCACTTTGCGGACGAGTTTGTGCGCCGGAAGAAGCTTGCCGACAAGGGCATCGTCGAGAAGGAGCCGGTCAGCGCGTCGGCCGATTCCAAGAACGGCAGTAACGGCGGCTGGAACGAGGTGGCCAAGAAGGGGGGTAGCAACAGCGCGGCCAAGGAGGACGCGAGCGTTCCTGGTTTCCGCGTCGTGCCCAGCAAGAACAAAAAGGGCAAGAAATAGGCGACTATGCCCTGAAACGAGACTTGGGCGTTTGGCTGGGAAGCGCCGGACTTGAGAGCATTGGACTTGACAACTGGATAGCTCATCTTTGGCACTTGTCTGCCCGACTACATAGTATGAGCGGGCCCGGACTGGCACGGGCTACGTTCAGATTAGGGACGGAGCTGGCGCCGGCAAACGTCGACCAGTATCAATGTACGGTTCGAGTATGTCTGGCGCATGTAGTGTGGTAGCGGATATGGCTTGTAGCAACGGAGCGGGAGAGATTTACCAGTCGGAACTTTTCAGGGTTCATCAAAAGTGAGGTGATTCTGGTCCGCCAGGGGTCTTATCTAATCGCAGGCCACCCCGCCATGACAACCCCACCTTATTTTGGCCAGAAGAAATACGGTATTTCGACTCGGCTTGTGATTTCACTGAGGAACACTATGACAGGACGCGCAGGGAGTCAGACTCTGCGATGAGCTGATGTTGCGTTTGAATCGCTCTCTCTCACTTCGTCCATCGTATTGCAATGGATTCCACCACTACCTCTAGCAAGTTGTCCGACCAACTGCGCGCTGGTCGCTACATCGATGTCTTGCTCAGCGGCCCCGCGACAGCACTGATTGGCGAATTTGTCAGCTGCCTCCTCGCTCATGCACAACCCCAGGATGACAAGAGCGTGGCCACAGTTTCCCAAGAGAGATTAGAGGTTGGGCTTGCTGCGTTTAACGCCTTCTTGCAGGCCAATGTCACGGGCCCGGTGCTAGACGAGGCGGGTGTGCGTCGCGTCGAGGGACGGTTCCTGGGCGCACCCGGGGTTGGAGACCGGGGATACCGTTGGCTGCGCAAGGCATGTCTGCAGTCGCTGGATGTCGATGGCGTTTCCGTGTACCCGCATATTCCGCACATTGAGCTGTTCTGTCTGGCGAGGTACATCTTCGTTGCCGGGGGAGGAGGGCAGGGAGGGCTCGGATCAGAGCTGAGTGAGGCTGCCAACGATCGGGCGGTCCGATCGCCGCAGTGGCTTGCCCTGCGAGTCAACGTGTGGCATTACAAGCTCCTCACGCAGCCAAGCTTTGGGCCGGGATCCGTCTTTACAAAGAGCCAGCAGTGGAGCGATGTGCCCAGTCTGCAGGACACGATCGAGAGGGGGATGGAGGCGGTGGAGGTGGACGTCCTGGAACGCGAAGACGCGTGGAGCACGGTCGACAAGGTGCGGTTTCTGGTCGAGAAAGCCAATGTGTACATCATGCTGGGCCACGATGCAAAGGCCAAGGAGGCGCTGCGCCAAGCCACGGGGTTGAGCGGGTTCGTATACGCTCTGTCAGGCGCCCTCGGGAAGCGAACTCGATTTCAGGAGAAGAGCACCAGTCAGCTTGTTGTGTTGGCAAAGAGCGGGGGGGTTGTTGAGAGCGACGCTAGGCAGCACCAGGCAAAACCACGGGCTCTTGCGCTCAACGATGACACCCTGCTAGAGAACTTGGAGTTTACAAAGCAGGCGGCGCCTGAAAACGGTGCGGTCAAAGAGACATCCGAACTTCCGTCTGCCCTGAAGGGTCTTCTACCAGATGAGCAACCGCAGCTCTCGCCCTTGGACCAGATCATCCTACTGGCAGAAGCGACACTCAAAGACGCTTTCTCACCAGTCGATACACTGACCTCTGAGGAAGTCCTCCCTTTCGCTGTCCGTGTCATCTCGGACAAGTCCACCAACTGGCAGATCTACACCCATGCTCTCCTGGTTCGGTCTCGGATTGAGGTCCACCGAAGCAGGACGGTTGAGAGGGGAGTGTTACAGATGCAAGCTGTAGTTGACCAAGTCATTGTCGACACAACCCAGACAGTCGACGGCGGCTCGCATCCAACACAGACCGCGAGCTCAGCCAACGCCATCCCAGATATCCATATCACGTCCGAGGGAGACAAGGCGGAGAAGCAAACACCCTCAAACAAACCGACGTCGTTCTTCCCCGCCGCGAAACCGAGCGAGACCGCGGCGGCTTCCGTCCGGTTAGAGCATATTCATGCCCTCAGTTCACCGCCCAGATGGCATCTCGAATCTGAGCTCGCCCACTCGTGGGTGAGCATCGGCTCGCTAGTCTCGGCACTCGAAATCTTTAAGCGTTTGCGTCTGTGGCCCGAGGTTGCGTTGTGCTTTGCCAGCAACGCAGCCAGGGATGACGAGGATGGAAGGGGGAGTAGTGGGTTGGCGAAAGCGAAAGCGGTGCTGCGGTGGCGGTTGTTTCACAAGACTGGGACACCGGCGGGCCAGCAAGACTCGGACGAGGCGGACGAGGATGCCAATCTGGACGACCTGAAGGAGATTGATTACCATGGCCCAGAGCGCCAGCCGCCGCCTCCCAATGCACCTCGTCTGTGGTGTATCCTCGGAG
Source organism: Madurella mycetomatis (assembly GCA_022530565.1). Taxonomy (NCBI): domain Eukaryota; kingdom Fungi; phylum Ascomycota; class Sordariomycetes; order Sordariales; genus Madurella; species Madurella mycetomatis. The sequence continues at coordinate 5,391,355 of JAJTVB010000003.1, read as the reverse complement.
ACGTAGAGGACAATCCCGCCCACTATGAGCGAGCATGGGAAATTTCAAAGCACAGGTTTGCCCGAGCGCAAAAATCTCTGGGAGAGTACTACATCCAACAGAAGGATTTGCGACGCGCAAAAGATGCCTACACGAAAGCGGTCGCTGCGAATCGGTTGAGCTCCGAGCTATGGAATCGACTGGGTGACATTAGCCTGCGTCTTGGAGACTTGTCTGACGCAGCCGAGGCGTTCCGCAGGGCCATCGCCGCCGCTGACAACATGTCTGGGGGTGAAGACGCCCGCACGTGGAGCAACTTGGGCAGCGCACTCTACAGTCTCTACGTTGAGCGGGCGAAGGAGCTCAAGAAGGAACGTGAAGAAGGGAAGAATGAGCAAAGGGACGAAGAGGGCAGCGAGCAAGCAGCGAATGATTCCGTCTCGTCCCGGCGCGACCCAGCCACCCTCCTCTCGCAGTCACTGGCGGCCTACAAGCGAGGTGCGGCCCTCGCCGCCGACAACTGGCGCATCTGGGATAACGTCATCACGCTAGCGTCTCGTCTTCGACCCATCGCGGTATCCGACCTCCTCCTCGCGCTCCGCAGCGTCGTCCAGATCCGCAGCACCGAAGACGCACTCGACATCGACGTGCTCCGTCTACTGCTCAACGAGGCCGTTCTCTCTCGGGAAAAACCCGACGCAGCCACTGACGGCAAGGTCTACGAGCCTCCCCGCGGCACCGTTGAGCGGAACGTGTGCGACTTCCTGGAATCAGCCGTCGTTCCGCTCATTACGACACGCTCTGAGCTTTGGGAACTCATCGCGCGCGAGCGTGTCTGGAGGCGGGATTACGCCGGCGCCGTCGACGCAACGGAGCGGGCGTGGCGCGCGGCCATCGGGGCGGCTGCTTCCGGGGGCGAACTGTTCCCTTCCTCTGGCGAGGCTGGCGGAGGCCGCAGCAGGAACTGGCTCGAGGACAAGGAGGCGTGGCGGACGGTCGTGGAACGGACGGACGAGCTGGTTTCAATGTTGGAAAATTACGGGGAGGGCGTGCCCGAGATTGGGGCCAAGTGGAAGGGGAAGGCGAGGAGCGCCCTTCGGAGCGTGATGGGCAAGGCCAAGGAGAGCTGGGAGGGGAGCGAGGAGTGGGAGAGGCTAGTGGGGTTGCTGGAGGGTTTGATGTAATAGATTTGGCTGGGTAGGCTACTTTCCCTTCCCGCCGGAGGATCCCCGGCGGTAAGGATGAGGCCTAGTGGAGGGGCAATAGACGATGGCAGAACAGCGTATCTTTTGCAGTTGACCGTGGGCCTTGACGTTTAGTTGGGATTTCGCCAGGGCGATAAACGTAACACTTAGCAAACCTGGGTGAGCAGTGTGGGGTATGAGTAGGTAATCGCGGGAATTCCTCCATGTATTGCTACAAACATCGTTTCAGTGTCGACTGTCCTCACGGAGTACGCTGTGATTGGCCTGAGCCTCGGAGGTACACTCCCATCAGGACGGTGGAGATCTACCGGCACTCTAGTCGGCGGCTGAAAAGTTTAAGCTTCTTGTGTTGTGGGGCGGGCCCAGATCAATAGCAAGATCACGGTTGGGACTTGTCGGAGAAACGTCCTGATGGGGCTGCTGATGGGAGGTTCGGCACTCGAGCTCTCTCCATATCGGCCCTTCCGGGGGAACCGAGCGAGGTCCCTCTTGCCGGCATGGTATTAAAGTCGGTGATTGCCTACCTACCAGCGACTCACCGTTCCCCGTCGGGCGGCGGTGCTATGCTTCAGACGGACGTCCGATCTACCCCAAGATCACCGGAAGCACGACAGCCGACTTCGGCAATTGAGTCCATCAGCCAAGAATTGCTACATCTGCGGCTCCGGGAACGACGGTACGTCAATCTCGGTCAGCGCTCTTTACCTCGGATGCATGCAGTGTCGGTAGACTGGGTGCGAGATAACGGGGGCTGGCTCAGACTCTGCCGGCCGGTGCTGTGGTGATTTCGGATCTGGCATTTGACCCACGCTTGCTTTGAAGGTATTGTCAAGCTTATCTTCACAGCAGCTTCAGGCCAACCACATCCATTCCTAATCCCGGCCACTTCGGGCGTGTGGGGAGGCTAGTCGGCCCGCCGGGGACCTAAGACACGGGGGAAAATTACGATCTGTCTGGCATGCTGCGCATGAGACACCGTGCCGGTAGGGTTGCGAACCGCTACCTGCACCAGGTGACGCCAGGGGTCAGAAGCCTGTGCCAGAGCAAGTTGGGTCCGGACAACTTACTCATGGGCTGCCGCCCTGCTGGGTCGGGAGTCGTGGCCGCGGAGCACTGAGGGATCCACAATCAGAGAACCACACCCTCGCCATCCACGATCCCACCCAAACAAAGTGGGAGCCCTCGACATCTCTTTGGCTTAACGTTATCGCACTTCTAGGCCAGCCTGTCTCAAACCGCACGATAACTGCCTGCTAGGGTCGTCACGGCAGTGGACGATGCGTGTTACGACGGTGCTTCCGCTTCCGATCGGCGGCTTCTATTAATCAGAGTTTTCTTTCATCCATCCGACTTCCCAAGCTGCGCCGACGAAGTGCAGGCAAAATGAGGGAGTGAAACGGCAGTCTGAGGGGTAGTTTTTTTTTTTTTTTTTTTTTTTTTTTTGCGCGAAAACTGATTGAGGTCAACGATGCTATGAATGACGGAAGCGCTTGGCTCCGCGGGTAGCCAAGGAAAACGTCACGGCCTTGGCGGACGCTCGACCCAGAGCAAAACAATCCAAAAGAGGGAGGTAAGAATACGTTCCAGGGCGAGACAGCGCGAATCCCCCGGCAGATCAGTAGCAGGGAACCCGGATTGGGTCAGCAATGGGCCAAGCGGGATCTGCAAATGATCGCCAAGCCAGGCTTGCCTAATTGCCGTTGGTGCCGGCCTTTTTCCTCTCTTACGAGAGGTCGAGATTTCGCCGACAGCCCTTCTTTTTTTCTTTCCCCTTCCCGCTGGATTCTTTGCCAACGGGGCGACCCTGCTGAGCTGAAACTCGGCGGAAACGTCACGGCTGTGGCTGCTTTTGGCCGAAGCCCGCCCACCGCTCTGGCGGTTACGTGAGAGCCCAGCGTCGATGACAGCCTGATGGAGGAAGCGCTAACGATCCGGGTGGATCCGGACCGTCGAACCGGGTGCAGGGTAGCACTGGGCGGCGGCGTTGTGTCGACGCTAGCGCGAACGCCCAGCAGCAACCACTGGGAGAGACGCCCGAATGCAAGCGCCCTGGGACTGCTCTGCGTGTTTTGAGGCACGCCGGCTGGCGTCCTCTTTCGAGACCGGAAGAGAACCCTGGAAGTTTAACCTAGTTGTCAACGGTGGACGTGGGAGCTGTCGACACGGGCCGTCGAGATCTTCTCAAGACGGTCAGACCGCCTGGAAGAGCAGATCGGCAAGAGGCCCAGCCGCCAATCCGCCGATTGCCTTCACGCCCAGGCCGCAATGGCGGGCACGGGATGAAGTACCGGGTACACACGTAGGTTACGCCGCCCCGAGTACCGTATTGCCCAAAGCAATTTGCAAAGGGCTGATCACCTTCTTCTTTCCCTCGACCAGCGATGGAATGCTTGACCGGCGCTGCTAGACAGCGGAGCAAGATCAGACGCTAGGATCGGAACAGCAGGGATTTGACCTGAAAGGGCTGGTCTGCATATTCCTGGTCGGCGATCACTGCAGCAAGCCCCGGTCAGCCGGTAGTAAACACACGCCCGGGGGCGTGTTACATCACTGGAATCGTGGGAAACGGCAGGAGGCGTCTTCAAGGGCAAACCATCATCGACGTGGATTTTGGTGAGAGAGCGAAGGCCTCAGACATACCGGCAGCTGTGAGGCTCGCCGAGCCTTGGAGGGGCGTAGGAGCACCTACTTTGTAGCAAACGATGGGTGCGTCTTCTGGTTTGAGTAGTCAATATACTCCGTACCAGCACTCACTAATTACTGGTAATTCGTAAACGCAAGGTTGCCACGTGAGTACGCCTTGTCCCCAGCGATCCGAAGCCCGCCGACCAAGAATGGGAGAGCCGGGTTATTGCGTGGGTAGCCACCCTGCGGTGGTGGAGGTCGAAAGCCGGCTGGAAGATATGCCGCATCGCTCGTCATCACCCTCCATCGCCATCGCAGCCCACTTTGCTGAGATGGCAAAGCGAATCAGAGTAGCGCGGCCTGCAGTCCCACAAATCACGACACGGAATGGGCACTACAGAATCTGTCTTCATAACTCATGCCGCAGTGCGGGTGGGAGGGCATGATTCTTGGCGGCACAACGCGATGGGAAGAGAGCGGGGAGGGGTTTTGTTTGCATCAGGCCTCATGGTTGGCCGGAAGCGGCGGGTTTCAGTCAAACCCTTCACAGCTTGAGTTGCGGGTATCTGCATCCTGAGGACAATGCGCGGCGGAAACCAGCAGTATCAAAATGACAGGCCAGGCTCTGCCCATGCAGTAATTATATGTTTTCAGCCATAGGCATAGTCCGGATGGACTGAAGACTGGCAGTTATAGGGCGGAAATGATGCTGGCTGTGAAGCCCGGAGCATTTCTTCATTGCAGCAACGTCGACCTGTCTAGCTGGTGCTGCTTACCGGGAGGCCATCGACGTTAGCTCTTGTACTATCTGGATGTAGGACCGTGTTACAAGGCTACTGCGTACCAAGTCCCCTCATCCGGGTGTTTGCATCAACCCATGTCACGGTGGCTCGTTCACCAGACACCCCGCGCGCTAGCATGTCTAAGATCTGGCACAGGGTCGTCTCACCAGCCAGGAGTCAGAGTTGAATTCGCTGCCTATACACGGATCCGATGACTACCTTGCTTTTTGAGAAGTCCGCCCGGTATGGTGACGATTGAATATGGGCCAGTAGTAGCCATTCTTTGGCCATAACGAACACATCATCCAGGAGGTGCGAGAAAGGACCGAGTCTTGACTGCTTAGTACCGCGCTCCCGCCCAGAACCAAGCCTTCGTCCCCGCCGCAAGCGGCGTTCCCTGAATGGTCGCTCGTATGTCATTAAAACCTGACTACGGGCGTAACGATACGCACTTTGCGAAAAACGACTGGCCTGCATTGCTGCAGGATCGAAGGATAAACCGGGGGTGATGCACCTCCACGGCACACTGCAGGCAGTCATGGCAAACCAGGAATTGCCATATTCACGGGAGACTGGCCTGGATGCCCTCCGCATGTCCGGGCCGTTTGACGAAGGCTACTAGAGAGTGATTTCATACAATCGTGTTTCAAATCTAGGTAGCAGTTCTGCCCGAAATGGGGCAAACTGGCATGGGAATGGCAAAGAGAACTGGGCAGCTGAGTTGCCTTCTTAACGTGAACCGATCCCTCGGGTCGTCTGGACTGCTTTGGTCAGAGCCTGCGGCACCAGTGGCAGTACCGATGACGTGCCGAGATCCGGCGTGGGCGGTAGTAGGAAATGCGGACGTAGATTCCTCCGCACCTTTGTACGATCCTCGAGACTCGATGTTGACGGCGTACAAAGCGCAGTCAAAGCAAGGATTTATGACACCAGCCATATTCGCGGATATCTGTCTGGAACATGAGAGTGCTCATACGGCCGTGGGGATGGAATGGGGCTCGTGTAGGTCTGACGGCTTGCGGGAGTCGGCCATATGACCTATGAACAGCACCTTGCTTAGTATCTCTTGCTCGGCTGGGCAAGAAAGGGCACCGCTAGCATGTATGTGCAAATGCAATCCATGATCACCAACGGTCTTCCGGGGATGGCTAAGTAGGCACCCTGTGGCCGGATAGTCCTCCCCCACAACAGGCCATTGTCCAGCCAATACTCAGTTGTGATGAACAGCGTAAGCGCACTCCATCAAGCGAATCTCATCAATGGTATGAGGTTTTTGCCGGCAAGAACCCCATGGGGATATACTAACAGCGCATGGTCTCTCCCCGTTGGCTGCCGGAATCGGGGAAGCGTCCGAGTGAATCGGGTTGATTTGAAGGTTGGACATCCGCCTCCGAGCGCCAGACCTGAGGTCATTTATCTGTTGGAGAGCCAATGGACCTGCACGTTAGCTAGTGAGTTAAGCTTGGCAGGCAGTAGTGTGGTCCACGTGAAGTGCTATCATCGTACAGGCAATATTTGGTTTGACCGAAACAAGTCGTAGACGTTCGGCGAACATCCACTTCGCATGCACCCACATCCCTTCTCTTTGATAGGAGGTGTATATATCCCACATCCCTTCTAAGGGATTTCACCGCGCCTTGGCTGCTGTAATTATGTCATGATATCGACAAGGCTATGCGTAGGGCAAAGGTACTACGTGTAGCTGTCAAGCACCGACCGGCTTTACATACCCTGCAACCCCACAATTCCCCCGAACACACCCAAGCCCCTGGATGATGGGATCCGATGGTCTCATTTGGATTCCGCACGCCGGGCTCGCCACAACACCATCGATCAACTGCCAGAAAGCCTCAATTGGATATCGCTGGTTTCCCTGCTTGCTGAATCTATCTGCAGCCTTGGGGGCCGGCCCCCTCTTTGCTCAGCAGCGGTCGGCGGAGAGGGCCTTGACATCAGCCGCATTTGCATAAGGACGATGTTGTTGTGAGCTGAGGATCGCATCAACAATTCGTCTGAATACTACAGGCGGGCGGGGCAGCTCAAAGGCAAAAAGAGGAAGGCAAGGTCGCCGTAAGACGTGTTAATTTGCTACTAAGTGCTGCCAAGAAGACTGCTACCAGGTTAGCTCGTCGGTACGTTCAGCTGGGCCGGTCGCTTGGTGTCCAGCACACCAGCTGGGTTCGGGGGCCAAAGCTCATAATTTTGCGCCTCGCAGCGGCTGCTTCAGCCGCCGAGTTCGAGTCATTGGCTGCATACCGCGTCAGCTTTGGATAGGCAATACGGGCCTGAGCTGGGTGGATGTCCCCGTTGGTCCGTCCTACCGCGGGTGTTGCCGCTCTTTAGGGAACCGGCGAGAGGGCAGCTGTCCCGGGAGTGTCGAGCTTAACCGTGAGATCTGCGACCTGCGGTGCTATGTAACCCCATAACACAGCACAGCACGCATGAGGGGAACCATGACGGTGTTACCTGCCCGGCAATTTTGCCTCCATGATGATCCAATTGCCGCTCTCGGAACCCTCAGAGTGGTACCAACTTGGCCAATCGGTGCCGGAACTACTCGAGCTGCCTGCCAAACCCGCCATTTCCCTGTCCTTCAAAGCCTCATTGTGCTGGGCGGGATATCGCTTTGCTAGGGGGGGCCCCCGGGTCCATCCGCTGATCCGCGGCTTGGGCTCCGCCCCGAATCTGTCCGGGCACCCCATTCTCGGGCCAAGTGGCAGCAAGGTGGCGGCGGTGTCGGCGTCATTCGCATCTCGTTTCCGACGGATCGCCAGCTAGCAGTTCGTCTCAAGGCCGTGGAAATGCCGGGCAACGGCCGAGCGTCGTATTTTCGATCACAGGGATCAGGTATTGCCGCGCAGGTGATCTGGGGTCCGAGATCCGCAAGAAGATGATCTCTTTTCTCTTCCCCCTTTGCGCTTGCAAGCCAGCCAAGAGCTGCTCCACCATTCATCCAATAGTAGCCCACTGCTGACCAGCCTTGCAGCAGGGGCCTAACCATATTCCCTCCCCGTTCCCCATCTCAATTCGGCCATGACCCCCCTGCCAGCTCGCCGAGCTTCCACATCGCACCCCGAGGGCGTCCCCGTATTAACTCTTGGTGAATTTGATTCTTGGTGAACGAACCAATGTAGAGGTACATACCTGCTGCCGCGAGCCATCGCCCCCTGCCCATGTGCTATGGTCATTTTGCTTTCCCTGTCCCTTATTTTTTTCCCTCTGTGTTCCGATCTTTTTGGGCTCCCGCTCATGTCACGTCTTGTGCATATTTTGTCAGGGCCTACCTTGGTCGCGGGCTCTCCAGCATGTTCCAGCATGTTCGCGAGGCCATGGCTCGTAGCAGATCTCGCGCCTAGTCAGTGTCGACAGCCGCTTCTCAAGACCGGCTGGCAGCTATCCGGCTCTCGCAGCCTCTATCCTTGCAACCCGGCGCGCAACTCGGTGCGCTTCTCCACCCCCCAATCACCCTTGCATGATCCACATCTCCCAAAGGATCATGGAATCTTGCATTCAACGGCCACGCCAGTTCCAACCCCTGCTCACCCGCGCGCCATACTTCCTGCTTGCCTTTCCCCGTCACCCGCTGTGCTCCTGAGAACGGTAAATAGACGCAAATCGGGGGTGGACGGCTTGTAGGGGAGAGCAGCCTCCCTCTCTTGGCACTTCTATCCCGCCGACCACAGACCCGGATCGAAGGATCATCTAATACCTTAGCCCAGGGCACCAAGGTTCGAGGCGGGAAGCCTGCCGGTCGATGCACCTTCCCAGATCTACCACTAGTGTCCCGCATTCCTGAGCGCATTTGATGCCCACCTTCTCGCCGACAACCCAACCCTCCCCAGAAATGCAAGCTGGTGCTGGTCCGTGCTATCCTCCCGTGTCTCTACCTACCTACTTTTACTATCAACCTTTTCATCTTCTCGTCCGGCCCTGCCAGGACATCCGACTCGCCTAGCAGCTAGTGTCTCTGTTGCGCCTTCACCATCCCTCCCCTCCTCTCCGCACGCTCGGCGCCTCGTACCAGACGAACCGCTCACGGATGCCTGCTGTTCTTGATTGCAGGAGTTCTGACATATCACCATGCGAACAGGTTCGGGATAGCTGCATACAATCAACCCTGGTCTCCGCAGCGCCGGTCCCGAAAACCACCGTTGAGACTTGACGACAGGCCTTTGTGCCAATCAGCATCGGAGTAAGAGCCATTTCTGTCCCTGGCGCCGACATGCCGGAATTGCAACCACATCGTGGGAAGACCTAGGCAGTGTGGAAACCACTGAGCTTTGTCGCCGGCGCCCCGCGGCTTTCCAAGTTATGCTGACCGACATTTCGACCAGTTTGCAGTCTTGGATTTCTTTGACGACGGGGCCCTGGCCTGGTGACTCTGGAGATCCCACGTCCAGGGAACCTCTCGCTGCCCCCTTGGAGCCGCAGACCAGAGGACCATTCCTGCGCGGGATCGGTGACCAAGGCTTGTCAAAGGATTAGCCACGCCATCTTAAGGGCTGGTCTCGACACACGATAGGAATCCCCATTCCCGAGGATTTGCACGATCCCGGTGCCAGCTGCAAAGGTACGCCCAACTTTTCCATGGCATTCCCATGGCATTCCTGTCCGTGTGCTCATCGAACTGGGATCGAGCATGAGTCCTCGATTCCAGGTCATGAACGGACGAGTATGTGGCGGCGAAATTGCTGATCGCTGGCGTTAGATCTCAAGTTCGAAATCGGATATACGACACACTAGAAAGCCTTTGAGATCGCTACCTCAGACGCCGCTTTCTCCTCTTGCCCTAGCCTACGGGACCCACGTTCTCCCAAAATACCCCAAGTGAAATCAGTTTGAATGTCTGCGACCAAGATCCGCCAGCCGGTTTATAAGGTGTTCGAGGTAAGCAAAATCACGTCGCTTGTGCTTATATGGGCGTCAGGACGCGTGGTCGGCAGCTCCGCCTCCTGAGGCAGCCCTGGAAGCAGCCCGTTTTGACCGGCCATTAAGCCTGTCAGCCTCGCCAAGTGGCCCGTCCAGGCTCGCAAGCCCGAGAAGAGCTGTCGCTGACGACCCTAGCCCGGTTACCATCCGCAACGGACCATCATCGTCGACGACGAGATTGAGTCGCCCGAGACGCTGACGATCCGGCTGGAGGAAGCCGCTCGAAACGGAGGAGACCTTGGCGGGCCCTGCCCCTCTGGTCTCCTGCCCATGTCTGCATTCAAGGCTCAACCTCCCCAGCTGCACGGTATGTCGACCCTTCCGGCACCTTTGGCGCTGCAGGCCCCTGAGGGGCTGTGCCGAAATCCATCAGCGGCGTGCAACCGCGGCTGACCATGATCGCATGGCAAAACCCTAGGGTATGCAGATTCAACCTACTCGCAGTATCCCGCTCAGCCCTTCTCGGCCCAGCAGACCGAAAATGCTGCGTCGCAGATCAATCAGGTGGCCTTTGCTGCCAACAGCAATGCGACGGCGGAGCAGTACCTCGCGGCGCAAGCAGCACCAGGCATCAACATCAATGTCCTGTCATGGCACCCGCGTTCCGGCTCCCCCGGTACCAAGGTGTCTCTGAAAGTCACCAGCCAGCACGACTTGCTCGGGAATACGATGACGGCCCCACCTTTCGTTTCTCTCCTGTTCGGCTCACAGAGATGCAGCGCACAGGTTACCAGAGACTCGCGGAGTGGTGGCAGCGGTTGCACTTATACTATCACTACCAAGGCTCCGCAGCTCTTGAGTGCGGGCTATTCGTCTCTCGGTAATGTGCCCCTGACGCTTCTCGTCGAAGACGCCAGCGGCGAGGAATTGGCACGGGTCGCGAATATCGGCGGATTTACATATCACGATGCCCAAGGGGTCGCGCCGCAAGGTAATGTGGCAGCTGGAACCCCTGGTGACAACAGCCCTCCGGACCTGGCGTCACCCAAGACCAGATCACCTGTCCATCGGGCAAGCCCACCACACCAAGACTTGGAGACTAAAACAACCAGCCCGGTCGCCAACCACGCGTTAGCCGGGGACTCTTCTACAAATGCGTACGGCTTCCCCCCCAACGTCTCGGTCGCCAATGCCGCGGCGCAAATCCATGCACAGGCTCCGATCCATTCCGACTTCGCCGCCGGCACCTACAACCAAGGAGGTAGCAACATGCTGTCTGGCTACCGCGGGTCCTTCACGGACCATTATGCGCGAGCGCCACCGGTCCTTCGATCGCCTCATGGAGCTGGATGGATGTTTGGCAGCCAGATCGATCCCGCCCGAGGCTCTACTCCCGCCCTCCCGCACGCGGCGCACGCCTCCATCGCCCGGCCGAGCCTGACTCCACTGCAGCACTCGAGCCCCGCGACGCCGCAGCTCGCCAGAACCAGCACGCTAGCCCAGTCGGCGGGCAACGGCCTTGCCGGCTACGGCGTATACCATGAAAAGGTGACGCTCAAGATCGTCGGAGACCTTGGTTCCATGGCGGAGGGCTGGTCGCAGGAGGAATGGGAGAACAAGCGCCGGCTCGTGCTGTTCAGGAAGCAGCAAACCGGAAGCACGCTGACGCTGACGTTCAAGCCCGTCCGTCCTGCAGAACGGCCACCACATAGCATCTGCGTCAGCTGCATCTGGTGGGAGGAGAAGCAGGCGTGCTACATCACCTCAGTCGATACGATCCACCTGCTCGAGCAAATCCTTGCGGCGCCGAGCCGGTTCGGAGTCGAAGAGAAGAATCGCATCCGCCGGAACCTCGAGGGTTTCCAGCCGACCACGGTTAGCAAATCCAGGTCTGAGAGCGAGGAGTTCTTCAAGGTCATCATGGGCTTTGGGAATCCCAAGCCGCGGAATATCGAAAAAGACGTCAAAGTGTTTCAGTGGAAGGATCTTTCTTCTGCTCTCTTCAAGATCATTTCTAAATACAGCGCTTCGACGACAGCCGTCATGTCTCCGAATAGCGCATCTCACATCGCCACCAGCGCCGCTGCGGGGTTTCCAGCCCTGCCGCCGACGCCAGTCTCGACGCCGTCGACTGCTACCACAAACGCCGTTGCGGCTGCAAGCTATGCGGCAGCTGGCCACCACCACCACCACCACCACCATCACCATCCGGATTCTATAGCAAGCCCGCGGGCTCTAGCCTCGGCACCGCCGTGGCCAGCATACGGCGCGGCGGCGAAAGCGATGTCGCCGGCGCTGAAGACTAGCTCCCCTTCAGCGCTCCGCATCTCTACACTGCCCGTGGTCTACGATCACCGGGGCACAACACACAGCCTCACGTCGCCGTATGGCTTGCCCGGTCCAGCTCACCACAGCCCGCACCATGGGCACGGAGCCTATAGCCACTCCGCCATCCCGGCCTCGCAGGGTCAGACGCGGAACTGGGACGGCTACGCCGCGGATGGCGGTAGCTATCCCGCGCAGAGCGGCAGCACTCACAGCCAAGTCTACGGTGGCGCAGCATACGCGGACGGCGGCCCGCGCGCCTGAGTGGCTATAGCCAATCCCGGGGCCTAGGGCGGTGGCATCGCCATGGTCACCGTTGGAGGCCTTGCGACCGTCGGCACCCTGCTAGGCCTGTTGCCCGGAAAGCACGGCGGGCTACTTGGCGACATCTAGTGCTGCCGGGCGTGGAGGGTGTGCATGAGACGCGGCCGACGCGTGAGCCCGTCAGATGCCTTAGCCGACTGGGACTGCGAGTCACGGTTATGGTGGGCAGCTCGGAGCTAAAGAGCCGCGCGGCATGGCAGATTTGACCTCTTTGTCATTCTGGTGTGCAGCTGTGGGTGCCCAAGCGAGCCATCCTGCCCAGTCATTCCCCCCGAGGACGGCGGGCTAGATTTCACGGAACAACATTTTCATTTTTTGAAATCAGATGGCAGGTGTCATCCACAGCTCGAGATGGCGATGCGACCGCGACCTGTTACCTCCGGTTTTCGTCTCCACGGAGACTGTGACCACTTCGAGGTAACCAGAAAAAAAAATACGATCCGTCAGATCCCAGCAAGACGACACGACCTTGATGGCCGACGTTCCTCCCAACTCGGGCGGGTCGCTTGATGGTGTGGGATGGGTTGGAGGGAGTGGTCAGCTGGTATGGTACAGCCAATCAGGGGCGGACCGGCACCTCCTTCTCACCCGCTAGGCACGTCCCGAGGTCTCCCAGAGCCCACCATCCCAAACTCTCCGACCGGCATCCTCGAGCAGATCCCTGCACATCCATTTATCTATCATGTCGAATCCGGGCGGTTCATGCGGTGCAATCTTGGATTTCCCGTCTGGAGTCAATCCCACCGTTGCGTCGCGCCGCGTCGCGTCGTCTGCGCATCAAGGTCTCGCAGGCGGACTGCCGGGAGGATTTGGGAGGGTGGAGGGGGTGTGTCTGCATTTCCCTGGCCCGCCCCGTCCGCGCCGCTATCTCGACACGGCAAAGCTCCAAAGAGGAGAGACTCACCAGGGTCATCCACGGGACGGGACCATCACCGCCGTGGTATCGGTGTGGAGAAGGCCATAGAGGGGCGGAGTTACCGGGAGGCCTGCTGCACACGGAGATGCTGCTGCAAGTCGGCGGCGTACAGCCCAGGGAGCATCGGACGGATTGTGCATGCTGCATGAAATCTGCGTCAGACGTCCCACTGCCGCGCTTGGCGTCGCACCCTCCAACCATCATCCGGGTGGTCACGATCTCGAGCTCGATCCCGAGACTTTTGATATCGACAAGGCAGGCACCGCGGCCCCCCCGCTGCGCCCACATGCGCCCTGTGACTGGTCCCTACACCAAGGGGGGTCCTTGGCCATGAGCTCGCCCGTTAATCACACCTTCCCTTTGCATGGAGCTTGACGCGACCCAACTGCCGGTCTTGGCGTTTATACAAGTTTTGCCGCCGGTTGGGAGTATTTGGTGTCATGAGCACCTTGGTCGAGCTCCGATATCGCGAGATACCTACTACTCGCACGGGGATTCCGCGAGGCGGAATGACCGCCTTGGTCAGGGCAGCACGGGAATACTGTCCGCCCAGGGTTGCGATGGTCCGAAGCCAACCCTTGCTGCGCCGGCAAATTCCGCCTAACCATCTCAGTGTCAGATGATGGTGGCAGCTATCCGACGCGAGGGGGGAGCGGAGACAGCGCTAGGTCTGGTGGGCTGTCGATCTGGCCTTCGAGTGTGGGGGTAGGCCACTCTACCGTCTCTCGTCGGCTTGCCCCATGAGCCTGTCGAGCCCCCTTTGGTACTACACCGCTGTCCTTGCTGTTGCACGTCCCCGGCCCTCTATCCAGCACGGCCATCGGATTAGTCAAGCAAGGAGGGGGGTGTATACAGGAGCTCTGCTTCATTTTCCCCTTCCTTGTTTCCGGTCGCTTGCGTCGACGTCATATTCATACACACATGATCCGTCTGGAGACGACATTCTTGCTGGGTGGTTAAGGTTAGTGGGCGGGGGCTTGGGAGGAGCAGCAAGCCTGATTGTTACTGTTCAAGTTGTTACTTGAGCTAAGTCTGGATGGGTCTGCGGGGTCCACCGCATGCTTCAGTCGGGTTGTGGCAACGTGTCGCATTCAAGGACTTTGGCTGGCTGGCGCTTTTCTTTTTTGTTGGGTCTTAGGCTTGGTTTGTCACGGTACATGGAACATTATAACTATACCCTTCTCGTTTTCTCGGCTATCTGCATCATTGTTATCAAACAGAGTTCTAAATCATATCTTCACCCGTCCCAAGTCTGTTACAAGGGGCTCTCTCTTTTCCAAGCTTTAATTTCCCAAGCGGTTACAGAAAAACATTAAATAATTATATGTGGTAATTTTTAGTAATGAATACAGAGAAGCTTTATTCTTATGGAATTTGTTCAACCCAGGGTCTCATACGATTCAGTTGCCGGGTAGTTCAGAACCGTGGGCCGTGATATCAGTCTCGGAGAGCCCGAAAATTTCCATGTTGAGCGGGTCATGTCGTGTCAGCTCGCCCCTTCTGTGAGACTTGACCGGGGGTCATCGATCTTATTGAGCCGCACATCTGGAAACTCGTCATCGACAAAGAATGAGAACGTTGGGGTCCGGACGATAGACGAACGATCCGAGTCGTCGCGAGAGGAGTGCCAATCGTCGAACAACATGTTGAGTAAACGTAACATTGCCTCTCGCACCGTCGCCTTCTGCGTAGCGGCGTCGTCGTAAAAATCCTGCTGCTGCAGACTGGGTAAGATGCCACGCCTCCGTAGCTCCTGAGTTAAAACCTCGCGGCTGCGGCGCCGCACGTACTCTCGGTATTGGCACAGATCGCTTTACAGCGCTCGCAGTACTAGTCTGGCGTATGCTTTCTCGTTAGATGTTGCTTCACGCGGCTGACGGCGTAAAGTTCTCTTTTGAAGCAAGGGCGGTGCTTCACCAGGTCGAATTTCCAAAATGGACAAGCAAAGGATTTTGGCGCGGCGTCGGGGTGCTCTTTTCTTCTCATTTTCTTGGGAAAAAGGGATTTCTTCCTTCCTGATCGTCGTTCCCTCACCCCTGACGATTGCTTCGGCTGCTGTTCTTATCTTGCTGAATACCTCTATAGCCACCAAGAGTCGAAGACACTCTACCAAGAGATGCCGGGTTCATACCACTGTCTACTGGGCGAGTCACTGGTTGTTCCGAATTGGTCATTTTATTGCGAGCAGATGATAGGCAAGGCATGCATGTTAAGATGTCTTTCGTCCGTGTCGCTGTTGCCTCGAAGCCCTGTTGAATCGCGTAGTGAACTCGGAAGCTCGCAATTCCCCTTCGTTATGGAATATGTGCGACTCATACCGGAGGTTTTGGAGTTGTCCGGTGTCTCTTCGAATCGGCACGTTCCTATATTCGATGTAGAGACGACGTGCGATGGAATCGATAGCGGAGAATAAATCTTCATACCTTCGGCAAACTTTGGCCAACCGAGGTCTGACGTGTCCGGGATAGAGAGTATATCCGAATCAAGAGAAATCATCGGCGGCCCCTCCGCGAAAGTCGAGAGGTCTTCCTACTTCCAACAGACCGCCGTGCGAACGCTAGATGATGTATCAGAGGTCGTATCAACGTCATGAGAACCACCTTGCGCCGAATTGGGGTCCAGCCGGCTAGAAGATGTGCTAGGAGAGTTTTCCCCAGCCAGACTCTAGTGCGCTCACAATCGCCTAGGATGCGGAGACTTTTGATTCATGTCGCTAGACATATCTCCAGCTCGACACAGGGAAGTTTTATGACCAGGACGGTTTGCTGTGAATTGCGGCCCCGGGAGATATTGGAGGGTGGCAGCCAGTCATGCTAGTTGCTCAGCACCGGTAAGGCATGCTGGCCCAGTGACAGAAACTGAGATTGTATCCTGGTTCTCGTTGATGGCTGAGCAAAGCTCTGCTACACTCGCTACGGCTGTTGGGCTCTCTCTTACCACTACTCACGCCGAGCTCACCCACAATTCCTTGGCGCACTCCGACTACTATGATGTGCGGTTGAGTGTTGTTCCAGTGAAAACGGGATTGCGGAGCAAGCTTTTCCTGAGCCATTGGTATGTTTGCCTACCCAGGATCGTTTGCGTGTACAGGGAGAAGTCCAGTTGTGTGGCATCATGTTCGTAGTCATCTTTCACCACACCTACGAACCGATCCGAGGATTCCGGTTCTTTAGGTTCATCTTGAGGCCTGGTTCCCTCCAAGATCATCATGTCGTATGTTGACATGCCCTCAGCCTGGCGGCTCTTGTTTATTTCCGCATCGTCGTTCCCTCATCACCCAATATCAATGCCCTTAACATAGCGGTAATCTCGCTTAGAGTACATGATCTGGTGCTCGCTTTGCAAACAAAGACTAAGTCATAAAAAAGAGGTGTTAGGGACTTTGGCTTATCAATGAGGTGTACATAAAAAATCTGGACATCAGGCGGCGACAAATATCGTGTGGCCTCATCAATTACATACCTTACCTAGTCGAATGATCAGTCGATGGAAATCTCATCCGTCTGTGGTTGGTATGAGAAGTGAAATATCGCCGTTGCACATGAGTAGTAGTAGGTACCTTAATTAGACTTAAGGAATCCGAAGCCTGGATGGCAACCCCGCCAACTAGGAGTAGGGGGATGAAGTTCCTTATTAGAGCATGACCCCTACAGTTCTTCCAGGAACCCAGTAGATGCGTTACCCGTACTATTAGTCTGTTTCTGCTTCTGCGCTGAGCTATTAGTAGGCAAGGCTCGAGGGACCTTTTTATTTGTTTTTTTAAAGAAAGAAAATGAAAATGTGACGTAAGTGAATGAGTTCCTAAATAATATTCCAATTATGTACGTATTGTTCGGATGGCGCCAACGAATCCTGATCGCAATCAACCAATAGAAAAGCGACTAGGGTAATGTAATGTAAAATGCACAAGTCGTCAGGCATTTTAGTGCGAAACATGCATATTCGCCATCTCGGGAGTCAGTTCCCTCGATGCCCCAGGCCAATATTGAGTGTTAGGTGTTATGAGGAATTTACATGAAAACTCTACGTTGTGGATTGCTTTGTATATGAATGATCCCCAAAGTGCCAGAGCCTTCAGTTTTGGCACAATGGATTAGGCCAAGTTCCCAACCCCGAAAGCAATCCATCAAAGAAGGCACCAGCAAGGCTGAAGAAGAGAGGCTCCTTTTTGGTTTAAATAACTCAATTTGCTATGTCAGCGAGATCGAATCCGCGGCCCTCGCTCCCGGAGGAAGGCAGGTTAGTCGTTCCAATTAGATCACTTA
The DNA here is from genome assembly GCA_022530565.1 of Madurella mycetomatis. Taxonomy (NCBI): domain Eukaryota; kingdom Fungi; phylum Ascomycota; class Sordariomycetes; order Sordariales; genus Madurella; species Madurella mycetomatis. The sequence continues at coordinate 5,374,065 of JAJTVB010000003.1, read as the reverse complement.
ACTACGAAAGTCTGATGTTGGGCATACTAGCCTCAGAACTAGTGGAGACTGCCAGCAAGCCTATATGCTCGACCGATATCTTTCGGTGAACCCGACAATCCCTGAGCGACTTCAAGCTCAGACTTCTCCATGTAATGGCCGAGGAATGGGATACTCCGTAGCCATCACGGTCTCGGAAAGGAGGAAAGATATGTCGAAGCGCCTATACAACTGGCAGGCTTGCTGGAATCGGGCGGGCAATGGAGGAAATGCTGTAGAAAGCCGCTGCTGGTAATATCGAATGGAACGAGTTTTCGAATCCCTATCCACCCTGCTACAGTTTGTCAGGTATCCTTCTCTGATATGTCTGGTCTAATTACTGGTGGCAAGTTTTCAAATGTTGCAAAATTCGCTTCGTTATCCCAATGGTACTGAGGATCCTCGCTGATGGCAACTTGACAAATAATAGCACTGTGATTTAATATGTCCATATCTGAGGAAGGAGAGGTTTGTTGTCGCTTTAACATTCGGCCGTGGAGGTGATACTGAAGCTGGGATATTTGCATTTCCAGTGCCGGTAGCGTATGATGGATTCCCGTCCCCAGTTTTGCGTCGTCTTCCTGCCAACAAATACTCCGGCGCAACTCTTGAAGCCGTGCTGCCTCTAGTGGATGGGGTGGCCAACATCGCATCCGCGTCTTGACCAGTTTGTATCCTTAAGAGACGTCTAATTTCCGCGTCATCTCACCGTCCCCAACGCGGATGTCTCTTCCGAGTTGTTCAAATCAATGAATCGGTCAACGGTGCATTTTAGAATCTTTTGGTTTAGGTGACAACGCTATTTCTAACGCAACCACTCGGTGGGTTGCCCTGGTCAGACGAGTTAGTTCGGCACCGGGCGGATGGCCTTACCGGTCTCCAAATGATTTATTACATGCCCACTTACTGTTGATTCCTTATCCTGCGCTGCGGCCTTGGTTTCTACTTCACTGCATTCTGGTTCCAATGTCGAAGAGCACTATGGAATAGGCGACTAAGCGTGTTCATGGCACCGCCAGAATCGGTAGCCGGCCACCTTCAACCCAATGTTTATATGGCGCGCAATGCTCTTAATCCGAAATAAAATGGCGGCAGATAAGGGCGGGATGTCGACCTTAGTTAACTTTGATACGCTGGGCAAACCGATAATTACCTAACTGTGCCGACCTCCCCGACAACAAGGTATCAGAGATGCGGATGTATAGCTCGAACTACATGAAAAGGAGTATCGTCGATGAGCGGGCTTGACAGCGCACAATCGCCGCGATGGATGATTGCTTATGGCGTCTCTCCCAGGCAAAAAAAAAAAAAAAAAAAAAAAAAAAAAAAGCACCTGATGGCTGCAGAGAATATGGCCTGATTGACCCGCCACTGCCATCCTAGCACAGGTATGTCACGCATGCGTAGATGGAGGGTCTAGATGCCGGCCCATTGGTAACAGAAGCGGGGGTGCGTCCGCTCCTCTCCATCCAAGCTTTCCTCTACTTTCTGCACTTTTGGCGGAGACAGTGATTGGTGCTCCCAGAGCCAAGGGGGAGCGGCTTAGGTCCTCGATTATTACAGTTCCAATTGTCAGGCATACATGCAGGCCAAAGAAGCAACCCCCAAGGAGGGTCCCCTCACCAAGCCTAAGTATTCCTGGCCCCTTGCTCTACTGCTTTCCAAATCCTGGAACTGTTTGCCTTGCTTTGCCCCACTGCCAGACATAACCACTTGGATTCCAATATGAATCCTGATAATTCCCCAGAGGAGACGCCTGCCCCTCACCAGGCCCGTGGCGACCAGCTGGACCTGCAGGTGGGGGTTGATGTCTCGTAGGTGGCAGACTCTAGTTATTAAACTTAGCCCCGTGGCCACGACACTAACCCGCTCTGCAACCAGGCCCTTCGCTAGTCGCGTTGTCAGATTCCAGTTCAGAAGCGGGCCTCCCCTAGCCATTCACCAAGCCTTTGTCCTACGGAGTCCCCAGCTGGCCCTCCTCTGCGGATCCTCGACCAAGACCATCCAACTCTGCGGTGTCTCAAGCGATGTTGGCCATGCTCTTGCCCAGTACCTTTACACCGACAAACTTGAAACACTGAATTGCGCCGGGGCTGCCCACACGACAAACCGAGAGTTGGCCCGGCTCAAGACGACGTTCGAAGTGTATTCAATGGCTCGCACATATGAGCTTCAGGGACTCGAAGAGTTGGCCAGGGCTCAGATTGAGCTTCTCGCAGCCCAGTTTGACCCTTTCACTCTGATCGATGTGGTCAAGGAGACGTACCCCGTGCCTATTGGAGATGACACGTGGTTCCCGCAATATATTCGTTCGCACATCAAGGGTGCTTTCAGGAACCCGTCGACTCTTCTGAAAGCCGAGTGGCCACCAGAATTCAGTAGTGGAGCATCCGTTGTTAAGGTACTCCTTGGGTGCATTCTCGAAGTCTATGTCGACATGCTGGAATCCTTTTCTGGGGCGGACGCGGTTGCCATCGATCTGCCAACTCCTGCCACAGACGGTTCTTTTGGACGGATTACCCAAGGTGCCACGCTCGAGGCTGAGGGCCTTGTCGATATGCCTGACGGACAGTCACCGGAGGACACGCCACATCCCGGTCGGCCAAGCACACCCATGATTGACCGGCCTTTCCCGGGGGAGAAGGCTGACGACACTAGCGTCTGCGAACCCGTCCCAGATTCCGAAAATTGGGCGGCACAACGATCCCCGGTCAGCAAGGAAGAGTCAGTCTACCAGCTCGCACCAGAACCGTCAGCCCAGCAACTCCGAGAATTCTTTACCGATCTAATGGAGAGGCGCAGACCCGAACCCGTAACCGAGGCCGCGCCAGGCATCAAGCTGACCCCGGAATCAACCCTTGAGCCTGCTGCTGAAGCAATTCTTGAACCGGAGGCCAACGCAGCCGACATGCCACCGGCTGAATACCCTGAGAATACATTGGGCCTTCATTCGAAGAAGGAAAAGGTTAGTAACAGTCTCCACGCGTGGCGTTTGCAGCACGCGAGCCTGAACCGAGAGCTAACATATAGTCGAAAAGAAGAAGAAGAAGAAGCTCAAATCCGCCGCTTCGGCCTTATATAGTCCTAGGTTTGACCCCGCACTAGCAGCGACACCCGATCCCAGGTCTGAGTACGAGGCTAAGCTGCCGGAACCAGTGTGGGTGATGGAGTCGGCATCGGAGCCAGCGGCAGAAGCTGTAGCCGAACCTGAACCCGTACCTGAACCGGAAGCGGCTAAGAACGACGACCTCTGGGGTTTGCCAATAAAAAAGAGGGTCCAAAAAAGGGGGAAAGGAAAGCCCACGGTCGAAGTGGAACCTCTTCCCGAGCCCGCGCCTGAGCTCCCGTATGATCTGGAGCCGGAGCCGGAGCCTGAGCCAGCACCGGCAGATGCTGTAGTTGAACCTGAACCCGTACCTGAACCGGAAGCGGTGGCTAAGAACGACGACTTCTGGGGTTGGGGGGTAACGAAGAGGGACAAAAAAGGGGGGAAAGGAAAACCCACTGAAGAAGTGGAGCCTCTTCCCGAGCCCGAGCCTGAGCCTGAGCCAGCACCAGCAGACGCTGTAGCCGAACCCGACCCGAAAGCGGAGGCTAAAGACGACGACATCTTGGGCTGGGGGGTAAGGACAAAGAACAAAAAAATGAAGAAAGGCAAAGCTGTGGTTGAAGCGGAGCTTCTGCGCGAGCCCGAGCCTGAGCCAGCACCGGAGCCAGCACCGGCAGAATCTGTAGTCGAACCCGAACCCGAACACGAACAATACGCAGAACCTAAGACAGATATCTGGGGCTGGGTGGCAGCGAAGAATAAAAAAAGGAAGGAAAAATCCACAGTTGAAGTGGTGCCTCTACCTGAGCCTGAGCCCGAGTCCGAGCCCGAGCCCGAGCCTACAGTTTTGACGACGTTGGAGCAGGATCCCTGGAGTTTTTGGGGGGCACGAAAATCTCCGACGTCACCAAGGGTAAGTTTTTAAGGAGAAAACTATAAGCTAGAGGCTTTCCATTATGGTTTTGTACGTCCTGGTAATAAAGACGTATCTCGAGACAGTTGATATTCAGTGATGGACGGGTTGAGTCGGAAATGGCCTGGCGCTGAAAATGTCGCTCCCTTATAGTCATTAGTACACACTCTGAGTTATGATACATCAAAGTCCCTACCAATATGTAACAAACATTGAGTGACTCATCATGATCAAATCCGGTCCGTCTTATCTTGCTATGGCAACCATTGGCGATGTTGGATGGGGAAATACCCACTTTGGGGGTATCAAGAAACCTGCAGCACAATGGAAATGAAAACAACCGAAATAAGTCTACCAAAATACAAATGAACTTTTTTTTTTTTTCAGCAAGACCGCTCTAGCCACTCATATGGTATCATAGGTCAAACAACCGTCTACAAAACACTAAGCTAACGCTGGGGGAGGGGCGACACGAAAGTAATGTCTAGAAATTTCCCTTCTCGCCAGGCTCTTTGTGCTTCAGATCGCTCGATGCTCGGCTCGCCTGGTCAGGGGGGATGCCGTGCCCGTCATATTGAACGCGGACGTCGGTAGTCCGCATAATACCGTTATACGTCATAATCTCTTCCTCTGAGCCGCTGGGACTGACGCTCCGGCATTCGGCGTGGCCCACCTTGACGCCCCGCAGGTTCTTTAGAGGGATACTGCCGTGCCGGTTGACAGAATCTCGGCCGCCGTGGTGTACCGCGCTGTTATTCCCGCCACCGCCACCGATAGTCGCCACCGAGCTGGGGCCGGTAAAGTAGCGCGAGCCGTGGTTAGGAGTGTACTTGTTGGCACCGTAGCGGTCGGTGCTACCGCCGAAAAGTGTGGGCATCCAGCTACGGAAAAGGGGTCGGAGAGCTGGAGCCGAGGCCGACACGATGGCAACGTTGACTTCGACGACGCTCAGAGTGACCGTGATGTCGTAGTAGGGATCCTTGTCGGGTTGCGGGACGTAGAAGAGCTTGTAGACACCAACGAGGCGGACGATGCCGATGATTGTGACGCTGCAGGATGGCATGTCAGCTAATTGGACCTTCAGCTCGTCCCGTAACATGGGACCACTCACGCAATACCGAGCATGAAGATACCCAACACTGCAAATTTGGCAGCCTTGGGCATCTTGAGCCCGAGGAAGATCCAAAAGGGAAGTATAATGACGAGGATATCGGTCAGGATGGTCAGGCACGAGATGATGACGTGGAATGAGTTGTCGATACACTTGGTGTTGGGGTCAGCCTTGAGGGCAAAGTCCCAGTTGGCGGCGATGGGCAGACACTGCAGCAGGGCGACTAGAAAGATGGCGATCGCCTGTAGCGCGTTGAACGTGTTCAAGCCGTGGATGGCGAATTTGACGCCGGGCTTCTGGCCGCCCAACCGAAGAAGGAAGACCAGCACCGAAGCTTTGACGAAAGCTAGAATCGGATTGTAGAAGAGCTGGGCTAGGAAGAACCACCACATCCCAGCCGCCATGTCAAAGTTGGGCGCATATTTTTGCACGTCTTCTGCCCGCCAGCCGAAATAACCTAGCTTAATGTCTACGCCGCCGTGGCGGTTAGCAATGATGCGGGACAGCTTCGTGTCGACGGAGAAGTGGCAGCGTCGCTTACACATGTAAAAGGGCCCGATCATCATGAGCGAGAATATCATGGCACAGGTGGCCAAGTAGTCGTCTAGACCCCATTGCCGTGTCTTGAGCCTCGTGTACACCCTCAGGCTGTACACGACAAAGGCTAGTGCCGTGAAGAAGAAGATGACAAAGAGTGCGGCCTGCTGCAGAGGCGGCGTCGGGATGTCGAGGACATTCCCATGTTCAGGGCGGCGAGGGAGAATGGCCATTGAAGGTTTCTCGCGGAGGCTCGACCGATGTGGGACGCTGAGAGCGCGGGGATGGCCTGGCGATCGGCGCAAGTGTGGAGGGAGGATCGTGGTCGAGGAAACGATCGACACAGTCTGGAGTTGAAGATGAAAAGAAATACAGGTGAGTTTCGTCAACCGCCTTCTGAGTACGTATAAAATCTCTAGTAATTAATGCCTACCGGGGCTGCAATGCCGGAAAGTGTACAGCACGAATACACGCGGCCCGCTCGCCTCACGACCACGCTGAAAGGTCACGACTTGGACACCCAAAGCGGATAGACGGAATCGGAATCTTATCCCACACCTGGAACTTCAGGTTCCCCAAGATCTCTTTCCTTGCTAGGCCTCCACTCCAACCTTGCATTCCTGGTTGGGCCCCCAGCGTCGATGTGCCAACAGTTGGCCAGTCGGCTCACTCAGCAAGAACCAAACTGTTCAGCCAGAGGTGAAAATGAATTTCATACGTTTCAGGATTAGTTGGGCTTCGAAAAGCGGGGATTTGCTGAGTGGGCCTCCATATGTAGGGAGTTTTCCTTTCTTCTTTCTCCCTCGCCTGTTGAAGGATTCCCCGATGTAACTAAGACTATGTAGAAACGGGTAAGGCTATGGGTGGCGAAGCCTGGAGAATGTTTGCCAAGCAGCGACCTGGTGTCGACGCTCGGGAGCCGACGGCCGAGCGCTCAGGGCATCTACCAAGACGAAAACTATTACAGTACCAACACCGACAATGGCAATTCGAAATGTCGATCTCAGGGCTAGAGCAGTCACTTCAGCTTCTAGTGCGTGTGGATTAGGACCCTTCAATTTCGCAGCACAGACAAATGTATCGTCCGGGCATGGAACGTGGGTTGAAGCGCACAGAACAACTCATCACCGATAGGGTAAGCGTCTTGGGCTAGGCAAGGTTGTGCCCTATCGGACACTCCGTTTTGCTATTCCGCTAAAACGCGGTCTCGCGGACGCTAGGCCAAGCAAGGGTGATACCTGTAGATGTCCGTCCATCGAGGAAAGCGGTCGTGACGAAAAGTACCAAGCGGAGTACAATCAACAATGACAAAATCCACCCCGGTTCTGGAGCCGCAATGTTCAATACTGCCTAGCTTTGGGGCGGCACAGCAGTTATACGGCACGGCCGCACGGGTGAAAAAGTGCCGGGAATGGGGCGGCCCAGAGCCGTGGGACTGCCAAGGACGCGAGTCGCATAAGTTGGGACGAGCCATCCAACCGTGTCGGAGCAACTACCCATGCGCCAGGATGCAAGTCATAGGAGAAAAGGGGCGCCGCAGGGGCAAGCGGAAAAGAAAGTGGCAACAAATAAATACTACCTAACCACATGTGTGTCAGCAATGATGGCAGCCCTAGCGTTTGAAGGCTTCCGGGGATGAATTGACCAAGATTTAAGATAATAAAAGGGAATCTAGAGAAGGGGACCGTTCGAGCCCATCAGCCTCTCGCAGGCATCCCACCGCGGACGAGAAGTGCATTTGACTGATGCTCTTCTAGACGCTGCCCTTCGCTGGCTCTGCAAGATCATGATTCTTTTTTTTTTTTTTTTTTTTTTTTTTGCCAAGATCAAATATGTGGAGAATTCCGAGCCCCTCTACATCGGCCGAGGTTCTCGAACCTGAGGGAAGTCATGCACTGGACCATCTGCTGTTCCCTCACCCCTGGGATTGGCAGGGGAAAATACTACAGCAAAGGGCAGACACATGGTCTGAGGCGCCAGCGGGCACGATCAGAGGTTGCACCAGGTGACTCGCAGCAGTTCCAAGCCCAGCGATGGGCAGATGCAAATAATTACTCTGCGGTCCGCTCCATGTTCTGGTCATCTTTACAAAGCTTCCTAGCTATGAGATGCCCCACATGAAGCCGACATTATTGTTTTGTTGGAGCCTCCCAGGGCATAGCGCAGCGCGGGGATGCTGATTGGCAGCTCGGCAAGTGAACCGAGCCCGACGAGCCGCCTGGACGGGAATACGACTACATAACCGTGCCGTTGTCGCGCAGCGAAGAGCGTGGCTTTCCCCTCTTTTCTCTAGTCCTTGGACCAATTCGACAGGCCCCTCGTTCATCTTGTCGATCGCCAATGTCTATCTTATCCCTCCAGCGCACCCTGCTGCTCGCAGGAGCCGTGCTGCCTCTCGCCCCGCTGGGCCTCGCCCAGACCATCGTCGGCGACGACGGCAACGTGCTCCGTAAGTCGACCTATGGACCCCAGGATTGCGGTATGGATGGCTGACACGTTCGCAGCTGCCAACGAGATCACCGTTGCCCCTGCCGCCGAGCCCGATACGCTCCAGCTAACTGACGCTGTCATCGCTAATTTGACGGCCCATCAGCTGAGCGACATTGAGCTCTTCCGGTTCGACAATGAGGCTGGTGACACCTCGGTGAGCGCGAAGCGCGGCATTGACTTTGGCCGCTGCAAGACCTTCCCGGGCGACTTGTTGTGGCCCTCGAGCCTGACTTGGGCAGTGTTTAACCTGCTGACAGGGGGCGCACTCATTGAGACGGTGCCCATCGGCGCCGTCTGCTACCCTAGCAGCGGCGTCTACGATGCTGCCAAGTGCGCCGATGTGATCGCGAACTGGGCCCAATCCGAGACCCAGTAAGTCTGCAGTGAAATTCCTCCCCTGATCAAGTGTCACTCACAACTCTTCTCTAGCGCCAATGACCCTACTTCGGTCATGTCGCCGCTCTACACGGGCGAGACATGCATGCCCCAGAACGGCAATACGTCGACATGCACACTGGGCGGCTTCCCGTCCTACGCCGTTAAGGCCACCAGCGTCTTCCAGATTCAGCTGGCCGTCAACCTCGCTCGTAACCTGAACCTCCGCCTCGTCGTCAAAAACACCGGTCACGACTTCCTCGGCAAATCTTGCGGCGCTGGCGCCCTCTCCATCTGGACGCACAATTTGAAGACTATCAAGCACATCAAGTCGTTTAGGTCCCCGTCGTACAGCGGTCCAGCCCTCAAGCTGGGCGCCGGCGTCCAGGTCGGCGAGTTGTATGCCGCGGCTGACAGCTTTGGCGTCACTGCCGTAGGCGGCGAGTGCAAGGGTGTCGGCGTTGCTGGTGGTTATACCGCTGGCGGCGGTCACTCTCCGCTGAGTGGCAAGTTCGGTTTGGGTTCTGACCAGGTGCTGAGCATCGACGTCGTCCTCCCCAACGGCCGGTTCGTCACGGCCAGCGAGACCGAGAACACGGACCTATTCTGGGCCATGCGTGGCGGGGGCGGCGCCACTTTCGGCGTTGTCACGTCCATGACGGTCAAGGTGTACCCCAAGATGAGCTTTGCGGGCCTCACCTGGACCATCGTCAGCGGCCCCGACACACCCAATCCGGACTCTCTCTTCTGGGACGCCATGTACGCCTACTGGCGGAAATTCCCCGAGTACGCATCCAAGGGTGCTTACGGGTACTCGATGATCTTCCCGCGCGGCGCCCCGGGCTCGGGCTACGTGTGGACCATGCAGCCCTTCCATGTCCCCGGTATGCCCCTCGCCGAGTTCCAGGCCATGGTGGCGCCCCTGTTTGAGGAATGGACCGCGCTCGGCTTCGATTTTGCGCCCACCTACTTCGAACACGACAACTTCTACGACACGTGGTCGCAGCACTTCCCCACCGAGGCCGTCGCCAACAGCAACCTGCGCACCGCGTCCCGCCTGTTCCCCGCCAGCAACTGGGAAGACGAGGCTACGCGCGAGGCCATGTTCGACGCCGTCCGCTCCGTCGTCGAGGAGGGCTCCGCACTCATCCAGTACAACATGCGCCCTGCCGCCCCCGCGGGCACCCCGGCGTCGGGCGCCAACTCGCACTGGCGCGACGCCGTCTGGTTCGGCATCATGGGTACCGGCTGGGCGCCGGGCCTGTCCGAGTCCGAACTCGAGGCCGTGCATAACAAGATCACGCACAACTGGATGGAGCGGCTGCGTGTCTATGGCCCTGGCGCCTACGGCAATGAGGGTGATGTGATGGAGCCTGATTTCGGCGAGGCCTTCTTCGGCACCAACTACGGCCGGCTTCTGCAGATCAAGCGGAGGGTCGACCCGTCCGACGTCTTCTGGGCGCCCACTGCCGTGGGGTCCGAGACGTGGGAGGTCGCTGACCAGGCCGACTGGCTGACGACGCAGACTGGCCGTCTGTGCAAGGTGTCTGCGTAGAGGAGGTTTATCTGTGTGTTTTTTTGTACCATAATATGCAGTACTGTAAATACTCTTGCCATACAGAGGCAGTTTTCTTTGTCAGATCTTTGAAGCGAATTTGCGGGCCCTTCGCTTTAATGGCTTGCACTTTTTGCGCCCGCCGGCGGGTAGTATGTCTCCTCGTCCTGAACTCTCTGGTTGCTCTCCTGATTCCAACCCCGTTTTGTGATTCGTAATCTCAATCTTCGGTTAAAGGGAATCACTGTAATCGCTACAACGAACGCAGCCCCTCTATCTCTGTTGGGGAGGGCCTTCTCCTAACGTTGGCATCGATTTTCGCACATTCGTCTCTAACGTGTCACGAGGCTCGGTCGCGCGCTTTGACTTTCGTAGGGCCACTATTCTACTGTGGTAACTTCCATTTCTATTCGAAATTGGAACTTGCATTATGCTGCACAAGCATCTTTGGTTCGTGTTAGCAACGTACAAAACACGAATGACAAACGACTCATCCTCCCGTCTGTTGCTCGGTGCTCCCTGTATCATTGCCCTTTCATTTTACTCAGGTTAGGCCCACTCGTCTCTTGAGGGCTGACACACATGCGCATGCCATTCTTGCTATCCACTACCTGTCCGTACCAGGTTACCCGCATGTGGAATCCCCTTCAAATAGCTACCACCCATCCATTCCTATTACAATTGTGGAGCGCCGTCTACAGCATCCTCCACAGTCGGAGCGCGTTTTAGAACGGCATTCTCGAGAGGCCCGGACGGGTTATTTGTCTTCACGATAGTGCCATCATTAGCGCTCTCAGCGCCGCCTTCTATGGGTTGTCCATGGCTGGAAGCCCGAGGTGGCGGTTGCTCAGAGCAATCACTAGTCGTCCAATCGGATGCCTCTATGTCGGGTTAACCCTCTGGAATACGAACTGTGTCTGGAGATTCGTTTACCTTCAGCGTTTTGTTCTTCACGCTGGCTTCGACGCCTATCCCCATCTGATATATGTGGCCTGAGTTCTGACCCCGGAAGTGGCTTCAAGTTCTGCATATTCTGGCTAAGCCCTGGCCTGGAGTTGCTCGTGACGACATCAACTGCCGCTGAGGGCGCTGATATTGAGCGCTCCAGGGGCTTGGACGGCACCGTCTGTTTTATATCCTCGTCAGGGGGCGGCTTCGATATGTTCCCCCTCTCAGCGCCATTGATCGGGTCTGGTGGGGGCTGTGGTCCCTTCCACGGCGACGATGCCCCCGGTATCACCGGAGCCTGCTCTCTATTGGTCTTAGTTGGTAGTGGTGACGGCGACCGCCGCGGAGGGCCACAGTGTCGATCAATGAGAAGCTGAAAACGACTCGGAAGTGATTGGTAGTATCTAAGGCCCGCTGCGATACTTTGGGGAATGGAGTTGAACCCATGATCTAAGACGGCGACCTGGATAATATCCCGTGCGGCCGCCCTGGATGGGGAAATTAGATCTTGAGGATTTTCCCACCATCCCAGCCCGGCCAGGTCGACAGAGAGTTGACGTTTGTCCCCTTCATTTTTGCAGATCAGATATCGGGATAAACACGTACTGAAGTGCCCGTCCATGTTTTGCGTTGCCTTCTGAATGCCTGTCAGCTGGGCGAAGAAGACAGATGGGTCTTGAGATCGAAGTATTAGCTCCTTAAGACAGAGTTGTTGGATGTGATAATCCTCAAGTTCTTCAGAAGCTCTAAGGGCCATGTCCAGGGGCTCGTTGTCTCGGGCTGTTGTTTTCGGCGCCCACAGACCCGGGTTCTCTTGACCAATAGGGACATAATATGGAATTGAGATACATGAACTGCCCAGGCTCAAAGGGCACATCAGAAGACCTGGAAAGCCAGAGGCGTGATCGAATGCAAACGGAGCTACATTCTTCGTTCTTGCTGAGAAAACCACCTTGGCAAGAACCCAGTGAAGGAATGGTCGACTTTTAATACTGCCAGGGAACTGTGTCATCAGAGACTCCCCGATAAGATTAGCTCGGTCGAGGTAGCGTCTCACGACTGGAAAATCGGTTGGGAACATATTGGAGTGCAAGACGGCGATGCTGAGGATATCTAGGAGTGCCAGCTGAGTCGACTCGTCCATTTCCGTGGTGTTCCAGTCGGCGATCAGGCGGTCCAAAGACTCGAGGCCCCGACGTCCAAAGAACTCCTCAAGAATATTGTCAACCCCGTAGGTAGCGGATGCGGAAACGAAGACATCATGTAAATCCCAAACCAGGCCGTAAGCGAGAAGTTGACGGTAGAGCTTCTTCCAGTCGGCCCAGTCGGATAGTTCCACTCCTCGATGCGTCCAAGGACCAGCACTGGTCAAAAGGCCGGTCCGTCTATATAACTCCATCGATAGACACAATATCCTGATCTGAGTAGAACGATTATCAGTCAGTAAGGTACCTAGGTAAGCCGGCAAACAGGTTTTAGGTGTCATACCCCTGTTGAGGACATCTCAGACTCTTCGGTGACAGGGAAAATTGTACCTAGCCGCGGACCAAGCCTATCTCGGATTGGAGCGATCTCCAGCTGGCTGTAGCTCATCGCGACTGCTTGAATGAGCCTCCAGTTGGCTTCGTAATGTTTCCGGGTATTAGGATCGCCGAGGCTGTCTAATATTTCCAAGACATGATTGTTATCTAGCAGCCTCACTGACTTGTAATCCTTCATCCGAATTAACATCTCGGCGTACTGCACATAGACTGAAACCTGGTGGCTGTGAGCCTTGAGATGGCTGTCAAAGAAGGCTTTGGCGCTGCGAAAATTTCCGATTCGCATCTGACGGTTCAGCCATTCGAGCTCGTCATCGATGTCAGAAACCACGTCAGCTTCGAGGTGAACCGTGACATCTTTAGCGTCAGCTGATGAGTACACAGTATCATATGCGCGGGGTCCCCATTCCGGAATCATCGGAGGCGGAGAATGAGGCGGCAGTATCCTCCATGACCGTACTGGGCTGGGAGGCCGGCGGGGCCTGAAAGAGCAAACGGTCAATATATTTGCCATTTTACCGTGGTAATTAAATTCCTGCCGGAACACATAGCTACCTCTCTGGCAACTCAATTTTTTCTCGTTCCCTTACACGCGGCCAATTCAAGCCCTGCAAGCTCCCTCTCAGTTTGTAGGAAGCGGGGCAACCAGTCCTCCGGATTTCGCCGCGCCGGTGGGACACGGCTCTTGTGTCGAAGGTCACTTGTAGGTTCCATTTGACGAGTCTATTGGGACTTAGCACTTGTATAGGATAGGTAGGCAGGTAAGTGGGGAGTAATGGCAAGTACTGATTCAGGTACCTTCAGTTGTTATCGCACTGGTCTATATGCCGACCGTGGGGTTTGGGAATGGGTAGGTGCGTAGGTATACAAGGTGTAGGTACCCGAGTTAATCACGCAGCAGGTCCCCCACCTAAGTTAGGGACTTGTACAGTAATTACACCATGCTTGAGGCTAGCGCCAGCCTTTACTCTCATGAAGAAGCGATCACCGTACAAAATTAAGGCATATATATGTAGCAAATCACGTCGTAGCGAGATGGCCCCGCTGCTGCCTAACGTTATCTGATTTTCCACGCAAGTCCAGTTCAGCCCCAAGCCGCCGATTGCAAAACCAATTCCCCGAACTTGAGCCCGTCGGAGGCCCAATTAATTACCTGCCTTATCATACCTTCCGCACCATACATCAAGAGCTCGGAAACTGCAGGTTCGATTCTCCCAGCTCCATATCATGGCCGACCATCTGGTGCAACCCAGACTGATGGGTGGCGTCCGACGATTTGGTCGATATGATAATTTCAAGGAGTTCAGTCGTCTGTCATCTGGGAACGCAAGTGTCGGCTCCAAGTCGATGGGCAAGATCACCATCGATTGTCAATTTTTATTCAAGCAGTCCCGATGGGGGGTCCTCGGAGACGAGGAGTTTCCGGCCGGCATCCTTTACTTGAATCTCAACTTTGGCCCGCCTCAAAGCTGCAGATTGAAGAGCGCTACCGTCACTGTTACGTTGGATGAGGAGGACCCGTGTCTCAACCGGTACAAGTCTGCACCGGGTAGAAACCATAGTGTCTATTGCCCCGTTCAGATAACGGATTGGTACGGCCCGAAACAGCTTGTAGGGGAGGAAAAAAATATCGACAGAAGACATATCAAGAAACTAGTCCCGGAGATCAACATCTTGGGAAACGGCGGGGGCGGGCTGGGTGTCGAATCGGAGACCTCCTTCAAGCAATCTGGGCGATGGTCCTTCAGCGGACAACTCCTGCCTGGCAAGAAGACGCGGGAATACAAGACGTTGCGGTGGGAATTGACCGAAAACGCGCTTGAGACCCGGCCTGCTCACAGTAACCGAATATACACAGCCTTCACCTTTGAACACTCTGGTCAGCCATTTCTCATGAAAGTCGACGTTGAGGGGAGGCTGGACAGGTGGGATAAGCAGGCCGTATACAAGTTAAAATTTGGTGGTCTGTCAACAAGAGACAACCGAGTGGTAACGCTGATCGACTTCGGCGACTACTCCCGGTTTCGCCAACGCCTGGATGAAATCGCTAGGGGGCTACCACGGACTATGGAGATGAAGAATTTTGAAGAAATCCCTGTCGTTGTTCCCAGCCCTATCTCCGGGACTAGTTTCCGAGCGGTGGCCAGCTCGGACACCCAACCCGAGGACCAGACTTTGTCTGCTGCTCCTGTATCAACAGCCGACCCTTCGGTTGCACAGAACGCGCTATATGCAGGCTCTCGGCCGCTCGATCCTCTAGGCAATTCTGCTCACCATTTGCTCTCAGAGGGCCCTACATATCAACAAAGTGTTCCGTTAGATGGTGATGCAACAGCACCGACAGTCGAGAACTTTGCACGAGTCTTACAAGCTCTTTCTAACCCAATGCACGAAGATACACCCATGAAAGCCCCTTCCTCACCTTCTATGGGGGACACCGTTGTCAACGATGAAGAAAATGCAGCCGGCGCGAATCAGATGCCTGCTCAAATGAAGACACAGGCAAAAGCTTTCGAATCGGTCCTAGATCCACATAACGTTCCGGATCCAGAGACGGTGGTCAAGGTTCTTCGGATCCCCGCTATACTTGGGGTCCTTCGGATGCTCGCGATGCTGATGAGTCTCGTTGGATACTTGCCGACCGGAGATACGACGGATGGGGATCGACGGGTCAGGAGTCGAGGGGAAGGCTTGGATGAGAAAAGGACAGTCGGAAATCAACAGAAGGCTACATAGGTACCTGAGAGTGCGTCGCAGGGCTTAACTACCTTCAGCTTCTGAGTCGACGTCTCCTTGCGGGAGTTGGTGAAGAAGGCGTTTATCCAGATCCAGTACGTCCTAAATGTTGAAGTTTATCGTCACCGGGGCGAACAGTGTTGCCGATTAAGGTTGGGTAAGTAATAAGGAGTCAGGTGTTGATTACTTCAGGCAGTTTGTTAAGTGCCCTGAAGTCGGTATTACAGTACTTATAGCAATGTGTCTGGTTTGAAAGTCAATAGATGCAAGTCAGTACTTGGGCACTTATCTAGGCTAATAACAATCAATCAGGTTATAAATAAACCGTATAAACTGCGGTTTTAATGTGTTTATCTAATGGTTGTATAGTGTAGCGGTTATCACTCCGGATTCTGAATTCATCAGTACATTCCGGCAACCCCGGTTCGATTCCGGGTACGACCTCTTTTTCCGCTCTGGCTCACGAAACTGTCCGGTGGAGAGCCGCGATTTTGTCGCGCTGCCGAGTCACAAATCTTACCTGTTTCTGCGGGGAGGTGAGCGACGCTCGAAAGCACAGCACTGTGTGGTCAAATCATGATGTCCAGGGTTTCCCAAATTTTTGCCGACGGGATGCGGGCGGGTGGCGCCCAATACGGTATTACCCAAGCCCGCCATCGAGTAAGAAGCCGACGATCTTTGCCTCCGTGGGAGAGATCTGGCCGATGCACCCCCGATCAAATGTCTTTTTGGGGGGTAGACGTCATACCCTAGTTCCATAACTTTGTTGTCCTAGTCGCCGGTAGTTTGGGCATACATAGTATGCCGTTTACTGACTCCTGAAGCCAGAAGAGACGCCGGAGTTGTTCGGGCAAGATGATTGTATCTTTGTCCCAACTCTGGGACTATTTCTCCTCTGCAAGGCATCGCCAGCCCGGGGAGCGGGAACTCGTGCGGAAGATCGATTTTTTCATCCTGACCTTCTGCTGTTTGAGCTACTTTCTCAACTATGTACGTCAGCCTCACCTCAGTCCAGGCTAGCACGAAGCTGATTAATTTTGCAGCTTGACCGTACCAATCTCGCAAATGCCTATGTCTCGGGTATGAAGGAGGACCTGAATTTTCACGGAGACCAGTTGAACCAAATCAATACATGTTTTACCATCGGGTGCGTTTTTTGGTTATCGTCACCATGATCGCTACGGTTAACGTCTCCAGCTATGTCCTCGGCCAGATACCATCCAACCTCAGCCTGCACTATGTCAAGCCCCGCTACTTCTTCCCGGCCATGATGGTCGTGTGGGCGGGGCTGACCATGGTGACGGCGTCGACGCATTCGCCCCAGGCCATCATGGCGATCCGCTTCTTCCAGGGCATCGCCGAGGCGACCACGTTCGTCGGCACTCACTACATCCTCGGGTCGTGGTACACGGAGCGTGAGCTGGGCAAGCGCAGCGGCATCTTCACCGCCTCGGGCCTCGCCGGCACCATGATCGGTGGCTTCATCCAGAGCGGAATCTATTCGAGCATGCACGGTCGCCACGGCCTGAGCGGCTGGCGCTGGCTGTTTATCATCGACGGCATTATTACCCTGCCAGTTGCTCTATATGGTTTCTTGCTCTTTCCCGACACCCCGGCCTCGACGACGGCCTGCTATATCAGCCCATCAGAACGAGCACTGGCCGTATCACGTCTCAAACCTCACAAGCCCCAACGCAGCAGTAGATGCCCAGACCTGGATCCCCCCGCGGATGAGAAGGATCAGACGTCCCAATCCCCCTTGACACTCGCCTTCGCCAAGACGGTCCTCACGTCGTACGAATGGTGGGGTTTCGTCATCCTCTGGATCATCGCCGGCGAGACGGAGTCCTTCTCGTCGAACTCGCTGCTCGCGCTCTACATGAAGAGCCACCCCTCGACCAGGTACACCATCCAGCAACTAAACAACTACCCAACCGGCGTCCCGGCCGTCGGCATCGTCTCGACCCTCTTCTGGGCCGCCCTGACGGATTTTATGGGGGGCAAGCGCTACCTGGTTGGGTACTTCATCGGGGTAACGGGCGTGACCACGAGCGTGATGATCCTAGCCGCGCGGGGGTCGGCCGACCCCGGCGGGGCGAGGTCGACGGCGATCGTGTTTGGCGCGTACTACTGGGCCGGCGCCGTGTACGCGTGCCAAGCGACGTTCTTCGCGTGGGCCAACGACGCCATGAGGTTGAGGGCGCCAGTGTTTCGGTCGGTCGTGCTGGCGGGCATGAACCTAGGGAGTAACGCCGTGAATGCCTGGTGGAGTATCGTGTTTTACGGGGCGTCGATGGCGCCGTGGTTTACGGTGAGTGCCCGGCTCTTGCACGCGAGAAAGGAGGGGGCTAACGGTGCACACTCAGAGAGGAATGTACGCCATGATTGCAACGTCGGTCGCCTTGGCTGTGTGGACGGCTGGTCTGTCGTACATGGTTTGGCGAACGGCGAAGCTGAGCCATCAGAGAGCCGCCATCGAGACGGCCTCGTTTGGTGGAGAACCCAACATAGGGAAGGAATAAGTGCTTCGTCTAAGTATCCAATGGATCACGCTGCGTTTAACCCTCATGCAAGGGGGAGGAATCATCGCGTTGGTTTCTTCACAGAGACTTCGGGCTCTCATGATCATAACTATCCTCCGTGTTTTCTCCAGTGCCCCTTCCTCATGCCAACTGCGTCTGGGCCCTGCGACGATTTGACAACCCCAGCCCTTAAACAATCTCCTTCCCGTAGCTCCTGATACTCGAAACCTCCTTTGCTGCAAGCATATCCGCAGTCAACCTATCCTGCCGTCTCTCGGCGCGAGACCGACGCGCCTTGCGAATCAAGCTGAAGCCCATGGCGAGGTTGCAAGCAAGGGACACGCACGCTATCACGATCACCGCAATATTCCGCTTCCTTCTCTCGTCTGCCTCGTGCCAAACCCGTGGTAGGTCATAAGCTGAACAAAACAAGGCGTTGCTCTGGCAGGCGTCGCACCACCCTTCGACGGACATGATGCCACGCTCCTGGATGGCCTCTGAGAATTCCCGCCACGAGAGGTCCGCCTTGCCGGAACCAAACAAAGGGAATGCCGTCAGGGCTCCTTCTGTGCCGTTGCGGAAGAGGAAGCGCACCCGCAGATCGGCCGCATCGAACTCCTGGTTGGCAGTGAACAGCTCAAAGCTCATCGTCGAAGCGTATTGTGGAAGGCCGAAGAAGTTGGGAGACGCGGCCGTCAGGTTCGCCAGACCAAAGAATGCTAGGAAGGTATCGTAGCTGCCAGCGAGGAGGGTGAATTTAGGGTCCCTTCTAGTAGAGGAAACCGTCTGGGTCAGGTGCTTTAGCACGGCACCGGCAAGCGTAGCGGCGTGGATTGAGCGCTCTGGTTGCGAGACATTGAAGTTGCGACCAAACTCGGCGCTGTCAGCCAGAGTGCGGAGCTGGAGCATCTGCTCGTCAGTCACGCTCGTGGCGGCCGAGGAGTTGTCGTAGATGCGCTGGACATTGATAAGGTCAAAGATGTCGTAGGCCTCGGCATAACTCAGACTGTCCGGTGAGGTGTAGTCGGAGACGCCTGCCAGTACGGGATGCAAGCTGCGGTAGAAGTCGGCTGTCGATGCGAGCCTCTCCCGGAACTCGGCACTCGCCTCGAAGTCGTCCGAGGCGCTGGTGCGGACCGGGCAGCCGTCATCTCCCTTGATCCAGACTGTCTCGGGAGAGTCGTCGTCAACGCCGTGCAGCGTGACGTACTGGTAGCCGGTCAGGGGGCTGGAGATGGAGGAGCCGTTTGCGAGGCTTTGACCTGCGACGTCGGGCATGAGGTGGGCCAGCGGCGGGTAGAGGCCTTGAAGAAAGGCAGTGGCAGTATCGAGGAGGATACTCTGGTCCGGCGCGCTGGCGTATATCTGCGAAGCATCATATTGGAACTCGGAGATGCCCACGATCCGATGAGGCGACCCCGATGCCAGGTAGCGGGCGCGATAGTCGCTGCCGACTTGGAACAACTGCTGGGCGCCGAGATTGGTCAGTTTCTGAGCGCCATGGTGCTTTGTAGTCCCTCGAGGTAATCTGTCAGTCTCGTTCATGCCATGAGGGCTTCGGCTTCGGCTTCGTCTCACTCACGGTCGCCGTGGCGGGCAAAGACCAGGACACCATGGATCGTCTCGGCAGCGGCGGTGATCACAAGTCCGCCGCTAATGGCTAGAGTTATAATGCGCATGTTGCCGGTTGATTCTGCTGCTCTCCGTTTTCAGATTGAAGACGTTAGCAAATGGAACTGAGTGCCCTACCAGCAAATAAATTTAGTTGTAATGAGTAATGGTGGGCGTTGGGATAATGGACACCAAAGGGAGGGGCAGCACCCTCAAAATAGAATCCCAACAGCTCGATCTCTTGAAGATAGGGATATGGCAGTGACCCACCTCGCGCTCTGCTTATCGGCTACTCCTTACCTGCTTTGTGCAGGTTTGAGGGGATTTCCTCGGAAATCGGGGTGTGTGCATGTTAAAAAAAGCAGCCACTCTCTGATTAGCACTAGGTTTGAAGTAGGTTGCAGGCCGCACAACTTGTTTTCACTGGCGGGGGGCAGCGGAGGAGTTGGAGCTTCGTGCAGCCCGTGATCTGGTGGCCGCTACTGGGACTGTAATTCTAATTATACGGCGTTTGCGAAGAGACAACGAACTTGAATAATTGGACTCCAAGCCTTGTCAGTCTTCGAAAGGATACTTGGCTTTGGCCTTATCTCAGTCCGATGGCTTGACGCTCCTCTATTTCCAATTTCTTTCCAGCTTGAGACGTTATCATCGAGCCCCTCCTTTTTCGCACCCCACTAATACCCCACCGCGCGGGGGACGTTCATCCATCATATCATCATCCGGCAATCGGAAGAGTTCCGGTGCATTTCCGGCGGTTTTAGAACGGCCAGCGGTCCCCAGAATTGCTCTCGGCCGGACCTCGGTGTTGGCTCAGCTACAATTTCCGGAGATACGGCGAATATGGAACTTAGGGATTCAAAGATCGTGTTTCAGCATGCCATCTCTACCTCCCTACTATGGTGAGTTCTAGCCATCTCAAAGGTGGGAAAGTAACCAACGCAAACCCACAGCCAACCCACACGCCCACGTCCGCACCCCCCGAGAGCATCGCCAATGGCCTAACGTACCAGATCTGGTACATTCCCAGCACCGCACCAAGCCATCCGAACAGGAACGAAGCCAGAGCAGCCCACCCGACAGGCAGATACGACTTGTCCTCCCAGCGAGACCAGTCAAAACCTTTGACACGCCGGAATATAACGTGCTCCAGGGCGACAATGACAATCATGAACTCGACCCAGTACCCCATGAGCGCGAGGAAGTTCTGGAACAATATGAACAGTACTTCACGACCGGCGAGCGCCATCACCATCTGCAAGACGATCACCACAGTAACCCACACCCAACGCGGCACCACTTTGGCGTAGCGACCGAGCACCTGGAATCCCAGCGCGGCTGAATACGTACCAGGAACGCTGTTGGCGATGACGCCGAGGGCTACGATGACGGAGCAGAGCAGCCCGAACCCTTGAAGTGGTGCAAAGCCGGCGACGATGAGAGCACCGGTCGAGATGGCGTTGGCGTCTGCCCATGACGCGTGGTTTGTGACTCCGGTAGCTAGCCCGATTCCGAGCAAGTAGACGAAGGAGAAGGACGTCCAGAGGCCAAAGAGACTAAGCAGGAAGACCCTGCTCTTCGGCGTGCTCTCGGGGTAGTAAACGTAAAAGTCGGACGCGGCAGCGGCCCACGAATTTGGAACGTAGAGACATAGGCTCAGAAAGGAGAGCCGGTTTGCTGCAATGGTAGGCGCTTCCCCCAGAGACTGGCTAGACGTGTCGAAGTACGGCCCCGCGCAACCAATGAGTGTGAAAAGCACCAAAAGCTGAGGAATTCCCGCGAACCTGAAGGATTTCCGTTGGCATCTGCCGTGGATTGCGGTCGTACAAGGAACAGCGTACCTCTCATATTGGTGGAAGATCTTCATGCCAAAGACGGCAACAACCCAGCACACGAGAGCAACCACGACAATCCCGACGGCAATCGTCAGGCTTCCCCCGCTTACCGCAGAAAACATCTGACCGGCGATGATGAAGCTCAGTGTAACGTAACCGACCATGAGAACGAGGTTAAGAAACGTTGGCAGCTTCGACGGCCAATACCCCATAAAGTATCGCAGCACGACCTAAGCAGAGTCAGTGACACAGCAGCCGAAGAGCAAACTCCCATGAGTCAACGTGGAGCCCGGTTACTTGCCATGGTGCGATTCCCGCTTGCCGGGCCCCAGATACTCATGTACGCGGTTGAAAGACTGCCCAAGAGAGCGCCAAAGACAGCACATAGCGCGCTGTCTAGAAAGCCTAGGTGGAATACCAGCGGCCCTAGGAGCGCGACAGCGAGATTGTTCACCGAGATATTTGCGCCGAACCATAAGATAAACACCTGCGTATATGCCATGGTTGATGCCGGGTGCCGTTCGGACGGGAGAACCCGCGTGATACCGCGGGCTTCGAAGCCATGGAGGCGTTCTAGGCGCGTATTAAGCTTCGCGAGGATGGTCGGAACTTTGAGCCGCGGGCCGACAGTGACTTGTGATGGAGGTCTGCCACTTGCTCTATCATTGACGGTGGTGATGATCTCTGCCGTAGTGTAAGGCTGCTTCTCAACGTCTTCGTCGTTGGTTAAAGCCATCATTGCACATTCCCGCTATCAGATGGGGATCGTAGCAGCCCAGGAAACGAGCGCCAGGGACGAGAGCGTTGAGCATAACCGCCGTGGTGAGCATTAAGGTTTATCTCGACGCGACAACCCTGGATACTCTAGGACGTGCCTTTCGCCCCTGGTGAGCGGGGTATAGCCATCCATGGACGGCTCGCAGGGCATATGAGTGGTTGAACTCCTTGAGAGCATACTCTGCAACCTCGTCGCGAGTGCGACGCCCGGCACTTGTCGAGTGCTATGTTTCGTCAGCTGCAAGCCACGGGATAAGCTATTTGCAGCTTGTTGTCTGATAGCGAATTACCCCGCTGGATTCAGTCACATCCGGGTCCTGGTTCGGGCCTAGGGCTGACATGCTTCCAAACCACCTGCATAGGGGTGTCATTCATCGACGATCGATAGTGCATCTAGGCGGGGATCTTGTATCTTCCGCAAACCTGACACACCTGGGTACAAATTTGGGGCCAGTTGTCCGGGTCCGAAACCAAAGGGTGGAACGCTTACAACAGCCCTGGCAGCGTTCACAAAGCGCAAGCACGCACTTCCCTCGTCTCGAATAGTGCCACAATCGCTCAAGCTTTTGGGTGGCTGCCTTGTCAAATCTAAGGTAACTCGGTAAAAATGGGGACGTTGGAAAATGCTAAGAAATTCGCTGCGCGCCACTTCGATTTTGTTATCGTCGGCGGCGGCACCGCCGGTCTCGTCGTAGCAGCACGCCTGGCTGAGAACCCCGCCATCGCAGTTGGCGTGCTTGAGGCCGGCGAGAGCGCAGAGGGTGATGACCAAGTCAATATCCCCGCCTACTCGGGCCGCCCACTTGGAGGCCCTCTCGATTGGCGCTTTGAGACAACGTCCCAGCCCGGTCTCGGGGGTCGAAAGCTCCCATGGAATAGAGGGAAAGTTCTCGGGGGTTCGAGCGCTCTAAACTTCATGACATGGAATCGTGGAAGCAGGGAGGACTACGATGCTTGGGAGGCGCTGGGTAACACCGGCTGGAGTTGGGAATCCCTTCTGTGAGTCGGGTTACTGACTGCGTTGTCTGGGGAAGGAACCTAACAAATTGCCTGCAGGCCGTATTTCAAAAGGTCCGAATCCTTCCACCCACCTCCCGCTGAGTATCGAGATAAGCATCAGACCTCCTACAATGGCCCCTCCAGTTACCTCGGCGACAGTGGGCCTATACATGTATCCTACACGCGCGACTTCTCCCCTTCACATGCCTACTGGCACACGACGCTGAATAACTTGGGCATCGGATCAAACCCTGCCCATTTGGACGGCTCCAACGTCGGGGTGTGGACAACCATTTGTGCCGTGAACCCTGAGAGTGGCACACGTTCCTACGCGGCTCACTACTGCTCTCCACCACCTTCCAATCTCCACATCTTGACGCAGGCACTTGTCGAGGAGATCATTCTTGAGCAGCGTGGCTGCGATGAGTGGACCGCTACTGGGGTTCGATTCACACACCATGGCAAGACATTTGCTGTGTCAGCCGCACGAGAAGTGATCCTCTCCGCTGGGAGCGTGCAATCCCCACAACTCCTAGAGCTCTCCGGAGTGGGCGGATCAGACGTGTTATCTGCTGCGAATATTCCCCTCAAAGTGGACAGTCCGAATGTTGGCGAGAACCTCCAGGAGCATATTAGTGAGTTGGCTGTTATTTTCCGCCCGGGCCGTCGTGTTTTATATTCACTGATTCACTGATGGGCTGACCCACTCGGCAGTGCTACCTCTTATCTTCGAGGTTGACCCGGAACTGGCACAGCCAGATGACTTGCTTGACGAAGACGTGCTTGCTGCCGTGCTTGAGCAGTATCTGCGAGACCGCTCTGGCCCGCTCACCGTCCTCCCATGCTCCATGTCTTACCTCCCTATCTCTCAGTTTGTCTCGACAAAGGATCTAGAAGACATATTTGTGAGGTCAAAGGACATGGCCTGCTTTAGACCAGACCAGAGTTCGATCCTTTCGAGTCGATTTGCGGCCGG
The DNA here is from genome assembly GCA_022530565.1 of Madurella mycetomatis. Lineage (NCBI taxonomy): Eukaryota > Fungi > Ascomycota > Sordariomycetes > Sordariales > Madurella > Madurella mycetomatis. The sequence continues at coordinate 5,350,072 of JAJTVB010000003.1, read as the reverse complement.
CAAAAGACTCGGGCAGGTCGAGTACGTGTTTGACCTGGGAAATTGGAACCCATCTTTCCAACCAGATGCGGCCAATGGCAAGCGCTACTGCACAATGCTCCAGGTGCTCCAATACCCTTTTTCAAGGGGATCTATCCACATCTCTCCGAGTAAAGATGGGTCAGAGCCCAGCGCTTCCCAGCAACCCGTCATAAACCCTCAATACTACGCTGGACCACACGGAGAACTGGATCTCGAAGTCATGATTCACGGTGCTCGTTTTGCACAAAAAGTCTGCCGCACGAAGCCACTCAGCGATATTGTTCGCGGGCCGGCCCACCCCTCGCCGTCAGTCACGACAGGGGAAGACCTGCGCGCTTGGATTACCCAAAACACAATTACGGACTGGCATCCGACAGGGACATGTGCCATGGGCGGCCGTGAGGGCAGGGCGGCTGGCGTCGTCGACGAACGGTTAAGAGTGTACGGGGTTAGAGGTTTGCGTGTAGTTGACGCCAGCATTATGCCGCTTCACATCAGCGCCCACTTGCAGGCTACCGTATACGCTATTGCAGAGAAAGCAGCAGAGATGATCATAGAAGATATGAAGGAAGAATATCGGGTTTGTTAGAGTAGTGGGCTGAGCATTGAATCCACAACGGCAACTCCAAGCCCTCGGGATGCTGGGGACAGAAAATAAAATCATCCAATCCATGGCCCCCTACGTTCCCGCCAAGTTGCCAAGTGATTGCGATTGGGGGAGAGCCAATTCTCCACGAATGCGTCCCGAGACATATGCGCTGCGATGATCCGGGACTGCCAACGCGGAGCTTCAGGCTCCGATATTACCTGAGGTCAGGAACCCCACATGCCGCGGCGATTCTGGAAATATGGCCGTAAACTAGATCCCAGATCGCGGGTTTGGGGATAGTATTTAAGATGCAGGCCTACCAGACAACATTTATCTAACCAGATCATAGGTCTGTGGACAGCAACTCAGTCGGATTCAACTGACCCAAGTCAACATGGCCAGAACTCTCAAATATCTGCTCTGCGGCATCATAACCTTAACTGGCATAAATGCTGCACCACTCCAGAGCAACAGCAGTGCGCGCATCTTTGAGGCTGAGGATGCACTCCTGACTGGGACCGATATCGACACGGCACAAGCCGGGTTTACTGGTACGGGCACGTTCCTCTGCCTGCTTGGAGGCGGCAAGCTGACTGCCATTAGGCACCGGCTACGTTACCGGCTTCGCCGAGGCGAATGACAAAGTCACGTTTAGCGTCGACAGTGCCACCACTCAGCTGTACGACCTGAGCATCCGCGTTGCTGCCATCTATGGCGAGAAGCGCACCACCGTGGTACTCAACGGCGGGGCCAGCAGTGAGGTCTACTTCCCCGCCGGCGAAACGTTCACGTCTGTCGCTGCCGGGCAGCTCTTGCTGAACGAGGGCACCAACACGATTGACATTGTCAGCAACTGGGGCTGGTACCTCATCGACTCGATCACTCTCACGCCCTCTGCCCCTCGTCCCGCCCACCAGATCAACGAAGCACCTGTCAACCCCGCCGCCGACGATAATGCCAAGGCTCTATACAGCTACCTACGTTCCATCTACGGCAGCAAGATTCTCTCTGGACAGCAAGAGCTCTCGTTCGCCAACTGGATTGCCGAGCAGACAGGCAAGACGCCGGCACTCGTCTCGGTGGATCTCATGGACTACTCGCCTTCGAGGGTCGAACGGGGTACCGTGGGGACAGCGGTGGAAGAGGCCATCGAGCACCACGAGCGCGGCGGCATCGTCTCTGTGCTCTGGCACTGGAATGCGCCGACGGGCTTGTATGACACCGAGGAGAACAGGTGGTGGAGCGGCTTCTACACGGAGGCGACCGACTTTGACGTCGAGGCGGCGCTCAGCTCGACCACCAACGCCAACTACACGCTCATCATCCGGGACATTGATGCCATTGCCGTGCAGTTGAAGCGGCTGCAGTCGGCCGGAGTGCCCGTGCTATTCCGGCCGCTGCACGAGGCTGAGGGCGGATGGTTCTGGTGGGGAGCAAAGGGCCCCGAACCGGCCAAAAAGCTGTGGGCATTGCTGTATGACAGGCTTACCAACCACCACCAGATCAACAACCTGCTCTGGGTCTGGAACTCCATCTTGCCCGAGTGGTACCCCGGTGATGATACGATTGATATCCTGAGCGCCGATGTGTATGCCCAGGGCAATGGGGTGAGTGCATCTCGTCCTGCTTTCCTCTCCTCCTGATTTCGTTCGTTTTCCTTCCCCGCCCTTCTTTCCCTTCCTCTTGGAGGATCCCGCTTGTTCTCGGTTACTCTTAGCTCCTCTCGTTACTGACCCCATTCCAGCCAATGTCGACCCAGTACAATCAGCTTATCGAGTTGGGTCAAGACAAGAAGATGATTGCCGCATCCGAAGTGGGTGCCGCACCTCTCCCCGACCTGCTGCAAGCCTATGAGACGCACTGGCTGTGGTTCGCCGTCTGGGGAGACACCTTCATCAACAACGCCGACTGGAACTCACTCGACGCTCTGAAACAAGTGAGTGCAGTCCTCGGTGGCTTTGGAAACCCAAGTGAAACTGACAGCCAATAGATCTATACCAGTGACTATGTTCTCACCTTGGATGAGATCCAGGGTTGGAGAGAAGCTTGAGAGGTGTGGAAGGGCCAGAGGCTAACTAATTACCGACTAGTTAGCGGGCCCGGTGATACGCTGATAATAGACTAGAAATCATTTTCATCAAGCTGCCTTAAAACAGTTCGCTCGGGATGTACGAAGTATTAAAATTCCCGATCAATGTCCGCCACGATGTGTTGTGATGGTTGATGCAGCAATTTACTGTAAATCGGTCCGCGCATGCGACAGCTCGCACAGAGACCACTGCAGTGTCCGAGGCTTCCAGTCGACTGCCCTGTCTAATCTCCACTACGGAATTATGCGTTTGGGTCGTGTCGAACAAAGGATTCAAGTTTCTAAGACCCTAATTAGCTGCTTGCTGAGTTTGCAATGAGCTCTGCACGTTGTGCAGATCTAGAATAGCTCCTTACTAGGCTGTCAATAAACGTATTCGTTTTTCTTGGCATTACGTCAGAAGCGTAACTCGGCAGCACGGTACCGCGCGTGGCACTGCGTATTCGCTACTGATTGCTGCCCAGGTCATGGGCTGTGCTGCCAAGGCTGAATGTCGGGCGAACCCCATGAGGGTCTATAAGGTAAGCAGGAGGGGATAATCCCTGAGCCATATCAACAACCCCATCTTCAACTGGACGAGATAAAGCCCAAAGGCCGACTTGGACTAAGATTCCTATCACGCCGCAAGAATGGACAACCCTCCAGGACACCCCGCGGCGCCTTCACATCCGTGCGAGCTGCCGCCTATTTACAGCGAAGAGGGCGCACTCAAGGAAAAAGACCCTGAAGAGATCGTGCAGCCTGCCGTGTTTGTCCTACATGGGCGCTTCGTCTACGCCGAGACGGCCGCCGGCGAGGCTGACTCGGAGCCGTTGTACCAGCTGTCGCGGGCGATCCACGCGCAGGGGCGCTCGACGCTCACCATCGACTTTGATCGGCTGGACTACCAGGTGCGCACCGCCGCCAGCGGCGAGCCGGCAGTCTCGAAGCGTGAAAAGGAGCTCTATCGCATCGAGGCCCGGCTGCCCTTCACGACGACTTTTGAGGTCCGTCTGGTGCCTCGCACGCGCAAGGCGCTTGACGAGGTGCAGATCGCCAAGAGCCCGATGTTCCATCATGGTTATCGAGCTTTGAAGGTGCTCTCCGAAGCCCAGCAAAACGCTCTAGAGAGACAAGGGAAGAAGCCTAAGAAGGGCGAGTACTATTTTGTGCTGAAGGAGGATGGCAAGGACACCTGGTTGTGGACCGATCCGGACGGGGTGCAAGTCGCCAGCCAGGTGTGCAGCACTCCGGGTGGCGATAAGGAAGTCGAGTACAAGCTGCGAGTCATGGTGCCGTTGACGCGACGCACATTGGATGGCCTCGTCGCGATGTGGTGTTCGTGGATGTGGCATCTCCATAACAAAGCCAGCGTTCCAAAAAAGACATGGGAGGACCGTCAGTCTGCCGTTCCGTCTCGTCGCGCTGTTGTCAGTTCCAACCCCCCGCTAACTAGCAACGCAGGAAAAAGAATATTGCAACAACCTCGGATAGTGAGGAACGCCGCGCTTTATCAGTAAAGCTACACAGCGGGCGCAACCACCCACCAGAAACCTGAGTTTGTCAAATGGGCGCATGAGCAGTGGAAGCAACTAGTAATTAACACAAGTACGTATGATGAAACTGAGGGGCAGACCGGGACAGCTGCGAGCGTGGGCGAAAAGGCTAGGCTCTATGAGTCCAGTCGTGACATTAATTCGCGAAGGAAAGGACTTGAGGTAAATTATGTCGGAATATCCTGAGAGTTGGGCAGTGTTCCCAACTTCCGCCTGTCAGTAACTAACGTATTGATCCAGGCATAAAGTATTCTTTTCGTGTCGCACTAATTTCCTTTGTCGAACTTTGAGGTGGGCCGCACGGCTCGTTCCCTGATGAAAGTGACTTCAGGAACATTCTTTCCATCTTCCGCACACTGCGGGCGGATGTGAGTTTATCCATTAAGGTTTGTGTGGATATAGGGACGTTGTGGGTAGCGTTGCTGGGGCACGCAGGCAAGGCCGTGCTGAAACATTTAGTTCATGTCACTAGTTTAGTGCTCGTGACGAGCTGTTTTGGCTGAGAGGCGGTGGGCGATTTCCCTGCAAGGTTAGATATGATAGTGCAGAGGTCCTGGACCATGGTGCGCCCAAACCCACCGGCGTTTCAAAGACGGATCTGTGCTCTCTATCTATATATTTCCATCGTATCTAGGTATGTACCAACTCTCGCAGTCACTTGCAAGTTCACAAAATGCCGGTTGCTCCCAGTCTTGCCAATCCCCCACCATGACACACGATTACGCAAACAAACTGTATCTCCCACCAGAGCTCTGGACCAAGATCTGCTCCTTCCTCGACTTTACCGACCTCGCCAACTTCCGACTGAGTTGCTGAACTTTCAGCTCCATTGGCGCTCGGTCCGCTTTTCGTGCAATCGTCTTCGAAAAAGATCCACGCGACTTTGACCAACTCCGCGCCCTTGCAAATGACCCAATCAAAGTCAAGTGTGTCCGGTCTCTCATTTATAAGGCCTTGGTGTCTCCTGAGGAAATGCTGTGAGAGAGCTTTGGCCGATACCATGGCGGCGTAGATCACAACGCAATGGGATACCAACTGCTCTAGAGGCTACCTCGACTATATGAAGGCCCGCCAAGAGCAGAAGACCATTTTGAACAACGAGCTCGATTTTGAGTTGTTCGCCGACGTGCTGCCGAAGTTTACAGGCCTAGCCAAATTCGTGATTAGCTGCCACGGATGGTTGCGACCAGCTTTTAGGCGGATACCCGGGGCGCCTTGGAACGCATTGAGGCTGATCCTCGAGATCGAAACAAGGCTGAAGGTTTTGAGAGCAGGCGTCCTGAGCTGGGAGTGTCTCCGAAACCTGCCCCAGACACGTCCGCGATTGGACCTGTTTACCAACTTGGTGGAAGCTGATCCGTATTTCTCGTTCATGGCATACGGCACCCACACCAAACACTACGCCAAGGATCTCGGGTGCCGTAGGATATGCGAGACCGGCGCGCTCTCCTACTTCTTGGCTGCGCTTCCTCGTCTGGAGACACTTACCATCAACTTTTCTTCCGACTCCGTGAGGGCCGATGCTCGCATGTGGCTGACGGACATTATCACCACAGGCCATCGCTGGCCGCATCTGGTTTCACTCAGACTGGGCGGCATCAGTTTAGCCCAGGAGTCTCTGGCTAGCATGTTAGTGCTGCACAAGGACACGTTACGTCGACTCGAGTTGTTTGGCGTGACACTTCTTGGCTTCGCTTTCTGCCCCAGGTGAAGGAGTTGTTCAGGCTCGATCATGCAAAGGTTTGGGGGAACATCCTTGACGATAGAGGGGGATGGGAGCTGGGTGATGGTGATAATAATTCCCTATCTGCTGCCCTCAACAAGTTTCTCCTGCACGGGGAGACCTGTCCGATCACGAGCCTGAACAGGAGCTGCCGGTATCCGCCTATCAGAATGCCATGAATCGGTTGGTTGGTTCCGAGGTGCATGGGCACGTTTCCCGGATGGCCGCATATTGAAATGGATGGGCCAAGACTACCTAATTACACGGCGGTGAGGGATAGGGATATTTGTACAGTGAAGGCAGGGTTCTTAGAGTGCAAACTGCATAGCTTGTACATGGGATAGGGTCTTTCCATTATTGCTAAAGCAACTGAGAACGTTATCAATCACAAGTGAGAGCATATTTAGGACCCACCTCAGATAGCTGAACCCAGATTGTATCACAAGGGTTCAACGCACCCTCTCATCCAACTGTTCTAACGCACCATTAACCATGCCGTCAACATCATACTCCCAAATCTTGTGGAACAGCCCGGTGATTTCGCGCCCAAACTTCTCCGAGTCCCTTCCCACCTGTGGGTCCCTCCAATGGAACAAGTCACAAGCTGCCCTTGTCGAACGCACCACGCCTTGTGTTCGCTCGTACCTCACGTCGTTGTACGCCGCCAACGCCGCCTCCACCAACCTCCCCCTTCCTTCACAGTTTACCCCTACCCTTTCTTTTACCTCGGCCAGCAGCTCTGCCAACACCAGCGCATCCTCAATCCCCATCCCTCCGCCGGCCCCGAGGTGCGGCCCGGTGGCGTGTGCCGCGTCGCCCGCAACACACACCCTACCCCTGGCGTAGCCGGGAGCGGGATGCTCAGCCATGTCGAAGATGGCCCACTTGTCCATCTCGTCGGGGAACAGGCCGACGATGCTCCTTGCGGTTGGGTGCCACTCCCTGAACGCGGCCTCGGCCTCCGCCCTGCTCCCCGGGCCGGTGTGCTTGCCTCCCCCCGCGGCAGCCGACCAGACAGGGTTGGGGTCCGAGATGACGGCCAGGATGTTCAGCACCGAGTTGTTCCCCACGGGGTAGGTGATGATGTGCGCGCCGGGGCCGTTGTACATGAAGCGCGTGAAGGACCTGTACGTGCCGATGGCGTCGACGGCGCGGTGCATGGGGACGAGGGCGCGGTAGCAGAACTTTTGCGTGTAGTGCGGGTGGGCCGAAGGGGGCAGCTTCTGGCCCTTGGCTTTTGGGTCGGAAAGGATGAGCTGTCGGACCCGCGAGCGGATCCCGTCGCAGCCGATCACGGCGTCGGCGAACGCGGTGGTGCCGTCTTTGAAGTGGAGTGCGAGCTTCCCGCTCTCGGAATCGGGTTCCAAGATGGTGTCGATTTCCTTGTCAAACCGGACAGCGGCGTCAGGTACCTGCTTGGCCCATTCTTCGAGGATGTCGCACCGCCGGCAGCCCATGAAGCCGTCCTTACCGACGTGGAGCTTGAAGATGAGCTCCGCCGAGTCGTACCCGTCAATCCACTGGAAGTAGTCCTCGCCGTTTGGGTTGGCGACGCGCTTGAAGGCGGCTAGTACCTTGGTGTTGAGGGAGCCCATGGCCCGCTCCGCGTTGGGGCTGAACCCAATCCCCGCGCCAATCTCACGGAACCCCGGGGCGCGTTCGTAGATGGTAAAGGAGACGCCGCGCGCTTGCAGGCCCAAGGCCAGGTTGAGTCCCGTGATGCCCGCGCCGACGATGGCGACGTGCAGGGGCTCATCTTGGACGGTGCTGGTCGCTGAAGGCATCTTGAGCCAGTGAATGAGACCTTGTTCTGTCAATGCTCCTTGGACGCCGCGTGTGAGGGTAGCAGGAGTCTTCTTCTTGGGCTCTGAGCAAATTAACCGATGAGTCGGCGTCGGCGTCGGGTGCCTACCTTGGTGCCTTACGCCAGACTAATGCTCGTGGCTGTCCGTGCAAGCTTGACTCCTGGTCCCGAAGTCTCCAATGACGGAAGCGAGACAGAATGCAAAATTTAAAAGATAACGCAAATCCACGCCGTGGTTCAGGCCCAGCGGTCGTCTCTCTTGCTCGTAGATGTTAGATTGAGCGGGAGCATAGCGGAAGCATGGCGGGGCACTTTGCAGATGCCATCGGCCTTGGGTGGGGTTGGATGCATCGGACTCCGGTGGTGATGGGAGACCGGCGCTACCTAGCCGCACGTGCCGAACGACAGGATTCTTTTGGGCTCGAGTCCATCATAAGAACGCCCTATCTTAACACTGTCACCGCGTATGTCCGGTCTTAAGACCGTCCCGGATGAGCCGCTGACGGTTGCTGACGCAGATCAAGATCCGTATCTATTTAAGACAGCCCATCGCCCAATGTCGTCAGCTTCGGCCATCTTCTTCAACTTCCCATTATTTTAGAACTCGCAAAGAAATTGTGACCGCTCACGAAATGACGCTTGTGGAGATTTCTGCTCCCCTCAACAAGGGCAAAGTGCTCCTGACTGGTAATGACATCCATTGATAGGGTGATTCATTTCAAACAATGGACGGCTGACGGTTATTTGTCTTCTGCCAGGTGGAACTGGCTTCGTTGCTTCGCATGTTCTGGATTGCTTACTAGAACATGGGTACGCTAAGCCGAGAGATGTAGGAGCAAGAACATGAACTAATTAATTTCACATCTTGACACAGCTTCGAGGTCGTTGTAACAGCGCGGTCGGAGGACAAGGGTCAACGCATCGTCCAGTCGATCGACGAAGCGATGAGAAAACGGGTCTCGTATGTCGTGGTTGAAGATGTCGCAAAAGAGGGCGCGTTTGACGAGGTAATTAGTTTCATAGCAGCACCATGCAGACGAGTTTGTCTAGGTAATCGAGCGCTAATAAGTGCGAATCCCAGGCCGTCAAATCAGACCCGCCGTTGGACTATGTCGTCCACACGGCGTCGCCTTACCAATTTTACTTTGACGATCCGGTGAAGGATTGTCTCGACCCGGCCATAAAGGGCACCACTGGGATCCTCAAGTCGGTAAAAGCCTATGCTCCGGGCGTTAAACGGGTGGTCATTACGTCCTCGTCGGCCGCCGTTCTCAGCCCGCCCAACCATCCTACCAAGGTCTACAACGAGTCGTTCTGGTGCGACCTGACCTGGGAGCAGGCGATGGACCCGCGGCACGCATACCGAGCAAGCAAGGTGGGCGCCATACAGCTACTTAACCTCGATGGACCGCAGGCGAAACTGCTAACTGCCATCTCAGAAATTCGCCGAAAAGGCAGCCTGGTCCTTCATAGATACCGAGCGGCCCGGCTTTGACCTGGCGACCATCAACAATACGTACACTTTCGGGCCGATCCCACGCACCCTGGCCAGCCTCGACAAGTTGAACACGTCCAACCAGCGAATCCGTGACCTGGTGCTGGGCCGCATGCGCGAGTCTATCGAGCCAACGGCTCCCGTCTTCACGTTTGTCGACGTGCGGGACGTGGCGCTGGCTCACGTGCGGGCGCTGATGGTACCGGAGGCCGGGGGCAAGCGGTTCTACGTTGTAGGCGGCTTCTTTTCAAACCCGAGGTTGGCCGGGATCATCCGGGAGACGTATCCTCAGCTCGAGGACAAGTTGCCGCCCGCTGACGTGAAGGATGATTTCCCTGACGATCACTGGGCGTTTGACAACAGCCGGTCCAAGAAGCTGCTAGGGTTGGAATACACCAGCTTAGAGAAGAGTGTGGTAGACACGGTTGAGTCGATCTTGAGGTTCGAGGGGAAGTAGGCAGTCCCAATGTCCATGGTTCAGGGGCTCATTACCACGGACACTGAACTCGCTATACGAAGATAACACCCAAAGCCAAAAATACATGACTTAGAGCGAAATCGATAGCAGTCCTTCCCGTTGCTTAGAACGCCCAACTCAGGGGGAGCAACACATGCACGGTTCTGGCTAGGACATCCGTTTCGTCAACTCCGGAAGGATCGCGATCCAATCTTTGATCTGTCAGTCTTGTGCCACCGTACCATCTCTGCTACGTTCGCTTGGAGGCTTGGCTTTTACTTCCGCCGCATGTCTCCACGTCAATCCGCAGTCTGACCCGGGGAAACCGTCCCGCGTTGACTTCGGCTCCGGGAACGCAGAGTTCCTATACGCGCCGCCTGGCTCGAGCCGTTGCAGTCTCTGTTACTAAAGCCAGCACCGACGGTAAATCCCGTGGCGGCCCCCACACATCTTGTAAGGATACTTAGTCACCGCCTCGGAGCATGCTCTGCCCGTAAGTCGGCCCACATTGAACCACGAGAGCAATGAGTTACGTGCAGTGTAACTGTATCGAAACAAGGCCAAAGCATGGTTAGTTGATACATCAAGGGTAAATCCGAGGCAGCGACTTTAGGCAAGTCCGGGCGGATCGGCGCATCTTTAACCTGGTGTCAGTGACCGGGTGAGACAAACATGCTGTGCCGTCGACGCCGTTCTGTTTCGACCCTTATTATACATGCAGATGGGAGCTGTGCTGCAGGCCGGGGCCTATTGGTACGAATACACAGTACAGCATGGCCAAGCGATGGGAATGTGATCCTGGGCATCGGGTTAGGTTGCAGCCGTAGCAGCAAAGCATCGTGCAGGACCCGCAACCGGACGCACTGAACAGCGGTGTGTGTGCTGGCAGCAAGTGATAAGCAGCGGAGTTTGCTCGGCGGCACAGCAAACCCGCGCCGTCGACTAAACGGTCAAACGTCCAACGGCCGCTCACTTGTTCGACCGGGCCGTTGCTCGCTCGCCCAATGATGGTAAAAAGAGGCCGCGTTATTTGCTTACCGGCATTTCCGGCAATCAGAGTGGCTGGAGCTTCGCAGCGCTGAGAATGGACTGTGGTAATTATCTCAGACAAGCAGGAATTTGTGGAGGGTGAAAAGAAACTTGTGACGCTCTGTCCGGCCAGTCATCGGACCGCACCGGGCACCCCGGAGCTCAAGGTAGCATTCGCCGCAACCAGCAGCCATGATTCCTAAAGGGGGTGGTCCAGGAATCGTGGGGAGGGTCAGCAGGCAAGAGGAGCAGAAAACCTGAAACGAGCTTAGTGGGGTGGGGGGGGCAAAGTACGGTCCTTGGTACTTTTGTGCGGAGATGGGCCGCAAGCCCGTTGAAGTAGGGTCCGGGAGGGAGGAGCGTTGCAGATACGCACAGCAAGACGGCAGGCAAATTTGCCGAATTAAATCGAATGCACCGGGCAGTGACGCTAGATGCTTGTTTTCATGTTCAAGAAAATCTCCCCTCCCCCCACCCCGCAATCGCTGGGTCGAATTTTCCCTCCGCTTCGAGCCGAGAAAAAAAAAGCTCGGGGATATCCACGTCGGGTTTGTGCCGCCTTTGTATACGTTATCCGGGATCCCCGTCTTGGATACACCTCGGAACCTGCACGGCACGACACCCCTTGCGCCGTCCCGGAATACTTGCATTTGACGGCGCATCGCACTCTGTGGCAGGTGCCACATATTCCGCCTGCCAGCGAGATAACTTAGATCGCTCGTGCTCCAAGCGCGGGGGTCAACAACGCTCACGTTAATCATGTCATGAAGACAGTTATCACCCATCCCTTGTGTACGCGTACTGCTAGAAGAGCGGAGATTGCGACGTTGCAGCCATGACCGACATCCTGGACGGTGGATTGCGGGAGCAGCTGGCCGCCGCCTTGCTCGGCTGGGGTGGCGGTGACGGTGACGGCAATCATGGAACCTCGAGGGGGATTGATGATGGCGACGGGCATCGGACACCAAAGGCAACACCAGCAGTTGCCCAGATACCAGGCTACATCCGTTACCCGATGCAGATCGACGAGGGAGACAGGAGAACCGTCAACGATGACATTGACGCCGACTCGATCATGACGAGGGCCGACAGCATTGCCCCCCCGTCCGACAGCCGACGACATACCGAGCAGCAGAGTTATTCCGCAGGGCAATCTCTACAAGCCATCCACAAAGCGCTACCCTCGCTCCCCGGCGATGTTGCTCTCGCGTCACCCGAGCCCGAGATATCGTGCCGGATATCGCGCTTTCCCTTCTCTCATCCGTGCGAGGTGCCCGAGTTGATGCCGGACCAAGACGACGTGTTGAACAGTGCAGCCAGCCCGTCTGCCTCAGGCCCCGCGACACCGAGCGTGGCCAACGACGTTTTTCGTCCCCTCACGCAGTTCAGGTCGTTTGACCTCAACCTCGCACCGCTCCCGTCACTCGGACCCAGTCCGGAGCTTACTAACCATCGGACGCGCCAAATGTCGATGGGCTCTATCCTATCGGACGCGTCCGCCTCGGATGGGCTAGAGATTATCCAGGAAGAAGAGGGCGGCGACCTAAACGAGGACGGCGTGTCCTTGATGACGCCTACCGAAGCATCCTCTGGCAAGAGCAGCGGTGATGATTCCAGCACCAAGCGTGCGAGACAGCAGTTCTTAACGGTTGGGAATCACTCACACGCACCCAGCGTCAGCTCGTTGGGTAGCGCGAGCGCTTCCGCGAGCTCGGGCGATTGGCGGCCCAGCAACACGGGCGTGGCGAGAAAGTCGGCCAGCCTCTTCTCGCTCATCCGTAGCGGGAGCCGTCCGCCGGTCGAGGAGGAGTGTTTGGAAAGGAGATGCCTGACTCCGCTCGAGCTAACCACGCCCCCTAGGGTGCCGGGGCAACCCGATGAACCGTCACCATCGCCCTCTTCGTCTACCACTCTGCGCGAAGCTCACACGGGCTCGAAATTCTTCCAGCGTATGCCCTGGCTAGGTGACGCGGAGCCGAAGAAGCCCCAGGCTGTCTTTGGCGTGGACCTGAAGGACAGCATACGGGTCGCACCTATGAAGATCCGGATATCGCACAAGGGCAGGAGCACCTCGTATAGGACATTCCCCTTGTCGGTGTACAAGTGCTGCGAGTTCATTCGCCGGGCAGGTACGTATCGACACTCGGACTCTCGGGCTTCGGGACGAAAGCTGACTGCTCTAGGCGGCACCGATGGCAACATTTTCTCGTCACCCGGCGATGCTTACAACGTATCTAGCCTTAAAGATATCTTCAATCAGCCACCTTCGTACGGCGAGAAGTTCCAGTTTGAAGGGAGCGACTATACCGTCCACGATGCGGCGAGACTAATTCTCCTATTCCTCGAGGAACTACCAAAACCGCTCATCTCCCAGTCGGTGGTTAGGTCATGGATCTTGCTGGCGAGGCAGGCGGGTGCCATTGAACCGCCCTGCCCTCGCGTTGAAAACGGTCTCGACTTCTGGACCGAGGCGCTCAACCGGTTGCCGACGGCGAGCCGCAACTTGACCAAGCAGTTGCTCACTGTCTTTGCCGAGGTGCTTCTGGCAGCATCTGGGGATATCTCGGAAGCGGACGCGAGGCAGTTAGCCTCGGCCGTCTCGAGAGCCATGTTCCACCAGGACACGGATGCCAGCGTTCTGGTTAGCAACCACGACACCAAAAGCAAGGAGCAAAAGCGGAAAAGCGCGAAGCGGAACGTGCACCCGACGCTGGCGTTGGCGTATTTGATTAGGAAGCGGGGCGAGTATGCCATATCGCTTAGCAAGGCGTCCGGGAACGGCGCCCATACAGATTCCAAATTGTTTTTGCCGAGCACCCGGGAGATGCTGGAGTGGAAGGGCGGCCAGTGAAGTATGTTGTCAGGGGATCGGATGGACGAGCGAAATTCCGTTGAGATACCCTGTTTCTTTCTCTTGACTCTGGGTTTACTGCGCATCGTCGGCTACGGCGCATACGGATGCATTTTGGCGTTGGATTGCGTCTTTCTCATCTGTTTCGCATATTTGTTGCATTTCTCTCAACTGTTGTACATGAACGTTCACGACCCGGGTATGTAATGATTGCACGGCATATGTAGAGACCCGGGTTGGGATGAGACGCACCATACATTACATAGTCACTAATGAAATCAGACACGAACGCCCCAGCCGGACAGGCCCATTCCCTATCGAAGTCTGATTCCTCGATTGACGTGAGCTGCATGTGGCATACAGCGCGATGAGGATACCTTTCAAGTCATAATTAATTATTAGTTGGTATCCGAAATAGCACCTAATTAGCCACCCTTCCTTCGCAGTCAGGAGAACGCCTTTGGAACCAGTATCCTAGTAAACCCATCCCCGCCAGCTCTCACAAGACTTTCAAAAAACTCCCGTCATCGCTCCCCATCTCCTCCCTCACCCTCACTTCCACCGCCCGCACCGTCTCGTCCACCGGCCTGTCCCCCTCGACCCGCACGACAATCACATCCGCCTCGTCTTCCTCCCCCGGGTGCTCCAGCGCCTCCATCTGACTCGCCACGAGCTCCTCGCCCGCAAAGTGGCCCTTCCTCTGCGCTGCCCTCTCCCTCAGCACATGCTCATCCACATCCAGAAACACAAACCGGACGCGCAGGTTCCCCGCGTCTTGCGCGCTCCGGCGGAGGACGTCGCGGTACCGGCGCTTGAGCGCGGAGCAGGTTATCACCTGGTGGCGGGACTGCTGCGGCGAGGTCTGGGGCTGGGCGGTTACGTGGTCGCGCAGGGCGAGGAGCCAGACGTGTCGGTCCGCGTCGGTGAGCGGGCGGCCTTGTGACATCTTGTCAAGGCTGGTTTGGTCGTGATACTGTTGTTATTTTGTTCCCCGGGTCGTCTCAGTGGTTAGCAACACTGCGGCATTGGAATGATGAAACACCAGGGGAAGGGAATAAGTTAATCACGCACGTCGTCGCCTTCGACCATGGCGAAGCCGAGGTTATGGGCAAGGGCCTCGGCGATGGTCGTCTTGCCGCATGCTGTGGGGCCTGTGATGAACCAGACCCAACGGTGGTCACCGTGGAGGTCAGTCGCAAGCGGTTGCTGGGGGGAAACGGTGGCGGTTTTCTTGGTACTGCCCGGTGGGAAGAGGTCGCCCATTTTTGATTGCTGGTTATGGCTGGTCGGAGGACTGAATAATGCCGATGGTAATTCAGGTCTTGATCTAATTATGATGCTAGGGTGAAGCACTGGTTATAGAGAGAGAATGCTTGCAGCAAGAGTAGAGGGAACTACTTGTTTCTTGCAAACGGAATTCCAAGCCCAGGGATGCTGTGTTCCAAACTGGCGGGACCATTGATGTTCCCAACGGTGACGTCAACCCCAGATACCAACCGCCGTTCTAGAGCAATTACGTAAACTACTGTGCCTATGACTGAACCTTATCTGAGCTCCAGTTCTTTTGATCCAGGTCTCGGGTCTGCCTCTAAGGCCAACACGGCTAGGGTTGTCATGAAGAGGTTTCAACATTACTTATTGATTGGAACCTCACATCCATCAAACTGCTAGCTTCGAACGCAAACATCCTATCCTCACCTATATTGTTTGCCCCTCGTCCTAGTAGGTTCAGCTCAAAACATCAGGAGAGCTCTAAATGCATAGAAACGCTGCCCGTCACGGTCATCTCACTGCTTGTACTCCCCCTTGGCGACGCGCTCGCACACCTCTTTGAGCGTCCTGCCTGCCGACTCAAAATCATCCATCTCGAGGTAAACTTGCGCGCTTAGCCGAGCCCACCAGCGACCGCCGTACACAAACAGGGCGATGAACGTCTTGTATTCGCTCATCAGCGTCTCCAGAATCCAATCTCTGACGGCCGACATATCGCTCCGTGGAATTGCAGGCAGCGACGACAGATCGCCGCCCAGTGGGCCCTGGCCAGCCTCGGGCTCCACAGCTAGCGGAAGGGCGACGTTGACCATCGAGCAGCGCGTGAGCGATTGTGACTTGTTGTCCAGGATCCGGGTCCCTAGGATCTCAGCAGCCTTCTTCCCGCCCGACCGCGCCAGCTCCGTCAACGCCTCCCGAATGCGTTCCTCTCCACCCAGCATCTCCTCCCGCCACTTGATGCTATCCTTCACGCACAGGTAGGGCGCATTATCTATCGTCCCGACAAACTCAAAGTTGCGCACGAACTCGGACTTGTTCGACGGCGGTAGAGGGTTCGTCCCTGCTTTGGTAGCCGATCTTGGCACAAACCCGTGCGACGTGGGCACCGACGAGCGGATCAGCGGCTGGTTGCGCAGCGGCACGTAAAACACTGCACATCCACGCGGGACGTGCAGCCACTTGTGGCAGTTACTGACGAAAAAGTCTGGGTCGACAGTGCCCAGGTCGAGGTCGACCATGCCGATCCCCTGAGCGCCGTCAACGAGCGAGAGGATCCCTGCCTCTCTGCAGGCGGCTGTGATGGCCTCGAAGGGGAAGCGGAGACCGGGCAGGGACGAGACGACGTCGAAGAGGCAGATCCGGGGGCGTTTTCCAGCATCGAGGGAGGCCTTGACGCCGGATTTAAATGCCGCTACCACAGCGTCGTCTTCGCAAGGGTAGGACAGGTCGATGCAGCGCGAGGATACCAGTCCCTGGCGGTCCTCGATGACGTAGTCGATGGTCCGGGCGCAGCCGTTGTAGATAGTGTCGAAGTAGAGGATCTCGTCCTTGCCGTCGGGATTCCAGACAAGGTTGCGGAGGACCGTGTTGACACCGACGGTGGCATTGCTCACGAAGACAGTTGTCTTGACGGACACTTGCAGGAGCTTGGCAACGGCCGCGCGCGACTCGTCGAGTAGATCACGATACTCGTAGCGGATGAAAGGGTCGGGCGTCGCCTCGGCTCGGTCTTGGTATTCGCGTAATTTGGTTCGGATGGCGCGGGGGATTGTCCCGAAAGAACCTGTTGCTGTCAGGATTCGGCGTCCGATAAGGAGCAACTGCGTGCATACCGTGATTGAGATTGCAGTAGGCTGGATCAAAGAGAAACTGTTGCTCTCTCAGATTTCTGCCGAACGTCACCAGGCCATTGCTTTTAGTTCCGGCGGCAGCTTGTTCCCTAACGGGGAGATCGAGTGTCGTAGCCCCCATGCCTATTTGTAGTCAACTGTTTCCGACCGGTACTTGGCCACGATAAAAAAGCCTGCATAAGTAGCTGGCGAACGGAGCACGGCGTGGAGATGGGTATTTATATCCTCTAGTGCTAGTAGCAGCTTTTTGTCGTGAGTCACAGGCTCAACCGGGGTTGAGATACATTAGACTGCCCTTTCCACCCTAGTCGCAAGGACATGCATCTCCGCACCACCCGCATGCCAAGTAGGTATCGCGCAATCCATGACTGCTTGGCTGGCCTCTGTCCTGGAAAGGGCGCGCTTTAGCTCGTCCAGGAGGGTAGGGAAGGTGAAACTGCCTCCGCCAACCGACACAAGCCGAGGCTGCAGATCTAGGTGGGTGTTGACGGTTTATTTGGTAATAAATGCGCCAATTGGGCTAGGGAGTGGCTAGCTTCTCGAGCTTATCATGTCTCTTCCGTACACCGAGCGAGATTGCTGTTCTCCAAGACCTTGCCTGGCGCTGCGTCCTGGGTCTTCAGCATCTCGATTCTCTTGTATAGCCAGCATCGATATGCCGCGAACATAGCCACTTGCAAGTGCTCGCCGCAGAACCTGGCCAATGCCATGTATCTGCTGATCTGGAACTTGGTCTCATCCATTCCCTGATCGACACCGCGAATCGCTCTCGTCAGCTTGGCCAGACAGACCATGCACAGGTACGGCGGCTGTCTCACGTCTTCGGCCATGCCTGCTGTCCCCTGCATGACACAAGCGTAGTAGGAGCAGTGAGCGAGGCAGAAGCAGTGCCCCAGCTCGTGCGAGACTGTCCGCACCACTCTCGAGAGCCAGAGGCCCTCGAGGTCGTTCTCTGGCTTTAGTGCAGGAGGGGCTGACTGTATGACAGCCACCATAGCGGTCCCAGGACTCGCTGAGAGCACCCCGGTCTGGACAACCCTGCGCCGCTTTGAGTCCCTGGCGGCTGGCGGCCTGCAAGCATCCCGAACATAGGCCGCGCAGTGAGATGCAGGCCACATGTGCTTGCGGTCGACGCCGGCGTCATGGTCCAGGCTAGGATGGTAGCGAGCCGACGACACAACGGCTACACGACTGCTGCCATATGCCCTGCCACAACAAAAATCATCGTCGTCATCCTCATACAAGTCGTGGTCGACCAGTATGACAAGGGCATACGCGTCGTCAGGCAGTGTTTCGATGGCCGCGTCCAGGATGTCGTTTAGGTTGAGTTGGCGGTAGAATACCCCGTCCGGACTGGGCCGCGTCCTGACGCGTGTGACGCCGTCTCCGGCCTGCAGACCGATGTACTTGGGCCGCAGCCTGTCCTTGGCTACATCCCACGGGACAAAACACAACCCCTGAGGCAAGAGCTTAACGGGAAGCGGGTGATAGAAGGCCTTGAGATACTCGCGCACATGGTCGGTTTCGGGCGGTTTGCACGCTTGTCTATGGGACGCACTGACTGTTGACGGGACGGCCCAGTTGCGGACGGAGGAGAGTTGCTTTGCCACCCCGGGTACGGGGGCGAGGTAAATTGTCTTTCTTTCCTGCGTGACGGGGTTGCGCAGCTTTCCCTGCATCCACGACTTCATACTCTGGGGAGGCTCGGTTAGGTCTATAGCTAGCGCGTCATTGGGTAGGACTAGCGGGCCGGGGAAGAGGGTTTCGAGATGCTGGTGGTGTTTCTCATCGCGGCCGGATCGCGTTGCCCTACCCGACAGTGTCATCGCAGCTTTCCGCCTAGCGAGTGACGGCCGCTTGAATCCTGCTTCTTCAGCATGCAAAGAGACATCGTGTTGTGCGTGCTCATGGGCGCATGCCGAAGACACCTTGGGAGGCATGACAAGAGTTTGTTGTGGTTCGTGGTACAAGGTAAGGTCGGTGCACGTATTTCGGTTGTGGTAACTTTAATTACAGCGAAGCTGCTGCCTGGAGGGCCGCCGCTGAGTCGGGCGGTCAAAACCTTGAAAACCGGACCACCAACGCCCAGAAAATTCTAATTACTCCAAGCAATAATTAAGAGAGGGGCTTTTCGGACTATGAGAAGGGTCTTTCCATACTATGACCCCACCCGAAAAAGGCCCATGCACCCACACTAAGCCTAATTCGGCTGCGTCCATCAAGATGGACACGACAATGGGCCTAAGACGCGCAACTGCATGCCTCTGATGTAGCCACGAAGGCCTTATGCTCGGCGCTGAACTTCCTCAAGGATAGAATATCCTCACGACTCTCAGCTGGTGGATGGTTGTGAAGTTCGTGGCCCTGTCGTATTTCAAATGTCCATTTGCGATTGCTTTCCTTCAACGCCTTTGCAGAGGCTTGCCAGCCACAATTCAACTTCACTGTGGAAGACGGACGCCTTGCGATAGCATCGCTAGGGCGTATCTTCTGAGGCAAGCGAAGTCCACCCTGGGTGTAGCCAAAGTCTTTGACGTGGTTAACAGCACGAATCTTTCGAATACCAAAGCGCGCCTCCGCTGCCCACTCATGAAGATCTTCAGTCAACTCAGCAAGAGTGTCGTATTCGTGCGTATGAAGCTTGTGGTTAAGCGGCGGATTAGTCAACGGTTGGGGTAAGTCTTCGTTGCTATCGTCAAGGTTGTCGCCATCGAAACCGATCGCAGGGGGCTCGTGGGCAGCCATATTTATCATAGATTAGCAGGAGAATAGAGTCTACACATGCACTTACTTGGGTCAATTGAGCGCGTAGTTCACGTGCAATTGAAGGCGATTCTTTTGTCGGCGTTGTTGCAAGGTAGGTCTTTACCAAAATGGGCTTAGTGTGGGTACTTGTGTGGATGCACGGGCCTTCTTTGGTGGGATCATAGTATGGAAAGACCCTTCTCATAGTCCGAAAAGCCCCTCTCATAATTAATCAACACTTTTCGCTACAATAAGCCCTACCGCATGTTTTTGAGAGGAGCTCATCCAATATAATGGCACGTTCAAGTCACCACGAGCCAGATTAATTGCGTCAAGCGCCGAGAGAGTTTCACCGAGTCATTAATCGAGCAAGATGGCGTGGCTATCGAAGAACAACCTGTCTGTTATTGCTTCCGGATGCTGGCAACGGGGCTAGGTCGGAAACTCCTGGTTAGGGCAACTTTCATACCCCCGACGCCGAGTTGCGCAGCTGGGTCTAGGTGCGGGCCCGTTTTCTCTCTTTTAGGCCAAGAGGCCGACGTAGGTAGATTCTATGTCAGCGCGCCGCTGACCATCGCTTCCGCCAGCAAGAGGCCCGGGCCGAACAAGTGTAGCAGGAACAGTTTGGTATTACATGAAACTGTCCGACAACTTGGGCCGGGCCTCTGAGCCCTCTGCACGGGGCATTGGGTGCACGCGCAGATTCAGTCAATAGGCCATGCGCTGGTCCCCGGCCGGGCCGCCAGCGCCGCACCGTTGGCGATGTGGCCGTCATCTTCCCCAGGTTCAGCCAACCAACCCAACATGTGTGTATTTGGTGCACAGGATACCTCATGTTCAATCACCGGCCGGGTAACGTACTTTGAAGACGCCCGGACACGGCCCAGAGGTCCCAGGCCCAGCACCAGAGGTCAGATGTATACGTGCCGCATACCCAGCCAATATCTGTAATGCATTCCCCTCAACCAACGGCCGACATAAGCAACTCTCCAAAACATCGAAATCGCGACAAGTAAACTTGGAGCATGATGGGACGCCAGAGCATGAGCCAAGCCTGGCCACGATCCGCGACTGGTGAGAGGCCCCGCCTCACGTTGCAGGCACCGGCGTACACCTCTATGGCGAATTCGGCAAGCTCACGAGATCGGTGCCGGGAAATCAGCCCAACGTCAATGGACGACATCGATGCGAAAGAACTTGTCGCCGGTAGACTATGGGGCCGCCGCCGCTATTCCGATTCATACCCGCGGGAATCGAGCCAGGCCATACACCACGAGTCCCGCGGCAAGCTCGACCGAAAGAATAAGGCCGGCGATAGCTTCCATTTTCCTAATAAACATCTGTCAGGAGAGCCGGGGAGCGAGACTGCAGTGCGCGGCGCGGCGGCCGCGTCATCCCTGGCCACTCCAATCGTCGTTTATTCGCCGTGTCCCACGCCGCCCCCAGCGACCGAACGCGAACAGCCATTCCTCGGCTGGGCTGAGTTCCATCCCTTCCCTATTACGCTCCGTAGACACACCTACCGACCCCAGACCACGCGGGAGGAAGTTATCGATGCCTTGGGTGGCATCGAGATAGCAAAGATAAAGGGCCTCGGCCGGCTAGCCAAGCCCATCCTCAACACATTCGACAACCCCCAGAAGCTGAGCGACTTCCTCACGTATGCCCAGCGCAGCATCTTACGCCCACTCCCGGACGCCGCGCTCTCCGCCAACCCGACGCCTCGTGAGCTGGACCGCCTGGAGAGCGAACTCTTCGACACGTCCAAATACATGGGCAGCGGCGCCAACAACGTCACAGTTCTCACCTGGTCAGCCGACAGTCCCCGGGGGACCATCACCCTCTTCGAAGCCGAGCTCTCGCGCCCTGGTTTGCCGCCGCCTTCCCCGTTGCGCTCTCTTTCCCCCGGTCACGGCCTCTCCTCTCTCGCCCTCCGCCGCCGCGGCAGCCTCAGCGCGGCCAGCATGTCCCTGCCGCTCGCCCACCGCCGGCGCGCCCGGATCCGCGGCGGCGCAGTCTCCCTCCGCCCTGTCGCGGCCATGGAGGACGTTCCGCGCCAGGTGCTGGTGGGCATGCGCGTCGACCACGCGGTGCGCAAGCTGGTCCTGAAGCACGACCCGACTGAGAACCGGTTCCGCTGGGCGGCGTGGTACAGCCGCCGCGGCGACGAGCCGAGCTACGCGCGGCTGCAGGACCCAGAGGGCGGTGACGCCGACGACGAGGCCGACCGCCGGCCCAAAACGGCCTGGGAAGCTGGCGATGATGACCGGAGGCACCTGTACCTCAGCCCTCCTAGGGAGCTGCCGGCCCCCGCTACCGCCACGGGGCTGCGGTTCGCGCTGGAGGAGGACGAGGACGCGGTGCTGGGGCGGAAGAGTCGCCGGAGGAAGAGCTATGCGCGCCAGGCGCGGGAGAGGAGCTCGCTGCGGGTCGAAGACGCCTGGGGCCGGAGGGAGGTGGACGCCGACGGGGTGGTGGCGACAATCCCCCAGTTTCTGGCGCTGCTGCATGCCAGCAGGTCGATTATCGAGGTCGCGGCTTCCGCGCCGGCGACGGACCGGACGGTCGAGACGGAGGACTGGGAGAAGGTCCGGGCGGTTGTGCTGAAGGACTGGCCGGAGGGAAAGCGCCATATCGGGAGGGATGTGCATGTTGCTGTGCTTGTGCCGGCCCAGGCTAAGTGGGCCGATGAGCGCATCTTTTGGACAGACGATACAGGCTGCTTGCTCGAGCTGCGACAGAAGAAGTACTGCGAGGTGATTGACGGAGGGAGGACCCGTAGGAGATCCAGACTGGCGAGAAGCGCTAACAGAGGCAGAGAGCCAAACGGCTTGAGTCCGGGCAGTCCCATGACCCCACCGCACTCTGCCAGGTCGACTGCCTGGTGAGGTTGTCGGGGAGATCTGGCACCAGGGTATTCGGCTTAATCAGAACTCGCTGTCACCCTCCGCGTTTTGAAAGTTGTACAAAATATAGATAGTTGGGCAGGCGAATCAGGAATGTGACAATGGGCCGGATGGGGATAAATGTACGAATAGTTTGATATCACTATACACCGACTTAAAGGACCCCTGTTTGCTACGTTTCCCCTCAGGCTGGGGGTTGTGGGAAGTTGTCCAACACTACCTCGTCTCCCGTCAGGACGAAAGTAATATTCGCAATCATAGGTTCGTCCAACTGTAATGTGTACTTCCCCGGGTATAGCACCGTATTCCCATTCTGGTCCACCCTGGCTAGGCTGTCAAGTTTCCACTCGAGCTGCGCAGTCTGCTCCTGGCCCGGCTGGATGCCGAAAAGGCGTTTGTACGTTGCGAGTGTCTTGACGGGATACGGTGAAGGGCCGTACTCTCCAGCGAGGAATCCCAGGGCAACATAGTCTGACGCGCGCGAACCCGTGTTTGTGACTGTAATGGGAACCGAGGGAAACGGACACTGGTCACGGTACGCAACTCCGTTGCAGGACAACA
Organism: Madurella mycetomatis; assembly: GCA_022530565.1. Classification (NCBI taxonomy): domain Eukaryota; kingdom Fungi; phylum Ascomycota; class Sordariomycetes; order Sordariales; genus Madurella; species Madurella mycetomatis. The sequence continues at coordinate 5,327,145 of JAJTVB010000003.1, read as the reverse complement.
GCAGATCAGGTATCGACAGAATCTTCGGGAACGTGTCTCCGACCGAGATGCTGAAGTTCGTATAGTGCAAGCCATGGCCGAAGGGGAAGACGGCATTCTTGTACCAGCGGTAGGTTCGCCCAGGGTACGAGGAAGAAGGCCGGAGTGCCATGTTTGTATATGGGGCCTGGTTGGTGTATGACGATGGGTACACGGTAATAGGTAATCTCCCAGCCGGACTGGCCTTGCCGGTAATAAGGTTCATGATGGCCGTGCCGCCATCTTGGCCCGGGTATCCTGCCCACAGAATGGCCTTCACGTTGGGGAGGCTGAGAAGGGGCGTGTCGTCGACATGCGTCCCCATCCTGACGACGATAACAGGTTTTCCAAGCTCGGCGAGCCTCTGGATCATGTTCAGCTGCCCAGACGGCCACGAGATGGATGTGCGGTCCTGGCTCTCCTTCTCGACCGTGTTATCGATGCCGCCAAAGAATATGACAACGCTGGATCGCTGGGCGGCATTCACAGCTGCTGAGGTATCCGCGTACGACTGTGTCAGTGGGCCGTTGACGTAGTTTACGTTGATGCCCATCGACCTTGCGGCTGTGACTGGGTCGTGCCTAAACGGAGGGCTTCCACTATAGCCGCCCAGCATCTTGTCAGCGGCGTTAGCCCAGAAGCCAATCATGGCGACCTGGGAATTTGAGCCGTCCAACGAGATTGGCAGGACTCCGTCGTTCTTTAACAGCACGATCCCCTCTTCTGCAGCCTTGAGCGCGAGATCCTGGGCGGCCTGCGTGTTGACATCTCTGACACCTAGGTTGCGATACGGACTGTTGGGCCCGTCAAAGTAGCCCGCCCTCACGAGACCCTGCATTTGGCGCAGCATTGCCCTGTCTAGCGTGGCTTGGCTAAATTGCCTGGCGTTAAAAGCGGCGGCGGCGTTCGGGGTCGTACCGCCGGTTGCCCAGCACATGTTATCGCAGCCGGCTTCCATCGACGCCCCTATGGCGGCCGCATAGCTGGGCCTGTACCGGTGGCCGCCATTGGCGTTGCCGAGGTAGTACACGGCATCGCAGTCGCTTACGATGTACTGATTATCGTCGGTCCAGTTCCAGTGCTTCCGCAGGACCGTGTCCATGAGGTAGGAATCCGCACAGGCGGGGACGCCGTTGACGGCATTGTAGGCGCACATGATAGAGCCCACCTTGGAGTCGCGCGCGCACTGCTGGAACGGCGGCAGATAATATTCAGAGAGATCCTGGGTGGAAACTCTCGCATTGAAGTTGAAGCGGGTGGTACTTCCCGAGTTTTCGAGGTCGTAGGCCGCATAATGCTTACAGGTGGCAACGACTCGGTGAATGGGCCCCGGCCCCTGCATACCCTTGATGAAGGCGTCAGCCCACTTCTTGTTCCTGAAGGCATCTTCACCGGGGGTCTCATGGCCTCGCCCCCAGCGCGGGTCCCGGAAGGGGTTGACGTTGGGCGTCCAAAAGTCCAAGTGGGCTCGGCCGTTGTTCGCGAAGGCGCGCGCCTCAGTGCTGATGATGACGCCCATGCGCTCGATCAGGGGATCATCAAAGGCTGCTGAAGTGGTGATAGCTTGCGGGAATTGCGTAGCCGCGCTGAACTCTCCTCCCCAGGTGATGCCGCGGTTGTGGGCCACCCCGTGGAGCGCTTCGTTCCACCACTGGTATGGGCTGAGGCCGAGCCTAGACACGCCTGGTGAATTGCTGGGGTTCTTGTCAGTGTCTGGCTGCTGGCACAGGCCTGAAATGGCGCTCACTTGATGAGGTTGGCCAGCTTCTCGTTGTTGTTCATGGCTGCCACGAGAGCCCCTGCTCGGGCCGCCGGGTCCGCCGAGGTATCGCAAACCAGATTCGACCGGAGGGGGCCATTTGCGCAGTCAGGATACCTGACACCGGCGCTCGCAGGCGCGATGAGCGCGGCAAAGGCCAAGGCGAAACCGCACAGTGAGGCCATAGTGAAAGTTGTCGATGATGCTCTTCCAGCCAGTCGACCCGGAGTCGTCCAAACTGCCCCATTTTGAATAGCCTTGAGTCACATCCAAGATCAAGGCCAAGGGGTCCATGGCGTTGTCAAATTCGGCCTTTGTAAAATAATTCTCCGCCATAAATTGGTTCCCCGCTCCCAGCGCGGAGGGTCGAGAATTGGGGAATCTCGTTTTGACAGCCTGGGTAATAGGGCCCTTGGGAAGCCAGCCCATCGTGGGGTCCCCTATACCCTCAGAAGCTCGGCCAAGACAGGCACCGGACGAGAGGGACGTTGAATAATACCCGGCGCCTGCGGTTTCCCCAGAGATGCAAAAGAAGCCCCGAAATGCAATTTGCCACTTTTGTCGTGAGCCGCGGAGAATTTCGAACCGACTGCCGTGCGTCCCCTCCAAGTTCCCGGGACAAGTTGCAGTCGGCAAGTATGTTGGGGAATTCAGCCGCCGTCGCCGCAGATGCTCTTGCTGTTTGAATTGCCAGTGCGCATCGATCACGGCCTGCGAAACACTCAATGGCTTTTTATGGACCAGAGAGTTGAAACCCGAGATAAAAAGAAGCCCCATCCGGCCGAACCTGGTCAACCCCCTGCCCCCCCGGCCCACCAAGCATCCCAGCGAAGGCTGCATTCCTTATCTAGACGGCTCTGAAACTTGGCTCTGAGGTATGCTGTGTCACCCCTCTTCTGTCGAGGCTCAACCAACCATGGCCGAGTGCTCGCTCACGTACCGCACATTCGTAGTTACGGGATGAATGCGGGGAACCCAGGCCCTCAGGGCCGGCCGGTGTAAGAGATTGTTTTCTGCTGCAGCAAGCTATATGCCCTCATCTAGAGTCTCACCGGTGCGTGCCCAGCACTCCAGTGACGTGACCGCGTGCTAATCAAACCCACAAGCAATCCCCACCCCCTCCCCCAGCGCCACGATTCGCAAGCAAAGCCAAACAAGCATCTTTGAGTCCCCCAGAACACCGAGTCTCTACAGGAAGCGAGGAGAGAGATGCGAGAAGAAGAAGAAGAAATAAAAAGAAATAAAAGGTTGAAAGACCAGCAGTCGGACACGCAGACCCCAGGCGCCCCGTCAAGGATCGTTTGCTCTCTCGAGTCTGGACTCGTCGACCGTCTGTAACGAGGTGGAGTTGAACGCGAGATATTGGCCGTCGGGTTGCGGATTCGATACAAGGATGGTGACTAAGTTGCTGTTCACGGCGACCACCTTGTAGACCACGGCTGAGCCGCGGATGCGAACAACATCGCCAGCTTGGTACAACTTTGAAGCCGGTTCAGCTTAATTCAACGTGACCTCGGGGATTGCGGACGACATACAGCCATGTTGAAGGAGCGTCGGGTTGGAGAGCCGGGATGTGCGCTGCCGCTGCCGCTGTGCCTATGTACTCGGGTTAGCTGTGTGCCGCGAAAGACGCGGCCCGGGGGGGCGCTTACCTGGCTGTGATGGGGAGTCCGTTCAGGCGCCTCTCTGTGTTGCCTTGCTTTTTGGTGCTGCCGATTAACCGCCAAGGGGCCGCTCGTCGAGGGCAGCTGGCCATGAGCTATTTAACCTCGGGCACGGGTACGGCGATCCTCGCCCGCGCGCGCCTCGCTCGCCATTTCTGATGGCAGCCGAAGCCTAAAACTAGAGAAGCCCTTGTGGAACCCCGACAGCCATGTGCGCGCCGTTGAACGTGTGGTCGGTCCCCATATTACTATCTCCCGGATGTCCCTCTTGGGTCGTCATAGTTCGCCGGCCGCTAACCTGCATGGGGGGTGCGTGGGCGCAAACACCAAACGTGCCCGCTCGACCCCACACCCACATGCCGGTGGCGGATGGAACCACCAGCTCGGTTGCGGGTGGCGTGACCACAACGTCTGGCTGGGGTCGCTGTGCAGGGATAGAGCTGGTGATTGGGGAGGGCCTAGCGCTTGGTCGCATTGCATGGCGTGCATGACGAGCCCCCTATCGACGGCACCTCGGGCCCTGTCGTCACCTCAGACCCTCTTAGGGGGCCCAGCACGCGCCAGAGCCACCACTCACGGCATTTTGGCCTCTAATACCGCCTCTTGCTCCGGCCCAAGATCAGCGGCAGCTTTCCTTCTCGGAGTCATCTCCGGAGCCATACAATGCCCACCCGCCAAAGCCCGATAAAATGTTGGATTCGGCGGCCCATCTCACGTTACCCAGCTTGTCTCGGAAAGCTGCCCAGCTGCTGCCCTCCGCCAAGGTTTTTTTTTGCTCTGTCGGGTAGGGATGAGTCAAAAATCGACCAAGATACAGGCCGAGTCGGAGATTCGGCATCGGCAGTGCCTGGCGTCTGCAAGCTCGACAAGTGGCCTGCTGGGCACCAGAGGGCAAGCCAGATGAGCAGCCAGGCGCTGATGCCGCAGGCCTTGGCGGTCTCACGATACTCGATGTCGACGGAAAGTCCCAAGGGTCCGAGGGACAACGGTAGAGAGCGCAGCGCCGCCCACTGCATTCCCTCGATATCTATACCGGCAGGACCCTCGAGCTCGGGCCGTTCTGGCCACAAGTGCCAGCGGGAGAGCTACCCACAGGGCACCCTTTGTCCAGCCCGGCCCGCGAACTCGACGTGACACAGCGGTTACGTGCCTCATGCACGAGGCCGTATCGGGAGCGAGAACTCCAGGCCCATTCCCTGGACGGACTTCTAAACAGATGTGTAACAATGCGAGATCGTCCATCCGCCTATCGACAAGGTTTCTGCTGAATGCTTCCTCACAGGTCGGGACGGTTGCATGGAGGGGGGCGGCAACGCGCATGCACTCTGCTGACCTGCTTCCCTCTGATGCCGGGTTGCCCTGGCAATCCAAGCAAATCCTGCCCCATTACGATATCATTCACGTTGCCAATCTCTGCTTTACAATCGGAAATCGGCCTCGGCTAGGCGCCAAAAAAAGAAGAAAAAAAAAAAAAAAGGTCGACGCCATCGCGTCTTTGGGCATCAACATCGCAGACCATATGCTCCCGCGCCCCTCACCCCACGAAGCGCGGCAATTGGGTACGACAACGAGCCCAACATGGCCGCGCTGGCCCTAGCGGTGCCGAAAAGCGGCGGTCACTGCTTACCGCAAAACTGAGTACCGTGGTTATCGCCAGTAAAACCCACCCCGTTCGGCACGAGCCGGAGCGGATGCTGCTTACAGGACACAAGAGCTTGCAAAACTTGGCCGTCTTCCTTCACGGCATTCCAAAAGCGGAATACATAGCGTTTCTCCCGCCACATCTTGGGCTTGTCCCTAACGTCTGTTGGTCGCGGATGGTTTGTTGGCCGCGCCGAAATATCGCACCCGAGCGGGTTTTCTCTTAGACTGCACACTAGTGCCAACTTCCTTTCCACCAGGACGGCTCTCAATTGGCCAGAACCGTCCTATCTATCGGGACAAGACGCCCGTCCGATTATTCCTTGCCGCAGCAGCCGCCGGGCAGGCTCCGTGACGTGTCGCTCCTTTGCTCATCTGGCTCCAAGTATCCCCTCTCTCGTTCGCTGCGAGGTCAGTTTCTCCACGTATCTGGGTCAAAAAGCAACGTCGCCTGGGAGACCCAGCGGGACGGGCGCCGAGCCTCCGAGTTGGATTGGATTCAGTGGAGCTATCCCGAGAACCCCCTCACGCTGGCGGGTTTTCAGACCACTGCCGCTGCCCAAGAGCGCCCTCCTACCCGAATTGCAATTCCCCAAGTTTCCTCATTGTTTTCGTTATCTTCCATTCTTTCAGCCCATTTCCACCATTCCACAAAAGGCCGGAAATTCGACCCTTGCAACCGGTTCTCCTCGCATAGGCGCTCGCGAATAATTAGGGAGATAACTCAAAATCTCAATTAGCCTATAGGGTTCGTTGCTCTGACTTCGAAAGCCGCGCTACGCGTGAAAAGCGTGCCAGTTTTATCAGACCCGGTGCCACCTCAGCAAACACATAGTCACCTGCGGCGAAAACGATGAGGAACCACGGTATGCCCCGCCTGGAGTATCGTGGCTAGTACGCTGCTCGACTCATGTCTCTTTCACCTAAGCCAAAAAGAGATGGCTAGCCTGGGGGTTGGCCTACAGGGAGGGGCTCTTCCGATTATGATGCGGCGTTCCTCCTACCGTTAGGAAGCGGCAAGCTGGCACTAGGGAGCCCACAACAGCGAAAGTGGACATATTCGTGGGATAAAATAAAAGGTTACATGCCCCTGAGACCACCATGGGAGAACTAAGGGACGCGTGGTAAGGTGTGCCAGACCGAAAGGCTTTGTGTAGTAACTGGAAAAAGTAGGGTACGGAAACCTACGGAGGTTTCAACCCCTGAACTCAGCACCAATCCGAGTTAAAAGCGATAACGCCTTCAACAAGCTTTGCGGATGCAGCTTGCATCAGGTTAACAAAACCAGACCCCCGAGAGAACGGTCAATTTCTCCTTCCTATTTTCCTATTTGGGCGCTGAATGTATCGTCTCAGCTCCAAGGCGTTGCAAGGCGTTGATGCTTCATCCCGAGGAAGCTAGAGTCACTCGAGAGGTGCATTGTTGTTGGGTCAATCATGACGAATAATTAGACGAAAGCAGCCGATCCATCACATTACGCATTCCTGTCCGCTTTCTCCCCGGCCCGAGATAATCTAACGCCACATTGATGCCAAGACCCAGACCAGTACGAGCTCAGGTGCACTGTCTGCCCTTGCCAGAGCAGCGCTTGCAGGAGTCCAGGCGAACGCAGGCTGTCTTTCTGACGCGACAGCGCTCGCAAGCGCCTGCCTTGCCACCGGCCCCGGCGCCAGCCTCGACAAGCGAACACTGGGCTCCATCTTTTGTGCACCTCTCGCACGACTTGATTTTCTCGCACTTCGCCTTTGCTTTCTTGCAGGCTGAGCAGGCAGGGGCCGAACTCTTCCGTTTAGCAAGGGTTCCGTCGGCGGCGGCGGGGGGCTTCTTGGTTTTGGTGACGCGGCCGGAAATGACTCCCGACTGGCGCGAGATGGTCGGAGTTCTAACCGTGGCGGTGCCGGAGCTTCCTTGGGGGCCATTGTGCTATCGACCTCGATGACTCGTCTAAAAAGGAGAGGTTAGCTGGGTCTACGGGTCTCAAGTGCCGGTGTCGGCAGAAGCGGAGTTGCGTACTTCGCGAGAAATGGAATGACAGTTGTCTTCCACTTGCAAGGCTCTCGCAGGAAAATCAGCACTACGGAACGAAAAATAGTTAGTATTTTACACAAACGACAGCAATGATACCCAATGACGCTTGGCCTGAATAATAACAAACGCGTACCGGGTCAGACGATCCGAGCCGATGCAGGTGGAATACCGGTAAGAAGTTGCGACGAAACCCGAAGTTATAATTAGTCAATGGTGGAGACAGGAGGTGCTACGATCGTGGGAAGAAGGAGAGCGATGAGGTAGAGGGACCGTGGACCAAAGTGCTACAGGCTCCCGCAAGGTAAATGGCACCGAGAGTCGGGAAAGCAGGTGGTTTTTTGCCGCACTGGACTTCGCTCTTCCCGGGGCCAACCCTATGGTGTTGCTCCTTCCCCTTGCCTCTGGAGCACATCAATTTCTGCGGTGACCGTTCTGATTCTTTGCCGCTCAGGTACCTGTGTGGTATCCGCAAGCTCTGGAATCCGCCTGGTCCCTAATTACCTAGTGCCCGCATGTTCCTTGTACAAAACTTCGTGGCTAGTTGGACAGGTCTTTACAAAACAACAGTTTGTCGTCCTCTGCACTAGCCGCTTAGACTTCATGCAACACGGCGATTTCCTGTCTTTTTATGTTAAACCCATTCATACATGCCCATAGCATGCAGTAGCCAAATAAAGCTTGTACCGGTTTGGAGAAGCACAGCACCAGGCACACATTGCATAGGAGAAATGGGTGGTCAATGGAGCAAAGAATATCAAGTTATTCAAGTTTGATTCAGAATTGTTTTTCACTCCTCCACGTATTAATCACTGCCACTCCTCATGCCTCAGGCACTGTTCCTTATGAAATGGACTAAGGGGAGGGGACAATGCGATTCGTCGCGACTGCAAGCCGTCACACAACCCCAGCCATGCAAGCCCCAAAAAGAGTAAGCAAGAGGCGCCTGGGCGTCTTACTGTGCCCCAAGTTGCATTCGGCTAGATCCTTCCTGGCCGGGGTATGGGCCTTGGCCCAGTGTTTAAAGATTTGCACAAGTCGTTTTTCCACACCAAAGCGAATCCGCTACATATTCCCAGAAATATGGAAGTGAACGGAGAAATAGAGCATGCCGGCTATGGACTTTTTTCGGGAGGCTACTTATAAGTGCTAGAAATGCGACGGCTACCCGCCAAAAATATATACGGCGCCTTGGACTCTTGGCAGGGCAACACTACCGCAGTTATTATGTAAACGGGCGTCTTATGTGGGGCAACTCATCCTCGTTTATGCTGTTGGCCCCCAAGCAAGAGTAGCTTCATCTGGTCCGCAGTATTTTCTCCCTCTTCTTACGAATACGCATGGCTGCTCCGCCTCTTGTGCAATAATTATCGGTCGCTCTCATCCAAGGCGCAGATTAGACGGCGGTCGACGGACTGACCTAGCGCGCGATGCATCTGTTTCTTGTTCTCCTCGCTGCCCTGGGATCCTTCCCGGCGGCGCTCTCATTCATCGTGCTCCTCAGGCCGCCCTCATTCACCGGCCGCCGCGACCCCAGCGAGCACCCCGTTCACGTCATGGGGTCAACGATCAACCTCCAGTGGACCCAGCCAGAAGGGCGGAGATTTTCGGTGGTGCTTTACCAACTCAGTGACACTCAGGCTGCGAATTTCAATGGGGAATTCACCCCAGGCTCCTTTGAATTCATCACCCGTACGAGAGGGCCCCCTTCCCAGCATCTTTCATGGCGGTAGGTGCGTAGCCGTGAGAGACGACAGCTGACGTTGCCTCTGCAGGGGATTCGGTAGACCTGACGAGCTTCACCTGGGTTGTAGCGACGGCTCAGAACCTCTCATACTCGTCCATGTTCTCGATCGCCGTATGGCAGGAGGGCGCGCAGGTAACCGACTCGGCAACTAACATCTTCAACATTACTCGAGGCGAGATCGATGGGGCAAACTCGAACACCGCCGCGCCCGCACCCACATCATTGACCTCCACAACGACATCGTCCGCATCACCGTCTGCCACACCTAGCGGTGGGGCCGGTCCGGCGACCGAATCTAACCTCCCAGCTGCCGACCAGTCTCCGGCCGCAGGCCTGTCGACTGGCGCCATTGTCGGAATAGCCATCGGCGTTGCCGCCGCCGTAGCCTTCCTCGTCAGCGCAGCTTGGTACCTTGGACGCCAGGCTGGTAAGCGGCAGGATACGGCCCCGAATGCGCAATACGCGCAGCCTCTCAAGTACGAGTACACCGGATCGCCATCCGAGCTCTATGCGGGCGCCCCGGCAGTTGAAGCTCCCGACGGAGCTAGGCGACACGAAATGATGGGATGAATTTAACACCAATGAGTGAAAGCGGAATGGGTTGAATACCAAAATCTTCGTAATCACCGTGCTGTACTGTAATTACAATGCCTGTTTATAACCAGATGAAATTTTGGCGGCAGTGGCGGTAAATTTTGCAGCTACGGTCTATCCGCTGCAGGGGCGCGAGCTCAGCTATAATTATACGGTAGTGATCACCGGGCCGGGATGGCAGCCGGAAACCCTGTTCTTCCCAGGGCGCACGATACTGCGACTTCGATGTGACACCGAGCCATTCCGTTCAAGACATTGTCAATTCCGGCGCGTCGTAGCTGGATTACCAGTTTACCTGGGAAGCATAAGGCCGCGGCTCCTATGAGCAAAAGACTTTAGTCTAAAGCATCGATTGCCATAATTTGTTAGAGGGGAAAAAAAAAAAAAAACATGATATCTAGACCGTTAGTGCCAGCTGCAGCCTACCGGGTTGGTTGTGTATGGTTCGCCGAGTCACCCGTCTAGAACTGCTGACGATACTAAGCGATTTTGCCCTACTGACGCTAACAGGAACTGGGGGCGGGGTGATGGTCCAGGGGTGGAACGGGAGGACGAAAGGCAAAACTTGGCTGTCATCTCGAATCACGCCTTATTGGCAATGCATCTTGTTCCAGCGGCCTACTGACTCTGCGCAAACACCAAGTCCGTGTGCCGCATTACAAGCTAGACGGGCTCGATAAGCCATGGCGTGCCGGGTCCCTCGGTTCCCGCTCAATGCAGAAAAGGGAGGTGATAAGGGCGGCTGGGAAGCAAAGGTACCATGGAGACCTACCTCGGCCGCGTCCAACCGGAAAACGTGCAGAAATGTTGCACTGCCAGTCACGGATCACAAGCCAAAAGGAGGAGGTGGCGCATTCCACATGAGGATAGGAATCCCAGCAGCTGAGACTACCTACCTGAGCACCGTTGAGAAATCTACGGCTTCGACAGGTTTTAATCCGACTCAATGCAGCCTAGATATAGGAGCGGCTCTTGCGTGGCTTGCAGACGGGACGATGCAACGCCTTGGCGACCATTGCAATTCCAACTACCGGATTCTGTTTCACCACACCTTCCCCCTTGGGCAACTCGAGAAATCACATCCCCTCCATGTCGACGCGGGCCCACAGACTGCTCTCCTGACTGCCGCTTAGTATGCGAGATATACCGGCTGCCTTCTGCACCGCAAGCGTGTTCCCCTGGCCGACCGAGCATGTGCACAAGCCTGTCGGTGCAATTCGGAAGGTATCTGTTGGGAGTGCGCAGCATTGCATGTTGTCCTCGTCATGATCCACATACGGAAGTATTGGATGACGATTCACACGCGGCGATGCACCGCACGTCCGTAATGCGTCCTATCTAGGAGATAACAGGATCCGAAGGATCACGGGGGCCACTCTTCACCAGCCTGAGCCGAGGACAGATAAGAGTACGGCTGTTCCATGCATGGCCTCATCAGAATTTTACCAACTCCAGCACCACTGCGCTCTTCTCCGATATCCGAACCATCATGAAGGCTGCCGCCACCCTGATCACGGCCGTGTCGGCCCTCGCCGCCACCGCTGTCGCTGAGCCCATGTCGGTATTGAGAAAGTTGAAGCTTGACACATGGGCTGCGCAGTCCGAAGCAGGCATTTTTGACGTGGACCGCTATGAAGCCCAGGCTGCGACCGCCTGCGTTGATGGCAGGGCCGGCGAGTACAGGTGCAACAATGTCGATCTTGTCAGCTTCCTGAGACACCAGGATATGGGATCGAGCACTCGCCGAGGCAACGACATTTGGGGTGAGTTTGAAGCTGCATTCGAGTGCTTGGAGCCATCAACTAAACCCAATCCCAGGCTGGACATCGTCCACAGGCCGTGAGTTCGCCGCCGTCGGCCAGACAGACGGCACCGCCTTTGTCGAGGTCATGAGCGACGGCTCGCTGGTCTACCTCGGCCGGCTGCCCACGCAGACAACCAGCTCCTCGTGGCGCGACATGAAGATTATCGGCGACTACATCTACATCGGTTCCGAGGCCGCCAGCCACGGTCTGCAGATCTTTGACATGAAGAAACTCCTCGACCTCTCGGCCTCGTCCCCTAGGGTCTTTAGCACCAGGACCGACCTGACCGCGCACTACTCCGGCTTCGGCAACTCGCACAACATCGTCGCGCACCCGGAGAAGAACATGATCTACGCCGTCGGCACGGGCGTGAGCAGTTGTCGCGGCGGCCTCTTCATGGTCGACGTCAGCAACCCGTCCCGGCCGACCTCGCCCGGCTGTCTCTCTGCAGGGGGTTACGTCCATGACGCGCAGTGCGTCACCTACACTGGGCCGGACAGGCGCTACACCAACCGCGAGATCTGCTTCAACTTCAACGAGGACACGCTCGACATCACCGACGTGACGTCCAAGTCGAACCCGGTCACGCTCTCGAGCACGGCCTACAACGGCGCGAGCTACACCCACCAGGGCTGGCTCGCCGACGCCGAGATGCGGTACCTGCTGCTGGACGATGAGCTCGACGAGCAGAGGAGGCGCGGCCCGGCCTCCAACCAGCACACCACCACCTACATCGTCGACGTGTCGAACCTGACCCGGCCCGTCTTCACAGGCACGTACCAGAGCCCGGCCATCTCGATCGACCACAACCAGTACGTCAAGGACGGCCTGTCATACCAGGCCAACTACGGATCCGGGCTGCGCATTGTCGACGTGAGCTCCGTGAGCTCCGACCCGACGGGCCGGGGGATTAGGGAGGTGGGGTATTTTGACTGCTACCCCGAGGATGACAGCGTCGGGGGCCGGGCTGAGTTTGTCGGCACGTGGAGTGTGTACCCCTATTTCGAGTCCGGGTATCTCCTACTGAACAGCATCGAGAGGGGCGTGTTCTCACTCAAGTATAACGGGAACCGAGGTGATGCAGGGCTCTAGGAGTAATTAATCAACACAGGTCTGAATCTTTGAAAATGGTCCTGTGGGAAATGGGAGCGGCTATCGTCACACGGCGTTTGAGATGTTAATTAATCAACTGCCCGAACATACTTGTCTCGCGATTGAATGCGAAATGCCTTTATGAAACTAACCAAAGATGCGCACCAAGATTTAAATCGTATATACAACCTCTCGACCTTCTTCATCCTCCGCCAGCTCACACGGTAATCGTGTCTGTCAATCTGATGTCGCGCGAACTGGCACCAACGCTGACCTCGAAGCTCCCGCTCGGAACCACCCAGTTCTGCTGGCCCACGTCCCAGTAGCTAAGATCCCTCCGGCGCAGGTTGAACGTGGCGGTGCCGCTGGCGCCAGGCTCCAGGTGTAGCTTGGCAAAGCCGCGCAGCTGCTTGGGCGGGGTCGACGGCGCAGACGACGGCAGCGTGATGTACAGCTGCGGCACCTCGGCGCCGGCGACGCCCCCAGAGTTGGTTATACTGGCTGTCACGGTGGCGACCGTCTCCCACAGGTCCGCGCGCCCACCGGGGATGGTAGAGCCCGTGGCGGGCCCGGCCGTGGCGGTCGAGGTGACGGTAATGTCCGAGTAGGTGAAGTTGGTGTACGCTGCAGACATGGTTAGAAAACCGGGCCGGGGAGGGGGTTAGGTCTGAGAGGTAGTAGTTGAGCACTTACACAGCCCGAAGCCGAACTCGTACCGCGGCTCAATGTCGGCCTGGTCGAAATGCCGGTAGTCGATAAACAGGCCCTCGCGGTAGTTGTCGTCGCCGCGGACCACGGCCGTGCCGTAATCGCTCTCGCGCCTGCCAATGGTGTACACTAGCTTGCCCGACGGCGAGGTCAGGCCGTAGAGGATGTCCACCAGCGCGTTGCCGTTCTCCCCGCTGGGGAGGCCCGCCCACACGATGGCCCGCACGCCGGGCGTGTTGAGGATCGTCTCCAGGATGATGGGCCCGACGCTGTGAACCACGACGATGACATTCTGGTTGGCTCTCGCGACGGCCTGGACCAGCTGGTTGCCATTGTGCCACGGATCGAGGTTGATCCGGTCGCCCGCGTTGCCCTCGACGGTGATGTATCCCTCGCCCGAGTTGGCCGTGATGACGACGATAGCGGCATCCGCCCCGGACGCCGCGTTTTCTACGCCGTTGGTGCTATCCGAGCTGTGAAGGTTGAGGGTCGTCCCGTCGCTCTGGGCGCGCGTCCTCAACGCGTCGTACGGGGCGACGAAGTAGGGGTAGTTCGTGGTCCCGGAACCCCAGCCCATGCCGAGCGCGCCCGTGTTGCAGCCCTTGTCGGGACAGGCGTTCATGCCCTGAGGGTTGACAACAGACGCCGAGCCAAACAAGGCGATCCTGCGCGGCCTCTGCAGCGGGAGGATCCCGTCATTCTTGAGCAGCACGATCCCATCCCTGGCGACGGCCCGCACATTTTCCCTGTGATTGCCCTGGACATTGGCCCTGATGTTGATGGGAGGGTAGCCTGAGTTTTGGCCCAGGAGGTACCACGCCGCGAGAATCCGCTTGGCCATGTCGTCGAGCCGTTGGCGCGACACCTGGTTGCTGTTGACGGCGTTGTTGAGCTGGGGTCCCCACAGGACGTTCCCCCCGTTGTAATCGCTGCCGGGCATGGTCATGTCCATCCCGCTGTTGGCGGCGCCGTTGGTCGTGTGCTGGGCATTCCAGTCACTGAGAATGTACCCCTGGAAGCCGAGCTCCGACTTCAGCAGCCCGTTCTGGGCCTTGTCGCTCTCACACGCCCAGGAACCGTTGAGCTTGTTGTAGCTGCACATGACGCTGGCGACATTGGAGTGGACGGCATCGGCAAACGGCCACAGGTAAAGCTCGTGCATGGTGCGATCGTCGACGTTGCTGCTCATGGTCTCGCGATTCAGCTCCTGTTCGTTGGCGATGTAGTGCTTGGCATTGGCTTGCACGCCCTCCGACTGGATTCCTTCGATGGTCTCGGCCATGGCAATGCCGGCGAGGTAGGGATCCGCCCCGAAGCCCTCCCAGTTTCGGCCTCCGTGAGGAATCTTGCCCAGCGCGCCGGCCACGGGGCCCAGCAAGACATGGATACCGCACCCTCTGGCCTCGGCACCTATGTAGGCACCGCGCTGGCGCATCAACTCGGTATCCCACGTCGAGGCAGCCTGGATTCCAGGGGTAAAGGCGGTCGACCCGGTTCCGAACCGAATGCCGAGCGGGCCGTCTTGCAGGCAGAGCTGGGGGTAACCGATCGAGCCGATGGGGGCGGTGTTGCCAACACAGGGTCCTCTGTCCCAACCGATGCCGGTAACCATGTTGATCTTGTCCTGCTGCGACATTCTCGCAAGAGTAGCAGCAGCCGACGAGTGGGCAGCAGCCCAGTCAGCCGCACCCGTCGGGCCCTGGCGCGCGACCTTGTCGCCCGTCTCAGCGCGGACGAGCAGTGCTGCTGCGAGCAGCGCAAAGGCGTGGAGAGCCATGGCGACCAGTCACTTGGGAAGTTCCTTCGGAGTCCCTGTCTGGAGGTGTCCCTACCGAGGCGTGGCACGCCTCGGGGAAAGAGGAGCTACGCGCTCCTTATAAGGCCGGGACCAAACACACATGCTGGCTGCTTCCGATCTTCCACATTGCCCAGCCGCGCCAGAGAGAGTTCGATGTCTCGTCAGGTGCCGTTGAGCCCCACATTGCTCATCTATCGTCAGATCTTGCAGTGTGAGTGCCGTCCCAATCAAGGCAGGGACCAGTCGGCGCTTGGCCGCCGAGGGAGGGTGGGTGTCCAGCGGTGGGAAAACCCTTTCCGCGTGGGCATAAATGGCGCGAGCTGGGGTGCAGCTCTGGGGATCGGCATTGGGTCGATTTTGAAATGCGGGACGACGCCGTGACCCAGCAGGATGCCGACGCCGAGTGGACCAACAACCTTTCCGAACGGTTGTGGCGGCGCGCAGAGGCATCATAGCCGGCCCGCATTGCCCGGTGTTAATTAGGCAATGCATATCTCCCGCCATGGCGGTGGGCCACTCTTTAAACCCCGCAAAACAGACCACTATTGTGGAGGGTTTACTGGCATACGAGTGGCTGACATCAAAAAGCCCAAGATCTCTAGAGAGTGCCGTGTTACGGACTTCGGATCTGTCGCTCCATCTGCTCACCTTCCACTCCCTGGATGTGCTGCTTGGCCAGAGATGAACATGACCTGGTATTCCCCCTTATATTGGCCTGATGGTCTCACCAACGGTGGCCAAGCTGAACATGGAGTTTTAACCTGAAACTCTGGGCGGCTATGGTTGGATTGAATTACTACTAATCAACCCATGGGCCGATAATAATACCGGTACTGCTAGTGGCAGCAAAGAGTATCATTACGCTGCAAGACACGAGGAATGGCGGTACGTTACATTCGCTCCATAGGTTCTCACCACTGAGGAACAACAATGAGGTAAACTGCGGTAATGGGAATTGCTTGGGTTGTCTATTTCGTGAGGGATGCTTTGGCATTGTCGTCCAGCGCTGGCTATTGCTAACATTCGAGTTATTATGTTAACACCCGATTCAGAGTCATAATTACCAGGCAGCAAGATTGACGTTACCAAGGCGGTTACCCTGTCTCCCAACTAAGTAGCCTCGGTGTACTCACTTGGAACTGAAGTTGGTAAATCTGTAACTAAGCTCAGCTTCGTGGTTTTTATCATCAATGCGTAGAGATAAGAAAGAAGCCACCGTGGGCTCCCTATCAATACTAGCCTACCCCGAGCAGCAACATCAGCAAGCCGTCCTTGGGTGAGTCTGCAACCTGAATGCTCCGCAAAGCTAAGGGTGCTACCGCTGTGAAATCATGCCTGCTGACACAAGGGACGCGACGAACTTGCTCACAGCGCCAATTGCGATCTTTGCAATCGTCTCTGCCCCTTGTTCATCGCACGAAGGATCAAAAGACGCTACTGTCAGCGTCAGCGGTTCTGCCAACGTGACAGTCTTCTCCAGGCACCCGTAGAGATCCTCCTCAAACAGACCTCTGGGGCTGGCAAACTTGTTAACCTTGCCCAGCGAGCTATCCAAACAGTCGAGATCGAGATGCACCATCGTCGGGCCGAGTTTCTTCCTCTCCAATGCCCGACCAAGCCCGCCAACAAAGTCAACCTTCGCCTCCGCGGCCAGCCCTGCGGCCGCCTGATTCCCCCAGACGACATCAAACCCAGCCTCAAGCACCCTCGTGCGCTCCACCTCAGTCACGTCCCTCATGCCGACGTGAACCAGCCTCGCCAAATCCATCGGCTGGTGGCCCGCCACCGTCGCCAACAGCCCACGCCAGCACTGCCCGGCCAGCATCGCGATGGCCATCGAGTCAAAGTACCCGCTTATGACAGTATCGGGGGTGTTGAAATCGTCGTGCGCGTCAAACCACACACAGCCAATCTCCTCGGGCTCGGAGGAGGCTGCACGCAACCCCGCCCCAACCCCCACCGCAGAAGTACAGTTACCTGCTAGGATAATAGGGAACGATGCCCCCCTGCGCGCCTGCGCTACCAACTTTGCCGTGCGCCGGAGAACCTCGAAGCTCCGGCCTATTTCGCCCTCGAATTGGCCTGGATTGGGTGCCTCGATCTCCACTTCGTGGAGGGGGATACCGAGGGCTTTGAGCGAAGCGGCGAGACCGCGGGAGAGGAGGTAGGTGGGGCCAGCTCCGGGCCCGACATTGGGGAGGCCGAGGTGGTAGGGAGAGGAGATTAGGGTGATAGAGCGAAATTTGGAGGACATCGCGGGTGATTTTGCTGAGTAGGTGTGGAAAGAAGGGTGGTGAGTGTGTAAAGAGAGTGAGTTGATGTTCATTGACTTTTATACTAAGACAAGTTGGTTGAAGCCGTGTCATGTCCCTTGCAGGGCGCGGAGCCGCGACTAGTAGTGGAGTTAGCGTAAGCGGTCACGGATCATTAGGCCGAAGGCGCGGGGCACGTCGGACTCAAGCACCATGGCGGCAGAACGGGAGCAAAAGATGCGAACACAGAGATCTCTCGCAGTGCGGGTCGTCGGGGGGCTACATTGTGCTGGAGGACCTCATCGGCGTAACCGAGGCTGGGGAGTAGTAATGCCAACAGCAGTAGTGCCTTTGAAGTCGTGTAATTTCCTCAATAGACACTACGCGAGTCTTGGAGAGGGAGAGACGATGTTGAAACCGAAATTGCCCTCCTAGTTGAGGGATATGGTTCTATGGGAAACCAACGCTCTGAAATGATCAATCAGGCACCCCGCCTCAAAGGCGTCTAAGCGTCTTTCAACTCAAGATGCAGGCTCCATATTCCGCAGATTGAATGCCTGAATGCCTGAATGGGCAAGTTCATAGCAGTTGATAGTGAGGTTGTCTCACGACTCAAAGAAATCTTGAAGCTGGAACCAAAACAAGGCCATCCTTTGAGCGTGGAGAGCGTGGAGGAAGACGGCCAAGTGAAAGGCTGGGTTGCTGCAGGTGCCTAGGCAGCAGCAGAGATTCAAACACTTCGACGCACTTTTCCTTTTAAATAGCGGCTTAAAGGGTCTCGGGTGGCTGGGGCGTCGGCACGAAGCAGTTTGACGAATTTCTGTCGCTGGAAATAGAAGGAATCCCGCATCAGTAATGTTTGATAAGGAACCATTTTGTTTCGGTGCAGAGGCACGTGACATCTTGGCTGCGGCGCACAGGCGGTCCGTTTCAACAGCCGACGGCACCAGCCCCCGCTTCACCGTCCCAACCTCGTGACAAATGATCCGCGCCATCAGACCATCAGCGTTCGGTATCACAAAACGGTGACCTTTCCAAGCCCACCGAAAGCGCGACTTAGCCGTCGGAAAAGACATGCGCGGCCGGGGGTGGTGTGCCCTCAGAACCGTCTTGCTGAGCGCCTGGCGCTGAGCCCCATCTCCACCAGCAAAAGGCACTTGGCTCGTCAACGAGTCGCGCGCGCGCGCCCAGTCTAGCGCAGCGGCGGTCGGATCCCCCCTCCCCCCCCCCCCCCCCCTCCGTTTCCCCTCGGCCCGACCCAGGTTGTCCAACTCCATCGCCGCTCGGCCGCTCGGCCACGTCGGCGGAAAGGAAACGGGCCTTAAGGGAGGGTTCCGCCCGCAGGATCGCAATGTCTGACGAAGATTTTACCACGGCCGGCGGGGCCGGCAAGGCCTCGGGCTCCGCCCCCGGCAAGCATCGCGGACCGCGCTTCACCTGGAACCCGCAGTACGAGGCCACCTTCTTCCACTCCCTGTGCGAGTCGGTCTCGCTCGGCCTGCGCGATGGCAGTACCTTCAAGCCCGAGGCCTGGGAGCGTGCCATGCAAGCCCTCATCGAGAAGCACAACGCCTACGCCAACAAGAGCCACCTTATAAACAAGACCGACAATGCCCGCAAAAAGTACCGTCTATGGCGCGGTCTGCGCGAAGACCCCGAATTCTTCTACAACGCGCAGAATCGCACCGTGACGGCGACCGATGACGCTTGGGCGAGGCACCTTCAGGTAAGACCGGCTTCCCCCGCACCGCTAGGGCAGGACCGCTGACCATGCGCATTGCAGAAAGAGCCGCTCGCGCGTTCCCTCCGAGCCCGGCCATTCGATCACGAAGAATACTACGAGATATTATTTCCGGACGTCATCGGGTCGGGTGGCGCCCCCAAGCGCCTCACCAAGCCGCGCAGGAAGGGGCCCGATAACCTCAATGGCGCCGAAGAACCGGAAGCGCCGGGCACCGCCATCATGGACCTCCTGACGGACCAGGCCTACATCAACCCAAACCAGACACACATCCCACCGATGCCGCCCGCGGCGATGCCCGCCCCCATGGCCGCTCCTCCGCCGGCGCAGCAGCTCTCGCGCGCCCCGCAGTCCTCGATGCCGCCGCCCCCGCCGCCGAGATCCACCGTCTCGTCGACGTCGGCGCTGACTCCGCCCGAAGAGACGGCGCTGCAAACCCGCAAGCGTCTGCAAGCGCCCGATAGCAATCCCTCCTCCGGGCAGGCTGACAAACGACGACGTACCGCCCCGGGCTACCTTGACATCCCGCAACAGCAGCAACAACAGCAACAGCAACAGCAACACCACCACCAGCAGCAACAGCAGCAACAGCAGCAGCAACAACAGCAACAGCACCAGAATCACCATCACCAGCAGTCACACCACCAATCTCAACAACCCGCCGTCACACCTTCCAGTAGCTCCAGCTCGGCCACCAATAGCGCCGCACTCCCGTCTCTCGCGAATGGAAACACCACAAACGTCGCAAACCTCAGCTTCCCAGATGGCTTCCTGCTCCTCGTCGAGACCCTCCTCCAGCAGCAGCAGCAACAGCAGCAGCAGCAGCGGGGGGGCCGAGCCGGGCCCAGCGGCAGGCTGGGTTTGTCGGCCGGGTGGCAGGAGCAGGCCATGGACATCTTCTTCCGGGACTTTGCGGCCGAGGACATGGACCTCCAGCTCAAGATTGCCGAGAAGGTCCTGGCTGACGAAAACAAGGCCATGGTGTTCTGCAAGATGCCCGACGCGCTGAGGCGCCACTGGGTCAAGCGGCTGCGGGAGGTGCATAATCGGATCGCGTAGCCGGCAGCTTCATTCTCTTTTTACTCTTTTTTCTTTCTATTTTATCTTTCTGTTCTCGCTGGCGATGTGATGCGGGCTGGTTAATTGGTAGGTTGGTTGGCTGCCTGGGTGGGGAGCGAATGAGAGACCTTGGGATAGGGGTGAATTGGTCGTGGCTCAGGGTGGGTGAGGTTGGACGGCGGGACGTCGTCTCCGCGGCTGGGGGGTTTTGCTTTGCTACTATCGCTTCCGGGGTACCTATCTACCCCCACGGTGGTTTGCTTTTGGTTTTTCTTTTTCCTTTTCCTTTTCCTTTTCTTTTTTTCTTTTTTTTTTTCCTTTTGCATTGACGTCGATACCAGGCTGGCGGTGTTTCCTTTTAATCGGGTTCAGTTTGAGTGTCTGGGTATGCTATGACCCAGCGGAGATTTACGTCTCATTCTCCAATCTGGGACGCACGGTTGGGGGTCCAGGACGATGGCCTTTGCATTGTTCTTTGCGGAGTTTCAACCTGGCGTCGCGCAGATACCACCTGTATTCTTACATGCTTTTGGGCTAGGTCACGGCGTTTTGCTGGCTTTCTGGGTTTTACTTTGCGATTTGTGAGTTTGTTGGGGTCTATGAGTGTAGGTAACCGATGCCATATGATGAGACTGCAATATGGGGCTGCCTAACGAGGTCTCACGAGCACGGAGTTAAGTGGATGGTTCACACACAGCCTCTCACACACAAATTTGTCTCCAAGTGTCACCCGGCCGCAAGAAACGAAAAGTCAAGCACCAAAATTGGATTTGGGTCAATGCTAGAACTAACACTCAAAGCACAGGAAGCCGCCGCCGAAAAGAGAGAATGCCGCCCCCTTCCGCCAACCACTGTGATGTCGACCTGTCCCGTCCCCGAATGACCCTGCACCAATTCACGTCATACTCGTTCCCTTACTCAGCAAGACCTTGCGTAGGTTAGTGTCGATCAAGGAACGTCAGGTTAAAAGAGGTAAAACGTACAATAGAACTTTGCTAGGCAGCGGAAAAGGCACCCATTTACTTGTGGGTGGGGCAGTTGGCGCAGGAGCACGAAGCACCGCACTTGCAATCGGAGCCGCACATGATGACGAATTGGTTGGTTTTGGTATGAGAACCGGTGTTAGTATCGCTGGTAATTTGGATTGGAGTTTCCTGGCAGTGTTTGATGCTTCAACAGAAAGCGAGCAGGAAGAGGGAGAGTCGGGGGGTATTTATATCTCTCTACATCCCATGGATAAGTGCTCCGCGCCAAGCACCAGACCACCTGACTTCGTGCTCCCCCCCCCCCCCCCCCCTCCTCTCTTCCCCACCACTCGCGCCACTCGACAGCAGCATTCCAGCGCCGCCCATCCCCACAGCAGCTGGGTGTGGGTACGTACTGTGACAAGATCAGGACGAATCAGAGTAGACGCCGGCGGCTCCTAGAGCTTGGGGGGTTGGTTTGCGCGCATTATGCGCGGGTGGGAACGACTGGTCTTACACCAGAAGGCGGTGCAGCAGCTCAGTGGTGTGTTGGCTCAGTCAATGATTTGGCAGCTGAGTGTTTGCCTCCCCGCCCACCCGCGTGTCGTCCCAAACTCGATGCGTTCTCGGTCACCGTCCCTGACCTCTTGTGTTCATTGGAGCATTGGAGAGTTCGCTGGAATTGGTTGGTGGACACGACCCTACGGTACTTCGTACAGTGTTGCGGTCAAACGCCCGCTGTCACCCAGTGCCAAGCCAACACTTGTCTTGGTGTGGTGGCCGGGGATGGGGTCATCCCTCAGTTCGCTTTTTGTCAGTAACACTCCACAGGCGAGCAGAGATCTGGGGTGGCTCGGCTATCTGCTGCCGAAAACTCACTTTGTTATCGCCCTTGGCTCTGATCCATCTGGATTTACCCAGTACCGTCGCAATACTTCCAGAGCCGTCATGGCAGGTCCATTGTCAACCACGTGGGCGTCCTGGAAGTCCCCCATGGCGACCGACAGCCAAAACCGGAAGCCACACTTACCTTAGGCGTGAGTTCAAAGATTGCTTAGGCTCTAAACCGACACGGTAGGGACAGGAGACTATCGGTTTAGGATTGATTACCACTTGGCCTACTCGTCAGCAGCAGGTCGGAATTCGAGGGCGGAACATGAGATCTTTAATCTGGTGGTGGTTCGACACTCCGGGTATCCTGAGTGTGATTTTTCATGTGCTATAATTACAGTACAGCTTGATTATACTGTAGCATGGGTATGGCGCCTACGGTAGTAGGTATGCTGTGTTCTGTGGGTCCAGGCGTGCACATGCCACATAAGATGCGGTACAGCACCGTATTCACAATACTGTACCTTGCTTTGGGCAGTATGACACGACATCTCATTCAGCCACACTTTGTCCTCAATCTTGCAATGTGCAGTATCTAGGCACGCTGCACAAACCATATCCGCCAGCTACCAACCGCCAACTACCACCACGTCTCCATCATTCACACGAGACATTCCATGCAACATAGGCACTGTCAAACTTGGCCCATCACCAACACACCCTTTGATGTAGGGATGCTTGCCTTGGGAGAAGGCTGCTACTCTGAAAGATGTAGAAGATATCAGGCGCCCGCAATGCTGACGGCCCAAGCCCTCGGTGCCTCTGTACCCACACTCGCCCGCATCATCCGCCGAGAAGATATCTTGGAGCTGACTAGGGCGATTGCCACGTTGTCTGTCAAGCCGATAGATGATTGATCTACTGGAGAAGTGGCGTATCTCGGGATTCTCAATCTCCGCTATTATCCATGTTCCCACGTCAGTGGACCGAGAGTCCCCCGCCACCTACATGATAACCAGCTTGCCATTCCGAATCTGGAGCGCACATGCGGGTAGGTCCACGGTGCTCACAGTTCGTGCATTATTAACACTGCATACCGACGAGAATATAGCGTAATCCAGGTGTGTCTGGCCGTGCCTTCCCCGATTCCCAGCTTTCTCGTTGCGGTGGTAATTGTCGTAGGCAACCAGACTCATGACGGCAGCCGACATTCATGGTGGGTTGCAAAGTGTCTGGCTGGCGCCCTCAACAAAAGGCACAGTAACCGGTTCGGGACACCGGCAAATTGCCCGCAAAACAAGGCTATGCTGCGATGGTGCAGCCTCAGGCCTACCTCGCCAACGTATGGAGGTGATCCGGAAAATGCGTCGCAGTTCCGGCTGCGGTTGCTACTCTTCACGGGCGGGTAACACTGTCAAGAAGCCCCCCGTTGCTTATTCCGGGAATCTGGGAAACGCGGGGTTTTGCTCCACCGAAGCTGGGACATTGAAGACCCGAGACAGCCAATCCATGCTAGCTTCAATGTACCTAGCCCAAGATGCCAATGTCAGTCGGGCCAATGTTCTTGGAGCTGATGGTGGTGACAAACACGCACTCATGCAGCCCTCCGTAGCCGAGCCACATCTCGAGTTCCGCGGTAGTAAGATCTTGGCAGGAGAGGTGGAGATCTTTAGGTCACGGGATGACATGATGCGAAATAGCATCTCCGTCTAGTGGTTTCTTCGGCGTCGGGGTGACAACCGAGTATTAGTTTACGGGGTTCCGAGCCAGTCAGCAAAACAGGCTCCATTTCCAAGGCCCTCGTCGTATGCAAGATTAGTTGCATATCCCCCACAATCATCCAGTGATGCAGAATTTAGTCGTCCCTGATTGCCCCAGGTAATTACTGAAACCGGACTATACGCTAGGCAATAAATACCAGTCTCTCTCGGGGTTGTACCATTTCCAACCCTTACGTAATTTCAAGTTGCGACAACAAGAAATCCGTTTGATAATGGTTCCCTCTCTCAGCCTAGCTAGGCCTTACCTGGGTCTGAGGCCGTGGGATGTTGTCACCACCAGCTGTCATTGAGATCACGTGGCCAATAAGACCATGAGAACGGAAGCGAGCCGTAAATAATAGAAGTCCACGACTTTAACAGCAATGTGGGGGCGACCCACAACACCCAAAGCCTGGGGTGGACCATGCATTCTATCAAAGATGAGATACTAGCTGTCGCAATTAGCAGCTTGAAAATGTACTCAGCAGAGAATAGGGGTTCCCTGTCATGAGGCACTATTGCCTCTCCGATTTGAACACAAACCTTTGAAGATATCGCAAATAAAATAGGCCTGGCTGGCCATGGGGATGCCAAAGCTGGTTGAAGGCGCACAGTGACAGATTCTAAGTCTCAAAGCCAGCTGTTAGCAAGCGTCACGGCAGGCAGCAGGAAAAACCTGGCCTCGGAAACGACTCCCAACTCCCAACGTCTTGTTTCAAATATTC
Source organism: Madurella mycetomatis (assembly GCA_022530565.1). Taxonomy (NCBI): domain Eukaryota; kingdom Fungi; phylum Ascomycota; class Sordariomycetes; order Sordariales; genus Madurella; species Madurella mycetomatis. Next base: position 5,302,961 of record JAJTVB010000003.1, on the reverse strand, counting down.
CGTGCGATGCCGGGATGGATTAATTATCTCCAGCTTAGCAGTCCGCTCCCACCATGGACGAGCGTGCGTACACCCTCCTCGGGGGCCCGAGAGAGCGACCCCCTGCAACAGTCTTACGTAGACCTGAAAGAAATGCCCACCTTGTCCCACGATCCCGCGTAGCGACTAAGCAAGGGTTGACAACAGACGTAATAGCCTTGCTAGACAGTTAATTTCGTAAGCTCATTGGCAAACTCGCCGGTTGTTAGGACCCAGTAGGGACGTAGTAATTATCCAATTGAGCAATCTCTTATTGGAGCCAAGTGTGTGCGGCAAAATGATACACCACGTTGATACATAACTGATCTCTCCCCCACGCCGCCCCCGGACTTCGACCAGATCAGCCAGGTCATCAAAAATGCGCTCGCTCTTCCGCTCCGGGAACTGCGTCTGTAAATGGGTAAACAAACCCGTCAAGGTGGGCGCAAGCGGCTCGTCCGTCATGAGAGCAGTTCCCGGGAGCCTCGCAAGAGGAGCAGCGCCAATAGCGTATAATTATTGACTATTATGTCTATAGGGGACAGCACCTGGGCACGCTGGGCAAAAGCCTGGGCCAGGCCGGTATTTGGTTAAATCGAGCTCCCAGGTTTGACGACACCTCCGCGCCTTGTCAACGCCGCGACCGGCCTAGCAAGTTCTTCGCCTTTGGGAGCCGAGGGGACGGTGAGAATTACCTTGGCGAGAACCAGACGGACAAAGTGCCGCGCCGCTTCCAGGTCCAGTCCAACGTCGGGCTTGATAATGATGATGGTCTGGCTGTCGAAGTTCTTGGAACGGACAGAAGGCTTAGCATGCAGCTGCCAGTTGAGATAGTTAACTCTTAAAGTTGGCTAGGGTGTGACATATGAAGTGAACTGTAGGGAATGATCGCGCAAGTGGAACGACAGAGCGGTGGGCTCGCAGACCGGTTATAGTCTCAGGAACACGGTCATTTTCCGATATATGTATTCATACGTACCACAATGAAAAAAAAAAAAAAAAAAAAAGACCTTACAGTGGAAGAAACCTTGGCCAGGCTTATTTGCGCTTCTTCGCCATGCGATGCTTCAGCCCGGTCTCCCGGGTTCGGTAATCGAAAAGAGTTGGTTGCCATAAGTATCCCCGTTGTGCTGCGCTAGGATATATCCGAATGGCTTGCTTGTTCTGAAACCCGGTATCCGCTTTGATAGCGGTCTACTCGGCTAAACTCGCATCTTCACCGCTAGATTCGGCTGTGTCACTCTACAACTACCTAGGCTTACTGTAACTGCATGCCATCCATGACGGCAAGTACTAGGCGGTCGGGTTTGCACGGGTAAACCCATCCCTCGATTTGTTTTGAATTCTGACACGATGCTGCCATCAGGAGAACGTCTAGCGTGGAACATTAACAATTAATATAGATTGTTCCAAACTGTGGTGACCAAAACGTTTCTGCTTCGAAACTAGCACCTAGTCAGCTATTCCAGATAGCTTAAGCCATGGATGACACGTATACACGCCCTTCATCACAACTCGATTGGATGCCCTAATCCCGAGGGCAGGTACGAAAGCCATGCCTGCAGCTTCACAGCGCGGGCTAGCACAGCCGCGGCTGCGTTCCAATCTGCTATGGTGAGCTGCACAGCAGCCGCCATCAACATCATTTTGGTCGAGTAGAATTGTTCCATGCTCCTTGCCGTCGGGAGCACCGTGACCAACACCCAAAGAAGAGTGTCCAGGTGGTTGTTCCACACGTCCAGAGGCACCTTCCACACTGCATCTACCAATTCAATGACATCCCCTTCTTGGACCACCCGACTGAGCGGCTCGCGTGCTTCGATGGCCCGGCAATACAGAAGCGACGCTAGCCTCGTAGCGTGGTGCAGTGGTGAAGTCGACATTTGTTCCGCTGCCCCTGACAGACGGCCATGTACCCACTCCGACATCGACTGCACTTTCCGCAGCTGCCACAATGACGGTGATTGCGGCAGGGCGAGCACAGCGTTCAGAAGGAACTCTACATCCCTCAGCATTGCCGCTGTGGTGTGTTCTAAGCGAGCGGGCAATGTCGTACGCCTAGAGTTTGGATCAGATGTCGCTAGTGAACTCGCCGGACTCGATGTCGGTGTGGTGCATCGCAAAGATTCAGCATAATCGGAAATTTCCTGCTCTGAGAAAGAAGAGGGGCCCTCCAAGCTGAGGGAAATAACCCAATTTACGCTTCGTCGGCGTTAGCGCTTGCCGAAGCATGAAGATAGTAGTTGCCAAGCAGACTTACAGGATAGCGATCTTTGCAAGCACTCCGTTCATGCCTAGTGCGGCGAGCCCGCCGCGTAGCCTCGTCATCTCGTGAACGCCATCTGCATGAACTTGCAGGTCCTGTGTCTCAGTGTAGCAGAGGTCATTAATGGCCAGCTTGACCACTGCTGCAATAGCCTCGTCGCTCGATGAGGACTCTGGCAGGGCCAGCATCTCCTTCAAGGCCTGGATCGCCTGGCCCCTGGAGGATATGACCGTGTCGATGTCCACCACGGCCCCTTGACTGAGCAGGCATGTCTCTATGACTTGGTATTTCCACCATCAGTTCCTCTTCTCATTGCATGTCTAGGCCAGTGCAGAGCCGGGGGTTGAACGTACACAACGAGTTGTGGGAGCGAACCGGGCCCTGCCGGGGGATGGGAAGGAGTGTATCGATAAAGAGATGAGAAATATGATCGCGAGCCGCCGGCGGCGTGGCTTGGTAGGATCCCGCATCTGCGTGCCCATGCTCCATGAGTTTACTACCCCCAGGGGCAGATTTCTCAGAGTTACGAACCTTGTTGGGAGACGGAAGTCGGATTAGCACCCCCGGGGGAACTGCCGTCGAGACTCGTTGGCGAGGCGTGTGCCCCGAGATCGATCTGGCTTGGGATCGTGATCGTGGGGTAGTTGGCGTTGGAATAGATAAACTCTGGGACGTATTGAACAGCCGAGCACTGGAAGAATCCTGCCGTAGTGTGCGTACGGGTCCTTTGTTGGTAAGCAACAAGAGCCTGGAACGGGTCAGTCAGAACGTACGGACTCCTATCATAATGACAGATAGGCTGGGGCATCCGGCGTGCGCAGTTCCGGCAAGGCTGTCGTTGATCGCACTGCTACGAGGTTAATTCGCCTAGTTCAGAGAGGGGACAAACTCCCCCGGGCGCACCTTTTGCTTCCTTCGCCGGCATTCACTGCAAGACCGCTTTTTCCTCTCCACAAGCGGCCGCCGTGGCTGATGGGGTACTTTTTTCCCGGACATTTGGACCAGCCAAAAATGGACGAAAAGGAAGGCTTCGTTGTTGGCAGTCGGCCAGAGCCCAAGGGTAGAATAAGGAAAGTCTCGAGTGGGTATTAATGGATCACAAGCCTACCGAAATTGAAAGCGACTGGGCAGCCGGCGCCATCGAACAATCAAACCACCCCGTTTCACCCATAGGGATACAGCATCGGGCTTGCCGATTTGGCCTATTTCTGCCATATGGCCAAGGAGGGTTCAGCGAAGATTTGGTGCTCGGTAGTTGCCGTCGAGTAAAGCAACGATTCGCCCGGAACCCGCTCCGCCGAGACCTGGCGCATGCAGGCAGGCGCTTGGTGGGCCAGCCTGCTTTCTCGGGACCGCCAGTGTCACGGTCTGGACCCAAGGGCCCGCCAGGCAGCCATTAGGGCTGCAGGAAGCGCACCACCTCGGTTATCACGGTGCTAAAAACGGCCATCAGTGCGGCCACAGCCAATTCGTCGGGATACCGTCCGCTTGGTGCTAGAAAGGTCTGGGCGAAGCCCAACTGGTTCTCTTATCTTTACCACCGGCAATCTGTTCTTCATCGTCTCTCTCTCAGTGAATGCATCGCCACCGCCAACCATGGCCCGAGCATTATCAGTCTTCTCCTCGGTTCCTGACCATTGAGATGACAGGGTAGTTCATACTTTCCCACCTATTCCCGAGTTTAACCAGCTTTCTGTTCACAACAGCTGCTCTGTCATCCTGCACACGCCCATCGATTCCGCAGTGTTCTGATATGACCACGGGATCCTCATGGTAACACACCAATCCACCCCAGATCAATGCACCTTATTCTACTTCTGCTGCCTCCCAAGTACAGGTATACGCCCTGAAGGCAACCATACATCAGCGCACGAGCCAGCACTAAGCACTCTATCTGAGACAAGCTGGCCCCGTGAGATGATGTCCCCGCCTCCACGACAGTCACGCACCGGCTGAATGGGGTCAACTCTATTTTCTGTCTTACGTCAGTATCCATAGGCTTCCATTGCCACCGGGCTGCCTTACAAACTTGCTGCTAAGCCACTAGTCCATGCTTCGAAGGTAAGGTTTCACGGGCTGGTACCCCCTTGTGCATCCCCGATACGTCACCTTTCCCAGGCTCAACCTAGTTCATTAGCAAACACGTTGCTAAATGTAGAACCCCCTTCAGAAGTCAATCCTTTCATTGATTGGTGGTTCGAAGTGCAAGGAGCGGTGAGGCAAGGAATCAATCAGGTTGACTTTTGGATATTACGAGAATCACTTTCAGGCAACAGTAAAGAAAACGCAGGCCATTAACTGGAAGAGAATACGGAGTGAAGAAGAAAGGTCTCTAAGCTTACAAGGGCAACGAAGGCTATGCCACGGACATTCTATCGAGGTCGGTAAGCATGTTCTAGAACTACGTACATCTCTCTGCCTCGAACAGATTAATTGTCTCATGCATGCCAGCAGCAAACCCAGCCGCATCAGCCCACTCCAGTTCGAAAACCTCCATGTCCCTGATTCCAGCGGCAGGTGACCTATAATCCACCCCGCCGTCCCCTCCCTCCTCTAGTGGCTACTAGCCATCCGCTTGGGACCTCTCACAGCGCTCTCAAACTCACGATCTGCGCTTGGCGATCGATGTCGTTTAATTCCGCTGTACCTTCCATACGTGGACTGCCACGAATCCAGAATTTTGGGGCTGTGTGGTGGAGCTTGGAGTCGGCTGATAGATCGTGGTGATGCCAAGTACAAAGCTGGGTGTTGCCGCCCATACCGTTCCTGGTAGGGAAAGTGGTAGGTTCCGTTCCTGTTACTGTCGTGCATCGGAATATCATAGAGCCCGGGCGATCCTCTACGCTTGAAGAAAGCAGAATGGGTGGGCGGGGCGTCGGCGAACTGTCGGCAATGGACACCACCACAGTGCTTGGCTTCAGAAGTATCCGGCTCTCTCTTGGTGGCAGGTGCCTGGACGCCTGACATCGAGCGACGTTGCTGGCGCCGCCTGATCAGATCATCCCTGAACGCAATTTTTCGTTTGAGCTTGGACTCCAGCTTCCATATCTGTCGCCCAAGATTCCGCATCGCTTGTTCGACTTCTTGAACGAGTCGCCGCGTGGCCTCCTGGGTTTTCAGTGCGGCCAGGTTCAGCTCCTCTTGGTCGAATTGAGCCCGAAAGAGCTCTAGCTTCTGCTCGAGATATGGGATCGTGCTGAATTCATACGGCTTGAGGAATCTGGCATCCGGGGCTGCGCAAAGATCAATGCCAATCTACAGCATGGGTTTTCTAATGTCACCCACCCGGTGCTTGGTTAATCCATGGTCCGAAAACCCCCAATGTAGAAGCTATGCAGCGTGCTTTGTGAGCAGGATCGGTTGACAAGGTACGGGAGTCCTACCGTTCCGGTCCATTGTGATGGTCGGTTCAGTGTGGGAGGGGGTGTAGTCGGCGGGTGATACCTGCATCTTTGACATCATGACGATAAAATTGATGCCGAGATGTGGTGTTGATGGGGAGGTTTGAAGGAAGCTTGGGGCGGGAATGCAAAGATGTTTCAGTTTCTAATTGCAAGTTGCATTGCGGAAGGGATAACCTCAGGTATGTAGATTTCTGGTTGGAAGAAAGAAGGAACGAAGGAAGGATAGGGCCAGAAGTCGGTTCCATATATGAGATGCGCCTGGCAGTTGCCCGGCCCCTTGTCCTGGCTATTTCTTTTTTCGTTGTTCGGTGGAGCTCGTTCGCAATCTACGATCTCTAAAGCAGTTGTTGCAGCGAGCCTTTTTCCCTAAAGAAAAGAAAAAAGAAAGAAACAAGAACTGGCGCTTTGACTACGGTAACTAGCGAGCTTCGCTCCAAGAGTTGATTGCTGATCCCGTTGAATACAGGTAGTGGAATCACATTACAAGTATCCACTCCATCGAAACATAGGTTGCTTGCCCTGATAGCATTTTCATCATATCAGAACCTTGCGTCTCATTGCCAACTACACCCACATGTTACTTAAACTGTTACAGCTCTTAACGAGGCCATAGTGTCATAATGGTATAAAGTATTGCGATGGGAACCGAATTCTTTTGGTAAGTTCATTTTTTGGTCTACCATACATGCCTTCCTAAGGCATCAGTCGGGTCGATGACAGATTGGCAACTGGAAGCACCACTGGACACTCATTAAATGATTCATGCGGGCCAGGTGTAGTATATTAACCCGACTGGTCACTGAGGAGTCTTGGACTCCGGGTTCTGGGGCCCTGTCACTTCGCTGGATGAGGCTTGCGGTGGGGATGTGGAAATGGAGAAAGGCACAGACTAACGTAAAGTTTATCCCGACCTCCTCATGAATACCGTAATGGAGCTGACTCGAAGAGAGGGGATCCCTAAGGGTACGGAAATGCCCCAGATCTGCTGGACTCTCGTTCGGGCACTCGAGAGATGGCCTTGGATCCACCGGCAACGGCCCCCTGCTCTTGGCGTTGCACACTTGCGTCATTGCGAGTCTTGAGAATCACCCACAGAGTCGGCGGGAACATGTGGAGATGTCGAAAACCTATGCATAAAAAGTAGGAAATATACAGCTGTGTGGAGAGAATGCAGAACCCAGAGCTCATGCACTGCAATTAACTGGAATATTCTGGGTTGCAATACCGGCGACGCCCGGCCGGCCCAGACTCATGCCAAACTCCCAAGGGCAAATCATTCTGCTGTCGTCCAGTTCCTCGTCTCGGGCAAACCCGTCATCGGGTCTCCTATTGCTCTTTGGCCTTGGCCTTATAAAAGTAGCTAGAAGCCAGGTTAGCATTAGTCTGGACAGCAAGCAACCCCAGGGACACCCACTTGACGAACACCCCCTCCACAGCACCAACCGCGCTCAGCACTCCCAGGCCGATCCCGGCCTCCCTCAGACCAAACCTGCCCCGATCGTAGAGGCCCCACGCCTTGTATCCAAGCCATCCGCTCAACCCCACGACCGCGAGCAGATTGGCCGCGGCCAACGCGCGGCTGGAACCCTCGCTCATGCCTTCAAAGTGCTTGGCCAGCCAGTGGTCGGCGCGGCGCGCGGCCTTGCCAGCGCGTGCCTTCTTCCTGGTGAGGTCGGCCTCGGCACGCGCCTGCGCCTGTGCTTCTTCCTTGCCGCGCTCCTCGCGGTCCACCCGAGCCGCCTGCGTCTCCGTCTGGATCTCCTGCTCGGCGAAGTCGGAGGGGACAGTGCGCACCGAGGGGGCGTCAACGTCGATCAGCGACGAGGTTGACGCCGTCAAGGTCGACTCCACTTGGGGCGGTTGAGGGGCCGCGGCCTGTTTAGATTGCGCGTCAGTACGTCGGACCGCGGGGGAATAGTGATAATAAAAAGGGCCAATTACCTCCTCTGGAGACTGCTTCGGCCCTTTGGATGCGACTTCGGCGTAAGACACTGCGTCGGGAGGTTTCAGTCATTGGATCAAGATGGGTGCAATCTAAGGCGGATAACTTGGTGGACTCACTCTTCAGTTGGCTGTAATAAAGAGAAAAGGTGATTCCGCTCGAGATTTGTGGTTTCGGGCTGATGCTATTCACAGTTTTGTGGAGAAACGGCGTTGTTCAATGAGATGGTTATCGTGATCGGATTGGAGGAGGTCACGATGGTTAAAATCGGAAGTGGTGGGAACAAATACGCGGGTGAACAGGCACATGTGATGGGTAAAACTGGGCGTGCCTGTTGCTCAGTGGTGACCTCAGGGAATGGCAGCGCAGGCTCTTAACAGTCGCTGCCAAGGCTCTAAGCGGGGCACCCATATCCCAGTCGCCTATGACGTCTGCGGCTCCACAAAAACGCGCGAAATGCCAAGAAACGCCCAGTAAGAACAAGGCCCATAATTCCCACCGATCGATCCACCCAATGGTTGTCAAGAAACTGCTGGAGTCTCCTGCTTTGCATTTTCGACTTTGGGAGACTCGGAGGGCCATGGATTTGCACTCGCCAGCGAATTAACCAATCCCACATTGGCTGCGCAAGACTAGTGACTTGGAGAAAGGAAGGTCTATTGGACATATTTAAATGGTATACATAAGTCGTACAATGTGTACAGGCAGCCCTGCGGAAGCCCCTGTACCCTAGCACAAAACACCCAACTCCCTCTCTGCATCATGTGTTGTACAAGCTCAAGGGCGAGCACGCTCTCCAAGGTGTCTATTGTCCTTTAGTATTGTTCGCATCGGTCGCGTCAATTGCCTGCTTTGGGATGGGCTCTGCCGGCCTAGCCGTCTCCGCCGCGGCATCCTGCTTCTCTTTGGGCGCCGCCTTTACTTGCGGCGCGGGAGGCTGAGCTGCGCCGGTTGATGTCTGGTTCTCTGCCGCGGTCGCTAGGGGAGCATTAGCACCGTCCTGCGCCGGGGCTGGCGCCTGCTCGTCGTCGTCGTCGTCGTCCGCTAGTTCGGAACCGTAAATCTCGGGATATTTCCGGAAGCAATCCTGCATGTGCCTGCGAGACGTCAGTTTGCCGCTTGCTAAGGCTCACTTCCCAGCGCCCGAGACACGTACTGGAACTTGTCGATGCAGTCCATGCCCTTCGGCTCCTCCTTGGAATAGACAAAACAGCTAAACGCCGCCTTGAACTCCTCTCCGCACGGACCGTGAGCCATGCCGCCGAGGCACGGACAGTCCCAGTTGATCTCGCCAGTTTCGGGATCGAATGCACCCTGTTGTGTGGCCTCCTGTTCAAGCGCCTCGGGCGAGCCGGGCTCGGGAGCTGCCTCCGGTGCTGTGGCTGCTGCGGCCTTTGTCTCGACTGATTTCGTCCCTTCCTCTGTCGCCTCTGCAGTCTTCGTCGGCTCCGGATGGGGTGGTGTGGCGGCGGCGGAGGCGGCTTGACGCCGCTTGTCCTCAATCATAGCATCGATCGTAGGCAGATCTGAGTCTGAGAAGTGGGGAGGGGCAGGAACTCCTTGCTCTGCGGCTGGAGTTAGTCTGTGGTAGAGAGGCGGCTGGTTAGGCCCAAAAGGACGTACGGGGAAGCTCATCCGCAAAGATGGGGCTAGTATTGTAGAAGTAGACCGCGGCAATAGCGAGACCCCATCGCAAGCCGGTGCCCTTCCATGTGCGCTTCTTGTCGGCGGGGGCAGTTGAGAGAAGCCGCCGAGAGCCGGAAGTGAGCGTTGTCGGCCGGATAGCGCGCAACGCGCTCGGCGATGACCTTAGCGCTGCGCGATACATTTTCGGTACTGGGTAAAAGAAAAGGGATATCAATGCGCGCAGAACAAAGACACGGAAACACAATAGGAACGTGGCCGCCGGAGACCCAGAAGGCTTTTGGTTTGTCATCAACTGACGGAGCCAAAATTTCTGGCGATAGCCTCGCTATCAGAAGCGACAATTTTCCGGAGTAGACGTGATTGGTCAATGCCCCTGGGGCTTAGTTGACAACGACCCACTCTGTGCCCTCGGTCGATCATTCCGCACGGACTCACCAAGCCAGCCGGCAAGAAGCGTTTTGTTGCCTCTACCAACAATCCGCACTGCAAAACTCGCCAATATCAGAGCAACATCTCGGTCGATATTTGATACAATGGTGCCATCATCGGCGAGCGGAGGTTTATAGTCGTGTACCCGCTCGCTTAGATCGGCCATTTGCCAATCCTCCATTGAGATCTACCTTCGCAGACTCGCTCCCCTGTCCAGGACACCCTACACATCAATTCATAGCATTTCAAGGCTAATTATGGCTCCTTGCACGCTCGCCACGGGTCCTCTAAGCCAAGTAGTGTAAGTACAAACGAGCTGGATCACCGATAGACGGTGGTGCTCGGGCTACGATTAGACGCTTCACTTGTGAACTTTAATAGCAAGCTAGGACCGTAGCATCACACAATATTTATAGTTGAAGCCAGCTTGCCTTACAGCACCACGTTCTGAATTAGAATTTTCCCCTACAATTCTAGACAACTCTTTCTCTCCCAGTAGCGACTAAAATCAGACCGCAGTTCCTGGCCCCAAAACTCCTGTCCCAAGCAGCATGTACTGCTGCTATCGCATCTGCTGGCCTGCAAGGGACTAAAATGATGGCTATGGATCTCAAAAAGGCAATGGAAACCTTACAGGGTCTCTGCGGTCACCTCCACATGCCGTGGGAGGAAGCCCAGCGGCTCGGCAAGATATCCTGGGAAGAAGCCAGTCGCGTAGCCAAAATCGCGGTCGAGAAGCTAAACTGGGTACACGTTGCGCTTTCATCGGATCCTGCACCTATCGACGACGGCTGGGAAGTTGTCGATGAGGATGCCTACGAAGTCGTCAATGATGATGTCCTCTCGGACAATCAAGGGTCTTGGGCTGTGCCGAGGTCTCTACATACCCCCGACCTGCATGAGACTCATCCACAGAGCATGACTAGAAAGCAAGTAAGACAACGGCGGATAAGGTCGACGAGAGCGGGGCGCAGCAGAGCTAACGAAGACGGTCCAGAATCATGAGTTAGAGCAATCCGTACACGGCAACGAGCGCATCCCTGGCGGTGCTACGGAGTCTTGGTGTGACGATGCTTGCACTCTCTCCTCGACGGCGACGCAGTCTAGAAGAGGGCACTCAACCATCCAAAGCAACCTAGGTGCAGCAACTTGGGATCGAGTCCCCATACGAAATGTACGGGTAAGGACGTGCTGATGCGGAGGAATTTCGGGATGCCCAACTCTACTCTTTTCCTTGTAGGCTCCAACGGCAGCTGATTTTTTTGGCGGATGAACCTCGATAAGCTTTGTGGGACATTTTTCTCGTTGAGGGCTAATGGAGAGATTGTAGTTTTGGAGAAGTTGATATGCAGGAAAAGAGACTGGTAGTGTTGTTGAAATGCTAGCCGAGGACTTCCAAAGGTCACACAGATGGGCATCAACTGCCAGCTTCCTTGGAAATTCGGAGACCAACTGTCCGAAACCATTCGTTCCAACGGCCTAGGCCTGGAACGCCACCCCACTTTAGCCCAGCCCTCCTCACAGCGGGCTTAGTACAGTAGTTGCCCCGCAAGTGCTCTATGTCTCCTGCCATATGTGGTGACTCGTTTACACATACGCAACCATGAGTGAATGCACGGCGCCTGCTGACAAGGGCCCAAGCATAGTCGATTGGGATCCGACTGTGCTTGTTCGGGGCGTTGGTTCTCGTACACAACCCCAGGAACAGGACCAGAAGGCTGGGTTTGCGTTGATTGTGCTCAATCAGCCCCTCCACAACCACGGCGTGATACGTCAACTGTGGAACAATGGTTTGTAGCCCCTCAGTATACAAGATGCGACTAGGGCTAACCTTGGATCACCAAAGCATCCATTCGCATCGCTGCCGACGGCGGCGCCAACCCCCTCTATATGGCTGCCGGACGGCACGGCGATAGTTCGTTTGTCAGTCTGGAAAAGGACACCTTCGGGCCGCAAAGTCAATTAACTGTAACCAACAGGACGATCTACACGTCATCGTCGGCGATCTAGACAGCCTCACAACCGATGCCCGCGCATACTACGAGTCCCCCTCCTCGGGATGCAGGGAGACGAAAGTCATCCAGGACCCGGACCAGAACTCGACGGATTTTGGGAAGGCAGTCCAATACGCCCGCCAGAACCACCACAGAGAGGCAACCGCCACGCCGCTAGACATCGTTGCCATTGGCGGCCTTGGGGGGCGGGTCGACCAGGGCCTAAGTCAGCTCCACCACCTATACCTCTTCCAGAAGGACCCTCACTATGCCGACGGGCGCATGTATCTCTTCAGCGGGGAGAGCCTAACTTTTCTGTTGAAGGCGGGCCGTCATCGCATCCGGGTACGGCGTGGGCCTGCTGGTGAGGATGATGTGTTCGGGAAGTACGTGGGCATCTTGCCCATCAAAGAGCCTAGCCGTATCACGACCAAAGGGTTGGAGTGGGACATCACGGATTGGGAGACAGAGTTTGGCGGGCAGCTGAGCACGAGCAACCACGTGCTGCCGGAGACACAGGTGGTGGAGGTGATGACGACCAAAGACGTGCTGTTTACGATTGCGCTGAGGCAGGCTTAGGGGAGCTATACGTGCATGGCGAAGCGGGAATTGGTAGGCAGCGATGGGAATCTCAAGGGTGATATCGTTCTTGCATCCCGTGGAAATGCAGAACCCCATGGACGCGAGACAAGGGATCCTCAGCATATACCGTAATTATATTTTCCAAACCTAAGCAGCGCGTCTACAACCGGACGCCCCAAACTCCACGCTGAACGACAGTGGCTAGAAGTTGTGCAGTCTAAGCCGCCCCATAACACCATCCAAAACGCAAAATCAAGCCATCCAATCCCTACCGCAGGTAATGCAGCACTAACCAGCAGAACAAAAAGAAGACCACAACACCAGCCCAAAAGATCCACTTGTCCTGGCGCGCCCGCCGCTCAATCATGCGGATTGTGTCTCCCGAGATGCCCAGGGTATTCCCCACCGAGTACAGACGACGCTGTGTCGACTTCAGCATCTCCCTCTGCTGATTCAGGTCGCCGAGCACCGCCTGGCCCCGGGCAATGTAGTCGTCTAGGGCCGAGTGGGTGCTCGCAAAGAACTGCTGCTCCCTCAGCGCGTGCGCCTCCCGCCCGACGTCCCCGCTGCCCAGCCCCAGCCCCAGCCCTCCCCTCCCGGCCTCTGCGACGCTCGTCGTCCGGGCGTGCCCGCCCCCGTTCGCGCCCAGGCCGTACCCTGACGTCGACGCGGTGGGGGTCGTCGAGCTCGCATAGGGGTTCTCGGGTGTGGCAGCGGCAAACGGTCGCCGGCCGAGCAGCTCGGCCCGGTTATTCGCATGCGCAGCTTCTTCCCTCGCCGACTTGAGCGCGTCGAGCTGGGTGCGAAATTCGGAAAGCTCGGTTCGGAAGTCGCGTATCCGCTCAAAGGCCTTCTCTTGCTTGGCTGGGTTGAGCTCCTGCTTGGCGAGCGAGTTGTACTCGTCTATCGTGCGGGAGAAGGCGGTTAAGGCGGCCGAGAGGGAACCCAGTGCGGCGGGCGTTATCTGGGATGGCGCTGTGTTGGAATCGGAGAAGGAGGGGTTGGAGAGGGCCGAAAGGTCCTTGCGGATCGTGGTGCGCTGCTTGAGCGCCGAGTTGAAGGTTGTATTCTTGCCGGGGTTAGTCAGTCAGGGCGACGTCGGGGTCGTTGGGCGCTGGCACTTGAGGGACAGGATGGACTCACCATGTTAAGACGTCTAGTTGCGGTTCATGCCAGAGTCTGGTGTTAAAATGGCAGATGATCAAGTTGGGCCGAAGTCAAACAATTAGATCTTCGCGGGCATCGAGTTGACACTGTGGATCTGGCGTGCTGTCATGGCCAGTGCTTGCAATGTGGCATCTGGCCCGGCGCCGAGGAACGAAACCCCGGAGTGAGAGTATCAAAGTGCACGGACGGAAGAGTGGGCCCTGTTTACGGTGGAACTTTTGATGGAAGGTTTTGCCAAGGAGCAACTTCCTAACTCGTTTTCCAGGTTCCCACAGACAATGAAATTAAGACACAATCGCTTGTTCAGCGGCTCGATATTTATTAGCGTCCCGTGTCATCCAGGCCATCTTACGATTACGGGTTGCAATGCCTGCTCAGTCCTGCGTTGAGGTCTCCACCTTATCTACTATCGACCTTTACATCCCATTCATCCCACCCATCCCGCTCTGGCTCCCGCATCTTAAATTGTACTGTACATGCGGGTAGCTCTTAGTCCTCCCCTCTGCAAGGCGGAGCTATAGACTCTCGAGCCTACTTGGACGCAACAACGTAATTAAATGGCGAGACTAATGCAGGCAGCCTACACTATTCATTCATGATACCTTTAAACCTTCGACGCTCCTCTCCGCTATTGACTGCCATTACCTCCTCTCCGGACTTGCTGTCTCCAGGATAGTCTTGGCTCACCAGAAGCAGAAGGTCTAATATCGAGGGCTGATGTTTGGATTCTCTTAGTCATACCACAGGCGCCGAACGATGGCGTAGCTGTTTGCAGTGCTGCCTTAGAGGGGTGTAGATCGAGCCCTTCCTACGTGGGTTATATTGGCCCAGCCCTGTGGGTATTCGCGGCCGGGGGCTGATGACCGATCGCCAGAATACTTAGATCAGTCCAATTGTCCCTTGTTCGCATAAACTTCGATGAAAGAATACACCCTACACACCGCAACCGGTACACCATCTCGGCGCAAACCGTGTTGCACTCCCGAAGCCGGCAGTTTACCATCATCCAGACATAGTATTGCGACGGCGTGGATGCTGCAAGGCCGTGAGTTGCATTCTTTAGGCCCCATTTCTACCCTAGCCATTGATATCACCCATCCCTCCAGGGTAAGCTTCCCCGGCACAGGCAGCGCCTCTCCTGCACCATCGACGGCACCACAACCCACCGCCAAGCCGATGCCGTCGAGATAACCAGCGAAATCACTTCATTTACCCCCTTAGCCCCCACTCGATCTAGGACCCCCTGTCAACCCCAGACGATGTACCATCTCATCGGCCGCTCCCTTTCGTGGGCCTTTTCCAACTTTGAAGTCGACCACAATGCCTCCTCCGCGTCCAGGACGTCGTCTCCGCCGTCTCCGCCGTCTGACGACAGCGCCGACACGGCGTTTGTGAGCTTCTACATACGCTTCAACACCCAGCGGAACACGTTCGACTACACCCGTGTTTGTCAACCACGGCGGCGTGGAGGCTGCTGATGGTGATGCAGAATTTTATTTGAGAGTGTTTTAACGACGAAGTTGCCCGAGCTGAGCTACGAGGCGACCCGTTCCAGGTTGTCAAGATTTAGCATCCAGTAGGATCAGAGTTAGGTGGCAGAGGTGACCAATATATCTTAGCAGTCACTGGATGGACTCCCCGTTTAAAGGACCTGTGTTGATAGTATCGTAAAGCAAATAGTACTCGCCGGCTGCTTCGGAAGCTATGATTCCCGTCTAAAATGTGGCGGCGCAATGTGTGTATAGATCTACTGGCCACTGAAATCTAGTACCATAGCTTATGCAAACTAAACACAACTTTATTCTAGGAAGAATCTCGTTGCTAAGGGACTAGTTACCCTATAACGTATCACTGCTTTGTATAACACCTCCGTCACCTTCACACACGTCCGGGCCGCATTCAGGCAACGCGCGTCTTGACCTTGCGGTACCGAACAACCTCGACGCCTTGCTCGTCAATGATTCTCTCAGCAACGATTTTGTGGCCTCGAACGGCCGGCCAGAACTTGGTCCACAACGTCCAGTAAATGCCACCCAGGATCAAGACACCCACGCCCACGACCGGGAAGACGTAGTAAGGATACCCCTCGGCCCAAATATCTCCGTCGGAGGGCGGGATGAAGGGCACAATTGCGAGGAAGGCGTTGCACAGCAGAAAGATGATCGTGATAGGTAACCAAGTCCGCCAGCCTGGATTCCACGGCTCCGACTTTTGGTACTGTAGGTAGATAAGCCCCGCAGCGACGAAGCTGTTGATCCATGCCCCCGGGTACGTGTACAGACTGACGATGAAGTTGTATGACGGTCCCGGGGGCGGTGCAAGCAGGACGATGATGGTTACTAGCCAGTGGAGGAAAAGCTGAGAGGCTGATTGTTAGCATCTTGACAAACTCAGTTGACGGAAACGGACGTACGGCAGCAGCAGGTGAGTTGAACGGCTTGTTGGAACCCCACACGCGGCTCAGCGGTAACAGGCCCTCCTTTCCGAGCTCCTGGTTGAGCCGTGCGTGAGCGAAGCTGACGGCCAGTACATTTCCCAGGTTGCTCAGTGCGACAAAGGCCGGCAGGGTACGGGCGCCTGCACTGTCCCCAAACACATTTCGGAAGAACAGGCCAGCTACGATGACTTCAGAAGCCGCAAGGTCCGACTTTGGGATGGCCGCAA
This sequence comes from Madurella mycetomatis, assembly GCA_022530565.1. Taxonomy (NCBI): domain Eukaryota; kingdom Fungi; phylum Ascomycota; class Sordariomycetes; order Sordariales; genus Madurella; species Madurella mycetomatis. Next base: position 5,286,848 of record JAJTVB010000003.1, on the reverse strand, counting down.
AATAGGCGACATTAGCCAGCACGTAGAGGACCGTGACTCCGCCGACGGCTAGGGGAGCGGCGATGGTCAGTGTCCGGCGGGGGTCTTTTATTTCACCCAGAACGTAGTTGGCGTTCTCCCAGCCCTTGAAGCTATAGATGATGTTGAGCAGGGCGTTGGAGTAAGCGTATGCACCGCCACCACCATAGCCCTCACCTGTCTCCAGAACGAATGCGTTGTCAAAGTTGCGCGGATCCTCGACCAGCCTGCGGCCGGCTAGAGCGGCGAAGCCGGAAAAGACGATGAACAGGAGTATGGCCACTTTGAACACGCCGAGCACGTTGAATAGCCGGATCCCCCACTTCGGGAACACTGAGTGCAATACAACGGCGAAGGTGATGCACGCAACGCCAATCCCACGTGCCCGATAGCTATCCGTTAGCTCGTTGCCTGCCGCGTAGAGGATATAGCGGCCGAAGGCGAGCGAGTTACCCGATGAAAAACCCAGCAGGACCATCTGTGAGGCGAGAACGCAGGTGGCGAGGTAGCGAGGATGGCGGTAGATGTATTCCAGGTAGTTCTTCTCGCCGCCCGAGCGGGGGATCGCCAGGCCAAACTCGAGCCATACGCTAAGGCCGCAGAAGGTCAGGAAGCCGCCTGAGCAGATGTGCAGTGCGTCAGCGTTGTTCGCGGCCGGGCAGAGAGACTAGACCGTCATACCGATCACCCACAGCATTAAACTCACTCCGACCGAGCCTGTTGCGGCAAAGATGCTCGACGGCGTCGAGAAGATGCCAGTACCGATCATCTTGTTGAGGATGAGAAAGACAGCGCCGGTGATGCCTAGCTTGCGCGAGTCGTCGTAGGCGTAGGTGTTCTCATCCTGGATCTCGCCAACCTCAGCAGCATCGAGGTCATGATCCCGCCCCGCCGGCGCTTCGTGCACGTGGTCTTTTCCCCCTCCGACGGCCGCCTCCTCGCTGGAGGCCTTTTCGAAAATACCCATGATGACTGAGTTGCTCTCTGGAGGTTTGCAGCAGTTGAGCAGCGCGAGGTTACAACCAGCCATTAAGTAGAGCTGCAGGCGCCGATCTTTTTAATATCGACCCCGCGCATTTAAGGGCCGTGAACGTGACGTGACACGCCGGCTGCATTTGCACCATCCAGATACCTAAACTTAATGGCACCGCACCCGCCGTTGCATCTACCGCGCCGCTGGAAGGTGACATCGGGCCCTACCTTGGGTCTTGGACACTGATTAATTATGAGACGCCTTCTCCAGACGCCTCTGTCGCGAGCAACGCTATGATTGCGCAAGACAAGAAAAATTCCCGATTCTGTCGTGCAGGAATCGTGGCTTGTGAAGGATTTGACTCCTAGTCCCCACAAGCAGAAGACAAAGTTTCGGCGCCATGGCTTGGTCCGTGGGAGTGACGATGAGCCATGGGGGATGATGCCGGTTGCCTTTTTAGGGCTTCAAGCGCGGGATGCAGGGCCAACCACTGCCCGTGGTGATCGTCTGCTCCAGCTGCATTGGGAAGGTCAGTTAGCGTTGCGTCTCGGCACTCTTGGCAGAGGTACTGCCGATACCATGGCCCGACTGGCATTGTTGGACAAACCGGCCAAACCCCCGATGCCGTGCTCCCCGCCAAGAATTACGGCAGCGTCAGTATTGCCCGACGACGGCCGAGAATTGGATGTCAACTCCTCCGCAAACATGACGGTTGGACCCGTCAACCACCGGCTCAGGCTGTTTTGGCAACTTTTAATTCACTGTTGCCCAATTTAACGTATAATTAAGCCCCAGAGGGGACTTGTTAATTAGATGTGCATTTTTGTGGGCCCATCAGTGGTACATCATGAGATCTGGTCAAAGGTGGAACATTCATCTCTGTGGAGCGGGTTGTAGTGACTGGCGAGTCTGGGTGGAGGCAGGGCGACTAGGTTAAAATCAGCGTATGCTCTGGTTACCTTAATTAAGGTGCTCGGACACTATTGCATCTGTAGAGCCGCATGCACGCAACGCGCTGTAATTAGACTTCGCCCCACCACAGAGTGGTGTCAGAATCCAGGCGACCAACAACAAATCTATCACCTACACGTCTAGCCGAGCTACAATCATGAAACGTCTGCTCCTTTGATCAGCGTGCTTTGTCGCAGATGCAAGCATACCGGCCGGCAGGGTTGGGTCGCCTGACAACCATGGACTTTCCGCAGCCCCTCACATCTAGGACTGGCGAGAACCCGTTTCGCAGATATGCTGCCTCAGTAAGGTACCTTACCTTATTGGCCCGCTCTCCTGCCACTCCGTATGTACTGTAGGTACCTAGGTAGTTGACCCAAAGTCTTGGCCTCAGCGCCCGCCACCCCTCTCATATCTTCAGTGCCCAGTTGCTCTAAAGATGGACAGGGCATAACTGTAAGTCGGCACCGAGGCGATAGCTTTGGTTGCGGCCATGTGTTCATCAGTGCTTCCACAGGACATGCATGGTCGGCATCGAACACGCCCACAACATGCATATAGACGGTAACTCTCCTGTCCATGCTAAGTACAATTACTACCAGCCAGGAGACAACCGTTGGCTTGGTTTCTACCGGCTCTTGCGAATAATTAAGACGCACATCGAGTAATAAACGACAGCGTTCTAAAAGATACATACAAGCGAATGCTAGACGATACCGAGCCCCAGCCACGCCATCATGATAAACACAGCGGGCTAGCAAAACGGGTCGGATTGGTGTCTGCCGGATATACCGATCCAGGAACTTCTTCTTCTATCAGGAGTCCCACCAGAGCGCCGTTCAGCAGTCCGAGTGACGCAGAATCTCCCGCCGTTTCCTCGCCCGGCATTTCAGTGCATACACCCACTCATCGCAAAACAACCACAGCCAAAGCAGCCAGATTTTAAGAGCTATTAGTATAGTCGCCACCAAGATCACAGTGCTGGTCCAGTGGCACAGGGACCAAAGGGCCCTTCTTTGCGTCGCAGACACCTGCTCGACCGCCATCTCGAGCTGCATCGAGCTAAGGACCGTCGATGCCACGCCAAAGGCGAATAGAAGGGGTCCGTAGAAGCGGGCAAAGTAATCGCTGTACTGTCCATGCGGTTTCTGGAAATTGAACTTGCCGAACAGGAACGGCGCATAGAAGTTAAGCCGCGACAGCCTCAGTTCACCGTAATGATACCGGGGAGACACGTCGACATCTTCGATCCGACCGAAATTCGAGATAAAGCGGCAAAACTCTGGCCACTCGACATGCCGGGGAATGAGCCGCAGGTGATCCTGCTTCGCGATGTCAAAGTCGGACTCGCGCTGGATCAGGTAGTAATAAGAGCGGAGATACCCGGCAACGGCTCTTTGGGTGTTTTCCTGCCGGGAGCCTCCCACAGCCAGTTTGTAGAGTAGAAAGCGCTCCCAGAAATGGTGTGACAGCAAGTATTTGGGGATCGGCTTAATGAATATCCGGTCATGGATCCATACCAGGTGCAGACGAGGATCTTCCGTAATGAGTATTTCACGCCCTTTGATTCTCTGTCGATGAAGCGGTTCGATGTTTGCGCTGGACTGCGTGGACATGATCCATAGGCTCGGCGCAACGGTTTCCAGGTCAGAGGCGTAGAATTCTCTGTAGAGCAGTTCTTCCACAGAGGTACGGTCGTCTAGCGATACACAAGGCCAGCCCGGAAGGTTACTGACGGATTTTTTTGCCTCTTTACCAATGCCTCTGTCTCCGGCATCCACTTCGTTATCGAAGTAGGTACACAGTTGTTGCCCCTTCGGGAATGGGGGCGAGGAGATCATCTCTGTGCTTGCCCCGCGAGAATCCGTGCCAGAGAGCGTTGCGAAGGGCGGATGAAAAGATACAACGGCAGCGAACGGGATGAAGTCCGATGCGTCGCAGTATGGCACAGCGGTGGCCGCTCTCCCAGCTGTAACTATCTGTCTCTGCTGCTAAGGCGCTCTCTGCGTTCTGCGCACTGCAGCCCCGATTCTGCCCAGGGTTCTCCGCTATTGGTTGCTCCCCATGCCTGATGGTGATCGACCAGTGGCTGGCATCGGTCAGGCAGAAACGCATCCGGCAGTGCCACTCCCTTGGTGCTGCACGTGGCTCTCGTTGGTTAGCTGTGACAAAAGTGCAATTGCACAGCGTGGTCTCCATCCTGCAGTCCGTTTCGACACTGAGGGGATTTATGAGCCAAATGCCGCCTGGCGCATATGTGTTGTGGAGAGGAACCCTTCATTTCCCGCTTCTCTACAGACTTAGGCAGAACAGGTGTAGTAAACAAAGATGGTCAGTTCCCGTACGGATATACCAGTACTCCGCAACCACTGACTGAGGACCACTGGACCAGGTGCGGCCTATCACCGACGAGGATTTGGGACTCCGGGTATTGTATGATGGGGCGGGCGGTAATTCACAGCCGGAAGCCGGCGGCCCCGTAGAGTAAGCCGTCCACGCTACTGAAACTCCAAGATTTCGACTTCTAACCAGCACCAGCATCGTCGCCGTGCATGGGATGGGCGCCCATCCAGACGACACGTGGTGCAGCAAGATCGACGGCGATGATGGTCCGGTTTATATTAACTGGCTGGAAGATCAGCGTTTTCTACCTGCTGTAGCACCTCGCACTCGTATCATGCGATACGGCTACAATTCGCGATGGTTTGGTGGGGACGCTGTAAAGACAAAGATGTCCGATATCAGCCAGACATTTCTATTTGAGTTGAAGGATTGTAGAAAGGTCAGCCCCTATACGCGGAATACGGCACTTACTGGACCACTCTATGTTGGGCTTATACTAAGTTATGATACCTTCAGACGGACCGAAGCCGACCACTTATTCTCATCGGACACAGCTTTGGCGGTCTTATTCTTCTCAAGGTATGTGCTCTAGATGAATTCTATGGCGCACGGGACTGACGTTTCTTAAGACACTTATAGATGCCCATACGGAGCGGAACCGATGGCCGGGCATCTACGACTCGACAGTGGGCCTGATCTTCCTAGGCACGCCCTTCCGGGGTACCCACGACTCACTTTCTCAGGGGGAGATTCTTAGACGAGCTCAGGAACTCTTCACGGAAAGCCCTGTATACGGGGAGAATCTGGAAATTCTCCGGTCAGGGGGGGAATCGTTGACTGACCTCGTGGATATGTACTTCCGTATTGCCCGACAGAGCACGATGCCCAGGGTGGTATGCTTCTACGAGCAAGGGGCGAGCGAGGTGGGTAAGATCCTCAGAAAGGATTTCGGGAAAGTATGTCTTCGATGCCACTTCGCGTGCGTCAGAACGTTGCTAATATAGCGGAATCTATTAGGCCATACCACCGGTTATCCTGGTGAATGAGATCTCTGGAAGCCTCGATTTGAGCGAAAAAACAGATAAATACGCGCTATCGCGCACTCATTTCAACATCCAGAAGTTCAGAAATCCAGAGGAACAGGGATTCCGGGTCCTTAGATCAGCCATTGAGACGATAATCGAGGAGAGTACGGAGCTGATCTCCACTCGGGTTCAGTGTATGTAGAACCTCAGCTAGACACATTATCGGCACAATTTAGTGGTAGTGACGATATTGACCAAACTGGTTCCAGGCGATGAGAACAAGAATAGTCGCCTCATAGACCCAGCAATAACCGACTCTCGTACCGATAAATGTATCGAGGACCTCCGGGTGACGGATCCGCGCGATGACAAGTTCCGTATCGAGCAAACCAAGGGCGGCCTGCTGGCTGACGCGTACCAGTGGGTATTCGGTAATGCCCAGTTCCGACAATGGCGTGACGACGAGCAGAACCGACTGCTCTGGATCAAGGGCGACCCCGGCAAGGGCAAGACGATGCTACTTTGCGGTATCATTGACGAGCTGCACAAGTCTATGGGTGATACCGGCCTTATCTCCTTCTTCTTCTGTCAAGCCGCCGACCAACGCATTAACAACGCCACCGCGGTCCTTCGTGGCCTCATCTATCTCCTCGCCAAAAGAAAACCGTCGCTCATCGCTTATATACTGGAGAGGCACAGGGACGCAGGGAAGCAGCTGTTCGAGGGCGTGAATGCATGGGCTGCACTATCACAAATCTTCACAAGCATGCTCCAGGACCCGGACCTACCGGAGACCGTGCTGATCATCGACGCGCTCGACGAGTGTGTCATAGACATGCCCTGGCTACTGGATTTCATCGTCAAATCACACGTATTTCCGAAAGTCAGGTGGATCGTCTCAAGCCGCAACTGGCCGGATATCGAGGAGACGCTGGACCTCGCGACACAGAAAGTCAGACTGTGTCTTGAGCTGAACGAAGACTCTATCTCTACTGCAGTCGGCATATATATCAGTAATAAGGTCGACCAGCTCGCACGGGCCAAGAAGTGCAATAACGAGACACGCGACGCTATTCAGCGACACCTATCTTCGAATGCAAATGATACATTTCTTTGGGTCGCTTTAGTCTGTCAGAATATTGATAAGGGCCGACCGTGGAATATCCTCACCGAGCTTAACAAATTCCCCCCGGGCCTTGATCCCCTTTACCAAAGAATGATGGATCAAATCCGCCATTCTAAGGACGCAGAACTATGTAAACAGATCCTCGCCATCATGGTAACGGTCTATCGGCCCATTACCTTGATAGAACTTACCTCTTTCCTCGAACCGCTCAAGGACATGTTCGATGACCAGATATCCCTAGGGCAGATTGTTGAGTTCTGTGGCTCCTTCCTGACCGTTCGCGACGGCACTATTTATTTTGTCCACCAGTCAGCAAAGGAATTTTTACTCGGAAAAGCATTCGATCAGGTTTCTACCTTCGGCACTACACACCTACACTACACGATTTTTTCGGCATCGCTACATGTCATGTCCGAGACGCTGCGCCGAGATGTTTACGGCCTGCGCCATCCAGGGTTTCCCATCGCCGAAGTTGCACAGCCCGAGCCGGACCCGCTGGCCAAAGCACGATATTCGTGTGTTTACTGGGTTGACCATCTGAAAGACTGCGATCCTACCAGGAATGCGACCCACGCCCTCCGAGACGGTGGGTCCGTCGATGGGTTTCTCCGCCGGAACTATCTCCACTGGCTCGAGACGCTCAGTCTTCTAAAGAGCATATCAGAGGGGGTTCTTTCGATGGCAAAGTTAGATAGCTTACTCCAGGTTAGTCAAATATTTTCATGTTCAGAATTATTATTAATATTGCTCAGGGAGAAATACACCAACTTGCCGACTTTATTCGAGACGGACGTCGGTTCATCCAATCCCACAAGTTTGCAATCGAGCAGAGTCCCCTCCAAGTATATGCCGCAGCGCTTGTGTTCAGTCCGGCGCGCAGCATAATAAGGAACTGCTTCCGGAATGAGGAGCCAGATTGGATCATCAAAAAACCAACAGTCGAAAACGATTGGAACGCATGTCTTCAGACGCTCGAGGGCCATAGTCAGGAGGTCAACTCTGTTGCCTGGTCCCGCGACGATACACGGCTTGCTTCGGCATCGAACGATTGTACTATCAAGATCTGGGAAGCTACTCCAGGCCAGTGTATATCGACGCTCGAGGGCCATAATGAGCCGGTCAACTCTGTTGCCTGGTCGCGCGATGGTACACGGCTTGCTTCGGCATCGAACGATTGTACTATCAGGATCTGGGAAGCTAGTCCAGGCCGGTGTATATCGACACTTGAGGGCCATAGTTCGTGGGTCAACTCTGTTGCCTGGTCCCGCGACGGTACACAGCTTGCCTCGGAATCGAACGATTGTACTATCAAGATCTGGGAAGCTACTCCAGGCCGGTGTATATCGACACTCGAGGGCCATAGTTCGTGGGTCAACTCTGTTGCCTGGTCGTGCGACTGTACACAGCTTGCCTCGGTATCGGTCGATTGTACTATCAAGATCTGGGAGGCTACTCCAGGCCGGTGTATATTGACGCTCGAGGGCCATAGCGAGGGGGTCAGCTCTGTTGCCTGGTCGCGCGACGGTACACAGCTTGCCTCGGCATCACGCGATCATACTATCAAGATCTGGGAGGCTACTCCAGGCCGGTGTATATCGACACTCGAGGGCCATAGTGAGTGGGTCAACTTTGTTGCCTGGTCGCGCGACGGTACACAGCTTGCCTCGGCATCGGTCGATTGTACTATCAAGATCTGGGAGGCTAATACAGGCCGGTGTATATCGACACTCGAGGGCCATAGTGAGTGGGTCAACTCTATTGCCTGGTCGCGCGACGGTACACAGCTTGCCTCGGCATCATTCGATCGTACTATTAAGATCTGGGAGGCTACTACGGGCCAGTGTATATCGACGCTCGGGGGCTGTCAATCTTTGTCAAGCCTCCGATTTGACAGAGACTTGCTTGACTGTTTATATACCGACGTTGGAACATTTGACTTGCAACCTATAGAATCTTCTATTGCTGTAACTTTTCCTTTCTCTAGGACACCAAGCCTTGTGCTTAACAGTACGGGGTATGGCCTGAATAGCCGCTTTAACTGGATTACATACGAGGGACGAAATATCCTATGGCTGCCCCCAGACCATCGACCATCACGGGCATTTGCGGTATATGGAACGAATGTAGCGATTGGTTCTTCTTCAGGTAGGGTCTTACTGCTAAGGTTCTCGAAAGACCCTCTGTCGTGCTAGAATGGAGACAGTTCGTGATCTCCTGCATGTTTTCACATTCATTCCAACCTCTCTCTTTGCTCTTCTTTTTTTATTTCATAGCGTGCCACAGAAAGGGTGTGGGAGGGTAGTTCACTTTATAGCACTGTTGACCAAATTCCAGTGCTTTCGAGAAGCTTTCTTTTAAATACAATAGTCCTAGTCATCAGTCTTCAAGCACCAGTTACAGTTATGCAGTGCCCAGACTTCGGGAGGGCGAACCACCCCGCGGACCGGGCTCTGCATCCCTTAGGTGTGTGATCGTCTACGTGTACCAAGTGTAGGATGTAGATTGTTCTGATCGGCTACACATAGTGAGTTTGTTGCAATCAGAAGGGCTTAGCGTTGTCAAGAGTTAGAGCGCAGTTAGCCTCAGGGTACGTTATCTCTTTTGTATATATACCGCTTAAAATCTCCCAGTTCCCGGGATGAATACAAGGCACATCTTTCCATTCTCCCTACCGACGCTCTAATCTGAGCCTCCTTTTTGCTCCCTGCAGGGCGAGAGTTTATCTGCCAGTTATATGACATGATTGGAGTGGGGATCCAAGAGTGAGTCAACAGGTACAAACGGTATGTCTCCGCCAGCATTTCGTTGAGCTAGAAGCTTGCAAGTTTCCTGGTGGTAGCTATCTAGTCCAACAACTCATGCGACAGCCCAGGAAGCACCTGTGCTAGGAGACACCACGTGTCCCAGCGGAGATTTCACCCAACCACGTAAATCCAGAAATGAGCCAGAATTTGACTGCTCTGGGGACGATGCGGACTCTAAGAGCAGCGGAGTAGCTCTCGATGATTTAAGGCGGTCTTAGGTGGTGGGAGTGTTAGTGATTGCCGTAATTATCATGAGAAAAGAGTCGTCAGGACTCAAGCATGAATTTTCCGTGATGGGTTCATCCCCAAGCTGAATGGGTTTCCAAACCGCACCGGTCAGAACATTATACGCGGATCTGAGTACTAGAGTTTCAGTGAACGTGGGGGAATCGCGAGTTGCTCTATTGAAGACGATATGGCTCCCCCAGCCGCTCAGCTATGCGTATCTCACTCTCAACTTCATCGGACCCCTTGTTTCATCCGCAGAGAACATACGAGTACCCCCCGCCCGGTATCCTGCCGACACCCACCTTGTGCCTTCTACCCTGCGTCAGCTCTGTAAACATATCATCGACATTTTTCACCGGCCCCGTCGAGACGGCCATATCCTCAAACAGTGCCGCCACGACGCTCTGCGTCCCCGTCCTCTCCACCAGCTCCTTCGTCTCAGGCCCTTGCCTCGCTGCGCGCACGGCTTGTGCCGTGAGTACCACGCCCAAGACACAGTACAGCAGATTCGCGATCAGGAGAGCGGCGAGCGGGGCGATGGGCACGCGCGACACAATTGCAGACTCGCGGATCTGCGCGTCGAGAGCTGGCGTGGCACGAAGGGCGAAGGTGCCCAAGCTCAACGCGATGCGGCTGTACTCAGCTGCCCAATTGCTGGCGAACTCTGCTGCCGTGCCCACCGATCCCGTGAAGCTGAAGGCCATGCGCGTCGCGGGTAGGTGGACCATACTCCACATGACCGGCCCCGCGAGTCCGTTCGTCGCGGTGGCGTTGCTCAGGGTTGTGCCCCACTCGACGATGGTCTCATTCTGGACGCGGTATAGCACGTCGTAGACCGAGGTCTTGCAGCCGAGGATGATGGCGTGATCTCCGTGCGGGTGGGGTGGCACTTCTGGATCCTCGGGATATGACCATTCGCGGTACAGGTTCGCCGCTACATAGAAGTAGAACGTGCCATCGACGCCCCACATAGTAGACTCTTGAAAACTCGGGTCGCGGTAGTAGTCCAGCCGAATGCCGTGCTGAAAGGTTCGAGGGTCACCCATCTCACCGTTGAAATTGGCAGCGGAACAGTTATATGGCATTCCGGGGCCGGTTCCGATCCGGAGCCCGCATTCGACGCTCTTTGGGATGCAGGTAGTGCTCATGGCGAACGAGGTTGCTGTGTAATCTTGGCGGAGGTTGACCTCGGTGTCGGCTGGGGAAAGATAGAAGTAGGCGGTGTCATCGACGGCGTGGTACTTGGGCAAAACGATTGTGGATGCATTGTTGAGGACTTCCATAGCCGGGATCGAGCCCTCTGTAATAAGGTTGTCGCGGCTGGCCGAGGGATTGAGTGTGCACGCGGGCATGATCTCGGCCTCGGGATCCCCGTCAAAGTACCAATTGAACTGTGCTGTTCGTGAATTGTTGTTCTGGAGGCAACGGTCGATGAGTGCTACGCTCAAGTTTGTGCCGGTACTAGGGATGTAGCGTAAGATATTAACGGGCTCTGTGGCCAGATGGAGCCATGTATCCGTCGCAGCGACGAGTAAACTGGTCACCAATGGGAATCTTGGTCAGCTGTGCCCAAGGAAATAGGTCAGTTCAAATTGCCAACCTCATAGCGACACTTAGAAACAGCATGGCAATCAGGAACCACACCGGCGCAGCAAGCTTGGCCCGTTTCTTGCGGTACGCCGTCCGGTAGAAAACCACCCTCCAGATAGTTCTCCACACGGAACCAGCCTTGATATCCAGCATCATGGCAAACTGGTATGGCGTTGGCATGTTGTTTGTATCGCCGGTTTTACATGCCGTTGCGAGCTTATGGCTCGAGTGGTATGAACCCAGGAGAATAATGAAGCCACCAAGGACGGTCGACAGAGTGCTGGCCCATGATGTTATGGTGGTGAATGTGGTTGCGTTAATGTTGACGTGTATCGCCCTCTCGGAACTGAGGGTTTCGCTGCTGTTCGGCTCGCGAAGGACGGCGACAAGGACGATCAATATGATATTAAAGATCAACATAGGGAGAGTGACGATTGAGAAGCCCAGCCATATATCGAACCATGTGCCCTGCATTTGCAGTGCGCTCTCAGAAGTAGCTAGATGTCCTTCACCATGGACGCTATTCACTGTCGTTTGGTTGTCATGGGCGATCACGTTGGCCGGCAATCCTGACCCAGTAGGATTTGCCAATAACGGCTTCTCGGTCTCGGGAGGCATTTGGTTGCTCGGCTCAGCATGAGAGTTCATGGTAATCGTCGAGAAACATGCATCCTGGGTAACGACGGGACTGACGGGAGCTCCGGACGATGCTGCATTTATTATACCAAGAGGGAACCGCGTGCGGTGCGGTCTGGGGTTGGGGATATCGGATCCTGGTTCTTCTTCTGCCTTGGCGATTTGACAAATGTGGCGTCTAATAGATGGTGCGGCTGAACAATAGAGAGTGCTTGGCAGTGGGTATGCAGCGAAGGGATCCGCCTAGGTGCCGTACCTATCCACGATCTAAGTTCCCTATGTAACAGCAGTTGGGTTTAGACCCACACTTCTACCTAGGTGGGTCAGTGGTTGTTGTTGTACTGAGGCACGACGGCGAGAACGGCCCTACCTTAAAGTACCATACTGGGGAAAATGGGTTCCCCGTCGAATCAGTCACCAAGACTATGCTCTCCTATGTCCCTTCCTTCGATCATAGGGCTCAGTTGTCCGGCGACAGCTTTCCCAAATTCCATACAAAGCAGTGTATAATGAGGATGATATAAGACTGCTCAGGTTCCTATGTGACATTCCTTATATATGTCGTAGGTACCTCCTAGTCGATGACATAAAACAGGATAAAATGCTTAGCACTGTGAAGCAGTGCAGGCCTTTTTTTTTTTTTTTTTTTTTTTTTTTAATAATAATATTTACGTACCTGAGGATATAGTATACTTCAAAAGGCTAAGGTCTCAATTGCGATCCCGTTGGAGACTTCGGATTTGCCAACCATACTCTCGATGTCTCACCCTCATAGTCATCCTGGGCGTAGAGAAATCCATCTGAGCATTAGCATCGAGGCCTGCTGGGCGGCCATCGGGCTCTTACAGACGGCCGGAGGTGGGAAAATGCCAGCTCTGCTGATGCCCGACCTATACATGACTGATCTCGGGCTAGATCTCAGCCATAGTTCAGGGGACGAGGACTCTAACGATGGGGCGCGACAATCTCGGCGCCCTCCAAATCCAGGCCTCCGGGTCGCTCGCGATCCTTATAACTGCAGTACGCAAGGGTTCAAAAACAGAAACGGGTTTGAGCACAGGGTCTGGCCTTGCTCTGCCTGACGGTTGGGTGCGGGGTGTGGGGACATGGAAAACTTCCTTTGAGGAGTTAACGTTAATGGAAAATCCCGTACTGGCAAACTAGGTCTACAGCGTACGTGATACTGTACATTCGGAGTATAAGGCGATTGATAGGGAGTTTGGGGGCCAAGGGCGAGTGTTTGAGCCTTGCGCTCCGCCGCGCCGGAGACCCCAACAGCGAGCGAGGCTGGGCGGCGAAGGAAGTCTAAATGGACCGTACGTTCTCGGATTCGGGTATAACGCAGTTAGCAATGGAGGATAGAACATGGCGCTCAGCTAATGAATGCAAACGAGTTGTGAAAAGGTGGAGTGGTCGGTAAGAAATGTTGGCATAACCCTGGTTCCCCGCGACGATGGGGCTTGCAGTCGAAACATCCTTGAGCGTGCAGAAGGGAAGACGCAAATAGTCGCCTCCTGCGGCTGCCTCATTCTTAGGCTCATGAAAACAGTTGCATGCACCATCTTCGGTGAATGCTAGCTTGTGGAATGCCAAGCGCCAACCAAGTGTCTCTCGCACGTGACTTCGCGTCCGGCTTTGCTTTTCCCGATTCGCTCGCCGGAGCGTTTCTCGATCTGTCAGATCGCAACGAACCCGCAGGCCGTGTGTCTGCGACGCTATGAATGTTTCGTATGCGCACTGTTTTCCTCCGCTTTGCTGGACACATTTGAGCCATTTAATTTCCCAGCATGTCTGCCGTCTTTGCCTGCCGCCTTTTATCGAATGTGACGGCGCCGTCGGCCCAGTTGTTGAGACCGTGTTCGGTTAACGTTGATACCAAACGCACAGGGTGCTGAGTGTGGGGCAAGGTGGCCGCGTGGCTCACCACCAGGGCCGTGCTGCGGCTGGGTGGGGTCCTGTGTTCGCTCTGCAGTGCGCGGCACGCCCACTAACGGGCCAGCGCTGAGCCGCGGCGCCGCGCGAATCGCGTAACCAACCGGCCCGCATGTCCACCAAACTGCGAAAGCTCGCAAATCCCTAACCATCCGCTCTCTAGCACGTCGCCTCCCCCTAACCCTTTTGCTGTCATTTGGTTCCCGCTATTTGGCCCCGCGGATCGCAACGGCCCGCGCACCGATGGAACCGGGCTCAGCGTCGACTCCGCGTCGCCTCGACCTCGGACTCGTCGAGGGCGACAGTTCCGCGACCATCGCCCTTATGGCTTCTAGTCCAGCCTTTGGCCCGCATCCCGGGAAGATGAACCACATTGGTGCCGTGTCGAGAGGAAGGTCCCACGAAATACGATCCTCTGCTGTAACTGACGCGACTTCTTCTCGCGTTGACCCCTCCGGCGGCAATTTAACTGCGCGTCATCAAGCAGCGGGACCAACCGCCGCCAACTCCCATCCGGCCAGCTATCCCACGACAATCTCTTCCGAGAAGCACCCCATTGCTAGCGACGGCCCTCTGGCCCAATTGCCCCAGCGAAAGCAGCTCGCACTTTCTCGCACCGATTCTCAGGGCACTAGCTCTACGAACGACGCTGATCCAGTGTTTACCCCGCCTGCAAGCGGGGGGAGGTTGAGCCCCGGCACTGGAAGCGCGCAGGAGTCGAGCCAAGAATCCCAACTGCTACAACTGTCCCAGATCGCTGCGTCGCAGGAGAGGATACCTGAGGACGCAGTGGACACCGCTGGAGACGGCGCCTTGTCGAGGAAGCGGATGGCAGACGGCATGATCAAGCACTCGCGCGACAAGTCGAGCGCGTCGCCGGGTCAAGCGGTTGGCCACTCCAGGAATACAAGCACCGTCAGCATAGCGTCCACCGCTGGGAGCCGCATTGGAGAGGTAGCTTTGTGTCCCTGCTTCTGCTAGGCCATCCCCACCTAGTTGAGCGCAGCCACTCTTGCTAACCCTTTCACAGTTATCTGCTGAACTGAAAGCGCGCTTGTCGTACGCCATGGTCAAGGTCAATCACGGGTGGCAGTCCCACACCATTGACCAGGTAGAGACGCTGGCATCACAAGCCGCTTCTCCGGCTTCAAGCACATCCACGATACATTTGAGGAACGGATCCTCGGCGAGTCCTCAGCTATCCGGCATTTCTAACCGAGGCAGCAATAACACGACCCCTGCCACAGGGCCACACCACCCCTTTTCGAGCCGACCCGGGGAGGCCCAATGGAGAGAGTCGTCACATTCAACATCACGAGGGAGCTCGGCATCTCCTGTCAAGGTTACTCACGGCCTTGCTCCCCCGGTGTCAATCCAGCCGGCCCAGAACCTAGGCAGTCTCCGGAGGGGATCGAGTTCTAGGCATCCGCCCGCGTTTCTCTCAGCCTCGCACCAAGCATCACCGCACGCAGCACCGCGTTCTCCGGGCCAACCGAGCCCCTATCTTGGACACGGGCGTCACCGGACGATGGCTGAGTCTATTCTCGTCTCGCCACACACAAATGTTCGCGAGCAAGACGCAATCGAATCGCTTCTGTTTATGAGTAGCCCGGGCAACTCGGCCAATCTCAAACACGCATTTCCCAGTTCGTCGTCCCAGCCGCTCCCGTTGGGCCACAGCCAGCCGCCAAGGACAGCGCTACCGACGTCACAGCCGCGGAAAAGTCTGCCGACGGGTAGACCAACACATCACGCTCGCTCCCAGTCACAAACACATAAGCGGGTTGGCTTTGAGAAGTCACCCATGGATATGGATGTTGACGAGCCGTTTGGGACGCCCATGTCGAGGGGCACACCCCGACGGAGGATGAATGGGAGCCACGGCGAAGTGCACGCGCCATTGCCGCGGTTGAAGCACTTGCCCGTCTCTGCCGGCCTCACCGTCTCGTCCAAACCACGGCCAGCCCTGGCAGACGAGGATATTGATCGGATGTTGGACCGGGCGGCAGCTGAAGACTCGGACTCGGACGGCGAGATCCATATTCCGGTACAGCAGGTGCGCCGGGACGGCGCTCATGTTGTTGGTGTGTGATGCTGTAGCCCCTAGCTGGGGGCGGATGGCGGGGGCGGGACAGTTTCACAGGACTAGGACTGCTATGCCCTACACAGCACCATGTATACGAGAGGGTTTGCCAACAAGTGTTGTCCATGTCTCAGTCGAAACGCTAAAAAGGATCTTCCTGGGGACATACGTTTTTGGAGCCTAATGAATGCCGCTGGCACACGTTTTGTAACTCGGTCATGACGAGGGATGCATTTTCTTTTTTCTTTTTCTTTTCCCTTTTTTGTTCTAATGGATCGTGGCTGGTCTGGGGGTGCTGCAAGGGTCGTGCTGACTGCACGGATACCGCTGGGCTGCATTTATGACTGGCGTTGCGTTTTGTTGCGCTCTGGATTGTGCCCGACGGTGTGCCGTCGGCTATACATAGTTCAGCATGGCGATAGGGCAGCAATGGCATGATGATTGTCTTTTCCGATGGTCTCTGTCGTTATGGAAGCCCCATTTGGACGCTGCATCCTTAAGCGCCGTGGGATGCGACGCCGTCACGGGACAAAGCATGCATGGGTGTCTCGAGGAAAGCGGAGGCCCCTTCTTTGCGGCAACCTGAAAGGCGTTCTCTTACACGGCATTTCTAGAGCATGATTGGCCGCCCATCAAACATCCGAAACAGCCGCTGCTGCGGCCAGGCACCGCCCGTGCACTGGGCTGCAGGACCCGCGCTGCGGTACCTGCCTTGCATACCTGTGCCTTGCTGATGTGCTGTTGTTGGTTGCCTTCGTCAACCAAACAACGAGGGAAAAAAAAAAAAAAAGCTTATTCACACTTTTCGACAGCCGGTCTGCAATCCGGTTCCCAAGAGACATGCTGTAGACGGCGGTTATCTGCACCAATTCTACCTACCCCCGCCACACGCCGGGCGTGATGCGAGCCAAAGTGCTGCTCCGCCGGCTGCGGGCCATTTTCCGTCAGAAGACCGGGAAGAAGGTGAGCACCAAGCGACAGCGCCGAAATGGGCCGTCTGCCGTGAATGAGCCCGTCATCTTGCACCAAGATCCACGGGCGGTCCAAGGTGCAGTCGACATCCCCAAGATAGTCACGCGGGCCGAGTTGCAGTCGTCGGCGGACCCCCAGGAGACATGTGCCTTCTTCTCGCGTCTTCCGCTCGAGATCCGGCGCATGATCTATCGCGAGGTGTGGGGCGGCTACCTCGAGGCCCGGCGCGCGTCGCCGTCGGGCACCGGATCGGACCTGCGTCTGCACATCTACGCAAACGGCTCCGGCCGCGGCATTCTCGGCCACACCCCCTGCAAGGTCCACCCCGGCGACCCGGTCCAGGAGGATGCGTGGGTCACGGCGCACTGGCCGTTTGACAACGACGGCGGTAGCCCGAGCAGGATGCCGCCGCGCTGGTTCTGGTTTGCCTGGGTCATGCGCCTCAACTGGGGCAAGCACTGGAAGTGCCAGCATGCCATCCAGAAGCGGTGGGATCCGATGACGGGGCGGGCAGAACCGGCTGAGGAGGCACCGTTTCTGCCGCTGTTTTTGACGTGCAAGAAGATGTGGGTACCTACCCTGCCTCTTTCGAACCCCGATGGTGATAGGACGGCTAACTTTGAGGTAGATATCTCGAGGCCATCGTCTCATTCTTCGAGAATGTCACTCCGGTCTTTACCTTCTCGGTTGACGCCCACCGTTTCTTTATCCAGAGGCCGCATTCGTTTCTGAAGGACCTGCGGTCGCTGGAACTGAGTTTCACCAACCCAAACGACCATCTCTACCTGACCAAGCGCGGCGAGGACACGGCGGCCCTGCCTGTTGGGACAGGCACCGGGGATGACAACTCGGTTCTGTTAAACATGTTAGCTCGCCCCGCTCCCCGCACTCCTGGCTGCACAGAAACCTGCCCACCCAACAGTATCACGTTCGGTGAGAAGCTGTGGCGCACTCTTCTTCAGGGCGTCAGGGATACGGCCCCGAATGTAAGGGACTTGAGCGTCACCCTTGCTGGGAGGATATCGCGTGATGCGATACTCGCCGGGTTTGGCCGGCCTGAGGGGGACGAAGGTGCGGGCCCGGAACCTCCCAACGAAGAGGGCGTCCCGAAGGTGTGGAAGTTGCCGGGGAAGCTGGCTGTGACGTTCAAGCCGGATGGGGAGACGTATGTCCAAGAGGGGTGCAAAATGATTCGTCAGGATGATGAACAGGACTGAGGAGCCCTGTGATGCTGAACGGTGCGGATGATTCTCTGGCAAGAATTATGCTGCGGGTCTGGATGTATGATTATTTCCATGGCTGGCCAAGTGTCTGTTCAAATCTTGATAGTGGTTCGGATAACTTTCCGGTTTGTGTTATTGCTCTCGGTTTTAATTGATTTCTCCTCAGACTGGCCAGCATGGAGGCAGCTAATGGTACTGGGACATGGGCATATCGCTTTCTTAAATGGTGCTCTTTCTTCGGATAGGCCCTAGTCATGCAGATTAGCTCCTCAACTTTCCACCTTAACTTCATCGGCGTTGGTAGAAATTATTTCAAGGACCAAGAGCATCAAGTCCTCCATGGTCATTGTTCGTAACCGAGAGCCCAGTGGTTGAACCAGTAGCGCTGCAAGATAAGAACTGTGAGATTGTAAAAGCGCAAACTCGTCCAAACAGGCAGCAAACCAACACTTCGATTCCAGACCGAGAATCACCAGCACAAAGGCCCACCTGCGCATCTGCTTCCCGAAATGTGTCCCAAGTAGCCTCAGCCCCAATCTTGTGGCCGCAAGATGCAAACACGCGTGCTTGCACGAAGTGTAAGACCAGCGCATCCAACTCTTGCTGTCGGTTGCATGTCCCGACAGAGGGCGTTTAAAATCATCATCGGCTACGGTGCAAGGTGTCATCCTTGTCCCTGTCATGCAGCAGGGCGATTGCCTCTCCCACCATCAATTCTCGCTCGATCTGACCTATGAGCGAAGCATAGCGAGAGAACCTCGCACAAACACTAGACTAGGTCTAGGAGATGATGGCGCAGACCGTGATTGCAGTTTCGTCCACAGGGTTTCGATGTGCTCCCCTTCGCTTCGGGGCATCTGAGACGGTCTGGTGATGTTGCCCAGCAGGCACCCTCTTCCGGCTGCTGACCATACCGCATTTCTTCGAGAGGCTGAGAGCAATCCAGGCCCATGCCTCTACACTGCCGGGTCCCAAGGTCAACGCAACATCCCTTGAGCAAGGCGGCGAGATACAAAGACAGCCACAGGGGCTTCGTCCCGGAGAAAGAAACCGAACCTAGTGGTTATCAAGTTTAGGAAGAGGAAGAGGAATAGGAAACCGGAAGGGAGGGCAGGAAGAGAATTTAAGGAAGAAACGAGAAGAACTAAATGGATTGAGCACCAAGGTTAAATCAATTCTTGACACACTAGTAGATGCAGAGCATAGCGCAAGGATAGTCTGAGCACTCTAAAGTAAGCTACGGTAGTGGAAACAACAGAGGCTCGGAGGTAACGAAAAGGGCCCGCTTTGATGTTATAGGATGAAGGGCACCGTGGCATGCAGGATTCAGGTGAGGCGAGGTGTGCACTTTGGCCCCCACGTGGCGACAGCTGACATGAATCCGAGGCGGTGGCGCCAAGCACAAGGAGCTGCACCGGGGCGGGATTGGACCGAAAAAGAACAGTCTCGTCCCGTCGCAATCTATCCACGTTTTGCCATCTCCTGGCATTTTCCCCATCGCCTTCACCCCCGTTGCCGACAGACGCCAACCTCCCATTGTTGCATTGTTGTTTGGCCCGGGAGGCTGTCTTCAATGCCGGCAACATAGGCGATATTCCCGCGTTTCTCCCCTTTTACCGACCAGCATGGCGCCTCTCGTCGACAATTCGCAGATCAAGGCCGCCGAGCTGCTCCGGCCGCTACCCCTACCGCAACATGCCTACATCTGGCCTTTCGCCATAGTATGGCCTATCTTCCTGCGCTTCTACCTCAGTGCCGACCTTTACGACAAGTACATCCAGGCGCCCGAATGGACTTTTGTCTGGGTCGGCACCATCGTCACTTGCCAAACCCTGGTTTGGCTCTGCACCCATTGGAGCGTCAGCCTCGATGCCGCTTTCACGGCGAAGAAGGCGCGTTCCATCGAAGATGCTGAGCTGATCAAGGTCATTCCCATCGCGAATGCCGGCACCGCTGAGATTTGCAAGCTTGTCCGCGACAAGGTGAACCTCTCCGAACCCATCCCTCACTCTCCCTGCGATAAAACTCACAGAAGGACTGAAACATTCTTGCGTCCAGGTTGGGGACAAGACGAACATTTCCTTCCTTTTCCAGAAGCGCCGGTTCCTCTACAACCCAGCGAGCAAGAACTTCAGTACCCTCACATACGAGATCGATGCGAAGCCGAAGCTGAGCCAGTTCCAGCGGTCGAGGGGCATCGTGAGCGCCGCCGAGCTCAACCGCCTCGAGCAGCATTATGGGACCAATACGTTCGACATCCCCGTCCCTACCTTCACCGAGCTCTTCAAGGAGCACGCGGTGGCGCCGTTCTTCGTCTTCCAGGTCTTCTGCGTCGGCCTGTGGCTCCTCGATGAGTACTGGTACTACTCGCTCTTCACCCTCTTCATGCTCGTCATGTTTGAGAGCACCGTTGTGTGGCAGCGCCAGCGGACCTTGAACGAGTTCCGGAGCATGAGCATCAAGCCCTACGATATGTATGTCTTCCGCCTCGGAAAATGGACCGAAATTCAGAGCGACAAGCTGCTGCCGGGCGACTTGGTGTCAGTTTCGCGGACCAAGGAGGACAGCGGCGTGGCATGCGATATGCTCTTGGTGGAGGGGACCGCTATCGTCAACGAGGCGATGCTTTCCGGTGAGAGCACGCCTCTCCTAAAGGACTCGATCCAGCTTCGTCCGGGTGATGCCACTATCGACTCGGACGGCCTCGACAAGAACTCGTTCCTGTGGGGCGGTACGAAGGTGCTCCAGATTACCCACGGCAATGCCGAGGAGGAGAGGCCAAAGGTCGCATCTGGCGTCCCTCCGCCCCCCGATAATGGCGCGATGGCTATTGTGACCAAGACCGGCTTCGAGACATCGCAGGGCAGCTTGGTGCGAACCATGATCTACTCGACCGAGCGTGTCTCAGCCAACAACGTGGAGGCTTTGCTTTTTATTCTGTTCCTCCTCATCTTCGCTCTGGCCGCCTCGTGGTATGTGTGGGACGAGGGTGTCCGCAAGGACCGGAAGCGATCCAAGCTCCTGCTCGACTGCATCCTCATCGTGACGAGCGTCGTCCCGCCTGAGCTTCCCATGGAACTGAGCTTGGCCGTCAATACCAGCTTGTCTGCGCTCGCCAAATTCGCCATCTTTTGTACCGAGCCGTTTAGGATCCCTTTCGCTGGCCGCATTGATGTGGCATGCTTTGACAAGACCGGGACTTTGACCGGGGAAGACCTAGTCGTTGAAGGAATCGCTGGCCTCGGACTTGGCCACTCAGGGACGGACACGCCCAGGGAGTCTGATGGCGCCCACAGCCGCATGAGCGCCGTTCACGAGGCTGGCATGGAGACCACCCTGGTTCTCGCGGCTGCTCATGCACTGGTAAAGCTTGACGAGGGCGACATCGTAGGCGACCCCATGGAGAAGGCCACGCTCAATGCCCTGGGCTGGAGCCTAGGGAAAAACGACATCCTGTCCAGTAAACCGGCAAACGCGACTGCTGGCGGCGTCCTTGGGACCGTTCAAATCAAGCGCCGGTTCCAGTTCTCGTCTGCCCTGAAGCGCCAGAGCTCCGTCGCCACCATTGCGTCGACCGACGCTAGGACTGGTAGGAAGCTGAGAGGCACGTTTGTTGCTGTCAAGGGTGCGCCCGAGACCATCATGAAGATGCTGGTTACTGTCCCGCAAGACTACGAGGAGACATTCAAGTACTTCACCCGCCGTGGCTCCCGAGTCCTTGCTCTAGCGTACAAGCACCTCACGACAGAAGGCGAGCTGAGCACTCACAAGATCAACGAACTCAAACGCGAGAACGTCGAGGCAGGCCTCAACTTTGCCGGCTTCCTAGTCCTTCAGTGCCCGCTTAAGGACGACGCGAAACAGGCCGTCCGCATGCTGAACGAGAGCAGCCACCGCGTGGTCATGATTACCGGAGACAACCCGCTTACGGCTGTTCACGTGGCTAAGGAAGTCGAGATTGTCGACCGTGATGTACTCATATTGGATGCACCCGAGCACAGCGTACACGGCGAGGAGTCGCTTATCTGGCGCAGCGTCGATGACAAGATCCGCATCGATGTTGACCCTACCAAGCCCATCGATCCCCAGATCCTGAAGACGAAGGACCTTTGTGTTACCGGCTATGCGCTGAACAAGTTCAAGGACCAGGTCGGCTGGAGGTCCCTGCTCCGATACACCTGGGTGTACGCACGGGTATCACCGAAGCAAAAGGAGGACATCTTACTGGGCCTGAAGGATATGGGGTATTACACGCTCATGGCCGGTGACGGTACCAACGATGTTGGCGCTCTCAAGCAAGCCCACATTGGCGTTGCGCTTCTCAATGGCACCCAGGAAGATCTCACTCGGATTGCCGAGCAT
Source organism: Madurella mycetomatis (assembly GCA_022530565.1). Taxonomy (NCBI): domain Eukaryota; kingdom Fungi; phylum Ascomycota; class Sordariomycetes; order Sordariales; genus Madurella; species Madurella mycetomatis. The sequence continues at coordinate 5,264,582 of JAJTVB010000003.1, read as the reverse complement.
GCACGAAACACCAAGATGAAGGATCTCTACCAGAAGCAAGTTGACCTGATGGCACGCTGGAAACAGCCCGCTCCCCCGGTTCCTGCAATGATTGCGCATCTGTACCCGCCTGGACCGTCCAACCCGCACTACCAGAAGGCCATGGAGCGGGAGGCGCAGAAGAAGGGTGTCACGGTCGAGCAACTCGCCAAGGCGAACGGCACCGATATCGAGACTGTTACCTCTCCGGCTGCCCAGCAGCTCATTGACCAAGACCCGAGGAAGGCCAAGCAGGCCGAGGCAGCCAAGAAGGCATCAGGCTTCGCCGACAAGCTGACGCAGTCAATGATGGACGTCGAAATGGACGACGAGCCGCCGTCGCTGAAGCTGGGCGACGCTTCCGTGGCCGCTCCCTTCACATCCAAGCTGCGCAACGTCATTGCCATTCCCAACATCATTCGTCAGGGGCGGTGCACATTGGTTGCCACGATCCAAATGTACAAGATCCTGGCACTGAACTGTCTCATTAGCGCCTACAGCCTGAGCGTCTTGTACCTCGAGGGCATTAAGTTTGGCGACGGGCAGATCACCATCAGCGGCATGCTCATGAGCGTCTGCTTCCTGTCCATCTCCCGCGCGCGGTCGGTCGAGGGCTTGTCCAAGGAGCGGCCGCAGCCGAACATCTTCAACTTCTACATCATCGGCTCCATCCTCGGCCAGTTTGCCGTGCACGTCGTGACGCTCATCTACATTGCGCGATACTGCGACCAGCTCGAGCCGTAAGTCTCTCCGCTCTTCACTCTGTTAGTGTACTTTCAACTAACTCCCGCTTAGCCGCTCCGAAATAGTCGACCTCGAAGCCGACTTCCAGCCGTCCCTCCTCAACAGCGCCGTCTACCTGTTGCAGCTCATCCAGCAGATCTCGACGTTCGCCGTCAACTACCAGGGCCGGCCGTTCCGCGAGTCGCTGTCGGAGAACAAGGGCATGTTCTACGGCATCGTGGGCGTGACGGGCATCGCGTTTGCCTGCTCGACCGAGCTGATCCCCGAGCTCAACGAAGCCATGAAGCTGGTGCCCTTCAAGGACGAGTTCAAGACTACCATGACGGCCGTCATGATTCTGGACTACGTCGCGTGCTACCTCATCGAGGTGGTGCTCAAGTTCTTGTTTAGTGACCTGAAGGCGCGCGACATCGCCGAGCGGAGGCCTGAGCAGCTAGAGAGGGAGAAGACGCGCAAAGCAGCGGAGCAGAAGATCAAGGAAGAGGAGGAGGAGAAGAAGCGGATGGAAAAGGTGGCCGAGTTTGAGAGGAAGATGGAGGCGAAGCGGGCGCAGTTGAGGGCATCGTGGGGTCAACAGCAGCGGCCGCAGTAGGGGTAGTAGGCGTGGTTGATACGAGACCTAGTACTCACGATAGATGGGAAATCATGGTAGAAGTGTAGAAAGCGTACTTAATCACATTTGGTTTGTGTTTTCAAGGATAGAAGAATCGTTCATGTCAAAAACACAAGTGGGCTGAAGCTTGTGAAATTGTCCCCACCTAATCCACATATCTCGAAAGGGAGGATCTGTCTCAACAAATGAATACACGGTGGAAACTCCTAGGGTTATGATACAAAGTTTTGAGCCTTTCAAAGGGAGGGAAAAACACGGATTCTAGTCCCGGGAGTCCACCCGCACCCGAATCTAAGTCACAGGAACGCCCAACCACCAAGCTCTTCAGTGTCCCCTCCGCCTTCCCTTTCCCTTTTGCCGGCCGCACGCCCAGTCCCGCTGCCGCCCATCACTTTTCTTTCCAAGATCATCCGCATCAAGTCATTGGGGGGTTAGAGAGACGGTATGTGTGTGCGCGCATATGTGCTCGCATGCGTGCGTTTTCAAGTGGTTTCCGGGGTAAAATTTAGTTGCCGGGGTTCTTGGCGACGAAGGCCTTGCCCTTCTCAATGTTCTTCTTGAGGTCGCCGAAGCAGGCCTCAAGGAGCTTCTCCTCGACGGCATCGACCTTGCCGACGGGCAGGATCTTCTCGACGCCGTTGGGGCCGAGCTCGACCTTGGAGCTGAAGAACTCGATGCCCTGGTCCTTGTACAGCGGGCTGTCGACGAAGGTGGGCTCGATGACGCCCTTCTCGCCCTGCGAGGCGCGGAGGAGCGACTCGGCCATGCGGGCGCCGGCCATGGCCATCGAGAGCGTGGCCGAGCCAGCGCCGTCCTTGGCCTTGACGACCTCGTCGCCGCCGAACTGGACGCGGTTGACGAGCTCGGCGTTGGACGAGAGGTCTGGGTGGTTGCTCTGGCTGAAGAGCGGTACGATGGTCACGCCGCTGTGGCCACCGACCACGGTGATGTTCTCATTGGCGGGATCAGTGCCCTTAATCTCGCTGACGAAGCGCGAGGCGCGGACGACGTCGAGCGTGGTCACGCCGAAGAGGCGCTTGGGGTTGTAGACGCCCCGGGACTTGAAGACCTCGGCGCAGATGGGCACCGTCGAGTTGACGGGGTTGCTGATGACCAGGATGTTGGCATCCGGGCACGACTCGGCGCAGGCCTTGGCGAGGTCGCGGACGATGGAGGCGTTGGTGTTGAACAGGTCATCGCGGGTCATGCCGGGCTTGCGGGGGACACCGGCGGGGATGAGGACGACCTCGGCGCCCTTGAGGGCGTTGGCGAGGCCAGTCGGGGTAGGCTCGAAGCCCTTGACCGTCGACTTGGTGTTGACGTGCGAGACATCGGCGGCAACACCTGCGCGGCGCAAACGCCCGTCAGCTTGAGAAGCACTCGACACCGGACATCGGACGACATACCAGGGGCACCACGGATATCGTACAGGGCGAGCTCGGTGACTCTGGGATTGAGCTTGAGCAGCAGAGAGAGCGGCTGGCCAATGCCGCCAGCGGCACCCAGAACGGTAACCTTGGAGAGCTGTCCCGACGAAAACAGTCAACACCTTGAAAGTCAATGGCATCAATGGCGGCGTTTCGTTGCCTGTGCGATGCAGGGTCCGATGCCAATTGCGTTGTCCTAGCTTACGTTTCTTGCCGAAGCCGAGAAGGCGCGGCGCTGGATCCTCGAGGCCATGAACATCTTGAATATAGTGACCGTGGTGAGCGTGGACTTTGAACGGCGGCTAGCAATGGGAGCAGTGGAGAGGAGGAACAATGGCCGAGAAGAAATGGTGAGTTTGCAACTTGGCTGTTTGAGTGGATTCGACCTGGCTGTGGATCCCTTGAGGTAAAAAAAAAAAAAAAAAAAAGCTGTTCTGCTCCGAAGCACCGACTTTCGCCTAGCGCCGTTGCCATTAGAGCCCTGGATTCGGCGGCATCGGACCTCGGAAAATCCCGCTCGTTCAGTCCCCACCCAAATCCGTAAGCGTTGGCGTTTTGTCTGCAAATAACCGTTTTAGTGGGGAAAATTAGTCACTGAACTTTCTCTTTTGCAATCCGTCGTTGAGTCCCCTCGTTGCCTGTCCCGTCGCCCCGAGATACCGAAGGATCCCCTTGAGTGTCCAGTGTCCACTTCATGACATCAAGGCCACAGTAGTCCAACTTACCGGGCCTCCGCAAGTTTCCCGGAACCCCGGGCACACGCAGTGGATGCCGAACACCGCCTTGTCCGCAGGGAGTGTAGAGGTTGGTAAGCTTCCTGGGGCCACGTAGGATCTTACGCTGAGGCATGGCGGCTGCTCCTTGTGAATGGCTGTTCGAACACCAATCATCGGCAAATCATATCGCGTACCCGCCAGCACGTCGTTCAGAGTTGAGGCTCTCTTGTGGCCTGCATCCTCCCAATTATAGTCCTCCCACTCACCCAGAGACTCTGAGTACACACAGGCCTTGGCTAGGGGTGAATCTAGGCGTAGCATGCAACAGCGGCGTTCGTCAAAGACCGAGTAATGCCACTGCCTCCGTCATGGTTTCGGATCAGGCGTCTTAGCACGTGCTTTACATCCTGGAGAAATACTCGCTCTTCAAAGAGCACCCTAGGAAGCGCTGTAGCTCACCACTCGCGGACTACGTCTTAGATTTCATGGGAAAGCCCACCAGACGGAGGCAGGCTTGGGACTTGGACATTCGTCGCGTGCTCAACATGTTGTTTCGCTAAGTTTCTAATCGACGGCGGATTCGACGAATCGGTAGCATCGGGGTGCAAGGCTGCTAGTCATTTCCTGCCCTTGTCTTGGTGCATTCTACCGTTAATTGCACCTTGGCACGCATCGGCCTCTTGTTGTATCCTCTAGTACGCTTCGACAACATCGGCGCTAAGGCGGACATCCCAAGCCTACGATAAGCTCAGGTGATGAGGATGCGGTGATAGGTGTGACAAGGAATCCTCTTCCCCTACCTGCTATGCATGGTAGCGAATTGCCGTGGGTAGGGCACATAGGCCAACCCGGAGAATAGGTTTGCTAACCGGGGAACGCCAACCTCATTTGGGCTACCAAGCTTTAAATGATCGAGATGCTTCCATTTGGGTGTCCCTGCTGCATTGAGATGAAGCCCATTGTTAACTCTCTGCTCATCCACTAGCAGCACTCTGGGTTCATATCCATAAACAGGCTAAACATGCTCCACGGCGACCCAATGGCGCACCGTCCCTCTAGACATTTACCGGATTAGTCCACATGACTGGAAGGGCAGTTCCCGGGATCTTGGCCGTCGACGCTGCCGGGGATTTGAAAGTGCCGTGGGCGCCTCGTGAATTCCACGCGGGCCAGCTATATATGGCGTGGGGTGCCATCCACCAACCCCTGGATACGCACTAGTTCCCTCCTCAGCCGACAGCAAACCCAAGCCTCACGTTAACAGCCCGTTGCAGACACCAACCGACAAGATGAAGTTCACCCCGCTGCTTCTACTGGCGGCTACTGCCGAAGCCCATTGTGAGCGATGCTTGGCCGTCTGCCGGAAGCCTAGCTGACCCCTTGGCAGACAGATTCTCCAAACTCATCGTGAACGGTGTGGCCGAAGAACGGGAATGGATCTCGGTCCGCCAGACCAAAAACTACCAGGGTAACTTTGGTGTGACCGATGTCAACAACCCGGATATCCGCTGTTTCCAAATGCGGCCGGGAACATCCACAGCTACCGTCGCGGCCGGCGACAGACTCGGCTTTGTCGCCATGTCGTCGATAACCCACTTCGGGCCAGTCTCGTTCTACATGGCTAGGGTCCCCGACGGACGCGATATCAACACCTGGGACGGCGCGGGCAACGTGTGGTTCAAGGTGGCCGAGATCAGCGCGGTGCCGGGCCCGGGAGGTAGTCTCACATCCGGCGAGGCAACCTGGCCCGCGTATAGTACGACGGCGCCCCTTGCCTATTGGTACATCCGTACGGCAGCGCTAACCAGTCGTGCAGACAAGCAGACGGTCGAGTTCACGGTCCCCAACAGCGTGCCAAGCGGCAAGTACCTTGTCCGCGTCGAAAGCATTGCCTTGCACCAAGCCCAGTCGGTTGGTGGAGCCCAGATCTATCTCTCCTGCGCCCAGGTTGAGATCACGGGGGGAGGAAACGGCAACCCTGGCCCGCTGGTCTCGTTCCCAGGCGCATACAGGTCTAATGACCCGGGTCTGTTGTGGTCGTACTATCCTGTGAGGACCAGCTACAAGGCTCCCGGCCCTGACGTCTGGCAAGGGTAGAAGGTGGTGTACGGCTGTGGATTAAGCTTGGAGTATACTGCTTATTTCGTAGCCAAGCTTCCTTCTGATCCTGCTTGCAAGTGCCGACACAAGGCATCCGTTAGGTAAAGGTCGATTGCCGAACACAAGAATTTATCCGCTGCATACAACCTGTACCCCAGAGTTACGCCCTAAATTGGAACCGGGCGTACGGGACTTAGCTCGTCAGTAGCGATGCTCTGCCTCCATTTTCTGTAAAATTCCTTTTTGCACCTTTATTGTTTTAATTACTGCGGATTCATTGCATGCGTCTTGACAAAGTTGAGCTTGTCAGTTCTGAGGATGCCGACCTTTCAAGTACCTCCGCTACTCCTCCGTTCTGAAACTTATCGCAAACGTTTCCATTTTCTTTCTGAAGCTTTGTATCCTGTCTACATTTCCTTTGCCGACTCTATTGAAGAAGAGTTGAGATGTGGCGCGCCAAGGTCGCAACAGCCTATTTCATCGTACCTCCCCTCCGCCGAGTTCTGGCAACATTAAGGGGGGCCCAGGGCTGCTCACACCGGTATTTATGCTGCTTCGTTTGGCTCCGGCAACTTTGGTGAGAGGCAGTGACGCTGTCTCTCCAACACTGGGGTAGCTCAGATGAGAGTTTCTAGTCAATCGTCTTTACTCTTGAACTGGCATCGATGTTAGCCCCCCCCCCCCCCCCCCCCTTTTTTTTTATCCCACTCTGTGGTCTCAGCCTCCCGCAAAGGGGTGGAAATATAGACCGCGGTGGCCGAGGTAATACAGATTACCGGTACTGCCTTGCCGACAGTTATTTTCACGGTCTACGATAACCTCGGCGACGACAGCGTTTCCGGATCCGGGAAAACCGTGCTCGGTTCAGCTGAGGCCCAATTCGCTTTTGAGCTGCAGGCAATATGCTCGCCTCGTGTTACTACCTACAACCTTAACCTTAGCATACCCGTTATCTAAGACAGCTAAAATGGCTAAATCGCATGGTTCGAGATACACACGCACACCAACACTCAGTGAGCCTGAATGTATGGTGAATGAAGCGGAGCACTGGGGTTTTACGGGAATCCCGGGGCCTTTTACATAGGCATTTATTCGCTGGACATCGAAGCGTCGGCAGCCGAGGCTCCCACGGTCCCCCTAATCGGATTCATAAGACAACGGTGATCAAGGGGAAGGTTCTGAGGCACAGTTTGCTCTCCAACATCTTGAAGAGACCGCGAGCATCCAACGGAAATTTGGGCAGAACAATCTGGTTGGTTGGCTCAATGTTGAAACTGGGAGGTCTTGGCAGTGTCCGTCTATGACGACAACGGGCAGTCGTCATTGCTTCATCAGTGTCAGGGCGACCAGTGAAAAGCACGGTGGATATTGTAAGACCACAAGAGAAAATAGCCTTACAGACGTCAGTAGTGTGGCGGTTAAGGAGCATTTTATAGCCCAGGACGAACACCAAGCGGCAAGAGAAGAACCGCCAGGAACACAAAGACAAGCATTACCAAGATGGAACCAGGCCAAAAGATAGCGACAACAATGTCGCAACTCGTTCTCAACCCGCAAAAACGCATTCCCCTCGTCAAGACACAGACACACCACACCGACCCCGAACCAACACTTCCCATCAACAAGAGCAAAACCCACCCCTCTCAAAGCAGCGACAACCAAACATCGCGGGAATATGAAGGAAGTGTCTTCTTCATCGGAACCGCAACAACCTTCATATCCTATCGTGGCATTCGCATTCTGACTGACCCTAACTTTCTCCGTACGTGGTTATTAGCACCTGGACTAGGATCTGATTATCCCAAAAAAAAAAAAAAACGTTTTCTAACCAAAGATAAAAGACGATGGCGACCATGTGCATCTCGGCCCAGCCGTAAGCGCCACTCGCATGACCGACCCAGCCGTTCCCGACCTCGTGTCGCTCCCGCCTGTCGACTGTATCCTCCTCTCCCACTACCACGAGGACCATTTCGACAGGGAGGTCGAGGCCCAACTCAGCCGGGACATTCCCATCATCACGACGCCGCACGCCAAGAGCTGCTTGACCACCAAGAAGGGGGATGACGGGTTTCGGGCTGTGCACGGCCTCGACTCGTGGGAGGGCATGGTGATGCCTGTGGCCGGTCCCGGGACGGGGAAGGGGAGGACTCCGGCCGTCAGAGTGACGGCAACGCCGGGGAAGCACGTCCCTCCGGGCCCGCTGGCGGATGTGAACGAGCTGCTTGGGGCGGTCCCGCCAACGAACGGGTGGCTGGTGGAGCTCGGGTATGCCGCTGCCGCTGCCGCTGCCACCACCACCACCGACGCCTCTGCTGGAGAAGGCGGCGGCTTTGAGACGGGCTATCGCATCTACATATCCGGTGACACGCTGTTGGTAGACGAGCTCAAGGAGATCCCGGCGCGGCTACGGGGGGACAAAATCGACCTCATGCTAGTCCACCTCGGCGGTACAACCATCCCCGGGCCGAAGCTGCCGCTACTGATGGTCACGATGGACGCGAAGCAGGGGGTGCAGCTGATGAGGCTCGTGGATCCGGACGTGACAGTGCCGATCCACTACGATGATTACGATGTGTTCTTGTCGCCGCTAGAGGACTTCAAGAGGGAGGTCGAGGCGGCCGGGTTTGGAGACCGGGTTGTATATCTGAATAGGGGAGATGAGTACCAGTTCAAGATGAAGATGTGAATGCGGCTTCATCGCGAGCGAAACTTGAATAGAATGAATGACACTATAAAAGACAGATTCACTCATTCCGCTTCCAGTATCCCTTGCCGCTTCTGGGGTTGGGCACAGGCGCTACACACCCTCGACTTGGGGAATGGGCTCCTTGACCGGTCTACAATCGAGCCTCACCCTGTTCCCAGGTAATTGAAGCAAAAGAGCAAAATTCGTGCCACCGAGACCTTCGGATATAGGACTCGTAAGTCAGCAGTAACCTTAAGCAGCTATTGAGAATAGCGATTGCTCCGGAGACAGCTAGCTAAAGAAATATCCAAACTCAGACGCAACTGACATATAAACTATGAAACATTTTGCTGAGAATCTAGTCAAAGACCAGTACATCAATGTATGTGTCATCTAGAACATTGACAAGGCTGGCTACTATATTGGCGGTTTAGACACCTAGGTGCAGGTTATTATAACAAGAGTTGATAGGAGCTACAAGAAGCTTTATGATCTCTTTCCTAGGTAAACAAAATTACATTTTGTAACACATCTTCGGGTCAATGTACTGTACATCTGCACATCAGCTCCGACATTGTACAACAAATTTGGCGGGCAATCTTTACTGCAACGAATGCAATGAAGGACTTCAGAGAGTCTGGGATATGGCCCATCAACCATATGAAGCCTCTTGAGGCCCTACCTTCCAGGCAAAGTAGAGCTGCCCCTGGGCTGATTAATCTGCTACCCAAGGTTAGACGGCAGGAGCGGGCTATGGCTACTGCCGGCCACATCAACGATCAGTATCGCTAGTAACTTAGCTCTCCGACTCGCAGGGGCTTAGACGATGTCCTAGCGAGTATTGGAGAGACCATTAGAATTACCAGAGCATTGAATAGGCACGTCAGAAGCAGTGAAACAAGACTTTAGCAATACCAAACGGTACGGCATACACGGCGTAAGGCCATGCCGGCGTCTGGGTTTGTTGTGAGTGTCTCTGCCGATAAGATTTGGTAGATAAGAGCGGCCGAAGAGGCCACTGCCTACTAGGATCTCGTCAAGGCTCAGATCAAGGAGTAGAAAAACTGGCCCAGTAGTACGAGGGAGATCTGAAACTAGAGTGGCGAGCCGATAAACTGCTACAACGCTAGCTCCATAGCAAGGAGATTGACCGGACTTTTTGCGGCTAGCCTCAGCGCACAGGTAGAGCTACCGATTACGTACCATTTGACCCCAAAGACGGCCAGTGGGCTTTGCCAAGGGACCCCGGGGAGAGCCGGATAGCAGTCTCTTCGCCATCTATATCACATTGAACGATGAGCTGCAGCGCCAGCTCAACAGTAGCTCTAGGCCCCTCCAGGGTATCGATTTCTGGGCAGAAGCCCTAGTTGGATTTTGGGCCTTGACCCAGGGCCCTCGAGGTTAGGCCTGGCGGGGGATCCGGATTACTGGGATGATGTGGATGATCGGGTCAGTGGGATGCCGTCGTAGCCTCCAGCACTGCACCCACGCCCCTGGCTCGAACGGGCTGCAGCGGGTTCAACAGCTGGTGCGGGATTCAAGGAAGAGTGCCAAAGATGACGGGCGATTCGTAAACCTACGTTCTCTGCTGTGAAAACGGCTTCTTTTGAGTGTATCTACATCTTGGGCATCGCTGGCACCGGCACTGGCCAGCCGCGGGGCGTTTTTTTAATGATATAACGTCTCGATATATACGTGGCATTTGCCACCACCGCCAGAGATTTATAAGACCTAGAAGCTAGACCCCCTTGATATTGATTAAAGCACGTCACCACCCGCTGTTATCAGGTAATCTAGAGACGTCTAGAGCTTCGCGCGACCCTCCCCCAGCAAGTCCCAATCCCTCTCCGTGAAGGGAACGTACTCGCTCGAGCCGGCCGGGAGCCAGAAGACGCGATCGCGCTCTCCGTCCCTGACGTTTGTTCCCCTGGTGCGAGGGTTGACCCCTTCTTCCCTGAGAGGCACCTTGTTGTGCTTGTAGTTGTCCGTGCTCATGCCGCCGACGCCACCTTCTCGGACTCGGACGAAGAGGGGCACGGCGTAAGGGGGCAGCTTGGACCGTAACAGAGCCGCCAGTCGCGCCCAGTCGAAGTCGTCTGGGGTCGTGCCCTTTAGGACGAGGGCGGCGCAGCCAGCCCTGCCGTCGTGGTTGGGGATCTTGACGCCGTAGACGTTGGCCTCGACGATTTCCGGATCGGAGCCCAAGACCTGCGACACTTCAGTGGTGGACACGTTCTCCCCTTTCCAGCGATACGTGTCGCCTGGCGATTGCCCTTAGATTGTTGTCTTTAGAATCGCTCGGAAGGGTGAGATACGTACCAAGCCGGTCGATGAAATACCAGTGTCCGTCGGCGTCACGGCGGAGGGCATCACCTGTCCGGAAATAGAGGTCACCCTTTTCGAACACGTTCTCGAGCAACTTCTTCTCGGTCGCTTCCTGGGCGTGCCAGTACCCCGCCCAGGCCGACCGGGACGGCAGCTTGACGAGAATCTCGCCCCCCTTGTCGTACGGCACTCGCCTGGCGAAGCCCGTCTCTGGTGACCTCCAGACTTCCCCCGTCTCCGGATCGATGTGGACCGGCACGTAAGCCTGGTGGAACTTCCGACGGAGAAGCCATCCGTGGTGCCCAATGGCGCCGATGCCGAAGCCAGGGCTCCGGTAATGCTTCACAAGAGTGAGGACACCCTCGGTGCTGGCATAGAACTCGCCAATTTCGGAGACACCGAAACGGTCCTGTTGATGGTGAGCTCGATATGGTGGCTGATAACAGGAATAGCAAGTCCTACCTGGAACTGGGTCCACAACTCGGGACTGAGTCCGTTGCCCCAAATGAGCCGGATCTGATGTCGACGGTCGTTTGGCGAGGGCGGAGCAGAGAGCAAGTAACGCACCAGCTCCCCGACTGTTGTTATTCTCAGACAACGGAAGTTGAAGCAGAAAAAAAGGGGGGCGGGGGAGGAACATACCATACACAAAAATTGTTGACCTGCTTTCTATACAATCATCCCAAAACCGTGAAAGTGAAAACTTGGGGGCTACAGCGATGGAGATTCCGCTCATTAAATCGTTCATTGCCGCGATCCCCCCCGTGCCATGGTACAGAGGGATACAATAATAAGTCCGATCACCTTGGGGCCCCGGCAGCTGGCCGAAGGTTTTTGGGAGCAGGGAAGCCGAGGCATAGTTCCGCGCCACTGTGAGGGGGAATGCCTTTGGTAGGCCGGTAGTTCCGCTTCCACTGATGAGAGGATGTTTGGCCGTGGAGGAAGTATGGATTCACGCACCTGGTGTACATGAGAGCAAACGGCAACAATCGACTCTCCTCAAAACAGTCTACCGAGGCCCGATGAGGGGAATTCTCGGCCACGCGAGCCTTGAGAGTGTCCGAGACCTTGATCGTCTCGATCCCGATGTTCCGAAGCTGTTGGTGGGCGGATTCGATGCGCGAGACGCAGTCTGGAGTGTCATCGTACATGAGAAACTGCGCCTTGGACAGGCGGACACAATGAAGCAAGGCGTCCGAGGCCAGATTGTAGTTGATGAGGGCCGGAGCGGCGCCAATAGAAAGGAGACCCATCCATATGAAGAGCAGCTCAGGTGAATTGTACATGTAGACCCCAACGTACTGAGAGGGCGTCACGCCCAGGTCCCTGAAGTAGTGGCCGTACTGGCAGACGCGCTCGTACGCCTGCGACCAGGTATACTCTGCCTGGCGAGACCATATGCATGGCAAATCTCCGAGCCGCTGAGCGGCAGCCTCGAAAAGAAAGAACCCAGAAGCCCTCTTCTGCTTGACTGCGAGGATCACATGAATGAGTCTTTGGCCCTTGCTGCACATGGAAAAACAGGGAATCCCACCTGCCCTTGCGAGGTTGCGCTCGCCCCGCCTGGCTCGTGACAGCTGATGGAGGTCTTTTGAGATGTGTAGTTTTGCATCTAGGTATGCGGTTCCCGCTGCCATGCCGACGAGGGCCAGCATGCCTTGAGATATGCCGATTAGGCTCGTACCGAGCGGTAGCGACATGTCGGCGCTTGGAAACAGTAGATAGTAAAATGCGTCGGCACTGGACGTGTTCTCGGGTCAGCAAAGGTGTTACCAGCCTAGGCCTATTAGACCTATCATAGGTAGGTAAGTAGTGGAAACAATCAGCCACAGGATAGGCAGGTACAGTACCTAGGCACAGGCATTGGCTGCCGGAAGAGAGCCCTGGCGAACAAAGTGACGGTGTGACTGGCCCAATGTACAGGGACCTCTAGGCGGTGATCAGCGCTGGAAAGCCTTGCAGGGCCTAGAACAGAGGCGTTAGCGTGCGTCGTCGTTGTGGTACGATGGAACCGAATAGGTACCTGAGGTAATGGACTCGGCTTACCACGGGCCACAGGTGTTGGCCTAATTTACCCCACTTCAGTCAGCAGCATGCTGAAATCCATGCACCCCCCTCCTGCATCTCGGAAGAAGACCGCGGCACTCCCAGGAAGGGCATCCATTCCCGTCCTTGCAGCTTAGCCCGTAAAGCGATGCGCGGTCACGGCGAACCACCTCATTGGGCGGGGACCGATTGTCTGCCGAGGGCTGCTGGTGACGCCCTCATGATTGGTTTGCGGCTGGCCCCGCGCGGCAGAAGCGTTCATGGAGGCTTGGACCACTCTGCCAGGTGCAATGCATCGCAACGGCCATCGAAGAGGTTCCAGAAGGATCTCTGATCCCGCAATGGCAAGCTTGATCTAGACGAGAAGGATCGATTGGCTCGCATCTCGGTACCAGATACAAACTATAGGTAGGGCAGATCAATCGCCCCGAGTAGAGAAAGTAAGCGAGGAGTCCGACCCGTTCCGCAATTGATCGCTTAAATGAGCCAATGGCGTCTTTGGCCAATGCATCGCGGGGACGGGCATCGTATCCGAATTCGCTCGTTCCGCACTGCGGCGTCAAATCCTTGTGGCAATCAACTGCATCCCACTTCCAGAACGGCCCGAATGTATGTTGTGGGCAGGGAATATGGCATGTTTCCTAAGGATTCCCTCAACAGGAGCCGGTTTCCGATTTGGGAACGGGACACAATAATAAGATGCTACTGTATTAAGGGTGTAACGTAGAAAAACCTTCGGAGGTTACTTGTCTGCAAAACCGGCAAAAATAACCGAAACCTACGCCGTTCAACTCCACCCGAAAAGATCTATACCTCTGCCGGGGTCAAAAACCGGATAGCTTTTGGTGGATTGGCTGCGTGGAGCTATCCGTTCTTTGACCCTGGCAGAGGTGTATTCAATGATACCAGTTGCAGCCACGTGTCACAAATTAGCCAACGAGCAATCGGGACCAAGACAAGCAGGTACAAGGGGCAGGTAACCTGAGCCAATCGGCACTAACGCGAACCAATCAGGAAGCGCCTTGGAGCATACGAACAGAGCCGCTGCACGAGCTCTGCTGGATCTCTAGAGAGTGCTCAGAGCATGACAATCCAACCAGCATATAGTCACTCCTTAGAGTCTCAATTGGGAGACTCAGGAAGCTCCCCGGTAAGCAATTAAACTTGTTGGCTACAGCTACCATTGAGACATCAGCTGTTGTGAACTCTTCCGCATCACCGAATCTTCTAGTCATCGTTATATTCTTTTAGTAAACCCTTCTATAGTAGTTTGGTAATGGGATTTGTCACACCGACCCTCTACTATTCCTATAGGGAGACCCAAGAAATAGTGGAGTACCTTGTCATCTTGTCACGGGACGTGATATAAGCAAGTGGTGCGCAGCATCAACTACGGTCTTTTGCCTTGGCACGGTCTTGTGGTTCGTCGTGGTCTTTTACAGCGTTGTCAAAATTTTTTGGGTCATGGTGACAGCGCTTGTTAGAGTGGTTGCTCCCCATTGAACCCCGCTGCGGTAATTTCTATTTTTGGGGTTCAACTGAGCCGGGCTTGCATACTGCTGTAGGGGGGGTTTGATCTTCCCTATCATACTTGTAACGGGTTGGGCCCGATCGGGCCTCGGCTGGACACTCGGCCCACTGTTGTTCAGCCAACTATCACGATCACTGCAAAGACCGCAGGAAGGCCTAAGCGGGAAGATGCCTTCCTTCCCCATGGCTCCGCCTCCCTTGTGCGGCATACGTGTCGTAGAGCTCGCTGGGCTGGCGCCAGGTTCGTGCTCACCATTGGTCCGAACGCAACCTACTCGCTTGTTTTCATTACTACTTTATTCCTAAATGACTCCGTCTAACATCCGATAGGCCCGTTCTGCGGCCTTATCCTGGCCGATTACGGCGCTTCCGTGCTTCGCGTCGATGGTCCTCGCTCCCCCAAGGGAGACGTCTTGGCCAGGCACAAGTCGTCCATCTGCCTGGACCTGAAGCACCCGCCATCCCGGGACGTCCTGGTCGAGATTCTGGCCCACGCCGATGTGCTTGTCGACCCCTTTCGTCCCGGCGTCCTCGAAAGACTGGGCCTGTCGCCCGTCGAGGTCCTGCTGAAGAGGAACCCGCGTCTGGTCGTCGCCCGCCTCACCGGGTTCCGCCGAGACGGCAAGTACCGCGACATGGCCGGTCACGACATCAACTACCTCGCCGTGTCTGGTGTGCTGTCCATGCTCGGCCCGGCGCACGACACCCCTCACCCGCCCGCCAACTTGCTGGGCGATTTCGCCGGAGGGGGCGCCATGTGCGTGCTCGGTATCCTGTTGGCTTTGATGGCGCGGCAGGCGACGGGATTTGGCCAAGTCGTCGAGGCCAACATGGTGGACGGGTCGGCTTACCTAGCCACCATGCCGCGCCTGGCGACCAAAACACCCTTCTGGGATGCCCCGCGCGGCGAGAACGTCCTGGACGGAGGCTGCCCCTGGTATGCGACGTACAGGACCAAAGACCGCGGGAAGTACGTCGCTGTCGGCGCACTGGAACCTCATTTTTACCAGGCTCTGCTCCGGGGCCTGGGTCTCGACGCCGCGAACCTCCCCCCCAGGGAGGACAAGGCTCAGTGGCCCGCGCTGCGGTCCGCGTTCCAGGCCAAGTTTGCGGAGAAGACGCGCGAGGAGTGGGAGGCGGTGTTTGACGGGCACGACGCCTGTGTCACCCCGGTCCTGGAGCAGGGCGAACTCGAGCGGGAGGGGTACCAGCAGCGGCTCCCAGTCCATCTAACCGGCACGCCAGGAAAGCCCATCCCCTGTGGCCAGGGTGACTGGACCGGAGGCACTCTGGCTAAAGGCCTTGGAGGCGATGAAATGCTGCGCCAGTGGACCGGGTGGGTGAAGGGCATAGACTACACGGAGACGCCACGGGGAATCACCGTCATCATTACCAAGGCCAAGCTGTAGCCAGCCAGCATCTCATCCAAGGAGTAAAAAATAAAAAAAGAACCTTAAAAATGGGCCTAGATTAGTCTTGGTTACCGATGTGCAGTATAGTTATACTCTAATTAGTGTCATCGTATAGCAAAGCCAGAACAGGTTTCAATATTCAAGGCTAAACACTCTCGTCCTAACCAGTGAGTCGTCCCGCCATCGCAATATTATCCTTTTTGGTCCAGCCGTTTTCCACCGACATAAACCTAAGACAAACTAGGCAGGTAAACATCACAAGGTAGGATGAAGGGTTAAACAATGACTCTCGGCACTTTGTTGTACGATGGACGTTGTTGTGTAACCCCACATGGCTTAGCGATTGCAACTCTCCCCTCCCCTCCCCTCCCCTCCCCTCCCCCCCTTTTCTTCCCCCGCACACCGAGCTTTTTCGCCTATAACGCCGATCCCTGAGGCTGATTTTTAAAGCTCAAATGGAACTCCAGTCGTAATACTACGTCTGCCCATTCTTCTTGATCAGCCCCGCCAGGCCGCCCTGCAGATATTCGCCGTACGAAATGCTCGCCCTAGCCTCCTCAGGGCCGTCTGTGTTCTTGTCCGTACCAGCCGTGCCTGCGGGGTTCCAGGGGGTGATGGTGTCATCCCAGCCCAGGTTGACGAAAAAGGGCAACGATTGCCGCTCGGCGTTGACCCATTTGACCCGGTGGATGGGCGCTGGGTAGTAGTTGTGGGTGATGTGTGCCATGTAGCTGCCGCAGTTGACCAGGTACCCCGTGTCGTCGGGCTCAATGTCGAGCCACCCCTGCGGGGTTTTGACCTGCAGGTTCTGCACGTCCGACTGGTATAGGACCGTGATGAGGGAGACGTCCTCGTGCCACTCGAAGCTGAGCTTGGTGCCATCGTCGGCCGTCTTGATCGCCGCTGCGGGGTAGTCTGCCAGGTACGGGTAGCGGATTAGCACTACTGACGAGAGAGTCGTGTCGCGGCTAAAGTGCCGCGTGAAGAAGTCCTCCTCCTTGCCCAGCGCGAGCGCGTACCCGCGCAGCAGTGTCTCCGACAGGCCGAACACGTCCCAGTAGTACTTCTCGGCGAACGCCCGGAACCCCGGGTGCTTTTCTTCATCCGGCCACACGTTCACCTCGTGCATCGGCGTACGGCTCACGATGCGGGGGTGGTCTGGGCCAAACGAGGGGTTGAGGTAGCAAAACGACTCGACCGCCTTCTTTCCGGGAATCGGCAGGTAGTAGCCTGCGCGGATCTGCGTCTGGTGCTCCTTGTTGTACGCCCGTATCGCCAGCTGCCATTTCTCCTCGTCCGTGATCGTCTGGTGGAACTTGGCCGTCTCCCTGGAAAGCCACGGCAGGTCGACTCTGTGGTTAACCGCGTAGAAGAACCCCGTGTCCCGCGAGGCGGCGTCGATGGCCTTGGCGACCTGGAGCTTCTTCTCCTGGTCGTCTCCCAGCAAGGGCGAGACGTCGATCCGAGGGACGTTGGCAACAGGAACAGATCCCATGGTGTTGGTTTGAGAGAGAGCGAGAGTGAGAAGTGAGACAGAGATATGAGTGTGTGTAAGAAGTCAGCGGAAAGATTTCTGCATCATACCAATGGCAAAAACGAATCCTAAAAATGCAGTCTTGCTATCAGGTCATGGCCCATCTGCCGCATGTCTTGGTCGAGACTCTAGCAACGCGCCGTCCAAGTAAGTAGTCAATGACCCACTGAGAATGACGTGGCATGCATACTTGGCTTCATTAATGGATGGTCTCAGTTACTCTACACGGGGTAATAGAGTGCTCCTTCACTACGGCACACCCTGTACGGCCGGAATTCCTCGGCTGGCAAGGCAGACATGGTGCATCTATCGCTTGGCTGTAGACGCCCCAATCGGGTCTAGCATGTGGGTTCTGTTCTTGGGCTTTTGTTTCCTCTCATGACTATGACCTAGTACCATAAGACGTGGTGCTGGGAGAAGAGCAGTATCGCAATAGTTGGCGAGAGAGGACCAAAAGGTCATCTGTTCAAACACGCATTTGCTGGGTCACATCGCACTACGACATGACAATGTTTACAGAGACAAACGGCACTTCCGTCAAACACAGGCATGCACAATGTTTCCGAAACGACGTCTGAATAAGCACTGATATACCTATCCAGCAGTAATGGCGACTTACGTACCCACGATGGCATCATCCACGTCAATGGCTCTCAACCGCCCGTCCCGGACTGCCGGGTCGGTTCCGCCGCCCTGGGACGGTGGAAAGACATCGTCCAGGTTATTCCCGAGCGGTGCGACCTCAGCGGACTGAGCCTGCAACCCGTGAAATATCAATTGGCGTCGACCGGTGTGAGCAACGAAACTTGTGGCACCCATCAGCGCTCCACCGTGGTCTCGGAAGATCTCATCCCTCCTCTGAAAAATGTCTGCTCTCAGAGGCAACTCGACCCCAAGTCTCTGGTGCTATTTGCAGTACATCAGATGCTCAAAGGGTACGGAAATGGAACTCACACCGTCACCGCATCATTCGTGTTGCAGCGGCAATCGCCTTCGTCAACACCAGCCTGGATGGTTGTCCCCTCCGTCGTGGAACATGGGGATCGATCAAATCACACCGTCGACTCCGCCATGAATCAAATCACAAAAGCCCTGACTTCAGATGACGAGGAAAATCTGATCTCAGTTGTGCCCGGCGAGCTCGTCAAGTCCCAGCTTGTTGATCTCATGGTCGTGTTCGACGATGCATCAGGAAGCGCGCCGCTGCCAGAATTTCCTCTTGTTCTGCGTGTAGTCCTAGAGGAGACCCATTGGAAGTTTTCGCTACGATATGCTTCTGGTCTCTTTGGCCAAACGGTCATCGACAGCTTCCTGAGCGCGCTGCACACTCTGTTGGCCGCTACTACGGAGCCTTCTCGGCCGCTGGGAGACATTGAACTCCTTCCAGCAAAACAGGTTGACCAGCTGAACCAGTGGAATAACACTGACGGCGACTACCCGTCGGAAAAACGGCTACATCATTTGTTTGAGGAAGCGGTATCACGTCGTGGGCGCAATGTCGCCCTCATCTGCGGCGAAAAACACGTCACCTATGAGGCACTGAACTCGCAGGCGAACCGACTGGCCCACCATCTCTGCTCCATGGGCATCCAACCTGAGCAGCTTGTGGGCCTGTTCCTCGACAAGAGCGAGAGAATGGTAGCCACCATCCTTGGTATTTGGAAGTCCGGCGCTGCATACGTGCCCATCGACCCGGCCTATC
The DNA here is from genome assembly GCA_022530565.1 of Madurella mycetomatis. NCBI lineage: Eukaryota > Fungi > Ascomycota > Sordariomycetes > Sordariales > Madurella > Madurella mycetomatis. Next base: position 5,245,729 of record JAJTVB010000003.1, on the reverse strand, counting down.
CCGATGAACGCGTGCGATTTGTGCTGGATGACACCCAAGTACGCATAGTCATTACCAGCGAGAGGCACGTCGGCCGCTTGCGGGACAGGGTCACCACGGAACGAGATCTTCGCGTCATCGCCCTCGAACCTCTACTGGAATCTCTCGATCAGCAAAGACATCAGTCTCCCGAAGAGGCGCACAATTTGACACATCTCCCCCTCCACAGCAAGCAGCTTGCATACGTCACATATACCTCCGGTACCACGGGATTTCCTAAAGGTATCTACAAAGAGCATACGAGTGTGGTCAACAGCATCACCGATCTTTCCTGCCGATACGGCGTGGCCGGGGTAGAGGACGAGGTCATCCTGCTTTTCTCCGCCTATGTTTTCGAGCCGTTTGTGCGCCAGATGCTCATGGCTCTGACTACCGGAAACCAGCTTGCGATCATCGGCGACGAGGAGAAATTCGACCCAGACACGTTGATTCCCTTTATCCGGAAGCACAAGGTCAGCTACATCAATGGGACCGCATCCGTGTTGCAGGAGTACGATTTCAACGCCTGCCCTTCGCTAAAGCGCATGATTCTGGTGGGAGAGAACTTAACCGACGCTCGCTACGAGGCCCTCAGGCGTCGCTTCAAGGGCCGCATATTCAACGAGTACGGGTTCACCGAATCCGCTTTCGTCACTGCACTCAAAGTGTTCGAGGCAACCTCGGAGCGGAAAGATACGAGTCTGGGCCGACCTGTCCGCAACGTCAAGTGCTACATCCTAGACTCGGGCCTCAAGAGGGTGCCCATTGGTGTCACGGGCGAGCTCCATATCGGTGGCCTGGGCATTTCGCGCGGGTACATGAACCGAGAGGAGCTCACGCACCAAAAGTTCCTTCCCAACCCGTATCAGACGGAGAGGGAACGGGAACGCGGCGTCAACGGACTCATGTACAAGACAGGAGACCTTGCCCGCTGGCTGCCCAACGGGGAGGTCGAATACCTGGGCCGGGCGGACTTCCAGATCAAGCTGCGCGGGATCCGTATCGAGCCGGGGGAGATTGAGTCGACTCTGGCCATGTTCCCCGGCATTCGGACAAGTATTGTCGTGTCAAGGAAGCTCCTCAGTCAGGGTCGGGAAACGAGCCAGGACCATCTCGTGGGATACTACGTGTGCGACGAGTGCGCGCCGTCCGAGGACGACCTGCTGCTCTTCCTGGAGACCAAGCTGCCGCGGTACATGATCCCGACGCGCCTGGTCCAGCTGCGCCAGATCCCCGTCACGATCAACGGCAAGGCCGATCTCCGCGCGCTGCCTGCCGTCGAAGTCGCCGCGTCGTCGTCGTCGTCTCCAGCCGGTCCGGCCGAGCGGAGAAACAAGCTGGACGGCACGCTGGCCAGCATTTGGGGCGACGTGTTGCGGATCCCGTCGGGGAGCATCGGCCTCGAGTCGAACTTCTTCCGTCTCGGCGGCCACAGCATAGCCTGCATCCAGCTCATTGCTCGCGTGCGGCAGCAATTGGGCCGAGGCATAAGCCTTGAAGAAGTCTTCCAAACCAAAACGTTGCGAGACATGGCCGACCTGCTGGTTAGCAAGGAACCGAACGCGATATACGGGATGAATGGTGTTGCCAACGGCACTGCTGCTCACCTCCCGAAAGATGCGATCCTGAATGGTCACGTTGGCAACAGCTACCTAGCCAACAGCCTGCAACAAGGGTTTGTCTACCACTCATTGAAGAGGGAGCGGTCCGATGCGTATATCATGCAGACCATGGTCCATTATCAGGTGCCGCTGGATGAGAAACGTTATCGAAGTGCCTGGGAAATCGTACAGTGGCAGCACCCAGCGTTACGACTACGATTTGCATGGGAAGCTGAGGTGATGCAAATTGTGGACCCAGAACCAAATCTCGACTGGCGAGTGGTTGACTGGACAGTCATGAGAGACGAAGAGGCACGGCGAAGTCTGCTAGAGCAGATTCAACTTGACGACCGTACGCGTGCCTATCGTCTCGATGAGGGCCCCCTTATCCGACTGTACTTCTTCCTCCTACCGGAAGAGAGATTTTCATGTCTGTTCAGCTGCCATCACGCTATCCTAGATGGATGGAGTCTGCCGTTGCTCTTTGAATATGTCCACCAGGCTTATCTGAACCTGATTGACGGGACGACCCAACCCATTGAAGAAGATACCACCTACCTCCTTGGTCAGCAGTACCTCCAAAATCATAGAGATGACCACCTGGACTTTTGGGCTGCCCAGATCGACAAGATCGAGGAGCGCTGCGACATGAACGCACTCCTGAACGAAGCCAGCCGCTACAAGGTGCCTCTGGCAGACTACGACCAGATCCGGGAGCAGAGGCAGCAGACAATTGATCTTCCCTGGGGCAAGTCCATGGCCCCCAGCGTGAAGCAAGAGCTCGATAACCGGGGTATCACGCTCCATTCCGTCTTGCAGCTGGTCTGGCATCTCGTACTCCATTCGTACGGAGGCGGCACCCATACTATTACAGGCACGACAATCTCGGGCCGCCACCTGCCAGTTGACGGAATCGAACATGCCGTGGGCTTGTTCATCAACACCCTCCCCCTGATCTTCGACCACGCCTCGTGTCGGGACATGACTGCCCTGGAGGCAATCACACACGTGCAGAGCCAGGTCAACGCAATGAACTCCAAGGGTAACGTTGAGCTCGGACGTTTGCAGAAGAACGACCTGAAGCACGGGCTTTTCGATTCCCTGTTCGTCCTCGAGAATTACCCCAACCTGGACATGACGCAGCGAAAACTACACCATGAGAGGTTGAAGTATACCGTTGAAGGCGGTACGGAAAAGCTCAGCTACCCTCTGGCCGTCATCGCCAAAGAAGACGATGACCGATGTTCCTTCACCCTCTGCTACGCCAGCGAGTTGTTCACCGACGAGTCGATCGAGTCTCTGCTGCACACGGTTCGCGACGCTTTCCCGAAAATCGCAGAGAACATCCATGCGCCCATTCGCGACATCGAATACATCTCTACGAACCAGGTCGCCCAGCTGAATAAGTGGAACGCCACGGACTTTGAGTACCCAAACAGTACTCTGCACGCAATATTCGAATCCCAGGCGCAGGAGAAACCCGAGAAGACAGCAGTCGTATATGAGGACGTCAGGCTGACATACCGCGAGCTGAACAGCCGTGCCAATGCGCTGGCATACCATCTTCTCCGCAAGGCCCCTTCCATCCAGCCCAATACGCTCGTGGCCTTGGTCATGGACAAGAGCGAGCATATGATCACGAGCATCCTCGCGATTTGGAAGACAGGTGGAGCGTATGTGCCCATCGACCCAGGATATCCCGACCACCGGATTCAGTATATCCTAGAAGATACGGCTGCCCTTGCCGTTATTGCCGACAGTCCTCACTTGGATCGTCTGCGTGGTATCACCCAGGGTCGCTTGCCTTTGATTCAGTCCGACCTAGCCCTCCACCTGCCGCCGAGCCCCGTGCATCCAGTCTCGAGCTGCACTCCGGCAGATCTTGCGTACGTCATGTACACCTCGGGCACCACCGGCCGACCAAAGGGTGTCATGGTCGAACATCACGGAGTTGTCAACCTATGCGTTTCGTTGTGTCAGATTTTCGGGCTCAGGGACACGGATGACGAGGTCATACTCTCCTTCTCAAACTACGTCTTCGACCACTTCGTCGAGCAAATGACGGACGCTCTACTGAACGGCCAGACTCTTGTGGTTCTCAACGACGAAATGCGCGGTGATAAAGAGAGGCTTTACAAGTATATAGAGGCCAACCGAGTCACGTACCTCTCGGGAACCCCGTCGGTCATTTCCATGTACGAGTTTGATCGGTTCCATGACCATCTGAGACGCATTGACTGCGTCGGTGAAGCATTCAGCGAGCCTGTGTTCGACAAGATCCGCGAAACCTTCCCGGGCCTGATCATCAATGGGTACGGGCCAACCGAAGTGTCCATCACCACCCACAAACGGCTCTATCCGTTCCCCGAGCGGCGCACCGACAAGAGCATTGGGCGGCAGGTGGCCAACAGCAAGAGTTACGTCTTGAATGAAGACATGAAGCGCGTGCCCATTGGGGCCGTGGGTGAGCTCTACCTCGGTGGCGACGGCGTGGCCCGCGGGTACCACAACCGCCCTGACCTGGTGGCAGAGCGATTCCCTGCCAACCCGTTCCAGACGGAGCAAGAGAAGCTCGAAGGTCGCAACGGGCGTCTATACAAGACCGGAGACCTGGTACGCTGGATCCAAGGCGCAGATGGCGAGGTGGAATATCTTGGCCGGAATGATTTCCAAGTAAAGATCCGCGGACAGCGCATCGAGCTGGGCGAGATTGAAGCGGTTCTCTCGTCATACCCAGGAATCCAGCAGTCCGTGGTCGTGGCGAAGGATCGCGAGAATGACGGGCAGAAGTACCTCGTGGGTTACTTCGTCTCTGCCGGATCTCTCTCGGGCCAGGACATCCGCCGCTTCATGAGCACGCGCCTGCCGGACTACATGGTCCCCTCGCGGCTGGTGCCCATCGACAAGATCCCCGTCACGGTGAGCGGGAAGCTCGACACCAAGGCCTTGCCAGTTCCCGGGGACGTCGTCGAGGAGGACATGGTGGCACCGCGGACCGAGGTGGAATGGACCCTCGCTAAGATCTGGTCGGAGCTGCTCGAGATTCCCGTGGATAGCATCGGAATCTACAGCAACTTCTTCAGCCTCGGCGGCGACAGTCTCAAGAGCACCAAGCTCTCCTTCGCGGCCACCAAGGTGTTCGGGGTCTCGGTCAGCGTCAGCAAGCTGTTCAGCCACCCGACCATCGAGACCCTGTCGCATTGGATCATCAGGGGGTCGAGCGAATGCAGCAGAGACAGAGCCGTCCCGCGTGATGATTCCCTCATGGACACCCAAGTGTCGCCCGCCCAAGAGAGGTTGATCTTCCTTCACGAGTTTGACCAGAACGATCATGCGTACAACGTTCCCTTCCATCTGAAGCTCCACGAAGGCGTGTGTCTCGGGGCATTCGAGAAGGCGCTCCGAGATGTCGTCTCAAGACATGAGGCTCTCCGAACATTAATCACCAGGCCACATCACAACCCGAGACAGTGCCAGAGAGTTTTAGAGCCGGATTCAGCCCAGCGGCTTTTCATCGTCGAGGTCTTACGCTTGGATTCTGAGAGTCAGATGCAAATCAAGATGGCCGAGAGCACTCGGTATGCCTTCAGCCTTGACACCGAATTGCCGATAAATGTGCGCTTGTACCAGATCTCAACAAGGGGCGGCAGCATGCTCGCTTATGCCAGCATCGTCTTCCATCATCTAGCATTCGACGCGTGGTCGTGGGACATCTTCAAGAGAGACCTAGGTGAGTTTTACTCGGTGCACATCGGCCGCAAGACTACTGCAAGCCTACCGACTCTTCGGGTCCAGTACAAGGAGTACGCTTTGGAGCATCGCAAGGCCCTGCGGGATGATCAGCGCCGTGTTCTCGCGGACTACTGGCTCCGCAAGCTCAGCGATTTGGAGCCCTCATATCTGGTCACGGACCGGCCTCGGCCGGCCCAGTTCGACTACGCCGGGAACGACCTTCACGTCTCTACAAGCCAAGAAACAACCGAACAGCTGAAAATGCTGGCAAGACGCGAGGGGACGAGCCTCTACACCGTGGTGGTTGCTGCCTACTTCTTGCTCCTCAACCTCTACACCAGCCAGCGGGATGTGACCATCGGCATTCCCGTAGCTCACCGTACCCATGCCGAATTTGAGTCGGTGATTGGGTTCTTCGTCAACTTGCTCCCACTGCGAGTGAATATTGCCGTTTCAGACGTCCACGGACTCATTCAGGCGGTGCAGAGAGAGCTCCTGGATGCCCAAATCCACCAGGACCTGCCTTTTCAAGACATCACCAAGCTTCTGCACGTGCAGCACGACCCGAGCCGCCATCCCCTGGTGCAGACCGTGTTCAACTGGGAGACGGAATTCGCGGACAAGGGAACTACCCCGAGCGAACGTTTAGTGGAGGAATATTGCCCGTCTTCCCCCTTTCCGTCCGTGGCCAAATTTGACCTCAATGCCACTGTACGGGAGAGCACATCGTCGCTGAGGATCAATTTCAATTATGCAACCAGTCTCTTCGACACGCAGACCATTCAGGGGTTCCTGGATACGTTCCACCGCCTTCTTCGACGAATAGCCCTCAGCACCCCTGAGACCACCCTTTCGGAACTATCAATTGAGGACCGAGTGCTTGGGGAATTGTCCAATGGTGTGCCTACAAGCAATGAGGCTCAGCAAACGCTTAGTGAGATTTTTGAAGCACAAGCTGCTGCGACACCAGGCCGTATCGCGCTCGCAGATGGCCACAGCAGTGTTTCGTACTTCGATGCCAATGCACGAGCGAACCAACTGGCCAGTTGGATAACGTCCTGTGTCAAGATTGAAGCAGATGATCGTGTCGCTCTGCTGTTAGACAAGAGCATCGACATGGTGATTGCCATCTTGGCCGTCTGGAAGGTCGGCGCTGCCTATGTGCCTCTAGACCCCAGCTACCCGTTGCAAAGGGTCGAGTTCATCTTGAAGGACACGAGTGCTCGGATGCTCATCACAACAAGGAAACATATCCAAGGAGCGAGAACTGTCGACGGAGTGTACACGATGGCCATCGACGACCCCGGGACCGTGATAGGCATCCAACAGCAACCCAAGGAGAATGTCGCCTCCTCGGCACCTCTACCTTCCAACCTCGCGTATGTAATCTTCACATCAGGAACGACAGGCAAGCCAAAGGGGGTTCTGGTAGAGCAGCGAAGTGTGGCCCAGTTCCGCAAGGCTCTTGTTCAGCGGTACTTTGGCGAGTCTAACGGGTCCCACGCGGTGCTCTTCCTCTCGAACTACGTCTTCGATTTCTCCGTCGAGCAGCTTGCGCTCAGTGTACTCAGCGGCAACAAACTCATCATCCCCCCAGAGGAGGGGCTGACGCACGAGGCGTTCTACCACCTCGCCGACTCGGAACAGCTGTCGTATCTCAGCGGAACGCCGTCCGTGCTTCAGCAGATACAGCTCTCTCGACTGCCTCATCTCCGCATGGTCACTGCCGCTGGGGAGGAGTTCCACGGCAGCCAGTTCAAGAGCATGCGCGCCCAGTTCAAGGGCCCGATCAACAATGCGTATGGCATCACGGAAACCACCGTGTACAACATTGTCACCACCTTCAGGGAGGATGCACCTTTTACAAAGGCACTGTGCGACGAGCTTCCCGGGACTCATGTTTATGTGCTCAACGACCGACTCGCGCGCGTGCCCCTCAATGCTGTCGGTGAGCTCTACCTTGGTGGCGATTGTTTAGCACGGGGCTACCTCAACCAAGAAGCCATGACGAGAGAGCGGTTCATCCCCAACCCTTTCAATGCACATGGACAAGGCAGTCATGGTGGAGTCAACAGACTTTACAAAACCGGAGACATGGTGCGCTTCCGCGGGTCCCACCATCTTGAGTATCTCGGGCGACGGGACCAGCAGATCAAGTTACGCGGGTTCCGAATCGAGCTCTCCGAGGTGCGAGACGCAGTACTGTCCATCCCTGGGGTGAAGGAAGCCGCTGTGATTCCCCGATATGATCGCGATGAACCGGGTTCTCGGACGATCAACGCTCTCATCTGCTATTACACCCTCGAAAACGGAGCCATATGTGCCCCGTCAGACATTCGGGACCATCTATCCGCGAGCCTTCCCCCTTACATGATACCGAGCCAAATCTATCATCTGGAAGGATCGCTCCCTGTGACAGTCAACGGCAAGCTCGACACGAACCGGCTAACCATGACCGAGGACTCAAAGCCGGAGTCCTACAGCGCTCCGCGAAATATCCTCGAAGTCAAGCTATGCCAGCTCTGGGCGTCTCTTCTGGGCATGGACCACTGCGGTATCGACGACGACCTCTTCGCTCGAGGCGGCGACAGCATCTCGTCTCTGCGGCTGGTGGGTGATATATACCGCGTCCTGGGACGGAAGGTCACCGTGAAAGACATTTACCTCCACCGAACTGTCCGGGACCTGTGCGAGAACGTCCTGGTAGGCGAGGAAAAGGAGAACGGAAAATTACCATCCCCGCAGGCGGAACAGGCCCAGGTCGAGGGCTATGCGCCCCTACTTCCCATCCAGCGCTGGTTCCTGTCCAAGCCGCTGCAGCGCCCGGGGTACTGGAACCATTGCTTCACGATCCGTACTCCGACTCTTTCAGTCCACAGGCTCCGAGAGGCCGTGCGGCTGTTGCAGGAGCGGCACGACGTGCTACGGCTGAGGCTCAAACTCGGCGACGACGGCGATGTTGTCCAGATATTCCCACTGAACTGCACGCAACCTGATGTTGAGGAGATCGATATGACAAGCTTCGAAGAACCAGACGACGCGCATCAAGCCCTCTCGAAGCTGCAATCACGGTTCAACATCGAGGAGGGGCCCTTGTACGCGGTCGCTTACCTCCACGGCTATGAGGACGGTTCAGCACGCGTCTGGTTCGCCCTGCATCACTTGCTTGTCGACACGGTCAGCTGGAATATCATCCTTTCGGACCTGCAGGCTCTGTATCACGGCGACAACCTGGGGCCCAAGAGCAGCAGCGTGAAGCAGTGGGCGCTGGCGGTTGAAACCTACGACATGTCACTCTCCGAAAGGGGATATTGGAACTTGGCCCGAGAAAAGGTCGCGCAGAGCCTCCTGTTTCTGCCGAATTGCGCTGAGGACGTGTTCCGGTGCGAAGAGAGGCTGTCGAAGGGGGATACCGCCTCCCTTCTCATGCGAAGCTGTCCAGTCCTAAATGCCGATATGCGTGAAATCCTGCTAATGGCTGTGGGTTGCGCGATGCAAAATGTCCTCCTAGACAAGGCGCCGACCGTCGTCACCATCGAAGGTCACGGCCGCGAGGAGAGCATCGACTCATCTCTGGACGTGAGCCGGACAGTTGGATGGTTCACCAGTATGTACCCCTTCGAGATTCCAAAGGTGGTTGATCCCGCCCAGGGGGTTGTCGACGTCAAGGAGAGCATGCGCCGGGTGCCGAACAACGGCGTCGGCTACGGTCCCGCATACGGCTACGTCGAGCAGTCCCTGCCAGTCGTGAGCGTCAATTACCTGGGCCGCCTGGATCAGGCCCAGCCACGATCGGGAGACTGGACCCTGGCCCTCGGGCCAGAGGAATACCCGCACGGACTGTGCACGGGTCCCGAGGACGCAGGGCGCAGTTCGTCCATGGTTGACTTCACCTTTGCCGTGACGGACGAGCAATTGGTGATCCAGATGAGTTGCGTCTGGGGGGTCGGCGCGTCAAACGAACTCATCCGCACCGTTCAGAAGACACTAGGAGCTTTGATCGAGATGACTTCTCGTCCGGACTTCTACCCTCCCCCGCCGTCGGACCCAGATTTTGATTTTACTCCTTATTTCGTCTTTGAGGGTGCATCGCGTCGAGGCGCGCCGCTCTTCCTCCTGCCCCCGGGCGAAGGGGGGGCGGAGAGCTACTTCCACAATATCGTCCAGGGTCTCCCGCATCGCAATCTTGTCGTGTTCAACAATTACTACCGCGAAAAGAAGAGGTTAAGCAATATCGAGGATCTGGCGTCGTACTACTTGGCGCACATACGATCTATCCAACCAGAGGGGCCCTATCACATTCTCGGCTGGAGTTTCGGGGGCATCCTGGCGCTCGAGGCGGCAAAGCGACTGACTTTGGACGGCGAACGCATCACCACATTGGCCTTGATTGACCCCTATTTCGATATTCCATCGGCCGCAAAGGCCATCGGCCAAGATGATACCCACATTCTGGATCCCATCTACCATATCTACCATCCCCAGCCCGAGAGTTTCAAACCCGTCCAAGGGTGTACCGATCGTCTGATCCTTTTCAAAGCCACCGAGACCAATGAGAAGGACGGCACTCCCGCTCAAAGGGCGCTATATGAGTGGTTTGCCGCCTGCCCGATGAACAATCTGGACAAGTTCGTGGCGCGGGACGTGATCCAGGTGGTTCCCCTAAAAGGCACCCATTTCTCGTGGGTTCATCTGCCAGAGCAAATCCGTTCCATGTGTGCTCGGCTTGAAGAGTGATCGAGGCAGTGAGATGATGTGGCGGGTCCAAGATTGTATGAATTAAATAGTCGTTCTTGGGAGCGTCATCCGCTATATTTCGCGTGGCTTTTTTCCATTTCCTTCGATGGTTTACCTTCTGGTATATTTTCTCCACAAATGTAGACTTGGCTGTTAGAAATAGAGATATTCATGAGTCATAACCAGCTCTCGCTGCGTTAGGACTGTCAACCCTGAAATGTTGCACAGGTTATTGCCCATCTGAAAATTCTTGACGCGCCACCCAGAGAATGTGTAATTCACAAGAGAAACATGTATGATTTCCAATCTCTTTTGTGCCCTTGACAGTGTCAACGCTGTAACGTAATCCGAAGTAGAGCCTCTTGAGAGGAATCAATGCCGCTGCATTAAATAATACTAGTAGTAGTATTGTTTAGCGCTGAGCTGTCCAACTCAATAGCATAAGGGGGGGCCGCATCGGCCCTCCGGAGCTGCATAGTAATTTACATAGTGTAACTATCTAGGAAATAAGATGAGGAAATGTATAGTGTGTCTGAAGCTATAGTGTTAGTTGGGAACAATGTTTCTAAGGGTATCATGATCTATGCCGCTGGGACAGCTAGTGATCGGATCACCTCCTGACCAACGTCGAGTGCTCTGTGGTCGTGCCCAAACGGGTTGCGCCGCTCTGTATTTGAGCACGGGTGTTTGCCCGTGGCCTTCTGGTCGCATTACTCAAGGCATATTAGTATCATTGGCAGATTTTTGCGAAGTTTGTCTTGCTAAGGAGTTTGATGAAGTCTTCCCAATAAGGGCCTAGCTGCAGGACGTGTTGTCTATGTCCCATCCAGAGGCAGTAGCGCATTACCTTCCTGTAGAAAAGTAGCTGTGCTAGCGTCTTCTATTTCCCACAGGTACAGTCCAGCTTAGCCTGATCGTATTGGAAGCCAGTGTGGTATTTCGCAACGTCAACGTTTCTTGTGCGTGCTGCTAGCAGCTAGTGGAGAGGCAGCTGTCTGGTCTCTGAACCTTAGAGGTTAGTTTGATAATGTAGATGCTTTGAGATTCAGGTGTTTGTAAATCTTCAGGCAGTATATTGTCTACTAGTCCTAGAAGACTTATTTTTACCGCTGCTTGGTTTTGGTTTAACATAGCTGTATATAGGTTGTTAGGTGTGTTAGTCTAGAGTGTTTATTCTAGTGCCTCTCTTAGTGAGTTTGTCTACTTCTTTATTGCCTTGGATATCTATATGTTCTAGGGCCTATTTCGTGGTTATATGGAACGAGAGGGACGTAGCACGTTGTCTGAAGTGTAGGATAGGCTTCTACAACAATGTAGCTTGCGCTCCTTCTAACCAGTGCAACACCGCTACATCATCTAGATAGACTGTAAGGCTGGTAGTACTGATACTTGTGTGCTTCAGGCTGGCCACAAGGCTAGTTCTACCCTCGTCGGCTTCAGCAACGAAGACCTCGGCTTTCGGTAGCGCCCTACACCCTCTGTGGATAGGTTGGCTATGTCTGCGTGGAGTCAATTTAGTTGCTATGTCCTTTCTGAATTGTCTTGCGGTGTAACCGTTCTTTTATTTCCTAAGCTCTGCATAGAGTAGTTGCAGGCCGTGACATTTTGCTCTTTGATGGCAGCGACTATAGCATGCTTGATTGACGCTTGATCTTGATCTTGCTGTATCCGCTGGCTATGTACCTCCTGCTCCGCAGCTCTAATGGTTTCTTCAATAGTAGTAGCTACCTTGATGATGACGCCTTCGAGGTCACTGCGCTAGCGAGTACGTATGCAAAGGAAAAGTCAGATCATCCTGCAGCGAATACGTCCTGGGATATGTGACTTTTGCGATCCCTCCAACGCAATTGTTTTCTGCTTGGAACGTACACCATAACGTGCGTACCACCGATGGCGCCGATACAGGCGTTGAACGCATTCAACCCAGGACCCAGCCATCTGCCCCCCCCAGGCGTACAAACTGCGTATGAAGAGACACAAGCATGGGCGAAAGCTATCCTACAACACGCGAGACGGTCCCGCGGCCAATTGGGAAGCGGTGGGAGGCATTGCGTCGATCCTGATCCTGGGCAAGTATCCACAGGGCTACCATAACCTTCAGCTGAGCTACAAGAACCGACCATTGCGAAGCCCAGTATTCTGCTTCAGCCAGCCGACGAGCGCGTAGAACGTTTCTTTATTGAGGCAAAAGAGCTGCTAGAACTGCTCAGGCAAACCATCCAGTATCTTGCAAGCAATCTTCAGCGGCGCCTCGGGTCTATCCGTATGGATTGAGTGTTGTGTTGCTGTCAAACCTCTTGCGCGCAGCACAACAGTCGGGGCGCCCACTACTGCAGCAGTGAGGCAGGTTCTATACCGCTGCAATATCGAAGACCTCAACTCCACAGAAGCCGTCGCGAAGCAGCAAATTCGACTATCTTGAGCCTCACTTATGCCCAGTTCCACTACAGAGCGGGCGCAATACCCAATCGTCGGATTTTTGCCAGCGCGCACCGCCCCAGCCAACATCCAGACCTCGTCAAACACTCGTAAAAGCCAAAATCGGCTGTCACTGATTTTGCAGTTTTGGCCCCCTTTGTGCTCGAAAACTGGGCAAACTATAATTACCTGTTGCAGGCAGTGAGGCGAGTTCGGTAGCGTGGTACATTACCTTTTGGCAGAAACGCTGTGACGACGCCTTATACCCCAGGTACCACCAGGATCTGGTGCCAGGAATGGCAAAACATATCCAATTTCGCGTTGTGCGGCATTTTTCGGTGCATTGACTGGGAAAATCAGGTAACTCGGCTGCCACAGCGGTGCCTCTAGAGCAGGACCCAAGACGCGACGGGACCTTTAGGCCCAGTATGTTGGGCGAAGATGCACCGGGCGAGGCCGCCATTTGAAGAATCGAGGCAGTTTTGAGTCATCTCTGGGGGGCACCTGGCTGATCATGGGGAATGAGGTCAGTCACCAGCACGGTCACATTGCCTGAACTTGGGAGTTTAAACGCTGGTTTTGGCGCGCGTGGAATTGCCCTGGACGTCTGGGCGTGAGTAACCCTTTATCTGGGCGGCCTTGGGATCCCAACTGGGTCATTGCCCCGATCTTTGATGCAACCCGGGTCCATCAGGGGCAGCAATGATATGGTGAACGTGCCAAGACTACCAACCGATTCACTATCTTTTTATCTCCTCCGGCCCTAGACACTTGCAAGATCCCAGGCACAGGGTGGTATGGTGACGTGACCTTCCTTGTTTTAAGTACAAAGTGGGACTTCATCGAGTGGGCCAGGAAATAATAAAAAAATGGAGTTGAGGTGGTAGTGATATTGTCAGACCACGGATCAACAACAGGTGTATGGGTGATGTCTCTAAGAGAGTTGTATGTACAAGGAGGCCTGAAATGTGCAGTAAAAACAGTACATGTGACAGACGGAAAGTAAAGCTTACTGTCAAAAAATACAGTAACGCCCAATTTGCAGGGGTTTATATGGCGAATCTCTGCACTCTAACTACCCCTCATGTCCTTCTCCACATAAGCAAAGGAACAAAAATCGAAGCAAAGGAAATGAATATACTTGTAAATACTCTATAGGGAAATTTCTTGCAATTTTTTTTTGAAATATTTGGCGGTTCTAAAAAGCTGAAGTGAAAGTGGTTTTTGATGCATTTTGGGGAGTGTTACCATACTTTTTGACAGTGATTGTACCTAGAAAGCTAGGCAAGTCCGGAATAAGTGCTCCCCTTATCTTTATGTGCCGGGAATATGACTGATACAAGGCGGATCTGACGCACTCCAACACCCAGCCTGCGGGTATTACACCAGCGCGGGCGGAAACTGGCCGTTACGAGTGGTTCTCGCGTCCCAGTAGCTCGAGATCAAGTGACGTCACCGATGTCAAGTGATCCTCGCCAAAACGATCCCTGGCCGTCACGCTCATCTCGTCCACTCTGTTGTTTCGCTGAACTCATAGCGCTGGCTGGTACCGGGGATTCGTCCTAATCGCTTCCCCGTAACGGATGAACAAGAGCGGGACCGGGATGAGGGCGACCGCGATAAAACCAAGGGTCGAGTTGCCCCAGCCGAGCCCCAAGGCGTCGTAGAGTGGCGGGCCGGCCAAAGGAAGAAACGCGCCGAAAAGAGATCGGAAGACGGTGGCGGCGGCCAACGCCGAGGCCGAGTATAGTGTGTACGCGTCTACCAGGTAGACCTGGATGGTCATCTATAGTTGAGGTGTGAGAGGTGGTGATCTTGTAATTCGAAAAACAAACCAAAAAATGGGGGGGTAGAGAGAGAGGAAGAAAGAGAGGGAGGGAATAAATGATCCAATGATCCAATAGACCTACTAATGACATGTTCAACCCCACCCCAAGAAGCGATGTCGCACCTATAGGGACGATCCAGTGCACTCTATAGTGGGTGGTCCAGCCGTAGATAAAAAAGCAGGCCGGGATGCAAAAGGCGGCGGGGATCATCAGCGGGAGGCGATACTCGGGTTTCAGCCCGCCTTGATGGTCTTTCCCCTTGAGGAGGCGGTCGGCGAGGTAGCCGAAGAGGGCGTTGCCCATGAGCAAGCCCGCGGCGATGCCGAGGTAGGCGAGCCCCGTCTCACCGATGGAGAAGCCGTAGGTGCCGCCGAAAACGGCTGGGATGGTGACGAAGAGGAGGAACTGGTACGAGAAGACGACGGCGATGAAGAGGGAGAAGAGGAACACGATGGGCGACCGGAACAGCATAATTAGCGGCCGACAGATGGAGCGGGCGAGGCGGCCCCGCCGGCTCGACTTGTCGGCCATGGCGGACGTGAGGAACGGGTCGCCCGTCTCCCGACGCAGGCGGTCAACCTTGCGCTGCAGTAGAACGGGTGGGTATGTCTCGCGTACGATGAGCAGGAACAGAGCGGTGACGACGCTTCCCTGGTTGTGGTCGAAACGGCACGTCACTGTTAGCTTGGAAATCTTGTCTTGTGTCTTTGTTCATGAACGGTCAGGGGGATATAAAGCCCACTCACCGCAATGGCCACAACCCAGAACACCCATCGCCATCCCTTGGCTTGGGTGAGATAGCCTCCCGCGACGGGACCGACTGCGGGCCCCATCAGCGGACCGAAGGTCCAGATGGCCATGGCTAGCCCCCGCTCCTCCTGGACAAACAAGTCGGCCACTGTGGCGCCGCCGATGGTCAGGACGGCCGAGGCCTCCATGCCGGCTAGGATGCGAAGGACGATGAGCGCCGGGAGGTTGGGGCTGAGGGCACACCCAGCGGTGAACAGAGTAAAGAGGG
Source organism: Madurella mycetomatis (assembly GCA_022530565.1). Classification (NCBI taxonomy): domain Eukaryota; kingdom Fungi; phylum Ascomycota; class Sordariomycetes; order Sordariales; genus Madurella; species Madurella mycetomatis. The sequence continues at coordinate 5,230,376 of JAJTVB010000003.1, read as the reverse complement.
CGTTGGTGACGTGGTACGGCACCAAGCGGCCGTACATCTCCGACATGGGCGCCACGATCAGCGGGCCTATGGCGAGGCCGACGTTGTATCCGCTCACGATGAGGGAGCTGAGGACGTCGCTGGTGCTGCCAAAGTCGACAATCGCCTGGTTGACCCCTGGCGCGGCGATGGAAGAGCCGAGAGCACTGACTCGTCAGTGGTGGGACAGGACAGCAAACTTTTTTTTTTTTTTTTCAAAAAAAAAAAAAAAAAAAAGGGAAACACACGAGATGAAGGTCATTGTCGCCAGAATGAAGACGTTGAGCCACTTCCTCGTGGCGGGCCAGTTGACGGCCATCTCCGGATCGTCAGGCCCGTCGAAATCGACAATGTTGCGGCGAGGGTCTCCCACTTCCAAAGCGGCCATATCCTCTGTTCTTGTCATATTGCGGTCGGGACCGTGAGTACGTGGCCGGCTTGGGGTTTCAAATGCTCCGCAGGATGAAGTGACAAAGAAATATTATTCATCTAGAGATCAAGAAACAAAATAAGTGCTAATTTTCACAGTATAGACAGACGTCCATTCTAAGACAATGGCGAGTATGGGAAACCCCCCGTTGTGGCCAGATGTAAGGGCCCAGTCTATGATGATGTCTGCGGCCGCCCCTGGAATCAGCCCAACTCAATTGATGGTTACATTTATGTAGCTAAGTGGTACATACAGTACACGCTGAATCTGGGCTAATTGTGAGAACCCACTTCATGACACAGCCCGCTACGACATTACTTGAGCAGCGCCGCAGGGAGCCGAGGTGGTATAGAGTAAACAGCCTATATTTAGGTCGGTGGGACCTACATTACGGTGGCAAACAAGGCATTCTTTTCAAAAACCGAAAATTCGACTGGGCCGACCCTCCTTAACTGCAATTTTTTTCTTTTCCATTTCTACACCTACTTCATTCCTCAAGCGAATTTCTACTACAACTAGCTGCAGCTCTATAACGTATATTACTGAGCGGGCCGTATCACCACGCGGGCCACTTAGGTACTTTATGCGGATGTAACATTGCAGAGTGCCTCAAAATTGTTAGTGCGTGTTACGAATTTTCGAGTACTTTTTCTATCTGACCTCTGCGGAAAATACCTAAGTGGCCCCTCACTGATAATATACCTAAGGCTTTCTTTCTCTATGCTTTATTTTACATCCTACATGGTCGAGTTTGATCTCCCACTATCTCCATCATAACTGTTGAGAAACGGTGGTATGAGACACGCTGTGCAGAAAATGGCTCGCAAGCTCTACTACCGGTAGTGCTATAGGGGTCCCGCTAAGCCCGTCCAGGGGCAACATAGTGATCCACCTTCTGTGTTTAAGCTGGTTGTGGCTCCAAATATACTGATACTCGCTTAAACTCTCCGCAGGTGGACCACACTGTTCCACAAGTACTCACCGAGCTAAATGTATTGTAACGTACGAAGTACGACTCAACGGCTTTTTGGGCGAGCTGCAAAACTCGGGGAAACGTGGGTCCAGGCCCACCCACTTCAGCCCCTTAATTTCGAAACCGTTGTAACCCTAACCCTATGTGTACATAGATCTTGCCGGAACTTGCCGTGTAGGAAACAACCCCGGTCCGGGGCAATTTCCCTTGGCCTTCAACTGGTTCCCAGTAGGGCCCACTTGGTCAGATTCTTCCACGGAAATATACGCCTTCATCTCAATAACTTTGAACTTGGGTGAAATCGTGCCATTTTGATGCCAAATCCATCTGCGCAGTGGTTCCAACAGATCTTTCCAAGATCTATCTACACCTCTGCCAAGCTTAAACAACGGACAGCTCCACGTAGTTAAGCCACCAAAAGCCGTCCGATTTTTGACCCTGGCAGAGGTATACTACCATATATTAGGGGTTCGAAAGAGTCGGTAAAAATGGGCTCACAGCTATGCAGTCTAGCTCCCGCCTCGCATGAAGTCCCGGACTGTTGTGTAGAGACCCGCACTGCTCCGCAGTGCCTGGGCCTGCATCCCGTCAGGGATGACGGCTCAGGGGTCGACATTTACGTGTGTAAAGACCCCGTTTCCGGTCCTCTATGAGGGCCAGTTAGTCAAGCCTTAACAATCAATATCTTTCTTACCTCACTTGTGTACACCATGCCAGTTTTCATGAAGTGCCTGCTCCAGAGTCATCTGGGACACTTTGGAGGTCATCAGTTACGGGATTACACAATAATCCCCGTAACAAAACCACTCTGCTAATGGACCAAAAGATCCGCCAGTTCAACCACTCCGAGGTTGAATGTTACGGGAATTCTCACCGTAATGGCCAGGATGGCTCAAAGGCACACTTGCGTGGCGAAGATAATAAAAGATAAGGCAGATTCAGATTGTTGTTCTAAGAGAGAGAGTTCTCTCTAGGGGTGTGATGGCTCTCCTTATAAAGGTGAGCCCTCACGTAAACACAGTTCACCCTAGCAGGACTGATCCCTGCTCTCTGCAGTCCTACATGTAACACTGAATGATGCACACCACTTGTTTATATCACATCTCGTGATACCTATCTTGTGACCGTTGTTGTGGTCTTTCGCCCTCTTCTCATTTGCTGTTGTGTGTGAGGAACATGCGGCATATGTGTGCGCCTGCACTGTGGAGCCCTGATGCGCCACTAGGGCTGTGGCCCTGTTGCTCCACTCGCTCCTGTATTTTTACCTCTCGATTGCGAGAGCTCTTCCAGCTTCTCTTTTCGCCTCATCTTGCGATTATTGGAATAGAGTATTGCAAGCCAGCGCCCCGTACCTCGCCACGCGTGCTCGTCCCTGACATTGTGTGTATGTTTCTGCACCATTTCAACAACCCGACTCTATAGCTATAGTAAGCCTCCCAATCTACTATATTATATTGGGAGTCAGATTTAACACCTGTAGTAAAGAGTCAAGCCATGAAGGCTGAGATATAGCACACATATTAGGGACGTGATTTAGATGGATTCGGATCATGGTCTTCTCTATCAGTTGCTCATTCCGAGAGCTTGGATCAGGGGGCTTTGTGTGGTGAAGAGTTTGTGAAAAGCACTGTGCAACCAAACTTACTTGACACTAGATAGCTTCGTTCAACGTGTTAATATGCAGCCCTTTTGGAACAACGCTTCTTTTCTTCATTTAAAACTAACTGGATTTTAAACCTACCTTGACATGCTCGAAGCATATCCAAGTAGTAAACAAAACGAAAATTATCTCAGCTGGTGCGAACGACTCAGACTTAGCTATGCGACAGAAACCTGGCGGCATATATGTCGACTTCCTTTTCCGCCTAGATATCGCCTGACCCTCTTCTAAACCCTGTCGCTAGGCTGATTTCTTACGTTGGTCTCCGGAAAAAGCCTAACTTCTATTTTAAGCTTTAACACATTGTCAGAATTTAAGAGAAGTCTATCCCGCAAGCTATGATTGGTGATATTTCCTAGTTCCTACCGTTTATAGTAGAAACAGAAGCTTGGTGTAGTTGTCCCAGCAAGCTGAATATCAGTAAACTTCATCCAGTGCAATCCAATACCTCAAGGTGGTTGCGGGCTTTGAACAGCTTGAGCGGTGACCTCGTACTAAGGGAGAAGTGCTCCCTGGGCGCGCCTAGCTCCATCACGACTGCGGGATAGTTGTGCCAAAGCTGAGCCTCGATAGGCCTGGCTTACAGATATAGCAAAAAGCTTTGGCGACAAGATCGAACTAGGTAGTGGGTATTCTGGTCGCTCATAAGCATGAGAAGCCATGATTCGACGCTAATGAAGTCTATATCGCCTTTCTTCCAACAGTGCTTGTCTCGCCAGCAATCCCTCAACAGTATCGTCATCAGTGAGATTGACAGATTTTTCAGGTCCTAACAAAGTAGCAGATGATGGCGCGTCGGTCGCAAGCTCCGCTGAGGTAACATTGTCCTGAAATTGCTGGAGTGACCGTGTACTAGCCTCCCGGCCAGGTAGTTCTATCAGACCTGCCGCGCCTACAATGGGGCCAGGGAGCTCTGGGGTGCACTGAATTGGAGAATGATTGTTGGAAAGATCGGACACTCCCCGCGTTGGCGGGCTGTTTGGCGTGCAGGCCGGGATAGGGTTCTCTCCTGGCCTTTGAGTTGCGCCCGAGATTCCAGCGTAGTTCATATCGTCTCCCACCGTAACATCATGTAATTCTGCTGGCCCAACTGCCTTGTCTGGCGCCGCGACAACAGCAGCCTGACGTAGAAGCCTCCGCCTCTTCCGGAACAGCAAGAAGGCGGCTAGTAGAACTGAGGCAAGTATAACCAGGATGCCGACAACGATGCCGGCTATGGCACCCGGAGGCAAGATTTTTTCGTGGTCGTCGCCACCAACTGAGCGCAAAACAGCCTCGTCAGATTTTTGCCAACGGATCTGCACAGCAGTTTCCACCAAACCCTCGGGAGTAGGGAAGATGGTCGGATCCGCTCGTTGAACTCGCACATAACTGTTGGTGCTGGATATTTGGCATGTGTAACCGCTGTTGAAATTCAAGGATTGTGTCAGTGGGCAGGGCCAGAGTGTGTATGTGGAATGTAAGCCGGAGGGTGAAGCCCTGGCATACCTGTGAACGCAAAATGCAACCGTCTCGGATGGCTTGACGGGCTCGAAATTGACGGCAGTGGCCGTGACCATACAACCAATAGTGTAACCCGAATAGCATACTCCGGGAGAATAATAGCCGTCAAGATAGACTACCTGGAAATAGCTCGGCGGAGCGCAAGACCCAAATACATCATCGAATTCGCTACAGCCCGCCGGCAAGGACCAGACTGTGGTAAGTGGAACAGCTAAGCGATTTTGAGAAACATCCGGTACACCATAGGCTACGCCACCGAACACATCCTCGTCCTCTATGATTCCTGTCTTCAAGGTTACCGTTGACATGATGATCGATGTCGGAACACCCGTCTCAAGGCTGGTCGTGATTGTAAAAAGAGGAGAAGGGAAGTTAAAATTCGCATTGTCAGCGCTCTGTTTGCCAAGTCTTTAAATTAGCAACACACGCTAATTCTCAGCTCCCTAGCCGTTGTTGGCTACATGTTGTGGCTACATTTATTGGTCTTGGCATGTTGTCTATATGTCACTAAAAAGCATGAACACAACGTAATCTAGACTTCCGTAATCCACAACCTTTTCGGGCAAACCACCCGGATAACCCGCACTTCAGATACATCTTATCAAGCTGCTATATCGATAAAAATATCAAAACCTTACCGCACGAAGACCGGGTCCAATAGGTACCATAAAATTTTGGTTAGTCTCAGGCTCTTATTCACAGCTTTGGCATTTGACGCTTTCGCTATGTATTCTGTACTGTACAGAACCTGTGGGCTGCATCCGACCTCGTACATTGTTTCAGCCGACTAGCATCACAATGTGAAAACGGCGCCAGCTGGTCTCAAGTAGTTACGAATACTTTCACCCTTATGATATAGTTATATCATTACTTCTCTTGCGACTTCTCGATCACACTCTCCACAAATATTAGTAAAAGCCCCGCTTAACGCCTAATTATATCCACCCGTTCCAACAAAAACCGTGCCAGTCCTCCGGCGTCCCGCTCCGAGACTACATTCACCGCATGGAGGCTTGCACTAGGCCTTGCGTCAGGTAGCCAGCCTTGTCCGGAAGCTTGGCGTCTCTCCGCTTCTCGGCCGCTTTGAACTGCTGGATGGCTGAGTCAGTTGGTGAGGTAGTCAGTGCAGCAGCTGCCGCCAATGTGGTACTTAGAGCGGATCCTGCCACGCTGAATGCAGGTGAGACTGATAGAACAGTGATATCAGGGGTGATGCCTGGATAATTATCAGCTTCAGAAAACATCATGCTCACATGCATCCTTATACCGCAGATGTTCAACGCGAACCAACCACATCCCCACTGGCCGTGTCCACTGGGCTTCGGCTCGTTTCCGTTCGAGTGCCGATACTCTGTGCGCTTTTTTGACCACTGCAGGAACGGGCAGACCGTACCGCCACACACTTATTTCATGCTTGGCGTCGTCTTTCATGCCGAAGCACTGTAGGCGGTACCCGTTCTTTTACTCAAGGATCAAGCTTATACCCACGTGCCTAATAAGGTTGAAGCTCTATTGCATCTCCAGCCAATTGAACTTATATTAAGGCGGCTGGCTGGCACTACGAAGAATACCGCTAAAGAAACCAGTACTTCTACCGGTGGTCAAAGAGGGTTGAAAGACCAGAAAAGCTGAGAGATCCATCAAGTTGGTCTTTCCTGCTGGGCATAAATGGAACTTGGGGACACCAGACAGCGAGAGCTCATCACCGTCTGTTAACGGGCAGTATTTGAATACCATGTGGGCAGTGAGTCTAGGCCAGCGAGAGAAGGGTGAGGCTCCCAGTTAGACACACAGCAGGATAGCCTTAGTGAACACTTATTCCCCTTATCTCTAGTCGACCTTAATCCCACGCATGTTCATTGCTACTAGAGGAAACCATGCGATAGAACATCCTTGAATGACTACTTTCTACTGATCCTCTTTCCTCTCCGCCACTCTCCCGCAGATCCGCTATAAACGCGTCGCGCAGCCATTGCTGCATGTCATACTCGATCGGAGCTTCCCTGAAGATGGTCCCGTCACTATGGTTGCTATCCCCATCATGTTAGGTATGAGGATCAGATCGCAAGGGCATCAGAGTAACTTACGAGGGACGCACATAGTGCAGGAACCAAAACGCTGCACCCGTGGAATCTCGGAGTTCGCTAGCCTCCCATTGGGCGAGCATTGCTCGCAACTCAGCGGGGAAGGCCCTGTCCCCTAGGAGCGAGGTAGCGCCAGGGCTCTAAGTCGAGAAGAGGTTCATCAGGCAGGATTTCGCCCTCCCTGTCAAGTCTACCACCCTTCGGAAAGGGGTGACAGGCTGCGTGGTTAATCTTACATAATACAGGAATAGCTTGCTTTTTGCGCTGTGGCTACTCTCAGGTCCAACTGAAGGAGGGGTTAAACAACGCAAACCGGACAAACCGTGCCGATTGAGGTGCCTGACACCTCAACCTTGCACTGCCCTTGTATTTCTCGGCTGCTATACTCCTCCCAGAGCCTCTTGACGCCAGCAAAGGCTGGCTTCTGCCACTCCTTCTTCCAGTTCTTCTTGATATAAGAGAGACGGCGGGAGGGGTGAAGAATTAGTGCAGCTGCGTATATGACGGGCTGAGCCCGGTGCAGGCCTTGGCAACCCTCGGCCAACCCTTGACAAGCACAGTGTAACGAGAGCCTCAGAGACAGGATCGGAGTGACAGGGCGGATGTGTGACGGGCTGAGCCCGGTGCAGGCCTTGGCAACCCTCGGCCAACCCTTGACAAGCATAGACCACTGACCCACTGGATAGATAAAGCTATTCCCAAATCTCAACCACCGAAGATTCTAGCAAGACGCCAGGGCCACCATACGCAAGGATAAAGATGCCTAGAGAGTCCCAAGAATCTCCTGTCTTTCCTTTCTCTCCTCAAGTTCAGTATACTCGTAGAGTCGCTATCAGATAGTTGCAATACACTTCTAAAGCCGTTACATTACACTGAACTTCCCCTTCGACGAACCCGACGAAGACGGCAATTGACTGCTTTTTAGCGGTCGACGACGATAGACCTTTTTGCCGCTATCCCGACTAGCGGACACTATATAGATAAGTTAGATCCCTCTTCCAATAGCAGTCAGCAGGGATAGAGACCTTGGTCTAAGGGAGCCAAGTAGTCTAGACTACTAGAAGAAACCATCGAGAGAGAGAGAATCGACGGTCGAGATGTCTACCGAACCTTAGGAGGGCTAGCTGCTATAGCTAGTAAATTAGCTAGCCGAATAGCTCGCTACCATTCGAGCAGAGTAGGCGAGAGAGAGAGAGCACTTCGTATAGTAGCTAGCGGAAATTTGGGCGGAACAAGCAAGCGAATGCAAGGCAAGTCGAGAGTAGATCCGAGTCCTCTAATAGAACCTCGTCTCTACCTAGAACCTCGTCTCCCCTACCCCCGCGACTATAGTACCGACCTTAGGTAGTAATACCCTAGTGACTAACTCCCCTATACCTATACTAGACGCGGCTAGCGCCCTAAGGAAGAAGCCGCTCCTTCCTAACCCGCCTAAGTTCGATAGGCTACACTCTAGTTTCCATGCCTAGCACTTGGAGATAAAGAATAAACTGGCGGTAGACGGCCCGGTGATGGGATCCCTATTAGACCAGTTTGCCTATATCTACTTGAGGCTAGAAAGAACGGCCTAGAATATAACCGTTATATTCGTTGCGAGAGGTGGCGGCGACGGTATATATTGCCCTTAACGGTTCCTAATATACCTAAACGAGTATTATAGGGACCTAAACGTTTAGGCGAGGGCTATCGACCGTCTCCAAACGCTATAGTAGAAGGAGAACGAGAGCTTTAGAGCTTTTCTACCCAAATTCGAGAGGGAGCTTGCAGATAGCAACGGCGGAAGCTAGATAGATAAAGTTCGGATCAACTATCTAGAGGGAGCGTTGAATACAAAGATATAGGAACGCCTAGTTAGCTACCTAAATATCTCTACAAACTATATTAAATTCGTTAGAATACTCTATACACTTAGATCGAGGATCGATAGCCTTAAATTGGCAAGAAAGAGGGATAGTGCCTAGTTGAAGTCCCCCTAGTTCAACTAGGAGGCCTCGAGGCCGGTAGCCAAACTAGCTATACAAGCTAAGGGAGCGGATAGAATGGACTAGGAACCCTTTAACGCTATAAAGATCAACTATAGGGCCCTAAGGAAGGGCAAAGGTATAAGACGGCAAGTAAAGCCGAGGGATACCGAGGAAGGAGAGCCCTATTATAGGGAGAGACTCTACTATCGCTATAGAAAACCTAGTTATATTGTAGCTACCTGCCGATAGGCGTCTGAGGGACGTCTATAGCGCTCTCGCAAGACCTAGGTCGATCGGGCTATACCTACCGCCTATAAAGATATAGCTAACGACTATAGCCAATCTAGGAGTTCGCTATCTAATTAGTCGGATAGCGAGCTAGAAAACGAGTAGCCTTTAGCGGAAGTCGTCGTTAGAGGCACTAGAAGGCTAAGGCGGTTTGGAAGAAAGCTGAGGAGAAGATAGATAGGCTACTATTTTATATTAACTTAGGAATCAATAGAATTAAGTTTATTAAAGCCCTTGTTGATACTAGTTGCCTATACTATATAACGATAAGTAAGACTCTCTTTAACCGCCTATACCTTCTATATATCTATATTAAACCCTAGGACCTCGAATAGGTTAATATTGTTACTAAGAGCGCTATTAAATATATAATATATATAGATATCGATATCGACGGCTATAAGTAGAAGCGAGTATTCTTTTATATCGTCCCTAGCTAGAAGGACGATATAATCCTAGGAAGACTATAGGCCGATATATAGAGGGTCGTTATCTTGCCTATAGAAGGGCGACTCTATATCGGTATAAGTAGGCTAGTTGTTTGGGATAGGAGCCGCGATAAGGGTATTAAGCTTAACGTTTCCTAGCAAATAGCTAGTATATTTGGCGCCCTTATAAAGAGAGCAAGAAGGTCTCCCCCTGGTTAGAGGGGAGCTATATAGATATTTGCTATAAGCCTAGAAGATATCGAGAAAGCACTAGCCCTAAAGAAGTATAGCGACCCCTATTAGAAGCTACTTAAATACTATTACAAGTTCCTCCTATTGTTCGACTAGGCTATAGCCGATAAACTGCTACTATATCGGCCTAGTATAGACTACAAGATCCCGCTATTGAATAACGAATCTAGTTAGGAAAAGTAGCCACTATAGGGGCCGCTATATAGGATGTCCTATAAGGAACTAATTGTCTTATAGAAAACCCTAATAGAACTACTAGATAAGAATTTCATTCGAGCTAGTAGCTCTCTAGTAGCTACACCAATATTATTCGCGAAAAAGCTAGGAGGCGGCCTTCGCTACTATATCGACTACTATAGATTGAACGCTATTATAAAGAAAGACCGATATCTACTACCCTTGATCTATAAGACGCTACAATCCTTGGCAAAGGCGAAGTAGCTTATAAAGCTAGACGTTATTGTAGCTTTCTATAAGATCTATATTAAGGAGGACGACAAGTAGAAGACAGCTTTTTAGACTTGTTATAGCTCGTTTAAGTACCTGGTTACCCCTTTCGGCCTTACTAGAGCCCTAGCGACCTTTTAGCGATATATCAACCGCGCCCTATAAGGATATCTAGATAAGTTTACTTTAATATATCTAGACGATATATTGATCTACTTGGATAGATCTCTCTTAGACTATAGAAAGAAGGTTAAAAAGGTTATATAGAGACTCCTTAAGGCTAGCCTATAAGTCGATATCGATAAGTATAAGTTCGAGGCTAAAATAGTTAAATACCTCGGCTTTATTGTAGACGCTAGGAAGGGTATCTATATCGATCTAGAAAAGGTTAAGGCTATAGAACTCTAGTAGCGCCCTAAGACTATAAAGGGAGTCTATAGTTTTATCGGCTTTGCTAACTACTATAGGGAATTTATCTCTAACTTCTCGACTATAGCCGCCCCTCTAGTTACATTGACAAAGAAGGGTATACCGTTCCTCTAGATAGACAAGTATAAGAAGGCCTTTAAGGATCTTAAGGTACTGCTTATTAGCGCCCTAGTATTGGCCCAATAGGACCTAGACCGGAAGATAGTGCTCGAGATAGACTCCTCTAGCTATATAATAGGCAGAGTACTCTCCTAGTATAACGATAATGGCCTCCTATACCCTATAGCCTTCTTCTCGAGGAAGAATAACCCTATAGAGTGCAACTACCTAATCTATAATAAAGAGCTACTAGCTATAATATATTGCCTAGAGTACTAGAATATAGAGCTATAGAGCGTACGCTCCTTCGAGATCTAGACGGACTATAAGAACCTCGAGTATTTCTAGAAGAAACGCTAGCTAAGCGAACGATAGGTTCGATAGACGGAGATCCTTGCCCGCTATAACTTTACACTAAGATATCGACCTAGCAAGGAAGTAGTAGTCCTAGATACACTTTCGAGGAGGGAATAGGATATACTTGTGGACGACTATAACGAAAGGCTAGTAGGGAGATATTTCTAGCTTTTAAAGATTAAGAGAGGGTGCATTACAATATACCGAGGGCAAGTTAATGCCCTATTAGGAAACTCTACCCCGTTACCCGGATAAATAGCCACGAAAGCGGACAACTAAGACGGGCTATACAATAAGCTTGTAGATCGGGCGGACCCTCCCTTTAACCTATTTGACGGGGAGCCCCTTAAAGAACTCTAAAATAAAGGCTTAAAGGCCAATAACTAGTACTAGCTACTATATAGGATGATATAAAGAGGCAAGAGGTAGATCCCGCTATAATAGGAACTCCCTATCTCTATCTTGGAATACTTAATCGACAAGGGTAGCTATCTCTACTAGAGAGAACGAATCTAGATCCCCTATTATAAACCGCTATAGATACAAATTATTTAGGAAACCTATAATTTGCCCCTCGCTAGCCATTTAGATAGAGACCTTATTAAATCCTTTATTAGTAGGAAATATATATAGCTAGGCCTTAGCCAAGATATATACTAGTTCCTAAGGAACTGCAATATATATAGAAGGTTAGCTATATAGCGGGAGAAGAAATGGGGCCTTCTAAAGCTACTGCCGGTACCTAATAGGATATAGAACGAGCTATCTATCGACTTTATTACAGATCTACCCCCTTTTAGACCGAATTAAGCGACCAACCTTATAGTAATTACAGATAGGCTATTTAAAGGAGTAATCCTCGAGCCTATAAAGGAAACTACTATAGATTCTATTGCTAGTTAGTTGGTTATAGGGCTGATCCGTTACTATAGGTTACTATACACGATTATATCCGATAGAGGCCTATAGTTCGTTAGCTTGATATAGGAACGAGTCTATAAACTATTGGGTATTATAAGGAGGCTCTCTACTATATACTATCTAGAAACCGACGGCGCTACCGAGAGGATGAACCAGGTAGTCGAATACTTCCTCCAGTACTTTGCAATATACTAGTAGGAGAACTAGACCAAATTAACCCCCGTCGCGATATTCGGGATCAACAATCGAGACAATATATCTATTGGGATAAGCCCCTTCTTCGCTATATACAGGTACTATATCGACCTTCTAGACATACCTACAGGTAGGGGCGAAGAGGGCCCCCTCTAGATAGAGGGATAGTTACTACTAGCGAGAGGGGAGGCGTTTATAGTACAACTTCTATAAGCTATAGAATTTATATAAGCTACAATAGCCTCTATATAAGAACGATAGGAATACTATACCAATAAAGGTCGTCAAGTAGCGGAGCAGTTCCGAAAAGGGGACAAGGTATAGCTATAGCTAAAGAATATACAGACCGATAGACCGTCGAAGAAGCTTGACTAGTATAATACGAAGTATACTATTACCGAGCTGATTGGGTTGTACACTTGCCGCCTCGATATACCTCCCAGAATCTACCTAGTCTTCTATATCTCCCTACTAAAAAGAGCTATAGAGGACCCGCTACCGTTATAATAGTAGGACGATATATAACTAGCCGCTATCGTTATAGAAGATATAGGCGAAAAGGAGTGGTATATAGAAGAAATCCTGGTAGCAAAGAAAGCCGGTAGGGGATATAGGGTGCTAGTTAAATGGACCGGATATACCTAACCAATATAGGAGCTACTTAGTAGCTTCTTGGAGACCGAGGCCCTAGACTGCTTCGAAGCTAGGTACAGCCCTATCATCGCCGTCCGATTAAAGGGAAGACGTCGCGCTATATACCTAGCCTAGGAGGGGGGTAATATAACGGGCTAAGCCCGGTATAGGCCTTGGCAACCCTTGGCCAACCCTTGATAAATATAGACCACTAACCTACTAGATAGATGAAGCTATTCCTAAATCTCAACTACCGAAGATTCTAGCAAGACGCTAGGGCTACTATATACAAGGATAAAGATGCCTAAAGAGTCCTAAGAATCTCCTGTCTTTCCTTTCTCTCCTTAAGTTCAGTGTACTTGTAGAGTCGCTATTAGATAGTTGCAATACACTTCTGAAGCCGTTACAGGATGCCCCACAATGATGTCACGATACCTGATAGATAAGAACCTCGCGTGCCACTGCATCCGCGAGAGAACTTCTGATCCGCAAGGATCAGTCTCTCTCTGTAAATACAAGGAGGCTGTTCGTGTTGTATTCATCACCTTATCGTTGCTGAGACATCGTGTTCCATCCCCCTCAACGTACTTGTGAACAACCCCTTTACATATAGACCACTGACCCACTGGATGGACGAAGCTATTCCCAAATCTCAACTACCGAAGATTCTAGCAAGACGCTAGGGCCACCACACGCAAGGATAAAGATGCCCAGAGAGTCCTAAGAATCTTCTGTCTTTCCTTTCTCTCCTCAAGTTTAGTGTACTCGTAGAGTCGCCATTAGATAGTTGCAATATACTTCTAAAGCCGTTACATTATACTGAACTTTCCCTTCGACGAATCCGACGAAGACGGTATAGCCGACTACTTCTTAGCGGTCGACGACGATAGACCCTTTCGCCGCCACCTCGCCTAGCGAACGCTAAGTGGATAGATCCCTCTCCTAAGACGCTAACGAGATGGAACTAGGACTGGACGTTTAGCAGCAGATGCTACAGATAATCTCGTAGTTATAGGGAGAGGTTACTACATTTAAAGACACTTAGATACGGGCACTCGAAGCCAACAACAAGCAGATCTACCTTCTTAAGACGGAAGTAGCGATATTTATAACCCTAGCAACTATACCCGCACTATCTGGAACGCCTTTCCCTCCTATATAGGAAGGCGACCAATCTCCTATAGAACCTACAAACCTACTAAAAGGCCTATCTACTCCTATACCTCCAAGGAAGAAGATAATCCTTCTAGATCTACCCCGCTTCGACAGCAGTTGGAAGAGGTATTGGACCTAGAAGCTAGAGATGAAGAACAAGCTCTAGACCAATAGACACCTAATAGGTAATTAGATAGACCGCTTTATATATATCTATACAAGGCTTGACGAGGCACTGCAGTCGATGGTCATAGCATTCTACCTAAACGGCATCTACGTCAACTACAACCCCGCCCGATTCTTCGAATACCTAAAGGCCTACTATAGTGTGAGAACTGGATGAGCAGTGCGGAAGGAGGTCCCGGATACGCAGATACACCAAAGTGAGTTAGCGTAAGCTGAGTGCAGTAGCGGCGCGAAGGAACTGTGATAGCGCGAAGGAACTGTGATAGCGCGAAGGAAGCTGTGATAGCGCAAAGGAGCGTGATAGAGCGATGACAAATGGTGGGGGTCAGAATGGTCAGCAACTATCACGGGGGATAAGAAGGGTATACAGGAGGCGAGCAAAGGAAGGAAGGCAGAGTTCAATGATACTACTATCTTACCCCTAACTCGGGACCTGCAAAATCGCAGCGTGTGCACTGCTCGTACCCTGTCACTGTGGTCATATTACCCTTGGATCCTTGATCCTCACATATAGCGACCGGAACCTATTAGAGAAGGCCCTCGACCGGCTTATATATATAACCCAAGGCAAGAAGGAACCCTTTACAGCCTTTCTCCTCCAATTCAAGAGGGAGCTTGCCGACGCTAGCGGCGCGGTATAGCTAGAGGCTGTTAAGATCAGCTACCTAAAAAAGGCACTTAACTCCAGGATGACCGGCCAACTCGCTACCCAGTTGTATATACCCGCAATATATATAGAGTACGCCAACTCGCTCTAGACCCTAGGCACCAATCTAGATATACTCCGGCTATACGAAAAACGGCAAAGTTCCTTTATATCTAGCTAGACGACCGCTAGACTATAGCGGAATACCACTTCCACTATAGAGAACTACGACTCGATAGATTGGAAACCCTCTAACGCTACAAGGATCAACTATAGGTTCCCGAGGAAGGGCAAAGGCGCAAGGCGGCAAGCAAAGTCAAGGAATACCGAGGAAGAAGAGCCCTATTATAGGGAGAGACTTTACTATCGCTATAGAAAACCTAGTTATATCGCGGCCACTTGCCAATAGGCGTCTAAGGGACGTCTATAGCGCTCTTATAAAACCCGGGTCGATCGGGCTGCACCTACCGCCTGTAAAGATACGGCTAATAACTATAGCCAATCTAGGAGTTCGCTATCTAATTAGACGGATAGCGAGTTGGAAAACGAGTAGCCTCTAATAGAAGTCGTCGTTAGAGGTACTAGGAGGCTAAAGCGGCTTGGAAGAAGGCTAAGGAAAAGATGGATAGGCCACTATTCTATATTAACTTGGGAATCAATAGAATTAAGTTTATTAAAGCCCTTATTGATACTAATTGCCTATACTATATAACGATAAGTAAGACTCTCTTTAACCGCCTATACCTCCTATATATCTATATCAAACCCTAGAACCTCGAATAGGTCAATATTATTACCGAGAGTGCTATTAAGTATATAATATATACGGATATCGATATCGACAGTTATAAGTAGAAGCGAGTATTCTTTTATATTGTCCTTGGCTAAAAGGACGACGTGATCCTAGGAAGACTATAGGCCGATATATAGAGGGTCTGTTATATTTACGGGGCCACATAGAGGAGGAGAGGAAAGGAGATGAAGAGAGAGACTTCAGAGTGCTTAATTATTTTCTATCTAAGTGAGGAAAAGCCGTGGTTATTATAGATGTGGTATTGTGGGCCGTTTCGGTCTTCGGGAATATGGAAAAGGGGTTTTAATGTAGATCCATTGCTTACCGTGGGGCCGTGATGAAGATCCCATTTGAATACGAGATTATCTTGCTCTACAGGTGAGATTATAGTGGATTTGTTCCGCAGGTGAGATTATGGCGGATTTGTTCTGCAGGTGAGATTATGGCGGATTTGTTCCACAGGTAAGATTATAGTGAGATTATGGTGGATCTAGGTGCATTAGTTGTGCTCAGGGCACAATTTTATGCACTATAGCACAATTCCAGGCGCTGCTGTATTATTCTTGTGCTGTGGCATAATTCTAGGCGCTATGGTATTATTCTGTATGCTGTGATATAATTCTAGATACTGTAGTATCTCCAATACCCTCCTGTAGACTAACGTCTAATTTATTAGGCTTAGGCTATTACTGTTTATTGTTTGAAGGAAAAAATTGTAAAAACCTCCATTTATTATTTAAGGAAAAAATTAAAACCTTAGTTTATTTATAGAGGAAAAGTATAGTATTAAAAAACCTCGTTATCGAAGGAAAACCCAAAGTTGGATGAAAAACCTTCGTTATTAACCACCTTATTGGTATCTTTCTAAGCCGATTTTATTCTTCTATATATTTAATGTAGGTCCAGTTATAGGCTTTGTTAGGGGGTCTGCTAGCTGATCTTTGGTATTTATATAAATTATTTGTATCTTATTTGATTCAACTAGTTCTCTTATATAGTGGTATTTTATATCTATATATTTTGTTCTTTTATAGAATTCTGCGTTATATCCAAGCTTTATAGCACCTATATTATCTTCTAGAATTATAGGTATATTTATAGGGATATCAAGACCAAGAGCTATATTGAGTTCTATTATAGTATTATAAAGGTAAATCACCTCTTTACTACATTCTGTTATAGCTATGTATTTAGCTTTAGTACTGGATAGAGCAACTGACTTTTGTAGTGTAATACACTAACTTATAAGGTTATTTCCAATTGTAGTTATATATCCTGTGGTGGATCTACGACTATCTATATAGTTACCCCAATCAGAGTCGCTATAGGCTTTTATTATAAGGTTATTATTATTTACCCTATTGTATATTATACCTAAGTCTGGGTATTTGACTAGGTAAGTAAATATATTATCTATAGCATTGAAGTGCTGAATTCTAGGATTTGAGCAGTATCTAGTACAGTATTGTACTGTAAAGGCGATATCTAGTCTTGTTTTCAGTGCTAGGTATAGTAAAGATCCTATATATTGTTGGTATAGAGTTATTTGTTGCTTGGTAGCTTGATCTTTATTATTACCGAGTTTCTTAGTAGGGAGAGGGTTATTCTTTGGTCTTAAGGTTATTTTATTGTATTTCTCTAGTATATTCTTTATATAGTTATTTTGGTATATATGAGGTCTGTTATTTATATAATCCACTAAGATATTTATTCCTAGAAAAGTATTTATTTCTCCAAGAGCTTGTAATTTTATATCGTCTTTTGCCTTATTTATTTGTTCTATTATTTTATCAGAGTTTGGACCTGTTATTATAATATTATCGATGTAGTAGAGGATTATACTCTTAGTAGTTGGGTTTATAAAAGCACCTTCATTGTAGTTAAATACCATGTATCCCAACTTATTTAATATCTTAGATAGATATTTATACTAGAGCCGGGGGGCCTGTTTCAAGCTATAGAGTGCCTTTTTCAGTTTATATACTTTATTGCCTTTTATATTGTTATAGAAACTAGTGGGTAATTGGATGTATATTTCCTGGTCTATATCTATATAAACGAATGCGTTTTTTACATTGTATTGAAGAATTAGCTATTTATTTGATATAGCTATTATAAAGGCCATTCTATATGTCTCTGGTCTATAGACTATGGAGAAGGTTTCTAGGTAATCCAGGAATTCGACTTGGTTGAATCCTTGAACTACCTATCTAGATTTATATTTTATAGTGTTATTGGTATTATTAACCTTCTTCTTATATACCTAACGGCCTCTAAGGGCGTTTCTATCGTCTAGTAAATCTGATAGCTCCTAGGTCTGTTGATTTTCTAGCTCATCTAATTCTTTATATATAGAATTAGTCTACTCTTCTTTTTCAGGTCCATTTATTGCTTGGTTATAAGTGGAAGGCTCTTTATAAGTATCTTTTATTAGGAATATATCAATAGTATTAGTGATATTATTTATTAGGATCCTTTTAAATTGGTTATAGTATTTATCACTTTTTCTAGGAATATCTACCCTTATTTCCGGTGAGAGAGCTATATCTTTATTGGAATTTATACTACGTGTTTAAGACTGTATTATAATTCGTCGGTCTATGTGAGGAAAGGTGCACAGGGTTAGGGTTCAACCCGACCTACTGGATTGGGACTGGTGAGATGGAGACTCGCATCCTGATTGGCTAGCACGAGGCTAGTACGCTCTCACAGCGCAGACCGCATCTTAGATCTTTTCCTCCTTTCCTCAGCTTTCGATTAGCAGAATTGAGTAGTATTAGCAGCGCCCCCGTGCCTCGCCCACGTATTGCTCGTCTCTCACAATCGAAAGCTGAGGAAAGGAGGAAAAGATCTAAGATGCGGTCTGCGCTGTGAGAGCGTACTAGCCTCGTGCTAGCCAATCAGGATGCGAGTCTCCATCTCACCAGTCCCAATCCAGTAGGTCGGGTTGAACCCTAACCCTGTGCACCTTTCCTCACAGTCTATATTGTTATTATTATTATTATTGCTATTATTATTGTTATTGTTATTATTATTGTTATTGTTATTGCTATCGTTATTGTTATTATCCTCTATAACAAAACTATTAGAGGGTTCTTTAGGTTTGTCTATAAGAGGAACGTTATTTATTTGTTTTATTGTAAGAAACTGGCCTTCAAGGATTTTTATATCCTTTAACCAAGTTATCTTCTTATTCTTCAAGCTGAAGATTTTATAGTTATTGTTATTATCGCTATATCCAACTAGGATTCCCTTTTCAGCCTGCGGTTCTAGTTTGGATCTTGTAGGTCCTTTTATTTTATAGTAGGCAATGGAGTCCCAAATCTTTATATTATCTATATTAGGCTTTCTTTGGTATTTCAGCTTATATAGGGTTTTGAAACCAAGAGCACTATAAGGAGTTCTATTATATATATATACTATAGCTAGTATAGCTTCTCCCTAGAGGTATTTAGGTATATTGGACTCAATGAGCATTGCCCGTACCTTTGTCATTATAGTTCTATTTATTCTTTTAGGCAGTCCATTACTTTCGGGAGTATATAGAGGACTTAGCTGTATTATAATACCTTCTTTTTGTAGGTATTTATAGAGGGTTTTATATTCTGTTCCATTATTATATTGGAAGACCTATATTTTATATCCTTTCAAGGTATTTTTAGCCATTGTTTTAAATTCTAAGAAGACGGGAAAGACTTCTGTTTTGTTATTCAACAGCCTTATTTCTAGATATCTAGACTTTTTATCTAGGAAAGTTATAAAGTATTTTTTATTATTGTATGTTGGTATTTTGAACGGACTATAGAGGTCACTAGAGATTTTCTCTATATAGTTATATTGCATCTTGTTATTTTTGCTTATTTTATTTCTCTTATTTGGAAGTTTAGCCTATATACAGATTTTATAGTTTAAATAGTCTATCTTATTGTTATATTTATATTTTATTATAGTATTTTTTATTAGGTTCTGAAGATTCCTTGAGTGTATATGTGCAAACCTTTTGTGAAGGATGTCAAGAGTTATATTTATTGTATCGGTTATTGGTTCAGCAGGTAGGAAGTATAGACCTTGTCTTATATTGGCCCTAGTTATTATATCATTATTATTATTTGTAATTATAAGGGCATTATTTCTACCGATCTAAAGGATATTGGGTGGTAGTGTAGTTGTAGCTATTATATTGATTCCGATTTCCGGAATGTAGTAACACTTTCTTAGTATTACAATTTTATTCGTATTAGAAAAGCGTATTTTTATACTTCCTTCGCCTTAAACGTTTAGAGTCTTTGCTTTGCCCCAACTAATAAGGTTATTTATTCGTTTATAAGAGAAGAACCAAGATCTATTAGTTATTATATATACTGTTGCTCTAGTATTAAAGATAAAGTTATTCTTATATACAATCTGATTCCATTTCCCCAAAGACTTAATATAAGATTTCATTGCTTCCTTTAGTTGCAAACCAAGATTTAGAACTGTAGGATTATTAGTTATAGTTATTAGCTAAGGGTTATTGTTATTTACCTCGAGTGCCTCGTCGATAGAGTTATCTATTGTATCGTCTTCTACCTTTAAAGAGGTTTCCAAGCCTTCGTTAGAGTCTTCTTTCGAGGACTCTTTAGAGCTTTTTACGCTATAGGTAGCTATTATAGCGTATATTTTTTACTCTCTTTTATCCTAAGGATGTTTTTCCTTCTAAGTTTTCTTCTGAACCCTATTACCATCCTTTGGTTTGGAATGGTCTTTCTAGCCCTTTGGGGCTTTCTTAGGGTATAGAAAAGTATAGTCGGATTCCCTATAGCCACGCAGTTTGCAGTATCTGTAGAATAGCGTTATAGTTTTCTTCTTTTTCCAGTCTTTGATGTACTGGACTGTTTTGAAGCTAGAGACTTTAAGTCTCTTTGCCTTGTCTAATAGATTTGCTATTAGTGTGACGGGCTGAGCCCAGTGCAGGCCTTGGCAACCCTCGGCCAACCCTTGACAAGTATAGACCACTGACCTACTGGATGGATGAAGCTATTCCTAAATCTCAACCACCGAAGATTCTAGCAAGACGCCAGGGCCACCATATACAAGGATAAAGACGCCTAGAGAGTCCCAAGAATCTTCTATCTTTCCTTTCTCTCCTCAAGTTCAGTATACTTATAGAGTCGCCATCAGATAGTTGCAATATACTTCTAAAGCCGTTATATTATACTGAACTTCCCCTTCGACGAACCCGACGAAGACGGCAATTGACTGCTTTTTAGCGGTCGACGACGACAGACCTTTCGCCGCTACCCCGACCGGCGGACACTGTATAGATAAATTAGATCCCTCTTCTAATAGCAGTTAGTAGGGATAGAGACCTTAGTCCAAGGGAGCCAAATAGTCTAGACTACCGGAAGAAACTATCGAGAGAGAGAGAATCGATAGTCGAGATATCTACCGAACCTTAGGAGGGCTAGCTGCTATAGCTAGTAAATTAGCTAGTCGAATAGTTTACTACTATTCGAGTAGAGTAGGCGAGAGAGAGAGAGCACTTCGTACAATAGCTAGCGGAAATTCGGGTAGAATAAGCAAGCGAATACGAGGCAAGTCGAGAGTAGATCCGAGTCCTCTAATAGAACCTTGTCTCTATCTAGAACCTCGTCTCCCCTACCCCCGCGATCACGGTACCGACTTTAGGCAGTAATACCCCAACGACCAACTCCCCTATACCTACATTAGATATAGCCGGCGCCCCGAGGAAGAAGCCGCTCCTTCCTAACCCGCCTAAGTTCGACGGGCTATACTCTAGTTTCTATACCTAGTACTTGGAGATAAAGAACAAACTAGTAGTAGATAGCCCGGTAATAGGATCCCTATTAGACTAGTTTACCTATATCTACTCGAGGCTAGAAAGAACGGCCTAGAATATAACCGTTGTATTTATTGAGAGAGGCGGCGGCGATAGTATATATTGCCCCCAACGGTTCCTAATATACCTGAACAAGTATTATAGGGACTCGAACGCTTAGGCGAGGGCTATCGACTGTCTCCGAACGCTATAGTAGAAGGAGAATAAAAGCTTTAGAGCTTTTCTACCTAAATTCGAGAGGGAGCTTGCAGATAGTAATAGCGGAAGTTAGATAGATAAAGTTCGGATTAACTACCTAGAGGGAGCGTTAAATACAAAGATATAGGAATGCTTGGTTAGCTACCTAAATATCTCTATAAACTATACTAAGTTTATTAGAATACTCTATATACTTAGATCGAGGATCGATAGCCTTAAGTTAGCAAGAAAGAGGGATAGTATCCGGTTAAAGTCCCCCTAGTTCAATTAGAAGGCCTTGAGGCCGGTAGCTAAACTAGCTATATAAATTAAGGGAGTGGATAGGATAGACTAGGAACCCTCCAATGCTATAAGGATCAACTGTAGGGCCCTAAGGAAGGGCGAAGGTATAAGACGGCAAGTAAAATTAAAGGATACCGAGGAAGGAGAGCCTTATTATAGGAAGAGACTCTACTATCGCTATAGAAAACCTAGTTATATTGTAGCTACCTGCCGATAGGCATCTAAAGGACGTCTATAGCGCTCTCGCAAGACCTAGGTCGATCGGGCTATACCTACTGCCTACAAAGATATAGCTGACGACTATAGCCAATCTAGAAGTTCGCTAACTGATTAGTCGGATAGCGAGTTGGAAAATAAATAGCCTCTAGCGGAAGTTGTTATTAGAGGTACTAGAAGGCTAAAATAGCTTGGAAAAAAGCCGAGGAGAAGATAGATGGGCTACTATTCTATATTAACTTAGGAATAAATAGAATTAAGTTTATTAAAGCCCTTATTGATACTAGTTGCCTATACTATATAACGATAAGTAAGACCCTCTTCAACTGCCTATACCTTCTATATATCTATATTAAACCCCGGGACCTCGAATAGGTCAATATCGTTATCAAGAGCGCTATTAAGTATATAATATATATAGATATCGATATCGACGGTTATAAATAGAAGCGAGTATTCTTTTATATCGTCCCTAGCTAGAAGAACGATATGATCCTAAAAAGACTATAGGCCGATATATAGAGGGTCGTTATCTCGTCTATAGAAGGGCGACTCTATATTGGTATAAGTAGGCTAGTTATCTAGAATAGGAGCTATAATAAGGGTATCAAGCTTAACGTTTCCTAGTAAATAGCTAGTATATTCGGTGCCTTTATAAAGAGAGCAAGAAGGTCTCCCCCTAGTTAGAGGGGAGCTGTATAGATATTTGCTGTAAGCCTAGAAGATATTAAGAAAGTGTTGGCTCCGAAGAAGTATAGCGACCCCCGTTAGAAGTTACCTAAGTACTATTACAAGTTCCTCCTATTATTCGACCGGGCTATAGCTAATAAATTGCTACTATATCGGCCTGGTATAGACTACGAGATCCCGCTATTGAGCGACGAGTCTGGTTAGGAAAAGTAGCCACTATAGGGGCCGCTATACGGGATATCCTGTAAGGAACTGATTGTCTTGTAGAAAACCCTAATAGAACTATTAAATAAGAATTTTATTCGAGCTAGTAGCTCTCTAGTAGCTATACCGATATTGTTTGCGAAAAAGCTAGGAGGTAGCCTCTAATTCTATATCGACTACTATAGTTTGAACGCTATTATAAGGAAGGACCGTTACCTACTACCCTTGATCTACAAGACACTATAGTCTTTAGCGAAGGCGAAGTAGCTTATAAAGCTAGATATTATTGTAGCTTTCTATAAGATCTATATTAAGGAGGGCGACAAGTAGAAAATAGCTTTCTAGACTCGTTATAGCTCGTTTAAATACCTAGTTACCCCTTTTGGCCTTACTAGAGCCCTAGCGACCTTCTAGCAATATATTAACTGCGCTCTATAAGGATATCTAGATAAGTTTACTTTAGTATATCTAGACGATATATTGATCTATTTGGATAGATCTCTCTCGGACTATAGGAAGAAGGTTAAGAAGGTTATATATAGACTCCTTGAGGCTAGCTTATAAGTCGATATCGATAAGTGCAAGTTCGAGGCTAAGATAGTTAAATATCTTGGCTTTATTATAGATGCTAGGAAGGGTATCTATATCGATCTAGAAAAGGTTAAGGCTATAGAACTCTAGTAGCGCCCTAAGACTATAAAGGGAGTCTATAGTTTTATCGGCTTCGCTAACTATTATAGGGAATTCGTCCTTAACTTCTTGACTATAGCTGCCCCTCTAGTTGTATTGATAAAGAAGGGTATGCCGTTCCTCTAGATAGACGAGTATAAGAAGGCCTTTAAGGATCTTAAAGTACTGCTTATTAGCGCCCTAGTATTAGCCTAATAGGACCTAGACTAGAAGATAGTACTCGAGATAGACTCCTCTAGCTATATAACGGGCGGAGCACTCTTCTAGTACGACGATAACGGCCTCCTATACCCTATAGCCTTCTTTTTAAAGAAGAATAACCCTATAGAGTGCAACTACCCGATCTACAATAAAGAGTTGCTAGCTGTAATACGTTGTCTAGAGTACTGGGATATGGAGCTGCGGAGTGTACCCTCCTTTGAGATCTAGACGGACTATAAGAACCTCGAGTACTTCTAGAAGAAACGCTAGCTAAGTGAACGATAGGTCTGATGGGTAGAGATCCTTGCCTACTATAACTTTATACTAAGATATCGACCTAGTAAAGAAGTAGTGGTCCTAGACGCGCTTTTGAGGAGGGAATAGGATATACCTGTAGACGACTATAACGAAAGGCTAGTAGGGAGATGTTTCTAGCTTTTAAAGATCAAGAGAGGGCGCGTTACGATATACTAGGGGCAAGTTAACGCCCTACTAGGGAACTCTACCCCGTTACCTAGGTAAATAGCTATAAAGATAGGCGACCAAGACGGGCTGTACAATAAACCTGCGGATAGGACGGACCCTCCCTTCAACCCTTTTAATAGGGAGCCCCTTAAGGAACTCTAGAATGAAGGCTTGAAGGCTAATAACCGGTACTAGCTACTATATAGGATAGTATAGAGAGGCGAGAGGTAGATCCTGCTGCAATAGGGACTCCCTATCTCTATCTCGGAATATTCATTCGACAAGGGTAGCCGCCTCTATTGGAGGGAACGAATCTAGATCCCCTATTACAAACCGCTATAGATATAAATTATTTAGGAAACCTACAATTCGCCCCTTGCTAGCTACCTAGGTAGAGACTTTACTAAATCCCTTATTAGTAGGAAATATATATAGCTAGGCCTTAGCCAAGATATATACCGGTTCCTAAGGAACTGCAATATATATAGAAGGTTAGCTATATAGCGGGAGAAGAAACAGAGCCTTCTAAAGCTACTGCTAGTACCCGATAGGATATAGAACGAGTTGTCTATCGACTTTATTATAGATCTACCCCCTTCTAAACCGAATTAAGCGACCAACCTTATAGTAATTATAGATAGGCTATTCAAGGGAGTAATCCTCGAGCCTATAAAGGAAACTACTATAGATGCCGTTGCTAGTTAGTTGGTTATAGGGCTAATCCGCTACTATAGGTTACTATATACGATCGTATCCGATAGAGGCCTACAGTTCGTTAGCTTGATATAGGAACGAGTCTACAAACTATTGGGCATTATAAGGACGCTCTCTACTATATACTATCTAGAAACCGATGGCGCTACTAAAAGAATGAACCAGGTCGTCGAACACTTCCTCCGATGCTTCGTAATGTACTAGTAGGAGAACTAGGCCGAGTTAACCCCCGTCGTGATACTAGGAATTAACAATCGCGACAATATATCTACTAGGATAAGCCCTTTCTTCGCTATATACAGGTACTATATCGACCTTCTAGATATGCCTATAGGTAGGGGCGAAGAGGGCCCCCTCTAGATAGAGGGATAGTTACTACTAGCGAGAGGGGAGGCGTTTATAGTACAACTTCTATAAGCTATAGAATTTGTATAAGCCGCAATGGCCTCTATATAGGAACGATAGGAATACTATGCCAATAAGGGTCGTTAAGTAGCGGAGTAGTTCCGAAA
Organism: Madurella mycetomatis; assembly: GCA_022530565.1. Taxonomy (NCBI): domain Eukaryota; kingdom Fungi; phylum Ascomycota; class Sordariomycetes; order Sordariales; genus Madurella; species Madurella mycetomatis. The sequence goes on along the minus strand of JAJTVB010000003.1, from coordinate 5,204,904 downwards.
AGGGGATAAGGTATAGCTATAGCTAAAGAATATACGGACCGATAGACTGTCGAAGAAGCTTGACTAGCTTAACGCGAAGTATACTGTTACCAAGCTGATCGGGTTGTATGCCTACTGCCTCGATATACCTCCTGGAATCTACCTAGTCTTCTATATCTCCCTGCTAAAAAGAGCTGTAGAGGACCCGCTGCTGTTATAATAGTAGGACGATATGCAACTAGCCGCTATCGTCGTGGAAGATATAGGCAAAAAGGAGTGGTATATGGAAGAAATCCTGGTAGCGAAGAAAGCCGGTAGGGGATATAGGGTGCTAGTTAGATAGACTGGATATGCCCAACTAATGTAGGAGCTGCTTAGTAGCTTCTTGGAGACCGAGGCCCTAGACTGCTTCGAAGCTAGGTACGGCCCTATTACCGCCGTCCGATTAGAGGGAAGACGACGCGCTATACGCCTAGCCTAGGAGGGGGGTAATATAACGGGCTGAGCCTGGTGCAGGCCTTGGCAACCCTCGGCCAACCCTTGACAAGTATAGACCACTGACCTACTGGATGGATAAAGCTATTCCTAAATCTCAACTACCGAAGATTCTAGTAAGACGCTAGGGCCACTATATGTAAGGATAAAGATGCCTAGAGAGTCCTAAGAATCTTCTGTCTTTCCTTTCTCTCCTCAAGTTTAGTGTACTCGTAGAGTCGCCATTAGATAGTTGCAATACACTTCTGAAGCCGTTACAATTAGGCTTTCCTAGTTATAGGCTATAGGGTTAACCTGCAGGCTCTAGGTAACCTGAGCTATAAAAGCTTTAAATTTAGGTTTAAGATTTTGTAGGAGCTAGGCTATATTTGCAATTTCGGGCATTTTTAAGTCTTGAGCAGCCAGGTTATCCAATAAGGACTTCAGCTTACTTATATAGGCCTCAATAGATTCGAAATCGGACTGTATAGTCTAATAGAACTACTAGAGTAATAAGTATTTGCTTGTAAACCTATTGGAATTATAGAGGTCCTTTAGCGTTTTCCAGGCTTCAAAGCCAGTGGAACAAGCCTGTATATGATTGGCCGTATTGTATTCGTACAGTAGGATTATATCCGCGAGAGCTTTCTCTTGGATTCGGTCCTGAGTGTTATCTAGGCTTTGGATTGCTTCCTAAAGACCTTCGTGTAGTAGGTACGCCCGTGCTATTATTGCCTAGCCCTGATAATTCTTAGAGCTCTTGAGCTTAGTTATCTGCCCGAGCTTTGTAGCTATATTGGGCGAAAAGTTATGGTATATTATGCGGTCGAACTCGCAGCCTTAGAGGCAAATCAAGACGATAGTGTTATATTATCCAACTTGACTATTGAGTCGGAGAAAACTGTCCCCTAAGGACCAGGGCCCTCTGATCGGAGGAGGTCACGTGACAGGACACCCTGCCGCTGGATTCGGCAGGTGGGGCCAATTTCTTTCGAACTATAAGTAGGGCTATCTAGGCCATTTGACTTAAAACAAGAATCAATCAACCTTTCTACACAGTCTTTTGCAGCTGCTTGCAAAGCCACTCTTATGTACGCAGTGCGCTCCCTCTAAGCAGAGGGAGCCCTACTCGCATATATTGTTTTGATCCTTGTCCAGTCCCGGGAACCCAGTTTGTTGTAGCGCTGCCTTGGACCGTCTTATCTATCTTGTCTATCTTGCCTGGACACTTGTCACTTTATTACCTCCCCTCTTTTGTTGCTGGGTTGTAGGTATAGATATATATTTCTGTACCATTTTAAATGGGGGCTTTGTTGGGAAGGAGCGAAGCTCTAGGTCTAGATGGGACTGCCGGACTTGTTATCTCACGACAAGCACCATTGACACTGCCCAGGATGGTTCGTACGAACCAGTCCAGACGGCGCGCACCTCTAAGGAAGATTGCTTCTATTAGGCACTATGTATCTCGTCAAAATTCGTTAACTTCCTCGGATTAGTCAGCGCTAGTTGGAAAATCCTTCGACTAATCCTTGTAACGTCGCTCGGCCTAATATCGCTAACGAGTCGTGGACTCGAAAGGATATAGGGAACGGCGTAGTAGATAGCTTCATCCTTGGTATAGGCGCTATATTAGGAAGGATCCCAAGTGCTTTTAGAACTTGCTACTTCTCCTAACTAAAAGGAGACGGAGTATAAAAATATATTGGAGGAATCTAGAACTATTCGACAATAGATATTTGATTGTTATTACCAAGATTGTTAGTAGCTATAACATTACACTTTTCAATTTTCTTTGCTAATAGCCGGCCCCAAGACCACTTGGACTCCTAGTACCTTAGCCGCTACTTTCGATACTTAGCTGGAATTGTCGGCTAAAACACCCTCTATTAGAACTTCTCCCTCTAAGCAGATAAATATAGATTCTCTCGTCAATATACCGATAATCGCTGCTGTCGGGTTTTCGTCCCCCAAGGACTTCGGTCTGTCTACTCTCTTCAACGGCAACTGGATTATAGAATACCTCGAGTACTTTGAAGACGCTTATAATGACTATCGAGTTACTACCGACAAGGATAAGATATATCGTTAGGAACGCTAGTACGATATAGATATACGAGCTATTGTTAAATCTATTAAAAGACGAGTTACTATATAGAGAGGGTTTCAAGCCTAGCTATATAGTAACTAGAAGTTTAACGATCCTCGCTAAGATAAGAATATTAGGGCCAAGCTTTAGACCTTCTATATATAGAAGATCGAATCAACTATATCTACCTTGGTCAACGCCTTGAAAAAGTAGGATTGTCTTATCGCTCGTCTATCTATCGAGAAGGAGACTACGACTAGAGAGGCTATAGCTAGCCTATTCTAGACTAAGCTAAGTAATCCCTTTTAGCTTATCTTCCTTTAGCAAGGAAAAGAGGAGGAAGAGATTATAGAGATAGACTATAATATATTTTGCAATTGGATTCTTAAGATTGCGAAGAAAGGCTTTAGTATAGATAGGCGATTTGATAAGGCCAAGGTTAGCGATACTACCAAGTCGCGGACTGTTACTTTCGCCTCCCCTACCATCTTAAGAGAAGAGGAGCCCGAATCTAGGACCGTCTCTCCCTCTAACTAGATGGATAGCGACCTAGAAAAGATAATTGACGACTTCAAGACCCTTGCAATCTAGAGATCGCAGCTTAAGGAGGTTCAGCGATAGTTAGACGGCCTCTAGAACGTTAGGGTATACATCAATACCTAGTAGATCGAGGAGCTTAGCACTCTCGTTATATAGCGCTATAGATAGGGTAGAACCAGCTCTAGTACCTATCGATCAAGCTTAGCGACCTAGAATAGCAACTGCTACTACTATAACAAGCCGGGCTATATAATTATAGAATGCCATATCAAAATGGCGGACCAGTCCTGTAGCTTGGCCTACTGGAGCACCAATCGCGAGTAGTTCCTTGGGTTAGAGCTAGACCGTTCCTATCGACTAATTAAGAAGGACGTTATAGACGCTATCAACGGTATACAAGCGGAGATTGCTAATCTTGTTCGAGCCTATATATCCCTCATCCCTAGCTATAGTAGCTACAAGGCCTACTAGAAGTGGTATATAGAATATAAGGATGTCGAGGGCAGGCTGTATAGGCTTAACCTTAACTTCCTTGGGGACAAGACTATACCCATCGTACCTTCTCCAGATACCCTAGCCCTAAGGACTTCAGTTAACTATTTAGCCCTCTATATAGATGGAGACAAGTCTATCTTTAACTATATAGAGCCTAGATACCTCAATTTCTTTACAATACAAGGTAGTCCCCGCACTCTAATTCAAAAGATAGTTCCAAAGATAGAAGAGCAACTAGAGGATTAGCTAGCGGCTGAATAGGCAGTCGAGGGTAACTCCCTAGAGACCTAGAATATCAAGAGAGCTCGAGTAGAGACGGACTTCGATAATAAGACTCGCGAAAAAGAGAAAAATAAAGGTCTACGAGTTATCCTTACCCTAGTGCGCCAATAGTCTTCCTCTAACTAGAGGGAGAATACTACTAATGACGCCTTAGTTCCCTCTAAGAACCCTAGAGAGAAGAAGACGGCTCATTAGAAGGGAGACGAGTAGAGACTATAGGTCGACCAGTTAGTCGAGAAGACTATATCGGTCAAGGCATTAGTAACGATAGAAGACCTTATTAAGGCGTTTCCTGCCTATTAGATAGCTCTAATTAGCTATATTGTATAGCTCTCTAGTAGGCTCGAGGTCATCGAATATAAAGGCTCTAGCACGCTAGCTCTAGACCCTAGTCCAGCTCTAAAGGGAAGAGGAGAGTCGTCAACCGTTAGGACCAATTTAAACCGGATTACAACCGTCTCTCCCCCTGAATAGATAAGGCAGACCATTCCTATATTATATAGGATCACTAACGATAGAGCTTATAGACTTGTTTATAGTAGATTCTAGGAGCAACTCTATCTCAACTAAATTATAGGCCCCGTTCACGAAATGGCAGATAACTTAATAAAGACGCTAATCAATTAGCTAACGCTTAACTAGAAGAGCGAATTAGGTATCGTTACTTGTATATACCTATTGCCATCGTTATATATCAACTTTAAGTCCTATATCTCGGATAAAGAGCTCGCTCTCCTCGACTCTAGATCGGAATACAACTATATCTCGACAAGGATCGCCTTTAAATATACCTTGCCGGTATAGAAGACAAAGATTGTCTTACAGGGTCTTTATAGGTCTCGTCCGTTTATTAGGGAAATGTAGGCAAAGGTTTATCTTATAGGGCGTTAAGTTATAGTACACTTCTTTATTCTTCTAAATAAAGATAGCACTTACAATATCCTCCTTGGGATACCATTCTTCAAGGATACCAACCTTACTTTCGACTTTAAGGGTAGACGACTAGTCTCCGCCAATATCACGATAGTAGACAAGATTATTAAAGCCTATATCGTCTTATAGGAAACGGTTAGGAGGACAAAGACGACTTAACAGGTTATTTCTATATTTAAGGGATTGGTATAGATAGAGAACGAAATCTCTAACTAGATAGATCTTAAGGAAGGAGATATACCCGTTAGCTTCTTGGACGACGCTACTAGTCAAGTACTCTAGACTCTCTTCCTTGAATATTCTTCTTTACCCCTTATTGACCGCTTCTTTTCTTACTTTTATTCAATTCAATAACCTTCTCCCTCTAGTTGGACAACAAGACGTCGGAAATAGCGGGAATTTAAGAAGGCATTATATTCCTTTACGATATAGAAGATAGTAGCCAACAAGGTTCGACCTATTAATAATATACTATCGGATAGTTCAGTCCTGGAAGGAGATCTATACTAGTATAAGAAGCGTTTGGCCGCTATAGAGGCGAAGATACAATTCGGGTCCAAATAGGACAAGCTTATTACCCTATAGTTTAGCAATATCCTAGAGGGTTCTCGTCTTATACCAGGGAGACTTAACAAGATCCTTAGGAAGGTCAAGGACATTTTAAACGATATAGAGATCGAGATATTTATCTAGATCCTATATAACAGGGAAGCTACTTTAGTATAGGAATTCTCGGAATATAGGCGGATTAATAAAGACATTGCTCCTCCTTAGTCTATCAAGACAATCCCATACAAGGTATAGAAGTCTAAGAATATCCTAATCCCTAAGCCTCTACTACCTAAGGTTATTGAGCTCCTATAACAACGACTATAAAGAGGCATCCTTGAAGAAGGCTATAGAGCGTATACCAATAACTGGTTCCTAGTTATCAAGAAGGATAGTGGTCTACATCTCATCAACGATACTTAAAAGGCCAATAAGGTCACGATCCGAGATACCTTTATACCGCCTAGTTGTAAGGAATTTAGCAAGGATTTTAGGGGATATCTACTACTTTCGTTACTAGATATCTTCTCAGGATACAACTACATCACCCTTGACGAGAAGAGCAGAGATTTAACGACCTTTTCGACTCCTATTGGCCTACTCCGCTTCACGACATTGCTATAGGGTAGTACAAATTCGCCAGCCCAGTTCCAAAGAGCTATAACTTGTATTTTTAATAACCTAATCCCTAATATCTGCCAAGTCTATTTAAACGACATCTACATTCGAGGACCACGCCACGATTATAGCGGCTCTCTAACTAGAGAAGGCCTTCGCCTTTATATAGTAGAGCATCTTCAAAATATTGATATAGTATTATTAAATGCCGAGCTAGCTAGGGCTACTATTGTGGCTATTAAGTCTCAGTTTTACTAACGCAAGGCTATCCTCCTTAGATACCTGTATACTCTAGAAGGTCGGTTGCCAGATGAGAGCAAGGTTATAAAGATATATAAATAGACCTCTTATAGGGATATCAAGGACGTTCAAGCTTTCTTAGGACTTGTTAGGTTTTATAGGATTTAGATCCAAGGCTTTGCCATTATTGCCCGGCCTCTCTATCTCCTAACCAGGAAAGACGCTAAGTAGGTATAGAACGAGACCTATTAGAAGGCAATAGAAACCCTTCAACAGTATATTACAACGGCCCTAGTGCTTGCTACACTAGTCTATAATAATAATCGATATAGGGACGTTTTCCTTATAACGGACGCCAGCCTAGAAGGTTAGGGCGGTATAATTGAGTAGACTAGACCGGATTTGAAGCGTCATCCTTGCCGATTCGAAAGCAGGATATAGTCAGACGCTAAGAAACAATACGATACTACTAAACGAGAGCTTCGAGGGATACTTTACCTCCTCAAGCGATTTCGTCGATATCTATTTAGCATTCACTTTATTATCGAGACAGACGCTTTAGTCTTGGTCTACTAACTCAATAGAGCAGCGAGTAATATACTAGGGGCACTTATAATGTAGTGGATTGCCTGGATTCGTCTCTTCGACTTCGATATAAAGCACATCCCTAGTTCCAAGAACGCTATAGCCGATTCTTTGTCCCAAAAACCTCCTAGTCCCTCTAACTAGATAGAAAAGGACTATAAAGAAGATATAGATAACTAGATAGATGCTCAGATCTTCACTTAGACGATTGCTAAGGCCGATAAAAGTGGTAGTCTTATCCCGCAGGAACTTGCCGAGGGCTATTCAGAAAAATCGCGATAGATCGCCCGATACTTGACGACACTGTCCGAGCCGACCTACATCAAGCCTATATAGAAACAACGACGATTTAAAAAAGAGGCTCTAAAGTATATCGTTGAAGGAAAACACCTGTTTCTTCGACCTCGTATATCTAACTAGAGACCTCGGCGCATTGTAGATCTGCTAAATGATCAATGGAAGGTCTTCGTTATATATTACAACGAGGTTGGCCATTATAGACGGGAAAGCATGTATCGACGAATCACGGACCACTACTATTGGAAGGGTATATATACCGATATCGATAAATATATCAAGATATATAAGTAGTATTAGATATAGTCACCCAAACGTTTTGATGATCCGGCGATCTATATCATTGCAAACGCTTCCTAGCCCTTCTCTATCTAGAACCTAGATATCTAGTATATCTAGCTTAAGAATCGACGGACAGGGTACCTCTTGGAAGCACGCTACAACGTCACTAGGTTTGTTGAAGCTATTCTAATAATAAGGAAACTGGCTCAGTCTATCGCGGACTTCATCCGGCGATCGATTCTACTTCGATAGGGCCTTCCAATGCGTATCATTGTTGATAGAGGTTCTAAATTTAAGGGAGAGGCATAACAGATCCTTATAGAGATATCGATCCAATATATATCCATTTCGCTATACAATTCAAAGGCAAATGGAACCTCCAAGGCAGGGTATATCCCCATCATTTCGTCGTTGGCAAAGATAATAGATAGGACAGGCTAGAACTAGGAGACGCTACTGCTATATATACTTATAGCGGACAGGACTACTATCTGCAATTCGACTAGATTCACCCCCTTCTTCTTGGTATATAGCTACAACCCGATCTTCCCGATCGAAAACGATGTTCCTTTATGGCAATTGCTTAATTAGAAAAGCGTTATCTCACTCTATATAGAGGGGCAAGAGAAATAGAAAGACGCTACAATGCGCCTGATTGAACTGAAGATCAAAGTTCTTCAATACAACATACACAATATGGACGTCGTGGCGGATCGAGTCAACGTACCCCAGGAGAAGCTCGCAAAACGGAGAGATACTATTGGCAGGCATTGGCTTAGGCCAAAAGAGGGACAGGTCAACGAGGGCGATCTCGTTCTAGTCTACAATATAGCTCGAAGGATCGATATAAGTACATCTCGCAAATTCCAGTACCGCTAGAAGGGCCCGTTCATTATCTAGGAGGTCAAGCCCAATAATATCTACCTCTTAAAGACGCTTGATAGCGTCCTAATCAAGAGCCCCTTTATAGCTAACAGAATCAAGAAGTTCTTTCGCCTTGATAGGGTTCTTATATCCAAGGACAGGGAGCCCATATAGCCGGGAGGAAAGCCAATTGAACCGCCCTTCACGTTAGCGCCTCCAGCTCCTAAAGCGGATAATATAATCGACCTAGTGGAATTACCGATCCTACAGGAAACTTCTAGCCAAGTAGACAAGGACGACCCTCTAACCAGGCGGGATCGAGAAGAGAGCGACCAAGTTTATAAAGAAAAACTACGATCTTACTCGAAACCTAGACTAGTAATCGAACTTAAAAGAGGCAAACCTCCAGGATTTTAAGATATAGACAAGGCAAAAAGAGGGAAGAATGCCCTACAAATAGGTAGCTGATACCTGGTTCCCGAGGCGAGGGGAGCAGGACTATTGATTAGATACTGTAGATTAGATAGAGAGGTTCTTGTCCCGCACTCTAGATAGATATCTAGAGTAGGTTTAGAAAGCCTCAACAACAAGCAACAATATTCAATACAACTGAACCACACCCCCTGTACAATCCTTTCTGTATCAAATGGTAGCTGCGACTTAGAGCCAGTGCCTCTACCATTATACCATCATACTATCAATCTACCATTTGATTCAATTCAAATCAATCGCTTTAAAGCGACCCAGATCGATCCAGCGCTTCCGCAATTGCCCCGCCCGACCAACCGACTCGATCGAGCGACGCGCCCAGCAAAAGCCAGGAAAAATCCACCAGGGCATCGAATCTAGCCGAATCATCAGATTCCATCGGTTCTAACCAGATCGTTAGATTCTATTGAATCCAGCTAATTCGACCAATTCGATCGAATTCGACTGCCCCGTGCAAGCGACCCTCTTACGGCCCTGACGAACTTGGGTAATTAGGCCCGTATAGAACTAAGCTTCCACTAGCGAATTTGACTGCCTTGTCAATTCGCCCCGCGCAAGCGATCCTCCTACAGTCCTGACGAACTTGGGTAATCAGGCCCGCTTAGGCGATAGCTTCTACCATCCCGCGCAAGCGATCTCCTTACGGCCCCAGCGAACTTGGGTAACTGGCCTGCTATAACGACCGCTTCTACTAGCGAATTCGACTGCCTTATCAATTCGCCCCGCACGAGCGATCTTCTTATAGCCCCGGCGAACTTGGGTAACCGGCCTGCATTGAAGAAAGCTCCTACCAATCCGACAAGTACGCTACCCGACCGACGAGCCTTTTGCTAGGTTATCGCCAGTCGCCTAAGATAGCCCAATCTATTCTCTACTCCCCTATATAGAAATTGGTGGACGAACTTCTTGAAGAGGTGAAGATACTGAAAGTACAGCTCTATGGTCAACTAGTCCACCTAGTTAAGGAACTTCGCTATAAGAACCGACGCCTGAAGGCTTAGGCTAAAGCTCTTTAGCAGGCCAATCAGGCTTTGACCAAGGAAAACGACAAAGTTAGCCAGGAAGTCGGCCACTTGCGCCAGGAAATTTAACGCCTTCGTGGCCCGCCTGGCTTACAAACCTGCTACAAGTGCCATATAGACTTTGCCAGCTGTGACGACCTGTTCGAGCACGTCTACGCTAACTGTTGTCGGCCGTCTTCGAGAGCCAACGGCCCGTGGCGCCAGCCAGTTGTTCTGACAACCACGAATTCGAATACTGCCTGGGAAACGCGTTTTCCAGCGTTGCCAGCGATTTCAGCTAGTTCTACGAATTCGACCACTTCGACTGCCCCGACAACTGCCAGCCAGCCGACAACCCACCCGACGACCCACCTGACTGCCTAGCCGTTACCCTCTTCTATACACGCCTAGTTGATTGCTTCTATACGCGCTCAGCCGACTGCTCAGTCGACGGCCCAGCCAGTTGCCTGCTAGCCGACAAGTCAGCTAGCCGCCTAGCCGACAGCCCAGCCGCGTGCCCGGTCAGCCACTTCCACTTGCGACTGCCGAACCTGTGGCTCAGTCTTCGAGTCCAGGAACAGACTGTTCGAGCACCTACAAACCAAGGCCCACGCCCGACCTTCTAAGAATACAGGCTTGGACTTGAAGTCACTACTAATGAGCAAGACTGGAAAAACGAGTGGGAAGACGATCTAACTGGACTTGAGTCATGTATTGGCACTGATTGCTAGTATGGTTCAGCCAAGTCAATCGTGACGAGGGCCACTTGCAGTGAGGACACTAGGACATAGTGAGGGCACTGCTTTTCCTTATATCCCGGCATATGATACCTGGTTCCCGAGGCGAGGGGAGCAGGACTATTGATTAGATACTGTAGATTAGATAGAGAGGTTCTTGCCCCGCACTCTGGATAGATATCCAGAGTAGGTTCAGAAAGCCTCAACAACAAGCAACAATATTCAATACAACTGAACCACACCCCCTGTACAATCCTTTCTATATCAGTAGCCCTACAAATTCTATTACAATATCTCTCCATCTATTCCTTGACAATAGCGTTAAAATCCACGGTTATAGATTGTCCTAGTTCCTCATTATACGCTTTCGTCAGCAACCAGTCTTTAGACCATCCAGCCTACATATACGCAAGCTTCTTATTGCTAGACCATTCGCTACCTACTGCCCAGAAGCACTTCTTATCGGTAAAGAGGCAATTTCCACAACAGCCGCCTTCAATATCAGGATGTAATATATAGCCATAGAAGGGCCACATTATATACACTCGAGTCGGAGTAACCGAATCTATAGGGTAGAAGATCTCGGTCGTCGATCAGGAATAAGTCAGCTCGCAGCTCTTGTATAGAATCGCGTTCCTATCTTTCAGATTAGTCACCGACTAGTCAAAGGGATATAATACTTACCTTCCACCTTAAGCCTGGACAAAGATCCTATTAGCACGATAGTAGCGACAAGAGGCAGCCTTATAGAACCAACGACCGAAGTAAAGCCCGTTATACTTCTCGATAAAAATGGTCTTCTAATAAGAGATCTAGAACTAGGGCTTCTTCTTCTACCTATCTAGAATCAACGGAGATAGGCTTAGAGCGTTCTATAGCCGACATTGGCTATCTATACTAGATATAAAGCGCCAGCCAATATAAGGGATGGCAGTATCGAGTAGAGGGTAAAACCAGATATAGGACAAAGCTGTAAAATGGGCTAGGGATATCTCCTCTAGCTCAATAGCGTCGTCTAGTTTAACGGGATTATCGGTACTAGGACGGACTACCCAAATGTACTTGCAGGGAGCGTCTATAAGACAACGAGGAACGAGAGTTAAGTCGATAGGGCGATCGGACAAATAAGGAATCAAGGGAGCGAGCTCAAGGTCGATAACGCCGTCCTCCTAGCGCGCTTTCTCATCTTCCTAGGGAAGGGCCATCTGAGTATTGTTATATAAATCTACTAGCTAGAGCAATATATAGATTCGAAAGGGAAGTAGAAGAGGGAAGGAGAGGTCTATTTAACCTACTTAAATCCTCTATCTCCTAACTATCAAGGTATATAACTTCGTCTAAATAGAGGGAAGGAGCGACCTACTTGCCTCTTTGTTTACTATAAACCAAGGAAGATACCCGTCGCATTAAGAAGGTGCTCTCCTACCACCCCTCCATTCGACCCCTCGATCCTCGCCGCGAAACCAGTTCCACCTAAGCACCTAGAACGCGATCACTGCAATTGTAGCACGACTTTTCATTTTTCCTCGATAAACTCCGCATTCGCCCTCTAACTAGAGGGAGTATATATTGCCCACTATATAGAGAGAAGGATCAGTCCTGGCTCGGCCGCGTTCTACAACTCCTATCCCTCGTTTAGTTTCTTACCCGATCTAGCAAGGCAGCGCCTATAGACGCCCGCTTCCCCTAGGCATTACAGCCATTTAGCTTCGCAATACAACTCCTCCTCCTAAGCAACGGGACGCCTACTTATATTGGAGACTTCGTTATAGCATTTCTAACGCAGGAGACATCGGAAACCACCTGCCTAAGGAATATAAGGAGGAGCTCTTCACACCTATTGGCCGCCGTATTAAGTATTCCCCTAGGGTTATTGGAAGACGTCCTACTTGGATTGCAAGCCTATATATAATAGAACCTAGTAACGACCTCATCTTTCGCTACCTTTTTCCTAGTTATACTAGTCTAATTGGCAATAGTCGCGCTTTCTATAATAAAGAATGGCCAGAGATTGGTATAAGCCTCTTCGATATCGAGGGTATAATGGTCCAGCACTATTAGCTAAGTATTGTACTTCTCTACAATCTCCTCAAGTTTATACTATAGATATACAAGCCCTATATCTAGATCGCCCTAGACGCGGTCTCAAATACAGCTAACTATAGCAATCGCCTGGTATATAGGAAGAGGCGATGGGAGGCAGTTAGTAAGCGTTTTTAGGTCATTGTCTGCCACCTCAATAGCAACTACTAGGCTTTTATCATCTATAACCAGGTATATATATATCTCACTTGGTTTAATTCCCTTAAGCTCTTTAACGACAGGACTCTTCGCGAGTTCCTGAATGGCATCTAGGAGAAAATCTATAATATATCGGAGTCCCCCTCTAACCTAAGGAAGCTATATCGGTATACAATATACACTGGTCACCTAAAGCAAAGAGAGTTCTAGGAGTGCGGCATCTAGGTAGCGGAGTTTGCCCGTCTCTACTTTCAGGAAGCTCAGTTGGACGGGATAGCCTTACTACCTTTCTAGCAAAAGAGCTGCATTTATACTTATCTCAAGGGCGTATAGAACTGCTATATATATATGCTCTTTAAGTAGAAGGCTCTACCTTACAACGCTCTCGGCTATAACGGCGCTAATTAGTTTATATAGCTATCGAACCTCAATTATCCCAACTATACCGATATAAATCCTTTCGCCCCGGCTATACTTGAAAGGCACCCTATTAAGGTTCAGGCCTTGATCGCTAAATAGAATTAGGCGCTTGGTCCGCTTATTAGACGTCAGTTTCCCTCTATCTAGATAGACCTATCTTACCTATAGCAATCAACAACCTTCTTAGCCCAATTGTCGCCAATAATTATTAGTATATACAATAACAACGATTCTAACCCCTTTTCGAGCATCTTAAGTGACGTTCCCTCTAGCCAATAGAAGGATGTCTAGTTCCCCGCTTTATAGATGCAAATAGTTCTATACTACAGTATAGATCATCTTCGTCGGTATATTATAGCGAAATCCTAGGAAGGACCCGTCTTATAGTATAAGGACCTCGCCTAGATAGCTCAACAAACACTTCAATTGGCTCATTCTCCTTCGGATAGAGAGAGGATTGGTCAAAAGCGACGCTGTAACTCCCTAGAGTTTCCTATCCTAGAGACGAAGCGCATCTACAACCCTTATACTAAAGACGTCAGCCCTTAGTGGTCTAAAGCTAGTTCACTATGCCCTTCAATGCCTGAAAACTAGGTATATCCGCCTATATACGATTATACCTATTCGCTAGAACTTCACTATTCGCTAGAGTACCCGCTATAGTATAGAGGATGGGCTACAATTAGAAGGGAAGCGCAATATAACGAAGAGTATATTCGTTAGGTACAATCCTAGGCATGCAATCTTGATTGTACGCTCAAAGCTGCTCGCCGTCTATAAAGGTTCAAGTAAGGAGGATACAGAGTATAGAACAAGGGAAGTTGGGCCTATATCTAGCTTGATAACTCGTCTCGTCGGCTATTATATTGGTAGTTAAGTCTACTAGCCGGAGTAGTACGTAGACTCAAAAGGGAAGTTTGAGTCGGGGAAAACTATCCCCTAAGGACTAGGGCCCTCTAATCGGAGGAGGTCATATAATAGGATACCCTACCGCTAGATTCGGCAGGTAGGGCCAATTTCTTTCGAACTATAAGTAGGGCCATCTAGGCTATTTGACTTAAAACAAAAATCAATCAACCTTTCCACATAGTCTTTTGCAGCTACTTGCAAAGCTACTCTTGTGTATGTAGTGCGCTCCCTCTAAGTAGAGGGAGCCCTACTCGCATATATTGTTTTAATCCTTATCCAGTCCCGGGAACCCAGTTTATTGTAGCGCTACCTTGGACCGTCTTGTCTATCTTGTCTGTCTTGCCTAGACACTTGTCACTTTGTTACCTCCCCTCTTTTATTGCTAGGTTGTAGGTATAGATGTATGTTTCTATACCATTTCAATATCTACAGTTGTTCACGCTTAGTAGGCCGTTCTTTGGTAGGCTCTGATCTTGAGTGCCGTATAGGTCTGTCAGAGGGTGCGCAGTAAACCACTCTGCCAATGAACCAAAAGATCCGCTAGTTCAACCACTCCGTGGTTGAACGCTGCGCACCACTTACTTATATTACATCCTGTGACAACTATCCTCCCTCCTCGGAAGAGCTCGACCCCGAGCTCCTTCGCGGCGGTTCCCAGCCACTAAGGATAGCAGGCAAGTGTCAGACCCCCAATGATCTATATGACTCGCCGTGGGTGGGGACCCCAAACCACGTACACCCCGCAGGGCCTTGGGCGAAGCGCGCCGCCACCATGTCATACGTCACTGTGAGCACCAGCGAAGGAGGAGAACCCTGACGTCAATCGCCACTCTCTTAAGGGCATCTTCGCCCGCCGACATGCGGCTCCTGGCCGAATTGAACGCAGGACCTCCAGTGCACCCACGGAGTGGTTGAACAATTGTTAGAGGGTGCGCAGTAAACCACTCTGCCAATGAACCAAAAGATCCGCCAGTTCAACCACTCCGTGGTTGAACGCTGCGCACCACTTACTTATATCACATCCTGTGACAAGGTCCCTGGCTATAGACATTATAGGTAGCCTTATATTCTAGAAGGAGATCCTTCGCGTTAGGTATAAGAAGTTCACGTGCTAGCTATTGATCGTCCTTCGGTTTATACCCTTTCTAGCGGACCAAGTATTCTAGCGTTGCTTTACAACCTCTCTTGCTCATCCGGTACTTGACGATATAATCAATTTCCTATTCAAGCTCTCTATCGATAGTAATCGGCTCTAGTAGAGGAACTTAACGTTCAAAGGGGTCCTTGCCTTATACTAGTTTATAAAGCTATACAATAGAAACAACAGGATACACTCCCTACTATAATGGGAAGTCTAGCTCGCAAGCTAATCCGCCGCCTATAGTCTTTAGAATCTTGAATAGGCCGGCTCTTAGTAGAGATACCTTGTATTGAGGTTTATCTAGTAGCTAATATCCTTTACTAAAGCGAAGATATATAGTATTACCGACATTGAAGTCAGTTGGTATATATTTACTATTGTACCTCAACTTGGCGAGTGCTCCAGCGATATCTAAAAAAACAGTTACTTCCTTCTAGTAGCCTTCATAGAGTACCTCTAGAGCTTCGCTATTACCTTCCACTATCTTATAGGCAGCAAGTATATCCAGAATAGAAAGGGGTTTAAAGCTATATACTAGTTCGTTCGGTAACTTGCCGATAGTTATAACCAGTAAGTTGTTAAGATTGTATTGAAGAGCGGGCAGAATTGCAACCTATAGTACATCAGGATTTCCAGTAGTATAGTACCTAACTGCAATCTCAACTATCTAGTTCGTACATTCCGACTAACTATCGGTCTAGGGATAATATACTATAGCGAAGAGAAGGTTCACCTCTAGCAGTTTAAAGATCTCTTGCTAAATGCTAGAGATAAACTTCCTATCTCTATTACTAATGATCTCGGCTAGTATTCCCCAATCGTTATTCTATAGGACTCGCAGGATCGTTCTTGCCCATTCCTTTACTAAGTATATCGAGTAGCCTAATATCAATAACGTTTTCTTGCTGAACTTGCACGTTACTATATATAGCATATCCATTTCTAGATATCTAGGTATAGCCTATATCGAGTTCTCAGCCTTCACTAACGGCAGGCTTGTAATGAAGTCTATAGCGATGGTATAGAATAGCCTTGGTAGTAGTCTAATTGGCCTCAATTCGCTAGGAGGAGGGTTTCTATCGACTTGGTTCTATCGATAAGACTTGTACCATCTAATCCAGCTCTATACTATCTAGGTTTTCTTGTAAAAGTATATGCTATCGAGAGCGTCGAGCATCTTAATAGTACTAAAGTGATATCTCTCGTTATAGGCTGCCTTAAGCAGGCTTAGTATATATAGGCGAGGAATATATAGCCTTCTATAGCCGTCGTGATCTATATAGTACAACAGAGAGTTATCTAGTTCGAATAGTCCTAAAGGCAGTTTCAGGCATCGATAATTGCAATAAAGGTATAACTTGTCGCGCTAACGTTGCTCTAGGGTATCTTAAAGTACTTCGATAATCCTCCTATACTTGGAGTCACTCTTATACCCTTCGACAATGGCATTCCTGAACTCTAGACTAAGGATGGGGCAGCTAGTAGCATTATCCACTAGACAGCAGATCTCATTAATATCGTTCTATATATATACCCAAATATCGTTAAGCTCGCTATCGTTAGTCCTCTCTAGGATTAGGTCGTCTTACTTAAATGTAGGTAAGCGAGAAAGTACGTCTAGGACGACATTGAGTGTCCCTAGGATGTAGAAGATATTGAGCTCGAACTAAAAGAGCTAGTTAGCAGTATTGGCGAGCTTTAAGTTGGCTTTCGCAAGATCTATCGTTACTAATAAGGTATACTTGACAATTCCTTTTGTCGATATATAATCGGTAAGCACGTTTAACGGATGCCTATTTGACTAGACTATCTTTCTTAACTTTCGTACTGCCTATACTACCGCTACTACTTTGGCTTCGGTAGATCCATACCCTTGTTCCTTCCTCGTTATTGCTCTTGATAGGAATATAATAGGCAATATCTCGTTAGTTAAGAGGTCTCTCCTAGGGATAAAATGACTATCCCAATCTTCTTTAAGTTAGAAGACGAAAAGTCTATAGGCCATCTTATAGGCGTCCAGTTTAAAGAAGAGAGGCTTATCCTTCTAGTGGTAATAGAGTATATACTAGGTATAGAGGTGTTCCTAAAGGATACAAAACGATTCCTTTTCCTCTTTAGTCGGCTCGAACTTGACGGTTGAGGTATATACCTTTCTAGCGCTCTTCGTCGCTCTATTAACAACCTTCCCTTAAGCTCTTCTAGTAGCTAACAGTTAAGTCTTACACTTCTATAGCGGTACCGCCTTGACGTCGAACTATACAATACCTTTACAAAGCTATCCCGCTATACCGAGGTAGGTCTCTAAGGTCTCCAGTATATCCAGGAACTTCATCTTTTTAAAAGCAGCAATATAGTCGTCTATCTTGAAAGTGCCTTCGCCGTTTACAATATAACCGAGAAGCTATATAGCTAGATAGGCAGCAAACGACTTGGTGGCGTTGATATATACTCTTGCTTCTATTAAGGTCTTGAGTATAATCTCAAGGTATTGTAGGTACTCCTCCTCCGAATTGCTAAAGACAATAATGTCGTCAATGTAGGCCCTTATAAAATGGCGATACTTGAAGAACAACCGATCTATAAATCGTTAACCGAATGCTAGGGAGTTCTTGAAACCTATAAATACAACATTAGATCTCTCCAATCCTCTACTAGTAATCACTACTATCCTATTACAGTACTTGTACCGTATAGGCAGCTAATAGAAGAAACCTAAACTATCGAAGAGTAAGAAGATCTTCTTCCCTTATATAGCCGCGATAATGTCTTCTTGGTCTAGGAGAGGATAGACATCAGGAACGGTAATCTTGTTTAGTAGGTAAAGATCAATTACAACTCGGCCCTTTTCCACTCCGTTGACTTTGCACTATACTACGAAGGTAGGGCAAGCGATAGGTATAGGTTCGTCGAGAAATATAAGTTTTCCTTCAACGTACATCTTATCGAACTTCTTATCGAGGAGATCGCTATCCTTCTTGCCAAGAGGGTATAACCTAACGGATTTGATCTAGTTTTGCCATCCCTCTATAAAATCAACTCTCATTTTGCTTTCCTCAGGTATAGGAACGATTCCCTTATATCGGAAAGTGTTATACTTGTCGATAAGAGCTTTTATATACTCCGTAAACTCAGGATTGATATTGTAGATACTTATACTAGTAGCGGAAAGAATGGATTCCAAGTTCTCGGGTTTCTCGATGCCCTAAGACGGTATATAGTATTCTATTCTGAAGTTCTCTAGAGTATACTCCTTAGTAGAGGATCCCTCTATATTGTAAGCATCGATATAGTGAAGGTATTCCCCTTAGTTCGGATCGTCTATATATTTATAGGTAGCCATATAGGCGCTAACTTCCTTCATTATACACTATAGAACAAATTCTTCGTATAAGGTTTCTTGCAGTTTGCCAAGAGTCTCCTTATCGAGAGTATCTAGGTCAACGAGTATACCTATTTCGTTGCTATAGTAGCTCTCTATACGACCTAACTTCTCTCCTTTCCAAATGGTAATCGGCTTGTTAGAAGTGTTATATATAACGATAGTATATAGTGTCCTGTAGTTCACTATTGCGTCAAGAGCGAGAGGATGAGATGCTATAAAGTAGTAGGCTAGTAGATCCTCTTCGGCTACCTTTTCCCGCGGTCTCGGTAGGTCCTTCATCCTAGTCTTGATCAGGCCCTTGGTATATAGGTAGATAACAGTGGTCTTGAGAGCAGTCACTCTCTATATAACATCCCTCTTTGGCTTCTGAACTACCTAACCTTTGACCTTTATACCAAAGACTAAATGGAAACTGCAGGTATCCTTGCATATATCGATCTTCACTCTATACTACTTTATAAAATCGGTTCCAAGGAGCATCTTCGGTTCTAGTCCGTTTATAATATCTGCCTTGATATAGAAATGACCGTTTATATTGGTCTGCCCGATAGTTCTAGGGATATAGAAGTCGAATTCGGCCTAGGTATCGATAGGCGTATATAACTTGACTCCCTTTATATACTTTGGCTTAATGGATATCTATCTAGGGTTATATACCTATAATACAATCTATAACCTGTCGACTAGTACTATAGAACATCCTATATTAAAGCAGATATTAGCGGTCTTAGTATTGGGGTTAGCCTTAACTCCAATCTTGAGGTATAAGGTTCGTTCGTATAGTTTCCCTTTAGCTATAGGGTTATAGTTCGCTTTAATAACCTATCCCTCGTCGAACTACAAGGTATAGGCGCCTATAGTAACAGCCTCTATACTACACGATATAGTTTCCCTATCGTTTTCGCTCTTATCTAGGGAGGACGTTATCTCTATATCCGATACTTCGTCGGCGGTATAGGAGCTTTCAGTACTAGACTGCTCTATAGGCGACTTGGGTAATAAAGGTCCTCTATATCCTCTCGGTAGCCTTGTCGACTTAAGTATATAGCTAGGAGAACTACAAAAGTGCCTCTATAGGGGTTTCTACATCTCGAACGCGGTTCCATATATCTTGCAGCTTCGTATATTGGATGTCGACTAGGTATCCGATTTCTCGTCAAGGGCCGCTTGTAGGTTACAATCTTCTACATTGAATGATGCCGCTATTATAACGAAGTTCGTATGCTCGGACTCTTCGCTACTAACTTCGCTTTTACCTTCTACAAGATATACCATCCCTTGCTCGATAAGATCTTCTTCCTTTCGCTCGGTATTAGGACTATCGCTATAGACGATAGTCTCGTTGATATATAAGAAGGTGCCGTCCTTATTGCATTGTTTATAACTATATACCTTCTATTGGCGGTAACGTCGCCCTAGCTAATATCTACAGGGAAAACGCGATCTATCTTATCCACCTCGGTATCCTTCGTTACACGGGTATGACCAGTTTCGAAAGCCTATACCGGGGTACCGAGGATAGCGCTACTTATCTCGACTTCTCTTACAGTCTTGTAAACTATAGGAGTAAATAGCTTCGCGTCTATCTAGGCTACGACATTTACCTAGGTACCGTGACGAGGTGCGCTAGGTTCTGCCGCTCTAGTTGGCTATATCCGAATCGCTTCTAGTGGAGGAGTCGTCGGCGTTTATCGCTATAGAGTAACCGGGTTTCCTTGCCTTCCGACAGAGATCTTTAGCGACTACTATCTCCTTTTGCTTGAGGTTGGCCAGGTACTCTCCAATTTTATCCTTCTCTATAGGTTATACTACTAAGGCTTGGAGTCGGGGATATATACCTTTATATAGTCGAGTAAGGAGTTGCTAGTCAGTCTTGTCGCCCTAAACTCTCGTATACCTAAATATCTCTATCGCAAACGCTCTAATAGACCTCCTTTTAATACTATCCTCTGTAGTAAATTCTCCTTTACTACTCCTAAGCTACTAGCTAGCATCTTTAAATTTAATACCGAACCGTTTACAGATCTTCTCTAACCAAATATCGAGGTCAGCTTTAGTAGCAACTCGTTCCTACTTTAAGAGCTATTGCTCCTACTAGGTAAGCGCTTGTCTATAGAATAGAAGCGATAAGTCTCGTTTAAGGATGGTCTTCTACAATAGCGACTTATAGACTTCCTTTACTCTTTTAACCTATAGGTTAATATTATAATAGTAGAGCTGGTTCTTGTTATAGAAGATATCTTTATCTCCTCTAATGTCTCGTCCTATATCTAGCCAAAAGATTCTAGTCTCCTAAACCTTCTACTTGGTATCCTTAACTACTAGAGAGGGTATCTAACGGTCGGCTCCCGAGGATCCAAATCGAGCGAGTCTAAGCTTATTCACAAGCTCTATAATCGCTATAGCTACTATAGACTCCATAAGATATAGTCCGTTGTTCCCTATCGACTAGGGAGTATTGCTACCTACTATAGTAGCGGAATCAGGGCTTGGCAATTACTAATTGGCTAGTTCCGGATTATATAAGGAGAATGGATTATACAATTCCATCGACGATACCATTCCTAGTAAAGACGCGTCTCGCATTGCTTACAAGAAGATTCTCTAATAAGTTGTCGTTCTTAGCGGGGTTAAGGTCTAAGCCCCTAGAATTTTCAGGGTCTAGGAGGCTCCCCTCGAATATACTGGCTAGCTTGGCCTAGGAATTGTACCGTCTTCGACTACTACTACAAACTTGGTAGTAATGCTATCGAAGATGGACTTCGCAATGGTGCTATCAACGTTCCAGTCCTAAGGCCACTAGATCGCTAGCGTAGAAGCGATATAGTTATATCGTCCGCCGCCTCGGTCGGAAACTTTATATAGGCGGGCTACATACTCGATGGCGATTCTCTTCCCCTCAGATGCTTTAGTCCACTAACGAGTTCTTGGGTTCCTTGTGATGAAGGCGATTATCTATTAGGCTTGCTCGATATCGGTATCGTTTATCCATTGTCGTCAACGTTCCGGCTAGTCGTTAGCTCAGTTAAGAGTGCCGTACTAGGAGGACTCGCTATCGGAAAACGAGTCTCAACGGTCGGGGTAAAGTGGTTCTCCTGCAATCTCAGTAGATACTTTCCTTCACTACTTGCTTAAAAAGCAGGTAATAGGGGCATCAGTTCGATTCGGTAGATAGGTACCACTTGTTACAGGAATTCTTACTGTAATGGCCAGGATGGCGCAAAGGCATACTTGCGTGGCGAAGATAATAAAAGATAAAGTAGATTTAGAGTCGTTGTCTAAGAGAGAGAGAGTTCTCTCCAGGGGTATGATAGCTCTCCTTATAAAGGTGAGCCCTCACGTGAACACAGTTTACCCTAGTCGGGACTGATCCCTGCTCTCTACAATCCTATATGTAACAAGTAGTTAGTAAAGCCGATAAAACTGCAGACTCCCTTCACGGTCTTAGGGCACTACTAGAGTTCTATAGCCTTAACCTTTTCTAGATCGATGTAGATACCCTTCCCGATATCTACAATAAAGCCGAGGTATTTAACTATCTTGGCCTCGAACTCGTACTTGTCGATATCGACTTGTAGGCTAGCTTTAAAGAGTCTCTATATAACCTTCTTGACCTTCTTTCTATAGTCCAAGAGGGATCTATCTAAGTAGATCAATATATCGTCTAGATATACTAAAGTAAACTTATCTAGGTATCCTTATTGAAATGGCGTGGGAATATATACCCACACACATACAACAACAAAAGAGGGGAGGACGAAGGTCACAACAAAGTAGGTAGATAGAACTCCCTCTAATCAGAGGGAGAGCATCTTGCCTGCAAGGCAATACCTGCAAGTCGGGTCAAAGGTAGGGTGCAAAATAAAGGTTCTTAAATTCCATATCCCTCGTCCAAGGACGGCAGTCTGAACAGTCTTAAATACAAGAAAATGTAGGTCCCTGAGCCAAGACGGCCTACTCGGCCCTCTAATTAGAGGGCCCAAGTGACCGGGGAACAACTTTCCCCGACTTAAACCTCCCTTTTGAGTCTATATATAGCTCCGGCTAGCAGACTCAACTAATAAACAATGCAAGCAACAACTAAAGCAACAAACAATAACCAAATAATAAACTACCGCCTCCCTTGCTACAAGCCTAGGATCCTTCAATCTCCTTAACCAATAGAAATAGGTTCCTGTTATATAGAAAAAAATCAGAGAGGGGGGGGGGGGCACCATTCTTATAGCCGGCCCGAGGCTAGCGTCTAAAGGCTAGAAGGTCTTCTTTTCTTTCTTTAACAGCCTAGGCCTGGACCTAGGTACCGAGTATAAAGACCTCCTCCATTCCAAAGTACTTCTCTCTTTCTATAGAGGCCGGAGTCTAGGTCCTAAGTATAATGGCCTCTAGCAGTCTAGAGTACTTCCTCCTTATTGTATGGCTTTAGATCTTTATAGTGCAAGTAATAGCCTATAGCAGTCTAGAGCTCCTCAACCTTCCTGTCGAACCTGCTCTAGTTAGATGGAGGGTTAAGGCTAAACCTCGATCTAGAGTTATTATAGGAGTCGGGGTTCGATCGGGGCTTAGGATCGGATTCGGATCCAGGTTCTTGCTCTTTAACGATAGTCCAAATCTTAAAGCGACTATTAACGACAAACCTATATACAAGGATCTTAAAAAGCCATTGATAGAAGGCCGAATAACCTATTGTTCGGATTGCTTGTTCGTCCCTACCAAAGCAAAGGAAAGCAACTTAAAGGCGGTCATCTATTTTATTCTAGAATAACTTAGCTATATTGTCTTGGGCTAAATCAATCCGGCTAGCTAGAAGCTATATAATTAAGCGGTCTTATTCGTTAAAGGTATTGGTAACTATAGAGATAGTCGAATCTAGGGGCCTTATATAGAACTAACGAAGCTCTTAACCTATATCTTTATTCTAGCGGGGGTTGTAATACCTCTAGTGCTTATAAAGCACCTCCTTTAGAGTAGACCAATCCAGCTACCCTCTTCCTAAAGACCTAATAATAGCTTTAGTACTAGGTTTATACTAACGCTCCTATCTTCAGGCCTTATCGGTACTACTATCTACAATACTAAAGTCGTTATAAACGTTATTAAAGTACTTAAGGAAGTCTATAATCTAGTACCTATTGAATAGGCCTAGCAAGCCAAAATCTTAAGGGCAGGGGAAGATAGCTATCAGGGCAATTCGCGCCCTTTAATTAGGGGGGGGTTCCTTATTATAAGAGGGCTACTATCTAGTAGGAGCTAAAGAAGGAACCGAAGCCGAAGATAGAGCCGAAGCCGAAGACGGAGTCGAAGTAGAAGATAATAAAGTCGAAAAGGATGGTTATCGAGATTCCTAATCTTAACAACGCCTACAATCGGGCTAAGATATATCCTTATATCCTACCTCCCGCTAACTAAGCCGATCCAACAATTCTATAAACAACTACAAGCCCTCCTAACAAGTGTCCAAAATCTAAAGCCTAATAACTAAAGAGAGCTAATTCTATTGTTGTCGAAGCCTATAGCTCGTTAGTACTAAGAATTCCAACAATACCACTAAAGTAGTCAAGGTCGCCCTAGCCGCCAAAGCAATACTCTTACTCCCAATAGCAAACTATTCTATAAGCATTGTAATTGATAATAGTCTAAGGTTCTATCCCTTGGAAGAGCATCTCTAACAATCCTTCCCGATCCCAGTCCCTATCTTAGCTCTCAACAATAGCTATAAATCGGGATCCGTCTAATCCAAAGGAGTCAATAAATTTTAAAAGGCACGGTATCTAATAGAAGCAATCTTTATTAGAGATATATATCGTCTAGACTAGTTCGCGCGAACTATCTTAGATAGTATCGATATCGCTCGTCGTAAGGTAACAAGTCCGGTAGTCCTATCTAGACCTAGAGCTTCGCTCCTCCCCGACAAAGCCCCTATTTAAAATGGCACGGGAATATACACCTATATATATATAACAATAAAAGAGGGGAGGACAAAGGTTATAATAAAGTAGGTAGATAGAACTCCCTCTAATTAGAAGGAGAGTATCTTGCCTATAAGGCAATACCTGCAAATCGGGTTAAAGGTAGGGTATAAAATAAAGGTTCTTAAATTCTATATCCCTCGTCTAAGGACGGCAGTCTAAATAGTCTTAAATACAAGAAAATATAGGTCCCTAAGCCAAGACGGCCTACTCGGCCCTCTAATTAGAGGGCCTAAGTAACTAGGGAACAACTTTCCCCGACTCATTATAAGGCGTAGTTGATATATCGCTAAAAGGTCGCTAGGGCTCTGGTAAGGCCGAAAGGGGTAACCAGGTATTTAAACGAGCTATAACGAGTCTAAAAAGCTATCTTCCACTCGTCGCCCTTTTTAATACAGATCTTATAGAAAGCTACAATGATGTCCAGCTTTGTAAGCCACTTTGCCTTCGCTAAGGATTGTAGCGTCTTATAGATCAAGGGTAGTAGGTATCGGTCCTTCCTTATAATAGCGTTCAACCTATAGTAGTCGATATAGAAGCGAAGGCCGCCTCCTAGCTTTTTCGCAAATAATATCGGCGCGGCTATTAGAGAGCTGCTAGCTCGAATAAAATTCTTGTCTAGCAGTTCTATCAGGGTTTTCTATAAGACGATTAGTTCCTTGCAGGATATCCTATATAGTAGCCCCTATAGTAGCTACTTTTCCTAACTAAATGTAAGGATCAAGGATCCAAGGGTGATATGACTAGAGTGACAGAGTACGAGCAGTATATACGCTGCGATTTTGCAGGTCCCGAGTTAGGGGTAAGATAGTAGTATCATTGAACTCTACCTTCCTTCCTTTGCTCGCCTCCTATATACCCTTCTTATCCCCTGTAATAGTTGCTAACCATTCTGACCCCCACCATTTGTCATCGCTCTATCACGCTCCTTCGCGCTATTACAGCTTCCTTCGCGCTATCATAGTTCCTTCGCGCCGCTACTGCACTCAGCTTACACTAACTCACTTTGGCGTATCTATATATCCGGGACCTCCTTCCACACTACTTATCTAGTTCTTATAGAGCCTCCCTTCTTCCAAGGCTCCTGCCCTTAGGAGCCGCTAGGCTAGAGCTCCGCCTTCCTTTACAAGCGCCAAAGAATTGTAGACCCGAGGATCGTATATAAGCGGCGTACCTATACACTTCTAGCCGAACTGCCTATTGTTGCCCTTCCATTGAGTTCCACAATACTACAATCGCGCGGTCAATAGGGCAGGCGCACAAAAAAGTGAAGTTTCTATAGGGCAGAGCATATTCGTAGTTGGTAGTAGCGATCCTCCTCGTTCGATCCGCGCGTTCGTAGCGCCTAGGTCGTGTAGAACGGCCTTTTCGCTATCGTCTAAAGTTAAAGATCTTAGGGCCTCCTTATATAGAGGAATTGCTTCAATCCTAAGGAAATCGGGGCCTCTAGATATAAGGAAATATCCTCTATACCCTTCAATTCCTTTCCTCTTTTTCTCCTACACGGTCCTCGATTTGTAAGTTGCGCCTTCCTTCCTCTTGCCTCAGCTTCTACGCTCTATTGCCGCCTCCAATCTATATTACCTCCGCTCGCTACCTCTTTCCTAGTCCGCTATATCGAATAAACGCCCTATCCGTTGCGTCTTCGTTACATGCAAGCTCTATACTAACTTCCTCTAGGCTAAAGATAAAGAACTTGGTAGCACTTTCAAGAAGCCTAAGTTCGTTGCCGCCAAATCTTCGGTAGGTATTCCCTAGTACCTTATCCTATACCTTTGTAGCTTCTTACCTACTTCTAGATTGTAGACGCTGCAACCCCGTCTTCCCCGGTTGTTACTAGTACCCCTAAGGCCTGTAATAAGCTTATCGAGGGCGTTCGTTGCGTTATCCTATAAGCATCCGCTAATTATATACTACCTTGTCGCTAATCCTATATAGCTACCGCGTATATCTCCGCTATATACTTAAGAAAGGCTTAGGTACAAGTTGCACCGATTAGAACAGCTCTAGTACGCGCTACTTCTATTGTATATATTATAACTATATTTATATACCAGTAAATATACCCCCCTTTACTGTACTACTCCTATAGTGCTTGTTAGTAGCTTCTAAAAGTTGTAGGTATATCCCAATTCGCTAAATGCCGTTACTTGCTTTATAGAGGCAATAGACAAGCTAGAGTTTCCCGAGCCCGAAGAGGATATAAGTAGTCTCTGCTTCTTCTATATATGCTCTATATACTGACGATACTTCCCTATTATTCCAGTTTGCCGACCTGAATATATAGGTCGAAAAGACCGGTAATGCTACGCTTTATATACTCAAGGATTTCGCCCCGCCCAAGCCCCGTTCGTCTAAGATGGCTGTCTACCGTGCTAGCGCTAAGCGCGCTAGTTGTACACTATCCCTTCGCCGCAATAGTGATATTCCTAATACATCTCTAGTCTATCCTTCTATCGCTAACGCTTGCGCCGCTTCTTTAGCCTCGACTAGCGGCACCCCCACTGATCTATCGGCCCTAATGGCGGTATAGATTGCGGTACTATCAAACATTTAGAAGAGGCTAGGAGATATATAGGAGCTGCTTGTATATATCGTGGACGGTCTTGCCCCTATAGGGGAGGAGGAAGAGGGTAGTAATAAGGAAGTTGTAGGTGAGGTGGAGTAGATAATACATTGTAGATACGCTGGTGTCGCGCTTTAGGCGTGACATCCGCGGGTACTAATACTATAGTAGTTAGATTCAAGCCTTTCCCTCGCCCTAATCCGCTCCTACAGTGCTTATAGCCCTCGTCGCCTATACACCTTTACCAAATTCGTCTTATACGCTCTTAGTAGAGGTCCATCATCTAAGTGCTCCCGAGGTTCCTAGGTATTATCCTTAGGCGGGTATCCCTTCCATTTGATCAGGAATTGCCTATTCCTCGCTAGCCCCCTATGGTCGATAATAGCTTCTACTTTATAATGCTGCTTATCCGGCTCGATATCGACCCTTTCGCGCTACTCCTAAGCTTGTTCCTCGGTCCCTTTAAATAGCTCCAATAGGGTGATAGGGAAAACCCGATAGATACAATATCGCTATAGGAGGTCCAATTTATACGCTATCTTTCTATCGCCTACAATCTTAATAATTTTGAAGGGGCCGAGATACTTATCTACAAGTTTGCTACTTAGGCGCCTCTACTTCAGGTACTTTATTGACAATTAGACCCACTAGCCGACTTCAAACGCCTTATCCTCCCGCTTATAGTTATACCACTTTTTATAGCTCTTACTAGTAGCGAGTAGGATATCCCGGATCTTCCTATAGCTTGCTGATAGGCTTCTTGCCCGCTCATCTATAGCAAGGACTAAGCTTTTAGGGAGCTCTCTAGGGTTAGGAGGGTCTTATAGGTAGAACCTATAAAGTAGGAAGGCTAGGGTTGACCGTGTCGCGGCATAATAGGAGTTATTGTAAGCGTATTCTGCGAGGTATAGATGGTATACCCAATCTGCTTGATTATAGCTATAGAAAGTATATAGTAAGTCGGGGAAAGTTGTTCCCTAGTTACTTGGGCCCTCTAATCAGAGGGCTAAGCAGGCCGTCTTAGCTTAGGGACCTACATTTTCTTATATTTAAGACTATTTAGACTGCCGTCCTTAAACGAGGGATATAGAATTTAATAACCTTTGTTTTACACCCTACCTTTAACCCGACTTGCAGGTATTGCCTTACAGGCAAGATACTCTCCCTCTAATTAAAGGGAGTTCTATCTACCTACTTTATTGTAACCTTCGTCCTCCCCTCTTTTATTGTTATATATATATAGGTATATATTCCCGTACCATTTTAAATAGGGGCTTTATCAGGGAGGAGCGAAGCTCTAGGTCTAGATAGGACTACTAGACTTATTGCCTTACAACGAGCGATATCGATATTACCTAGGATAGTTCGCACGAACTGGTCTAGATGATATATACCTCTAACGAAGATTGCTTCTATTAGATACTATACCTCTCAAAATTTATTGACTCCTTCGGATTAGACGGATCCCGATTTATAGCTATTATTGAGAGCTAAAATAGGGACCGGGATCGGGAAGGATTGTCGGAGATACTCTTCTAAAGGATAGAACCTTGGACTATCATCAATTACAACGCTTATAAAATAGTTTGCTATTGGGAGCAAGGGTATTGCCTTAATAGCTAGGGCGACCTTGACCACTTTAGTAGTATTGTTGGGATTCTTAGTACTAACGAGCTATAGGCTTTGACGATAATAGAATCAGCTCTCTTTAGTTATTGGGCCTTAGATTTCGAATGTTCGTTAAAAGGGCTTGCAGTTACTTATAGAATTGTTGGATCGGCCTAATTAGCGGGAGGTAGGATATAAGGATATATCTTGGCCCGATTGCGGGCGTTATCAAGATTAGGAATCTCGATAACCATCCTTTTCGACTTTATTATCTTCGGCTTCGGCTCTATCTTCGGCTTCGGCTCTATCTTTAGCTTCGGTTCCTTCTTTAGCTCCTACTAGGTAGTAGCCCTCTTATAACAAGGAACCCCCCCTTAATCAAAGGGCACGAATTGCCCCAATAGCTATCTTCCCCTACCCTCAAGATTTTAGCTTGCCGGGCCTATTCAATAGGTACCGGATTATAGACTTCCTTAAGTACTTTAATGACGCTTATAACGACTTTAGTATTGTAGATAGTAGCACCAACAAGGCCCGAAGATAGGAGCGTTGGTACGAACCTAGTACTAGAGCTATTGTTAGGTCTTTAGGAAGAGGGTAGCTAGATTGGTCTACTCTAAAGGAGGTGCTTTATAAGTACTAGAGGTATCACGACCCCCGCTAGAATAAAGATATAAGTCAAGAGCTTCGTTAGTTCTATATAAGGCCCCTAGATTCGACTACCTCTATAGTTGCCGATACCTTTAACAAATAAGACCGCTTAATTATATAGCTTCTAGCTAGCTAGATTGATTTAGCCCAAAACAATATAGCTAAGTTATTCTAGAATAAAATAGATAACCACCTTCAAGTTACTTTCCTTTACTTTAGTAGGGACAAACAAGCAATCCGAACAATAAGTTATTCGGCCTTCTATCAATAGCTTTTCAAGATCCTTATATATAGGTTTGTTATCGGCAGTTGCTTTAAGATTTAGACTATCGTCAAAGAGCAAGAACCTAGATCCGAATCCGATCTCAAGCCCCGATCGAACCCCGACTCCTATAATAACTCTAGATCGAGGTTTAGCCTTAACCCTCCGTCTAACTAGAGCGGGTTCGATAGGAAGGTTAAGGAGCTCCAGGCTACTATAGGCTATTACTTGCACTATAAAGATCCGGAGCTATATAATAAGGAGGAAGTACTCCGGACTACTAGGGGCCATTATACTTAGGACCCAGACTCCGGCCTCTATAGAAAGAGGGAAGCACTTTAGAACAGGGGAGGTCTTTACACTCGGCACCTAGGTCCAGGCCTAGGCCGTCGAAGAAAGAAAAGAAGACCTCCTAGCCCTTAGACGCCAGCCTCGGGCCGGCTATAAAAATGGTGCCCCCCCCCCCCCTCTCTAATTTTTTTCTATATAACAGGAACCTATTTCCATTGGTTAAGGAGATTGAGGGATCCTAGGCTTGTAGTAAAGGAGGCGGTAGTTTATTATTTGGTTGTTGTTTATTACTTTAGTTGTTACTTGCATTGTTTATTAGTTAAGTCTACTAGCCGGAGCTATACGCAGACTCAAAAGGGAGGTTTGAGTCGGGGAAAGTTGTTCCGCGGTCACTTGGGCCCTCTGATTAGAGGGCCGAGTAGGCCGTCTTGGCTCAAGGACCTACATTTTCTTGTATTTAAGACTGTTCAGACTGCCGTCCTTGGACGAGGGACATGGAATTTGACAACCTTTATTTTGCACCCTACCTTTAACCCGACTTGCGGGTATTGCCTTGCAGGCAAGATGCTCTCCCTCTAATTAGAGGGAGTTCTATCTACTTACTTTATTGTGACCTTCGTCCTCCCCTCTTTTGTTGTTGTATGTGTGTGGGTGTGTGTTCCCGCACCATTTCAATAGATAGTGCTCCAATATCTGGTTTTGCCGCTCAGTCTGCCCGTCGGTCTGCGGATGGTACACAGTGCTCAGTCACCGCTTGATATCAAGGAGTTCGCAGAGGGCCTTCCAGAATGCGCTTGTAAAGAGGCTACCCCTATTGGAGACGATAGATCGTAGGAGCCCGAAGGGTCAGTAGATAGAGTCAAAGAACAGCTCAGCGAAAGCGCTCGCTATAAGCGCTATAGTCATTACAATATAGAGGGTGTATTTCATAAACTTGTCGACTACAACCAGGATTGCATTGTACGCTTTGGCTATCCTCGGATCAATAGAAGTTGGCAAGCCAGTAATAAAGTCCACTATAATCATTTGCTATAGCCCTTTAGGTACCGGTAACGCTACAAGCAAGCTATAGGGGCGGTATATCCGCGACTTCGTCCGTTAATAGGCCACGCAGGCGCTATTGATATATACTACAACGTCCTCCCTCATTGACGGCCAGAAATACCTACGCCCTAGACGCTCCTATGTCTTCTTAAAGCCTCTATAGCCCGTGGTCGGTGCATTGTAGTAACTTTCAATCAGCTCGTACCTCAGGGGTAAGGGAATATATACTCGGCCTTGGTATTGTACAAGACTATCTTCTTCTTTGCTCTAGGAGTTCTCTCCGCTCTTATACCGCTTGTTCCAGGCTCTCGACTAAAGCCACTAGTCTTTCTATTGCTCTTCTAGCAACTTCTCTTCTAAAGATAGCTACCCTCGTGTCACCTAGGTCCCCTGAGCTCCGTTTTTAGCGCGCGAGGCGCCTATAACAGGCATGCAGTAATCAGGCGCAGCTTGATTATAAGAGTTAGTCCCTATATAACGGTAGAGGCCCCTAGCGCCGAATGTAGTATAGTAGCTATAGCACGACTCGTTAGGGAAGCTAGCGCTAGCGATATATATCTATTTATAGACATTAGATACGCCGCTCTCGTCCTTATCTATAGAGCTACAACCGCGCTTCTCGCCATACTCCTAGACCTTTTAGACTACTCTATCGTCTCGGCCCTCTTAGCTCGAGTACAACTAAATATACAATTCTTTATCTTCTTCGACTGCTTCTTTATCTTTAGTGGTCCTTATATATAGCGGCAACTAAACTATTGCAAGTAGTTACAGCAGCTTACAGGCAGCAGCAATAACTAGCAAAGGACGGGGCTTCTCTTCTTGCCTACGCTCTACCCGGTCTTAAAGTAGTAGGAGTAGCGGGTTCTTAGCTTCCTCGCCTGCCTTCTCCTCTCCTATATAATCTGGTCTACAAAAGAGCCCGTTAGTAGGGTTTTAGACACTAGGGCGATACTTGACTACAAAATCAAACGCTACTAAGTTATCGCTCTAGTATAGTTGCCTCGCGCTTAGCCTCTTCTTCGTCTTCCAATATTCTAGGTTAAGATGGTCTATTAGAACCGTAATAGGGGCCTATATATATAGGAGGTATTGGGACTAGGTATAGAATGCGTCAATAAGTCTAAATAGCTTTCTATCGCCGGTATTGTAGCGCGTTTCTTCCAGGGTTAGTTTCCTAGACCTAAATGCAATAGGATGCTACTGATCCTTATAAAGTTATAAGAGCACTACGCCAATCGCACGCTTCAAAGCGTCTATTTCTATACAAATGGGTAGGGATAGATCGAAGTGCCTAAGGATAGGGGCCTCGCTAAACTTACTCTTAAGCGTCTTAAACGCTTCTTCCGCTTCCTTTATAAGTGTAAACGGGCGGTTCTAGTCGCTATATAGGAGGTCCGTTAACAGTATACAAATCTTCGAATAGTCCTAGATAAATCGGCAGTAGAACCCTATAAAGCCTAGAAAGACCTGGATATCGTATACGCTACTAAGGAGCGGCTACTACGTAATGGCTTCTATATAGGCTAGCTCTATTGCAATGCCCTATAAGGAAATCATATATCCTAGGAATTCAACCTCGGAGGTATAGAACTGGTACTTCTTGAGATTGGTATAGAGGTCGGCCTTTTCTAATCGATCCAGGACTTCCTTTATATACTACTTATATACTACTTCGTCGTTGCTATAAATCAGGATATCGTCTAGGTAGACGATACATATAATATCTACCAGCCTAGATAGCGCTTGGTTGATGTAGATCTAGAAGGTTGCAAGGGCGTTGACTAAGCCTATTGCCATTACACGAAATTCGTAGTAGCTATACTGTATACGAAAAGCGGTCTTCTATTTATCGCCTTCGCTAAGTCTGATACAATAGTACATGTCTTTCAGGTCGATTTTAGTATAAATCTTTGTAGTTGATAGGCAGTTAAAGATCTCTCCAATTAGCGGGATCGGTACGCGGTTCTTGCATATCACTACATTTAACCCCCGGTAGTCGATAACGAGGTACAATTCCCCCCCTTTTTTCAGGACAAATAGAATAGGGGCGCCTACAGGGCTTATCGAGGGTCGAATCCAGCCTTTTTCGAGGGCAGCCATAAGCCATTCGTATAGAGCCTCGAGTTCCTTTACCCCTAGTGGGTAGATTGGGCCCCAAGGCGGCTACACACCGTCTACAAGCTCAATACAATGCTTCAACGAGGTCTGAGGGAAGGGTAGGATACCCGATTTATAGAACAGCTTCTCGTACGCTCGATAGGCTTCTAGGAGTTCCGGCAGTGCCAGCTTACACGCTACATTCGCAGGATCATTATCTATAGGGAGGACAGCTACAAGGGCGAAAGCAGAGGCAGTCCACGACTACTTGGGCTCAATGCGTAAGCCTATACAAAGCGCCTCGGGCAGGTAGGTCCATATCTTGTTCTAGAAGTCCATATCAGGGTTAGCCATCTCTAGCCAAGGCTAGCCGAGGAGGACAACGAAGGGATCGATATCTACGACAATAAAGCGCAGGAGGTACATTTACATCTTGCCTTCACAATCGACAGCACGTATATAGAGGGGACATACTCTATAGATTCGTACAGGTTCATTCCCTATACCGGCAATACCTATAGCTAGCTCGAAGTGCTTAAGCTAGAAGTGCTTAGCGAGGTATCTATAGCTAATTAGATTGTAGTCTACTACTAAGTCGAGCGTCGCTAGCGCGCTCTTCCAACGTCCTTGCAATCTAATCTTTATATCGGATTCTATATGACGGGATATGTCCCTAGCATTGTCCTATTTTCCAGCCGCTGCAGCTCCTAGGCGATTACGCAGTAGGGTCTAATTGCTGCTAGTGGCTAGACTATCGTTGGGGTAGTGGAGTGCTGTGTACCTAGCTTGGTTATAGCGCCTATATATCGCTTGAAGGTAGTTGGTTGAGTAATGCCCTAGTTGGTTGCAGGTATAGTAGTATAGTTGCGGCTTATTGTACTTGTCGACTATAGGTAGTCTAGGCGGGCTAGACGGGCAGTCCCTAGCAATATAACCCTCCTTTTAATAGCTATAGCAGATAACGCTACATCCTAGCCGCGCAAGTATAGCTTGGGCACCTAGCTCTACCAGCTCTAGCGCTATAGGAGGTCCTACCTGGTATCGTGGTCGGGAGCGGTAGATAGAAGTCCCTTCAACCCGCTGGCTATCCTCGATTCGATATATAGTACTTACTAGCTGCTAGTAGGTAACGGGCAAGGTGCTTTGATAAGTTATCGCTAGGCGGATTTCCCTATAGAACTTCGGGAGGAGGCCGATTATACACTAACTATCCTCTATCTAATAAAGGAGGTCGACGGTAATGGTCGTATAGCGATCTACAAATTCCGTTACCGTCTCGTCATTGTACTAGTATAGGCTGTCAAGCTGTGTTGTAGTAGAGAGGGCGCGAGTCTTAGGGTCTAAGAGCTGACTATAGAGGAATTCGACGAGCTCCTCCTACATCATTTAGGCAGGGTCGAAGGTAGGATCATTCTCTCGTTCGGTAATATACTTGACCTAGACGTTCTTAGGAGGCCCGTAGAGATAGCTTACCGTATATATAACGCGGTCGCTACTCTAAACGTTGCCGATAAGGCGGAAGTTCGCTTTGCAATTAAAGAGAAAATTGCGGAGGGAGGTTGTACTTGACCCATTATATATAGGGTGGGTAAGAGTCGGAGTCTTCTAGGTTGCTCCTCCTAGTACGGCCGTCTCAAGCTACGGGAGAGCTATAGCTATAGAGCTTGTAGTAGCAGTACTAGGAGGGGACTAAACTTGTCGCTCAATAGCGGGATCTCGTGGTCTATACTAGGCCGATATAGTAGTAGTTTATCGGCTATAGCCTAGTCGAACAACGGGAGGAACTCGTAATAGTGCTTGGGTAGCTTCTAACGGGGGTCGCTATACTTCTTCGAGGCCAATACTTTCTTAATATCTTCTAGGCTTGTAGTAAATATCTATATAGCTCCCCTCTAACTAGGGGGAGACCTTCTTGCTTTCTTTACAAGGGCGCCGAATATACTAGCTATTTGCTAGGAAACGTTGAGTTTAATACCCTTGTCGCAGCTCCTGTCCCGGACAACTAGCCTACTTGTACCGATATAGAGTCGCCTTTCTATAGGCGAGATGATGATCCTATTGGAGATACCACAGTATCTAGAATTATATCACAGCATACAGAATAATACCATAGCGCCTGGAATTGTGCCACAGCACAAGAATAATACAGCAGCGCCTAGAATTGTACTATAGTGCATAAAATTGTGCCCTGAGCACAACTAATGCACCTAGATCCACCATAATCTCACTATAATCTTACCTGTGGAACAAATCCGCCATAATCTCACCTGCAGAACAAATCCGCCATAATCTCACCTACAAAACAAATCCACCATAATCTCACCTGTAGAGCAAGATAATCTCGTATTCAAATGGGATCTTCATCACGGCCCCACGGTAAGCAATGGATCTACATTAAAACCCCTTTTCCATATTCCCGAAGACCGAAACGGCCCACAATACCACGTCTATAATAACCACGGCTTTTCCTCACTTAGATAGAAAATAATTAAGTACTCTAAAGTCTCTCTCTTCATCTCCTTTCCTCTCCTCCTCTATATAGCCCCGTAAATATAACAGGTTATAAGCCCGGAGTCGTCTTTCACAATCACATCTTAGCCACACATCCTCCTCAGCCGCATCGCGTCTCAGCCGCATCATATCCTCCTCAGCTGTATCGCGTCTCAGCCGCATCTCATCCTCCTCAGCCACTCCTTGGCTTCCAGTTACATCCCCGGCTCCTCAGCCACTCCTTGGCCTCCAGCTACATCCCCGGCTCCTCAACTACTCCTTGGCTTCCAGCTACATCCCTGGCTCCTACAGCCAACTTAGGGTATATCATACAGTTCTTTTCCTTCAGGCCACTATAAGCACAATTCACATATATATAGTGAAATGGTGCAGAAACACACATCTACACCTACAACCCAGCAACAAAAGAGGGGAGGTAACAAAGTGACAAGTGTCCAGGCAAGACAGACAAGATAGACAAGACGGTCCAAGGCAGCGCCACAACAAACTGGGTTCCCGGGACCGGACAAGGATCAAAACAATATGTGCGAGTAGGGCTCCCTCTGCTCAGAGGGAGCGCACTGCGCACGCAAGAGTGGCTTTGCAAGCAGCTGCAAAAGACTGTGTGGAAAGGTTGATTGATTCTTGTTTTAAGTCAAATGGCCTAGATGGCCCTACTTATGGTTCGAAAGAAATTGGCCCCACCTGCCGAATCCAGCGGCAGGGTGTCCTGTCACGTGACCTCCGATTAGAGGGCCCTGGTCCTCAGGGGACAGTTTTCCCCGACTCAATATATAGATCTAGTCGATAGAGACGAACTCCTAGAAAGTAACTTGGGACGAGTTAGCTTTTCAACAAGCGATAGGGAGAAACTACGATAGTACCAATACCGTTTGTAGAAATATAGAGAACATTCCTTACCATTAAATAACTGCTCTAGAAGTAGTGCATTGGCGAAAGCAGTTCTTTTCTTCACCGCTTAAGAACACCATATCTTCTATTGTTTTGATGTACCCTTCTTTCTACAACGAGAGCGATCCCTACCATCGCGCAACCGCTACTATATAACCTTCTTCTTCTCTCTTCACTATAGTCGCGCAATTGTACAATTATACCTCATTCGTTCGCACCTTATTCGTTAATCACTTCATTCGTTGCTATCTTCAATTTTATATTCCTATCGCGCGATCATTATAAAGAGCCTACAATTGTTATCGCTTCTACTAAAATGATCGAGGAAAGCGAGAATATCGTTAACTCGCCTATTGCTAGCCCCTACGAACTAGCCGCTAACGACACTCCTACCATCTCTATAGCAATCGATACTATAGAAACGGAGAGCGCCACCAAGCTTCCTCAAGATACCACTACCATCGATACCACCGACAATGCCAACAATTTTCCTACTATATCGTCTTTTATACCCGTTATTAAGGTCGCCAACCAGGCCAACAAGAAGGTCGACCTAACAATTCGCGTCGACTATAAGAGCTCTATAGAACTAGAACTCAAGTATAAGCCTACCGAGGAATAGTCTCAAGCTATAGAAGAGGACTAGCTCAATGAAGGAAGGTCTTGGTAGCCTAGACCAAGAAAGCCTAGATTCTATCGTTATAGAGGAATAAAAGAGGCTAAGAAAGAGAAGGCTACCACTTAGTACGATCTAGACACCTATATAACGAGTCCGACAATATATAAAATCGGCGACCAAGTAAGCGATTGTAAAACGGTAAAGAAGACTGCTACGAAGGAGATCGATAACCCTAATCTTCTTAGCGCTATAGAAGCTAAGATTGATATATTCTTCGATAGCGCGAAAGAGTCCTTTACAAAGAATTAAGCGTTCGCCAACAACAATATACTTCGCTATATCAAAGCATTGCTCGATAAAGCCGCTCTTACCTATAGTTAGACCAGTACCAACGACGAGCAGATACCTTCGAAAGCAAGCATTCTAGCTATCCGTTATACCTATCCAACTGATTGTCTCAATAGTAAGATCGTAGGGCGCCTCGCCTATATAAACCGGCTTGACTTAGTGCAAGTTAGTCCAATTCAAGGTACTAGACCGCGTACCTATAGCGCCTTCGAAGCCTTGCTTACCAAGGAGGTCGATACCCTAAGAGCGATGATCTATAGCCTAGAGGACAAGCTTAATAGTAGATTAGCGAAGGGTCTGGAAACCCGTCTTTACGCTCTAGAGAAGCTTATATAAAAGCGTATTGACCAGGAAAAGTTCACTAAAGCGATAAAGAGCATCAAGGAGGCCATCAGTCACGGCATAGCCTCTCGAACGAAGGTAAAGGATCTTGCTAACCTTGATAAGACCATTAAGAAGCTTGCTGCTATAGACACTTACAAGAACCTCGCCAAGCATATCGACAAGGTAGAATAGTCTTTCGCTACCTTGGAAAAGAAGACCACTCAGAACGTTGTAGCTTATATACCACGTCGCCTGACTATAGCTACAGCCGGCAGCAGTAGAAGAAAGAGAGTTAGATCGCCATAAACTCCAACTTCTAAGCGATAGCGTTGTAGTTCCTCTTATGAGGATAGTGACGACGCCTAGGAGAGCCCAACTATGCGTCTCACTAGAAGTGCAACGAAGACCTGGAGAGGAACGGCTCGGAAGGAGAAGACTTACGAAGGATCTATGGAGGAAGACGAGAACGAGTTTGATGTAGATTTCTTTAGAGTGGATTGAGCGAAGGACAACAAGCTGGATGAGAAGGGCCATAGGAGTAGTGAGAGGCATTGCACTAATACTGTTGTAAATTAGTAACCTCGCCGTGAGGACACGGCTTTTTTCTTTCCTTGGAGGGGCACCTGTTACATGTAGGATTGTAGAGAGCAGGGATCAGTCCCGACCAGGGTGAACTGTGTTCACGTGAGGGCTCACCTTTATAAGGAGAGCTATAACGGCTTCAGAAGTGTATTGCAACTATCTGATGGCGACTCTACAAGTACACTGAACTTGAGGAGAGAAAGGAAAGACAGGAGATTCTTGGGACTCTCTAGGCATCTTTATCCTTGTATATGGTGGCCCTGGCGTCTTGCTAGAATCTTCGGTGGTTGAGATTTGGGAATAGCTTCATCCATCTAGTAGGTCAGTGGTCTGTGCTTGTCAAGGGTTGGCCGAGGGTTGCCAAGGCCTGCACCGGGCTTAGCCTGTCATATTACCCCCCTCCTAGGCTGGGCATATGGCGCAACGTCTTCCCTTTAATCGGACGGCAGTAATAGGGCTGTATCTAGCTTCGAAGCGGTCTAGGGCCTTGGTCTCCAAGAAGCTGCTGAGTGGCTCCTACGTTGGTTAGGCGTATCCGGTCCATTTAACTAGTACCCTGTATCCCCTACCGGCTTTCTTTGCTGCCAGGATTTCTTCTATATACCACTCCTTTTTGCCTATATTTTCCACGACAATAGCGGCTAGTTGTATATCGTCCTGCTGTTGTGACGGTAGCGGGTCCTCTACAGCTCTTTTTAGTAGGGAGATATAGAAGACTGGGTGGATTCCAGGAGGTATATCGAGGCGGCAAGCGTGCGACCCAATTAGCTCGGTAATAGTATACTTCGTATTACGCTAGTCGAGCTTCTTCGACGGTCTATCGGTCTGTATATTCTTTAGCTATAGCTATACCTTGTCCCCTTTTCGGAACTGCTCTACTATTTGACGACCCTTATTGGTATAGTATTCCTATCGTTCTTATACGGAGGCCATTGCGGCTTGTATAAATTCTATAGCTTATAGAAGTCGTGCTATAAACGCCTCCCCTCTCGCTAGTAGTAACTGTCCCTCTATCTAGAGGGGGCTCTCTTCGCCCCTACCTGCAGGCGTATCTAGAAGGTCGATATAGTACCTGTATATAGCGAAGAAGGGGCTTATCCTAGTGGATATATTGTCTCGATTGTTGATCCCGAGCATTATAGCGGGGGTTAATTCGGCCTAGTTCTCCTACTAGTATATCGCGAAGTACTGGAGGAAGTGTTCGACTACCTGGTTTATCCTCTTGGTAGCGCCGTCGGTTTCTAGGTAGTACACGGTAGAGAGCCTCCTTATAATACCCAATAGCTTGTAGACTCGTTCCTATATCAAGCTAACGAACTGTAGGCCTCTATCGGATATAATCGCGTATAGTAACCTGTAGTGACGGATTAGCCCTATAACTAACTGACTAGTAACGGAATCTATAGTAGTTTCTATAACGGCTTCAGAAGTGTATTGCAACTATCTGATAGCGACTCTACGAGTACACTGAACTTGAGGAGAGAAAGGAAAGATAGGAGATTCTTGGGACTCTCTAGGCATCTTTATCCTTGCGTATAGTGGCCCTAGCGTCTTGCTAGAATCTTCGGTAGTTGAGATTTGGGAATAGCTTCATCCATCTAGTGGGTTAGTGGTCTATGCTTGTCAAGGGTTGGCCGAGGGTTGCCAAGGCCTATACCGGGCTTAGCCCGTTATATTACCCCCCTCCTAGGCTGGGCGTATAGCGCGACATCTTCCCTTTGATCGGACGGCGGTAATAGGGCCGTACCTAGCTTCGAAGCGGTCTAGAGCCTCGGTCTCCAAGAAGCTACTAAGTGGCTCCTACGTTAGTTGGGCGTATCCAGTCCATTTGACTAGTACCCTATATCCCCTACCGGCTTTCTTTACTACTAGGATTTCTTCTATATACCACTCCTTTTCGTCTATATCTTCCGCGACGATAGCAGCTAGTTACATATTGTCCTGCTATTGTAATGGCAGCGGGTCCTCTACAGCTCTTTTCAGCAGGGAGATATAGAAGACTAGGTGGATTCTAGAAGGTATATCGAGGCGGCAAGCGTGCAACCCAATTAGCTCGGTAATAGTATACTTTACATTACGCTAGTCGAGCTTCTTCGACGGTCTATCGGTCTATATATTCTTTAGCTATAGCTATACCTTGTCCCCTTTTTAGAACTACTCCGCTATTTAACGACCTTTATTGGTATAGTATTCCTATCGTTCTTATATAGAGGCTATTGCGGCTTGTACGAATTCCGTGGCTTATAGAAGTTGTACTATAAACGCCTCCCCTCTCGCTAGTAGTGACTATCCCTCTATCTAGAGGGGGCCCTCTTCGCCTCTACCTATAGGTATATCTAGGAGGTCGATATAGTATCTGTATATAGCGAAGAAGGGGCTTATCCTAGTAGATATATTGTCTCGATTGTTGATCCCGAGTATTGTAGCGGGGGTTAATTCGGCCCAGTTCTCCTACTAGTATATCGCGAAGTACTGGAGGAAGTGTTCGACTACCTGGTTCATCCTTTCAGTAGCGTCGTCGGTTTCTAGGTGGTATATAGTAGAGAGACTCCTTATAATACCCAATAGCTTGTAGACTCGTTCCTATATCAAGCTAACGAACTATAGGCCTCTATCGGATACGATTGTATATGGTAACCCGTGGTAACGGATTAGCCCTATAACCAACTAACTAGTAATGGAATCTATAGTAGTTTCCTTTATAGGCTCGAGGATTACTCCTTTGAATAGCCTATCTATAATTACTATAAGGTTGGTCGCTTGATTCGATCTAGAAGGGGGTAGATCTATAATGAAGTCGATAGATAGCTCGTTCTATATCCTATTAGGTACTGGCAGTAGCTTTAGAAGGCCCCGTTTCTTCTCCCGCTATATAGCTAACCTTCTATATATATTGCAGTTCCTTAGGAACCGGTATATATCTTGGCTAAGGCCTGGCTATATATATTTCCTACTAATAAAGGATTTAGTAAGGTCTCTACCTAGGTAGCTAGCGAGGGGCGAATTATAGGTTTCCTAAATGATTTATGTCTATAGCGGTTTGTAATAGGGGATCTAGATTTGTTCTCTCTAGTAGAGGCGGCTACCCTCGTCGATTGAGCATTCTAAGATAGAGATAGGGAGTCCCTATTGTAGTGGGATCTACCTCTCGCCTCTTTGTACCATCCTATATAGTAGCTAGTACTAGTTATTGGCCTTCAAGCCTTTATTTTAGAGTTCTTTAAAGGGTTCCCCGTTAAACGGGTTGAGGGGAGGGTCTGCCCGATCTGCAAGTTCATTATATAGCCCGTCTTGGTCGCCTGCTTTTGTAGCTATTTGCCCGGGTAACGGGGTGGAGTTTCCTAGTAGAGTATTGACTTGCCCTCGGTATATTGTAATGCGCCCTCTTTTCATCTTTAAAAGCTAGAAATATCTCCCTACTAGCCTTTCGTTGTAGTCGTCTATAGGTATATTCTATTCCCTCCTCGAGAGCGCGTCTAGGACTACTACTTCTTTACTAGGTCGATATCTTAATGTAAAGTTATAGCGGGCAAGGATCTCTGCCTATCGAACCTGTCGTTCGCTTAGCTAGCGTTTCTTCTAGAAGTACTCGAGGTTCTTGTAGTCTGTCCAGATCTTAAAGGAGTGTACGCTCTATAGCTCTATATCCTAGTGCTCTAGGCAATATATTATAGCTAGTAGCTCTTTATTGTAGATCGGGTAGTTGCACTCTATAGGGTTGTTCTTCCTCGAGAAGAAGGCTATAGGGTATAGGAGGCTATTGTCGTTGTACTAGGAGAGTGCTCTGCCCGTTATATAGCTAGAGGAGTCTATCTCGAGTACCGTCTTCCGGTCTAGGTCCTATTAGGCCAATACTAGGGCGCTAATAAGCAGTACTTTAAGATCCTTGAAGGCCTTTTTACACTCGTCTATCTAGAGGAACGGTACGCCCTTCTTTATTAACGTAACTAGAGGGGCGGCTATAGTCGAGAAGTTAGGGACGAATTCCCTATAGTAGTTGGCGAAGCCGATAAAACTATAGACTCCCTTTATAGTCTTAGGGCGCTACTAGAGTTCTATAGCCTTAACCTTTTCTAGATCGATGCGGATACCCTTCCTAGCGTCTACAATAAAGCCGAGGTATTTAACTATCTTGGCCTCGAACTTGTACTTGTCGATATCGACTTGTAGGCTAGCCTCAAGGAGTCTCTATATAACCTTCTTAACCTTCTTTCTATAGTCCGAGAGGGATCTATTCAAGTAGATCAATATATTGTCTAGATATACTGAGGTGAACTTATCTAGGTATCCTTGTAGGGCGTGGTTGATATATTGCTAAAAGGTCGCTAGGGCTCTAGTGAGGCCGAAAGGGGTAACTAGGTATTTAAACGAGCTATAACGAGTTTAAAAAGCTATCTTCTACTCGTCGCCCTCCTTAATATAGATCTTATAGAAAGTTATAATAATATCTAGCTTTATAAGCCACTTCGCCTTCGCCAAGGATTGTAGCGTCTTGTAGATCAAAGGTAGTAGGTATCGGTCCTTCCTTATAATAGCGTTCAATCTATAGTAGTCGATATAGAAGCGAAGGCTACCTCCTAGCTTTTTCGCGAACAATATCGGTATAGCTATTAGAGAGCTACTAGCTCGAATGAAATTCTTATCTAGCAGTTCTATTAGGGTTTTCCGCAAGACAATTAGTTCCTTGCGGGACATCCTATATAGCGGCCCCTATAGTAGCTACTTTTTCTAACTAGATTTGTCACTCAATAGCGGGATCTTGTAGTCTATACTAGGCCGATATAGTAGTAGTTTGTCGGCTATAGCCCGGTCGAACAATAGGAGGAACTTATAATAGTATTTAGGTAGCTTCTAATAGGGGTCGCTATACTTCTTTAGGGCTAGCGCTTTCTCGATATCTTCTAGACTTGCAGTAAATATCTATATAGCTCCCCTCTAACCAGGGGGAGACCTTCTTACTCTCTTTACAAGGGCGCCGAATACACTAGCCATTTACTAGAAAACGTTGAGCTTAATACCCTCGTCGCGGCTCCTATCCCAAACAACTAGCCTACTTGTACCAATATAGAGTCGCCCTTCTATAGGCAAAATAACGACCCTCTATATATCGGCCTATAGTCTTCCTAGGATTATATCGTCCTTCTAGCCAGGGACGATATAAAAGAATACTCGCTTCTACTTGTAGCTATCGATATCGATATCTATATATATTATATACTTAATAGCGCTCTTAATGACAATATTGACCTATTCGAGGTCCCGGGGTTTGATATAGATATATAGGAGGTATAGGCGGTTAAAGAGAGTCTTACTTATCGTTATATAGTATAGGCAACTAGTATCAACAAGGGCTTTAATAAACTTAATTCCATTAATTCCTAAGTTAATATAAAATGGTAGCCTATCTATCTTCTCCTCGGCTTTCTTCCAAGCTACTTCAGCCTCCTAGTGCCTCTAACGACGACTTCTACTAGAGGCTACTCGTTTTCTAGCTCGCTATCCGACTAATCAGATAGCGAACTCCTAGATTGGCTATAGTCGTTAGCTATATCTTTACAGGCAGTAGGTATAGCTCGATCGACCTAGGTCTTACAAGAGCGCTATAGACGTCCTTTAGATACCTATCGATAGATAGCTGCAATATAACTAGGTTTTCTATAGCAATAGTAGAGTCTCTCCCTATAATAGGGCTTTCCTTCCTTAGTATCCCTTAGCTTTACTTGCCGTCTTACACCTTCGCCCTTCCTCGGGGCCCTACAGTTAATCCTTATAGCATTGGAGGGTTCCTAGTCCATTCTATCTACTCCCTTAGCTTATATAGCTAGTTTGGCTACCGGCCTCGAGGCCTCCTAGTTAAACTAAGGGGACTTTAACTAGGCACTATCCCTCTTTCTTACTAACTTAAAGCTATCAATCCTCGATCCAAGTATATAGAGTATTCTAACAAACTTAGTATAGTTTATAGGGATATTTAGGCAGCTAACTAGGCATTCCTATATCTTTATATTCAATGCTCCCTCTAGATAGTTGATCCGAACCTCATCTATCTAGCTTCTACCGTTACTATCTACAAGCTCCCTCTCGAATTTAGGTAGAAAAGCTCTAAAGCTCTCGTTCTCCTTCTACTATAGTGTTTGGAGATAGTCGATAGCTCTCGTCTAAACGTTTAGGTCCCTATAATACTCGTTTAGGTATATTAGGAACCGTTAAAGGCAATATATACTATCGCCGCCGCCTCTCTCAATAAATACAACGGTTATATTCTAGGCCGTTCTTTCTAGCCTCGAGTAGATATAGGCAAACTAGTCTAATAGGGATCCCATTACTAGGCTATCTACCGCTAGTTTATTCTTTATCTCCAAGTACT
This sequence comes from Madurella mycetomatis, assembly GCA_022530565.1. NCBI lineage: Eukaryota > Fungi > Ascomycota > Sordariomycetes > Sordariales > Madurella > Madurella mycetomatis. The sequence goes on along the minus strand of JAJTVB010000003.1, from coordinate 5,160,230 downwards.
AGGCACAGAAACTAGAGTATAGCCCGTCAAACTTAGACGGGTTAGGAAGGAGCGGCTTCTTCCTTAGGGCGCTAGCCGCATCTAGTATAGGTATAGGGGAGTTGGTCGCTAAGGTATTACTATTTAAGGTCGGCGCTATAGTCGCGGGGGTAGGGGAGACAAGGTTCTAGATAGAGACGAGGTTCTATTAGAGGACTTGGATCTACTCTCGACTTGCCTCGCGTTCGCTTGCTTGTTCCGCCCGAATTTCCACTAGCTACTACACGAAGTGCTCTCTCTCTCTCGCCTACTTTACTCGAATAGTAGCGAGCTATTCGGCTAGCTAACTTACTAGCTATAGTAGCTAGCCCTCTTAAGGTTCGGTAGACATCTCGACTATCGATTCTCTCTCTCTCGATAGTTTCTTCCGGTAGTCTAGACTATTTAGCTCCCTTAGACCAAGGTCTCTATCCCTGCTAACTACTATTGGAAGAGGGATCTAACTTATCTATATAGTATCCGCCGGTCGGGATAGTAGCGAAAAGGTCTATCGTCGTCGACCGCTAAAAAGCAGTTAATTGCCGTCTTCGTCAGGTTTGTCGAAGGGGAAGTTCAGTGTAATGTAACGGCTTTAGAAGTGTATTGCAACTATCTAATAGCGACTCTATAAGTATACTGAACTTGAGGAGAGAAAGGAAAGATAGGAGATTCTTAGGACTCTCTAGGTATCTTTATCCTTGCGTATGGTGGCCCTGGCGTCTTGCTAGAATCTTCGGTAGTTGAGATTTGGGAATAGCTTCATCTATCTAGTGGGTCAGTAGTCTATACTTGTCAAGGGTTAGCCGAGGGTTGCCAAGGCCTATACCGGGCTCAGCCCGTCATAGTTTCCTTTATAAGCTCGAGGATTACTCCTTTAAATAGCCTATCTATAATTACTATAAGGTTGGTCGTTTAATTCGGTCTAGAAGGGGGTAGATCTATAATGAAGTCGATAGATAGCTCGTTCTATATCCTGTCGGGTACTGGCAGTAGCTTTAGAAGGCCCTATTTCTTCTCCCGCTATATAGCTGACCTTCTATATATATTGTAGTTCCTTAGGAACCGGCATATATCTTAGCTAAGGCCTAGCTATATTTATTTCCTATTGATAAGGGATTTAGTAAGGTCTCTACCTAGGTAGCCGGCGAGGGGCGAATTGTAGGTTTCCTAAATAATTTATATCTATAGCAGTTTATAATGGGGGATCTAGATTCGTTCTCTCTAATAGAGGCGGCTACCCTTGTCGATTGAGCATTCTAAGATAGAGATAGGGAGTCCCTATTGTAGCGGGATCTACCTCTCGCCTCTTTATACTATCCTATATAGTAGCTAGTACCGGTTATTGGCCTTTAAGCCTTTATTCTAGAGTTCTTTAAAGGGCTCCCCGTCAAACGGGTTGAGGGGAGGGTCCGCCCGATCTACAAGCTTATTATATAGCCTATCTTGGTCGCCTACTTTTATAGCTATTTATCTAGGTAACGGGGTGGAGTTTCCTAGTAAGGCATTGACTTGCCTTTAGTATATTGTAATGCGCCCTCTCTTGATCTTTAAAAGCTAGAAATATCTCCCTACTAGCCTTTTATTGTAGTCGTCTATAGGTATATCCTGTTCCCTCCTTGAAAGTATATCTAGGACTACTACTTCCTTACTAGGTCGATATCTTAGCGTGAAGTTATAGCGGGCGAGGATCTCCGCCTATCGAACCTATTGTTCGCTTAGCTAGCGTTTCTTCTAGAAGTACTCGAGGTTCTTATAGTCCGTCTAGATCTCGAAGGAGTGTATACTCTATAGCTCTATATCCTAGTGCTCTAGACAATGTATTATAGCTAGTAGCTCTTTATTATAGATCGGGTAGTTGCACTCTATAGGGTTGTTCTTCCTTAAGAAGAAGGCTATAGGGTGTAGGAGGCTATTGTCGTTGTACTAGGAGAGTGCTCTGCCCGTTGCGTAGCTAGAGAAGTCTATCTCGAGTACCGTCTTCCGGTCTAGGTCCTATTGGGCCAATATTAGAGCGCTAATGAGCAGTACCTTAAGATCCTTAAAGGCCTTTTTACGCTCGTCTATCTAGAGGAATAGTACGCCCTTCTTCGTCAATGCAACTAGAGGGGCGGCTATAGTCGAGAAGTTAGGGACAAATTCCCTATAGTAGTTAGCAAAGCCGATGAAACTGCGGACTCCCTTTATAGTCTTAGGGCGCTACTAGAGTTCTATAGCCTTAACCTTTTCTAGATTAACGCGGATACCCTTCCTGGCGTCTACAATAAAGCCGAGGTATTTAACTATTTTAGCCTCGAACTCGCACTTATTAATATCGACTTATAGGCTAGCCTTAAGGAGTCTCTATATAACCTTCTTGACCTTCTTCCTATAGTCCGAGAGGGATCTATCTAAGTAGATTAATATATCGTCTAGATATACTAAGGTAAACTTATCTAGATATCCTTATAGGGCGCGGTTAATATATCGCTAAAAGGTTGCTAAGGCTCCAGTAAGGCTAAAAGGGGTAACTAGGTACTTAAACGAGCTATAACAAGTCCGAAAAGCTATCTTCTACTCGTCGCCCTCCTTGATATAGATCTTATAGAAAGCTACAATAATATCTAGCTTTATAAGCTACTTTGCCTTCGCTAAGGATTATAGCGTCTTATAGATTAAGGGCAGTAGGTATCGGTCCTTCCTTATAATAGCGTTCAATCTATAGTAGTCGATATAGAAACGAAGGCCGCCTTCTAGCTTTTTATAAATAATATTGACGCGGCTACTAGAGAGCTACTAGCTCGAATGAAATTCTTGTCTAGTAGTTCTATTAGGGTTTTCTATAAGACGATCAGTTCCTTATAGGATATCCTATATAGTAGCCCCTATAGTAGCTACTTTTTCTAACTAGATTCGTTACTTAATAGCGGGATCTTGTAGTCTATACTAGGCCGATATAGTAGTAGTTTATTGGCTATAGCCTAGTCGAATAATAGGAGGAACTTGTAATAGTATTTAGGTAGCTTCTAATAGGGGTCGCTATACTTCTTTAGGGCTAGCGCTTTCTCGATATCTTCCAGGCTTGCAGTAAATATCTATATAGCTCCCCTCTAACTAGGGAGAGACCTTCTTACTCTCTTTATAAGGGCGCCGAATATACTAGCTATTTGCTAGGAAACGTTAAGCTTAATACCCTTATCGCGGCTCCTATCCTAAATAACTAGCCTATTTGTACTAATATAGAGTCGCCCTTCTATAGGCGAGATAACAACCCTCTATATATCGGCCTATAGTCTTCCTAGGATTATATCGTCCTTCTAGCTAGGGACGATATAAAAGAATACTCGCTTCTGCTTATAGCTATCGATATCGATATCTATATATATTATATATACTTGATAGCGCTTTTAGTAACAATATTGACCTATTCGAGGTCCTAGGGTTTAATATAAATATATAGGAGGTATAGGCGGTTAAAGAGAGTCTTACTTATCGTTATATAGTATAGGCAACTAGTATCAATAAGGGCTTTAATAAACTTAATTCTATTGATTCCTAAGTTAATATAAAATGGTAGCCTGTCTATCTTCTCCTTGGCTTTCTTCCAAGCCGCCTTAGCCTTCTAGTGCCTCTAACGACGACTTCTATTAGAGGCTACTCGTTTTCTAGCTCGCTATCCGACTAATTAGATAGCGAACTCCTAGATTGGCTATAGTCGTTAGCTATATCTTTATAGGCGGTAGGTATAGCCCGATCGACCTAGATCTTACAAGAGCGCTATAGACGTCCCTTAAACGCCTATTGGCAGGTAGCTACAATATAACCAGGTTTTCTATAGCGATAGTAGAGTCTCTCCCTATAATAGGGCTCTCCTTCCTTGGTATCCCTCGGCTTTACTTGCCGTTTTACGCCTTTGCCCTTCCTTAGGGCCCTATAGTTGATCTTTATAGCGTTAGAGGGTTCCTAGTCCATTCTATCCGCTCCTTTAGTTTATATAGCTAGTTTAGCTACCGGCCTCGAGGCCTCCTAGTTGAACTAGGGGGACTTTAACTGGGTACTATCCCTCTTTCTTGCCAACTCAAGGCTATCGATCCTCGATCTAAGTATATAGAGTATTCTAACGAATTTAATATAGTTTGTAGGGATATTTAGGCAGCTAACTAGGCGTTTCTACATCTTTATATTTAACGCTCCCTCTAGATAGTTGATCCGAACCTCATCTATCTAGCTTCCGCCGTTGCTATCTATAAGCTTCCTCTCGAATTTAGGTAGAAAAGCTCCAAAGCTCTCGTTCTCCTTCTACTATAGCGTTTAAAGACGGTCGATAGCCCTCGCCTAAACGTTCAGGTCCCTATAATATTCGTTCAGGTATATTAGGAACCGTTAGGGGCAATATATACCGTCGCTACCGCCTCTCTTAACGAATATAACGGTTATATTCTAGGCCGTTCTTTCTAGCCTTAAGTAGATATAAACAAACTAGTCTAATAGGGATCCTATTACTAGGCCGTCTACCGCTAGTTTATTCTTTATCTCCAAGTACTAGGTATAGAAACTAGAGTATAGCCTATCGAACTTAGGCAGGTTAGAAAGGAGCGGCTTCTTCCTCGGGGCGCTAGCCGCGTCTAGTATAGGTATAGGGGAGTTGGTTACTAGGGTATTACTACCTAAGGTCGGCGCTATGGTCGTGGGGGTAGGGGAGACAAGGTTCTAGATAGAGACGAGGTTCTATTGGAGGACTCGGATCTACTCTCGACTCGCCTCGTATTCGCTTGCTTGTTCCGCCCGAATTTCCGCTAGCTACTATACGAAGTATTCTCTCTCTCTCGCCTACTCTACTCGAATAGTAGCGAGCTATTCGGCTAGCTGACTTACTAGCTATAGTAGCTAGCCCTCCTAAGGTTCGATAGATATCTCGACCGTCGATTCTCTCTCTCTCGATAGTTTCTTCTAGTAGTCTAGACTACTTGGCTCCCTTAGACCAAGGTCTCTATCCCTGCTAACTGCTATTGGAAGAGGGATCTAACTTATCTATATAGTGTCCGCCGGTCGGGATGGCGGCGAAAAGGTCTATCGTCGTCGACCGCTAAAAAGCAGTTAATTGCCGTCTTCGTCAGGTTCGTCGAAGGAGAAGTTTAGTATAATATAACGGCTTTAGAAGTATATTGCAACTATCTAATAGCGACTCTACAAGTATACTAAACTTAAGGAGAGAAAGGAAAGATAGGAGATTCTTGGGACTCTCTAGGCATCTTTATCCTTGCATATAGTAGCCCTGGCGTCTTGCTAGAATCTTCGGTAGTTGAGATTTAGGAATAGCTTTATCTATCCAATGGGTCAGTGGTCTATGCTTGTCAAGGGTTGGCCAAGGGTTGCCAAGGCCTGCACCGGGCTCAGCCCGTCACAAGAGCCATTACACCCCTGGAGAGAACTCTCTCTCTCTTAGACAACAACTCTAAATCTACTTTATATTTTATTATCTTCGCCATACAAGTGTGCCTTTGCGCCATCCTGGCCATTACGATGAGAATTCCCGTAACACTACTATAGGGAATTCGTCCTTAACTTCTCGACTATAGCCGCCCCTCTAGTTGCGTTGACAAAGAAGGGCGTGCCGTTCCTCTAGATAGACGAGTATAAGAAGGCCTTTAAGGATCTTAAGGTACTGCTTATTAGCGCTCTAGTATTGGCCCAATAGGACCTAGACTAGAAGACGGTACTCGAGATAGACTCCTCTAGCTATATAATGGGCGGAGCACTCTCCTAGTACAACGATAACGGCCTTCTACATCCTATAGCCTTCTTCTCGAGGAAGAATAACCCTATAGAGTGCAACTACCCGATCTACAATAAAGAGCTACTGGCTATAATATATTGCCTAGAGCACTAGGACGCGGAGCTATAGAGTGTATACTCCTTCGAGATCTAGACGGACTATAAGAACCTCGAGTACTTCTAGAAGAAACGCTAGCTAAGCGAACGATAGGTTCGATAGGCGGAGATCCTTGCCCGCTATAACTTTACACTAAGATATCGACCTGGCAAGGAAGTAGTAGTCTTAAACGTACTCTTGAGGAGGGAATAGGATATACCTATAGACGACTATAACGAAAGGCTAGCAGGGAGATGTTTCTAGCTTTTGAAGATCAAGAGAGGGTACATTACAATATACTAGAGGCAAGTCAACGACCTATTAGGGAACTCTATCCCGTTACCCAAATAAATAGCTACAAAGACGGGCGACCAAGACGGGCTATACAATAAATCCGCGGATAGGACGGACCCTCCCTTCAACCCGTTTAATAGGAAGCCCCTTAAAGAACTCTAGAATAAAGGCTTGAAGGCCAATAACCGGTACTAGCTACTATACAGGATGGTATAGAAAGGCGAGAGGTAGATCCCGCTATAATAGGGACTCCCTATCTCTATCTCGGAATATTCAATCGACGAAGGCGGCTGCCTCTACTAGAGAGAACAAATCTAAATCCCCTATTATAAACTGCTATAGATACGAATTATTTAGGAAACCTATAATTCGCCCCTTGCCGGCTATCTAGGTAGAGACCTTATTAAATCCCTTATTAATAGGAAATATATATAGCTAGGCTTTAGCCAAGATATATACCGGTTCCTAAGGAACTACAATATATATAGAAGGTTAGCTATATAGCGGGAGAAGAAACGGGGCCTTTTAAAGCTACTACCGGTACCTGATAGGATATAGAATAAACTGTCTATCGACTTTATTATAGATCTACCCCCTTCTAGACCGAATTAAGCGACTAACCTTATAGTAATTATAGATAAGCTATTTAAAGGAGTAATCCTCGAGCCTATAAAGGAAATTACTATAGATTCTATTGCTAGTTAGTTAGTTATAGGGCTAATCTATTACTATAGGTTACTATATACGATTGTATCCGATAGAGGCCTATAGTTCGTTAGCTTGATATAGGAACGAGTCTACAAGCTATTGGGCATTATAAGGAGGCTGTGAGGAAAGGTGCACAGGGTTAGGGTTCAACCCGACCTACTGGATTGGGACTGGTGAGATGGAGACTCGCATCCTGATTGGCTAGTACGAGGCTAGTACGCTCTCACAGCGCAGACCGCATCTTAGATCTTTTCCTCCTTTCCTCAGCTTCCGATTAGCAGAATTGAGTAGTATTGGCAGCGCCCCCGTGCCTCGCCCACGTATTGCTCGTCTCTCACAGAGGCTCTCTACCATATACTATCTAGAAATTGACGGCGCTACCAAGAGGATGAACCAGGTAGTCGAACATTTCCTCTAGTACTTCGCGATATACTAGTAGGAGAACTAGGCCGAATTAACCCCCGCTACGATACTCGGGATCAATAATCGAGACAATATATCTACTAGGATAAGCCCCTTCTTCGCTATATACAGGTACTATATCGACCTCCTAGATACGCCTATAGGTAGGGGCGAAGAGGGCCCCCTCTAGATAGAGAGATAGTTACTACTAGCGAGAGGGGAGGCATTTATAGTACGACTTCTATAAGCTACGGAATTTATACAAGCCGCAATGGCCTCTATATAAGAACGATAGGAATATTACGCCAATAAGGGTTGTCAAGTAGCGGAGTAGTTCCGAAAAGGGGACAAGGTGTAGCTATAGCTAAAGAATATACGGACCGATAGACCGTCGAAGAAGCTTGACTAGCTTAACGCGAAGTATACTATTACCGAGCTGATTGGATTGTACGCCTGCCGCCTCGATATACCTCCCGGAATCTACCTAGTCTTCTATATCTCCCTACTAAAAAGAGCTATAGAGGACCCACTGCCGTTACAATAGTAGGACGATATACAACTAGCCGCTATCGTCGCGGAAGATATAGGCGAAAAGGAGTGGTATATAGAAGAAATCCTAGCAGCAAAGAAAGCCGGTAGGGGATATAGGGTGCTAGTCAAATGGACCGGATACACCCAACCAACGTAGGAGCCGCTTAGCAGCTTCTTGGAGACCGAGGCCCTAGACCGCTTCGAAGTTAGGTACAGCCCTATTACCGCCGTCCAATTAGAGGGAAGATGTCGCGCTATACGCCTAGCCTAGGAGGGGGGTAATGTGACGGGCTGAGCCCGGTGCAGGCCTTGGCAACCCTCGGCCAACCCTTGACAAGCACAGACCACTGACCCACTGGATGGACGAAGCTATTTCCAAATCTCAACCACCGAAGATTCTAGCAAGACGCTAGGGCCACCATACACAAGGATAAAGATGCCTAGAGAGTCCTAAGAATCTTCTGTCTTTCCTTTCTCTCCTCAAGTTCAGTGTACTCGTAGAGTCGCCATCAGATAGTTGCAATACACTTCTGAAGCCGTTATAGCGTATATTACAACAGCTTCTGTCTTTGCATAGTATTTGTCAAAGACCTGCCAGCTACGGTGAATATATAGCCGAATAGACGACTTAGCAAACCGTTTATAGGAGGCCTCATAGTGTTGTGTTAGGGCATCCATTGATATAAGAACTTGGTCAAGTGTCCCTTGAGCTCCTTCGGCAGCGAGTGTTGCACGGTAGAAGGGGCCTAAGAAGGCCGCAATCTCTTTTAGAGTCTCCCAGTTGCTTCGATCTAAGTAGTCGTCTGCAAGGTCGTTGCTCCACTTCTCAAGATACGTGTGAATTGAGCCAGATACCTCAAGCGCTATCTTTAGGAGTGTATACTAGCTATTCCATCGCGTTGCATTATCAAGAGGGAGGCCTTTACCAGCTATAGCCACAAACTCTTGATAGCGTGCCGGTGAGCTACGTATATAGACAGCAATATTATGTAGCTTGCCAAGTGAGCCATGCTGTCTCCAGACTAACGAGGAGTTGTCAGACGACTCAGCCGCAAAGTCGTCTAAATCCTGGTCAAAGAGGAAGGCCTGGACAGCAAGGTTGATGATATAGCCTGTATATCGAAGCCGGTGTTGTAGAGCGTCCCAGGGTTATATAAATCGATCCTCAAGAGACCGGCAAAGTACGTCATTTGCCCCGTGGTTGTCGCCAATAAAGTAGCCGATCTTGTGAGTTATCCCATAGTCTTCAAAGACTTGAAATAGCTCCTGTGCCTGCTCCTCACCCCGGTGGGTAAGGACTGGCCGTAGGCCAAGAAGTATGCGTATAAGTTGACCCTCATGATCAACAAAGTGGGCACAGACGCCTAAGAAGAGGTAGCGGTTTGGTGACGTCCATATATCAGCCGCGATATGGATCATTGACTGCGATGACTAAAGCCGTATCCGTATATCGTCTTTGGCCGTATTCCAGAGCGCATTAATGTGGTTTGTGACTGACGTATGGTTCGAGATGCCCTTGTCAAGCCCTCCAAGGCTTAGTAGCGTACGCATAGCTGGCCACTCAACCGCTCGAAATGGGAGGTTATGTCGTATAATCAAGTAGACAAGAGCCTTGTTGATCTTGTTAACTGACACCGCTGGCCTTGACGACGAAGTCTGCATGGCCGTAGCAGCCTGACTGATATCAATGTTGTGCCGTGTAAAAAGGTGTCGTCGTGCAGTCGTCGTGCTCTTTGCGGCGTAGTCCTTGCAGTATTTGCAGTACCAGAGGAGGCATTTCCCGGCGTATTTGGGCTCTCTAGGCTGACTAGGACTTCGAGAGTGCTCCCAGGTAGGAATCGCACGCTTTTGGCGACCTCTGGAGGGCCCAGAAGTGGTAGAATCGACGGATTCTGACATATTGGTGGTGTGGGATGAGGAAGTTGGCGGGGCTGGCGGGGCCGCGGAGCTGATCGATAATATCGATAAGCTATCAATCGATAACGCAAACAATCGTTATCAGCGTATCGATATCGCTAGCCAGCCTGTGGATGGCAGTGCTTGGGCATCTGCTGCCTTCCCGGACCCCGGGCAAGCCTGCATTTGCGTTGTGACCCAAGACGGTAACAATTGTCAGCCACAACCTCTCATATATCTCGTCCATGATCTTCACTCCTCGTGAGACATCATTGGGGTCATTCTAGATCAAGCAGAGCGCGTCTACCCGGAGTAGCGGGCACCCAGCTTTCGCACAAGCTCTATGGCGTCTTTAACCGTCCTAGGGATATTCTCCCAGACCTTATTATTATTATTATTATTTCTCCCAGACCTTTCAATTCCCCATGGGAGGAAAAGGCTGGCTCGGGAGACCGTCGTCAGCTTAATAGCTGGGGTCTTCCCCACACATAACTCAGAGCAACATACCGAGGGACGGTTCGGAGTTCGACAATTGATAACTGCCTGACGTCGATGAAGCGCAGAGTCTCAAGCCCGGGAAAGCTGTCTTCAAAAGCTAGCCGCCTTGACGCGGCATCGACTCGAATGACGCTAACAGGTCGAAATCTAGCCGTTGAGCCGGCCCACATTAAACTCGGCTTCCACAGTTGGCTGGAAATATCCATGATCGGAGACCGGCCCCTGACGCGAAGCCGGCAAGGCCACGCAGATAAAAATCTGCGGCGATCCTAGATCGATGGTGAAGGCGCCGCGGCTGCCTGGGCCCATATACGAACCATTTAAGCGACACGTTGGGCCTCGTCGATAGCTGAATTGTATTACCATCGAGGTATGCTTGGTTCGTGGTCTGAAGAGCGGTGACGATAACGCAGCAGAAGGGACAATCACTGCCTAGGATTCTAACACCGGATCCCAACGAGAACTCCACGGAGGTGAGCTACCTTTCCGTGCCTCTGTCGGGATCTGAGAACGGGATCTTAGCGCAGTGCTCACACAGGGGCTTCGAAGAAGGCATGGTGACGGATGTTTCGTACGGCTGAATTGATGGCTGATCGTGCAATGCTGTGGGTTGCCGAAAGTCAACGATTAAATAGTTTGGACAACGCCGCAGGCACGCCGCGAGGCTGGCGCAAGCTTCACCAGAACACGCGCATACGCGTCACGCATGACAGCCACTTAGCAACTGCCTCTCCGTTTCCTTCCCATGTCTTGGGTCTGTTTAGAATTGATTTGGATAGTGATTTTGCGCTCCCGGGGATGGAGCAGGGTAGGAGGAAAAGAGGAAAGAAAGGAAATCTCGAATATACTAAGGCACCACCTCGCCTGGAAAATGGTGCACAGTAGACCAGCAAGCGGTGGGTTCCCGAGTATTATTGGATTTGAGGACTCCGATGTTATTGATAGGAGCTGAAGCTGCAGGCCTGCTTTCCCATAGGGCGGTACCATGCCAGTCATCAGAGAGCACCTCGATCCGTCTCGCCATGCCAAGGCTCCTATTGTTCAATATTACACGCCACAAAGTAAAGGTCGGTGGTACAACGAAAATCTGCAGTTGATAATCAGGCCCATTGCACAGACCTCCTGTGGATGAACGGTGAAAATGACCTGGTGGTAGCTGGAGCCCGGCTCCAAGTTGAGCCCGTTCCTCCCCAGAGTTTTCCTGTTTCCTACTATCCATGGTCAGAAGCAGAACCACAAACACGGGAAGGCCCTTTCGTAAGAACACGACGAAGAATTGGCATAGGTGGGGATTGGGCTCTGTAAACTCTTCGGCGGGCCGTGATGACGGTGCCTTGGGACCCGGTGGACCGAAGTTCTCATAGACACGCCGCAACGCGCACTAAATCAAGTACCAACAAATCGCAGATCATAGTCATTGTAAACGTCGAACCATTCGTTGTAAAAGATACATCTATATCAATTACAGCGCAAGTCCCGGTCCCGAGGTCACCGCCTACCTATATACTAGGAGCTGGACAAGGGCATATTCATAATGTTGCCACTGCTTGACATTTCCGTCAACATAATAACAGCGTTAGCATCTATCTATTTTGTCAATTGTCGTAGTGTTTAGGTAGGCGATATCGTTCTACTCATTGTTAAAAGCACTAAGAGCAACTGAGTGCTAAGGTTCAGTTAATTATGTAGCACCCTTTCCGTTCAGGCCCACGTAACAAGGTTCTTGGCACCCCTTCTTATACCTGCAAATGGAAGCTCCTTAACTTGCGACAAATGGCGTACTGGTCTAAGAGGCTGGACCGTCTTGCCTAAATGAAGTGCGCCAGATCGCTGCATATCTTATAAGATTGCCGACGCAGTACCACTCGACACATCCGCAGGCAGAGTTCCAGCGGCTTGGCCAAAACGGCAGATATACTGTCGTCATATGAACCTGGGCCTGTTTCAGATCTCTAGGTTGCCATGTGAGACAACCATTACATGCCTGTATGGGTGATTAATACCGGGTTCGAGACTAGTGGCTGGCACGTCAGACCCGACTCGAGACCGGACAGCCGGCCAACTCCCACTACGCAGCATCGAATACACACACAGGCAGCCCTGTCTTCGCTCTTGACAACCCTTTTGATAGCGGGGTTGATAATGGCTGCAGAATTCCTGATGTGTTGCGGCTAAATGTGGGCTCGGGAGTTTGCGGGAGGTAGGCGTTTCTCGCTGCAGTTGGATGCTACTTTTCTCGTCATCTAATTACATCTTCCACAACTGCCGTCGCACTTTTAAATCCGTGATATAGGCCGAAAGGGCGGGTTGGGGAAAAATATCAAAGCCCCTCACCCCCCCTCATCCTTCTTTCCGTACAAAACGAGCCATCCCCCAGATCCCGAAATATGAATTATGTAGCAAACGAATTCTGTAGCTTGAACTGTCCAGGCCCCAATATTCAGGGAGAATAATAATCATGATCTACTCAGTATTGCTTGGCCTGAGTCTGGCCTACGAAGTTTCGGCGGCATGCAGTAGAGCGACGCTCGAGGAGGCCACGGCGTCATACGTCCAAGCACAAGCAGCCGGGCAGCTAGACCTCCTCAGCCTGGCGAGCGAAGTCAGCTATGCAGAGAACGACACGCCCATGGACGTGGCGGAAGGCGTCCTCTCCCAGGCCATCACCATCGACTTCAACCGCAGCATTCACGACACGGTCGAGTGCGCCACCTTGACCGAGCTCACCGCCGCGACCGCCGAGCACCCATACGTCATCCACACGCGGATGCTCGTGGGCGACGGCGGCGACATCACCTCCATCGAGTCGGTCGTGACGGACGAGGGCGACTGGATCTTCAACGCGACCGGCCACCTCTACTGGACCCAGCAGGAGAGCTGGGACCCCATCCCCGCGGAGCAGCGCGACACTCGCGACGTCATCAAGGCCGCCGGCGATGCCTATCTCGACCAGTGGTTCAACTCGACCCTCCCCGTCCCGCTGGGCACGCCTTGCGCCCGGCTCGAGGGCGGCATCTACACGGGGCAGAGGAATATATCGGCGAACACGTGCGTGATGCCGGCGTTCCCGACGCCCATCGATGCTGGGAACCGCCGCTATGTTATCGACGAGGAGATGGGGGCTGTTGGCATCTTCAATGGTTTCCCGTGGCTCGAGGCCTCAGATCCGGAAGCGGTAATGCCCAGTAGCAATCTGTTCAGGGTCCAGGGTGGCCTGATTCGCTACATTCATGAGATCACTGTGTGCAAGACTCCGATGTGTGGAAGATAAAAATGACGACACAAGGATTCGCGTAGACCCAAGCGGTTCTTGTATATAGCGTTATCCGGGCTGTTGGGCCGCTAGGGCGGCTAGGTATCACCCCCCGCAGCCTAGGTATATGAACAACATATTTACCTCCATTGTGGTTCTCGATGGTGTGTGAGCTAATTCGTAACTGATTTTTGTCTTGACAGGAGGCAAATTGATTTCATAACCCTGTCTCCTAATTATATGGTGACAAAGTGGCGTACATGAAATGTGCCCCAATCGAGTGTGTATCTAAGCCATCCAACAAGCACAATATAATCCCTCAGGATCCGAGATCGACATATCCGCTTATGCTACCCCAATAGCAACACCCTTATCCTTCATTTGTCCATGCTTAATACTCCCACTTGATACAAGGATCTGCATTTCAGAGAATGACGGATGACTCCGGTAGGGCCAGCTGGTGGCGCCAAAAAGGCATTGGCTGTTGCACATAGCTTCTTCATGCCCGCGCGTTGGGCTAATTACTCCAAGTAGCCCCCGTCGATGAGGGCCCGCAGATCCGGCTGTACGCCGATCAAGTCTGTCGAGGGGTTAGAGGTGGGCGTGCCTCCGATCTTGATGAGGTCCCGCATCTCTCCCGCCGACAGCTTGGACCCCCTGTTAACATTGACCATGCCCTGGATGCTTAGCGCCGCGCCGGCGATGATAGGTGCGGCGCCCGAGGTGCCAGAGAAGTTGGCGTAGGAGTCGACCCATTGGAAGTTGACCATTTCGACGCTCGACGTGAGGGTGTTCTCGCCCCAAGAAAAGACATCAATCCGGCTGCCGTAGTTGGAAAAGGACAGCCTTGTGTGGGGCAGCCCTGAGGAGCCCGCGCCAACCATGATGGCGCCCGAGTCGCGGAAGTCAGGGCTGTCTTTGTTGAGGAAGGCGAGCGGCGTCGCATCACCGTCGCGGATGATGGGCTGGTCCAGGTCCATGCCCCCATTGCAAGCGGCTTCGACGACGGTGATACCCATCGCAGTTGCTAGCCGGATCGCTTCATACTCGGCATCATTGATCTCCGCTGGCATCAGGTTGCCGTTTTTGTCTCCAACCTGAATCTCGATCAACATGACATCGCCAAGGCCGAGATTGGCGGCGGCATCCATGATGGCCTCGGCGTTGTTTTCCTGGGGCGCTCCATTGACATCCCGCGTGATGCCGACGACGTGCCCCTGTGCCGCGGGGACAACGCCAACGCCGCCGATGGCGTTGTCAACCATGAGCATAGTCCCAATAACCGCAGTGCCATGCGGATAGTTTCCACCGTAACGGTCATTGACGTTCTTCCCTGCCAGGAGAGTGATGCCCGCATCTGCCTGTAGCCGTATGTTAGCGTTCGGGGCTCATCTGAGAACCTAATCGGACGGCCCATACCAGATCTTCGTGGTCCAACTTCCAACCGCGCTCAACGTCAATAACGGTGGTTCCAGTGCCGTCGCCGCCGGGGAACCCCCAGGCATACTGAGCGTTGATGCCGGGGCTTGCGCCAATGTATCCTTGCTCCGGGAACCGGGGATCGTCGCTGGGCTGAACGGCGGGGAGCTGTGCACCGCCAAGCCGCTGGCAGCTTACAACCTCCTCATACCCGCCGAGAGTGTTCAAGAGCTGGATGATCTCAGGAGCGGGTGTGTCCCCCATCGGCTCGTTGAACTGGACCTGATACCAGGCGCCGAAATCGGTCGGCACGTAGGTGGGATCAAGCTCTGTGGCCCGTTTAACCATCTCAGCGATCTTCTCAGGGGACAAACTGGTGATGAGAGGCAAGACGCTGAATTCTACATCTCTCTTCCCGTTCCGAGAGCTTGGGTGCGCCTTTCGAACGAGATCGGCGACAACATCAGCCCCAGTTAGAGCCCGGGATATAAGGGGTGTTCCTGTGCTGTTGAGCTTGACGGCGATAGCGGATCGCGGAATAACCACATCATCCCGCGGCGGGATGGATGCAGTTAATGCGGTGTTGAACAAAGGAAGGGCATAGAGAAGCCCGACGGCCAGGGAGCGGCTAAGAGACATCATGATGAGTCTTGGAGAGGCTGTTCCTCAAGGTCGTTAGCTATGGAGAGCTTTGTGAGCGTCAACTCTTCTCCAGTGGTGTGTAACGCTGGCCCTACTTATACCCGCGTCAGACGCATGCCGCAATACACCAAGCACACCACGATGTTCTTCGCTAGAGTGGTCACCAGTCCCGAGACCAATCCCTATTGGCTACCAACATGACAACCATCCAAGCCTCGAATCCTCACGTCACTGCCTAGCCAAAAACATGCCCTTCAATTGGCGAAGTAACACAACCGAGTCTTCCATCCATGGAAGGAATACAGCCCTGCCTTCTTCTTTCCTATTTGAAATCACTAGCAGCATAACCCACCCTCCCTGGACAGGCCGGCAATGCCCCCCCTCGTGTCGGTTGCCGTTCGTGGCTCTCTGCATCACCCGATCGTGTGGTGGGATGACTGTGCCACCACGAGCCTGGGCCTTGGCCGAGCCGTACAGAACCAAGCCGGGGTCCATGCAAGCGAAGCGGGGTCATGGCCTACAAACCCAGGTATCGGCGATAAGGACTGAACATCAGAAAATGTATAGTAGTTACGCAGCAGACTGCAGAGATTGGGTGGGGGAAGACGGCACACCGGTAGGGCCCAAGCTATCTACGGGCACGGTCCATGGAAGGAGGGCGCCCATGCTCACGATATGGAATGACCGGGGCCGGACGCTACCTATAGTACTAACGAAACTGAAGTGGATCAGAGGATTGACTACAAGGAACAGAGTAAGCAACGGCAGTAATTACCACCAGATTGGTCGGGCGAGCTGGGATGACAGGACGGCAGGGGTTCCCGAGACATATCAATGCGGATGTGATGCCAAGGGTGCTGGGAACCTGGTTCATGGGTCGGGAACGTGGAATTATTGGCCCCTTCCCATCAGCCTTACTGAAATTGGAGGTTCCAGAAGAACGGCGCGGCGCGGGAGACAAGCATGCTGACCACGTTTTGTCCGTGCATCGCCAGGCAAACGCCGAGCTTACGGGCGGCGCCCCTTTTCCGGATGCCGCGGATACCACATTCGGTCCGTTTCTATCGACTCACGAGCCACGGGTGGCGTCCATTCAGCCTCGAGGTTGAAGCTGAGGCCTTGATTAGCCGTAAAGAACCTATGACAACCGCGGGCTGTCGAGCATATGCTGATTCAGTGAGCTAGCATGGGTCCGGGGG
Source organism: Madurella mycetomatis (assembly GCA_022530565.1). Lineage (NCBI taxonomy): Eukaryota > Fungi > Ascomycota > Sordariomycetes > Sordariales > Madurella > Madurella mycetomatis. The sequence goes on along the minus strand of JAJTVB010000003.1, from coordinate 5,143,522 downwards.
AGCGTACGAACGGATATCACGGCATACCCTAGTTAGGGAAGCCAAGCTCCAATCAGGATTTGCCGAGACCAAGTAAGCCAGACACTGACGGCAATGGTTCAATGAGTGCGCGACCTAACAAGGATCTCTAGTGAAAACGAGCGGCGATCTTCTACGTAAGAGCACGTGGAGCTTCTTCGGAGTTCTGCCCGCTTTCCCGTTGAACCTAGACAGGCAGACAGCCGCGGAGTCTGGAAGAGTACGCTTAGATTGCGCCTTTCCGCATCAATCAACTCGCCAGGTTCTGGATCGCTGCCTAGTTACAGTACTAATGTGTACAATAAAAAGGTGGTGGATATTTACAGAGGACGATGTCACCAGAGCACCGATATAAGTACTGGAGCAGATAGCTACGGGGCGACAATTGGAATGACACTTAGCCTGTGGCTCCAAAAGTATTTCGTAACATGTATGCTCCATGACAAAAAAAAAAAAAAAAAGGCTCCATATGACTCGGATTCACTGCAACGTGACCCTGAGCTGAATGTCGTTGGCGCCAGTCTCGTTTACACTGCGATGGATACCGAGTGATCACGAATCCTGGCAAAGTCGATCACATTGTTGGCTTGAGCTTGGGTGAGCGCGGGAATCTGATTCGGATGTAACTTATAAGGTATATATTAGTAATACCCAAGCAGCGGTTGGGGCCGCGAGGCAGGAGGTCCATCTGCCATTTATTAATACTACTTTCTCATATCTACCTACATCATATCTGCCTACCCAGAATTGATAACGTTAATGGTTAAACACCACAAGTGTGGCGAGAACTTGGAGATGAAGTGGCTGCGACACTCGTGGTGGCTTCTTTTCTCTTTTTATTATAGTTGCCACACCTGCGAAGAGCTCGTTAGATGTTGTGGGAGGCGCACTTGCTTGCTGAAGACAGAAGAAGCTAGGTGACTTAGCTATTGCAGTGTAGTAGGTGGAGAGGAGTCAAATACTGAGGAAAATTGCCGCCAGAGCGCACACGTTGAGTTTTCCACCTTGTCCCAGAACACGCCGAGCCCTTCCCGCAGCGCAAGGTCTTTCCCAAACATTATTTCCACCGTTGGAAAACCTATGAGCTGGCGGCAGAGAGATACTGTCGTCATTCTAGTGCCTGGCCGCACACGATGGTGTCATCCAAAGCGGTATTACCAGCACTGGGCGCAAATGCCAGGAGAGAGAGTAGCACAGCCATAATCGAGGCCCTCCCTTCACCGGTTAATTAGATAGTGGTTCTCAAGCCCCGCGGTGATAACTCGAGTTCGAGGATGTAACAGCCCAATAGTTGAAACCTGCCTGGAAAGATCGTCTTGCCCTTTTACTGGGTGCAATGGGAAAGAGGATGTTTTTTGCGTCTCTTCTCAGAGCAGAAGCCAAGGTTTTGTTTCCGGGATAGAACGTAAGCGGCAGAGCCGCTTCGCACCCATCACACCAGACGTATCAGGGTAGCACTGGATAAATCCAAAGTCCCAATACGAAATAATGCAACATCGTCGCTACCAATCAATTCTAGGGATCGTGGATTGGTTCGCAACGCGTCTGGCGGAAGCTTCGATTAATACACTTCCCCGGAATCCACCTGGCTACAAAATACGCATTCTTTAAGTAGGTATATGTATTACATGTTCTAACCCAGATCCAAAAGCTCCTATGCCTCATTGTCTCCCTAGGCAAGATTAAAGAATCGAAGGTCATCTTGCCCCGTCTTATATCCTTCCCACCTAGATCCTCTCCAGGTGGGGGACTGTAACCAAGCCATGCAAGATGGCTGAAGGATTCTAGCCGCCCCCAAGACCCCGCAGAATTCTGCCTCGTGTCGCCAGCTTATAGCTTATATAACCTCTACTTCCGAGGCTCTCCGCAACCAGGTGCCAGGCCTAGACAAAGTACGTGACGACATAGGGACAACCAAATGAAGCTCTTCCCTATCGCCTTTGTGCCAGCGGTGCTGGCGGCTTGCCAAACCGCCCCCGTGGTGACCACGCGCAACGGAACCTACACAGGTCGGTACCTCGCCGAGTTCTCGCAGGACCTCTTTCTAGGAATCCCATATGCCAGATCTGAACGTCTACAAAACCCCGTGCCTTGGAACGAGTCATGGGAAGGTTCGCGGTCGGCTGAGTGGTACGGCTCCATTTGCCCCTGCCCGAGCGCACCACGGAACCTTAGAAACGCCAACGTCACGGGGATATCGGATGACTGCCTCAACCTCAACATCATCCGGCCGTCACGGGCCTCTCTAAAGACCGAGCAAAAGTTACCCGTCGCCGTGTGGCTATACGGCGGCGCCTTTGCCGACGGCTTCGGTGCCGATCTCAACTCCAACTTCTCGTGGATCGTCCAACAGAGCGTGGCACAGGACATGCCGATCATGGCCGTGACGCTCAACTATCGCGTTGGCTTCCTCGGCTTCCCCGGCGGGCACGAGGCTGCGGCGGCGGGCGTGACAAATCTTGGCTTGAAGGACCAGCGCCATGCGCTGCGCTGGATCCAGGAGAACATCGCCGCGTTCGGAGGCGATCCGGACAAGGTGACGGTCTGGGGTCAGTCTGCCGGCGCCAACTCGATCCTCTACCAGCTCATGGCCTACGGCGGCCAGAACGGCGAGAAGCTCTTCCGTGGCGGCATCATGATCAGCGGATCGGTCGGCATCGGGAACACGGTCCGCCCCGACCGCGACGACGCCGTGCAGGGCTACCGACACGTCCTCAACGCGACAAATTGCCTCGACGCCGGCGACAGTCTTGAGTGTCTGCGCGAGGCACCCTTAGACCTGGTATTCAATGCCAGCAACTCGATCCTCACCCGGCCAACATGGTGGCCGACGGTGGACGGGGACTTTATTGCGGAACCACCGACCCTCCAGCTCCTGGCTGGTGGATTCCCGCGTGACGTGTCGGTCCTGGCGGGGACAAACGATGATGAGGGCTTCACCGTGGCAAACATTTACCCCCCAGCTAGCGATACGGAAGAAGAGCTCCACCAGATACTCCGGGGCATGTTCTCCTTCGCACGCGACGAGACACTTGATCTTCTCCTGGCTGCTTATCCCGTCGACGCTCCTAATCCCCCATACGCGCTGCCCATGGCGGAAACCGACCGGCTCTGTGAAGCCCTGATGGAAGCGGGACGGGAGCGGTGTAATCGACAGTATAGACGTCTAGCAGCCATTGTGGGAGACTTCAGTTTGATTTACGGGCGGCGGGTCCTGACTAGGAAGTTTGCAGAACTTGGGATGACGGCGTACTCGTACAGATTCAATACTTGGCCGACGTCGATTCCCATTCAGACAAAGTATGAGGCCCAAACCTACTTTGCCGGCCACTCGTCGGAGTATTCGTACTTCCTCCGCTTCCCTCGCGACTACGAGCTGTACGGAAACAACCCCCCGGTTGCCAACTCGACCTCACATCTTGCCCTCTCGCATGGCATCTCGGCAAAGCTGATCGCATATGTTTACAACGGGGACCCAAACTCGGTCGATGGTACGTTCAAATTCACCTTCCAGCTTATACCGATAAAAAAAATATACTGACCGTGATGGAACAGTCTCGGACATGCCTACTTGGCCAAAGTACAATCTCAAGAAACCCTCTAATCTTGTCCTCAACGCCACTGAGGTTCCGGATAGACTGAATGTCCACGTAGAGCCTGATACATGGCGTGAGGAAGGGATGTCAATATGGGCGAGATATCCCCTGGAGCTTGACATACTCTCTGGCGGCGGTTAGATGTACTTTTAGTAGCACCTAGAGCTTAAAGATTAGTATTACGTATTTACCTCGCCGTGCCTGACGCGAGACGGTAATGATGGTATAGTCTATATGAACACAGGGGAAATTCCGCTCTATGACCTCTAATGCAGTCCACTTGTCCCTGTCATAGCCATGAACTTCTGACAATCGATCAAATGCTTTACCTGCTCCCCGACCTCGCCCAACCGCCCCAGCACCTTCGTATTGCCTTCGGCAAACCCCAGAAGCGTATAGGGGATCCCAGTACTCTCGCAGAACTCCCTCACCAACACCTGCAGCCTGCGCAGGTTGTGCCTGGGCACCCGCGGAAACAGATGATGCACGGCCTGGAACTGCAACCCTCCATGCACAAAGTCCAGCCACGGCGGACAATCGACGTCCATCGTGGTCCGCAGCTGGCGCTGGGCAAACGACTCGGACTCGCCGAGCTCCGACGTCGACATGCCCCAGTGGGACAGGGTGATCTGGACATGCAGAGGCATGGTGACAACGTGGGAGAGCAGCACAAACGCGACGCGGATCGGCCAGGTCGGCAGGGTGCACCACACCAGCAAGTACCCGAACAGGTACCAGTAGCACGACATAAAGACCATCTCGGCCGGGCGAATCCACCAGGCCTTGCTGCTACCGAGCGACGCCGACTTAGCCGAGAGTACGTGCAGCCACGAGAGGATGTAGAGGTTGAAGCGGGCGAGGCACATGACAGGGTAGTAGGTGTACTGCTGGTAGGGCACCATGAAGTTGGCAACCGCGTCCCAAGCGAAGGTGAAGTTGTAGTAGGATGAGTGGATGCCGCGGAAGAAGGATGGCGACGTGGCAAAGAGGGGGACGTTTTGAATGTCCGGGTCGTGCTCCTTAGAGACTAGTCAGTCTTGTGCTCACTTAATCAGAAAGGAAATGCCGGGTTCGCCTAGATCACCTACCGGGTGGTTCGTGACAAGATGGTGGACGTTGTGGCTGCTTTTCCACCACCCAATCGACAAGCCGCAGCAGAAATCACCGATCAACATGGCTATCAGGCTGTCCATCTCGAAGCTGCCGGTGATGGCACCGTGTGCTGCGTCATGTGCGGTAAACATGATCTGATGCCAGAACAACCCCAGGAAGACCGCCGAGGTCATGTACCATTCGTGCCGCAGGGCTAACATCGAGAGTGCGAATAGCGTCGTGTACCGGGCCATCTCCTTTGCGTATTCCAAATACGGGCAGTCGTAGAACCCCTCGTCATGCAACCGCTGATGCAGCTTCCTGTATTTCTGCGCGATGTCTCTCTGCACCGCGGGGTCCAGCGACGGATAACCCGCGAGGTCCCTGTGAGCCTCCTGATTCTCTACCCAATCGACGAAGGCATCAGAGTCACCAACAACTTTGGCCGCGGCCAGAGGGTTATTGGATCCTAGCCGGGCGGGTTCGATCTTGGAGGACGAGGCTCCGTCCGATGTAATGGTCGGTGGTGCCCCTCCGGTTTCCTGCTTCCGGTAGATACCGCCCCTGATTGGTGGTATCTTGTTGATCCATATCCCGGCTGGCTTCCGGCCAATTCGAAAGGCTTTCATACGCTTCCATGTGGCCGGCCTATGATACCTGCAAAAGAAGCCCGTCAGAATCGAGTCCCTGCAGTGCGCGGGCAAACACAGACAAGTCTTACGCCTTGATCTCATCAGTCGCATCTCTTCCAACCATGTGCAAGATAGCCAGGCGTCCACCGGGATGCTTGTCGAGCCACGAGTCCAGCTGCAGCACATAGTCTTCGAAAATGACGATTGCACGTCCCTCGGCAATCAAACCCTCTACCGCCGCAGCGGCCAATATGCTGTCGCGCTTCATGGCGGCGCCCGAAAGGGTCAGCGAATGGCTTGAAAGATGGTTCAGCTACGGGAAATACGAGGGAGTCCAGGAGGGCCGCGCGGGAAAAAAGAGAGAGCAACAGGACAAGATTAAGAAGAGGACAACGAGGGTCTTGTACTGTACCACGTGCGACACGAACCAACGGATAGCAATCTGAAAACCGCCACGCGATAAAAGACTCGATCCGGGACACGTAATAGCTCTGCCACCCTTAGCGCGTTTGACGATGAGATTCTCGCTACGGCCGAAGGGCTGGAGAACACAATCTCCCCCTTTTGCGCCAAGCGGCAGCAGCTCAATCTCGCAGGACGAAGAGGGAAGATCCGATCGCCGTGGCGTAAGATATAACCAAATTTTCAGGCGAATGAGGATATTGGTTGCTCCAAATCCAATTTATAGCTCGTTTCATTGATCGATATCTGTTCTGGCATGAAACATCTGGACTGGAGCCTCAATCTGAGGCGAAGAGGCGCGGTCGAGATCTCCTTGGCGCGGGGCGAACGCCGAATGCAGGGACCGAGCTTAACTTAGAAAGGATGCTCCACTGTTGCACAAGATCATCGAGCTGCACACGTCGCACGTGTTTGCACCACTAATTAATTAATTAAGGTACGAACTGCATGCAGCTGTGGTATTGACCAGAGAAAGACACCAAACGTCTATTAGTATACAACACAACGCTAAGCAAGCCCAGCAAACAACAGAAAGCCTTTATAAAGCCCAGTGTCCTGCATCACACAAACTCCGACCCAGTAACCCTAATAAACTCTGCCACCGTGTGCACCCACACTCTCCTCACCAGATCCTCCCCTCTCAGCCTCATCAGCAGCTCCTCCACCTTGGTCTCGCCCAGCTCGCCGTCAAAGCCGACAGAATACACCCCGCTCCCTTCCAGCCCGTCACTTCCCTTGGCAACGGACACCCCGTCATTGCCCTCCAGCTTGACCCCGCTCGTCGAGCTAACATCAACCCCGTCCCTCGCGGGGAACCTCGCACTGGTCGCAAGGAACAACTGCCTCTCCCCCGTCTCCCCAACCGGCACCGCGCCCACCGACCCCACAACCTTGACCTTGGACAGCAGGCCGCGCATCCCCCGGCTCTGGACGTCCCTGCCCAGGTTGGTCCTGACGCACCCGGGGAACGAGTGGACGAAGCTCACGTCGGGCGCCTCGAGCGCCAGCGACTCCAGCGCTAGCGTCATCATGGAGCTGAGGTGGCCACGGGCCTGGCTGGTGTGGGCTTCGGGCGGAATGTAGCAGCCGGGGAAGTTGGACGGGTCGAGGAGCCCTTCTTTGGTCCCACCGTAGACAGTCACCACGCGGCGGAGTGAGGATGCCTTTTGGAGGAGCGGGAGGAGGTTCGCTATGAAGCGGATGCGCGCGTAGTAGGTTAGGGCAGTGGGGTAGTAGAGGGCTTCGACCGTTTCTAGGAAACCAACCGGGGGTTTGTTTTTTTAGCGATTATTACGTTTGACGGCGTGGGGGGGATATCCCACGGGAGGGGGGGAGGGGGAATGGAGGCCCACCTTGGCCGGTGACCATGGTCCCGCAGGTCAGGAACAGCAGGTTGATCCGGGTTTCCTTGGTGTGGAGCTCTCGGCAGACATCGTCTACGTTTTGGAGGAGCGAGACGTCAGCTTGGAGAAAGTGGTACTCCCCCGCAGGGTTCAGAGCCTGGAGCTCGGCCAGGATGCGGATCGCCGACTGCTCAGAGCGTCCGATGAAGTAGATGCGGGGTCGAAGCGTGTGCTTGGCGAACTTCTTCATGGTCGTCTCTCCGATGCCGCTCGTGCCGCCAACGAAGACGGCAACAAGGCCCTGCGGGAGGGAGTGCGGAATCCTCGCGTTCGAAGCTCGCATTTTCTCGAGGGAAACCATCTCTGCTTGGGCTTGAGTGACGGATCAAGACGCTTGGCTCGGCGGGCTTATTGGTGTGACCAGTTGAACCAAAGGCTGAACTTGGTTCTGGGTGACAACAAGCGTTAGGAAATAGAGGGGTGACATCGAAAGCAGAACTCCGTAGACCCTCGGGGGTCTAGTCATCTTGACCTGACCTAAAACGTGGAACTATGGGGTGAACCTGTGCTCTTCTGGATCGGATCTATGCGGCAAAAACGACCAGAAGACCTCCAGTCTCCCGTGCAGTAGTGGCTGCTGGATCTGGCAAGCGCAACGATCCTTTCTGCATCTGTCAGCCGTTGGTCCTAGACTCCTAGCTTGGCACGGCGCCGATGACTTGACTTACTTTAGGTTGGGGGTCCGCATCAAGATCCGCTCTGCGAGGAGGATTGTGATTGGCCTCGAGATTTGCCTTAAAACGGCGCAGAGATTCTCCGGTTTTCTTTGGAAGATGAAGCCCCGATAAAGGACATTACATATGCTCTCAATGCTCCAAAATCTGGGTTATTCGACGTTCCAATGCGTTCAATTTGGAATGGCCGAGTGTCTCTGTCTCGGCGCATGGACTGCCAGCCCTTTCGCCTTTTGCTCCTCTGAAGGATTCAAGGAGTAGAAAAAGCAAAATCGATGCTGGGATTGCGCGGTAGGGCCGACCCACAGAATACCAAAAGGGATACGTATTCGTAATCTGGAGCATCTTAGTTCAGGAACTTGTGCGATGTTCTGTGGGCCATCGATGCCAAGAATTCATGATCTGCGCGCCAAGCCCGCATCTCTGCCTTATCTGGCCAACATTCGTCAACCACTCGAAGGATCGCCAATTCATCATCACGGGCAATATCACCAGTCTTGAGTACCAACTGCAATGGGGCGCGCAAAATTGGATCCGGTTGTTGAATCAATACACTGCAGATGATGAAGCGGAATCGGAAATGGTAATTGCATCCCTTAATGCAACCCCCCGGCCCCATTCCCGGCTCGGACTTTTTTTGTGGGTCGAACGCCGGAGTTTCTCGGCGGAGTGGTGCGGCTGCAGCCGCGGAGCACTCCGAATCCGCCTGCGTCCCCACTGCCGTGACAGACCAGAAGATCTGTGATGGAACCACCCAACATCTTTGGTGGCTCTCAGCCCTGTCCGAAGCGGTGCCCAATGCTTCTCTGCGTCATTCACCCAGAAGCGAGTCCCGGAGTTCGCGTCTGCATAACAACTGGGGTTCTCGGAGTATCTCCCCATCAATCCCGTAAGCATCGAGCCTTCATGGTCTAAATATTGCCGAGTCCGGTTATCTTGGAGAAGTCAGCCGTTCAACTACGCATTGCTGTGCACGATCGAGCTTTCCGATTTGCCATTTAGTTATTTTCGCGTGGTTAGGACAGCATCAAGGGAGTGACAGAACAGACCCAAGGGATTGGTTCAATCCGATACCCTAGTATAAGTTTATCATCTCCCTGGGCCCAACCATAACACGGGGACCTTGGCGCACCTCACCTTTTGGCCAGGTATTTCAACAAACACTTCGGTTCCAGACCAAAAAGGAGGGATCCAACAAGATGGCAACCAATTCACCAATTGCCATCATTGGCATGAGCTGTCGATTCGCTGGCGATGTCGACAACCCAGAGAAGCTGTGGAAGCTCCTTGCGGAGGGTAGGAGCGCGTGGTCCGAGATACCGAAGGACCGATTCAACCTTGACGGTTTCCATCACCCAAACTTTGAGAAGCTGAATGGTGTATGTATCGGCACTTCCACGTTAGGAACGCGTCGGAATTAACGCGGCGTCTAGACAAATGTTATTGGTGGCCATTTTTTGAAAGAAGATGTCGGGTTATTCGACGCACACTTCTTCAACCTCTCAGCCGAGACAGCAGCGGTAAGGAAAGATACCGCAATCCCGAGGCATGGTAGCTGACCGTGAGAAGGCATTGGATCCGCAGTTCCGGCTTCAGCTGGAATCGACCTATGAGGCCCTCGAAAGCGGTAGGGCCCCGCGTCTGGCGTGCGCAGGGAGTTGCAAGGCTGACATTAGCACAGCTGGAATAACACTGAAGGATGTGGCGGGTTCCAACACCTCAGTCTTTGCCGGTTCCTTCTTTCGGGACTACCACGAGAGTTTGATTAGAGACCCGGACACTTTGCCTCGTTTCCTCCTGATGGGCACTGGGGCAGCAATGGCATCGAACCGTCTTTCCCACTTCTTCGACCTGCGTGGGCCCAGCATGTCAGTAGATACCGGTTGTTCAACAACGCTCACAGCGCTCCACCAGGGGTGCCAAAGTCTCCGGACAGGAGAATCTAACATGGCCATCGTGGGCGGCGCGAACTTAATGTTTAATCCCGACATGTTCATGGCCATGTCGTCCATGACGTTAGTCTCGCCCCCAACGACTAATGCAAGACTTGCTGACGATGATACAGACTGATCTCCAAAGATGGGAAGTCGTACGCATTCGATAGCCGGGCGAATGGCTATGGACGCGGTGAAGGGTCAGCCACAATAATTCTGAAGAGGTTGGATGACGCGCTTCGCGACGGGGACCCAATCCGCGCCGTCATCCGGGAAACCGGCATCAACCAAGACGGCAAGACGGAAACCATCACGACACCCAGCGCGGAGGCACAGGAGGCCTTGATCCGCGACTGTTACCGGCGAGCCGGTCTCGACCCGGCAGAGACTACTTACTTTGAGGCGCACGGCACGGGCACGCCTACCGGAGATCCCATTGAAGTGGGCGCGATTGCCTCTATCTTCAAGGACACCAGGCCAGCGGACGCGCCGCTCAGAATCGGCTCGGTGAAAACTAACATCGGCCACACCGAGACCGCGAGTGGCGTCGCGGCCATCATCAAGGTCGCATTGGCTCTGGAAAAGGGTCAAATTCCACCGAGCATCAATTTCGAGAAGCCAAACAAAAAGTTGCACCTCGACGAGTGGAAGTTGAAGGTTCGTTTGGGTCTTTTTCTGCGTTCCAACCGGTTCCGGCCCGATGCTGACTGCTGCCTGATAGGTGCCAACCGAGCTCGAGTCCTGGCCAGGGAAGGAAGGCATCAGGCGCGCATCCGTTAACAACTTTGGTTACGGAGGGTCAAATGCCCACGTAATCATGCAGGACTTCGACTCCTTCATGGCAGATTCTTCCAGAACCATCCCTCCAAACGGGCAGGCAAACGGCATCAACGGACATGCAAATAGCGTCGCCCACAGGTATGCCAACGGGTACGCTAACGGGTACACCAACGGGTACACCAATGGGCACAGTAATGGACACACTAATGGACACACCAACGGACACAGTAATGGTCACACCAACGGACACACCAACGGACACACCAACGGACACACCAACGGACACACCAACGGACACACCAACGGACGCACCAACGGACACACCAACGGACACACCAACGGACACACCAACGGACACATCAACGGCCACTCCAGGAGGAATAGTGACGCAGATGGCCTTATACGCCCCCGAGTCTTTGTCCTCAGCGCAAAAGACGAGAAGGCGGCACAAGCTATGGCCGACAACCTCAAGAGATACTTGCAGAATGTTGAGGCCAGAGACGAGAATGGGTTTCTTGACAACCTGGCCTACACCCTTGGCCACCGCCGGTCCCGTTTCCCTTGGGTCTCGACGTTTTCTGGCGATAGCATCGCCAACATCGTCAAAATCATCGAGTCCGGCAAGGTCAAACCGGCCAAGGCGAGCACTTCCCCAAGGCTAGGCTTCGTGTACACCGGTCAGGGTGCGCAGTGGTGGGCCATGGGACGAGAGCTCATCGACGTTTATCCTGTGTTTAAGGCTACATTGTTAGACTGCAACACACATCTCAAGAAACTCGGGGCGGGCTGGAATATGATAGGTTAGTCAACACATGTCACCGTCGCTGTCGAGCGCAGCTAACAGCTCTATCCAGAGGAGCTCAATCGCGACCCAGAAACCTCGAGAGTCAACCAGCTCGACTATAGCACACCCGTTTGCGTCGCGGTGCAGATTGCGTTGACGCAACTACTCCGAGCATGGGGCATCACACCCACGGCAGTAACAAGTCACTCCAGCGGAGAGATTGCAGCTGCCTACACTGCTGGTGCCCTCGACCTTGCCTCGGCCATGGCAATTGCATACGCACGTGGCGGCTTAGCCTCGGATTCGAACCGGCAACTTGCGAGAAAGGGCGGCATGATGGCGGTTGGCTTGAGTGCCAAGGACAGCCAGAAATACCTGTCCCGTGTATCCAACGGCAAGGTCGTCGTGGCATGCGAGAACAGCCCTAGTAGCATTACCCTCTCCGGCGATGTCTGCGCTCTAGATCAATTGGAGTTCATCTTAAAGCAGCAGAACATTTTTGCTCGGCGCCTCAAAGTTGATGCGGCCTGGCACTCCCACCACATGGAAGCCGTTGCGGGTGCTTACTACGCTTCCATGGACAAGAAGGTCCGGCCGGCACAGCAGCGCCTCGACATGATCTTTTCATCCCCTTCGACCGGAAATCGGATGGAAGATGCCGATGAGATTGGCAGCCCCGCACACTGGGTGCGCAGCCTGACAGGTCCGGTTCAGTTCGTTGACGCATTCCGCAACATGTGCTTTGGAGCTCCGGGCGGCGAGCTGGATGTGGACATGGTAATCGAAGTTGGCCCGCATGCTGCGCTCTCCGGGCCAATCCAGGACATCATGGGCATGCCTGAGTTCAAGGGTATCATTATTCCGTACGGAAGCTGCCTAATCAGGAAGCAAAATGCCGTGGATACGATGCAGGCTCTGGTGGGGAATCTCGTCCAGAAAGGTTATCCAGTCGACCTCGCTGCGGTCAACCTCCCGTACGGCAAGTATGGGGTGAGAGTCCTACATGACTTGCCCAGTTACCCCTGGAATCACCAGACGAGACACTGGAACGAACCACGGGTCAACAAAGCCCTTCGGAATCGGCAGGGAACCCATGATCTTCTCGGATCGCTGGTTCTCGGTACCAATCCCAGTGCCCCATCATGGAGACATATCATCCGCATCGATGACTTGCCCTGGATTAGGGATCACATCGTGCAGAATAACATGATTTACCCTGCGGCAGGTTATATCGCCATGGCCATTGAGGGTGCGGCATATATGGCTTCATATCAGTTCAGCGGCAGAAGAGTTCGAGGATACCAGCTACGAGACATCGACATACTCAACGCTCTTGTGGTGCCAGAAACAAGCGATGGTATTGAGCTGCAACTTTCACTTCGGCCATGCAGCGGCAGGGCGCTCGACACGAAGGACTGGACCGAATTCCAAGTGCAGTCGGTGACTGCTGACAATAAATGGACCGACCACTGTAAAGGCCTAATTCTCGTCGACTGCTCCCATGAAGAAAACCGCGGACTGGGTGGGACAATCACAGGAGGAGCCCGACGGAAGCTCAGTCAGCCAATGGAGGAATCCGCGTACAGGAGTCGCATCAGCCCGCATGACGTTTACGCCAACCTGCGATCTGGAGGGATCTGCCATGGCCCAATCTTCCGGAACATGAAAAGCATTCGTGCTCGCAATAAGCAATCGGTTACGACTTTCGTCATTGCGGACGCGGAGGCAACGATGCCCAAACACCACCAGCACGAACACATCATACATCCCACGACGCTTGATTCCGTGTTCCAAGCAGTGTACACCGCAGTTCCTGGCGCAGGAAATGCTGTGCGGACACCCAAGGTGCCCAAGTCGATTCGAACTCTGTGGATCTCACACGGTATCAGTCCACTGCCTGGCCATTCTTTCAAGGCCTATACGGACCTTGGCCACCTCGACTCGCAAACCATGACTACATCTGTCACAGTTACCGATGCCTCTGCTGACCAGAAAGAGGCCACACAGTCGCCAGTCATCACTGTTGACGGCTTCGTCTGTCAGTCGATCGGCAACGCCCCTGTCCAGGAGCCTGATCCATGGGAGCAAGATAAATTTTCGATGGTTAAATGGGCTCCTGATGTCACTTTTCTCAAGGATTCGCATCTGAAAAAGCAGCTGGGCAGCAAAATATCGCCAAAAGAGGCTGAGCTCCTCTTGGACCTGCGCAGGGCATGTCTCATCTTCATTTACGATGCGCTTCATGAGCTCTCGGAGGCCGACATCAAACGTCTCGAATGGCACCACAAGAAGTTCTACATCTGGATGAGACTCCAAGTGGAACTTGCACGGACGAATGAGTTAGCCCCTAACAGTTGCGAGTGGGTGAACACATCCTATAAAGAACGGGCGAGACTTTTGGAGAAGGTCGGGACTGGCAGCACCAACGGCGAGATGGTCTGTAAGCTTGGCGCTAGGATCGCTCCAATCCTTCGAAATGAAGTTACTCCTCTGGAGGTTATGGTGGAGGACAACTTGCTATCTAGATACTATCGGGATGGGTTGAAGTGGGGTAGAACCAATGCCAAACTCGGCGAGCTGGTCAAGCTCTATGCCCACAAGAATCCCCGGGCGAAGATGATCGAGATCGGGGCCGGGACCGGTGGGGCGACAAGTCACATTCTGAACGCGTTGGGAAGCAAAAGCCAGAACCTCGTCTCTTACGATTTCACCGATTTGTCCTCGTGCTTTTTCGAGGCAGCCAAGGAGAAGTTCCGGGACTGGCAGGGCGTGATGCGGTACAAGAAGCTCGACATTGAGCAAGACCCAGCAGCTCAAGGGTTCGAAGAGGGCACCTACGACGTCGTCATCGCCTGCCAGGTACTTCATGCTACCCAGTCGATGCACAATACAATGACAAATGTCAGAAGGTTGCTAAGGCCCGGCGGGAAGCTGTTCATTATGGAAACCACCAAAGATCAATTGGACGTTCAGTTTGTCTTTGGTTTTCTTCAGGGCTGGTGGCTAAGTATGTGTCTTCCATCTCCTCTTGCCTTCCGGGACTGCTTCCACTGACATAAACTGCGTACAGGCGAAGAAGAAGAACGCAAATTCAGTCCGTCCTTGACAATCCCAATGTGGGACCGCGTCTTACACCGAAGCGGTTTTCGCGGCGTAGAGGCCGAGGTACACGACTGTGATGATGACGAACTGTACTCCTTCAGTGTCATGTCGTCAACGGCTCTCAGCGACCCTCCGAAATCCGACTTCGATATTGCGCTAGTGACCACGGCCTCTTCGGCTCCCGACATTTGGCTCGACCAGCTGCGAGTTTCTATTGGCCTGCTGACTTGGGCTGTGCCGACTGTCCATTCAATCGAGTGTGCGCCGGCCGACGAGAACAAAGTGTGCATCTTCATCGATGATTCTGACAATCCAGTCCTGGCCAACACAGATCCGGCGCAGTTTGAAGGTATAAAGACTGTTTGCACTAAGTCAAAAGGCATCCTCTGGCTAACAAGAGGTGGCGGCGATGCTTGCAAAAACCCTCTCGCGAACCTTGCTTCTGGGTTTCTTCGGTCTCTTCGACAGGAGTACTCTGGTAAACGGTTGGGTACACTGGACCTGGATGCTTCTCAGCCACTATGGTCTTCCCAGTCAATTAAGACCATCACCGATGTGTTCAAAAATTTCTTTGATTATTCGGTCACTGAGTCCGCGATTGACTATGAGTTTTCAGAGAGGAGTGGCGTTGTTAATGTCCCGAGATATATCAAGGACGTCGATCGGAACAAGGACGTGTTTTGCCAGTCTACTGGGCCGCCAGTACCGAGAATCGAGCCATTCCTTCAGGCTGATCGACCTTTGCGCCTGACCATTGGGACCACCGGTCTTCTGGATACACTCGCCTTCGATGACGACCCTAGCGCTGGGGAGCCCCTTCCGGACGACTTTGTCGAAATCGAACCAAGGGCCTTTGGAGTCAACTTCCGGGATGTCATGGTTGCTATGGGCCAGCTGAAGTCGAGAGTCATGGGTTACGACTGTGCCGGTGTGATCAAAAAGGTTAGCGCAGGTGCTGCATCGAAGGGTTACAGACCGGGAGATCGAGTATCCGTGTTACTGAGAGGCCATTACGGAAGTCGTACCAGGGTCCACTGGACCAGTGCGGTGCATATCCCCGACGACATGAGCTTCGAAACCGCCGCTTCTCTCCCAACGCAGTATGTTGCCGCATATGTCTCATTGTATGACAATGCTAGACTGCAGAACGGGGAGACAGTTCTCATCCACTCGGCCACAGGCGGAGTGGGACAGGCAGCAATCATGCTGGCACAGCGCGCTGGTGCGGAGGTGTTTGTTACGGTCGGCTCGGACGAAAAAAGACAGTTTGTCATGAAGCATTTCGGGATCCAGCCTGATCACATCTTTTCCAGTCGGGATACGTCGTTCGCTCCCGGTATTATGGAGATGACCGAGGGCAAAGGGGTGGATGTGGTACTCAACTCCCTGGCAGGGAATCGTTTGCAGGAGAGCTTCAATTGCCTCGCGCCGTTTGGCCGTTTCGTGGAGCTGGGGAAGCGGGACCTCGAGCTTAACAACAGTCTCGCCATGGAGGCTTTTACGCGTGCCGTATCCTTTTTCAGCGTTGATGTTATTGCTCTAGGCGAGCGCAAGCCGATGCAGGCGAACAAAATCCTGAAGGATGTCATCCGACTCGTGGCGGAAAAAGAAATTGACCCTGTCCATCCGATCACGGTATACCCGCTCTCGGATGTTGAGAAGGCCTTCCGTCTCATGCAAGCCGGCAAGCACATGGGGAAGATTGTCCTGTCGGTCACCTCCGACACACTGATTCCGGTAAGTAGACCTTCACCCCCCTGTTCTTGGACGCTTTCTCATATCACACCAAAGGTAATCCCCCGGGCGTTGAGTACCAGACTTCGACACGACGCATCCTACCTCGTCGTTGGCGGGTTTGGAGGAATCGGCCGATCAATTTGCCATTGGCTAGCAGAACACGGAGCGCAACATATTGTAGTTGTTTCCAGAAGCGCAAGTGCGGAAGGGAAGGTGGACAGCTTACAGGAAGAGCTGAGATCTTCCGGACATGGCGTGACCGTCACGGCTATTGGCTGCGACATATCGGACATGGACGGATTGACAAAAGCGCTTGACGAGCACGCCCGGAGGAGAATGCCGCCCATCAAAGGTATCATACACGGCGGCATGGAGCTAAGGGTAAGTGGAACTGTGTCTCCTCTCACCAACAGCCGCTAATGGTGATTTACAGGACTCGGTGTTGGAGCACATGACACTCGATGACCACATCGCAGCGCTTGCCCCAAAAGTCGCGGGAAGTTGGAACCTACACCAATACTTCGCCTCTCAGAATGATCTTGACTTCTACATCATGCTCTCATCGCTCATCGGAGTTGTGGGCTTTGCAAGCCAGTCTAACTACTCAGCAGGTGGTTCTTTCCAGGATGCGCTGGCCCGGCACCGGATCGAACACGGGCTGCCTTGCGTATCTATCGACCTCGGCATAGTCAAATCCGTTGGGTATCTGGCTGAGGATGAGTCCAGGAAGACCATTGATGTACTACAGAGACACGGCTTCATGGCGTTAAGTGAGGACGACGTCCTCTCAGCGATCGGCTCTGCCGTCAACACCCCATATGCTGGGCCCATCGCGCTGGGTATCAACACGGGACCCACGGGCCATACCGAGGACTCGGCTCTCAGACGGGATATGCGGTTCTCCTGCCTCCAGTACCAAAAGACGCGCTCGGACGACGCGGAGAAGACGGCGAAGGTGGGGTCTAGCGACTTGGCCGGCAGGATCTCCTCAGCATCCACTTTGGACGAGGCGGTTGGGGCAGTGGTGTGCGGCATCACCCAGAAGCTGATGGACATCTTCATGATGGCCGAGGATGACGTGGTGCCTTCCAAGTCACCGGCCGATTTCGGCGTCGACTCGCTGGTCGCGGTCGAGCTACGCAATATGCTGGCCCTAAAAGCTGGGGCAGAGTTGTCAATCTTTGACATTATGCAGAGCCCTTCGATTTCGGCCTTGGCAGGCACAGTAGCGGTGAAGAGCAGTCACATTGACCCTGGGCTCTTGCCAAGCTAACGGGCTGGCGCTGGTGGCGATGGTGGGGGGCCCGTGAGTTAGGATCTCCAAACGGAACGACGAGGTTTACATATTTGTTGGGGAAGCGTGGAGAGTCATCAGGTAATGGTTCGCGCACGGGCATGCCAGGGTACATGTTCGGTACCTTCTGGATTTGGTCGTTCTTGTTCTGATTGGATACCGGTGGAGGTTTGGCGCAAGGGAAGGAGTATGGCGCATTATGGGATCAGCGGCGTTGAGTGCTCGGATGTTCGTTTTTCTGCATAGGGAACCTGAGAGTTCGTGTTGATAAGCAGCGGCTAGCGAATACCTCTGCGTTCAGTGAGACATGCCTTGTGGGGATGTGCCCTGTCAAGTTCCGCTGAGGCGGTTGCGCCAACAGACTCTAAGGGCGCCGATCATAATGTATGCAAATCCCGATCAGGATCGGCAGTCGGGGTATCTGGGCAGTACCTGGTCATTCCGCGCGAAGCTGACCCAGACCCAACCGCCCGGCGACCTGCCGTTCTTTAGCCTATGCGAACGGTCCTGCGATCTCCCGGCATTCGCTGACCACCCCCTCGAGCCAGCGAGAGTGGCAACCTTGATGGGAGGCCAGCAGCTATTGGATCGTATGGATGGGTCTGATGGCACCTTTGTGTAACCCCCGCATCACCCCCTATCAGGTTACACTGCGTTGCTGACGGGCCTGTGTCCGTGTTCCAGTGTTTCGATGTGTAGGAGGCTTGAGCCGGATTGGCGCAACAACACCAAGCAGGGGCCGTGTGTAAGGATCGCGCATCATAGCAACAGCATGCAGTATGATTGCTTTGCGTATCATCACCCCCTCAAGCTGCGGTATTGATTCAAAGGCAAGCCAGTCTCGGTGCCCACCACTAAGAGAGAGCCAACAAGCCAGCCGGCCGCCCCTTAAGGGAATGAAGATCATTTCTCTACACACTATAAGCGACAACCAAATCATGCATCCGTGAGACATTGTCTATCTTACACTCCGCTCAGCTTCGTCCCTAGGTAGCAACAAAGTTGATGACGGCTTTACCCCGCCGGCTTCTCTGGCCGGCAAACTCCCACGCCTCGACGGCCCTGTCAACCGGAAACTCCACGACAGGCAAAGGCTTGACAGCCCCCTCATCAATCAAGTCTGCAACTTTCTCCAGCACGTCCCTGTCGGGCGACACCACAAAGTAGACATACCTCACCCCAGGACGACCTCCAAGCTCGGCCGGCACTACGCCCTTGTTCAGCGCCCACTCGGGAGGCGGATCGGCAACCGTGACAACCACCCCATCATCCTTGACCGCGCTCCAGCTCCTGCGCAGGACCTCCCCGCCGACGGTGTCCAGCACTGCATCGACGCCCCTCCTCAGCCCCACCTCCCAATCGGGGGTCGCGTAGTCGACCAGCTCGTCCACGCCCAGCTCTCTCAGATAGGCCAGGCGCTCCGCGGACGCCAGCGCGATCACCCTCGCCTCGGGGACCGCCCGCTTCGCCAGCTGCACCAGCATCATACCGACGGCGCCCGACGCCCCCGTGACTAGCAGCCTCGCGCCGCGCGGCAGCGGACCCGCTCGCCCCGCCCCCAGCATCTCCCACGCCGTGAGCGCGGGGATCGGCAGGGCCGACGCCTGCGCGTGCGTCAGCCCCGCCGGCTTGCGCGCCACCTCAGCAGCGGGCCGCGTGGCGTGCGCGTAGTCGGCCTGGCCGCCCTGGGGCGCGTCGGCGCGGAGCATGCCGTAGACGGGCTGCCCGACCGCCAGCGGGCCAGCGTACGATGGCGGCAGCGCGGCGACGGTGCCCGAGATGTCATGCCCCGGGATGCGCGCCGCCGTGTCGTAGAGCTCCGGCCACGTTACCTCCGGAGCCGTGATCGAGGCCGAGTGCACGCGGATGAGGACGGCTCCTGGGTGGGCCTCGGGCTGCGAGGGCAGCGGATGGGAGGGGTTGAGGGTTACCTTCGGCGAGGTGCGGGGGCCGAGGATTTGCACGGCTTTCATCGTTGCGGTGGTGGCCATGGTAATCAATGAACAGACCAATTATTGAATTCGTTGGTTGTGAAGGTAAAGTTAGATTTCAGTTGGGGACAAGACGGTTGTGAGAGTAAGAAAGTGTTTAATAAAGGCATAAGAAATCGGCCATGATATATCCAGGGTTTACAGTGGTGATGCATTTGCCAATGGTACATGTGGGCGGGTAATGCAGTCCCTTAGTCACGAAATCGCCTCGCATTCCCTTCGCGCAAGAACGAGTGCTAGTCAGCATTATTCAGCAGACGTTACGCAGCATCACGATCCACTGATTCGAGTTCCTTCTAATTAGCCTCGCGTTAGAGCAGGACAACGTGAGTCAGCCATCTGCTTCGTCATAGCTCTGGCCAGGCGGGTATGTAGAATCATGATTGCTTGAAGCGACAGGGCATGTGAAAGCGTCCATAAGTAATGAAGTTTGCTCCTCACAATGTCGCGATGATATTTCGTCTTTCACTAGAACGGCGCCAGAGAATCGTCAATATCCCACCTTCTCCACAGGCAAGAATTGCAACATAATAATCATCATAAAATGACGTCGGAAGCCAAAGCGTAAGTCAGCCACCCACGATGCAACAGCACGACCCTCACCCGGCCCACAGCAAATACGTCGGCCGCCCGCACGAGTCCCTTAAGATCCTCTACGACCACAAACTTCCCAACTGCCCCGGGAAATCAATCGTCGGGCTGGAGGTATCCTACCCACCTAACGGCTTCACCCCACCCCACCGGCACGCAGGCGCCACCGCCGTGGCCCATGTCCTGGAGGGCGAGTTCCTCAGCGGCATGAACGGCAACCCGCCGAAGGTGTACCGGCCCGGCGAGAACTTCATCGAGCTCCCCGGCTGCCACCACACTGTGTCGGACAATCACAGCACGACGGAGGCCATGAAGGCGGTCGTGGTGCTCGTGGTCGACACGGCAGTGCTGCAAACCGAGAAGGGGTATGCTGCCCTCGTGGAGATCGACGAGGGTTGGGAGTAGGATGCACGAGCGAGTGGGATGTATGACGTTAGGTCTGAGTTTTCTGTTAGCGGACCAGACCAGACAATGTAGGGTGTAGTTAACGAAAATTCGAGATCTTGAATTAGTCCGGCTGAAAAGGAAAAAAAATCATGCAATTCGAACAACATAATTACCTCCCGATACCGTGACGGGTACTAGTAGTGGTAGAATTAGAAGAGGGAGATTACAAATGCGCGAGGTCCGGTTAAGGTTAATTAACTGTGAGCAAAGCGCGATACGGTTAATCACAAGGACGACGGGCTCCCTAGCCGACATAGCAGGATGAAGGTAATGAAGATTATTAACTCTAAACATTGTACCGGGGTATATGTAATTAGGCGAAGACAGAATAACTTGTTAGAAGGTTCCGAGCTGGACGTTATAAACCATCGAAAGAAAACTCCTGAGATTCTAAGCCGGCCAAGTGGCCTCTTGCTAGATTATTGAAGCTCTGCATCTTTCTCAAGACGCTCATGCAAGCCTGGAACTCGGCATCGATCCCGGGGTCGCCGTCCGCCTCCAGCCCCTGGGTCTGGAAGTGGTTGCCTCGCGTTCGGTCTGCCAGCAGTTGCGATGCGCCTAGAGACACGGCTACCGGCAAGAATATGTGGGCCTTCCTCGTGGGGTAATGCATTAGTCACGCGTGGTACAAGACCGCAATGACATGCGTCAAGGGCTTGTCTTACCTTGAAATACCCGATATGCTCATGCGCCTTAGCGAGACTGGCAATCTCCTTTGCAGCGCGCGTGGCGCGATTTTGGTAGTCGACGACGGTTGGCCGGCATTGATTTTCGGCGCTTGATGCTTCAGCAATCTGACACATGTAAATTGTGGTCGCATGTGCCATCATAAAAGCGAAGAATAGCATGGGATCCGCCACAGCCGGGACGACTGGTGTGTTGATGACGAGCGAGTCAATGGCCCTGGACAACATGTCATCCAACCATTCGTGGCGCAACCAAAAGTCGAGCGACGCGCTGCCATACGCACGCTCGACGCTCGACACCTGACAGTGAGACAGCGCACGGCCGCATATGGTTACCATGATGGCAGATCCCGCCAGCGGTGAGAGGAGGCTGTGATCGCCCCTGGCGATGGCTTCCGGCAAGAAGCACCCTTGTATAGGGTGGCCGCTCTGGAAGGCTAGCTCTGGGGACGGGAGTCTGGTACAGACCTGTGTGGCAATAATACGGTTAACGGATGGGAGGCCCCTTACAAAGAGATCATCGATCAACCCACCACTTCCTCGCTCAGTGTCAATGGGCAGCGGTTCCTGATGCAGATGAGGCGATCAAGACTGTACGCCACCCAGAACGTCCTCCGCCTCTCTTCTCGTATTACCGGATCCTCATCCTCCATCATACTGTCCGGACTGTCGACTTCGTGGAGGCGAGCCAGCTGCACGAGGCGAAAGGCCCGTCCGGCGGTAACCCACGCACGGCGGTAATTACACCGCGCAAACTCGTATAGCGCGACGAGCAGCCATGCTTGCACCTGCTCGATGCGCACAACGTGCATATCGTCCTCGCTCAGGTCGAGCGTCTCGAGCATCTGCCTCGTCTCGTTGTAGAGCACGTCGCGGGAGCTCTCGAACTGCGACGAGAGCGCCATGGCCAAGGTCCACATGGCATACTGCAGACAGAGAACAGAGTTGGGCACGTCGCCGCAGGCCGCCTGCCGCGACCGGGCGTAGTACCGGGACTGGTTGAAGATGGGGACGTTCGGATGTACCCGATCAAAGTACAACTGGTCTCTGAGCATGGCCGGCAGTTAGTGAAATCACAGTGGCCTAAAGGCTTGGGGCACTAGGTGATGACATACAGATCGGCGCGCATCAAGTCATCCACAAAGGTGCCCCTTGGCGGCGAAGGTGGCGTGGGGGGGAACTTGAACGTCGAGAAGGCGAGGGGGATCGAGGTAGGCGTCACGGGGGTTGTCCGGGCATGCAGTTCGCTGTCCCAAGACGGCCTCGCCTGGTGACATGACGAGGTGAGGGGAGGAGATTCTCCTCCCGGTGTCGAGCCCGCGGGCGGAGCGTCGGTGGGTGTAGTCGGGTCTATGTCGCCAGCAAGGATGGACTGGATTGTTTGGTCGTCGCCGGTCTGGTCAAGGCTCAGACGGCGCTCTAACGCCACTTGATGACGCGAAGTTAGACATTTGGTTCAGGTAGGAAGAAGGATCGAGCAGCTCACCGATTCGGCTCCGAAGAGCCTTGAGATCGCCCTTCTTTGGTCCACGGGCTAGGCGGTTCGTGTTGACTTCGCAGACAATGCCAGCGTCGGCGCAAGTGCCACACTGGGGACGTCCTCGGTCGCCTATTGGTGGTGGGTTCAATGAAAAATTAGCCTCTAGCAAAACCCAGAACAGCATCGGCATCAGAAGTCTGCTCGCCTTACATCGTAGCTTCCGCTTCCGGCACTCTTCGCACGCGGCGCCGGGGAGTTGCCTCGACTGCCCAGCGGTGCCTGAAGCATTGCTGCCACATGAACGCCGAGCCGCAGCCATGGGAAATGGCGATGAGCGGAATCGAGACTTCGGGGTTAGCAGGAAGCGGAAGAGGCGGACCGTGTCTCGCACGAATCCAATTGCTACCTGGGTTAAGTTAGGGAGCTAATCAATCTACTGATCAGATTGTTAGCTAGGTGGCTAATTAACGTATTGATCAGATTGCTAGGGTCAGCGGGTTTATAAGACTACCTTGGTCTACTTGCCCTGGCCCCCCTCCTCGGTCGTGCTGCAATGCGGTGCAGGGCCGTTGGCTTGCTTGGTCGCGCCGGGTATTGTGAAATCATGTAATCAACAACCCAGCAGTGTGTACCGTACGTACAGTACACATCCGGTACGCGCCCCAGATCACCCGTTGCTCGCGCACTGATCCTGCCCAAACAGCGCTCTGCCGAGCAGGTACCTAACTTGGCAAGGCGGTCTGGCACACGATCCCAGAGCGCTCCTTCCTAGCCTCTCCACTGACTCGCTCCACCGGTCTGGCCCAGGATTGCGGAGCTCCATGTCATACCAAGAAATGTACTTCTGTGGACTGTGCGACGTGGGCTGTGCTGACTGCAGCTGCCTGCTCTCAGTCATCATTTTTGACAAGATTTCCCATCGAAGGAAGAGATGCAGGACGCAACATTGTGTGCTGCACTACTTATGCAAGCACTGCTTGTTATCTGATTAGCGTCCGATCGACAGCCCCAGATCCGATTGCGGCGATCCCGGTCTGGTCCTGTTAACCCAGTTTAGAAAAGATGGCGCAGGCCTCTCCCCATTTCAGCTGGCACTTGCACACTCTGCAGAGCATTTTCCAGAACTAGGCGAACCCGACAGACCAGATCCATCCACTATTGCGGTCCTAGGCCCGCCACAGAAGCCCTCGGCGCGGTGCCTTGCGTTCCCGTTGGGGTTTTTAATTTTAATTTATTTCTCTAACTAAACCTTTTTTTTTTTGTTGTTGTTTTTGGTGGGGGGATGGGGGATTTTCATTATTTATTTTCCTTTCGATACGGCATCCTTCCGTCAGTCAGCCCCGACACCATGACCATACCTGCCGTCCACACGGGTTTTTTTCCGTCCATCCGGGTTTTCCCTCTCACATCCATGTTGCTGGTTGGCTTGGTAGCACACCCGCCTTTACACTAGTCCCCGTGGGTTAATGATGGCCCCTGCCGACCCCGTCAGTTGTGCTATCGCGGCCGGGACAGTTGGGGTCTGGTCCTGTCAGACACAGCATGCTGTCAAGCACTAAGTTAGGTTAGGGAAGGTAGAAGCCGGATGTCTAAGAGAGGCGCGCGCTGTCCCCGAGAATTGCCCGGAAGCAGGTCTAGGGACGACTGCCCAGCCAATGATGACGGCCGTGTTGGTTTTATAGGCCGCTAGCCTCCGCGGGAACCTCCGCCGGCCCGAGCAGCCTCGAACGCGGATGGTTATCTAGACAAGACTCGCTGTTGGTGCGTGGCTTGCGCCATCTTCTCGAGCAATTGGGTGCCGCCTCTCTGCCAAACCATGGCTGACGTGGTTGTGATAAGCTCGATCGGGTGCCAAGGACCTGTACATCATGCACGCGCGTTCCCGCGGTGATAGACCGACATTGAGAATACCCGACGATGTGATATCGGCCATAGAGTCAAGCTCCTCCCGGCAGATCCCCCACTACAGCCGGCAGCTGAGCCTCGTAGCAGCACCCAAGAGGGAGCCCACATGCAATAACACGCCCACTCATGCCACGTTCTCGCCCTCCATGCTGTGGCTCCTGCTGCGTCATAGCGACGCTGGCAACCTCACTGTGTCAACTCAGCTCAACGTTCCCCAGCCTTCCTTTCTCACCTGAGATTTCAACCTAGTAGGAAACGGCTTGACAATGTTAACAAATCCAACATTGTGATCAGTCGCCATAGCCGGTCGGGTCGGGTATCAATCGTTAAGCTATCCCTGGCGCATGCCTCTCGCTGTGTGGTGTCGCTGTGGCAGACGCACACCCCCCGTAGTTCTGCCGCGGTGGGTGGTTAAAACAGCCATTGCGAGTCAATATTTGCGCCCTACCGCTATGCGATAGTGGGATCGCCCATCATCTGGTTCATAAAGACGTGGGGGTGCGGCTAGGTGTGCTTCAATTTGGGACCTGCCGCCCCGCTTGATCGTGATAACCTGCCGCTCCGGCTAGAAAAGCCCGTAATTATTATACGAGGGTGTCCCAAACTCCGAAGCTATACTGGGTGGGAGAGGGAGGTGGGGGTTGGAAGGGAATGAGGGTCACCCTGAGGCTGCCTGAGAGGAAGAAGGTATGGCATGTTTGCCAACCGAAGAGAGGACGGGTAGAAAGCCGGATGGCGCAGGGACCATTCTCCCCTTAGGGCCCTAATTACGCGCGCAGAGAAAGTTGTAGTCGCAACGCCCAGCGGTCCTAGCCACACCGTACTGCAACTCTCAAACGCATGTCTTGTCATTGTCCTAGGATTGGCACCTGCCGCGCAGTACCATGTAAGACATTGTCCAGCGCAAGAGCGACAGCCTTTGGCTGCGGTTAATCATGTACGCAATGTGATTCCCGGCGCCGCGTGCTGAAACGCAAGCACTTGAGACAGCAGGAGGAAGGTGCTTCAACTAGCAGTGGTACCAATCGGGAAAACTCAACCCGTACATAGCAGGTCAGATTCCTAGGAATCTTGCATTGGCCGAGGTAACTGTCTCACTCGTCGGGGTTTCTTGTCAGGTTCAGCTGGCAAGGCTCGAACTCCGAAACAAGTTGTCTTGAGATATCCGTGAACTGAGTCGGTCTAGCAGACATGATATGTCCCGCAGATTGAATGAGCAAGATCAAAAGGTATCAATAAGGAACAGGCTACTGAATTACAGCCACATACACCCCATTTTCTTGACTTCCTTATCAGGTTTACTAGTCCCTGTTCTAGGGGCCCTACTAGATATCCGGGCGGCGGGGTGAGAAAGGTGAGTACTCATCGTAATTAAACCAATGAAATTCGTAAGAACAACAACTCTTGAAATACGAATGAAATATGAATATGTACAATGTGAAACCGAAGGTGACCTTTTTCTAGCGAAGGTGATATCCGACGTAACTCGCTGGCTTTCTCAGTGGGAATCCTCCTCTACTGGATGACGCTCTGTTCGACCCAGGCCTGGAAACTGCCATTCTCGTCGAAAGATGCATCGAAACGAAAGACCAACCCAGCACCCATCCCGGAACACAGAGAATGCCCCTCTCCTCTCCATCACGGAAACCCGGCCCTCAAATTATCATACACACTATCCGGATAAGCGAGCATGTTCTCGCTCGCATCGATCGCGCCGCCCTCCTTCAACCCCCTGAAGCTCGTCCCGATCAACGAGCCGGCCTCGTCGGCCCGGTCCGCCGACGCCTCCCAGAACATGGTGCCCCCCATCCCTTTCCCCTTCAGGTACTCAACCTTTCGCCGGATCATGTCGGCCGTGTCGAACGAGATCAGCTCCCTCGCCGCGGCGTTGTAGCTGTACGTCGCCCCGGCGACCTCGTCGTACAGTACCTGCGCGCCGGCCTTGGGGAGCGCCTTGTAGTCCCACACGCCCGCCTCCCAGCTCCCCGAGCCGACGCCGGTGAACGGCTTGCCCAGCCCGTCCGTGTTGGCGAACGCGCGGCCGTAGATGGGCATGCCCATGACGATCTTGGCCGCCGGCACCCCGGCGGCGATGTAATCGCGGATGGCGACGTCGGCCGAGAAGGGGGTGCTGTTGGTGTTGGCACCCGGGTAGAGGTTGGCCTGGTGACCGGCCAACGTGTCCCACGAGCCGGCAAAGTCGTAGGCCATCAGGTTAAAGAAGTCGAGCGTGTCCGCGAGCGACTTGAGCGGGAGCTTGCCGTAGTGCGTCGGCCCCGCGGGGCTGGCGATGCTCAGCAGGAAGTGGTAGCCCCCCGCGTGCCGCGCCGAGTAGGCGTCAAGCTCCGACCGCACCG
Organism: Madurella mycetomatis; assembly: GCA_022530565.1. Taxonomy (NCBI): domain Eukaryota; kingdom Fungi; phylum Ascomycota; class Sordariomycetes; order Sordariales; genus Madurella; species Madurella mycetomatis. The sequence continues at coordinate 5,116,557 of JAJTVB010000003.1, read as the reverse complement.
CCTGCAGCAGGAGCACAAAGTTGGACGCCTCGGTCGGGTTCGTCGGGTACTCCCAGTCTATGTCCAGACCGTCCAGCCCGAGGTCGGCCAGCAGTCGGACTGCTGAGGACGCGAAGCGGGCGCGACCTTCGGCAGTGCTGGCGGCGGCCGGGAAGTTGGTCGAGTAGGTCCACCCGCCGATGCTGAGGAGTACTTTGAGGTGGCGGTGAGCCTTCTTGAGCAGGAAGAGCTGCTTGACACAGCCATAGACGTTCTTGCCTTGCTCGTTCCAGGCTGGGATTGTCAGGTTCTTGTTCAGCAGTAGGGGGCGGAATGACTTTGGCGCTTACAGTCCCCGGGATAATGCTTGTCAAGGTCCGCATACGTGTCGGACAGATACACCTCGCCGTCGGGCCGGAGGTTGGCAAACGAATAGAACACATGAGTGAGCTGGGACGCGGGAAGCTGATCCGGTTGGTAGTTGCGGCCGTAGATGCCCCTGATGAGGTCAGTCCACTACGCCGATCTTGTCTTTCATTTGGCTACACACCAGTTGGTGAAGTAGACGATGTTCTTGTAACCAGATGCCCCCCGCTTGATGACTTCTGTACTAGTTTGTGGCAGCGGGGTTGCTTGACTGAGGAGTGTGAAGACAGACAAGGCGGCTAGTGCCACTCCTTTGAAAGAGAAGAATGCCATGGCGGAGGGACGAGAGCGCGGGTCGCGACTGGGCCGAGATTGGGCGTCTGACGACCGTTCGAATCTCTGAATTCCATCTAAGAATTCCAGGTTCGAGGCAGTCTTATACCCGCCAACCCAAGCTCGGCCCGCGACATATCAGGATCTAGGGGGCGTTCTTCCGATGACCCGGGTCAACGTTCACTCGGCATCATGTCTCTCACATGTAACCCATCTGCCCTCATAATAGGAATCTATGGTAGTGCTACTAGTCCCCGCGCCGAATCCCCTGACTTTGATGAGCCGTACCAGCAACGTTGCCGCCGATGTTATGGTAGTCAGCGCTTGGGTTCTAGCTGCCGGTAGCAAGAGTAGTTCGTTGCTCGCGTGCGTCCTTCCGCTCCGAATCCGATTTCGCACGCTACCCAGCTAACCTCCTCAGGTGTTCATACGTGCGCCCCGTGACGGGAAGTCATGGTATGGCACGCCCGAAGGCCCGGGTACCGCAGGTCATGTTGGACCCTGGTCCTGAGGGATGCGACACCAGAGGCCCATCATCTCGGCCGTTATCCCCTTATCGCCGTGGGGGGCGCTAGCAGGTAGCAGTGGCATTTAAGGTGGTTTTACTGGGAGCCAATCGAAACGCGCCGCCAATAGCTACGCTGCGATCGAATCTCCGCGTGCACGGCACTGGCATGTGCCCCGCGGATCACCAGGCACCCGCCATGGCAAGAAAGTTCCCTGGGTCTTGGCCCGATGGGGAAGGTCGGCTCCTGGAAGCCTTATTGTCATTCGCCGTCTTGAGAGGAATGCCGAACTGGAGGGGTCACTGAGCTTTCCCCTAGTCAGGCCGACCGGGTGCATGTGCTCAGGGGTAAAGCTCGACATCCTGCCTTTGGCATCGCAGGCCCCTATTGCATAGCGGAGCACCTGTTGAATTCTAGCGTATATGGCATATGAATTCGGTGGCACAAAAACCCCCGTCGCTGGTCTAGTACAACGCCGGATAGAATCTACTGGGCATTATAACTGGCACACGGTGCTCTCGAGCGGAGTTCAACCATTTTCTGTCGGCAATCAAGTAGTCCCAGTTCTGCCCCTAGACATTCGGCAGAGCCGCAATAGCAAGAAGCTGGTACCTAATATCGCGCATATGTTTATGCCACCTGTCCAAGCGCCCAGCCAGCGGGCAGTTCCGCAACGGCAACTCCCTACACACCAAATCCCGCAGCGCATTTGGTCACAGTAGGATTGGCCGAAAATGCGCAATACTACTCCGTCTGGGTTGCATGACAGCGAGATGGATCAAAGTGTAACGTTACCTTACTCGCCCTCTCGCTTTTCTCATAACTAGCGAAACAGTGAGCGTGAATTCCTCAAACTTGGGCACCACTACTGAAGAATTTGGGGTAGGGGGAGAGTGCCCAATCAGGGAATGTGCCCGAAGAACAACCAACCACGTCCAGATTGGTGATGACTTGGCAGACGCGTGTTGATAACAACCGACGAATCGTCGATGCCGACCTTTGACTTGTCTAGCGGCAGATGATGGGAATATCTTTGATTGTTGATCTTGTACAAAACCAGGCGGGTACTGTACGTATGCAAAGTGCTAGTACATAGTAACGGATTGTGGGGTGGGGATGTGTAGGTAGGGAGAGAGGAAAGAAAAGAAAACGAAAAGAAAAGAGAGAAAAGGAAAAGAAAGAGAAAAAACCCGAAAAGATGATCGAAATAAAGATTCCCCGTAAGTATGGGCTACTTATATCCCTAGGGTACTGTACACATTGTATAGGCACCATCCCTAAGTATAGTCGTAAAGGGGAGCTTCACGGTTATGGTGTGGCAGCACCCTTCCTCGGTTCGAATAAACTCTTTCAAATTTTATTTGGCCAGTCTATTCCATTATGATTACCATCTATAAGCCGGAAAACCCAGAACTCCATGAACTACCACAACGCCACTCCCAATGAGCCCAGTCCATTAATCATATCCCAAGCCACATCATAGCCACCATCAACCCGACCGCCCATAAAACCGTTGCGCCTGTCCTCAGCGAGCGTGCACTGGACTCATCACCGAGGCCAGCACCGGTGTTGCCAACATCCTCTCCCCTATCGTTAGGTGCCTCGCCGCCAACGAACCTCGTATCCGTCTCCTGGCCCGCGAGGTCCTCCCAATCCACCCTGCTCCCCTCGACGCAGAACCTCTCCGGATCCGTCCACGTCGCGTCCACCGCCCTCTTCCACACCTCGGCAGGGCCGAAGATCATGTCCCTCGTGTAGAACACCCTGCAGTTGGCTGGCTGGTACAGGAACTGCAGCGGCGTCTCCGAGTTGGTGCGCGAGAAGGCATTCCTGCCATTCACCGCCCCCGGCCGGTCCGGGTCGGCCGCCCGACGGAGCGCGTAGCCCTCGGCGAGCTCGGCGATTTCGCTGCCCGTGACGTTGAGCTCCTCCGGGTTGAGATAGATGGCGGCGGCGGCGGCGGCCGAGATCTCCTCTAGGAAAAAGACCTGCGCGCCCTCCACCCCGGCGACGGACTGCATTGCGCCCGTGCGCGGCCGCCCGCCGACCGTGACCGTCCTGACGTTCACCTGGAACAGCATGAGATACGAGAACAGCGTGCAGGTGGAGCCGCAGGTGCCGTCGGTCAGGAGGACGATGTCTTCGGGCTCGAAGACGGCCGGCGGCGGGGACGAGCGGTGGCCCGTCCCGGTAAGGTTGAACGAAGGCGAGGTCTCGTTTAGGGGCATGAACTGGTAGGCCGTGAACGTGTCGTTATTGAGGGTCACCGGCCCGATGATGGACGAGACGGACGTATAGGCGCTGCCGTTGGGCGAGTAGACGCCAAACGGGATGAGGTTGCTTACGACGGTGCTCCGGCCAATCGTCGTGAGAGCCTGGACGCGTTCGGGCGGCGTGTCGTCGGCGGGGCCCGTGATGAGCTCATCGAGGACCGAGTCGACCGTCTCGGCAATCTGGCGGAGGCTTTCGGGCGCGCGGAGATTGTCGGCGCGAAACATGGGTTCGTCGGGAAACAGCTGCATACGGGTTAGTCGCGGCAGTCCCGCTCTAGTTTCTTCTCTCGGTTCGGACAGACCTGGGCAAATAGCTCGTAGCCGGCACTGACAAACCCGCCGCCGTTGGATGTCAAGTCGATGACCAGCCTTCTCTTGTTTTCTCGTCTGCACTCCGCTAGGAAGCCTTCGATAGTCTCCTGGAAGTCTGTCAAGTATTCTATGGCGCTCGTATCCGTCGTCGGACTGAAGGCCGAGACGGCGAGCACCGCGGTATCCTCGTAGCCCGTGCCGTTCAAAAAGTAGCCCGATGTGGTACCAGCTCCGCTATCCCGTATGACGGGGAATGGATACCCCGGGATCGTCGGCGCCGGGGGTGTGGGGTCCGACGTGCTGCTGGTGGTTGTCTCGGTAGCTGAAGCAGCTCCGAAAGCTCCTGATGAGCCGTCCGGGTCACAAAACTGGTTGTAGAAATCCTCGCCGGTATTGACATCGGTGAAATCCACACCAGTCCGGATGACGGCGACGCTGTCCTCTGTCGTTTCATCGCCGTTGTCGTACGTCAAGGTCAGACTTGGGCCATTAAAGTCGAGCGACGCAGCGACGTAGGTTGACGCCCCTCGCGACGCGTAACTCTCCATGACCGAATTCCACTGTGCGTCCGCGTCCTGGAAACCGCTGAAGACGAGGTTGCGGCGTTCGATGACGGTAGCTGCGTCTTCGCCATTGATCATCACGATGGCTCGAGGGAACGGCCCAGAGGCAGTGCCGTTCCTGGTATTGTTTCCAAAAAGCTCGGCTAGGAGCCCATTAGCACCGGTGTAACCCACATCATCAGAGGGCTAGCTGGCTTACATGCATGGTAGAGCTTGGGGACTTGGACGCCGTCGACAGACACAGACACGAGGTCCCTAGCAAGCCTGTTTCTGAAACTAAACGCCTTGAAAATGTCGGGATAATACGAGAAGTGACCATCGTGAGATGACGCGATCAGCTGAACAATTGCAAGCTGAAATTCATACTCGCTGTTGAACCCGCCCGCCGCCGCCCTGCTGGCGATGTCGTCTAACCCAGCGTCGATATCTACGGCCGGAAATGGGTAGCTTCTGGGCGGGTTTTTGAGCCAGGCCAGCGTGCTCTGCCATTGCGCGAACGCCTTCAAGCTCCTCACCAACCTTTGCGCCGGCTCAGCCTTGTTGGGAACTGAGCGCAGGCATTCAATCGCAAGGGTGGCGGGGACTGTGGGCGTTGCTGTCTAGTGGTGAGCTGGCTGATACTCCAGCTCGGGTCTTTTCTACTCACCTAGTGGAGATTCTTCAAGAAGCGAGTCCGTCACTGATGCTACCGACGCACATGCGCTCGGATTTGCTGTGGTTGAGGGTACAGCGGAATTAGAAACCTGGGGTGCTGGGGCTGCATTCGCGCCTGATATGCTCTGGACGCCAAAAAATACGAGAACAGCAAGCCTTTCCGTGGTGAGCCACATGACGAATAAAGCACCACGAGGCGAGAGAGTATGAGAGATGAACAGCAATTCCTGTCATCTCGACAGGGCAGTCAGGAATATATACAAGGACCGCATCATGTCACACGCATGGTGTAGGAGCGGTACCGGGGTAACTTGCATGGTATGATGCCTCCTTTAGGCGCCAAGCCACCCAGTCGAGTGGCAATGGGGCCGCATAACACGCTGAAACGATGCGAGTTAGGAACCAGCCTCCAGCCCTGGGACCCCTGGACCCTGGGGGCTAGCAGTCAACGGGACGCTCCCATTGGCAGCTGAATCTTCAGGCGGGCAATCAGCGTTCGCGCTCAGTCCGAGTGCAGCGCCGCCGGGCTGGGCACATTCCGAGCTGTCTCGTTAAAAGCCACACAGGATGCCTGCGACGATCAGGCTTGTGCCCCCGCGCTAATGTACGTGGAGCAAATGGATTTGCAGCGCCTGCTAATACAGTGCTGCGTAGAGCACCAAATAATCTGGACGGATGAGCCTTGATGCAAACAGAGAGCTCCTGATGTTACCTAACGACATTTGAGTTGTACCCGGATTTGACCTTGTCGCACGGGGGCTATGTTGGGATTAGGGCCTAACACAGGCTGGCTGGCAAACGGTCAATCTGAGAGCTCCAGACACTGTCAATCGATGGCAAGATTGCCCTGTTGCCTTTCGCAGAACCCAGAGCGGCCATGTTGTCAACCTGTGGTCTCGACTCTCTGATGCCGCGTTCTTCCCAAGGTGAGAGCGATCGTGGCAATGGATTTGCGACAACTCCCGGGGTAGATTCGGTCGGGATTCGCGGGGTCGGCCTGCAAACCGGGCCTGTCCTTCGGGTTGGGTCGGCCGTTGCTCCTGTCCTGTGGCAACTTAGCACGGTCACCTCGTGATGCACAGAGCGCTGCCAAATGTATGCAACATATTCTCTCGTTTAACCGCCATAACTGCCGATGCTCAATTGCTGATACACAGGCTAGCTCAGAAAGCCATCCCCCGATCCATATCCTCCATCCCCTCCTCCATGCCCTCTGGCTTCCTCCAATGTCGTACCGCTTATAATGTCCTGTTAGCAACTGACATCTGGCATTTGGCTTGATGAAGGCCTCGCGCCTGCCTTGCGTACAGCGGCTACTCTGCTGTTCTTTGCTGGGAGGTCTGTGTTCAGGCGGCTGATCTCGATCTGAGAGTCTCGGCATCCGGTCGCGCGGCTTCTCGCTTGGAGGCGTGATCTTGTCGTCCGTATCCCAACCGTCGAAGACCTTGTCCCACAGGCCCTTGCGAGTAGCATTGTCAGGAATGTCGTTGACTAGGTTTGCACGGCCGAATTTGACGATCAAGTTGTCGCAACATTTCTGCTGGCTATTCGTGAGATCGTGAAGCAGGTAAGCTTGACGTTGAGGCCCGAATGGTACTGCGAGTTAGGGATGTATGCAAACGCCATTGTGAAATTGCTGGGGTTGGAGATGGGTTATAAGTTGTGGATGAGGAAAGGGAGATAGCTTCAGAGTTGTGGAAGAGGGAAACTCGTTCCCTGGTGGGAGGCAAGAAGATTTGGAGAGGGGCCTATTAGTCTATCCAGTAGCAACAAGAATAATTCTATCTTTTTCACCACACGAACGATAGCCCTGTGTTCAATAGCAACGATGCGGACGATGCGGCCCCATTGAGCCATTGATACGTATCTCAGTACAAAGAAGCCGAAAGCCTTGCACGCCGGCGAGCCCAAGATACGTGGGGAAGCAAAGCGTAGTGCGGGCATTTACGCACGGGGCACGGCTTATTTTTGGCTGGTTTTCCGTGCCTGGTTAAGCCCCAGCACCATCCCGTGGGGTAACTTCGTTCGGCGTCCATTTTGGGTTGACCGTGATTGCGCGACTCTATGTTCTTATGGAACGACAGTACCTGACCGCATTTGGAACAACCCCATCATTTCAGCCAGACGGAACTTTGCAACTTACAGGACTTGTGATGATACCTATTGTAAGATAACTTGGTGAAATGACCGCTCAAAATCGTAGATACATCGTTTTAGCAATTTTTTTTTTCTTTTTCTTTTTTTCCTTCCTTCCTTCTTTGTTTCTTTCATTTTTATTTATCAACTTCAATACTGAGCGTCATACCCTGCCAAGGTTTTGGACTGGATGAAGTTCTAAATACGGTTAGATACCGTCATTCTAACAGAATCGATGGTTATTTTACCAGGATCAGCCATCATGGCGGGGCAAAGGCCCCAAACGGCGCGTGTGGGGGAATTTTTAGTGACGCGGGGCGCTGCAAGCGGTCCAGGAGACTTTTCGCTCACTACCTGCAGGCCGCAGCATCAACGCTAATTGCACGAATTTGCAATGTCAAAAGAACAGTTATTCCAGTTGCTCCCATTACCTGACGATGATCTGCAGCAGGTCCTCGACTATGCCTCGACTCTCTCCAAGGCCGAAGCGGCCGACCACTTCACAAACATGCTCGGTGACTCGCCCCAGGTAATCGATTTCATATCGACGTTCAACGCCCGACGCGCTGAACCAAAAGCGCCTTCAGTCGCCGCCCACAGCTCAGAACAGAGTTCCGAGGTTGACGCTGCCCCGAAGAACCGTCGTCCCCCGAAGAAGAAGAAGGCGCCCCTGCACACCCCGCCGCCCCGACAGGTCGCCGCGTTTGCGGTCGGTCCGGGCACCGTCTACAACAAGAAAGACCAGCAAGAAGAGTATATGTCTGGGAGGCCAGGCACGTCGGCAACCTCGATCAGTGGCGGCAGCAAAAGCAAGCAGCCCGCCGCAAAGTCAGCAACGCCGCCTCCTCAGCCCTCGAAACCTCCGCCCTCGGCCGCAGGAATGCTCGTCTCAGACCTCGGAGTGCCCAAGCCAAAGCCCAAGTCGAACCCCGTGTCGCGAGCATCCACCCCGGGCCCGTCGTCGTCACGCAACAACCCCAGCACCGCCAAAGTCTCCATCACAGGCGGCGTGCCCATGCACGGCTCTTCGACCGCCCTCGCCGACCTCGACCAAGCGATCCGCTCCCTCGAGATCACCACCAACCCTTCCCACACCTCCAATACCGCCGCATCCGTGGCCGCCCGCCGGTGCAACTGCGTGGCAACGCGCCACCCGCTGCTCACGGCGGCGCCGAACTGCCTCAACTGCGGCAAGGTCATCTGCGTAAAGGAAGGGTTGGGGCCGTGCACCTTTTGCGGGGAACCGTTGCTCAGCTCGGCCGAGGTGCAGAGCATGATCAAAGAGTTGCGCGCAGAGAAGGGGAGGGAGAAGATGGCGGCCGACCGGGCGGCCCACAAGAAAGTGGATGCGGGTGGGGCGCCGCGGCCGTACACGGCCAAGCTGGAACCGAGCGTGGCCGAGGCCATGGCGCTACAGCAGCGCGACAAGCTGCTCGCGTTCCAGGAGCAGAACGCAAAGCGGACGACGGTGCGGGACGAGGCGGCTGACTTTGACGTGTCCCTGACTGGGAGCATGTGGGCGAGCCCGGAGGAGAGGGCGCTGGCGCTGAAGAAGCAGCAGAAGTTGCTGAGGGAGATGGAGTGGAATGCGAAGCCAGAATATGAAAAGCGGCAGCAGATTGTGAGCATCGACCTGGCGGGGAAAAAGGTCTTTAAGAAGACGGTCAAGGTGGAGCGGCCACAGACCCCAGACCAAGACGAGGATGATGTAGGAGGCAGAGCGCCGATGATGGGAGAGGCGGAGGGAAACAGGGGACAAGGCGGCGCCTTTAGCAAGAATCCGCTCCTGGGCAGCCTGATCAAACCGGTTTATCACCCTGACGGGGAGGGAACTGAGCTGGAGGGCAGGAAGGACAGGAAAACCAGGTGGCGGAGGGTACAGGATGACCTAGATGATAACCAGGCCGTCATTCTTGACGGCGGTATCTACGGTGGGACCAAAGGAGCTGTCGGCGATGAGCCGGTATGTGGATGAGCCGCCGCTTGAAGCTCCAGTCGCCACTGCAGCATGCCTGACATGCTCGGTCTCCTAATGAATCGGGTGGTGACAAGGGCCTGACAATTAGAGCCTCATCTCTTCCTGGCCTCACTCTGTAAGCGTTTTGCGAACTGATGATGCATCTGTATCCTAAGATTCGCTGGGCCTTTGAAGGTGCGGAAAACGGGCTGAGGTAAACTGCGGAAAAGGGAGCTGTGTTGTCCGTCCCGTGCTCTACCGTAGCACAGCCTTGACAGAACTGACCGCATCTTATGCCACCTAACCAACACCACCTCCCCCCCCAACAAAATCCCACATCCCATCTGAGCTAAGTAAACGCAGTTATTTTACCTGCCGTATCTTAGATGACGTCTATTTCTCTACCATGCCATTCATTTCCGATATGTTTGCCTGATATGTTATTTCTAGAGGTTGGCAGCTCCTGTTCTTCCGTCTTAGGATTATTGAACGGTACTCGACATCCTCGGGACCTGGCAAGTTGAATCTCAGCCCCCATCTTGACGCGAGATGCATCTGCACTTGGCCTTGATGTCGCTCATATGCGCTCCGTCGTGGGGGACCGAACGACTCACTCGTCCCATTTCTCATGAAGACAACTCCGGGAGGGACAGGTTGTCGGACTCAATGGTGGGCGAGCAGAAGGACCGATGACGAAGCTGTTAAGCGCATGCAATCAGTCGACGCCAGGCCATTGGTTCCAAGAGTTTTCCAGAAGCAAACCCGCTCTAACAAAAGGCCCGAGCTTCACAACAACGCTGCAGGTGGCACCGGGCCAAGACCGAACGTTAGTGGGGTTCCGGCCCGCATTCTTCACAAACTCACCCAAGCCATCTGATGTTGTCTATTCACACTAAAAGATTTGGGAAAAAAGAAAAAATAAAATAGAAATAAAAAAGCCGAAAATATTATAAGAGAGTCTAGAATAATTTAAAATCCGATGTCAAAGTCGGCTTACAATTGCACAGTACTCCCTACGTTAGGGTGGTCAACCTCGTAGTTGATGAACTGGCCCGTGGAGACAACAGCCTCCGGAGCTTGCCCTGTTCTTGGCGGCCAGCGAGGCTCGAACCCCTGCAGGCTTGGCTTACTCGTCGCGCGTGTCGCACCCACTCCACCTCTCGACGCTGGATTAGCGATAGACAACAAACCCCGTCGGGCGAGCAGGTGCCAGGAAACAATCCGCCCCAAACGACCCCAAGTCCGCGTCCAATGCCGCGTTCCTCTCTCCAGAATCCCATCAGCTGGCCTCGCGAGCACTCTGTTGCATGCGTTACCCCGCCATCGTCCGATTTTGAACGCGTCCCGCGAGATTCCGTCCGAAGCCAACAAGTCTCCGGCGCGCCATTGTCGCCTTCACTTGTTTCGCTCTGAACCCTGGCTGACGTTGCTACCCTGCGCCCAAACGCGCACAATCACCAAGAAGGGGCGCGCTGTCACCTGTCTCCAAATCATGACGAAGTAGGGCACTTCTAGGTCTCATCCGTCGCGCGCCGTTGCCGGATCCTGTTCTACCGCCCTAGTCCCGATGCTGCACCAATCGGCCTAGACAGACAGAATGCCGACTACCCACGTTGAGCCGGGCTCCGAGTCCTTGTTGCAGGAGATCGCAAATTCGCTGTCCAAGGCGCGCAAAGTTGTGGTTATCACGGGCGCCGGCATCAGCACCAACTCGGGTATTCCCGTGAGTTCACGCGTTCCACCATCTTTCCAACTCGCACATCCTGTCTAACCTTGTTTCTAGGATTTCCGTTCCGAGAACGGACTGTACTCGCTGATCCAAGCTCAGTTTGATGCTGCACATAAGCAGGCCGCTGGCAGCAATGGCGATGTCGACGTGTCGGACGCGGTGCTGGAAGAGAGACCGGCAAAGCGTCGACGGGTATCACGTGCCGGTTCCCCCGGGGTTGAGACGGCCTTGTTCCCGGGACTGCGTGGCACGGCGAAGCATGCGGCCGCAAATGATGAACAAGGCGGCCAGCAGGGAGAGGAGATGCCCTCGGAAACCGCTGACGAGACACGCCACTCGAGTAACTCGGGCTCTCAACAAGACATGACAACGACAGATCAGGAACCGGCGTTGACGCCACTCCCAAGTCCAAGACTCGTCGCCAACCAAATCGAGGTCGTCTCCGAGCCGTTAGCAGAGGATTCTCAAGCTCCCTTTGCCTCGTCTCCCCCCCGCCTCGCTCAGGAAACACTGCGCAGGCCGGATCTAATAGACCTACAAACACGCAGCTCTTCGCCGCTGTCATCCCCGCCCCCAGTCACGTTTGACCCCTATGAGGAGTCCCTAGGCACATCAAGCTCATCATCCAACCATGATAGTGCCTCGTCCCGGTCACAAAGCGAAGAACCGTCTTCGGTCTCTACTCCACTCTTGACCTCCCAGACTTCATTCTCCTCTTCGTCCGGCCGGGCCTCGCTTCCCAACATGAAGGGTCGAGACCTATTTGACGCACGAATATGGTCTTGCCCAATCAAAACGTCGGTGTTTTATACCTTTGCAACTACGCTTCGGCAAAAAGTGCGCTGTGCCGAGCCAACAAGTAGTCACCATTTTGTCAGCATCCTTCGCGACAGCAGGAAGCTGGTCAGATGCTATACGCAGAACATCGATCAGCTGGAAGAACGCGTGGGCCTCACGACGTCGTTATCACTCGGAGCCGGGAACCGATACCGCTTCTCTGCTCGGGCTGGGCGTAAATTAGATGGATCGAGGAGCTCGTTGAAGAATGCTGAAAGCTCCATAGAGAGCAGCCAAGGGGCGTCGCAGAAGGAAGAGGAGCAGCAGGGTGGGACTCAGTCTCAGGAACAGCCGCAACCCAGCAGGACGGTGATGGAGCCTAGCCAAACAGAGGACAAAGACGCCCCTTCCAATACCGTCCAGGCGTCGCAATCTGGCTCCGAGTCGGGGTCCGCTCAGAATGACATTCCAACTTCGACGCCCTCGACTCAGACTGCCGTATCCGCCCCGCCGGCTCCCAATCGTGGCGTTGAATGCGTATTCCTACACGGTTCCTTGGCCGAGCTTCGGTGTTTTGTATGTGCCCGTACTGCATCGTGGGACGACGAGACCCGGCAGGCAGATACCCTCGCTGGCCGGCAGCCGATTTGTCCCCACTGCGCGGGTGCAACAGCCGCCCGGGAGGAACGAGGCAAGAGGGCACTCGGAGTAGGCAAACTACGGCCTGACATTGTCCTATACGGCGAAGAGCACCCCCATGCACATCTCATCAGCCCACTCGTGCAGCATGACTTGTCGCTGGGCCCAGACATGCTGCTCATCCTAGGGACGAGCATGCGCGTCCATGGACTCAAGGTGCTGGTCAGGGAGTTCGCCAAAGCCGTGCACGATCGCGGAGGCAAAGTAGTGTTTGTAAACTTCACCAAGCCTCCCGAGAGTGTTTGGGCAGATATCATCGATTTTTGGGTACAGTGGGATTGCGACGCTTGGGTCGGCGACCTCCAAGCGCGGAAGCCCTCGCTATGGCTGCCCCCTGGCGCCGCACTCCCCGAAGATGAGAAACCGAAGCACACCAAGGCCATACGTAGGCAAAACGGTGAGGCTAGCAAGCGAGATGGCGTTGACAAGCCATCGAGGAGAGGTAGAGAGAGCGACGGCATGAGTCGTAACCAGAAAAGGGAGAGCAGCGGGTTGTTAATCGCGCAAGAGACGGAGAAAGATGGCCTGTCCACACAATCTCAGGAGATGCTACCGCCGCCACCACCCCCTCAAGCGGCGTCCAATAAACCAATCAGAGTTCCTCGGGAACGGAAATTAAACCCCAACGCTAAACGTCCGGCGTCCGTCCGAGATCACAAGCTTAATGGGGCTTACCTGGTGTGGAAAATTCTGCAGGATCTGCGGCGTATCACTGACGGCAATCCGATCCCACCCGCGACCAACTCTCCGAGCGGAACCTCGGCTAAGCCAAGATCTAAAAGACTTCGCAAGTCATCTGCGGCAGTCATCGAGTCTGTGGACGTCAAGACCGAGCAGAGCATTACTGTCGACCCGACGGGTGCGACAAAACAGGATATACCAGCATCCCTGGCGCCACCTAGGCTGCCTGATATGGTTGTCGAAACCGTCGTTTCCAACGAGGAAAGCTCCATATCAGCGGCAGTAAAGAGCCGCAAACGCAAGCAGGCAGTCACATGGCGCATGATCAACGGCGTCGAGACCAGGGTCTCGCTCAATGACGCAGGGGACGAGGCCCCATCGCCGCTCCCTCACACAAATGCCACCTTCGGCCCCTCCCCACAACCGCAGTCCCAACCACAGCCCGAACCCCACGACTTCAGGACCCTACCCCGGCCGACTCCAGCTGCACCTTTACCTGCCGCGGCGTCTCCACCACCTCGTCCCGTTCCTCAGGCCGATCACAACGCTACCGCCGTAAACACCACGAACCTATTCGCAACAATCGACAATGGCTTCCGCGAGACGGATCGACTCATCGCCCAGCTGCATCAAGAGTCGTCAGCCGTGTTCATGCCGCGCCCGTCCACCCCGCCCGTCCGGCTCGCCCCGCTGAACATACCCCCGGTCAGCGGTCCCGTCCCGCATACGCTCCGGCAGGGTGCGTCGCCCAAACTGGCGACGCTAGAGCCAAAGGTCACGTCCCCAGGCCCGCAGGCCGCAATCTCCTGCGACGTCGGCTCGCCCGTCGCTGCAGCAGCGGCAGCGTCGCATGCGCGGATGCAGCTCGGTGGCGTGACCGGCCCCTTCTCCCTCGCGGATCCTCTGGCCGGGTGGCTGTCCTTCCCACCGCGGTGGATGGAGCAGCAGGGGCAACAGCAGGGTCAGGGACAGGCGCGGGCGGGGTATGAGAGGGAGTGGTATCCCCATCGTCACGCAGTGGGCTGTGGGCCGGATGAGCAGTTGAGGAAGGAGCAAGAGGCGGCACTGATGTTGTCTGCTTTGAGGGAGGGGAGTCGGGGATGAATGGTTGGGAAATGAATATGGGAGCTGAGTGAGTGTGGCTACTTAATACTTGGTTAAGGGACTAGGGATGCCCCCAGGGAAAGAGGGGCTATTGGTGGACTGTATGCATGGCTGGGAACTGTATCTATCATGTTGGAATGCCAGCGGAAACTCGAAAGCGATTTGTGGGTGAGCGGTATGACATACGCTCTGCATTGGGAGGGGCTGGCTATCTTAAGGTTTGCGGCGTTTAGGTACTTAAGAGGTGCGAGATGTTTGCTTGGGTTGGGCGGCGGGTAGCCGTAGCGGTATCGGAAGTTACCTATCGAACTTGCATATTGGTGGCGCACTGTCTGGTAGTTGTGTTGGAACAAGGTGAAGGCCGCAGTCTTGCCTCGCTCTGAAACCCAACTTTCGTTTGTCTCGGCAACTTTGGCTGTTTATCGATATCCATTCCCATGTCTGCGAAGTGCCGTCGGATGGCGGTTGATCCAGTGTTAGAAGCCATTTCCCCAGATCTCATGATCGGCGACGGCCAGGGAACCTGATGCAAGCGGAACGACGATAGCAAAAGACAAAGTCGAGAGTCACGGCATCCCAACCCCAACGCCAATCGAGCGAGCTCCCATCCAGGCTCACATTTAGTGGCAGTTATGTTAGATACACACACGCTAGCACTTGTCACACTGAGGCCAACCACCCACATCCCCCACGTTGGCTCTCACCATCACGATTACTTTTTTTCCCCTCACGATCATTTTCAGCGGTTTTTCCTCTCCTCATACACCAGTGTCTGTTAACACATCGAATTTGTATTACTACTTTCACAAAGCCGACGTGTCTCTTATCATTTCGGGATGCACTACCTGCAAAGTGTGGGCTTTTTCGTAGGGTTTTTGACTCCCATCACGTTAGAGCAGCACAGGACGACGCTGAATACTGGCCTCGACAATATTGTGATGTGTGCAACAAATGGTGTTTCTCTCGGCAAGCCGTGGAGCGGCACATGGACGATACCCAGCCACTGGTCCCAATCGCAGTTTGTCAGGTCTACAACAGAGCTTTCGCAGCTCTCACACCAGGGAGCAGCACATGGAGGATAATTACTGGACGCGAGCACCACCTTGTGATGACCTTTCGATGATAGGAACAATGCGAGGAGTTAGAAGGTTGGAGATAGAGCAGACTGCAATTGCTGACTTAGTAGACCCGACCATCGCTCGCCCCGGGGCGGGAAGGCGTCGCACATTCTACTTCGTTCACACCCATCGAGTCCTCTAGAACGCCTCGCGCGTATTCGCGATGGAGATACATTTCGACGCTAGGATCTCTTGTTGGGGATAGGAGCCAACTACGTCCGACCCTCGAGGCTCGGTGCTAGCTGGCTCGCTTATACTGCCGTGACCTTCTCCCTCCCACCTTCCCCCAAAACAACTTAATTAAAATTACCTTCCTCTCTGCATTTACATCATTCTTCCTACTTCTAACGTACTCCTTGGTTCACTATGACGGTATAACAACAGTTGCGCTTCTCCGGTAGATCTGGAAAGCATTAATGCGCTCCTCCAGATTACTTGAATAGTTGTAGGGAGGGAGCACAACGACGGTGAACTGGTGATATTCACTATGACATTGTCGTTGTTGCTATTGTTGTTGTTGTTGCTGTGGAAAGGAGTGGAAAGTGAGCGAACCTAGGGTACAGGGGGTGGATGGCTGAGACGAAGGTGTGGACCCAGTGGGGCTCCACACCACAATAGTGCTATAGAGGGAGGGTAGTAGCAAGAAGCCCTTTTGTTTACTCTAGGTACACAAGCAGAGCGCGATAGAATATAAATTGCCTGGACTAGGTATGCCTTCATCCCCGCCCCAAAAAATACAAATGATACAAAAAAACAACGGGTGGCACGCGACGAGCCCCGTTCCCTCTGGCAAGGTAGGATACGTGCCTGCGTGGTAGCCGTTGCGTGGCCGTGCAGGGTGCCCTGAGAGTGGGTACAAGCAACGACCACAGCACCGGAGTCCCTCATCCGCGTAGGGGCCACCCAACTAGCCTCGGACCTAACGGCCACACCGTGTGAATTGCAACGGGTTATGGACGACTATATTAGTACACCAAATTTGAAGAGAAAAGAAGAGCCTGCGGTAGACTGCTAATGCTTGACATACGAAATCTGACGTGTAGACCTCTTGACGTGTAGAACTTGACCTGCTCCTATGTCACGGGGTAGGATCAGGAGGTACGGGACAGAGTCAGGTCTGGCGGAACAACTGTGTTGTGCGATAAGGAAAGAGGAAGCTCTCGCGAGAGGAAGCTACAGTGGGCATCTCGCTTCCTCTGTTCCCCTGCGGCAATCCACTTGTGTCTAGCGTAGGAGCCGGGACAGCGGACGGCCTAGCCCTCTTCAAAGCCGGCTCCACAGACCTTTCTTGTCAAATTGTCGATAGATCGGGGCTCCGCGTGCAAGTTCTTTTTCGTAGGTTTGGGGCTGCTTCGGCTTTTGCTTGTTCATACCCTGAATATGTAGATAGCATAACCAGATGGAGATCATCGTGGGCAGGAACAGACCCCGTAACTACAGATTATGCAGCATTTTCGCCATCATTAAAGCCGAGACGTTTCTGCCTTGAGCTCAATTTAATAAGGCACATGCACCTCCCGCCTATTGGATCCTGGCTTTCCAAGGTTGGTAAGTTGTGCTTTTCTTCCCTCCTCTCCCCCAATGTGAATGCTCTTTAGCCATTGCGACCTTGGCTTAACCAGAGATGGCTTCGAAACACTAGCTCCCTCGTTTTACCAGTCATGCTAGCGCTGCCCACTTCTTCTGGTAGTCAGCGTCACGCTGAGTTGGCACTTTGCGCCCTTCTCGTCTGTGGCAGATGCTGACATCCCACAGGCTTCTAGACGTTTTCACGATGAGGAAACCATCAAGCATATCGTCAACGCTCGCCAACGCAGCAGTGAGTCATTTCTTGATTTCACTGACGACGAACGGGAGTTTAGTATGCTCGTAGAGTCGTCCAGAGTCTGTTGCAATACACATGCTATGACCGTTACACCAGCTTCTGGCCAACGAGAAGCAGAACTTCCGACCCTGTCTCTGACCAACCAGAATCTGCATACCCCTACTTCAGACGCCCCGGTTTTATCTGTGCCTCGCGTTAACATCAGTAGTCTATTTGTCCTTGTAAACGCGCGCTTGGGTGAGGGAGATGATTGGTTAGAAAATGGGATAGGTCAGGAACTTTCGCTGTTGGAATATTGACGCTGTATTGGCCACGGCGAGCTGGGCGAAGTGCATGCATTGATACATGGGGGCAGATACGTCTTGAGCCGCTTTGAGGGTCATTCGAGGGATCCGATCCCATATCTCGATCGCCACATGTTTAATCATATGAGCCAGCCGCCGATCAATGTGTCCTGCGCAGGCTAGACATACTAGAGACATGTTACAACGGGTAGGTACATTGGAATGAGTTCGGTCCCTACTTATATAAGTTCACCTCAATGCAGCCCTCCAATGTTACCTATGATTCTCTATGTTAATGATTCATAACTTGTATTTTACCCTAAGCAAATCTAATGTCTTAGACCATTTATGGAATAACAAAAGTCTCTCCTCCAACACTGTCGCACGGCCTGCACGCCAAGGCTGGCTTGACATGATAGACACGTTGGCCGCATGCCAACGAGTGACCCTGAAACGGCCAACACAAGGGCCAGCTGGCGTGTCGCCGGGTATCTGAGAGTTGCATCAGGATCCTTGGTCACGGTTGAGTGGCGGGTGATGCTTGAGGCCGCGAAGACAGGAGCATATAAGGCCACGAAGTTGGTACCCAAGAACGCCCCAGTATTATCCAGTTCTAAGAAACCAGAGCATCTCCAGAGGCCGCCTCAGAAGACTCACATGGAGGCTCCCAAGATGCCTCGGACCTTTGGGTTAAATCAAGTTTATCCGGACCCTCGTGATACTACCGAGACCACCGGAAAGAATGTAGAGTAAGTAAGCGATCTCTGCAGCCTTTATCAGATGACTGATAGGAACTAGCATCATCGTTTTGCACGGTTTAACTACTCGATTGCCGGAGACATTCATCGCGTATAAAGTAGATGGTGATAGCGATTCAGGACACGTAAATTGGTTGGCCGATAGCGACATGCTACCTGCTGTTATGCCGGATGCACGCATCCTAACGTATGACTGGAATGCCAACTATGATAAGTCTGCTTCTAGCGATACCTTATCTGGCCATGTTCAGACTCTCCTTGATCGAATCCATGTTAACCGACAAAGAACGGTAAGTAATTACCTCTAAAGAACACTATTATATGACAGGAGAGCACCTTAAATTCTAATAGATAAATAGGGGAGGTTGCAACGTCCGATCATCTTCGTTGCTTCATGTTTTAGTGGTTTGCTAGTAGCTAAGGTACGACTCTTTCTATCTTCGTCAAGTTGCCTCTCCTGTAATTTGGCGAGCCCTGTTATAGGCTAATTTCAAAGCTTCTAAGGCACTTGTACGCGCTACCGCCCGATATTCACCTCGGGGAGATAAATATTTTGAGATTCTTCGTTACACCGTCGGTGCTGCGTTTCTTGGTACACCCTTTCGAGGCAGCTGGTCCACCGGATATACAATCGCTCAACTACGGATTGCTGTCGCTATGAGAGCAAGCGCCGAGGAAGGTTTTGAATGGTCTCAAGAACTCGTCCAACTCTTGCGAGGGGGAACTATAGATAACCCTAGCCCATTGGACGAGCTATTCGAGACATTCGTCGAACTGATCCAATCCAGCGCCTTTAAGTTTCCGGTTGTGTGCTGCTACGAGACTCGACACACTAAGTTCTCTGCCCCTCTACGGGCACTTCCGGGGGACTTCGCTCAGACTGACGTTGATAAAAATGGTCATGGAATTGTATGTTTGACTCATATCAGCCTCTATAGGATTTCATATGCTGACGTATAAAGGCTGTTTCAAAATACTCTGCCTGCCTTCCGGGAGCAGACTCTATTGCGATGGATTGCAGGCATAACATGCTTCAAAAGTTCAACTCCCCTGACAATGATGGCTTTCAGCGATTGACGGACAGACTCGTGGAATACGCAGAGAATGCTCAAGAGACTCTGATGAAGAAAGATAGGATCTAGATTTCTCTCGCGGCACTCGCATTTCTTTCTGACAATCGGAGCCACTACTTAATTATGGGCATAGGTAGTACATAAGCGGTTATGTAACAACCTGAAGCGATCGCCACACTTCGCCTGGCCTTTTCTTGAGCTCGCCGCCTACATCTTACCTGGGACTAAACCGCTATTGAGGATAGGTTTCTCCTCTCTCATATTTGTGACGGCGATGCCGTCAACGGTAGAAAACCCGCATCTGGAATTCTGGCGCAGTTGGGGTGCGGGTCCATTGCTCCTGCCGCCACAATATTCTTGAATAAGGCCGTAAAGGACTCTCGATTTATATAGATTGTTAGACTCCCGATTTATCACTTCAACTGTAAGGGTTACATATACTCAGTGCACTCATAGCTCTAGCTATCAAATGCCACGGGCTTGCGACACCCTCCAAGTCCCGTTACCGCTTGCCCAAGTTCGGCTAGCTTCTTTCCGCAGTTTATTGGCCATGTCTTGCACGTGTCCGGTAGCGGTAACTCGGTCTGATCTACCTTGACAGGCGGTGAGCCTGAGAGATGTATCCGTCATTTGGGAAGCCGCAGGCGTAGGGAGCAGGAGGAGGGAATGAAAAGAAAGGACTATAGAGTCCAAGGAGCGATTCGCAGTAAAGTACCAAAAAGCGCTCTTGGGGGTTAGATCGTTGTCGAATACCGAGGGCGAGCAGATGATCCTGATAGAGACGCTATCCCAAGCCTGGATGCACGCGTGCACAGCCTCTATCTCGAGGACATCGCTGCCCAACCCTTTGCTCAGCAGGCTTAGCGCGGGCTCGATGACTATTTCTCAGGCATACTCGCTGACGCCCGCCGTGTCCTGAACGCTATGGCATCGGCGTTCTCTCGTCCACGAGAACGGCGTTACCCACAACGACATCAAACCAGCCAATATCCTCTTCAGCGCTGCCTATGGCGGCGTGCTTTATCAACTTTGGGCTGAGCAGTGACAGCACGCGCGAATTGGCAGCAGTACAGACGGCGGTACGCCTTAACACATCCCACCGGAATTCCTACAAAGTCCTGAAACTGGCCGAGGCCCGCCCGGTGATGTCTGGATTGTAGGCGTGGTAATGCTGTACCTGCACTGCTGGCAATGCATTCCGGATAAGAGCTCGGATTGGCAGATCTAGGCAGTCACCTCCCAAACAAGCCCGAAAGCCGCGGCGGCAATGGGAAAATGGTGAGATAGGTCGAGAAGGTGTTGGCTAAGCGGACACAGCTTGGCCGTAACCAGATAGAAGAAACCATCCGCGGTATAACGGAGCCAGAGCGCTCAGACCCGCTACACTATAATCAAGTATATAAGCCGGAAAGGGGGTGATGACGCAAAAGCGGCTATCGGCCTCCCCACCAAATTGACAACTTGTGGTCTTCGTTGTTGTTCAAAGGGTGCGGTTTTCTTGTCCTCATAGCTACCAGTTCTGGACCCTTCTGAGCAGATAGGGAACTTTTATGGGCCTGGATTACGCAAAGTGCGTGGTGGACAAGGACGGCACATGGCCGCATTGCGTCATGGAGCGACCATGGTCACAATGACCTCAACATCCAAGCCAGACGAGGATCATATAAAAGTAATGCGAACAACTGTGAATTAGATTTTTGTAGGCTTCAACAGTGCTATTGACCTGTACATTCAATCGAAACGACCACGATAATGCTCAGAGCCAACCTCAACAAATCCGGCGTCAGGGTTTGCGGCGCCCGCCCCCTGACCCGCCAACCCGGTGCTACGAACGTGAGAACTGCCATGTACAAGAAGGATAAGGCGGACGGCACAACATCACGACTAGAATGGACACCGAAAACGTGGGTCGATAGGAAACCCTAGCCGGCCGCCTGCGCCGTATCTAATGCTCCTCTCAGATATGCCATGGTCGGAGGCCTCGTCATGGCTGTCGCCGGCACGTACGGCCTCATGATGGGCAAGCCCGCCGGCGTGGTTAGAACCGAGGGTAGCCCGGGCTCAATCACTGAGAAAGGGTCAGCTGGCGCCCAGGAGTCAGTGACCGGAAGGAGACTTGATCGTTGAGGGGCCCAGGGGAAGAGAAGTATTTGGGGGAAAAGTCAGCAATATATACGTAGATCTGCTCTTGCCGTCGTGTAAAATATGCATTCAAGTGTCTACTCTTCTCGAGTTCTCTTGCCGAACCCGGCAACATTAGGGGTCCACCTATAGCGTGCGACAAAAATCTTGGCTTATCAGCCAGCCTCGTCCATGCCTCGATATTTTTGACGTCTGCACATAACTAGTCACAGTTTCAGAATTTGGCCCATGTTGCGCGGCTTTGGTCGTCATCCGATCTCCCACCAAACGGTTCCCGTATCACTCGGCCGCGATGAAAAGTGGAGCCGGGGTTAGGGTGCCCGCTGCTAAGCTTCCAAGCCTGAACGCGTCAAAATTCGTTGCAGAAACAAATATCAACTCCGCCTTCCGCAGCGCAATTGCATCGCTTCCTTCGGCGAGTGTTCGAATCCAACTCTAATACTCAAACCAGTCGTCAATATAGACGCCAATTCACCAGCAACCCTGGAGTCCACTACTTCACAACGTAACCGCAATGGTCGCCGAAGCCGACGGCGCCTTCCTGCCATATCATGAGCCAACTGGTACGTACATGTATAACAAGTAGAGCTCGCTCTTCATGTTTCGGATTGGCTGATTAGTCGCCATTAACATATTGTAGTCATTGAAATCCTGACACTCACCTCTTTCTTTCTGTTTCTGTCCATCTCGGAATGGATCGCCGACAAGGTCATCAGCGCGTCGCTGATCGGGCCCATCATCGTCGGCCTCATCTACGGCATGCCCATCGGCAACATCCTGCTGCCGGTCTGGCAGGAGACGTTTCTCGCGCTGGGCTACATCGGACTTATCCTGATTATCTTTGAAGGTGAGCTGATCCTCATCTTCACTCCTTAGTCTTTTGATGTCCACTAACGCTGCACACCAAACACCAAGGCGGCCTCACAATTCGCCTCGATCTGCTTCGCCAAAACTTCCTGCTCAGCGTCATCGCTGCTCTCATCGGCGTCCTCACGCCCATCGGCCTCTCTTTCGCTCTGCTCTACGCGGGCTTTGATCACGGCATGCTCTAAGACCTTACTACATCACCTTGAGCCCATCACCGCTAACCTTCCTGCGCATAGCGCCCCTGGAAAGCTTCATCCTCGGCACCTCCCTCTGTTCCACCTCGCTCGGGACCACCCTCGTCCTGCTCACCAGTGCGTCTGCCTCGTCCGCCGCGGCGCCCGGCAACGGGGACCCCGACGCGAAGAAAGAGCCACCCCCAATCGACTTTTCGCAGACCCGCATCGGCACCATCCTCGTCTCGGCCGCCGTGCTCGACGACGTCTGCGGCCTCGTCCTCGTCAGCGTCATCCACCAGCTGCGCGGCATCGCGGGCGGCGGTGCCGGTGGCGGCCAAGGTTTGGGTTGGGTCATTGGCCGGCCCGTGCTGGCGAGCGGTCTGATGGCTCTGCTGACGCCGGTCGTGGCACGCTTCGTCGCGAGGCCGGCGTTCCGGCGCGGGTTGGAGCCGTTGGCCGCCAAGATCGGCGTCCTGCAGCGCAAGCGGCACGTGCTGAACGCGCTGCTCATGGTCGGGGTGCTCGGCGCGTTTCTAGCGATCGCGGCGTACGCGGGCGCGTCGGTCTTGTTCGGCGCGTTTTTGGCAGGCGGATTTGTGGGTGCGCTGCCTAGCGCTCCCAAGGTTGCTGGCGAGGGAGGCCAGGGCGGAGTGAGTCCCGCGTTGGGCGAGACATTTGACAGGTACACCGCGGGCGCGCGAAGGTTTATCCTTCAGCCGCTGTTCTTTGCGAGTATTGGGTTTGCGATCCCGTTTCTTGAGCTGTGGACGGGTGAGGTCATCTGGAAGGGCGTTGTCTACACGGTGCTCATGGCGTTGGGGAAGCTTGTTGTAGGCATTGTTGTCCCGGGTTGGGATCTCATC
The DNA here is from genome assembly GCA_022530565.1 of Madurella mycetomatis. Lineage (NCBI taxonomy): Eukaryota > Fungi > Ascomycota > Sordariomycetes > Sordariales > Madurella > Madurella mycetomatis. The sequence continues at coordinate 5,093,382 of JAJTVB010000003.1, read as the reverse complement.
GCTTCATGGCGCAAGCGCTTGACTTCGGAGAAGGCCAGGCCAGCTGTTCTCCGCAGCTGGGCGCCTGCGACACTGCTCGGCGCCGCCATGGTGGCCCGTGGCGAGATAGGTCTGCTCATCATTCAGATTGGCCTGAACGAGACGCCGTTCCTGACCAGAAAAGGGTTTGCTATTGGCATCTGGGCCATCGTGCTCAATACGATCATTGGCCCAGTGGTGGTGGGCATCTTGCTGAAGCGGGTCGGAACGGAAATTGCGGACGACGCCCAATGGGGTGTGCAACGGAACGGCGACTCTGACCTCGACTGGCCTGCCGCGGTTGAACAGGCGGGAGGCTCGGGCCCGGATGGTTCGATGTTAGAGATGCGTTAGCATCCCCGCCCATCAAGCGTCGTTCAACCTGGTTCTGTCAGTTCCTGGTAGCAGTTCACATGTCCTTGGTAGTAGTGAGGAGTACTTGGTACTGAAAATAGATTCTAACAGGGGCCGGGCCTGGATTTACGATGCGAATTGATGGCCGACAAGGTTCACGATACGACCAACGTAGTCCGGCTCGCTGCCGTCTGCGGGGTGATTCCGTCTCGGCATCTCGTCGTCGCGCGGGAGGATGCGAGCCCTGGTGTGTTGTGGCCAAAAACGGGTTGGCTTGACCCAACTTGGGGGCAGCGATGCGAATGACCCGTGGTGTGGAACCGGAATATAAATTGGTTACGGAAGCTGACTACAATATCGAGCCAGGGACGATGCGACGGTCATGCAGCCAATGAGGGAGAGCGCTGGGTTGGCGGATGTCTGGCTCGATTGTCGCGGCTGAATCGCATATTTGCTCGGAAGCAAGCCCGAAGACGGTACCGCTCTTGCAGTGACGCTAAACGCGCGTCGAAGTAATATAATGTCCGGTCCCAAGCTCTTTAATGCTCCGAACGCAAGACATTATTAATTGCGCCCAGTCTCGTGCGACTCGAGTCCTTGCACCCCACACACGTCTGGGCCCATACAAGCGAAAGGTGTCCGTTGGCTTCGGTGGAGGATCCCGGTGCACGGCAATGCGGAGGAGATAAGCTCGGCGCTTGGCGGCCGGATCAAGAGCCTCTTATTAGAATCACCGGCTGCTCGCGCTTCATCCTCCTCGCGTCAGCCAGGCCGGACCTTGTGGGATCAGGCCCGCACAGTCGCCCTGCTCGTCCATCCGATCCTTGGAGCCACGACGTCAATCATGCGGCATTGTCTCGTCGCAGCCCTGCTGGGCCTGTTAGCCGTCTCGGTCCGCGCAGCGCCTACCGTCATTCTAGAAAGCGCGCAAGATATCCCACCCGGCTGGAGCCTTCATCACAATGCGAGCGCCTCGGACAAGATCACCCTCTTCGTAGCGCTCAAGGAGCCCGGCATTGAACAGCTCAAGGCTAGACTCCACCAGCGCCACGATCCGAACCATGCGTCCTTTGGCCATCTAAGCCGCGATCAAGTCCATCAGCTTCGCCAGCCGGCCCGGGCAACGACCAGCGCCGTTGCCGGCTGGCTAAGGTCCGGCGGGATCCGGGATGTCCACACACAGGGCAGCCTCATCAGCTTCGAGGCCTCGGTGCAGGCGGTCAAGTCACTCTTCGAGGCCGATCTCGCGTACTACGCCTACGACGGTAGCGACGCCGACCCCCTTCTGCGGGCGCTCTCCTACACGGTCCCCGCCTGGCTGCGCGATTACATCGACTTCGTGCACCCCATCACCAACTTCATGCCACCACGTGGTCGTGGTGGCCGGCGCGGACGCCCCAAGCCAAAGCCTCGGCCCGGGTCCTGGCACTGGCAGCATCCAAAACCAACCAAATCGTTGCCGGGGTCTGCCACTCCTACCAGCAGACCTATAGGCATCCCGACTCTCCCGGCCCCGCAGGAACCCAATCTCCCCTGCCTGACGGCTACACTGCCGGACTGCATCAAGGACCTCTACAACATCACCTACAACGCCACGGCGCCGAGTCCTGTCCGCTTCGGCGTGGCCGGCTTCCTGGAGCAGTGGATCCTCTACTCGGACGTGGCCGAGTTCATGGACATCTTCGCGCCGCAGCTGACGGACCTCAACCCGCCGTACAACTTCTCGGTCGAGCTCCTCAACGGCGGCACCAACCCGCAGGACTCACTGCGCAACGCGGGCATCGAGGCGTCGCTCGACGTCGAGTACGCCATGGGGCTGGGCTACCCGACCAACGTCGTGTACTACGTCACGGGCGGGCGCGGCGTCAAGCTCAACGCCACGACGGGCGAGCCGCTGCCGCCCGAGCAGAGCGACAACGAACCCTACCTCGAGTTTCTGACTGAGCTGCTGGCCAAAGACGACGACGACCTCCCCCACGTGCTGAGCATCAGCTACGCTGACGACGAGCTTGGCGTGCCCCGCGCGTACGCGGTGCGCGTGTGCGACATGTTCGCCGCGCTGACCGCGCGCGGTGTGTCCGTGTTCGTGGCCACGGGCGACGGCGGCGCTGCAGGCACCGGCCAGACCGACTGCGTGTCCAACGATGGCGAGCAGAGGCGCATGTATGTGCCCACTTTTCCCGGGAGCTGTCCGTACGTGACGAGCGTGGGCGCTACGGACAACGTGGCGCCGCCGATCACGGGCGAGTACTTCAGCGCCGGCGGGTTTAGCGACTTCTTCGAGAGGCCTGAGTGGCAGGACGAGGTGGTCCTGCCGTACCTCGAGGGCCTGGTCAGCGCCAACGACCCCCGCCTGCCACTGTTCAACAGGTCGGGGAGGGCCATGCCGGACATCAGCGCCATCGGCTCCGGGTTCCAGATCATCATGGGCGGCGTCATGAGCCAGGTGCTGGGCACGAGCGCGAGCACGCCGACGATCGCCGCCATGGTCGCGCTGGTGAACGATGCGAGGATGCGGGCCGGCAAGCCGAGCTTGGGCTGGCTGAATCCGCTGCTGTACTCAGCCAAGGTCAGGAGCGTGTTGACGGATGTGACGGTGGGGAATAGCTCGGGATGTGATTTCCCCGATGGATCTTTCTCGCCAGGGTGGTCGTCAATCGAGGGTTATGATTGTGTCACGGGTCTTGGGGTTGTCAATGACTTTAATGACTTTATGGCTGCTCTTTTATAACGAGGAGAATACCCGACGTTGTAGTTTCCATTTGAGAATTGCTCGATCACAGTACCGCCGTTTTATTTTTCCGTCCATTGGTCAGCCACCTGGCCGTTGATGGCTATTGTTGCGGGATGAAATATCCGTGTGCCGCGTGGTACAGTACCACCGGCAGGGTCCTCGCAAAAAGTCCGAGCAGGTCTCTACCATGGCAACAGGGCCTCATCTGGGCGGGCCCAAGATTCCCAAAGCATTCCAACTACCCTACCTATGGATATAACACATCTGGGCCCCCAAGTCTTGAAACAAAATTACTCCTTGCGCAGCCTAATCTCGATGATCACATCATCCCCAGGAACAGGTGCCAGGACACCTCCAGAGGCAATGGACTTATCGATCACAGGAAACTTCGGCCTCCCGTCTTTGCCCTTGGGCCCGGCCAACTTGACCTCGAACCGGAAGAGCACCAAGGCTACGAATATGTACACCTCGCGGCGGGCGAGGAACCGACCAGGGCAGTGTGTCGTGGCGCCGCCGAAGGGCCGCCAACTAGTGCTGCGCAGCAGATGCTTGTTGTTGAGGAAGCGCCTGGGGTTGAACTGGAGCACGTCGGCACCGAAGACGTCCGGGTTGGTGTGCAGCTGGTTGTATGGCATGAGCAGGCGGTGGCCCGGCTGCAGCGTCTTGCCGCCCACCGTGACCTTCTCTGCGACCACGCGGGCGCCGATCGGGTGGTTAACGACGCGGAGGATCTCCTCGTAGAATGATGCAAGCTGTGGGCAGTTCTCGAGGAGATAGTTCATGTCGAGTTTGTCATCTGCGGCATTGAAGGCTGGTCGGATCTCGTCCGTGATGGTTTTGAGCAGGGTCTCATCGTAGAGGAGATGCGCGAAAAACCAGAAGCACAGGCGGTAGGCATTAGTGTTCACCCTGTTTGACCGGTCAGTGCAAATCTCTACCGCGGCATGTGAGGCTGGATCTTACAGTCGGTGTAGAGAAAAGAGGATGGCGCCGCATTGTGTTGGCTCGGTGATGCCGATTTCGCCCATGCCTTGTTCGATCCTTTTGGCGATCCATGACGCATCCTCTCTCTCCTTCTTTGGCAAGGATAGGTAGTCGCGGAAGGCGGCTTCTCCCCTCCTTTTATATTCATACATAGTTTTTGCGGCAAACTCAGGCAACCGGTAAGGGAGTTTATGGGCCTCATCATCAAACGGAAAGAAGTCTTCCAGGATTTGGGGGGCCACTCGGTAGATGGCGCTACCGAAGAAGGCACTGGTGGCCGAGTCAACAAGGACGTTGCCGCACCATTTCCATAGTGACACAGTCTTGGTATCTGTGGTAGAAGACAGTAGCATTGGGCCGGTGATACGACCCCAGTGGAGGTAGCGGTCGACATTGCCCAATAGAGTGTCTTGCAGTATTTGGAGCTTCTCACCCGGGTGCATCTGCAGCTTGAAGTCGGCGTGGCAGAGGTCCATCCAGCTTGTGGTTGTGCTGTCATTCGTGTCGAACATCTTGTCGGCGGTGGTATCGGTGCAGCCGAAATCGCCCATGATGTCCTTCACAATGGAGTCAAACTCTATTCTTTTGGGCTACTTGTATACGGCGAGGACATCGTCGGGCGAGGTCACGATGTACATCTCTTGACTCATAACAGTGAGGGCGAATATCTCGCGCGTGCTGCCAAAGTACTCTCTGTCAAAGCGGCAAGTCAACGTCACGTTCAGATGCCCTCATGGTCTTGACGACTCGCCATTCTCACTGCGGTGTAAGGCGCTGCTATGCCGTGTCTGGGGCCCCCATCCTGGACTGGACTATTGGGGTGACTGAGTATTGCGGTAAGGGGGGGGGACAGGTTTGGTGCCGGTTGAAACAGAACATACCTGCCATATGCGAACAGCTTGTCTGCATTGACCGACATTCCCCGAACATGGCCAAGAACTACGTGTCCGACAATCAGCAGGCTACTCTGGCCAACGGTAGTGTGATCATGCCAATCTGGAAACCATACATGGAATGAGATACGGGAGCTGCTTGGGTTCGTCCGGGTGCAGCGCGGGCTGGATGGTGAATCTCCATATCCTCCAGGCCATATACAAGGCAACTGTGGCAACGCTGGTTGGGATGATGTTCTGGGCGCTTGCGGGGAGCGCGGCGTAAAATACTGGAAGCAGAGATGGTGGGAATCGCGAGCAAGTTCAGCATTGCAATTGCTGAGAGCTGTCGCCGTTGGCAGAACCGAGGTGAAAAATGCAGCGATGGAAGATCATCGGAGCTGCCGGCTTTCTTGGCAAGGGGGATTGGGTCGTATAGCACTGCACCAGCTGGGAGAGAATGGTTTTCGGGCAGGATGCCCGGTATTTCGGTGCTTAACCCACTGTGAATTCATTTAGTTGTTGCACTGTGCCCCCAAATTCAAGGTTTGGGGCTGATCGGCTGGGCGATGTGATTTACTGTAGATAAGTGGAATGCAGGGCGGATGCAACGCTCTACAGTTTTGCCTTGCTGAATCGGGCAGCAGAGTTGGTTCTGAAGGCGCAGCACTCTCGGTGAGGCTCAGGGTGCTGTTGGTATCATGCCCTTCCTCGTATTGACGCCGTGTTCCCCAATCACCAGACAGGGGTAGGTGGCCTCGTCCCACCACTCTCATTGTTTGGGAAGCTCGGAATCGCGATGAGAAGAGCCGAGATCGAGGCAGTTGGTGCTGATTCTTGCCGAGTGCTTACAAGCGTTAAGGTTGGGTCCGTTTCCAGGCTTCGCGTACGTGCAGTTCAGCGCAATGACAGCGGAACGCCTGACGGGAAGGAGCCGTACCGTACTGAATGCAACTAAGAGGCAGGGCTCCGTGCTCACCCGTTTCATGCAGGTCACTCTAAGCGTCCGGCAGCAATTAGGCGCGAGAGCAGGGAACACGTCAGGCCTTAGTAAAGTATCTCATTTCAGGTTTGGTACTGTACTGTTCAACTCCATCTGCATCGTCCCTCACTGTCAACCATGGGTTGACTTGGTGCTTCAAAATGCGCCATGTTTCAAAGCCACCAATAATAGAAACCCGAGAGCCTAGATGTCATAACACCTTGGTAATCCTGCCCCGATCCCGGGCCTCAGAGTCCGTGCATTAAATGCCTTGGAATGACCGACACCTCAGCATACAGCTGGTCCCGTCCCCAAAATCAGCCACCAGCCTGCCGCTGTGCTGAGCAATGCACCTAAAGGTGCTTTAATGACTCCTCGGGCGTTCTGTGTAATTAATAGTCCGCTATTAACGTCCCCATTCCTCCACTCACCAACTCAATCTCAGAGATGAATAACTCACTTGGTATCGAGATGGATAGTTGCTAGGTCACGAGGCTCACTGTTCGTATCCAGACTCTGACTTGTTTAGCTAAGTCTACAGCTAGCATGACGGCGAAGATACTGAACAGCGAGGCTAGTACAATCTGCCCACCCGTTCCGTGCATCAAGGCTCCGAGGGTTTGTGGAGACTCCGTCACGGACTTCATCGTGATGCTCGACAATGGAAGCAGGTGTTGCTACTGTCGTTATCAGCTGGAAGACTTTGACAAAGGTGAGGATGTGCTCAAGATTCTCGTGAAAAGGTATGTGCGAGAATGAAAGGTTGACGGATGAAATCTGAGTTCGAGAATGGAGCAGAGGCGATAAAGGCAGGGTTCTCATCAATATCTTTGGAACCATTTCCATGCAAGGCTCTACAACGCTGGTATCGATGTGCTTACACCCACTTACACTAGCCCAGCCACCGGTGTGGTTGCAGTTCTGTGGCGACAGTGTCGGTGTAAGTGAAATGGGCGACTGCGCCGCCGCGAATTTGCGCGTTACAGCATTTCTCCGACGACGCGTGTTCTTGAAAACGGTCAGGTACCTGATATGCAAAGTAGATTACATACAGGTAGTCATCGGGTGATTATCAGATTCGCTCAAGATACTTAAAGCCCTAAGGACCTTCCCGTGCCTTGTTCGTGCATAAGATAACCGTAGGCGCCAGCTCCGCTGGTCCAGCAGAACCGTCACACCAATAGCTGGTCTGACACATACCTTACCATTATCAAGAAACCCACTTCAATCAGCCTACATGTACTGTACCTTGATCTCTATAATTATAAGAGATACAACACTCGAACTTTTAGCAAGTACTACGATGGTTAATTGGCTAGGGAATCGTTATGCTGTGGAGCGTTATGTGTGGGCCGACTCACTAAATTGATCTCCAGGTCCCTCAGGGTAGGAAGGTGTCCAAAAGCAAGCGGCGGGGTGGGACGAGCTGGCACGGTACCGCTGTTGGTTATACAGTACAGGACAGTGTCAGGATTTGGTGCTTAAGGCGGCAGGATCAATTAAAATGACTACAACATCGCAACAGCCTCTTCGCGGGCTGACAACCACTAGCTATCTTGCACCGGAGTTAGCTTAGTCGTCGAGGAAATCAACCCGGAACGACGCAAAGTGAGTCATAACATCCTTGGCTCTAAGGCGCAGACCCGCTCGGCCAACCAGTCGCACCCTGTCGTCCTTGACCCCTTCAAGATTGTAGCTGAGTGGTGGTCATGGGTATGAGGTTCGCCGCGCAGCCGCCTCACGGTCTGTGAGTACGGCATAGGAGAAGAGCACCACTGCACTGGCATCTGTTGGCACCTAGAGGGTGTGTTTCCAGCTTGACGCCTGTGCCTCCCCGCACTGTTGACGCTGCGCGAGACGATGACGCCAGCCCAAGAAGGTGGCGGTCATTCCGAGGAAAGAGCCATCTGTTATATGTGCTAGGAGGTCTAGTCGATCATAGGCTGAGCTATACCAAGAGACCCATCCATCTGCTTCAACTATTTTCTTTGTCAGTTGGGAGACTTACAGACACGTTAGTCCAGACCACCATGGTATACGCCATCATGCTTCAGGTACCTCTAGTCTCCTCCGACTGGAGGTTAAGCGGGGTCCCTCTTTCATTTCGTCCGGTGAATAACCAGACTGCTCCTGAGGTGGCAGCCGGCTCCTTTCACCATTTTGTAAGTGCTCCTTTCGTTCTTTATCTTGGAGACGGAATTAACTTTATAGATTGTCTCGATGGCATCCGGTCCCACAGCATTCCCTTTACACTCTCATTCAGTGGCTGCAGTGGCAGTTTGCATTGTGCTTCTCCTGCCACTAATCACGTATACAGCGTCAACAATCAACTTCTGGAGAGCGGTGCACAAGGAGGGGAATGCGCCCAAGTCAAAGGCCATTCCAACCCTCCCTTACATGGTACCGTTTCTCTGCCATCTATTTCCGTTCGCTTGGGACCCCGCCAAATTCATCTCCAAGGCATTGTAAGTGTGGAAAACAGCCCATACTCGGGTGCCTGTTCCTGACGGTTCTTGCAGGAAGAGCTATGGATGGCAAATTCCGATGCAGATCAGGCTCGGCCAGCTGCACTTTACCGCCGTCACGAATCCGGAACAGATCCAGACCTTGTTCCGATCGTCCAAGCAGCTGTCAAGCAAACCTGGTACCATTTTTATCCTGAAAGGCCTGCTATTGTCCCCGGCGAGCGCCCTTGTGCATTATGTCGCCGACAACTCGGGCATGGCGGCTACACCCCGCAAGGGCAGCAACATAGCCCCCGTCGACCGGATTCACTTCCACCAGGCCAGCGCAGTGCAGAAGTTTCTATCGGGCAAACATCTGATTTACCTTGCGGAGCGCTACCTGGCCACACTGGATCGCAATCTCGATGCCATGTTTGATCCGCTGCTTCCCGCGGATGGAGAGTGGGCCGAATTTCCGGATCTATTTAAGTTCCTGCAGACCCACATCTCGCGGGCAGCCATCGAGACGGTGATGGGTACCAAGATCCTAGAGCTAAACCCGACGCTAGTGGACGATTTCTGGGACTTCGAAGCTAAGGCCCCCAAGTTCCTGCGTTGCGTTCCCGGCTGGCTGCTCCCTACAGCGAACCGGGCTCGCACCCGGCTGCTGAACACGGTCAAGGACTGGCATGCCCTTGCGAACCAGCACTTTGACTGCCGAAAGACCGGACCCGAGGATCCGGAGTGGGAGCCCTACTTTGGATCAAAGCTCATCCGGCGGCGCCAGGAATACTCGCTTGACACATCATGGATGAACGCTGATGCCAGAGCTTCCGAGGATATGGGTTTGATATTCGCGTAAGCTTTAACTAACGTCTACTCCCTTTTCATCTGTCCAATAGTGAGCTATAGCTAAGGGATGGTCAAATCCAGACTAAACTCCAATGTTGTTCCGTCCACATTCTGGTTCATGTTTGAGGCAATCAAGGACGTCTCACTCTGCCGTCGGATGCTGGATGAAGTACAGGCTTGCACTTCATCGGAGACGGGACATATCGACGTGATCAAGCTGGGCACGCAGCCACTACTGCAGTCTGTCTACGCGGAGACGTTGCGGCTGCGCGTGGCTCCCGGCATTGTTCGCGTCCCTGAGATGGACGACTGGAATCTTGATGGTTACCGTGTTAAAAAGGGCCATACATTGATCGCGTTCAGTCGTCCAGCGGCTCTAAACGAAGAGGCGTGGACGTTGGCGGGCAGGAAGCCTACAAGACCACTTGAAGAGTTCCAAGCCGAGCGGTTTCTAGTAGAGAAGAAGACATCGCCCCACGAGAGCGACGGCAACACACGGAATAAGGCAGGCCAGGCTCGAAAGGAGCTCGAGTTAGAGTTCTCTTTGAACGGACTTGCCGGTTGTTGGCTGCCTTACGGAGGTGGGCAGCGTATGTGCCCCGGACGCCATTTCGCAAAGAGTGAAATGCTCGGGGCGTTTGCGTTGCTGTTCACACGCTACGAGATCGAGCTGGCCCCAGGGTGGGACCCTCGCAAGGTGCAGCCAGATCTGCGCTGGTTCCCAATTGGCGCATTGCCGCCGGTAATGCGAGTGCCATTCAGAATCAGGAGGAGGAGGTTGATGTGAAGCTCCGGCGGCGCAGAGCAACGCTCTGTCGTACGGGTATATTAATTAGTTCTGCACTTATGTTAGGGCATGTCCGATAGCTACCTGCTCGAATACGGCCAACAACGCTAAATAAACAGCCCGATGCAACCTGTCCCTAGCGCCCGTAACTACATATATGGCACCTTCGGCCTTCTGGACATGGAATGTGCCGCGTGGCAGCATTTTGCGCGAGTTCCCGCGCAACTATACCGTCGACTCAGGACACCAATAGGCAGCCAGAGCCCTGTCCTACCGGTCCATCGAGCGGACCATAATCATTCCGTCGTTGGTCCCAACAAAGACAGATGAAGCGGGCCGAATGGGGGTGGAAAGAAGGCAACAGCGCGAAAGGGACGTCTGGCTGCAGTGGAACGCGAAAAGCACCTTAATAACCTGAATTACTCTACGTAATCATCGTCCCCTCCAAAAGAGTACGCGAAAGTTCTATAACCCATATCCTCCACGAGTTCATTTCCCCTTCAGTTGTCTCTGTCCTTCTGAGACCCGAACTAAGGAATCATCCAGCTGCGGCATTCGGGGTCTTACAGTGGCCCACAATGGATACGATTGACCTCAGCAAGCTCGACCCTGCCATCCTGGCCCAGATCCCGGCTTTGACGCCGCCAGAAGGGGTGGCCATCAATTTTGAGAACCCAGAATCGCAGGCCGAGATAGCAATCATTGTTGGCTATGTGATGCTGCCGCTAATGGTTGTGTTTTTTATTCTGCGTATTGTCACTCGTCTCCACATCGGTCAAAAGTTTGAGGCAGATGATTGTCGGTCTACTCGGTCGTTGCGTGCCCAAACGGGAGCTGACTTCCCTGGTCCAGACCTTTGTATCGTTGCAACTATCAGTGTGGTGGTATATCATGGCAACTCCTTAGCCAGTGAGTTCTGCAGCGGCTTTTGACGTTCAGATTTCCAGTCAGCTTATGATGGGCAGTGCTTGGAAACCCATTGGGGGTTCATCAATGGAATGTGCCCATTACTAAGCTCGATACCGTGTTTCTAGAGGTGAGTTTTTACTCCTCTTTCTGTCCACCCATGCCGTTTGCTGACCTCTTAGCCCTAGCTATCCCTTACGGCGCAGATCATGTACGTTGTCAGCGCTATGTGGGTGAAGGTGACCCTTCTGGTCCTCTATCTTCGCATCTTTCGCCCGAGCCTGCGGGCCAACATCATGATCTGGCTCGGCATCGGGATCTGCGTATTGTTCTATGTCATCTGCGCCGTCACCGCCCTAGTCAACTGCCTTCCCATCAACAAGAGCTTGCCTATCAACGACCCGACGGGATCGAGTGCCTGCGGGCAGCCCCAGCTCAATCTCGCTCTAGCCCAGAGCGTCTTCAGCGTCATTACGGACTTTTACGTGCTCACAATCCCTATGAGTCTCGTGTTGGGCCTCCATCTCCCGTTCGGACGCAAGATTGGTGTCTCTGCTCTCTTTCTGACTGGGTTGCTGTAAGCCAAACAACCGTTGCTGGAGTAAAAAGTGTGGCCCCGAAACTAACCCCTCACCCAGCGCCTGTGCTTGCTCATTAGGCAATGCTATCTTTCGCTGGAAACAGAGATCATCACCTGATTATATGTGGGACAGCATTCCCCCCTACGCACTTGCGTAAGTACTACCTTGCAAGTGCATATTTTGCACCTGCTCTCGTGAGACCTAACTCCTCGTAATAGCTTCGCAGAGCTCAACGTCGGGATCATCTGCGCTTGCCTGCCTGTGGGTTTCGTGCTGTTCAAGAAATTCACTGCCATCCTTCTAGAAAGCGTAAAACAGTACCTCAAAAGCCGCCGCACCCGGAAGCGTGATGCCAGACAAGGTTCGAGCGACTACTCAGCCGCTAACGATAGGGTGTCGGGGGAGTCCCTACCTAAGATTCCCGGTGCAATTATGAACAGCTTGCGTTCCTTTATCAGCAGGATCTCCGGACGGACACTGAATCCTAAGACCATCACCGTTGTTACGGAGCTGTCGATGTATAATGAGCTTGTGTCCATTGATGTGGACTATCATGCACAGTTGACGAGGGCAATACCACACCTCGAGGATAGGCCGGGGAGAAGTAACCACAGTGTGGCTGTAGGATCGAATAAGCGTGGGAAGGTTTGAGGAGTCTCAAGGAGACGGGTCTAGAAATGAGAGAATTAAGTGTGCACGTTTTTAATGGTCCAGGCTATGCAATGTACCCTACGTATCAGGTACGTATAACCTAGGAGTCTTGCCTCGCTACGGAACCCGAGTGATAAATATCGTAGCTCGATTAGCCTCTAATATATGGACTGTAGCGGGCACTGCATTAAGTTTGGGTGACTTGTGGGAGGTCCTGGTTGGCTTAGGGTGGCTTGGTATGAAGGATGAAGGCCAAGAGTTTGGCTGGTAGGCCAGGGGTTTGCCGGGCGGTGTGGTCGAGGTCTTAACGCAGTAATTTATTCCGGTCCATTTGCGAGCTCGCGATAGCTGCCGCAGGGCTGCAACCGGTATCGCTGAACTCTTCAATGAAAACTGGCTGTCATAAGGTACAGTACATTAAGTTGCGACTATTTTACCGGCCTTTTGAGTAACCAGTCAGCAGAGGATCTTTTGTTCATGATTTAGGCACCTCGGGTACCTTAGTAGTTTTTGTAACCTTTGACAGGCTCTTCGTATTGCATGACTATAGAAAGGAAGAAAGAAGGGAAAAAAAAAAAAGAAGAAGAAGAGGAAAGAGAAAAAGAAGAAAGGGAGGTAAGGTAAAAAAGAATAGTTGCTCGACAGAACACAGGAATCTGGCGTGGGCAGGCTGAAACCAGACACCGGTACAGCATGCACCTACGGACCGGAGGGTGCTGCACGGTACATATTTGGGCTCGATCAGGCATATTAGCTTGTCGAGCCATGTGTCATCACGAGAATTAGATACGAGCGAACCCGGGGACAGGTTATCCTCAAATAGCAGACATCTTTTTCGCCTTGCAATTAATTAGCAATTGGTAACTCCGCAGCTATCCACCGCATGGCGAGCACTGCTGGCCGATGATCAACTGAACTCTTCCTTGATATTATTCAAGCATGCATTCATCCGCCAACCGCTAGCTTATGATGATGGTCTTAGCCCTTGGCTGAGCGTGATGGAAAGCGTGATACATCATTTTCCCAACGCCGATCCTCTCGCCACGGACGGGCGTTCCATGCTTCCTCAGCAGAAGGACGTTGTAGACGTCAAACCTCGCGGCGTCACGAAACCGTTCCGTGTCCCAGAAGGGGTCTCCATTTTCGTTGTACGGGCCAGTATCCGGTGCGACATCCGCGTTCGGCGGAGGCAAGCTGAATTTGTCATCGCACCACTCCTCCTTGAAGATGTTGTGCTGCAACGTTCGCGGCTCAAACCTCCAGTACATGTCCCAGCCTTCGTTGGGTGGCGCAATGGACGGCAGACTGTCCCTCGACACGGCGACGAGAGAATACAAGTCCTCTGCGTGGGGGTCAATCTCCTCAAACGGCACATTGAGACTCAGGAAGCCGGCGCGGTAGCCCTGGTGGTAGATGATGCGCCGCCAAGGGGGGCGGTAGTTGGCCGAGCGCTTCTCGTCGTTGAGGCCGACCTGTAGATAGTCATGCTGCATCGCCTCTTTCACGTGGCCTTCGACGGCCATGTCGCAGAACCGGACCGGCACACTGCGCGCTATGAAAGCCAGCAAGTTATTTTCCAGGGGGAGTTCTGGGATCTCCTCGCTGGGTAGGGAGATGGGATAATTGAACCGAATGCCTGGATAGGCCGCGTGCGTGTAAAAGTGTTCGTTCGTGGCTTCGTTGCGCTGGACTCTCCATCCATCGTCAGGATTGTCGATGTGCCAAAGAGCATAAGGGTTGCGGTTGGAGAGAAGCAGGTTGGTGCGGATGTAGCGGATTGTTTGCTCAACCTGCTCCGGCAGCGCGCCCTTGATGGACATAATCCTCTCAATCTCTGCTTGTTTATCAAGCTGTTCTAGCCATTGGACGACTGGAGTTGGCGAGTGATATACAGCATTGTAGAAGCCGCGGCCGCGATACGAGCTGTGGCCTTCCCAAGCGCACCAGGCCCAGCTTGGGAAGAGCGGCACGCCGTCTTCGTTTCGTCTTCTTTTCAACGGCTCCTGAGGGTGCCACAAGAGTGCCCGATCAAAGGCGAACTCGGGCATGCCATACCAGAACTTGGTGTTCGTGCCGCGCCGAATCAGCTCCGCGATGCCCGAGAAGGCGTTGACAGCATCCGAGCCCCAAGTCATCTTCCGCTTCGTGTAGTTGCTGACAGCTCTGCGGTAGACATCCCACAGCGTCTGTTCTCGGAGCTGTAGCGGTCCCGTCGAGTCGGTGGATGGCGCCTCGCCAAACTCGTAGATGGGTGCTGCCGCGGCAGAGACGCCGTCGGGGCTGTTCGGATCCGCGGCCCTCCAGACCATGGTGCCGTAGTCGGTTATAAACGCCTTGTTGGCGTGCGCAGCCTGTGTCGGATCGGACCAGACACGGATAATCAATTCATTCATCCGTGACGTGTACTTGGTCTCGTCGTTGATCGGTGTAGGCCTGTACCCGACATCCGCGACGGGGACCGTGTCCTCGAAGCGCGTGACCGCGTGAGGGCAGGTAAAGGTCATTTGGGAGTCGGTAAAGAAGACGACGCGCCGAGACAGAAAATGCTCCTGGAACGTCCAAGCGCGTGAGTTCCACACCGAATTCTCGACCTCTGCGTGTGGTTTGCGCGCATCGTGAAACGCGACACCGACGGTCATTCCCTGAAGCTTTTCGACGATCTGCGATTGGGATCGCGGTACCGAGCCAGCACCGGCAAGGCCCTCCGAAGGGCTCGAGTTGGTGGCGGCGACGATTGTCAAGACGGCGTTGCCGTAGATGGCATGCATCTGCGATATGACCTTGGCCTTGTCCTCGGAATCGTCCTGGAGGATGCATAGAGCGTCAATCCACAGGTAGCGGAGACCAATGCGGCGTGTGACTTCGATCGAGTCTCGGATGGTCCGCGGCAGATCGATCGAGTCGTCCAGAAGTCCTTGCGGGGCCTCCATAACTTCCTTCGTAGCGCCTGTGTACTGTGCCTGGCCTCCCGTACCCCAGACATAAGACAGGCAAGCGTAGCGCATAGATAGTTCAATTTCGCAGACTCTGTTCTCGACCGTGTCGATAACCCTCAAACTTGTCAGCGTCATGCTGTCTCCGCGCTCTTCCGGCGATGCGGCGTGAGTGTCTTCGCATGTGCGAAGCCATCTTCTCAGACGCTCCAGATTCGCTTCCTCCTGACGGACGGGGAGGAGACGTAAAGGCTCTGTCCCGGTCTCGTCTATTCTCTGCAGGACAACCCGGTTGCTGCTTTTGCCCCTCATGTAGCTCTCGAACTCGACTTCTAGTTTGAGAGCGTAACCGGGGCCGTCGTCAATGACGTTTAGGTAGAACGTCTCCCCTTCGAGCCGTTCGACAGGAAAATCGGGTAGGAGCTTGTCGTTGGCAATCTTCCTCCGCAGAAGGCTACAAAACGAGCAATTCCCGCTTCTCAGGACCTTGCCCAGGGCATACAGAGCAATTCGAGTGGGGCCTGGCTGAACATTTCCCACGAGTCCCCGCTTGGTGAAGAGGATGTTGAAGTCAATGTGCCTGCACATGTCGCACAGAAACTCGGGGTCATCGTCGGATAGAACTGGCGGATCTGCGATGAACCATTCCTCGTCCAGCCCATCGGATACTTCGAAGAGGCCCCACCGTCGAACATACTGGTGGTGCCTGTAACGCCGGAATTTCTCATCCTCGGGAGTAAAAACCGATGAGCTCCCATCGTCTCTCTCATCATCCCCATCGCTCTTGGTCGGGATCCGTATTGTGATCCGCTCAATATGGTCATCTAACAGCCCGTCAACGCTGTAAGGGTGCTTCTCTTTGGCCTCGTCTACGTCTTGCAGTCTGGACTTGCCTACCGTCCCCGTTCTCTCGGAGTAATCCTTCACCATGGCCCGCACGTCGGGATCGGCAATCTCTTCGCCGCCGTCGCGCTCCCTCATTATGTTCTGTATGATGGTTTGCGTCCCATGGTCGCGGATGCCGAGGCTCACAATATGCTTGACTTGGTGTATCATGGTCGGTGAAGTGAGTGAAGACACGAATGTTGCTTTGGAGCATGCTAATTATCGACGGACAGGGTGAGCCGCGGCAGCATGCAGCTTTTCATACTATAGTAGAGTAGGCGCATGCCAATACGCAGAGCTTGGACTGTGGCGGGAGGATCGGTTGCGGCGGAGTCGCAGGCATCCCGCTCATCGGTTCTTACTGCGCCTGCGGTAGGATTCCTGCTCATTTGTCTCCGCTGCCCACGAGCTGCAAGGGTCCAAAGGATCAAGCACCGCGACACCCCCCGTTTCACTGATGAAACTGCGCGACGATATGCGAGGATAGCTGTAGAGCTTCGTAGTCTTCCACCATGGTGTCTAGGCAAACCCCATCGGGTTCTCGCTATTCTCTGCCCGAGAAAGTAGCGCCAAGGCCGCGTGGAATTCATCCTAAGCCTTGCTATTGTGCAGTTGGCTTGAGTGGTCCGCCAACGCCTGCAGCTGAAATATCCGGAATCAGCATGCGAGGATGAGTGGCCCCCTGCTCAACAATTCGACTGCTCTGTCTTAGAAGTAGCTAACGGCTAGATTTCAGTGCTGCGGGTGCTCGAGTGACGCTCGCTGTCTTCCCCCGTGATTTCTTGAATTTCTTGAGATCTTGCTACTTCGCCAGGCCAGAAGAGAGCTTCGTTTCACAGCTGGAAAGACTTCCCGGTGTCCAGTCATCTTCCGCGTGGAAAGAGGGGCCGAGGATGAAGATAATAAGACGGTTGCGGCAGACGTGGTGTTCCCAAGGCTTTGTTAAGATTGCATTTACTTTGGAGTTCAAAACGCTCCGTCGTTTGGGAATTGCATAAGGCATTGAACGCCCATGGTTGTAGTGGCGCCAACGAGACTGCTTGGTCTGTTGGGGGATGGAGTACTGGAGGGAAGAGTGAGCAGCAATGGTATGTAGGGCCCCTGACCTTCGGGTGCCGGGTTTAGCCAATAGATGCAGGTCGTGAGAACCTTTCTGCTATTATACGCTATTAGTAGGCATGACTACGCATGACCTGGTGGAACAGATCTGGATTTAGGGTGCTCCGTTGCCCCTTGACTACCAGTGAAGCAATATTCTGCCCAAAGCACCATCGTGCTTTACTGCTTTAGTTAGGAGCTGTGTAGATCGGTGTGGTGGTACAACGTCGAGGGGGCAGATGTAAGTATTTCCGAGAACCAATGCCTCCTTATCGACAGCCTCCATTACTAAGAAAGTTCCTTTCTTGCGCAGTACCCCGCATTCACCAACGTAGGTACGGTTTAAATATTATTTTAAAGTTACGTATTGAACCGGAACTCGGATGGCTGTCCGAGCGGAGACTTAAGACCTGGGGATCTTGTTGGCCGTACTTTTCTTCTTTTTTCTCTTGCCACTTGTGCAAAAAGAATTGCGATAATCGAGACATGTTTAGTGTATTTGCAATTTTCCAACTGTTTCTCATTTCATCTTTAGCGGGCCGAGCTGTGGCGCGGGAGGAATGGGACTTCATGTGAGCTCTTTCTCCATGACAAGCACTGCTGAATGATCTAGTTGATTTTCCCTGATGTTGCCTTTAGAATCGTCGGTGGAGGGACTGCTGGGCTTATTCTTGCTGCCCGTCTGTCGGAAATTCCGGAGCTCTCGGTGTTAGTTCTCGAGGCGGGCAATGATCACACAAAAGATATCAAAGTAATGGCCCCGGGCATCTTCGGCTCCATGTATGGAGACTTGGAGTATCATTGGGAGTACTGGAATGTTCCACAAGTGCGTCACGGGAGATTAACAGACGAAAGTATTATCACATCAACTGATTAATTCTGGCCTTTAGAAGCACCTCAACAACCGTTCGCACGCCGTGATGGCGGGCAAAGGCCTGGGCGGGGGCAGCGCTATTAATTTTCTCTTTTGGACACACACGTCTAGACGTACGATTGACGACTGGGGCAATCTCGGGAATAAGGGCTGGTCTTGGGACGAATTACAGCCGTACTTGAGGAAATCCGAAGCATTCATCGCGCCTTCAACACAGACGGAAGACGACCTCAACATCACCTTCATTGACCCTCCCGTCCACGGCCTAAATGGACCGATAGTCAACTCGTTCCCACAGCTCTACGGGCCGCTGCTGGAAGCTTGGCCTCGTACCTATGCGGCACTTGGACTCGGTGCCGATGGCGATCCTCGTGGTGGTCGCGCGCTTGGGGCTTTCATTAACCCCTTTAGCATTGACCCCGGAACAAACGAGCGCAGCTATCCGGCTTCAGCCTACTATCTGCCAGCCAAGGCGCGGCCCAATCTCAAAGTTGTTACCGGGGCACTCGTGACAAAAGTTCATCTGGTGAAGAAGCATCCTAGTGGAGCCCTAACGGCGACCAGCGTTTCCTATGAGAAATCAGGCGCCAACTATATCGCCCGGGCCCGGACAGAGGTCATAATCTCAGCGGGAGGGTTGGAGTCGCCAAAATTACTCCAACTCTCGGGTATTGGTAGCCGCAAGTTGCTGGAGAACATGGGCATCAAAGACTTAGTGGATAACCCTAATGTGGGGGAAAACTATCAGAATCACATTATGCTGCCGCTGGGGTAGGTTCGCCATCAATTCTCTTAAATACTTTAATTAGCGTGCTTCTGTTTTAAATCGCATGTCCTGACATTGTCCTACCCAGATTTGCCGTCAACCCAGGCCTGACAACCAGCGAGGACTTTCTGAACACGACAGTATTCCAAGCTGCTTTGGATGAGTATGTAGCAACTCGGACTGGCCCATTTACGGTGGTGAATGCCAGTACCGCCTTGTTGTCTCTCACACAAATTGGAGGTTCTCTATCCAATGTTCGGGGCGTCAAGAGTCCCTCCGATCGCGACAACTCTGCCTCCACCATTCCGGGTTTTCAAGAGCAGCACGCGATGTTATGGAGATCCCTTGCGGCAAACGAACCCGCTGTACAAGAAGTCTTCCTAGCAGGCGGCATGTCCCCGTGGTTCTATGATGATAATTCCAAGTTAATCAGCAGTCCAGCAGATGGTGGGCACTATTACACGTTGCTGGGCGCCTTACAGCTCCCATTCTCACGGGGATCCGTGAAGATTCAGTCTCGAGATCCTAAGAAGCCCCCCAGACTCGACCCTCGCTACTTATCTCATCCAGTGGACAGGGAGATAGCGAGAGCCATTGCGTTCCATATGCAAAAGGTGGCTTCTACCGCGCCTCTTTCCGATCTGCTCCGTGACAACGGAACCGTCTTCCAGCCGGGATATTACAAGCTGACCGAAGAGAATGTGGATGCCTTTATCAGAGAACTCGCACTACCGGCCTACCATCACGCTGGCGCCTGTTCGATGATGCCTAAGCAAAAGGGAGGAGTTGTGGACGAGCGGTTCCGTGTCCACGGCACGCGTGGCCTGAGGATAGTGGATGCGAGCGTACTTCCGTTGCTGCCGCAAGGGACAATTAACAGCGCCGTGATCGCTGTTGCCGAACGCGCAGCCGATTTGATCAAGAAAGATTACGGATTCTGATGGACGATGGGTTTGGAGCAATGCGCACAACACAACTTATCAGTTCAACCACTTCAACTCCTGCATTGCCCACTGAACAGTGGCAGGGCTTAAAGTCCTTTCATTGTAGCTAGCTACCACGATTATGGCGTGGCAAGCATGCCCAACAGATGCAAATCTGGTACTGGTTTCCCTTCCATACTCTCTCGTTAGCCACCGCTGTGTCAATCAATGGAGCCTCGAGACCTTAATTCTTCCCTTTTAACCTAACCCCTTAGAAGCCCTTCCTGCTAAATGTTTACCTATTCAGGTTTCTTGGGGTAAAGCTTGTAGACTCCTATATCCTTGTAGCAAGTCAATATACAGGTAATTAATTATTTGCCCCGGTAAGTCTAGCTTCTTCCGGTGTGATAATTACGGCTTTACTAACTTCACTGATCAATTAGCGAGCGAAGGTAGATGTCTTGTTTTGGGGGGAATATAGTTGGTATTCTCTATAAACTGCTGAAGCAACAACGAGCGTTCCCTGTAGAACGAAACAGTTACCGGGTATATAGGTACCTAGTATACATGTTTGGAGATGGTTAAAACTGTCACCGGTTAGGAACCAGTCCCTGGTTCACATCCATTACCACGCTTGTATTGTACGGCCCGCAGTTTCCCACATGGTCTACCGTTAGGGATCCTGCAGATGTCCGTATTGGCCCACTCATTTGCCCTTTCTGACGGACCAGGGACCCTGACGGGTTGCGGAGACACCCATTGGGCCAGACCCATCAAGGAGGAAGGGCAACCGACGAATGATGTAGGTGTTAATGTACTGTGCCGCGCGTCCGTTGGGGCTTAAACTCCGGTATTGGTAATGCTTGGGTGACAAGGCCGTACAATTAGGGTACAAAGGCGCCAAACATTGGCCTAACGCCACGATCCGTTATTTCCACGCTGCCTCGCCTAGTTGGCCTATTTATCCTTGTCATCTTGGCTTCATCACTACTGGCCGCTCGTTTCAGTCTCGGACTGCTCTGCAGCTCTCTCGATCTGGTTTCTCAGCAGTCTTGTCTTTTTGGTGCACAATGGCTCCATCCATCTCTAGCGCATGGACGCAGTCCTTCCCTCCAAAGCCCCAGTTCACAGAGAAGGACTTGCCCGATCTTAAGGGCAAGGTATGCATCACCCCCAGTTCACATGCGCATAGCGTCGCTGGAATCCGGCTCACCCTCTGATCCCAGGTCTACATCGTAAGCGGCGCAAACACTGGCATTGGTAAAGAACTGTCTCGTATTCTCTACTCTAAGAACGCCAAGGTCTACATCGGGGCTCGCAACGAGGAGAAGGCCAAGAGGGCAATCGACGACATCAAACACGCCGAGCCCAAGTCGACGGGCACCTTGGTCTTCTTGCACTTGAACCTTGCCGACCTCACCTCCATCAAGGCGTCAGCGGAGCGCTTCCTGGTGGCCGAAACGAGACTCGATGTCCTCTTCAACAACGCGGGATACATGGGCCCCGAGGGCAAAATGGAAAAGACCTCTCACGGCCACGAGATACATCTAGGCATCAACTGCCTTGGCACGTTTCTCTTCACGAAATTGTTAACGCCGGTACTGCTGACGACTGCGGCTGATAAAGCGACACCGCCAAATACGGTTCGGGTTGTCTTCTTGTCCTCGTTCGCTACTGAGCTCTTTGCCGAGAAGAATGTCGGCATCGAGATGGACAATCTGGACTATCACAGGGATAAGCCTAGCAAGTACCGGTACGGAATCAGCAAGGCGGGCAACTGGGCATACGCCGTCCAGCTGTCGAAGCGCTACAAAGCTCAGGGGCTCATCGGTGTCCCAGTCAACCCAGGGAACATTCGCACTGAACTGTTCCGGGAGCAGAGTTTCCTCTTCACGTTGCTGACGGGCCCTGCGAAGTATCCCATCATCAACGGGGCATATTCAGAGTTGTTTGCGGGGCTGTCCCCCGAGGTGACGACCGAGAGGGCTGGCGACTACGTGGTTCCTTTTGGACGGTTCTACCCAATCCGCAGTGACCTGGAGGCAGCGACTAAATCCGAGGCCGAGGACGGCAATGGTGCTACACAGAAGTTCTGGGATTGGAGCGAGGAGCAAGTCCAGGGATACCTCTGATCTGGTAATGTCGTTAACATGGAGTGAAAAACACGCATTTACTGGGATAATTATGCTGTGGATCGGGCTTGTTGAGACGCGGTTTCTTCATCCAGATTAAACGGCCCAGCACGGTCTGAGATCCTGTCTACACACTGCGGTGCGGGACAAAGCAGCTGCACAGTAATTGTGTTGCATTGTGCAGTACAAACCGTAGAGGTTGGCTCGACGGCTTCAACTGATCCTGCAGCGTTGCTGGTTCGGCTCTATGTGCCGTTGGTGGTATCAACATGAGGCCCCGGTACTGTGCTGTACGGCTCAGCTAGTAATTACCTGAGTGTGAATCCTAGGCTAACCTAGACTTGTATTTGGGAACAAGGCAATAGCCTCTAAGTCCTGCTGCCCTTTTCTTACTCATAGTAGGAGCCCAATTACTTAGTACCCCGAAATCCCTCTATCAGCTGGTTAGGTGGTGGGCTACGAGGTGTTGGGCCATACAGTCGATATCGGGGGTCCTTCATCTGTCGACGCGCGGGGAGCAACCCCGGCATGTTTGGGGGCATTCTGGCGGGGCCGGTCGCGTTGCAGGGGGGAAGTGTGGTGGACCGGAAGCTCGGTGTTCGTATTTCTGCGAGTGGGTCGGGTTGTAGAGGCCTCCGCGTTTCCTCTCTGCATATCCTCGCACGCCAACGGATTCCCGCCCATTGATCGGCACTTAGTCAGGCTCGACGGCACACAAGAACACCAGCAGTGAAACAGAAATTTCCAAAGTTGCATTGTCGAGTTGTCCGAATCCTCTTTCTTTCTTTGCCTTACCCAGCCCGTTACGGTCTACAGCGACCGCCTTTAAGAACTATCATGCCAAACCTTAATGGCTGGTTTTATCACATCCTCGAGCGTTATGTCTATGCTGTGCCTAGCCCGCCGTCCCGGAAGCGCACTAAGCCGATGGAGGTGCTGTGCGTTGGCTTGCCTCGTTCAGGAACTGAGTCACTCCAACACGCATTGCTGAGGCTTGGTTATGACCACACCTTCCATGGCTGGGATATCATATTCGAGGAGCCAAACTACTGTCAGGAGTGGGTCCGGCTGTGTCGCAAGAAGTAAGTCTCGAAACCCAATGAGGTAGATGTCCATTTCGTCGTCCATCAACTCATCCGCGATACACAAAGGTTTTTTGGCCCACTGGATGGCAAAACCACCATCACGGCAGCCGAGTTTGACGCCCTGATGGGCCACTCGGTCGCCGTCACCGACGCAGCCGCATCCGTGTTCGCTGCAGAGCTCATTGCCGCGTACCCAGATGCCAAGGTTGTTCTCAACTACCGCAAGGACATGGATGCCTGGCACCGGAGTGCCACGAATACGCTTGTACGCGCCAACAAGCATTGGGCGCTCTGGGCGCTGTCGCGTCTCGATCGCCAATGCTTCTGGGCCTGGCACTTGTACGCCGACTTCATGTGGCCGGGCCTGTTCCGAGCTCTGGACGGCAACATTGAGACGGGCATCGCGCGAAATGGGAGATGGGTCTACCGTGGTACGCTTATAACCTTTGCAGTTGTCCAGTGCAATGAGTGTGGGGAGCTGACGTGAGCGTGGACTCTAGAGCATTGCAACATGATTCGCGGACTGGTCCCCAAGGACAGATTGCTAGAGTGGTGCGTCGAGGACGGATGGGAGCCGCTGTGCAAGTTCTTGGACAAGCCCATTCCCGACGAGCCTTTTCCCCACGTCAATGCGGCTTCTGGATGGCAGGATCAGGAAATGAAACTCGGGATGAAATATATCAAGGGGGCGGCAACAAATTTGACCGTGATATTGTCGGTCTTGGTTGGGGCAAGTGCCATGTTTTACAGATACTACCTTTAAGAAAGGAACTTACGGGTGTCGTGGATGTGAGAGCAAACCTGTACTCGAAGCGTGGGATTAATGTAAACTTTTGCGCCCACAAACAAACGCTATTCCATATCCGTGGTTTGAACGCCAGGCGAAAAGGTACTAGAATTCCGGCGAATTGCATGAGAGGAAAGTTCCCAATTTACGCTTGCCAACCTCTTGTCCATTGTGAATGTTTTGCCCTCACTCGAAACGCCCGCAAGCTACCTGTAAGCCTGGATAAGTAGCAGAGCAAACGTGAGAATCTGGAGTTGCTACTCTAGCTCAAAGACCACTCGGAAACGAGGGACCAAAGAGACGCGTCGAGGTGAAAGGTGGCTTGAACGAACGGAGGTGCTCATGCAAGAATCGAAAGCCGGTATGCTAGGTAGACGGTTTACTGAAACGAGGAAAAGGATGAGACCCTGGAGATGATTGCAGATCTTGCACCTGGCAACCTGTGAATTCGGGCGCAATCAAGCGGGAGGCAGCAAAGGATTGAATCAGATTAATAACTCTAATAAAAAAATAAAAATAAAAAATCCAGGGGTATCCTGAGGAGGCGCAGAAGACATTCGGTGTCCAAGTCGCTATCTAGATCGCAAATAACCAACCAAGTGCTGTACGAGGAATAGGATCCCAACCAGAAACGCCTACATCTGGCAACAAAGCAACCCAAGTACAACCGGGGCTAAGGTGACAAGGTCCGCTCTTAGCCTACCAGCGCCCGCAGTCACGAGTGATGATGTAGAAGCTGTCGCGTTGAGCTGACGAAAAGTTAGTAGGCAAGGAATCTAACCATTCAACTGAGGTTCTACCTACCGAAGGCATGTGAGACGTCGAAGCGGACGCCGGGGGCTCCGTGACTGTATCCGAGCTAGAACTGCGAGATGAAGCGCTCGAGGAACATCCATCGCCAGCCGTCACTGTAACCTCGAAGCTGATAGTAGATACCACTGTCGTTGTAGCCCAGGAGGTTACGGTGGATGCTTGGCATTGCGAATATGTCAGAGACGAAGGCTCAGAAACGGTTACTGTCCCGCCCGATGTGCCCGATGTCGATGATCCGGATCCCGACGAGGTGGAGGAGCCGGAGCTACCAGCTGATGAGGTCGTCGAAGCCGTGGACGGGAGACCGCACTCTTCCAGACTTTGGCCCTTCAAAACAGTCAGCTGATGCATGCATTAGCTATGGACTGGGTATGCGCTCACATTCTCACAGCACCACACCCTCCCGCCAAATTCCTGCCAGGCGCAGTAGTAGCCGCTTTCACAAGCACCTGTTAAACCCGGAGAAGTTAGCAGGATGTTCCGAGTTTTGCGAGCCAAATGTTGGTGACACACGTCCGGACCCATTCTCGCAGCACGTTTGGTTTAGATCGACTTGGTTGTAGCAGAACAGCGAGAGTGTCGTCGAGGCCTCGCACGAGATCCAATTCGGCCCGCAAGCGTTTTCGCAAGTCGTTCCGCTGCCGCAAGAGCCGAACTCGGGATGATAACCGGGCGGCGGCGACTGACGACGAACATTGGCTGCCACATCTGCACGGGGAGTGTTCCACCTAAAGAATTCATACTCGTGCGCAGCAGCAAAAGCCAGCAGCTGGAGTGCTGAAAGGGCGATCTCTCGATGGTGCATTTTCAGTTTTCGAGCGATAACACGGAGGGTGCCAAGAAGTTGGAGATGATGGGGGGCCCGAAGTCTTCGTCTTGGGACCAGCCCCCGCGCAGGAACAGGAAAAAAAGCTTCATTAAAGTTAGAGCTCTCGGAACCTGGCAAAGCATGAGCTTGACCCAAAACGTCATCTAATTCTTAGCGGGTGTCCGTGGCGCTCTCTGATGGGTTCGGCATCGAAGCCCCGAATTTTGCCCCGGCGCAGCCCGAACCAACCACGGCGTTGATGCCTCATGACCATGGGTGCTGAGTTGTCCCACCGAGCGGTGAGTTGTTGAACAGGGCTGCAGGACGTGCCGGGATGAGGTTGGGCACGCAGCACGCAGCCGATCCGGGAAGAGTCACGCCAAGCCGACCTATCGGAATGTGTGCCCAATCACCACCTCCAAGCCTTCTCCGCTTGCGCACCCATCACCGACTAGAACCCGACCTCAGAGCCGTCATTGCACCTTGGCCCCCGGCGTCGTATTGGGCTGCAGATGTCACACATTGGTCGCTAGCCCACAATGCCGTGCAGCTCGCTGCTGCTTGCGTGTGTCCACCGTCCTCATCCACCTTGCTAAGCCCATCTTGTCGTGCCGTCTTGTCAAAATGCTGGGGGAGCCCGAGTCGACCGGGCCCCAAAAGTCACTCCTCTTCATGGCCGCTCTCAATCTTGGCAGCAACTATCGTCGCCCCCATATTACCACATTCGGCTTTACAAAATAAACACTGAGAGATCGAGACAACCTGAAGGACGGGGTTGGCAGCCACGATGGGCAACTTCGTGGGAATCACCAGCACGGGCTTCGTCGGCACTGATGAGAAGAGTGCGGTGACATCCTACATGCCATGCCACATCTTTGGAGATCAGATGCTGATCGGTGCCGGCATTCGCATCGGCTTCTACCTGCTCTATGCTGCGGCCATCATCGCTGTACTGTTCAGCGTTGACAAGCAATTCCGGTTCTGGCACGGTGCATGGGGCATCCTCGCCCTGTCGCTCTTCTTGTCCATGTTCCTCAACGTGGTCGACTACAGCTTGATCATCATCGACTATGCCGTCCTGATTCAGCTCGTGCTCTGGTACCCCATCTACTTTATCGTGACCGTTTTGTTCCGACAAGCTTTGGTTGTCGACGGCAGCGGGCACGCCAAACCGGATGCCGAGTATCAGGAACGACTACAACGATGCCGGCAGACCGCCGTGACCGAGCTAGATGTTATCCGAGCTCGCGCTTATGCCGATGTCCTCAAGGCATTTGCTTTGCATGCCGCCGCAGAAGAGGCAGAGCGAGACTACGATGCTGCACAGGCAGCTCTAAGCCAGGCGGTGCAGCATTATGTGTCGCATTGGCACGATCAGATCGAGTTCCGGGACGGCTCCGATAATGAAGCAACCCGCGCCGACGGAGGGGCCGTCACGACAGTCTACAACACCGAGTTGGTCGAGGAGATTGCGGCAGCACCAACGCGTGCCGACATCGACAAGCTCCGCGATCTGTTTGTGGCCGCCATGGTGCACTCAGAACAGACTGTCGCCGAAGCGCGAGCCACCGAGCAGGAGGTGGCGCTCATTGCGTCCGAGGAGTTGTGCATCAGACGCCAGGCGCGGCCACCGAAGCATGCACTTCGCCATTTCCTCCTGTCGACTAGCTACAAGGACCAACTGACGGCAGCCATCGGCCTCCTGGTCTGGTCCACGTACATGTTCGGCACGGCCGCACTCAACTGGCCGCTTCTGCACAACGGAAGCAAACCCGGCGGAGCCTGCGACAATGTGCCCACCGTCTATTTCGTCTTGGCCCCGAAGAAACCGCTTTCCGACCAGGGATTCGCCACCTTCCTGAAGGTCTGGACAGTGGGCGTGTGCGTGGTGGCTGTCATCACGACGGCGATGGGAGTTTACATCGCCACCATCAGTATTTTCGGCCCTGGCGTGGTCGGTCTGGGGGGCTGGCGGCGTCGTCGAGGAAAGAAGTCGGTCGAGTCCGGTCGAAGCGGCTACGTCTACGACATCCACGAGTCCCCTGGCTATTCCCGCAAAGCTCGTGGACACCACACCCAAGATATTCTCGATTGCATATGCCACAGCGAGTCCAGAGCTATTCAACATCGGTACCGGAGCCGAACAACTACCCCGGCCCAGTTCAGCCTGTGGACCATCCCCTGGGCAGTCGTCTTGGCCGTGCTGCTCGTAGTCACAATCGCCTGTGCCGAATTGACCGTCACAGGACAGGGACCGAACAACAATGTGCCCCTGGACTTTGCCCGGCCACCGCTGCACGAGACATCTGAGATACTTGCGTTCCTGATCGGCTTGTACTCGCTGGTATTGACTCTCTTGAGTGTTCTAGGTGCGTTTATTGCCGCCTTTGTGCGCAGTAGGCGTCGCCGTCAGCACCGCGAGCCGCACCGCGAGCATCATTATCACGTGCAGGAGAAGGGCCAAACCCAGAGATCGCAGCAATCTCCAATGGTTGATTGAGTATGTGGTTATTGGATGGGTAGTTGAGAGGTTGAAGGATTGAAACATCGCGATATTTTCTGGGTTTTCTTTTTTCTTTCTTTCTTTTCCCTTTTTTTTTTTTTTTTTTTTTTTTTTCTGATACGAGTTGGCTACGAGATACCAGACAAGGTGGTTTCTGAGCGATCCCATCGAATCCTCTTCCATATCCACCTGTAATTAACGATTTGAAGCATGGCTAAAAGAATGCTAAAGCTCTACAAGGCTTTGAACTTCCATGGCCGTCGGTCTCAACCTTCTGATGCGACCATTAAGGAAGAATCGTCTGGTGGGTGCTTCGAATTCTCAGGAATGGAAGGTGCGAGCCTGTGTGGCGCGCACACACTCCTAACTGGCGCATTTCGACCGTGTTTCTCCTGAATAGCGTAATAATTAGCAGCTGGCGTGCGCGTACTTGTCTATCTCAAGGCACTCCCCATCCTGTCGGGTCCAGAAATTTTCTTCTTTCCTCCCATTGCTCCGTTCAACCAGACGTTCTTGCGTTTGGAACGACTCTTGGTTGCTGAGATCGATCTCAACTCGCCGTCGTCATGGTAGTTGCCGGTGAGTATAACTTAGTCCGTCCAACTTTTTTCCAGCCCCATTTCCACCATCTATCTGCCTCCAACCCAGTCCCTTCTAGCGACTCACCGGGCCATGCAATTTTTCACGGTTAGAAGTGTCATTTCTCCGTTTCGTACTCCGGCGAGCTGGGTATTGCTGTCGAAGCTGTTGGCAATTGACAAACATGTTAATTTTCCAGATTCGCAATCTAATCTCAACCGTATTCGAAGACTTTTCATTCTATCCAGGCAATTGCGTTTCCCGCATTCACCAATAATGTCTGCCTTTGTCAAACCTCTACCGCTTTGCGGATATCGCTGAGCTTGCCCATCGTCACAAGACTCGCACCGAGGCAGAATTCACTGCGGAACAACGATTCATCGATGGGATAAACAAAACAAGAGACCAAATTCCGGGCATGGATCGTCCCCAAGACGCGTTGAACGGCCAAGCGGTACGAATATCTTCTCGTTCGGCCGGGACCGGATGGCGAGTGCAAGTTGCCGCAGTAGGGCGAGCCCGCCAAGCTTAGAATCATCTTCGACAACGACTCTGACTCGTTTTTTTCGATGTCAGAAGGATTGAGATTCCCACGGTGCTGCTTGGAATCAGGGCTGAGTATCCCGAGAAGTCCGCCGCTTCCCACATCACCGTTCATATCGCCGAAGTGCATGACGGCATCCAACCCCTAGTCAGCAGCATCAATCCTCTAAGGAAGGCTGGCGCGACTTCCGCGCCGCGCTCGGGCAGCTGTATGGCAAACACCAGAATGCGACGGAACGGCACATCAATGCCTTTAAGCATTTTGTCTTGCTCGGAACCCAGACTTCATGGCCGACCTCCACCAAGAGATCCCTCACCTGACGATGGCCATGCAGGAGACATGGTAGCCCAGTTCACTTTTGGCCAAGAAGTTTGCCCTCCTAAACCTTCAACAGGAGGCCGCCTGCCTGAGCGGTTTCAACAGCCTTCCTTACGGAATTTGCATTCCACTGGGCGGCCTGGGCGCCGGAAAGACTGATTTTAACTTGTTCACCATTACGATGGCGCAGTTGAAGTCTCTTCCAAGCCCAGTCGGGGTCAAAGACCAGTGGGAGAAGCGCTGCGCCAAAGTTCTCCTCATCATCAACATGAATAACCCTATCGATGACGTGGCCAATCGCATGGTGTGTATCTACAATGGGTTCGGCATCAAGAAATCCATCATCTGCATGAAGGATTGGGGGTCCCAAGTTAGGTTGAACGGGAGGCTCAACTCGGCCGAGGATGCAGCATCAGAAGAAATGAACGTCGACTTCTCTCAGCAGTTCTTTCGGACTGCCGATCTCATGCCCATCGGTATTGATCCCGCAGATCGCCGTGCCTGTATAGCCCTAAACCTGAACGAGGTAGCTTGACAGCTCTACGACACCCCTAAAGCTCCTAAGGACGGAGAGCTCATCAAGTTCATGGAGGCGGATTTGTGGGAGAGTAGTGACATCATTCCTCCTCGCTTCCGCCAGCTAGTGTACAATTGTCGCGCAAAAGCGGACGCGGCAATTGCATTCTAGCAATTGCACCTTAGGTATGACAACAATCTCTACCGAGATACTCTCGCCGCTGCCGACTTCATTGCGACCAGCCCTGTTGCTGCTAGTAACCATTTCCGCGGCATGTTCAAGCCGGACCTGGTCTATTTCGCGAGGTTCCTCATGCTCGGGAGCTTTCAAACCTGATCGCGATTGCTAACTTTGATCCTATTGCATGGATCTTCTGCGGCGATTATCGCCAGACTGTCTCATTCGTCGGCTCCGATAGCCTCGGTAATAAGAACGTCTATCGAAGCCAGATGCAAGTTTCGATGATGGGGCGTGCTGCAATTGCTAAAGTCATTCGGTACGATCTGTTGATGAACCATTGGTCGTTCGGCGGCCTGCACGAACTGGCCTCTGCTCTCTGGTATGGCGGCCGTCCTTAACCTCAACCCCCAATACCCAGCCGCCGCGGCGACGGCCGCAAACGCACATTACGTGATTTCCATAAATTTCCTCCCAGCCACCACCTTCACGCCTACCTGTTATCCGATGTCTCCAGCGCCTCCGCGGCCGCGGTGCCAGTCGCCGTCGTCATTGTGGCCCAGAGGTCCAGGTTCACGGTCGTGAGGTCTGAGAGCACGGCGTTGGCGATGGTGAACGGGGTGAAGAAGGAGGGGAGGAAGGAAACGGTGAAGACGTGAAAGACGAAGACGGCGTGCAGGGCGGTGTTGAGCCTAGAGAGCTGGTGCTGGATGCCGGAGGGGAAGGAGAGATCGGAGAGGGAGATGTCGAAGGAGCTGGCGGAGAGAGACTCACTGAGGATGGCATTGGGGTCGATGTGGTCTAGAATTTGGTCAGTTTCTCGACTTTCCTTAATGGAGTGGAAGGGGGTTTACGCACTTCCGGGCTTGGAAGTAGTGCAGTTCGTAACTTCGAACCCAGGTTTGTTAAACCCCCTCGGTGCAGTTCTTGAAACCACCCTGGCAGAAAGTGAGGGCGTGGAGGGAGTACCAGTCCGCGACGCCGAGCTCCTCGCTCAACTTGCCGGCGAGGTCGTTCGCCACAGCGCCGATCTTTTCCCGACCTTATTCTTGACCGAGTCCGCCACGTTGCCTAGGAAGTCCTCGATGCTACTGCTGTCTTCCTCATACTCGGCATCTTCGTCGTTATCGCTCCTTTTATTAGTAGCGAAGAGGTTCCGGTCGAGTGATGTTATGTCTATTTATACGCACAGTCTCATTAGAATTACCGCATAAAAGTGGTTTAAAGGGGTTGGGGGATGTATTCTAGCGACGGCATATTCTTCTATAATGTCGGGCTATTCCTTTTCGGGGGGGTGGGGGATTGGCGGGAATGAAGCACGTAGTTAGGCAGCAGAAGGGGAAGATATAGGGGTAGTCGAACTTAGGGAGCTTTATATGGAAAAGCTAAGGGTTTTCTTGGAGCGAGAGAAGTAAAAGTAACAACAGGTAGGAAAATGTTCGCTGAGATTTAAGCGTAATGACTAGCAAGTTTCCGAGAGGATCATAGATAGGGTACAGGTTGTGAGACTAACTCCCCTAGGGTATTTTAAGGTAAGGCTAAGCTGAACGCAAACAATAACAAAAGAGAAAGGGGACGTTTATACTTAAACCGACAAAGGAAGGGGTGAGACGAAGGGAGAAGCACTACTCAGCGACGAAATTCTCTCGAGGTCACCCGGGCCCACTATTTCGATCCGCTCGAGGAAAAGGAAGAGCTAACTAGTTACCAATTAGCCTCATAGCCGAATTTAATGTATGGGTAGTGAATATTCTCACAGATACTAGAAGAAGAAGCCGTGGAAGACGGAAGGATGGCTAGGGTCCTCAGCTACTGCACCCTCGTCGCCGCTGCTCCTGCCACCATCGCTTAGTTGTCCGAGACCCTGCGCGCTGAGTCTGAAGACCACGCCATCGCCGTTGGTTTCGCTGTCGACATTGTGTACACCAGCCACACGACAATACCCCCCGGAACCCGGAACCTGCCTGATCTGCCGCAGTACCCAAAGGGTCAGCCGACGGCGATTAGTTTGACGATTAGCAGCATGACTGCCGTGCTTACTATGCGCTACTTGATCCTCAGACAGCACCTTGAGTTCCCCGAGCAAGGGTACAACGGCAGCTCCCCTAACACTTATGCAGTAGAGGTCAAGCTAGGGAGCAGGGACGCCGAGGCGAACGGTCTAGGTTTAAAGAAATCGTATCGGATACAAAGTTGTAGTGAATTGTGGCCCAGAATAGCTAGCACCAAAAGAGCAGAGGCTTGTGCAAGGCAAAATGGGTCGACCGAACCCTCAAGTAATCGCGGCTGCAGCAAAGGAGTATATGTATCATGTAACCGTACATATGTTAATCAAAGCAACCAGCACTTCTACTATGCCAAAAGCCATATTGCTGACATAGCGGCGACTGACCCAACCGCAGACAGCATAACCGTCCTGGCTGGAAAAGCAACGTTCTCGTCGGTCCTCCCCCCGGTCTCGGCGGGTTCGAAAGACATGACACACGACTCGTCCAGAGCCAACACATCCCCAACGGCGTTGGTCGCCTCCATCTCTACGCACGAGAAGCCCTCTTCTTCCGGCTCCCCGCGCATCGTCCTAGTCCTAGTCACAGTCGTTGTGATCGAGTTCGTGATCCAGTCGGTTTCTGTCGCCGTCGTGTAGGGCGTACAGTCCGTCTGTCGCAGCACGAGCTCGTGTGGTGCCATACTCGTATTGACAGCTGGCAGGTCGCACACTTCAGCAGTCTGAGTCCCACGGGCAGCAAGCACGGCAGAGCTCGTTGTGGTCGCAGCAGGATCAGCCGGCTCATACTTGAGAGCACAATCGTCGCCGAGCTCCAGGGTGGCGCCCTCCGCGTTGGTGACAGTCATGGGTATACAACTAAACTCTGGGCCGTCCTCTGCCGGGTCGGTAGTGACAGTGACAGTACTGGTCCCTGTGATGGTCGTGACCGTAGTAGCCACGACGGTCCTAGTTGCCGCCGGGCAGAGCTGGCACCTCCTGTTGAAGTCGCAATAGGCGATGTTACGACAACACTCGTTCCCACAGCACTTTGTATCCCTATCGCAGGCCCCATTCTCGCAACACTGCTGCGTGGACCTGCGGCAAAATCCTCCGGTACAACATTCCCACGACGTATCACAGCCCCACGCGATTCCCGGGTCGGTGCAGCACTTTTGCCTACGGGGGTTGTAGCATTTGGTGTTCCCGCACTTGGACTCGCCGCTCCTACAGCAGCCCCCGCCGACGCAGGTACTCCCCCTCGGGCAAGCAACCCCATCAGAGCAGCAGATCTAGGTGGAGGGGTCGTAGCACCCGATCGCGCCGCACAGCCTCGTGTTCCCCGGACAGCAGCGTCCTCCGCCGACGCACGTGCTTCCCACCGGACAACATACGCCGTCAGAACATAGGTCTAGGAAGAGGACAAAGCGCCCGGTTAGATATCTATGGTAGTTTGTAGTAGCAGTAACGGGAGAGAAGGACGTACAGTATCCAGGATCGCAACGCAACTGCCTTGGCATCAACGCGGCGAAGCCCTGTTCTTCGTCGTAGTCCTCTCCAAGCGGCTCGGAGGCGCTCTGGTTTTTTGCGATCTCATATAGCGTAAAGGCACCGAAGTCCATGTCAGACAAGTCGGATATCGAATGGTCCTGTGCTAATTCCAGCCACTGGTCGGCCCATCCCAAGGAGGCGCTGGCCCAGAGGACCAGAAGAACTGTATACAGCCGTTCCATGGCGTTCGTTGAAGTCGAGTTGGTTCTGATTGATGTATGGTATCATAGGCGTGACCATGTTCATCCCAAGGACAAGAGAGCATTGGAAACTCGGAAGGTGTGGCCGGTATTTAGACGACTAATTTCTCCGTCATAAACGCCCCGGACCTCTCCTTACATTTCCCCAAAGCCAGAGCCTTGCGCCTAATCTGAGGTGGCCACGAACACCCCATTGGGCAGATTCAATCGCCAAGGAGCTAACTGCTGCAGAGCGCCCATCGGTGTTGCACAGATCCTTACTCTTGTCCCACAATAACAGCCGGGCAGGTGCCAGGTCTCGTCCACATTTAGGTACAGTAAATAAAGGCCCAGGGCAGCCGGAAGGCAACCCCGGGGACCGGCAGGCTGCGTCTCGGTCCTTGCAATGCAGCTGGAAATTCAATCTTCAGATGAACCCAAAATGGTCCCATGCTCCCAGCCTTTCAAGTGTTCTGCTCCCGATGTGGTTCCGAGATTGGACACTAATCACCCCTGCTATGTGGCGCAAGGGGCGGACTTACAAATCCCGTCTGATTCCGAACTTGACGACTACGATATGCTTGTTAAGAAGCTTGAGGTTGTTGACGTTAATACTATGGATGAGTATGAAGCCTATACTCACGAGAAGGCTGTTATGATCCAGACGTCTGCACTCACTTGGTGGCTGTCACCAGAGCGCTGTACTGCCTACCCAAGGCTGTCACAAATGGCGGTTGATGTCTTATCAATCCCAGCCATGAGTGATGAGCCAGAACGGGTCTTTTCAGGGGCACGGAGGACAATCTCATGGGATCGTGCACGATTAGGGGCCACGACTATAGAGCGTACGCAATGCCTGAAGAGTTGGCTGGCTTCTGGGGTCGTCTCTGGGGACTTTGAGGGGGTGGAAGAGGAGGGGGGGGCTGAAGGACAGGGGTCTGAAAGCGACAGGGATGTGATCGATAATATCGATTAGATTGCGATAATATCGTTATCGATTGATAGCGATCGATAGCCAGCCTGGCCATCCAAGTGACCGAAGATGTATCGGTGGGCATATTTGTATCGCTGGACCGGCTTCTCAACTGCTCCGTATACGAGATGAGAGCGTGGACGTATGGCCCACCGACCCGTGGTTATGGTACTAGCTGACATAGCCGCCTGCAGGTTCCAAGAACAGCTCCTTGCGCGGCGGGCCGTGTATTTCGTCGCCGGGCGCGTGTATTTTCGATGTCGACAGGATTTCTATGCGGGGCATCTCGTGGACCAGCCACCCCGAACCGGAGGATCGTTTTGCCTGACCTACTGGTCGCCACATTGTCAACGGCGGCTGAGTTAAATGAGCCATTGTTTAACTTCGCGACCATGCTCACTCACTATAGCCGACGAGCCCTCACTTCTCCTGGCGACGCCCTTCGCGCGCTCGACGGAACTGCCATGCGGGTGTCTCAACTGTCTCAGCTGTTTCAATGCCGCTTTCTTCAAGGAATCCCAACGGTCGCCTTCGATTTATTTCTCATATTAAAAAAAAAAAAAAAAAAAAAAACAGCCACGACAATGCATACCTTAATTAGCTTAAATCGACGCAATCGCGGCATTCTACGCCGTCGCCTAGACTTCCCCAGCTACTCGTGGACCGGCTAGAAAGGTGGACTAGCAGTAGCGCCGGGTGTGAGCACAACGCATATTTATGAATCTGAACAGTGGCTCGAGGAGTACACCTGGATAGTTTGGTACAAAAGAAGCCTTTCCGGACTATTGACCTTGGTATGGGACCCATCTGCCAATGAATCGTTTCCATTTGACGATTTGAGTTGCCTTGGTTATCGAAAACGAAGGCCTTTTCATTGCCCACCCGGTGTTTCCGTCAACTCGACTCGGACATATCCAACAGACCTCGACAGCAACTCCATGCCCAAAATTCAGTACCTATTCTTCAGTTCTGGACCCTGTCTGTCCATTTTTCCATCCAGATCTACGACGTTACTGGCGCGGCACGTATCATTTCAGCAGAACGAGGCTTTGTTGGCTGTCTCTCTGGACGGTGTCGAAGATACGGTCCCTTTTACCTCGCAGGATACGTTCGAGTTCATACTTCTCTCCCGGCCCATGAAGATCGACGTCAATCCTGGAATGAGTGAAGACCACTATTTCGTCATGTTGCCTGAATGGCACGGGCCCATCGCGGAGAGGCGCGGTCTCGAGTATTTTGATAGCTCGGCGGTCGCGGACTGCTTCCCACTGGCGGGGAGTGGAAAGAATCCTTGAATGAGCTGATATGGTTCAACTTGATTCTCACATGCTGCTACAATAGTTTATTAGACATAATACTTGACATTAGAGCTTATCATCCCCAGTCAATTTGTTAACCTCCCAAAAGCCTTTAAACATTCTCTGTCATGCCAAACACCCCCTACCTACTCACACCTATCCCCTTTCGGTCGTCCCGAGAACTGTGCTTCCCGGAAAGTGTTGTCCAACTAGGTAAGCACAGGTTCCTCGGTTCTAGCACACCGTTTTCTCCCCGTATGTAGCCGACGCACGAATCTGCTGTGCCGAACTCAACTAGGGCCCGACGTGGTCAAATAAGTGCAAGCAAGCCGAGAAACCTTTGTCTTTGGCGCTTCTCTGCAGATGAGATCCCCAAAAGCATTGTTTGCTGTGGTATCTTTGGGACGACAAGCGAGCTGCAGGTAATCATCGAACCAACAAATGCAACTAAGCGAAGAGTTGGAAATAGCTCGGCCCAACATCCACAGTTGAGCAACCTTGTAATTAAGGTGCCTTATGGCGCCATTCCTGGCAGTAGCGTCGCATTGCATATTGCATGCTTCTCAGCTCTGTTTTCGGATCTTAACTGGCACTAGCCGCGAGAACCACGATCCAGACCCCAGGGGTAATCAGCAACCCCACCTGGCACGCACATCGTCTATTCTATTAAAAGCACTGTCAGATCCCGGAGAGAATCAATAAAAAGTCCGTCAACATGGCGCTCTGCTCATCGTGCCGGATTGAAGACCGTGATATTTAAAGCCAAAGTACATTATGTATCTCCTGTTGATGAATATGACTCGCAGTCTGGGGCTTATGTTTGAGGTAGATGCAGGGACAGGGCAAGAGATTTGGCATTTGTGGTTTCCGCGCTTCCTGGTTCCTGGCGGGAAAACAGGGAAAAACGGCCCCCCACAATACGTCCAGAGGGAAGAAACCAGGTGAGCGGGTACACAAGCATCACCGTCCAATCAGCCCCCATCTCGACGCGGCGCAAAAGGTGGGCCGACAGGGACACAGGGACAACGCCGCACGCCCGCGTCAATATGCCTCAGGGACTCTTGTGTTCTCAGAGCTTTGCAAGCTCCGTCGGCAGTTATTCTGGCAGCTAAGCACCAGATTAAATGAATCATCTGCCAACTAGCTCCTCCAGTTAGCCGACGAAACTTACTTTTCCAAGTTATTCGTTGCACAACAGATTGCCGATAAGCTTTTTTTGTTTCCGGTGATAGCTACAGTACCGAGGTGCACCGCCCTTGTGCTGTGCCTTAGATAGAGCTGAGATGAGAGAGGTTACGCAGCAAGAGGCACGGACACCGCTAGCAATCATCTTGGCTACGTTGGTGCCCCTCCAGCCTTTCCTTTTTACCAAGCCCGTTGCCCTCCCTTCATCACGCTACCATCTCATTAGGCATTCATGTCGACCGAGGCTTTCGATGGGCTATGTTTGCTTGCCTAAAGCCTTGACGTACAAAATCACTACAACCCCGGTTGCCAGTGCGGGTGTCTTCTCTTTGCCCAATGCCGGTTTACCCAGGTGCTGCCATGTTACTTCACACGGCAATTTCCCTCTTAACATCCATGTGACGCCTTTTATACTCTTTACTTTCCCCTTCCCTGTCTCTCCCCCTACTAGCTGTCATGAACAGCAACATCTCACACGATGACCAGCTCCGACTGCTGGCCTCCCTGCAACGGGCGGGTGGTGCTCTATCTCTCTTCTCCGTTATCCTGGTGTTTCTTTCGTATACCCGCTTCCGCCGACTACGGACGTTGCCAAACACACTCATCATTTACTCATCCGCCGCCACGGTAGCGGCATCTTCGGCTTCTATCATGGCCGATGGCGGCATTCAACAGGGGACGTCGAGTCCGCTATGCCAAGCACAGGGCGTCCTCTTACAACTGTGAGTGGAAAGAAAAATTGGGTCTTTTTGATCATTGAGTCTGACCAGATTCGGGTTCTCGTTAGATTCATGCTATCAGCCCCGTCTTGGTCGCTGGCGATGGCTGTCAATATGGCTGTGGTTTTCCACCTCGGCAGTGGCTCCGGCCTCAATTCGCTCCGGAAATGGGCTTGGCTATACTGTTTGCCGTGTTACGGAGGGCCTCTCGGCGTTTCCCTTACGTTTCTCTTGCTAAGAGACGCCCAGAGCGGCCCTGTCTACGGTAGTGTTAATGTATGGCGAACGGTTTGCTCTATTCCTATTCTTCGAGCTGACCGTTCCTCCGCAGATTTGGTGTTGGGTCAGCCGCGAGTGGCAAGCTCTAAGATTATACGGCTGCTATGTCCCCGCTTGGGCTTTTATTCTCCTTTCCATCACAATTTACTGTGCGACCGGCCTTCGTAACATTCTCCAGACTCGGAAGGCTCTCCGGCAGGCGCCGCAGAACGGCATCGGCTACCGCGCAGGGGTACTCGGCCTGCCAACCATAGTTGACAGGGTGAGTGGCTTCGTCCTGTGCACGCACCCTTTTCGCAAGCTGACAAGATCCAAGAAATCGTTCATCTCGCTGAGCGATTGGCCAATGTCACCCCTCTCCGGTGAGATGTTCCTGAGCCCGGAAGTGGCCGAGCAGACGGGTGAAGTCTCCCCGCCCATCACACCCCCGGTGCCTGCATACACTCCGATAGTGGCCGACTCCCGGTTGTCATGGCTGGGCAACTTTGGTCGGTCTCCACGCCCAGCCCCATCACCGCCAAGGCATCAGCGACTCTCGGCGAAGGAGGTGGCAGGGTTGTTTATCAGTCAGGAACCTATGAGACGAGCACATCTACGGACTGGCCTCTTATTCACGCTCTCTATTACTGCCACTTGGATTCCAGGCAGTGTCCAGCACGTCTGGGAACTCATCCACGCCAACTCGCCATTCGGAATGAAAGCTGCCACAGCTGTGGTCCTGCCGCTGCATGGGGTTTTGGTCGCAGCAATATTCTTTGGTACAAGCTGGACGGTGTTCCGGGAATGCATGGCGGATAGGCGCCGTGCAAACACCGAGATGGGGATCAGCGGATTGTTGGAGGAACCGGGGTGGGGCAGTGAGGAGAGAAGCAAGCCCGGAATGGGACAGGATGCGAAATCAAACGAGAGGAAGCTGAGTGTCTGGATGTCTTGGAACAACAGGGCCACGAAGCGCAGTCAGAGTTGGGATTTCCTTGATGTTGGGATTGCGGGAGGGACTGCCAGCACCCGGGCGAGCAGGCGCAGCAGAAACAGTAGCTTGCGGCCGTCGCGTTTAAGCACCGCTTTTTCATGAACTCAACTATTGAGGTAGCATTTACAGGCGTCGAAGGCGGAGTACCGCTCATAACATGGCATAACATAGCATAGCATAGCATGGGTTAGGTAGGCAAGGTATATTCGTTTCTACTAGCA
The DNA here is from genome assembly GCA_022530565.1 of Madurella mycetomatis. NCBI lineage: Eukaryota > Fungi > Ascomycota > Sordariomycetes > Sordariales > Madurella > Madurella mycetomatis. The sequence goes on along the minus strand of JAJTVB010000003.1, from coordinate 5,054,113 downwards.
GTTTAAAGAGAGGTTCCTTTGGAACCGCAGGGAGTGTGTCACGATACTGTAGCACTACTTACTCACAACATTACGTCGAACGAGGATGGAAAAGGAGCAAATGGCTCCCATTGCTAGGTGGGCCGATATAACTAGGCATCGCATGAAGGTTCTATGTAAGCGAGTACTCCCTTCCGATGAGAAGCTTCGCATAGCACTCAATCTTAAACAGAATCGGTTCGATTTACAGCAGCTATCCGTTATCGCCAATATGTGTCCCAGGCCCGTCAAGGGTAACTCCATGACCCCTAATTCCATGATCGACACGTACCAACTCTAATCTTGTCCTAATCCGACCCAACCCAACCTAATCCGCCAAATGCAACGACTCCCAAAGACAAACCCAACGAACTTCACGGGCCCAAAGATCAACCAGCCAGACCTAAATCCCAAAGCCATCAGAGGCCTTCAATTATCCTGTGACTAAAGCCCAGCAACCGATGGGCCCCTCAGAAAATGATAGAGAATCAAAGCCCGAGACATGCTATACTACTTTAAAGGAAACCCGCGGGCAAGCCGCGACCTGCGGACGGAGTAGTACCTGCTGTAGTAGTATTCCTCCTCGACGAGCGGGGCGCGGGAGTCGCGCGCCTCCCGCCTGCAGCTGTCGCACTCGACCGGGGAGGTCATGTCCAGCTCGTTGTTCTCGAAGTGGTCGTATTTCCAATGGCATCTCACGAGCCGTTTGCGGCGTAGGTGCCTGCACCGCCAGTAGTCTGTGTACGTGGTACACATTGTTCTTCGTCTTCCGGAGATTGTTGTTGCGGGTTTGATATGTTCCCGGGATAGCGTTATTGGCCTATGTCGCTGGTTCTATTGTGTGCTACTCAGCTGAAGGGAAGTACTAGTAGAGATTTAATTGGCGAACTATGAGGCGATACGAAATAAATGATGATCAGACATGGAGGAGCGGAGATTTATATAGCTGAGGACATCGAGGCTGTCCACATCATCATGGGATTGGTTGAGTCATGGGTTGGAAAAGCCGACGAGGCTTAGTTGGGTTCATCCGATCAGCCGGGAAGCTACACCGAAACAAACACGGTAATTATCATGTGAGCGGCACTGGCGCTTTACAAACGCCTCACAAAGTTACCTGCGCTGCTGAAAAAGAAACTAGAAGAAGGATTACTGATTGGATGTAATTAGAAGCATCCTTCCAGCCTCTGGGGAGTTTGGCAGTGACGAGAAAACCGCAGTGGCAATTTTCGTAGGTGACACTATCTTACCTCATGCTCGCACGGAGAGGTGGCTGCTGCCCAACGGCGAGGCTGTAGGCACAGAATGTGAGTGCGTCGCACAAGGCTAGATGTACTCAGGGATGGTCAGGGAAGGTGTCTGGCACATGTTTCAACGACATCCAACCATCTCTGCTTGGGTGGCATGAGGACGCGTTGGCAGCCGCATATCTGAGCTGAGATGGACGCGTGGAGAGTGCATGGGAGGCGACTTTTTGATTCCGGAGTCGAGCCTGTGGTTGCGTGGCGTTTCAGCACCGCCTCCACCAAGCGCTGGCTGAGGCCCCATGCCGCGCAGTTCTGCACGGCTGGCGGTAGTTTTATGATTTCCTGGGAGATCTTCCAATAGTAGGGTTTGCAGCGATGATATTTTGTAGTTGCCACCTTCATACTACTGTGGTACTGACGGTCGGGAGATGACGGCGATGGATTCTCACCGTAAGTCAGGTCACCCACTTTCCGGACGACCTACTTTCCGGACAGCATGTCAGCGGCACCGCTACTTTCTGCCTACCTACTTTAATTTAACATAATACAATCAATTCTTTACCAAATACTACCATATTTTGACTGCACATTCGTCAATTACCAACAATAGCATATACCGAGCGAGATATTCAGGACGCTCTTCAGTAGCTCAATCGGACACCTTCAGAGCCAGGACACCTTCAGAACCACTTTTTCGCCCACTTGCTTATATCACATCCCGTGACAACTATCCTCCCTCCTCAGAAGAGCTCGACCCCGAGCTCCTTCGCGGCGGTTCCCAACCACTAAGGATAGCAAGCAAGTGTCAGACCCCCAATGATCCGTATGACTCGCCGTGAGTGGGAACCTCAGACCACGCACACCCCGCAGGGCCTTGGGCGAAGCGCACCACCACCATGTCATACGTCACTGTGAGCACCAACGAAGGAGGGGAACCCTGCAGCGTTCCGAACAAGCCAATTCAATTCAATTCAGGCCTAGACTTGACTTGACTTGAGAGTGGGGGTAAGACTTGACTTGAATACAGCCAATCCTATTCAAGTTGCTAGGGTACACGTGACGCCCTGCTATCACAATTCCCAGTCAAGCAACCACCCTGCTTCAAGACACCCCTTTTGACAGCCAATGCTTTAAACAAACGAGCTGCTCAATTGTCTGGTCTGGTCCATCAATCGACACCTCTGTGTCGATATGGCTCGCCGCAGAGTGGAAAACGCGTCGCCGCCGGAGTGTGGTAAGTTTGTAAACGACCCAGAAGACTGACTAACCGACTGGCTAGGCGCCAGGCTCAACGCCGACGACGAATCATCAGAAAAGCGGTCGTCAAGGTCGGCCATCTTAATGACGTTGTTGCTGGGCCTGTGCAACATTTGGACAAGGAATCCGACCCTTGGCGAGGGGTTTTCTAAACGCTATGCCTAATATGAATAAGTGGACCCCCTTACTAATACTCAAATCTATTCAATTCAATTCAATTGAACGAGTTGGCCGATTGACTTGAATAGGCCTGAGATTGAATCGACTTGACTTGATTTGACTTGACTTGATTTGACTCGACTTGATTTGACTTGACTTGATTTGACTTGACTTGATTTGACTTGACTTGATTTGACTTGACTTGATTTGACTTGACTTGATTTGACTTGACTTGATTTGACTTGATTACATTGAATTGTTCGGAACGCTGCCCTGACATCAATCGCCACTCTCTCAAGGGCATCTCGCCCGCCGACATACAGCTCCTGGCCGAATTGAACGCAGAACCTCCAGGGCACCCACGGAGTAGTTGAACAATTGTCAGGGGGTGCGCAGTAAACCGCTCTGCCAATGAACCAAAAGAACCGCCAGTTCAACCACTCCGTGGTTGAACGCTGCGCACGACTTGCTTATATCACACCCCGCGGCATATGCGGTTCGAAGACTTGCCGGAGCCAATCGAAAGTAAGCTCATCAGTTGTCCAGCCATTCTCACTAACTCCAATCCTCCAGGTCGTTAGCAATGGCGAGTCCTCATACCATATTGAAATATAGACCTTCCCCTCAAAGATGGTCAATGGGTCGAGAACCCACCTAGCCGCATTGATATATTCGATAAAAGTCGTCCACTCCCGATTTCCAGGCTAAACAACAAGACGATTTCGCCGATCAGATCGAGTTACTACCTTTGCCGTACTAGCAACTCCCATCTAAAAACTAGTCTCATCAAAGTTTTATATATATCGCAATCGAGGATACCATTCGACTCAATAGATTTTTGCACTCGTTAAAACCACGCTGAAACTACCTCAGGGTCCTCACACAAGGCTCGCTAATAATCGTACTTGCGCGAGTACCTCGAGTTTAGACTAGGTTGGCGGTTAAGGAATCGGCGGGCCCATTTCTCCCCAACGGTATTCTCGTCAGCAGTCGCCGTAACCGACACGCCAAGCAACATTGGGCTTCCACGCTCGCGGATAAGAAGGTCGGCCATTCGTCGAATATAGCTAATCGTCGGCGACATACCCCGGTCGTCCAACGTCTCGATCCATTAGATCAATACAGTTTCTTCGGTTGGCCGAAGCTTCCGAGAAGTAACTTGCGATTGTTGACGGGGGACATGTCCTACGACGAGTCCTCTTAAGGTTGGATATAGCACGTCAAATATCGTTGCAGCCTTCCGAATGCTTGGTATCTAGCTTGAATTTAGCGCGTCGACTGCTAATTGAAGTCGGTTCTCGTGCTGCAAAGGCCTAGGCATTTTGCCGACGTGGTAATAACCGAGATTGCGGGGGCCGAAAAAGTGGTTCTGAAGGTGTCCTGGTTCTGAAGGTGTCCTAGTTCTGAAGGTGTCCGATTGCGCTATAGCAAAAAAGGCTGGTCCTTACTTAAGATCGAAGCCCACTTCGATATTCCACCCTCAACCTTGCACGATCGAATTCGAGGCACGCAATCTAGAGCAGAGGCATTCGAAGCCCACCAAATGTTGGAACATGGACCCTGGCTAAGGGGGTGCCACTAACAGCTCACGTGAGCTGGTGGTATTACTATTGGTATTACATGTGGTGGACGTCGCCCAAGAACTAGCAGAATAAGACAATCAGCCACAATTGAGGTCACCGTTGAGGTCGTTATAATATACCGTTGTATCCCCTTCGTTTACCACGTAGCGGTTCTGACACCAAATCTTGTCCGTATCACAGGAGGCTCGATTGACGGAATGGGCCTTAACGCAAGAGGCCTTAGGCCTCCCCCCGACCCACGCGCAGTTACGGGAGTTTGCTAGCCGTATCCTAGGCCTTGATACCAGGCCCTCAACAGTCGGAAAGACATGGGTACGGCGGTTCCTACGTAGTAACCCGGTCTTGAAGACCAAAAGGACTAGGCGAATAGACTCCGTCCGGGTCAACGGAGCTACAACGTTAGTAATTAAGGAGTGGTTCAAATACCTGATTATCCCCGCCATCCGAGACATTCTTCCAGCGAACCATTGGAATATAGACGAAGCTGGGTTAATGGGAAGCAAGGGCGGCAATGGCTTAGTTGCTGGAAGTCGATTTTGCAAGGCAATCCAATAGAAAGACCAGGGCGGGCATGCTTGGACTTCCTTTATCGAAGGTATATCGGTTACCGGGGTACCCCTCCCTCCAGCTATTATTTTCGAGGGCAAGAGCGTTCAATAGCAGTGGTTTCCTACTGACAAGGCCGAATTCAATAACTTGCTATTCACTACTACCGACAAAGGTTGGATTACCGACGCTGTAGCTCTGGAATGGCTCCAGCGAGTCTTCATCCCGAGGACCCAGCCCCAGGACCCTTCCACCAAGCGGCTCGTTATCCTAGATGGCCACGGCTCTCATACGGACTACTGCGTTTATGTGGGAGTGCTTCAGCAACAATATCCACCTGCTTTGCCTACCACCACATACCTCACACGTCCTCCAGCCACTCGATCTAGCTATCTTTAGCTCACTCAAACGAGCTTACCGGAAGAAGCTTGATAACCTACGCATCTGACGACAAGGACTTTGAGATAGCTAAGCTACGGTATGAAAACGAGGCTCTGAGAGCCCAGACTGAGAACATCCGGCCCGTCAAAAGAAGGAAGGTCGAAACAGACCCCAATACCAAGTTCGCTACAGTCGACAAAATCCATAGGGCCCAAGTTGAGGCTGGTTGTATTGAAGATAGCCCAGATGAAGAGAGCGGCTCTGAAAGTAGCAGTAACGGTAGTAGTTCAGTGGTTTCCTGTATATTAGTCGGAGCAAAGAAGAGGTACTTGATGGGGTGTGGTTTTGGATGTGCGTCTTAACGGCTGCCCGGAAAGTGGGTCGTCCGGAAAGTGGGTGACCCGACTAATGGCCAGAAGCGGGCATCGTTTGATCGCGGAGCTTTGTCAAGCACAAAAGTACAGTACGTATTGTCATGATTCATAAACCTCGAAAAAGATTTGCGTTGGCTAGTCCCCGAGGCTGAGGGTTGACATGAGGGTGAATGAAATGTGACGGTGCAAAAGCTGCCTTGGCGTTCCGCAAGATCACGGCTGCCTGGCACACATGAACCACTGTACATGGTATCGCGAACGCCAAGCACGTCAAACATGAACACGGCTTCCGTTCCGCTTATTGTCTGGCTCGCCGCCCCTTCACCTCCTTGCCACTCTCCCAATTCCCAGCCTCCGCCTCTACAACTGATGTATTCGCCTTCCCGCCAAGGTCCAGTAAAACCGAAACCAAATTTGAATACCGCGATCGAGCTGCTTGCTCAAGTAGCGTTACGCTGGATGTATTGACGCCGTTAAAATCGGTGGAGTCTCCCCTTTCGTCATCTCGATCAGCCGAGCGAGGGACTTAGCCCAATACAGCACACACAATGCAACACAGTCAGCAGGACAAGCAGGAGAGAAAGCGGGTTAAGAGGATATCATTACCTTGCCTCATACTCGGCTAGATAAGAAGCGTCCCCGCTTATGAGTTCGAACCAGAATGCAGAAGTCCATGCCTTACAAGAGCTTTATTGAACTCGTTCCGCGAGAGCTCAGTTAAAATAACTAGGTTGACTGAGTACTTGGCTGCATTCAGGGAGTCCACAGTACAGATGCCTGTTCTGAGTAAGTCGTCAACCAGAGTCAGGTAATCAGTCACGCTTGTCTGACTGAAAGCGGAGACAACATAGAATGGCTGTTCCTGATGCTTTGGAAGTTTATTATGCCAGTAAACGGCCCGTGACGGCGGCCCGCCGGTCAAGAGGCCCTCGTGCGTCTTAATCTCTCCTGTAATTAGATCGAGGTATTTGCCATCGACAATGGGGTACCTGTCCACTGTCCACGACTAGATGGGTGGCCCCTTGGGTAGCTGACTATTGAGCGGCTGCAACTGGACGTTTTCAATGTTCATTGCTTTATTTTCTGCAAAGGTCGGGTCGGCCAGCGCAGGCCGCCACGCCGCACCACCTCCATCTCAAAACCCAGCCAAAAAAAAGAGAAAAAGGTTAAAAATCGATAGAACTCAATCTGATCAGAGGGAGGTTATATTTGGATTGACCGAGGTTTCGAGAACGTAGTTTGATTGGCCTAATTAACCGTGTTGGTCTCTACAATCTCGTGATGCAAGTCGTGGTGTTGAGGGGCTGTCGGAAGCGGTGTTGTACAGCCAGCGCATCGAAACTTTCAAATTTTTACAACCGAAAGGTGGGGAATGGCAGCTGGCATTGAGATGCGGGATAGGGTTATGTATGAGGGGGTGGGTGCCCGTAGTCTTACTCTTTTTTATTCCCCTCTGTTATAATATTACCCGATTCTTACTCCCGGCCCAACGAATCAGAGAGTCCGTCACCCATGGTCTCCGACGAGCAGGGATTAGCGATGCGGCGGCAGCCTCTTGGCGCACAGCCACTGGAATCCTTCGCGTTGTTTCGTCATGGCGTCCAACATACAAACCTCCTCGTCTGTCATGCAGCAACCCAATCCCTCCTCTATTCCCTCGAAAACAACGCGCTTGGCTACCATGGCGAGGTAGCCGGCGAAGTCGACACGCGAATCCCGATCCCCGCACGCACAGCAGAAGTACTCCGAATCGCTACCTCGAAGTCAGCACGACAGTCTGACGCCACCTCGGGCCGGCTCGTGGACGTGCCCCAAGCCCGTCGCTCATGCGCCTGATGACTAGGGCTGGCAAGGCGAGGTATCTCGTCCTCCTCGCGGTTCCCTTCCTTTGCACCTTCACCTATTTCATCACGCGCCCAACCTACACCTGGCGTCCGCCCGCCCACGCCGCTCCACGCACTCGCCGACCCGGCGCCGGTAGCAATGAGACCGCCGACTGGTGGGTAGAGTTTTTTACCCGCCTCAACAACACGCAGGTCACGGCCTCTCCGACCAAGATAAAAGGCAATGCACGCGCTGCTAACTGGCGACCCGACATCGACTATGCCCGGCCCGACCTGTGGAAGCTGAGCGAGGACGACGAGGCCCGGTTCCGCCAGTCGCATGCCTCGATCGTCAAGCAGCTCCCCGACTTTGCCCGCCACCTCCCCTACCGCGCCGGCACCACGGGCATAGTGACGACGGCCGGGACTGCCAATTTTGGCCAGGCAGTCTCGGTGGTGCTGATGACTCGGCAGACGGGCTCGCATCTACCCATCGAGATTGTGCTCGACTCGTCGTCGGAATGGGCCGACTGGGTCTGCGCCAACATGATGCCGCGCTTCAACGCCACCTGCGTCTATCTCCAGGACATGTGGGTCGGCCTGCACCCCTTTGTGCCCAAGTTCCAGCGCTACCAGTGGAAGTTCATCTCCATCATCGCCTCGACCTTCCAAAACGTCCTCTTCCTTGACGCCGACTGCCTGCCCGTCCTCAACCCCGATTCCATCTTCGAGCCTGGCGCCGAGCCGTTCACGTCGGCGGGCTTCATCACCTGGCCTGACTTCTGGACCCCATCGTCATCGCCGCTGTTCTACAAGATTGCGGGGGATATTGAGGTGCCGCCGCTCACGGCGCGCGCCTCATCCGAGAGCGGCATCATGGTCTATGACAAGGCCCGCCACGGCGACACGCTCTTGTTGGCTTCCTACTACAACTACAACGGGCCGAGGCATTATTATGATGTCTTGACGCAGCACGGGGTGTCCGGGGACGGCGACAAGGAGACGTTTTTGCAGGCTGCGCTTGTATTGGACGCCCTGCGGCGCAGGGGCGACTACGAGCCGCCTACGGAGTGGATGAAGCCCGGTGTCGGCGTTAAGAAGGGCTACTGGGATGTCAAGATGATACCCAAGGTTCACGGGCGGACGGCCAAGGGGAAGGAATGGAACGGCATGTTTATGCAGCAGATTGATCCGGTCGAGGATTACCGGGCAGTCATGGCCGGTATTGAGGAGGCCAAGCACAGGGGCGAAGCCGAGGATAAAAACGAAGCCAAGCCCAAGGAGATGCCCAGGCACAGGTATGACGAGGAAGCCACAGCTGAGAACAAAGCACCACCCTCAAGATCAAGGCGGCGCTGGTTTTGGCGGTCTCGTGGGAACCACAAGCCCGAGACCAGCGGCAACAAGGCCCCGCCGCCGAACACCAAGCAGGACAACCCCGAACCCATCAGGGAAGAAGACTTCCTCACCGACTCCAGCTTCCTAACCACTACCGGCAATCTGACGTTCAAGCATAACGTCGGCCGCTTCATGTTCTTCCACCACAACGGCGTCAAACCCGACTTTACGCGCATCCTGGAGAAGAAGGCCGGCATCATCGCTGTCAACGACGAAGGCAGGTACATAAGGATGTGGGGGCACCCGGGCTGGATCATCCAGCGCACGGGGCGCGACGTCGAGAAGCTGTGGTGGCAGGACTCGATGCAGATTTATTGCCATCCTGACATGGCCCAGTGGGCGCCCGTGTGCGCTAAGATGCGAGAGGTCTTTGATCAGGTATACAATACGGACTGATGGCGCTGCCGGGGATGCATAGATGTATTTTTGTGAGCACCGGGCCACCTGACGGAGTTTGGAGTACTGGCAAGGGTTGGTAACTTTGGAAAAGCTGGTAGGAGGGTTGTGGTCCTTTTTGATGCGAGTTGATGTACCCACTTATAGAACACCCCATATACGTAGGACAGTCTATAGAAGTATAAACTAATGTTGCATTTCAACGCCTGGTTGATGAGGTTAAAAGATTTTTAATACCCAAAATCCCGTGTAGATCTACTTCCTATCAAAGTCACCGAAGGGCACTCCTGTCGGACCCGGCCCCTCTACTTCCTCAGATGGAAGAGCTCTCAATTCTCAAGGTGCATTGGTCTGTACCAAAAAAACCGGTTTGGTTCCAAAAACACGGCAGAATGTTGGTCACGTAATCAACATAAAACGAAGCGAACATAGAACTCTAGGAGCCAATAATACCTCAGCTATATATAGGTAGACATCACCGCGTGATCAGTTTGCTGGCCCACATTCACCGTCCACACCACACCTCTCAGGGAGCAGACCCGTGAGTATATTGCTCTACCGCCCGCTTTGGTTGTCTGCCCAGGTGAGCCACAAGAGAGTGGCAGAACCCACCACAGCGCTTCTTCGGGCGGCGCGACGCTCCTTGTGTGCGCAATAGCTAGCGAAGGGCTCCTCCGACCACGAAAGCGGGCCGTCGGCGCCATTCTCGTTTGGAGTGAATTGTGTTGGACCGGCCCTATTGCGGACCTTCCCGGCGTCATCCAGCAGTGATCGGCATATTCCGTTGGCCGAACGGGCGTGGACGAACGACTTCCCGGGCCGTGCTGCCGATCGACCACACGTGTTCCCGGCAATCAAGGACAACGGTTTGCCGGAGAGGATCGACAACGATCGTCCATGCGTGGGGTACGGCTCCTCATCGTAAACCCAGAGCCGATTATATATTCCAGTTCAGCTTCTTGTAGATCTTCCAAGATCCTGCTTTCCGTGGTACGGGAACACCCTGGTAAGCTGACTACACTCGACCAAGAACTTGGCTTTGACGTTATAGGCTATTTTGACGCGAATATACACCCGCGCTCGCTTCTTCCTCGTGTAGTTGCCAGCCCATCAGTCTCCGACTTTTGAGACTTGGGGATGAAGTGGCGCTGCAGTGCCACAGAGGACGATTCGTGGAGACTTACGGACCGACACTATATTGTGTATCTGCAGCAATATTGAATCCCATTTACTTGCGATTAGGATGCAGCATACGCGCTCCATCACAGGGTCTGATCAGCGACACCATGGATCACCAGCGAGGGGGTGTGTGGGAGAGGGTGGGGGAAAGGAACCTATGGAAAACAGAAATGGCTATATATTGTTGTGTTTGTGACGCCTCTGGGCTCTCCATCTCTGCTCTCACCAACCACTCTCCAAGGCCGCTACCGCTACCAAGACCTCACGCCCACAAGCTCAACTCGAGCACTAAGTTTTTGAGTTCTATCGGAACAAGGACGATAGTGTTGAACCGCCCCTCCCCATTACTCATTCATCATGAAGGCTGCACTCTTCGCCTTTGCCACGCTCTTCGTTAGCTCTCTGGCAAACCCCCTCCCGGTTGAGTCTACTTCCCAACTTGTCCCCCGGACCACCAAGATCGATGATATCTTCGCCGAAGTTGAAGCTCGCGCCAAGGCAGCTGGTGTGTCCTCACTTCCTCTAGACTCGTCCCACCCACCTACCTCTTGTCCCTTCGCTAACGGTAAATGCAAGTCGCCATCTGCGTCGAAGCGGATATAGACATCAGCGCCGCCCTCGAGGTCCGCGAAGCTCTCGCTGCCAAGCTGAAGGCCGATCTAGACGCCTGCGCCGAGCTGCTCGCCAGCGCGGCCGCCGAGATCGAGGCCAGTGCCGAGGCCGATATCATCGCTTCCAACGGTGGCTGCGATGCCAAGTGTGCCAAGGACAAATTTGAGGAGCATACGACCAAGTTCTGTGATGATATCAAGATTATCGTCGAGATTCTAGGCGAAAGTGCGTTGTCCTCACCTTTTCTGAGGCTACTCTTGATGGAAACTAGTTGCTAATCTTGCGCCGTTAGGCTGCGTCAAGAAGTACGTGAAGCCCTGCTTCGCTGCTTTCACCAAACTGGTTGTTTCCCTCGACGTCGTGTTTGCTGGCATCGCGGCTACCGTCGGATCCTGTGTCAAGGCGGTTCTTGGTGCGTCTCTCGGCTTGAGTCTGGGCCTTGGTTTGGACCTTGGCCTTGGCCTTGGTATTGGCAGTATCGTTGGCGCCGGACGCGCCTGAATTTGACAAGAATCCCCCTGGTTACTGCATAGGGGGCTGCAGGGCGTTTGACAGTCTTGGGCGCAGTGGTTCACAATCTCTAGGTTAGGGTGAAGACAGGGAACGATAGGGATTGAGTTCGATCGGAAGGAGGGACGGCACGGAACCCAGAAATCCATAGAATGGTGGGGGTACGGTGCTGTCGGTTCATATGTTTGTATGGGTATTCTCGATTGCAATGACATCCTAGTACGTTTGATCCAGTTGTCACATATGAACCGCACCACGATTCTCTGTCTGTGGTTGAGCTGAGCACCTCGGTTATCCTCCTTTCCGCTGCGGAAAATGGCGTGGATAGACTAAAACAGGTGTCTGCCGACAGCCCCGTAACCCGTGGAAGAGTATCAGAGTTCCCAGTCATGCATGGAGATCTTGCCCCCAAAATCTGTTCAAGACATTGTGCAAGGCAGCGTCATAGACGGCCACAACTGACAGGATCCAGCCGGAAAACCCATTTATGGATGTCTAAATACCGCTGCTGTTAAACTTGGCCGGATATCCTAGCAAGCACACTATAACTCCCACCTATCAGACCTGCTCTGTAGAAACTCGATTTGCGCCCCACAATGAGCAAGTTTATGTGTTTTGTTTTCTTACCATCATCCTTGGTAGACACGCTCTCGGAATGGGGCTCTTAGGGACCATCCGCCTCCTGCACCTCCGGGGGCCTCGAGTACTTTCCTAGCTACTACCGAGCGTTTCTATTAAAATTCTCCATCATTGGTTATATAAATTACCAGAGCTAGACGCTTTTATTTTGTTACAGCTAACGAGATGTTGCGGTTGTGGTGTAATTAGATCGACGGTACCAGACTAGCTGACAAAGACCCTCCCGGCACTATCTTTACCGACAAGACCTTACGAAAGCACCAAAATCTAACTAAAGCTCAGAGCTCCCTGCTGGTTCAAGCCCGCACGGGGGCAATTGGCCTACGAGACTTCCTCTTCAAACAACGAGTTCCAGACTTCTTCACTCCGTACTACAGATGTGGGGAGAGAAGGGAAACAGTGGAGCACCTTATTATACGGTGCCCAATACCGCCGAAGCCTAGAACTTGGCAAAGAACAGAAATTCGCACCCACCGAGATCTTCGTCTCACATTACAGGGCGAGGGATCCCGGAACCAATGGCGGTTAAGGAAGGTCTTGGGCTGGCTGATGGATTCGGGGCGCTTAGCGGAATACAGCCTAGCTAGGAAGCTAGAGCTAGAAGCAGAGGGGGTCGAGGAAGAGGAGGAGGCACCCGAAGCCGGAGTCGAAGACTAGCAAGTCTTCAAGGTCTATATAAGGCCTTTCTCTCTTTTGCAACCATCTGGCACTCTTTATCATTGTTTTTCTTTACTCATTGATATAGGTTTTTCACCCGGCCTATATGGTACGGTTTTCCTATGTATTTTCCTATGTAACTAGCGTCAGAGGGTCCGGCACACCCGATTGGGTAAAGCGGAGTAGGAATAATAATAATAATGATAATTAGACCGACGGTATGGCCTTTTTCAATTTAGTACCTAAGGCTGTGACAACGCCCAATTTGGAGAACTCTGGCCATCGTGAACGAAGACGACTTTCTGGATATTCGCTATGGAAGAGCTCCGGTGCATATTCTCCTGGGGTAAGGGAGTTAGTAAGGTGAGCGTACCATGCTCGTTTGTTTCTACCGCTCCGAAACACGGAACTGCTTCAGAAGATGGACACCTCTTCAGTTCTCATTTACTGCCCCAAAAAATAGAATCTCTCTATAGAAGAATCTAACTGAATCGACAAGCCTCAACATTGTTAACAGTGTTTTCTTGTATGTCTGACTGAGGCCTGTTAAGAACACTACGCCTCATCTGGCTCCCGGAAGCGACGGGCTACCAACCTGGGCCTAATTAAGGTTGTAACATCGCTCAGGTTCAACATAAACTAGACGGTCGGGATGTTAAGAGCTCCATGTCGCTTGGCTGAAACATCTTGGCCGTTACTACACGTTTCCCCGTACACCGGATTGCCATAATTCTAACAGCTATGGATTTTACTCTCCAGCGGGAAGCATATTCGACATACAAATAATGCACTATTGGGCCTTTTGACCACAGTTCCCACCCATCGATCCCTATCAGTTTTTTCCCGTTCCGAGTCAGCACAGCTGTAGTTACTACAACTCATGCGGGTTGGAATTGGCAAAAGGGCTTGTGTATTAGAAAGCTCGGAAGAATGACTGGATGGTGGTATTTCAGCCGCCAACCAATGGCTTGACAAGCGCGTGAGTTGCCCCTCTGAACGTTCGTCCAATCAACGTCAAACATGTTTCGGATTCTGACCCAAAACCGTCATGATCTGGATATTTCTAAAAGCTTCGAATATGTACTAGGAAACAATTAAAGTTAACAATCAGCACCGAGATAATTCCGTAAGCCTCCTCACCTAAGTAGAGAGCACATATTGTACCAGACTCAGGATGGCAACTCTTCTCTGCTCCCTTATTACCGAGTTATTTCATCTAACCCAATGATCTGGCCCTACCACCTACCAGGATAAACACCCTCACCTTCATCTAAAAGAATGAAAGCGGGCTGTCCTAGAGACGCTTCGTCTAGCTCACCCCACATTTGGCCCTCTTAGTTTGGGTGGTCCCACTGGATTCTCGCGGCCCTACGGTAGAAGGTTACCCGGCATGTCTTGGGGCCCGCCGCAGTCATTCCCGATTCGTGCGGCAGGGGGATAAGGTATTACCCATTCTGCCCGTCACCATCCTCTTAGTATTCAACCGCATACCCGTCGCTTATCGGAAAAGAAACGAATGGCGATGCTACGGTTACATGGAACGGAATTTGGAGATCCAGCTTTTTTTTAGGGCACAATGGCCAGCAGCCCTTAAAGACTTGGTTGCTCCAGGCGCGCGTTTTAACTTTTGTACCAAGCCCCTGCAATATAAACCCACCGTCGCTGTGACCGTTTCGACCCACGCTCCATCTCCGGAATGATGTTGAAAACAAAGAGCGAACTTGTAGCAGTGTGCCGACTGTCTGTGATTCTCGCCGCCTGCGGGGTAGTGTCCGGCTTTATCCAAGAACAATATGTTCCGGCAGACTCCAAGAGCGCCTCAGCAGGTGCTGCCGCACCCATTGTGGACTTGGATTACTCTCAGTACCAGGGGTACTACGACTCAACATTCGACACTAATGTTTATCGAGGGTAGGCGTGTACAGTACTTTTATTTACCAAGAGACATTGACAGTCCGCAGGATTCGCTTCGCTGCTCCGCCAAAGCGCTGGCAGCTTCCACAGGCTCCGGAAGTAAATCGCGCCTCTGTCATCCAAGCCATTAGTGACCCTCCCAGATGTCCGCAATCCCTACCAGGACCAACGTTAGTATTCTCATATCTGCCCTAGAGTATCTACGTGCGACGATTCTGACAGCCGTTTTTTCCGCTGATAGGCCCGCCGTTGTAAACTTCACTGAATCCATCTTGGGCAACGAGGACTGTTTGTTTCTAAACGTATTTTCCCCAGCAAATGCCACTAAGCTACCGGTGGTAGTTTGGATCCGTAGGTATCCCCTGCGCATTTCTTCCTAATGCAACTCGTCATAGCTGATGTTCTACAGACGGTGGTGGTTATGGCGCTGGCGAGGCCACCTCGTTTGACTTCTCTTACATAGGGCAAACCGTGGGTAATGGCATCGTCTCGGTAATGATTCAGTATCGCTTGGGTGCGTTCGGATTCCTGTCGTCAGCCGAGGTCGCAGAGCAGGGAATCGTGAACGCCGGGCTGCACGATATGCGTTTCGCACTCCAATGGGTGAAGAAATATATCAGCCGCTTCGGAGGTGATCCTGATCAGGTCACCATCTCCGGTGAGTCGGCTGGTGGCGGCTCCGTCATGTTGATGGCAATGGCGAATAGCGGCACAGAAGGCACAAGTCTCTTCAGGAGGGGAATTGCCAGTAGCCCCTATTTCCCAACGCAGCCGTGAGTGACTTTAGTCTCCCCCACAACATGCCCTAGTCGTCAAACTAACTTTGTGTATAGAAACTTTGATGATGCTCTTCCCACCGACTATTACTTGCAATTTGCTCGACGAGCCAAGTGTCTCGGCAGCAATGAGACTGCTCTCCCAAGCAACGGTTCTGTCTTTAAATGTCTACAGAATGCCGAGACCATCGTTCTACAAAACGCCAGCGCATACACAAGTTATGCCGCCAAATACGGACAGTGGGCTTTCATTCCTGTGACTGACGGCACCCTCATCAGAGAGCAACCCAACCGGCAACTCCTGAGCGGTAACGTCAACGGCGAGCGCATTCTCACGGGGGTGAGTCTAATGCACCAATGGCTCCCCCCGACCTCTGCAGTATGTATTCAGCTGACATGGTTCAACAGAGTAACGGCAACGAGGGAACCTACTTCGTCCCCCAGAACATAACCACACAGTCGCACTTCGAATCTTTCATTGCCCTCAACTTCCCCTCCGTGGCAGCATCCGACATTACCGCGCTCCTGAGCAGATATTCCATCCCACCGAACTTCACGTCGCCAAAATTCGACACGGACGGTCTCCACCCGCCCTACGCCACCCAAGTCTCTGGCTACGCAGTCGGCTGGTAAGATTACTATCCCCATCTCAACTCAGGCTCTCACCCTTGTGCCCCCCATGGACTTTATCGCGGCTGCGCGAAAAATCCCTTGACCGATCAACATATTAATGGTTACTGCACAGGCAACAAGCAGCGAACAACCTCTATGCGGAAGCCACCTTTGTCTGCCCCTCCTACTGGCTCGGAGACGCCTATGCACCTGCCTCGGCCGCCCTCGCGGACAAAGCAGCCTGGCGGTACCAGTTCTCCATCCCCGACGCCTTCCACGGCAGAGATTTGGGCCCGTTACAGACTGACCCCGAAGCGCCGGCCACCGATGTCGATAGGACGTTTCGGAGAGGTTTCCAAGAGGCCTGGGGGCGGTTTATTACGACGGGGGATCCGACGTTAGAGGTGGGTGGTGGTTCTCGTAGTGGGAACGGGACGGGATTGTTATCGGCGGCGGAGAGTGGGACGTGGAGGCAGTGGGGGAAGATTGTGGGGAAGAAAGGATCGGGCACGCTGAACTCCAGGGAGTACAGCATGTTGAACTTGAATGTGACCAGTGAGGGTACGGCGGACTGGAGGGTAGTGGATGGATTGGCCTGGGAAGGTGGCAGGTGGGCGAGGTGTGCTCTGTGGGCAAGTATTGGCGTGAGCTAAATGGTCGGAAACGGAATGGGGGGAACGCAGCGCATGTCGAGGTGTGCTCAAAAGCTACAGCGTTAGCAGTGGCGGCATAACTAGCTACATGGGTACCTTATATTTATTTGGCAGGCGATCGATTACTTAAGGCCGCTTTAAGAACGTTAATCATCACACCGTATCAAATCGGCTACACGACATGCTCTCCCAACGCGATGCGCGGATTACAAACCGGAGCCATCAAGAATATGGTGGTATCAACTCAGTCCACATTGTCAGCTTTGGATGCAAACGTCATGGGAGGGCAACATCATGAAAGTACCTGCCACTCATACTCGTCATACTATGAACCACTCGCACACAAAAGTGAGCTGGGCCAGGAACGTTTATTGGATGGTATACTCAAATTGTTGCCACCACAGTGCTTCTAGAGAGGGTTCGACTAAATACAGATCGGCCATCCCAACAGTTTGTTGAAAACTGCAGAAAAAGTGCAGTCGCCCCCTGACCACCTCGCAAGACCAACGCCTCCGAAAATCAGCAACCTCCATGGTTAGAGAGGCACTGGTTGGTGCAGACATTATTGAGACTGACGTCCTCGGCCCAACCCGAGACAGCGCCAGTGGCGCCGCAGTTGCTCAGGGTCTTGGCGGCGGCGGCGATGAGATAGCCTTGCACCATGTTGGCAACTTGATGTCTCCAGGCAACCCAGCATGTGAAGCTGCCTTGAGTCCAGGACAGCGCCTGAATGTTCACGGGAACGTGGGGACCGGGGTTGGCGATAAGGGCGTCGACCAAACCTTGGCAAACACTTGAGGGCGCTAGGTTGGAGCCTGAGCAGTGAACAATATTGCCGCCGCATCGCTTCTCAACAGCGGGGACCGGAAGGGTAAATTCTGATGGTTTATCCCATTCACCATCCCAATCAAAGTCAGCGGTCGCAGCCGAGGGTTGCCCCCAATAGCCCAGCGTTCCGTTGCCCACGACCCGACTATGGATCAGGACGCGGTCGTCTGCATTTTGCGCAGGAAGAGCAGCTGCTTGAGCGCTAGTCAGGCCAGCGGCGAGGATGATGGCGAAGTTCAGGAGCTGCATGGTGCCGGTGGTGTCCTAGATGCCTTTTCAGTGTCAGTTTGGGAATTTGGGAACCGCCAGCCGCGCTACGGGGGATTAACCTGGGCGTTTTTGGGCTGGAGAGCCTAGCAGCCAGTCGGGTCTTGAAAAGGGAATGGCCCTTGAGAGACTGAGACTTGTGAGCGACGCCTGCCTTTCTCCTGGAGTCGAGACGGGGGAAACACGGGCAATTTATACTCATCGACCAGCGTTTTGGCAACTGACAACATCGGCCTGTTCACTTTGGTCCATCCCGCTTCGCATGAAGTGGCCAATTCCGGCCTAGTTACCAAGACCTCATCAGACTTCACAAGAGATGCTGACGTAGTATTCACAAGGCCGCCGTAACCGAAGACCTGCTAGTTTGGGCTTGGCTAACAACCCAAGGCAGCATTCGAGTTTCCGAAGAGTCGGCCAGAAAGAAGACTACTACCCAATGAGAGAGGACCGAGAGAGAAGCAATGGAAACTTCAATGCCCGATGATTTTCTACGTAACACTGTGAATACCTTCAGCACTGCTTACACGTTACTATCGTGTCTCTCGCCAATCTATTCCTCACTTGCGGCCTCGTCTCTAGGGCACCTAGTCATTAACGGTACTTTATTGTGTAAGGCTGGGGCAGGGCTTGCTGGGGGCAGTACGGCCGACGAGCAGCAAATTTAGCTTAAAAAACCTCTCTAGCATGCATTATTGATCCTTCTGACAACGGCCTCGGCTGATTTTCACAGTCGGTAATTTGAAGACGGCCCTAACAACGGCCCTAAAAAGAGTCTGGCCCTTCTGTAAGCAGGGCGGCCTTGACGCATCCACATTGCCAAGTCTTGGCTGGGCCCTTAGTAGGACGGGGGTCTCTTCACTGTGTGCTGTACTGTGCTGTACGACTATATAAGTGTATTTTATATCTTCGTTTACCCACTTTATCACGCGCACATCCAACGCTCGTTTTCTTCCTTACGGTTCGGTAATATAGGTACTAGCTATCTCCCCTTTTCAACAAAACATCTAACCCTAAGCTACAATAATTATCACGTTTTCTCCAATCCCGCTTCTTGCAGGGTCACAAGTCCGCTATTAGCTACAGAATAGTTCAAAAAGTGTGCCAGCTATGCTATAATTACGCGGAAAAGGTGATGGAGCCCGCGCATAAGATTTTGCCCTTTAAAGTTCCCTGTCTGCTCAGAAGGGGCCAGATCTGGTAGCTATGAGGACAAGAAACCGCACCCTTTGAACAACAACAAAGACCAGAAGCTGTCGTTGTTGTGGGGAGGGTGAAAACGTGAATTTGGACCTGGTAGTTAACTTCCTTTTTTAGGTCCAAATTGCTGACTCAGCAGAGCCTGGGTCACGTGTTGAAGACCTTTTCCGAGGATTAAAACGGTAGACCTCGTACCCGCTCAGTTTCCTACTATTCCGTTTCCTAACTCCGTTTCCCATCCATACCGCGGTGTGATTCTAACATTGCCTTGTGACCACAAGTTCCACCAACGCGTTGCAAATCTTTATTTCTTAGCCAACCAAACGTGTTTGCGGCCCTACTCTATACATCTTGGCAAATTGCAAGACGCAGCAGCTGAGCTGCCACTGGGCATGCGGGGTAAATTCACAACCAGACAACCCTACTTTTTCTATGGCGCGACCGGCAGCATTAGCCGTAAGGCCGACAAGTCCATGGAGGAAGACACCAAACCGCAAGCCCGCTTCTCAGAATATTCCCGTCCAGCTCAGCCGCGTGCCAATAACGTAGTGTAGTTCCTTTCGGGCCCAACACGCGCCCAAATGCTTCTAACCAACTTCGATATCCCGAACTTCTCTTGTTATTCGCCTCTAATTGTGTTTTACAGAACCACGCAAGTGAACGTGACGCATCGCCAAAAGGGTAGCATCTCTGCACCAGTTGATCACAGCCCTGCAACTTGTACGATCCTTTCCGCTCTCTAGTCGATCCTCCCCCACTACGGGAAGCGGAGCCGGTATCCGACCCCATCAGCTCCTTGATCCTCCGTCACTAAATCGCCTGCGAGAGATTACAATGCGCCTAATCAACGTCAAGACGTCCAAGCTGGAGGAGTTCCTCGACTACAAAACACCCCTGTACGCTATATTGTCGCACACTTGGGGCGACGACGGCGAGGAGCTTACGTTCCGCGATGTCGAAGAGGGGAAGATCAATAAAGCCGGCATTGGGTCGGGCAAGTTCCGGGGAAGCTGTCGACAAGCCGAGAAAGATGGCCTCGGATACGTCTGGATTGACACCTGCTGCATTGACAAAACCAACCTAGTGGAGCTTAGCGAGGCCATCAACTCCATGTTCCGGTGGTATCATCGTGCTTCCCTTTGCTACGCCTACCTGTCTGACGTTCCCGGCGACGATGACCCCTGGAAGCCTGGGTCCAAGTTCCGTACGAGTCGGTGGTTCGGGAGAGGATGGACTTTACAGGAGCTGCTTGCACCTAAGCAGTTACGGTTCTACAACTCGGAGTGGGGCTACCTCGGGAACAAGGGAACCATGCGGAATGTTATTGGGAAAATCACTGGTATTCCCCGTCAGATTCTTCTAGGAATTACCGAATTGCAGAGCGCCAGCGTTGCGCAGCGTATGTCATGGGCTGCGGGGAGAGAGACGAAAAGGAAGGAAGACCTCGCATACTGCCTCCTGGGCATCTTCGGTGTGACGATGCCGATGATATATGGCGAAGGTGGTGACCAGGCCTTCCTCCGGCTACAAGAACGGATTATGAAGACGACGAGAGATGATTCCATCCTGGCGTGGGGCCTTAATACCAAAGAATCGCCTATTAGCGACCCCGACCAAGTCATAGCCGGAAGAATCTTGGCAACCGCCCCATCAGATTTCTCGAATTCCGGGTATATAATCTGCCGTGAATATTCTAGCACGTCGCTAAGCTCATTCGATATTTCCGGTGGTAGCCTTCGGCTTTACCTACCGCTATTTACCACCTCCGCTTGCGGGATAGTTGGGCTACTGAATTGCGGGCCCGAGTACGATCCGCAACAAGTAGTTGGGATTCCTCTTACCTAAACGACGCCGGGGGCATCCGACGAGTATATTAGACCAGGGGGATGCCATGCAGTGTTACAGCCGATAACCGCATCTGGCGCCTCACCTAGACGTATCCATATTAGGAACGACAGTCGAAGAGGGCGGCCTGCAGATGCAAGTCGGCGGTACTGGCTCTACGATGAGGACGCGTTTGCGGAAGTCAACCTGGATTTGGTTGATGTAAGTCCTCCATCCTGCTGGGACCAAGAGCGAGCCATGATCATATCGACACTTGCACCCGCGGATGGTGCTACGCAACCAACCTTGGCCCGGTTTCGCTATAATGAGGAAGAGTGCCCGGATTTTGTGATGCTACTTGAACCCAAACCGCAGGGCAGTTTCACTGAGCCCCAGTGCTACGTTATGATATGCTCTAGGGATACCTCGCTCCAGGAACTCACCGGGAAGCTGCAATATGTGGCGGAAAAAGCATCCGGGCAGAGCCGTGCTAGCAATGGATTGCTTCACCTGCAAGTGACATTGGAGCCTGATAGGCAGCTGCGATTGGTTACCATCAAAACTGAAGCACTATCCCATCCGCCAGATGTCACTGTCGATATCACTGCAGAGCTGCAGAAGTCGGACCTGATACTGGAGCTTGTGGAGATATGGGAAGCCAGAGGACAAAACTGTGTAGAAATAAAGGAGTTAGAGCAGAAGGTGGAAGACAAACGCAACCGCTTAGAACAGGTCAAGAGAGAGCGGAAGATGATAGAGGATGAACTGAGAAAGCTCGAAGAGAGGAGGAAGATGCTGGCTGAGGAAGAGAGCAACGGAGCGGAGGGGATGCGTCTTCTAAGCAAAAGACAAATAGAGGTTAAAGAACAACAGGAACGGGCGTCTAAACGATGGTCGCATGCACGGAAGCGGTGGGACGAACTCTGCTACATTGACTACGACGAAAATTGTTACGGTTTAGAAGGAGCGGCCGACTGGACCCCGCTTCAGTGGGCTGCTAAGAACGGCTACGCCGAGATGGTTAAGCTGCTTCTCGACAAGGGTGCCAACGTGGCAGTCGCAAACAAAGACCAGCTTATTCCTCTCCACTCCGTTCTCAATATTCCTTTGCAGGAAGACGCCCCGGTCAGACCTTTTTACCTGTCATTTCGCGACTTCCTCGTCGATCAGACCAAACGGACCACGAATGAGTTTTGGATAGACGAGGCCAAATATCACAGGATACTTGCGGATAAATGTATTCAACTTATGCGCCAACACCTCAAGAAAGATATCTGTGGTCTGCAGGTGCCAGGGAAACGGCGGTCAGAAGTCGACCAACGAACCATCGATGCCGCTCTGCCGCTCGAGGTCCAGTACGCATGTCAGTACTGGGTTCACCACCTGAAGGAGAGCAAAGGGAGTGTACAGGATGGCGGTCCGGTCCACAACTTATTGAAGAGCCATCTCCTTTACTGGCTTGAAGCACTCGGCCTTTTAGGCCGTATCTCGGAGAGTATCGGCATGGTAGACGACTTGTTAGCCCTCGATGTATGTTGCGCCCTTGGGTCCCATCTCCGAAATATACTAAAATCGCCTTTTAGCCGGGAGATGCCACTGGGGTATCTACATTTCTCCGCGATATAAGACGGGTCGTTGTGGGCAGTTGGTCAATTATTGATATAGCACCTCTTCAGGTATACACTTCAGCACTTGGGTCCAGCCAGCTTATCGCCTCGGGATCGGACGATATAACCGTTAAGATCTGGGATGCGGCGACGGGGAGATGCGCGCAGACACTCGAGGGGCATGGCGCCGACGTCAGGTCCATCGCGTTCTCGCCCGATTCCAAGCTTATCGCCTCGGGATCATACGACAAGATTGTTAAGATCTGGGATGCGATGGGAGATACACGCAGACACTCGAGGCGCATGGCGCCGACGTCAGGTCCGTCGCGTTCTCGCCCGATTCCAAGTTTATCGCTTCGGGATCGGGCGACAGGACCGTTAAGATCTGGAATGCAGCGACGGGGAGATGCGTGCGGATATTTGAGTGGGATAGCGACGACGACTAGTCTATCACGTTCTTGCCCGATTCTAAGCTTATCGCCTTGGGATCGGACGACAAAACCGTTAAGATCTGGGATGCGGCGATGCACGTGGGCGCTCAATACAGGACATTGGCTGCTCTTCCGGGTGAGTTATTTATGACGTTTCGGATAGACATACAGAATATAACCGACGCATCCGTCATAGCATCATTGATCACATACTGATTAGTCTTTCTCCTCTTCCTTTTTTTTAATCATAGCGTGCTATAGAAAGGGTCTGGGAGGCTCCTTTAATTTATATCCGTCAACTGTATTTCTGATGAATTCGAGAAACTTCTGGTCATTCCTACTCCCTGCGACCTGAAAATCGGTAGCTTCCGAGATAAGATTGCGGTGACGTCATATGACGCCATCGATTCGGACATCTTCGGCTCTGGTACAAAGCTAGGGGAAGCTTGTTCCCTCCGTCTCAAAACCAGGCCACCGACATCGACGCTATATAGGCCAATTAGAAACTCTCATAATAGAGGCCACTACCTCTAGCGATCCGTTCCGACGCTAATAATGTTGTACGATAGATCGATCGAACACTAACAATTATCAGTGGTGGAGGACAGGAAGGGATTACAAAGCACCTTGAAGAAAAAAAAGCGTGCTTGGGGAGCTGGGCGACTTCAAAGTCAGGGTCAGAGTTGTTCTCGCCGGGCCCTATCGCTCTAGCTTCAATTTAGATTCAATATTCTACAAACAACAGACCATTGCTTCCTAGTTTTAGCATGTCCATACCAATGTTGCTTTACAGCACCCTCGGTTCAACCTAGTTGGATAGTGTAACGGGCTACGCGTTGGTGTTGCACAAGGCGAGGGCAGAAATCGACTAAATTGCTTCGAATGAAGAGAGAAAGAGAGAGAACTAATTGACAAGAGGAAAAGGAAGCAGCTTTTAACGAGCAACTGAAACATAGGTAGAAGGTTCTGGCAAACCCGTCTATGTGGGGCTCGAACCCACTAATGGACCCAGGTTCTGGCATCGCCAAACCTACCTACGGGCCCAGCCCGTCACAGATAGCAATCCATGACCAATCTTTGTTCTCCTTCACATGCGGTATATATGATGTAGGTACCTTGCTCGGAGTTGTGGTGTTGTGCTCGTCCTCCTGAGAAGCTCTGGAATGGGCTGCAAAGTCAAGTCTCGGTTGGATATATATTCGGTGCTGTCAATGGTGGTTGCTTCGCCTGTGCATGCCTGGTTGGCAGAGGATCTCTTCGTCACTCCAACTCGGTCCCGTCAAGGTCAAGAGCATTAACGAGGCCGGCACCATATAGTCTTGGTAGTAACCCCCTTTGGGTCCGGCGCTTTTCCTCCCAGGTAGATCAAGAGGCTCGCTCGTTGCTCGTGTATAGGTTGTGCCTCGGCGATTATCTTGAAGGTGGTCTTCACGTGCCTGGATTGCTGACTAATAATGGCAATGGCTAACGGCTGGGGTGGCTTGGCTCAACTGCTAGCAAATAATTAGACACGCTTCCGTCCACTTCCAATTGAGAAGTGTATGCTGAGCGCCAAGGTTGCCAACAACGCAGCGCAATCAGCGCAGCGCAGTTCAACGAAAAATTACCCCAGTTTAACGCAGTTAAGATGTCGAACTGTGCTGGCCTCGCTGGCATAACTGGCTTATTTTTTGGGTATATTTGCCGGCTAGCGAGGCTCTAAATATAGCCGACTTCGACCCTTTTTAGGGGGTTCGAGTATGATGTTCAAGACCTTCCGGACTTATGTAAATCCGCCCCGGGCCAAGCCCAAGACTTTGTGTGCAATACCTGTCTGACTGCATTGCAATGTTAGCCGGCTCGCCATGGATATAGCAGCAAGCGAACCTATGGCTCCCGAGCCGGCCTACGATGATACTGTCGCGAATTCTACGGCCCCTACAGTCGGTCCCGTTGGTCCTACCGCGTTTTCCCGCCTCTGTGCCGCTAAAGGCATCATCCAATGGAATGGTGCAGAAACACACATCTACACCCACAACCCAACAACAGAGAGGGGAGGTAACAAAGTAACAAGTGTCCAGGCAAGACAGACAAGATAGACAAGACGGTCCAAGGCAACGCCACAACAAACTGGGTTCCCGGGACCGGACAAGGATCAAAACAATATGTGCGAGTAGAGCTCCCTCTGATCAGAGGGAGCGCACTGCGCACGCAAGAGTAGCCTGCAAGCGGCCGCAAAAGAGTGTGTGGAAAGGTTGATTGATTGTTGTGTAAGTCAAATGGCCCAGATGGCCCTACTTATGGTACGAAAGAAAATTGGCCCTACCAGCAGCAGGACGTCCTGGCACGTGACCTCCTCTGATCAGAGGGCGCTGGCCCCCAGGGGACACTTTTCCCCGGCTTACGTGGCCCAGCACCTACGGCTAACGGGGTGGAACCGCGGGGCCATCCCTGTTGATCTACAACAGCGCTGAGTATCGCTAACCACGACGAAGGGACGATCAGGCCAAGGAGGGGTATAATTAGGTGGTGAACTGTGACGAATCTCAGTACCCGTCTTCTGAAAGGGTTCCCGAGAGGTGTCTTGATGGTGGGTAAGAGGTTCGGTGAAGCTAAAGAGTTCACAACAAGTAGATGTTTCCGAGCTTTTGGTGACAAGCTGATTGTATTGCTTACTGAGGAACTTCCTGAGTCCCCCAGCTACGGTTCTAAAGAGCGTATATATATTCGTGGGATCACAGTTGAGCGGTGATCTCTCTCCACGGGACTCACCAGTGCCTCCGTGATCCTTCCCATGTAGGATCACTGGCTCACTTGTGATCTCCCATTTCCCTCAGTGATCCCAAGCCACGGTTCGCTGTGCCAAGCGTGATCCTTTTCCTATTGGTCCTTCAAGCGATTGGCCGGAGCGTCCTGCGCCCCATGCGCGCTTGATCTGTCCGTAGCCGTTCGTTGGTTAATTTGTGACATGAACTCCCTATATCCCAGAACCTCTTCTGGCTCTTTAAGGCAGTCTAAAGAATGAATATCAGCAGTAAACGGACCCACACCTTCATATCTTGAACCTATGTTATAGCAGGATAGCTAGGTTGTCAACCAGACACACTATTCGACTTTCCCCTAGTAATCCTTGCCCTTTACCAGCTGCGATAGCTATCTTGAACGCAAGTGATTTGAAGAAAGATGCGCATCTCGTCATAGGAATGTAGAGGGCGAAGATGGCCTTGGCTCTGGCCCGTCCACGCCTACAATGCTCGCTCAATGGACTAAATGGTTCTCGCATGAAACTAGTGCTGTGTTGGAGTTTGAGTCTACCGAGGCGAGATCTGGAAATTAGTGTAATGGGAACATAGAAGCTACATCTCCTATTATATATAGAGTAGTCATGATATAGAAAGGACTCTGTGGGGGGTGTGGTTCAGTTGAATTGAATATCTTAATTGATCGTTTGTTGTGGAGGATAGCTGAGTCTACTCTAGATATCTATCCAGAGTGTAGAGCAAGGACCTCCCTATCTAATCTACAGTATCTAATCAATGGTCCTGCTCCCCTCGCCTTGGGAACCAGGTATCAAGTCACTACACTCACTCTCCTCTAGCTAATAGAACTCTCCTATAGCCTTTAGCTTTACTACCTCCAGTAACAACAATTGCCAGAGCCGAAGTGACAGCTTGTTAGTGCTTGGAGTGGCTATGTAAGCCATAAACCTTAATCCAACCTCCATCTGAATCTGAATATGCCAAGAGGAGCTGCTGTGAACAGACTCCAGCAATAGAATGATACTAGGCTGCAAGGGCTTGTTGTTATGGTATGACCTGGCACTGCGTGGCAATGACAGGAGGTAGCGAGAGGTGAAGGAGCCAACCTTGAAGCATGATCATTGTGAAGGAATCTGAAAGAGTAGGAAAGCGATTACTATAGGCAAATACCACAATAGTCCGAGACCAAACTCAAGCGCGCCGAAATCCATTTCCGTTTCTAGAGCTGAGATCCTGCTGCCTAAGCTGAGCTGCTGCTGATCGATGACTGAGTAACCCGGAGCTCAGGCTGAGGTGGGCTGAGCTCGGGCTGAAGTGTATAGAGAGACCTACTTCTGGGATCGCAGAGGCTTAGATACTAGCTTTAGCCCTAGCCCTAGCCATGACCCTAGCTTACCCATTGAACAATAGTTATAGCGGCCTTTTCAGTAACTGTTGGTGCCCGTAGGTTAGGGTGCTACTAGTATATATATTCGGATTGCTGCCGGCCTTTCGTACCAGTCACCATCCTCATCCCAGAACTGGTAGATAATGAGGGAGACAGCATTTGATACGCTGGTACATGTAGAATGGCAAGAATAAGATAAAGTGTGATGTATTGAGTGTGTGTGTATGGGGAGTAAGAGTGTGGCTCTGGCCTTGGAGTTGAAGTTGTCCCAATCGATGATGGCGGGGTAGAGCGCACGGGCAGCATAGAGGCCATTCCACAGATGATATCTAATCTACATATCTGATCAACACGTCCATCCCCCTCAGCATTGAATTCGAACGACAACGCGCACATTATGACAATTTCGAACTCGTGCCGACTAGCAGGGCCCATAGGGGATGTGCGCGAGACTGAATGCATGAAGAGTTAGGCCAGAGGAGGAAATCTGAATGGAAACGTAACTCGGCGACTCACCGTCTATGATAAGGTGGTAAGTCCTTACTCGTAAAGGGGCGGTATCCCAAGAGAGAACCGGATCATCTGACAGAAGCCGAGTACTAGCGCGCGTGTCCTCGTTCTGTAATTTAATTAATTAGAAAGCACAATTCCTCCTTGGCCCCCAGTCATTCAATCCCATACTTTGTTGCCCTCTGCAGCGGATTAGAACCTGAAAACACTCTTTTAAGGCGGGGCTTTGCAGCATGAGTAGCGAATCAGCCCGTGCGGGCACCAATCATTATTGTTACATATGAGCGCTGGATCCTTACAGCCGGAGCATCAATAGGCGCCAGATTGCCTAAGCGCCCAGGATCAGCTTTTCCCAACTCCCTGCTCGAGCGCGATCTCTGCAGTAATTACGGAGGTTGGGGCCAAATGTGAGTGAACTGCTTTGTTAGTGTAAGCGAGAGCTTGGCAAATGATACCGTACGAATTCAAGACCCGACTTACAGTATAATTTGTACGGGGCCAAAGTTCGTCTGTGCCGACTGTGACATGAGCTCGCTCTGGCACCCATTTTGCTTGCCACAAAGTAAAAGAAGCTGAATATTGGCCCAAAAATGTATATTTCGACGTCTTGTTGGTGTTGGGCCTACGAGCCACTTTTTTTTGCTGTACTTGGGGAAGTCCGTAGCTACGTGGCAAAGAGCGCTGTCAAATAGGGCTACATTCCCTGACTGCCAGACTGTCAGAACAGGAACCCTCATTCTTTTGCAGTTATTTTGCTTCATTGCTGTTCTTCTTACCTGGTACCTTACTGATAATGCCAATCCATCGCAAGGAGTCAACCATTGCTGAGCGGACTCAAGCCCTCACTATCCATGCCTCTAGAGCTAAGCTGCGTCATGAAGGGTCAGGGGTTTGAGGGTGTGCTGGAAGCAGTCGAATTGTTAAGAAAGAGAGTTGTGTCGGGCGAGAAGCTCGTACAACGCATTCTCGATATCACATGACTGACAAGAGTTAGAATGTCACAAGGCAGATGAGACAGTAATTAGGGGCCACCCGGCCAGAATGAATAAGGCCGTTTATAGCGTTTACTTTGGGTAGTTCTTTGAAAGCAGCCACGAATTCTTGGGCATCTTCATGAATTCAGTGAAGGCAGGGCCTGGACCGAACGTCTCGTCGCCGTCTTGACCCCCCGTCACCGAGCCCGTATTTGCGGTCCCTCCCACGCCTTCGCCCAACGCATACTCGAACGGCATTTGGCTATGCACCATGGTAAAGTCCATTGCTTCCGCCGGCCGGGCGCTACCAGGATGAGCTCCAATTCCGTGACTTTATTGTCCAGCTCTTCTGTCGTGGTGCCGAAACCTCCATACATTTTACGCACCATCATGTAATCCTCAACATCGGATGGCTCCATTCGTCACGTAGCGAACACCTTCTCGCCGTTCTCTACCAGCATCACTGACGGAATCACCGATGCAAAATCGGACCCTAGCTCCAGCAGCGACAGCGCGAACGGCCCGACACGGAATTTCGCCGCCACCAAGCTGGCTAACAGCGTGTACCAGTTGAAGGCGCCCCACAGCCGCTCGTGCCCGCCCATACCCGTCCACGACACGTTGCGGCCGCGGATGACCCCATCCAACGCCATCTCCACCGCGGGGATAGGCTCCATCCAGTAGAAATGCGGCACCGTTCGCAGGTCGCCTTCGGCCGCGGGCCAGATTACATTATTAGCATACCGCGGTGGCGCCACCGCTCTCATGGCGACGGCTACATGCGCCTCCTCGGTGTCCATGACGACGGGCGCCCTTGATAGATGGTCGAAAACTCCCACTCGTAGCTGAAACCTTTGCCTCGCCAGACTCCGCGGGCGCCCAGGCCTGTGCACGACCTCACGATGGCCCCCTCGGCGTAGTCGATGACGGTGTAACGGTCGCCGCCGGGCAACGCGAACTTAACGTAGGCGCGAAGGCTGCCCCCCCCAGGAAGGCGTAGTTGGGGTCGCGGTAGAAACCTAACACGAAGGCCGCACCGCTGCCATCGGCGGCTACGCCGTCGAACTCCCACTGCTCACCCGCCGTGGCGTTCATGGGTTCGATGCGCGGGAGTGAAGGGTCATCGAGGGGGAAGGATGAGAAGGAAGCCGGTGGATCGCGACCCGGTCGGGCCATCGAGTAGCGGCTTGCATGGCTGGTGGTGCAGTTTTGGGATGACGAAGGGGGAAAGGAGGTGAGGCCGAGAATGGGGACACTCTGCCATCTGGCACCGAAGTTGGCAGGAGATGCAAGGTGAGATAACGGTCCTCGAGAGACATCATACGAGTAGCAGGCGGTGAGGTTGCCCAGGAGGCATACCTGCAATGCTTATGATTAAGTTTGTATTCTTGCGCATGTCGTTTATCTGGACTCTGGACTTGTTTACTAGGAAAAGCTTCTAAGAGAGGTTTTGCACCGACAAAATTACTAGCTTTAATTAATTGATCGGCAGGTTGTTATTGGAACCGGAGGCGAGGCGGGTAGTAAGCCCGCTCCTCGAAGACGGTCTGCAACTGCCAGTAAATAGGGCGCACACACTCGGAGCTGAATCGGGCTCAGATCAAGCCCCCCTTCCCACCCATACAACCCCCTGCCCCAACACAGACACACACACACACACACACACATATATGCAAAGATCAAATAGGGTCAGTGCGTGGCACCTGTGGCAAATCTTCGATGCTTTTCATAATGGTTCTAGTGGAATTTTGAACCCCTTAAACAAACACAGCAGACTTCACTCCGTTCTATGCAGGCGTAATAAGCTGGAAGTTGTGTTTAACCGCACCACTCTGCGAGACATGAGCCAATACTTGTTGACACAGTACGCCAAAGCGAGTGAGCAGTATGCCGCCGCGAAGAGCGCCCTCGGCCCGCTACGCCTGACCAGGTGGGAGATAATGGGCCTGCTCCTCAGGAAAGCATGGCACAACGGAGTCCTACTCCAGTCCGACCTGAGACAGGACTGGCAAGAGCTATCCCTTACCAACCGCGCCCTCGTTCTAGGCGCCGCCGTGCTCGCCGTCACAGTCGTTGTAGACATGCTCATGTCCCGCTTTCTATCACTCTCCCACCGGCTCGGCATCCCCGTGCTTCGGCCGCCTCCCGGTGTACACCTGTGGGACTACGCAGCCCTCCTGCGCGAGGGCGCCCGTCGACATCCTTGCACGCCCTACATCCTGTCCTACTCGGACTATGAATACATCGTGTACCCGGCATCGTCCTTCGACGAGGTCAAGCGGCTCCCTGCGGCGTCGGCGTCGGCTATCGAGTGGTTTACTCACGTCTACTTTCAGGGCTGGCGCTTCCTGGGCCGTGATAACAGCGCGTTGCACAAGACCATCGCCGTGGACTGGCACGCGCCGTCGGCCCCTGCGACGATTAGACCCCGGTGCCGCTAGCGGGCACCCTGCTAGAGCTAGTCGTGCGGACCAACGCGCCCGCCTTGGTAGGCCCATTGCTGGGGGGCGATGAGCGCTGGATCTCGGCCGTGCAGCGTCTTCCCATGGCCATTATGCAGCATTCCCAATCTTTTCCGTGCTCAGGGCAAAGCACGAACGATTGATAAACTCTTGTGTGCCCAAGAAGCGGAATTGGTCCTCAAGTTAGCTCTTCGAGAGTAAAATAAAGGATATTTTACCTGCCCAAGAACAGAATTCTAGGGGGGAGAAGCGGCCATATATACACGAGGGAAGCTTGCCGTGTCCTCCGTGGCGCTATGACTTCAATGATGAGGGCTATCAGCCCAACAATGGTGAGAAAGTCCACGTATGCCGGTGGAATGCGATTACACCAGGAGAACTCATCGTCGTAGTTAAGATGAGACTGTCTCGGTGTGGCTGCCTGTCAGCAATGCTGAAGAGGGTTTTGATAGACAACAAGTTGCTGTTTCCGGATGTTGAGATGGCACATTCAGCAGATGAAATCCGAAACCGCAAATGTCAGGCCCATCACATGATGCATGTTTGCGAAGTGTCAGAGTCTTTCAAGGAGACAAAGCAAACAAAGCTGCCCGTGGCACTCCAACATGGCCCGGGCGCTCGCACCTCGTTTGTATTAATACACCTAGGTAATGTGCTGATGCGTCCGCTGTCAATCGGTCTGATATCACGGAGGCCGGGCCCTCACCATTGCTCGGGATCTCAGCGAGTTCCGCTCCAGGAACGGAGGGGAGTCATCTTGGAGTCATACTCCTGTGTGTCTTTTTCGATCGCTTAGCACCTCTAACCACAAAAACACTATGAAGACTAATTATCCGACCTAATAGGAACGAATTTTGAGGGTCAAAACAACGTTCGAGAGTCGAATTTGCGAGCCCAAGGCAATGAACGGAAAATGTCTCCTTTGGCTCGCCTCAGCGAATACTAGGCTATTATTTGAATTTTGCACCCATCAGCCCTATATTAATCCGAGTATCTTGCAAGTTGGATGGCTTGAGGTTTGTCTATAACGAAGCCTATCCCAAAACTGTTGGAGGTAATTACGGAGAAACGGGCGGCGGCCGTCCTGTCACACGACGCACTGAAAGTTTTTCATAACCTACCCAAAAGACCCGCTCCGGCTATTTCCCTAGCACCCGAGACGTAGCGCGTCCGAGACACCGTTGCTGGCAGGCGGGGGGAGGTCACCCCCCGAGTGAAGGCCCTTCGATAATTAGACAACCTCGTCGGATTTACGTACGCTCGTCCTTCCAGCCACGACCTTTCACACCCCCGACCCCTTCATTCGCCCGGTCTCGAGACCAGTCTGTGGGTAGCAAGAGTATAACTCGGAGTAGTTCGGGATAGCGGAGGTTTAGGCGGCTGCGGTTGCGAGGCGATGGTTCGCATGTGTAAGGAATATATGCCGATGGCGCTTATACTGCACCGAGACACGATAACATGCCATTGCAGGCGCTGAATAGCTCTTGGCCGGACTCATGTCCGCAATTGGGAAGCAGATGGGACGTTGTTCGTTTGTTCTAGTCGAATGGTTAGATTATCAATCAGACAGGCATCTCAGGGCAAGGAGCCCCGAAGACCAGTTTCAGGTGGTACAGACGCTGGTTACGTACTGTGGATGGCATATCTTCAAAAAGCTCCCCTTCAATCCCCAACATCCTTCCCTACCAACCTCACCGCACCGCCCTTCTTGGTCCCGTCGCCGCTAACTACCTTTTTCTGCCCCTCGTCACTCCTCCTCGCCTGAACTTGGGTCTGAGCCTGGGCCTGGACCATCTTCCTCCTCTCGACCTCAGCGACCAGCGCTTTGAGGTAGACCTCTGCCTGCACGGTAGCGCTGTAAGCCTCTGCCGTCCAATTCCAAACGTTCTTCCTACCAGCATCCGCGCCCGCGGCCAGAAGCGTGCGCAGCACGAGCAGGTTACCGTTGGAGCTTGCAAAGTGCAGCGCCGTGTTGCCGTCGAGGTCGGCCTGGGCTAGAGCGGCGGCAGCCCCACCCGGGGCGTACGTCAACAGGATCTGCACCACCGTGTCGTGGCCATGTAGGCTCGCCTCCATGATGGCGTCGCGCCCGCGCACATCTTGCCGTAAGATGGAGGAGGGATCGTGCTCGCTGAGGAAGTGAACAACTTCGGTGTGTCCCCCTGCGGCGGCCAGCATGAGGGCAGTTTGGTGGTCGTCGTTGAGGGCCGGAGTGCCGGCTTCGTGGCCGAGCTCGACGAGGAGTTTGCGGATGGAGAGGTGGCCTAGCGAGGCGGCGAGGTGGAGGTTGGAATTTGCATTGCCGGTGACAGAATGATCGGGGTTGTGGAGGAGGTGAGGGTGCGATTTGAGGATGCGGCGGGTGAGCAGCGCGTCGTTGGAGTGGATTGCTCGACGGAGACGGATTGACGGGTCGATCCTAGGCAATGCAATCAGCGCCAATTCTTAACGCGCGAAGATGGCTCCTGGGAGATGGTTTACCTGCACTCACATTTTGTTTGGTGTTCACTGCCTGGCGAACAGTCAGGATGAGGTCATATTGGGATTGACGGGGCCGAAAGTCACCTCCGCCAGCCTTGACGTAGCGGGGTAGTTACAGTAACCAACTGTCGGTGCCCCGCTCCACCCCAGCCGGTCCGGGTCTGGGCTCATCTGTTGCGCCATGTACAGTACAATACAATACAATAATGTATATTACAGATTGCGTACGTTACTGCACTGTACGATACAATAACTGCAGGATATAACCGGTGCGGGAGGTGGATCGTGTGATGGCCATGGCTTTCGTGCACAATCCCGTCACTCATTTTCTCGTACATAACAGATCCATTTCCAGCCTCGTATATGCAAACTAGATGCTTAGGGCACGGTACAAACATAGCCTATCTAAGGAATTGTTCATGCCGACAGCAGTAAGATGAACCCTCGGAACAACAAAACCTCTCCGGCCCCCCAGGCAAGCTGGTACTCTCTCCCAGTCGAGATCCGCTTTGAGATCCATCGCCAGACTTGGGAACCCAGTCGTCACGCTCGACCGCGATGAGACGGAGGCTATCAGGGTTGTCGGCAAAACTGCTGACGGTGATAAACCGTACTCCTCTACCTCAGGGTGTACAGCCCGCCGCCCATACGTAACGCTTCACCTTAATATTGAAGCCCGCGAAGAAACCTTCCGGTATTTACCGCGAATTTTTAAATCCGATGCCTGCAGCGTCGCAGATAATTAATCCAAGAACTGAAGTGCTCGAAGTCGAATACTCTCCGTATTTCGCCAGTGGCGATGTTGACGCTGAAAGGATCCTGAATGCGGTCTTTGTAGCCAGAACTAACGAGCTCATGTACTCAGGCGACCGCATCGCCAGCCTTACCTGAGCTAGCGTTGCCACGTCCGGACCAAGCCGCCAAACCGATGGAACTGTAAGCCCCCAGCCCCCTTCCTACACACCTAACTAGAACTAGTGAATGTTTTACTTGTTCACAGCTGTTTTCAGTACAGGAAGATACAGGGATCTGCGGATATTAATAGCCTATCCAAGAAACATATTACATGAATATAAAACGGGTCGGTCGGGGAACTGCTGTGGGCTATGGAAGAGTGTTTGAAGAATAGGGTGGGCGGGAAAAAAACAAAATCTGGGATAGATCCTAGCAATCCCTGTTCACGGGTGCCTAGGTGTCCAATATAAAACCATCCCATTCCCACATTCCATCTGACAACGAATTCAATCAAGGAAAAAAAGCCTCGGTCGCAGTCCCAGCGTACCAGGTCCCTTTAAACCATCCACAGGACTCCGGCACAAATGGATCAATCATCACTCTCCAGCCAGATACCGAACTCACGGGAGAATGGCAAACAAACGGGTCCACCGAGCCGCTCTAACCGACAGGAATGGGCTTCTCTACCTGCCGAGGTTCGTTTTATGATCTACCGCGCGACCTGGGTGCCAAGGCTTGTTATACTACAGCGTAAGTGGACTGAGCACGAGACTATCAGCGCGTGGAATCTAGATCCCGTTGGCGATAGCATCAAGGCCCATAGCATCCCCCCCATAACGCTGCGAATCAATAGCGAAGCTCGCGAGGAAACCTTACGCCATTACCGGCGGATTTTTACGTCATCAACTAGGGAGGTAGCGTACATCAACCCTAATATTGATATGCTCTTTGTCGATTATTTCCCCGCTTCTCCTGGCGCAGAATTCGAGAGGATTCTCGACATTATAGCCATCGCCAAGCATATCACCCTCCCGTGGGAGCCGTCGGCGCGAGAAGTGTTGATAGAACTTCTGCATGGCCAGCCGGAAAGGTTCCGTAACGTCCTCATCGTCGATAATTGGAATCGATATATGGGAACTGATGAGAACTTAGTAAGGACTATCTGGCAAAGAATGTGTCGCGTTCCGGGATGCACCACCCACAACTCTGATGGGAGCCCCTGGCTGTTTGGACTCCATATTGAGCCGCGGGAGCCGGGGCCGTGGAGGAAGCACTGCCTGATGTATGTAAGTTCTCCCCAGCCGTGGCAGGTAATCCTCAAGACGTGCGAAGAAATCGCCGAAGGCAAGGATCCATGCCAGGTTATGAACGAGGCGAGAAAGGCACGGGACTGGCCATTGTGTAACGGCCGTAGGGGCTGCCCCTACCATGACAACGACAACTGAGACCCGGGGTCCAAAACTCACACTTTGTATATGACTACCTAGCCATACCATCCAGGCACATTTGGCTTTTGCGCCCCCTACTCCCTATCCGTGGTTACCGCTCCTGCCACGTATCCTTTAGCTAAATAATTATATGTCTCCTTCTACTTTTGGCCAAGCCTTGATCCGTTAACTGCACTGTAATACAGTTGCCAATCCCACAATAGGTTGATCCATGTCTCAATCAAAGACATTTTCCTTCCCCAGTCTTTCCGTTCAAGCATACAAACATACACTTCTACCCACTTAATTACTCACTCACTTATACAAACATAGAGCGACATACCTCGGGGCTTTCGCTGGCCCTCTCAACATACATTTATATTGCTATCGCACCTCATCAATCCAACTGTCAAGCACAAACCGATCATCACGTTCCCTAGGCTCCATACCTCCCATCATCCTGCCCTTTTGGCACGTGAATCCGATGTGAGTCATCCCATAAGTATACCAGTGGTGTATCGAGGAATAGCAATGTTGTTTGCTGCGTTCCTTCCGCCGGCAGTGTTTAGTAGCTAAAGGATATATATAGCAGGCTAGGGAGCTGGGTTGTCATGTCGCCACCCTTAATATAAACGCTAGTGTCTGAAGAGATGTCTTCTGAATTCACACCGCATCGTGTTTTGTCTTCTTCCACGCTGCAGAGGTTCAACGTCCTTTATGCAATACCGGCAAATACCCAGCCGGAGTCGTAGATCACGGTCGATATTCGACCTATCAAAAGAGATGCAAATATCGCGTTGTGCCCGGCTAAGGAAAACCCCAACTAATGGAGACATGATCTACTAACTACGGCTATGCAGGACAACCCTAGTTTTAATACCCTACGATACCTACAGCAGTACTTTATCAGGTACTCTCTTAATTATGCCAAATAATGACTTCAGCCTGCAGACTTTCCAGCAGAGACGTGTAAATGCGATTTAACTAGTAAATAGTCTCCCAATATTCAACTCATTTCATATCGACAGCCCAACCCTCTAAGGTCCCCCGAACCCTTCCATAGAGAGCCAGCTCAGATAACCCGACCTTTCACCTGCTTGAAGTCTTTGACCTTGATATCCCTCCAGACTATCACCGACACCAGCGAGATGACTTGGATAACCGTTGATGCGATAATCATGATGCGCTATGCATCGCCGTATGCGTGCTGGATGGCCGTCCGCATGGGTGTGCCGACAGGGTAACTCAACTACACGTTCAATGAGCCATAGATGGCCGTCAGGTTGCCCTGCGACTCGGGTAGGAGATAGTCGGCCAGGCGCTAGGGGAAAACGCCGTTCCAGATGGCGCCGGCCACGGTCAGGCCGACAGCGCCGCCGACGCTGGCAAACATGCCTTCGACGGCCAGCACAACGGCAATGTACTGGTGAGTTGTGGCGGCCATGGCAGCCATCTGTTCGCAGATGACGAGCGCACCACCGGCCACGGCAATGAAGATCTGGCACATGACGATGTAGCCAATGTTGACGTCGGGCTGGCGGAAGGCGGCCATCAGGCCGACGCCGAGGATAGTAACGGGCACTCCAAAGTAGAGTGCCAGTCACTTGAAGCGGCCAGTCCAGCGGACCAGAACACCGACAACAAGCGACTAGAAGCACGAGCCGATACTATAGATGTTCATGATGTAGCTCGCCCCGGTCATGTCGAGGCCATTGACGACCTGCAGAAACGACGTGAAATAGCTATCCCATATATAGAACGAGATGAACAAGACGCCCGAGAGGATGCAGGCGCCAAAAACGGTGCGATCGGTGAGCAAGCTATATGGGATGAATGTCTTGGGTGCGACATATTTCTCGAACAAGGCGAAGCCGATAAGAAGAAGACCACCGACGATGAAGAAGGCGATGATTATAGGTGATCTCCATTGCTGAGCTTGGTACGAGTAGAGACTGAACGGTAGCAGGAAAACGGCCAGGCCAGCCGTAATCAGGAAGAGGCCAGTCACATCGAACTCGATGAAATAGTGCTTGGCCGTCTGCGTGAAGGTGCGGCCGCTTTTCCGGTCCGGGATGAGCCCCTGCTTCCTGGCCTTGTGGTAGTTCAGGTAAAACAGCACTAGCAGCGGCGAGCAGATGAAGGGCGTGATGATGGCAAAGGCGCCGAAGCCCCACCTAAAGCCGGGCCCGTTGTAGAAGGCAGTCGCAAGAGGGCCACCAATCTACACTGTTATGATGTAGGGCGAGGATGCGAACGCAAACATCAAGGCTCTATTCTTCAGTGCCGATATATCGGCGATGAAGATGGAGATGGAATAAATGATACCGTTGTACCCCACCCAGTAGAAGACTTGACCGGCCGTATACATCTCGACGTTATTGCAGCCGGCCATCATGACCAGGCCGATGGTGAGGCAGATCATCATACAGACGAAGCCCTAGGAACGGCCCCAAATGTCGAGTATCTTAGTGAGGGGTAGCTTGAATAGACCGCCAATGAGACTGGAAAAGATGCCGGTGACGGCCGTGAGGGAGTGGCTCTGGAAAGCGCTGGTAATGTATGGCGTTAGGGCAGTCGACATTCCCTGTTGCATGGCATCAACGAAGTGGATGCACCAAATGCTGGGATCCGGTCAGCAGCACGCCGGGGCAGTGTAGAAGCGGCCGGCCGCGGCCCACTTACGTGACATATGCGAGGATGAGGTCCCTTTTCGTCTATACTTTGGCAAAGGCTTCGACGTCTTGCACGCCTGCCTGCGCATTCACCGAGATGGCATCTGAGTCGTCGGCATCGGAGGCGGCGGTACCGTTGGCGATAGTGGCCTCCTTGTCGGTAGCGGCCTTCTCGGTGGGCACTTCCTGCTCAGCAACAGGCGCCTCAGTCGGGCGGGCCCAGACCATGTATTTCGACATGACGCCCTGTATCTCGTGGACGGATAGCGGATTACAACTCCCAGGCTGGCGAGTGTTGGCAACCGAGCCGGCAGAGTCTGGGAGAGGGACAAGCTCAGAGGTAGGGCGGGAATATTGGCAGGATTCGAAGAGATCGACCGAAGGGAGGTCGAGCTTTATCATATGGTCATGCAGAGTAGGTGGGACCAAACCTACCCAAGGCCAGCTTCTTGCCGACGCCGAAGTGGATCACCCAGCGATGGCAGGAAGTGGGCGGTCGATTGGTCAGAAGACAAACCCAGACCGGCAGTACCTAGCGAAACATCTGCAGCAGACGGGTATCCATCCCCTTGACAATGCGACATTGCATGTCACTAAGTGCAGGAGTCGCCCACCGTGGTCTGAGAAGGTCTGGGCTGGGAAGGTCGGAAGCTGCTCGTGTGAGGGAGCAAGCAGCCCCTCCTGCTGTGATCAAGGGTTTTCCGACGGGCCCAATCTTGTTCCTTGCACAGGAACCAATCATGCCTGCTGCACCCCGCCACGCCTCGGCGGATACCAGGGTCATGGCCTAACTGATCAGCTTGGCAACGTGGGTTGAAATAAGAAAACTTTTATCTGATCATCTTATCTGATTGATAAAACTTGGTCGGTGGGCCCGAGGTCCACCGCTTAGCATCCCGACAGCCACCGACGAACGCCCTAGCCTTTTCAAATTGGTTACCCGCGCCTGTGATGCGATATCGGCCGACCGTCTGGGGTTAGAGCATCACTGAGCCAACGGGGCACACGAGTTCAATGATCACACCGAAATACCCGCCACTATGCACCATTGACGCCGTCGTGGCCCTGAACCGGCGCCTCTGGAGGGGCCCTAGTTTCTTTCACATAATATTGGCATTTTCTCGACGCTGTAGCACGCGAAACTATCACGCGATCGGTTGCTCCATTGGCGGTCATCCGTCGGAGTACTGACATAAATAATTATCGTTATTTTCGTGCCGCTCGTAGCAACCGCACTATGCGATGGCGAGCCTGGTCCCCACAAGGCAAGTCACACGCGGGAATGCTACTTATGCAGTCCTTGTGCCATGCGGGTATCCAGAACGTCGGGTCAGGTCGGGCACCGTCGCTGCAGAGACATTCCCACATTATGAACTAACCTACACCAGGTATTATGGACCCAGTGGAGGTTGATCACAACCGGAGTTGAGATGGACTTCCGAAGCCTCCAACCCACATACCCGTGACGGAACGTTAAGTGGCCCGTTTAGGAATTTCCCATCGCAGCCAGCCATAAACCTCAGCCGGCGTAGTTTATCCCACAATAATCCTTACGGCCATCCGCCCATGCTTCGCCAAAAGTGAGGGGCTGTTTGATAAAGGGAAAGCTCTAATACCCCCACTTCCGATGACCTACCGCATGCATATTGTAGTCTGATGCTCTGCAACGCACAGCCGTTCACTTCTTGGCACAGAGGATTAGCTCCCATGTCAAGAGCGGGCGAATGCCTCTTTTGGGACAAGCCCGCCTGCAGTATACTTCCCGCTGACTCCAGTTTTCCGGAGCACGAAAGGCGGACTTCACTCCACAGAAAAAAAGCGCGCAGTTCACCTACCGTAGCTAGTAGTACTGTACACCCGGTGTCGGCCGGGCGTGGAACCCTGCCTCTGCCCGACAAGGCTGTTTCGTCCACACGGAATGACAACCGGGAGGAAGAATGCAGTACCCGGCGCCCTCTGCTACAGCAACCCAGCAACCTCTGTGGACTCGCCGCGCTGGGTGCGCCCAAGAGACCGGGACGATCATCAGCAAGGGCTGCAACAAAACCAATTTGGGGAGCATGTATGGAGCACAGGCTCTTTCCAATCGCCCACATCCCAGCGAATGAACCCAACCCATGATTAACAGGGACATCTATTTCCCTGTTTAACCTGGGCTGGACTAAGTAGTGAGCCGATATCACAATTATTCCCAGAAAACTGCCAGAGTGTAGGTTAATGACTTGGACGGAGCAATGGACAGTGATAGCTGCCTCTATCAGGAAACCAAATATTCAACATAAAGATCCCGATGTAGTGCACCGCATTCGCAGGAAATATGAACAAAACTAAATTCACAACTTCAAATTATTCCCGCCTGCTCACTCCCATCGATCATTATCTGCGTACCTGTACGCCAACCTCAAAATCCATCCATCTCCTTCTTTCTCGCCCTTGGCATTCACGCCTCCCCAAAGCACAACGCCCCGACTATTTAGGCACGAATCCGCGCCAAACAGTCCCCTGGGACCTGGATGTACCTTCCCCTCTTCGGTAACCTGCTCGGTCGGGACAATCTCGGCCTCAGCCTATCTAAATTCGTCAGATTCTATGATAGGCAATTCCTTCCTAATTTTGTCCTTTGCTGAGGCTGGGTTGAACCCCTTTGTCGGCAGCTGCAGCGTCTATACATTAGAGTAGTATTCTATTTTCCCTTCCCCATCGTCCGAGAGGCCAAACATGTAAACTAAATACGCCCCCCTATACCCCGTGGTAATCGGCACCAGTGCGCCGCCCTTACGGGGCGTCGGTCCCGGAGTGAGTGGTTTCGCGGGGAAGTCGACAGTCTTCCACACCAGCGCGTCAGGTTTCTCCCTCTCGGTTGGGGACTCTCTTATATCCAGAAAGTGCACCGCACCGCTCAGCCTCCCTCCCCCATCTCCAAGCGCCCTCGAGACAACATACAGCTTTCCCCCGGCATAAGTAGCCGCCAGCGGCCTAGTCGGCACCCGCGGCAGCGTCATCCACGCGAGCGCGTTGAAGTCGTACATCCACGTCTCCGTCTCCAACCCCTCGCCGCCGCCGCCGCCCCCTCCGCGGCCGCCCACCAGCACCAGAAACCCCTGGGCCTCGTCCACAAACATGTTATGGCCCCACCGCGGCCGCATCTCCACCCCGAGCTGGCTGTCCCCGCGCAGCTTGGCCCAGCCCAGGTTCTCCTAGTCCCACTGCTAGAGGCAGTTGCCCTCGTCGACGGGGCCGCCGTCGGTGCCCCGCCCGCCGTGCACTAGCAGGAATCTCCCACCGCGCGAGTACGCCGCGTGGTCGCTCTGGGGGCGTGGGACTAGCACCTCCCCCGTCGCTGCGTCCTGCAGCGGGAATGAAGGGTAGCACGTGTAGGCCGTCGGGTAGGGCGCCGCTGGATTGGGCTGCGACGAGGACGGCTCTGGGAGGGTGAGGGTGTGGATCCCCGGTGGGCAGAGCTTTCCTGACGAGTCCTGGCCGCCAAAGATGATGGCTTTGTTGTCGATGACGGTTAGGGTGTGATGTGAGCGGTTGAGGACGGTGTGGCTGAGTGGTTGGTTAGTTTTGCTTGAATAGGAATTTAGGGTGTTGGGGGGGGGGGGGGGGGGGGGAGGGGATGAACGTGTAGAGTTCTTACTCTGCTGGTTTCGGAGCTGGGTTTCGCAGCTGGGTTAGGGAGACCTTGAGGGGGAGTGTCGGCGCTGCGATGGCTACAGCTGCTGCTGCTTCAACGCCGGTTGCAACCACCTGTTCGGCAGCTATCGCTGCTGCTACTGTGCCCGCCATGGTCGAGGAGTTTGAAGGTATTGATTCAGGTGTTACTCCTCAGTTCTAATGGCTCTTGGCCTTGTAGACGGTTTGCCGTCGGGATGAG
Source organism: Madurella mycetomatis (assembly GCA_022530565.1). Lineage (NCBI taxonomy): Eukaryota > Fungi > Ascomycota > Sordariomycetes > Sordariales > Madurella > Madurella mycetomatis. The sequence goes on along the minus strand of JAJTVB010000003.1, from coordinate 5,011,962 downwards.
GAGGGAAGCAGGCTCACAAAGTAGTGTAGGAGCTCAGTTCTGAACGATGACGTAGTGGTGGGGCACAAGCCCGCAGCCCTGGGACGGGCGGAAGAAACGTGTGTGCAATGCGCATTGATGCTCCCAAGCTCAATCAGGTAGGTCAGTAACCGAAGGCGGTGAATTGTCTTGGTTAAGTTGATGCTAGCCAACTGACTCGCCCATCGATTTGGCTGTTTCGGGCAAATCTTCAAACACCTCAGCCGCACTCCGACTTCCCACATGCGCAAGAGCTAAGCCTAACTGCTCACCGAGGCGCCGCTGGACGCGACAACTCTTCGTATGAGAAAGTTATTCCACAATGTCTGCACAGCTTGGTCGAGTAATCCAGGGTTGTCTTTGTGCGTTATGGCGGCATTCATGGAGGACGTGTACGGAGTAGCTCATTCCAACCGGCTGGCTGCCAAAACAACAAATAACAGAGTGCTGGTTCAGTCGGCACTTTTTTTAGGGCTGATCAAGAGGTTGATTGGCCGGCTCACTTCAGCCACCCAAGAGCATCGCGAAGATCGAGACGTGCCACCTTCGTCATCTAACACAATGGACGCTGAGGCAACCAAAGATAAGCGGCGTCCCCGTGGCTTGCCTTCGCTGAGCTGCAAATATGAGACCTATCCAGGAAAAGCCTGACGGTGAATGGCTGAAAGCCAGCCAACCGCAAGATGTAACTACGAGACACGCGTCACCGAGTAAACGACGCTGCTAGAAGGGAAGGAGGCATGGGCCATTTGGGTGGATGAGGAGGGGCTCTCTCCGCTGGACCCCAACAATGCCCCTACGAGCATAAATAAGCCTAGAATTCCCTCCAAGTATTACTTGCCCAAGCTTATTTTCTATAACTGGACTGAGTGAGCTGATTCCTTTCGTCCTTTTTTTTTTTTTTTAACTCACTCTCCGCGCCCACCACACGATATATCTTAGCTTCATCATGGACGGCCAACATCACGTTTGTTCTATCGTCCCCCGTTACCTGCTGGAAAGCCTCTGCGAATGCGACGATGAGGAGGTCCGCCGTAGTGCACACGCAACGCTCGTTGTGGCCCAAGCCCTCCACACCAACCGCCATGAGATTTTCGAGTTAAAGTGCAGCAGCCGTGGTGGCAGCGACGGGCACGATACCCGCCCCTAGGGAATTGTTCCCGGCACGCTTCTCTAAGCCGTTGTCGACTTATCTGAGGCCGATGACGAGTCTAAGGTGGCGGCTAAAGACACTCTGGCCTTCTCTGAGCGGGTTCGTGAAGACCGGGCCGCAGTCCTCGCTGCAGCGTCTGGGATCACCCCTACCGCTCCCGAGCCCATTACTGGAATGGCCAAGGGAAGCCGGGACACAGAGGCCGGTTTCATGCGTAGCATATACAACATGCAAAACGGTGGTGACGTCGAGGACCTATCGTCGTTTGATCTTCTACCGGGCAAGGAAGTACGGGTGGAGGGCCAAGACGCTACTAACGACGAGGAAGTAGACGAGGCCTATGACATGGCTTTGCAAGTCCTCCAATTCTACAAGAAGTTCTCCAACTACGACTCGCTTGACGGACAAGCCATGGAGATCAGGAGCTCAGTGCACTTTGGCAAAAACCTAGGCAATGCGTTTTGGCTGGGCGGGCTGGAGTAGATGGTATATGGTGATGGCAACTCGTTCCTACACAACTTTACGGGGTATATAGATGTCATTGGGCACGAAATGACCGTGAGTGCACACCGTGTCACCCTTGTGTTGACTATGAGCGCTTCTTCACGGACCGTATCTTTTGGAAGCCCCCAAAGTCCTACATCAATTCCATATTTGTTCCCTTTCCTCTTTCTAAACCTTAGTTCACAGCTTAAATCTGATTACCATGACAGCACGCCATGATCCAGTACAACGTAGCCCTCATCTACCGCGACGAAGCCGGCGCGCTGAACGAACACATCGCGGACGCCTTTGGCATCATGGTCAAGCAGATGTACCAGGATGAAAAAGCTGCCGACGCCGACTGGCTTATCGGCGAAGACTGTCTCTTGCCGGGTATCAAGGGAGTCGCACTGCGCAGCATGAAGAGCCCTGGAACGGCCTACAACGATCCCCGCTTTGTAGGTGGATTTTTCCTGCCTTTCTCCGTTTACACCACCTACTAAACATGGATTACTTTCCGCGACAGGGTTACGACCTCCAGCCCTCGCACACAGACCAGATTCCCGAGCTGATGAAAAAGCACGGCACCTTCATCAAGGACCGCGACTATGGCGGCGTGCACGTTTTCTCGGGCATTCCCAACCGCGCGTTTCACCTCGCCGCAGTTGCCTTTGGCGGGTACACGTGGGAAAAGGCAGGCAAGATCTGGTGGAAAGTGGTTTCAGAGCGGACTATCCCGCCGAACTGCACCTTCATCAAGTTTGCTGACGCCACCGTGGACGCGGCCGAAGAACTGTTTGGTGAGGATGCGGCCAAGACTGTCAGGGATGCATGGAATCAGGTTGGGGTTGTGAGAAAGGTTTAAAGAAAGGAAGCTCGCAAATTGCGATACAGTCAAGTCAGTCGCCAGAGCGGTCGCTAGATAGGACGATGAATGGTAGCAGGTAATAGCCGATATATTACGACTATAGCATTATTTACATCTCTCTTGTCTTCATCCTAACGCTCAGGTCTATGTAATCGAGTCTCGCCACCCAACCGTGCTGCCAAGCTTAGCAAATCACGCTAGCCTGGTTGCAGTAGCACCGGCAAACGGCTATCTTGCACTAGTGCCCGCAGCTCTCCAAGTTATTCCCGATCGGGCAGTTGCGTACTGACAGAATGTTAGTATTGTGTAATGTGTCTTCGAAATCAGTAACGAGGTTAAATGTGTTGTCGGTGCTCGGGGGCTAGGAGAGTAGGGGGGAAATTACCCTCAAAGCTAGCCCATCTCAGGTTCGGGAAGGGGGTTCGCGAGGGACGTGGCCACGAGGCCAAAATAGCGACGGGAGCAGTGGGTTTCATGATTGACATTGTGGGATTGGCTTTGGAAAGACGGTGTCTAGATGGCAAGCAGGAAAGGGCTACCATCGTGGAATCTTCACGCTCGGGCTCATTTTGGTGTAACGGTCTCAGAAGTGTATTGCAACTATCTGGTGACGACTCTACGAGTACACTGAACTTGAGGAGAGAAAGGAAGACAGGAGATTCTTGGGACTCTCTACACCTCTGCCAGGGTCAAAAAACGGACAGCTCCACGTAGCTAAGCCAACAAAGGCCGTCCGGTTTTTGACCCTGGCAGAGGTATAGGCCTCTTTATCCTTGAGTGTGGTGGGCTGAACGTGTTGCTAGAACCTTCGGTGGTTGACGTTTGGGGATAGTGTCAGAACCGCTACGTGGTAAACGAAGGTGATACAATGGTGTATTATGACGACCTCAACAGTGACCTCAAAATGTGGCTTGATTGTGTTGCTTTGCTAGTTCTTGGGTGACGTCCACCACACGTAATAAAATACCTTGACGTTAGTGGCGCTAAAGCTTTTTTTACTAACGTAAGGGTGAAGCGAAGCCTCAATTACGCCATAGAGAGCTAGCCACAACTGAGCCGTAGCACCTAGCTCGTGATAGTCAACGTCGCTGTTTGTATTGTTGTTACGCGGACACAAAATAGCAGAAAAACAGTCTAATTTGCTGAAAAACTATACACAGCGTTTAGAAGTCTTGCCCTATACCGCCAACGCTTTCCTATCCACCTGCTTAGCCGTACTACTCCTCCAGCTTCGCTGCTGTAATCGCCGTGGTCCCTTTGGCCGAGAGGGTGACAGCCTAGTTCGCGCTGTAGATATCTTCATCGTGGAGGGGGTGTAGATTCGACGGCCGCGGTGGTTCGGGCGGCGAAGGAGAGAGCGGCAAGGTGCGTACGTGTTGACAGAGACGCTCCTGAATATCCTGCGCCCGGAACTGGTGGTTCTGATTCGAATTTATACGCAGGGAATCGAGGTCGAACGGCGCATCAAACATAACGCCTTGCAGTGTCTTGACCCTGGAGACAGCCACGTAAGTAAGGCCCGGCTAGAAGTCCTTCTCTGAGATATCAAGGACTGCTTTGTCGAGAGTAGCGCCCTGCGACTTGTGGACCGTGATGGCGTACGCAATCGTCATCGGGAATTGCGTACGGGTACAGGAAGCACTGCCTTTGAGGAAGTCCCTGGTAGAACGGAAGATGGGGACAACGCCAGCGAGGGCCTCGTCTTCGAAGCAAGCAGGGCCACTGTACTGACCAAAGCGAACCAATACAGTAAAAGGAGGGTGCTGGCGAGGGATAGTGCCAGGCGCCCAAGCAAAGTCGTAAATAGTGCCAATAGCGCCGTTGACCAAACCAGCATCAACCCAGATATTCTCAGATAGCATCACACGGCCACCTAGGACCAGAGGGATCTGCTTATAAAGGTTACCAGCGTCTGCAGATTCCACTTCGGCAGCTCGAGGGCCAGTATTGTCAGCGACGGCCTGGATACAGGGACGGCGGAGGCGTTCGAGATGGTCAAGATTGTACTCCTTGACCTGGGAATTGACGGAATAGATATGTAGGGCGTTATCGAAGGACTTGACCTCTTCAAGCGTAAGGCGGGACTATACACGAGTCGACAGCAACTACCACTGAGCGTGCGTCAGGTTGTTATTGCATAGGCCTTCGAGGGCATCCCTGAACGCCGCTTGATCGTCGCCCTGCTGGCGGACAACTATCTTAAGTTCGATCGTCTTATCGAAAGCCAAATACGCCGAGCGACCACCAAGCTTAGCCGCCTTGAGCTGGTTGTTAGGTTGCTTGTTATAGGGCGCCCGCTCTGCGATAGGCGGGAGCTGGAAGAAGTCGCCTATTAGGATGACGCTCCTACCACTAAAATAACGATTCTGGTTTTTAATGTTGTTGGCGGCAACACTCGTCGGCGCAGCACGTACAACAACAGACGGCCTACCGTGAGCCTGGGCGAGCTGATCAAGACGAGTAGAAAGCAGTCGAATAACGTACGACTTGCCAGTACCCCCTCTACTATCGACCTGCAAGAGAATCGGCTCGGGCTCATCCAGGCCATCAAGATACTGCTAGTAATGGCGTATAAAGAGGTCAAAGATAAGGCGTTACTTAGTATTAAGGTAGTCGATGGCTCTGTCAGTAATATCTTCGACCTTACCTTCGTTGCTATAGCCAGCTCTCTTTAGCTTCCAATACTCTTTAGCAATAGGGACGAGGTCTGTATAACGACCGATATGGTTATCCCAAGAATGCTGCAAATCGATAGAACGGTTGTCTAGCAGTTCGATATCCTCGGTCTCGATAGGCCGGTTAGGAAGCTCCCGCGCAAGCTCCTCCCATTCGCGAGGGTTGATAGGCTTTCGTGCTCGTTAAGCTCGAATTCCTCGTCGGGCTGAGGTTTAGGTAGCGTCCTATAGTAGTTATCCTCGTGAAGGCCCTCGTGGACCTGGAGACAGTGTTGGTAAGCCTTATAATAGGTGCTAAACTCGTCGCTATCAACTGTCTTCAGCTCACTATGGCTATAGTGGGCGTGGTTGAGCGTAAGCTTGACTCGGCAGAAGTCCTCGAGTTCATTTCCCTGCGGATTAGACTTGTACCGAGGGAAATAGTTGAGAACCCGCGCCTTGGCGCGAGGGAAAATACGCTACTTAGTATTCCTCGAGAAGTCGACGACGGTAAGGGACTGGAAGCAAGTCCAATCTTCCTACTGCAGCTCGCGAGCCAGATACTTGGCGTACTAGGTACGTATAACGCGCATCTCGTTGTTAGCACCAATGGTAATCCCTCTAGCCTAGTTATCAGGACGACGGCAATCAACAGACCGCACGGTCCAAGTCCCTTCCTATAGCTGCAACTAGAGAAGAAGATGGTAGATTTCCTGTGGTGTGGAACCCCACTGGGTCCACACCTTCGGCTCAGCCATCCACCCCCTGTGCTCCGGGTTCGCTCACTTTCCACTCCTTTCCACAACAACAACAACAATAGCAGCAATGACAATGTCATAGTGAATATCACCAGTTCACCGTCGTTGCGCTCCCTTCCTACACTTCCTAGGTAGACCAGTCCCGCTTAGAAATAAGCTTGTTTATTAGCTTCGATACGAACAATACAATAGGCGCGCGATGGGCCACCCTAGGCAAGATCTCACGGGCAAGCTCCCTATAGGACTGGGTCTTGGATTCGGCCTTAGAGCAGTATTTGGCGACGTAGTTGAGGATAGTGAGTCGGGCCTACCTCAGCCGTAGCTTGTTGGCTGCCTCTGGCCCTGTAGAAAACAACCGCCTACTGAATCTGACCCTCAGCAACCGCTTGTTGGGTTCAGAACGCGCTGACTTGATCGTCTTGGCTCTTTTTGGTTGGGCGTGGTTCAGCGCTGCCGTCAGATCAATCAATCAACTTTGGCCCTCCGATCTGATTTGATTGAAATTTTTTGGTGTCATACCTGAATTGATTGAATTGATTGAGTTGATCTGACCAACTGATGACTGGGATGCTCGATGAAGCTATTCCTAAAGTTACGCCGTCCTGAATCTGACTCCTCCGAGCTCGATACAACCATTCCGTGTCCAATTCTTCATCAATTGGAGCCTTTCAATCATAACCTCCTTCAGGGAATGCCGTTGTGATGTTATCGTTAGTTTCGCCGTACTGAACGCCCTCTCACAGTCGTCTGCCATTGCAGGTATAGCTAGGATGTCCAATGCAAACCTGCTGAGCCGTGGAAATGCCACTTTATGATCAACCCACCATTGAATAGGATCAGAAATTTCTTGAGGCTCGAGCCTGTAGTATCTATCAAGCTCGCTGGCCGCCTGGGTGGGCCTGGGATATTTACTCCTAATCCACTGAGTAAATCTGCTTGGATCCTTCTCCGCAGATGTTATCGGCGACGGTGAGGGCGTAGGAGTCCTTTGGAGGCTATCTTCAACCTCAAGGGCAGGGTACCACTCCTCAAGAAACTCCTTCAGTTGTCGTTTGGCATCCATCAACCATGCTAGCTGCGTTGGTGATGTCCAGTTTGCCTCAAGGAAGTTTATGCCGAGACCAGGGTGTAGAATGATAGATGCTGCATAGAGAGGAGAATCTCCAAGCAAGGTATAATACTCGTTAAGCTTCACCCAAGCGTTGTTGATGCAGGCCCTTATATATGCCCTCTCGTCTCCTGCTAGGTCTGAGATACGGCTAACTGACTGGGCCGTACAAGTCGAGCGAGTATGATCAGGCAGCGCACCTTCATTGAATCGAGTAGTAGCGGATGCGGCAGCTACAGGATGTCGATGCTTCCGCTGCTGCTGCTGCCGTAAGGGTGTTACGACCTCAAAGCCCTGAAGATGCTGGGGAAGTCTCGACTGCCGAGCAGGGCGATCCCTTGCTAGTGTGATTGGTGTCGACGGCCGAAGGACTATATCTGAGCGGGATCCAGGAGAAAGAGACTCGCTAGGCTGCTGAGAGGCCAATTCCGCAGCCAATTCCGTAGCGGGGTCATCATAGAGGGCTTTCCACTCTTCGAGGTGTTCCAGGACAAATTCCATGCCAGTCATGAGCTCCCATAAGTGCCCATGGGTGCCGCCGTGGGCATGTCCCTGTGTTCTCATCGTGAGGCTGTAGATTGGTTCAAGCACGTGTTGAATATCGTTGAGAAGCCTCCAATCGTCGGTTGTCAGACAGTCCTCCCGTGGTAGCTGTGTCGAGGCACTGCCAAGGTCGAGGCTCAGCAGCTAAGCCCGAATCTCTGCTTGCTTCTCCCATGCTCGCTTAATCATTAGATAGGTAGAATTCCACCGCGTTGCGTTGTTCTGCCGTAGCTCGAGCTCCTTGGAGGATACCTCTGAGAAGATGAAGTCCTTAGAGTCATCACACTCCCGAGCGATGCTCCGGAAAGCCTCACTACGTTGTGGCGAGGCTCTGATGAACTTGACGATGTTGTGAAGCTTTCCAATTGGTCCTTTGCGTCGCCAATGTTCGAGGCCTTTCTGGTACTGGCCAAGAGTATCATAAAAGTCGGACTGAATCTCGAAAGCATCGCTCTCCTCGCCGAAAAAGAAGGCCTTTGCCACTAGGTTTAAGATGTGACCGAAGCATCGGATCCGTCGTGCCTTGACACCTTCGTCGTCCATTTGGGGTATAAACCGGGGGAATAGAGACCGTAGACAAGTGTCGTTACTCGAAGCATTATCACAGACGGCCACCCCGAGCCTTGAGTCGATCCCCCAATCCTTGATAACTTCCTCGAGGGTATTAGCAATATTCTCGCCGGCGTGGGTGCCTAACTGGCGTCGGAAGCCGATCAAGCGGTTTTGCCGACGATGTTCTCGGTCAAGAAAATGTGCAAAAATTGCAATAAATGCAAGGCGGTTTGGAGACGTCCAGAGGTCAAAGCTGATATGGATAGATGTCTGAGCACTATTTAACTCCCTTTTGATATGACCTTTACTTGCTTGGAAAATTTCTGCGAGATCCTGACTTAGTGTAGTCCTTCCTAGTGGCTGTTCCTTGGCGAGATTTATATTGTAGCTCTCAAGGAGCTTTGTCAAGAAAGGGTCTGATAGAGCAGTGAAGGGTAGGTCGGCATGGACGAGGAATCCGACGGCGAGTTCGCGAACACATGTCATCTTTGATCGAGTGAAAGGAGAGTATGGAGCTGGGCGCTTCAGCTAGGCGGTATGTTGTTGATCGAGAATCGACGGTTGAGCCTCCTCAGTCTCATTAAGGGAGCCCTCAGTAACTCTATGTTCCCTATAACTGATAGTCAGTAGCGTATTAACTAGTGATACTGGTAAATAACTTACTTCTTTAGATGGTCGATTGCTGAAGATGTTGACTGGGCTTTAAAGAACGTAGCTCTTCCTCGCTCATCACACAGCCGACATTCCCAGAAATACTCCTTGATGGTCTCATCTGGGCTCAATTCGGCAAGGAAGAAGCGGTAGGACCCAATCCAGCTCCGACGTCCTTTGCTCTTCCTCTTCTGTATATGTGACTCGAGAACGAAGCGGCGCTGCTGCCAAATAATTTTTGGGGCCTCAGAAATCGTCGAGCTGCCCACAGGTGCATTCTGGTTGGCCTCCTCGACCTGCTTGGTGATATTGGGGCGCGAGAGGCTGTTGTGAGGCCGTCCAAGCAGGGAGAATGCCGAGGAGATTTGTTCGCGCGCTGGCGAGGGGCTTGACGGAACCAACGATGACATCGAGAGGAGTGAAATGATATTCTCTGGGCTTTGATAGGGTTGTGAATGGTTTCAACAAGTGGCATCGAGCAGCAATAGTGGTAGCTATAGCAGGAGGTCCGGCGGCAGTGGACTTTGTTAGAAGCACGGCATCTGGATCGCGCGGGCGTGAATGAGTGCATTGCTTGTTCTCCGGCTGTCAGTCAGCACTAGCTCCTCTGAGAGCATGGATTCGGCTCCTTTCTGACAGACTTGACGCGTTAGCCGTAGACCGCTCCTATTCGCCAATTAGGCCCTGTCATCATCGCGTAGTTATCCTGTCTGGGGGACAATATTAGTTATCCGGAACCGGAATATCCTTTTTTCCGGAACCTGAGGGCATTCAGATATTTGCAAATATCCTTTACTGATATCTGATTTAGTTGATCTGAAATCTCCTTGGAATTGAATTGAATTGAACTGAGTTGATTGAAATAATTGATTGATAATTTGATCTGACGGCAGCGCTGGCGTGGTTCTTCTCATTGTCTCGTGTCACGTGACACCTGCTTCTTGGCGGTCGAGAACGCCAAATCTGCGGAGGAAAAATGGAAGACATGAAAGAGGCTCTATCTTGAACGGGGAGCCCGACCCTGAAAAAACAAAACACGAAAGCGAATAATTGCCACAATATGGTAGAGCTCTTGTTGACTTAGGGTTTTGTCTACTCAAGTAACTGACGTGTTATTGGTAAGTGTTTTTGACAACCGAGATGCTCTAAAACCGCATACATCAAATGTTATCTAGCACATGACCTTGTTGACGACTTAAAATTACTCCGCCGCTGTCGTATAGTCTTGGTCATCAGCTTCATCAGCAACATCGGTAAGGAGCGCCTTGTTCAACTGGTCCAGGCGCTGTTCTGCATGTCAGTTATTTCATCTACGTAGGGTGTCTGAGCGCAGGGGTAATACATACGGTGTGGATAGTCGTGTTGACTTCGGTGGTGGTTTTCTGGACATAGCTAGTAACAATTCTGTTGAGCTTCTCCGCGTCTTGATTTTTGTCCGCTCCTTGGACACTAAGCTCGGAGAGCATCTCCAAGCCTGGGGTGATGTGGTTGTCTGATATTACCATGTACATGTCTGCGACCTCAAATGTTACTGCATAATAAAGTTTGAGTGTCCCTGCCGTTTGGGTGAACTCCGATAAGATGTCCTACAGCAGGTCTTTACATCAGCAAAAGTCATGCAGGAGAAAAGCGCAACTGCAGATCGGTTTCACGAGTTCCAGTACCTTGTGGATGTTGCCAGAGGTCGATTCGACTTCGTCTTCGACATCCTCCTTGAAATATTTCCCTTCTTCAGCAAGATTACTGACGTTGTCGCGCAAGATCGTGAAGAATCTTGTCAACTCTGTGAGCTGAGCCTGCAGATTCGTCAGGCTAGCAAGGCAGTTCCGTAGGATAGCTTTTATATAGGACTATATCATCTCATAAGTCCTTGGATATCTGATGTACGGTAGGTAGCCATGAACACTCACCAGCGATAGGTTCCTCTCGCCCAACTGCTTTGCCATTTGCTCTGCTTCCCGCAGCAGCTGCTTCGCTTGCCGGTCGTTCTCCTCAGCTCGCTTCTGGTCCTCAGCCGCAGCGTCCTTTAACACCTTGGCGATCTCAAAACGAGTCTTGAACTGCGTCTCGCGCGGCGTGTGTGGGCCTATCTCACGGAGCGCCAGTAAGTTAGTAGCAAGTAGTAAGTAAGTTTTCATTTAATGATGCTATGGCAGCAGTCATACCTTTCTGCGTATCCTGGTCGATGAGGCGGGTCACTGTGCTAGTCAAATCCTTGCTTGTCGCATGTCGGCGATGGCTCTCAGCCTGCTTTGCCAATTCTCTATATCTTGAGACAACGCCAACAAATTTTTCCCTGCACCCTCTTTGAGTTTTCTCATCGTACTCGGTGCGGCTGGTTAGCGTTTGCTTGAGTTTCTCGACGACCTATCGGCGTGATGCATGTTAGTAACTGCAGAGTTGTTTATCGGCGCCAAGGTACCTTATGCTATCGTCTTACATTCAAAGTGTCATTCAGCGTGCCGTGTATGTCAGTTAGCAAGTCGTTCGAGGATTCCGGGGTTTTTAGCCCTGCTAGATGGGAGCTGAGCGCTTTGATAACGCGGTTGATAAGCTCCTCCACTCCAGCCTCTTTGTCATGCAAGTCTACGACATCATCGCCCTTAGACAGTTGGTCACTGAGGCGATTGAGATCGTAATCTGCCCCTTGGCCGAGTAGGAAGGCAGTGACGTCGATGCTCTTCGTCGAACTCGCTGCTGGCGGCGGCTGGTCCGGGGACAGGCCGGAAGGTGCGCCTGCGGGATGGAGTTTCACAACCCCTAGGTTGATCTCGACGCGGTCCAGAGTGCTGGCGCTAGCAAGGATGACGCTTCGCCCCATCGTCAATCCTGCTGACACAAGATCACTTCCCACTCCAATAATGCCGCTCCCCAGGTCTAGGACGCTGTTGAGAACGGCTACGAGGATACCCACATCGTTAGTGGACCCCATGATTTAAAGGGAGCATGAACTGGAAAATAAATTGAGGTGCCTGATATCTTACTTGGCTTGGTCTCGCCATAAGCTTTCTTGAGCCTGGAATTGGCCTCTTCATGCTCCGCCTCGGACTTTTTCAGCGAGATTTGCGTTTCTTGTTGCTTTTTGGACCAATACTCTTTGGCAATCTCCGCCTCCTGCAGCTTGCTGTTATTCTCGAGCTCTTCCCTAACGGACGTACCTGGTTCGAGCAAGAGTTACAATGTCAATACAATGCGGGTGTGTACCGTGAATGTCGAAGTTACCATACTTTGTGATTCAACGCAGACTGCGTTAAGGAGGCTGACGCGGTCCGCCCATTGGTCGAAGAGGGACTTTGTGGTTTCCGTGTTTTTCAGACACCGATTGGCCCCGTCCTGGAGCTGTTGCAGGAGTCTGGGTACCCTCCTCTTCATGCGTGCGAGGTCCCCCCTTCTACATTCTCCCAAAACTTTATCGATCTTTCCCGTTATACCAGATGTCAGCCTACATATTGAGAACACATCGTACTTGCCTCAAGAACTCACCAAGCCCTGTGCCGCGCATATTGACCGGGCTGCGAGTCGAATCTGGTGCATGTTGGAGTATGCGTATTGAAATGCTGTCCTTCCAAGGTCGGCGCATTGCACGAGGTTCGCCTGTAGGGATTTGTATTCAAGTTTGGGGTGGTTGATCTCGATGAGCGCCGCGCGGGGCACTGAAGCTGCAATATAGCAGTGGCCCATGCCCGCGATCGCCAGTGGCGCCTTCAGGAGAATTTCTGCGTATTTCTCCTCTAAGACGTTTCTGCATGTGATGACGTTTATTTCATTAATCTCAGAGGCCAGGTTTCTGATGAGCTCGAGACCAAGTTCACTCTCACGTGGCGCCATGGTGATATGCTTTGGTGTGTGCTCGTTGAATTTGGCGCGAAGTTCTGGATGGAATTTGGGGCGAGTGGCGTGAGAATTCACGGGTTTCATCGGTGCTTTAGTAGGCGTCTGATTCAAGTAAGCCAATGCACTGCTAGCAGTCCGACGGCTTGAACGGCGTAACAGGCAAAGTGCGGCCAACCCAAAAAGCCCGGCAGGCGCGGATCGCTCATGCTACGCGTGCCTCGCCCCGCTCCCACCTTCCCTGAGGTATCTGTGGCAAGATATGTTCACAGGTGCCACTTGGTTAAAGCAGGGCAGCTCTGCAGACGACGTGGCGACGTTCATTGCCAGTACGGGGATGCAGACCAGGAACTCAGAAGTTAATTGGATAGGGGGAGGTTGGGCACAAAAATAAGATTGGCTGTATCTGTCATGTGCAGGGCTTTCGCTCGTCTGTTTTACACCACGTTACTGTGGGTGATTGCATACGCACCTCCCCAAGCTGTATGCAGATCACTGCCTGTCCCCGCTGCCCGAGCCATCTTGTGGCTTGACATTAGGAGCAAATCATCTTCCTATACGGGTACCACGTAACTCACCTTTGCTCTGCTCTGGACGAGAAAAGAAGAGACCAACAGAAGAAATACAAGAAGGAAAAAAAACGCGGAAACCAAAAGCCCCAAACAGCAGTCTCAGTGTCTATCTAAAATGCCCCAAACAAAGAGCTTGGACAATGCAAGTACCCGACTTGACCAGGAATGGTCCGAACTCAACAAACTGCGTGTGTCTAGATCACGACTCTCGCAACTGGAGGACGATGTCCGAGAGGAAAACACCAGGTCTATCTCCCAGGCTTTGAAGGAATTGGCAACCGCGGCGCCGATGATACTGCAGCAGCTACAGACTTCCGATTCAGGCTCGTGCTCGCTGATTGAACTCCTCAATCTTCGAGACAAAACTGCTCATACAATCTCCGATAAGGACCCGGTATCATCCAACCCAGCCGGCCGTTTCCAGGAGGGCCGAGAAGATGAGGATGAGACTGAGGACATCGAGACCCTAGCGCGCTGTCGGGAAGCAGCACAATCGCTGGCATTACGCACGCGGGAAGGGCTGCAGCGTGTGGAAGAGCTCAAGCACCGGAGCGCTGAAATTGCCTCACGGTGCAAGGGGCTCTCACAGCGCGCCCAGGAGCTTCGAAGCGAGGTTGACAAAATTTTGAGAGCTGCAGAGACGGAACTGCGGGATAGCGAACGCAAACTTGAGCACGGTAGTGAGGAGTATAACAAAGTCGAGGCCGAGCTGAATGAGGTGAAGCAGGTTTTAGATGAGAAAGAGGGAATCCATGCGGTGTTGCTACTAGTGAGTTGTTTACCTTGAGCTCGTTAGTCCTCGTCTTCTGTTGTTTTCAAATACTGATGCGGTGTTGTGCTTCTAGGGCCGCTTTATAGGCCGGGCCTTGTTTTTCGTACCCGGCACCGGAATTGTCACCTTTGTCTTGGGTTTGGGAGCTTCGTATGTTCTCCCATTTCCTCTTCCCTATTTTCATTGGTGCCATCCCCCGGCGGAATGCTAACGAGCCACACTTTGGCGTAGCGCACTAAAACTAAAGATCGACGAGTTGCAGGCTAAGAAGGAACACTGCGAAAGTGTAATGAATGGTGCTAGAGCGCAAGTGGACATATTGAAGTCCACGGTCGAGGCAATCAAGTCAGCAGAACTCCGCGCCCGGGACTTGGCCAGTGGTTGTAAGGATTGTTGCGTTTGGTCAAAAGGCGAAGAACAGAACGCAAAACAACTGAGTACCCATATGCAGAGCCTTGACCGGGCGGCTGCTCGTGTGGCTACTAGGGCAACAAAACTGCGTGATAAGACACTCTTTTCGGACATCTCCTGGGAGGAGGACTGGAATGAGTTATTAAAATCTGTCGATGCGATTTTCACCCAAGTCTGAGGGGGAAAGCCGGGAATTTGTATAAACACAGAAAGGCGCAGGCCATTCAACTATTTCAGGAAAATCCCAAATCTGCGGTCGCTAATAGCTTTGAGTCGTGGGAAAATATACAAGATGTAAAAGCGTAGCGGTCGCGACTAAGGCTTAATTGGAGCCGAGCATCTCCAGTGACAACATCTAAAAGCTCCACCCCTCCAGAGGATGGATTCTTAGGGCATACCGCAAGAAGTTTTGAGTCGTATGAGAAGACCGCGGCCATATAGCCGCTGCCCTCAAGCGAAAACTGGCACTGACCAGTAGCAACGCACCAAACCCTGAGGGACGCGCCGCCACAACTACGCCGAGTCCACCCTAGCAGCAGCGTAGAGTCGAGCGAGAAGGTCAGAAAACAATCGTGATTGAAGTGACGTTCCGAAAGAAGTTTGGGCCTGCCAGTAGCCGTGTCCCAAAGCGTCACTACATAGGACCTGTGTGCCGTATCGGCTGGTCCATGATCACGGGATATTGTCGCTAGAAACGAGGAATTTGGGGAAATGGCCACGCCCATGACTTTACCGCGATGCTTAAACACATTTAGACGGCTGGCTGTTGTGGCACCCCAGACCTTGACAGACTTTCCGGACATAGGTTGCAGAGGCCGATATCCCTCAGCCACCGCCAAAAGCCTCGGATTGTCGTGTGAGAAAGCGATAGTGCCACACAGACACCCGTTGTCAATGGTAATGGCACCATCAGGATTGTAAGGATCCCAGATCTTGATAGGAAAATTATTGCGGGTCCCTGACACTGGGGAAGCCGCTGCTACCAGCTGCGCGTCGTGCGAGAAGGTGGCCAACGAGATGGCGCCCACAGCCCCAGAAGTGTATATGAGATCGCCCGTTGTTAAAAGCCAGACCTGGACGCCATTCGAGGCTGTCACTACAAACAGCTTTTGCTCGTCTCGATCATGGGCTGTTGCCAGCACCTGGTCGGGAAGCTTGATTGTGCTCCGACATGTACCAGTCGTGGTACACCATACTTGTGCCTTGTTACCCGCGCCAGATTGCTGTATTTGCAAGACCAGCATGAGGCTCAAGTCTCTGGAGAAAGATACAGGCTCGCTTTGGTCACTTTGTTTGAACTTGTGGCGTTGCTGACCCGTGGCCGTATCCCAGAGTCTGATGAAGACCTCCGAGTTCTCTTCCAAGGAACCGTCCGGCTTATCCTTGGTGGCTGGGTTCGAGCCCGCCTCCATGGAACGGTTGGTAGATGGGTCCTGAGATTGGGTCCCGGGAGTGGTATCCGTAAGCAACGCCGCATCGGAACTGTTACATTGGGGTTGATCTCTTGTCATGCCTTGTTTCGGTGCCGCGTTGTGGTATCTCAGTTCGTCTCTCAGTATCGACACGGCCTTGTCTACTTCTTCGCGCACTATATCTCGTATCTCGTAGCGCAATGCTTCCCGCTTCTCCATACTCGTCGATAATTTGGGCGTATCCTTTCCTAGAGCTTTTGTTACCTCTTCGGACACGATTTTCCTAATTTCGCTACGAAGGATCTCTTCTGTTTTGTAAGGAAGAGTTTGCCGAAGCACGGCGAGCGACGCTGCCGTCGCCTCCTTGAATGGTGGCTCGCCCTTATTTGCCTCGAGGACTTCCATTCGATACTGTAGAAGCTTGAGGTCGGATGCTGGCTGCATGTTTGCTTCGTTGCGAGGCCTCTGGGTGGCCCGGGCTTCATCTGGCGGAATCCGGCGGAGGAGTGCCCTAGCATACGCGGCAGCCGTAACCGCAGCGTATCCTTGCCATCGCTCATTCTTGTGCGAGTCCGAATAGTCGCATATGCCTCGAATGACCAGGCAAGGGAAGTGATTCATGAGCCCTGCCGCCTCCATCTCGAAGCAGAGGACGGACTTGCTGCTCACAAGCTTATCCCGAAGCGTGGCATCTTTGATGAGTTGGTTTGCCGACGCAATTAGACCATAGTGGATTACGGGGTCATTTTCGTTGTCGGTTCGCGGCCTTCTTTCTATCCAATGTGCCGGGTCGATACTGCATACTTCCCCAGAACAGTGGACAGAATGATCGATGTGGGAGTAATATAGTCTGTCACTGTCTTTGTCCGGTCTGCAGAAATCTTGCTTGAATTTGATCTTGTCGAGGATGGCATCGATATCTTTGGCGAGTTGATGACCGTCCGACACATGTTCGGCTCTGAGCTGTCTAACTGCTCCGCGCAAGAGCGGGGGAGGCTGGTTCAAAAATCGCGTGTTGAGAAACTTCTTGTTTTGAATTGCCTTGCCAAAGTCGTACTGGAATACTGCGCCGTCTTGATCGGTGCAGCTACTGACAACAATGTCGCCCAGTCGGACGTCTCGCTCCAGGGGCATGGGAGCTCCGCCCGCGATTCCAACCACTAGCCCAATACTGATAAAAGGAAATTTTCTCGACATATCGCCAGCCACACTCGCTGCGGCTGCCGTGCCGTATTCTCCATCGGGTAGGCAGCCAATGGCGACGCTATGGCCGTTAATCTTCCCAAGTGTGAAGATGCTGTTGCCGCTGCGCACCGAGCCTGGGTCTATGGTATCGAGCGCGGCCCGGGCGGCGACATACTCGGGGTCCACGGCGCAGATCCAACCAACCGTCACGTCAGACATGGACGTGCTCGCTTGAGGGCTCTGGGAATTACGGTCGCTGATGAGACTTCATGTTTGGTGTTAATGCCAGGGGAAGAAAGGAAGGGGCAATTTACCTCCATGGTTTCGATAGCCAGTGCGCAGTTCGTACTAGAATGTTGGAAATGTTGGCGCGGGCTCCTTTTGATCATAGGTTTGGCGTCAGGTTGGGCAGGGGAGTTTGATTTATTAGGCAACAGCGAGCGACTTCATTAGAAGAGGATTGGCGGGGTTTCGCCAATCATATCTGTGTTCTTCTGGGTACGTTAATTGCTTTTTTTTTTTTTAAAAAAAAAAAAAAAAAAAAAAAAAAAAAACGGACTCCAAGCCTTTTTGCGATGTTCAACCATACTGCCGTAAACCGTGTGTCCCCAGAAAAATCCAGCTACTTCTGGCGTTTGCAAAGCTATGTAGGAGGTAGTTTGCGGAACCTTTTTGAGTAATCTTACCTATAACTACGGAGGTTTCTGATTTATCTATGTGCCCGTTTAGCCTTGGCTCTGGGTTTGTGTGTTGTCACCATTGCTACTTAGTACTGCCGCTGCAACCACTGCCGTGCCCCTAAAATAAGCATCCAGTTTTTCATGTAGGTGACATCGTTGCAGTTTATGTCACAGGTAGTGCTGTGATACCCGTATCTGACGGCGGGAGATGGACGCCTATCACGTGTTGATTAGATATCATCTGTAGATGGGCCGCACGGCGGCCCATGCTATACCCCGCCATCATCGATTGGGGCACTTCAGCCCCAGGTCCGGAGCGACACTCTTATACTCTTATACACTCAATACACCACACTTTATGTTATTCTCGCTCTTCCGCGCGCATTAGAGTATCACGCTGCTTCCGGCTATCTGGAAATAATTTCTCTAGCGCGTTGATCAAAGCTTGATTGCCATCCGTGATGTGTTCGGCCTATGGTGGTGGTTAAAAGATAAGAAGCCCCTCTAATTATTAGCCAATCCCACGTCGTCCGAGTCTCGATATGCAGAGCCACCTAGAATACTAGAAATGAGGTCTTCTCCGATACCACAAAACAACCTTAATAACAAGAAGCATGCCGATGCCGATGCAGTACCCTGAGTTGTTTCAAGCAGTACTGAGTCGGGGAAAGTAGTTCCCCGATCACTTGGGCCCTCTGATCAGAGGGCCGAGCAGGCCGTCTTGGCCCAGGGGCCCCACATTTTCTTGTATTTAAGACTGTTCAGACTGCCGTCCTTGGACGAGGGAGATGGAATTTGACAACCTTCGTTTTGCACCCTACCTTTGACCCGACTTGCGGGTGTTGCCTTGCAGGCAAGATGCTCTCCCTCTGATCAGAGGGAGCTCTATCTACCTACTTTGTTGCGGCCTTCGCCCTCCCCTCTTTTGTTGTTGTGTGTGTGGGTGTGTGTTCCTGCACCATTTCAGTACTTAGGTTAGTCCTACGTGATTCATCAGCGTGTTCCAGTTGAAACGAAAGTTGCAGATATCTTGCTTCGTGTCTACAGTGCGGGAAAGCGCTCGCTAGGAAGTATATGCATAGACCGTGCCGTCGTGTGTTGCCCTTGATAGCAAGGTAGATAGGCGCGAAAGTCCAGTCACAAACGCTTGAGCGCCTTCGTGAAAATATCGTCGGATTCGTTAATCTTCTTTCACAAGCGTTCCGCGCCCAAATCCAAAGCCGTTGCGCTCGCTTCAATTATTCAAGCTCTTGTTGAAGTCGTCCTCCTCTGTTCGTGGCTTTTAATTAGATAGGGCCCCAGCCTCGGTGTCAACCTCCCAGGGCTCGGCGTGATTACTGTAATTGTCATCCGAGACGAAATAGAAGTCTTCGGCCATGGCAGAATTTAGCGAATCGCTAAACCCGCTAAAGTACCTAGCCGGTAACTCTCTGGCGTTAAAGAGAGGGACTTCGAGATAATCAGGATATCGTAACTACTGCAAATTAGCAACGCTATATTAAGGTGGAAGACTGACCTAGGTTGTTTCTTTCCAAGTGGTTGGACGCAAGTTGAGTGCCTTATCTTTACTGGTTCTGTTGTTGCCTTGGTCCGCGAAAACTCTGTTGTTGGCGTAAAACAGCCGAAGCGGTGAAATTGGCCGGGGACGACTCCCTAGCATGCGTGTAAGTGGATGGCCAACCCCACGCGGAGGCGTGGCGGTTGGAACATCTACATTTCAGAGCCAAACAAATGAACTATACCACGACAGCTGTCATTCCACCCTGGGTGGAGATTAATGTAAGCGATAAATGTGTGTGATTTTGAGGGCAGGGAGTAACTCTCTCGGAGAATGAGTAGCACAGGCCACGGGTTGGGGGGCAGGCTTTCTGCTCCCCTCCACTTCAAGCTCTCTTTGAAGGCCGCTATCAAGGGCGCGACTCACCTTTAGTTGCCCGGCCGTTGTCTTAATCAGCACTCCATCCCTAACACTGGGCCAGGTGGCACTGTCAGTGCGACTATGGGTATGAGAACCCGGATAGTTCGGGTATTAGGTATGAGAACCCGGATAGTTCGGGTATTAGGCTTCTCCCCGCAATTGTCGCACTTTGGGTTGTCGAGAGCTTAGACAGCGGAGGTGTGAATAGGCAGAACTTAGACGCCTCCGCATCAAATATGAGGATGAGGCCCCCGTCCGTCCACTTAGTCTCAAGAAGGTGCGGCTGGCGGCCGGAATCTCCGGGGAAGGAGTCGACGCCGCTGGCATCGACATGCGTGAGGTGTTGCCGGGGGACCCTCAGGACATGTGGGCGAAGGTTTGTGGGGGAGAGGGGTTCGGAGGTCAATGCCCTCTTCCTTCACCAAGCTGATTGGTTTCTGTATACTCGATGGTGATGTCGCCTGGTACCCACCGAGGCGCGGCATAGTATCCAGGAGGCAGAAGCGTCTCCCTCTATGATCGTCTTGAACAGATGCTTATCAGCCTTCTCCTCAAGAACGCTAATAGTGTGAGCACTCCCAAGCCCAACAAAGCGGCTCAAAAGGTTACCGTTGAGCTCAAAGCCTTCCAAACGCCGATTTTAGATACTATTGGTGAAGATGCGATTGTGTGGTCGACTCCGAGGAAGGCGAAGGATTGGTCTGAGCAGGCCAGAAAATTCGCCACGACGATCAAGGCCACGCCAACTGATCGGTTGTTTCTCAGAAAGGCTGGCAAAGTCTTAGATGAAAAAGCCTTCGAATTGGCCGCCTGCAAGCGAAAAATACAGGCCCTGGAGCAGGAGGTGGAAAGGTTATGGCGCACGAAGAAGAGGAAGGTCACCGAGGATCCGAACACCCTGTTCGCGAGCATCAGGACGATTTCTGATACGCAGAGACTAGTTGGGAGGCAGGCGATTCAAGATTCGGATTCTTCGGAAGAAGAGGATTCGGATGATGCCCTCAGTTGTATAAAAGTTGTGTGAAATAGATGTTTTGAGCGTGGTTGAAATGCGTGGTTGTGGTTGTGAGCAGTTTTGGTGGCCTGTGCAGGATCAGGTAGTGTGCAGCTTCCCCCCCCTCCGACTTAGGCACTAGTGCTTTTCAAAGAGAAGAGTTCCTTAGGTATCGTGTAGCTAACTCTTGGAGTATTGATATTATCTATCGACACTTTAGGATCCTCAAGCTATCCCGATGTTCGCGGACAAGGAGGACAATGGCCCACCACCCTTGGCACAGCGAAACTCAACGTCTAGAAGTCCAGGATGCCACATTTCATGTTGGTGGCTTATCCGGCGAAGTGCCGAACGCAAGTACAGTACAATAGCCACACCGCAACTAAGTCGTAGCCGAAATCCCGACTAGAGCCCAACACCGACTACTCCGACCGCTATTCTCCCTGTTGTATCTTCCTTGTTGGTGGACGCCATCCTCTAGATATCGTCCAGTGGACGGTAATACTTACAGCTGAGTATTTCTCGCCCCAGGGAAGTTGAACACGGCCGCATGTGCATGTCTTATATGCGGCCGATCTTGGAGGTGACCGACCCCCTAACGCGCTATTCTGTTTATCATCCCACCAAACGCGCGCAATGGTTCCCATCATTCGGTTGATGTTGTTGTTGTTCCCGCCGCCCGACAACAGCACCGCCGCTGGCTGGGCCGCCATTGCTAGCAGCACGGCCGTTGGCGACAGGACTGGAGTTGACAGGGACTGAGGAGGCGGATAGCTCTCACCGGAAGACTACACAGGTGTGCCTGGCCTACTTTTAAAGGTGCTCTATCAGGGGATACCAGGAAACCCAAGCGGGAAAGGTGATGCCGACCATCTTCAAGTAATTAGGTGAGATAGCGTGAATGGTTAGCTACTTGCTCGTCTTCGCTCAGGATTGGCTCGAGCGGCGCTCTTTCAGTCCGGACTCCACGGCTGGCTCCTTACCCACGGATACGATAAGATACTAGAAGCAAATGGCAACGCGGGGGAGAAGAGGGGAATGTGATTCTTATAGATCGTTGTTTTCATTCCGCTCCGGTAGCCGTGAGGGCTCTGTTCTCTTATCTCTTCAAATGATCGTGGCCAGATGCAGTCAGCCATGTCTTGATCCGTGTGATTTACCTAAGGTACCTATGGATGCAGGACCTGCCTAGACATTGCGAGGAGTTGGATCAAAGAGGGAATAAACAAGTCAGGGGACAAAGGCGCCAGAGGGGGGCGTCGAGAAAGATGGTTGGGCTGCTGCCTCGTTAGTTGGAATCGACAATTGTGCGGCTCAAAGAGAAGAAGGCATAAGAAAAGATATACTCGGCGCTACGCTCCGCGGCTTTCATGCACCAAACGGTGGCTTGGAAAACGGTGGCTTTTGATAAGATAAACTTATCGTGGGAGCATTTTCGCTGACGTAATCCGTGTAATCGGCTGCAGCGCTGTAGATCTTCAACGATAATGAAATTTATCAACAATTGTGGCTGGCAAACCCCTGAAAACGCGACTTTTAGCCTCTTCGCTTGTTCAAACCCCTGTCTACCGATTTCTCAGCCGTTACGGCGTTGCCTGTGTTGCTTGAGGGTATCTACAAGTTGGTTGAGGCTCCTACCGGCACGTATTCGTAGGGTTCTGCATCTATCCACTTCTACCCACGCGACCCTCAAAGTAGATAGAATAGATGTATTAGTAAGCCAGACCGAGATAGAGTTGATAGAATAGAAAGCTATTCTATCAACGTAGATACTATTCACGTAGATGTTCACGGCTTGGCGGGTGAAGGATGTTCCGACAACAGGACGCTCACGATTTCTGAACACTTCTACCTAGCCATGAGCCGGCCACCTCATGCAATGCCACCTTCAGCTTGCCGCGATATTTCATCCTCAAGCGCCTCAATGCCTGCATCTCGGAGGGCGATTCCATCATAATCATCCATCAATCCGGCCTTCACCCACGATCTAATCGCCTGAGCGGCAGAGATCACGTCAGTTCCAAGCCGTGTCCGTCGTGTCGTGACCATGCAGCCAGCAGCTGAGAATACTCTCTCACACTCGGCTGACATCGGAGGGACGTTGAGCACGTCAAAGGCCATCTTTGCCAATCGGGGATATTCGAATCGGCGGTCCACCCAGTACTTGATCGGGTCGGCCTTAGGGGTAAGGTATCTCCCCTGGACTGAGAGAAGCCAACGATCCAGTTCATCGACCGTTTGTATAGACGATGACTCGCTGCTGATTGTACTGAGGTTGCGTTTCCGGTAGATGGCTCGCTCCTCCTCATCAAGATCCGAATGATCCATATCTAGAGAGGCCGGAGATAACACGCTCCACCGAGGATCGGGGTCACGCTCTTGATATTGCTGTTCCCAGAGACCACGCACCATCTTCTCTGCCTCAGCTGCCCATTCACGCCCTCTCTTCTTGGCGGCTATGGCCTCGATAGGTGAAAGGCCTTGTTCTAGCTGATCCTGGAGGGCGCCGGTGAGGTACTGGAGACCAAATCCGGGATGGAGGACGGTGGCTGCGTAGTAAATAGGCGACTCAGCGATCTTGGACCAGTATTGGTCAAGCTTGTCCCAAGCAGCGTTGACACACCCTTGATAATAACTCGGCGCTGGGCGAGGTTTTGCAATATTTGCAACAAACACTATGAGTACCGCATTATCTCTTAGGCGCAACAGGTGAGCCCGACCTTGCTTTAGCGGCACTTGCCACCGAGCAACTGCTGATTCCATTTACCCCGCCCCCGACAGTGACGAAATCTATGGAGCGACGCAGTTGCGCAGCTCAGTGAAGAGCTGAGAAATATCATCGACTTCGACCGTCTAGAAAAGCAACAGATCGTTTCCGAGCTGCTCACACAGACCAATATCGCCATCCAGCACTGCAAAGACAAAGCCTGGACGTTCCAGAAGGAGAAGAGCGGCGAGACGGTCATTATTAGAGACGTACTCGGCAAAGTAGTGAAATGGATTGACCATTTCAAGCAGATCGGAGATATTGCAGTACAGTATGATCCTGGCCACGCCGCTATGCCGTGGGCGTTCGTTCGTTTTCTTCTCGAGGTGGGTCTACTGGGTGGATTCTGGGTGAGGAAGTTACCGCTGACATGCGGCAGATCGCCACCAAGGATGTCAAGACCTTCGCTTCCGTCGTTGAGAATATACCACCGATAGCGGAGCTCATCTGTCGCAGTGCGCTTATTGAGGAACTGCTACTGCGGTCCCCATCGCCTACCGTGGACGAGCTGCGGCAAGCGCTGGTCCTCCTCTACGTGAGGGTCATGGACTATCTCGCTCGTGCGAGGGCGTACTTTCTTCAGCGTACTGCCAGTTAGTGAACGCCCAACCCTATCAAACGAGTGACACAGAACAATGCCATTCTCCGGTTGCAGACGACAGAGAGGAGCAAGACGAGATTTCTGTTGTGGCGCCGCAAGCACAGGAGGGTGTGGCGGGCATACCAAGGTTGTTGGATGATGAAAGCAACAACCAACATGAGCGGGCGAATACCCCGCCACCATTGCATCTGGAAGCGGGGGCCGCTGTAGTACCCGATGATGTCGCTCTTATCCACCGTACAGCGCAGGTCCTGGAACTGCGACGAATCCATGCAACTGGATTACAAATGTCCTTCATTTGCGACGCTGATGGTAATGAGAGTGTAGCTTGCAATTCATAGAGCAAACCGAAGTCATCCTCCCCTCCATCCTCATCGCCATGGCCCGTACTCGAGCCCAAGCAGCCGCCCTGAAAGGGCTCCCATCACCGGCGGCAAAGGGCCAAGGTACTCATTCTTCGCAGTGCCGAATGACACCTTCCGCTAACAGTTGCAGAAACACGACCCCAGGGCATCCAGTCTCGACAATATATAAGAGAGAGTGTGTGTGTGAGAGAGTGAGAGTGAAAGTGAGAGGGTGAGAGTGAGAGAAAAGGGGAGGGGGGGAGAGGGTGAGAGAGTGTATGTGTGTGTGCGTGCGGTGTGGTATGCCTAGACATGGAGGGCCGAGGCATCGGCCCGGTGCGATAGATGACTGGTCCTGGCTCTGATGCAAATAATCTCTCTCCTTGTTGGTGCTCAGAAATAGTGCTCGGGAACAGAGATAAGAAGGAGGTGCCTGCCCCTCCCGTCCTTGAACAATTTCTTTCCCTCCTTATCTTGGAGCTTCGAGAAATATACTCTTTGGTTCAGACAGAGCCTTGCGGTCATTATAGAAGCCGACATCGCCCGGCTCGACGAGGCGAGATTGCCCGTCCACGTCGCATACTGTGAGCAGCACGCTGGCGATAAGCGTGGGAACCGGCCTGACACCGGCGCAGTTTTGCATCGACGCCGATCCTCGGCTGGAGAACCTGGTACGGGCTTCGGTTGTGGATCTGACCCTGCTGGACGATATCCGGGCGCCCAATCTCGCCCGCCGCTCGCCGTTGGTCGGCCGGGTGGTGCTGGATTAGGTCTGTGGGCGTGGCTTGCTCACCGGCGAGGCGTGCCCATGTCGCTAACCACTATCCCGCTGGACTTCACGCGGCGGCGCAACCTCGCCGACGTACTGTTTCTGCCTACCATCAACGGGACGCGTTGCCGCACGCGATCTCAAGTAATCGAGCACGACTGCAATGCCGGGCTCAATTCGCACCTCCTGGTCGCCGCGCAAGTACGTCGACGGCTCGATTAACACCTACCCCAACACGGTGGCGGTGTACTAGACAATGCGCGCCACGGGCTGCCAAATCGAGGTCTGCGACATTGCTAACGCCGTGGCGTCTTTGTGTCGCCCCCCTGGTCCGCCATCGCGAAATCCTGCTGTTCTCGAACAGGGCGTAACCGTTGCCGGCAGCAGCAGCAGCGTGAGCGCTCTGCGGGCGGCCGAGCTGTGGCCATTCTGCACGCTCGATGTCGGCTGGCTGTTCACGTTCTACCGCGACGGTGTGATCACCCGCGACGATGAGGTGCCATCGTACCGGCCCGGCCGACGAGGGGCACCGGCCACCGAGCGAGCTGCTAGCCAACTCCTGGTGACCCTGACCGCCGCGACGCTGCTGGAGAGAAGGAAATATACGGGGCGCTGTTCGGTGGGATCGGCATCCCGCGAGTACGGTGGTCCGGGCCGGAGTGCGATTTAATCTCTTGATCGTTTACCCTGCCAGGAAGCTGGATATCACGTTACTTCTGAGACTTACCCCTGACACATGCGCCAAGTCGCGCTTTTCCTGCTTACCTTGAATCCAACTATTCACCTGCACTTGCAACACGCTTGCAAGAACCCTCCACTAGCATCCCTGTTATCGCTTTGTACGGTGCCTCTGTAAAAGCCCTTTGCTCCTTTCAACGCCCACTTAAAGAGGGAATTCTTTCACGAGCCCTCTTATTAATCCGCCTAGGTTCTGCCGCCACTGCGATTTCCATCCTCACTTTCGCAGGCCTCCATTCTAAACCAGGCATCAGGCATCCCGATTTTGGCCGATTCGCCCTGTGGTGAACGCGGTACATTGCTTGCCAGGCAGTAGCAGGCGCGGTGGCTTCCCGTACAGAGCCGCCTTTCTCTCGCCACTCTCTTCCTCTCGCAATCTCTTCCTCCCCATCGCAACATAGCGTTCGCAAGCTGTCGAGCGTCACAGGTTTTCCGTCCCCAATCGCGTATTCTACCGATTCGGCCCATTTCCATTCTGTCAAGATTCCGCGTGCAACCCGCACCCGTCGTACCGGCCAGACTCGCACCATTGCCGTGCCGCCACCTGTGCAGTCGCGATGGCTGCCCCGCTCATCGGCGTACGTAAACCCGCCCATCTCTCGTTCGGCACTAACACTGTGCGCCAGATGGGCCGCAGCGAGTTCGAGCGCATCCAGAACAAGGCGAAGCAGCAACTCGACGACGAAAAGGACCCCACAGCGTGCGACATAGAGACCATGGCGCTCCAGATCGCATGGCTAAACCGGCGATATCGCCAAAAGAGCGTGTATTTCGCACTCCTCAACGTGCCAGGTATGGACATCGCGGCTTTTCCGCCCCATGACGTCGACGAGGGTTTCCTCTTCTACTGGGACCAGGACGGCATATGGTCGGTGGCCCACATCACTCGCCAGGAGGCTGAAGACGAGGTCCTCATGTTCGACGGGATCAGCAGGCTGGCCCCTCCTGCCCAGGACGACGAGGAGTTGTGCATCCAAGACGACAAGGAGAGGAAAGCGCGGATCAGCTGTCTGACTGCCGCAGTCGAGACATGGCTGATCGGTATGGGCAGGTGCATCAACATTCCCTTTTGGGACAGCAGCAAGTTCAGCGATCGGGATGGCACGCTCTCGGGCACGCTGTGCCTCGCATGGGCGGAGGGGAGGCTTAACAAGTGGCCTATGAACCTGACGTGGCAGGAGGACAGAATGGAAGCGGCTTGGGTTCCTACCACGGACGACCCCGACGAGGAGGCGGAGATGAGCAAGGACGGCGACGGCGACCAGCACTGGAAGCATGTCCTCTGGCTCCGCGCGCACAACGCCCGGTTCGAAGAGCTGGCCAGGGCATAAAGAATACAGTGGAGACTAGGGGAGAGAGACGTGGTGAGAGCCTGGAGATGCTAGGAGGTCTTGCTGGGCAGGAATTGAAGGACTGGGTCATCAAGAACACAGGTTGGAACAGTGGTAGTTCGGTGCACTGGGAACCCCGACCTTTGGTCGCCCTGTTGGCGAGTCTGGCTCTCCTGGACTGACCCAAGTGCCCGCCCTGGCCCGGATCCTGGGCTTGCATCCCGGCCCGGATCCTAGGTAGGTTGCCTGCCCTGCGTGGAAGCCAGTGAGGGCACTGGTCCTTTTCCTGTGGCCCGACATTCGGAACTTCGTTGAAGTTCCTCCAGGTGTCACGGGACCGAACCTCACACTAGATCATGGCTCATGTTGTGGCACGTGGTCCGCCACGTACTTAGCTCAGCTTCGCACCCTTAGATAGCTTGCCTTTTCACGGCACAATAGAGATCATCACCCTACTGTAAGCTGTGCCCCGTGATACCAGGCATAGTTCCTCCAGGCACTCCTAGAGTTCCTCCAGGCACTAGCCACTGGAGTCTTGTAAGTCAGTTATCTGAATGGCCGGGGTTAAAGTGATGTTCTATGTATCACGTCAACTTGAGCGGCTGGGGGGTTTGGAGTAAGTCTGAATGGCAAGGTGTTTCAGACTCTGAAACACCTTGCCAGAGGGGGTGAAGAAATATGATTGGTTGAGGTTAGAATCAGCACAACTCTTATGACAGCGATAAATCGAATTACCTGGTGCATTGCTCCGTGGTTTGCTGGCGCCGCCACTTACCGCTTTCGATATAATTCTTCTATAAACCCAAAGCCTCAAGCAATCATCCTAGTAAATGTTTTCTTTACCGTCTCGCGTTATATAAATAATTTCCCCCAACAAAGATCAAGATAACCACTGTAATACGTAATATGAGCCAGAAGTGTTTCCGTACGTCATTTTCTCTGACTTCTCAACGTGATCGTCAGAGGACGTAGCTCTTCATAGTTCATGTGTCACTCTTTTCCTACATCAAGATCTACACAGAAACGTCATTAATAGAAAGAAAAAGACCTTGAAAAAGCTAGAACACCGTGAATAGTCTAATGTAAAGTTATAAATGAAACCATACCCCCATGCCGCTCCTATAGCAAGCTATAAAAGAAAGAAATAAGAGAGAGGTTAAGAGATAGATTTTGCACGGAAAAAGGGAAAGTGTACTCCATTCTACAGTCCTGTTCAAGGATGATTAATACTAAGATGGCGACCCAAAGAGCCAATTGCTTGGGTCCGAAAATAGCCAGACACTGAGCAATACTCTATAAAGTGGTATAATAGGTATTGCCATGATAGTTGGCGCCCTTTCCAAGAAGCATCCGGACGACCTTCTCGTAGCCTCCAGCAGAGGCGGCCTGGAGTGCGTTGCCGTACTCGCCACCCCGCGCATTCACATCGGCGCCCTTCTCGAGAAGCATTTGGACGACCTTCTCGTGGCCTCCAGCAGAGGCAGCATGGAGTGCGTTGCAGTACCAACCACCCCGCGCATTCACATCGGCGCCCTTCTCGAGAAGCATTTAGACAACCTTCTCGTGGCCTCCAGCAGAGGCGGCATGGAGTGCGTTGCCGTACCTGCCACCCTGCGCATTCACATCGATGCCCTTCTCGAGAAGCATTTGGACGACCTTCTCGTGGCCTCCAGCAGAGGCGGCATGGAGTGCATTGCCGTACACGCCACCCCCCGCATTCACATCGGCGCCCTTCTCGAGAAGCATTTGGACGACCTTCTCGTGGCCTCCAGCAGAGGCGGCCTGGAGTGCGTTGCCGTACCTGCCACCCCGCGCATTCACATCGACGCCCTTCTCGAAAAGCATTTGGACGACCTTCTCGTGGCCTCCAGCAGAGGCGGCCTGGAGTGCGTTGCCGTACTCGCCACCCCGCGCATTCACATCGGCGCCCTTCTCGAGAAGCATTTGGACGACCTTCTCGTGGCCTCCAGCAGAGGCGGCCTGGAGTGCGTTGCCGTACTCGCCACCCCGCGCATTCACATCGGCGCCCTTCTCGAGAAGCATTTGGACGACCTTCTCGTGGCCTCCAGCAGAGGCGGCATGGAGTGCTTTGCCGTACTCGTCACCCCGCGCATTCACATCGACGCCCTTCTCGAGAAGCATTTGGACGACCTTCTCGTAGCCTCTAGTAGAGGCGACCTGGAGTGCGTTGCCGTACGTGCTACCCCCCGCATTCACATCGGCGCCCTTCTCGAGAAGCATCTGGATGACCTTCTCGTGGCCTCCAGCAAAGGCGGCATAGAGTGCGTTGCCGTACTTGCCACCCTCCGCATTCACATTGGCGCCCTTCTCGAGAAGCAGCTTCACAACGCCCTCGTGCCCTCTCTCCGTAGCCCATAGCAGTGGCGTCTGGTTGTTAAAGCTCTCAGACTCCTTAGTGAAGCCTGTATCTTCAACTAGACCATCCATTGCTATCAGTACCTCGTTATCTGCTTCCATCCAAGCAGTATGACCGGAGTAAGTGTTCCTGCTCCTCAATGCCATGGCATATAACTCGACTGCCTTCCGGAGATATATCCTAGCGTCTTTGTATCTTTCCATTCCATTCAAGAAGACTCCGAAATTCCATAATCTGATGGATTTGGCTAGATAATCTTGCAACTCGGTCCACGGCCCTTGGGGACGACCTTGACTGATTATAAAGGATTCATAGTCTCGATCTTGTTTGTATTCAGATACATCCCAATCCCAAACAAACACAAACTCTATTGGAGATGATATAATAGATCGTAGGCGTTCCGGCAACATGCTTTCTGTCTCTATCAGGGGAGCCGCAATTACAACGATTGCCGAATAACCGTTGCATGGCCTAATAATAGTAGGCTTCGATGTATCATGTAGAAGACAAACAACATCCCCTGCGTGAATGGATTTTGCAGTGGCCTGGAGAACGAATCGAGAGTTCTCATATTCTTTGGTGTCGAAATGGCCAAGTGTCTTCCAAGCAATGTTGATGCTCTGCACATCACCTCGGGCATTGTTACCTTCGACCGAGGATACTTCGCCGAGGACATGGCCTTTGCCTTGAATCACTGCTACACCCCGCTTATCGCATGTACCCACAAACACCAGGTCGGGGAGGCAGAATTGGATAAGTTTTCGAAAGACTTCCCCCCATAGTTTCGTGTAGTCGGCTACTAACCCTGCTTTCTTAGGGTCATCAGAACTCATACCGAGTAAGGCATAAACCTTGTCGAGACGTTCTGTGGCTTCGCGGGTGTGGTACATATCCACCAGCTCACCTAGAGGGTGGACGTTGAGAGAGAAGGTACTCGGCTGGCTTGTTTCGGGCTGAGTCGCTTCGGACTGATCTGTTTCATACCGAGGCCGGAAGATGGCGTCTCTTATAAGGTAGGTTATTGGAAGGATCAGACTCCGTAGATCTGGGCGCGTATCGTAAGATAGCCTCAAAGCGTCGATACCTGAGCAAAATGTAAATCCATCAAGTTCTGAAGGACCACATTTGATTAGGACATTGCGAGCTGCGGCAACCTCTTGAACAACCTGGATCGGGTTGTCAGCTAGGTTGTGCATAATCGTTTGTTGTTTTGCACGTACCCAAATACGTTGGAACCAGGGCCGTTCAAGCAATGCAATGATGGCTTGCTGAGTTGGCTTGTCGATGGTCTGGAGTGCGCGCTGTTCCTTGGCGGCCTTGCGTAGTGCTTTAAATGCTTCGCCGCTATCCCTTGCCGCCTCTCCGAGCCAAACAATGACGCGATTAGCGTAAGCATAAATCCTGGCCATTGACTGAACCTGCCGTCCCTTCTCGTCATCGTCTTCCTGGTTGATGCAGACGGCATCTATCCATATGACGCGTTCAAGGACGCGATCTCGAAGCTTTGATAGCGCCCCGTGAAGGTTTGCGGTGACGAGCAGGCGGCGGCCGTTTCTGGCGGAAGGAGACACCGAAGAATCGTCACCTTTGTCGTCCGACTGGATATAGATTGGCTGTTTGTCTTTTTCGGAACCCCACACATAGGACAGGGCCTCATATAGATGTATTCCTTGGCCTGGTTCCTCCAGGGGATACTCGAAGAGCTGGCATTGAATAGGCGCTTTCATATCTCTGTGCGGTAACAGACGAAGCAAGCGAATATTGCCCTGCTTCAACAGAGAAGAGTAGCAGAATTTCTCTCCAGGGCTGCCGGAGGCTGAGTTCCCAGAGTATTTTGGTGGGGAGACGACACTGGCCCCCCGAAATCGCATCCAAGACGGTGCGCGTCGCCATGCTGGCAGTTGGTTGCCTAGACAGAAGATCTTGGCGCGGGGGGTGGGCTTCGGGAGGCTGTCGCTGCTGACTACCTTGCGATCATGTCGCAAGCCAGCTGGCTGTGGGGGGGTCATTCTAGCTTTCGTCTGGTTTCGCCTGGATGGATTGCCAGATATGGTCTTGGCGAAGCGCTGTTTAAGAAGGACAGGCTCTTAAAGAATGGTGCGCGAGTAATTCAGTGATGGATATGCGATGAAGTCGGCGTTGGGATCTAAGCGGTCTATAGACTGAAGGATGCTATAGAAGTTTCGGGGAGGATGCTAAATTTTTGGGCAGCCCAATGGTCCGTATAGCTGTCCCGCTCCAGGGTTAGGCCGCCTGGTGGAGCCACTTTAGCACCACCGCAGAAGCACGCCATGCAAGCGATCGGCATGTGAGATTCGTTCGCAGTCACAGCCATGCGTTGCTGTCTGCGAGGTGGAGTTGAACGTGGCACCTTTCAGGTGCAGTCCCGCTGAGCATCCGCGACTAGCCAATAAAATATGGAAAAGTTTGCACGAATCGCAAGAAACAATTACCAAAAGCACCAGCCAACCAAGCAGGATTAAAGACTACCGCGACAGGCGACATAAAAGCGATCCCTAGATACCTGCAGATTGAAATACAGGCCAGCTGTGACCATATCCGGGTTGAACAGTCAACTAAAACCAAAAAGCATTAAGTCTACGTGTTCCATTCCTGAGCAGGCACGGGTACATACAAGTGCCTCAATCTCCTAAAACAATACAAGACCTCAAATCGCAGACCATCAATCGCGTATCGAAACATGCATCTGGGGAAGGCGGTCAAGGGACAGAAACGCCTGCATTGACTATGGGTCCTGTTCCTGTGTGGACATGGGTACATCTCAACGCTTTATACTGGGCCGTTGCCAGGCACTGGACAAGCCTGAGGGAAGCCCTGTCGACATTTGGTCAAGAGCCGCAAGCAGAGATGCCTACTTCCAAGAAACTGGCTTCAAATTGTCGTATATAGCGGCTTACCGGCACCGCGGTCCCATCCTCCAAGATCTCTGCCTCTACAACTATATGTCTTTTATGGTTCTAAAAAAGGATCGCTCTCGCTGGAGAAATACGATACCGATTCCTTTCCCGCCCACGTCAACAGCTTGTACAGGCTGGGGTCAGTATCTTCGAACTCCCGGGAAACTGCAGTTCCTATCTTTGATGGCAGTGTTACAGACAATTTAGGCGAACAAGATGAGAAGTTTGTGAAGAGGTAAGTGCTCAACGTGATTGAAGGTCAGGGAGAATGCTCAGAGAACCATAGGAACGCAGTTCTACACCTTGCCCTGTTCGTTCCATGGGAAAGGTTTCAGGACGGGCCAGCGGATGACATACCGAAACTTTGGCGATCGTTCGAAGCCATGCTCAGCGACAGAATTCGGTCCCACATCCGGAACATTGCATTGCTACATGTTTCGGCGGAAGACGCCCGGACCAACAGCAAGCTGCAGAACATGGACCAGGATTTCGAGGAGGTTGTAGACACGCATGCTTTTGGCGATCACGATGATGAAGATGACTTCGGGCCGAATGGCGGAAAAATCGACACACAAGACTATTACGATACCTTCTTAGGTGTTTTATCCTTAGCCTGTGAAAGCGAGATTAAGGAAATGTCCATCGGTTCGGCGCTGAGATGCTTGGGCGATAAGGCGGGAGCGATCGATATGGAGCAGGATGACGGTATCGTCCTCCAGCGGGGCCGCCAATTCTACACGACTCTGCAGGATATCCAAGATCCTCCTTTCCGGAGTATAGGACTCCTCGGCCAAGAAGAAATAGATGCGATATCCAAATTCCAAAAGAAAGAAGATGCCAGCATAAAGGCAAATATCCAGGGCAGGGAAGGTAACAAACCATCTGATGGGAGACCCGATGCCTCACGGCGACCCACTGAGATGGTTGAGGCTGCAGTGATGCGTGTTGAAGTTGGCCCATATACGTCATACGTCGACGCCGCTCTAAATATAACAAGGCAGTGGACCCTGAATAAACTGCAGTCGATGGCAGTGTTGCTGCCGGCAGCGTTCCTCGACCACCGCGGCACACGACTGCAGGAAGAGGAGGAGGAGAGGCAGCACTTCTAATACGTCGACCTCAGAGGCGTCCACTCGAGCGGCACGGCGACACGGCCCAGCTTTATGAGCCTGTACGTGCAGCTGTCGAGGGCGGAGAGGTGGAGCGGGCTGCATCTCTTTCGGAAACCTGCGCGCGGCGACTTTATCGAGCCGAAGAACGTGCTCGACAAAGACATGAGGGACGCCATCCTCAAGCTGGAAAGACGGGGCGAGGAGACCCGACGGCGCTTCGAACAAGACCACAGAACGAGACGTGGTTTCGGGAATGGTATGCCATGGCCGAGGCAGCCCAAGCCACTGAAGCCGGCGACGAAGAAGAGGACGCGTCGCTCTGGTGTGACACCGAGGCTTCCGAGGCGGGATCGTGACACACCTCTTCACAGCTGCTCCTATAGTGAAATATACCGCTCCATAAAGCTGTCAACTCTGAGGCCATCCTTCCTCCCTCTCGACCCGAAATAAACTGATTTGGCCCCGGACCCGGGGCCGCCCCACAGGCGAAGGACATTGAGCGAATGACGAGCGGAGCACACGCGGGCAAGTGGCATCCTGCCAGGCACCGGCCTTCCTGACTGACAGACCGTGATGATCAAAGCAACAAAGAACAGTGTCAGAAGTACGAAGACAGGGGGACAACACTGTATCATTGGTGGCTATAACAGAGAATCTCAAAAGACTCCCATTCACAGTAGAAGTCGGAACCGATACCGGTCTGAGGCGAAAGAGGAAGGAGAGAAAGTGGTCCGTGCTTGGGAAGGTCATGGCATTTCTCGCCAAAGGAACCTTCCGGAAGGTAGTTCCTCCAGGCGTATATAAGATAAGATTAAGGTACATTCGGGTCTGCAACACATCGCGTTCGCAAACCACCCACCTGCATCATGAGCCGATCCATCACACTGCGTTACCTATACTACTATTTGAGCCTATTGTTCCTTATTTCTTCCGGCAGCAGGCTGGCTCGAAGGCGCCAACGGTTCTGAGTGCCGACGTGTTGAGGATCGGAAGCACAAATTGGAAGGACGAATGGGGACTTTCTTGAAGCTTCACGGTCCATTCTCCCCGAAAGGCTGGTACGTGAAACGTGTTGCCGGGCCCGAACGGCCCGTCGCACGGCGGTAAACGCGGGCCGGCGGCAGATCTTCGGGGTCTGGGCGAGCCCAGGCCAAAGCCGTTACGGCGGCCCCCGCTGAAGTGCCTGTCAAGCCACGCTGCTTCCGCTACGTCGTCACCTGGGCCGGACCCAGGCCGTCCCGGTCCCGCACCCCGTGCCGACGGCTGGGGTGTTTACTTTGGAATTTGGAGGTAGAGTCAATTGCTACAAAGAGGACTTCCAGATTATAACGAATCTCATTCTGACTGCTAGACTGCATGGCGAGGCAGTTTGGCGAAGTGTACAACAGATGAACCTTTAGCATGCTGCTTCATCAAAGTATGTCGGTCCGAGCTGCTCACTGGTCTCAAGCCACTTGGCAGAGTATCACCGAAACACATCGAAACGCGCTCGACGACGGATTGCAGTTCCTCCATGAAGTCGTCTTTTCCTTGCTTCTGTACCATCAAACCGCGCTTCCTCTTTCGACCTTGGCCGTTCGGGCTGATTGAGCCGAGAGGTTGGCGACTGCGAAACTCTGCCCGCTCAAAATCTATAACCATGAGAGTCCCGCTGATTGCGTCGTATAATATATTGCGAGGCTCTGCGTCGACATAGAGGACTTGCAGCCGATGAAGTTCGGTATACGCCTTAGTTGTCAGATCTATAGCGAGTGTCTTGTTGATCCCGTCGATGCATCTGGACAGGGGCTGCCCGGCCCAGCTAAGAAGCAGGAAGTGCTCAAACTCACGGCCATCAAAATAGTATGGCAGAACCAGATCTATCAGGCCAAGGCACACAGGGACATGGTTTCCCTGCGTATGGTGCATCTGGTCGTAAATGTCCTTCTCATGTGATAGACGCCCGAGGTTTCCCGTCTCTACGCCTTTGGCAACAAGCGTGTATCCGTAAGCCGACAGTCGAACCTTGAAGAGCGAGCCGACAGACCCTGACAAGTACAACGGGGTAGAATCCGCATCAAGCCCGCGGTCTTTAGCCAACTGATCTCGAAGGAAACGCAGGAACTCCACCTGGCTGATATGTCTTGATCCGTGTCTACCAGCGTTAGGGCAGGTCTGGTCTATTAGTCCCCTAGATACTACCCCAAAGAGGCATTGATACATGCAGTACAGCTGGTCTCGTATTCCTTGTTGTATCGCCCCGCCCTACTGCCCCCCTCCTCTGCTATACTGACCTCCTCGTTTGCCGGAACTGGTGCCAGACGTCGCAGCTTTCCTTCCAGAGCGAGCTAGCCGATCCACACTCGGGGAAGGAGGTATACATTCTTCGTCATCATCATCTCGAGAATAGACTTTAGTGACGATCTAGGAGTAATACAAACAGGTCCGAATCGGTGAGCGTTTGAAGCCATACCAACGCTAGGGTTTATATAGGGAAACGCGACGTTTGTCTTTGCAGACCGATAGGGTGATTTTGCTCAGTACGTCATCGTACTCTATAGCCCAGGTATCAAGGTCCGCAGTAGCGTCGTGCCAGGACAATGGAGGCAGCGACGTACAGAGAGCTTGGACGATAAAGGCGAAGACTTGTACAACGGCCGTACAGTGAAGCCTGTTCTCGTCGTTATCGAGAACGTCTTGATTCAGCACGTACACGTAATAGTAGACCATAGCCGGGTCATCCAGGATATACAAAAAGACGAAGGCCTGCCCTATACAGACATAGCCGTACTAAATGCCCTTCCCGACCATATAGGAGAAGAGTTGGGTGACGACGGCAGTAGCGAGCGCCTTCGCCGCGAATATAAAGTCATCGCCGTCCCTATTGATCACGTCTCGCTCTGGTTGGATTTCGGACACCAGACCTATAACTAGCTCGTCCTAGCTCAGCTTGTACGGCGCCTTGTACTCAATTGCTATCGCGGGGATGTTTGCGCCATCCGATGTTCTATATATACAGAACTGGTCCGCCCGATTGCCCTTGCCCTTTCCTTTCGCAACACGGCGAGGTTTGCGGACCGCTACAGGCGGCTCGAGCGCTGCCTCCCCTACACTACCCCCGGAGAGGGGCGTACGCTCTAGAGGTTCGGAGAGACTGCCATCGACGGTGCCGAGATTTGTATAACTCTCGAACGTCACGGTTCCACGCAGGCCAACGCTAGCTCGAAGCACCGGGTTCTCGTATACCGCATCAACCAGCTTTTGCACTGCATTCTCAACGGTGTCGCGCTCGTAGTACCAGAGGCCGTGTTCGCTACTGAAGGGTCTGATGAGAGACCGCACATAGTCCAGTTGGTGTTGGGATGGGAACGTATATCGGGAGGCGAAGGACGGCTCGAAGAGTTGGTTCTAGATTTCCTCTTGCCTTGCTAGAAAGTTATCCTACAGAAGGATTTGCCAGGGGTAAACTCGACCGATAGGATTGGTGGTGTCGCCCTGTATGGTCAAGGAACGGTCGGTAACTACCTCGATGGCAAGACTGAGAGTATGACAAGCCTCAAGATAAGGCTCTAGTTGCAGTGGCTGTGCTTTTTCCGCGATTTCTTCTGCTCTTTCGCGTCGGCGTTGCTCCTCTTCGCGTCGGCGTTGCTCTTCTTCGCGTCGGCGTTGCTCATCCGAGGCACGGCTCTCGGCTTCTTCTCGTCGGCGTCGCTCTTCTAGAAGAGCTTGTCGCAATCTCGCAATTTCGTCGTCCATCGCGATCCAGGTGAAAAGGCCCTGCGGTATAGGCAGTGATGATGCGATATTTGTTGGTTTGGGACTTTGGGGCGATCCCCGCCCGGCGGGCTCCTGTCGTGGTCGACATAGCAACGGCAGCGAGCTGGCTTGTCACGTGGCCAATCCAACACCTGGACATCATTGGTAGAGTGTTGCGTTTGCAAAACACGCTGACCGGAGCAAGACGCCGAAGATTATCACGCGGCATTTCCGCTGAGCTTGTCACTCTTTACTCGGCTATCAGCTCCCCACCGCTCATGGGTAAGAAAAAGAACCGAGGAAACCCTCAATCTTCATCGATTGTCAACGGTTTTGCCGAGTTGGTGGCCAATCGCATCGCTATACAGCTGCAGGAGCAGAAAACTCCACTCCAAGAAAAAGTCATGACGGAGTTTGAATCAAGTCTCATCCAGGGCATTTCTAAGTTAGCGCATCCCTCCGATTCGCATGCCCAGCTAACTCGAAGCAAGATTGTTCAATAAAGGAGACTATGCGGACGTAACAATTCACCTCGGCCATATCAAGCTACCAGCCCATGGCCTAATTCTTGCTCTCCAGAGCCCTTACTTTAAGAAGGCCTTGTACAGTCATTTTGTCGAAGGAAAGACGAAAGAGTTCTTCTACAACGATCATCTACATACGCATTGGAGGGTCATCGAGTACATATACACTGGAAAGTACTCTGACGATATAGACGAGCTCGGCGGCATTCAGGGTGAGTTGCTTTTGCCGAACACGAGTTTAAGTGCTAACAATGGCGTAGATGACGATGAGCTGATGAGGCCTGTTCGGTTGTACGGTCTGGCGGATTACTTCTACATTGATGGACTGAAGAAATATACGCTCGGGAGACTGCAAACGCTGCTTACACAGACTAGAGAGGGGTTTGCCGATTGTATCAGGGGTATTTACCGCCTGCATGCTGGCCCTGGAAATGAGATGAGGGCTCTTGTCGTTGGCGTTGCGTATTGCTACTTGATAGAACTCATGAAGGAAGAGGGATTTAGGGACCTTGTCCATGAAGGCGGCGATTTTATAGTGGAGCTCTTTGCAAAGGTCGTTGCTCTTTGAGGCAATATACGCATTCCACCTTTCTCTCCTCGCGGCTCGGCGCGGCCGTTCTCGGCGGCGACGGCGATACGGAATCTCGCGTAGCCCTTGAAGCCTAGCGTCCGGCTGAACTGTGACCGCCGCAGTTAACATCCTGGAAAGCTCGGCGAGGTCCATGCTGGCGTGGGCCACGGTATCCGGCTCTACAAGGATCGTCTCGGTGACCACGCGCTATCTCGGCAATGCTTAACGACATCGCGATCTATGGTCATAGTCCCAGATTCTTCATTCATATGACGGTACCGGCATCGGGCAGGTTCCCATAATTGACACTCACCCGGATTGGGTAGCATCTAGCTCTGCATGTCGAGGTCCAGTTCGACGTCATAAGCTGGGCCACCTTGAACCTCTTGCCCTCCTTGTCGAACCGCAACCACTTACCGCCCTCCCTCTCGGCAATAAAGAACTAGTAGAGAGAGAAGTTCGGTTCTATCAGGTCGCCGAAGTAGGGATATCAGGGCACAGTTTGAGGTTAGCCGCAGTGCCCGTTGTATTGGAACTAGAGAACTACACTACTTGATCAAAAGTTAGAAATGCAACTTCCGTCAACGGGTTCCACGCGGCCTCTTGATACTGGTAGGGCCCGGGCTCCTTCGGCTCGATCTTCCAGGCATAATCAACCTAGGCCAATCACCGAGACATGGGCTTTTCTGAAGCCGTGACCTCCCTCCCTACAACAAAGAACTATTGACCAGTCCATCGCAAAAGGCAATTATATTACATGACAGTCTACTATATATTAGGAAGGGCAAGCTCCAGAGACATTTATAGGTGTACGATTCTACACTTGGTCTTTTGCCGTGGACGCCGCCAGGCTCTCAAACCACGTGGAGGGGAACGTTGCTGCTCCAGCTGTGGATCCGATCCGCCGGTCGATCTCTCCTCCTAAGGCGCATTGGGACAACTCGCGACGTATGCCTGGGTTGGTCCTCGCTGTGCCTCGGTCGACCCCGGCCGTGCCGTAGTCGATTCTCGTTGTGCCTCGGTCGATACTCAGCCTCTACAAACTCAATAGGCCAGTCCTTTGAGGTGTTTCGAATCACCGAAGCCCTCCTCTCGTCTGTGAACGCACGGTCACCACATGCTTCGATGATTAGCGCTAGAGTACTCAGCGAGGAGAGGGTTTATACCAACTACGATGCACTTGCCCGGCATGAGGACCTTATGGCTTAGGGCCTTCTCGAACGAGTAAGGCGCCTCGGCCTCGGCATCGACTGTCCTTCTTCAGGATAGACAGCCGACTAGTGGGGTCCTTCTTGAAAAGGGGGATCCGTCGTTTGGGGCTTTGGGTAGATACACCAGACCAGCATCACCCGCCTAGGGTCGAGATCCTGGAGAGCCTTGAGCTGATCCGCGACCCATTAGTCCTGATCGTTGTGCTCCAGCCTCCACAGCAGGTCAATCCGGCGCGTGGCGTCGCGGAAGACAGGCGCGGCCGCCGGGGCGGCTGCGAGGCCTACGGTCGGATCCTCGTCCAGGTTGGACCGGCTGCGGACGGAATCGTCGCAGTCTTGCGCGCTGCCAAGTGGAGTGCCATCGGGAGGACAGACACTATACCCATTCCTTTGGTTGTAAGGATCACGGTCTCATACCTATACAGCTGTAGGTCCTGTCCGTACGGGCCGTCTAGTAGCATCCGATCTCCCTTTTCGATAGCCTGGAGCTGGCGCAAGTACCGGCTCTGACGACCCGCGAGGATGTGGAAGGTAACAAGAGTATTGGCGAGATAGATAAGTGGTTTAGCCTACTACTTTTCGTTAGGACGACGTGGCTCGGAGAACAATGTAGCTTTAAATACACTCAGCGCTTTCTACGCGTCGCCCTTCAAAAAGAGACCCCCGTTTTCTATAAGGACACGACAAATTCCAAAAAACTGCTTTGCATCGTCTTCGCATGTACAATGTAGTGTTCTCCCAAGATTGTCATACCCCGTGTCACAGACACCGAGCCTGCACTCAAGCGGTGGCTAAGTTTCATCAGCATTATACCCGACTAAATTCCATTAGGGTCAATACTTACGGGGCTCTCAGGCTCCTCGCTCAGACGAGTCTGGCGCTCCTCCTGCTCTATCTGTCTGGTCTCCGAGTCGGCCGAATCTTGGATAGTATACTCAATCCGACGAGTACTTTCCGCAATGGCAGACATTCTACCTCTAGCAATGAAGCAGAGCATATAGCTCCTCGTATGAGGGCGATACCTCAAGGGACCTCTGTCCCGCCGGCAGTGTCGTCTATATTGTTTCCTCAGCTGGGCGTCATTTGCCATTGAGGAAGATAATAGGGCAAGCCCCTTTCTCCTGAGCGCGTCAAGGTTTTTCCTTCTACGCTCTATAGGGCAAGGCGCCATTTTCTGAGGTCGGGTGGCACCCTAGCCAGGAGACTCGGACGTATTTTTCAATGGTTGTGACGAGCTAGTTGACATCTTAATGGGGTTCGGGGTCTAGAGAAGGATGGTCGTGTCTAGTATATAAGTGGTGGCTGGTAGTTGGATGTAGCTGAAAGCTGAGGGAGAGGGTCGTCATATTAGGGAAGAAAAGAAGAAGAAGTTGAGAAACTAGAGGAAGGGGGATTCAGACGGATTAAGCAGCCATCAGGAGCCGGATAGGTTGCACGTACTGGTGTACCCTGCCTCAAGTTGTTGGCGATCGGAAGTGGGTTCTTCCGAAGCTGGTCGCATCGCCCTGGTGGTGAGGGCGAGTCTATGGGCTGGGCGAGGGCAAGGTCGTCGTGGCCGAGTGCGGAGGAGCTAGTTGTTCCCGTCCACGTCCTCCAACGCCTCCCGGTTCCACGGGTCCATAGCGAAACTTCACCCAGTTTTCGTCTCAGCCGCGTTGTCCACCAACTGGCCCCACCGGATCGCCGGCCACGCCGTTGCCCCCGATACCGCCGCCCCTTCCCCAGCCGCCGCCGCTCTCTCCCTCCTTGTCCACGTCCAACAGCAAACGGACCGGCGATTGTTCACACTCTTGTGACCTTTGACGATGTTATATACAATGGTTGTAAAGTTTCGTCTCAGCTGCACTTGACTACGAAAATGAGCCGAGATTATAAAAGAAATAAATCTATAATGACGGGGAGAGGGTGGCAGGTTTGATATATTTTATCCCTTGCTGATGATCGGGCTTGAGACAGCTACTAGCCGCGAAAAGGATTGTCGAGGCACTCCCTTCTATAAGGCCCTGTAGCGCTAATACAAGGCTCTCGGTTTGATGGCGAGGCGATGACAGTGGGCATAGTTGGTTTGAGTGGGGTTGAGCCCTATAGGACTGGCATAACCTTGGGCGGGCATCGGCTGCTAGGTGGGGCTCTTGCAGCGCTTAGCTAGCCAATTACCTCCGGTACCGTTCTATCGGGACCAAACGTCTGTCGATCAAATCCTTTTAGTCGACGGCCACCGAGACCCTCCAGTCTCCACATGCCCGTTGCATTCAATATTCTTCGAACCTGATTTGAGCGCGAAGTGCGGGTCTTGGTGGACATGCCAGCCCAATCCCGTCGGCCGGCGTTCCAGATACCGACTCACTTCTCCCTTCCCGTCAATCCAGTTATACTTTCCAAGTGATCAGCAGTCGTAGTACATTGATAAGCTTCGACTTCAGGCCACATCGTTATTGACTGGAGGTCTCGCGTGGCGATTTGCATGGTCACTAACAGAGGTCACCGTTTCATTTATAATATTGGGCCGACTGGAACCTTAGCCCTAGGTTGCCCGGGATCCCGGCTCTCGGATACGGCCGGATCCGGAGCTACGCCCCGAATGACCCTTGGCCAAAGTCGGATCCCAGTTCCAGGCACCTCCTGGTGCCCGTTCCCGTAGTTAGAGCCGCGAAAACAAACACTATATACATAAGTAGGATCCCGGATCCGACCACTACACGAAGGTGTGGCAGTGATGTGGCAGTAGCTCCTGTGATACCCGGCTCAAGAATTATCTATCACCTGGGCTTCGTGCAACCGAGGCTGTTAGACTTGTCCGTTAACCAATTGCCTAACGCCCGTCACACAGATCCGGGTGGTTGTAGTAGTTCTTCTAGGCATTCTCAGCGGCGAGGTGGCTTGGGGCTGCACTCTTCTAGGTTACTATCTCATCTAGCTAAAGTATAAGGTCGATCGGATTGTCGCGGCTGCTCCCTTGACCACTATTATCCAACTGTTCGTCGTCTTCAGTTAAATCTACTAGGACCCTTGGTATCGATCTAGCGTCCTGTAAGTACGGCTTGTCGATCCCAAGAGCGTAGTCGCGCACTTGCCTTCTATTGTTCCCGCAGTGACGTGCCGGCTGGCGCTCTACCAAATCCCCTACCCAGGCGTCACAGTCCTACTCAACCTAGTAATCGATCACGTTGTCCCAACTCTTGGCTAGTTCAGTAAAGTTCACAAACACCACTTTCCGAGCCCGCCGTTTGTAAATGACCTTCGCGAAGTCCCTGATGAGGAGCTGAACCCCGTGCGTCGCGAGGCTCGTTCCCATGATAAGAAGGACGTCCGGTCGAAGCGACTGGTCATGCCGTGCGATAGCGGAGATCGACTTAGCTCGAGGGTCCTGTTCATCGTAAAGCACGATGTCAGGTCGAAGCTTCCCGATTGCGGTTACGCGTTTCCCTTCTGCCTTTCTGTCGTCGGATATCTTAGTATAGCCTGGGCAAGGAGGCTCCAGGCCTAGAAGAGTCTCCATTTCTCGGCCACCCTTATACCAGCTAAAAGTACCCGGATAGTTGGAACATCGAAGACGGTGGAGAGATCTATAGAGAAGAACACATTCGACGCCTCGGCTATCGTCTTGGCATCGTCGTTCATAGCCGATTCGGTGAACGCGTTTCAGCCTGGACGTTCTACAGAAACGAGATCGACTTCCCAGGCCCTTTCTCGCATCGGTCGAGAGGCCAACCTTGTCTTCAAGGCAGTCGATGTTCTGGGTGTAGTCCCGAACCAACTTGCTAGAATCGCGCAAATCACGGATGAAACGGTATATTCTTGTCGAATTGGCGTTCTTAGCGGCCCGACGTATATCGGCGATGCGCCTGTAGAAGAGAGGCTTCCTCTCCAGATCGAAGAGGATAGACGAATGGAAAAGACGACGATAACCTGAGGAA
The DNA here is from genome assembly GCA_022530565.1 of Madurella mycetomatis. NCBI lineage: Eukaryota > Fungi > Ascomycota > Sordariomycetes > Sordariales > Madurella > Madurella mycetomatis. The sequence goes on along the minus strand of JAJTVB010000003.1, from coordinate 4,968,484 downwards.
TAAATGCCATTTTTTGATCGAAAGGCCTAAGACTGGTGAGAGATATATATAAGAAGAGGTCGTAATACTTACAGGAATGCCCGCGTTTGTACTGATGCCAGCCCCCGTGACCGTCACGATCTTGGATGCGGCACCGAGGAGGTTAGCGATGTTTTGCAGGTAGTGATGATCGTTCGGCCGCACGCGGGTGATAGTCATCTTGCACCGAGATAGCGGCATATAGCGGGTAATGATCAAGAATAGAGACTGTAGAAGGATGGTGAGAGATGCCCCTTCGAGGTACCGGGGTCGGTAGCTAGGGAAGGCGAAGCGACGGACGAGAGGGGAAGAATGAGAAAGGAGAAAGAATGAAAAGGGAGGAGGACGGGGCAGAGAGGGGATTATATACCCCGGAGCTCCAGGCATCTACACCTTGGGCCTCGCTAGCCACGGGTTAGCCCCTACAGGCTGCCATCTCGTCCCTTACTACAAAAACGGTATCTTAGATAGATGTATAGCGACGTCTCGTGGCCGTCAGAGGCTAACGACGCTTTTTTTTTGTATAGAGGGACGAGTTAAGCTGCTCTCGAGCCAAGATCGGAACGGCATGCCCGGGAAGCAGGGCACACATCTATAGAAGCGACTTTTTTGGAGGTGAAAAGGGGAGTGGGATACGCATGGCGGCACCTCGAGTGCCCGAATAGCACCAACTCCTCCGATCTATCCCAAGGATTATCGTTAAAGAGGGAGCAACCAGCTACAATCAGCCGTAAGATCGTTCGATGTGGAGCTACATAGCCAGAAAAGTGCCGGTTCTTTCCAGAAAGACTATATCCGGGCTTCGGCCCTCTTTGCCATACAGCGGTAGGGGTTCCTAGAACTGGTACGTCCGGAGGTATTGACGCTATAGAGCTGACTATATCTGCGAAAGAGTTGGCAGGGTTGCTTAGCCTGGTCTTCTACGGCGGTCGGAGCGGATAGCCGGACCAAGGAGTGGCTACATAGGTCACTTAGTCCCGGTGTCCAAGAGCCAGCTTAGCGCAGCAGTCGAGATATCTCAGGGCGAGTTCTTTCTTAGGGGTAGTAAACAAATGTCACCTAGTTGGCCCGGAAACCAAAAGGGGGCCATATCTTGCAACAGCAAGAACCTTATTGGATGATGATTGCATCTACCTTTCTTTCCGACCGTACAGTTCGTTATCCTCACTTCCCCACCTCTCGCCGTTCGGAAATACAACTTTCCACGGCCTAGGGCAGCATTGGCTGGTAATACTACATGAAGTCTCCCCCTTTATACTACCCTATCTATACTAGCTCCACTAAACTTAGCCACAACAACCTTGCCCTCACCCGGATCATAAACTCGCCCTCACCACCAGGGCGATCCGGCCAGCTTCGGAAGAACCCACTTCCGATCTCCAACAGCTTGAGGCAGGGTATACCAGCACGTGCAACCTATCTGGCTCCTAATGGCTACTTAATCCGTCTGAATCCCCCTTCCTCTAGTTTCTCAACTTCTTCTTCTTTTCTTCCCTAATCTGACGACCCTCTCCCTTAGCTTTCAGCTACATCCCACCACCAGCCACCACTTATACACTAAACACGATGGAGTCTCACGGTCTCCCCAGTCTTGATCACTATAACAGAGACGTCGTTGGAGGCATTTATAGCCATCCTTCTCCGGACCTCGAATCTCATCGAGACACGAACACGTCCGAGCCTCCCAGCCCGGCTGCCACCCAGCAACCCCAGACAATAGCGCCTATTATACCAGCATTCCTTCGCGCTCAGCGTAGAGCGGACACCCTTAGCGCCCTCGGGACAGCTACCGTCATCGACCTAACCACTAATAGCATCCTTGAAGCGCTCGAGACAGCTCCCGTCATCGACCTGACCAACGACGACACCCCTCCCAGCCCGGCTGCCACCCGACCCCAGACGATGGCGCCTGTCACACCGGAACACACTCGCATAGAGGACACCCTTAGAGCCCTCGGGACAGCCCCTGTCATCGACCTGACCAACGACGATAGCCGTCCTAGCCCGGCTACCACCCGACCCCAGACAATGACGCCTGTCACACCAGCATTCCTTCGCACTTAGCGCAGAGCGGATACCCTTAGAGCCCTCGGGACAGCCCCTGTCATCGATCTGACCAACGACGACAGCCCTCCCAGCCCGGCTGCCACCCGACCCCAGACGATGGCGCCTGTCACACCGGAACACCTTCACACTCGTATAGAGGACACCCTTGAAGCGCCCGGGACAGCTCCTGTCATCGACCTGACCAACGACGACAGCCCTCCCCGGCGCCGAGGATGGGAGCGCCTTGTAATTCGCCCCATATCGTTGACGTTGAAATCGAACGGCATTGAGCGGTCTTATACGTTGAATAATGGCCGTTGGACGGACGGTGACAGGAGGCTCAATAGGCGTATTGATCTTCGCTATATCGTCGGGGTTGTCCTAAAGCCTAGTAACGGGTATCCTGTTAGCTTTCATTTGTTCCATAACTCTCGAGATGGCTTCACCGGGAAATATAGAGAAGATGAAACTGGAAGAATTTCACTTGGTTCTAGAGAGATAAGGGCTATGATCTAGCAGGCGTGGAGGAAGGGTAGGTTTATTAGCTCTATATAGTTTCCTAAGTAGTTGACAGTTCTATAGTCAATCTGATCTATTAAAAAGGGGGGGGGGGAGGAGAATAGGTTTGTTAGCTTGTATAGTTTCCTAAGTAACAGTCCAGTTTATAGCTGATGTAAACAATCCGGTCTCCTTGTTGCATTCGATGTCCTCAAATTTCGAGCCAGTTGTATAGTCTCCAGCCACTTAGCCACGGTATTGAGCCCTCAACCGCCGTCAGCCTGCTCAACCAAGTATATACCTATACTAAGAGTCCGCTTCCTCCATATTAGAGAAGAGTTGTCACGGGTCAGGGGGGAGGACGCGTTGGCTTAGCGGCTTCTTGCATCTACTTCTTGCAAACAAAACATGACCCCCATCTAGTCAGATCAGAACGGTTGCACCTACAGTTACTTAATTGTGAATAGGCGGCTATAGAGCACTACTTTAGTTGCTCCCGATATACATTTTTGCTATCCCCCTTCTCACGGGACTAGGCTATACCCTATCTCATATATACCTCGGCGAGATATAGTGGAGGGGAGACGAGAGGAGGGGAAGGGAAGAAGAGTAGACGGATGAGCAAGGTAGATGTACTTGGCCGGGCGGAGAGGGCGATTCGGTTTCTGGAGGAGGATATTAAACGAGTGAGTAAGGAGGTGGAGGGGCTGAGGAGGGAGCGGGAGATGGTGATTGGGAGGGGGGCCAATGTACGACGCGACCGAATTGATGACGCAAATTCAAGGGCATCCAGCAGCCACAGAATATACTAGGCACGGCAGAGACTATATCCGAGACTTCCTCACCCTAACTACTCACACGCCTGCATATCATCATCAGCGGCACACGGCCGTCCTGCCCTATCCGCCTCCGCCTCCCCCGGAAACAGGGTTCTTAGACGCCCTCCGGGATTTAGCGTAAGCAGTACTGTTTCCGAGCATTCTGTATGCTTGGTATTCTGGTACTATTCTACTGCAGATCGCCGACCAGGTCCCCGCTCCGGCTCCGATCCCCGCTCCAGCTGCGATCCCCGCTCCGGCTCCAGACCGGGACATGCGTCTCGGCGAGCTTGCCAATCAATCACAGTGCGAGCCTCGCGGCCTATAGCACGGTACTTTCGTCGGGGTTACGATAATAGGTAAGCGCATATATCACCGCCATGGCGTAATGTCCGACCCGCGTACGTGGCAGCGCTTATACAACCCTCTATTAATTATGTTGACTCTAATATTGCGAAGGTGAAGTGCCTTCCCAAAGTAAAGCCGTTTTAAAAGGCAAACTTTAAATTATTATTGAGCGGTACGGATATCGTATAGCAAAGGTAAAAGTCGGTTTCTATGAAGTCCGATAGGCGGGTGGTATACCCGTCGCCTAAGGGCAGTCCTAGCAACTCTAGGCCGTCCCCGGGCCCGGGCAGCTGGTTTCCGAGAGGACCGAGGAATAGGGAAAAGACCGGGGCTATCGGCCCAATGAAAACTAAACGGGACTATCGCTTCCTTGCAGGTCAAGATACCCAGATTCTCTATAAGCTTGGAGCCAGGGTACAAGCCGATGATCACTTGGTCTAGGATACAAGTTGGGGATTGGACATTGAGATATCGAACTATCTCTAGATAGGACTGTCGGGGTTAGCTATATTAGAACATTAGAGTAATCCTCCATTCTTTATCCAGTACTTGTAGCGCACACATATAGGCCCATTTTTGGATATAAACACCTGTACCGAAACCTTCACCTTCCTACTACGACCTATACCGACGAAATGACTTCTATAGAGACTGCGAAGTTTGATGCGTCGCGTCGACCGCCTATACACTTTGGCGGCTATCCCCGCTATACTAGCGCGCATCGTCTCGCTCTATATACCTCGCCTATTGCGTAACTACGCAAAAGTAGATTCGTCATTACCTAGCGATATACCTGCTACTCTCACGATTGACGATCGAGCAATCAGTTTAGTCTTGGTTGCTTCATGCTTCGTTCGGCCGAACGGAATTTCCCGTCGTATGTATCACTAGTGAATAGCTAGAGATAGCGCGACAGGCACTATAGCACAGACCCAAATCCAACCCTATACACGACTCTCGCACAACAACCCAGGACAGGACGCGTCCATCGCAGTACTTCAATCTGCAGTCCCTAAAATGTAGATAACCGACCCAGAAACTCCTCGACTTCTCGAATCCCTATCGCCGCCCGAGCGGCACTAGCAAACCTATCTTCGCCAGACGATTCCCAAGCGCAGTTTGGGACTTCGCTAGCTTGGCATCCGATATCCGAATCCTTTGCAGTAACCGCTTGACACCGAGCATAGATGTCGGAATTTGCTGCGGACGACGAGATCCGATATCCTTCGGGGTTTGGATTAGGCGACGTCGTTGGCTGGGGAACTACCGGCATGGTCGTTCTCGACAAGTCCTCCAATACTGTTGTTAAGGTACCCTTCGACCATAACAACGAGGAGTGCCTTCTCCGCATGCAGAGAGAACGTGAGGTGTACAAAAGATTCGCACGACGCGGCGGCTATAAGGGGCTCTTATCTTACTATAGCGTCTTCGAGTCGGGCATCCGCTTGGAGTACGCCTCTCGTTACAACCTGCGGTTGCACCTTGGAGCTAGCGAAGTCAGTACCGTACAGTAGCTACGCTGGGCCATTCAGGTTGCAGAGGCTATCAAATTTGTCCACGACGCCGGCGTCATCTATGGAGACTTAATATATACAAACATCTTCCTAGATGCCCGCCTTAACGCGAAGGTAGCCGACTTTGCCGGGTCGTCAATAGATAGCTCCCCACTACTAGTTATTGTCACCAAGAGCCACGAATTTCTAGGGCCTCGCTTGTCCATCCAGGCCGATCTATTCGCACTTGGCAGTGTACTCTACGAAATCACGACCGGTCACCCTCCTTACAAAGAATTGGACGATACAAAGATCCGTGCCCTATATCTAAATCGGAAATTCCCTGAGACCGCATCTCTTGGTACAATTGGGACCATTATCGAGCAGTGCTAGCAAGGCAACTATTCCGGGGCTAAAGCAGTTATCGAGAAGCTACAAGGTATTGCTTCCATTCCATCCGAAGGGAACTCAAGAGTATAAATGTCATTGATGCTGACGCGAAACAGCATAAGAAAGCCGTACCCCCGTTCCTCCCACTCTCCACGGCGCCTTTGTGAAGACCGACATTCTATTTATCGTGGTTATCGCTGCAGCGGTCCTTTTCTCCAGCCGGAGATTATTAGTACGTATCCGCTAGGGACAGAACAAGGGATAGGAATATACTCACTACGAGCTAGCGGCACTTATAAAAGACAACGTGGATATGCCCCCGGCGACCGCGTCGACGCCATCTATATCACTTGGCCGTTCGTCCCCTTCGCAGGCGTAGCGTCTATACATATATAACCTATTTTCTTGGCTTCCTCGCATCGATCCCATTTTCTTATAGAGACCAAGTATTTCGGATTGGCCTCATAGTCATCGTACTTCACTTTCACTTCGAAATAGTAGTATATTATTTTGGGGACTAGAGTTGCTTTTGTAAACAAGAGGGCAGTAGAACGTCAGATGTTCCCCAAGATAGGCTAGAGCATATATAATCGAAGTGTTTATACGATTGCGAATGGAAGAGGTGCAAGTTACTAGGAAAAGTTTAAGGAAAGAGTGATTGTATAAGCGGCTTGGACAGCCGACCCGGTCACCTGAAGTTGGAGAGTTCAGCGTGCAATATTGCCTAGCGACTCCCCTTCACCCTCACCCCCACCTTTTGCCAGAGGCTGCGTACGGGGTAGCTAGTCGGCGAGGCTACAAAAACGACATGATTGGGGCTGCAGATTTGGTGACTCGCTGCATAGATGTAACGCAGATTAATCGGTATTGGGCTGGCCGCTACTACCCATATGTATGTACATCAGGCTATACCCGTATAACCGATATAGCAACAGATATATATAGGGGTAGAGGTTGTAGTAGATTAGAAGTTCGTAGACAATCCGGTTCTTCTAGTGGAACTGCTGAAGCTTCTCTTTACAACCCCGTCGGCCGGGTAGACGCGGTAAGGGAACAGCTCCTAGAAAGAGCCGGATGTAGGTAGGTCTTAGATCGAAAGGCTCGAGTGGTTGATCTTGGAACAAGGCCATACAGCTCAGGCCTAAGGGCGTAGAGCGCCATTCCCAAGGATTTGCTGAGACTAATTCAATTTAAAGCAGTCTCAGTCACTTCGTCACTAAGTACTATTCCGTATTTTCCACCCTCGTTTTTGCGGCTATCGCGGAACTATGGCGCTTGATATGGTGGGGTATGGTCTATACGTCTCACCCAGCAGTACCCCGCCAATACGACCGAAAACCAAAGATTTCTCGGGCACCAAGACTTCCCACCCTGCAACCAACGTCACGACCATCAGCCATGGCTTCAACGTATTCAATCCCAACGGAGGACGCAGAAGTATCTATCCGAGATACCGCTATCTATTGCCTAGAAGATGCCCTAGTAGGAAGTCAGGTTGCCGAGTTTAATAAAAGAGGTTTGCCCACGAAGACGGAATATAGCTTGGAATTCTGCGCCCGGAACACCCTAGACAATCAGGTCAGCTTGACAGCAGGACCATCTCTATATATACTGATATCTGATGCTTTTCAGGTCATACGGGGGTTATTGAGTCGATCCTCGAGCGGCCTCACTGGGGACTCATCAAAATATATAGCGACAAACTTCCCTCGGATCTCGCCTTTTTCTTCCACAATCCCAGGTTTTACCTAGACGAATCGCAGATACCTACTCTCCTCGTCCAGCTATGGAGCCCCGGGTCACAAATGGTTTTTTACGAAGGCGCGCACCGACAGGATATAGACCTAAAGGAATTGGAAGAGTGGGGATTACTCTGCATCATCTATTAGTCTCTGGTTAGAATGGCGTATAGCCAGGACTTCAGGGGATGGCGATAGTGGTTAGATAACTGTTCTAGTATGCCCCCAATTGTAGATAGTAGTATTGTTTCAACTAATAGCGCCGTCTCCAAATCGGGCGACGTAAAACCTGTCCCAAAGTCGCCTCTCCAAATTGCATTAACGCTTTGGGCGATTCTAGCAACACTACCTACATGTCCGACGTCCAGCGCCGAAGACTATCTTGTCGTCTACAAAGGAGATTCCGGAACCGAAGGTACGGCTAGGATAGGTACGGGTTTTTGTTAGAATTTGAACTGCTATTATACCGACATTCGAAAAGTACGCGGGCGAGAGATCTGGAGATACAATCGAGAGGTACAGGGGTCTAACATCAATCGCAGACACTCTTTTCACTTTTCTCTTCAACGATTCTACTTCTTTCCAGGTGGCCTTGGCCGGCTTCTCTATAATCGGGCCGGGTCGCTTTAGCCTAGGCCCTCTTCGCTACATACCGGAGATGCCGCGGCCGACGGTTGGGTCTAATAGGAACGTCAAAGTTCTTAATGCGGTATTCGTACTACCGTCTAGTCCCACGAAGACGCTACTCATTACGCTCTATTAGGGGGATCGAGGATTATAACGAAAACGCTCCAAAGAGGGTGCCTGACAAGATGATGCGCATAATCGGCCCCAACGCCGCCGCCTGTCGGCTGGAGCAAGGCTTGGGAAATCAGTCAATTGCTGAGGTCGAACCTGGGCAAGACGTAGGCACTAGCTACTATATCTACTGTTGAACTATATAATTACTCAAGCTAACGGAGATAACGAACGAAAACAAACGAATACAAGTGAACAAAAGCGAACAGATAAAAGAAAATAAGTATAGGAAAATAAGCTAAAATAGTGAAATAAGGAGAGACAAGCCAAGGTCCCCTTTCTGCTACTATGACAAAACCAACGAGGACCCCTGATGACAAAAACCCGAGGCGTCCGGCTCAACCAGTGAGCATACCCAGCTAGAGCCAGGGCCGCCAAATAGCGTCAAGAATGACGGCAGCTACTGGACTGGGATAGACCGCTTCGCCCTCAAGGTGATCACCGCGGGCTGAGCCTCACCTGTACCCTTGTAGCTAGCTTGGCCGGTTCTGTTTCTATACGTCTGAAGCATTTCTATAGCGGCCCCTTTAAACACCTTCGATAGGGTGGTCTTAGAGAACATCAATAGATGACCAAGATTCCCGTTCTTTGGACGACCGTACCCGTAACAGTGATACGTCTTCCCCCACTTCATCCTGAAAACACTGTCGAGCTCGAAGTCTGCTAGGATTTTATAGCCGGCTAGTAGACTCTTATCGGCCGACAATAGCTTCCCCTTGTTTGGGAACGTTTTGATATACTCCTTATAAGCTTCTAGCTCCTTTCCGCTTTTGCACTCGACCTAGAGGCCACGCCCTAGATCTGGATATTCCGTTGACAAACTGGGGAGTCGGACTCCTAGCGTACTCTTTTTCGTCATGTAGGTTCCGATAACCCTCCCCTTGGTCGGCATATTATCAAAGGGATCAATAACGTCCATGAAGAAGTCTTTGTTTGAAGTTAGATCGGACGAGGTCGTGGTTGTAGTCGTGGCCGTCCCCGCTACCTCGGTCGGGTCCAAAGCGAGGCACCAGAGGTTGTCGAGGCGCTTGGCGGCTTGCTTTTTGGCATCTGGGCTACTGGCATGCCCGTACCAACCTTCTCGGCAATTATCCTTGTCGAGAAGATAGGCCACGAAGTCCAGGTCTGGCGAGGAAAGGTAAGAGTCAAAAAAGACGAGGGCAGAACCGACGGGGATGTTCTGACTCTTCGCCACCGACGCAAACCAATCCACGAGACCAGTCACCTTCTTTTTAACGTCCGCCCTGCCAAGACCCTTCTTAATGGTGGGCAAGCATGCATGTGCCGCAGGATATTCAAGCAGCAACCGTCGCTCAAGGTCGGTGAGGTCGTTGACAGGCTTGGCCGGATCAGAAATACCGGCCTGCCTTGCCTTCTCCGCATGGCCTTCGTGGCCCGGAAGATCGACTAGACGTTGGATTGATCTCGTCATTGCAGATCTCGAGTCCGACTCGTCATCCCCGCCCTGACCGGAGCCCCCACCCAACTCGTCATCCCCGTCCTGACCGGAGCCACCACCCGAATCGTCATCCCCGCCCTGACTGGAGCCCCCACCTGACTCGTCATCCCCGCCCTGGCTGGAGCCGGAAGGGGGATAATCCACGTCAATCTGCGTAAGACCGAGAACTGGGGCTATACTGAGGTCTAGTGCTGTTGTACTCTGTTGCACTCGGTCTAGGGGGACCCCGTTTGCCTGCAGCAACTTAAGTAGCTTGCCCTTGTTGGCTTTTAGGTTGTATTGAATGCTATATCGATGAAGGAGAGGTTTAATCTCGTTATTTATTCGAAGATGCTTGTACTATTCCTCGATAGTAGTCATTTTTCTCGCTGGTTCTAGGGGCGAGTAATCTTTCCGCTTCATAGGCCGACAATGCAAGAAGGATGGTAGAATCTATGCCTTTAATTAGGCTATGCCGAATAAAAAGGCCAAGGGACGGTGTAAAGAAGGGCGTATATATGCTATTAGGGCCGCCCGAACGCGAAGTGGGAATGTAGAAGTAGCGATGTAAACGAGGATATACGAACGCGGCCTAACGATAAGAATGGGGACTCTCAAGGGATCTTGCTCACTTAAAAGCAAAGGGGAGCATGTCAAGGGCTTGGAATATATATTCCACCATACAAGGCTCGTACCCAACTTCGACGCCATCTTCAAACAAGTGTACCATCACGATGCATCGCCATTCTAAGAGGCTTCATCCAGCGGCCTAGGCGGGCCCAGAACGCGGCTACCGTCCCCCGACGCCGTATCCGGGCTTCGAGGAGCCCAAACTTCGATCCCACTACTACGAGATGACCCCCATAGACTCCTAGGCCCGGTACCGGTACGTCGACGCCGCTCATTACCGGCACGGTGAGGACTTCTAGCGGCAGATCGACGAGTAGAACGCCAAAATTGCTAGGCGGCCGCCGCGCGCGCAGGGCCGCCATTTCGAGCTAGAGCGATCCGTACCGAAGCGCGTACGCTTCTCGCTACCTACATTGCGACGTGACAGGGACGAGCGGGATGATCTTACGCAGGAGTTAGCGAAGCTCAGCATCCGGGACCCGTATATAGGGCCAGACAGGCGCCGCTATAGCCGCTATAGGTAGAAGTTGTAGGACGGGCTATAACGCATTTCGGGGAAGGGGCTAGGGTAGGGCAGGCGGGAACGAGTGTAGGTAGAACGTCACCGAGCGTGGCGGCAGCAGTGCGGGCACCAGGGCAATTGAATTTACAGTGCATCAACTTCCCCACAGGTTTCTAGATGTCCATCCCCAGTGCTTCTATATGGGTGAGCAACCAAAGACTACAGAACTGATGATCGTGCTTGCTTCTAGGAAGTGAACTGGTCTGCTGTAGGCCTGCTGCAGGCCTGCTGCAGGCCGAAGATATAGGTGGCTGCCCCACAGCATATCACGTAGGTCCTCCAGGCCATACACCACATTCCATCTTCTTTAGGGTCTAGGTACGCCGTTGCTAAATCGTTAATGAGCGCAGGTATTGCCGTGATCAGATTTTCGGTAAATGCGTACAATTATTCCAATTGACCTATTCAGACATTCTTATTCTAATTTATATTTCTATCCGTTTCGGCTTGACAACGCTTCCGCTCCAGCTCTCTAATTACTGCTTACCCTCTTGTCCTATCTATTAAACTGCCAACCCGCATGGCGCTCCAATACTAAACAACTCTAGGTATAGCGGCTCGGTATTCAAGCTCAGCAGGGTAGCTCGGTAGAGGTAGCTCGGCCAGGCAGTTTCGGCACGGTCGCTCAACCAGGCAGCTCGATAGGGACAGCTCGGCAGGGGTAGCTCGGCAGGGCTAAGCCAGGCAGTTCAGCGCGTTAGCTTAGCACGGCAGCAACTAGAAACAGGCTCTTGCTACCCCCTACTAAGCTACCGCTACCGAGCTGCCTAGCTAAATGGCCGTGCCGAAACTGCCTGGCGGGGCAGGAACGCGAACGCGGGGCGGGGACGAGAAGTAGGGCAGGAACGGAAATGGGGAATGCGTCCAGAGACTAGAGAAGCGCTGCCAATATAGGATATACATTCGAATTCACTAGACTCCGATCCCACCGCCATCTCCAAACACGAGCACTATCTCCGTACATCGAACCGCAGGAAGTTCCGTCCAGTGAATTAAGTGTAGCCGCAGGCGGTACACGTATCCTCGAGTGCACTAGGCAGACGAACGACACTAAATATAGGCAGGCAAACTTCTATTGTCCAGACACCCAGAAATGAAAACCTGTAGTTATTGTTAGCTAGTTATACACTGCAAAGTTATCATCGCCTGAAGCACGACCAGTCGCACTCGCGCATATCAGGCACGTGAGTGCAAAGGCCCCGTAGGCGACTTGTACCATAGGTATAGCCCTGCTATAGCGATACCAGTCGCACAGGAAGTCTCCGTATTCTCCGTCGTCACTATCGACAGCATGCTCGTACGATACAACTAGTCGGTGGTCGTCCGCCTGCCTACAACTAGTATTGCGGTGAGCCTGTAGCGAACAGTCGCAAGGGACGTCCAGTATGCGACCTGTAGCACGGTGCCGTGGCGAACAGTCGCAGGGGACGCACAGTATGCGACCCGTAGCACGGCGCCGTGGCGAACAGTCGCAGGGGGTGGCTAGTGTACGACCAGTATTGCAGCAACCTGGGCCCGCTACGGTACCAGTCGCAGGGCAGCCCGCCTACGCAAATGGTCGGCGTGCGACTAGTACAAACGCGTTGGCAAAGCCGGTGTGCGAATAGTACCATTGCTGCGAGCGCGCTGCTGCGTATCGTGCGGCCAGTCGCTACAACCTAGCCTTGCCCCGATTGACGCGGTGCGACCAGTACTTCCCGTACGAGCCAGCTACCAGGGGCAGCGCGGCACTGCCGACAGGGGGTGCTGACAAGTAGAGCGCGACCGGTCGCAAGCGCTACGCTCCCGCGAGAACGATAACGTGCGACTAGTACGCGTTCTTGTAGGTCGTATATTCAAGAACCCGTTCTCGAGTCGAGACTCCGGGAAGGACCTATCCTCGAGTCTTATGGCGAGGAGGCGTTATATCTGGTCCACCCTATATCACCGGCGCGATGGACCGCCATGCCCTCCGCGCCTGCTCGCCACAAGCCCAACCGCGCCCCTTCATCATACCTCATCCGATCATCGTCATCGCCAGCTTCTTGACCACGATCAAGTCCACGTGGGAGCTCTCGCGTATAGTCCGCGAGAAACGGGCTACCAAGACTCTAAAGACCGAGGCAAAGAGCACCTACTTTCTTCTGCAACGAGCCTACAGCAAACGACTGCTCCTAGAGAGAGAGTTCGACAGCCTCTTCGAACGCTTGATACGTACAGAGGCCTACAATGACCGTAGGTATGCCCATCGTGCCTCGCGGTAACACCGCTCACGCCTCTAGTTGCCGTACTACGGAAGGTTCGTGCCGACTTCTAGGCCATCCTAGCAAAGGCATCTAGATAGCCGGCCCGACGACAGGTGGAACGATAGAGGGACATGGTTTACTAAGCTGGCTCGCCCTGGTATATAGCTATAGGATAGTGATATAGGAGACATACATTTCCCTCTACTTCTCTCTATATGACTCCGACTGATGTTCCCTGGAGGCCCTAGGTATACTATCTTTCTTTGACCCTGCTAGAATGAGATTGCAGTCTGAAATTCCTTACCGCAGCGCTCCCCCCTAAGAGTCATGCAGTTGAGTGCGAAACTGCAATAAAAGAATCTGCCCGAGCCATCTTCGACCTTTCTGCCCTAGTTCTAGCCATCTATTCGTGTACCTTCTTCACCAGCACACCAACCTCGCCTCTATATTTTACTAGGAAGGATTATATTTCGGCCGGGGAGAACTCCCGTTCTAGTATCTCGCTCGCAAATTCATGCGTATACTACTCAACTGTTTCGTTATCTATAGCCGACTTTCCCGGGTCAGGGATATCGTCTTTCGACTGCTTGAAGACCATATAGAAGAGTCGAAAAGCCATATCCCTGTTAGCGTTAGAAAGCTCGACTTTCCGGTTCACGCGGCCAGCTCGAATAAATGCGGGATCCAAATGCTCGATGTGGTTCGTGGTCATCATAAGTACTCGACCTTCATGCGATAGCGCCCCGTCGAGAACGTTAAGCAGGTCCGATAGAGCCAATTTTCCCTTTACTTCGTCTTTGCCGTCCTTCGTCTTGGCCTGCCGAGGTCGCGATACCCCGACAGCGTCCGCATCTTCCAGCAGGAGGAGACAACGAGGGGGGAGCTCTATAGACAAGGTGCTAAGATAGCGGCTATCGACACTCGATAGGCTAAGGATATAGATATCCAAATTAAATTTGCCGGCTATCGACACACACAAGCTAGATTTTCCGGTCCCGGGTAGTCTATACAGAAGGTAGCCTCTCTAGTAAGGGATGCTACAGTTAGAGTGCCATTTATAAGCTCGTAGTTCAAGGAAGTCCTCAACGTCTCTTACAAGCTCTGCTTTCTCCACCTCATTCATGACCACAGTCGAGATAGGTCTGATATCACTTGCTTTTATTCTTTTCCACTTGCTATCGTAGTGCTCAAAGATCAAGGTCTTGTTCTGGTTCCGCTTGAGGTACTCATCTCGGCAGTCATTGAAAAGCTTCTTCAAGATTGCTGGAGATCCGAAGACCGAGATTGTAACCTGCTCCTCTAGGCGAAAGTGGTTTTCCTTTGGCGTCGAGCAATACCACAGCAGATGCTTCTCGTAGAAAAAATAAAACCTTCCGTTCCAAGGCAAGAAGCTTAGAGGTTTTTTCTGTATTTCGTTGTCGCTCCCACCGCCGGTGCGGTGGGACCGTTCCCGGCCGATGTGAGCGATAGATAACCGCGCCCCTTGAGCGAATTGTTGAGAGGCCAACCAAGGGAGAACTATATCGTATACCTCGCTAGAATAGTAGATGTAGACTTTTGAGGCTGCTAGCTATTAGACAATTTCGCGAGTCGAAAAGAGGGACAAACCGAAATGAGCCTCCGCTAGGCCCCATAGGGAGTTATAGACATGTCTACCCAGGAATAGTAGCAACATACAGTTGAGCAGGGCCCGAGCATAGCTGTCTATAGCTAGGGCGAACTCGATGGCGGCAAGGATGCCGGTAGAGCTAGGGATAAAGAAGTCCAGGATGGAGATTTAGGATGGGATCAATGGAAGCGGAGAGGTAGTATTGTTGAATATAGCCATCTTGAGGTATAGTAAATGCTGGTTTGGAGAAGATGAGGGTAAACACTACGATCCTTTTAGCCTCTGCTAGGGAGGAGATAACCAGAGATGCTTTAGATATAAGTCGGGCTAGGAAAGTGGACTAACGTCCAACTGAATTGTATAGGAGTGCGCTAAGGAGGTGAAGAAGATCAAAGCTCACGAGGGGAATAAGCCTGGACTTATTGGAGATTTGACTGAAGGCCTGCTACAATGGTGACCAATGATAGGCCCTACGGACCGCGTACCCTTTAATGAGTTGGCCGTTCTTTGCCTGCATATATACAAGTCCGAGCTATATAAGCTGAGGTAGGCGATCTGGTGGTAGCCGCAAGGCTCAACTAGGCTTAGTGCAAAAGTAGTCAATCAGCAAGTCCTCGATCCGCTTGATCTCAGTCGTACTGTGACCCCTGAAGGCAGGTAGATCCAGCCGCTATTGGAACTGAGATGCGATGGCAGGGCGGACAACAGGGATCGCAAAACTGTGATCCCTGAAATGCATTGGGTCCAGTATTGTGGAACTGAGATGCGCAGGCAGGGCTGACGACAGGGATTACAAATCTGTGATCCCTGCTGATATGTGGTAGCAGACAGGGATCACAGGTTTATAAACCTTGTAATGTCCCGGTGTCGAGATGTGTGGTCAGGGAGAGGGCAGGGGCTTGCACGACCAATCAGATGTAAATAACGCACTAAGATCCCTTTAGGCTTAGCGTCTCCTAACGGAATAATATTTGTCCATCCGTGACTCGGGCCAGCTCTAACGGAAGTCGCAAAATAGAACCGCTAGCGTTTTGAGACGGACCGGGAAACCCCGCTGCTTACGGAGAAACATTTTTTTCCTTGAGCCCCGCAAGATACCCCTCGATGCTCCGCATCGTCGTCTTCGGGCATCAACGTCACAACAACGCAGTTTCCCATGGCGTCAATAACAATGTTCGCACTAGATGTAGCAGAGAGGTCTCTCCTCGAGCAGGGCTTCTTTGCTCTAGATGATTCACTGGTTGGGGACCGTATCGCCAAGATGGAGGAGAGGGGCTTCCCGTACTTCACGGAATATAGCTTGGATTTCTGCAAACAATTTACCTTTGATGAGGTAAGGAGACGAGACATCTTATCTCATAGTAACTACCTAACAGGTTTAGCGCATACGATCTATCCTCAAAGCCTCCTTCGAAAAGTATAGTCTTGGTCACTAGCTGAGATACGAAGAGTTCCCTAATCACGTCGAATGCTTTAGGAGGGGTGGCCCAAAGGCCGGTCGGCGTGTTCTGGTAGTCCATCTGTAGGCTAAAGGATCGCAAGTGGCGTACTACGTCGGTTCGCACCTTCATGATATAACCACTTCAAGGGGTAGACGCTCTTTATATAAAATACCCCTTTCTGAGTTGGATCGTGTCGGCTCTAAGCCTACACACAAAGATTTCCCAGACGGTGGCTTGTAAGTTACAACTTTATATCGCAATATCGCGTTCTAACCTTTTATAGGGTGATCCTTGATACACGGCTCGGCTTCGAAATCAAGCAAGGATATACAATTACATTTCTATTTGCGGTGGACGAAGTAATCGCCAACTAGGCTAAAATAGTCCTTCCTTTCTTAGAAGCATTGGTAGAAAAAGTTTCTAACATAGAAAAGGAAAGTACAAAAATCGGGCTGAACTTTACATTTGAGGCTCCTCTAGGAAGCAAAGGTAAATAGCTATTATCATAGGCCGTAGTATCCTAGAACGTTACTAGTTAGATTGTAGTCTTATAGTTGTCTACCCCCTATACAGGACAGCGTTCATAATCTACAGAATGGAAGCATCAAAGGTTCCTAAAGGGTCTAGCTATACTTGGCCAATACCCTGAAACTGAGGTTGGTCGCCAATTATCACTTGAGTTCCTGACGCTTCTACAGCTTCATTGGCCGGAGTGATAGTCCCGTTGTCCACTCTCCATGCTGGAATATAGTTTATAATCTACAGAATAGGAGCATCAAAGGCTACTAAAGGGTCTAGCTATACTTGGCTACTGCCCCACAGAGGTTGGTCGGCGACCATCATATCCTGATTGGCAGTCTCGTGGTTGTCTATAGTCATCTATGCTGGAACACCGTTCATAATATGCAAGACGGGAGCGTCAAAGGTCCCCGAGAGGTCTGGCTACGGTTATGCTTCCATAGGATAAGACATACCAGTATAGGCGCTAGTGGTTCCGACCGTGTCAGGAAGTGACGGCAATACTATAGGTGAATGCGCTATAAGCCGTATTTGAACAGCCGATTCGGCATCGATAGAGCAGAGGTGAAGGGGCTCACTGCTGCCCTGCAGATGAGGCTGGCCATCGATCATCGTATCTTGAGTTCCCGACCCTTCTAAGTCCAAGGCTGCCATTGTTAACTTCCGTTTCTTACTCCCGATATCTACCAAGAGACCTTGGCTTAGTGCGAAGTCTAATTGCCTATCTAAAAGTTCGTGTAATTCATCGCATATTTTCGTGATGTATGTCATTTTCCTTCCGCCCATATCGGCGTGCTTCTTGGCATATCTCAGGAACTCGCTTATAAGCCTGGATACCTTGAAACAACATATATACACTTCTTCATATGGGACATCTAGACGTAGCGAATTAAAGGCAGCTACATATTAAAGGAAGCTGGAGACTTGCGTTGCTGATAGTGCCGCCAGAGTGCCTGCTTTTTCTACAATCGTCCTGATTGTAGGCATGTTGGGTCGGGGCAATAATGCCAACCCTAACTTCCACCTTTCCTTCTTGTACTTGTAGGATTGCAGATTTCATTGTCTTTATTCTCTTGATTATCGTCGCAATCACTTTGATCGCTTCGATCATCGTCGGCTCTCGAATAGGCTCGGCATATTTCGGCTTCGGCTTGCAAACGCTACTCCCGGGACTAGAGGATATCAATTAAAGAGCAATATAGACTGGAAGGCGCACGAACTCGATATTCTTCAAGATGATCACATAGACCATCCTCTATCGCGAAGAAGGCTAAGCAAGCATATCGTAGTAGTTTCGAGATCTCGCGCGACATAATGAGTAGAAGGGATGAAGAGCGAGGTGGGAAAGCTGGAGTAGTCCGTCTTTAGCGACCCGGGATGAGCCAAGAAGGGCAGGCCAGAAGCCTAGCCAATAATCGCCAGCTAAAAATTTCTACAAGACAGTTGGGCAGAGACGCGCCATTTCAGCCCGAACGTATAGGTCAACCGTGCTCTATCAAATACCTCGCATTCTATGCGGGTTGTCGCAAACTCGACTAACGGCGCTTTCCCTTCTTATGCCTTATAAAAAGTTATCTTTGAATCGAATATCTCTACCGACATTCACCCTGTCGAAAACGAAGGATAGGTAAATGCGAAACTTGCGGCGGCACCAAGGTCGTTAACGGGATTTTATATCCTACTTGCAGCGGCAAGGGTTGAGCATCTGCAAGGTGAGCACACATTAAGCCGCATATAGGCAGATTTCCCAACGTCTACCTAGAACAGGTTAGCTAATCTACCGCAGAACAACCAGAACGAAAGAGAGACGGAAATCGTACTGCAAAGATTGCTTAAGTTGGCATTGTATTGCGTTTACATAAATTAGGCGCTATTAGTAGAACTTTATCAACTTCTTCTACCGAGTTGTCCCGGTTAAAGCTATCTCTAGGCAGCTTTCGGCGTGAGTTTGGAGTGCTTCGGCGCCTAAAATGTTAGTCTTACCCCGCATCTCGGGAGAAAACAATTTTACCGAGATAGCCCTCTCTAGCCGATGTTTGCCGCCTAGTCTTCTACTTTACCGTTACAACTTCTCTGTTTATCGTTCCTTTTTAAATCTGCGTTTTAGTCGTGGAATTTCCGCTTTGCCAGGATTATACTTTGGTGATCCCAACATCTTTATAGGGGTTCTCCTTGTCACTTCTCGGGGACTACCAACTAATACATGGGAACGAGATATCGCCAAGGTATCGACATTAGTAGCTCTATAAGAATCTATTTCTAAATTGGAGAGAGTACAATTTCGTGTCCTCTAGCCTTGATTTATAGCTTACTAATTGGATAGCGGACAAGGGGCACGCTTCTATACACTCGGCCACTTTTGGGTACACTTTGTGCTGTTCGCGATTCCCGCGCGTGGGGTGCTGGATGAGATATGTTCCCGCGGTCCGCGTACACTGTCTAGGATATCAATGTCGGTTCCTAATGTATGTCTGTAGGTGTGTCTAGCCAGTTTCGGTTGCTGGATGGGCTTCGTTTCGATACATTGTCAAGGTAAATGTGGCTTGGCTAGGATCAGTTACGATGGGAACAAGGAATGAAAGCCAACAGACTGGAGAATCATCCCGTGTAGCTCGCGGCAAAGCTACAGATCCTGAATAATGCAATTCTCTACAGGACCGGCTGCTTCTTAGTCCAGGTTAGGTGTATATATATCTGGCACCCTGGCATAGACCCTCTCGAAGTGCATTTTCCTGCAAGCCACACTGGTAGCCTTCTTGCCTTGCCTTGCCCCGACTCCCCTGCACTGTATCACTCGTTTGTTGAGATGCAGGACGACATTATCGGCGACCAACTGGGCTAGGCGATAGCCGCATTCGCAATGATCTCAATCTTTCAACTTCTTTACGCCTTTCAAAAGCCTATAACATCACCCTGCTACCAAGCAGTTAGCCGTCAATGGATACAGTTGCCGCGGCCTGATTGGGTCCTGTTTTACTGCTGGACTCCATTTGGGCTTCTCGGACTTGCCTTTACGGTCCTTTCTAGCCTTGCTAGATATAGCCATCTTCCCAACGCGCCTAAGAGCAATAACCTCGCCTACCCGCTCTTTCTTGCCTGGAAAGGCGTGTCCCTCCTATCTATCGCAATTTTCGAGGTATTTAGGAGCTCTCCCTTCCTCAAATGTTATTAATACGCCACAGGTTATTGTAGTCTTGCGTCCTCTACAGCGACTGCCGCTCTTCATTAAGCCCTTTTTCTAGGCCCGATGGGGAGTCGCCCTCTTTTGGGTTGCAATAGCGCTTCACATCAGCTACATTGCCGCGGGGGTTTGGCAACTAATAGAGCATAGCCCTAAATTCGTATAGGGCGTAGCGGCCCCCCTCCATGTCGTCAACGCTATTTTCGCCATTACCTCCGCCATCGGTTCGGGCCTAAGGGACAGGGTAATGATTTGGAGATTCTGCTGCTGGATAGTAGTCGACATTTCGGCATCTATATCGTCTATTGTATTGTCGACTTTGGGCGCAATATTTGGTTAGGAATCCCAGTATCTAGTCTAGTGTTTGATTTATATATCCGTCGTTTTGGAGTATGCTGTATAGGACTGGTAGATAGAAGGATATTCCTCTATCCGCTCCAACTATAGCTCGTTTCTAGGACGAGGGGGATTGACTCTCGATCTACACTAGATCAAGGGCTTGACAGATAGCAGGGAACTTGTATAAACTCTACATATATTTAGGCAACCTATCCTGCAGCGCTTGCGTCGTGACAGCCGGACAACATCATCATCCTGGCTATACTCTGTATCACTTCCTACAATAGAACGGTAGTCCTCCCCATCATCGGTATCGCAATGTCGACGGCGACTAATGTCGCGCTGAAGGGTGACCTGGCCTTGGCTGGTGGACGGCTGCATAAATGGCTCGGCGTTAGCCAGCTCAAGGTCGTTATTGCTCTCATCGTCCGACAACCTCAGTATGCTTGCCCGACTCTCTTGTACTTGTCCTTGTACTTGTAAGGGCACGATAGAACCATCCTCATCTTGCTCTCCTCTATCGTCATCGCCCGTCTCGACGGAGCATGCAGCTTTTCGGGGCAGACTACAGCCCTCCACCAAACTGCTCTGTCTCGTCGGTATCGGAAGAGTCACTAGGCGAAGTCTGCGGGTGGTAGAGCGGGCTGTCCGCCTTGGCCCTAGGCTCTTCGGCGTATCGTTGCTGGCGGGTATACCTTTGTCGACAGGTTGGGGTATCTGGGACACCCAAGACCCTGTCGACAAGAAATCCTCGCGCGGTCGGGTTTATAACGGGATGCCGGAACTAAGGAGGGAGGGAGGAAGGAAGGGAGTGGAGGAAGGGAGGAAGGAAGAGAGTAGAGAGAGGGGGAGGGAGAGGGAGGGAGAACACCACGGGCATCCAGCATCATAAAGGGAGTTTGCTCCACGGCTTCTCAAGAAGGTGGCGTTATATAGATATTGCGAGATTTGGACCACATATCTAACCAAGGATGATAGGGTTGTTGAAGCTTGAACCTGGCTCATCCTTGGCCTTTTTTCCCCGCCTCCCTCTCGGCCGTTTTAACGCGCGGCCGCTAAGAGTATAAGCCCGCGGCTATGTTGAAAGGGGCCCAAGGACTTCTTTGCTCGTCAGGTCCCGTACCCAGCTGGCCAGGGGCTGAAGTCTAGGGGCAAGGAGGGATTCTAAGAAAGAGAAGAAGGGGAAATGTGAAGATAAGGTATTGGGAACCAGGTTTAGGTTATTGAGCTGCTATAGCCAATTAAAAATCGACGGACGGATATATTAGGAAGGTGGGGTAACGAAGTACAACACAAGATCTAGGGATACCCTACATAGCTTTGACTTCGATATCTGAAAAGATATTGACGAGAGCATCTTCGACAATATTTCATAAACCCAATAGGGCAAGAAGATATAGGTAAATAAACCGGACTATTTTACAATGGGCTACAAGCTGTTGTTGATAGATAACACTTGTAACCTATCGCTCGAGTCGCCCCCTAGTAGTGCTACCCTATTTTATTGTTTTCATCGCGGTTTAGGGTTAGGGTTGGCCCCTTTTCTCGTTCCTATCCCCCTTTCGCATTCTTGTTCCAGCAGCCCACCAAGGTGTAGCCAACCGCTAACACGGGCATACAACAGACAACTTTCGACATTAAAATCACTATTTCCGGTAATAGAATATATCTTGGCGTCTAGTAGACCCGGAACAATCAAAATGTCCCTAGGCGCTATGCGAGTTCCTCTCGACTCTTTAGAGTTCCCGCACCGGAGATAGATCAGCTTTAAAGTATAGGAAAGACTTGGGAGAGTTTTCAAGAACTTGTCCAAGGTAGGCGCCACTGAGGTTTGTATACCTTGCACTGTAGAAGAAGGAAAATTCGGATAGATCCTAGCGCATTTGGGGCTCTCCGCCGATCAGCTCTGTAGAACTCGGGGGAAAGGGCAAAAGGACTTGCCTCTTCTCACCGGGATTCGATTGTCATGCCTCTATAGCGAGTATCTCGTTATAGCGGCCAAGGGCAATAAAGAGACCTCGCTAATCGTCCATCTATTCTCTGCGGATCGTAAGCCACGAAGTCTCTCTCGCGAATTTAGCTAGTGGCTGACAATCCAGTACTCGATCCATTGCTCGAACTCATTTCCGCATTCTCCTATAAGCTACAACAATCGGATGGAGTGCTATACCAGAAGATCGTAGAGAGCTACCGCCACGATAAGGTCATATATACACTCTATATAGGCTCTCTTACGGGGCCTAAAGAGCGCAACATGAGGATGCTTCTAAGGCCCAAGAACCTACCTATAGTCAAAGCCTTAAACAGTTTATTCGAAATCCCAGCGATAATAGAGCAATTGCTCCTCGGGAACATCTATAAATAGCTTGCTTTGCACATCGATAAGCAGATTATAAACTACCTTAGCTACATTTCCGTGGTTTAGAAGGAGAGGATATACGAGGGAAAGAAGATTCTTATGTAGTCTCTCGACATTGACAGCATTCGTATCGTTCAGTTCCAAATACCTATAGTCTATTTGGCAGATGTAGATACAATCAAGCACCTGTTCGATAACGGCACGCTATTTCCTGGTATAACCGATCCTAGCGATAGAGATATACTACAGCGAAACATTCTTTCCCTCAACATGGTTATCCCGAGTTTCGAAACACTTCAGGAGAATATACATTACATTGAATTTATAGCCAAGATCCTAATTCGATACATTATCGACGAGCTGCCATTGTACAAGAGCAGCAAGAAGAGGAGTCCCACCATCTTTAAAGTCCTTTCTAGCAGTTGGACGGCCCCAGAGGTTGTACAGGTGGAGGCTAACGATAGCGAGTTGGCGGAGATTGAGGGGCCAGCAACGCCATCTCTCGCATTCATACAGCTTTATTTAGCTTGCTTGCAGCTCTTTCTATAGCTTCAGGATGCCCTCCCTCCCTATAAAGACTAGCCACAAGACAGCTTCAAGGCCGACGTCAATATACAATACGTCGCGTATATCCTGCAATTGGCCTTTGAAGTTGGGTTTCGAACGTCCAAAATCCAAGCTGCCCTATCCCAGCCCATATACCCTGGCCCCAAGCCCCCTTCCTCGTAGCAGGAAATACCGGACTGGAGAGGCGGCAGGCCTTTTACATGGACATTTTGGTATTTACAAGCGAACGGGTTCCTCCCTAGGCTAGCTACCACGAGGCGTCGTCAGCCCAACCCCGAATTCGTCTTGCTCGATATAATGACGGCGTTCTTTAGAAAGCATACTCTCATTCTTAAACAAGGGTCGGAAGATACATATATAGGTAACGACGTTGGTAAGGGAAACGCTTTAGGCCCGCCGGACGATACGCATATAGATGACGATGTTGGTAGGGAAAATGCTTTAGGTCCGGAGGACGAGCAGGGGGGCGGGGCCCCGGTTGCCCCTCGTGCTCTAGGGGACAAGATCCGACCAAGATCCCGTTACTTTAGATCGGCTTCAAAAGCGAGGCACAATAAGGCGACTTCTATAACTGCAAAGGCACCTCGACAAAACGCTGCAGGCATTCCAAGACGCGAAGCAGCTCGATCCGTCATAGGACGACAGGCCATCATACACAGCGTAACCAAAGAAGCCACAGGCCGTAGTAGAGCAGTCCCCGTCTCGAATATCTTTGCCCAATTTCTACGAGCTACACCGGGTCGCGCAGCGGCGCAGAGTGCCGAGGTGGCACCTATTCGACTAACAGGCTCGTCGGCACCTAAGACATCATAGCAGGCAGCCGTCTAGGATGTACAAAACCTTCAATCTAAACCCCTTGGCCCTACAAGAGATATAGGGCCGAGCGCGGTCACTAGTTTTAGTCGCGAAGCTGCTCGCTCTATTTTTGTAGCAAACCCCAACTAGGAAGCTAGCGCTTAAGGCATCCGTGATACCTTGGCGTTCGCACCGATATAACAAGGCCGGCTTGCCCGGCCCTTAGCGAGACGGGATCAGGAATCCAGCCGCGCCGCTACAGAGTCTATTCCTACCTATAATGATTTCACTCTAGCTATACCACACAGTCGTGTAGCTATAGGGTCTATTCCTACCCGCAAGGATTTCAGTCTAGCTATACCACCTATTCGGGGTATAAACAGGCGAAAATACTTGCACGTATAGCCCGATCCATCGACAATTCGACAAGAAGAGTCCAAGGAGCCGGCTCTAAAGAGGGCTAGGCCGGCCGCTATCTCGCCACTCGCTATCCCAGTTACGCGAGATAGATAGAAGCGGATTGCCGTAAGGGAGCAGAGGAAGCGAGAAGCTGTTTATTGGAAAAGTCGAGTCGCTCTAGTCTCTATAGACGGGGTTAGGGAAGACGGAGATCCTTCGGCGCAGTCGAATCCCCTTCTAGTCGTAGACGAGGAAAAGGAGTTGTAGATAGAAGTCCTCTACTAGATAGTTTTTATATCTAATTCTTATATCAATATCAATCGAGATTGTGTATACAATAGGGCTGAGAAATACTAGACTACTATATACGCTATAATCTCTTGCTAATGCAGTGGGATAAATGGTAGGCACTCCTCTCCTGCCACTCTCGATTGCATCTCATCAAGTGAACCGCAAATACAAGTACTATCCTGCACCTCATCTAGGCTACAACGAACAGGAACTATAGCGTGAAGCCTTAGCCTCCACCGAGATCTTGCAAATGTTATCTCGCTTTAAAAAAGCTACCTACCTCAAGAACGAGAACTCGAAAGCGAGGCCCTGGAACGGGTTTCCAGCACCCAAACGCATCCTAGTCACCCTCCGCTTGCTATATTCGTTGACGTACCTCCCTTCTATAGACCTTGAAGGGGAAGGCATATAGCAGAGGCACCCAGACTATAGATCCTTCCCCGAGTTCAGGTTCCTAGACATATAACAGTTACCGACTCAATAATAGAGCCACTTCTCAATAGTTCCATCCCAACCAGGACACCAAGTCGATACTACAAAACCGTTGTATTGCCTAGTCTAAACAATTGTTTCAAGGCTTCAACGATTGACAAAGTTGCCGACTATATAGATATAGATGAGCTAACCGAAACAAGCGCTGTCGATTTCGATCCCATAGATATTGATGAACCCACTGAAGCCGCCGCTATCGCTTTCGACCCCGTCGACAATGATGGACTAACGGAAATGGACACCTATTGCGAGATCCGTTCCGGAAACAACTCATCCGATTATAGCCCTTTGTCCATCAACTGCCAAGACACCAAAGGGTGCCTACCTAGTAAGTAGAGTTGCGAACCCCACCGTTTACATATATAGTCTGCAGGCCACGTAAGGCCGGGGCATCCCCAGGTAGGGCGGAACACTGTTAACAGCCAGAAAGACGGAAGACCTTTTCGCTCGGCTGGAACTGCACTCTCAAGTTTTAAGCGACGAAGTCAAATCCATCATTCAAAGAGCCAATCAACCAAAATTTCAGTGCAAGGCTTTGACAGGAAGCACAAGAGGGCAATACAACTGGAATCCCTCTCCAGCAGGCTCGTCAGACGCGATGCAATCGAGTGCTTCGCCAACAACTATGAGAAAATTTGGGAAGACTGGATATCATTACTCTAGAAGACGACATTACCTCCTAATGTCGCTAGTTCGGACACCCAGGTCACCGCCGCATTTAGAGCTGTAGACAGTGTTATCTCTAGGAAACAGAGTATATATATGCTACAATGGCTAGCTTATATTCGGCTAATGGCGCTATATAATTCCCTTAAGCCCGTTATAAGGGCTGAGAGAGAGAATGGAGAAGCCTACCGGGAGCGGGGTGATCGCGACATCAATGCCGTTATTGACATATACAAGAACGCCCAGAGACCCTCGGATAGGCGACGGTTAAGGGATATAATACTAGAACACCGGCAGACCGGCAAGCGTGTAAAGTCGCTTGCAGGCCCATCACCCCTTTTCCTCCTTATCTACTCAGATAAAGCTAAGACGGTTATATATACAGTCTCCCATATATTGTAGTAGCTTTTCTTTCTATACTAATTATACTATAGCAAAGACACCAAACGGATAGTCAACCGAGCTTTAGCGCTAGTTGCAACCAAAATTCTCTAGAGGCATCCTACCCAGTTCGTCCGCTTCTATACTCGTCTTGCCAAGGAAGTAGAACAGACAATCAGATCGAATCGTTCAGCAAATATGCACGATATCTAGAATATCGCGCGTCGAAAAGACAATAGACGGCTTAGAGAGCATTAAGAACTCGGGTACATTTTTCGGTAGCGGCGATATTGTTGTAGCTTGTAGTAGGGGAATTTGTAAAGGCCTGGATTTTGTGGCGGCCTGGACTTTGTGGCGGCTTGTGGCGGCTGGATTTCGCTGCGGCTTGGATTTTGTTGCGGCTTGGATTTTGTTGCGGCTTGGATTTTGTTGCGGCTTGGATTTCGCTGTAGCTTGGATTTCGCTGCGGCTTGGATTTTATTGCGGCTTGGATTTTGTTGCGGCTTGGATTTTGTTGCGGCTTGGATTTTGTTGCGGCTTGGATTTTATTGCGGCTTGGATTTCGCTATAGCTTGGATTTCGCTGTGGCTTGGATTTCGCTGCGGCTTGGATTTCGCTACGGCTTGGATTTCGCTACAGCTTGGATTTCGCTACAGCTTGGATTTTGTTGCGGCTTGGATTTTATTGCGGCTTGGATTTTATTGTAGCTTGGATTTTATTGCGGCTTGGATTTCGCTATGGCTTGGATTTCGCTACAGCTTGGATTTCGCTACGGCTTGAATTTCGCTATAGCTTAGATTTCGCTACAGCTTGGATTTCGTTATAGCTTGGGACCACGACTTTCAATTTAATCTGCTTTTAGCTACAATTTAAGTTCGTCCAAAAATTAATCCAAGGGGAAAGCCTTTCCGTTTTTGGTTTATAATCAGCTTACACATCACTTCTATTACTAGAGGCTATTAGATATTCGCACGCACCCCTCATAATCCAACAGCCACTAGTACGTACCGCATCCTCCCGCACAGAATGCAATAACCTGGTCGCTTCGAGTCGCCATACCGCCCCCCGCATAGTACCGACGCCGATCCCATACTCTTCGTACAACACCTTCGCCACGGCGCATTTCCCCTCTTCTTTAACGCAATAAAGGTTCACGACTACTCTCTCTACCTTTCCCTCCTGGAGGAAGCGCGATATTTCTAGATATCCCCCATTCAGGAGAACGTTCAATACGGACTGCCAAGACAAAAGCTCGTAACCTACCCCACGAGAAAGCTGGGGTCGAGACGGCCAAGGAAGTTAGAGTCTAGGATTGCGTCGGCCGCCTATTCTCCTCTCCGAGTTGACACTTTTCCTGTATTTTGATCTTGTCGAGTAGCTCGCTCGACCCTCACTACAGTCTACATTGTATTGCTTATCTCAGGCAACCGCTAGCGTGAACTGCCCCAGGCAAATTAATAAACGCTCAGCGCTATTTGATTCACTACTATATTGGCTAATGCCTCGCCCTAACCCGGCCGCTTCCTCGTCCCCAGCTTAATCTACACTCCTTAATAAGCCCTAGGCTCATCCTCCTAGCTAAAACCCATTCTAAATCGTTATTAGTAGGCGAGTACCTATAGCGGACGTGGTATTCCGTCTTCCCATTCCGTCTTCTAGTCCCTAAGATCTCTTTACTATGGTAGAGGCCCTTGTAGCTCTTTACAAACAGTCTAATGTCGCCCTTGTTGAGACTATTTCGATCTACCCACGAGTGACTGGTGTCTTCCCACCCTATATATAGATAGGGGCTAGTTAGAAGATAGAGGCCTAGTAGTATAGTACCCATTGAAGCTTGTAACCTATGGAGCAAGAAGGGCGGGGTCGACGCGCCCTAGAAAATCGGAATCCAGGATTGCACTTGGCCCTATATAATTCTCTTCGAGATAGCACGTTTGCTGCTCGTCGATAGTCGACGTGCAGATGATCACGTCCTCGCATAGATCGCTGTCGGTATTATATATCACGAAGGGGGAAGGCTCCTTCTTGTATACCACGTTGTACTTGGCGGCCCTCTTGCGCACGGTGGCTGGAGCGGTGTACTCCCCGCTGCCGCCGCCCTCCTTGCGCTTGGCGGCTGGAGCGGTGTACTCCCCGCCGTCGCCGCCCTCCTTACGCTTGGCGGCTGGAACGGTGTACTCGCCGTCTATATCGTCGTCCCTCTTGCGCTTTCCTCTAGCAACATTTATAGCCGCCTGTTCTGAGGAGTGCTTTTCTATGGCATGCCGGAGGAGCTCCTCAAACCTACAGATCCCTTGCGTCTCTCCTGCCGGAATTGTCGAAGCCATGTATGCGGCGCACTCTAGAGGCTCTCCGAGCCTGTGGCTGTGCTGGGCGGTGAAATGTCTCCGGAAGCCGGGCCCTAAGGCG
Organism: Madurella mycetomatis; assembly: GCA_022530565.1. Lineage (NCBI taxonomy): Eukaryota > Fungi > Ascomycota > Sordariomycetes > Sordariales > Madurella > Madurella mycetomatis. The sequence goes on along the minus strand of JAJTVB010000003.1, from coordinate 4,940,032 downwards.
TAGAGATGTCTATAGAGAAGGCACGGCTCTACGCGAGGAAGAAACTACTTGTAGACGGCCCGAGCGTACGTCAGCCATTCCCAGATACTCATAGGTTTGACGTCAACTCGGCCCTCACGAGTGTAGGCGCTATAGGCGACGGGAAGGCCCTTACGATACCGAGGAATCTCAGTCCGGTTCATGTAGTCGAGGAGAGTACTCGTAGGCGCCATGGGTACCTCGTATAGAAGATAGATCAACGGCGAGTTTAATGGACGGTCCCGAGGGCTAGCACCTAGATTGACGCTTGGTGTATAGATCAGGCTATAGGTATACTCGAGGTAATTGCACCACTCTGCCGGGCCGTAGACAATAACCTCTGCAGTCCTAGCGCGCTTACACTCGCGACAAGCGAAAGGTTTGTCAAATGTACTGTCGACAAGATAGGCATTCTGGAAGTGCCGTGTAAGGCAAGAGCGGTTTGTGAAGCCTTTGGAATAGATGAAACAGCAGGAGTCCCGTTGAGACTTGGAAGCTGCCGCTATCTCTAGAACCCGCCGTGGAACACTGTATGCGATAGACGATAAGTGTAGCAGCTGTATACCGATATATAGCTCCAATACGCTTGTATCGACCGTTAACGACTCGCCCTCGTCTTGTGGTCTTGGGCGCGATAGAAGGGCGGCTACCGGAGCAGCTATACCCGGACCCCCCGCACCGGGCGTTGGCTCCGGCTCAAGACCCTGGAGGCGCAACCGGTCCGCCTCCTTGAAGTAGGCCTGCCGATCTACATCGAGCTATAGCTTCTTGCAAGTCTCGATAGTGCTTCTGATTTGCCTGTAAAGCCTGTTCTTCTTACCCTAGTCGGTTGAGGCCTGGATCTCGGCGCGGAACTTGGCGATATCCTATCGTTCTTCGAACTTCGCAATCTATTCTTTCGATACCGAGATGGGGGCGCCCTCGTCCCGTGTAAGGGTTATATTGCGAAGGTCATTGAAAAGCGTTTTATCCCGGCGTACTGCTTTGGGCCCAAACGCTAATGCGGCAAGATTAGATCTCACGACGCCTATTTGGTAGTCGTTTTCGAAAATGGCTCCTGAGTGACTTATGACATAGTTCTGTAGGGCACTTGACAGGCTTTCTGCAATGCGTGTTAATTGACTATCCGACGCCTGGTGGCGGTCGGTGTCCGGGAGTAAATATACTATCTATACGGGCTCTAGCACCGACACGAAGAGTATAAGGGCGGATATACTTACAGCAGCCTATAACAAGGAGGCACCGCATCTATAGCTTGTAAAACACCGGGTATATTAGTGGGAAAAGAGGCTTGTCTAGGAATTCCTTCTTCCAGGGAATGTCGAGGCGGTCGGTCTTGCCAAGGACTGGATGGTGGATAAGGTCGTAGGCCGATTTATAGGGAGTATCCAACGCGCCTATCTCTAACGCCCGGGCAATTACAAGGCTTGCCAAATAGAGGACGGGAAAAGGTACGAGAGCGGTAGAGTAGGCGACGCTGTAATAGGGAGTAGGGGATATACCTCGTTAGCCTTCCGCCTCCAATCTACTAAGAATAGAATTACTCACGATTTTTACTTCCTATATTTACAGGTCATCTAGGTCGTCTTGATCTTGTTCCGACCGATATTGGGGGTAACAATAATCCTCCTCTAGTTCCTGTCATCGGGATCGCGCACGACGGACAAGGTGTACTGCCAACACTTGGTATTTATAAGGCTGCCCGGCCAGAAACCGCCGGTACCGCCTAGAAGGACCGCGGTGTAGAACGATAACCTTGTAAATGGTAGAGCGGGTATATCTTTAGCCCGCTGATATAGCGCGAGAAGAATGAGGATGATATCTGCTGCTGTCGCTTCAACCTTCATGTATAGCGTGTTTATCTCCAGGTTAAGCGCTAGTAACAGTTTGAGGAGAATCCACTAGCCAGGCACTGGTCAGTAAAGTATACCAATAATAGAAGTATAGAACGGACAGAGTACGAGAAAGAGGAGAGCCGCCGAGGAAGCTACTACGCTAGGATACGACGAAGTATAAAGGGATCGAAAATTTAAAAGGGAAAAAGGGAGCGCATCCAATTCGGCTTTATATACCTAGACAATTAGATAGGCAGGTCCCTTACGTCGTTCGCCTTCTTGCTCCCACTTTAGAAAAAGCCGGTCAGCCGCCAGGTATTTCTCCTCTTTCCACAGCGCTTTCCACTCGCCACGGAGGACCTTAAAATCGGCCGCTACGACGAGCCTCCGCCAAACCTCAATGACACTATAAGCGGAGTTAAGCGTGCGGACTATAGCGCGCTCCTCCGGCCCTAATACGACACATTCCTTAACGGAGTTCTACACATATATATACAGAAAGGTCTGAACTGGTGCCTGAACCCTTGGGACCGATAGATCCCGAGCGAAGTCCACCTAGAAGCGGCAGGGGTCGAGACTACCACAGCTTTACTCAGTTAGCACTAGTTTCGGGTTCGATAGTGGGCCACATACATCTAGGGAGTACTATAGCTATCAATTTCACCCTCTTTTTTTCTAGTAAGTCCACAGAAACTTTAGAAAATGATAAAATTAGCAACACATCAGCACATTGTCCTAGGCGTAATGTCGAGACTTGGTTTGTATTGGGGAAGCCTAGGAAGGGCGGGAGAAGATATACTCGGTCTAGGCAGTCTATACTCTATCGCGCTCCGCTTGCGTGTCCGTAGCAACGAAGGGCTGCTCGTTGCCCTCCTCCTCTATAGCACTGTCCAAGTAATCCTGGAGGAGCGCATTAACGCTTTCCTGGTCCACTTCGGAGAAGCGCAACTGTTGTTGTACCGTTATAGTGAGCCAAGGAGTTCGTTATAAGTAGAAAGAATGAAGAGAAAGCAGAGAGGGAAGGGATTCTGGGGTTTGAGAGGAGGGAGGAGGGGGGCCACGACGGCATAAGCGAGCTAGGCCAGCACCCAGCCTCGGGGTTCGGACGCAGTTGGTTCGCATCCCTGTACAGGGGACGGGATCCTGGCGCCAAAAATGCGTCTCCATCGCGAATGCACGGGAGGCGTCCTAGAAGGCTCGGTGGGTGTGAACGAAGTAGAATGGGCGACGCCTTCCGGCCTCCGTCGCCGGCGCCGTTTGTGATCGTTACGGAGGCGGCCCCGGTCCGGGAACGCGAACGGGATCTCGTCCGGCAAAACATCGGGTGAGCGTTGGGTCGGGCCTGCTGAGTCAGCAACCGCAGTCGTGCAGCGCCAGAGATTTTGCATTTAACCATGCATGCTGAGTCAGATGTGCAGGTGGCGTGCACCTGAATTATCGGTTCTCCATGTAACGAGATGCTGCCAACATCGCGAATGTCTTATGTGGCCCCGTCTCGCGAGATGGTATCCGGATGAGAACCTCCGCTACAGGGGGCAGACGACTTCATTTAGAACATCGCCCTCCTCGAGGTGCTGCTGCAGCGGCTGGCTTGAGGACGAGCGGGGCAGCTAGAGCAATTTTTTATCTCGACCCGAAACTACAAGACTTTTACGGCAATGAATCGTGTGCTAGAACGTGTCTTCTGGGTCCCGTCAATACCTGAATTCCTTGTTGCCAAGTAAACAGTTTCTTCCAAACACACTGACGTTATATTCCCTCCTACGAAACTGGTATCTATTTGGCTACCGGCTCACTCGGAAGCCAAAAACAGGAAGCCTCTGGCCACTCAACATGTGTCAAGTGACTGGCATCCCACAATCACGCGCTTCCTGGGAGTTAACTTGAATTATGATTCCTACTTGGGCATCCAGTTGAGAATAAATTATTGTACCCATCCAGTAAGCTCGGTATTATTCCAACTTCGTTCGAATTGGAGGCTCACAGTCGTACGCATCACGCCAATATTGCACGTCTGCATGTGGTCAGCCCACAGAATGGAGTGGAATCGAGATGAGATTCCGCAGAGTTGATGCTCCCGTTGCTCCCCGGACACCACCTCGGGCCATCTCCAAACAGCCACAGGACTGCCGTAGCTTGTTAGCGAGAGAGGGTGGAGCCATCTGCTGCTCAGCGGCGTCGGCCAGGTCTGTTGGCGCTAGTTCTGTACAGTACCGCTATAGCAAATCCACATGGAGTAAATTATAGGGTGGTAGGTATTCTGGTGGTTGTCAGACAGAGTAACATCGGCTATGTCGCACTTCAAAAGCTAATAAGCGTGCGGTCATGGTCTGTGGGGCCCAGCAAGATAGACTAGTTCCGGTTACAGAATACAGGTGGCTACCTGGCTGGACGCAACCATTGGTAGTTAATCTCAGGGTTTCGCTTGCACATTCTTCCGCACTCTCAAGCTCCTACGCCAACTCGGTCACCTTGTAGCAGCGTATGCCACACCCCCCCCCCCCCCCCCCCCCCCCCCCGCGAGTTCCCCTCAATACCCCCTTTTTTTATCCACTTTGTTGACAAGCTCACAGCCTTCGCTCATCCTTGTCAAATTGAACTCCAACACCGCCAGCACCCGCTCGAAATACTTTGCCGACGCTCCCGAAACATGGGGCGTGATAATCACATTCTTCGCCTTCCACAGCGGGTGGCCCTCTGGCAGCGGCTCCGGGTCGGTCACATCCAGAGCCGCGCCCTTGATGGTCCCGTTGTCAAGCGCCTCAATCAAAGCACCCGTGTCAATCACGGGCCCACGGGCGATGTTTGACACGAACGTCTTCCCCTTCCGCCCGTCTGCGGCCAGCACCTCAAACTCGGCCTTGCCCAGGAGGTGGGTGGTCCTGTCGGTCAACGGGGTCGCCACGACCAGCAGGTCGAGGCCCGACGAGAGGAAGCGGTGGAGGTCGGCCGTGGAACCGCCCGAGAACCACTTGGACGGGAAGGTGCCCTCCGGGTCGCCGAGGCCGGGCGGCGCCCAGGAGCTGTCGCGGCGCGAGGACGGGGTCTTGCGCGGGTGCAGCGTGTACGCGTGAACCGACATACCCAGCGCGGTGGCAAGGCGGGCGGTCTGCCGACCTATGCTGCCGTAGCCTAGGATGCCGCTGTCGTGATTTGGGTTAGGCCGTGGGAAACAAATGCGGAGGGTGCGGTGTAAAGACATACACTGTCTTGCTGACGGCATCTTCCATGCCCATCATATCGCCTCTGTCCCAGCGGCCTTGCTTTTGCTTCTCGAGGTACTCGGCGACTTTGTAGGAAACGAAGTCAGTGAAACAATTCGCCTCTAAGGTAGAAGGGCGCGTCACTTACAGCGATGCTCAAACGCGAGGTAGGTGCTGACTATCCATTCGGATATTTGCGGTCTCGATCACCGAGCGAGTCAATCTCCCAATTCCAGATCCTGGCACTGCGAAATCGCAACACTCACCCGTGGATGCCATTTGCCGTGCAAAAGGCGACATCTGTATCCTTGAAGATAGGCCTATCCAGGACATGATTCGCGCCCGCGCTCATCAGCTGGACATACTGCAGCTTAGGTGCATCCTGCGGTTCTGGAAGGGTGCCGAACGTCAAGACAATGGTCACATCCTCCCAGACCTCTGTTGGCAAGTCGGGCTGCGGCACAAAGACCTTGGCCGGCGACTGCTGGCAGTATACAACTTGCAGATCGGGGAACTCGGAGGCTAGCTTGTCGATAAAGTCGCCAGGTCGCTCCCAGGGCGTGAGCATCAAGAGCTTGTGGCCCTTGAGGGTCTTGTTGGTGCCCACCTTGACCAACATAGCGTTGATGAGTTGCAGGTACTGAAAGGAGTGGGGCAGCGCAGCGTTTTGTAGAGTGCTGGCTTCCTTAGGACCTCGTCGTTGGCAGTCAAATGGTCAAATGGCGAGCCAGTGGTGACAAGGCCGAGGCCGAATCTGGAACCGACCTTGCTCCGCGTCATGAGGTTGCATCGGTTGCACTGTGCGTTTAGCAAGCCTTGGCGATTTCCGCGGTCAAGAATGTGCCGGCACATCAAGCTTGCCGCTGTGGTTCCCACGCTATTTGTGCCGGGCATTCTGGCAGCTCCGACTTCCGGTGCTCCTTATCACTATTCTGGTGAAGCACAGAAGCCAGTTGACCCAGTGCAGGGGTCTGGCATGTCGAATCTCTACAACTCGTACTGGGGGTAGGAGAGGCCCTTCCCTGGGAACATCACAGATCCTGTCTTCCCAACACAAAACGGCCCCCCCCCACCCGAAAATTCAGAGTACCCTTCCCTCGCCAGAAGTTGCCGTCGCTGTCAGCAGCTTTGGACACAAAGACATTTGAACCCGGCTACAGCATCAGGTTGAGTTCCCCGACCCCACGAACCAGTCCGTACTCAGAAAGAGTGATACTAGGGGGGCAGTGTGGGGCCATACATATACCTAACCCTGGGATTTTTTCCTCCCATACGCCCACGCCCATATCCCACCCACGTGCCAGGCACAACCACGCCCATACCCACCCACCCGCCACAACGTTGAATTGGCTGCAGTGACCCAATTCCTTCAAAAACGCAGTAATCTTCTGATTCGAGTAAATCAACGTTGAATTGCTACAATGGCCCAATTCCTTCAAAAACGCAATAAAATTCAGATTGATTCAAATCAACAACTATTCGATTACCCGTGACCCAGACTGCGCGCGTGACCCAGAATACGCTGATTCAAATGCCTGACTTCCAGGTGGGTTTGACGACCCTGCCACTGCGTGTAACCCTCTGCCTACCCTGTAGGCGTTGTACGTTGTCGTCGCCCTGCAATTGAACGTCGCCATCGCCAGGGCGTTGAGCGTTGCCGTCGCCCTGCAATTGAACGTTGTGGCGGGTGGGTGGGTAGGGGCGTGGTTGTGCCTGGCACCTGGGTGGGATATGGGCGTGGGCGTAAAAGTAGGGTTAGGGATATGTGAGGCACTGCCCCCCTAAGAGGAGCGCACTGCCCCCCTAGTATCACTCCAGAAAAGGCAGTACTACGATGTCTATTTCTACAGCTTCTTCAACACAAGCGTCCCGATCGAGACCAGCGTTGGCCTAGAGAAGATGTCTGGGTCATAATTCCTCCAGTGTCGCGCAAAAGCGACGCCGCAATTGCCTTCCAGCAATTGCACCTTACGTACGACATCCAGTCATTGATACCAAGGGCGCAATAGTCACCTCGCTGGCTGACAAGCCAGGTGCTCTTACAGATGATTCTGTCGTCACTGGACCCGTTGTCATACTGGAGCAGCCGGCGGAACTGGGACCTGCGCTGCTTCGCTTAACCGTGCAACAGGGATAGGTCGTCATGGGTATGCTTGGGCATATTTCTAGATGGTTCTTAGGTGCTGAGTGAGTTGTGTGGTTTGACAAAGCTCTATATTAGAAGTGGCTGGGGATAAAGAGGGGCTCTGCTGCAATAGATCACTAACCTCAGAGCTTGATGATCTAACAAAGGAATTGTCTTTAGACAACGTATGCATAGCAAAGTCCGGAATAAAGAGGATAAGATGACACAGAATGCGTGGATCTAGCATTCTGCTATAAGTAGGCACCGTGTAAAATTAAGTAGTCAGAGTTCGCACTTCCGCCACATACAGTCTGAAGGAAATCCTCTATCCTAGCTTGCTGCTCAACTGTCCACATATTCTCAGTGTTCCATCCTGTTGGAGGATGATTGCGGTATATGACACTGCCCGGTCTCCAGTCCCGTGGCACAGCATTCTTCCTTTTATCTTAAGGAGATGGCTATTGAGCGACGAAGATCAGTCGCAGCTCCTACTCGTCAACCATGATTTCCGCCGAACGGTAGCTCAAGAATTGGAGCGCCTTAATGTCAAGTGGGTCCCGTTCACGCAAGTGAGGAAACCTCACAGCTCGGTCGGCCGTGCTATCAAGGACGATGACGCCGACTATCTAGAACATCTCCTGCGTGTGGCCGAATTCGATACGGATGCTGAGTGCGCGAATGGGTATCGCTTTCGCACCCATGAGAATCCAGCCATGGCGCTGTTGGTGCACATGTGCATGACAGAAGGGGCGGTAAAGTGCTTTGACTTTTTGATGCGATGGGCGGGTGAGCCCGCGAGACCTTTCAACTATGACCGGGAACAACTGTATAACCGAGCAATCGGCCTTGCGTATGAGGGGAGAATCGACTTCCTTTTGACACTTGACAGATACGTACCGACCAAGCTGGCCGAGCACGCGCGCCCGGGCGCTCTGTACGGTTTTCTCATGACGCGGGCGTGCTCGCCTGCCGCCTTGTGTAAGCTTGGGAGCAGGATGCCCCCTGGCACCGTGTTCATGCCGTTCCTCCTGGAACATTGCAGTAATAGGTTCAGCCACCCGGCGCTCATCCAGCTGCTCATCTTCATGGTCGGCCGGGACGAGCTCAACATTCCGTATCACTACGGGGGGATGAGCATGACCCCGCTGTCAGTCGCGTCCAAGGCTCTGCATATCAATGTCATGGACATGCTCCTCCGCATGGGCGTCAAGCCATACGAACACTACCTGGCGGAGGGGCTGATCACGGCGGCGTACAACCCGCTCTTCACCGCAGTCGTTCAAGAGCTTCCTGGGAAGCCGCAGACTTACCTTCCGCCGGGCGTCGAGAATGTACCGGAGGAGGACCCTTCAGTAGAAGGGCAAAAGCTCATCTCCCAATGGCGCCACCAAGTCCAGGCACACTCCTCTCGCATGCGCACCGCCGTGGCCTACCTCGTCGACGCCGCCAGAGCCGAATTTGAGGGCCGCAATGAGGAACTGATGGAGATGCTCGACATTGCAGCCATCGCCTTTATCCACACGCTGCGGGTGTTCCTGCTGACTAACCTCCCCTGGCAGCTGCCACCCAGACAGAAGAGGAAGATGTTCGTCGACGTCGACCCCTTCGCCCGCACGACAGAGTGGGACCAAAACAACCCGATCCACGCCGTTGGCTACGGGAGGCCACCAAACGTGGCATGGCGCCCGGGCCTCTCCAGCGGCAAGCTGAGGCAGATGCTTAGCGATTACGGTGTCGGGGTGCATAGGAATCTAGTCGAAATCTGGAATATGTTGGCCTCGCCGAACATTATCGAGGAGGCATCGCGGTGGCTCGAGCGCAACTCGGCGCTGCCTCACGGTCCGTGGGATACCCTAACCTGTATGTTTGAGCTGATTGTTGCCGCTGACCGGGAGCTTCCGGTGTCGCCGTGGTCATCTCGAAGAGGGTCTTACGCCACAGATGAATGGAGCACGTCGTCGGCCGGTGACCGTGTTTCAGTCCGTAGCAATGCCGGGGACAGTGTTGATTCCGGGAGGTCAGTAACGGTCTTTGATTCAACTCATCGTCTCTGGGAAGAAGTAGAGCTCTGATAGAAACGAACACTGGCAAACTACTAGGAGTAGTACCCGTCAGGTAAGCCAAGAGACAGAATCCGTGCCCGAGGCTACTCTACCGGATAGTACGAGTCATATTTCGAGCATTGTAGTTGTGTACAGCTGTTCAACTTGAATCTATGAAACAATCCTTTAAACTCGGAACTCTTGCAATAACAGCCCCATTTACCATTCGTTGATTCACGTGCGGCATGGCGGCCGCAGTATTTGTAAAAGTTACCCATGAATTCGAGGTGATTGCTCTATTTATCGATGTGAGGCGCGGGCGCATAGGATGCCGCAGGCGATCTTTCTGGAAGTACTGTAATAAGATCCATAAAATCAGCTAGACTTATCGGACTCTCTCAACCCGCACCAACCTTACCCCATGTAGTAATTATCCCATTAACTCACCTGCCCCCCTCGCTCACCGGAATCCGCATCCTGCCCCATGTTCATCAATAAGACAGCTTTACCCCCTCCCCTTCGCTAATTCCCACCCACCGTCCCACCCTATTCCGTGCCTCTTCAAGTCCCCTTTTAATTAAACTCTCCACTCCCAGGCCGATTCCCAGGCATCCTGCCCACCATTGCCCCAAGCAACTCACAGATCCTCTTCGTATACCGCGCCCCGCCCCCAAACACATCTCTGGTTATCCGGCACACCTCATACAGATACCCACACGCCACGGTGCGCAGGTCGTCCAGGGCGGGGAACCCCTTACTGTCTTCCTCCAACGGCGCAGACATCCCGGCTGCCGTGAGCAGCACCGTCACCGGGCCCATCATCTTGTTGACCCACTCCGGTGCACGCCGCCAGACCCCGAAAATGCCAATCCAGCTCGTGACGACAAATAGTGGTCTGTTTTGATCGGCGAGGAAATGAGCTCTAACATCACCGTCTGTCACTCCTTGGACGGGTTAAAACTTCCACGAGACTGGGGCCTCGATGGGAAAGGCGCCGCCTATCCGGAGATTTTGGTTTCGATAGGTGTCTTCCAGAGCCCAGTGGGCAGAATGGGGTTGACGGGGAAGGCCTTAGATGGGCCCGAGGCTCCTAATTAACGAAGTCGGCAAGTGAGTGTCGTTGGGCCGGTCCATTCCGTTAGCGTCAAACATCTTGTCCAACATTTCTGTTATCTCTCTTCTCCCACTTGAATACAACCCTGCAAATGTGCCATCTCGATCTTACCTCTCCCGGCTCAAACGTCCCAGTCTCGCACAAGGATCCGCAGTCCGTGATTCTCGGTCATTACAATTGTTTTGACCCCACCCTCTTTGCTGGATAATGCCTTGTAGGTGCACGATTCCAGCTCTGAAATTCCCAACTTCCTCTGGCGATTTTGACTTACTCTTCTCTCGCCCGAATGTAACCATGAGGAGTTGTCTTGTCGGCTTCTCTCCTTTCGACTTGGGCGTCCCCGTCTCGAACAAGACAGTAATTATAATCTAGTGTTGTCTGCCCTTTCTCTCTTGTATTCCTTTGCCTCTTCCCGAACAAGACCATGCACATCGAGGGCGTTAGCCCTATCTGCTTCAATCTCGGCATCTCTCCCCCGTGTGAGAGTGTGTACCGCAATGCCCATTCTTGCCATTCCAGTCTGGATCAAGGTGCTTGGGGCATAAAATGCTAAACTGCCGACTTTATCTTCAGTACTGTAATTACCTAGCTAGACGGAAAAGGGCTTGCGTAAGATGTGGACTCTTCCCCGCATGCCTGTTTTACCGCATCTGGAAGGGATAATTGCTCATCGCTGAGAGCAGTTTTCGTGCAAGGTTGGGGGCATTCTCTATACGCTCTGCTAGGGCGTACACCTTAGGTAGTGTGAAACCCAGCCTGATCCATAAAACAAAACTGACCGCCGTCGGCTGCGGGGCGGCAAGAGCCCAGCCAATCAACCCGCCATTTTCTGATCGTCATAATCATCACCACACCATACAACTCTGACAACACCAAAAGAAGACCACGTCAGTCGCTAGCGGGCCTCGGCGGACCCACCGCTCGGAAGAGCCGGGGTGCGGTATACGCAGGGAGACATGCGGCCAAAGATTTTCAGCTCCTTGCATACATAGTAGGCTGTACTCCGCTACCCGGTAAGGGAACCGTGACAGTCACCCAGTCCTGATCGGAAACCCCTCTCCTAGCCTATCTGATCACGTGTCCCAGGAGGGTAATTCTGATGCACATGAAACCGAAGTGTGCAGACGAATACTCAACTGGACAATCGTTTTTGTGCTAATTGAAGTTCCGGCCGCCGGCAACCCAACCATGGAAGGTTTCGGTCTACATGTAACGCCTGGCTCCCTCATTAGCCTCGCGGTTATCACTCTTCTCACGGTGTTCATTAAACGCCGCTACTTTTCACCTCTTAGCGACATTCCCGGGCCGTTCTTTGCCTCAATCACCAGACTATGGCAAATCAATACGTTGATTCGGGGCGATTCAATCAACGTATTTTACGACCTCCACCAGAGGTACGGTCCCTTCGTCCGGGTTGCGCCCAATGAAGTGAGCGTTAGCCACCCCGAAGCGCCGAAGCAGCTCTTGCTCACTGCACTCCACAAGGTATGCTAGATAATTTCATCGTACCTTAATGATACCTATCGTACTGCTGGCGCCCGGGCTGAGTAATTATACATTCATGACTTATAGGATGATTGGTACCGTGCCGGAGCTCTTCCAGACTACCGCTTCCAAACCACGCTTTCTACCACTAATCCGAAAGCCAAAGTGGCGCGTGCCAAACACTTCATGCAGGGATACTCAACCTCGTACCTTCTGACGCTTGAAGGACGCATTGATGCGACCTTTAGCCACTTGCTGGATTGGATGGACAAATTCTCGGCTGAAAAGCAGCCAATGGACCTGGACAAGTTCTTCACCTTCGCCGCCGCCGATATCACCGGGGAGCTTCTCTTCTCCAAGCCATTTGGCTTTATCTCCAAGGGCTATGATATCAAGAGGACGCTGTCGCGGTCACACAAAATTGTCGGTCTTGGAACCGTGGCCGGCTATTTTCCCTGGTTGAACAGGCTGCTGGCCAACCCGTTTGTGACGTGGACCGGACTACTGCCCTTCGGCCTGATTTACAACACCGCCATCAACGCAATTGCAGAGCGAGAAAAGAACCCAGAGGTTCAGTCTGACATTATGACACAATGGCTCAAGGCGCGGCAAGAGGGTAAAGTTACGTTGAGAGACGTTCAGGCCCAGACGACACTGGGAGTGGTCGCTGGGACCGATGCCATGTCGACTGGGATGCAGAGCTTCGTATATCACCTTATTCGCCACCCCGCGGCGTGGCGGCGGTGTAGCGATGAAGTTGCGAGGGCAAGAGCGCAAGGGAAATGCAATACCCGGGTTGTTTCGTTTGAGGATGCCCAACAGCTGGAGTACCTACAAGCCTGCACCAAGGAGTCACTGCGCCTTTTTGGCCCTCTCGGCACTGGACTTCCGCGAGTTGCCGCTACAGGAGGCACAAAACTTGGCGACCGTGTCTTTCCTCAGGGTACCGGTCTATCAATACACCCCTAGTAAGTTGTATTAGACGCACAGCTGCGGCATACGATCTCAGAATAGCCTAATCAAGATTTTCTGCAGCACCATGATGAGAGACAAGAATATATGGGGCGACGACGCAAATGCCTTCCGCCCCGAACGATGGCTGAACGAGGATAGCGCTGAATTAGACAAGTTCTACATGCCGGTAAGGAAATTATTCAACAAGGCCCAGTCTAACGGCTAATCATATCTCCACAGTTTGGACTTGGCTATGGAACTTGTCCTGGCATCAACTTGGCGAAAATAGAGCTATCAAAGCTGACCGCAACCATTGTTCGGGATTACGTTATTCGTCAAGTCAATCCACAGCAGGAATGGAGTTACGAGGCGTACTTCAATACTCTTCCTCATGACTGGCCCGTCTACGTAGAGAAAGTGCAATGAGCATTTGAGATGCAGGTGGAGGAGAATGAGGCCTTTTGAACTAGGCTAAAGTTAGTGTTTCGATAATTCTTGGGGCTTAGAGGAAAGAAAGAGCGGGAAATGCATGGTTCTCACCCCGATTTCGCACTCGTTTATTCTCTTCTGGGCTTGCCCCATTTACGGATATAATCGTAACGTATTGTTATGAACAGTGTGTATACCTAGCGTCAAGTGCATGCTGGGGCTAGAAGAGAAGCCAAACCCGAGATTCGCTCTGGGGAAATAACCCCTCTGCGAATCACGCTGCCGCATTTATTTGATATTATGTTTTTCCATGTATAAAAAGAGCTTTGCTATTCGAGGACAGCTTTGAAGATGCACCAGCCCCGGGACGGGAATGGTTTGTGTTGGATGGGTACCCAAGTTTCATTCACGTCAATGGTCTCAATCACCGGAACTCAGGTCAAAATGTTGGATCGCACTCTACAACCGCGCTCAGATAGGTTTTGTACCGACTTAGTGACGTTCTAATTAGCATAATTAGAACAAAGTCACACAACGGTAACGGCTAACTAAATATGTCCTTCAAGTGCATCCTGATTTGACAATAACAACGAGGTGTGTGCTGTCTGTTGACAACTTGGTGCCTAACTATCTGGTAGCTGATGATTCCAGAAGTATAAGAAACATGATTGCCTTCACTAGAATCGTACGCGTCGCGGGTTCTTCCGTAGTTCTCGCGCATTTGTTCAACGTACTCACACATGGGCTACGGCTTAATTACACCATCTGGGTACACACCGCGTCCTACCTCTAGTACAGATATGTACATATGCCATCAAAGTCACAACCCCCCTAGCCATGCTCTGCCCCCCGTGCTCCACGCTCCAAGCACTCCTCTAAGCGGAAAACTCCCTAGCCTTGAGCGAGCCGGCGCCGTTCCACACGGGCGGGCCGGGAACGACGTACGTCTGGGGGATCGAGTGGTCGTTGATCGGCACCTGATTCCATGGTTAGGCTTCATCGCATCCTCTGTACCTGGCACGCAATCACACTCACCCGAATGTTAGAGTCAGAGTTGGAGCAGTAGCCCGGAATGGCCGCCTTGTGCGAAGAGCCGGGCTGGGCGGTGCCGGAGCCGGTAACCTTGATCTGGGCGCACTCGGGGTAGAATTGGGGCGCGTTGGCCTGGTGCAGGGCGATCAACTCATGGCGGATCAGGTAGTTGCCCGGGGCAAGGCCCTCTGCATGCCCGAGTCAATCCTGTTCAACGGGTTTGGGGGGAAACGGGGAAGACGTACGAGGAATCCTGCTAGTGTATCCCTTGTTGCCGCCGACGAGCTTGGCAATTTCCCATCCTGAGGGCCGCTCCGTGTCGAGGAAGACGGACCTGCCATCACCGCTGAAGCCGGCCTCGTCGATCTTGAACCAACCGGCGCCGGACCCGTCGCATGAGCTGAACTCTCCGGGGCACTTGTACATCCAGACGATGATGGGGCCCTGGCTGTGCGTCCACTGTTGCCAGATGGCCGTGACTTCGTCGCCCGGCTTGGCCTCGGCGTGGAGGGATGCCGAACGGCCGCCGTTGCAGCGCAGCTTCTGGTCGGTGCACGACGTGACGGGGTTGTAGTTGGGCCATTGCCACTGGATGACGTTGGGGGAGTTGGACGGCGAGAAGCCTTGGTATCTGCCAGTCCCTCGTAAGCCTCTGGCTTCCCCGGTTGGGAAGCCCAGGATGCTATGGGCACGTAAATGGACCTACCCTGGGTAGTTCTTGCCAGCGATCACGTAGCTGGTGACAGCGCCGTGTGCAGCTGCTTCCGCAGCGAGCAGGACGACTGCGGCAAAGGCCGAGTTGAACATCATGATGCCGATAGGGTAGCAACGACAGGGGAGGATGTCTTTCGTTGGACGCAAAAGGGGGAAAGGCCGAGACTTGGGGCTAGCAGACGGTCCCTGGCTCCTGGGATGTCAAGTGCCGTGGCGCGAGACCTCAAATATTAGAGCAGCACGACTGCGCCATGGGCATGAGCCGGCATCTATGCCCAATGTTCCCCAGGTTCTGCACCCCGGATCCAGTCTTTCAATTTATCGGCTAATATGCGAATGCTGGGGGATAATTGCGCCTTTTATGCACGCATGATGGGTTTCCTGGACAGCGACTGGCGGAAACGCGTTTCGGCAAGTATCTAGATTAATATAAAGTAGCCGCCCCGTCGTGGGCCGCTACGTTGTCTTCCGTAGTACCGGAAAGAAGTGCCGATGCCTCTGTTTTCGATATTAGGCCGAGCTCCGTGGTTCTGGCATGACGCCAATCCCTCTGACGGCTGCCATGTTCCCTCCTAGGACAGCCAATCTTGTGCGCCGCAGCGTTCGGATGTCGTCTACGCGATCCGTATTACTACTGCCTTGTATGCCGTTGTGGGATGCATTGGCCGTGGTCGCCGAGACGTTGTCGATCGCTTTGCACCTTTGCCTTGCCTCACCTATGCGAGCCATTGTTAAGTCGGGCAATCGAGCAGGCCGGTGGTTTCGACTAAATACAACAGAATTTCGCATCGAATCCGTTGTCAAGCAAGCCGCTGCTAAACAAAGGCCCGCTTGGACGGCCAATGTATGCGGCTGCCGTGCCAAGCGGACCGTCTCCTATCGATTGTTCAAACCGGGATTGTTCTCCGTCATTGACTACGACCTATCCTATACCCATGGTGGTTCAAGCCGGTGACTCGCAGTGCTCGGGCCCAGCAGACGCCGTATTTGCAATGCTGCAAATACCTGCACCTGCCTGTGTGCATCGGAAGAGTGCTGCCGCGGTCGGCTGCGTGTGTGTGCAATCAGAATTGGAAGCCCAAACCGGGAGCACATGGCTCTTCGTATTGTGGCAACGGCAGGGAGGGTGTGCCAACAATATGAACGAGCTGCCAAATCCAGGTTTTGTCTTTGTTGGTCTTGGAGAGCGAACGGCCGAAACCTCGGGTTAGGGGCTGGTGGACATTCACGACTTGTGGGCCGGTAATCAAAAGTGAGAGAAACACGTTGTCTCACGGTAAAATGTGTCCGTGGCGGGCGACAACTTGGTAAGTGCTGGTTTTTATGAGCCCCAGGACTGGATCCTTGGTACAAGTAGGTAGTAGAATGCCCACGGCAACAGCCGAGTACCTCAGTCTTGACAATGGCGAATCCGCTTGGCTGACCTGGTCAATGATACGAATAATTAGCCATCAATCCTCCTGGAGCGGGCAAGAATAGCATCCATGCATGCCAAAGAGACCTTCCCATCCTGCATTATTAGGCCGTAGCTTCCGCTCCTTCCACAACCACTTCCTAAGGCTTCATGCTATCCTCGCGATCAAGCTCATCGAGTCTCTTGAAATCTTCAAGTTGATGCGCGAGGTCTAATGCCACAGGCTTAACGTTATCCCTCCTCAGATACACCAGAGTCAACAAGGTCGTGCGCAGGGCCCCGATTTAATCCAGATCCCATAAAGATGACCGGGTTACCGGCAACAGCGATCCAATAACGCCATAAGTAGGCCATAAAAGCCAAGTTGCAGAATACTCAACGCAGTAACTCTTACGGCCCGTAAAGGATACAACTTCATCCGGCAAGTGTACGTTTCACTCAGCCTTTCTCAGGAAATTAGCGAATACGACATCAGTACAGATACCTAATATGGCATAGACGGGAATTGCCAGCAGAAGACACGCATATGGCTCTCCAGAGAGCGGCATAACCGCCTTGTGGATAAAGGTCCCTGCAGACCTCCACATCCAGTTCCGATTCGTCATGGGCAAGAAATACGCATCCTGACCGCGCCCCGTCGAGCTGCCACGATAGCAGTGACGTCGGGCCAAAGATATTCAGAGCCCAGGCGGCATTGATACGACTGTGCGGATATCCGGATTCATGTGACACTGTATCAGCCGGAACCGGACATCGTACAGCGCAATCAGCGGATACACCACCACAGCGATCATCTCCCCGGCCACAATATCCGCCTGGTTCCTACCCCCCACTTGGGCAAGCGGAATAGACGATCCTCGCTGGAGCCTTGCTACCCGGAGGTCCCCTCTGCCGGGCCGGCCCAGCCTGCCGGTGTGGTCGAGGAGGTCATTTGGAAGGCTAAGCTGCGCCGGTGAGCCAGTTGTTGAGCGCCGAAAGGTGACTGGAATGAAGGTGAGAAAGATCTATATCATCATCAAGCCTAAGGAAATATGGAAGAGCTTGGGACTCGTGGGTGACTAATGGTGTGTAAATTGGTGATAAGACGGGAACTAGATAGAAAAAAGGGCGGGCAGACGGTACGAAAACCAGTCCCCGAGGGTTGCACCCCAGTCATATTAAATCTTGTCTGCTTGCCTGCTTGTTACATGCTAGGGCTTAGGTCCTTTGTAGTACGAAGATACTGGTTGAGGCGGTGCGTGTGAGGGGAAGGCTAGAGAGAAGCGTTGCGGATGTTACCGCTATTGTGAGAACGCCTCGCAGGTCGCCTTAGCGCATCAGGCTCTCTTCCAACCAGGGCCAGATTTAACAAATAGTCGCCAAGACATTCAATCCGTGGATGGATACCGTATAGAACCCCAGATGCTCCGTATCTACGAGACACGGCATGTCTCCGAAGACGTCGTCTATAGCTATCGGACACCTCCCATGTTGTTCTAGTACTGTACCGCAAACTGCTATGATCCCGAATCAATTCCTGCCACAATTCCAATTTCTATCTCCCCTTACGCCTCGACATCAAAGTACGCTCAATATCCCACTCGGCCTCGTCCGTAACATAAATAATGACAAACTCTGATCCTCGACAGGAGTACGAAGGCGCCGCTGAGCTCAAGAGCTACTGATCAACGGTCTTCATCGAAGCAGCGGCTTGTTGACTCGGGGGCTTTGGTGATTGGCCCAAATTTTCAAAAGTGAATACATCAGCCATTACAAAGGTCGCTCCAGTTAGTAGCATTTTGCATAAACTGACGGGCTGCAACGGCCCGGCAGGCCCTGAAACACCGATATTAAATGGTGTTAAATCAATGGCAGGTAGTAAGCATCTTATAATCTCTAGTCGGATGGGTTATTCCTCATTCAGGCCGCTCTCAGTGGATGAGGTCCAATATTGTGACGCTATTGCATCGGTTAGCAGGTATAATTCAATTCTTCCCCCTCTTTCCTTTCTCTCTTTTCCTTTTTTCCTTTCTTAACTTTTCCCCCCCTAATCGGACCTGACTGTCTACGTACCTACAGTACGCCCTAATTAGGTAATTAGTATCGCTCCACAGACGGGACTTTCATTTCTTTCTAATGTGGAGCCCGACAGAGCGTACCTCGGGTTCTAATCCTGCCCGTCAAGACATGATTCTCGGCCCGACCCTCCATCTTCATCTCCGATCCGCACACCACAATATTCTTTGAAGGGGCGCCTAATATGTTGTTCTCTCGCCGTAGCCATCCTTTCTTCGCCATTCTGGCACTCACGGTCTTTTCTGTTTTCAGTCTTGTTTCTGCCTCCAACAACTGCGAACGTGATGTGACTTATGATTACATTGTCGTTGGGAGTGGACCCGGAGGCGGTCTTGTCGCTAGCAACCTCGCCTTGGCTGGCCATAGTGTTCTGTTGATCGAAGCTGGCCGTGATGCCTCCGACGATCTTTCCACTACCGTCACTGCTCTTAGTTACCCTCGGGGCCTTGACCTTCAGTGGTCATTTTTTGTGAAACACCATTCGGATCCCGACATCGAAGGGCGCTACCGCCTGCTAACGTGGACGCTGCCGGACGGCACGTACTGGATCGGCCCCAAAGCCAGGGCACCAGCCGGCGCAACCCTCAATGGCGTCTGGTAGGTGCCGAGCCGACGCTACCTTGCGTGTCCATCCAATCATGCTGACGAGAGCACTGCATTATGACAGGTACCCTCGTGGCTCTACCCTGGGCGGAAGTGCCATCGTCAACGCCATGGCATCTGTTCTTCCAAACGATTCCGATTGGGACAAGATTGCTGAACTATCTGGTGATTCGTCCTGGTCGTAAGATGATTGCTGCGCCCATCAACTCATTTAGCAAGACCAACACCAGCTAACTCGGCGGGCAACAGAGCCGAGAACATGAGGGAAATCTTCATTAAAATTGAGAGGAACCTTTATTTACGCGCGAACGAGTCTAAAGCAGGCCATGGTTTTGATGGCTTCGTGCAGACAGGTCAAGGTGATTCGAGTTATTATCTACGAGAGCCAGGGCGTCTTGCCTTGTTGTCTCACCTTGCAGAGAACCTTGTCGGTCACTCTGTGGACCAAGCGGCAATACTCGACTTCCTGGAGCGTGACGCCAACTTCCTCGGTCCATCCAGAGATAAGACGGCTGAGTTTTTTGGTCTCCCGAACCACAACAACAACAATGGCCGTCGCTGGAGCCCACGAGATCTTGTCAAGGACACTATGGCCAAGACACCGAAGCTTGCGCTAGCGCTTGAATCCCTTGCCACCAGGATTCTGTTTGACAAGCGTAGATCCATTCCCAAGGCCAGAGGCGTCGAGTATCTCCAAGGAGCAGGCGTGTATGGCGCCTCGTGGCAGTACGACAAGGCTACGGCCCCTAGCGGAACTAGGAAGCGCGCTTTTGCTCGCAAAGAGGTCATTATCAGCGGAGGTGCGTTCAACTCTCCTCAACTTCTTCAGCTCAGTGGTATCGGCGATGCGAAACTTCTGGGTTCTCTGGGAATCCCGGTCATATCGGATCTTCCTGGCGTTGGGGAGAACCTCCGTGACAACCAGGAACTCGCCGTCGCCGGTCTTAGTCCCGTCAACATTACGTCGCTCCCGCGCGATCCGGCTTGGGCCGCTTGTACATTTGGAGCTCCGGGGGACCCGTGCCTCGCGCAGTGGGAGCAAGGCACCGGCGCCTATACGCTACCGAGTGGCAATTCCGAGTGCGCTTTTTTCAAGACGAGCCACAGTCCTGATGGGAACCGCGATGTAATCACGTTTGCGTAAGTCAATTCCCTCCGAGTTTGTGATGCGTTGAGATGGCGATGAGATACCTACTGACCCATGTACCATCAATATTAGTGCCCCTGGCGTCTTCAGAGGCTTTTCCCCACCGGCAAGCAACATGCCCTTTTTTGATACCCCCGACACATTGTGGCGAAACCTCGCACGTATGAACGTCCAGAATACGGCTGGCTACGTCAGAATCACATCCACCGATCCCACCGTCCCCCCGGACATCAACCTCCGGCAGTACGAGTCCCCTGATGGAGGCGACGTCGACATGGGAGCTATGATGGACGCTGTCGCCTTTGTACGCCGCGTGTTCATGTCACTTCCGGGCCCGTACGGTCCTGTCACGCCGACCGAGCCCCCATGCAATGCTGGCATCACCGCCGACGGCTATTGCAAGGACCCTGAGGAAGACAAGAAGTTCATCTACGAGCAGTCATTCGGCCACCACCCCGTCGGCACGTGTAAGATCGGCAAAAAGGGCGACAGGATGGCCGTCGTCGACAGCAAGTTCAGAGTATTTGGTATCAATGGTCTGCGTGTTGTCGACGCTAGTGTCTTCCCCATCGCCCCCGGTGGATTTCCCGTTCTCCCAACCTTCATGGTGGGCCAGAAAGGCAGTGAGGCAATTCTCGAAGATGCGTAATCATGTATTGTGACAACGCAAGGTGTTACGTTGAGGAAAAGAAAACAAAAAATTTTTTCCCATTTACTACTCTGGCTACCGCCGCACACATCACTAGTCTTCAGCTCTCCTACAAACCAGCATTCGAGTCGTGCCTATCTAAGTGTCCGATTCAGTATTGTTGCTGCACTCTCAGGACTCAATAGTTTGCAGAAAAAAGACCCGGTCCCTTAGTCCTAGCGACCGAATCAAGAACACTAGGGTCCTCAGGCTCCTACTAGGCCTGAAAACAACCCGCACCTTTAGGATCCTAAAAAGGCACATATCTCACATCACCGTTTCCTCCTATAGACGAATGGGAAGTAAGTCTTGAGGTGTAACTATAGCATATAATCTTACACCGACTCGCTAGGATGCTCTGCATCTTGTCCCGGGTTTGCTTTCTCGTAGTGAATATACTTGACCAGGACGTAGAAACCAGCGCTGAGAAGTGATCCCAGGACTGGCCCCAGCCAGTATATCCAGTGGTAGCCAGGGAATGATCTAGCAGCCACAGCGCAGCCAAGACTCCTGGCTGGGTTCAGCGATCCTCCTGTGTAAGCAGTCCCTAAAGCGTCAGGCACGATCAGCAAGGACCCTTGGGTCACGGGGAATAAGCCCACAGCTGAGGAGGCTTACCAGCAAGCATGGCCACAAACAGCGCCAGCCCAATACCGATTGGTGCCAAAAAGGTGTCTTTTGACTTCTCACTGGCGAGCATGAGGACCACAAACACAAGAAGGGCTGTGAAGAACATCTCCATGAACAATCCTTGGGTCACAGATGTCCCACCTCCCAAGACCGAGTTCGCCTCGGACACATCCACGGGGAACATGGCGGAAACGAGGCCTCCAGCACAAAGAGATGCGAGCAACTGTGCAGGAACGAAGAAGAGGCCCCGGACCCAGGGGAGCTGGGAAGAGAGGCATAAGCCTAGAGTAACCTGTGATTGAGACGACACCAACGGGTCAATTATCATCACACTCCAGAAGATGCCGAGGAAATGACGGTCGACCTTACCGCCGGATTGAACAAGCCGCCACTGATGCGGTAGAATGCCCAGACGTTGACCAGCAAAGAGAAACTGTACGCGAGCGAGATGAAGACGACCGTCTCGCTGCTCATGCCTCCAGTCGGAGCAGTCGTCCCCGCACGGCTGGCAGCCATGACATTCCCGCCATAGCTGAAGTAGAGGAACAGGAAGGTTCCGACAAACTCGCCAACGGTAGCAACAAGATGAGCTTCCGTGGGACTGAGGGAGGGTTTGACCCGTCGCCATCCCGGTCCGTGATGCTTGTGGTCTACTCCGTTGGGTTGGGTCGCCATTTATTTCAACTTTCTGTGGAATTTAGATGCCTAATTGATTAATTGCTGCAAACGTTGATTGTAGCACGGTGATAGAGAACGTAGGATATATACGGCTCAAGTATAAGGCGGTACGGAGGAGACTTTCTCGGTTGTTTCAGTGTGACGACATTCCTGACACAGGTGACTTGATTTTGCGTTCTGGTCACATCCCGAGCAAGTTGATGGGCCGGGAAAGCAGCAACTAAACACTTAATCGGCCCCGTTAGTTGTCAGTGTGATTGGTATACAGGTGTCCGACAGCGGCCTCTTGCCATTTGCGCATTTCTAGGGTGTCACAGTAAGGATCAGCGTTGTCACCGGGCTCAATTGGGCAGCGATGCAACAAGTTGATGTCAGTGCTTACAGTTGCGACTCGACGAGATGGGTGTCCCTTCCGAAGCCGCTCGAGCTCTCGCCATGTCCCAGGCTAGGAAATGCAGTGCGCTCGTCCTTCGTCGTTTGCGCTTTTAGCGTGTTGTAACCAGCAGGGATCAGCGTTGTTCCTGGGCCCAATTGGGCGGCCATACAACCAAACTTGATGTCAGCGCCTGCAGACGCAACTTGGGATGTCCCTCTCGAGGCGGCTCGAGTGAGCCATGTCTCAGAATGGTTACAGGGATCGCCAGTACAACAATCCCCAGGCTTCAGTCGACGTCATTGTTAGCCCGCTGAACCAGTCCAACTGAGAAGCTCCAGCATGAGTACATTGCAGTAACCATAAGTCTTCGCCGTCTTTTACTCTCAGTACTGGTCCAGTTCCCCGCCAGTCGCCTCGGCACTGCCTTGTCAGCAGTTGAGACCTTGCACTCCATCAATGACCGGCCAGGGCTGTCAAATGTAATTCTCAGGGTCAATAAGCAGTCCGCATTCTTCATCGCTAGGCGTCAAAAGCTGCGTATTAATGTTCGGAGCCATCCTAGGGAGCGCGAGATGAGACATAGATATGATAAGAGATGTAGGTAGGTTATGTACAGTACTGCACGGGGTTGTAGCGAGCTGCATCGTCTCTGCACTGTGACCTGGCTCGTGCATGCGTTAGTAGTTTACTGTAATTACTGTACAGTACAATCAGGATCACATGACTTTTCAGAGACGCGCAGGTTGCTGCTTTCGCTGTGGGAGTTTAGATTGGTCGATCCAGTGTGTGGGGCAATTGCTAGGCGCCCTCGGCGCCAAACTGAGTGACCCCTGACTGATCTCGCTCCGGATTGTCAAGTCCGAGCCGTTGGATTATTACCTCTCCCAAACCGCCCTTTTTAATTACAGATAATGCCTCTTGAGATCCTTGCCCATGTCGAATAGCAACTCCGAGTTGTGTCGTCGAACCGAATACGAGACGTGGGTGAGATTTTAGGGCCAAAGCTCTGCGCCCGAAAACCAACAAAATCCGCCAAGTTGGCGTTTTGGCTGCTGGCACTTTTGTTACAGTAACTACGGATTAAATCGGGTATAGATTTCCAGCCTTCTTTCGTCCCGCTCAAGCAGACAACTATCGTGTACCTTACCACGCGTGAAGATTGTCGGCATTCAACTGCACTATAATGTCAAAGCTCGCTGATGCCTTCTGGCTTGCCGCCGCCGCGGTCGGCGCGGCACTTGTTTACTTTGCACTCCGCCTGTCGGCCCGGCGCCGATCCTACCGTGATCTGGTATGTTGGCCCTGACAATGTGTTTGCGACATGTCAAGATTGATTACTGATCCGTGCAGCCAAAACCTCCACACTCGGCTCTCTGGGGGCATTTGAAGTTGATGGGCGAGTACATGGACAAAGTTGCCCCTGGCAACTACCTGCAAGCGGCCATTGCACAGATGAAGCAAGACTTTGATCTCCCAGACGTCTTTTACTTGGATCTTTGGCCCTTTGGCCCCGAGTTTATTGTGTGCAGCAGCGCCGATGCGGCGGCACTCCCCACTACCGCGACCCCGTTTCCCCAGTCTAGCGTTGTTGAGCAGTTCTTTGCTGGGACCCTGGGGCCATCCTTTATCGAATCCACCAACGGAGCGCTGTGGAAGGAACTGCATCAAATGCTCGCCCCCGGGCTGACTCCCAGCGCGGTTCGATCATATCACCAGCTCATTGTCGACGAGGCCAAGTTGTTTCACGATCGCCTTCGGCAGTTTGCGGCCTCGGGAGACACATTTGACATGCACGGCGAGCTGGGCAAATACCCATTTGAGGTCATCTGGCAGATTTTCTTTGGCGAGCGGCTTGACACGCAGTCTAGGGGCTCTTATTTGTATGAAGACTCGAGGCGTCTGAACGATGTTGCTGGCTTTACCATGTCCTCGAACAACCCTATCGCCAAGTGGCGGGCCTCCAGAGAATTGAAGGAGCTCGTAAGAAAAATCGACGTAGCTGTCGAGGAACGCCTTCGATCACGCTTCGCCATACTCGGGGCCGAGAAGAACCTCCCAACCAGGACAACTGCGGGCACCCTCCTTGACAGGATGCTTCTTTCCCACGTACAAAACGGATTGCCTTTGGACGAGCGTCTAATCAAGCTCGTGAAAGAAAAGTAACCTTCCTCCCAGAACAACCCATTGCCCTTTTTCCCCGGAGACTCAAGACAGGGGCTGACAAGATCCCCAGCGCCAAAGGTTTCCTAGTAGCCGGCTACGGCACAACGTCAGACACATCCAGCGCAAGTCATTTCCTCACTCTCCATCCTCAACGAGCGCTGACATTGCAGCGCAGTATGTATTCATGTTCCTGGGGGCCTTCCCCGAAGTTCTTCGCAAGCTTCGTGAGGAACATGATCGTGTATTCGACAAGGACTTTGACAAGACCCTCGAACTCTTGCGGCAAGATCCGGGACGCATCAAAGCGCTCGAGTACACTACGGCTGTCATCTACGAGACACTGCGCCTCTTTCCCGTCGGCATGGTCTGCAGGGCACCACCTCCTGGGATGTAAGTCTCCCTGTATCCCGCGAGGAAGCAGCCCGTCTAACCTGATTAAAGGACATCCTTCGAGTACAAGGGGAAACATTATCCTCTCCAGGACCGCCAATTCGCTATTATTAGCTATGTTATGCACTATGACCCCAGCAATTTCGATGAGCCGAAGGAGTTCAAGCCGGAACGCTTCCTAGGGGATGCCGCGCATTCGCGTAACGCTTTTCGTCCGTTTGAAAGAGGGCTTCGGTCTTGCATGGGTCAGACTTTGGCCATGGATGAAATGAAGATTATGCTGCTCATGACAGCCCGATGGTTCGATTTCGAGCTCAGGGACCACAACCCTGTCAAGGAGCCGCGACTCGGTCATACCAAACTGGACACCATATTGGGCGACCATGCTTTCCAAACCGTTCGGTTTACCGCTGGGCCGACAGGAGAGGTGAGAATGCGGGTGCGCTCAGCTAGGGCGGCAAACTAAGAGCACTAGCTCATGGGTGGCAAGACGGATTTAATGCTACGGAAACTCTAGACTCTAAACTTTAGACTAAACTCTAAACGCATAGACTGTAACAGGGAAATACGTAATGATGCCGAATAAACGCTAAGTTAATTAAATAAACGTCTCCCGTTCTAGTCAAGATGACAATGCCTCTACAATTCCACTAAGCTGTTCCTGCTACTGGCAATATAATCTATTATTATTATTCCTACTCCGCTTTACCCAATCGGGTGTGCCGGACCCTCTGACGCTAGTTACATAGGAAAACCGTACCATGTAGGCCGGGTGAAAAACCTATATCAATGAGTAAAGGAAAACAATGATAAAGAGTGCCAGATGGTTGCAAAAGAGAGAAAGGCCATATATAGGCTTGAAGACCTGCTAGTCTTCGACTCCAGCTTCGGGTGCCTCCTCCTCTTCCCCGTCGACCCCCTCTGCTTCTAGCTCTAGCTTCCTAGCCAGACTGTATTCCGCTAAGCGCCCTGGCAATATAATCTAATGGAGGCTGCCTCAATGGTTATTCACCACCCGTTTTCCCGACAGCAGTAGTCCTCGCATCCTAAATTTAGTTGTTGAACAGCAGCCAGAGACTCGCGCAATGGGATTATAGGGCGAACATTTGAGCATGAGGTTGAAGACGAATACATACCATCCGCTCTGAGATGAGTCTGCCTTAGCGGGAGGGAAGATCGTTGTGGCCCGGAACCGCTAAACTCGCTGTACCCGTTCCGTCGCTGGCGGGCGGCCTCAGTCTTGGGTCACTAATTCCTAGCCCTCAGTTGTACTGCAAATCGCCTGCCCTCCTCTGCTTCAGTGTAATACAGCTGAATGACGGCTTCGTGTCTCGATCAGTGCTGTATTATATTCTCTGACAATGATGACTGAATGCCCACACGTCGTTGCCGACGCTGCCGCCAAAGTTTAGATGTTCGGAAAGTGCCGCCTAATCACTGTTTCGTCGTTCGATTCGAGATTTCGGGTTGTTCCCGGATTCTCGGAGACACTAACAGAGCAATGGTAGACGTTAGTGATATCTCAAGTAAGCATGGGTTGCGCATCAAATTTTCCCGAGGGTGTCAGGCCAGCGTCCAGGATAATTAAGGCGCGGCTACTTGGGCCAGTTGCTTCTTTCGAGTAGCTTTGCGAAAACTTCGGAGGAACTCTGTTCGGCTGAGCTACTTACTAACTACTTAATGACCCTTCAAAAGCGATCAAAAGGACTAGAAACACCAGCATATCTCACCCTCTGCTGTTCAAGACAGCCAGCAGCGGTAAGTCATAAACCGGCACAACAACGATACCGGCTTTGCTTCGCAGGCAGTCTGGAGGGATATATATGATTGAAGTCAAGATGTCCCTTAATGCTCTCAAAACCAGCACTGCATTGAACTACAACCATAGAGTCTGAGACTCCGACGTCTTATCTTCTCCCCCTTTCAACACCTTATCCCTTCTTCTACCTCAAGGCATCGTAACCAGCCACGATGCGCTGGCTTCGAGGCGGGACCCTCCTGGGCCTTACTTTGCCCCCTGGCCGGGCCGCAGTGGATGACCCCGCCGGGGATACCATCCCGTACCACAAAGAATTCGTTTTGTTCCGCTGCTCTAACATGGCTTCTCCGGACAAACTCCCCAGCAGCGTCGGTTTCATTCGTTCCATATTCCGGCCGTAGTCCGGACGAGCCCCGGCAGAAAACTCGCCTCTGCAGAAGGCCGCAGGCACACAAACCAAGACTTTGGTGACATCAACCTGTTCATGTCAAGGAATGAAGGCGACTACAGCCATAACGGGAATGACGCGCCCACAGACGGCAGCATCACTAAAAAGATCGACAGTACTGGGAAGGTCGGCGACATCTATACTTGTCTGTTAACACCGACGATGGCAATACCTGGTCAAGCCTGAGGTTCTCACGAGGGTGCTGACTCGGGACGATTGGGGACAGGATACCGTTGGACCCCGGTATCGGGATCAAGCTCACCAGCAGTGGGTTAGTGGTTCCGACCCGGAGATGTAGCATCATCGGCCGAGGTACGCCCGACAACCGCACTTGGTCCCTACAACTTCTCCCGGACGGTGGATCCGAGGGCACAATTGCACAAACGCCCGACAGCAGACTATATCGCAACGACAGGCCCGGCGGCAACGGAGACTATCCGCGAGTAGCACGCGGGACGCTCGCGTCGTTCGGCGCCTTTGCCGATGACACAGGCCTTCCGAACCCGCGTTGTGAGGGGTCGGTTTTCTTCTACAACCAAGCAGATTCGGGACCAACACAGACCATCTTCATGAACTCGGCGAGCAAAGACAGTCTTCGAGCCATGCGGGTGCGCATAAGCTATGACAGAGACACGGCCAAGTGAAACTTTGGGCGGGAACTGAGCGATGCGCCCGTCTCGGGCGCCGGATACGAGGACGGTTATTCGAGCATAACGAAGACGGCCGACTTCAAGATCGGGGAGCGGGTGGAGAGCGATTTCTACAACGGTAGGAGCGAGAAGTTCATCTTATCACGCCATCATCTGGCACAGGTTCAACCTTTCTTGGATCATAAACGGACCACGCAATTAGATAGCCGTTACCTATTTTGCAAGTCTAGCAAAATAAGACACGCAGTATGTAATGTTTCTTAACCTGGCTGGGAAGTAGGGATGCTGTCAAATAATGGTCGCGGCGGGAAGTCCGGAACGAGGAAACTTTCGAGGAATGCAAGGACGCTTCACGCTGAATCAGGAAGTAATTATACGAGCATAAGCCACCACCTTGCAGATCTGCCGAAAACAAGTTACGTTGTACAAGTACGTAAGTAATTATTTGTACCTCTGTTTAGGCGTCACGCAAGATGCACCTTCCCCGGCCAAGGGTGAGGAGGAGTTCTAAGTTGTTGAAAACCTGGAAGGACCGAGCCAGGGCACGGAAAGGCAGCGGTCGACTCCATTTGACTATGTACTTGACCTTTCTTTTCCTTGCTTGGGTTTCGTCCCCGGGAACCTCGATTGCTCATTGAGGGAAAAGCAATCAAGTCATAGCTCAACCCAGTGGCCTCCTTCCCCCCGATTCGACATTCCTCCGAAATCCGCCTCTTCGTCCCAATCTGTCTCTTCCACCCGCCCGGTCGCTGCACTCAGCAACCGCGCCAGCTCGAGCTGCCCATACTTTAATGCCCAAGACAGCGCTGTTCTCCCATCGTCATCTCGAGCCCGCGCGTCCGCGGCATCGAGCTTGCCAAGCAGCATCTTGGTCATCTCGGCGTCGCCGCGCCGTGCCGCCCACATCAATGGCGTTTGCCCCTTGGTTCCGCTCGCACCCGGCTTGGCACGGTCAGTCTCGAGGAGAAGTTGCACGATGCTGCGATAGCCGTTGCGAACCGCCCACCACAGAGCAGTCTGACCGGCCATGTCGCGTATTGATGCGTCTGCTCCGCGCTTGAGCAGGAAGTGGACCATTTCTTCGTTCCCATTCCGTGCTGCCCACCAGAGAGGTGTGCGTCCAGCATCGTCGGGTTGATCTACGTCAAAACCGACGCGTTGGAGAAGCACAGTGGCGATCGCAACGCTTCCACCACGCGCCGCCCACCACAGCGCCGTCCGACCCATGTCATCGCTGTACGGTACCGATATGTCCACAGCAGCCGAGAGTATTTCGACCATCTCCTGTGAGCCAACTCGCGCAGCCCAATCCAATGGTGTCAGTCCATACACATCCGCCCCAAGTCGGGCACCTTTGTACTTGGCACAAAGCTCCTTCACGACTTCAATATGGCCATTCTCTACAGCTCGTATCAGAGGTGTTCTCCCCTCATTATCTCGACAACCAAGCTCAACAACCGGCAAATCAATCAAGACCTTGACTACTTCAACATGGCCGGCACCGGCAGCCCATGATAAAGGGGTCCGTCCAGTGTCGTCTTGCTGGTTTGCGTTAACTCGCCGGTCGCTGGTTAGTCCGATCAGGTCTCGAACAATTGCCTCATGTCCAGTTTCGGCGGCGTAAGAGAGTGGCGACCTGCCTTTGTGATCTACCAGGTCCATCTGAGCTAACCCTGTGTCTCGAAGCATTCGCAACACCTCTCGATGACCCTTCTCTGCCGCTTGCGACGCAGGAGATCGCCCCTGGTCGTCAACAGCGTCCAAGAGAACCTTGCCAGTATCCCGGAGGACTTTAACTGTCTCGCGGTCACCGCTGCCCGCTGCCCACCACAACGGAGTGCGTTTGTGTTCGTCTACGAGGTCAGGGTGGGCTCCGGCGTCCAGGAGTAAGCGAACCATGGAAACAGGCCCTCCATTCTCGCAATAGTATGAAAGAGCTGCCCTTCCATCGACATTCTGGCCGTCGACGAACGCACCAAGTTCCAAGAGAGCTCGCACAACTTCATGCCACCGGTTTCGTGCAGCGAGCGGCAGTGCGGCCTCGAGCTCTGTCGTCAGGAGCTGCTGCGGAACAACGCACAGCAGATACAACGTCTCTGCCCTCTTCTTGTCTGAAATAACCTCAACCAGTCCGTTCGGCTTGGGGACCGCCGGTAGTCCTTGGTAAGGCAGTCCTTCGAGACACGCCTCCTCACCACAGTCAATCGCCCTCTGCATCGCCACGACGCCATATCGGTCTAGGATCTGTCCAATTTCATCTTCACCCACATGCTCTGGGCGTCGATATCTTTGTATCATTCGCTGCAGCTTCCGATAACCAGCATGCCTGGCTCCCATACTCTTTCCTTGAACAAGTGACATTCGGTGTATCTCACCAACGGCAATAAGACTGCTGGCAAAAAAGCCCTGGCCCTTAATCGCTCTGGTCTGGTCCTCCCCATGCTGGTCGGAGTGGAAATAGGCCCACTCAAGCAGCGCCTCTGCTCTGCTCTTCTCGCCACCGCCGTGCCGGAGGCCCGTCATGAGCGCAGGTTCCAATGACTCGTTACTCTTCGGCTTCATCCTATTACGGAGGCCAGGGATAATACATAGGACTGCATCGGAGTGGGAGCCCAGGCCATTGTCCGTGAATGCGGTTATCATGGCTGATATCTTTGGGTCCTCTAGGCAGAGCTGGTCCCCAACCCTCGACAACGTCACGCCATCAAATTCGCAGCCGACGTTGTAGACTAACGACCGCACGAGCGCCGAGTAAAGATCCTGACAGCAGTCTGTGAGGAGGCTGTTGTTTGAGTGCGTATAAAGGATTCGGATTGGGTCATGTGGTCGATACCAATTGTCAAGACTGGCAAAGGCTGGGATGGCGTTCCATCCAAAAAACTGCTTCCACTGTGACCCTACTTCATCCCCAAAGTACAAATGACTGTCAGCATCCAAAGGGCTCCAATTGCGTTGGTCAGAAGAAGCCCAGATGGCTGACGTGTAGCATGATTTCGCCAGATGTTGGTTCTCAATAGTGCCTCGGAACAGCTTGACCGGAGTATGGCCCAGCCAAAGCGCTAATTCATCCTCCATAGCGTCAAAGTCGTCGGCGTTGCCGAGTCCCTGACTTACTTCCGAAGACGAGTGAATGCGGGCTCTGGGGACATCATTGGCATTAACGAGTAACCAACCACTGTCCCGGAATCCCGGAATCCTTAGCGCGTTCCTCTTCAAGGACCATAACCACAAGCCAAGGATGGCCTCTATCTTCGAGGAATCGACGGCCCAGCCGCTTCCAGACCCATCGCTTGAAGGATGGATGCACAACTCGATATAATCCGACTGCCAACCCCTCTTCTCTGGTACCTGGTCCACGCTCTTCTCTCTCCAGGTACCGAGTACTCCAATCGTTACCGGCATTTGACTCTGCCGGATGCCTAAGAGAGCTTCAGCCGTACCGCATAATGCTGCAGCCAATCTCTGCGCCATATTCCGGACGTGGACTTGCTCATTGCTCCATGTCTGAAAGGTTTGGGGTATTAAAGGAGTGGGCGGCTGATGACCGGTGAGATGGGCAAGTCTCGTTCTATACCTCAAGTGTCTCTCCAAGTGGCTTACAGCATCGCTCGGCGTGCTCTCCGAATTATGAGTCTTGGAGTAGCCCGCTATATTCCAGTTCATCATTCTTGGATTTGCCTTATCCTCATCGTTGCGGTTGAGACGAAACGAAAGCTCGTCAAGTTCGAATCCAAGGACCATGTCCGGGAAGTGTCTGAACAAGTTGTCCATGTGCTGGAGACGCCGCATTCGCAGGCACGCTCTCAAAATGCTCATGAACAGTGTGATGCCAAGTTGGGCAATTGAGATAGAGGCGTTTATGCCTCTTAGGCCGATGAACTGGGCGATGTACCCACCAACTGTCAGAACGGCAGAAGTCCAGGTGTAAGGATAAGGATGGAAAGCGTCAGTTGGCCGCTTGGTGGATGTAGTGTACTCCAAAAGTGGCTTCCCGTTTATGTCTTCCGCGTATGCAAAAGCATCAAATGTCTCATCTCCGACGACTTGGTTGCCCGGCTGGATCCAAAAGAGCTGTGACTGCTGGTGTCTGGGACTTCCAATTCTCCGCCGATACTGCCGCTCTTCGGTGCTTTCGCCGATCAAGGCAGCACACGCCAGCATGCCACTACACATGCAGAGAGTCCCAATGACGAACGACATCGACGATCTATTGTTCGACACAGCGGTGGCCATGTCGACAATGTTCTCCGGAGGCCCGTCTGTGGTCCACTGAAGCTTCCATGATATGACAGCAGCCATGACGATGACGCCGCTTTGGAGGATAAATCCAACAAGGGCGACAACCCCGAATACCCAGGACGGCGGTTTCATAATGCCGATGTTGATAGAAAGATTTGGGTTTTGGACCAGCATCTCGGGAGGTGGATCCAACGACTGGATTGGCTTCGTGCCATCGGACGGTGGAAGTGACTCTGGCTCTGTCGGCCCCAGTATGATCACGGTCGCTGGTGTGTCTATCGGCATCTTTACGGGCTGCTTTGAGGCTTGCTGATGATTATTGCTCTTTTCTGCGAGCTCCACATCCGCGGCTCTGGGGGCCCGACGCAGAAGCTGCCCCGACCCCAGTAGTCGCTTAATCAAGGTAAAGGATGCCCTCTTTCGACCGTTCGTGGGCACCCAGGCGGCGTTGGGGTTTTTCTCTTGCCGCTTCAAGTAGTCTCGAAAGAGATACACGCCCATTACGTACTGGCCGTTCTCAACTTTGTCCTCTTCGCCGTGGCCGCGGAGGCGGACGATCTCCAGGATTTTGGGCCTTCCGAATACGCGAGTGATGCCGCCCCGATGGAAGAGTTCGCAGACGTCCCGGCTTGTTGATGTGCACAACTCGACTTCGACAGCGCCGTCGCCCTCCCGCGCCCGGCCTATGAACGCCCGGAGGGAAGCATCACCGGCAACACGGATGGCCGACGTGATGGCCGTGACGATTCCCACGGGCGCCATGGCGAATATGAAGTAGTCAAGAAAGGAGGTGCTTTCGCTAAAATACTGAATTGTGATCTTTTCGCCAAAGAGTGCGAGAAGCGGCGCGACGTCCGAGGCTAGGTTATTAGAAAAGTCGTCCAAACCGCTGGCAGAAGCGCCAGCGGCGTGGCATAGGACGGCGAAAAGCCACACCAGGTGCATCTTCAAAGGCTGCATACCTGGCCCGAGGCGGTCTTGATGACTACGGTAAGTTCCTTGAGCAGGTCCAAGAATGCGGAGCGAAATTACAACTTCACCAACATCTCGGCGGGGAGTATGAGCGCTGCGACTGAATGGCAAGGGCTAGCCAATCTGACGCCCTAATTTATTCCCCCCACCCTCTTCATCGATATATGCAAGATATGCAACTGTCATTGGCCAGGACGAGAAAGCATCACTGCACAGAGCTGATCAGCTCCGATTCTGTGCTCTCGACTGCAGCCCGTATTCCAAGTCCAAAAGTCCGTCTTCGCAGAAGTTCTCTTCATCTTTAGAATTCCCCTCTCTTTCCCAGCAAGTTGCTTACGGTGGTTGATACCGCATAGAGGCCACTTGGTGATTCGCAATGACCGAAAAGATGGGCCTAACTAAGCGGCAGGAGTCCGACTGTGATTACAGTAGCGGCTCCAGCGAGGACCTTGGGCCCATGCTCGGAGACAATACAAGGCCATTTCACACAATCTCTGAAGCCGAAAACCGTGATGTTGCTCTCGGCGCTTCAGCTCTTCTCCAGGCGATTCTACGTCGATCTCCGCTGACAGCACAGATGATTGGGTCCTTGGCAGCCGAAGACGAAGTATTTTCAGAGCAGTACAGCAGAGGTTGGACACCACTTCACTTGGCCGTTACGTTAGAGGTTCAAGATGAAAAGACCCCGATTTCATCGGACAGCGCGCCTGCTTTCTCTGCTTATGACACAGCTCGCAATCTCATCTCCCGGTCACCGAGAGTCCTTCTAATCAAAGATAAAGAGGATCGGACACCCTACCAGCTACGTCTCGAGCAACTCAGAGATTCTCCTCAGGTTCGCAGTCTTTTTAGCCATGATATACAAGATGACTCCCGCCTTCTCGAACAGGCTACTGCGAACGACCCTATTCTTTCGTACATCCGGGTCTATTGCATCAGAAACTTCGATAAGGATAATGCAATACAAGCACTATATCGACCTGGCCAAGGTAAGGCCACTATAAGCCTTAAGTACAATATTCAAAGCTCATGGGAAAATAGAGAAGTCAATCGACTTCAGTCTAGTGGGGATTGCCGTTCCGGTGCCAGACGATCATCTCAGTTGGTTAGAACGCCATCTTTTGTTTGAATCTGTGCTAGGCCAAGTCATACTACCGAGTATCAAATCCACGTTTCTGCAGTCACGCACGGATACCACCAACCAAGTGACAACCCGGCAGGCCCGAAGTTCCACTGCGCGTTGTAAAACGAGGAGAGACGCGGTTCGTGTTTTCTCCTGGCTACGAAAGAGAGGCGTCAAGAAGATCATCAAGGTCGTTGTGATGGACACGAACGAGCAATTTCATGACGATGAGGCGATTGAGAACGCACTCGCAGGTTTTGAGGTTGAAAGGTGGGATTGGAGGCGATACGACATACCGAGCAATGTGATCGCCAAGGCCAGCAGTGCAGTGGAAGACGTGACCCTATACTTCTCGGGCAATGATGCCGTTCTCGAAGACTGGGGTGGAGCAGGAGGGTTTAGAAACGAGACTCTGTTTCCAGAGGTACTTGATGCCGCAGCCATCTAATACTCCGGACAACCCATGGAGGCCGCTGACCACCCCCACTTAACACCAGCTACGGAGAATCTGCGTTGAACTTGATCCGGTAAGTCAGCTCTATCTCTCTGAATTGTGTATCTTGTCAACACTCCACCGGTCTCAAATGCTTAGCCCTAATTTGTCAGGACGTGAGCAATGAAGAGCTTAGGGTCACAATACTTCATAAGCTTGATCGACCCAACGTGGCGGTCGCAGTCGGGATCGATATCAGCTCCACAAGCCCCGCGAAGATTCGAGATGGGATAGAAAGGTATAATTCGATAAATTAATTTACAGGGCACTACCGTTTGGAATGTGTTGCTGATGCTGTGTTATTGAATAGTCTAACGAAGTCTTTTTGGCGCCTTCACGATGACACCTTCCTTCGTCATGATCTTCCACGGATTAAGATAGCATTGATCAACGACGGCATTGATGCTATGCAACCTGAACTTGCTAATAACATTGCCGCTGGCAACACATTCTCGCACAGCCCGGACTGCGCCCCATACTTCGTCTCATCGACTGGGCATGGAACAGCACTAGCGCGCGTCATCCAGCGACTCTACCCTCAAAGCAGTCTCTACGTAGCCAAGGTGTCATTCCAAACCGATGGGACGAACTCCGTCCCCCAAGTCGACGTGGTTTCGTTTGAAAAGGTGAGTGCTCAACTACGCCGTTAGCAAAGAGATGTCAGATGGCTGACCTATCGGATTAGGCCATTAGCTGGGCAACGAGCTGCAAAGTGGACATGATATGCTTGGGGTTCACTCAATCATTCACAGAGATATATGGTGCGTTAGTAGTAGTGGAGAAACATGTTCGAGAAGCACTGAACCAAGGGATTGCAATATTCGTCCCTGGTAGCGACACTGGCCGCGTCGATGATCTCCCCAGGTTTATTGGAACCAACACGATTGGCGTAATGCCTCTTGGCGGTCTGAGCCTGCGATGGGGAGATTTGGGAAGTGTAGACTTCTTGTTTGACGGATTTCCCGAGGCAGTCGCTTCCGAAGACGGGAATGGTAACCTCAGCCACATCGCCTCGGGCAGCAGTGTAGCCACCGCGGTAGCGTGCGGCTTTGCAGCCCTCCTTCTGCATCTGCGGCGGCTGCTGGCATCTGCAGACCGCCGAACATTCCCCCATCCGCCGGCCCGCTTCGTCAAAGATGTCTTTCAAAATATGGCGACGGGGTACCCATCGAAATACGTGTCTGTGCAGCAAGTCTTGCTGGACATGGTCGGCAACGGCAAGGATGAACAAGCGTTCAGGGAGAAGGTAGAGAGATATGTACGACCCTACGAATAGTTTGTGACAGCGAGATTCAGCAAATACTTTACCTAGGGTAAAGTCGGAAACGGCCCGTGGCGAACTCTAGGACGGAAAATCCTGTTCAAAAGTGGAAGTATGCCTGCCTCAGTTACCTAGCTACTTGCTAATGTTCCTACCTGCCTGACTACTACCTCGCCATGAAAGACAAAACAAGACGTGCTTGCGGGCCCTAGACCATGAAAAACCATGCTCCTACCAAATCCAAGCCCCTTTTTGATGCAGCGTAAAAAGTAAACATCTCACTCGTACGGTCACCGGATGGATGGGTATCCCACAAGTCTAGTTGCGGCAACTGACCGAAAGCCCAAAAAATATGAGAGACCTGTATTCATACAAAGGAAACATAAAAGGAGTCCATTCGTTCCGAGGTGAGTGATCAAATCAACCCCGACAGGCATAGCTCGTGACAGTGCCAACGGGCACCGTCGTGGTCGTCGTGAACACTCCCGGCGGGCCGTACCCGGCCAGCGCCGTGCTGATGACCAGCTCGGAACAGTCGTGGCAGTCGAGGGATATGGTGGTGGTGGTGTAGTCCGCATAGCTCGTCTGCGTCTTGCCCGCCGACTTTTCCGGCTGGACAATGAGGGTGGTTGCGCACGCGGGGGCGGCAGCGGCTGCGGCGGCGGCGTGGTTCGCGTTGACGGCCCCGCCTCTGGCTCGGAGCTCTGGGTGCAGGGCTGTAGTGGTGGAGGGTGCGGGGCGAGTGCTGGTGGTCATGGTGTGGACCGAGTTGGCTGTCGTGGTGGCGGGGGAGCGCCGTGCTATTTGCTGCTGGCCCAGCGCGCCGGTTGGTCGGCAGATGGTGCTGTAGTAGGTGCTCGGGGTGGGGACGCGCGCGGTGGCGTTGATGCGCTGGTTGGGGCAGAAGTAGTAGTCTTTCTGGACGAGGAGGTTCTCGCAGCCGTTGCAGTTGACCTGGCGGGTCTGGATGGTGGTGGACGGGTACACGGTCTCCGTCCCGTCCCAGTGGCACGGGTAGCCGTACGTCTCGTACAGCGTCGTTGTGCATCCTGGCCTGGTGGGGAGCGGGTAGATGATGATGGTCTCGTGGGGCGAGAACCCATGGGATGGGGCGTTGAAGTTCACGGTGTCGGCGAGGTTCAGAGCTTCGCGGCGCTCGACGATGGGCTTCATTGGCCCGCCGGGAGCGGCGGTTAGTGGGGTTTCCGGTGACACGGGCACGGGCTGGACGCGGGATCTGGCTGTTGCTGTCGGTGTTGACGTTGCATGTTCGCCATGGTCGGGAGATATCCTGTCTGCAGCCTCGAGCCCCGGAAATCCTCCTTGTGCTCCTTCAGGCTGAGCGACAGGGGAGGGGGCCACCTGTCCCACTACTACGGACAGAAGAAGAAGCCTCAGCAGGTCCATTATGGGCGATCGGTAGACCTGCGACAAGGATGATGACGCTGGGCGGTGCCGAGAACGCAGATGAGCCGCTTCCCGGCCAGGCCGTGGACCTCGAACCCGACTCCCCAGAGCGCTTTATATGAGCCAGAGACGGGCTCTTCCAGTCCAAGGCTGGTGGTAGGTTACCGGATGAGCAGGCCGACGAAAAGCGCAAAGAAGACACCTTGTCAGCGCAACGGCCGGAGGGCACCCGTTGGAGTGTTGCAATCGCCTATGCAGCGCATCTCAGGTGGGTGCAATATTGTGTTGCTAGTGTGACATCGGCCGCATGGCGTCGAGTGGGATCCGGGGCATGGTGGGAAATCCTGGATGGCGGGCCTGGATCAAGAATTCAATTCGGCGAGGCGTGCCGGGGTCGGCGTGGGGAAGCAGACAAGCTTCTCACGAAAAAACATTTTTGGAAACAGGAGGAGGGAGCGGGTTCGGGACCGAGAGTGGTCATTATATTGCACTATTGAGTCTGCTAGGTAGGGATTCAGCCTCCGCGCAAGGGTAATGCCTTAGCAACCCGGGTATCGCCCTGGGGAACTTCTCCCTAGATAGCAGCTGAGTCGTTCGGGGGAC
Source organism: Madurella mycetomatis (assembly GCA_022530565.1). Classification (NCBI taxonomy): domain Eukaryota; kingdom Fungi; phylum Ascomycota; class Sordariomycetes; order Sordariales; genus Madurella; species Madurella mycetomatis. Next base: position 4,901,982 of record JAJTVB010000003.1, on the reverse strand, counting down.
ACGTGAAAGATGGAACCATCAAGCGAACAGGACAATTGGGCGCTATGATTGGGTGGATAAATTCGCGGTCGGATCCAAAAAAAAACAGCCATTCTCCCATGGTTAAAACGGGAAGGTTGAGCTGTGGCACATACTTGTCTCGTCCTTGGGATGGCTTCGGCAGCAATCCTAATCGGGACATATCCCAGAGCTGAAGGGTTTTCCAAGATTCTCTCTGGGGGTGTCCGGTGGGGTTGCCACGCATTCTCTAGCACCAAAAAAGCTCTCTGGCCGGAAGCAATCCAGACCTCATGTGGAAAACGGCGGAAGCAATCTGATCCGGATTCTAGATTTACTATGCAGTAATTTGTCACGTCGCATTCCTCAGGACGAGGCGGTAGGACGGAACGAGGTCTAGAAAGGTTGAATTTTGGTAGTCCGGACACCGCCCAAAAGATCAACAAAAAAGGCAGAAGCAAAGAAAAGAAAAAAAAAAAAAAAAATCCAGAGAAAGAGAAACAATGGCCAAGAGCGGGGCAGCTACAGGGAACTATCAGGACTAAAAATAGCAGCAAAGCTCCCCTGGGACATGGCAACCGGCAGGCCGCTGCAGGTCCCGCCAATTTCGTTCAGGAGTGCACTCCATTGGCCTCGCAGCCAAGCTTTCCCTCTTTCGCCGATCTTCCCCCCGCGCGCGACCCCGCGATAAGCAGCCTCAGGTACTGCATATACAGCGGGTTGTTGTGTTGCCTTTTTCCAGGCTTGACAGGCCGTTTTCCATTTCTGCCTTGCAGTCTCTGCGAGATCCCGTTGCAGGGCACGGCCCGAATCCAGCTTTTCAAAGCTCGCACGAGTCAGGCAATCACAGCACCTTCCTGTCCTGTCCACGGGCATCTGCGGGGCGGCCATTGCACGCCGTCAGACCGGGTTTGGTGGACCGGACGTAACATCGAGCCTGGCCCGCATCAGCCGTTGTCAGTGTGACATTGCCGCCTCTAGCACTTCATCTTTCCAGCTTTTACCAAATGACTGCATCTGACATTTCTCACAACATGCCCGCCCGTTGCGGTCGGTGTCTCGGATCCGGTATGGGCCTCAAAGTCCTATCACGCAGTGCCAGCCGATGGCGATTATCCATACTGCCAATGCCTTCGCAGCATTGCCGCCATGCCCGACCCGCGCCGGCAACTTCCAACATGCGGCCAGGAGCGTAGGATTCTTCATTTCAACGTATGATATCATTTATCTATCTACACCTCGTCTTACGCTTCAACATGGCGCTCCAACGGCGGCAATTCGCAGTACAGTGCCTGGCACTCACATACACTTCCCCTTCGCCTTTGCTCCCGCGAGCCTTCCTCATTCCTCAGACCAAGTAACCACAGAACCAAAATTGTCTAGACTGCATCCGCCGCAGCGGCCCCCCCCCCCCCCCCCCCCCATGAGAAGATGAAGAGAGCAGATTCCGACCTAAAAACCCTCCCTCGGGCTCCATGTGCAGTGCACCAGCCAGACACCCGACGGCAAAACCCGTCCTCCACCACCTCTTCTTCTTTCTCCTCTTCACATCCCAGCAGTACCAGTGCGGCACGCACCATAGCCGCGAGAGGCGCGGCAACCCTGCATCCACGCCCATCGCCGCTGACGCCGGCAAGGCCAACTGCCGAGGTCGCTCTGCGCTTCGCTACCCCCCCTCAACAACCTAGGAAATGCAGGCTTCTGGCCAGGGAAAAAGGGTCACACAATATCTAGGATCTCGGTGAGTAGTAGTTCTTTGCCTGGAACCTCGAGCCAGTGTGCCCACGGCCGGCTCTGGCCGGCTCCCATCGTCGGTGCTCCAATTCCGGGCCCGTGGTCACATCGTATACCGGGCTAAAGGATTTGCTGCCTCAATCTCTGCCGGGAGAAGTAACATCCAGGGGATTTGAGCAATCGAACCATCAGCAGCGTCGTGTTCAAGCGCGGCGGTCAGTTGCAGCAGTCATTGTCAATCATGTGGCCGAATATCGGAGATCTCCATTCCATCACCGAGACTAGTTGCACCACCATGGTGTACAGCACATCACGCCCGAAAGAAACTCGGCCTATGACCGAAGTCTACGACCCCGCGGCGGTCGACAGCACCCTTGGTTTCCTCTACCCTATATACACTTTATCCTCATCTAAACCAGCCGTGGCTGGTGTATTTTTACATCCTATCACGTGTGGGGTAGCTTTCTGTCCCACCCAATTACAGCCAGTTCCCGCAGGAGACGGAACGGCTCTGGCACAGCAACTGCATCGTGCTTCGATGCATGAACCATGGGCTGTTGGAGACCAGATACTAATCCATAACAACATGCCGCAGTTGAAGGGGCGGAACATGTCTTTGATATGTCCTTATAAACGTCGTGGCGTACAGATATGGGCATGATAAGGCCGATGGACACCATCATGTTCCGAAAGATAGCTTTCCCGCGTTTAAGGGGCAGGAAAACTTGGTTAAGCGCTCGACGCACAGAAATCCGCTTCCAGCTTCCGCAGGGCGGTACTTTATGACTGTGACCCGATGCCTTGGTCCCTATACCAAAAGCGATCGGCGTCTGCATCCCCCATGCGTATGGTGCACCGGGTCAAACTCGGTGGGTACGGCGACCGGGATGGCGTGAGGTTGCAGACTGCGGGCATTCGTCTTGCTGGAGGATCCACTCAGGCCGATACCTTTAAGCGAGAGCCTCGGACTAGAAGGGATCTAATCCGATGGCCTTAACGGCCACCGCGCTGTTGCTAAAGTTAAGAGACGGAACCAAAGGCCCGTCCGAGCAGCTCAGCTGCCGATAAAAAAGTCCGCATCGTGCAGGTTGAAAATTGACTGGAAACCATGAGGTTGGTCCTGCGAGAGGTCAGAGTTCGTAACATACCCCAAAACGAGACCGGTATATACTACTTACGGCATCCCCCGACTGGCACCCGCTGCCCCATCCCAACCCAATTTCGCTGAGTGCTGCGGTTCCCATGCTCTGCCCACGGTTGACTGCTCCACCCACCGCCGCCGGGGGGGTGTTTTTGTCGGCTGCATCTTTCAGCAGGTGGTAGCACCGGTCCAGGTCTTCGACAATGGAAGCTAGAACAAGGCGTTCGACTTCCGCATCCGAAACTCCGCGCTGGAGGGCCTGGACTTGGCTTAGGAGTGCAGAGTATAGAAGATAACCTTTAATGTTGGTTTCCCCAACTCGGATGCGCCGTTCAGTCCAGCCGATCGAATACTTGGCAGCCTCGATCAGCTCATGACGCGGCGCGGCACCGCTACCGACGCCGATGCCGACAGATGTGCCCACGTCCGTATCGCTACCAGGACCGGGCCGATCCATTGGGTGATCGATACTCATGCTTTGCCGGAAAGAGCAATCTTCCTGTACCTGCCACAAGAGCTCGAGACAAATCGTCAAAACAGACAAGGTCGGGACTGACCGGAATGCTCCGTAGCCACATGTCGCGAGCCTCGTGAAATCGTCGGTCTGACTCGCGGTCCCAGAGTCCCCGGCGGGCGAGCCGGTAGCAATCGCTCGATAGAGCTTGAGCGACGTCTCCACACACACCTTGCGAGCAAAGTAGTAGGCAGGGTTGCTATGTGCGGAAAGCAACCACGGGTGGTTCAGTGCCAGGAAGAAACGGTGGACCATGTGCTCCGCCAGCCGCAGTTGGAACAAGGAGAGGCGCTTCGGGAGGATGCCAGCGGGGTCGTACGCCGGTTGGAGAGTGGCCGAGAGGGCTCGACACGCACTTGTCAACTCTGCATTCCACTTCAAAGTTTCTTCGTAAGTGGCCGTAGAGTTGAAGTGGTTAACGTACTGGGCAATCGCTAATCGTACGGGGAAAGACCGAAGGAGCGCTAGTTGCACCGTAGTCTGAGTAAATGTGCCGGGTGGCCTGGGTGTCGATGGGAGTTTATCGTTGTCTGCGAGCTGGTCGTCGTCATAATTGGAAGGCGGACGTGCGTCGAAATCAGTCAAACTAAGGAGAGGTGGAGCTCCAGAGTCCAGGCTTGACTGCAAAACGATTTCCAAGACTGTGGCCCACAACCTTCTCCTCATCTCTGCGCAGAATCGAGGGATATGGGGTAGGTTATCGGGGTCACGGTGGAGGCCCAGATGCATGGCAGTCCGCAGCAAGGATCCAGCGCTAATCCAGGTTAAATCTCCCCCAACGCCGCACGTCTCCCTGGCTAGATGGAGGAGACACATGGTCTGGAGGGTAGTAAGATGGACGCGCGAATTCTGGGGGGACGAAGCGAGCCAAACTTGAGCCTCATGGATCCACTGAGCGGCGCAGCAGCGGAGAGGTACGATATCGTCCTGGAAGCACGTCCCGATGGCCATGCAAAGTTGTAGTTGGATGATAAAAGCCGGGTCGACATTATCTGGCTTGTCACAATACATCTGATACGCTTGCCAGAAGGTTGGACGGTGGAGGATCCTGTACACACTCTCGAAGGTCCTGAAGTAGGCTTCAACCAGCCGCCGCGCCGTTTCTTCAGGGGGCAGTCCTTTGCCGAGCTCGAAGGGCGTGTAGGCGGGAGTCCTCATGGATATGGCGGTCCTGCCCAGAGCCTTGCATTTCTGCAAAAGGAAGTAGGCATTGGAAGTTTTCTCCGACTCAATCCGTTTTGCAAGGCTGATCACCAGGGGAAACTGTGCAACTGTCAGCTCAACCATCCCCCGGGAGAAAGATATCGCGCTCCGCTACAGGTGTTTGGATAGAACTACCGGGGAAGCGGAGTGCAGTACGAGACGGGGTAACCTACGAGCTTGTCCCCGTCCAACAAGCAGCCCGCCCCAACGGTTTTGGAGCCGGCATCGTGGCCCCGGAGCGAAGTCACGCGAGCCAGGTGGGACAGAGGAGGAATGTGGTCGGGACGCTTCAGGGCATCGGAAAGCTGCTGTTCCAGCTGGCGGATGCGCTCGGCGAGAGCAGCTGTGCTTCCGGAACCGGAATCGGCATGGTGCGCTATGGGACTCGGAACTGATAGTGGCTCCGGGGTTCTGCCGGTTGGCGGGGCGGCAGGGCTTGGACACGGAGCTTTCTGTGGCGGCGCTGCAGGCGGCAGCGGGACCTCCCTGAAGGTGAAGCCGGAGCCAACGGTCAACCGCTCGTCAGTGGTCGGTGACCGCTCGTGGTGCCCTGGGCCGGCGGTGGCTGGTGCCGGGGAGAGCCTCCAAAGCCGCGGCTTCGGGCGGCGAGCCTCCTCATAGGTGCAGTTAACGATCTTGGACTTCATACAGCTGGCGCACGGCTCATTGCGGTCGCAGCGGATTTTGCGCGTCCTGCACTGGATGCACGAGAGCGCGGGCCGGTTGCGCCGCCTGGGCTCCGTGAGTTTGATGGTCCCGGCGCCGGCGGGCGCGGCTGGCGCGGGCGCTGGCACCGAGGCTGGCGCCGGCATTGCGACGTCGGTCTCCCTGTTCATGCCCGCGTCTGTGGTCCAGTCCGAGATCCAGGAGGCTCGACGTCTCCGTGTGCTTCCCCCCCGGGGGGACGACAGCGAGACAGTTGCCTGTGGAGGATGGCTAGGGTCGGGATCGGGGTAGGATGGAGCCCCGCGGATAGGGAGAGGGAACGGAAAGAAAATATCATGCAGCAAAAACTACCTCGGTTGCTAAGGTAAAGGTATGGTAAAGGTATGTACAAAGATGAGGGAGGGACTGAGCGCTTGGCTCTGATCGGAAAGAGAAACGGGAGATCGCGTCAGTGCCCGTCTGTTGGTCTGCGCGCCCGCTGCAGGAGCCGGTAGCAGCGGCAGCAGCAGCAGCCCAGCGATGCTAAGACGGGTTGCTCCTGCATCCACTCTCGCTTTGTGACCTATTCTTGGCTGCGCCTGCCCACGAGGAGATATTGGCGTCAGATCGGCATCTCGGACGGAATGCGGGGGTTGTTCCTGCTAATCACCGACACTTACCTCTTCTGGGCTAACGTCGGACAGAGAATTCCGGGAATTGATCGTTGGGGGAGGGGGATTGCCAGGCGACTTACCTTGGTGTACGCAGATCGGATCCCGACCGTCGACATTCCAATGTCAGCGGGAGCAAATTCAGTCCGGCCCAAGTCCCAGTGCCTCTTTTGATTGGGAGGCCGAGTTGCTGTTTCCAGGCCCAAGCACACGGAAACACCCGTCATCGCTGCTCCTAAACGGCGTAGGGTTGTTCGGGTGTTCGGCGCCAAGCCTGTTAGCGTCAGCGGGTCCATTATCTCCGCCGCCGCCCGGCTGGGTGAGACGGGAACAGGGGGCCCGAGCCGAGATGGCAGGATCTGCTGGGATTCATGATCTCCGAACCTCGCCCTGCTGCGCGAAGACGTACCTGAGCGCCGTCCGACACTGAGTATATACCCTGGTGTCCTTGCGCCCGGGGGGTTCACGTCTTAGCCGCTACTTCTCGTTATCGTCATCGCCTCAACTCTGCATCAGGTGCTGTGGTGCTACAGGGATGGAAATGTGCTGTGCAGCCATCGCAGTGCTTGCCCGAGTCAGCCTTGATCCGGTGATTACCTACCAAGCGGAAATCACGAGGACCCTGATTTCTCTCCATTGGCATTACGGTTCGCATTACGGTTCGCATTACGGTTGGCATTACGGTGACACTGCCGTAGCCCGTTGCCATTGATCCGACGTCCAATCCAAATTGTGTGGCAATGTGTCTTCTCTTTCCTTTTCCTTCCCGTCATATCGATCGATCTCGGGGACTTGTGTTAGACTGAGCGAATTTAGGGGACCCAAGCTGCCCGCCCGATCCGATGATCTGATCCGCCCGTGTGGCGGACTTGACGGGCTTTGGGGCAATTTCCCCACTTGGAGGGCCTGGCATCCGGACCCGGGATACTGCAACACCGCTCGATGAGAAACACGATTGCCCACTCTCCAAAACCAAAAAGGCTTCTTAACAATTACTTCACCGGCCTGGTTTGGGCTGGAACAGCATTTCGGATCCTTCTCCGATGATGACTAGAAGGAAACTCCGAGGAATCAGCATTAAACGGGTTTGGCCGTGAGCCAACGGTCGTCGGTAGCCTGGAATTTCCGGAGATAACCGCGTCTGGGCTTTCACAAACTTCCCCACCTCCGTCCGACTGCTTCAAAGGAAAAAAAAAAAAAAAAAAAAAAAAAAAAAATGGATGCGCATCCTCGCCGCGGGATACCGAATGCTTTGGGCGGTTCAGTTACTGCCCATTGGGATTGCAGGTGCAGGCTTATGTGAGAGAACGTAATCTCTCGTAGCGAGGCTTCCCCCTTGGCTCATATATTACGTCGTAGTGCCCGAGTAACTCCGTTCTGTCAGCCATTGTCGGGTCCATCCCACTGTGGCATATAGTCCAACCGCGCACCGTCCTCATCAGACAACAAAGCATCAAAGCCCATTACGCAAAGTACCTCGGTCAATGACGAATTCGAATGCTGCCGATGGACTGTTGTATGAAAATGTAGATTTCAGCGGCGTTGTCGAATGACCCAAGACTACGACGGTGAGGCTAGGTATGATGATACCCTGGCTTGAGAAGGGAGTTGGTTCCGTTTTCATAAAAGGCTGCAAATCTCGCCATCCATAGACCATTTATTGTTCGAGTTCGAGGTCAAGCTTGGCCATTGCCCTGCTTGGGACACCCATGGGATATGGCCGAAACTCCTTGCTCGATTAAACAACCCTGCACACCATTTATCTCGCCCAAATGTACAAATGACAACAAAGGAAAAGAAATTCCGTTTTTCCGACACCGAGATGTAGTATCGCCCATGGGTGGTTATACACGGGATCGCGTGTCATCTCCAAACGCCCAGGTCTCCCGGAACTCAGTAGCTCTCGGTCGTTGGTGTTCCCAACAACCCAAGATCGCAGTCCCTCCCCTTCTGATGACTCCTACCCCGGGGTCTCCAAGCCTTTCTATACCCTTACCCACAGCTGATTGCCAGCTCTCCGAAGCCCCTTTGTAGATCCCGCCAAACGAGGTTGCGAGAGAGCTCACAGAAGAAGTTCGAGAGGGTTCTCGATGACCTTCTTGAACTCCCGCATCCATTCCGCACCAACAGCGCCGTCGACGACCTTGTGGTCAAAGCTGCCGGTGACAACAATCTGGTCATCCCATTCGACGCTCGTGGTGCCGTCCTCGTTCTCCACCGGAACGGCAACCTTCTTGGTGCTGCCGACGGCCAGGATGGCCGCCTGGGGAGGGTTGATGACGGCGGTGAACCGCTCGACAGCCGCGTTCATGCCCATGTTGGAGATGCTGATGGTGCCGCCCTGGTACTCCTCGGGCTTGAGCTTGTTGTCGCGCGCCTTCTTGGCGAGCTCCTTGACAGTAGCCGAGATGCTCTCGAGGCCCTTGCCCTCGACGCCCTTGACGATCGGCGTGATCAGACCGCTCGGGGTCGAGACGGCGACAGACACGTCGACCGTGTTGAACTGGCGGATGACGCCATCACGCCACGAGCTGTTGACGGCAGGCACCTTCCGGGATGCGATAGCCATGGCCTTGATCAGGAAGTCGTTGACAGACAGCTTGTACTTGCCCTCGGAAGAGCTGTTGAGAGCCTGGCGCAGCTTCAGGAGCTTCGAGACTGAGAGTGTGGAGGTGACAAAGTAGTGGGGGTTCTCGGACACCGACTCCTTGAGCCGCGAGGCAATTGTTTTGCGCATGCCGCTAATGGGGATGTCCTCGTAGAGAGCGCCCGGAGCGGCAGCAGCGCCGGCGGCCGGGGCCGATGACGCCTTCTTGACATCCTCTTCGGTGATCTTGCCGCCGGGGCCGGTGCCCTTGAGGCCCTTCAGAGGCACACCCTTCTCAATCGCCAGTCTCTTCGCGGCGGCGGAGATGTTGGGCTCACGGTCGAGCGAAGGCTCAAGCTTCCCGCCGAAACCGGTGTCTTCAGGCTCAGGAGCAGGGGTTGGCGCCGGGGCGGGAGCGGACTCGGACTCGGATTGGGTTTCCTTCGGAGGCGGGGGGGCTGCGGCATCGCCGCCAGCATCCTTGAGTGTGAAGCCCTCGAAGGCGCTGATGTCGGTCCCTTCCTCAACCAGGACAGCAATTGGCTGCGGGTGGGGAGCCGAGTTAGCTATCAAGCATCAAGTGAGTTCCGCTAGGAGGGTGATGGAGAAATCAGCGCAAACCTACATTGCCAACTGCGACATCCTTTTCACCCGTCTCCTTCAGAACTTTGGCAAGAACGCCTTCCTCCTGGAACTCAAAGTCCATCTGGGCCTTGTCCGTCTCAATCTCCACCAGCACCTCGCCGGGCGAGATGGAATCGCCGGGCTTCTTCTGCCACGCTCCAATATTTCCCGCTGTCATTGTCGGCGACAGCGCCGGCATCTTGACGACAGTGTGCGGCGGATACGAAGCATACCACCTTGTTAGGCTCGGCACTGCGACGCGCGCGAGCCTGGCATGCTGGAGGGCTTGCCTCCGGAGAGCTGGGACGAGCATTTTGTGTGTAGGAAAGCTCAACTGCGAGGCCGGAAAAAAAGGTTGAGGCGGTGGAGAGCGCAGCAGAAGGACCCTAATGCGAGGACGCAAGTAGTCGGGTTGGTCTCTGGACTTGTCCTCGCGGCCGTGCGGACGCCAATTGAAAAGGAATGAGTATGGAGGATGAGAGAAGGAAACTGAAAGTCGGAGCTCGGAGGGTGGTGATGACGGTAATGCAGGTTGGGGACCAGTTTTTTTTACGTGGGATTCAACTCGTTGGGAAGCTTAGCTTCCGTTCACCAAAAATCCGACACGGACCAGAGCATGGATGGGATGGTCCGCCCGCCAACCCAGCAATGGCAGTGCGCTAAGCTCTTTCTGTAAGAACCCGTGCTTTACTAGCCACACCGAGCCACCAATGTCTGCATTCCAGGTATTCCTCTGATACACTCCGCAACCGGGAGACTGATTGCATATTTGGACAGCGCGAGGTCCGTCACCGACTCCAGCTGTGTGGAAACGGGTATTGGGCCGAACTGATGGAGCGGCGGGCTTTTTAGTCTGAGGAAAAGGATGGGCCAGCACAGTGCGATTCTTCCGGAGCCTCCTCTCAGCCACAGACTCCGGGTCAACGAGCGATTTGTTGGCCGTGCTGGCTGTGGAATGCGGCTGGAATTGGCTAGGCCTGCGCGGACGGCTGCAAGAGCTGTCAGAATGCACATCCCTGTCTGGGCAATGGGCATCCCAGGAAGCCGGTGCAGTAAGCAGCCCGACGCCCAGTGCTAACCAGCTGGCGACGCCGCGTCAGGACGAGGGGGTCCCAGGTTCCACAAATGTAACGCGAAGGATTGCTGTCATCTTCGAGATAGCACCAACGTGAATTGCTCCATACCTGTATTTACTGTGCATACTGGGAAGCAGCGCAGGCAACACTTCGAAACTCTACCGCCCGAACCAGCGCACGAGACGGCGTTGGACTTTTCTTTTTTAAGTTTTAGCCAAGCAATTGCGCTCGCATACCAATGCGCCTGTCGACCCTCCGTCGCCCGTTCCCGATCGCTGCCGAAACGAGCCAACGAGAGGCCGCCCCTGTCTGACGACGACTTGACAAAAAGAGCCCGTCACAAAGAGAAGCGCTAGCCTAAACTCCACTCAGAATATCTCCTCCCTCTCCCGGTGCCTCCTCGACTTATTGCCGTCACTCTCCATGCGCTAACCGACTCTTGCGGGTGGCCATCAGTCCCTAAGAGGTACGCCGGCGCGCCATGAGCTCCTTCAAGTTTGTGGTGTCCTCGTTGGACATCATCGCCGCGCAAGCTGGTCGAAATAAGCAGCTTGCCGAGCTGGCCGAGAAGGCCCTCACATCTATCAAGGAGAACGACCAGCAGCTCCCCGATCCCGAAGTCGTCTTCGCCCCGCTGCAGCTGGCCACAAAATCAGGCACCATCCCCCTCGCTACAACCGCTCTCGACTGCATTGGGAAGCTCATCTCGTACTCATATTTCTCCGCGCCTGCTTCCCCTACACCGAGTCAAGATGGGTCTGCCGACCCGCAGGCGCCCCTCATTGAACGGGCCATCGATACCATCTGCGATTGCTTCCAGGGCGAGACGACACTCCCAGAAATCCAGCTCCAAATTGTCAAGTCGCTGCTGGCTGCCGTACTGAACGACAAGATTATCGTACATGGCGCGGGCCTCCTGAAGGCGGTGCGGCAGGTCTACAACATATTCCTCCTCTCGCGGAGTACGGCAAACCAACAGGTGGCGCAGGGAACGCTGACACAGATGGTCGGCACCGTGTTTGAGAGGGTCAAGACACGGTTGCATATGAAAGAGACGCGGGCAAATTCCGAGAAGATGAAGCCGAGCCAGAGCAGCCTGGCTGCCGACCACCCCGGCCACCAGGATTCCGATGCCGGCAAGGCCGACAGCGACGAAGGTACCGAGGCTGTCTCAGACGCCACTCCCTCCGAGGCGGTTGACGGGGCCGGCGCCAAGCTCACACTGAAGGACCTGGAGCACCGGAAGAGCTTCGACGACTCCCATATGGGCGATGGCCCCACCATGGTCAGCCGGGTGAAGCCGATGAAGAAGACGGCGAGGTCTGTCTCGGAGCAGAGTGTTGCCGAGAACTCGCAGGAGGAGAACCCGGAGACACTGGACGCCGAAGATGAAGCTTACATACGCGATGCCTACCTCGTCTTCCGTTCGTTCTGCAACCTCTCAACCAAGGTCCTACCGCCGGACCAGCTCTACGATCTCCGGGGACAGCCCATGCGGTCGAAACTGATCTCGCTCCACCTTATCCACACGCTGCTCAACAACAATATCACTGTATTCACGTCGCCGCTCTGTACCATTACGAACACCAAGAGCAACGAGCCCACAAATTTCCTCCAGGCTATCAAATACTATCTTTGTCTTAGCATCACCCGAAACGGAGCGAGCTCGGTGGACCGGGTTTTTGATATTTGCTGCGAGATATTCTGGTTGATGTTCAAGTACTTGAGGGCATCGTTCAAGGTCGGTCGCGGTTCGCTGCAATTCGCCATGCCATGCTGACGCCCAAACACAGAAAGAGATCGAGGTCTTTTTGAACGAGATTTATCTTGCTCTTTTGGCTCGGAGGAATGCCCCCCTGTCACAGAAACTCACGTTTGTAGGGATCCTCAAGAGGTTATGTGAGGAACCACAGGCTTTGGTGGAAACATATCTCAACTACGACTGTGATAGGAACGTCGACAATATTTTTCAGAAAATAATAGAGGACCTGTCCAAATTCGCGACGGCCTCGATTCCAGTCACTCCCATTCAGGAGCAACAATACGAAGACGGCCACGCAAAGTTTGCGGCCGCCGGCGGCGAGTGGCAGATCAAACACGTCCTGCCTCCACCACTCTCAGTCGCGCTGATCGCGACGCACCATGAAACGGATGGCGAGATACCCAAGGAGTACATTATGAAACGTTTGGCTATTGACTCACTAGTGGAAACTCTGAGGTCCATGGTTCATTGGTCGCAACCCGGAAGGCCTGAGGCGAACGGTGCGGGTGGGGAAGTGGAAAGGCGAGCCTCGAGCGACGACCTCAGGGATTCGATCGATCCCACAGCGAGCGAGACGGCGTCCAGGATGGAAACACCCCTCCCTCCATCAACCCCGGTCGTCGATGACGACCCAGACCAGCTTGAGAGGGAAAAGGCCAGAAAGACGGCCCTGAGCAACGCCATCAGGGTCTTCAACTTCAAGCCGAAGCATGGCATCAAGCTCCTCATCAAGGAAGGCTTTATTCCCAGCGACGATCCGCAAGATATCGCCCGCTTCCTCCTGCGCGAGGATCGGCTGGACAAGGCTCAGATTGGCGAGTTCCTCGGCGAAGGCGACCAAAGGAACGTCGACATCATGCACGCGTTTGTGGATTTCATGGACTTCAGCAAGAAGAGATTTGTCGATGCACTGCGAGAGTTCCTCCAAGCCTTCCGTCTACCCGGCGAGGCGCAGAAGATCGACCGTTTCATGTTGAAGTTTGCTAACCGCTACGTGACGTTGAACCCGAATGCATTCGCCAATGCCGACACCCCTTACGTGCTTGCCTACTCGGTGATTATGTTAAACACGGATCTTCACAGCAGCAAAGTGATGCAGCGGATGACCAAGGCCGATTTCATCAAGAACAATCGCGGTATCAACGACAATGCCGACCTTCCAGACGAATACTTGATCGGCATCTTTGACGATATTGCCAACAACGAAATCGTCCTCAAGAGTGAACGGGAAGCGGCCGCCGCTGCGGGAGCCCTCCCGGCGCAGCCTACAGGATTGGCCGCGGGGCTCGGGCAAGCCTTCTCCAACGTTGGCCGCGACCTCCAAAGGGAGGCATATGTACAGCAGTCCGAGGAGATATCGCTACGCTCAGAGCAGCTCTTCCGGGATCTGTACCGCAGTCAGCGCAAGAATGCCACAAAGGCGGGTGCCAAGTTCATTCCAGCAACCTCCTTCAAGCACGTCGGACCAATGTTTGATGTAACATGGATGTCGTTCTTCTCCGCCCTCTCTAGTCTGACTCAGAAGACGCACAATCTGCACGTCAACAAGCTGTGTCTTGAGGGAATGAAGTTGGCAACCAAGATCGCCTGTCTGTTTGACCTTGCCACGCCGCGGGAGGCCTTCATTTCGGTGCTCAAGAACACGGCGAACCTCAACAACCCTCGGGAGATGCAGGCCAAGAACGTTGAGGCGCTGAAGGTGATTCTTGACCTTGCCCAGACCGAGGGAAATCACCTGAAGCAGTCGTGGAAGGATGTGCTGCTCTGCATCAGCCAGCTAGACCGGCTACAGTTGATCTCGGGAGGCGTGGACGAAAGTGCTGTTCCGGACGTCTCCAAGGCTCGGTTTGTGCCGACGCCACAGCGGACAGACACCGTTGATTCCCGCAAGTCGACGTCGTCGGCCAGGAAGAACCGGCCGCGGGCGCACACAGGACCACAGGGTGTGTCGCTGGAAATCGCGCTTGAGAGCAGGTCCGATGAAGTCATCAAGAGCGTCGACCGTATCTTCACAAGCACTGCCAACCTGACGAGGGACGCAATCATCCACTTTGCCCGTGCTCTGACAGAAGTCAGCTGGGACGAGATCAAAGTCTCCGGGTCGAACGACTCACCGCGCACATACAGCCTTCAGAAGATTGTCGAGATCAGCTATTACAACATGACCCGTGTCCGGTTCGAATGGAGTCATATCTGGGACGTCCTCGGAGAGCACTTCAACCGAGTCGGCTGCCATGCTAACACTGCCATTGTTTTCTTTGCATTGGACTCGCTGCGCCAGCTTTCGATGCGTTTCATGGAGATCGAGGAGCTGGCCGGGTTCAAGTTCCAAAAGGACTTCCTCAAGCCTTTTGAACACGTCATGTCGAACTCGAGCAACGTCACGGTCAAGGACATGATTCTCCGCTGCCTTATCCAGATGATCCAGGCTAGAGGTGAAAACATCCGGTCCGGCTGGAGGACCATGTTCGGCGTCTTCACGGTCGCGGCGAGGGAGCCGTACGAGAGCATCGTCAACTTGGCTTACGAGAACGTCACGCAGGTCTACAAGACCCGGTTCGGCGTTGTCATCTCCCAGGGCGCCTTCACTGATCTCATCGTCTGTCTCACCGAGTTTTCCAAGAACATGAAATTCCAAAAGAAGAGCCTACAAGCCATGGAAACACTTAAGTCTATCATCCCCACGATGCTCAAGACTCCAGAGTGTCCTTTATCACAGAGGTCAACCGCAAGGCAGTCCGAGCCACAGCGCGAGCCCCCTATCCAGACGCGCACATCAGTGGAGGAAGGGTTCTGGTTCCCGGTTCTCTTCGCGTTCCACGATGTCCTCATGACAGGAGAAGACCTCGAGGTGCGCTCAAATGCCCTCAACTACTTTTTCGAAGCCCTCCTGCGCTATGGGGGTGATTTCCCGCCGGAATTTTGGGACATCCTCTGGAGGCAGCAACTGTATCCCATCTTCATGGTGCTTCGTTCGAGGCCCGAGCTGACCAACGCGCTCAATCACGAAGAGCTTTCCGTCTGGCTGTCGACCACCATGATCCAGGCTCTCCGCAACATGATCACGCTCTTCACGCATTACTTTGATGCGCTCGAATACATGCTCGACAGGTTCCTGGAACTCCTGGCGCTCTGTATCTGCCAGGAGAATGATACGATTGCTCGGATAGGCAGCAATTGCCTACAGCAGCTGATCCTTCAAAACGTCACCAAGTTCACCCCTGACCACTGGGCCAAGATTGTCGGCGCCTTTTGCGAGCTGTTTGAGCGGACGACAGCATACCAACTCTTCTCGGCGACGGCCATCAATTCGACAGCGTCGCTCTCGCCCCCGCCGAGCGGGCTCGAACTCGGCGGCTCGCTCAGCCCGACCTCGGAGACGGCACCGGTGGACGAGAAGTCACTTAAGATCAACGGCACTGACACAAACGGGCATACACCGCCGCCCGAGCCAACCGCGTCTCAACTTAACGGCAATGACAACGAGAGCGCCAGCGCCAGCACCGCAGTCAGCGCCAACCCGTCGGCCATGGCAGCGACACCACAAACACAGTCTACGCCACAGCTCGAGGAATTCAAGCCCAGCAACACGCTGCAACAGCAACCGGTCGTGGTAACAGCCGCCCGCCGGCGCTTCTTCAACCGCATCATCAGTCGCTGCGTCTTACAGCTGCTCATGATCGAGACGGTCAACGAGCTCTTCAGCAACGACACGGTGTACGCGCAGATCCCGTCGTCAGAGCTCCTCCGGCTCATGGCGCTGCTCAAGAAGTCGTTCCTCTTCGCCAAGCGCTTTAACGGCGACAAGGACCTCCGCATGCGCCTGTGGCGCGAAGGGTTCATGAAGCAGCCGCCCAACCTCCTCAAGCAGGAGTCGGGCAGCGCGGCGACGTACGTGGCCATCCTCTTCCGCATGTTTGGCGACACGTCGCCCGAGCGGCAGGGCAGCAAGGCCGACGTGGAGAGCGCGCTTGTCCCGCTGTGCCAAGACATCATACGCGGCTACATCGCGCTCGACGAGGAGAGCCAGCACAGGAATATCGTCGCGTGGCGCCCGGTCGTGGTGGATGTGCTCGAGGGCTACGCCGCGTTTCCCAGGAACGCGTTTGCCGGTCACATCCAAACGTTCTACCCGCTCGTGACGGAGCTACTGGGCAAGGATCTCGGGTCCGAGCTCCGGACGGCGCTGTTGTTGGTGTTGAGGCGCGTGGGCGAGGTGGGGCTGGGGATCGAGAATATGAGTGCTGGCGCTGCGAGTAGCACCGAGCACGAGCGGAGGGCAAGTGTCCTTACTGTGCCACCGCAGGGGCCCCGAACGTCGCCTAGCATGGATAGTCTGAGCGATGATCCTTCGAGCCGTGTCATGGGTAGGGCTGAGAGCTAGAGCCCAAGGGAGGAAAGGCTGGTTGGTCGCCTCAGTGACTGGTTACTGGTGTCTTATAGATTCTGGGTATTGTTAGATGGTGGCGGCCCAAGGCGTGCCATATACTTTGTAACATTGAGTTTTCCCGCTATTTTACTCTGAGCAGCAGTTGCATTAACCAGCGTCGAGCTTTGACCCAGGCAGAGCCGGACTAAATACCTCAAAAGGAAAGGGTTTTCTATTTCGGATCCAATATGTATCTGGGTGATGTGTTACTACTGTAGATAACGGCCACTCGGTTGGCGACGGGCTATTTCGTTCGTCAATGTATGGCTGACTTGCCGGGCCACCTCAGCTGACGATTCTTACGCGGGAGCTGGTGATGGAAGGAGTCAGCACCACGGCACAATGGGCAGCGAAACCTCCAAACTCGTCGAGTTTTACTTGCTTCTAAGGGGGCACGAGTTCCCTTCCATGAATAACCAGAGTAAACAATTGGGATGTCCTCTATGCTATGGCAGAGATAAACCTGACGCAGAAAAACATGATCAGCAGAAGCCCAAGCAATCTTGACGCATGCAAATCATACCATTAAGTATCACCGTCAAATCATTTCCCCCATATCGCTCGATACGCGAGCCGGGAGGGAGCAATTCTGCCATAGTTCTTCCATGCCTCGCCACTACTGCTCAGCGCTAATAGTAACGCTACCCATGGCACCAGTAGATAGGGTATCTGCTCAGCGGTCCATCGATCTTACACCACCCCCTCACCGCATCGCCAAGCGGACCGTCTCCCCGGGCATCACCTCACGCAGCCACTCCCTCAGCGCCTCGGCCTCCTCCTCGATTGTCCGGTCCGGCAGGCTCAGCAGCGCCTCCCGGAGTACCTCGTCCCCGGCTGTCGCCTCGCTGAGGAGCGCCTTCATCGTCTCCACCTTAAACGGCGAGCGCTCCGTCACGCGCATGAGGCCGACAAACGTCTCGAAGAAGTCGACCAGGCTCAGGTGCATTAGGAGGCCCTCCCGCTGCACCATCCGCAGGGCGGCGAACTGCAGCAGGCCCTCGCCTGGCCGTGGGTGTGGGCGGGGTGCCGAGGGGCCTCCTTCGCTGTCGTCGCTGTTGCCGTTGGTGAGGTGCGCCGGCGTCGGCGCGGGGATGGTCGAGCGGGAGACAGCGGCAAAGTTGAGCGCCGCCAGGCGGGGGAGAATGCGCAGCACACGGCCCTGCGCCAGCGAGAGTTGGTGGGAGTCGCCGGCCGTGTCCGGGTGGCGACCGGCGCAGAGGTCGAGCAGGGTGGTGTACATGGGTGCCTCGTTGAAGATGAGGTGCCAAAGTTTGCCGTGGCCGGGGGCCTTGCGGAGGACGAGGTCGGTGTGGGGCGCGTCACGCGGTGGCGGAGGCGGCGGCGGCAGTTCACAGTCGACGTCGAGCAGGTCGCCTAGGACTCTGCCGCCTTTCTGGCCGACTTCGACTTGGGGCGCGGCGAGCCAGCGGCGGATAAAGGCGCCCACTAAAGGAGTCATGAGGGAGAGAATGGCGGCGTCGGCTGGGTTGGCGGCGGCCTTGTGGAGGATGGTCATGGCGAGGAGGTTGGCGGCTGGCGCGGGGGAGTCGAGGGCTTGGATCAGCGAGTCCTCAGAGGCCAATTGGAGGACCTGGGTGAAGGAGATAGGCCCGAGGAGCTTGATGGTGAGGCTGGCGAGGATGGCGGGGTCCTGACTGTATTGTTTGAGGATGATGGTGAGTCTGGGCAGGAAGCGGGGGATCAGAGGGGGGATGTTGCTCTCTGGACGACCTGTTAGCCCAGGACTGTCAAGAGGATGTGCTTAGCGCATCACCTGTCAGTTGGAGCTCTACATCGTCAAAGAGCTTTGGAATCAGCGGCAGGTTGGGATCCTGGACGAGGTCGTCAAGGTGCTTGTCGAGCTCGTCCAATCCGGTGATGGGTGCGATGTCCATGATGTCCTGGATCCCTTAATTCTCGGTATTGTTTGGCTGCGGTCCACGGGATGGTTGATAATAGTGAAGAGGCCAGGTTCAACAAATTGGAAACTTCCGTGTATGAATCGGAGTATGAGAGAAACAGCAGGCAAGAGTAGTAGCGAGTGCCATTCGTCGAAGAGGGGCAGCTTGAGGGCGCGATGCGGGGCAGAGATCGGCCTAGCCGAGCTTAATAGAGGGGTGGAGTGAGAGGGGTTAGGGACTGACAGGGGACAACCGCGCTCAAGCGGGTCTTTGGCGCCTGTAAGGCAAGGTTGATGCCTCGCCTAAATTTTTGGAGCATCCGTTCTCCTCGCATCACAGCTCAGATTGACTCGACTCCGAAATCCCACGTCCGTCGACTGCGCAAGCAAGAGGAAAGAAGCATTGATTTTAACCGTCGGCCGTAACGTCATAAATTGACACATACAAATCGGCACGAAGCGACCAGCAGCATGTCTGGTCGAGGCGGACGGGGCGGACGGGGAGGCCGCGGTCGTGGGCGCGGCGGACCGCCGACTAACGGGAGGAGAAGCGTTGCCCAAAACAGTGTCCCATGGTCGATGGATGCAGACATTGTTCTGGACGGGAAGCCATCTGAACTCTTTCCAGTGCGTCCTTAGCCGATTCGCTCGGGCGCCTGAACGTTTCGCTCACTCACTGCGTCACAGCCCTACAACGTTCCCAAAGCGCCCGTCCTTTCCAAGAAGGAAGAAAAGCAAGTCTCGTACTTCCTCCTCTTCCGAGAACAAATGCACGACAGTCCACTCTATACGCAGGCACGGACGTGGACCCAGATTCCAACCGGCACAGGGCGCACGTACGGCCAGGAGCAAATCAACAAGCGGTACGGCCAGACCACCAAGGCCACCCTCGATCCCTTCACAGCCGTCCCCACATACTCGCACAAGTTCCACAAAGTCGCTCGAACGCTGCCCGACCTAGCATCGCGGCCTTTTGCCAAAGAGTTCTTTCCCCCGGAACTGCATCCGACGTTGGACGGCGAGGACGAACCGAGCGGACCAGCAAGCAAGCGGCGGAAGGTCGGTCCCAAGATGCTAGGGCTATCTAATATCACGTCGTACAAAACAGCCGAGGAGCTTTTCCTTCCCGAGGGGCGACGCCAAGACCTGGACGGCGCTACCAATCTCGACAAAGCCTTGCAGCTTCTGAGCTCGGTGGAGAAGGGGAACGAGGGCGACGAGGACCTCCTTTCGGGTGATGATGAGGACGATTGGGTCAAGACAAACGAGGGCGACGACGAGGACGGCAACGCAGAGGAGGACGACCAGTACGAGGACGAATCAGGCGACGATTACAACGCCGAGGCTTACTTTGACGGGAACCAGGATGACGATGACTATGATGAAGGGGGTGACGATGGGGGCGACTTCTTCTAGCGTTCGGCGAGCGGGTGTGAAACTTTGCATTTTCTGGCGCATGGATAGGATATCGGTGAAGCATGAAGGGAAGGCCTGCGTAGTTGCTGAAAGACACCGTTTCAAAAGGGTTCTGGAGGGAGGGGGCATCTGCAGCATTTTGGGCATACGACAGGCATGTATGGTGTTGCTGGGTATTCCAAGACACTATGCTCCCGCAATCCCTACAATGACAGTTATTGTACAAACCTTTACCGCTCCGTCTATCGATCACTCAGCTGCCGTGGCCCATGAAATCCCTCAGCTGCAATCCCGTGACGCCCTCCTTCACGCTCCCCACGGCGCCAGCAACCTTGAGGATGCTCTCCTCAAAGTCTCGCAATACGGCCGCCAGCTCGAGAACCTGCTCGTTCACGCCGCCCTGGGCCGCGTTCCTCGAGTGCGCGGCCGCCCTCTGCAGCTGCTCCACCATGCTACCCTGGACCCCGTGCAGGTGCACCTCGATCTCGCCCAGGTTCTTCTCAAACTTCTTCATCATCTCGTCCATCTCGTCGGCTGTCTTGGAGAAGTAGCTGATGAGGTCCGCGTTGCTCTGGGCGTCGGCATCGGCCGACCCGCCGCCGGCTGCGGCCTGCTGTCCCCTGGTCGACCAGAGCCCGGCCTGGTGGTACTGGGTCGGCAGCTTGAGGTTGTCGATGGCCTTGAACGAGAGGCGCGCGTTGCCGGCATCCGTCTTGACCAGCTCGCGCAGCTGGTTGATGGCCACGACGTCGCTCGACAAGGCGTTGTTGGCGCCCTCAGACTTGCGCGTCACAAAGCTGACGTCGGTCGGGATGGCCGCGAGCTGCTCGGCATGCTTGGGCAGGAACGCCTCGACGGCGTCCCGGTCCTGGATGCACTTCTGGATGGCTTCGTCGATCATGGCGATTTCCTTCTGCAGGCTCTCCTGCAAATCGTTGAACCGGGTCGTGGGTTTGATGTTGCTCAGGTCGATGAGCACGCCGGGGACTACCTGCGGCTGCTTGTTTGCCGACTGGCCCATGGTCAGTCCGACCTGTTGAGCCTGCTGTTGTTGTTGTTGCTGCTGCTGTTGCTGGAGTTGGGCAGCGGGTTGATTTGGGTTGCTGTGAGTGCTGTTAGTTGGGGCTGTGGGTCGAAAGAAAGGGGAAGAACACGTACAACAAGCCGCCTGCTTGAGGTTTTGCTGCCTGGCTGAAGAGCCCGCCACCCGTATTCGCTGCCGGGGCGCCAAAGAGTCCTCCAGTCGCCTGGGGCTGCTGCTGTGCGGTAGATGCCCCGAAAAGCCCCCCAGTCTGCGCCGGCTGCGTGGTGGCACCCCCAAACAGCCCTCCTCCCGTCTGCTGCGGTTTCTGAGCACTCGTCGCCGAACCAAACAGTCCTCCCGTCTGCTGCTGCTGGCTTGTAGTTTGCTGGCCGAACAGGCCACCGGTCTGCTGAGGCTGCGATGTGGGGGTCTGCGTCGTTGTCGAGCCGAAAAGATTGCGGCCTTGCTGGGGTTGCGAGGTCGCCGCGCCGAACAAAGAACCTGTTTGCGCCGGCTGGGTCGTCGCAGCACCACTACCAAAGAGTCCGCCCGCGGCCGGCGCCTGGCTTGTATTGGTTCCACTGTGCGAGTCGGGTCAGTGCCTTTGCATTCCACCTCTGCCTCGCCGCCGAGACACGCATCACGAATAAACAAAAACTCACAACAGATTGGCTGAGTTCGTGTTAATGCTGAGCCCGCCGGGGCCGCTGGCCGACCGTGCGAGCGCCATCGCAGAAACGGTCTGCGGTAAGGGATATGTCGAGAACGGGATGCTGCGACAGTAATGTGGACTGCAGAGGGCGCCTCTTGTTTACCGATGTGGTATGTAACGTACACCGTGCTGGGCCTGTATTTTGTATGGTGCTCGACGGCTTTTCTGCCCCACGGCCGAGCTGCAGAAGCTGGGTCCTTGTCGCGCGTGGGCCAGGGAGCGCTCTGCGCGCTGCCGACCGCCTGCCTAAACTAGATAGCTCGTCCTGTGAAAGCGCCAGTCAATTCGCTTGTCGTCCACTGAGCCTCACCCTGCAGCTTCCAACTGCTTTAGCTCGCCAAGTCCAAGATTGACACACAACTTCACTCCCAACTGCATTTTTTTTTTCCCTCCGTCTCTTCTAATTGTTTGTAGCATTGCAAAACCGCCACAATGGATATTGACGATGATGATGATTTCTATGCGCCCGAGGAGCCTCAGGTCCCGACCACGCAGCCAGCGCCAGCTGCACCAGCTCCAACCACAACAAAGAACGATGCAAACGAGGAGCTAGAAGAGGGTGAAGAGGAAGACGAGGGCGGAGAGATGGACGAAGATGATGACTCGGTAGGTTCCGGTTGACGGTATGCGCAGAGTGGAATCAGCTTCTAACTACTTGGCCAGGACATCGACATCATCACAGAGAGAAAAGACGGCTCCAAACCAGCCCCTCCATCGTGAGCCACCCCGCTCGCAACCGCGACAGACCCACGACGTCACTAACCATTGTCGTCGCCCTTCTCCAGTCAATCACGATACAGCGAGATACGGAACATCCCCCAACGTTCCGTAGCAAACGACACGGCCGCCGTCAAACCCGCCCCGATCAAACGGGAAGAACCCTCGCGGCAGTCCACTACCGAGCTGCCCCCGGTATCAACCTCTAAGATTGATGTCAACGCGATACCTATCCACAAACCCAGCGGGAAGCCATTAACCGAGGTCAACATTGACGAAGGCAAGCCCCCCAAACCCACTCTCTCTCCCTTCCAGTCCCGGGCCCGGAAGAGTAGTCTCCTAACTCCCTACGGCGTGTAGACCTCCAAGACAACGACAAACCGTGGCGCAAGCCGGGCACCGACCTCTCGGACTACTTCAACTACGGCTTTGACGAGTTCACGTGGGCGCTGTACGCGCAGAAGCAGGAGGCGCTCCGGGCCGAGTACGACCGGGATAAAGTGGCGCAGAAGAGCAAGAAGATGATGGAGGACATGGCCAACATGATGATGATGGGCGGCATGATGGCACCGGGTATGCCCGGCGCGGGGCCAGGGGGAGCAGGGGGTGGCGGCGGCGGAGGGGGAGGTGGGGGAGCGGGAGGGCCGGCTGTGCCCGGTGCCGTGGGCCCCGGCGTGGCCGGCGCCGGGATGCCCGGGATGGAGGGCATGACCCCCGAGATGCAGGCTATGATGCAGCAGGTCATGGCGAGCGGCATGGATCCCAGTCAGATGGACATGAGCGCCTTGTATGCCGGCATGCAGGGTGCAGGGCCCGTTGGGGGAGGGGGTGCCGGGCAGGGAGGGCAGGGCCAGGGGTTTGGGGGCGGGTTTGGAGGCAATCAGGGCCAGGGGTACGGTGGGTATGAGCAGCAGATGGGGGGTGGAGGAGGGGGTGGGAGGGGCAGGAGGGGACGTGGTCAGAGGTGGTGAGGGATGTCAATTCCTCTTTCCCCTCGGGCCTTCAAGGAGGGGCAGTGTGCAAAAGAAAAACAGGCCGGAGCCAGCAGGTGGTTGTGGTAAATTAATCGGTCATTTTGTCTCTAAGACGGTACGATACCCTTCTAAAATGCTACTGGGACTGGTCTAGTGATAACGCCGCGGTAATGGCTGGATCGCATCTGGCCCTGATGTCCTTCATCAGCGCAGCCCGGGCGGCCGCGTCGTAACCTTGCAAATCTACGCCGGCCTTGACGAGGGCTTCGATGGCGGGCATGTTGTTGGCCTGCACGGCGGCCATCAGCGGCGTGCTCCCGAAGCAGTCCCTCGCGTTGATATCGGCGCCGTGAGCCAGCAGCTTCGCGATGGTCTTCATCCGGGCCTGCGCCGTCTCCTCCTCGTTCATGATCTTCATCTTCCGTGGCCGCGCCCCCGGCACCGGCTGCGCCGAGCGCATGCAGCACATGTGCAGCGGTGTCAGAGTGCCCTTCTTGGTGAGGGCGATGAAGCCGCGCTTGACGTCCCCGCCGAGGTCGATCAGGCGGTCGGCTTCCTCGTAGTCGCCCAGGCGGCAGGCCTCGCCTAGGGGCGTGATGGCCGTGTAAGGGATGTACATCTTGATGTCGCACTCCACGTTGGCGCCCAGCTCGAGCAGCAGGGGCACGGTGGTGTCCCAGCAGCGGTTGGCGTAGGCGTAGTAGAAAGGCGTGATGGTCCACTCGTCCTGGGCGTCGAGCTCGGTCTGGATCTTGTTGTCCACCAGGTACCGGACGACGTCGGTCAGGCCCATGCCGGCGGCGTAGTGCAGCGCCGTTACGCCGTGGCCGTACTCCCGCTCCTGGCCCGAGTTGTAGGAGAGGGTGGAAGGCACCAGCTGGTACGATGCGCCGCGGGACAGTAGCAGCTTGGCGGTTTCGGACCGCGAGTGGCAGAGGGCGATGTGGAGGGCAGACCACTTCATGGGGCCGATGTCTTGGGGCTGTTCTGTGGCGTTGAGGAGTCCGTAGAGCGGGATGCAGTCGCAGAGATGCTGCGAAGAGACGTCCAGAGGCACTCCGTGGTCGGCGAGGATACCAACGATGTCGTCGTGGCCGGCCCTGGCGGCAAGGTGAATGGCACGGTAGCGCCGGACCACCAAGTCGGGCTTGCCCGAGGCGGATTCGCCGGCCGAGGAGACATCGGTGGGCTGGGACAGCAGCGTATCCGAGGCGGTATCGGCGTCGGAACTGCTGGGGGGTTGGCGCGACACGTCCGAAGAGGAGACCGTCACGGACGGGGCGGTGGTTGGAGTGATGGCATGGTCAGTGTCGTCCGTCTCTGGCGCCCATTTCACATCCCATACGGGCTGCTGGTTGTCCTGACTCGGCTCCGCACCAGCAGCGGCAGCGGCCGAGGCAGCGGCAGCAACGGCGCGGGCAGCGGCATTTGCTTTCTCCCACTCGGGCCTGGGCAAGCTATCGATGAACTCGTGATTGGGGTCGACACCAGCAGCAAGTGCCATCTTTAGCGTGCCAACCAAGCCGCGGGCGGCGGCCCAGGCCAAGGGGCGCGCATCGCCGCGGCGGGCGGCGTGCCTGTAGAGGAGCGGGTTCGCGGTGCCGTAGACTCGTCGGTTCGTCCGCGTGAAAGCGGCAATGTCGCGGGCGTTGTCGAGGTTCTCAATGACGAAAACGAGGAGCTCGATTGGCAGGGCGGCGATCGAATGCGACGCCATCGCGCAGAATGCGGCTCAGCGCAGCTGCTTTGCCGACCGCTGTGTGACTAAGATGACTGGGCGGGCACTCGCCCTGTGCTGCAGCACTGTGTGAGCAGTGGTGCTGTGGTCGCAAGAGCTGCCCTGCCGGACACGGCCAGTCTGCTGCAGCCAATCGTCACAACAGCACGACCTGACGGCAATACTTGACTGCGTTTTTGTCGCTCGCGCAAACGAGACACGACAGGAGCAGGTCGAGACGAGCACCCCGACTCCCCCCATTATGGCGACGGGCGCAATCCAGTCCGGCGGAAGAACTTTGTTGCCGGCGCTTTGATCGCCGTTGGTCATATTAAGGTCTCCCAGTTTATCCTAGCGATGCCACTGAACCCCGGTTTCCCCGGAGTCGACGAGCTGCAGGCAGATCACTTCCCGATCCAACTCGATTCGCTCGTTTCCTTTTACCCATTCCTTCAACCTTCAGCAATCGGCTCATATCAACCGCCGTCCCGAGTCAACGTCAAGCCGTCAGCGTTTACCATTAATTATTGCCTTCCCCAGATTCGAAGGCCTGCCTTCTACAGTCGCAATCCTGCCCATCATGAAATTCCCTTCGCCGCCCATTCACACCTGAAAGGTATCCCCTTCCCTGTCCCGGCCCCATCCTTCGTCTCTGGGCATGGAACATCGCATGATCAATAAGACAATGCTCTGAGACCGCCACAAACGCCACTTATAGCCCCCCAATTAGCGGTCAGGCGAATGCTCACCGGCTCAGGCCGCCTGTTAACTAGAGACACCAAACCCGCCGCATCGTCGCCATGCTCATTTGCGCATCACGTATCACCATTGATGGGGAGAGAACCCGCCTACTACTCAACCAGCGTACCGATCGGGCGCACCTGCTTCGGCGGCCTGATGTAATCCGCAATCCTCTGCGTAAAGCTCCCCTGTCTGCGCAGCGTCCTCTGCTGCTGCTGCTGCTGCTGCTGCTTGGGAGTTTGGTTCTGAGTTTTGTAAACACCATCACCACCAGCCCTTCCCCCTCTCCCTCCTCCCTCAAACTTCTCATCCACCCCCAACCCAACCGGCACCGACACCGACACGGGCACGGCCGCGGGCTGCCGCGGCACCGACGCTGCCGCCGACGCCGACGTCGACGCCTTCCGCCCGCCCTCCAGCGCCCGCTCCGCCTCGCTCCCGCCAGTGGTGTAGCTGGGCGCCCAGCTCGCGCGCTGCGCCACGTGGCCCTTGCGGAACGGAGAAGGCTTCTGCTCGCCGCCGGCGCTACTGCCGCCTAGCACGTAAAACTGGCTGCCGCTGTTGTTGCGACGGTGGCGGTAGCGGCTAGGGTGGTGCGAGCTTTCTGTCGAGGTCGGCACGGCAGCGGGCCCCGCTGCCGCTGTCGCCGCCGATGCCGTTGCCGTCGAGGTGTAGTACTGCCGGTGCGGGTCCGGGCGGACTTTTGGAGAGGTCGAGGCGAAGCCGGCCGAGCGCTGGCTGAGGGCGCGGAAAGCCTGCTCGCGGCGCTCGCGGTCTTGGGCCTCGGCGCGGGCAATGAACAGCTCGTAGTCGGATAGCGGCGCTGCGGCCGGTTGTTCCGGCTCCCATTCCTGCTGTTTTGGTTGTTGTTGCCGCTGCGGGGTTGTTGGTTCGTCTTCGCGAGACGGCTCGCCCGGGGTCCACGTGACGGGCCAGCTGTTGACGGGGACGTGGGCTGCTGTTTGTGAGGCCTGGAATGGGTCCTCTACCAGCGTGTAGGAGTAGCGCGTCGTGCCCGATTTTGAGTGTCTCCTCGTAGAGTCGCCTCGCTGAGATCCTTGTCTTGAAGGCTGCTGGCCGCTGATCTGGGTGTCATAGGGGGTATCGGCCTCCGCCGTCGGCTGCGCTGGCCGAGAGGATCGCCTCGGCTCCGTCTGCTGTCTCGTTGGGCTTATGGGCGAAATCGCCAGCCGCGAGAAATCGGCGGCGGCATGCTTGGGCTCGTAGACGAACCGCGGCTTTGGCTCTTCAGTGATTGTCTCCGAAGTCTGGATTGGCTTCGGCCATGCCTTCAAGCGGTCCCGAAAACTGGCCTTCTTTTTGAGCTGCGGTGGTTGTGGAGCTGCGCTCGGCATTTCGGGGGCCGCTGCTGTTCTCCCTCCGAACGTCGTTCTGGTGTGGTGCGGCTGAGCTTGTGTGGTGTCGCCTGCAAGGGGCGCTGAATCATGCTGTGCTGCTGCACCTGCCTCGGCGGAATTTACCGGGGGCGCATTTGCGCCACGTATGAGTCTCTCGAGGTCGAGCGTGCTGTTGCTGGTTTTTCGGTAGGGTCGTCTACTCCCGTTTGTGCTCGTCGCTCGTTGTAGCAACCGGCCGACGATGCCTAGGCCGCCGCCGCTGGGTGAGTGTGGGCTACTAATAGCAGCTGTGCCGCTAGCCATGTTCCTGTCAAACCAGATCGGCCAGGGTCCTAACCAGGGCTACCGTCTGACGTCGGCTAGGCCGGGGGAGATGCAGTCGCTGCCGGCTAATCAGTGCCTGCGTTATCGCCTGGATCGCCGCGACCCTTGCCCGCCAAACCTTGTTTTTCCCGCATCGGCCGTCTTGGCCGCCTAAGGTGATCGTGCTTGGTTGGGGACGGGAAAGTCTCTTGGTCTTTTCCGCAAGAGGGGCAGCGAGGAGAACAAATACCGGACCATAAAAGCACGATGCACTCCAAAAACGAGGCAGGGCGGGTCCCTTTTTCACATGGCGCGCCATGATGAACGCTAGCCCTGGGGACAGGTGATCAGTCCGGCATTCCAGCGCACCTAGTGCTGTGCTGTACTGTATATACTAACACTGTACTGTACAGCACTAGCCTGAGCCAGTTAGTCCTCCATGCCTCTCCTCTGCACGCCAGAGGCATTCCCCCCCCCCCCCCCCCCCCCCCCCCCCCGGGCAGTGCGGGTGCGCGAGAGCTTGAAAAGCCCGCATGGGCGAGCTGATTTCGCATTCCGTCGACGAATAATCGCCCAGCACCGGTCTCGGAGGTGTGCGGGGTGGGGATTACATTAGGGTCCCAGAGACGGCATCTAGCAACCTATAGGCTCCCGGCCGACAGCTCGATCGGGGGATGCAGAAATGGGCACTAATCAAAGCCTTTCCAGCTCAGCTGGAACAAGCATGATGCAATTTGCGCGCGGCAGCCAGTGAGGCTCAACACATCTTGGTATCTATTTATCCTGTTATTCCAGGCAGGGGACAATGGCTCACTGGATAATGTCGCCACGTCTTGCCTACAGATCCAGAAAAGTCGAGATCCGGCTCGGCTTTTGATGATGGCTAGTCGTGACATCTGCTGGGGGTGACCGGTGGTTAGTAGACCAACGGCAGGCCAATGACTGTTGGACTATCGCCTCCCGTCTGCCGGCAGTTCCAAACGCTGCAGCAACAGCGACCCGTGGAAGCGATCTCCGGGAAAGCAACAGGCGCTTACGCAGTGGGGCCTCGCAAGGTGGAGTCGAGCCGTGTTGAAGTGGGGCAGATGTGTACCGTATCGTACATTCAGTGTTGGGCTCCTGAATACATTAAGTTTCTCTTGTGTTTACAGCGTCCGGTAGCTATGGAGAGCCTCTCGACGAAGGCTGCAGGAAGTCAGGCCTAGTCGACATGTGGCGCAATGAGTACCGAAGACTTAGATCGGATCGGCGGTGGACAGCGTCCGAATGCTTTGTCCGGCAGCAGGTCCCACACCGTACGTACAGAGTCTGCCTCCCGGCTGCGCTGATCCCATATATGCTACTGTATTGTACCATACATACCTGTATGTACATTCCCCTTCTTTCCACTTCCAACAGTCACCGCCCACATTTGACGCAGTAGCTCGGCCGGAGCGAAGCCGTCTCGTCGTGGTGCGTATTGTGGCCGATCCAGGCCGTCAGAACAAGCTCAGCCGATCATACCGCTCCCTGCGCTCCCTGCGCACCGTACAGTACCCGAGCGATCGGCGCTGGTCCGCTCCGTGTAGGGCTGAACCAGGGTCCGGTGGGTCTCTCGACCAACTGGCTGCGGGCAACGGGATGGGGAACTCCTTAATTCCCTTACCGCCATTCGCAGTTACGACCGGCGCAGGTGATCTGGCGCCTCAGGCCCCGGTCTGGACCTGGTGGCTGCCTTGGTATTCTGCGTGAACAATGCTCTGCAACGTATCATCACGGGTCTCGCCAGATGTTCCCGCTATCCCTCATTCCAGGTCTTGTTCCTCCATCAACACGTCGACGTCAAAGACGATCTCTACCAGGATTGCCTCTCGGCACGGATCACCACTTGCTGTCGGGAACTGTGTGCGGGCCGCGACGAGGGCATCCGCAGTCTGATCATAGTGCGTGCACGAGTTGTAAAGCTCGGCTTGGTCGGCCTTATCCAGTTGTGCCGCTATTCCCCCGGGATCGACATCTTCGAGGGCCCGTTGAGGCAGAATCGTGCAGGTCCAATTCCCTCCGGGACGAGCCTCGACAGCGAGATAAATGGTGACGTACTTTGGCGGGTGCACGCTCTCGTCTTTGAAGATGATGACGCCCCTTACGACGTCCTCGTCGACCCCCAAGAGGCCATCTACTCCCGGATCGGGCCCTGTCGTCGGTATGAAGAAGCTGATGTCTCGTCGTAGATCGTCCGGCGGGAAGGCGGCGCAGAGCTGGTAGTTTCCCATGCCTCTCGGGAAGGTGATGAGAAATCCTTGTTCGCGTTGGTCTAGCTCGTCGACTTTGAATCCTTTCATGGCCTCGTCCAGCTCATTCCCGTATATGGGGTAGACGCGGGTAAAGTAAGAGATCAGGTATGAGGTCTCCTTCCGGTAGGTCAAGTCCCCTACTTCGTTTGTCATGCCGGGCCCGGAATCGTCGAGCCTTTTGTTGATCAGCGTAACGGGGGTCCGACCCCTCATGTACGTGTTATCCTTGCCAAACAAAGGCAAACATATCTGGGCTCGCCTCATGCCGTCTTTGGCGTCCATCTCGACACAATTTAGCGGGGCCAACACCCAGTAGGGTGAGAGAGTCCGGATGAGCGGTGTCGACATTGAAAGACCGGCGTTGGTCATGGTGAAGGGCGCGCTAAGCTTCCCCGGGAAATTCGCGTGCACCCTGTTTCGGTTCGCAAAGGCGCTGGGGTGATGGGCAAACACCGTTGCATCCGACAGCTCAATGTCGAACGCAAAGATGCTATGGTCATCCGAGACCTTGATGATCTCCTCCTGAAGCCTCCTGAATGCTCTGATGCCTTCGCCATAGAGCAAGGGCATGCTGATGCCGAAGATACCGAGCAAGCAGTAGGCGATGTCTTCTTCCCGCGTGGTAACGCGGTTTGCTGCCCACGCCATCCGCTGCGCAATGGTATACTCGTCCACCCGCTTCTTCTTTTGGAGACAAAGCTCCTCAATGCCCGTGACACCTGCGATGAGGACAGCAAGGTAATTCTTTGTCCCCAACACGCTCCACTCGTTGCTATAGAAGATGACGGAGGCCGGTGCCAGAAGCTCCTGCAGCGTCCATCCGCGCGTAAACCACCTACTCCGCCGAATGAGGTCAAGCCTATCGATGCTGCTCTTGGGGCAATCCGGGACGTCCTCCAGATGGACAAAGCAGACGGCAGCCCTCTCATAATAGTTGAACATGGAATTGATGGCCTCCGAGAGCTCTGCCGAGCTCGACTTGTCGATGCAGACCGTGTCCACCCAGACGTAGCGTAGGTCGTGCCGGCGAGCTTGCTTGCATGTCTCGTGGACCTTGGAGAAGCCTGGCCTCCTCATCTTCCGTAGTCTGGTCATCCGCTGGGTCCATTCTCGAAATGAGGCCTCCTCGGCGCCCCACGTGTGTGAGAGGATGGCGTACTGGGGAATGTTGGATCCATAAAATTCTTCAACTTGGTGGTTGTCCACATTGATGAGACGCATGGCATTTAATTAGCATAGATGTGGCAGACTTCCATGGATGTAGTCGTCACTCTAGTTCAATCGCCATCAAATTGGCGATCCCCAACTTAAATACTGTACCAAGCTCAAGCTGGCCAAGAAGGCGAAACTCGAAACGCGGAACGCGTTTTTGGGCCCATGTCATTTTCCGAAGCGGGGATAGTTCCCCTGCACGCTGCGATCCTACGGTGCTACAGCACGCTGGCGATGCTTGCCGTTAAGCGGTATGCCTACCCCACACGCTAGCTAGAGCTTCAGCATTCTGGCTTGGACAGCTTCACCGGGCCCGTCGAGCCAGCGACACGAAAAAAAAGGAAAGGAAAAAAAAAAAAAACACCCTCAGCCTTGGTCTGAGCGGACCCATAGATGGAGAAAGGTTCATGGAGTTGCCAGGCTCAAAAATCCTCCAGCTTGTGCACTTCATATGAAGGTTCCTCGTACGGATGCGCTCTGGTTACCCACGAATTAGGCTCAATCCGCTCCAGCGCCTCCAGAAGCACTCAGTACTCACTTCTTCAAGGCGGCGACCGCCTTTCTCGCCACGTCCTCGCCGACACACAGCGTCTCGACCTTGGCCTCCTCGACATGCTCAAGCGCGCCAGCCTTGCCGATGTGCGGGTTTGCCGTATCGCCAGGGCGGAATTGACCGGTACCGAGCGTGGTGAAGCAGCACTCAGTGTAATTGCCCCCGCCAGGGTACCGCCCAGCGCCTGCTGCGAAAATGGCTGATTTGCAAGCCTCGAGGGCCGCGGGCGGCACGTGAAAAACAAGCTTGTAGCGGACGAGTGCAGCTGTCATTCTTCTCGATTTATTTGACCGACCGGCCGACCGAGAAGGATCGATGTGTACTGAAACCCTCCAGTTAAGGCGACTCGGAGAAGAAGATGCGCGATGAGGGGCTATTGTTCTATCAAATGCGAATTGCGGGGGGCTTTGCAGGCACGCCAGGTTCAGGTATAGTGGGTCTAGCAGTCGCCCGCCAGTGCAATGTGGAGACTCGGTTAATAATAAATTAACTAACAATTATGTACCTTGATCATTAGGGAATACTTAAAACATCCTCCGGGCCGCCCCGTCGATCATTATCCGTCAATATAACCTGTAAACATACGACGCCGAGACATAGCACACTTAAAGCACCGCATCCCCTAAAGTCTTTAGACCTTGCCGCGACCCGAGCCTCAAGCTACAGTCCGAGGCCCTATGATAGCTCCCACAACTTTCGCACCCAAAGCTAACATCATCCACCCAGAGCGACAGACTACCAGAACCGGAACGGCCTCACTCGTCCCGCCGCACCGGTCGCCACAATGCTGGATGTACTCGCCGGCGGCGCAGTAGGTTGAGATGACGGCGGGGGAGAGGAAGTGTCCGTGACGAGAGGAGGAGGAGGAGAAGACATCGTCCCCGGAGATGACGAAGTATCTGGCGGCGGTGGAGAAGCCGTCTCGGTGTGAGTCTCACTCTCGGTATGCGTCACGATCGAGCTAGGCGGGGGCGGTTTGACGCTGCTAGTCTTGGTCTCGGTGACGCTATCGGTGTCGGGGCACTCGTCGTCAGATGAAGTCGTGGTCGGCGTCTTGGTCTTGGTACGGCTGGTCCGGGTAGTCTCGGGGATGGTCACCGTGGTAGAGGGGCATTCATCCTCGGATGACGTCTTAGTCTTGGTTAGCGTCTCGCAGTCCGTCGCCGTGACGATGGCCCATGTCGTCTCGCAGCCGATATCTCGGCACTTCTCCTCGCACGGGTGCGACGTGTACGCCGTGGCCGGAGTCTCGGGGCAGTCGCAGTGTTGGGTTAGCGTGCTGAGGACCAGGCACAACGGCCGGGGGCACGTGTGGCAGAGGTCGCTTGTCGACGTGATGGTTGGGCAGGCCGTCGCTGATGGGTCTGGCGGCGGGGTTACAGTTGAGCCAAATTCATGGCGCGGGACATGCCCCTGGACCATCCCAGGGCCGATTCTACTCGAGCAGTCAGAGAAAGAATTGATGGGAAAGAGTCTACTGTAGACTCAGTCCTTGTGTGTTCGACTTACACAACGACCGCGACGGCAAGAAGAGATGCGAATGATCGCATCTTGAGATGATGGTGAAATGGTCGTATTGAAAGTTAATGGCCTCTAACATGGCTAACCCGAGGACAGCGCAGGATAGCATACCTTGATATAAAGGGCCCAAGCGAAGCACTTGAGCCAATGGGCTGGACTTCATGAACTCATGTTGCCTCCAGCCAGAGAGATTTACGAACCCGCCCCCCTGGGAATCGACAGGGTCAGGGCGCCCAACCGATAAGACCTTCCCCAAGTGGTGCCATGCAGCACGTAAAGCCATTACCGGCAGTCACCGCCTCGTGGTGTGACGTGACGATCCGAGAGCCGACAACGCGGGGTAGTAGCATTAGAACGGCGCCTGACTTCGTGCCGATTTATGCCTTGGAGCCATTGGTCGACCAAAACCTCGTATTTGGTCGCGCCAACGGCTTGGCATTGGCAAACCAACCTCTCGAAAGCATTTCCACAACAAAGAGTAAGCAGCCATTTTGCTGCTTGGTTCAAGTTTCTTGTTTGCCATATCGTGATATTGGCAAGGAAAACCTATCATCGTCACCGTCACGAGGGTATACACCCATTGTGAGATCTGTAGGGTACTTTTGCCTGCATCCAGGGACTATCAGACTGGACTAAAATAAGGGGTTTCAATATCTGCCTCCTAAAGCATCTACAACCGTATTTTCTGGGACGGGTTCTCCTTGGGCACTAGCCCTGTTTGTCGGGGATATACTCTAGGTAGTCTCCAACATTCCATATTTTTGTTGGTGATATTCGCGCATAGAAGAATCATGTCAGGCCGCGTCCCGCCTTCAGACCTCAAAATCCTGACCCTGAATGTTTTTCGAGCATGGTGTTTCCCTCAGAGTCATCTATCCCGCGTTGATAGAGCCAAACGAATATTCACCTGAGTCCATTGTATCCTCTCTATCGTCTGATGCTCTGATTGCAATTCATGCGCGATGCGTGTTTTCATTGTCCTATTTCAGCGGTTGCTCAGACGGCAGTCAACATGTAGGCAGTAATTAATTACTGAGACTCCGAGTTGTGCTCAAAAATCTGCTCCAAACGAGGGGAACAACGGCATCGTGTGATTCCAGCCGTATGGAACATAAGTTAATTACCTGATGTAATTAAGCCCGCATTCCAATGCCTTGCGCCGCATCTCTTTCAGTCGCATTCCAATATCCCAGCCCCCCGTCAGGTCCTTCATCATTGCCACGCAGCATTTCTAGAATCAATTAGAAAGCCCAACTGTTTATATTCTCTTGTAGCCATGATAGCAAGCCAGGAGTGGTTCGTCTTTGCCCAAACTCGTGTTTAGTATTTCAGACAAATCTTGGACGAATATTTGAAAGGACATAGGCAGTCCAAGAAGCACAAATGGCTTGTCTTAGTACATTCCCAACTTCTATATCTCCCGTTGACATCTTAAGACGCATTTATACATTGATATATATATTTGGGATTATCGAAAACTCGTATAGTTATTCCTCTTAACTCTTAGGTTCCTTCCTCACTAACACATGGCTCCGTTTTAAGACCCGCTTAGATGACTCCGCTAGTTTCCGCTGCCGTCCACCGACACTAAGGTAGTATTAGAACAATAGTGAGAGGAACGAGAAGGTTCTCCATAGAGTTTTCGAATATCCTGGAAGCTAATAGCGGTTCTGCCTGGGAAGAGGAATTGCCACTTGCGACGCGAGTCCGGAAGTGGGGGAAGATTCACAGCTGGCTTGGAAGACGATGACGAAGAGGAAGAGGTAGAGGAGGAAGAGGTAGAGGAGGAAGAGGTAGAGGAGGAAGAGGTAGAGGAGGAAGAGGTAGAGGAGGAAGAGGTAGAGGAGGAAGAGGTAGAGGAGGAAGAGGTAGAGGAGGAAGAGGTAGAGGAGGAAGAGGTAGAGGAGGAAGAGGTAGAGGAGGAAGAGGTAGAGGAGGAAGAGGTAGAGGAGGAAGAGGTAGAGGAGGAAGAGGTAGAGGAGGAAGAGGAAGAAGAGGAAGACGAAGACCAAGACAAGACAGCGGAGTGCCCCAAGCTCGATATGGTGGACGAATTCGTTTTCAACAATGGCGGCGTACTGTAATGCCTCGAACCAAGCATCTTGCGGCATCTCCTAGACTGTCTTCCAGAGGTCCGGTAGCTCCTGCTAGGCTTCGAAGAACCTCCTTCGTGAAGCAAGAGATCGAAGGATAAGTGGAGGAGACGTACGTATTACCGTCCATGCATTCTGTCTACCGCTCAAATCTTGGGATCATGTTTGAGCTAATTTCTTGTTTTGTCGCAGACATTTACAACGCCGTCGGTTTCTTGTTCATAGACTCAGGCTCCGGGAGCCGACGCAATTTACCGTTGAGCAGCTTTGCCTGCGAGTGACCCGGCAGTCGCCCTCTATCGGACTGATCGAGCCTAGTATATGGTTCTGGGGGGAATTTGCTAACATGATTTAGCTCCCTTGCGGCGTTGGAGTGTCTCACAGTTCTCTACCTATAGGGCCAGAATGCCATAAAGCATGATTTTTTTGCCGAGAGTAGGCCTGATCAGATTTACCAACCCCGGGACCACTGGCTCCCAGCCATTACCACATTTTACCTGGGTAATTATATCCCCCGATACGGAGGATGAGAATGGACGACCGCAGTGGGGCCGGACAGTATCCCGGAAGTCATCTTTGCCGAGTAAGGAGGGGAATTTAACTTGCACAACATGGCGGATCATGGATACAGAGGCATAAAGCCCGCTGAGGTTTCTTTCCGGGGCCGAGTTCACGACAACAGGAAGGATCCCAGGGCAGCCCTATTTAGGCGAACGATCACCTTCACGCCTTCGTAGATTGAAAAAGGAAGTACACTGGTAGGGGACGACGAACCGGGCTAGCCAGAGCTACGTCAATGGGCGTTATGGTTTGTATAGAGCTACTGGCGCATCCCGGATTATGATGCTAGGTGATCCGCACGTGGTGAGACCTTGCTACATACGATGAAGTTCACTTTACCACAGGCGTCGCCAGGATGTTATCCCCGATTATGCCAGAACGAATCAGGAAGTATGCAAGGGGCAGTTGCTTCCCCTCATCGAGCCTACGGCTGTGGGGAATCATACATGTATTCTCAAATGAGATCATGGTGACACTAAGAATGATGAGAAGCAATGATACAAGCGATCCGAATAGCATCTGATACGGGCTGGGCGGGGAAGGGTTTGGGAATGGTAGTATCTGCCGGCAAATGCGGAGAAAGGGGTCCGTTGTGCTCAGCCCTCCGCGGGGTAAGCTGCGGCTCACCGTTTCCGCCCTCATGCTAAATAGGCGAGTGCTACTTTGATTTCACCTGGAAACAATGTACAGAGCCCCATAATCTCACCATGAAGCCGTTGCTTGAGCCAGCCCTACAGGAAAACAACATGTCATTCGCTGCCGAAGCCAGTTCGGACGTGCCAACCCTTCCCGGCACCCATTCGGGGATCCCTGAGTATCTACTCGAAAAGGCGCGGAAGGCAAAAGAAGGAATCTTTGAGACACGGACAAAGCCGCAAAATGAACGGCAAAGACTCCCAGTGGTACCACAGGGCATCGAGAGGGACAAGTTCCTCAAGGCGCTCGCTGAGCTGAAAGAGCAACTCGGCCAAGAGCACGTCGAGATCAACGACAAGCCTTTGGTAGACGGCTGGTAAGAGATCCCTCATCCTGGCAAGCGTACTTGATATTTGCTCACCAACAGCCAGGTACATGGAACGTCAGTAATCCGCTCTTCCCGGACGGAACAGGAGGCTTACCCGGACAGACCCAAACACCCACGACCTGATGACTATCCTTGACGAAGAAGAGCTCGTTGCCTCAGCCGTTGTCTATCCCGGAAGCACCGAGGAAGTACAGCAGATCGTCCTCTGGGCAAACAAATACCGGATTCCCATCTTTCCGATATCTATGGGGCGGAACTGTACGATTCCGCCTGCGCATTTTGTCTAAGGAAGCTGGCGCTGATCAACTGGGAACAGTGGGATACGGTGGCGCTGCTCCTCGCGTCCGCGGCTCAGTGACTGTCGACCTTGGGAAGCGCATGAAGAAGGTTCTCGACATTAATGCGGAGGATTACACTTGCCTAGTCGAGCCTGGCGTTTCGTTCTACGCCCTATATGAGGTCTTGAAGGAAAAAGGTCTCGAAGACCACATGTGGATCGACACTCCCGACTTGGGTGGAGGGTCTGTCATCGGCAACACGGTCGATCGGGGTGTCGGCTACACGCCGTACGGTGATCACTGGGCTTGCCATTCGGGCCTCGAGGTGGTCTTGCCAACGGGAGAGGTCATCAGGACGGGTATGGGTGCATTGCCAGGGAACAACACATGGCAGGTGTTCCCGTACGGGTTCGGGCCGTATTCTGAGTGAGTTGATACCGAACAGGGCTCAGCATTGTCCCGTGGGCGCTGACCTTGTCTAGCGGCATCTTTTCGCAGTCCAACTTTGGCATTGTGACCAAGATGGGCATGACGCTGATGCCGAATCCGGGCGGATACGAGTCCTTTGTGAGTTTTGGTTTTGATGCAATCTATTACTCGTCCCGTCTAACTTCCAGCTAGATGTACACCTTCCCCAACGAGGAGGACCTCGCACCCCTGGTAAGCGGCCACGCTCTTTTCCCCTCCTCGCACCGACCCGACTAATGAGCATCACCAACAGATCGACATCATCCGCCCGCTCCGCATCTCCAACATCCTCGAGAACGTCGCCCAGCTCCGCCACGTCACGCAGTCGCTCGCGGCACGCGGCCGTCCCCGCACCGAGTACTACTCCGGCCCGGGCACGATGCCGGCAGAGGTGATCCACGCGGCGGCGGCGCAGACGCCGGTGGGGGACCACACGTGGGCGTACTACGGCATGGCGTACGGGCCGGCGCACATCCGGGCGCACAAGCTGGCGCTCGTCGACGCCGAGTTCCGGCGCATCCCCGGCGCGCGGCGCGTCGACCCGGCCGCGCTGCCCGCCGACGAGTACTTCTGGGCGCGCGACCGCGTCGCCCGCGGCGTACCTGACATCCACGAGCTGCGCTGGGTCAACTGGGCGCCCAACGGCGCCCACATCGCCTTCAGCCCCGTCAGCCCGATCCGCGGCACGGACGCGACCAAGCTGTTTGCGCTGGGAAAGCGGATCCACGAGGCGTACGGCATCGACTTCTTCCCGGCCTTCTGTGTGGGGCTCAGAGAGATGCATCTGATCGTGGAGATTGTGTTCGATCGGGCGGATGCGGCGCAACGCCAAGCGGCGCTGGCGTGCTTGCGGGACTTGGTGGATGAGGCGGCGAAGGAGGGGTACGGCGAGTACAGGACGCATTTGGTGCTGATGGATCAGGTGGCTGGGACCTACAAGTGGAATGACGGGGCGTTAATGAAGTTCAATGAGAGGTTGAAGGATGCGTTGGATCCGCAGGGGATTCTGGCTCCCGGGAGGTGTGGAATTTGGCCGAAGAGATATAGGGATCGGGGATGGGAGATGACGAGGGAGACTGGTGACCGGTCGGAGGGGAATGGCGTTGATCCAGCATGAGCAGAGGGCTCTATGATGTGGTATCTAACTGCTCGGGTTTGAATAGTTATGATAAACAGTGAATAACTAGCGGGACAAATACCACTTGGTGAGCGCTGCACGTGACGAATGCAACGATGATTGCCTTGCCCACAGTCATGCCAAGTGGTAGCTGAGAGCCTAACCCATCTTCTATTGAAGACTGCTCGCTTGCTAATGTGAGGGTAGCGAACAAACATCATGACCCTCGTCACACCCGCCATCCGAAATGAACTCACTCTCCTCTACTCTAAACCCACCCGGCACTACCACTCCATTAGCCACGTCAACGCGCTTCTTGGCCTCCTCGCAACACATCGAGAGC
This sequence comes from Madurella mycetomatis, assembly GCA_022530565.1. Classification (NCBI taxonomy): domain Eukaryota; kingdom Fungi; phylum Ascomycota; class Sordariomycetes; order Sordariales; genus Madurella; species Madurella mycetomatis. The sequence goes on along the minus strand of JAJTVB010000003.1, from coordinate 4,863,294 downwards.
GATTCGCCGATCCCGATGCAGTCGAAGCCGCCGTCTGGTTCCATGATGCTATCTATGATTCCCCGCGCTCAAGGTCACGCTAACGAACTCGAGAGCGCGCAACTGGCGGTCGATTGTCTAAGCGGATCTGTTGAGCTCTCTGGTGATGCAGAACGGCTGGTGCGGATTCAGGAAATGATCAAGGCCACCGCCACGCATATCGTACCGGCCTCGCTCAACGGTGCCGAAGCTGCAGACGCGGCGATGTTTCTGGACATGGACCTAAGCATACTCGGGGCCGATGAGCGTACATTTGACGAGTACGAGGCTGCTGTGAGGAAAGAGTACGATTTCGTTGCAGAGGATGTGTGGCGGGAGGGAAGGATGGCAGTGCTGAAGCGGTTTGGTGAGCGAGAGCGGATCTATCATTCCGAGCTGTTTAGGGGATTGTTTGAGGACGCTGCTCGGCGGAACCTGAAGCGCTCGATCGAGAGGCTTGCAGCATGATCTGGAGCAGACGCCCATCTGTTAGGTCTTAAAAGCTAAATTACACAACCCACGGAGAGTCTCTAGCATCGGTCTCTCGCAAGGTGCGGGTGGCCTTCCCATTGCTTGGCGCTTCACTTGCGACTGATGATGGGCAATTTGCTTATCTGCTGGCGGCATCACCTCTCAGGTCGTTGACATAGAGCAGGCTTCCTTGCTGTTTTGCGATGTCGTGCCTCAAGTTTGTACATCATCCTTCATATCGAACAGCTGCCGCAAGAACATGTAGGTACAGTAAGGGAAAAAAAAAAAAAAAAAAAAAAAAGAAAGGGGGGGGGGAGAAAGAGAGAGACATGCTCAATGCACCCCACGTTGGAACGCTTGGGATTCCGCGTTTTCTATTAATTATTACATCTCTAATCGGTTCTCTGAACGGCGCTCTTCGGATAATTAGTGTAAGATTGAGCGCACATACAGCACATGCAACTCACAAAAGAGAATTGATTACTGATTGGTGAAGGCGCCGAGTTGGGATTCCTGAAGCTCGCTGCCAATAATCCATCGATTGGCGCCACTGTCAAAGCTCGGGGGCGTTCTTGGCTGCTGGCCCCTGAGCGTTTCAGCCACCATCTGAAACGCGAAACATCGACGGAAGCCCTACGCTAAAAACGACGAGGACGTCATTGAAGGAATTATTCTTCATTTCGCAACTACCGGATCAAGCTGGCGGTTTTCTATACAAGAAAGAATGCGGGTCGTTCTCTTCTTGTTGCTGGCCAAGTGGGCCGCTGCATCCTCGTTCTCGGATACCTGCCTCTGGCCTCCGCTCCCTCCTCCTCGACTTACGTGCGGCCTGGATGAAATTTCAGAACAGCAGATCTTACAAAATGCCAGGTCCTCACAGCAAAAGCCAGAAGCTCCAGCGCCGCCGCCATCAAAGTGGGAATCCACTGGCCAATGCGCCGGCCAGTATTGCATCTTCACCAACCGCGGATTCTCTGGGGGACGGGGAATCGTCACAATCACCACCAACGCCAACATCAAAACACTCAAGAAACTCCTAGACGCGCCCACTGCCCAAAGAGCATCTCCCGATTTACCATCCCAATTTCACCTCGCCCAAGTCAAAGGCAAGGGCCTCGGCCTCCTAGCCAACACAACCCTTCACCGCGGTGCTCCCCTCATGAAGATATTCCCGGCAGTCATCATCCACCGCAGCTTTCTCGAGCAGCTCCCCGCACACTCCCAGGCACCGCTCCTCGAGTCTGCCATCGCCCTCCTCCCCCCTCGTCTCCGGCAATCCTTCCTCTCGCAGATGGGCCACGACCATCATCACCAGGCATCCCAATCGTCGCTCGCGCACAGGATCAGCGCCATCCTCGCCACCAACTCCTTCCAGCTGGACCTGGGAGGCGGCACGCGGGGCCTCGAGGGGCACCACTACGCCAACTTCCCTGAGGCGTCCCGCTTCAACCACGACTGCCGGCCCAACGTAGCCTTCTACGTCGACCCGGCGACGCTGGCGCACACGACCACCGTCGCGAGGGACGTGCGGCCCGGCGAGGAGTTGTCCATCTCGTACCTGGACCCGCTGGAGACGCGGGAGAGGAGGCAGGAGCGGGCGCGGCAGGTGTGGGGGTTTGAGTGTGGGTGCGCGCAGTGCACGTTGGCTGGTAAGGAAGTGGGCAGGTCGGATGCGAGGTTGAAGGAGATTGGGGAGATTGAGGGGAGGCTGGGGAACTGGTTGAGCAAAGGGGTCAACGGGAAGTTGTTGGAAAAGTTGGTGCGGTTGTATAAGGAAGAGAGGCTGGAAGCCAAGGTTGGGGGGGCGTATACCCTCGTCGCGTTGAACTATAACATGTTGGGGGATGCGAAGAAGGCGGTCAAGTATGCGAAGCTTGCAGAGGAAGCTGTGCTGATTGAAAATGGGCCGGGGGCGGGAGATGCGGATGCGATGAAGGTGTTGGCGGGGAAGCCGAAGGGGCATTTTACTTGGAGGAAGAGGCTGCAAGGATACTAGACAGACAAGTATCGATATTAAGACACAAGATGCCCTAGCGGTACCGCGCGACCGCGCCATTGGAATACTGTACAAATAAACCAGCAATATCCCTGAGAGTATGGCCATACACGAATCCCCTTCCTATTGCTTTCCCTTGTTTGCTCTTTTTCTTCATTCTTTCCATTTTCACCTCCACAGACATCGGGAACAACCTTTGAAACCCCGTTATCCTAGGCTACGGAAAGACTTTGCAAACAGGCCCTCTGTGCCTCGTTTGATGTAATTACCGGCTGATGTAAGTACGTCAGCAATGATAAAAGCAAACCTGGGGCTCGGTTACCGAAACACGGCCTCGCTTTGTATAGCAGGCCAAAAATTCTGATATGGCTTGCAGTGCTAGCATCACGGAAGTTTCTGAGTTGGGTAAGGAGAAAGAATTTCCGAACATCATGTTGATAACTGGTATTCACGATGAGTGGGAGGACAATCATTCATATCTGTTGCAAACCAGAGATGCATGCTGCCAGTTCATAAGCTTTACGGAGGCCTTTGCGACCCACCCTTCTGGGAACTAATTAGTCGTGGATCACTGAGGCCCGTAGCCAGGCTTAGTCCGTTCCACAAAATACCTCGTTGTCTGAGTGAAAGCATCGGCCTAGCATTAATGGTAGACATTGCAGGAGATTTTCATGCAGTGACTGACTGACTGACTGACTGACTGACTGACTGATTGAGTGTGTGATCATTTCCAATCGTGAACTTCACTATCAACAACGGTGGTGCGGTAGGTTATCCATTGTGATGTGAATGTAGGAGCCTTCTTGTGGGTAGCCTTTATGGGTCTTGCTTTGGCTGTGACAGTGGTGTTGACCTTTTATTGCTACAACTTGTGGAGAGATCGCGACTTGGCTTCTGATTTCGCCTGATGCTTATGACATTCTGCCGCGCCAAACACGTCAGAAAAGCAAGCCTGCTGTTGTTCTAATAGGTTGCACATTAAGCGGTGAATTGACCTACGACCTTCACTGCTGCCGCAACAAAACTCCCGCGTTCCCCTCCAGTTAATTACTCAGAAGAAACAACTGACCCCGTCCAGATTCCCACCAGAAAGCCAAAAGACGAGCACCGGAAGTTGTCATACATACATCAAGAGAAACTATGTCGTACGTAAGGCAAAATAATTCTCTAGTCTGATTCTTCCAACCTCCTTGAGGCCTCTTTGAGGTTGGCTGACCATACGAGATTCAGATTGTTCGACTTTGGCAATCGCGAGTACTACCGTTTCGCATTTGGGAGACCAGTTGCTAATGTACAGTTGAACCAATAGAATACGTCAATTTTGTTCCAGTTCGCACGCAAGTGCAGTATCTTGTAGCACACATATTGGGAGAAGGTAATGACTGGGGCCATGTTTACCGCGAGGCACGGGATGGGCGGTTCCTGGCGGAACCCGGGAGTGTAAGGGAGCAATGGTTCGCGGCGATCGTCGATGAGCTATGCTTGAGGAGTAGGTTTACGAACCTTGTCACAGTCATCTGAGCGAACCGAGCTAATGAATGTAGTCGCCGGGGCCGCCCTAGACGGAGTCAGTCAATGATCCCCGTCGAGGGTTTCTACCCGACTGTGTTACGGTACGATGTTACTGTTACAGCACTCGGTTTCGCGAGGTGAACATAAATGACCGAAAGCGCAAACAAATGATCACGAGAATCGATATACACAAACATTTTTCATCAAATCGCTCTCTACGCCAGCCGCCGTTCGAAGGGGAATGTCTTGTGCGCCACCACCGCCGTCGCCAGTGTCGAGACCAAGGCTGGCATGGAAGAACATGATCTTGTATTGGTTACCGAGATGCCGACCTAAACGAGCAGTATGATCCGTGCCGCGGCTACCAGGGAAAAGGCTGCTAATAACACCACTACCCAGAAATACCTGGCATTACCACCAAGACAACGATGCTATCAGCATCAGAGCCGACGGGATATATATATCAGATCCGGTAATAGTTTTGTGCATTCTTCCATTGAGTGAGTCGAGGAGTGATTGTGCCTTGTGGCGAAATTTGGCAGATGACCGGCCCGGCTAGGATATTACCGGAGCGGGGCCGATGCTCGCCCGGTAGAAGTTCCGAGGTGGGTCTTCGCCCAAAGAAGCGAGCCCTACTCCGGGTCCGGAACATTCGAAGAGAGAGCGGAGATTAGTAATCGGCACCCGACCCTCCGTTGAGCAGCTGGCTGTTGGAAAGAAGTTTCCCCGCGTCTGACAGGTGAGGTGGTCACAGGCTTGCTCTTGGCAATTTTTGATATTGAGAAGGAGTAATCGTGCAGCAACTGTGCTTGCAGCTGTACTTGGAGCTTTATTTACTTGACGGCTGATTACTGAACGATTTCTCCTACGAGTGCGACAATGCCTCTTATAGCAAAACGCCACTTTCGGCTTGACGACAAAATCATGACTCGACTCGATGGCGCTGACGACGCCGGCAACGACGCATTCGGCATAAGCTCCGATCATTAAAATGGCTGACTTGGTGGCCTGAATTGCACGGCGATCGCTAGCTGCGGCAGATATAACATAATGCTGGGTCCCGCACCTCTGCAGTGACGCAACTCGATATCGCCCATCATCACTCATCATCGCTCTTCTATCACTCTTCATCAATCATTCTTGCCTCGACGGGAACACATTGCTCATTTTCCATTTTTTCAAGGATTCGATCTCAACCCAACATCGCAAAATGCGTATCACAGTCGTCCCAGCGTCGCCCAAGACCGGCCAGGCCACCATCCGAGCCCTCCTTGCCGATCCCTCCAACCCCACAGTCAAGGGTGTCTACCGTGACTTGGCCAAGGTTCCCCTCGAGTTCAAGTCCAATCCTCGCTTCGAAGCAGTGCAGGGCAACGTCGAAGATGCACCCAGTCTTGACTTTGCCGGCTCCGATGCAGTCTTAAACATCACGCCACCTCTCTATGACAATCAGGATATTATTGCTCACGCGCGTTTGGTATCGGCAAACACCAAGGCCGCAATTCAGAAAGCCGAGTCTGTGAAAAGGCTTGTCTTGCTGTCGAGTGGAGGAGCTCAGTACGATCATGGAGTTGTAAGTGCTGCCTCCATCTCAGTCTTATCATCATCCGCTAACCATAGGTGACTTAGGGGGAAATCCTGACAAACCATGAGGCAGAGGTGATCTTGGGGGATGCCGCGCCAGAGGTGGTTTTCGTCCGCTGTGCGTACTTTATGGAGAACTGGGCCACCTCCATCGAGACAGTCAAGGAGGCGTCCTTCTTCTTCTCAACTATCACGCCCCTGGATTATGCGCTTCCAATGGCAAGTCTCCCTTTCCTGACGCTCCACTACACGTCCGGTTCTTCGGTTGCTAACTCAGCTATTACCGCCAGATCGCCGTGCAAGACATCGGCACGACTTGCGCCGCAGAACTTCTTGCCGCGGGCAACGCCCTCGCGTCGAGGCCGTACGTGTTTGAACTACATGGCCCTCGCCCCTACAACTCGCTAGACGTGCAACAGGCGTTTGAGGAGGTTTCGGGTAAAAGCGTCGAGGTCCGCCCAGTCGAAAAGGCGGACCTGCTGGAGTTCTACAGTGCCGTGCTTCCACCCTCGGCCGCGAAGCACTTCACCGAGATGAACGAGAGCTTCCTTGCTGGCGGGATCCTCTATGAGGACCCCAACCCTACCGGGGAGGTTCGCTACGGCAAGACTGAGCTGGTTGATGCGGTAAAGCAGATGTATGGGGCTTGAAGGAAGGATGCGACGTGCCTGGACGGCATTAGTCTGTTCGCGCCCTGCTCTGAAATAAACCTTTACGGCGATGAAATCTCGGCATGTTGCGGTCACCAACAGGCCTTGTTCATTGCGTTCATGCACGGCGGGGATTCGGTAGCATCTGAGTTGGAACCCAAGCCCGCTGGCAAAATTTCCTTAATTAGGTCGTAGTTTCCAGGTCCAGCGAATACAAAGTAGTGATCAACGGATCACATCTAATAGTTCCATTTCTCGAGAACGGTAACACTTGAGTGTGTATAACATGATTACTATCGTCTTACAGGAACCAATGTAGCGGAGTTGTAGGATGCACGGAAACCAGTACAGTCCTGGCAAAAAGTTGGGTTCTACCCTTCTTACAACAGCCCACAATGTAGTAAAAACTGGGTCATGATAAACACCAGCTTTGATCTAATTTAAGTCCCTTTGACAGGGCCTCAATATTTGGCACGCCGCCTCTTTCCCTTGTGTAGTGCAGTACTGCCAAGCGGTTTGCAGACGTGACGCCATTGCCGAAAACTGCATGAGGACCTAGCCGGGGGAATGGGGTTCTTGGTCATGATGCTGCCATACCCTGACAGTATCGCCTGACGCCGAACTGGGCATTATAATAGCCTTAGTAGGTCATGGTGGTGGCTAGTTGGCAACTCAGACTATCCGGCGTTAAGTAACCGGCGTATCATTTCTAACTATGCCTTGTGTATATTTTTCTCTTTCTATAACCTCAGCCGACATGGACGCAAGAAGTCTTGAATATAGGAAGACCTGAGGAAAAAAATGGCAGATGTAGCCCTGTGTGAGAACGATCATTCAAGGTAATTATGCAGCAGATTAAAGAAGACTCGGAATTGCTACGCTGATCTCCATTACTGCAGGCCCATGACGGATTGGAATGGATTCACTTTTGGTCTCAGCACTCGCAAGCATCAGCTGAGCCGATTGTGTCTCCTAGAAAGGCCAAATCAAAATTGATAACTATCATTACGTCCGATTATTGGTGATGACATGTCATCAGCTACCTATGCGGCGCCCTCCCGCTTCAACTGGTCCATCATATCGACGGCTTCCTTCGTATGCTTTTCCATGTCAACATCCAGGATAAAGTCCCACCGACGCAGCAACGTCCCCAGTTCATTGAGATACTCATCGGCGTCGCCGCCAGCACCGGTAAGAATTGCGGCCGTGCCCCGACTTGACTCGATGATGCGCTGTGTGCGCGGCCGACGAATCTGGTCATAATTAGACCTTGAGCGCCAACCGGGCCTCGGCAGGGGTTATTACATGGCCCAGCAGCATGGACAGTACAAGGCTATCCTCGAGAGACATGCCGCCGCCAGAACCCTGCCATGGCGTGGTGGCATGGACGGCGTCACCCATGATGCAGATTGGTCCCGAGACGTACGTTCGGGCTGGGAGGTTGTGCTCCCAGAGATACATGGCTGACTGTTCTGGTTGCTGGCAAAGTAGCTGGTATTTATTATTATTATTATCTTCCTATTCGTCATTTGATGCGAGAGGGAGGGCCAAAGAAATAATTACCGCGTCGACTGCCTTTGAAAGATACGGAGGCCAGTTCTGGTAGAGCTTCCTGATATCGTCCGCGCTCACGGTCCGAACCCAGCGGTCAGATCCCTCGGCTTCCTTCTCCCTAGCAGCAATCACGAGCTGTACTAGCTCGCCGTTGCCAAGTAGGTTATGCATGAGGAAGGTACCGCGGCCAATCCACGAGTGCTCGTGGGGATCCTCAAAGTTGATAACATCCTTGCCGATGCTCGCCTGGGCTGTCACATACGGCTGGAGCGTCATAGTGGTCCACATACCCGTATTCCGAGGGGAGGCTGCAGGGTCGTCTTCGCCCAGCACGAGCTTCCGGGCGGTGCTGTGGATACCGTCGGCGCCAACTAGGATGTCGCATTCGTGAGTGGTGCCGTTGGTGAAATGTAGAACGATGGATTGGCCCTGGGCCTTCTCAACCCTGTCGAGCTTTTGGATGCATGCATGCGCTCCTGAGAGACATTGGCCGGTAGCTCGCGTAGAAAGTCGGCGCGACGGATGATGCTCGTCAGCCGCTTGTTTCCTGAGGTCGTGTAGTAACTCTATCGACTACACTCCCTGATCTATCGCCCTCGGCCAATAAAAAGCGTACGCCCTGCATGGCAACGGAGTATCAGACATAATGATGAATGTGTTGTGGGACTTTGAACCGAATTGAAGCCATCAGATGACATACATTAAACGCAATCGACTAATTACGCTTGGAGCTTGAGCGGATGTTCAGTCCAGACGGCTTCAACAAGTGCCCTGCACAAGGAACACAAACAAGATTAATCAGCATGTAGGTTGGTGTGGCTGGGATATCTAGCTCTTCTGTCGGCAGCATACGTAGTATATACCTATGTCCAGTACTTTGGTGATTTACAGGTATCTTAGTTGATGTTGCACTTGGCAGGCGCTGCTGTGCTGCCGGAGCATTGCAGCTACTGGCGGGCACCGTTGGCAAGGCGGGAAAGGCAGCGAATAAATCCAACAGATGATGCACGTACTGTGTAAGTAAAACAAGGTGCTGTACCTTCTGCACTCCAATATTGCGTAGCTGCTATGTTGTTTGATTAGTCCTGCAGACCTTCCTGATCTGGGCAAACGATCATGAGAATACACCAAATTCAATGACCTGGGACAAATTCGGTACTGTGATTCTCCGCTTGGCCTTAGAGGCAATTCGGGAACAAAGTATTTCTGTATTGGTTCATGTTCACTACTGCTAGCAGCTATAGTGCCCCTGTCTACCATACGTGTGTACACACAACCTGTTCCGCCGCTTTCAGCCCTCGTAAGGTGAACGTTTAGCCCAGTAGGATTAGGCTTAGCAGGACCTATACTCTTTCGTGCAACGCGTTGTCGGAAGCCAGCATAGGCTCCGAACTGCAGGACGGTACCTTACGATTGTCAACGATATCTGCCTTTCCAGTCCCACGTCCCAAAAGAGTACTGTAGCACGCGTTTACCTGTCAGCGCTGCAATGGCACCAAACTTGAAGCATAGGATCCGGGGCGGAAATCACGACGACCCTTCATTCAGCTCCAACTCATGGTCAAAGGGTGGGTTAGCGGCAGGGGAATTGGTGCTGGATTAGAATGAGCATTACATGCAGTGATTAATTGAATTTCTATACCTTTTTCACTCTACACTGTGCTTTGCTTGTTTCGGATAGACCAAAGGTAGACAAAGTACAGTACTTCGTAGTAAAAAACAAAGTTGACTAACTACAAAAGCCTGCAGATGACGTCACACTGCAGGCTCTCCTGACGTCCCACAGCGGGAGTATCCGCTCTTTCTAGAGAACAACACTTTTCCTGAGGAGATAGGGTAGAAAGTACTGGACAAATGAACGGCTAGGTAGGAAATGCGGACCTGCGAGTTTCTAAAAAGACAGCCGAGGCTATCATCGCAATCGTGGGAGAGGCAAGAAAACAATGCGGCCCCACTTTGCGTCGTCATTGATCCCCCAACCAAGGCAGGTACTCGCGTGTCTGCTATTGCTTCCTCGTGACCGCAGCTCAATTGCCAATGCTTGTATTCGTCTTTTTAAAAAACTTTTAACAAGCTTACATTGTGTGATATCCTTGCTTCTTAATCAGCAGAACACACCCACCCAGCGATCATTACCGATTCTGCCTCCCGTATTCCATTCATATCGGGCTGGGATCGAGATACAGACGGACCAGAAACCAGTCCCTCTCAGTCATGGCGGGCGTTGGACTTTTGGAGTGCTTCCTCGGGGCCATCCAGGCCAGCCTATCGGTGCTCCTGGTCATGTTCTATGGCGGTACAGCGGCATACTTGAATTTGATTGACCGCCACGGCACGAGACCCATCTCCAAAATATGCGTCCGCATATTCCTTCCGGCGCTGCTAATCACAAAAGTGGGCTCGGAGCTGCACGCCAGCTCTGCCAGTCGGTACCTCGTCATTGTTGTGTGGGGTATCGCCTGTCACGTCGTCTCATTCCTGATTGGCATCGCTGCCCACCGCGGCCTGGGCATGCCCGACTGGACTGCAGTCGCCATCTTGATCAACAACACTACGAGCTATCCACTCCTCCTGATCAGCGCCTTGGAGGATACGGGCATTCTGCGCACGCTCGTAGTGGCAGACGAGACAACTCAAGAAGCCATCGAACGCGCGAAATCATACTTCCTGGTCTTTTCTACTATCTCGAACTGTGTCACATTTGCTATTGGGCCCAGACTCATCGATTCCGAGCACGAAGTGGAAGAGGACGACGAAGGCAAGGCCGGGAACGGTGATGCCAGCCCTCCTAATGACGAGTCCGCCCCGGATCTGGAAGCCAACGAAGAAACCCGGCTGCTGCGGCCGCAGCCGCGCCCACTCCCACCGTCGTTCCCATCCCGAACCAACAGTTTCTTCCTCACTCGCCCGGGTAGTCAGCGCCCCAAGCCAGAACCTAAGGAGGACCATCGGCGGCCTTGGATGGTGCCACGGAAACAATGGGCCCGGCTCACTCCTCGGACCAAGTGGTGGTTCCTATTCATTGTCGACTTCCTCAACGCTCCCCTCGTTGGCGCCATCGTCGGCGCCATCGTCGGCTTGGTTCCAGCCCTTCATCGTGCCTTCTTCAACAATTCAAGCGACGGTGGGATCTTTACCGCCTGGCTGACTGCGTCTCTGAAGAGGGTTGGTGGCCTGTTTGTCACTCTGCCCGTCGTCGTCGCCGGCGTATCTCTCTTCTGTTCTGTGCGGGAGGCGAGGCGGAACAATGAGAGCGCCGTGAACATGCCTTGGGGGACAGTCAGCTTCATCCTTTTTGTGCGCTTTATTGCCTGGCCCGCCATTTCCATCCCGGTCATCTACTTACTCGCCTCAAAGACCAACCTCATCGGGTCAGATCCGATGCTCTGGTTCACGCTGATGATGATGCCCACGGGCCCTCCCGCCATGAAGTTGATTACGCTCGTCCAGGTCGCCGACGCATCAAAGGAAGACGAGTCTGTCATTTCCAAGTTGCTCACGGTAAGCCCAGTCCTGAGCTGTACGTCAAGAGATAGCCTAACTCTCTGCAGATATCATATATCATCTCGCCCATCTTGTCTTTTACTGTCGTTGGGAGCCTGATGGCAAGCCAGGCGTCTATCCCGTCATGATGCTTTTTCCGGATCTGCAGTTGGTTGTCTGTTTATCACATTTCTTGTTGATTTTCCGATACTTTGAGGTTGGAGGAGCAGGCCGTCATAATTGTGTACCGACCAGGTAATTCTAGAAGAGATGCTTAGGCCGAAGCCGGGAATCATCGTGGATAATATTTACGGATGGGATCTGGTATGCAGCGGTAGGGGCCTCCTTCTGACATGGTCTGTGGCCTTTGTAAACTGTTGACACCCTTGCATCCGAAACCCAATCGAATTGGAAACCAGTAAACTACCTAGGTAGTGTTACATTTCTGAAAGTCGCCTATGTCAATCTCGAGTAGCCAACACCTTTTGCCACTTTCGCTTTCGGCTTGCGAGGTGCTGTTTAGGATTGTTTAGGAGGTTATAAAAAGATAGCTAGGTAGGTGATAGTAATCTACAAGTTAATTAATACAATCCAACACACACACACACACACACACACACACACACACACACACAAACACACACACACATACACAAACACACACACACACACATACACAAACACACACACAAACAAAGGCATGCACGTACATGTAAATATATAAGATCTTGGCTGTAGCCTTCGCTATACCTGTTGTAGCCGGCAATAGTTTCTTGAACAGCAAACAGTAAGGCACTCTCCCAGCAGCACCAACGTTCTAGCTGGTTCTGGTGGAGGAAGCACGCACTCTTGGATTTTCACAAACCATATGCAAACTACGATGATGCCCTTTCCAGTCACTTTTCCTGAAGCAGGGAAATGGTTGAACTTCTCTCTTATGTTATCTAGCTTGAGCCATCAGGCTGTCCAGTGGCAACTGGAAGCTTCTCGGCCCCCGCGGTAACCACGACTGGGTACTCTGTGAAGAGGTCCCCCGTGATGATGGTCGTGTACGCGGTGGAGGTGGTCTGGCTCATTGAGTTGCCCGAAAACGTGTAGTTACAGTACGCCGCGGTGCGGTCTTCTATCACGCACGTCTCGTCCAGGACGGCCGTCACACTCTCAATTGCCGTCGTCAAGATGCCAACCATGGTCGATGGTCCTTCGGTAACAGTCCAGGGCTGTATTGTATCAGTCAAAGTCCATAATTGAACGCAGCAGTGGAGGGCAAGAGAGGTAACGTACCGGGTCGTCCCGGTCGCAAGTTGTGGTGGGAAATCCAGGCATATCCAGAGCGCCCGATTGGCAATAGATCTGATATGTCGTGGCCACCGCGTCTGCGGCAATAACGCTAGCGGCGAAAGAATAATTGCTTTCCCTTTTAGCACCGAGGAAGAGGTTAACCACCGTGGGTTCTGCTGCAGGCGTCACCGTCACAGGGATCTCTTGGGAGCCCGCAGACATGACGCCCGCTATGAGGATTAACGCGATATCCAAGATCATGATGTTGACATTTCAAGGGTGTTGGCCGTTTGCTGATCTTTCGTCTACCGCCTGGGGTTGTAGGTGGTCGGGAGCAGGATTTTATACACCTCTCGGATCTACCACAATCTTCGGCTGGCGGGCCGAGACTCACCAGTTGACTCCGCCTTAGCTACCGGCCGTTAAACGGCGGTGTAGATTGCAATGTAACAGCAGGAGGAGGCACAGCCGGCAAACCTAATTATAATACCGGTCGGTGAGCCGCCAAGCGGCTCCGATGGACCTCTGGTGTGCCTAGGCAGTTGCGGTACCAAAGACGTCCTCTGTGTCATAGCATTGGTGGGGTTTGTATTAGTAGACAGTACGCCCCAAACTAAACATTGCCTGCCCTAGTCGTAAGCCTCCAAGCGGAATAACATATGAAGCCTGATTACAGTTAACATTGGGGGCTACAGGTACTAACGTAGATGTCCCTCTTTTTAGTTTGTACGGTACCTGCACCGGTACCAAAACAGAAGCTAACTACTAGTGCCTTTAACGCCTGCTTTTTTCATATGGGTAGGGATCGATAACTGCAAGAATCTCAAACAAAAACAATTCCGCAAGGATCATCCCTGCGCCTGGCCAACATCTGGTTTTCTGGGTGGAAGAAGAGGAATTCATGCATAGAGTGGCGCGCCAGCGGTTTATTCCCGGCGAAACCGAAGTCGTACTCATCCAACAACTTGACCAGCAGGATTTTGGCTGCCATATCGGAGATCAAGCGGCCAGGGCAGGCCCAGCGCCCAGCTCCCCAAGTGAGAATGTCGTTGTCAATACTGCTGAAGGGCCGGGCGCGGTGCTCCTCAATTTTGTCATCGGCACAGAACCGCAAACCATTGTATTCCCGAGGGTTCTCGAAATAGTCGGGATCCATCGTTCGCGTTGCGCCCGACATGGTGATGAACTGGCCTTTCTTGAGCTCAAGACCGTTTGAGAGGACGTGATCCTTTTTGACGACGCGGCTGTACACAAGCAGAGTGCCGGGGGTCATCCGAGCCGACTCCTTCATGGCTGACTCGAGCTTTTCAAGGCTGGCCAACGCTGCCATGTCCCAGCGGCCGTGGACCTGGGAATGCTTCTCGCGAATCTCGACGCGAACGGCATCCAGGACGTCCGGGTGTGCTACTAGATCCATGATTGTGCGACAGCAGAAATTTGCAATGCTGTACGTAGACCCAGCCGCGATAGACCCGACAAGAGCGGTTAGCACATTGGGATCACGCTCCAGCTCGGTCCGTCCTGCTTCGACCATGTACGAAATCACATCCGGATTCACTTTCCTATCACGGCTGCGGGCGAACTCCTCCTTAAGTAGGCTGACCCTGGGCACAACGTAGCTTGCCAGTTTTCTCCAGCCCCTGAGTAAGCGCCATCTTGCCGGAAGAAGCCAGACAAGCACCGGCTGCAGCGAGGACGGCACACAGCGCATGGCGAAACACACCTGGAAAACTGTAGACACGCAAAAGTTAGAGATTATCTGGGATCAGGGCGCTCTTGTTTCTTGCTATTTGCCACTAACCATTGTTTGTATGCTCATGGGCAAGGCGGATAAGCTCGGGGTTCTTTGCCGTCATCTCGGCGCCGAACAGGATAAGGGCGATTGACTCGCTGACGCAGCGCACCACGGCCTTGCTCGGCTTCATGATCGTCCACTGGCGGCTCTGCGGGAACTCCTCCTCGATAGCGGCCGAGATGCGCTCGCCCGCGAGGGTAAATAGGGCCGGGAGGGCAGGGCTGATGTACGAGAGCAGTACGCGCACATGGAAGCTGGTGAAGCGCACCACGCCCATTCCCGTCAGGTGGCCCAGGAGGCCAAAGGCGTGCGACTCGCGGCTGTTGAGCACATCTGCACCCAGGCGATTCAGCTCGGGAATCAGGGTTGGCGGCAGCAAAACCTGGTCGGTATCACCACGGGCGAGGCGATACGGGCGACCTTGAGCCTGGTTCCAGACGGTTAGGTCTCCAAATTTTCACATGGAATGGGACGCTGGAGGCAACCCACCTTGCTATCTGCATCGGTAATGATCTCCTGTGCATTGGTGATCCAGCGAAACCGCGCCAAGAAAGACGGCTCCCACGAGAAGCGCCTGTTGGCCGTGAAAAGGCCGTCGTCGTCACAGTTACCGTTGTGCTGCCGAAACAGACGTCGAAATATGATACCCGCAACCAGCGTAAAAACAACGGCGATCCCGAGGAACTGTTTGCTGCTGCAGGCCTGAGCCAGGGTGGTCGGGTCGAGCTGCATGGTCAAATTAGTCACCGTCCGGTCGGGTCGAGGACCAACTGGGTGTCTGAACGAAAAAGATGGTGTCGTGGATGATATACACGTGCCACCATGTGTGCCACAATGCGGGGGTAACCGCCCTCACCTCGCACAGCAGCTGGCACAGCAGCGGCCCGCACAGCGGCTTCTCCCACCACCACAACCACTTCCTTTTTTCTTCTACACGGTCAATTTGGTATCTTTTCCGTCCCTTCCTACGGCAGATTGGGAGAGCGTGCATGCCAAGTCATTACCTCAGGTGCCGAGGCATGTCGCAGGCGTTTTCTAATTAAACGCTCCTCTCTCGCAAGTCCCGCCCCGCTCCAAGCGAGACCGGAGTTTCAGAGTCTCCCGGTACAGTACTACACGGCACATTTGAACCGAAGTTCGGGGTACAAAGAGAGTACCTCTGGGAGTCAGCAACGGCACCAAGCCGCAGGTTACAGACAGACAATACTGTACTTGACCAGCACCGATTTACATGGGTTGTGAATTGGTTGTAACCCAAAGTGGACCAGTTCTTCCGATAGTCGAACGAGCCTGGGGTTTTGCGCCTCATTCCTGCGCCAAAGATCCTGTAATCCTTCCGCGTGCACCCGATGGTGTGCAGCTTGTTGTAACCAATCGGCAACAGACCCAACCATCTACACCCATCAGCACTGTTACATGCATATGCAGGCGGGCCGATATAATGTCAGTCTTCCAACCCACCCTCTCGAGGGGGGACCATGGTATCCGGGTGAGGGGGAAGGGGACACTGATGGCCCCCGAATATTGCACAGTTGGATGCTACCACAGTACGCAGCAATGCCCTCTGTCCTGCCGGAGGCGCGGTCGCGACAGGGGCTTAAGCGAGCATTTGCGAGGACAACATCAATCTCGGCCTTCTGTATTAGCGAGCGCGCCCACAATCAGGCCATGCATGTTTGGGGCAATGAATCCTGCAACGCGAGTCCTGGTGTCCGGGATGCCGAGAGGCAAAAGGAATCACCAAATGACAGTGGAAGACTTGAACCCGCTGCCCCCGCCTTGCTTTTTCCCACACCGGTTCCGATCAATCTCTGTCTTCCGCTGTCGCTACCAGTAGGACTGTGTAGATCCTTAGGGAAAACGGAAAGATGGATCAGGTCCCCCCGCCTCCGTACCCCTCTCTCGTCACCACGGGCCTCATCGTCGTCTCGGCCGTCTTCCCCGTCATATCGGCCGCTGCCATCGGCTTCCGCCTTGTCGCCCGCCGCAAGTCCGGTCAGGCGCTGCACTCCGATGACTATTGGATCATCGCCTCCTGGTTCTTGACATTAGGGCTCAGTATCCTCGTCTGGTATTTTACCCCAAAGTCGGGAATCAACTTCTATCATGTTGACTTCCTCACCGGGACCGAGTCTTCCCTGGAGGTGCGTGTTGTCTAATACTCCATGTTCTGACTTTCCAAAGAGCGGTTGGGGCTAACCCCGCGGTTGACAGTTGATCTTCCTCTCATCCTGCTACGTGCAATTTCCGCTGGCCGCAGTCAAGATTGCCGTGCTCCTCTTTTACAAACGAGTCTTCCCAACGCCCATGTTCCGGGCCGCCGTATGGTTCGTGATCGGCATCGTCAGCGTCTGGGCCGTTCTGTTCTTCCTGCTTGTCCTTCTCGAACTCGATCCAGTTGCATTCCCACTCATGACGGCCGGGTTGCGACTTGATAGCACGGCCATCGGGCTCGCGCAGGTTGCAAGCAGCTTCGTGCTCGACGTCCTTGTGCTCTCTCTCCCTATCCCCGTGATCGCGCGCCTCCACATGAAGTGGGAGCGCAAGGTCGCTGTGACCCTGATTTTCTGGCTTGGAGCCTTCTGTGCGGTGGCCGCCATTGTGCGCACCGCGCTGCTGGACCAATCCATCCGCGAGGTGGTCTCGTCAGATTCCTACAGCCTAGTCTGTAAGCATATCCGCCCTCCGCCCCCATCCCATGAGTGGAGCAGTGCTCACAGCGATGTCCCCACCCTGCAGCGAACCAATCCAAACAGTATATCTTCATGGTGCTCGAGCCCAACTGCTCCATCCTGGCAGCATGCCTGCCGACCTACGGCCCCTTGGTCTCGGGCGGCCGTGCGCCAGAGTCCATCGTGAGGAGCGTCCGCAGCGTCTTCAGCATCCGCAGCACCAGGAGCAACAACGTGTCAGCGGCGAGCCTGCCGAGGAGTCACAACAAGAGCGCCGGTGAATCGCAGGTCGAGCTTCACGACGTCGAGCACGAGGCCTGGTCCCGCAAGGCCTCACGGGAGGCTCGCGTGCCGCCGCTGCCAAAGGGGCCAGGAGGTAATCGGCCGACGGGCGAATGGTAGATCTGCAAACCGACAGTACGACGACTCCACGGTTGGGCCACCAGGGGTTTTGCGGCGTGTGTGATGTGCGTATGTGCGCGTGTAAATGTATATATAGTTTAACGTTAGATACGTAGTGACCGTTCATAACTGGTACCTGGTTCTAGCCAAAACCCATATGCCGTGAGAATTGTGTCATTTTTCTTAATACTGGGGCTGTAAAATTTACATGATGCTCAATTAACACGTGCCACAACCTGAGTCTGAACCTCTGGAATCTCGGTCGCAAGCATCGGGGATCAGCTCGGGCTGCGAGGCTCCTCTTGATGTCGCATCAAGGGGCCGCGAGAAGGAAGCCTGCAGGTCTTGTCATGTTCGAAGGATATCATTGGTCGGTGATTTCTCCCGCTTTCGTAGCGGATCCCCGTGTGTTTATCTGCATGCCATTTATGGGCCGGTGGATGGCAGGTGTCTCCATCGCGACACTATAACCAGTCGGTAGCACAATTGTACCTTTTGGTACAACTCGCTTGCGAATCTAACAAGAACGGTTAGCGCCGGTACCTAATTCCTAGTAGACTAGTACACGTCCCTCCCGTTAAAACAGCACCATTCACATGAAGACGCACTCTGTTGCTCTTCGCAACCAACCCCTGATAAGTGACCATCGGCGTTTGCTGGGCTCAACTCTACGTATAATTATGACTATGAGCTTTCTTGATATCACAGCTACGCCATTTTACGGCGTAGCAGAAAGTGCGTTCAAGTGGTTATGCTATGGCTTCCTGGCTTACTGCATCGCCGACGCACTTTCAACCTGGCAACTTGTCCACCGCCAGGCCGAGCATCCTCTCGTGGGCAGCCCGCTTGCCCTTGTCCCTCGGTTCATTCTCAACCTTCTGTATTCATGGAAATCGACCAACTTGGCCAAGAAGGGCTACGACAAGTACCCAGGTCAGCCATTCCAACTCATCCGCAGCGATGGCCGAGTCGTGGTCTTGCCCATCACCCTGCTTGACGAGGTCAGCCGTCTGCCGCATCACATCGCCGAGTCGACCGCGGCGCTGGAGCGAGATCTGCTCGGCTCGCTCACGGGGGTCTGCTTGATCCTGGAGAGCCGGTTGCATCACACGATTGTGCAACGGAAGCTAACCCCTCGGCTCCGCTTGCTCCTGCCCAGGATGGAGACGGCCGTCGCCAGCGCATTCGACAAGCACTTCCCCCAGGGGCACGAATGGACCGAAATCCAGCTTTACAAGGCGCTAAGTGGAGTGTCTGCACGCCTCAGCGCTGAGGTCATCGTGGGCCCGTCGTTCTGTGAAAACCCAGAGTGGTTACATATCGCAGTCGAGTATACCGAGAGCCGTGAGTGCCCACTATCTAGCCGTTGGGACTATACAATTTTGCTCCTTTCCAACTAAGCAACGTTGTGATATGCTGCAGTGTTCCGAACCGTGGTCGCGCTGCGATGTCTTCCGGCTTGGACACACCCCATGGTATCGCGAATGCTCCCCTCGTACTGGACGGGCCAGCGGCTCCTACGTAGGGCGCAGAAGCTGCTTGGCCCCAAGATCCAGGAGTTGCTCGACAAGAACGACGCCGGAACATGGCAGCCACAGGACGACAACGCCGAGGACCTCAACGTGCTCGCCTGGCTCGCCGCCCTCGCCAAGGGTGGCGAACGCAACGCCGAGACGCTCGGTCATGTGTTGGTCCTGGTGGCCCTAGCCATGGTCCACACCACTCTGCTCCGCATGGTTAATGTGGTGTACGACGTGACGGCAGCCGGGCCGCAGCTGCAGGGCGAGCTCCTCGATGAGATTGCTGGGGTGGCCAAGCGCGGCTGGCACGACAACGGCGATCCCTACGAGGCGCTGGAGAAGCTCGACAGCGTTCTCCGCGAGTCGCAGCGCATGTCGCCGCCGACCACCATGGGCATGAAACGATGGTTCAAGCAGTCATACACGTTCCAGGACGGCACACATGTCCGCGCCGGTACCTATGCGTGCATGCCCGTGTACGCCATCGAGAACGACCCGGCCAAGCTGGCGAACCCGGAGCGCTTCGACGGCCTGCGCGCGTATCGGGCGGCCCGGGAGGCGAGCGACGCCGAGCATGCGCGCCTCTTCAAGTTCTCGTCGCCGGCACCCGACTTTCTCAACTTTGGCTACGGGAAAACGGCCTGCCCGGGCCGCTTCGTTGCCGGCGTCGTGGTCAAGGCGGTCATTGTCAAGGCGCTCACCGACTACGAGTTCAAGTTTCTGCCGGGCACGGGGAGGCCGGGGAACCTCATCGCGCACGAGTTCCTGTTCACCTGGCCCTGGGCCAAGATGCTGGTACGCAAGAGACAGAAGGGAACCTGCCCCTTCTGACACACGCAGGTGGATAGGTCGAGGCCAAGCACCTGGGGGCCAAATTCTGCGGCATGATTGCTTACCCGTAGTTGATCTCTATCGTTACTGTAGGTAGCTCGCTTGGATTTATCCGGATACTGTCTGTGTAACAGTACTGTACATAACACCGTTCAAGCTGCAAGGTCCGATGCAGTGTCAGCGCCGAGGGCGCTCTGGGCCAAGCCACTGCCGCCGTTCGTACCGGTGTCAGATTGGGGGGGCACGGATTGTAACCTTAACGTTGCAGTACAGGCGCCCGTGTCACCGCGCCACCCGGCTGGCGTTCGCCGCCAAATGAATGAGGGACAAGTAGCTGCCAGCGAGCCTCCATTCTGCCAACCGCTGGGCGCAATTTAAACAATTGGACATGTTTTTCGAGCCGAGGTTTGAAAAACGACCAGGGGGATGGGAGTGAAAACCGAGAGTGAAAACCCTGACTGAAGGTATATGGACGGTGGAGAAAGGAATAGGTTGGTCTCGGCCCATTCCAATACAGCTCCCTCGCCCACTCCTACAAGGGAACTTTGCAGGCCACCCCCGCATAGCCGGGAGCTTTCTTCATCCTTCCGCCGACCGCTAAGCTGTTGGGGTGATAGCGCCAAACCGCCAAGACGATCCGATCGAAGATCATGAAAATGGGGCCGGATTCGGACAACGTCCTTGTCAAGACTGTCCCGACGGTTGCTGTGGACACGGACACAGCGGACGTCAAGTCAGGACAGAAGCTCGCCAGCAAAGACGCAGACGCTGCAAAGGTTGACATTAGCGAGGACATCGACCCGGCGAACGAGGTGCAGGGCGCGAAACTGGTCCTCATCCACCTGGCGATCTGTCTCTGCACCTTGCTCGTCGGCCTGGACTTCAATCTCATCGCGACTGCGGTCCCCGTCATTACGACCGAGTTTGACTCGACGCGCGACATCGGCTGGTATGGCGCTGCATTCATGGTCGCCATGTCGGCGAGCCAACCGCTCGCCGGCAAGGTGTACACTCTGTTCCCGAAGAAAATGGTTTACCTCCTGTACCTGCTCACCTTTGAAGTGGGAAGTCTCGTGTGTGGAGTGGCGCCGTCCTCGTCCGCCCTCATTGCTGGCCGCGCCATCGCGGGATTTGGCGCGTCGGGGCTCTTCGCGGGCGGCTTTACCATCCTCACTACCATCATCCCCCTGCACAAGCGCGCCGTATGGACGGGGGTAATGGGCGCCACGTTTTCCATTGCCAGCATCGTAGGGCCTGTCATGGCCGGCGCGTTGACGCAGAACGTCACCTGGCGATGGTGCTTCTACATCAATGTACGTCTCACTCAATGCCGTTGACCTGCTGGTCAGTATTGCTACGGGTTGATCACGCTTGAAATTGAGCAAACATTCAATGCTTTCATGCTGACTTGTACCGCACAGCTGCCCGTTGGCGGTGCCGCCGCGACCGTCTTCTTCTTCCTCGTCCATCTTCGCCCCGCCGAGAGCGAAAGGAAGACCATCGGGGCCAAATTGCGGAGCCTGGATGCGCTTGGCTTTGTGTTATTCGCGGCCTCCATCACCATGCTCCTTCTCGCCCTCCAGTGGGGCGGCATTGAACATCCCTGGTCGTCCTCGGTCATCATTGGCCTGCTCGTGGGCTTCGGGGTGGTGATGATCCTCTTCGTATTCTGGACTCTGCGTCAACGAGAAAACGCTCTGATCCCACCGCGGCTTTTTGCTGTCAATAGAAACCCGGCCCTACTATGCGCAGCTGCCTTTTTCGTGAACGGGCCGTTCCAGGTCATCATCTACTGGCTCCCTATTTGGTTCCAGGGCGTACTCGGTGCGTCGCCCACCCGCAGTGGCATCAACTTCTTCCCCACCGTTATCTCGGACGTGCTCGCTGCTTTTATCGGTTCGGCCATCGTCTCGCAGCTAGGTTGGTGGAACCCGTTTCTATTGCTTGCAGAGGCCTGCGTCTGCCTTTGCGGCGGTCTTCTCACCACCATTTATCCCAACATCCCGGGGTCGTACTGGGTGGGCTATCAGATCTTGGGCGGCGTTGGATACTCGTTGGCCTCCAACTTAGTAGGTCCCTTTTTTTTTTTTTTTTGAGTTGAGTTGAGTTGAATTGAGGATGCCAACGCTCTCTCTAGTCACACCTCGCCATGCAATCCTCACTCCCGCAGGATCTTGTCCCGCTGGGGTCCTCAACCCTGCTAGCCGTCATCTCGACAAGCTGCTCTATTTTCATGGCGATTGGGCAGGCAATCTTCCAGAGGGAGCTCCAAGTGAACCTGGGCAGCGTGATACCCAGCCACATGGTCGATAGCATCATCGACTCGGGCGTGACCAACGTGAGCTCGCAGGTTGGCGCTTCTGAGTTGGTCGCTGTAATCGACAGGTACAGTTTGTCTGTCACTCGAGTCTTTGTAAGTTTGATCACCACATCCCTCCTCACCTTGGCCTTTCAACTCGATTGCGTTGAGATCACTAAACAGCGAGTAGTACGTCCCGGCTGCGGCGCCGGTGATTTCATTTTTTCTACTGCTCGGTTGCAAATGGATTTCGACAAAAAGCAAGCAGAGTCCGGGGGCAGCCACGTCACTAGGCGAAAGGATCGAGTCGGACGCTGAGAAGGGTGTGGGCACAACGGATGATGAGCCCAAACGGAAAGAATAATTAGCGAACTTCAACTAATTACATAGCCAACCGCCAACTAATACTGCCGCCACTGTATCTTCTCACTGCTGCGTCGTGGCTGTCTCGCCGCGGGCAATCTTCTCTTCATACTCGGTGAAAGTCTCGATACCCTTGGGCACGCCGTTCCACTGCAGACCCTGCTCGTCCATGAGGCGGGCGCGGTGCTCCATGGACCGCTTCCACGACGGCAGCTCAACCATGCGCTCGTGCCAGGCTCGGGCATGCGGCATGCCCTCCCACACTTCGTCCCACGATTGCAGCAGCACCTCGCTCAGACGGAAATTCCAGGGCGCGAAGGCCATGTCGGCATAGGTCATCTTGTTGCCGACCAGCCACTGGGCGTCGGCGGGCTTGGCGGCCAGCACGCCCTCGATGACGCCCAGCACGCGCTTGATCTCCTTGCTGTAGCGCTCGATGGCCGATGGGATCTTCTCCGGGTGCAGGTGCTGGAACCAGCCGGCCTGGCCAAAATAAGGGCCCTGGCCGCTCATCTGGAAATGAAGCCACTGGCTGCACAGATGCCGGTCGTTGAGCCCGTCGTAGGTCAGCCGCTTGTCCGTGTCGTACACCTCAACGATGTACTGGTAGATGGCGCCCGACTCCCACAATGTCAGACCCGTGTTGGGGTCCTCGATGGCGGGCACACGGCCGTTGGGGTTGACATCGGTAAACGGCTTCTTCTTGACGTCGTCGAAGCGGAACGACTTGATCTCGTAGTTCAGCCCGAGCTCCTCAAGCAGGAAGACAACCTATTACGCATGTGCCAAGAATGACAGCGTTGTTAGTATATCTGGCATCTTGGACATACGGCAAATATGAAAACAGAGTGGAATGGTGGATGCCCATCACCGCAACCGCCGGGTGCGGGGGTGTGTGGGCGTCTCCAATGGCATCCGCCGGTGTGAAACGGGCTAATTAAGGATTCCGATCGAGAGTTTCGACCTAAGCCAGTATATACCTTCCATGGGTTGGGCCCCGGTGCTAGAATGGTTGTCAGCAAATCAAAGGTATCCTCTCCATCTCATAGGGATAGCGGCTGCGTTAGGGCAGGAGGTAGTACGTACGGGTGAGCCATACACGGATTGGCTTCGGCGGGTTCAGCTTGGATGCCATCTTGCTTGGAGACAGGTAAGGTAAGGACGTTCACGTAGGATTCGAGCTTGCTTGGCCCTCTGGTCTCCTGGAGGGTGTGGTAAGAGTGTAGGAGAACAATTCCGAGTCCGACCAGCGCAGGCTTGTGGAGAGGGCAGAGAGGGCCCAGACCTGAAGAAAAGCACTGCCCCAGGCTCTCGTAAACCAACAGATCCACCGTCCCAGATTAATTCCTCGGCGTGGACCGTTGCACTCCCCCTGCGGCGTGCGTACAGTCGACACTGTGCGTGGAGGAGTTATGCCGGAGGAGGACACATTCGGCGCATCTTTTGAGCTTTTAGCCTCCGCCCCACTAGCAACTCCTACGCTGGAAAGCCAATCAGATAGCGAGCCCCGCAATCAACCCGAACGTTACATGCTGAGGATACCACGGTCCTGTATATATCTGACTGCGCCGAAGTGCGAGGTGGCGTTTTTGGCCGCAGTACGTAGTAGTTCCTCTGCAACCAGGGACCGGGGTATGAACTCTCAATGTGGACCCCTACATGTAGTAGTAATGCACGCGACGACGAGGTACATGTCATCTACTTGTGCTGTACGGCCTAGGCAGCCATATCGCCGGCACCCGCCTCCGGCGGCCCGGCACTATCCAGGTTTGCCGACCGTCTCATGCATGGCAAGGTAGTAGCACCGCCCCCGAAATTTGAATCGTGACACCCTCCTGGCCGGGGCAACACCAACACCACGTTCCCAACCCGACAACGCTCACCGAACCTGCTCAGCAGACCTCACCGGCAACCATGTACGTCTCTATGTCCCTACAGGACCAGGCTCAGGCGCTTGTCGCCGGGCTGGCAGCACAGTGCACCCGGGGCTTCGGGTCCATGTCGGCGTCTGTGTATGACACGGCCTGGCTCTCCATGGTGCACAAGACTGGAGACTGGCTGTTCCCGGAGTGTTTCGACTTCATTCTGGACCAACAGCTCCCATCGGGCGTTTGGGACTCGTACGCCACCCCCCTCGACGGCATTCTCAACACCGCTGCGGCGCTTTTAGCCCTGAAAAAGCACCTGCAGAAGTTGGATCCCGAGAGGCGCCATGACCGTCGCCATGGTGACTTGCTGTACAGAAGTCGCCGCGCCGAAGCGGCACTCAAGGAGATGCTGCATGAATGGGATGTTGAATCAACGGACCAGGTGGGCTTTGAAATCCTTGTCGTTTCGCTCCTGACCCTGCTCGAGAAGGAAGGCGGCGTCTCCATAGAATTTCCCGGGCTTGGTGTCCTGCGCGCCGTCCGCGACGCCAAACTGGCTAAGCTACCGCCTTCATCGCTGTACCGGATGCCCTCGACGTTGTATCACGCTTTGGAGGCGTTCATCGGCCACATCGACTTTGATCGTGTCCGGCCATGGCGGCAGGCGGACGGTTCCATGATGGCATCTCCAGCGTGAGTGGGCCAGGGGATTAACCCAACTCAAACCTTGTCCAGGCTGTGCTCAGAGCTGACACAGCGGCTTTGAGCTGGGATCAGAGCCACGGCTGCGTACTTGATGAATTCTTCAACCTGGGATGACGAAGCCGAGGCTTATCTGAGGAGAGTCTTGCGTCGACAAAAACCCAATGGAATCGACCGCGGGAGCGTACCATGCGCGTGGCCAACTACAACGTTTGAAATTAGTTGGGTGCTCACTACTCTCGCGACGACCGGAATCGTGATAGGCGAGGCCGAGAAGTTGGCGCTCGGTAATCTATTACGCGAAACTCTTTTAGCGCAAAAAGGCCTCCTAGGGTTCGGTAATGACCTTTCCTTTTTTTATATATATATATATATAATTTTATTTAGTTATGTATTCCATTTTATTTTGTCTTTCTTGCTCCCTGATACCAATCTTGTTTGTCTTTAGATGGCCTGGGCTAATGGCTGACGAAATAAATCACAGCCCCAGGCAATCTTCCTGACGTAGACGACACAGCCAAAGGGATCGAAGCGCTGCATTACCTAGACCAAGGTGACAGTGTCAGTGTTGCCGGCCTCATCCAGACGTATGAAGCTACCGAGCACTTCATGACGTATCCGGGAGAGCGCAACCCCAGCTTCAGCGCAAACTGCAATGTCCTCATTGCTCTCCTGGTACACAAAGACCGGGAGCAGCATATACCGCAGATCGCCAAAGTCGCCCGGTTCTTGACACGCAGTGTCTTGGAAGGACATGTTAAGGAGAAATGGGTAAGTTGAGCAATTACCCCTGAGACCAGCTCAATCATACCTAACTAGCGGGTCACGCACATCAAAGCATCTCAGCGAATTGTACTGGATGATGTATTTAGCCCGCGCCTTTGGACTTCTGGTCCAGCACCATGAGGTTGCCTTGGGGGTTTTTGACCTTATCCCCACCCTGCGGGAAGACGTTCCTTTGGCATCTCTATGGGTAATGATGCGCGTGTTGCGAGCACAGCAGGCAGACGGTTCATGGGACGGAGTCTGTGAAATCACATCCTACGCCATCTTGGCTCTGTCATCGTTGGAAAAGCTCCCCTGGGTCCGGCAACTCGACATCGGCAGAGTTATTGCTGCAATGGCACTGGGCAAGTCCTTCCTTCACTCCAACAGGGACGAGTGGACGAATGGTTGTCACCTATGGATTGAGAAAGTAACGTATAGCTCGCCCGTGCTCAGCGAAGCATACTGCCTGGCGGCGGCGTCCGTTCCGCTGCCCTCGGCGATAGAGCCCCAACCCGAAGGCAATAGCCGCAGGGCTGCAGTATTGGCAGACGCAAAATTGCTGCTCAGCATGCGCAAAGCTGGCGGTCTCATCGCACGCACTCAGCTGTTTTCCCAGACAGATCCCTGGGCCTTGCGTGTCGCCGAGGTGCAAGCCTGCTTCGCCATGCAGGCGTTGCAGCGTCAGCCAGTCGATGTTTTCCCGCGGACAGCTAAGGGCAAGGACAAGTACATGTTCATTATACCGCTAGCTCTAACTGCGAGCGCTCTCGAACCACGTGGCGGTTCTGGCGTGGTGAGCTTCTCGGTCTTGTACGAGATGATGGTTCTGTCTATTTTGAACTTCCACGCGGATGAATACATGGAAGCTGTGGTGGAAAGATATTATGGGGATCGCCTGGATGCTATTCGTAGTATTGTTCGGCAAATCTTTACCGAGATTCAGTCTCTCCCCGGCGGCATCGGAGGGACAAACGGCGCTGCAGTAGCCTCCAATGGCCATAATCGAGACTCGAGCGACGAACAAACTCGGGAACACTCGCAGCCGACAATAACAGACGTTGGAGCCGTTCTCCGTCGGTTTGTGAGACGTATTCTACACCATCCGGCGGTGCTCTCAAGCCCAGCCAGCCTCCAAGCCCGCCTAGCCTTCGAGCTACAGACCTTCCTTCTCGCCCACATCACACATGCTGAAGATAACCACCGCTTTCGCGCACAGTGCGTTCAGTTGTCAGCCCCAAACGAAGGAAACAGAAACGAAAACGGGGATAGGAACGGGAACGGGAACGCCAACGGTCACGGGAACACGGCCAACAACCCCCACCACAGCACCACCCCGCCACCGTTGCAGTACCGCAACCCTGGGCGAACATTCTACCACTGGGTGCGCAGCACCTCGGCCGACCATACGTCCTGCCCATTCTCTTTCATCTTCTTCAACTGCCTGGTGCACGCGGCGTCCAAAGACAAGAAGACGACGGTCCTGACTGCGTCGGCGCGCGCGGCCTATCTCGCCGAGGACGCGTGCCGCCACCTGGCGAGCCTGTGCCGCATGTACAACGACGCCGGGTCGGCGGCGCGCGACGCTGACGAGCACGCCCTCAACTCGCTCAACTTTCCCGACTTCTTCCCATCCCCAGGCAAGAAGGCACACGGCGGCCGCAGTCCGACAGACGAGCTCTTGCGGATTGCCGACTATGAGAGGTGCGGGCTCGAGACGGCCTTGGAGCTGCTGGAGGAGGAGGTCGGTGACCCCGGGCTGATAGGCGCGCTGCGGTTGTTTGTCAGGGTGACGGACCTGTACGGGCAGATTTATGTGTTGCAGGATGTTGGGAAGCGTACTCGCTGATTTTGGTTTAGTTAGCGTTTGTGACAGCTAATTAGTGCTGTCGCTCGTCAAGAGTCGGAAATCAAACTAGAACGCTGCATACAGAACATGAATTCACAAAATAGCTAGGGCTTGCCTCTACACCACACAATGTAACCAAGTGCTACACGGCAAAGTAGATTGTATCGTTGTCTTATGCAATACACTTCCAAAAATCATGATACTTTGCTGTTCCTTAGTTTAAGCTTGTAGAAGAAATATTGAGAGAGCTGGCGATCCCCGCAAAGTAGGGGGAGCCCATATTTATTACGGACCTAGTAATTTCTACTATTCATCATGGGCTGTGGGAATTATTTTGCGACAGCCGAGTGAGATATCTAGCTTGTTAACTATGTAGGTAGTTAAAATAAGTATTTGGTGCAATTTTCAGAATTCATTCATAACATCCGCACAAATCGCAATCGCCAGTTAGTTAGAGCGGAATTTTAACACGGCTGAGATAGCGGGCCATGTGGCATGCTTCTCATAATGCTAGCTACAGAACTCACTGTTTGTATATTAGCGGGACCATGGCAGTTGAGTTCAACTCCGTAGCAGCGTCATAGGCCGACTACTGTACCTCCCGCGGCAGCCTACAGCTACGTCAATGACGCGCAGTCCCGGTAATTGCCGCCCCGGGCGGGCAACACCATCAACTCCCCCCCGCATCTGCAATTCCGACCCTACCACAACTTTTGCTGAGGCCTCTTCAAAATCGCCCGAACCATAGAGACACACACACTCTTCCCATGGCGGACTTACCACCCCTCCCGACAATCGACTCAACCAACCCCTGGGGCGGGCACGTCTCCATCCCGCATCCACAGGCCAGCACCCTGAACCGCCCCTCACACTGGATGAGCTCCTCGCCGCTCGACATCGGCATCCTCAAATCCACCCTCCTCCCCTCGCTCTCCCTCAATTCCTCCCTGGCCGTCGTCGCCTACACCGCCGGCCGCCTGACCGACCGGGCCGAGACCAAGAACCTCCTCTGGCCCGTCCTGCCGGTGGTAAACGCATGGCACGCGGCCGTGCTGCGGCACACGGCCGCCTCCGCGCACGGTGCTAGCGACGCCGGGGAATCAGCCGCAGCGGCGGCGTGGAGGGCGCTCTCGGGCCCCGAGAGGATGCTCCTCGGGGGCGTGACGCTGTGGGGTGCGAGGCTGCTCCACCGCCTCGCGAGCCGGTCGCTCAGCAGGGGGCGAGACGACCCGCGGTACGAGCTCGCCAAGAGGCAGAGGCGGCTGCAGCCGCCGCCGTCGCATGCCGGGGAGGCCTCGTCCCGGTTCTGGAACTGGGCTTGGTTGACCGTGTACCTGCCCGAGGTGCTCTTCCAGACCGTGATCGCGCTGCCCGTGACAATGCCCTTCCGGCTCGCGGCCGGGGACTACCGCTGCGGGATGGGGGATGGATACCGCGGGGTCGGGCAGGCGCTTGCGGTGGGCTTGTTTGGGGCCGGGTTTGCGCTCGAGGTGCTGGCGGATTGGCAGCTGGCTGAGTTTAAGATGAAGGCGGAGAATAGGGGGAAGATATGCAGGGGCGGAGTGTGGGGGATTGTGCGGCATCCGAAGTGAGATGTTCTTCTTTTCTCACTTCGACACTGGATTGGAGACAGATACTGACATCGCGGCGGGGCAGTTACCTGGGAGACGCCCTTGTGCACCTGTCGTTCCCCTTGCTGCTCTACGCTAACAACCTGCTCCCGCCCCTTGCCCTGCTGGGCCCGCTGGCTAACTACCTCTTCCTCCGTTTTGTGGGAGGGGTCAAGGAGAACGAGAAGTTCCAGGTCAGAAGGTACAGCTCAGAAGACGTCGGCAAGAAGATGGACTTTGACCGATACCGCCGCGAGAAGAACGCCTTCTGGCCGGATGCTAGCCAGGTATATAATAAGTGGGCCTGGATCATCGTGGGTTGTGGCGTTGCGGGCGCCGTGATCGAAAGGGTTGTAACTCGGCTGTTGTAAATCACGCAGGGCTGTAGGTTACTGTGTGTTTATTGCACTGGTTTTTGAAGACAAGTCACCCATAACCAGGAGATAGCATCTAATTTAAAAGAAAAGGAAAACCTAAACTCCGCGGAAGATATCCAACAAAACGAACTACTGCTCTTAGTAACTATATCAGAGGCTTAAGGATGCCGCTGCAGAACAACCCATGTCTGTCACCCCCCTGCCACCCCCTGCCCAGACCTTTGTCATGAACTCTTCTGACCTGTCTCGCCCGTAACTTGGAGTCTGGGAAGATCCTGTTCCACTCTTCTAATACATCAACAGAGCCATCCGCGAACGTGAGCAAAAAATTGATTAAACCCGATTTGGAGGCCTCCCGTTTTCTAATCGAAGGGGTGTCAAACAGGCAACCTCAACGATTCGAGTATACCAGCCTCGAGGTCCTCGATATTCAACATGTCGACTTGAAAAGATTTACCCGAGTTCGCGGCATGTTAGCGCCAATCAGTGCATCTAACGCATGGGCGGGCACCAATAGGGCAGTCTTCGGCTTCCTTACCTGTCACCTTCTCGCAGATTCGGCCTCGTCGGCCATGCGTACAGTATCTCCTCCGACGCCACTGATCTTGGGCCATTCACCCTCATAGTTGACAGCTTTCACCACGATATTGGCGACATCCTGGATGGTGACGTGGCTGATTGGACGGCTGGAGCTTCCAGATCCATGGCACGGCAATTGTCGACGCCGAGCATTGTGTTCAGTGACTGGCTAGATAACTCATGAAGACAGGCACCAGCCTGTAAAAGGCAATAATCAAGGACCTGTCGACAAACTATGAGTACTGAATCGCCGAACTTACGCAGTACAGCACGACCCATCTCCCTTTCCTTGTTCTTTTCCTCCATTTCTTGACAACTTCCTTGCAGTCATTCTTTCTCACCCGTGCAGTTGACACCAGAGCTGGAGCATCTCGATATGTCAGTGACCGGATGTAAGCGGCAAGAAATGGCAAACTAACAGAGCCCACTCGCTCGGCGCGAACCGTTTAACGCCAGCCTCAATAGTGGTATCGACCAGGGCTTTCCGGGACGCGTTGTCCATATCCATAGGGACAGCCACACAAGATTGAATGTATGGACTCCCTGAAGAGATCTAGCGAGAGACTCGATGTCCTGGTAGTTCACCTTGAGCCACGATGTTCCATTGATGGCTTACTCAAGGATGGCATTCTGGGTTTGTCAGGTGTTTTTGTCCAGGGGCTGGACTTTGTGGTGCTTCGTACCTTGCGAGACAGGACGGCTACCTCATGCTTGCCTGTGGCAGCTAGGCCATCAATGATTTCACATCCTACCTCTGCTCGAGGAATATCAGTCTTGGCCTGTATCGAGGAGAGGATGCATGAGAAGGTTAACGCACGCCCAGGGCCTGCAACGACGATCTTGGCCATCATAACAGAGCTAGAGTGACGGCGTAGGAAGAGGATGCAGGCGTTGACTGCGACAAAAAGTTTCATTAACAGTATTCCAAGCATTATTTGTTTTTAACCAGCTCTGGACTCGTCATCACCGTGCTGCAGGAATCAAAGGTATCATCAGCAGAAAACCGTCCGCGGTTCGTCCGGCATCCATGACTCAGCTCGGCTGGGATAGTATAAGTATCGCATCGGGCACGAGAATGGCCCCGGTAAAGATTTCTTACTGTCCTCCAGATCGGCACCCGTTGCGTTCCGGCTCAGTTGGTTATTGGTACTGTAAGCAACAACAGGTCGCAGCCCGGACCCTGTGTTTCATTGCAACCTGTCGCACGCACTATACTTGTTCGAAGCAAACGCCAGCCGAGAATTCGCCTGTAAAACCCGACAGGTTTTCGATGGAGAGGATGAGCAGCCGCGGAACGGAGACTCCGATGGTGGATCCAGTAATCCGGAATTTCACGCAGAAAAGAAGGAAGGAGTCAAGGGAGAGAGGGGCCGATACCTGAGTTGAATTTCATCTACTGTGGCACATCCCGCCATTTCTGGGCGTCGACAACTGTCCAGCACTATTACAACACGTACATGCCCCATATTGAGACGATGCCACCGTAAAAAGGAAAAATTTTGGGCCTGCCGATTCTAAGTTTTCTAATCTAGGTGTCCTTGCGGAAGCCATTTAACCAACGTCTCTATTTACTGCGACTCCTCCCCGGGCCACAAGTCGTATCCAAATGTGTCCTTCATGTTGACGAAGCGGGTGTGGCGCCCCTTGGCCACGTTCTCAATGGCCTGGAATTCCTCGTCGGTCAACTCCGGGACCTGGAGATTGCTCTCGATGCGGCTGGGCGTTGAGCTCTTGGGCAGCACAATGTAGCCCCTCCGCAGGCCCCACGCCAGCAGCACCTGCGCGAGGCTGTGCCCGCTGTGCTTCGCCACCGTGTTGAGCGCCGCGTTCTCCCTGACCGTCTCGCCCGTCGACGGAACCTGGTTCTGCGATCCCAGCGGCGAGTAGGCGGCCGGCATGATCCCGTTCTTCAGGCAGAAGTTGACCAGGTTGCTGTTGGGAAGGAAGGGGTGGATCTCGATTTGGTTGACGGTCGGCTTGATGCGCGCAAACTTAAGCAGCTTCTCCAGCCCTTCTATGGCCCAGTTGGACACGCCAACCGCCCGGGCCTTCCCGCTGTCAGCCAGCTCCTCCATCGCCCGCCATGTTGGCTCTGGGTTCTCAGTCAGGACCTTGTTGATGACGTACTTGCCGTCAGGCCCGATCTTGACGCTGCGATCGTCGTTCTTATCGGCCGCGATCGGCCAGTGCACGAGGAACAGATCTATATAGTCGACCCGCAACTTGGAGCACGAATTCTCTAGGCTCCATTTGACATCTTCAGGCTCGTGCAGATGGTTCCAGACCTTGGTGCAGATGAAGATGTCCTCGCGCTTCATGCTAGGATTCTTGGAGAGGAAGTCGTGCAGCGCATCGCCTACTTCGTCCTCGTTGTGGTAGAACCACGCGCAGTCGAGATGCCGATAACCGACCTCAAGCGCCTTTGCGACGGCCTTGTACGTCTCCCCTTTGGCACCCTCGTTGGCGAAAGTGCCAAAGCCAATGGCCGGGATCCGCACGCCGTTATTGAGCGTGTAGATGTTGGAAGAGGCAGCCATCCTAGGGCGTGTTGTGATCTTGAAAACAACACCGGTACGACGGGCCGAGTAGGAAATTGTGCGATAACGAGGTAACTAGGGCAGTGCAAGTTGTGGGAAGCCTCTGAGCCCACTTTCCTGGGATTGATGCGCCAAATAAACCCCCAGGCCAAGCCGTGCTCCCTCCTCCGTGCGCAATTTTCCGCACTTCTCCCCTGCTTTTCATATGGCGGTGTCTGGCTTGGAACCTCGAGTTCGTTGGCACCATAAGACGCGGCTCTGAGGCAACCTCAACGTCCCATCGTGACCCCCATCCCGGTTCCACTCTCTAACGTATTGAGGATCGACCTTGGCTCCACGGCGGCTGTTTGATCGCAACGGCAAGGAACGGCACCAATGCATGATAAAAGCCGCGGTGACGCTAGCCCGACCCAGTTTACTGAGCGCGTCGGTTCCACATCATAGGGAAAAGAAGACGCGATCGTCAGGCCCGAGTCATGTTCGGGAGGCTGTTCCGTTCCTCTGCTCCAAAATTCCCGCCGCCCTGGGGCCAAACCACAGACCATGCCTTGGCCGCCAAGTCGCCCACCGACCGCATGATCCCGGCAGCTGCAGCCGAAGGCGTCACGAACAAGCAACAGCATGAGGCTTCTTCGGCTACGCGGAGACGAAACTCACCGCGGGACCTGGACTCCGCAGTAGCTACTTTCTGTCCACATCCATCGACGAAGCTGCAGGCAGCCTATTTTGCGGTCAGTGACGGCATCGAGTAGCCGGCGACGGACTGCCACTCAACGTCTGCCAGACCTTGCCTCGACTTCCACCGCTCCAAAACTGATATTGCACATCTTTGCAATTCAGATCCGCCATGGCCCGCTTGCTAGCCACATGCAGACAATGTCCGGCTTTGTTCCCTGGTTCGGGATACACGAGGATCACGTCTGGTGTACAACACGCAAAATGGGCTGGGAGATTGCTCTTGCGGTGGACAACGAGATGCCGTCTTAGGACTCTTTGTGGGTTTTTTCCCTCGGATGCGGCTCCATACTGTCGTCATGATGGGTCCTTGAAGGCGGATAACGGCTTCGAGTTTGACACTTCCGCCTCGATAAGCAAGGCCGAGGGCATCGGACACCGGTGGGAGCTCGCGGTTTCGCACGAGACTAACGTTCTGAGATGGATACTTCGTCAGGGGTGCTGAAGGATATTTCCACCCATCTTTTAGGTATAAGAATTAAACTTGCCGCTCCCTGAAGAAGCTTTGGTTGTGACGACATTCATCCGTTTTTCTTCCTCCCCAGTTTAGACTCCACTGTTGCTATCGTTCTCGCAAGGGAGCTCTTCGTTCACTGTAGTTGACTGGCCCATCGCTCTTCCAAAGGTCTTTGCGCTCAATTAGTTGCGAATCTGTCCACGAATTTCTCTGCTGCTTCCTTTTCGAGGCTCACAGAAAACATGTCGGGTTTCAAGGAAGTCGAATTCGGCGCTCCACCACCGAAGAACCAGATGGATACCCCTCCGGACTCCCCTGACAAGACCACTCAGCCCAAGGACTTCCCAATCCACGCAAAGGTGGATGATGAGAATCGTGGAGGCATTCTCCAGAGACGGAATGAGAGTAGGGGGAGCCTTGGGGCCGACTTCGCCGTCCCGACATTGCCTAGTCCTCACAATACTATCGAAGTGCCCGCTTTGAGATCTCCGGATGCCGATACTGCGCAGTTTATGCACAATCTCTCTGCGTCTCCTTCGATGAAGGAGAGGCGGGTGTCGCGCAACTCGTTTGGCGCCGCACTCCCCATCCCAAGGTCAAAACGGCAGTCCCGGCTTAGCAGTGTCACTTGCCCCGATCATCAGGAAGCGCTGAAGACCGGGCGGCAGGGTATGCCGCCAATTCAGCCCACGCGCGAGATTTTGGCATCCCAGGTGCAAGACGCGCACACCGGCAAAGTCAAGGCCGCCAAGAACATGGCATTTGTCTTCGACATCGACGGTGTCCTAGTGCACGGCGACCGCCTCATCCCGGAGGGGAAGCAGGTGCTCGAGATGCTAAACGGCGACAACCAGCTCGGCATCAGGATCCCGCACATCTTCCTGACCAACGGTTCTGGGAAGCCTGAGCTGGCCCGCACGGAGCAGCTGTCTAAGATCCTACGGAACCCCATCAGCACCGAGCAGTTCATCCAGTCTCACACCCCAATGCGCGCTCTCGCAGAATACTATAGAACTGTCCTGGTCGTCGGTGGCGAGGGTTATCGGTGCCGAGAGGTGGCCGAGCAGTACGGCTTCAAGGACATCATCGTACCCAACGATATCGTCGCATGGGACACGTCGATCGCACCGTACCGCGTCTTCACTGAGGAAGAGCGCGCGTCGTCGAGGCCACGGGATTTCACCAAGGTCAACATCGACGCCATCATGGTGTTCTCGGATTCACGCGACTACGCGACCGACATGCAGATCATCGTGGACCTGCTGCGGTCCGAGAACGGCCGGCTCGGAACCATTGCCAAGGACCCTGTCTTGCAGCGCATTCCCATCTACTTCTCGCAGGGCGATATGCTGTGCCCCACGGAGCACCCCATCCCTCGCATGAGCCAGGGCGCTTTCCGCATCGGGCTGGAGGCCATGTACAAGGCGCTCACCGGTCTCGAACTGGAGCGTGTCGTCTACGGCAAGCCCGAGCTGGCGACATACAAGTACGCCGACGAGGTGATTGCTTCGTGGATGGACATGCTGCACGGCGAGGAGCGCGTGCCGGAGAACATCTACATGATTGGCGACAACCCAGCCTCGGATATCATCGGCGGCAACATGTACGGGTGGAACACGTGCCTGGTCCGGACGGGCGTGTTCCAGGGCGGCGAGAACGACGAGGAGAACCCGGCCAACTTTGGCGTCTTCGCCAACGTGTGGGAGGCCGTCACCACGGCGTGCCGCAAGGAGCTGGGCGAAGATTTTGTGTTCAAATGGGACGAGCGCGGCATCAACCCCGTACTCCACGACAGCGTGGCCGCGTCGGCCATTGAGGTCTAAACATCATGCATTAGGGTGGCGTTTAGGGTTTGATATGTCAAAATAGAGATATAAGTGTTATGTTCTGGATGTTGGGCTTGCCGGACAAGAGGGCCATCCAATTCAGAAAGGCATCACGATAGATGGATAGATACCAGCCTCACGACACAATCGTTTGTTTCTTAGTGTCTCCTAGCAATCTTTAAGTTCGCTTCAATCTATCATGGATTTTAACAACTTTGCAGCAGCAGTCTTCTTGTTACAGCTCTAGCCTATCGTGAATTTTCCGCTGGCGGCAGCTGTTCATACCGGGGCGTCATATCATCTCATCGTGTAAAGTAGAGTCCCCGGGTAGACAGAACTTACTTAGATGCTGCCAATGCCGCCGTGTACTAACTAGTATGCTCGACATGTTCTCACCGGGAGGAAATCCGGCCTCCCGGTGCACGGAATATCGGGTCTCCCACATTAACCAGCGCCCAGGATTCGTCACAGGACCCGGCAGTTAGCAATCCCGTTGGCCACTCAATTTGCGCCGAGACATGCTCCGCATCCTTGGGTTCTCAGCAATCACGGCGAGGGCGGCTAATAACTCGGCCAACAACACCCCGCGAGGAACACATGCGGACCTGGTTTGTCCAACCTTTGATTTGACAATCTCATCAACTTCAATGTAATCACCACGATGGTACCTGCAGATCCCGTCGGCAGCTACTAAGAAAGCGGGTGGAACAGGCCGCCTCGCTTCAAACCTTCGGGTGCCAATTTTATTGCCTATGGGATCTGCCAATCTGGAGATACCGGGGGGCTGCCAGTGCTACTTAGTACCAATATAGTAGCATATAGTATTGGGCCGGTTCCCTCTAGGAAAAGAATGATGAGCCTTTCTTGATCTCGAGAAACCACCCCATCGAACCTGTGCATCAGGTGTAGCAGCCACAATGCCCTCCTTCCTACCAGCCCTCCTCTCCATCCTCGCCCTCCTCGTCCGGTCCGCCTCGTCGGCCTGCACTCGGCCCTTCCTTGTCAACGTTACCAAACGCCTACGTCGCCGCCCAGAAAGCCGGCCAGCCGTCCCTCTTCACCCCCTACACCACGGAGTCCCCCAACTTCATCTAGCTCGAGAACAACAGGCTGGAGTCGCGCAGCGCCGGTACGCTCTCGCGGCCGCTGCAGATCGACTTTGAGCGGTCGATTCACGGCACAATGTAGTGCGCGGCCTTCACCGAGCTGATCGCAGTATCGGACCCGGACCCGCACGTAATCCACACACACGTGGTGCTGGACGAGGCGACGGGCCGGGCAACGCTGATGGAGTCGGTCATGGTCAACGAGGGCGACTGGCTGTTCAACGCGACGGGCACGCTCGAGCTCAACGCACCCGAGGAGTGGGGCCCCATCCCGGAGGAGCGGGCCCCGCGCGCCGCCGTCCAGGCGCTGGGCGACGCCTACTTCGACCGCTTCGGCAACGTCAGCGTCACGGTGCCCTGGAGCGCGCCCTGTTACCATCTCGAGGGCGGCCTGCCGGCCCGGGGCGAGATGCAGGGCGACGAGTGCGTCAAGGTGTGGCCGAGCACCATCATCGTGCCCTACAGGCGCTACGTGGTGGAGGAGTTGGGCGCCGTCGACGTGTTTGTGGGCTTCCCCAGCCTGGACCGCACCCAGGGCCAGCTGCCCATGCCGGATAGTCATCTGCTTCGGGTGGAGGGGGGAAAGATTAAGTACTGCCATACCGCGTCGGCTTGTGTGACGGATGGGTGTGGGCTGAATGGAACGACGTTTGGCAGGAGGGGGCTGGCTCGCTTGGGACGGAGGTATAAGCCTGTCTCGTTACGAGTCTGATGCTTCACGGTCGGAGAAGCGGCGGTCGGCGGGGAAAAGAAACAGAAAACGTGCGCTCTACTTTAATAAAAAAGTATTTTTCGTCTCTGATGAAGGGATGGAATATCGCAAGATATTTGACAGGCACTCAACAATCTATGACGGCTTCCCGGGCTTCCTACCGTATACCACTCGGTGCTGATACCACGGCCGCACTGTCGGGTCGCGCAGCTGGCGCCTAAGATGCGCAATGTACACCCGAATCTCCTCTGTAGACCACCCCATGACTGCGTTCCACATGTAGAGAATATACCCTGTATTATACACGGAAGTCAGCGCAGATAGATACGACGGGTCCCTGGGTCACGAGAGCACGCACCCTCGATGTCCGATTCAAGGGTCAGTTGGGCAAACATGCCAAGCTGTTTCTGTTTGGGATCTTTCGGCCAGCCTCCGATGGGGCACTTAAAATCCTTGATGACAATGTCTTCAAAGCCAGCTTCCTCCATGCCGGTCTTCTGGATGTCGTCCTCGATGACTCGGAAAGTGCGGCCAAACTTTCTGCCGCCTTCCCAGTAGACCTTGCTCCACTGACCCATGGGACTATCTTCGTGGATGACGCCCCCCTCCGAGCGCCACTCGACCGTGGCCTCGTGGTGCTCTAGCCAGCCGCCCGGTGCGCAGACGCGAAATGCCTCGCGGTAAAACTTGGGCCAGTCGGCAATGGCTCCATAGAAAAGCCGTACGTGGATAAAGTCAAAGGTGTTGTCGTTCCAGGTCCAATCCATATTGGCGTCATCAATCACAAACTTCAGGTTGGGGGGTACCCAGGACGGCTGGATAACGGAGACATCTGTGCCAGTCACCTCGGTATTGGGGAACTCGTCGGCAAAGTCGCTAGGGATTTGCGGTTGTCCTCGTTAGAAAACCAAGTTCAAAGAGCCAACCAAGGGTCCCAAAACCTACATGGCCCAGATCCCGGTTCCGGTTCCAATGTCGATGGCTTTCTAAGAAGACTGTGAGTCCGGCCCTGAACGGCTGCACCACGGCGCGGCATCTCGGTACCTTGATATCCTTCTTGATGGGTGCCAGATACAGCTTCTCGTCGAGCACCAGAGTGCACACATGATGGCTTTTCAATGTTAGGTTCAATTTTACTAGATACCGCGCGCACCTGAACCAGGCTCCCTACTTACTAGAGGTCCATAGACTCTGTGTGCTGTGCATCGTTTGGCGCCCAAGCATTGGCGTTGCCGATCTCGCTATGGTAGGTCCTGCCGTGCAAGGTCCTGTACTCGAGGATACTACTAGAGAGCGAGGCTGTGCTGCTGATTGCCTCACTATAGGCCGAGTCACAGTCGGACCATTGTTGTTGTATCTGTAGCGGAGGCCAGGTGAACGGTTGGTTAGCGAGTGGTAACTTTGGAATAGCAGACGAGCCGTGGTCAGACACACCGGCTCCCAGTGCGACGCCGGGAGGATGCCAGCCTCAATCAGCGAGTTATCCCCAACATCACCGGCCCCAGCAGTACCGGCGGCCGGAGACTGGGCCTTGGGAGATTGTGTTTTGGGAGGCTGGGCTTTGGAAGATTGTGCCTCGGGCGACTGGGCTTTGGGAGATTGGGCTTTGGAAGATTGTGCCTTGGGCGACTGTGCCTTCGGGGATCGGGCGACCGACGCTGGCGTTCTGGATTCGGCCATGCTGGGCGAATCTGCTGAAGGTTTTGTTGATCTGTCAATGAATGCCACAGCGGAGATGCGGTGTGAGGGGCCATGGTTTGTTTGTACTCGGGGAGTCTGGCTGCCAGTCCAGCGCATGGGTTCATGCCGCTGATCCAACTCGGAACAGGCTCCCGGAAGATCCCTAGCAGCAAATTTCGTGGCGAAAGCGGAAACCGTGCGACTCCGTGTGACGGCCCTAGCAGCACCGCCAATGGGACAGGGAGCAGTGCGAGACACCAGCCCACTCATGGCCGGCATCAAATTGGAGCGCGCGGGGGTGAGTTGTGTTGGTTGCAACTAGATGATAAAGAACAAAAAGAACTGGGGTCAGTCTGCAGCGGGTACGGCGGCCAGATACATTCCCGCTGCGGACCGAGAATTTGCACGCAACTCCACGCGTCGGCTGATGCAAACAACCTTGTATATTGAACCATTCTGCTCAGTAGTCTCCAGCAGGCCGTGACCCACATGGGATGGCATCCGAGGCCCGTATAGGGCAGCCATGCAGAACTGCGGTGATGGAGAGATCCAGAGCAAGCCACCAAGTGCCCCGGCTTCTGCAAAAGGAAACTGCTGCGAGTCTATGAAGCAGCTTGAAAGTGAGCAAAAAGATTAGGGTCAAGATATGAGGAGAAACGAAGGATAAGAATATGACGAGAGCGCGGAGAGCGCGGAGAGTGCAGAGAGTGCAGAGGGTGCAGGAAGAACAGGAATAAGAAAGTGCCGACATCCCACTTGTACTGTACTGCACAGCAATGTATCGGTGCCCGGCAGGCAGACTCACCCTGAGCCCCGAAGAGGTTGAGGGCCCACTGAGCCAGCCTCTTGGGACCATTCAATGCCCGTCTACAGACGAGGCCACCCCCCCACGCCCCACCCCAAATCAAAGCACTCAGACATCTCCGGCGCTCTCGTCCAATCCTCGATCGTCACCTCCTGTCCGGTCTCAACTTGCCAGCATCGCAAAGCAAGCAATCCCTTGAACAGCTCCACGGGCATCGTGCCAAGACCAGGCCAGCACCTACGGGCACCGTCTGGACCGCCTGCCGACGGCGTGCGGGCTTGGGACCTTACTGCATGGCCCACATACAGCGACCGACGACTACGAAGGGCCGGTAGCAAGAGTTCGAGCTGAAGTGATGGGCTTGAAGCATCCACTCCCACTTCATTATTCTCCAGCCACTGGGATGTTTGTGACGATGCAAGGGTTGCGACCTGACGCGAGGTTATCAAGAAGGTTGGCGGAAGCACCCAAGCAGCACGGGGAGACCCCGAGTCATAGCTGGCGTGGTACAAGTCGTCTTTGGCGGCAGTCAGTATTGCACAAGACACCATCATGTGGTTGGATTGGATGCACATTCTCCTGGTGAGCCGGTCCTACAAAGCCCTCAATTAAAAGAGCCGCGCCGTGTGCACGACGCTAGTATTCAGCCATCATGTTATTACAACCCCCTCAGCTCCGCAGACGCGACCTGATCAATAGCGGTCAAGCGTCGGAAGCTGCTCAATATGGCGGTGGCAACGGTAGCAACAGTGGCGAGAGAGGGTCGGTAATAGCGTGGCGTTGCAAGGTATCCGAGCGGGCGGGCCCGCATGGCACGTGGATGCGGACACGCTTCCAGGCCCGGTTGTGCGGTGCCGTGGCAGACATATACCGCGCATAGACATTCTGTGCTACCAGGTCAACTGATGTCATCGTGTTAGTATTCGCTCTCAGGGATTCAAGAGCCACCGACAGCCGGGCAGGGGCACGGCCTCCCCAAGGCAAGAAACGGCTGACCGAATTTAGCGTCGGGTCAAAGCTCGCCGGGTCGATATCGAAGCCAGTATAACCTCACTTCCAAACGTGGCGAGACACTTCCCAAGCGCTAGATTGACCGGATGGGTTCTCGGGATCGGCGTCATCACCCTCCTTAGTCATTGTGATTCCATACTCTAGCATGATTGTCTCTAGACCGCCAAAGTATTTCTCGACAGGCGAAGGCAGCACGTGCTGAGAGTAGAGCAATTTGATGGAGCGCCGGTGCGGCCGCGGGAGTCTCTTCTCCTTGATCAAATATCGTTCCATGACATGCCGAGTCTCAAACGACCAGGCGTTGAGGCTGTAGGGTAGGAGGGCCGTCTCGTGGTACAGCTGGCGGCAGACGGGAGACAGCAGCGTCATGCCTCGAGTGGGCGCGGGCCGCATGGATTTTATGCATTGCCACGGGTTCTGGCCTCGCTCGAGAATGCGGCACCAGAAGCCACCCTCGGTCGTCTCGTAATATCGCTGGCCATTGCGCGTGCGTGCTTTGTGTTCCCATTTCTTGAAGCAGACGTGGATCTGGCCGACGTCGAGGACGAGCTCGTAGATGCGGTTGCGCAGCTCGGCCGGCAGGCGGAGGAGAGACGAGTGTTGCTGGTTTCGTTCCCATCTGAATACAACGTTGGTGTGAGCGACCCGGTAACAAACGCGCGCAAGTGCATCGGTGGCGTTGCGAAATTTTGCGCAAAAGATGTCAAGACTCACAACTCGAGCTCAAGGCTGCCTTCTTTGGGAAACATCTTTTGTAGTTCATTGCATATTTTCCGGCGGCGTTCTCTATTCAATTGCATCTCTTGGGCTGCTGTCGTGGCGCGGACTGGTTGGGAAGAACGGCACCGATTGAACTGACCTTGACGTTCTCAATCACGACGAAGTCGATCACCCTTCGCTTCCCCTAATTGGATGAGCAAGGGTCTTCCCTCCTTTGCCAGCTTCCACCCACTCCCGTCGTCGTAATGGGGATGGTGGGGGGCTGACCCACTTACCAAATCAGCAACCCTCTTCGGCCGCGGCTTATCGCGACTTAGCTCTTGACGGAGATTATATTCTGTGGTAATTAACAGCCAGCTCTGGGCGGCTCTTGCGCTATCTTGCGGCTAGCGCGGCTAGCTTTTGAGTGTCTGTGACACCTTATTTTTGCTCGTACCTTCATAGCATGGTCAACCTTTTCCGGAATATATTGCTGTACTTGTCTCGTCCGCAGCGTCTCAGTGGACTAACGGTCCAATGCAGTCGTCTTACTGTGGGCCCTCATGCAAGGGCTTTGCGGGACCCGAGAATCGCTGAAGAGCAACCCAAAAGTCCCCAACCGGGCCGAACGAACCATTCAGCGGGAATGGAGAGCACTGCCTCGTTTGCCACGCTATGTCATCGGATTCAAG
Organism: Madurella mycetomatis; assembly: GCA_022530565.1. NCBI lineage: Eukaryota > Fungi > Ascomycota > Sordariomycetes > Sordariales > Madurella > Madurella mycetomatis. The sequence goes on along the minus strand of JAJTVB010000003.1, from coordinate 4,820,853 downwards.
TCCACCCGACCCCAACCTACCGGCTGTGATTTAGCAACGCAGAAAGCTCGAAAGCGTAGCTTTTTGATTGTACCTGTATCAATCCCAAACACGTTAACAGGTGGTCCAAAACCACTAAGCGCTCGTCATCTCCGACCTCCCGGTTGCTGCAAACCTGGTATTCCCCAAATGGATTCGCCTAGAGTCCATCCATCAGTATGCAGGACCGCTACGCAACGCCAGCCGACTGGGAAACCTACCGGGGTACCATAACTAGGCTGTATCTGGACGAGAAACGGCCCCTTCAGGAGGTAATGGAGTACATGGTATTGAATCACCAATTTCTTGCGACGTGCGCATCCCGTCCAATCCGTCCGAGACGCTGAAAGATGCCGATACTGACTCAACCCAGAATCAAAATGTACAGAAGCAGAATCAGAAAATGGGGTCTTGACAAAAACAATAAAGCTGCCGAGGTGGCCTACATGACTGCTATGAAAAAGCACCGCGACGCTGCCGGCAAGGAGTCGCGCTTCTTTGTTCGCAACAGGCCTGTCGATTGGTAGGCGGACGTCCATAGTCGAATGGCTAGCTTAGGCCGATAGGGCTGACAAATAACCAAGGGATGATGTCGAGCGCTATCTCGCTCGCAAACCAGGATTTTGGGACAAGTATGGCAACAAGCTCCTCGGCAACGCAGAGATGGCTAGGGAGATTACCTGCATGACACCGCCACCAGAGGATGGGTGGACTCTCGAGGTACCGCAAAAGCTTGATGCGACACGAGAACTTCGCATCCATGAGGAGATTCTGCGCTTCTTCCGATCCTACATGGACGGCTCCTTTGAGAACGGAGCATGGTCCTTATTCCCCGGCCATAGCCGGTACTACGGTGCCGGCGGGATGGAAGCCAATGCCCGCCTCAATGTCTGGTACAACAAGTTGCGGAATGTTGCTGACTGGCCAGGTCGGGAGGCAGACGCTGTACGGATGGTCAACCATCTCCTAGACCAGCTCCCGCGGCTCATCAAGGAGCAGGACTACACCATCTTCCCCGCTCTCATGCGCTGTTGCTTTCATTTATCGACGCGGAAACCGGCCGTGGGCCGCGAGGTCGTGCGGTTCGTTGCCAATCTATGCAGTGCCATCATGGGCGAGCACCACCCAATGACCCTCGCCTGGTTCCGAATCAGGACCCTTACAATACAGGAGTACCTGCATGTTCTCCAAGGAACAGCTAAGGTCCGGTTTGAATACCTCGAGTCTCGGCTCACCAACGGTATCCGGGACGAGAACACGATACACGCGCTGCGCGAGTACCTCCTAGTCCTCCGGTTGAGAGGGACTCCCGCGGTCTACGAGATCGAACGCGTCACTTCCCAAGCATTGAAGCAGGTCAATCAATCCGCCAATATGCTCTCCGGCCCGGAATGCCGCCTACTGCTCGGCACAGCGAGCTCGTTCATCACCTGCCGCCGGTTTGAAGCTGCCGAGGAGATCTTGAATCGAGTCGGCGCACATCTCCCAGCGACCCAGCCCTACAGCTCCTGTTCACAAGGCATTCTCCCAACTTACCTTTTTATCATGGGCTTCTTGCGCTACGTTACCGGCAGACTGGACGAGGCAGTAAATTACTTCTTACAGACATACTACGCGCTGGAGAAAGCGGCCGGCCCGCAGAGCTCTGCCGTTGCCGACATCCTGCTTGCTCTGATCGACTTTCCCGGGCTCCTTCAAAAGCCCGAGGACCTCGAATATTGGCAGCAAAAGTTTTCGCAGGTGCAGTCAGACATGCTAGCGAAGGCCAAAAAGGACATCGCACACACTCAGTCAGAATCCAATGAGCTCTGGGATGAGCCGCTTGATATGGATGTCAACACCTCTGCATGGTAAACGGGGGCGGTGTAGCGGCGAAGCGCTACCGGATCAATCACCAGTGTAATCTGTACATTTTCACGTCTACCCACATTTCGTGTAACCGCACCCCACCAATTGCGCAGTATGGATACGTGCATTCGTGCTATTAGTCTTCTACCGCAGCCTTAATAAACTTTAGCCTGCACCTTGCTAAGCCATGAGCAACTCAACAACTTCCCAGTGTGTACTGGACGTCCCCCATGTATAACTAAAACTCAAAAATTTAGAAGGAATTGCTTTTGTACGCCTAGCCAGATCAGACCGCGCTTTAGTCGGCTGAGTACGGCGAGGGCTAGACAGTTCATCGAATAAATCAGCCAAGAGCATCAACAGATTGTCATCAACATAGAAAACCTTGGTACTGGTTCCATGAATGGCCAAGATGACGAACCTTATTGCACATGCAAGAAAGAAACCCGAGGGCTTGCGGACAAATGAGACTAACGGATACGAAAGGCTGGTCTTACGGCAACTTGTGCTCACTGAAAGCGGACTATTCCGTACGGTTGCACCATCTTCATCAGTGAAAGTTGCGCACAAGTTAGCGGGGGATCTCGATCTGGTGCCGCAATGGATCATGTGGAGGAAAACTGAAACTTGCTAAGCCCGGGAGTTGGCGGGCCGCTACCCTTGTCTAACATTTGTCTAACATGCTTCCGCTTATTGGTTGCTTGAACGATCAGGTGGGGAGTTTATGAAGGACACCTTCCCCCCGCAGACGGACCCGTCAATCCCAGCTGCGGGGCAACTGACAGGGACCCGGGCGCAGCTGACCAAGGAACGGCAGGACAACGAACACGGTGAAACGTGCATGGTTTAAACCCTTTCAACATCAACATTGGGCTCATAGCTCGCCCTCTTCGATAACCTTGGGGCACTCCTAGCCTTCTGCAACAGGGCCTTTATCGACGTATTGTAGGACGTTCCACAATGGCCGACCGGTACTCGTTCCCCTGCAACCCGGCCACAAACCCTAAGGCCATTGTCACGGGAGGCAAGGGAGGCAAAGGCTATTACCGCTTCAGTATTCTGACGGATCGGCTCCTACGGTTTGAATGGTCTGGTGATGGTGGATTTGAGGACCGCGTATCTACTTTTGCCCTCTTTAGATGGTTTGACGTCCCAAACTACCGCGTGTTTGAGGAAAAGGGCAACCTCTATATCATCACGGACCACTTCCACCTCAGCTACGACAAGAGGGAATTTTCGTCCGGGGGATTCACTGTCAAGGTCGCCAATGACGTCTGGAAATACGACGGGAAGAGCTACGGAGATCTGGGCGGCACTGCTAGGACGCTCGACGGTGCCTACGGCCGCGTCGACCTAGAGCCGGGCATTCTCTCCCGTAAGGCCTACGCTGTCCTCGATGACAGTAAATCCATGTTATTCGAGGGTGGCTGGATTGCAACGCGCCAGCCGGGCCGCATTGACGGCTATCTCTTCGCCTACAACGGTGACCACAAAGCTGCCATCAGGGACTTCTACCGCGTTTCCGGGAACCAGCCCATCCTCCCCCGCTGGACCTTAGGGAATTGGTGGTCTCGATACCATGAGTACTCAGCAGCTGAGTATATCGAGCTCATGGACCACTTTAGGCGCGAAGGAATCCCCCTCAACGTCGGCGTCATCGACATGGACTGGCACAAGGTCAACATCCCTCCCAAGTACGGCTCGGGCTGGACGGGCTACAGTTGGAATCGCGACCTGTTTCCCGACCCAGAGGGTTTCCTCGAACAACTCCATCGCCGGAAACTCAAAGTCACCCTCAACGACCATCCGGCCGACGGCATTCGAGCATTCGAGGATCAGTACGAGGAGGTAGCCAAGGCCCTGGGCCACGACACGTCCCGAGATGAGCCGGTCCTTTTCGACTGCACCGACCGAAAGTTCCTCGACGCCTACTTCGACGTCCTGAAGGCCAACCTTGAAAAACAAGGCGTTGATTTCTGGTGGATCGACTGGCAGCAGGGCACCAAGTCGAGGATTCCCGGCGTGGATCCGCTGTGGGTGCTCAACCACTACCACTATCTCACAAGCCGGCGGAATGTCAAGACCATAGAGAGGCCCATCACGTTTTCCAGGTACGCTGGCGTCGGTTCTCACAGGTACCCGATCGGCTTCTCTGGTGACACCCAAATCACCTGGGAGGGCCTAGAATTCCAACCCGAGTTTACCGCGACGGCCTCCAACATCGGCTACGGCTGGTGGAGCCACGACATTGGCGGACATTGGGGCGGCGTCCGGTCGAATCAGCTGCAGGTCCGCTGGGTGCAGCTCGGCTGCTTCTCACCGATACTACGGCTGCACTCGACCAAGAACTTGTGGAATTCCAAGGAACCGTGGAACTTTGAAAACCGCGCCTGCAGAATCATCAAGGACTTTCTTATCCTCCGTCACCGCTTGATCCCCTTCCTGTACACCATGAACATCCGCGCAAGCCACGAGAACGAGCCGCTCATCCAGCCCATGTACTGGAACCACAAGGACGAGGAGGCCTACACGGTGCCCACGCAGTATTACTTTGGGCCCGATCTCATCGTCGCGCCCATCACGTCACCGGATAGCAATACCACGCTGATGGGCGGCGTACGCGCCTGGCTGCCCCCCGGCCGCTTCGTCGACCTCTTACACCCAACGCTCGTCTATGACGGAGGTCGTTATGTTCACCTCCATCGCGACCTCTCCCAGATCCCCGTGCTCGCCAGGGAAGGGACGATCCTCCCCATCGACAGCAAGCCCAGCCTCGAAAACGGCTCCCCGAGGGCAACCCACGTCACCATCTACGTCGTCGTCGGTGCCGATGGCGAGTTTGAGCTGGTCGAGGAGTCCGAAACGGACGGCGGCTCGTTCGTGCGGACGCGCATCACGTGGCGGCAAAGGGACGGCGCGCTCACCATCGGCACCGAGCGGAACGGCTCGTTCAAGTTCCGGGTATGGAGCGTCAAGCTGGTCGGGCACACGTATTCGGACGTACAGGCGCGCATCGGCGGGTACCGCGTGACCAAGGAAGACGGCGGCACGACAGTGGTGCTGGGCGAGGTGGGCACCACCGACCTCACCGTCTGGTTCGGTGAGGACCTGCAGCTGGACAAGGTGGACATCAACGCGCGCGTGTTTGACGTGCTGCACCGCTGCGAGATGCACTACGAGGCCAAGGACCCCGTGTGGGATGTCGTGGCTAAGTCGAGTGACGCCGTCCCCGCGCGGGTGGAGAGACTGCGGCGGATGCATGTCGACGCGGCGTTGAAGAACGCCGTCATGGAGGTTTGGGCGGCGGACGGGCGGTCGCCGGGCAGCGCGAAGGGGCACGAAATCTGGGCCGATGTCCGGAGCGAGGGAATCGAAGGCATCGACGAGGGTGTGGAGGGCTATGTCATTGTTTGAACGATGTGTTCGTGCATGCCGGGATGGGGATTATGATTTATTTTCCTTGATTATCCGGAGGCCTGCGCTGATTTCATGGGATTTTTGTAAACCGTCGATTACATCTTGGAATTGTGCAATACTACTTCGTCCCATATATGAACAAGATCTGCGCCGCCTCATGCACCGTCCTTCTCTTTCAGCGGTCCATCCAGCAACCACTCCCCAATCAACTTAATCACCTTGCCCCTCTTCATCCTCGCATCCTCCATCAGCACCGGATCCCTCGCCAAATCGTTGATACCGTCGTTATCAAAACCGTGAATCGTGTCCGGCACGAGCAGCCACTTGTACCTTCGCCCATCTCGCGTCTTCTCCTCCCACGAGAACCTATCGTCCCCCTCGGTGATCAGCTCGCCTTTGCGTATACTCCCTTCCTGGCCGATGACCTCTTCCAGGCCCGGCACCCGGCGCCCCGCCAGCTTGCACATCATGCGCAGCACCTCGGGCGCCAGCAAGTCCATCTCGCAGGCGACGGCGAAGATGTTGGGCGGCAGATGGTCGGGGTCGGCGTAGAAGGGGCTCAGCAGCGGGTCGTCGCGGCGCAGACCGGGCGACAGGTACGACCAGTTGAAGATGGGCATCATGGAGAGCAGGAAGTCGCGCTCGCGGGCCCGGAAGCCGCCCAGCGCGGGCTTGTACCGCCGCGTCCGCACCTTGGCCCCCTCGGGTGCCACGAAGTCCACCACCGGGTACAGCGGCACTGCCGCCGCGATCCGCCCGCGCACCCCGGGCAGCTGCGCCGCCGTCAGCGTGAGGTTGCCCCCCGCCGAGAAGCCGCCCAGTGCTACCCGCTCCGTGTCGATGGGCAGCGAGGCGTCCGTGAGGACCAGCGGGATGAGCGTCCCGAGGTCGTGGATCGCACCCGGGAAGGGGGAGGCCGGGGCTTTGGAATAGTTGAGGGCTATCACGAGGAAGTTGTGGGTGCGCGCGAAGATGCGGTTCCACGTGTCGTTGTCGTGCGGAGTGCCGACTACGAAGCCGCCGCCGTGCACGGTGAGGAGGGTGGGGAACTTGTCACGGGAGGAGGGGGAGTAGGAAGTCGGGAAGAAGATTCTGAGACGGATGTGTTAGCCCATCTAGGCACTAAGCTAAGCGCGGGTTAGCTGGTGGACTCACCGGATAGGGAGAGACTTCAGCGCCGCGTAGGACTTGACGAGGTCGGGGTCGTTGTCGGCGCGCGGGGTGAAACGCTTCTTTGATTCTTTGAAAAAGAGAATCAGCCGCATGAGCCCTGTCCAAGCATAGGCCAGGAATCCCCATTTGATGCGCTGACCGAGGGGTAGTCGGTCGACGACTATTCCCGGGGCCTCGCCGCCACCGGTAGTGTCTAGCACTGACGGCGCCGTCGTGGCGGCTACTATGTCTGCCATTCTGTTTTCTTGTTGGTACCTTCTTATCGTGAAGCAGATATTAGTGAGCTTGAGGAAAATGGGAGCCGGCGTTGCAGTATTTAATGGTATAGAGTGGAATGCATATGCCACGGGCCTCGGTAGATGCGACTTCCATTAGGCACGCCATCACTATGATTCACTAAATTAGCGCCAACGGGGGGCCCAACCGATAAGCTTGTCTTTTCCAGGGTGCTGTTTCTACGCTATTGCGCACGCAATAAAAAAAAAGAAAAGAACCGGGTGTTTGGCCTTATCTGCCGGGCCATTTCGCGTCGGGCCATTTCGCGCTGGGTCAAGCCCGTATTTCCGGCTGCGCCGATAAGCGGCACCGGGGCGGAGTTAAGGCTGATGAATCACTATGAATCTGTGGCAGACCCGGCGACGGCGGTAGGGGCGAACCGGCTTGGTGGAACCAATACTTATTGCCGTTTCACACGGTGCAAGCAGGTAATAGCCTCCGGAACGGGGCAATTCGGGCGGGCGCCAGCAGTAGCCAGTACTCCACTGCTTAGCCGGAAACTGTGGGTGGGCGGTGATGTCATCGACCGAGGAACAACCATTATAATTCTTGAATTGTTGCAAAAGTCTACTTCCACACTTCCAAGTGCCTAAACACGCCCTATAGATTTAATTGATTTTATTTACATCGCCCTTCATATTAGAGAAAGACCTTAACTTCGTTATTCAAGCCGTTTTGACCATGAACCGACTCTTATCTCGCCCATTGGCCTCCAATTTCTCGGTGCTCGGCACCTCTGCATGCCGGGCCCCGACTCGCATGGCATTCTCCCCACGGGCAACAGCGGCACCCTCAGTACGCGCATACAACACATCATCATCCCCCAAATCGGCCGAGGAGCCCAGCGCGACGAGCGGCGGATCGCGCAGCAAAGAGGCCGTCGAGACGGGGTCCAGCCCGACCGCCGGCGTGATGCCGGATCCGCTGGCGGAGGGGGATATGCGAGGCCGGACTGGTGGTGGCAAACCACTTGAGAGTTCGCAGAGCCCGCCGCCGCAGCCAAAGATCAGCAACTCCAGCGTTCCCGGCGAGCGCCCCAAGCTGACAGAGGAGCAAAAGGCCGAGGTGGACGCTCACAACCGCGATTTCGAGAGCAAGCACGGCAAGGCCGAGAAGGCCGACGAGGACAAGGTGGATAAGGCGTTTTGGAGCGGGAAGGGGTCGAGATACAACAAGGACTGATTACTCAGGGGATACGAATTGTGCTGTACCAATGCGTAAAACATTGTTAGTACTGGTCACCGATATTAATTGATGTCATGGATTTCAAGTCTCGTTTGGCTTGTCCGCCCACACTCAGTCATTATAATGCATTTTCAGAATGTGTCCTAATTGCCGTCAATTAGCACTGTAATCGTGTGGTATTTACATTACATCTTTTAACTAATTGCCATCCCTCCCTGGCTGGGGCTCGGGGCTCCCAGTAGCCTACGTACGCCATAAGCACACACCCTCCCTTAAATACCTAGCCAACGGAGCTAATACCAAACAGTCTATTACAGCAGGAGCATTACACTATTGCGACAATAACGTAGTATTGCATCAATAACGTTTCATTGAAGCGAAGCTTCAATTGCCAAGCTTACGAGTGTGGACACACGAAGTGAGCGAAGGCAAGAGCTTCGCTTCTACTTACAGAGCAAATCTTCCAGAGTTATTGATGCTCCCATTGGTCGCCACAATCTGCCTCGAGGAGCAATTGGTCGCCACATTCTTAGTGTGTCTTGGCTGAAGGCTTGGCTGCAGGCTTGGCGCACCGCCACAGCGGTTGGTGACTTGGCCCGCATGTTCCTCGCGGGCCAATTTAGCTGGTGATTGACATCTACGCTATGTGTTACGTGACGTCCTCGATGTCAGGGGGTGTCCAGATGCCAGAGCGCTGTAGGCCAGGGCGCCGCAGGCAGAGCGCCGCAGGCAAGCAGGGGGTCCAGGGGGGCGCAGCCCCCTGGCACGTGTGCCTTGTGCTCATGAAAATTGAAGAATCGTATGTGGATTGAAGCCATCTGAGCCCATTGAATCTATGCCAGTTAGACGCTTTTTACAGTATATAATTAGGCTACGGCAGCTCTACGTTGTCGATCAACGCCTCCGTCAGATCTTTCCGGAGCACTAGAACCGCTACTTTGGTTGGCGCAATGTCCTCCTGATTGGCGACTTCTTCCAGCTCCCGCCTGTTGTAGAGCGGGCGCTCTATAACAAGCAGCCCAATAACTAGCTCAAGGCGGCTGAGATCAGCGGTCGCTCTGTCTACCTTGCCTTCGACAAGACGATCGAGCTCAAGGTAGTTGTCCGCCAATAGAGCGACGATCAAGCGGCATTTAGGGACGCTCTAGGACTGTCCCTCGTTAGTATCCTCCTTTTATTGTGTTGGTTCGCTTTGATCAGTATAGTGGCCCTGCCTGCTTCGACGACAAGGCTCTCGCTAGCGTTATCCCTATCTTCCGCTCCACCAGGGATTTCCTAAGAGCAGCGCTTCCTATACGCGTACGCAGTTCCCGTTGACGATCGTGTACGCCATTACCGTCCACAAGTCGCAAGGCGCTACGCTCGATCAGGCAGTGCTTGATATCTCAGAGAAGGACTTCCAGGCGGGCCTTACTTACGTGGCTATATCCAGGGTTAAGACGCTACAAGGCGTTATGTTTGACGCGCCCTTCGACCTCGATTCGTTGTACGTCAATTCGAATCAGAACCACCAGTTCCGCGCGCAGGATATTCGGGAGCGCCTTCGTCAGCACGTACGGGCGTTGCCGCCGTCTCCCCAGCTGCCCGCTGCTTCGCCGCCTCAACCGCCGGGGCCCTCGAATCTACACCCCCTCTACAACGAAGATATCTACGGCGACGACTAGAGTGCCATCCTGTCGACCGCAGCAGCGAGGTTGGAGGGCTTGGTAGGCAGATGGATGAGACTAGAGGACTTAATAGCCAGATGGATGGATAGGAAGGCTGACAATATTGTGGAACGCTTCTACACTTGTGTACAATGTATGGGATAGTTTGTCAGGTAATTAGACCGTACTTCTGCTCTCTGGGCCTCGTATTTGCGCATGTGCTGTAGCAGCAACAACAACAACAACGACAACGACATTGACTATCACCAGCTCGAATATGTGGGCTCAGTTGTGGCTGTTGTAGCTGCTGTAGCTTAATTGAGGCTTCGCTTCACCCTTACGTTAGCAAAAAAACGCTTCAGCTGCTAACGTCAAGGTATTTAATGCTCTTGGGATATACTGAAATCGAAGGCTAGAAGCCATCAGGGCCTTGAAAAAGGCTTTTCTCTGTCTTTTGCAACCAATGAAATCGTACAGAAGCACACATCTACACCTACATGACCATCAAACACGGGGAAGGACAAAGAAAACAAACTATCTAGACAGAGAGGGCCGGAAAGACGGACCAGGCGATACTCCGACAAATTGGGTCCCTAAAAGGTTAATCTGAAGACTGAAAGGGGGCAGCTGTGGCGGCCCAGTGCGAGGGGTAATTAAGTCAAGGGAAGGGCTGACAGGGCAGCGAAGGCGGGGCTCCAAAGTGGCTGAAATGGGTGGGCTACGGAGTAGCGGACTTCAGCAAACAGGAAGCCTAAGCGCAAATGGGCATAGCACAGAATGATCGCATGAGCAGCCCAATAGTGGCGCTGTGGGCGCGCCCGGGAAGGAAGGGATCAGTTGCACCCGATCAAGATAAAAGGGAAGAATGAAGCCCTGTTAAGAGGAAAGGCAACGCGTTCAACGTAGTTTAACTGCAATTGCACCCCTGCCGAAAAATCTGCTTCTACACCACTCCTACGTTACTCGTTTCTAGGCAACCCAGTCTCCCTACCCCTAGTTCTTTGACTTTCACAAATAGTCAGATATGCTTTATAGGAACTAGTAGCCCAGGTAAGATAATAAGCTACGGTTAGACTATCCAGGAATAAACCGTCTAAATAACGACAGTTAAAGACTACTAACTTCTTATAACGGTCTTAGGTGAGCTGTACGCGTCGGTCTTGGCCTTCGCCGTGGGACACCGCCAAGGTATTGTTGCAGTCAATCATTGGCAGAGCCCTGCATGTCAGCCTCACTACACCCGGGGTTCACACCGGAGACAATCCGGATTGTCCGCGAGAGCTGAACAAGCCATGTCCGTGCTTATCTAGCCACTGCCAGAATTAGGTGAAAAGGTATGGCGCCAGGTATGTTGCGCGGACCGGTCCGTGGCGAGAGCTTTCTCTCATCCTCCAGGCACATATATCGTCTGCTTGGCGCGCAGTTGTGTTCTCCAAAGTGTAAATCAGCGCTGTTCGACATGTCAACGAATCCTAGCTCTGCTCTCTCCCTCGACGAGTTCCCACTTTCTCAATGGGTCTTTACAGGCCACTGCAGCTCTACAGCCCCATTTATCCAGGAGTTACTGGAGAACCCTAACGGACCTACCCTCACCTCCGCCATCAACTACTTGCGCGACTCGCTCCCGCCGGGCTTGAATATAACAGGCATCGGTGCGCTTGACGTCGACACAGCCTTGTTTCGATGGCTCCGCGCGGCCCCCCTTCCACAGAAATATGTAGACCTTGCTACCGCATCGTGTAGAATGGAAATATGCCCGTTATTGAATTGGCATGGGGAGCCAGACGCTTTAGGCGTCGGGGTGAGTACATCAATCACTCCTCTGATTGTCCCATCAGTGCCTCTGACTGGGTACGTCGGTGATAGGTTATGGCTACCCAGTACATCCAGTTAGGCGTCACCGCTGTGCATGTGGCGCTCTTCATCGTGGACCGTGTCCTTTGTCTTCGTGATCCTAACTGGACACCCCCGCGGTCAATTCTGACCCGGATCTCGTACTCCATCAAAGCTTGCATTCGGATGAACGTCGAGTTCGCAAGAGCCCTGAGTCTCGCTCTCTGCATCGCCGTCACCATTGTATCCTTGGACAGTCGATACAGCAGCTATTCCATCAACGCGGGCTCGTTTTCTGCTACTGCGTTCTCGATATCTTTCCTTGTCCTCGAATTCATCTCATGGGAGTGGTGCCAATTCGACGCCCAGTATTTTATCATCCCGTTTCTGTTCCTCGTCCCATTATTTTGCCTTATCGGTATTGGCAACAGCCAGAGCGACCAAAGGACGGGGACCTCGGACCAGTTCTACCGGCTGTGCTTCGACTTTGGGCGCATTAATGGTATCAAAGATAGACTCCATCACGCTGTGCTGGCGCTATCGATCCCCATCATTAGCTCCTTTATTGGCTGGGTTGCGCTGAGGTTCAACCGTCGACAGCGGAATGCTGGCTTGGTGGAGACGATTCTCCAAATTTCCATCGTCGTGCTGACTCTGGCGGTGCAGAGCGTCCTGCTCCACTCGATCGTGTCATTCCGGGGCACGATTGCGGGAGGCCTTGGAGAGCGGAATCCCGAGACGGAGTGGACGCTCGGTCAGGTCTTGTCGCTGACGGCCTGGATTCCACTCGTGATCGAGTTCGTTTGCATCGTCTCGGGTCAGGGTGAGCTCCCGGCACCATATTCGTATCTCGTGATCTATAATGCTGACCATATTGCAGAGGGGCTGAAGAGGGTCTGGGATTGGAAGTTGCTGAGGGAATGGCAACTTGAGCGTGCCCCAGAGGAAACTGCAGAGTCGAGGTTGCAACAATAAAGGGAATGGAATGAACCATGAGAAGATAGAGTAGGTGCCTTATTTAGGACGAAGCAAGTCATCAAATTTAGAGGAACATTTGGGGTTTTCACACATGTCAAATATGTGATGGAGAGCGTCACGGAGTAGGGCCTTTTGAAAATGATTTAAGTCCCGATAGCCGTTGAGTCTGCTGGTATCTTGTATGGATCGTACATGTAGTTCTCTCTCGGGTCTGGTCCAGACGCCGTCCAGGGACTCCCCTCGCTCTCCCAAGGAACCAATGTTTGTAGAAGCCGCCTCCCCCGCCCCCTATGCCCGCCGCTTTGAGATCTTCTCTTCGTCGAAGGCTAGCTAGTTACTGGCAGTAGTACTTTCTCTATTCGTCAACAGTTTCGCCCCATAACTATTACTAAACCTCACAAGGCCGCGTTAGTGGTCCGAGGTAGGCATGAGCCCCTTGAGCGAGGCGGTTTGGATATGTGATACCGCAACATTGCTGGACAGGATTATTCCCCTTGACAACCTTGATGACTAATCTTCATGAACACTAGGGTTTTACTGTTTGCGTGGTTAGGCGGAGAATCAGAACAATGACAGATGGATTAAGCTGATTCGAAGGAGATTTCGCCAGTTTGGGGCGCACGCCAGTGCAGATGGACTACAGGCAAGAGCCCGAAGAGATCTCAACGTTGCGCTGAAGGATACGGGGCAGGCAGTTTTGGACTTACACAGAGATAGTCAAACACAGGCGGTTAACGGGCACCAACGCCAAAGTAAACAGTACTTGCATCATAAAATCTGAGATAATGACAGACTGCTAGCAGCCAACCCTCAAATAGCCACCGAAACCAAAGTTGAAGCGGACGTGGTTTGTTGTTCGCGAGCCGCATAGACGAAAGTACAGCACAAGTCTTTGACCCAACTCCGCACGTCAACATTTCACCACAAGACCAAACTCCCTATCCCAAACTCGAACCCCATCCTCCCTTGTTTCACCCAGTCCCTCCCATATAAGCCAGTAGCGACGTGACGTGCCGCATTAGGTTCCGTGCTCGGTTGCAGAGCAGCTCCGATGTGTCGAGAGGCTGAGCCGCCTAAGGGACGATGCAGCAGCATTTCTTGCTCGGCCAGCCGCAGCCCTCGCCGGTCATGTGAGAGAAGCCGCGGGTGTCGCAGTAGTCCTCACACTTTCCGGCCCAGGTGGAGGAGCATGAGCTGGGGTGGAAGCAGTTGTCGGCAGCGATTGCCGCTTCGTCACGAGCGGCCTGCTCGCCTGGGGCGGCAAGGACGGCGGCGATAGAGGTGATGAAGAAGAGGACGGAGGTCTTCATTTTGAAATGTACGGTGTTTCGATTTGAACGTTTGATGTTGTGATACGCTTGTAGAGTCTGGAGATGTTGTGATGAAGGAAAGGAATCACGCCAGAGTTCCGGGATAAACGGGGGGTATTTATACCTTTCTCCCCTCCATCTCGTCGTAAGATAGCTATCCCTGGATGGACTTAGTCGTTCATTCTGCTGGCCACATCCGGAGGAATTCGAAGACCGACTGACAACAATGTAGACCCGAGAAAACAACTATTCACGACCCAGAGCTTGTAAGATGTGTCATGAATAACACCCAAAGCGTAGATCATTGCCGACTCGCTGAAAGCCGGTGTCGAATGGTGTTACATGAAGCCTCGACTAGTCAGGCGGCGATGCGACTTTGTCTAAAGCTCTAAGCTTGATCGACAAGCCCCAGGGGCTCAGCTCTACGTGTCTCTGGATTGCTTACTACGTGATTTGCTGTGGCGAGCTTCTCCACACCTGCATATTTTACTCGACATGTTTACTCTCCAATAGAACGCCCCGAGTAAAATTACAACATCACACCGCACTCCACAGACGTCATACCGGGCTCTCTGTTCATTATTCTCGAAGGCACGGACATCGGAATGCCCGTTTCGTCATTGATATAGTTGGCCGTAAGACTGGAGGAATTGGGAGAATTCCGATTGTCGCTGAACAGCAAAGATCGACAACATATCCAAGTGTTCCGTCGAGGCTCAGGGGATAACTCCACAACGGTTCTTGGCATCCCACTCGACCGCACAGGACTGGGCGACCATAGCCCTGATTATACCCGGCTGGGGCATCGGGGCTCATAACCCCGCGAAAACGTGACTGGCTCAGCCCCCGCCTGTAGGCTCTGACCCAGTAGGCCGAGTCGTACCAGTCCCCGCACCGAGACGATCATCTACCATTCGGAAAGGCTAGATACGTTTTGAATGGTCGACATAAACCCAGATTAGCCCCGCTTTCAGCTCCATCACACCGACCGCTGCCGAGAAAGCCGCTTGACAATGACGCCTGTGGCTGCTTGGCTGGGGTTTGCCACTTTGCCTTAAGGGACCTGATATAGCCCAACAAACCGGAAAGCCTCGGGTAACGCTGCTAGCAGACTCGATTCAGCAGCTACTGTACCCTTTATAATTAGCAGGCTGATGTAATGGTCTTTACATCTGTGATTTCTACATCCCGGTTTTGCTGCGCCCTTCTTAACTCTCTTCCAACCCTCCTCTGCCCAGTATTACACGATACCTCTCCCTCACACCTCTTCCCTCGTCCCACCACACAACCAATTTCCCTTCACGATCCACTCGCCACACTGTAACTCCCCAATCGGCACATACTCGCAAGGGCCTAGCATCCTCTGCGGCCCGTCCTCCTCCTCGTCCTCGGCCCACGTCACCCACGTCGCCCCCCCCGCAGTCGTGCCACTGATACACCACGCCGTCGGTGAGCGTGAAGGGCACGTCGCATGCCCACTCGCCCATTTCGACTATGACCGTGTAAGAGCAGACGGGAAGAAGGCGATTTCGAGGTCATCGGGCTCGCCAACGCGCGCGCGGCCGATGTAGATTGGCCCCGAGGGGGTGGGTGCTGTTCCTAGTATCCTTACTCCGGACTGGGCGGGGGGTGGTGGGCTGCTTGGGATTGCCTATCTGGAGTGCCAACACTGGTGACTGCAGACGACTGGGAGGTTCGGCTGAGGTTGCGTGATGCTGCTGGTGGCGGGAACGGTGAGCCGGTTGTGTCTGCGGACGATGTCGAGTGGGAGCGGTTGGTGGTAGGTCGGAGATGTCTCGCCGAGGAAGTGAGAGTGGCGCGGTCTATTTCGGTGTCTGCCTTGTCTGGGTTGTCTGCCTTGGTCTGGCTTGTTGGTATGGCTGATGATGCTGACGCCTGCGTCCCGCCAGATGCGTCTAGGCTGCCTGTCATACTGGCGCTGCTGCCGCGCCAGCCAGTTACCTTTGCGCCCGACCGTGAGCTGGAGGAGTGGACAGACTTTAGCGCTGATAGCGATGCGGTACTTGATATTCCCGGGGGTTCGGTAAGGCCCTCTTGCCCTCGGTGTGCAACCAAGATGCGGGCAATACCTCCGCCTAGGCATCCAACAACTAGGAGAATGGCCAACACAGCCAGCCAGATCCAAATCTGCCTCCGGCAGGACCCGCGATGGGTTCGGAGGTCAGCTTTGACGTGACAACTGGAGTCTGTCTCGTCGCATCCCGACCTCCCTTGCTCCACGTCTATGACGTCGGGCTGGCTAGAGGAAGAAGCCTACGCCGGAGTAGACACCTCGGGCAAGTTCCAGTGGTCGCATGATTCGGGTAGGTCTGAGTAGGAATTTGCGTGAGAATGAGCTGGGCTCGCGGCGCCTTGGAGGTGAATCTGGCGGTCCATTCTATCCAGGCATGGGTAGCTCAAATTCCCCTCGCATCAACAACATGGTCACAGACCCAACGTCATGGCGGACGCGGAGCTGGCTCCATGATTTCATGTGGTTCATGTGGTTCATGTCCCCTGTTGACTCCCTCGACTCCCTACCCCTGTGGCAGAGATAGGGCCCCTAAAGAGGGCTGAAGCTGACTCAGTGGCTTGCATGAGGATTACTTCGATGTTGAGATGGTGTTGTTGATAGGGAAGGATGGTCCGCTGCGCCGCAGCCCTTGTGCATCCGACGGCCCCCAACATTAGTGAGTCTAGGCTAGGTAATCGGCGGAGATTGCGTCGCCAGATCCAGAACCATGACCGATGGCGCAATGTATTGGCGGCTTGCGTGAAGGGCTCGGATTCGCATAGCAGTTGGTCGATATGACACCCCGTTATAGCAAGTCGGGGAGGCTGCGAGAAGGCATCAGCTTACAGATCGAACTTCGCGTGCGAAATGCAGAGCCTGAGAGCACCCGAATGTTCCTGGTGTCAGACTTCGGAAATAGGCAAGCCACTTCAGATCCAGCCTCAGCGTGGGTGTCTGCAATGTCGGAAAATGACATGGTGAGGTAATTATTGAGGAGCGGGTCATGATTGATCCAAGTGTACTGTGTGAGCAGAGAACTGCGGGGTTCAATTGTAACTTGGATTGTTTGATTACTGTATGACGCAACATTCAAATTCCGCCATCTCACCTCACACCGACACCAAATCATAATCTCATGCCGCAAACTGCTTATCAAGGATGGCCGCAGAACTTCACCTCCCGCACCAGCTCACGGGAGCGAACAAGAGTCTCACTGCCCAATGCCACTGCAAATCTGTCCACTTCATTGTCACGGTCCCGACATCCGCCCTCCCCCTCCCCGTGCACCTCTGTCACTGCCGCATCTGCCGCTATACCCATGGAACCCTCTGCACCTTCCACGCTCCGCTCCCTAAGGGCATCGAGCCGCAGTTCATCGCGCCGTCCTCGATAGCCTCCTCTCTTACGGGCTATACCCACGCGGGCGCAGCTGCTGAGCGCTTCTTCTGCCGCACATGCGGCTGCCACGTCGGCGACCGCAACCTCAAGCCTGACCCGGAGACGGGCAAGCCCGAGTGGCACGTTGCCACATCCATCTTCAGCAGCCATGGTGAAGACACCTTCCAGATCCGCACTCACATCTTCACGAACTCTGCCGGCGGCACTGACGGTCCCAACCTCGCCGCCTGGCTGCCGCGCATCAACAACCGCAACATGCACATCTGGAACCCCGCACCCAACGACCCTAAATACCCCCTTTCCCCATCCCCACCATCATCGTCGCCGACCGAGCAATCCGGGTCTAAAGGAGAAAAAGAAAAAGACACCAGCCGCCTTCAAGCCCAATGCCATTGCGCCGGCATCTCCTTCACCATCCCGCGCCCAACAGCTTCCGAATCCACAGACCCGTTCCTCTCCCGCTTCCTCCACACCACCCCCACTCCTACCATTGCCAACGAACCAACCCCCCAGGAAGCAGGACATCAAGAGACAGCCAAGCGGGTGGCCACGTTGTGCCTCTGCGCCGACTGCCGCCTGACGAGCGGCGCGCATGCCGTCCCCTGGACGTTTGTCCCCCGCGGCGGCATCCGGCCCCGGCTGCCCGCCGACCTCGCGGGGGACGACGGATACGGCACGCTCCGCACGTACCGCTCCTCGGACAGGGTCACGCGCGGCTTCTGTCGGGTGTGTGGTGCCACGGCGCTGTATATGGTCGATGACCCCGAGAGGGTAGCTGCGGCGTCTGGGGAAGGGAAGGCGGGGGAGGAGGATGCGGCGGTGGTGGATGTTGCGGTGGGATTGTTGAGGAGCAGTGAGGGTGAGGGTGAGGGCGGGCCGGCGGCGGAGGGGTGGTTGGCGTGGCGGACTGGGAGGTTGGCCGGGTGGGAGACGGGGAGGGAATTCGATGCCGGGTTTGCGGAGGGGTTGCAGGATGGGCTGGGGCAGTGGGCGAGGAAGAGGTATGGGCGGGTGGAAGACTTTGAGATTCCCAAGCAGGTGGCCGAGTGAATCAAGTGACTGGCCGGCCGGCGGTTGATGTTCAGGGCGGCCGGGTGCTCTAATTACTTGGTGTGATCTACACTAGAGTATGCCGATTAACAATGCTGGTAACTCTCATCTACAGAGAGGATTCTGGGTATCCGTACAGTACAGCTCATGACACTTCCGCAGTCTCGTCCTCACGCTGTCTCAATGTTTTCACCATGTCCATCATGTCCTCTGGCTCTGACGCCCCGGTTCCATGCCGTTCGTGACCGTCGGGTGCAGCTCGATGGCCTCCTCCGCAGCGTTGTTCTCACGTGGGTGATTCCATTGGTGTACTACGGCTGGGTGTCGGTATGGAATATGCACTGCGTCGTACGGAGGCGGCGGGTCGGTGACCCCGGCCACGGAGCTTGTGACGGACGAGTTTCCCTTCATTGCGGCCTCCAGCGTCTCGGCTTCTTTCCGTCTCTGGCGGTCGCGATAGGCGCAGAGCCCGGTGGTGATGGCGAAGAATGCGAGGACTGATAGTATGATTGCTCCGAGAATCCCAGGGGAGAGGGTCGCCCCGCCGCGGCCTTCTCTTGGTCCACCTCGGTTGAACGGCCCGGTAGAGGAATCGGTCGTATCTGTCTGGTTGCGAGACGTGAAGGGTGGGCCCCCAGCCGTGTCAGGCATCTGTCGGCCTTGTATGGAGGGGATGACACTGTGGATCCAGCCGTCTGCGCCGCCTAGCGGAATCGACGGCATGTTGAAGCTCGAGTGGGTTTGTGTCGGGTCCGGTTCTGAAGGGATCTGACAATTACCGTTTGACCGAGCGCTTCATAGAGTATGACGGGCCCCTAGAGGGCCGTGGAGGATCTAGTCAAGTTTTATAGTCCGGGCTTTTCAAGCCGCCTAGCCCGCCCGTCTCCATCCCGGTGGTCCACGTTGTGCGCCCGACCGCCGCGCCAACAGACATGGGCGTTTTAGCTATGCCTGAATTGTCCGTCGAGGCCGCTAGGAAAACCACGGGGCTGGTTTAGTGGCCGGCAGAAAATGCCGGGATACCGGACCTGGCTACGACAAAACGAGAAACGCTCGTTTGTTTTACAGAATTGGCTTCACCTGGGGCGCCCCGAATCCTCGCCCCGGGAAGGCTGGATTGTCCATACCCACCCTGCGGAGCAACATGATACGATGCCACTTTGCTTCGGCGCCGAAGCCCGCAGATAGCGCCAAGAACCACCGGAAGCCCTCCACCTGCTTTGTCCGTAGCGAATAAGCGTCCGCCGTGAGCAAGATGGCGGTCGGTAATTGGTGGGTACGATACGCTGTGTCGCTCTTTTGTAACTTAGATTCCGATCGATGGTCACGTTCGGGCTCGTGCAGGTAATCCGCTGGCCACGCATGGTGGGGATACAAACTTCACGAGTTTTCGCCTCCACATGTAATGAACAATGCTCATATTATCAATGTTTATTCGGCCATCTGAATTTGATTTGTCTCTGTAAAGGTTTGAGACCTGTGGCTTCTATCCAACGACTCTAGTAGCTCATATCGATTATGCGGTGAGGCAGACGCGTGTTCAACCTCCTAACAACATTGGCCGAGTTGATCGGGATCCACGGTGCCACCTCGGGCCCGAAAAAAAACTCGATACGCGCGATATCCGACTTCTGGCCTCCGCTCCTTGTGATATTCGGTAGGCTACAAATCGGCCTCGTCCATGTTTCGAACGAAGAGCATGAACCACTTGACCGAGTTGATGTGGTTCATCACGCTGACCTTCTCGTCGACGGTATGGATTGCCCCCAAGCCGGGTCCGTCCTCGGGGTCGAAACCGGGCGCGAAGCGGAAGATGTGCCTGCTCAGGTTCCAGTAGTACCGCGTGTCAGTGTTGCCTGTCATAATACCCGGTGTGACAATGATATCCTCGCCGTACACGGCGCGGACTGTGCCGGCGAGAATTGTAAACGGGCCTTTAACAGACGCATCAGATGGCGCAACGGGTGCGACTTCGAGCTCGTGTGTCGATCGCTCGAGCATGATGGATGATGGTTCTTCCTTTCCGTCAAATGCGTGAAGCGTCAGGTTGTGCTTCTTGGCCACGGCCCCAGCAACCAGTGTCAGTCGGTCTTTGACAACTTGGGTAGTCTCGCCGATGTTGATGCGATGGTTGACTATAACAGTGACCCGCTCCGGCAGAGCATTAACCTTGATCCCGCCCGAGATGACATCGACGGCCTGCGAGGTCTGCATGAGGTACTTGATGTCTGGGCCTTGCTTGGCAGCTTCAATCGCTAGATAGTCGGGCTTGGCCTTACAGGTGCCGCGGGGGGCAGATGAGCCTCGCCGTCCTAGCAGCTTCTTCAACTTCGTAGGGAACTCTGGTGAGTAGGCAGCACCACATTGGAGCTGAGCGTAGTAAGGATTCTCGTCCACCAGGCGGGTCTGGTACTGCTCAGCTTCGATCTTGGTGATCAATTCGCTGAGGATGCCGATGCTTGTGTGGTCGGACGGAATCGATGAGTGGCCACCCGGTGTCCGGACTGTGATGTGCACGTCTGTGTAGCCCTTCTCGGCTGTGCCCGGCTTAGCGAAGACAGTCCCCCACGTCTCCTCGAAGCCGCTGCCTTCATCGACGATTGCTGCAATACCATCCTTTCCGTAGCGCTCCTCAATGAATGCAGCCAGTCGCGCAGCCCCGCGAGTGCCCGCGCACTCCTCATCAAAGCCAAAGGAAAGGAGGATTGTTCGCTTAGGCTTAAACTCTGCCTCAAGAAGCAGCTCAAGTGTCTCCATCAGGGCAATGAGCTGGTTCTTGCAGTCACTGGCGCCACGCCCCCAGATGTATTTTCCATCATAGGCACCACTCCACGGCGGGTAGGTCCAGGAATCGACTGTCTCGGGCGGGACCGGCACCGTGTCCTGGTGAGCCATGAGAAGAACCGGCTTCAGCGACTCATCCCCACCCTTCCACGTGTACAGCAGGCCATGCGTGTTAACCTTCTCAACCAGGAGCTTCTCGTAGATGAGAGGAAATGTCATCTCCAGATATTGATGGAAGTCGTAGAAGACATCCCACCTCGAATCCTCACCGATGGGGCCTAGATCATCGAAAGACTCGGTCTTGACGCGGACAGCGCTTGAGAGGCGGGCGATGCTGGCATTTCTAAAAGCAGCGCCCGAGATACGGTCGTACAGTTCATCGAGTACGGGTTCATTGGGGGGGAATAAGGAATCGGGCTGGCTGCATCTTGACTTGAAGTCGGCTTCCCGGTCCAGCAAAAGCTGCGGGATCACGCCGTCAAAGACGGTGAGCGGGGTGATGTTTGGCGTAACCAAAAACAAAATCAGTAGAAGCGCGACCACTACCAGCGCAAGACATCTTTTGCGCGACGCTTTGTAACCATGTGAGGGATCTGCTGCCAACGGCAGCGCTGGGTTTACCGTTGACTTCATTTCGTGGCGGTTGACCGGATTGCGACGGGTTTGTTGATGTTTCCGGTGCTTGGCGAGGTTGGGTTGAGGGGTTGGCGGTGACGCAAGGTACAGTATTGTACAATTCTGTACAATACCGTGGCAAAGCGACAGGGCTGACTTGGTGGGGCTGACTTGGCCTGAGGCGGGGTTCCTCGGGTACCACCAAGCCGAGCCATACGTCCGTTCCACACCTTCCTTTCTGGGCCGCACCTAATTGCTCTATTGGTTGCGCGTTAATGCATAAGATTCGTCAACTACAGGTACGCACCGCCTATTGCACTTCAGCCCATTCAGAGCCTGTACGAAATCAATTCATAAACCTCGGTAAAATCCACGGATGATCTCTTGAAACCAGCGAGCCTCACCATAGACTTGCACATTCCTATTCCCGCTTGTCTTGCGTTTAATGCCGAGCTTGAACATACTGGTCCCTGCTGGGCACGATTGAAGGAACGAGTACCACGGCTAGCCCACTGCAGGGAAAGCCACTAACGAGAGCGGTTGAGAGCAGTGGGTTGCGAAGAGGGAAAAACCCTTTGGACGGTTCCCTTGCTGTTGATTTTCCACTCCGCTCTCGGCCTTCCTGTCTCACTCGGTTCTCGATCCCTGTTTGGTGCCGAGCCGTGGTCTTTGGTTGTCGAGCATCAAGTATGGTCAAGGTACTGCAGCTAGGTTGCAGCAATTCATGAGTCCAGTCGATCTTCGGATTCCCAGCCGTAGACTCGCCGGAAAGCATGATAAAATTCCGGATTCAAGCCAGCAGGCCGAGAACAATTCAGCGGAAAATACCGACAGGCCCTTTGCTGTCTTTGGCTTCCACGTAGCAGAGAAAAGAGCACCCAATCATAATGTTACCATCATTTGGGCATTGTGGCCAGTGCTAAAAACGCAAGTTTAATATTGGTATGCTATCGTAGTGCCCAGCAAGGTGCCATTATAACCATATTAACTGCGCGCTTGATCGCTGGAGTGTCTGACTAATAATTCACACCTCATAATTCTCAACGCAGAGGGCATGGTGTCCAGGCAAACGCCAATAACTCCGTCCCGTACTAGGGCGGTAGTAAAGAGCGCGCTCCGTCATCCAAAAAGCTCCCTTTCCTGCCCCAATTCGACTATTTCGCAAGACTGACCACCACTTTCTGGCGTGGTAGAAGGTTTGCCAAACGGGTTTCTAGAAAGGGCACTGGAAAGTGCCAAAATATTCGTACCGGTCGTGATATGAGCGTATGTGGAAACCGTTGGATATGGATTATGGCAGCACAAACTCGGGCTCTAGCTTCTTCAACTTCCGGGCGTACCCCTGGAGTTCTCGATGATGTGTCTTCGGTCGTTCTCAAACTTGGCATAGTCAACCGGCTGCGCAACTCTGTCTAGCCGCTCCTGGCATTCGACGACGGTGCAAGGCTCTCGATGGATGTCCCGGAGGATTTGCTGCAGCTCAGAGTCCAGGGCATTTTCCTTAGCCATTGCTTCTTTATTACATTTGCCGATAAGTTGCTTGACCTCGTCCATGACTCGATCAACCCGCCGCCTAAGCTCGCGCTCGCTTTCCAAAGAGCCGTAGATCGCTCGCAACCTCACCTGCACCTCAACCGAATCGAGCGTCTTGGGCCACATGGCTTCTGCCCAGGCCGTCTGGCATGCCCAGCACTTGAAGGGGTAGCTTAACACGTACGACGCCATCGGCGTGAGCCCCATGCAAGACTGGCCCGTCTGCGTACCCCAGCAGAGTTGAATATAGTGTAGATCTGCTCGTAGGCCGTCATAGATAGCAGTGAACTTTTTCCCGTTCCTGGAGATGCACCTGCCTTGGCACGTATAAAATACGTCGACCGCGTAACACATGTTGCCTAATTATTAGTGGTGGAGAGGAATGCGGGAATGGTTGCGCAGTGCCGGCAGCTTTGCTTGCATCTTGATCACCAAGCGGTTTGCATAGCAGAGGCCCACAGCAATCACCCGCCATACTTATAATTAACATTTTAGAGAACCGTTAAGTGCAACGCGTGGTTCATTGTGCTACCACAAACCGCAACGTGGCAGCAGCCGTTCATTTCCAGCGGCTTTTGGATCTGCTGACCATCCGTGTCACAATCTCGCGAGATTCTTTCTTATCCTGCTTTCTCGCTCGGCGGTGAACTTTTCGGTCTGGGTTAGAGGTGGGAGTGAAACCAGGCCACCACGGCTCGCCACGGAAAACGCCACGCTTTCCCCACGGGGAAGCCTGGGCGGTGAAATTAAGCAATTTTGTGCAGATCCACCACAGCGTGTCTCTCTGGTTCGCTAGAATGAGGCGCGCGGCAAATCCTTGAGCACGCGAGCGATCTTCTTGCTGACGAGACTCAGATGGGAACTGAACTATTGCTGCCTAAATTGCAGGTAGTGTGATGGATGTTCATCCGATGGGTTAGGTGCACTGAGAGGACTTCTGGGTAGCGCTGTATTTTCGAGAATATGCTGTCATACTGTAATTAGAGAACCCGGCCGAGACATGATAACATGCGGGGCGGGTAGCCCCGCGTCAGGGAAGAGAACCATCCACGTGAAGTTACTACAGTAGTGATCACGGAGTACTTGAGGCCTAGAAGGGTTCATATACCCTTTTCAGGTATCTCTCTAGGACGTAACGCTTGCCTGTCTTTTGCGGGCACTCGAGGATTTGACCTGGGCTGTCTCAATAAAACGATTGCCTCCCGCGTCGCGGTTTCTCAATTTCTCCAAGTCATTTTTCTGCGGCTGACGGCGAGCGCGCGTGAGGGTTAGATCGCGTCAATATCCTCTAACGCCCCGCTCCTCGAGTGCGCCTGACGTGCGCCCCCCCCAGTCACTCGCTTATTGGTAACACCGTGCTCGACCTGATGACCTTATCGGCGAGCAGCCAACACACAATTGAGGAGCTATGGTTGGCTGCTTGGGACTATTCTGTTTTCCCGAGAAGAAGAGGCCCGACAACGCAACCGGTACCCACGAGAAGCCGTCGCGCAATGCACCGCCTTTAGATGCCACCACGTGCGCGCCGGCCGGCTCCCCAACCCAACCGGATGTGCCCCCGGCATATTCGCGCTACTCCGGCCGGACCGTCCCCACATGCACAAACCCGGTCGATAACGGGCCCAAGTCCAAGGAAGAGAGCACCGACAATTCAGAAGAGGCTGAGCGCCGGCGGCAAGCAGAACGGGAAGAGCAAGAGCGGCGGTACTTTTTCCAAATGTTATGAGCGGGCTATCTGCATTGGAGCGGCGACAGCCGTAACACGCAGGAATGCGGCAACGCGCGCAGCATCACGTGTGCACAGAACAACCAACCGGACCGTTGCGACAAGTCCTACACCTTCACGGGAATTATTTGCGCGACAACGCTCCCCGATCCCGATCAGGAGCAACGTTGTCTCGATCCACGGTTGGCCCGCGCCACTCGTCCCCGGTTATTAGAAGCATCTTGTGAATCTCAGATCCTGGTTAGTATGACGGATAGGCTGGCGGACTAGCGCAATCGGACACGACCTTCGCATGTGGCTTGCGGCGGTATTGTGCTATTTTTATTGGGTATTCGGCCGGGCTGTCGTTCTTCGGTCGCATCGAGGGGTGATCAAGGTAGATTCTTGGTCGCGGATTTCGGGGCGGATGATCGAGCCCATGTTCAACCCAAGTAAGGGACCTTTTGTCGTGGAGTTCTTGACGGAGATTCGAGGTTGGTGTCCGTTCGCGGACAAGGTTCGCATCGAGTCCGGGTGGGAAATGGGCGATGCCAACAAGGGACACCCAAGAACTGGCGGATGCAAACGGTCGAATGTAGGGAAAAGGTTACTCATGGCGGAATGCCAACACGTCGTTTCTGGATAAACCACTGGCTAAGGTGGCCGGCGCGACCCGACTTAAGCGGTGGAGCTTGTGATCTATCCGTGTTACCTAGGGCAGCAGCATCGTGAAATTTGACACCGGGGAAAAGACAAGCATGCACATCGAGCTCGCCCCGAATTGACCAATAAATGCGAGGATTTGGCTGCCAATCACCTTGCGCTCTGCAAAGTGCGGTCGGAATGAACCATGCCGGCCCATTGGGCTGCAACGGCATTGTCGTATGTGAGGCGGAGATGAGGCTGTCGATGCTGGTGACGGTTGTGGGGCTGTGAGCCGGGTGGGTTCTATGCATGTGGGGGTCAGATGACGGGGAGGCTGGCCGTGATGGGAACCGGCCGAATGGCTCTCTCTCGATCCTGACAGTACGAGGACCTGCGCAGTGGGGGCGAGGCGGTGTATAGAAGGACGAATGAATGAGGGAAAGGGTTCAGCCTCGGCTATAGACGGCGACGGACAGGTTCGATGGCATCGAAAATCGAGGACATGGAAATGTTGAATCCGAGGCCGATACCGACGTGGCACGGAGGCGAGATTGATCCAGCCAATTTCGGAGGACGGATGCTCCCGGCTCACGGTGGGTGCGGCAGGCTCGTTCGGGCTGCGACGGGGCTGCCCTGAGGCCCCTAGCCCCCGTTATCATCAATTGGCATCAGCAATGGGTGCCAGTTGGCCATGCGTCCGGTCTGGGCTTTGGGCGCTGGCGCTGCGGGCCCAAATCCTTGGCTAGAGGCACGGCCCGCAACGCGGTTGGCGGAGAGCCGGGCGAGAGACGGTAAGACCCAGCTCACCGGCGCCGACGGCCGGGGGTATGGAGGTGCAGTGGAACAAATTGGGTGTCAGCGGTGGCCAGTCACGGGGAGGACGTTATGCAGGCTGAAGGGGGTTGAAGGTCTGAAGATTCTGAAGGCGTCTTGCACGCTGGCTGCGTCTCCACTGGCCACTGAGCTGGAGGTTGCGGAGTCTCATGCGCCTGGTGGGCCCAATCAGCGCCAAGTGCAACGCTGCGACAAGAGCGTTGGCGATCGGTGCTGCCACGTCAAGAGCCTCGATGGAGCCCCATCAACGACAACCAGACGACAACCGGCCAGCCCAAGCCTGTTTCGAGCCAAGCCGCTGCAGATTGGCGAGGCGGAAGGCCTTCCAAACCATGCCGGAATTTTCCCTGCAGGCGCGTTGGTTGGATGCCGGGCTTGGGCCCTGGTGCTGCTGCCACATTTGGCATGCTATGATGGGCCAGAGAGCAGGTGGAACCCCCCCCATCGAGATGAACCACTCCTGCACCCGTCTGCGCTCCGCGGCTGCCTTTGAGCCCAATTGACACGCACAATTTGCCAGAACTGCCCAAGTCTGGTGATCTGTTGTTTCTTGGTGATTGCTTGATTGCTTGCGTGGTGACTCAATGCCAGCCACCCCGAGCTTCCAATTCCTTTCTCCCCCCCTCAGCCTCCCCTCGCCCCCCCAGTCGTCATCCGATGCCTAGTTCGAGGTGGGCGGTCCACGGCCATTCTCACGGTATATAGCCAACAGTGTGTCGTCCAATTCCACCGCCGCACACCATCCCCTCACAAAGATTCGCTCCAAGATTGGACGCCCAGACCATCGTGACCCCACGATAGCGTCAAATCATCGTACCTCTACCTAATTAAGAGCCCTTATTGGCCCTTTTCTTTCCTTCCCTTTCCTTCTTTCTTCTCCTCTTCCTCCTTTCCCTTAATCTCCCCCCTTCCTTCTCTTTCATCCCTCTTTACCTCGCCGTCCCATCGAGTCCCGGACGGCCCGCCCAAACTGGCTACCGCAAGAGTTCGCAGTTCTTCTTCCTACGCCACCAGCACCAGGCCACCTGCGGCTCCAACCGCATCTAAGCCGAAGATGGGCTCTCACGTCGACGCCGACCCCACCCAGGCGGTCGACGGCCTGGTCCGCGCCATCCGTGACCTGACATCGGACCCCAACTACAAGCTCGTGGCCGACGTCTTCAGCGAGTTCCTCTACGTCAAGGAGCAGAACAACAAGCTCTCCAGTTCGCACCAGGTCGTCCTAGAGGAGTACCGGAAGTTCCGGAACGACCTCGAGGCGCAAAAGGCCGAGCTCGACAAGGAGAAGCAGGAGCTAGAGCTCCTCGTGCAAGAGAAGGTCCAGGAGATTGTCCAGCTCAGTGCCGCCAGGACAAGGTTAGAAGGCGATCTCGAGGACACACAAAAAGCCCTCGACGAGACGAAACAAAATGCCGCTGAGGCTGCCGAGACCGCCTCCCGGGAGTTTGCCGAGATGAAGGCCGCCAAGGAGGCCGAATTCGCAGAGATGAAGACGACCAAGGAGACCGAGTTCGCTGAGATGAAGACAACAAAGGAGACCGAGTATTCCGAGATGAAGGCCGCGAAAGAGGCCGAATATGCGGAGCTGAAGGCTACGAAAGAGGCCGAGTATGCCGAGATGAAGGCGACCAAGGAAGCTGAATATGCTGAGATGAAAGCGACCAAGGAGGCTGAGTTCGCAGAGATGAAGACGACCAAGGAGACCGAGTTTGAAGAGATGAAGACGACCAAGGAAACAGAATTCGCTGAGATGAAGGCGGCCAAAGAATCCGAGTTTGCGGAGATGAAGGCCACCAAGGAAGCCGAGTTCGCCGAGATGAAGGCCAACAAGGAAGCCGAGTTCGCTGAGATGAAAGAGACCAAGGAGACTGAGTTTGCTGAGATGAAGGCCGCTAAGGAGGCAGAGTTTGAGGAGATGAAGACTACCAAGGAGGCCGAATTTGCGGAGATGAAGGCCACCAAGGAGGCCGAGTATGCTGATCTCGAGGCTGCCAAGGCCGCTGTCGAGGAGGAGAAGAGGCTCGGTGAGGAGGCTGCTGCCGCTGCCGCTGCCAAGGCCGCAGATGAGATTGCAGAGCTTACCGAGGCCAAGACTGGGCTCGAGGAGGTCAAGGCTAACAACGAAGCTGAAATTGCCACGCTCAAGGGCAATGTCGCCGACCTCGAGGAGGCTAAGGCTGGTCTGGAGCAGGTCAAGGCTGACAATGAAACCGAGATCGCTTCGCTCCAGGAGAAGATCGCAACCCTGGAGGGCGAGAAGCAGAAACTCGAGGAGGACCTCGAGACGGCGAGACAGGAGATCACCTCCCTCAACGAGACGCTCGTTCAGAAGAACAACGAGATCGAGAGCCTGCAGGAGTCTCTGCGCGCCGCTGAGGAGCAGATCGCCTCGCTTCAGCAGACTGTTGAGGAGAGAAATGCTGAGATCGAGGACCTGCACGGAAAACTCAAGGCCGAGAGCGAGCGGGCCGAGAATGCCGAGGCGCACGGCCGAGACCTCCAGGCGCGGTTGGACGACACGGAGCAGAACCTCCACGTTACGAGTGGAAAGCTCGCTGACCTCGAGCAATACCGTATCGTTCTGCACAGCGAGAATGATGACATCTAGTAAGTCATGATCCGAGAATCCCCTTCTAATCGGCCGACTGTGCGTAGCTGACACATTCCCCAGCGTCACTGTTCTGGATAAGATCTGGACCACCATCGTCACCCTGGTGGAGGGCACCTTCCGACCGGATATTGACGACATGATTCTGAATGACCCGTCTTGCTGGACCAATCTGCGCAACTCGCCCTACCTCAAGCACGCCACGCAGCTCCAGATCCCGCTTCCGCAGTCTAACACACCGGCAGCCAAGGGCATGCGCATCAGCGCCGTGCTAGCCGTGCTCTCGCGGGCAATGCACAAGCATCTCTTCCGCCCCGTGTACCTGCTCGATGACGACGACGAAAACTTGGTCAAGTTCCTGCGTGCCTTGGAGGACGAGGACCCGACGCGCGAGGCGCACATGCGCTCTACGCTCATTTCGATGATGCCGGAACGGCAGATGGAGCAGGGTGCGCGGCGTGTCAAGATGGTGGTGCGCGAGGTGTCGTGGCTCGTGCAGCACCTACTCAGTGCGCTGCAGTTTGAGGCCTTCTGTTCGGGTCTCGAGGCAGCGTGCAAACTGGCCTGTGAGCAGTGGATGCGCATCCAGCTCGCGCAGATGAAGATTGAGCCTTACTTTGGTCCGCCGTACGACGACTTCGACTGGCAGGTGCTGGAACTGCCCGAGTTCGCCGAAGCCGCCGAGGGCGGCCGGGACGGCCGCCACACCGACGAGCCGGATGACATCATGGACGACAGGCTCGAGACGGTCGAGGCCACCGGGACACCGTCGGAGATCGCTGGCGCGGCGGACGCGGCAGACTCGTTCCACGCATCGGAGCACAGTCACATGGACGACATGATGGAGGGAGACGTTGACCCCGACGAGATCCTCCTCGTTGTCTGGCCCAGCATGTGCTGTGTTGAGAATGGCGAGCTCATGTCCATGACGCAGGGTCTCGTCATCTCCAAGGAGCAGGCGCGCCCGGCGCTCGAGGAACAGCGCTCGCGCTCCCGCCTCATCCCACGCCCTGGATCACGCCGTGCCCGCACAATGTCGATGCCGGGCGGTGGCCACCAGAGCAGAGGAAGCAGCCCGCGGGGCAAGCCGGCGCATTTCCTTTCGCACGCAATGGCGGCATCTGAGATCAGTGGACCCGATGACAACTAAAGGTGTCAAAGCACCAGGAGCCGAGCAGAAACCCGGTGACCTGAAATCCGGGCGTAATGGAAGCGGGTTCAAGTTGAGTCGGCCGATCTTGTAACAATCTCCCATCGAAGAGTCATTACTTCTTTCCTCTCATTTCTCGTTCCTTACTATTCTCGTGCGGCCGTGGCCTTGGGTGGGTGGAGCGGGACTGGCCACGGCGTACTAAAAGTTTTTCTTCCGGCTTGTACAGATTGGTGTGTCGAGATGAGTTGACGGCCTAGACTTCTGCATTTTCCGATTTTCTTTTGTATCTAATACGCATGGGCGGCGGGTATCGGCAGCATAGCAAGCGCGGGATGAACTGGCGACGGGATCGGGGTTCGGGTTCATTCACCGGGTTCGGATCGGGTCGTTGCAAAGAATTGGGTGCACATAATTAGCGCTGGAATCGGTAATACGACAACGGGAGATTGACTTGATGAGAAATACACGAAGAGGATTGTATTTTGTCATGCATTGAGCCTTGCGTTTGCGTTGAGGGACGAAGTGCAGTACTAAGACATTCGGGATCGGTACCCATCCCCTTCCTTGGACAAGGTCCCCTGCCACGCTTGGAAGTTTTCAGCTGTCATCTCCCCCACACCCCTTTTTTTCCGCGCCTCAACGGTTCTGAATAATTACGGTAAGCTTGTTGCTTGCCACCCGATGAGGAGCACAACTCCTATCACTTCGAACTACGTAACAGCATCCTAGGCAATAACCTACGGGGTGCATTAATCCACGGGTAAATCTTACCACGGGTTGGTTGAGTAGATGTAACCTCAGGGTGCTACCAAGACGCTCATGCCGCCATATGCAACAGGAAGAATTTATCGGCCGGGCTGAGCTCCGGTTGGGATCCTCCCTCTCCGTGCCAAGCCGGCAATCCTCACGGCGCTCCGCCTTTATCGGTTATCCCTTTTCAGGAGAGCAAATGCACCGGCTCCGAACCAAGCCGACAGGGTTCCGAATGAAGAAAATGCAGTCCCAATGTAACTCCATGGCACTTTATATGTGCCTATTTGTCACCCTTTCGGTGTCCTAAGTACTATACAAGCCGTCATCGCCCCCAACCGTCAGGGACGGCCGCAGTTTGACCCCAGATTCCTTTGGGCGCTCCCAGCAATCAGGTGCAACTCCATGTCGTAATCATTTCTAAACGGCCTCGTCGTCGAGTTGTGGTCGCCTGGCCCGTACAACATCCAGGCCGAGAGCGGCCGCACAGTGCCGTGGAGGCTAGCATCAGCCGCCAAGCTAGCGTTCTTGCCCGCCCGGGCGAGCGCCTCGGCGTATCCCTCGGGCGCGCCCTTGACTACCCGCTTGCCCAGGGTGCCGGCGGCCACATAGGCTGGGAACTTCTCCATGTCGCCAAAATCGTGCATAAGGAACGGAGCGCGGGCGTAGCCAGCCGGGAACCTCCTAATGTCATGCATCCCGTAGCCGACGCCGTCCAGCGTCACCACGGCGTTCCCGCCAGTGCCCCACTTCCGCCCCTCGTTGGTCCAGTAGATGAAGCCCGTAATCCACCCGGACACGTCCAGCGGCGAGGCGCCGCAGAACCCTTGCGAGCGCCCAAACACGATCTGGCTCCAGAAGGTCCGGATCTCCTCCGAGTCGGGCTCGTCGAAGCTTTGCACAAACCTCTTGAGGATGGGCACAAGGCGCGCGCGGTACTCCTTGGGTTCGGCGCCAAACTCTGGGAGCCGGTCGAGCCGGCGGAAGAGCTTCTCCCAGTCTTCTTTCTCCCCCAGGAGGGTGACGCTGGGCAGGCCGCAGATGATGCCGCCCTCGTAACGGAAGTAGGCCTTCATGAGGCCCATCATGAGGATGTTGGACGTCATGACGTCGTCGGCCGTGGTCGTCGAGAAGTCGGGCACAATCCAGTCGAGCAGCCAGTC
Source organism: Madurella mycetomatis (assembly GCA_022530565.1). Taxonomy (NCBI): domain Eukaryota; kingdom Fungi; phylum Ascomycota; class Sordariomycetes; order Sordariales; genus Madurella; species Madurella mycetomatis. Next base: position 4,788,917 of record JAJTVB010000003.1, on the reverse strand, counting down.
GGTCTTGACGCGCGCCTGGATCTCGTCCTTGAAGCGCCAGAGCACATCGGTCCAGGTGTAGTCCTCGATGTAAATGACCTCCTGGCCCTCGTGATCGACGAAGATGTCGCGTACCTCTTCGGCGTGCGCCTCCATGTAGAAGTTGAGCTGCGTGAGGATGGTGAACCAAACCTCGTCCGGGCGGATCTCGAGGTGCAGGTGCTCGCCCCAGGCCTGGATGGCGCCGCGGACGAACGAGTCGCCCGAGGGGACGAGCTCACTCGGGTCGGCCCTCTCGATGCCAAGCGGTTCCAGGGTGCCGCTGTACGACGAGAGGAGAACCTGGACGGAACTGTTTGTGAATTCGAGTTCGGCGCTTCTGCGGAGGAGCGAATTGTAGTCGGACGAGCCATTGGTAGATCCGCTAGCCGTCAACGGCAGCGGGTCGCCGCCCGGGAGGATGACCACGCTGGCGCTGGCCTGGCGCAGCGCCAGCGCCAACGTCAGGGCTACGGTGCCAAAGAAGTTCTTTGCTGCCGGCATTATTATGACAAGTAACGGCGTACGTAGGTCTACGCTGAGGGGGAGGAAGCCTGAGCACCTGTAGAGCACGCCAGAAAGGGGATCGTAGCGCTGATCTTATAGAGGCAGCCCTGAGGCACTCCGCACTCCTGTCAGGCGGGAGCCAAGAGTTCGAGGCGAGATGGCGACGTATGGTACATTAACTCGGTGCTCGTATTCCCGAAGGATTCATGGTTCGAAATTCGATTTGTCCTGATGTTGGGTTACAAACGGTGACCCAGCCAGCCAGCCAATATAGCCGGCTAAGTAGGTACATGTGTCGCTCCGCAAAAAGTCCTATTTTTAGTCAAAAGGACAGGAGCCGAACCAGGAACTACTTCCTCATCAATACCGGGCCAATCGTAGGGCATGGTTGAGGAAAATCTTTTGGATTACCTTTACCCTTACCCATACCTCCTAAGCTTTAGACGAGCTTCAAGCGGGCAGCGACTAGGACTACTCATGCGCACTACCTAGATCAGGGGTAGTCTCAAGGAAGTAGCGCATTTTCACGAGCTATGAATGCGGCTTCTAGATGAACACCATTAACACGTCTGCATATCTGTAATTAGGTAGTTACTAAGTACTCTATAGTAATAATACATTTTGTAACTCGAGGGATCCTTCATCCACTAGCACATTCAAAAATCTTAGATCATTTCGCCGCGCAAACTTCTGATTGGAAGTACGGTCGTAGCCAATCATGAAATTTGTGGAAACTCCAAGTTCAGGACCTCAAGGTACCCAAGGAATTCAAAGCGATGAAGCTAGGCAAGCCGTTAGAAAGACAGGCGCACCCAAAGCCACCCCTCACGCCTGTCTAGCGACTGTCCTAGCATGAAGCAGATTCTTTCCGCGTTCATTTCTTCCCAAGTCAACCGCAGTCTGCAGTTCACGCATACATTTCTCCTTGCTATAAGCGTTGCCCGACGTGATTACAGCAGTCAAGTGGTTTGACATGCGCTTGCGGCCCTCACTCCGCTCGAAGGCGTGCATCAATCGCTTGAGCATCGGTTGGTCCATCACCTTCCCGCGATGGTTGTTGTACTCCCAGAAAATGCTCTCATACAGGAGAGTGATCCCCGCAATCAACTTGAGCACCACACTTGCCGTCTGTGGCAGTCAGGAGCCCAAAGATGTTGATGGCCATCAGAAACTGGGCGCCGACTCGATCGAACACTATTACGTTAAAGCAGCCCTGCAAAATGAGGTTGTGGTTCCCGGGGTTCTGGATCAGGGCGCTGTATCCAGGAATGCGCCAGATAGTATTGATAGCAGTGAGGATCTTGGTAAAGGATTTGTAGAGGGCTGTAGCGCCGACAAAAGGAACAAAAGGGACTGAACCGAGGCCAACTGCTCTCCAGAAGATGCGCATACCAACTTCCATTGAGGCTACCAGGGTGTCATGATTAGCCACGTTTTGAAAACGTTGGGGTTGTGAAATGAGACTGTGCCGCACCTTGCAACTTCATGCCAGCTGAATGAGCTTGAGTTGCTATCCACAGAAGCTTGAGGCCGTATTCAAGGAGAATCTCTCGTGTCTCCTTGACGAGCGTGTCCACGCCAACGACCGAGTTTCCCACTGCACCCAAGGACACCGACTCAGTCAGCCTCCGGACCGAATAAGAAAGGCGTGAGCAAGAAAGCTAAGGTAGATAAGCATCTGTCATCACCAGGCCGGATTCCGATGCAGGCAATGGTGACACGATGTCACCTGCCAAAGGTCCCAGACCCTGTCCTTGCGGTTCAAACTAACTAGTGGCTGGCTCCGGCCCACGAGAATGTGAAGTCAACCGCTCCGCTCTTGACTCCCAGCCAGTTTTAGCCCGTCAATAAGATTAAGGTACCCAGCCTGTTCGTTCTGGAGGAACTCCGAAAACATTGGAACAAATGGTCGACTTGCTGGCGCCAACGTCCCCAATGACCAAGATTCGGAACTTGTTGCACGATTCTGGAAGGTCGAGGTGCTCCGCTGGGGGCCTTCTAGGGCGATCTTGGCGGTATCGACATCCTTTTGAACGTCATCGTTGGGGGAGTTAAATCAAGGGATTTTGAGAGCGGCTAATGTGTAAGACATAGTTAGCAATAGATACTGGACTGGCAGCTCTAGAAAGGGGGAACATGAGTAGAGAAGGTTCGGCAAGGCTTGCGAATCTGCAGTGGGAAGTCTTTCCTTTAAATCGAAACGCGTGTGCCGCGTTGCACGCTTCGAGATTCGGTATTACTAAGCCCTTAATGTCCGGTTTCTACAGGCCACAAGAGACAATGTTTGCCGTCGGACGCTTCAACTAGATGGTTGAGGGCCGGGCTGGTGGCACATGCATCTAGCTTGCAGCCAGAGTTGAACAAAGTGACAAATTCGTACGGCAACTGGACGTCATCATGGACCCCCAAATTCAAGGCAGCAAGTATGGTGTTAAATGGAACCGAATTACTGGACATACGACAGCCCAGGCATGCCACGGTAGCACCTGACTATCCCTCCCTCAATCCTCCATCTAGACGCTTCCTCCCAGCCTGGGCCTGGACCACGGGTTTCACTGCATCGCTTATCGGTCGCAGAGACGAGTCTCGTGGTCATTGGATGCCACTGGAGCTGGAACAGACTAGGAGAGGCTATAGAGTTATTACCCAGCTCCCCTTTGTAGCCACATCGGGCGCCGAATCCGACCTGACGAGGAGAAAAATGCCCAACTTAAGCAAACATTATTAGTTCACGCTTATCATATGCACAGAGGATTGACAACAACCACCACACAGCATGTAGCATGTTTCACATCTTTCAATGTAACCCATAGCCTGAGGCGAGCCTTAATCCTACGTCGTTCACCAGCCTTATCAAGTGCAGAAATAATGTATAGCTCCCGTATCATCGCTACCAGGGGTATATCGATACGCCTCCAGCCCGCTGCCTCATCCCGTTTCACTTCATCACCACTCCCTAATTATCTCGCAACCCATCCTCCCCGTCCTCCCACTTGGCCAAGTTGCCCACCCCTCTCTTCCTCATCCCCCTCGTAACCCTCTTCGTAACCACACCTTCCGGAACCTCCCTCCGTCCATTCTTTTGTTCCTCCTCCTTCTCCATCTCCCTCTCCCTCGTCATCGCCTCCCTATCCTCCCGGGCCACCTCGGCCGTCCTCTCGGCCGCGCCGTCCTCCCACCTCTCCAGCTCCCTGAGCGAGACGTGCTCGAGGATCTCAAAGTAGGGCACCAGGGCGCGCGCCGTGGGCCGGTCGGTGTAGCCGACGTAGTAAACGGCTATGAGCTGCGTGTCGTGGGGCGGCTGGTGGTCGAGCAGGCGCCGGGCGAGCATGAGCTTGTCGATGACGTAGCCGGTCGTGCTGTTCAACGGGGGCAGGAGAGAGGGCTTCGGCGGAGGCGGGCCCGAGTTGGGAATGTAGGGACCGATCGTGCTGCGGCTTTTGTCCTTGTCCTGGCTGCGGGTTACTCCGCCGAGCCGCTGCGGCTGCATCATTCTGGGGTTTGATCTGGTCATGGTAATGGCCGAAATTAGCTACAGGGTGATCAATTGGATACCAGGCGGCCGTTTGAAATCGAGGTTTATCGGATCATAGGAAAGTGGTTAGAACAGAGCTGGGTGCGAGAAGACGCTAGGTCCTCTGCATAGCCGACTAAGGTAGGATATGAAATGGGACAGCTACGCACCTTCCGCTTATTTGGTTAGCGTAGCCGTCGACATGATGGTAACAGGCCGATAGCTGCGCTTCAGTTGCGCAAGCGGAATGTTTGTTGTGCTGCTCTTAAGTTGACAACGAGATCTAGGCGAGAGATTAGAGACCATGTATCTAAGACGGACGTGTTGCGGTGTACTAGCAATCGCAGAAGACCTGGCCGGTTTGCAATAAGTTCCAGCTGATGCGGGGGTAGTAACCGTCCTATTGTCGACTCGTTTCAATGGTAGTACTGACGGAGCCAAGTTAGCCCGCGAACCATGCCAGTCTTAAAGATGCCACAACGGTCGGGAGCTATGCCTCGATTATTGCCACGAGAGCGTGCAAGTTGAAAATAATAAAACGCGATGGGGCGAATTTCAAAAGATATGAGTGAATATACTCGCCGAGCCCCACCTCTCCTATGTTTGACGCGCTCTCCCTCTTGCTACAGCGTAAACCAGAGAAAACCAGGGCGCTTCTAAGCTGCTCCCTGACATTTATCTCCAAAAGAGACGGCAAACATTATCCTGCTAGCAACTGTTATAGGCATTACCGCCAAAGCAGTCAGTGCTGAACAATACGCCGGTCGCCAAGTCCTAGACGGACGGACGGAGCTCACATTCGCAGACCAGCAGTTCTCTAGGTGAACTCCAAACACTGGAGGCCTATACTAACACAACGAAATTGACCATCTCACTCCCCATAGTGTAGATACAGCGCTCTTATCTTGTATGAGGCTACCATTGCTTGGGATAGCGGTTGCGCTCAATCCACACCATCACTGAATAGACGGGCAGTGAAATACCACTACTCCGAGAATGCGCATTGATTGATTGAGAAAGGCAAAGGGGCAACGGCTATGGCATACATACCTCACATACGTATGGAAGCCCTGCTCATGGGTTCTTATCTCCGTCCCAACTTGCCATGATTATTCTGCCTCCTAGCTTTGTTAAGTGTCTTTCCCAATGACTTCTTCTCTCTCCAGCCCTGTGGGTTTGACAGCAGCCATGTGCATGTGGCTAACCGGAGAATTGCTGTCGATGAACGGGTTTGGGTCCGAGGTCTGGTCCAAGTTGCCGAGGGTATGGTTGACACCGCGGTGAGATGCTTCGTCCGCCTGGATAGCCGTCAGAACAATAACCCGAGAGAAAAAACGCGGAACGTACCCTTATGTACAAGATCAGATCACGCATTGTCCTCCTACCCTCCGGCATATTCCAATACTTGACGGCAATCTCCGGGATCCCGAAGTCCGGATCCGTCCACCGGGGCAGCAGCCCCCGATCCATTTCCTGGATGCAGCGGGTATACGTATGGACGGCCTCCTCCTCCAGGTAGCCAACGAAACGATGGCAAACCCTCGGGCATATCAGGTAGGCTATGAACATGGTGTTGTAGAAGGTGCCCTGGGCGGCCCACACCATAAACCTCATGAGCCAACCGGGCTTGTACATCTCAAGGAAAGTGAGCAGATGCATTCGCTCGTTGTATGACTCCTCTAAGAGCGTCTTGATCCAGCCTTGGTCAGGCTTGAAGCGTCGGATTGAATGAAGGTGGCGGAGAGTGCCGGCAACAATGCCAGGTACGCCTGCAATGGTTTCGAGGAAGATGAAGCGTACCATCTACGGCAGATGTTGGTAAGATCGTCAGAAAAACCGCAATTAGACAGAAACACCACGCACCCACTGAGACTCCGTCATAGGTCTATGAGTAGTCACCGAAGTCATAGGGTCCTTAGTATCGACTTTGGGCTCTGGGCCCATGCCAGTAACAAAGTCCATGGTCCATCTGAAGTGTATTAGTTATTTAGTCGGAAGTTTCCAAAATTATCGATTGTGAGAACTCGCCTGCAAATCCAGATTACACGCCACGCCACTCGGTCGCCCATGGTGCGTGGCTTCCGGTGGCTAGGCACCACTTCAAGCACCACGTTGTCGTCCCATCCTTTGTGTGGCCAGGTTAGGGGCAGGGAGCCAAAGGCAGTTGTCTGCTTGACCGGAACGGTTTGTTTCGTCCGGGCGGTAAGCGTGCTGACGGGACGGCGGTAGAGTTTGACTAACACCGGATACCCTGTGTCTGCTAGAAGGCCATGGTGAAGTGGTTGCCGAGTTGAACGAGAGCAGGTCACGCGCTCAGGCATCTGAAGTCGCTTGTGTTGGATCCGAAGACGGTATGCCATGGTAGCTGAATCGGAAGCAGTCAATCAGATCTTGTTTTGGAGCTCAGCATAGCCGCTACTTTGGAATGCAGACCGGATTCTGATACTTTATACCGGATCATGTTGGCCGGCTGAGCGTAGCTCTACGATGTCGATGCGTTGTTTGCGGGTGAATCATTGCTGGGCAGCAAGATGACCACCCCGGTAATGGAATGCTTGGACTATGGCTAACACCCGAGCATCACACTCGAAGAGTAAATAGCACGAAAATTGTTCGGGATAGGAGCAGTCATTTCGAAACCACCCTATTCTAATTCGCGGTCATGTGGGTGGGCAGCTACCGAGAAGTAACTGGCCCCCAGGATGTTCTAGACTTGGCTCTGGTAGACGCTAAGATATCTTGGTAATTAGTTGGGAAGAAAGCAGATAACCGAAAAATGAGTCGTAGCGATTGTCCAGTCGGATTGGCGCAAGGCATGGCTTTGTGGACCTCGGGTGTCCGGTGTACGATCCACTTACGGCAAGAAGTGGATTGGAAAGATTAGCACGTTGCGAAACGGTACCTGACACCGGTCTCGGACTGGCTATAACTGATAAATTCGGGCTGTGGGGAACCTTGATGGAGAGTTAGAGAACTGGCACGTGAAGTCTCGGCTATGGTTCGGGTGAGGGAAGCATGCTGTGGACCAACTAGAATTCCCATGTGATTGCCGGGAGGCAATTGGGATTCAATTTCAATAATCAAATACAAAACGGAGGTCCGTAGCATGAATTCATGGAATACGGGCAAGAAGCCGGTGCCATACCCGTCCAAATAAACTACTCTGTCGGGAAACACCGAGCTCCCTAAAAGGAGCTATTAAACACAAGGCCATCTTACAGCCATGATATGCTTTCCTAGCATCCTCGAAGGGTGTGATTTCGTCTAGTCATGCAGCTACACGCTGTTAGTGGAGACTCACCTTACCTCGGTCCTAAAGGAGGATGGCGTGACCTATTTGCACCTTCATATAACCACACCTATGCGGGAAAACGGCAATCTTCATTGGATGAGCATAATTCATCAGAATGTCGATCATGCCCTGTGATGCTAGCCAGCTGGTCCCGCAACCCGCGTTTGATGCCTAATTACCATAGCCAGACAACAACCGTGGACGGCGAGATCGGTCCCTACAGGGCACATCTCCTGGGAGACGATCAGCAACGTAGGAAGTCGAAAGCTGGTTAAATTGACGGCTTGTGGTAGCGAGCTCCACGTGGTTCTGCCCACCCTCGTCCAAATCTGAAACGGTAATGCGCAATTATCATCCTGTCATCTCCTACGGTAACTGAACATTGAATTAATTTACTTCTCCAAGTTTGGCCCTACTGCTCGTGTCGATCCAACATGTGTCGAACCAACGTAGTATAATCCAACCCGTGAGCTGCCGCAAGCGGCACACGTCTCGATGAGCTTGCCCCACACAACCTTCCTCGCTGCTACGTCACGAGCTCTCATCTCCTCCGACATAACCCGGCCCTGGACCGTATATGTGAGAGGATGGCATACTCATCTGGGTTGAGAATTGCCTCTGGCTTGTAGATACGAGTGTTGAAGAGTCGCATACTAGGTTGGCCGACAGCCGGGTTAACCCGAGGAGTCAGGGCGACGGGGATTGATCGAATAACCCAGGGTGGGAGTGTTTGAATGACACGACCCCAGCGCTCCACTTGAGCCGCATGGCTCCGCCTGGACTCGTGTGCCACAATCAGAGTCAAATCGCTTGTTGCTAGTCCGAAGACCAGGAAGAGCTCGAATTTTCATCCCCCTTCATTCAGTTAACACAGTACCACCTCAGCTGCTCGACCACTACTCAGCAGGAGAATGGGGGTTATTCATCGTTTCCTAGCTTAGACTGTATGGCGCAGTGCTGACGATTCCAAATGCTGGTGACATCATGATGCCCGGCTGGGGATCATTTTGTTTCCTGGGTAGATACTAATTATTGCCTGCGCTGGGCGATATGGTTAGGGTATGGCAAAGGTCCCCCTTGTCCCGGGTTCAGCCCCTCTAGTATGCTCGGCAAGACGGCTCAACAAATGGGGTACAACCAAGCGGATCAATGACAATGAAAGCAACGATTTTGGAGCAGCCTACGGAAGCCATAATTATGCGTTCTAAAGCAAAGGCGAGTTGCCCTTGTTTCCTACAGGCGACCGCAAGCGTCGGCTCTTGTAGACCATTCTCAACTCGTTAACTATCTTGCAAGGGCTAGGTGCTTCCTCTTGAGCTTTTGCACAATCAGCCATCATTGTGGGGTCTTCGAGGGTAAGCATGAGATTGTCAGTTTTGAGATCTGGGCTGGACTCGTCAGCGCTTAAATGCTACATCCACGGGAGTTAGGGACCGCATGCTAGGATGAACAACACCCGCTTCTGTATGCAAAGAAATCCAAAGCTAATAGAACCCTGTCTTAGCGTCATCTTCAGGAGTGGCAGGTTGGACGGCTGCGGAGTCAACCGCATCATATCCAATACAGTCATGTGTATGGGCTGCTGAACCAGGCATTGGTGTTTTGCCACACGGGCCCTTGAGTGCGAATGCACCGTAGAGATCGCGGATCAACGACTGTCCCGGGTGTGGGGATTTGATTTTGGAAAGATGTTCGTATACCTTGAATTCGCGGTGGGTAGCTGTGGGAAACTTGCGCAGCGAGGTCGAGACCTTGAAGACCACGAACTTGGCGCTGCTGAGCTCTAGTCGTCAGCAATATTGCGAGGTATACCACCGCCGGGAAACTCACCGGATGTCACGACACAGCCAGCTTGTCGAATATGCGCCATAGCCGAGTTTACCTGCGACACGATACGGCTATTGAAGATATCCCCAATATGAACTTGGTAATATTGGGATTAAATTCGCTTAGGTGCACCAGGTGTCTATTGAGCGTTGATTCAACTTTTCCTGTTTGCGAATCACCGACCTATGTATTTTTGGCAGTGACAAAGCCCATATATTTTGTACAGTAATCGAATAATAAATGTGGGGAAAAGAAAGGTCTTGTGCAACGGATGGAAGAGTTATGGTTAATTGTTACAAGTCTGACACTGCTCCTACTTACCAACATTGGCACGAGGATCTTGCTATGAATGTTCAAGGCCATTTAGCTTGATGGGAACAGCCACCTTCTTAACTAATGGTTTCCCTCCGGCTGCCTGAATTAACACTCAACATCATTAAGCAGACATTTTACGTGAACCAGGAGGGATCACGGGATAATCACCGGACATCAAGACCTCCCAACGTGTGCACACCTTGCTCTTGCGCCGCGGAGGCTTTGCTGGCCAGTGACAGACTTCAAGCCAGAACATGGGACGATCAATTCCGAGTTGCCACCTAATGCAAATTCGCTAGGCAGGCCGCACTACCTGTGTCTGTCAAGTGTTATTGCAAAAGCGACGCCGCTATTGCCGTTCGGTAATGGCGCCTTAAATGAGGTACGCCAACTGTACAGCACTTCTCTGCAATATTTCTGCGGGTGCAGCCGAATATCGTGCATATGTAGGGTGACGAAGATCGGATGCACGGCATGACTACCTCTAGGATAGTGCCAATGACCGCAGTTGATGCCCAATTCTTAAGCGCCCTGTCCCATTGTCCGGTGGGACGGAATCCATTAAGCGGAGGAAGTGTCGTCGTATGCGCGCACGAAGTCGACCATTGGCTAAGAGCGGCCGTGAAGGATGAATTTTGGCGCCCGCGGCCACTCAATCAGCGGGCCGGAGCCGCCTGCCAAACCATCACACCCCCAGCCTGACAGGCAAGTGTGGCTGGAGTGGATGAAGCAAGGCCCATTGGTTGATGGAAACTCACTGTGGCTGGTGGTCAACCGCCAGGCCCCGCTTGCGGCCCGCCAAGGTCAGACCCCGGAACCGACACAATTGGCCGTTAGAGAGAAGTGTGGGCCCGTGGCTGGTGGCCCTGAGAGCCGAAATCCTCGGTCGCAACTTCAGGACTAATTGGGCTACGGAAATCAGACAAGAAAGGTCCCTTCCAAGGAACTCGCACGCGGCCTCATGAAATACTAGGGAGCTGTATATTTTATTTCCATTTCACCCCAGCTTTTCGACTTTTCCATCGCACTTCTATCAAAGCAAGGTGCCATTGCCTAGGTTTTTAGCGTCGTCCAATATCCGCCTGATACGGCGCAGGGAGCTGCTCGCTTAGCAGCCCCGGAACTGGCCCTGGCCTCTTTCGCCCAATCGCGGGGCATCGTGGAACAGCTTTTGCCGCAGACCCTGGCCCCTCGTCTCGAACCACACACCCCTCTCCGACTTGGGCCGTTCCATCGCTCGTCGATCCGACACGACGGCGCGCTTTTCGTTGCATCGTTGCGAGGGGATCATACAACTGCTCGTACAAACCCTTACAGCCCCAGGCCTTCCCTCGTCTGACATTCTGCTGACTTCTGGCAGGCGACGCGTAGTGCCTGTCCAGTTTGACACCGTTGTCCGTGTCAAATCTCCCTCGACCCTGTCCTTCCCCTTGAGCTTCGACCCTTTCTGCTCCATGAGTCGCACCACTCCCCGGCGCATAGAGTTTTGGCTCCAGGTCGAAAGCACCCACAGGTGGGTATCGAGGCCCTTGGCCCCTTTTCCCGAATGCGATTGGCCAAGGGCTCGCACCATCTCATCTGTTTGTCTTTCCGCATCCTCCAGTGAGAGATGCCGCTGATCTCCCGGGGCCCTGGGCCACCTCCCACATCTTCTGATATACCCCCTCCCCCGTCGTCACCGCGTCATGCCCTCACCTCGACTTCCTTCCCTAGTCCCTGCCATTCGCACCATACGAGTCAGGCCATATTCAAGGCCCTGATCATCCTGATCAACCTCGCATAACTCCGCTCCTTCGCATATACCCTGTTCAGGCAGCCTGCCGTTTCTCTCGCCCGTTGTTTAATCACTTGGTTCCGCCCGCTAGCCACCTTTAGCGGTTTCCGTCCCTTTTCCCTTCCCTCTCCCACCTTTCGTTGAGTGAAGTTAGTATCTTCATCCCCCGACTGGTCGACACCAGGCACCACATCCTTCCCTTCACCGGGCGGGTCCCGCTTCTCTTCGCCCACACTCTTTACGACCCATTCATCGACCAACTACATCGAACTCGGTCCGGCTCGACGCCCAGCGGAATATCTAATACACGAAAGAAGGCACGGGTTTTGGATAACAGAAAGAGCAAGGATGCTTTGGCAAAGGACGCTTGTCGCCTCCCTCCTGGCGATAGGAGCGCAAGCTGGGGTTGGGGAGCTGCTCATGGAGGGTATGACGCGGAACAGTCCGCCGGCAGACCGGAGGTTAAAAGAGATCGCCAAGGCGAACCTCAGGGCCCGGGGATTCTTACATGTCTTGGAGACGAGGCAATCAACAGGATTCGGCAGCAACACGCCCGTGAACGCGGACGGAAGCATCAACATGGAAGCTTGGGACGAGGCCGCGACCCAGGCCTGCAGGAACGCTCTAAGAAATATCCCGCTAGCCTCAAACCCATCAGGCACCTGCGTCTGCTACAACCTGCCAGCCCTCAACAACGTCACAGGAGCATTCGAGGCCGATTTGAGGTTATTTCAGCTCAGCGAGCCGACGGGCGACTTCCAGGGCATCCCCCAGGAACAGATAGAGGTCGAGCTCAGCTACAGGGGTGCCTCGGTTACGCAGATTACCCCGGAGGAGGCAGCGCGGATGGCGGTGACGTCTCCCGGAATCTTGGCCCGACAAGAGGAAAATAGGGAGCCGAGGTTGCTTCAGTCTTATCTGTTCATTGGGCAAGTTGACACGAATGAAATGACAAACGAGATAACCATGTGAGTCCACTTCTGAAGTGAATTCCAAATTAGCGCCGTTGCTGACTCTTTTTCCTAGGGCTCAACTGCAAGCGCTCGTCATGCCCGTCGTCACACTTAGTGCCACAAACGCCCAGGGCCGAACCGTCAGTACCAACGTCTCGTCCAACGAAGCCGCATTCGTCGCAGGGGTCTTTTCGCAGAAGAAACCCCTGAGCTCGTTCCGCTTAGCGGAGCTCGCCGTCGAGGAGGAAATGAACCTCCTCAAGAACGGGACAACTGCCTTCGTGCTTCCTGGCGTCCAGATCATGATCTTCCCCGTCGGTCTCGTCATCACTAGCATCTGGTTGGTTGCTGGACTTGCCGCATACGGAATCGGCACATACGCTCGGTACAACTTTAGAGAGCAACACAGAGCCAGGATGGCGCGGGTACAGAAGGGTGGCGTGGCACGAATCTAAGACGTAGTTGTTGTCTACGTGGGGGAAATTGTGTTCTTGTTTTAAATTCTTATACCAGTTGCTTCAGAGAGCAATATCCTTTCTCGCGCTATATCCCCCTGCGCACATCAGCAAGGTTAACACAGCTACCTTCACTCCAAGACTAGTTACATAGCAGTGGCACCTGTATATACGCTACACATCGCCGTGGCCCGGCCGCTAATTGACATAGAGAATCTTTCCAGAACAGAAAGCCAATATGCTCCATTAGATTCCATCGGTTGTGCGTGCAGGAGGGCAGATGACGCGCAGGAAATACCGAATCGTGAGGGGTGACAAATACGCTTCTTACCACTAACAATTCCTCACCAATTTGCTGACGAATTTGTTAGCGACAGGGGTTGGGCAGCCCCCAAACCCCACACCCCTCCCCCACGCACCCTTGTCATGCCTGAAACGCTTTCCGAGCTTCAACTTCCTCAACGACTTCATGCGTTAGATTTTGAGCACTTTGCCACGCCAGATTTAAGGCGGCAGTGTCATTATCGCGGCAGCATAATCCTTGCTAGGCGGTTACACTCAGGTCTGGCGCCTTCATTAGCTGAGCAACACGTCTTCAATCACGAGCTGGGGATTCTGCCCGGGGTGTTTTCATACTCAACTTTCACCGGTCGCTCTATTCCCTCCGCAAAATGGCCTACATAGTGGTGACAACTGAGTGGGAAACGCTTCCAAGCATGAACAGACAATACTCGTCCACATCCAGCAGCTTTCCCCTGTGTCACGCAGGGGCATTCCCTGCTTTGAGACCGCATATTTGCGGTCAACGGTGCTTGGGGAGGCGAGCCGCGATCCGGGAACTAACCCCAGAGCGCATGAAGAGTACCTCGACGCCAGGCGGGTCCACTGTCCCGCTCAATTGCCTCATCATGAAGTTTAATCTCTCCAAGCGGAGAGTCTCTCTTAGTTCTGTTGACCAAAGTTCCTTGTTTCGTTTCGACCTGTTCTTGAGGCCCTGTGTTTCCTTGATTACATTCTTCTATCCCCAGCTCTGGAGCTGCTAGCTACTGGATAGCTTGTTAAGAACCCCAGGTGCCCTTTTGTGAATGCTCTTGCAGATTTACCGCTCGGGCACCGTTATTGCTAGGTGGCAGCTGGTCTCGATCTGTGCTAGATGGGATTGAGAGGTGGTGAGCTCAACTAGTAAGCTGTCTGTTGAATCGTGGAGCATCCATTCTCGAGAAGCCCCGTGTGCCATAGCAAACTCGCCCGGCAACTCTTCCAACTCTCAGAGCTAGTGAGTGTCCACCAGCGGGGCCCCGGTTTGCCTGCCTGCGAAGCTTCTGTGTCCACCATCGTTGAAGTAGATATGGCAGCCAAAATGGACGTTGTCGCTCTCTTCACACAAATGCAGGATACCCTGTCCACCATAAACACCACTCTGACGTCCCTCAACACCTCCGACCACGATGCAAAGCTCGACGAACTGGAGCAGAAACGCGACGATGCAATCCGCGCCTTGTGTGCCGCCTTTGCCGCGGAGTCGGAATTTTTGGATCGAAAGCGAAAGGCAGAACGTGAAGAGATTGCCGCGAGGCGTAGGAGGGAGGATGAAGAACTTGCTGCAAGAGATCTCAAGGAAGACGAGGACCGCAACGGGAAGCTCAAGTTCGATACCGATGTTATTGAGCAGGATACGGATCATTTGATGAGTCAAGTGGAGGAGGAGGCTCGGATGGTCATCGAAGAGGGCCGTGAGAAGTTAAAGGACTTGGAAGCCAGGAGAAGGGTAGGCGATACCACTGTTCGGAAGACCCTTTACTCTGTTTGCTAACGCGCTTCACTCGCAGGAACTCAACCGCCTCATTGAAGAGAAGTTTGAGGTTTCATTGCCTGCTGTGCCAACCAGGCCGAGAAGGGCCACGAGAACGAACGGTGCGCCGCTAGGCACGGCCGCAGGAACCAAATCACCGGAACCATTAGGCACGGTAACGAACAGCCCTAATGCCAAACAAGACGGAGATATAAGAAAATTCACTGGAGCCATGCACCAAACAGGGCAGGTGAATGGGCTGGCCACCGTACCTCCACTCGATGTGGAAACCACCACGGTGCATTCGATGTTGGAAGACACCGATCAAGAACTCCACAAGCGCAGGATTGCCGAATCTCCTATCGCCGTGCACCAAGACCAAGTGATTGAAGACGGCCAATACGGACAACCCCTGCCTGGAATCATGGCCGACGTGAAAGCTCCTGAAAGCTTATGGCGGCCGAGTGCAAACTCACTAGCCGAGCCGGTACTTGGTCTGGGCCCTCGCAAGCCAGACTATAACTGGAGTCATCAGCCCAGTGCGACGGTGGCAGAAAGTGAGTCCCTTCAAGAACAACCCGAGGTTCCCCCAGAAGAAGCGGATCTCGTCAGGAAGACAGCAGTGGAAGAGTATCGAGCCAATGGTACTCCCGGTACAGCTGGCCAGGGGGTTCATAGTCCTGACACGGGACGGTCCGAGCTTCCTCCTGAGCCGTCGGCGGCCAATGGGAAGGCCATAGATTCGCCCGCCACGGACAATACCGAACCTGGGGAGTTTACCTCGGCCAAGAACGTTTCTGAGCCGTTAAGTAAGCCCCCATTCCAGGAGGATCGGTCGGAGGATCGAAGCCATGACGGCCTGATGGCGGCTGATGCTCCATCCCTAGCAATCATTAGCGATAGGACGTCTGCGATCGTCAACTCTGTCTCATCACTCGTGGTTGAGCATGAAGAGCGGGGATACCATCCAGAGCCGTTACATACGACGAACGCAGTCAACACAACACCCGGCCACTATGCTCCTTCTGATCGTGAGGAGGGTTCATTGTCCTCGCCAAGCGATGTGAGAACATCTGGGTTCACAGGCGCTTCGGCCCTGAACAATACGCGCTCCCTCACCGGCGAGCATGTCGATCGAGAGGACAGCCGGGTAACGGCATTCGTCAGCTGTCAGTCGGGTGAAAGCTACATTGAAAGCGGCGATCCTAGTCATTTGGAGCCTACTAGCCCCGCTCGGTCTCATGCTATCACCACAGCCCCCAACAAAGTTGGCCACGAACTGAGTGAGAATGATGAGGCAGACGAAAACGCAGAGCTGGATGAAGATCTACCAAATCAATCCGGAGAATCCTTGACATCAAGGGCTTTCCCAGAACACAAGAGCGACCCTCAGTTAGAAGGCAGAAAGGTTGAACATGGTGGCTTTGAGGCTACGAACAAAGTCGTCGCTCCTGTCCAGGGACCCTCATCCCCAGAAGGTTCTGTTAAAGAGACTAAGGCTTATGACGGTGGAACCGGAACCGAATTTGAGCAAGAAATCAACCTCTCTGAGCAAGAGATATCGAAACCTCAAGCGGACCATATGCTGACGTCTGCGCGGGGACGGTTATCTTTTACAAATCTGGAACAGGAAGCCAAAACTGTCCACGATGATATGGGTATCATACCAGATAACGAGAGCGATCTGGACGATCAAGACTTATCGAAACTTCAAGAACCCCCGAACCCCGAGGCCGAGGTCGTGACAGTGGATACCTTCAAGGATGAAAGATCGTTCGATGCCCGAGGGGAATTATCGGACCGTGAGAATCATGCTAATGAAGAGAGCGACCGGCACGTAACACACGTCCCTAGTGAAAGATTATCCGAAAATGACAGTGACAACGTACCGTCAGAGCCGGGAGATGAAGGGCACTGCCACGAAGGTCATCAGCTAGAGAGACGGGACTCATTCGAGGCTCGCCGGTTTTCTCTCGCCGCCGGAGAAGATAATTTACCTCCACAACCCGAAGACGATGGATATTGGCAAGGACAACATGGAACAGAAGGACCCAGTCCTATGGTAGCCCAGGAGTCTTACAAAGTCGGCGACCGCCTCTCCACAGTGGAAGAAGACACTAATACCGAATCCCCTCCATTCGTCACTCCAATGACCACTAGCAGCCTTGAGCCTCCAACACTTGACCAAGATCAAGCAAACCTGGCCTATTCTTTCGATCATGGCGAGCCCACGAATGGGCAGCCACACATGGAAAGTGATATCCCCTATTTTGGTCTGGAGGACCCATACACAGCAACAGTTCATGGCGAAGATAATCTATTCGAGGACGATGAGGAGAGTGAAGACTCCACCGCCGAGGAAATCCACTCAAGCCCACAAAAGTCGCTTGGATTGCAAGCAGATCCGGAGCGACAAGAACCGACGGCTCAGCTGTATATCGCAGAAGAGGGAGTAGAAGAGCGGTCCTCTAACTCCACTCTTGGAGCTCCGGAACACTTCAGCGACACGAATCGTGGTAAAAACTTGGCAGAAAAGATCGGCAACCACTTCGGCGAGGAGGAACACAAATCGACGCCCGAAACGCCACCTTCGCAGCCAGGCCAGACCATTCCCAACCTAGAGTCTGCTGCGACCAGCCCAGCCGAGCCGCGGCAAAAACACTCGAACTCAGCCAGTAGCGGCGGCCTCGCTGCGAGCAGACATAACCCCGGTAGACCCCAGACGCCTACCCAGCGCTTCGCGGTGTCCCTGGGAGATGTGACGTCTGATGACTCCATGCCCCGAGATGTCGTGGACACTGCTGACGTGGGCTGGACTCCCCAATCTCTACGCAGCCAGGAAACACTATCCTCAGCCTCATCTTCTCCTGTCCAAGCCACTCCTCGTACCCACGCAGGCGAGCACGAACCCATAATCCGTAACAGTCTGGCAACCGATTCACCAAGTTATGACGGCCGGCCTCGCAGCAACTCGCAGTTTGCCGAGTACACTGAGACAGAAGAAAAGACACCCGCAAGTCTCGTGGCACCATGGCAGCAGCAACAAGAACAACGACGCGGGTCGCTAGGACCTGCTCTCGACCCCGACCACACCACCAACATCAATCCACATCGATTTAGTGGGGACGGCGCCCACCCCTCTGGCACAAGCCTCTTCCAACGGATGCGCAGCATCTTTGAACAGCCACAGTCGAACGCTAATCCTCACAGCCGTGACCTTGACACAGACCACCCAATCCGATCACGTCCCAGCAGCGGGATGTGGTTCCCCGAGCGTGCTGTGACAGCCAAGGTGGACGTGGGCCCCGCTCTGAGGAGGGAATCCTCGGTTGCCGACACGGCTGATGAGGAAGGGGATGAGCACAGCCCGCTCCTCGCCAGCGGGACGACCGGGAATTGACCACACTCGGGCGCGGCGGGGGCCGGTGGTGTACCGGGACGAGATGGGAGAGTCATTGTGCTGGAGAATAATTTTGATCGGCTTCGCGTACACTCCATCACGGCCGAGGTCGACGTTGATGATGATATTTCCGAGCAAGGAGAGGAGGGGAATGATGATGGCCCAGCTTGCAGGACTAGACACACGATCGGCGGTAGTCCAAGACACAACGTCAAACGGCCAAAGTATTCCGGGGCTGTTGGAGATGCTCGGCTTGCTTGGCAATGGGTTGAGGGCTGGCGGGCGCGCTTGCGAAAGGGCGGTGATATTGTCGAACAGGTCAGATGGGAGTGGCGGCTGGATCACCAGATGAGGTGGTTCAATGATGTTCCTGTCGTTGTTGACGGAGCACCCGAGGTGTCGGAGGACTATTATGGTGCTGCGGAAGCGGCAGTGCCCGGGCGACTAAGGAGGAAAACTGCTTTTGGGGTGCTTGGGAGAGTTAAGGGTTTTGCATTCTAGGGAGATTAGTTTGCAAGTTTCGTTCTTTCTCTGTGTGCATGACGGGATTTGACTGAGATGTAGGAAACAGAATGTTGTTCCCAGTATTCCTCACAGTGAACTTCTTAAACTGGATTGTATATGTTTTGTTTCCTCATTCTCATGCAGCCGACACTAGTAGCTCGTAGTGTGGTACAGAGGCAATCGAACGACAGACATTCAAGTAGTATACCCATGGCCCAGGTTGCAGAAAAAATCTCCGAACCGCGAAGAACACATCCCTGTCGATTCATCCATATTGCCCCAGATGGGTTGGGGTCGAGCGGGGAGATCATCGGGATTTGCATCGTGCCTTGGCTCTGGACCCCTCCCGGTTCTGGCTCCGGAATGGTCACCCTGCTTCCACGAAACCGACGTTAAAGGTGTGCTTTCGACGTCCGGCTCCCTGGAAAATCTTGGCAGCCTGTAAACAAGCTTTGAGCCCGGTAACAGATCTGCTCACCGACTCCTGACGAGAGGTACGATTAAAAGGGCATGTTCACCATGCGTTCTGGCCCATGTAGCTGGCATCACCGGCGTGTCACGAGAAAGTAATATTACCGCCATTTCAGCTTCAATACATCAGCAATATGCATTCGCGTGGAGACGGCTAGCCAATTACTACACAGTGAGCAACCCAAGCCTCCATGGCTGCGCCGGCAAATTGGGCCTATATCTTCCCACATTAAGCCATTAAACAAGCTCGTCTTCACACGATCCCCAGACAAGCCAAATCAAGCTTGCGCGTGCAGATCTTCCAAACTGGCCATTGGTTAGGAGTCCCAACAGTGACTGAGGCTAGGACAGACAGAGCCCTAATCATCCCACCCAACCTCCATATGTCAGTACCGATTCTCGTGCTTCTCAGTAAATAGACTCAGATCTGGGGTACCGCGGGGCGCCAGGGGCGTTGTCCGGTTAATATCGGGGCAGTATCTGAGCCTCTCCTGATTGGGCTTCTACACCTTCCCACCCCCGTCAACATGGTAGAGCAGCCGCTCTCCGCGGGGAGCCGCCAACGAAGAGCCGCCAGCAACGTGGTAGCGGGGGAACGGAAGTCTAAACCAATATGATTACCGCGGGGTCATGGGTTCCGGCGTAAAGATGCGGCCTAGGACAACCACCTGGTTCGCCCTATATCACGTCTCGGTTCTCGCCGCGGTTCTTGAGACTAAGTTGTCTTGCCCGCCTAACTGCAAAGTCACCTATAGCCAAGTTGCCTCTCTGACAACTCGAGTGCCGTACGATGAAGTTCCTTAGCAAGCTTTCGGCCGCACTGGCCGCTGTTGGTAGTACTGTCATGGCCCATCCCGTCTGGGACGAGCTGATGCAGCCAACCGGCTCCCTGAAGCTCGCCCGGGCGGCTCTAACCCAAGTCTCGGACTTCGGCTCCAACCCCTCGAGGGCCAGGATGTACATCTACGTGCCCGACAGGCTTGCGGAGAATCCGGCTATCGTTGTGGCCGTCCATTACTGCACCGGCACCGCGCAGGCATACTACAGGGGCTCCCCATATGCCCAGCTCGCCGATCAAAAGGGTTTCATCGTTATCTATCCGGAGTCTCCCTACAGCGGCAGCTGCTGGGACGTCTCGTCGCGGGCTACGCTCACGCACAACGGTGGCGGCAATAGCAATTCCATTGCCAACATGGTCACCTACACTCTGAACCGGTACAATGCCGACGCCAGCAAGGTGTTCGTCACGGGTACTTCATCTGGCGCCATGATGACAGTGAGACCACGCCTTCCCGTGGACAGACTGAAGTAGTTGGCTAATTATCCCGAAACCAGAACGTCATGGCGGCCACCTACCCTGAAATGTTCGCTGCTGGCATCGCTTACTCGGGCGTCCCGGCCGGGTGCTTCTACAGCCAATCCGGCGGCACCAACCAGTGGAACAGCTCATGCGCCAACGGCCAGGCCCGCGGCACACCCGAGGTTTGGGCCAAGGTACGCATGCGAAACCACACTCCCCCAGATCTCTAGCCATGAGCAGTAGTAGTTCAGGATACTTACACGAGGCAAAACAGATGGTCCACGATATGTACCCCGGCTATGACGGCCCGCGCCCCAAGATGCAGATCTACCACGGCTCGTTCGACACCACGCTCAACCAGAACAACTACAACGAGACCATCAAGCAGTGGTGCGGCGTATTTGGCTACGACTACAACAGGCCCGACACCACCCAGGCCAACAGGCCGCAGAGCGGGTACACGACCTACACCTGGGGCGATAAGCTCGTCGGCGTGTATGCCCAGGGAGTGGGTCACTCGGTGCCCATTCGCGGAGCCGACGACATGACGTTCTTTGGGCTGTGAGCGGAGTTAAGGATTTTATGGGCTCATTGGATGCTAATGTCCGCGATGGAGCGGGAAACGTATGTTGGTTGTTGGAACTTGGAAGTTAAGAGAAGCGCCCGCAGGATTACTATTGTTGGATAGTAATTACTAGTAGGAGTGGAGGCCGGACTTAGTATCAGAGTTATGTGCCAGCTACTATTAGTGACGCTATTAGTACAATGCGAAATGCAGTTTCTGGCTTTTTCTGTAATATTTCCTCTGCCTTGCCAGCTGCGTGAGAGTCGCCAATCGCTTACCGAGGCTGTCCCTGGTTTCCCTTCTTGCCAAGTTTAGAATGTGACGGCCAAGTATTATCAGCTCGACATTATCAGGCCGCAGAGTAAGGAGCTTGGTAAATTATAACACAGCTAGCCTCCTTCAGAACGATGTGTTAATCTCGTGTTCTGACCTAGCTTTTGCAGGAATGACAGAATGAGTCAATAGACCGAGTCATGTTTACATACCAGCCCAGACACTACCTAAGTTGCCGGGCGACAATAATTGACGTAATTGGTACCTTCCCTGTCAGTCCTATCCCGTGGCCATTGTGTGCTCGGCAGGCTAGGCAACCGAGTTTGTACAACGGGCCTTACTGGAAACGGGTTGTGCAAGCTATTCATACAAAATTAGCTGAGGTAATCTGGTGTTTGTGATATACTAATAGGGAGACAAAATCCTGTTGGGCAACCAGGAGCAGCTCGTTGAAATTAAATTAGTACGGTTGTGCTTCAGACTAGAGGAGAGGGGCGGCACGTACTACTGCCTAGGTGGTCATGAGCTGAGTGACACCTAAACCACTATAGAAGCTTCGCCACTCATTATGAGTTATATTACGTTCCTCGTACGCGCCGCCTCAGTCGCTCGTCTAGCGCCGTCAAGGCAGGACAAACAGGTCACACTGCTGCCTATCTGTAGTGATACCTTTCACCGTGACATAATCACACCAATGCCGCATCATAACCAGCCGGGTTACACAATCATAGACCCCAAACCCCTCCTTCTGCCCTCCACATACTGTACCTCGCAAGAGCCACTAGCACTACGAGTTTCTCATTTCCCTACGAAGACAAACTCCTCATGCACCTCCCAGGGTGCTCTCCTGGGAGTCGCGGCCTACGCATAGTGTCCCAGAGCTACGTAGAAGACACACGCCGCAAACGAGATCCGATTTATAATTATATCCAGAAGCTTGTGGAGAGGGAAAACCGAACTTGTAGGCGAGAGGCTGCAATCCTTGCGAGGGTCGAGGAACAAAGCAGAGAGGTTTTGTTGAGGAGACGATATGAACTGGAGGGAGAAACAAACGCAAGGGAAATCCCTACACGCTTCGCTCCACAACTCAACTTGGGCAAGAGCCCTATGCGTAAGTTCAAAAACATCGGCGCCATAGTAGTGACACCTGGCTTTGTTGATCCGGCCGTTGAACAATAATACCGGGAGCTGACGCATTACTCTCGTAGCCGATCATTTCAGTTCCCTCTCACGCCCACACTCCTGTCCCCGCTCGCGAGTTCAAGACCCAGCCATCTCTTCCCCACAAAGGAATCGTTTACCATTGAATTCCCTGCCACCACGGCCCGGACTTTCCGAATTCTTAGGGCAACTACGTGCTCCGAGATTCACACTCACCGAGTCCGATTTCCGCCCTACGTTGCCGACACTGCTACCGTCTCCAGTGCCAAAACACCCTGAGCTTAATTTCGGCCCGCCATTTTCGCTGTTGCCGCCGCCTCGACCGGATGTCGTTGACGATTTAGGCTTCGCTCCGTCGCGGCGGCAGGTTCTACCATCAAAGTCGCCGAGATTTCCTAACATAATTGCTCCACCGCGACTGACACGGCCAAGGTTAGGCCCGGGTGTTCTCCCACCGGCACCGCTTCATACGGATACATTCGAAACAATTGGTGATCCGTCTCCGTCTAAATTGGCACCTCCGATTTCTCCACGCTCGCCCCTCCGCCTACCAACGCCGCAGCTGCCGCTCACCTCTTCTCTTTCTCCACATGTTACAGGCCGAACTGCTGTGCCCTCTTCGGGAACCGGACCTTCCGACATTCGGCGCTTTTCCTCGTTTGCTGACTTGGTCAAAGATACGCGACTCAAAAAGCATGGTGTCAGTTCATAGATATGCGATGGTATTGACGACCGGTGATGCTGAATCAATGACGAAGCTGGAGTGGCGTAGTTCTATGTGAAAAAGACTTCATCGTTACCACTGGGCGTGAAATTTTGGTCTCTTACAAATACCCAGCGCGGCTTTATCATTGTTTACTCCCCAGCACTGACGGTAGGCACTACCATGGCGACATTTCTTATGCACTAAGCCACTGCGGCGTCTAGTTACGTAGAAATCATTAAGGCTCTCGCCGGCGATTAGACGTAAATACTAGGGGTGGCATCACCGTGACAGATACCTTCACACTACAGGTAAACAACACAGTACTAACATCTGGCGTACTTGGCGCTATGCTTGCGGTTACAAGTGTGCTGGGGTTGAGAAGGATAGAAACATGCTCTTCATCGTATATCAACTAGGACACATATAGTATGTACTTAATTAGTACTTGTGCGAAGTGTTACGTAGTGATCGAGGATGACCAACCAAATGTTAGTTTCTTAAGCCTATATGCAATATCGTCCAATGCTAATCACCAGTGATTCCAGTCCGGTGTTGCACGAAACTGAGACCAGGCTCCATATAAGCTCGCCAAGGTTATCCGGCAAGCCCAACAAGGTGAGTGGAAGCCTCCGTCATTGCTAGCTACATGATCTTGACCGCCCTTGCCCCGCTGAGGAGGTTGGACATTTCCGTGCCAACGACTCCTATTAGTCCAACAACGCGCCGCAGGTGCAGCAAAGGGCCAAAGCAATGATACAGTCCAAGCAACGACTGCCCGTCGAGGTGTCATTGTCGTGGTATCTTGCCCTCTCCTTCTCTTTTTCCTTTTGTAATCTCTTCTCCTCCTTTTTCTCCCTGGCCCACTGCTCTTCCTTGGCCTTCTCATATTCGTTCATGGCGTTCGGGTGGATCGTTCCGTTATTCCTCACGCAGCCGTACGCGGGATCCAGGCGGCACTCGACCAAGCACCACTCTTTGATCTCTCGGTTCCGGCACCCAGGCGCCTGACAGTACAGCGGCTTTTTGCCCTTGTAAGGGAACGCCCATTTGTCTCTGACGCCGTAGTAGGCCGCGATGCACTTGGGGTTGGTGCAAGGCCCGCGATGGAGGCAAGCGATGTTGCCGATGAAGTTGCGCCCGTCCGCGTCGGCAATGTGCGTCTTGCAGATTGGGCATTTTATCTGGGAGTAGTAGGCCGCTGGCTGGGGCGAGGCGGCGAGGGGCCGGTGTTTGCTCGGAGGTCTAGTGGGTTGGGTCGCCGCTGTGGACTGCGGTTCCTCCGCGGGAAGCAGATCGAGATACGTCGGAGGGAACGTTGTTACATATGGGTGCGGTGGTAGCAGTGCGCTTTGCATGTTAGCCGTCGTTTAGCTGCGTATCGGTAACAACTAAGTAGAGAAGGAACACAATCGAATCAACCCCGAGGGCGCACAGAAATATTACGAGTGTAGATGCGGGCGAGCTAGCGATTTCGAAATGCCGTCGAGTTTTGGAAGAACTTGAATAGAGAGGCAAACTGGCATGAGTTTACTTTTGTATCCGAGTGATTGCTCAAATAGATAGACAAAGAATGCCCAACTTCACCTCGACGAGCAAAACTAGGGAATAAAGATATTAGCACCTCGCTAGGCGAGCAAAAATGAATGACCTAGCCGACAAAGCCATTGTGCGCACTAAGGGCACATGGAGCCGACGGGCTGGATTACCACCAACGTTTCACAGCACGGAGCCGAGGTCATGTGTTGAGCCCTCCCATTTAGCGCGAGGCACTCCTTTTCGAAATGTTCCGGTTCTTTCAGTTCCCCACCTTCCCGGGGACTCGTCAAGTTCGACGACATCTTCTTGTCGATTCTACTTGTATCTGCGGGATGTTGGTGAGGACCACACGGTGAATTTTAGGTTCTCATTTCATGTGCATGGCGCTAAAGACCCGGCTTCTGCCTGGTATTATATGTTTTGGGTGTCCAGTTGCGAATAATTATGACATTAAAAATTGTACGTGCTAAAAACTGCCCGTAGCCAAATATTTAGGTTCCCAAAAGAAGAAAGCTAGGTGTAAACACCATCTTTACGCTGTCAACCGTTGTTGTCGTCAAAGTCTTTGTTAATGCTGGGCGGTTAACAGGGCCATGACGTGAAGCACCAGGGTTTTCTGCGCCCGGCCCGGAAAGTGCGCATCTGAGTGGCTGCAGGCCCGGACCAGGGAGTGAAAATAGGATCTATCGTCCAATCTCGGCCAAAGAATAACGCCCTGCGGATGTCCGAAGGCATGCTGCGGACGTCTACTCAAGCAATTGGCATGCGACCATCATCCCTCCGGCAGACTGCTAGGTCCTCGGTCAAGCCGTAAAACTCATAGAACCGAGGCTTGCGTCATACTACCTGGTCAACGTGGCCCGAGCGAACTTGCTGGCAGCCACTTTGCACCTCATTTACTGGTCTAGACGCACCATGCTATGGCGGTGGTTGTTCAAGGGTGAAACGCATTGTCGGGCAATCGCAGAACGATCCATCAGGGAACCCACATCGAACCCGTGCCTACATAAGGAGACCATGGTTTTCCAATACTGCCTGCGTTTTCTCCATCGCTACTCGAGTTCCCCTTGAGACCCACAGGTCAACTCAGCCATTATGTTCCCCCGGGTTTCCCTATTCGTTCTCCTTCTCACCGCCGTAGTCACTGCGGCTCCGGCTCCCTTACCCCAAGAGGAGAAGCCGCCGTGTGAGGTCGTTCCAGAGGAATTCTGGCAATGCACGTCGGATTGTCTGTACATATTGTGCAGCACAGGGGACAGTGTATGCCTGACGGCATGCGATGCCCAGTGCAGTAAGTGAATTCCCTTCTTACTCTATAGACGCTGCGTGGTCAGAAGCTGACAATTCCACTCTTGCTGCCAGACAACACATATGTACCAGACTGCGATCCAGGCGCCCATTAGTCCGGATTGCGGGATTCAATGGCTGTCAGAAGTGACGGAGGATTGATGGGTCGTGCATTTGGCGTATTATGGAGTACTAAAATGATATTGGGCGCATTATTTTCGCTTTGATCACTGGTTGATATCGAAGCGCAACACAGTCTCGTACTTGGATGGCTCTCATACCGATGCTCAAAAACACGCAGCATCATTATTAATTAGCTCAGTTACAAGCCACGATGTGCATGAGTTCTCACTTCCCGATGTGAATGACCAACTTTCCCGCATTCCTTCCCTCCCTCAACTTCTCGAATGCCTTGGGCAAATCCTCCATCTCGAACGTTTCCTCAACTACTACCTTGATCTTCTTCTCCGCAACCCACTGCCCCAGCTGCTTCAAATCTTCCGGGCCATGCTTGATGGTGTAAAGCTCATACTTGTTCTTGCCGCCTCCCAGGAACGAGGGAATAAGCAGCCTCGATGCGATCGTTTTCGCAGAACTCAACGACACCGACCCGCCGACCTGCACGAACTTGCCGTGCGGCAGGAGGAAGTCATCGGCCGCCTTGTACAAATTCTCTGGTGCCCCCACGTTGTCGACAACCAGAGCGAATATCTGCCCTTTGGCTTTGAGGGCCTGGGATACGTCGACGGCAGTGTAGTCGATGATCTCGTCGGCCCCAAGCGAACGGCACAGATCAGCTTTGGCCGGGGAGCACGACACGGTGACGTGGCACCCCCGAGCTTTGGCGATCTGGATGCCAAAGGTGCCGGTTCCGCCCGAGCCGCCATTGAGAAAGACCTTGTCGCCAGGCTTGACGTTAGGGGAGATGGTTTCTGCATGTCACCGTTAGTCTGATTTCGCTCGAGCTCCTCCCGCAACATCACGCACGGTACGCTGTAATGCCAGCCACCCCGATCGCCGCCGCCTCGTCGACGCTCACCCCATCGGGCACGCGGGCGCAGGCCTTGGTCGGCACGACAACGTATTCGGCACACGTGCCGTGCTGCTGGGCGTCGATGCGGCCGAAGACTAGGTCCCCAATGGCAAATTCGTCGACGGTACGCGTAGCCTGCACGACGCGGCCGCAAAAATCCATGCCCGGAGTAGCGGGGGTGTGGATCACGACACGCGCAACGGCGCCCAGCTCGGGCACTTTGTAATCAGCTGGATTGATGCTTGCCGAGAGGACCCGGACGAGAAGCTCTGCATCGCCGAGCCGCGACGATAGCGTGGGCAACGCGACCGAGTCGTTGAGTACGAGATGGTTCTGGATGCCACCTGTGGCCGTCGAGTACTGCCAGGCCTTCATTAACTTGGGTAAGTCTGCCGTCGACATTTTATTTTCTTTCCCGCTTTTGCGGTTTTACAGGATCTTGTCAAACGCGCTGCTACTTTGTTTCAAGATACGAGACTGAAGGTAATGCTCAAAGGTACAAAAAGCCCGACTAGTGGTGTGATTTGAAGAAAGAACGGCCACGCAACACGGTAACGGCCAGCCTCGTGATGTGATGCTGCATTTCGCCCCGTGTCGTCATCGACTAAACCAGGGTTAGGGTTAATCACGAGAAGCAGAACTGTAGTTAGCGCAGCTCGTCCGGAGGAGGTAGTCGGGCTAGAGCCAGGATTGAGAAGGACAATACGGAGAATATTTCGACAAGGCCCATGTCATGTAGCAGTACGGAAGTATAGAGGAATGCTTCCGACCTGGCGATTGCACACAACTTTAATGATGGTGGGGCAGTCGCTGCGGGGCAGCCCGTAAAATTTGGCTCCAACCATGCGGCGTACGGCAAGTGCTTCTTGTGCTGGTGGTTTCCTCGGGATCCCCTCGCATTTCCATTTTCCCACATAGCTCATTTCACAAGCCCAACACTTGTTATGCCGTGTACGTTATACTACAAGTAATCAACTTTAGCGCGCACATCGACAACTGCCGTGAATCCTTCCCGCCTTTACCCAAAATCTGTGCTTTGCCACCCTTCACAATAAAATACGGATACGGCTCACCTCGGTTCGAAGAACATACAACCGGAAGACGGGACCAAATCCAGGTCTTGCCACGCCGATCAACCAAACGGCACCTCTCGGGGCTCGCCAAACGACACCGTCGTCGAATCTGTGCCTGCAGATCGCCTACGCCAAGAATGGGAAAGCGCTTGACGAATCCATCGGATATCACACGGCATCTAGGCCTATCTCGGCCTGCTCCGGCCCAACGGCCAACTGCCCCTGAATGTCCCACAAATGTACCGACGCACCGTCTCTTCGTTTCGCTCATCGATGCCGAGGTGGGTCCCGGTGCCTTATCTTACCAAGCCGCTTGCGTGGTCGTGCGCATGGGCCCCGACAGGGTAGAGACCGTGCCCGGTCCGACGATTCGTTTTTTTGTTGTTTTTTTTCACGTATACGGTCCCGAAAGGAGCTGGGTGTGTCCGTGAGTGTCAGAGAGAGTGAGTGAGAGAGAGAGAGTATGTGTTTGTGTGTCTGTAAAAGAGAGGGTGTGCGTGTGTATACGCTTATTATCATTAATCGCCGACCTCACGCCGCCACCGTCAAACATAGGTCAATCACATGCCACCTACAGCTCGTCCCAGCACGGCGGCTCTTCTACCATACAACCGGAAGGTCACAAATGAGGAGCTTATTTTGACATCAGGGGAGGGTTGACTCGAGAGCCTTCCCCCGCATTCTCGTTACCGACAGGTTCGCCGTTTCATGCTCGACGCCATTTAGGCCCGATGCAACCATGGCGGGCCCGAGCCTCCATAACATGTAATTGCCCCTTTTGTGTGGGGACTTGGACTACACCTCCCTTGGCCGAATGGGGATCCCGAAAAAAATCTTGCCTCCACAGCGACCAAGAAAAAAAAATGAGGTTTCTAAAGCAGTGGCCCGCCCTGCTGTTTTCTTAACTCCTCGGGTGGTCCAGTCGACTCAAGCTCTATCCCTTATGACACGACGAAGGCGGGCCGCTGCAACCTCGATGTTATCGTATTTGCCAGCCCGCCTTGATAGAGCTGTGCTTGTAGGCGATCCGGATGAAGGTGCCGCTTGCCACCCCGTCACAGCGAAACCCCGAGAATAATTCCGAACACGTTTCGTCCTCGGCTGGTAACCCTTGATACCATGACGACCCGACATGACGGGCTCCCGGATGACAGCCGGGCCTCTGCTATCGCCGGTGTCAACATTGCAGGCATAATCCTCGCTTTAATCGCCACGATACTGCGCTGCTTTGTTCGCATCCACCTGATCAGGGCGTTTGGTTTGGACGACTGGCTGATGACCGCCGCCGCAGTACGCCGACCCTGAAATCGGTAGCTCTTTACCAGCTCGCTGACTCGCCCGTTTTAGGTGTCGTTCGCCTGTTACATCTCCTTTTCCATGAGAGGCATCCATTACGGGACGGGTCAGCATGTATGGAACCTCACTGACGAAAATGAGGCCAATGCGAGGAAGGTGAGAAGTCTACATCTCCCCGCCGGGATGCGGCCGCAAGTGAACGATTTCTGATCTGGAGAAAAAAAAAATACAGTGGTGGTATGGCTGCTACCTTTCGTACGCTGTCAGCATGACGCTCGCTAAAACGTCGATTGCCTGGTTCCTATTGCGCGTGGCCGTCCAGCGCCTCCACAAATGGATCATCTACGCAGCCACCGTCATGACCATCGTGAGCTGCTGCACTTTCTTTTTCGCCTGCACTTTCCAGTGCTCTCCCATCAGCTATTTCTGGGACAAGTACACGCAGACAGGGACATGCATCGATGATGAGGTTGTCATCGCCCTGGCCTACTTGTTTAGCGCCATAAGCATCATCAGCGATTTTATCTTTGCCTTGCTACCGGCCTGGATCGTGTCACATCTCAACATACAGTTCAAAACCAAGCTCGCTCTGATCACCCTTATGGGACTTGGTTGCCTGTAGGTCATCCCGCACAGGAGCCTGCATGAGTTGCTTCTTTGCTAACAGAGCCTTTGCCAAACATAGGGCCAGCACGGCCGTTGTAATCCGCATCCCCTACATGTACGGCATCGCCAGCGACGACTTTCTGTACGACACGGCCGAGATCGCCATATGGTCAGCCGTGGAGCAGTCGTTAGCTATCACGGCGGGTGGTCTCGCCACATTACAGCCGCTGGTGAAGCTGATCGGGTACAAACTTGGCCTGACGAGCCGGCCAGTGCTGGCTGGCAGCTCCAAGTACGGTGGGACCTTTAGGATGGCCGGCAACATCTCGGTTAGGAGGTCCATCAGCCGCAGGACCGAGGCGTTCACGCCCAGCAAGTTGGAGCGCTGCGAGGGCGGTCTGAAACTGCAGCCGGACACGTCTGGCTACTCGGCCATGTGCTACAATACGAGCCAAGAGGAACTCAGGGCGGAAACTTCGGAATATGACGACAAGAGGTCTAAATAGTCGGACTGGATAACGGTCAGGTAATGAAAGAGGCTGCTGCGTATTGAACTCGTTTCTGGTGTAAGATTGGAAACCATGTCTGCCTAATAGATTCGCCCGTTCCTCTGTTCCCCTCCGTCCCCCCTGTGCAATTTGCAAGACCTGTATATCCTGACCAATGACTCTCTGCTTATGAGCCTCAAGTTAGTATCAATAATAGGACTGAAAGAGCCGCCTTTAAGCGCTAGCTGAATTATGGCGGCGCTCAACTCCTGGATTGGACCAACCAGTCCTCTCAATATCGCAGATACAAGTCTAAGTTAATTAATCATCAAAATTCTTGACACCTACCTAGCGCGAGTACTATAGTAATTATCCAACCCAAATGTGCCAATCAAGGAGGCGTTGTAATATCCACATTGTCCGCAAGTGGGCGGACTTCATCTAGGTCTGAACAACTTACTGCCAGTGATAAACATATGTACCAAGAGATTGCCACCCCATGCGAGGGAAATAGGGGGTCTGAATACAGCATTAAGGACTAGCCATTACCGAATTGGACTATACTACGTACATACAACATTACAATTTAGTGACACATCACAGATCGTTCAGGATATCCTCGGCCGCCTTTTCGGCGACCATGTACGTGGACACGGCGGTAAAGGTCCCCGGGATGCGCGGAAACACCGACGCATCCACCACCCGCAGCCCCTGCACCTTTCTCACGCGGAACTTGCTGTCTAGCACGGCCATGGGATCGCCGTCGGGCCCGATGGGGCAGGTGGAACTGGCGTGGTGACCCCAGGCGCCGTCCTTGATGTACTGCTCCACCTCGGCCTGCGTGTTGGCCGCGGCGCCCGGCAGCACCTCGTTGGTCTTGACGGGCTGGCGACGCAGGGCGCGGCGGGCCAGCTCGATCGCCTCGTACATGGCCTGCAGGTCCTTCCCGTGGTCGCCGCTGCCCGTGTCGAAGTAGTTGTAGACGATCTCGGGCGTGTCGAGCGGGTCGCCGGACCGCAGCCGGACCGTGCCGGCCGTGTTGCGCGGGTGCGCCTTGAGCACCACCCACGACCACCAGTCGTGCTCGGCTACCGCGTCGTACGAGTAGCCCGGGTAGTAGCCCGCAAAGTTGGCGGGCCCGCCAAACACGAACGAGTCGAACGAGCCGTCGGCGCTCGCGCTCGACTTGTACAGCATGGCCACCGACAGGCCCGCCGACACGTACGTGCCCCGGTCACCGAGCAGGCCCGGGTTCTGCCACTTGTCCAGGCACGGGTCGTCGGTGCCGTTGAACTGGAACGTGCACCCCGCAAGCGCAGGCCAGTCGTTGGGCACCTTGGCCGTCACGACCGTCTCGTAGTGGTCCTGCAGGTTGGAGCCCACGCCGGGGAGGTCGGCGACGACCCTGATGCCGAAGCGGCGGAGCTCGTCGGCGGGGCCGACGCCCGAGAGCTTGAGGATCTGTGGCGAGTTGTAGGCGCCGCCCGCCACGATGACCTCGCGCGAGGCCAGGGCCGAGCCCGGCGTGCCCCGAGGGGACTGCGCGGTCCCGCCGCCAGCGCCGGCCGACGCCTTGCCCTCGTACTCCGGGCTGAGCGGGCTGGCGCGGTAGAGGTGGGCGCCGTCGAGGAACTCGACACCGATCGCGCGCGGCGGCGAGACGGTCTCGTCAAAGAGGACGCGAGTGACGTGGCAGTTGAGGCGGACGTCGAGCGGGTACTTCTTGCTGCCGTCCTGGTTTTTGGCGTCCCGGACCGCGACGATGAACTCGCGGGCGCCGTTGCGGGCGCCGTCGTTGGTGCTGATGGGGATCTGATAGTAGTTCGGATGGTCGTCGCGCCGCTCCGAGTCCTCGTTGAGGTCTCCAGCCAGGAGCGTGCCGATGTTGAGAATCTGGTTGGTGACGTCACCGAGGGCCCAGGCACCGCCGGTGATGACGGCGAGCAGCTGCGGGTCCTTGAGCGGGACAGTGAGAGGGGTCAGCTCGGTGGCGAGCCAGCCATCCTTGCCGTGGCCTTTGGGCAGACCGGGAAGATACTGCTTCCTCTCGAGGCGGGCAAAGTATTTGCGCATGTTGGATGGGGACCACGAGCTGTCGCCCGTCATGGTGGCCATGTACTCAAAGTCGGACTGGTGCGGGTAGACGGTGACCATGGCGTTGTGGGCGGTGCACCCGCCGAGCGTGCCCGTGCGAGGATACAGCACGCCCATCATCCTGGAGCCCGGCGGCGGGTTGAGGCCGCTGTAGATGGAACCGTCGGGCGTCTGGTAGCTCGTCTTCCAGTCGCGCGCCTGGCGCGCGTCATCGGCATAGTGGCGGACAAAGAAGTTCCAAGATAACCGCTCGTCCTCGGACACGCGGGCATGATAGCTAGGTACCGTGTAGTTGATGTTCGCTCCCTGGTCGTCGCCCGCCTCGATCAGGAGTGTCTTGTGGCCGGCCAAGGCAAGGCGGGCGGCAAGAGGACCGCCGCCGGCGCCAGAACCGACAACAATATACTCATAATCCGTCAGCTGATTGGCGGGTTGCGCGAGCACCGTAGCGCACAGAGCGCCAAAGCCGAGAAGTCGGCCAAGAAACATAACTTCAGCGCTGGCGGAGAGAGTATATCGATTCGAATCAAGTGACAACCGCTCCCTCAATTACACCGGCAACCAAAGACTAATTACGGTCAGCAGTCGAGAGGACTGTGTCCGGGACGGGATGAGGGGAACAGGACTGGGCTTTTGAAGGGCGAACTCTCCCTACCCATCCACACTCGCGATCTTGTGTGACGTCTGCCGCGGAATCTCAGGACTGCTACCCAACGCTCCCCCAACACCGGGAACCTCATTTGACGTTTGCACCGAAACGGGGAAGATCGGCGTCATCCATCGCGTGGTTGCAGCAATCGTCGGGGGCATTTGATAGTTTGTGGTCCTCCAATCGCACTACGTCCCTAGGGCTGCAATCGCGACCCCATCGCGTCGCCGATTCAATTCCTCTTGGCACTGCATGAATGATTGCAAGATGATGGAGTGCTTTGACCACTGCTTAGCTGCTTTCCCAAAGGAAGAAACGATCGGCAGCAGCAACGGGGGATTCACTGCGAAATACGGTCTAGTTCCGGGTCTGCTAGGCGATGACACGCAGCTACAGGGATCTTTGTATGGAGACTTGGTGGGCCGACACGAAAACTGGCTGCGACCGACAGGGGCGGACCAGAAACAAAGTAAAAAAGTATTGCAAGTTGAGACGAGCCGCAATCCTAATTATTCCGCCGGATACCGATCGCCCATTGAGATCCATACTGATTGCTACTCAAGTACAAACACCAAGCTCACCAAACCGGACAACCCCGGATGGTCTCCTCCAGGCATAATGCCGATCCGGGGGAGCATCTGGACGCTTTTATCGGCGACACCGCAAGTCGTCAGAATCGAACGTGGGAATCAATTGATGGTCAAACCCCCGGAGAGCAAAGATGTATCAGTTTTTTGCTATATTGCCGGTAATTTTCAGTGTGTACTATCTCAACATTACTAGCCACTCCGACAGGGTGTCTGGCCGCGTACCTGACGTTTTAGTCCCAGGCCTGTCCAGATACACCGAGGCCTAAGTGTGTGTTTAGGAGATGGAATTGTGAGTCTCAGTGCCAGTTACTTACACCCAGGTAAGGTAACCATACGTGAAATACCTCTGTCCTTATCGCCCGCCATCGGCACGCTGTGGAAGCGAAAGCTACGGCGAAGACGAACCATCAGTCCAGCTTCTCGCTGTTCACAACCTCGCTAATTAATTTAATCATGGTAATTACTTGCGATCTAGTAGCTGTAGGTATTGTAAAATGGTCGGCTATTACGGAGAATTTTCCTTGGTCGAGGACAGCTACTCCAACATCAAGAATATGGCCACGGAGCAGTCACATCCACAGTGATACTTTGTCATTAGGCTGTTTCATCGGCGCCTTCAACCATCCCAACAACACCAAGACCTCTGGCAGGCGTGAGTAATTAGACGATAGAGTTAACGGAAGTGCATGGATGGATCATTTTCGAGTGAATACGCCGGTTATATCACTGGTTCTTTTCTACAGTTCTGATGGCAGATGTACGGGCGAAGCATTGGCCCAATACGTTCCTGGTGTAATTCTTCCTAGAGATTTGTCCTCTTCTATCAATATCCATTGATTAGCTGCCCGACGGCTTGATTCCCATCTTGAAGACCGGACTGTTATCAAAGTTCTCATAATCGTGAAATGCCATAGCCTGCTGCTTCGAAATCTCGACTTCCTGGCCTCTGGCCAAAACCCCTTTCTCATAGTCGTCCACGGCAACTTTCAGCGATAGTTTCCCCTCGTGGACATCCACCATCCGCTTGACAAATTCATCCGCGTCCTTAATGGCGAGATTTCCGCCCTGGCCGCGGTGGAACGTCATACTATGCGCAGCATCCCCCGCCAACGTCGCCCTCCCTCCCTTGTTATCCCACTCCTTGGGATGCCAGATCCGCAACTGATCCCGTCCGATCGCCACATCATCGGCCAACCACTCCACCACCGATTTGTACGGATCCGCCCAATCGTCCATGTGTGCCCGCAGCCTTTCGAGCCGGTTGTCGGTGTTCTCCTCGTCCTCCTTCGTCGCAATCGGCCATGTGACCAGTACGTAGAACACCCACGTCTCAGGCCGCTCCAGGTCGGGCTTGTCGAGCAAGAACAGGCCCATATACATGCCCTTGGGGTGCGGTGCCACGTCGACGCTGGGATTCATGACCCCGTCCAGCCAGCGGGCTTTCTCCGCCGGCAGACTGAAGGGGAAGTTCATGAACGCGTAGGGGAGTACCTCCTGCGCCGCCGCCGCCTCGCCCAGCAGGCAGCGGCGAACCTGCGAGGAGCCGCCGTCGGCACCCACGACGATACTGCCGGTCTCACTGGTGCCGTCGGCGAAGTGGGCCGTCACCTGGTCCTGGGAGTCGTACGACAGAGAGACAAGCCGCTTGCCGTACTGGAGGCGGAGACCTGAGGAGAGGACGCGCTTGGTCTTCTGGATCTGCATGCGGCGGACGCCGTCCGGGTAGAGGACGCGGATCTTGATAGCCCCCGTGGCGCCATCGCGGATCAGGACGCCCTGTTCGCCAGCTGAGGACACGGAAAGAGAGGTATCAGGCTGGCAGGCTTGTAGCTGGGAGACGAAATCTGGCGGGAGGAGCGACTCGAGAAGCGGAAGTGCCCAGCTAAGGGTGATACCCCAGTTGCGGTCACGTGGGGCGGTCTCGCGGTCAACGAGGCTGTATGAGATGTTGTGCTGGAAAGAAAGGTTGGTTGATGTTAGAGGGGTGATGACTAGGGTGGCTCACTTGCCTTATGAAGACCATGAGCAATTGCTATCCCGGCAAGGCCTACTGTGTCGTCAATATGCGCGTGCCGATTGTGAATGCAGGCTCCTCGCCAACTCACCGGCGCCGACAACAATTACGTGGAGAGGCTTGTCTTCCATTATCGTGGGCACTTATATAAGCTCATGAAGCAACAGCTGAATATCCCATTTGACCACAACATTCAACATGACAAAGGGCTCATTATGGAGCGGGTTACACTTGGGCACCGCAGCGGACTTCCCCATAACAGCCCAGGTGGAACCACTCGGGGCGCATGACGGCCGGATGGGTGCCCAACGACAACCGCCGATACCCCGCCTCGACGCACTGCACGCCAGTGCCAACGACAGACATTTTCTCTCCAACAGCTCGACTTCCCGTACACGATCACATCTCACCTGACCGCAACCACATAATAGAGAAAAGAAACAGGTATCCGGCATGGACTGGTACTCCCAACCACCTACCTCTAGCAGCGCCGACTGGAACGCTCAGAACCCCCAGGAAGTATGTCATGATTGCTAAGTACCGCCATTACGCCTTCACTTTATAGGAAAAGGACCAGCTGCTCACCTTCCCGCGTTTGCCTCGTTAGTTGAAACGCAAGCTCATCACAGCAAACCACATTCTCCACCAGCAAGGTGTTGTCGATGCCTACGGCCACATCTCGGTGCGCTGCCCCGGCGCGCCTGATCGCTACCTCATGTGCGGATACATGGCCCCGGGAGTCGTGACATCAGCGGATGACCTCATTGAATACTTTGTCCGGGGCTCATCGCCCGTATCGCCGCACGCCAAGAAGGGCTACTCGGAGCGATTCATCCACGGTGAGATATACGACATGTTCCCCGACGTGAACTGCGTGGTGCATAGCCATGCCGAGGCGGTGCTGCCCTACGTCACGAGTGGCGTCCCACTGATGCCCGTGTTTCATATGGCTGGGTTTCTTGGTGAGTACTACTTTGCGCGGCTGGATTAATAGCCCGGTGTTCATGCCGGGTTGAAAAGGCAACGACGTCCCCGTCTTTGACATCGGGACTCTCTACTCCCCCGGCGAACAGCAGGACTTGCTCGTCCGGGATTCCCGCCTCGGAAGAGCACTGGCGTCCAAGTTTGTCAAGGGTGATAGGGATGTCAATACCTCGCTCCCGTCCCCGGACCATTCGGTTGTCCTCATGAGACGGCACGGCTACACGACGCACGGAAAGGACATGGAGACAGCCGTGTATCGGGCCATCTACACCAAGGTCAACGCTAGCGTGCAGACCAACGCCATGTTGCTCCGGTCGGCACTGCCATCTTTTGCCCCTACAGTGGTGGCCAAGTTCGAGCTCGAGCCACTGACCGACGAGATGTGCGGGGGGTGCTCCAAGATGAACGAGGGTACGCAGGACAAGCCCTGGCGGCTGTGGACGGCCGAGGTAGAGAAGTCGCCGTTGTACACCAATCGCGGATGAAGCAAAACCGCGATAATTACACCTAATTAGATACCGTCTTTGATAATTAATCCGGTTTGAGACTCGTGAACCTTCCCAAACACAAAACAACCCAACTAAATCTCGACCCCCGTCACCCACGCCACACCCGCCTTGACAATCCTCTCCACCACATCCATCTCCCGCTCGTCCCTCGGGGCGTACACCATTGTCCACCCGCTCCGCACAAACGACAGCGGGAACCTCTGGCCCCACCCGGCCTCGATCACCTTCCGCGCGTCGGGCCCGCTGAGCCACACGTGCAAGCTGTTGTCGGCCGGGTGGGCGTGGGCGATCTCGCGGTCCAACATGCGGTCCTCGCGCGCCTCGGCGTTCAGCGTCGGCACCTCAGCCCTGGCGTACAGCCCGTCCGTGGACCGGCCCTCGGTGTGGCTCGGCTTGCTCTCCAGCAGGCCCGGGTGCTCGCCGGCCAGCTGCCGCACGAGCCCCTGCAGCCGGGCACGTGTCTCGGGCGCGATGGGCTCGGGGACCTGCCGCTGGGGCATGGTGCGGGGCATGATGCGGGCGCGGGGCCCGGCCCGCGCCGGGAGGGGGGAGCGGAGGTAGGAAGGGCCAGTGGGGGAAAGAGGAGAAGGATCGAGGAGGTCGGGCCGGGTGAGGAGGTGGTTGAGGCGGAATTTGGTCATGCGGATGTAACCCCTAGATGGGATTCAGGGTGGTGAGTACAATTGCGGATGGTGTTTTCTTTGGAGGCTGAATGTGCCAAAGGTGTGAGGAGAGACTCACGACCACGTCGGTGGCGTGCCGCCGGTGCCAAAGGCCTTCCAGGCCAGGAAATCATTGACGGTCCTATGGCGGCATTGTTAGCTCACATGAAAGTAGAACGCAGCGATGATCAGAACCAACTGACCATGCAATGCCCAGGATCGCAGTTGCGCATAGCCCGCTTAGGACCCGCTGCGACGACAAGGCAGAAACCAGGCGGTTGACTATCTCGGCCATATTGGGTGTTGTGAACCAATAGGGCCAAGCTGGATTTGGGTTGGCGGTCGAATACAAAAGGGTGGAATAGCTAGCGAGTGAGCTGAAGAAAAAAAGTCTTGCCCGTTGTTCGGGCGCATGGTGGGGGTGTTCCGCGCAGCTCAAACTCCAAGTAAAGCCCCACTTTGACCATCAAGGAAACAAAATATATCATAAGGCAGGTTTCGTAGATTATATATGTATATATCTTCATGTATGCATTGCCCGTTCACTGCCTGTATAATAATCTGCAGCCCATGAATCCCCAAAATACACTATAATTACCTCGTCCTCATCCCGTTTGAGGTGATCAGACAAAATACCGGGCAATTGCAGCTCATGGAAATCTGTCATTACTAGATACATTTCCTGAGACGTTGCTCGCTTGTATCAAAATCGAACTGCCACACGAAATAATTACTTAGGGGTCCGTCTAAGTCGGCAGCTCACCCATTAGCCACGTGGCTTGTCACAGTCACAATTCAGGGCGATGGCGTCGAGTGACGGGATGGCGGGCCTCAACCCTTTCGGTCAGCAGGTCACCCACATGTACAGTGTAACACTCCTCGAATTCTGTTCGGCGAGTCACCCACGCACCTATCAAGACAGCTTAGTTTCGGGCCGTTGACTATCCGCAAGCTCAAAGAGACAGGTATCCCGAGAGGGTGCTTGGGGAGGAAAATATGAGCGAAGCAATATAAGCAAGCCAGAACCTGTGCATCACAGCTGTTTCTACTCGTGATACCCAACCCGAGGCACAGAGGGAAATGAACCGAGTTAAATTCGCATCCATCTCGATTGAGGCAGGCCGCAACGGTGCCTAACCTGCGCCAAGAGTCTGGCATCCAAACGCTCGGTTTGTTATGGGACCAAAGATTGGCCGGCGGCATTGAGGCCAACAGCTCCCACACCACTAGGCCCTTGATTGTTGGTGTTGGCCCGGACATGCATCCGGTTCCCGCAAATGACAGGCATTGCCTCATAACAGTCGTGCGTCGTCGCGCCCAAATCTGCCTTCTGGGGCTCCAACGGGCGGCAAACAATCAAATCTCTCCGAACCGGGGCCAACCCTAGTTATATACCCCCCCAGAATGCTGCCCGACTTTGGGGGAAGATAAATCAGTCCTCATCTCTCTACATCCTCTATTTAGCATTGGCTGAAGTCACTGAAGCGCTTTTTTTCTTCCCTTCAGTCTGGTTTCTGGACAGTTACTTGCGGAGCCGCTAAAGCCCTTAGCTGTCTCCAAGATGGTGGCCTTCACAAACGACGCCCTGAGCAAGCTCTGCTCCAAAGATCAGCTTGCCCTCCTCGACTCGATCGATCGCCTTCGCCTTCAGGGCATCAACAACTACGTCTCGCTACCGCAAATCATCGTCTGTGGCGATCAATCTTCCGGCAAGAGTTCTGTGTTGGAAGCCATCTCGGGCGTTTCGTTTCCCATAAAGAGCAACTTGTGCACGCGGTTCCCGACCGAATTGGTCCTGCGCAAGACCTCGCACATCAGCGCCACCGTCTCTATTGTTCCCCATGAATCTCGCTCCGACCCGGAGAAGAGGGCGCTCCGCAGCTTTCGCGAAGAGCTGTCCGGGTTCGATGACCTTCCCAGGCTGGTTGAGAGCGCAAAGGTCGAGATGGGCATCACGGCCCACGGCAGGGCCTTTGCAAAGGATGTTCTCCGCATCGAGATCACTGGGCCCGACCGCCCTCATCTCACCATAGTCGATCTTCCCGGTCTCATCCACTCCGAGACCAAGAGCCAGACAAGTTCCGACGTGGAGCTCATTCAGGGTGTTGTCCAATCTTACATGAAACAATCACGATGCATCATTCTCGCCGTCGTCTCGGCAAAAAACGACTTTGCCAACCAGGTCGTCCTGAAACTTGCACGGGCCGCAGACACAAGCGGCAACCGGACTTTAGGCGTCATCACAAAGCCCGACACGTTGACTCCCGGATCCGATAGCGAAGCCCTGTTCGTATCCTTGGCCAGAAACCAGGAGGTCGAGTTTCGCCACGGTTGGCACGTGCTGAAGAACATGGATTCCGAGAAGGGCTCGTGGAGCCTCTCCGAACGGGATACCAAGGAGGCCGAATTCTTCAGCTCAGGAGTATGGACCGAACTGCCCCTCTCCTCCCTTGGCATTGACAAACTGAGAGGCCGCCTTAGCAAGGTCCTTCTTAGCCAGATTGCTTCCGAGCTGCCCAACGTTATAGATGAGATCAATAGAAAGTTCAAGTCCTGCCAAGAGCAGCTAGCCAGGCTCGGAGAACCACGCTCCAATCCAGATGAGCAACGCCTCTACCTGGTCCACTTGAGCCAGGTTTTCCAAGCGCTAGTCAAGGCTTCGGCGAGCGGGAATTACAACAACACCTTCTTTGGGGACGCTAAGACAGAGTCAGGTTACCGACAGCGCATCAGAGCGGTTGTCCAGAACTTGAACGAGGACTTCGCCGCCGAGATGTTGGCCCGTGGCCATTACCGGGAGATCGTGGACATAGTGTCGGCTCCGGAATCGCCCCGGGCTAGAGCGGCCGAGTCAGCTACGTCCGGAGAGGTGACCAAGATCGAGAGAAGTGCCTTTATCGACCATATTAAGCATCTAATGGGCAGAACACGGGGCTTGGAGTTGCCTGGCACCTTCAATCCAATGATAGTGGCAGACTTATTCCTTGAACAGTCTCAACCGTGGGAAGGAATCGTCCGACGACATGTGGAGAGGGTGTGGAGAGCTGCCTCCCGCTTCCTCAATCTTGTCATCACACACACCGCCGACACGTCGACAGCCAAGGCTTTACATCTCGAGGTCTTCGAGCCGGCAATGAAGATCATCTTGGAGGAGATGCGTGACAAAACCACCGAGCTGCTGAAACCCCACCAGAACGGGCATCCCATCACATACAATCACTATTTCACCGAGACGCTCCAGAGCATCCGTCGTGAGAGAAGGCGCAAGGAACCGGAGAGGATCTTGTGTCGTTTCTTCGGCCTCAGCTCACTCGAATCGAGAGTCAACTTGGGGAATTACTACAATCTCCAGCATCTTGCCAACTCCTTGGCGGAGAGCACAGAACCGGACTTGAAGCGCTTCGCTGCCAGCGAAGCCCTGGACTGTCTCGATGCGTACTACAAAGTTGCATTGAAGCGCTTCATCGACGACGTGGCTGTCGAGGTGATTGAGGCCAAGCTAGTCTCGGTCCTGGATGACATCTTGTCCCCCCTGTCGGTCTACCAGATGCCCGCCGACAAAGTCGCCCGTATCGCTGGCGAGTCGGAAGAGACTCGTACAGAACGCGAGCAGCTCAGGAAGCAGCTCGAGGTTCTGCAAAATGGTCTAGATACGTGCAAACAGTTTGCTGGTTTCAGGATCAGTGGAGGTGAGAGCCGGCATGACTCGGTTATTAGCCAGTTTCCCGAGGCGGATCACTAACGTCGCACAGATTCCGTCTTCATTTCATCCAACAGAGACAACTCCCTCAATAGATCTGACAATGACTCTGATGCCCTCGATGATGCGGACCAACGACAAGAGTCGTCTTCAGTGTCCCTAAGGTCGAACTCTCCCACTCCGGAACCTCCACATCCCCAGTTACTAAATCCTGAGCCTGAAAGAATCGAAGAATCACCTATTGAGGTGGAACCGGAAGCAGTATTTGAGTTCCAGGCAGACAATCCCTTTGATTCGTTTGTTCCGAGCAAAAAGGACAAAAAGAAGGGTAAAAAGGAGGCTAGTCGCCGTTGAAGCACCACCTACTGTTGAGGATGAATTACCGTAGCTACTTTCGAATGTTATGAACCTGCTCTTGGACCAGATAGGGAATCGTGGCGGTTGCTGATAGCTCCTAGACTTTGTAGCGACTAAAAATAA
This sequence comes from Madurella mycetomatis, assembly GCA_022530565.1. NCBI lineage: Eukaryota > Fungi > Ascomycota > Sordariomycetes > Sordariales > Madurella > Madurella mycetomatis. The sequence goes on along the minus strand of JAJTVB010000003.1, from coordinate 4,747,089 downwards.
ACTGTTAGGTGCAAAACCCAGAAATGCTTACATTTGAGGCGAGAGAGCGCGACTTTCACAACAATTGTTCGATTAGCACCTATCGAGTTACGATACCCGCGTGCATAACGGACCGAACTCAATGCTTGTTACTGATGAGATGAGGAAAGTTATCCTGCGATCTCAAGTCTCTATGGCGGAAGGACGGCGAGCGTGGTTTATACAGTCAGACCCAGATCTTCCCCAGGGAGACCGTTTTGCCATTCCTCATGCACGACTAGGAGCGCCGCCTTAGCCATCCTACTCCTTCAGATAATTGCAACTCTAATCGCAACCACCATTTGATGTTTACAGCGTGTCTGCTGCAAGCCCTACTATTGAGGGGTTTCATGTATTTTCCCCACTCAAGCCCCATATCCTGCACGCCGGATGGCCCAAGCCTTTCGAGAATAACTGCGCGCTCCGAAGTTGAGAGTTGCCTCCCGGCATTGTGTTAGCAATGACTTTGAATTGACCTTAGAAAGTGTAGCCGTTGATTTCGTTTGAATCCTGCAAAGAGGGGCGACGGCTGTAGCTTGGTGGACAATGAGGCAATAATTAGGGACTTAAATCATACTAACGGCCGTGTCAGAGACCAATACCAATGGCCAACAACACCATGCAGCACAACGGTTGGTTTCTATGACTCAACAAACTCGGTACAACCAAGTAACATTGAATTCCACTCCAACATTCAACACCATCCCACCCCACCTTTCCCCAGCGCCCCGTGCCTTCCTACCACCAGCAGGATATAACCCTCAAGGAAAGAACAACTTCACTAACTTTCCGGAGTGGCCTAGCTTTTTCGGAGTCCCCAACCAGAATAAACAACGACACAAAAAAAAAAAACCCTGTGTATCATTGCGATAGGGGTAAAGTGGTGTTACGGAAATCGCTTCTGGCGCGGGTCCCCCGGCGCCGACGAGGTACTGTCCCAGATGATACCTCCAAACAGCGAAGTTCCGAAGGACGAGCGCTCCATGACGTAATTGCTCGGCACCCATCCGAGGCCTCCGTAGTTGTCTTTGACAAGGCACCAACCTAAGAGACCAAAAGCCTGAGTCAGAACGGTTGCCGTCCATTTACGGTGTCCACGCTGCAAAGAACATCGAGATGTGCGTTAAAGAAGGGGAGGGGTTAACGGGTTGGCTTACCTCGCTGCAGAACGGTTACAAAGTCCCCAGCTCGAACAGTGAGCTCGTTAGGTGCTTCCGCCGTGAATGAGTATATGACCTGGCCCACCGAATCTCCTGCTCGACCGGGGGTGGCGCTTCGTCCAAAAGGCCTCGTCGTAGCCGCCAGCCCTAGTCGCGGGCAAACAGGCGGGTTCAGCGATGGGAACGACGGCACCGGAGGCGGCAACGCCTGCTGCTCATAATCGTCTCCACGCCCATCGTCCCTTCCCTCCCCCTCGCCTTCCTCTACCGCTTCCTCCTGTCCAAGGCCTTGCCACGTTTGGTGCTGAGGCTGCATTCCTATGCCGCCCGTGCGTTTAAACAGCAAGCCTGATGCTTTAGGAGGCGAGGGCTTGGTCTGGCGCCGGCAGTGCGTGCAGGATCCGTTCGGGTCGCTAGGACTATTGCCATCATATTGAGGGAGAGGATGAGCTGTCGCGGGGGAGTCAGCGTCTCTTGCCGTTGGCGCCGCCGAGTCCAGACGGAGCGCAGCCAAATACTCCCGCAGGGACTCTGCCCTTCTGGTCGGGTTCTCCTTCGGGTTATTCCCTGGCGGCATGATGCGGGACGGGTTTCTGATAGAAAGAGAGAGACAAAAAAGAACGGGGCGTTACTTTTGCGTTGTCTGAAAGATTGCGCTGTGTTGAGAAGAATATGGGTTGCCTGTTAAGAGACAACGGTGCCATATTTATACACCCAGGCGCCGTAAACGCACAGAATGAAAAGATCATCAACCTGCGGTCATTGTGTCAGCTAGTAAGAGCCACTACGATAGCTCGAGACAACGATGCGAACTTTATCTACCCAACCGCAACGCCGCATTGACGCGTGACAGACACCAGTTATGCATCATTGCGATGCTCAAAGTTAACAGCTCGCCTCGTCGCAAGTCTCTCCTAGTTCTCCGATCTCAAGACGGGACTGGGTGCCTTGTCTTTAGCTCGTGTATTAGGCCTAATACATTAGTAAATCGGGCCCAAGAAAACCTTGCGCTGGTAACCTTGTCTAGCTTACCCTTAGTCAATTGTCATGTATCTGAGGCCCGCTGCTCCACCGTGGCGCGCTCCTCCGGTCGACAAACAAGGTTTCTTGTTCCGGAGCCCATTTAACGAGACGGCTTCGCACCTACAATGGTGATGCGCATCCCTGCGCCGGGACTGGCAAAACGCTCGTCATAGTTGGTGCCGATGCTACCAGTGTCTCCGCTGGTTCGTTGGCGCACCGCTATGATCGCAGTATCTCCGATTTGCTGTTTTCTCGCATCTTCTAGGGTGCCCCTCACTGGTGAAGTGCTGTCGAACACTGCTGTACTCTCATTCACCTAGCTGAAACCAGAGCCCCCTGTAAGTCTGAGCGTGTCATATCATTAAGCCGGCGCTAGCCTAGGGCAATGTGAATCTGACGTCAGGCTGGCCAGGTAATTACCTACAGAAATAGATGTTTGGCATGCTACGTACGTGTCTGCTTTGCATGATCCGATGGCTGTATCCACATACAGTCGTATCCATTGCGGTTTGTGTCGCGTGCGCTAGGGCCCCGTCAGAGGCTATGGACGTGCGTTTATTGTTCGAAGTCTGAAGGAAAGATCGATTGCTGCAGGAGGAAAAGAGGCGGTAACATAACTTCAATACGAAGGAATGTTCCACTTTGCCAGTGATAGCCTTTTCTTAGACCAGGGTGCCAACTGAGATAAGATGGCGTGGCGGTGATTAAGATAGGTGGAGAATCAACACCTAAGTAGGACACGGTTCGTGAAATGAGAAACACTATTAACAAGTGGAGGGCCGCTGCTTCTCTTTGTTTCTAGCGCGGAAAAACGGAATCGTCAATGCCAAGTTAATTAGTGCTGCCAACTCCGGCAGCTGTTCTTTGTTGCAATTGCGCGTTTAGATAGCATATCTGGGTCCAGTCCATCGTCTCCCTTTGTCTTTCTCTCAAGTAATTATTTATCACTATCTCGAGTATACATCCTGAATCGGAAGATGTCGCTCAGCATCGGTCAAATCAAACAACTTTGATGGAAGGACACATCACAACCTTGTCCCCCTTCTTATCCCCCAAGTCGCCGACCCCGCTAGACCTCCAAAGTCGAAGGGCGATCCGCCACGGCTTCTTGAGCAACCGCTGGGGGCTCTACAGATCCGCTTCGGCCTCACTCTCTTCGGCTTCTCGGCAGACATACCCAAAGGTAGTGCGCGGGTGGTCCGGCTTACCTTTACCTCGCAAGCGGCGGCCGGTGGAGATTGCGATAGACACGACGCTAGTTCAAGAAATCCAGTCCAAGTTGGGCGACAACAATGGCGAACTTCGGGGTGACCTCTATCGTCTCTGGCACAGCGTGCAGGGGCTGACCAACAAACTGGACGAGCTGCTAGACGAAGTTGTCGTGAGCATTGACCAATTCCCTGAACGGCATGCTAATAATTCGAGAGTGGCCGATCACAACCACATGGAAAAGACCCACGGCCTAGAGAAGGCCAGGCTCAAGTTAGGACACCGCATCCAAGTTGACAACCTGGTCAAAAACATGGCAACCGACATGGAACGGCTCCAGCAGTTAGAGCAGGAACTAGAAGCTGCAAACATGCGAGCCGAGGCTGCGGCAGGCGAACTTGCGAAAACGCGGGAAGAGATGGACGCACAAGCTAGGCTTATAAGGAAAGACACGGTAATACTGACTGATCGGGAGAGAGTCATCAAGACTGCGTTTCAGACTTTACGGGCGTCTATTTTAGAGTTTTCCATGAGCTCTGCTGTTCAGCTAGGCCCTCTACCAGACGCAACCGGGAAGACCAACAACTTATGTCACTCTGATATCTGGAACCGTGCAAGCACTCGACAGCGGTCATTCCGGGTCATGGCCAAAATATTCCAGCTGTTGTTTCGGCGAATACTGCGTCCCGGGCTGCGTGCCTTTGGCCTCCAGGCAATTTTAAGGAGCGAAGAGCGTCACGATGTCCCCGAGCCCGAAACTCGCCTTCGCGCTTTGGAGGAAGAACTAGAAACTCACAATGGTAAGCAGATCATGATGAGATGTCAGAACCCACCCAACTAAACCATCTCGTGTCTTGCAGTGAGCAATAGGGCACTCTCCTCCTGGATAGGAGCAACCATCGATGCCGCGGCTCCTTTGATAAACCCCGAGCGTATTGTCGATGGAGTCGCGGACGAGATTTTCGAAGCCCTGTCCCCGGTGATACGCTTTGCTTTCACCCGCAACTTAGACAAGGTCAAGGGTGGGGTTTCGGTCATCTGTCAGGAAGCTGTTCGCTTAAAGCTGGCGATGAGAGGAACTCCTGGCAATTACAAAATCGAGGTCCCTTCTCGAGACACCGAAACTTGGGGAGAGCCAGGTTGTGACAATGAGATGCGCGCTTTGGAATCGGGATTGTGGCTCCAGGTTATCGAACACGAGGTCAACCCAGATACCGAACGCAAGAACGGCGTTGTTTATTCCAAAAGAGCGAGCGGGGATATCGCATGCATTCCGTTCGGTGCTCTGACGAAGCTGGAGGAAGGGCAGGCCGGGACAGCCCGGAAAGTTATCCTGGAGAAGAGCTGGGTGGTCTCGAAGAGGGTCGCTGGAGAGCGGAAGCGAAAGACAGAACCTTCTCCAGTACTGGATGAGCAGCCAGCGAAGCGTGCTAACCCGAGCCGCGGAATCTCACCCGCTAACCTTGCCAGAATCAAGGCTCTTATGGATGCGGAATGAAACAGGACGGGGTCGGCTGTTCAGATTAGAATCGCCATGGTCATGGAAGCAGCCAGCTTAGGGTGGCTGAGGATGAGCTTGCCGCTATACTCGTTGAGCCATAATTAAGATGTATTCGTTTCTAGGAATAAGATTTGCCATCAAACCGTAATATCTATGTACTATGCTATGGTTAAATGCCGTAGGAACTGTGACACTAGTGACCCTCACGCATGCGCAGCTACCATCTCCTTTACCACAACATCAACAACAACCTCCACCCTCCCCTCCGGATCGGCAATAAACATGGCATCGCTACGCCGTCTGTGCGGTCCAACATAGCCACACACAGCCCCTAGTCCCAACAACTTGCCCACCATATCCGCCCTTCCGTGCTCCGCTGCCATCACCAACGAGGTCCTTGCCAGGCCCCCTTTGTTGCTCTCAGTTCCCGCCGCCGCCTCGACATTCGCACCATGGCCGACCAGAAACTCGACCATTTCTTTGCTTCCATACACGGCCGCAAGATGCAGCGGCGTCAAACCCTTTGCATCCCTCCCCTCGACATCGGCCCCCGCACTCAATAGAAACTCGGTTACCCTCAGGTTACCGCCCCTCGCCGCTCGGTGGATAGGCATCGCCCCGAACTTGTCAGCCTTGTTCACGTCAGCGCCCTTCTCGATCAGGCAGCTCACCGCGTCTGCTTTGCCCTCCCTCGCCGCCCGTGCTACGAGCGTCTGGCCGTGGCCGTCGAGGGCGTTCATGTCAGCCCCGGCTTCAAGGAGCGCGTCGACTGCCTCGCCCAGGCCCCACTCCGCCGCAGCGTAGAGCGCCGTCTCCTTCGGGTACCCTATGGGATCCTGCTGCGTCTGGAACAGAATCAGCGGCGCCAGCACCCCCCGCCGTTGATACCACATGGCGATCCCCAGCGCGGACAGGCCATCGGATGCTCGCGTCGCCTCCAGCCCGGCGCCGTGGGAAAGAAGCGCGCCGACAGCCCTGGCGTGGCCTTTTTCGCACGCGATGTGCAGCGCCGTGTCGCCTTGGGGGGTGACGGTCTCGGTCGGCGCGCCGTGCGAGAGCAGAACCTCGACGACGTGGCCGTGGCCGTGGGACGAAGCGTGGTAAAGCGCCGTCTTGCCCTCGGCGTCGCGCGCGTTGGCGAAAGCACCCGCCTCCAGGAGCAGCCGGCAAACGTCCGGGTGTCCCGAGATGGAGGCGAAGATTAGCGGCGTCTTGCCGTTGGCGGTGGCGTCGTCGATCCGGGCGCCGTGGGCGAGGAGCAGCTGGGCGCTCTCAAAGTGGCCCGAGTGGCAGGCGAGGTGGAGGGCGGATTGGCGCTTAGCGTTGAGCGCGGACACGGCAGCGCCGTGAGACAGAAGGATCCGGACGACTTCATTCCTGCCGTGCTGGGACGCTATCATCAGTGGTGTCAAGCCCTTGCTGCTAGGCACGTTAATGTCGCCACGAGCAGGGGTGAGCATCAGGAGGTCGACGACGCGCGCGTGCCCACGCGACGAGGCCCAGAATAGACCGGCGGTGCCTCCGGCGCCCCGGAGTCGGGGGTCTGCGCCAGAATCGAGGAGCAGACGCACAATCTTTTCGTGTCCCGCATATGCGGCGGCAAGGAAAGGGCCTAGGTCAGTCCCAATCATTTCGTTTAGCGCCGACGCACAACCACGCTGTAGGAACATGCGCATGATTTCTTCTCGGCCCAAATATGCTGCCAGGGCTAGGGACGTCTTCTTCGCGTTGGGGAGGGAACCGTAGGGATCGTATGGTAATCCCAGAGGATCGTGGCCGGCGTCGAGAAGTAGAGTCACCCGCTGGATGTCATTGTTGGCGACGGCGAAATGAAGTTCATGAGAAACAAGTGTCGGCGTGGCTTTTCGCGAGGTTGCCACTGGGCTACTAGCCCCGGGCCGGCCACAGGCCGCCTGTGGATACGGGCTCCCTTTCCCCGAATTGAGATTTTCAAAAGTCGGGATAGGCGGGCTAGCCGTTGGGGCCCGATGTTGCGTTTTCTCCTCTGGTTGGGACTGCTGCGAGCAAGTTGCTCCGTTGGCAGGCGTCGTGATGCTATCAAGATCGGGGAAGCTCCTGTCCTTTTGCAGGATGTCATCTAGACCCAATGAGCAAGGCTCGCCAGTGGCTACTTGGTGTGCTTTTGGCAAGGGTCGAGACTCCTTAGCCCTTGTGGCAGTTCGGCGCAGGGCGCTCAAGCCTGGTGAGTCTGACTGAAAGTGGCGATGAATGTCGTCGATTTTGGACCTGCGATCCGTCAGGGCTAAGTCTTGGTTGATAACCTGGGGATTGGGATGCAGAGGTACGTTTGGATAAACTGCATGAGGAATACGAGCGATGACCGCTGGTCCCTCATCTGGACCATGTATCCATTGAGATCACTCTCCGCCCACAAGAAGCGCAAGCGGAGAGTGAGTAGTCGCGCGTCATCCTTGGTCAGTTTGGTCAATTCGGTGTTGATAAGGGAGAAAATTCGAGCCATCTCGACGGTTATCAGGTCGATGGACTGCAGCAAGTGCTGGTGTTCGGCCGCGGTGCCATTGCTTCCCAGAAAAGCAGTCTGTCTCGATCTGAGAAGGCTGTTGAGCTGGCCGAGACCGATGTGTGTCGCCTGGAATTCTGCCACCAGCCCGGAGACGGTTTCAGGCACTCTCTGGAATTTCGCCCGTAGATCTCTTAGGTTGTTCGAGACATTCCACGCTGCCGCAACCAGCGCCGCAACTCCTGTCGCGATTGAGAGCGGATCCGCCATGGTAAAGGTGCGACGATCAATAGTACTACTTACTGACTGATGTTGCTACGATAACATTTACGTTGCAAAATCGGGGCTGAAGAAGGATAGATGGCGGGCCCAGTAAGATCATTTGGGCGCCAATAGTCCAGATCGAGATTGGTTCCTCCGCCACATCAGCCCTTCATTGGCACACGGCCCCCTATCAGCCAGGGTGAGGAGCGGGGCTTGAGGATGTACTGTACTATACGAGCCGAAGAGCTCAGGCCTGGCCAGTCAAGAATTACAGTGAAAAAAAGAATCTTTCTACTTCGTGACATGTCCCTACTATAACGCGCCTTGTCAGGAGGCGGTTTGAACATAAAAATCTCTGGGATGTGATAGCATGGCCGGGCCTTCCAACTTGATCCATGCCAGCCGCTTAATTTCCGTATTGGCCACCGGCTCGAGCTGCTGTGCTGCGTTGCCTGTTCGTACTTCTTGTTGCGCACTGGTGTTCTAATGCCCCTTGTAAGCCGAGATGTGACCCTTCGTGCCGTGTAGGCCGAGGAAAGCCTCTTGTGGCCGAGTTCTATCAGACCTAATCAACTCTAGGTCCGACTCAACCAAGAGGTCGACGAGCCCCGGTCTCGTACCCCCGCATTTGCTGAATGAGAAGGCATAGTTCATCGGGATCTTTTTCGAGGTCATTCGGGACGGCAAAGGCATCGTCACTGGCTTTATCGACTAGATAGTTGATAACTTCACTTTAGACAACACAGATATAGTCACACAGTCCCATCTCGACACATCATTAGCAAATAATTACACAGCATAAGAGAAGGGAACCAGCGGTCTGCCCCATATTCCGCGGCAGTGCTCATAGAGATCATACTCGCCTATTAAGGCTCCAGCAGCCTAAACGCCTGTCCAAGCGCATGTATTCCTCCACGAAACAGGACTTGGACAATTCCATCTTACTATCAACCCTTCTAGAAGGCATCATGTTAGTTCTCAGTCAGAAACAGCTCCGAAGCGCTCACCCCAGGATGCCGAAAGGATTGCTCCAGTCATTCGGTGACCAGAATCATTGGCATCGTGCGGCGTGTCTTCATCGCCGGGAGCTGTCTGGTGCGGGACTGGGGCCGGGGCCGGGGATATGAGAACCCCTAGCTGCTGGAAGCTCTGCCCCATGGATGTAGGCGGCACGAAGAGCGCCGTACTCGTACTAGTAGCCGGGTTGGGTGCCGGAGCCGGTGGGTTGGAGACCGTCGGTCTGACGCGCGGTGGTCGACCGCGTCGGCGAGGGGCAGCGGAAACTAGAGCGACTGGGACAGGGACGGCTTGAGTGGCCACAGCGGGCTCGGTGTTTCGACGACGCACGTTTCTCACGCTCTGATGCGCCCTATCTTTGTCTTCCTCCTCTTCATCGTCTTCCCTCTTTCTTTTGAGGCGACCACATGGCCCTTTTAGCAGTGGCTGCTCTTGTTTCTCCTGAGCGGTTAGGCCAACTGGCGCTTTATCATTCCAGACCGGGCTGTTGTCCTCGGCCAGGCTAGCGATGCCCTTCTTCATGACATCAATGGCCAGCTTGATCTGTCCGTCCCGTTTGTTGTTGCATCTCTTGTTGTCGGCCTTGGTCTTGGTTTCATGCCGAGGCGCTGATGCGAGCCGGTTTATGAACGGTGACTGCATCAGTCCATGGACCAAAGACTTTGACTTCCTGCAGCTTTCTTTGACGAGGTCGAAGCGTTCGCGAAAGGTCGCGTATTTCTCGTACTGCCAGCGCGGTTTGTCCAACCACGGGGCGATGTCAACGACGCCGTCCTGCGCCCTACGAATGGCAAAAAGGAGTTCCCATGCCAATAGCTCTGCCTCGATATTGCTCAAAGCCCTGACGCGCTTGGCGTGTGTCGTCTCTACAAAGTCTTGCGCTCGCTCAGAAGCCAGACGGGCCACCTGTTGGTCTCCTGGAGCAGGTTGCTGCCCTTGTTCATCATAGTGGTCTTGGTCCTGGTCCTCTCTCCCTTCCTCGTCGTTCTCGTCTTCCCGGCCCGCCCTTTTGCGTGCTTCCACATCGTCGTGGGCCTGCTTTCTAACCTTGCCCTTCCGTTTTCCGTCAACGACATCTGAAAAATCAAAGATGGCTTCAAAAAGTTCGCGTGCCAATTCCTTCTGCTCTTTCCTTTCCCGAGGGAAGTCGTCGCAGTCAGGTACCAAGGTCTTACCCGTTTTATTATTGAGAGCCATGTACTGTCTGGTGAGCTCTTTGCAGTCGTCGTAATCCTCAACAATCCCAGACCAGTTGTGATCGTTCTTCCCAAGTAGCTCGGTGATGTTCGGGCGCACCTGACGAGCAGGCTCCTGCTCCTGCTCCTGCTCCTGCTCCTGCTCCTGGTCCGGCGCCGGCTCTGGCTCTGGCTCTGGCTCTGGCTCTGGCTCTGACTCGGGTCCCAGTTCCAAGCTTAGTTCGGGCTCGCGTTCGGGTTTTAGACCCCCCTCCAACCCTGGCCCAAGTCCAGGCTGCAGTTCCGGCCCCAGATCCGGTTTAAGTCGCGGGTCAAGCTCGGGTTCTAGTTCCAGTCCTAAATCCAACAGTCCCGATTCCATCTCGAGTCCCGACCATAGCCCTAGATCCAATGTTCCCGGCTCCCTCTCAAGTCCTAATCCCAGCCCTGGATTCAACAGTCCGGGCTCCAACCCGAGTTCCGGCCCCAGCCCAAATCCTGGCTGCAGTCCGAACCCCGGGTCTAGGCCCAGCTCCAGGCCCCCTTCGAGCTCTGGCTCAAGAGCGGCTAGACCCGCCGGGGGGTGCTGGTCATCTTGCTCCTCTAGAGCCTTGGAAAGTTGGGTGGCCGCATTTCCCTCCCACTCGTCATGTGCCTCAGCCATTCGATAACCCTCGGTGTCAAAAAGCGGAAGATTGGTTGGAACGCTTGGTAGAACATCGCAATATACCCTCAACGCATCTCGCATGGCTGTAATTTGCAGAAGCTCTTCCCTGAGTCGCTCGCGAGGCTGCAACTCTAGCCACTTCCGAATGGACGATCCGCATTCCCAATATTCGGGAGCACATGCCTCCTGAACGGTGGGGATCTGGACGAAAATCCCATCCTGCTCCCAGCCCAGGTACCGGAAATTATTTATTATCTCGATAGCAGAGATTTGCTGGGATAACTCGAGAGCCTGGATCCAGGTCATGACATCAGGAACCTGGACAGGAATCTGAGTCTCCATCTCAAAGTTGGCTGTTGTCGCTTCGGTGATGTTGTCGCTTCGGTGATGTTGTCGCTTCGGTGATGTTGTCGTTTCCGCCGTCGTCCGAGAGGAGGTTTGCGAAGAGATCAACCCCCGACTGTTCTGATAAAGGCCCATCTGCTCGGTTCCTATCGTCAAAGGAGTCTGGAGAAAAAGCTAGTTAAGTAGAATATCTCGGACCGACCTGGGAATATCTAGAGGTAAAAAGTGAAAGGTTTTATGTGTAGTGGTCAATTCTATGGCTAACCAGGGCGTGACCCGATAGCATCGAGGCTGTCCGGGAACAGAGAGTGTAGTGACGCGATGGCCCTGCCTGTTCGTCTGATATAAGGAGTTACAGTAGCTGTTGGAAGTTTACTGAAACCACTATAACAGGTTATTCTGGTGAAGTTTATTTGGTTGATAACTATTAGGGTCGCTACATTAGCTGTTTTCCTCACGACCAGTGTTCTAGCTGCCCATGGGAGCACGCAGAAGCCCGAGCGTGTTCAAACATTGCATTACGATGAGGAACGAAGCATGGGTTAGAATAAACTCCATTGCTAGACCAGGGTATTGACTTGCTACATTGGATGTAATCGTCGAGATACATCGACTGTTCTAATCATATTGTCATGTGCTCACGGTGGAACAACTTTGCTGCAGGTGATATACGAGTCATATCCGGACAGGCTCCCTACCAAACATGAAATAATCTGGCCGCAAAGTGACAGACAGAGCCCGCCAGATATATTTTTTGATTATCCTGTCCGCAAGGGCTGAACAGTGGGGGATGTAAATGTCATTTTGTTTCATGATTAGTTAACAGATCAACCATGTTAACATACGTTCTGACGAAGGGCTAATAACCCACAACACAGTGCGGGACGGCTGAATACCAGTGCTCCGAGGTACACAGTCGGGAGGGAGTTGGAGAATAATGTATCAATTTCAAAAGCGAAGTAGTTGTCACTGGGCTTACCATGGCCCAACTAGATATGAATCCGACACTGTCAGCGTCTGCCCACGGCATCCCACACCCTGAAGGACGCCAGAAAGACCTGGCGTGAGAGTGATATTCCAAGGATATACCCAGTGATTGACCAAGTTCCTTTCGCCCGCATACAGCGAGAAACCACGAGTTTGGGAGCCAAAGAAAACTCGCAAGATGTACTGTACCTACTGTACCATCGAGCTGTAGGAGATCCAATGGCATGCCATTGAAAGGAAAACGGTCATTTGATCTACCCCTCCTGCTTACATCCCAGTCCAAGTCAGATCCACTGGGTAGGTAGGACTGAATCCTGAGGCATGACGTCGGTGTTGGTCCGCAGCCTAACCAATCAACAGGCGGCCCGATGCACGTTCTTGGAAGGAGGAAGGCCCGCTTTGCGCCCGCTTTGCGCCCGCTCTCCCTTCCGGCTGTCCCACACCCCCTCCCCCGAGCGCTAACAGACGGGCCGAAACCGGTTCGGATCCGGCACTGACAGGATGAAGAGGAGGGGCATTACACCGGTAAGCCTGATGCCATAGGAATTAGCCTGGATATTGCGATGCTTGGTTTCGACGCCATCTTGACCCGATGTCGGTATTAAGCCCCTCATCAACGGAACGCTACTAGCCTTATGCTGTTGGCCCTGCATGGTCTTCATGTAGGCTCTGTTTCCCCGTCCAACCAGCACCCAACTCCAATGCGACACACCACGGGGATCCCAGGGGGGGGCAAGGGACCAAGTAACGATCTTGAGATCGCGAATCAAGACCCCCACGTGGGCGGAGCCCTTAGCGAGGGGTTCAGAGGTCCACATCCGACCATTCCAGCACCAACAGAAGCTCTCAGCGACCCCACCCGTAGTATTGGTGACGGTGGCAATGGGAGGGTGCCCTTAACGCGAAGCCCGCGAGCCGCGAGCTTTGGATGCATGGGGGACCTGAGTGTGACTTGGTGGGCCATCGTAAAAATGCTAACGAATGGCGGCAGACGAAAACGGCTCGGCATGTAGCCTTCAGGTATCTGCTGCTGCCAAGACATTCCAGCTTATTCGCTGGCGGGGCCCGGGTCCACGGTGCTTCGTTTCGAGAGAACCTCATTCCGTCGTATCCGCCACAAAGTACATAAAGGGAGGCCACTCGATTTCCGCACATGGACCCTGTTTACATCTGCGAGAAATTTCATTGTCACCATCACTGTCGCCGTCGCCGTCGTCACTACCACCGCTCCCAATGCTCCAACCACGCAACATGGCCCTCCTTGCCTCCCCGAGAACCGCGCCGAGGACCCCACCGGGCGTTTCCCTCAGCAGCCAACAACGATCCGATATCATCTCCACCCTATATCCCCTAATCAACAGTGCGCTACAGTTCCAGCAGCTTGTGAGCTCGGCCGCCTTCCATGTCCTTGTCCGCACCTACTTCGCCGCTAGCCTTATCGCGGCAACCTCCTTGTTGGCAAGCAAAAGCATCGCCTGGCGGAGCTTCCTCATCTCAAGGATCCTTGCCGCGAGAGCAATAGCCCTGTCTCGACGGGTAGCATGGGCCCTCTGGGACTGTAAATCATCGAGGCGTTTCCGCAAGAGGTTGGAGTTTGAACTCTACACGATGCTTATCGGACCTGGTGGCAATGCCTTATTATTGTTGCTCTTCTGGCCAGGATGGGCGCTGGCGTTTCTGATTTGGGTCCTCTGGCGATTTACTGGATGAAAGTAAGCAAACTCTGAGCCTTTGTGCAGCTGCGCTTGATCGTCTCACACGGACATAGGCCGAATCAGCCATCCAGACGAAAACACCGGCGCCTCCGCGTTGCAGCGCCTCTTCCACCAAGCTTCGGTCTGTCAGTCAATATCCCCAACAGAAGCTTCATTTCGAGAAGAAAAAGGCATTGCCGCCCGGATCCCGCGGGATCTCTTTCTGGTAATCCTTCTCGGGGTCGAATTCTTGCCAGACGCTGGCAGGGTAGATGTGCTTGTTGCGCTGATACCATCGCCGATCTACCACCTTGGTGAACGTCGGGTCGTCGGACGCTCCTTCAAGTTCCGAGATATCGGGCGCGTCCCTGATGCCGGCGGGGCCGGAAGCGGCAGCTGCTGAATCGGCCCGAGGGCCTTCTGCACTGTAATCGAAGAGAAGCTTGTTGCCGGGGCCGACCGTCTTGTTGATAATGAAGAAGTAGAACTCATAATGCTACGCCAATGTTAGCCAAATGTCCCAGCTGAACTAGTGATTGCCCGAGGACTCACAGGAGGTATGATTATGCTGCCCCTGACAAGCATGAGGTCGTCGACGCCGACGCGAGCCCAGTCCCGTCTCGCGTTCGAACTCTTGTCCGCCCCGACCTTAAGTTGGGCGCCCACTTTGCGGCTCTTATCCAAAAATAACCAGATAAAATCGCCCTTCTTGACCCTCACAATGCCGCCAGGTATGTTGGTGCCGTCATAGAAGACAAATGGGATGGCGATCTCGGTAGCCTTGATGGCCGCCTGCAGCAGGAGGAACTCCTTGCGCAGCGCCTCCCTCTCGGCAGCCTCGCGACGCAAGGCCGCCTTTGTCAAGGCCCGTGGCACGATGCCGACAGAGGCATTGACTGCGACCTTGGCCAGGCTGGGCTTCTGGCCCTTGTCCTTGTTTGTGTCATCGTCGTCACCCGATACAGCACCCTCTACGGCTGCCGCAGCTTCCGCAGCTTCCGCATCATCCTTGCCATCCTTGCTCGCGCCTTTCAATTTGTCCTTCTTTCCCGATCCGCGCGGCGCAACAGCTAGGGGCTGGTCGCTGTCGTCCTCACACTCATCGCCAAACGACACCAGGGCCTTGGTCCGCTTCTTCTTTTTCTTCTGCCGCTCTGACTCGCTGTTATCGCTCGCGTTGTTGGGTGTCGCAGTCAGCGACCGGTCGGGCGTCGACGTGTTTGTGCGAGCGAGTGCTGCCTCGCGCGCCTCGCGCTCCTGCTGCTCGAGTACCTCGGCGCGCCGCTTGCGGAAATCGGAGAGGGCGACGAGTCCGACCGTGTTGGTCGAGAGCCGCTCGTGTGTGGTCTTATTTTGCGGCGTGAACCGTGACGCCGGCTGCAGCTGGTCCGACATGATGACGGATCCAGGCGCTGCTGGCGTGATCTTTGGGTGCAACAAGTTGTAGTTAGCCACACGTGGCAATCGATTTGCGGCGATGTGGGAAATTCGTTGATTCGTGAGTTGTTGGGAGGGGCCAAGTAATATTACGGATTACAAAGTATCAGAAATACATCATTGCATTACAGCTATTAAGCAGGGGCACTTCCCCGTCCTTGTAATTACCAACATGAAATTACACACCTCTTGATCAGTCACCCTTCCTGAGGTCTTTAAGCTTCCCCTGCAGGAAGCCCCCAAAGCTTTCAAAAATTAAAGGGTCGTGACCTTCGCGCCAGTGCAGGGCAACAGATGTCCGCGATTTGCCGACCACGACCGTAATGGCGAATCCAAGGAGGCAATGTTCGCCTGATGTAGCGCCCGATGTAGCGCCTGCAGGAGCGGAATCTCCGGGGTCCTTTTCACCTGCTCGTTCTCGAAACCTCTTCCTTCTCCAAGCCCGGCTCCAGACATTTTCCCTCGCTCTCCCAACCCCCTTTGCTGCTTCCACCTCCCAAGTCCACGAGATGAGCTCCAGGGACCCTACGATCTCCCGAATTCGCGTAATCACAGGGTCAACCGGCATATTAACAGGGAGCTCTAACAACTCGGTCGTCAAAGGCGGTGGCAGAATCTTCCTCCAGATGCTCGCCTTCATGCCGCGAGCCACATGATCCGCCGGCCGCATGGGCCCGAAACTCCAGCCCACTGCCCATCTCCGCGTCTTGTTCCCTTGTACGAACTCGGTGACGGCATAGTTGTCGATCCCATTCGCATGTAGCTGCTCAACGAGGACATCGACGCTGGTTAGCTTCCCAAGCATCGAAGTATACCACCGGACCCGTTCCCGCAGAACCAGAGACTCTTGCAGCAGCCGACCGACGTGGGCGACCTCGCCACCCTCGCAGACCATTTCCACCGGCGCACCAGTACATGCCGAAAGTGGCGGCCGTGCCTTCTTCTTTGCCAGCGACAGCATCTCGTCTTCGGAGGCATAGAACGGGGGGTTCATCATCACAAAATCGATCGACTCGATGCCCTCTTCGTCGAGTGGCACTAGGGCGTCTCCAGCTTTCCGCTCAAGAAGCCGGATGCGATCTCCGAGGCCGTTGAGTTCGACATTTCTCTTAGCATAACTGAGGCTTTTGGCATCAATGTCTAGAATAGGTCAGCGCCACTTCCCGCCCACTAGCAGGACGGCTCACCTGTTGCGATGAAAAACCATGGCCGCTGGGCGGTTCCCAAGAGAGGGTAAATGCAGCTTGCACCTGTGCCGACATCAAGGCCGCACAGCTTCCCGCCGGCTTGGGCGTACGATGTTGTATCCATCAAATCTTTCAGCCAAAGAATATAGCTGTGTCTATTGGGAACCTTGCTCCAGAGTCAGCGGATCAACAGCTCCAAAACTTGGGTATGCAAGGGGATCCAAACCGGGGGACACAGCCTGTCGTCGGGGAGCTCCATCCTCAAACCAAAGTCCACTTGCAGCAGCGTCTTTGTAAGCTGCATGGTAGCTGCAGGGTCGCTGAAATCTAGCTGTCCATTGCTCTCTAGACTGCAAGCACCCTACAGTCAGAAGAAGGGGGAGCAGTAATGAAGGCAGCTTGAACGAACAACCTACATAGCAGCAAATTGAGCATCGTGCTTTGCGAGCTGCCTAAAGTCAGGCTCAGACTCGTACAGGCGTCGATAGTAGCCATCCGAGGACACCGCGGCATGATGCAGCTGACGTACGTTACGGTCTGAGGCGGTCCGGGGCCGGGACTGGCAATCGATTATGGGCTCCAGCTCAGCCGTATCATCCGGCGCTTTCCTTTTCTTGGCTGCCATGAAGATCCCGGCTTCTAGTCTCCATGGATATCCAAGTTGGAATACCCTGCAGGATAAGAAGTACGGAGTAATTGAGCACGGGCCGTATCGTAATTCCAGAGCGGCTTCGAAGTTAGTTGGACCCCCGGCCTGTCACGTGAGGACATCTCTTCGCGGCTTGTAAAAATACCGAGCTCCTCACCATTTTACCTACATATATATACCTGTAGTACCTAGGATTCCACTGCAACGAGCCCATTTTCATGGAGACCAACGGGGCGCTGCAAATCGCGTTCAGTCTGCCAGCCCTCTCCCCTTCTTCCCGTTTCCTGAAGCCTTTCGGTCGGTCTCCAATGGGCCAGAATCCAAGGGCTGTCGTGTCACATGTGAGCACAGGCATCCACCGTGACAGTGATGCACCCAAAAATGGGACACCACAGAGCATGTCCGTTGCAGCGTTCAATGGCTGATGGACCGGCTGCTGACCCAACCTGAGTCTCCGGAATACCGGCAGCCCGCTGTTCAGCCCCTCCAACACGGACCGCCATATGCGTGTCACCACCCAAGTTTTTCACTGGCCACATACCGCAGGACAATAGAGGGGACTGCCGGCTTTGGCCACCTACCAAGAATAAGCCGACGGCGCATACATTCAGGCTTGTTTGCTGCCTGCCATGCCGCGTGGATTGCAGCCCGGCGACTTCGACTCATAGCTTCTCGAGATGTTGTTGGTTGTTTCTGCAGCGGTCACGGGTCGTCCGAGATAACCGATCAGCTGTGGGCTGTGGGGTCTCACCATGATCCTTGTCGCCAGGCTCCTTTCCCGACAGCTTCCAGACTGCTTATCCCTGCCGCATCCGCAAAATGGGACTGCATGCAAAAGCACACGCAGTAACGGCTCGGGCAGCAAGGATGTCCATATCCGGAACGTGAAATGCCATCCAGTCAAGCAAAAGCGAGGCTGTCAAAGGCGACAGCTCGCAGGCCAGGCCCATACTTGCGGCGGCAACCCTCCCGTCGCCGGCAGCAGCTGCGCAAAAGCCACACACCTCTGTGCCTTGCATGCGACGAACGTCGAGTACTTAAACCATTGATCCCGTGTATGAGGTGCTCGAGCTGAGATATCCTATCGCCTCTCCGCCTTCGCACGATATATCTAAATTGCCAGCCTTTTCCCATTTCTACTGAGCAATACATACTCCCTCGCCTTGCTAGCATCAATTTTCCAATCGCTCCTGTCCCGTGCTTTTAGTCTCTTATCAGGGGACAACTTCCCCAACACCTGACACATCGGGGAAAGGAAGCTCGGGCGTAAACCACCCGATTCTCAAGCCCACCCTGGTCGGCTTCTTGGCGCCGCGAGAAATCACTATCGCCCTTTGACCGTACACCTCACTCTGCATCACGCTCGCCTCGCGCTGCCCGGTGAGGTGGCACCGACCAGCGAGTACTGCAGCTCTTACAGTTCCGCTCATCGGGCACCCAAGTTCAATAAGGAAGCAATGTGCGTTACCCCATCTCAGCCCCCCTCGTCTCTACCGCATCGCACTTTGCCGCCCACTTGCGTACCGTACCACTGACCACATACGCGTTGACAGCGTATCGCCGAGCACTCACTGTCCCACCCGGGGCATCCCCCTTCTCCCACCTGCTCCTATAGCGCCTGACTGTTGCACAGCTGCTTTTAAGCCTGCCCAACATCTAAACTTCCCCGCGCCCCCCCTCTTCTGCCCGCCGCTTCTTTCCCGCAGTTATCGTGTTTCCCACTGCCAACTGAACTCGGCGAGCCGGTCCAACGCAATCCAGAAAAGACTAGCTCTCCCTCAAGGCTACTTCACAACATTGGCTTGCGCCTGGAGGAGAAATCATGGACTCCAAGGATAAAACCTCGGCGGACGTACGGGAAGGGAACCCCCCGGTGCCGGCGAGCGGCGAAGAACCAAAAGCCCCTATCGAGAATAGCCCCAATTCTGCCGACCCGGCGACAAAGGCGAACGACAAGACCGATGGGAACAAGAAGCCTATCAAGGACAAGTGCTCAAAGAAGCACTCCAAGAGCAAACATGAAAAGTCCAGAAAGGCCCAATCTTCCGGCGAGCCAGACTCGGATTCCGCTAGCGGCGACAGCACAGGTGCTACGTTGTCTTCTTCAGACTCGGACGACAGCCCCTCAGAATCGGAGAGCTCGAAGAAGAAGCGTTTAATCAAGAAGCGGCAAGATTCTCAAAAGTCCAAGAAGAAGACGGGCAGGAAGAAGCCAAAGAAGGTCCTGAAAACCCAGGATACATCAGCTTCGGATTCTGACTCGGATTCGCCGTCAAGCCAAGACATCGACAGCGCCAGCAACGACGAGGGCCAGGGAAGTCAAACGGAATTGAAACTCCAGCTCCTTCTCTTGCAACAGCAGCAGCAACAGCTACAGCAGCAACAGCAACAACAGCAGATGAGTGGCTCATACCAGTACCCTCCTGGCGGCTACCAGTACAATATCGGCCCTAGTGGCAGCATCGCCCCTCCCGTCTACGATACCGGCTTTCGCAACAACCCCCCACGGCCCCGTCGAGGAGGTTACTATTCAGGTGGACGGCAGTCTCTTGGCCTAGGTAGCATCGACCCCAATATCTTGCTGGACTCCAAGAAGCAGCAAAAGGACAAGCGGAAGCAGTCAAAGGCCACCAAGCTAGACTACAAGCGCGTCGACCAAGTCTGGGACAACACGATCCACAACTACAAGCTCCAGGATACCGCCGAAGGAACTGTCGACGCCCAGTATGATGAGTTCATCTTCCACGTCCGCCGTACCTTTGACTGGGAGGGCAAGTACAAGGCGACTATTGTCGACATCAAGAGCAATCTCCTCCGCGAATGTCTACAGGAGGTCATAGGCAATATCAAGGGCGTCAGTTTGGTTGATGAGACGCCGAAACTCGATCCAAACATGCTCTTTCTGTACCTCGAAGACCTTCGCAAGCACATGAAGGAGCTAAAGAAGACAAAGGCAACGAAGGGGGATAAGCATGACCGTAAGAAGGAACAGAAGCGTATCGAATCTAAGCGCCAGCACCTAAAAGTGCTCGTCAAGTACATTGACAAGGACTACGCCGACGTTAAGAAGAGGTACGCCAATATTCTTTGTACAAGTTCACCCTTGACTCTGTCCCACTAACTCCGCCTGCAAGCCTCTATCCTATGCTGGAGAATGGCCTCATCACGTTTGATCTACTCTGGGCCCTGTGGAAGCCCGATACGCTAGCCTTCACAGGCACTTACGGCTCACACGACGAACCTCGCGTGTTCAAAGTCGAGGTGGCAGAAAAGCATTACAGCATCATGAAAGGCGAATACTACTACATTGAGGGCAAGTACTTTGAGTATGACGGAAAGCAATTCGGCTATGGGAGCATGTCTGAAGAGGTGGGCAGCTTCCGCGGAGCGCGCAAAATCACGAGCCTTGGCTGCTACCCACTCAAGTACCACAAGGATGAGGCTCAGCTGCGCAAGGATCTGATTGAACGTGGCAAGAAGTTTGTGTCGCTCGGCGGAGTGCATTACAAGAGCCACCAGGGGATGGCCTACTATAAGAAAAAGAAGACCATCGTCAAGGTCAACATTAACGGACGCATCATGGTGGATCCCAGCATCCACCGTCGCATCAATCCGAACTACCCAATCTCTCTTGTTAGACCCAAAGATCATGATATCATCTCAGACGGTGAGGACTCGGACAGCGAATCTGGGTGCTGCGGCTGCGAGTCTGACGCGGGAAGCGATGACGGCCTCGAGGTTGAGAAGATCAAGTACGTCACCAAGGTCGTGAAGGACCGAAAGGGCAATCCACAGTACATACGCCTGCCCAAGTTGGACGACGATGAGAAAGGAGGAAAGGAGAAGCTCGACCAAGTGCCTGCTAGGGACGAGGAGACTCGGCAGGATGACGATGATGAGGTAACGGTGTCAGAAGACGACAAAGACAACAAAAAGGTACCCGAGTTTACCAACGAGGAGTACTTGATCGCATCCCCGGTAGTGCTCGGTTTCGCCTTTGCCGAAAAGCTGTGGCTGGAGTTCACCGTCTCTGGTGTCAAGGAGATCCAGTGGAACGAGACTGCTTATGAGTCCCTGGTACTTGAGCCTAAGACCAAGGACATCGTCAAGGTACGTGGCAGGCAGCAGCTTTTCCATTCTCCCTTCACGTCGCTAAATGGGATCTAGGCGCTCGTCGAATCCCACAAGTATCATGCGGCCGAAAGCATCGATGATGTGATTCAGGGTAAGGGCAAAGGCTTGGTCGGTATGTAGACGTCCCGTTCCTCCCTCCTATGACCTCACATCTGACTCGGGGGAAAATAGCTGTTCTCCATGGTCCTCCCGGCACCGGAAAGACTCTGACTGCTGAGGGCATCTCGGAACTCCTCAAGTGCCCCCTGTACATGGTATCCGCCGGCGAGCTGGGCACAGACTCACGCTATCTGGAGAGTGAACTCCAGAAGATTCTGGATATTTGCCATGCCTGGGGCGCGATCCTCCTCCTCGATGAGGCCGATGTCTTTCTGGAGAAGAGAAACATGCACGACATCCACCGAAATGCTCTCGTCAGCATCTTCCTTCGGCAGCTCGAGTACTTCCAGGGTATCCTGTTTTTGACCACCAACAGAGTCGAGACGTTTGATGATGCTTTCCAGTCGCGTATCCACATTGCGCTGCGGTACGACAATCTTGACCATCGGGCCAAGAAAGCTATCTTCAAGATTTTCATCGAGCGCGTCCAGCTGCTCGAGAAGATCAACCTGATGCCGTTCACCGAGGAAGACTACAACGTTCTGGCTCGGCACGAGCTCAATGGGAGGCAAATCAAGAACACGGTCCGTACAGCGCAGGCGTTGGCTGTGAACAAGGGCGAGCCATTGGCCATGACGCATATCCGACAGGTCTTGGAAGTGCAGATCAGCTTTGAGCGCGATCTCAAAGGCGGCACCGGCTATCAGGATGCTATGAGGAGTTACTTTTAAATTTGTCTACTTCGCTAGCATCTCGTTCGGCCTCCCCTCCCGGGATGATGCATTCAAGAGGTTACGGTGTAGCAGTTCCCCGGTATCCGGCTGGACATTCTCTCCGACAGATGTGCTTTATGATTCTTTCGGCAGCCTTTCGATTTTCAGTTCTTCTTCCCTGACCGCTTTTGCTGCGGCATCTTCACGGGTTATATGCCAGATAGCCGCACTTTTGGGGTGGTCGTCGGTAGATACGACAGCGTAATTGGACGTGGAGGTAACTGTAACTCTTAGCGTTTGCGTTTCCAGCAGTAGTTCATAATCGCCATTCTAACCGACCACAGCCTCTCTCGCTATTCCGATGTTGGCGTGATGCACGTTGGCCTCGTTCCGAAACTGTGGCACGGAGAGAGTGGCGGCCTAGGAGCAGGCCGGTGCTGTCAATGGCGTAGGGTACATAAGACTCTCTTGGTCTCGCACAATTGGGTAGCGTCGGCTCCCGCACCGTAGTTTAGATTTGTAACTTGAGCCTTTGCGGAGCCCCCATCGCTTTATCCATTGAAGGTATGGGCCAGGGCGGGAGGCAGTCGGCAAACCACGGCGATCATCACAAGTTTCGGTTGCCCCGAACTGCACCATTTTTAGTTTGGACTTGGCCAGCTGTGCCTTTGGGCTGTTGCAGGCCTGCCGGTTTCCAGCATCCCTGTCAGCAGAGCAAAATGATGTTGTACCACTACCATTCGCTAGCGGAACAGCAGCGATAAACTGTTTGGATGATATCAATGCTGAAGTACCTCCATACGCAAATTGACGTCATCCAATCGATGAATCCCTGTCGCGCTGAATGCTGAATGGAATGGAGCTCTGGCACGCCGAACCCAGCTTCTTGTTAGCCCAGTTTCTTGGGCGCTAAGGCGGGTGCCCCAGGCAGGCTATCGAAGCTGCAAGGCGAAGGACCTTCTTTCTTCCTCGCCCACGTCCTCGACGCTGTCCTCCACCCCCCTTCCTCTTCTTCGCCTTTAGTTTGTTGTTCCCTTCGCTTGTTTTGCCGATCACCAATCCACCACCCTCGGATCGCGTCGCGAGAGCTCCATTCACCCCGCAATTTGGCGCTTGATACCATCCCCAGAAGATCCTAGTGGGGATCACGGCTGCATCCACAGCGCTGTTAAATAGCTCAGGCAACCTAGAAACAGCGGCAGCAGCAGCAGCAACAGCAGTGACAGCATGAGGAGACCAAATTGGAGCAAGTTTCTTGGCTGGGACAGCCGTCCAAACGAGCACAGATGGGACGATTCGCGACGCCGACGTGAGTGTACTCGCCCGTTCATGTTGACTCGGGAGACCGACTGACCGTACAATCCGACAACAGTCCTCCCAACCTACCACGATGACGGTATCCAGTCGGCAATCCCCCCCCAGTCCGTCACCGAGGTGGCTCTGCGTATCCGCCACTTAATCGAGCAGTGCGTGCCGTGTGAGCTCAACCCGGACTTAATTACATGCCCACACAGCAAAGTCATCACGCCCAAGGTCATCAAGGCAGCCAAGGAAGCCGGCGGCCGCGACCGCAGAGCCTGCGTTGTCTTCTGCCTCCTGGTCAACAAGCATTGGTGGAGCCGCCAGGCGTTGATTGAGCTGTGGGATGCCGACCTTCACCATCTGCGAGCCACGGCATGCGAGGTCATCGCAAAGCAAATGCAAGTTATCCGAATCGAAATGCTAGCTGAGTATTCCTGTCTTGGCACTAACGCAGCACAATAGAATTGAGACCGAGGACGATATCGACTACCTCATGCACGCAGTCCTTCTGAAGCGCTATTCGATCCTAGTCGACGGTCAGCCCACCAAGCCTATCAACGTCGTCGAGAAAGCGGTCGACCTACACTCCCTGCGCGTCATTGGTTCGTCAGGTTACCAGAGGTGCATCAACTTCCTCTGGCGCGGCTGGCTTGTTCAAGACGAGGACGATCCGTCCAACTTTATCGACTACAAGAACAGGGACAACACGTCGTACATTTCCCATCTCGATCCGGATCGTATGCGCGCCCCGAGGTACCAGAACGCCACTCAGATGCTCATATCGTTCATCTACCTGGCTCTATATACGGGGGCCATAAATACCGTCAATATTGATGGCGGTATTGACATTATCGAGGGCCTACTTTATGTTTTCACCTTTGGTTTCATCTGTGATGAGCTCTCCAAGTTCTGGAAGGCGGGCTATCACATCCTGGGCTTCTGGCACGCCTTCAACTCGGTTCTCTACGGCCTACTGACCACCAGTCTCGTCCTGCGGTTCATCGCGCTGAGTCATGGCGCAGACGATCCAGACGGGCTTCGAAACCATTACAGCACTCTGAGCTACAACTTCCTAGCCGTCAGTGCCCCAATGTTTTGGGCCCGGCTATTGTTGTACCTGGACAGCTTCCGTTTCTTCGGCGCCATGCTGGTAGTGCTTAAGGTCATGATGAAGGAGTCCATCATCTTCTTTGCTCTCCTGGTCGTTCTCATCGCCGGCTTCTTGCAGGCCTTTATCGGCCTCGATTATGCCCAGGACCGGACTGCTGATGACACTATGTTCATCATCCAGTCCATGGCCAATGCCCTGATGCAATCGCCCGACTTTAGCGGCTTTGAGAGGTTCGGGAAACCGTTCGGCTTGATCCTCTACTACATCTTTACCTTTGTCGTCATGGTGAGTCGTGCCGGGTATTCCCCTCGTCATAAACAAACCGCAACCCACAACGGCCGGCTAACTCCACACTTTGCCAGGTCGTGTTGCTCAACATCCTGATTGCCCTGTACAACTCAGCCTACGAGGATATCTACGACAACGCCAATGACGAGTACCTCGCTATGTTCGCCCAGAAAACCATGACTTTTGTCCGCGCTCCCGACGACAACGTTTACATTCCCCCCTTCAACCTCATCGAGATCTTTTTGATCGCCCTGCCGTTCGAGTGGTGGATGGAGAAGAAGCGATACGAGCACCTGAACGACATCGTCATGGGTTTCATCTACTCCCCGCTCCTCCTCGTCTCATCTTACTTCGAGATGCGCGCGGCCAAGGCCATACGCTCGAACCGGGCGCGCGGCGAGGAGGACGACGATACTGTCGAGGAATGGGAGCAGATGATGGGCCAGGTCGACCTTGAGGCCGACGGATGGACCAAGCAGGTCGAGGCGGCCAGGAGCAACCTCGAAGAAGACCCTGCCGTGTCCGAGGTCAAAAGGCTGAGAGAGGAGGTGGGAAAGCTCAAGGAGCTGGTACTGTCTCTGCAGGGAACCCTCGGGGCTGGCAACGGCGAGGGCAGCGGGAGCTAAACGTCAGGCTCTGTCAGCCTCGTCATCTCCCTCCTCGTTATGACGACGACATCGGTTTCTGGGCATGCACGCTGTAATTTGGCAACACTGGACGCATTGCGTGAGGTTTCGTCTTGTTCGTTTAGCAGGGCTGCATTTTGTTGTGTTTGGGGGGGGGGGGCGATGATATTGGGCAACTATGAGACTGAGGGGCTTTCTGTGAGCAGGAGAAACCCAAAATTTCCTTCAAACCTAGCGTTATGGTGTTCCCCAAGAGTATTCTATGAGTGTCAGAGGGAAGTCCATCAAAAACTGGTACTGTACATTTCCTTACAACGCGTCCCCCTCTCGGGAGGCAGGCCACTGCCAAGAACCCAGGCCGCAAGCTGCGCGAACTGTTAGTGTACCCCAGATCGCCAAGCTCCCCACCATCCCCTTGCACTTGACAGGGGGTTAGACCCGCCTGGATGGATATTACGTCATGGGGATAGCTATATAAGTTTTTCATTCACGTGCCCGGGCTTGTTTCTAGTAGAGCCATGAGAGGAAATGGTCAGGCAAGTATCTAACGAGGTGTGGTAAATCTCAAAAAACTAGGCAGAGAAAGGTTGAAGGTCCGGTCAGAGAAGCAGGGACATGGACACTATGATCGGGGGACAGCTTTCACGTTGCCCACGAAGCAGCAATCGATGTCCCATCACGACTAGTCCAAAGACGGCGAGCTCATCGAGGACAGCCAAGCTGCACCACACACAAGAGTACATGCTCCAGAGCCCAAGAACAGTCCGATCAGTGTTGCCGTTCTCTGTCTATCTCTCGTACAAGTTGGAGATGGCCTCGGCCAACCTACGTCCGTCTACGCTTGACTGCCCATGTTTGCC
Organism: Madurella mycetomatis; assembly: GCA_022530565.1. Taxonomy (NCBI): domain Eukaryota; kingdom Fungi; phylum Ascomycota; class Sordariomycetes; order Sordariales; genus Madurella; species Madurella mycetomatis. Next base: position 4,721,141 of record JAJTVB010000003.1, on the reverse strand, counting down.
AGAACACAAATTACCTCCCCCGTAACTCCTTACCAGAACAAAGCCCCAAGCAAATGGTGTTCCCTCCCTATCACAAAGGGGGACCGGGGCGCCCTGTGCTAGATGATGCCCCAAATCCAGGTACCCTAGAAAGCCATGAAGCTCCATAGTGTTACACGTACAGTACCACCACCATTTTACCCCGCCCAGCAGCCACATCACTTCCGTTTTCTCCCCTCCCTCTCTGCGGCCAAGCATTATTATCGTACAACTGGCAAGTATGCCCAGCAATTCCGGGACGCTGGGCGGCTATAAAGGATTGTAAATAGCGAATTAAGAGAATACGAGATAGGCATTCATAAGGCTGACCCGTGCGACTTAGCTGGGAGGACTTTGAATCTGGTCAGGTGAATGATCCCATGGCACAGTGGGAGAAAGGGAAAGCAAAAATACTCACACTCCGCCTCCCATGAAAGCAGCCAGGTCATCGAGCTCAAGAAGCTGCCGCTCAAACGCTGCGCAGAGTTCAAGCGCCGTCATATCAACATCCGGAGCAGCGGGGGGTGCCTGCGGGACGGGGCCAACCGATGCCGACGAGGCCGCACCAGGCGAGTCTGCCTTGGGCATGATTGCTGGTGGAGGGGGGCTAGCCGTCGCCGGCGTAGAGGCGCCAGCAGATCCGCCATTGATGGTCGTGATGCCAGGCCGTCTTGGGATAGGAGGCTCACTGCCCCGGCCCTCAACGCCGGAAGAATGTACAGATTGTGGCCCGGGGCCAGCGGCCTGATCATAATCCATGGCATCGGGGTTTGTGTCGGCCTGACTGAGGATGTCGTCCTTGACCGAAGGCGATACATGGTGATTTGGCTTACTGTCTTCGCGCGAGTCTCGGAGGTCGCGCGGCGTTGTGTTGACCTCGCGTAGAACCTTGGACATGACGGAAAGGTGGCGCTGCCAAGGGACCACCAGAGGCCAGGACTCGGACCCATCCTGGCATAGCCGCAGGCTGTCGCGGACGATGCCCGAAGCAGACTCGGTGACATCGGACGGGGCCAAGCCCTTGAGTGTCAGGTACGCAACCGTAGAGCCAGCCGTGAAAGCCGAGAAGAGCATGAAGATGGGGAAGCAGAGTATGCTATCTTTGTCCGCGCCATGCTCGAGTGACAGGAGAGAGTGAATGATGCTGTGGGACGCGGCGAAGATGCGATCAACGGCTTGCACATGGGCATGCGACGACATGCGCCAAGCGTCAAGGCTGAAGTTCTCATCCGTAACGACCTGAAGAATGCGGCGCCGGTTGACAAAAATGGTACCGCAGTTGAGGAGTGAGTGGATCATGGCGTATGTATAGCCACTGCCCATGGTGATGTGGAGGTTGATCTGCCCGGGCTTGTCTGCGAAATGCACCGGCAATGAGTGCCGTATGTTGTCAATCTCGTGCTCAAGAGACTGGCACTGCTCTTCCGAGAAGGTTTCGAGGGTGGTCGTCGTCATCATCTCGACGACGTTGCGCCAAGCCTTGGTTGCCAACACAATGTGGCCAAATTCACCGACGTCGCCAAGGGCGCCTGCAGGGTCCGTCATAATTGACGGTGCAGTCTTGTCCAGGGTCTGGACGTAGACCGGACTACCAAAGTGATAGTTCATATCGAGACACGGCAAGGAGACCCCCTTGACATCGTGGGAAGACAAGGCCGGATGACGGCCGGGACTGCTGGTGAGGAAGCAGTCGAGGATGTAGATCAACCAGAGAGTCCGCCGAAACGATTCGTCCTGTAGGAACTGGTCCGGATCCGGTTGGTGATGGTGGGTATGGACAACGCGGTACATCTGGGCCATGCGCGCGGCTTGGCCCAGATAAATGTAAGCACGGACGGCGTTGCGACAGCCCCATTCGTGAATAACAAGCAGACACAAGGCCTGAATGTCGGCAAGGCTGGGCTGGTCCAAGGCTTGCATGATAAGGCTGATAGTTTTGCCAGCAAAGTGCTCAGCCGCAGTAGAGCCGCCGCCGCCGTGGCCGCCATAGCGACGGATCATGGCCGGGGAGTGCCTTGTCATGAAGGTTAGCACAACTCCACCAACTCGAAGCCCCCGAAGCAGACCGATAGTAACTGGTAGGGCAACAAGTCCGACCAAGAGGCTCTAGGGGCCGAGGAATGGGGGTGCAGCTTACCGGGCAGCCGTTGTCAGCAACGCATTGACCATAGTCGGATCCATGGCAGTGTTCTTCAGCTGCTGAATAAACGAGGGCTTGTGGAAGGCCACGCATGCCGGCAGCGTTTTGGAGATGACTCGTTCGCACTCTTGCATCAACTCGGGCGTGAGTCTGCGTGTGTATATCTAGTTAGCCCGAGCCAGCAACGATGCGCATATCCGCAAATATCCATCATATTTTCTTTTCACTCTTTGACGACGTAATTGAGTAAAATAAAATAAAATATTAAATAAAAGAAGGACAGAGACAAGTCGACGGTATTGTGGACGTGGGACGGGGATGCGCATGCGCGGATTGCGGGGGCCAGTCCTCCCGACGGAGCGAGAGGGATGCGACAGGTGCGCGACACCACACGGAGCAGACTTGCGAGGGGCTCCGTTCGCTGGAGGGGGGCCAAAGCCAAGAAAATCGGGGGTGAGACGGGAAGAGGTGCACGGAGCAAAGGAAAAATCGAGTGGCCGGTTTGGGAAATGAAGGCCGGCGGAGAAAAATGGGGCTTTGCCTGGTCCTCCGAGACGCAGCGCTAGAAAACGGCGGGATCGAGGCAGCCGGGAACGGATAAAAAAAGGCGCCCCAAACGGCATCGGTGAGAACCAAGGGAAGGAGGGGAAGAGAAAAGGAAATAAAAAGACGCAACAGTAAAATAAGTACAGCAAAAACTCGTGATACAAGAGGATAATAATGTCATGCCGTATGAGGGAAAAGTTAAAAAGGGGGTAAGCCGTCAATGAAATAGCACGTACTTTTCAGTGGTGGTCGAAACATGACGCGACACGCCGGACGCGGGAGGTGCCTGGCGGTCCCCAGAGGCGCTCGCGACTGCCCGCTCGGTAGGCAGAGACTCTCGCGCCCGTTGTTGAACCCGGGCAGGCGACACTCCATGGCCTCCATGGCTCATCGACTCGGAGGGCAGATAGCACTCGTGCATGCCCTTAGCGCAGTTCTTGCATGGCGCTCTGCCGTTCTCGTAGACGCATTTGGTCTTGCCCTTCCGGCAGCGCACGCAAGCACCGCCAGCGCGGAGGGCCGTCGACCGCACGACCGACGCCATGGTCGATATTGTCTCGTCGACTTTCAGGCGCGCCGAAACAAATCAGATGAGTGAAGAGCACCTGTGCAAAGTGGCGTTGTCGAGATGAACGATTGCGCGGGGCACCGAAGTAAAAAGCCGACAAAGCCGGGCGGAACAGGAAGCGAGGCCCGGAGCTGCGCCGAAGTGAACCCTAGCAGCACAAGGACAGGGGGGGAAATGGTGACTCGAGAGCTTTTCGAGAATCCGACGCTGCAGCCTTCGGCACCGCGGATGATTCGGTCGGGGAGAGGAGGGAATGGGGAAAAGGAAAGTTCGGGAGGACGGGGGAGCGATGGGGTAAAAAGGGTCGGGCGGACTTGGAACCTCAGGAAGCGAGGGAAGGGAGGCGGCGGCAGCACTCACAGAAAGAGGCCACAGACGAGCGGGCGGATCGGCTGATGGTGCCGGGGTGGAAAGGAAGACGTGGACTAAAGTGGGGAACGGTCGAGGGTTGGGAAGTCACCAGCCGCAGCGGCAGCAGCCAGCCCAGTTCAGCGCAAGATGCCTACCCCCAAAAAAGCATCCGCCGCCACTGCGCCGCGACGGGCTCCAACCAGCCCGGCCCCGGCAGAGAGGAAAACGATCCGATCAAACACAACGGGCACCGACCCATTCATTTTGCAGTCATCTCGATGACATCCAGGCTACTACGCAATGCATTCAAACGTCACGAAATCACAACTACCATATTGTGTCTTCCTCTGAGAGCCGCTCAGGGCCTTTCCATTCTCGATTCTATTTCTTTCCGGCGCGTCCGACACTGAGACACATCGATGCCTCAGCCCAACGACCTAATTCGGCTCAAACGAGCCGCTGATCGGTAGCCGGCCCGCCCCAGATACTTTGTCCCATGAGAAAGAAGCCTAGTCCCCGAGCCTACTTAGGTGATATACAAAACGTACCTGCAATCGGCAGTTTCAACTGTCCTGGCTCTGCATTCGTCATTCTCGTCATGGAGCCGAATTCAATTGACGCGAACGAGCATCTCGGGCGTTCGTTGATTGAAGGTCGGGGCCGGGCCGCTGGCTGGCCGGTGCCCCCCTCGACTCACACTTGCGCCGAGTCCAATCGCAACCGCCGCCTCAAGCGACAGAGCAAAATTGGTGCAACAACCGCAACAGCCATGACCTGCGGCTGTAAATATGCAACAATCACGCGCCCGAAGCTGGGGTCGTGTCGCTGGAGCCTATTGAGGCCTTCCACCCACGTACTGCACCTCAAGCACCACGGCGCTTTCCTTTGGCTTCCGGGCTGTATACGGATCCGTCGTAATTGTCAAGACCCACACGACGGGCTTCTGGCTCCGGCCGTGTTCATGCCCCCGCCTTCGTGGTGCTGCAGTTCCCAAGGTTAAGGTAATTTGCCTGCAAGCCGCACGATTGCGTTCTCTTTTTAGCGCACCCCTAACCTCGTCTCTGTATTGTACAATCTACTTGTGCCTGCACGCGAATGCGGCAGCGCCCGCGCACAGGAGTGCGAACCTCATTCGGAGCTGCAACGCTGCCCGCGCCGTCCAGGGAGACCCAAGTCTCCGGCACCCCCGCTCCTTTCTCCAAGCCAAGAGACTTCCGAGGCATGCCCCGGGCAATGGACCACCCATCGTTAAACCCGCGCGGACTGGATGGTGCTGCGCCGCTTGACGACGGCCCTACAAGCCTCGTAATTTCGACGCGGAGGCCAAACAAATCGGTTTGTTCGCGCCCGGCGAGCGATCCAAGTCCTTGCAAGGTCCCACAGCTCCCGAGCCAAGCCAAGCCAACTCTCAGGCCCCGCTCAGACAGTTCGGCCGCTCCAGACAATCCGACGCCGGTCGTTTGCGCATCTTTGTGCTCGCACACAGGGTTTTATTCCCAAGGAGCAAATGTACAAGGAAGAGAACGAGATTCTGGATTCGTCTTCCGACGGCAGGCACCGTAAGTGTTTGTCGCCTCCCCAGTTGCCTAGAGCGGGGCGAGTCAGCCGTCCGAGGACGGCGGCAGTAACAGTTCCCGGATGCGAAATCCGCCAACCGCGGTTGGGGGAGAGCCTCGGGGGCACAAGACGCCCTCGGGAGTGGGTGGAGTCGCCGGATGCTGCATGAGTACACCACAAGATGGAAGCCACTTCCGTGTAGTGGAGCCAATGGAACCCCCTTCGATCTCGGTCTGGTCTGGCCCTCCTCGTCGCCGTCGGCCGCCTTGTCGCTCAAATTTCTTGCGCGACCTAAACCAATTGCCGCCACGCTGGGCCGCGTCCAGCTCTCAGGCTAAAGTCGCCGCTATAGATATAGTTTTTACGAGGCCGCCTTGTGGTTTCTTTTTGCCTCGTCCTAGTTGTTTCAACCCCACGATTTCCAATTTGCTATCCCACGGGTGGTCTTCGGCTGAAACACGGCGGAAGCCCGCCCTGGTCCCGGAGCCTCGACAATTGCGACCCGTATAACGTCGACGACACTCAGCACGAGCAATCAACATGATAGAAACCCAGCCTCTTTATCCTGAGTGCCGGGCTTGCAGGCTGTCCAGCAGTCCATTCCCTTTAGCCCGAGTGCCCGGCTCAATCCGAAGCCTACGGCGACAGTACCGCAACCTGGGGCAAGTAGAATCAGAGTAGCACGCCTAAGCAGTGACACATCGGCACTGGTTCATCCGGCGGTCAAGCGAGGAACTATTTGCATTTCGCAACATGCTGCCGAGCGTTACTCGAAGTGCGATTCAACAAGATGATGTTGCTCTTGTTTTTTTGTTTTTTCTTTTCTTCGCAGGCTCGACTCGAACTTTTTGCAGCCCAATGTCCCACAACGGCGCATGCATTCGTACTGTACGCGCCTTTGCATAACCCCGCGACCGTTCCCCCATGTCAGACGCCGAGCGCGGCGCAGCGCCCATTCAACGAGGCAGCTGAGCGCCGACGAAAGGCTTGGTGCGTCACGAATCGCCGGGCAGCCCGAAAAGCGCGCCCGCCAATTCCGAAACCGCTAGTCTACTCATGCCATCCCCCGGAATCACGATCGACCTCTCATGTTTCTCCATGTGCCGAGGGGGCTTGGCCGGATTGCACACGCCGAGACGGACTCGGCGCTTGCAGCCCCGCCCCCACAACTAAACCAGCCGGCCTCGCCAGCGACACCGCCCGCTGCCGCCCTGGTCCTGCATGATGGAGGGTACGATCAAAAATATGCGCAATTGAACCCTCCTACCACCAAGAGACGGAAACAAACACAAAAATAGGGTTGCCAGCCACCGCTTTGCGCAGAGACTTGAGGACGCGCGCGAGGTCGAACCTGCGCTAGCGACGCTGCTTGTTCCCTCCAGGCAAGATCGACTTGTTATTTATGGTTTGCAATTGCATATGTAGTGCATAACGGGAGTGAAATGTTATTGATCAATTCGCCACCAGGAGGCAAGTCCGTCCGCAGGACCATTCCACGGGTAATTCAAGCGCCTTAGAAATCTAACTACCTCAATAATACAACAAGACCAAGCCCAGGAGCGGATTGGGGCGGCCGGAGTGGGACATCATGCTTAGGTAGCTCCCGTGATGATGGGTGTGGCGGCACTCTGCGTATCTGCTTGGTGATACACCATGATGCCGGCCGCGAGACGGCCGGCGGGCGGAGACAAGAGCCATCATTCCGGTAAATCCGCATGACATGGCGCCCAACGCTGCGCCAGGAGGATCTCGGCAACCGAACCGAGCGGGGAATCGGCGCAAGATGTCTCCATCCTCACGGGGCCAAGACAATGGTGACGTAAACATCCGGCGAGCCCACCGGGCGTCCCGGCCAGACGCCTAGACAAGCCCAACCATGTCTAACCAGCACCTACTGTAGCATGTATGCGCATTGTCCTGTCGATTGCATCGCATCTTCCGGGCACATCCGGGCACAGCCCCGACACGGTGAGGAAATGAATTGCAAAGAGTCATCACCTCTCGCCAACACCCGAGCGGTGTCACTGGCACGTTTTGTAAAACTGACGGCTTACCCACGGGCCAGCACCGGATATCTCGGTCGAAGTCTAAGGTGATGCTGGGTTGATTCAATGTATTGCGCCTTTTCCCCGTATTAACCCAACGCCACCCGTCCCATCCAACCATCTATGCACTCGCTACTCTATGATCAAACGGTAGGAGCTTTGACCTGCCGGACCGTGCCATCCGCCATTCCAAAATATGCAGCCACGGGTTTCTGGGCGCCGCTGGCAACCTCCAAACCATTCTTGCCGTAAAACAGGCCAATCTCGGCCACGCCCGGAATCTTGATCAGCCTGTCGGCTAGTTCGTCGACGGTCCACACGCCATTGGTCCCGCTGCTCGCGCCGTCCTTGGCAAGTTGGAGCGGCGCGAAAGGTGCGTCGATGATCCACATGCCGTTATCCGTGACGACGGCGCCGGCCTTGCCGGGCAGCCCGGGCCGGATGAGGGGATGTAGTGAACCCAGCCTCTTGAGCTCGTCAAGGACTCTCGGAGCAGCCATGGGCAGGACCTCAATGGGGATCCCCTTCTTCCAGCTGGTCCCCAGGCGCGACGAGAGCTTGCGGAAGTCGGCGACGCAGACGAACCGCCTGGCGCTGGCGGCCACGATCTTTTCCTGCCACAAGCAGGCGCCGCCACCCTTGATCAAGTTGAGCTCGTCGTCCACCTCATCGGCGCCGTCAAAGGCCACGTCCAACTGCTGCCCCGCCGGCAGCTTGCTGATGTACTGTAGGTTCAGGCCGGCCGCCTCGATCAGTTCCTCGGACTGGGCGCCCGTGGGGTAAAAGGTCATTTTGGAGGTGAGGGTGCGGTCGAGGGCGGCAATTGCCTCGACCACATATACGACGGTGCTTCCGGAGCCGATACCTATCCTAGTGTACTCGGGATCCAGATAGTCCTTGACAGCATCGAAGGCGGCGAGTCGCTTTGACTTCTCGATCAGCGTGGCCTGCGCCTGTGGTGAGACGGCGTCCGGGGGCGTCGACGTGGCCATGGTGCGGAGAGTTGATGGTACGGCGATTGTCGTTGATAGACGGATCGGGCACGGCGGCAAACTTGTACGGCCGGATGGGTTCGGAAATGACGTGCGACCTGTCCAAGTGGTGGAGCGGCAAGACGCGCCACCACCGAGATGTGGGCGGGCGACGTGGGGTGCGAAAAAGGGAGTAGTCGACGAAAGGTGAAGGTGGGGCCTACGGGCAACCCAGTTTAGCCTTGCCAATAAACCTGCCTTGTGCTTACTCATGTGATCGCGTTACCGGCGGAAGAGGGCCGGCTGCCGCTGGCTCTGTTTGCATCTGCTGGAGCACAGAAAAAGCCTCACTGTGCTTCAAGTTCCACTCGTTGAGATTGTAGAAGCTCTGCCAGCTCGAACGGCTTGCGCAGTACAAGTATGTTGCCCCACAAGCGGGGTAGCAACCTGTGTGAGGTCACGTGGCGTGCTTGTGGCTAATGAAGTCCGCTAATTGGATTAGACAGGTGCACACACAGCTTATTCCCCACTTACATTCATGTTCAGTGCCTTCACCTCTACTACGTATTCTCAATTACTCGCTCCCGTAACGCCGTTCCCGGTTTTCCAACGTTCCATCACAGCACCCTGGCTCCAACACCCCACTTGCTACTTTTTTGCCTGCCTCGACCCGGTTCGCCGGTCTATGCCCACGAGCTCTCTAGTGCTGGAACCTAAAATCCAGCCTCTTGTTGCCCTGGTCGGTTGTGGTCGCCAAGAAATTGAGTCTTTCTTCGGCCGTCATCGCATTCCACTTCTTGTCTCTCTGTCTGTTCCGGAAGACATAGTATGCCTTGACTAGACAGTACAGCACAATGTTCATGCAGAGTATGGCAAGGAGCTGCCGGTTCCCACGCTTGTACAGTGGCGCATCATCTAAAACGCTGTCAACGGCTTCGCTCTTTCATCCGATTATCAAGCATGATACTCACCTGCGCGGTAAATGTTAGAAGCGATGACGACGCTCGCCTGGACAAACATATTGTAGCATGCTGCGGACACGGTGCGGGACCGCACGGCGTTCGAGTTCCGAGAGTTCCATCCGACTTGTATTGGATGCGCTAGTGTTCCAATCAGTCATCGCCACAGAGCGAGGGGAACAAGGAATTTATGGCCGCTTACCGTTGGGGTAGCTGAGAAGGAGTGTGGTGACGGCATAAACCACCCATCTGTTCAAGTTCCCGGTATCAACAATGTTGAGGTATATCAGGAACGGAAGCATCCAGATCTGTCCAGACATGGCCATGAACGTCAACTCGCCGGCATATTCGGCTAGGTACGTTACGCCGAGCATGGTTATCACTAGAATCGCTTAGAAAAACACACACTTCCAACGCTTCGAGCCAGAACACCCAGGTACTGCTTACTATGGGCGACCGTGTAAGGCATTACTAGCAAGTTCGTTTGGAACGTGTCAAAGCCTAGGCTCCGGAGAAAAAGAGTGAGATACTGCGCCGGCGGTATCATCGGGATCTGGAATGTAAGTCCCAGGATATACAGCGGCCTAGGTGCAACCAATTCAGTCCCAGAAGCTCCCGAGTTGATTTCATATACTTCGCTTAACAGAGGTCAAAGTCTTTCAAGCTCTGCCAGAGGAGTTTGAGCGTGATCGGCTGGCGGTTGTGCGTGTCGCTCTTACTCGGGTCCCCTCTCAGCACACGGTTCATCATTATCTTCTCTTCGCTGGACAGGCGTAATACGTTAGCACCGTCCGGCCCACGCCGCAGCTAAAGGGGGGGAGATCCCTACCGTTCGGTGAACCACCCATCCTTGCCGCGAAACCAGCTCGCCGTTTGGCAGGGCCCTGCCGGCATTAGGAGGAAGGAAAAGATACCGATGACAAGTGTCAGGAGTCCCTATCGCCCGCCATCAGCCAGGTGACACATATGCGACGAGGCGATCTACAGAGCGGCCGTACCTCGATCAGGGACAACCATCTCCAGCCAGAGTGGCCTTGAACACCCCGCATGTGCAAAATACCATACGCCAGGAGAGACGAGCAGATATCAGCAATGCTCATTGCCGTCCAGAAGAAACCCAGACGCACGGAGAGCTCATGATGCTTATAGAAGTACGAGAGATATAGAATCACCTGAATGCGCACACTATGAGCTTATGTCGACTAGCGCCAAATTCTGGGGGGCCGGCTCACGTCAGGAATAAACCCCCCCTGCAGAACGCCCAGCAGGCAGCGGCAGACAAGGAACGAAGTACGGCCGGACAGCCAAAACTGACAGGTGGCAACGAGACTCCAGAGCACGATCTGTGCTGGTATCCAACGGTCCGGCCCGACCCACTTGGAAACCAATTGGGACGGAAGCTCTGCGCAGAGGAAGGACAACCTAGCGATGGTGTTATAGTCTGGTTGCTCGTCAGCCTCCGGTATTTATCGGGCCTGGCACATAGCGTCAAGTGGTTGGTCATCTCACCATTGGTGGTCAGACCCAAGTCGGGAAGAAAGTTATCGGTCAGAGCTTGACCGATGTTCGCTCGGTCGAGCTCGAGAGCCATGAACATGATACAAACCCACACCATGATCCGAAGGTCGATCTTGCGCGCCAATCGATTCTCTTCGCGCCAATTCCATCGTGCGAGGGGGTCAAAGCGATGAGTATTCTCCCTGTATACCGAGTTTCTGTAAGATTCACTTGTCTAGCGGTCTTGAAACCAAGGATCTCACCAGTTGGGGTGTGGCTGATACTGCACAGCGGTCTCTGGGTCATCGAATACGCTAGACTGGACTTGAGTTAGTCCAAGCGCTTCACCCGCGGCGGGATGTGGAACAAGCTTGCTTGAGTGACGATGGAATCGGGGTCATAGGACTTGGTTCTCTGGAACCAGAACCTCTTCTCCTTGACAGGCCCCCGAGTGGCTGGACGGTATTCACGGACGTCGTCGAGATATCGGGTTCCAGCTTGCTATCCGGGTCTCTCCCGGCCGTGACAGTCTTGTCCCTAGCGAGGACAGTGGCCATTGTTAACCGAGAGCTGCTCCGCAGAAGTCTACACGGTAATGGGATCCGTTATAGTGCTTCCTATGCTCACGCATTTGAAATTGCCTGTAAAGCAAGACGGAGGCCGATACCTTATATGAAATCCCTCCTCTTCCGGATGTCAATACCATTGTCGTTATCAGACAGCAACATCGGCTACGGATACTACGCATGACGTACACAGTCCGCAGAATCACGCCTTGAGGGTACTCGTATCAAATCGGAAGAGGCTCGCATAGTACGAACACGGGCAGTATAATACAAGATACATGCCAACCACGCCCTGCGTGGCGGGTTCTAGATCCTCTATCCCCTCCTTCGGCTCAATTTCTCGGAACGGGTACCGGATTGTCGGTTCGTTGAGTGATGCAGTGTGGGGGACCACGAACTGCCATCCCAAGCTACGTGACCCGCGCACAAGGTGGTGATGTTACGACTCAACGTCCGCTTGCAGACGATATTGAACTTTATGAAGCCCTCCGATCTACGCCGTGGTCGACAGTCTATGTTATAATGCTGTGGCAGTAGGTATTGCCCAGAGTCTGGGAAGTCAAGGATGGAGTCAAGCAGCAGGAAGTCGAGATACTTCAAAGATGCCAGGGCTACCAGCAGTACTGCCTAGTCAACAACGTAACTTACGCGCTTATCGGACTCATAACACAATCGATGAGGATTTGGTGTCATTGGCAGACCGTCGCCCCATGGATTGGCAAACTATGTTGTTGAGAATTCTTCGCCATTACTTCGACACGGGGGTTAGCGATGACGTGATGAGACGTGCTAGCCCCAACAACTGACGCGACTCCATCACGACGATTCGTGACGGACACGGAACCGGATATTATTAACTGGCCAATCATTGGTTACTGAAACTGCGAAATTAGTAGTGACATGGCAGGTCATCTTGCAGTTCTCTTCGACTTAGAGGGATGGTGATCCACTCACCTTCGTCCCTAGTGATCACATCATCTTGCTATTAACAACACTAGCTACCTACGCTAGCACACGGCACTCAACGCGAAACCGAACACGAGAGCACAACTTGGCAAATACACAACATTTAATGCCGTCATGAGGGCGCACATGGGTCCCAGAGTATCCTAGCGTGGGGGTCATTGCCGCAACGACGCACCATAACCACGGCCAATATACCCCCCGTGCATGTAGATACGCAATCAAGATACCGTATATCGTTCTTACCCACTCTATCGATACCGTCTTCGGTCAGATAAGGTCGCTCTGGGGGCAGACCGATGCCATGTCCGTTAAGACCGGGCATTGGTAGATGTTAAACCCGACAGCCTACCCACCGAATTCCTACCCTACAATAATTGCGGAATACACTATCGAGTGTCCGTCATCTTGTCTACGGAGCTTGATTCGACGGTTGGCGTCTCGTCTGTCTAAACGACCGGCAGTTCTAAGCAACTCGATGCAATATCCGAGTGGGAAGCGCGGGGGTGAACAAGTGTTACGAAGGGACAATGATTCTAATGAGACGAATATATCGCGTCACCGTAGCCAGCCGAATCACTTAGCCCACATATACAACCTATATAAAGACCCTAGATAACATGTAGAAGTCCACGCCTCAGTCGCCAGCTTGTATCCGACGGGTTTCCCTCATTAGATCACTTCCTAAACTCACATCTCACACTTGAAACTGAGCAACCAACACAATGGCTCCCTCAGCACTTGATACCGACGTTCCCGTGAGCACCAAGGGACCAAACCGAGAACCTCTTAAACTATCTGGAGTGCTCGATTCATACGAGTCCTTTGATGTCACGCCAACCATTGGCCGCGAGTTTCCTTCGGCCAATCTTGTTGAATGGCTGAAGGCGCCTAACTCGGATGAGTTACTCAGGGACCTGGCTATCACTAGTAAGTCACGATACCTCTAACCCCCCTCGTGCCGGCTTGCTGACGACGTTAGTCTCCCAACGCGGCGTGGTGTTCTTCCGCGCTCAGGACGATTTGACCAATGAACTTCAGAAGAAGTTGATCCTGCGCCTTGGTGAACTCACAGGACGGCCTAATACGTCAGGTCTCCATATCCACCCTATTCTCAACTCGGAACGCGAGTTGGGAGGTAACGATCCAGAGATTAGTACCATCAGCTCGATCCAAAACAAGCATTTCTATGCCCGATCTGTGCCCGACAGCCTCAGCGTTAAGAAGCAAAGCAGCGCTCAGTGGCACAGTGACATTGCATTCGAGCCGGTTCCGGCGGACTACACGTCCCTCCGCCTCGTCGAGCTACCTCGCACTGGAGGAGGTAAGTTGCACCAGATATACTAGCACCTCGTGTACGCCCGCCTTTGCTGACACTAAGACCCCACTCGATACAGACACTCTCTGGGCATCTGGCTACGAGATCTACGATCGTATCAGTGAGCCATACCAGAAGTTCCTCGAGACACTGACCGCTACCTTCGAGCAACCAGGCCTTCAAAAAGTCGCCGAGCAGTCCGGATTCAAGTTGTACGACAAGCCGCGGGGCGCGCCTGAGAATGTCGGATCCGAGCTGAAGGCCGCCCACCCTGTAGTGCGCACTAACCCCGTTACGGGCTGGAAGAGCATTTTCCCCGTGGGCGGCCACGTCAAGCACATCAATGGCTTGACCGAAGAGGAGAGCTCCAAGTTGTTGCGTTGGTTCCTGGACCTTGTTTACAAGAACCACGACCTGCAGGTCCGACTGAAGTGGCAGAACCCGAACGACATTGGTAGGTCCTATTCAAATGAAGTCGTTATTCATCGGGATAAGAACGCCTGACTAAACTGTCTTTATCGCCAGCCATCTGGGATAACCGGTCTGTATTCCACACGGCAACCTTTGACCACCTGGATGGGAATTACGGTGAACGGTTTGGAAACCGAGCAGTGGGGCTTGGGGAGAGGCCGTATCTCGACCCCCAGAGCACTTCACGGAGGGCTGCACTGAGCAAGGCTTAACCTGGCGAGGCCAGTATGACCAGAAGACGAGTTTGCCCTGACTACCATCACCTGAAGTAGCACATCCTATGAACTTGCCCTTCATTTCGCAGTAGGTTTACAAGTAGCGCAATGGAGCCCAGTACTCTCAATGGCATAGTTAACGGTCCGATCGCACATATTCTTGCTCCTGCTGCTTCCAGCTCGGGGCTATCCCGGCGTGTCACTGTTGAGTGGTCTTGGTAGGCTAAACACAGAGCTCTTGATATCTAATTGTGTCATTATATTCCCAGAAGCGCGACTGGTCTCAGAGTATGCCGGCATAGAGCTTATGTCCGTGGAAAGCGCACCGAAGAAATTCTTCACGAAACATTGGCCCTACCGATCCGGGCGAAGAGACGATCGTTGTCGCAGTGTTTTTCAACTTCACTGTTGCTTCTTCCCCCTCGGCTTAAGAGGCGTTCGGGCGGGCAGCCCAGCATACGGACATATTTCGGCATGCTCGCTTCTAGAATAGACCGACGTCTCAAAGCCTAGTAAAATTACATGGCGAGGTTTCGGTAGGACTACGACGGTCGACCAAGCATACGTCATTGGTACCTTGGCTGGCTCTGCGAGTCTCGATCAGCAAAGTGCTAACAGCTGTAATCGAGTATATCTAATGGTGGCCTAGTGCAGTGTACGCTGGTGGTGCCGCCGGGCTGTGCCGCCGGGCTGTGGCCGTGCCCAAGGTATCAGTTTCTACTCATCAGAGAGCGAGATAAGTGGGATCATGACGATATATTGTCGGCTTACGGGCCAATAACGGTGTGTGTAGATGGTGAGTCGGGGAAAGTAGTTTCCCAGTCGGGCCCTCTGATCAGAGGGAGATCTATCTACCTACTTTGTTGCGGCCTTCGCCCTCCCCTATTTGTTGTTGTGTGTGTGTGTGGGTGTTCCTGCACCATTTCAATGGGCAGTCGGTGCAAGCTCTCAGTGCCCGTCTGGGCTACCGCTGGTCGGCAGCTACTACGAGGTCTTCCCAGACTACCTAGGCAACCACTACAGGCTATTCCAGAAACACGGTCACGTCATCAAGACAATAAACGTGGGCAAGACGACGTATTTGACTGACAGCCCCGACGTTGCGCTCGTTGCACTCTCCGAGTCGGCATCCTTCACCAAGACCAACGAAGACCACCCCCTGTGGGGCGTCAAGGACAATACAGCCATCTTATAAGCGATACCGAGGATGAGAATGGCGGTTAGCACATAGTTTCCTCCCACCCACCATGGGCCCAAAGCCGTCACACACACTATGCGCCCTTGATGCAGCATTTCGCGCGGTCCTAGTCCGAGGTCTTTGGCGAGCTCGATGCCCGTGGCGAAGCATGGAATGCCTATTAGTACATGGTTAAGCCCGCGTCACAGACCGCGAGCAAGTTTGCTCTTAGCGCGATCTTGGCTAGTTTGATACGATTATACACCCGTCAACAGTCTCGTAACTAAATTGCCAGCCTACTGGCGCTCAACAAAAAGTCACAGCCCATGTGGAGTGGTATCGCGTCCTGCTATTCGGGGTCTCGGCGCGGTTCAAGCAGATGTAGAAAACAGTGTACGGGCAGCTCATCGGGGCTATCTAGAGCGCCCTACTCCCTGCGTCGCTTAGCAACCTGCCGTCATTTTCCACTCCCCCCCGCTCTGGCCAACCAGATCGAAGCTCTAGCCGTTTTTTGAGCTCTCTCTTCCGTGGTTCAAAAACCAGGCCGCAAAATTACATGCACATTTACGTTCGTCCCTTTCAACTTGCAACCCAGCCCGCGCCCGCCTTCTTGCATGACAATCCCGTATTTCAGAATATCTGTCGATGGAGATGATCGAAACTTCCCCACGCCGTCCCAATCCCACTTCTCCGGGTTCATATATTCCACACCCAATGATAACGCGTCATTAGAGGATGAATCTCCCGTATTGTGCCATTCCAGGGCCGGGTCCCTGTTCCTTAGCAGTACACCCAAGGAACACACCACTGCCATGCTCGGAGAGCCAAAAACTTTTGTCCCACTTTCTCAACCATGTCCGCTAGGCCGTGTCGACGAAGAACTGGCCGGGGAGGGCAAGCTCAGCGGTTATCAAAGCCGATCCGACGAGACCGGTATATCTTCAAGTGGCTCTACTTCTGAATTCAAGAGATATTTGAATAACACGCTAATTAGCATAGTGGACTTGATGGGAGCTCGGCAGACGGAGAAAAAGGTCAAGGTATGGGATGACTTCGATACGTTTCGCAGCTATATGCTCCAGGGTAACCATAGGATCAATAAGGACTCGCAAAGAAGGGCGTGGGTACCCAGAATCCCAGCTGCAGCGACTCCGCCTCCCGCGAAAGCGGCAAGGAGGGGCAAGGGAGCCGGGGCCAGAGTGATTTTTTGGAAGGGCGGCTAAGTGAGACTCGTCAGTGGAACGCGATTGGGGTTCTGGGTGCCCGTGATCGGAGGATAAAGACCGAGGCCCGACAGGGAAAGTGACCGCGTCGCAGCTTCGCTGGACTTCCTAGCTCAGGCGCGTGAGGCGGCGATAATTCCGGCTGGGCATGGACACACCATTTGACTAACCCACCTCCATGAGCCTCTGCTAGGGGGCATGCACTGACAAGCTACCGGCGGTATGCCCAGCAACGGCGGCGAAAGGAAGGTGGTTCCGGTTTTAGGGTGGCTAAAGGTGGTTGCCCAGGGGGTTCGAAGCAGTGGTGGTTCGTCTATCTCGGCATCGCTGTCTACCGAGCACCCATTTACATGAATTTCGGGTGTGTGCGATATCTTGGTTGGTACTTTCATACTACATCCGCTACTACCTCTGCGGGCCAATCGCACCATTGGCTACAGACCACCGGGGATTGCGACAGTAAGATAGCCGTGTTGGCAATGGCAGGAGGAAGTTTCCGAAACCCCGGTCCAGGCGCGCTGAGGCGTTTAGCAAAGGCGAGATATGCCTATCCCATTCCATAGCTCGATTCTCACTGAATGACATACCGTACATCGCAATCGCGTTTCTTTAATGCCAAGAAAAAAACTGAATGCTAACTGTTTATGCGATTATGCCGATCTGAGTCGTGTATATTCCACTGAGATGGCACTTGTTGCAACTAATGGTCATTATTACTCCCTTCGGAGTGGTGGAGAGTCCCAGACTGCCCGGTAAGACCCGTTGGGGGAAACAGCTCTATCAGGTTCTCAAAACCCGGTTGCAAATACGACCTTTTTGGACACCCGAAGTGGAACGGCAACTACTAGGCAAGGTTATCCGATTGCATTCTGAAACCCAAACGGAGCGCATCGAAGCACTTTAACGGCACCTCACTGCTAATAGGACGTCGGCAACGAGCAGACCCACGAGGTGTAGGTAGCAATCCCTGTGCCGGTGGTCGTGGTGTATGCGATGCGCGTACGTGGGAACGTCTGCGTATTCACATCAACTACTGCCGTGCCCGTCAAAGTCATAACCGTGTTGTCAATCACGGTCACTGTTGTATATACGACTGTATGGACCTCGG
Organism: Madurella mycetomatis; assembly: GCA_022530565.1. Lineage (NCBI taxonomy): Eukaryota > Fungi > Ascomycota > Sordariomycetes > Sordariales > Madurella > Madurella mycetomatis. The sequence continues at coordinate 4,703,448 of JAJTVB010000003.1, read as the reverse complement.
CCGGCGTGTTCGCTGTATCTCCCTGCCGAGCCTCGAGAGCTCTTGGGCTCCTGGTGCACTCCCACGGGTGTGCCGTATATACCGTGATGGTGGTTGGTTGGCGGGTGATAACGATCGTTGTGGTTGTTGTCGGACTAGGATTGTCGCAGATAGTTCTAGTGGTAGTCCCGGGAATGTGGGCAGTGGTGTCCGTGACCATCTCCACGCTGTGCTTAGTTGCAATGCTACCCGTGCTGAAGTACTCCCAGTCCTGCAGAGTCCGCTCCGGTGTCGGGAGGGTTACGCCGGGAATGGTTGTGGAACGGGTCGACGACGTCAGGCAGACGCCCGTCACGATGCTCATGTGCTCCCAGACGGACCATGTCCAGGTTAAGTGGGCCCATTCGTGGTACTGTACCACCAAGGTACTGAGGCAGTGGTACGAGACCCGCGTACCGAGCGGAGTTGTGACCGTAACCGTTGGCGTGTGGAATGAGAAATGCGTAACCAGAGGCCGGTTGGTATCGGTCACCGTGAGTGTGCTTCGAGCCGTCACAGTCTCGGTTTTGGTTGAAGGCAGATGGTCCTCTGGTGGATACCGATATTCGTACGTGATACATGATGAAGTTATGGTGCTGGTAAAGGGTGGCAGACCCGCAGTGCTCGTCCATCCAGCCTCCCTCGTGACGGTTGGGTCTCGGGGGTTGACTGTGACTGTAGTGGGGCTTATCCAGGTGGTTGCGGTTGTGGTTGAGATTACGTGGTTTCGCGGGCCAATGCCATTGGTTTGAGGAGGGCTCGCTGTGACAGGAATAGGGAGTTGAAGAAGCAGAGCTCCCAGTCCAAGCTTGAAAAATTGAATCTGCGACATTGTTGGTAGCAACTTCTGAGGCCCGTGTTGATGGCAGCAAGTTCCTAGTAAAGTCTGCACCATGGCGATTTAGGGCCTGTTATGTATTCGGAATGTCGCCATGTTTGACCGTTCCCTGTGACAAGACGGGGAAGTCAGGATTGATCACTATGTAGTATTTCGGATTGCTGACTACGATGATTGGTAAACATATTATGGTGGTGAATACTACAACGTTTATTACCCGAGTGCTACACTTGCTGCAGGGAATTTTCTCGGTGGGGCCGGTCCCTTAATCCATCAAAAAAAGCAGCCTCGGAGAGCGGAAGAGATTATTCTGTCACTGTCAAAGTTAGGTATGAAAGCTGACGCAGCCTCAGAGGGTAGGTCTCCGACACCGGTTAGCAGACTGTGTGGACTGGAAGTAGAGCTGGTCCGCACTTAGGCAAAATAACTATGCCGATTTCAAGGTTAACTCAGCAACGGAGTGAGCCGTCAAATGATTGCTGTATACTGGTACATCATGGCGGCTCCAATAATATTCGGGTTTCCTGCATCTGACCGTCCTAGAGGACCCATAAAGGTCTTTTTAGCATCTGGTGCTAGTGATAGTGAAACTTCGAGGCCAGCTACAGACCCCGGCCCCACGAGCCAGGAAAGGCCTAGGGGTTCCAGGGAACTTTGGGCTTACTTGCTCACCGGTATTATCCTTGGCCTCGCGACGTGGTACCGCCAGAGCCGGCAGCAGCACAAGGCGGTCCAGGGGCAGGTTAATCCTCAGGTCGGCGACTGCGATTGGAGCGACGACAAACTCGGATGACACGCAGTTTTTGATTGTATAATCATTAAAATTGTCGAGGGGGATGTATTGATGTCTCACAGGAAATAGATTCTCATTGCGATCCCTATATTATGCTCTGTGAGAATACGAAGAATACTGTTACATGTAGGATTGCAGAGAGCAGGGATCGGTCCCGACCAGGGTGAACCTGTGTTCACGTGAGGGCTTACCTTTATAAGGAGAGCTATTACAACCCTGGAGAGAACTCTCTCTCTTTGAAAACGAATCTGAATCTGCCTTATCTTTTATTATATTCGCTATACAAGTGTGCCTTTGCGCCGTCCTAGCCATTATAGTAAGAATTCCCGTAATAAGTGGTGCTCATCTACCAAATCGAACTGATACCCCTATTACCTGCTTTTTGAGCAAGTAGTGAGGGAGAGTATCTGCTAAGATCGTGGGAGAACCACTTTACCCCGACCATTGAGACTCGTTTTCCGATGTAACGGTCTCAGAAGTGTATTGCAACTATCTGACGGCAACTCTACGAGTACACTGAACTTGAGGAGAGAAAGGAAAGACAGAAGATTCTTGGGACTCTCTGGGCATCTTTATCCTTGCGTGTGATGGCCCTGGCGTCTTGCTAGAATCTTCGGTGGTTGACGTTTGGGAATAGCTTCATCCATCCAGTGGGTCAGTAGTCCGTGCTTGTCAGGGGTTGGCCGAGGGTTGCCAAGGCCTGCACCGAGCTCAGCCCGTCACATTACCCCCCTCCTAGGCTGGGCGTGTGGTGCGATGTCTTCCCTCTGATCGGACGGCGGTGATAGGGCCATGCCTAGCTTCGAAGCGGTCTAGGGCCTTGGTCTCCAAGAAGCTGCTAAGTGGCTCCCACGTTGGTTGGGCGTATCCGGTCCATTTGACCAGTACCCTATATCCCCTACCGGCTTTCTTCGCTGCCAGGATTTCTTCTATATACTACTCCTTTTCGCCTATATCTTCTACGACGATAGCGGCTAGTTGCGTATCGTCCTGCTATTGTAATGGTAGCGGGTCCTCTATAGCTCTTTTTAATATAGAGATGTAGAAGACTAGGTGGATTCTAGGAGGTATATCGAGGCAGCAGGCGTATAACCCGATTAGCTCGGTAATAGTATACTTTGTATTACGCTAGTCGAGCTTCTTCGATAGTCTATCGGTCCGTATATTCTTTAGCTATAGCTATACCTTGTCCCCTTTTTAGAACTGCTCTACTACTTGACGACCTTTATTGGTATAGTATTCCTATCGTTCTTATATAGAGGCCATTATAGCTTGCGCGAATTCTATAGCTTATAGAAGTCGTGCTATAAACGCCTCCCCTCTCGCTAGTAGTGACTATCCCTCTGTCCGGAGGGGGCCGTCTTCGCCCCTACCTATAGGCATATCTAGGAGGTCGATATAGTATCTATATATAGCTAAGAAGGGGTTTATCCTAGTGGATGTATTCTCTCGATTGTTGATCCCTAGTATTGCGGTGGGGGTCAATTCGGTCTAGTTCTCCTGCTAGTACGTCGCGAAGTATTGGAGGAAGTATTCGACGATCTAGTTCATCCTCTTGGTATGTCACAGGATGTGATATAAGCAAGTGGTGCGCAGCGTTCAACTACGGAGTGGTTGAACTGGCGGATCTTTTGGTTCATTGGCAGAGTGGTTTACTACGCACCCTCTGACATGGTAGCGCTATCGGTTTCTAGATAGTATATAGTAGAGAGCCTCCTTATAATGCCCAATAGTTTATAGACTCGTTCCTATATCAAGCTAACGAACTATAGGCCCCTATTGGATACGATTGTATACGGTAACCTATAGTGGCGGATCAGCCCTATTGTAAAGGGGTTGTTCACAAGTACGTCGAGGGAGATGGAACACGATGTCTCAGCAACGATAAGGTGATGAATACAACACGAACAGCCTCCTTGTATTTACAGAGAGAGACTGATCCTTGCGGATCAGAAGTTCTCTCGCGGGTGCAGTGGCACGCGAGGTTCTTATCTATCAGGTATCGTGACATCATTGTGGGGCATCCGCCCTGTCACTCCGATCCTGTCTCTGAGGCTCTCGTTACACCTATAACCAATTAACTAGCAATAGCGTCTACTGAGTCGGGGAAAGTTGTTCCCCGGTCACTTGGGCCCTCTGATTAGAGGGCCGAGCAGGCCGTCTTGGCTCAGGGACTCACATTTTCTTGTATTTAAGACTGTTCAGACTGCCGTCCTTGGACGAGGGACATGGAATTTGACAACCTTTGTTTTGCACCCTACCTTTGACCCGACTTGCGGGTATTGCCTTGCAGGCAAGATGCTCTCCCTCTGATCAGAGGGAGTTCTATCTACCTACTTTGTTGTAACCTTCGTCCTCCCCTCTTTTATTGTTGTGTGTATATAGGTGTGTATTCCCGCACCATTTCAAATGGGGGCTTTGTCGGGGAGGAGCGAAGCTCTGGGTCTAGATGGGACTGCCGGACTTGTTGCCTTACAACGAGCGATATCGATACTACCTAGGATAGTTCGCGCGAACCAATCTAGACGACATATACCTCTAACGAAGATTGCTTCTGTTAGATACCGCGCCTCTTAAAATTTGATGACTCCTTTGGATTAGACAGATCCCGATTTACAGCTATTGTTGAGAGCTGAGATAGGGACTGGGATCGGGAAGGATTGTCGGAGATGCTCTTCTAAGGGACGGAACCTTGGACTGTTATCAATTACGACGCTTGCGGAATAGTTCGCTATTGGGAGCAAGGGTGCCTTGGTAGCTAGGGCGACTTTGACCACTTTAGTAGTATTGTTGGGATTCTTAGTACTAACGAGCTATAGGCTTCGACGACAATGGAATTAGCTCTCTTTAGTTGTTGGGCCTTGGATTTCGGATACTCGTTAGGAGGGCTTGCAATTGCTTGTAGAATTGTTGGATCGGCCTAGTTAGCGGGAGGTAGGATACAATGATATATCTTAGCCTGATTATAGGCGTTATCAAGATTAGGAATCTCGATAACTATCCTTTTCGACTTTATTATCTTTAGCTTCGGCTCTATCTTCGGCTTCGGTTCCTTCTTAGGCTCCTACTAGGTAGTAGCCCTTTTATAATAAGGAACCCCCTTCTAATCGAAGGGCGCGAATTGCCTCGATAGCTATCTTCCCCTACCTTTAAGATTTTAGCTTGCTAGGCCTATTCAATGGATACTAGATTATAGACTTCCTTAAGTACTTTAATAACGTTTACAATAACTTTAGTATTGTAGATAGTAGTACCGATAAGGCCTGAAGATAGGAGCGTTGGTATAAACCTGGTACTAGGGCTATTGTTAGGTCTTTAGAAAGAGGGTAGCCGGATTGGTCTACTCTAAAGGAGGTGCTTTATAAGCACTAGAGGTACCACGACCTCTACTAGAATAAAGATATAGGTCAAGAGCTTCGTTAGTTCTATATAAGGCCCCTAGATTCGACCGCCTCTATAGTTGCCAACGCCCTTAACGAGCAAGACCGCTTAATTGTATAGCTTCTAGCTAGCTAGATTGATTTGGCCCAAGACAATGCGGCTAAGTTATTCTAGAATAAAATAGATAAACGCCTTCAAGTTGCTTTCCTTTGCTTTAATAGGAATAAACAAGCAATCTAAATAATAGGTTATTCAGCCTTCTATCAATAGCTTTTCAAGATCCTTGTATATAGGTTTGTCGTTAGCAGTCGCTTTAAGATTTAGACCGTCGTCAAAGAGCAAGAACCCGGATCCAAATCCGATCCCAAGCCCCGATCGAACCCCGACTCCTACAATAACTCTAGATCGAAGTTTAGCCTTAACCCTCTATCTAACCAGAGCAGGGGGTTCGATAGGAAGGTTAAGGAGCTCCAGGCTACTATAGGCCATTACTTGCACTATAAAGATCTAGAGCTATACAATAAGGAGGAAGTACTCTAGACTACTAGAGGCCATTATACTCAGGACCCAGACTCCGGCCTCTATAGAAAGAGGGAAGTACTTTGGAACGGAGGAGGTCTTTATACTCGGCACCTAGGTCCAGGCCTAGGCCGTCGAAGAAAGAAAAGAAGACCTCCTAGCCCTTAGATACCAGCCTCGGGCTAGCTATAAGAATGGTGCCCCCCCCCCCCCCCCTCTCTAATTTTTTTCTATATAATAGGAACCTATTTCCATTGGTTAAAGAGATTGAGGGATCCTAGGCTTATAGCAAGGGAGGCGGTAGTTTATTGTTTGGTTATTATTTGTTGCTTTAGTTGTTGCTTGCATTGTTTATTGGTTGAATCTACTAGCCGGAGCTATATGCAGACTCAAAAGGGAGGTTTAAGTCGGGGAAAGTTGTTCCCCGGTTACTTGGGCCCTCTAATTAGAGGGCCAAGCAGGCCGTCTTGGCTCAGGGACTTACATTTTCTTGTATTTAAGACTGTTTAGACTGCCGTCCTTGGACAAAGGATATAGAATTTGACAACCTTTATTTTGCACCCTACCTTTAACCCGACTTGCGGGTATTGCCTTGCAGGCAAGATGCTCTCCCTCTAATCAGAGGGAGTTCTATCTACCTACTTTATTGTAACCTTCGTCCTCCCCTCTTTTATTGTTGTATATATGTAGGTGTATGTTCCCGCACCATTTCACTACTATAGTTTCCTTTATAGGCTCGAGGATTACTCCCTTGAATAGCCTATCTATAATTACTATAAGGTTAGTCGCTTGATTCGGTCTAGAAGAGGGTAGATCTATAATGAAGTCGATAGATAGCTCGTTCTATATCCTATCGGGTACTAGTAGTAGCTTTAGAAGGCCCCGTTTCTTCTCCCGCTATATAGCTAACCTTCTATATATATACCAGTTCCTTAGGAACTGGTATATATCTTAGCTAAGGCCCGGCTATATATATTTCCTACTAATAAGTGATTTAGTAAGGTCTCTATCTAGATAGCCGGTAAAGGGCGAATTATAGGTTTCCTAAATGATTTATATCTATAGCGGTTTATAATAGGGGATCTAGATTCATTCCCTCTAGTAGAGGCGGCCGTCCTTGTCGACCGAACTTTCCACGATAGAGATATAGAGTTCCTATTGTAGCGGGATCTACCTCTCGCCTCTCTATACTATCCTATATAGTAGCTAGTACTGGTTATTGGCCTTCAAGCCTTTATTCTAGAGTTCCTTAAGGGGCTCCCCATCAAATAGGTTAAGAGGAGGGTCCGCCCGATCCGCGGGCTTATTATATAGCCCATTTTAGTCGCCCGCCTTTATAGCTATTTACTTAGATAACAGGGTAGAGTTTCCTAGTAAGGCATTGACTTGCCCTCGGTATATTGTAATACGCCCTCTCTTGATCTTTAAAAGCTGGAAATATCTCCCTGCTAGCCTTTTATTATAGTCGTCTATAGATATATCCTATTCCCTCCTCGAGAGTACGTCTAGGACTACTACTTCCTTGCTAGATTGATATCTTGGGGTAAAGTTATAGCGGGCAAGGATCTTCGTCTATCGAACCTATCGTTCGCTTAGCTAGCGTTTCTTCTAGAAGTACTCGAGGTTCTTGTAGTCCATCTAGATCTCGAAGGAAGGTATACTCTATAGCTCCACGTCCTAGTACTCTAGGTAATATATTATAGCTAGTAGCTCTTTATTATAGATCGGGTAGTTATACTCTATAGGGTTGTTCTTCCTCAAGAAGAAGGCTATAGGGTATAGGAGGCCGTTATCGTTGTACTAGGAGAGTACTCTACCCATTATATAGCTAGAGGAGTCTATCTCGAGTACCGTCTTCTAGTCTAGGTCCTATTGGGCCAATACTAGGGCGCTAATAAGCAGTACTTTAAGATCTTTAAAGGCCTTTTTACACTCGTCTATCTAGAGGAATGGCACGCCCTTCTTTATCAATATAACTAGAGGGGCGGCTATAGTCGAGAAGTTAGGGATAAATTCTCTATAGTAGTTGGCGAAGCCAATAAAACTATAGACTCCTTTTATAGTCTTAGGAGGCTACTAGAGTTCTATAGCCTTAACCTTTTCTAGATCGATATAGATACCCTTCCTAGCGTCTACAATAAAGCCAAGATATTTGACTATTTTAATCTCGAACTTATATTTATTGATGTCGACTTATAGGCTAGCTTTAAAGAGTCTCTATATAACCTTCTTAACCTTCCTCCTATAGTCCAAGAGGGATCTATCCAAGTAAATTATTATTATTCCTACTCCGCTTTACCTAAACGGGTGTGCCGGACCCTCTAATGCTATTTATATAGGAAAAACCGTACCATACAGGCCGGGTGAAAAACCTATCCAAGTAAATTAATATATCGTCTAGAAAGTGTTTGGTCGGATCCCGAATGCTGCACCCACGAGCAAAATAGCCGCAATATACATCAATCGACTGCTCTGGAAAAGCCCTATCCAACGATACCAGTTGCAGCTATACGGCACCAGTTGCGCATACGCAATTGGGGCCGGAAATCGGGTACAACTAAGAACAGCCAACGGGCAAAATCCTTATAGCCAATTAGTCAGCGTTATCGATAAGGCACCGTTATCGATACAGTACCGTCCCGACGACCTTATCGATAAACGTCAGCCACACCTAAATAGCCACCCCCCTTACCCGGCAAGCCACCCCCCCTAATCCAGCGCATCGCTCCCTGGCCTTCTAGACAATGGCAACGCTAGGACCCGATATCGAGATAGGAGAGGGTCCCTCTATCATAGTAATCCCTAACACCTAGCCAACGACACCATCATCATCTTTACCCTCGTCAACCCCAGGCCTACTTCGCCCTTCCCGCCCAACGAATCAATAACCTCAACAACAGGGCCGAAGAAGCCCCAACGGACTATCCAACGGGCCTCCTAACCAACCTAGCTAGCCCACTCACGCTACTAGCGGCCTAAAGAACGGTCTTACTACCCAAGCCTTCAACAACCTAGTCGACAGCCTCCTTGCCTTTATACCTACTAGAAGCAAGGATAGGGTATATAGCCTAGCCCGGGATATCCGACAAGCCTACTAGCAAGCTACTATAACAACCCTAGCCCCAATATAATTAGTTATACTACCTAACCTGCGAAAGGTAGTAGCTAAGGAAGTAAGAGCGGCCTTTCGTGAAATCCAACTAGCTAGACCTATATAACTAACTCGAACCTAGATAGATATAGCCCGAGGCACCGTTATAACTCCTACCTAGCCAACTAAATTAGTCCTAGCTAAGCTATACTAGGAAATCTTGATCAAGGGAGACGGTATACTAGTAGACTTGGCTAAACGCAACCTACTAGAAATTATATAGGCAGTTAACCAAGCCTCGAATAAAAAAGGAGCTATTGCGGTATAGAAACTCCCTAGCGGGAATACTATAGTCACCTTCGCTAACTCGGTTACCTAGGACTAGCACTCTACTTATAAGGACTGGATTCAATAAGCCTTTAGAAACTAAGCTAGAGAGGCCCAACAAACTTTTATAGTTATAATCAAAGGAATCCGAAAGCCAGACCTCCAGGGCATTATAGAAGCTAACTTCGGCCAAGAGCTTAAGCTAAAGTCCCTTGAAAGGGTCAAGTTCTAGTACCCGAAAGACTAGAACCTCAATTGGGTAACCGTCTTAGTTATCCTAACCAACCAATAGGAAGCTAAAACTGCCTATAATATAGGAGTGATTTTTAGGGTATAGATATTTAGCTACAAACCGTACTAGGCCGCGTTGCGGCCAACCTAGTGTTTTAGGTGCTAGAAATGGAGGTATAATAGCCGCTACTACTAAAAGGAACCGCTATACCTAAGGTATAGTATAGGGGCTTATAGGCCGGGCGGCAAAGAGGGTAAGGCACTTTGCCCTATCTATATCAACCGCCGACTATACTATAGGTACCTAGTATATAGGGGCTAGCACCTAGCTTGGTATAAGGAATGCCTAGAACGAATTAAAGCTAAAGAAGCGGCCAAGGAGGCTTACCAATACCGCCCTCGAACTTTCGAATCGGCTATACCTACTACAACTACTACCCTATCGACATCAGCAACTCCCCTATATAACTTCGTCGCCAGCTAGGGAGATAGCTACTACTAAACAAGAGACTAGCCCTAGAAACGGGGTAGGCCCAACTATATATAATAAGCTTTATAGGATCTAAAGTAGGGTCGACTCCCCTTTTCTACTTCTCTTATACTTCCTACCTAGCTATCCTAGTTAACCTAACCGGCCTAGCCGGCCTAGCCAAGTTCCTAGCTTACTCTATCTACCAAACCTCAACTATAATGGGAATTATAATCCTATAGTGGAATACCGAATGCAATAAGTAGAACCTTGAAATATTACTTGAGGAGGTAAAATTCGACCTCCTTGCTATTTAAAAGCCTTGGATTAACCTATATACCAAATCAACTTACTGCCCCCAAAGTAGCCGATACTACTTGGTATACTAGCGAGAGGGACGAGCAGCTATCTTTATTAGCAAAAAATTAGATATTAGTCAATGGAACTATAAGGCTATAAGAGACTGGTATAGAGTATAGTTCCCAATGATGGAAAGGGAAGGTCTAGAGGTTTGGTCGGTATACAACCTCTTACTAACAAGACCCTCCCAAGGGATTTACTAGAGCGGCACTAGCCAGTCTACCCAGTAGTTCTTATAGGCGATTTCAATCTCTACTACCCGCTATAGGACCAGTTTGATCGATATAAACTAGATTTAGAAGCCCTATTTTAACTAGCTACTTACTAGGACCTTAATTTAGTTACCCCTCGAGGTGCTATAACTAGGGAACCCTAGGGAGTATAGAGAGGTAGACTATCAACGCTCGACTTGATATAGGCGTTAGGGAGTATATAGCACTCCTACTATAGTATCGAGGAAAGGGGGAAATTAGATCACTATCCCTAAATACTCGAAATGTATACCCCTTGACTACAATAGCTTATATAACCTCTAGGATAGGACTAGAAGAAGATAGATAGATAAAGAATATAAGCTAAAGCAGCTCTCTTGCCCTTAGCTATCGGCTTTAACAACCCGGGCCCTCTAGATCTACAAAGTAGAATCCGAACTATCGAAGGTCTTAATAGCGCCTTTAGCTAGCTTATAGAGGAACTAACAAGGATCGCGGAAGTTAGCACTCCTCGAAGGAAAGTCAATAGTAGGTTCTAGTCTCCTTGCTAGACCTTAGAGGTTCAGAGGATAGCCAAGGAGGCTAGACGAGCGGAAAGGATATATAGGATAGTCCCAATAACTTACAATAAAACCGAACTCAACTATAGATATAAGGACCTATCGAAGGTAGTTAAAGATAAAAGGATAAGAGCTTGGAGGTCAACTATATAAAAGGCTATATACAATATAGCCTTGCTTACAAACCCCGATTCTACAATCAGGGCAGGGTCCAGAAACCCCACGGCAACCACCAGGCTCTCTAATTACAGAGACCTGTAACAAGATCCAAAGGAGGTTCCAAAGAAGAAGACGGGGACGAAGGCCTCTCAATCAACCAAAACCCACAATCATCGAGAAATCCGCTGCCACAATCAAACAGTGGATCAGTCAGGGAATCCAAGACCAAAGTCAAAGTGATAGGCAACAACAACCAGAACCAACAGCAGACGAGGCGCTGATCCAGGCGTGGGAAGGCCGTTGGAGACAACAAGTTAGAGACCAGCCTACTAGACTAGCTGACGAAGACCCTCCCGGCACTATCTTCACCGACAAGACCTTACGAAAGCACCAAAATCTAACTAAAGCTCAGAGCTCCCTGCTAGTTCAAGCTCGCACAGGGGCAATCGGCCTGCGAGACTTCCTCTTCAAACAACGAGTCCCAGACTTCTTCACTCCGTACTGTAGATGTGGGGAGAGAAGGGAAACAGTGGAGCACCTTGTCATATGGTGCCCAATACCGCCGAAGCCTAGAACTTGGCAAAGAACAGAAATTCGCACCCACCGAGATCTTCGTCTCACATTGCAAGGCGAGGGATCCCGGAACCAATGGCGGTTGAGGAAGGTCTTGGGCTGGCTGATGGATTCGGGGCGCTTAGCGGAATACAGTCTGGCTAGGAAGCTGGAGCTAGAAGCAGAGGGGGTCGAGGAAGAGGAGGAGGCACCCGAAGACGGAGTCGAAGACTAGCAAGTCTTCAAGGCCTATATAAGGCTTTTCTCTCTTTTGCAACTATCTGGCACTCTTTATCATTGTTTTCCTTTACTCATTGATATAGGTTTTTCACCCGGCCTATATGGTACGGTTTTCCTATGTAAATAGCATCAGAGGGTCCGGCACACCCGTTAGGGTAAAGCGGAGTAGGAATAATAATAATAATATAGCCTTGCTTTAGAAACTTGAACGTTAGGCCTGCTACAAGAGTTTCAAGCCGACTAAACCCCTATAACTACTAGCCTTTATAGGCCTAACTAGCGCGCCTACCCTATCAATATATACCGAGAAAGCTATAGCGTTGGTAGAACGCTTCTTTCCAAACCTACTAGCCGACCTATCGGATATTTAGGATCCTGGTTTAACGGACTTAAAGGAGCTAAAGTTCGAAGTCAGTTAGGTTGTAATACTAGAAAAAATTAAAGAAGTTTTATCTAGGGCCAAGCCCTAGAAGGCCCTAGGTAACGACCATTTACCTATAGGCTTACTGAAGGCCTATAGGTGGCCACTATACTAGGTACTAGCTATACTAGCCTAGAGATACTTCGAGCTAGAATGGTATCCTAAAAGGTTCAAGGAGGCTATAGCTATAGTCCTCCTTAAGCCTAGAAAAAGTTTAGTAGACTATTAAACCCTAGGAGGATATAGGTCGATTTCTCTATTGCCTACCCTTGGAAAGGTAATCGAGGCAGTAGCTATAAGGAGGATAATTAAGGTAGCTAAAGCCTATAGCTTGCTACCCGATAAATAGATAGGAAATAGGGAATATAGGTCTATAGAACTAGCTATTCGGCTAGTTATAGCCCAACTCCAGGAGGCTTGGAGATAGAAGGCTATAGCTTCCCTACTACAACTGGATATTATAGGTGCCTTCAATAGAGTCAACTATACCTGGCTACTCGCTACTCTCTAAGACCAAGGCTTTCCCTAGTAGCTAGTCTATTAGATAAGAGCCTAGCTTATAGGCTATAAAGCGACCCTCCTCTTTGACGGTCAACAAGCCTAGTAGACTAGTATCCAAGCTAGGGTTCCTTAAAGCTCCCTTCTTTCACCCGTTCTTTTTACCCTATATATTGCCTCCCTATATAGGGTATTAAAAGAGAAGCAACCCTATATTAGTCTTATAGGTTTTATAGACGATACGAACCTACTAGCCTTTAGAAAGAATCCTAGAACCAACTACTAGTAGCTAGAGAAAGCTTGGGCAATATATCTTCAATAGGCCAAGGCCTATAGTATAGATTTCAACCCGGCTAAAAGTAAATTAGTCCACTTTAATAAGGGTCGAACCTACTAGAAAGACGAACTTCGACTAGCCTATAGTTAGGGATTTACTATAGTAAAGCTAAAACCGAATACTAGATTCCTTAGAGTATAGCTCGACTAGAGGCTCAACTAGAGAGTATATAAAGCTAAAGTAATAGGAAAACTAATAACCTAAGACTTCGCCCTATCTAAGATAGTAGTAAAGACCTAGGGTCCGAACCTTATCTAGGCCTATAAAGTCTACACCAAGTATATCTAAAGCGCTATATCCTATAGAGCTACTAACTATTACCTACCTACTCTAGTTAAAGGCAAGCTATAGGGATTAGCGAAGAGACTAATCAAAGTTTAGACTAGAAGCCTTAGGATTGTCGCTAGAGCTTATAAAGCTACTCCGATTAGGAACCTCGAAACTAAAACCTAGATCCTACCGCTAGATCTATACCTCAATAAAAGACTTGCAGATTTCGAAACCCAGCTACAAACTCCGATTCTACAATCAGGGCAGGGTCTAGAAACCCTATAGCGACTACTAGGCTCTCTAATTATAGAGACCTATAATAAGATCTAAAGGAGGTTCTAAAGAAGAAGACGGGGATAAAGGCCTCTCAATCAACTAAAACCTACAATTATCGAGAAATCCGCTACTATAATTAAATAGTAGATTAGTTAGGGAATCCAAGACCAAAGTCAAAGTAATAGGCAATAATAACTAGAACTACCCGTGCCACGCCCCACTTTAATGGAACTCGAGGACCCCTCGCACCACTAAAGTGGTGCTTACCACCAGTGCGGCCACATCACCACAGCGGCCACTTTTCCCACCCCCTGATACTAGAACCTCCTCAGCCACCTAGTTACACCACTTCCATCAACTATTTCCGCTGGTTCCAGTCTTCCAGATAACCTCCATTTACGAGCCCCCTTTGCAGCCTCTTCAAACCACTTTTTAAAAGCGTTGCGTGCCTTCTTTTCTGCCGCCTCCACTATCTTCCGTGCCTTGTCAACCTCTATATCCTTCTTTTGTTTAACCATCTGACGGCCCAGTCCAACTGTCAACACCCCGCCTGACTGCAGTGGCGAGTTCTTTTCCAGACGACGTTGCTTACGTACAGCTTCAGCCATCCGGGTCCTTCCAAGGTCTCTTTTTACTTGGATCAATTCAGTGGCTGCAGTCAAGGATCCTTTGAGAAAGCGTCTGATATTGATGTCAAGTTCAGTCCCTGGCTCTAGAGACTCATCTATCATGGTCTCAATCTTCCCAGCAACTTTGTGGATTTCCCGCAGAGTGTAGGGAGTTCCCGGTGGCGAGGAACTAGTATAGGTTGGGGGGGGTGGTGTAGGGGTACGCTGGACTTGCCGCTCTCGTAACTGATCTAGGATAGGTACTGGGTTGAATGGTGAGATCCCAGTCTTCCTAAATGCTGATAGGATAGTACTGTGCTTGAAGGCTTGCCTGCGAATTTGCTGGATAATACTGAGGAACTCGAGCTTGGTGATATCAGGGATACCGTCGCGAATGAGCATATCTAATGCTTGGGCGTGGTAGTGCTTTAGGGGCTGAAAAACAACTACATCAAGTGGTTGAAGAAGATGTGTCATATTTGGTGGTAAGCCAAAGGTGATAATGTTGTTTTGTTGGCAAAATCGAATAAATTCGACTGTGTGGTGTGAGCCGTGGCCATCGACAATAAGGAGGCGCTTTTTCCCTGTCGTCGACTGTGCTGTATGTTTGTGGAAGTGCTTCAGCCATTCTAGACTGATTTCGTCATTCGAATAACCAGTAGACGATGGGATGATGGCTGTGTCATCATCCAGTTCAGGTTGTTGATACCAGCGGGCCATATGGACTTGACCGGTAAGGATTAAGAATGCAGGGATGACACGCCCACCTGCTGAGATGGCTTCGATGGCTGTTGCTGACTCCCTGTTCTCTGGGATACCAAGATAGTGGGTACGACGGCGCTTTGTAACGACAAGCTGGTCTTTCCCAATACCAATTCGAAACCCAGTCTCGTCCATATTCCAGATATCTTCGGCCACTATCCCCTCTTCCATAATGACCTTGTTGAGCTTCTGGAAGTATTCTGCAACGCGCTGAGGGTCTTCAGCTGACTGGCGATCCGAATCGAGCTTCTTTTGACGTTGTCGAATGTAATCGTAGCGACGAATAAAGCGTGTAGTCCAGTTACGGCCAACAACGGGTGGGTCGTCTTTATCGGCTTGGCTAGAACTCTCCAACAAGATGTAGTTTGCTGCAGCGGTAATAAAGGCAGGGCGTACCGCAAGGTTGAGGCAGTCAAGGCGATCGATATATCGGCACAACGCAACTTCTTCAGCCGGCAACAGCTTCTTATTCGTGGCGGGACGGCCTGCCTTAGGACCGATGCCATCGAGGCGGCGCCGTAAGCGGGGCCGGGGAACCCCGAATTCCAGCGCAACGCGGGCGGTTTTGGCCCCCGGATTTTCGTTGATATATTGGAGGGCTTCCTGGATTCGACTCTCCATCTTCGTTGCTTTCGAATGGGCTAGTTGTGGGTTGTTCTGGTGGAAAATTGATGGCGGGGTGGGAAAAGTGGCCGCTGTGGTGATGTGGCCGCACTGGTGGTAAGCACCACTTTAGTGGTGCGAGGGGTCCTCGAGTTCCATTAAAGTGGGGCGTGGCACGGGTAATAGTAGACGAGGCGCTAATCTAGGTATAGGAAGGCCGTTAAAGACAACAAGTTAGAGACTAGCCTACTAGACTAGCTGACGAAGACCCTCCTAGCACTATCTTCACCGACAAGACCTTATAAAAGCACCAAAATCTAACTAAAGCTTAGAGCTCCCTACTAGTTCAAGCTCGTATAGGGGCAATCGGCCTACAAGACTTCCTCTTCAAACAACAAGTCCTAGACTTCTTTACTCTATATTGCAAATATAGGGAGAGAAGGGAAATAGTGGAGTACCTTGTTATATAGTGCCCAATACCGCCGAAGCCTAGAACTTGGCAAAGAATAGAAATTTGTACCTACCGAGATCTTCGTCTCATATTATAA
This sequence comes from Madurella mycetomatis, assembly GCA_022530565.1. NCBI lineage: Eukaryota > Fungi > Ascomycota > Sordariomycetes > Sordariales > Madurella > Madurella mycetomatis. The sequence goes on along the minus strand of JAJTVB010000003.1, from coordinate 4,687,375 downwards.
GGCGAGGGATCCCGGAACCAATAGCGGTTGAGGAAGGTCTTGGGCTAGCTAATGGATTCGGGGCGCTTAGCGGAATATAGTCTAGCTAGGAAGCTAGAGCTAGAAGTAGAGGGGGTCGAGGAAGAGGAGGAGGCACCCGAAGACGGAGTCGAAGACTAGCAAGTCTTTAAGGCCTATATAAGGCCTTTCTCTCTTTTGCAACTATCTGGCACTCTTTATCATTGTTTTCCTTTACTCATTGATATAGGTTTTTCACCTGGCCTATATGGTACGGTTTCCCTATGTAAATAGTATCAGAGGGTCTGGCATATCCGTTTGGGTAAAGCGGAGTAGGAATAATAATAATATAGGCAGTTGAAGAGGGTCTTACTTATCGTTATATAGTATAGGCAACTACTATCAATAAGGGCTTTAATAAATTTAATTCTATTGATTCCCAAGTTAATATAGAATGGTAACCCGTCTATCTTCTCCTCAGCCTTCTTCTAAGCCGCCTTAGCCTTCTAGTGCCTCTAACAACGACTTCCGTTAGAGGCTACTCGTTTTCTAACTCGCTATCCGACTAATTAGATAGCGAGCTTCTAGATTGGCTATAGTCGTTAGCTATATCTTTATAGGCGGTAGGTATAGCCCGATCGACCTAGGTCTTGCAAGAGCGCTATAGACGTCCTTTAGATACCTATTGGTAGGTAGCCGCGATATAACTAGGTTTTCTATAGCGATAGTAGAGTCTCTCCCTATAATAGGGCTCTCCTTCCTTAGTATCCCTTGACTTTGTTTACCGTCTTACGCCTTCGCCCTTCCTTGGGGCCCTGCAGTTGATCTTTATAGCATTAGAGGGTTTCTAGTCTATTCTATCCGCTTACTTAGCTTGTATAGATAGTTTAGCTACCGGCCTAGAGGCCTCCTAGTTGAACTAGGAGGACTTTAACCGGGTACTATCCCTCTTTCTTGCTAATTCAAGGCTATCGATCCTCGATCTAAATATATAGAGTATTCTAACGAATTTAGTATAGTTTGTAGGGATATTTAGGTAGCTAACTAGACGTTCCCGTATCTTTATATTCAACGCTCCCTTTAAGTAGTTGATCCGAACCTTATCTATCTAGCTTCCGCCATTGCTATCTACAAGCTCCCTCTTGAATTTAGATAAAAAAGCTCTAAAGCTCTCGTTCTCTGTCACAGGATGTGATATAAGTAAGTGGTGCGCAGCGTTCAACCACGGAGTGGTTGAACTGGCGGATCTTTTGGTTCATTGGCAGAGTGGTTTACTGCGCACCCTCTGACAATTGTTCAACCACTCCGTGGGTGCACTGAAGGTCCTGCGTTCAATTCGGCCAGGAGCCGCATGTCGGCGGGCGAAGATGCCCTTGAGAGAGTGGCGATTGACGTCAGGGTTCTCCTCCTTCGTTGGTGCTCACAGTGACGTATGACATGGTGGCGGCGCGCTTCGCCCAAGGCCCTGCGGGGTGTGCGTGGTTTGGGGTCCCCACCCACGGCGAGTCATATGGATCATTGGGGGTCTGACACTTGCCTGCTATCCTTAGTGGCTGGGAACCGCCGCGAAGGAGCTCGGGGTCGAGCTCTTCCGAGGAGGGAGGATAGTTGTCACAGGATGTGATATAAGTAAGTAGTGCGCAGCGTTCAACCACGGAGTGGTTGAACTGGCGGATCTTTTGGTTCATTGGCAGAGTGGTTTACTGCGCACCCTCTGACATTCTCCTTCTTCTATAGCGTTTAGAGACGATCGATAGCCCTCGTCTAAACGTTCGGGTCCCTATAATACTCGTTTAGGTATATTAGAATCTATTGGGGGCAATATATACCGTCGCTACCGCCTCTTTTAACGAATACGATAGTTATATTCTAGGCCGTTCTTTCTAGCCTCGAGTAGATATAGGCAAACTAATTTAACGGGGATCCCATTACCGGGCCGTCTACCGCTAGTTTGTTCTTTATCTCTAAGTACTAGGTATAGAAACTAGAGTATAGCCTATCGAACTTAGGCGGGTTAGGAAGGAGCGGCTTTTTCCTTGGGGTACCGGCTATATCTGGTATAGGTATAGGGGAGTTAGTTGTTGGGGTGTCACTACCTGAAGTCGGCGCTGTAGTCGCGGGTGTAGGGGAGACGAGGTTCTAGGTAGAGGCGAGGTTCTACTAGAGGACTTGGATCTGTTCTCGGCTCGCCTCGCGTTCGCTTGCTTGTTCCGCCTGAATTTCCGCTAGCTGCTATACGAAGTGCTCTCTCTCCTTCGTTTACTCCGCTCGAATGGTAGTAAGCTGTTCGGCTAGCTGACTCACTAGCTATAGTAGCTGACCCTCCTGAGGTTCGGTAGATATCTCGACTGTCGATTCTTTCTTCTCTCGATGGTTTCTTCTGGTAGTTTAGACTACTTGGCTCCCTTGGACCAAGGTCTCTATCCCTACTGACTACTATTGGAAGAGGGATCTGACTTATCTATATAGTATTAGCCGGTTGGGATAGCGGCAAAGAGGTTAGTCGTCGTCGACCGCTAAAAAGCAGTCAATTGCCGTCTTCGTCGGGTTCGTCGAAGGGGAAGTTCAGTATAATGTAACGGCTTTAGAAGTGTATTGCAACTATCTGATAGCGACTCTATAAGTATACTGAACTTGAGGAGAGAAAGGAAAGATAGAAGATTCTTGGGACTCTCTGGATATCTTTATCCTTGTGTGTGGTAGCCCTGGCGTCTTGCTAGAATCTTCGGTGGTTGAGATTTGGGAATAGCTTTATCTATCCAGTGGGTCAGTGGTCTGTGCTTGTCAAGGGTTGGCCGAGGGTTGCCAAGGCCTGTACCGGGCTTAGCCCGTTGCAATACCAATATCGGCCTAGTAAGTGATCGCCTTTATTATAAAGAACCTAAGAACTCGTTAGTAGATTAAAGTACCTAGGGAGAAGAGAATCGCTACCGAGCATATAGCCCGCCTATATAAAGTTTCTAACCGAGGCGGCGGACGATACGACTATATCGCTTCTAAACTAGCGATCTAGTGGCCTTAGGACTAGAACGTTGATAGTACTATTGCAAAGTCTATCTTCGATAGCTTTACTACTAAGTTTGTAGTAGTAGTCGAAGATAGTACAATATCTTGGCCAAGCTAGCTAGTATACTCGAGGGAAGCCTCCTAGACCCCGAAAATTCTAGGGGCTTAGACCCTAACCCCGCCAAGGACGATAACTTATTAGAGAATCTTCTTGCAGGCAATACGAGATGCGTCTTTACTAGAAATAGTATCGTTGATAGAATTGTATAATCGATTCTCCTTATATAATCTAGAACTAGCCAATTAGCAATCGCCAACCCCTGACTCCGCTACTATAGCAGGTAGCAATACTCCCTAGTCGATAGGGAACAATGGACTTTACCTTACAGAGTCTATAGTGGCTATAGCGATTATAGAACTAGTATGTAAGCTTAGGTTCGCTCGACTTGGACCTTTAGTAGTTAAGGATACTGTTATATGTAGGATTGCAGAGAGCAGGGATCAGTCCCGACCAGGGTGAACTGTATTCACGTGAGGGCTCACCTTTATAAGGAGAGCTATCATACCCCTGGAGAGAACTCTCTCTCTTAGACAACAAAATCTGAATCTACTTTATCTTTTATTATCTTCGCTACGCAAGTATGCCTTTGCGCCGCCCTGGCTATTACGGTGAGAATTCCTGTAACAAGTGATGCCTATCTACCGAACCGAACTGATGCCCCTATTACCTGCTTTTTGAGCAAGTAGTGAGGGAGAGTATCTGCTAAGATTGTAGGAGAATCACTTTACCCTGACCGTTGAGACTCGTTTTCCGATAGCGAGTCCTCCCGGCACGGCACTCTTAACTGAGCTAACGACTAGCCGGAACGTTGACGACAACGGATGAACGATACCGATATCGAGCAAGCCCGGTAGGTGAATCGCCTTTATTATAAGGAACCTAAGAACTCGTTGGTAGACTGTAAAGGAGTTGTTCACAAGTACGTTGAGGGAGATGGAACACGATGTCTCAGCAACGATAAGGTGAATATAATACGAATAGCCTCCTTGTATTAATAGAGAGACTGATCCTTGCGGATTAGAAGTTTTCTCGCGGGGTGTAGTAGCACGCGAGGTTCTTATCTATCAGGTATCGTGACATCATTGTAGGGCATCTACCCTGTTACTCCGATCCTGTCTCTAAGGCTCTCGTTATATAGACCAAAGTATCTAAGGAGAAGAGAATCGCTATCGAGTATATAGCCCGCCTATATAAAGTTTCTAACCGAGGTGGCGGACGATACAACTATATCGCTTCTATACTAGCGATCTAGTAGCCTCCTAGACCCCGAAAATTCTAGGGGCTTAGATCCTGACCCGCCAAGAACGACAACTTATTAGAGAATCTTCTTGTAAGCAATATGAGACGCGTCTTTACTAGGAATAGTATTGTCGATGGAATTGTATAATCAATTCTCCTTATATAATCTGGAACCAGCCAATTAGCAATCGCCAAGCCCTAATTCCGCTATTATAGTAGGTGGTAATACTCTCTAGTCGATAGGGAATAACGGACTATACCTTACAAGAGTCTATAGTAGCTATAGCGATTATAGAGCTTGTAAATAAGTTTAGACTCGCTTGACTTGGATCCTTGGGAGCCGACCGTCAGATACCCTCCCTAGTAGTTGAGGATACCAAATAGAAGGTTCAGGAGACCGGAATCTTTTAGCTAGATATAGGACGAGATATTAGAGGAGATAAAGATATCTTCTATAATAAGAATTAGCTCTACTATTATAACATCAACCTATAGGTCAAGAGAGTAAAGGAAGTCTATAAGTCGCTATCGTGGAAGACCATCCTCGAATAAAACTTATCGCTTCTATTCTATAGACAAGCGCTTACCTAGTAGGAGCAATAGCTCTTAGAGTAGGAACGAGTTACTACTAAAGCTAACCTCGATACCTAGTTGGAGAAGATCTATAAACGGTTCGGCATCAAACTTAAAGATACTAGCTAGTGGCTTAGAAGTAATAAAGGAGAATTTACTATAGAGGATAGTATTAAAAGGAGGTCCATTAGAGCGTTTACAATAGAGATATTTAGGTATATAAGAGTTTAGGGCGACGAGATAGACTAGCAACTCCTTACTCGACTATACAAGGGTATATATCTTCGACTCCAAGCCCTAGTAGTATAACCTATAGAGAAGGATAAGATCGGAGAGTACTTGGCTAACCTCGAGTAAAAGGAGATAGTAGTCGCCGAAGATCTCTATCGGAAGGCAAGGAAACCCGGTTACTCTATAGCGATAAATGCCGACGACTCCTCTACTAGAAGCGATTCGGATATAGCTAACTAGAGCGGTAGAACCTAGTATACCTCGTCACGGTACCTAGACAAACGTTATAGCCTAGATAGACGTAAAGCTATTTACTTCTATAGTTTATAAGACTATAAGAGAAGTCGGGATAAGTAACGCTATTCTCGGTACCCCGGCGTAGGCTTTTAAAACTGGTTATACCCGTGCAATGAGGGATACCGAGATAGACAAGATAGATTGCGTTTTCCCTATAGATATTAGCTAGGGCGATATTACTGCCAATAGAAGGTATATAGTCGCGAATAATATAATAAGGACGGTACCTTCTTATATACTAACGAGACTATTGTCTATAGCGATAGTCTTAACGCCGAGCGAAAGGAAGAAGATCTTATCGAGCAAAGGATAGTATATCTTATAGAAGGTGAAAGCGAAGTTAGTAGCGAAGAGTCCGAGTATACAAACTTCGTTATAATAGTAGTATCATTTAATATAGAGGATTGTAATCTACAAGCGACCTTTAATGAGGAATCGGATATCTAGTCGATATCCAATATACAAAGCTATAAGATATATAGAACCGCGTTCGAGATGTAGAAACCCCTATAGAGGTATTTTTATAGCTCTCCTAGCTATATATTTAAATCGATAAGGCTACCGAGAGGATGTAGAGGTCCTTTACTATCTAGATCGCCTATAGAGCAGTCTAGTGCTAAAAGCTCCTATACTACCGATAAAGCGTTGGATATAGAGATAACGTCCTCCCTAGATAAGAGCGAAAACGATAGGGAGACTATATTGTATAGTATGGAGGCCGCTACTATAGGCGCCTATACCTTGTAGTTCGACGAGGGATAGGTTGTTGAAGCGAACTATAACCCTATAGTTAAAGGGAAACTGTATAAACGAACCTTATACCTTAAGATCGGAGTTAAGGCTAATCCTAATATTAAAACCGCTAATATCTGCTTTGATATAGGATACTCTATAGTACTGGTCAATAGGTTATAGATTGTATTATAGGTATACAACCCTAGATAGATATCTATTAAGTGTGAGAGACGAGCAATACGTGGGCGAGGTACGGGGGCGCTGCTAATACTACTCAATTCTGCTAATCGAAAGCTGAGGAAAGGAGGAAAAGATCTAAGATACGGTCTGCGCTGTGAGAGCGTACTAGCCTCGTACTAGCCAATCAGGATGCAAGTCTCCATCTTACCAGTCCCAATCCAGTAGGTCGGGTTGAACCCTAACCCTATACACCTTTCCTTACAACCCCCCCCTCCAGAAAAGCTCGCCTCGAGCTTTTACTTCTTCCGGTACGAGCGCCGTAGCCGTTTACCCTTAGTTACCGGCCGGTCGTCATCCGGGTAAGGATCTGCGAACCTATCTTCGGCCGCAGCCAACAACCACTCGTCTAGCTATACGGGTGGTCCTGCCTGTTCTGGGTAGTCGTCGTGGAATCGTCTTAAGGCCGCCGGCGCATTTCGGAAGTCGCTAGCCGGATACCACTCGGGGTCTAGGTCCCAACCGCGCTATTGGGCTTGGTACTGTAGCTTGCTATAATAGGTCCTGCTAGCTAGGATCCTCTCAACCTCCCATTCCTCCTAGCCAGCTATATCTTCGCTAGGCGGGTTCTTAGCAGCTTGTCCTAGCAACGGGTTATTCGGGTACCGTCGTAGCCGATCAGCTATAAACTCGGCCGATCCTCGCTAGGATTCCGGCACCTCTAGTCTGTATACCCCTATCGTAGTTCTCTCGAGAATCTTATAATGCTATTGGGTAACCGGGAAAGATAACTTATCGCTTGGCCGACCTGTCAGCTCTAACTGCTTGATAATAACCACGTGATTGCCGATATCGAAGTCTGGTTCGCGACGATGCCGGTTCGCCTATATCGCCTGCTCCTCCTAGGCCTTTATAATCATCCGCCGAGTATAGTCGATATACCCCTAGATCCGGCGAGCTATTTCTTAGGCTATCTCCCGGTTTATCCGCTCCCTCGGTATACAATCGTCGAGTTCCTATATCCGAGACTCCCAGTCAAACGGCATCGGTATAGGGAATCCAAATAAGACTTTATATAGCTACAACCCGGTACTTTTATATAGAAGACCCATCTGAACGGCGTCGAGAGCTAGGATTGTACGAGACTAGTTGTCTTGAAAGTAGCTGACAAATAGTCGTAACCTCTAGTTGATATACTGGTTAAAGCTCTCAACCTGCCCTACAGTCTAGGAGTATCCTGCTATAGCTAGCTTCTATTCGATCCCGAAGATCCGGGATAGTTCGTTAGTAAAATCAGCCCGGAACTATAGCCCTCGGTTACTAATAACTTCCTTCGGTAAGCCGTAGACTCGATACAGGCCCTCGTAGTACATTTTCGCGGCGTCGTAGGCGGTAGCGCTCCTCTTATACAGAACGGTCTATAATACCTTCGTTAGTCGGTCAATTATAACTAGCGCGTTATTATAGCTATAACAGTTAGCAGGTAGTTCGTTAAAGTCTATAACCAAGTACTACCAGGCTCGCTATAGTAGGGGAATCGGTTGTAATAGCCTAAGGGTTTTATCGCGCAGGTACTTCGACGAGCGGTATAGTATACAGTTGCCGATAAAGACCTCAATATCGCTAGTCATCTTCGGCTACCAGTACCGGGCGGCAACTAGCTTCTTGGTCTTATTCCAGCTAGGATATACTATAACTAGCCGGGAATATACCTCCTAAATAACCCGGGTCCGTAGGTACTTAGTCGCCGGTATAACCAGCTTACTATTATATAGGAGTAATCGGTCGCCTAGAAGGGTAAACTCCGAATTTCCTACATATACACGGTCACACTATTCTTCCAATTCTACCGCTATACAGTTGGCCTCTAGAAGCTCGTCGACCAGTTGGAAACTAGAACCTAACGGGGGAGCAACGTCTTCGTCGAGGGCTATAATCGCTACAATCGTTATACCCGGTTTAGCTTAGCCATCCGCTCGTACTAGGGTAAAGATCTATATTATATAGTATACTTCCCGCTTCGCCTTCTATATAGTAGCATCTTCTAGCTTCTAGAAGAGGGCGTCGGCCGTAGTATTCTCGCTACCTAGCCAGTAAGTAATATAGAAGTTATACTATAATAGAAGCTCGGCCTAGCCTACCTACCGGATATTCAGCAACCTTTTCGTACTAAAGTATTTTAGTGCCTTATAGTCGGAGACGATAGGAAAAGGCTCTTCGTTCTATAGACCAATCAACTCGGCCTGCCAGCATTGCAAGGTACGGACGACAGCAAGGAGCTCCTTATTGTAGATATAGTAATTGACTTCGGTACCTTATATCGTCTCGGAGAAGTAGGTAACTGGGTACTACTAGTCGTTATCTTACAGCTAGGATAGGACCCTAGCAACTATACCTTATAAAGCGTCGGTTTCAATACAGGTTAGTCGGCTATACTAGAAATAGGCTAGAACTAGCCTAGCAAAGAGGCATTCCTTTAGTTCCTTAAAGGAGCGTTAGCAATTATCAGTCTAGATAAATAGGGTAGTCTTCTTCGTCAAGTTAGTTAGAGGGCGGGCAATATATCTATACTTACAAATAAACCGCCAGTAAAAGTTGTAAAACCCTAGGAATAACTACACTTCCTTGACTATAGTTGGCCTCTACTAGTTGCATACTATATCTAGTTTCTTCGGGTCTAGTTGGACGCCGTTAGTCCCAATAACAAAGCCTAGGTACCGGGTCTCTATAATATAGAACTTGCACTTCTTTAAATCGGCCTATAGGCCGGCCTTGCATAGGCGTTCAAGTATATAGCAAATATAGATCTCGTACTCCTCTTATATAGCCGAGAAGATTAGAATATCGTCGATATAAGCGCTATAGAAGTCGTCGAGGTAGCCTATTAATATATTATTGATAAACTACTAGAAGGTTGCTAGGCCGTTAGTTAAACTAAAAGGCATTACCTTATACTTATATATACTATACCGGGTCTAAAAGGTCGTCAAGTCCTTATATTTAGGGCTAATCCAGATTCGGTGGAAAGCCTATCGGATATCGATCTTGGTAAAGACCTTCGCCTAGGCAATCCGGGCCAACGTTTCGTCGATTAGGGGCAGGGGGTACTAGTCCTTCTTTATTATCGTATTCAATTTACGGTAGTCGATATAGAAACAGAGGCTTCTATCTCCCTTAAAGGCGAAGAGGATTGGAGCAGCCTATAGCGCGCTATTTAGCTCGATAAAGCCCTTCTACAGGTTCTTGGTAATATATCTCCAGGCTACCTCCAGCTCCTCGGCAGAGAGCTTCTACAACCCAGTATACCCCAGGTCCTCCAGGTTTAACTCGGGTAGCAACTCGATATTATAGTCCACATTTAGCCGGAATAGGGGCAGTATATCAGATTCGGCTTTACTAAATATATCAAGGTAATTGTAGTAATATACAGGGACTTGCTCTAAAGCCTACTACTACAATTGATTGTTATCACCCTCTAGAGCAGTTCTCAGCTCGAGAATCCTATCGATTTTATAGAGAGTAGTAACCCCTATAACCGCCGTATAACAACCGCTCTTATATTGTCTAATTTATTGGAATATAATAGCGCTAATTACTACAATATTAAGGGGTCTTGACTTGTACCAACCGATAGCGTCCCTCTTTAGGGTATATAGGCCCTAGATATCAACGCCCTATTTAGATAGATCGGGTCCTAGTTCTAGTTATAGGTTTCGCTCTAGAATCGAGGTCTAAGGCGGCGGGATCCCTTATAGAGCCCGTTCTATCTTGTAAATATCCTTATCCTATAGTATAACTAATTGGAGTTCTATAATTCTAACCGATTGGGGCGAAATCGTAACCTTCTATAGTACTATTCTAGTTTTCAGCTCCGGCCGGGACTCCGCTATAGCCTTTAGTTTGGCAATCCGCTTCTTGACTATAGTTCGGTCCGCCCGGTAGCGGCGGTCTTCCTTGTCTATCAATCTCTCTTACTAGCAAGTATCCTCTATCGCTTTCGGGTCCGGGGGCCTCGTAGACGACTAGTCTAACGGGATATCTATTCCCTTCTACTAGCTAGGGTCGGGTTCCTATTTAGGTAGAAACAACAATTGTCGACGCTTATAGTTAATAAAAACGTTATAGTATCTAAACCATTTATAGCCAATTATAATATTATAGCGAGAGTCGATAACTAGGAACCGCTTATCGCAGATAGTTCGGCCTTATATAGTTAGATACCCGAATATAGTAGAATCAATCTATTAGATAGTACTATAGTTATCAAATCCGCTAACCAGGTATAGTCGAAAATCCTTAAACCGTTTAACTTACAATAGCTTATATACCCGCTTTATAAAAGAAACGCTAATAAATAAGTATCTACCTACTCCTATATTAGCTAAGGTATCGTTGGTAGTTAAAGAAGCTCCATTGTTAGCTATTATATACTTAGTAACTAGGGGCCTTCCCCTAAAGAGCTTACTAATATAGTCTCTACCTTTTACTACTAATACTTTCTCTAGGAGGGAGTTAATTTTCCCTAGGGTACTTAGTTTTCCTGCTCGCTAGTACTATCGTTGGCGATAGTAGTACTATCGTTATCCTTATATAACTATTTAAGGGACTTCGTTGCCTAACGCTTCTAAAGATAGGCGATATAGGCGTTATAGTCTCGACTAGACCTACAGGGCTTATTATTCTTTTCTTTCTATAGGTATTCGTCGGCACAATAGCCTTTCTTATAGCAAATAAAGCAACGGCATTTCTTATAGAGCTACTTAATATCGTCGGCCGAAAGCGTCTTTATTGTAGCTATACCCTACCTATATACTAGAGATCTAGCTATCCAGGTTCCGCCTCGGTTGCTATATATAGTATTGTTCTATCGGTCTATAGACTAGTACTCGGATACCCGTTTATTAATAATAGCAATCTACTAGACTTCGATAATAAATTAGTCGAAAATAACAGCTAGTTTAGCCAACGAGGGAACTATACTATACTAGAAGCTATTATAAAGCTTATAGTTAAACTTATACTTCTAGGTAGAGTATAGTCTTCCGGTCTCGCTAGTAAGGCAGACAAAGTCGTTCTTGAAAGCTAGGAAATCGTTACCAGGTCCTAGCTTCAGGTTATCGTAGTCGTCAAGGGCCTTCTACTCCCAAGTTGGGTCGTAATACTGCCCCTACAGATAGGTCAACAGCTTCGCTAAGGTATCAACTAGAGCAGGATAGGTTTTACAGAGGTAGGGAGCTAGATCCCGTTTAGCCTTGCCTCCTAGACGTAACTCGATATAAGCCTAGCAGGCACGGTCATTACCAAAGTAGTCGCCATTGACCTCCAGCTTGTTCTCTATATCGCAGTACCATTACTCGAACTCCTCAGTATCTCGGTCCCTTTCGTTATAGAAGACAGGAGGGTCGGGGATTTTCGCGGATCTCTTAGTACCGCTATAGACAGTCTACTAGATATCGGCCGTACTTTCGCGGTCGCAGCAGGCATCATTATCGCTATCATCGTTATCGTCGTCGTCGTTGTCGCCGTCATCGTTATCGCCATCCTCGTTATCGCCGTCGTCTCTACCAGCTTTGTCGTTGTCGGTATTAAGCATCCCGGCGAGTTGCCGGCAGAGGTCTGCAATCTAGGCATCGCGGTCGGCCAGTTCAGCGTCTCGGGCCACCAGGTCCTCGAGCAATATATCCTTCGTCACCCGCGTACGACGCTACACGGGGATGCTTCCATCTCTAGAGTCCTCCATAGGAGTATTCGCCGGTTCGCTCGTGCCTACCATCGTATCGGTTCAGGTGCTTCGGGCGCTTAGAGCAGCCGTTCGTTCTTCGTACCGCAGGTTCGCTCGCGAACGGCGGACTCTCTCGGTTCGTTCGAAGGCGCGTAACGCAGCCACAGTCGATTCGGTCTTCAGACGCGTAACGCAGCCGGTTCTTCTTCAGGCGCTTGGAGCAGCCGTTCGTTCTTCGTACCACAGGTTCGCTCGCAAACGGCGGACTTTTCGGTTCGTTCAAGGGCGCGTAACGCAGCCACAGTCGATTCGGTCTTCGGGCGCTTGGAGCAGCCGGTTCTTCTTCGAGTGGGATATTATTGAAGCCTTCCCAGGCAGGAATTTTTCGAGCTTTCGATTGTAAGAGACGAGCAATACATGGGCGAGGCACGGAGGCGCTGCTAATACTACTCAATTCTACTAATCGAAAGCTGAGGAAAGGAGGAAAAGATCTAAGATGCGGTCTGCACTATAAGAGCGTACTAGCCTCGTGCTAGCCAATCAGGATGCGAGTCTCCATCTCACCAGTCCCAATCCAGTAGGTCGGGTTGAACCCTAACCCTGTGCACCTTTCCTCACATTAAGCTAAAGTATAAAGGGAGTCAAGTTATATACGCTTATCGATACCTAGGCCAAATTCGACTTCTATATCCCTAGGACTATCAGGTAGACCAATATAAACGGTCATTTCTATATCAAAGTAGATATTATCGATAGACTAGAACCGAAGATATTTCTTGGCACCGATTTTATAAAGTAGTATAGAGTGAAGATCAATATATATAAGGATACCTATAGTTTCCACTTAGTCTTTGGTATAAAGGTTAAAGGTTAGATAGTTTAGAAGCTAAAGAGGGATATTATATAGAGAGTAAGTGCTTTCAAGACTACCGTTATCTACCTATATACTAGGGGCCTGATTAAGACTAGGATAAAGGACCTACTAAAACCGCTAGAAAAGGCAGCCGAAGAGGATCAACTAGCCTACTACTTTATAGCATTGTATCCTCTCGCTCTTGATACAATAGTGAACTATAGAACACTATACTATCGTCGTATACAATCCTTCCGATAAGCCGATTACTATTTGGAAAGGAGAGAAGTTAGGCTATATAGAGAGCTATTATAGCGACAAAATAGCTTATAATGTAGAGGGATCTTCTATAGAGGAGTATACTTTAGAGAACTTTAGAATAGAATACTATATACTATCTTGGGGCATCGAGAAACTTAAGAACTTGGAATCTATTCTTTCCACTACTAGTATAAATATCTATAATATTAATCCTAAGTTTATAGAGTATATAAAAGCTCTTATCGATAAGTATAACACTTTCCAATATAAGGGAATCGTTCCTATATCTAAGGAAAGTAAAATGAGAGTTGATCTTATAGAGGGATAGCAAAACTAGATTAAATCCGTTAGGTTATACCCTCTTGGCAAGAAGGATAGCGATCTCCTCGATAAGAAGTTCGATAAGATATATATTAAAGGAAAACTTATATTTCTCGACGAACCTATATCTATCGCTTGCCCTGCCTTTATAGTATAGTATAAAGTCAATGGAGTAGAAAAGGGCCGAGTTGTAATTGATCTCCGCCCGCTAAATAAGATTACCGTTCCTAATATCTCTCTTCTCCTAGACCAAGAAGACATTATTGTAGCTATATAAGGGAAGAAGATCTTTTTACTCTTTAATAGTTCAGGTTTTTTTCTATTAGCTACCTATATAGTACAAGCATTATAATAGAGTAGTAGTAATTACTAGTAGAGGATTGGATAGATCTAACGTTGTATTTATAGGCTTTAAGAACTCCCTAGCATTTAGTCAACGATTTATAGATCGGTTATTCTTCAAGTATCGCCACTTTGTAAGGGCCTATATTGACGACATTATCGTCTTTAGTAATTGGGAAGAGGAGTACCTACAATATATTGAGATTATATTGAATCGGGGAAAGTTGTTCCCCGGTCACTTGGGCCCTCTAATCAAAGGGCCAAGCAGGCCGTCTTGGCTTAGGGACCTACATTTTCTTGTATTTAAGACTGTTTAGACTGCCGTCCTTAGACGAGGGACATAGATTTTGACAACCTTTGTTTTGCACCCTACCTTTGACCCGACTTGCGGGTATTGCCTTGCAGGCAAGATGCTCTCCTTCTGATCAGAGGGAGTTCTATCTACCTACTTTGTTGTAGCCTTCGTCCTCCCCTCTTTTGTTGTTATGTGTGTGTAGGTGTGTGTTCCCGCACCATTTCAATATTCAAGACCCTAATGGAAGTAAGAGTGTATATCAATACCACCAAGTCGTTTACTACCTACCTAGCTATATAGCCCCACGGTAAGCAATAGATCTACATTAAAACTCCTTTTCCAATATTCCCGAAGACCGAGACGGCTCACAATACCACGTCTATAACAACCACGGCTTTTCCTCACTTAGATAGAAAACAATTAAGCACTTTGAAGTCTTTTCTTCACCTCCTTTCCTCTCCTCCTCTGTGTGGCCCCGTAATTATCAACAGTAAGCCTCCTTGGCCGTTTCCTTAGCCTTGATTCGTTCTAGACATTCCTTATACCAGGCCTAGGTTGGCTGCAACGCGGCCTAGTACGATTCGTAGCTAAATATCTATACCCTAAAAATAACTCCTATATTATAGGTAGTTTTAGCTTCCTATTGGTTGGTTAGGGTAACTAAGACGGTTACCTAACTGAGGTTCTAGTCTTTCAGGTACTGGGACTTGACCCTTTTAAGCGACTTCAACTTAAGCTCTTGGCCAAAGTCAGCTTCCGTAATGCCCTAGTGGTCTAGCTTTCGGATTCCTTTAATTATAACTGCGAAAGTTCGTTGGGCCTCTCTAGCTTGGTTTCCAAAGGCTTATTGAATCTAGTCCTTATAAGCAGAGTGCTAGTCCTGGGTGACCGAGTCGGCGAAGGTGACTATAGTATCCCCGCTAGGGAGTTTCTGTATCGCAATAGCTCCTTTTTTGGTTGAGGCTTGGTTAACTGCTTGTACGATTTCTAGTGGGCTACGTTTAGCCAAGTCGGCTAGTATACCGTCTCCTTTGATCAAGATTTCCCGGTGTAGCTTAGCTAGGACAAATTTGGTTGGCTAGATAGGAGTTGTAATGGTGCCTCGGGCTATATCTGTCTAGTTTCAAGTTGGTTGTATAGGTCTAGCTGGTTGGATTTCCTAAAAGGCCTTCCTTAGCTACTACCTTTCGTAGGTTTAGTAGTGTAACTGATTGTATCGGGGCTAGGGTTGATATAGTAGCTTGCTAGTAGGCTTGTCGAATATCCCGAGCTAGGCTGCGTACCCTGTCCTTGCTCTTAGTAGGCGCAAAGGCAAGAAGGGTGTCGACTAGGTTATTGAAGGCTTGGGTAGTAAGACCGTTCTTTGGGCCGCTATTAACGTGAGTGGGCTAGCCAGGTCGGTTAGGAGGCCCGTTGGATAGTCCGTTAGGGTTTCTTCGGCCCTGTTGTTGATTCGTTGGGCGGGAAGGGCGAAGTAGGCCTAGGGTTGACGAGGGTGAAGATAATGATGGTGCTATCGGCTGGGTGTCAGGGATCACTGTAATAGAGGGGCCCTCTCCCATCTCGATATCGGGTCCTGGCGTTGCCATTGTATAGAAGGCCAGGAAGCGATACGCTAGATTAGGGGGGTGGCTTGTCGGGTAAGGGGAGTGGCTGTTTGGGTGTGGCTGACGTTTATCGATAAGGTCGTCGGGACGGTGCTATATCGATAACGCTGACTAATCGGCTGTGAGGATTTTTGCCAGTCGGCTGTGCTCAGCTATGCCCGATTTCCGGCCCCAATTGCGCATGCGCAACTGGTGCCGTATGGCTGCAACTGGTATCGTTGGATAGGACTTTTCCAGAGGATTCGATTGATGTATGTTGCGGCTATTTTGCCCGTGGATACGGCGTTTCTCGCACACATATGACTTAAATATAACTATATAGAGAAAATCTCCAGTGACCTCTATGGTCCATTCAGAATAGGATATACTATATATAGTAATGTACAAGTTTAGTAAGAAAACGTTGTTGATACTAGGCCACTCGATATACTTACTAAAGGAATGGGCAAGAACGATCCTACAAGTCCTATAAAACAACGATTGGGGAATACTAGCCAAGATTATTAATGATAAAGATAAGAAGTTTATCTCTAGTATCTAGCAAGAGATCTTTAAACTGCTAGAGGTGAATCTTCTCTTCGCTATAGTATATTATTTCTAGACCGATGGTCAGTTAGAATATACAAACTAGATTGTTGAGATTGCAGTTAGATACTATACTACCGGAAATCCTGATGTACTATAGGTTACAATTCTACCCGCTCTTCAATATAATCTCAACAACTTACTAGTTATAACTATCAGCAACTTACCGAACGAACTGGTATATAGCTTCAAACCCTTTCTATTCTAGATATACTTGCTGCCTACAAGATAGTGGAAGGTAATAGCGAAGCTCTAAAGGTACTCTATAAAGGCTATTAGAAGGAAGTAACTATTCTTTTAGATATCGCTAGAGTACTCGCTAAGTTGAGGTACGATAGTAAATATATACCAACTAACTTCAATATCGGTAATACTATATATCTTCGCCTTAGTAAAGGATATTAATTGCTAGGCAAACCTCAATATAAGGTATCTCTACTGAGAGCCGGCCTATTCAAGATTCTAAAGACTATAGGCAGCGGATTAGCTTGTAAGCTAGACTTCCTATTATAGTAGGGAGTATATCCTATTGTCTCTATTATATAGCTTTATAAACTAGTATAAGGCAAGGACCCCTTCGAATGCTAAGTTTCTCTACTAGAGCCAATTACTATTGATAAAGAGCTTGAATAGAAGATTGATTATATCGTCAAGTACTGGATAAGCAAGAGAGGCTGTAAAGCAACGCTAGAATACTTGGTCCGCCAGAAAGGCTATAAACCGGAGGACGATCAATGGCTAGTACATAAACTTCTTATACCTAACGCGAAGGATCTCCTTCTAGAATATAGGCTACCTATAATGTCTACAGCTAGGGACCTATATAGCACTCAAGAATAGAGCCTACCGGAGAACGGCCTACTAAGCGCGAACAACTATAGACATATAGATCTAATCGACTAAGACGAACTCCTAGAGAGCAACTCGGGACGAGTTAGCTTTTTAATAAAGTAATGGCGGGAATCTACAACGAGAAAGAGAGCGACGGTAGCAATACCGTTATATATTGCAGAAATATAGAGAATATTCTTTACTATCGAGTAACTGCTCTAGAAGCAGTGTATTGGCGAAAGCAGTTCATTTCTTTACCGCTTAAGAATACTATATCTTCCATTGTTTTAATGTACCCTTCTTTCTACAACGAGAGCGATCCCTACTATCGTATAACCGTCTTCGCTATAGTCGCGCAATTGTATAATTGTACTTTATTCGTTTATACCTCACTCGCCGTTTACTCCATTCGTTGTCATCTTTAATTTTATATTTCTATCGCGTAATCATCACGAAGAGCCTACAATTGTTATCGCTTCTACTGAAATGATCGAGGAAAGCGAAAATATCGTCAACCTGCCTATTGCTAGCCCTAGCGAACTAGCTATTGACGATACTCCTACCATCTCTATAGCAATCGATACTATAGAAATAGAGAGCGCTACCAAGCTTCCTCAAGATACTACTACTACTGATGCTACCGATAATGCCGACAATTTTCCTACTATATCGTCTCTTATACCCGTTGTTGAGGTTGCCAACCAAGCTAACAAGAAGATCGACCGAACAATCTATACCGACCCTAAGGGCCCTATAGAACTAGAACTCGAGTATAAGCCTACCAAAGAGTTATAGAAGAGGACTGGCTTAACGAAGGAAAGTCTTAGTAACCTAGACCGAGAAAGCCTAGATTCTATCGTTATAGAGGAATAAAAGAGGCTAAGAAAGAGAAGGCTACTACTTAGTACAATCCAGATACCTATATAACGAGTCCGACAATATATAGAATCGGCGACCAAGTGAGCGATCGCAAAACAGCAAAGAAGACTGCTATAAAGGAGATCGATGACACTGATCTTTTTAGCGCTATAGAAGCTAAGATTGATATATTCTTCGATAGTGTAAAAGAGTCCTTTGCAAAGAATCAAGCATTCGCTAACAACAATATACTTCGCTATATCAAAGCATTGCTCGATAAAGCCGCTTTTACCTATAGTCAGACCAGTGCCAACGACAAGTAGATACCTTCGAAAGCAAGCATTCTAGCTATCCGTTATACCCATCCAACTAGTTGTCTCAATAGTAAGATTGTAGAGCGCCTCGCCTATATAAACCGGCTTAACTTAATGCAAGTTAGTCCAATTCAAGGTACTAGACTATATACCTATAGCGCCTTCAAAGCTTTATTTACCAAGGAGGTTGATACCCTAAGAGCAATAATCTATAACTATAGACGCTTACAAGAACCTCGCTAAGCGTATTGACAAGGTAGAATAGTCTTTTGCTACCTTAGAAATAAAGACCATTTAGAGCGTTGTGGTTTATATACTATATCGCTTGACTATAGCTATAGCTAGTAGTAGTAGAAGAAAGAGAGTTAGATTGCTATAGATTTCAACTCCCAAGCGATAGCGTTGTAGTCTCTCTTATAAAGATAGTGACGACATTTAGGAGAGCCCAACTATATATCTCACTAGAAGTGCAACGAAGACCTAGAGAAGAACGGCTTAGAAGGAGAAGACTCATGAAAGAAGATCTATAGAGGAAGACGAGAACGAGTTTAATATAGATTTCTTTAGAGTAGATTGAATGAAGGATAATAAGCTAGATAAAAAGGGCTATAGGAGTAGTAAAAGGCCTTACAGTAATACTATTGTAAGTTAATAACCTCGCTATAAGGATATAGCTTTTTTCTTCCCTTGGAGGGGCACCTACTATATATAGGATTGTAGAGAATAGAGAACAGTCCCGACCAGGGTAAACCTATATCCATATAAGGGCTCACCTTTATAAGGAGAGCCATTATAACCCTAGAGAGAACTCTCTCTCTTAGAAAACGAATCCAAATCTGCCTTATCTTTTATTATCTTCGCCACACAAGTATGCCTTTGCGCCGTCCTGGCCATTACAGTGAGAATTCCCGTAATAGAAGGCCTTCAAAGATCTTAAGGTACTGCTCATTAGTGCCCTAGTATTGGCTCAATAGGACCTAGATTGAAAGACGGTACTCGAGACTCCTCTAGCTATATAACGGGCGGAGCACTCTCCTAGTATAACAATAACAGCCTCCTATACCCCATAGCCTTCTTCTCGAAGAAGAATAACCCTATAGAATGCAATTACCTGATCTATAATAAAGAGCTACTAGCTATAATATATTGTCTAGAGCACTAGGATATAGAGCTATAGAGCGTACCCTCCTTCGAGATCTAGACGGACTACAAGAACCTCAAGTACTGAAATAGCGCGGGAACACACACCCACACACACATAACAACAAAAGAGGGGAGGACGAAGGCCACAACAAAGTAGGTAGATAGAACTCCCTCTAATCAGAAGGAGAGCATCTTGCCTGCAAGGCAATACCCGCAAGTCGGGTCAAAGGTAGGGTGCAAAACAAAGGTTGTCAAATTCTATGTCCCTCGTCCAAGGACGGCAGTCTGAACAGTCTTAAATACAAGAAAATGTAGGTCCCTAAGCCAAGACGGCCTGCTTGGCCCTCTGATTAGAGGGCCCAAGTGACCGGGGAACAACTTTCCCCGATTCAGTACTTCTAGAAGAAACGCTAGCTAAGCGAACAATAGGTTCGGTAGGCGGAGATCCTTGCCTACTATAACTTTATACTAAGATATCGATCTAATAAAGAAGTAGTGGTCCTAGACGCGCTCTCGAGGAGGGAATAGGATATACCCGCGGACGACTAAAACGAAAGGCTAGCAGGGAGATGTTTCTAGCCTTTGAAGATCAAGAGAGGGCGCGTTATAATATACTAAAGGCAAGTCAATACCCTACTAGAGAACTCTACTCCGTTACCTAGGTAAATAGCTATAAAGGCGGGTGACCAAGATGGGCTATACAATAAGCCTGTAGATAGGGCGGACCCTCCCCTCAACCCGTTTAACGGGGAGCCCTTTAAAAAACTTTGGAATAAAGGCTTGAAGGCTAACAACCGGTACTAGCTACTATATAGGATAGTATAGAGAGGCGAGAGATAAATCCCGCTACCTCTACTAGAGGGAACGAATCTAGATCCCCTATTACAAACCGCTATAGATACGAATCATTTAAGAAACCTACAATTCGCCCCTCGCTAGCTACCTAGGTAGAGACCTTACCAAATCCCTTACCAATATAAGGAACATATAATATAGTATACACCTATACTATAGAGCCCTAATACGTCACTAGGGCTATAGCTCTATTGCTTTACTTGCTCCTATATTTTACCTCTTCGATTGCGAGAGCTCTTCCAGCTTCTCTTCTTTTCTCTTCATCTTACGATTATTGGAATAGAGTATTGCAAGCTAGCGCCCCATACCTCGCCCTATATACTCGTCCATAACAATCTATAGGAAATATATATCGCCAGGCCTTAGCCAAGATATATACCGGTTCCTAAGGAACTGCATATATATAGAAGGTCAGCTATATAGCAGGAGAAGAAATAGGGCGTTCTAAAGCCACTATTACTACCCGATAGAATATAGAACGAGCTATCTATTAACTTTATTATAGATCTACCCCCTTCTAGACCGAATCAAACGACTAACCTTATAGTAATTATAGATAGGCTATTCAAGGGAGTAATCCTCAAGCCTATAAAGGAAATTACTATAGATACTGTTACTAGTTAGTTAGTTATAGGGCTAATCTATTAATATAGATTACTATATACAATTGTATCCAATAGGAGCCTTTAATTTATTAGCTTGATATAGGAACGAGTCTATAAACTATTGGGCATTATAGGGAGGCTCTCTACTATATACTATCTAAAACCGACAGCGCTACCAAGAGGATAAACCAGGTCGTCGAACACTTCCTCCAATACTTTGTAATATACTAGTAGGAGAACTAGGCCAAGTTAACCCCTATCGCGATACTAGGAATCAACAATCACGACAATATATCTATTAGGATAAGCCCCTTTTTCGCTATATATAGGTACTATATCGACCTCCTAGATATACCTATAGGTAGGGGCGAAGAGAGCCCTCTAGATAGAGGGATAGACACTACTAGCGAGAGGAAAGGCGTTTATAGCACGACTTCTACAAGCCGTAGAATTCGAATAAGCCGCAATGGCCTCCATACAAGAACGACAGGAATACTACGCCAATAAAGGTCGCCAAGTAGCGGAGTAGTTCCAAAAAGGGGACAAGGTATAGCTATAGCTAAAGAATATACAGACTGACAGACCGTCGAAGAAGCTTAACTAGCTTAATGCGAAGTACACTATTACTGAGCTAATCGGGTTATACGCTTGCCGCCTCGATATACCTCCTAGAATCTACCTAGTCTTCTACATCTCCCTACTAAAAAGAGCTATAGAGGACCCGCTACTGTTACAATAGCAGGACGATATACAACTAGCCGCTATCGTCGTAGAAGATATAGGCGAAAAGGAGTGGTATATAGAAGAAATCCTAGTAACGAAGAAAGCCGGTAGGGGATATAGGATACTAGTTAAATGAACCGGATATACCCAACCAACGTAGGAGCCACTTAGCAGCTTCTTGGAAACCGAGGCCCTAGACCGCTTCGAAGCTAGGTATAGCCCTATCACCGTCGTCCGATTAGAGGGAAGATACCGTACTATACGCCTAGCCTAGGAGGGGGGTAATGTAACGGGCTAAGCCTGGTGCAGGCTTTGGCAACCCTCGGCCAACCCCTGACAAGTACGGACCACTGACCTACTGGATGGATAAAGCTATTCCCAAACGTCAACCACTGAAGATTCTAGCAAGACGCCAGGGCCACTATACGCAAGGATAAAGATGCCCAGAGAGTTCCAAGAACCTTCTATCTTTCTGTCACAGGATGTGATATAAGCAAGTGGTGCGCAGCGTTCAATCACGGAGTTGTTGAACTGGCGGATCTTTTGGTTCATTGGCAGAGTCGTTTACCGCGCACCCTCTGACACTTTCCTTTCTCTCCTCAAGTTCAGTGTACTTGTAGAGTCGCCATCAGATAGTTGCTATAAAGGGGTTGTTCACAAGTACGTCGAGGAAGATGGAACACGATGTCTCAGCAACGATAAGGTGATGAATACAACACGAACAGCCTCCTTGTATTAACAGAGAGACTGATCCTTGCGGATCAGAAGTTCTCTCGCGGGGTGCAGTGGCACGCGAGGTTCTTATCTATCAGGTATCGTGACATCATTGTGGGGCATCCGCCCTGTCACTCCGATCCTGTCTCTGAGGCTCTCGTTACAGCTAGTTATCTAGAATAGGAGCTACAATAAGGATATTAAACTTAACGTTTCCTAGTAAATAGCTAGTATATTCGGCGCCCTTATAAAGAGAGCAAGAAGGTCTCCCCCTAGCTAGAGGGGAGCTATATAGATATTTGCTATAAGCCTAGAAGATATCGAGAAAGCGTTAGCCCTAAAGAAATATAGCGACCTATATTAGAAGCTACCCAAGTACTATTACAAGTTCCTCCCATTATTCGACCGGGCTATAGCCGACAAACTGCTACTATATCGGCCTAGTATAGACTATAAAATCCCGCTATTGAGCAACAAGTCTAGTTAGGAAAAGTAGCTACTATAGGGGCCGCTATATAGGATATCCTACAATGAACTAATCATCTTATAGGAAACCCTAATAGAACTACTAGATAAGAATTTTATTCGAGCTAGTAGCTCTCTAATAGCCGCGCCAATATTGTTCGCGAAGAAGCTAGGAGGCGGCCTTCGCTTTTATATCGACTACTATAGGTTGAACGCTATTATAAAGAAGGACCGTTACCTACTACCCTTGATCTATAAAATACTATAGTCCTTAGCGAAGGCGAAGTGGCTTATAAAGCTAGATATTATTGTAGCTTTCTATAAGATCTATATCAAAGAGGCGACAAGTAGAAGATAGCTTTCTAGACTCGTTATAGCTCGTTTAAATACCTGGTTACCCCTTTTGGCCTTACTAAAACCCTAGCGACCTTCTAGCGATATATTAATCACGTCCTACAAGGATATCTAGATAAGTTTACTTTAATATATCTAGACGATATATTATTATTCCTACTCCGCTTTACCCAAACGGGTATACTAGACCCTCTAATGCTATTTATATAGGAAAACCGTACTATATAGGCCGGGTAAAAAACCTATATCAATGAGTAAAGGAAAACAATAATAAAGAGTGCTAGATAGTTATAAAAGAGAGAAAGGCCTTATATAGGCCTTGAAGACTTGCTAGTCTTCGACTCTATCTTCGGGTGCCTCCTCCTCTTCCTCGACCCCCTTTACTTCTAGCTCTAGCTTCCTAGCTAGACTATATTCCGCTAAGCGCCCCGAATCCATCAGCTAGCCCAAGACCTTCCTCAACCGCCATTGGTTCCGGGATCCCTCGCCTTGCAATGTAAGACGAAGATCTTAGTGGGTACGAATTTCTATTCTTTGCCAAGTTCTAGGCTTCGGCGGTATTGGGCACTATATAACAAGGTACTCCACTATTTCCCTTCTCTCCCTATATCTTTAGTACGGAGTAAAGAAGTCTAGGACTCGTTATTTGAAGAGGAAGTCTCGCAGGCCGATTGCCCCTATACAAGCTTGAACTAGCAGGGAGCTCTAAGCTTTAGTTAGATTTTAGTGCTTTTATAAGGTCTTGTCGGTGAAGATAGTACCGGGAGGGTCTTCGTCAGCTAGTCTAGTAGGCTAGTCTCTAACTTGTTGTCTCTAACGGCCTTCCTATACCTAGATTAGCGCCTCGTCTACTGTTAATTCTAGTTATTATTGCCTATTACTTTAACTTTGGTCTTGGATTCCCTAACTAATCTACTATTTAATTGTAGTAGCGGATTTCTCGATAATTGTAGGTTTTAGTTGATTGAGAGGCCTTTATCCCCGTCTTCTTCTTTAGAACCTCCTTTAGATCTTATTATAGGTCTCTATAATTAAAGAGCCTAGTAGTCGCTATAGGGTTTCTAGACCCTGCCCTAATTGTAGAATCGGGGTTTATAGCCGGGTTTCGAAATCTACAAGTCTCTTATTGAAGTATAGATCTAGCGGTAGGATCTAGGTTTTGGTTTCGAGGTTCCTAATTGGAGTAGCTTTATAAGCTCTAGCGACAATCCTAAAGCTCCTGGTCTAAGCCTTGATCAGTCTCTTCGCTAATCCCTATAGCTTGCCTTCGACTAGAGTAGGTAGGTAATAGTTGGTAGCTCTATAGGATATAGCGCTTTGGATATACTTGGTATAGACTTTATAGGCCTAGATAAGGTTTGGACCCTAGGTCTTTACTACTATCTTAGATAGGGCGAAGTCTTAGGTTATTAGTTTTCCTATTACTTTAGCTTTATATACTCTTTAGTTAAGCCTCTAGTCGAGCTATACTCCAAGGAACCTAGTATTCGGTTTTAGCTTTACTATAGTAAATCCCTAACTATAGGCTAGTCGAAGTTCGTCTTTCTAGTAAGTTCGACCTTTATTAAAGTAGACTAATGTACTTTTAGCTAGGTTGAAATCTATACTATAGGCCTTGGCCTATTGAAGATATATTGCCTAAGCTTTCTCTAGCTACTAGCAGTTGGTCCTAGGATTCTTTTTAAAGGCTAGTAGGTTTATATCGTCTATAAAACCTATAAGACTAATATAGGGTTGCTTCTCTTTTAGTACCCTATATAGGGAGGCAATATATAGGGTAAAAAGAACGGGTAAAAGAGGGGAGCCTTAAGGAACCCTGGCTTGGATACTGGTCTACTAGGCTTGTTGACTGTCGAAGAGGAGGGTCGCTTTATAGCCTATAAACTAAGCTCTTATCCAATAGACTAGCTACCGAGGAAAGCCTTGGTCTTGGAGAGTAGCGAGTAGCCGGGTATAGTTAACTCTATTGAAGGCACCTATAATATCCAGTTATAGTAGGGAAGCTATAGCCTTCTATCTCCAAGTCTCCTGGACTTGGGCTATAACTAGCCGAATAGCTAGTTCTATAGACCTATATTCTCTATTTCCTATCTATTTATCGGGTAGCAGGCTATAGGCTTTGGCCACCTCAGTTATCCTCCTTATAGCTACTACCTCGATTACCTTTCTAAGGGTAGGCAATAGAGAAATCGGCCTATATCCTCCTAGGGTTTGATAGTCTACCAAACTTTTTCCAGGCTTAAGGAGGACTATAGCTATAGCCTCTTTAAACCTCTTAGGATACCATTCTAGCTTGAAGCATCTCTAGGCTAGTATAGCTAGTACCGCTACCTATAGGCCTTTAGTAAGCCTATAGGTAAGTGGTTGTTACCTAGGGCCTTCTAGGGCTTGGCCCTAGATAAGACTTCTTTAATTTCTTCTAGTATTATAATTTAACTGACTTCGAACTTCGGCTCCCTTAAGTCCGTTAAACCGGGATCCTGAATATCCGATAGGTCGGCTGGTAGGTTTAGAAAGAAGCGTTCTGCCAACGCTATAGCTTTCTCGGTATATATTGATAGGGTAGGCGCGCTAGTTGGGCCTGTAAAGGCTGGTAGTTATAGGGGTTTAGTCGGCTTGAAACTCTTATAGCGGGCCCAACGTTCAAGTTTCCAAAGTAAGGCCGTATTGTATGTGGCCTCTTGTATAGTTGACCTCCAAGCTCTTGTCCTTTCGTCTTTGACTGCCTTCGATAGGTCCTTATATCTATAGTTGAGTTCGGTTTTATTGTAAGTTGTTGGGACCATCCTATATATCCTTTCCGCTCGTCTGGCCTCCTCGGCCATCCTCTGAACCTCTAAGGTCCACTAAGGAGACTGGAACCTACTATTGACTTTCCTTCGAGGAGTGCTGACTCCCGCGATCCTTGTCAGTTCCTCTACGAGCTAGCTGAAGGCGCTATCAAGACCTTCGATAGTTCGGATTCTGCTTTGTAGACCTAGGGGGCCTGGGTTATCAAGGCCGATAGCTGAGGGCAAGAGAGCTGCTTCGGCTTGTATTCTTTGTCTATCTATCTTCTTCTAGTCCCATCCTGGAGGTTGTGCGAGCTGTTGTGGTCGAGGGGTATGCGTTTCGAGTACTTGGGGATAGTGATCTGATTTCCCCCTTTCCTCGATACTGTAGTGGGAGTGCTGTATACTCCCTGACGCCCATGTCAAGTCGAGCGTCGATACTCGGAAGGATATAGGGAATGGCGTAATAGATAGCTTTATCTTTAGTGCAAGCGCTATATTAGGAAGGTCCCAAGTACTTTTAGAACTTACTACTCCTTCTAACTAGAAGGAGACGGAGTATAAAAATGTATTAGAGGAATCTAGAACTATTTGACAATAGATATTTGATTGTTATTACCAAGATTGTTAATAACTACAATATTATACTTTTCAATTTTCTTTGCTAATAGCCGGCCCTAAGACCACCTAGACTTCTAGTACCTTAGCCGCTACTTTCGATACTTAGCTAGAATCGTCGGTTAAAATACACTCTATCGGAACTTCTCCTTCTAAGTAGATAAATACGGATTCTCTCGTTAATATACCGATAATCGCTACCGTCGGGTTTCTATCCCCCAAGGACTTCGATCTATCTAGTCTCTTTAACGGCAACTAGATTATAGAATACCTCGAGTACTTTAAAGACGTTTATAATGACTATCGAGTTACTATCGATAAGGACAAGATATATCGTTAGGAATGCTAGTACAATATAGATATACGAGCTATTGTTAAATCTATTAAGAGACGAGTTACTATATAGAGAGGGTTTTAGGCCTAGCTATATAGTAACTAAAAGTTTGACGATCCTTGCTAGGATAAGAATATTAGGGCCAAGCTTTAGACCTTCTATATATAGAAGATCGAATTAATTGTATCTACTTTAGTCAACGCCTTGAAGGAGTAGAATTGTCTTATCGCTCATCTATCTATCGAGAAGGAGACTGCGGCTAGAGAGGCTATAGCTAGCCTATTCTAGACCAAGCTAAGTGATCCCTTTTAGCTTATCTTCCTTTAGTGAGGAAAAGAGGAGGAAGAGATTATAGAGATAGACTATAATATATTTTGCAATTGGATTCTTAAGATTGTAAAGAAAGGCTTTAGTATAGGCGGGCGATTTGATAAGGCCAAGGTTAACGATATTACTAAGTCGTAGACTGTTACTTTCGCCTCCCCTATTACCTTAAAAGAAGAGGAGCCTGAATCTAGGACCGTCTCTCCCTTTAACTAAATAGATAGCGACCTAGAAAAGATAATTGACGACTTCAAGACCCTTGTAATCTAGAGATTGTAGCTTAAGGAGGTTTAGCGATAGTTAGATGGCCTCTAGAACGCTAGGGTATATATCAATATCTAGTAGATCGAGGAGTTTAGTACTCTCGTTATATAGCGCTATAGATAGGGTAGAACCGGCTCTAGTATCTATCGATCAAGCTTAGCGACCTAGAATAGCAACTACTACTATTGTAATAAGCCGGACTATATAATTATAGAATGCTATATTAAAATGGCGGACCAGTCCTATAGCTTGGCCTACTATAGTACTAATTGCAAGTGGTTCCTTAAATTAGAGCTAGACCGTTCCTATCGACTAATTAAAAAGGACGTTGTAGACGCTATCAACGGTATATAAGCGGGGATTACTAATTTTGTTTAAGCCTATATATCCCTTATCCCTAGCTATAGTAGCTACAAGGCCTACTAGAAGTAGTATATAGAATATAAGGACATCGAGGGCAGGCTATATAGGCCCAACCTTAACCTCCTTAGGGACAAGACTATACCTATTGTACCTTCTCTAGATGCCCTAGCCCTAAAGACTTCAATCAACCGTTTAGCCCTCTATATAGATAGAGACAAGTCTATCTTTAACTATATAGAGCCTAGATACCTCAATTTCTTTACAATACAAGGTAGTCCCTATATTCAAATTTAAAAGATAGTTCTAAAGATAGAAGAGCAACTAGAGGATTAGCTAGCCGCTAAATAGGTAGTCGAGAGTAACTCCCTAAAGACCTAGAATGTCAAGAGAGCTCGAGTAGAGATAGACTTCGATAATAAGATTTATAAAAAAGAGAAAAATAAAGGTCCACGAGTTATCCTTACCCTAGTACACCGATAGTCTTCCTCTAACTAGAGAGAGAATACTACTAATAACGCCTTAATTCCCTCTAAGAACCCTAGAGAGGAGAAGATAGCTTATTAGAAAGGAGACGAGTAGAGACTATAGGTCGACTAGTTGATCGAAAAGACTATATTGGTCAAGGCATTAGTGACGATAGAAGACTTTATTAAGGCGTTTCCTGCCTATTAGATAGCTCTAATTAGCTATATTGTATAGCTCTCTAGTAAGCTCGAGGTTATCGAATATAAGGGCTCTAGTATACCAGCTCTAGACCCTAGTCTAGCTCTAAAGGGAGGAGGAGAGTCGTTAACCATTAGGACTAATTTAAACCGGATTACAACCGTCTCCCCCCCTAAATAGACAAGGCAGACTATTTCTATACTATATAGAATTACTAACAATAGAGCTTATAGACTTATTTATAGTAGATTCTAGGAGCGACTCTATTTTAGCTAAATCGCAAGCCCCGTTCACGAAATAGCAAATAACTTGATAAAGACGCCAATCAATTAGCTAACGCTCAACTAGAAGAGCGAATTGGATATCGTCACTTATATATATCCCTTTACTATCGTTATATATCAACTTTAAGTCCTACGTCTCGGACAAAGAGCTCGCTCTCCTCGACTATATCTCGACAAGGATTGCCTCTAAATATACCTTGCCAATATAGGAGACAAAGATTGTTTTATAGGGTCTCTACAGGTCTCGTCCGTTTATTAGGGAAATATAGGTAAAGGTTTGTCTTATAGGGCGTCAAGTTATAGTACACTTCTTTATTCTTCTAGATAAAGATAGCACTTATAATATCCTCCTTGGAATACCATTCTTCAAGGATACCAACCTTACTTTCGACTTTAAGGGTAGACGACTAGTCTCTACCAATATCACGATAGTAGACAAGATTATTAAGGCCTATATTGTTTTATAGGAAACGGTTAGAAGGATAAAGACGACTTAATAAATTGTTTCTATATTTAAGGGATTAGTATAGATAGAGAACGAAATCCCTAACTAGGTAGATCTTAAGGAAGGAGATATATCTATTAGCTTCTTGGACGACGCTACTAGTCAAGCGCTCTAGACTCTCTTCCTTGAACATTCTTCTTTACCCTTTATTGACCACTTCTTTTTTTACTTTCATTCGATTCAATAACCTTCTCCCTCTAGTCGGACAACGAGACGTCGGAAATAGCGGGAATTTAAGAAGGTATTGCATTCCTTTACGATATAGAAGATAGTAGCCAACAAGGTTCGACCTATTAACAATATACTATCGGACGGTTCAATCCTAGAAGGAGATCTATACTAGCGTAAGAAGCGTTTGGCCGCCGCAAAGGCGAAGATACGATTCGGGTCTAAATGGGACAAGCTTGTTACCCTATAGTTTAGCAATATCCTAGAGGGTTCTCGTCTTATACTAGAGAGACTTGACGAGATCCTTAGGAAGGTCAAGGACATCTTGAACGATATAGAGATCGAGATATTTATCTAGATCCTATATAATAGGGAAGCTACTTTAGTATAGGAATTCTCGGAATGCAGGTAGATTAATAAGGACATTGCTCCTCCTTAGTCTATTAAGACGATCCTATACAAGGTATAGAAGTCTAAGAACATCCCGATCCCTAAGCCTCTACTACCTAGGTCATTGAGCTCCTATAACAACGACTGCAAAGAAGTATCCTCGAAGAAGGCTATAGAGTGTATACCAATAACTAGTTCCTAGTTATCAAGAAGGATAGTGGTCTACATCTTCTTAACGATGCTCAAAAGGCCAACAAGGTTACAATCCGAGATGCCTTTATACCGTCTAGTTGCGAGGAATTTAGCAAGGATTTTAGAGGATGTCTACTACTTTCGTTGCTAGATATCTTCTTAGGATATAACTATATCACCCTTAACGAGAAGAGTAGAGATTTAACGACCTTTTCGACTCCCATTGGCCTACTCCACTTTATAACGTTGCTATAGGGTAGTACAAATTTACTAGCCTAGTTCTAAAGAGCTATAACTTGTATTTTTAATAACCTAATCTCTAATATCTACCGAGTCTATTTAGACGATATCTATATTCGAGGACCATTATAGCGGCTCTCTAACTAGAGAAGGCCTTCGCCTTTATATAGTAGAGCATCTTCAAAATATTGACGTAGTATTGTTGAATGCCGAGCTAGCTAGGGCTACTATTGCGGCTATTAAGTCTTAGTTTTGCCAATGCAAGGCTATCGTCCTTAGATACCTATATACTCTAGAAGGTCGGTCGCTAAATGAAAGCAAGGTTATAAAGATATACAAATAGACCTCTTGTAGGGACGTTAGGGACGTTCGAGCTTTTTTAGGACTTATTGGGTTTTATAGGGTTTAGATTCGAGGCTTTACTATTATTGCCCGGCCTCTCTATCTCCTAACTAGGAAAGACGCTAAGTAGATATAGAACGAGACCTATTAGAAGGCAATAGAAACCCTTCAATAGTATATTATAATAGCCCTAGTACTTGCTATACTAGTCTACAATAATGATCGATATAAGGACGTTTTCCTTATAACGGACGCTAGCCTAGAAGGTTGGGGCAGTATAATTGAATAGACTGGACCAGATTTGAAGCGTCATCCTTGCTAATTCGAAAGCGGGATATAGTTAGACACTAAGAAACGATACAATACTACTAAACGAGAGCTTCGAGGGATACTTTACCTCCTTAAGCGATTTCATCGATATCTATTTAGCATTCACTTTATTATCGAGATAGACGCTTTTAATCTTGGTCTACCAACTCAATAGAGTAGCGAGTAATATACTAGGGGCACTTATAATGCAGTAGATTGCCTAGATTCGTCTCTTCGACTTCGATATAAAGTATATCCCTAGTTCTAAAAACGCTATAGCCGATTCTTTGTCCTAAAAACCTCCTAGTCCCTCTAATTAGATAGAAAAGGACTATAAAGAAGATATAGATAACTAGATAGATACTTACATCTTCACTTAGACGATTGCTAAGGCCGATAAAAATAGTGGTCTTGTCCTACAGGAACTTGCCAAGGGCTATTCAGAAAAATCGCGATAGATTGCTTAATATTTAACGATACTATCGGAGCCGACCTACATCAAGCCTATATAGAAACGACGACGATTTAAGAAAGAGGCTCTAAAGTATATCGTTGAAGGAAAATACCTGTTTCTTCGACCTCGTACCTCTAACTAGAGGCCTTGGTACATTGTAGACTTGCCAAATGATCAATGGAAGGCCTTCGTCGCGTATTACAACGAGGTTGGCCATCGTAGGCGGGAAAGTATATATCGGCGAATTATAGACTACTGCTATTGGAAGGGTATATACGCCAATATCGATAAATAGACCAGGATGTACAAGTAGTATTAGATATAGTTACCTAAGCGTTTTAATGATCTAGCGATTTATATCATTGTAAACGCTTCCTAGCCCTTCTCTATCTAGAACCTAGATATCTAATATATCTAGCTTAAGAATCGACGGACAGGGTACCTCTTAGAAGCGCGCTATAATGTCACTAAGTTCGTTGAAGCTATTTTAATAACAAGGAAACTAGCTTAGTCTATCGCGGACTTCATCTAGCGATCGATTCTACTTCGATAGGGCCTTCCAATATATATCATTGTTAATAGAGGTTCCGAATTTAAGGGAGAGGTACAAAAGATCCTTATAGAGATGTCGATCTAACGTATATCCATTTCGCTATACAATTTAAAGGCAAATGGAACCTCCAAGGCAGGGCATATCCTTATCTCCCTCTATATAGACGGGCAAGCGAAATAGAAAGACGCTACAATACACCTAATTGAACTAAGGATCAAGGTTCTTTAGTACAATATATATAATATAGATGTCGTGGCGGATCGAGTTAATGTAGCCTAGGAGAAGCTTATAAAGTGGAGAGATACTATTGGCAGGCATCGGCTTAGGCCAAAAGAGGGATAGATCAACAAGGGCGATCTTGTTCTAGTCTACAACATGGCTCGAAGGATCGATATAAGTACGTCTTACAAATTCTAGTACCGTTAGAAGGGCCCGTTTACTATCTAGGAGGTCAAGCCCAATAACGTCTACCTTTTAAAGACGCTTGATAGCGTCCTAATCGAGACCCCCTTTATAGCCAATAGAATCAAGAAGTTCTTTCGCCTTAATAGAGTTCTTATATCCGAGGATAGGGAGTCTATATAACTAGGAGGAGAGCCAATTGAACCGCCCTTTATACCGGCGCCTCCAGCTTCTAAAGCGGTTGATATAATCGATCTGGTGAAATTACCGATCCTATAGGAAACTTCTAGCCGAGTAGATAAGGACGACCCTCTAACTAGGCGGGGTCGAGAGGAGAGCGACCAAGTTTATAAAGAAAAACTGCGATCTTACTCGAAACCTAGACTAGTGGTCGAATTTAAGAGAGGCAAACCTCTAGGATTTTAAGGTATAGACAAGGCAAAAAGGGGAGAAGTTACTTTACTTGTCAATCTATTTATCGCCTCTAGACTAGTCTATACTTTATTTCCTTTTATTTTCCTAACTTTGTCTTCTTCCAATTAGAGAGAAGAATACCCTATAAACGGGTAGCCTTGCGAATTCTATTATAATATCTTTCTATCTGTTCCTTGATAATAGCGTTAAAATCTATAGTTATGGATTGTCCTAGTTCCTTATTATATATTTTCGTTAGCAACCGGTCTTTAGACTATCTAGCCTGTATATATGTAAGCTTTTTATTGCTAGACTACTCGCTACCTACTGTCTAGGAGCACTTCTTGTCGGTAAAGAGGCAATTTCTATAACGGCCGCCTTCAATATCAGGATGTAATATGTACCTATAGAAGGGCTATATTATATACACTCGAGTTGGAGTAACTGAATCTATAGGGTAGAACATCTCGGTCGTCGATCGGGAATAAGCTAGCTTATAGCTCTTGTATAGAATCGCGTTCCTGTCTTTTGGATTAGTCCCCGCCTTGAGCCTAGACGAAGATCCTATTGGCGCGATGGTGGCGACAAGAGGTAGCCTTATAGAACTAGCGACCGAGGTGAAGCCTATTGTACTTCTTGATAAAAATAGTCTTCTAATGAGAGATCTAGAACTGGGGCTTCTTCTTCTACCTATCTAGAATCGACGGATATAGGCTTAGAGCGTTCTATAGCCGATATTGGTTATCTATACTAGGTATAAAGCGCTAGCCAATATAAGGGATGGTAGTATCGAGTAGAGGGTAAAACCGGATATAGAATAAAGCTGTAAAATGGGCTAGGGATATCTCCTCTAGCTTAACGGTGTCGTCTGGTTTGACGGGATTATCGGTACTAGGACGGACTACCTAAATGTACTAGCAGGGAGCGTCTATAAGGCGACGAGGAACGAGAGTCAAGTCGATAGGGCGATCGGATAAATAAGGAATTAAGGGAGCGAGCTTAAGGTCGACAACGCTATCCTCCTAGCGCGCTTTTTTATCTTCCTAGGGAAGGGCTATCTTGGTATTGTTATACAAATCTACTAGCCGGAGCAATATATAGATTCGAAAGGGAAGTGGAAGAGGGAAGGAGAGGTCTATTTGACCTACTTAAATCCTCTATCTTCTAACTATCAAGGTATATAACTTCGTCTAAATAGAGGGAAGGGGCGACCTATTTGCCTCTTTGTTTACTATAAACCAAGGAAGATACCTGTCGCGTTAAGAAGGTGCTCTCCTACCCCTCTATTCGACCCTTCGATCCTCGCCACGAAACTAGTTCTATCTAAGTACCTAGAACGCAATTACCGTAATTATAGTACAACTTTTTATTTTTCCTCGATAAATTCTGTATTCGCCCTCTAACTAGAGGGAGTATATATTGCCTACTATATAGAGAGAAGGATTAGTCCTAGCTCGGCCGCGTTCTACGACCCCTATCCCTCGTTCAGTTTCTTACCCGATCTAGCAAGGTAGCGCCTATAGACGCCCGCTTCCCCTAGGCATTACAGCTATTTAGCTTCGCAATATAACTCCTCCTCCTAAGTAATAGGACGCCTACTTGCGTTAGGGACTTCGTTATAGCATTCCTAATGTAGGAGATCTCGGAAACTACCTGCCTAAGGAATATAAGGAGGAGCTCTTTATACCCATTGGCCGCCGCGTTAAGTATCCCCCTAGGGTTATTGGAAGACGTCCTATTTGGATTACAAGCCTATATATAACGGAACCTAGTAACGACCTTATCTTTCGCTACCTTTTTCTTAGTTATACTAGTCCAATTGGCAATAGTCGCGCTTTCTACAATAGGGAATGGCCAGAGATTGGTATAAGCCTCTTCGATATCGAGGGTATAATGGTCTAGCGCTGTTAGCTGAGTATCGCGCTCCTCTACAATCTCCTCAAGTTTATACTATAGGTCTATAAGCCCTATATCTAGATCGCCCTAGACGCGGTTTCAAATACGGCTGATTATAGCAATCGCCTAGTGTATAGGAAGAGGCGACGGGAGGTAGTTAGTAAGCGTTTTTAGGTCATTGTCTGCTACCTCAATAGCAACTACTAGGCTCTTGTTATCTATAACCAGGTATATATATATCTTACTTGGTTTAATTCCCTCAAGCTCTTTAACGATAGGACTCTTCGCAAGTTCCTAAACGGCATCTAGGAGAAAATCTACAATATATTAGAGTTCCCCTCTAACCTAAGGAAGCTATATCGGTATACAATATATACTGGTTACCTAAAGTAGAGAGAGTTCTAGGAGTGCGGCATCTAGGTAGCGGAGTTTGCCCGTCTCTACTTTTAGGAAGCTTAGTTAAACGGGATAGCCTTACTACCTTTCTAGCAAAAGAGCCGCGTTTATATTCATCTCAAGGGTATATAGAACTGCTGTATATATATACTCTCTAAATGGAAGGCTCTACTTCGCAACGCTCTCGGCTATAACGGCGCTAATCAGTTTATACGGCCATCGAACCTCAATTATCCCAACTATACCGATATAAATCCTTTCGCCCCGGCTATACTTGAGAGGTACCCTATTGAGGTTCAGGCCTTGATCGCTAAGTGGAATCAGGCGCTTGGTCCACTTATTGGATATTAATTTCCCTCTATCTAGATGGACCTATCTTACCTCTAGCAATCAACAACCTCCTCGGCCTAATCGTCGCCAATGATTATTAGTATATACAATAACGACAATTCTAACCCCTTTTCGAGTATCTTGAATGACGTTCCCTCTAGCCAATAGGAGGACATCCAGTTCCCCGCTTTATAGATATAAATAGTTCTATACTAGTATAGATCATCTTCGTCGGCATATTATAGCGCAATCCTAGGAAGGACCCGTCTTATAGTATAAGGACCTCGCCTAGATAGCTCAACAAGTACTTCAATTAGCTCATTCTCCTTTAGATAGAGAGAGGATTAGTCAAAAGCGGCGCCATAACTCCCTAGAGTTTCCTATCCCAGAGACGAAGTGCATCTACAACCCTTATACTAAAGACGTTAGCCCTTAGTAGTCCAAAGCTAGTTTACCGCGCCCTTCAATACCTAAAAGCTAGGTACATCTACCTATATACGATCATACCCATTCGCCAGAACTTCACTATTCGCTAGAGCACCCACTATAGTATAGAGGATGGGCTACAATTAGAAGGGAAGTACAACGTGACGAAGAGCGTGTTCGTCAGGTACAATCCTAGGCACGCAATCTTGATCGTACGCTCAGAGCTACTCGCCATCTACAAAGGTTCGAGTAAGGAGGATGCAGAGTATAGAACAAGGGAAGTTGGGCCTGTATCTAGCTAGACAACTCGTCTCGTCGGCTATTGTATTGATAGTTGAGTCTACTAGCCGGAGCAATATACAGACTCAAAAGGGAAGTTTGAATCGGGGAAAACTATCCCCTAAAGGCCAGGGCCCTCTAATCAGAGGAAGCCACGTATCAGGACGACACTCCTGTAGCTGGATTTGGCAAGTGGGGCCAATTTTCTTTCGTACCATAAGTAGGGCCATCTGGGCCATTTAACTTACAGAAGAATCAATCAACTTTTCCACACAGTCTTTTACAGCTACTTGCAAGCTACTCTTGCATACGCAGTACGCTCCCTCTGAGTAGAGGGAGCCCTACTCGTATATATTGTTTTGATCCTTGTCCGGTCCCGGGAACCCAACTTGTTGTAGCGTTGCCTTGGACCGTCTTGTCTATCTTGTCTATCTTGCCTGGACACTTGTCACTTTATTACCTCCCCTCTTTTGTTGTTGGGTTGTAGGTATAGATGTATATTTCTGCACCATTTCACTAGGGAGATAGCTACTACTAAACGAGGGACTAGCCCTGGAAACGGGGTAAGCCTAACTATATATAACAAGCCTTACAAGATCCGAAGCAGGGTCGACTCCCCTTTCCCACTTTTCTTATACTTCTTACCTAGCTATCCTAGTCAACCCAACCGGTCTAGCTAGCTTAGCCAAGTTCCTAGCTTACCCTATTTACCGAACCTTAACAAGAGGAAGCCAAACCTCAACTATAATGGGAATCAAAATTCTATAGTAGAATACTGAATGTAACAAATAGAACCTTGAGATATTACTTGAGGAGGTAAAATTCGACCTCCTTGCTATTCAACCTTGGATCAATGTAAAGAACACGTAGTATACACCTGCACTATAGACCCCTGATGCTCCACTTACTCCTGTATTTTTACCTCTCGATTGGGAGAGCTCTTCCAGCTTCTCTTTTCTCCCTATCTTGCGATTATTGGAATAGAGTATTGCAAGCCAGCGCCCCGTGCCTCGCCAATGTATGCTCGTCGCTGACAATCAACATATATACCAAATCAACTTACTGCCCCCGAAGTAGCCGATACCATTTGGTATATTAGCGAGAGGGACAAGTAGCTATCTTTGTTAATAAAGAATTAGATATTAGTTAACGTAATCGGCCACCTTCAGAACCACTTTTTCGCCTCACACCCGACCACGCCGACTTTGGATACACATCGCAACACCAAAAAGACTCTATTCAAAAAAACAATCTATATAATTCGAGTCCTTACTTACAAGGGCATTTTCTAGCATTGTGCTCAACCGAGCCGCAAACACTGCACTTAGGCTGCGCACGCTTTCGTACCTTCGGCGCATTCGCTTCCGATGACCCCGCCTCTCCTTCATTGACCTCTTCACGAGGTTCCTGGCCATCCTGCCGCGCCGCAACACTAGATATTCTTTAGCCAATTGTCATAGTCCCTGCAGTTTGAAGGTAGGCTCGACGGTGCTTACATTTTCGCTTTTCTCGAGTATTTTCAGCTCGGAGTCGCTAGTTCTCTTCATGTAGGAGAACAGTGCGGTATATAGCCATTTGGCACCGTTTAATAATTTTTGAAAGGCCCTATCCAATAGGCTTGTTTCGGTTTTATATTGTCTTTGAAGGTAGTCTAGCTCAATAATATTCGATAGAGTCTTGAAAGGGAGTATCGGGTTTGGTTGGTCAAGGGTAGGTATAGGGCTTGGCGTCTATACTCTAACTTAAAGTCGAGTAAGTACTCGATTTGGATTCAATGGAACAAGCCCTACTACTATAAAGCCGCTTTTAATATTCTTTAAGCTGAAAGTCTTTGTATAGGACTCAAGAAAGAGTTCAAGGAATAGTAGTTTGCCAATACAATAAACGCCAAGTGTCATTTTCGTTTAACCAAGTCGCTATATACCCGTTTGAGAATAGAGAAGCAACCAAGTATCGAGGGGCTAGTAAAGATGCAATAAATATAGTAATATATATTCGATAAAAATAGAATTCTTTTTATAGAATTTATTAAACTCTAGCGTTATATAGCTTCTATAGCTATCGAGAATAAGGAGGCGGTATTAGCTAACTATTTGACTTCGAGCTTATAGTTCGAAGATATACCGAAGCTAATCGAAAGTAAGCTTATTAGTTATCTAGCTATTCTCACTAACTTCAATCCTCTAGTTCATTAACAATGGTAAATCCTTATACTATATTGAAATATAGACCTTCCCCTAAAAGATAATCAATAGATCGAGAACCTACCTAGTTGTATTGATATATTCGATAATAGTTGTCTACTCCTAATTTCTAGGCTAAACAACAATAGGGCGATTTCGCTAATTAAATGGAGTTACTACCTTTACTATACTGGCAACTTCTATCTAAAAACTAGTCTTATCAAAGTTATAGATATCGTAGTCGAGGATACCATTCGACTCAATAGTTTTTTATATTCGTTGAAACTACATTAAAACTACCTTAGGGTCCTTATATAAGGCTCGCTAATAATTGTACTTGCGCAAGTACTTCGGCTTTAGGCTAGGTTGCCAGTTAAGAAATCGGCGGACCTATTTCTCCCTAACGGTATTCTCGTCTGCAGTCGCTGTAACCGATACGTCAAGCAAAACTGAGCTTCTATACTCGCGGATAAGAAGGTCGGCCATTTATCGAATATAGCTAATCGTCGGCGATATACCCCGGTCGTCCAACGACTCGATTCATTGGATCAATACAGTTTCTTCGGTTGGCCGAAGCTTCCAAGAGGTAACTTGCGATTGTTGATAGGGGACACGTCCTACGACACGCCCTCTTAAGGTTGGATATGGCACGTCAAATATCGTTATAGCCTTCCGAATGCTTTGTATCTAGCCTGAATTTCGCGCGTCAACTGCTAATTGGAGTCGGTTTTCGTGCTGCAAAGGCCTAGGCATTTTGCCGACGTGGTAATAACCGAGATTGTGGTTTGGATGGAACCGAGGTTATAGTGGTAGGGTGTAGGAGCCGAAAAAGTGGCTCTGAAGGTGTCCTGGTTCTGAAGGTGTCCGATTACATTAGTAAGACTATAAGTCTTTAAAGGACTGGTGTAAGCTATAGTTCCCAATAATAGAAGGGGAAGGTCTAGAGGTTTGGTCGGTATACAACCCTCCTACCAACAAGACCCTCCTAAAGGATTTATTAGAACGGTACTAGCCGATATACCCAGTAGTTCTTATAGGGAACTTCAATCTCCACTACCCGCTATAGGACTAGTTTGATCGATATAAACCAGATTCGGAAGCCCTATTTCAACTAGCTACTCACTGGGACCTCAACTTAGTTACCCCTCGAGGTACTATAACTAGGGAACCCCAGGGAGTATAGAGAGGTAGACTATCGACGCTCGACTTGATATAGGCTTTAGGGAGTATATAGTACTCCCTCTATAGTATCGAGGAAAGGGGGAAATTATATTACTATCTCCAAATACTTGAAATATATACCCCTCGACTACAACAGCTTGTATAACCTCTAGGATAGGACGAGAAGAAGATAGATAGACAAAGAATATAAACCGAAGTAGCTCTCTTGCCTTTAGCCATCGGCCTTAATAACATAGGCCCCCTAGGTTTATAAAGTAGAATTCGAACTATCAAAGGACTTGATAGCGCCTTTAGCTAGCTTATAGAGGAACTAACAAGGATCGCAGGAGTTAGCACTCCTCGAAGGAAAGCCAATAGTAGGTTCCAGTCTCTATAGTAGACCTTAGAGATTTAGAAGATAGCCAAGGAAGCTAGACGAGCCGAAAGGATAAATAGGATAGTCCCAGCAACTTATAACAAAACCGAACTCAACTATAGATATAAAGACCTATCGAAGGTAGTTAAAGACGCAAGGACAAGAGCTTAGAGGTCAACTATATAAGAGGCTATATACAATATAGCCTTGGTTTAGAAACTTGAACATTAAGCCCGCTACAAGAGTTTCAAGCCTATTAAACCCCCCTAGCTACTAGCCTTTATAGGCCTAACTAGCACGTCTACCCTATCAATCTATACCGGAAAAGCTATAGCATTGACAGAGCACTTCTTTCCTAATCCGCTAGCCGACTTATTAGATATTCAGGATCCCGATTTGACGGATCTATAGGTACCAAAGTTCGAAGTCATTCAAGTCATTATACCGGAAGAAATCAAGGAAGTCTTATCTAGGGCTAAGCCCTAGAAGGCCCTAGATAACGACCACTTACCTATAGGCTTACTAAAGGCCTATAGGTAGCTACTATACTAGGTGCTAGCTATACTAGCCTAGAGATGCTTCGAGCTAGAATGTTACACTAAGAGGTTCAAGGAGGCTATAGCTATAGTCCTCCCTAAGCCTAGAAGAAGATTAGCAGACTATCAAACCCTAGGAGGATACAGACCGATTTCTCTATTGCCTACCCTAAGGAAGGTAATCGAGGTAGTAGCTATAAAGAGGATAACCGAGATGGCCAAAGCTAATAGTCTACTACCCGATAAATAGATAGGAAATAGTGAATATAGGTCTATAGAACCTAGCTTATAGGCCGCAAAGCGACCCTCCTCTTCGATAGTTAACAAGCCTAGTAGACCGGCATCCGAGCTAGGGTTCCTCAAGGCTCCCCTCTTTTACCCGTTCTTTTTACCCCATATATTTCCTCCCTATACAAGGTACTGAAAGAGAAGTATCCTTATATTAGTCTTATAGGTTTTATTGGGGATACCGCAGTATCCAGAATTATGCCACAGTACATGAATAATGCAGCAGCGCCTGGAATTGTGCCATAGTGCATAGAATTGTGCCATGAGCACAACTAATGCACTTAGATCCACCATAATCTCACTATAATCTTACCTGTGGAGCAAATCCGCTATAATCTCACCTGCGGAGCAAATCCACCATAATCTCACCTATAGAGCAAGATAATCTCGTATCTAAATGAGATCTTCATTAGCGCCCCACGGTAAGCAATGGATCTACATTAAAACCCCTTTTCCAATATTCCCGAAGACCGAGACGGCCCACAATACAACGTCTATAATAACCACGGCTTTTCCTCACTTAGATAGATAATAATTAAGCACTTTGAAGTCTTCTCTCCACCTCCTTTTCCTCTCCACCTATTTATAGCCCCGTAATCATCAACATGTTTTATAGATGATACGAACCTACTAGCCTTTGGAAAGAATCCTAGGACTAACCCCTAGTAGCTAGAGAAAGCTTGGGCAATATCTTCAATAGGCTAAGGCCTATAGTATAGATTTCAGTCTAGCTAAGAGTAAATTAGTCTACTTTAATAGAGGTCGAATTCATTGGAAAGATGAACTTCGACTAGCCTATAGTTAGGGATTACTATAGTAAAGCCAAAATCGAATAATAGGTTCCTTGAAGTATAGCTCGACTAGAGGCTCAACTAGAGAGTATATAAGGCTAAAAGTAATAGGAAAACGGACAATCTAAGACTTCGCCCTACCTAGGATAGTAGTAAAGACCTAGGGTCCGAACCTTATCTAGGCCTCTAAAGTATATACTAAGTATATCCAAAGCGCTATCCTATAGAGCTACTAACTATTGCCTACCTACTCTAGTCGAAAGCACGCTATAGGACTACCGAAGAGACTAATCAAGGCTTAGACTAGGAGCCTTAGGATTATCGCTAGAACTTATAAAGTTACCCCAATTAGGAACCTCGAAACCGAAACTTTGGTCCTACCGCTAGATCTATACCTCAACAAGAGACTTATAGATTCGAAACTCGGCTATAAACCCCGATTCTACAATTAGGTAGGGCCCAGGAACCCTATAGCGACTACTAGGCTCTCTAAGTATAGAGGCCTATAATAAGATGTAAAGGAGGTTTTAAAGAAGAAGACGGGGATAAAGGCCTTTCAATTAACTAAAACTTACAATCATTGAGAAATCCGCTACTATAATTAAATAGTAGATTAGTTAGGGAATTTAAAACTAAAGTTAGAGTGATAGGCGACAACAACTAGAACTAATAGGGGACGAGGCGCTAATCTAGGTATAGGAGGGCCGTTAGAGATAACAAGTTAAAGACCGGCCTACTAGACTAGCTAACGAAGACCCTCCTAGTACTATCTTTACCGACAAGACCTTACGAAAGCACCAAAATCTAACAAAAGCTTAGAACTCCCTACTAGTTCAAGCCTGTATAGGGGCAATCGGCCTATGAGACTTCCTCTTTAAACAACGAGCCCTAGACTTCTTTACTCTATAGAAGGGAAACAGTAGAGTACCTTGTTATATAGTGCCCAATACCGCCGAAGCCTAGAACTCGGCAAAGAATAGAAATTCGTACCTACCGAGATCTTCGTCTTACATTACAAGGCGAGGGGTCTAGAACTAATGGCGGTTGAGGAAGGTCTTGGGTTGGCTAATGGATTCGGGGCGCTTAGCGGAATGGAGCCTAGCTAGGAACCTAGAGCTAGAAGTAGTGAGTCGGGGAAAGTTGTTCCCCGGTCACTTGAGCCCTCTGATCAGAGGGCCGAGCAAGCCGTCTTGGCTCAGGGACCTACATTTTTCTTATACTTGAGACTATTCAGACTGCTATCCTTGGACAGAGGACATGGAATTTGAGAACCTTTGTTTTGCACCCCTACCTTTGACCCGACTTGCGGGTGTTGCCTTGCAGGCAAGATGCTCTCCCTCTGATCAGAGGGAGTTCTATCTACCTACTTTGCTGTGGCCTTCGTCCTCCCCTCTTTTTTTGTTGTGTGTGTATGGGTATGTGTTCCCGTACCATTTCAGTAGAGGGGGTCGAGGAAGAGGAGGCACTCGAAGCTAGAGTCGAAGACTAGCAGGTCTTCAAGGCCTATATAAAGCCTTTCTCTTTTTTGCAACTATCCTATACTCTTTATCATTGCTTTCCTTTACATATTCGATATAGGTTTTTCACCCGGCCTATATGGTACGGTTTTCTATATAATTAGCGTCAGAATGTCCGGTATACATGATTGGGTAAAGCGGAGTAGGAATAATAATAATAATATATCGTCTGATATACAAAGGTAAACTTATCTAGGTATCCTTATAGGGCGTGGTTGATATATCGCTAGAAGGTCGCTAGGGCTCTAGTAAGGCCGGAAGGGGTAACTAGGTACTTAAACGAGCTATAACGAGTCCGAAAAGCTGTCTTCCACTTGTCAGTAGGTAACGGTCGTTCCTTATAATGGCATTCAGCCCTTGGTAGTCGATATAGAATCGAATGCCGCCTCCTAGCTTCTTCGCGAGTAATATTAGTATAGCTACTAGAGAGCTGCTAGCTCGAATGAAATTCTTGTCGAGTAGTTCTATCAAAGTTTTTCACAAGACGATCAGTTCCTTGCGGGACATCCTATATAGCGGTTTCTATAGTAGCCACTTTTCCTAACCGGATTTATCGTTCAATAGCGGGATTTTATAGTCTATACTAGGCTAATATAGTAGCAGTTTATTAGTTATAGCCTAGTCAAACAATAGGAGGAACTTGTAATAGAACTTGGGTAGCTTCTAGTATAGGTCGCTCTACTTCTTCGGGGCCAACGCTTTCTCGATATCTTCTAGGCTTATAGCAAATATCTATATAGCTCCCTCTAACTAGGGGGAAACTTTCTTGCTCTCTATATAAGGGCGCCGAATATACTGGCCATTTGCTAGGAAATGTTAAGTTTAATATCCTTATTGCAGCTCCTATCCTAGATAACTAGCCTACTTGTACCAATATCGAGTCGCCCTTCTATAGACGAGATAACGACCCTCTCTATATTGGTCTATAGTCTTCCTAGGATTATATCGTCCTTCTAGTTAGGGACAATATAAAAGAATACTCGCTTTTACTTATAACCGTCGATATCGATATCTATATATATTATATACTTGATAGCGCTCTTGGTAACGATATTAAACTATTCGAGATCCTAGGGTTTGATATAGATATATAGGAGGCGTAGGCGGTTAAAGAGGGTCTTATTTATTGTTATATGGTATAGGCAACTAGTATTAATAAGGGCTTTAATAAACTTAATTCTATTGATTCCCAAGTTAATATAGAATGGTAACCTATCTATCTTCCCCTTAGCTTTCTTCTAAGCTACTTTAGCCTCCTAGTAC
This sequence comes from Madurella mycetomatis, assembly GCA_022530565.1. Taxonomy (NCBI): domain Eukaryota; kingdom Fungi; phylum Ascomycota; class Sordariomycetes; order Sordariales; genus Madurella; species Madurella mycetomatis. The sequence continues at coordinate 4,643,179 of JAJTVB010000003.1, read as the reverse complement.
CTCTAACGTTGACTTTCGCTAGAGCTACTTGTTGTCCGACTCGCTATCCGACTAATTAGATAGCGAACTTCTAGATTGGCTATAGTCGTTAGCTATATCCTTGTCGACAGTAGTGTCATAGGATATGATATAAGCAAGTAGTGCGCAGCGTTCAACCACGAAGTGGTTGAACCGGCGGATCTTTTGGTTCATTGGTAGAGTGGGTTACTACGCACCCTCTGACAGGTAGGTATAGCCCGATCGACCTAGGTTTTACAAGAGCGCTATAGACGTCCTTTAGATGCCTGTTGGCAAGTGGCTACAATGTGACCAGGTTTTCTATAGCGATAGTAGAGTCTCTCTATATAATAGAACTCTTCTTCCTCCGTATTCCTTGACTTTACTTGCTATCTTGCGCCTTTGCCTTTCCTCGGGGCCCTATAGTTAATCCTTATAGCATTAGAAGGTTCCTAGTCTATCCTATTTATTACTTTAGCTTATATAGCTAGTTTAGCTACTAGCCTCGAGGCCTTCTAGTTAAACTAGGGGGACTTTAACTAGATACTACCCCTCTTTTTTACTAATTTAAGGCTATCGATCCTCGATTTAAGTATATAGAGTATTTTAACGAACTTGGTATAGTTTATAGGGATGTTTAGGTAGCTAACCAAGCATTCCTATATCTTCGTGTTTAACGCTCCCTCTAGGTAGTTGATCCGAACCTTATCTATCTAGCTTCCACTATTGCTATTTGCAAGCTCCCTCTCGAATTTAGGTAGAAAAGCTTTAAAGCTCTTATACTCCTTCTACTATAGCGTTTGGAGATGGTCGATAGCCCTCGCTTAAACTTTTGGGTCCCTATAATATTCGTTTAGATATATTAGGAACCGTTGGAGGTAATATATACCGTTGCCGCTATCTCTCTTAACGAATGCGACAGTTATATTCTAGGCCGTTCTTTCTAGCCTCGAGTAGATATAGGCAAATTGGTCTAATAGGGATCCTATTATTGGGCTATCTACCGCTAGTTTATTCTTTATCTTCAAGTACTAGGTATAGAAACTAGAGCATAGCCTATCGAATTTAGGCGGGTTAGGAAGGAGCGGCTTCTTCCTTAAGGCGCCGGCTATATCTGGTATAGGTATATAGGAGTTGGTCGTTAGGGTATCGCTATCTGAAGTCGGCGCTATAGTCGCGGGTATAGGGGAGACGAGGTTCTAGGTGGAGGCAAGGTTCTAGGTAGAGACGAGGTTCTAGATGGAGGCGAGGTTCTACTAGAGGACTCGGATCTATTTTCGGCTCGCCTCGCGTTCACTTGCTTGTTCCGCCCAATTTCCACTAGCTGCTGTGCAAAGTGCTCTCTCTCCCTCGCCTGCTCTACTCGAATGGTGGTAAGCTGTTTGGCTAGCTAACTTACTAGCTATAGTAGCTAGCCCTCCTGAGGTTCGGTAGATATCTCGACTGTCGATTCTCTCTCTCTCTCGATGGTTTCTTCTAGTAGTCTGAACTACTTGGCTCCCTTGGACCAAGGTCTCTGTCCCTACTAACTACTATTGGAAGAGGGATCTATCTGTATACTGTCCGCCGGTCGGGATGGCGGCGAAAAGGTCTATCGTTGTCGACCGCTAAAAAGTAGTTAATTGCCGTCTTTGTCGGGTTCGTCGAAGGGGAAGTTCAGTATAATGTAACGGTCTTAGAAGTATATTGCAACTATCTAACGGCGACTCTACAAGTATATTAAACTTGAGGAGAGAAAGGAAAGATAGAAGATTCTTAGGACTCTCTAGGTATCTTTATCCTTGCGTGTGGTGGCCCTGGCGTCTTGCTAGAATCTTCAGTGGTTGACGTTTGGGAATAGCTTTATCTATCTAGTGGGTCAGTGGTCCGTACTTGTCAGGGGTTGGCCGAGGGTTGCCAAGGTCTGCACCGGTGTCAGAGGATGTGATATAAGCAAGTGGTGCGCAGCGTTCAACCACGGAGTGGTTGAACTGGCGGATCTTTTGGTTCACTGGCAGAGTGGTTTACTGCGCACCCTCTGACAACCGGGCTCAGCCCGTCATATAGGGGGTACTAGTCCTTCTTCGTTATCGCGTTCAATTTGCAATAGTCGATATAGAAATGGAGGTTTCTATCTCCCTTAAGGGCGAAGAGGATTGGGGCCGTCTATAGTATATTGCTCGGCTCGATAAAGCCCTTCTATAGATTCTCGGTAATATATCTCTAGGCTGCCTCTAGCTCCTGAGTAGAGAGCTCCTATAACCTAGTATACCCTAGGTCCTCTAGCTTTAATTCGGGTAGCAACTCTATCTTATAGTCTATATTTGGCTAGAATGGGGGTAGTATATCGGATTCCGCTTTGCTAAATGCATCAAAGTAATTGTAGTAATATATAGGGACTTGCTCCAAAGCCTGCTACTACAATTGATTGTCATTACCCTCTAGAGTAGTTCTTAGCTCGAGAATTCTATCGATTTTATAGAGAATAGTAACCTCTATAACTACTATATAGTAGCCGCTCTTGCATTATCTAATTTATTGGAATACAATAGCGCTAATTACCGCAATATTGGGGGATCTCGACTTATACTAACCGATAGCGTCCCTCTTTAGGGTATATAGGCCCTAGGCATCAACGCCCTATTTAGATAGATCGGGTCCCCGTCCTAGTTATAGGTTTCGCTCTAGGGTCGAGGTCTAGGGCGGCGGGATTCCTTATAGAGCCCGTTCTATCTTGTAAATGTCCTTATCCTATAGTACAATTGATTGGGGTTCTATAATTCCGACCGATCGGGGTGAAATTGTAACCTTCTATAATGCTATTCCGGTTTTCGGCTCTAGCTAGGACTCTACTATAGCCTCTAGTTCGGCAATCCGCTTCTTGACTATAGCTCGGTCCGCCCGGCGGCGACGGTCTTCCTTATCTATCAATCTCTTTTACAAGCGGGTATCCTCTATCGCTTTCGCGTCTAGGGGCTTTATGTGCAACTAGTCTAGTGGGATGTCCATTCCCTTCTTCTAGCTAGGGTCAGTTCCTATTTAGGCGGAAATAACAATGGTTGACGCTTATAGTCAACAAGAACGTCGTAGCGTCTAAACTATTTATAGCTAATTATAATATTGTAGTGAGAGTCGATAACTAGAAACTGCTTATCGCGGATAGTTCGGCCTTATATAGTTAGGTGTCCAAGTATAAGTAGAATCAATCCACTAGGTAGCGCTATAGTTGTTAAATCCGCTAACCGGGCGCGGCCGAAAATCTTTAAACCGCTTGACTTACAATAGCTTATATACCCGCTTTATAAAGGAAACGCTGATAAATAAGTATCTTACCTACTACTATATTAGCTAAGGCATCGTTGAAAGTCAAAGAAGCTCCGTTGTTAGCTACTATATACTTAGTGACTAGGGGCCTTCCCCCGAGGAGCTCGCTAATGTAGTCCCTACCTTTCACTACTAATACTTTCCCTAGAAGGGAGTCAATTTTCCCTAGGGTACTTACCTTCAAGTCGGGTCAAAGGTAGGGTGCAAAACGAAGGTCGTCAAATTCCATGTCCTCTGTCCAAGGACGGCAGTCTGAATAGTCTTAAGTACAAGAAAAATGTGGGTCCCTGAGCCAAGATGGCCTGCTCGGCCCTCTGATTAGAGGGCCCAAGTGACCGGGGAACTACTTTCCCCGACTCAATACCGAAAAATATCGACAAGAATATTATAGTTTGGATTAGCCCGAAAGGCTAGACTGACTGTAAGATCGCCCTCGAATGGCTAGATCACTTCAACGAGTATATAAAGCCGCGAATACTCGGAAAATATTACCTATTGATCCTCGATGGCTATACTAGCTATATCTCGCCCGCCTTTATTCAATACTGAGTCGGGGAAAGCTGTTCCCTAAGGGCCAAGTTACGTGCTAGGATACCCTGCGGCTGGATTTGGCAGGTGGGGCCAATTTTCTTTCGTACTATAAGTAGGGCTATCTAGGCCATTTGACTTATACAACAATCAATCAACCGTTTTATATACTCTTTTGTAGCTGCTTGCAGGCTACTCTTGCGTACGCAGTGCGCTCCCTCTGAGTAGAGGGAGCTCTACTGGTATATATTGTTTTGATCCTTGTCCGGTCCTGGGAACCCAGTTTTGTTGTGGCGTTGCCTTGGACCGTCTTGTCTATCTTGTCTATCTTGCCTGGATACTTGTTACCTTTTTACCTCCCCTCTTTTGTTATTAGGTTGTAGGTGTATACTGTATTTTATCAATGAGTGCACTATATTAGCGAGTGCACTACTTAGACCCACTTTTTAGCGCAAATACCCTCCTCTCTACTACAATATCGATTTTTCTTAATGAAACCCAATATGCCGCCTACTCGGCCTCCTGAAATAGAAGGCAGGGTAGTCCTGGCCCTTGAAGCCGCCTCAAACAGCAAGAAACTAAGCCTCCGAGCTGCGGGCAAGCTCTACAATGTTCACTATACAACTCTCTCTCGACGACGCCGCGGTCAGCCTGCACGACGGGATACAATATCTAAATCGAGGAGCCTCACTCAATTAGAAGAGGAGGCTATTTTGTATTATATAGTTGAGCTAGATGGACGCGCTTTTCCGCCTAGACTCTATAGTGTGGAAGATATAGCCAACCGCCTGCTATACGAACGCGACGCGCCCCCTATCGGCAAACTCTGGGTATATAGATTCGTCAAACGCCAGCTACAGCTTTGTATACGTTATACATGTCGATATAACTACTAGAGGGCCAAATGCGAGGATCCGAAGATTATCGGCGAGTGGTTTATACTTGTATAGAATATTAAAGCTAAGTACGGTATCCTTGATGAGGATATCTATAACTTCGATAAGACTGGCTTTATAATGGGTATAATCTCTCTTAGGATGGTAGTCACGACCTCGGACGTCCGTAGCAAGGCAAAACTCGCCTAACCTGGCAATCGAGAATGGGCGATAGTGATCCAAGCGGTATATGCCTAGGGTTGGGCGATACCGCCATTTATTATTCTTGCTGTGCAATACTATCTTAGTAACTGGTATACCGAGTGCAACCTTCCGGCCGACTAGTACATCGCAATAACCGATAACGGCTAGACTAGCAATGCTGTAGGTCTAGATTGGATCAAGCACTTCGATCGCTATACTGCATCTTGTATAAAGGGTGTATACCGGTTGTTAATCCTCGATAGCTACGAAAGCTACCACTCGACCGAATTCGAGCTCTATTGCTAGAACTACAAGATCATTATACTTTATATGCCTCTATACTCTTCCTATATTTGCTAGGCACTCGACGTCGGCTGTTTTGGGCCATTGAAGCAAGTATATAGTCGCTAGGTTGATGCTTTTATGCGTGTATATATCAACTACATTAGTAAGCTCGAGTTCCTTTGCGTTCATCGCGAAGTCTGGTTTACCGTTTTTACCGAGAAGAATATCCGGAGTGGTTTTATAGGTACCGACATTATACCATTTAATCCACAAAGGGTCCTTTCTAAGCTCGATATTCAGCTCTATACGCCAACGCCTCCGAACCTACAGTCTGGCAGTCCTAGACCTTGGATCTCCCAGACGCTATACAACCCTCAAGAAGCCGATTTGTAGTCAAAGTTTATTAAGGCCCGCATTATAAATTATTAAAAAAGCTCCCCAACTTCAATGTTGGCTACTATAGACCAATTTGCCAAAGGTGCAACAGCAGTAATGTACTAGGTGGCTCTTCTTTGTATAGAGGTCTCTTCGCTATATAAGGCTAACGAGGCACTAAGCAAGCGCCGACGAGCTAAAAAAACGTGTATATAGCTTGGAGGGTTAATTACTGTACAGGATACACAAGATCAACTTGGTTAGAAGGCTATAGGTAGGAAGGAGGCTACAGGTAGGCAAGAAATGTAGTCGGAAGATAGTGGTACAGGAGGGGCTCGTACAAAGGTTCGGTGCTGTAGTAAGTGCGGCAAGCCGGGCTATAATGCCTATACTTGCTAGAAGGCTACTGAAGCCTCTGATTCAGCTGTTTCTGATGTAATTGCAGTTTTTTCCTAAGGTTGTTGTTTGTAATTGAGGATAGTTGTAGTGGGGGTGGGGCAAAGTGGTGCACTCGCTGATATGGTGCACTCACTGATATGGTGCACTCACTGATAAAATACGGTATATATATATTTCTGTACTATTTTAAATGGGGGCTTTATCGGGGAGAGGCTCTAGTTCTAGATGGGACTGCCGGACTTGTTGCCTTACAATAAGCACTATTGATACTGTCTAGGATGGTTCGTACGAACTACTCTAGACGGCTCGCAACTCTAAAGAAGAAGATTGCTTCTATCAGGTACCGCGCGTCTCGTTAAAATTCGTTGACTTCCTTGGATTAAACGGATCCCGTTTTACAGCTATTATTGAGAGCTAAGATAGGGACCGGGATCGGGAAGGATTGTCGGAGATATTCTTCTAAGGGATAGAACCTTGGACTGTTTTCAACTACAATATTTATAGAATGGTTTATCGCTAACCGCTAAAAAGTTATTTTAGTAGTTAGCGCTAGTTATAGAATCCTTCGACCAATCCTTATAACGTTGCTTAGCTTAATATTGCTAACGAGTTATAGACTTAAAAGGATATAGGGAACGGTAGAGTAGATAGCTTTATCCTTAGTACAAGCGTTGCTTGCAACTCCTTCTAACTAGATGGAGACGGAATATAAGAATATATTAAAGGAATCTAGAACTATTTGATAATAGATATTTATTATTATTATTCCTACTCCACTTTACCCAAACGGGTATGCCGGACCCTCTAATGCTATTTATATAGGAAAAACCGTACTATATAGGCCGGGTGAAAAAACCTATATCAATAAGTAAAGGAAAACAATGATAAAGAGTACCCGATAGTTGCAGAAGAGAGAAAGGCCTTATATAGGCCTTGAAGACTTGCTAGTCTTCGACTTCGTCTTCGGGTACCTCCTCCTCTTCCTCTACCCCCTCTACTTCTAGCTCTAGCTTCCTAGCTAGACTATATTCCATTAAGCGCCCCGAATCCATTAGCTAGCCCAAGACCTTCCTTAACCGCCATTGGTTCCGGGGTCCCTCACCTTGTAATGTGAGACGAAGATCTTGGTAGGTGCGAATTTCTATGCTTTACTAAGTTCTAGGCTTCGGCGGTAATGGGCACTATATAACAAGGTGCTCCACTATTTCCCTTCTCTCCCTATATCTATAGTATATAGTAAAAAAGTCTAGGACTCGTTGTTTAAAGAGGAAGTCTTGTAGGCCGATTGCTCCCGTATAGGCTTGAACTAGTAGGGAGCTCTAAGCTTTAGTTAGATTTTGGTGCTTTTGTAAGGTCTTGTTAGTAAAGATAGTGCTGGTAGGGTCTTCGTTAGCTAGTCTAGTAGGCCGGTCTCTAACTTGTTGTCTCTAACGGCCCTCCTATACCTAGATTAGCGCCTCGTCCGCTATTGGTTCTAGTTGTTGTTGCCTATCACTCTAACTTTGGTCTCGGGTTCCCTAACTAATCTACTATTTGATTATAGTAGTAGATTTCTCGATAATTATAGGTTTTAGTTGATTGAGAGGCCTTCGTCCCCGTCTTCTTCTTTAGAACCTCCTTTAGATCTTGTTACAGGTCTCTATAATTAGAGAGCCTAGTAGTCGCCATAGGGTTTCTAAGCCCTGCCCTAATTGTAGAATCGGGGTTTGTAGCCGGGTTTCGAAATCTACAAGTCTCTTGTTAAGGTATAGATCTAGCGGTAGGACCTAGGTTTCGGTTTCGAGGTTCCTAATTGGAGTAGCTTTATAAGCTCTAGCGACAATCCTAAGGCTCCTAGTCTAAGCCTTGATCAATCTCTTCGCTAATCCCTATAGCTTGCCTTCGACTAGAGTAGGTAGGTAATAGTTGGTGGCTCTATAGGATATAGCGCTTCAGATACACTTGATATAGACTTTATAGGCCCGGATAAGGTTCAGACCCTAGGTCTTTGCTACTATCCTAGATAGGGCGAAGTCTTGGGTTATCAGTTTTCCTATTACCTTAGCCTTATACACTCTCCAGTTAAGCCTCTAGTCGAGCTATACTCCAAGGAACCTAGTATTCGGTTTTAGCTTTACTATAGTAAATCCCTAACTGTAGGCTAGTCGAAGTTCGTCTTTCTAGTAGGTTCGACCTTTATTGAAGTGGACTAATTCACTTTTAGCCGGGTTGAAATCCATGCTATAGGCCTTGGCCTAGATAATAGATATTTAGTTGTTATAACTAAGATTGTTAATAGCTAGAATATTATACTTTTCAACGACAAGACCTTACAAAAGCACTAAAATCTAACCAAAGCTCAGAGCTCCCTACTAGTTCAAGCCCGTACAGGGGCAATCGGCTTACAAGACTTCCTCTTCAAACAATAAGTCCCAGACTACTTCACTCTATACTACAGATATAGGGAGAAGGGAAATAGTGGAGTACCTTGTTATATAGTGCCCAATACCGCCAAAGCCTAGAACTTAACAAAGAACAGAAATTCGCACCTACCAAGATCTTCGTCTCACATTACAAGGCAAGGGATCCTAGAACCAATGGCGGTTAAGGAAGGTCTTGGGCTAGCTAATAGATTCGGGGCGCTTAGCGGAATACAGTCTAGCTAGGAAGCTAGAGCTAGAAGCAGAGGGGGTAGAGGAAGAGAAGGAGGCACCCGAAGACAGAGTCGAAGACTAGCAAGTCTTCAAGGCCTATATAAGGCCTTTCTCTCTTTTTGCAACCATCTAGCACTCTTCATCATTGTTTTCCTTTACTCATTGATATAGGTTTTTTCACCCAGCCTACATAGCACGGTTTTCCTATATAAATAGCATTAGAGGGTCCGGCATACCTATTTAGGTAAAGCGGAGTAGGAATAATAATATAATATAAGGGCTCTAGTATCCTAGCTCTAGACCCTAGTCTAGCTCTAAAGGGAAGAGGAGAGTCATCAACCGTCAGGACCAATTTGACCTAGATTATAACCATCTCTCCCCCTAACTAGACAAGGTAGACCATTCCGATACTATATAGGATCACTAACGATAGAGCTTATAGAGTTGTTTATAGTAGATACTGGGAGCGACTCTATCTCAACTAAATCGCAGGCCCTATTTACAAATAGCAAATAACTTAATAAAGACGCTAATCAATTAGCTAATACTTAACTAGAAGAGCGAATTAGGTATCGTCACTTGTATATACCTATTGCTATCGTTCTATATCAACTTTAAATCCTATATCTTAGATAAAGAGCTCGCTCTCTTCGACTTTAGATCGGAATATATAACGGGCTGAGCCTAGTGCAGGCCTTAGCAACCCTTAGCTAACCCTTGACAAGCACGGACCACTAACCTACTAGATAGATAAAGCTATTCCCAAACGTCAACTACCAAAGATTCTAGCAAAACGCCTAGGCCACCATACACAAGGATAAAGATACCTAGAGAGTCCCAAGAACCTCCTATCTGCCTTTCTCTCCTCAAGTTCAGTATACTTGTAGAGTCGCCGTTTGATAGTTGCAATACACTTCTAAGACCGTTACATTACACTGAACTTCCTCTTCGACGAATCCGATAAAGACGGTATAGCTAACTACTTAGCGGTCGACGACGATAGACCCTTTCCGGCGAACGCTAAATAGATAGATCCCTCTCCTAAAACGCTAACAAGATAGAACTAGGACTAGACGTTTAGCAGTAGATACTATAGATAATCTCGCAGTTATAGGGAGAGGTTACCGCATTCAAGGATACTCAGATGTAGGCACTCGAAGCCAACAACGAGCAGATCCGCCTTCTCAAGACGGAAGTAGCGAAGTCGGAGGAGGTATCGGACCTAGGAGCTAGAGATAAAGAACAAGCTCTAGACCGATAGATACCTAATAGGTAATTAGATGGACCGATGAAGCAGTGACCTAGTTTTCTTGGAGAATGGAAATGCCGTATCCACGAGCAAAATAGCCGCAACGTATATCAATCGACTCCTCTGGAAAAGCTCTATCCAACGATACTAGTTGCAGCCATACGGCACCAGTTGCGCATGCGCAATTGGGGCCGGAAATCGGGTACAGCTGAGAACAGCCAACTGGCAAAATCCTCACAGCCGATTAGTTAGCGTTATCGATACGGCACCGTCCTGACAACCTTATCGATAAACGTCAGCCACACCTAAATAGCTACCCCCCTTACCCGGCAAGCCACCCCCCCCCTAAGCTAGCGTATCGCTCCCCGGCCTTCTAGACAATGGCAACGCCAGGACCCGATATCGAGATGGGAGAGGGTCCCTCTATTATAGTGATCCCTGACACCTAGCCGATGGCACCATCATCTTCACCCTCGTCAACCCCAGGCCTACTTCGCCCTTCCCGCCCACCGAATCAACAACCTCAACAATAGGGCCGAAGAAGCCCCAACGGACTATCCAACGGGCCTTCTAACCGATCTGGCCAGCCCACTTACGCTACTAGCGGCCCAAAGAACGGTCTTACTACCCAAGCCTTCAACAACCTAGTCGATAGCCTCCTTGCCTTCGTGCCTGCTGGGAGTAAGGATAGGGTATATAGCCTAGCCCGGGACATTCGACAAGCCTACTAGCAAGCTACTATAACAACCCTAGCCCCGATACAATTAGTTACACTGCCTAACCTGCGAAAGGTAGTAGCTAAGGAAGTAAGAGCGGCCTTTCGGGAAATCCAACTAGCTAGACCTATACAACCAACTCGAACCTAGGTAGATATAGCCCGAAGCACCGTCACAACTCCTGCCTAGCCAACCAAATTAGTCCTAGCTAAGCTATACCGGGAAATCTTGATCAAGGGAGATGGTATACTAGTCGACTTGGCTAAACGCAGCCTACTAGAAATCGTACAAGTAGTTAACCAAGCCTCGAGCAAAAAAGGAGCTATTGCAGTACGGAAACTCCCTAGTAGGGATACTGTAGTCACCTTCGCTAACTCGGTTACCCGGGACTAGCACTCTGCTTATAAGGACTAGATTCAACAAGCCTTTGGAAACCAAGCTAGAGAGGCCTAACGAACTTTTGTAGTTATAATCAAAGGAATCCGAAAGCTAGACCTCTAGGGCATTATAGAAGCTAACTTCGGCTAAGAGCTTAAGCTAAAGTCGCTTGAAAGGGTCAAGTTCTAGTACCCGAAAGACTAGAACCTTAGTTAGGTAACCGTCTTAATTACCCTAACTAACCAATAGGAAGCTAAAACTGCCTGTAATATAGGAGTGATTTTTAGGGTATAGATATTTAGCTGCGAACTATACTAGGCCGCGTTGCGGCCAACATAGTGCTTCAAGTGCTAGAAATGGGGGTACAATAGCCGCTACTACCGAAAGGAACCGCTATACCCAAGGTATAGTATAGGGGCTTATAGGCTAGGCGGCAAAGAGGGTAAGGCACTCTGCCCTATCTATATCAACCGCCGACTATATTATAGGTGCCTAGTATATAGAGGCTAGTACCTAGCCTAGTATAAGGAATGCCTAGAACGAATCAAGGCTAAGGAAGCGGCTAAGGAGGCTTACTAATACCGCCCTCGAAGTTTCAAATCGGCTATACCTACTATAACTACTACCCTATCGATATTAGCAACTTCCCTATATAACTTCGTCGCTAGCTAGGGAGATAGCTATTATTAAACGAGGGACTAGCCCTAGAAACGGGGTAGGCCCAACTATATACAACAAGCCTTATAGGATCCAAAGTAGGGTCGACTCCCCTTTCCCACTTCTCTTATACTTCCTGCCTAGCTATCCTAGTCAACCCAACCGGCCTAGCCGGCCTAGCAAAGTCCCTAGCTTACTCTATCTACCAAACCTCAATAAGAGGAAACCGAACCTCGACTATAATAGGAATTACAATCCTATAGTGGAATACCGAATACAATAAGCAGAACTTTGAGATATTACTTGAGGAGGCAAAATTCGACCTCCTTGCTATTCAAGAACCTTGGATCAACCTATATACCAAATTAACCTACTACCCCCGAAGTAGCCGATGCCATTTGGTATACTAGCGAGAGGGACGAGTAGCTATCTTCGTTAGTAAAGAATTAAATATTAGTTAATGGAACTATAAGGCTTCAAAGACTAGTATAGGGTATAGTTCCCAATGATGGAAGGGGAAGGTCTAGAGGTTTAGTCGGTATACAACCCTCCTACCAACAAGACCCTCCCAAGGGATTTACTAGAGCGGCACTAGCCGGTCTACCCAGTAGTTCTTATAGGCGATTTCAATCTCTACTACCCGCTATAGGACCAGTTTGATCGATACAAACCGGATTCGGAAGCCCTACTTCAACTAGCTACTTACTAGGACCTCAACTTAGTTACCCCTCGAGGTACTATAACTAGGGAACCCTATGGAGTATAGAGAGGCAGACTATCGACGCTTGACTTAATATAGGCTTTAGGGAGTATATAGTACTCCTACTACAGTATCGAGGAAAGGGGGAAATCGGATTACTACCCCCAAGTACTCGAAATGTATACCCCTCGACTACAACAGCTCGTACAACCTCTAGGATAGGACTAGAAGAAGATAGATAGATAAAGAATACAAGCCAAAGTAGCTTACCTAACCTCAGCTATCGGCCTTGACAACCCGGGCCCCCTAGGTTTATAAAGCAGAATTCGAACTACCGAAGGTCTTGATAGCGCCTTTAGCTAGCTTATAGAGGAACTAATAAGGATCGCGGGAGTTAGCACTCCTCGAAGGAAAGCCAATAGTAGATTCCAGTCTCTATAGTAGACGCTAGAGGTTTAAAGGATGGCCGAGGAGGCTAGACGAGCGGAAAGGATATATAGAATAGTCCCAACAACTTACAATAAAACCGAACTCAACTATAGATATAAGGACCTATTAAAGGCAGTTAAAGACGTAAGGACAAGAGCTTGGAGGTTAACTATATAAGAGGCTATATACAATATAGCCTTGCTTTAGAAACTTGAACGTTAGGCCCGCTATAAGAGTTTCAAGCCGACTAAACCCCTACAACTACTAGCCTTTACAGGCCTAACTAGCGCGCCTACCCTATTAATATATACCAAGAAAGCTATAGCGTTGGTAGAACGCTTCTTTCCAAACCTACTAGCCGACCTATTGGATATTCAGGATCCTGGTTTGACGGACTTATAGGAGCCGAAGTTCGAAGTCAGTCAGGATATAATACCGGAAGAAATTCAAGAAGTCTTATCTAGGGCTAAGCCCTAGAAAGCCCTAGGTAACGACCACTTACCTATAGGCTTACTAAAGGCCTATAGGTAGCCACTATACTAGGTGCTAGCTATACTAGCCTAGAGATACTTCGAGCTAGAATAGTATCCTAAGAGGTTCAAGGAGGCTATAGCTATAGTCCTCCCCAAGCCCGGAAAAAGTTTAGTAGACTATTAAACCCTAGGAGGATATAGGCCGATCTCTCTATTGCCTACTCTAGAGAAAGTAATCGAGGTAGTGGCTACAAGGAGGATAACCGAGATAGCCGAAGCCAACGGCCTACTACCTAACGAATAGATGGGAAATAGGGAATACAGGTCTATAGAACTGGCCATTCGGCTAGTTATAGCCCAAGCCCAAGAGGCTTGGAGATAGAAGGCTATAGCTTCCTTGCTACAACTGGACACCATAGGCGCCTTCGATAAAGTTAACTATACCCGGCTACTCGCTACTCTCTAAGACTAAGGCTTTCCCTGGTAGCTAGTCTACTAGATAGGAGCCTGGCTTATAGGCTATAAAGCGACCCTCCTCTTCGATAGTCAACAAGCCTAGTAGACCAGCATCCGAGCTAGGGTTCCTCAAGGCTCCCCTCTTTTACCTATTCTTTTTACCCTATATATTGCCTCCCTATATAAGGTACTGAAAGAGAAGTATCCTTATATTAGTCTCGTGGGTTTTATAGACGATACAAACCTACTAGCCTTTAAAAAGAATCCTAGAACTAACTACTAGTAGCTAGAGAAAGCTTGGGCAATATATCTTTAATAGGCCAAGGCCTATAGTATAGATTTCAATCTAGCTAAAAGCGAATTAGTCTACTTCAATAAAGGTCGAACCTACTAGAAAGACGAGCTTCGACTAGCCTATAGTCAGGGATTCACGATAGTAAAGCCAAAACCGAATACTAGGTTCCTTGGAGTATAGCTCGACTAGAGGCTTAACTAGAGAGCGTATAAGGCTAAGGTAATAGGAAAACTAATAACCTAAGACTTCGCCCTATCTAGGATAGTAGTAAAGACCTAGGGTCCGAACCTTATCCGGGCCTATAAAGTCTATACCAAGTGTTACGGGAATTCTCACCGTAGTGGCCAGGATGGCGCAAAGGCATACTTGCGTAGCGAAGGTAATAAAAGATAAAGTAGATTTAGAGTTGTTGTCTAACAGAAAGAGTTCTCTCTAGGGGTGTGATGGCTCTCCTTATAAAGGTGAGCCCTTATATGAATACAAGTTCACCCTGGTCGGACTGATCCCTGCTCTTTGCAATCCTATATATAATAGGTGCCCCTCCAAGGAAAGAAAAAAGCTGTGTCCTTACGGCGAGGTTACTAATTTACAACAGTATCAACGCGAGGCCTCTTACTATTCCTATAGCCCTTCTCATCCAGCTTGTTGTCCTTCGCTCAATCCACTCTAAAGAAATCTACATTAAACTCGTTCTCGTCTTCCTCTACAGATCCTTCGTGAGTCTTCTCCTTCTGAGCCGTTCCTCTCCGGGTCTTCGTTGCACTTCTAGTGAGGCGTATAGTTGGGCTCTCCTGGGCGTCGTCACTATCCTTATAAGAGGGACTACGACGCTATCGCTTGGAAGTTGGAGTCTATAGCGATCCAACTCTCTTTCTTCCACTACTGCCAGCTGTAGCTATAGTCAAGCGACGTGGTATATAAGCTATAACGCTGTAAGTAGTCTTCTTTTCTAAGGTAGCGAAAGACTGTTCTACCTTGTCGATACGCTTGGCGAGGTTCTTGTGAGCGTCCGTGGCGGCAAGCTTCTTGATGGTCTTATTAAGGTCAGTAAGATCCTTTGCCTTCGCTCGAGAGGCTATACCGTTATTGATAGCCTCTTTAATGCTCTTTATCGCCTTAGTGAACTTTTCCTAGTCAATATACTTTTGTATAAGCTTCTCTAGGGTATAAAGACGGGTTTCCAGACCCTTCGCTAATCTACTATTAAGCTTGTCCTCTAGACTATAGATTATTGCTCTTAGGGTATCGACCTCTTTAGTAAGCAAGGCTTCGAAGGCGCTATAGGTGCGCGGTCTAGTACCTTGAATTGGACCAACTTGTACTAAGTCAAGTCGGTTTATATAGGCAAGGCGCCCTACAATCTTACTATTGAGACAACTAGTTGGATAGGCGTAACGGATAGCTAGAATGCTTGCTTTCAAAGGCATCTACTTGTCGTTGGCACTAGTCTAACTATAGGTAAGAGCGGCTTTATCGAGCAATGCTTTAATATAGCGAAGTATATTGTTGTTGGCGAACGCCTAGTTCTTTATAAAAGACTCTTTTATACTATCGAAAAATATATTAATCTTAGTTTCTATAGCGCTAAGAAGATTAGGGTTATCGATCTCCTTTATAGCAGTCTTCTTTGCCGTTTTGCGATCGCTTATTTGGTCGCCGATTCTATATATCGTCGGACTCGTTATATAGGTATCTAGATTGTACTAAGTGGTAGTCTTCTCTTCCTTAGCCTCTTTTATTTCTCTATAACGATAGAATCTAGGCTTTCTCGGTCTAGGCTGCCAAGACCTTCCTTCGTTAAGCTAGTCCTCTTCTATAACTTGAGACTATTCCTTGGTAGGCTTATACTCGAGTTCTAGTTCTATGGGGCCCTTAGGGTCGATATAGATTGTTAGGTCGACCTTCTCGTTGGCTTAGTTGGCGACCTTAACAATAGGTATAAGAGACGATATAGTAGGAAAATTGCCGGCGTTGTCGGTAGCATCGATGGTAGTAGTGTGTTAAGGAAGCTTAGTAGCGCTCTCCATTTCTACAGTATCGATTGCTATAGAGATAGCAGGAGTATCGTTAGCGGCTAGTTCGCGGGGGCTAGCAATAGGCGGGTTAACGATGTTTTCGCTTTCCTCGATCATTTTGGTAGAAGCGATAACAATTGTAGGCTCTTCGTGATGATCGTATGATGGAAATGCGAAATTGAAGATGGCAACGAATAAAGTGATCAACGAATGAGGTATAAACGAATAAGGTGCAATTGCACGATTATACAACTATATTGAAGAGAGAAGAAGAAGGTTGCGCGATAGCGGTTGCGCGATGGTAGGGATTGCTCTCGTTATTGTAGAAAGAAGGGTACGTTAAAATAATGGAAGATATAGTATTCTTAAATGGTGAAGAAAAGAACTGCTTTCGCCAATATACTGCTTCTAGAGCAGTTATTCGATAGTAAGGAATGTTCTCTATATTTCTATAAACGGTATTGGTACCGTTGTAGTTTCTCCCTGTCGCTTGTTTAAAAGCTAACCCGTCCCGAGTTACCCTCTAGGAGTTCGTCTCTATCGACTAGATCTATATATCTATAGTTGTTCGCGCTTAGTTGGCCGATCTTCGGTAGGCTCTAATCTTAAGTGCCATATAGGTCCCTAGCTATAGACATTATAGATAGCCTTATATTCTAGAAGGAGATCCTTCGCGTTGGGTATAAGAAGTTCATATACTAGCTATTAATCGTCCTTTAGTTTGTAGCCTTTCTAGCGGACCAAGTATTCTAGCGTTACTTTATAGCCTCTCTTGCTTATCCAGTATTTAACGATATAATCAATCTCCTATTCAAGTTCTCTATTAATAGTGATTGGCTCTAATAGAGGAACTTAGTATTCGAAGGGGTCCTTGCCTTATACTAGTTTATAAAGCTATATAATAGAAACAATAGGATGCACTCCCTACTATAATGGGAAGTCTAGCTTGCAAGCTAATCCGCCGTCTATAATCTTTAGAATCTTGAATGGGCCGGCTCTTAGTGGAGATACCTTGTATTCAGGTTTGTCTAGCAACTAGTATCCTTTTACTAAGGCGAAGATATACAATATTATCGATATTGAAGTTAGTTAATATATATTTACTATTATACCTCAACTTGGCGAGTACTCTAGCGATATTTAAAAGAATAGTTACTTCCTTCTAGTAGCCTTTATAGAGTACCTCTAAAGCTTCGCTATTACCTTCTACTATCTTGTAGGCAGCAAGTATATCTAGAATAGAAAGGGGTTTAAAGCTATATACTAGTTCGTTCGGTAACTTGCCAATAGTTATAACCAGTGAGTTGTTAAGATTGTATTGAAGAGCGGGTAGAATTGCAACCTATAGTACATTAGGATTTCCGGTAGTATAGTACCTAACTGCGATCTTAACGGTCTAGTTCGTACGCTCCAACTAACTATCGGTCTAGGGATGATATACTATAGCAAAGAGAAGGTTCATCTCTAGTAGTTTAAAGATCTCTTGCTAAATGCTAGAGATAAATTTCCTATCTCTAATACTAATGATCTCGGCTAGTATTTCCCAATCGTTGTTCTATAGGACTTGTAGGATCGTTCTTGCCTATTCCTTTACTAAGTATATCGAGTAGCCTAGTATCAATAACGTTTTCTTACTAAACTTATATATTACTATATATAGTGTATCCATTTCTAGATATCCAGGTATAGCCTATATCGAGTTCTTAGCCTTCACTAATAGCAGGCTTGTAATGAAGTCTATAGCGATGGTATAGAATGGCCTTAGTAGTAGTCTAATTGGCCTCAATTCGCTAGAAGGAGGGTTTCTATCGACTTGGTTCTATCGGCAAGATTTATACTATCTAATCTAGCTCTATACTATCTATTATTATTATTATTATTCCTACTCCGCTTTACCCAAACGGGTGTGCCGGACCCTCTGATGCTATTTATATAGGAAAACTGTACTATATAGGCCGGGTGAAAAACCTATATCAATGAGTAAAGGAAAACAATGATAAAGAGTGCTAGATAGTTGCAAAAGAGAGAAAGGCCTTATATAGGCCTTGAAGACTTGCTAGTCTTCGACTCCGTCTTCGGGTGCCTCCTCCTCTTCCTCGACCCCCTCTGCTTCTAGCTCCAGCTTCCTAGCCAAACTGTATTCCGCTAAGCGCCCCGAATCCATCAGCTAGCCCAAGACCTTCCTCAACCGCCATTGGTTCCGGGATCCCTCGCCTTGCAATGTAAGACGAAGATCTCGGTGGGTGCGAATTTCTGTTCTTTGCCAAGTTCTAGGCTTCGGCGGTATTGGGCACCATATAACAAGGTGCTCTACTGTTTCCCTTCTCTCCCTATATCTGCAGTACGGAGTGAAGAAGTCTGGGACTCGTTGTTTGAAGAGGAAGTCTTGTAGGCCGATTGCCCCTGTGCGAGCTTGAACTAGTAGGGAGCTCTGAGCTTTAGTTAGATTTTAGTGCTTTTGTAAGGTCTTGTCGGTGAAGATAGTGCCGGGAGGGTCTTCGTTAGCTAGTCTAGTAGGCTGGTCTCTAACTTGTTGTCTCCAACGGCCTTCCTATACCTAGATTAGCGCCTCGTCTGCTATTGGTTCTAGTTGTTGTTGCCTATTACTTTAACTTTGGTTTTAGATTCCCTAACTAATCTACTATTTAATTATAGTAGCGGATTTCTCGATAATTGTAGGTTTTAGTTAATTAAGAGGCCTTTGTCCCCGTCTTCTTTTTTGGAACCTCCTTTAGATCTTATTATAGGTCTCTATAATTAGAGAGCCTGGTAGTCGCTATAGGGTTTCTAGACCCTGCCCTAATTGTAGAATCGGGGTTTATAGCCAGGTTTCGAAATCTATAAATCTTTTATTGAGGTATAGATCTAGTAGTAGGACCTAGGTTTCGGTTTCGAGGTTCCTAATCGGAGTAGCTTTATAAGCTCTAGTAACAATCCTAAGGCTCCTGGTTTAAGCCTTGATTAGTCTCTTCGCTAATCCCTATAGCTTGCCTTCGACTAGAGTAGGTAGGTAATAGTTGGTAGCTCTATAGGATATAGCGCTTTAGATATACTTGGTATAGACTTTATAGGCCTAGATAAGGTTTGGACCCTAGGTCTTTACTACTATCTTAGATAGGGCGAAGTCTTAGGTTATTAGTTTTCCTATTACTTTAGCTTTATATACTCTTTAGTTAAGCCTCTAGTCGAGCTATACTCCAAGGAACCTAGTATTCGGTTTTAGCTTTACTATAGTAAATCCCTAACTATAGGCTAGTCGAAGTTCGTCTTTCTAGTAAGTTCGACCTTTATTAAAGTAGACTAATGTACTTTTAGCTAGGTTGAAATCTATACTATAGGCCTTGGCCTATTGAAGATATATTGCCTAAGCTTTCTCTAGCTACTAGCAGTTGGTCCTAGGATTCTTTTTAAAGGCTAGTAGGTTTATATCGTCTATAAAACCTATAAGACTAATATAGGGTTGCTTCTCTTTTAGTACCCTATATAGGGAGGCAATATATAGGGTAAAAAGAACGGGTAAAAGAGGGGAGCCTTGAGGAACCCTGGCTTGGATACTGGTCTACTAGGCTTGTTGACTGTCGAAGAGGAGGGTCGCTTTATAGCCTATAAACTAGGCTCTTATCCAATAGACTAGCTACCGAGGAAAGCCTTAGTCTTGAAGAGTAGCGAGTAGCCGGGTATAGTTAACTCTATTGAAGGCACCTATAATATCCAGTTATAGTAGGGAAGCTATAGCCTTCTATCTCCAAGTCTCCTGGACTTGGGCTATAACTAGCCGAATAGCTAGTTCTATAGACCTATATTCTCTATTTCCTATCTATTTATCGGGTAGCAGGCTATAGGCTTTGGCCACCTACTAAATTAAGGTCCTAGTAAGTAGCTAGTTGAAGTAGGGCTTCCAAATCTAGTTTATATCGATCAAACTGGTCCTATAGCGGGTAGTAGAGATTGAAATCGCCTATAAGAACTACTAGGTAGACTAGCTAGTACCGCTCTAGTAAATCCCTTAGGAGGGTTTTATTGGTAGGAGGGTTATATACCGACCAAACCTCTAGACCTTCCCTTTCTATCATTAGGAACTATACTCTATACTAGTCTCTTGAAGCCTTATAGTCCTATTGACTAATATCTAATTTTTTGCTAACGAAGATAGCTGCTCGTCCCTCTCGCTAGTATACCAAGTAATATCGGCTACTTCGGGGGCAGTAAGTTAATTTAGTATATAGGTTGATCCAAGGCTCTTGAATAGCAAGGAGGTCGAATTTTGCCTCCTCAAGTAATATTTCAAGGTTCTGCTTGTTGCATTCGGTATTCTACTATAGGATTGTAATTCCTATTATAGTTGAGGTTTGGTAGATGGAGTAAGCTAGGAACTTGGCTAGGCTAGCTAGGCCGGTTAGGTTGACTAGGATAGCTAGATAGGAAGTATAAGAGAAGTGGGAAAGGGGAGTCGACCTTACTTCGGATCCTATAAGGCTTGTTATATATAGTTGGGCCTACCCCATTTCTAAAGCTAGTCTCTCGTTTAGTAGTAGCTATCTCCCTAGCTAGCAACGAAGTTGTATAGGGGAGTTGCTAATGTCGATAGGGTAGTGGTTATAGTAGATATAGCCGATTCGAAAGTTTAAGGGCGGTATTAGTAAACCTCCTTAGCCGCTTCTTAACTTTAATTCGTTCTAGACATTCCTTATACCAGGCTAGGTACTAGCCCCTATATACTAGGCACCTATAGTGCAGTCGGCGGTTGATATAGATAGGGCAAAGTGCCTCACTCTCTTTGCCGCCCGGCCTATAAGCCCCTATACCGTACCTTGGGTATAGCAGTTCCTTTCGGCAGTAGCAGCTATTATACCCCTATTTCTAGTACCTGAAATACTAGGTTAGCCGCAACGTAGCCCAGTATAGTTCGCAGCTAAATATCTATACCCTAAAAATTACTTCTATATTATAGGCAGTTTTAGCTTCCTATTGGTTAGTTAGGGTAACTAAGACGGTTACCTAACTAAGGTTCTAGTCTTTCGGGTACTAGAACTTGACCCTTTCAAGCGACTTCAGCTTGAGCTCTTGGCCAAAGTCAGCTTCTATAATGCCCTAGAGGTCTAGCTTTCGGATTCCTTTGATTATAACTATAAAAGTTCGTTGGGCCTCTCTAGCTTGGTTTCCAAAGGCTTATTGAATCTAGTCCTTATAAATAGAGTGCCAATCCTAGGTAACCGAGTTAGCGAAGGTGACTACAATATCCCCGCTAGGGAGTTTCTATACCGCAATAGCTCCTTTTTTATTCGAGGCTTGGTTGACTGCCTATACGATTTCTAGTAGGTTGCGTTTAGCCAAGTTTACTAGTATACCGTCTCCCTTAATCAAGATTTCGCGGCGTAGCTTAGCTAGGACTAATTTGGTTAGCTAGATAGGAGTTATAACGGTACCTCGGGCTATATCTACCCAGGTTCGAGTTGGTTGTATAGATTTAACTAGTTGGATTTCACGAAAGGCCGCTCTTACTTCCTTAGCTACTACCTTTCGTAGATTAGGCAGTATAACTGATTGTATCGGGGCTAGGGTTGTTGTAGTAGCTTGCTAGTAGGCTTGTCGGATATCCTAGACTAGGCTATATACCCTGTCCTTGCTCCTAGTAGGTATAAAGGCAAGGAGGCTATCGACTAGGTTATTGAAGGTTTGGATAGCAAGACCGTTCTTTAGGCCGCTAATAGTATAAGTGGGCTGGCTAGGTCGGTTAGAAGGCCCGTTGGATGGTCCGTTGGGGCTTCTTCAGCCCTATTGTTGAGGTTGTTGATTCGTTGGGCGGGAAGGGCGAAGTAGGCCTGGGGTTGACGAGGGTGAAGATAATGATTGTATCGTCGGCTGGATGTCAGGGATCACTGTAATAGAGGGACCCTCTCCCATCTCGATATCGGGTCCTGGCGTTGCCATTGTCTAGAAGGCCAGGGAGCGATGCACTAGATTAGGGGGGGTAGCTTGCTAGGTAAGGGGGGTGGCTATTTGGGTATAGCTGACGTTTATCGATAAGGTCGTCGGGACGGTGCCGTATCGATAACGGTGCCTTATCGATAACGCTAACTAATCGGCTGTGAGGATTTTGCCCGTTGGCTGTTCTTAGTTGTACCCGATTTCCGGCCCCAATTGCGCATACGCAACTGGTGCCGTATGGCTGCAACTGGTATCGTTGGATAGGGCTTTTCCAGAGGAGTCGATTGATGTATGTTGCGGCTATTTTGCTCGTGGGTGCAGCATTCGGAAGGTTCGCTCTATACTATCTAGGTTTTCTTATAAAAGTGTATACTATCGAGAGCGTCGAGCATCTTAATAGTACTAAAGTAATATATCTCGTTATAGGCTACCCTAAATAGGCTTGGTATATATAGGCGAGGACTATATAGCCTTCTACAACCATCGTGATCTATATAGTATAATAGAGAGTTATCTAGTTCGAATAGTCCTAAAGGCAGTTTCAGGCATCGATAATTGCGATAAGGGTATAATTTGTCGCGCTAACGTTACTCTAGGGTATCTTGAAGTGCTTCGATAATCCTCCTATACTTGGAGTTACTTTTATACCCTTCGACGATAGCGTTCCTAAACTCTAGACTAAGGTTAGGGTAGATAGTAGCGTTATCCGCTAGATAGTAGATCTTATTAACGTTATTCTATATATATACCTAAATATCGTCAAGCTTGCTATCGTTAGTCCTCTCTAGGATTAGGTCGTCTTGCTTAAATATAGGTAAGCAAGAAAGTACGTCTAGGACGATATTAAGTGTTCCTAGGATATAGAATATATTGAGCTCGAACTAAGAGAGCTAGTTGGCAGCATTAGCGAGCTTTAGGTTGGCTTTCGCAAGATCTATCGTTACTAGTAAGGTATACTTGACAATTCCTTTTGTCGATATATAATCGGTAAGTACATTCAACGGGTACCTATTCAACTAGACTATCTTTTTTAACTTTCGTACTACCTATACTACCGCTATTACTTCGGCTTCGGTAGATCTATATCCTTGTTCCTTCCTTATTATTGCTCTTGATAAGAATATAATAGGCAATATCTCGTTAGTTGAAAGGTCTCTCCCAGGGATAGAATGACTATTCCAATCTCCTTTAAGTTGGAAGACGAAAAGTCTATAGGCCATCTTATAGGCGTCTAGTTTAAAGAAGAGAGGCTTGTCCTTCTAGTAGTAATAGAGTATATACTAGGTATAGAGGTATTCCTAAAGGATATAAAACGATTTCTTTTCCTCTTCGGTCGGCTCGAACTTGATGGTTGAAGTATATACCTTCCTAGCGCTCTTCGTCGCTCTATTAACAACCTTCCCTTATACTCTTCTAGTAGCTAACAGTTAGGTCTTGCGCTTCTATAGCGGTACTGCCTTAATATCGAACTACACGATACCTTTACAAAGCTATCCCGCTATACCGAGGTAGGTCTCCAAGGTCTCTAATATATCTAGGAACTTCATCCTTTTAAAAGCAGCAATATAGTTGTCCGTCTTGAGAGTGCCTTCGCCGTTCACGATATAACCAAGAAGCTGTATAGCTAGATAGGCAGCAAACGACTTGGTGGTATTAATATATACTCTTGCTTCTATTAGAGTCTTGAGTACAATCTTAAGGTATTGTAGATACTCCTCTTCCGAATTGCTAAAGACGATAATATCGTCAATATAGGCCCTTATAAAGTGGCGATACTTGAAGAACAACCGATCTATAAATCGTTGACTAAATACTAGGGAGTTCTTAAAACCTATAAGTACAACGTTAGATCTCTCCAATCCTCTACCAGTAATTACTACCATCCTATTACGGTACTTGTACTGTACAGGCAGCTAATAGAAGAAACCTAAACTATCGAAAAGTAAGAAGATCTTCTTCCCTTATATAGCCGCGATAATGTCTTCTTGGTCTAGAAGAGGATAGATATTAGGAACGGTAATCTTATTTAGTAGGCGGAGATCAATTACAACTCGGCCCTTTTCCACTCCATTGACTTTGTACTATACTATAAAGGTAGGGCAAGCGATAGACGTTGGTTCGTCGAGAAATATAAGTTTTCTTTCGATATATATTTTATCGAACTTCTTATCGAGGAGATCGCTATCCTTCTTACTAAGAGGGTATAACCTAACAGATTTGATCTAGTTTTGCCATCCCTCTACAAGATCAACTCTTATTTTACTTTCTTTAGGTATAGGAACGATTCCCTTATATCGGAAAGTGTTGTACTTGTCGATAAGAGCTTTTATATACTCTAAAACTTAGGATTGATATTGTAGATACTTATACTAATAGCGGAAAGAATAGATTCCAAGTTCTTGGGTTTCTCAATGCCCCAAGATGGTATATAGTATTCCGTTCTAAAGTTCTCTAGAGTATACTCCTTAGTGGAGGATCCCTCTATATTGTAAGTATCGATATAGTAAAGGTATTCCCCTTGGTTCGGATCGTCTATATATTTGTAGGTAGCTATATAGGCGCTAACTTCCTTTATTATATACTATAGAATAAATTCTTTGTATAAGGTTTCTTATAGTTTGCCGAGAGTCTCTTCATCGAGAGTGTCCAGGTCAACGAGTATACCTATTTCGTCGCTATAGTAGCTCTCTATACAACCTAACTTCTCTCCTTTCCAAATAGTAATCGGCTTGTCGGAAGTATTATATATAACGATAGTATATAGTATCCTATAGTTTACTATCGTATCAAGAGCGAGAGGATAAGATACTATAAAGTAGTAGGCTGGTAGATCCTCTTCAGCTACCTTTTCTAGCGGTCTCGGTAGGTCCTTTATCCTAGTCTTGATCAGGCCCTTGGTATATAGGTAGATAACAGTAGTCTTGAGAGCAGTCACTCTCTATATAATATCCCTCTTTAGCTTCTAAATTACCTAACCTTTAACCTTTATACCGAAGACTAAGTAGAAACTACAGGTATCCTTATATATATCGATCTTCACTCTATACTACTTTATAAAATCGGTTCTAAGGAGCATCTTCGGTTCTAGTCCGTCGATAATATCTGCCTTGATATAGAAATGACCGTTTATATTGGTCTACCTGATGGTTCTAGTGATATAGAAGTCAAATTCGGCCTGGGTATCGATAGGTATATATAACTTAACTCCCTTTATATACTTTAGCTTAATAGATATCTATCTAGGGTTGCATACCTATAATGCAATCTATAACCTATCGACCAGTACTATAGAATATCCTATATTAAAGTAGATATTAGTAGTCTTAGTATCGGGGTTAGCCTTAACTTCGATCTTGAGGTATAAGGTTCGTTCGTATAGTTTCCCTTTAGCTATAGGGTTATAGTTCGCTTCAATAACCTATCTCTCGTCGAACTACAAGGTATAGGCGCCTATAGTAACAGCCTCTATACTATACAATATAGTCTCTCTATCGTTTTCGCTCTTATCTAGGGAGGACGTTATCTCTATATCCGATACTTTATTGGCGGTATAGGAGCTTTTAGCACTAGACTGTTCTATAGGCGACTTAGGTAGTAAGGGTCCTTTATATCCTCTTAGTAGCTTTATCGACTTGAGTATATAGCTAGGAGAACTATAAAAGTGCTTTTATAGGGGTTTCTATATCTCGAACGCGGTTCTATATATCTTATAGCTTCATATATTGGATATCGACTAGGTATCCGATTCTTTATCAAGGGTCGCTTATAGGTTGCAATCCTCTATATTAAATAATGCCGCTATTATAACGAAGTTTATATATTCGGACTCTTCGCTACTAACTTCGCTTTCACCTTCTATAAGATATACTATCCCTTACTCAATAAGATCTTCTTCCTTTCGCTCGGTATTGGGACTATCGCTATAGACGATAGTCTCGTTAATATATAAGAAGGTACCGTCCTTATTGCGTTGTTTGCAACTATATACCTTCTATCGGTAGTAACGTCGCCCTAGCTAATATCTATAGAGAAAACGCGATCTATCTTGTCTACCTCGGTATCCTTCATTATATAGGTACAACTAGTTTCGAAAGCCTATACTAGAGTACCAAGGATAGCGCTATTTATCCTAACTTCTTTTATAGTCTTATAAACTATAGAAGTAAGCAGCTTCGTATCTATCTAGGCTATAACGTTTGTCTAGGTACTATAACGAGGTATACTAGGTTCTGCCGCTCCAATTGGCTATATCCGAATCGCTTCTAGTAGGAGTCGTTAGTATTTATCGCTATAGAGTGACCAGGTTTCCTTGCCTTCTAACGGAGATCTTTGGCAACTGCTATCTCCTTTTACTCGAGGTTAGCCAAGTACTCTCCAATCTTATCCTTCTCTATAGGTTGTACTACTAGGGCTTGGAGTCGAGGGTATATACCCTTGTATAGTCGAGTAAGGAGTTACTAGTCTATCTCGTCGCCCTAAACTCTCGCGTACCTAAATATCTCTATTATAAACGCTCTAATAGACCTCCTTTTAATACTATCCTCTATAGTGAATTCTCCTTTACTACTCCTAAGCTACTAGCTAGCATCTTTAAGTTTAATACCGAACTATTTATAGATCTTCTCTAACCAAGTATCGAGGTTAGCTTTAGTAGCAACTCGTTCCTACTTTAAAAGCTATTGCTCCTACTAGGTAAGCGCTTGTCTATAGAATAGAAGCGACAAGTCTCGTTTAAGGATAGTGAGTCGGGGAAAGTTGTTCCCCGGTCACTTGGGCCCTCTGATCAGAGGGCCGAGCAGGCCGTCTTGGCTCAGGGACCCACATTTTCTTGTATTTAAGACTGTTCAGACTGCCGTCCTTGGACGAGGGACATGGAATTTGACAACCTTTGTTTTGCACCCTACCTTTGACCCGACTTGCGGGTGTTGCCTTGCAGGCAAGATGCTCTCCCTCTGATCAGAGGGAGTTCTATCTACCTACTTTGTTGTAACCTTCGTCCTCCCCTCTTTTGTTGTTGTGTGTGTGTGGGTGTGTGTTCCCGCACCATTTCAATAGTCTTCTACAATAGCGACTTATAGACTTCCTTTACTCTCTTGACCTATAGATTAACATTATAATAGTAGAGCTAGTTCTTGTTGTAGAAGATATCTTTATCTCCTTTAATGTCTTGTCCTATATCTAGTTAAAAGATTCTGGTCTCCTGAACCTTCCATTTAGTATCTTCAACTGCCGAGGAGGGTATCTAATAGTCGGCTTCCAAGAATCCAAGTCGAGCGAATCTAAGCTCATTTACAAGCTCTATAATCGCTATAGCCACTATAGACTCTATAAGGTATAGTCCGTTGTTCCCTATCGACTAGGGAGTATTGCTACCTACTATAGTAGCGGGATTAGGGGTTAGCGATTGCTGATTGGCTGGTTCTGGATTATATAAAGAGAATTGATCATGCAATTCTATCGACGATACCATTTCTAGTAAAGACGCGTCTCGCGTTGCTTGCGAGAAGATTCTCTAATGAGTTGTTGTTTTTGGCGGGGTTAAGGTCTAAGCCCCTAGAATTTTCGGGGTCTAGGAGGCTCCCCTCGAATGTACTGGCTAGCTTGGCCTAGGTATCGTGCCGTCTTCGACTGCCACTACGAACTTGGTAGTAATGCTATCGAAGATAGACTTCGCAATAGTGCTATCAACGTTCTAGTCTTGAGGCCACTGGATCGCTAGTGTAGAAGCGATATAGTTGTATCGTCCGCCGCCTTAGTCGGAAACTTTGTGTAGGCGGGCTGCGTGCTCGATGGCGATTCTCTTCTCCTCAGATGCTTTGGTCCACTAACGAGTTCTTGGGTTCCTTGTGATAAAGGCGATTACCTGTTAGGCTTGCTCGATATTGGTATCGTTCATCTGTTGTCGTCAACGTTCTGGCTGGTCGTCAGCTTAGTTAAGAGTGCCGTGCCGGGAGGACTCGCTGTTGGAAAACGAGTCTCAACGGTCGGGGTGAAGTGGTTCTCCCGCAATCTCAGCAGATACTCTCCCTTACTACTTGCTTAAAAAGCAGGTAATGGGGGCATCAGTTCGATTCGGTAGATGGGCACCACTTGTTACGGGAATTCTCACTGTAATGGCTAGGATGGCGTAAAGGTATACTTGCGTGGCGAAGGTAATAAAAGATAAAGTAGATTCAGAGTTGTTGTCTAAAAGAAAGAGTTCTCTCTAGGGGTGTGATGGCTCTCCTTATAAAGGTGAGCCCTTACGTGAATACAAGTTCACCCTGGTCGGACTGATCCCTGCTCTCTGCAATCCTATATGTAACACCAAGTATATCCGAAGCGCTATATCCTATAGAGCTACCAACTATTACCTACCTACTCTAGTCGAAAGCAAGCTATAAGGATTAGCGAAGAGACTGATCAAGGCTTAGACTAGGAGCCTTAGGATTATTACTAGAGCCTATAAAGCTACCCCGATTAGGAACCACGAAACCGAAACTTAGGTCCCACTACTAGATCTATACCTCAACAAGAGACTTGCAGATTTCGAAACTCGGCTATAAACCCCGATTCTACAATCAGGGCAGGGCCTAGAAACCTTGTAACGACTACTAGGTTCCTTAATTATAGAGGCCTATAACAAGATCCAAAGGAGGTTCCAAAGAAGAAGACAGGGACGAAGGCCTCTCATTCAACCAAAACCTACGGTTATTGAGAAATCTGCTACTACAATCAAACAGTAGATTAGTTAGGGAACCCAAGACCAAAGTCAGGGAGATGGGCGACAACAACTAGAACCAATAGCGGATAAGGCGCTGATCTAGGCGTAGGAGGGCCGTTGGAGACAACAAGTTAGAGACCGGCCTACTAGACTAGCTGACGAAGACCCTTCCGGTACTATCTGTACCAACAAGACCTTACAAAAGTACTAAAATCTAACCAAAGCTTAGAGCTCCCTACTAGTTCAAGCCCGTACAGGAGCAATCGGCCTACAAGACTTCCTCTTCAAACAACGAGTCCTAGACTTCTTTACTCTGTACTGTAGATGTGGGGAGGGAAATAGTGGAGCACCTTGTTATATGGTGCCCAATACCGCCAAAGCCTAGAACTTGGCAAAGAACAGAAATTCGCACCCACCGAGATCTTCGTCTCACATTGCAAGGCGAGGGATCCCGGAACCAATGGCGGTTGAGGAAGGTCTTGGGCTGGCTGATGGATTCGGGGCGCTTAGCGGAATACAGTCTAGCTAGGAAGCTAGAGCTAGAAGCAGAGGGGGTCGAGGAAGAGGAGGAGGCACCCGAAGACGGAGTCGAAGACTAGCAAGTCTTCAAGGCCTATATAAGGCCTTTCTCTCTTTTACAACTATCTAGCACTCTTTATCATTGTTTTCCTTTACTCATTGATATAGGTTTTTCACCCGGCCTATACAGTACGGTTTTTCCTATATAAATAGCATTAGAGGGTCCGGCACACCCGTTTAGGTAAAGCGGAGTAGGAATAATAATATAACGATAAGTAAGACCCTCTTCAACCGCCTATACCTCCTATATATCTATATCAAACCTTAGGACCTCAAATAGGTCAATATCGTTACCGAAAGCGACAGATATAAGTAGAAGCGAGTATTCTTTTATATCGTCCCCGGCTAGAAGGACGATATAATCCTAGGAAGACTATAGGCCAATGTATAGAGGGTTGTCATCTCGCCTATAGAAGGGCGACTCTATATTAGTATAAGTAGGCTAGTTATCCGGGATAGGAGCCACGACAAGGGTATTAAGCTTAACATTTCCTAGTAAATAGCTAGTATATTTAGCGCCCTTGTAAAGAGAGCAAGCAGGTCTCCCCCTAGTTAGAGGGGAGTTGTATAGATATTTCCTGCAAGCCTAGAAGATATTAAGAAAGTATTGGCCCTGAAGAAGTATAGCGACCTATATTAGAAGCTACCCAAGTACTATTATAAGTTCCTCCCGTTATTCGACTAGGCTATAGCCAACAAACTACTACTATATCGGCCTAGTATAGACTACAAAACCCCGCTATTAAGCAACGAATCTAGTTAGGAAAAGTAGCTACTATAGGGGCCGCTATACAGGATATCCTGCAAGGAACTGATTGTCTTATAGAAAACCCTAATAGAACTACTAGACAAGAATTTCATTCGAGCTAGTAGCTCTCTAGCAGCTATACCGATATTGTTCATAAAAAAGCTAGGAGGCGGCCTTCGATTCTATATCGACTACCAAGGGTTGAACGCTATTACAAGAAAGGACCGTTACCTACTACCCTTGATCTACAAGATACTATAGTCCTTAGCGAAGGCGAAGTAGCTTATAAAGCTAGACATTATTATAGCTTTTCGGACTCGTTATAGCTCGTTTAAATACCTAGTTACCCCTTTCGGCCTTACTAAAGCCCTAGCGACCTTCTAGCGATATATTAACCGCGCTTTATAAGGATACCTAGACAAGTTCACCTTAGTATATCTAGACGATATATTGATCTATTTAAATAGATCCCTCTCGGACTATAGGAAGAAGGTTAAGAAGGTTATATAGAGATTCCTTGAAGCTAGCCTATAAGTCGATATCGATAAGTGCAAGTTTAAGGCTAAAATAGTTAAATACCTCGGCTTTATTGTAGACACTAGGAAGGGTATCTATATCGATCTAGAAAAGGTTAAGGCTATAGAACTCTAGTAGCGCCCTAAGACTATAAAGGGAGTCTGTAGTTTTATCGGCTTCGCCAACTACTATAGGGAATTCGTCCCTAACTTCTCGACTATAGCCGCTCCTCTAGTTATATTAACGAAGAAGGGCGTACCGTTCCTCTAGATAGACAAGTGTAAGAAGGCCTTCAAGGATTTTAAGGCACTATTTATTAGCGCCCCAATATTGGCCCAATAGAACCTAAACCGGAAGATAATACTTAAGATAGACTCCTCTAGCTATATAACGGGTAGATATGAGAGACGAGCAATACGTAGGCGAGGCACGGGGGCGCTGCTAATACTACTCAATTCTGCTAATCGAAAGCTGAGGAAAGGAGGAAAAGATCTAAGATACGGTCTGCGCTATAAGAGCGTACTAGCCTCGTGCTAGCCAATCAGGATGCGAGTCTCCATCTTACCAGTCCCAATCCAGTAGGTCGGGTTGAACCCTAACCCTATATACCTTTCCTCACAACCCCCCCCTCCAGAAAAGCTCGCCTCGAGCTTTTACTTCTTCCAGTACAAGCGCTATAGCCGTTTACCCTCAGTTACCGGCCGGTCGTTATCTAGGTAAGGATCTGCGAACCTGTCTTTAGCCGTAGCCAACAACCACTCGTCTAGCTATATAGGTGGTCCTGCCTATTCTAGGTAGTCGTCGTAGAATCGTCTTAAGGCCACCGGCACATTTTGGAAGTCGCTAGCCGGATACTACTTGGGGTCTGGGTCCTAACCGCGCTATTGGGCTTGGTACTGTAGCTTGCTGTAATGGGTCCTGCTAGCTAGGATCCTCTCAACCTCCTATTCCTCCTAGCCAGCTATATCTTCGCTAGGCGGGTTCTTAGCAGCTTGTCCTAGCAACGGGTTATTCGGGTACCGTCGTAGCCGATTAGCTATAAACTCGGCCGATCCTTGCTAGGATTCCGGCACCTCTAGTCTATATACCCCTATCGCAGTTCTCTCGAGAATCTTATAATACTATTGGGTAACCGGGAAAGATAATTTATCGCTTGGCCGACCTGTTAGCTCTAACTGCTTGACGATAACCATATGATCGCCGATATCGAAGTCTAGTTCGCGACGATGCTGGTTCGCCTATATTGCCTGCTCCTCCTAGGCCTTTGTAATTATCTACCGAGTATAGTCGATATACCCCTGGATCTAGCGAGCTATTTCTTAGGCTATCTCCTAGTTTATCCGCTCCCTCGGTATACAATCGTCGAGTTCCTATATCCGAGACTTCTAGTCAAACAGCATCGGTATAGGGAATCTAAACAAGACTTTATATAGCTACAACCTAGTACTTTTATATAGAAGACCTATCTAAACGGCGTCGAGAGCTAGGATTATACAAGACCAGTTGTCTTAGAAGTAGCTGACGAATAGCTATAACCTCTAATTAATATATTAGTTAAGGTTCTTAATCTGCCCTATAGTCTAGGAGTATCCTACTATAGCTAGCTTCTATTCGATCCCGAAGATCCGGGATAGTTCGTTAGTGAAATCAGCCTAGAACTATAGCCCTCGGTCACTAATAACTTCCTTCGGTAAGCTATAGACTCGATACGGGCCTTTGTAGTACATTTTCGCAGTATTGCAGGCGGTAGCGCTCCTTTTGTACAGAACGGTCTATAATGCCTTCGTTAGTCGGTCAATTATAACCAGCGCATTATTATAGCTATAATAGTTAGCAGGTAGTTCGTTGAAGTCTATAACCAAGTACTACTAGGCTCGCTATAGTAGGGGAATCGGTTGTAATAGCCTAGGGGTTTTATCGCGTAAATACTTTGACGAGCGGTACAGTATATAGTTGCCGATAAAGACCTCAATATCGCTAGTTATCCTCGGCCACCAGTACCAGGCAGCAACCAGCTTCTTAGTCTTGTTCTAGCTAGGATATACTATAACTAGCTAGGAATATACCTCCTAAATGACCCGGGTCTATAGGTACTTAGTCGCCGGTACAACCAGCTTACCGTTATATAGGAGTAATCGGTCGCCTAGGAGGGTAAACTCCGAATTTCCTACACGTATACAGTTATACTATTCTTCCAATTCTACCGCTATATAGTTGGCCTCTAGAAGCTCATCGACCAGTTGGAAACCGGAACCTAGCAGGGGAGCAACGTCTTTATCGAGGGCTATAATCGCTATAATCGTTATACCCGGTTCAGCTTAGCTATCCGCTTATATTGGGGCAAAGATCTATATCGTATAGTATACTTCCCATTTCGCCTTCTATATAGTAGTATCTTCCAGCTTCCAGAAGAGGGCGTCGGCTATAGCGTTCTCGCTATCTAGCCGGTAAATAATATAGAAGTTATATTACAATAGAAGCTTAGCCTAGCCCGCCTACTAGATATTTAGCAACCTTTTTATACTAAAGTATTTTAGCGCCTTATAGTCGGAGATAATAAGAAAAGGCTCTTCGTTCTATAGACCAATTAATTCGGCCCGCCAGTATTGCAAGGCACAGACGATAGTAAGAAGCTCCTTATTATAGATATAGTAATTGACTTCGGCGCCTTGCATTATCTTAGAGAAGTAGGCAACTAGGTACTACTAGTCGTTATCTTATAGCTAAGATAGGACCCTAGCGACTATACCTTGCAAAGCGTCGGTTTCAACACAGGTTAGTCGGCTATACTAGAAATAGGCTAGAACTAGCCTAGCAAAGAGGCGTTCCTTTAGTTCCTTAAAGGAGCGTTAGCAATTATTAGTCTAGATAAACAGGGTAGTCTTCTTCGTCAAGTTGGTTAGAGGGCGGGCGATATATCTATATTCGCGAACAAACTACTAGTAAAAGTTATAAAACCCTAGGAATAACTATACTTCCTTGACTATAGTTAGCCTCTACTAATTGTATACTATATCTAGTTTCTTCAAGTCTGGTTGGACGCCGTTGGTCCTAATAATAAAGCCTAGATACTAGGTCTCTATAACATAGAACTTATACTTCTTTAAATCAGCCTATAGGCCGGCCTCGTATAGGCGTTCAAGTATATAGCGAATATAGATCTCGTACTCCTCTTATATAGCCGAGAAGATTAGAATATTATCGATATAAGCGCTATAGAAGTCGTCGAGGTAGCCTATTAATATATTGTTGATAAACCGCTAAAAGGTTGCTAGGCCGTTAGTCAAACTAAAAGGCATTACCTTGTACTTATATACACTATACCAGGTCCAAAAGGTCGTCAAGTCCTTATATTTAGGGCTGATCCGGATTCGGTAGAAAGCCTATCGGATATCGATCTTAGTAAAGACCTTCGCCTAGACAATCCAGGCCAACATTTCGTCGATTAGGGGTAGGGGGTACTAGTCCTTCTTCGTTATCGCGTTCAATTTGCAGTAGTCGATATAGAAACAGAGGTTTCTATCTCCCTTAAGGGCGAAGAGGATTAGGGCGGCCTATAGCGCGCTATTCGGCTCGATAAAGCCCTTCTATAGGTTCTTGGTAATATATCTCTAGACTGCCTCTAGCTCCTTAGTAGAGAGCTTCTACAACCTAGTATACCCTAGGTCCTCTAGCTTTAACTCGGGTAGCAACTCGATCTTATAGTCTATATTTAGCTAGAATAGGGGTAGTATATCGGATTCGGCTTTACTAAATATATTAAGGTAATTGTAGTAATATATAGGGACTTGCTCTAAAGCCTGCTACTACAATTGATCGTTATTACTTTCTAGAGTAGTTCTTAGCTTGAGAATCCTATTGATTTTATAGAGAGTAGTAACCCCTATAATCGCTATATAACAACCGCTCTTGCATCGTCTAATTTATTGGAATACAATAGTATTAATTACCGCAATATTAGGGGGTTTCAACTTATACTAACCGATAGCGTCCCTCTTTAGGGTATATAGGCCCTAGGT
The DNA here is from genome assembly GCA_022530565.1 of Madurella mycetomatis. Classification (NCBI taxonomy): domain Eukaryota; kingdom Fungi; phylum Ascomycota; class Sordariomycetes; order Sordariales; genus Madurella; species Madurella mycetomatis. Next base: position 4,608,719 of record JAJTVB010000003.1, on the reverse strand, counting down.
ATTAACGCCCTATTTAGATAGATCAGGTCCTGGTTCTAGTTATAGGTTTCGCTCTAGAGTCGAGGTTTAAGGCGGCGGGATCCCTTATAGAGCCCGTTCTATCTTATAAATATCCTTATCCTGCGGTATAACTAATTGGAGTTCTATAATTCCGATCGATTAAGGCGAAACCGTAACCTTCTATAGTGCTATTCCGGTTTTCGGCTCTAGCCGGGACTCTACTATAGCCTCTAGTTCAGCAATCTACTTCTTAACTACAGTTCGGTCTACCCGGTAGCGGCAGTCTTCCTTATCTATCAATCTCTTTTGCCGGCAGGTATCCTCTATCGTTTTCGGGTCTAGGGGCCTTATAGGCGACTAGTCTAATAGGATATCTATTCCCTTCTACTAGCTAGGGTTAGGTTCCTATTCGGGTGGAAATAACAATTATCGACGCTTATAGTTAACAAGAACGTTATAGCGTCTAAACTATTTATAGCTAATTATAATATTATAGCGAGAGTCGATAACTAGGAACCGCTTATTGTAGATAGTTCGGCCTTATATAGTTAGATGCCCGAGTATAGTAGAATCAATCTACTAGATAGCGCTATAGTTGTCAAATCCGCTAACTAGGCGTAGTCGAAAATCCTTAAACCGCTTGACTTATAATAGCTTATATACCCGCTTTATAAAAGAAACGCTAATAAATAAATATCTACCTACTTCTATATTAGCTAAAGCATCGTTAGTAGTTAAAGAAGCTCTATTGTTAGCTATTATATACTTAGTAATTAGGGGCTTTCCCCCGAGGAGCTTGCTAATATAATCCCTACCTTTTACTACTAATACTTTCTCTAGGAGAGAGTTAATTTTCCCTAAAGTATTTAGTTTTCCTACTCGCTAGCACTATCATTGGCGACGGTAGTACTATCGTTATCTTTATACGACTATTCAGGGGACTTCGTTGCCCAACGCTTCTAAAGATAGGCGATATAGGCGTTATAGTCTCGACCAGACCTATAGGGCTTGTTATTCTTTTCTTTCTATAGGCATTCGTCAGCGCAATAGCCTTTCTTATAGTAGATAAAGTAACGGCGTTCCTTATAGAGCCGCTTAACGTCGTCGGCCGAAAGTATCTTTATTGTAGCTATACCCTACCTATATACTAGAGATCTAGCTATCTAGGTTCCGCCTCGGTTGCTATATATAGTATTGTTCCGTCGGTCTATAGGCTAGCGCTTAGATACCCGTTTATTGATAATAGCGATCTACTAGGCTTCGATAATAAATTGGTCGAAAGTAATAGCTAGTTTAGCTAACAAGGGAACTATACTATACTAGAAGCTATTATAAAGCTTATAGTTAAACTTGTACTTCTAGATAGAGTATAGTCTTCTAGTCTCGCCAGTAAGGCAGACAAAGTCGTTCTTGAAAGCTAGGAAATCGTTACTAGGTCCTAGCTTCAGATTATTATAGTCGTCAAGGGCCTTCTACTCCTAAGTTAGGTCGTAATACTGCCCCTATAGATAGGTCAACAGCTTTACTAAAGTATCAACTAGAGCGGGATAGGTTTTGTAGAGGTAGGGAGCTAGATCCCGTTTAGCCTTGCCTCCTAGATATAACTCGATATAAGTCTAGCAAGTATAGTCATTACCAAAGTGGTCGCCATTGACCTCTAGCTTATTCTCTATATCGTGGTACTACTACTCGAACTCCTTAGTATCTTGGTCCCTTTCGTTATAGAAGACAGGAGGGTCGGGGATTTTCGCGGATCTCTTGGTACCGCTATAGATAGTCTGCTAGATATCGGCCGTACTTTCGTGGTCGTAGCAGGCATCATTGTCGCTATTATCGTTATCGTCGTCGTCGTTATCGCCATTATCGTTATCGCCATCCTTATTGTCGCCGTCGTCTCTACCAGCTTTGTCGTTGTCGATATTGAGCATCCTAGCGAGTTGCTAGCGGAGGTCTACAATCTAGGCATCGCGGTTAGCCAGTTCAACGTCTCGGGCCGCCAGGTCCTCGAGCAATATATCCTTTGTCACCCGCGTACGACGCTACACGGGGATGCTTCCATCTCTAGAGTCCTCTATAGGAGTATTCGCCGGTTCGCTCGTACCTACCATCGTGTCGGTTCGGGTACTTCGGGCGCTTAGAGCAGCCGTTCGTTCTTCGTGCCGTAGGTTCGCTCGCAAACGGCGGACTCTCTCGGTTCGTTCGAGGGCGCGTAACGCAGCTACAGTCGATTCGGTCTTCAGGCGCGTAACGCAGCCGGTTCTTCTTCAGGCGCTTGGAGCAGCCATTCGTTCTTCATACCACAGGTTCGCTCGCGAACGGCGGACTTTTCGGTTCGTTCAAAGGCGCGTAACGCAGCCACAGTCGATTCGGTCTTCGGGCGCTTGGAGCAGCCGGTTCTTCTTCGAGTAGGATATTATTGAAGCCTTCCCAGGTAGGAATTTTTCAAGCTTTCGATTGTAAGAGACGAGCAATACATGGGCGAGGCACGGGGGCGCTGCTAATACTACTCAATTCTGCTAATCGAAAGCTGAGGAAAGGAGGAAAAGATCTAAGATGCGGTCTGCGCTATAAGAGCGTACTAGCCTCGTACTAGCCAATCAGGATGCGAGTCTCCATCTCACCAGTCCCAATCCAGTAGGTCGGGTTGAACCCTAACCCTGTGCACCTTTCCTCACAGTAGAGCACTCTCCTAGTATAACGACAATGGCCTCCTATACCCTATAGCCTTCTTCTCGAAGAAGAATAACCCTATAGAGTACAACTATCCGATCTATAATAAAGAGTTGCTAGCTATAATATATTGTCTAGAGTACTAGGATATAGAACTATAGAGTATACCCTCCTTCGAGATCTAGACGGACTATAAGAACCTTAAATACTTCTAGAAGAAACGCTAGCTAAGTGAACGATAGGTTCGATAGATAGAGATCTTTATCCGCTATAACTTTATACTAAGATATCGACCTAATAAAGAAATAGTAGTTCTAGATATACTCTCGAGGAAGGAATAGGATATACCTATAACGAAAGGCTAGTAGGGAGATATTTCTAGCTTTCGAAGATTAAGAGAGGGTATATTACAATATACTAGAAGCAAGTCAATGCCTTACTAGGGAACTCCACCCTATTATCTAGGTAAATAGCTATAAAGATGGGCGATTAAAATAGGCTATATAATAAGCCTATAGATAAGACGGACCCTCCCTTCAACCCATTTAACGGGGAGCCCCTTAAGGAACTCTAGAATAAAGGCTTGAAGGCCAACAACCGGTACTAGCTGCTATATAGGATGGTATAGAGAGGCGAGAGGTAGATCCCGCTACAATAGGGACTCCCTATCTCCATCTTAGAATATTCAATCGATAAGGGCGGCCGCCTCTACTAGAGGGAACGAATCTAGATCCCCTATTATAAACCGCTATAGATATAAATCATTTAGGAAACCTATAATTCGCCCCTCGCCGGCTATCTAGGTAGAGACCTTACTAAATCCCTTATTAGTAAGAAATATATATAGCTAGGCCTTAGCTAAGATATATACTAGTTCCTAAGGAACTGCAATATATATAGAAGGTTAGCTATATAGCGGGAGAAGAAATGGGGCCTTCTAAAGCTACTACTAGTACCCGATAGGATATAGAACGAGTTATCTATCGACTTTATTATAGATCTACCTCCTTCTAGACCGAATCAAGCGACCAACCTTATAGTAATTATAGATAGGCTATTTAAAGGAGTAATCCTCGAGCCTATAAAGGAAACTACTATAGATGCCGTTGCTAGTTAGTTGGTTATAGGGCTAATCCGCTACTATAGGTTACTATATACAATTGTATCTAATAGAGGCCTATAGTTCGTTAGCTTGATATAGGAACGAGTCTATAAACTATTGGGTATTATAAGGAGGCTCTCTACTATATACTATCTAGAAACCGATAGCGCTACCAAAAGGATGAACCAGGTCGTCGAATACTTCCTCCGATACTTCGCGATATACTAGTAGGAGAACTAGGCCGAGTTAACCTCCGTCGCGATACTAGGAATTAACAATCGCGACAATATATCCACTAGGATAAGCCCCTTCTTCGCTACATACAGGTACTATATCGACCTCCTAGACACGCCTATAGGTAGGGGCGAAGAGGGCCCCCTCCGGACAGAGGGACAGTTACCACTAGCGAGAGGGGAGGCGTTTATAGTACGACTTCTACAAGCTATAGAATTCGTACAAGCCGCAATAGCCTCTATATAGGAACGACAGGAATACTACACCAATAAGGGTCGTCAAGCAGTAGAGCAGTTCCGAAAAGGGGACAAGGTATAGCTACAGCTAAAGAACATACAGACCGACAGACCGTCGAAGAAGCTTGACTAGCTTAACGCGAAGTACACTATCACCGAGCTGATTGGGTCGCACGCCTGCCGCCTCGATACACCTCCCGGAATCCACCTAGTCTTCTACATCTCCCTGCTAAAAAGAGCCGCAGAGGACCCGCTGCCGTCACAACAGCAGGACGATATGTAACTAGCCGCTATCGTCGCGGAAGATATAGGCGAAAAGGAGTAGTATATAGAAGAAATCCTGGTAGCGAAGAAAGCCGGTAGGGGATATAGGGTGCTAGTCAAATGGACCGGATACGCCCAACCAACGTGGGAGCCGCTTAGTAGCTTCTTGGAGACCGAGGCCCTAGACCGCTTCGAAGCTAGGCACGGCCCCATCACCGCCGTCCGATTAGAGGGAAGACGACGCGCCACACGCCTAGCCTAGGAGGGGGGTAATGTGACGGGCTGAGCCCGGTGCAGGCCTTGGCAACCCTCGGCCAACCCTTGACAAGCATAGACCACTGACCTACTGGATGGATGAAGCTATTCCCAAATCTCAACCACCGAAGATTCTAGCAAGACGCTAGGGCCACCACATGCAAGGATAAAGACGCCCAGAGAGTCCCAAGAATCTTCTGTCTTTCCTTTCTCTCCTCAAGTTCAGTGTACTCGTAGAGTCGCCATCAGATAGTTGCAATACACTTCTGAAGCCGTTACATATATAAGAACGATAGGAATACTACGCCAATAAAGGTCGTCAAGTAGCGGAGTAGTTCTAAAAAGGGGACAAGGTATAGCTATAGCTAAAGAATATACGGACCGATAGACCGTCGAAGAAGCTTGACTAGCTTAACGCGAAGTATACTATTACCGAGCTAATCGGGTCGCATACCTGCTGCCTCGATATACCTCCCGGAATCCACCTAGTCTTCTACATCTCCCTACTAAAAAGAGCCGTAGAGGACCCACTACCGTTACAATAGCAGGACGATATACAACTAGCCGCTATCGTCGTAGAAGATATAGGCGAAAAGGAGTGGCATGTAGAAGAAATCCTGGTAGCGAAGAAAGCCGGTAGGGGATATAGGGTACTGGTCAAATGGACCGGATATACCTAACCGACGTGGGAGCCACTTAGCAGCTTCTTGGAGACCGAGGCCCTAGACCGCTTCGAAGCTAGGCCTTAGTTTCTGGTGGTATACGAAAAAATCGTGAGCTCCTAACTGTCTTGGCGTTTTTAGGTTAACGCTATCCCCCGAGTTGTCTACGTCGAGGTCGGTTCTTGTGAGGATCAAGAATCCGAGGGTGATATGACAGAGTGACCGTGTACGAGCAGTGTACACGCTGCGATTTAGTAGGTCCCGAGTTAGGGGTGAGATAGTGGTATGATTGAACTCTGCCTTCCTTTCCTTTTCTCGCCTCCTGTATACCCTTCTTATTCCCCGTGATAGTTGCTGACAATTCTGACCCCTACCATTTGTCACGCTTACATCGCTCTATCACGCTTCCTTCACACTATCACACTTCCTTCGCACCGCTACTGTACTCAGCTTACGCTGACTCACTTTGGCGTATCTTCGTATCCGGGACCCCCTTCTGCGCTTCTCATCCGGTTCTCACAGTTCTAGCGCTCTAGCTCTTATAGCGAAAGAGTTGTCAACGGTAACGTAGATGAGTGCCTCCAGAAAGACACCTTGAGCCACGAAGTGGTCGTCGATTATAGAGAATGATGGGTACCTTGCCAGAAAGACGACTGGCCTAGCAAAAGGGTCGTCAACGTCGTTGCTCGCGTTTATACCGGACGTCGAGCTTCCGGTACACCGTGAAGGCTGGTACAAACAGCTGCCTCTCCCTTGAACGGACAACGCTCACTCGCTCCTAGGAGTGTCCTCGAAAGGTCATCCAGTTCGGATTAGCGCACTGCCTGCTACAGTATTTGAAGGCTGTACTGCGAGCTCATTGTAACGAGAGCCTCAGAGACAGGATCGGAGTGACAGGGCGGATGCCCCACAATGATGTCACGATACCTGATAGATAAGAACCTCGCGTGCCACTGCATCCGCGAGAGAACTTCTGATCCGCAAGGATCAGTCTCTGTTAATAGAAAGAGGCTGTTCGTGTTGTATTCATCACCTTATCGTTGTTGAGACATCGTGTTCCATCTCCCTCAACGTACTTGTGAACAACCCCTTTACACTCATCATCACAGGATTGAGTCCTAGAGTGGGCACCAATTGTCACCGGTTGACAACAAGTGCTCTTGTATTGTTTCTTGATCTGTCTAAAGTCAAGTCGAGGATGACTGCGAGGTAGTTATCCTCGACCAAAGGGGCGGTCACGTGCGCCGCGCCAAGCGGCGTCAAATGAGGCCATGCTGATGCATGGTCTGAACCTATAACACGAGCCTTCAGTTTCGCTTACACATTGATCAATAACGGCACGTTGACGCCGTAGTGCCATACTCGTCCCAGACGGTCCGGTCGCCCGAAGGGAAAGAGTTCAATGTATAAGAATCAAGGATCCGAGGGTGATAAGACCAGAGTGTCAGGGTACAAGCAGTGCACACACTACGAATAAGCAGGTCCCAAGTTAGGGTGAGATAGTGGTATAATTAAACTCTGCCTCATTTTCCTCCTTTCGTCCCCTATATAGCCTTCTTTATCCCTATGATAGTTGCTGACCACTCTAAGCCCTACCCTTTGTCACGCTTACATCGCTCTATCACAGCCTCCTTCGCGTTATCACACTTCCTTCGCGCCGCTACTACACTCTGCTTACGCTAACTCATTTTGGCGTGTTTTCGTAATCCGGGACCTCCTTCAGCGCTGCTCACCCGGATCTCACAACAGCGGACCTGAACATCAGGTTCAAAACAGTTCAAATTTTTAATGGCGCTGACTGCTCCACAAATTTCGCAGACTACAGGAAAACCGCAACCTGACAAACCGCCTCCTAAATCTTTTCCCAATGCAACCCCTACCTACCATGTCATTTCTTGCAACTAGCGCAGGTCTGTTGCTGTATCTAGCAAACGCCCGACCAGAGCCATTTCTGGGTGCTCTGCAGGAAGCTCATGAACCGCCGGTAACTCGGCGGGGATCGCTGAGGATTCATAGGGAGGCACCATAGCAGCCCAAGGCATATATTGCAGCTGCGCCTGATATTCCCATGCCACATCCGATGGTACAGCTGCAGGAACCGGCTGGGATGTAGGCCACCTATTAGCAATGGCGTGGTGATGGCTAACATCCGAAGTCCTATGATTCATGCGTCGCCTGCAACTTGTAAAGATCATATAGGGGATCGTGACTGGAAAGAGAGCGATGCGAAAGACGATAGAGGGCGCTATGCTCGCGCATTGGGTCATCTTTTTGGCCCCCTTGGCGGCTCTGTCCCGTTTCCTTAACCTAGCGTTCCCACCCATGGAGGGTGTAGGTGACAGAGCTGGGGATGGCGCGGCGTCTGGGAAAGAGGGGTTCGATGAAATGAGCGAGCTGACTGACATTAATTGGCTGCCAGTTTGGGCTACCGTTGTTGTTCCTGGAGCGAAAGAGGCGTTGTTATCCGGAAGACCACCCTCGAGGACACGAGTCATGGCAGCAGAGGACACATGCCCATCGAGCGCCACACTGGCAACTGTAGCTAACTCGATCGACTCTGGATTCTGGGATAATGGGGATCCTGAGCCATCTGCCTCGGATTCTAGTGATAATATCTGCCCTGGAATTTCCCGAGAAGTACTAGCTGTGGTCAGAAGAATGAAGCTGCCAAGTGTGCTAGTTGAGTTGACTTTCTCGAGCAACTCGTCGTACTTTCTCTTCTCCTCGAGATATTTCTGCGTATAATGCTCTTTTTCAATCATGAGTTGTTGGATCCTTGCTCGATGGACTAGGACCGAGTCTCCACTAGAGCGTCTATATCTAGTGATTAGTTCTCGAAATACAGCCGCAGTCCCGCACATACTTACTCTGTCGCAATCTGGGTGCCGTGGATCATCACGCCCATGAGCAGGTTCAAATTTCCTTTCATCCGGTCAAGATTGGATCTTAAGAGCTCAATCTTGGAGTCCCTGAAGTAAATGGTCCATTTTGCCATGCTCCCACTGCTTCGGATTTTGGCAATGACATCCTCCATGGCCTGAAAAATGGCCTCGCATTCAGCCACAGCATCCTGAATGAGCCGGATGGTGTCTTCGGAGACCAACTCCTGTACTTTACGGTCTTTCAGTCGAGAACCGAGCTGAGAAATAACGCGGGCCGTGAAGTCGATGTCCTTGTCGAGCCCTTTTAGCCGCTTCTCAGCGCCCACCACAGCTGCTCCATAGTCATGTAATGTCCGGGAGAGGCTTAATCCAAATGATGCCACTTGAAAAATCGATGATATTAAAGAGAGGACCTCAGCCATGGCTCGGACAGCGTCTTGGTGACCTGCTCAGGCCGACATGGTAGTGGTAGGATTGACGAGCAGATGTGAGCAATGCCCGAGGCAGGCGAAATCGGCACAGCTGATTATGCTGAACAGGGCTAGGGGTTCGAGGTTTCCTGGTCGGCATTTCGTTGTTCACGTGGATGGCGTTTTCTGTGCGGAGAATCATCCCAAACCAGATCGGTAGGCGAATCACGGAGACTATCGGGTGCACTTGATAGCCTGACCCAACCCCGTCTAATTTGAACTCTGCTCAGCCTTACTTTTGTGCGTACCTGATATCCATTCAAACCGCCTTCTTCCTGCCACGACTTTTATGGAGGTTGACCTGTTGGGAATGAACGCTGGTGTCTCAGGCACCCAGGAAAGAGGCGTTGGATTGCATACTTTACGAACTACTAGCTGAGTCCACCGTCACTTTCGTGTTCCAAGCCCGACGTATTGACAGGCGGGGCAGGGGGGGTGGGGGGGTGGAGGAAAATGATCGGAGAGCTAACTCGGCCTAATACCAGGATTTATATAATTACGATATGAAGAGCTTGATCTTGACATGAGATTCAGTCTTCGGAGAGCAGACGAGATAGGGAGATGTCAGAGAAATATAACATATCTCTGATTCAAAGACGCTGTCGTGACAGTATAGCTTTCTATTACATCCTCTGACCGACCGGTATAGGAGTTGATTCGGTTGCCGACTAGCGGTAGGGAATAGAGTTATTTATAAGAAGCCTCATTGGGTATAGGGTGTGATTGCACACCATGTCCAATAAGTTGTCTAGCCTGGCCAGGCTTCCTTGAAGACCCCGCTATGGACTCTCACCTACATGCCAGGTCCTGCATGGCAACCTTATATCGTATCTTTACACGAGAGACTGGAACAGGTTAACACAACGGCTAAGCCATATGGTTCATCAAAGCCCGGCTTGAATGGTAGCCTCACCGCTGCCTACCATCGAAGCTCCTCTTCGAGGCCGAAGTATAAAAGAGAAGCTCCAATTTCCTTGCACAGCATTTCCCGATAAAATCGTTACCCTGCCTAAATAGGCCAACCTTAGCTTGAGCGAACTTGTTAGTCACGACATTGATGCTTCGCTCTACACTTGCTGTGGCGAGATCAGTGAAGTTGCTGTAAAATAACATATTCCGTGAGATTAGGCGATAGGCGTGTATGTATATATTACTGTCCTAGACCGACTAGTCGAGGCATCTGCTAGCCTTCGCACTACTGTGTGCACATTGGTAAGCTCTACATTCCACTGGGGTTTTCTCCCCGCCGGCGGGGGTTACGTTTGTGGCACCCAGCCTCGACGGGCTGGCCGACCTCGGATATATGCTATCTGCCAAGGTCCCGGTTAGCCTACGGCTATCACAAAGGTGGCAACGGGCATTGCGGCTAATCAGAGGGTAGCACTCTCGCAGCGCGTCCTAGGTCCGCAAAACCTCCCGGAGCTCAATGTTGAGATCTGTGAATAATATGCGAAATAAGGATCGGGCGGTGCATCAATGCTATCTACTCCTGAGTTGCCGTAACATCCTAACAGTGGACAATCCTAAATTCCGCATGATCTAGTTGGTCTCGAGCAGGGTGCTACACTGTCGTCGCGGAACAGATAAGCAAGGCGTCTTCCACTCTTTAGCCGACTTAAGAAGGCTTCTTACTTGGTACTTGTCTGCTTGACCTGCTCACCAGGCCGGGTTCTTATGCCGGCCGGCCTAGGCCTTCGAGCAACTACATTACTGGCCAGGCCCAGAACATCCATGCACCCGCGGATCTTCTGGTGGGTTACATGCCTTGCTCAACCTGTCCCGGTCCACCGAGTTCGTGCCAGGGGTTGGTGTGCCTGATTGTCGATCAATCAGGCAGTTGTTCTCCTGCCATTGGTAGCGACACTAGGTCGCCAAGATGGAATGTTCTTAGAAGGACCCGACAGTCACGGAAAACGGGACGTTGTGCAACGTGACTTAGATTGCCGCAGGTCGCTGCAATAATACCATACCCTTGAACCTCCTATTGGATAATATAGGATAAGGGCTGCCGAGGCGGTTGTTGACGATGTTGATAATGCGGGCCTTATTACACACGAGCCAAAAAATCGTGGCCATAAATTATAGTCATTACCCCGCTCATTTAAGAGACAAGTTATTGTTCCTGGCATTTAATACTTGTGAGCTCTCCCCTGACCTTGTCCCGCCGGGCGATTTTCCGACCCTGTCGCCTATCTGCTTCCTCTGATCATTTACCCTCTTGGAAGGAGAACAACCGTATAGCCATGAGGCCGACAATACTCGCCGCCGCCATGGCGCTCCTCCGACTGGCCACTGCAGCCGAGTCCATCCAAGGCGGTGCCCTCTACACTGTCCCAAGCGACAGTAGCGATACCATTACTTCAATCAGTGGCACGTTTCGCGTCCCAGATGCATCCATCCCCCTCACTGGCCCAACATCTGGCCACCAGGGCATCTATGGGTTCTCCATCTGGATCGGCATCGGCGGTTACCAAGGGTACGGCTCAGCCTCTGCATGTCCGGCCACGTCGAGCGCGCTGCGCGCAGGCATCGATGTCTACTATAATGGCTATTCAGACCGTCCTATGGCCCCATTTGCATGGTACCAATTCGGTATCGCGGGGGAGAATGGCGCCTTCGCATATGCAGGCTTTAACCTCGAAGCCGGTGACCTCATCCGTATTACCGTGAATGCAGAGGACGGCAATATCACAACCATTGTAGAGAACTACGGAAAAGTCGACTCAACCGCTGGCAGGACCCCACTCCAGCGCGAGCCGCCAACCTACGGAATACAGGGTTATGTGGCTAGCACGCTGTGTCGGACCGAGGCTGCGTGGATTGTGCAGGACCATATGACGGAGACGGAGCCGGCGGAGCCGGTAGTCATGGCCAACTTCACCGATATAACATTTACGGAGATGAACCTCCGGACGAGCTCAGGTGTAAGCGGCGTGGCGACGGTGGCGGAGCCGGTTAACATCAACCTACCTGAGCAAGGTGGACAACTCACGGACTGCTCTGCAGTCGACGGGTCTGAGTTTCGATGCAGGCGAGTGGTGGCTGGGCCAAGCCCATGACTGCCAGAGCTTGGGGTGTAGAGCTTGAGGTTTCGTCAAAGTAGAGCCCGTAGCGGGCCACATAGAAGACCGAAGTTACCGAGACAATGGGAATAAGAAGTTTTATTCACTGTTGCTACGTATAGTTCGATATCCTTGACGGCCCCTCGTACGGACACAAGAGGTTGGATCATGTGCTGAAAGGTACGAGGAATGACGGTCAGGGAAGAGCCGATGCGTTACAGCGGTCACTTCTACTGCACCTAGTTCCCTGGAGATACCGGAGGCGGAGGTGAAGACTACCGTAAAATTGTCAAGAGATACCGGGAAGACAGCCCTAAGCTGGTTAAATGTGACCCTGATCATCTGCCCTTATTTCTCATGTGGGGACTGTGCTGTTTCAGAGAGCGGTCGAGTTGCCGTCAAAGCTGGAGATCGATGCTCTTCGACGACTCACCCGTTCCATCTACCCTTTCCCCGGCGGCGGAGGTATACCAATACGGCGAGCATTGAAAATACGCCACCGCCTCGGTGATGGCTGGTCAGGATGAGATCAAGATGCTAGCCGAGAGGCGAAAGGCCTCATGGACCGGGGACGGGAGCCATTATATGCCTCGGGGGTGCTAGCACGGGGCACTGGGCCAAACGGAGCGTCGCGAGGCGGTGGTGCCTCCCTGGGGACTGATTCTGGGCCCGTCTATGTCTTCTATCAAGCCGTGGTGCATTGCCTAGCACAGTCCGTCACGCCTTCTGCAGTCAATTGGGCGATAACCCCTGAGACATTGCGTGGGCGGCGCTTGTCCGGAAACGGACCGATGGCTGTGGATGCTCACAGTCGCACAACTTTGGGGGAGGGACACGATCAGATACCCAGATTGTTCCATAGTGCACACCTTGTGTAAGAAGGTCTGTAACCGCGCGATTGGGTAGTCCTGGTGAGCTGATTTAATTCCCCCAACGTCGTATACGACGAGGCCGTTGAGATTCTGAAGCTGGAAGGCTTGCTGCGAGATACTCAATGTTACAGACCTCGTGACATTCTGTGTGGCACGCAGCGGATGCGACGGAAACCGTTAGCGTGCAAGATGAGGCTGGGCGTGTAGGTTTGCTACCCCTGCATTGCTGACCGGATCGAGCATTGGCATTGACCTTTTGGGTACCCTGTCCACCGGGCCGTCCTTCGCCCGCGGGCGTCGTTTCACTCTTGGCGTGCCAGTGTTTAATTAAACTCGGCCCCGTCCGGCTTCGCCGCAATCCAAAGTCTCTTCGCTCTTTCTCGACGAATCCAATCCTACCTTACTGCCGGTAGAGTGACACGCTCGTTCTTATTCTCCTTTTCAATATGGATTTCAAGATGGATATTGATAACCCTCGCAAACGGTGCCGAGGAGAGCTGGTCTTGGACGACCTTGATGAGCGGGCCCACCCCACGAAGAAGACGCGGCACTCCGACATGCCCACGTCAGCACGTGATCTCTCACCATCGCTATTCACCCCGACAAATGAGAGCACTCCTTCAACACCAGCGTCAATGGCCGAGTGCGAATGGCGGCCGCAAGCATCCGAGCCGCAACCTCGGTCCCAGTGCACGATTATCTCGGGTTTTAACCAGTCGCTGCGGCACGAGCATCTGGTGCAGGGTTATCCTAGAGTTTGGGGATCTCGCTAGGTATGCGTATTAGCATTTTTTTCTTCTCTGAATGAGGCAACTATGATGGTGCTAATATATCGAAGTCAAGTAAGCGTCAAACCAACCACGGTCTCCATCGCGGGTACTGGAAGGCTGGCAGTGCACTGGCCACCTCGTTTTGTCCTCGGGGATGAGTGGAGCTCGGACCCATGACAATTTTGTCTTAACCCAAGTTATCTGTACTACCAACTCCAACCGGGATTTTGGATTCTTAGCTGTCTTTTATCGGGTTTTTTTTTTTTTTTTTTTTTTTTTTTTTTTTTTTTTTTTTTTTTGGCGAGGGTATAGTACCAACATTTGACCTTGGGATTCAAATTTAAAACCAAGGAGCCCGATTAATGTTTTTATTTTTTCCGACACTTCCCGGGTTTTCAAGCCAACCGCAAAATAGACAATACAGGCTGTGGGACAGAAAATGATGTCATTGTCCAGACGCCGGTTTTTCTTTCCTGACATTCTTATTACGCCTGACTCCCACGTAAATCAAACGAGGGATGATATTCACTGGCGGCCAGGCCGTTTGCCTTCTCTGGGAATATGAAGGATAGCTCGCACACAGAGATACTAGTGGTTAGTGACTGCACGGACAGCACCCGTGTCTAGATATCGGACCGTTGTTAACTCATCAAGTTACCAGGCTGGTGCTGTGGCAGCGTTCACAGTTGATATTCTCGTTTATCCCTTAGACACAATCAAGACGCGCTACCAGGCCCGACAGCTCTCGTTCGGATGGGCGGCGCTCAAGGAAGTAAAGGGGCTGTACCAAGGCGTGGGGAGTGTCGTGTTCGCAACGCTTCCAGCTGGTGAGTCAAACGCTATACGGACCCCACTTCCCTCGAAACCAAGCCGCTTACCTCCAACAGCGGCAATCTTCTTTGCGAGCTACGAGTCAACCAAATCATTGCTCACACACTCCCTATCTGCCGGGATTCCCCAGCCAGCCATCCATGCCCTTGCCTCGGCTGGTGCTGAGCTGGCCTCATGCCTTGTGCTCACCCCCGCTGAAGTGGTTAAGCAGAACGCCCAAGTACTGCGACAGTCTGGAACCTCTCAACGTGGCCAATCCTCCTCGCTCCTCGCCCTTCGGATGCTCCGGCGTAAGGAAGGTGGCTTGACACGGAGGCTGTGGGCAGGATACACCTCCCTGGCTATCCGAAACCTGCCCTTCACCGCGATGCAGTTTCCGATGTTTGAATTTTTCCGTGGCTGCCTTTGGGAGCGCCGACGACATCACGCTCCTGCCATGTCGTCACTTTCTATACCGGATTCATCAGATATCCATAGGTTTCAGCAGCAGGCAGGAAGTCTTAAGTCCCTGCTTGTCGAGACAGGTGTAGTGACAGGGGGCGCTGCCGCCGTGTCCGGTGCCCTTGCAGCAACGATAACAACACCTGCAGATGTGGTCAAGACCAAAATCATGTTAGAAGCCGGGGGTTCCTCGGATACTTTAACCGATCGTCGCACCAATGCCCCTCGGGTGGCCAGGGGGAGGGGGTTAGACGTGGCGAGAACGATCTTGCAGGAGAGCGGAATCCGTGGCCTATTTCGAGGCGCAATGCTGCGTGCTGCATGGGCAGCTCTTGGGAGCGGACTCTACCTTGGCTCGTACGAAGTGACCAAGATCTGGTTAAAACGTCGTTCGAGATGATAGAAAAGCAGGGCTCTCTCGGATTTCAAGTATACCCAGGCAAGGGCCGAAGCGTGATGGCTGGGTTCAAGGGACAGGCTGCTAATTTGTAACCGAAGCCGGCAGCCGAGGTCCTGTGATGCAGGAACGGGGCCGCTTGCTTTGAACCGCCTGAAGATTAAACCGGCCCATTTGCCTGTTGGTGGCATCACGTCTTCACTTGGGTGCTTAGAGGGTAGGCCGCACGTTGGGTATGGTAGGATCGTCGGTCCCTTCCTCCCGATATCGCAGCAGCACCTGGCTTGTGCAACCGAGGTTTCGGACGCTCTTTGCTGGGTGCGTGCAGGAGAGTTGAAAAGCAACCGGGGCTGGATAACCGGCGATAAGAACGGGTATCGGAGGCTTGTGGCGTGTGGTACGTCACATTTGCTGCTTCGCCCTGCCGAAGTTGGGACTGCCAACATCCCGTGTTTAGCAGCGAGTAGCTAGAAATAAGACGCAACCGCTTATTACTCTTGCTCGATTACCGTGCAAAGACCGACTTTGAGGCACAGGGTTGGACAATATTGCTGCCGGCCTTTTTCCTTCCTGTGTGATAAACGGCCCGGATAAGACTGGGCGTCTGCAATGGCATCACCCACGCAACTGATGGCGCGATTTGTAGAATTCCAGCAACATGCCGAAGCGACTTTTCTTCCGCTGCCTTGGGGAATATAGGTTAGCTACACCGCCATGGCCGGGCAGCATAGACCGTTCAGGGTGTACCAGCAGCAGTTGGGCATTTCTTTTTTTTCTTTCCTCTCTTTTCTAGTGTTGCCGACCAGTGTGCCGTTGGTGTTCTCGACACCACTGTTCGACCACGTCCGTCGCCATTCTTCCTCGTACTGCTCACGCCTTCCCATCAGTCCACGGGGGATTTCCACGCACTGTCGTCGGATTAAATAGATCCACGCATATAACGATCGGACCTCGTTCCTGGGCCACCTCCCCGTCTACCGTCTTCCATTCACCGCGGCGGTTTTTGCTGAGCATAGTCAACCACCCCCAATCACCATGACTGTCTCGCCGGGATCCGGCGCTTTGGTTGAGAGACAGGTACCGCCCTTACAGCGGCGAGACACGAGAGGCTCGGCCGTCATGGCACCCCAGGCCAAGATTTTTGCCGCTGGGCAAAAGCCTGACCAGAACAGGTATCTTGTTGTCTCGCCTTACACCGAGCAGGAGCATCTTCTCGATCTCGAGAGCCTCAGTGTCGAGAACCTGCTCCTAGCGCTCTCGTTGACGAAAATGAAGTGTCTGCGAGAAGATTATGCCACTGCGCCGTATACCGAGACGTTCAACTGGGACGAGATCATGGCAACTCTGCGGATGCTCGCCCGGAAGATGAACCATGTATGGAACGAGACTTCGTTCTTCGCTGTCGCGTTCCGCTCCCAGATACCCCCGACAACAGTCTACGCCGAGCTGGGCACGCTGGACAAAGCAGCTCACTCAGAGGCCACAGCAAGCGGTGGCTTTCTTAAGTATGCCGCAGTCCCAAATGAGCCCACCCCCTCCTTTCCACCGTTAGTTAGATGCACCCTCCCTAACACTCGTCATTGCAGGTATTGGTTCGGGACTCCCGACACCGAGGGTCACAACTTGGCGACATGCATCTGGAGGTCACAGGAAGACGCAAGGAGAGGAGGTGTGGGCCCCGCTCACCGTAAGGCAGCTGGCGCGGCGCGGTCCTTGTATTCGTTCTGGAAAATCGAGCGTTATCGGCTGACTATTGGAGATGGCATTAAGAGTTGGGCTATCACGGAATGGACCGATTGATGCGTGGTGTCGGCATTGTGACTTTCGTTCCCTACCCAACCATGTCCATAGACCGCAAGGAGGGATATAGATTAGACGGCCTTGTTGTTAGAAATAAGAGACTGAATGGCAAACAGCGAGGAAATTAGAATGCAAAGTGCAATGACGAAGCCGGAGAGGAGAATGGAGATGGGGTGCTGTTCCTTTTTAAGAGTACGGGGCTGACGTTCCCAAAGAGCATCTCGACGTGGGGGGGGGAAACGTGGGATAATTGCTGGTGCCGAATCATAGCGCAGCGGGGGATTTTGCAATCACAAGAAGGGATTTTGTGTTTTCTCTTCGCTAACTCTGGCATGCGTTTACCAAATGCGATATACTTTGGGCTATACATTCTCCCAAGCCCAGAGTGAACCATTGCGCTCTTCACTGCTTGTCACCACGGTTGCACACTACGGCTGAGTCGCTTCGCAGGCCCCAAAGTACCTCTAGGAGGGCCCATAAGTTTCCGTGGCGGGGCAGAAGTCACTCTTTTCTTGGCAGCCCCGTTAAACCAATATCCTATGGCCCACCCTGATGCATGCTGTATTTTCAGTAAGATTTCGCCGTCTTGAATGTGGAGTTTTTTCTGCCAATAACGTTACTGGCTCGAAATGTTCCCGTGCCAAAACGGCTGCCCTGCTCTTTCTGCCGGAGTTTTCCGCTCCCTGCTTATCCTTTGCAGTTTTCCGCCTGCGTGCCCACAAACTAGCGATATTTCAGAAACCCCGAAAAGCCAGTGGCAGCATCAGCGACCAAACGAAAACGAGCACAGCGACATCGTGAGATATTCCGTAACACAGGTTTTGCGATTTGCCCCAATTACGCTATGGTCGACGCACAGAAAGATGCGCCGTTCAAGTCGGCGCTTGTAGAGGCGCTGGTAGGTCCCTAGACTGCGCGGCCGAGCCCCGCCCTTTCAGGCTGGTGGTGTTAACGACCGGTTAGGTGGTGATGAAAATTGTGAAGCACTGCTCCTCGAGCTTCCCAACCCTGGCCATGGGTTCTATCGTCGGGATGGACAACAATGGCGTGCTGGAAATCACAAATGCCTTCCCGTTCCCAACAACCGATGTCTCGGGCACCGATAGCCACCAGAGTGACGCCTCGAGCCTTGCGGCAGCACCCCGTGCGAAGACCAACATCGCGTACCAGAACGAGATGATCAGGCATCTCAAGGAGGTCAACGTGGATGCCAACAACGTAGGCTGGTACACTAGTGCCACCATGGGGAACTTTATCACCCTCTCCTTTATCGAGAACCAGTATCACTACCAGCGCGACAATGACAAGACGGTGGCACTCGTACACGACGTGAGCAGGAGCTCCCAGGGCGCGCTAAATCTCCGCGCCTTCCGACTATCGCCCGAGTTTATGGCAGCTTTCAAGGAGGGCAAGTTTACAACAGAGAGGTCAGGGCGTATCCCATCGTTGCTGTTCAAGCCGGCACTGACACGGACCATCAATAACAGCCTGCAAAAGTCCAAACTGACCTTCAAGGATATACTCGTCGAGGTCCCTGTGGTCATCCACAACTCCCATCTCCTCACGTCGTTCCTACACCAGATCCCTGCACCGCCCGAGTCGCCCGAGATCCCACTTCCAGCCTCTCTCGACGACATCCTGCGTGACGCTCCCAAGCTGCCAGCACACCCGTCTTTCGATTCGCTGGACCTCTCGATCGACCCATTCCTCGAAAAGACGTGTGATCTGCTCCTCGAGAGTATCGAATCCCACTATACCGACCTGAACAACCACCAATACTACCAGCGGCAGTTGACGCGCGAGCAATTCAAGATTACGCAGTGGCAAGCGAAGCGGAAGGCTGAAAATGCTGCGCGTCTGGCGGCCAAGCAGCAGCCGCTACCCGAGGACGAGTGGCAGAGACTGTTCAAGCTACCGCAGGAGCCTAGCCGGCTCGAGGGTATGCTCAACGCGAGGCAGGTGGAACAGTACAGCAAACAGGTGGACGGGTTCACAGCGACAATCAGTTCAAAGATGTTTGCTGTGAGGGGGAACTTGCTCCCCGAGTGATTGGAGGCTTCCGGACTGCGTGTGCGGTAACTTGGAAAGGTGGATTGGGGCGGTTGTGGCTGGAGTATCTCGACTGCATTAGGTCTGGCGTTCCGGGTCATGGGCATGTTTGTTAGCTTAGTTTCCGGGCCAGCCATGATACCTATTGCTCGGCGCGACGGACGGCTTTTCTCTAGACGATCGAGGCGGGAAGGGCCCCCCAAAAATAACGTAAGCCCGACTAGAGAGTGGCATGGATGGCCATAAGAACCTGCGCGTTTTGAAGTTCCTTAGGGCTTCGTTGTGTTTTCTACTGACGAGAACGGCGACTTTTTGGGCCCTTGAGCGCCCCTTTTCGATCTGCGAACCAAACCCCCAGAGTCCGGAGTTCTACGGACTCGGTGTCGGAGCGCACCAAAAGGGATGGAAACCGAGCGCCGATACTCGAGGGCGGTCCGAAGCACACGGAGGGGCTGGCGGCGGGGTATGCCGCCAAGAAAGGATTAGCCTAGCTCCTTTCTTTCTCGCCGACTGGTCCGTTTCAATTCTCTTCCTGTTCCTGTTCGGCCGCTTTTATTTCCACCCCTCGGGCCCCTCTCTTCTCGCTCTCTTTTCTTATTCCCGATCGCTCACTGCGTCTGCCAGAAGTAAGGGGGAGACATAATACGGCGGCATTTTCCATAGATTTCCTCGTAGCGTCTCTTGACTCCATATTCCTTCCTCTTCCGTTTTATTTTGCGTCTTCGATAGCTACCGGTGTCTCTCCTACGGCGATTATCTCGGATCCCTGCGACCAAACTGCAACCCCTCACCCCGCCGCCAAACTCCGCCCCTCCTTTTAAAAGTAAGCACCGGGCCCCGCTTCCCCCCTTCTGATCCTTCTCTGTCCACCGTCCTCTTGCCCTTCTCTCCCTTCCAACTTTTGGCCATTATTGTCCTGACGTTGCCATTTCCTCAGCAATCACCTCGCCGCCATCAGAATGTCTGCTCCCGCCCACACCTTCAAGGTCGCCGACCTGTCCCTTGCTGCCTTCGGGCGCAAGGAGATTGAGATGGCCGAGAATGAGATGCCTGGTCTCATGTCCACTCGGAAAAAGTATGCCGCCGACCAACCCCTCAAGGGTGCCCGTATCGCCGGCTGCTTGCACATGACAATCCAGACTGCCGTGCTGATCGAGACTCTCGTCGCTCTCGGCGCCGAGGTCACATGGACGTCGTGCAACATCTTCAGCACACAGGACCACGCCGCCGCTGCCATTGCCGCGGCCGGTGTCCCGGTCTTCGCCTGGAAGGGCGAGACGGAGGAGGAGTACAACTGGTGTCTGGAGCAGCAGCTTGTCGCCTTCAAGGACGGGAAGAAGCTCAACCTTATCCTGGACGACGGTGGTGACCTCACTCACCTTGTCCACACCAAGTATCCCGAGATGCTCAAGGACTGCTACGGCTTGTCCGAGGAGACGACCACGGGCGTGCACCACCTGTACCGCATGCTCAAGAAGGGCGAGCTGCTGGTTCCCGCCATCAACGTCAACGACTCGGTCACCAAGTCCAAGTTTGACAACCTCTACGGCTGCCGCGAGTCGCTGATTGATGGCATCAAGCGTGCTACGGACGTCATGATTGCCGGCAAGATTGCCGTTGTCGCCGGTTTTGGCGACGTCGGAAAGGGCTGCGCCATGGCGCTCCAAGGCATGGGTGCTCGGGTGCTCATCACCGAGATTGACCCCATCAACGCTCTCCAGGCCGCCATGGCGGGCTACGAGGTGACCACCATGGACAAGGCTTGCAAGGTTGGTCAGATCTTCGTCACGACCACCGGCTGCCGGGATATCCTGGTCGGCAAGCACTTCGAGGCGATGCCCAACGACGCCATCGTCTGCAGTAAGCTCCCATGCCCATTTCACTTTCTCGGTTTGCTGTTCCCGCCCGCTGACTTTGTTGCAGACATTGGCCATTTCGATGTCGAGATTGACGTTCCTTGGCTCAAGGCCAACGCCCAGTCTGTTCAGAACATCAAGCCCCAAGTCGACCGCTTCTTGATGAAGAACGGCCGTCACATCATCTTGCTTGCCGAGGGTCGCCTCGTCAACCTGGGTTGCGCTACTGGCCACAGCTCGTTCGTCATGTCATGCAGCTTCACCAACCAGGTGCTTGCCCAGATCATGCTGTTCAAGAACAACGACGAGGCGTTTGCCAAGAAGTACGTCGAGTTCGCCAAGAGTGGCAAGCTTGAGAAGAAGGTCTATGTTCTTCCCAAGATCCTCGACGAGGAAGTCGCCCGCCTCCACCTGGCTCACGTCAACGTTGAGCTTACTTCCTTGACCAACGTCCAGGCAGAGTATCTCGGCCTGGATGTGGAAGGTCCTTACAAGAGCGACCAGTACGTACCACTACTCATTCTGGCCGTCGTCTCTCCTCACTTGGCTTGTTGCTAACGACGTCATAGTTACCGCTACTAATCGTCTATATGCTGTATGTCCGCCCCTGCTGTAGCGTCGTAGCGGGGAGGGATATCCCTCTGTAGATCTTCAACATTTGGGGTCTTGACGGGATCGGCGGTATGTTGGGGGCATTTTATTTTCAGCGCATTGTTTTTCAACAGGCATGACTTGCATGGCACATAGGGTTCGGCTGGGCATAAAAAAGGGCAAGGGGGTGTGGTACACATTTTCAACAAAAGTACGGCGTTGGCTTTGGCTCATGATATCCCACCCACACCCACGGGAAGGCGTTTTAACAGAGCTTGTCATCTTAGTGCGCTGGAGCGCGCTTCTGGGGCTAGACAAGACTGGAAAGGGTACGGACCCGTCAACCGGGCCTTAGAGAAATACAGTGACGGCATAATTGAGATGCTCGTCTCCATTGGCAATATAGAACGTGGAATCGGTGCCTTTAGATACCGGGAAGCGCATCCGGCTGTCTTGGCCCTTGTCAGCAGTCCTCTCCTGACTACAACTAACTGCCGCGGAGAAGGTTATGGGCGTGCCTCGCCGTGGTAGGCTTCTCTGTCCTCTCATACGTAAGTGTGCGTGCATGTCCCGACCTATCATGGCCCGACAGGAGCACGTATGGCCAATTGCGGCAGTGGGGCCGCCGCCCCTAGGCAACGTAGAGAAGCAACACGGTTAACTCACCATATAGAGGGGCAAAGCTTTCTACACAGTCGTGTTGGGCAAGTGCTGTACAATACTCCCTCAACAAAGCTGAAAGATCCTTTCTTTCCAGTCGAGGCTGAGAAATTTCGCTCTCGTGTTTCCTTGTTTGATGAGGCCGACTATCAACATGGGATCGAACCAAGAGCTGCCAAAGGTCCTCCTGCTTGGCGTCATTGAACAGTGAGTCCCCATATTTTTAATCGCAGATCATCGCTTTGTCCATATCGCCGTGGCCGTCGTGTGGCCTTGTGTCCCTCTCCTCCCTCCCTGGGTCTCTCCTTCGGTGAGCAGGCTTGTCTGTTGCTAACATTACCGCATAGCGCACACTCAGCGTGGGCCTCTATCAGAGAGATCGCCGAGGTTCTGACGCCCAAGTCGACCAACCGGGCCGACTTCCTGGAGGAAGCAGCCTCGGGAGCTTTCGAAGGCTGCATTGCGGCTTATCGCACCTTTGACAGTTTTGAGGTGACGGGGAAGGTCGACGATGAGCTTCTAACGGCACTCCCGGCCTCCCTGCGCTTCATATGTCATAACGGAGCGGGCTATGACCAGGTGGACGTCCAAGCTTGCACTGCCCGTGGCGTCAGGGTCTCCAACACGCCCACGGCCGTCGACGACGCGACAGCCGACATTGGCATATTCCTTCTCCTGGGTGCGCTCCGCAACCTGGCCGTTGGCATGGCGTCGCTTCGAGCGGGTGAATGGCGCGGGAAGCCTCCCCCTGCTCTAG
Organism: Madurella mycetomatis; assembly: GCA_022530565.1. Lineage (NCBI taxonomy): Eukaryota > Fungi > Ascomycota > Sordariomycetes > Sordariales > Madurella > Madurella mycetomatis. The sequence continues at coordinate 4,585,858 of JAJTVB010000003.1, read as the reverse complement.
GTCATGATCCCCAGGGCAAAGTCCTGGGTATCTTGGGGATGGGCGGCATCGGCCGTAACATGGCAAGGAAGGCCTTGGCGTTTGGTATGAAGATCCGATACCATAACCGTACGAGGCTGGATCCCGGTTTGGAGAAGGACCTCGAGGCTGAATACGTCAGCTTCGACGAACTCTTGGGGAGAAGCGACGTCTTGAGCTTGAACCTGCCGCTAAATGTAAGAGAGAAGTCACCCCATCCCCCTTGTTACACGGGAAATTGACCGCGGAAACCGCGCCATAGCCGCATACTCGGCACATTATTTCCAGGCGGGAATTCGCAAAGATGAAGAAGGGTATTGTCATCGTCAACACAGCACGAGGGGCCGTCATAGATGAGGCCGCGCTTGTCGAGGCCCTCGATTCCGGACAGGTGGCCGCGGCCGGGCTCGACGTTTATGAACAGGAGCCGTCTATCCACCCGGGCCTGCTAGCCAATCCCCGCCTCCTACTCGTCCCGCATATGGGTACCTGGACTGTCGAGACCGAGACCAAGATGGAGGAGTGGTGAGTAATACCAAGGTTGATTACTCCATACTTCTTCCCTTCTTGCCTCTCTGGATACCAAAGAAGCAGTTGTGACTCGGCGTACGAGTGAAGCACTTACATCTCGGAACTACACCCAAAACGGCGCAGGTGGGAAAGAATGTGACTAACATGGTAAGCATAGGGCCATCAGCAACGTTCGCGCGGCGATTGAGTCGGGACGGCTGCGAAGTATCGTACCAGAACAGCGAGACATGTGAGCGAGGAAAGGAGAGGTACCCATGGCAAGCAACGCGAAGGCGAAGAAGGCTGCGAGCTAATGGCAGGTGGCCCCTTCCACCTCATTTCCTCCGTAAATATCAGTGAGCTTGATCAGTTGGTGATGGTTATAGTAGACATCGCCTAACGAGTTCCCCTTCGAGCCTGTGTCCGTGGTAAGACAGCGAGACGATCATGATGGAAGCCTGATGATGCAACAGTCCCGGTTCTAAGAACATCATGATAGTCTATATCCACGTCTAAGCTGGTGGTAGGACCACTGAAGAAGACACTGGCATCATCTACAGCGGAAGATAACGCAGACCAGATCCCCCATCAGGTCTGAAACTAAAGCGTTGAAGCTAGGTGGGTTACTTCTGGGGTGATACCAGCTGCAGAACCGGCACATTCGCATGGGTCAATGGACCATCAAGGCCAGATCCGAAAATCCGGAAGCCCAGCTAAACCCTGACATGGGCGATTCTTACCCTCCTGTCCATGATCCATGCCCACGTCGCTCTATAATGCGACTCAGCCCAGATGCATATATGATAGTGTACATGTACAAGCAGCTCGAATAGCGGCGCCCCAGTGCAGAGGGCCCTCGGTGGATCTCCAGCGCATTGGATCCGCGTCCTTTCGGCCAAAGATATGGCCTCCTATCTCCGGCCTCCGGCGACAGGTGCGTCAGCTCGTACCGACGCTAAAAATGTCGTATTATGTTGCATTGGCCCAAAGTACCCCTTCCTCACCGTCATGACCAATTCTTCCTCCCCGTACTAACGTTGACACCAGGCTTGACGAAGGCGCGGAATGCGAGGTCGGCGAAGCGACGGACTACATTAGTCGTCCCACCCGTCGATTTCGATTCGTCCCGAATGAATCTAGTTGCTACAGCAAGTTTGCTGCGCGAGTCTGACTCCTCCAAATGTGACGGCACATTCTGCTCGTTCCAAGTTGCGTCCCAGTGCGCCGTGTACTCCCTCAGCACGGCGATGCTGTAGAGGACATCCCGGTTTTCTCGGCCATCCAGCAGAGATCTCATCACGCTCAAACAGTCCTCTCTGGCCGAGACATGTGCGGGTTCGGGGGATGCATAAGCCAGGAGGAGGTACTTTGCTAGATGGTACCAAAATTCTAGCTCGTTCTTGCGTGATTGGTGGATGTTGGTCGTGGGAGGTGGTGAGAGAGGGTTACTTGCAAGTGTCTCGCCCGAGATGAGTGTCTCAAAAACGTGTAGACGACCGCGTGCCTCCCAGACGTCGTCCTCGGCGGGGACTGATTCCGGGGAACGTTGGGTTTGGGTAGAAGTAGCTGAGAGTGGAAGGCGGGCGAGCGACCAGATCACGTACGATTCGAGGTGCCTGGAGTGCACCATGTCCACCGGGTCGGTGCTCTTGATGGCGGATATGGTTTGGAGGAACGCAGCGAAGAGTGAAACGAGGGCGTTATCGTTGTGGAGCATGGCCGCAAGATATGCCGTCGTCGCCCGGTTCTTTGCAAAGTCGTACCACTGAGTTTCAAAAAAGAGGGTAAGGCCCGGGACGTAGACCTCGTAGTATAGCTTCGTGATCTCGTCAAGAGTCTCGGAGGGCGGGGGTGAGCTTGTCGCGAGCGGGGCCGAGACGCCCCCAAGGGCGATCAGCTCATCGACCTTCATCTTCTTTGCTGGAAAACTTGTATGAGCGGACGTGATCTCCCGCGACGGAGGTTGGGAAAGCGCAGACAGAATGGAAGGGGAGGATGGGATGCCACCTCGCAATTGGTTCGAGTCAGCAGTGGCCTGGTCTGCGCTTGTGACTGCGTTGGTCTGCTGGTATCGCGGTGGTGGCCGTGTGCCGGCGGCGCTGGGAGCGTCAGGGCCTTGCAGAGCCGGATCGATGGCAGTGGAGTAGTCGAAGCTCGGCTCGCTCTTGACGCTTTGCGGAGGCGTCGATACGCCGGCGTCGAATGCGACGCTCGACGAGAGGGGAGGCGGATAGGTTGTTTGATATGGATGCGGGGCGGAGGACGACGGTACGGTCGGTGTGGGCACAACGGCAGCGGAGGTGGAAGGCTGAGAGGTTGGCGCAGGCTGGATAGCTGCTGGGCCCTGTTGTTGCTTGAAGATAGGATCGTAGCCGAGACATTCGCGCTTCGATTTTTTGCAGTTGTTGCACGTCGGATGCGCCTCGTCGCACTACGTCGGAGACGACATTGGTTAGATTTAGGGGATGTCGGGATAAGAGAAGTGGCGGCGACTGAATCTGGCTGGATGGACAAGCGCCTCGTGAAGGAGGGGTAGCCAGGGGTTGGGGGAAGGGGGCTTTGGGTTTGGGTTTGTTTGGTGGTTTGTCGCGAGTAAAAAATGTACGAATCGTTGGAGCGGAAAATCCGGTCAAAGAATGAATGGCTTGCTCGCTTCGGCGTAGCTCCGAAGCCTAGCGAAGCGATCACAAGCGAAAAAGGCATAAAATCGACCCGAGAGGGTGGTTGCTTTCGCTCTCCAACCACAAACCCGGTCTGTTCGCCTAAACGCGTGCTGCCTGGCTCTCTGGACCAACGAGACGCAGCCAAACATGCAACTCGGGGACAAGGCAAAAATGTGTGTAAAACCGCAACAAGCGGCGACATAACGCAAGGAAGAAATGAACACTACGCACCTTTATCCTGCGTTTGCGGCATGTCAGACACCCAGTTTTTGTTCGTCTCTTGATCTCCTGCCATTCGTAACCGCAAACAGCTCATTGTCAGCAAGTTGGCTCAATCTACGGGCCTGAGGGGACTTTGTACTGCACTAGTACCTTTTTATGTCTTCCGCCGCTCAAGGCAATCCGTGGGTCATGGGCTAAGCTGGGAGCTAGGGCGAATCGCATCGCGTTGGGATCTGAGAGGCCGTACATATGGGCATGGGGATGGACGCCGTAATAGCCCATCGGCGGCGGGCCGGATACCGGCGCTATCGGGGGTGCCATGTGGGCGCCTAGAGGTAGCCCGTGCGGCGATTGGGCTTGTGACTGCCGGTGATCGAGGGTCCGCATGCTGGGGAGGGCGGTCGGGGTCGGCCGGTAGGGGTCGGCAGCCGGAGGTGCTTGCGGCGGGTATACGTAAGGCGATACGGGCGGCATGCCGGCGGGCGGGTAGGGTGCCGGGCTCGCGTACGTCACCGGTTGGCGAGGAGGGCCCGATGGTGGTTGGGTGTTGGACATGTCGGGTATTTTCAGCACCGGCGCGTCGCCGCCACCGTTCTGTGCTTCGTCCTGGATTCTGTGGATGCCTTGGATGGGGTCTACTGGGCCTGCAACCGACGCGTGAATGTTCGGCCTAGCGCTGATCGTCGAGACACCATCGGGTGTGCCCTTGCCGTCACCAACGCCGGGGCTGTGACCGCCACCGCCGCTGCCACTGTTCTTGACCAAATGCGCGCGCCTGTCGGTTGTCGGCGGGTCGTTGGAATGGGATACCTGGGGTGGCTGTTTACTCTGCAGCGCCTGTTGTTGATAATGCGCCTCGCCGTGGTGATGCTTCTCGAACGCGTCAAGATCTGGCTGCGAACGCGGCTCAACGGAAAGCAAGTCTAAAGACGACTGCAGTCGTAACGGGGTTGACTCGGGGGGTTGAGCCATGCTGGGAATTTAATTAGATTTTTTTATGGAGCCACGATTCCATGACCCTAAAAAAAAAAAAAAAAAAGCGACAAGGGGAGACAACGCGACCCTGGGCCGGGTTTCCTGCGTGGACTGACACCTGCCTGTTGTTGGTGTGGCTGCTCTTTCTCAAATTCAACGATAGCGGTGCACTACACACCGAGGTACTTTGGTACCTGGGATAGCGGGCCTGTGCGAGTTGCAAGCAATGCGCGCGCTTCGCTAGAGTGACATGGGCCGGCTTCGATTGCGGCGTTGTCCCTTCCCGGTAACTTTCCCGTCGCCATCTCAACCCAGGCCTTCCCCCCTGCCTTAAGTAACCTAACCGGTGGTACTGTAGACCGGTTCAATGTGGCCCTGGTCCCGCAACCACACATGCACGAACCCTGACCCCCTGGGCTCCAGCACCTCTCATTCCAGATGTGTATTGTACGACTACAACTCGCATCGGCGCGACCAAAGCTTGACGAGACTCAATCACCACTCCTTTTGTCCTTGGGAAGGCCAGCTGCCTCTGGCTACCATGCGCAGAGTGTGTGCCCCCTAACGGTTGGTCGGACCAACAGGCTGATTCGACCTCCCCTTGCTAGGATTGGCGAATATGGAAAATGAAGTGGGCCTCGAACCCGGGGGGCGGCAGAGGCATGAATTAACGATATGGGAAGAGGGAGGGTTGACATGCACGCCAAACAACCCCTCAGGCCGCCACGGCCCCCGAGAGGGTGTGGGCAACGTGCTTGTTCTGAAAAATGGCCAATTCACGATTTCCGTAGATCCAAGAGCCGATCTGTGTGATTGATGAATGTCGCCTATCTCTTCTGTCAATCCCCCTTGCCCGCTACATCTTGGAGCCGACACGGGCAGAAGCGAGCGAGGGCAGAGTGGAAGCGGGAGTGGGTCGTTTTGGCGGATCCTGGCGATGGCAGCCGAGATCAGAATGGATAAACGGAATGGCCCGTGCTTTGTGAACACAGCCACATCAAAGATGAGCAGAGTCTATGCCCAACCGATAGGCTGAGAAGCATTTGGATATCAAAGGTCTCGATGCCGCCGTTACGGCCTTAGGTCGACGGCCAGTCTCCCTCATTCGGTCTCAATCACCGTAGAAATTGGGGTGCGAACCGCGGTAGTCTAGGGAGCCCTTTCCGTAAGAGTGCGCGGGTCTGAGACGAAGGTACGGTAGCTCCGGTTAGCAAGCGCACGGTTTGCAATGAGTTTTGTCACCTACATGTTTATCGTCCCTGGCCGGAGTTTCGGCTATAAACCTCGGCGCCCAAAGCAGCGGCAAGTTGCATACCTGCTGTCTTGCACCCGAGTATCTCTCCGTCGCGGGGCAATCGGCTTGTATCCAAGGGAACGAACCCCCTATTCTCGACCTTCGCTGGTCTCTCGCAATTGGTGAGGTGGAACGTAGCGGTTCGTATCCGTCCACACCTGCGCACCGGCCCCTAGATCTTGTACAGTACATCCGTCCGCTCCTCCATGAGTTTCTACAAGGCAGGCCATTAAAGGGGCTTCGGTGAGAGCGAGAAGCGTTCATCCTTATTCCACCCGGCCGGCCCAGTTGGCCATCGAAGCATAACCCAGCTTGCATCCGTCCACCCTCTATCACAGCAACATTTTGTATCTGCATAATGGCCTCATCTCCTGCCCCCGGGGAGAACCATGCGCTAGACATTAACAGGTAAAGAACCGAGCAATGATGATATAGCCAGCAAGTCGAAGAAGGGGTCAGATCCTAAGTAGTCTGTCAAGTGCCGCGCGGACTAGACTGGCATCCAAAGATTAGACGACCACAAGCGCCAACCCGTTAGCCAGGCGCCATCTAGTATCACCTGATCCCCTGCCAGACTGACTACATGCTGCCAGCCGCAATGGAAGATTCGCAAATGCATCGAACATTGTCCCGCGAGACGGCAAGGGTGTTCCTCGTCCCCACCGCACGACCCGTTTATCCCAGATGAGACAGGACTATATGCAGCATGTGGCCGGCAGAAAGCCCTGATCTGCCCTACTGGTTTGCTCATCGCTGTCCAGCCCGGCCGCGCCCGGTCGTGTGCCCAGACCTCCTTATCGCCGGGAGTTCAGATGACGTTCAACCTCGGCCTCTGAACTCTGATCTGGCCGCCGTATGCTCTTTGTCGCTCTACCCCTCTGGTTCGGACTGGGCGAGGCTTGACGCCTGCGGCTCAGGCCAACAGTGAACCCTCTTGCCCCCACTTCACGTGCAACCGGGCCGGCCTGCACTCGGCCCTGATCTTGACAGCCTAGGTGTCTAACCTGGCTGCGCCTCTGTTCTGCATAGGCATGTATTTGGGTACACAGCTGTCCGGCTCTCTCTGACCCCCAGGCATGCAGTGTGATGGCTGCAGCGGCGGCGCCACGATACGATGGATATTATCCGCCCCTGGGCCGCATCTTGGGCGGCCATTTACCCTCCATGCCCCTGGGCCTGACGCGAGTGTTCTGGACGACCCCTTGGCTTGTCGTTCCCCCTTCTCATCCATCTTCCCCCTCAATCTAGCCGCTGGTAATTGAATGGCCCAGGAACAGAGCCGTGGCTGAATTGCCTGCATTTCCCACATCTCTTCGCCCTGGGTGACGGGAAGCACTTTGGCGGACCGGAGTACTATGGTAGCAATTCCTGTTATTTCGGCCATGTGGACAAGGGTCTCGGCCAAATTGCTGGGTTTTTGGCTGATTTCAATGTGGCAGTTTAGGCTTTACTGGCCGCCCTGCCTCGCTTCTAGCTACCTGGTGATACCCAAGACTCTGAGCCGCGCCAAGGCGCGCTTCGACGTCTGCTTTCTGTCTCGTGCATATGCGCCGGAATTCGAGAATCGGAAGACGAGGTAGAAGGTGCTCTGTTATGCTAGGCCGAAAATGCAACATTGACTCTGCTACCTGGAAACCTTGTTCGGAGCTTCACTCGCCAGGAGCGATCCAGAGGACAGATGTCGATTCAAGGACTGCTCTCCCAGGTTGCCTTGATGGATATGCAAGGTAACGGTAGCGATGTGGAGACCCTGGTCCAATCGGTCCGGCTTCGCGGCCCGGTAAGGCAGAAACGACCGGAGGCTCGCCAAGCAGCCCGCCCAGAGCAGTCAAATCGGCTCCCCTTGGTTCGCCGTGATATGACGGTCATGAATCCCTTCGGTGCGAGTTAGGTTCTGGTGGCCCTAACGTCTACGTGTCTACTTGGTAGCAACACAAATGTGGATGACATGTTTTGAGGTTTCAATGGATCGCTTTTGTCGTGCTAAACCGTCAGAGACGTCCGAAGAAATCCCTACCCCCACAATCATGTTTCCCGTCGGTCGAGGGTGCCCGGCTGGCCGTTCATAGGGTAGTTAGTTTGAGGCACACCTCAGCACCACTCCATGCTGCAAGAACCAGATGTACGCAACAATGGATCGTCTTCAGCCTCCTTGACTCCTCTCGTTCTTGTTCAATTTTTGTTTTGTATGTTGCAGAATCCTTTTCTTTTTCTTTTCTTTTCTTTTCTTTTCTTTTCTTCTTTTTTTTCTTTGAGAACGATGGATATGGCAAGCCGCTGGTAGCTTTTCTCCTTCGACCTTTGGCGGATGTATACTTTCCTCGCAAGTCTCGTGGTCAAGCCTGGCTCCTGAAGGATGCTCAGGTACCCAGACATAAAGCACACGTCCTGAAGGCACGTATGCATGGCCGTTTAATTGACGCTTCGGAGTGACTCCGGTGGATTTGTTTATAATTGTAACCCGACCAGCGCCTGGACGCTATGTTTTTGTGTAGCGATAGATGTGTCGAAGCCGGGAGTCGCGCTTTCCGAATCACGTTGGCAGATTCTCTGCCATCGGGGACAAGTGACGGATAAGCGGAGCAAACCTGGAAGCTGAAGGCGGAGGCTTGGTGGTTGAAGAGGATAACGGAGAGTGCCGCTGATCGGATGGTTTTCGGTGTTTAGGTGGAAGCTGAAGTCATTGACCAATGGGAGGGTATTATAGGCACTGCTATAGTGGGCCTGCCGCTACTGCGAGCCATGACGCCATGCTCTTGGTCTTCCCAAACCCGGCGCATTTTTGTGACACAAACTGCCACAGCTGGTCAGGACAAGAGCGCTCCCGCGCTTTTGATATATCGCGTATTTCATGTGATCCCAGAAAACCGGCACACTGGCGGGCATCTTGTGGACGACTTCGGCGGCTCCGTCTCGAGACGCTGCGATGCTGGCAAAGACTGCAGAGCGCCCAATATCTGACGCGATGACCCAGTCTTCCGCTTTGCCACCTCTCACCCCTCAATTCTGTTTCTCAACAACTGCTCTCCGCGGTATGCATGGCCTCCCAGCTACACTCCCCTTGCCGGCACCGCCGTTCGGTTGACCATACAGCAGATTTCTTGCGAATATCGCGGAGCTCAGTCGACGATACCATAACGCAGAACCTGAATGCTCTAGCGACGCCGGCGAGGGCAGGGTTTGACCCGACCTCAACGTCGCGTCTCGGTGCGCGATCCCCCACCCATCAGATCGACGCAGTGTCATGCGAGGCATTCAAGAACAGAGTTCTCTTCCCATCATGGCAGGCCCGCTCAGACGTCCTGAGCTACTGCTCGTTGGTTGCCACGAGCCCCGACCCAGATGACCCGGAGATGGCGCTGAGAGAGGCCGAAAAGGAGAGAGATCGGGAACGGGTTGTCAACGAGCGGCTTGACCCGTATTCGGCACGGTTCTTCCCCCGTGAGGCCCGTACCGAACAGCTGGCCATGATCGTCCGGCAGGAGATGGGGGTAGAAAACATAGTCAGGGCTAGGACTTGGGACATCGTTCGACAGAGATGCGGCGACTCTACTCATACCCCTTGGCAAGATGCACTGGCGGAATGGAGAAAGTCTAGAGGCCCATCTGAAGTGCGCCGGTGAGAGCAGGAACGGGAATCCGCACGCATGCACATGTACTGGTACCGGCCCGTGACACTTGTAATTCTAGGCGTGATTAATGAACAGAACCGCACCGACGGCTCATCCTTACAGCCCGGTTGGGTACTACGCCCGGGCCCATCCTGACGTCTCGACGCTGCCGACAGCCCTCTAGATACATCGTGGTATCGCATACTTTATAGTATCCCGCTTGCCAAGGACGGGAGCTTGCACAGGGTCGCTCCCGAGAGGCCCGAGTCCCGGTCGCTCGTGGTGGGGCTCAGCACCTCTTGTCCCGCCAAGCCCTGAAATCCAATCCCGCTCCCGCAATCTGCGAAGTGCAACACTAACCGTCGATAGGACGACCACTCGAATCGAACGCCGCCGCAAACGCTGCCTGATCCACCGCGAGCCGAGTCGGCTGTTGAGCCAAGGTTGGGTCTTGTAAGCGTCCAACAACGTACCGCGTCTGCGTTACGCTCTTGTGGCGCTATTGTCAAGCTCGAGCCGCCACAACAATCGTCCCGCACCCAACCACTTGCCCTCAGCATCTGATCTTTAGGACATTGTTATTCCACCGCGCAGCGAAAAGTCGCTCAGTATCCGCACGGGCCCAACCGTGATTCTGGATCCTTTCCTGCCTTCCGATCGCCGCATTGCTTCCAGCGCCAGCTTGGTCACACCCACCGTCGGAGCCCCGCAATTCGATCCCGATGCCGCAAACGCTCAGTACGAGAGAGGCCAACCTCTTTCGTACCGTCATCCGCCACTATGAAGACAAGCAGTACAAGCGCGGCCTGAAGGCTGCCGAGCAGATCCTTAAGAAGAACCCCAAGCATGGAGACACAATGTCGATGAAGGCTCTGATCCTCAACGCCCAGGGCAAGACGGAGGAAGCATTTGCCTTGGCCAAGGAGGCCTTGACGATCGACATGAAGTCTTACATTTGCTGGCACGTTTACGGGATCCTCTACCGCACCAACAAGAACTTTGACGAGGCCATCAAGGCCTACAAGTTCGCCCTGAAGCTCGAGCCCGACTCGCACCAGATCCAGCGTGACCTGGCAATCTTGCAGATCCAGATGCGCGACTATCAGGGGTACATCCAGAGCAGATTCGTAATGCTCAAGGCGAGACCCCACCTGCGCCAGAACTGGACTGCCCTCGCCATTGCCTATCAACTCGACGGCAATCTCCAGCAGGCTGAGAACATCCTGACCACTTACGAAAAGTCCGTCACCACCACGCCCCTGAAGACCGACTTTGAAAACTCGGAAGCACTCTTGTACAAGAACTCGATTATTGCTGAGATGGGCGAGACCAAGCGAGCACTGGAGCACCTCGAGACCGACTGCAAGAACTGTCTGGACCGGTTGGCGGTTATGGAACTGAGAGCACGCTACCTCGCACAACTCGGCCGGAATGAGGATGCCGCAAAGGCGTACCGGGCTTTATTGGACAGAAATTCTGAACACCCGGAGTATTACAAAGGCTTGGTCGAGGCGCTGGGCATTTCCGCAGACGACGAAGCCGCCCTGAAAGGCGTTTACGACGGGTACGCTGCTAAATACCCCCGCAGTGATGCCGCAAAGCGTCTTCCTCTGGACTTTTTGACCGGTAGGAACACCCTACTTGGCTGTTCTGACTCAAACTATTGCTGACCGAGATTCCCAGGCGACGGCTTCCGCGCGGCTAGTAAGGCGTACTTGACCCTCATGTTCGATAAGGGCGTGCCCTCCACGTTTGCCAACTTGAAGCATCTGTACTCGGACCCGTTCAAGCAGGATACTTTGCCAGTTCTGGCCGAGGAGTATCTTGGAGAACACAGCAGTAACCCAGACGCTGAGGGTGGGGCGAATGGGGATAGCTCTAAGGGCAAAGGAGCAGCTCTCTACTTCTTGGCTCAGCACTACGATTACCACATGTCTCGTGACCTCGCCCGCGCCACCGAATTTGTCGAGAAGGCGATCGAGCTCGACCCTAAGAACGTCGACTTCCACATGACCAAGGCCAGGATACTCAAACACAAAGACGAGACGGGAAAGGCCGCAGCGGCGATGGATCACGCCCGGTCGCTCGACACCAAGGACCGCTACATCAACTCCAAGGCTGCAAAATACCAGCTACGGAACAACGAGAACGAGAAGGCGCTAGCGACCATGGGCCTTTTTACAAGGGCAGAGACGGTTGGCGGCCCTCTGGCCGATCTCACCGATATGCAGTGCATTTGGTTCCTGACCGAGGACGGTGAAGCATGGCAGCGGCGGGGTAATGTTGGTCTAGCTCTCAAACGCTATCATACCGTGTTCAACATTTTCGATATCTGGCAAGAGGACCAGTTTGACTTTCACAGCTTCTCGCTCAGGAAGGGCCAGATTCGCGCCTATGTCGACATGGTGCGCTGGGAGGACCGGCTACGGGAGCACCCCTTTTACTTCAGGGCGGCCCTAGATGCGGTCAACCTCTACCTTTCCATGCACGACAAGCCTCAGGGTGCTAACGGTGCTAACGGCATCGAGGGCATGTCTGCGAATGGGGAGGATGCCGCCGAGCGGAAGAAGGCGGCTAAGAAGGCCAAAAAGGAGGCGCAAAAGGCTGAACGGGAAGCGGCTGAGAAGGCTGCTAAACAGGATCCCAACAAAGCTGGCTCCCAGAAGGGCAGGGATGGGGAGGAAGCGAAAAAGAAGGATGATGACCCAACCGGGGCGAAGCTGGCCGCAACTACGGATCCGCTCGGCGACGCCATGAAGTTCTTGGGCCCTCTACTTCAGTTTAGCCCGAGGAACATCGAAGGCCAGATCGCCGGCTTCGAGGTTTACATTCGCAGGAGTGAGTTAATCAAGTTGCAATCAAAACGCTAGCATGGCCGTGTGTAACTGATGATGCCCTTTTCTAGACAAATACCTCCTGGCCCTCCGCTGCCTGAAGGCGGCGCTTGCTCTTGACAAGGGCCACCCCAAAGTCGAGGAGCAGGCGGCCAGATTGCGGAAGGCCATCGGTGGCGCTGTGGATTCGCTCGCGCCCAAGCTGCAAGAAGTCATCAAACCGGAACTCGCTGCTGTCCCGGGAGCCTAGGCACCCCCAAGCCATGAGAGGAATGGCACGAGTGGTTTTATGGGTTAGAGAGCATAAACGCTACACCCCGGAAAACCGCGAGTGAGGCTTCTTCGTTAGAAAAAGGCGGCGTTGTACGAAGAGTACAGTTATGTAGACGGGCAGCATGGATGGATGGTGTTTGCTCGTACGGAAAAGCTTTCTGTTTCTTCCCGCTAGCTATTGGCGATTGCAGAGTGATCACTTGCCTCCTAGATGCCTCATGGGTGCTCTCCTGGATTCGCTACGACTGAGGTGACGAGAGGATGTGGTTAGACGCTATTTACGTAGCAAGGCTGGAAGTATGTAAGATTGATCTATTTCCAGAACGAGTTGGGTTTAAAAACAAACTCGAGAGAGTACATTGCTTTTGGACAGGAGGCATGCCAAGCCCTGGTATCGCACATCAAAAGACGGAGCTACTGCACTTCCCGCACCACGGTATTCACCGCTTTGGCGAAGTAGCCAACATTCCTCGTGTTCAAACCAGCCATGCTGATACGCCCGTTCTTGGTCATGTAGATGTGGAAATCTGACCGGAGCTTGAGGACCTGCGCTTCGCTCAGGCCCGTGAAGCTGAACATGCCGATCTGGTCTGTGATGTGGTTCCACTGGCCGGGCGTCTGGAGTTCCTCGAGTTTGGACCGTAGCGCCTCCCGCATGGCGATGATGCGGCCTGACATGGTCCGGAGGTTGTCCTGCCACTCGGCGAAGAGGGCCGCGTCGTTGAGGATGATGGACGCGATGCGGGCGCCATAGATGGGCGGGTTGCTGATCTCGGAGCGCTGTAGAATGGCGAGCTGCGAGGCAACCCGCGCCGTGATGTCGGCCGCGCCGGGCAACGGCGGCGCCACAAAGTGGAAGCATCCAGCACGCTGGCCATAGAGGCCAAAGTTCTTGGCGAAGGACTGCGCGATCACCAGCTCGAAGCCCTGCTCGACAAAGAGCCGGATCGCGCCGGCGTCACGGTCCAGGTCGCCCGAGGCAAAGCCCTGGTAGGCCGTGTCGAAGAAGGGGAAGTGCTTCTTCTCCTTCATTAGCGCGGCAATTTCGCGCCATTGCCCGGGGGTAGGGTCGACGCCCGTCGGGTTGTGAGCACAGGCATGCAGGAGGATGATGCTGCCGTTGGGTGCATCCGCCAACGCTTGCTTCATCCCCTCGATATCCAGGCCCTTGGTCTCCTTGTGGAAATAGGGGTAGGTAGCGATCGGCAGGCCGACATTGGTGAAGATCTGGTGGTGGTTCGCCCAGGTCGGGTTGCTGACGTAGACGGTGCGGTTCGTGCCATTAATCTTGTAGAACTTGGCTAGGAAGAGAGCGCCCAGGTGCACGGCGCCGGTCCCGGAGATGGTCTGCACTGAAGCCACGCGCTTCTCTGAGATGGCGGGCGCCGAGTTCCCCAGCAGAAGTTCGGCGGCCTTGCTGGTGAGAGACGCAAGACCGGCGATGGGAAGATATTCGTGGTTTGCTTCAGGGTCATTGCGCAGAATCTCATCCGCCTGGGGTCCCTGGGTGTTAGCGAACCAAGCTTCCCAGGTTTTGTGCGGGGGAGGGGTTGGGGATGGCGGGGTGCGAGAAAAAGCTGGGGGAAGGACTTGGATGGTTCAGGAGACGGAATGGGCTCGACAATCAATTAGTTGCCCACCTTCTTGACCACAGGCAAAACCCATGGCTTCGCGTTGTCGTCTCGATACGCACCAATTCCCTGCAATGAAACCGGGTCAGCATAGTCTTGAGAAGACAGACCGGCAAATCGTGGGATGACCAAGAAGCTGCCACGCACCAAATCAACCTTGTTGGGACTCGGGTCGGCCTTGTATGCCCTCATCAGCCCAAAGAGGGGGTCCTCAGGTGCCTGAGGGACCGCCTCAGCGGGGAAGCTCGTTATCGATGGCGACGTCATGTGGTTTGCGATGCTCTGTAGTCGGGATATGGGGGAGGAACTGGAGGGTGATGAGGAGGGTGCGGTGCGACGAGGTGAATCAGGTGCCATTTTTTAATGCCTGTTTCGCAGCTGGTTCCGGTCTCGTTTCTTGTCTCCCTGCACTGCGACAATGCTACAACTCCAACGGTAGGGCCGGCGGTACAGCCCGTAGTCCCGTAGTCTGACAACGCCGACAGCGGACAGCTTGACCCCTTGTGGTGATTCGATCCCGCGTGTAGCCGCCTCTCTTCGTTTAGTCTGACCCGGCACAGAGCGGCGAATAGCAGGCGCCAGAATGCAGGGCCACAGCGCGATTCATGCAAGGTAGCCGTTCGATTCACGGTCCAAATCAAGCACTATGGAACCAAGGTAGACGCAGGGGCAGTGACGTTGCCGCAAAGCTGGAGCAAGGATGGGATTTGATGGAATGATAACGTGATGATTCGAGAGAAAGAAGGAGATAATTGGTCTTCTAGCGAGAACAAGTAAGTAGGGAGCTCAAGTTTGTATGTATTCCGGCAAGCAAAGGTTATGAGGTCAGTCCGCAACTGTCAGGGTGCATGTGAAGCCGGGCGACGGCCGAGTCACGCCGAGGCAACTTTTACTGGAAGCCAAAACGCCCTGATTTCTTAAAATGCCATACCACGCTCTTGGGTATCTGAAATGCAGTCATGGAATGTTCAAGAGGCGAATCTGCTCCAACACAGCCCAGAGAGCAAAGCTTGCATGCTCCATGTGTTCCAGCAGCTCCAGTAGAACCTCATGCGATTACCTGATGACAGCACCACGAGACGCACGAATCTTTGGTTCCTCGACACTTGACCAGCAGAATTGCCCGGGAAAGCCTAGCAGCTCGGTCACCAGAGCTCTACCTTCCCGAATAGGCATAGCTTTACATAACCATAACTCGGATCCTCTTGTCCTGATACACAACCCGACTAGCCGGCGGTGCCCCATGCAAGGTACAGGATGCAGAGAGCACGGAGTCAGGACCGACTACTGGGACCGCAAAGGAAGGGCGAAGCGGAAGCAGACCGTTAGAAAATAGAACAATAAAAAAAAAAACCCTGTTGGCTTTCCTTAGGGCCACCACCCTCAACTTTAGCCTCGGGGGCCGAGGTCATTGACCGTTGACATGAGGTAATGATGCAACGGGCTTAGTGGACTTTACCCGGCTATTTGAACCGGTCATACGCTACGTTAGCATGCGGTCCTCAACTGGTTCTACTTCTGAAACGCTGTACCAACTCCCCAGCATCCTGTTTCTCATGGAAGGTACCTCTTATTGGTGCGCATTCGCAAAGGATGGTGCCAGGGGTTCGCCGAGGGAACGCAACAGCTTCAACCAGCTCCCTCAGGCATCTGAATAAGCTTGAGGTGGGCCCGCAAGCTGCCCTAGAAACAGGGCAGTTTGCGAGTGGTTGAGAACCGCGGCGCCACCGCTACCATAGCCCTCGCTGTCTCTGTGGCTCCAAGTGCGGCGGAAGCTGAGCAGTGTTGAGGCGGCCAATCAAGGCTGACTTGGTTCGGGTTATTCTGTTCGCCTTGTTAATCAATCAGCGCATGCAGCCGACACCTATCGACAGGGGGGATTTTCTGCCGGGCGGACAAGATTTCAGCATATCTGCGCAGCAATCTCCTCGTCCCAAATCAAGCCCCTCAACTAACAATCCGTAACGACTCACAACGTTCGCATATTTGGAACGTCACCCACCTAAGATACCAGACTCTTGCGCCAATTCTACGGAATCAGCGTATTCCGAAAGGAAAAGAAGAAGAAAAAAGAAAACAAAATGGCCTCTCAAGAGAGGGGTATGCCCTTCATAAAGAACCTCGCCTCGAGCGGTCCGTGTGCCCCTCCCCTTCCTCCCCTCACAACCCGAATATATATAAAAAGAAAAAAAAAACCAAAAAAAAACCAAAAAAAACAAACAGGAGAGATGGAATTGGCTTACTGACGATCGTCACTCTAAACCCAAAACAGACCGCAAAATCCGCACCTCAGCCCTCAGCTCCCTCCACACCTTCCTCTCGGCGCGGCAGGTCGCCTCGTCCCTCGCACCGCTCGACGTGCTCAAGTTGTGGAAGGGCCTCTTCTACGCACTGTGGATGTGCGACCGGCCCCTGCCGCAGCAGGCGCTCTGCGCCGAGCTGGCCGACCTCATCTACGTCCTCCCATCCGGCGGCAACGGCGCCCCCGCGGAAGCGGTGGTGACGACCTGGCTGCGGGGGTTCTGGGCCACCATGGCGCGCGAGTGGACGGGCATCGACGTGCTGCGCATGGAAAAGTTCTTGCTGCTGGTCAGGCGGGTGGTGGGCGCCGGGTTCAAGTGGATGAGGAGGGAGGATGGGAGGCAAGGTGAGGGGGATGGGGAAGGTCGGTGGGATGGGGTGAGAGTGGATGCGGTGTTGGGGCAGTTAGGGGAGTGGCCGTTTGCGCTCGACGACGAGGCGCGGATAGGGCTGCGGATGCAGCAACAGCAGCAGGGTGCGGAACAGGACGCGCTGATACCGCAGACGATACCGGTGGGGTTGAGGTTGCATGTGCTGGATGTTTGGGTCGATGAGGCGGAGAAGGTGGGGTTGCTGGAAGACGGCGATGAGGAGGCGGCCCGGATCGTTCAGAGGATTTCGGATCTGGTGGATGCGCTTGAGCAGGCGACGACAAGGCCGGCAGTGCGGATCAGATCGAAGGATTCGCTCTCCGATGAGCGTCTTCCGGGGAACAAGAAACCCCCTAGTGAGGCACGGGAAGACCAAAATACGGACGACGGGCCGGGGGACGATGGGAGTTGGGATGGCTTCGATGATTAGACAGAACCCCAATGCATTCCGGTGTTTAAGTACGTCTATTGCTCCCCTACCGGTCGAGCCCTCCCTGGCACTATCGGCGCCTCGACCGGCTAATATGCAACGCGGATACGGAGTAATATACAAATCAATACTGTACACAAAATGTGCTGTGCTTGACAACCTGACAAGGCCCGCCGAAGCCCTGGCGACCCGACTTCTCTCAACGCCCTCTTGCTGGCTTGGTTTCCAAGAAAGTTATTGTTTCGAACCACCTCAGAAGTGCATGGCCCCGTGCAGTGGTGTTCCGTGAGCGGGATACAAGGCAAAGCAGACAGCGTTGACCGGCCGTCTGGTACTTGTGCCAACGATCCAACGCAAGCGCCACGCGGCTCCGCCCTGGCTGTTCGGATTCCCTGCGGGACGGCAATCAAGCCAAGAGCCTCTCGCTGGTGGTGACAGCATCCCAATTACGTGGGCCCGGTGCCTCGAACGCGCCTTTCTTGGAGAGGGTGAGGCCGAGCCCCCGGTGGACCTCGGCCTGGAATGGCTCAAAGGGAATTGCCTCGCCGTCGATGCTGATGTATCCCGTCTCCTGGTTGCGAGGGGTGATGCGATACGCGGAAACCTTGCGGTATGTTACAAGTGGGTTGTCGAAGAAGTGGCCGGACTCGACCGACATCTGTAGCCCGATGGATTTCAAAGGTGGTATATCGCCGTCAATGGTGATTAGATCCATGAGACCGTCGTTGGCAAGAGCGGCCGAGAAGAAGTTGGCGTCGGGTGCCATGTAGGCCATCTGAGCGCTCAGTTAGAGAAAGCCGAGGGAGAGTGGGGGTTAGAGGGGCGGACTTACATTGCCACAATAGAAGCTGCCAAGCTTGTCGTGAGGAACAGTTTCCCACCCGTCGGGCAGCTTGTCTAGAACGGTGCCGTACTTCAACGGCGGAAGGCCCAGACCATTGTCGCCATCCGTGGAATTAGGTGTGGGGGATGACACGCGCGACTGCTCGTCGCTCAGGTTGGGGTGTTGGCCGTTGCGGTCCCGCGACTGGTCACGGCTGCCGGAGCTCTCTGAGCCGGCCTGTGCAAGCTGCTGTCGATAGTGCATCTTCACGTCGTCCTTGTGATCAATCTCGACCTTTACGGCAATATCGCATGGGTATGTCCTTTTCTGTAATACCAGTTTCATAAAGCCGTAGGTAAAGCGCGTGGGCCCCATCCACCGTAGGTGCTCGGTCCCAAGGTCTACCTCGGCAATCATGCCCAATGCCTGGCTGAGGAAGCTGATGGTCCGTCGGTTCCCATGCGTGATGCTGACCAAGTCCAGCGGAGTGGGCACGCCCTTGACAATGGCCAAGGCCGCAAGGCTTGGCCGGTGAGTTCCGTACAAGTTGCAGCTCATTGCGTTGCCGGAGCCGCAGGGGATGTGGCACACGGCGATCTTGGACAGAGCACGGCGGGCGTCGGGGCGCTTGGCGAGACCGTTGAACACTTCATGGGGCAGCCCGTCTCCGGAGCAGGGGATCGCGATGTCGTAGTCATCGATGTTTAACTCCTGAGCCAGATCGACGGCTTCGCCCGAGTAAGTGGTCTTCACGACGGTCAGGGGCATGCGCGCCGCCTCAAAGATGGGCCTCGCCTGCGTCTCCCATATCCTGTCGGCACCGCCGGGGCCAGCATGGGGGTTGACAAGGACCCACGCGCGCTTGCGCCGAGCCGCGCTGCTGTATGAGCGTTCCAGAAGGCGCTCGACCCACGGCGCGACTTGGTCGCCAACACCGGCAGGCGTTTGCTCAACGGCAAGCTCTGGGATGGCGAACTTGGCATTGCGGACGACTAGATAGTCAGTGCTCTCCTGGTCGGCATAGTCGATTGTGAGCCACCTGCGGTCGTCGGTGGTCTCAGCCCAAAGGATGTTATAGTAGGGGATACTGCCTTTGCTCGCTGGGTTTGGGGGGGAGCGGTTAGTCGGGCAAAACCTGTCACTTGGTCCTTGCGACGCCCTCACCTGGAGCCGGAATGCAGAAGCATGAACGGCCACGTTTGGTGGCAAGCTGGCCTGCAAATGGTCAGCGGAAATGGACACGAGTATCGGCGGCCAGGCCATTTCTGCGGCTCGAGACTTACCAGAGAGGAGCAGAGCATCCTGGCCGAGAGTGAGTGTTACGCCTGGCGAGAGGACGAGCACGCTATCGGTAACATCACGGACGGCATCAGCGCCGCTCTCGGGAGCCTGTGGCCGTCCCGGCTTGGCCGAAACCGCAGGCGCGTCCGAGGTCATTTGTCGCGTTGTCAGCTGCAGCGGCTGACAGCTGCTGGGGATGTGATTCGCGCGTCGAGAAGCTGCATGTGATGGTGCGCGGCACCCAAGGCACCGAGCGAGCTTGAGTTGAAAATCCTGCTCACCAGCGAGATAGATGGTGTCAAGGTTCCCGAGCTCGACCTTGCGTATTCGTTATGTATACGCCGTTCCGAACACGGTAAACAGCCACCCTGACGCTTGGTGGGCATCGGATGCAACGGAAGGTTGCGGGGACCTTGCCTGTTGTTCCTGACACTATTAACAAAGGGCCCCTGACAACGTGCCAAATTTCTCTAACAATTCGGCTCGCACTATAATGTGCCGTACTCGAGCGCAAAATCCGAGAATGGCTCATTCCCGTCAGCATCAGCCTCGTGTCACAGATAGCAGGCTCTATAACCACCCCCAACGGGGAATTCTAGGTGATGATTGGTATCGTCCATTGGACCTCTCAATGTGCGGGTTGTTCGCGCGGTAACGTTGCGTCTGAGCTGCGCTTTTTTTTTTTTTTTTTTTTTTCTCCTTGAATCCCAATGTCCTGCCCACTTAGTCCAGACGCTCGATGGGCAATATCTAAAATTCTACGGTATATCCGGCGCCTGTCGTATATTTGCTGGGAACTAGGCAGGTCGCCTACACAGTAGCAGCGGCTGTATCCGACACTGATGCCGGTCCGCGCTCTTTGCTAGATCTGGCGTACTGTCTTCTGAGGTGTGGGGTAATTGCTAGGGATGCGGCCTTATATGATGAAATCCCACAAGACCAGGAGGGTGCAAAGTCCTGCAGCAGCGAAGAAGGTGTAGCGGGCTGGGCTGGCTCTGCCGACGCTCTTTTTCAGTTCTTTGTTCCCTTTGCCGATGCCCTCCGTCGTCTCGAATGAGTCGGCAACCAATTGATCAATGTGCGCCGACTGCGTGGCCAGGTTGCTGACGAGCAGATTCTGAAGCTCAGCGATCTCGATGAGGGAGCTCTCGGCGGTCCTACAGCACGGTTAGAGACGGGCCACGACCATACGATAATACCTTGACAGTGCAAACTTGCCGGACTTTGTCCAGGGTGCTCTCAAGATGTTTGAGCATGTCCTGGTTACCCTTCTCAAACATCTGCACTTGGTCCTCGGTGAGGCTATCCGCCATCGGTTTCTTGTTCCCTTCTGCCTCCGGTGGCAAGCCAGTGCCGCTGGCGCCCAGGCCCGTGGGAAGCTTAGCTGTGCTTGTGTTGGTAGTTTCGTGGGCGGCTGCGGGAGGGACCCTGGCCTTCGCCAATACGCTCCTGTTCTTCTCCATCTCCCTGGTCAAGCGCGTCTCCATCATGCGCTGCTGTGTCCGCGCCGTTTCCTGCAGACGTGTCCTCAAAAACCAAATGACGCTCTCCCGGTGCACCCCTAGTTGCCGCGCCGCGGCTTCAAGACTAGATTGTTCGCTGCTCTTCCCCGAGCCGCCGGTGGCCCAGGAGCCCAATACACCAAGACCCCGCGACAGGCGCTTCCGGAGCAGCGCCGCCTCGGTGTTTTGCCGCAATTGCTCGGCATCTTCGAGAGCGCGGATGCGGGCATTGAGGTCGCGCAGTGTCATCTTCGCATTTGCGTCAATTTCCTCCCGATCACGGTCCGTAAGGTGGACGGACTGTGGGGGGGCCGAGCGGGATGCGGGAGCGCGAAGGTGCGTTTTCCGCGGCGCGGCAGTCGAGAGGTATGCCTGGCGCAGATTGAGGAGCTCGCCATGTAAGCGCGCGACGAGGGAGTTCTAAGAAATACGAAAGTGTTAGCTCGGGACCGTGGTGACAGGCAGGAACGGCGAGAGCGAGACGTACTATCCGATAGGCCTCTTTGAGGAACTCGTCGGCCGTGTCTAGGCTAAAGGCCTTCGTCGAGGGAGCCTCATGGCCTTTCAAGAGGCTGTTAAACGATGCCGTTAGGTCGGCCATGTCGTGGATCCGTCAATTGCTGGCGACAAACCTCCCGGTCGCGAGGTGTTCCAGTCAGTCAAAAGTCGACGAAGACGTGGCTGATTGCTCAATGACGATAGTGGTGTGTGGCTGAACTTGTGGCTAATGGTGGCTGGTTGGCTGCTCCCCGGTTGATGCGTGGAATCCGTCCGCTAAAGCTCCACCCGACATGCGTCTCGTCCGGGACCTTCGGCAGTTGCTACCCCACCTTCCTTTCTCTTCCCGAACATATGACGAGATGCCGGTGCCGGCGCCGGCGCTAGCCGTCCAGCAAGCCCGCTGAGAGAGATGTTCCTTTGCAAGCAGCCGCCGATACCGCAATGCGGCCCCGGCCCGTGATCAACCTGTCCAGCCCTGTTGCGGTTTCCCCCGCTGCTTCTGCCTGTGCTCGTCGAAGTTTTGGCATGGCTCCTTTGTGTCCGGCTTATTCCCCACATCAACAGGTTGGCTACTGTGTACAGGTTGAGAAAACTTGATGCTCTCTGCACGTCGCTTGATCCCGATTTGGCTCGCCGATGGCATTTAAGTCCCAGGCTGGTCTCGGGGGCTCCCCAAGCCGGTCACACCTTGTAGCTAGTGCTGTCTTTGGCATATCCCGCCTTCTCCTGCGCATTCACCACAAGTGCAATCCTGACTTGAGGTAGTCGGCACTCCAACGTCATGGACCTTCCAGAATCCGTGCTTCGTGAGACTCGCCATGCCAGTTCGGCCGAGTTGACCGAGAAGCCCACTCCTGCTGTCCCTGCTGATGAGGACGACTCTGAGAGCATCGTGCCATCAGCTAGGAACGGGCCACCCGACGACACCACTAGTCCCAACCTCGAGCCTCCCGGTGATCCTTCGAGCGACCCTGCGTACACCGTGTTCTCGAAGCCAGTCAAGCGATGGATCATTGCCATGGCTGCCCTCGCGGGCCTCGTCTCGCCCATGACGGCCACCATATACTACCCCGCCCTAAACCCGCTCGCAGCAGAGCTCGGGGTGTCTATCGGTCTCATAAACCTGACCTTGACTACGTACATGGTGTTTCAGGCCATCGCTCCCACACTAGTCGGCGACCTGGCCGACATGGCTGGAAGGAGGCCGGCCTTTATCATTGCCTTCGCCATATACACACTTGCCAACCTTGGCCTCGCACTTCAGGGGAACTATGCCGCCCTCCTGGTGTTGCGCATGGTTCAGAGTGCGGGGAGTAGCGGGACCTTGTCCTTGTGCTTCGCCGTGGTCGCCGACGTCGCTGTGAGTTCCGAGAGGGGAACGTACATGGGCACCATCAGTGCCGCTATCAATACTGGCCCCACCTTGGGCCCTGTGCTCGGCGGCATCCTTGCCGAATACCTCGGATGGAGGGCTATATTCTGGTTCAGCCTCATCTATGCCGCCGTGTGGCTTATCCCTTACACCCTGGCAGTGCCCGAGACTTGCAGAAACGTGGTAGGGAATGGCTCCGTGCCGGCACGGGGGTGGAACATGACCGCCATCGACTTTCTGCGCTTGCGTCGGCAACGGCAGCATCAGCAGGCTGCTACCCCTAGTGACGGTCCAAAACACCAGCTCCGCTTTCCCAATCCTTTCAACGCTCTAAGGGTAGTCCTTGAGAAAGACCTTGCCCTCCTCCTGTTCTACGGCACCCTGCTGTACTTGGTCTTCATTCTCATAACGGCGACTTTATCCACCGAGCTGGCCGAGATCTACAGGTTTAATGACCTGCAAATCGGGCTCTGCTATCTGCCATACGGTATCGGTTGTTGCCTTGCTGCTGTTCTACAAGGCTACGTTCTCGACCGCAACTACCGCAGGATAGCACGCAAGATTGGGTTTACCATTGACTACAAGCGCGGGGACGACTTGCGTGACTTCCCCATCGAGAAGGCTCGCATCGTGCCCGTCTACCCGATTCTGTGTGTCGGCGTTGCAGCTGTCTTCTGTTATGGCTGGGTCCTGCAGGCTGGCGCGAACCTAGCTGGGCCGTTGGTCTTGCTGTTCGTCATCGGCCTTTGCATCACGGGCTCATTCGCCATGCTACACACTCTCGTTGTTGACCTGTACCCCGAAGCTCCCGCGACGGCTGTAGCTGCCAACAACCTGGTGCGCTGCATTTTTGGCGCCGGTGGTACGGCTGTCATTGACTCTATGCTCAGGGCGATGGGCAGAGGCTGGACTTACACCTTTTGGGGCCTTGTGCTGGTCGTTTGTTCACCCGCTCTCTGGGTTCTGACCGTCTGGGGCCCCAAGTGGCGAGAAGAGAGGAGGGTCCGGAAACTCAAGGCGGAAGGAAACGAAGTCGTAAGGGGTGCCGCGGAAGGTAACTAACAGCCTATCCGGGTCCATTAGATACGGTCCAGGCTCCCCCTAGCAAGGAGAAAGGTCGCGCGCTTCCGTACCTTACACTTGCACAAGCCGTAAGCAAGAGCCATGGGATTTCATAACCAGATAATAAATCCGCCTGAAACACCAATGCCGGTTTGTGGTGCTGTATAGCAAGGTTTTATATCTCCCGACCGTTTCCTACCTATCAATAGACGATAAAGGAACTAGGCTAGATAGTACGAGCATTTCCAAGGAGCACGGTTAAATTCGATAAGTTCCTAGAGATTGAACATAGCTGTAGGTTCCGACTTCGCTTAGGGATACCGCGAGGAGGAAACCTGATGAGTGTGCAAAGAATCATCACTTCAAAGGTTAGATATAAGGGCAGTATGCGAGAGGGGAGGGATAAGTACGAGGAAAGCCAGGGCAAAGAGAAGGAGGGGGTGTGAGATGGGGGGATGGGGGAAAGCCAAACACACTCAGGGGGAAGAACAGGAAGATGAAAAAGTTATTGAGAATAGCACTGCAGGAGCCGGGATCTGAACCCAGGTTTCCGCCTTGGGAAGGTGACAAGTTAACTACTACTCTACTCCAACTCTACACACTTTGCCGCGTGAAACTATCTCTCGAGATTGTCGGAGTGTGCAGCTTTGCCACTAGATATAATGAGGGCTGTGGATGGGTTTGTTGACAAGGGTTGACCTACCTGCCCTCGGTTCACGTAGTCGGGACTAGACAGAGATGAGAGGGTAGCTTTAGACGATGTTGTCAACAGCTTGGAAAGGCCAGCGAGGTCATCCATCAGCATGAAAACATCAAAACCCAGCTCGTGATGCATGCGAGACGACATGTGGATATGCCCAAGCAATGCGACTCTCACGAGCACGCAACAAGGTCTCGACACGGCCCTTGCCGTGTCCAAGCTAGCCCAATAAATCGACAGAGAGTGAAAGCAAGTTTCCTTTTAAGAAGTCATAGCCAAATAGTTGATATACAACGTACCAACCATGCCTGGTCGAATCGACTCGCTTGAAAACCAAACAACGCACAGAGCGACCTAGATTACAAGGGGAATGGACGATTTCAATCCGACCAAGCCGGCCTGGGCCAATCCCAATCCCCAGCAAGGTGACCATGCTGCCTGACCAAGCGCCACCGTGATACAGGGCACATGCAGATGTACATATATGTGGGTCAAACAGGAATCAAACGACGCTTCCTCAACCACCATATATGCCGCCAGAATTATTCGCTAGATATAGCCAACAGAGATACAGTAAAAATACCAGATATCCGACACCCCTCTCCCCACTCATCACATGTTCATCTCATTATCGTCTCAAGCATCACTCATCATCTCGTAAAACACACACCGCTCACCCGCCTCCCGTTAGTCGCTTCCACCACGAGCTCCTCGGGGTAGTGTCCATAAACATGGCGGAATTGCGTCGGCTGTCCCGACGGCCGTCGCTCCCGTCCGAGCCCGTACGGCGCTCCCTCTCCCTCTCCCTCTCGCGCTCTCGCTCACGCTCTCTCTCCTCCCTCCTCTTCCGCCGACGTCGGTCCTCGTCGTATTCTTCTGCGGCAAAGCCGGCTTCGGCGTACCGAGAACGGCGCCTAGCCCTGCGGGCTTCGCGGCGCGCCTCCTCGTCATCCATAATCTCCACCCCGGCCGGGTGGGAATCCACCATTCCCTCCTCGATATTATCCACCGGCGGCGGGGGCGCGTCCGAGTGCTCCTTGACCCATGACGACGTTCCCGAGTGCGGCCACGAGCCCGTGTTGTCTCGAGATGCCCTCGGATAGACAAAGTCATCAACCGTGTCCATCCTGCGCCCAGACCGTCTCTCCTCCCTCAACGCAGCCTCCTTGGTCGCACGTCGGGCCTCCCGGCGATGGCGGCGCTCCTCGTCATCTTCGCGGGCAAACTCGTCGGGGTATTGGCTGCTGCGGTGGCGATCATGCCTGGCAGCGCGGCGTGCTTCGGCCTCGGCGTCAGCCGCCTCTTGTTCGGCCCGGCGCCTCCGGCGCTCAGCACGTTCGGCTTCCTTGTGTTCCGCGGCGCGGCGTTCCGCCTCTTCGCGCGCACGATGAGCCCGCCTCTCGGCGCGACGAGCCTCCTTCTCTTCTTGGCGGCGTGCTTCGTCCTCTACTTCTTGTCTCCTGCGCCGCTCGCGGCGAGCCTCGTCCTTGGCACGACGAGCTTCCTCGGCAGCTCTATCGGCGGCAGCACGCTCGGCAGCTTCCTTCTCGACCCGGCGAGCCCGGCGAGCGGCGCGGCGCGCTTCCCGCTCGGCATCCGTTTCTTCTCGTCTTCCGGCTTCATCGTCTGTCGTGGCATATGTGGCACGTCGGCGTGGCTCTGGGCGCGGCTCCGCCCGTGGGTTGAAAACGCCGCCAAAGATTGACGAGAAACTCGAGGGTTTTTTGGAGCTTGAGTTGGAACGTTTCAGCGGAGAACGCGAGGGTGTCGCATCGGCCATGTCGACCATGACGATGTCATCATCCCGTGAGTATTGCTGGTGAGGACTGCCGTCAGCATCTTGGGTTGTTTGAGCCGCCACCGTAGCGCCACGTGGAGGTCTACTTACTCTTGGCCTTCGACGTTCCTGGCTGGGCATGCCGTTCGCGGCGCCGACCATCACAATATCGTCATCGTCATCGGTGGCTATGAGGTGGCGGAAGTTAGAAAGGCTCTTGTTATCATGGGGAGTGCGGTTCTTACACTTCTTGCTGCGCTTGCTACCGGATCTTGAGAGGCCAAGGCCAATACCAGCTCCGACACCGAGGACCTTGGCCGCCTTAGCCGCCATTTCTTCAGGAGGAGGGCTCATAATGCCGCCGGTCATATCGACTGAGTGTCTCCGCGAGCTTGATTTCCCGCTCGCACCGTGGCGTTTTTCTCGAGTGGATGTGGAGCGCGATAGAGGCGGAGTGCTTGCGAAAACGCTTGCGAACCGCGCCGGTGGTTCTTTAGGACGCACCTTTTCGACCCGGTCGGAGCCGGAGCCCTTTGACGATGATTTCTCCGCCTTCTCGCCAGAAGAGGCCTTCTTCCTGGAGCTGGATTCTTTCTCCGGTTTGGACTTTGACGGCGACTTCTTTGGGTCCTTGGCCGGGGCTGCCGACCACGCCCCCCATGATGAGCCTTCGCGGTTGACCTTCGGCCGCTCCTTTTTGGGAGAGCGCACTGTGGCCGGAGTCATCATGGGGGCATCAGGTACGGCCGGCGGGGGAACGGGGACAGGAGGTGGTGGTGGAATGTCGACGACATCAGGAGATAGTGAAGCCTTCTTGGCCTTCTTGCTCTTCTTTCCTGGAGCCATATCGATGACTTCTACGATATCATCACCATAGGCCCTGCCGCCGTTGTACTGCCCCTCGTCGTCAATTGGGAAACTGCCGGGTAAGCCGGTGCGAGTGCCACGCGGAACAGCACGAGAAAAGGGCGGAGGAGGCGGGATGGGCGCGAACACGTCGGTGTCGATAATGGGCTCTTTGGTTTTGCTCTTGCTCTTTTTAGATCCGCTCTTCTTCTCGTCCTTTGATGATGTGACGGGCTCGGCAACGGGGACGGGAGGCGGTGGTGGCGGTGGCGGTTGCGACTCAATCGGCGCGTCGTCGTAATGGTGGCCGTTGCTGTCCCCGTTGTCGTCGACGTCGTCGTCAATTACCTGAAAGGCGCGCAGGCGGTCCGCAATCTTGCTGCCTCCGGTTTTCTTCGACTTCATTGACTTGACCGTTTCAGGGGACGGTGACGATGCCGTCCACACCTCGGTGGCGACGGCCCCAATCGCGCCAAAGGTGGCAGCTTCGAGGACCTTGGATGACTCAGCAGGTGTAATCTCCGGGCCAGGTGCTGCCTGGTGAGGGGTGTCCCATGGCTCAGGCTGATGTCGCAGTGAGCTCTTTTTGGACTTGGAACTCGACTTCTTGGCGGCCCCCCAAAAGCTGAACGGGTCCTCGGCCGCCAGTGCGGCCGTGGCGGCGGTGGCAGCAGGAGTCGGGGCCACATCCTTGGGCTTGTCGGCTAGCAACTCGTCGATTTCTTCTGCTGTAAGGTTCACGTCCTTGAACTCGTCGTCAAGGCTGGCGCTCTTGTCTCTATTCTCGCCCTCGTCCCTGTCCTTGCCTTTGCTCTTCTTCTTGCCTTTCTTCGATGATGATGCTTCAGCCTCCTGCCGCTGGCGTTCAGCCTCCTCCTCAGCCTCCTGCCGCTCGCGTTCGGCCTCGGCTTCAGCCTCGCGGATTGCCTTCTCCTCGGCCCGCTTCTTGATGCTTGCCGTTAGGCGGTCGAACTTCTCCTGATCGTTCTTGCTCAGCTTCTTCTTTTTCGTGCTGTTTTTCTTGGCCGTCAGAGCTGCCAGCTCTTCCTCTTCCCTCGCTGCGTCAGCGTCCTCGGCCGCTACCCTTTGCTGTTCCTCCTCTTCCAGCCGCCGCCGCTCCTCTTCATCCCTCTTGGCCTGCTCCTCGGCCTCTTGGGCTCTCCGCTCCTCTTCCTCCTTTTCGGCCTTCTCCTTCTCGAGCTCCGCCTTGCTCAGTTTCGGCTCCTTGCCCTTCTTCTTCGAGCTACCAGCCCATCCCCATCCCCAGATGTCGTCGTCGTCCTTCTCGTCCTTCTCATCCTTCTCATCCTTGGTCTCTTCCACAGAGTCCGGCTGTCCCTTCTGTTCCGGAATCTCGGCTGGTTCATTTTTGTTCTTCTTCTTTTTCTTCGATGTTGCTGTCATGCCCCATGCGTCGCCCGCAACTACTTCCTCGACCGTATCCTCTCCACTTTTCTTTGCCTTGTCCTGGTCCGCGCTCCATGAATCGAGAAAGTCGTCGGTTTCCATCGAATCAACACCGGCCGTCGGTTCCGCCGTCTTGTCAAGGTCGATGAGGTCCTTGCCCTTCTTGTTCTTTTTGCCAATACCCCAGCTACCCCAGGCGTCGCCACTCTCTTCAACTGCGGGTTGGTCTGACTGTAAGACTTCATCCGCCTTGCCGTCATCGAGAAGGCCGGCCTTCTTCTTCTTCTTGTCTTTCTTGGAGGTGATAGAAGAGCCCCAGAAATCGTCTTGTTTTGGCTCTGGCTCGGTTTGAAGCTCAGGCTCGGGCGCTGTTGGCGGATCTGCTTCCACAACCTTGCCTTTGAGCTTTTTCTTCTTCTCCTTCTTGGATAAGCCGAGGCTCCAGGGATCCTCTTCCTCCTTTTTCTGGGAAACCGGCTCTGTTCCTTGTTCAGGCTCTGGATCTGGCTCGTTACCTTTCTTGCTCTTCTTCTTCTTGTCTTTTTTGGAGGTGTTGACACCCCAGACATCCTCGTCCTTCTTTTCCGGCTCCGGCTCGGGCTCCGGCTCGAGTGCAGGTTCGGGTACAGGTTCGGGCTCGGGTTCAGGTTCTTTAGGGGGTTCTGGATTCGGCTCTACTTTCCCCTTCTTCTTCGTAAAACTGGCCATAAACCCCCAGATATCATTCTTTTCTGGCTCTGGTTCGGGCTCGGGCTCTGGCTCTGGCTCTGGCTCAAGCTCAGGTTCGGGTTCTGGTTCGGGTTTGGGCTCGGGCTCTTTTGGAGGCTCCGCCGGCTCCTGCCCGGCTTTTCCTTTCTTCTTCTTCTTATCTTTCTTCGAGGCGGTAAGACCCCACATGTCGTCGTTCTTCTGCTCCGGCTCCGGCTCGGGTTCTAGCTCTTTAGGAGGTTCGGACTCCTGTGCGGGCTCAGGTTCTACTTTTCCCTTCTTCTTCTTCTTGTCTTTCTTCGAAGTAGGAATAGAGTCCCAAATATCGTCAGTCTTTTGCACGGGCTCGGGGGTCGGCTCCGGTTCCGGGTCTGGTTCCTTAGCGGGCTCTGGTTCGGGTTCGGGTACAGGAGTCGGTTCAGGGTCTGCCTTTCCCTTCTTCTTCTTCTTGTCCTTCTTGGATACCGGGCCCCAGCTAAAATCGTCCGGCTTCTCTTCCAGCGCAGCCTGAGGTTCGGATTCAGGTTCCCGCGTCTGTTCCACGGCCGGATCTGGC
The DNA here is from genome assembly GCA_022530565.1 of Madurella mycetomatis. Lineage (NCBI taxonomy): Eukaryota > Fungi > Ascomycota > Sordariomycetes > Sordariales > Madurella > Madurella mycetomatis. Next base: position 4,556,190 of record JAJTVB010000003.1, on the reverse strand, counting down.
TCCTTTGGGGGATCGTCAGATATATCAACCTTACCTTTCTTCTTCTTGCCCTTCTTTACGGTAGTGCCCCAGCCAAACATGTCGTCCACAGCGTCATTTTTGGCTGGATCAGAGACTGTTTCAGGATCAGGTTCGGTAGACTTCTCTCCAGGCGTTGGTTCTTCGATGGCTGTGGATGAGGGCCCTTTAGCCTTCTTGCTCGCGCCCCAGAAGCTCCAAGGATCGTTTTCCGCCTTTGGCTCTGGCTCAGATGGTTCGACAGCGGTTTCCGCAGCCGGAATAGGCTCGGGGTCTACCTTGGTTTCTGGCTCAGGGTCTAAATCCAAAATGCCGGCTTTCTTCTTTTTCTTCCTCTCCTTCTTAGATATGGTGAAGCCAAAGTCTGCATCCTGGTCCTTCTTGTCGTTCTCGGCGGTCTTCGTGTCCTGATCGATTCCTTCTGCTCCGCCGATGGCGTCCAACGGGATGTCGGCCTCCTTGTCCTTGGATTTATCAGTGCCCCAAGGATTGTTGTCAATCGCGTCCTCGGCCTTTCCCTTATCATCCGTAGAACTCTTTGTGCCGCCAAAGACCCAGGAGCCGCTCGGAATCCAACTAGCGCCCCAACCGCTGAACGGACTCGACTTTCTGTCTTTGTTGCCATTGTCCGAAGTCGAGTTTTCATCCAACTTAATCTCGTCAAAACCAGCCCCACCTGATCCGGACGCGGCCGTAGGCTGCCCAGAATCGGTCGTCTTCTGCTCGTCTGGTGCAGGAGGGTCGGGAGCGGCTGGGGTGGCGGCGGCAGCGGCAGCAGCAGCGGCTTTTGCCTTCTTCTTTTGTTTGTTGCTTAGAGGGGCGGACCACTGGTCCGCCAGTTCCGCTTCGGCAGACTCCTTCTTATCCTCCGCAGTATCCTCCTTCTTCTCTTCTCCCTTGTCTACCCCATCGTCTTCCTTTTTGGGCCCCTCTTTCTTATCGTCACCTCCATCGCCGCCGTCCCCCCCAGTGTTACCAGCATCTCCGTTTGGTGCGTCGCCGCCGCCCCCATTGCCATTGTTCGCATCGCCATCGTCATCGTCAGCAGCGCCCTTCTTGGTGCTGTCATCAGCGTTGTTATTGTTGTTGCTTGCCTTGGCTGGCGTCGCCTTCTTCTTCTTCTTGGCCGCCTGCCGAAAACCCTGCTCGCTGGAAAAGTCGACTCGGTGACATTGACTAGGATCAACAAGCAGATCTTTCTTCCGGTCTTTAGTACCGGACCCTGACCCTGTAGGTACCTGGGCTACCGGAACGAGTTCTTTTGATTGCGGCCAGTAGTTACGTGCATATGCACCACTGTCTGTCGGGTCACAAACCTCGGCCGACGGCCATTCCAAGTCTTCATCGAGAGACAAGGCGCGAGCCCATCTTGGGGAGACGCCCGAGAAGATTAGAGTCGTTCTGTTTGCTCGGAAACCATGGGTTCCGGGACGCGGTTCCTGCAACGAGACCGTTAGTGTAAGTCGAGGGAAGTGTATCCCAGGATCGTGCGTGTGCTGGGGTATGCACTTGGATTTCGACCATGATGCCTTGAATTGTAGGGTCTTTGGTTGACCAGGCCTCGAAAAGATTGTGTGTACGCATGACGGGTTGGAGCGTATGCCGCTTTAGAGAATGTTCAAAGGGAACGGGTGAGAGGGTCTGGGGCTCTCTGTCCTTACCTCCAGCTTACAGCACAGCGCTGCCCATGTTTGTGCAATGAAGCTCAGCCGTGTTTTCAAGAGAGCGGCGTCCCACTGCACTCCACATCTCTGATCCCGTCTAGGGTCCGGCCATGTTTTGCGGACAGTGAGAACGTCGGCTGTAGCCATCCTGAAAGTCGAAGGAATTGACGGTATGCCGGGCAGCAGTTGTCACACACATGTGGTGCTGCGTTTGGCAGGCAAAGCCAGCGGACGCGAACCGTAGGAGGGCGATTGTGGGAACGTGCGTCGAGTCGAGGCTCGTTGGGAGATGTGCCCGAGCACCACGCCACTGCCCGTTGTGCGTGTCTGTGTTCTATCGTGGGGTCGGGGATCGGGGATGCTAGGGAGTAGTAAGAATTCCCAAGTCTCGATCGCCCTCGCCAGGGTTTCCCCTTTACGAGAAGGCCGTCACTTCGTGCTGTAAAAAGATTCGTTGCCCAGAGCAAAGGGCTGTGTGAACCGGGGCCAATCGGTGGGCGGGATTTGAACGAGACAGACCGACAGCACGGGGGAATTGGCCTGCTGTCTGGGCTGAGCGTGTCGTGCCACCACACCTTCGATGAGATTTGTTCGAATTGCCCTCTAGGTCCAATAGCTGGCGGGTAAGGGGGAAAAAAAATTCGAAAATGGCAAAGACTAGGCCGCCGCGTGAGTGGCCGGAAGCCCAATCGTCAGATAGAACGCAGAGAGGAAGGCGGAGAGGTACAGGTATCCCAACGAAGTATTCATGCACGGCCGAGAGTACCCTGGCGTACTGTACGGTACCACGGCGCGGCACCCTCCCTGCCGGATTCCTGCAAGCACAACCGGGCGGCAGCAATGCAGGGATGCCGATGATCGGTGCTACATGGGCTCTTTCCCGCGTCCCGCGCCTGGCTTGTAATTGTGCGACAATAAGGACGGGATCCGATCCAGGGCGCCTCTTGACGTGAGGGAGTCTTCTTATCCGACAATCTCAACCGCCGGCAATGGCATGCGGGGTAATTACCACTTCGCTTTGCACACCTTCTGCCATGAGAATATTATGGTGGCGGATGGCTGGGGCCGAGCCACTGTCATTGGTGGATGCAAGGGATAAGGATGTTCATAAACAGTTAGCGTGTTTGAAGCCATCCCACTCGACCTGAAGTGAAGATGACAGGGCCATGCCCAACTCTAATCAGTTCAAGTCCAACCCGAGAGTCAATTCCCGCTTTCCCGGGCGCAAAACTCGGTTGACTCGTGAGCTTCGAGTAATGCACCTCGGGAAGACGCCGAGGTACGGTACGGTCTTCCTCCACACGCGGATGGGTGAGCCGTAAATGGACATCCGCGGTACTGTAGCATAGGTATGCTATCTCCGCTTATTGTACGTGAGGTAGGCGACGTTACCCCAGAGTGTCCTCGTGAACCTTGCATCTTGTCTTGTGACCGGCTGCTACTCAGTACCCTTGGAGAAATGCTACAGAGGTTAGGGCGGCTAGTCAGTGAAGAGGGCGGGGACGGAGTGGCCGTTGTAGTTTGGCCATCGTGTGTACCCCTCATTATTCTCCGTGCTCGGTCAAGGCCGTGGGGCAACTCGCGCCGGGCGATCGCTCTCTAAAAATGATCAATTCTGATTGCGAGCTGACTTTTGTCCCACGGGCATAGGACAGACATTGGGCTCTGTCCCTGGCCGTCTGGTGAGGCTGTCAAAAATTCGTTCTCCTCGTTTACCTACAGTACCTACGTGCCTGTGCTGAGTGGCCCACTGCCACGAATGGAAACTACCTACTGTACCAACACTGACATGCAGCCCGATCTCTCGCAGGAGGGCTTGGTGCAGAAGGTGACAGCTTTAGCGAATCGTCTTTGACGCATCCCACATGGCCGGTACCGCTCCGCCGCAAACTGGGCAGCCATGCGCCTCGAGCAAGATGCCGGCTGCCTTTAGGAGCCACCTGGTGGGTAATTTGATGGTTGCCAACCCGACATCTGTGGGGTTATCGGCCCTGGAGCGACAGGGGGTTCGACGGGGCATTTCGTCATCTGAACCGTGGGGCTGTAGGGCGGATGATCCTCTCCTGCGAGCCAGTGCAAGCAGAGCCCATTAAACCGCCAAAGTCTGTTTTCGAGTGGTTGCCGCATGTTGAATAGCTCCACGCTCGAGGTCTGTCCGAGAGGCGGAAAAGTGTGCCTATTTTCAACATGTCCTGCACGGTGGGACCATCCGTCTGCGACGTGCATCGGCCTGGGGTCGCCGAGACCAGATTTCCGTCCAATGGTATGATCCAGTATCGCGGGAGCCGTCGAGGGACTTGGAGGTTCTTGAGGCGAAGGGCTGCTACCTCAGTAGCGCAGCCCGATGTAGCCACGCATGCAGCATGGGGCGGTCGCGCCCGAACGGGGCCTCTTGATTGCATGCTTGCTCACCGCCAGATAACTCGTCGGTTGACTGGCCAGCACTGTCCGAGAAAGTGGAATTCGGACGCCCGAAAACTCCCTGTGACGCGTCGTTGGCTGCCCAACTCGCGTCTTTTGTTTGGCATTGGATCCTACCGCTGCAGCCTCGCTGCATTCCCTGATGACAGTGAAGCTCCATGAACCCTTACCCTTTTCCGAGGCTGAAGTCTGCCCCGGCGGATGCTTGTTTCCTGCCGACCAACAATGTGGCGCATGCCTATTTATAAGACACGTGGACGGAACATCAAGGATGGTTCGACGAAGGAAAAGAAAAGAAGGGCAGTGCTGCCGTGCTACAATTCCCAGTGCGCGCATCCCACTTCGACAGCATCAAACAATCTAAACGGCGCCATCAAGAATAGATCCACCTCGTTTGCTGGGAAAACAAAGGACGGGAACTTTTAAATAAGGGGCCCGGACAATTAGAATCGCAGCTTGTTTCAGACGACTCCGTGTGTCTCCGACATATTGATGGTGATTAGATGCAGTGTGTGCTGTCTGAGAGCGCACCGGCGCGATGCCACGCTGACGGTTCGAGGATCATGCAAGTTCAGCAGCCCGCGTGTACGCACGTGCGGTACCGCCTGCAGCCTGGTCACTGGTGACCTCTCCTTTTCGGAAATCATTGGGAATTGGAAACCGACAAGCGCCGCCCAAAGTTCCAAGCCTTCGATCACGATGTGATGACGTGAGATGACTGCCGACCCATTCTGGAGACGGACTGCTGCTACTCTTTGCGGCGTAGAAAGCTTGAAGCCGCGCAACTGGAAGTATACATAACTGAGCCGGCGGCCCTGACGCATTTCCCAGCGTGGCGTCCTCTTTGACCGCCGTGGACTGTCATTCGCCTAGGTATTCAGCCACACAAGATAAAGCAGAAGCTACGCGTTCGGAAGAACGTCCCTGTCAATCTCTTCACGGACCACACGGAATATCCACTCGTTCGAGGAAGGAACGACCACCACGCGCAAGAACCTTCCTGCTGCATATTGCGCAGTCTCAATGGCCCCGCCGCAGCCTTTCACCGTCATCACTCGAGTGCCGATCCCGGCGACTCTTTCTCCCGCAACCGTCCTCGCGGCCCTGCAAACTTACGAAGCCCTCATCACCCCAAACCCTTACCTCGACCGGTTCGAGCGACGTCCTGTCACGGCCGATGAGGTAGTAAACGACCCATTCTTCCTCGACAACGGCCACAAGCTGCAGGCCTTTGTCGTCTACGACCGCGTGCCTATCATCCCCGGCGTCGGAGCCTGGGCTTCGAAAGAAGTGGCCATCCCATGCATCTTCCAGAGCTTCGAGCGCGGCGCGCGATGTCGCGGCCACGCCCAGGGAGGCGTCACGGTGCGGAGCAGTTATGAAGTGAGGCGGCGGGGGGAGGTCAAGGGGGGGCCCGAGTTAGCGGCCGGCCCCGGGGATGGAGACTATGAGCTGGTCGACATCTCGAGCATCGAGTGTGGCGCTCTCGTGAAGCCGTTTGTCAAGCTGCGGTTCGAGAGCGGGCACCAGGAGATCCTCCGCCGCCTTATCGACAGCCTTATGCAGTCCGCAGGACCAAGTAATGGCGTTGCACATGCGGGGAACACCGGCCAATAGGCCGCGAAGTGGATAGATCCCGGGTTTGTTTTGCGTGTTCCGTTTCTGAGATACCCATCACCTGTACGACGTTGTACGATTACCAGGAAGCCGGATGTAAATGGCGTCGCTTGGAACTTAGTTTGAACGAGGGCAAATTTTCCTACCAGCATTATTGCCATCACCGTCGCCGCCGCCGCCGCCGCCGCCGCCAAACCCATATATCACCATCACGCACTCAATCAAAGGGTATAAACCAACTTGGACCCGCTCACCCGTCCTTCCCTCAATTCCCTCATCCCCACCAGCGTCCCTTCTAAACCCTTGCCACCACAGTTCACATCGACTCTCACCGCCCTCACCTGGCCCTCCGCCAATAGCTCCCGAACCAACTCGCCAAACATCTTCGCAAACTCAAAATCCTCCGGCACAGCCGGCACCACAAACCCGACATCAAACGCCTCCCCCAGCGCCGTGAACGCAACCGTGAACCCGTTGTCCACCCGCTCATTCACCCCCTTGACCACCGCGTCGTCCACCGCGCCCAGCGCGCGGTACGTGCCGCCGCGGGCGCCGCTCAGACATCCGGCGCAGATGCGCGCCGAGTCGGGCGTGGCGATGCAATCCCACGCCAGGGTGAGCGGCACATCATCGATATCATCATCATCGCCACCATCACCGTCGCCGTCACCGCGGCTCCAGGCCTTGATGTCAGCCACGACGGTGGGTGAGCGGTAGTCGAACGCCGCGTCGGCGCCGAGTGACTTGACGTACGCAAAGTTGGAGGGGGAGCAGGTGGTGGCGACGCGGTAACCGGACAGTCTGGCGAGTTGGATGCCGAGGAGGCCGGAGGCGGTGCTCCCGCCGTAAATGAGGATTTGGGGGGACTTGGGGCTCAAAAGCGGAGGGGAGGAAGACCCCGAGACCGGGAGGGGGAGCTTGAGAGCTTGGTAGAGGCTTTGACCCTGTTTTAATCGTGGGAGCCGAGCGATGGTGGTTAGTTTGCTTGTTGTGTTTTGTTTGAGACAGGGGTTAAAAAAGGAGTTAAGTTATCAAGGAGGGGAAATTGGGGGGGGGGGGGGGGGGAGAATAAAGAAAAAAGAAAAAGAAAAAGAGACATACAACAGTAATGATACCCGCCCCCAGCGTTGCCGCCTGCTCGTCGCTCATGTGATCGGGTATCTTGATCGCAACGTCTCCCTTGACCATGATGTATTCGGCAAACGTCCCGTCCTCGTGCTGGGTTTGATTCGACCCGTGAGCAAAGCCGCAGATGCGGTCACCCTTAGCGAACGACTTGGTGACCTTGCCCCCAACCTGCTCGACGACTCCGGCATAGTCGGACCCGACGCGAGCTCCCACGTTCCCATCCACTGGCATGTCCACATGCTTCCAGTCGGCTGGGTTGACAGCCACGACTGTCGTCCGGACGAGGATGTAATCATCACGGAGCCTGGGTAGGGACACGGTCTTAATCTCGGCCGTGCCGGGCTTGGTTATGACGACGGCTTTGATCTCGGCTGGCGGGGTCATGATGGTTGAGGCTACGATGCTATTTCTGACGAGAGGGAAGCTTGTGTATCGAAAGGGGGATTAGGAAGGAGGGGATGAGCGACTGTACTGAAGAGAGATGGAGAAAGGTACGCGAGGTGACAGATGGGTGGATATATATATGTTTATATATCGAGGTGAATTTGTCACCGAAGTTCTATCTATGTCCATCGAAGTACAATGCTAGCCAGGTATCGTTAAGTCTGGAGCAGAAGCTTTACAGAATCCTAATAGTGTTCTCGCTAACCTCTTTCCGCTCCTGCAAGGTACCGGCACATGGCTCAACACGGACGGTCAGGTCGTAGGTTTCAGGCATTCCCGTTACACACTCTGTTCCTAACAGGGCGTGATTGGGTACATTCAGGGCGGGAGAATCTTCGAGATTGAGGTGAGCTGATGAATTAATAATACCTCTGGTACCCGGTCACGCAAATGTGAGAAGTTCAACTGGGATGTACGCGGCGAAGCAAGCGTATAGAAGAACGGACGCGCGAGTCCGCTTCCTACGGCCCAGGAATACGGCCGGGAAGGCTGCCTCAGGGGCACGGCTAGGACTCATTGACAAGCCCTACAGGGGTTTCGCGGTGCTACCCTCTTGGATCAAGCGTCAAAAGCGACCTCTCGTCCATCCCTTACTCATCAAGGATGCGACGCCCGGAGTTAAGGGCTCCTCCGGAGACAAGACTTCGCGAAGGAGCAGACTCTGAAGGAGTCGGAGATACCATGCTCACACAGCAAACTATCTCATTCTGGCGACGGCGGAGGTCACCTTCCTCTCTAAGCACAACGGTAGAATAAACGACCCAATGTTGACTGGTATCTATAAGCGACGACAATCCGGTCTAAGAAAACCAAAATCCTATATAGCCCTCCGTGTTACCACCCTTTCCCTGGCTGACCAGTCGTCCATCACCTCCCATCTATTTCCTCAGGGTGAACATATCCAATATGGAATCATCAACGTCATGAAAGGATGCAGGACATAACCGGACTTAACGGGAGAGAATCCCAACGCGGGATTGGAGCCAAGCGAAGCAAACCCAAAAAACAACGGCTACAAATCAGCCTTCGTCCATTCGAAAAATGGCAAATCCGTGCCTGACCAGAATGCGCTGATATATCCAAATAGGTGCCCTTACGGGGGCGCGCAAAGAATAGAGAGCGGCCAGAAAGAAAGAGGCCAAGGAAAAGAAATCAACGTCCGCCATAATCGCTCGCATAGCCGATCTCGCCGAAATTTTCTTGTAGTCCGCCGGGACCGAATCCAGTGCCGGGCCCACTGACATAGCCACCGTCGTCCCCGTCATCGTAGTCACTGGCATCAAAACTACTTCTGCCACTCAGATCATCTTCGATGCCACTGCCGCCACCCATGTCGGTGGTAGACCAATTCATCTGCGCCAGGGCAGGGTACTGGGCCAACAACGCCTGCGGCAGCGCGTAATTACCGCTGGCATCCATTGGATATCCGCCGGTGTTGGGGTCCATGCCGGGCGCCATCATGATGTTATGAGGCTGCATGACCATGCCCTGCGCCGCGGCCTGCTGCATCCGCTGCTCGTTCCACACCCTCTGCCGCTCGTGTATCTCTTCGTCAAGCAGAGGCTTGATGCAGATGCGGCCCGCCTCGGAGCGGAAATGGCGACCAAGCGCATCCGCGCGGGCAAAGCGCCGACCGCAACCCCATTGCCCGCCGCTTTTGAGGTCACCCTTGCAGACAAACTTCTTCTCGCCAGAGTGGAGGCCCTCGTGCCGCTTGCGGTCGTGCTGGCGCGCGAACGCCTTGCCGCAGACGGTGCAAACAAACGGTCTTTCATCCGTGTGCGTCCGGAGATGAGACCGGAGATTGTAGGCCCGCGTAAATCGCTTCGGGCACAGCGAGCACTGGAAAGTCGCGGGGTGTTTTTGGACGCGCTTTGCGCCGCCCGCACCGCCCTCCCCTTGCCCACCGCCCCCGTTGTATTCAGGGTCCGCCAAACGGAGGGCAATGACGTTGTTAGGGACAGCAGAGGTGGACTGGCGCCTCCTACCTGCCGAAGTGCTGCTTGCGCGGTCAAGAGGAGATAAAGAGCGGGATGAGTTAGCGCGTGCGTCCGCGGCGGAGTCGGGAGAGAGACCGCCCGAGGCCGAGGGACTGCGATGGCTGCTGAGAAGAGCGCCACCGCTGTTGTAGGGATCAGTGACAGCGCGCGGCCGCGATCTTTGGCGCCCTGGGGAGAACGGCATTAGTCTCCACGTCCGCCGGCACGTAACCGGGGTGCAACTTACCTCGCTCCGGTGGCGTCAGTGAGCCTACATCGAGGCTCTTGGGCGGCTCAAAGCCACTCCTTCCAGCTGTCGGCGCAAAGTCAATGTTGATGGACGGCGGAGCGGGCATCTGTCCCTGCTGCACCTCGGGTGTCTCCTGGAGTTGAGGGAACGCTTCTTGCTGGCTCTGCATACACGGAGACGGAACATAACCGTTGTTCTGTGTCTGCAGCATGAAGTTGCCCGGCTGGCCCATATCGGACGGCTGCCGCGGTGAGATACGGGGCGAGATAGCCGGGCTGTGAGACGGACTCCTCGCACCGTGCCTGGGAGAATGCGTGCCCGCGTCCGAGAGGCTGAACCTTCCGATCCCGTGTAGCTCCTGGTACACGGTAGCGTCCTGCGGCCGCTGCATTGGCGAGTGGCTCTGATCGATCTGATCAAAGTTGTCGGAGCTGACGAGATTAGGAGACGGCGCGGCCGAGGAGACGTCCGAGTATTCTGACGGGGAACGCCTGTGGCCGTGAAACTGGGGACCGGTATGGGGCCAATCCCCCTGCCTCGGTAGGAGCGCGGCCTCTGGGCCGAGCGACACATTCCTTGAGTGCCTCCCCGGCGGCGGGGGGAACTGATGCTGGTTGAAAGACGGGGAGTGGTTCGCCGAGCCCGGTTGGAGGGAGTCGGGGTTGAGGAGGTGAGGAGGGGTGGGGTTATGGTTTGCTTGTGTCATCATGTTGGTATCCGAGGCAGACAGCTGTTGCTGGCTGTCGTTACCAAATAGGGGCGCGGCGAACTGTGGCTCACCGGGAGCGGGGGGGAAGATGGTGAAGTCGGCGTCGCCAAAGTTCGGCGCAAGCAAATTCGGGGGTTGCTGCTGTTGCGTATGGGATGGGAAGCCAGCCGGGGACGGTGCGCCGAGACTCAAGTCGAAGGTGGTGGCGGTGGAGGGGCCGGTAAGGCCAGGCTGGGAAAAGCGCTGGGGTGAAGGCTGCTGCTGATTGCTCAGGAAGCTGCCAGTGTTGGCGTCATAAGCCGAGAAGTCGGGCTGGGTTCCGGGGAACTGCTGAGCGGCAGGGTCGACAAGGTCGAGACCAAGACCGATGGATGAGGATCCGCCTTCGTTCGGATTGGGGAAGCGGGCAGGAGACGGCGAGTGGGCATTCTTTATATGAGGCGGCGCACCCCCGCCGGCAGATGCGGCCGAGAGCGATCGCCCGCGGACCTGGGGATGCTGTTGGTCCATGGGTCGATGCCGGTCCGTGTGGTCGGGTTGCGCTTGGTGTTGCTGTCTTTAGAATCGTTGACGAGGCAGTCTGGCAATCAGCCTTCCAGGCACCGTGGCAGTGCTGCGCAGCGAGGCTGTGCTCCTCGGGACGCGCTTGCGATCTGACACGCTGCAACGTTATTGGATATGTTTGTCGATGCTTCGTTGGCAATCCAGGGAAAGAATGCGATGGCCCACGCCGGTGTCAGAAAATAAAGAAATGCGCGACAACAGGTGAGAATGTCAGCTGCAGCTCAGAAGTGTCGTAACCGCTGTCTCGTCTCCTCCCGCCGCGATGTTAGATGAAGACGGCAAGCGTTGAGGGGCCAGGAGGCCGGGTAGCGTCCAGGGAGGGTAAGGAGTAGTGGGTCCGTTAGCCAATCGTTTTCGAGCCTTCTTTGTTCTATCTTGGCACTGTCGAGATCAGATCCCCCGTTCTCCCCCGTCCTCCTCCTCGTCAGGTTGTCGCCCGTTGCACCAGCCCAAGCGTGACCACTCGCTTCATACGTCGTGCTCCGAACGTAGATGTTCTTCTTGTCTGCCTAATTTTGGCGCTTGCCTTGATCGCAGTATTCACTCGCGATCTTTGTGGGCTGGCGCTACTGTAGCGACCAGGCACCGCTGCTTCGCTGCAGGGTTCAGTTGCGGTGGGGTCGATTATCCAGCCGGTGTCTCACGGCCGAGCTCTTGTAACTTTTTAGCGCAATGCGGTACACAGAAGAGAGACCCCCGGCCCCGTAAGGGAAGGCGTTTCTTGCCCTCGTCGAGCAAAGGCCAAGCTCCGAGTAACGTATCTTTCTTTGGGCGCCAGCGTTGTCAGCACCTCTGAGCCCAAGTCAGACAAGGGTGGGGAAGCGATGGGAGAAAGCGGGGCAGTAAATGTGGGACTTCTTGAGGCAATGAGCACAACCCGCTCATGACATGTGGGAGTGAACGGAACTGTCGAGCTCGTGGCTTAGGAAGTGAGCTGGGCGTGAATAAATGGTTTTTTCTTGGGAGCACGAAACGCGAAGCTCCTGGGTTAAAGTCAAGATTTCTTGTCGAGACAGGAACCTGAATTGCGAGTCACAAAAGCCCCCCCCCCTCCCCCCTCCCCCATGCCATGCTCTGCAGTATCCGCACTGTCACCGACAGCCATGTATAACCAACAAGTGCACCGTCTGAGGTGGGGCTATACTGTGCATACACAGTCCGTGATCTTCTCTGGTTCCTTAATCTCGCTCGGTCTCCCGCGAATAATCATCCCTACCCATTAAACGGTTGGCGAGAATCCTCCAAGCAGCCTTTGAGCCGCCCGAGTGACTCGCTCATTGCCCAATTCCATTTCCACTATTCCGCCCAGTGGCATCCACCCGAAGTGGTGCCTGAGCGCGTGCCCGAGAGACGAGCCACTCAACGGCAACGGGCCTGCAGCCCTATCCGTACCTAAATTAATTCCTCAAGTTTCCCAAAAACAGGCCGCACCCTCTTGCCCTGCCCCCCGCCCCGGCAACGGGTCTGTGGGTTGTCGATGTCGATCATGCACAGCCCGCTTCCTGCCGGATTGCATTTTGTTTAAACCTCTGCACGGGGCATTTGGGCCCGTGTGCATTATATGTATACACGAACCCCCACCGGGCACGCCCTGACCTACACAGTACACCTTGGCCAGAAACCGGGGCAATGATTTTGGACCAGGTCCAAGGTTTGATATGAAGCCCGGATAGGCAAGGAGTGTCTCCGCGGGGAGAATAAGCTGCAGGCCCGAATGTGCACACCTGGGTTCTGACTGGTGCTCTGTGTCACCCGTTGAAGCAGTCGGAGACAAATCAAGACCGAGATCCGAATTAGTTCAATGTACCTTGTACAATACTCCAAATTTATTTCTAGCTTACCCCAACGCCGAAACACTCCATATCATGGAGAGGGAAGTGGTATCATGCGTATGTATGACAACGCCGCCGAAGAAACGTCCAACGAATTTATCCTCTATTTTATTTTTTTTTTGGGTCCCGTTGCACCGACGGCAAATGCAGTGATGAAAAGCCCTGTCAGAATGACCCCCGAAAAACCAATCTTAGCCGATGACCTCTTCTCGCTCGTATCCTGTCGGTTTCAACGCCGGCTTTGGCCTTTGGTGATTAGGGTCAGACTTGTAGTCGCTGACGAACGGGTTTGGATCTTCCTTGTGGTCGAGGTTGCTCAAGGTGTGGTTGACACCACGATGGACTGCCTCGTCGGCTCGGATGTAGAGAAGCAAGTCCCGCATGGAGCGCTTCCCCTCGGGCATACGCCAGTACGTTACGGCGAGTTCGGGAACCTCGAATTTGGGATCGGACCATTTAGGTAGGTCGCCCCGCTCAATTTCTTGGATACAACGCGTGTACGTGTGGACGGCCTCCTCCTCGAGATAGCCGACGAAGCGGTGCGTGATCTTTGGCGAGATCAGGTAGCTAAGGAACATGGCGTTGAAGAAGACGCCCTGCGCCCCAAGAATCATGGTCTTCATGAACCAGCCGGGGGCCGACATCTTCATGAAGGTCAGCAAGTGCATACGCTCATTGTACGACTCTTCTAGCAGAGTCTCGATCCAGCCATTGTCTCTCTTGAGGCGCCGCAGGCTGGTGAGGTGCCGAAGCATGCCAGCAACCATACCTGGGACCCCGGCAATCGACTCGAGGAAGATGAAGCGCACCAACTGCATAAACCGGGATTAGAACCATGTCCCCAGGAGAAGCTCTGGAGAGGGTAAGACTGTTACCCATTGCGCCTCGGTCAGCGGTTTATCCGCAACCACGGCGGTAGTTGGATTCTTCTTATCCACCTGCTGCTCTGGCCTGATGCCAGTAGCAATGTCGGTGCACCACCTACGCTGTGTTAGGAGGTTGTCCACATCAAGTTTTCGGCCAATCTCACCTGCAGAGGCGGACGAGGCGCCAAGCGAGCCAGTCACCTAATGTCTTTGGCTTGCGGTGTTCTGGGGTGATGGATAGCATCTCCTGGTCGGTGTAACCATGGTGAGGCCATGCGGGCGGAGTCTGGCGGATGTAAGTTGTCTCTTTGGGCGGGAAGAAATCGCGGAGTTGGTTGGCCCTTGTTGTCGAGAAGTGGCGTGACGACGAAGCAGCGGCGGCCCGGAGTCCAACTGAGTATCCGAGTCTCGCTACGGGAACCTGAGAGAAGAGGGGCGTCACGGCCCGGCTGAGCTGTGCCACTTGCTTGGGCGAGCAGGAACAGAACTTCTTCCCAGCTTCGAGGTAGATCATCTGGCTTGGTGATAAAATTCGTCTCGATTGACTATGCAGTGCTGTATGTGTTGAAGGGGTCTGCCCCATCTAGATACGAACGGATGCATTTGGAGGCGTGAGTTATGGGTTTATATCGAAGCCTGAATCATTGCAGAGGTGGCACTTCACAGCCACGCTGAATACCAATGTGTCAACCGTGCCGAGTTCCTCCGGCATCCAATTCCTCTTTGGGGCCACTCAGCGCCCATATAGGGCGTCTGGTCGTGCTCCTGGCCAACGAGGCGAATAACAGCAGGCCTGCATTGGCAACGAGTTGAGCTTTATTATTAATAAACTACGTCAATCGGTCAGCTGGGTGAAGAGATCTTGCTTGGGAGCCGGGATCTTCCGGGACCGAGTGAGTTGGCCATTGTCACATTTCCGTCGCGTTTTCGCCGGAGCCTCCATGCGAAGGTGGCACAGAGCGGCTGGGTGCTTAAAATACCCTTGATGGTTCCGGTGGCTTTCCGAGAACTTTCTTGATCGTCTTGTTATTCGCTATCGGAGGACCATGGCATCGAAGAAGGGCACTGGAAGGTTTTCTCTGGGGAAGAATCAACTGTTCTCGGTGGCGTACGGATTGGGCGCCATGGATGAGGCCATGCAGCATACTGAAGCGATGCTCCAATAGAGCGCCGAGTTGGTAACTGACCACCCTTCAAACCCCGACTGCTCAAGTGACTCAAGGTGGATGGAATCGGCGGCCGCTCTTGTTGCGCGACCCGCCCGGCCGGTGACAGCTAAACAACGGTGGAACGAGAGGATAAATGAGACAGCTACTCCCCGTTCAGCAAAGAATTGCGGTTTTCGATGTAGCCGATGCTGCACTATTGCGATCATCAACCCCACCGTGCTCTGCTTTGGGTGGTTTCATATAAAACACAGGCTTACGATGGCGGGAGTCGCCACAGGCTGCGGTTGGGCGGGGTCACGCATGGGGTGATCCCTTAGCAGCCTTATCAGCGACAATCTACCCCCGATTGAGGGGGAGCAGTTTGGGATACCGGTGATGGGGGCGCGCGGGCGGGGTCGCGATGCATGAAGAGGGTGCCAATCGCCAGCCCGTGTACAGATCGATCTGCACACCGCTGGGGTCACTGGAGCGCTTCTGGATGGCTCCTGGAGCGGTTGTCACAGATATGATGCCTGTTCTGTCGTTTGTCCCGCGAGCCGTTGTGCTTATCGCCGGCTTCCACTTAATCAATCCGATGTGCAGCACCCTGTCTGAACTTGTATCCTTCGGCAATGTCCCAAAATGGCTCCTGGCTTTAGGTTGGCTCGTTCCAACCCTCCCAGACTCCGGTCTGTCTCTCCCTCTGTATAACCTCCATGCCCAGCAATATCGACAACGTCAAAAACTTCTGCCCAACGGATAGTGGAGATTTGGTGAGGCAGAGAATCGACAGCACCTATGCTGTACCCCAGCAACCTGATTTTTAACAGCTTTACCCGCTTTCTCGCTTCCAGGACCCCGGGACCCAGCCGCTACAGTGCCGAGCGGAGAGCTCCGACGTTGAGGCCGTAGCGGTGCCAGCCCCGCATCCGAGACATGGACAGCTCGGGCGTCGTCACCGAGCTCGATTTGAGCTCTCACACCAACACTATCGTCGACAGGATCAACTCGATGCCTGCTCTAAAGACCAGCACCGGTACGTTCCTGCCGCCCTGCCCTATCAAACGCCTATTGCACATCTTGCCCCCTTTGGGGCCCCTAAGCCGAGAAAACCCGATCACCCGCGGTGCAAAGATCAATACTCCGAGCGTGGAACTCGAGCGCGAAACTCGAGAAGCAAATTGGGACTGCGATCATATGTGTTTTCCGGCCTCTGCTTTTCGTTGGGCGTCGTTTATATTCGAAATTACCTACAGTACTACGAAGGGGCGAAAGGGGGGTGCGGGGCAGTCATAAAACATCACCATCCCACCGTTACATCAAAGCGAGCCAAGCTAGATCAAGCTACTAACGCATATGAGCCAGCGTTCTTCACATTTCTTCGAGCGAACCTTGTCCTCACACATTCGGCAATGTCCTCCAATGTCTCGTCACCAAACCTGGGACCACACCTCTCGCAAAACCTTCCACCACCTTCCCCATCGCCTCTGGCCGCCAATCCACCCCCAGCAACCCTCAACAGCGACATACCGCCGCTCTCCCTTGACATACTGACCACTCCCGCTGACAAGGCGGCCGCCCTGAAGCTTGTAGCGGATAGCATCGCCCAGCAGCGCCAGCAAGCAGCCTCCCGCCTCGTCTTCCACCCCATACCATTCGCCTTGCTCCTCGCGGTGCTCGCAGCCATTACCCGCTACGCCTGGTGCCAGAGGCACTTCGACCTCGGCACAACACTGACGGTTGCCAGCGGCGCGGTCACGACGTACCTTCTCGCCATCCGCTACCTCACGTCCGGCTACCTGCGCGCGGCCGAGGCCTTGTCCTGGGACTTCCTGACGGACCAGGACCTCATCATCGGCACACGGTTCGGGGCCGATCTGGTCGGCGCACTGGTGCTGAGGCTGGAACGACCCTCCCACCAGCACTCGTCCTCGTCCTCGTCCGTCTCCTCCTGCTCTTCAGCAAACAACGGCGGCGGCATCGGCCGGCGGAAATCCCACCACCGACAAAACAGCAGCGCTGCCAAGTCGGCCGGCCGCAGGGGCGGTAAGGGCGTGATCCGCGCGTGGACCACCAAGCTGCGATACCGCGGGCGCGGCGTAGGCGGGGACATGCTCCGCGAGGCCGTGCGCGTGACGCGGGAGCGGTGCGGGCGGGACGCCCGGGTCGGGTTCGCGAAGGAGCACGCTAACAGCGCCGTCATGCTGCCGGAGCTGTTTAATAAGTGGTTTAGGAAGAGGGAGATGGAGGCGGCGAGAGCGTTGGAGGGGGTCTTAGCAGAGTGGGACGCGGCGAGGCGGAGGTGAGTGTCCTCCTTGGTTCGCCAGAGCCTCCAGGCAGGGCTGTGGGAATATGCGAGGCTCTCGAGCTAGTGACGGTTTGGACTGCGTTATTGCTTTGGCTGGCTCGGGTTTTGAGGCTGGCGCATTGTTTCGGTTGTAGGCATGGCGTTTGGTAAGGCACGGCAAAGCATCGATGACAAGATTGATGAATACTTGACGATCACACTCATACAGAGATACCACATAGACTTTCGCTAAATGATACCTTGGAGAGGCGTCTGCTTTAAATCCGAACCTAGGTGTGTTGGTGATGTTGAACTGTGATCGTCAGGGATCCGTCTAAGCTATCGCTCTCCAGTCTGCCAATCTCGACGGTGATGAAGGGCAGGTTCTGTAATTCCTGCTGGTAGCAATGTGTCGTGACATTTTTTTGGCGGGTTGGGGGCGTAATGTCTTTCTGATGAGAATAGATCGTGGAGAGATTTAGTTTCGTGCTACCAGTATCTATTCCGTGATGACCATCCACTTGAGTCCATATATTGTACAGAGACCACCTCCTTCCGAATTTGTGACATCCGAAACTGCCCATGCCATGAACCACCCCGGATTCAGTGTGAGATGAAAAGAAAAGGAACCAATATGGGTATCAGAATCTATGGTGGCCTTTGCCCTCACACAGCCTCGATTAGACCACACCTTGATTTACGACGCTAAGAGACCGGCAAAAAGAGACGGAGAGTCTCATTAAGAGATAAGCTGGCAGTTTACTTGGAGTTAGGACTCGCCGAATCCTAATCATCCGCATCCTGAGGCGCCTGGCCTGGCTGCTTTTTGGGTGGCTGGGTCCAAGTCTCAGGATCAAAGCCGTAGATCGGCTTGCCAATTCTACGCAGGGCAAAGATCACCTAAAAACCGGTTAAAATCGGGACAGGAAATGCAGAGGCTAGATCGTTTCACTTACGTCGTTGACCGTCACTGTTTTTTGGTTACGATACTCCGTGTACGTAACACAATCTCGCAGTATCTGTTGAACGTTAGGGTTTGGCAGAGAGCTGGGAACGGGATTCTAATGAGGCATACCATGGTCAGACGCGATTTGAGCGCCTCTCTGATACTGTCGTAAATCCCAGCCGAGATTCTCTTCACTCCTCCACGTCGGGCGAGGCGTCTGTTCTCAGGTTAACGGCGGATCCTAAGTGAGAATACCCATGCATAGCAGCCCAGAACGAAGTTCTCGATAGGACGTTCTCGAGAGACCCGGCAAAGACTAGAACAGGGTGTTCTGAGAAGTCGACCAAAATGCCGGCGGCTCTGGACAGCAACATTTTCTGTTCTTACCGGATAGCTGGCTTGGCTAGAGAAATATGATCAGCAAAAGTATCCGGAGACAATGAGAACGGGATTGCAATACTTATGCCACGAATGCAGTCCTTGACAATCTTTCTGTGTGTAGGGTTTAGGTATTAGCAAACTGCGCATTCATGACCTAGAAGCGACGCTGAGGAGATGATGTATTTACCTGTGGCGCTTTGCACCGACTTTGCCGCCGAGCGACTTGCCGGCCACGCCCATGCCCGGCCGTTTCAGGCCCTTCAGGCCGTTGGGACCGCCACGTTGGGGAATGGTTGGTGGCATTTATATCGACCAATCTGCGATTCACGATGGAAATTGTTGTTCAGTCAATCGATTTACGCGCGACCGAGGTTGATGGCGCGAGGTGGCTTGCTCCGCGAAGTGGAAGTGGGGCAGCTAACTAGTGCCTGGCTGCACGCAGCATCTGTGGTGTAAAGTTTGAAACGGAAGGTATGGCCCGTGCGGAGTGACGACGATCAGCCTGAGGTCGGAACAGCCTTTGTCCTCAAGAATTATTGTAAGGAAAGAAATCGGCTGGGAGGGCAAAGGAGTTTGGGTCAAATTTAGGGCCGTTCGCGCCTACGCTGGGTTTAGGTTTATGGGTGTCGCGAAGGTTGTCGCACTGGCTGGCATATATAAGTTGCTTCAACCCTCTTTCTCAGGAATTATATTAGAGGCCCGATCTATGGCCCTATGATTCGGAGGCCACCCATTAGGTATTCAACAACCCGTAACTCTCCAGAATGCCGCCATGCAATCCGCCCCCGCCTCCGTATCCAGGGCGCAAAGTCTAACGAGTGACCGGACTCTACCCATAACCATCTCTCAACGCCGATCCTGACAACTACTTTTACAGTCAGAATACCCAAATCTCCGCTTCACCAGGGTTGTGACCGCTTTATTCTGAAATGAAGGTGGCCTCGCTGAAAACAAAACCCTCCTCGACAACCTCATCGCCGCCAACCCTGAGCTTCAACGACAGCTTCGTCTTTTGCGGCGAGTACTGATGGACCGATATTAGCAACACATATGCCGTGAGCGGGGGAGACGGCGAACCTGGTAAATATACGGCTTCGTGCCGGCGGCACCCGCCACAATCTTCTTCACGAAGCCCGGAACCTCAGCCATGACGTCTATCCTGTCAAGTCTTTCCTCGAGGTCGCCCTCAATCACAGCCTCCACCGGCTTCCCGTCCTTAGTCGTCCCGGCCCACGAAAACTTAATAGTTATCGGCTCCGGCCAGTCGTTCTCGCTATCGCTCTTCGCTTGGACATGGGTCACGGCATTCTTGCAGCCCGCGGTGATAATCTCGCCATCCTTGACGATACCGCCCACGTTTACTACGGTCGAACCATAAGACGGGGGTGTCGTGAACTGCATGAGGATAGCTGAATAAGTTGGGCCTTGGAAATTGCAAAAGTTCCATTTGGCTGCAGCATGGTGCGGCTTCATTCCCTGTAGCGCATGAGAAAGGAACGCCCTGCCCTTGAAGTCGACGGGGCCTTCCTTGGTGGTGATTGTCCCCTCGGCGGCGCACCTGGGCCAGAAGGCGTGGCGCATGGAACCCCAGGGGTTGGACAGATCGGTACCGAACAGCGTCTTGCCTGTCTTGCCACACTGGAATCCCGGGGCAGTCCGTCTGACGGTCAGATTGACGATGGCCCTTTCGTCGTTCATAGACTTGATTGTGTATGTTGAACCATCCTCCGAGAGCTCGACCGCGCAGTCGTTGGCGTAGAAGTTCATCTTGTCCTCGCTGAAGTCATGGTTCTGCAGCGGTGACGAGCACCACAGGTGAGGTCCCGAGCCGTCCAAGTTGAAGATCTTGCAGTTGAACTGGCACGTTGTACGGATGCCGCTTTGGAAACATCAGTATGTGCGAGCTTGGTAGGTGGGTAGCAGAGCCGTACGCCACGTTACTATAGATGACCTGGGCAAAGGCGAGCTGGCCGCCTTCCGACATGAAATAGAAGGTTTGCGTCTCGACGCAGGTAGAATCCATCGCTTGCCATTTCATGTCATCACGGGTGAGTTCCGTATAGGGTATCGCCTCGGCCTCTTCGGCGACCGACTTAATGGCGGAGGGGCCATAGATGGGCTCCTGGGTGCCGGCAACATTGGCGAGCCTGACGAGGAGCAAGTCAGAACCATGCGAGAGCAGAGTGGGGTGTTGGACCCTTGATTCTTACGTCTGCTGTGCCCACTTGAACATGTTGGAAGTCTCGAGATCCGAAATGCCGGAAGGCTCAAGAATCGCTGACGGGCTGTGGGAAAAAATCGAGCTAAATACGTTTGTTCACCGCTGTCGAGGGACACTTTCGAACAGAAAGACCGAAAGGCAAGTGACCCGAGCCAGAACGCTAGTGTAAAACTCACTGGGTCCCAGGAATCGCTTAGCAGGCATTCCTGGACGTCAGTGGTGTTACACGTGTAACCCGCCCAACGCACAGGGCAAACTCCGCAGGGGGCGGCACGGCTTGCGGGGGAAATTGTGGCTGAGATACTGTACAGTACATATATATGGGGGGATGACTGGAGTGGCTGGTGCTCTCGGGGGCATCGCAGCGAAATGGCCGAAAATTTTAGCTCCCTCGTCTTAGGGCCGCTGCCAGCATCCGAGCTTCTGATGCAATCCTGACAAGCAAGCCCCGAACAACCGAGCCCGCCCTACACTCGCTCTTCGCCGCCGTGATCACTACCCTGAAGACGCGCACGTACGACCGAGAAAATGTCCAAGGCACGCTCCGCTGCGGGTGGCGTGGACCAGGTGGTCAAAATCATCGTCGGAGCGGGCCAGGCGAGTCCTAGTCCTCCAGTCGGTCCGGCGCTCGGTAGCAAGGGTATCAAATCAATGGACTTTTGCAAGGTTGGTTGGATGTGAGAGAGTTGGAGGAAAGGTGTGCTGATGCACGCATGCAGGAATTCAATGCCAGGACACAACACATCAATCCCGGCACCCCGATGCCAGTCCGGGTAACCGTCAGGCCGGATAGGACGTTCCACTTCGAGATCCGGACACCGCAAACATCGTGGCTCCTCCTCAACGCAGCCGAGGCGCCGATTAGCAAGAGAGGGAAGAGGAAAGGGGCGGGCAATCCGGGTAAGGAGACCATTGGGACAGTGAGCCTCAAGCACGTCTACGAGATCGCGAAGATCAAGCAATCCGAAACACGACTTTCCGGGTTGTCGCTTGAGGGACTCTGCAGGTCTATCATCTTTCAGGCCAAGTCGATGGGTGTCTCGGTTGTCCCCTAGGCGGTTAGAAGGTTATCAGCGCCCATGGCGCCTGGAGCAGAGGGCGTTACGGTAGTTTCTGAAGCAATTAGGGCAGAAGCACTGTGTGGCGGTGCGGTGGTAATCGGGCGTGCCTGCCTGGCTCTGCAGCTGTGTACATATCATTGTATTATACATCATACAAGGAACCCGTTGAGCATAGGCACCTGGGTGCCTCGACGGTAAATCCGTGCGGTTCACGGCTCGCACCACGTCATCGCGGATTGTGCGCGTCGCTATAGCACAGCGCAGGCACATGCAAGACACATCTCGTATGGCTTTACCGTTCGATTTGAGAGTAAGTGGCTGCGAAGCACTCCGTGCAATTCTTTGGTATCGGTAGCACGGGCCGGTATGGATTGTCCCTTGCGGTAGGCTGGAGTTGGGTCCTAACGGAAGCCAATGGGGCAGTGTTAATCTATAGATAAATCGGTTCAACCGGCATTGTCAGGCCCTCCGGGATTCCGGGTCTCCCGGTACCCTCGGATTCATGAGGATCATGAACTTCTCATCAATCAACTGCCACTCCTAGCAGCACATGTGAGTCTTGCGTGCATTTGGCAACTATCGGTTGCACCAATCCGGTGGGGAGAATGGCCGATAAGGCTGCTGACGAGATCGGCCCCAATGGAACCCACCTTCCGTGTCTAGGACTTATCGTACTGTGTAGTCCATATCATGTATGTAACTCGGCAGCACCCACCGAGGCGCCAGCCCCTCTCAGCCCGTCTCCTACGCCGAGCTCCGGTGCTGGCCATATGACGCCGTGGAAGGGTTTGGTGAGAGTCCTCTCGTGAGTCATTGGCATGCATAACAAAAGCTGGTCAACAATGCTACATTGCCGTGTACTCCGTAAAGTCCTCTCTTGTCAGGCAACTGGAACAGGATCCACTCGCTGTCCCGGAAATAGCCGCCACGGGGCCTGGCTGCTGGGAGAAGCCGGTCTGGGCCTGTCACAGCGGGCCTTGACGGTACCCGCGCCTCCCGCAGGTGTCAGCCAACGTCTGGTGACGCCGCTCCTTGCAGCAAGTACCCGCCAAGTAGCGCAGCCCCACCAAGTCGCAACAGCTTCGTAGCAGACTTGCTTAGGCGCTGCCGTCATCTCTCCGAGGCCGTCTTGTTCTTACAGCGTTTTCTTAGTCCTCGCACCCGTCATCGCTCTTTCTCTCGCTCAAGGTGTATCTTTTCTGGCACTCGCAGCTTCTGGTGTCTCAGAAGCAGACATGGCGACCAGCATTCAAGAGCCCGAAGACTACCGGGAGCTTCAGAGAGAAGGTAAAGGGAAAAAAAAAAAAAAAAAAACAAGAGTTGCCCCTCAATACGACCCCACGCAGAACACCAGTCTCAGTGCAATCATCAAGCCCTGTCGTTTGAAGCAATCTCGAGCCTTCTATTACTGACATTGATTGACGAAAATACAGATTCGACCCGAATTGAAACAGATGCTCAGGCCGGCAAAAACAACCAGAACGACCAGCCATCCCAATCTTCGCCTGCCGTACGTTTCAAGTCGACCATCGAAGAGATTTCCCATGATGATGCGAGATCGGCGGCAATTCCACCCGCCGACAGTGTCTCGCTCGGAGACCCAGGCCAAGTCACTCCGGAGCAGATCCGCGATCTTTCCAACAGACTGCGGGCGTGCCCGCTCCAGGAGCGCCGAATGAACATATTCTCGTATGAGGCCTTCTCTCTGCCGCCATCAAGAGTACGTATTCTGCTATTTCCGGGCTATCGGGCTTTTGCCCAGCACTAATGTGGCTGGGCTGGGTTTCTTTTGTTGTGTTTTGGTTGAGCTGGGATTATGTATCCCGCGCTCGTTCTTTCAAGCCACCGACCCGCCTCGGATTGCCCCGACGCAATCCCTATTCGCTAGCGGGATGACTTTCTGAGCGCCCACTAACCTCGCAACTCCAGACAACCTCTCGCGACGATGAGTCGCGGGAACCTAGCCGCCAGCCAACGCAAAGCTCAGCGGTCCACAGCTCACCGCGCCTGAACTCCAGCCCACGGATCCCAGATATGCATTCGCCGCCTCTTACGCCGGCTGGAACGGACTCCGCCGAAACGGGACTAAAACCAGAGCCCCCGGATACCCATGATCGCGGCCGTGCTCCTGACATCATAACACCCCAAGACTCGATCCACGAACCATCTTCGCCTAGTTCTGCCCGCCTCTCTGTTCCCCATCCAATATCGACCGACCGTGACCGTGCTTCACGACGGCCTGCGACTGCGGAGGGAAGAGAGCAAACGCAATCAACGCTTGGCGGTCATCGTAGAGGACTATTTTCGGTCGGTGCTGGAAGCGGTTCGAATTCACCCGCTAGCTCGGTCCCGCCGTCGCGTGATTCGAGTCCGTCAAGAGCGCTAACTGCCTCGCAATTCTACACCCGGCAGGTGCCGCCGCCAGGAGAAGCCAATGATCCGTATGCTGCAAACAAACGGCAAGCACAGAAGGGTATCGATTCCAGATTCATCTTTTCGAGGAAAAAGAAACAGAGTTCCCCTAGTTCGTCAGCCATTAGTCTCCCTAAAGTCTTGGGAGACAAACGCCGGTCGGATGAGGGTCTTGCCCACAGTAGGAACAGCTCCATGGCCGACTTGAAGAGGTTTTTCAAGCTAGGTCCTAGCAGCAAATCCAAAAGAACCGCATCGCCAGCCGCATCCATTAGGTCCGGTACGAGGACGCCACCCAGCTCCAAGTCGGCGCAGATCCCATTCGGTGATGACCACGGTCTCTCATCTAAGTACGGAAAGCTCGGGAAAGTGCTGGGTGCCGGGGCGGGCGGGTCTGTGAGATTGATGAAGCGGGCTGAGGATGGCGTGGTTTTCGCCGTGAAAGAGTTCCGTCCTCGCCACTCGTATGAGACGGAGCGTGAGTACGTCAAGAAGCTCACGGCCGAGTACTGCATGGGCTCGTCGCTGCATCACGGCAACATCATTGAAACGCTTGATATAGTCCAGGAGCGGGGCAAGTGGTACGAGGTGATGGAATACGCTCCGTACGACCTCTTTGCCATTGTCATGACCGGAAAGATGAGCCCGGAAGAGATCAGTTGCTGCTTCTTGCAGATCCTCAGCGGCGTCACGTACCTCCACAGCATGGGCCTGGCCCATCGGGACCTGAAGCTTGACAACGTGGTGGTTAGCGAGCACGGAATTATGAAGATCATTGATTTTGGCAGCGCCCATGTCTTCAAATACCCGTTCGAAACTGGTATTGTCCTTGCGTCTGGTGAGCAGCTCACATTGCGAGTCAATCAAAGCGCGGGGATGCTAATAGGCGTCATAGGAATTGTGGGTTCAGACCCGTACCTCGCACCAGAAGTGTACGATGAAAAGAAGTACGACCCGCAGGCGGTAGACATCTGGTCGCTGGCCATCATCTACTGCTGCATGACGCTTAGGCGATTCCCTTGGAAACTTCCCCGGCTCTCCGATAGCTCGTTCAAGCTGTTCGCTGCTGAGCCAACGCCAGGCCACGATCCCAAGAAGCTGCTCCTCCCGCCTTCGAGTTCCACTTCGGCATTAAGCAACACTCCAGCGAGAGATTTCGACCCGCAGGGCGTCCGCAATGACGCCGGCAGAGAACCGCACAGACCCAGCTCGCAAAGAGCGTCGACGGCGACGGTCCCGGACGGCGGCACTACCCAGCCGCCGGCGGAAAAGAAGGAGGTGGTCCGGGGCCCATGGCGGATTCTCCGGCTGCTTCCCAAAGAAAGCAGACATGTCATCGGGCGCATGCTCGAGCTAGATCCCAAGAAGCGCGCCAAGATGCACGACATCTTAGATGACCCATGGGTGGCCGACTCTGTCATCTGCCGACAGATTGGGCCGGGACACGTGGTGAATGCCGAGGACCACACGCATGTGTTGGAGCCCCCTTCGTCCCCGGCTAATAAGTAAGTCGGCTCATGGGGATTGGGGCAGACAGGACGAGACATGGAAGGTGGGTTTGCGGGTTGGGGCGATGGGCTTGGGCGGAAAAGTTGTGATTCCGAGGGGGTGCACCCTTCCTACAATTTCGTAGGATACGGGAACGTGGAGAGCCAGCTTTCCACCATTTTTCTTATTCTCGGAGGTGCCCCTTTCGTCTGGACTTGAAGCGGGTGTTTTCCTTTGCTGACGCATTAGACCTGGCTGCTTTCTGGGAGGCGTTACGCAGGCCCGTTCGTCATAATAAACAACGGGGCTCCAGTAGTAAAGTAATTCATTGGGGGAACTTGGGACGTTTATAGATGTGTACTACTCACATGCATAGGTGGTCGAGGCACTATGATACAGATAGTGAAATAGAGAGTAGTTGGGTGTCCAAGTGCGAGGCAAAACGGACGGTCTGTGTTAAACACTTGGCATGATTATCCCACCTGTACGGTAATATCAAGTAAAAACAATCGTTTATTTCTTATGCAGGGGCCGAGTTTGCACTGATTGGTACCGGTACTTCCATCTTTTCTATATCGTTCCATCGGCCATGGAGCTCGGAGCGGGCGTTGGCTGTCAGTGTCACCCAACCAATCAAAGCTCGACAACGCTTCCGGATTCGGCCTAGGGGCATCTCGGCGGGCTGGAGCGAACCGTCCGCCGTCATTGGCCGGCCGGCCGGGGCCGGGAAAAAAAATTGGCGACTTTCTAGATGGTCTTGGAAGCTCCCATGAGGTCCGTGATCCGCTTTCTGTTGCTAATTGAAAACGAAGCTCTCTCTCTTGCTAACATTTCTCTCTCCATCTTCCTCTTTACGCAATCCTCTATTTCCCCCTCAGCCACAACATCAGAATTCCTTGCTCTCCACGCAACGCACCAATTCAACGCAATGGTGAGCCGACTCTTTCCTCCCTCTTCTGCCGGGAAGCTCTCGATAGCTCGACCATGTCGCCGCGAAGCTTCGAATCCGGTCCGGCCCGGCTTGATTGCAGCGTTACTGACCGTCGACTTTTAGGCCACCACGCTTCGCTCCATCAAGTCGCTTGTCCCCCTCCTCGACCGTGTGCTCGTGCAGCGGATCAAGGCCGAGGCCAAGACTGCTAGCGGCATCTTCCTGCCCGAGTCGAGCGTCAAGGAGCTCAACGAGGCCAAGGTGCTTGCTGTCGGCCCTGGCGGTCTGGACAAGGACGGCAAGCGCGTGCCCATGGGCGTGTCTGCCGGCGACAAGGTGCTGATTCCTCAGGTACGGTGGACGACGCCCTCCCTCTCCTGCTTGCTTTGATGTATCACGGACTAGCTAACACAGGGCTTGCAGTACGGCGGTTCGCCGGTCAAGGTTGGCGAGGAGGAGTACCACCTCTTCCGGGATAGCGAGTAAGTACACGCGCCGTCAATGACACAGTGTCGTGGTGTGTCCAGTGCTGACCTTGGCGTTTGTTATCAGGATCCTGGCCAAGATCAACGAGTAAAAAGACAAACCCCGAAAAAGATACCCATGAAGCAACGAAATGTGTACCATATAATGTATTAAATACAACTACGCCTGTACGAGACTTCAGAGAGCAAACACTCTGCGGCTGCATAGAGCAGTGCATACTTGGTGATTGGCGCATGTTCCCGGGTTGGGTCGACGCTAGGCTGAAGGAATAAATTTATCTCCACTCCTGATGTGTGTTGCCTTCAGTCAGTGGTTGCGAATATTGATTCAGCTCAGATGCCGCGGCTTCTCGGCCCTGCCTTGGTCTTCCTCCTATCAATGATCTGCCGGGCCATGGCACCCTGGATTGGTTTGCTCTATTATAATCTTTCACAAGGTACCATGGGCATGGGTGTATACGGCAAATGTTGCCGCCAGCGAACACCCACCCTCCCGTCCGCCAAATCAGAGTTCGGCAAGCTACGAAAAGCGCGTCTTGGCAAACGATATGGAATCGGACATGCAGGGGGCTCTGGCGCATTGGTAACGTCACACACGTTGGCAGAGTTGTCCACTCCGATGTACGCAAGGGGGAGAGAACGGCTCAATCTCAAACCGTGGTGTGGATTTCAAATTGAGAATGAATCCATATTTGCCAGTTCCTGCGGTTTTGACCTTGGAGTATCCTGCATCCGGATCAGACAGATGGACACCAAGGGGGAGTTCCCAAGGACACGTACAATCAGGGTCGGAGCTCTGTGGGCTTCGTAACTCAGTTGTTTCGTTTCATGGTGCTGAGTCTCTCTGGCTGTAGCTTAACTGATTGAAGGATCCGTATTCGCACTAGCCGCTCTTGAAAATGAGAGCGACCCCATTCGCAACAGTGTTAGTCCCAACCTCATGTCGTGGGGCTCACCTGTTCTCCCCTCTTTGGGGACAGACCTAACCTCACTTGGGTTTTCTATCGATATATATACCGAACCTCACTCTGTTCCCTTCTCGATCACCTATAAATTCTTCCATACTTTGGGCTTTCTCCGCCCACCTAGATCCTGCGTTCCTTTACTCCTTTTCGACAGTAGTATTTTCGTTTACATACTAATCTCTTGAGCGTTTTCGTTCACTTGGATGCACATTAATTTGTTGCCCTCCGAGCGGCCGGCTTTTGCAATCTGCAAGATGCGATTCTTCGTTCTCTTCACCCTCGGTCTGGCGAGCGCCTTTCCCTCGCTGTCGACAGCCCATACGCTGTTCACCACTCTTTTTGTCAACGATGTCAACCAAGGCGACGGGACCTGTGTTCGCATGCCCAAGGTTAGCAGCACTTGTACCAGCCCCATTACTGATCTCGATAGTCCGGACATGGCCTGTGGTAAGCTTTTCTCACCACTCCTGTCAACGATGATGAGCTAACACCCATCGTCTAGGCCGGGACGGCCAACACGCCGTGGGATTCACCTGCCTAGCCGCAGCCGGTGACAAACTAACCTTTGAGTTCCGTGCCTGGGCCGACGCCTCCCAGCCTGGCGTTATCGACAGCTCCCATCTCGGCTCAGCCGCCATCTACCTCAAGCCCGTCTCTAACATGACCACCAGCTCGGCCGCTGGCCCGAACTGGTTCAAGATCTATGTCGAGGGCTACGACGAGAACATGAGAAAGTGGGCCACGGAGAAACTCATCGACAATCACGGCCTCCTGAGCATCAACCTCCCTGTGGGACTACCCACTGGCTACTACCTCGTCCGCACTGAGATTCTTGCACTACAAAACGTATCTCAGGACGGCTATGTCGACCCTCAATTCTACGTCAACTGTGCCCAGCTCTTCATCGAGGGGTCCTCCACCAGCGACACTCTCACCATCCCGACAGGCATGGAGGCGTCCATCCCAGGCCACGTCACCGCCAACCATCCAGGCCTAACCTTCAACATCTACCAAGACGACCCCTTGACAACCCCCTACGAGGTCGTCGGGCCAGCGGCATTCTTCTCCACCAGCGCCAGCACCATCGCTACTACGGGCAAGAGCTACGCAAAAAATTACCACCAGCAAGATCGGCAGCCCGCCCAAGCCGAAGGCCTCATCCCGCCAGCTTGCCTCGTCAAGAACGCCAACTGGTGCGCCTCCCTGCCGCCCCGCTACACCGACGAGGCCACATGCTGGGCCTCATCCGCCGACTGCTTCCGCCAAGCAGAGAAGTGCTACGCCAGCGCTCCGCCGACAGGCTGCCGCGGCTGCCGCGTGTGGGAGCGGGACATGTGCGGCGCCATCCAGCAGGGATGCCGATCCGGGCTGTGGCAGGGCCCGCCGGCTGATCTTGCTGCTAACGTGGAGAAGGTGGAGGTTGATGTGCCTGTGCCAGGAGGGGGCAAGATCCCGGGGGCTGGGAATGCCGATGTCTCTTGGGGAAGGGAGGGAGGAGGTGGGGAGAGGGGCGGTGTGGACTTAGGATCTAAGAAGGCGGTGATGGCGGTGGTTTTCGGGTCTCCGACTGCGACTGCTATCTCCGGGTGCTGCGGGAAGTCCCGTAAAAGGCGTCGGAGACTGGCCTGACTTGGTGCTGTACTTTGGGAGAGACACACGTCAGAGAGCCATGATATTGATGGCTTCGGGTCTGGTTTGATTTACTGCGAGGCACGCCTTGGAACGTTCTTTTCGGTTCTCTGGCGGAGGGCCGGTTCCCTTTTATCAAGCTGCCTTCACTCCTGGTTGTATTATCATCATCGATCTTACGTTTTAAGGGCCTCCCAGATACATTTCTTACCGATCAGAGGGTATAGGTAGGTGTTAGATGGCTGATAGGAATGGAATATATAAACCATCTACCTTAAGATGTGCATAGTCGAAAGCAGTCTTTGTGAATAGCTCAGTGACAAAGTGACAGAGAATGACGTGCTCGATTAGGTCTGTGATACTTGTATTCAGGGCTCTTAAATCATATCAGGCTGCTACCTGCCAGATAAGTCTTGTAGCAAGTTGAACCTCGAGAGCCATCAACCTTTGCTCTCAATAAGCAGGCTGCTAACTACATGCCCTTTTATGCAGCCGAACCTGATATCTCCAACCCTGGATACCAGCAGCTTTGTCTGGATGATGGCAATTTTGGCAAACCAGGCGCCTAGTAACCCCAGAAAGATTATACACCAAATCAAGCGAGCAACTTCAAAACATCTGCCATCCTCGTCTCCTTCGTCTTCTTTTGCTTGCCCGACTTCTCTCGGAACGCCTTGTTCACGAGCTCTCTCTTCTCAGCCTGGATATCGAGCACACGCTCTTCGACGGTGCCTTCCATCACCAGCCGCCACACGGTTGTGGGCCGAGTCTGGCCAAGGCGGTGGACGCGGTCGACAGCCTGGTCTTCGATGGCTGGGGCCCACCAGCTGTCGGCTAGTACGACCGTGTCGGCCGAGACAAGATTCAAGCCGACACTGCACACACTCAGACTGGCTAGCATGATGCGTGTGTTGGGGTCATGGTCAAGAGCTTGGATGGCAGCATCACGTTGTGCCGTGTTCATACTCCCGTCGACACGGGTGAAGGTGTATCCTGCCTCATTCAACTGGTGCTGGATCACGGTCAAAAATGATGTCCATTGGGAGAAAATAATCACCTTGGAGCGGTCATTCTTTAGCGTGGCCTGGAGGATCTTGAGAAGCGCTTCCGTCTTGGAACTTTTGGTCTCTGTGTCAAGTTCCTCCTTTTCCTCCTCGGCCGAGTGTTCTGGCGCTGGCTCGACCAACTTGTCGTCTGACAACTCAGCGCGGCACATGGGGCACTTGTGCTGTATTTCGATGACCCTGGAGATACATGCACGGCAGAAGACGTGCTTGCAATGTGTGATCACCGGCTTGGTCATGGGCTCTATGCAAACAGGGCAGTCTTCCTGGCTCTCTATGACCAGCTGGAGCGCCTGTTGTAAGAGAGCCCTGTTCTTGGTGTTGAGCGGGACTACATCTTGCTCTTCAAGAAGTTTCAGAAGGTCTGTGATGCGGTCCTTGCACAAGGTCCAGTGATTGCATCTACGCTTGTCAGCAAGCTGGTGTCTGAGAGGGAGAAAAGACGCGCACGTTTGACGAAGACGGAGGAGCCTCTCAAGGACGCCTTGGAAGCGGCCCTTCTGGCCCGTCTTGGACCTACTCTGGAACTCTTCCAGAGCACCTTGAGCCTCGGAACTGTGAAGCAGTTAGCGACAGCTGCATTAGGCCAAGGAGCCGTCTTACAGCAAAGCCTCGTATTTTTTCTTCTCATCGGGCCAAAACGTGATGCGGTGGATGTACTCGGTCTTCGGCGGAAGCTTGAGGTCGACAAATTTCATATCCTTCGTGCGGCGGAGACATAGATCCCCCATGAGAGACTGTAGGATGGCCTCAGCGCGTGGCTCACCGGCGGCTAGCGGTCTTGCGATGACCGTGTTGAAGATATCGAGCTGCTCGATGCCACCAGTGATCCGCAGGAACTTGAGAAGCGAGTGAAGGTCCCGGATGTTGTTGATGCTGAAACATCTGTGTCAGCGGAGCTAGAGGTGGGAGGCCGCTATGACTTACATTGGCGTTCCCGTCAGAACCCATCTCGACTGTGCGTTCAGCTTACAGGCCGCCTCAGCGGCCTTAGTTTTGGCGTTACGAATCGTGTGGCCTTCGTCCAGGACAACGCGGCGCCACTGAACCTTGGACACAACTCCGCCGTTCGCCTCGCTGCTCAAGGTGCCGTAGCTTGTAATGACGACCCCGTAATCGTTTAATGACTTGGCGGCAGTCTGTCGAGAGTTACCATGGTAAATGAGCACCTTTGGCGCGTGTTCCTCGGATACGTGTCGTCGAATCTGTTGCTCCCAATTACTCATGACGCCAACCGGAGCGACGATGAGTGTACTCCCTGGTCCGCCTGTCATGATCAGACTGATAATTTGCAGGGTCTTTCCCAGACCCATGTCGTCAGCCAGAATACCGCCGGACAAAAGACTAGGAGCTGACGCAACGGTGAAGTTGGTTGCGGTATTGATGTACCGGCCCCTTGCGTCGCGCTTCCAGAGCTGTATAGAGTTGGAAGCACCTGGCTTGGGAAAAGCAGGGCTCTCCTTGGCTGTCAGCCAAGCAAGGCCTTGGAGCTGATACGGCAACAACGTAGCTCGCAGGGTGTCCGGCTGGTCCGCTTCAGGCATCCTGGACAGCTGGTCCTCGTCCATGGCCAGGGTCTGGACGATATCACCGCCGACACGGAAGTTCACGGCTTGGCTAGTCTGGGCCAGTTGCTCTAGTGATATCTCTGGCTCACCGGTTGCTAACCCGGCAGTACCCCTGCCGCTCTTCAGGCCCATAGCTCTCCGCTGTTGGTCATTCTCCTTCCGGGTTTGCTTGAGTTGAGTAGCATTCACAAGCCTGTCTTTCTTCAGGCGTTCTTCCAGATTGGCGCGACCGAGCGCATTGGCTGTCCCGTAGATATATATACGCACAGGGCATTCATAAAAGCCCTTTTCGCCGGTAAGCATGGCTTCAATGGTGATGTCACCGGGGTCCTGCAATACGTGAGTATTCGGATGGGCAATCCCGTTCCTGCTTCGAAACTTACAATGTAGCCGGCGAGCTTCGCGGCTACAGTTCTTGGGATGTGTCCAATCTGGTGTCCCAGAACATTGTCCACCCGGATCGCATTGGAATCGTACTGATGGCGGATCAGCTTCTGACGAGCGGTAGGACCGGAATGTGCGTTTGGCTTACAGGATTGGAGGGTTCCCTCCTACAGACCACAACTTCGCCCGCAGTAGCCATGCCATTGTAATATCTTACGCCCACAATCTTACTCTCTGTCGCGGTGGTCAGCCTTGGCACGCATATCAATACGGGCCACATGCATACCCAAGGACCCGTAGAACTCGTGCGCAGGGCCGTCGTCGCTCTGCGTCAAATCCTGAGTGCAGGGCTCGCCATCATCATCGCCAGGCGTCTGCCATGACAACCGCTGGACTGCATCAGGAGAGGCCTGCACGGCAGCTGAGCTTGAAGGTTGAGACGAGGCAGCAATTGAAGACGGCTGGCTGGATCCGTAAGCAGATGGCTGCGAAGCGTATGACGAGGCCGGATAGCGCGCTGATTTGGTAGGCCGGGCGCTCCCGGCCTCGTCCGTGCTTAAACCGGCCGCTACGCGGGATCGTTTCGCTTGACGCGGCATGGCACCCTAGGCTGCGATTTGTAACGGCAGCGACGGCGGAAGGGGATGGAAGAAATGCAGATGCGGAAGATATGGGAGAACGAGATCTAATTGTGCATTAAACCTTGAATAGGAAGGATACCAATGGGGAATTCTGCTGGGGATCGGTTGTGGGCAAGAACTGGGGGAAAGACTCGGCCGGAACCCGAGGAGCTGGCACGCCATCTTAAAAGAGGAAACGACGCGAAGACCCCTGCTGCAGTGATGCGTGGACATGTGGGAATTACGGACTACGGTATGTTTAGTGTTTACCCCCATACGTTTCATTGCCCCACATCTTGTTGCTTCTTTCCTCCATCAAAACAGGTTGAACTGCAAATTACAATCAGCCACCCATGGAATCCTTCAGCTGCCATTATAACCTTCCCAGTGCCCCTGATGTTCGTATCCAGATCCCCAACACACCTTTTCAGCCACCCAACAACCCCCCCAGCAAGCCTCCCTTCTTCTTGCCGCTCTTGAGGCTTTGACTGAACGATCCAAGGCCCAAACTCTCGAGCACACGGTTCAAACCCAATGTTCCAAGCAACCCGTCAACAATTCCACCTAGTCCAAGCCCGCTCAGCTAGACATGGCTATTAGCATTGGATCTATCACAGTATCAAAGTGTCAGTCGGGACTCACCAATCTGCCCACGAGGTTTAGCACACCAGCCAGCAGCAAGCCTACAGCAGCCAAGATCTGGAACAATGGCTCGTTGAGCAGTCCCCAAAGCGGGTTAAGCTCCTTCTTCGCATGTGGCATATCCTCGAGCTTGCGCTTGGCATTGTCGATGCACTGCGTCACGTCGCCAGTGAGGTCCTTGAGCACGTCGGCGAGGTGGTACTCCTCAGGAGTGGCCTCGCGCGCCGCAGACTTGTGCTTGGCATTGGCCGAGATCCTGCCATCGGGATCCAGGCCCTTGATGATGCCCTTGGCTTCGGTTAGGATACGGCCGCCCTCTTCGATCAGAGGCCGGACCTCCCTGACGAGCTGTTCTTCGTCGCGCTCATCTTCGGGCGTGCGCTCGGCTTTGTCGATTTTCTAGTGTGGTGTCAGCGATGGGGGGTACCTCTGTAAGTTGTCATGGAACGAAGGCAGGGGACTAACTTCGGTGATCATCTTGCAAATGGGACGGATCTTATCAAGACACTGCTCGATACAAACAGCCATCTGGATTGCGAGCTTCTTGTCTTGTTCCGCCCTCTCCCGCTTCTCCTTTTCCTCGGGAGATTCTTCAGGCTCGTTGGGGATGTCCTCGATAAGGCTGCAATGGCCGATGACGTTGCCCTTGTAGTCGATGACGTCTCCGTCGTTGTCAATGTCCTTTCCGCTGCATTTCTGCAAATCGCCAGAGGTGAGCTTGCCGATGATGTTGCCATCCTCGTCAACAACGTTGCCCTCGCGGTTGACGCGGCGGCCAAACATGGGATTTTTCTTCCTCTCTACCGCCTCGGGCTCCCAGCGCTCCGCTTTGCCGACAATATTGCCGTTTTTATCCAGGACGTCGCCATCTTCATCGACAGTGCGACCAAACAGGATCTTAGCATCTCCACTGATCAGTCTGCCGACGACGTCTCCGGCAGGCGTGACAACCGTGCCGTCCTTGGCAACCGTGCATCCCTCAAGCTCAGCAAACGGACCCTCCTTCAGCCCCTCGCGCTCGCCTTCGGAGACGAGTTCAGCCTTGCCCAGGACGTCGCCGCTCTCGCTGAGGATATTTCCGTTCTTGTCGCACATACGGCCAACCATTCTCTTTACATCGCCCTCAACAACCCTGCCAAATATGACACCGCTCTTGTCAACCACATTTCCCGCCTTGTTCACCCGCTTGCCAGCAAGGATAGACTTGTCCACCTCGGGTTCCGGTTCCGGCTCCGGTTCCGGCTCAGGCTCCCATCTGACAGCCTTGCCGATGACATTCCCGCCCTTGTCCAGAATATCACCATCCGCATCCACCGACTTGCCGCGCAGCACAGTCACATTCCCCTCGATAACCTTCCCGACCTGCTCTCCGTTCGAGACTACCATGCCATCCTTGTCGACAACGGCATCGGGGAAGCTCTCGAACGGGGCGGGCTCCTTGAGCATCTCGTCCCGCTCGCTGTCCGAGATAGGCTCGGCCTTGCCGACCACCTTACCGTCGGAACTCCAAATATCGCCCTTCTCATCGACCTTCTTACCAATGAGATGCTGCAAAACGCCTTGGATCACGCGACCGACGATTTTGCCGTCTTGGTTGACGATGTTGCCGCCTTTGTTGACGGTGCCGTTTTTGAGAATAGAGAAGTCGTGTTCCTCGGCCGCGGTTTCGGGCTCCTCAGCTTTCTCAGACTCGGTCGTTGGCTGCTCTTGCTGTGTCTCGGTCGGTTCGTTCTCCCGAAGAGCTCCGTCCTTCTCCTCGCCTTCTGGAATCTCTGACTGATGCCGGTCCTCGATCTCCATGTCCTCGGATGGCTTCTCCCGTTCCGTCTCGGACACAGAAGCCAAGTGGTCCCTGCCGGCCTTGAGGAAGGCGTCTCGCGCGTCGTTTGTGGGCTGGTTCTCAGAGGCCTGGTCAAACGCCTGCTTGGCCTTCTCAGTAAGTGTTGAGGTGGAGGTGGAGGTGGTGGTGGTGGTGCCGCTTTGCTCAGCTTCGACAGGGGCTGTAACCATATCCTCGTCATCTTCTTTCCTAGTCCCTGTCTCTGTCTCAGGTCGTTCGTCGTCCTGCAGCTTCTTGTCGTGCCGCTGTTCCACGTCATGGACATGGTCGGTCTCTTCAGCCTTCTCCTTGGGCTCCTCTTTAGGTTCCTCCTTGAGCTCCTCCTTGGGCTCCTCCTTGGGCTCCTCCTTGGGCTCCTCCTTGAGCTCCTCCTCGGGC
Source organism: Madurella mycetomatis (assembly GCA_022530565.1). Lineage (NCBI taxonomy): Eukaryota > Fungi > Ascomycota > Sordariomycetes > Sordariales > Madurella > Madurella mycetomatis. The sequence continues at coordinate 4,520,248 of JAJTVB010000003.1, read as the reverse complement.
TCCTCCTTGGACTCCTCCTTGGCCTCAACGCCTTTCATCTCGGTCCCTGGGACGGTGACAGTGTCGTCTTTCATCTCGATTGGTGTCCCCTTTTCCTCTTCCTCGCTGCCCTTGGCCTGCCGCTGCGCATTGTGCTGCTTATGCGTGTACTCGCCGCTCTGTTGCGAAAGGTTCTCGGAACCAACACCGCTGTCCGGTTTTGTCTCGCGGCCAATGTTGCCGATGTCCTCGGGCAAAGGAGGCGGCGAGCGCGGGGTCGCTTGGTCACGGTCCTCGGCTGTCTCTCTGTCCCCTTTGCTGTAGGGCCAAGAGCCGGGCGGGAAAACCTTCTTGGCGACGCCGCTCATCGTGCGTAGTGTGGATTGCAGATAGTGTACGATATGTGGCTAGAGCCAGTCCTAGTGATTGAAATTTTGTTTCTCTTTTACAACTAAAAGGCCACCTGGTAGATCTGCCTGAGTCCAGGTCTAGAATAATGACAGTCTCCGGTTCGTCGATATCATCCCAAGTCTTTCAATGGTCTTTATCCCTTCATATGTCATCTCGTCATACTTCTCTCGAGAAGCATGGACTGGATTCAAGGACCTCTGGTTCAAGCCTGCCATTGCTATTCCTCCCCCCGGACGTCATTGTCGCCTTACCAGTTACGTCACGAAGAAGTGCGTCATGCCTATTGGGTGACGCGAGGCTATTCTACTTACGAGGATAAAAGTTGGCAGCAACGCTTTGTGTAGGGTCTACGTATAGACTTTCATGTCGGTGATGGCCAGGCCCCGCATGCCTGTTCTGTTGGTGGCCACACCGCGGGATGGAATGACTTCATTCTGCGCCTCATCCCCCAACAATAGACGGTGCGGGAGCAAGGTAGGACGTTCCCTTGCCCACTTAGCCACTTACACACTTACGGCCGTTTGCATGTTGTGGAAGGGGGTGAGCGGAGCATGTTATCGAAGCTACCTTTCGTCCAATTGCTCTCGATTCTCTGGGGATGGAGGGCGGGCGGTGCCTGTGGCGTGGCCCGTACTTACGTACTTAGAGCTCCTGTGTAGCACATACGTTGTATGTTATAGCCTGATTCGTTCTGAAATATACCTTATTGCGCGTGCTGTGTTGACGGTGGGCAAGGCCCAGGCGTTCTGGGAACCCCCGCCCCGGGAGTACTGTTGGCCAGAGTGGCTGATGGGGCCAAAGGGAAGGGACCCTTGGGAGTGTATGATTTCAAAAATTTCGACGTCATACCGAACTAGGACCCTCTTACCCGTTAGCCATCTGTGGCCCTCTTGAATCGCGAAAAACCGGCTTCGTCGGGCGCACCGTTTCCTTCTTTCCACTAGATACGCAGCACATTCACCGACTCTCGTTTTGTAAAATGTATCCAGAGCGCATTATCATGATAATATTAAGCATTATTTCACCGCCCCATGTGCGAGCTACGAAAATGTGATATTTGGTGTACACTGCTGACCAAACACAGTGGGAATCCGAATTGTGAGCTGGATGCCGTCCCTTGTCGACTTGACGTCGAGGAATATGTCTGACGGACTTTCGCTCGGGTTCTCTTTTCTCCATGCCTCCGCGTTTTGTCTCCTTTCCTCCTCGGTTCGTCTAGGCCTCGGCTGACCTTCGCTAGGCGACTGAGACCGTTGTCCCTCTTGCTGTGGCGGTTGCGGCGACAGTGTCGGGGGCGGTGGTTGCTTTTGCTGATGGCCTTCAGGCTTCTCAGGATGAAGTGCAGAGGGCAACTCAGGAAGCGGCTCCTCCTTCGTGGGCGTCCGTTCGCGGGCTTCTCTTTCCTCCTTTTCCTTGCGATGCAGCGGGTTGTTGTTGTCGTGGAACTTGCCGACCACGTTGCCACTCGCGTCGATAATATTCCCGAGATGGTCGACCATTAGAGAAGCTCTGCTTCTCCCCATCAGGTCGAACAAACTGCGAGGCATGATTGCTGGCGCGGATTGTGTGCTTGCGCTGCTCCTCCGTCCCATCTCGACATGGGCGACGTACCCCAACAGCTCCCCGCTGTCGCCGAGGATGTCGCCCATGTTGTTCGACACCCTTCGTCCGACGATCGACGGCAGGTCGCCGCCAGCGCGTGCGAGGACGTTGCCCGTCTTCTCATCTACAATGTCACCGTACTCGTCTACCATCTTCCCAATGAGCAGGGAACCAACAGATGGCGAGAGTTGAGGCCGCTCCGAGGTATATACTTGGATGCCAGGTGAGATTCTTGGGATGCTGGATATCTTCGGTATGGGGGCGACGTAGGCAGGTGTTTTGGCGCGCTCCGGACTCTCTTGGAGCTCGGTGCCGGGCTGCATGGGGGGATCCTCGACATCGCCCCCATTCCCGGCCCGTCCGACGTCTTCAACGTCTCCGACATGAACAATGTCGTCGTCGTCTTGTGGCTCACGACGAGAGGCCGGGGCCTGAGGCCGACGTCTTGAACGATATTCAGATGTCATGGCTACCTGATAGTCTCCCGTCGAATGCCTTGGTCTATCTGGGCCGGCTGCGCTGCTAAAGGGGAATTCTGTTTGCTTCTCGGTCAGAAGAGCGGCGTCTTGGCTATCTTCAGCTGATGTTGGCCACCATGCACAGCTACAGACACCTCCCATGAGTTCGTCACCTAAAAATAGGACCGTGAAAAGCACCCAGAACAGGCTTTAGTTTTAGAGCCTTTGATGTTCAGGTAACGTTGAATGACCCAAAGGGTAGATAGGCATTAGGAAGGTGTCGTGAGGTGAGCGCAATAGGGGAGCACGGCGATGACGTCACTGACCAAGGACAAGTCGCGGGGTGAAATGTGCTGGACGCGTAAAGACAAACTACGCCTAGCACGGGGACCAGGCCTGGCTGCAGCGGGTGGATACGAGATGCACCAGGTCTCGCATGTGAGTGTTCAGAAATAGAAGCTGGACGGGAGCGAACAAAAAAAGTTGGCATGTTTTGTCTGTCCTGTTCTCGCGATAGCCTGGAGGCGCGAGCATGAATCTCAAGCCAAGTATTACATCACTGATGCGCGGGGCGGGCGACAGGGCTGGGAGAACCTGCGTGCAGGGTGTAGGGGAGTGGCTCAGCCGGGCTGTTGTGCAACTCGAAGCGAGAACTGAAACACGGAAAACGAATCAGCTTAGGATGCAAGATAAACCGGTTTCTGCACAAGACTTGTCGTTAAGTTGACGGAGGACGGGCGGTTAAGTTGTTAATCCCCAGTTGTCAGACTGCTCCCGTCCACGCGGTTGACCTGCAGACTCATCAACATGCAACGGCAGGTAGCATTTTATGCTCGGCTGGCGCGGGTCCCCATCCGTAAACGAGTCGGGGTCTCGAAGCCAGGGGACGTGACATGTTGGCCCGCATAGATTAGCGATGTAAAGATCTACACGCAATTTAAGCTGCTGGGGGTAAATGCGCATTAGCGTGCAGTTGCGCGCTCGCTAAGGCTGCCAAGTCCACCACCTACACTACATTTAACAAAGGTTCAGGCGCTAGAAGTACTCAGCACATGATAATGATGTACACACGGTCATGCAGATTCATGAAAGCGTGATGTCTACTCTGGCGCCTTTGATGCAATTATTATATTGTACAGACACCCCCCGCTATAGGAATGCCTCTGAAAGTGGATGCCCATTCGCCAACCAGCCCAAACCCGTTTACCATAACACAGACCCCAGCAAACTACCCCTGCCGACAAACCAGATTCCTGTAAACGGACAGATGGAGGCTCTAAAGACTCGAGACCGGACACTAGTTGCTTCAGTTCCTAAGGAATTAGCCCCTGTTACCCATCCGGAGTCCACCACAGGTGCATTCGCCCAGAAACTAATACGCGTACGCAATAGCCCAAAGCTGGAGCACCTCTTTTAATCAAGTTTCTCTACATCGACCTTTAGCCCGGGCAAGAAAACATGACGGGGAAAAAGGGAACAATTCGGGAAAAGGTGGGGCCGCTCCTAGAAGCTAGAGACGCGCGTCGGCATTTCACGAGTGAAGCTTCCTCTTACGCAAGTCTCTGGGGGGAAAAAGCAAAGGAGATGAAAGAAAGTGGAAATATATACTTACAAGAGAGCAAGCTCTAGATCGCCATGGATCTTTGCCTTGAGTGTGATTTCGACATCGAGGTTGAGATCGAGCCGGAGACGGAGTGTGTCGCTTTTGCCGCCACCGCCCTTCTGGTCGACGGCATTGCCTGCCACACCGCCTAGTGCACCTGTCGCCGAGTTGACGAGCCCACCGGCAGTATTTTGGACATTGTCGAGCGCGAGATTATCAAGAGGACCTCCTCTCTGCTGTCGTTGGTTGCGTCTCCGCTGGGGAGGGGGGGCGTAATCCTCTGACTCTTCGCCCTCAGACTCGTAAGTCTGCTTAGGCTGACGCCTGGGCTTCTTCTCGTCGGAGCCGCTTCGGGATGCCATGGTCTAAAGGTGGAAAATAAGGTTTGAAGATTGTGCTAATCAGATATGTGCACAAGCTGTGTGTTATGGGAGGTTCGGATTGTCGTTCTCAGGGTCCTTTGAGGTCCCGAGGTGAAGGGCTATTAAAAGAGGACATGCTGGAGCTCTCAAGCGGCCAAAACAGGATTCAAAGACACGATGAGCGATGAAGTCATCGGCCTACTCTGAGAAGATGTCGAGCTTAGACACTTCGCCCAATCATCCTAGAGGGTGGGCTCAAGCCGCTGGTGTTCTAGGCCAGTTATGGGTGCGCTCGACTGGGAAAAGATCTGCGTGACTGCATAAATGTGGACGTATTGTAACACTATAACTCAGACGCCCTAAACGCTGTCCGCTCTAAATACAAAGATACCCAACAAACGCCAGCACCACTCTATGCTGCAACGTCACTCCCGCACTCCATTCAATACGGAAGCCGTCGCGGTTTTTTTTCATACATTCCCACCCTTGACGTATCGGCTCTCCATGCCAAACTGCAGTTTGCGGTGCAGCATGACTGGAACCCGTTTTTGAGATCGACTGCTTCGTTCACCCCCCACTCCGTCCTGATCTACAGTGCCTCCCGTTTCCAGCTCCGTTTCCGGCTCCGCCTCCCCCCCCCTTTCAGATTCACTGCCCGTTCTACTCGAACCCGCATCCCCACCCCACACAACCGCCCACTTCTTGTTTTCCATCTGGACCGCTGCAAAGCGTGACGCGTCGCCCTCGAGTGTCAGCCACTGCTCGTCATCGCTCCAGTACCACGGCCCAATCGTGTGTCCGCCTAACGTGTCTTGCCGACCACCATGGCGCACTGTGCCGTTTTCTTTGTCGACAAAAATCCAGTTGAGCATGGGCGGGTCGTCGGCGATAGTGCTCACTAGCCCCCGGTGCTGTGCTTCGGATGGGTATGTAAAGTAATAGCCTGTGAACTTGTGACCTGGCATCGGAAAGGCGGGATGGTCTATCCACAGCTGCGAACTGTTAGTTGATTCTTTTTCCTTGGAGATTCCGGAACGTCTCCCCCGGTGCGCTCCATGCTATCCGGGAGATTCCCAGACATTCATGCACAGAAGGGGGGGGTTCAGGGATGTTGTATCAGTACTCACTTTCCCCTCTTTCAACACGCACCAACACTCAACTGGCTCTTCGCCATCGAGCGAAACGGTGGTTGTGAGGTGGAACTTGGCCTTCTCCTTTGCCGCTGCGTCTGCCTTCTTCTGTGCGCTCAGGGCTTCGCAGACGCCGATGGTGGTTGGAATGCCTGAGATGACCAGTAGGCCGATCACCATGATCAGTCCGGGTTGTCCAAGATGGCTCGTATTGTGGTTCCAGTGTGTCTCGAATCGGTGGCCGTGAATGGCTTTGCTTCGAGTCCCATGCGGGCATACCCATCCACACGGGACGAGTGCTAACAAGTAATTCCTCGTCATATATCCCAGGCGCCGTCGCCACAATCCCCAGAACAGGCAGTTACTGGGCCAGACTCCCTCACCCACCCCACCTCCATCCCCCTGGTTGGATGCCGTGCCTTTTGCCTAGCGGTTTGATTGGTAGCATGGATATCCGCGCCCCAAAAGCTTGTTTTATCCCCAATCCACATAACTAGCTCGACGGCAACTGCCCATGGAGGATAACGTCATACCTTATGTTGTCCTTGCTTGGACCCTCTCTTGACCCCGTCTCTCTATGTCGTCACCGGCCATGAGAAGCGTGATGGCGGCTAGAGGCTGTAGCCAGAGTGAAATCATGTTTTTGTAAGCTATGATGCTGCAAGGGTCTCTTGGCACCTGTAGGCCGGTTGCCTACCATGTGTGAAACGGGCAACTTTTTAAAGCCCTACGAGTACTAGTCGGATCGACGCTCATCCCAACTTTGCAAAATCATCAACCTCCGAATCAATCGATCACAAGATGGCATCGGTGAGGCACCAAAGAGGGATGTCTGTGTACAAGAGACCAGATTGCTAACACCGTGTGGCAACAGAACCAACCTAACGAGCAAACTCCAAAGCCACAAGAGGAGGCGGAGGGGCAAGCGGCTGGGCAAACCAGTCAGCCCGAAACCGCTGAGAACCCACGCGCCGCAACAGCCGAGGACGACGTTGGCGGGAACGACGCCGGCAACCAAGACGAGCAGGCCGCTGACGGGGAGGAGTACGATGAAGACGACCCCAACGCCGAGAACCAGCAAGTCCTAGACGACGATTATCAGGATGAAGACGGTGAGCAACATGATGGGGGTTTCCAAGGGGAACAGGAAGAAGCCGAGCAGGAGCCGGCAGATGAAGAATATCCGGCACCCCAAGCCCTGAAGGGGGAGGACGACGAGCAGAGCCCAGCCTACTCAGAGCCCGCCACCCCCAAGGACGATGAGAAGCCGCAGCCCAAATGGATGCAGAAGCAACCGCAGCGACAACAAAATCGAGAACTGGAGCCCCGCCGTCGGCGACGCCAGAGACGGCACTACGATGACGACTACGACGAGGAGGAGGATGACCAGCTGGCGTATCACCGGCAGCAACAGATGCAGATGCGGCAGCAGCAGCAGCCGCAACCGCAGGGTGACGGAGGCGGCAAGAACCCGCTGAAATTGCGACTGGATTTGAACCTCGAAGTTGAGATTGAGCTCAAGGCGCATATCCATGGTGATTTGACGCTGGCATTGCTGTAAGTTGAACCTTTACGTTCCCTCTCCCTCTCCCCCTTCTCCTTCCCTTTCCCCCTCCCATTTTTTTCTAGCGCTTTCCTTTGTAAAGAGAACCAGGTTTCGTAAATGGAAGCTTATACTGTAGTCAATGATACAGCAACTAGAGAACACGTCAAGCTAACCATGTGTTTTCTACCTTGTTCCGTTGCTCCAGGGAGGGGTTGTAATATTGCCGTCTTCACCGTTGTCGCCGCGAGCACTCGGGTCCTCATCTGGGGCGATTTGGCTGGCTCGCAGATTGAGCCGCGATGGCTAGTCCTTGTGAGAGTCTTCAACACTGAAGTAGAGGGGATGGGGGAGTGGACGGCCCTCGGGACCGACAGGGGCGCCGTTGTTAGCTCATCAGGCCGCCAAATGGTTTGTGGCAGGAAGCAGGCGACGCAGGCGAGGCAGGGTCGCGTGCAGCCCCGCATATCCTTGTTTACTGGGAAGCCCCCGTGCGCCCCCCAGAACGGCTTACGGAATCAATCCAGCCGTGCCGCGGTTGTTCTGGGCTGCGTCTCTTTGTCGGCAAACACTTAGCTCATCGTTTCAAATCGTCTTCGTTTCGCTCTCGGATGTTGAGGAACCTCTTGGCCCGGAAGCGTGTGGGTGGAAATGGGCTCGGGTTATCTCAGGTTCTCAGCCACAGCTTTGGCGCTTGGCGTTTTTGCCTGTATCTGTGGGTCGCATTCGACCCCGCACACAAAATTAGCCAATCAGCATCGCAATGCCTCTGTGACATCGGAGGCCAAAATGTTCGCAACGTCCACAGACTTCATTCTGAAGGCAGTGTCTGCGGACCCATGTATACATGCGCATGGCTGGCCACATCTGCCTTCAGTGAATGAAGTCTGTGCTTGCAGAGATAACTTACTGTATGCTGCCGGCAATATCACTTCTCTTATCAAGGTAACCAATTACTATGATGCTACGAGACTGTTATTGTTCCCAAAACTCAGTTAACTCCCTTCTATATCCATTGAGTAGTTAGTTTGATACTTTAATTATTTTATGTGTAACCCGGTTCTATACTACGGCTGAGCCTCTGGACTTGGGAGCATACAAGGGAACTGGAAGAGTTGGTTCCCTGAACAAGAAGAATTTATGAAACTAACAACTTTCTAAACCAACTCGGTAGGAAACTCTAAGTCAATAATATAACGGGTATTGAAATGGTGCAGGAACACACACACCCACTGTGAGGAAAGGTGCGCAGGGTTAGGGTTCAACCCGACCTACTGGATTGGGACTGGTGAGATGGGAACTCGTATTCTGGCTGGCTAGCACGACGCTAGTACGCTCTCACAGCGCAGACCGCATCTCAGATCTTTTCTTCCTTTCCTCAGCTTTCGATTAGCAGAATTGAGTAGTATTAGCAGCGCCCCCGTGCCTCGCCCACGTATTGCTCGTCTCTCACACCCACACACACAACAACAAAAGAGGGGAGGGCGAAGGCCACAACAAAGGAGGTAGATAGAGCTTCCTCCGATCAGAGGGAGAGCATCTTGCCTGCAAGACAACACCCGCAAGCCGGGTCAAAGGTAGGGTGTAAAACGAAGGTTGCCAGATTCCATGTCCTTTGTCCAAGGACGGCAGTCTGAACAGTCTTAAGTACAAGAAAAATGTGGGACCCTGAGCCAAGACGGCCTGCTCGGCCCTCTGATCAGAGGGCCGAAGTGACCGGGGAACAACTTTCCCCGACTCAGTATAAACTGGGGGCCTCGTCCCTGAATAGAGGAGGGCCATACTCCTAAAGACGGGGGGGTTGCCTATTGTATGCAGACTATATAACGCTAGTAAATGAGGAGGCATCCTTCTGTATGTCTTACCGATTAGTATCAGGATCCCCTGAAGGTAAGTGGTGAAGTGGTTGCGAAATCTACATCGACAAGCGCCACGAGCAGTCCGCATCTCTCAGCTGGGGCGTAAACTGTAGCCTTGCCCGAATACGCCTTTTGAGGAAATTACTCAATATAAAAACATCAGGTATACCCATTAACTTGCCCCAGTGGCCTTCCCTCAAACAAATGTAGTAGCTAAGGTATACTGAGTCGGGGAAAACCGTCCCCTGAGGGCCAGGGCCTTCTGATCAGAGGAAGTCACGTGCCAGGACGTCCTGCTGCTGGATTTGGCAGGTGGGGCCAATTTTCTTTCGTACCATAAGTAGGGCCATGGGCCATTTGACTTGCACGACAATCAATCAACCTTTTCACACACTCATTTGCAGCCGCTTGCAGGCTACTCTTGCGTGCGCAGTGCGCTCCCTCTGACCAGAGGGAGCCCTACTCGCACATATTGTTTTGATCCTTGTCCGGTCCCGGGAACCCAGTTTGTTGTGGTGTTGCCTTGGACCGTCTTGTCTATCTTGTCTGTCTTGCCTGGACACTTGTCACTTTGTTACCTCCCCTCTTTGTTGTTGGGTTGTGGGTGTAGATGTGTGTTTCTGCACCATTTCAATACTCCTTCATCCTGTCTTCCAAAGGCCGCATTCAAAATGAAGTTTACCCTCGCCGCTCTTCTCCTCGCCCACGTGGCGCTCGCTCTTAGTAGCGAACCGCTACCTGAGAGAGAGCCCTCCGACAACTCCGTGGCCGCGGGCGTCGCTCAGTCCGATATCCCGCAGGTGGATGGCCTCAATGCTGCGGCCGTTTGTCCTATCGGCTACCCGTATCTTTGCCCTACCGGCTTTTGCTGCCCGTACAGCATCTGCTGTAGCCTGGAGTGCTGTTCACCGTTGGCGACGTTCTGCTACAACGGGCTGTGCTACCGTTAGATCACCACCTTGTACTCGGAAACGGGATATATCTGGCGCAAAAGGTGAGATGCTACCGTCAACTCCCCCTTGATCTGTTCATAACTAAACATACTCATAGTGATATTATCATTCTATATCCGGTAGGGCTATTGGATGTCACTCCCTTAAGAGGATCACGCTTTGGACGCTATACAGTACATTCGGCTTCCTGGAGGCAACGCTGCAGTCGGGGCAAACTTGGAAACAGCCGGGATTCGTTGGCTGAGTGTGTGCTATATCGGGTCACTCTTTTCCTGAGACGATGCTAGTATTTAGAAATATCACCATGTTTGGGTTTGAGTAATACGTCAACCACGAGATTACTCACACTAGCACTTCCATCACGCCTCCATCCATTCGACTGGTAAGTCCTAGCGAGGAGAGCTTTGTTATAAGCTTTGGTTACCTCTCGTACCAGCGATGTCTGTAGAACACGAGCGACTATTTGGCCGCGTCAAGTATATAGTCACTATTTAGCGACATAGCTTGCACAGCAATTCCATCAATGTCCTTGAATATGCGAAGAATTGGTTAGGAAATTAGGGAACTTTGAAAGTATAGCTCAATTTTGGTGATGTTCTGAGGGTGGATGGAATAACTAACTGTATCCTAGCTTAAGTAATATTTGGCTGGCTTTCGACAAATCGAGCCATATTAGCCCTCAAGTCTTGGTAAACAATCCAAATTTGCCTCTTTATTTGACTTGAGTAACATGAGCTGATTTGACAAAGCTGGGGTGGCTGGGCGGGTGCCCCACGATGATGTCACGGTACCTGATAGACAAGACTTCAGACAACCCCACGTTATCACATGATCCCAATCTGTTTCGAGCACGGGCCAAAAGTGCTGCCTATTTGGCCCGGCTTGTAACTTTTTTGGCCAGCCAAATCTCCCATCCCTCCATGGCTGGTGAACAAATCAATCGCAGTTGACTCTGCTTGCCACCGCGGTTTTAGCATCATGGATCCAGCAAGCGAAATTCAGCGTCTGAAGCTTGCCTTGGAGGAGTCGCGGCTCGCCTTCGAGGAGTCGCAACGGCAACTCGAGGCCGAGAGAAACGAACGCAAGCTAGAGCAAGAGCGCCGCCGAAATGCGGAGGACGAACGCAAGCGGCAGGAAGAGCGCGCCCGAAATGCAGAGGACGAACGCAAGCGGCAGGAAGAGCGCGCCCGAAATGCAGAGGACGAACGCAAGCGGCAGGAAGAGCGCGCCCGAAATGCAGAGGACGAACGCAAGCGGCAGGAAGAGCGCGCCCGAAATGCAGAGGACGAACGCAAGCGGCAGGAAGAGCGCGCCCGAAATGCAGAGGAAGAGATTTCACCTACCACACTCAGCCAGTACTTGAAGTATTGTCATGAGTTTCTCTTCCAGAACCTCGAAGTGCAGCTCAACCCGTCCATGTCATCCGGCGGAGGTACTACCAAGGTTACCGGCAAATATTACCCTCTTTTTCTTCGGCCTTGGGACGACTTCATCCAGGCACAGCGCCATCATTTCGAAATCATGAAGAATGCCCTAGGAGACGAGAAGCTCTTCCCCCCACGTTTAGGAGTTATTGGAGCTCGACAGCATGCGCATAAAAATCCTGTGGCCAATGAGGATGACATCAAGCCTTTCGAGCAGTATGCCGTGGAGGCGCCTGTTCGAAACATTGTGAATGCTCTCGGCGCAAAAGCTGGCACACACCAGGCCCTGCAGCCATTCAATTTCTCGTCCATCTCTTTCATGAACCATTCTTATAGCATCAGTGGAGGGAATGGTGAAATGGGGTCGAGTGACGCCAGCGAGGACCGAGAGACGCACCGACGACAATCACCGACAAAGAAGCCCGCATACGGAACAGCATATGGAACACAAAAGAGGTATCCGGACCGGCGCTGCATCCGGGAGGATCGGTCTGGGATCCTTACGACGGCGTTCGCCATCGAGTACAAGGCCGCACACAAGGCGCAACCGGAACATCTGCAACAAGCACTCTCTGTGAAGGATTTGATGATGGAGGTTATCAGACGAACCATAAGCACCAAGTCCAAAGTCGACCCGGAAGGACAGGAAAAAACAGACAAGCTGGTAGCGATGATTCTCACGCAGACGTTTGACTACATGATCTGCTTCGGCCTTGAATACAGCTACGTTACCGCTGGCAAGTCTTTGATCTTCCTCCGGGTCAAAGCAGATGAACCCAGGGTATTGTATTATGCTTTAGTTGCGCCGAGTGAGGCCGCGGGAGAGTTCGAAACCGCAGTTGCCCAGGTCGCAAGCTTCTGCCTATTGGCACTCCAATCCACAAATCGCACAGAGGCTTGGGTAACCACGGCGCAAAACTCATTGTATCAATGGCCGATCCCCTATCCGGAGATGGCATACGAGACCTCGGAGGGAGAGGAGACAGCTGAGCCAGCGAGTCAGTCGTCGGATAAGACCTTCGAACCGCCCTCAACTGCTTCCATTCCGTTGCGGGAGATTAACCTACGCTCGAGGTCTTCGTGTAATCCGGGGGCAAAACACGGCGGTGGACCGGACGATAGCGAAAACGATGACGACCGTTTACCCCGGCGTCCAATGACGGCTCCGGTGGGCTCCGGGGCCCGGAACAAGCGGAAAGAGGCATCGTCATCTGATAGCGGAAGTCCTAGTGGAAGTGGAGCCCCCCCAGCGACGGGACAGACCCGACAGTACTGCACGCAGGCCTGTTTGTTGGGATTGAAGAGGGGATGGGATCTCGACGAGGCCTGCCCGAACGTATCATCCCACCGCACCGTCGTAGGTAGCAGTTGCCACCCAATCCAAGGTGGTGAGCTCGCGTGCCTGATCCGGAAGCAGCTTGGGCAATACAGGGACCGAGACTGCGAGCCGCTTGAGAAGTATGGCAAGCACGGAGCGCGGGGGACACTCTTCAAACTCACCCTAGCACCATATGGATATACTTTTGTCGGCAAGGGGACGGTAATGGAAAACGTACCGCACTTGCTCTATGAAGGAAAGGTATATCAGCGGTTGGAGAAGTTGCAGGGCACGGTGGTACCTGTGTTCCTGGGAAATATTGACCTCGTCGAGCCGTACCGCCTCACCGCCATGCACTCGTACTACTTTACTGGAGCGAGAATCGAGCACATGCTTCTTATGTCATGGGTGGGCGAGAAAGCTACGCGAGACACAGCGCCAAATCTGGAGGTCGAGGTGACGCAAGCGTTGCAAGCGGCGCTGAGGGAAGGCGTTGTGCATAATGACGAGCACGGGGCGAACCTACTATGGAGCGAAGAGCGCCGCTGCGTCATGCTCGTTGATTTCGACCGCGCAGATCTCCTGCCACTCCGCAAACGGACCAAGATACTGCCAAACAAGCGGAAGGCAAGAGATGATGATTCAGAAATCTTCTCAAGGAAATACGATTTCTCAGGACAAGCGCATATATTCGCGTAACGGGTCAGATAAATCAAGGAGGTAGAGGCCCAGTTAGGAAGCCTCCTTGGGGGAGGAGGAGGTGGTGGGGAGGGTAGTAATCGGAGTTTACGGTACTTCTTTTCCAAGCAACGGGTCCTACACCTCCCTACTGCTCAGCCTGTAAAGTACTGTTCGATAATGAACAAAGCTACTAGAATAGACCTTCCATATCTCAAATCGCCTTCCGTTTCTATATTTATTCTCTGCTGATCACCATACAAATTCCGTCCAGCATTGGGAAGAAGAATGGGGCACGTCTACATCTCTCAGTTCGATTGGGCGATATCAATTGCACTAGGCGGGGTTTCGTAGCTAACTTACCCTTTATAGCTTGGCCGAATTTCCATGGCGCATCCTAATCGGAAGCGGCATTGAGTTGCCGCGAAGCTCTTGCCGGATCGCACTCTACCGCCGACGGGATTGGTCGTAGTTACAGTACCTTTAGCAATTTACGACGCTGCGCGCCATTTTGACCCCAACCGAGTGGAATCATATAACACGGGAGATATAAGAAGGTGCCGTCGCCTGGCATGGGGAAAGCCGTTCAAGATGGTGCTCATTAGACGAGGAATGGCCACTATAGCGTCGCTCAAGAGAGCTGGTAAGGTCGTCTACATTGGCCGCAATTATATGTATATAAAACTACCTTTATTGCCTTGTACTCCCTTAGGCCTCGTTTGCCCCAATTGCGTCTGTGAATTAAAAACTGACTCGCATTAGGGACCACATCACCGAGCTCAACAGCGCGCGGCCCAAACAGCCCTTCTTCCAGAAGCCGACCTCGACCATCCTACTCCCTGGCGAGGGCCCGGTGATCCGGCCGCGGGGTATCAACCTGCACTATAAGGTTGAGCTCACCCTGATCCTGGGCAAGCGGCTCAAGGACTTCAACTCGGAGGATGAGAAGACTGCACTGGACGCGATTGAGAGTGAATCTAGATATACAATCTATAGTAGTATTTGCCTGCCGCTAATGATATATTAGGCTACACCCTTAGCATCGATATAACGGCGTACAACGTGTGGAACGAGGCTAAGAAGAAGGGCCTCCCGTGGGACATTAACAAGGGCTTTGATACATTCCTGCCTATAAGCAACATCATTAGCAAGGCGGCCATCCTGGACCTACACAAGATCGAACTGTCCCTTAGCGTCCCAGATCGGTGCAGTGGAAGGCTGCCTCGTGGACGACGGCGCTGTAGCCGCCGCGCTCGGCCTGGCAGTACCAGTGTATAGAGTCGACGGAGCCCTCGGGCCGCTTCTGTTCGAGTACGATGCCCACTATGTCGGCGAAGCGCACTGGGTTGTGCAGTGTGTTGCGCGGCAGCAAGAACATCTTGCCTTCGCCGATAACAATGTCCTGGAAGGTGTTGCCCTCGTCTACCACCTTGAGGAGTATAGCGCCCTTGTACTGGTAGAACTACTTGGGCGTCCGGTTGATATGGTAGTCGGTGTAGGCATTGGGGTCGCCGACGATCTGAGCTTGTCTTTTGTTTAGGACTGCCGGTGTCACAGGATGTGATATAAGCAAGTGGTGCGCAGCGTTCAACCACGGAGTGGTTGAACTGGCGGATCTTTTGGTTCATTGGCAGAGTGGGTTACTGCGCACCCTCTGACATACTGGCCGCCGATGCTGCGTTGAGCGGCGCCATGGTCGACGCATCCTAGTAGTGGGAACTCTCGTCGTCGTCTTCTTCGCTAGCTGCGTACGATTCGGCGTCATCGGTGTCGGCAGCTTGTCTGAGGGCCGTGATGGAGCTCGGTGGTGGTTGTATGCTCTGAACGATCGTCTGGGCCTCTTCCTCGCGTTCTGGCAAGTCGACTTGTGCCAGGGGTTGTTCGCCCACGGCGAAGGAACCGTTCATCTTCTTGGGGAGGTGGACGTGGCGTACAGAGTAATCGGATAAGGAAGGCAGACCGCAACACAAGGCCTGACGGCTGTGGTTGGGGTACTACGGGGCACTGCGCTCAGGGGTTTGCCTCGGTCGGGTCGGTGGTATGTGGGGTAAGGTGCGTGGCATATGTACAGTACTGCACTGTACTGTACCTACCGTGGCCGCGGATGTCAAGGGGGAGACCCGGATAAGATACCCACTTGGGACCCTTTAATGGTCTTGGGAAGGCGGGGCGTCCGGTTGGCCTTTTCGGGCTCATTGTCAAGGGGGAGGAGAGATGGTGAGGACTCTTGGATCCGGACCTACCTTAACTCTCACAACTAGAATACTGGGTGATATCCGAGTCGTTGGCCAAAGTTAATATTTATTCTCCTCATTACCAAAGGACTTGTCGCTACGGTGCTGCTATAATTGAATAGATTACCCCTTGCCTAGTACCGCTGTGAGGACCACTTGGTTACGTTTCCGCGAGAGTACTTTGCTTGAAGCGGCAAGCAGTAGAATGTTGCATCGCTTAGTAAACTTAGTTCGAACCACAACTCTGTGTTTTGTGGTAGGTTGCCTGAGGAGCGGGCTTAGGGGCGATTTTCAATTCGACACGACAGGGAAGGACCCGCCGTGGGAAGTTGGTGGCTTTCGCTTCGGGAGGAATCTGACGGTGGTTGCTGTGCCTGGCCGGTAAGCGACCCCGATTTCAGAGCACTTGGGTTCTTGATCGAGGTGCAAATAATGTAGCTGGCTAGAGTCAGTGGCGTGTCGTTTTGCCAGCGGCTGGGCAGACATCCGGCACCCGGCGCTGATCAGCCCCAGCCGCCTTGAACGGCTCCCGGTTAAGCTGCCAGCGGGGCAGGTCCCCTATGCAGGACCCCGCTCCGCCTCGTGGCCTAATACCAAATCTTGGCGCTTCAACCGCACCCGCGACCGGCATCCGGAGACGGTGCGAAGTCTGCTGCAGATGTTTCGGGCCCGTCGTCCGATAAATTCTGCACTTCACCGGCCCATGACACAGCGTGGGGTGCATTGCTATGAACATTGGATACTCAGCGGGCCGTTGCACCGGGAAAAGTACTGTACCGGGATGAAAGAACCAAGGCCTGCCGGGCCATGAGATCGGATTGCTGGAGTAGACTTGTATTGTAAGCTAATTGGCTGGCTGTCATTGGCCCATGATTTCCCCGCAAAATCGAATCACTGGCCACCGAGGCCCATCGTGTCACCATGACCGTTCGACCTTTTTCATGGATGTCTGATTCCGAAAAGAGACAGATATTGAGAGCAGTCCAGGAAGGCTGGCTTGCCGGCAGAGAGTGCATGTCCATTGGCACAGGAAACAAAGAATTGTTACAATTCCAACTCGACAATCCCCAGAATCTTGTACCAGCTGTGGAAAGCAGGGAAAAAGGTTCCAGACCTTGTCTGTCTGTGGCCACCCACAAGAAGTCGTCCGCAGCGAATCAGGCGCTTCTGTGGGTTCCGACATCGCCACTAAATCACAGCCAGGAACCACTATGTGGTCCGTGCACACAAAATCGACGCTGTAGCTACCCCACAATGGGTTGCCGAAAATTTTGAGAACAGCGGCGACTCATACCGGCCACCGGCCTGCATTCGCTGTTTCTCCCGGCCAAGGTCAAGGGTTCTTTCTTCAAACCCACCAACCTTCAAGTCGTTGAGCCCATTGACTTCGCATTCATATGAAGGCGTCGTCCGTCAGCGGGCCATACTATTGGTAGCAGTTTATCTGTTGCGCTTTCTTTTCTCTTCGCTTTCCCCCCCCCCCCCCCCCCCCCTTCTTGTAGTTTGCTTCCTCTCCGCTCCTCCTCCGCCGCCCACCCGCGATGCTCCGCCAAACCAGCCGCGCTCTGAAGGGGCTGGCCGAAGCCCGGCCCGGCCAACAACGAACTCTCTTAACCCCCCAAAGAGCCACAGCCGTGGCAGTAAGGCGCAATGGACCTTCCAATGTCAGGAATCAGACATCCTCGGCTGCGCCAAAGGCAACGACCACGTACGTTCGCGCCCATACATCTACACATGTGACTCACCGTAGAATCGACTGGCTGACCATCTCCTCCACGGCAGTACACGACCAACGCCCAGCCCTGCTTTCAATGCTACCGGCTCCGGAGACCGAGCACATGTCCAACCGCTCGTCAATCCGCGCAAGAGCGATATGGACGAGTCGTACGTTCCGTCGCCGACTACCCCACCGCCTCGTGCGGTCCTAGAGACTGACAGCCGTGCCCAGGTTCATTGGGAAGACTGGAGGAGAGATCTTTCACGAGATGATGCTCAGGCATGGCGTCAAGAATATCTGTGCGTCTACCGCTACTTCATACCTGTGGTGAAATGTTGGGCTAACCGCAGGTCTGCAACAGTTGGCTACCCCGGCGGCGCCATTCTCCCCGTCTTTGATGCCATCTACAACTCTCCACACTTCAACTTCATTCTCCCAAGGCACGAGCAAGGCGCTGGTCACATGGCTGAAGGTTATGCGCGCGCTTCAGGGAAGCCCGGTGTTGTTCTGGTGACCTCGGGCCCTGGAGCTACCAATGTCGTCACACCCATGGCTGATGCGCTCGCCGACGGCACGCCAATGGTGGTGTTTAGTGGTCAGGTTGTTACCTCTGCGATTGGTAGCGACGCATTCCAAGAAGCAGATGTGATTGGCATCTCTCGATCGTGCACCAAGTGGAACGTCATGGTCAAGACTGTCGCCGAATTGCCCCGGAGGATCAACGAGGCCTTCGAAATCGCCACCAGCGGGAGACCCGGCCCGGTTCTCGTCGATCTCCCGAAAGATGTTACCGCGGGCGTGCTCAGGAGGGCCATCCCCACCGAATCCGCCATCCCGACTATTCCAAGTGCCGCATCACGGGCTGCCCTCGAGTTGAGTAAGAAGCAACTGGATGCTTCGATTCGCCGCGTCGCCAGTCTCGTTAATGTTTCCAAGAAGCCTGTCATCTATGCAGGCCAGGGTGTCGTCTGCTCGGAGCGCGGCCCAGAACTGCTGAGAGCCCTGGCGGACAAGGCCTCGATCCCAGTCACCACTACGCTCCAAGGTCTTGGCGCTTTCGACGAACTAGATGAAAAGTCGCTGCACATGCTCGGCATGCACGGCTCCGCGTATGCCAACATGGCGATGCAGGAAGCCGATCTTATCATTGCCCTTGGTGCGCGTTTTGACGACCGCGTGACTGGTAGCATTGCCAAGTTTGCCCCGGCCGCCAGAGCTGCGGCCAAGGAGGGACGGGGGGGTATTGTGCACTTCGAGATCGTGCCCAAGAACATCAACAAGGTTGTGCAGGCAACAGAGGCTGTCGAGGGCGACGTCGCTGCTAATCTCGATCTCCTCATCCCTCAGGTCGAGGCCAGATCGATGGTCGATAGGCAACCCTGGTTTGACCAAATCAATACGTGGAAGAAGAAGTGGCCCCTGTCCGACTATGAGCGGGCTGAGCGGTCGGGTTTGATCAAACCCCAGACGTTGATCGAGGAACTCAGCAACTTGACAGCGGACCGGAAGGAGAGCACATACATTTCCACTGGTGTTGGCCAGCATCAAATGTGGGCGGCTCAGCACTTCCGGTGGCGGCACCCCAGGACCATGATCACTTCGGGTGGTCTAGGTACTATGGGCTACGGCCTTCCAGCGGCTATCGGAGCCAAAGTTGCGCAGCCCGATGCCTTGGTCATCGACATCGACGGCGATGCCTCGTTCGGCATGACTCTGACTGAACTCTCGACCGCCGCACAGTTCAACATTGGTGTCAAGGTCATCGTCTTGAACAATGAGGAGCAAGGCATGGTTACGCAATGGCAAAACCTCTTCTACGAAGATCGGTACTCTCACACCCACCAAAAGAACCCGGATTTCATGAAACTGGCAGATGCCATGGGTATCCAGCACAGACGCCTTGTCAAACCGGACGAGACGCGGGATGCCCTCAAGTGGTTGATTGAATCCGACGGGCCGGCTCTGCTCGAGGTGGTGACGGACAAGAAGGTCCCCGTCCTCCCCATGGTTCCCGGTGGATCTGCCCTTCATGAGTTCATCGCCTGGGATAGTGGTACGTACATCAGTCTGGCTGTTACTAAAGTGCGCTTAGCTGACATGGACAAATAGCCAAGGACAAGGAAAGACGGGAGCTGATGCGGCAGCGCACGTGTGGTCTCCATGGTTAGCGGTATAGAAACGCTAGCCTCGAGGTGCGATAGCTTCGGCGGTGTAGGGTCTTGATATTTCCTCCAATATGGCGGTGTCGAATTTTAGGCCTGTTTTATTATCCGGGAAGGGAGTGGAGTTGGTCTCGATTTGAGTCAACACTTCTAAAAAAAAAATGCATTGGCAGGGCAGTGAAAAGTGCGGTTGTTAGCGGATTCGAGGATCCGGTGGGACCTTGGGTCTTGACTTGGGAGAAGCAGAGAGACCTTCGTGGCATCCGGATTATCATCCGGCCGTATTGATTGGCTGTACATACCTAACCTATTCGTTACATGGGTACCATGTGGCTTTGAGCATGCCTAAAATGATGGCAAGGATATGTTTCTCTTTTTTCATTTGCAATCTGTCTTGCCCAAGGACGTCATTCGGCACCTTGATCCGTAAGGCGGCTTTCACGAACTGCGCCAAGCCTCTGCTGCCTTCTAGAGCGACGCCACAACGCCAATCCGGAGAAGGCCAATTTCTCGAAATGTGTTTGAGGTTGAGATGAGACGCTTTCTGGCGGAGATCGGCCTCAACAATTCAACGGCGCACTCTCGTCCAACATGAAACCCGTCATATGATCAGCCTGCTGACGTCCATCTAGCTCAGCCTCGGCGTGGGGATGGTTGCGTTACTTCGTGTTTGGACAAATTATTCTTCGCCTCACCGCTGTTGACCGCAAGTGTGGCCGAAACAGTACGATATTGTCCCCACACCTTTTCTGACAGCTGCAGGTATAATCTTTCAGCACACAGCCTAGCTCATCTGCTAAAAGCATGCGATCGACCTAGGTCGGCAGGCCACTAGGCTTCGCAGCTTTTGGTCAAGGGCTACGGTTAAATATATGAATTGTTTTTATTTTTTTTATTCATGTTTTTATTTATTTATTTATTTTCACTCTCATTTTTTCTTAAAAAAAAGAAGTAAACAAAATAAACAAAACAAAGCCTTTCAGATTCACGAGGCTGGGAATCCGAAACGCGATGTCTCGCCTGGGTTCCCCACCCCCGCGGATCCAACGGGCAATGGACGGGAACACCGAAAATACCGGCATCTAAGTGCAGGGATCGGACAACTCTGTCAAGGATCATGGTCTGCAGTGGCGTCGGGATCGTTCTATCAGCCGTCTCACGACGGCGGTTAACCCACCATGGACGCAGCTTTACGGTTGGATGATGCACTTGCCAAAGTGGAGAGGAAGATGGGACAGCCTTGTCGTGCCTAGGTCTGCCATTTTTGGTGATATATTTAAGACCTAGTGTAGCACCCTCGACAATCCCGTCAGCCTTCTATTTCTTAAGTGAGCGAGGGGACCTTGGTTGTGTGATTCCTGTCGTCCGGCTGGCTTGGTCTGTTTCCCTTTGCAACATCACGTTCCTTTTCCTACATTCGTTTCGTTCTGGTCCGTCGACCTGCTAGCATTCGCTCGGCTCCACGCTCTTTAATCCACACGCTCCTTTGCGCCACACGTACTATCGCCAGCCTCTGGGCCTCGTCTTCCTCGCTGCACGGGACTAATACAACAGGCCTGCACCCCTTCCCACAAATGGCCACCCTGACCGACGGCTGTACCCGCCAACTCACAAACCGGTATTCGCTGCCGGAGTTGATTCGCTTTTTGAAGGATGTCGAGCCGCTCTTGAACGACCAGGGAATGGCCCAAATAGCCATCTTGGAGTCACAATGCGCTTCCCGTACGTGTTGATTTCCCAGGCCTTGTGATGAGAGAGGTTGCTGACGACGAGTCCAGGTCCCTCTTCGAGCCTCTCCACCGCTGGCGGCCGGAGCTTGCACTCACCATTGTTCGATCGCCCCTCCACCGGGATGGGCTACCCGGACAC
The DNA here is from genome assembly GCA_022530565.1 of Madurella mycetomatis. Classification (NCBI taxonomy): domain Eukaryota; kingdom Fungi; phylum Ascomycota; class Sordariomycetes; order Sordariales; genus Madurella; species Madurella mycetomatis. The sequence goes on along the minus strand of JAJTVB010000003.1, from coordinate 4,498,946 downwards.
AAACTCCATCTGCGACAATGTCTACTCGACCGATGCGATGTCTATCCCGACACAAACCGGTCCCGGCTCTCCGTCATTCCGGGGAAGAGCGCATGGGTACAGGACAAACGCGGGCCATCGCATATCCAAGGCCATATATAAGCTCACCACTCCGGGCGCGTCGCCCGCATTACATTCTCTGAAGAAGACGTCCTTCGAGTGCCCATACTGCTCGGAAGTCAAGTCGCCTTCGTCCATATCGCGCAAGGCCGACCTCAAGCGTCATCTCATGCAGTTTCACCGGACGGATGCGCAGTGGCTCTGTCTTGAACCTGGTTGCGACATGGCATTTGACTGGAAGTCGGCCTTTGAGTTGCACTTGAAACAAGCCCACTGCAATGCCCGCCACCCCCAGGAAAAGGCCATGGTTAAGCTATGCCCTCAAGTTGTGTTTGCCTGCGGCTTCACCAATTGCAGGCTTGTCTTTGAAGCATCGAGCGCCGAGAATGCCGAGGATACGGCTAAGGAGTACTTCAACCACGTCCTCAAGCACTTTGACGACAATCTCACACACCGCAACTGGTCCTATTCGACCCGGTTCCGGAACTTGCTGCGCCAGAAGGGTGTCGCGGATTTCTGGAAGAACCGGAAGAAGGGCGGGCAAGACCTCGAGTGGCAACCCCACACCTCGAGCGTCCTGAGGAAGATACTCGAGACCCGCCATCTACCTGACGTCTCGCTGGTGATCGAGTGGGCTGTGCGCCTTGGCTGTCAACCATTCTGCGAGTCCTACTCCCCTGTTCCCAAGCTGCCGGCGAGGTTATGCCTCCCCATCAAAGAGAACTGCAATCCAGACCTAGTTGGCCACTGTCCAATGGCTGATATTGGCTCGCACCGTCCTGGGCTCAAGGATGCCGTCTTGTCCTCAACCAACCCAGCTGGACTGGAAGACATTGCGATGCATACACCTAGCCCAGAGCCGTGTACCGGATACATAACGTCCCCGTTTCCGATGGTTTCCCCGCTCCAGGTCCCTGGATTTGAGTCATATGCCGATGTTCAGCAACAGGGTTTTCCGGCGGCCGGATCGGAGCCCCACCCAGGCTACGCTTTCAGCGACGGATCAGCCTCACTTATTGCTCGCCAACCCGTACCACAGTGGGGGGTGTCCACGCAACCCGCCATTCCCGTCTCCTCGTACCTCACGGTGGATCCCATGTTGCCTACCGAGTACTGCCATCAGGTTCTGGGAACCGGCGGTCGTGCAGAAGGTATTGCATCCACGCAAGCCTTCGGCACGCCGCAGGCGGACTTCGAGATGGGCGACTGTCACGGTCCGCATGCCGAGCACTACTATTAGTACCGAACTCTCTCCTCTCCAGGATTCCTCTCCCGCACAGCCGCTCTCAAGTCCGCTTCACAAATTCCATGTCTGTTTGTCGCCTACTGCCTTTTAATACCCCTCCGGCTAGAAACTCGACGATTTGTTCCAGCACGTCGACCTATTTCTGCAATCTCTGCAACGACTGCTTGCATTCACAAAAGAAAAATACCTGTTGGGCACCGCTGCCAGGTGTAGTGGTGAATGGATAACGGATTCATGACTCGGAAGAACGACTACCTTTTATCCCGTACTCGATTTATTAATACTCTCCCTACATATTCTCTCGGTTGCAGTATTTATCATGTCCGGGACATGACCCTGGCTTCACTCATAGTTTTATCGCGTATTATGACTTTTAATAACAATACCCCGAATACCTCGAAAGTCACATTCCTCACCTTCACGGGTCAAGATAGTTGAGATAGCCACCCAAATACATATTTATATGAACCATGATCTTGCAGTTCTCGAGGCTTACTTTCTCGCCTGGCAACATCGACTACTCATCATCCATTTTTCTCACTCTTTTTTCCCTTCTAAAGCGAGTGTAAGATCAAACGAAACGCGTGTGTTCTGTGCGCCATCTGCGTCCGCCCTATCAAAGCAACTACCCAGCGATTTTTTTTTTAAAAAAAAAAAAAAAAACACGGAAGCGTAGTAGTACATAACTCATCAACATCCCCGTAAAGAACTTCAAAACCAGAATGTCATTTCAAACCGTTTTCTTTCCCACCCGTGTGCTCGCATGACACATGACACCCGACAGGACGGGACCGCATTGCAGCAGACAAACCACGGATTATGCTTTACTTGCCGGGCTTCTGATGACGGGGAGAGGAAGAGCATCAGCATCAAAGGAAATTGTTACTCCCACCCTATCCAGATATCTTCTGACGGCAACAGCAGGAGGGGGCAGAACTTACCGGGCAGTTCGGACAGGCACACTGGCCCGGGGGACAGTTACAAGTCCCGGTTGAGGAGCAGCCGCAGTCGCTCATGGTGTGGTAGTTGGCTGGCGAACTTGAAGGGTGGGTTTTTCTAGGTTTTGTGAATATAGAGGAAACAGACGTGGCTCGTTAAAAAGGGTGAGTTTGTGCTTTCTTTTTGTGACTTGTTTCTGTATGCAGGGTGTCGAAACTTCCAACTACGTTGCTGAGGGTGGCCAAGACGAAAACCCCACGATAGAAAAAAAAAAAAGAAAGGAAAATGAAAATGCAATCGCCCCGAGTTGAGGGGGTGTTACAGTAGCACGTGGGGAGAATATATACCCCAAGATGTCCGGACAAAGGTCGGGAGGATGGATAGTTCGGATAGGTGGCTGTGGCGGTAGGATGACGTCTGTGAGGTGTCATAAAGGCGGAGGTGCTGTGTAAATGAGGAACTTGGGGTAGCTGATCGCATCCGGCTGCAGGATCACCACAAGTTTGACTGGTGGCCGTTCTAGTCTTGGTTTAGCACCCTTTGTTTTCTGGTTTTGACTCGTAGGTCGTCTAGTGATTAGTTGCCGGTGTTCCGCGCCTTGAGGTTCGTGTCTTCCAAGATCGGAGGAGAGGTGTACTCGGAGTTCGAACTTACTTTATGAACAGAATTTTATTGGACGAGTATTGGAATAAGAATGCACGGTAATCTTTTGGGGATTCTTAAAAGTCCTCATAAATGGAAGGAGTTGGTTGAAAAATCAGCGGCCACAGCCATTGGACTGTGAGAATGCTATGGCTCACTGGTCAGATGGTGCTATGCCTAGCAATTCAAAGGCCGCCGAAAGAGGTGATTGTCGCTGCTATCCCCGAGATCTGAATGCTAATCACAATTATTCTGTTTCATGTTCCGTTGCCATGGTTGCTCCTAATGGTCACGGCTCGTTATGCTTCTGACACGAACATACATTGTACCACCGCGGATAGGTTTCATGAGAAGGTGAAAACGCTATTGATGAGCCTGCATATATGAGGCATGAGTCGAGTATCATGAAATTCCCGAGGTGAGTAATTAACTGCCTTTCCATGTCTGAGGGTTTGAGAATGTGGGAATTCAACTTGGTCTAGTCTCGTGGCAGTTGGTCAGGTAGACATCCCTATCAGAGATGCTCAACTTGGGCAACTCTAAATCAAGTATCAAATGTGAGATATAAAATGATGCTGTTATAGCACAGAGACTCCGCTCACCAACGGTGAAGCCAAGTGGGTGGAGAAGCACATGATAACCTAACAGCACGCCGTTGTTTTGGGAATACGCTCTCTTTCCTAATCCACCCGCAACATTGGCCGAGCGGCGCCGGTCATTGGCGGCAATTTATGGTAGTGCAACCTTCCACTGCCCTACTCTTTCCAAAACACCTTCATTCACAACCGCAATGCGGGGCCACCCCAAGCTCCTGCTCTCGTGCAACGGTCGGCACCGTTAAACCACTCATTTCCTAGTTTTCTCGTCCTTTTCCAGCATTATCAGACATCCTCATTCAAAAATGGCTGGGCCCGTTCCCGTTGCCAGCTCCCTAGGAGACATTTACACATCGGATGCGCTGCTTGCGCAGACGGCACGATGGAAGCGACTGCTCTCCAAGTTTGAGGGGATTCATGGACACGCGCCCGAGTTTGTCTCGAGGTCGCCTGGCCGTGTGAATATAATCGGGGAGCACATTGACTACTCGCTGTACTCGGTGCTGCCCATGGCAATTACTGCCGACGCGCTGCTGGCTGTGTCGACCAGCCTCGAGCCCACCAAGGACGGCACTTACAAAATCCTGATCGCCAATGTGCAGGACGAGAGGTTCCCAGCACGCGAGTTTGATATTCCCTATGATTCCGTGGATATTGACGCCACGGTCCACGAGTGGACAAACTACTTCAAGTCCGGCTTGCGTGGAGCCCTGGAGTTGTTGCGCAAGAAAAAAGGCGCCGGCTTCAAGCCCAAGAGCATGAAAATTCTCATGGACGGCACTGTTCCCGCTGGCGGCGGCTTGAGCTCGAGTGCGGCCTTTGTCAGTGCGAGCGCCCTGGCTGTCATGGTGGCCAATGGCGAGCAAACCGTGGACAAGACCGAGTTGACGGAGCTCGCTATTGTGAGCGAGCGAGCAGTGGGTGTGAATTCCGGAGGGTAAGTCTGATCACTGACGCGAAGAGACCGAGCTAATCCCCATCATCTAGGATGGACCAAGCCGCGTCTGTTTTCTCGGAGCGCGGCTCAGCCCTCTTCGTCTCCTTCAGTCCCCGCCTGCAGGCCAGACCAGTCTACTTCCCCAAGACCGACCCCGAGCTGACCTTCCTCATCGCCCAATCGTTCGTCACTTCGGACAAGTTCGTCACCGGCCCGATTCACTACAACCTGCGCGTGGTAGAGTGCAGCCTGGCCGCTGCCTACCTCAACGCCGTTCTCAACCCCCCTGGCACGCGCCTCCCCGCCGACGCTGCGCCCCTCGGGATCTCGCTGCACGGCTTTCACGAGACCTACTTTGCCCTGTCCGACCACGCCCGCGGCGCAACCTCAAGCAAGCCTGTCCCGAACCAGCTCTCGGAGCTAATCACCCTCACCAGCAAGACCCTCACCAAAGAAGAAGGCTACACGCGCGAGGAGATCGCCGCGGTCCTCAACATCCCCGTCTCCGACCTCGACGCCCAGTTCACGTCGCGCTTCCCCGTCCGAGCCGAGCGTTTTAAGCTCCGCCAGCGCGCGCTGCACGTTTTTGGCGAGGCCCTCCGCGTGCTCCAGTTCATGGCGCTCCTCGAGCAGCAGAGCCCAGCCGAGGGCGACACGAGCGCCTACAACGCGCGGCTCGGCGCCCTTCTCAACGAGACGCAGGACTCGTGCCGCGACGTGTACGAGTGTAGCTGCGACGAGATCGACGCCCTCTGCGCCATCGCCCGCCGGGCCGGGAGCTACGGTAGCCGGCTGACGGGTGCCGGCTGGGGCGGGTGCAGTGTGCACTTGGTGCCGGCTGACAAGGTGGCTTCTGTGCGTGAAGCCTGGGAGAGGGAGTACTACAGCAAGATGAACCTGACGCAGGAGCAGAAGGAAGCGGCCGTGGTGGTCAGCCGGCCGGGGAGTGGGAGTGTGGTGTATTTAGTTGAGGGGGGGAATTTGTGAGGGCTGACCGATCCGCTCGAGGGTGGTCAGTTGAAGGGGTTCTTTAGAAGGAGGCTATCACGATTCGGGGATTGCAGTAGTCGGGGGTTCCATGAGTCGTCGACTCTTTTCAGTGTTGTGTCCAATCATGTACCATACCAAGGGTAACCGTATCCGAGACCAATGAATGCCATGATCCTCTAGAGAATGGAAAGGAAAAAACAAGGGAGGATGCACCTGAGACAGCCTACAATAATATCCCCAAACCACATCATCTTCCCGCGCTTATCCCCCACCAGACCTACTCTGTTCAACCCCACTGCCCCTCCTTTCCACATTCCTCACCTTCCTGTTCGCCTTGACCTGCACGCGCCTGTACTTTGTGTACAGCGTGACGGCGTCACGGAGCACAACGAACAGGCACCCGCCCACCAGGCTGCGACCCCACCGTTCCTGGAGGAGGCCTGTCGGGGCCCTGGCGCGCCAGGGCCGCGTCACCCACGACTTCGGCGCCGCGGCACGTATGAGCTCGCCCATGCCGTAGGATATGGCTGGGAAGAGGAGGGACGTGGCCACGCTGTTAATGATTTCGGTGAGGTAAGAGGTTTCGACGGGTGCGCCGGCGCCGGCGCCGGCGTCGTTGCCGTTATTGTTATTATTATTATCGTTATTGTGGCGCTGATTTTGGTCTCGGTCCTGGTTGTTTTGGTTTTGCTGATTGGCTTGTTGTGCTGGTTGTTCTGCTGCTGCCGCGGGCGGTAGTGGTGGCGCGGGCTGGGCTGCTGTGTCGCCGGCGAGGATCTGGAACTCGTCTTCTCCATCCTCCCCATCCTCAAGGTGATCTCCACCCTGAGCGTGGCCGGCGACGGCCGCTTGGTCGTTTCCTCCTCCACCCATCCTGAACTCAACCTCCTCTTGGATTTCGACCTCGACACGCCAGTCGAGAAATAGACCCAGGGCGGCACGGCCGAGGTTCATGGCGGTGTCCCAGACACCACCGGCTTGTTCCTCGTTGCCCGCTTCAGCCGGTGCGGCCGCCGCTTGTTGGGCCGCCCCCGCAGGGGCTTCCTCGATCCTAGCATTAGCGGGTTCCTCGGTAGGAGGCCGGCCGCGAAGGGCGCGGTTAAGGCGCCTCTCTAGCGGCCCGAGGAGGTCGTAGTAAAGGAAAGTGTAGCCGAGCTGCACGTAGGGCATTAGGGCCATGGCCCACTCTGGGGAGGGCGGCCACACGGGTAGGTCCTCCTGAGCGACGAGAGCTGCGCCGTACTGCACAGATGCTATCAGCGAATACTCCCAGGGAGATACGTCGGGGAGGGGCAAGCGATACGAACAAGGGTGGAGAAGGGAACGAGCACAATGCTCCCCAACCACGGTAGCCACCGCGTGATTACCAGGCCGGGTCCTATTGTCGACAGCGCCCAGAACTTGAGCATCACTGCTGGTATCCGCCGGCGGGAGCGGGGCCCCATCCATCTCGCTACTGCATCAGGGCCGGCGAAGATGCTAGCGGCGCCGAAGCCGTACCATGTCGCCCCGGCGATAGTGCCCCCGGAGACGAGCACCAGCAGCACGTAGGGAGCGACGCGGCTGTACTTGCGATACAGACCGTCGCGCAGAGCAAGGATGCTGTCGTATGGCTCGTCGACTGTGATGGGCGCCTTGCAGGCTGGGCACTTGAGCCCAGATCTTGAACGGTTAGACGATGTTTCCATCTCGGCAATCCAGCGCAACATGCACTCCTCGTGCGCCTCGAGGCTGCACGGGCACGGGTTCACCCATGTCGCATTGGGCGTGTCGCTGTCGTTTTGCAGGCAGATGAAGCAGACATGTTGGTCATTCGTGGCGATGGGCGCCGGAATAATTGCGTGTGCCCGGGTAGGAGTGTCGCTCTCGTTGCTCGGGGTCGCCATCTTGGGCTACGTTCGTCGGGGTGACGAAGGCTAATCCCGCAGCCGCTAATGGGGGTTTTCCGTTAGCACCAGAAAAGGTTAGCAATGTAGCAGGATAGAATCCTGCCTGTCCAAAGTACGTCTCGGGCTTTTGCCCTGGCCTGGGCCGTTGACGGAAATTGCGTGCTGCTGGTTGACAGGGCTGATGTTTGAAGCTGGTTAGCCGAACAGTGACAGCTCCGACGCAAGGGTTGAGGGAAGCAGTTGACATCAGCATGCCCCACCTTCCCGCTGGGCTGATAAGGGGATCCACTGTTATTGTCCACCGAACCTTTTGGCCATTAGCTCTAATGGCAAGATTCGTACTGTACATACAGGGGTTGGATTCAGTATTTTCTGTCAGGGCCTTTGCGATCCAGACCACGGTGCCCCACCCCGCCTTCAACCCCTCCATCGATGAGCGTGGAATCGGGCGGACACCCTCTCGTTGGGCAAAAACCAGCCCCGCCAGGAACCGTTTCTATTCAACTCAATATTTACCCCCAACGTAGCTGCAGCTAGATTGTCGTGAGCCTTGCATACAAGAATTTTTGTATATACCCACGATTCCCAACATTCCATCAAGATCGACACACCAATTCAAGAATGGTACGTACTCCCCGCGGGGATGAGCATGCCCGGACGACTCGAAAACTAACCAGAGTCCAACAGGCCGCAACCTCCAAGCAGCGCCTCGCGCTGGCGATCTGCGACTTTCTCTCAACGTCACTGACCGACGGCACTCTGCAAGCCGAAGAGAAGGACTCGATAGATGTCGCCATCAACTGCATCGGCGAGGCCTTTGGCGTCGACCCCTCCGATAAGGCTGCCGTCTCCCAGGCCATCGGCTCCCAGAATCTCTTCCAGATCTACTCGGTCTACGAAAAGCTAAAGAACGCTGCGCCAGCTGCAAAGCCCGCCGCCGAGTCTTCGTCGTCCTCCTCCGCGGCCCCACCGACCGAGGAACAGAAGAAGCAGGCCGAGGCCCTCAAATCCAAAGGCAACGCCGCCATGGCCCAGAAGGACTACGCGACTGCCATCAATCTGTACACGCAGGCGCTGGCCTTGCACCCGGGCAACGCCGTCTTTCTCTCCAACCGCGCGGCCGCCTACTCGGCGGCGCGGGACCACGAGTCGGCCAAGGCCGACGCCGAAGCCGCCGTCGCCATCGATCCTAAGTACACCAAGGCGTGGAGCCGGCTTGGCCTGGCACGCTTCGCCCTCGGCGACGCCAAGGGTTCCATGGAGGCCTACAAGAAGGGGATCGAGCACGAAGGCAACGGCGGCAGCGAGGCCATGAGGAAGGGCTACGAGACGGCAAAGCGCCGGGTGGATGAAATAGCCGCAGACGAGGCAGCGGCGGCGACGGCGGCGGCTACATCGACGCGCGGGACGCCCAGCGGCAACGGCGGTAGCGGGAGCCCGGGCTTGGCAGACTTGGCTGGCATGTTTGGCGGCGCGGGCCGCGGAGGTGGTGGCGGTGGCGGTGGCGACGGTATGCCAGACTTCGCGTCCATTATGAACAACCCTATGTTTGCATCCATGGCGCAGAACCTCATGAGCAACCCGGAACTCATGTCCAACCTGATGAGCAACCCGCGCCTGCGGGAGATGGCCAACTCCTTTGGAAGCGGCGGCGGCATGCCTGATATCGGCTCGCTCATGTCGGATCCAAACATCGCCGAGATGTGAGTCGTCGAAATAAGATATCTAAGTGTAGCGCTAACACAGTCACAGGGCGCGGAATATGATGGGCGGTGCTGGACGGGGTGGTCCCGGGGCAGGGAGCTGATGTTGATGATATTTCGTTTGGGTTTCTGACGTTGTACAGGAAATGATTCATATTTGACGGTAATAATGGCGGCGAACTAGACTCCCGCGCCGCTCCACATCCAGACTATGCTAGTATTAGTAGACGCGATATCCTGGGGTTCCGTCAACAGTTCCTTAGCCTCGCCTTTACTATCCTGTATAGGTAAAGAGATGGCGAGGCATGCTCGAAGTAAACTATAACCTTGCTTTATTCTTTCGATAGCATTCTAAGGCAACCGTGCTATTTCCTAGAAGGATACTAGGAGGTTGACACGGCTCTGTTTCAACACATGGGCTGGGGCCAAAACTCAACTATATACATGGTCTAACTACAGTCAAGAGATAGCAAATGCAACCCCCAATATTGGCTTTTACTCCTTACTATATCCACAACGCCGTTTAGACGCCCCCATGTTTCCATTCTTACTCTAGCCCACCCACCGCCTAACACTTCTAAACATCCTCAACCACGGGCCAAAGTCCCCCCATTCTCCAACCTCTTCGGCCGGCACATAGCTTGCCACATCCGCCATGATAGTCCGCTCCGGATGCGGCATCATCGCCAGCACCCTACCATCTCTGCTCGACACACCGGCCACGCCAGCCGGGCTGCCATTCGGATTATACGGATACTGCTCGGTGACGTTCAGCCGATTATCCACATACCGTATCGGGATCCCGCCCGCCTCAGTCAGCTTGCGAAACGAGTCCTCCGACGCGAACTCGGCCCTGCCTTCGCCATGGGACACGACAATGGGCAGTGACGAGCCGTTCATGCCATTGAAGAAGACGGACGGCCGGGCCGGGTTATCCTCGACCTTGACCATGCTGAAGCGCGCTTCAAACTGCGACGACGCGTTCTCCACGAAGGTCGGGAAGTCCTCGGCGCCGGGGATGAGCTCCTTGAGTCGTGAGAGCATCTGGCAGCCGTTGCACACGCCTAATGAGAAGGTATCCTTGCGCTGGAAGAATTCCGCCAGCTCGCGCCGCGCCTTGTCGTGCAGCAAGATTGACTTGGCCCAACCCTGGCCGGCGCCAAGGACATCACCGTACGAGAAACCACCGCAAGCTGCGAGGCCGACGAAGTCGGCCAGGGAGCGACCGTTAATAATGTCCGTCATGTGGATATCAACTGCGTCGAAGCCCGCCGCGCGGAAGGCGAATGCCATTTCGGCATAGCCGTTGACGCCCTGCTCGCGGAGGATGGCCACCCGAGGCATCTTGCCAAAGAAGCCGGTGATGGACGCCGCCAAGGTAGTAATGTTCTCGACGGGTGAGAAAGTGAGGTTGTAAGATAGCCCGGGATCGCTGGAATCCAATACTGTTGCGTACTCAGACTCGGCGCACGAAGGGTTGTCTCTTAGCTTCTGCATCTCACAAGATGTCTTGGACCACCATTGCTGCATCTCGCCTCTGTCAAAGGTAACGAACGGCGAGCCCTCGCCATAGCGAATGCTAAGGGTCTGCTTGGATGTTGGTTGGACGGTGCCGAACTTCCTAATCAAGCCAGCAGGGGGGCCACAGGTCGCGAAGCATCGCTTGAAGTTGATCTCGTCTGATGCACGAACCTGGAAGACGGCACCCAGCTCCTCATTGAAGAGAGCGTTCACCATATCTGCTACATTTCCCGACTCAGCAATGCCGTCCATTAGCAAGTCGACACCACACCGGCCGGCAAACATCATCTCTGCAACTGTAGTAATCAGGCCGCCGTCTGACTTGTCGTGGTATGCAAGGACGACACCGCTCTCATGCAGCTGAGCTAGCGCGTCGAAGTAGTCTTTCAGGAGATCCACGTCCCGAACATCGGGAGCCTCTTGGCCAATCGCGCCCAGAGACTGGGCTAGAGCAGATCCGCCCAACGCTTTACGGCCTTGGGCGAGGTCGACATAGAGCAGGATTGTCTCTCCCACATCCTCTACTCGACGAAGCTGTGGCGTCCACGTGCGCCGAACGTCCTCTACTAGTGTAAATGCCGAGATAACCACCGACACAGGCGCAGTCACGCTCTTCTTTGTCTCTCCGTCCTTCCACGACGACTTCATGGATGTCGAATCCTTGCCGACAGGAATGCTAATGCCGAGTTGCGGGCACAACTCCATGCCAATAGCCTCTACGGCTTCGTAGAGAGCAGCACCCTCACCCGGATGATTCACAGCTGCCATCCAGTTCGCAGAGAGCTTTACACGCCTTAGATCCCCGCGATGAGAACCACCCTTGATATCTGCTGCCCCAAGGTTCAACAGACTCTCAGCAACAGCCATCCTGGCCGAGGCGGCAGGGGAGATCAGCGCAATCGTGGGTTTCTCGCCCATGGCCATTGCCTCACCGGTCCGCCCACCGTTGAGGTTGAAAGATGTCGCCGTGACGGCGACATCGGCAACAGGCGTTTGCCACGGCCCAACCATCTGATCACGGGCAGTAAGACCACCAACTGTCCGGTCGCCAATGGTGATCAAGAAAGACTTGGAGCCAACAGATGGCATCCAAAAGACACGTTGCACGGCTTTCTTGAATAGGTCCGCATCGCTGACCGAACCGCCCACTGCAGAATTTAGGCAGGCGATGGGATCGAATACGGGCCACGAAGGTTTCTTGGAATCAACGATGCGCTCCAATTTCCTCCCCTTGGGGAAAAGGACATCCATCGGAACATCAATAGGACGCGGGTACTCGTTCGACTCCTTGTCGGTTAGGATCAACCTGGGCACACCGTCAACTTCATGAGACAGGACGGTCCCAACGTCCGAGAAGCCGCATCGTTCTCGCCCTTTACGTTGATTAGCCAAAGCTAGGCGAGGACTCTAAACGTTCAACTTACGGCAGATGCTGGTGAAGCGTTCCATCCCTTCGTTGTTCACAAGAATAACGTAGCGCTCCTGGGCCTCGTTGCACCAAATCTGAAGTGGGCTCATGCTCCTGTCTACGCTCTCCACCTGGCGAAGCTCGAACCTGCCGCCAAAGCCGGCATCTCTGACTAGCTCCGGTAGCGCGTTCGAAAGCCCGCCGGCGCCAACATCGTGGATCATAGCAATGGGATTCTGATCGCCCAAGGCTACGCAAGTATTGATGACCATCTGCGCTCGGCGTTCCATCTCGGGATTGCCGCGCTGAACACTGTCAAAGTCCAGGTCGGCGTTGCCCTCTCCCGACGCATTACTTGAAGCTGCGCCGCCACCCAGGCCGATCAACATGGCGGGACCGCCGAGAACAATCACGTGTGCGCCCTCATGAACATCCTCGGGCTGCTTCAACGCGTGTTTCTCCCTGACGGTACCAACACCGCCGGCAATCATAATGGGTTTGTGGTAGCCACGGAATTCCCCTTCGGCTTTACCGTCATCAGCCGTGAGAAGGGTTCGGAACGTGCCCGTGAGGCAGGGGCGCCCAAATTCATTGTTAAAGCGGGCACTGCCAATGGGGGCTTCGAGCATTATGTCGAGACTGCTTGCGAAATGGGCGGGGCGACCGACATCGATTTCCCAGGGAGCCTGATGATCGGGAATATGTAGGTCTGAAACCCAGAACCCGCAGAGCCCAGCCTTCGGCATTGAGCCTCTTCCGACTGCGCCCTCGTCACGGATTTCCCCTCCAGACCCAGTGGCCGCTCCGGGAAAGGGGGCAATGGCGGTGGGATGGTTGTGCGTCTCAACTTTGGCCAGGACATGCAGAAGCTCCTTGTTCAGTTTCCAAGAGCCGGTCGAGTAGTCGGGGGCCCAGAAATGGGCGTGCTCTCCTTGCATAACGGCCGCGTTGTCGCTGTAAGCGGAGATGGTAAAATCTGGCGTCGTCTTGTGAGTGTTCCTGATCATATCAAAGAGGGACCTTGTCTTGGCCATTCCATCAATGGTCCAGTTCGCATTGAATTGCTTGTGGCGGCAATGCTCCGAGTTGACTTGAGCAAACATGAAGAGCTCGATATCGTGCGGCGGGCGTCCCAATTGGGTGAATTTTTCCACGAGATATTCCACCTCAGACTGATCCAGTGCTAGGCCACGTTCCTTGTTGTATTCGTTGAGAACCTGAGCCGGATCCCGGCTAGCGGTGAAAATGTCGACGACCTCAAGGGGAAGAGGTCGGCCCTCGGCAAACATGGTGTTGGGATCGGGGGCATCGGTTGTAAGGTTCTCGGTCATGCGGTCGTAGAGGATATCGCGGAACGGAATCACTTTGTCGTTATACGGCTGCTCAAACTCGATATAGATGATGCGCCCACGCTCTATCTGGCGGATTTGTTGCTCGAAGCCGCAAACGTGTGCGATGCTGGTGGCCTTGGAGCTCCATGGCGAGATGTAACGCGGAGTCACATACCAATTCCGGCCAAAGCCAGTGTGGGTGAGATGAGGAGTTGACGCGCCTGGGTCGGAAGGCAACGGGAGCAACTGGGCGAGCTTCTGCTTGGCGGCGTTGCTGTCACCCTCGATGTGGGCATAGTAGACCCAAGAACCTCGCAGAATGGAGACTTTGATGGGTGCGACTCTGTTAATCTGATCCTTCAGCTTCTGGGTCTCAGACTCAGTGAAGCAGGAATCACCGGCGAGAGTGAGGTACGCCATGGTGACAGAGTGCGATGGCGCCAACATAATCGAGAAGGGCGCTGGTTGTTTGGGTGACGGTTGGACAGAGAGCCGCCGCTCGCTGGGATGGTTGAGCTCAAGTCATCGAGGGAAGAGCGAGGTCGGAAGGCGGGGGCGGGGTGACGATGGCGGAAATTTTATAGTGGGGGAATGCTGTGAAGGAGCCCCGCCTTTCACTCGACATCTGGGTAGCATCGGCAGGGTGCAATTGAGGCGACTGATGGCTATAACAACAGAACTCATGTTCGATGTCGGGATACATCTTTTTTTTGTTTTTCTAAATTCCTTTCGGGATCAATTGAACGTGCCTTGGGCCTCGTGGGCACCCGGAGGAAAAGTGTTTTACATGTTGGGATCTGGAGCCATCTGCTCGGACACTGTTCACAACATTGTTCTATATTCACTCGTGTAACCCGTAGTCGGTAGAGTGAATATACCGGTGTGTTGTGACTGGAGCGAGGTTGGGAGGAGGTGCCTTGGTTGATGGGAAATAAAAAAGGAAAACCCAAAGTCCAAGTCCAGAACGAGCGGACCCCTGTCCAATCGCTTCGCTGCAGGACACGGACCCACCAGGCTCCAGAGCGCGGGTCCCAGCTGTTGAATTTTATCACGAACTTCACCGAGCCGGGCCGGATCCCATCAGAAACACGGCCAGCGCCAATTCGCCGTCCGATTGCCCCCCCCCCCCCCCCCCCCCCCCCACGCCTTCTGCCTCGCTAATTCACCCGGCGGCAACGAGGCAATTTTTCTGCCACCAATACCTATTAGGAACGGTAACTCGAAAGGTTTCAAGGTCGGCACCTTCGAGGGTTCCTCAGGACAACCGGTACATCGAACAAGAATCCGCCTACTACCAAACAGCACCGCAGCCGCAGCCATGTCCTTCTCCCTCGCCTCACTCCGGGGCCTCGCCTCACGGCTCCTAGCTCAACGTCCGATCGTGACCATCGTCCCCTCGCCCATCGTCACACAATGTCGAGCTCCAGCCCCGATCCGCGCATTCTCAACGACCCCCATCTCGCTCGCCTCCTCCGGCCAGAAAGGCGGCAAAGCAGGGGGCGGTGGGAAAGGCGTCAAAGCGTCCAAAGCCAAAAAGGGCCGCGGGCGCGGCAGGCGGGGCAACGAGCCGAGCGACCCCAAGATGATGAACATGGCGCTGCACTTCAAGGTGCTCACGACGCGGCGCATCCCGGCGCCGCTGCGCATGGCGCGCAACCGGCACCTGCGGCACTGGACGATCCACCGGGCTTGGCTGCTCTTCCGGCGGCGGGAGCGCGAGGCCCGCGAGCGTACCCTCATGCGACAGTACCAGAGCATGAACGCCGCCTGCGAGGAGCTCCGGCTGACCGCCGGCCCGGGGTCCCGCGACGAGGGTTACCTTTACCGCGTAGCGATGGAGAAGAAGGGCGTGTATGGCCTGAACGGGGTGCCGATTGAGTATGCCAGGGCGCAGACCGAGACGCCCGCGAGGGTGGCGTGGGATCATGATTGGAAGCGGAGTTAAGGGGTCCGTTATATCTTTTATCGTCGATCCGCACGGCTGTGGTGATGGGAACGGTTATATTTGTTCGCCGATTGTTCGCTGCTGCGCCGTACTACCTACCTGTATTTGCTAGATGGCTGAAGATGCTTCTAACCCGGTGTAAATGTACAATATTCTGTACCATATACGACATCGCACAATGCGTACTACGGACGGGGTATATAAGTGACAGGGTCCCGCCTGGCGTGGGTATTTGCCCGTGCCCAACCAAAAATACCTAATGCCGGCGCGAAGGGAATGTGGCTATGGCCCCGAAATTCAGAATTTGATATTAGATCACAAGCTTTTTTGTTGGTAGGCAGAACAGCGCATGAAGAAGACCCCTACAGTGACAATCTGACCTCGCTCATGCTCCAATGGCCCAACCACGTCTGATTAAAGGAAATATCGTACCCCGGATCGTTGCGTGATCCTTCCAGCTCCGCGATGATGATCCGCCCTCCCTCCCGAACCCCGATAACCGACAGTATCAAACTAACAGAAAAGGAGAACTGAAACTCTATAACGTAGTGGTACAATATGATCGTGGCTCGCTGGCTTCGCTATGCGTCCGTGCCATCTGGCAAATAACAGGCAGGTTGGCCTCTTCTCTTGCTCATCGAGGTCTCGTCCCCATGGGTATAGTCGGTAGTAGTCCAGTCTGGTATGTTCGACGGCGGAAGGAGAGTATTGGCAGGGTTTTGGTTTCTCTGGCGACGTCTCATCTCAACCTCA
This sequence comes from Madurella mycetomatis, assembly GCA_022530565.1. Classification (NCBI taxonomy): domain Eukaryota; kingdom Fungi; phylum Ascomycota; class Sordariomycetes; order Sordariales; genus Madurella; species Madurella mycetomatis. The sequence goes on along the minus strand of JAJTVB010000003.1, from coordinate 4,482,947 downwards.
GTTGAACCCCTTTTTCGCTCTAAGGGCTTCTCTGATTCTGCTCAGAACGGCGGTGCGGCCGGTACGGAGCGGGGTGACTGCCGGTTGCGATCCCTCGCTCACCCAGCTGCTCATAAAATCACACAGCAGCCGCCTCCTTCATTCTTTTCAAACATGAGCAATGACGCTCTCGTGGCCGCTTCAAACACGTCGTCCACGCCCTCGCCGCTTAGGCTGGAACACTCGAGGTACTTGCGGGCGCCAATTTCCTTAGCGGCGTGCTCACCATCTGCGGGGCTGACGAAGCGTTGGGACCTCATGCGCATCTCCTCTATCGCAGCCGGATCGTCTCGCAGGTCCTTTTTTAGCCCAACGAGGATAATCGGCACGTCGGGACAACGCTCTTGTGCTTCCACGACCCACTACAGCAGCCCAGGTTAGCTATCCGTCACGGCCCCGCTGTGTCCTCGGCCTAGAAGGCGGAAGGGGGTGGCAGGAGTGGCACGGCACGTTCCATGATAGCGCGGTCGACACAACGGGGAAAACACATGCTTGACGATCGATAGAGACAATGAACCCACTTTGTGTTTAACGTTATCCAGGGAATCTGGCGTGTCCACTGAGAAGCCTATTAAGATGACGTGCGCCTTGGCGTATGCTAGCGGCCGTAACCGCTCGTAGTCCTCCTGGCCAGCTGTATCCCATAATGCGAGCTGTACAGATTTGCCGTCTACTCTGCAGTCGGTCACATAATTTTCGAAAACGGTCGGTATCTGGGGAGAGCATTAGGTTAGTTGGGTGTGCCCCTAAGTAAACCGCGTGACTTGGATGGCGCATGGTTGAGGATATATCGGATCGTCGACATCGGGGCTAATGGATATCGGTGGGCTCGAGGTACAGATCTACTCACGTAGTGCTATATCGTCCGTATGTTAGTGTTTAGAATCTTAGCATGGAGCGAGAGTTTCCTGAAGGAACACTCACGGTTGGGAAAAAGCCAAGAGTAAACACACTCAGCAAGCTGGTCTTGCCGCAAGCGCCGTCGCCGATGATGACGAGCTTCCTAAAGGGTTGGCCGCGTCAGCAAGTGCGAATTGACGGCAAGCGAGAATGGAGGTGCCCGGTTTCTGGTTGTTGCAGGGCGAAAAAAAAGGGAGGGAAAAAAAAAAAAAAAAGGAAAAAAAGCAAACGTCAGAAGAGGGGCCACGCAAAGGCGGCTTGAGGCAGCTCCGTTCTCGACGACTTCCAGCAAATGTAACTTACCTGCGGATGACATTCTGGGCGTTGCGGTCATTTGCCATGGTTGGCAAACGGGCGGGTGAGCGTCGGTTCGCTCGGCAGCCTGTTGTTGTGCGCAGTCGCAGGAAAAAGGGACAGCAATTGTTGACGAGACTTGGGGATGAAAAGGAGCAGATGAACCTTTTGACCTTCCAAGGGAACCGGCGCTGGTACACCACAGTGGGGATGCGTGCAGGGGAAGAATGGGTTGATGCTCGAGGCCCAGTTACATAATGCTATAGCACCCCTACTGTGGTACGGTACGTATCGGCCTGCTGGGGCAGGGCACCCTCCTGTCCCGGTAATAGAAGCTTGGCGCGATACGACGCTATGTTCCCCACTTCAGCTGCTCCGATCTCTTGAGGCTCGTGTCCGCCCGACTTGGCTTCGTACTCTGCAAGGGGCCGGGGCGATCATGTGCTGATGATTCCGAAGCATCTTTGTTTGGGAGTTAACTCCGTGAACGAAGCGCCCAAGACGGCGAGTTCCGTGGACCCCATCATTCATGCAATACAACCCATGGCCGCCGGGCTTATGGCTGACATTAAATACCCGTACCTGGTTCTGATAGGCTGCAAGGCCGCTCTGAATAGCGCTGAATGACGGGGCGGGCGAGGCTGTGCACAAACTTAATGCCCGAGAACGAGGTGTGCGGCAGAGCTCCGACTGTGGAGGCCTGCGATGGGGAATCCCAGTGCCGTGCACCAGCAGCCTCACATTAGAGACATAATTGTCGACTTCAGAAAGCTGTTGCATCAGTATGCAGCGGAGGATTGGCCCGTACGAAACTAAGAAGCGGCGGTTGGGAATGCTTAGGCTCGACAAAGAATGGACTCTGAAGGGCGCACACTACATCGGAACACAGACGATGGCGAGGTGATGAGTTGGAAGAGGAAGTACGACGTCGGAGGACAACACGAGGAGGGTTGCAAGGAACTCGAACCGGATCTGCTCGTCAGCTGAACCAACTACTGGCTGCCGGTGGTTGGGAAGTTATACGAGATGCTTTGGATTGTTTTTATTCTTGTTTTTTTTTTTTTTTTTCTTTTCCAAAAAAAGAATGAATTCCCCTCGTATGCGCCCTACCACACAGCGTTGTGTTTGTGCACAGAGTTAGCGTTGAGACGAATTCGGACACTCGTAGACAAGTGTGAGAATGGAATCGAGAAACGCTTGTTTTGCGATTGCACCTGCAAGGGGCGGCAGCGGGAGAAACCTTGAACCTGGACAGGGGCACGCACGAGGCTGATGGATCACGTGCCGTGGCTGTCCAATCGGCGGTGCTCGATGCCGGACGACACTGCATAGGTCCAGGGAATCACAAATCTGGCAGCGCCTTGAACATCTAAACAACCTGGAAGTTGACGAAGCTCCGAAGTAGACACGTTCGACGTCTTCGGCCCGCACCGTGCCCCGCAAACGCCAAACGTCCGGCCAGGACCCCAGCGAAGCGCCGTTCTCTTCTCGGGCCGTGGCGAGCCCTCTGTCGCATTTCCCATTCACCCCGCGGGCCCAGCATCTTTTGTGAGTCGGTCCTTGACCCCTCTGTCAATTAGTCCTTAATCCGCCAACCCTGCTTCTGGGCTTTCGGATTCCCTTTGATTCTCCGAAGCGATGGGTCGCTCCGTATTTCGTGGCCAACCTCCCTCGCACGGCCTACCCCACGATGCGGCCTTATGCCTCCATCTTTCCTGCCTTCATGTGCCTTGCGCCTGCTTTATCGTTGCTGTGTCACCTCTTTCCCTCATCTTTGGCTAAGCCGCCTGTTGCCTTCGCCTTCGCTCCCCCCGGCACTGCAACGGTGGGACTGAGAGAAAAAATGCTCCTGCATTCTTACGACACCCGGCTTACTCTTGTCTCGTCTAGTCCGCCCAACATTTCAGCCTTGCAGCGACTCCCTGCAGCAACGACCCATGCTCTCGTCAGTTGCTCCAGCCGCGCGATAAACCATAGTCATGAAGGGAAACCGCAACCCCTCGACGCCGGCTTCGAGCACAACCCCGCTCTCTCCCACCTCCAAGGGGACTGCAAAATACACAAACAAGGACGGGTCCAAGTTTATCACAGTCCCCAAGATGAGCACGCCCGTCGATTCCACCCAACCATCACCAACAGCCGCATCCTCGCCGAGTGCCAAGGGCGCAGCGCAGCCCGCACTAGGCGCCGCCCCGGCCCAGCCGGTAAACCGGAAGAAACAGAAGCGCCGCGAGAAGGCTGCAGCGAAGGCGGCCGCCGAGCAAGCACGGAGCAGCCAAGCCACGAACGGGATTCCCAGTCCGCCCGGTTCACACGACCAGCACTCAGCCGATGCCGATCGCGAGGACGATGAAGACGGGCAGAACGTCGGCGGAAACGCCCAGGCCCAACAGGCATACCAAAACGGGGTTGCGCAGCCGGCCTCCGGAAAGTCGAAAAAATCCAAGAAGAAGAAGAAAAAGAACAATACGGCGGGGCCGAACGCGGATGAGCCTCCCAACGACGACCAGTATGCGCAAGCCTCCCAAGGCCGCCCCTCTCGCTCCGTCCCCCCCCCGCCACCACTGCATCACGACCGTCCTAGCATGTCAAAGGAGAAGATCTGGAACACGAGCTCACAAGAGGAGCGCGAGCGCATCAAGGAATTCTGGCTTGGGCTGAGTGAAAGCGACCGCAAGTCTCTCGTGAAGGTGGAGAAGGATGCCGTCCTCAAGAAGATGAAGGAGCAACAGAAGCACACGTGCAGCTGCACTGTGTGCGGAAGAAAGAGGAATGCTATCGAAGAGGAACTCGAGGGACTTTACGACGCCTACTATGAGGAGTTGGAACAATACGCGAATCACCCCAACCAGGGCGACGGGCCACCGATGCTGCGTCCCCGTCGGTCGTTTGGCTCGATGGGCGGGATGCGCCACCGCGGCCTCCCTTCAAGGTACTCAAACCACCAGCCATCTCACGGGCGGATCGTTGAGCACGTGGGGGATGATGAAGAGGAGGACGCCGACGTGGATGACGAATGCGAGGGGGAGGGTGAAGTTGACGAGGACTACAGCGAGGAGGAGCTGGAGGAGGATGAGTACAGTGACGATGAGCATGAGCCCTCAGAAGAACTGCACCGATCCGACTACGCTGCCGATTTCTTCAACTTCGGAAATAGCCTGACTGTGCAGGGTAGGGACAGACTTCCCATTCTTCCATCATTTCTGCAGAGTTATCCCTTTCCAGGGGCTGGCAATAACGCTTATGGCTCATCTTCTCTAGGCGGCATCTTGACCGTGGCCGACGACCTGCTCAAGAATGACGGCAAGAAGTTCATCGAAATGATGGAGCAGCTCGCAGAGCGGCGTATGGCACGCGAGGAGGACGCCAGAGAGCAGTTTGAGCGGGGCTATGACCACGCGAATGGCGACCGCTACGGCCACAACCATCCGCCGCTACCCGATGAGGAGGACTACGAGGTGGATGATGAGGAGGATCTCGAAGAGGAGGATGAAGATGAGTACGACAGCCAAGAGGAAGAAGTACGGGAAACACATCTTGCCTGTTGGGCTTGTAGGCGAGATTATGACTGACAACCGAGAACAGGACACCATGACAGAGGAACAGCGCATGGAAGAGGGCAGAAGGATGTTTCAAATCTTCGCAGCAAGGATGTTTGAGCAGCGTGTACTCTCAGCATACCGCGAAAAAGTCGCCAAGGAGCGTCAGGAGAAACTCCTCGAGGAGATAGAGGCCGAAAACCAGCAGGATGCTCAGCGCAAGGCCAAAAAGGCCAAAGAAGCGCAGAGGCGCAAGGACAAGGCCGCGAAGAAGAAGGAGGCGCAGGCCGAAGAGAAGGCCCGAAAGGAGGCCGAAAAAGCCGCCGAAGAAGCTGCACGCCAGGCCGCCGAGGCCCGCAAGGCAGAAGAACAGCGACTCAAGGCTGAGGAGAAACGGAAGAAGCGTGAGCTTCAAAGGAAGGCCGAAGAAGAGGAGCGTCAGCGGAAAGAAGCGGAGCGCCAGCGCAAGGTCCAGGAGCGAGAGGAAAACGAACGCAAAGCCCGCGAGGCCAGGGAGCGGGAGAAGAAGGCACGCGAGGAAGCGCGTCGAAAGGAGAAGGAAGCTCGCGAACAGAAAGAGCGTGAAGCACGTGAGCGAAAAGAGCAGCAAGAGCGTGAGCGGCGAGAAAAGGAGGCCAAGGCAAAAGCAGAGCGGGAGGCCAAGGAGGCTAAGGAGGGAAAGGACGGAAAGGAGACCAAGGAGAAACGGAAAAAGGAAGAGAGGGCCGCACAGAAGGCGGCAGCACTCGCAGCCGCCGTCCCCGTACCTCTTACGCTTCCCAAGCGTCCTGCCCAGCAGCCTGTACACCCCGTAGCAGCGGTGCCAGTGCTACCACAACAAACCTCAACGTCATTCTCCTCACCGCAGATCTCAGTGGCCACGCCGGCGTTTCCCAAGGTCCCGACGCCCATGCGCGCGCGTCAGCCATCGCAGCAGGAGGGCAGCGCGGCCTCGTCAGGCAGTGCGTCACATTCGGGGTCTGTGCCGAGTCAGAATCCATCCCCGCATCCCATTACGCCAGTACATGCGAGCCCGGGGCTGATCGGCCTTCCAAGCAAGTTTGGGAATACCGGTACCAGTGCCAGCTCGCAGAGCGGTCCGCAACAAGCGCCATCACACCCCGCATCCCCATTGAACATGCCGTCCAAGCCGTTGCCTTCGCAGCCCAGCCCTTTCGGCATGCCGCCGATGGGCGCAAGTATGCCGTTCCCGCCGCCTGGTCTGCATCAGATCCCTCCCGGACTCGGCAGCACCGTGCATCGCGACCCTTTGTTTCCTCCTATGCCTAGCTTTAGGCCCGCACCGGGTATGATGCCGATGCCTCCGGGACTGGGCGGGTCCGTTGGAACCCGAGGTTTTCCTCCTATGCATCCACCTCCAGGTTTTCCCGGAGCCATGGACTCGCCGGTGTCAGCCATGACGCAGATGATGAGCCCAGGCATGCAGAAGGATGCCCAGTCCCCACACTCACGGCAGGGGTCTGGAAGCTTTGACGCAGCAGTGTCCCAGCCGATCAGTCGTCCGACGCCCATAGGACGGCCTGCCAGCGTTGTTCAAGGCCAGCAGCCGTCGAGCGGGTCGCCGTCGAGCGGGCTACCCAAGCCAGAGCCGGACACGCATCTGGGCAGCAGCGCGCTCTTAGATGACGTGGACGATGGCCTGCAGGGCTTCGCGGGTCGCCTGCCTCGGGGGCCAGTAGCACCGCCTGGGCCAAGGCCGGCGCCTGGGTTTCCAATGCCGCACTTGGGAATGGAAAACATATTCCCTCCACACGGCAGCCTCTGGGGCCCACCAAGTGTGCCACAGCCGAACCCCTTTGGCCCTCCCGGGTTCGGTCCCGGCCCGCTGAGCGGCCATTACCCGATGAATATTCCCTGGGGTCCTTCGGCCCCCCCGGCCGCCACCTTTGGCGGCCAAGGGGCCGACCGACCGATCGAGCCGCGGGCCGTCACGGTCCGGAAGATGCTCCAGCGTGCATGTGAGAAACTCGCCAGCGAAGGCAAGGACAATTTCATCCCGCTGGAGCAGATCAAGGCGCAGGTTGAGGTCTTCAACCACGGTCAGGGCGTGGACGAGAAAGAACTACTCGACATATGTGAGACCGAAGGGAATGAGGTCAATGGCGGCGGTAACTTCGACGTGCGGGAGGATGGCAAAGGTGGGAAGTCGATTCGGTTCGTCTCAGGCAACGAGCGGCCGATACCGCAGCCAGTCCAGAGGGCGGTTGGCTACCACCCGGGCAGTCCAGTTGTCGGGGGAAGCTCATTTGCAAGTACCAGCAGCCGCAGCAGCCGCTAGATTCGGACTCTTTGGGCAATGAAGAGGGAAATGCGCAGATAGCTTGGAGAAATTCTCCCAAAGGGAGTTTGCCTGTCGAACAACTACACCGTTCAACAGTGGCAGTGAGCAACAGTGAGCAAGTTGGCCGGAGACTCCGACGAGGACTATCGGCGTGGTCTCCTTTATAAAGGGTCGCTACGAGCGCACCAAGTTATACGTGCATTACATTGTACAGTAGTTTACGTGACTGAGCGTAAGAAGCATTTACGTTGAGAGCAGCATAACTGCTGCTCCAAGCGGGAGTCAACACTTTATCAGATCCCCGGGCCCACTCGGCGCGATTGCTTGTGTCTTTGCCAACATCTAGCCACATAGGACAAGCCGAAGCACCGCATATCCACTGCTGCAACCTGATTTATTGACTGTAACAACTGACGCCGTTTGGAGTGCCACCGCTTGCCCAAGGAAAAAAAAATAAAAAGAAAAAGGAAACATGCATTATCCAACTAAAGGTATCAAGAGAAAGCAGAGTAGACAGCTTCTCAGGGGATTTGATAGGCAAAAAATGCCAGCAGATCTCCCATTTTTCCTTCCCCTGAGCCAACCCCAGCCCCAAGCCAACTGCCCCCCAGAAACGCACAAAACGCCAGAGGGACAGACCCCTACCGGCAGTTCGCCAACAGGCGGACTGACCGGGCCGCACACACCACCCAAGCTCTAGAGCCTAATCACCTCAGCGGATGACCATCATGCGAGTCGGCAAACGGGTTCGCGCCGCCGTACTGCTGCTGCGGATAGGGCGGTTGCTGCTGCTGCTGCTGCTGCTGCTGCTGGTCCGACGCACCGGCGCCGGCACCAATATCCGCGCCCGCACCCGGGTCCGCAGTTCCGCCGGCCGGCTGCTGGTACATGAGCGGCTGGCCCTCGACGACGGGGGCGCTATGAGCGGCGGTGACGGCAGTGCCCGGCCTCTTGGCGGCGACGGTGGCCTGGGTCTTGGCCTCCTTGGCGATGCGGGCGGCCTCGGCGGCCTTCTCGATGCGGCGGTGCTCGTTGCGCTCGCGGCAGCAGAGGAAGCATATGGAGAAGATGGAGATGACGACGGCGCCGGCGAAGAGGATGGCGATAATGACGCCGGCCACGCCTAGCGATGACTGCTTGAACATGCACGACTCCGTGCCCTGGTCGTCCGAGTGGCAGATCAGGCCCTCGCGGCACACCAGCTTGGACGTTGTGACGGGGAAGCACGACAGCTGCCGGCCCTGGTCGGGTCCCGTGGCCTGAACCGGGCACGATGTGATCACAGTGGGCTGCTCGGTGGAGCAGGGGGTGGGGATGCCCGTCGAGGGGCTGTTATCTTGCCGTGGGAGGAGGGGTGCGTTCAGCATCGGCATCGCGGTGGGAATGGCGTGCGCGACTAAGGGCGGCTCCTGGGGTGCAGCGGCGAGGTGCTCCTCGGCGCGCCGGCCCCGGCGGAGGTCGCTCCCCGGAGCGTCACACTGTCGGAGCACCCAGAGGGCTTCGATCCCAGACTCGTCGGCGGTGCAGCCGGCGTTGAGGAAGCAGCGGGCGAGTTCTTCCGGGAGGGAGTCGGCGGGGGCCGAGGGGGAGAGGTGTGAGAAGCAGTAGTTGAGCGAGCCCTCGTCGCCGCACGATGCGGCACTCGCAAGGTCCCGGCTGCTTGTGTGCAGGCATTCTAATCTGCCGCCGGCTGAGGCGAGCGCCGCGAAAGCGAGGCTGAGGGCGGAAAGGGTCGCGGTGTTGCGCATTTTGCAGGATGACGGGGGCGGATCGTCGCCCTGATTTTCTCGCACGGCGTGCGGCGTGCGGCGTGCGGCGGGTGCGACTCGTGTGTAAACCTTGACAGATTTGTCGGTCTATCTGCCTACTACGCCTTGGAGCTTCCGGATTTCCGTCCCTTTGACTGATGGTCGGTAATACAGATGTGAGTGAAATCTGTCAAAGGGCGGAAATCTCGGAGAAGCGGTTGGTCTTCGGCGGTGCTTGGTGAACGGAACTCGGCAGGAGCTGGCTCACCCCTGAATTTTCGACTGTGGTATCCGAGCTCCAGGGGAAATCCGTTACTCGCGGACACTGCCGTTGTCCCTTCCTAACGAAGAATAAAGAAGTGCAGGAGAGTAGAAGACGGGAGCAGCCAAACTTTTTTTTAATAAGCAGGACCTCCTTTTTTTTATTTCTTAATTCGCTTCATTGCCCAGCTCAGCCCAGCCCCCGGGGCCGGGAGAGAGCGGGGGTTAGTTTGGCATGCACAAAACGGAGAATGCGCTGGGCAAGTTGTGGTGAGGCTGCGCTTCACGATGGCACCCCAGCAGGGGCGGTACTGTCAGCAAGGGTCCAGCAGGGGTCTGTCGAAATGAGCCCAAAGGCTCGGCAGGTCGGCTGGGCTCTCCGCTGTGGACAGGATTGTCCAATAGGAGCCAGAGGCGCGGCAAACCGTGGAGCGTGCCCTTGTCAATGCCAATGTGGAGATTCGACATGCACTCGTCGCTCCTGCAGCTGTCCGCTGAGTGGTCTCCTCGCAACATCATTTTCTAGTTCGGATGAACGTGCCTAATAAGCGCACTGATGCTGGCGCTGGATCCTTGGGTTTCTGCCGTGACAGAGAGCCGCGGCAAAGTCTCCAAACGTTTCTCCCCAGCGCCCCGATACCTTCTCTTTGGTAGTGGGCCAGCAGTTTCGACCCCCCGGGCAGGCCCCCGGGGGAAGGGAGGCTGAGCGAGCTAAATCAGGTGTAGCTCATCTAGCACCCCGCTGCAGGCTCCTTCCCGTTCCTCGAGAGAACCGAGCGAGAAAAGGTCTCGCACCCAGAGAAACTGGTCACCTCGGCCAGAAATCAATACAAATACCTAATGAAACTCTGGGGAGACAAGATGCAACTTATCTGTCATTAATCCCCATGTTAGAACGACCTCAATCTTTGGCAAGGACACGCAAGGGTACGACAGAACGATTCACCGCCTTCCGTTTGCTTGGCGGGCGTGCACTTCTAAGCCCAGCTCCGTTGCGGCGCTGGCAATGACTAGCCCGATTATCGGCTTCTGCAGACGCCAAACAGGCCTAGTATGTTTTGTTCGACGACCTGGGTTCAAATTGACAGACTCGGTATCCAGAATCACACCCCGCCTTTTCTTTACTTCTGTATTTCTTCCCCCCTCCCCAAAACAACCATAAATGTTACCAACAACCCCCAGAAACCCCAGTTCCCGATAACGCCCAGATTCTGGGCGATCCGAACACAACAGCACGGCTGCCCAAGTATGTGTAACCTGTTGCGTTGGGACATGTCACGCTGCAGCCGGTGGCTGAGCGTAAGGGCGAGGTGCAGGTCTAGGCCGATGACTTGCATCCAAAATGGTGTGTAAGAGCCTTACCCAACCTGTTACAAACGTTGCGAATCCCCCGGATCGTCGCTGGCCGACTTGTGGCAGATCCAATCTGGGGGAGTCCTGAAGCGGAAAGATCCGCAAATTCAGACGGTCCTGGACAGTGCCATCACCGTCTGCGCCAATCTGCACCAGCAGCTGGACCTAGAGCTTGTTTACAGTAGGTAGTGTGAAGGCCTTCGTCTTTTGTATTCTTGCCTAAATTCGTTGTCTGAAATGCATCACCATGGCTGCACTAATCCAGCCCCATAACAATAGTCCTGCGTGCCCATTGTTTCTTAATTCCCGCAGTCTAATATGTCCGATTTATTTCTCAAGACCGTCCCGCCGCTCCTGCTTGGGTTCCCTTTCTGTGAGCAGTGTTATCATCAGTTCGTAGACTACTGCCTCATTTTTGCAGCAAAGGGCTATGCCCCAGTGCCGCGCACATTGTTGGTATCAAACATCGCGAGATAGGGATCAAGGCAAATGCACGCAAAGATATAGTCAGGAACCGGTATGCAGAGACTGGTATGCTTGGTTTGTCATGGGCTGCTAGCGATAGAACAGATAGCGCCACCTCTTATGCTCCCCATACAACAAAAGCCAACCAGTTATCCAGTTCCTCCTCGACACAATGACACCAACACCCTCCCAGAAGTCTCGTACTATGATTTCAAGCTCTCAGCACTTTTCCCGGAGCGAGCCCGATAGGCACTCATGTTCTTTTTTTCGTTTTCTTCTTCCCCTGGCCTTTGTTGTTGTCAGCAGCTGGCTTCTTCTGCTTAGACTCTCGGTTCGCCCTGCGAGCAGCGCCCTTGCAGCGGACACTGCGGGAAGCCCCACGTCAGCCTCTCTTCAGATTTAACGTAAAGGAGATGGAGAGTGAGCCCACCATCTAGCGGACAACCGAGTGCCATTGTCGTGGTCCTCGTTGACAGGGAGCCAGGACAAGCAATGCGCATCGGGCGCCGCTACAATGGTGTGGAATTGCTATAACCGGATCCGGAACGAGCAAGCTACTTACCACTCGGAGTACGGGGAGTGACAGACATTGTGGATTGCGCAGCGGATCAGGTGGCCCAGCTGATAGCATCGCGGCTTCGCAATGGCGAAGCACTGCGGACTATCAGTGATTTTTTCTCTTAGTGTTTGACCGCAAACGGCAAGATGACACACTCAGCGACTCACCAATGGTGTTGGGTTGTTCGGCCCGCCATGGTTCATTCGGTCTTTGGGCTCGTTGCAACGTGGTGTTTGGTCGATTTCTTGGTCGGAGGTATGGACGCGTTATTATGGCACCTAGGCTCGAGAGTCGAGACCAAAGGAAGTAGCTTGCTCGGAAGTGAAGACGATAGCGACCGGTGCTGAGGACAGGCTGAGAGCTGGTGAAAAGAGAGATGAGATATGAGAGCGACATGCACCGATAGCAAAACAGCGTTAATCTTAAATACTTCTCGGTTAGTTTGTTCATTGATGCTTGCTAGCGGCTGGCGCTGGCAGCATTGGCCTGTGACTCGGCTGACGTCGGTGGTATCATGTGGAAGCTAGTGCATCAGAAGTTGGTCGAGGTTTAAAGGCCATTTGGTGCGGGTTTAGTGCCGTATTAAGCGTGGAACGGGGCCATCGGCTCAGACAAAGTGATTTTCTTTCCCCCTATGCCGTAAGCCGTCATCTAGGCAGAAACCCGTGGGTCGTCTATTTGCATCTGGTTGCGTCCGTTAACGACACGTCTCGAGTTCTGTTTTCCCGGCCTGAATATCATCAAAGCGCATTCCAACTATAAGTATAGATAGGTTCATGCTATCAAGGCGCACTTCAGAGTTCTATTCTGGCTCCCTGTGAAAAAGCAATCTTTCAGGGTACCACTTGATGATGCCGATGGCATCCTGGGTGACTCGAAAAACTGCTCATCTAGGCCGCGGCTGCGATCAGCAACTATGTACACATTCTCATCGATCAAGCTCGTTGATCCAGGTAAGGTAGGCCATGCATAAGTAATTGCACCTAACAAGGCTGCGTCCCGATCTTTCAAAATTTGGAGAGACTGTTCGAGAGGGGCTCGCCGACGGCGCAAGAATCTCCCATGACATGGCATCAACCCCGCTGTGAACGGAAACAGAGCCGGCCGGCTGGTCACATGTTGGGCCGTCCGCCTGTGAGCCGGTGCAAGAGGAACGATAGAAGACCAGGCTTTATGCCGTGGGGAAGCACTGGGTGAGTATTGTTGAGGCTCCGATGGGTTCCTGGCCCCCCCCCCCCCCCACCCCTTTTTTTGTGAGTCAAAGCGAAGACAATCGTTGCTTGCGAGAAACGCGCCATGGCGCCCACAACCTCAGCAGAAACGATCAGCGATGCTCGGGCATCATTTCCAGTAGCCCGCCCTAGCCTTGATCGCCCGCTTCTCCGCTCTCAATGGCTGCTAGGCCTCCCAGCCCCCCGTCACGAACATGACTAGGCGACCAAGGGTGCTTCATATCAACGGGCAGAGGCTTCTCAACTCGGATGAATGCAAGATGCTGCAGGTCATCACCAGCACCCGGGCGTACGGCCGGTTGTCAGCTAAGCCATTAGGGTTTCAGAGCGCGATGCAGGACAAAGGCAACCTTAATCAGGAACCCACTACCACCGCAGCCGAGTAGAGTTTCACGTGGAGAACTAGGGCTCGAATTCCAGAACCCATGTCTGCCAAGGAAATAGAGGAACGGAGCCACGCCTTTGCTGCTTGATTTGTCGCGTCAAGAGCCACCCAGGATAGAATGTGTCATGCAAGAGACTTTCATATTGCCTGTAGAATCAAGCCACGGTTTATTCGTAGGTTATTTGCATCCGAGTGTAAGGTATCTGCCGCAAGTTAAATGCGTTACTCTACGGTACATTTGTCGTTCTTGCTAAGAATAAAGCTGAAACGAAATCTTAACAGCCCACCAAAGTGTGGCGTCTGGTGGTCAGGGAGATGATGGCCGTTCCATTGAATCTAGCTCCAAAGTAGGTAGTAATAGAGTTAGCATATACCTTATCGCGTCTTCCTAACATTGCCGGGCTTTAGAAATGGTTCAGAATAATTTGCACAAAAGTCAACGCACAATGGAGGTAGCAAGGGAAGGTGAGGTTGTTCTGGTCCTAAGGCGCAGCGGTCTGACTCACTTTGGTCAGGTGCCAGTTACATGTGCAGTACATGCAACTAGCGATTACTTCCATTTCTACAAACTCGCCCATGGCCACTTCCATGCAAACATCCTTTCACTAGAGAAATATGCCGCCAGAACAGCCGAGCCCATCATGGCCAAACTGACACCTGCAACTGTCGCTTGGCAAATGGAAAATCTACCGCTGGAACTGCACGAGCCAATTCTTGCTAACTTGTCATTCCGGGACATCATCGTCCTGGCAAAATGCGTCCCTGATGGAAGCCGCATGGCTACCGCGTTGGCTACCAGCCCGACATGGAGCAAAATCTGGCCAATATACACAGCAAATCAAGATGATTTTCAAACCCTTGCTTCCTTGCTGGTGCCCGTTGGGGGAGGCCGGCTGTTCGACCCCACGTGCGGTGCTCTGGATGTCACACCCGGCCAGTTCCATCGTCGAATGGCGCGCGAAAGAGAAATTCACGGCGCCGAGTATAACTTCTTCGAATACACTATCAGGCGGACCTCGATGACTATACAACAGCTGATTAGAGACGTGGATTATACGACCCTGGGAATAATGTGCCAGAGCATCTCACTTGACCACCTAGCCATCATTACGCCGTGGCTCAAGGACTTGGTTGTCACCGCGCAACAACAAGCAGACCCCGAGAAGAACGAATGGGCCAAAGACGCACGATCCAAATTCTTCGACGCGATGAAGGGGTATTGCCATTGCCCGCCCTACCCGTCGCCGGAGTACTATGAGCCGACATTTTTCTCGGCCGCCAAACCATGCCGTAAAAAACATCCCGACAGCCCGACCGCCCAATGGACAGCCAGCAAGATCAAGGCGTTTGTGGATGCGTACTCGGACTTCCAAATGCGAATAAACACGGCCAAAGCACAGCAGCTTCTGACCCTGGCCCAGCTTTACGCCCACAACCACACCCGACTGAAAGAACCACTCGCGCCCCAGGATGAACGGAAGAATGTCGCGCACGTCCCAAAGCAGCTCGAGATTGTGGCCGGGTTCGTGTCGCGCATCATCGATCTCGACCGCCGTCGCCAGCCGCGGACTAAGCAGGGGAAGAGCCGTTTTCGGTATGCACACCCGTGCTTGATCCCGTATGACTGGTGCCTGCGTCTCTGGATGATGGTCGCCGCAGTAAACCCTGCCCTTGGCATTAACTCTCCTTCTCGCTCTGCTGAGTCGATGCCATTAGAAGAGCCCGTGAAGCAGCCGCCAATCCCTTCCTCCGAGTATGCGATGCCGCAGCCTCCAGGGGCTATTTTGGAGGACATCCGGTTCGTCAATGAAGGTTTCCAGACGTACTACGAGACGGCGGACGAGGGTGGTGAGGAGTGCAATGTGCCGTCACGGACTGTGGTGGTTGACGGTATGAGCATGGTCACTGAAATCATCATCCTTCACAATGCTGACTTTTTTTTCTGCAATAGGCGACCCCCCAACGCACTCGTTTGCTATTCATAGGAGCCAGATTTCGACTATAGGCTCCGGTCATGGTTTGATTTCACCGGTGGATTCGCGTGAGATTGAGTGGCTGATGGCATTTCTCCGGGTGGTCGAGTGGATGGAGGAAGCATATCCTGACCTTGCAGCAGAGGCCAGACCAACAAGGGATGAAGCAAAAAGTAAGTCAACGAAGCCGAAATGAAGATGGCCCTACATACTGTAGTTATATAGACGTATCGGACCTATCTGATCGTTGTTCAACCCATCATCGTCCAATACCCCATAGTCCTTAACACCATTTACACAACCCCCCCAACCTCCACCGGCACTGCCCCGTAGTGCTTCAGAAACCGGCCCCAGATCGGCTCCCCATCGACTTCCCCAATTGCCACCGGCCACAGCACCCTACCCGCCCCGTCCTCCCAGTACAGCGGCCTCTCTCCGCCAAACAACATGTCCATCTCGGGCGCCGCCGACATGAACCCCGGATCGACCGTGTTCATGGCCACCTTCTGCGCCCTCCACGCGGGCCCAGCCTCGGTCTGCGTGATCATGTTCACCGCCGCCTTTGTCATGTTGGTGTGCACGTGTGTGCCCCGCTTGGCCGAGTGCTCCGGGGTCGACTCGAAGAGGCCTTCCCGCGAGGAGACGTTGATGATGTAGCCCAGTGGTTTTCTAGGCCTGGCCTGGGTGTCTTTGTGATTGGGGCTTCGGGTCACGGGGGCGCTGCCCATCAAGGGCAATAGCTCGCGGCAGAGGATGAGCGGGACAAAGGCGTTGACGGCATGGGCCGACACGATGTCCTCGTAAGGGATCTCGGAGAAGGATTGCACCCAGGACGAGGGGAAGTACAGCTCTGAGGGCGAGGTGGCGCGGCCGTCGTCCTTGACGTTGGTGGGGAGGGTGATCGTGTGGTTTGGCTGCGGGGAGGACGGGGTGGCGGCGATAGCTCCGGGGGAGGGCTCGGCTTCTCCTCCGAATAGGGCGAGGGGAGCGACGCCGCCTCGGATTCGTGGCTGGTATGCGGTGTGGAATAAAAGGTTTGTGCTCGCTGCTTCTTGGCTGTGCTGCTGCTCGCGCGCGATGGCCCGTTCCTCTTTCTTGATGCTGTCTGTTAACGTCTGGGCGGCGTTGTTGATGAGGATATCGAGAGTGGTGGCGTTCCATTCTCTGAGGGCGGATCGCACGGCTTTGACAAGTGCAAAGGCATCTCGTGCAGTCCTGAAGTCGGCACCGATGACTTTCAGACGTCCCCGCCAATCCTCAAAGTCCGGCTCCCTCGAGTAATGTAATGCTGCGTCGTTGGGGTATCTGCTTGTTCCTATAACCATCGCACCGCAGCGGAGGAGCCGGAGGGCAGTATGATAGCCCAAGTTGACGCGGGCACCGGTAACAACGGCGGTTCGGCCTGACAGTCTGAGAGAGGTTGGGAGCGAGAGAGCCGAGCCAGCGTAATTGAACGCACCACATGGCCGGCACATGGAGCGGTAACGTGGGTGTGCCTCAGTGAGTAAGAATCGGCAGATGTAGCAGACACGCTGGCGAGTCGGAGGGCGCTGAGCGTGGTACTTCTTGACTTCGTCTTTCCAACGGATCGACAATTCCGACTCTTGCTGATCTTGTACATCCTCCTCTATTTTGAAGCGTGCCTTGATGATTCCGATTGATTTCTCTAACACGTCATTCGAAGACGCATCGAACTCGAGATTGGCATATCGGAGGACCTTCAGAGCATGTTTAACTTCGTCTTTCGTCGGCTCGCTAACACTAGGAGGCTTCATACGATTCTTGCGGCCTGTTCGTGTCGGTGGCACCGTTGTTGAGAAGTCGGCAGCCGTGAGATAGCCGTCAGCAGGCAGCGGTGGCTCCTGGGAGAGGTCGCCTTCCTCGATGCCCTTCCGGAGGCGCGTCCGGATCTTCTCGTATAGGAAGCGCTTGAGATCCGGATGCAGGTCGGGTGACGGAGTCAAGTAAGACGCAATTTCCATGGCTGTATGGGAGGCTGGAATGGGGATGTGCATAGCCAGCTGGCTAGGCATTCCGCCCTCGTCTAACCGAGTAGCATCCTGCAGAAGCTGTTTGGCGATAGCTTCGGGACCTCTGTTTGCTACAAACTTGTCCCAGTATGAGGCCATCCCGAACGCTTTGTATTTTGGTTGCTACCCTTGGTGGATTGGAAGGAAGACTGCCCACCGACAAAACTACCCAAGTTTAGGCATCCCGGGCTTGGAGGTTAGAGGAGCATCCCCGCTTATGCGTGACTCATTCGGCTTCGAAAGATGCAGTTGCAGGGCGGTTAGAACAGATTTTGGAAACAAATCAAAACTGCTAAGCTGCACACGTTCTGCTCAGAAGTTGCAATATCACTTAGAAATCATGCCTAGCCCGCATTCACCGTCCCCCAAAATACCCACGCTGAATACACTCTGCCAACACATTGAGAAGAGCAAATACTGTAACAACATCTTAATTGCAGCCATGGTTTCGTGGTGTAGTTGGTTATCACGTCAGTCTAACACACTGAAGGTCTCCAGTTCGAACCTGGACGAAATCATTGATATTTACTTTTGCTCTCATACACATCTTTTGGCCCTCCGACATGTACGTAAAGACTTGCGGCAAAACTACTCTATGAAGATGCCAAGGGCGTAGACTTTTGTGTCGCTGTTGTCCTTGCTAACAGGGGTGGGGCGGAATTCACGCAATGCAAGGCGCAAGGAGGGAACGGAGGGAATTACGTCATCGCCGACATCTCCTGATTACGACAGCACGGGATGCCCGATACAAAAGGCTCGTAAAACTGAACATCGTGTCCCCAAATACCAAATATATGCATATCCTTCGAACGAACTCAGTTTCTAGAATACCACGACGTAGCATCAAGACCGCACTCATCAGACCTCTGCGCAATCTAGCCAAGATGCCGCTCGTCGTTCCGGGAATCACAACCAACGACTCGGGCGACCTGACGCAAGAATGGATGAACAAGCTCGCTGGCAAGACGTTGACAGACGAGCCCTCCTCCGAGACTGTAAGCGTCTGTCCGTTGCTCGGGAAGGTCCTTGATAATTCCATTGCTGATTCGTATTCCCCATCTCAATAGAGCTTCTGCAGGAAAGACCTCCCTCAGGAGACACGCGTCATCGAACCTGGGATGATGGTAACCAAGGACTTTAAACCTGAGCGGCTCAACGTTCATGTCAAGGAAGATGGGACCGTCTCGCATGTATCTCAAGGTTGAAGGGAAACAGAGAACGGACTGGAGGGTCGGAGTTGTAGAGAGAGAAGGGGGGTTCTGGCGTGGGAATTTGGTGTTTACTGTCTCCTGACTTGCACGATAATACCTAACTTGGATCGAGAATTCCACGTGTCTCTGAGCACTCCATCTCCCAAATCTTGAAAATATATCTCTGCTTTATCAAGCCTACGAGTCCTCCGGCGCATCTTTGCCCTCAGTGACGGAATACAGTGACTTACCGTGGAGCCAACCAACCCCGCCAAAAGCTTGGCAATCACCCCACCACTCATCCCCATTGACCTGCCATCGCGGGGTAACTCTCCGGCACCACACTGCGACCAGTCTCACCACGCGACGAGACGGCCTCCTTCTCTAATAGTCCCCAGAACGTAACAAAAGCAGCGTATATCGCCCTCCCAAAACCACAATGTTCAAGAAAGAGTAAGCTTATCCACCACGTTCCACCCAGACGCCCCATTTAACAGACCTCCAAAACCGTTAACCAACAACAAAACCACAGCATCACCCCCTCCCCGAAACAAAAGCTCAAATCCTCTATCCAGCGCTCCCTCCGACAGTCCCTCTTGACCACCTACCCTCTCCTAACTCCGCACATCGACGAGATCCTCCCCAAGAAAGCCTCCCTCGAGCAGGTCAAGCTCCCGGACCGTGTCTCGCTCTACGTCCTCGACAACCGCCCGCTCTTCTGGCAAGAGGGCAACGACGGCGTGCTGCTCCC
Organism: Madurella mycetomatis; assembly: GCA_022530565.1. NCBI lineage: Eukaryota > Fungi > Ascomycota > Sordariomycetes > Sordariales > Madurella > Madurella mycetomatis. Next base: position 4,463,926 of record JAJTVB010000003.1, on the reverse strand, counting down.
CCACCTGCGCCTCGTCCACCGTTTCCCGCAGTGCTTCCCTACCGTGCGCATAGACCGCGGCGCGATCCGCTTCGTGCTCAGCGGCGCGACGCTGATGGCCCCTGGCCTGACGAGCAAAGGGGGCAGGTTGCCGCTTCCAGGCTCGCGGGAGAGCTCCGGGGAGAAGAAGGAGAACGCCGAGGGGGAGGAAGCTTCGGTGCCGGACGAGGGGCCGGATGCGGACGGGCATTGGAGCAGGGAGCTGGAGAAGGGGGAGCCGGTTGTGGTGATGGCAGAGGGGAAGGAGGAAGCTGCCGCGGTAGGGGTTCTAGTTATGGGCACGAAGGAGATCAAGGAAAAGGGGAAAGGGCCGGCCATGGAGGAGACACATTATCTTGGAGATGGGCTTTGGCGGCTGAATCTGGAGTAAGGGGGCTAGGTTTAAGTGGTTGCCGGGGGTTCCGCCACCGCTCTCTGCGGAAGAGCAGTAAGTTGGTAGCTTTAGCCCATTGGCTAGTACGTCAGGAAAACGAGCATATCTCTTGCTTAAAAATTAACGGGTTGGCCATCAGGCGTTTGTCTTGGTTCCTGCACCGCGTCAGCAACACAGGGCTCAGGAGGGTTTATGGACTAGATGAGGCAAAACTACAGTCCCTGGCTCTTGGCTCGCCCAGACGGTACTTGGCTTCCTATCCTTGGTTTGTTACCTTCCATGAATGATCCAGTCTGTTGGAGGGCATGTCCATCCAACATCGTGAGCGAGATTCCCCCGGCCGTATGAAGATGTCAATCCATGCCAGAGGCATGAGATCCTTAGGAGGCCGTTTTGGTGGTATTTCCCATAAACACAATCTTTCCAGCAACACCCAGTGGTGAAGACAAACACAGCTCGACGTGCTTTGCAACACTATCATGGCATCGAGAAACGGTGGGCAAATCCGAAAGGAGCATCACTGGTCCCATGATAAAAACGGCCCGAGGAATAAAGTTTACTGACAATGAGCGGATTCGAACTGCTGCGGGCGAAGCTATACGCTTTCGAGGCGTACCCATTAATCATTCTGGCATGTTGCCTTTTCGACGAAGACTCTAAGTGGAACTTCAGTTCATGAGTTGAGCATCTCAGAGTTAGGGGCCGCTGTGTCCCGGCTAATTACCACCTATGACGCATTTTCCGCACAATCCGGTGGTCTTGGCGTGGCCGAGTGAATAAGGCGCCACGTTTGGGGTGCAAGCCTAAACCAACTGTACGGCCCACTAAGAACCTTGGATTGCACTATGCAATTCTTAGTACTACCAGGGCGGCAGCACAGTCCGCTTAGCGGAACTGAAGCTTCGAGCCGGAGCTCCATCGGCCAAGCCAAGCAGGGGCCGCCCTCCCCTCTTTCTCCGTCGCTTCCCCAGCATCGTACTTCAGCCATGCGTTCCTCTTTAGATTCAAGTTTGCTACCGAAACCCGCCGTCGCAACAAAAGTGCGTTTCCCATCATCCCATTCCCTCGGCGCCTGCGCGAATCATCGGTCTCGAACAGACAGACGATTGCAACCATGGCTGCGAGGGGTGTTTCGGTGCTCAAGTTTGTCGGCACCGTGTCGCTCGGCGTGCTGACGGTATGTCCTACGTCGTTCTTCCCCGCGCCGAGCCCGATGCTGTTGCATCAATGCCTTTCCACATGCCTCAAATCACCACATCCTCCTTCGCCATTGGCAGCAGAATCACTAACCAGTGCACTCCCTCCTAGGGTCTTTCCTACACGCTCTCGTCCCTCACCATCCCCGCCCTCCTGACCCTGCCCTCGGCCAGCACCGCCGCGCGCGCCTTTGACGCCCTCTCGACCACCGCCTCCCGCCACCTCTCCTCCCTCACCACCGTTTCCTCGTCCGCCTTTGCCCTCGCCTACATCCTCTCCCCGCGGCCCCTGCGCCACCCCTACCTGCTCTACGCCTCGGTTCTGGTCGGCGCCTCGCAGCTGGCCGCGTCGGACCTGCTCGCCCCCTACCTCTTGAGACTTGGCCCTGCATCGCCGTCATCCTCCTCCTCCCCCGCCGCCAAAAAACAGAAGCAGAAGCAGAAGACGGAGCGGGCTGCGGCCCGCGCCCGGATGGAGGCGAGCTATGAGGTGCTCGGCAGCGGTTTGGATGCGCACAGCGAGGGGGCCGCGAGCGGCGAGGAGATGGATAGCGAGGCGGAAGTGAACGGCGAGGAGGTCCGTGTTGAGGTTGAGGCATTCCTGAAGAAGCAGATCATGCGGAGTGCCGTTGCCGGGCTTGGATTCATCCTGTCGGTTGTGGGGGTTTGGGGAGATGGAGTGGCGCCTGTTTATGGGCAGGCTGTTGTCATCGGGGTTTGAGCAAAGTAAGGGCTTTGTGGTGGTGTGCGGCTAGTCCGACAGGAGAAGCTCAACTCTACTCAGATTCTCGCGAATGCTGTGGGAAATACACCTCTTTTGTTTAGAGACTGTATCTAACGGAATAATTGGAGTTGGGTTTCCGGATTTGCATTTCGCTACGCCTAGAAACAATTGATATCGCGAGGCGCATTGGATGCAGATTTGCGGAAGAGGCTACTGTAGACTACAGCTTTGACGCATTGACTTGCAGCTCACACTGACTTCCCATCGACCTACTTCAAGATTCGGGGAAGATGCAGCCATAATATGCTGGAGAGCCGCACAATCATCAATACAATGGCGCACTGCCGGAAACCATATCAAAGGTCTGAACTCTCCTGGTGCAGAGCAAGTCTTCTGGCTTCATGTCTGGCTGCGCGGCCAGATCCGGCGTTCTCGCCAAACTTGCGCTCACTGCGCGAGAGTCTATTGGATTTTGAACCAGAGGCTGATTGTCATCTTTTGCTCTCCTTTGGTAGCAAAGCTAGGCCTAACTTGTGTGGAATCTATACTCATAGCCTTGATCACGCTCTTGTCCCCAAGTATGAACCTTTTTCATGTTTAGGCTCCACTGAGCAAGATGTCAAGTCCCCCAGGGAGACTCCTGAGGATCCATATTAATAGCTACGTCGAGTTTCAGGGGTTTGTCAAGATAGCTATCTTCGGGCTCAATACCTATTATAGTTGGTTTAGGGAACACATCCAACGGCCACAACTCAAATCCTCAAGCGACCGTAAACGTGCCCCTCTACATACCGAGACATATCCTCCTTATATGCCTATATTCACTCTGTTAACATACCTTAACAGCGTAGAAGTAGGCTAAGAGGCGATAGCGACAATACTCCTTGAACTTGCCGGGGCCCTTGTGGAAGCAAAAAGACCATTACAAGAATAAGACAAAAGACTCATGACAAGAGTGGGATTCGAACCCACGCCCTTTCGGACTGCCAATCAGAATCCTGAAGACAGCGCCTTAGACCGCTCGGCCATCTTGCCTTTATAGGAAAAACAGATGCTTTTCGCATTTATCTCTCTCCCGACCTGTCCTTTCCTTCACCTAACCCCCCGTACTTTTTTACATTCCCTTCACTTTACTCGGCTCTCATCTAGGAGCTACGGTAATTGAGGATCTTTCTAATAGCCAGCAAATATCTACCTGTTGAATCTTCGGTGTAAACAACGAAGGACGAAACGTCGAGTATATTTATTTCCTATACCATGTGCATGACGCTTCAGTTTCAGCTTGTACCACAAGCTTGATGTTTGGACTCAACATTCTTGACAGTGATGGCCATCAGAATATCGCGAGTGGTACCAGTGTCGACTGGCGGGCCGCAGTGTGAGTCCAGTTTGGAAGGCTTACGACCCAGTTTTCAGGGGTAGGCAGATATCTCGCCTAATTACTCTGAACATGGCGGAGCTTGTAACCGGATATGTCGGGGCGTCCCGCTGATCGCTGTTACGCTATGATAGAGAAAGGGATTTTGTTGAATGTGTTATCGTAAGTTTCGGTCATCCTGAAGCGGGGGAAGACCCAAAGGATGGCGCGGTTGTTTCACCGCTGCATTAACACTTGCTTTACCCTAGGCTCTAGGGCCAGCCGTTGGTTTGCTAAAGGGCCCAGGGGCTGCCGATCTACTTGGCTCATACGAGTGCCTTGTTATCACAAACATAGATTCAAGATTCATTGTAAAGGTGGGTGACCGAATTTCGAACATTGAGAGCATGCTCCGACACGGCAATTCCAGGACCCAACTGCCATTCTTAGGGGATTCCATTGTTTCTGTTATATGCTAGCGGTAGCTAGTCTATGCAGCGGTTTATCCTTTGCAGAAGGGAGAACAAGAGGAAGTCATGCCGCCTGACCATGGGTTTGTGAGCCCTGAGGCAGTGGAGACCACTTGGTCTCGCGATGCTCTTCGGAAACCCACTGCTTTCCGGCCGTAGTGAAGCTGCAGCTGGAGCGTTGCTGCAGCTGGAGCGTTGCTGCACCCTCTTAAGGCCAGATTATCTAAAGTAATTTGGAGTTTAGCAGGACATTACACGCACAGAAGTTTTGAAGCAACTTGTTCGTCATGTTACCGGATGCTCTCTTCAACATCACCTGTGTGTCAGCTAAACACTTGACTTTATGCATTAGAACTGGGTACCTGAGGGTCTCGCTTCGGTCTGCTTTGCTATGGTAATCTTTTATTCCCATCCGAGTTTGGAACACCTAATCGGACATGAAGCCCATCAACCGCGGAGCTTTAAGGCCCAGGGCCAGCCATTCTTCCTCAAGGGCCGCTCAGAAAGTATGCCAGTGCACCTCTGCTAGTAGAGAAGAGTGTACAGTGCTAAAAATGTTTCAGGATTTGTTGTCAATGACTTGGCCATTCCGGAGGTCAATTTTGACGGGGCTGAGTCATATGCCGGGCTACTTCCGTACACAGCGACAGCAACGACAACAGCCAGTTATACTTCTAGTTTCCCCCCTCGACCAACACCGCAGCGCAGAAGGAAAGAGAGATTCTGATCTGACTACCAGGTGGGCCGGGATGTTATTCCCTCAGCGACCTGCTCCAGCAGAATGGCTCGTTCCCTGGCAGCTCGGGGGCGATCGAGCCCGTGGCTAATAGGTGGAGCTGGAATCGTCTCACTAATGTCGTCTGGATCGATCAGCCGCTCGGGGCCGGTTTTGTCCTAGGCACACCCACGGCGAGGGACGGACAGGATGTGGCTCAGCGGCTCTTGTGATTTTGGAGGAATTTCGTCGACACTTCGCTCTGCAAGGTTACAATATCTACCTGACGGGCAATCCTTTCAAACAAGGGGAAATCAAGAGTCGAGCTGTAGATCCTGAAAACACGAGGAGACACACCACCCCGACCGCAACTGAAAACCAGGGCCCAGTTGGTGTTCCATGGCAGTATTATGAGCCCGCTAGTATGCTCCACGCTGATATCGACAAGGATGATGACCTCCTTAGCTTCAACCTTTTCAATGATGCCAATATCCCCGAGATTGCTACTGTAATTAGCGGATTCTTAGTAACTAGGCACGGTGCCTCACACCACCATCCATAGCTAACATACAATTATGCCCATTTGAGGACGACCCACGTAGCACCGTGTTGAACTACGCCCGGGCTCCAAGATATGCAAGTGCCTTTGGTGAAGTATATGGCGTGATATGGCGATAGCACACGATAGAGGTAGGTCCAGACTGAAGACTAACAATTAGTATTGCCTGCGTGAAGAACCAAGACTAGCACATGGATCTCAGCACCTTCCATTATATAGAGGCCAATCGTTATTGTCCTCGGGTCCGGAGTTCCTCCCTGATTGGTCGTTTAGCCTCGCTTTAACCATTAGCTCTCACAACCCCACGAGCCTGGGCTTTTTTTGCAGTGGCAGTAATTAGATGAACCCAATGAGCCACCGGATAAACAACATAGTTACACAGTCGCAGCCCAGCAAATCCAGACGTGCTTCGTTTCCAATAACTGCATTAACTACCATTTACTGCTACTACCAATGTTTTCCCGCCGAGTCTAATCTTCTGCTGGGGGTGATTTGGCATTCCCCTTTGGTGGCTGCGGCAAAGTCGCAGCGGCCAAACCTTTGATTTCGCTCTCTTCCGAGACCCATGGATCACTGAGAAGCTCATGTGCCTTCGCGCGTTGAGTAGGATCAATCACTAGAAGTTTCCGAAGATAGCGTCCTAATGTGTTAATCTCCACCTCGCGCAGTGGGAGGGTCTTAGCATCATGGCCTTCAAAGTACGATCGTCGTAGTTCATCTTCCAGGGGCAAGAAGTATTCGGCAGATGAGTCTAAGACTGCGTTAGTTACGAGCGGGTAAGAGCCATCGCAATTTGGCCAGGGATGGGCTGCTGCCCAATTGACGGACTATCTGGGGTTTTCTCCATTACGCCGCGATCGACCGCGTTCTGGATCCATTGTGCAGGAAAGCCACCAATCACTTTTTCAAACTGAGGGACCAACTCTTTGTCATTGTAGTCTGATTCGAAGGGGGTGCGTCCAATGACGAGCTCGTAGGTCTTGCGTAGCGTCAGCAATTCGTCGAAGAATAAACCTTCATCCCCTTTTTACATACGGTGCAACCGAGATTCCAGAGGTCCACTGCGCTGGTGAGGCTGTGTTGGAAGACCAATTCCGGCGGATGGAGGGAAACTGGGGTCGATATCTGCTTCGGCGGATCTGTGATGAAAAATGCTGCATGGTTATGTGTAAGCGGTTGGGTGTGCAAGAAATGAGAGTGAGAGGGTCCACGGATCGTACATTCGCCAAAGTCTATGAGCTCAACGTCGGTGAAGCGGTCCTGGACCTTGACGTTGTAGTCCCCCGGTTCTACGAGGTACTCTGGTACGCCCGGCTCGAGAGGCGCCCCGTCGCGCCTCTGGACCTTCCCGATCTGCGGAGGGCCGAGGTCCTTCATAACCAACTCCAAAGATTCTTCGTGCTCTGGGAGGCGGAAGAGGACATTACCCATGTGTATGTCTAACCAAAGCAGTCAGCTCGGGCGTCGTGGCGAATCACGGGCATGCTCTGACCTACCTCCATGTGCCACGCCCGTTGCATGAAGATAATCGACCGCTAGCAGGAGCTGTCGAGAGACGGAGCGCGCGAGATGTCCACCCAGTCGATAATCTGGACAGCGGTCGGCGATGGATGTGGGCTTGGGCCCCAACAAGCCAAGCACGATACAGAGATGTCGGCCGTTAGGCCCTTCGTGGTAGAAGCTCTCGAGGAGATGCGAGACGTGCTTCCACCCTGGATGAGCGGGGTCGCCTCGCTCCTTGAGAGCTCGTAGAATGGTCAGCTCACGAGCCGTCTCTACTGACCGGTCGGCGACGACTACTTTAATGGTCACGTTTCGCTCATTGCTGGAGATTCTGGTTGAGCATACATGCGGGACTGAGGAAGGGGGGCCGCAACTTACTGATGGTCTCGGGCAAGCCAGACAGTCGAGAAAGATCCGAAACCAAGCTTGTGGAAAATCTCGTAGCGGCCGTCGTGGAGCCTATCGTTCAACGACATAGGATGATATCCTCCGGGACAGTACTTGGTTAAGTCTTCAGCCGGAACACCGATGGTGTAGTCAAGGATGTTGATCATGGCTTTGAATTGATTCTTTTTGCATAATCCAAGACGACGAGGGTGGCTGGGAGGTGGAAGCATCAGTAATTACAGTAAGTAATCGCACCTGACAATCGCAGCCGCCAACAGAAGAAGCAGTGAGGATGGCCCATTCCGCATTCGGACCGGATTGCGAATCGGAACTGCACTGTGCTGTGCTTACTGGTTGCAACGAGAAGTCAACTTATCGACCGGTGGGATACCCTAATTGACAGGGGCTAATTTGATGAACCTAGAACTCCCGGAACAGAGGAAGATGAAGTTGAAGGGTCTGCAGTGGGGCTTATCAAAAGACAAGGACATTGAGTCGTGTTCTGGGCTATAACGTCATATAATTCCGTTTTACCAAAGTTCGGAGTTTTTTGAAACAGTAAACCTAACTTTTTCTAGCCTTTAGCTCCTTATAATAGAGACTTGGTGATAACACCAAGCTTACTGGCTGTGGCGAAGAAGAATTTAATTAGTGCCTAGTGTTGGACGCTAAGTTATTGTTGGCAAGCGGAATGGCCTTATAGCCACGCGGGATAGAGTGCGCGTTGCAGGGCTAAGGATAGTGTCCCATAGCTGATGACCTCCAGTGCGTCAGTGATGTAGAACTTGGATAATAGATATGTAACAGGTTAAAATAGGGTCGTAAGACACCATAGAATCGCTTTAATTCGCTATAGCTTCAAGTACCTGTATCTTGCTAGCCTAGGTAGCAGTCTGGCCTGTTAGAAGTGGAACCCAAAGAGTGGGACTGGCATGTTTGCAAACCACTGCTGAGCTAGACCCCAAAATTTCACGCTGCTGGACATTTCGGAAGCAGCCACTGGTTGCCGGCCTCAAAACTCCGCTGCAGAAACTATCACACACGTCTCGAGAATAAAATCCCCGACCAATTGCAGCGCAAGACCGTGGTTATGCCATCCAATATATCCCCCGTCCACTCATTTCCGTCTCCAGACTGTTTTTAGACTCCGCTCATGCCCCTACACCGTAGCCCTTAATGCAACCGGCAGTGGTGCTCGTCCGGCAGGCTGCCCGCCCCGCTATTAACAGCATCCTGCTGTCCGCTTCCCAGACCTGGCGACTGCTTGCCTCGCGGGCTCGCCACCACCAGCCTCACCCCTCCTTCCAAGCACGACAACAGCCCCGATACCATCCCTCCCCCACCGCCTCCCGCACAATGGCCACCCGCTGTTCCTCAAGCCCTTCCTCTCTCCTAGAGAAACTTCCCGCCTCGTCGATCCGCGTCCTCCGCACGGTCGAGTCGGTCCGCCGCTGGCGCAGGCCGCACCTACTCGACCAGCGGACGGTGGCTCTGGTGCCGACGATGGGCGCGCTGCACGAGGGCCACCTGTCTCTGATCCGCACCGCGGCGCGCGAGAACCACCACGTCGTCGTGTCCGTGTACGTCAACCCGGCCCAGTTCGGCGTCGCCGAGGACCTGGCCTCGTACCCCGTCACCTGGGACGCCGACGCTGCCCGCTTGACCGCCCTCGACCGGGAGCTGGCCGACGACGGGAACAACCTGGGCCGGATCAGCGCCGTGTTCGCCCCGACCACCCGCGAGATGTACCCCGCCGGATTCCCCGGCCAGGAGGTGGGGAGCAAGGGGAGCTTTGTGACGATCACGCCTGTCGGGGAGCTGCTGGAGGGGAGGTCCAGGCCGACGTTTTTCAGGGGGGTCGCGACGGTGTGCATGAAGCTGTTTAATATTGTGCAGCCGGAGAGGGTGTACTTCGGGCAGAAGGACGTGCAGCAGACGGTGGTGATCAGGAGGATGGTGAGGGACTTTATGCTCCCGATAGAGGTCGTCGTCGGGGCTACCGAGAGGGCTGAGGACGGACTGGCGCTGAGCTCGAGGAACGTTTACCTCGGAGAGCGGAGGAGGCCCGTTTCGACCGTGCTGTACAGGGCCTTGAGCGCTGCTGAGGCCGCGTATAAGGGCGGTGCGAGGGACCGGGAGGCCGTGCTCGGCGTCGCAACGCAGGTTCTCGATGCGACGCTGGCGGAGCAGATGGCGCTGGGGCCGGAGAAGAGGGTCCGCTTTGAGATTGACTACATCTCGCTTGCTGATCCTGACACTATGGAGGAGCTCCCGGCGGTTGACCCGGCGAAGGGGGGTATTCTCAGCGGCGCGGTGAGGATGCTGCCCGTCGAGGCGCCGCAAGAGGGAGAGGATCTCGGCCATAGCGGCGGGCCGCTAGTCAGGCTGATTGACAACATCATTCTGCCGCCCGCCTCTTGAGCAACATTCTGTGTTATTAAAGCGCACGGAATCGTTAGATCTACGGGGTCCTAATACGCCTAGAGGGGACATTTTGCAAGCTCATAGACATACTTCCTGGCTGAATGGTTTTGGCGGAAGCAAGATGTATAATATAGATCTAGATACTGTACTTCAACACATATTCGGTATGCAAAGTGCCCGTCAATAATGTGACCCACGGGCAGGCCCGAAACAATGACGCCACACCACATTCTCTCATTCTCGAGCCCCTTACTCTCCCTGCTGCCTGTGTCCACTTGCTTCGTTGAAAGAGACAAGACTAACAGCTGCTCCGGGGCCCTCAGACAGCTCAACAATGGTGTCAGCCTAGGCCACATCGTCTGGCTTAAGAGTATCATTATTTCTTCGACAGATCGGCTGGCGGTGGTTCTAAAGATGCTGTCGGTCCGCGATGGTTGGTGTTCACCGCCATCACGCCAAAGGATCGGGTCTAATGGAAGTGGCCAGGACACCTAATCACCTCCGGTCCTATATTGCAGGGGCCATCACTAGTCGTGGCGTGAGGCATCAAGCGCGCTCTTCTCGATATAGACCAGACACGCGGTTGCAGCCCGAATCGGACGGTGATCCACCTAGCCAAAATCCCGCATGGGCCCTGCCTTGAGGGTAGCGGTTCATGTCCCCGATGCCGACTGGACTGCGATAGGTGTGAGATGGCGATCATCTGAAATATAACCAGGGGACGTACTGCCTATGAGCTCCGCTGTTCCATGAATCTCAATGGCCAGCAGTGGTCGCATGTGCTGGACGCACATTCCTTATGTCTCAAGGCAATGGTCGCTTTCCTCCCCATCGCTCATAGTTTCTTAGAAAAGTGCGACCTGAATTTCCTTGACGCTCGATCCGCGGATCGGAATTGGAACTGCTCGCCGTGGATCTCAAAGATCATCTTGGAGGATTGCTCCTCGCTTCCATCTCCGGTTGCCTTTGAGGCTGGTACTGGCACGTCAAACCGGAACACAGTTCCCTCCTTGGGTACCAGCTTCAGCCGGTTCTTCCTCGTGATGATCTCAAACGCAAACTTCGAGTCCTTGATCACAATCCCCTTGATGCCCACGCGGCTCACACACCCACTGCGCACAACCTCAACCCCGGCACCGTGAAAATCAGCGCTGGCCAACTTGGCCGCGGCGCCCTCGCCGCCCGTGTAGACCTCATTCCCCAGGATCTCGCGCACATATCCTAGCCAGAGCTGGTGTAGCGGTTCGAAGAGGGCGTATTTCTGCCCTTCGCGGGGAACGTCATAGAGACCGAGCTTGCGGCGCTGGGAGGCTGATAATGGTTTTGGCTTCAGGGCCTTCTTCCGCTGCTGCTTCTTCTTCTCCCGTGCTCGGCGCCGGGCCGTGCGTGCATCGGAAGGAGGGGGGGATGATGGGGTGAGGAAAAGGGGCCGCTGCTGGACTTTCTCGGTGAAAATGCGGGTTGCTTCGTCTGCGTCGTGGGCGCGCGATAGTAGTACGGCTGCTATAGGTTGCTCCTTTTGGGGCTTTACGTCCATTTCGTTAGGTGGTAAATGTCTTCTGCCGCGATGTCGTTCGAGATATTCGGAGACGGGCTATGGAACCAGTCGTAACTTTTTAGCGGGTAGAGCTACCAAGGCTTGGCTGCATCAACACGGACCTGGCCCCGCAACTATCCGGTTCAGGGTCACCTCGTGGCTCCATAACCCCACCACGCCCCGTGCGACAGTGGCTTTTGGTTGGGCACGTTCCCATGTCCCTTGCACCATGACCGTTGAACCGCAATCTTTACGGTAGGAGCCTCGGGAATCACAAGACAACGCCACAACGCCGGCCGTGGCCCGCCCTCAGAGCCGAATCATGTGTTGACAGGAGATGAAACCGCCCCGAAATACCGCCCCGAAATACCGCGATTTGCGCCCAATAACAACAACTACGTTTTAGAAAGGAAAGGCCGCACACCGCAGCTCAATTGGGCCAAGCAGCGGGGAGGTGCTCGGCTCAAGAGACTTGGACGGTGCTTGGCGGAATGGTATACATGATCGAAAGGGAAGACCCATCGGATACCACCAGCCATGCCCGACGATCGCCATGACTCGGCGCCCGACTTGCGCATTCTGGGCGACCGGATCACGCTCCAGCCTAGTGGCTTTGTCGAGCCGTCGCCAAAAACCGCCGGGGAGGAGGGCAAGGAGGAGGCGCTCATGAAGAACATGGCTCGCTTCCGGTCCGAGCCGCTGCGGTACGCATCCCACCTCCAATGCTCCTTCAATCGCCTTTCGTTCCGTCGGCTGACCCTGCCCGCTCTAGTTTTCTCCGCGAAGTATCGCTCTACGTTTCGGGCACGGGCTGGCGCGCCTACGACGATGTGATCGGCCAGCCCATCTTCTACCCGGGTTTCTCGGAGCACATCAAGACCCAGATCATGTCAGCCGCACTCCTCCAGGCCAAGATCTCGCAGCTGGCCGACATGCGCCTTGCCGTTGAGGAGAAGGAGGGCTTGCTCAACAAGGACGACAAGGACTTCATACTAAAGCGGACACAGCGCCGCGCCGTGCTCGTGCAGAGCTTGCAGGAGGTGGCCGAGAGCTTGACCGACAACATGATCTGCAAGTTTGATAGCAAGCCATTCATTAGGGGCGCGTACTACCTGGTAACGCAGCTGCTGCTCAGGGCGTACCATCAGGGCATTCACGTGTCCAGCGAAGAGGTGCTGCGCCTGCGGGGTGTAGCCGAGCAGGCTGCGAGGAAGAAGCAGAGCATCATTTTCCTGCCCTGCCACAGGTCACATGTGGACTATGTCTCCTTGCAGCTTATTTGCTACAGGCTCGGCCTGGCGCTTCCCGTTGTCGTTGCCGGCGATAATTTAAATTTCCCGCTTGTCGGTAGCTTCCTCCAGCACGCCGGTAAGGCCCTCTCGCCCCTTGCGCTGCCTACCATCCCATATGCTCACCTCAGTGCGAAGGAGCCATGTACATCCGCCGATCCTTCGGTGACGACCAGCTCTATACCACCCTAGTCCAGTCATACATTGATGTCATGCTCCAAGGCGGCTACAACCTCGAATGCTTCATCGAAGGCGGCCGCTCCCGCACCGGCAAACTCCTCCCGCCCAAGTTCGGCATCCTAAGCTTCGTCCTCGACAGTCTGCTCTCAGGCCGCGTCAACGACGCCATCATCTGCCCCGTGAGCACCCAATACGACAAGGTGATCGAGACGGAAGGCTACGTCACGGAACTGCTGGGCATGCCAAAGAAGAAGGAGAACCTGGCTGACTTTCTCACGGGCGGCTCCAGCGTGCTGTCGCTGCGCCTCGGGCGGGTCGACGTGCGGTTCCACGAGCCCTGGAGCCTCAGGGGCTTCGTCAACGAACAGATTGCCCGGCTGACAAAGATCCCCTCGGCCGTCAGTATCGACTGGCGTGACACGCAGAACCAGGTGGTAAGGCAGAAGCTGCTGCGCACGCTGGGGTACAAGGTGCTGGGTGACATCAACGATGTGTCGGTGGTGATGCCGACGGCGCTGATCGGGACGGTGCTGCTCACGCTGCGGGGCCGGGGCGTGGGTAGGGCGGAACTGGTTCGGCGGGTGGAGTGGTTGACGGAGAGAGTGAGGGCCAAGGGGGGGAGGGTGGCGCACTTTGGGAACGCACCACTGCCGGATGTGATTGAGCGCGGGTTGGAGGTGCTCGGCAAGGACCTCGTGGGCGTGGTAGAGGGGCTGGCGGAACCGACATATTATGCCGTCGACCGGTTCCAGCTGTCGTTTTACAGGAACATGACGATCCACCTGTTCATCTCGGAGGCGCTGGTCGCGGCGGCGCTCTACACGCGCGTCAAGCAAGGAGGCGGGCCCGCTATTCAGGACATTTCCTACCAGGAATTGCACGATCAGGTCTTGTTCCTGTCATCGCTCTTCCGGGGGGAGTTTATCTACTCTGGCGAGGGGTTGGCGGTGAACCTGGAGAGGACGGTGGTGGGCCTGGAAAAGGATAACGTCATTTTTATTGAGAGGGACGAAGAGGGCAAGATAACAAAGATCGGGCTGTCAGATGCCGAGAGGGCTGCCGGGCGGGAAAACTACGACTTTTATTGCTTCTTGATTTGGCCGTTTATTGAGGCTAGCTGGCTGGCGGCCGTGTCGCTTTTGGGCTTGTCTCCCCCGCTGGGCCAAAAGGATGACATCTGGATCCAGGTGTCCAAGGCGCAGGAGAGCGCACAGTTTGTAAGCGCTCTCCCTCCAATCCACGTTTAACCCCCTTCAACTAAACTAACAAATCTGCAATAGCTAGGGAAAACCCTCTACCACCAGGGCGACCTCAGCTACTTCGAAGCCGTCAACAAGGAAACCCTCAAGAACTCGTACCAGCGTTTCGAAGAAGAGGGCATCATCCAGGTCGTCAAGTCCAAGGACGCACGCATCCCGCCTCGCCTGCGCGTGGCGCCTGAGTGGCGCCCGAGACGTGACCTGGAGACGGGCAGGCTCCTCGCTTCGGGCCCACTTTGGGACTTTACGGAGAAGATCGCGTCGAGCAGGAGGGAGGGCAAGAATCGACGCGACGGGGCAACGGTCAGCACGAGGGTCGTGAAGCTGACGGATGAGCTGGGGAGGAAGTTGTTCGAAGAGGCTGTGAGGGGCGATGAGGGGAAAGGCAAGGGGAAGGGCAAGGGGATGATGGCGCCAGCTAGGTTGAGCAGCGAGGAGGAGAGGAGCCTGACTAGGAATGTGCGAGAGCAGAGGCGGCGGAGGATGATGGAGAAGAGGGCACATTTGTGAAGAACAAGACGGGCGTACTTGTTCATGGCTGGGTGAGCGGACTTTGCATGTACGTATGGAGTATAATCAACTTGGGCCGGGTGGAGAGACCGAGCGTTTTTAATTCTCCCGAGGGGGTTGGCGTGGGGAGGGGGTTCGGATAAGCTCTAGGCCGAGTGGCCATTGCTGTACTGTAATTGTATCAAACATGTCGATGGGGCCAAAGTGGCATTTAGAATACATCCCACAAGCTGACTTTACCGTCCTTGCTCCCTGCCGCCAACCAGTGTGCCGTCTTCGCCTGACGGATGCGCTTGTCCCTGACGGTCAACTCGACAAGCTTTGGCACAGTGATGAGACCTGTGCCGTCTCTGCCTTCCTGGGCTTCTTGGCTCCGAGAAGACCCCTCCGCAGGCGCTTCTCGGGCATCTTCCGTAGTTGTCTCCGTCTCGATCTCGGCAAAGGCAGTCGCGTAGCAGCCGACCCGGTGCCACTTGAGGACGGCGACCTCGTTGAGTGTCTTGGCCGAGTAGACGCGCACTGCGGAATCCCAGCCTGCGGTGGCGAATATGCGTCCGTCAGATCTCATCCGGAGGCTTTGTTGGCCAGAATGTTTCGTGTTGACGGTTTTGAGGGGTCGGGATGGGGTCTCGGGCGCGGCCGTGGTTGGCTCTGCCGGAGCAGGGTGGGTTTCGTTAGCAAGCGCGGCAGATAGCAGGGACTTTCCTGTAGCCAAGACATCGGGTATCGCGTTGCCAATGTTCTCGTCCTTGCTTGGGTGAGCGTTCCGAGCCTGCTTCACCTCTTGGACTACGGGCAGCGGATGCTTGGCGATGATGGCGTCGGCGCTCGAGGTCAGGAAGAAATCTTGTCGAGGAGAAATATCCAGTGATAGTATAGGCTGGGAGTGACATTTAGCCTGGTATTTGGTATTCCAATCCCCACAATCATCCAGCTGAGATACAGTTGCCTGACCGTTCTCGTAGCCGGCGACCAAGGTTAATGTCTGCCCCTGATGGAACAACGACAAGGCCATGACCATGCCATTCTTCTCCCCGAGTTTTACCGTATAGCGCCGTAACTGCGAGGGTAAATGGAAGATGTCGATCTAGAGTTCCGGTTAGGAGCCGTGGGACTAAACAGTACGTCGGAGGGGTTAGATAGTACTCACGGCCTCGGAGGCAAGCGTATTTGGTACCGCAACCAGGATTTCGGGCGATGCAGAAGGGGGCGAGTCTAGAGAGGCGGGGCAATACGTAAAAGAACAAAAGTTCATGGTATTGACTTCGAGCATATGCAGGATCCATGGCTGCGGCTGGGCTTCTGGGGAGGGATCCAGCGGAAGACTGGTGCTCAAGCGGCTCTCATCGTCTGCGCTGAATTTCCAGACTACAAGTTTATTGTCTCTTCCATGTCTGCCAGACTCCTGGTCTCAGTAACCTTGCCTCTTTTGTTTCAGTGTGCTCAAGGGCACCAGTAGCAACCTACGTGATCAGGCGGTCCCGGCCCCAGCCGGCGATGCCCAGGATGGCGTTGGTGTGGGCCTGCCAGACGGCACGAGGCCGCATTATGGTGAGATCCCATGCGACAACGAAGCCATCGGCATCGCCAGTCAGGAGGCGCTCGTTGCAGCGCACAAAGGCTGCGGCGTGCACCTGGGCCTTGTGGCCTCGCAGAATGGATTTGGGATGTGCCGGGCGGCCCTCAGTCGTCATTTTCCCCCAAGAGGCAGTTCTGGCATTTGGCGATCATACAGCGGCATGGCCGACCCGATAGACGGTGGACTTCAAGCCGAGACCCGGGCTGCGAGCTGATCTGCGGATTTCTTCTAGAAGGCCAGCCGCCAAGATGATGTCCTGCATATCCTTATTCGTTGTCTCGGAGGTTGCCGGCGATGCTGCGAAAGCCCAGCCCCACATCCGATTCCCCTAAGCTCCTCTGGGCGGCGAAGCACCCGTCTTCTCCAGTACCCCAAACCTTCGCACGGACCTTAATCCTTGCGCTGCGGCAATGCCCTGGCCCTGACTTTCCGATCGTCAGAAGAAACAACTCCCAAGTCCAACCCCTCCCGAGACAGGGAGTCATTATCAATCACCGGTCTAGACTCCAGACTCCAGGCTCTTGCTGCCTCTCTTTATCCGCATCTTTGTTCCGCCGTAATCTAGAAGCAACAAGGACACTATGATGCCCCGTCCCGGACCCAGATGCAAGTCAGCTTGGCTGAACCGGGATCGGTGATCAAACGGAACCGGGCGCAGGGATAAACTCGCCAAAATACCCGAGCATCAACATAACCTCTACTCTCGATCCATCTTGGAGTAAGTAGAGGTATGCAGCTGTCCTGGGCTCGAAAAACATTCCAGAATGTCTTCTCGCATTCGAGATGTCGATCCTTGGATCAACAGCGCACCCCGAATGCAGGGGTTTCGGTCAGTGCCCATGGATTCGACGCAACCTTCCCCCTGCCTGCAACAGGAACCGTGTCCCTTCGTCTTGGCGAAGACCTCCCAACCTGCTCATTCTTTCCATCTTTGTGATCAGCGTCCGCCCTCGCCATTGTCCGCGCCTCGACTCGAGGTAAGACCTCGGCATAGCGGTTCTGTCTCAGCTTTCCCATCTGCCACTCGATGGCTTTAGCTTCGCGCTGTGTCTACTTCTCTTGGCTTGGCATTGCGTGGCTGTGGCAGTTTCAACAGTGAATGCGCCATCATCTCATTTGACAACAGCTGCTTTTCCTTGCACTCAGAATCATCGCCGGGAACCCGGCGCATCTCCGCCAGGCTCGGTCAGACTCATGGCTTCGTCTAGCCTAGCCGGGATCCATGATTACAAGAACTCGTCTTCGGAACAAGAGCGTTCGTCGCCGCTAGCGACAACACCGTCAAACGCCTCTTCTTGCCATCTCGTGTATCTGCCGCCTGGCCTTTGGGCTCGGGATTTATCGACGCGACCTCTAGCCGCCCATGATGGATTCCAGTCAGCGTCACCAATCACAACATCGCGGCCCCACAAATAGCTCTCAGTCCCAGATGCACCTAGAACATCCGTATCCTGAGGGTGAGCAACTACCGCCTCTGTTCTCAATATCCAGCGGCAACCCTAGGCCCGGGCCTCAGTCAGACGCTTCGCCGGCGAGGCGACAGACCTTTCCTAGGATAAGCCTCCCATCAACTTCCCGTATCAGGACAAGAAGCCGCGATAGCAACAGCAGCCGTCGCAGGTCCGGCCCTTCGGCAAGCCCCGTGGCCGACAAATCTAAGCGCGTACGCACGGGGTGTTTGACCTGCCGCGAACGTCACCTCAAGTGCGACGAGGGGTTGCCAGACTGCAACAACTGCCTCAAGAGCAAGCGCGAATGCAAGCGTGGTTTGCGTCTCAACTTCCTCGACATTCAGGTCAAGGAGCCCCCGTGTGTTGCCCCAACGACGGAATGGCTAGGTCCGTTGCTTCACCCCGAAGCTACTCGGCATGATAGGTGGCTATGCTAAGAGCGCGAGATGCTAACTCGAATCGACTCAGTTAAAATCCAGGATGAATCCCGGCAGATCGCCTCCGAGTACAAGGGTGGCCTCGAGCGGTACTCAACGCAAAGCAAGCATCTGGACACGGGTGCGGTGAGGGACTTGCCTTTACGTGGAAATGGTGGTCCGTTCCTACCAGATTCATCTGCGCTGGTACCACAGCTCGGCGTCGCCGCTTCCAATCGGGGTGTGGGTGGCCTTGCAGTTGGTGCATTGTCCGACCACCATGCGATCGCGGAGACACCCAGCTCGCATGTCGAACTCGCCGCAACGTCCAGTGGGGCTCCGACGGGCGAGCGCGACTATCTAAGTTCCGAGCAGGAAATCCAATTCCTGCAGGTGTTCATAGACGAGGTGGCAGTGTGGATGGACTGCCTCGACAAGGATAAGCACTTCGCTAACGTAGTGCCATACTTGGCACTCAAGTCACCGATGCTGCTCAACGCGTTGCTCGCATGCGGCGCCAGACACCTAACCTCGTTAGGCATACATCGCGGCGGACAGGCAGACTCTTACTACGACACTGCCATGACGTTGCTATTACAGAACCTTCAGGATCCAGATCACAACAGGGACGAGTGTGCCGTCGCGGCTGTCGTTCTCAATGTGTGCGAGACCATGGCCGACAAGCCGAGGCAGCACATGGACCGCAGTGTTGATGCACGTTCGTTGATCCAGGATTGCGGATGGGACGCAACATCAGGAGGTATCGGGGCAGCTTGCTTCTGGGCCAACATCAACGTAGACGTGCTCAACTGCATCTCTCTTGGTTATCAAACTGCCTGGGATCCGGATCAGTGGGGAATGGATTTGGAGTTCATCCAAGGGGTGTCTAGGAGCGGCAGCCACAGCGTGATCGGAGATGATGATACTGGGGTTGCCCAGCTTGAGCGTAACAGCGACAATCACCCCGCAATAGACGACACATCTCAGTTCGGCGACGAGGAGCTTTGGGTGCAACGCATCTTTTACGTCATGGCCAAAGTTGCCAACTTCCACGCCGACATACCCCAGTTCCAGTCGCCGTCTCCGCATGACGAGCAGGTGCGCCAGCAGAGCCGGATCTCGGAGTGGAATAGACTTAAGGCCATGTGCGACGCCTGGAATCGAAATTGCCCCAGGTCGATGCGGCCTTACGGCTACTCGCCCGCACCCTCAACTAGGTCCCTCTTCCCCAATGTATGGTAAGTCGAGTACAACACAACATCCCATCTTGCCTTCTCCTAGTGATTACTTAGCCGCTGACCGCTGTGACAGGCTCATCAAGCGTTCTGCCAAACTCGGACGGCTCTTCTACCACACTGCCCTATCCCTCCTAGCACAAGTCAACCCCCTCAGTCCACCTGACAGTGCAGAAAACCGCACTTTACGGGAACATCATGCCCACCATGTTTGCGGCATAATCGCGCACACAAGCGACCGCGCCGTTGCCTCAGTCGCTGTCCGCGGCCTAGCTCTTATGAGTACCGTGCTAGCCGACCGCCGCGAGCGAAACGAGATCATCACCATCCTAGAGCGGATTGGTCGCGATACTGGATGGGGTATAGGGAAGGTCACTACCGACTTGAGGAGGGCATGGGGCCGCGAAGACGCAACACTCCCTTTATATGTAACTTCAAACATCGTCCCACTTCTTCCGGCCGCCGGGATACTTTCGAGAGATGACACCTGGGGCGGCGGGAAGAGCACAGACAGGGAGGGGGCCGGGGCTAGGACTTCGACAGGAAGTGGGCCCGGATGGGGACCTTCAAGGCCCTCCTTTTCCCGATCCTCTTCGTCTACCGCAACGCCGTCCATCTCACGGCAGTTGGCGCCTCTGGTAGAGATGCGCTCATTGTCCCCGCCAGCAGGGTCGCCCACGGATTTTAGTCATCATGACTATGCGTATCAAGGTGTTTATGACCGGTCTAATGTGACAAATGGGTTCCAACGACCCTTGGGACTCTGGTCAGGATAGACGGGCCACTTATTATCTATATCAAGGATCGATGAGGGGAATCAATCCAGTGTTTTTTTTTTTTTTTTTTTTTTTTTTTTTGGTGTATCAAGATCCTACAATACCCAGGTAGCCACAGATACCGCGATCCACATAGATGTATCTCAGGCAAACTCGATACCTACATGGAGCGCTATGTCAGATTTTTAAGGACCTGCAGACTAGTCACCCTTAAAGGCCTTCCACGGCTAATCCGATCAGGCATTAGGATAGGGGAAAAGAGCATCACCTCTAGGGGGCCTAAAACATTAGAACACGAAGCGCCGTGCGCGACGTAAATATATATGATTGGTTGGTATGCTGTATCTAGACCCGCTCCACGGGTCCCTCTGTCTATCTAAACAACTATTGATGATGGGGTAGGAAATAACAAAGATCCCAAGGTCGTGCAAAGCTAGACCCGGTCTATGTCGTAAAGATTCCAGACCTTTCCATGTCTATATGACCTAAACGCTTGTGTGCCAATCCTCGAACACCCCGCTTCGCCCCGCTGTGGCTACGGCCCTCTTCAGTATGCCATATAGATATATCCCGGAGAAATTGTCGGAGGAAAGCAAAAGTATGGACCCTCGTCTGTCTTCCCATCCCCAGGCATGTGCACATATCTGAGGGTCGACGAAGCCTCTAAGACTTTGCGCGCAAAACGGATGATACGTCCCAAATACGCTACCGGCTGCGAAGCCCGGCGGAATACCTTCGCATGTGTCAAACCGCACCGGCGCCGGCGGAGCCCTCCACAACCTGCATCACCTCCCCATTCCCCACCGTCGCTCCCTCCACCATGCACGCCTCGTCTTCAACCTCGACTGGCGGAATCACTATGCCATACTGCTCGTACGGGAAGTCCACCAGCGTAGGGAGGTACTCGGCCCAGCCGTCGTCGACCTCGCCGACCTGGTGTAGATCGACGTCGCCGGCCTCGCCGGTGCGCCCGGCCAGCACGTCAGCCTCGCGGCCGGCGTACTCCTTCTTGAGCATGGGGTGGGGGCACCAGACAACGCGCATGCCGGCTCGGCGGCCGGCCTCGACACCGGGCACGCTGTCCTCGAAGACGAGGCATTCCTCGGGGGTGATGGGCCGCTCGCCGGCAGGAAGCGAGTCGTTGATGGTCCGGAGCGCGAGCAGGTAGATGTCGGGCAGCGGCTTGCCCCGGCCAGGGGGGATG
The DNA here is from genome assembly GCA_022530565.1 of Madurella mycetomatis. Lineage (NCBI taxonomy): Eukaryota > Fungi > Ascomycota > Sordariomycetes > Sordariales > Madurella > Madurella mycetomatis. The sequence continues at coordinate 4,442,743 of JAJTVB010000003.1, read as the reverse complement.
CGCTTGTCGTCGCCGAGCACGCGGCGGTGCGTCTCGAAGACGCTGAAGAGCTCGCCCAGGTGCGCCGTCTTGAGCCGGAAGTTGGCCTCGTGCGACGACGTGGCCAGCGCGATGTGCACCCGGTGGGGTTGGCAGCCGTCGGCGGGAGCGTAGTTGCCGTTAGCTGCGGTGGAGGATTGCTGCGCTTTCTTGACGTCCCAGTAGCGGGTTCGGCCGAGGTCGCCGAGCAGTCTGGGAACGCCTGGGAGGGGCTGGGTACCGGGAAAGTGCTGCGCCTGGAGCTTGTAGTACTGGTCGATGTACTCCTCTTGGGTGATGGGCAGCTGCGCCCAGTCGTGGAAGAGCTTATTAGCAACCGGGCCGGGGCGGCCTTGGAGCTTGGCCTTGATGCTCCACGGCAGCTTGGGCCGCTGGTACTTTTCCAGGACCAGGTTGATGCAGAGCGTGTACAAATCTTCGGTGTCGAGAAGCAGTCCGTCCATGTCAAAAAGACAGGCGCGAACAGGAGGGAAACTACGAGTTACAGACCATCAACGTTAGGCCCAGAAAATGATCGTAACTGAAAAACCCACTCAGTTCTGGGCGCCATGGTGATCTGTTGTGGTGGCGTGAATGTCACTTCCGTTGTGTGATTCGGGCTCAGCAAGGCAGGCACCTTCGATGGCTAGTGGGCAACAAGGAGGGTGAGGCTTGGTGAGGTAGAGGGGAATTCGTATGAGCTGTCACGCTCAATAGGGCCGAGTTGGGAATACGTCACACGGCAAGTGGCCCGTCCTCAAGGCACAAGGCAAAGGGAGAGGATCACGGAGGGAAAGGTGGTGAATGATAAAAAAAAAAAAACGAAAAAAAAAAAAAAAAAAAAGAAAAGTTGAAGCTCCCCTTGCAATGCGGGGCACCCTAGCCTCAAAGCTCTGGCCGCTAAGCAGAGCAACCCCTTTCCAACGACACGAATTTCCCCGACACCTCTTCGTAAACGGCCGTCCTCGGGCCGTTTGACCCCTGAGAAGCAATGCGAGTAGCCGAGGATGTTGCGAGATAAGAAGGGGAGGAAGATGGTGTTGAGCTTTGGGCGGATGCCGTCATGTCTGAGATCCTGGCCATTGCGGTTACGCTAACTATAACAAGCATAATGTGCCGGAACCAAAACGGTGGATTGCCAGCGGCTCGTCCCCGAACCACTCAGGCGATTGGGAGCCGCACCGTGCGCGATCTGATGAAGATCGCCTGGGCATGTGAAAACGTCGCAATTGATTTCTTGCGTTGCAGTCCACAATTGGGCACCGGCCTTGGCTCGGCGTGTACACGCCTATCCCACATCCGGGGCTGCCCCTTGAATCATTTCTGCATCATTTTGGCACGACGAATTGCCTCACGATGGCAACCAACGACAAGACTCCGGCTCAGGCCACCACAGAGCCCAGGCCGTCAAAGCAAGAAGATGCAGATGCGGGGGAAGGCGCACAAATCGAGAGATTCTCGTCCGAGGAAGAGGCTGCAAGTAACCCTTACGATGCGTTTCTCTCCGCTCCACAAACATTCCGAAGCTAACACCCCTGTCCCCGGCAGTCCATGGTAGCCGAATCCAACTCGCAAAAAGCCGAAGCGAACACGCTCTTCTCCTCGGGCAAATACGATGCTGCTATTAACAAGTATGACGAAGCCCTCGCTGTATGCCCGACCTATCTGGACTACGAGCTGGCCGTCCTGCGATCCAACATTGCCGCCTGCCACCTAAAGCTGGAAGAATGGAAGGAGGCCATCAACAATGCCACTACTGCGCTTGACTGCCTTGAGCGGCTGGCGCAGCAAGACAAAGCGGAGGAAGGGATGAAAGCCAAGGAGATCAAAGCCGTTGAGACCGACGTCGCTGAGGCAGAAATCGTCAGCGCCGGTGCCGCCAAGGCGGGGCCGCCTCTGCCGACACACCCGGATGAGGACCCGTTGGAAGCCGCCCGCCGGAAACGCCAAGAAGACATTGCTAGAATACGTTCGAAGGCCCTGATGCGAAGAGCGCGCGCAAGGAGCGAGCAGGGTGGGTGGTCAAACCTTGAAGGCGCAATCGAGGACTACAAGCGGTTGCTGGGCATGGAGAATCTATCGGCGGCCGACAAGAAAATTGTACAGGCGCAGCTTCGGGCGCTGCCGCCGCGCGCCAAGGCAGCTCAAGAGCAAGAGACAGCCGAAATGTGGGCTAAGCTCAAGGATTTGGGCAACGGGCTACTTAAACCGTTTGGGCTAAGTACGGACAACTTCAAGATGGTCAAAGACGAGAAGACGGGAGGATACAGCATGAATTTTCAAGGAGGAGGGGGGAGCAAGACCTAGGAAGATTGCGCAACTTTGAGTGCCAACTCGGAGACCGCGCCTCCATACCGCGCTGATCGAGCCGAAACCTCGGGGGCGATATCGATCGCTCGCCCTCAAACACTATGGGAATCAGGGACTAGCGCAGATATTCTTGCCCGAAATAACGCCTATCCGCGGCTTACTGCGTATTGCGCCGTGCGGAACACGCCCAAGGGGAAATACTCCCTACGGCGGAACTTACTAACTCGATTTGGTAAAAAGCTGGTTATGACTCACGCCCGCTATGTTTGCCCGTGAACCTCAATGATGAACAGTGGATTCCTTCTCAGTCTCATCAACACGCTCGTCTTCTTGGATGTGCTACTCTCGGCGGTTTCCTGCCAAGCCCACTAAACAGCGCCACAGGGTGGCCACAAAGCCCCGCAGAACTGATAAGCTGCTTATCAACCAACGCGGGGCGATTTTCGTCTTCAAAATTCTCGACAACTCAAAATTGCCCCGCCGTTTAGCGCTAGTATAGCGTCCTCGTCATTGCTGGGCGTCTTCAACTGTCTTCTAACTTTCAGGCAACTCACGTTTGACATCGCTACCATTTGAAAGTTAGACAACTCAGAATCAGCACTCGACGCCGACCGCTGCACGTCAACACGGACATCATGGATCTCGATACAGCCATGGGCCTCGACGGCCCCGTGGACATGGCCCCGATGTTGGGTACCGCGCGGACAGGCGCAACGTAAGTTCCTCCTTGTGCGCCATTGGTGTTCTAGATGCTGAATCGCTTGCAGAATCCTCTGCTGCAACTGCGGCGCTCCTATCGATGGTACTGCTTCTGCCGGCGCCTTGTGCTATGACTGGTTGGTCTTGTCCTGCAGTATTGGCTGCCAGAGACCAATTGCTGACCCAAATATTACAGCATCAAGTCTACCGTTGACATCTCCCAAGGTATACCGCGAGAGGGCACTCTACACTTCTGCCGCGATTGTGACCGATGGCTCCTCCCTCCCTCGAGCTGGGTGGCAGCTGCCCCCGAGTCCAGAGAGCTATTATCGCTCTGCTTAAAACGGTTACGGAACTTAGGCAAAGTCCGAGTCATAGACGCCCGATTTGTCTGGACAGAGCCGCATTCCCGCCGCATCAAGGTCAAAATCACCATCCAAGACTCGGTCGCCGACGGCGTCTTGATGCAGCAGAGCTTTGAGGTGGTCTATGTTGTCGGCACCCAGCAATGCCGCGAGTGCGCGAAATCCTACACGGCCAACGTCTGGCGGGCAGCGGTGCAAGTGCGGCAGAAGGTTACCCACAAGAGGACATTCTTGCTCCTGGAGCAATTGATCCTCAAGCACCAGGCTCACCGGGACACCATAAACATCAAGGAGGAGAAGGAAGGTATCGACTTCTACTTCGCGCAGAGAAACCAGGCCGAGGCTTTTATTCACTTCCTAAAATCTGTCGTGCCCGTCCACGTCAAAGATTCAAGACATCTAATCTCGGCGGATACCCACACAGGCAACAAACAATACAAGTTCACCTACTCGGCCGAGATCGTCCCGGTATGCAGGGAAGATCTGGTGGCGCTGCCTTTAAAGCTAGCAAAACAATTCGGCAACATCTCCCCGCTCGTCCTCTGCTGGCGGATAGGCACGTCGGTCAACCTCCTTGATCCAAATACTCTGCAGACTGCAGAAGTTAGTTCCGATGCCTACTGGCGGGCACCATTCCAACCGCTCGCCGGAACGCCCGATATGGTAGAGTTCATCGTTATGGATATCGAGCCCACTGGCCAGCGCAAGGGCAAATGGCTGCTCTCCGAGGCCCAAGTAGCTAGGGCGTCCGACCTAGGCGTCAACGACAACACGTACTTTGCGAGGACGCATATCGGGCATCTTCTGCGGCCTGGAGACTCAGTTATGGGGTACATGCTCACCGGCACAAACTTCAACTCAGAGGCGCTCGACGCTATTGAGTCGTCGCGGGCGTACGGGTCGACTATCCCGGACGTGGTGCTCATTAAGAAGCACTACCCGAACAGGCGCAAGAATAAGAGGCGCAACTGGAAGTTGAAACGCATGGCCAAGGACGAGGGCGAGCTGCTACCCAAGGCGGCTGACCAGGAGCGCTTGGAGGCTGACTACGAGATGTTCCTGAGGGATGTAGAGGAAGATGAAGAGTTGCGTGCAGCGTTGGCGCTGTACAAGAATCCCAAGAAGAAGCCGCAGGACGCGGATGCCATGAGCATTGCCGAGACGGAAATGACAGCGGAAGAGGATGACGGGCCAAAGATCAACATGGAAGAGCTGCTGGATGACTTTGACGAACTAGACATTCAGGACAATGGGGCCTAATGGATGTTCTCACGGAGGTTTTGTCGGATGAATTGAATTTAAGATGATGAGTTCTACACCTCTTGGAACAGCGCTCCTGTGACTATAGTGATCCATACTATGAATTGGTTCCAGTCCACGACCGTTGATGCGGACACGCAGCTTCCATATACTAGGCTCCTAACCTTTAGTATAACCGCTTTGTTCTGAGCAATGTTGCCGTTAGCTACTCTCACCTGCATAGGCGCCCGAGTTGCGATCAGAACGGAGAGCTAGCAGCTATATTTCATGGGATCCCCCATCCACTACCTGATACGCTGATAGTTGATATGTTGGACGTTTCTCAGCTACTTCCTAATGTGATATTTCGAGTGCCTGGATGGAGGGCTGAATATTTTCAAGATTTAGTGTGCTCTCACCATCCCAGGGCGAATCCGGCGGGCTTCACCAGAGCACAACGCAATTCGTTTCTCTTGAAATGGCCATGATAAGTTGTTCCTGACTGACCTAACCCGCAGGTCGACTTGAAGAGTGAGAATGGTATCTAGTCCATTGGGGGCATGTTATTAATGAGCTTCTGGTGATGCTGTTTGTTTAACGAGACAAGAACAACGACGTTCTACCCTGATGCAAATCAGAAAACATCAGTATTATAGGGTATACGCACAAGAGAAAAGAAACCGCCAGAGAACTGACGGGACCTTAACCAAGTTCCTTTTCTTGTCCCCTGCTCCAAGGCAGATCAAAAAATCTTGCTAAGTACTCTCTGCACCTGCTCCGGCTGTGTTCCTTCCTGTTTCCTCTTCTTTGCCAGGGGTATCTGTCTAAATGTTTGTCTCCTCTCTTGCGTGGGCCCTCCATCAAGCGCATCTGTCACCTCTGCACCACCTTCTATCTCTTCGTCATCAGCAGTCTTTTTCCTCTTCGCTGCCTTGGCTTGCATGCCATTGAGCACTTTGGCCCTTTCCACATTTCGGACAAACTCCTTGTTCTCCCTGGTTGTCCGGCTAATTTCGGCGCGCATTCTGCTGGCTCGTTCGGCGTTCTCAGCCGCGATCTGTTCTGTCAAATGGTGCCTGGTTTTGGACGTTAGCCTGAGCTCAAAGCCGTCGCATCGATGAGAGGGTTGCAAACGCACCACTTGAAACCCTTCAGGTACTTCAAAGCCCACACATCGTCCCGATACCAGCTAGACTTCTTGCCGCCGATAGTTTGTGCATTCAACAAGTCGCATGCTTTTTTTGCGTCCTTCTTCTTCACGAACTCGACCCAGCCCTCTGTGTACGACCGCTTCTTGTTGCCCCCGTTGCGAACGCGGCGGCTGTGCTCGAGAGGGTCTTCGGGCGTTAGGAAAATCCTGTTAATCTTCCCATAGGGCTCGAGAAGCGAGCGTAATTTTTGCGGCTTCATGAATGGCGGGATCCTTGACAGATAGACCACGCCGGATTTCTTGATGGCTGCCTCGGTCGCGACGAGGTTCTTCTTTGTGACGGGTTTTGACACATCGGGAAGCTCTAGCTTTTCAGCTCTTGGTTGTCCTTCCGTCTCGGCCCCCCCTGTTAATCCTGCCGTGTCTTCCTTCGACTCTGCACTGTCGACATGGCCCCGGTCCTCCTCTTGGTCACTGTATTCCTCGGCGTCGCTATCCTGAATCTCTACTCTTTGGCGCTTCGCGCTCCTCCCACCCTTCTGGAGATCATCTTCGGAGTCGTAGTCGCGACCGGCGTCGTCGTCACTATCACCGGCATTGAGGAATTGGTTCCGGTTTCCAGAGGTCATGCTGAGGGTTGTGACAGTTGAGGACCCGTGGAAGTTTGGATCTGGAACGGGGAATTCGCTGGATCGCAGCTTATCTGAAAATTCCGGCGAGTTCGAAAACGGCCCGTGCACAATCAAGCAGTGACCCTTCAGAGTGTACAGTACTATCATTAGGCACCGTCTCTTACGTATTCTTCTGATAGGGGATCAGAAACTAAACTGTATGCTTATCGTAAACATTGGCTATATCCGTCTTGTATGCTTCCATAACGCCCAAAATGTTAATTCTAAGGATAATTGAGGCCGTTGAGCTTTAGAGTACGCGGCGCCTGTGTACCTTCTAGAACACAGGCTTTGATCCATGATCCCCCACCCTTATCGTACCCTAACATCTTATCGATGACCCAATGAGCGGGGGACCGAGGGGCAGTGAGAGGCAGCTTACAAGTAATGACGGCTCACTTAATTCTATCCCCGTTTCATCCCACGGTATCTCGAACGCCTTCGTTTCCCAGGGCTTGAAAACTAATATAGTCTCGTGATTCTCATAGTCTACGACATGTCTGTCGAGGTCATCACGACCATTTCGCCCACCACCGACGAGCCAATCTTCACACGCAACGGCATCTCGGCCGAAGAACTCAAGGAACTCCCGGATATTGCTGTTCAAGCATTCGGGTCATGGCGCGGGACTCCGCTGCACCAGCGTCAGGAGATCATCAAAAAGGCGCTCAAGGTTCTCGAGAAGAAGCAGGATGAGCTTGCCACGGAACTCACAGTCCAAATGGGCCGCCCCATTGCATACACAGCGAAGGAAGTTACCACTGCCATCAAGAGAGCCGACTATCTTCTCAAAATCAGCGACGACGTTCTCAACGACACCCCAGGGGAGGCAGAGGCGGGCTTCAAGAGGTTTATCCGCAAGGTGCCTGTGGGCCCTGTTCTTATCATATTTGCCTGGAACGTAAGTGCTACTGTTGGTGGTGCCCTGTGATGCAAGACTGAGAAACTGCTATTAGTACCCTTACTTAATTCTCATCAATGCTTTGATCCCGGCGCTTCTATGCGGCAACTCGGTCATCCTCAAGCCGTCTCCCCAGACGCCCACCGTTGTGGAGCAGGTAGCCAAGGCATTCACCGAGGCTGGCTTGCCGAACGGCGTGATACAATACTTCCATTCCGGCTCACCTACCATTATTGAGTCGATTGTGAGAGACCCTAAGATTGCCTTAGTCTGCTTCACCGGCTCGGTAGCTGGTGGTTTGGCCGTCCAGGGCGCAGCGTCGAGCCGCATCGTCAATGTAGGTTTGGAGCTCGGCGGGAAAGACCCCGCGTACGTTCGAGGAGATGTCGACATTGCATGGGCGGCCGAGGAGATTGTCGACGGTGCGATATTTAACTCAGGCCAGAGCTGCTGCTCGATAGAGCGCGTCTATGTCGACGAAACTATCTACGACGAGTTCGTCTCTGCGCTTCAGAACGTCCTCAAGGGATACAAGCTTGGAGACCCTCTGGACAAAGCTACACATCTCGGTCCGGTCATCTCGAAGCGGTCAAAGGAGACCATCGAGGCGCACATCCAGGACGCCCTCGCCAAAGGTGCCACCAACGCCACCCCCGCAAATCAGTCGTTTAGCAGTCTCCCAATGAAAGGAAACTTTGTCGCACCAACTCTTCTCACAAACGTGGACCACAGCATGACGGTCATGAGGGACGAAACCTTTGGACCAGTCATTCCCGTCATGAAGGTGAAGAGTGACGAGGAGGCAGTCAAGCTGATAAATGACAGCGAGTTTGGTCTGACAGCTAGCATATGGACAAAAGACACAGAGAAGGGCTATGAATTGTGCGACGCGGTCGAGGCTGGCACTGTTTTCGTGAATCGCTGCGATTTCCCGAGTCCTGTAAGTGAAATTCTGATGTTGCGCTGCCCGCCCCTGCTGACAGAGACATGCAGGATCTGGCTTGGACAGGGTGGAAAAACTCGGGGAAAGGTGTCACTTTGAGTAGATATGGCTTTGACCAGTTTGTAAAGCTGAAGAGCTATCATTTGAAAGACTACCCGAAATAGGAGTTCCGGATCCCTGGGCACCTCCCTTGATGCAGGGAGGAATTCAGCAAGGGGTTTCGTCAACCACCCACATATCGTTACAGGATTAATGACCGACAACTAATTACAATTACCCGAAGAACATGACTTTTTCGCATTGTCTTGTGAGGAAATCTCAGCTGATTTTCGCGCATTCCAATGGCTCGGCAAGGAGGTGCGGAAACGGCATGGACCTCCTCCGCGGAAGCTTCCCCTACCAACGGCCATTCCAATGCCCTCGCCCTGTCTGATTGCTCAATCAGGGAGCACATTCCGTAGGTATGGAGCTGACGAGCTGATGCGGCAGTTTTATTTCTTTGACACTTCCCACGTCCCTCGGCTATGTGTCACCGGCCTTTTCCTTGTGCCGGACCCGTCTCTGGAGCGCCGCGAGCATTGGGCCAGCTTACAAAAGGATAACCTTGACGAGCCGGGAACTTTGGTCAACGGGAACCTCAACTGCTCCTTCCGCTCCTTTGTTTCCTTGACCTTGCTGTTTTTTTTTTGCTCTACACTCGTTATTGGTTTATTTCTGTGGCATCCTGCTCGTTCTAGTCAGCTGGTGTCGTCGATTGCGAGCCCCCTTGGTCCATTAGTTCATCGCCAGGCCCGAAGTTTCTGTCTTTGCCAGCATTTTCTCTCTCCCTCGTGTCTATTCTCTACGCCGTTCATCAGGATACTTTGATATATCGCCCGGAGACACCACCCGACGGTCCACTCCCACAGCCTGTTCGCATTGTTTTAACGGTTATCCGTATCCTACAGCAACATCAACCTCCACAGCGATCATGAGCGTCTGCTCCGAGGTCAAGAGACTCTACGCATCGCTGCAAGAGATGGTCGGCCTCCGGCGTAGGAAGGGAGTCAAGCACTCGCTACAAATCGTACGCAATGCCGCCTTTCCTCCTCCTGAGTGTCTTCAGTCCACTCTAACAAGCTACATGCCGCTCAGTCTGAACCCTTCAACTTCAAAAAAGAAATCACCATCCTCCCAGGCTTCACAGAAGACGAGTAGGACCCTCCCTCCTCCCGCTTCCTCTCCCTTTCGCCCGCTAACCACCTGCCCATCTGCAGAATAGCCGTCCTCCGCGAGAAAGCAGCCGCCTCCCGCCTCGCCATCGCCGATGCCGACGCTTTCACCAGCGCCAACACGCGCAGCGCCGTCCTCACCCCGACCCGACTATCCGGACCGCTCCCGCCGCTCCCGTTCGCCTCGTCCTCATCGTCGGCCGCCGGGAGCGGGAGAACCCAGTTCTTGACCGTCCCCAACCTCCCCATCCCCATCCTCGGCAGCGGCTCCGGCGACAGCAGCCGCCGGAGCAGCCACAACCGGTCCGGGTCGTCGTCGCTCAAGAGCAGCAGCACCGCCGCGACCAACCTGACGACTGCCACGGCGCGGTGGCCGGCTAGGGTGGCTACGCACTCGATGAATGACCTGTTGCTTTTGGGTGGTGGTGCGGGTGGTGGTGCTGGTGGTGGCGGCTCCGCGGTGGCGGGGGTGCAACATGCCATCGTGCCTGCTGGTGGTGGTGATGCGGGCCCAATCTCGCCGCTGGACTTGGGCTTTGGCTTGGACCTGGATGGGATGGATATGGATATGGATATGGATATGGAGTTTGACTTGAGCCTGGATATGGAGTTTGAGCTTGGGGACTGTCGTGTGGTGAGCCCGCTGGCGCCTTCGGTGAAGGGTAATGGGTTGGTTGGGAAGAAGGGGAGGGTTGAGGTTTGAGGATCTGATGAAAGGCTGGAAGGTTAAAAGACAAAAATGGTGTTTATGGCACGATGCGTCTGCTTTGGTTTGTTCGTTTCTTTTCACTCCTTCTCTATCACTTGGATTCTTGCGCTCATTCAGCGTGGTGTCGGCATTATAATATGATGAGAAACACTTACAGGGTTACACTTAATAGGGCTGTCCGGGAGGGGCATGACATGTTTGCTTGCGGCCGGCATGTGGGATCGCTTCAAAAGTATCGATGTTGCTGCTGAGTGCAGGCATTTGGCAACCCTCTAAAAGTATTATTGTTACTGTACCTAATGGATGAGGAAAAAAAAAAAAAAAAAAAAAAAGTGGCAGACTGACCCAAGTTAAAAGGATGCCCGTAATCTTGCACGTAACTGAGTGGTAGGCCTACTTGAACCGTAGAGGCCCGCTCGAACATCGGGGCTGAATCGTTGGTATGGTTTATACGATCCCATTTATTCTGTCGTTTACCGCTAAACTTTTTCTTTTTCCTTTTAAACGCCGCACCCTACAAGACCCTTATTGAAGCCAGCCCACGAATTCTTGCGCATCCTCTGTTCTTACGCCCTCCGTCTCTCCCCTGACTTCCATTAGACGCACTCGTATCCCATGATCCCTGCTCCACCCCTCCAGGAATTCATTAACCCTCCGCTCAGTCTCCTCATCATTCTTCATCACCACAGCCGCGGCATCGTACCCGCCTGCGCCGGGCACGGCAGTCCCATACACGCCAGGCACCTTCTCCAGTTCATGGAGCATCATCTCCTGACTCTCAGGCTCGATTGGCGCCCCGCTATCCTGCCCCATCTTCCTCATCAAATCTCGCACCGGCCGCATAGCCTGCCCAATTTCCTCTGTCTTGCCTTCCCTCAACACCTCAGCAAGCTTGTCCACACATCCCTGCAGCCCCTCGTACGCCCTAGCGGCATCCTCAGGGTTCCTATCCCTCCACTCATGCACCTTCTTGACCATGCTCACTGTCTGTGTCCCGCAGTCGACGTCGCACATGCGGATGGCCACGCCGGGCGGCAGGCCCACCAGCTCGGGGCGCACTTGACAGTCCCAGTCACCCTGGTTGACCGTGTGCGTGACGAGGGTGGCGAAGTTGGGCTCCCCGGGGGCGACGGCGGGGATCAGGCCCGGGCTGAAGCGGCGGTAGACGGAGGAGCCGTAAACGGCCGTCGCCACGTCGAAGCCACTGCCGACCTTCCCCTGTGCGGCGCAGTGCGCGAGCTGCGCCAGGTTGTGCAGCACGCGCCGGCCCTCATCCGACGTCACGTCGAAGGTGAGCGGGTCCATGTAGTGCGCGAGCAGGGCGGCTGTGAGGGCCGTGACGATGGCGGCTGATGAGCCCAACCCCGTCTTGTGCGCGTCGCGGAGCGAGGTATCGTAGTGCCGGAAGCGGGCACCGCTGGGCTGCTGCTGCTGGGTATTTTGGGGGTGGTCGGATTCTTCTGTTGGGCTGGAGTAATAGTCGTTGTCGGCGAGGACGATGAAGGAGGCGGGCTTGAAACTCTCCTTCCTGCGGGCCTTGTCTGTGTAGGCGATATAGGTCAGGACGTAATTGAGAGTGGTCTCCACAAAGTGGTTTGCGTCGGCTAGAGGGCCGCTGTCATGGTGTAAGCAAGTGGTCTCTGGCTTTGGGGGTTGGCTCACCTTTGCAACTGAGTGACCTTGATCCCGCCTGCATTGTCGACAAGACGGTACCCATATTTCCAGGTGGCGTTTACGAACTGGGGGCTCTGCACGACGATCTCTGAAATGTGGACGCCCTCGCTGGTGGGTATCTCTTGTGCGAGGACGTGGATCCGGGCACTGAGGCCAAATACAAGCCCTGTGTGACGGCGGTCGAGGACGATGTATCCGCCAGCGAGCAGAACCTTCCCAGGGGCCGAGACAACCACTGTAGGGTTTCTCTTGGCCCTATCGGAGCCCGCCATGATTCCTCTGATGGAATGATGAACTGAGACCTGAAAATACAGGAATGAGAAGACAGAATCGGAGATACGAAAGACGGGTTACTGAATAACACAAGGGTAAAGAGCGGGCTTTGGCAATTGTTTGTCACCTAGCCTCGGGGATCTCGTGATCGCTCCAGTTATTGTTGTTTTGGTTCTAGAATTTGCGGCTTGCAACCCCTCGCCAATAGGTAGGTTGCTCTAGAGCACCAAGAGGGGTAATGACTAGAGGCGGGGCAGGTCCCCCGATTGGGGAAGATGCGGGGCAGCTGGAATCGTGATGGAGGGAGGTTCCGGCGAGCTGAACGAAAGCTGAGTGGAAGGCTGAGCGAGCTTCCCTCATCCTTCCTGTTGTTGATGTTGGGAAGGGGGGGGGCAATGTTGGTGATTTTAACACGTCAACGAATTCGAGGGATTCGGGTCACCCATCTGCCATTGTCATGTCATAGGTACGTAATGCGCTAAGCCTGGGTTAGCGGATAGTCTCATTCATCAGTTAAACGACAATGCTAGAGCCGAATGTAGATTGCATCACGACGGCATTGAGAGCAACCGCAGGAAGCAGCCTCAGCGAGGGAACGCGTAGATGTTAATGGTTGCCTGGTTTCGCCAGCAAAGAACCCCGACGCGGAGTCTGGAGATAGCGACGGAGCTCGGGTTTCTTGAGCCCCGAGCTGCGTCGGTGATAGACGGAATCGGTGGTGGGGTCCGTTGCACTAAACCCGGCCGGGTGGATGCCTAGGTAAGCGGGCTACGACATCAGGCCGATTCGTAGCGGCGAATTTTCGTTGTTTGAGGCACATGTGACCCTCCTTTTTTATTGCCAGAGGCATCCAGCATCTTTCCCTATTCCGGTCGGCGGTCTGATAATCGGTGACCTTGGATGGCCAGCGGCTTGTCACGACTGGTAGCACACAAAAGGCGGTCTCCCTTTGAAGAAAAAGAAACGGGGAAAAAAAAATTGCAAGTCGGAAAACGCTCATTCATGGGCCAGCAGAGACATGCATAATTCACACAAGCTACATCTTTTTAGGAGTAGCACTAAAGTACATCGGATGTGTTCGAATGGATTCTCTAGAGAGCGGTAAAGGTGCTTTTTAAGTCCAGGTACCGCTGTAAAACTAAGCCTAAGGTAGGCGTGGCTTCGTTGGGGGCTTAGCGTGCTTCCGTGTGTTTGGGTGGCCGTTGACACTTGTGGGCTCCGCAGTTCTGGGGTGTTAGTGGAACTGAAGGGCAACAGCTTGGATTGGTACCTCTTCTCATAAGAAATGTGCGGGCTGACTTTTATGCGCTAGAGCACTAACATTCCGGTGACAGGGTTTTCGGCAAGACATCTGGCGCACCCAATGATCAGCCACATATCCCGGGCCCACAGCATCCACCAGCCTTTCCCCGTGTCCGGTTTCTCTTCGTTTTTGACGTGTCCCGGAAACATCCCCGCTCAGCCCGCGTCCGAGTCTTCCGTCAACGCGGTCCCATTCGTCATCCTTTGCCTGGATTGGGACACCCCTGCTCGCCTGAGATTGCTGTCGACACTCCGAGGAGAGATCACGAAAAAGTAGGTGTGCATGAAGACACTTTGCTTTGACGCGGCTTGCTTGAAAGTTGCCATCTGTTCTTTTCGGCTTGCAGGATTTGCAATGGTCGGATTGGACCAGTGAGTCAGGCTAGAGAAGAGGATGTACCTTTGAGTTGCTAGTTGATCCAGCTGCGTGTTGTAAATGAGTTTTAAGGCGATAAGGCCAAGCTCTGACCAGGGGGGGTGCTCCCGAATCCACCCGCCTATTGAGAGGGAAGAAAAAAAAAAAGTCGCAAATCCCATCCGGCCGGCTTCGCGGCAACGGACCCATAGCACGCCCGCCTACCCCAATATTTGAATACACTCATTCCCACCCTCGCTTCTCCCTCCCCTTGATGACTGTTAACTCCTATCTTCCAAGATAATCCAATTATACTCAGGTCGCGCGTTTGTTTGACGGCTTCATAGTCCGTCAAATGAACCTGCAATTGCGCATACCTTCATTTTTCCCTGTGAGTCGGACCAATTCCCGTTTCCGTGCATCGTGTCGCGTGCGCGCCGCCATCTCCGCCGTTCCCTGCTACCGGGAACCCCAGGAAGGTGGTGTAGTGATCTGCCACCATCGAACGACTCGTATCTTCTAAGCGGTTATTTTGCTGACTTTTCCTTGCAACAGTTCCCTTCCCCTTCAGGCGTCTCCTAAATGCCCTCCGTCTACTCGTCGGTCTTCCAGAGCTTTATCCGACAAGGATTCTCAAAGTCTTTCACCCACGGTTACGCCCAGTCGGTCGTAGCTGCCACCCACCCTCATGTTCTAAACTCGCAAAACCGCCCGTCTTTTGCGCGGCGGAACAGTGCCAGGGTCGGTCGGATTTCGGCCCTCGGCCTCCATTCCGCCTTCCACAGCTCCAGCTCGCACGCATCGGGCGCGTTAGAGCATCGCCATGACAAGGCGATAAACCATGGCGGTTTAGACGCCTACTTCGAGCACCTCCAGAAATCGCAGGCTACCGACAACGAGGAAGTCGACAAGGAGTGGGTTCAGTTCCAATTCCCCAAGCGCATCGAATGGAAGCCCACACCAGCCTCGATCCTCCTCGGTTCCGACCCAAAGACTCTCGCGCTCGAAGGCGAGGAGGCAGCCGACAACGATGGCGCCCCAAAGGTGCCGCCAGAGGCCGAGGCGGCCCTGGCCCACATCGACGCCGCCATCAACAAGGAGATTGAGGTTCGGAAACAGCTGGAGGCATTGGAAGAGGAGGTGGAATCCCTCCGAGCCGTGTCGCCGGCCCTAGCCGAGCAGCTTGCTGAGGAAATTCGCTCGCGGACGATCACACCGGTGTCGCGGACACGCACGCCGGCCAGCGTCGCCCGCACCCTCACACCTCCTGTCGACCCGCAGTCCCAGACCTATGCCGACCACCTCACCAAGCTCTCCGGGTCTGGCCGCTATGCCGAGATCCCGGCTGTCTTCGAGGCCATGCTGGTCGCCGACGTCCGGCCAATCGCGGCGGCATACAACGCCCTGCTCATGGCCGCCATCCATCTGCCATCGGAGAAGTGGGAGATCGTCTCCAAGGCCCTGGATGTCTACGCCGATATGCTGCGGCGCAAGGTGCACCCCGACAGCGACACGTACAACATCCTTGTTGGACTGCTCGCCTCCCGCTCGCTCGAGGTCTCGTCGCTCAAGCAGGTCCTCGAGGACAAGCGCCTGCGTTTCGGGGGTATGGACGAGCCCGGCAAGTTCATGTTCGCGTCCCACGAACTTGAGCATGCGATCCTGGGTGAGGACGACCGTCTGGATCTGGCAATCAAGCTGTTCGAGTCATCCGTCTCGTCTAACAAGGCGCTGTACTCGTCCGAAACCTACCACCAGCTCATCTCGGCCTGCGCTCAGTCTGGCCGCGTCTCGGATATGCTCCAGCTGTTCGAGCACATGGAATCCAGCCGGACCACGCCGTTTGCCGCCACGTTCCCCGCAATGATTACGGCATTCGCCAACTCCGGGGACCTCGTCAGCGCCGTCGAGTGCTATAATGAGTACCGAAATTTGGCGATTGCGAACGACAAGGGCGAGGAAACCCTGCAGGATCGCCTAGATGCCCAAGTATATGCTGCCGTGGTCAACGCATATGTCGTCTCGGACAAGCTCGAAGGCGCCATCAAGTTTTACAATAAGATTGTGCAGGAGTACGGTGCTCGCGCCTCTGACATCAAGGATGCCATCATTGCCGGAGGCTTTGTCAAGGGCTTCATTGACCGCGGCATCTTCCGGGAAGCCCTTCACTGGGCCCAGGAGATCGAGAATGAGACCAGAAGCACAACAATGGGCAAGGTCGCTACCGCTGCAGCCGATCATGGTGACAAGCAGATTGCTGTTGCTGCGTTGGCTAATGTCACTCCGCTCGACGATATTGCCGCTCCGGCAATTGCTCTGCTTGCCATGAGCGTCCGGGAGGGTGACGCCGCGGCTGCTGCTCGTTACTGGGATGTCTTGTGCAACCCCGCAGTTACGCCGACGTCGTCCTTCATCGAGGCCACGGCCATGTATGCAGTCGCCATGATTGGCTCTGGTCAGGTTCTTGAGGGTCTAACTCAAGCCGAGTGGATGTTCCAACGCATCCGTGACAGCTCTGCCGAGAAGTCGCAGTTGGCTGATGAGGTTGAGGAGGGCGTCGAGTTTATCTCGAGGTTCATGTCCGCTCGAGGGATCGTGGATCCTCGCACAGCTCCGCCAGCCGTGACTTCCCCGCCGGCGTTTGCGCCGGCGCCCGCGCCCTACCCAACGACGCCCGCCGTCTCGAGCCCTGAGGACACCTTCGACCCCTACGCCGCTACCACCGACTTCAAGGGGTCGTTCTTGATTGCTGATGAGCTGGAGGGCGCCACCGCCCGCAAGTGGAAGTTCAACCAAGCCCTCGATCGCTTCAAGAACATGCGCCGTGCCGGCCGTCATCCCCGCTACATTACTTACGCGAAGCTCATCTCGGCCGCTGCCCGTCATGGCAAGGCCGACGTCTGCCGCGAGGTCCTCGCAACGGCTCGTACCGATGTCCCACTCCTTCCGCAGTATCCGGTGGTTCGCTACGGTTGGACTTCGATTCTCGACGCGATGGTTGGTGCTTGCCTCACCCTTGGTGATAGGACCTTGGCCGAGCAATACCACCAGGAGTTGCTTGCCATGGGCGCCGCCCCGTCCGCCAACACGTTCGGTCTCTACATCACCACGCTCAAGGAATCGGTCAAGACTTTCGACGAGGCGTCCGAGGCGGTCAAGATCTTCCAGCGGGCCAAGGCCGAGGGTGTTCAACCTAGCTCGTTCCTGTACAACGCTGTGATCGGGAAGCTCGGCAAGGCTCGGCGTATCGATGACTGTCTTTTCTACTTCGCCGAGATGCGGTCGCTGGGCATCAAGCCGACGTCGGTCACCTACGGCTCCATCATCAACGCGCTCTGCCGCGTCAGCGATGAGAAGTTCGCCGAAGAGCTGTTCGACGAGATGGAAGCCATGCCGAACTACAAGGCACGGCCGGCTCCGTACAACACTATGATGCAATTCTTCCTGACCACCAAGAGGGACAAGACGAAGGTTCTCGAGTACTTTGAGCGCATGAAGACCAAGGGCATCGCCCCGACCGCCCACACCTTCAAGCTCCTCATTGATGCGCATGCCAGCCTGGAGCCAGTCAACATGGACGCCGCCTGGGAGGTCATCAACATGATCCGAGCCGCCGACCAGCAGCCCGAGCCTGTCCACTACGCCTCTCTGATCCATGCGCGCGGCTGCGTCCTCCACGACATGGAGGGTGCCCGGCAGGCGTTTGACGGCGTCATGGAGGACCAGACGGTGCCCCCGCACCCCTGCCTCTTCCAGGCCCTGTTTGAAGCCATGGTCGCCAACCACCGCGTCGCTGACACCGAGCCCGTCTTGAAGATGATGCACGCCAAGGGCGTGGAGCTGACTCCGTACATTGCCAACACCCTCATCCATGGCTGGGCGGCTGAGAAGCGCATCGCCAAGGCCAAGGAGATCTACGCGGCCGTTGGCCAGGAGAAGCGCGAGCCAAGCACGTACGAGGCCATGACGAGGGCTTTCCTGGCCGTGGCGGACCGCAAGAGCGCCGAGGGCGTCGTGAGCGAGATGCTCGGTCGCGGGTATCCGAATGCCGTCGTCAATAAGGTGCTGGAGCTGCTGGGAGGTGGACATCCCGAGGTGTCTGCTGCTACCGCCTAGGCGGACTTGTCGTCGTCTTTTCCTTTTCCAGTCTGTTTTCCTATGTCTCGGTTCTTTCCTCTGCTTTCTGGAAATGATACCCCCTGTGCGACTTTACAAAATTGATGTTTGGTGATTTAAAAAATTTACAATTGTGGGCAGTGGTGGGGGGGTTGATTATCCCGCGAGTGGAGGAAAGGGGGGAGGGACGTTTCAATTCATTTCCTATGTCTCTTGTCACTCAGAAAACGAAAATGGGGTTCGAAAGGGGGGAGGTTCACTGTAGTTCAAGCGGGTGGCGTTTCGCGGCATAGACGGAGTGGGAGCAACCGGGGGCCCCGACACCGGTTTGTGTGTCTGTGAGGCTCGGTTATGGGTTTGGCCTGCTTTTTTATTCATTGTTTTTCCTTGTGCGGGAGGCGAAACGTATCAATTGGGATGGATGGGATGGGCCACGGGTAGAAGGAAAGACAAATCTCCACTCTGCATAAAGCAAATAATGAAGCGAGGACTAATAGAACAGGCGGGATCGCATGAACGAACTGGGAGGGTTGGGTGGATTGGGGACGAGCGGCTCATGACATAGCATTTAGGGCTTGACGGGCGCTCACGGAATGCCGGCCGGTGGGATGGCCTGGCTGGGTTCGGATTGTTTTGTTGTGCGATCAAACTCGCTTCTGTAGTATATTTCAACATGACGAAGTTCACTGTTGACCTTGTCGTTGTTCGACTGACCTTACCACGAGCGTTCCTGATGTTCTGGCAAGTTTTTGCTGCGGCTACGCGGTGAGCCGTCATCACCGCCGCACCCCACCCATCCTGTTTGCTTGGGGTCAGCCGGTGGCTGGATATAGCCTCCGAATCCGTCACCGCACGAAGCTTTCCCGGTGTTCTAGAAGCACGACCGTCCCCGCATGTCGGAGAGACGAGAATAACTACTGAAATGGTGCAGGAACACACACACACACACAACAGGGGGGAGGGCGAACGGCCACCACAAGGTAGGTAGATAGAGCTCCCTCTGATCAGAGGGCCCAAGTGCCCGGGGAATTACTTTCCCCGATTCACTACTCTTGGGCAGTGTTGGAAAACACAAGGAACCTAGCCATGGCTAGCTACCTTGCCTAGTGCCGAGTAGAGAACAACGGCCGCGGTGTCCCCGGGATCCCCATCGAGGGCAGAGCACTTATATCTTGGACGGGCGTCTAGGACCGTCGTCATCCTGGATGGTGCTTGACGCAAGCTCTGGAAGACGCCTCGGAGCAAGTGATCCGCAAGTATGTCGGCTCATGGCTGTCACTGAACTCAAAGGTATTCCCCGACTCCGAGCCGGCATGAAGACTGCGTCTGCATTCATGGTATGCAGGCCGCTTGCTTCTTTAGCGGCGGTTACTACAATAGTTGGTGTCGGGCGGGTCTAGTCGCTAACACCGTGTCGTGGTTGATGGGATTGCTAGACGCGTCAGGATTGCTGCGGAGGCTATCGTTTGGGTGGGACCAGGTGCAGCCTTTCGCCTGTTGAGACTCTTGATTCGGCTGAATGGCAACAGGGTGTCGACTTGGACTGTTTAATAAATCTCCAAGTGAACGGTGATGACCGATTCAAGGATACAATGAAGGGTAATCAGCAGGCCGTGCAAGCAACAAAAACGCTAGCATGTTACGGTATTCTGCTGCTAAAAGGGCGGCTTATAGAACTGCCAACGGTTGAGGGCGTAGCATTTCCCTTACAGAGTGAGGATGCAAGATCGGCCTGACTGCTCTCACTCACTCTCTTCCCTTCCGCCCTTGGAAGGCTTTAACCCGATTGGCGTCTTGCCATCTCTCTCACGCCTTCGCTAGCCCTGCATTTTTCGATCACTGTCCGGCTGGCCTCCAAAACCAGAGATTCTCGCGGTCTGTGGGATGGGTAAGGGGAGACTAGCCTCCGAATCCGGGTATTTCTCCACATTTTCCGGTTCTCGTTGGTGGACTGGAGCCCCAGGGTAGCGCAGGGGAGTGATCGGCAGAAAGGCGCTGCCCGTGTGGCGTGTGATTTCGGTGGTAGTGAAGAGCGAGGAGACATCGGAGGGGGTGTCGGGATGGCTGCGGCTGATGATGGAGGGTGAGGAGAAATTGGATTGCTTGATTTGTTGGAGCCAGGCGGACAAGGTCGGTCTGGGCTTCTCGATCACCATCGCTGCGCCGCTGGATGGGTGATCGGGAGGTTTTAAAAGGGGTTGGTGTATTTGTTCGACTCGGGTAGCGCCGTGAGCATGGGAGTTTTGTCTTGATGTGTGGCCTATTAAGGGCCCTGATTTCGATGGTCGACCGCTATATCCCCGAAATACGAAGAGAGCCAAAGCGACCATGAAGAGGAAGCATGCTGCAGATGTTTAGGTACGGCTGGATTTAATTGGCTGGGGAAAGTCTAGTAATACTCACCTACAGAGCCAATCGTAATGCCAGCTATTTGTCCAGGAGATAAGTGGTCGTGATCGCCTAGCGCTTGTGTTGATAGTTCTGTTGTAGTGGCATACGGCACGTCTTGTCCCGTTAGCTAACGTTCAAAGTGTGGCTCTCCGGGTCTCGGTCAAAGTACCTGTGACTCCTGTCGATGCTGAGGAACCTACTTTGGTTGGGAGTATCCCGACAAGACTACTAGTACTTCCCACGCTTGTTTGGGACGCCGATTCAGTGGTGTAAACTGCGCCGGAAGACGCTATTTCTGACATAGAAGGTAATGAAAGAAGTGTAGACGGAGCTAGATTTGATGAAATTGAAGACGAAGGAAGTGTAGGCGGGGTCAAATCTGACGAGACTGGAGATGGTGAAGGAAATGTAGACGGAGGCAAGTCTAACGAGGTTGAGGTAACGGTCGTGGTGCCTTCTGTCTGGGTAGAGGAAGAGGAGGCCCTCGATGGGAGCACGGTTGATGAGCCCGGAATGGGGTTAAATGTGCGAATACTGCCTCCCTTCCCTTTACCCTTTCCATTGCCGGCCCCTGGGGTGATTGAGGCTGGATTTGCACCCTGTCGGCCCCGCAGAACTCTGGTGCCAATCGTGCCGGAACTTGCCGTGTGAGATATCCGGCCTCTTCGAGATTTTCGCAAAGTCATTGCGGTTTGATTCTCGGGGTCGATGAGATGAACAGTAAATTTCAACTAGGACTGAGCGACCGGATCACACCAGGCCCAATGTCGACCGACATACTACCGTCCACCTTTCTCGCCGAAAGCTGTCGGGGGAGGGTCGTTAAGTACATATGTAAGGTGTGGGTGCCCGGATTGCTTAACCATACGTGCCGCACGCGCAAAGTAGCGTCGCCGAGGGTGCTGGTGCGGGATCCAATAAGCGTTGACAGGAGCCGCAAGGGGGGGAGTTTCATGTTCCCACGCCACAGGGCGAGAGAGCACCATGAAACTTTGCGCGAAGCAGACCGGGTTTGTTTGTATCTGCAAGGCGTCACACGAAGGCGGGGGAACTGTTCCATAAGTAAACCCAAAAAAAAAAAAAAAAAAAAAAAAAAAAAACCCTTTTTTGTGTGTAGGATGGCATAGATTCAGCCAGTTTAAAGAGTGGCCGGCGATTGAAAAGGCTAGGCTTGGTAGAATTGGATATTCGACACTTTACACTACTTGAGTACACTACGTTCATCCTTCGGAGGAGGCGGTAAGAGATGATGGGTTATTGAGGTTCTATTGCCTGGGATGGTCCCTCCCAGTGTCAGTCTTGTACGCTCGGCAGGAGGAGGCAGCCGGCGGCGGATCATGGTGTCTCCTTACTATAGCTCGATCAACTCCCACTCTGCTTATCGTAAATGCAATGGTTGATTCGACCTCTCGGTATAAAATCCAGTCCACCACATCCTCGTTTATTCAACGCCAATTGGCCTCCTTGGGGTTGCACCGCAAGGTGTTCCAGCTTAAGTTGTGGATCTCGCTTGCGATGGGTTGCGATGTACCATGAAGACGCTATCGCTAATTCTATATAGCGTTTGATTGAAGGAGTTGGATTTGCACAAGTACCAGCTTATCGGATTAGCCGTAGAGTTAACCGCCCCGGTTTATTTCCGAGCCAAGCTCCGATGAGGGAGGCCCCAGTGTCAGGATTAGGCTGGGAGATTTGAACTAACATTTGCCGTCAATTGCTACTAGTGATACCATGTTACGGCATGGGATTTGCTCCTGCAGTAATGTGGGACCGGTAGTTCCCCAGTCGCCGGTGTTCAACCCGGGTATCCGAGCACTATCGTAGCACCATCTGACCCAACATGTGCCTGTCATGCCAAGCCTCTTGGTTCCCGGACGCTTCCGCTTCTCGGACATGGTCCAGCCACTCCAGTGTTGGGGAATGCCTTCCTACCCTCTGAAGTCATTGTCTGTCATACGCAGAAGGCTGGTCCGAACATAGACCAAGATGACGGATGAGAAGATCGAGTCGGCTCGTGAAGCTGACGAGGAGTCGAATCCCGAGTCCGATCACCAACATCGCGGAAGAGGTATTCCGCAACCGGCGAACGGAAAATCCCAGGACTCGTCTGACGGAAACACAGCGGATGGACATGATTTAGCTGATATAAGCACCGCGAATGGCTCGCAGACAAGAGAATGGAGTGTCATCCACCGACTATGGAACTGGAAACCAAAGCCGGCTCGCTATGACCCCGAGAATCCTCCAAAGTTTACAATATGGCTAAATGTGTTATTTGGTTTTGTAAAGCCGCCGTTCAGATCAACCTCTACCTACCTGACTGACGAATGTCTCGCCCGCCGCAGGCCTCATGCTTCACCGTCTCCAACCTGTACTACAACCAAGCCATCCTCAACCGCATCGCCGAGACCTTCTCGGTCAGCTTTGAAAGGGCCTCCTCGGTGGCCACCCTCATGCAAGCCGGCTACGCCGGTGGCCTCCTTCTCCTCTGCCCGCTAGGAGACATCTTCCCCCGACGACCATTCATCCTCGCCCTAGTCGGCTTCACCGCGACCATCGTACGCCCTATTTCCCCTTTTCCACCCCCCTTCCTTTCCATCATCCCTTTTATCCAGCATATTAACATCAATCACCAAAAGTGGCTCGCCCTCTGCTTAACAACGTCCTTCCCCCTCTTCTCCACCATCTCCTTCCTCACCGGCTTCACCACCGTCACCCCGCAGCTCATGCTCCCGCTAGTGGGCGACCTGGCGCCGCCGCACCGGCGCGCCAGCTCCCTCGCTGTCGTGGTGTCGGGCCTGTCGCTGGGCATCCTGGTGGCGCGGATCCTGTCGGGCGTCATGGCGAGCTACACGGACTGGCGCAACATCTACTGGTTCGGGTTCGCGGTGCAGTACCTCGTCTGGGGGCTCCTGTACGTGTGGATGCCCGACTACCCAAGCAAGAACCCCGCGGGGATGAACTACCTGCGGATGCTGGCGAGCATCGTGTACCTGCTGGTGACGGAGCCGCTGCTGCTCCAGGCATCGCTGGTGGCGTTCCTGCTGAGCGCCGTGTTCACGTCCTTCTGGACGACGCTGAGCTTCCTGCTGTCGTCGCCGCCGTTCGGGTACTCGTCGGTGGTGGTGGGCTTGTTCGGCCTGATCGGCGTGGTGGTGATCCTCGCCGCGCCCGTGTACAGCAGGCTGGTGATCGACAAGGTGGTCCCATTGTTCTCAGCCGTCATGGGGTTGACGGTGGAGTTGGCCGGCGTGGCGATAGGCACGTTCACCGGGTCGTTCCACGTCGCGGGGCCGGTGGTGCAGGCAGTGGCGATCGATATCGGCGTGCAGTTCACGCAGATTGCGAATAGGGCGGCTATTTATGGAATCCAGCCGAGTGCGAGGAACAGGGTGAACACGGCATACATGGCGGCTGCCTTCTCGGGGCAGCTGACGGGGACGGCGGTTGGGAATCGTCTGTATGCGTTGGGAGGATGGGTGTATAGCGGGAGTTGCAGCAGTAAGTTATCAAACTCACATCCTGTACCGGTTGCAGTGGCTCGATGCTTACCTTGAACCGTGCTCGAAGTTGCCTTTATCGGGTTAGCCCTCGTTGTGTGTCTCCTCCGGGGCCCCAGGGAGACGGGGTGGGTTGGATGGTCTGGGGGGTGGGCGATACGCAGAGACGATCTGCCCTCTGGGAGAAAGGGGTCTGGTATTGAGGCACCGACCGAGCTGCCAGAAAGAGCCTTGGTGAAGACGGCTAGAATTGTTGAGGAGGGGGGATGATGCTAGGCATAGCAATCGGCTAGTAATTATCCAGGCCAGATAATCATACAGCAACAGCAAGGCGAAGGGTTAAGACGCTGCTACTTGGCTATTATTCCTCATTGATCCCTAATTGTCCTGTATTTTACCGCCGAGCGGGAAATCACTCGCCATGCACTCTTTGTTTGCTGGTGTTTCAGCTGTACGCTATTCATTGCGGAATGCCGAGACCTGGCCCCCTCCAAATCTGGGACAGAGCATGTTGCGGATGCACGATTTCGATTGGCGAAAGCGGTGCTGCAGACGCACAATGATGTATTCGGGCTTCTTGCACTTTCTCCATCGTTGGCCGTCCGCAAAGTGCTATTATAATGCTCTTCTTGCTGTCATGATTGTATATAAGCGACCCTGCGAACTGCAGAGGTGTCTTTCCTTTCGGAATCGAAATGTTCCAGAACGATGCGGAACCTACAGTGGGTCGAGAAGGTGTGGTAAACGCCCATTACGGGATGGGTAGAGCCAAAGTGGTGTGGAGTGAGACAGCCCATGCGAACACGCAGCAGTCGGGAAACGCTCGGGTCCGCGTACAAGTCTCCGGGCTATACCATGGGACCTTCAGCCCGGATAACGCTACGCCGTGCACGCTGGTGCTTTTGACATTCCGCCTAGACTCGCTGGGCAGACAGCACCAGTTTAAACGTGCTTCCATTGCCGCCTACTTTGAAGATGGCCAGCAAAGACACCAACAGGACCCTGAAGTTCTCAGCCTAGCGCCGGACGGTTACGTTGCGCTCACCGACTCAGTGGCAGCTATGATGACGCAGGACGTGGGTACCGATCTCGACACCCAAGCTCAAAGTGTAAACGCTGGCTATAAGTTCCAAAGATGCAGCGAGACTCCAGAGAAGACCTCGAGCAGCACCGTCACCGGGTGCCGTAAATTCGTCAGCGAAGACTCAGCGCATCCGACCGGCGCCGAGTGGATCTTGCAGGAAAATTCCATTACCAAGACGGGCATTCCGTCTGTGTCTACATTCGGCCTTCTTCTCGGCCCTACCTACAGTGGAATCCGCGCCAAAATCCGAATCGAGACAGCGGAGCGCGGGGGCTCCCTGTTGAGAAAAGCCAAAGGCCTATTCTCCCAGGGGTTCGATGTGGCCTGTTTTGACTTGGACCCCACGACAACGCAGATCGGGAATCACCCTCTAGCACTATCGCATATAGAGAGCCTTGGGGAGCTGAAAATGCTGGCGCTTGTTGATATAGGGTTTGGGCGTGTCGTTGTTGGGGAAGAAGGCGGCATGACGGGGGCGAGTCTCGCGAGTCTCTGGGCTCAGGAAGATGACGACGCAACCAAGGACACGGAGAAGAAGTTGCTCGATTGTGCGCGAGGAGTCTACGACGCGCCCTGGTACAAGTTCAGACGGTTCGAAACCTTGGGTCTTCTCAACTTGTACCACTATCAAGACCGGCTCGTCCGGTTCGAGAAGGACATTACTGGCCGGCGAGGACATATGGATGCAGAGGACGCCGCAGAGTTATCAACGCTGCTTCGGGAATATTGTAAGTTAATTACTACTCCTAGGCAAAGGTTAGCTATGTACCCAGAAGGCCCTCCCACTAAGCATCCCGCCGCAGATGGTGCGATAAAATCCTTCCGGGACATCTCGCAGATGGCTCGGCCATCCGAGCTTGACCAGAAACTGGCAGCCCACATTCTCGGGGACAAACTGGGCGAGCGCCACTACGTATCTGCGGGCGAGCTTGGCATGGTGGACTTGACGCCCCAGGCACTAGGTGTTGCATCGGATCCGGTGCGGATTCTGCTACAGAAGTTTGACCCAGGCGCCCAACGCGGACACGACGATCAGCCTGCCAGCGCGGGCCAGCAAGGTGTGTTGTGCTGCGTCTCTCAACTACTACTAGCATCATTAGCTAGTACTTAGACACCTAACGTTGCCGAAACAGAGCAGCTCGCCGGTGCGAACCTGCCCCCGGGCAAACCCAACCCTGCTGTCAAGCAGATCTCGCCCACAGTGGACAAACTCGCACGTCTCGTCGTCGCAATCGCCGGAGGCGCATTCCTTCTGGCACCCATGTACGGTCTAACATTCATGCAGACGCAGAGGGACAGACTCATTACTGTCGGGGTGTTTGTTGTCTTCTTTGCCGTCGTCGTGGCGCTCGCGTCCAAGGCAACAAACCAGGAGGTCGTCGGGGCGACGGCGGCGTATGCAGCAGTCCTGGTCGTCTTCGTCGGCCAGGGCCCTGAGAACGCCTAGTCAGTTGTTGGGGTCTCACCGTGCGAGCCTGTCCTTACCTTCTAGATCTCCTTATTGGCGCCATCGGTTCTCAAGACAAGGTACACACATAATTACACAGGGAATGGGGTTGAGATGGGGGAAGGGGAGAGTAGCTCTATCAGTGACACTCAGCTGCATATCGTTCCGACAACAAGCTAATACCGAGGCAGGAATCTAATGATCTAGACAACGAGGATGGATGTGGGGGCGACAGAGGAGCCTGTAATTACACAATCGTTACAAGTAGTTCAACACGGAGCGTGGTTTAAGTTCACTCGCTTGTAGGGCTGGACTCACAAAGATGATGATCTCGATTGTGAAGGTCAGATCGCTTATCCCTGCTTGGCAGACTCAAGTCCTCGTTTGCAGGTTGAGGAAGCTTGTATTCTGTAGTTGGCCTGCTTAGGTATACTTGATGTCCAGGACGTGTTTGAGTTGCCCAGCTTTGTCATTGGCCAGAGACTAATACAACACACTAGATTGTTATACTACTACAAATTGACGCACATTCCACCTCCTGCGCCTGACAAACATGTTATTTGTTTCTTTCCGGAATCCTTAGAGATGTGGGATATGGCCCGCCTCTCGACCATTGGGACGGGTGGATCAATGATCACCGGCATCCGCAGACGTGGAGTGTGGGGTTTGGTGGAAAATCTGACGGGTATTGCGTTTCTACCGGGGAGGTCGCCTAGATTCAGCCTTGGCAGTCCCTACCGTGCCTGGCATTGCAGCAGGGAGCTCGTCTAAGGGAGAGCGGATCCCACAGCTTCTACCACGGAGACCCGCGTGTGAAGTGGCCAACTGGAAGAAGCCGGCAGAATTTCCCAACCGCGATATCTGATAGAATCTAGATCAGCTCGAAGAGTGCGTCCTGGGTCTGTCTGATTCCTGGTCCGTGGCGACAAGGAGTTCTGGCCTTCCCGTCTGAGAGGCTCGCTGGGATAGCATATCAGCCGCGCGCCCGCGTTGATGTCCTACTGCCATATAAACATGCGATGAGCCTGGAACGCATAATTTGGCGTCACATCGAGGGGGAATCTTGTGGAGAAGGGTGGTAGGAAAGCAGGATGCGGGGATCAAATCTCGGGGTAAAGCCCCCCGGATCAAAACAGTACCCACATTGAGCCTATGGTATACAAGGCGGACAGAACTCTCTATAACCGCGCTCACCTCGTCAAGTCAAGGCTTTCGCGTCAAGGCAGTTGTAGTGTCTTTGCTAAATTCAAAATGACTTGGTTAGGATTCTCGACCTTCATGCTCCTCGCCTGCCTCTCGGCCGCCAGGTATATCGTCCCGGGCGGCAGATGGTACGACACAGACGGCAAACTGGTTAATGCCCATGCAGGGTGCGTGACGGTCGACAAGGATACTGGCAAGTTCTGGCTGTTCGGCGAGTACAAGGTTGAAGGTCAGACCGAAGGTGGGGGGATTTCGGTCTACAGCTCATATGACCTCGCGACGTGGGAGAATCACGGTCTTGCTCTAGGTTTGTGGTCACATATTACGTCCACTCCTTGACTCGTCTTGTGCTGACTATTCAGCGCAGCCCCTGTTGAAGGCCATCCATACATTTCGCCTTCTCATATTATCCAGCGGCCGAAGGTGGTATATAGCAATGTCACCAACGAGTATCATGTATGTAAATGCGTGCTCGGAAGCTCAGTGTAAGTGAGGCTGAACATATAAAACAACAGATGTGGTGGCACGCCGACAATTCGACCTACGGATTGCTGCTCCAAGGGTTTGCTCGTTCTCGGAATATCACTGGTCCTTATACCTTCGTTAGCGCCACTGCACCCATGGGCAACTGGTCACAAGACTTTGGTCTTTTCACCGACTACAAGGACGGAAGATCGTATGCGCTGTATTCCAACGGCGATCGTAGGGAGGGCCGAGATGTCTACCTCACTGCCTACAACGATGGCACGACAGAGCTCGACGAGGTGATCCACCGCTTCGACAAATATGATCTCGAGGCCCCGACCATCGTCCAGACGGAAAAGAGCTACTATGCTCTGATGAGTCATAAGACGGGTTACCGACCGAATAACGTCGTAGCCTTCCGAGCCGACTCTCTCGCCGGGCCATGGTCGCAGCCGTTTATGGTGGCGCCACTCAACACGCGAACGTATAACTCTCAGTCGGGTTTCACTCTGACAATAAGAGGAAAGAAGAAGACGACCTACCTGTACCTCGGCGACCAATGGGATTCCAACTCGCTCTGGGAGAGTCGGTACATCTGGCTGCCCATGGAAATCGACGACAACAAGAAGACACTCAGCCTGGTGTGGAACGACGTGTACGATCTGAACGTGGAGACCGGGGAATGGCTCCCCGTCAAGGGCAAGACATACCTGGCAGCCGACGCCAAAACGGCCGGCGGCGCGTTCAAGCAGGAGGCCAACTTTGCGAGCAAAGGGGTTATCGTCACGGGCATTTACGGTAACGACAGCACCGTCACCTTCGAGGACATCGAGGGCACAGGAAAGCCACAGTGGGTGTCGTTTTATTATCAGAACACCGACGACATGGGTTTCGGCGACCAGCCGGGCGGTACGCCTGACCGGATTGGCGGATCGTGGCAGTTGCGCCGGATTGCGAGTGTAGTAGTCAACGGCAACACGGACAAGGTCGAAACGTTGTATCAGAGGGACACACACAAGGGAATTATCCTATCGACGCCGCTACTCTTAACACTGGAAAAGGGGAAAAAGAATACCGTTACTGTTGGCGGGCTGTGGAACGGATTCGACTACAAGGGGGCGGACCTAGATAGGATTGTCGTGTATCCTCCTGAGGAGGACCGCACAAGACGCGAGTAAGAGGCCGGCGGAACACATACGTGCGAAAACAGTACACATAAAAATGCGCCTGGAAGTGGGCTATAGCAAACCTAGCCAACTGGGGGTGCTTTTTGACATTCTTCTAGTGGTTGGAATCCGGCTTCACAGCACCGAAGGACATGATGTATATTACCCCTGAAGGAGCTGGGGTTCGACCATTGATCGCCCCTACACTCTTGTTCAAAACACTCGACGGCGATATTAGGGTCGAAAGTCTTGTATTTAAAATACGCGACGGGAAAATTCCGATGCACAAACTAAGCTTGTGTCCAGTTTGGGCCGTGTAGTAAAAAGATGGCTACCGTCACGAGGAGGTGCCCCAACAAGAGCTACAATTGTCTTTTCTTTGGATACCGGTGCAAGTCGTGCAAAATGCTCAGCACAACGGTACCAGAGAAGAAACCGTACACCCAGCGAACCGTGTACGGGTGGAAGAGCGAGGCCCGGTTTGGGATTGTTTTGAGACGGGGACTCTGGGCTATCGGGGTCTGTACGAGAGCCCCGAGCATGAGGGCAACATTTGTGAGGGATGTAAGAGCGGGTACTTGAAAAAAAAAAAAAAAAATAGAAAAGCTATGCAAGATTATACCGTCTGGGCGATGGGCGATGAGGGTACAAAAAATAGGTGATATCCAGTTAGGCGTCTAGAGGCCGTCTTGCTTGTATGAAATTCTCGGTCTAATTATGGCAATACATCGTCATACGGCAAATTTGGGTTCACCAACTTCTCAAAGTTGATATCGTAAGCAGGCCCCGTCTGGAACTCGTCAGCCGAGCCGGGAGGAAAAAAAGCTGATGCTGATGCCCATGTCTCTCCCATATCAGGCAGCAAGTCATATGGCAGCAATGGATTAGCGTCGAAACCCGGCTCCTGAAAGCTGTCCTGTACAGACTCGTCTGGCAATGCATCATCTCCTTGATGAGCTTCCTGTCCCTCTGGCTCGGGTTCTCTTTTCTCCACATTAGCTGACTCTTGGAACATCCTCAACAGCCGTGGTTGGAGTCCAACAATCATCTGTTCAATCCGTGGACGCAGGCTCTCTTCTACATCGCGGAGCTCGTTTTGGAACACCATCCCCACTTCTCGGCGGACGAGCCCCGGCATCTCCCGACGTAGGAAAACGGTGTAGTCCTCCATCCCCCCTACAGCGTCGCAAGCCTTGCCATCGCCATCCACGTTGTCATAGTCTAATATAAGAGTGAGCTTGGTTGCCGTAGTATTGGCTGGGAAACGCGAATGCTTACAAGGACTCGGTATGGCGTCGAAATCGTCATCAGGGAACAAGATCTTGTACATCTCCCTCCACTTCTCTGCGTCAGTCATGCCCGGGCGAAGCTTCTTCCTGCTTCGGAGCATTTTCTCCTGTTCCTTCGTGGACCCCTCAAGCATTTTCTGGTCAGCCTGCACAGGGCATGGCGGTTCTCGTTGTAGGTGCTCTCGAAAAGCACCCTCGACGCGGAATGGCTCCCAACATTTCGGGCACTGAAGTGGCAACGCATGGCGTCTATAGAGATGACCCCTATAAAAGTTAGTTCGTGCTCTCATGAGATGATGGGGACAGCAGACCGAGGGACGTACTTGACGCGGTGGATCTCGTCCCATCCAGGCCCGGGACAGCTAGTCCATTTACTATACCTCTTTGGGTTCCTTTTGTAGTATGGACACGCAAACCTTTTCGGCTCTTCCGAAGATTCAATGCGAGGCCGTTTCCGTCTTCTGTTGTCGCCATCATTCGCATCTCCGCCATCGCCACTCTGGCCCCCCGATTCTTCTTGCTGTCGCCGACTCCTATTAGGATTGTGGCTCGACGCGCCGCTATCCCCTCGTTCGCTTTCTTCACGCAGCCCGGAACCTCGCCCGGCTGAGGTCTCGCCACATTGGTCCGGCGACTGGGCGCTAGGCGTATCATGGGATGCAGCCTTGCGTATGTCGGCAATCTTGGAATCGAGGAACTGGCAAAGGCCCCACACGATTCGGTCGACTAAGCCCTGCGGCTGTTTCCGAAACCATCCAACCTCCCAGCACTCGCTATCAGAACCAGAGGTTGATTCATCAGTGCTGTTGCTGGTGTCTTCGGAGACGCTAGTATTGGAGTCCTCGGTTGAGCCGGAACATGATAATTCCGGCGGTGGCACGATGAAGGAGATTCGTGGGAAGACGATGAGGTAAGATCAAGGTCTTCTCTGGAACTTGAATGCATCTCAGGCCTTTCGCCAGGTTCTGAAGCCACAATGTCCGACGCTTTTGTTTCGCCGACCAGTGGCTTGCGCCCATAGGTGACGTGCACCGCGCTGTAGGCGTGAATCGAAGGTTTCGGATGTCCTTTTTAGCCTTGGCCAACTGGGTCTGCAAGACTACAATGTTAGTATCTCCTTCTCAAGCATCCCTTGTCTGCTGTCTTCGTATCGTATCCTACTTCGGTTTCAGTCTGGTCCCGACCCAGGGTATCGTGAAAGAGTCGTGGAGAAATACTGCTCAGTGCAGTCTCTATACTCATGGCCCAATACACCCAACTCCGTCAGACGTGGGTTCTTGGGCCACCGTCCAATCGGTAATTCGAAGGTCGTCTGCTGCACGTCCACAAAGCCTGCTTCCTCATACTACTGATAGATTTCACCCGCATCATGGGGCTGGCACGTCGGCGAACTGGCAGCATTGAAGTCTCGGGCCCAGCTGGCCAAGCCACCATCTGGTGGCAGGGTTCCGTCGTCGGATACAACCAGAGAAGCGACCCCCTGGCTCTCAAACCAGCCACCAGGCTGAAAGTTGTCGTATGCTTGCTAGACGGCCTCCTTTTTTAAGTCGCTCCAGCACCCCATGTGCAGAATTGTGCGCATGTGAATGTAGTCGAACTTTGTCCCGAAGTTCCACGGCAGACGGCTTCCCGTCGAGTTAAAATTAGCAGAGGAGTCGCAGAGCGAGAGTAGTAAGATCAAACGCGCACTGACATATCACCGAGTTGAAAGTTAAGGTTTGGCGGGGGCCAAAATGTAGGATTCGGTCCCAAGACCACGCCTCTTATATTCCAGTTAGGGTGCTCATCAGCAGCGGCGACGGCCCACATTCCTGTATCAAAGCAAAGGTCAAGAACATTGATCGTACATGTCGCAGAGAGCGGCGCAAAGTAGAGTTGGCCACGGAAGAGAAGAGCAAAAGCATGGCTCTGCATGATTTGTGTAATATCTTCATCTTTGTCGGCCAGGCAAGGGTGTTCTGTCTCGGTCAGCCCGAGGCATACGCCAAAGCACTAGATAGAACCAGACCTGCTGCAGGGGACTGATATGCGCATGATGCATAGTGGCGTCCAAGTCCGTAAGTATACAGGCGCGGATAAGGCCCATCGGATATACCAATGCCCGAATCTACAAAAGAGGCAGTCTGATGCCACCGAGTGCATCCCGTTAGCGTGCCTCATGCTCTCTGGTTGGCCAGCTTGCGCTCTCGGAATAGAGGTCTCGCTCACATCGCAATCGGCCGACGGGCAAGAGAGTTCGTCCGCCATCAGTGCTCGAGAAGATCCAGCGGCGTCCGCGGTAGTAGGCGGCTCCAATTTCACTAGATTCGCTGACGGGGAGGAAGCTGGAGTGTCAAAAGATGGAGAACTTGGGCACGATAAAAGAGCCCAGATGGAAATATTAACGAATGACAAACCTACCATACCTTGGCCGGCAGTTAGGCTAGAGGTTTGCGCAAATCCGTAAAACGCGTCCTTGGTCCTGAGCTGAACTAAGCTAGGCCGTTCTGAACGGTTACCAAATGCTTAGACACCAATTCATTCTAGCGATACACTGGGATATTCCACTAAGGCTGAGCCGACCAGTCTAAATCTGATAGCCGTATCATTGGGGCGGGGCGTGTTGGATGGTGTGTGGTTGATTAGGGCCCAATCCTGGGCGCCCAAGGCATCCTCAGACTTGGCGGTCTCAGGATGAGATGTGCCCGGCGCACCACCGCGGACCGAGTGTAGCCGACTTTCAAAAAGAGAGACTCCGGTAGTCAGTCATCTCGGGTGCTTGGCCAGTAGGACGGATCTGGCTGATATGAAGCCTGTCCAGGTGCGCCTACTTTCCCTGCTCCATCCACCTCTCTTCTTCCGAATCTGAATCGATGTCTTGCGTACCTACGTGACAAATCGGCCTGGGCAATCGGAACTACAGCGAATCAATTTGCAGCACCATGCGAGCATGCATCAGGCAGTGTGTTTGGAGATTTGAACAAGGCGAGGGCTAAGCGGCCATAAAATCAGCAGAGGATTAGACTTTTGTAGTCTTGCTCGAGGCAAGCGTGCCTGTTTAATGAGTACGTATTGAGACCTTTCGCCGTATCAAGCAGCACTATACCTCCTACATATGCAGTCCCATGACCCAGATAAATGAGATACCCCAACCAAGCGCAAACCATCGAAACCGAATACCATCCAACGCCCGAATTGGAGAAATTGAAATAACGACGAGCACCGGCACGACCTCTACTCGGCGTTCATCGGTAATTGTGGTCATAAATGGTGTGAAGTTCATGCTGGTCCTCCCCCTTAGGCTCTCGCCGCTTCGAGCATCTCCAGATGAAAAAGTAGACAGGCCCAAGAAACACGGCCACGGCACCCGTCAGAGACGCATAGCCTAGCATGATCAACGTAGGCTGCTCCGACAATTTCAGACCCCTATCATACCACAAGTTAGTCAAACCAATAGTAACCTCTCTGTGCGGTGGACTTACAGCCCATTATTGACCAGCAAAAGCACCCATATCAGCCGGCCGACCCACTTGTGAATGCTCCCCATCAGCCGCGTGTTCTCCGGCGGCTCCTGGCCGCGCTTCTTGGCTGAGCGCCTGATCAAAGATAGCCCCAGTCCCCAGAAGAACATGCAGGCCACCATAACGATGGTGATGAGGCCAAGGACTTGGTGCCCAGTGCGGAACTGCTGGGTCTGTGATCGCCATTAACATCTGGTCCGCAAGACGCTAGGAGAAAACGATAGGGAAAGGGGGAGTGTAACACACCATAATATGCTCGCGACTAATCAGCACGCCCGGCACCATGGCCCCAATGACAAACAAGAAGTATACGCTCCCTGTAAACCCGTGTAGCCAGGACCAGCGCCTAAACGCGCCGGCAATGAGCATGTCAAACGGCGCCACGGCCAGCGCAACAATGACAAATAGGATGCCGTGGGCCGTCGCCGCTTTGTTGCTGTCCCGAACGAGGCCCTCGCCGTCGCCGAGCAGCGCCGCCCCCGAGGTTGCGTTGCGGGGGACGCCCACGCCGCCCGGGCCGGATGCCCTGACTAGGTCCATTGTGAATCGGCCTGGAGGAAGGAGGTGAAAATTAGCAGACGCTTTGACAGCGGGAAAATCAAGAACAGAGGAGTTTGAATTAGCCTTACCGTATCCCATGTGCCGGCGAATGCGAGCATCCCGGTCGTCAGAGCTCAAGCCCACATTGGGGCCGACGGCAAACATCATGGGCGAGGTAGCGGCCACCTCGATCGAAGGCTTGTCTGGGCCTAGGGCGCGGCAGCTGTGGCAAGTGCCATTGGCGACCATGTCGAAGTCGTGGATGGCGGAGCCTTCGTGCAGTGTGATGCGAATGTCAGAGGAGAAGACCGGCTCGGTATTGCCTCTGGACGAGCGTCAGAGGCTGGGGGGAGTCATAGCATGTGGAAATGGGGAATTATTACGTGCTCAGCCGTGGACTGATGGTTACACCTGCGTTGGCTGGGTTAGTCTCGGAAATTTTGCAAGGGAGACCTTGATTGTCATTACCCTTATGATCGGCTGACGGATACATGACCAACATCAACGCGTTTGCCATCGACTGGCCGAATCCAACGGCGGCATATTGATACCAATCTGGAGCCGAAATGTAAAAGTTGATGTCGTCAGATCCGTCGGGCATATTGATGGAGATGATGGTGTTGGTGTCGGGGACGAAGAGTGTCGACACGGCTGTCTGAGCTGTGGTGAGTTGAACGTGGATGACGATAATGCCTTCTGCCGTTAGGCTTGCTCCTCTGTAATATCGAACAAGGCAGGAACAGTAACTCACAGAGGGCCAGCCAATGCAGCCATCGCCCGGTGAGATTCATCTTCATTCTCTCAGTCGATGCACAATCATTGAACCTCGAAACGACAGGAAATTACGCAGTGAATGCCGTGTGAGACGATAAGACGCAGGTCTTGAGGAAATATCAAGAGAGCCATCATGTCTATTTTACTGCCCCCTTAGTAGTGAACCAAGTGTGTAGGTGGTGAGTGGGCGCTTAAACCTGTGCCGCATAACGGCAATTGGTCGTGGGCCTAAGCGCCCATGGGTGCTCAGGGTGCTTTAGGTGCTTTACCACAATGCGCCTAGCCCATGCCGGCCAATCATGAGCGGGCCGTGGTCTATCAGCGGTAGGACGTTGAAGACCAAAAATAGCCCCGGTTTGTCTTGTTCAACCACCATCACCCTGGGTTCAAGAATTGCCAGAATTCTCTGTGACAGCTAGGTTAGGGAAGTGAAAACGCCCTCAATCCTCAGCCTCCGTGTTGGGGTTAGGGCTGGGTACGACCCTGCAGATCGCTGCAACCCATTCCTGCCTCAAGAGCAGCTGCGCCTTTGCTATCTCGAAGCGTACACGGCCGCAAAAACCAACCGAGAACTCTCCAGTATGCTGTTCCATACAACTGTAACGCGATAACAATCCGATTTCTGCTCATCTGTTGCGGCTCCACGTGGTATTGCACGTGATGGTCGATGCCCTTGCCAGACGGCGCAAATTGGACCGGGGGGGGGGGAACATAAATGAATGAAAATGGTTTGAGTTTTTCTTCCTCAGTGTTCTTAGGAGTTTGGGATCGGATATATTGAACACGGTTGCGCTGTTGGGTTTTTGCTGCCGACCTGACGTCAAATCTCATCCCGCCAAAGGGGCCAAATTTGTGCCTGCAACGCGACGGCCCTTGCCTTTTCCGCTGCCGCCACGCCGCTCCGACCCGCCGATTCGTGCAGTTCGGCCGGCCTTGCCTCAACTGCCGAGCATGCCCAGGATGAAAAAGTCGGCCCCCGGCGAAAATGGGGAGCACGTTAATGGCAGCTCGCTGTTTCCGGCAACGCAGTCGTTGTCCTCTCCGACAACCATGTCGTCTCCCGTGCTGAAGAAGCCCACAAAGACAAAGGCCCCGCCACCGCCGCCGCCCTCGCAGCAGGTACTTGTAATCTGTAGGAACAAGTGCGCTTCTATCCCACACTCTCTCGTCATTTTACCCATCCAATTGGCCGTGCCGAAGCAGTTCATCGCCGTCCTGTCTGAATGCTTGTCGCATCCTTGACGGCACGACGAACCCCGCATCTTTTTTTTTTTTTTTTTTTTTTCCCTGAACCATCCCCTGCACCGTTTCGGCTCTGTCCCGTATTGGCAACGACTGACGGCGACGCCCCATAGGCATTGGCGGTACATATCGTCTTTCCATGGGCCATGGCTCCAGCTGCCTCCAGAGATACTCGAGACTATCGCAAATGCGAACTACAACACCCCGCGGCCCCGCCCCATTGACCCCGCTGTCTTCTTCGACCTGGTCAAGATCAGACGACTCGTTGATGAGGCTACCAACCTCGCCGTCCGTGCCGCCAGCGGCGTGGCCTCCGTTGGCCATCGAAGTCTACCCGGCGCATCCCACCATGCGGCGGCGTTAGGCCTTGAATTCGGCCTCCGTCCGCCGCCCCAGACGAAGCTGAGCCCGGAGAGAAAACATCGGATGAGGGAGCAAGCAACACAGAAGCTGGTCAAGGCATACCGCCTGGACGAGATTGCCTGTAGTGTCGCCACTATGCAGAGCGCCTCGCCCCTCGAGGAGGTGGCGTCCTTGGTGCTCCAGCGCAACGCCCAGGACCCCGACGCCAAATATGTCCACTTCTTCCACGAGAAGATCCCCAGCCGCCAGCTGGCCGAATGCACCAGCCTGACGCCCTTGAACGAGATCGTCGCCGCGAGGCCGAGCGACCCGGAGCCCCTGAGAACCAGGGCTATGGTTCGCGTCTTTAAGGGCGACTATCAGGGGGCCATTGACGATCTGACCGAGGCACTCAAGTTGCATCGCTTGTACCGCCCGGCACATGCTTCGCGTAAGCCCTCGTCTCAAGAGACCCAGATCTCCGAGATGCAACCGCAGGGGAATACTTGGAGGCAGGAGGGTGTCCTCTTGAAGGACGAAGACCAGCCGAGCAGCTTGGAGATGCAGCTCCTCTTCCAACGAGCAGGCGTCTACTTGGCGACCGCCTGCCGCCATGTTGCAACGGCGCTCCCGGAGCAACCCCTAAGCCCACGAGGTTCCATGTCCAGGGAGCCAGACGCGGTAAATGGGCATGGTGACAGTGACATGAGGGATGAGGCTGTAGTTATGGAACAAGAGCAAAGTACAGAATTGCTGCTAGCTGAAAAAGAGGCACAGAAGAGGATGGCTGAAGCGAGGAAGCTCGTAAGACACAACGCGAAACGGGCACTGCGCGATTACACAGCCTATCTCGCCCACTTTGAGTACTCACCAGACCTGCCCATCGAGATAGCCGAGGATTTCACCCGGAAGGTGAACTTTGCCGTGAACGGCGCCAGGGTACCGCGCTCTCACAGCTATCCAGCGGGTCCTCGGTCCCCCGTGGCAGGCGAGGGCGGAACGAGCAACGCGCCTCACCGCATATATACGTTGTCGGATCTATTCACACCTTCGCCTCCCACTGGCCTCCCACCTTATCCAAGCATAGAACTTGCTACGATGCGTCCGCAGCAACCGCCGTCTCCGAATCCAGCGCAGACAACCACGGAAACGCTGACGTGCCACCCTCTCCTCACTGACGCACTCCACGCTCTCCTATTATGCCACTGTCTCATCCAGACGTCGGCTAAAGAGCTGCTTCGCCACGCCTACATGGTAGCCCGGCTTGTCCGTCTGGCGGACGGCTACCCGGTCTTTCAGTCTAGCAGATGCCCAGCCCGAGCCGACTGGGTCGAGGTCCTGCGAGCGGGTAGCAACTGGATTCAGTTAGCGGGAACATGGGAGGATTTATGCGCGCCGGCGCCCCTCCCACTCTTCCAGTCTACAGGGAACGGCTCCGGACGAGTTCCCGTTGCTCTACCGCCGCCTCCCAAACGTACAGAGACGCTAGTTAACCCAGGCAGTGACGGCGCAACCACAAGCCCCGACTCCCCCACCGCCCCCAGCAACGTACCGGCACCCGAGGCCGAAAAGCAGCGCAAAGACCGCATCCTCCACCAAGCCGTCGTCGACGCCCTCGGCGACGATCGCGTCAGCGACGAGTCCTCGTTCCATCTGGCCATTCGCGCCCGCCAGCTCCGCGCCGAGCGCGACTACCGCCTCGACAACGCCGTGGCCGCTCTCGATGCCAAGCTCGGGCGCGGCGAGCTCAACGCGCCACGGACGGGTGTAGCCATCGACAGCCTTGCGATGCCCAACACTACTTCCGCGACCGCAGCCGCTGCGAGCGAAACAGAGCCACAGCCAGAACTACAACCCCAAGCCCTCGCCCGGACAGGCAGCGCCGCCAAGACGACTCCTTTGGCCCCCATCCCCTCCACGCCACGCAGCCGCGCAGCCTTGGATGATGGCAGGGACTACCCCATCTCAACTGAGCGCGCTAGTGCCGTCGCGCGTTGGGTTCTCGAGGCTCCGCTTCCTAGTGCCACGTCCGCCAGCGGGGGAGCGGCGGCGGGTGACGGGCCAGCGCGCAAGCGGAAGAAGAAGCCGGTTAAAAAGGCCGTTGGCTCGGCGGGAGCCAAGGTGGAAGATGTGCAGAGGGACGAGAGGAAGGTTGGTAGTGGTGGTGGCGAGACGGATGGGGACGGGGAAGTGGAGACGGTGGATGGGGGGTGGTGAGGTTGAGGTTGAGACGCCGGTTTGAGGGCAGAGAGGGACCTTGAGTAACAACAAGGTTTGGTTTATTGGTGGCTTTCTGTGGCGTTCGCCCGTGGGACAAGTAGGATTGCCGGGGCTGATAGCAGTCTACAGCAGGGTCGAGGGCACGACTGGTTTGACGCGTGGCCGCGTCTCCAGAACCTCGAGTGACTGGCGCAACGTTGGTTGCAAGACTGCTCACATTCCTAACAACCTTGTTACCGTCCCAGGAGTTATTCTCCCGAGGCAGGCGGTTTCGGAGCATACCGGTCGAACATACTACCGGTAACCAGATCCAGGCAATCCCCCGTATTTAAGCACACATTAGAGACCGGGAAATTTGGTAGCATTGCCATGGGCGCTACAGTTCTTTCTCCCAGAAAAAAAAGTAAAAAAAAAGAGCCGGACTAAACGGTAAAGGGGGAATCGTTGCCAGTGCCTTCATGACAAAACAGTGCATGCGAGCTATGAGCGCTATCTTTCCTTCCGAGCACCAACCAGCCTGCAAGGTATCCCACATCCAGAAGTAGACCCATCCGTACTGTATACTATACCGCTTTTCCCCCTCATGAACGAAAATCAGAAAAGGCAAGAGGGGATATGAGCATAAGCTAACCCCAACCAACCTCCCTCGCCCCCTGGCCCCCCCCGACTTGACCCCCATCCAACCCCATCCCCATCGCCCCCATGCTCAAAAACCCCTCGATATCCTGCATGCCCTCCGTTTCAAGTACATCCATCAACTCCAACTGCTGCTCATGGCTGAGACTGCCGTGTCGCTGGCTGCCAAACAATCCAAACCCACCTGCACCACCACCAACGCCGGCCCCAAATAGATGAGGATACTGCCCCGGCTGTTGCTGTTGCTGTTGCTGTTGTCGTTGCTGTTGTTGTTGTCCGCCGCTTTCCATCCCCGGTGCGCCGGCCCAGCCAAAACCCCAGTTACTTCCCTCCCCTGCAGTAGTATGTGGTGGTCCGCCGCCGCCTATTTCGGCTTCGTTGCCTCCTAGGCCGAGGCCAATGAAAGGGTTCGCTGCGGCGGCGTCCACCTCCCAGGGGAAGGGTGGCGGCGGAGCCATGCCGCTGGAGAAGGAATGTGGGGAAATGAGAGGGGGTGGAGGGTTGAACCAGTCCGTGACAGTCACGGGGGTCGCGGCCGGGAGGGGCCGCTGCGGCGAGGAGTGTGAATGAGGTGGAGGGGGGATGGTAAAGGCTGGGGTTGCTCTTGATGGAGGGACCATGCTCTGTTGCTGCTGCTGCTGCTGCTGCTGTTGTTGTTGTTGTTGTTGTTGTTGTTGTTGAGGGTGCTGTTTGAACTGCGGTGGGGAAAAATTCAGGGCTTCTTGCTTTATTGCCGTGACGGGCCGCGCTGCTGGGCTGTGTTGCAACGATAGCGGAGCTGGGCTGACGGCGTGAAGAGTTGGTGTTGGTAGGGGGCTTGCTGTTCGCGTTGTCATCGGGGTTAATCTTGGTGAGATGCTGGTGTTTCTGTCATGGGTCTGTGGCGCGGCAAGGGACTCCGGCGGTGTGGGTAGCAAGGTGGCTAAAGTGGTGGTTGTAAGGTGTGTGGGGTTGCTCTGGGGTATTGCTATGGGGGGTGGCGGCGCCGTTCCGATGCGCTCCGCGGGTGCCCCATCGTGTGTATGAGAAGAATCAGGGGCGAGGTGAGATAACCTGCGTCCGTTGGCGTCTGTTGACGGGTTCATGAAGATGGAGTTTGAACGGAAGGTGGGCTGGTGTTGGAACGGACCGCTATCGAATCCATACGGAGCAGACGGATCTGGGGCCATCTCAAAGACATATCCGAAGGGGGATGTGTTGAACAGCGATGACGCTGACTGTGGCTGCGTTTGCCGGCTCGGAGTGTTTCCTGGCGTGTTAGATTCAGGTGATATGGGCCCGGCATATGATACCGGCGTATCGATCTGGCCACTTGAGGCCGGTGAAGGGGTCTCCTCCTTGATATCGTAGATTTGCAAACAAGCGTTAGCGAACACGGTATACAGTTGCACTGCAGACGAGGACCCAGGCCAACGGTCGGAACAGTTAGTGATAGTTTCGAGAGCCGTCCCAGCAAGGTCTTGCACCTCTTCCCGGGTGTGCTCAGCCCTGACCTCGGGGTACGAGATTGACCAGAGAAGCGCATTCAAGGACGAATAGATCGTCAGCAAGAAGACCCAAGTGACGTCTACCGCGCCCTGCTGGACCTGCCGAGACGTCAAGCCGATGATGTACCGGGCTCCTTCAAAGCATCTTGCAGCTGCGTTGCTAGTTGGCCTCGGCACTTGGGGGGAAGGTCTGTAGAGGGAAATAACCATGTTGTGGTAACGCCCGGTAAACCTACAGTTTTGTAAGTTGCAGAGCCAGGAATGGTGGATTCGGGTGAGACGCACCAGGGCTTGCACCATGGAGGCTGTTCTGGACAGACCTCGAGCCACTCTTTGAGCTTCTGCTCCATTTCAGCGAACCACGGATGACTCTCATGGGATGGCTCTAATCGTTTCTTCTCGTAGAGAACTCGGCGAATCTCAGCTTGGAGAAGTCTCATCTTGCAAAAGTATATGGCCACCATCTTTCTTTCACAAGGCCGGCCGGGCCGAATAGCTTCTGGGGTGATGTCCTCGTCCACGACCGCTTCGAAGAACTTGACATTCATAAGATCGTCACTCCTGGCAAAACCATTTGGCCGCCCCATGATGTGGGCAAGCCCAAATTCGTTGGTCGTGACGATCCAGCTCAGCCTCCGTCTCATGTCGAGAGTTTGAGGATCGGGAGATCCTAGTGCTATGGTGCGCTCGTCCCCAAGGCCCAGTTGCTGGCTGATCCTCGTCGCGAGCCCGACTACATAGTATATGGCTGTCCTTGTCGGCGTGAGGAGGGAGTACTGTCCGATCAGAACAAGACACTGCAGTGTTTTTAGGTCTTTGGGACGAACAACGTCCTCAAAGTGCTGCATGGCGCTGAGATAGTAGCTAGCAGCGAGACCGGGATACCCGTCCATTTTCTGCAGGCTAATTGCTACTACCATGTTGACGACAAAGTGCTTGTACGGATCAGTGTCACTAGCGAACACGTCCTCTACATCTTTCGCGAGCACCTTTTCGTGGAGAATGGGCGTGAACACTTGGACTGGTCCTGGCTGTTAGCATAGGCTAGTACTTGAAGTCGGCTGGGAACTCACGCACCTCTCTCATTGAATATCCGCACCAGGCCGTCAACCGTCTCCCTACTGGGCAGAGATGGTGCAGGAATGACACTGGTTGCCGGGAAGCTCTTCTTCCTGCTCGAAGGACCGCTAACGCTCCCCCCGAATGCGACACTCTGCATACGGTCCCTCTTGACCGTCCTCCTCGTGCGCACCTCCGGGATGAGGTCGGCTATCCTGCGAGACTCGGTGTACCTCTTGGCTTCCTCCATGAGGAGTCGTGTCATGGCGATGCCACTGCTGGGCCCGAGATAACGTGCCGTCTCGCCCGTCTCGCCGAGGCGGACCATACCGCCGGGACGAACCATGTCGTCATAGCTGTGCGGATGGTCGCCTTCCTCATCCGTGTATTGGGAGAGTTCGGCCTCGAGCTGGCGGACCCTCTTCTGAAGATTAACGACGTAGGAACGGTTAATCCTCTTGTTCTTGGCGCTGTCGTAGTACTCGCACGTCGAGCCCGACCGTTCGCAGGGGAGGCATCGCGGTAGGGTGGGGTCGCACCTCGTCTTCCTCTAGACGATAGGGAGTCAACATCGCAGGGATGCTGCTGGGAAAGGGGCCGCTCACCTGCCGACATCTGCAGCATGCCGTCAGTGTATGGGCGATGCGATTGGGCGCATCGCTCTCCGGACTGTCCCATGGATACGGCGCCGGGGCCGGAGGTCTCCCTGGGTAGAAGCGCTGGGGCGGTCGCGGGATCACGGGGAGCAGGTGGTATAAATCGACGGCGTCCATGGGTGACAGGCTGGAAGCACCGAGAGATTGTTCGGCTGGTGCGATTATGCAAAGCAGACAAACACTTGGATGCCGGCGTCAGTTATAGAGATGCCGGACATGGGAATTTGTGGCATTATGCCAAAGGCTCGGGAGTCCAATGTCGTTGTGGAGGCTCAATGTGCGGACCGTCGAGCCAGGTAGAGATGGCATCTCGCAAGGTGGAGGCATTTCGAGACTGGGCATTGGAGACCTGAGCCAGCCAGGGGGCCGGTTTGCGCCAGCCTCAGCGCGCAGATCCTGATTCGCTGGGCTGTACTGTACTGTACAGTACAGTACAGTAACCAAACCCTCCTGCAACGCGCCAACAGGACATCCCACGGTTTACAGTTGCCGCCCAGAGATGCGAAGTATCGCAAGAAATGAAGTGCCAGCATACCAGACGGGTGCTGCTGTGGCCTCTGCACACCCGGGGCTTCTTACTTTCTTTTTTCCCCTATCGCAGAAGGAAATATGACTTGCCTTTGATCGCTAGATGGAGGACGATCTGTAAATCCAAATCCAAAGCAGCGGAGTCAGGCGGAGCTCTTGAAGCTCCGTAGAATAGCGGGGTCTCAGGCAATACCCCACAAACTTGTTGAGATAAACTCAGGTACCTCCGGCGGCTTCGAATTTGATGCTGCGTGCACACCCATTACCGGACCCAACCCCGACATTAAATCGCATCGCCGTAAAAATAGATAATTAGCTTGATATTTAGGAAGAATACTTTGAGTCCAGCCCCGTAGCCTGGACAAATTTTCCTTGGCCCAAAGCCTGATGCTTCGCGGGGCTTGCTGCCGTTACACGGCGGAGCAGGCTGGCAGGGTCCTTCATTAGCCCCACTAGACTTGATGCCTGGTCGTCCGATCCCAACTCTCGAGATTACCGAGCCCTGTTAAGGAATTCTCGACTCTGGAGTACTGTAACCTGATTTGTCCGTCTCGGCGATTGAACAAAGAACGACAGGACTAGGTACCCCAAGCAGAACCTTAACTAGCTTCCAGAGCCACGAGACTGTTCTTCGGTTAGCGACATTAGGCCGGGTCACCCGCTTGGACTTTTAAATACAGATAGGTAAATTAGGTGCTTACAGTATCTACAGTACATGGCAGTAATTGTCTACCCAATTCCCCGCGGCTAGGTACAGTACCGTACATAGCCACCCCACTAGCTTTACCGCTCATGTGCATGGGGCGAATAAAACGCTTCTTGGCAGCGACAGGTGTCTTGCAGGCAACTTCTTCCCGCGTTCCGCCTTGACCTTATCCTCTTGGGTGTGCAAGGGTCAAGTTTCTGCACGAAGAATCCCCTGAGCAGGCTCCAAGGCACCCCCCCATCCCGCTTTCCCTCAATACCTGGGTTCCAACATCGAACTCAGCCGGTTCAATCTCCTATTCTTGCCTGCAGCCTTGGCCTTGAGCCCACGTTCTGACGAAGCCAAGGCGGCCAACCATCTGAGCTCGGCTCAAGCCCCCGAGCTCCACAAGTTCCAGATCTTTGACATCCCGCGTTCCCGTTTCTTTCCCCACCCTCGTTGTCCTGCTGGTGCGGACTGCAGATCGATAGTCACTTGGAATTTCGTTATAGGTATCGGGGTTCCCGAATTTTCGTGCAGGTTGACTGCGGCTTTTGGTGACCCCAGCAGCGCCTAGTGCATTTTGACAGCGCACTCGACGACGGCTCAGTCTCTAGCCTGCGATTCCCGTCTTTTGGACAAAGCGACCTGCGTACCGCCGCCTAGCGGTGTATGCCCCTTGCGAACTCTGAGGTCTGAAGAATCACGCATATATACTTC
Source organism: Madurella mycetomatis (assembly GCA_022530565.1). Lineage (NCBI taxonomy): Eukaryota > Fungi > Ascomycota > Sordariomycetes > Sordariales > Madurella > Madurella mycetomatis. The sequence continues at coordinate 4,397,873 of JAJTVB010000003.1, read as the reverse complement.
AGTACTCTGACCACCGCAAACACTCCACTCTACAAGCCATCGGGATAAATATTGCTACAGAGACTTGTCCCGGGCTCTTTCCCTGAGAGCCCAGACGGGGCCGTGGGCTGTCTTGGGTTCAGTAATCCGGGTCCCACCAGGTGGAGCCGCCATGCCTCGTTCAAGCTTCTCGGATAACCCTATCCTCAGGGTCTCACGGCCGGTATCTGCCTGTTCGAGATGTGAGCTCCCCGAAGCTATCTAGCCTACCCCCGCGTTGCTCGGCTTAACTGACCTATATCACGTCTAGGCCGCTCCGCGAAAGTGAAGGTGACTGGCCTTGCCTCCTAGGGGGGATTGTTTGTCATGGCCGAACCCCTGACTGACCTTTGACCAGTGCGATGGCAAGCTGCCGGCATGTACAGCTTGTGAAAAGGCTGGCCGTGAGAGTGAGTGCTCGGCAGCGAACGATCAATTCGCCCGGGGCAAGGAGAGGAGGTATGTCGGCCCGGTGACGGCACCCTGGCAATGATCTTGTCTGACGGCTATCGTCTCTTCTAGCTATGTCGCTGCGTTGGAGCTGAGAATAGAGAAGCTGGAGAAGAGGCTGTCGTATGCTCGGTCGCGAAAGGCTTCGGTGGCGCAGCACGACCCTGATGCTCCTCCTGCCATGGAACCGGGACGTAAAGATTCCTTGGCTCTTATCCGAGCCGCCATCCACCGCAAAGCTGCCCGGACCCGAGAAGATGCGGATGTCAACTCGTTAGTGTCGGACTTCGGTTACCTGTGAGTCCAATACTGGATAATCTCCCGGAGGAGTTGCTAAACCTTGCCACAGGTCGGTCAACGCCACCACGCGGGACTTTGAGCCGTCTGAATTGAACATGACTTTTGCCCGCCTAGTCCTGGCAGCCGCGACTAATGACCCGGTTCCGGAGCCGCAAAGTACCAACCTTCCGGCTGAGCAGGCTACGAGAGCCATGGTTCAGTTCTACGAAACCAACATCTTACCCCTTTATCCTGCATTCTCTACCGTTTCGCTATACTCAATCGTGGATCGGCTCTACCAAGAAATCCCCGGCGCGCTTAGAAACTCCGAGTACTGGCTTTTTTGGATGGTGCTTGCCATTTCGTCGGCGGCACAGAGCCGGAACATGCAAGATAGGAGTTATCTCGATGCGATCGAGTTCGTGGCCCGCGCACTGCCACACGCGGATCGGGCGCTTACCCCAGGCTACGCTACCCAGCTTCAGTCACTATTACTTCTCACCCAGTACTCTATGCTTGACCCTACTCACTTCGACAGTTGGCATCTCATTGGCTTCACATGTCGCGCCGTGGTTGATCTAGGCTTCCACCAAGATCTGCCCCACATTCCGCAGTCCGATTTGGAGGCCCGACGGAGGACTTTCTACTGCGTTTATGCTCTAGACAGGTTGGTACACATCTCTCTTCTTATCCGGCTGTCTAACATTTTTAAGGGCAATAAGTATGGTCCACGCTCGTGCTTTCTCGTTTTACGACGACGCCGTGTCCGTAGCTCTCCCATCACCGACCAACTTAAGCAGTCCTCTCTCCGCGGCTGGCTCGATGGCGAAGCCTAGCCCGCCAGATGCGTCGATCCCCCTCTTCAAATTGCGCCAGTTGCAGTCTAGCTGGTACCAGACTCTCTTCCAGTCTGATCCGAACGACCCCCTGCCCGACCCAACTGCCTACATCTGGCAGGTGTGCTTCGAGATGCGACAGTGGTCCGAGGGGCTTCCGAGCAACATGCCTATTTGCATTCGGGAGATGCTCGACCTGGAGCTGCGGTACAGCTACGTTTATTGCATCGCGCCGAGTGCGAGGGCTCCCCATCTGACTCCGTACAGAAGGGTATTGATATTTGAGCACGTCATTGCATACATGAATAGGATATACGACATTGCTAATTCAGCGGTCAACACGGCGTTCTACAATTACCACGATGCCCTGAGGGTCTACTTTATGGGGTCACAGTTCGTCGCGATACTGCGTGATGCAGGCGATCATCTCCTGTCAGGATCACCGATTCCCATACCTCGCTCCGTACCGGGCAAGGCGCCCCCACCTCCGATGCCGCAAAGGGCTGAGCGGGACGGCGGTGACAACCTGGACCGCAGCCTCCGGTGCTTGGACAACATTCGGCTCACGTTAAAACTATACGGCGACCGGTGGAGAGATGCCTTGTCTCTTATGGACAGCTTTGAGGCCATGTCTGCGGACCTGCTGAAGAGCTTAGATGTGAAGCGGGCAATGAGGGGTGCAGCGGCCGGACAGCCTCAGCCTCAGCCTCAGCCTCAACCTCGGCAACCGGTACCGGGCTCTCATCCTATCTCCGGCCCAGGGTCAAACCCTCAGTACCACACAACGCTTCCCCAGCACCCGACGCAGCCGCAGGAGGTGAGGTGGATGGATGTCGATGTGGCGCAGATTATCCGGCGAGGAGGACATATATGAGGAGGAACTAGAACCTCGCATTCCATGGGCAAGGCTCCTGATAAGCTGATGCTGACGGCTGTAGCGCGGGGGTTGGGTTCAGCCCTCTGGGTCAAGCGCGAGGCTTCGGATATCCGAGCTGAGCCGGAGGCAAAGAGTGTGCGCTAATAAGCTTTGTTCATGAAGCTCAATGTCTTCTCGGACACGTCCGGTTTTGGATAGCAATGCCGTTGCCATTCAATGGTCTTTCATTTATTTCCGCTCTCCATCTCGAGCGTTGCCAAAGTCCCTGTGTTACCATTGTGAGCCTTCGGTACCCCCGTCGGTAGCACTAAGGAGCTTCATGGTAGAACCAAATCTCGTCACTTGGCGAGGACCCCGAGATGTGGTGGATGCCGCACTCGGCGCCTACCGCAGTATAAGCGATACCGTCCTCCCCGATGGGCTGACCATTATTTCTCGTGACACCTTGAGCTGACGTTGAAGGATTCCGTTAGTGTTGGCAGTCGCTTTTTTTTTTTTTTTTTTTTTTTTTTTTTCACGTTGTGCTTCTGTCTTCTGTCTAGTTGCGCTGATCATGTTGAGGTTAAATCGCAGCGCGGGTTGTGCAAGACAGCTAGCTGCACAGATTCGACAGTTGACCGATAGGTAAACCGAGCTATCGGGGTCCTACTACACTTCGTGGATAGCGACGCCGCACAACAGTGCTTAAGCGCAATGCACCACGCCGTTTGTTCGGACGGACGATAACGGCCAAAGGGACCGGCAGGTGGTGAGATTCGGGAGGCCGAGGTGACCCCGATGAGACTGTAGCAACGGCACAGCAGCGACCACGCTCCTCTGTTCTGTCGACGGTCAATATGATCCTATGACGCACAGGCAGGATGTGCAGAGACAAATTCGACGTGCGTTCGAAGCAGGATTCATTGGATCCCATCGGTTCAAGGCCGTACCGCAATAAATCTGCATGCCTTCGGCGGATTCGGGTGGGCAACTTCGGAGAATATTGAGCTCCCGCGCGCCCGACCCGCAACTTCGGTCCCGGAGATAGGGGCGAGAGCAACGATGTCGCCCGTCAACGTTGAACAACTGAGCTCCAAAGAACCGCAGCAGATTCGGGTACTAGCCGGCCTTACAGCTCTGTCCGTATTTCGACCAACAGCACACTCGTGCCGGATACTGCATCAGAGCTGCATTTTTCTGGTGCCGAGATGCTCGGTTAGGATTCACGCGATGTGGAGAGGAACCATATATGTAGGGGTGTTGCCTTTAATACTGTGGCGATGGAATGATTCTTCTCGATTAACTCGGGTGACTGGAGTTGCTTCATGTTGTCGCCTGACCTGGCAGAGCATACCCTTGATATTTGAAGAGCGACCCTGCAATCATCCTCGTACCGTGGCACCCCTAATGAATATCGGCAATGGCACACCCGGCGTCATGGGACACAGCGCGTCCGAGTTGACGTCCTCCGATGCCGTTGAAGCGCTCAAGGTTATCCAGGGAATTATCGACCCGTTTTTCCTTAACAGCGATTTGCAAGAGAGACCCGCAATCTCGACATGTGAGTTGAGTCCGGTCCCCAAGTTCAAGAAGTTTGGGAGGCGCGATGATGAGGTTGTGAATGGAGGCAAGACAAATGTAAGCCAGGAAGGTGATATAGGTGGAATGGAGGAACCTACACCAGACGGTCCAACCCCGACTGTCCATGCCCCGGATACCGAAGTCACCCACAGCCGGGACGATACCATCAACACAGCCAGCACAACGGAGCCTAACCTATCACCAACTGTCATCGCAAACGGTAGCAAGCTGCGCCCCCCTAGTAACACTGAAGGAGGACCTCCTGACCCTAAGCAAGACCGCCTCCGCCACCTCACTGACACCATCAATCGCAACATTGGCCAGCTCTCCACAACCGACGATGCTGGCCTTCGCGTCAAGACGGCAACGGCTGCTCTGGAGCTGGCCAACGCGGTCCGGCCACCTTCCGACACCATCATGAGCTGGTTCGCGACCATGTCAGTCGTGTCCGCGGTGCGGCTGTTCCAGCATTGGGGCGCGTTTGAAGCAATCCCGCCCGGCCCGGGGGAGAGCATCACATACGCCGAGCTTGCGCGACGTATTGATGCCGACGAAGGCCTCGTCGGTATGGCCCCTCTCCTCTGCCATCATTCCCCAATAACTAACCCACCCGCCAAAAATAACAACAGTGCGCATCGCTTCCATGCTCACCTCCGCCCATATCCTCTCGCACAACGCGCCCTCCCCAACTACCGCCAGCAGTAACGGCAGCAGTAACGGCAGCAGTAGTAGCACCGGCACCGGCAGCAGCAGCACCATCTCTCACACCCCGATTTCCCTCCTCCTCCTGCCTCCCTCCCCGCTCTCGGCAATGTTCCGCCTCCTCTACACCAACATCCTCGCCGTCTCGCCCCACCTGCCCGCCTACTTCTCCTGCTACGGCCGCGCTGAGCCCCGCGGGCCCAACCACATCCCCACCTCGTTCCTCGCCGGCCGCCCGGAGCTGGACTACTTCTCCCTTCTGCAGCGCGACCCGCCCGCCCTGCGCAACTTCATACAGGCCATGGCCGTCAGCCACGCGCGGGTGCCGGTCGTGGGGATGTATCCCCGAGACGGGGTGGAGCAGGCGATTGCGCTGGGGCAGAGGCAAAGACGGGAGGTGGTGTGGGTGGACATCGGCGGGGGGGGTGGGCATGTGCTGAAGCTGTGGAGGAGGGCTGTGCCGGGGTTGAGGGCGGTAGGGTGTGTGGTGCAGGATTTGGAGGAGGTGATTGCGGAGGCGGCGGGGCAGGAGGATGAAGAGCTGGAGGGGGTGAGGTGGGTGGGGATGGACTTCTTCAAGGAGGCGCCTGTCCGAGGTACGTTTTCTCGCTTGGTAGGGAAGCCATAAGCCGGCGATGAGCTGGCTCGCCCTTGGTTGGGAGCTGACCACGGCGGACTGTGCAGGAGCACTCATTTACTACCTCCGCCACATCCTCCGTGACTACTCCGACCCCGTCGCGACCACCATCCTACGCAACGTGGCTAGGGCCATGGACAACAACAGCCGCGTGTTGATCTCGGAGCAGCTCAACCCGGATACGGACGCGGGCCCGCTGCCGCTGTATGCCGCCTTCAAGGACTTTTCGATGCTCGCCGTAGGAGGCAAGGAGCGCTCGCTCAAGCAGTTTGCGGCCGTCGCTGACGCCGCGGGGTTGCGCGTATCGGGAGTTTTCCAGGACGAAGGGACGCTGCATGCCGTTGTTGAGCTGGCGCTTAAGGATGGCGTTGACGGGGGGCCAAGTGCGGTTGAAGGGAGTGTCCATGGGGAGAGGAGCGACGGGTCTAGCGAGGCCCGCTTGTCCTGATAGTGGAAGCATGCTAAGGGGTGTGCTGGGCGAATGGAAGAGATTACAAGATGATCATCCATGACGGAGCAGAAGACTATATGGAGAGTACGTTAGCACGGCTATCTACCAACATGTATGTATCGGTATATTACAAATAGTACAGTATCTTATTAAGATGCTAGCAAATGAAGCTTGTCATTTTATTCCAATCACAACTGAAGATTCTGAACGGGAATGAGAATTGTCAGGTGTCTCGTCTTCTCGCGTCAAATTGCTTGCTTCGCTATATCCAGATGCGGAACCACCGCTCAGTACACACGCTACACGAGAACAAGACGTTCCAAAGATCAATGCATCAATTTATATACCAGAATTGAACAAGAAAACCACGGCTATGCATCAAGTAATCTATGTACAGTCAAAGTATGCTGATTCATGCACCATCCCCACCCCTTACAGGCACTGAGAGTACCACTGGTTCTGGGCAGTGCAGGTCCAGGGGCTCTCGCACTGAGTCGGGCCGCTGTAGCCCTGGCCGCCGCACTGGCCCCAATGGGGCACCGTCTGGCCGCCGGTGGGGCCGGTGCCGGCCTGGGTCGTCGACGAGACGGGGGGACGGACGGTGGAGCTGGGGGTGCCCGGGTTGCTGCTGCCGCCGTCCTCGAGACCGGCAAGGGTGGAGCCGATGGGGCCGAAACGGATGTTGGAGAAGACGACGTTGGAGTCGGGCGCCTCGGCCTCGACCTCGGCGGGAACGCCAGAGGTGGTCGGGCACTCGCCGCGCTCGGCACCCGGCTGGCCGGCGGCGTCGACCGGGTAGGTCGAGTCGAGCCAGAGCATGTTGGCGTGGTGGTCATCCCAGATGGACATGACGAGCACCATGTTCTTCATGTCCTCGCCCATCTGGACCATGCCGCCCTTCCTGTTGAAGTCATCGATGTCGCCAAAGGCGGCCTTCTGCACGTCGCAGAACTCCTGGGTGATCGAGTTGCCCGGGATGCCAGCGATCCGCGACTCGGAGTTGGGGATGACCTGGCCGTCCTGGGCGTAGAAGCGCTTGATCTCGGAGAGCTGGCCGGCGTCGTCGGTAAGGAACTGGGTGACGACCGTGATCTTCCTGGTGGTATCGACCGTCTTGCCCTCGCCGTAGAAGGTCGTGTCGCCCATGCGGTACGTGTTGAAGTCGCACCCGTCAGCGTCACAGGTGCCGCCATAGCGGTCCGCGCTGTAGGTGCCACCGCACGAGTCGCCCTCGCACATGTGCTGGCCGAGCTGGGTGCACGGATGGGGGGTGAAAGCGGTCGAGATCCGGTTGGCCTCCCAGATGTCCATCTCAGAGCAGCACGTACCCATGGTGCCCACGCCAGCATTAGGGTCGTTGCTCGAGCCGTTCCAGCCCTCAATGTTGGCAATGCCGTTGATGAACTTGATGTCACGCGGGCACTGAGCATCACAGTAGCCGGTGCCGTACTTGGCGCCAGCCTTGTTGCCAGAGTACTTGGAGAGACCACCATCCTGGTCCATGGAGACGAAGTACAGGGCACCGTTGAGGCCGCAGCCGAGGTTGGACACATCGACATCGAAAGTGAACTCGTTGCCGAGCAGGTTGAACACTGTTGATTCGTTAACCTAGGCCCCATGCGGTCGGCGTCAGGCGGAAGAAAAACTTACTCTGATACTTGGTCTCGGACTCCATCAGGTATGTGCGCGAGCCGACGTTGGTGGCGTGCTGGCCCTCGGTGACGAACCTGAGGCTCAGCGAGTCGCCGCTCGTGGTGATGCCGTAGGTGGCAGAGTATTCGGCGCCATCAACGCAGCACTCGGAGGCGCAAGATTCGCCCGTGTTGCAGATCGACTCATCCCACTGGTTACCGCTGTAGCAGTTGTCGGTACTCGACGTCGAGTGCGTCCACCGCCAGTTGGCGTCGATGACGATGGAACCCGAGACGTTCGTGCAGCTACCTCCAGCCGTGCACCTAGACCACGACAGGGAAGGGTGCGTCTCGGTGGTGAGACTGCACGCCTCCTGAGCGGCTGCGGACGCCACGAGGGCGGCGAGGGTCGCAAACTTCTTGGCGTACATGGCGAAGAACTGGAAGAGCCGGCTTGTCCTAAGCTAACACACTGGCGTGATTGAGGATGAGGGTTGCGAGATCAAGACCGGCCGTCCCAGCCCTGGGCATCTCCCATTATATAGCCAGCCTCCTCTCTCGCACCGCCAGCACCAGAGAATCAGCCGTCACGGCCTGACGGGAAGGCCCTCCACCCGGTGGCATTGTTCGCCACCAAGCGGATGTAATGAAGACGGCTCCCGGGCCGTCAACTCTCGAGCAGGGTGTCCCAGCTCGCGCACCTACCCATGGCGGATAGGGCATAGCGTTGCCTCGCGGCTGGGGCGACGGAAGAGGAGAAGGAAAAAGGGGGTCACGACGGTTGAGGCAGTCTCTGCGGGGTGGACGCAAGGCGAGGCCGAAGTCATGTCGCTTGCCCGTCCCGGTTATGCCCTCGGCGGTAGATGGTGGGCCGAGGGAGAGTCACGATGGGGAAGCGCGTGTCTCGTTTGGCGGCGACAGAGCCCAACCCGTCGATAACGGCCGGGGATCTAGGGCGACGATGTCACATCGTTCCTGGTACGGCGGAGGCTTGGCTAAGCACGGACAGAGTAGATTAAAGTTGCTGGAGGGAGCGCAAGGGACAGCTGCCGCTCATTGGAGGGGTTGTGTGATGTGGCTGCCGGGGTTTCACGGAGGCCATGCGCCGAGTGCGATTTGGGGAAGAGCATACACGGATATCTGGTGCCTGGTGATGGGCCTGATGGCGGGTAGCGGGTTGCGCATCCCAGAGACAAGCGTGCAAGGCAGTGGGCTCCGAAGGACCGCTTGTGGTTGTCCTCCAATCTTTGGGAAAGGGCACGCCGTGACACCGCGGCTAGTGTGCACGTACACGCCACAGCCCAACTTCGCACCATTCGCAGAAAGCTGGGGAAGAAGCCGCATCCCCCGGCTCCCCAGTCCCCACAGTCGCGAGACCCAGCTCCTCACCCCCGCACTTTTCATCCAGATCCTGATCCGCATGGCCCGAGGTTCCAGAATTCTGGGTGAAGGAAACATGTTCTCGTCGTCGAAACGAAAGATGCTAGGATCAACTTTGATCGAGGCTGTTTAATCCACCCGTTCATCCCATGTCGTCGGTTGATGTTCCAGATCTGAGGCTCAAAAAAATCAATTTCTTTCCAGGCGACCGGGACGCTCGATAACCGGGAAATCAGTTGTCGTCGCATTTTGCCGATATTGCGGGCGTCATGCTTGTGTCTCTTTTCTGTCGCTGTTCGCTGTCGATCGACGGGGATAGAGGGCAAGCGCAACATCAGATTCCGCCACATCCGAAACGGGAATAGGGCCGGCCCACCACACTTCTGCTCGGCAGCTTCTCGCTTTGTCAACGGCGAGCCTTCCGGACTTTGACTTGGCCTAACTTGGTTTCTCGGACCTTGTCAACACCCTAACCCGAGTCCGGTCGGCTAGCGGAATCAACAACCGTGGATGAAGCCCATCGGAGATTCTCGTTTTCTAACATTCCTTCCTTTCTTTTTCCCGCCTCTAACTAGCCCTGCCATTACCGCTTCATGACTCAGCCCACCAACTAACTCTACCTCGATGAGCACGTGAAACTGAGTGTAAGAAAGAAATGAAAAGGAAAGGAAACCAATGTAAAAAGAGGGCATGAAAGGATGGGGGACTTTCTCAGCGCCGATCTGTTGGAGCTGAGGGCAGCCTTCTGTCTCTTTTGGTCTATCAGCCTCACGCCGCACTCGCGATCGAGAAAGCTGCCAGAATGAGGCAACACGACATCGCTAGGCCGTGACTAGGAAGCCTCCGTCAAGTGGATCCGGTTCGGCTGCTCGAAGTCGGCCGCTGCGAGCCTCGAAGGTGGCGGGACGAGCAACCGACAACATTTCCCGGTACAGCCAGACAAGCTTCGAGTCCTGTAACTTGGTCTAATTATATCGTTCGATGTAGGACCAATCTCGAGTTTAGAAGCGACAGACGGGCCGAGGCCCGCGTTGAAACAAACAACAGCCTTGTATGCATCCAACGCGCGAGAGCTCGAGCCGCTCTCCCATCGATTGCATACAAGAGGCGAGATATGAAATCATGCCGCACAAGGCGGGTGGAAGAAAGCCTAATATTTGCTCCCGGGATGCCATGCCGAATGCAACCAGGCCACTGGATACTAATTACCGCGGGCGTTGCACTTTCTGCTTCCTCGTCGTTTTCCGGAACCGAGTGCCGCAGCTCGATAGGTGGGTAGAACGGGACGTTGATGAACCATCCCCGACCCCCACGCTTAGCGAAGGAACCATCCACTTCACCCAGTGCTGACTTTGTTGCACTAGCCTTCTCCGATACGTTGTCCCCCTTCCGCAGGCCCGTCTCAAATGAAAGGCCCCCACGCCTGTCCATGCCTACATGATCCTACCGCAATATGATGTATTCCAGCTTTCCGCTATCTTTAGAACGACACATTCATAACATCTCTTGTCGTGGCAAACCATCAAACCAAGCTGGGCTCTGAAAGAACCCGTTTTGGCGCTGTTCTGCCACAGTGTTCTTGCCTACCACTCGGTTCTGGCGTGGTCAGCACCTTTGTCTCGTCACCCACTGCCGCATCAAGAAGGCCGCTCTATGTTCGCACCCAAAGAAATTTTAGCCATCTTTGTCCATAAAATTTTGCGTGGTACTCCCCAAGCCTGTGACTGATCAACAATCAGTTCAGTTGCTTTACTGGGACAGGCTGTAATTATAGAGCAGAGAAGCAATCGCTATAAGGGGCTGCGCGTGGACGAGTCATTCAAGCATAAGTTATACTCATTTCGCAAGGCTTAATTATTTCCTCATAACTAATTAAGCAAGCCCCCTGATATAGCCCTCATCCAGGCAGACCTTCGCACTCTACGCTCTCTCGTAACCATGCCCGTGCTTCTACAGAGATGTAGCGAATCCGTAGAGCGCCATACGAACGAAACTGGTCTGCAGAGTGATACGAATTCGGCCATGATTCCCGCCGCCGTCTTGTTCCCGGTTCTCGTCATGATATTGCTAACCAAAGCTGCGTTGAATTTGCGAGCGTTTTCAATCGACAAGCTAAACTGATGTCCCATGGCCAGACGGTCGCGCCCTACTGGGAGATAGTCGTGCAGGGACGGAGACGCGAGTACCCGGGTACATCCCTCCAAGCTCCACAGAGCCCCCAGTTAATTAATGGCCATGAAGGAGCCGTACAATCGGAGAAAGGCTTAGGCCCCGAGAACGAGCGTTCCAGCCCCACGACCAAGAGGAGGAAGGTAGCGGGCATCAGAGGGCTGCCCGGCTTCATCTCAGATTCAGGTTCAAGTGCCAGTGGGCTTACAGACCCAGAGGAACTTTCCTTTAGCGGCCGCCACGTATCACACGACAGCGCTTCTGCTGTCGATCTGCACCCTGAAGAGAGGCCGTCTAACAAGCTGCAGGCTGAAGTCAACAGAGTTGTTTAAATACCCTGGGTACATCGAGGTGAGGACTGTCCTGTGAGAACCATTTTTCTCACCTTTGAGTGCTAACGAGCAAAATCGAATGGGCCGTGTAGCAATAAATTCGCCTGTGAACTTAGTGCCTCCATCAAAGTTTGCTATTTGTTAAATCCATCAAATTCAATATTTTACATGTTACCGAAAATGACAATGTCATTTTCTAAGGACTTGTGTTGTGTGTATATCTGGGAAAGGAGCAGCAGCTCAAGAAGATGAAGAAGTCACCATGCCTCATTTGACGAGATATATACAATATCCCCAGAGATCTTCGTGACTGGAGGATCAAACCCACCTAGTAATTAGCATGCGTTTTCGATCATAAGACGGATGCGCACTATAATCGTGGCCGGGAGCTAGCACGCAATAGACACCCCTTCCCCAACTCTTTGTGACATTGAATACCAGTAATCTTGATCCATCCGTTCTCCGAAAAAACCAGTAATATCGATCCTTAATAGTCTACAATACAAGCGGCAAGAGGGTATACGTGAGAGACCCTAATCCATGCCATACAACTAACCCTCTTCGCAGCGGCTGACACCCAGCCCTCCCTTCTTAGAGCAACCCGGCTATTTTGTTACCCGACCAGACGCATATCTGATCTAGGTGATAACCCCAGAATCCAGGAGAAATAACTTTTTTTCGCCGGGTCCCTTTCCCGACGCCAATAACTCGCGCCATACCAGGTCATACATTCCACCTGGTAAAATTCCGACTGGAAATTGTCCTACTCACTCCTTCTAGCCCCGATGAGGGGAATCGCTCTTGATCAACGCCGTCATCGCGAGCCGGCGCGACTTGCGGGGCGTGGCAGAGGTCGAGCTATCGCCGCCACCGCCACAAGTCAACGAGGACGATTCCCGCTTAGCCCTTGACGGACTGCCACCGTTTCCCTTGCCACTCACCTAGAACGGCCGGGCATCGTTGGCGTGCAGGTTCCTGATCCAGCGGGGCAGCTTGCGGTCGCGCTCGTACATGAAGCCGCAGTTGTTGCACAGCGACTGTGCGTCATTGTTAGTAAAATAGGAATCAGGTCGGTTGACAGCTGGGTCGCCAAGTACTCACCCTCGGCCCGTACGGTCCGGGCCTGACCGCCCACACGCTCGTGCCCCAGACCCGACAGTGGGTACACCGCCAAGTCATGCGCTCCGCCTCGGTCAGCGTCCCGCCGCCGCCGTAACCGCCCGCATCCCCCGACGGCGTGCCCCTCCCACCGGGCGTGCCCGACCTGCCAGCAGGCGACAGGCTCCTAAAGCGACTCCTCTTCTTCCTGCTCCGTTCCCCGCGGCCCATTCTCTCCTCCTCCTGCTCAATCAGCCCGCTAAACGCAAACCCCATCGGCACCCCGCCGGCCAACCCAGTATTACTACTAAACCGCGCCGTCTCCCGCCGCAGCCGTCGGATCTGCCTCTCGCGGTCCCCCTCCCGCTTCTCGATCTCCTCCTTGCTCAGCGTCTCCAGCTTCGGTTCCCAGTCCTCCGCCAGATGCTCCGGGTCGTAGCGCCAGCCGGCGCCCTCGCCGCCGGCCGTGAGAGCCGCGTCGTTGGGGAATTCGGCCCCGCCCGCCGCCCCGCCGCCGCCACCAAGCGCTGCCCAGCCCGCGACCAGCCCGCCTGACTCGCACGCCTCCTTCTTGAGCTTCAGCACGGCCTCGTAGATGGCGTGGGTCATGGCCGGCACCCACTCGCCGTGCAGGCCCAGATCGGCGCACGTCTGCTTGGCAAAGATCTCAGCGGTGCCAGGGGGGTGCAAGAGCGACCACTCGAACTTATCCGTGTAGACCTGCGATGAGAGGTTGATGTTTAGGTTGATGATGCAGCGGTACGTGTCGTCGGCGCTGAAGTCGTCGTCGCCGTCATTGCTGTTGTTGTTGGGGAGGGGCGTCGCAGCGGCCGTCACGTCGCCGTGGGCCGTCTGTACCACGGCCGGCGTGGCCGGCCCCGCGAACCGGGATGGGGTAGAGGGCATCACGCTGCCCATGGGGGTGTCGGCTCTGGATGCGGCGTTGGGTGCTGGGGTGGCGGCATCGAGGTGGGAGGTGGGGGCCTTGGGCGGCTCGGGACCGCTCGTGCGGTTGGTGTGCGAGTGGAAGAGGGGGTGCAGGGCGACGCCGGCATATTCCTCCAGCTGGGTCCGTATCTGCTTGCTGATCTCGGCAATGGTCGCGGCGCGGTTGGGGAGGTCGAGGTCCTGCACCAGCTGGGTCGCGAACTGGTCTGTTGTGATTAAGCTCTCGTGGAGGTTCCACAGGAAGGAGTCGCGGAGGCGGTATGGTACCGTTAACTCCTGGGGCTTGTAGAACGGGTGGTTGGGATCCACGGGCCCTTGGATCGGCATAGGCACTTGCGGGGTGAAGGCAGGGATGTCGAGGTCGATTCGGATGGGGATCAGGGTGAGCGGGAGGCAGGCCTGAACGTAGTTTTGGGCATCGGACCGGTTGAGCCGCATCTTGCCCATCCAGTCCCGCCAGATTCCTTGCACCTCGACGGGTTCTGATGTGTCCTTGCCGACCTTTTCGCTCGGGTCGACCTTGGTGGCGCTGTCGTCGCGGCGCAGGCTGCGCAGGCCGGTAGGCCGGCGGCGACCATCATCGTCATCGTCATCGTAGTCATCATAGCCGTCCTCGGCGTAATTTATGATGGTGGTGCCCCGCTTGGTGGTGCGCGCGAGGGGGTTGGAGGGAGCGGCGCTTGGGAGGACGGGCTGCAGGAGGGCATTGTTGTACGTGCGCAATCTCGGGGGATAAGACGACAGTATCGCCTGCTGCGACTCGGATCGCGCCGTCATGGTGGAATCGGGAATGCTGCTCGTCAGGCGCGGGCTATCTCATATCGGCGGGGGCACTTGGAGCGCGCCGAGTCGAAAAGAGGGTCGCTGCTAGGGCCGAGTCGCTCAACGCAGGTGCGACAGCAAGGAGCGCAGGCTGTCGAAGCGATCACGGGATTGATGGGGTAATTGACAAGAAGAGGTGGCGTCCGGGCGTCGAAGCCAGAAATTGTGGGATTTTAGCAATCACGACGCGAAACTTTGGCACCTTGCTTTGTTTCGCGAAATTATTCTTAGGGAACACTTTCCCTCGGATGCTCGCACGCAGTCAAAACGCGACGCATCGCAATGTGGGTCACCAAGGACAAACCGAGTTAGCGCAGGGCAGGGGGTTTGAGATATTATGTAATCTGAGCCATCAAACTGGCTCCGACCTGTGCGCCTCATCAAGCTGATGCTGTAATTCCACAGTACTCATGTACTGTGGAAGTACTGTACACCAAGTGTTCTCTAGCATGCCATTTGCCTGGCTGAACCCGAAGCTCTATGGTCACCAAAAATTGACAGCCATGAATTACACAAGATTGTTTGGTGAATGCATTCTTGTGCACTTGATGGACCATCCCCCAATCCCATCGCGTTTGTTGCTCAGAGCACAAAACACTGAACACCAAGCCAGTCCATCAACTCGTTGCCGCTCTCCTTTCTTTTGTGACCGTGGTTAGCAGAAACGACAGCTTCTCTACCAACATTCTTGGCCTCGGACGCCTCAGCCGCATAGGCTTTGCCATTCCCACCCACCTGTCCGCCCTTGTCCGCCGAAGTTTTCGTCTTCCTACCGTCATTAACCACCCTCGCCACGCGGCTCCCAACTCGGCCACGCACGCCGTCGTCCCTATGATATCCCGCTCTCTATTCCTCCATCTACTTCTTCAGCCCGTCATCCCTCCTCATACACCCTTCTGGATTCTCAAGAATCTTCACAATCTTCATATCTCACCCCTTCGTCGCCACTACCTTCTTCTCTGCAACCTCCCTCTCCTTTGCTCTTTCCCTCGCTTTCTCCCTCTCCAGCACCCACCCTGTCGACAACACCTTGAATCACCTCCCATCCGTACAATTCTTCCACACCAACCTCCCCCCCCCCCCGCCGCCCCCCCTTTTCTTCAGCTCCGCCCTTGTAATCAAATCCTCATAGTTCCGCGCCACCGACTAGACGGTGTGGTAGCCTAGGACGGGCACATGTCGGACCCCGGACCCCGTCAGAAACTCCTCCACCGCGGGCGGGTGCCAGCGCCTGGAGCGCTCGACATCGAACAAGGTGAAGATGAGGATCCTGTGCTCGCCGCGGGGGCAACCGTGGGTTCCCCCGGACGCTTGCGCCGACCAGCTCACCCTGGACGGCGACGCTCTCGTCGATCTACGGCAGGGCGGTGTGCAGCGGCGCGGCGAGCGCGGCTGCCCAGTAGGCGTACTGTTGGGGGGCGGACCTGAGGTGGACGAGGTGCGGGAGGAGGCCGGCGTTGCGGGAGCAGAGCCCCAGGCGCCCCTTCTGGTGCCGGGCATGCTGGAGGAGGTGGTTGTCCCTACCGTTGGAAGGCGGTTGTGGGGGGAGCGTGGGGTAGTAGCGCGAGTCGGAGCGGGCGAAGTAGATTGTTATGCTTGCGCCGTCCATCTTGACGGATTCTTGAAAGACAAAAGTGCGGTATTTCGGCTTAGTGAAAAGGTTGGAGCAGTTCTGCATCCGCTCTATGCCCGGCTTGAGGATGAACCTGGAGTATTTGGGAAAGGCGGCCTGCGAGAGGCCGGAATGGTTGGTCTTTGGGTCGCCGAGCTTATCGTTGGGGTATTCCCTCTTCCTGACGCCGAGAGCGTTACTGAAATCGACATTACGGAGGAATTCGTCGAATTGGTCGTCGGTGTGAGTAGAGCTGCGCTCCCAGCGAAGCTCGGCGATCTTTCAATGTGTGGCAGGTCCCGGAGGCGGAAGATATGTCCCTGGGAGATGATCCTTTTTTCGCTTCGATCTGTCCAAAGCGGCGTGCCCACGCGGTAGCCGTCTTCGCCGTCAAATGTTGATCATGCCTCCGACTTCGGAAAGGAGATTACCAAAGTCGGCGAACCTGAAGCGAGCAGGGAGAAAGGAGTCAACTTCCAGAAAGATTCCGAGGTCACCTGCGCTGAAGTCTTTGGTCCTATAGACAACCACCTTATAGCCGTCGATATTGATGACTTTATGTGTGCGGTTGAGGAAGGTCGTAGATGCGATACAGCGGACAGTGACCAGGTTGCCCCTGTGGTTCTCAACCTCCGGCTCGGCCGCAGTTTCTCCACTAGGAGGGAGAGTCGCGTTAGCATCCGTAATGGTTCCTCGAGCTAGATACGTAGGTTTGGTGTACTAAATTGGGTAGGCGAGGCCGCTGGTGCCATCTCGATGCCGCCAGCAGTGTTTGACGAAGAAAAGTTGAACAGCCCTGTCTCCAGGAACCTAAAGAGTATCTGTGTGATTGCGATTCTTGAAATGATAATGTATAGTAGAGTGCCCAGTTCATGAGCTGATTATATATCTGACGAAGGATATTTGGCTCGAGGCAGTCCAAGTGAGGAAGAAATCGAAGGTACCTAGGCGGTGACTCACGAGTTGGAAATAAAGGGAAGAAAAAGGAAAGAAAATCTCTTGAGCAGCTGATAGCAGCAATTCGGTAGCCTATAAATGAGGGTCGGCAGATATCGCGCTTGCAGACCCGCGGATGTGGAAAACTAGCGGGAAGTGGAAGAAAAAGGCAAGTAATTAGTGTTGAATACCCAGTATCCGCAAATAAGATATTCCCCGAGTCATTTTCTGACACTGTTAATTGCCCAAATCAAAGAAAATGTTAGCCTATAAACTCGGAACGCTCAGGCGGTCTGATCCTTGAGTGACGTTTAGATCCTTCAGTTCGAGTTGTCTCTCTGCCAACCCTAGTTGCGCAACTCTCAGTCATAAGACGTGAAAAGAAAACGAACCAAGGACCTGGCGACCTTTTAAGAAGGAGCGGCAAGAATTGTTCGGATGGTTGGGAGAAGGCCAATGTGATTGATAGACCTCGCTAAATCAACGTTAAACTAGCCACCTTGCTCGCGAGGCAAAGTATTGATGTGATACGATGCTCCCTCTGCTCTTAGTTTGCCACTTCATTGGCTCGTGGGTTATGATGGTTGCGATAATGAGGCCTCAGGAACATCCTTTCCTCCCCGAATCATCTTAATAGACTTGCTTCTACCCAGGGGTCTCAACCACAGCAATCTCGACCCAAAGAGGTACGTGATCACTCAGCCCTCTTTCCTGAGGCGTATCCAGAATTCCCGTTCCTAGAACCCTGCCAGCTTTCCACAGTGCCTTCGACACTAAGATCAAATCCACCCTGTCACAGCTACTCCCCCACTCTCTGGTCCGGGGATAATACGTATACCTCTTCTCCTTACCGTGGATAGCCCGGAACACGTCCACCGCATCCAGACACTTCCCGTCTCTCTCCGCGCCCTCTACATACGCCCCGGCTCGCCTGTTATCCTCCTCTCCAAAGAACTTCACATTAAAATCCGCCCTGTTTGCACAATGCCGCCTGGGCCAAGTCCGCAAATTCGGATACCCATCCAACACCCCCCTGGCAACGTTCAGGTCCCCCGCCACTACGACCTGGAACCCCTTCCCCTCCAGCGCAAGGCACTCGTCCCTCAGCCTGGAATGGAACGTCACCTTCCAATCATGTCTCGTCCCCACCACCTCCCCGCTAGCCGGATCACGGTACGCCGCGCCGGTCCCGTTGACAGCGTACACGTTCACCAGCGCTAGCCCCTCCCCCCGGGCCGTCTTCCTCATCTCCACGACGGCAACCCGCCCCTCCAGGTCCCACTCCACCCCCCTCACGCAAACCGCCCACTCCCTGGCAAAGTCCCTGCGCAGGATCGTCCCCACCCCGTAGAGCTTCCCCCCGAAACCCCTGGCGTTGTACCGATCCCGTGGGAGGACTGCGTGCAGAGTGTAGGCGTGACTGTCATTGCCGTCGCCGCTGTTGAGGGACGATTGGAGGGTGGAGAGGACGGCCTTGGCGTTGCTCCCGGGGGGAATCTTGAGTTCTTGCAGGAAGAGGGCCTCGGGGAAGTCGTGGCGGGAGAGGAAGGCTCGGACGCTGTTGGGATTGTTACCATTGTTGTTGCTGTTGCTGGTGTTGGCATTTGGGATGGCGGTGGTGGTGGCGGTAGCTGCAGCCAAGGGCTTGAAGAAGGTGGTTATTTTGTGAGATGGGGAGGGGAGATACGGGTCGATTCCGTTGATGTTCCATGAAAAGATTCGTATTGAGCGGGGGGGTCGTATGGAGTCTGGTTTCGGGTTGTGAGAGCTGGATGATGGCGGCGTCGATTCGAGAGCCGTGGGTCGCAGCTTTCGGCGCTTGGTTGGCGGGGGGCTTATCTCACGATCCATCTGTGATACCCTCAAGCCGAAATTGTCAGGGCTTACTTACCAGGTAGGTATAAGATGTCAAAGTGGCATTGTTATTCCAAGTCCCGGATGCCTCTAAGGTGTCTACGCTGATGACGTCACTCATTGGGTGAAGGCATTGTTTAGACTGCTCAACACATACAATTTATCACATATGGCCTTGAAAAGATATGGAGCCTGAGTGTAACCGCTTTGTCATTCTAAGTCGCTGTTTTCCTCAGTTGTAGTTTCAACCCATAGTCAATCTCAGAGCTAACTAGCAATACCTGGGGGAACGAGCCAAGATCCATGTCAAGCTGGCTACCTAGTCAACCGAAGAACCGCATCATCCCAGCGATAAACATTAACACTGAGCCACCCGGTCGCCCGTCGGAAAAGCGACCTCGTACTGCAACGTCAACCTGACGCTCTTCCCGGCATTCAGTATCACGTCCCACGACACCTCCCCGGCCTTCTTCAGCATCGCAGTTGCCATTCCCCAGTCCTTCTCATCCTTGCCGTCCTTCCCAGGCACGCCCGTGGCGACTACTTTGCCCCCGGATAGCCCCGCCGGGTGAAGAATATCCACCTTGAGCTTCTCATCCTCCGACACAGGCACCTGGTCTAGCACCGTGATGCTAACCGGCCTAACCGCCGTCGCCCGGGTGTTGACGAGGGTAATCGTCCGGGTATAAACCGCGTTATCGCCCTTGGTGAAGACGCCCGTGGTGCTCCTCGTCACATCCGGCTTGGGATAGGCGATCTTGATGGCCGGATCGATGCCCAACGGCATGCTGAAGCTATCGCCGGCGCTGCAGCGCGGAAGGGTGGAGCGGCCCATAAAGGTGCCGTCTAGCGTGAGGCCCGTCGGGCCACGGAGGAGAGTGAGCTTGCTCATGTTGCGTAGACGTGCCTTGAGGTAAGCGGCGGGCTTGTACTTTGCCACGACGGTGCGGGAGAATACAACGTTAGAAAAAGAGATGCGCGCGACACGCTGCTTAGAGGTCGTCGAGCTGGGCTTGAGCGTCTTGAGGCTGGGTAGATCGTAAGTCGCCGTGAGACCCGTCTCCTCGAATGACGAATCTTGGAAGGTGACTTCTGGGGTTGGCTCCAGCATTGTTTGGCTGTCATCTTCGTCGTCTCCGTCGGCAGCGCCCGGGCCGTAGTAGTCTGCCGGCCCTTGGGACGGCTCTGAGAAGTGGGCCCGGTTCGTCTGGGGGGCAGGAATTTTGTGGCTCGAGAGGGTAGTAAAGGATGTCGATTTCTTTGTTTTCGAAGCACTCTGGACCGTTTCTCCTCTCCTGTCAGTAGCAGTGTTTGCCCCAAAGAGACCGCCGGTAGGAGCCATGTTCGCATTGTTGGCAAACAGGCCGCCGGAAGGGTGACTTTGGGACTGTGGAGCCCCGAATAGAGTCGCCGCGGCTTGCGAGGAAGTGTTTCCAGCATTCTTACTGCCAAATGTTGCTGGTGCGTGCGGGTCCATCATAGACTGCGCGGGAGCCTTAGAGACGTTGGCTGACGAGAACGAGTCACCAACTCCAAAGAGATTTGCCCGAGGCTTCTGCTGGACTAGCGCGTTTTGGGTTGCATGGTAGATCTCCTTCTTGGCTCGTTCCTCTCGGCTGTGCGCGATGTCAAGTCCATCCCACGGGCCGCCCCGGCCGGCGAGCTTGAGGCGCCACGGCACGAGGCTGGGAACGTCATCTTGCAGTCCTGAGAAGTTGGCTTGTGAGGTACTTAGGATGACCCTACTGTTCGACCAGGTCTCCGATGTCATGTTCGTCAACTGGGCATCGAAGCTCAGCGTCGCCGTGTTCGTCGTGGTCGAAAGGGCCAAGTCGTAGCTCGGTGACCAGAATGCCGACGAAGTAACGTAGGACAGAGAGAGGTCGCAAGTCAAACTGACCGCCTCGTCTGCTGGACCCGTTTCCTTCTCCGAGACAACTTTGACGTCGGTAGAGCTGGCGACGGAGTCCCGGCGAGAGGACCCGGGAGTGAAGCTCGCGGCATCGAGCGTGATGCGGACGCTGTAGCAGCAGCGGGGCCAGAATCGCTCCCGTTCCTTGCGGATGCGAGCCTTTTCCTTTTGGCGCTCCTGATCGCGCCGCCGCTGCTTCTCCTGCAACTTGGCCTTAGCCTTCTTGGCCTTGGCCTTAGCCTTCGAGGCCTTCTTTGCTTCCTTCGCATCGAGTTTACACAGCCGCAGCTCCTCACTCCGCAACTTCGTGATCTCCTTGGTTAGCTCGCGGTCACGGGCGGTGCCTTCCATGTGGTCCTTGAAGACCTTCTCGCGCTCGGTGCGGTACGTCTCCACACTCGCCTCGATGTCGGTGCTTGGCTTCTCGCCCAGCGACTTGCCGAAGCCATCGAGAATCTTCAACCGGCTCTCAGCGCTGGCGATGACCTCCTTAGCGCGCTTCTGCTCGTCACCCAAGACCGCCAACTTCTCGCGGACCTCCTCTAAGGCATTGTTAACCTTCTTCTCCTCCTCCCTGTCCTCGTCATCAGATTCGTCCTTGTCGGATTCAGAGTCAGAGTCGGGATAGATCTCCTGGAAGATGTCGCGGTTTGGCAAGAGCTCGACGGTCATGTCAGTGATGGTGGCCGAGCCGGTTCCCTCCACCTTGATAGAATGCTCATCGGCGGTCGGAGTCACGCCGATGACCGTGATTTCGTTGGCGCCCGGCTAGGCGGTTGTTAGCGTGGGAAAAACGGGGGAGGTTTGAGTTCTTGGCGGCATACCTTTAGGGCAACATTTTTGATATCTCGAATAACTTGGGCTCGGGTTGGGAAGAGCGTGACAGAGCGGGTGGGCAAGTCGCGAACGTGGAACTCCTGCTTCTGAGGGCCGTCCATTGTTCTTGCAAATGACGTCTGATCTGTCGGAGCTTGGCTTGGGTGCAGGAAGGAGGCAGAGAAGACGGCAGCCCTTGGCTGGATCGAAGATACGGAGAGGGAAGGAGGGGGTAGGAAGAGCCCAGGTCTACTTATACCCAGGGACCAAGCAAGAATAACAGTTCTAGCTCGAGCTGAAGGAGCGCCAAGTCCATGGAGGACTGAGGACGATGCTTGTACGAGTGTGGTGTTTGGTGACTGGCGCCTCGCAATTAAACGGCAACCTCCGCCAATGAACGGTGTCGAGAGACCTTGGTCCTGGTGCCTACGGATACAGAAATATCAGTCACTCTGGGTGATTTATTATACAGCAGTGACTCAGAAGCTGGACGGCTGACAGAGAACCGTATTGACTAATCAGCGCGGCTTGAGTTTGCAGGGATCTGCGGCGCACTGCCTGTTCAACCTGTTCAACGCTTAACCTTATTGCTCAGCGGCGGGCGCAGTTGGAGAACCTGCAATTCTGCCTTGCGCACGTGGTCAGAGCTCCCACTGTGCGTTGCAAACACCACATCAGCCCCACTTTTTTGGGCTCTCCCCCCCTTTTTGTCAAAATCGAGGCGGTTTGGCCCATCGACTCAAAGCTACCCTCCTTTGCCCAGCCCGCGCAAGACGTGCGCGTCTAGGAAGACCACATCAATATATACTATTGACCTTGTAGAATTCGAATATTCCTTCATATTGATGGCGCGCGTGATACGCGTTAATATTTTGATAGATATAGAAAAGTACCTCTTTCTTCAGATGTTTTACACAATCTTGGCGAATCTTGGCAGATATTTGAAAAAAAAATGTCCTCCTTTTCTATATCTACCAAAATCTCGACGCGTATTACGCGCGCCATCAATCTGAAGGAAGATTCAGATTCTACTGATTCGATTGTATATAGCTATATAGCGTTCTTATACGCGCATGTCTTGCGCGTGTTGTTCAAAAGGAATATTGTTTTGGCCGAAAGGCCTGATCTGGCCTCCAAAATCCAACCAAAGGGGGGTGGGGGAGCTGCCTCGAGCTCGCCCCACTGTCGTGGTGCTTGCAATACACAGCAGAAACGCGGGGCTTTAGCCAAGCTTTCGATGCCCCACAACTGCTTGTCACATCGACCCTCAATGCCAGCCCCCTCGATATGACGAAATGCCTCGTCTGATACATCGAACCTCGCACAATAATTGACGATTTCTCGCTATTTTTTTTCTCTTTCTCTCTCTTTTTTTCCTAATTGATGTGCTTCAATGTTATCGTCGCCTATGAATTAAGTTCGCGTTACGCCGGATCCCATTATTCATTCCTCAGCCCGCCCCTCTCGATCCTCTGAGGACTACAGTAATTATTCCCACCGGCGTTTCACCATCATGGACCCTCAATCTCACTCATCCGCCTCCGCGCCGCCCTACGGACCTCAGCCACCGCATCCCGGCCCTTCAGAATTCAATCACGGCCCTCCCCCTCCCGGCACTTTCAATCCTACCCTCCCCTACCGTCCCCATTCAGACGCCGCCGTCCAAAGCGCCAGTTACTACCCCCCCGGTCCCCCTTCCGAAGGCATCTCACCGTACCACACCGGGCCAGGCCTGCCGCCAGCCTCAGCCCAACAGCAGCAACAGCAGCAACCTCCATCATCGTCCTCCGCAAACCCAGCGCATACCAGCAAACCTCCCATGGACCCTTTCCCTCCCCTCACCCACGCCCCGCCCATCCCCATCCCCGACCCAACTCCCCGGCCCCTCCATACAAATTCCCTCCCCCACCCCGCAGCACCTACAACGGTGATGGCCCCACCGACCACATCATCCTCCGCGATCGGCTATCATAATACAGCGACGAGCACAAGCCTCAGCGGCGCCCGTGCCGGCGCCGAGGCCGCGCTGCGCGAATACATGAACCTGCAGCGGCAACGGACCATGGTCAACGGGATTGTTGGGGGGGGAGCTGGAGGGGGGATGGTGAACGGGAGCGGTGGCAAGTTTGGCAGGGAGGCTGCGGACGTGGAGGAGCGGTTGCGGGCACAGGCCGGGGTCGTGCTGGGGCGGTTGAGGGGACTGAGAGTTGATGTTGGGGCGGTGGTCGGGGAAGGGGAAGGGCAGAGGTGGAGGAGATTTTTGGTTGGCGGGATTGTGTAAGTTTCTCTCTTCCTCCTACCCCTCCCCCCCCCCCCCCCCCCCTTTTTTTTTTTTCCTCCTTGCTGTTAATTTGGATGGGCTGGTTGGGTTAGTGTAGAGGAGAGAGGCGGTGGGGTATTGGGCATTGTAAAGGTGACAACTACTGACAGACAACCCACTCCAAGCGCGTCCGTTATCCCAATGGTCAAAGCGCTCTTCCGCCGACCTAGGCACGATGACGAGTCGTCTAACGACACGGAGTATGCGTTCAAGAAGAGCAAGGGCCTCATCGCGCGGATCCTGGCGGCGACGCGCCGCCCGGGGATTGCTTCCGTTGCCTTCTTTGTGTTCGCCGTGCTCTATGTGTTTCAGAACGAGGTCTCGGTGCGCGTAGGCAGGTCCGTTCAGAAGCGGCTGAGGAGGTTGACGGCTAAGATTGAGAACGGGAGTGAGAGTATTACCGAGGCGGATATGAAGTTGCTGAAGGGGTGGAGGTGGAGAGTTCTGATGTGGACGAGTTGATGATATGTCGATGTTTCGGTGAGCGACGAGCGACGAGCGACGAGTGACGAGTGATGATGATATGACACGGCTTTCTTGGCTACTTTGATGCCTGGAGAGGGCACGATACGATCTATGCGGTTTGCATTTCTCAAAGTCCGACTCGATGGAATCTAATGCCTCGCTTCCCCTGCTTTTGACCGGCTGGCGATTCCTTGTCCAACTCGAGAGTTATGAAGCTGCCTGCGCTAACGATTAAATGAAAACCAACTTACCCGATCTAAATAGGGCTGCTGGCTGACGAGCCGCTAGTACTGCCAGGCAACTCCGCCGCCGCCATTGTACTGCAGGACTGCTTCGCCAGGCGTGATAACTATCGTACTTGACTCGAAGGTGGTTTAGTTATTGCACTTGTAGCCATTACGGCACCAGCCGTGTCTATTGTCTGCTCACACAGCTCTTTTAGTAAGACGGTTCGCATGAAACTGACGGTATCAGCTCCGACCTCTCCCCGTAACCCCGTCTTGGTGACTTCCCGAGTCGGGTTATCAAAGTCAAAGGCGAGCGTTGAGAACCGCTTCAATTCTAGTCGAGTGGGCCCGGATCATGATGGCCAAAATGAGCCCCTTTTTCGAAAATAAGCAATGCTGTCTTTGCCTCTTACATTTTTATGCTGCCACTCCTCCCGACCACTAGAAGCTTAAGAAGGTCGTTCCCTGCCCTCCAAAGTCTTTGTCAATTTATGTGAGCCTCGCGCACCCCATCTCCTGTGAACGCTCCCTCTTCCGATTCTGCATGCTTCGAATTCTTCAGCGAGCCTCCGTGACAAAAATGCTAAGCGCCAGTATAGAATCGTAATTAACCAAAGATATTCAATTTGGCAGGAGCTGACTGACTTGTGGCAGAAGCTCGATATATCTCAATTGCAAATGCGAGGGTATGATGGGGTGCCAAAGTCGGTTAATGATGATATAATTACGGGCCGTTTTCTCTGCCACGGATATGAAATTTAGATGTTAGCGCTGATAGTAGTCATGTTTCTATGAGTACGTTAACTGAAATAATACTTTCTGTGAAGAGTTCTCGTGCGGTACTACGGTATACCCTCCTCTGTTGCATGTGTAAACCGGGACATGCCATCACCGAGCGTCTTTTCTCTATAATTCCTAACACTTTAACTGTCTCCCTTACGCAGCCCCCACACCTTCAGCTTCCGCGGGGACTGCTATCCCATACTTTGCGTAGTCAAACTCCTCCAGGCTACGGAGCTGCTCCGCCCAGCCATCGTCGATCTCGCCGGTCTGGTGGTCATCACCGATAGGAACTAAACCCGTCCGTCCCGCTAGCACCTCCTTTTCACGGCCGGCCATGTGCTCGGCCAGCTCCGGGTGCGGCACCCACACTACGCGCATGCCCGCCCGCCGCCCCGCCTCGACGCCGGGCACGCTGTCCTCGAACACCAAACATTCAGCCGGCGTGATCTTTGTCTGACCCTCAGGCAGCGAGGCGTTGATCGCCTCCAGCGCGATCAGGAACATGTCAGGCGCCGGCTTGCCGCGCCCGCGGCCGAGGGCCAGCATGCGGGGGTCGTCGGCTAGCACGCGCCGGTGTTCGGGGATCAGGCCCAGGAATTCACGCGTGGCGGGGCGCACCGTCTTGCGCGCATAGTTACGGCTCTCGCTGCTCGAGGCGAGTGCCACCTCGACGGCGGGTAGGCGGACCAGCGTCTCGAGCAGGCGGACGGCGCCCGGGAGTGGCTCACAGAGCGGGAAGAGGTTTTCCTGTTCGATCTCCTGCTCGCGGCGGAACTGCTCGCGTGGGATGGGCAGCTGCGCCCAGTTGTGGAAGACGTCGCCGTTGCTCGACCCGGGCACGCCCATCAGCTGCGCTTTTAGGGACCAAGGCAGGGCCGGCCGGCCGTGCCGCTGTAGTACGTTGTCAGCGCACTGTTTGTAGATGTCTTCGGTGTTGATGAGCAGGCCGTCAAGGTCGAAAATACACGCCCTGATGGCGGGGAAACTGATTGAGCGACGTTAGATATTACTGAGTAATGCAGGAAAATTGTTACGAGACTGGATTGCATTCCTCCCCCCTCCCCCCCTTTTTTTATTTTTTATTTTTTTTACGTAGTGCTTATGGGTGTCCATACCTTTGGGTTGGTGCCATCGTTTTGTAATTTTGTTGTGGGTACTGTTTGTTGTCAACAGGGGCTCTTCGAGTTTGAAAGCAGCTCAACAGGATCCCACAGTCAGGAGCGGCCACCTGATTTATAAGGGAAGAGTATCGCAGTATCACATGACCTCTCAGATATTCATATGCGGGAGGCCAAAAGGGGAGAAGATCCATTAATCAATCAAGTTATTAGGTATTTTTGTAAACTCGCCAAAACACGGCGTCATGAGATGAAGTTTCAATTCCTCGGGGTATTCCGTGTAACGGTATCACCCTTCGCTCCCACACTGCTATATCCTGATTCCATTCTTCACCACAGCCACGTCTCCGTATCGCGGGCAGAAGAAGGTTCCATGCGAATTTATCATGGCCATATGTGATGTGCTTGTGTTTAGCCAGTCCTTGGGGATGAAGAAATGCCGGGTCACTGCTCCCGTTCGGTCTCGCATATTCCAGGTGCAGAGCCAGCAGTCATGGTCGAGAAATGCGATGCTCGTCTTGTACACTCCGAGAAGGTGCTTGACGTGCCCGGCTACGTTGGGCGCACAACGGCTCTCCGTGGGCCGGGAAACTCTTCCTTGCAATAGCGTCAGGGCGTTTAGAAATTCGATGTGAAGACCACCGTGGGAAAGGCAGGACATGACCGAGCTGCCGTCATTAGGGAGGGTTGTGTAGAGAATTGAGTGCTTGTCAGGAGTAACGGAGGCCCAAGGCACGCATCTGCTCTGATCATGGTTGTGTATACGAGACTTCGACTGGGCCAATGGTTCAGAATTGGCGCTGGGTGCGGTCCGGCTCGACGATGCCTCTTCTATAGCTGTGGTCTGCAGCACGTCTAGTGTCGGCCACCTGTGGCATCGCACCGCATCTGGGCCGATCCAGACCAACACATCACTCTGAGATGGGTGTTGAATCCATCGGCCGCTCTGACGGTCCGTCCACTCGCGTGTCTGGACCCGCTTCTTGGCCTTGAGATCCCAGACGTGGTCAGCCGGCAGGGTCGAGATGAGGACAAACTGTTCGCCGGCTTAACCTCCTTCAAGCTCCACATCATGAGCCACCCTGGGCTGGCACAAGGCCGAGTCACACCCCCTGGCATGAAGCCTCGAGTCACAGCCATCCTTTGGGAAGATGAAGGCACGATATGCTTTCAGGTGGATGCAAGAGGCATTTGCGTTGCCAGAAGGGAAGATAATCACATGATTAATGGCACTAAGCTCCTCATTGTTGCGGGCATTACAAGGGGACGAAGAGACAGCATCCTGAAGTCGGAAAAGATACGACATGTGGTGAAGATTGGGCCAATGCATCTCAAAGGTGTTTGGATTCCGTTCGACCGGGCCCTCGAGTTTGCGAATAGGGAAAAAATTACCGAGCTTCTTTATCCCCTTTTCGCCCACAACATCGGCGATTTGTTGTATCAACCCGTCAACAATGCAACATCGCAAGCCATTCAGGTTGGAAACACAGCTAGCAAGTCCCAGATACCATCAATTACCGGCTCACAATTGGTTCATCATTCATCTCATATGTTTCCTGGCCTCGTCGACCCACCGAAGTTGGAATCGAACAAGCCCGAGTTTTCTGGATTCACAGTCTACCCAACCCCACCAAATAGCGGCTCCAGTATTATGAGAGGTATGATCCATTCGGATTTGTTTGCATGGAATGAATGCAAGAAAGCTACTCCTCCCTCTCGGGGTCCATCTGTCGGCCATTATACACCTCCTTCGCCTCCAGCATTCTCCGATTCATTCCCTGCGCATCCACAATCGTTCAGCCCAAAGGTCTCCGCTGCAACAGGCGGAAATACCCCATTTGTCACACCAGGCAATTCAACTGATAACAACCCGAGACTGCCTTACGAGATGCCACGTACAAGTCTATCACCAAGCCTTCCGCATCCCAGGCCTACACAATACAATCCGGCTACTCTGCCTCCGGAACCCAGTCACATCAGCGAGACAGACACTCTCTCTACCGACGTTACGACGGATTACAGCACCTCTTCGGGGGAGGATGAAATTCTGCTTACAAGGGGCGATCAGAAAAGGGCACTGCTCAAGCGACTGATGCGATTCTTTTATCGAATTATTTTGTCCCCTCCATCCCCCTCGGTGTACGTGAGGACTCACGGACACGCAGAAGCACCAAGTTCTTCCTCGGCTTTAGGATCCGGGGCAGCATCTCAAGGAACTCAAAATGCCTCCGCTAGCTCCTCGTCAAATAGGGGCACCTCTCGCAAGAGACAACGAGGCGGCGCGGATAACGATGGGGATGCCGATGACGGCGGGGACAACAAGAGACTACGAACTTCAATGGTTGACACACTACCGGAGGTTCCGCCGCCCAGGCTTGCATGCCCCTTCTTCAAAAACAATCAGGCCAAATACAAGATGTGGAGGCCCTGTCCGGGCCCGGGTTGGACTACCGTCCACCGTATAAAGGAACACATATATCGAAAGCATGTTCTCCCAATACGTTGTCCTCGATGTCACCAAGTCTTTGAGACAGATCGTCTCAAGGACGAGCACATCTCTCAAGCAGAGCGTTGTGTACAGGCCGAAGAAGATAGCCCGCCTGAAGGCATTGATGCTGACAAGGAGAGGCTCCTTCGCTCCCGTAAGGGCAAGAACAAGGAAGCTTCCGAGGCCGAGAAGTGGAACGACATGTATCTGATCCTGTTTCCCGAGGCCGATCCAACGCGTCTTCCTAGCCCCTGTAAGTTCGATTCCCCGCGTTGGTACTGTAACAATCAAGAGTCCAAGGCTGAATTTGCCACAGACTACGAATACTCCTCCGCCGAAACCGCCACTCCAGGATCTCCAATGGGCGAGTTTGCCCGCTATGAGCAGTTCCTCCGCCGAGAACTCCCTGGTCGCGTCAGACAAGAACTCGAAACTCGAATCGAGGAACGGCTCGACCCCATCGAGGAAAGTTTGCGCGGAGAATTGGTTGAGATTGTCCGCGACATGCAGTTGCAACTCTTTGAGCTTTACAAGGCCTCACGGAATCGGGCATCTGGCGACGCGGGACCTGTGTCAGAACCCCCGGAGGGAGATGTAGTCCAAAAGGAACAGCTGGGCGAGGATATGGGTCAACTTGAGGCTTTTGCCCAACCGCCGTTCGTCGATACCCAATATTTTATGCCTTTTGACAACTTCGATGGGCAAATCTGGGACACTTCCGCATTAGACTCTCATACATTGTGGGGCTGGGACTCTGGGTACGGCTCCCTCCCAGCGGACTCATTGCAGGATGGGCAGTGTTTAGACGGTTGCGGACAGGATTTGGAGATGGAACAGATTGATGAGCCGTGGGACGCCAACTGAGCTTTAGGTTAACAGCTGATGGTGGTTTATGAGACGAGTCTGGGCGCCCGCGCCCTGACAGGACCGACGTAACCTTGCTCACGTTTGCTCATCCTTAACACCGCTTTCGCCAATGCTGTGTCGTGGTAGGTTTAGTTGGGAATTGCTTTAACTCTCGCCAGGTGGATCCAGAATCGGTCCCATATAAAGATGGCCAAAATAAGTCCCCCTTTTGGGGTGCGCCGGCGTCTGTTTCTTGTTCTGCACGTTGTAGGCCCTGGATCATCTGGCATCTGGGGCGGATGGGGCAAGAGCCGCTATAGTACTTCTCCTGGTCGACAATAAACTTTGCCCGCGACCTGTACGCGATCCTCCGATCCTGACTAACGCAGGTACTTGACCAAGAAGACACCGTCATCTCGGGCATGGATACTGCGATATGAAGGTTTTGCTAAACTCTGCTGGGATATGAATCTACAGCAGTCGTGGCCTCGGCGACTTATCTGACTCTCAGACATGAAACTCGCCGAGCGGAGGGACCTACTCACAGGTTCCGTTGTGGTGATACTGGGGGGCCGTCTCATAAGTATTTTCAGCGTTGATACCGTTGATCTAAGCAGAGAAACGTGTACGTCGATCTTCGTTTGAGGCACGAGGCTCTCCTCCCTCTCTCTCTGATACTCTCAATAATATTGCCTAATTTAACGCCAATAATGCCGTTTTGTGTAAGATAGGCGAGCTTTTACACTTCATCCTCATGTTCTTCAATGCGGAACATGAACTCCTCAATAATTACCCTGGCGGTATTCATGGTGCCCCTGAAGGCTCGTTCTATCGACAGGCAGTTAGAACAACCACCCTTCCCTGGTCCGGGGTAGACGCCTGCTTAGTTATGGTACTACGCCCGTAGAATCAACAAGTATAGGCCAGCAATCGCAAAGCTGACCCGTAGCGCCTAACAATGGGCAGCGCAAAGCTGATTTGTGAGGTTGGAAGTCCGGATAGGGACCTTGGTCTCTAGCTTCGTATATCTAGCAATGATGCTCTAAATGCCCTCAAGGATCCCAGCCACGGTACCGAATGTCTGGCAATCATTGACAGCCACCTGCGAATGCGTGAGACACTAGGCTTGAACCACCTGAGACCTTCAGGCTTACTTGAAGGAGCAGTTTCACCACCATACAGGGGATGGTGGCATGACCGGGATCGGACTGGACCGCCATCTTGACCCCCTGCTTGAGCTTGTCAAGCCAGCCGACCATCTTGTCGGGTATGTCGGGCACCAGCACTTTCTCTCCAGTTTTGCTAGTACAGAGAACCCATTGTTCTTGGCGCATTCCTCTTTGTTCCGGACCATCGGGGCAATCTCAGGGCCTTGAAGTTACGCATCGCTGCGAATGATTCTGAGTTCGTCCTTGTCATCCCCTGCTGAGGCTTTGAAGGCCACGTCCAAAGGCTCGGGATCGTGACTTGTTGTATCGTAGTATTCTATCAGTAATTAATTAGCTCCCAACATTATGGGCTAGAAAAACTTACATTTCCAGATTCAGGGCCTACCTTTGTTGGGATTCGATGTAACTGATCTAAAATATAGAGGGAGAGCAATTACCTGGGAACCTCTGAGTTCCTACAGTGTAACCACTACGTTGCGTCTCAGCCGTCCATACATCGCAATCAGCACCGCTGCCCCCCCCCCCCCTGCCATAGCTCAACCCCATCTCATACAACTCCTTGCATCGCGATCGCGCACATACTCGACCGCGACACCAACGTCCCCCGCAACTAAATGATTTGGATTTGTCCACCCCGGACCAAGCAGAGTCCCTGCGCATATTTTGGCGTGACAAACATATGCGCCCGCCCGCAGCCCGCCCTCTCGCTCCGCCAGAAGGCTCACACTCGTTGCCGAATTTCGCGCCATGGGGCCCGGTCGATGACGGTATATGCATAGGTCGAAACGTCTACCAAATTACGCATCATTAACCCTGATTCCATATTGTACCTTAACGTTTTAGTCAAGGAGTATATTAAAGAAGTCGGAGACGGAAGAGGGTACGTTCAACAGGAGATAAGAATGCATGGTGGCCCATCGCACCCGAGAGGGGCCCTGCCAAAGCTGGTCGTGTCGTAAGGGCGGATTCGAGGGTCGGGGATGAGGACTAAAGAAGGTCTTAGCCGGATTAACCATACCCCGGTAAGATGGATATCGGGGGTACAGTTCATTAATTACGTGAAGATTGTGGCTGTGATGCAGTGCTATCGCTGTTGGTCCAGCTGATATCCAGCGGCTCCATTCCGAGGCTGCGGCCAAAAAAAGGTGAATTCTCCAGATCGGCTACGAAGAATATGATTCTACTCTCGCAAAAGCCCTTCCAAAAAAAAAATCGTACGTTATTAGGAGCGTATTCAAATGCACCTAGCGCGTTATATTTGTGGGCACTCTTCATTAGAGGTTCGAGCCGATATCTGCCCAGACAAAGATCCCGGTTTTGTTGGGCATTGCTTTTGTAACCCCTACTAATGAACCGCTGTTGAAATTCCTGGAGATGGATGAGGAGTACTTGGACTATAAGATTCTTCCTACACCGCTTTACCCAAAATAGGGTGTGCCGGTTCTTCTACTCCTATGTACACAGGAAAACCGTACTGTATAGGCCGGGCGAAAAACCTATATCAACGAGTAATAGAAAACAATAGTAGTAGATGCCAGTTAGTTGCAAAAGAGAGAAAGGTCTTATATAAGGCCTTGAAGGCCATTAGTCTTCGACTTCGGACTCGTCCTCCACCTCCTCCTCTTCTTCGGCCTCTCCGGCCTCCAGCTCTAGCCGTCGGGCTAGGTTGTATTCCATCAAGCGGCCCAAATTCATCAGCCAGCCCAAAACCTTCCTCAATAGCCTTAGGTTCCGAGAGCCTCGGTCCTGTAATACAAGGCTAAGGTCCCGGTGGGTTCGAATTTCTGTCCTTGGCCAGGTTCTAGGCTTCGGTGGTATTGGACACCATACAACGAGGTGCTCTACCGTCTCCCGATTCTCCCCACAGCTGCAGTAGGGAGTAGGGAGGTCCCGGTACTTGGACTATATTAGTAAAAATTTTTATGACAATGATTAGACTGTCTCAACAACGGTAGCGAATTTGGAATCATAGTTAATTAGGTAACAAGATAGACGAGACGGGCCAGACCACGACAACAAATTGGGTCCCTGCGGTCAAACAAGGTCAAAACAACTTGTGACGATAGAGTTTCCTCTGCTCAGAGGGAGATCACCTTGCACACAGGACAAAACACACAACTGAGCGCGCAATTGAATGTAAAAAGGGTGATGACATTGTGTTTCTTGTCCTGTCGACAGGACGGCCCAGACGGGCTTACTTAATTATACTGCGACGATGAGAAAAAATCAGTCCCCGAGATCCAGCGAATGATACGCTTCTTCCTTGATGGTCTCCCTGTGATTAAACGGAGCCACTATCCTGGGGATAATCTTCCCCAACCCAATAATTGGATGGCATAATGCTGGTCGGCGAAGCTCTCTTGCTCCAAGAGGGTACTAGTTCCTATACTAAAATGTGCTAGTGCAGAACCCTACATGTTTCCATACTGAAATGTGGTAGCGCGGAACCTTGCATGTGTAGGAATCCTTCTGTCCCAGGATGTCGAGCTACGGCATGTACTAATTAGGCCTAGGGAGCGAAGCGTGGTTAATTATACAGGAATTCGGATATTGCCAAGCCAGCACCTCATTGATGGGGAACTTCCATTAACCATGGTGCCTGTTCATCAGACATTCAACTCCGGATCCTCATTTCGTATCTCGACGAACCACA
Organism: Madurella mycetomatis; assembly: GCA_022530565.1. NCBI lineage: Eukaryota > Fungi > Ascomycota > Sordariomycetes > Sordariales > Madurella > Madurella mycetomatis. The sequence goes on along the minus strand of JAJTVB010000003.1, from coordinate 4,364,484 downwards.
GCAGCAAGGGCAGCTACAGCGCTATGAGAGCCAGGATCCTAAAAAGCTTGGTCTCTGGCTCATTGGGGAGCTCTGGGTGCCTCTAAGTGATGGAGTTGCAATGGTCGACACTATAACGGCCAAGAACCCAGGACAACCAGGTCCTGTTCTCTTCAGGGAGACTATCAAATCTCCAAGATAAGAAAGTCGGTTACTACAAAAGACGCTTGGCGAACGCCAATGTTCTGTGTTAAGTCTTCCGTTGAGGTAACGAATACTACCTCAACACAACAGTCCCGTACCCTTTTGGTTGCCGTATATCGCGTTTGATATTGTCGATGGACAGACCGGAAGCATTAGCACCAAGAGAAACAGTATAAAGACAGTAGACCCCCCTCTCAGAAGCAGAATCCTGTTGGGAGACATTAGCCAAATCATTGAGACAAACCCACTCCCAGTCGCCATCGACATGCATCTAAGCGGCCCAGTCCAGCTTCTCCTCGTTGCCCTAGCTGCAACTCAGTCCTCGGCCTCGCCTCTGGCCGCTCCCACCTCCAACAGCAAACTCGAAGTTGCAGTCCGTACCTCGGATACCGTCGTGGAGAAGCGCAGCTATTCACACTCGTGCCGGGACTGCGTCATTGGAGGCGCTGCCGATAACCCTATGTTGAGATGCATGTGTCGCAGAACGAATGACTTGTATTCTCAGGCTCAGTTGGCTCTGAACACCTGCCTCGCCAACCGCAACGGACGCTTGGTGTGGTCACCTAAGTCCGTAACTGCCCTTGCGTCCTCCAGTCGAGCCCTCGTTGTTTGCTAATTCTGGAATCCCTTTTTCTAGTGGGAACTTTGGGCGCAGTTGCAGAAATTTTGCCGTGGATGGAGAATTTTTCCTTGCTACGTGCGGCGGGCCTGGAAACACAGTGATTCGTTCTAGTATTTCCACGTGTGAGTCTATTATCTATGGCCTTGGCCTCTTTTTGTGCGCTGTCTGGAAGTGTCCAGTCTAACAAGGATCCCCGTTTAGATGGGCGCATCAACAACTTCGACGGTCGGCTTTCGTGTTGAGTGCCGGATACGGTTCCGGGCTGTATCCTCTGATTACGGGCCTAGACCTGCTGGGATGTTGTCTTGGTAGCTGAATCCTAATGGCAGGTTTTTGCTCCCTTGATCCTCAAGCAAGAGCCGTACCGGCGCGTATCGCTGGACAGGGCCTATAGTTCCCGTATTTCGCTGCATAATTGCCACTTGCCATAGTCTTGAAATTCCTGCACATACTTACATACTTAGCAGGGGGAAAGGGTGTGTTTAATATTACCTACTAGACCGTATGGCCTAGCACTTGCAATACTGATATGTTGGCAACATGACAGAGCGCAGCTGGGCACCACAATAACCCCCTCAAAACTTATGGTGCATGGCTGGTACCAGCATAGAAGCTATTGCTAGCGCTGGGAGATACAGTTAGAGTAGTTACAATATGACTAATACTCTTCTTCCCCAGTACTACTTAGTCACAGTACCATAATTTTAGGATAACTTACCTAGTGATACCTGGTTCCCGAGCCTGCGGGGGGGGGGGGGGGGGGGGGGGGAAGGGCAGGACCATTGATTAGATACTGTAGATTAGATAGGGAGGTTCTTGCCCCACACTCTGGATAGATATCCAGGGTAGACTCAGCTATCTCCCACAACAACGAACAATCAACATATTGTCAGAATCCCAAAACGGAAACCGGCTCCCGTTATGGGAACTTCGGGGATCGTGATTCATAAGGGCGTTCGCCCCACACATATTCAATTCAATGGAACTCCCCTCGTACGGTCTCTTCTGTATCACCTACGTACCTAAGCGAGATGGTACTAGTAATGTAAATGCGATGGCTAACTTTAGTATCTCCTCTGTAATAGGCTGTTGAGGGTAAGGGTGATTTCAGAATGCAGCACGATTAGGTATGCTATAGCCTAGGTAGTAGTAGGGATCTAGGTGGTTACTTAGGTACGTACTTAATTATTACGTACTACTACCAGACTGCTGTCAAGTGTTGAGGTACTTTATTGTCTGGCCAAGGAGAACGAAGAGCCCGGAGATTGATAGCAGAATCATTACATAGATCTCCCTATGTATTTAAAGTCTTTGACAGTACTCAAGGCCCAGCTTTCATGAATGTCTGACTTCTTGGAACCTGGCCGCGGGGCAATCCCGCGTCTCTGCTCATTATAACCCATTTATTTCGCCTTCACAACGCCGTCGTCATCGTCATCGTCGTCGTCGTCCTCCTCCTCCTCTTCTTCTTCCTCTTCCTCTTCGTCCTCGTCGTGTTCTGCTATATATCTTTCGTCCCCCGCCTCTTCCGCCGCGGCATTTCCCATTGCAGTATTCATTTCAACGTCCTGCTCTCCCGGCACTGTTGCGGCGCCAGCCTTCCGTCTCCCGAGGATTTCCATCTCGCGGTTCAAGTCCTCCGGACAAAACATCTTGCACAAGGTGGTCATGTCCTCATATACGCTACATGGCACTCTGTCAACAGCAGCTTCTGGCAGAAGAGAGGGTGGGGAGAGGAGGAAGAAGAAGGAAAGAGAGCACTCAGCCACAAAGTGCTAGGATCTCGCTTCACATACACTTGTCTCTGGGTTGAGCCCGGGACATGAATGGTGTTTCCGATGTTGTACGGTAATGAGTAAAGCAGGTTGCGGGCACCCCAGTCCTCCACTGGAAACGTGGTCTGCATCAACAATCCCAGAAGTTGCCACACCCGCCTTATATAGCAAATGCGTCTGCGACTACATACCCGGCTCAGACACTGGAAAGTGTAGCTTGTAGTTCTTGATATAAGCGGGCTCACTTAATCTGTGTCTTGGAGCCCGCCAATTCCCCGTATCATACTCATTATGGCCGTAAAAGGAGCAGACATCAAATATGAAGGCCTCTCCGGTACTCATATCCATGGCTGTATTGCCATCCCAACAATCTCCATGGACGAGGCTTGGTTTCAGCACCCGTCCATCTGACTGCAGGGGTAGCAAGAGTCGAGGGACAACTTTGTCAATGGTCAACCTGGACACGACATCGAATTCAGGCCATTGGAGAATGGGTGACGCGAGTTCGATGATACGGCCCAGGTGACGGGAAAAGACGGCACACCACGAGTTGTCGGAACTTGCCGTGTGGGGAACGACCCCAGCCGGGGGCAATTTCCCTTGGGCGTCAACTGGTGCCCAGTAGCGCCCACTTGGTCAGACTTTGCAACGGACATGACAATATACGCCTTCATCTCAATGACTTTGAACTTGGGTGAAATCGTACCATCTTGATGCCAAATCCATCCGCGCAGTGGTTCCAACACGAGTCATCCCATTGGTCGACAGCTTGGATAATCTTGGCGTGACAGGTGGCAATGTGGAATCCAAATTTGCCCGTTGGCGAGATGGAATGCCTGTGGAGGTCGGCGAGCCTCTTCGCGAGCTTTGGCGGTTCTGCGGGCTGTTTTGATGGCGGTGGTGAGTATCTTCAGCATGGAGGTTGGGACGGGGCTTTTTAGCGGATGTGGGTGGCCGTGACAAACCTGCTGTCCAATTTCCCGAAACTCGACAAGGAGGAAATATGTACCAGCGTACTTTTCAAACTCGCCCCAGGCATATGGCTTGGGGACGAACCCTGGCGACACGGCATCAATGGCCTTGAGAGATTCAAACTCGCCCTCGCACATCTGCTTTCCAATATCGCCGAGTCTTGGCACGACCTGGGATCACAATGGTGTCAGCCGGCATTCATCGGGGGTAAACGAGGGAAGAAAAGATTCAGAATAAAATAATAGGGGTTAGGAAAGCAAAAAATGGCAAGGACAGGAATGCTTTGCCTTGAGGAAATAGTTTTGAACTGCGCCATTGGGCAGTCTAATGACCAACTTGGCTGTCTGTCCCCATAGCGACTCCCCAAAGCGTTGAGCGTCTAGGAGAACCGAACCGGGTATTGGGAATGCTATCGACGTGAGCTTTTTCAAGCAGGGAGGAGAACATTGGACTGGGCACTATTACCTTTGATTACACTGTCGTCGACCTCGAAGCTGCCTTGCGCGACCGGAAGGGGGAGGGGCTCTGTCGGCCTCCGCTCGATCGCCGCCTGGGTTCCCCCAATCCTGATGTTCGGTCCAGAATCAACCACTGCAGCTGTCGTCGACATTTTGACCATACAGTACTGGATCAGGAGGACTTGTCTCGGCGGAGGCGGCGGCTAGGAGTAGCGTTATCACTCATTTAACCAGAGACGGCAAGGAGGCATGAAGCGCCCGGGAAATCCCGTCAGCGCCGCTTCCATGCGTCCGGTCCGGTTGCAGACTGCCTCACCTAATTACCGCACAAATCTAAGCGCTCATGAATGGTGTGGCGCTTGCAACACTCCCAATCAAGCAAAATCAGGCTACACTGGCTTACTTTACGAGCCTGCCGACAGCCAAGCCTGCGCACACCGCCGGATAATTCTGGCTCCGATGACAGCTCAAGGCGCCTCACGCGGGGCTGCGAAAGAACCACACCCACATGGGAGCATCGAACCTCGTTGCGTCGCAAGGCTAGTACTACGGCGTTTGAAGCTGAGGGCCGCAATCTTTGTCCGATCGCACCTAGTCATGGTAGTATTGTTCTGGCGACGTGGCTTGGGGCACCAAAAGAGCCGATTTAGCCACATAAATTTGTTGGTTCGAGCCAACATCCAGCTGCGATTTCCAGTCAAACGTCTCTCGGGCCGCCGTACCCCTCCATTGGCCTTCTGGCCAACATTAGGCACCTCGGTGTTAACAAACGCACTGCGGGTCCACGGTTGGTTACTGGGATGGACTACTCTCAGGCTTTGGCCATCAGGTCAGAGCTCCACTTAACAACCACTTCCCGGTCTGCCCTCTCCGTTCTCCTGCCTCGCCGACCGACCGACGTGGATCTCCTCGGTTTATACGCCGTCATCGACCCCAGGGAACCCGTTGCCGATATCATATTCGTTCATGGACTCGGGGGGTCCGCATTCAGAACGTGGTCATGGCAAAGGAATCCCGAGAACTTCTGGCCCACGTGGCTATCTCATGACGAACACCTCGGACGCTGCAGAGTCCTCACCTTCGGCTATAATTCTAGCTTCAAGGGTGACGCCCAGGGCCTAGATGTTATCGATTTTGCCAAGGACTTGCTCCTGCAGATGCTCAACTTCTCCGATGGTCTTGGAAAAGGCAGGCCCATCCTGTTCGTTGCCCACTCAATGGGCGGCCTTGTGGTCAAGAAAGCATACACCTTAGGCAAGCAGGACAAGCGGTTCGCCAGCCTCATGTCCAGCGTGGCGGGCATCATCTTTCTCGCCACCCCCCACCGAGGATCCCAGTATGCAAAGACACTGAACAACATCCTTGCGGCGACGCCTATTGTAGCTCCGCCCAAGACATATATCGCTGCGCTGGAGCGGCAGTCACCAGCTATTCAAGACATTAACGAGGTGTTTGGTCACCAGTGCGAGGGTTTGGCGCTTGTATCCTTCTACGAGACGTTGCCAACGAGGCTGACTTTTGCGAAGCTGATCGTGCGTATAGCACCGCTACTCCTGCACTCGCGCCTTTGCTAATCTGTAGGCACCTATCTCCAGATCGTGGAAAAGGACTCGGCAGTCCTGGGTTATGGAAACGAGATGTCCGCGTCCATGAACGCGGACCACAACACCGTTAGCAAGTATGAGAACGAGTTCGACCCCAACTTTTTGAAATTGAAAGATACCATGCGACGGCTACTACCCAAACGTACGTTTGACGCTCGCATCCTGGGTTGTGTCCACCTTGTCTCACTTTAGCAGCTCCCCCTCGAGGTGTCAGAGTAGTGTCCAGTCCCGAAAGCGTCAAAGAGATACAAGGCATTCTCGGCATTCCTGACGTCGCCGAAGACGATCTCTACGCCCACAACCTCCACATTAGCCGCGATTCGGGCACTTGGTTAGCCAACGAAAAGGGCTTTGCAACGTGGCTGCAAGCAACGACCTCCCCGGCCGACCCGCGCTTTTATTGGCTTTTTGGGCTTCCCGGGAGCGGAAAGACGGTGCTCTCAGCCATGGTTGTTGATAAGCTTCGAGAGCGCAACCAGATCGTCCAGTATCACTTCTTCTCAGAGGCACATCGAGCCAAACGCACAGCTGCCTACGGATTGCGCTCGATCGCCACGCAACTGGCCCTGAGCAACGGGCCGTTCAGACAAGCCCTACTGTCGCTGCATCAAGAGACAGGGGTCTCTTTCGGCAACCAGAATCAAAACTTTCACAGCATATGGGAGAAAATATTCGAACGCATCGTTTTCCAACTTCAGTTCTCCCAGCCCCTAGTATGGGTGCTCGACGGAGTCGACGAGTCCGACACGCCTGATACTCTTCTTGCGCACTTGTCGCAAATCCGGTCCCGAACACCCGTCAAGGTCTTTTTTAGCAGCAGGCCACTGAAAGCCATTTCGCGGTTTGACAGCGCCCAGATCAGGTCATACTTTCTTCGAGATGACGACACCGCCGAGGACATCCGCAGGTACGCAACCAATGTACTCCGACGGGTACTTCCCGACGACGCGGAGCTTCTCAAAGATATTGTGAGTCAAACGACGAAGCATGCCTCCGGCACATTTCTGTGGGTCAAGCTTGCGTTAGACGCGCTGGAGGAGAACTGGCACACCCACGATGACATCCGGGCCGCACTTACCGAATTCCCTAACGGTATGATACCTATGTACCAGCGCATGCTCAGCAAGATAGAGGGCCGGATAGTGCGAAGCAGAAATATGGCGCGGAGGATCCTTACATGGGCCACGTGTGGCTGGCGGCCTCTGCGCCTGGACGAGCTCCAGGTAGCACTCGAGCCCGAGTTCAGCAACTTCATCAACCTTGAAGACACAGTCACGCAAATATGTGGCCACTTTATCAAAGTCACCCCCGCGAACTCGTTCAAGCAGGTCTCACTCATCCATCAAACGGCGCGAGATTTCCTCTCAAGAGGTGACCCCAACAGCGGAATAAAGCCTTTCATTGATCCGCAAGAAGGACATAAGCATCTGGCAATGGTTTGTCTGAGGTACTTGTGTAGTGAACACTGGCGGCGGCACTTCAATTCTGTCCATGTCGCCACAAGATTCCAGGCCCAGCCGGGGCCACCCAACCGCACCTCCAATCGGCTGCTCATCGCTGAGGATGGATATCCCCTGTTGGGCTATGCAACATGTTACTGGGCATATCACATCTCCAAGTCGCCGGTCGATGCCCCGGGGCTTTTGGAGTTACTCAATGCATTCTTATCCAGGTATTTCCTCTCCTGGGTCGAGGCCATCTCTCTGTCGGGGAACTTGAAATACTTGATCCGATCAGCTCAGTACTTGAAGGGTTATGTGAAAAGACATTTGCGGCCACGCTCATTGGGAGACCAAGACCAGCCTCTTTCACTCAAGACACCGCCGGAGCACGACATCGAGTGGATCCAGAACTGGGCGACCGATATCATCCGTGTCGTCGGCAAGTTCGGGTCCGGCTTAATATACGATCCTCCATCCGTGTACCGCCAACTTCCATCGTTCTGCCCCAGAGGCTCCATGATTGGAAGGACGTTTGGATCGTCCGCTAACCGGGAATCTCTGACGGTTACCGGACTGAAGGGGGACATGTGGGATGACTGTCTTGCGAGCGTCAGCGTCGGCAAGGACGACTACGTCTCGCAAGTCTTGGCCACTGAGACCTACTTCGTCACATTGGTGAGCAGTAGTGGGACCATCGTGGTGTGGAATGCCGAGACATGCGAACAGCTAAAGGCAATCCGCGTTGGGGGCTACATTCCGCTCATGACCCTGAACAAGGCAGGAACGGCGGTTGCCACCGTGTCATTGGATGCTTTTAGCGTGTGGGAGCTGATGACTGGACGACGGCTGTACACCTCAGCGAGGTCATCTGGGGACGTAGTTCTCGACCTGCGCTTCGGGGCCGCAGATTACGAGCTTGTCATGGCTCTCAGCAACAACAAGATTAGGCGCATCGACCTCCGGTCTGGGGCGGAAACCGAGCACTTTATCCCGATTCACGCAGACCCGGACTTTTCCTATGAGGGATGTCCGTGGCGCATGGCTTTGAGCCCCGACTTGACCAAGATCGCTACAGCCTGGCGCGGCCGTCTCCCACTGATCTGGGATCTTCTACCGGGCGCCGTTCACGGGCCCCGCAGATGCCGCGTCGCCTCGGCCTCGGATTCCATTTGCGGACCGGAACTTCTCCGCTGGCACCCAGATGGCGAGGTCCTTTTCGTCCTCTGCCAGAGCAACGTGGTGATAGAGTGGCGCATCTATGAAGATCAGCAGAGGGAATGGGCACATCTCAATGCCCGCGAGATCATAATAAGTGAGGACGGCAGCTGTCTGCTCTCAAGCGACTACGTGGGCACCATCAGCATCTGGAACTTTCCTCACCTGAATCTTGTCTATAGGCTCGTTACTGGGAGCGGACTTGGTGCCGACTTGGCCATGAGCCCTGGTTGTCAACGATTTTACACCTTGCGCGGCTCTGTTTGCAACGTGTGGGAGCCAGACGCGCTTGTACGTGCCGATGAACATGACATGGAAGATCGGTCGAGCACCGGAGGAACAACGATCTTGACGGAGCCGACAATATCGCACTTCGACGCCGGCTGTCATATCGTGACAGCCCTCGCAGTAGATTCGAGAGACCGGCACTACTGCTGCGGTAAAGAGGACGGCCGCGTGTCAATCCATGACGCGGCGAGTGGTAAACGACTGCGAAAGGTGCACACCCACCCAGCTTCGTGTGCGGTGGTCGCTCTGGCGTGGTCCGGGTCGGGCAGGTACATCGTGTCATGCGACGATGGCGCCCTCGTGATCGCCAAGCGGGTCCAGGAAAAAGGAGACGGAACGTGGGCAGTGTTCCCCGTCTTTGACTACCGGCTAGACGAAGCTATTAGACAGTTTCTATTCAGCGCCCCATGTCTTTGGAACAAGCCATTGCAAAAGGTGCTCAATGAGATGTTGACACAACTTCGAGCGCAGTGGACCACTCATGTAATAATTAATTAAGATAAGTTATCGGGATGTCGCAAACTCTGAATTGGTTTCAGAACAATGGTTTTGCGAAATTTCGCAAAACTCTGGAATGCGCAGCCCACGTGATTACTTGGCGATAGGGGCGTTCCCTGACACCTGGAATCCTTGATGCTTAAATGGGATGCATGGGAGTAAGGCTGAGTTGGTAGTTTCAGTTAGTGATATGGGGCTGAATGTTGGGGATCTCGCGAGGCGCCCTTCGCTCCTCTTAACTAGAGTTCCTGTCAGGCTACCATAGCCGCATGGATGTTGCACTCCAACTTGTCACACCCTAAAGTATCAGATGAGTAAGCCTTTCAACCTGACTAGCAGCTAAATGGATTTTCCTTACGTCGGCCTCTATCACCCCACAATTCTGAAAAATTCAACAGCACGAACACAGCTCCAAACCTCCCAATCTCAACTTCTAGGCAGCTCCAACGCCCCGCCCCAAGTCTTCAATGCTCATACAGCTTCCACAGCTTCACCGTCCCATGCCCTTATTAGCAAGATTGGGTGCTCGCTCGGAAGAAGTTTCTGGGACGTGATCCGGCCATATTCTGACAATATGTCTGACCTTCCCGACGTCCAAATCTCGTCCTCCCTCGCACGGTAGATTGGACACGTCGAGAAGCGTAGAACCGTTGATCATATGGTTGTCTTCGCGCCGCGTCACTAACACACCGTTTGCGGTGACATGAAAGACAAGAGTCCCTTTTATCTCCCCAGAGTGAGGCCATGACGGGTGCCTTTTAGCAGGGGAGGGACTTGGCCCGTTGATGCCGAAGTTGGCAGGGTTTGCATCGTTGGTCTGGCAACTCGCACTGAAATATCCAGAGCCACATACAGGTATTCAGGGGCCCATTCTTCAAACAGCTGCTATTAGACCACATTAGAATGATTGGAAGGAACCAAACACCCTGCCCAGCTTAGCGTTCGTTATTTTCTGTAAACTACCTAGCCCTCTTCTATCTCCAATTCATCAACTCCATTCCTTGACAAAAAACGCTTGGATTAAGAACATGCAATTCAGTACACGTATCAACTTATACGGATACCGTCATTTTCTGGGCTGAGAGCGGAGGGTTTACAAAAGGCCGTCTAACAATCAGCCCTTGTATGGTTTGTAGGAATCTCCCACCTAAGAGTAAAGAAGAACATTATAACGTACGATATGACTATCATCATTATGATTACGCCACTTTACCTTGAAGATAGGGTGTGCCGGAACTTCTACTGTTATATACATAGGTGAACCATACCCTATAGGCCCAGGGTGAAAAACATATGTCCGAAAGTCAAGGAAAGCAACGGTATAGATACAGATGGCTCGACGTGCCGTTAATAGGTAGAGTCGATTCTTCCACCTCGATCAATTATTTTGATTAATTACGGCTCCGAATTAAATATATACAACTCCCTCTTGCAGGGGCTCGACCTCGCCGTTCGAAAATGAACAATGGCCCTTCTCATCTCCTTCAAAGTGCACCGCCCCCCATTGAAGCGGTTCTTTCCACGCGTGCTCGTCGTAGGGTACTTGGTGACACGCTGCTGAGATGGCTGCGCTGCAGCTCCCCGCGACGGGCATGGTCTTGGAGCTCAACCTTTGAAAGCCAGACACCACAAGGAAGATGACCATGACCCCCCCGACGATGATGACGCTGACCAAACCAGAGGGGGACCACCCGCAGGTGGTGTTGGTGGTCATATCGGTATGCCGGTTTTCCAGACCCTCCTCGACCGGGTTCCAGTAGACTTCGAGGAACACCAGAAAGATGCTCTGGGAGATAAGCCAGTGCAAGAGGCCCGAGAAGATGAGGAGCGGAATCGAGTACCGGTACGGCAGCTGGAGGAAGTAAGTGGAGCGCTGCGCGCCAGCCGGGCGGGAGGTTGAGACGCGGAGGCCCTTACGTTTGCTCGCGTAGCCGTCCCACTCGGTGCCGAGCGCAATTGTGGTGAAGAGGCCGTTATAGGTGAAGTACAATAGCGACATCACGGTTTGCGGGCAGTTGGCTAACACTACGTTGCCTAGTAGGAGCGTCCAGCCACTGCCTGCGATTTGGTGGTCAATGAGCGTCTTGCTATTTAGAGTGCCCAAGCCCAACCCCATCACCGTTGACGAGTCTCGTGCGCCCCGCATGGACTGCAAGCCATGGACCAGGAGTCCGAGGCAGGCGATTAGGGCGCCCAAATATCTGAAAGAAGGGTTTAGGCCACATTAGTCTTAGACCCTACGTACCGAATCTGCCCGGAGGTTCCAAGGGCGTTTCATACTTACAGCAAGAGACATAGAGCCCATCGCCCCACGCCCGCTGTTGCGAACTTTCTCCGGCGTCTGAATTCGGATAGTAGACGGCGAGACTCTCGCCAGCTTCCCCCACTCTCTACTATATCATTCTTCGAAGTCAGACACAGGCCCCGGGTCGACTCATCCGGGGCTCGCATAAAAGAAGCCACGGCGTCACCAACAGTTAGAAGAGGCTTGGTATCGGTACTTAGCGCCGCGGTTAGCATGAGAAGCGCCTTGAGAAGGTTTAGCATCGTTACAACCCAGCATAGCGTCGGGCTGAATAGCAGCTTGCAGCGTTCGGTTGTCGGCAAGCTATAACACTCTTTAACCGGGTGGCCATACGGAGTCCAACGTGCTAGGTCATCTCTCAACCACGGAATTCTGTCTGAGCACGTCTCCGAATTATAGTATAACCCACTGCACATCCAATCGTATGCCTGATTGCCGGCACAGCCACTGGTAAAGTGCTCAAGCCCCATCGATGACGCGTATGGGCCGTTCGTCGGTAGGTCTGTACCGGGTTGGACGAGCAGCAGGTCACCGCGGGTTGACTGAAAATTAGAAGCGTAGGCATCGAAACAGGCATCGCGGTCCAACCGTTCTAGACGGCCGTCTAGTGCGGCTCGGTACATGGCTTCCATGCTACTAGTCTGTAGATACGCTGGCAGCGACGTCCGGTTCTCGGTCGTCATAAATGCTTCGTTGACTACGGAAACCACGTAGTTGTTGCAGGAGATAGAAGTGAATACAGCCGAGTTGTAACTACCCATGGTGGTAAGTACTTATTTGCGCAACTTAAGTGACTCTAGCTAGAATGCTAGCGGTATATGCTTACAAAAGGTGCAGAGGCAGCGACGACAGCGAGAGGAGAACCCAAATGATCGCATTGCCCCAGGAAACGGCCGAGAAGAGGTTTCGTAAACTGGGCACACCGATGTCGACCCATCTCGACTTGCGGTGAGCTTTGTCGATCTGCTCACGAGTCGGGGCGGACAGGAATTGCATGCAGTAGTTACTGCCACCGAGGAGGATGGTGCTGATGGCGTTGATGGCTACGTGGACGCCCGTGTTGATGTTTTTCGCTGCCGAGCAAGAGTATTGATCCGAGAGGATACCAACGCCATCCTGTATGTTGCTCCCGGGCCGGGTCACTGCCCAAACGGTGAAGGCGAGATTTGCAATGAACGAGACAAAAGATGCAGCGCAGAACCAGAGGGCCGCTTTCTGCCATCGCGGTCGGCTGGAGAGCGCCATGGTTGGAATATCAAAAAAATTGAAATGGCATACTTGGAAATCAAGTCACAAAGAGACGTGCGTGAGGTGAAGCAAGCATTGAAAAGCGCCATTTAAATTTATTAGGATGCGGCTTATGTGTACTGTACGCATTGATTGCACCCTTTGCAGGAGAATCTGCGAAGGATTCGATCCTGAGCCCAGGGAGAGCCCGGGGACAGCCCAGTTAGAGAACTGGTCCGGTGCTGCGCCGCCTGCGCATTCGGGTATCGGGGCCGATGAGGGTACTGTACCGTACAGGACTAGGCAACAAGAAATTAGAATCCGAACCGAATGCGAGATCGGCTTGTGCAATTGTGGGGCAGAGCGGCAGAGATGTTACCGGCGCCTACGCTAAGCCCTAGCAGGTAAGTTTGGGGGCTGTGCACGGGAATCCACCTTCAACTGTCTTTGTTAACCTACATGCGCTTGCATGCAAGGGCGGCATTTGCCACACTCCATTTGGACGCTGGGAGACATGCAGGTTAAGCGCTGAGAGTGACGGCGCCCTACCCTATTGAGCCTATCCGGTCCCCACCGCCTCCTCCGGCGCCAGCAACCCAAACTTCCTTCACAACCACGTCAGCTAAGCCCCTGCGGGCCATGATTCCCTTCCCGCATCCTCCCTCGCCGCTACCAACCCTAATTCCGGGTACACCATCCTCGGCTCCGTACCCGTGTCGATTAACTCTCTCTCCCACGCTGTAATTTGGTACCAGCGACCATTCCACCTCATCCACCACTTCACAACTTGCTCCACATCCCCCAGTAGCCGCTTCCGCCATCCCCAAGCATCTCCACCGCCTGTCCCCAGCAAACCCTCCCTGTTCCTATCTGCTCCGCCCTGGCCCTTTGCCTTAGACTCCGCGAAGTGCACCCTCGCCCGTGGCCTCGGCCGCCCTAGCGCACCATCCAAACGCAAACTTGGTCTTGAACCACGTAGAAGAGCCGCACTACTACTAGCATTACTACCGCCACCACCAACGATATTCGTAACAACGACAACGGCAGGAACCAGAGAGGCGCAGTAACCCCTTCCAGAACCGCACACGCCACCCACTCCACCCGCCCCCACCAGCCGTCCACCACCCTCCACAACGGCCCGTGATAATGGGTCACCATGGTCCCGGCCCAAATGTGCTCAAGGCAACCGGGGCGTGGCGGGTCGAGCGGAGCTGCGGGGGTTGGCAGGGGGTGGGGGTGGTTGTCGGCGTAGGATCCCGGCCCTTGCTGCTGCTTCTGTTGCTGCTACTACTCCTCGGCGGCGGCGTCGTCGTCGACGTACGTAGAGATTAAAGCGCATACTTTGAGAACGATTGGTGAGGGGTTTAGGAACGCGGCCTCTCATTACGGGCATTTGACGGGGTAGTCGGTCACGGAGGCGTTCTGGAGGGGGTGCGGGGCCGGTTGTGGTAGGCGGAGGTGCTTTGGTCATGTCTATGGTGGATGGAGAAAGATATAGCGGAGGAAAAAGTAAGGACCTAATGTGGTTGAGGGAACGATATACAGGAGTCAAAGTTGGAGATGAAAGTGGATCGACCTAACGGGACCAAGTGCCTACCTCCGCGGAGCGGGACACTAGCGACCAGAAACTTGCATTCGGAACACCATGGTACAGCAAGTTCGGTGCCCCTACACTCGTGGTCTGGATGGGAGTAACAAACAGAAATGCATGGCCACACAGCGTTCCAGTCATAGTAATTAATCACTGTACACAGACGCACCAATTAGAGACAAGTCCGCATTTGGCAAGACGAGCTAATGATTCAAAGAGTTCGCAGCTACCAGTGGCTAACCAACACCTTGCGCTGGGTGTCAGGTCAGATTACAAGAACAGGTCTGCCACGATTCGGATATCGTGCCTCACCCCGAGTTCATCAGCTTTAAAGTCAAAGGGCAGCCAGTCAAGCCCTGGCCAACTCATGTGGATGTCGACAGGCTGCGAATTCATGTGATGACGCTGCATATGATACAAAGAGCCGAGTGCTCCACTAGAGTTCATACTTGTTTACAGCATCCCAAGTGCGTTGGACAACGTCTGCTTTAATATATCCCAGCGCCGCGTCGAAGCTATCATTCACCTGTTCCACAGTCCGAGATCCTTTGTCAGCCTTCTCATCTAGTTTCATATAAAGAGCAGTTCGTTCGTTGTCGATCATCTCTATGCGCCGCTTAAAGTTGGATACGCAACCGGGACATCTGATGGGACATGTCAATTGCTCCTTCGAGCCAAGAATCCGTGGCGGGCCGTACACGACGCCCAACCCTCATCTGCTCGTCGTTGGTCATCGGCACAGTACCTGGCCGGTAAGACAGCGTAAACCAAGCCCTTCATCGAGATTGTCGTTTTTCTTGTTCCCGGCCCATAGCAACCTTCTTCACCACTGTCGTAGCATGTATATCGAATACTGGGATAGAAACGCATAGTTGCCGACTTTATGCAGTGCGGCACTTGAGTCCGACTACGTTTTCAACAGTAATGTTTTGGAATACGTGATCATCTAGGCTAAGGCTAAGTGGTTGGTACTAGGGGACTTGCAGAACTTATTGACTCGTTTTACATTTCATGGGACATTTGTATAAGTTGAATGATGCCACGTGAGTAGCATGAAACTTAAAGTGGGTTATAATAGCGCCAAAGAGACCATGTGGTGCTGTGGCTATCCGAAGTAATTAGTAATTAATACTTTGTATTTGGTATGTACAGTTCAGTCCCCCCCGACAACCCTCATCCTCAATCCCATGTTCCATTCAATTTTGCAGTCTTAGCACACTGAATAATTCTGCACTAATTGATAAGCCGAATCTTCCTTAGTTGGGAGTCTTCGTGTGTAGCCTATACTGAGATCAAATAATTAGGCTCGGTTAAGCCCTCATATACCAAGTCAACGGGAAATTGAGCCCCGATCCCAGCCAAAAGATGTTTCGGGTCCCGCGGCAATGGTATCCAGATGCACTGCGAGTCCGAGTTTGAGTCTGGGTCTGTTCCATTTGCATCTTCGTTGCTAAAGTTCGACACCTTTGTCTCCATCTTGCCCTCACAAAGCCAGGGAGCAAATGGGAAGCTGACCTTGCTGGACCGACTTCCCCACGTAGCAGCATCAGAACCGCCACTAGTAGTTGTAGTGGCAATCTCCTCTTCTGCAGATGAAGAGAGCAAGGTGTTAGTGGTGGTCAAGGCTGAGGAGAGACTGGCGCGGACAAGGGACAAACCATGCTGTGAGCGGACGGAAAGGTTCCTGTCTGACATGGCTATGAAAATTTCGGTGTTTATCGGTACTCTATAGGGGGAGTGGATCGAACTCTGTTCTTGGACAGACGGTGCTGCAGTCATCAGAAGTGTTGATGAAGAGGCTTGGGAACTTTATGAATAGTGTTGAGATGGAGCGGTTTATGGTAGAATTTTATAGTAGTAGTGTAGCAAGTAAGTGGGCGGTCAAGAAATGCAAATAAAAATTAACCATGGAAAAGCATCCATCCCCATGTGATCACTCCAAGGTGCAAGCTCCAGCGCCGATCTAAGGCGAGATGCCTTTCCTTTTACGCCAGTCAGCTCGGCGACTAACTCAACCATCCCGCCCAGACTAAAGTATGGGAAATGAGGCGGCTGTGCTATTCCTCGCGTGACCCGGACGCTCTTACAGGAACGACCTATTATTGCCTGACGAGGCGAAATGGCGCCTCCGGCATGTGGCGAGCAGTGGTAGGAGAGCTGGAACCGACATTCAAACCTTGACCGCTCTTGTAATTTAGCATGGTCAGGGGCCCGGGCTGGCTAACCGTAGCTGGTATATTCATGCATGTTTCCGACCCGGCGTGTCGGAAACAAGTATATGGGTGGGCAATGGGCTCTCATTGACCAGCCACTCGGCCAGAGATCGAAGTGCAAATGTAGTGGCTTACGTGGTTTGTTCCAATTATCTGATGCCCGATGTTTGTTTTTGGCCTAAACCGGCCGTTTCGGTGCTCGATTTTGATTGAGACGCACATGTGCTCCCCTTGTAGAACAGTGCATAGCGTCCTGGGAACGAGGCTGATCGGTTTCCAACTGGTCCAGATTGCGCATTCAGCTTCACTTAAATAAGCTCATAAGACCGGCTAACTTCCTACTCCTCTGTTGTTCAAGCATATGCATTACAATCCAGTTTCATAAGCGATTATCAATTGAAAGTATGTAACACCAGCAGCACCAGAAGAAATGGGTCCATAGGGGTTATTCGATTTAAGGGCACAGTCATGCAATATCGAGTGCAATTGAACAAACCACATAACGGTAGCAAAACGCTAAAACTGTGTTTCCAAGCTGGCGGTTGTCTGGTTGGATGCCACAGTGAAGCCAACGAAGGCCAAACCGATCACTCCGGGCACTGCCATGGACTTGGGAGCCATCACAAGGTTGCGGTGGCATCCAACCACTTCTCGACGTTTCCGCACATTGTTGCTTTTCCAACATCGGAACCAGCCAAAAGACCGGTGGCGGTCCGCCGAGCCACCATGTTCGCTAATTATCGAGCACATCCCGCACCTTGACCTCAACCATCGTTCGCACTCCCCGCCTTAGCCCCAACGGCCTCCCTGATCCCCACTGCAACTTATCTAGCACAAAATGTCGCGCCATGCCCGGAGCCAACTTGTACAGATACTGGTAATGCCGATAATCAAGCTGCCACCTGGGCAAACCAACGTCCAGCCGAACAGTCAACGGCATCGCGCTTCACCCATCGATCGGGAAGTGATTCCTCAACCTCACCGACTCACCATCGTATAAACATGACCTTGGTCAACTCCAACTAATCCCTCAACGCCTCAACCAATCGGACCCTCTCCCGCTCATAGTTCCTCCTGATCTGCCCATTCGCCCTGCGTATACACCGCCCCACCTCGACCGCCCCATTCCTCGCCGCCTCATCCATATCGAAAGAATAGCATGCTATGCGCGGCCTTCCGCATCTGGACATCCCCCCACGCATCCCACTCGGTGAGCCTGCTCAAGCAATATCAGCTATTTATTTCCCCTTCCCGGTGGCCTCGGGCAACATTTCTCTATCGCCGCTAGCCTCCCAAAACAGCCACGAAGGACGAGAAACAAGCCAGGTCTGACGTACCACCTCTGCTCGCAATTACAGTACCACACATCACCGAGGATGAGACGCTCTCCAGGATTCGGCTGCGGTACTAGCAGCGGGAGACCTCGCCGTTATCAGCCAGGACGCCGTGCTCGCAGAGGTCGACAAAGTATTCGACGCGTATGCCGCCGCACCTGTCTGGGCAGGCACAGCCTTGTTCGATGATGGCGCCCGAAGCACATGCCCGTGTCCTACTTGTAGTAAGCGGTAATGAAGGGCCGCTTGGAGACCTTTCCTGTCCAAGTTTTGATTAGTACTTGACTGTTACTATTTCGCAAGCAAGCGCAAGCAAGGCATTTCTCTTACAGGGATTCAGAATAGATTGAGACGTGTGAAGTAACTGGCGCCAAAGACACAAAGGTGCACTAATGAGCTCAGGAGGCTGTAAGAGGGTGTAAATGTAGACTCTGGCGAGATAGGAGATTCAGTGAGTAAGGAAAGAGTAAATGATGGACAATGGTAAGGGAGATCGAGTGACTGGGGTGTATTGAGGCCCGCAGTAGCCAGGGTGTGTGTTAGTGTCCAGGATTCAAGCAGCATGTCTATGAAGCTCACGTTGGCCCCTCCCACAAGTGGACATTTGATTCCACCAAAGCCCTAGGTTACTAAAACGTAAGCAAAAAGGAGAGGCTCAGACCAGATGGACATTGGGTAGTGGCATCAAGGTCGGCAAATGTTCAAGCGAAGTGAGATGGCAGTGTTTCGGTACTGACGTGGTGCGTGGACATGCAATCTCCCACCCAGGCAATGCTTAGGAAGAGAACTCGACGGCCAACTCTGTATACGACAGTCATCTATTGTTGCAGATTATTTCGCCAACTTAGACAACCCCTACCTACCAGCAGCTACCTCAGATCCTACCACATCAGCTCTTCTCTTTGTCTTCCTTCAGTGACACGATACGGTTGAGGATAATCTTGTCATCTGTGCTGTCCGAGTCCAAAGCCTATAAGGTCATTAGCTTACCCCTAACCCACACGCTGCTAATCTCGTCGACTTACAAAGTAGGCAACGCGCATCGCCTGGAACCGCACGGATTCCGGCCCGCCCTTGCCGAGCTTGTCCTCACCAGCGGCTTCAGGCCAGGGGGCTCGGGCTTTAACTTCATCAAAGCCCGATTCGACCATCGCATCGGGATACACAACCTCGCTCTCAGGATTGACGTCGTTGAGGAAACCGCCTTCGGCACTTGCCGGATTCTCCGACTTGAAGAGCGGGTTGTAGATACGGACTTCGCACTTCCGGGAGCCTGAGCCTTCACCAGCGACCCACTGAATGAAGGTCTTGGGCTTCTTCGCCTCGCGATCAAATACAGCACGGATCTCAGTGACCTTGCCAGTGGCTTCATCCTTGCTGAAGCTGGTGGCCCGGATGGGGAACGGGGCCTGGAGCAGGCCGACGGTCTTGCCTGGCGCCAGGCGGAAGTAATCTTTGCTGTCGATCTCGCGAAAATCTGACCGGTCGATGTAGACAGTCTTTGCGAACTTGATCTTGTGGTCGCCCATCGCGGGGTTCTTCGGCGAGAACGGCACGGTAATTTCTGTCCCGTCGAATTCATCGGCATCCTCGATAACCACCGGCACTGGGTCCAGGACAAGCATCAACCTGGGTACTGTCCGTTCGAGGTAGCGCCGGATGGTCTGCTCGAAGCGAGCGATCTGGATAATACTGTTCGACGTCGTGACACCGAGCTCGTTGACAAACTCAAGGATAGCGCCAGGAGGCACGCCTCTACGGCGGACCGCGATCAGCGTATAGAGACGTGGATCATCCCATCCTCGGACGATCTTCTTGTCCACCAACTCCTTCAGCTTGCGCTTAGAGAGCATGGTGCCCGAGATGCTGAGGCGGCCGTACTCCCGTTGCATGGGCTGGAACTCTACGAGCTGCTTGTTTAGCCACTCGTAAGACGTCCTGCTGAGGAAGAACTCGGTGGTGCAGAGCGAGTGAGTGATGCCCTCGAAGCTATCGCACAGGCAGTCTGTACCCAAGGTAAACAAGTAAACTCATTCTCCTTTGGCGGAAAAACTTACGAGTGAAGTCGTAGGAAGGATAGATCTTCCAGGTGGAGCCGGTTCTGTGATGGGGCTTGTCCAGTACACGATAGGCCGCGAGATCCCACATTTGGGGGTTACCGTCAGTGATCTGGGCATGTTAGTCCATAGAGCGTACACATCGTGGCCGGGTTCCATACATCCTGCTTCATGCGCAAAAAGGCCTCCCTTGGCTTGTACTTCCCGTCACGCATATCGCGGAACTTTTGCAGGTTCTCATCGATCGACTGCTCGGCGTGCTTACATCGGTAGCGAGGGCTGGTCCCTTTTTCACCTCCGCGCTGAAGTTTTATTTCCTCGTCTACGCTTGTCAGCGTCAATAGGATAATCACATCATACAGCAACTGACGTACCGCCGCAATGACAAACGTAGGCTTTCTCGATCGTGATGAGCTTCTCGGCCAGCTCATAGAGTTTGCCAAAGTTGTCGCTCGAGTACGTGATCTTGTAAGGCTCAAATCCAAGCCAGCGGATCATTTCTTCGATAGCGGTGAAGTAGATCTCTTCCTCGGCCTCGGGATTTGTGTCGTCAAACCTCAGGTAGCTGTGCAATAGGGGTTAAATCTTGCCATGTTGGTCGGCTGCGGAAGATCACATACCACTTCCCGCCGTGGTATCTAGCAAAGCCAAAGTTCACCGCGATTGCTTTGACGTGGCCAATATGGAGGAAGCCATTGGGCTCGGGTGGGAACCGTGTAAATACAGTCTTCTCAGGACGCTCGTTGTAGACGTCGTTGAGGAAGCCCTGCTTGAACATAGCATCCGGATCGATGGGCGCTTCTTCCGTCTTCTCCTTGGGTTTCTTTGGTGCCGCACCATCTTGGGCAGTCTTGAGCGCTGCTGGTGTATCCTTCGAGTCTTTGTTTTTTTCCTTCAACGCTTTCTTCGCCCGCTTCGCCAAGCGCTTCTTTAGCTCTCCCTTGGAAACCCATTCGCCCGTCTCCTCATCAAGCTGAAGCTTCGCTCCATTTTCAGTCGGGGCCTCGCCGAGCTGCAGCTTGGCAGCGGCATCGGCTACGGCGTCCTCCATTATGTTTGGTTGACTGGATCTAATTGCCAAAGGATCTGGGATGCGTTTGCGATGCCAAGTGCTGAGAGAGGTCGCTGTGAGTCGTCGTTCGGAGGGGAAAAATTTGTCGTTTAAGAGGCTGTTCGACGTCCTTATCTTGAAGAGATAAACGGCAGCGGATAAAGCCAGCACGAGCGCTGTCGATCGGGAAGCTGGCGTCCCGGTGAGTCAGTCGATTCCCTTTGCTGGAAAATTGTTGGAGGGGCACAAGAGGGGTGGCCCGCATGACAGGGGCTCACCGGAGCCTTGTTAGCGTGACTGTATCTAACTGTATCTGACTCCACTCATTATCTTGCACTGTGCCACTTACCTACTAAAAGCGATTGTCCCCCTTTCTTGCTTGCCCTCTCCGTTATCTATTTCCCTCATCTCATTCTTTCCCATTGTTTATGTCTATTCCGATCGTTCTATTTACCTCTTTATCCAATTGAGCATGGTTAGATACAGTCATACTATCTCGGAAACACAGTTGATTTATCTACTCATGTTTAGCGATAAGATAGGAATCATGGCGGGGTTCTCGGCGAAATCTCCTGCCGGGACAAGATACGGTACCTGGAGGTTGCATTGTCCTTGGGTACGTACCGTAGCAGAGCTTCTTAGTCCCGCTGGTTCGTACTTTGCGTTCCTGAATTACGGTAGAAGCCGCGACTGGGAGCCCTTGGCGATAAACCGGGTGTGACTTAGCGAGGCAGCAGCTAAACCAAGGCAGCTAATCGTTGGGCCTGACCTTTACCCCGCCATTGCTCAGCCCAGCCCCCGTTCCAGCCTTGCAACCCATCAAGTTCCCCGTTCCCGTTGTCAACCAAGCTATTGCCCGGGGCCGGCTTTATGACCTAACCGCGATAAACCCGCCGTCTCCTCCTTCGAACCATCACGGATCGCACGCGAATAGCTTCGTTCTCACCCCAACGCCAACACATTAACCAGCGGCATTTACCAACGGAAGGGGGAAAAAATGACGGTCATCGCCGCCTCCGACATACCCTCACTCTCCCTCCTTTACAAGCTCCGCAAACTCGTCCCGGCGCCGGCCAATGCCCGGCTCCCGAGGACGCTCTTCGGCCCCTCCAGCGTGCCCGTGCCCTCCAAATCCCTCAACGACCGCGTCGGCCTCATCCGGTGCGACATCACGGCGCTGGGGGTGGACGCGATCGTCAACGCGGCGAACCGCTCGCTCCTGGGTGGCGGCGGGGTCGACGGCGCGATCCACCGCGCCGCGGGGCCCGGCCTGCTCGCCGAGTGCCACACGCTCAAGGGGTGCGCGACCGGCTCCGCCGAGATCACGGGCGCGTACCGCCTGCCCTGCAACAGGGTCATCCACGCCGTGGGGCCCTTCTACCTCCCGCTGGACCCGGAGCGGAGTGAGCGGCTGCTCAACGGGTGCTACACGCGCAGCCTGCAGTTGGCGGCGGAGAACGGGTGCCGCAGCGTCGCCTTCAGTGCTATCAGCACGGGCGTGTATGGCTATCCCAGCAGGGAGGCGGCGCCGGTGGCGTTGAGCGCGATGAGAAACTTCCTGACGGGGCCCCAGGGGGACAAGATTGACAAGGTGGTCATTGTCACGTATGAGAGGAAGGATGTGGATGCGTATAATGAGTTCATTCCGTACGTTCTCTTTTCCCTTCCACTCTCACTGCCACGCTGATCGTTTTGGAGACCATTTACTGACAGCTTTCTACAGACTGTTCTTCCCCCCTGTCGTCGAGGGCGAGACTACGGCCGAATCGACCACTAAAGAAACGGAAGAGAAAGAGACCGACGCAGAACTCGAGGCCGAGGCCGAGGCAGTCGCTAGCGAGCTACCGAGCGCCCCCACGTCTGACCCCTCTGACGCCGGGCACGCCGGCAAGAAGCAGAAACATGAGGATTAAGAGTCGATGGGGTGTTAATGAGGACTGATTTAAAGGCGAACAATATCTAGGCATAGGTTAGTGCTGGCGTTTCGGATTGGCCAGGCAAGTCGGGGGGATAATGCGGGCTGGGAAAATGATATACCCTCGGCAGGTATGACATGTATTTAATCATGACAATTGATGATTTGGTGCTGTATTACGATTATCCATGGCCAATCGCTGAGCATTCGCATGACTAACTCCGCTCTCACTGGCTAGCAGTACAGTGACTTTGGCTGTTGGGGACTTCGGACATCAAGGGCGGCGTTCCGGAATTGCACCCACTGCCAAAGGAGGCGCACGCACCGCAAGAGCTGTAGCACCAAGAAATCATATCTTGATCTTGATCTATTTTGTCCTCTATCTGAGAGATAACTTTGCCGCCCATCCGTGCTCGTCGGTATCCTTCCCTCTAGCCGGTCGATGGAGAATGCGGACCAGCCGCCCCAGGGTCTCCAGTCCTGGGACGGAGAAGTCCGCCACATTGCCGCCCATAGATACCAACACCAGAGCATCCGAGACATTAGGACCATTGCAAACAAAAGGGAAACATAAACCCATTAAGGCCAAACCATGCAACCAGAACCCAGAAAAGCAACTTTTTATACCCGGTCATAACGCTAAAGACATCATAAGATCTTGAGCGCGCAACATTTAATCGTCCTCATCGCTGAAAACCTGTTGTGCGAGTTAGCACCTTGCTGCAGAAACCTCGAAGCCTAAAGGGCAATCAACATACCTCCTCACCGCGCTTCCGGCGGGCCATACGCTCCTTCTTCTTCTTGCGAGCCTCGGAGCTGGTAAGCTTGGTCTTCTTCTTGGTCGAGACGATCTTGTTGCCCATGGCATCGAACTTCTCCTCCTCATCGTCGTCACCCTGCTTCAAGCGGGGACCCGAGCCCTGGCCCTGGACCCAGTTGTGGCCAGAGGGTGTCATCTTGCCGTCCATGACAGCCCAGACTTCCTCGGTCAGGTCCTTGGTGAACTCGGCGCTATGGGTAATGATGATCACACCACCCTCGAACTTCTTGAGCGCCTTCGACAGAGCACCAAGCGAGTCACGGTCGAGATAGTTGGTAGGCTCGTCGAGGACGATCAGGTGAGGACGTTGCCA
This sequence comes from Madurella mycetomatis, assembly GCA_022530565.1. NCBI lineage: Eukaryota > Fungi > Ascomycota > Sordariomycetes > Sordariales > Madurella > Madurella mycetomatis. Next base: position 4,340,601 of record JAJTVB010000003.1, on the reverse strand, counting down.
CGAGCAAGCGGCGAGCACAACCTTGACACGCTGACCACCAGAGAGACCGCGCATGCGCGAGTGAGAAACCAGCTCGGCATCAAGGCCAAAGTTGGCGCAGTGAGCCTCGATCTCCTTCCGGACCAGAGGCCGGAACTGACCGGAAGCGAGTGCCTCCTTCATATCGACCTCGGCAACCATCTTCTGGTGGGAAGCGAGCAGCTCATTACGGGGCAGCCAGGCGTTGTCGGCAGTCATCATGGGCACCCAACGCTCGTTCTTCATGCCGACGTTCTCGCCGAGGGCAAACGAGCACTCGTACTCGTAGCTGTTCTTGAACTTCCTGCGGGAATGGATGCCAAGGACGCGGCGCTGACTGCCGTCGACCTTGAAGATCTTGTTCATGGCCTCCTCATCGGCCTCGGTGATGACCTTGTTGGCACGGTCCATAGTCTCGCGATCCTCGCCGGTTTGGAAACGCCACTGAATGTACTCGGATGGGGTCGAGTCAAGATGGTTATCGATATGAGCGAAGGCATGCTGCTTGATGTAGGCAATACGAATGTTCTCATGCTGGTAGATCTCGCCGCCAGTGGGGATGAGCTCGCCAGTAAGGACGTTGATGAGTGTAGACTTGCCAGCACCGTTGGGGCCGATGACCGCGATACGCGAACCCAGCGAGCACTGGAAGGTGATGTCCGTGAGCTGGGGCTTATCGGTGCCCGGGTACTGGAAGCTCATCTTGGTGGCGCGCAGGATGGCCTTGGCCTTGGTCTTGACTCCCTCGAGGAAACCCGGCTCAGGGAAGCTAAACTCGATATCCGAGGCGCCGAGCTCGTAGTACGACTTTGCCGAGGGAACACGGCGGACGAACTCCTTGAGGTTGCCCTTGTAGCGCTTGAGCTTGAAGCGCTCGTAGTGGATGATGTGCTGGCAAACGTTGTCAAGGAACCCGCTGTCGTGGGACACGATAATGGAAGTGCAAGGCGAGTTGATGAGGTACTCCTCGAGCCACTTCACGTTCTTGACGTCGAGATGGTTGGTGGGCTCGTCGAGGAGGAGGATATCAGGAGCCTCGAAGACGGCACGGCACAAAGCCAGCTTCATCTTCCAACCACCGGACAGAGCAGTGATCTCGCCCTTAATCATGCCGGGGCTGAAGCCAAACTCGGCGAGGCGCTTCTCGACGTCCTCCTGAGTAGTCTCGACACCAGCCTTGGCAAGCTTCATCATAGTCCAGTCAATAGTAGTCATCTCGGTGTCGGCAGAGTCCAGGTCGTGCTCGACGAAGACAGTCTTGACTTCGCTCTGCTTAGGGAAGCCCTCGACCTGCTCGTTGTTGATGGCACGCATCAGAGTAGACTTGCCGGAACCGTTGGGGCCGCACAGACCGTAGCGTTGGCCACGCTTGAGACGCAGGCTGGTCTGGTTGAGGAGAATCTTGGCACCGTAGGCGAGCGAGAAGGTGCAGTTGCAGAGGTCCTCGCCCTCCTCCTCGTCGTCCTCGGCATCCTCTTCATCAGCGATGCCAGGGTTGGCACGCTTGCGGAGGGCATCAATGACGCCCTGCGACTGATCATCACCAACGACGACGGTGATGTAAGGCTTGACATTCTCAGCCCAGGTGGAAGACTCGGTCTCCTTCTCATCGACGAGCTGGCCAGCGACAGCGGAAGCGTACTCGAGAACAGGAGCGAACTTCTCGAAGGCGGCAGCGTGCTTGCCGGTCAGGATTTCCTTGAGATGACCCATGATGGTGGCGATATCACCGTGGTTGCGGACCTCGGGGATTTTGCCGTCGACGACATTGCCGACGCGGATAAGGGTATCCAGCGCCTGCTTGGTCTTCTCACGAGCCTCCGGGTCAGCGAGGTTCTCGTAGTTTTTCTGAAGGCCGGGCATCATCTTGGGCAAGAATGGTGCGACGATGTTTGGGTCGTCGACGAGCTTGCACATGTTGTCAACAATGACAGCCGACTTGCGCTTGATGGCGGTCTCGCGCTCAGCAAGACCACGGTCAAGCAGAGGAACCATGAGGGCAAGAGTGGGCTCCTGCACTTCCGTGACGAAAGTGGTGGCACCGAGAAGGTGAACAGTTTCTGGGACGTTCTCGGGTTTGGCGATACACTTGATGAGCTCCGGGATGAAGCGCTCGATATCACGGTTGACAATCAGCTGGCAGACCTTCTCCATGGTCTTGTAGGCACGGTCCTTGACCTCCTTCTTGGTGTCCCACATTGCCTCGGAAACAACAGGGATGAGATCAGGGACTCGGAGGGCAGTCTGCGCAGGGGCGGTACGGATGAGGGTGTCGACGAAGTCAAGCGCCGTCATCTTCTCGGGCCATTTTTGGGCGTTCCGCAGTGAGTCGACCAGGGCGGGGAGTGTGGCCTTGACAGCGTTGGGGTTGATGGCCTCGGCGATGGCCAGAGCCGCTGCGATGGCAGCATTCTTCACGGCAGTGATCTTGTCGCCAGCGCCGGCAAGGACGTTGGGGAGGAGGGCGACGAGGTAGGGCTCGACGCTAGCAGAGACCTCGGAGTGTTGGGCAATGGCTTGGATAGCCACGAGGGCCTTCTCGCGGACGGTGGCATCCTTCTTGTTGGCGAGCTGCTTCTTGAGCGCATCCACGGTCCTGCAGTGACGTTCACATGTCAGCCCCAATTTCTCCAAATTTTGGTGCGATGCATGAAAATGCGACCGAAAATTTTTCCCGAAAAAATGGTCCCTGAAAGAAAAGCCGCATTCTGATTCGGCCACAAAGCAGCCTGGCCCAGCCGCTTCCTCTTTGGGCGACAGATGCGGCTAGAATGGCACGTCGTTGCAGCGCACAGAGCGACGGCGAGACGCACAAAACGGCGCATCGATAGATTGTCCAACGTGGGGGTTTGTTCATATAGCGGGGTATTTTTAACTTACCTGGTGGGGGTATCTAGATCCTCGATGCGGCCGTTGATGAACGAGGCGAGGGCAGCGGAAGCCTCCTTGACAGCATCTGCCTCCTTGGAGATGGTGAGCTTCTGCATGAGCTCGTCAAGGACCTTGACGCTCTTGGCGTTCTCGGTGGCGACCTGGGAAGGCATGATGGTTGATTTTTTGTTTATCGAAAAGATGAAGTCGAGAAAAAGGCACGAATTCGATTAGTATCGCGAGTCCGAGAACAAGGAATCTAATCCCGCCGTCTATCCGGAAATTCGAACTTTTTGCGCCGTCTATCGGGTATCTGGTGGCGGAAGCGGCGAGGTTGCGACTGAGCCCGTAGAATTTCGATGGAGGGTCGAAAATCTACTCTATCCTGGCTCTTCCGTGAAGAAGGTCGCAGACGTAAAAACTGAGTGGAGAGCGTCCTAGAGAGAACGAGATGATCAAGGAAAGAAAAGAGAAAAGAGGAGGGAGACCTGAAGGAAGAGGCAGAAAAAGGGTGGTGGGAGGCGGGCGGCCCAGCACGATATTTAAAGGTTGAGAAGCGCACAGCCATTCTGGAGACCTTGCCCAGGGCGGACCCACAAAAGGCCCTAACAGAGGGGTAGGCGTCGCCGAAAACTTTTTTCACCTTTTCGCCTTCAACATTGACACCCTGGGCAACCAGGTTTCATCCCAAATCCGTCCGTTCTTCAGATCGTTTTCACAGTCCGCCGTCGCTGGCTTGAACCCGTTCCCCATTGATTGGTCTGGATCGAGCCGCTGCGGGTTTCGACACCCCTGCTTATCCGTGTAGATCCCTGCTTATCGCTTTATCAAACGAGACGACCATTCCTGATTTGGTAGTGCGGGAGGGCGGTGAGACGGAAGCACTATGCAGAAATTTTTTTCTTGGTTTTCAGATTTTTGGGGCTGGAGCCTGGCTTCCCCACGGAATGGCCAACCGCCCCTCAACACCTGTTGGCAAACTTAGTCTCCCCCACGGCTCTCATAGAGAGGCAAAGAGCACCAAGCTTCTACCGCCGTAGAGGTAATCTTCCTACTAGTCTTTGTTTCTCTGTGGCAAAGTGGAGACTTCCTTTTGTGCGCCAAAGGGACCGTCTTTTCTCTCGTAGTGATCGCGGGGTATCCGAGGCACGGAATTACAGTCCTCGTTGCCAGCACTCTAACCACGTTGAGCCACCAAACCTTGCTGATTTCGAGACGCTCCACTAGCGTATTCCGTCTTGCGCAAACGACACCTGGGCGTGCCTTGAAGCTCGCCGCCTGTGTAACTTTCATCTGTTGGCGCCAGGGGGCCTAGGGCGGAACGCAGTTCACAATTTGGCGTCCATTTTACAGTAGGCTCAAGACCTGAGCTGCACTTGCGGAACCAGCCTCTGCAATCTCGGGGGTAAGCCCTATCAGAGACCGAGAATGCAAGCCTTGCTCGCATGTTGTGTGAAGTGAGACGGGCTTACCGTGAGACAACAGCGTCCTTCCGAGATACCCGGCTCTGTCAGCGCCTACGGCCCCTCCTAATCTTCATACGCCCCTTCAGCCCCAAGCACGCCGTGCTTCGCCACCCGCGGTTGAGTAACTGGAACTCAGGAGTCAAGGGCCCGGACGGGAAGCGCTAATTAGCTTCCAGACCGTCCGATGGGGCGCACTTGATGTCTGGGCCCGTTCCGTGTTGAACCCCGTTAGCAAGTTGGGTCCGGGTCTGGCTCTGCGGCCGGCGTCGACAGCACAAACGCAAATGCGTGGCGCCGCCGGCCGATCACTTCCGCCCACCCTAAGGTTAGATCCAGGCCACGCGGCGGCAAACGGTTTAGTTTCGGTTGACCTTTCAAGCACGCCTAACTTTGAACAAACCGAAGTGGTGCTTCTGAACCAGCACTTGAATTTGCTAGTCGTTCGCTCCCCATGAAGACGGAGCCGGGATTGCAGCGCTTCTAATATATTTTTGGCTGAGTTGGCTCCTTTGTTGGCATGTTGTCGCCTCTTTGCTGGCGGCCCACGGCATCTCACCGCAATTCTGCAATTTCAAATGCACTGCGTCTAGTGGACGGGGGCGCTTGCGCATTGCGACTTCATCAAGTCACTTCAAAGTGTTGATACGGGCCCCTGTCGCCCTAGCCGGCACGCCTCCTTCCGTCAACCCCAGCAATTCCGGGGTTCCGTCAGAACCCCCGAGGATGTGGATGCGATAAACAGCATCGTGGGGCGTCACTCCGGTTGCTTTTGCCCCCACGTTTGCCAAGCCCAAACGATCAACAAAGGATGATCGAGACATGGTTTGAGAAAACAGGGCCCACAACTTATTTTTGCCACAAAAGGAGTTCCCGCATTTGAACGTTCAGGGCTGAACTGGATGCGGCGGCGATCATTCTCAGCCTTGACATATCCGGGACTGTCTCACGATCGCCGTCCTGCCCGTACCATTCCACTACTGTTAATATTTTGAAGAGTCATAATCGCGACGCCTACAGGTGCGTCTTACAACAGCCGTATAGGTGTATGATCAGAGGTTCAGTAGTGCAGATCTCTGGGAGATTGAGAACTCAGATGGGGATGGCACATCAGCCCTTGAAAAATATGACGCTGAGCTCTCAGTCGAAGTCCTCTCCTACGTATTGTGTGCTCTTAGTCACCATGACGGATAGTAAAGCTCGAGAAACGGGGATGGCGAACTGTGAGGCTTCCAGCAAGCATACCAAAATTCGCAACGACCTGCTGCCTTCAGATGGCCGATATATGTATGTTTAGTAAAACCACATAGCCATTTTAAGCGACGACTTTCCCATTAATAACTCTATTGATGAGGTGCATCGGCTAGGAACTTCTAAAGCGATCCCACATAGGGGTTGTTCACATGCCTTATCTCGCTACAATGACGTCACTGGCTCGACGTCATTATTTGACGTCCACGACACGAGCCTTTCAATTTAGTGGCGCTCTCTCTCAAATGGAACCGGATCCCGAAACATTATGATAAACTAGTTTCTACTTTTCCCCGAGGTAACCAAACTATTTCCTGGACCCAAGCCCAGTCTCACAAACAAACACATAAACGACCAAACAAAACCACCAACAAGTCCAACAATGGCCTCCAACCCGCAGAACCCGCAGAACTCCAACCCTCAGGGCCAGCAACAACAGGGCCTCTTTGCCGGCCACGCCGAGTACATCAAGGGCGCAGCCGAGGTCTGTCTCACACATCCATCTCAGCGTCCTTGCATCCGCACTACAGCGGGAGACGCAGCTGACCCGTAAATAATCTGTAGAGCGCCATCGGCAGCATCACTGGCTCCCACGCCTGGACCACGTCTGGCGAGCAGGACAAGGCTCATGCGAGGGCGTCGCTGCAGGCCGCGGCTGAGCACAGGGACCCGAACAAGGCGGGGTACGGCCGCGCCGAGGAGATCGCAGGCAAGCTGACGGGGTGTGAAGGGATGAAGCATGAGGGCGCGGCGAGTAAGCGGAGGGATTAGATAGGTTTGCGATCGGCGGCGCTTTCGGGAGAACGCCTTATGATGTCGCCTTGTGAGATTGGGGCCCACGGGTGGGCTGTATGTACATGATGAACGAGTGTCTGATTTGACTATCTCAATCGGGATGAGATAGGGTCACTGTAGGTTAAAGGATGTATTATCTGCAGGCTTGTATCCATACACCATCTTCTGGGTGCGTTTCTAGGGATATTTCTTCGGACTCTAGCAACCACCTTAGCAGTTTATTGCTAAAGTACAAAACGGAGTTGGGATCACGCCTTGTGTCAAGTGCAAGATCAATACCGCCCAAGTAGTAGTACTACCTACTTGTGATCTTGTCCCACTTTGCTACTATTATTGTCATTAATTATGATAATCTGGGACAAGGATAAGGTTCAGGGAAGGCGACGAAGTTTTGGTTTTACGGACGTGCATCATGATGAATCCGGAAAGACAAACTTGGCCTACTCCATATTGGAATACTGCAACAACAGGTGGCACTGGAGGCCGTAGATATCGGTGTCAATTTATTCATGTGTACGAGTGCTTGGCGCGACGACTGCTGCACTCGCCGGTCCCTATGAGTGCTAGCTACCGGAGCCTTGCTGAGGTCACCACGATACCGAACAGCCTTGCATGTATAAAACCTTCTCCGCGCCGCGCACCCAACCAGCTAGTCTCCCAACTTCCCACCCAATAGACCCAGGATGCATAGATGCTATGCTGCAGGCACCACTGCTCTTCAACCTCTCCAGCTTTAAAGCCAGCAACAATGATAGGCTTGCGATGTCAGTTTTCTTCGAATTCCCGTGAATCGGCGAACGGCCGCCAGCAGGGAGATTTGACCAGAGACCTTGTTGGGAGAGTGTAGGTAAGATTCGTGGAATTCCCATATGCTGGGAACTGTACAATCTAGGCCAGAAACAACGATGACCAATCAACATCTTATGAAGCCGGCGTGGCGCGTCAGACTTTTGGTCTGAATGTTGTGAGGCTGAACGGCACTCCTGTAAAAGGATATACCACTCGATTTTTTATGATATTTTCTCTGTCTTGAGACATGATGCTAAATGTTTTAGTTCTTTTTACAGTACCATATCCCATCCCGCAACGGAAGGGCAGGGTGACTGAAGTTAAATTTGTCTCATTTAAATCACCATTATTAAATAATACGTTGTTGCTACTCAGTATTTAGTTGAAAAATGTCTAGTTAGTTGCAAATATAAACGCTAATAGTTTATATGGCTGTACTAGATGTATTAAAAATGTATATTACAATTCCAAAAGTAAATCTCTTGCTGCATTTAGAGAATGGCTAGCTGGATTGAAGTGTAACTACTATCTACTAATTAGATTAATGACACTACAGCAGACATCAGGGTTCGGATCTACTGGTCTTGTGTCTACATGAGTCCATCTCAACCAGCTGTCGAATGCGACCAGTAGCTTGTTTGCATCGAAAACATTGAATTCAACCAGTGATGTTTTTTTTTTTTTTTTTTTTCTTTTTGGCGGCGTTGGGGTCCCGAGGATAGCTAAAGAGCCCACTGCTTACCCCTTAACCACCGATTTTAAAATACTTCGGCAATGGAGAGAGAGTAAAGACTCCAGATTAAGTGGGACTCTGACGAAGGGAGTGGGGACTCGCGTTACGGAGGGATCTTTGTTGGTATTCACACCCGCATGGGTAGATATAACGGAGGGCTGTAGACGTAGCCTTCGAGCATGCGATATGCAGGTACCTGTCCTCTGGTATCGAGTCTAAGTCCAAGGCCTGTGCTACGTCCGACGACTATCTTCTCTTCGATCTCAATCTCGGCAGCGTCACATCGAAGGGACACGTGACGACGGCGAGTCTCGGAGATTTTGGATGAAGAATCCCTCTGCCTGGGTGGTTGGATAGGCGTATTCCATGCTGGATTATTGCGGAGGATGAAACGCGGAGTGGCACTGATGCTGGCTTCCGGGTTTGATCACATTCCTCGGATGCGATCCATGGCTGCGCTTCAAAGTTGGCGTACTGCATATGCCGTTAGATTCCTGAGTCGCGTGATAAATAAGGATTCGGAGGATTGGGTTGCGATATCAAATGAATTTACCTGGTACACATGTACCTGATATTCTGCTGAACTTTACACACATAACCCTGCTCCCCCGACTAGAGCAGAAACACCATGATATATCCACCGCCAGTACTATATCCCAACCAAACCATCCCGATGCAGTGTGCCGTACCGCTTTATAAATATATGTATGGGTATGTTTCGCAACCATGCTGATGCAATCAATGTTCGGTCATTCGCCTCCTGGAAACACCCGGCCTGACTACTCATTCATAATGGATCAGTGAGCCCAAACCGTTTCCGCATATCCTCGGGCAAGTACGTTGCCACGCCAATCCTTGGCGTATCCATATCGTCCAGCGGCGGAGCGATCGTGATCATGAGCTCTCTCATCACAGTCTCCTTGAGCGCCTTTCGGTCTGGATCGTCTGTCTCGTACAAGGCAATCTCCTTAATAAGGTCCCATGGAAAATCCTCGGTGTACTTGTCAATCAGAATCTTGGCCGTCCTCAGCAGGCTGACGCCAATATCGGGCATCTTGGGCTGATCCCACACGCGGCGGATAAGTGTCAAGGCCGGGGGGTTCGGGCAGCCCTCCCCGCCGCGGGGGTCGGCACCCTTCTCCAGAATCATCTTTAAAATCGTTGGGTCCGGATTCTGGGCGGCGCGGTGGACATAGCTAAATCTGGATTTGGGAGGAATCTCGGGCAGGGCGTACCGGGAGAGCATCTCCTCTACCAGGAGAACACGCTCCTCGCGTATGGCGAGGTCGAACGCAGTTAGGTGCCTCTGCTTCACGTAGCGCCATTCGTCCTCGTCATCGCCAAAGAGCTCCTGGAGCAGCTCATCCGGGGGAACGAGGAACGGATCAGCCACCTCCATCATGAGCGCAACAGCAACGCTCTGGGAGAAGCACTCGCTCACGGAAATAGACAACGGCGATCTCAGCTCGTGGTCGAATACATTGACATCGGCTCCCCGCTCGAGCAGGGCTCGGACAAGCTCAAGACAACCCCATTGGCACGCAAGGTGCAAGTAGGTCTGGCCGCCGTGGAACCTGGGTTCGCTGACCGAGACGCCGCGCTTCAGGACCTCCAGGCTTAACTCCCGGTTCCGCTGGATAATGGTCTTGTATAGCAACATCTCGTTTGTGTAGACGGGCCTGCCGAACTCAGTGATGACATTGAACGTCTCAACCTGGTGCCAAGGGTCGCTTTGCTCGATGATGCGGTCCAGGTAATCTTTTATGTTAGCGTCTGTGACTGTGTATACCCTGTTGGCAAAGTCGAGGAGTAGCTTCATGGCCTTGTAGTTCCCGGAGGAAGCACAATTCTTCATGGCCTCCTTGAGCTTGGCTTCAGTCAGATTCACCCTGCCGGAGGCTTTAAGCATCGCCTCGAGGACATCGTCATCGGCCCACCGGATTTGTGTTATGGCGCAGTCAAGGGGACAGCTGTTGGGTTCATCCTCGAGGTCCATGCGCGCGCCCCGGCGCAGTAGAATTGTCGCGATTTCGGGCACCTCCCCGCGGTGATCCACCCTGATAGAGCAGGCATAGGATAACGGTGTTCTCCCGCTGCGGTCTTGCGCATTAACCTCGGCACCGCCCTGAACGAGGGCAGCGACGGCTCGTGGCTCGGCCAACTCGCAGGCAAGCATTAGCGGTGTCACGCCGCGGTGGCCGCGCTTGTCGAACCGCGCATTTACCCCGGCTCCAGCGTCGACCAAGGCTTTGATCAGTGTCACACGGTTGCCCTCAAATTCGTCGTGCTTTACTGGAGCGTCGTCTACGTCGAAGAACTCGGCGCGGGGGAGCATGCAGTAGTAGATCGGACGGAAGTCTCGGAAGTTGGGGATGGAGCGATGCGGATCGGGGTTGGCGCCGATGTTCGCTAGCCGGTGTGCTACGGCAAAGTTGCCTCGGGCACATGCATGGAGAAGAGGGGTATGGCCGCTTTCGTTGTGGGCCTCGAGATCAGCGCCGAGAGCAAGAAGTTTTGCAATGGTATCTCGGATGTCGGCGGAGTCACGAGCGCTCCAGAGCTCGGCTACGTAATGGAGGGCCGTGTTGTCCCACGCATCGCGCTGGTTGACGTCCAGGTTGACGTCATTCAGCGCCAGCAGCTTGATGATGGGGATCAGGCCGTGGGCCGCAGCAGAGTGAAGCGCACTGTGTTTATGATCGGGTGCCGCATCGAGCTCAAGAGAAGCGCCACGGAAGATGAGTAACTCGGCTACCGACCGCTCCTGATGGCACATGGCGGTGTGCAAGGCGCGCCACCGGGGCCATTCGGAGATGCGGCGCGAGGGATGCCTACTGGCCTTGAGTGATTGGCACTCGCACACTCGATAGGAAGGGGCGTTGATATCGGCGCCATTGTCGAGCAGCCACTTGACGACCTCGCGGTGACCGTTCTTAGCCGCGAGGTGGAGCGGAGTGCCGGACGGCTCCAGAGGGGCATCGGGACTGCGAGCATCGTCGGCGGTTTCGCCACCGCCGTTTTCGTCGGTGTCGGCATCGGCGTTATCGAGGTCGGTGTCGTTCCCAGAGTCGTTGTAGGTCGCCTTAGGAGAGAGCGGGCCCGAGGCATTCACGTCGGCGCCAGCGGCAAGGGCGTGCCCGAGAGTCCCCAACTGGCCGTTCTCGGCGCCCCAAAAGAGGCAAGCCGAGTTGCCGAACTTGACATTGAGCGTGTATATAACTGGGTTAATGATGGAGTAGAACCAACGGTTTGCGCGGTTGAGAGCGAGCTTGTCTTCGAGATCTAGCAGCTCGACGAGAAGGAGGACGATCTCGGGCGGTAGGTGCAGGATAGGCGCCGAGAGCGCCTTCTTTGGCTTGGACTTGGACGCTTTTGCTTCCGACTTTCGGGCTTTGATCTTGGGGCCCGGCTTCTTGGGCGAGCCCGCCTTGGTCGGTGAAGCCATCGGATCAAGGAGGGAAGTGGGAGAGAAGCGTGGGTAGCCGCCGGGCGTTGAAAAAGCACCAGCTGAGGCTGGCACGGGGCGAGAGCTTCTCTTTACTTTAGCTTTGGGATGCGGATGGGAATTGGCGGGATGCGGCGGGGATTTTGTGGGGAAGAGGAAGCCCGAGTCTGAAGCGGAAGCGATGGGCAAACGCTTCGTGGATGGCTTGGATTGACGGGATGACCCACTGCCCAGGCCGCCGGGAAGATTCAACTTCACTTGCTATCCGGCCCTAATTCCGCGCCGGATTGTCAAATTCCTCGATGGGTGACTTCGCCAGGGCATCACTGCCTGTGGCTTGGTTTCGCACCGGCAGCCGCGCGACATCCGTTCCAGGGCTGTTTGTTGGGGCTCACGAGGCATGGGAATGAGTGGTTGACAGTGGTTCCCACCGCTTTTTCTCCACCACGCTGACCCCACACTGCCCGCACTTCGCGCGGCTGTGGGTGCATGATACAGGAGAGCCCAACTGGAGGCCCCTCAGCAAAGTCTACTAATCAGACCATGTCCGCCACTCCAATGCGCAGCTGCCGCAGGCGCTATAGGTACCATGCCGGACACAGCCAGACAGCTAGGGGAGGGGCGGTTTTAACAGATCCAGGTTTCAAAGTAAATGAAAAAGAACAAAGAAAGGAAAGTTAACGATTAACCACAGCGACAGGAACAGAATCCCATGTGAAGACATCAGAACATCAGGGTTGCCTTTGAGAGCGATACCTATCCTGGCAGTGGAGTCAATGTCAGCCTAGAAAAAGAACACTGTCAATTTACATGCACCTTTTGCGTTGCCCTGTCTGCACCCGGCCTCCCCGCCACCGGCCAGCCAAGCCATGGGGGTTGCGGCATGCAAACAAATACAAGACCGGCCAAGCCCCGATGATCAATCACTGCTATCTTCTACTTAGCCATCATATGTGTAGGCAAAGGAAGTCGACGGGATACCCCTGTGCAGAGATAGTGAATGGCCGGCCTCACAATTTCCTGGCTCGTTGCCTCTGGCGATCTTCCTATTGTTGACTATCCAAGTCGGCTAACAACCTCCAAAATCCTTTAACTCGCAGTTCTTAACTATAGGTTTATATTATTACCCATCCGTACCGCGTCCACAGATTAGCTTCCCTCCCAGGTCCACCGTGACGTAAAATGCCAAGTCGTCTTAGGAACCCCAGCTCCTGCTAGACCAACCCTAACGCTTCTTAGGAAGACTGGGGTTCGTGAAGGATTAGGCTGCGTTCCCAGCGGATCGGGATGTTGCTTCGAAAGTGGCCCAGGAGATGGTGTACTATGCCAGCACAGCAAGTAAATATAAATCGGGTACGAGAGAACCCCACATGGTGAGTCGGGGAAAACTGTCCCCTGAGGACCAGGGCCCTCTGATCGGAGGAGGTCACGTGACAGGACACCCTGCCGCTGGATTCGGCAGGTGGGGCCAATTTCTTTCGAACCATAAGTAGGGCCATCTGGGCCATTTGACTTAAAACAAGAATCAATCAACCTTTCCACACAGTCTTTTTGCAGCTGCTTGCAAAGCCACTCTTGCGTGCGCAGTGCGCTCCCTCTGAGCAGAGGGAGCCCTACTCGCACATATTGTTTTGATCCTTGTCCGGTCCCGGGAACCCAGTTTGTTGTGGCGCTGCCTTGGACCGTCTTGTCTATCTTGTCTGTCTTGCCTGGACACTTGTCACTTTGTTACCTCCCCTCTTTTGTTGCTGGGTTGTAGGTGTAGATGTGTGTTTCTGCACCATTTCAATGGGTATTTTCTTGCCTCTGGGTGTGCGATGTTGGAAGGGTGTGATGCCGCTCTTCGTCATCTCTATACAAGCATTCATTTCTCCGAGCAGAGAGTTCACAAAGCCCATCAAGAAATTATGGTATATCGTTCAGAAACTCATTCCAGATCTTTACTGAGGATTAGGGCAGGTTCGTAGACATGTCCTCCTGGTGTCGCATAAAGAGAACTAGGGTTGACCGGTACTGGAAGAACAACCCGTCCTAACTTGGCGTGAGCCGTTTGTTCCTTCCAAACAGTCACCTCGAGACTCGGTCGCATACACCGGTTAGTATACAGAAAAGACATTATCGCTCAAGCAGTCTCCTACCAAGCCACGGCACTGGAAGGTAACGGGATACCTGAACAAGAGACAACCTTGGTGATGGCCTAGGGATGACCCGACTTTGTGATTGGTTCCGAGGCAATATTACTAGAGCATCTCGATTATTTTATGCGGAGTCCATCTGTTGTGTACCCCTCCAAAATACCCATGCGTCCTCCCTGTTTATTACCACTTGGCGTCCTTGCTGTCGAGGAACGCCTTGAGGATGCCCACGACCTTGTCCAAAGCAGCCAGATATTCTCGCATGTCCTCCTTGACCTTGGCGTCATCGGAGCCAAGCTTGGAATAAAAGTCCTTCCGGTACGGGCAAGCACTCATAGCGGCGCTGAAGACGGGCTTCACCAGGAAGCTGTGGTGCGGCTTAAGCGTCACGCCGTAGGCGCCGCGGAACGAGTCGGCGAGTTCTTCAGACTCCTGGGCCACGTTCTTACTGAGGGCGATGCAGGTAAACTCGAGACCTCTACAAAGATCCAGCAAGGGTCAGCAGGCCTTCGTTCCCTCCCTAGGAGCGGGCGTCCCCGTGTCCCAGCTCACCTCACGAGCCATAGTAGGCCTTCGGTCGCAGTATGGGACCCGGTCTTGAGCTCATTTCGTACAAGGTCTTGCAGAGTCTCGGAGTCGGCTGGGGCAGCCAGCTGCCGCTTCCGGATTTTCTGTGCGTGGACGGACAATCAGCTGATGAGGTCTTGGGCTCTGCTGCTGAAGAAGACGCACCTCGATGTTGCCCATCATGTCCTTCTTGACCGGCGAGAAGGCAACTGAACCGAGGAGATCTTGTACATCCATGTTAGAAAGCCCGACGCAAGCTCCGACGTTGCAGGCAAGTTACCAAACATGGTCGTCAGAGATTCTGCAGCCTCGAGGAACTCGGTTGTCGAGATGGCATTGTCCTTCTCAGGGTTGATTGGAACCTTGGTGAAGGACCCCTTGAAAGTGTCGAGGTACGTGCCTCCTTCAGGAATCTGAGCGGTAGCCATAGTGTGATGGGGTGATGGTGCTGAGAGGCCAAGAGGAGACGAAGTTGGGCATTGAGATGGGGGTGGTTTGGGAATAGGAGGCGGTCAACCGCTGGAGAAATCTGCCCCGCCGGCCACAAGTACCCCGCCCCCGCAGTCGCTGGTCCACTTGAACCAACAAAATAGTCACGTGTAGCGCTTCACAGGAAGTGAAAGCTCTTCGAGATAGGCGGAAAATGATGTATAGGGAGCACGGATCAATTACTATTAGCACATGCATCAGACTGCCGAGTTTGGACTGTGACAAGCATGCATGATGAAAACCAGTGGCTGGAGTTGTGTTGGTAATTAAGTGGAGTCCTTTCCGCGACCGATGGCCCATGCGTTGGAGATTCCACACAGGGAATGCAGTCTGTTTATATGAGGGAATGATGTTTATCTTGTACTGTACAGTACGAGCATATCAGCTGCACCTGCGACCCCACTCTATCCAATTACTCGGAAGAACAACAAAAGGCCACTTTCCAACTCTTAAAGCACGCCAGTTAAAAAGATGGCTCTTGGATTCTGTAGACGAGGCTTTACGGGCTCCTTGGTGAAGCACGAGACGAAATTCCACCACAATGTGCACCCATATCGAGCACCAGCCTCATGACGTCATCCCTCGTTACGCTTCCCAAGCGTTCGCAGCAATTCCCAGTTTGCTGTAACCGCCCAAGGAGCATGGGATGGTAAACCACTCTTTATATATGGCTGGTTCGTGGCAAAAGGATAAACGAATTGCGGCTTCATTCTACATTGCCCCCAGCGTATCCCAACATACCCTAATGCTAAACAGCTATTTTGGATGGCTATTTAGTCCGCTCGAAGCAACCATCTTGGCTTCTCGGTCTTGCTAGTCCAAGTGGTCGCCTAAGTGTCACACAATCTCTAAATAAACCTGTGATACGCTTGATTCTCCGCCCGCACCTATGTCATTGGCCTCTTCCGTCTGCTGACCCGCATACGTTAAAAGTACTGCGTTATTGAAACAGACATGGCCGCGGTATCGACAATGGCAAAACCTGAGGACAAACACCACGACGGCGGCCACGGTATAGGCGAGAAGCTCAAGCTCCCCATCCGCGAGGCCAAAGAGAAACTCCACAACAGCTCCCACCTTCACGATGCAAAAGTCCACTTGATTCATCAGAAGTAAGTCTCAAGCGTCCTCATGACCCGGAAACATAAGTTGTTGATAAGCTGCTAGGCACAAGATCGGCAAGTTTGCAAACTTGGTGGGTCAACCCCGCCGGACACAGTCACGGCCGGCTTAGAACTAAGATTAACCCTTGTCTAGTTCAACCCCCAACATCGCCATGACGAGGCTCACGAGAAGGCCTGCGATGAGAAGAGGGACAGGATCAGCGAGTCTCATCGCTTCCGGTCCTACTTCCCCGAACGTGATGGTAACATGGTGAAGTGGTACGTGGACGGGAGGGATTACTTTTGGGTACACATCTCATTCTCGGAGACGTTTTATGTACTGCGCCGCTGACGAAGAATAGGCCGTGTCTGTGGCCCTCGAGAGCGCACAGGAGTCTATTTACATCGCCGACTGGTGGCTGTCGCCAGAGCTGTTCCTTCGCCGTCCTCCCCACTTCAACCGAGAATGGCGTCTCGACCGCGTTCTCAAACGCCGGGCAGAAGCTGGAGTGAAGATCTACGTCATCGTATACCGAGAGATCCAAGCCGCCCTCACATGCAATTCGGAACATACGAAACACGCACTCCATGCGCTCTGTCCCGAAGGCTCCCCCGGCTATGGCAACATTAAGGTCATGCGCCATCCGGACCATAACTTCTTGGAAAATGCTGCCGACATGACGTTTTATTGGGCACACCATGAGAAATTCATCGTTGTGGACTATGAGATGGCTTTTATTGGTGGCTTGGATCTCTGCTTCGGTCGCTGGGACAATCACCAACATATCCTGTCCGACATGCACCCAGAGGGCGTTGCCCGCGAAGTGTGGCCAGGCCAAGACTTCAACAATAACCGCATCATGGACTTCAAGAATGTCGAGGACTGGAGGCAGAACGAGCTTAGCAAGTCCGACGCTGGTCGGATGCCCTGGCACGATGTCGCCATGGGCGTGATCGGGCCCTGCGTTTACGACATTGCCGAACACTTTGTGCTTCGGTGGAACTTTGTCAAGAGAGACAAATACAAGCGGGACCATCGATACGAATGGCTAGAACTGAGAGGCCGCCAGGGCCAGGATGAGGATCTCGTCGGGGTGCAAAGACCTCGTCATCCAGTTGGCGGATATGTGGTCCATCCATTGTCGCCCCTGGAAACCAAGAACCTAGACAACCGCGGAAGCGTCCGCGCTCAGGTCGTCCGTTCCAGTGCTGACTGGTCTAGTGGCATTCTCACCGACAACTCGATCCAGAATGCCTACAGCGAGACCATCCGCAACGCAAGGCATTACGTCTACATTGAAAACCAGTTCTTCATCACTGCTACCGGGGACCAACAGCTCCCCATCCAAAACACAATTGGCAGAGCAATTGTGGATGCCGTGGTGGGCGCCGCGAAGGAAGGACGCAGATTCCGCGTCATCGTCCTCATTCCTGCCGTTCCTGGCTTCGCTGGGGACCTGAGAGAGGACGATGCAATCGGAACTAGAGCCATCATGGATTACCAGTACAAGTCAATATGTAGGGGGGAGCATAGCATCTTTGAGCAGATCAAGAAGGAGGGCGTTGACCCTACAAAGTATATCTTCTTCTTCCACTTGCGGAGCTACGATCGTCTCAACAAAACGCGGGCAGTCAAGAAGCAGGAGGAGGAGTCGGGGGTCAAGTATCATGAAGCCCAACGAGCTGAAGCCGAGGAGGTCATGGGTGAGGGCATACACGGGACTGTCGATGCTTACGGAAACCGTGATAAACATATGGGCGAGCAGCGTCACACGAGCCGGCCGCATCAATTCGTCCACCGGAAACCGAAAGAGAATATTGAGGCGGGACACAAGTCAGGTAGTGACGCAAACAACACCGGAACTGGGCCCAAGAAGCGGTTTGAGTCAGCCAAGAGAGAAGAGAACGGTGGTGCCGAGCCTGCTTTCAGTGTGGCTCATCATGCCATGGCTGGTCAAGGCCCGGTCTCCGAAGCACCGTGGGAGGGCGATGCCGAGGACGAGGTGAACCACTGGATCCAAGAGGAGCTCTACATCCACTCCAAGCTGCTGATTGTCGACGACCGGATTGTCATATGTGGCTCGAGCAATCTGAACGACCGGAGCCAGCTGGGGTACCACGACAGCGAGTTGAGCATCGTAATGGAAGATACGAAGCGTTTCACCTCCACCATGGACGGGCAGCCGTTCGAGGCCGGGTGGCATGCTGCGACGCTGAGGCGGTACCTCTGGCGGGAACATCTGGGTCTCCTGCCGCCGCAAGACCTAGACGCCAGTGACGACCCGAATGCACAACCGCCAGGAGACGACTCACCGAATGATGTGTGGGATAAGGACGATAGCTGGAAAATTGTCGAAGATCCGCTCAGTGACGAGCTGTGGGAGATGTGGACTGCTCGGGCGGACACCAACACTCAGGTCTTTAGGCAGCTGTTCCATGCTGATCCAGATGATCATGGTAGGGCTGCTATTTTGGCTGTTTCGGGTGGCGTGAGTACTAACAGAGTTTGCAGTGAAAACATTTGAGGAATACAACTGGTACATGCCGGCGAAGGGTGTCTCGGCCGGGCACATCTTCGACCGTATGATACCGCCGGAGGAGGTCAGGCAGAAGATGGATAAGGTAAAGGGACATTTGGTTTGGATGCCGTTGGAGTTTCTAAGAGAAGCGAACATGGCGGAGAAGGGGCTACAGGTTAACCAATGGACGGAAAGTGTGTATACCTAAGGTTTAGTGGGTGGCTTTTGGTGGAAGATGTTTGTATCGATGGTAAGTTTGTAATGGATTGCTAGGGGAAACCAAACTACTGTGCAATTTGTTTTTGATGCAAGCTTTAAGGAGTCTCGAGGTTCAGAGCCCCTCATTACAGGAGACACAGTGTGCACATGAGCACTTTCTGCTTCCGAAAAGGAGCCACGATACCTTTTCTCTCACCAATACCAGAACCGTGCATACGAGGGAGGTAGATAGTTTAGCTGCCTTGGGCCGCGGTTGCCGCGCGTCTTGCCACCCACCACAACTACAAGAAAAGCCCTCTGGCAAGGACAGAGGGCATGAGAGAAGCAGTTCAAGGTGCCGTGTTTCTGATAACCCCTTCATTTGAGCTCCCTCCAAAGAGCTGGTAGCAACACTCTTCGGCATATTCCTGCACATTAGTGGCGACGTTAGTAACATCAGGTAAGTATAGAGAGGAAGATTAGGCCGGCGAGACGTAGGCGTTCAGATTGATGCAGGCGATGGAGAGAGCGAAGGAGGGAGAGGACCACCTGTTGACAAGATCAGGGCGGGCTGGGATTACGACGATAGTGACAATAGGAATCCTGGAAATGGGGTTATTGATTGGAGATTAACTAATATCTTTCTGGACAAGGACAGTTGACTATCTAAACGATAACTACTTCCTCCATGTCCGATTCTTTGATCTCATCTGGAAATAAGGGGCAGTAATCTCGAGACTGCCAGATTCGCCCGATTTGCACGGCTTCTCCTGCGGTATTTTGCCGGATTACGAGGCCGTGATAAGAGCCTGATCTTGGATTTGGTCTGAGTTCTTCGACAGAAGTAAGCAGTAAAGACCTTCCCCTGCCGCCAACTCTGTCCTCGAGGACTCCTCAACGGTATCCGCAGCCCACGAAGCGACGGCGTAACTATCCCTATCCTTATCCACTAGGTGGCCCGCAGGATGGGATCGGCGTACAACCCTCCTTACGGCAGCGCGCAGACGCACATACCCTCTCCCCTGTGCATCCGTTCCCGTCCCGGCGACTTCGTCAATCCAAGTGGGAGGTTTCCACTCCCAGAAGCCACAGCGGTCTCCTCGAAAACGCGCCCTCGTACGCCCGCCCACGACCATGTCGGTGCAAGATACTCTTCGGTATGTGGGCGGGCACTAGGTTCGTCGACGAACCACGACAGTTCATGGAGAAGCCTCTCCTCCCATATCCTCCAGAGACCCTTCCATGACGTCAGCTTCTCGATCCGTCCAACAACGCCCGAGACAGCAACAAGGCGGTCGTCAAAATACGTCAGCTGGCAGCCGGTGTAGGCCGCCCGGACATCGAGCCACGCGGAAAACATCGCCACCGCTTTCTCCGGAGATGGCACCTCTGGTGTGCTCCCGGCTCGGATGCGCACCCGCAGGAAAGACGCCTTGGGAGAGAACCGGCTGGCTTCGCTTTACGGTGTGCTCTCCGTCGCCGAGTACTCGACGCACACCCAGGCGAAACCCCACGCGCCGTAGTACAGCGTCCTTGGCGCGAGGATGCGCTCCTGCAGGACCCACGCGCGGGTGTGCAGAGGCAGTGGGGAGTGATCGAGCTGCAGGGCCGTGTCAATGCGCCGGTGACAGTCTACGTGCAACCCGTGCGGGAGATTGCAGATCTGAAATGCCAGCAAATTCCACTCGTCGCCATTGGGGCCCTCCGCGAAGCAGAATGTTTGCGGGAGGTTCGTCGAACGGGATATGGCGTTTGAAGCCGTCGATGCTCACGAGAAGTAGCCTCAGAATTTGGGCACCTCCCCAGCAGTGAGAGAGGGTAAGATACTTTGGTTTCGTACCGAATTGTTCCATGATCACCAGTCGTATTTGTAAATTCTCTCCTTGTCCATCATTGACATCGATGAGACGTGTCGGGTACCCATGGCCAGGTGGGACGAGAGTTACCGCAAGAGAACAATTTTTATGACTTTTGCACTGTCTTAGCCATTCTCTCGTTAGTGCATCTGGGGTATCGTAGGAAAGAGACTTAGATAGCGGCGCATTATTATAAATAGCAGGGTCTGAGAACGCGAATGGTGAATCGGGCTTGGGCTCGTCATGTCGTCCGTCCAGGTTGCGGAAGACGGGAAGCTCCCCTATGATTCGTTCTTTGCTTCTAGCATTTCTAGAGGAGGTCTCTGGGCGGGCGAGAGATGCGCCCGGAAGAAGCATCACAACTTTTAACCACGCCCCTCCTGAGCGTAAGACGAAGAGGCTAACTTGCACACTAGCATTTTCGCGCCACTCTTGAGAAATGTTGCTTCTTCTAAAGGTCCCGAGAAACAGGGAGCAAAGATGGCACCCTGCCAGTGACGATGTCTTGACCTCTGCAAGGGAGGTATATGACCGAAAAGGTTCTGTCCCCTTTTGCAACGTCGGCGGCAGGCTGAAGCTAGAGGCCGAATCACGGCAAGTTGGGAATAAGACGTGTTCCTCTGCCAGGGACGACAACATAGTCAGGCAATCGATTCAGCAATGTTTTTGTGTTGATTCGCATCTTGCTGTACGCGGGATCATCTATTCTCCTTCTGTTTAGACGGCCAAACTCGTTCGTTCGTTGTGTTCTAGTCTGCTGATTTCGAAGACCTCTCAGCTGTGGGAAGCGGGGGAGGTTGATTGGCTAGGCAACAGTACCCGTTTCTCTCGACAGCATCTCTGCCGCCCTTCCAAATCAATCTATAAATCCAGAATCGCAAAGTCGAGTCAATTGGAACCTCGACCCAGACGACGCGCTGCGCGGGCCTAGATGTACTCGCATTATTCGCTAACCACGTCTATTGAGGCGTGGATTGACCGGATCATTGAGGCTGGCAGCCAGACCATCATTATGCCCGACGGACCAGATTCATTGCCGACCACCGAGTCGGTTTCCACGCCGCGGCCATCAAACAAGCGACAGCGTCAGGCCAGCATCGAGTTTAGCAACCAGGATGCAGAGGCAACGCCACCCCCTCTGCTTTCATGTGTGTACTGAAACCTTAGGCGTTGCCGCTGCACAGTATCTGACCTTTTCTGCACCTAGATCGTGGCCACAGCCGAGACAGCCTTAGCGAGGCATCCAGTAGCACTAACACCAATGGAACATCGCGATCGGGGAGAGGCAGCCCTCGCAAGAGAGAGGCAGCTCTTCGTTCCGCCCCCGACTGGCCGGTCGTCCGCACCAGTCTCGCGGACCTCAAGTCGTTCCCAGCCATGTTAGAAACATTAGGTCTTGACCTAAACAAAATCGCCGATGGCAGACAGCCATTGATCCCCGACATTTTTCAGGTGAGAATTGACATAAAAACATTTTACTTCCACTCGCCGCAACTCAACGCTGACGTCTTGCGCGTGATCTACCTAGTCATCTATGAGCGCCGAGGCCGGCATTCTGACTCAGCCGCACCCGGAGTGGTTCTATGCGGCAAACGACAATCGCGAGGAACTAATTGCAGTACATCGTCAGATGAAGAGAATTCATCGGAATAGTGTGAAGTGTAAGGCCATGATGGAGCATGAACCCGCCTGGAACGGCCTGGTACATTGTCGTGTCCTCGAAGAGGCGCTCGAGGGCCAAGGGGGTGTAGACTTCCGCAACACCACGGTCTGCCGGACGCTTAGGCCATACCACGACGGTGGCCCTACGCTCGGGGATGACAAGGTCGACTACGGTATCTTCCTCCAGCCGACTCAGGGTAGTGATGGCCTTGCGGAGCGTCTCGCTGACTTGGCAAGCAACGGGATCGACATCACCCACTTCAACCTCAGCGACTTTGCAAAGACCCCGCTGGCTATCAGCATCGAGACCAAAGGTTTCGGAGCGGAGACGTTCGAGGGTGACACACAGCTCGCCAACTGGGTGCGCGCCCACTTCCGTCATCTGGCCTATGTCGTCGATCGCTGTGGTCACGGCCAAACCCGCTCGCTTCCCGTCCTGCCCACCATCTCCGTCTCGGCAAGCGTCTGGCGGGTGGACTTTGCCCATCGCTGCGACGACCGGACCATGATATACGAGGGTATTACCGTTGGCAACACGCTCACCGTGTACGGATGCTACCAGGTGTGTGCAGCTCTTCGGCGACTCGCGGCTTGGGTCAGGGACGATTTCAGGAAGTTCTGGCTGGAGGTCACAGAGCTGTCTACCTAGGTTCGGTTGTGGGGTGTTCCGCTTATGGGTACACTGGCTTATGTTAGAACTACAGCCTGTGGCACTCAGGCAGATAGGGCTCATTTTGAGCACCAAAGATATGTATGATCCAAAGAGGTTGATTCAATTGATCCATCATTGTGTGAGGTTACACTGCAGAGATTGCGCCCGGCCGTCTTGCCGGACGATTGCTGGGGCTTAACATGTCTGTTAGATAAGATGAACGTATCAGTCAGGTATGTATCCGAGGCAGCTGATCATTCCCTTTGGATGATGCCAAATGTAACCTGATCCTTATGTCACACGAAGAGACGTCCCATTGCCGCTCATTACTATACCTATACACAGCACAAGTTTACATAAGTTTTTCTGTTAGTTGACGTTTCACAGGTATGTCTGTACATACATACAGTACGGCACCAGAGCACGTCCCTGGAACTCTGCCGCCTCCTGGTCGGCAAATCGAGAAGGCAGGGATGACTCTGGGCTCGTGGCTTTTTAAAGAGAAGCCAACGACGCCGTTGCAGAGACGAAAGGACCAAACTTGTTGGCAGGCGGGTGAGGATATCTCTTTATATATCTTCCACCCTGGGTTTCACGCACTTCTACTTCTTCCTTTCTACCGGCCAAACGTGCAGTTTTCAATTACCTACAATACTGCAAGGTTCCGCCATAGCCATGCCTTGGCAGCCGGAAGCTGCTAAGTGCCTCCCAATGAACGTTCATGACCCTTTCAACGCCTGCAACTTAAATCGGAACCCTAACGTATCGCCAGTTGGAAGAGCAACCCCAATTACCACCGCGGCCAAAACGATAACCTCGTGACGATCCAGCACATTATTCGAACCGCCGCAACCGCAACCCAATCCGCAGCCGCCGACCTCGCGACAAGGCAGGGGAGGTAATCCTCTCGGCACAGCAGGCGCTCAGCGAGGTTGCAGCTCTAGACAGGGGAGGCCAGTCAGGCGATCGTGACGAAGAAGTGCAGAGAGCGAAGCCCAAGAAGAAGAAGAAACATCGCGATAACAACGCGGAACCCACCGCGGCTGCTCTCTTTGCTGAAGAGCAAAGGACAGCAATATCAACATCAACAACAACAACAGCAGCAGCAGCAGCAGCAACGAGATAAGGACATGTCTTTCGCCGGGGAGCTGCGTTACGCTGCCTGGAAATTGGGAATGCCCGAGATCAGAGAGCTGCCAACACGCGACGTACATTCGAATACGCCAGACTGCGATCCCACATCTTCAAACAACCATCTCCATGCGTTGAACCGCAGGAAGCTTCATACGGTGAATTAAGCGTGCAGGCGGTGTGCGCATCCTCGAGTGCGTGAGGCAGACGAAGGACACTAAAATGTGGGCGGGCAACCTTCTACTGTCCAGGCACCTAGAAATGAAAGCGTAAGCTAGGCGGTGGTATATTAAAACTTAGAAATAGAATAATTAGATGACTCTAATCCTTTAATTGGCTTTGTAGTGATTAGTCCGTACGTGAAGACATAATATTTAGCACTATACTCTTGTAGACACCAGATTTCAAGACTATAGGAACATCAAACTTCTCTGCTTGTCAGGACCCAGCTAGGGGCTGAAGTCTAGGCAAAGGGGGATTCTAAAATATTGTGAGCTAGGTCTGGGTTGAGCTGCTACGCCCAATTAAGGGTGTGTTTTTGGGTCTTGGATTTCTACGAACCATATGGGGACTGATCTTTGAGCGGTCAGTTGCAAGACCTCTTCTCAGCCCGTTCAATAACATGTTGTATCTACTGCATTAAACATCCCTTGATTCCAATTCCGTACTGGCCCTTAGCATTTTTGTTAGGGAGGTATATTGAAGAATTTAGAGTATGTGATATTGTGTTGGAACCACTGCGCAGATGGATTTGACGTCAAAGGAGCACGATTTTACCCAAGTTCAAAGTGATTGAGTTGAAGGCATATATTCATGTCCGTGGAAAAATCTGACCAAGTGGGCGCTACTGGGGACCAGTTGAGGGCCAGGGGAAATTGCCCCCTACTGGGGCTGTTTCCAATACGGCAAGTTCCGACACATCCCCTCAGGGTAAGGCGCAGCGTTGCCCTGATCCGGTAGTACATGAGGCTATTTCCATTCTCATCGCCATAAACCCCATTCGAACCCAAGCAGCGACCCGGAAGGGGCCTCCATCACGAGTGTTAAAGGACCAAGGTACTTATTCTTCGCGGCGCCAAAGGACATCTTGGGCTAACAATTATAGGAAAGCGACCCCGAGGCATCCAGTCGCGGAAGGCGCACCGCGAAAGCATGGTCGCTTCCAAGAGTAGCGCACAACCAGGCGCACCGAACGCAATCACTCACGTCAGTATACAATTTAGCGAGACGCCGTCTCAAAAAGTATGCCTTCTATCCTTTACATTTTGATGCTTCACAAGCTAAGTTGAGTCACAGGGCTTACCGGCGCCTGTCCAGAGCAGAGGTCGCAAGCGCAAGCAATCAATCGACAACGCCCTTGAACCCAGCCTAGACCCAGTCCCCAAGCAGCAACCGACATCTCCTATACCCCCTGCTGAAGACGTATTTGGCGATCTGCTTTCAAGGAAGCGCGAGGTCGACAAAGTTCGAAGAACAAGGGCGTGGGAGCACATGTTGCAAGAGCAAGCCGGATCAGATCACGCCGAATTCCACTCGTCCCCGACGGGCAGGACATTACATCGAGAAGTGAGACGGTCCTTTCCTTCCTGAGATCTCTTGCTAATATGTTGAAGAACCCAGCAGCATCCGCCGAACGCGAAGGCCAGAAGCAATTACGCACAGTTGAAGATCCACTTGAGTACACTCTAGACGAGCCCCCTCGGAAACGCCGACGAACATCTCTTGGACAGTCTATCCGAGAGGCAATCGATTTCTGGAGGAGAGAATGGTACTGGCCTAAGGAATATTTTAAACAGGACGATTATACCAGGAAGATTTCGAGAAGGAGTCCGAAGAGGATAGCTGGTTTAAGGAGATGGAACGGTACAATCCGACCGTAAGGCTTCTTTTTGCGAAGAAGAAGGCCTCGACATCTCTCAGCCGCAAGCGATCTAGATCCAGCAGTTCTACGACACCGAGCCAGGATACAACTCTTGCAAGTTCTATAACGCCTAGCGACCAGAAGCCGAGGGAGGAGAAGAGTGCGCCTTATCGACACCAGCGTTATCAGGCCCTGCTCGAGGTCAAAGGCAGCTACATGATCAAAGCTCCGTTAGGCTTAGCCAGTGCTAGCCAGACTCTCTGTCGGTCTCTCCTGGAGAAGACGCCGCCAGTTCCCGGCGACACACTCTTCCGCGACGATATCTTTGAAACGACATGCCAGAAGATATACAACAAAAATGAGGCGCAAGTCATTCAAGACATCAGTCGGCTCATTGCTCCTTCAGCTGAAAGTCTTGCGACATTCGGTGCAGAACACCTTGACATTCTGATAGAGAGCGTCAACGAAGGGTGGAACAACTCGATCCCCATCACCAACCCCCGTCCCCAGCCCGACTACTCTGTTGGGTTCAGGCGAGATGCGTTCACTAATGACCAGCTCGCTAAGCTGTCGCCGTTCATTGGGGACTTCATCGCCGGGGACCGGTCCTTCTTCATGGCCACGTACTACATGTACTTCCTGTTCCTGACTTGCGAGGTGAAATGCGGCGCCGCGGCGCTCAACGTCGCAGACCGGCAGAACGCTCACAGCATGACCCTTGCGGTACGGGGCATCGTCGAGCTCTTCCGTGTTGTCAAGCGCGAGAATGAGGTCAACCGGCAGATCCTCGCCTTCTCTATCTCGCACGACCACAGCTCAGTACGGATCTACGGCCACTACCCTGTGATAGCTGGGAAAGACACCAAGTACTACCGTCATCCAATCCACGAATTTTCTTTCACCGCGCTCGACGGCAAAGAGAAGTGGACAGCATATCGGTTCACGAAAAACGTCTACAACACGTGGATGCCCGCTCACTTTAAGAACATCTGCTCCGCCATTGATGAGTTGCCGTCGGATTTGGACTTCGATGTTCCACCGCTTTCAGAGGCGACCGGGCTTTCCCAGGATTTGGGGAACTTGATGCAGTCGGATCCCGGCTCCGCTTCCGTGTCTGTCGAACGGGACAGCCAGTCAAGCAATGCCGAGCAGCAAGGCGGCACGCCAGACACCACATTTACAAGACCGGGGGCTTGAAGAGGAGGAAAGGCTAAGTCAAGAAACGAGAAATCCCGCTTCGATATGAAGTCGTCGTAATGATTTGTTGATGTGCTTATACTCCGGTAGTGCCTACTTATTTTACCAAGCCAACATCTCCAGGAGGAATTCATGTATCCAGAGATAATACTCAGCAATCGAGGCCCATCCTGTAACGGGCTGTGCCCGACGAGAGCCTCGGTAACCCTCGGCTATGTACGGACTTCCTGGGATGAAGCTATTCCCACTTTGTATGTAGTTCGTGCTCGGACTACGCCGCTTCCTCGATAAAGGAAGGACGTTGTCTTTGCACCGTTCTCTTCTCTTCTTTCCCTTTCTTCCTCACTCAAGGATTCTCGTAGCAGAGGGAGCACTAATTGCAACACATTGCTGCCAACACATTACACATCCATCTATCGTGCATGACCAATTGTCTTCAGCATCTCTGAGCCCAGTGGAGGCCTTGGCGACCCTCAGCCAACCCCTGATAAGCACGGGCCACCAAACCCCCTGAATGAAGCTATTCCCAAACGTCCACCACCGAAGATTCTAGCAACACGCCCGGGCCACCATACTCAATGATAAAGAGGCCCAGGGAGTCCCAAGAATCTCCTGTCTTTTCTTTCTCTCTTCAAGTTCAGTGTACTCGTAGAGTCATCACCAAATAGTTGCAATACACTTCTGAGACCGTTACAATCTCCGCCCCATCAACCCCGCCGGGGCCACGCTGGTACCCAGGGCGCTCCACAGACAGAGCTGAGCGGAGCGTTCACTCCGGATCACTCCAGCAGCGCCGAACAAGCAATTCTTGAAGGTAAGATGACGTGATGATAGTACTTTGTGGTACTTTATCTTACTATAGTAAATAAGGAGGCGAGAGAAGGGGGGTGGGAAGCAGAGTTCAATCATACCACTTATCTCACCCCTAACTCGGGACCTGCTAAATCGCAGCGTGTGCATTGCTCGTACCCTGTCACTCTGGTCATATCACCCTCAGACCCTTGATCCTTACAATTGAACCCTTTTTATTTAACAAGGTATTCGATGTAAGGGCGTTCCTTGGTCTATTGGACGCGATGGCTAACAATCCTGCTAATTTCCTATTGCTTTTCCTTGCTTCCTTCGACTTACACTAGTCTGGGTAGTGGTGCTCGTCGGGTAAATGGGTTCTGGATGCAAACTGAGACTCTTAATTGTTGGAACTACTGCGCAGATGGATTTGACGTCAAAGGAGCACGATTTTACCCAAGTTCAAAGTGAATGAGTTGAAGGCGTATATTATCATGTCCGTGGAAAAATCTGACCAAGTGGGCGCTACTGGGGACCAGTTGAGGGCCAATGTAAGTTGCCCCCGACTGGGGTTGTTTCCCACACGGCAACTTCCGACATATTGAAGTTGCGATTGCTGAAGCTGCAGTGAGGACGTTGCTTTGCGTCACAGAGCACTAAGAAACGGAAGAAGGGACGTTTGCAGGAGATGAGGGCGCGAGAAATGGAGGACAGAGGCGATCTGCTTAAGTCTTCAGTGATCGGGAGGAATGACTGCATGAAGGATGCAAGAGGTAGGGTCTGAGTCAGGGCGCGCAATGTCCAACACGTCGTATCGCCTTTTCCAGTCTAGAAATTCATCCCAAAGATATCTGTCCACTCATCAGGTGCATCTACCTCGACGGCAGCCTCCTTCGCAGCTGCATCAGCAACGGTGTTCCACTCTCTCGGGATCCTCCAGAACTCGACAGCCATCCCCTCGTCCTTATATCGTTCGATCTCACCCAGTAGTGCCTCCCATAGATCTCTATTCTTGACGCCATCCCCTGCACGTCTTATCCAGCGATTCTTGATCCACGTCTTGGCCCATTTGGTGGAGCCCTCAACTGCATACTCGGAATCGGTGGCGATAACAAGCGTGTGGAACCCTTCACCGTGCCAGTGTCGGAAGCGTAGGGCTGCGATGACAGCGCGGAGCTCCGCTCGGTTGCTGCTCTGAATGCTATCGTCGCCGAAAGGTCCTTCCTTCTCTAGGCGGCCAGAGGCAACGACTAGATTTCCCGAAGGACCAAACCCGTGCCAGAAAGCCCAGCCTGCCTTTGGGCTTGGTTGGCCGTTATCCACACACGCACCGTCGGTGCGAATGAGGACTTTGCCGGCATCATTCCGGAGAGTGTATCTAGTAGACTGTATTAGCTTGTATCATATTCCATCAACTACGCACTTACTTGCCTGGTAATAAGCATGTGGCTCCTCTGGCCAGAGAATAATTCCGAAGGAGTTACTGAAGCCGATGGTGGGACAAACTTGGTTGGAAAGGCCCGACCGGTACCTCTTCTCAACCTAGGGCCCAAAGAAATAGATGAGCTGTTTGAGCGAGGTGCATCGGGACCTGTAGTGTTCGAGCCGTCGGCGGCTAGATCCAAGTCGGTAGCCTCAATTTCTGAACCAGGGTGGTCGCCATCATCGTCCTCGTTTTCATCCTCGTCCTGACCATCGCGGCTAAGAACTTCTTCCATGAAGCTGTAGTCTACACAGCATTTCCCGCACCATACAAAGCCGTGGGGACCACAAACCAGCCGGCCATCCGGGAGCTCACAGGGACCCTCCTCGTCATCGCTGCTACTTGCGGTGAGCGGCATTAGCCCCTGGGCCAGGTACCACCCAAGAGGCATTGGATCCGGATCGTTCGGACGCGTGTAGTTGGCGAACTCTAGTGGGTTTTGTGAGAAACTAAAGAGGGAATAGATAGCGGGTATGGAGAAAGGTGACGTTGGTGCTAACGTAGGATTGGAGAACGAAGTGGGCTGATACGTTAATACGAGTGGAAAAGTAGGGCTTAAAAGTACGGAAGGCGGGGTAGAATGTACGGATCGCAAAGCGATCCCTCCTCTGAAGGTTATCTAATCGATATATCTTATCGTCCCAATGGGCGAAGCCCAGGCTGAGGGGAATGGCTGTTCGCCAGGTGACCTCTGACGTAATATCGCGCTAGCATTGGCTGCATTGTGGGTTCTCTTTCGCGGGTTGGGCATAGAGACCTTTCATTCAAGGCAAACTATAAACTAGCACTTGAAATGATGGTCTGATTCAACTCTGATTCCCAGACCCGGTTGTTCCTCCGACGAAGACTACCAGGACCGCGGCGTACGCGGCTGTCGCGGTCAATAGATCAACGGGCAGCTTGGTAGGTGAGAAGTAAGACGAGGCCACAGCGAATATTATGGTGCAGACCCCCACCGTTGCCAAGCTCACCGCAGTGCTGGGTATCAACACCATCAGGATCATTGGGGCATTAAGAATAACACCGCCCAGAATCGCCAGGGCGTATCTTTGCCTCCTAGTTCGCGTGGCGGACGGATAGTCCCAAGGGCCGCCAGGAAGATCTGGCATCAAGCTATCCTCAACCGATGGGATTGAGCGTACCCTTTCTGGTTGAATGCCGATCGACTTCAGGTGGCTGAATAGGTCACGTTCCATTGGTCTTTCCGCCTTGAGATGAAAGGGGTTGTTGTCCCAATCACGGTATGCCCAGTCCCTCATCAATTCGCGATCCTTAGCAGCCGTACCTAGGGCGCCCAGTCAGATAATAAAAAAAAAAAAGGAGTGAGCAGAGGGCATATACGAACAGTAGTCTTGGATGAGCGAAGTTAGAGTTTTTGAGTTCTCATCGTCCATGCTGCCCTGGTTGAGAATCGAGGCTGTCTCGTCCATGATACGCTTCCGCAGATAGTGCATGTTCATGCGATGGACAGCCGTGATGTTGAACCGCTCCCCTCTTTCGTTGGCGTAAAATATATGCCTCCGACCGGCATCGACGACCGATTTCGAAATTGGATCCATCGTGGTTAGAGTTTCCTCCTTAACTTCAGGTTTATCCATATCTGGGAATAGGGGAGCAAGGGAAAAAATTATTGTTTCATGACAACGAGCTTTTGCGAGGATTAATATTGATCGAAACGGGAACTTCCAGAAAGCCGAGGAGGCCCAATACTCCAAAATATATCGGATTATTATTGCAATGAGGCCTCTTAAGGTTCGCAGCGAGACGAATTCAATCAAAGACCATCGAGTCGTGTAGTCGGCGGCCGCGATGCCGGAGAGGGCTGCAATCCTGCGGCTAGGCATCTTCAGCTGACGGGCAGGCTACAAGCGGACCAATCCCGCGCCCCTGTTACAGGGCCCTGCCAACGGGCCCCAGGCATCCCAAAGAACAGGGCCCTTCGACCCAGGCCTGTGGCGATCTTTGTCGTGACTCCTCGGTTCCATTGATGAAATCTTGTTTCATAACTCCAAGTGGTAGGAATTACCGCAGAATTAGGGTCAGGGTTAAAAAGTTAGGTCACACCCCACTCGCGTTCGCATCATATACCGAATCTTCCTCCAAGCCACTAATTTTTTTTAAAAAAAAAAATTGTTATAACCTCGTCAATTCGTGTGTGCTTTTGGAATAGAATTGACGCCTAGCATCCGTTCTATCCGCGGATATAAGAAGTGGGTATGTTTTTCCTATCATTCTAAACCCGCGTCTGCTAGTGAGTGCACGTGTGCTGACCGGGGCTTCGTTAGGAACAGTTGTTTAGAGACTTCGAGTTCTTGCTGAGTTATCTAAAACCCCGTGGAAGGAGCCCCGTGGAAGGAGCAGCAATATTCGTCTTGGTCATCTCCGACATGTGGTCGGATCGCGGTGCGGCACAGGAAGGACGAGAAGTAAAGGTAATGGTTCATGTTGATGTCGTGGGCGACGATGGGTTTTGTTCGGTGGCAATTCCTTGCCCACAAAATGTTAGTTACCCTTCCTACCTTAGGTAGCTTCATCATGTAGGAGAGAGGCACGCAGCCCAAATGTATCACACTTACTTACATAATAGAGGGAGACCTTGCCGTAATCAAGCGTGAATCTCCAAGAGATCCGCGGCCACGGAAAGACAACATCCTTTCTCGGCACACCCCTAAAGAAACACAACCCATGCAGCCAGCGTCTGATTCTTAAGACAGGAGCACCAGTCCCTCGTGAAACTCCCTCAAGTGAGACCCCAAACGAAACATGCCGATCCAGATCACTAACATCATACTCCGCGGAGCTATCGTGCTCTCGCTCCGGAATCGAAGACGTGAATGCAAAAACGTTGCTTTCGGCCATGTCTCCAACGCCGTTACGGCCACGAATTATCCTTGCCCGCGAATCCTTCCACACAAATACGGCCATGTACGACACCGCCCCTCCATCATCAGGATACCATAGACACCCGAGCGCGAGCATGGCGCGTCTTGCAATAGCATCAGCCACGACTCCCGCCATTTGTAGCATAAACTTCTGTGCAAAAGTCATCGAGCAGGAAGAGACCGTCTCTGCATCCCAGTCTAGAAACTCACAGACCTCCTGAGAGAGAGGGAGATGTCCGTCCTGCATCAAAAAGTTGGCGAGAGAAGCAAGATTCTTTCTAGAGGAGTGATCCAGACGTCCAGGGAGGCGTCGCGTCCCGGTGCCGTTAAGCGGCCACTGAGATGTATCGATTATCTTGTTGACCCTCCAGAGGTGGCCTTTGGTTTGGATACCGGAGGTGGTGAGACGGACTGAGTGGAAGCGGCAACTCTTGTTGAAGCTGAGACTCGGTGATTTGGCGGGAGAGGTGAACCCTCGGAAGAGAGCCTTCCTGAGATATCCTGCGGCGTTGAGTTTGGATGAGTGGTTTGGGGAGCTTGAATTTTGGGTACGAGGAATACCGTTGTAGAGGACCTCGCCGTTGATGAGACACTGGGCAATAGTGGCAAGGCTGAGACTGGCCCTGTCTTGCTGGAGCTGACGAACGTTGAGCCGAGATGTGTAACGGCAGCAGTTCCCAATGATATCGAGGCGGTCCCATGAGTTAGTCGTCTCTCACTTTTCGACCTCTGTAATGACCCGGGGTGTCATAGTGTCCGAAGGGTTGAGAACAAGGGAATACCGGCTTGCCGTCCCGAGGATCCGTGATAAGGCCTCCCTCGTCCGATATCTCGCCCGCCGAG
The DNA here is from genome assembly GCA_022530565.1 of Madurella mycetomatis. Lineage (NCBI taxonomy): Eukaryota > Fungi > Ascomycota > Sordariomycetes > Sordariales > Madurella > Madurella mycetomatis. The sequence goes on along the minus strand of JAJTVB010000003.1, from coordinate 4,307,869 downwards.
GGCCGGGCCTAACAAAGCGGGCATGACGCAAGTACTTGGCATACGCTTGGCAGAGAGCTGTTGTCTCCTTGGCAAAGTCAACAGAGAGGATGCACAGCTCACCGGGCACGGTGCCGAACAGCCGGCTGCCATGGCGGTTGACATTTCGACTACCCTGTTTGTCTTTTTCAAGATGCGCGGCATGGTGAATCATCAGCTTCATCTTCTTTCCGCCTTTGTAGTTTTCCTGAAAGGTCCAGCCACGATGCCACCAGCTGTCCTTTGTGATATAGTCCAGCAGTTTCAGCGTTTCCCATGCCTCGCGGGGATTGCATTGGCGTGACAGCCTGACGCGCTTCCCCTCATGTCCCAAGGTCAGTTTACCACGGAGGAGGTTTGCCAGGAGCCTCAGCTCGCGTCTTGTCCGAATGGGTCTCCCCAGCAAGCCAACTGGGTGATTGCTGCGCTCGTACACGAGATCCATCACGGCCAGGCCCTCTCGCTTCTCCCTGCAACTTCCGTGCTCACACATGGGCTTTTTGCAACCAGCCGTATCCTGGACGATACTATGCTGATCAATCCAAAGGAGATTGACGTGGAATGTCTGCATGTAGCTGAATATGCGGTCAAACACGCAATTCCGCACCTCGGATGGCTCGAACGTTTGGGGATGATTCCGTTGCATGACGAAATATGACCCTTCCGTTTCGTCTTCGTACTTTGAGGGTTTCCATGTGTATGATAGAGCGACATAGTTGTACCTCCCTGGTTTTGAGATGTCGATTCGCTCTCTCGTCACTCGCGTGCCTCGAGATCGCGAGCTGGGAGTCTCCAGGTAGTGATGGTAGTTAGACGGAAGACGTAGACAGTGGAGATCCTGGAGAAATCTCAAGGATCTATGCTCGACTGTAGATGGACCGTCGCCGATCTTGACCAGGAGGGACACTATTGATTCGCCATGGTGCCGTGCAATATCAAGGAGAGTTTCGCTCTTGTCGTCGGTGCGGTTGTCATTGTTGTTCTTTGTTGTATCCATATTTGCAACTGTCACTTTCGTTTTCAGGGCTTTTGTTCAGTTTGATGTCTTCGGAGAGATAACAATGAGTTGATTCGAGTCGCGACATGACCGGCCAGGTTGGGTTCGTGTTACACAACAGACATTACATCTCGTTCCGTCAAATCGGGTAACTATGTCAAATCTAGAAGCCGCTGCGTTGAGCCAATAATTATCTTGCGGAAAAACTAATCTGTTAACAGGCTTTAAATAAGTAGATATTCAGGTGCCTGTTACGCTATATCTTTGTAGAGTGCAGATCTGGAGCATCACAATAACGCACCATACCAAGTACCACCCTCCCTTCCTGCACACAGCCAGTGGCGATACCCACGTACAGTTCCTCAGGCTCTGTGCCCAGAATACATGCTTGACTTCAGGCAGCTCGGCCGTCGAATATCTTCACAGCCTTTCCCAACATATCAATCCCATCCTTCAGTATAGCGCGCGGGTTTTATAGTAGGGTAGTGTTCACCAGTGATCAGCTCTGACTCCTCAGGCTTCATGAGTAGAGCGCCCACAAGGGTGAACACACGAATTGGACTACCCTCGCCGCTCCGCAAGTGTTGATCAACCGCCTGCCTTCAAATGCTGTCGACAAACCGGCTCCTGTTTATCTCGTAGTAGTTCTTCATCACGTCATGTATTTTGACGCAAAGCATCATCCCCGCTGCCGTCAATCCCAGCGCTGGCCAGGTCCTCCAAGCGGACATAAAGTCATCTGCGGATATGTCGTACGCCATTCGGAACTTGAACCGTGTCGTTCTCAAGTACACAGTCAAGGCGAGCACTGCGAGTCAGGCCCAACAAGTCACAGGACCAGGGGTTACATGTAGCAGTGGGACCGTTGAGTTCAGCACGCAGCAAGAATTGGGCACACTTCATAGTGGGACGATAGTGGTGGCACAGCTCTTTTAACAGAAAATACTGCAGCTCAACTCGAACCTCAAGGCCGGAGGAAAGCTTCAGTAAGGAGCTTTGTGACGAAATGATGCACAACCAGCACAGCATTGCTCACATGCGCAAGCGTGGCAGTTACCCATTTCTTGACTTGCACACGAAACATTGCTGAGACGCATGGAGGCTCCAACTGAAAAGCATGTCGGTGGATGAATCGACAAACACTTGACCAAGGCAAATCCTTGAGCTTCCGGGGAGCAGCCGCTGCTTGGCCCACCAGCTCATCCCCTGCTTCCCCACTCAAAAACGTCCATATACCAATCCTATCGCTCGATAATTATCGTTGTCTGGGCAGGGCCCAGAAACCCCACGGCGACCACCAGGCTCTCTAATCACAGGGGCTTGTAACAAGATCCAAAGGAAGTTCCAAAGAAGAAGACGGGGACGAAGGCCTCTCAATCAACCAAAACCCACGATCATCGAGAAATCCGCTACCACAATCAAACAGTAGATCAGTCAGGGAATCCAAGACCAAAGTCAGAGTGATGGGCGACAACAACCAGAACCAACAGCAGACGAGGCGCTAATCCAGGCGTGGGAGGGCCGTTGGAGACAGCAAGTCAGAGACCGGCCTACTAGACTAGCTGACGAAGACCCTCCCGGCACTATCTTTACCGACAAGACCTTACGAAAGCACCAAAATCTAACCAAATCTTAGAGTTCCCTGCTAGTTCAAGCCCGCACGGGGGCAATCGGCCTGCGAGACTTCCTCTTCAAACAACGAGTTCCAAACTTCCTCACTCCGTACTGCAGATGTGGGGAGAGAAGGGAAACAGTAGAGCACCTTATTATATGGTGCCCAATACCGCCGAAGCCTAGAACTTGGCAAAGAATAGAAATTCGCACCCACCGAGATCTTCGTCTCACATTACAAGGCGAGGGATCCCGGAACCAATGGCGGTTGAGAAGGTCTTGGGCTGGCTGATGGATTCGGGGCGCTTAGCGGAATATAGCCTGGCTAGAAAGCTAGAGCTAGAAGCAGAGGGGGTCGAGGAAGAGGAGGAGGCACCCGAAGCCGGAGTCGAAGGCTAGCAAGTCTTCAAGGCCTATATAAGGCCTTTCTCTCTTTTGCAACCACATGGCACTCTTTATCATTGTTTTCCTTTACTCATTGATATAGGTTTTTCACCCGGCCTATATGGTACGGTTTTCCTACGTAACTAGCGTCAGAGGGTCCGGCACACCCGGTTGGGTAAAGCGGAGTAGGAATAATAATAATATATTCCACCGCATATACTGCATCGGATGCCCGGGCTCAATATTCTGATGGGGCCAGGCTGAAAACCCTCCTTATCTCTTAGGGACCATTCTCCAACTGCTGGTCCTATTGCGCTGCCGTTCGCTTGGTTCGAGATCCAATAGGGTGGCGGAGCTAACAAACGGGGCACTTCCGCCGGGCCGCAGAGTTCTTGGGCTTAATCACAGCACCTCCCGTTGTTAAAGGTCGCACCCTGCCACTCTTGGTGGATCCCTTGATTGTCTGTGGGTTTGAGAAGAGGAGTCCGCAGGCTTGAGCCAGTTCCAGGACGTAGACCATTAATTAATGTAGCCTGCTGCTCCTGCCCTGACCGCCTTTCTAGTAAGTAGTAGGTATGGCATTCAAGGCCATCGTATAAGATACTGATAGACGAGTAAAGTACAGAACCCGAAAAAGAGACCTCAAAACTCTTGTATAAGCATAACAATCAACCCCGCAACCCCAAATGTGTGAAACACCTCAATCCCAAACAAGGGGAATTGAATGGCGCTCGCACCACTGACCCAATAGCTCAACATAGGAGTCCAATCCGCCCCCGTTCGTCTTGCAACGTCAATCTTCCAGCACCCGAGACAAAACAACACAAAATTCGCCATACCGGCAACAAGAAACGCTATGACCCACGGCCAGCCAAATATCTGTATGCTTTTCCTCTCACTGCGTAGCGGGATCATGAAGAGGAGCAGCACCGCACCCAACAACCAGTACAGCAAAAACAACGTTGAGTAATTCTCAAGCGTTATCGCCGCCTCTGGGTCCTTAAGCGTCTCATACAACCTCTGGGGCGACCCAGGATTGAGCGCCAACCCCGCCACGCCGAGCGAGACATCGGTCAACCCCACAAGGAGATGCATCACATTCCCCATCACCCGTCCGGGACTGTTCTTGCCCCTGACAAGATCCTTGCCATTACCCACCAGCCCAGCCGGTGCCTTCAAGGCAGTCATGGGATTAAACCGTCTGATCAACAGCGTCGGTACGGTCGTTACACACCCAAATTTATCGACCAAGACCTCCGTCGCACCATGATGTATCCACGTGTATCTCCTCTCAATCCCACCACAGGTGCTGCACCCGCGCGAACTGCCCATGTGGCTCTGCACAACGCCCCACTGCGAATAGGTCGCGGACGATATCAACCCCCAAGAGAAACCTGCGGGCATGCCGCGCTCAGAGATTTCCGCCACTACTTCCGGTTCGATGGTCTGGAGAACGACCTCGCGCCCACACGTACGGACCGAGAGTTCGTACGGGTGCACACCGTCCGAGGTGATGCGGACGCGTATCCAGAGGAGCGATGCGGCGCTCTCGACGGCGGATATCACGACCAGGAGCGTGAATCCCAGCCAGAAGCCGGCCGCATCGACGGCCTCTGCGGCTCCTTCAGGCCTTTCATCTTCCCCAGCTTCTTCAACTACCGCGGCCGACACGATGGGGAGGAAGGCTGAGAGGAGGATGGCGATGCGAGCGATTGGGAAAGGAGCGAGATTTAATCGTCGTAACATTATCCTTGTTAAGCAAAGCAGTCCCCAAAAAATGAAAGACGAAGAGTGATTTTATTTTTCTCCCCAGAAACCTATAAAAAAAAAAAAAGAATGAAGCCAGAAGGAAACCTGGAAATAGAACAAGGAGGTTAAGTCTAGACCTCCAAAAGTAGAAGCTGAGGCATAATAATGCTCTGCTAATTAGTTGGGGCGCAGTGAAGAAAAACGGGGTCAATAGTTCGATGCACCCCACGGTTCGAAAGGTTAGCGCCAGTGAAGTACAGGGGTCGAGACTGGGGTTGGCAACTACATACGCAGCGTCTGGCAAAATACGGCTTCCTAAAGGTTTTGGCCGGTTTAATCTTTCTATTTGAGTAATGTTCATTTTTGCAAGTCGGAGAGCCGCCTCGCAGCCGCCTCCCAGTTCTGCTGCAGAGACTCGATCGGAACCGTGATCTCGTCGCGCTGCAGCAGCTTGAGGCCGGGCACCAGTGCCTACGACGCCGTCTCCTGCCGCGTCTTGAGCAACACGAGCACCTCAGCACCGCGCTTCTCCTTGACCTGCAGAAACTGCTTATCCACAGAGGCAGCTCGCTGCAAAATCCCAGGACATTGGCCGTAGGAAACGAGAAGCGCTGGTACGGCATCGGGCCGTCCATGTCGCTGATGATGGAGAACAGCCCTCCCCCCCTTTTCGCCCAATACATAGGAGAGACCAGGGACTCCCAGTGCAATAGTATAGACTAGTATCTAATGCATAGCCTCATTCCTCCGGCTTGTGGAAATCGTTGTGACCCAAACGTTGTAGAGTGTGGGTCACCTGACATTTGCCTTACTGCATACAGCTGGCGTGAGTCTGCCTGTGGGATTTGATTGGCTTATCATAGCGGGTCGATAAATGTGGGTCTAATAGGTACAAGCGGTACTTTACGCCCAGCAGGTCTGAGCATTTGGGACTAGTTAAGACGTGGATCCTTCGCTTCAAACGGATCCAACGGCAGAACGTCTTTACTAGCGACTTACTTTCTCTTATGAACCTATTAGATTGACAAGGCGTTTCCGATGGGAATTCTATCTGACTCTACTAGGTATTAGCGCTATGGTACTATACTCGCCTTAAATAGTTCCGCCGCCCAAAACGAAAGAATTCAATATTTAAGGATCGTGAGGATCAGAGATCCCAAGGGGTAAAAAGACTGGAATATTGAGTTGGGGAAAACTATTCCCAGGATAGTGGCTCCCTCTCATCAGAGAGAGATCATCATGAAGGAGGTGTCTCATTGGTTGAAGCCCAGGGAGGAACCCGTTTCTCTCAACTCACACTATACGTAGGGCCGTCTGGGCCGTTCCTTCGACAGAGGAGAACACTCAAGAGCACCCAATTTTTACACTCAATTACGTGCCTAGTTGTGGGCCTTGTCTTACGTACGAAGTAATGTCCCTCTGACCAGAGGAAGCTCTATTTGCACATGTTGTCTTTGACCTCTTTTGGCTGTAGGGATCCGATTAGTTGCGGTGTCGCCTGGCCTGTCTTCTCCCTCTTGTTGTCTACAACCTTTGCCCTCGCTCCAGTGGTGTCTCATCGGCTTGGAACTAGCACAGAGATTGTGGCAGCCGACGGTCGCACATCCGGAGCCCGGGATGATGGTAATCCCCCCACCAGTAGGGAGCCTGGGGCGGGAGTCGTACGGCGTAGTCGGGCTCTAGGATGCCAACTTGGGAAGTGGAAGATAGTAAACGTTACCGCTCGCCACGGTAGATCTTGTGCCCGAGCAGATGGCTTCAGAAAGCGCTTCCCGGATGGCGTACTTGCACTCGCAGCAGACCAGCACGCCGTGCCTTGGGTTATGCTCAAGAGAGTCGCGCTTCACGGATGCAGTTAGTACAGACATGATGAGAATTTCCTAACGTGTATGGAAATGTTGTTAGGAACCGTGGAGAAGAATGGCAGGTGAGGTTACTGCACCCCGAACTGGCCGTCAGTTTTGGATTACACCCGACCCCCTACCGGCAAACTACTGTGAGCATTAGTCGTCGAGTTGCACATGTAAGCAGCCTCGCCCGGAAACGGCTGATAGGCTTCCTCAGTGTTACGGCCACGGCGCTACCGATATTAAGACGCTATGCTGGCGGAGCTCACAGGGTAGTCTGAGGATAGATAGCTAGTATATAAACAAGACACCACGACCTTGTCTTCGCCGTTCTCCGGCTGTTCCCCGTCATCCTTCGCTGACAAGAACAAACCATCCCACCACCCTCCCTGTGTCTCTATCTAATTATCTCATCAACCTAAAATGTCATCCAACAAACCTACTTGATTTCATAAGCGCAACACTCCCTTCGAGATAGATGACGCACCTATGCCGACTGCAGGCCCAACGAGCCCGTCGTAAAGAACGCTGCCATAGCCTTAACAACCCCATACATAGAACTAGCGTCTTCATCTAGTAGTGCGCCGCCATAATCGTCTATGACGTAACTGGCATCGTCTATGAAGTTGGGATCGGGGCAGATGGGCGCTTCAAGGTCGGGGATCGTATCATTGGATAATTTAGGGCGCCGCTAATAAGACCGAAGCCTCCATCGCTAAGGTTGACGTAACCTCCAGGCATGCGATCAACCTTGTCAGCGGCCTGCACGAGGACGGCGCCTGTGCCCTGCACTCGGTCCTCCCCGCCGACAGAGGTGCTCTCCCCTCGGACGCCATCCTCTTCGCCCTCGAATCTGCAGTCTGCGCCTTCTCTGCCACCAAGCCCGGGCGGCAGGCATCTCAACTTCCCCGTCCTCAATGCCGGCGCCACAAAGTCCCTCCACACGGACGCGGCAACATCGTGCACCGCAAGTATCTGGCTGAGCGGGGTGGCTGGCGGGATTAGGGAGGGATAGGGGAGGCCGAGGGTTGGGATGGGCACGTCCAGGAGGGCGGTGCGCCGTTGGTGGCCGGGAAGAGGTTGGAGCGTATCTACGAGGCACTCGAAAGGTGTGAGAAGGGGGTTAATGCCGTGAAGGTGGTTGTGGAGCTTTAAGAGGATTGTGTGGATGATAGTGTGTAGGATCTTACTCATATCTTGATTACTGTGTCCTTGAATAAGACTAGATTGCTAAGTCCATATATCCCTTGCTTTGTCCCTGAGCTGCTGCTTGATTGTTGCCAATCACGATCCAAATGTTTCATAGATGTTGTCCATGTCGGTAACCCAGCCCATGAGCAGGGTTTGTGTGCTAAGATCTCTACCACGGCCTACAAAAGGGCCAGGTTTTATTTATCAATGCCATAGAACCATATCCATAACTATAATGCCTAAAAGATGCCCTTCTCACGTCAGGATGCTAGATTGACAAGCCATCTGTACCTTTGCCCTTTTATCAATAGCCTCCTAGCCCAGGCAGCTAATTTAAGCATTTTTCTACTGGTATTCATTCGCATCAGCACATCGCCTATGTCACAAGCCGGACTTTAGATAGCGCCTACGGAGCGGTACGACCCTGGGGTGGTACGGTCTCCAAACGTCACGCAGTCGTTGACGTGATGGACGAAGTGCGTGGAGCCCGTGCAGCCGTCGCCCTGATAAAAGGCGCAACTCTCGCCGGCCCCGACCCGGATCGACGTAATGGGCCGGTGCCCGCGGCAGCCCTGGGTCGGCGCTCCGTCCCTAGCTTACTTGGTGCACGTCACGCTAGGCATGCTCTGGTCAAAGGTGGAGCAGCCTGGCTGGCTGTTGCCGCACCAGAGGACGCGGTTCCTGATCCTGGTTGTTGCAAATCCTACTACCCTAGTAGCCGATTGCTGACAGGGAGACTACCGCGTTAGTTGCCATGTTTGAGGAGGGCAATCAGGGGCCGGAAGACTGACTTTGCCATGCAGAGCGGGCCTCGGCCGCGACAAGTAGGGAAAGCATGACGGTGTGAATGAGCCGCATCTTGACGGTACAAGAAAGGCTGGCTGGCTAGAGTTTGGCGTTGCCGAGGAAGTCTGGTTCATAAGCTCTTAAGTTAGGTAGGTCTTTTGTATGTCGAGAGAGCTACAGGCTGTATTTATACCCACCATCGTTTAAATTTAGACAGCAAGACCGGTGGCTCACGTCATATTGGGATCCTATGACCAGTCTGTCATCTTGCTAAGGCTTGCTGAAGCGTGGGCTTTGGAATTCCTCCAGCTAGGGAGTGGCACTGGACATCATGGCCTGTCTCCGTGTGGGAATCGCAACAGGGACCGCGACGAGGAACATATCTGCAGGCGGGTTACGGAATACACAGAAACTGGGGTGCCGCCATAAATTCATTGACATTTCGCTCCGTGTGCAGTCGCGTCCACAAGTGGCTGCCAACTGATCTCTCCCGCCGCCGCCGCTCGCCTGTCCCTCACAAAACACGCTGGATGTTGGAGAGGCGGACAGCACACGACCTAGGATCGGCATTTCCTCTCGCAGCGCGGGAGCCTATCCGGAAAGCGACGGGGCCGCCAACACGCTGGGCGCGTCGCGGGTCCGCAGCACTTCGTCCCTGGGCTCCCTTTCTTCTAGAGTACGTAGAGTGCCTCTTGGCAAGCTTCCCCTGCGAATCCGTGAATCTAGGTTCGCGAGCATATCTTGACGACGCCGATGATATCGCAAAGACGGACAAGTCCTGTCTGTCCCCACCCCATTCCAATGACGCCGTCAACGCTGCCGTCGGCTATTGGCCGCCAAGCAAGCCCCGTAGTTGAGACTGGAAGCTGCGCCAATCGTGCAGAATGGCCCGTCCTTCACCCCTCAGCAGTCCTGCCCAACGTGTGCGTGCCCGAGTGCATCACGCTTACCCACTCCCCACCATCTCGAATGCTCTCTTCATTTGCCTCCTTCGTTCACAAACCATGCATACCCCGACGCTTCTACTCGACCGATCGCAGCTCTGTACCCACGTCGATCAGGGCATACCGGGTACAATCGCGATTTGTTAACTCCTGCAAATCCGAAACGTGGCCAAGCACTTCCTTGGCTCCCCGCTTGATCCTATTCTCATTTCAGCTCGCCTGCAAGACCTCGCAATGCGCCTGATCGACGTCAAGACATTCAAACTGAAGGGGTTCCTCGACCACGAAACTCCTCCGTACGCGATACTGTCACACACTTGGGGGGATGACTGCGAGGAGCTCGCTTTCCGCGATGTTGAAAAGGGGAAAATCGATAAACCCGGCGTCGGGTCGGTCAAGCTTCGGGGATGCTGTCGACAAGCTGAGAAGGATGGCCTCGAATACGCTTGGATCGACACCTGCTGCATTAACAAGGATAGCTCCAGGGAACTTGATGAGGCTATCAACTCGATGTTCCGATGGTATAGGCGTGCTTCTGTTTGCTATGCCTATCTGTCTGACGTTCCTGGAGATGATAATCCCCGGAAGCATGGATCTAAGTTCCGGACAAGCCGATGGTTCAAGAGAGGGTGGACCTTGCAAGAGCTTCTTGCACCCAAGTACGTACGGTTTTATAGTTCAGAGTGGCATTGCCTAGGGACCAAGGCAAAACTATGTAGTTCTGTCGAGAAAATTACCGGTATCCCCCGCCAATTTCTGCTAGGTACTGCCGAGTTGCATACCGCGAGCGTCGCGCAGCGCATGTCATGGGCTGCGCAGAGACACACGAAAAGGGAGGAAGATCTCACATATTGTCTCCTTGGAATCTTCGATGTGTCTATGCCGATGATATACGGGGAAGGTGGCTATAAAGCTTTTCCCCGGCTGCAAGAAGAGATTATGAAGACAACAAGAGATCATTCCATCCTCGCGTGGGGCCTTAGCGAGAAAGAATCATCCCCGAGCAACTTGGCCAAGGCTAAAGATGGGAGAATCCTGGCGGCTACACCATCGGATTTTGCAAACTCTGGGCACATTGTTCCCCGAGAACAATCCAGCACGTCTCTAAACTCGCTTAACATTTCTGGTGGTAGTCTTCGAGCCTATCTATCGCTACTCACTATTTCCGATGACGAGATAATTGGGTTGCTTAGCTGCGGACCCGAGCGAGATACGTATCAAAGAGTGGGGATTCCTCTTGCTAGGATGTCGTCGGGGTCGTCCGACGAGTATATCAGACCGAAGGGATGCCATTCAGTGCTGCAGCCGATAACTGCGTCTAACGCTTCGCCCAAGCTCATCCACATCATGATCGACAGCGAAAGTAAGAAGTCCGCGGAGGCGAATCGACGGTACTGGTCCTACGATGATGATGGATTTGCCCAAGTCAACCTAGATTTGGTTGACGTGGCACCTCGATCTTGCTGGGACGACGAGCGGGCTCTGATAGCATCGACAATTGAGTCTGATGGTACTACGCCCCTGACCTTGGCTCGATTCCGTCATGAGAAGGAAGGGTCTCAGGATTTCGTGATAGCGCTCGAGGTTACACAACAGGGCACTTTCCAAGAGCCTCGATGCTGCGTTATGATATGCTGCAGAAACACTTCGTTGGAAGAGCTGGCCGGGAAACTTCGATGCGTAGCGAAGAAAGCACCCGGGACGAGAAGCGCTAGTAATGGACTGCTCCACTTGCGTGTGACATTGGAGCCTATTATACAGCAGTCGATGTTTATCATCCGGCCAGAAGCAATGTCCTATCCGCCAGATCTTACTATCGATGCGACTGTGGAACTGCAAAAATTATTTCTCCTGGAGTTTGTGAGAATACTGGAAGAAAAAGGGCAAAACAATGCGGAGCAGGTACAGCTATTGCTCGACAAGGGTGCCGATCTCGAGGCGAAAGACAAATGGGGCAAGACGCAGCTATCGTGGGCTGCTGAGAAGGGACATGAGGCTGTTGTACGGCTATTGCTCGACAAGGGTGCCGATCTCAAGTCGAAAGATATATACGGCCAGACGCCGTTATCATGGGCTGCTAGAAATGGACAAGAGGCTATTATACGGCTATTGCTCGACAAGGGTGCCGATCTCGAATCAAAAGATGATAAATGGGGCCAGACGCCGCTATCATGGGCTGCTGAGAATGGACAAGAGGCTGTTGTACGGCTATTGCTCGACAAGGGTGCCGATCTCGAGTCGAAGAATAACTCTGGTGAGACGCCGCTATTATGGGCTGCTAGGAATGGACAAGAGGCTGTTATACGGCTATTGCTCGACAAGGGTGCCGATCTCGAGTCGAAGAATAACTCTGGTCTCACGCCGCTATTATGGGCTGCCAGGAATGGACAAGAGGCTATGATACGGCTATTGCTCGACAAGGGTGCCGATATCGAGTCGAAAGATAATGCGTACGGCCAGACGCCGCTATCATGGGCTGCTAAGAATGGACATGAGGCTGTTGTACGGCTATTGCTCGACAAGGGTGCCGATCTCGAGTTGAAAGATAATTTTTACGGCCAGACGCCGCTATCATGGGCTGCTGAGAATGGACATGAGGCTGTTGTACGGCTATTGCTTGATAAGGGTGCCGATCTTGAGGCGAAGAGTTACTCTGGTCGGACCCCGCTATCATGGGCTGTCAGGAATAGACAAGAGGCTATTATACGGCTATTGCTCGACAAGGGTGCTGTGAGATCCGGATGAGCAGTGCGGAAGGAGGTCCAGGATTACGATGACACGCCAAAATGAGTCAGCGTAAGCAAAGTGCAATAGCGGCGCGAAGGAAGTGTGATAGCGCTAAGGAGTGTAATAGAGTGATAGTACGCGTGACAAAGGACGGGGGTAAGAGCAGTCAGCAACTATCACGGGGAATAAGAAGGGCACATGGAGACGAGAGAAGGAAGGAGACAGAGTTTAATCACACCACTATCTCACCCCTAACTTGGGACCTGCTTATTCGCAGCGTGTGCACTGCTCGTACCCTGATACTCTGGTTATCTCACTCTCGGATCTTTGATCCCTCACAGGTGCTGATCTTGAGGCGAAGCATAACATTGATCGGATACCGCTATCGTTAGCTGTCTCGAACAGGTACGAGGCTGTCGTCAAGCTACTCGAGTTAAGGAAATAGTATACTTCGTATCTTATTTTAAATCCTTTATATTCTTCCATTAATTATAGCGTGATATAGGAGGGTTCTGGGGGGCAAAAGTAACATGTAGCATTTCTTCTATTCTAGGTGCCTTACTTGCTCTCGAATGTACGTCGCCCTAAGCCAGCAGCATTTGTAGTCTAAATTCCAAGTTCTACAGCATTTTGCCTCTGTACCATCGTGGTTCATCTGTTTTTCATCCTAGCCAAGCAGCTAGGATGTGTATTTGGCGCGGTTCATGAGATAATGTTCACCGAGATGTGGTCAGATACTACGTCTCAAGTAAGTTAGCCAGGTAATATGAAAGGATCCTGAAGTCAGCTTGGTTCTAGTTAGCCTGTTCAATATCTGACAAGATATCTGCTTATCGCGTGCCAATAAACGAAGCCCTCTAGCGGACGGGCTCTTCTATCAGCCTAGCGTTCCACCGCTGTTACGTGTACATCATGGGTCCGTCTACCAGCTTGTTCCTTTCGGTTTGCTTACCGTGTAGTGGGTCTCTTCGCTTTCAGCTGTAGTGAGAAGGGCGGATATGCTCGGATTAAGTGTAGGTGTCTGCCATATTCTCAGTGCCACATAGTCCGAGCTGCCTCAGCTCATTCTCTAATTACAACCGCGGCGCCTCACTTCCAGCACCCGGCGATGACGCGGCGGGGCAAGTCAGAAGAGACTTAATTATCCTTAATTCTCTCACCCGCCTAGCAGAACTACTATGATCCCGCAGTGGGTATCGGGGTGATATAAGAGTCGTGGCTCTTACAACTCCACTGATATCCGGTGCCCCTAGGTACAAATCGCGAGTCCACTGAAGGGGCCCTTAATTATAGTTTATGCTTCACGTGTACTAGTAGTACGAGTACTCTTCTGATTGTTGTTGTGAACTAGCAATTAGTTACTAAATTTTGCTTCTCAGTATGGATAACAAGCGTAGGTTCCACATGTTGTCCGTCCCAAGTCCTAATAATCACAAGGGCCAATAACAAGTTGGTTATCAAGTTCACACCATCCAGCACAAAATCTGGGCGTGTTCCCTGCACTTCATCTCCTGCTTTGCCAAAGCAATAGGCTACACGGTCTCTATGGCTAAATAGGAATGTTTGAAAGCGCCGAGGTTGGTCGTGTGACATAGTAAGAGAGGGAACTACCTAGGCAGATAACTAGTCGCCCCGAATTATTAACAGTGCCATTCTTTTGCGCAACTTCTTGTGTAACAGCTTCACGGTAACTGGAACTCGGATTCAATTCCATGGCAACCTGCCGGGCCAAAAGAGCGCTAGCCCGCCTAGAATGGGATTTTTACCTAAAATCCGCCTCGAAAGTAGGAGTACAGAAAGGAGATCGTTTCTCTATTTGATAACCCGAGCCGTGGCGCTGGAGTTGGACCCCTCCTGTACCTGTATCTGACGACAGGGGGATGGACACATCATCTGTGGACGGGCCGCCATGCGACTCGTGCGCTCTGCCCCGCCATCATCGATTGGGGCACTTCACCGCCAGGGCCAGAGCTACACGCTTACACTCTTTTCTTTATACACATACACCATACACCATACTTTATCTTATTCTTGTCCTTCCACGCGTACCAGCGTATCACCTCTGTTCACAAAGGTGGCATTTACAGGACGCAATGGCGTAGATTACAGTTTTTTAGGGTCTCTGTTCTCTGGTTCTCTTGGGACTTGGGCCCTTCAACCATAGGACGCTGATGTGGAAGGGTACGGTTCTAGGGAAGATGGAAGCGGGGCTTGCTGATAATAAACTCAGGAGGTAAAAGATTTACAACGAGAGCTTCAGCCGCTTCCTCTCGAGTAGCGGGGACGACAAAGTAATCCGAGTACCCCATTACTATCGCAGTCTTGGCGGCTGAGTATTCAACGAGCAGGCGTTGCTGAGTCGCAGGAACAGGGGTATTGTGATGTCTCTCGTATATATGTTCATAACATTTAGGTATCACGCTCATTATTACCCCCTCTTTTTTGACCTCGGTGGGCACAACTCGGCGAGTTTTCTTTCCTCGGTCAGAGGTTGCTACTCTTGAGCCACACTGATAGGCAGCAGCCGCCAAGCGGAGCGATCCTTTATCCTCAGTTCCTCGGGCCAATCAACAGCGGGAGGTGTGGTTCAGGGTTCGAGACGATGAGACTAATAGAATTTAAGTTTGTTCCTCCGGTATCCATGATCCGACTGTTTTTCCATCTCTTCCTGCCCTGGTCTGATTTTTGTCGTCCCAGAAAGGCCCATTCGAAGATTGACTATGAATTACAACAGCGATGTCAACATCGACGTTGTCAGTAGCGACGAGGACGTCTCCCTCATCGGGATGGACGACGTGAGCAACTACAACCCTGACCATATCCTGCCCGAGACGCCTGCCGTCATCAACAAGATCCGCCAGTGGCTCGATCCGACGCCGTACCGTCATGATGGCGGCGAGTATCACAGGCATCTCGCCTCCCATGCCGAGGGAACTGGCCGGTGGCTAACGGCCACCGAGAACTACCGGAAATGGCACGCCGGCAGCGACCACGGCCTACTCTGGATCAAGGGGATTCCCGGCTCGGGCAAGAGCGTTTTTGCCGCAACGCTCGCCGACGCCCTCGCACGCGAGGGCCATCCGGTGCTCTTCTTCTTCTTCCGACAGATCATCGACGCGAACCACAAGCCGATGCAGTTGCTGCGCGACTGGCTCGACCAAGTCCTCGAATACAGCCCGCCGCTGCAGAGGGACCTGAAGGCCTATGTAGATGAAGACCGCCCTGACCTGAACCGCGACCTCGAGAGTGTTGGCATCGATGACCTGTGGAAGCACCTCAAGACGGCCCTGGCCCACATATCCAAGGTGTACCTGGTTGCCGACGCCCTGGACGAGATGGACAAGGACAACGACAAGTTCCTGAGCGCCCTCGCGAGCCTCGGCATGTGGAAACCAGCAGAGGTCAAGGTCTTGATTACTAGCCGTCCCGTCAGCACTGTCGAAGCCCCCCTCCGCGAGTTCCCCGCGCTCCGGATCCGGCTCGAGGAGCGTCTTGTCGATGTGGACATTGCCACGTACGTCCAGCGCGGCTTGGAGTCGTCCACCATCTCGGCCCAAGACCGCGCCCTTATCAAGGAGGCTGTGCCCGGCCGCGCCAACGGCCTGTTCCTGTACGCCAAGCTGGCCATGGATGCCTTTCTCGAGCCGGGCGCCGACGTGCAACACGTCTTGCGGACGCTACCCGCCGACTTGAACGCCATGTACACCGATCTGCTCCGCGAACATGCTCGAAGATCTGGCGTCCCCAGCGACGTCCAGCGTCTCCTCCTGTGCTGGGTCACGCACGCTACCCGCCCGCTTCGGCTAATCGAGATGGCAGAGATGATTAGTGTCACCCACAACGTAGCTAGATGCCACGGCGATCTAAAGAGTGCCAAAGCCCTGGTGCGCGCAGCATGCGGGCCGCTGCTCGAGATCCATCCCAACGAGACCGTCTCGGTCGTACACCACTCGCTCACAGAGTTCCTCCTCGGCTCGACGCGGCCGGCTGGAGATACAACGTCGTTCCCGGTGCTGATGCCTGGTCCAACTCATGAACAGCTGGGCCTTTCCTGCATCCAATACCTGCTGTCGTCCGGGTGCCTGGATGGCTCTGGACCCGTCCGAGAGACCGAGACGGACAGCTGGATGCGAGCCCCGCGGCGGGGTTCACATGCCCGCATCAGGCTCGAGTTTCCGTTCGCAGAGTATGCGTCCAGGAACTGGTCCCTCCACGTAGCAAAGGCTGCGAGTGACGATCTGGCATCTGCCACGCTGCTCTCGGCCATGGACAGCTTCTTAACACCAAGCGAGAGACTTAGTGCGTGGCTCGACATGGAATGGAAGCCGCTTGCCACCAAGGGCGTCATGCCCTGCCACATCGCAGCCAGATATGGCCTCACCCCCTATCTCGGACGTCTGATCAGACGCGATGGCGCTGCGGTCGTCAACTGTGTCGACTTCATGGGCCAGACGCCACTGTTTCACGCAGCCTCTGCTGGCCACGACGCGGCGGTCAAGATGCTCCTTGATGCCGGGGCCGACCCAGATCCACACAACAAAGTTGGGCTCAAGCCCCTGCATCGCGCGGCATCCAACAATCACGCCAGTGTTGTGACGCTCCTCCTAGCCGCCGGAGTAGATCCCTTGACAGAAAAGACGGACGAGAACCCTGGCCGCTGGTGCGGTAACGCGCCGAGAACCATGGGCCATACGCCGCTGATGTATGCCTGCCAGGCGGGCCATGTGGCGGTCGTCGAAGCCTTTCTGCCCTACCTTAAGGGTGTCAACACTGTTCAGCGAGCGCTCGATTGGGCTTCCAGAGCAGCCAGGACAGATGTGGTTAAGCTTCTCGTCCAGCAACCGGATGTTGACGTCAACGCCAAGGTGCGAGGGAACACAGCCCTCTTCAACGCATGTAAGAATTTAGACATCGGGTCTATGGAGGCGCTTATCGCGGCCGGGGCGGATGCTACCATTTCGTGTCTGGACAGCGCCGACGAGTTCGCAGGCGCCGGTAGCTCCGTGAATACCGGGACTTTGGGGGTCTCTCCTCTCGAAGCCTTTTGCAAGGCTTCAGGTTCGTCGCGAGATCATTACCGTGGCGGTGCAATCCCACGGTTGGGACACGATAACCTCCAATACGGCATAGAATTGCTCCTCCGAGCTGGCGCCGATATTAATCGGCGCAACTCTCATCTCGAGACACCCCTTCATCATGCCGCCGGCAACCTGGCTCTTATGCGTCTCCTCTTGGCTTGGGGAGCAGACCCAACTGCCGAATCAAGCGACGGCAGCACACTCTTACACTCGCGCTTCCGGGGCCAAGAAGGGATCGATATCGTCAGACTACTCGTCGAGGATGGAAAGGCCGACATCAACAAGCGCCGGCGCAGCGATGGGAAAACGCCCCTTTCCCTGTTCGTTTCCGCCATAGCCCACGATTCCTCACAGGGTTCCGATTTTGTGGTGCGTTTCATCGACGAGTTCCGCCCAGACCCCACCATCGCGGACAACAACGGCGACACCCCCCTACACCTTGCGGTTTCGCTCCACAACGGGGAACAGCGGGTTAAAGTGACTGACGCCCTTCTCGTATCTGGCGCGAGGATCGACCAGCGAAACCGCAAGGGCGAGATGGCAATCCACGTTGCTAAGGACATGTCTACCATTGAGCTTCTCGTAAGCCGGGGTGCCGACCTCGAGGGCCAGGACGGCAGCGGTGCGACGCCGCTGATGCGAAGACTGGCGTCGTTAGGGTGGCAAGGCAAACTTCGGGACGTGTGTCGTCTTCTAGAACTGGGTGCGAGGCTCGACACGAGGGACTTTAGTGGCCGCACCCTTCTCCACGAGGCCGCTGGCCAAACGTTGGGGGCCTATCGCAAAGTCGCTGACGACCCGGTGCAACACTTGTTGAGCCTTGGCCTGGACCCTAGGCTGGTTGACTACGCCGGGAACACGATACTTCATGAGTTTGTGCAGCACCCTGCACAATTTAGCATCCGCGGGCGCATCTCTGCGTTCGAGGACTTGGTTCGACGTGGCGCAGACCCGAACGCTGTTAATTACGCCGGCCAGACACTGCTCCATGTTCTTCTCAGCAAGCAAGGTCTCTACGACGAGACGATTGCCGCAGCGTGCGAGAAGAGCATCATCGATGCTGCCGACAAGGAAGGTGTTCGTCCGATACACATTGCAGCTAACACATCCCAGAGGGCCGTGTTCCAAGTGATGGCCGCCGGTGCCGATATTTTGGCCCCGACGTACGAAGGCCTGACGCCTTTGCATATTGCAGCCCGAGGCCGGCAGAGCAACATCGTCGGCATGCTACTTGCGGCGATCAAGGGGGCCGCCGACGACAGTGATGCAGCCGCAGCCGCAATCGATGCGGTCGATGGACGGGGGCGCACGCCTCTCTATTACGCTTGCCTGTCTGGACGTCCGGAGAGCGTCGCACTACTTTTGGAGGCGGGCGCCAAGGTGACGCCCTATACCGAGAAACTCCTTGAGGCCTGCTTAGCGTTCGAGGAAGAGGAGAGAGTTTTATCACCCAAGGGCAAACCAACAATCCCACGCAGCCTCGCAGATCTAAAACAGCCTGCTTATATTCACTTCAGCACCCGTCTCGACGAGATTCTCTCCATGCTTGTTGACCATGGTCTCGACCTATCTGGGAAAGCTTCGTACGGCCTCACGCATCTGCAAAGAGCCATGTACCATCTGGACGACTCGGATTTGGACCATACTGTCCGATGTTTCTTTAAGATGAGGGCCGAGCTCGTTGGCGGCGCCCACTCGGGTGACCCGTTACTATATCCGACGGGAGCTCTTTCACAACGAAGCACGCCCTTCGCTCACCGATGGGCCGAAATACGGCGTGAGGCAGCTGCCCAGGTGTTCGAGGAGATGAATCTCGTTTCACAGGTCAAGGGAGATCCCCGGCGACAGGAACGCTTGCTCCTCGAGCTTCTCGCCAGGCGTGAGTTCGGCCTCGTAGAAGCAGCATACAAACCTGGGGGGTGTGACCCGTGCCTTGTCACCAACGAGGGGTGGACCCTATTACACGCTCTAGTTGCGCTCGGCCACGCCTCGTTGCTGGCCAAGGTTGCGACTCAAGACGGCGTCAAGCAGATTGACAACGTCGAGTGGCGCAAGAAGCAAGAACAGCCAGAAAATGGCGAGATCAGCCATGGCAATCGGGGCTCCATATTGCCGCTTGTCCTCGCGACTTGCCAGCGTGAGGTTCCTAACATGGATGTACTGCGCTTCCTGGTCGAACATATGAACGCCTCCGTTGACGCCGCCCACCTGGCTTACATGTACCAGAGCGAGACGGGTGGGTATGGATATGAAACAGGGGATTCACCTCTGCATGTCCTCGCAAGAGGGGAGAATTGGTGGCAAGTCAGCGAAGCCCTTCCCTATCTCCTGTCGCGAAAGCCGGATCTCGAGGCTCGTAGCTACAATGGCGAAACACCTCTGCACAGGGCGCTCGATACTTTGATATCTGGGATCGGCCCTTTTAATAAGCAAGCGGCAAGGCTTTTGGTCGCAGCAGGTGCCGACGTCAACGCCGTTACTAAAGATGGCCAGACACCCCTTATCCTGGCAAGAACTGATGTTGAGCTTATCCAGTTTCTCATTGTCAACGGTGCAAAGGTGACTCCAAAAGCCGTGTTTGCAGCCATTGATAATGAGCAAGTCCAGGTTCTGGACGCTTTTCTCTCTTCAAGTGGCGGTGTTGACCCGAGTACGCTCCGGATCAAGCCTTCAAAGACCCTAAAGCCCAAGAATTCCTCGGTGGTTGACCTCTACCTGCGGCAGTCCGAAAAGCACGCCTTGCATCAGGCCGCTCTGCCGCTGTACCGCCGCTTCCAGAGCGTCGAGGAAAATGAGATGTACGAGATGAAGGCCAACATGATGAGGACCCTCATGGCTCACGGGGCAAGCCCCTGGGACAAGTTCAGAATTTTCAAGCCCGGCATTCTGGAGCAAGATCAAAAGACCGCTGATCCTAATCACGAGGACGGTGAGCCGCCTGAGTCCGAGGTCCAGCACGTCACTGTAGCCCACCATGTCTTACGGTGTAACGGCATCATCGAGCCGTTTCTCGAGCTCCCAGGCCTAGACCTCGAACATCGCAACCACGAAGGGGAGACCCTTCTGCTCGCTGCCTGCTCGAACCCTGGAATTTTTTGCCGCATCGTAGACCTGACCGCCATCGCCCCGGCGCAGATCGCAACAGCAACAGGCACATCACAGACCCAGGCGGCGCCCTACCTCATCGACTACCTCCTTCAGCGCGGCGCCGACCCCACCGCCCGCGATGACAACGGCCGCAACGCCCTCCACCGAGCTCTCAGCAGAATCCCGCATCCCCGCCTCGGGAGCGTGAGCGATCTCCACGCTCACTTCCTAAGCCCATTCCTCTCTCTCCTGTCCAAGGCGCCCTCCCTTGTCAACCAGGCCGACGACAAGGGCCAGACCCCGCTGCACGTCGCCCTGCAGGCCATGGTCATCGGCTTGATGGATTCCACCGCGGACGACAGCGACGACAATAACAATAAAAGCACCGCGCCGGGCCTTGCCGGGACCATCATCAACCGACTCCTCGCCGCAGGCGCCGACCCGCGCGCCGTCGACAGCGACGGCAACACGGCGCTGCACTTCGCGGTGCGCTCGCTGAACGTCAACCGGGCGAGCCCGGGCGTCTTCCGCAAGCTGGTGGCGTTGGGGCTGGACGTGAACGCGCGCAACGCGCGCGGAGAGACGCCGCTGCTGTTTGGCGCTCTTGAGGGTACGGGGCGGCAGGACGAAGCTGCGAGCCGCCTGATGGGGCCGATGGTCCAGGGCCCCGCGGCGTGGGCGGCGGCCGGTCGCGGGAATAACATCTGGCAGGTGCTAGAGGAGGCCGGAGCGGACTTCAAGGCGCAGGACTGCGAGGGGCGGACCCTGCTGCACCTTGCCGCTGAGAGCGGGCGGTGGTGGAAGGAGTATAAGATGTTGGTGGGGAAGGGGTTGAATCCGTTGGCGCTGGACGGGAGGGAGCGGACCAGCTTGGATGTGGCGGCGGCATATGGGAATGAGGAGGTGCTGGCCATGTTTGAGAAGGAGGAGGCCAACGGGAAGAAGATCGGGGAAGAGGGGGAAGAGGATGACGAAGTCGACGATGAGAACTAGAAGGGCCATGTACCACTAGCAGGCACGAGTCGCTCAATTGGGTGGCCTTATAATGGTAAATTCGTACATAAAAGACGAGACAAGCAGCGGCTAGGTCGAGAAGGATTCTCAGTTCCCAATCTATATCGATGTATGGAGTCTTGGATGGATGGATGAATACTCTTGTTGGTGATGACGGCAACTGCTCGTGCTCGCAGTGTCCACGGCCGTGTCCCTCACGAGGGCGCTGCCACCAGTGTGTCCAAAAGAACAATCTCACAGTTATTATGTATATACTTATAAGATTAAACCCATGATATGATGCGATGATGAGACAAGACACCAAAGGAATGCACATAACAAAAATCAAAAAAGTCAACACTGTCTTTTTCCCTTTCCCACAACGGAAGCTCCCCAAAAGTTCAACCCCTCATTCTAGAGAATGATGGACGACGAATGCAACCATTAAATTACCAATTCAATCCTTCAGCCTAACCCAGTTAACTCTTCCAAACCAAAAGAAAATTGCGCTGTAAAAACAATCCAAAGAGAGGGAGAACAGACAACGCCGTTGGCAACCAGGCTTACAACTGCCCCGACAAAATCGCCGTGGTTGCTATAATCATCAAAAGTCAGTCATCAAAAAATCGACATCGTTATCATCCGAGACAGAACTCACCATTGTTGATATAAGCCCTCCTCGAATCAAGCGGCACCCCGAACCTCCTCTCCAGCTCCTGCTTCACCCCCTTCTTAGTAACTGTCATCAGGTCCGCCGTCCTAAGAATGTCTCTAATCTCAGCAAGCAGCGCGTCATCGCTCGGCATACCCGCCAGGTTCGTCATCTCGAGCTCCTGCTGCGACCCACCCTGGCCCAGGAACTGGGACCCGCCAAACTGGCTAGCCCTGTTGCCTGGTGTCATGAGCATCTCGGACGCGGCGAGCGACATCCTGCTCGGTGCCGTCGGCATGGGCGGCATAAAGCCGCCCGCGATAGATCCAGGCCGGCTAGGTGTGTATCCGCCGTACTCGGAGACGGCCGCATTCTGGCGCGTCGCATACGAGTAGCCCGAGACCTCGGACCGGGTGTCGTCGCGCGACGTCTGCGCCTCCCACAACTCGGCCTGGTACTCTTCCCACTTCTTGCGGGGGATGCTCGCCGGGTCGAACTTGCCCTCGTCCGAAATGACAACCTTCTTGCCCCTCTCGCCAGCCACGACACGCGTGTTACCCCAGTTGAAGTCATCCATGTGCCAGAAGGAGTAGAGTGGCAGGGCGAAGCTGAAGACGGGGACGGCGAGCAGGTACAGGATCATCCAGCCAATCATTTCCCACTTGCGGCGCAGGATGAAGATGATGGCCTGCAGACCGTAGATGGCGCCGAGCAGGACGAAGGCTGTGATGGGTACCACCGTCGCCCGCTGCGTCACCATGACGACCAGGTAGACAATGTACGCGAGGGTGACGGGCTGGACGACGGTCGAGAGGAGGTCGACGAAAACGATGAAGCGCATGCTGAAGCAGCAGAAACCGCACAGCTGGTTCAGGGGGATGAGCTCCATCAGGTTGTGCACAGTCGAGTTGATCCAGCGGCGACGCTGAGAGAGGAACACGGTCCACGAGTCGGGAGCGATCGTCCACGCGTGCGCTCGGAAGATGTACTTGGTCTTGTACCTGGAGTGGTACTTCAGCAGCAGCGTCGTGAGGTAACGATCTTCACCTAGGTGGAGCAGGTTCTTCATGTGCAGAGTATCGACACGGATCGTCGAGTACGCCTCGACGACCTCGCGACTGACGAAGAGCGGCTTGCCCGTGTCGGCTGCGCGGATGCGGTACATGGAGAAACAGCCGGGCAAGCATGTCACGGAGCCGAAGAGCGACTCGAATGCCTTGGATAGGTTGTGCGAAATGTAGTACTCGTACACTTGGATCATGGTGACGACGGACGACTTAGCGTTGGTCAGAGCCGTTTCGCCGCACACGGCGATTAGGCGCGTATCGTCAATGAAGGCTGATACCATGCGCGTAGCCGAGTCAGGCGCCACGACCGTATCGGCGTCGATCTGCAGCAGATACTCGTAAAAGGTGGGATTAACGCCGATGATGTTGCGGATCTGGTGGTACATCTCGAGCTCGAGAGGGCTCATGGGCAGGTTGTAGTGCACGCGGTTGAGGAAGCGCATTAGGATCATCTGCGAGTCACGCTTGCCACGGTTGCCCGGGCGAGACACCTCGGACGGCTTGCCGACCTTAACCACAACGAGGAAGGGCACGATGTGGCCTTGCACTTCGTAAAGACCCGAGTACACCTTGCCCATGTTGTGCTGCTTGAGGCCCTCGCCTAGCGACTCGAAGCTGAGGGGCTCTGGGTCGACCGCCTCGGACACGCCCAGAATGTCGAGCACGATGCGCGGCGTGGGCCGGTCGTTGCCCTGACCGATAATCATACCATCGCAGACAATGACCAGCAGCTTGCGCTTATCGTCGTAGCGCATGCGCGCTGCCGAATCGATGGCGCGCCGCAGCGACTCCTCGTCTTCCGTGTATGCTGGAATCTGACACATGACGAACTTGTCGAGGTTCTCGGGCATATTCTTGGTGCCAAACTGGAGCGCCGCGAAGAACTTGAAGGCGATAACGCTGGCGAGAAGGATTGACACCGCCAGCACCAGGTACTCGGCAAACTGGCACTGCACCGAGCTTCGCGTGTCTACATCGGCCACGTAGAACAAATTGTCAAGGCACAGCTGCATCCTCTGCTTCATCTGCCGGTCGATACCAAGGGACTGCCAGAGCGCCGTAATGTCATCGCCCGATCTCTGCTGGAACAGATCTACCACGAGCTGGTGCATGAAGTTGACCGCGTCGGCGTCTGTTGGCTCGGGCTCTCCCGGGGGGTTTTGCTGCCGCCGCCCGTTTCTGATGTACATGGTGAGGTCATAGACGCGGCCGTTGAGAATGGCAATGGTCTGCCTCTGCGTGCTGAGCGTGCGCACGTACTCGGCTGAGTAGCCAATGTTGCCGACCTTGTAGTTGGCGCGCAGCATCCTCATCCTCTGCGAGAACCAATCGGGCCGGCTGTCATTGGTGAAATGGCGGAAGTCATGGTACCGCGCGTTGGGATCCTGGTCCCTGATGACCGCCGCCGAACCCGTGATGTTTGTGCTCCTGTAGTCAAGCAAGACGGCCGGGTCAATGCTGCCGTGCTGGCCCTGGCAAAGCGCCGACACTTGCACGGGGAACAGCGAGGTGATGTCGAGGCCGCCGTATTGTGTAAGCAACCTTTCTGGCAAGTAAGGAGGGTAATGGCGTCTCGTAAAGGCGCCAATGTCGAATATCTGGCCGCGGATTGAGGCGTACGCGGGGCGACCGTCCCTCCCGTCGTTGCGCGCCATCTCTTCTGGACTGTAAACGTACTGACGCGGACAAATCAACATGGGGAAGCCAACGATGAAGAAGCCGGCCACCAGACAGCTGAACCAGATGATCATGTTGATGGTCAGCTTTTCACGCCAGGCCATCCGCACGTCCTTGCGAGGCATGCGACCGAGCATCCGGATGGCAAAGTCGGGAATGAAAAAGGTCAGCAGGTACACCACAAAAACCCATCGTTTGCGGGACGGGCTGTCCTTGTACTCCTCGACTTCCACCATATCCTTCTCGTTGCCGCGCTCCGCCATCTGCTCGCGCGTGTCCAGGTTCTTGAACATGTCGCCGCCCCCAAACGCCGAGACGCCAGCCTCAGACCGCGCGTCCACGTCGTTACTGCCGAAGTAGCCCGCCTTCTTCTCATTGCCAAAGCTGGCCGGCGTGGCGCCTGCCGAGAGCAGCAGGCGTTCCTTGGACACCTCGAACGGGTTCGCAGGCGTAGCCCTGCCATCCCCATCCGAGGGGAGGCCGTACCGGCCGGACTGCGAGAAGTTCTCGCCCAGCTGCATGAGCTCGAGCCAGCACCGCTCACTGAGGAAGACGCCGGTTGCGCCAATGGCAACCTCGTTTTTCGGCCACCGCTTTTCTTCTACCACCATCTCCACCTTCTCGCGCTCACTGCCTACGAGTACCGTTTCGGCATCTGCCAGACCAAGAAACTCGCCGAAGGGCAAGAACAAGCTGAAGTCAGCTGCGCGCAGCCGCTGGCTGATCTCAGCGATACCAAACGTTTGCACCTGCGTACGCACGCATTTGCTGTCGAACTGATTGGCGATACGTCGGTCGTTGGGCTTGAGGCAGAAGACAAAATAGCAGTTGGTGCCCTGCGACGTAAAGGAGCGCGTGACGTTCTCGAGCGCTGAAAGGAACTGGCCCGACGCTCCCTGCTCCGCGGTGCGAGTCGTGAGCGAGCGGCTGCCCTCACCGGCCTCACTGCCCTGGTCGGCTGACGTTTCTCGCTCGGCTGCACGGGCGCGAGCGGCGCGGGCCGCCCCGGGCCGCCCGCCCCGCGACATGATGCTCGGAGCGCGCATTGGCCGTGAGCTGACCGAAGCCTGCATAACGGTCGTGCGCTCCTGTGGGTGGACCACCGTTTGGAGCACCTCCTGGCCGAAGAGGCGGGCGACGAAGGGGTTCTTGCTCGAATTGATCAGGTTCAGGAGATCGCCCGAGATGACCTCGCCGTTCTCCTCTACCAGGCCCTTGACCGGGTAGTCTACCTCGCCGGCAAAGTGCTTGACGGTGAATGTGGCGGCCGTGTTCTCGGTGAAAAAGTTGCTGCCGGGTAGCTTGGCCGTGGCCGCGCCGACTTGGATGGCCGGGTTCTTGCCTTCGAAACGCTTCCGCAAGCTCTCGAGCATTTGCATATCGGTGCGGTGGCGGCGCGTCTGGTCGTCTAAAATGCTTAGTAGGCCGTTTCCGGGTTTCAACAGCCCCTTGACGGCATCCGAGTTGTCAAAGTAGCTGGTAGGGGGCACGGAAACCTCTTCGGTTTCGAGCATGTCCGCCTTCCGGTCAAAGAAGTTTTGCAGGGTCAGGTTGTACAAGGATTCGGTGGCGGCGTTGGTAAGGAGCTGATCGAGAGTCGAGCCGGTCGATGACTGCTGTTGAAAGCCGGGGAAGTCGACAATCGAGATGGTGTTGGCAATCGAGTCCTCGGCGGCGCACAACCTCTGGTTGATGCTCTCGATCACGTAGGCAACAAGGAGCGAGTACAGCGTCCGCGCCAGTTCATTCGCGTTCCCCCGAGCGCCCGCAGGGTCGAGCAGGACTGTCACCCTCTCCTTGTGAATCATCTTGGTCTTGTAACCCAGTGTCGTCTGGAGGTCTTGGGCGCCGACCCCCAGGAAAGCCGCAATAATGCCGAGGACATCCTTGTTCTTCACCGTGGTATTCGTCTGGGCGCCTTCGTGTGAGAAACCGCCGCTGTCATCTCCCGTAGCTGTAGTGCTGGAGGAGGTCTCAAACTCTAGCTGGCCAATGTGCAGGATGCTGGCTAGGATCTGGCAGATTTCGGCAATCTCACTCCGAGGAAACTCGAGTTTTCGCAGAGCTGTCTTGAACAGCTGGAAGCCCTCTGCATCGTTGATGCCCACCTTTAGCTGGGTCGGATGACCTAGGTACTTCCACCGCTTGTCCGAGGTGCCGGATGCGTCGAAGCCAAGGTGCGTCTTCTCGGCGGCACTCGTGCCGGCCAAGAGGTAGTATAGGATGTGGAAGTTCCGCTCGCCAGTTGGCACATCGGCTATCCTGCTCCTCTCCAACCGGTGATCCAGAAGCTTGGCGCCAATGAGTAGGGGCGTTGTTGTGGACGCGGTGTCATACTGGAGTTCGTAGAACAGGCCTGCCTTGGAGGCTGTCGGTGTCGTGGCCGTCTTGGTGGTGGTGAGGGTGTCGAAAACGTAGGCGGCAAGAGAGATCTTGGCCGAGAGCGGAGTGGACGAGCGGTTAAGGATCGACGTAAGGAGGTGAGAACGAACCGTCGTTTTACCCGAGCCGGATTCACCACTAGCACCAGGTTAGCGTTCAATGGCGACAAACACGCCGGGGCATTGGCGGTTTGGGGGTCGCCCATACAGGAAAAGGATTGCCTGATTCTCAGACCGATGCCCAAGCCGGATCATGGCTCTCTCAGCCATGTCCTCGGCGGCAGACATGGCACACGAATCCTTGGAGCCATCGCCCTTTGTCGAGGATGTGTACGTGTTGAGGCAAATGAGCGCGTGCGACGACAGGCGGGCAGTAGGAATCGACACATGGAAGCGACTGGCGAGGTGCGCTGTCAGGTGCGTGTCGGACTGAAGATGGGAGGGCAGCGACGGCAGCGAGGGTTGCGTGTGAGGCCCTCCGCCATTCCCGCTGCCGGACGGCGGCAGATTGAGAGCCATGATGGCGGGCGCTGCCAGGAGCTGGCCGTGGTTAACCTGGACGCGCTGCTACTTTCCAGCAGTCGGGGGTCAATCCACGGGGGAGAACTTCGAATGCGTTTTGTTGGTGTTCAGAGTTCTCAAGCGTCTGGGACTCTTCCCCGGAAAAGCCACCAACTGGGCTGAATGGTTGGATGGCTGGCTGGCTGGCTGGCTGGCTGGCTTGGGACCCCTGGGCGTACTGTTCGGCGACAGCGACAACAACAAACAACGGAATGGGCCTTCGCAGCCGCGATCTTCGGTTGGGGCCAAACGATACGCTAAAGCCAAAGGTAGGCCGGAAAGATGGAAGGAAACGAGTCAAACGAACGTCATGTGCAAAGCGGCGCCCAAAACGAGTGTCGGAAGGTTCAACGGGCAACAGAAGCAAAATGCTCGGCGGGGACAAGGAGTCGCCCGGACGATGCACTATTCACGGCCAGTGATTGCCCAAACAGCATGCATGCACTCCCGGGGCTGGGCAGGATGGAAAGGGGGTGCTGCTACGGCGGGCGGAACAGACCGGGTGTGCAGGTTCGTCCTCATACGAGGCGCCCCTCAATTGAGACCCCACACCTGATTGGCAACACGCGGGCCCAAGCCAAGGCGTGGATCGGAGTTCCAGGTTGTGGTTCAAAATAAACAAGATCTGGAACGTAGCGGCTGCGGCCCACCTCGGAATCCCGTTCGCTCTGGTTACATACGGTATGCGGGCACCATTGCCGTGCGAGAGAACCGCCTCGAAAGGCGTTTGCGGTTCCATCCTACACTGCCCACAGCGCTGACCTTTTTTTTCTACCGCCAACGGCTTCCAGAACATTGTTTTGCTAGTGCTCCCCATGCTTCGGCATTGTTACTGTGTGGCTCCACCAGCTGGCGTGGGCGACTGGTCCTTCTTCAGGGGAGCAGGGGCCATGATTTGCGCCAGCGGCCCATTTCCGGGAGCCTCTTTCCTTGGCCCTCTCGATAGATGCATGCCTCGTGCCGGCCATCCCGCCTGGATAATTGCGACTGAAATGATCAGGTTGAAGACTGGAAGCTGTCTGGAGAGAAAAGTGGGAATGGCCGCGCCAAATTCCGGCTGGGATGGGCTCGTGTTGCCACACGAACCCCAAGCCCACCGCGTTACGAGAAGGAGTTCCTAGCTCCAGGCCCGCGGCTATGGCTGACGAATGCCCGGCCATCACGGGAATCGGCGCATTGATTGGTTGAACCAGGTGGCAACTGGGCACCGAGCTGGTGGGTGCAAAAAGCGCTGCTACGCCCCACGGAATCCTCGTGCTCGAAACACGATCGGTTGACTAGCATTGTGGCTCACTGTCCGCCGGCGGCGGATAATTCTAGTGATGGTGATGATTCCCCCGCTGTGCCAGCCTCCTACGCAATCCACCGTATGAGGGTATGCTGGCTCGGGGCTGGCACCAGGCAGCGGGCGATGTGGAGGATTGAGGAATACTGGCCTGTGCTTGTGCCTATGCCTAATTCTACACAAGTATGTGCTTATGTCTATGCCTGTACCCGTGCCTGTGCCCGTGCCTGTGCCCGTGCCTGTGCCCATACCTTGTGCCTGTGCCTATGCCGTACCTTCGCCTTGTTTAGGCGGCCCCAGCATCGCCGATAGCTTCCTTGACTGCGATTCTCGCTGCGCTGGTTCAGCACCTTGGAAACCGTGACATGTTGCCGGCAATCCGAGAGACCTCTCCTGTTGTAAATTAGCCCTCGGTAGCCGAGATCCTTTATGATGAAATAATTCGCCTAGACTGGAACAGGGTGAGGACATCATCTCCCATCAATTTTTCTAGCAGCGGGTCTGTCAGATTGGCAGAGAAGGAAACGGAATGGCTAAAAAAAGCGGCCGCTGCTCGGCGTGGGGCACGGCGAATGCGAGCCCCGGCCTCGGCAGTCAAATATCCTCGCTCCCATAGGTAGTTGTGATCCTTCGAGTTGCATACGGAGTAGCTACCGAGGAAAGGCTATACACTCCGCGATAGGCATTCCGAGACCTTCGGTGCCTTGTAACGCTGATCAGGAAGAACCCAGGCGTTGCCCCCGTTGGCCCCCATTCGTGGCATCGGTCGCTGTAGAAAATATGATGACCAATGCATGCGTGACGCGAATTCTGGTGTGGAGTGCGTCTTATGTTTCGCCATGCAGTTCACGGGCAACTGCCATCTCATGCTCAATCAAGGCCTCGTATTCGACCGTTCGGCAGCAGCCGAGTGACCCTTTTTTAGGCCCGCATCGCGGCACTGTTCACTCCAACGGACATCCTCCGGCTTGCAGACGCCACACACCGAGATTCAGACGATCCTGCCCCTCTCGATAAAACAGACGGCGAGTTGACGGCTCCAAGCCGGAGTGCATCGCTTATACATACGCAGTAGCATAGGGCAAAGAAAGGCCCCGTAGTCCAGTCCACCCCTGCCATCAAGCCCTGTATGTACCAACCGGATAGACGGCTTAATTGCAAAGAAAACATGTTTGGTCTCGGGCCAAGCCCCAATTCCAAGCCCAGAATTTTTTTTTCGGCGGCACATCATGCACAGAGGCGCATCCGCCCTGACCCCCTGTCAGGCCGGCTAGGGGTAACTGCGCATCGAGTGTTTCCCGTCGCCCGTAGTCCCCCGGTCGGACGAGCTGGTGATCTTTGCGGGAAACATCCCAAAACACACCCCCCCAGCCCGCCTGCTCGATCCAGTGGTTTGCAACGCACGTTTTGTCGGGCTGTCCAGTTGGACGTGCTCACTTTCTTTTCCTTCCGCCGTTTGTTGTTCCCTCGCTATCACACCGCAATACCGTCTCACTCGCTCTGACGGTTTCCTTCCAGTCGCTGCCTCCATCGTTTTCTCATCCCTCGCTTGCCGCGAATTAGAAAGGGGGCCACCAGGGGGGCTGAACGCCTCCATCTCCGTTGCCGCCGCGACCAGCCCGCATCTGCGTCAAACCCACACCACTTGTCCGACAACCCTCGCTCAAACACTTTGGTCGTTGGGCTTCGTTATCCAACCTGTGGTTTCTTTTCCCTAATTGCTACCAAATTCCCGGACGAACTCGAGGATTGCAAAAAGACTGAGTGAGACGTCGGGGTTGTTGACATAACCCGCCTAGAGAAACAGGGTCGGGTATTGGCAAGTCGAAGAACGGGATCCTCTCTTCGGCTGTGTCCCTCTCGGGACGCCGCGATCCACACGTCGACAAGATGGCGAGCCGCATGTCGATGTACTCAATGGCCTCAGAGCCTGGGTTAGGCGGGTCCAGAGGGCAACAATCCCAGGTCTCGACGACGACCCTGCTGAACGCCGTGCACAACATCTATCTCTCCTCGCAACCATACCAGCTTGACGCCGGAACAAGCCTTGTGGTCAACACATGGCTTACGGCGTCGCAAGCCGGCCCCGACGGGCGCCTAGGAGGCACTGTAGATCCTGCTTTGGCAGCAAGAGCGTGGGAACATGCTCGCCGTCGTGCTGAAGACGGCTGCATCATCCTCGGGTAGGCTACGCACCGTGGATCCAGTCACAAGTTGCAATGCTCCGTTGCTGACCGCTCCCAGCTCCCTGCACACATCGGCGCCCTCGCTTCTGCGGCCGTTCCTATCCTCTTTCCCTTTCTCGATCCCCAACTCGCTGCTCCAATCCCTCGAGGCCATTGAGCCCTTCATCCGTTGCGTGACCCCTTACAACCCTTCGGCACCCAGGCAAACCGCTCTTGGTGTCACCCTGACCCTCAACCTCGCGGGCAATTTGACAGCAGCCTCCATTGCGCTGTCCCAGGGCGGGATCGATACTGAAAAGGGCCTGCTGCGGATCCCAGCACACGCAGGCTATCGTGCCTTTGATGTCTTCTACTACCTTCTCACCTCGGCCTCCACTCCGGCCGAAAGAGAGTTCCTCGGGCTGAAGGGCGCTTCTAGCTACAGCCTCTTGGCCCGCTCCGGCACCTACGACCCTCCTTCCTACCTGCCGACAGCCGACGACGGTGCAGCTGCCGACGATTTCCGCTCCGCTCTGAAGAACATTGGGATCAAGGGCTCCGCCCATCGCAACCTCATCTCGGCGCTTACAGGCCTCTTGAAGCTGGGTAACACCATCGACTATAACGTGGACGGAGAAGTGCTGGATGAGATCTGCGAAGATGTTGGCGGCTTGCTGGGCCTCGAGCCGCAGGTTCTGGCCAGACAGTGCACCACCGAGGACCGCGCCACGCTCATCGAAGGGCTCTACGAGGCATTGGTGAACTGGGTAATCAGTAAAGCCAACGAAGCCATCGCCGCCCAAATGGGCAGGATTAGGAACGGAGACGAGACCCCAGACGGAAGCCGGGGAGACGGGACTCCGTTATCGCTAGAAGACATAGGCGACACCGTCTGTCTCACGGTGCTCGAGATCCCCGAGCCCAACTTGGGCAAGGCTGTGGCTATGCGCGGTATTTTCGATGACGGCCAAGGCATCAACGCTGAGATGAAGCAGGACGGTGTTGAGGTTGCCGCTGCCGCCAGCTCCGTCCTGCGTGAAATGCAGAGCGCCGTGGCCGAGTGCGGGCCAGATTTGGGCGTGATGGTTGGGACCCTTGGAAGGGAGAGGCAGCACGTGCTTGATAAGCGGGAGGAGGTTTTGGAAAAGGTCGCACATTCTTCCGACGATGACGGGTTCATGAAGAAGCTTCTGCTGCCGGATCTCGGCCGCGGCGGTCTCATTGACCTCTCGGCCGTTCTGAGCAGCAGCCGGGCATGGTATCACCTCTGCATCCATCCGACTGACGAATCGCCCGCCAGCCTGGCGGCGTTGCCATCCGTCAATTCGGCCTGGTCTGCGGGGACCGTCTCGCGTCAGCTTCGGGCCTGGCGACTGCCCGAGTGGGCCAACCGGCGGAACAAGAACTTGGACTTCACGGCTGACTTTGATTTTGACGAATTCGTGCAACGCTACCGTTCGCTGGGCTGCATGGATGGCCGCGACGGCATTGAGAGCTGGGTCCTCGAGCGCGGCTGGACAAATGGCGAGGTGGTAATCGGTACGGAAAGAGTGTGGATGAGAGAGAACGCCTGGTGGGAGGCCGAGAGCATGCTTGACTTAAAGCCCGCCGATATCGAGCGGCTCGGGAGCATGCCGAACATGGTGCACCCCGGGGCTCTCGGCTCCGGTTACTCGGCCACTGGAAGCAGCTTCTTCCCGCCGCAGCCGTTCCCGGACGCGTCCTCAAATGGGAGCCACGACCAGCTTGTTCACCACCAACGGACCATGAGCCATACGACTCACGGCGGTGCCAATCCCCTAGCAGCTCCCTCGATTGCGCCCACCGCTATGACTGGGATGCCGAATGTGAGCAATGGCGATTACGGTCTTGGCACCAAGGGTGACACACACAAGGGTGATGTCTTTTATAACAGCGAAGGCCAGTTTACCGGTAACCTGGACGCCGATCTCGCTGCGGGCAAGAAGATTGAGGAGCGACCCATATCCACCTCCAGAAAGGTCTGGGTTGCTGTTGTCTGGGCTCTTACCTTTTGGATCCCCTCGCCCCTGCTCCGGTACATAGGCCGCATGAAGCGGCCCGATGTCCGCATGGCATGGCGCGAAAAGCTCGTCATTTGTTTCTTCATTCTGCTTCTCAACGGTATGATCGCTTTCTGGATTATCGAGTTTGGCCGTCTGCTCTGTCCGAACTTCAACAAGGCATGGACCTCAGAAGAGCTCTTGGCTCATACGTCAAGGGACGATTTCTGGGTTAGTGTCCACGGCAGAGTATACGACATCTCAAGGTTCTGGAGGCTGCAGCATAGCAATAACGGAATCGACACTACAGAGGAGCGCATGATGCCCCTCGCCGGTCTGAATCTGGACAATTACTTCATACCACCGCTCGACTATGCATGCCCCGGACTTGTAACCGATGAGACACTGCAGCTCGATCTCAACACGACGCGGGAGTATGAAATAGCGAACCACGCTTCGGGCTATTTCCAGCGCGACCCCAGAAGCGCCATGAGTGACAGGGCCTGGTACACAAACAGGTTCTTGAGGCGCATGGACGAGTACTACAAAGGCGAGCTCGTCTGGGATGCCAACAAGATCAGCCAAGAAGGATTCGACTTCAACCGCCCATGGTTCATTTATGATGGGAAGGTATATGATCTGACCGACTACATGCACACCCAAAGGGTGCATAATAATCATCCACGATGGGCTTTCCTTGAGCCCAAGATTGTCAACCTCGTCAGAAACAGCCCCGGTGAAGACATCACCGAACGGCTTAATACGATTCGGCGGAACGCGAGGGCGAACGAAACGGAGCGTATCAGCGTTGGCAACACGATCAACTGTCTGAACAACCGTTTCTACATCGGCACACCGGATTTCCGGTACTCTCCCAGGTGCCAGGTGAACAACTGGATCCTTCTGGCCTTCACCATCATCCTCTGCTCCGTGATTCTCATCAAGTTCGTGTCGGCCCTACAGTTCGGCTCCAAGAGACGCCCGTCGCCCCAGGACAAGTTCGTCATCTGCCAGGTGCCGGCCTACACGGAAGGCGAAGATTCGCTCCGCAAGGCGCTCGACTCGCTCACGGCTCTGGAATACGACAACAAGCGCAAGTTGATCTGCGTCATTTGCGATGGTATCATTGTTGGTGCTGGAAACGACCGCCCGACTCCCAAGATTGTCCTAGACATTCTCGGTGTTGACCCCAAGGTGGACCCGCCTGCCTTGCCCTTCAAATCCGTCGGTACCGGCAGCGAACAGCTCAACTATGGCAAGGTCTACTCTGGCCTGTACGAGTACGAAGGAAATGTGGTTCCGTACCTGGTCGTGGTCAAGGTGGGCAAGGAGTCGGAGCGGCAGAAGACCAAGCCGGGCAACCGCGGCAAGCGTGATTCGCAGATCCTGCTCATGAGCTTCCTCAACCGCGTCCACCACCGCGCCCCGATGAGCCCACTCGAGCTGGAAATGTTCCACCAGATCAACAATATTATCGGCGTGGACCCAGAGCTCTATGAATACCTCCTCATGGTCGATGCCGATACCTGTGTCCGCGAGGACTCCCTCAACCAGCTCGTCGCCGCCTGTGCCAACGATGCCAAGATTGCCGGCATTTGCGGCGAGACAAGCTTGCAGAACGAGGAGCGCTCCTGGTGGACCATGATCCAGGTCTACGAGTACTTCATTTCCCACCATCTCGCAAAGGCCTTCGAGTCCCTCTTTGGCAGCGTCACCTGTTTGCCTGGCTGGTGCGTCTCTATCCCTTTCAATATCTGCGCAACCTGAACCTTCTGACCCGTTGCTAGTTTCTCCATGTACCGCCTACGCACCGCCGACCGCGGGAGACCTCTAATCATCTCCGACGACGTTATCCGCGACTACAGCGATTGCCATGTCGACACGCTCCACAAGAAGAACCTACTGTCACTCGGTGAGGATCGTTACCTGACCACCTTGATGACCAAGTACTTCCCGTACATGTCGTACAAATTCGTACCGGAGGCCTACTGCCAGACAGCCGCCCCAGAGAAGTGGAGCGTCTTGCTGTCTCAGCGTCGCCGTTGGATCAACTCGACCATCCACAATCTTGTCGAGTTGATGTTCCTCCCGGAAATGTGCGGCTTCTGTTGTTTCTCGATGCGGTTCGTCGTGTTCATCGATCTGTTCGGCACCATTATCCTCCCGGCAACGTGCGCCTACCTGGGCTGGCTTCTGTACACCGTCATCTCCCGCAGCGGGCAGTTCCCTCTGATCTCCATCATCATGCTCGCGGCCGTGTACGGTCTCCAGGCGTTGGTTTTCATCCTCAAGCGCCAGTGGCAGCATGTGGGCTGGATGATCATCTACATCATCGCCTTCCCGGTCTACTCGCTCATCCTACCCGTCTACTCGTTCTGGAACCAGGACAACTTCTCCTGGGGTAACACGCGTATCGTTATTGGCGAGTCGGGCAAGAAGCAGGTCGTGGCCGTCGACGACGAAGGCTTCGACCCACGCTCGATCCCGCTCCAGCGTTGGGATGACTATGCCCTCGCCAATAATCTCCCCGGCCGTCGCGGCGGCCTCGGCGAGAAGCTTGCCAATGAAGGCGCTATGGGCATGTACGACGATAACTACGAGGTGGATGACATGAAGTCTGTCTATTCGTCTGTCCGTCAACCCTCCATCCTCACCGGTCTCCCCGGGCGCGGCGCGGGCGCGTACATGCCCCCCACCCCGAGCACCCCGTTCGCACCGGGCGGCATGACCCGCTCAAGCACCTTTGCCGGTGGCAGTGGCATCGGCGGTGCCACAACTCCTTCACCCTACTCCGAGAACCCGCTCACCCACCGCCAAAGTATGATGTCCATGGGCACGGCGGTCGACATGCAGCGCCGCCAATCCCACTCTCCTTACCAAGACTTCCCCGGCCAGCGCGGTAGCACCGCGAACCTCGGCATCCCCGGTGCTAGCGGCGCGGCCAGCACCCATCGCATGTCCACCTTGTCCGGCCTAGGGGGCGGCCTCGGCGCCAGCCCCAGCAGGCTCGGTCTGCACGCGGACTCAAGCACTAGCGGGTTCGACTTCCAACGGGGTCCCGGGCCTGTGACCGACGACGCGGCCATCATTGAGGCGATCCAGTCGGTGCTGCGCGAGGTGGACCTGGACACGGTCACCAAGAAGCAGGTGCGGGCGCTGGTGGAGCAGAGGCTGCAGACGGAGCTGGTTGGGGAGAGGAGGACGTTTATGGATCGGCAGATTGATAATGAGCTGGCTAATATGTGATTATATTACTTCTGTTCTTGATTTTTTCTGCGGATGGTTTTATGGACGTTTTGGCATTTTCTGTCTGGTTTTCGGTTGCTTGAATAGGGGTTTTGAGTAATTCCGTTGCTGCTGCTCCTGCTGGTTTCCTCTCTGTCTGTCTCTCTATCCATCTGTAATGCCGTGTGTGGCATATACATATTTTTATTATTACTACTACTAGTACCACTACTACTACTATACTACTATTACTACTATCAGTATGGTCTTCTGGTCATTGTTGGTGCATGGTAATGCAAAAAGTTCGTTAACCGTCATCAGCGAGCTGCTATTGCTACTGTTGCTGCTACTGCTAATTTCAAGGAGTGTACTGTTTACCTAGGCAAGGTCCATTCGATGATTTGTAATGACAGCTTCGTCTTTGTGTTCTTGTTTATAGCGGGTAGTTAGGTAATATGCTGATGTTGCTTGTCTGCTCTTCCGTTTTGGCTATTGTTTGTGGTTTTACATGAGCCTGGGTCACCGGTTGAGACCAACTACTGCAACAGGTTCAGAATCAACTTCGAGACAACTGAGGATAGCTAATAAGGCCCCATGGCTCGTCACTCTTGGCTTTTTATTTACTGTATTTTAAACGCCAACTGACTCTACTAGCGCTAATACCACACCATTTATGAAGGCAACCCGCCATAAAACGCCGGTACACTATGCCGTCTCATAATTTAAATTCACAGCCACAACCGTTAAGGAATCCCGTTTAAAAACCCATGAATGTAGTCTTGTGGGGTTGTCTCATTCTCGGAGTTATTCGTTATCCTTTTTAGAGGCAACTGTCTCCTGTCTAGAGTGGGCCGCTGATTAGCATTCTCGATCCTCAACAGAGAACGATAGCACTTACTCGATCTTGCCCACCCCTTTCAGCCTCAAGTATACATCCGTACCCCAGCCGTGCAGACTTTGCACCGCAATTCCCCCGCCAAAATACTCGGCATACGCCCTGCTCAGTGGCAGTCCGTACCCCAGGCCCGCGATCGAGCTAGATCCGCTGCTCGCGGCCGAAATGACGCTCAGAGCGTCCTCGCCGCTCCAGCCCCCCGGCATGTCGTCAACCGAGCCGTTGAAGGTGGTGAACGAGTAGCCCCATATGTGGGGGAGCACCTCAGGGCCGATACCGCCTCCCCGATCACGGATGCGGATCGTCACGCCGGGCGCGTTGTCGTCCAGTGGGGCGATAGCATCCCGGTCAAACGCGCCGCGGCTCTCCCTGGGTGCCTCGATGCGGACGTCTTTTTGTATGTGCGGCGGCTGCGAGAGAAGAGGCCTTACGCCGGGCGGCTCGGGTGCGATGGTGATTACCACGGGCTCGCGGTTCATGCCGTTCTCTACCGTCGCGCGGAAGGCGTTCTTGAGCAACTCGGTGATGATGTACTCGAGGTGCATGGGGACAAAGGCGAAGGTGGTGTCGGGCTCGCCGTCAACGATCCACTTGGGCCTGACGCCGTAGTTGAGCTCGCAGATGTCGGCCACGAAGCCTCCGCACGAGTCGACGATAGAAGCCGGACGCAGGGCCGTGTCGATGACGCCGATGTAGTTTGGGTGCTGGGGGCAAGGTGTCGGGCTCGCGGCCGGGTCAAAGTGCGGGGTGCTGCTAAAGTGCAGAGCAATGTGCTGCTCGGCGACGAGGCGCGTGCCGATGCGGGCGCGCAGGTGCTCGTCGAGGAAGCGGGTTACCTCGGCGGCCGAGATGTATTTGCGGCACTCGAGGAATCCGCGGGCTAGGATGGGGATGGTGTCGGTATGTGTCTGTACGAGCTCGGCGAGCACTTCTGTGAAGCGGATTTCGTCGTCGAGGTTGCTGATGGTGCGTCCTTGCCAGGGCAGCAGCGTCGATAGCGAGTGCTGGTAGTTGTTGTAGATCTTCCGAATGTTTGAGTTCGACACGACGACGTAAGGGAGGTTCTGCAGCGCCTGGATACGATGTGCGAGACGGATCGGGAGCAGCGAGAGCGTAAAGCGTGCCGAAGACAAGAGCGCCTCGGCCGACAGCGGAGGGCGGCCGTGTCTGGCGACGTGTTAGAACGCAAAATTACCAGTCGCCGAGGTGAAGGAGAGCCTTACTTGACGAGATCCGCGAGACTCAACGGGTGCAACGGCTGCTTCGCTAACCAGGGGACGACATGGCTGGCTTCTGACATTGCAAACTTCGTGTCGTCATGGCGCTGGTGGTGGGCAGCAGTGGCGTGTTTGAGATGGTGCAATGTTGAGGATGTTCTCGGCCTGCCATACAACCGAGGAATGGCCATGAGGCGGTTCGCCAACCGCAGCGGCCTTGTGGTGAGCGTCATGTCGGCATCTTTGTGGGCATCAGATGCCGGGTCGAGAATGTCGAGCGAAGAATGTTTGGGGCAATCAAATCATTCGCAAAGTGCAGGGGTGCGTCGTGGATGGAATTACACATGTATCCTTCCGTATTGACGTAGGATTGAACATCACAAATGCTGCAGAAGGAAAACAAGAGGCAACTGTTCCCGAGGATAAGGGATTCACGCGGGTTATGGGCGTGGAAGGAGGAAACAATCCGGTTTGAATTGACATCGTCACGGTCCTGCGCTAGTTACGCCTATCGAGGCCGGGACAGCCTGATAAGCCGCCGAAGTCGCTGAGCCAGGGCCGGTTGCCCCGCAGTCATGCCCCGCTCTCCCAGACGCCCAACCTGGCCTCCCTATTGAGTCCGAACTTCCTGGTCTAGCTCGACGTCCTGAACATGCTCATGACCCGCTAGGGCTTGGACGGTACCTTCGGGGTAAATGGCCCTGTTTGGGAACGAATTTAGCCACCATCACAGGTCGTAATGCTCAGAACGCGCCTTACTGGAATCCCTTGATCAGAGTGTATTCGTGGCCGATCTGCCCACCTTGGTCCTTGATTTGCTGCTTCAACCTGCTTTTATGTTAGTATAGCTAGCTGAGGTAAATTCAAACAGTAAGGACTCCTACGCCTGGACATCGGACTCGGTAGCGTCCTCCTTGCAGGTCACCTAGGGCATCGAGGTCAGAATCGCCGGAGTAGAATATAGCCGTTGTTTGTTCTAGCCACGTACAATGTAGGAAGGCATGGCTGGTTGCAATTTTTGTTGGTAACGTCGATACTCGGGGGATTGTAGTGTTGGGTCAAAGCGCGACAGACTCGGAGAACTGCAGCATGAAGATGCGAATCAATCTCCGGGGGGATCTATTATAGATGTAGACCAGAGTCAGTCCATATCAGCCCCTCCTAGCGGGAGGCCTGGATTGAGTGACGCAGCTGCCGAAGGGGTCCAAGTTGGGAGGGGAAATACGTCACGCTCCTAGCGTTTAGCTCCGGCCAGCAAATCATTGCGGCGGGTTTAGGAAGAAAGGGTTCAGCTACCCACCCTGTACGCTTATTTGCGGCTTCAATGTGTCAACAAGAGACAACCAGTTCCCTGGTCAAGTGAGTGCACATGTGTTCACGCACCCATCTGCCGCGGGACGCGCCGAGGTGTTGCCCACTTGCGCATTGCGAATTAGGCTTGCTGCACGCTGCGTCACTCCGCCCGCACAAGCTGTTCGTGGAGCTCCTGGGGCTCCGGCCCATTTGCTAGATGACGTACTTGCTGGTGACAGTTGCCATGCCACTTCTTGTTGAATGAAGGATCTACGCGTAGCGTGCATACAGGGGATCCGATGGGGTGACATCGAAGCCCAAGATTCAGGTCCGCGCCATGATCGTCTTGGAATAACACTGATCCACTGATCCTCACCACACCACCAAGCCCCATCCCGTGCGGAACCCCACCACCAGACTTATCGATAAGCTTATCGCTTATCGCCGCGGCCTGCCGCCCAAAAATTTCTGGAGCTTCGTGCAAAGAGGAATTGGGATTGGATTCGAGGCATGAGCCGGCTGCGACTCGATTCTGCGGGAGAAGAGGCGCAAAAATGGACGCGCAAAGCCACAAGCCGCATCGGCAGTCCAAAAAGTCAAAGGATAAGAAGAAGCAGCACTCAGGAGGTTCGTAATGGACAGCGACTACGAATCCCCAGTGCGACCGCATGTCTAACGCCGCGACTACAGGGCCGAATCCAAAAGCGTTTGCCGTCTCTAATCCCGGCAAGCTCGCGAGGCAGGCAGCGCGCTCCCACGATGTAGGCCTAGCCTTGACTGAAGACTCTCCTACGAGGTGAAACATGCTAAGGCGGCATCCGTCAGATCAAAGAGAAGCGCCTCCACGTACCTCTCGTCGACCGCCTTCCCGATGAGCCACCTCCGAGACTCGTAACAATCGTCGGGCCGCCAGGAGTAGGCAAAACCACATTGCTGTGTGTTGACATCCCGGCGGCTTCTGCCATGCTGTCTGTCCGGCTTTGCTGACGGTCGATAAAATGAACTAGCAAGTCCCTAATCCGCCGATATGCCAAAGAGACAATCTCCGACCCGGTGGGGCCGATTACGGTCGTCACGTCCAAGAAGCAGAGGTTAACCTTTATCGAGTGCCCGAACGAGCTGGAAGCCATGGTCGACATTGCCAAAGTGGCCGATATCGTGCTGTTGATGATTGATGGAAACTACGGGTTCGAGATGGAGACAATGGAGTTTCTCAACATCCTCGCCGCCACCGGTATGCCAGGCAATGTCTTTGGCATCCTCACCCATCTCGACCTGTTCCGCAAACCGCAAGCTCTCAAGGATGCCAAGAAGAGACTAAAACACAGGCTATGGAGTGAGCTCTACCAAGGTGCTCACCTGTTCTACCTCTCTGGTGTTTTGAACGGCCGCTATCCGGATCGCGAAATCCACAACCTCTCGCGCTTCCTCTCCGTCATGAAGAACCCTCGGCCGCTTGTCTGGAGAAATTCGCACCCATACACCATCATCGACAACTACCGAGATATTACCCACCCGACCAAGATCGAAGAAGACGAAAAGTGTGATCGCTCGATCGAGCTGTCTGGCTACCTCCGTGGCACCAACTTCGCCGCCCGGGGGCAGAGGGTGCACATTGCCGGTCTAGGCGACTTCACGATAGCCAGCATGGAGGTGTTGCCGGACCCGTGCCCGACCCCTGCCATGGAGCAGGCGATCGCAAAGGCTACCGGGAAGACGGGGAGGAGACGTCTTGACGAAAAGGACAAGAAGTTATGGGCGCCCATGGCCGATCGAAGCGGCTTGAAGATCACGGGTGACCACATCGTCATCACCAGGGAGAATGGCTTTGCGTTTGACAAGGATGTCGAGGGCGTTGAGCGCGGCGAGGGAGAGCAGCTCATTGTTGATCTACAGGGGGAACGAAGGCTTCTAGGCCAAACCGACCAGGGCGTCAAGCTCTTCGCGAGCGGGGAAAAGATCACAGAAGTGCCTGAAGAGGGCGACAGCGGGAGGAAAACTCAGAGAACAGTACGGTTCGCCGAACCGGATGGCTCTGACGAAGAGGATAATCTGCCAGAGGACGAGGGCTTCGTCAGCGGGGATGAATCGGCTGAGTCGGACGTTGGGGCAGAGTTCGACGAAAAGAAACTGGGCAAGATATTCCGGAAACAGGACGACAAGAACCAGGACGAGGATATTGCCTTTGCCGACAGTGATTCCGATCTAGGTTCTTTGTCCGGAGATGAGGATTTGGACGATGACCTCGACGATGATGATGAGGAAGGCTTCGACTCTGGCGAGGAAGGGGCAGCTCTCAGGTGGAAGGACAACATGATGGAGCGAGCAAAGATGCTGCATGGGAAGAGGCAACCGTACCGAGCTGTTGATCTTGCAAGGTTCATGTACGATGAGAGCTTGACAACGAAACAAGCTCTCCAGAAATGGCGTGGGGAGGAGGACGAGGAGATGGAAGAAGACATTGAAGAAGACGACGATACCTTCTTCAGGAGGACAAGCAAGGATGTCGAGGAGGATCTTGAGGAGGATCGATTGGTACCTCGGTTCGACTACGAGGAGCTAGCTGCCAAGTGGTCAAATGAGGATGCCGTCGAAGCGTTACGGAGTAGATTCGCCACGGCCAACCTACTCGGCGAAGAAGGTGGGGGCGGCGACGGCGTTGACGACGATGACGACGATGACGACGATGACGATGGCTTCGGAGACGAGAATGAGGATGACGAAGGCGACGGCGCGTTTGAGGATCTTGAAACCGGAGAGACCCATGGCCCCGACGAACCCGAGGAGGCTGATAAGGGTGAGGAGAGCCTGGAAGCAGAACGAGAGAAGAATGCCCGTCGCAAGGAAGAACTCAAGCTCCGGTTTGAGGAAGAGGATCGCGAGGGCTTCAAGAACGACAGGGCCATCGCTAGGAGAGAAGGCGGCGATCAAGAGTTTGGAGAGGATGAGT
Source organism: Madurella mycetomatis (assembly GCA_022530565.1). Taxonomy (NCBI): domain Eukaryota; kingdom Fungi; phylum Ascomycota; class Sordariomycetes; order Sordariales; genus Madurella; species Madurella mycetomatis. The sequence continues at coordinate 4,265,068 of JAJTVB010000003.1, read as the reverse complement.
GGTACGACGCGCAGAAGGCCATGCTCCAGAAGCAGCTCGACATCAACAAGGCTGAATTTGAGGAACTTGACGAGGGCCAGCGAACTGCCGTGGAGGGTTACCGTGCGGGCAAGTACGCCAAACTGGTGATTGAAGGGGTCCCAGCCGAGTTCGTCAACAGGTTCCAAGCACGGCTGCCCATCGTTGTCGGCGGTCTCTCGGCTACTGAGGACAGGTTCGGCTTCGTCCAGGTCAGAATCAAGAGGCATCGGTGGCACAAGAAGATCCGTAAGTTTCTTCCCAAAGGGTGAGGATGATATCTGGGCGGTGAATGCTGAGTATCCATACAGTCAAGACCGGTGACCCCCTGATCTTCTCGCTCGGCTGGCGGAGGTTTCAATCTCTCCCCATCTACTCCATCTCGGATTCCCGGACAAGAAACAGAATGCTCAAATACACTCCAGAGCATATGCATTGTTTTGGTACTTTCTACGGACCGTTGATTGCGCCCAACACGGGTTTCTGCTGTTTCCAGTCATTCTCCTCGTCCAACCCGGGCTTCCGAATTGCCGCGACAGGCACGGTTTTGAGTGTCGACGAATCCACCGAGATTGTCAAGAAACTCAAGCTTGTAAGTTCGCTCCTTTTTTTCCGCACGTCTATTTACTGACACGATTCCAGACGGGCACACCGTACAAGATCTTCAAGAACACGGCCTTTATCAAGGACATGTTCAACTCAGCGCTGGAAATTGCCAAATTCGAAGGCGCCGCCATCAAGACGGTCTCGGGGGTACGCGGCCAGATCAAGCGGGCGCTCGCCAAACCCGACGGACACTTCCGAGCCACCTTCGAAGACAAGATCCTGCTCAGCGACATTGTCTTCTTGCGGGCGTGGTACCCGATCAAGCCGCACCGCTTCTACAACCCGGCCACCAACCTGGTCGGGTGGCAGAGCATGCGGCTGACGGGCGAGATCCGGCGCGACGAGAACATCGCGACGCCACAGCTCAAGAACAGTCAGTACCGCAAGATTGAGCGCCAGGCACGGCATTTTAACCCGCTCCGGGTGCCGCGAGCCCTAGCGGCCGAGCTGCCGTTCAAGTCACAGATTGTGCAGACCAAGCGGCAGAAGAAGGAGACGTACGTGCAGAAGCGGGCGGTGGTGGTGCGCGGTGAGGAGAAGAAGGCGCGGGACCTGATGCAGAAGCTCACGACGATCCGGAAGGAGCAGGCGGCAAAGCGGAAAGCGAAGAAAGAGGAGAAGAGGGAGGAATACAGAAAGAAAGTAGCGGAGATCGAGGAGCGGATGGAGAACAAGGAGAAGAGGGAGAATAAGGCTTACTGGGAGAGAGAAGGAAAGAAGCGGAAGCCGGGGGATGTTGGAGGCGGTGGGGGAAAGAGGAGGAAGTAGTGGTGATGGCACCTTCTATATTTTGGTTGTCTGCCTGCTGGGGGCTGTATATTTAAAGGGCGGGATGGTAGTAGGCAAAGTTATACAAGAAGCACTGCTGCAGTCCGACGTTATGGGTGTTTGTGTCTCAGGAACTGCCATCTCAACACAAATGGCCCGTCTGAAAAAACCTACCGCGGAACCGTGGTCAAGGCGAGGAATGCCATACCAACAAAGTAATCGACTGGCCCGGAGTAACGATAGCTGAGAAGGATCCAGACTGTCTCATGTGTAGTCCGTCGCCCATTTCGGAACACAATTCGGGGCCGAGGCTGGTGGCAGCAGAGGTCGTCGTCCCTCCTCCGCATTGCCGGACAAAGGCGGCTTTGTCCCTGTAGACGGGAGCCAGGACCGCAAGTCCGAGCCTCGCTGGGTACTGGTTCAAGTGCCCGATGTTGTATCAACGAATAGTCGCAGAAAGGACACCCTATCGAAGGATATGGTTTGAGGTAGGTGTGGATGCGGCTGGCAGTTTTAGTCTTGATAATCATGTCATGATTACGTGGGCGATAGCTTCCCGGCTTTCATAGCTTGAAGGAAGAGTTTGGTTGGGGTTTACTGTACTTTCCTTTCTGGATCTCGACTTCGCCAGAGAAGCACGGTGAAACCGAAAATTGTTAGCGCTATACTGCTACGGCCATGTGAGCGAAAACCCCAGCCATGGAACTTAAATCAACTGGCAGCCAGGTCCGACAACTCTTGTCATCTGCGAATTCAATATGCTGTAGAGCTCAAAAGCTCGGATGGATTCAACATGCATGCGATGAGCTGGTTCCTGCGCAGACGGCTTGCTCAGCGTGCATGGCCTGCATCTCTTAGACGTGCCCAGCTCCAGAGCAGACGCTCTCTGCATCTCGCGCCGCCATTCCTCCTTGACGACTACACTCCACGATACATGCTACTAAGCTCAGTCGACGCGGCCAAGAAGCGTTCCGCTGCATATGCCCATCTCCGGAAGTGCAACCTTTGTCCCCGTCTCTGCGGCGTCAACCGCTACGAGACGACGGGAATGTGTCTCATCGGCGACAAGGCCAAGGTGAACGTCATTGCACCGCACTTTGGCGAGGAGCCTTGCGTCCAGGGCCACAACGGCAGCGGTTCTGTCTTCTTCAGCATGTGCAATCTCCGCTGTGTCTTTTGCCAGAACCACGACATTGCCCATCAACGCAATGGCCAGGATCTGTCGCCGGAAGACCTCGGGGACTGGTACGTCAAACTGCAGGAGGTTGGTAATGTCCACAATATCAATCTCATCACACCTGAACAGTGAGTCCCCTATGACTTCCACGATTGGTCAAAGTGGAGATCCAAGGACGGAGAAAGCTGAGTTTTTCATTGTCCAGCGTCGTCCCGCAGGTCGCATTGAGCATCCTCCACGCCCGCGACAAAGGGCTAACGCTGCCCATCATTTACAACACATCCGCCTACGACTCGCTAGCGTCACTCGAGCTGCTTGACGGGCTCGTGGACATTTATCTTCCAGACTTTAAGCTTTGGGAGCCCGCCAGTTCTAGGCGTCTCTTGAAAGCAGAGGATTATGCGGCCACTGCGCGCGAGAGCATCAGGGCCATGCACGCCCAAGTGGGCGATCTTTGCTTTACTGCCGACGGTATTGCCAAGAAGGGCCTCCTAGTACGCCACCTTGTGATGCCGGGCTTCGAAGCGGAGAGCGCGGAGATCATGCGCTTTCTGGCGAACGAGGTGTCCAAGGACTGCTTCATCAACATCATGGAGCAGTATCACCCCGACGCATATGTGGGCAAACCAAAACGTAGATTGAACCAATCGGCTGAAAGTAAAGACGAGGGTGAGCAGGAGAGACGGTATGCGGAAATCAACAGGGCAGTGACTGAAGAGGAGATCTCAGCAGCGAGGAAGGCAGCAGAAGCGGCGGGTCTCTGGAGATTCTGTGATCCGCCGAGGCACGAAGGCTTCAGTCTCTGAAACGTTCGCAGTGGGCACGCGGGAGTGACAGTATTCGACTACGTCACGTACTCTGTCCTATCCCCTCACCTGCCAATCGTCGTCAAGTCTGCTGTCAAGGTGGGCTGCTGGGTAGCTAGCTATACAGCGGCTTTATTCGCGGCCTAGACTGGTCGGCAGGCTATGATGAAGAGGCGGCTCGAACCGGCACTGTGCTATACTGCTCTCGGCCTTTGTTTTCTTAGCTGCAGTGCTTGCTTGTTGGGATATCACGTCGGGCACTTAAAGTGTCTGTCGTTGCTCCAGGCATGACCATGAGGTTTAACTCGAGTTCCCGTCCTCACTTGTTAGTCGTGGACCTCGGCATAGACAGGTCTATTCCATGTTTCAGCTTTCAACAACATGTACTCGATCGAAACAGCAACCTTACCTGGGGAGTTATCCCGGCCAGTGTCTCCAAGGACAGTTCCTCTTCCCGAAAGGGCACCCTCCGGCGACAATCTCACCGCTGCCCAGAATGATGAGAAAGGTGCTGGGGAGGAAGACCAGGGCAGAAAGGCAAGCATGACAAAACTCCGCCGCTCGCAACAGCCACCATGCTTAAGGAGTATATCGACATCCAGGTCCAGGACCGCCGGCCGGCGCCAGGTGGTTTCGCCAACAAGCAACTACATGCTGGCAGTGCACTCTCTTGACCCGCGGCCGGTGGAGGAGCTGCACAACGAGCGCTCCTACCTCCTATACAGCCTTCAGAAGCAGGACGATAAGGCCAAGCGACTATTCCAGAAGCTAGCCACCCTAGACGCCCGGATCTCGGCGGCCAAGACGTCATCCGAGACGAAGAGGTACCAGAGAGAAGCAGCGTCGATCACGGCCAAGATTGCCGAGAGTACGCAGCAGGAGCAGCTGATGATGCTGCGAATCGGTGAGCTTCATGTCGAGTTGCAGAACCGAAGCCGCTGGATACAGGTCCATCAACTACAATCGCACCATCCGCCACCTACTATGGAATGCATGGGGTATCCCAGCCTTCTGTGTAGCGGCGAGATGGTGGTTGACTCTTACTCGGACAATTCACACAACACGGCAGATTATTCCCCCCGCAGCTCGCCATTAAGTCCGCTGTCTCCCACTTTTACTCCTACTGGTGTTGTCACCTTTTCCGAAGACATCTGGTTACGGGCATCCGGCACATCGGTGGCTAGAGAGACGGAGAATGGGACCCTGCTTCCGAGGTCTGCTGATGGGACGGAAGAGGCAAGCCAGTTGGATCCAGAGGCTGTGGTAGAAGAAGTGATCCCTGAAGGAGGGCGAGAAAATGATAACGAAGTGACCAGATCTGGGTTGGATGCTTGTGGTGATGAGTTGGAATGCGAGGACACGCATCGGTGGAGGGCTCGGCTGCGGAGGCTGTCGCTCCGCTTCCCTACGTCTCTTCAAGTGAAGGATAGGCGAATGAGCGTGCCATATCTGAAGAATTGGTGGCCCACGTCGCGGCGAAACAGCTTGCAATCATCGACTGCCACATAGGGAGTTGCTGGCCAGGATTGGGGGTAAATTTGATAGGGCGTCTGGCATGATTGTGTTGGGTTCTCGATTACTCTTCTTCTGTTCAATACGGAGTAGCCGCTCGCTTGGGAATACACTGGTCTATTCAACAACAAAGATTACCATAATCATCACCACATCAAGCAAACTCCCCAAACTGCCCATCATCAAACCCCAAATCCTGCGCAGACAACCTCTTTTGCGCCCTCACCTCCCTTGCGCTCGGAGGTGGCGGGAGAAAAGCGCCGCCCCCTCCTCCAGATCCAGAACTCCCCGGCGGCGGTGGTAGCGCAAACGATGCCAAACTCCTCCCTCCCTCCTCCTCATCCCCGGCGTTTCCCCCGCCTCCCTTCTCGTGGCTGTTACTGATCCTCCGCCCAAACCTCGTCCCCTTCAGGTTCACCGTGATCGTCTCGCCCTCTTTAAGACTCAGATCCCGCTTCTCCTGCCCCTCCGCGTCCCCCAACACCATCCCAGCTCCGCCTCTCCTCCCGGGCGCCGTCCCCCCCAAAGCGGCAACCCACCCCAGCGCCTTCTGCGCCTCCTGCAGCACGACTCCGAAGTCAAACGCCTCGCTCCTCTCCTCGAACCCAATCCCCAACGTCGCCTTCTTTCCGCCCGTCGGGTCCTGCACCCGCAGCGCAAAGAACCGACTGCTGTCAGTCGTCGGGTCGACCACGGCCGGGGAGGTGTAGGGGGCCGCGGCGAAGAGGGCGCCTGTGCTGTGGTCTTCGAGGAGGATGTCTGTTTTTAGCGTTGTTGTTGTCGCGGCTGCTGCTGCTGCCGCGGAGGAGTCGTCGCTGCTGTTGCCGGGCTGAGCCGTGCTGGCGGATGTGGTAGATGAGGTGAACGAGGTCTCGAGGACGCGCAGGCGGGCGGTGAAGATGTGGTTGCGCGGGTCTGATGTCCACGAGGCGGCCGCGTAGCCTGCTTTAGTGGAGACGGTGCCGGGGGGGATCGAGTAGACGTGCACCGGGTGCGTGATGTCTGGAACGGGGGGTTAGATACTTCCCAGTAGCGGAAGGTGCCCGGCAGGGAACGGTGGAGGTGGTCCTACGGAGAACGCGCACGATGGCGTCAGGAGGTAGGGGCTGGCCGGTGGCCGGGTCGATGGTTGAGCCCGTGGAAGGGTCCATTGTTGACATTGATCACGGGTTTGGGAAGTAGGAGGGGGAGAGGTAGCTCTACGGTTACGGGGCGTCCGAATCAAAATATACGGGACGCCATCGGCACATGAACGGCCCGGCTCCGGCTGCCTAGCAGGGGATGATTCGGTGCCTGTTGCACTGGACCGAACGACCCCGCCGTGGGCCCCGCTCGATCCAGGGAACCCCGCGGATGGTGGGGTCAAGCCCGGGCGGTGTGCCGTGGCAGAAACACCTCGACGGGCCCAAAACGGTTCAATTGAGCTTTGAGTCACAAGCAATTGCCATACGCTTGGACATTAAACCACAGAAGCTTTGTTTCGGATGAGGGGAATCTTTACCGCGCCTGTCAGTAAACTATAAGCATTATCCTCCTAGTCTCGGTCACTGGAGTTGGACTAGCAAGATCCTCGTACTGGCCATCCTGTTCTCATCGACTCATTCTCTACTCAGAGAGTCGGCGTGAAACCGTCTCGGTCACCCCTCATTTAGCAGTTCACTACATCCGCCCGAGTAGGGACACTTGCATGCTCTGGCGCAGCCCGTTCCCCACGTTCATAGCATCCGCCTACTTCTCAGCCACCATGTCTACAGATAGCTCATCAAAACCGGCGGCCGAGTCGTCCGCGGCAGCCGGAATGCCCATTCGAACGAACTCGACCTCTAGCCCAACCCCGTCGAAGCAACAAGATGGCTCCTTCGAGTTAGGATGAACCGGGCTTTCGCTCTGACGAGGCACGCTCCGCTAACACGCCCCTAGCATCGTCCAGACATACCGCGAGCTGCTCAACTCGGACCGCGACCTCACCATGCCCGTAGCAGCCATCGAGTCGCTGATCGAGGTCCTCCGCAACACCCCGGCGTCGACAGCAATGGAGACGGTCGAGATCGTCAAGAAGGAAAAGGCCAAGCTCCTCGCCTCGGCGCCCAACCCTCTGCCGCTCCTCGCCGGCGCGGACCTGTTCGAGCAGTACCTGCTGCGCTCGCTTAGAGGGCAGCCGGCGGGGGGCGGCTCGTCGGACCGGGTGCTCTCGTTCGACGAGACGCGGCAGCACCTCCTGGACAACCGGCAGCTCTTCGCGCAGCGGGCCAAGGCAGCGCGCGACAACATCGCCATCTGGGGCAGCCGGTACGTGTCGGACCGGCACATCGTGCTGACGGCGGGCGGGTCGCGCACCGTGACCAAGATCCTGCTCCGCGCTGCGTCAGACCCGAGTAAGCACTTCAAGGTCATGTACGTGGTCGACGGGCGCAACGCGCGCAGTGACCGGGCCGTCGCGCAACTCCGCGACGCCGGGCTTGAGGTCGAGACCATCTCGCCCCACAAAGTCGCCTACGTGCTCGGCAACCAGAAGGCCATCAACCTGGTCCTAGTCGGCACCGAGGTCGTCATGCAGAACGGCGGCATCATCTCGGGCATGGGCACCGCCCAACTCGCCCACCTGACTAAGACGGTCAAGGGCGGCATCAAGCGCTTCTACGTCGCCGCCGAGACCCACAAGATCTGCCGCAAGACCCCCGTCGCCTACCCCATGGTCAACCGCGTCGGTGTCCACCAGAGGGACATCAGCAAGTTTGACAATGTTGGCGTCGTCGACCCCGACCAGCTGGCCGGCATGCTCGCCGAGGCGGACGAGGTGGATTATACCGACCCCGAGCTCATCGACGGCATCATTACCGAGCAGGGAGTCAAGATGACGTCACAGATCTGGGAGATGGTGGATGATTATATCTGAGACGAGGCTGGAAAGAATTTTTTCAATTTTTTTCATGATGTTTGATATTCAGTTGACAGATTTATCGTTGGGCGGAAGCACTCGCTTCTCGGGATGTTTGGACCTGGGGTTGGTAGCCATCCCCCATCCCGGTCTCCCGGTCGGGTACACGTCAAACGATACGAGCATGATTAGGCGTTCTAGGCTAAGGGGAAAGACGGGTCTAAAAAGGTTGGCTGGACTCAGGGCAGCAGATATGTATTTATTAGATCAGACGTCATTCACTGCGCTAGTTGTTCACTATATAACCACAGCCAGGGATGATGGTCCGGGGAAGCTGTTCTTTCCCGGATAGTCATGCAAGCCAGTGCAATCTGTTTTCTCTCAAATAACGGATAGACAAAACCGGGTTCCATTCTTCTCGAGATAGGAAAACAAGAGTCCCTGTCACAGGGAGATGACTTCTACTCGACGTCGCGAACTAGACGGGCGCCCACCCAAGCGTAGGGGTAGTTCCGCTGGTACCAGTTGACACTATAGTTTCTCCGTGTCAGTACAAACAGTCCTTCTCCCGCCGGGAGAGGTACACCATTGAGAACAGAGACCGGAGGGAAGAGCAATGCTTACAAGGTCTTGCGCCCCGCAATCCGCGGGTGGGTGGCCCACGATCCGCCCAGCACGATGTTGTGCTTCTCGTCGAAAAAGTCGGCCGTGTACCCGGGGTACAGCGCCATGGGCTCGAAGCCGTCCCACTGACGAAGCACAGAGCTGGTCCACTCCCACACGCCGCCCATCTCGGATTGCCCGGCTAGAGAGTTGCCTTTGCCGGTGACCGGCATCGGATGCCAGTGTTGGAGCCCGACGTTGGCGCCGTCGAGGTCGATGAACACGTCGGGCTTGACCTCTCTTTCCTCGTGATCGACCTCCGAGGCGGACGAGGAGGAGGCCATGGGCGGCGGCGTGGCTGGCGGCGAGATCTCGACGCCGTTGTTGCAGAGATGGCTGGGACCTTAGATGAGTCCATGATCTGGGAACATATACGGGGTCGTGCCTTACCCATTGACCGCGGGAACCGTCTTCCCGAGCTGCTTTTCTACCTCCTTCTTCTTTGACGCTTCCACATGAGCGTAGATGCTCCGTGCTTCCTCAAAGGTTGGAATGCGCCCTCCCATCCACGCGGCGCAGCCCGCCAGCTCGTCATAGGAGGCAAACACAGGCCAGTCAAGTGCGTACTTTAGCGGAACCAGTCCGTATACCGTCCGGACAGCCTTGCCTTCAACGAAAGAGGCGGGCAGTGCTGCGGCGGCGTCGTTAGCGGGGTCGTTTCCGCCATTCGTGACACAATTGTCGGCACCATTAGAAGCCCCGGCCCCCCCATCAACCGCTTCCTTAGAGACTCCGGCTTCTAGCGCCCAAGAGGCAGGGACCTTGGTTGTATGCGTATTGTACAGGTATTGTGCGTACTGGATACATTAGTGCTAGATCACCGAGTGCCGGACCCTTCGGCTTACTTCTTCGTTGCTAATAGGCCGTCCTTGAGCCTGAAACGCATGGACCTTCGCATGTCTCACTGGCTTCTCATTGTCCCTAACACAGATCAGCCACACCCAAGCGAGTTCGCCAAGCGGGATATGGTATTACCAGCCAAAATGAGCATCGGCGGTCCCGTCCTCGGGGTCATCTAGCCCTATCGTAATGTCCTGGGCAGGAATATCGAACCATTCATTCTGGACCCTCTCAGTAAGGGCCTTGGCAGCAAGTTTCTTGAAATCCGGTGCCGGAGCGTGGCGTGGAGGCTGTGTCTTGTCACTTTGGAGCATCATATACAACAGCGTCTCAATATGCATGAGCTCATGCTCAAAGCCGACCCAGATGGCCCGGCCCACATGACGTGGGATATTGTCGGGTTCGTTTGCATAGAGTTGCCGCACCCGGGATCGTACTCTGCCCTGATAGGCTAGAATTTCATCCACAGGAGGCCATTCATCAGGGATCTCTGAGTGCGCATGGCACAACTCGGGGTTGTCAACATCGGGGTCGATGCCTCTTTCAAAGATGTCGATGTAGTGGGCCGGCTCCGTTGGAGGCTCCTTGGTCGCCTTGCTCAGCTGAATGTCAAGGAAGGTGGGTATATGGCCCAGATAGAAGATGCATGCGTTGCGGAGCTTGATAGGCTTCTCGAGCAGCTCCTGCGAAGGTAGCATCTCCCGGGTGACAACATCCCAGGCGGCCCACTGCGCCTCCCAATCCTCAAGAGAAGGCAACGTGCCGCGGGCAAAAACAGAGGGCATCAGGCTGAATGGCATTTTTGGTTTGGCGAGCATATGGAGGCCTGCACAATGCGGTCAGTCAGTAAGCCGCGGCCCCGTGGTTGTATATTGGGGCTGGCAAAGTTGGTACAAGGTGTAACCCCGCAACTCGACACCACCACCAACCTAACAGCGGCAGAGGTGCAGAATGCGCTGGTCTGAGTTAATTCACCACGCCCATGGGCCGTCGGGCTGGCCCCCACGTGTCAGGAAAACGTGGGGTTTTCCGGGATCATTGATCGAGATGGCGTAATTCCTGCATCCCGAGCGGAAGCGAAGTATAAATCCACTCACCATATTCGTCCCGGTGCCTCCACTGGCCCAGTTCAGTCATGCCCGCCCCATTCCAAAGTTCTCTTGCCTCGTAGGGGGAGTACTTTAGGCTTTGTTCCACCTGGATCCGATCGTGCGGTCGAATCAGCTCGCCCAAGACTGTCGTGTCCCGCCGAGGGGAGTAGAAGGCCTGGTGTCGCCCTCCCTCAACGTCGTACACATACTCGCCAATGACCCTCCATTCCGACTCGACGAACACGGTCTCCCCAAGAATTTTGTTGGCATTGCGAAGGCCGTTGAGGATGAATCTGCACCTCGTCAGCGCCACCCCACATGCTCATCTGCACGTCTTCACATGACCGGCGCGGCATACTCGTGTGTCAGGCCCTCTTTATCTATCGCGATGAGGGGCTGGAATCAGTATAGCTACGCGGCCAAGTGTAGGTGGTAGCACACATACCATTATAAGCGTGGCTTCCCACCGTCAATATTTCAGTGCATCTAAGCGGAAGGGGGGGGGGGGGGGAGAGGGGGGGATCCGGCACTTACTAGACTCTAGTCGGATCGCCGCAAGCATCCAGACCAATTAGCATGGTGTCGCCAGGGGCAAGGACATCGGCGAATGTCTTGAGGAATGCAGCAGCCTCACTCCGATCAAAGTTTCCTAACACCCATGCGGTCAGGGTGGGCTGGTTCTGGGTGGGCAGAAGGTACTCACCAACGCTTGAGCCGAGGCTCAGGATGCACTTGTGCCTGTTGGCATTGGATGAAACCTTGAGCCAATTCCGCCCATCGTCATACGTCCCAAGCAAGCCATGGGCACGAACGTGCTTGTAGACCGGGAGCTGGGCCAGCGTTCGTTCGAGCTCTTGTTGAGAGAGATCCAATGCGTAATAATCGACGCTTTTGCCAGCATCTTCGAGAGCCCGCAGAAGAAGGTTGACCTTTCGAAGATTGCTAGATAGACGCGCACCCAGTCAGCATGGAGATGACCAGCAGGGAAGGGACCCCATCTCGGGCTCGAGGTGTCGACTGACCCGCTGCCGAGCTCAATCACCATAGCCCCAGAGGGAATGTGCTCGACGATGTTGGCGGCGAACGACTCGAGCACTTCGATTTCGTCATTGGTCAGGTAGTACTCTTGCAAGTACGTGATCTGTAATCGGTCAGCGCGCCACAAGCTGTAGCAAGGCTCAAAAATGGCTCACCTTCTCAAACAACTGCAGGCCTCTCTCGTCGTAGAGGAGAAGCGTGGGGAGCTTTCTGGGGCCATCCCTGTTGCAGAACAGGGAGAGGACCTCGGACTTTAGATTAGCCTCAACGGCTGCACGGCGTATGTCGATAATGTCGAGCGGCTGCGGGACGACCGTTTGGAGCTTGGGCAGCCCCTTGGGCCCGAGGTCGGTGAACGCACCCTGTGGCAGCGGGCTTGCTTGTTCGACGCTAGGCATGTTTGTTCCAGGTGAGTCAATAAGGATTTGGGGGTCAGTGCAGAGAGCTTGGAACTGTAGGGAGGGAACTGGAACGAGGAATATGGTAACGGTATCTGTACGTAGTTATACCTCATGCGCTTAGGTAGCAGGCGTGTTTCCGATCCAAGTACCAAGATGCAGGACAAAGACTGGGACGGGATCCAGATAATTGGACCCGGGCCGGAGGGACCTGTCGAGCATATACTATGCCATCGTCACCTTGCCAGTGAGAACGCTAATATGCCGTAGCTGATCGGCCCGTGGTCCAATTGCCTACTGGAATTAATGAAGTGTGCATCGCAGGTGGTATAGTGTGACCATCACTCTACCGATCGACGACGGCTTCCCGCATCGATTCGCCGTCGACTGCCAGCCAGGAACTGGCAGGCCAACAGCAGGATGGCATCGAGACCCGGGACATAGATGGAAGCCTTGGAAGGGCCCGGGGAACGACGTGCTGGGTCGCTCGATCCCGCGGCATTCCAGAAGCGGGAGCTGCTCGCGGCACTCGATTCCCCGGTATCATCCACCTGGCGCCCCGTGGGTGGCGTCTCCCGGGTACCTTGACTCGAAGCCGTCTGCGCCAGATACTAGGCTGCACTAAGAAAGACGGAATCGTTTTGTCATGGAATGCCGCGGGCGCCGCGTCGTGCTGGCGAGAGTGGGAGTTAACGATGCAAGGAACAAATCACAAGACAGGATCGCCGTGCAGCTAGCCACGAGTCCCACGCCCGGCTCGAGGCTGGTGGGGAGGTTAGCGCCGTTTTCGTGCATGGCGCGTTATGTCGTGCACCCGAAAGGGCGGAAGGTACGGATTACATGGGGCAACGTAAAGAGGAGTGGGTTCTGATGGCTGTCTGCCTGGAAACTCCAGGTTTTGGCAGCAGGAACAAGCAGAGCTTAATCGACCGTGCGCTTCCGGGAACGGACCCACTGAGAATCGTCATCGTCCGACTTTGCTTCTGCCCAGCGCCGCACACGCAACATGGAAGTAGGGAGAGATTCTACCGATTGCCTTGCTGCTAAGTAATCGCGGGGGTAGTCTAACTATGACCGGTAAAAGCCAATCACTCCACAGCGATGATGGCAGAGAGAGCGACCCCTCCAATTTACCCCTCTCGGCTCTCGGGCCACCCCGCTTCGCCATCAAGATACTAGATCGATTTAGACGGGGTGCACCTTGCTTAGTAGGCCTTGGATAGGGACGGCAGACAACTGCAGCCGGTGAATGATCTCGTAGCGACGTATGCATGCAGCGGATTACACATCTGATGGCGACGCTTCTCAATTGCCAGATTAGCCCCAGAGACTGGCTCGTCTTTTTGAAACAAAACAAAATCATGGCGCCCTGGAGGAAGCAGCGCGCTTCTCTATATGTCCTCAGCGACACAGGCGCTAGAATTGTTGAGGTTTTGCAATTTGTATAGCTCAGGCAAGCACTTGAGGTCAGGCAAACAACCATCGACGTCATCCCGCCCAACGGGATACAAAGGGCACACGCCGGGCCTTTGCTTGGCTGGCTAGCGCGAATTGATGAGGAGATCCTGGTTCAACCCCACGTTCAGGAATTGCCCGAGCCACTATCGGGCCCGTGGCAGATTCCTCATTGGCTGCACTATCCACCAGAATCGACAATCCCTTCCGATCTACCTCGGTGGTTTTACCCCAGAAACTGATAAAAGAAGAAAAAAAAAAAAAGTAAAGAAAATTTGCTAGATTGCCTTCGCTCTGATTGACCTGTCATGGGGGAACCCGGACAACCCGGATTTGGTGAGCATCTATGGATTAACGCCCCCGTTCTATTGGTACGTCTCGTGAGTCATGTGTCCGCCCGAGTCCCGTCCCAGCCAAACCAGCGGGTCCGCTTAGCTACCGGGCCGGAAGAGACCGACGAATCATCCGGGCACGGCCCAGCGGACTCGGCGGTCGGCGGTCAGACAGAGCCCCGCCCTGGCTTGGGCGCTGGCAGGCCGATAGGCTCCCCTGCAAAAATTATTCCCTGCCAAGCATCAACGCGTCAAACCAGTCATCCGGCGATGGCTGGGTTACGCGGAAGAGGCAGTTAAGCTCAGCGCACACGCTGAGAATGGTTGCCCGCAGGCTGAAACGGGAAGCTAAATCGGACTCTGGATACACTAACGAGCATGGCAGCCTACTGCCACCGCACTTTTATGCAGTAATCATGCAACAGAATCACACCGGACCCCGCGCCCTAAGTCCGAGTGACAGCTACTCCGAACCAAATACCTACCTATAGCAGTTTTAACATGTTATATACTTGAGAGATTCGCCTTCCACCATGCCAGGCTGACTGATGGTGTTCTCGCCCCTGTGATACCCAACAGCACACCTGATCCAGCAGCACCATGTCGGACACAGAGAGGCCAACCAAAAAGTACCGCGGCAACTGCCATTGCGCCGCCTTCGTCTTCGAGATCGAGCTGCCCGAGATCAAATTGGCGCGCGAGTGCAACTGCAGCATATGCGTCAAGAAAGGCTATATGTGGGTGGTTACCGAGAACCACCCAACCATTGTCAGGGGTGAGGATGCACTTGTCGGCTACCAATTCGCTTCCAAGACGATGGAGCATCATGTGAGTCGTCGCCCCAGCCTAGAGCATGGTATTGCCCGGTACGCCTAGCGGGCTGACTGGACCCGGTAACTAGTTCTGCCGCAACTGTGGTACCGCTGTCATGGGCAAGGCCCCTACAGGCGTGGGGATAAACGTAAGTATCTGGCAGATGCCGGAGGAGGTATCAGGCAGCTGACGGGCCCGGTCTAGGTCCGGGCACTCCAAGATGTGGACATCTGGGCCTTGGAAATCGAAAAGTGTGTGGTCCCGTTTGTGGCTATAGACGGAGTTATAAGATGCGGCTAACCCGGTCCAGATACAACGGTGACACTCGGGAACCCCACTACGTGCCGCCCGTTTATTCGGGTCCCGAGCCCAGCCCCGCCGGGTTCGACGAGGGCAAGACCTACCATGGAAGCTGCCACTGTGGGGCCGTAACGGCCGCAGTCAAGGTCAAGGAGCCGCTGGAGGATGGTGCCTACAAGGAACCTATCGTCGAGTGCAATTGCAGCCTCTGCCGGCGGGTACGCTTCCACCACCACCCCCATGCCCAAAATCCTCGCAGTCCACTAAGACACTTCCAGGGCGGATATATCTGGATCTATCCCCTAAAGAACCAGATATCCATCCAAGGCAGCGAGAACCTGACATACTATGTCCACGGAACGCGCATCGGGCGCATCGGAAAGTGTAAGACGTGCGGTGTGCAGGTCTACATAGATTTGAACCCCCTCACCGACGAGGAGATCGCCGAGCTTCCCGAGGAAGTCCGGGACACTAGGTCCCGTCTGATTGACCTGCGGCTATTCAACCTACGTACGTTGAATGACTTAGACTTGGGCCGCGTTCAAACGGAGCGGCGCGATGGGTGGAACGAGCGTGGGCCGCCGTACGTGAATCCCTAAGGTGGTTGAGTATCGATGGTAGGAAATGGGTGATCGCATAACAACACTCGCCACTCTACCAGATAATAAAACAACCGAGTTCTCGAGTTTCTGCTTCTCCGTTCCTTTTCTGTAGATGCGGTATGAATGGTACACGCCAATCCCATAAGGTCGGCCGCGTAACCCCCTACTCCAGCTCATCCCTCCAAGGGATCGAGTCCTGCGCGCCGGCCCTCTCAACTGTCTTCGCCGCCGCCTTGTTCGCCTTCCTCACTGCTGTCTCGATATCAAACTCCCCCCCCTTCTTCGCCACCGCGTCCAGCGTATATCTCCCAACAAAAGTATCTCCCGCCGCCGTGGTATCGACCACCTTGGCCTTCTCCGCGGGGACCAGGCCCTTCCTCCCATCCTCGCTCATAAAGTACACCCCTCTCCCGCCAAGCGTGACGATCACGTTCCTCACCCCCCTCTTGACAAACCCCTGGGAGACCCTCTCCAGCCCTTCCTCGGTATCCAGCACGCTCTCATCCACCTCGCCCAGAATCGCCGCCTCCGTCTCGTTCACTACAAGGTGCGCCAAGCCCTCATACACCTCGGCCGGCAACGGCTTCGCGGGCGCCGGGTTGAGCAGCACGTCGACGCCGGCGCGGCGGGCGGCCCCGACGGCAGCGACGACCGTGTCGAGGGGGATCTCGAGCTGCATGACGAGCAGGTCGGGCAGCCTACCGTCGGGGGTGCGCAGCCTGTCCAGCTCGGCGAGGTCGGCGGGCGAGAAGGCGTGGTTGGCGCCGGGGCTCAGCACGATCCTGTTCTCGCCCGTCGGCCTGTCGACGATGATCATGGCCACGCCCGTCTTCACCCCGCTGCCGCGCGCCGTCTCTACCCGCGACACGTCCACCCCGTGCCGCGCCAGGTTGCCCCGCAGCTGCGCCCCGTGCCCGTCGTCGCCCACGCACCCCACCATCGACACGCGCGCCGTCGCCCGCCTCGGCCCCCCCTCCCCGCCGAACTCCGCGTAGCACACCGGCGACGAGCGCTCCCCGCCGCCGCCGTGGGACGACGAGGAAGGTGGGGAAGAAGAAGAACCGGGACGGTCCCGCGAGAGCTTGGCGCACGCCACCGCCTGGTTGGCGCCTTTCCCCCCCGGCGACGTGGCGAACGCGTCGGCCGTCAGGGTCTCGCCCGGCAGCGGGTGGTGGGAGACGTAGGCGACTAGATCCATGTTGAGGGAACCGAGGACGGTGATGTGGGGTATTTCTGATGCCATTTTGTTTTAATATACGTATATGTATATTATTTTATACTTGGCGTGCGGGAGAGGCTGAATGATGTGTCGTTGATGATTGGAAAATCTCGAAAAGCCTTGCTCTCCCCGTCAAAGTGTCTGCCGTATGTGGTGAAGTTGTTTTGTTTTGTCTGGGTTGACCGAGAGGCGGGGTAATTCAAGAGTATTAGCGTGAGCCTTGGTGTTGAAGCCGTCGACATGAGACAGGAGAAATAGAAGGGTACACAAGTCAAAGTATCCTGACGTAAATAACAACTTTCACCGGATGGGCTGTTGTTTTAAATCTTCAGAGTAGAGCGAGTGAGGTGGGTAAAAGGTGGGCTGATAAAGCACCTGACCGATGAAGAGTACTGTACATGTGATACATAGCGCCCGCGGGTCTCTGACGGAATCCCGCTGGGCACCCTGCATATGTTGCAACCACTCCACTCTCCTAACCCAACTAACTCGAGAATCACAAGAGTACCTGCAAGCAGATCCTTATCTCTGGGCCATGGGAATGCATTTATAAATCTCATTGGGACAATCGTCAAGAAGCCTCACAGAACCCTATATTGAGCCGCCAGCAGTAGTAAGCTGGATATGGAGAGTCGCCGCTCTCAAAACTCCGCATCTCACCCCCAGAATGCCCATCCCTTATCTATTCCCGATCCAGGAACCCATATCCACACCAACCGTAAACGCCGTCCGCCATGCAAGTGGTATCATAATAAAGACAAGCCCAAGAATTAGATGCCTCCGCCTACCGGCAAATACCGTCCCGCAGTCTTTATTGCCAAAGTAACCCATTCAAATACTCCGTCCCAATCATCTACTCGTCCGTCGCCACCTTCTTCCGCTTGCTCGGCCGTCTCGGCGTGCTCTCATCACCCTGTACCCAATGGTTCTTTTCGATTTGGTGCTGTCGCAGGTTGTCCGGCCGATTCTTGTACCGGCTTGTGCAGCCGGGATACGGGCACTCGTAGATCTTGGGCGGCTCCGTGCTGTGCTGCAGTTTCTTGTGCTTGGCCATGCTGCCCTTGAACCACTGCGGGTCTCCCTTCGGCCGGTACCCGCAAATCTCGCAGCACGAATCGGCCTCGACTTTTTGGCCCGCCGATTGCTGCTGCTCTGGCGTTTCGCTTGATGCTGGCTGCTGCCCTTGCTCGGCGGCCTGGCCAGGCGCCTGAGAAGAGGGCGACGTTCCAGGTTGTGTCAACATCGCCGCCGGGACTTGCACTCCGCTTAGACCCAGGTCAAACGTCTGCAAGCCAGCTGGCTGCAAGTCGGTGAATGCCATGGTCGTTGCGGCGCCAGCTTCGTTGGCCAAATCGTTGATGAGGGCATCAAAGTCGTTGAGGAGAGGATCTGCTGCCTTGCTGGCCGATTTGTCAAATTCGGAGATCAACGTCTCGATCAACGAGATGCCAAGACCATGATACACATCACGCCGTGATGTCCCCACGTCAAGCTGCCCGTAGACTTGATCACACAACCTCCTGACGCTGGGAACAAAATCGCCAAAGAATTTGGTGGGAGGGAGGCAGCACTATTTCTGCGGTTAGCCGAGCACTAAAGGTATGTGGTGGGATGACTCGCCTTCCCGGCACGAAGGAGCTCGATCTCGAGTCTTCGGACGCCGGAGATGGTGCCGCTGCGGAGCCTCTGGTACAATTCGCTCAGCCTGGCGTTGAGGTCCTCTGCACCACAAAACTCTCGCGAGAGCATCTCCAGGATGTATTTGACCGTTGAGAGCAACGCTTCGTTTACAGCTCCCGAGGGGTTGATATCCTTCAAATGTTTGATATGCAGGTCGGAAACCTGTACTTGCACGTCAAGTGACGAGGAATCTTGACCCAAAACAACGCTAATCTCAAGCTCTGCATCGACAGGGGTCAGCGAGGGGCTGTCTGTGCTTCCGAGGACGAGAAACTTACCATCGAGGAAATCACGCGCCGCAACGAGCAGGGGGTCGCTACTCTGCTGCCCGAGGCTTAAGCCAAAGATGTCTGGGGACTTTCCTTTGGGGTCGGGGGATGAATCAAATGACCTGCTCGACATGGCGAAATGGTTGCTGATGTCGGCCTGAGTAAGACCCGGGGGTTGCCAAATGCTAATAACCAGCTCGCGATAGTAGTTACGGTCGATTGGCTGTAAGGAGTGGGCGTATGTTAACGATTGTAGAAAGAGACTGCTGAAACGGCTTGGAGCGCCCTGCTCATGCAGGACCAAGGAAAATGCATATACTAGGTGAACCAGGCAAAGGGCATCACTTGCGCACGACGGCTGGTGACCACCGATGAGGGCGCGTAGTGTCCGCAAGCCAGTCGTCGCAACCGTCTTGATAGACATTGCGCTGAGCTGATTCGCGAGAGGGTTGTCTCGATGGTCTTGGAGCTTGACCATCGATGACACGATGTGCTCCTGCAGCGCATCCCACGCCGAGCTCACTAGTGATTTGGTCTCGGAGCAGCATGCGTTGATCTCCTCAACTTCGGGCTCGCCGAGCTCTATCGGCTTGGCCGTATCCCCTGACACAACAAAGTCCGATGCGTATGCCATATTCACCCGGGGAGCTGCCTCGAATCCGAAGAGGAGGCCAGAAGCCATGCCACAGGCGTTCTTAGCTAGGGGTAGATCCGCAGGAAGCTCCGAGTAGAACTCATGCAGCAACTCGGGACATGCGTTATTCATGGCGCCCGAAAACAACTCATCCGTCAGCATCCCCTCAACCGGGGAAGTCACGCCGGTGTCCTGCCCAGACCCCATCGACCAGGCCCCGCTCCAGTTCGAGATGGGCGAGACCAAGGAACTGCCGTTGCTCGTCGTGCTGGCGTTTGTGTCAGTGCTGGCCGTGGACCGCACCGACGAGCTGGGCGATAGGCCCTTGCTGCGCGGTATGGTCGGAGCCGGCCGTGCTACCGGCCGCGGTGGTTGTCGAAGGCCTGGAAGACCGTTGGTGGTCAGCTGGAGCGTCGGCTTAGCAGTCTGGGCCCTAACAGCACCGTACTCCTGCTGGACGAACGGAAACGGAGGCGGTGAGGTACCCGACACTGGTGGCCACTGCATCATCGTCTCGTTCGATGGCATCGTGGAGTCGAGCTCGGGAAGGTCCGGGGCGGTGGGGATGAGAAGAGCCTGGGGATCAATGGCGTCACTGGGACCTGGCGCAGGCGTGACATCGAGGGCGGGCACTTCCACAGAGTCGATCTCGAGAATCTCGTTGGATAGCAGTTCAGTGGCGTCACCGTCGAGGGGTGGGATGTTGAGCGAATCGTAAGGCGGCGGCGGCGCGGTCTCATCGTCATCGATCCCGATGCCCGGGGTCCTCTTGGACTTGTGGCCGAGCGAGTGGAAGAAGTTCTTGGCCATGCGAAGGATCTTCCTCCTCTTGGAGGGGTGGCCCAGGCAGCGTTTGCACTTCAAGTCGTCGAAGCGCTCCACCCGGTTGTGTTCGTAGCACCAGTACTCGCCGGATGCGAGATACCTACAGCCCGCAAGGTGCCTAAGCATGGTTTCGTGGTCTTGGAAGCGGCGGGTACACCTGAGCAACGGGCATTCTAGTCTCTGCTGGGAAGGCATGTGCACGGATGAGTTACGCTTCACGGCGGCCCAGACGATGAACCGATGCCGGGCGCAATCTTCCTGGGACGTCTCTTTGGTTCTGCAGGCATGGTTAGGCCCCGGTACTGTTTGCCTTTGGGAGCAGACGGCAGCTCGATACGTACACACAGGACAAGACGGGCTGCTGGTCCTGGTCGAGGTCAAGACCGAGGTCAAGGCCCGAGTGGGACGGGGTCGCGCAGGCGCTCCGCCCGTCCCCGGGGCCCGTCCCCGAGCGGGTCCCATTGCGGAAGGGTGACAACGGCCGGAGCGCCGCGACGCTAGGGTCAGGCGAGTGGTCCTCCATGAGGGAGGCAAAGTGCTTCTTCTTGTCCATCTTCGTGGACCAACACAATCAAAACGGAACAATGACAAGGTAGCGCCAGTAGGGCAACTGCAAAACTGTTAAGACCTGGAGAGAGGGGCGGGGTCCTGGCAAGCGAATGGACGAGCAATGCGCGTGCAAACCCAACCAAAGGCAAACAAAAATCATCCGCCACCCATTTTTGTTATATTTCTTTCGTGCCGGGTGTGGTGCGTGGCGCCTGTGAGGTCTTTGGGAAAGTTGCGGGAACGTCACCGAGGTCCTACTGTACTCGCCTTGCCAGCCTTGGGACCGCGCAGCTGCGTGCGTCGCTTAGGACTTGGTAGGACTTGGGGGTTGAGGGGGCCAGTTTTTTTTTTTTTTTTTTTTGAGGCGGCAGATGCTGTAGGTCAGGCAGACGGCGCGAAGAGATTGGCTGCCTCTCCGGCAATGCCCTCCCCAAGGCGGGAGCTACGCTACCGTATGGGCCAGGGCAGGACCGGGACTAATTAAGAGACAAGTCGGCGAAGCCCACCTAGCGGCTTGGCTCACCCCCGGCAGATGGCGACGACTGGCAACCCCCACCCGACTCTGCAGTCAGCTGTTTCTTTCTTTTCTAACCGAGACGGAATTCTGCCCTGTCACTGGGGACTGCGATATGGACCAATAGAAAACCACGGTGGCTGCCCGGCAAGGCAGATTGTTGGACCCTGTCAGGCTTTTGTCAGACCAGTAACATCCAATAACAAGGCTACGCCAAATTCAACCAGGAACAAGATATATCCTGTTGGAGGAATCGCCGGGAATAGGAGCTGAAAAAGGAGAGGATGTGCGAGCCGCAAGAACAATCCTAAATACGAAATAGCAATGACTGAACGGAGGACTCGGGAATCGGACGAGTCCTGCATTCGGAACCCGAATTCCCGAGCACCTGTTTCTGCTCCTGTTGACCGAGGACACCTATTCCATGTGGTGATGACGCCAGCGCCGTGATCGGGTCCGCTCCGGCAGCCTGATACGGAGCGATGAACAAGTCGGTTGCGCAAATGGCCCCGGTCGAACAAACATGGAGGTGTCAATTCTAACATGCGGCTGATGGATGTCGCGACCTTGGAGCGCCTAGCCCAGCACTAGCCACTGCCGTCACTTTCAGATGACCTCAGCCGCTCTTTCCTTCGAGCCTTTATGCGTCTAACAAGGACTTGTCGATAACGGAATCCGTTGGTGCCCCGCATCACAAGCCTAGACATTTGTGGAGCGAGGGTGAAACTTGCCCCTCTGTCGCCGGGTGCACACACCCTAAAATCGTGTTTCCGCCGCTGCCCAACATTCGAACCTAATCAATGAACTTTACCTTCACTCTCGAGCCTATATCAACTACTCAAATACTCCTCCGACCCACTCGGCCTCGAGACAACCACGATAACCTTCTTTCCGGCATCAAAATATCTCGGATAACTGCAATCGCAACCAGCCATGCCCGCTTCGAGTAAACGGTGGGGTAAGTCGCGATTTCTTTTGTTACCCCGCGATATAGCGAGAGAAGGAAAAAAAATCGCAACGCGCAGCCAATGCGCCTAAGGCCAGGAATTGGAACATTGGATGCGCTACTCTGTGTCGATGGTCGTGGGGTACACCCCCAGCCTGGCAATCCGGGTCAAACCACCACATGCGCTGTTGCGCGCCCTGCAAATCACGCAGTCAGTCTGACTCACCATCTCCGCAGAGGAAGAAGAGGAGTCGTCCTCCGACTCAGCCCCCGACTCTCCGGTCGTTGGTCCCGTCCGTCGGAGTAAGTTCGATGATGAGGAGGCCGAAGATAGCGATGTACGTAATCAACCCTGCGGACGCCGATGCCTCCCCCGGACCGCGTATCTAGACTAATGCCACGCTTCTCCTCATAGGTCCTAGACTCGTGGGACGCCGCCGAGGATTCCGAGGTCGAGCGCGAAAAGGCGAAGAAGGCCGCTGAGGCCAAGGCGAAGGCAGAGGCAGAAGCTGCTGCAAACAAGAAGAGCAAGACCCAGCGCATCGCTGAGCGTCAAGCTGAGCGCGCCAGAGCCCGCGCCGAGGCCGATGAAGAAGAAAGTGAAGAGGAGACCGAAGCGCAGAAGCGCGAGCGCCTGCGTCGCACCGAGAAGGAGTCGGACCTCCGTCATGCGGAGGATCTCTTTGGTGATATCGGTGTCAGCAGCGGGCGCAAGGCGACGACGGCGGGGAGCGTTGTCGTGATCGACGCGAGCGACCCCAATAAGACTATCGATCTGTCTGCGCTGCCCCTGTTCAAGCCGGCCACTAAGCTGCAGTTTGAGCAACTGCGCAACGCCCTGGTCCCCATCCTGACCAGCAGCTCCAAGAAGCCACACTACACCCTCTTCCTACAGGAGTTCGCCAAGCAGCTCGCCAAGGACCTCCCCAGCGATCAGATCAAGAAGATTGCCAGCTCGCTGACAGCGCTGAGCAACGAGAAGATGAAGGAGGAGAAGGCAGCCGAAAAGGGTGGCAAGAAGTCCAAGGCGGCCAAGACGAAGACTTCGCTGGTCGGCGTCAACCGTGGCGGCGTGGCCGACATGAACACGTACGAAGACGACGCCTTTGGCGAGTAAGTAACTGGCGGCTTATCCTTCAGTTACGAGACTGACACTGGTTTCCCAGCGACGACTTTATGTGAGAGCTGCCCGTCACGATCCAGCGGCCCGTCGCGTGATGTCCTTTTGTCGGCATGTCTCCTTCAGAGGAGGCCCATTTCGACCCGTTGCGCAAGGCAGACTGGGTATTGTGCAGAGAGACCATGGCGAACCAGGCGTTGGCATGCGGAACAGACCCAAACTTGCCGTCTCTGACATGAAGCGCACTTCACCGCGTCAAGAATGGTTGAGGGGGAGCGGGTTCGGAGTTCGAGGGGAGTAGCTGTGCAGCGGGAGCCAAGGGCATGTGAGAAGAGGTGTTGATAGATGTTAGGGTGTAGACGATGAGCCCGCTATATGACGGCGTTGAATAATGGCGTGGGCATGTTGTTGGCCCTTGAGATTCTGCTCAGCATCGTATAGACTTTGCTCCGCTGGCAAGACAAAACTTTGCTTTTCATCTGGATCTGCCATGATCGCAGCTTCGTGTACTGATATTGTGATGTTTCTGTAGCCCTAGCCGGCCATTAACCAATAAAGTGACCTTCGTTGCTCATGATGCTGATGTTGATACAATTCAGGGGTATCTAATCGTTGCCCAAAGGTAGAGACTGGATAGGGGAAACGCCGCAGAGTCCACCGAGGGAGCTCAACATCCAGCTCATTCCTCTCGCCAATAACGCCAATTTGTTCCTCCGTGTAAGGTAATACATACCTATTTCTCAAGGAAAAGAAACACTGGTACTCCATTCCCCATGCTGCCGTGACACCTGCCTTCCCCGAGTACAAATTCAAATCAAGAAGCGGCCCACCTAAACCCTTATCCCGTTTTATCTCTTACACGTTTATGC
The DNA here is from genome assembly GCA_022530565.1 of Madurella mycetomatis. Taxonomy (NCBI): domain Eukaryota; kingdom Fungi; phylum Ascomycota; class Sordariomycetes; order Sordariales; genus Madurella; species Madurella mycetomatis. The sequence goes on along the minus strand of JAJTVB010000003.1, from coordinate 4,241,146 downwards.
CATGTCATGTCACGAAACATGCACAATAATATCATAAGAGTACCAGAGTAGGAGACAGCGAGAGAGGTCGCGCGCGCGTGGGATGGAAGAGGGGGAAAAAAACACCACCGTGCAGCAGAACCAACCAACGCGACTCCCTTACATCAAATCCCCCGCCACGCCCGCCAGGAGGGCGTGCACCACCAGGCTCACCGTCCACAGCCCGACCCGCTTGAAGCGGCGAACGCGGCTCTGCTGGTCCTCGACGTTGCGCGCGAAGGCCGAGTACACCTCGGCCGAGGTGTCGTCCATAAGACCCGAGTCCCAGACGGTCCAGGCGCCGTCAAAGTCGGTGGCGCGCTTGACGATGCGGCAGTGGATGGGGATGTAGGTGCGCTTGGCATTGATGTAGGCGACGATGGGCCTGACGAGGGCCTGGTTGACGTAGCTGATGTGGGGGTTGTTGAACAAGGGCACCGCGGCGCGCACGTCGTTGAGGTGGATGCGCATGTCCATGACTAGGTACGATGGGGCTTCTTCTTCCTCTTGTTGTTGCTGTGCGCGCTGTTGCTCTTCTATTGATACTACCCGTGCGGAGCGAGGCGTAAGGGAAGAGGGTTCTTGTGTAGGGTCATCGTCGTAAGGTGCGTCAGAAGCGGAAGTGTCGACGATGTCGACCCTGCGCTGCTGCTTCCGGATGCGGTCGCTCGCGTCGTCGAGGATCCTGATGTACCGGTTGCTCGTCACGGCTTCCTCCATCTTGTCGTAGAACTCGGCCACGACCTTACCGATCCCCTCTGCGGGGTCGGCTGGGAACATGACATCTGCTATAATGTCAACATTCCCCTCATATATCCAGCCAAAAGGGCCTTCGACGCCACGGTTAAGATGATCAATTTTGAGCCCGTCGATGCGTAGCCTGGAGAATTTCTTCCAGGCGGATGGCTCGCCAAACTCGTCATGGCGCCTCTCGGCAGCTGACGAGACGCCGTGCACCTGCCGAGGATGGATGGTAAATAAGGAGCCATCAAAGGACCCTGACATGTGTGACGCGGATAAAAAGTCGTAGAAGAGCCACTGCTTGCGGAGCTGGGGCAGCTCGCAAGAGAATATGGAGACGGAAAATGGGCGAAAGCCGTCCGGCTGGTGAACAGTGACCAGCAAATCCTCCATCTTGAAATAGTCCAGCTCGAAATCACCGGGATTATGCTCGTGTCGATACGAGAGAGGGTCCAGATCTTCAGAGTAGTCCCAGTGAACCGACGTCCTGTCAACCACGCCCCGGACGCCCTTGACTTCGACATCCTTCAAAAGACCCTTGCCGTTCCACCACTTAATGAATGACAATGTGACATTGACGGTATCGATAGTCACATCGAATTGGGTGTAGTTGCCGTCGTCATCGTCCTCTTCGACAGCGGTCGTCTCTTGGTCTGCCTGCCTCGCAGCAGCAGCTTCCGCCGCAGCATTCGAAGATCCCTTCATGACGGATGATTTGCCCTGCCCCGGCCTTCGAGACACAAACACGTTTCGGAACGTGATAACGCCGTCCTTCCATTTCGGGACGATTGCCGATTCGAAGACGACGGTCAGGCCAGCCGATTGCGTAAGATAATCGCCGATCCATTTCGCAAGGGTTTCTGGAGTTACGGTCAACTTCGTCCCTACTAGATGGCGGAGCATCTTTCCTACCTTGTGCAAACACGGTGTTTATGGTAAGAATCACGAGAGAGAAAAATGTGGTAGTCCCAACCAAGACCCAAACCAAGTGCCCGAACAAGAACCACGAGACAAAGGCCCCCCATTCGTCAGCATTCCACGGCCGCATGCTCCTAATTGAGAACCACTTGAAGCGCACTTTTAGGCGTTGACGGAACCCGCTGGCTGCAGCGAGCAGTTCCTCCTTGGTCGGCCGATGCGGCATCTTCGGAAGGTGCAGATATTTGGACATGGAATTTGCGAGCGACTCGCTGTCGGAAGCTCCGGGGGCCGGTGCCTTGCCTGGGCTCTGCTGTTCTGGCTTAACTGGAGCTGAGGCTTTGCTCTTATCGCCATCTCCTCTCGTGCTCGAGCTATTGGTTCTCCTCGAGGGCGTAAGAGAGCGCCCTCGGAGCTTGTTGGCCTGCGTTCCCTGCCGCCATATTTGCCGGGCTACATGGCTCAGCCTGGCCGTTTGTCCGAAACTACCCACCGGCGCCAAACCCGCCGTTGCAGCGCGGGTCGAGGACGGAGGGGTGCGCCCGAGAATGGGAAGGCCGACATTCTCGGGGGAGGGATAAGGCCGAGAGAAACATCTCGCGGAGTGAAATAACTGAGCGCTCTGACTGCATTTCGGCCTGAAAAATAGCTGGCCTGCCGGGAGACTGTTTGGCAGCGTGCGGTGGGCAGGATATCTCGTAGCGTGGACAGTTGCAAAATCTCGGATCGAGCTCCAGAAATGACGGCCCAGCTGGGTCATTGTAGCACTAGAGGTCATTGTTGAAAAACATGCTGGAGCACATGGACCTCTATGAGAGCGGAACTCAAGCCATGGCCGGAGACGGGGTTATATGCCTCGGGTTTCAAAAGTAGGTTTGCGTCCTTGTCTATCTGGAGAGATGTAGAAAGTTTGAAGCTTGGAACACGGGCGCGCATAGACCTTGAAAGGCTTGTCGTGCCAATGACGCTAAGACGGCACTGGCGGATTGGCAGGGATGGCATGGGCCGTTCTTGGCAAGCCTCTGCGCAAGCCAATGGATAAACATCAGATAGCACAGCGGGTCCACGACTTTTTGAAGAAAACCAAACCCCCACCATCAAAATCGCCGGGCGAGACAGACGGTGAGAAACGCGATTGACGATTACGGACCTAGGCGCCCTCGATAAATTCTCCACTACAGCCCTGAAAGCAAATAAGACAACTACGTATAGCCGTCACGATGCCTGCGCCGACAGCGCTTCTGCAGCCGACCACGACGCCCGAATCCGTCCCTCTCCCGGCGCCCGATAATGAAGATGAGCTCCTTATCGACATGCAGGACAGCACTACGGCGGAGCCGAGCGCTGCGGCGCCCGCGATGAGCACGGACGATACAGAAATGGCCGTCGACGAGGAAGGGAGGCCAAGGTTTGCGCCGGGGAAGGATGTGGTATGCGATGTTGAGCGTGGAAAGACGCCAGGCATTTCACTGACGGCCTGCTCCCTTCTCAGGACCCCGTACGTCGCGTTGAGACGAGGAAAATCCCTATTCCACCAAACCGCATGTCAGCTTTGAAAAACAACTGGACCAAGGCAAGTTCCGCTATCAGGCCCCCGTAGAGCCTCTCCCACTAACTCTAACTTAGATGTAAGAACTCCCTGTCTCCAAAATGAACCCCAAGCCCGCTCAACAGAATGGCCTTCCAGCTACCCCCCGCTCGTGGACCACTGTAAACTGCAAGTCCGGATGAACGTCAAGGAGAAACGGGTGGAGCTGCGGTCGAGCAGGTTCACGCAGAGCAACGAGGCGCTGCAGATGGGCGCCGACTTTGTGTCGGCGTTCGCCATGGGCTTCGATATTGACGACGCCATTGCGCTGCTCCGCCTCGACTCGCTATACATCCAGTCCTTTGACATCAAGGACGTCCGTCAGACACTCGGTATGCGCTTTCGCTCGTGGACCTGCGGAGTGATGCTGACGCGGAGCAGGCCAGGATGCGCTAGGGCGTGCTATTGGTAGAATTGCTGGCAAGGACGGGGTATGCACTTTTTCCAATTTGCGCTTCGTATAGGGCAGTTACTGACTTCACCGGTGCACTAGAAAACCAAGTTTGCGATTGAGAATGGTGAGCCAGAAACCTTGGGCAACGACCGGGATTCTCATGTGTCGAGGCTAACTATTGTCCCCTAGCTACCAAAACACGTATTGTGCTCGCCGGGTCAAGGGTTCATATCCTGGGTGCATTCGAAAACATTGGCATGGCGCGTGAAAGGTACGTTGCTCAACTATTCTCTTAAGCGCCTATGTCTGACACCCGTTGCAGCATTGTCTCGCTGGTCCTTGGTGCCCAGCCTGGCAAGGTCTACAACAACTTGAGGATAATCGCCTCGAGGATGAAGGAGAGGTTTTAAGGTCGTATGGCACTAGAAAAAAGGGTCATTAGGGAAGCATTCGGGGTGTCGGCGTTCAGGAGTTAGCCGCTTTGCATTATTGTACATGTCATGAATGTTAGAGCAGGGTTCGCTATGGCAACGCCAGAAATGGATTTCTTGGCTACCTAGTTCCCTTGCGACCGTTCTCTTCACTCTTGAGCGCAGTCGAACCATGCACGGCTGTGCTGCGTTGGCAGGAGACGGCATATGTTCCACGCAAGGGGAAGAGCAGGGACCCGCCATGTTGCCTGATGTGTTTCCTTCTACCTATATGAACCTACCCAGGGTATCACCGTTCCACAACTCCCTTCCAGGAATATCGTTGATCATTGAAATCATCGGGAATGCGCGTCTCCTACCGCATCTTTACCCGCCGCGCTGCCTGATATGAACCTCAAACTGGTTGATGTCATCCACATCGATGTCGGCGTCATTGACAAGCGAATCCTCCTCCAGCCTCTCGCCATCAAAATATATGGCGACGTCCCACTCCGGACCAACCTCCCGCTGCGTGCGAAACACCTCCACGAGCGTCTCAATGGTCGAGTCCTCCTTGGCCGTCAACTTCAACGCCTCATAATCCTTCGCCTTGAGAACCACTTTAATCCCCTTCTTCTTCTGCTGCACCGCAACCGGCTCCTCTACCCCTTCCCCCTCCGCCCCGAGCGCCGCACCACGTCCCTCTTCTCCTCCGTCCTCCTCATCGTCCAACGCGCCCAGCTTAAGCGCCTGTTCTCGCCCCTTCCAAACCAACCATTCCTGGTATGCCTCCTCGGTCCACACCTCCAGGTGGATGCCACCGCGCTTGTAGCCCTCGCCGTCGCCACCCTTCAGCTGGCCGTGGGCGTCGACTTGCACGCCCAGCGAGGCGATGGTGCTCTGGCTGTAGATCTTGTTGCCCTTCCAGGTGAGGAACAGGTTGCGGGCGACGTCGTCGGGAACGACGATGCCCCGGTTGCGCTGCGTGTCAACCCACACCTCAAGCATCAAAGCGACGCCCTGGTTGAGGCGGCGGCGCGCCACCACGGGTGCGGCGGCCCCGGGCAGGCGCGAGGTGAGGAAGCAGTTGACGATGGCCGAGAGTTTGGACTTCTCCTGCATTTCGCGGGCCTTGGCGACCCATTCGCTGAATTCATCTGGGGCGTTGTCCGTCTGCGGCGGGATCTCTTCGATGTCAGAGTCTGACGAGTTGCTTTTGTTGGAGGGCTTGGTCCCTTTGATATCGGCAACTGGCGGGAGTATTTCAATTGGCGAATCATCGTCACTGTCGTATTCACGCCTGGGAGGTTGGCGGCGAGGGGGAGGGTGGTAGCCGTTGGATTTCCGCCGTCGGCTCGGGGAGGCAGTTGGCCTTGCGCCATCATCACTGTGGTCTCCTGTTACTGCAGCAGTGAAAGAAGGCGAGCGCGTCACGGTTCTGGAGGTACTCCTTGAGGTGGGTCTCTTGGGGGCGGGCGCCCTGCCAGGTCGGATGATCTCTTTTCCTTTACCCTTTACGTCCATGATCAGATCGTCGTCGGATTCGTCTTGCGTTACTGACCGCCTGAGCGGGGACAGTTCATGCGATACGCGCCCCGGGGAATTCCTACGTTCGCAGTCAGCACTAGGAATCCAGACGGTAGCCGTTTAACACGCACCTCGTTGGGTTTGCATCTAGCGACGTCTTCCTGCGTTTGCGCTCGCGGTTTTCTGGCGTTGCCGACTTTCTCCGCTCCTCTTCCTCTGCTTCCTGGATAATGGCATTGAAGACCTCTTTCGAGTGTCTGAAAAGCTCGAGATCGCTATCATCCTCTGCCTTTGCGGACTTCGCTGCGCTGAGATCGGATTGCTGCTTCCGTGCAACGGTACGCTTGAAAGGCAGCTTCTTCTTCAGCGTGGCCGGTTGCATATCCGCCATGTTGGGCGAGATCCGAGCTGATCAATTGCGTAAACCAAAATATTTTTCCTCAGTTGATTATCGTTGCCGAATCGTTTTCCGTACTCATCAGCCCGCGAATGGTCAAAGTTTAGACGCGCACCTCGAATGCAATTGGAGGTTGGAGCAGGCGCGTCGTATGCTTTGTGGGGAGTATTTTTGTGCTTATTGTTACTGTTTCTGGCGGGGTGGCCAGATTCAGCAGAAGCGAGGGATAAAAGAAGCTTAGACCAAGAGGCTACGAGTTTCCGTCCATGTTTTGCTTCGAGGCATGACACGTGCAGCCACACCTAAACTCAATTCTGCCATGATAAAGCAGGTGACATGTCAGGTCCATCTCGACGTTGGGATCCGGCATCTGTCATGTGCGACCGCAACGGGCTAGGATAACGGTTCCAGAGCGACGGATCCCACTCCGGTCTCAGTGGGGCCGGCAGTGCGGGTCCAGCCGAGGTAACCATCTCAGGAAAGACGAACCGAGTCCCTGGCTGCGAACTCCTCAAAAAGTCCAAGCAGTAGCAAATGTAAATAAGCAGCTTTTCTTATTCACAATTTTCCCATTGAGATTTTAGACCGGGTGAAGATTGGCAGCAATCCTGATTATCACACATCATCAGCCCGTCACACTAATACAGCCCGGCTCTTTCTTGCGACAGCGCCCCAGAGCGCATCCCACGATGTCTGTCCCAAAGTCCGAGTATGTCAGCAGCGCATGGGCGGATGGCATCTTCGGTGCGTAGAACCCCCCAAAAGAGGGTGAGCCTAACAGCTAACAAGGTTACCGCACGCAGCCAACCGCGTGTTGTTCATCACTGGTGGCGCCGGCTCGATCGGCAGCGCGCAGACCAGGGCAATGGTGCACCTCGGCGCTGACGCCTGCATCATCGGCCGCAGCGTTGAGAAGACTGAGGCGGCGGCGAAGGAGATTGCCAAGGTCCGGAAGGGCGCCCGTGTGCTGGCCGTCGGCGGCGTGGACGTTCGCAATGTGAGTATCTCCCCTCATTGCCTGGGCCATGGGAAGTAAGACTTACTGACCATAGCACAGTTTGACTCCCTGAAGGCGGCCGCCGACCGCTGCGTCAAGGAGCTAGGAGCCATCGACTATGTTGTGTAAGCCCCCCCTCCCTACCAGCTCTTCAATCCCTTCAATTCACTAATACCATCCCTCCCTTTTGCATCCAGCGCCGGCGCAGCGGGCAACTTCGTCGCCCCGATCGCTGGTCTCTCTCCCAACGCGTTCAAGACGGTCATGGACATTGACACCATCGGCACCTTCAACACCCTCAAGGCCACCATCCCCCACCTCATCGCCTCGGCCTCGCGCAACCCCAACCCCAACCCGTCGGGCACCACGGGCGGTCGCTTCCTCTCCGTCTCGGCCACCTTCCACTACACGGGCATGCCGCTGCAGGCGCACGTCTCGGCCGCCAAGGCCGCCATCGACTCGCTCATGGGCAGCGCGGCGCTCGAGTACGGACCCTACGGCGTGACGGCCAACTGCGTCGCGCCGGGCGCCATCGCCGGCACCGAGGGCATGGAGCGGCTGGCGAGCAGCAAGGTGAGCGAGGCCGAGAAGACAAAAGGGGTCCCCTCGGGCCGGTGGGGCACGGTGCGGGACATCGCCGACGCCACCGTGTTTGCGTTTAGCGACGCCGGCAACTATGTCAACGGCACCACCATCGTCGTCGATGGCGCGGGCTGGAGGAGGCAGGGCGGCCTCGCGGTCGGCCTGGACCCCGACATGAAGTATCCGGATTTCTTGCTTTCCGGGGAGATTAGTAAACACCTCAAGGACGGAAGAAAAGAGAAGGCTAAGATTTGAACACGGGCATGACACGGAGCTGATTATTTGGTTTTGTCTTGCGATCGCGGTCGAATGATACTTAGTTTGTTCCGGGTGGTGGGGGCAGTCCCGGGTAGCCAACAAACCTGTCGCAAAAGCTGAACCGCAATTGCAGAGCAGCAATTGCACCTTAAGTGTCACAAGACATTAATTAAATATATTATATCCCGAAAGGCGCGGTACTTATCCACCCTCCAGGTGATTGATACTAATTATGCACAGATCCAGGACGCCATCATCAAGGGTTGCTGGATCCCCGGCCGCAATCCACCTTCAGCCAGTATCCTCCGCATGACGAGAACAAGATACCCGGCCACTACCTAACCTTAAAGAAGGCGAGAATGTCATGCCGGTAGAAAAAGCTGCGGGTCCGCTTGCCGAAAACATCTGTTGCGCAGAGACACATCAGAAAATCGGGTTCATGGGAAAATGGAATTGGGTCTTCGACTTACACATGGGGACACTGAGCAAACAGATGGCCACCTGCACAGAGGCAACAATATTAAACAGGCTCACAATGTAGCTGTTTGAAACAACCCATTCGAACGCCTTGAGAGTCAGGGCAAAGCTGAAAAGGTTCTTGAAGACGATCATGCACGTGAAAGCCTCTATCGACAAGTCTCCTGGTGCGCGTGTAAGCAGTTATCTGAGATGAAGCTCAACGGACGGGAACTTACGGTAGGAATCCACAATGTACAAGGAGCTTGCGACTGCCCCGATGACCATCCCGGCTACTTCGAGGGCGAAGAAGATCAGTGGAACGATATAATGATACCCTCTGTGCAGCAAGCCGTCAATACCCATGCCCCATCCATACAGGCCGGCACAACCTAGGATCAGCTGGGGAATCACAAGCACGATGCGGAACTCCGGCTCGTACACGCCACGGTTCCACTTGGTCATTACCCGCGCACTCCAGTCCGAGAGCGCCCCGGCGATGGCGAAGCCGAGAATCGCGCCGACGAAGGCAGCCGTGTATGCATATCCCGTTTCGACTTCGCTCCACCAGAGTGGATTGGCAATGAAATATCGCGCAAGGATGACACCAATGAAAACAGTCCAACCGATCAATGTGCCTTGGATGAGGCATGCCCACACGAACGCGGGCTGCAAAAAGAGCACTAGGGGCCGCAGGAGGAGCTTCCAGAAGCTCTCATCGGTCTTTCGGCCGTTGAACAAGGCCAGAGACTGCCAGAACGTCGCCTTTGGCTGGGTCCAGGAATTGGCGGTTTTGCCCACTTCGACCGCCCGGCTGGATTCACCGGACTGGTTGGATTCTCCGTTTGCGTCTGGATGGCGGGTACCAAGGATTTCCTTGTCATAGGCCGTGGCATCTCCATGCTGGACCTCATCTTCTGAAGCTCGTAGATCAAGGTTCAGCGCCGCGTCCCTGCGGTAGGCTGTCTCTGGACAGAAAAAGACAATGGCTGGCAAGCAAAGAGCACAAAAGATCGCAATAAAGTAAAAGGTCCACGGCCATCCCATCTCACGGGTGATCTTTCCAACAAGAATGGGCGTGAAGAAAGCGCCTCCAAACACTGCGAGGTTGGTGAAGGCCATGCGGATGCCGCGTTGCTATCACTCGGTCAGCCCTCCTGCTTCCTCTCCCACTTTGAAGGACACAACGTACATGCACACAGTACAGGTCTCCCACCGCCGCATTGACTAGCGACTCGAACGGGGCGGTGGCGACCCCTTGAAAGACTCTCGCCCACGCCATGCTCGTGTAGTTCTCTGGGCCCACAGACGCTCCCCCCCAGGCAGAAGTGGCAATCAACACGGCCGCCCCCGCGATAAACAAATGCCGCTTGCCCCAGATGCGGCCGGACGGCACAAAGATGAAAGCGGCCACGCCGACACCAGCCAGGTAGTAGCCCGTCAGCTCGGCTATCCTGTCGAAGGTGGTGATGTAGTGGAATACCAGCGTCCCCGTGATGGCAGCGAGGATGGGTCCCAAGGCAGTGGCAAAGATGGCCGTCATGGAGAGGATGAAGGTGATCAGATCACGTTTCCACAGCGGCCAGTTTAGGGGGTCATTTGGGTCATCAGACGGCTGTGGGACAAGGATGATGGGCACTGGGCCGCTGGTGTCGCACTTGAGGCCATGCGTTCCGTCGGGAGCAAATTGAGGCCTCTCGGGGTCGTCGAAATATCTGGTGGTGCCTGTGATGACGCGATGTCAGTCGGGACTGCGCATATGCAGGACCAGAGTCTCGCGGTTGAAGTCTGAGCAAAAATAGGCCATACCAGGGACATGGTCCATGAACCGGTCCTCAAGAATCCCCAAACTCGTTTTAGCCTTGGGAAGGAGCCATTTCCAGCCCATCTTGGGAATGAGCCATTTCCAACCCATCTTGGACGTTGCGTCACTTTCGCGCAAGTCTTTCAGTAAAATACAGTTAATCGCAGGATCACAGGGGCCTCATGGCAGCATGGCGCGTCGCGCCTCGTGGGTTGTGAGTACTTGGCGATGGGCGGTCGTCGCTCTGAATGAATAGAGAACCATCATGGTGGCGTTGCTGACAAGACATCGCCTCTCAAGCACCCAGCCAAGCACGGACGCCGAGTTTGGGATTAGTGCACCCCAGTACAGGTCCATCGGCAGGTCAGACGGCACTAAAGCCAAGCACACCAATCACTGTGCTCGCAGCTCAGGATAGCGCGCAATTCATCTTAAATCACTAACTCCCGTCATCCAATCCCACTACACAGATGTGGTGGGGAAAGGGGGGCCCAGTATACCTAGTACCTCCTCGTGGGGGAGAAAAGCCGCCGAACGATTCGTGGGACGGATCACAGCCAAATTGGGAGTCGAAAGTCACCGTGACAGCGGACTCCAAACACGGCATCTGCGTGTCCGCCTCCCAATCGCCATGGCGTTCCTCCCAAAGCGATGGGCCGCGCAATGCCCAGCCAATGCCCAGCATTACGGGGGCGAAGATCGCTGATTCCCCGAGAATCCTCCCAGGCAAATTCCCCTCGACCCGCAGAACCGACGACGTATACGTGTAGTTCCGACGCTTGCCATCAAGCTGCAGGGTTGTGTAAACTGTGTAAACTTGGTTGTACGTCATGCGACTCGAGATAGTTTCATCCGGATACTACATGATACAAGGGAGGCGAACCCCAGAGTTTACCGGGAGAGGTATAGGTAATCTATGTGGCACGATGAAACGACGCCTGGCCCAGTATGGGCTGGTTCCGCGTGTGCTGTGTTACCCTACTTATATAGTGCAAAGAAGCCGCATTGGTACTCAGTTCTCACCTCCCCCTTAGCAGCGCATTGGGCTGTGCAAGAGCGGCAAAGGCAAGACGGAAATGTTGGCAAACAGGGCATCTTGGAAGCATGGACTCCTGCAGATGGAAAGACGAGAAACGGAGCCTGGTGCAACAGAACGATGATCAGCTACCGGATGCAGCCACGGCTTGCGTAGCGTACATCCATTATCCAATGTCCAATGGTTTGACGGTGGCGTCGTCCCTGGCATCCAGGCACATGTCTGATTGGGTTAGAGTGTTGGAACTGTGGGGGAGGAGCTGTTGTTATTTAACGGGGGTGGGGACTGCTCTTCCTTGCTCAGGCGATTCCAGCCCTTCTCTCTTCCCATCCATCCCACGCAGTCAGACCCAAGCTCAGCACGGAGGTTAACCGATTGCTCTGCTCCAAACAACCAATTGCCCTCAAAGCCAACGCCATCACCACCATGAAGGTCCCTGCCATTCTTGTCTCGCTTGCTCTGGCCGGCGGCGCTGTTGCTCAGCTGGACCGGCTCCCAACATGCGCTGTACGTACCGTACCCCTAGGCTTTAGACGCATTCCGACCTATGTATCAAGGCCAGAGACTAACTTGTCATTCCCCTGAATAGCGGAGCTGCGCTACTGAGATGCTGGCGAGTGACATCGGTGGCTGCGGAGCCGATATCGAGTGCATTTGTGGCAACGACCAGTTCCTTGACGACATCGCTTGCTGCTTGGTGGACGATTGCGACGAAGCAGCCCAGTCCACGGCTGTCTCGGTTGCCATATCCGTAAGTTTCTCACCCAATCGTATTCCGTGTAGAACACCAAAACAGACTAACATGACGGATCACGACAGCTTTGCAGCGGATTCGGTGTGACCGATCTGCCAACCGCCGTCACCTGTGCCGACGCCTCGGCGTCGACGACGACGTCTGGCCCGGCTGACACCTCGGCCACCACCACTCCTGCGCCCACCGCCACTGACGACAACACGGCTCCCACAGACACCCCCGACGACTCCAACGATGACGCTAACGACTCTAACGACGACGCCTCTACCGATAGCACCGAGTCCCCCAACTACGGCCCGAGACAGACGGCCGCGGCCGGTCTCGGCGCCATTGGCGGCATCATTGCGGCCGTTGCGCTCCTCTAAGTCCCTCTCGATGCGGACGTCCATTGACAAGGTTCCGCCGAATGTTCCGTAAAAGTCGACCCTGGCTCACTGGTTGGTGTACCTGATGTATTGGTGACATTCATTGTTGAGACGCCGCGAGCCTTTTAAAAGGAACGTGTCTCCCATAGGATATCGTGCCATTCATGCAGGCTTGCAATGAAGCGGCAGGATGTTAGCTCGGGATTCTAGTTCTGCGGTTCACGTGTATCTATCTAGTGCCGCCTTAGGCTTAGCAGTAACCAACTAATCTCCCCATAGCTGGGCATCGATATCATTGTCTGCATGGCCCTCTTGTAGTCACAGAGTTATACCCATCATGGCTTCCCGTACGGTGTCCCGAGATGTCCCACCGACCCTAGAAGATATGGCCCCCGTTAACCCTGTCCCACGGTAGTTAATATACTCTGCTGGGACGACCACAACTCGCATGCCGCAGGAGCGCAACGCCCCGAGCTCAGTAAGCTCAGAAGCGTATCCCCTTACTCAGCTTAGATAGCTCCCACCAACCCCAAACCGCCCCCCCTTCCCTTCTAGAACTTTAGCGGACCCAACCCCACCTGTGTAGGCCCTACCCACAGGCCCACATATGCAGTACATCTCCCATCAGGAGGTATATACCGATTAGGAATTACCTTGGAGCTCAGCCCAGCCCCTTCCACGACGACCGATCCTCAACCCCCTCTCCCCTTCACCCTCCTGATCACTACCCTCGCGTCCTTGGCCGCATCCCCGCCTTCCAGCTCCCATCCAACCCCGAACCTAGCCCGCAGCTCCTCCCAGCCCACCCCGACCGCGCCCTCCAGGAACCCTGCCTCCACCGAGAGGTACGCCCGCCCAAACGCCCGCAGCGTGTGGTCCCGCATTCCGCCTTCGGCAAACTCCATGATCCGCGCCCGGTGCCCGTCCACGCTCCGCTTCACCCGCCGCCAGGCCACCCAGTTGTCGTGCGCCAGCGCTTTGAGCGCGGCGTCGACCTTGCCGTCGGCGAGCCGGAACCTGTAGCGCAGGGCGTAGGCCTCCGGGAGGTCGGAGCGGCGGCAGGCGGCGTCGAGGACGAGGTAGCTCTGGCACTCGTGGAGTTCGGTGGTTGTAAGGATGCTTGCTGCAGTGGCAGTGGCGGTGCTAGTGGTAGAGGTAGAGGTCGGGCTTGGGCTTGGGCTCGGGCCTGGACCTGGACCTGGGGAGGCGTGAAGGGTGTGCAGGAGGTAGAGCAGGGCCGGGTAGTACGTCTCGAACGACGAGGCCAGGATGCCCAGGCGGATGGCGAACAGGTAGACTTGGGCGGCGAAGGTGTCGCGGCGCGCCGAGGCGACGAGGGCTTCACGCAGCTTGCGGAGGGCCACGAGGATTGGCGGGAGGTCTGTCGTCGCTGGCTTCTTTGGGGGGTTGGAGGTGGAAGGCGGTTGGGACGTGGTGGGGGATGGGGACGGAGTAGGGCTGGTGCTGTCGCTTGTTCTGGCGAGGCGGGCGAACTGCTTTTGGAGCTCGTTACGGTCGCCGGCGTCGGTGCAGAATGCCAGGTAGCGCTCAGCTATCTTGGCGTAGTAGGCTTCTTGGACTTTGGGAGAGAGGAGTCTGAGATGTGATCACCGTCAGTAGGGCTAAAAGAAAAGGTGTTTGGGATTTTGGGATGCGGCACACCTCTTCTCCCCTTTAGATGGAAGCCCATATTCCGCGAGCGGGTCGGTTTCCACTGGCTTTAGGCGTGACAGACGCGCCGACGGCGTTCTTCCGACCTTTCTCTGCATTGGACTGGTATTCATATGTTTGGGAGACGTTCCAGGTTTTAGAACGCTGCCCCGCACTATGGTCTGGGGAAGCTGCCCCACCCCCGGGAGATGCGTGTTACAGTACATTAACACTTCCCCACCAGCAACCACTTGACGATTTCGCCTTACAAGTCCGGTCTGTCCCTGACAGAAGCGGAAGCTGAGCCTTAGTTGGACCCCCGGTTTTGCTGCAGTTGGATAACCCTTGGCCCCCAACTGCTCCTCTCTCACTTTTACGGCGGTTAATGCATGATCTTCTCCAAGTGTTCATCTAGGGATTTAATTGTTTGACCCGGAAACCATTATTGGCGCTTCTTCCTTGGAAATCCTCCACCAGCTTCAGTAAACTCGAGATATCAGGCTCGAATGGAGCACATGGGCTGGTTTGGATGCGATGTTTTTACCCCCAGTCTCCCTCGACAGCCTGGAGTGTTTGGCACATCACCCTCTTCGGGGAGCAATGGGGCTTTCTATCGCTCGCAACGAGATCAGTCATAACCTAGTTCAATCAAATACGAGTTTACTAGAAAAACCGGTCAAGGCCATACGCGTTTGTATTGTTTGGGCTATTGGAAGAAGAGTCTCCAGAGCGGGGCGTGGCTTGGTTGGCACCCGCCGGGATCTGGGGTTGTGCCTCGGTATTGTTGGATGGAGTCCGTCTCCACGATGTCGGAGCTGCCACGGCTCTCATCCAGTACATGTAAGAGGCGACCAGCTTGCTTTGCTTCGTCGCCCCGCCTGTCCTCTATATAACTAGTCTCTGCATACAACCATGGCAGAGAGAATCAGGCAAATCGCCCGTCAGCTCAACTATCCCAAGGGGCTTCTCGCGGGCCAGGTCGCCATCGTCACTGGCTCCGGCCAGGGTATCGGTGCCGAGTGCGCGAGACTGTTTGCGAATGAGGGTGCAAAGGTGATCGTGTCGGACATTGACGCAGCCAAAGCCGAGGACGTAGCAGGAAAGATCAGAGCTAGCGGTGGGGAGGCGCTTGCTGTGGCGGGAGACCTGCTCAAGGATGAGTGCATCAAAGAGCTGGTGAAGATGGCAGCCGAATTTGGCAACGGCAAGATACATATCATTGTCAACAACGCCGGCTTTACTTGGGACGCTGTCATTCACAAGGCAAGCCATCCATCCGGAACACGGTGAGGATCCGTGTTCTGACAGCCCGACAGATGACCAACAAACAATGGGACACCATCCTCGCTCTCCACGGCACCGTACCCTTCAAGCTCGTCCGCGAGGCGGCCCCCTACTTCCGCGTCAAGGACGGCGAACCGCGGAACATCGTCAACATCTCGTCCACCTCGGGCATCCACGGCAACGCCGGTCAGCTTAACTATGCCATGGCCAAGGCGGGCGTCGTGGGCTTGAGCAAGACGATAGCCAAGGAATGGGGCCCGGTATTCGGCGTCAGGGCGAACACGATTGCCTTCGGGCACATCGAGACGCGGCTGACGGCAGCCAAGGAGGCGGGCGCGTTCGTCGAGATCGACGGGCAAAAAGTGGCCCTTGGGATCCCCGAGAAGCAGAAGTCGGCGGGGCCGGTACCGTTCTCGGATATCCCGCTGAGAAGGCCCGGTTCCGCTGCCGAGGCTGCCGGCGCCGTCCTAGCCATCGCGTCGCCTCTGAGCTCGTACATCTCGGGCCAGACAATCAGTGTGACAGGAGGGAGGAACATGTAAGCTAGAATGGACTGAGACCCAATATATGGCTCCTCATCTAAATGACCGAGCAACAACCACGCAACGCCATGCAAGCCCAGATCCTTCCACCAACCTCTGCTCTTACAGCAATAGCACATCTTTCCCCGCCCTTTTGGTATCTGTAGATATTATGATTACCCAACCCGGCCTCCTCTCTCATGTTGACCACCACAGCTGCAGCACGCCCTTCGCGTACTCGACAATCTCCTCCCCCCCAAGCTTGCTGTCGCCGTACACCCTGTCGACAAACGAGATGGGCACCTCGGCGATCGACAAGCCCTTGGCTTTGGCCGTCACGGCGAGGGCCATCTGCATGGTGAAGCCGCGGGCGTCGGTGCTCTCAAACAGCTTCTCAAGCACACTCCGTTTGTACAGCCTGAAGCTGCCTGTCAGGTCGCTCACGCCGGGGCGGAGGACGGTGTCGGCGAAGATATTGGCGCCCTTGCTCGTCAGCTTGCGCTTCAGGTCCCAGCCGTAGACGCCGCCGTCGCCGGCGTAGCGCGTGCCCGTGACGATGTCGTAGTCGCCTGACTTCTGCTTGGCGATCATCTGCGGGATGAACTTGGGGTGGTGGCTGAAGTCGGCGTCCATGATGATGATGTAGTTGCCCTTTGCGAACTTGAGGCCGTGCACGTAGGCCGTGCCGAGGCCCAGCTTGCCCGTCCGCGTCTGCAGCTGCACGTGCGGCGAGTACACCTTGACGAGCTGCTTCGCGACATCCTGGGTTCCGTCAGGCGAGCCGTCGTCGACAATAACCAGTTCCCAGTCGAGGTTACTGTTGGGTTGAAAGGGAGAGGGTGGGAGCGCGCGTCAGCCTACTGCTGCCGGGAAGGGGTGGTACTGTACGTACTGTTGGGTAAAGGTGCGATTGAGCAGCCAGGTGATGATAGGCAGGTTCTGGCGCTCGTTGAATGTTGGTAGGATCACCGAGTAGGTGTCCTTTCCGGCGGACGGCTTCGCTGGCGCCATTGTGTTTTTGTGCTGCCGATCAATGGAAGGAGGGTTGTGTCGATGAAGACGAGCAAAGCGCAGGATGGCCAGACTGGCCGGACGCGCCTCAGGGTTCACTTGCAGGGATAATTCCCCTAATTGACTTTCAGTGGGGCTGGTTTGCCTGCCGGGCAGGGTTCTTGGCATGGACGACCTCCTCGGCTCCCTGAAATCAAAGTCCACTTCAGGAACAAAACTCACTCTCGTCTCAGAATTGCAGGTGCTGAAGTCAGTTTTCAGATACCAAGTCGACAGTACAGGTACTACGGATTGCATCTAGCTACGACTCGACACCATGGCCTCCTACAATTCCCTCAAGCCTCAAAACGCGGCTTTCTGATACGGGTATCCATATTTCCAATCTAATTCATTACGACTCATTGAATCAACTGTCTCCCCTTCTCTCCTCACGGCTCTTCAAGTACTTGTTGCTGGCCGGGTATGACCATGGACACGTGTTACCTCATCATCGGTGTAACCTCTCGAGATCCATACGACAACGTTTCGTCATGACAACCCCTTCACACGGGCGACTGCCCCGAACCTGGCGACGTGCTCTGTTGAGGTTGCGTCGTGGTTGGCGTCAAGGCCCCGCTCGACTGGGCTTTCGACTTGGACTCGGTCCTTCCCCAGCTCCTAAAGCTCCTAAAGCTTGAAAACGTCATGCCCCTGGTAAACCGCTTGGCACCTTCCTCACCCTGCGACCAGGTGCCCTTGGCAACCTTGTGGTCGTCGAGGATGTTAAGCGTGCGCTTGACGTACTTCCATGCCTCAATGCCAAACACGTAGATGATGGTCATACCAAATACGACGCCCCATTCCCAGCTGATGTTTGTGTGCTTAAACACATCGCGGTTCAGGTACGGAATATATACCGTCGGGAACACGCTGACAAGGCCAATCGCGACGGCCCAGAAGAGGAACCTGTTCTCGTACAAGTCCTTGAACAGCGGGAACTTGGAATCGTCGTCGGGGTTGAGGCGGAACATGGACCGACGGATACTCTTGAACTCCCACGCGCTCAGCAGGATTAGCCACGTCAGCTCGGCAAAGACGGCCGCGCGGGCGCGGAAGACCGGGATGCAAGCCTCCGAGTAGAAGCGGTTGCAGTCCCGGCCCAGCGCGCCGTCATACATGCCGTAGACGACAATGACAAAGGTCATCAGAGTGCAGGTGCCCATCAGCAGCCCGTACACCATCATGTCAGCTAGGATCTGGTTGGTAAAGACGCCACGCCTCTTGTCATGCGGCGGCTTGCGCATCACTTCGGAGCTAGCCTTCTCACGGCTCAGCCCAAAGGCCGGGAAGGACGAGGTAACCATGTTAATCCACAGAATCTCGAGCGGCGAGATGGGGAAGACCGAGGTGCCCGCCTCGTCCTGGAAGCCTAAACCAGCAATGAGTAGAATCACCTCGCCAACGTTGCTGCTCAGGAGATGCAGAATGAACTTTTGAATGTTCTCAAACATGCGTCGGCCCTCGCGGATGGCTGCCACGATACTGTTGAACTTGTCGTCGGTCAGGACAATCTTGGCCGCAGACTTAGCCACGTCACTACCCGTGCCCATGGCGATGCCCACGTCGGCCCGGCTCAGCGACGGCGCGTCGTTGACTCCGTCACCCGTCATCGCCATGAAGGCGTCGCGCCGCCGCAGTGCCTCGACCATTTTCGACTTGGTCTCGGGCGCGCACCGGGCGATGACGAGGGGGAGCTCCGGGAGCGCATCGATCTCTTCGTCGTTCATCTTATCAAAGTCGGTCGCCTTCATCACGGCCGTGCTCGCGACATTCTCGGGGAACACGCCCAAGTTGTGCGGGATGATCCCAACCTCCTTGGCGATAGCCTTGGCCGTTTCAGGGTGGTCACCCGTTAGCATGTGGACCTTGATGCCGGCTTGGGAGCAGTCGAAAATGGCGGGCGACGTCTCACGGCGGGGCGGGTCGTAGATGCCGGCGAGGCCAAGTAGAGTCAGGTCCTGCTCAACAGCACTGCGTGCCGCGTCCTCATTTTTCTCTCCGTTTTCAGAACCGCTCTCGGTGCCGTCATTCTTACCGGCGACGTACTTGCCAGGCCACTCCCGGTAGGCGACGGCAAGGACACGCTGGCCCAGTGACGCGAAGTCGGTCATCTGGGTGAGGATCTTGTCCTTCATTTCGGCCGTCATAGGCTCCCTATCCCCACCATATCCGACGTACGAACATAGATCTAGAATACGCTCCACGGCGCCCTTTGTAAACACCATGCTGTTGTTAGCATCGAGCTCGGCGTCGTTGTTACCCGGCACATCGTAGATGACCGACATGCGCTTGATGCTGCTGTCAAAAGGAAACTCGGCGACCTGTTTCCACCCGGCCGCCTCCATCTTCTTCTTGCCCCTCTCGAACCGGTGTGAAAAGACTTGCAGCGCGATCTCGGTCGGCTCGCCCGTCGTCTTCCACTTCTCCTCAGAATCGTCGTATCGCACCGTCGCGAGGTTGCAGAGCGCCGTCGAGAGGAGGAACATGCGCAGCTCGGGCGTGATCTCTGCCTGCGGTTCTGCAGGCTTCTGCTTCGGGTTAAGCTTCTCGTCGGGCACGTCAAACTTGATGGCCATGGTTGATCGCTCCTGGTCAAAATCGCGCTTCTTCTCCTCTTGCTGATCGCCCGTCCGGGAGTACGTAACGTGTCCGGCTGTGGGGTTATTTGGGTCCATTGACTCGCGGACGGTGTAGATGGTCGACTTTGGTAGCCAAACCTTCTTTACGATCATGGCGCCTTGCGTGAGCGTGCCGGTCTTGTCAGAGCAGATGTTGGTGACGCCTCCCAGGGCCTCGAGAGCCGAGAGATCACTGGTAAAACACATCGATGATTAGCCCTGTATCCCATAGGAGAAAAAATGGCGCCAAACATAGAGCAGCTTACCGGACGACGACGTTCGCCTTTCTCATAACAGTGGTCGCCACGACCATCGAAATTGTCAATACAGCGACGAGCGACTCGGGGATAATAGCAATGCCAGTCGAAATGGCGTAAATGACGACCTCTTTTGGCAATGGGTTGACGAACTTGTTGACGCCAAACACGACGACGGCCAGGAGCAGAGCGCAAAAGAAGAGGAAGTAGGCAAGCTTGGACAGCTTGATCTGCAGCGGGGTGCCCTCGGTCAAGCCCAGGAACTTGCCGAAGAAGTCATATGTCCGCCGGAAGGCACCCTTGACGGGCTGCGTCTTGCCGTATTTTTTCCAGTTCATCGAACGGCCCGGCTTGCGGCGCTTCTTGTTGGTCGACGCGGCAATCTTGCCCACCTCGGTCTGCATGCCCGTCGCGATAACGATACCCCGGCCGCGACCCTTGCGGACAGTAGTGGTGGCGTAGGCGATGTTGATGCGATCTGCGATACCGACCTCCTCTTCCGTGGTTGCGACCTTCTCGGTGCCCGGGCAGACAATGTCGTTGCTGGTAATCTTCTCGACGGGGATGGCCTCGCCCGTCAGGGAGGACTCGTCGCAGTTGAGGTTCATGGCTTCAAAGAGGCGTACGTCGGCTGGGACAGTGTCGCCCATCTTGAGGTTGACAATATCGCCGGGGACGACTTCAGCACTGGGGGAATGAAATTGACGTTAGTCCTGGAGAGGCTTGCGGCGTGGTTAAGAGGGGGAATAAAACGCACTTTGGGATGACGACCGTCTTGCCGTCACGGAGAACGCTGGCACTGGGCGAGGACAGGGCGCGAAGGGCGTCCATCTTCTTTTCGGCGCCATACTCTTGGTAGAAGCCAATTGAGACGTTGAGGACGATGACTGCGGCGAGGACGCCGCCTTCGACGTAGTCGGCAACGCCAAAGCTTAGGCCCATGGCGAAGAAAAGCACCTAGGATACGGCATAAGCTAGGGCTAGCGGGGTTGGGGAGGTATCTTCTGGGGTAAGTTTGGCACCCACCAGGATCATGGCATTGCATAGCTGACGGATGAAGATGGTGTACCACGCGATGCTACCACCGACGTCTAGCTCATTGGGGGGGTACTTTCCCTGCAGCTCCGTGACGCGGGCTGAGGTGAGGCCCTTGTCGACATCGGTCCCCAGAGACCCTTCAACCTCCTGGACAGAGAGAAGGAAGGGGTGCTTGGGAAATTCGGCAGCCATTGCGAGAGGGCACGTTCACTCTGGCAGCAGGGTTTGAACACGGCCTCGAGTGCAGTCCAGTTTGCGGCATTGGTTGTGAATACGGGGACTCGCCGTCGCAGAATCTGCGAGAGGAATTCTACGATGTTATTGAGAGGCGGGGGACTCTCGGGTGCCGTCGGATTGGGTATGATTATGGAGATGATGAGATCATTAGACACGGGGACACGGGGGCGGGAGGGGAGCCTGCTTTGTTTAAGTAACCCGCAGAGCCAAGTCTTTGGGAGCATTCGCACACCGATCGATCAGATTCGGACCAAGGCGCGGCAGCCTGGTTTGTTCAAAAGCCAGCCAAGAGAACCCAAGCAGTCTATCCCAGCGACCGTTCGGTTGAGAGAGGCAGTTTTGCGTGGCGGACAGTCGTCCAGAGCTCCACAGTGGGGGGATCTGAGGCTGTCCAGTGGCGCGATAAGATGCAACTGGGTGGCAATGGGGACTGTGGGCGTCATTCCCTGGTACTCATCAGAGGGTAGACCCTCCCCAAGAGGCCCAGGCGCGCGTTCTGATAGGGCCAGCCGCCCGCGAGGGATGGGCGAACGAGGTCATCAACACTTGGCACGCATGGCTCGGCAGTCCGTTACCTTCGCTTTTCGCGGCTTGGCGCTATGTTTCAACGCTTGGAGAGGGCCGGGCATGGGATTCTCGGCCACGCTCGGCCGTCTCCCGCCATCCCGATTCGCCCCGCCCCCATTTATCGTCACCGATCTCGCTCTTTCCCCCCAACGACATCCCGTTGTCCCATGGAAGTGGCTGAGATACAGGTACAGGGGATGTAATTTTTTTCTTCCTCCTGCAAGCAGGTTGGCACGTGGACAAGGACGTGACAGCCGTTTGGTCTTGGCTGCAACATCCTGAGTGGTCGGCGAGGTTCTGCTTGCTTTTGCCGGCGGCCGTACTGGGTAATGTGGGGAAAATGATGAAAGGTTCTTACGGCTTCCCCGCGCGCCGTCGCTCAATCCCTCCATGGTCTCGGTATCGCTTCTGTTCGTGTATGCATATCGCCGTAGAGCGAGTCCAATTGTAACCTGAATCGATGTTTGTCACTGAGACTCTTGAGGGTTGAGCTGAGTTTGGTAAATGGGGAAGTGCACGATTCGATATGATGGCTGGTAGCTTCACAGACCACAACCTTAAATTTTTAAACTTTTTTTTTTTTTTCCCTCCCGTGAAGTCCGGCCGGGTCGAGACCTGGTCCGCTTGGCGCCCGCCCTATAATGACGCGGCGGGGTAGCAATTGACGAACCGGATTTGTAGCGGTTCACCACGGCGCCAGGCCCCATTCGGAGTTGGGTGAATCAGCCCTGAACCTGCCGTGCAAACATCGCCGCGGTCAGCGGGCAATACTTGAGGTGGTCGTTGCCGGGCCATCAGACGGACGAAAAATCCATTGGCGCCTAACTCTATGCGTAGACTATTGCCTTTGACAGCTGCTTCCATGCCCGGCTGGCTCGCTAGGCGGTCAATGGAGAAGGAAAAGCTGATGGGACGCCGCCCGCTGACGTCTCACCTGCAGTTTGTTCCCGTTGTCCTTCTAATGCAGGAACATGGACATTGAGCCAGGGTGGCAAGTCGCTGAGGCGGTGCTTGTTCAATAGTTACATTATGTTCCCACATGCGTTCAATTACTCTCCCAGCAGGATAATCCTCAGTTGCGGGACGACAAGGCGGCACAGCAACCCATCATTCCCCGCGCTTGGTGGATGCTGTGCACGGCTAAGGTCAGTTACGCTGGATCTCTTGAGTGCCCGGTGCTCTCTCATTCGTCAGTGCGACTCCCTCTTGCACCGTGTACGATGGCATGCCGCCGTCCCAACCTCAACGATTTCTCCTCCCCGGTTCTCGTTGCTTCCCTCAACTGCTTTCCAATCCAGCGATTCGCCATCGATTTGTCGACAGCAAACTATTAGATTGTCCATTGAGGAGCCATCGGTATCATCGCGCCCGCTTTCATCTCAAGCCCATATTACTTCTTCATCTCCCACATCCGCTAGCGCCGAATCGGTACTCTTACGTCATTTTTCAGGATGGCTGCCGAAGCAGACAAAGGTGAGAGATGACGGCGCGGGCCGGCGACGCAACATCCAATAGCACCCATTTTACCCTGAGTTAGGTGTACTGCGCGGCGGAAGACATGCACGATGATATCAACTCAGATCGAGCCCCAAGTTCATATGTAGTTTGCACGGCGAATTTCGGTCAAGAAGTGCTGACATCAGATCTTTGCGCGATGGCTAGTCACTCAGCAGGAACAACAGCCTGCTGCGCCGGCAGCTGAGACACAGTCTCTGAAGGTGCTCGAAGTCGGCCAGGAGGGACTGCCCTCCGGTGGAAAGTCTGAGGATGCCGGAACCGAGCAGGTTGCTGCGGCTACCGAAGCAGCCGCTGCCAAGCCGACAGATGCCCTGGCCGAACCTGGCCCTGCGCCGGCATCAAACGGTGTGAAGGAGATGGAGGCAGCGACACAACTATCCTCGGCGATGAGTGCGCCGCACCGCGAGTCGAAGCTGACCACCGCCGCCGATGGTAACCTCTCCGAATCCGCCGAGCCTGCTGCGCTGCCGATTGCTGCCTCGGCTACGAGTAACGAGGGGCTTGACAACGCCGCTCAAACCGCTCCGGCAGAGAGAACCGCGGAGGAACCAACCGAATCCGGGAAGAACCCCGCGGGAAGTGCCGAGACTCCCTCCGTGGAGGAGGTCCTCCCCGATGCGGACGCGATTCCTGTAACTGCTACTGCTAATGGAGAACAAACCAGAGAGAAGAAGGACGATGCCGATGTCGAAATGAAGGAAGCCGATGAGACTGCGCCGGTTCTCGCAGCGGCAGCCGAGACGGTGGCTGAGGACGGGGTGACCGCGCCGGCTCTCGACAACAAGAACAACAACAATAAGCGGAAGGCCGGAGATGCGTTCGCCGCCGGTACGGATGCTAGCGCGGACACCGAGACCGCCAGTGGCGGCCAGAAGAGAGCCAAGACGGAGACCGAGACCGAAATCCAGGCGGCCAACGAGGCTAACGAGAATGCCAAGGTCACGTCTCCACGGGCAGAAACACGAACAGCACCAACCAGGAAGCCCGGGCGTCCAAAGAAGCAGGCCAAGGCCCCACCCGTTGTTGGACGCACAGCGAGAAAGACGAGGAGCCAGGGACCAGTCGAGGTTTGACGGAGCTTGCTACGGGGGATGAGGTAAGGAAGCGTTGTGTGAGTAGACGTGGACTAACTGGAGGGCGAAAATTTCGCGTCTTTTTCTGCGCTTAGCGAATCGGCGGGGAGGGTGGCTGGGCGGCTCAAAACCTGGGGTACTTTTTCTTTCTCCATTACCTTGATTTACTCTTTCTGTCGTGTATCCTTTGGATTTTTGCACCACACGTCCGAGTTTCTCAACGTCCATCCTCGGCGGTGGTCCTCGACTTTGTAGTATAAATATAAATATGTCGTTGTATCAACTGCAGAGGCGAGCTCTTGATTCCTAAGCCACGCGGTGAGACGCTTCATTACGGCGACGTAAGCAAACAATGATCTGAAGCGAAACAACGGGTCCAACCTGCATGAACCCATAATCTGTACTCCCCCTTTAGTTCCAGGATTGAATCAAGTTTTTCAGCGGCCCAAATGCTCAGTTTCCCACCGGTAGGTGTGGCTTGGCGGGCTGAGAGGTCGGGGCCGGGCCAGGATCAAGGCCAACGCCCAACGTCTACTAAGCTGCTCTCAGTTGAAGCCGTCCACTAACAGCAACAGCAGTCTCGTGCAGATGCCACTGGGTCGCAACCCCATGACCTAGGTTGGGGTCCAACAAACTTTGCTCGAGTCTTGGGTAGATTGTTAGTTTTTGCGTGAAATTTCCCAAACACTTTCTTTCTTTTTAATTTTTTTTTATTTTTACTTTTTTTTTTATTAGACTGAACTGGACTGAACTGCCGACGTTGTATGCTACGATCTGTGATCGGCGCGGTGTTGACGGTTCACTCAGATCAATCATGTCCCGATGTGGCAATATTCGAGATCCGGCTGCCAGGGAAGGGCGGCCGCAACGGGACGGATCCTTCTCATCTCAGCGGGGCCTAGTAATATTTTGGTTTTATGCGACCCTTGGGCCATGGGCGCAGCAACACACAAAGACCTTCCCGTCACGGAGAGGATTATAGAGTATGTGACAAAGATCGAGTAGACATTGCAGAGTTGCCCTGGTTACTTCGATCCCTCCGTTGTAGAACCGATCTTTATGTGTGGTGAACATAGACCTTGAATCTCCTGTACCAGAAGAAAGCTCGTATTCATGACGGGCGCCCCACTAGCCGAATGCCTGTGGGCCCGGCCTGCCAGGGAATCGGCTCACGAGGGTCGAAGTGGCAGTGTCAAAATAGAAACGTCTGGGATCATTGGATGATTGCGTGGCGGCCGTTTTTCTCGCCTGACCTGTACCACAGCGGCTCTCTGGCTCCAGGGCTCTCATCAAAGGGGGAGCAAATGCAGGCGCGTGAAAATTTGGGAATCGTCCCGATCGGTGTCTCTTGGCATCGGGATATCGCACTCTTCCAGAACTCCTTCCCTGGTCCGTCAGCATCTCGCCGAGAGCAGTGCAGTGTTCGTCGAAATTCATACTCCTGGATCCGGAGACTTCAACCACCGCTCCCTACGGCTCGATTTCTTCCGGTATTCGTGCTTCGATAGCGGGCTTGGTAACCTCTAAGGCCTTGCATTTCCCCCTCCGCAGCCCATACCTACAGTGCTACCCTGGCACATCTTTGTCGATCTAGAACCTCGCCAGTCATTTCAGGGCTGCATCGCTCGCTTGGCGCTAATCCTATACGTCACTTCCCTTGGACAAGGACACCTTCTTCATAGCACGCGTTCTTCACAACCTCGAGGCCTCCGTTTATTATGCGTTTGTACTAACTTCCGAGTGGGGGGCTTCAATTGCGTGACGGGAACATTAACCTACTTTGGCACGGTATCGGCTTCTGGGAAACCACGGATCTCGAAAGACATCAGGGATAAAGACTACACGAAGGCTCTCGCAGGCTCTGACGGGCGAGCCCGACTGACGCAGCTTGACGAGCGTTGTCCGATCTGCCTGGCTGCTACCGACCACCAATCTCTAGCCTCTGCCGACGACCCTCTTCTCTTCATGCCCCTCGCGGGCGTCAGACCACCAGTGTAAGCCGGCATGATGGACGCGTTGCGGCGGTTTGTCTTTCCGAGGGACGACGATCCTGCCAAGGTTCTGTTGGAATTATTATCAGATCCGTTCTCCTCCCAGGTATGCCGCATGTTCTGCCATTTCAAAGCCGATCCGTCCAAGACATTCGCTGACAGGCTGCCGTTCAGCTACAACAACGCTCGATCTTCGCTGCATTGGGCTCCTCGCTTGGCATCACGGCTGCCATCGCCATCTGCTTCTCGTTTCTTCGACCATACAATAGCGTCGTATACGCGCCGAAGCTAAAGCATGCCGATGAGAAACATGCTCCTCCGCCGTTGGGAAGGGGTGTCTTTGCGTGGATCTTCCCGCTGTGGTCGACAACAGAGCAGGATTTGGTGAACTTGGTCGGCTTGGATGCCGCAATCTTTATGCGATTCACCAGGATGTGCCGCAACATATTTGTCGTCCTGACGGTTCTGGGTTGCAGCATCTTGATCCCAGTCAACTGGTCCAACTTCTGGCCCGACGATGAGCTTTGGCTGGCCAAGGTTACGCCGAGAAACGTTTGGGGCGAAGCCCACTGGGCCACCGTGGTGTTCGCTTATCTACTCACCATTGTCGTGTGCGGGTTTCTCTGGTGGAACTACAGGAAAGTCTTACAGCTGAGACGCCAGTATATGAGGAGCGAGGAATACCAACGCAGTCTCCACGCCCGGACATTGATGGCAAGCTCGTCCCTTATCCTCACCTGGCGAGTTTGCGATCGGCTAACTGGGTGCTTAGCTGTACGACATACCGAGGAACCTCTCCTCGGACGAAGGAATTGCTAGAATCATCGACGGGGTCGCCCCGAGCTCGTCCTTCTCGAGAACTGCTATCGCCCGCGATGTCAAGATTCTACCCGACCTCATCGACCAGCACAACAGGGCGGTGCGGAAACTGGAAAAGGTCTTGGCAAAATATCTGAAGGATCCGCATAACCTCCCGGCGACAAGGCCCATGTGCCCACCATCCAAGAGGGATCCTTCTTACGCCACGTATCCGAAAGGCCACAAAGTCGACGCCATTGAATATCTCACGCAGCGTATCAAACTCTTGGAGCTGGAAATCAAGGACGTTCGGCAGCGGATAGACAAGAGAGGGTGCATGCCATATGGTTTCGCGTCCTACGCCGACATCGCCGAAGCACATGCCATCGCCTACGCCTGTCGCAAGAAGAAGCCCCACGGCGCGACCGTCAGGCTTGCGCCGCGGCCAAACGACATCATCTGGGACAACATGCCGCTCACTCACTCGACCAGGAGCACAAGACGGCTCTGGAACAATTTTTGGATCGCCATCCTCACGTTGCTGTGGATCGTGCCAAACGCCTTTATCGCCATCTTCCTCGTGAACCTGGCCAACCTGGGGCATATCTGGGGAGCCTTCCAGGACTCATTGTCAGCCAGCCCTGTCGTCTGGTCGCTTGTCCAGGGTATTGCTTCTCCGGCCCTCATGTCGCTTGTCTATCTTGTCCTCCCCATCATCTTTCGACGCATGTCCATCAAGGCGGGCGACCAGACCAAGACGGGACGTGAACGCCACGTCGTGGCCAAGCTCTACGCCTTCTTCGTATTCAATAACCTCATCGTCTTCTCCGTTTTTAGTGCGATATGGAGCTTCACGGCGAGCGTTGTTCAGCGGACCAACGGAGGCACGGATGCCTGGAAGGCCATCATCGAAGCTGACTTCGGCCTGACGGTTTTCCTCTCGCTGTGCTCCGTGTCACCGTTTTGGATTGCGTGGCTTCTCCAGAGACAGCTCGGCGCCGCAGTCGACCTGGCCCAGCTGTGGACCCTGTTCTATAGCTTCGTCATGCGCAAATTCTCGAGCCCGACGCCTCGCGAGTTGATTGAGCTCACCGCACCACCGCCCTTTGATTATGCGAGCTATTACAACTACTTTCTGTTCTACTCGACCGTCGCGCTCTGCTATTCAACGATTCAGCCCCTGGTCCTCCCTGCCGCGGCACTTTACTTCTGCATCGACGTGGGCCTGAAGAAGTACCTGATACTCTATATCTTCGTCACCAAGACAGAAAGTGGCGGAATGTTTTGGCGGGTGCTCTTCAACCGCTTCCTGTTCGGCACGTTCATGTCCCATCTAATCGCTTTTCTGGTCGTCTGGGTCCGAGGCGGTGATCCCGGTGATACGCATATCAAGGCTTTCGCCATTGTGCCCTTGCCCTTCATCTTACTCGGCTTTAAGTTCTTCTGTGCAACCACCTTTGACACCAAGATGCAGTTCTTCTCGACGAGGTATTCCGGGCAGAGCCAGGTCGAGGCAGCCATGAATGTCAAGGAGCAAAGCCAGCGGAATGACCGGCTTGCTGCTCGTTTCGGCCACCCCGCTCTCTACAAGCCGCTCATCACCCCGATGGTGCATGCAAAGGCGCAGAATCTACTCGCGAGCATCTACCAGGGACGGTTGACAGACGGGCGCGATGCCGGAATAGGCGATACCATGTCCGTTAGTGGTTTTAGCGACATGTATACCCTCGACAACATGACACCTGGCAAAGCAGGGAAGCCCTCTCCCATGGTTCCCGGATTCGAAGTGGTTCCGGAGTCCCGCCTCGATTTTGAGTTCTACAAGAACCGGGATGAGTTTGCGGCAGACCATGGAGCGGGAGAGCTTTTCGGAAAGCCATCGGACATGGTTCGTCCAGGCACGCCCGGCACATTGGGCAGTGGGCCGCCGTCTGAGCCGAACTCGCGACCGGGGACTCCCGCGGGCGGGATGGGGTTTGCAGGCGGTAGAGTACCGTTCGCCCCGTATCCGGATGCTGGCATCGGTTCAACGTATCCCGCTGGGTACGTGGCGCCGGCAGATTCTACCGCATATCCTGGGCAGTCGATCTACTCGCCGCCTATCGACAACATCCCTCCACGGTCTCGAAGCCCGATGTACAGCCACAGCAACGACAGCGGCGCCAATCTCGTGGCAAGCGCAGCGGGAATGCCGGTCTCGGGACCGGGATATTCGTCAACTTCCCATGCTTATGCGTCGAGGAATGTGAGCTTTGACGGCGGTCCAAGCCTATCACCTAGCGGGCTCGGCATCTCGAACACTCCGGCACCGGGTATGCTAGGTGGCGGTCCGTACGGTTACGGTGGACTTCCGCAGACGGACGATGACATGGTCCAGTCGCCGTCCCCAGCGGGCATGGCGCAGAGACCGGCGCAGTATGACTACTTTAGAGGAGGGCGCGGTAACACGCCTGGAGCGGCGACGCGCAATGGCGGCAATTCTTGGGGAGGGAACTAGAAGTTCCCGAGGAGGGCGAGGTTCTTTCCATTCAAGAATAAACGTCGATTTTCTTGGAAATAGAAGACGCGGGGAAGTTCTCGAATGCCAAGAGCCACCAGTCATTAGGGATACTGGGTGGATAGAGCGGGCGGAGGGGAAGAATGGCTGATACATTTTGCGAAGCATTGTTCTGGCGTTGGGTGGGCTGCATGCGTCCTTGGTTTTGGCCCTGTGTCCATGGATTGGGCATGGATTATGATATGAGACTCCGGATAGAACTGTATAGAGCTTTTGTAATTAGTTTCTTGGGCTAAGGCTTGAGCTGGCATACGGTATATATTATCTTCTGGTCCTAACGTCGGGCTTAAATAGTCCTGCCCCGTCAGACTCCGACATCTTGTTCCCCTGGGTTGGAGGAATCGTCTTACAGTGCTGGTGATTAGGATAGGAAAAGAAGCAATCTAGAGTGCAGCATCACTTAATCCGTAGCCGGAAGAGAAACGACGCGGTTCGTAGCTCGTTATATACCTCAAAGTCGTTATTCGCATTAGCGATCATCCTGCGCATGCCGAGAGCGCCGTGCTACTCCGCCAACTCATCCGTCCCAAAGAAAGCACCTGCAACGCCGTCTGATGCGCCGCCTAGATAGCTAACTACGCAGCTTTATTTCTTGCCGGACTTCTTGATACCCTGGGCGCCCGTGTTCTGGTGGGTGTTAGTTGGATCGATAGAGGCGGTCAGGGAGAGAAACGCGGGAAGACTCACCAAGGGGCCCTTGCCGCCTGCCTTGGCTGCCAGCTCCTTCTTTGCCTTCTCCTCTGTTGTTTGCAAAACCGTCTTGGTTAGTCGCGGTTATTCACGCATTGGTGAGGGTGCCGAATAGTTGGGGAGCCGGGCGAGGTTATCAATAGGGGCTGTCTCACCAGCGCGCTTCTTCTCGAGGAAAGCCTTGTCGTCGTCGTCTAGCTCCCTTTGGCCTTTCTTTGCTGCCTTTTATGTTATTAGGTTCCGTTAGCTTGGTGCCGTGAGATACGAAACAGTGGCGGTGGAAGGCAGTTGCGGACCTTGAGGGGCTTGGCTTTGCCGCCTGTATTGAAAGTTTGAAGGTTAGTTACATAGATAGCTAGGTTGATCATGACGAAGGGGGAGGAACACGCCTTCTCTGCTTTGGCCACCCATGTTTTTACGTTTTTTTTTTTTTTTCTGTTTTTCCGTTTTACAGTTATTATCCGCTTGACAAGGCCTGACAGAGTTGGAATGTATGACAAAAATCTGCTCTTCGCGACACGGGTTTGAGCCCCGCGGGCGATAATTAAGGGTCCAGCGGCCAAACCCACTCTGACAGCGCAACTGGGCGGTGAGACGGGTGAACTCCGGAGTTGAGTGTCCTGGCCGTGCGTCACACGCGTCAGTTTGGGTTGCCACCCGAACTTCAGTTTGCTTCGCTGCCAGGACATGGGTGCCATCTTTTGGTGGGTTTCATCGAAAGTCAACTTACATTTAAGGACGGCTACTTCGTAACCATCGCGGTATCGCCAAATAAAATACTCTGGAGATCCCTTGTTTCCCCGTTTGCAATCCACGATCGGCAAGTTTGACTGGTCGAGTTTGGCTTTCTTCTCTCGCACATCGAGCGCAGCTGACACTGCTATCTGCTTTCGAAGGCACATTGACGGGAGCGCATTCTTGGGGGCTCCCGTAGAGAAGATACAGACAAAAGAGGGCAGGAACAGGAAACTGGGCGGTCGGTACAATGGCGTCTCCAGCTCTCAGCTCGGATGAAGGGGAAATCGTAGAGGCAACTCCCCTGCCTCGCTCTGAGCAAAACGGTGATGTTGACCGGACCGGCAGACATCGAGGTAGATTTCCATCGCGCACCCCCGAGGATGACTTGGTATCGAGAGGGTCGGCCGACGGGCCCCGCCGACGAAGTCGGTCGCCGCGCGGCTGGAAACGATCCCGCGACGACCACCGCGACAGACGCGACGCTCGCCAGTTCCGCGTCCGGCCGGGCTCCCGAGATGACCGTCGCCATGGCCGAGATCTAGACCGTCCCTCCTCCCGCGGATCAGATCGCTACGACGACCGTCCGAACTACGCTCGTACAGATGACCGCAGCCGCGGTGGCTACGACCGTGGCTACGACCGCGGCTACGACCGCGACCGCAGGTACAACGACTATCCTGACAAGCGTCCCCGGACTCGCAGCCGGTCGCCCCGTGGCAGATCAGACAGGGGAAGACGAGACCGGGGCCGGATCCCCGACGAAGACAAGTACAGTGCCCAAGCTGAGAGACGTTCACGGGAGGGCTCAATTTCCAAACGGGCTGCTCCGGTGGAAGCCCCCAGTACTTCCAAACAAGATGCTAAATCTGATCAAGGTGTTACGGTTGAACGAGGCATCAGTCATCTCGCTCTTTCACAGACCAGGTATCCGCCGCCCGTCGTATTGAGTGGTCGACCCATGCTAACTCATACTCCCAGCGCACCTGCACCTACACAGGATCCTGAGCTCGATAAGGATTGGGATCCGGACGCGGCAATGAACGAAGAGGCCGCCGTCCAAGCCGAGATTGAACGCCGTCGACGCGCGAGAGAAGCAGCTTTGAAGCGAGGTATTGGCGCTGTAACCCCCTCGATTCAAGCCTTGCAGGCCGGCGATAAGCCTGCATCTACTCCAGCGTCAACTCGCTATAGCACCCCGGCCCCCCAAAGAACCGAGGGCAACACCCCTCTGTCCAGTAAGAGCCCCTTATTTTCCCAGCCCTGGAAGGTTCCTCACTGACGGGCACAGATGGTCCCTCGACGCCGGCCCTGTCCCCCAGCAGATCCCAGGAGGCTCTGTCTCCTGCAGCGTTCAACTTTGCTGACGATCAAGCTCTCATCAACGCCCACGGCGAGGCCAAGGCTCGTGATGAGGATGGACCCTCAGCTGCCGACTATGATCCAACAGTTGACATGAAGGAGGACGAACGCCGAGATGAGCTGCGTCATGGTAACGTAGGTCTGCACGGGGAACCCCGCCACGCTCCCCAGAATGAAACACCCGCCATCACCGCCCGTGAAAAGGAGGACAAAAGTGCCAAAAGGGAGACCGAGGCCGACGACGACTTCGACATGTTTGCAGAAGACTTCGACGAGCAGAAGTATGCTGCGCCTGCGGCGGCCAAGGCTGACATGTCTCAAGAGGGGCCGCCGGGGGCGGGCGGAGGCGGCATCCTAGATGGTGATGACGAGGAGGGCTACTACAAGATCAGGCCCGGCGACGTCTTGGACGGACGCTATCAGATCTTGACGGTGCTAGGCCGTGGTATGTTCTCAAACGTAGCTCGCGCTGTCGATATCACATCCAAGAAGGTCATCGCCATCAAGATCATGCGGAACAACGATGCGCTGCGTAAAGGCGGCTTCACGGAAATTGCCATCCTCCAGAAGCTCAACGAGACGGACCCCGATAATAAAAAACACATCATCAGGTTCGAGCGGTCCTTTGAGCACAAGGGGCACCTGTGCATGGCGTTTGAGAACTTGAGCATGAACCTCCGCGAGGTCCTCAAGAAATTCGGGAACAACGTCGGCATCAACCTGAACGCGACACGGGCGTACGCGTATCAGATTTTCCTGGCGCTTGGCCACATGCGCAAATGCAGCATCATCCACGCTGATCTGAAGCCGGACAATATTCTGGTAGGTTACAGTTGTCTATGTCGAGAGGGTGGACTAACTGCTGACCACCTTTCCAGGTGAACGAGGCTCGAAACGTGCTCAAAATCTGCGACTTGGGCACAGCGATTGACCGTTCCGATGCCGCGACAGCGACGACAGAGGTCATGCCGTACCTGGTCAGCAGGTTCTACCGCGCCCCCGAGATCATGTTGGGTATACCATTTGATTACGCCGTCGACATGTGGTCCATCGGCTGCACGCTTTACGAGCTCTACACGGGCAAGATCCTCTTTACAGGCGAAACCAACAACCAGATGTTGAAGAACATTATGGAGATTCGAGGCAAACTTAGCGCCAAGTTGTACCGGCGAGGCGAGCGCGCCCACATGCATTTCGACGAGCTTGGCAGGTTCATCAGCGTCGAGCGAGACAGACTCGGAAAGGTAAGTCGATGGCGTTCGTTTCCCCCCGTCGAGCGGCGTCGGGCACCCTCCTCAACACCAACCCACCAGGCAAGGGAATATCGGAGACCGTTCTATTATTATTACGGTACGGGCATCCTTACGTGGCCGAGTGTGTGTCGGCGGTAAAAAATCCAGCGCTGCTGCTGCGCCGCGGCCAGTAGTTCCGCCGACCGCTCGGACCCCGGAGATCCCGTCCACCGACACATCCCTTAGGCTGGTCTAGGCGGGGTGGTCGAGATATGGGGCGTGCATCGAAAGTCTTGCATCTCTGTAGGGCCCAGCAGGCCAGACTTCGGGCGGTGTGGTGCGTAAGTGTGCACTGCACCGGGTCGTCCAAGATCCGTGAAAGCAGAAGAAGCAAATGGACGGCTGGGTTTCTGCCCCCAATGCCGATGGGAATTGGCGCTGCAACCGTGCAGGCGCTTCCTGCTTCCCGCTCCCTTGCCTGCAGGTTAAGCCTAGTCGATCCCGCGTTCTGCACATTATCCCCATAATTGGTCCGATTGGTGTACTAACTTAACCTCCTTTTGCTTTTTTTACAGACCAACGTCAAAACCATGGCTGTGGTCCCGCCGACGCGGGATCTGCGCACCCGCCTGCTGGCGGCGTCAAGCGGCATGAGCGATGCCGAGACGCGGGAGCTGAACCACTTTGTGGACCTCCTCGAGCGCTGCTTGACGCTCAACCCCGATAAGCGCCTCACGCCGGGCGAGGCGTTGAGGCATCCTTTTTTTACGCATCGGGTGCAATCTAGCCGTTAGCTGCTACTACCTCGCGGAGGTTGGCCGGCAGTTTGTATAGATTTAATTCTCGGCTGCAGAGTTGACAGGGTGGGCGTCGTGGAGGAATGGAGATAGACAAACTAAGCATGCGGTCTCGTGGCGTGGCTCGTCTCGTATGCCGACCTGGAGGGGATTCGGATGGGTGGGAATTCCTGCCGGGGTTTGCTTGTAATTACTTTAGAGTTGGCGTGCTTAGACGGGACATTATTTGGGAAAGATGGTTGAGCAAAATTAACAGAGCTCGTTTGATATCGGATATGGCCCCCGGTTGTTCTCAGGCTTGCTTGGAGGTTGAACCAGGTAGTGCTGGTCTCAAAAGAGGAGCGAACCAACCCTGGCGAGTTTCGGCTTTGAATGTAGTAGTAGTACAAAGGCCAGGCACAACTTCTTACCTGGCTACACAGCACCTGGTTACGCTTGTCCCGTTGGGCAGTATCGCCTTTTTGTTTCTGTCCGATGGTAAGTAGACGAAGTGACGTGTTGTTGCTACCCATACTATGTGTGGCAACAGTTGGTTCAAATACCAGTATAGTTGCTACTTTGATTATTTGCTATCATCATTATCTCGCGTTGTACGTCGCGTTGTGTCCTTGGCTAAAGGCTGAGCAAGGTGCTCTGTGGTACTCTACTCATGTGGGTGGATTTCAAGTTGTATCTTTATTGCTGTCCCGTTACCTCGCATACTTTACTTCACAACTGTTGATGCGTGTGGCCGCTCTTGGGACGCAACGAAATGAGCCCGTCGTCACCTCCAGGGAGGCTTCCAACGGGGCCCCGTTGATTACTACGTCTCGGACAATTGCTCGGTATTAAGTTGTAGGAAAAAAGGGGAGGTGCCATCCTACCTGTTACCGTAGCACTTTTGTCGAGACACGAGCGGGAAACGCCGCCGCGAGGACACAGATAGTTGATTACATCGCGGCAGCCAGGCGGCAGAGCGAGCGTATTGTTTATGCACGCCGGCGGCTTAACAGCAACGGCTGTGCTGCGGGGCGACGTTGGGTTGGTCAGCAGATGGGAGGTTTTGGAAGGATTTCAGCCGCCCTCACCGCACTGCGCCGCCTCCACATGCTCCTACCACCCACTGATCGCTAACTTACTTTATCCCGGTATCGTCTTGGGAAGTGAATTCGGATGAGTGGCTGGCGGCCTGGCCTGGCCGGACGGTGGTGACACCTGGCCGCAGGCCAATATCAACATCATTGCTTCTTTGCTCGCTGTACAAAACACACAAGTTGGGTAACACCGCATGTTGGGCTCATTGTTCTTTTGGCTCATGCATTTGATTATACGGGTCTCGCCTAGAGTCCTATTGTGAAGGCCCGACAGGAAGACAGGATGGGAGGTGGCATCACATTTGGCGTTCCGAGGGATTGGATGGAACGGGGGGTTTTATACGGCACAATCCGGACCGCCGACGCTCGTCCGTGCTGGCGCCTCGCTAGGGTCGTGTAAGTATCCTTATGCGGCTACCCGCCGTAGCCCGCCGTGATGCTGTCCGTCCGGTTGCGTTGCTGAAAAGTCCAGCGTTTGCCATCCGAACCAGCCACCCCCTTGTGCCTTGTCCGGGTCCTGGGCCCAGTCGCGTCACCTCATAGGACACAAAACACGCAGAACGGCCCATTCCACCCGATCCCGATGGGCTCCGTCTCTCTCTGCGGGCTGCCATGCGGCTGCCCGGGCTTTTGTGTAGCACAGTCGCCATGGAGGATCGGCGATAGGCGGCAGCATCAGTGACTCTTGGCAAGACCCTGACCCGATATCCCAACTCTCCTGGTACGTGGCACAGCGGCCGTATATATACTACGCCGTCTCCGCGCCGCAAGCAGCACCCCGCCCACGCCTCCGGTTGGTCGGTTCGGAGGCGGTATTCGCGGTAGTGCACCCGCGTCGGGTTCCCAGGATGCACAGGGTGCCGTGGTTGGTCTTGGTGGTTCCCTCTCGATGTTTATCTGAGGTCTGACAGTGGGCGGCACATCTGCTCTCCGCCTAGGCAGCGGCTGCTGAGGGCAACTAGGCTTGTTTCCCTTGCCGCCGGGAAGCAACCTGAAGCTCTGGAGCACCAAACATGCGGGCTTGGTCATGGAGTCCCGTGACTCATTCAGCCAGGTAAATAAGCACTACCCCTGGAAGAAGTAGTTGAACCGTGGACTTGGCGGGAGACTGCGCACATGCAAGGCCCCTCAAAGCGGAGCTCTAGATAGAGGCGGGAAGGGTGGAAGATCACACATACGCAGCAAGCAGCTAAGCACTGCAGCACCTTGCATCGATGAGACATGAGACGAGCTGGCTCTCAATAGTGTGAGAGTGCACCTGATGAACCCGAGACCGAGACACTTGTCCGGGACTGTCGCATTCCCAAACAGGTAGTTTAGCGCTCTGTTGCCTCCGCTGCAGTTATGATCCGGTCGGAGAGAGATGACTGATTATGAACCCAGAAGTGGGAAAAGGGGGATGGGCGCTGGGTAACCGCTGCTTATCTCGGTGGCCGCTATTGCAAGTTTTGCTGATCCCTTCTCGATAGCGGCAGAGTCCCGGTGGTGCATGTCAGTCCAGTCATAGTCAAGGAAATTGAGGCTGTGGGCAAACAAATTGCCTCGAGATTCAGATCGTCTGCACGGGCCCATTAGAAGGGAGGTAAGAGGGTTGCTGTAGGGCCGGCAAATGTTGGCAGTAATTACTGTGGTAAATGTGGTGCGTGATGGGCGGTTGCGCTAGAGAAAACTACCGTGTACTGTACAGTTACTGTACGTTATGGAGCGGGGAGCTTACGTTGACGTTGTCCAGACCTTTCGTTCTTCTCCATCGCCAAGCAAGGCATACCCGTCATCTCGCACCGGCCGATCGGCTGCGCCGGGGCCGGAGGCCGCTCCACCTCCGGCACTTCCAGCGGGGCCCATGTCCGCAGCGCAGAGTGGGCTGTGAGTGGCTGCGAAAGGAGCCGTCATGAGATGCGTCAGAGGCTTTGGTCTAACATAGCCCCATATCCAGCAGGGCACATGTCCGATCGACTTTGGCGTCTGCAACACCTGATTGATCAATGGATTTTCGGGATCGCCTGTCTCGCGAGAGGCGAGTGAAACTACATGGCAAGGGAATGATGTAAACAACCAGAGGGCTTCCATGGCAGTCTTGGAAACAGGTTCAGGGTTGCACGTGGCCATAGCATGACCGATGGCCTCATTGGAACTACTCATGATGCTCGCTTGCATCGTTCTTGTTTCGCACGCGAAATGCTCGAGGCGACAAAAAGGTCCAGCCAGGGCTGAGAACGGGTCGCCGTTGCGATCATCCCAGGATGCAATTGATAGTTTGTTTGAGTGACCTGGCGCATCATGCTACAGAAGCGAGGCATGGATCCCGCGACAAGCTCTCGCTTCCGGGTGTTTGAGGAGCGTCTGCGGGAAGTTGGTTCCAACGGCGGGGTACCATCGGATCGGCGCATTATCGAAACTTTCGTCTCATGGGAAGAGACGATTTGGTTGTTATTATTTTTTCTTTTCTTTTTACCCCCCCCCCCCCCTTTTTTTTTTTTTTTCTTTTGTTATTTTTTCCCACCGGCGGCAAGGCCGGCTAACTTGGAAACGCCAAGTTATACAGTAACACCCGACTCGGCATATCGCCGTCACGGCTCTTCAATAAGAAACCATTAGCAGAGAGTCCTTATCCGTACCCCCATGCAGCGAGCCGTGCGAAAGGACCCGAGATAGCACGGATCAATTCCATACCGAGGCCAGAATAACGTAGTTCCAATAGTAACCAAAGTGCCATTGCATCTTACCGTGGTACTAGTTGACCGGCCTGACGATCTGAGAACTGGGACTCCCCGATCCCCTGGTTGATGATGTCGCCACCAAATGACGGACGTGATATTGGATGTGACTGGATCCCGCCATGTTACCCCGTATCCTGCCAAGCTGATCACGCACAGCAGCAGAGCATGGTAAACGGGGTGCTCGGTCCGCCAGAGACTTCTCGAAGCAACAGAGGAGATCTCCCAAAGGACCGCCACCCATGGATTCAGGAAGATCGCGGCGGCCTGTGGGTTCGGCTGGGTTCGCCAATCACGACGCGAAAGCAAACCTTTCCTCCACCGTGACACACGCGCAACCCGATTGAGAGCCGAGACAGCAACGGGGGTTTGGTGACTCCCAAGTTAGCCGCTGACGATGCAGCGGCGGCCCGATATTCAGGCCCATTTCGATCGGTGTTGGCTGCTATTCCCCAGAAACCCAAGCTATACTACATCTAATTACCTAACCGCGGACCATAAAAAGAGGCCTGGGAGTCACAGGATGGGAAAGGGGCTGAGGCTCGCCCTCGACAGGTCGACCCGGGAGGTCAAGATCATCCATGGTGCCATGGTGCCATGGTGTCATGCTGCCAGCCACACGGCCTGGCCGCAGTTCGTCTGGGTTAGTCTAGTTTACCGGCTCTCTGGTGTTCCATTCCCTTGGGATCCGAAGCGAAGTGGTCTCTTTTTCGATGGCTCATCCCCTCCTGGTCAAGACTTGGAACGTGCGTGCGCGCAGGTTCCCAAAATGTGGCCTGAGCTTGCGCATGTCTGGTGGACTGCGATTCCCGTGTTCTCAGCCGTGCGAGCGATGGCCAGCTTTCGTATCCGCACGGCATCATTCAAAGAAAAAAAATAAATAAATAAAAAGCAAGAAAAAGCAAATTTCAAAATTTGGTGAGCACAGCATCCGTCCAATCTGCAGCGGCCTGCAGCCTCACTCCGCCCGTGCTTCGGTCAGATACGGCCCCGTCGAATCGATGTCATTGTGAGGCGGACGGACATGCATGTAACGTGGGGCGGAAACACGCTCAACCGCCATTCATAGCATTCCCGCTCAATAAAATCGCATCCATGGCTCCAATCCTCGTGCCAAGCCGAGACCGCCCCGGAATTTCGATACCTGTCGTTGCATTCGCAAACGCAGCCTGAAACTTGTATTATTCTCCGCCTGTATAGGGCCTACAATCCCAGGCACCCACTCATTTTCCATCCTGGCGCCTGCTTGCAAGCGGGAAGAGCAAACCTGGATCGGCCGTCGGAGGATTCTCGAGTGTCAAGCTGTCCGCTGGCGGCGGTCCGCGTCTGTGCGACGCAACCAATCGAATGCTTTGACCTCTCTCTGGCTCGGGCCCAGCGGATCGCCAAACGGGGTCACAGCTCCAGAGCCGGCCAAGTCCACTGCGAGTGCCCTTGCCGAGCCACTAATCACTGCTCGATTTCCATGGCTTTTCGATGGCTCCTCCTGGCCTGTTCTTTCGGTCAGGGCCCCCAGAAAGCGACGACATGCCCAGATTGCAACTTTTCCCGAGCCCTACCCGCTGTTGGGAGAGCCATTTGGACAGCCAAACTTGTCTGAGCGGCATCTGACCGGCGACATATTTTGTCCGTG
Organism: Madurella mycetomatis; assembly: GCA_022530565.1. Classification (NCBI taxonomy): domain Eukaryota; kingdom Fungi; phylum Ascomycota; class Sordariomycetes; order Sordariales; genus Madurella; species Madurella mycetomatis. The sequence continues at coordinate 4,201,503 of JAJTVB010000003.1, read as the reverse complement.
CATCCCGACGGTACACACCAGACATCCCACGAGTACCGCGCTCGATGGTGGGCTGGTTGGGAGTGCTGACTGATGCAGACAGTTTATCCATATTGCTGGCGTGGCGTCTCGCCTCAATAGTGCACATACGCGGCATATCCACACCACATAAGCCGTAGTGGAGGTCACGGCTGTTGTGCGGTGCGGTGGCAGATACGCCTCCACAAGGCGCTGCAGTGCACCCGACCGACTGTTACGCCTTCCGTTTTGTCGTGATCAGGGTTTAACCATTTGTGCCTAGCCGTATGCAATAAGCCGCTTGCACCACGGCTGCTGATCTGCGGATGCTGGACGGCCCATGGAGTCTTCTGAATCACCTTCTCAGACCCGAAATGCCACAGCCAATCAATGCAGTCTCTAGCATTGCTTGCCGTTCAAAACACAACAAACAACCAGCAGGAAGACAACAACAACAACAGCAACAGCAACAACGAACATGCCCCATCAACCCAGGGTTTTGTTGACATCCCCCTGAGAGACAGGAGACGTGCCATACACTAGGAGTCCCAGGATCTGGATCCGGGCCTTGTTCGTCTTTCGGTTTCTTTGGCTACGCGGCACATCTAGATCCTCGGCGGCGCCACACAGAGGAACCCACCCTCCCTCCCTCGAGGCTTCTCGCCAACTGGCCAGTTTGTCCAAAATGAGAGGGAAGTCGGATGCTCGCATTCTCAGATCACTTGACTCATTTGCTGGGCCGACAAGGAATGCGGCAGCCGCCAGGCATGCGGTTGCTCCTATCTGGAGACAAGTTTCGTCTTTCGCCGCTGATGTGAACAAAAGGCAAAAGCCGTTGCAGGTCACGGGGCCACGCCTAGACTTGCCCAGACGCTTGCAGCAAAACGTCAGCCCATCCCCCTGCTGGAAGGGATGGCCTCGGTTCACTGCCTTTGTGATTTCGGCTCACGCCCTTCTGACGAACTAAGCAGCCTTCCGCCACCCCCCTTCTCCCGCCCCTCCGAACACGCCATGGGCTCTCTGAGTGGCTCGATTGGGCGTGCGGAAAGGTGTGTGTGTGTCTGTCGGGCGGGCGAATGGCATCGCCGCAGGCCGAGGGAGGAGTGGAGGGGCCATCAGTGACACAGAGCGTTATGAGTGGGCGGGACTGTGTCAGCCCAGCCCTTATCCTCGTAATTGCCCGTTGTCACCACTCTTCACAGCGCATTAGCGCAAAGCCCCGAGAGGGCCATCAGACCCGCATCCTTTAGCCACCGGGGCCGCCCAGGGGCCCGCCCACACCAAGTCGTCTCGACCCACACCATGCTCCTTCCGAGCTAGCGCCGCGTACCCAAGATTAAGAATAGGCTGGTGCATTGTGGTCCCGTGGGTCCAAGACAGCGGGATATGGGAGGGATGTGCTGGCCTGTGTCAGTGTACGGTACAGTACGTACCGCCCGGCCCCGGCCCCCTCCCCCCCTTCCCAAAAGCCCGCTTCCTGAGCCCGCCTCAAGCAAAGGTCCACTAGTGCGGCAATCCTTGTCACCTCGGGGCAATCAACAGGCGCATCGAGGACCAGAAGAGCCAGGCCCAGTCTGACATGGGATCGCCGGGGCCAATCAAGCCACGGCAGAGGGCGAAACCACGCAATTCGAAGGGGAGGGGGGAAGAGGCAGGGAACCTGGGCACCCTGGCTGGGCACCCTGGGCGTCTGCTGCTCTCTGCTGGAGAACGGGGCGGCGAGTGGTCCAGTCGGACCAGTCAGCTGCTGTTTCGACAAATATCAACGAACTGGAAGCCCGGATCGCTGATGCCTCACCACTGCCCGTTACCACCACTTACACCACACGACCGCCGACCGCCCTTTTTTCTCGACGCTCATTAATAAAAACTACCTTTTCTTCCCCAATCCTCCTAGTCACTTTTGAACCTCTGTCCTGTTCCTACTCTGCCGCTGCCCGTGGGAGTTTTGTCCCTATTCTGAGTCGGCAATCCCTTGACCTCTTGCACAAACACGCCCGGCCATATGTGGAGTCTTCGCCCCTTCTCCCATTGACACCCAACATCAATCGCCATTCCGCTCAACGGTTCATCCAACGGGCTTGACTCGTCCCCTCGAGCACAAGTCACACCCTTTTGTTGCCAAACCGGACACGAAGTACTCAAACCCCAGGAGCTAGCTTCCGAATCCCCAGCCCGTCGGAACAAAGGATCTATCTCATTTTTCTTGGTTTTTAGAGGAAATTGCCAGTCCCCGTGGAGCTTTCCAAGGATCCCGTTTCCTCTACTTTAGTGCCGTTTTCCTTTTTCTCTGTCCTACTCTGCACAATCCCTGGTGCTTTTCGCAACCCCAAAAGCCAAGGAAGAGATTCAGGAAGCGATAAGCCAGATCATGCAGCATGTTTCAGCGTTCGGGTACCCCACTCCGCCAGCTTCTCCAGCATTCGGACAACCCTGCGCTATCCCAAGCCATCTCGCCGTCCAGCAGTCGTGCCTACCACGCTTCGCTCCGGTCGCCCCGGAGGAGAGGTTAGGGCGCTTCATCACGACGACGCTGCAGCTGACGGGCATCGTGGGGACCGGCGCATACGGCGTTGTCTACTCGGCTGTCGACACCAAGACCCATGTCCGGTATGCCGTCAAGTGCCTCAGCAAGTTCAATCCGGATGGGACCCCGTTGGACCGCCGCCAAGTCGCCTTCCAGACCAGGGAAATCAGGCTGCACTACCTTGCCTCGAACCACCCCAATGTGGTTTCGATTCTAAAGATCATCGACTACCCCGACTCCATTTACGTGGTGTTGGAGTACTGCCCTGAAGGTGACTTGTTTTACAACATCACCGACCGCGGGCAGTATGTGGGTAATGATGAGCTGGCAAAGAAGGTCTTTCTCCAAATCCTGGATGCCGTGGAGCATTGCCACAGCTTGGGAATTTACCACCGGGACTTGAAGCCAGAGAACATACTCGTTTCGGACAGGGGGGAGACTGTCAAGTTGGCAGACTTTGGCCTTGCGACCTCCAGGGACAGATCCGATGACTACGGTTGCGGTTCGACCTTTTACATGTCTCCAGGTAGGTTCCGATATCTGAGCACAAATCCCATCCCTTTCGCATCCGGCCTGGGACGCACACCTACTTTTTCGCTTTATCAATTTTTTTTTTCTTTTTGCTCTCTCCCTTTAAAAATTCCCATGGACTTTCCAACTGACTTCTCTCTTTTTTTCCTCTTGTTTAGAATGCCTGGATCATTCGTCAAGGAGGCCATTTTACTATTGCGCGCCAAACGATGTTTGGAGCCTGGGAGTGATCCTGGTGAACCTCACTTGTGGACGCAACCCATGGAAGCAGGCATCCTATGAGGATTCCACTTACCGGGCGTACACGAGAAGCCAGGATTTCCTTAAGACCATCCTCCCAGTGTCGGACGAACTGAACGACATTCTGGGAAGGATATTTACTCGGAACCCGGACCACAGGATCACACTTACCGAGCTACGTGCCCGGATTCTTGCCTGCCCGAGGTTTACCGAGCAGCCGACGGCACAGCTGTCCACCCCGCCTGCATCGCCGGGCCACACAACATACGTTTGCGAAGAAGAAGCCGCCATGGACGAGTACGACTATGATGCGCCGCTTTCCCCTGCCTCTTCGGATGGTGAATCCTGCTCCTCGGATGAAGGATCCCTCGCTTCGAATTGCTCTAGTGTCGAAGACTTGGAGGACGATGACGATTACCTCGAGGACCTTCCCGAGGCCAAAACCCCGCCGCCACAGGCATCGGTCGGGGAGCCCGCAATCTACGAAGCCGAGGAGCCCAGAGTCGCGCCGTATCAGACACAGGAATACCTGCACCACCCGTTCCCGGTGGCCGCACCGGAACCGATTCAGACAATGCCAACTCCTGTGCAACCAGCATGCGCGCCCAAGTTTCAGCTCCACCAATATGTCTGGGACATGTTGAGGTACGCACAGCCGTCGCCGCCTACGCCGCCGCAGCTTCACCACCCGATTCCATTCCACCACCAGGTTCCCCTTTTTGCCCACGTTCAGGGCTGCTACTAGCTCCATCTCTCCCGGGAGTACGTTGCTACCATGTCTGCCTGCCTCTTGGAAGGAACCCAGATATTCGGGTTTCGGATGGCCGGAAACCGCGATGAGTAGCACCATCAAGGTGACCGCTTGGCTTCATCCGGCGACGAGAAACGTTTTTATACCAAGGCCAACCCCTCCTGAGGAAGGTCGCCAACCGGAAAGTATGGATTTTATAATGCACCCCCAGGGGACTTTCCTTCTTTCCTTTTTACCTCGTTTTTAAGGCCATCTTCCAGAAAGGCACCCGAAAGGAACAAGCCGCTGCCAAGGATGGAGCTCAATTCTTTTTTGTCCATATCTTTTAACCCTGTATACTTTTTTTACCCCATGGCGTTCTCGGGGCATAAGAAAGCATTGGTTTGTTTTCGGCGCAAGGGGAGAAGGGGATATACAGCAAGAGGTCTATCAGATTCTCAGGGAATTTTTCGGGGGGCGTTTTATGTTCCGTTTTATTTTCACCTATTCACCAACGGCGGCCGTTCATAACCCAGTTTTCATAATACCCCATGTCCTGCCGCCCTTCTATTTCATTTTTTTAACCTTTACAAAGAAACTCTCAACACCGTCATAGAAGATGGGTGAGGGTAGTGGAAGGCAAAGGCATGGCATTTCATCCTTTTGCTCCGGCATGATACCACTTGCCTGCCTCGGTTTTGGCCTTTTCCCTGGATCTTTCATTTTGGGGCGGGTATTGATGAACATGACTTTTTCTACTCTGCTCTACGATGGGAGGCGGAAAATGCAGGGCGCGGATGGGGGGAATCACTTAGACATTACCCTGGGTCAATAGCCCATTTGCGTTGCTGGTGCATTGAAGCACCGCCGCAAACCACAGAATTACGTTTTATATTTCCCTGGCTTTGGGAGGGCCGGCAGAGGGGAGATCCCTCTCGTTCATCATTGTCAAGGTCACAATGGGAAGGGGCGTCAAGGTTGCAACCCCGAACAGCCAGGGGATAAGGGGGGAAAGAACATTGGGAGGAACAAGGCTCGAGGCCCGGGATCTTCAAGCCCGCGTCGTAATTAGAGAGTCTTTGATGAAAACAATTGAAAACGTTTTGATCAAATATTGAGCGCCCCCTTCGCTTGCGGGATTGGAACGGGCATTTGGGGCCAAACCGGCCCCCTAGTCAAGCTCTAACTACGTAACGAACTTGGGATCGTCACAGAAGGGATTTCGGGATCAGCCCCACGTGATGCATTTGCCATGCCCGCTGATCACTTTTCAGCTAGCTCATCGTCGTCCTCCTAGTCGGACAGCCCAAGCTTCCCCGTCCGAGTGGTTCGGTGGCAAAACGGCTACGCCCAAGGCGCATCGTCGGCTCGCCACTTTCCCATCGCCCTTTCTGCGGATTTGGCGCCATTCCCTCCTCGTCACAACATGCCGCTACGATGGGGCGAACGGTGCGCGAGGACCCGCCGTGGCGGGAATAATGCCTCAGAACCTCACCCCCGCCCGGGCCCTCCTCGTCCTTGCCGCGCAGTCGCACTGCTTGCTAGTTTGCTGCTCGCCAACGCCCGAAGCAACCCACACCACCCAACCTCTTACTTTACTCGGTAAGTTGTGCAGGACGGTGGTTGGGGTGATTGGTGGAGAGCGAATAGCGCCACGTCGCCCTACATTCATGGAGATTGTGCGGTTGCAGAGGCGAGTTGCATGCAGCCTCACTTGGCGTTTTATTGTGTAACTTTGTGAGATGCGACAGTAATCATCAATATCATCATCATTATCATCATCACCACCGTCACCATCCCCTTTTTCTTCCTTCTGGTTCGCCATCATCCGCCGCCCGGTGGGAATGTATGTGTATGACGGAGCATTTTGTGGAAAAAAGGGTTAAGCCAAGGTAATCAGGTTCGATCTGCCTCTGTGCCCAGACCGAGAAAAGGCTCACACACATACACCCACTGCAGAGCACCGAGGTGAAGAGACTCAACGATTGGGTGTTGAGAGCGATGCAATGCAGCCTGCAAGCCAAAAACCAGAAAAACGAGGCTTGCGTGCATGGGAAAAAGGGAGCGAATGCACGATTCTATTGGTGCATGGGAAGGCACGCTGCGGGCACGCGCAGCAAACCCTCCCTTACATCTCCGTCCCATGGGGCTAGGGCTGGGCTGAAATGAACTGGACGTGAGAAAACCTGCAATCCCGTGAAGGAGCCAAATGATGCAGATTCCAGATTTTGCGAAAAATGGAATTGAAAAGCCAGACGAACGTTGGCCGGGACCCCCGCCCTCACTGGGCTGGCCCAGGGTCCCTCCACATCCAGGTACGGTACTGGACCTTCTCCTTCCGGTTTAGGAGCCCAACCGCATACTGTATACACACACACACACACACACACACACACACACACACACACACACACACACACACACACAAACGCACGCGCACAAACAAAACCACATCATCCATATCACTGCCATCTGTGGAAACCCTTCGGACTTAATGCAGGCCAGGACAGGATCCGTCGAACCACCCTTCCTGCCGGCTTGCAGAGTTGGGTGGCGGGTGGGTTGCAGCGGCAGGATTTTCTATTGAATCGAATCGAATCGAGATCGCTGCCTACAGGTACTGCACAGTACGGTTCTATGGGAGGGTAGACAGGTTCCTTCCGTCTGACGCCTGCAAGCCGCAGAGCCGGGCGAAATCTTCACTTTTTCTTTCCTCGCCCTCAGCTGCCTTGAAGCCGGAGGGGTAGACCGGCTATGCTGGGGGGCGGCAGCCCCCGGTCAGTCATTCGTGGCCCACGGCGTGTCATCCCATCTGTTCCGCTGCCTAGTATTTTCGATGGCGGACGGGATAGCTTGCTTCTTCCGCTACGGGGTGCACTACGCTGTCGAGAGGGCGCTCTCTTTTCTCGTCCCTATTTGCTTTTCTGTCTCGGTAAAGATGCCGAGTTGGCGAGTCCAACCCAGCCAACCCAGCCATCCTTCGACCCTGTCTTCAACTCTGGTCAGCGGCGGACGGCGGGCGGATGGCGTTTCTTGCGTCCTGTGTTGTCCTTCTCTTCTGTCTGCATGTCTTCTTCCTACCCAGTATTTGGTCCAAGCCTACCTCTCCCGTCCCATGTGCCCATTTCCCAGCGAGCTGGGGCTGGCTTACGTGACGCGGCGGCGGCGCAAAGGATGGCCAGACTACCTCATCTTTGCCATTTGCTCTAAGGTCCTATCTATAGGCGTGCCCTTTGCCCCCGCCTCCATCCGCCCTCCTCCTTTCACGGCGAAAGGCATGCGACGATGGCAGCGATGGCAGCGAGAGTCCCCTCGGGGTTCTCAACTTGTACGGTGCGGAGACCGAGTTCTTTCGCCGGGTAATCGTTCCCGCCTGGGAAGATGGCATCGCCGATGAACATCATCTGCTCCAGCGGGATGCCGCTCGCGTCGCGCAGCCGCTTCAGCCCGTACCCCTTGTCGACGCCCTTCTTGGTGATGTCGATGGACGTGGTCCCGCCCATGTTGATGGACAGGTCGGGCAGCCGCGTGCGCAGGTCGGCCTGGATGACCTTGCGCTTTGCAAAGTCCGGGTCCCAGTGCTTCTTCTCCGAGATGGGCGCGTCCTGGCCGAGTGCCGAGAAGGTGATTTGGCTGCCGCGGTCCTCGATGCGCTCGCCCCACGTCTGCTGCGGCGTGAAGCCAGTCGCTTCCAGGGCTGCGTCGAAGGCCTGCAGGATGTTGGCCTTGGTCTCATCGCTAAAGAGCTCGGCGTAGACGAGCTCCCACTCGCCGTTGCCGCTGTGGCCCTTCCTGTACAGCTTGGTCCCGCTCGTCGGCATCATCCACAGCTTGGACAGGTCCGCCCGCGCCGGCAGCCGGCTCGCGATCTGCTTCTCAAACTGCGGCCAGTCGCCGCCCGAGATGACGGCAACGTGGGCCACCTCGAGAAGGTCGGCTAGGGCTTCGCCCATGTTGTCTTGGACGGCCTGCTTGCTTACGGCAAGTGTGCCGTCGAGGTCAAACGCTACGAGGCTTATCATTCTCTGCCGCCCAGGGGTTTGTGCCGTCTTGTGCTGATGGGCTTCAGCAGCGTGTCCGTATCGTGCCGGTGGGAGACTGCGCCGGATACACTCGCTCTGGTCTTGGAAAATCGGTCTGTGTACCGTACCTCTGTTTTCTCTAGCGCCGAACAATCGTGAAACGGACACGTTGAGGCTGGATTGGGGGTCGACGGTAGTCAAAACCGACGGCCCAATAAGCTTCGCGCTCGCGGCCAAGACACAGGTTCTCATTGGAGGCATGAAGAGTAAAAGCCCCTCGGCAAAATTTCATAGGCCCGTTCTAGCTCCCTCTGCGGGGTTGGAACTGAACTCTGGAAAGACTTTTGAGGTCGGTATGTTTACGCTTCCTCCTGACCATGAATCCTAGCGCGACTAGGGCCTGCAGTAGAACCTCCCAAGAAGCAGCGAAGCTTGGGTCTACTCTCGAGGCGTTTCAAGAACCTGCAAAGGTTTCCTCATAACTCACAGTCCTCCATCCGATGGGACCAAGATATTCCAGTCTTGCGTAGATTTTGGCGTCTGGGAAAGTCGGCAATGCCGTATCCACATAAATTGCAGGACCCAGTGGCTCGCTATCCTGCAGAGACGGTTACCGAGAGGGTACAACGTCAAGAATCGCCTCTGTTTACTTGCTTACCGTTTTTAGCAATGGTATAAGTACCTCGTCATCTGAGGAGGGCTATGGTACTGACACGGGGTAGCCCGGGTGTACCGGCAAACATGATACGGGAAATGCTGGTGGTCGTGGTGGTCGCTAGCGGGCGGGCGTGGGTGTAAGTGGTCCATGGACGGTACCTGACTTGGGGGTTATTTCTTTTCCCGCTGACCACGTAGCAGCCCAGTCATGCAAACCCGTGATCCCCCCACAAATCGCCTTTCATTTTCGAGGGTAGCCGCGGCAGTCTTGAACCCCACAATGCAAGTGCCCCCGAAATCCCATATCTGCCCTGCAACCCAAAGGCAACTCCGGCTTTTTCTCACAGCAGGTTGCTGGCCCGGGCCAATGAACAATCACGGTATTTGCAGAGCGGTGGGGCCGATGCAGTCTGTGCTTCACTGCCTTTTAAGTGCTTGCATTAGCGTCTTCTGGGTTCCTTTCGAATTCCCTTGGAGCTGACCTCCAAGCCGATGCTGCCTGTCACAGCCGTCGCGCACCTGCTGGGTATGATTATTTTTATTTTCCTTTTATTTCTTTTGTATGTCACTCGGGCTCCATCCCGCTGGGACGCGCGCTCTCAGCGACAGGGTCGCATGGGCTTGTTTGTTTGGGCCCCGCATCAAGCCGCCCTTCCTGAAGCCTTCCCGTCCCGCGTCCCCCGTCCTGGACTTTCGATTGGGTCTGCCTTGCATCGTCCCAGCTGGGGAAGGAGTCTCGTCATCTGGCGGTGAAGGACTGGACCGGCCACTCAGGCGCGTGCCGGCAAGCCTCCTAGATGATGTAGGGTCTCTGGTTGGAGGGTTGGGCTGCCGGCAGCAGCGAAGGCTGGCACTGGAATGCTTCCGAGAGAGGACATCGTTCTCGCGGGGCTGACATCGGCATCGGCGCACCTGACGACTGCTCCCTCTCGCGGGGAAGCTTCTGTGCCTTACCGCCCCGCGTCCTATCATGTCACGGAGCGAGTCGCGAGCGAAGAAAGGGCCCGTCCAGCTCGCAGAAATCCGGACAACGGTGGTGTCACCCTGGGGCCTGCAACGATCCCCCGGTATCTCCTGCAGCTCCTTCGCAAGCATCCACTGGTCGACGGTTTATTAACTGCAAGTCAGACAGGCAGGAAAACGATATGTCCGGAACGGGGTCAAGGTATCATCGCAACCCCCTTCGTTGCGCTGCAGAGCAACCGGCCGCTCGCCGCGGAATCGCGTCACGTACTCCGATCAGCTGCACGACACTGGCGTTGTCCATGTGTCCGAGTCCTTGTCGTCATCATTGTTGTTACCGCCCCGGAGACCAGCCCCGATGCCCGAGGCAGGGACGGCCAGTCGGAGATCGGGAGCTCCTACCCCCCCGTGACTATGTTTGGCGATGGAATCTGGCTCCGGCCCGCCCTCTCTGAATGGCTGTCGAGCTGCAAGTCTCCAAGTGTGATTAGTACCTAACATCAACCGCTTTCACACCGCAACAAATTCCACAGAACCACACAGCCTATCACGACCCAGCATCTCCGCACGCAGCTTCGGCCCGTCCGACCCGTGAGGCATCGAGTCGAGGAACTCGAAAACAGAGTCGGCGGTGTGATAGCCCGCATCCTTCTAGCGGGGCTTCTGGGCTTGTGGCTAGTGTGCCTTAGGTCTTCAGCCAGCCAGTGCGCCTGGCAGTCTGTAATGCCATATGCATGTGGCTCGAGTGCCCTACGGGATTTCCGAAGCCGCAGTGTACTTTACATGCCGTGTGGCCCGGCCCAATGTTTATTGACATGATTAGGCCGTGTGGAAGGGCCGTCTCGGTTGGAGGTTCCGGCCGGCTTGGCAACGCCGTCCGCGCCGGAGACCCCGCGAATGGTATTCATAGGTTTCTTGCGAGGCCCAAATGTCTCAGACCTGGAATGCTTGATGTCTGCTTGCATCGGCTTACTTAGGTTTCTGGCTGTGATGGACGAACTAGTCGGTTGTTAGGCTCCCATCCTGGGTTGTCACGAAGCGAGCCCACGTCTGCATGTCTGACCCCGTTCGAAGCAAGTCGATCTCCAGCAGCCTGAGTTGTGTCAGCAGCAAGATTGCGAGTTAGCGTCACTGGCAGCCTTTGTTCCGTCCAGATGTATTGTCTGGATCTGTTAAGCCCACCCCTGATTGAGGACACCCGCCCGCATCGCCAAATGTCTTACACTGTGAGGCTGCATTGATCGTGTAACTGGAGTAAGTACTTTCCAGAGGGCTCGTGGTTCCAGCTGCAAGACTATTGATGGTAGGAGCCCAATCGCTACCCCAAACCAATAACAAAGTCCCAAGACACATTGGCCGAGCAAGCTCCCTGGACCTGGAACCGTGATGGCTAAAGACGGGGTTCGGTCCAATATGAAAAGGCGCAATCAGGAGAGCAGCCGACTACCCGAGGCGATGAGGGCGCATTGAGCGGTGACCATAGGGTCGAAATATCCAGGTCCACATTCCTTTTCCAACCGAGACTGTTGCGTCTAGGATCCATCAAGAAATGCTGAGCCAGTCAACGTTGATGAAGCCACTACCGCTTTAATAGAACACCGCTTGAGAGAAAACGTGGTCCCGATGGCCCGACGTACTGAAGGATTGCAGGTCTTAGAGCACCAAAAGCCACCTAGATCGGGGCGCAGCTTGCTGGGCGGCAAGCAGGCGCTCGAGTCTAATAGTAGGACTGCAATAGCAGCAACAAAGTTGTTCACTAGAATCGCAGCAACAAAGTTGTTCACTAGAATCTCAGTTTAGCACCTTTGTACTCAGGGGAACCTTAGATGAGGCATACGCTCTAGCTGAGCACGATCTCTTGAAAACTGATAAGACACGAGAAGAGCTATCAACAGGACTATATAAGGTCTACGGCTATCTAAGTATCTCTGGTCCCTATATCATGCTCAAGATCCTACCGTAGAGAAGCGCTTGTGCTCTTCCGTGTGTTGGGCATGGAAAAGAACTGCCCTAGAGCTAAGCCGACGCCCTCTGAAGTTCGTGGGCTCATAGTTTCACCGTCTTCGTAAAACAAAGGTGATAACTGTCATTATTTCTATCATCGTTGTCGGCATTCGAGGGTTATTTCCGGCAATATTGCACCACTCAATCCAAGATTGTCTGAGCCGGTAGTGACTTGCGCCTCTGGATCAATGCTTAGTAGCGCAGCTTAAGGTGCTCGTCAGCCTCGAATTTAAGACAGTTTAATGTAGATGGCCTCCTGTTAAGGCTGAATTGGTTATCTCTTCCGGGAGATTCTCGAGTGAGGTACCCATGTGTATTCTAGGTGGCCCGCAGAGACGGACACGCTTCAGACTTAGGCTGTATGAACCAAGATGGCGATGGGTGAGGGAAAAATCCTGTATGCCGTGTCTCGCTCTAACGAGTTACTGGTGAATGTTGAACCTTGGGGTATGTCTCACCAACCCGTTAGTTTGTAGAATCGGGTATTTGCGTAAAGCTGCTGGACCAGAAGACGGCTTCGAGTGACGCTTCCACTCGATTGTTCTGCAACCCAGCTCTCCATTTCAGCTCGTAAAAACAGGACTCCAGGAGATGAAGGCGCCTTATCTTTCAAGACTCTTCGAATGAACCTCCTCTTAGACGTACACTGCATAAGCGTTCGTGGCGACAGAGATAACTATACCTTGAGGGACAGAACCGGGGACACTGTGCAGTCGTCATGATATTGTATCGGCACGTCCCACGGCAGACAACAAGCACAGCACGGAGCACAGGCGAGGAGGTGAGACTTGGGAGTGAAAAATGAATGTAAAGTCAAGTCAATCAAGCCTTTTGTAGAACTCTGACAGCGAGTCAAGGCGCGAGAGCGCGCCAAAGAGATAAGAGTGTACACTTTTGAAAAGAGGAAGAAAAAAAGGAAAGGAATAAAAAAGGGGACTCTGCGCTCTCCACCAGCCAGCCAGCCGGCTAGCTGAACTCCCATCCACCCCTTTCCCATCCTCCTTCCTCCTCCTCAACTCCGCCTCGGTGTGTAGCCAGTCGCCACCATCACCGCTGCCCTTCCTCCTCCTTCTTCAAATATGGGTATCACTACCCTCCGTCTACCTTCCTCCCTCAACCTTCATCGACCGCAACCACCTAATCTGACGGCGTAAGGACCACAGTCCCTGGCCCGAGAATCGGCCACCCAGGCACCTTCACGCCCGGAATCCCCTGCAGAACTGTCACTAGGTTCAGCATGATCAGCCATACGGAGTGGGGGATGTCCCCGCTGCCGTAAGTGCCGTACTTCTCCTCCAACACCTTCAGCGCTTTGAGCATGGCGGTGGCGTCGCTCAGGACGGGCCCGTCCCGCTCCTCGACGAGGTCCCTAGTCGACGGCTTCATGGGGCCGCCGGGGATGGTCGGATCCGGCTTCATAGGTCCGCCGGGGACGGTCACCTCGGGGATCATGGGCCCGCCGGGGATGGGGCTGCCGGGGACGAGGGTGGTCCAGCCGGCGACGGTCTGGCCGCAGAGCTGCAGGGCCGAGACGATGACCTGCTGGACGAGGAAGATGCTGGGCGGGGAGTTGACCGGGTCGCCGTAGGCGATGAGCAGGGCGGCGAGGGCGGCGCGGAGACCCATGACGTCGGCTACCTGGCAGGTCCTGGTGCCGACCGTGATGGTCTCGGACTGGCGCTTGGTCTTGGGCTGCCCCAGGGCCGCGAGGACCTGGGCGATGCCCTCGGCGGAGCGGTCGACCGGGGTGGCCGAGTAGTTGTCGAGGAGGTCGGCGATGTGCTGCAGGACGAGCCAGTTGGCGAAGGACGGCTGGCCAGCCTCGACGGCGGCCTGGAGGAGCTCGTCGTAGGCGGCCTCGAGGCCGGCGACGTCGAGTTCCTCAAGGGAAACGTCGCGCTTCTTGTCCGAGGGCTTGATGATGGTGTATGTGCCGTCGGGCGACTTGACGATGACGATACCGCAGCCCTTGAGGAAGGCGGCCAGCTTCTGCATGATGATGCGCTCCTGGGGGGTGTGCTTGTCCTTGTGCATGAGGGTCTGCAGGGCGATCTGGGCGCCCTCGATGCCGGGGCAAACGGACGCGTATGTGCCGACGGCGTCGAGGCTGAAGCCAATGTCGCGCTTGCCGGGAGTAAAGGTGGTCCCCGACCCGGGAGGGGCCGAGATATGGGTGATGCCCGCGAGGTAGAGCAGCGCCGCCTTGAGAGCCTTGATCTCCCTGAGATCGGCCGCTGTCTTGTGCCGTTTGTTCTGAAGCGCGACGAGGTCCTTTTGCAGCTTCTCGATGACTTTCTTGGTGTTTGTGGCGTAGTCGGGCGGGAGGGTGAACCGGTCTTCCGGCTGGCCTCGCTTCTCCTTGGGGGGACTAGGCGGGAGCACGCCGCCGGCGATGGGAGGCAGAATGCATGGCGGTTGTTCGGAGATGGGTGTTGTTGTCAAGCAGATCGGTAGTTCGCCCTGGCCGGGCACGAAAATCCCTGTCCCATCTCCAATCGTAATCTGCCGCTTTACACGAACCTTTGCCCCGCCAGCATCCTCGTCCGCCGGGTTGCCAGGCGGCTCGAGCCCACCAGTGATGGGCGGAAGGAGGCACGGCGGCTGCTCGTTGATGGGGGTGCCTACGAGGCAAGGGGGTAGCGGATTGTCACCTCCGCCGGGGATGAAGACGCCGGTCCCGTCTCCGATGATGATGCCGCCCTGCCGTTCCTCGACCTGCTTCCCCGCGGGGAGGGCCTGGACGGCGCCGAGGCCAATGAGTGAGAGGGCAAAGGTCGATCCGACCATGTCTGCGGCTTGGGATGCGGCGACTCTGGGGTGATGTCGTCTGCTGGGGTGGGTTCACGGCCGAATAGCTCGGACCAGGTCTTCACGATGGCGATGGGCGTCGTCTGTTGATATACACCGTGCCCCCGCCGCGGCTTCTTAATGCGTGCGATATGCCGCCGCCGTCGCCATCATCTTTGGTAGGCATATTTATAGAAGCTTGCAATGACTAGACGCATCCGCCCCGCTCCCGAGACAACGTGAGAAGTGGTGATACGATCAATGTCGCGATGGTTTGTTTGGTGGCGACAATCTCTGTGCAATATGGAATAGATGAACGGACGAGGGCGGGATCCAAACTATGATATGGCTCGGCATATTTATCCGGGGCCTTTCACCAGGCTCGCTCGCCTCTCGGCCAGTCTCGGTCTGGCGCCGAGACCCGAGGGTAAGTAGACGAGTTCTTAGCAAGGTTGCAGCCATATAATTGTGCCTATATCCACAGCTTAATGTGGCCGGTTTGGGGCATCGGCGCTCGAGGGCCGCGATAAACCGATTCCACTCGACGTCGAAGCTGCGGGAAGCGCCGTGTGCTATTTTTGGATTGACACTTTCCCATGGGAATCCTGAGTGCTGCTAGCTCCCTTAGTTCGCCAACTTAAATGAGCCCAGTGATTGATGTGGCCGCCGGGGAGCCAATATGATTTGACCCAATGGCCAAGAGGCTCATGTCGAGTTGCATCGGGCGTTCAACGTCACTCGACGCCGTAGCATCGAGCAAGCCCGGTAGGAGGCTCGACTGCGACGATCCCGAGGCTCGCCGGGGCAACGGCGATGGCCAAGTCGAGATATGGCTCATGGCCCTTCTTAGCGGATCGCGGCCGTGGTGCACTCACACTCTGCTTTACCCGGTTCTCTCGTTCCGTCGCTGACTCTCGTCGTCGAGGGAAGCCGTGACCCGTGATGGTATTGCGGAGGAGTGGGTGGCTTTTTTGAAGCGTCTCCAAATATAGAAATAAAGTTGGTCGAGCAGCCCGCTGACCCGGGTATCTGGAGACTGTGGCGGCATAATGACAGGTGTCCGAGCTCCATGTGCTGTTCCCAGGAACGAGGGAACTGTCCCGCCGGAGATGGGGTTACGGATCGCCCGGGGATGGTGCCACTCGTCCTAACTGTATACATCCGCGTCCGCATCCGGTATCTGCAGGCAATATGCCAGGGACGCGGTGCAACGTTGTGGCCTGGTCCCTGGCTTCACATGTGGCTGCACCCTTCACCCTTCACTCTTCGCCGACGTCGTCGAGATGAGTACCTAGTGTAATGACGTCGTACCCGGCCGGGCGCATAAGAGGGGACTCCGTCGGCAGTAGAGTTCTTCCCAACGGCGCAGCTCTTCAACCAAGTAGGGCCGAGAAGGCGTTATTCAGCATCAGCGGGTCAGTGTCGCACTTGATCGAGCCCGGTAACAACACGTCCGTGCAGACAGAAATGACAGGTGCTGCATATGCAACAGTGTAGAATAAATGAGGACAGGTAAGCGAACCACAGAAGATAAGTTGTTGGCAATGGCAGCGTAGCGGTGATGGAGCAATTCTGGGAACAATTCTGGGAACGAGGATGGGTCTTTTGTCATGATGCCAAGTGACGGCCAGCTGAGAGCAGATGCCTGTTGAGTGTGTTGGGAACTTTACCTTGGCCAAGAGCAAAAGTGGAAACTCGTTCCTTGCGACAGTAGTAATCCCCAACAAAAAAAAGGAGAAAGGAAAAAAAGAGGAAAAGAAAACCCTGAGTGAGTAGCAACGACTCGTGTCGTTAGGCTTCATTGGCGGCGGCTAGAAACAGCCGAATGAACACGGTAAGCCGTCTGGAGATGGTGTGGAAAGGAAGGATCCTTGCGTGATTAGCCTACCACCAACGAAGCAAGACTTCAACACCACCACCACCACCACCAACCCTCCCTCCATTCCTTTTCCCCGTGCCACCAGAGGGAAAGCTTAAACGAACGGCACAAAAAATGCCGAGTTCCGGCACCCCCGGGAATGAGACGGCACCGCTCTGGCAGCGGGGGCCGCACCGGGAGCGGGAAAGTGAGGCCGCTCCGCGGCAGCGCCGGCCTTCCACGACCGCCAAAACCGTCGTGGCGGCCGCCAAGCAAGTAGAGGCCAAGGTGGAAACGGCCCTGCTCATCCTCTGGGACGAGCTGCCGCACTGGCGGCGCGACAATGCCTTCATCCTCAGCGGCTACCGGCAGACGAGCAACAGCGTCCGCGCGTCCCTGGCGAGCCTCGGGTATCTGCACAACGAATCAGTCAACATCTGGACCCACCTTCTCGGCGCTGCCGCTTTCACCGTCGGGGGCGCCTTGCTGCACGCCCTTATCGCCCCGCGCTATGAGTCGGCTTTGGATTCCGACGTGCTCGTCTTTGCCTGCTTCTTTGCCGGAGCTTTCTTATGTCTCGGCATGAGCGCCACCTATCACACGCTGAGCAACCACTCGCCCGAGGTGGCCATGTGGGGGAACAAGCTCGACTACACCGGCATTGTCTTTTTGATTGTGGGTAGTTACGTGCCTGCCCTATACTATGGCTTCTTCTGCCACCCCTACTTGTTGACTGTGTATCTGGGTGCTGTGAGTCTTTCATTTCCCCATCTCCACCGTGCCGCGAATCCGGAGTGAGTCTTTAACCGTCTTGTAGATTGCGCTTTTGGGCTTCGGATGTCTCGTGGTTTCTTGGTTCGAGCACTTTCGCACCCCTGCCTGGCGGCCCTATCGCGCCCTCATGTTTGTCGGCCTGGGTCTGTCAGGGGTTGTGCCCATCATCCACGCTCTCACCTTTTACGAGTACAGGGAGCTTGACGAGAGAATGGGCCTCAGCTGGGTTGTTTTCCAAGGCGTCCTGTACATTTTTGGCGCCTTCTTATATGCGGTGAGGCTCCGCTCTCCGGCCTTCATCCCTGAGCGGGCAGGACACGGGACAGGGGACACTGACCAAGATTGCAGGTGCGGTGGCCGGAGCGCCAATTTCCAGGGACTTTCGATATCTGGGGGAGCTCCCATCAGATATTCCATATTTTCGTCCTTCTTGCTGCTGCTGCGCATCTGTACGGCATGACTAGGGCGTTTGACTTTCACCACACCAAGCTTGGGGTACGATGTTGAGCTGGCGGTTTTCACGTAATACATGGTTATAGAGGATAGATGTATTTGCCACGCTGGTGGTGGATCTCGCTCTGGCGCAACATATTGATCAGCACTTCCGACGTGTTGCGACGGCCCCGTCAAGTCGATTGCTCTCAAAACGGGCACCCCGGACTAGGCGAAGGGCCTGCAGAATGACACGCAACATCACAGATCCAGAGGTAGCCTTTACTCTACCCCAAGATCCATGACCCTGATCAACCCAGAGGCCATCGCGCATGCAGACCAGCAGCTGAACTGCACATTCGGGTTCCACGCAATTGCCGTCACCCGCGTTAGTGGCTCATGCGTAACCACTCGGGACGCGAGCCTCTCTTCCAGTTCGGCCTCGCGGTCTTCGACCCCGTCCTCGGCGTCTCCGCTCCTCTTAGGACGGGCCCCCCTTTTCCCGGCCTTTTTCTTGTTCTTCTCTGCCCGCTTCTTCCTGTCCATCTCTTTCCTCTTCTCGGTCCGTGGATCATCATTGACCTCTGGGAGGAAGCCCTGCAGGATCCTGGCTGCACCCCTCAGCTTGGGCGCACCAGAGTTGCTTCCGCCGACTTGGCTTCTGGAATCGATCGGCCTGTACTCGTGCTCAAAGATCTTCAACTTGCGCAATGGCTCGCCCTTTTGCTTAAAAAGTTTCTGCAGAGCGTTGCACGAGAAGACGGATCCGTCGGCACAGCCAACGAGGATGAAGGGGTGCGTAGTTCCAGCTGAGACACAGGTCAGAGTATTCGGGCCTGTGCAGATGCTGCGCGCTTGGCAGAAGAAGCGATGGTGGAGAAAGGCAATGGTGGTGTTGGGTGTTGAGGACGGGTAAAGAGCCATGAAGCCCTGCATTGACTCGTTCCAGCAGAGCAAATTCGGCTGGAAGCTGATGGCGGGGACCGGAAAGTACGTAAACTCTGAGCTCGGCTGGGAGAGGTCGGTGAGGGTCGCGCATCCGCCGACAGGGATTGACGCGATCAGATAGGGATTTGATGGGTATGCGGAGCAGATGTCGATAACGTAGGTGGTGTGCACGCCGACGCGATGCAGCAGTTGCCGCGGGTAAACGGACCACAGCGTAATCGAGCCGTCCGAGTGCCCGAGCGCGATCCGGTTGGTATTAACCCAGGTTAGGCAGGTGACATCGACGCTGTAGTCGTCTTCTAGACCAAGAGTCACCACGGGAGATTCGATCCATTCTGTGGCGAGTTAGCACGAGACAATTCGGCGCATCTCTTAAGGCTGGACGAACTGTAAAACGGGATGCCCGAGTCATCTGCCCACTTGGCGTCCATGACCCGGGCTCTCCCGTCACCGCAGAGAACCGCCATGATGCCATAAGAACTAGACGAATCCAGCGAAACTGGGCAGAATTGGAGGCGCTTGGGCCTTCCCCAGTCGAAGCAGTGTGCACCGAGGAACATCGGTGGCCGTTGGGAGGGGGATGCCAACCGCTTCGCATGCTTGTCGGCGGCAAATTCCCACAACTGAATGCATCCCGATGTCTTTGCCGCCGTCTCTGTGTTTGCGTCTCCCGACTGAGGCTGTTCCTGGTCTGAGAATGGTATCGCCGCCACCGCGAGCACCTGAATATCCTGCCTGGACAGTGGGGCCCATGCTACAGCGAGCGGGATGCCTCCCACGTCAAACATCCATCCACTCGGGGTTGTGCCGCCCGAGTCGGGGTCACCAACCGGAAGGCCTGAAGGGGAAAGTGAGAGACTACCGCCTTTACCGAGTCTGAACTCTTTCTGTTGGTCCCAGGGCCCAATGAGCGTAGCAATATCTCCGTCGGCGTGGGGGATAAAGTGTTGGGCCTCCTCCACCGGCAGCACACGAGAGAGCTGGGCTTGGGGGGAGTTGATCCGGAGTGCATCGTACCAAAGGAAGCCTCTCTTCTCGTGGTCACGCTCGAACCCACGGGGCAGCCAAGGGCTCGGCGTAACGCCCTGAGGATCTTCGGGCGGCAACATAGGAGGCAGGACCGGGAAGTCGGTCCACCGGATCTCGAGGTCCCAGATGATCCTTATGCGCTGATATTCTGGCCCATACATGGCGTCACGGAGGGCGCTGTAGCGGGCGTACCGTCTGAGTGGGCCGGCGTAGACGCGTGTGACGATGCGTGTCTCTAACGGGTAATGGGGGATGTCGTGGAAGCTCTTGCGGCTCTGGACCATGCCAGCGCCGGTGTTGCGCTGCTTCTTGGGCTGAGTAGGCTGACCTTTGGCTTGCTCGGCTTCTTCGTCGGCCGACCCTCGCTCATCATCGCTTGTGGGCTCACCCTCCTCTTCATCCTCCTCATGGTTGTCTTCGTCCGGGGCATGAGGCCCGTGGGCCTGTGCATCGAAGTCATCATCCTTGGATTGGTCATCGGGGACAGAAATGGGTTCATCGTCGTCATCTAAGGCGATGGGCTCTTCAACATATCGCTTTCTGACTCCCCTGGTAGTACGAAGGCGCATTGTGAGGATTGAGAACGAGGGTCTAACCGATGGCGCGCCGACGTCCGTCCTTGGCTCGCTTGCTGGAGCGAGTGTCGAACTCGCAGCGTCATGAACTGTCAGAGTGCAGTAAAATTATTCCCTGTCGATATCTATCCGATGCAACTGAAGATGTCCAACTTTGGGCCTTTTATTTCGCGTTGCACCGTTAGCTGCGGTACTGTAACCGTGGTTCGGTATTAGACAATGGATTCTTTGGGTGGACTGAAGAAGCTCAAATCAGCTGTGGGCATGCGGAAAGCGGTGCCTGGCACAGTTACAAGGGTTAGGGTTGCGATAGTGGGCTCCTACGAAAGCTTGTCGAACTTAAATTTGACTACTACGTACCACCTAACCCTGACCCCGGACGAGGGTGGGAGAAACATAAAACGAAAAGGAATAAAAAAAAGGGGGGATAAACAAAACTAAAAGGAACGAGGGCGCGAATTTGGGTCAATTATGCATTAATTAACTTTCGTGAGGTAAACTAGTTGGAAATGCAGGAGATCTTTCGGGGAGAATTGATCACGGCAGGTTGCTCATGTGCTGCATCTGCTGAATCTAGCAAGGTTCTAGCTAGACAGGCTCATAGAGATGGCGAGGAAAGAGGGAACCAGAATAACTGAGTCTGGTTGGCTAGCGGACGCGCCATAATAGGACTGTTAGACCTAGTTCATCCGGCCCATCCTCTCCATGTTAAGTACTACTCTGGCATATCCGGAGACCTGTTCCGGGATTCTGGAATCGGCGTGGCAGCGGAGTGAGTGATGTGTTTCGTCCAACCGTACCGAAATGAGCCCTGCAGTCATGATGGATATTCTGGCCCACGGGCGCTGAAGTTGCGCCCCGGAATACTCGGAACAAGGTACATTAGACGACAACAAGCCGGTTGCGACCTGTACTAGGCTCACAACGCGAATAGCAGCGTCCGTATGACTGCGCACCATGTGTTTCCGTATGCGTTTCCAACCGGAAATGACACCGAAAACGACACAAAAGGAAAAGAGTGAAATCACTTTCCCAGGGGGCAAACAAATGCTAGAGTGACTGAGCCTTATCCGCGCAGAGGCTTGCCATACAGTGGACTATCCCCATAGCAGTTTCCACGCCGAGTACTGACCAGCACCATCACCATATTACGGACCAAACTCGTCCGTATCAGCCCAGGGGAAAAGACAAGGGACTCCTTACCATCCGTAGCCATCCTGATCTCAGGTCTCAATAAAGCAGTGATAGCAAGGCAGAATCGCCTGGCGGTGCTGCGCACCATCCGATATGAGACGTTCTAGTATGGATAACACAATACAACAGATGATGTAGCCCCCCGAGCTGAGCTGCTGTAGCCTTGGCATCTACGGGCTCTCCTCCATCTATATAGCACTTAGTCAACCACCCTTACGATCGAGAGATTCCGATTCAACTCCCAGCCCTCGCTTCAGCCAACCATCTCTTCCTAAGTACTGCAGTAGCCCATCATGAAGCTGACCACCCTAAGCGGCACCCCTTTGCCTTCTCCACCCCTCTCCTTGCAGTCCCGGGCCCAGTACCTGAGTCGCCTCATGGAAGCCAAGTGCGTGACCTAGCTGAATGCAGCAGAACTTATCACCGCAGTAGCGACTGCGGCTGGTTCAACGAAGATAAGTGCGAGAAGTACTGTCGGCGACAGGGTAAAATAATGAGCGGCGTGGAGAGATGTGATTGGAGGGATAAGGACAAGGACAAGGACAAGGACAAGGACAAGGAGATAAGGAGGACAAGGATAAGGGCAGGGATCATGGCGGCGATAATAGCAAGGGACATTGGAAGAACAAGCGGTGTTGCTGCGCCAAGGAATACAATCGGACAATCGATGACAGATTTTGGTGCAGACATTGAAAACAACAGGTTTGGGTTCAACATCAAAAAATTGAGGAACGGGACCGAAGTGCTGGGTTGATTTTTTTTTCTTAAAAAAAAGTAGGGCATCAAGGCGTCAAGGAAAAACTCTCGACGCGCAACGCTAGCAAAGACCCAAGGTAACAAAGTGCGTGACGAAGAAGACGCCCCTGATGGCGTAGCTTGCGCTCTGGGTAGTAGAAACAGTATCTTGTTCCCATTAGTTTTCCTCAGTTTTCAATGATTCTCCACGATTGCAAAGTGCTGAGTTGTCCTCCTCGCGTGATGGTGATGATATTTTTTTTCCATACAAACCATCGTTCTGTCTCTAGCCGGCTTCATATAATCGAGCTAGGGGAGGGGTAAACTCCGGTACTTGCTATTCGTTGGGCTGGCAATAAATTAGGGCACCAGTCCATGGGTGATCCTGCTGGAGGAGCTATGGTAGCTTGAGCCGCACTGACAAGGACAGCTTGGTACCTCGAAAGGCTTTCTTGTTCGGGTAACTTTGGTAGTCGTAATTAATTTTCGTCGCTATAGCCGGTGTTGTCAGTCACTCGCTTGTTTCCCACCGAGCAGCAGTGAATGCAGCCAAAGACGAGGGGAGGGGGAGATGAAAATCCCATCGGCTAGCTTCTGCTCTGTGTAGATGTGGACGTAGTTACTGATAAAAATATTTGCCTCCGGATCACTCATATTTGTGGATACCGCCTCATAGGGTGATGTATATCTGGGGCCGGACTCTGAGAATTGCGAGTTGGTAGGCAAAGCAGTAGAAGTGGAAAGGACGAATCTGAGAAGCGAATTACCCGCTACTTGTTGCTAAGGTAATACCTGGTAGTAATAGCTGTGAAACCGTCCCACCGTTCTGCTCACTCACTACTGGTGACATGCGCTCGCTCGTTCGGATGTAATGATGTGCTCCTCGGTTGTACGTCGTTTCCATGGTTTGAGACCTAATTAGGCCATACTTTACTAGATCAGATGGCGTTGCATACCGCCAGCTGTGTCATGGGTTCGCTTCAAATAGCCGGCCCTGCAGCGCTGAGTAGCACTCGGGCAGCTCCTCGAGGACTTCTGCACTGCGTCCCGTAATCGTGTTTTCGCAGAGCACATTATGGTTCAAGTTCCTCTTTCTGGCATTGCACACTTGGCACAGAATTAGGCCTCATCACTCTGGAGTTTTCTGACGCCTACTAGGATTTCGGACACAATCCTCCTTACACTCCCTAGAGCTGCCGGTGTCGACAGTTCTCTACTATATCATTGTACATTTCCTAAGATGTATGGTCTACGATTTCAAGATGCTCCATGGCTATTCCTGCGAGTCCAAGGAACACGCAACCTGAAGCGTCTCTCTGCATGATGGGTCTTGGCAGGCTGTGTATGCTGCTCCTCTGGAGTACGATTGTTGCTGGTCGCGAAGTGCTGACTCGACGAGGTCTGGCTCATATGTTGGTTCGGTTCAGGATCGGAATCTCGGTGGCACCGTTCCCCCATTTCCGAGTAGAGTGCTTGTCCGGTGTACGGATCATAGTGATACCTTGGTGGTTGTGGCGGTGGCGGTTGTAAAGGAATAGATGGTTGAGGAAACAGTCCTTGGGGGATCCATGGCCCGCTGTACGGTTGGACCCATAGCAGCGGTGAAGAGACCTGAGCAGCGGCCGCGGCAGGGCCGTACGGGACCAGTGGCCCGTATGGTGAGCTGTAACCAGGGCCTGCTACTAGCGGAACTGGCACCGGCGGAGCCGTGACTAAAGGTGCTGTTGCTGATTGTCCTGGGCCTAGTTGGTGGCTTAGGTGGTCGTTCCATCTTGGGCCTCCTGTGCTAGGGCCATCTCGGTTCGGTAGTGTCGGGCTATCATTTGTCGTGTCCACGGTAGCTAGCCGACGCGGCCTTGACCTAGATGGCTGGTGACATTCTCGCCGTTGAGTAGGACGAGGATGAGGAGGAACATCTTGCTCCAATTCTGCCTCCGAGTCATCCGAGACAAGCATGTTAGGGTAATCGTCGTCTGTGAGTAAATCAGGGTGTGGTTTGTATTCCATTCTATCACCGCACCACTCTCGAGCAATTTTGTCAAAGTCTTCCTGGAAGCTCTCGTGGAACGAGTAGAATACGGTACCATCGTTGAAGGCTAGGACGTATTCACGGGCATGGTGTGGGTTCAGGACGGCTTGCTATTGCGTGTTAGCGGACCTGGCGAGTTTAATATGAGGAAGATACCGACGTTTATAACCAGTTTTCGCTTTCTTCCGTAGGCGAGCGCCTCTCTTAGTTTTTGCGGTAGATACTTCCCGCCATGGAGCGTTTCTGCCTGCCCCTCTCGATACAAAATCCAGCCACCGCCCTGTCCGAGCGTGACAGCGCGGATGCGCCCAAAAGCACAGTGCTGCAGGTTGTGGGGGCAACGGTCTTTGGGGTCCTTGTACAGTCTAGAAGCAGCCATGGAGCCTTGAATTGCGAGGTTGCAATCTTCTGGAAGGCCATGGTAGCGGTAGTGCCAGTTTCTGGCGTCATCCGAGAGACGGATGAAGAAGGTTTCCGATGTATCTCCGAGAGCAAAGTGATTGGGGATACCTCCACGAATCGGGCCCGACGGGCCGTTGGTGATGTCTCTGACGTATCTCCCGAGCGTTGGGTGGATGTTCTGTGGATGGGTGGGATTCCGCCCTGGAAGCCATTGGTGGCACGCTCGGTCTGTCCAGGAATAGACGAGCCATAGAGCCTCTTTGCACTCGTCAAACGGCACATAATCCTCGTCTCCCTCCTCGGGAAGTCTGGGACGCCAGCATGTTATGTGCATGAAGAAGCAGCCCGGTTTCAGCGTAAAGTATCGCGTCATCCCGGGGTTCTTAGTAGCCTGTTCTTGGGCAGTTGAGCTCTCGATGCACTCCAAAAGGCTGGATGGGATATTGCTGCTGCTATTCGCGGGTTAGTCAGCGACACATTTGCACGGCTGTCTACCACTTACAATGCGATGTGCCGGGCTTCGTTGGGGTTCACCTCTTTGGCCTCCTGGACAGGGTGAGGATGAGAGCTCGCTACATAGCTCTTGCGGCCCGCAAAGGCGAATGTCAAGACACTCCTCGGCGAGTTAGGCAGTGTTGTGGAGAGGACGTCATCGCTGCACTGTCCCGTCATTGGCAGTTGACAATTCTAAGATTCTAGCAGAGGTTTTGAAGTATTAGATGGTGACGAGAGGGACGAGGTTGGAAATGCGAGGCCGGGGAGTGGCTTAATAGCACGGCTTCACCTTGACATGTGTAGGGCTGGTTGCGGGAGGTGGAACGCTCAACGTGAGGCGCTTGCGAACCGGAATCCAGAACTGCCGAGGTAAAAGTGAGCGGATACGAGGCGGAGAATTCATCTTGGGGCTGCTGGCTGGCAGATGCGCAGGGCGCAGCACACACTTAGACCTGAATGTGGGACGGAGTATGTTGAGTTACGTAAGACCTCATTGATGGCGTTCCCACAGCCTCCGGGTTTGTTTGATTTTCGCCTAGCTGAAGTGCACATCTTCTTCTCGCGGGCCCGATCTAGCCCAGTTACTAAGTGTTTACCTACATATCAATAAACTTGGCATTATGAGATGCACAACCATGGGGGCAGTGCAAATTTTCAATACGTTACCGTAACTAGAAGGAAAGGATTAGGCAGAAACGCAACTATTCACAAAAATAAGGTTTTGATCTCTCTCATTCTAGAGAGTCCCGGTTTGAGGACTTGTGGTTGGTGTGCCCGACATAACGAATTATACATCAACCAGCACCTGTTCTGGCATCAACCTGCCGGCCGTACTACCGACATCAGGCCCCTACGGTAGCTTGGCCATCAGTAACGCCACCACCATTAGATCAACCAAAGGGATCTGTGAGCCCAATGCTGGGTGACATGATTAACGCCAACCATAGCATTTAAAGCGTACTGTCGTGTTTTTGGCTGAACCGGCCATATCGAGCATTACGCTGGGGGAAGATATCATAATCGAAACCGAGGGTCTAGAACCTATGCATAAGTACCGTATCTGGTTAGGCAGCCAATGGGCACGTGTTGTCACTGCCCTCCAAGAAGCACGTGAAGTCAGGCTTCAAGTTTCATTGCATGGTCCTCAGATGCGAAGAGGATAAAACCAGGGACAACTTCTAGGTATCTATTCTCATCACTTAATCGGGTATGACAAATTCACTACCAGAGTGTCAAACACTGTAATCAGTCATACGAGCAACTCCCCAACCTGCGTACCACTCTGGGAGATTCGGAGAGCGAGCCCCCTCATCTCCATACGTTTCGCGCGCCAGCATATATCATAGTAACCAGGCTTAAACCGACCCAAACAAATGGCGTGCTTTTCCCCTCCCTGCAGGAGCCGGTGGAAAATGTTGAGCACATGCTTATCTTAGAATGCGTGGACACCAGTCCTAGACCCGCGAAACCGCAATGACGCGATCCGCTCCGCGTCTAACATCACCATCCCTTCGCAACGTCGGCTCCATCGCTCATTCATCGGAGCTCCCCGAAATTCGCGATAGCTCTGTGGACCACGGCTCCGTGCTTCCTTGGCCCTGCTTAAATCCGGGAATAACTAGCGGAGAAGGGTCCCTTATGATAACCCGCTAACCCATTTTCTCTGTACTAACCCGTTGTCTGGATCGGCACGAGATAAATGTAAAGGGGGTATGAACTGTAGGCAACAGCCTTGATTGGAGCGGGCGAGTAATTCGCAATGGTATCCATGTCGCTATGCCATCGCCGACTCCGCAGGCTGGAGGCGGATAATATCTGTTATCGTTGGAGAGCACTCAGGATTATAAAAGGAGGGGATGCCAACTTCCGTAGCCTGCTCGCCACGAAGAACATCAACCTAGATAGCATTGGTTCGTCCATTCATAGTGATCTCAGAAATGGCACCCTCTGCAGTAGAAGTCCAGACTATTACCGCTCCGGTCTCTGACGTGGCAACCCTGAAGATCCAAGCATCGCCCAGCGGCCCTTACAAGGAACTGGCAGCCACCAAATACGACGCCGATGCTGAAGCCGGTCTGAAAGGCCACAAGGCTGCCAAGGTGACCCGACCTGTCCCACTCAAGAAGAGCCAGCACCCGCTAACGTTCGCCCAATCCGGCCAGTATCCTCATTACCTCCCGACCTGGAATCGCGACGAAAGGTACCCGCCTCTCCAGCTATTCGAACACTACGAGCATGGGAAAGACGCCGACACGTCGTACCCGAATCTGTTCCCGGACGGCGTAGCCGTGACGCACCTCACCCCAACCATCGGCACCAAAGTCCGGGGGATCCAGTTAAGCACGCTCAGCCCGGCCGGCAAGGACGAGCTCGCACGGTTCGTGGCCGAGCGGAAGGTGGTCGCCTTCCGCGACCAGGACTTTGCCGACCTGCCGATCGAGCAGGCGCTCGAATATGGGTCCTACTTTGGCCGGTATGTCAACTCCACATAGCGGAGAATAAAAACTCTCCCGGCATAGGCAGAACCTAACCTCCCGAAAAGCCACCACATCCACCCCACGTCTGGCGCCCCCGCGGGCTACCCCGAGGTCCACATTGTGCACCGAGGAGCGGGGGATAGCAGCGTGGACAAGTTCTTCGCCAACCGCACGAGCTCGGTAGCCTGGCACTCGGATGTGTCCTACGAGCAGCAGCCGCCGGGGACGACCTTCCTCTATATCCTCGACAAGCCCGAGACGGGCGGCGACACTGTGTTCGTCGACGGGGGAGAAGGCCATCTATGTGAACCCGCAATGTAAGACCAGCCGCCCCCCCCTTAACCGACAATCCTTTTTTCCACAAGCTGACGTTGCTACCACTCCCCCCCGGCGAAAAGTCACCCGCGACATCGTGGGGCTAAAGAAGGAAGAATCCGACGCCCTCCTCAAGTTCCTCTACGACCACATCGCCTTCGGCGTCGACTTCCAGGCGCGTGTCAAATGGGAGGAACGCACCGTGGTGGTCTGGGACAACCGCGTGACGCAGCACTCGGCGCTGGTTGACTGGAAGAACGGTCAGCGCCGTCATCTGGCTCGAATCACGCCCCAGGCTGAGAGACCCTTCGAGACGCCCTTTGACGGGTGAGAAGGTTGTGACTGTGTTGTCGTGGTTACCTTGGTAGCAGTTATGCGATGGTTGCGTGTAGTGGTGCCAGCTTTTTTTTTTACTATTCAAGCTAGTGGCTATTACAGAAATGGTATTTCGTCGTGTGCTGCAACCCGGCTCTCTGATGCCTTAACGGTGCTCTCGTGGATTCTAGATTCGCGCCGGCGTTTTTGTTCTGCGCGGCGGGCCCGTAGGCGGGAGAAGAAGTCCTCGTCCTCCTCGGGGAGGTTGGATTGCTTTGCTGAAGCCGTGCCGTGGGCGTGATTCCCTCGTTTTGCGGCGTTTGCGGTCCTGAGAAACGGATTACTGGGAAATTTGGGTTCTGTGTTTCTTGCAGGGGCCTGGTAAACAGATAGTTGCCTGGCAAGCGGTAACTCGGCCTTTTGTCCGTACTTTGGTGGCCAGGGATGTTGGCCATCGAGATCGTCATCCTCGGAGCCGGGTGAAGGCTCCCGCTTGATGATCGCATCGCGCCCCAGCCTTCTCGAGGGACTAAGAACCATTGACCCTCGAAAACTCTCACCACTCAGAGTCCCAGCGGTCCCCAAGGCCAAAGGAACCGCTTGCTTTCGCGGACTATCCATTAGACCCTGCAAAGACGTAGCAGGCCGTCGCCGCGGCGCTCCTTCGTCCCCACTCGTAGGGCCATTCCTCGCTGCTCGCTTGCCCAACACCTTCGAGGCACCTCGTCGCTGCTTGGCTGCGGTATCCAAAGCGGCATGGCGCCGCTTCGCAAGGTCCGTCATTTCGCCGGTGACTGGCCGCGAGATGTTTTGGATGGTTTCGGCATTTTGCAATTTTGCTAGGTTTTTAAGCCGCTGGTACTCGGCGGCGTGAAGGTGCCTAGTGAAGTCGCCAGCAACGGCGAGGAATTCGTCTTCGACCATGCGATATTTGTTATCGTGTTCGACACCTTCTATCATGAATCTAAGCGGCGTTAGTGATGCACTCGTCTTGTTGTCGTTGTGAGCGGCATACTCTTCCTTGAGCGGCTCGGGGGGTGGCGAGGTAGACGGAGATCGGACTGAGACGTTAGCGCCAGTCGGCACAATCAGGAGATAAATAATACCCGGTGTATGACCTAGACTGCGTCTCGGTTTGCTGCTGGGGTCTGGGGTCAACTCCGGTTTGGGGGTCGATGTAGGGCGGTGAGCAGGGCTGTGACTGGTCGACAGAGCAGGGCTAGCTGCAGCTTTGGGACGCGACGGCGTTTGCGTACATTTCGCGCTCTTGACTTTCCATGGTAGTTGGCGAGGCATGTTGAGTTGAGGTTGTGTTCACATCGCCGTAGTCGTTGCACCGATGTAAACGCTGCCTAAAGTTCAGTAGTGTCAGAGTTTGGTGTCGTCTTGATGCCGCAGGAGCAGTATGGCTGTTGATGAAGGCTGTGATTGAAGTGGTGCAATTCGTATACTCCAATCTTTGAAATCACATGTAACATTTGGTGCACGCTGTCTGTGCTAGATTGGGCTGGTGAGTTGATGAGTTGAAGGATTGAACTCGGCTTTGAGATCCGCGTAATGACGTGTAACTACGTCTCGCGTATGATTAGTCATCTCATACCTTAGCCAGCACATACGAGTGCCGCACTGAATGTGAAAGACCTATACTTTACACTCAGTAAAAGGATTTCGTGAGTTCTTGCTGTGATATCCCTGCCTTGGCCGCTGAAACACGGTAGGTCATTGGCGAATTGGAAAGTTGAGTCCACGGTCTCTGGAATTCACAATGCGGCTACCAACTCTTCGTTCACAGAGAGCGTGAATTGGACCCTGTCCAGCCGGGCGCTGTTATCTCTGATTACGTCCATAGTTAGTGGATTGTAGATATAATGAAGCATTTGATTGCTGAAATATCTTTTGCGATACCGAGTCCCAAAGTACTGGCATGCATCCCACTTTAATGGTTAGCATTTTCATCTTCCAAGCGGAATTATACTGGTATTGAAAGGGTTGTCGTCGTTGAATAACATGCACATATCCCAAAACGCTGGCAACGCTTAATCATTGACAATAACAGGCCCATTCCTTAACTCCTTAGCCCCTTACACATGCACTCCTGC
The DNA here is from genome assembly GCA_022530565.1 of Madurella mycetomatis. Lineage (NCBI taxonomy): Eukaryota > Fungi > Ascomycota > Sordariomycetes > Sordariales > Madurella > Madurella mycetomatis. The sequence goes on along the minus strand of JAJTVB010000003.1, from coordinate 4,171,368 downwards.
ACCATCCAATCCCTGACTCAGTGAATCAACACCGACGGGTCTTCACGTCTGAGATAGCCCTGCTCGATTAGGGTCGCGACATTATCATACAGCATGTACTGCACGCCCGCTCCGGGCTGTCCGAACCAGGGGGCGATCGGGCCAGCCAGCACAACTAGGTCCTGGACAACGCTGTAGACCTTGTAGTTGTATGTTGAACTAGGCACCTCGCAATTAGCACCGTCTCACTAGCGAACAGGAACGCGATTTTTTTCCTCTAAAAATTAAAATAAAAATTAAGGGCACTCACGCATCCTGCCCTTCCCCAGCAACCAAATTACTCGGTGGCAGCGCGCGCTGCGCATACGGCGCGCCTGCGGGGCTCACAAAGTTCCCAAACTCGGACCCGAACCGGTCCACGAGCGTGTCCACGGGAAGGGTCAGGTTGCCCTGGATGGGAGTGCCATCCTCGCCGCCGCCCTCGCCGTCGCGGATTAGGGCGAAGCCGGACTGCGGCGGGTAGTTCCACCAGCCGGACGACTCGTTGAACCACGCGCTGATGAAGGCGCCCGGGCAGAGCCCGCCCAGGCGGTCGTAGAAGGTCGGGTGGAGGATGAGCGCCAGTGGGTCGTCGGACTCGCTGTCGCCCGGCAGTTTGGCGGGCCCCAGGCGCGAGTCGCCGCAGAGATAGGTCTGCAGCTGGGACGTGTTGTAGGCGGTGCCCTCGCAGTAGCGGGGCGTGTTGCGGCGGCCGCACGACGCGACCGCAGGGGCGGCGGAGCGGGCTGTGAAGGGGAGGGCGAGGGCGGGCAGGGGGAGGACGATGGAGAGGACGATCGGGAGCTTCATTGTTTGGCGGTGTAATTTGGGATTACTATTAAGAGTTGATTAGGGCAGATTAGGGCGGCTCGATGCCGATGGTGTTGAGAAAAACATATTGGGACGCATCATGAGGGCGAGAAGACCGAATTTGTATAATTTCTCAGTGTCAACAATCCTGCCCAGAGGAACTCCGACCCGTGGTACTCTGATCCCTTCCCCCTAGGGAGAGACGGGATCCCACTTTCTCGGTATCAACACTCTACACGTGGTGTTGTTTACTGCGCAAAAGGGAAAGCGGGCATATATTGTCTCACTCCGTGCGGCCGCTGACTGGCTCTCCTCCCCTGGTCGGCATATTCTTGGCGTTCCTGCATGGGCTAGACATATCGGATAGGCCCGAAGCCAATTGGGAGCGGCATAGCCGGAAGATTAGGGACCACCGAGGCGTGGATCTTGCAGCGCGCCAAGATGCCGTTGACGGACCGGGTTATACTCGGTGAAGAGTGAAAAGTTGTGTTGTATACTTATACAGAGCGAGATGATGGCTAAATGTTGGTAAACTGCGTTGTGTGTGTTGACATGCCAAGCTTCCACTCAGAACAAGCTATAGAACTGTCTTCAAATTCTCGGCTCCCCCAATCTCTGCATGCCGTACTTAAACACAGAGCGCATCAAACGGCAGATATATTGGATCTCGGGCGCGCCCTATGAATGGGATCCCTGGCATTATAGCACAGCTAGCATCCATCAACACGAAGTGAAGGCCATATATCGATGTATCACCCGTCGAGGTCCGAATAGCTCGGTCCGTAGTTCTCGCCATTACTCTTCAAACCAGTTCTCGATCCACCGGATCATATCGTGTACCAGACCCGTCACGCATGTCCAACAGTCGGCCTCTGGGGCGCCGGGGCCAAATAGGCAGTCATTTTCAAGACTGTCCTTGCTGTCACGGTGGTTGCCCACTTCGAGTCTCACGAAGTGGCACATCTTTAGTTTTGGTGTCGTTTAGACCCTGAGTTGCGGTGAATTTGTTCTCGTGGTATGAGAGAGATGACCTGAAAGATATATATCGCAAAGCACTTTGAGTTTTGGAGAGGAGACAAAAGGGAGACGGGAAGACAGATGGGCGGGAGCAATCTATAAAAACTTGTCCTCCTAGTAGGCTGGCTAGAGGAAGGTCTGTGAGCTGTCTCCAGTCCACTTGCAGGCTTTTAGCACTTGGTGGGCTTCGATTCGAGGCTCAGCATAAATCAAACGCCCGAGTGTCGACGAGCTTGACGCGGTTCTGACCAGGATGACTTTCATCTTTTGGTGAGTCGTATCACATGTTTAGGGGAAGAATTTGTTTGAAGCCCTGACATGGTTGCTAGGAAAACACAGGAGTGAATGAAAAGAAAACTTGAGACATCCGTGACAATAGTAGTGCGACCTCGAACTACTGCTTACCGCTGGGGACGCCAGCGTCACAGCTTGCGCCACCGAACGACGATGGCCCTTGGGTCTCTACTGGGCAGATTCGAACGAACTGGCAAACCACCGTCGATTGCGTGCTACGTTCATCCTGATCCGTTTCCCCACTGCCTGTAGCAGTTCAATAACTGGCCTGTATGAAACCTGTCCATATCAAGGCCGGCATTTTTGACAAGACTTTGTTTATTCGAGACATTGGTATCGATCTATCGACAGTCAAATCCGGGGGTATAATAGTAGCACTAGCGCGAACAAAAGCCAACTCATTAACCAATATTGAACTCGCTCGAAGCGTTCATGACCATTTTCATCTTTTCCTTCATCCTCCTCGCAGCATCGTCATCAACCGCACCTAGCTCGTCATCATCGTCTTTGCTCTTCCCGCCCACACCAGACTTACTCCCCTTCTGCCCGGCAGCACCGGTCGCCCCAGAGGAAGGAGGCTTGTGCGTCCGTCTCGAGACTCCACCTCCAATTCCCCCTGGCGCCTCGCGCAAACCAAATGCTTTCGCCATGTGTCCCAGATGCAGCTGTGTGATATCAAAATACACTCTCTCCTCCCGCACATGTGTTGCATAGGCGCGGATATGCGAGCGGAACGCTTGTCTCCCAGCGTCTAGGAGGGGACTGTCCTTCGGCACGTTGGTGGCCTTGGCCGACTTGCCGCTTTTCCATTTTGCCTTGAGTTTCTGAGGTGTCTCTTCCGAGTTCTCTTCCGAGGACGGTTTGGCAAGCAGCCGCTGCTCAAAATGCAGTTGAAGTGCCTCCGCGCGGGTTGTCCATGTTTGTTTTTCCGTCGTCTCGGGAGCCTTATGTGTAGAAGGAAGCTTGACGGCTGTAGCGAGGCCTTTCTGAAGGATGGATTCGTAGAGCTGCGGAGCAATGGGTGACGAGGAGGGAATGATTGAAGTATATCCCTCTTCGCATCCTGGAAGAAGGAATAGAACTGCCTTCCCGGGCCGGCCTGCGCGTGCAGTTCGGCCGATGCGGTGTAGATGATCGGGAACGGCAAATGCTGGGTCGTATTCGATAACGAGGTCGACTGCGGGGACGTCAAGACCACGGGATGAGATATCGGTGGTGATGAGAACTGCTGGGTCTTTGCAGGTGGCGAAGGCGTTTAATGTAGAGGAGCGTACCGGTTGTGCCAGAGAGCCGTGGAGCTTGTGGAGGATCACTTTGGGGTTTGCTGGCGAGGTTATGTAGGCTGCTGGAGCGACGGTCGCGGCTGTGTGGGCAGTGGAGCCTGCTTTCGTTGGCGAGGATTCCGGAGTGGGCAGTTCTAGGGGCTCGGCGTCTTTGAGCAGCTCGTAGTGGAAGTCGACGGAGTCGGCACATGAGATGAATATGATGGCTTTCATGACGGAACCTCGCCTCGCAAACGTCGATTTGAGGAGGGCAATCAATGTGACCAAGCGCAACTTGGCTGGCACGATGATGCAGGACTGTTTCAGTTGCGCTGGGGCGGCGAACGTGGTCTCGTTCCCTGCAGCCGCGTCCTTCTCCATCTCGGACTTGGACGCCGTGATGTGGACGGCATCCTCCAAGCTGATCTCGCCCAGCTTCTGCACGCTCATTTTCATCGTTGCCGAGCATAAAACAGTTATTCTGCGAGAGGGAAGAACGCCATCCAGTACGACGCCTTCGGCGTTCTGTTTCTGTAGCTTGTCGGCCCGGATCTTGCCGACAATGGTCCGAATATCCTCCTCAAAACCCATCTCCATCATACGGTCGCCCTCGTCCAACACGAGCCATCGTACTGTGCCAACGTCCAGAACTTTTGTGTTGTCGAGGTGATCAGTCAACCGGCCGGGCGTTGCGATCAAGATGTTGACGCCTTTCCGTATCCGTGCCTTCTCAGACTTCTTGCTTTCGCCTCCTATGACGGTAGTGCAGACAAGCCACGGCGCGCAACGCAAAACTTTCTCCAAAACGACAGAAATCTGCTTGCACAGCTCGCGGGTGGGAGCCAAAATGATGGCAAAGAGCCCCGAGTTTCGGTGCACCTTCGTGTCCTTGGCACTCCCATCCTCGTTGAGGCTCAGCGCCATGATCCTGTGGACAATCGGCAACAAGTAGGCCAGTGTCTTTCCAGAGCCAGTCTCGGCTTGCAGGAAGGCATCGTTGTCTTCCTTGATCAACTGCGGTATCGTGTTCTTCTGAATGGCTGTCGGCGCCTTCATCTCGAGCTTCGACGCTAGATGCTGGGCAACACGCCGTGAGAGGCCCAGGGTGTGAAAGCTCTCGGCTTCTTCAGACAACGGCGCATTGGACGGCTTTGCGGGTTCAGCTTCCTCGGCTGGCTGCTCGTCGAAGGCGGTGACTGGAGCAGGGTTCGACGTGAAAAGACTCGACGTTATCTGGCCCGTCCTCATCGCATGACTGGGTGTTCTGGCGTCTCCATCGGTGGCCTTTAGTACCTTTGCGTGCCCGCGAGAATCGCCATCATCTGCCCTTTGTCTTTTCGACGGCCTGTTCGGGCCGTGGGCGGATGCGTGGCCATGTTGCTGCACTTGCTTGGCACTCCTCTGAGCTTTGACCCGGTCTCTCCAGCGGCCGCCTTTGAACTTGACTTGGCTCTTCAGCGGTGCATCGCCAATCTCGAAATTAAGCAGCATGCCATCGTCGGCCATGGTTGCTGGTAGGTGGGCTGCGCGATGTGCTCGAACCCCGGGACGGGGCAGAAAAAAAGTCGCACCGCCGAAAGTCGAGCCCCTCAATGTCCGGCAGAACTCGAGTGGGGCTGGAGTAAACTCATATCATTGGTTCTGGGGGAAATATGGTGCTTCATACTTGTACCTCCCCTTCACCGCCTACCCAACTGGGGTAGTGGGAAACAAACACAGTTACACCATTCCCCCATCTTCTTATCATGCCAGGGATTGCCCAACGCTCCCAATAGTTAGCGGCATTAATAAAAAATCTAGTGTTCATGGCGCAAGTAGAGCGCAGCCTTTCATAATCGGTGGTGTTGTGGGGCCGCTGATGCATCCTAGCCCCACTTCCCAGCCCTGCCAAGCTCTTAACGGAAAGTAGGCGCCACGGACTTGGGTTCACGCCGTCCGGGCCGTCCTCGAACGCTCGAAATGCCACGCCATTTTCCCATGAGCGCCCAATAGACAATTACGACTTGTTCTCATGTTTCAAGCCATGTCTGGGTTCACTTGGCAGTTGCCTGAAGATTATACCGTTTGAGATGCACCGCCGCATGATCAACACAGCCGGCCGCCGAGCTGTTCAACTTCGGATGTTCGGGTCGGTCTTTAAGAAGTCCGAGCCCGTCAGCACAAAGAAGGATTGGCTGTGTCGTACGCACATCCTCTGCAAACGGTTCCATCGGCCGTATCGGCGGCGACCGGAACCGATGTCAGAGAGGGCATGATGGGCCCGGCGGAGCGGTTGCTGCCACGCACTTGGACTTCCCCAAGGGCTAACTCCGATCAGTATATTAACCGGACGTGTTCAGCTAGACCGCAGCCTAGCCCAGAGCTTCGGTGGTCCGGACGTTCCACCACGCCCTGCAAGCCACTGCACGACGTAATTAGCTAGCTATATAACAGCCGGGCCCTGTGGCCAGATCGCGAACCTCCAGCATGTTCCGAGGCAACGCATTCCGGCCTCGTCCTCTTCGGCCTACACTCAATGCGAGCACAATGAGCACCCAAGTAGCAGTTGCAGCCGCCATTGCTGGCATTGGCATATATGCCCTGTACCTGCGCAGGAGTGGAGGTGCACAAGACGCCAAGTCCGGGAAGCCCGTCTTCAGCAGTTTCGGTTTCCACAGCCTGCAGCTTCACAGCGCCGAGCTTATCAACCACAACACCAAGAGGCTGCGGTTCGAGCTGCCAGACCACAGCCAACCAAGTGGGCTATCCCTCACATCAGCTCTGCTGACCGTTTCCTTCCCCAACGGCGGCTGGCTTCCGGTGCTCCGACCGTACACGCCGGTAAACGAGCTAGGTATGGGATGGCACAGCCAACCGTATTGGCCTTAGCCTCTGTCAACTAACAACTGCCAGACGAACCCGGCTTCGTCGAGCTCATGGTGAAGCTCTACCCAGGCGGCAAGCAGAGCACCCATCTCCACTCGCTCAAACCCGGCGACAAACTTACCTTCGCGCCCATTAAGGGGTTCGCCTGGACACCAAATAAGCACGAGCATGTAGCCCTCATCGCTGGTGGCGCGGGCATCACACCCATGTACCAGCTCGCGCGCGGCATCCTGCGCAACCCAGACGACCAGACGCGCATTACCGTCGTGTGGGGCGTCAACACGGACTCGGACATCTTCCTGAAGGACGAGTTTGCTGCGCTAGAGAGGAACTACCCAGGCCGATTCAAGGCCGTGTATGTGGTTGCGACGCCGGATGCCGGGTCACCTTACCAGAAGGGGTTTGTGACGAAGCAGGTTCTGGAGAAGGCCGGGCTGAGTCCGAAGGAAGAGAAGAACCGCGATGTCAAGGTTCTAGTTTGCGGGCCACCCCCCATGGAGAAGGCGCTGAAGGGGACAAAGGGCATCCTGGCCGAGCTGGGGTACGGGAAGGATCAAATTCACAGCTTTTGAGTGGCGTGTTTTATTAGTACTTCTAGGTTGCTGGCTGGCGTTTGGTTGCTCCCGTCTATATCTGTACCACAATCCATTTGGAACCGATTTTTGTCCGCGGTTTGCGCATTGAATTAATTACAATGCTAGTAGCAGGAGCACCGTCAGTGCATTCTCATCGTCTCGGGTCACACTGGCTGTAGGCCTCACTTGCATGCATCCGTGCACTGACAAACGCGATTTGATCTCGCGTTTTTGTGAAATTCACCTTTTCCAACAGAACAAACCGAACAGAGGCCGAGCGAGACCGACTGCCTGGCGTTTTCTCTTTTGAAAACCTCTCGTGTTACTTACGACATCCAAAACTCAAATTAGGCGAAAAACCTACACTCTTGCTTGATCATCTCTTGCACTAAGCTTTTTCTCAGGTACTGTACTTGAGACGTCACGAAAGCAGGAGCAATATCTTCCGTTGCGGTGAAATACTCGTTGTCAAATTTTGTCTAACGCAACGGGAGAGAGGTAATCTTACTCCGTTGCGGCCGAGGAAACCAAGACCATCAGCTCCATCCAACCAGCATCCCAATTTCAGCCGCACAGCGACAGACTCAACAGCATACTGCCACCCGGGGGTTGAACCATCACCCACCACCATAATCAATATGCTCCGCGGGCCTCTCCGCCCGACCCCTTTCCTCTTCCTCAGGGCGCACCATACCCTCCACAGCCCCCTAACCGGCACAGCCACACAACCTACTCACCCACTCACCGGCCCTAGGCCATGGACACCGACGGCACCGGGCAAAACCATCCTCGAGGTCGAGCGCAAGTTCCCCGCCCTCGCCGTGCCCTCGCTCTCCCCTCCCCACTGCCGGGGCTTCGCGCCGGCCTTCGGCTCCGTCACGCGCCTCCCGACCCGGCAGATCCACGACATCTACTACGACACGGCCTCGCACGCGCTCTGCGCTGCGGGCGCCTGGGTCCGCCTGCGCAATGGCCGGTGGGAGGCCAAGCTGCGCCGCGGCGGCGACTTTGTCAACTCGCGGTTCGAGGAGCTCACGCGGGAGGACGAAATCGCGCGGTGCGTGGGGGCAATCCTGATGCCGCGGGACCCTTCGGCGGCCGTGAGGCCGGAGAATTGTTTTGGGCTGGCCAGGATGGCTGAGTTCGTGACCACGCGGGAGGCGTGGCTTTGTGATGGCGAGTTTAAGGTCGTCCGGGATCGGATGGACTTTGGACATGAGGTCGGCGAAGTGGAGTTGCAGGTTGGGGTAGAGGCGTTGGGGGAAAGGGGGAAGGAGAGGGAGATGGAGAGAATGGATGGAAGGATTGGGGAGTTTATGGAGAGGTATACGTGGGCTTTCGACTGGAGTCGGGGAGAGGCGAAGGGGAAGCTGACAGCGTGGTTTGAGATGGCGGAGAGAGAGAAGAAGGAGGGGTGAGAAGGCGGTGGGGTTTGGAGTTGAAGGGGAAAACAGATGGGGTTCCGAGATGCTGAGACTGGGGCTCGGACTGGGACGTGAGAACATTGCGCGACGAACAACTGCAAAAGCATTGGCTTGTGTCATAATAATGGCCTGTCTTAACCCAGCTCAATTCCGATCAACTGCCAGTGTTGGTCACAGCGCGCACTAAATACAAGATTGTGGTTCACTACCATCCGCGCTGAAGAAAGTCATCAACCAGCAGTTGGATCCACGGGTAGCAGCGCGTAAGAGCCAGGGCCATGTGTCCGGACGAAGTTCGCGTGTCCCTGCTGGTGTCTACCTCAACCAGATTGCTTTTTTCCCGTCGATAGTAGTCGAGAATTGCCGGGTTGAGGGCGTTGTACAGGCTGAATCTCCTGTCGAACACCTCGCTGGTATCTCCGGTTCGGCCAGCCTGCCTGGAAAGCACTCTGAACTTGGCCAAGTCCCGGGGGCAGTTGAAGAATAAGACGGCGACCGGTTCTCCGAACTGAGGATTGTTAGCAAGTCTGATCGATGGGAGGTCAATCACCCGGTTTAGACCTACCTCTCTCTCGAACTGTACAGCTTGATTCAAGTGACGGGGAAACCCATCCAGGATGATGGGCTGGTCGGGTTCACACTGGCGGAACCTGGCTCTAAGGATGGGGAACAGGTGCTCCGAGGGGAGGAGCCCGCCACAGTCAATATAGCCACGGACGACATTGCTTGTGCTCGGATCCGAAGCCACCTGTCGAAGTAGGTCGCCGACAGAGATGTGTGCAAACCGGACGCCCCGTGCCAATATCCTTGACAATGTTCCCTTTCCCGCTCCAGGGGGTCCTAGTCGAGAGTGAGATACTGCGAGAGTGGGGCTCCACACCGAGCAGACCTACCAATGACGAAGACGAAACGGTGATTAGACTCCATGGTCAATAGGCTTGATTTCTGACCGTCGTATGTAGATATTGGTAGCTGTGAGAGATTGAGGGAAGGCAAACTCCACGGGCAGGGCCCACTGGACGGGCCAGTTAAATATTGGTCCAGACTCGATTTGCCATGCCAGGGCACCAGACTTATCTGCCACTGGCTCTTTCTAAAGTCCGAAAGCTCAGGGGCTTGCCTCCCGCGGAAGAGCTTTGTCAGTTGGCGTTTGTAGCAATGACTGAGAGATGGAGTTCGTTTCTAGAAGGGTAAGGGGTGAGACAAAAATGTGACCGGCCGGACAAACACCATAAAGCCCTCTTGCATCATCATCATCACCTTTGGGGCCTTGTGTTACCAAAGAAAACTGAGGCCCACTGTCTGGCCCCGCATGTTCAGACAGCCATAAGAAACAACGTCCTCCTCAGGTTCCAACTGCAGTTCCCTTCCCTTCCCAGACTACTTCCAGGATCAGTCAGCCGAGGAGACCGTCCATCATGGTCCTCAACAACGTCTGCTCGTCGGACGCATCCCTCCGGGACATCGTCCTCTTCCTCATCTACCTCGTCCTCTTTCTTGTCTTCGTCTTTATCGCCGCCACTGAGAGAGCCCGCAAGAGATCACACCGCCATCCCGCCGGCAAAGTTCCCATCTCAGTCAACTACCACTTCACCCGGCGCTGCAACAAATCCTGCGGCTTCTGCTTCCACACGGCCACGACCTCGTACATCGAGCCCCTCTCGCGGCAGAAGCAAGCCCTCCGCCTCCTCGCCGAGGCCGGCATGCGCAAGCTCAACTTTGCCGGCGGCGAGCCCTTCCTCTACCCCAAGCCCCTCGGCGAGATGATCACCTTCTGCAAGAGGGAGTTGCACCTCGAGTCGGTCTCGATCGTGACCAACGGCAGCCTCGTCCGGGAGGACTTCCTGCGCAGGCACGCCGGCGAGCTAGACATTCTGGCCGTGAGCTGCGACTCTTTCGATGAAGACACCAACGTCAAGATTGGCCGGGGCAGCGGCGACCAGGTGCGCAAGCTGTACGCCATTGCGGGCTGGTGTCGCAAGTACGGCGTCGCGTTCAAGATCAACACCGTGGTGAACAAGCTGAATGTCGCCGAGGACATGAACGGACACATTGAGCGGCTGCAGCCGTTCCGGTGGAAGTGCTTCCAGGTATTGATCATCGAGGGGGAGAACGACTCGGAGACGGGCGGGACGCTGCGGAATGGGCACAAGTTTACCATCTCGGATGAGGAGTTTGAGGGGTTCTGCAAGAGACATGCGGGCCAGGAGTGTCTGGTTCCTGAACCGAACAGGTTGATGGCAAAGAGCTATCTGATCTTGGATGAGTATCTGAGATTTTTGGACGGGGCCGGGAAGCAGCCATCGAAGTCGATTCTGGAGGTGGGCGTTGAGGAGGCGTTGGAGAGCGTGTTTTGGGACGAGGATGCGTTTATGGAGAGAGGGGGTCTGTATGACTGGGCGATGCCCGAGGGCGAGAAGGGTAGCTGTGCTGGGGTCGCGAAGGACGTGGACTGGTGATTGGCGGAGGCTGAAAGAATGTATGAAGCATGCGTGACATGTGTGTCTGGGACACTCTCCGGGCTTCTATTATCAGAGAGTGTACATTGCTCTCTCTCAGTCCGAAAATCGTAGAGGAACTGCTCAACTCTGCCAAACCGAAGGCCAGGAAAGATACTGCACAGTATTGTTCATTGCTCCAATCATCCGAAGGAGAACACATGCGCCAAAGGTGAGCAGTCTTTCATTTTATTAGTGAACAAAGACATCCTGTTCCCTTCTGTGTTGTGTTACGACATGGTCAACCCATTCCCCACCCCCTTTCCACAAAAAAAAAAAAAGGGGGGGGGGGGGTGGGGTGATGAAGGGGGCGTGAGTGGTCTCTTCAATATGGTAGCACCCTACGGCATAGGGCACGACTTTTGTACCACCGCCTACCTGCTCTTATCTCTTTCTCTCGGAAGCTTATGATTACGACCCTGGCCCTTCGCGCCGGCTATAGTTCTTCAATAATATATCATGCACATTTGTTTCTAACCCATATCCACGGTAGGGAGGTCAGAACAAAACGAAGCCATTTAGATCCTCTAGATGACCTAAAAAACAGAAAAAACCAAAAGTGTATAAGATCTTACTATATTACTACTGTCTAGCGTTCTATATAGCTAACTGGGCTTTCCTTGTGGCCCGCAGCTGCTTGCAAAACCGGTCTCTAGAGTAACCGGTTCGCTGCTGCTGCATATTAACGACGTACATTGCGGCTTCCTCGCTGCTCCGCTGGGTCTGGGCAATGCGCCGGATCTCCTTGATCACTTCTAGCCGTAGGGAGTACCACTGTTGCTCGCTCTGACGGCTCGCGCGCCACCGGTTCCCCCATCTGCTGTCGAGCGCCGCAACGGCCGGCTGGCCCCGGAGGCCAACCGTCCACTCGCGCCAGAGGCCCTCGACCGTCCTTACCGCCCGGCACATCCGGTACTTCAGCGGCTCTTGCTCGCCTTCCCACGCCTGTACTGCCGGCGGGCTTACAGGACGGCTGCTAATGCTGGACTGGGCAGACGTATAGTCGCTTCCTTCGTCTGCTGACCCGGGCTGTGCTGGTACGGTCGACATCACCGCTGTTGTAGAAGCTGGTGGTAGGCTTGCCTTGACCTGGAAAGTGAGGCCTGTAGAAAAGAGTACCTGGAACTGTGAAGACTGGGCGCCTGTAATGCGTGCCTCGGTAGCAGAGAGCTCGGTCTTTAGCTCAGCTACCCTAGCCTCGTTGCGGGAATCGATAGACTTCAGGTAGTCGGCAAGAACTGGCATTGCTTGTACTAGAACGGCGAGCTCGCTTGGCCGCTCTTCTTGTACAGAGGCGGATACCTGTTGCGCAAAGGCCGGATATACCTCGTGTTGAAAGACTGGGTGGTTCCAGACCGGGCTCTCCGGGAACTGCTTGATCAAGAGCGCCGAGTCCTGTAGAATAACCTCGCGAAGGTAGAAGAGCAAATTCGTTAGGCCCGCTGCTGCGAGGTCGTTTATCTGGCCGGGGCCGGGGCCGAAACGGCCCTTCCAGTGGTCTAGCCCCGGCCAGATCATCGAGAGGAGGGCGTCTGGCGGCGTAATGCCGGTACGGCAGATCTCGAAGCACCCCATCTGTGGCGGGTGGCCGGCCATTATACGTATAAACTTGCGTGGCAGGGAGTTGAGGTAGCAGCCGATCATCTGTTCTTGGTTCCACCGGCCGGCGTGGCGGATCTGGTCCTCGCTAGCCCCTTTTAACTCTACCGTTTTGGCACCCGAACTGCGGCTTACATGCGTCTTCTTCTGCGAGACCACTCCAGTATATAGCCGAACGCCTTGACGACCCAGTCGCGCTGCGTGTTATAGGAGAGCGCTGCTGTACGATCAGCTCCGCCGCTGCTACGGCCGCTACCCCCTTTGATTAGCCGGATATCGTACTACGCCGCCTGCCGCCCGAAATCCGGAAACGGCTCGTCCGTAAGATCCCAGCGGTAGAGAAGGTAGAAGGCAAGGCCGCCCAGCATGCAGATAAGCGGCTTCCTATTCTGTAGCGCGCCAGCGGTCTCGAGACGGCCATGCTGGTTCTGCTTCCCGGCCCGCGTCGTAAGGATTAGCGGTATACAGCGGGTTGGGCCCTCGCCACTAAACTCGAACGTGAACAGGTACGAGATCTCGGCGGCCCGCCGGTCACCGCCACGAGTGAGCATATAATGGCCAAGGAGGAGGTCAACGAGGGTACGTAGGTGGCATTCCGGCGAGGCGACGCCGCGTGCCCAGAGCTCGCGGCATACACGCTCGAACTCTTGCTCCGTATAACCGTCGAGGAGGGTATCCCGGCCCTTGTCGGCGTAGTTGTCTTTATCCCGCTGCGTATCCCGCCGCTGGAGGGACTTGAGGTAGTCCCGGACGTTGTCATCGCGCGGTGACGGGTGGGCGTTCATCCCGAGCGCCTTCTGCGTACGGTAGAGGTCCGTAATCGCAGTGATATAGCTGCGGACCGAGCGCCAGGCGAGCCGGGTGGCGTCCCGGGGGGATCGCTAGCAGCTTTACGGGACTTGGCCCGGAGCGGCCGGTCTGCAACCTCCTCGACAAGAAAAAGGAGGAGCTTGTCCTCCGTTACCGTATCGCCATCCCGGTATTGCTTGTGCCGGCAAAAGTCCTGGAACTCCCTCTGCTTTGGCTCGTATGCCGACGATGTATTCTTCAGCCTCGACTCCTGGATAAAGGAGAGAATCCTCTGCGAATTGGCCCGCAGCTCCGCGTTGTTAACTACGTCCTGGACAAGCCCGGGCGGTTGGTTCGTTGGGCCCCCGGCTGCAGCGGTCGTATCCTTTGCCATTGCGCTCCCCCCCGCGCTCTTCTACTCGCCTTTCGTCGTCCTGCCATAGCGCCCGGTATCTGGTATATATCTAGCAATCTTGCTGGCCGAGGGAGTGAGAGAGAGTGAGGAGAGTAAGAGAGAGAGAGGGAGCAGGGGAGGGGGAGGGAGCAAGGGAGGTCAACTAAAGCCACTAAAGCTACAGGGGCCCGCTAGCGCTCTCCGGGGGCCTTCCGGGGGGCACGAGGCCCGAAGAGGTGCGCTAGGGCGGCGCTAGAGGGCGCTAGAGGGCGCCGAGAGGCGCTGAAAGTGGGCCACTCAGCGACGCACTCAGCGCAGGGTGTGGATATACCGTACTCGAATATCTATGGTGGGGCCATATACCGGCGCCGTGGATATACCGCGATACCATTGATGGCTCCCGGCCGGCCCCGTAGTGACGGGCTTAGCGGGCCCTCGGATATTAATCTAGATGTAGAACTCTTAGGAGCACTGCACCCGCGAGTCTTGCGTAGTAGTTGCAAGTGTGAAGTGTATGTAAAATGGTGATTTGAATCATGTGTGAAGTGCTTTACTTGGATTTGTCCTCCATAGCTCCATAGTAAAGAGCGGATTATCTCAAATCTCGAGACAGCCTTCTCAACTTACCCTGCCTTGCGCTGGAAACTAGACGATTGTGATTGTCTCCAAAGGTTACGGCACGGCCAAGACACTCTGGCACCGTGCCGTACTCCACGGCTGGAGGGACATATAGATGCCGCGATATGTGGATTAGATAGCCCTTTGAGGAGGGATCGCTCTGCAATTCGTGAACTCTGCCCCCTTCCCATTTTGGGTACCGAATCAACACGCCCAAGGCCAGAGCTACTCTCGCGGGCACCCAACACGCATCGCCAAATTTCTACTATACCGCTTTGCGCCTCACGCCCATTTGAGTATCACACACAATCCCGAGTCAAAAATATCACCTCAAGACGATATCTGCCTCCAAAGCGAATTGCCGGCATCTCCAGCTGCTTCGCAAGCAGCTGCCGCATCAAGCTTCGATGGCGACCCGCGATGTACAGGATGCCTCAGGGTTTATCCAAGCCGTCATTGTCCCGTGTGACATGGAGAAAAGCAAATATGGGAGCTGGTCGGCCATGACAATTGCTGCGGACCACCTCGTCTTCTCGCAACCCGTGCCTCCCATCCCAAGGCTCATCAGGTTCCCGCTGGCCCTGCACCGCGTCGGCGCTCAATCCGCCAACCGGGCCCACCCTGGCAACCAGGTGGCCACATATCTCAGCATCGACGCTAATTCTGGATTAGCCCCGCCGGAGTGGCAGTCATCTGTCGGCACTGTGATGGTTGCGCGCAAAGACAAGAAGCTGTTGTTGCCTCAACATCTTGAGGGTGTGTGGGTGTACTTTGACCTCATTTTAGACCGCTTTAGAGAGGGAGGAGCCGCGCCAACCCGGTTGTACAATTGGCAGGCTTCGAGAAATGGTGGGAAGGTTACAGTAGGGAGCAGAAGGGATTCCGGCACGGGAAGGGTGGCGAAGCTGATCCGAATGATTGGCGGGCGGTGAGGTCTCCCTGCGAATCATGTCACCTCTTAGCTTGGCCGAGATGCGAGTCCCGAGTAACCAAATATCGCCGCGCGTCATGCCTATTGTAGCCTAAGTGGGTAGGTATTCCACCTGTAATCGGGGTGTCTCCTCAGGGACCGCATCCTGGTATTCAATATTGCCCACCGTTAGTCGCGGTTCCGCTTTCATACATTGAGCCTGAGTCTCGACGGGTCAAGCTATGGTAGTTCGGCCCAGCCCTGGCGGACCACGCCCGTGCCCACTACCTAACATGATGCGATTGGGCGGCGTGCGTACGGCCCGAGCCGCCCGTTAACACGAGCCCACAGCGCTTAAACGTAACGGGGCTTCAACTTCCTGCGCCGGCAGCTGGGGCCGGGGGGAGGCAAGGAGGACATATAACACAAAACCCGGAAACGAGCCCAGGAAGGCACGATCACTTTGGAGCTTTAGCCCCCTGGGTTGATGAATTGACGCTACGGCCTTAGCGTATCAAGGAAGGTGAGACAACTCGTCTTTCATATTTGGTGCCTAGCCAAATTGAGTGCTGCGCGTTCCCTTCCATTCGAAAGAGACGGCGCCTTGGAGCAGCGACCACAGGATTTCTGGTCTCTGGTGCACCCAGTGTGACAGTACATTATGGGCAGTGTTAGCTCTGGCAGGCTGATCCGGCCGGAGTTGCCAAAACGCCAGCACGAGGCTCGGTGTGGCAATCATCGCGATATTAAACCTCCATTAACAAGCCCTGAATGAGCGAATGAAGAGGCAAAGGGATACGCCGCGGGCGGCTGAGCACACGGTTGTACAGCGCAGATAACTGATTAACGCGCCTGCGAGAAGGATGCGGGGTGACGTCTGTATGGGGACGAGCTGATCCGAGTGATCCTGGCAAGGGACCACCGGCGGGGGGGGATCCGAGTTCATGGTCGCAGTTGCCAAGTAACATTATTTTGATAAGCTCACATTTACCGGTAGCTCAATAACAAATTAGCGGTTGGACTAGTAGCTCAGAGGTAGAGCAACCGGCTGCAGTCCGGTAGGTCACGCGTTCAATTCGCGTCTGGTCCTCTTGTTTTGCATCTCCGGTTAGCCTTTTTTTCTACAATTACGCGGGAAAGTCGTGCGTGGAACTGTACAGTACAAGAGCCGTCGTACGTAGTGCTGCGGCAATTCGTTTTGCTCTTGTCAAGACTTCCAATGTCCGATGTCCGTTATCCGCGCAACTTCCGACCGGAATCCAGCTAGGGCCTTTTTGGCCCCTTGTCACCTGAGCTGCAAAGCAGCAACGGCGCGGTTTCGGGCGAATCGGGATGGCAGGAGGCCAGGATTGCCGCAGCTGGCTCCGTCTTTCTGGCTCAATCCGGTATCCGGGAAGGATGGCTGCTCTTAGCGCTGGGTTACGTCAACTCGGCCCCCACCGAGGCTTGCAACGGACCCCGGGTCGGGCTAGCAATGCCGGGCTGGCAATATCGGGGCTGGGAAGATCTGGTTTTCTTGCTCCGAGCTCATGTTGTGTAAAGCTTGTCACACAGGTGGCTTTTTAATCTGGTCAGCCTTGTGAGCGCAGTCAATTGCTTCCGGCATGCGCCTTAATTGCCGCTCTTGACCACTCAGTTTGCTCCTTCCGTGATCTCCCCCCGAGCCGTCAGTCGGTTGCCCATGCATGCACTTCTCGCCCGCCGTTGCTAGCCATGGAACAGCTACCGCCGGGCCAGGCACGGCAAGGAGAACATTACTCTCCGCCGCACTCATATCACGGGAGACCGGTGCACGGTTGGGACCCGCTCGCCGCGACCCCGGACTTTGACTCGGCCGCAACACCGCCCGAGCCCTCGCCTGCTTCCACGCTGTCAGAGATACCACGCCCTTCGCCTGTCAGCGTAGGGTTGGGCATCGGCCATGTTGGTCGGTCGCATTCTGGATACGACCCCATCTACTCTCACCCCTCGGATGACCCTCCCGACAACGGTCCTCAATATGTCGACGCCCCGTCCAAGGCCGCACACCAGCCCCAACAGTACTTCACCATTCCCGAGACGCCTATACACTACCCGCCCCAACACGGTGGTTCATCCAACGACCCTGGGAGACCCCGCCCGTCACGATGGCGGGAATGGAGCTGGTTCCGCGGCCCGGGGCCCATGTATGCCGCCTTCTGCCTTGGTATCATCTTCGCCGGCTCCCACCACGCATTCTACAGCAGCCTGAACGGCAAGCCCGCCGACGACCAGATCCGCATGATGCGCATGGGCGGCTTGTTGTCGTATGCGGCCAAGGCATCCTTCGTGTCGTCCGTCGTTTTCGCTTACCGACAGCAAGTCTGGGTCACAGCCAGGAGAAAGCGGCTGCGGCTGAGGACCATCGACGGTCTCTTCGCCGCCGTTGACGAATTCGCGGCCTTGCTGAACTGGGAATTCGCCAAAAAGGCAAAAGTCGCCATGGCCCTCGCCGTTCTCACGTGGTATGTTGACTCTGTTGGCCCGGCTAGGGGCTCCCTCGCGATCCACTAACCAACTCGGCAGGCTGTTCCCGCTCACCGTCATCCTGACGCCGGGAGCCCTAACAGTCGAACCACTCACCGAGGTCAGGGCCGATCGGTGCAGCGACATCCGGACCCTCAACTTCGAGACGGAAAAGGTCAAGGATTGGAGGAACATGGACTCCATCAACGGCTACCCCGGCCTCTCTCTCTCTTTTTGGAACACTACCATGGAAGAGCCCAATACGTCTGCCTCATACAACGATAGTTTCTTCGACTATTGGACCGGGAGCAGCTCGCAAGTAATCCTGGTTGCAGACCACAGTGCGCTGTCCGGCGATGTCGTCCCCAGGGCCAATGTCGCTCTCGAAACTTGCGGTGCCGGCTGGAACTGCAGCTACACCATATCGTACGTGGCGCCCGGATACAAATGCAGCGAAGTGGCCCGAGGCCGCAACCTCGACGGGGAGAGGCTGAGGAGGGAACACGGCATGCCCCTCAATGTCAGCGAGTTGGTTCCTAATGGCAACTACTGCTACATTGCAAACGCCCTTGTGGGCGAATACGCCCCTTTCCAGATTGACGCGGGGGATGCGGGTGTTCCCATAGCCGGCCCCCCGTTTCCGAAACACCTCGGTGCTTTCAGGACCGAGCCTGTGCTGTGGATTGGCCATTCTATCCCGACCACCCCGGGCACGCCGCCGACGAACAGGAGCACCCCGGGGTGGGACACGGCCTTTGAGCCGGCCATCTTCCGCTGCGAGCATTACCTGACGAACTACACGGTGCAGTTCAACCACACCTTTTCTACCCAGACCACCACCGTCCTCCAGAGAGAGTTCCTCCATCCCATCATCGACACGACCTACCTGCCCGACAGGGTGGCAAACGACGGCACCAAGGACAACACAACGGCGGTCCCCGAATCCAACTACGTCCTCCCCCTGGACTACGAGAGGTACCGCGTCGTCGGAGCTTATCACTCCCTAGGCCTCCGCCTACGCGAGCAAGTGCACGGCAATATTAAATACCTCCCCTACCCGGGAGTCGAGAGTAAGGTGACCAATACCCGGCTCATCAGCAAGAAGACGTACCTGGCCGTGCCAAACCTCATGGATGAGGTGCAGCGCTTCTACGAGAACATCACCCTCTCACTCCTGTCCAACCCGCAGTTCATGATCGTGTCGTGGGCGGCCGACCCGGCCGAGCGCAGCGGCGTCGGAAGCAGCAGCAGCCCGGACCTCTCGTACCCCTGCACCAAGACGCGCGTCGCCAACGCCTACGCCTACCGCAAGCGGGACTTATGGATCGCCTACGCCATCGCCATCGCCGCCGCCCTGGCCTGCGTCGCCCTCGGCACCGCCGCCCTCGCCCAGAACAACTACCACGTGCGCGACATGCACGTCTCCAGCGTCGTCGCCGCCACCCGCGCCCCTTGCCTTGACGCCCTGCCGTGGCGCACCGCCTCCCGCTGGGGCGAAGTGCCCCCCGAGGTACTCGACACCACCATGGGGTACGGGCTCGTCGCTGACGGCCTGGACGGTAAGACGGCGGCGACTACCCCGCGGTCTGCGGAGAGTCTCGAGACGGGGAGCGCTACTCCTAGCGCCGCTAGTGTTGATGGGGGTGGGGGGAGGGTCTATTATGGATTTGCGCAGCAGGAGGTTCTGGAGAGGACGAGGCTGGCTACGTTCGGGTCCGGGAAGCCCAGGTCGAGGATGAGTGCGTTTAGTTTCAGGACTTGGGACCAGGGTTGATTATTGAGGGGTGCTAGTTGTTGTTTGTTGCTAGGAATAAGGGCAAATGGTAATGTATTTTTTTTTCTTTCTGTGTCCCTTATTAATTAGCGTTGGCGTTCACTGTTTTAAACGTATGATTAGTAAATATGGAAACTAGTAAGGTGATGGACCGCCTCGCGCATAACCAAGCTCGAGATATCCAGATATTGAATTACCCAACTACCAGACATGATAATCTAATCAAGGAAGTTCTAATACTTGACTTTGCGGGCCACACCAGTCTAGAGTTCAAGTCGTCGTGCCTTGGCACTCGTGCGCCCCGTGGATGACACCTCCCAGCAGCCCTAATCTGGACGGGCATATTTCTTTGTCCATTCGCGGGCTCTGGCCTTGTATGCCTCCGGGTCGGCGGCGAACCCACGTGCATACTCCGGTAGAATATTATCTTCGAGCGGCTTGTCGAGGAGAGACACGATAGAGAGGAGGACTACAAGGATGTGTCACAGTTAGGTCCGGGATCGCTGTCGGTTGATCAAAACCAAGATGACGTTCGCACCTTTTGAGAGAGTCAAGGATGGACACCAGTCTGGTCCAAATATCAGAAGATCAACCTCGCCGGCAGGGGTGATATTGGGATGCATGATTGGCGTTTTGAAACGGATTTGCATGGGCCTGACAGGGTAATTGGCCGGATACTGTATGCAGAGATGAAAGACGCCCAACTCATACGGGGTGCCGTACTGTATGAAGCACGAATCGACAAGTTAGCGCCTCTTTGATCACGGGCAGCAGTTATGAATCATGAACGTACCGGCCCTATGATAGTCCCATGTTGATGGCACTTGAACCAGCAGTTAATATATATGCTTTCGGTCGAATTAAGCATCCTGCATAAGATGAAGTCTCTTACCATATTATCCTCCCTAGGTCGTACATGCCCAACAAAGCTGGGCAAGTCGAATTGCAAGTCGGTCATCTCGTGGATGATTCTCCTTAGAGTCCCTGTTGCCAAGATCGAACGTCTCGCGGGCATCTCACTGACTGCGGGTCCGGGTATCTTGCAAGCCAACTCTTCCTCGTTGTCGTTCCTCCGCTGTATAGCGAGCCGGAGAGGTTCCAACCCATTACTGTAGTCGGGAGGCAAGGGTACACCGAGGGCGACCAGCCGCTCGGCAACATGGATGCCGTAAATTCCGCGCCGGACCGCGAGTGCCATTAGGGTCTCCCTGTGCAAACCCTTTGCCTTGATGTCTGCCCGGCCATCGTCGAGGAACTGATCAATTATATTCCATTTCATCCTCCTTGCTGCCAGCAATAACGCTGTGTCGCCGTGCATATCTCGGGCATCTACGTCGATACGACTTTCATCCAAGCCGAGAAAAATCCTGACGATGCTCTCAAAACCACGCATCGCAGCATGCATCAGCGGCGTTCTGCCTTCATTGTCTGCTTTGTTAACAGCCATGTTATTCTCGGCTAGTAATAATTCCACTGTGGACTCATTGCAGTTGATCGCGGCGTGGGCCAGGGGTGTCTGGCCGTCCGAGTCCCTGGCGTTCCGGTCATGACCACGGGCAAGCAACGCCGAAAGTGCTGTGTCCAGTTGAAGGTAAGCGGCAAGATGTAACCCAGTCACCCCGTTTACATCGTAACGGCCCGACACGACACGAAAAGCGAACTCAACGTTTGGCCCACGCTCCAGAAAGCCGATCACGGCCGATGATGCGGTTTGGGCCATCAGATCGCCCGAGAGTCGCGCGTGGGTAGCCCAATTGCCCGCTGCATATTTGTAAAAGGGATATGATTCGAGATACTGCAGATACTCGGTACGGTCGGTACAACTGCCCGAAGAAAATACATCATACGAGAGGTAGGTGACACATGTGGTGCAAATCTCGGCCTCTGCCCTAGGAAACCATCGGTGCTTCGTCTGGTTGAAATATTCTTGGGTCGTGTAGTGGATCAGGCGGACCACGTTGCTTTGCTTGTCGACCGTGACTAGGCCAGAACACACCGAGATTATCTGTTCCAGAAGGGGGATGTTTTCCTCGTCGAACTCGCGCTCCCCAACCTCAACGGCCAGGGCATGCTGGAACTCATCCGTCTTGAGCTGTCGAGAAGCGCAGGTGATCCACGCGAGCACCTTCTCGGCAAGCTGCTTGAAGCCGGCTCGCTGGTTCTGGATTCGTGCCATCGCCTCGTCGTAGGCTTCAGCCAGGGCGCGTGTTTTTGCGCTCTCAGCCGATCCGTGTGTCTGTCTTTTGAATCTGGACAGTGTCGTCTTGACCGCCCTAACTGTCGTCCTATCCTCGAGGGCTCCTAGGTAGAGCTGCGCAAGTAGGAACCTGCCCATGTGCGTCAGATCCGGGGCTACTGCGAGTTGTGAGCCGGCTACCTTACATGCCATCGGCGGCTGAAATAATTGACAATTTGATCTGCTCTCGAAGGTCTTGGTTTTCAAAGACGAACCTCGGAAGCTGATCCATGTGGCCCTCAAGGTACATGCCAATGTCTTCGCCTGTCGCCAGGATCTCCAACGATGAACACTCTGTGAATACGGCCTCTATTTCGGGGATGTGTCGCGAAGTAAGAAAGCAGCTCACGTTCGTGTTGCTCTGGAGTTCCGAAATCTGTTCTAGAAAGATTGATCGACATCGACCCTCCGGCCGACATTCATCGAGAGCATCAACGACAAGGAATACTCTGCGGAATGGTGAAATAAGCGTCTGAAGAGTTGCCGACATATCTTTGACATCGGGGACTTTCCCCGTTTCCCGGTGTTTCTTGTACAGCTCCCGCACACTTTCCGGAACCGCCTCTTGGTGTTGAACCAGCTGCCTGGCGAGGCTGGACAGCAGTTCTCGGGGTTCCTGCTCGAACTGACGCTTGAAGTCGAAGAAGAGGTACACTACGGCAACGCTTCGGTCCTCTTTGAATCGCTCTTTTAGGTCTTCGATCACAATAGCCGAGAGAATCGTTTTGCCGCTCCCAGGGATGCCTCTGCAGAACAGGGTTGGAGTGCTGGCGGCAACCCATGCTGTGTATTCTCCAGAATTGAGTAGCCATCGCCCCGTCCCTGGCTGGCGTCTGTCTAGAAAGTCGTAGTATTGCGGAGCGAAGTCCAGTTTTGTAAGCCAGTCGAGAACGGTCCGTCGCTCTTCCTGGAGTCTCTGGACGTTTTGTTGATCCAACAAGGCATTGGTCAGCTCAACTTGACGCTGTTGGGCCTGTATCAAATGGGCCAGACTCTCCTTTGTTTCAACCGCAAGTGAACGAAGCTCCTGAACATCTCCGCTGACGTTACGAATGTATTGATCTACCCCTGATATGATCGTCCTGCCCAGGCGCATGATTAAGCAACTTCAGTGAATATAGATGGGAATTGGAGAACTTACAGGTGATCCGCATACACTGCCAGAGTGAAGACCTCCTTGGCGTTGTCAAGGACCTTGAGAATCGGTTTGAGTTGGCGATCAAATCTCGGGCCGAGTATGTACTTTCCAATGAACCCCGTATTTCCCAGAAAACCTTTGATACACTCCAATGCATCCTTGCAAGCGTCGAGTACAGGCTTGAGGCACCGGAGACTTTCGAGCCGGGCCGTATCGTCCTCGTGAATTTCAACGTGGGTCTCAAAAGTGCGTAAAACGCCGTTGAAATTGTAGAGATGAGTTTGGAGGGCCTTGATCTCGTTTGTACCATGTTCAGATCGGCCGAGGTACTTCCCTGAGAGCTTGAGACAGGCGCTCGTGAGTTGGCCCACCGCAATGATGCTGGCCGTCAGGCCAACGACCTCCATGATGGTGGATGTCTTACGCCAAGACGGGAGGACCTCACCTTCAATGGTGCCAGCGAGTAGGGCTGGTCGTTAGAATCTGTTCGAGATTTTCTTCGCCATGACTGATCGTGCATGACTTTAGAGGGGAGATGGACAGACATAGAACGCAGACGGGACACGGAACGCGGAGATGAGGCCGCCATTCCGTGAGGCACCACGCAGCAGCGTACCAATCAGGGGTGGCCGCCCCTGTCGCCTGAAACTGAATATGCGCCACCGGCGGTTAAGTATATGTAGGTGTCTACCCTCTGTCTAGTCTAGCTAGCCAAAGCAAGCAGGAAAAAACAGTAGTTGTCAAGGGATTCTCAATTACCACTGGGCGTCATAAACTGGCGGTTGCTAACGCTAGACATAAATGCCAGATCCGGACATTCTACAGAAATAACCAAGGCCGTAATATCCCCCAGCACGCCTCCATCTCCGCCCTCTCGAAAGAGCGCAGCCGCGGTAGTCCGTAGTTGGCCTATCGTCTCGGCCCTCTTCCAGAGGCTCTTGCTCTTTGGCCTTCACGTTAATGTTAGAGGTGCCGAAGGAAAGACACTACTCTGGGGGTTGAGGGGAAGTAATTATTATTATTATTTCCTACACCGCTTTACCCTTAGTATAATTAGGGTGTGCCGGACCCTCTTCTGCTATATACATAGGAAAACCGTATCTTATAGGCCGGGTGAAAAACCTATATCGGAAAGTCTAGGAAAACAACAGTAGTGATGCTAGATAGCTGCAAAATTTGGGAAAGGCCCTCCATGGGCCTGAAGGCTCCTACCCTTCCACTTCCTCCTCTTCTTCCACCCCTGCTTCTTCCTCCTCTTTCTCTTCGGCCTCTAGTGAGGGGAAGTAATTAAGTCGGGGGCCACTTCCGGACCACCCCAGGTCCGGCCCGACTTTTAACTTAGGCCGGACAAGGTAGCCCGTGGAATTCCGAAGTGGGCCTGGATCTTGCGCTTAGACCAGCCCTTTTCAAGGTAACCCATAGCGTCCTGAATATCTTGCTAAGTATAAGCCATTGTCGGTAATTGATGAAGAAGTGTTCAAAATTTGGTGCAGTTTGGTATTGAATTGGTTGTGTTGCGGTAAGTTGAAGTTGGTAGGTGTAAAATGCGGCCTACCAACTTCTATCTACGTCACAGGAGGCTCGATTGGCTGAATGGGCCTTAACCCAGGAAGCGATAGGCCTTCCCCCAACCCACGCGCAGTTACGGGAATTTGCAGGCCGTATGCTCGGCTCTGATATTGGACCCTCGGCAGTCGGGCAGTCCTGGATACGGCGGTTCTTACGTAGGAACCCAGTCTTGAAGACCAAAAGAACCAGGCGGATAGATTCAGCCCGGATGAATGGGGTTACAGAATCAGTTATCAAGGAGTGGTTTAAATACCTCACGATCCCGGCCATCCTCGACATTTTTCCCGAGAGCCGATGAAATATTGACGAAGCTGGGATAATGGAGGGTCAGGGAGACAATGGCTTGGTTATTGGGAGCCGATTTTGCAAGGCAATCCAAAAGAAAGACCAGGGTGGCCGTGCTTGGACTTCTTTCCTCGAGGGTATATCAGCTACAGGGGTGGCACTCCCTGCAGCTATTATATTCAAGGGCAAAAGCGTTCAACAACAATGGTTCCCACTTGAGAAAGCTGAATTTAGGGACTGGGTTTTCACCTCTACCGACAAAGGCTGGATTACTGACGCCACTGCCCTGGAATGGCTACAACGGGTCTTCATCCCAAGGACCCAACCTCGGGATGCCTATCGGAAGAAGCTCAACAACCTACTTTCCTGGACTGATTCTACAGTTGTGGGCAAAAGGAATCTCTTGATCTGCTTGATGGCTGCTCGGAAAGAGGCGTTGACGGCCCAGAACATCAAGGCAAGTTAGAAAGCAGCTAGGTTGTATCAGTGGCTTGGCCACTGATGAGCCCATTGCTCTTAGAAAATTCAAACCAAGCCACTAGGCCCCAAAAAGCGGACTCGATAGCGTTGCCAGAACCTAGTTCAATAGATAAGCAGGTTAGTCAAGCCAGTAGGCTTGTTATTCAGACCCCTAAGAAGAGGTCTGACTTACACGGCCACTTGGCTATCTAACTACCCGAGATCCAACACCAATAGCTCGTCGGTATCTATCCCGCAAGGTTGAAAAAGCCTTTGACAACAAGGACTTTGAAATCGCTAAGATGCGGTATGAAATTCAGGCTCTAAGAGCCCAGCTTGAGAATACCCGGCCCGTAAGAGAAGGAAGGTGGTTTTGGACCCGAATACCAAGTTCGCTTCAACCGACCAAGTCCACCAGGCCCAAATCGAGGCCGGCCGTATTGAGGGTAGTCTAGATGAAGAGAGCGGGTCCGAAAGTGGTAATAAAAGTGATAGTTCAGTGGGTTCCTGTATAGTAGTCCGGGCAAAGAAGAGGAGATAGATAGGTGTTAGTTTTGGTGTGGGTCTTGAATCCTGGACCGGATCTGGGGTGGACCGGAAGTGGGCCCCCCGACTTATCTTCAAGGTTAGACTGGTATTAGTAAACTCGTTAACTAAAAGCTGGGTTGGACTAGAGACAAGAAAAAGAGTGGCAGTAACAAGAGTTAGACGGAGAGAAACTGTCTACGCTGCGTTACGGGCAGTACTTATAGATGGGCATCTGGTTCTCTTAGTTTTCATTCAGCGATACCATTCTGCAGGGTAATTATGGCTACGGAAGGTATGTAGAGGGAGTCCGTTTATACGGCCGGCAAGTGTTGACCTAAGGAAACTTATCTAAGACAAAAAGTAAATATCCCTTATAAGCAGTGCATTATAATCAGCAGCCCTCTGTTTACTTCAGGGGTTGGCTCTATCGTACTTAGCAACTGCGTTGCTCACATTCGTGGAAGTCCATAACTATGGGAAAGCAACTCTGCTATGTGGCCTCTTAATTATCGCACACTTCTGCTTATGTTCCTGGCCTTATTTCGGCTGCCGATCTAAGCCAATAAGAAGAAAAGCACAATTGGTTGTCGCCAATGAGTATGAAGATCTGGTACCGGCTATCATCAGAATGATGCGCACCGTAGCTTTCGGCTTTACATGCTGCTTCCACAAGGTCGAATTCAAACCTTCAGAAAAGCAAGAGGAGCAAACGCCGCTACAATTTGTAGCCCCCATCGGTCGGTGAAACGATACCTGTCCGTATACGTATGTCTATACATGATGAATACAGGATGCAGCTATCAACTGCTCGCCTCGTACTTGTGGCAGGGAGTTTTATACCGTCAAGCCCCTCACAACAGCCACCTCCTCCTCCAGAGGTAAGACATCCGGCAGGGGCCCCAACGGAGTGATGGACAGGGGGTTAATCTGAGTGTGGGATTTCGTATAGTGGTTCTTGATGTGCAGGAAGTTGGTTGTGTCGCGGAAGGCCGGGACAGTCCAATACAGGTAGCGCATCCACCTGTGCAAGGCCGGATAGCCCGAGCGGATATCGCGAATGTTACATTTGAAGTGTTGTACGTAGACGGGCTGTCTGTTGTCAGCATCTCTGCTAGCTTTGGGTAAGTGGGGGCGATGGGCGGGAAAAAAAAAAGGCTTACGTCGAATCGAATAATGGTGACGAACCTGACGATGGGTTAACATCTGCTTTGAACTAAAGGGAGGACGGCCAGGGCACTTGCAATCGAATGTCAACCTCGGTCATCTTGTCACCAAACCAGTACGGCCCTTGGCTCGCCGTCTTGGCTAAATGCGCCTCTGCCTTGTCCAACGCATCAAACAATGCAACTACGTTCCTCTCATAGGCTTCTTGCGTCGTGGCAAACCCTGACTTGTACACGCCGTTATTGATCTTGTGGTACTGCCACTCGTGTGCCTCGTCGATCTGCTTGCGGAGAGGCTCCGGGTATAAGTCGACTTGGCGGTGCTCCTCGTCGATCAGGTCATTAAACTAGGACCTAGTCAGCATCGTACTCACCCAGGAATTGTCAAGGTGGGTTGCTACCTCGGTCCCAAGCATCCTCAGAATTTCACTGCTCTCGTTATTCACAATCGTCTGCGTCTTCTTGTCGTACAGTACGGGTACCGTGAATCGTCCTTCGTACGACGGATTCACCGCAAAATAAATGTCCCGCAAGTGGGTGAAGCCCTCATGGCCTGGTACGGGGTCAGGGACAACATTTTCACCAGCCGCATCGGTATCTTCAGAAGTCGGAAATCGCCAGCCTAGTGTCATGTTAGGTCCGTCATATGAGCCCTCTATCTGGGACGCTCACCCTTCGAGCCCATGTGCCAGTGCACAACCGAGTACGATATGATATCCTCCAGGCCCTTGAGCTTGCGCACGATGAGGGTGCGGTTCGCCTACGCTTGTCAGTCCTCTGAATCGTGTTACATCTAACAAGCGGACTACTGACCCATGGACAAGCGTAGCTCACATACAAATCTGCCCAACAATGTTAGTCATGTGTTTCTCGTTCAGGCAGTCTCGAGATGGGTTTCAGGAGCAATAGGACGGATTTGACGTACGATATCTGCCTTTTTCGGGCGGGTACTGGGCGCTCTTCTCACGCGATATCCAGTTCCGGAAGGAGCTCTGCTGGCGTTTGAACTCCCCCGTTGTGTCGCCGGGCTTGACCCAATCTGTGATCTTGTTGCCCTCGGACGACGCGGCAGGGGTGTCCTTGGTAGCCTGGAGTGACACCGTTAGCAGATGGCGTCTGTGGAATTGGGTCCCCTTTCACAGTAGAACTAAGGACCACGGCATCGGAGCGTCACAATTACCATAGTTCTGACTGTGGTTCGTAAAAGTAAGTTTGGGGTCACCGGCACGAGTTGTGCTCGTCGGTTGTCTGCCTGACGTGAGAGCTTGCGCGACTGAAAACGGAGTGGAGCGATGCTACTTGGGGATGGTTTCCGGCGGACAAGCAGGAGTGCACCTCTCCGTAAATTCATGAACAAAGGTGAAGTGCAGTTTCACCGTATGTGAGCATAGCAGCCCGACCAGACACTAATTAATATATCGTTATTGTCAGAAAGAATGTGGGTGCTACAAAAAGTATTACCGAGAAAACTAGTGGAAACCCCCGCTATTTGTAAGCTTCCCAAGGAAATTGTTTAATCTTCAGTCATCGTCCTCTCCCCTCGGAACACGGCTATCTGGCAAACAGTGACGTCATCAGCAACCCAGCAGACTAACCGAAGGCCTTTTTTACCTCAGCATACTATGCTAGGAATCCGTTCAGCAGGATGGTCTCGCCCTCACTCCGCTTCCCTTGCCTCTGGGGTCGACGCGTGTTGATGTTAAACTTGCTTTGTCAGTTAATCCCGATAATCGGCGTCGACATCCTGTAGCACCAGCACTTCGTGATTGATACACCCAACTGAGAAGTGAAACAACGTCTGACGCATAATTCTATTCGAACGCAGTCGGAACACACCCGTCCTACTCGTCCTTCTCGTCCTCCATCTCAATCTCAGTCGACGTCCGAGTCCACATACACATCCTTTTCCAGTTCTATCTCCTCTTTCCCTTCCTTTACCCGTTTTTTATTCTCCTCTTCCAGTTCCTTTGACTTCCTGATTCCCTCTTCGATTGCTTCCTCTTCCGAATCTCCTTCATCTACAAGACCCAAGTTCAACTTGATGAACGGTGCATCGACGTCCTCCTTATTGGCATCTTCCACGACAGCCTCAACTAACAACTGCTTCCGATGCGCCGGGATGGACTTCTTGGGCATTGCCCCGATCAGCTGTCGCAACGTCTTCTGCCGCTTCTGCAGTCTCGTGGCCTTGGGGTGAAATTTCGCATACATGATGGCGTTGTCAAACAATACCAACGAGAACTTGAGGCCGTGGTCCTTGAAGAGTTTGTACCTCAACCTTTTTAGTTTCATGTCGGGGTAATCGATCCGATCCCAGATCCGGTCCACAGTCACCTTGCCCTTTAGGCCCTCGTACTCAACCTTGGGGCTGGCGATCGGCTCGCTGAAGCCGAAGAAGGGCAGCGCCAAGTTGACGAATCCATTCTTATACTGCTCAATGTCCTTCTTGCCGTCAATGATCTTGTACAGCTCCAAGACGACCAGGCCTGTAACCAGGGCTGTGGTAGTGGCAATGGCCGGGATGATGTTTCCGGCGACGAACTTGGTCTTGTGTCGGTCTGCCGCTGGGATCTTGTAGTTCTCGGCACGCAAGTTGCTGGCAGCTGTAATGAAGTCGATGTGGAAGTTGGTGTCATCATCTTTCTCAAACTCGACCGGCGTGAGCTTGAAGCCAGCCAGGGACTTGGGATCTGGCAATTTGTTTACAAGGTTCTGCAGCTCTTCGCCGTCGTTGAATGCACTTCGGCCAGCGTTCGGGTCCTGAACAACGTTAGTCACTAGCGCATTCACGATGCTCACAGACACCTACAGGATCATTATCATTGGCCTTGATCTTGACATTGGGGTCCGGCGAGAAGTCTGGAATAATCATAGCATCTAAGGCTCGGATGTAATCTTGCTTGGTCTTCCCCTTGAGGTTGATGTTGTAGTTGAAGGCGTGCAGGTTCGTCGCGGCCTCAATGAAGGCGAAGTGCGTAGGGTTCTCAACGTCAAATTTGATTGGGTCAGGAGCGCGCTTTGGCCCCGACCAGAAAGGTGCTCCGGTGGATGTTCCTTCGTCCTTGGGAAATAGGAAGAGCAGTTGCTGGATGGCATTGTTGTAGTGCTTCTCAAAGAGCATGCGGGCCCACTGGACGCAGTCCTCAAAACCAAGTGCGCGCTCATTCTTAAGATAGTCGACAAGCATCTCGAGTGTTCCCTTCTTGTCGCCATTGTCCTCCATCATCATCTTGAGGTAGTTGGGTTGAGTGAGGTAGAGGTTCGCCGTCTGGGCGGGTGTAACGAAGGAGCTCTCGAACAACTCACGCGCCCATGCAATCGTGTGCTCGATCCTATTTGGGAAGCTTCGGAGTGTGCACATGGGGATGGACCGCTCCGGAGGATCGTGGGTCCACGAGTATGATTCAGTGATCCGCGGGATGACCACCTGAGTATTTCCCTTTGTCCCGAGAGTGCCACTCTCAAGAAGCGGCTTGAGGAAGAAGACGCATCTCTTGTCGACGTACCGTCTCGCCTCAATGTTGTCCAGAGCGTTCGTTACGCCATCCAGGTTTTCCCAGAAGTCCTCGTTGAAGATGTGCTCCGTATCTTCGCTTATACGGTCTGTGAGGACTATGATGCGACCCTCTAGCTCAGGGTTCATAGTCTGCGCTGCCTTTGCTGCACAATCGCTCTTCATCTGGCCCACGTCCTTTGGCCGGAAAAGGAACTGTCTGTTGAGGTTGCTCTTTTCAATCCGATCCATATCAGTCACCGTGATCTGGCCCCTAGGACCAGTGCCGAGGCCGATCATAGCCCAGTTCTTGAGCATTTCACAGCCAATCGCGCCGGCGCCGACGAGAAACTGTCTCATGTTTGCGATCTTGTCCTGGAACCCCCGGCCAAAAACTGCGATCTGGCCGTCATAGCGGCAACCCTCGGGTTTGCACAGTTCTTTGGAGCGGGCAGAGTCTGTCGGAAGTGACTCAAGGGAGTCAAAATACATGAACTGTTTCACAGGATGGAACTTGCCCGAGACGGCCTTGAGCACCTCTTGTGCAGTGATACCGCCAAAGAAGGCCGCCATCGGGCTGAGGTCACCCATCGCTTGATAACTGAGCTCCTGCAGTAGCTTCTCGTCAAACTCGACCTCGATACCTTCAGCCTTTGCGAACGCCTTGGCAGAGTTGACAATCACAAGTGCATCATCCTCGTTCATCGGCCTGGGGAGGCGGCCTTGGGCCTGTGCAAATGCGTGAAGAGCCTGAAAGCCGATGTGAAGCTGCTGCGGGCGGTCGAACTTGGCAAAATCAGAAATGACAAACTCGGGGTCCTTCATGGCAGCAGAGATGCTCTTGAAGTCAACAAACTTGGGCATCTTGACTTGCTGGTACAGACCCCCGCGCTTGTATTGACCAAGGCCGGATACATCGCCGATGGAGAATGTATATGGGCCCTTCACTGTGACCTTCCGGGGCTCGCAGCCATTGAGAGCTTCCATGCCCTCAACTTCGGAAAACGTGACGTAGTCCCCATCCTCGAGTCCGTGCCGTGTCTCGTCGAGTGCGGAGACGATGCCCTCCTCGTCAATGCCAGCAACAATACCGTTGACTGGGTTCTCACCGTTCGCATCGAAGACGGTGAAGTTCTCGCCAAAATCGCAGAACACGAACCCAAAAAGACCAAAAGTATCAGCGACGATGACGTATATGCCCTTCTGGTGGCAATAATCGCCGATGGCGAGTTGGAGGTGTAAGGGTGTATTTGTGAGGACGACGACCTGGTACTTGTCGAACTGTGACAAGTTCTCGCCAAGGCTACATCGAAACATGGGTCAGCTCAAGCTTGGTACCGAGTTGGGCACGTTTAGCATACTTCGTAGAGCTGTGGATGTGGACCGGAGTGTACGCATTCAGCTCGGCGACACGCGGAGCAGTGGCCTGGTCGCGCGGCTTTCCAACATCCTCCAGGCGGAGGAAGAACTGGGATGAAAGATCTGCCTTGTTGACCGGGGCGGGATCGTGGAGCGAAAGGCTCTTGACACCAGCAAGGGCGACATTCTTGGCAATCTCAGCACCAAGGCCCTTGAGCCCGACAATTAGCACGTTGGAAGCGCTCATGCGCTTCATTGCCTCATGACCAAGCACATAGAGCTGGCGGCTGTAGAGAGACTCGTCGATTTCGGTCGATCCAACGACGGACTCGTCGACCTGCATCCGGGTCACGAGGTCGACCCCATCGGGGTGCTTCGTGTCCTGTGGTGCATGGTCAGAGTTAGGAGAGCAGATTCGAGCGGATGCGTAAGGCTGCCTTCAAAGCCAAGCCGAGGAAGTGCAGAGCATGACGGGCACACAACTCACCGTCATGGTTCGTTTGAGGGAAATAGGTAAATCCCCGTCAGAAACCTTTCGCTTCCCCAGTTTGGCTGATGTAGGATCGATCACAGTGTCTAGAATCTTGGAGTTGAATGCACAAGTTGGAACCGTATGCGATTTCTCGGGACAAAATGGGGGAGGAGGGGAATTTGGAAGTTTTGAAGTCAGCCCGCCACCATGCAGCTGCGGGGAAGGGGGGTGGGTGGGGAGCAAGGTTCCAGTAATCAAGAGAGCGGGGCTTGCTGGCGTCACAGGAGTATTTGTACTGCACAGTACACGGCAGTCTTTGATATCAAGATGTGAAATCAGGGTTTCTGTTGGCCCGTTGGTTGGAAGATGCCAGCTTGGTCGAAAAAAAACACTCTGAGTGCAAGATGTCATGCACGGAAGCCCGGTCATGATTTGTAAACATGCTGAAACCCAGGCAATCGCCCCTGGCTGCCTGGCGGGGCTTCGCTTATCTATCGCTTCAAGTACCGTTGCATATCATTTTGGTGGGAAGGAACATTCCAGCTTTGCTTCTAGGCTTCCCGTCTTCCGCACGGCCAAACTCACACGTGCTTGCCACTACCACCCGACAAGAATGAAAGTATGACTAACTCGGGGCGGTGTGTATGCAGCCGCACCTTACACTTCTACGGATTTCTCACGGTCGTGAAAACTTCAAGTCCGAGTTCATCACTTGGTTCCTGAGATACCAGGTGTCTTCAGGGCGCCCCTGTTTATTGTTCCAGCATTTCCGGACCAGCAATCCAGCACGCAGGCGTCCTTCGCACCGTCGTGGTATGGGATTGCCTGTCCCTCTTCCCCGTAGACCCGACCGTAACACGGTGCGCGAAGCATGGCACAACATCGGACAAAGCCTGCTGCTGTTATTGTGATTGTTGTTGACCCTGGAACTTCCTGTGGTTTGACCAGGAGAGGAGTAGTAAACACCCAGTGCTTTTTTGACAAACAAGCCCAACCGTCTACCCAAGAACCCCAGACGACTCTGCCCCGTATTTCCAACACGGCTACCTAGGAATAAACAGAAGCATTTATTTAACACCTTTGAGATGCACGTCACTGTGACCCTCGAAATATCAGAACCAGGTTGCAGTGAATCGGAGCCCACCCGGATGGGAGACACATACAAAATCAGATCCGCATTAGGCGGGATGTGGCCACGGAAGCCCCTGGATCGATGTCAGTCACCAGGTCTGCTGGCTGCCGGCTGGTGCATGCTTACTTCTCTCCGT
The DNA here is from genome assembly GCA_022530565.1 of Madurella mycetomatis. Taxonomy (NCBI): domain Eukaryota; kingdom Fungi; phylum Ascomycota; class Sordariomycetes; order Sordariales; genus Madurella; species Madurella mycetomatis. The sequence continues at coordinate 4,138,067 of JAJTVB010000003.1, read as the reverse complement.
AGCCGTAGTCACTATTTGGCGAAATATTGGTCAGGGAGGCCAGTTCAGACGACAAACCAGCGGCCCAACTCACCTAGTGATATCAAGAGTAGCTTTCTCGCCGACCTTCATGTCTAAGACGGCTTCTTCCCAGCCTGGAGAGCATGAGATGCTTGTCATCCGGGAGGCATGATGCTTGCGGCTTACCCCTAATGAGCTTTCCAACCCCAATCTCGATTTCGAAGTCTGCTTGATCGGAAGATGCGTCAAACCTGTGGCGGAAGAATCTTGTCAGAGGAGGTAGTCATGGATGTGGGGCACCAGATCCGGTACAGATCCTAACTTTTGACCCTTGTTGCCTGGTTTACTTGTATCCTTGAGCCAGCCGGTGTACGCAATCCTGACTATCTTTCCCTTGGTGGGCTGTGGCCCGGTGCCCTCAACGTGGGTTGTTCTTGTCACACCCATTATCAGGCCGTGTCCACTGCTCTGGGACTGAAGTACTGCAGTGAGACGTCGGTAATCTTCCTTGCTGGCTACTGGGAAGAGGTAGGGAGAGGTAGGGGGAGGAGAGGGGCGGAGAAGAGAGCAAAATATTTCTAGAAGAGATGTGATGAAGTTGAGCACAGGCCGAGGTAGTTTACCGCAGGTCAAGGCAGCGCTGGCGAAATGACATGAGGATTTGAGCAAGTGAAAGCATCCGGAGGCAGGGGGGACACAGTTGTACTTTGGCAGTCTCTATATACGTCCCAAGGGGGCGTTGGGTCAACAAAGTTGCCCCTTGTATGATGACCCTGTCTTCATTCTGAGAAGGTAAACTACTGTAAGTACCTATACCTGTATTTCGGTTCCCGGGGCTCATATGCGGAGCTGTACTCATACAAGCAGTGAGCGGAGTGTCAGGCGCAAGAAAGACGGACTGATGTCGGTGCAGATCAACTTCCATGCCGGGCGAGATTTCACAATCCAGCCCAGCCCAGCCTCTAATCTTAGCTTCTTAGCTCGGGGTTACTTGGAGCGAGCTTACACGATGATGGCGGTGGCCGTTAAGTGAGTGGTCGGCGATGCAAGAGACCCCGGTCCCGGTTGGCTGCAGCATGCAGCGTGCAGCGTCGTTGCGCAGGGCAAGATCTGGTGTCCGCGGGGTGAGCCGTGGGGTTCGATTTTGAGAATGCGAAGTTTCCCAGGGGACCCCTGCTGTGGTCCTTCCACTCTCCCACGAACCAATCCACCGCCGCAGTCTGGCCGACTCGACAACCGTCCAACACCACTGATCTGATGCAGTTTGCAGCTGTCTGCCGAGCAGGTTGCGTGCGCTAGCCTTTCCTTCCCGCTCGCGGCAACCACGAATACCTACCCGCATGACGTTGCGGGACAGCGTTAGGGGCTGCTGGCGTTGCTTCTCACGGATGCCGAGGCGTTGCCGAATCGCACCATCCTTGAGCTTCTGGCCTTTCAGCCCAATGATGGAGGGAAATGGACGGGATCAGGTCTCGACTACCCGCGGCTGATGGAACGTCCTGACCCGCCGGTGCCAAGAGTTGTCTTCCGTGGCCGTCTCTGACACTATCGTATTGAAACCTGAGACAAGATTGACGGCCTAGCGGAGGTAAACGATGTACAGTACAATACATGGCAGACAGACACGCAGCAAACACCGAAAAAAGGTAGATGGGCCATAGTTAGGCGCGGAATACTGGGCGCATCGACCCAAAAGCGGGTGCCATTCCTCTGTCACACGAGACTAGGGCCTCCGAGCATGCATGTGTCCCGCATGCGAACCCGGCTCGTCACGACCACTTGGGACCGCCGGGGAAGAGAGCATGAGACGCCTTATTGCTTGCTCAGCTCGCCACGACCGATGCTTCGTGGCTCGTCAGTGGCATAACTGTCTAGAGGCTCCAGGATATCTGACTCGGTCTGCTGCTGCCTCGCTTTTATTTCCTGTCGGAAAGCAGAAGCGCACAGCATCGGCATCGGGATACCAGTACGAGCCGGCCGTAGAGCTCTAAGGGATTTCCAACGTCGGAAGTGGAATATGTCACCGCGGTTGATGACATGTCGTGTCTTCGATCAGCGCAGCCTTACTACTGCAGTTTCCGTCACCCCTGCAACAGGCACTGAGCGGGATGCCAGATAGATTGGTATGAGTGGGCGCGCGCCTTGCGCAAGGTGCGATGCTACTTGCCCCCCACGCTTCCGAGTTCTTCGGGATGACCATGTTGGGTTGAGTCTTCGTCGTTCTATTTCCCGTTTCTGCCATGGCACCTTGTCGTCTCCCCTCCCAACGCTCTCGCCGTGTCTAGCCTCTCCGGCGCATCCCGCATGTGGCGTAGTCGAGACTGCCTCTCGACCGAGCTAGGCGCCACTACTACGAGCAACTCGTCGGCAACCCCGCTTGCGTGGTATGTCTCCATGTCCGAGAACATCGCCATCACTGCGAGCCACGAAAACTATTCACCGCCTGCCGAACCTCGTTATGCCCAGGGACGAGAGGCGGTTAACAATGACAGCCGAGCGAAGCCTTACGCCGCCATTGGATCTCCGGCCGGCATCGAGATCCGGCGCCAGATGACGGGAAACACGTGGAGCCACCCGGTTGGGCGAGCCGTACATATCACAAGGCCCAGCGAACTGTAGCAGATCCCAGCATCGCGATCTTGCACGACGGCCGGGTTGATCGCGCTGCAGTGATGGCGCGGAGGCATAGGATGGACTCCGATTGCACGCAAGAGGACGGAACTTCCCAGCTGTCTGCTTCCTCACTCGCACTGTACAACACAAATTCTCTGGCAAGAGACCTGTGGGCAGATGTGGGTTGCCTGATATGCAATCGCCGTCACAACAGCGCCCAAAAGCTGCCCAATGACTTTCGGGCGTTGGCGAGATGAACGAGATACACAGCTTGCGTAGTGCGCATTGGAACACGAGCTCGCGTCCAATCAACGGGGCCATTGTGTTAAACTCTGAAGGCGCAACGTGGGGTAGGTGGGTAGACAAGATGGAGTGGCAGGCCGCAGTATGTCGTGACCCGGGTTGCCGATGATTCATCTCAACATAAGAGAAACCTTTGAAACAGAAATTTGGGGCCCCGGGCCCGACCAAGATGACCCGGCTCGACAGACAGCCTGGAACACCTGGCTCAGAGACCGAGGTTGCCGTACTTGGGACGAGACCGGCCAGCTTTGGCGCAAAGTACGTGTAGCTCAGCTCGCAGCTCGCAGCTCGCAACTCTTTTCCATCCCGCGATACCCCTCAATTTTCACAATGCAGGGTTATCGTGTGAAGAAACACACAGGTCCACTCAATAGGCACGCCCATCACTTGAGGGCTATAGTATCGAAAAGCGTGAAGCCGACCTAGCCGGGAAGCGCACGGGAACCCTCAAACATGTCGCACACCCATTTCCTCGCTCCGTGCCGCAGGTCAATCATGTCGTCCAGTCTCCCGTGCCGCGACCCTTGCCGGTAGGCCGATATGAGGCTTGAAACGAAACAGAAGGAGGGCGAAGCCCGCTGTGAGCTTAGTGCATGTGGCTTATTTGGCTTCTACGCCGGATAAAAGAAGAGGGCAAACAAATAAGTTTTGGAACGGGAAGGGTGCGCACTGGCCGCTCACGTACTCATCTGCCATGATAACTACGGAAGACAACGGGGAAATAGAGTGACAATAATCAAGGGATCAATTGGTTGGGAAGAAAGGCACCCTGCGAGCCATCACTGAAGCTTTGATACACCCAAGATTTGTGCAGCCTCCCGGGCAGTGCAATCTCTCCTAGCACAGGCGCATCTCATGCACCTCACCCCTCACACTCCGCCTGCAGAAAACCAACCACTCACCACCAAGCAGTAACCGGATGCTCACCGCACACGACCAATCCCTACGTGATCCAAAGGATCCTGCGATCGATCCATTAGCGCCAACGGCACCAATAAATTGTCCCAATGTCAGCCAAGTTGGAGGTTGGCTATCCGTTCCTGCAGCTGGGCAGCTGCGGCTCGACTGCACACTATCCACAATGCACTGCGGTCCCTGCTGCAGGAACACGCTACCTACCCGCTGGTAGTCAATAATCTGCCAAATAAAAGCCCACCTTTCCAGTCAAACGGTCGCTGGCCGCCCCAACTATCGCCGGGGCTTGTTGGGCGATTGTTCATTACAGCAGGCGCGAATCAAATCACACACAAGACATCCACCACAATAATGTTTGTTGGTACGTGGCTGGTGGGGGGAGGCAACGGTTGGAATGCGTCACGAAATGGCCCCATCGCTTTCTCACACCACTTATCCACTCTTACCTCAACTCGCACTCTCGACCTTGGCTGATTGGGAACGGAAAGAAGCGGAAGGATGCGTGGCGCTCTCTCTTGGTGCCTGGTACTTTGGCCTGAAACAGAAAAGAAAAAGAAAAAAAAGAAGAAAAAAAGTTCCGATGAGTAAGGTAAGAATGACGCAGCCTTGCGGCGACAGTGTGCAGCACGTGAGAACGCCGTTTCTGGGGCTTGGTGGCCTTCGCCATTTTTATGGGAAGGCGAGAGTGTAGGCTCACATCAGTGGGCCCGAGTAACGCCGGTTATCATCTACTGTGCTCGCCTCTCTGCCTTGCAGGGCTGCTGCGGCGGCTGCTGGTCTCCAATGCTCGAGCGACGAGGATACCTCAGGATCGTGGCTTTGCTTGTGCTCCACAGAATCGCGATCTAGAATGACGACATCCCGTTGATCGTCGTAGGGCGGGGGGGATGGCCTGCGGTGGAGGCTTTGCTAAAAACCGTGCATAGCGGCGCTCTCGGCGCTGCGTGGATGCGGGCTCTGAGACATGAGTTCGTGCACTGGATTCGCTTGCGTTGCTGAATTCGTTGGCCCTATGGATTGCGACAGTTCGCCGTTGTTCTGTCCTCGGGCTGGATCTAAGGCAACAAAACAACAGCCTGGTTTTGGTCCATTTCTCAGTGGCGCGCTCGATGGGGCAACCTCGCTGCCGTCGTCCTGGGACAGACCGATATGTGCGGTGTGCCACTTGTGCGGCTGATGCCCCGAGGAGTTCAATTTCTCCGAGGTCCTTGCCTAAGATAATATCCAGTTCCTGGCACATCCAGACTCGACGTAGTTCTAGGACCTGCTTGGGTGCTGCGTGATGGTGGGTGTCTGGGAAAATTGGGTCAATGGTTAAGGCCGTGCCGTCCGTTGAAACTGGATTGTGTGCGTTTCGAAACGAGAAGCCCCTACCTACCGTCCCGAATCATTCAAGCCTGCCAGATTGCGCGGCCGTGCTATAAGATACTCGACGGCATATGCGTCCCCAAGCTATAGCTTGTAAGGCCAGGAATTACCACTTTGATTAACTTACATTTCGGTTCATCAGCGGAACCACAGACATTGGGCGTTTGTTTAATGGTGTCCACCTCTTTGTCCATTTCGCACCCGAGTCCAGATCGGGCTACTGTTATTGGGGGGTGGCACTGTACTCTTCTGGCGCCGAGCACACCACCGCCCTCACCAGTGAGCAGCCAACGGCTGTGCCAGCGTGCGGCGTGAAGCTGAGAGGCTCTCGTGCAGTGCCAGGGTTTTGTTGCCAGCTGTCCGTGACATCCCGTCGATAGTGTTGAGTACGTCAGCTCACTGCGTCTTCGCTACTGCACCATGAGCACTCGTCGGGTAAGAATACGATTGTCCGTCACCCGGTGTCTCTTGGCGGGTGGTGCCGTGGGCAGGGTGGTCTAGGGCACATTGACTCGGAAAATGGGATCAGCATCTGTTCCCTGGCAAGTACAGCTTGGAGTTACCAGTGCGGCAGAGCCTTAATACGCGTCGGCCAGCTTTTATATCTCTCCCACCGCTGTCTTTCACAGTTTCTCTGCACTGAGAGCGCCGTCCCGCCCTGGGGAGAATTGCTCGTATGCAAGCTCAAGATTGATTTGCAGGGTTCCGGTGCAAGGTTAATTGAGCAAAAATTGCTAGTGGTGGGGCAAATCCTCCAACCCAACCAACCACAGGGCCTTGTTTCTTCCTTGGCCAGCCCCCAGCGTGCTCGCCCTTAATATCAGCCTAGGAAGTTTCGAATACCTAAGTTGGGGGGTCCTTTTGCTGTGAGAAACCGCAGATGACTCCATCGGAAGAGGTACCGAGGACACTAGCGCCCCATTTTTAGTCCCGGACTATGCGCCACCGTCCATTCTTCTCCAAAGCACTTGCCCCTTTGGACAGAACCGTAACTGTCTACGGGCATCCGCTCCTGCATGGCCGTGGTGGGGTGTAGCAAAAGTGGTGCCTGGGGAGCCCTTCTCCTGCTTACGCCCACAGGGCCAGTCCATCTCGGGCCTCAGCTCTCAGGAACCTCGCTGTTCAATTGATCATCCCGAGGTGCTCTTGGCAGAGTACTGAGTTATTCCTTGGGGAAAGTGAGACGTAGGGTCTATCGGCTACTTGATTGTCCGGCCCTCGTTTTACCTGACCCGGCTCCAAGTCCCGGGCGTCCGATGGAATCGCCGTCACCGTACACGAAGCTCCGTTTCGGAGGTTAGGCAATAAAGTACTATGGCGCATATTGGACCCACCGGTACCTCCTGCTCAGCGGACCCCACCAGCCCCCAGAACTCCAAGCGCGTGGACGTGGGTGCCCTGGCTGGTGTAATCTTCCCACTGCTACCCTCTTGCACCTCGCTCTCGCAACCCTTGCAGCGCTCCGCCCCAGAGCCCTTCCCTTCCAAACCAATCCCCCCCTTCCAACCCCTTGTTGTTTCCTCCGCATCCCTTTGGGGCATTCTGCGCTTGCTTTCGTTCGTTCCGTTCTCTCAAGCCTCCCTTTTCCCTTCGCTTCGCTCGACATCGCATCCCCGGCGACTTTTCTTTTTCGACGACGTCGTTCCGCTTCGGCAATCCCGCGATCAGTCGACCGCCAGCGCACTCCCGTCGTCCGATCTTCGCAACCTGGAAGAAGGACCCCCCGGAGGCCAATCGCGATCCCGATGCCCGCCCTGTCATGACCCGTGAACGCGAGTTTCCGACGCCACGAAGGTGAAGCACCGCTTTTCGCAAATATCACCATAATCCGACGATTCTCGTCGCGCCGCTCTTTTGTACACAACCGAAAACCATCAGTCTTTGCTTTTTGAGGGAACTCGGCTTCGCGTTCCCTCGAGTATTCAATTGTGAGTTGGGGTTTGACGGGCTGCGGTGAGGACATTTTCAGGGCACCTCGACCATCGGTGCGACCTGCGCGGAGACCCGCCTAGCCGAGTCCCCATTGCGCCTGGCCAACTTCTACCGTGTTTAGGCCGATCGTGCGGATCATTCATGCGCCCGATCCGGAACCGCGGCGTTGAATTGGGCTTTGCTAACCCGACCATGAACAGACAGACCACACTCGTTGATATATATATTGTCAAGTACGCTCGTTACAGTATTTCCTGACAAGTGAGTACCACCTTGTCACGGCCGCCCTTGCGGCGCTGACAATCGCATTGTTTTGGTGTCGGCAGGTCTCAACTCTCGTGATCCGCCTCTCCGGCCGGCAATCTCAATTCGATCACAAAACACCTCTTAGAGCGCATGATCGAACAGGCATAGAGGGGTAGGATGAGAACAGTTTCAGTTTTGGCCGCCGCATTGGTGGCAGTCTCGTCGGCGGTGGCTAGTCAGGAAGCAAGCAGGCCGAAGTTTTACTTTCCTCGCCATGTCAAACGGCAATTCACCAATTCAACGATAACCTCGCAGGATCCTCTGTCGCCGAGCTCGACGTCATCGGAAACAACCAGACGCCAATCGAGTGCGGAATCAGACTCGTCCAGTGATACCGGGGTAACAACTATTGTCATTTCGAGCACGATTTATGTTACACCCCCGCCTGCGACCCCGACTCCTGACAGCTCGTCGAGCGAGAGTTCATCCTCCAGCGAGAGCTCGTCAGGCGAGGATTCATCGTCCAGTGAGAACCCATCGTCTAGCGAGCGCCCATCGTTCAGCGAGCGCCCATCGTTCAGCGAGCGCCCATCGTTCAGCGAGCGCCCGTCGTCCAGCGAGCGCCCGTCGTCCAGCGAGAGTCTGTCCAGCGAAGATTCCTCATCCAGCGGCAGCTCGTCAGCGGGCGAGACCGTGTCGCCCAGCGAAAGCTTGCCTAGCAGCAGCTCGCCTAGCAGCGGCTCGCCTAGCAGCGGCTCTCCAACAGACACCTTTACCCAGCCCCCAACTTCGAGTGACCCTGAGCTCTTGTCCTCGTCAACCCCGGCGCCTCTACCTAGCACCAACAGCACCGGCAGCACTAGCACCGTAACAATACCGTTGGAGGAATCGTCGGCCCCTATCGGACCGTCGAGCTCGTCACTGGAAGAAGCAGATCCACCTCCCACGAGCACGTCGGAGATTCTTCTTGCTCCTACTGGCATTGTCACGACAACCTCGATAAGTGCAGTCGAGACGAGCACAACCGAGGCTGGAAATCTGATCAGCTCTATCCTAAGCGATGCCAATTCTCTTATTTCGAGTATTCTTGATCCGCTAGAGAACAGTACTTCGGCCGCTCCCACACCAACAGGTATCACCGGACCAGGCACGGGGACATCGGCGACTCTGACAGAGACTCTGACTGAGACTCCGACTGAGACTCCGACCGAGACGCCGACGGTAACTGACCCGCCTCCGCCGATCACCTCTTCTACGACGGATGTTCCAGTCACGAATACCACCTCGACCATTGACTCAGAGGGCGACACTTCACTACCGCCACCCATCACAACATCAACAGTTGTTGATGATGGCACAACTACAACTACGACTTCCGAGGATCCGGTCATCACTACGTCGATTGTCTCCCTCAACACAACGAGTTCGGCTCAAAATGTCACCGTGCCGCCCGTGACAACGTCGACGCTGCCGCCTACCGTTATTCCTACCCTGCGTACCTCTACTAGCAGTAGCAGCAGCAGTCGTACCGGGCCCGGCGTTACTAGCATCCCGCCTATCACCACCGTTACAAACTCGCAACCGTGGTTCCCCACGACGATCGTTGTGGACCCGAGCTCAACCTCTGCTGACGGGCTAGCGCCGACAACGGCTACTGGCATTCCCACGGGATATCCCAGCGCCATTACGCCGGACAATGGGGTTGATGAACAGCCTGATGATACAACGCTGATTCAGATCGGATTCCGCGAGGGATACAACTATCCGTTCGTGGTGGACAACAACAAGGCTGCGGCGCAGCTCTTCCTGCTGCTTCCCAAGGCCTTAGCCGATGCTGCAGGATTCGATATCAACAAGGCCCAAGTGAAAAGGCTGGTGCCATTGGATACGCAGAACTCACTGGGGTACATCACCACGTGCGCCGTCGTGTCCTACCCAAACAGCATGATTGAGGCGCTGTCGATCGATATCACGTTGCCCAATTCTGCCCTGTACAACCACCAGGATCAGCTCATCTACAACCTGACCCAGCAAATCAACCCAGCTATTCCCATCACACTAGGCGCATTTCCCGACAGTGCCGGCGGCGTCGGTGGCGACACCCCTGGCGCCGGCGCACCCGGAGATAGCCCCAACAGCAATCCGTTCGGTAGCAGCAATGACGATGCGAACAGCCAGACCAGCGCGCAGAAGGGCACCACTGCCGGCATCGTCAGCGGCGCGGTTGCGGTGGCTGCAGCATACGGAGTGGTCATGTTTGTCATAGCGCGGCGATACAAGCGCAAGAAGCAGGCGCACCGGCGGGCGAGTTCCATCAGCAACCCGTCGGACATGCGGGAATCACCGAGCGGCAGCCCCGCTTTGATGGGCGGTGCTCTGCTGAGCCGTGACTTTACTGGCTACGGCGCCATGGCGGCCGGCGGACGGGACAGCCACGGCAGTGGCAGGAGCGGCATGGGCAACTCGAGCCGGACACAGTACATTTCGGCGCCCGTCGCAGCGGAGAACTCACTGGGCTGGAACTGAAGGAGACGTGCCCTTGGTCTTGCCCGGCCTTGATGACCTAGCTATTGCTACCTGACCTCTACCCGCCATGGCCACGTCGTCCTTCCTTTGTTCCTCAAGTGCCCTCCCGTTTACAATGGAAACCCGCAAAGGCCACCGCGAAGCGAAATGCCAATCATATTCTCGCTATCCATCAAAACTGATGTTGGAATCCGACATGTGTTTTATACTTCGATACCCCTCGGGCGGCTGCTTTCGCGTTCGAAATGAACCAGCAGACGTTCCGTTGTTTTTGTTTCCTTAACTTTTTTGTTTCTTTGGCAGGATCATCACAGCCAAACCTTTGCCTACCATACCATATAGACAAACCGGCACGTCCTGCCTTGTGGGAAAACCGACACTCGAATCCAAGTCATCGACATTTCTTTTCTCGGACCTGTTTTTAAATATTTTAACCTTCTTTGTTTTGATGGTTCGGACTGGTGCAACAGGGCCTTTTGTACAGCCTGGGCCCTGATTGTCGTCCGTCTCGGAGAAAATTTATTTTTTACCCTTATTACAATCGATCAATCCCCTCGCACTGTCGCAGTTCCAGTGTTTGGTACCATTGGAATCTTGCGCAGACGGCCGATCCACACCTCTTTTGTTTTCGGTTTATGGGGCCTTTGCCGTCTGGCGGTGATGGGGGTTTTTTGGTATTATTTAATTTTCCTGATTTCCTTGGTTTCTCTTGAGTGGTGGGGTTGTAGGGTGGGAGGTAGCGATGTGTTTATGAGGGAGGAGGCGGGAGGTGGGCGAGGCCTTTGAGGGATTCGAAAAGTCAAAGACATAGCTCGACCAGCTAGGGCCCAAACTATTGTCCGGGGTGGATGAGATGATCTTTTTTTTCTCCCAGAGGATTCTGCTTGAGCGACGACGACAAACGGCAAGGTGATGGTGATGATGATCAAAAGGGGAACGCTGGCTTTGGGGAAGCGTTTGGGAAACTGTGTAACGTTGTGTTCGCCGCCCTGGAGATTGGAGCCGTTGATTGCTGGCTTTGTTCTCTGGTGAATTGGTTGTTGGTTTGAGCAGATCCTGGCAAGATAGATGAAACTGAGTAGTCGACTGCTTCATGTGTCCTTTTATGCTTGGTGATTGGATGTGCTGATTGATGTTCGAGGTGATGCAACGAGACTTGGGCGGTTGATCTGAGTTCATAGACGTGCCTAGTGTGCCTAGTGTGCCGTTCAATAATGACGCGAACAATTGAATTGAGCATGCTGTCATTCGATATCAGGCTGCAAATAGTCGAGTTCTGCTCAACCTCATCGGACGACGTCAAACTGGGGATGCTCAATGAGCGACTGGTAATGTATTACAAAATTACGAGCCATAACGTTAAAGGCATTGTAACGGAAAGGATAGACAGTGCATCCCTGGACGGGCCAACCGTAGGCTGATGATCAGCTTGGGGCGCAATTTCATCTCTCACCACCCAACCCGAAGACGACTTGACGGATGATGTAGGAGCAGCATTCGACCGAACTGGCGTAGTTATTTTTTATCCTTTGACTAGGTGCGATTGATACATCATCCTCTTGCCGTCCGTCATCGAATCTGACACGGCGTCAGGCATTGGGGCGGGCAGCGGGCAGCCCCACCCACTGACGGGACTCCGGACCGCCAGCTGCGACAAGCGATTGTATAATAAACCCGGGGCCGGCGTCGCGAAGTCGCAATGTCTCTGGGTCAAGCCAGTTTCACGCGCGAAGTGCCGGGCGGGAAGGATGATGGGGAGCAGTGGCCGAATGAGAGACAGTCGGCGTCGTCCGAGGCGTCGTCATTGTCGCCAACAACCGTGGCCCCGGGGAGGAGACGACTGACTCCTGATACGGGATCTGAGGATGACGATGATGCAGAAAGCGAGGGAATTCAGAAGGATGGTGGCGAAGGGTATGAGCTCCAAGAGAGGGCATGGCAAATGTCAAATGAGGACGATATGGGGAGACAGTCTGATGATCATCTGCGATCACCAAGGCGGCGACGGCGACGGCGACAGCAACGGCAGCGGCAACTGTATACCGCCGAGGAAGAGAGATCTATCGTGAGAAAGTTCGATCGGAGGTTGGTGATCTTCATGGCCGTGCTGTATTTGTTGAGCTTTCTGGACAGGTCGAGTATGTTCTTTTCTATTTCCATCGGTGACCTTCGGGGAATGCCAGACATACTGATTTGAGTCGATAGACATTGGCAATGCCCGCATCGCCGGTATGGACGACGACCTGCAGTCCGTGCCGCCCCGCGACGACTGGTACGCGTGGGCGCTCGCTGCCTTCTACATCGCATACATTGTTTTCGAGTGGATGTCCCTGCTTTGGCGGCTTATCCCGGCGCACATCTACGTCGCCTCGCTGGTGCTTTCATGGGGGGTGATAGCCTCGCTACAGGCCATAGCTGTCAATTACCCCATGCTCATCCTTTTGCGGACGCTGCTGGGCATTGGAGAGGCAGGCTTCACGGGCGTACCGTTTTACTTGTCCTTTTTCTTTAAGCGGCACGAGCTGGCATTCAGGACGGCCATTTTTATCTCGGGTATGGCTCTGCAAGCCACCCCGTCGCCAGATTAGTAACTGACATTTCCCTAGCCGCCCCTCTAGCAACGACCTTTGCCTCGTCCCTCGCCTGGCTGATCCTCAAGCTCGCCGAATCCGGGCCCATCGCCCCCTGGCGCCTTCTCTTCCTCGTCGAGGGCTTCCCCTCCATCCTCGTCGCCGCCCTAGCATGGCACATCGTCCCGGACTCACCACAGACGGCACCCTACCTCACCGCCCGCGAGAAGAAGGTCGCCCGGCTGCGCCTGCAGCACGAGAAGAAAGCCGCCACGGCGCCCCGCCGCTCCGCCGCACGTAGCAAGCCCACATCGACGGCGCGCGACGCCCTCGCCGTCTTCTCGGACCCCGCAGCCTGGCTCACGGCGGCCATCTTCTTCCTCACCAACATGGCCTACTCGTCCATGCCCGTCTTCCTCCCCACCATCCTCCGCGCCATGGGCCACGACTCGCTCTCGGCGCAGGCCCTCGCCGCGCCGCCCTACCTGGCCGCCTTCCTCGTCGTCTTGGTCACCGCCCACGCCTCGGACGCGATGCGCGCCCGCGCCCCACTGCTGATCGGCCACGCCCTGGCGTCGGCCACCGGTTACGCCGTCCTCGCGCTGGCCGAGTCGGGCCTGCCAGGGCTGGGCCCGCTGGAGCCCGGCAGCTGGGTGAGGTACCTGGCTGTGTACCCCGCCGCCGTGGGCTTCTTCAACGTCGTGGTGCTGACCATCGCGTGGAATATCAACAACCAGCGCGGCGAGGCCCGCCAGGGCGCCGGGTTCGCGCTGCTGCAGGTCGTCGGCCAGTGCGGGCCGCTCGTGGGCACGAGGCTGTACCCTGATCGGGACGCCCCTTACTATACGCACGGAATGATGGTGTGTGCGGCAGCTATGCTTGGGGTTGCATTGTTGGCAGGGCTGTTGAGGGTGTACCTGAGAAGGGTGAATAAGAGGTGGGATGGAGAACAGGGGGGACGGGATGGAGAGGAGGGCGAGGCGCTGGTGGGCAATGCCGGTGATCTTAGGGGCTCGTCGTTTCGGTATACGCTGTGATTTACATGCATTGGTGCTACTACTTGGATTCGGATTGATTTCTAGTTTAGAACGGCCGGGAGGAGCTGGACTTGGATAATCAGGCATCTGCTACAGGTACAACTAGGCAGGCAAAATCAGCCCAAGATGAGATTTGGCTATGGTCAAGGGCGTTACGGTTCAATTCTACGTCCAATATACAATCCCTATCCAACTGCACACAACCCAATTCCCATCCACAGACTTCAACATACCATGACGAAGTGCGCGGACCCTAAAGCCGATACCAGGCCATCCTCGTCCCCTTTAAACTTGACCCCCCAAGCTCACGCCACATCAGCCAAACACGTGCCGCCATGTACTTTCAACTGTCGTGTAACCACTCCCGACTCGGTCCAAAGCAGCCTGTGTGACGAGCTGAAACAGTACCTAGGCTTTTCTCCCACACCGATTCTGTTCCATGGGGCTTCTTTCCACCTTCTTGGCCTGGGCGATCCACCCCATTAGCTGCGGGTTTGCGGATTGCTCCCCCCTTCGTTTCCACCATCACTGCTTTTTGCTTCATATTACATCCCTGTGTTTGTGTTACCATCCTCTTTGAGAATCAGACGCCACCTCCCTGCTTGTCGATTGAGAGTGACTGGTGAGCTCGAAAAAAAACGGATCGCAAAGAGTATTGTATTGTAAGCAAAAAGGACAGGCAAAGCTGGAAACGGTTCCTTGCCAGATGCAGTGAGTCGTTTACTAGATCTGCAGTACGGACTACGCAGGATCATTTAAACCATTCCAAAGCCAAGGCGGAGCTGTGATAAAATTTCTTTGGTCTAGATGCTCAGAAACAGGAAGCAGGGTTTGTGGGGATTTTGTAGACCATGTTTTAGCCAGCAACCGTTCTCAACGATTACCACCCTAAACGGCAGCATCGCCATCATTCATCTCTTCCAACAAAGAAGCCAGTGGGACAGCTAGGCTTGGAGCGCGATCTGACGGTTTCCTCCTATTGGCATTTTAGGAAAGGATACCAGATTAGGATCTAGTATCTTCGCGCCGTGAAACCCAAATTAGACCCTCTTCTCGATGATAGCTGACTGAGCGACACATGCCCGGTGAGCGCCCCAGCCCCAAGTAAGCTCCGTGTGCCGGACTTGCCGCCGGACCCCTGCTAGCTGTCTTGAGACGAGTTCCAAGTGTCTCAGCGACCTAGTGGGCTACTGTAGGAATCCGTAAATGCCCGCCCGTCCCATCCGAGTATTCCGGTACAGTGTCTAACACGACCGCGGAGGCTGGTGTTTGTGTATGTCCGCCCGAAACATTGCCGAGCCAGTTACCGCAAAAGCAAGATTCCAAGGCTGCTCAAGATCATCGTATCCCCCGGCTTGAAGTTGTGTGCCAGGCGCCGACGTAGTCATGGCTCAAACGATCTGAATCTTCCACAAGCCGTCAAAAAGCCATGCGGTAGACCATCTGAGAGGAAGCAAGAGGAGCTGGGTTGAGCTACAACATTCTGGCCCCTCGGGACCCGAACGGCGTACTGCTCTTTTCACCCCGGCCACAGCACTCCACTCACGGCGCCGCCATCTTCATCTTGACCATGGACATCTCGGTGCTCTTCGCCCATGTCCCGTCCGGCTTCTGGCGATAACACATGAGCCTGCCTTCATCGCCCACACTACCGAGAATCTGTCCATCATCGTCAAAGCCGACCCGCCACACGGGCGTCCTATGGCTGTCCAGCCTCGAGATCTCGGTAATGACATGCCTGATCTGCCCCGGCAGCCCCGTGTTTCTCCTCTCAGGGTTAGGCCTTGTCTGGTCCAGGCCCGCCCTTATCCCCGACGCGACTCCACGCCTAGGACTGTCATCCACGTCCCCCCTCCGCCTCGAAGCATGCCTCTTGACCTGCGACGTTGACCAGCCCCGCTTCGCACCGCCACCGCCACCAACACCACCGCCACCCCCCTTTCCCTTCTCATCCTCGTCTCCCTCACCACCATCATCACCGTCATCATCGTCGTCGTCGTCATCATCATCATCATCATCATCATCATCATCTCCTCCCGCCGCTTCATTAGCGGCAGGCGTATCCAGCCGAAACACCCTCACCCACCCGTCCTGGCACGCCGTCGCAATCACATCATAGCCCCGGATGTTGCCCCCGGCCCACGCCACGTCCCTCACCAAGCCCCTGTGCACGCCGCTCTTGACCTCGGCGGCGAGGTAGAAGCCCTTGACGGCGGAGGCGACGCCGAGGGCGCTGCGGACCGTGTCGCGGGTCCGGTAGACGCGCACGGCGTCCATGACGACGACGACCAGGCCGAGCGCGTCCGACGGCACGCCGGCGCGCAGCGCCGTGTAGCACACCTCGGGGTTGGGGTCGAAGCGCACGCGGAACGACGTCTCCTCGCCGCGCGCCGCCGCCCTGCCGCCGTCGGCTACCGCCGACAGCTCGTCCAGGAGCGTGAAGGTCGCGAGGTTCTCCACCCGGTCGTTCTCGTACACCGTCAGCGAGCCGTCGGCCGACACCAGCGCGAGGTACGTCGTCCGCGAGTCGTCCAGGTGCTTGAGCGAGAAGGACCGGTAGGGGCTGCGGGCGTTGCGCGTCTCAAAGGCGGGCTTGATGGCAGTGTCCGAGGTGGGGGGGATGGGGGCTGGGGAGCCGATGCCGCCGCCGCCGCCGATTGAGGATGAGGCGGGGAGGGCGGTGCCGCTGCTGCTGGTGCTGGGGTGCTGTTGGTGATGGGGGTGAGATGACGAGGAGGCGGGGTTGGCGCGCCCCGAGGGAGAGGGGATGGTGATTAGGGGGCCGTTGCGAGTGGACTCGCTGAAGCGTCGGCCGGGCGCAGCGGAGGGGTCTTCGGCCCAAAGCTTGAAGCGGCCTTCTATGCCGAGCGAGGCGAGGAGGTTGGGGTAGATGGTCGTGGGAAGCCATTGAAGCTGGTAGGGGGTGGTTGTCAGTTTGCGGAATTGGGGGAGGAGGAGTAAGAGGAAGCTTGTACCTCGAGAATCTCGCCGGCGTGGGCGCCCCAGCTGTCGCAAGAGCGCCAGATGCCATCCTTGTGGCGGTTGAAGACCCGGATCTTGCCGTCAACCGACCCCGTCGCGCACCGGTCGCCGTGTCCGTTGAACGCTACGGCCTGCACAAGATCCTGGTGCCCGTGCTTGATGATTGCATCGAACCTGGGGTGGTCGTCTACTACGGGGGGATCATTCAAGAAGACGCTCGCTTTCGACATTTTGGTCTAAAGATGGGGAGTCTGAACAGGCTGGAGGGGTTGTTTTGGTTTGCTGGCGCACGCTGACGTCGGAATTCCCCCACCGAGGGGAAGAACCCCTGTGGCCCAAGCTCCTTGCAGCGGATAAGCACCCTGGCTGCTGTAATCAGTACTGCACCTAGGGGGTCTGGGTCCATTCTTCCCTTCCATAACTCGAACGCCACCACGACTAAAACTTGCCCATGGGAAATATCAAGTGGATACGCATACACAAAATCTACAGTCGATAGGTATCTCGTCGGCTTAGGAGTGTATTAGCTCACCGCCAAGTAACGCTCCAGTTATCCTCCTTAAAAACCAGCAGCGCCAATCGATGTCTCACAAACAAGCCGAATAGCCCAAGAACCGTCTGCATCGCGGTAATCTCAGCCGCCAATCGATCCTCACGCAGTGGGCCCCTCCAGACCAGCCAGAGGTTCAGAATCGTAAAGTTACTCGTCTCGACAAATCTTCCCTCTCCGTCTAGAGTAACCTTCAGCAGGCCGAGTTGACCCAGCAGCCTCAGCCCCCATGCAACTGGCGCCTTTGGCTGCCGGTCGGGTGTCCACGGCGTGACACTCGGCTCGAGGAGGCCAGTCCGGGCATTGAAACGAGGTAGGCGATGCCTCGGACACGGCACGAGCCCAAATATCTGGGGTGTCGAGTAGAGAAAGTTGAGGATCTGCGGCACCAGCAGCAGAATCAGCGTCTTGCTGAAGTGGCCGAGGATGCTGACCACCACAAAGACCATGCCGGAGAAGTAGCAGTACGTGTCCCCGACAAACACGCGCGCCGGGTACCAGTTGTGCCAGAGCAGCGCCAACGACACGCCCAGGAAGGGGAGGAGGAAGTAGAGCGAGAACAAATGGGAGTCGGTCGCCGGGTGTGGGTACGGCGTGAGCAGGTACAGGCAGTCATTGACGACCAGCAGCAGCGCGATCACGATGGACTGCGTCACCTCGATACCGTTGATGCCCGCCAGGATGTTGATGCTGTTGGGGCCGAAGATGGCCACGCCCGCCATGTAGACGTAGTAGAGCGGCCCGAGGTTGAACAACTCGCCTAGGTATGGCTGCAACGGGATCGGGATCACAATAGACGTGACGCCGAAATCGACAAAGTAGACGACGAGGAGCGGGATCGAGGCGAATGCAGGTATGAAAAACTTGTGCCGCCAGCGGATGTCGAACAGGTCGTCGCCGATGCCGAGCAGCGAGATGGACTGGAGCGAAATGATGGCCGACAGATACGACGCGAGCTACATTCAGAGAACGTCAGCCGATCCCGCTGGGCCCCCGACCGCCAACACCAGCTCACCTTGCTATGCGGAAACCGATGCAAGAACCGGCCCTGCTGCACATGCTCGACTTGCAGCACCACATCCTTGTTCCCGCCTCCGCTCGTCGCCGCGACAATATCCTTGTAAAACGGAAACGGAATGAACACGATGATGACCAGAATGTAGACGATGGCGCAGACGCCGCCCATGCACTCAGGGATCTCCTTGCGGTGGTGCTTGCTCATGTCCACGCCCTTGAGGCCCGCCTTGATGAAGGTCGGGCCTAGCCAGCGGATCAGGGCAAAACAGGCGGCAAAGGCGAGGCCGCTGAGGGCGAGCGACGCGATGAGCGGCTCGCCATCGCCCTGGAACGTGTTTGCGAGGACGGCGACACAGGCGGCTGTGAGGGTCAGGAGGCTTAGCGTCTCGGTGCGCGACAACGTCGAGGTCAGGGCCATGGTGAGCAGGTGCTGCTCATGGTTGTCTACCGTCTGGGGGTGAATTGAGCTTCTGGACGGCGGGGTATCGTGGCCAAGTAACTGCTTGGCTCCCCCTGGCACGGCGGCGAGCTAAACGAACGAGGTGTTCTTTTCTGACAGATTTCCCGAATGACGAAATGCCCGACCGAGGCCGGTCCCTGCAGGCGCCCCAGCCCCACAGCCATTGCCCGCAGCGTTCCCGATTTGCCGTGACTTTACCAGGGGCTGGCAACCCCTGTCACAAGCCGCTCAGCCTCAGCTACAATAGAAGTATCCGACAACGAGAACTCGACTTAATTCCGCATTAGGATGCCGATGTGCCAAGGTATCCCAAGCTGCACAACTTGGCTCAGGGTACAAGATCCTATTCCTCTAGTGGCCCGCTTACTAAAGCCGGAGGGTTGACGGCGGCAATTCCGTCAGATACATACATGGATACTTCAGGAGAGCCACACCCGTAGCATTCCATGGCTGGGACAAGTATAAGTATACTTCGATGTTACCTTATCAGACTGCAGCTGTCGCTGTGCGTGATGACTCGGATGACACAGTAGCTTGGTATAGTGACGGTCCACAGACTAGCAGAGGAGATCACACAAGTACGTCTCGTTGGTATCTTGGTATCATGACATGAAATCAGCTCTCTCGTCTTAACGTTCCAGAAGCCTATATTTATATTACCCTGGGTGCCCCAACGGCCACGCTTTTCAGAGTTCTCAACATGGGTAATAGCCTCTGCCACAGCCACGCAGTTTGCACCTCGGTGGAATTCGACACTCGACTCGCAAGAGGTACCGTGTTTGCATCCACGTCATCGACCGACAGGGCAACATACTTGCAGCCCGCCCCCTCTCGGTACCTGATTGCGACGGCCTGCCCGTTGCCGAGGAGCACCTTGGCATGCCTCACATCGGCAAGGTTACACGTGTAGACGTCTAATTCTAAGGACGCCACGTCGCCTTTAAAGACGCCAACTTCGCAAACTAACTCGAGGGCTTGGCATATGGGGAAGCTAACGAAGAAGACAGATTGGCCGACTCTGCTGCCCAGGCCCTTGTAGAATAATGCCAACGGCGTAAACTCGGTCATGTCACCCATTGGGTACAGATCGTTGTTGCGCGTTGATAACAAGACGCTTCGTGGCTCGTTAAGCACCCACCCCGGGCGGCTGTGGTCGTGGAGAGCGTATCCGGCCAAGGGCAAAGGGGCTATCCTGATCTCGGGCCAACGGCCGACATGCGGGGCTGGCGGGGCGCATCGTATTGTGGTGCCAGCGTAGGTGGTAATCCATGAAAAGTGTGAGGCCTGCAGCCCATTGATTGCAACGAGCGATGGATTATGAAGCCGGGACAGAACGCCGCTATCTGCGCGATTAGCGGTGCCTCTGGAGAGGAGAATGCCCAGTTTATGGCCGCCAATGTGGCACCTCAGAGGCACAACCATGACCGGCTCGTAGATGTACCAACGCCATTTCCCAGGTTCGACAGGACAATTCGTTTGAGGACCCCCCGAGTCCTGGCTTCCATCGACTGCTTCCGTCGTCTCCTCTTTTACAGTCGTTTCTTGTGTGGTCTGGACTTCTCGACTTGCCCCAGGGTCTGCGATTTGCGTCTCGGCGTCTTCGTTGGCAGGTTCATCAGCACTGGTATCCTCGAACACGATGGTAACCACCGGGACGTTCTTTTCAGTTCCCTCCGTTCGATCATGAACCACATCCTTCCCTAGCTCGTCTTCTAAAGAGTCACCTTGCTGTAGCTCGAGGTTCTCAGCCAAGTTCTTTGGGTTCCCTGGCTGCTGGATCTCAGCAACGTTGAAAACGACCGGGTCGCCTGGCAGGCGCTGAAGGCACAATGCTTGGACACTGTGTGCCACCCGCATCCTTATCCTGGCCATCTGATGGACGAGCTCGAAAGGAGTTTCATGTTCCTCCTTGTTGCTATAGTGCAGTACCTCAACGCAAGCCGCGTGCCGGAAATATTCGGGTGACGGTGCTAGCAAGCCCGAGACCTGGGTGTGTGAGTGCTCGTCCTCCGGGTAGGACCAGGCAAAGAGCGATTGGTCGTGCGACTGCTTCAAGATCTCTTGCTGCAGTCGGTAGAAGGCTTTGCGTCCCTCACCGTAGAGCATCGGCATGTTGACGTCAAATAAGCCCATTAGGCAGTATGCCTCGTCCTCGGGCCTCGTGGTCTGCCGCCTGGCGGCCCACGACATCTTTTGCGCGACACTGTAGTCTAGCCAGCTACCGTTGTCCAGCGCCCTCACGTCGATGCCCGTGATGCGGGAGACGACGTTGCGCAGCGACTTCTTGGTGCCGATCTCTTTCCAGTCTGAGCCGAGGAAAACAACCTCGGCCGGGGCAAGGAGCTCCTGTAGCGTCCATCCGCGCGTGAACCACCGGCTACGGGCAAACGACGAGTCCTCGGGAACGGCGTCCTCGGAGCTGTCGACGTCGCTCAGGTAGGCGTAGCAAATAGCCGCGTCTCTGTACCACCTCATCATTGAGTTGATGGCCTCGCTGAGCTCGGCGCTTGACGACTTGTCGATGCAACACGTGTCGATCCACACATAATCGAAGCCTTCCGAGACGGCGAGCCGGCAACATTGCACTATCTTCTCGTATCCTAACTTCGACGAACCGTTGTTGTCGACATAGTCCTTGTACGAGACCTCCTCCGGGCCCCACGTGTGTGAGAGAATGGCGTACGGCGGGATCTCCTCGCCGGCTTCGCCGAGGAATTCCTCAAATTTCAGTGTGAGAGTGTTTAACAGACGCATGCTTCTAAGAGTACCGTAACCATCGTGGACATAGAACCGGGGAGGGAGCTAACTCGACCATGCCGCAAAGAAATGGCGGGTGAACGAGGCTGTGCTAATGCAGCCCCCATGCAGACTAGTTGTGCTACAATTTACCTGGCTTGGGTCCCTGCCACTCGCCGCGCGTGCTATCGCAAACGCAGTGATACGATTCCCAGGCTCTGGCTACACCTGCGCCGCTCTTGTCAGGGGAAGAGTGAAGCAAGGGTTTTTCCTGTCTTAAAGGAAACAACAAGTTGTGACCAGGGGGGGAACAACTTCAGCTGCCTCACGTACCTCAGGTAGCTAGGTCCCTTCTCTGAGAAGTGATCCATCTCCGAACCGTTGACTCCCACAAAAACCTAGGACACATTTGTTTCCGGATTTAATTATATTGCATGTTTAAGTGGAATCCGAGGATCAGTCCGCTGGCTGGAAGTTATAGGCGTGGTTCCCACCCTCTGCCTCTTATGAATCACCCATTTCTCCTCCTTTTCCCAGTACGCAATCAGTTTCCCAAATTGCGGGGAAAGAGCAAGAGATATACCTAGAACTGCCGATGAGCCACATGGATTAGCCGAAAGGTTGAAAGAAAAAAATTTGGACTCGGATACCGGGAGTCGAACCCGGGGCTGTTGAGAGAGCAGTCACTTCTGGGAAGTGAGAGTCAACGATGTTACCGCTACACCATACCCGACTGAATCGTGTGTGGCTCCGATTTGTTAGGAAGGAAAGTGGCAAGTGGGTACTTATGGAACTACAGTGGCAAACACGCACTGGCGAGAAAAAGGGGTCGAGCCTCGGTACCCAATTCAGTCGCGTGGTTTTGACGCTATGCGATAACAGGTACAAAAAATACGGAAGTGTCGCGATTTTATCCCCCAGGTGTCTGTTTCCGCTGTATTAGGCTATGCATCCGCTCGACCGGAAAAGAAAATGAAAGGGCGGCAACAGGATGGACGTGGAGCTCATCCGGGTTAGGAGACAGGTATCCAGCACGAGTTAAACCGCTGAGAAGCATTTCCATCCATAAGGAGGTGTTCATTTTCCTTCAGATAGTTCACCTCTCCGGTATGCGCTGCACCACATCTCCTAACACAAGACCACACACCTCAACCCATCAATTCCACCAAAAACTCACACTAAAACTCACACTCAACCCCCTGACATAATGCCACCACCCAATGGGTATGTACAACACATCCCCCTCCCCCAGCACGCACTCCCAGTACTGCATCCTTTTGAACTCCTCTTCCCATCCCTCCCTCCCTTGCCCATCCGGCCTCTCCGAATCCCACCCCTCCACGACCCCGACGTCAACCCCGCTCGTATTCCCCATCTCCACGCCGCCCTCCTTCCCTCTGGCCCTCATCTGCTCCGGTCTCAACCACGCCGGGTAGAGCCGCACGTACTTCCTCCCGACCACCT
The DNA here is from genome assembly GCA_022530565.1 of Madurella mycetomatis. Taxonomy (NCBI): domain Eukaryota; kingdom Fungi; phylum Ascomycota; class Sordariomycetes; order Sordariales; genus Madurella; species Madurella mycetomatis. Next base: position 4,115,348 of record JAJTVB010000003.1, on the reverse strand, counting down.
GCGCGAGCAGGTTGTGATAGGGATCCGTGTGCAGCGGCGTGATGGTCCTCGGCGGGCCGAACCACGCGTTGAGCTGCGGCGCGTCCAGTTCGGGCTGGTCCTGAGACGGGTCGGTGGGGTGCCCGGGTGGCGTGGTGTAGAGTAGGTCCGGGAGGGGCTGGATGTCGGCCTGCAGGGCGGGGAGGTGGGTGAGGAGCGGGTGTTGGGCTAGGTAGCCCGTCCCCGTTCCCGTTCCCGTTTCCCTTGTACTATTGTCATTGGCTGTGATGTGTGAGCGGAGAAAGTCACCAAAAGGAAGGATCTTTTGGGACCAGCCCTCGTCGACGTAGCTGCGGCCTAGCTCGACGGGGACCAGGCGGCGGCCGGAGAAGGTGCGGGATAGGAGGTACGACGGTTTGTTCCAGGGACGGGTGGTCCGGGCCGGCCAGGCGTCGGTTAGGCCCGTTATGATTAGGGGAAGCGGGCCTAGTTGCCCTGGGACGGCTGGGGGTGAGGTAAGATGGAGCTGGAAGGCCTCGAGGGAGATGTCGTGGACGCGGTGGATGGGGAATTTAATCTGGGGAGTAAAGGGTTCGTGGCGGGAGAACGAAGGGGCATCTTGCCAGGGGTTTGTGGTGGCGGGCTCACCTGACGTCCAGGGCCGTTTGGATGGGCGTGATTCAGGGGTTTCTTCTGGGGTGGACGACCCTTGCCAGACTTGCTCGAGCAGAGAAAAGGCTCGGTTGATCCACGGCCTGCCTCGCCGCTCTCCGGCCGCGCCGGCGAGGATAAGTGCGAGATCAAGCGTTTTGACAACCTCGTCCAGCACTTGCTCGGCGGCTGCTCTATCCTGTTCGCTGACGGCAGAGGCATCAACCAGCGGCCAGGAGAAGTACTGAAGCGCAAACTTGAGGATGCTCGCGTCGGTGTATAGCTGCCTCCAGCACGCCGGCAAGTCCTTGAACAGATATGCATAGAACCTTGCGTACGACGTTGCAATAAGGTCGTCTAGTCGTCTGAGAAGCAACGTCGTTTCCTTGTCCGCCTCGGCGGTTGTCCCTCCACCCCGGCACAGCTTGAGCGTTTGCGAGGCTTGCCTGTGCAGGAGCTGCACCAAAGGCTCACCGCAGCCTGCGAGACCCCCAGCGCAATTGCCATCCTCCAAGACGGAGAGACACTCAGAGGCAATCTGGTCGGCTGCCACTAGGCAATGTGCCTTTAGTTGCTCATGCGCATCCCCCATGGCGACAGCCACGGAAACCGGCACCTGTTTGGCTCGCCCAATTAGAAACATTCGATACGCACCTAGCTACCGCGGGCCCCGGAACTCGACTCACAATACCTCAGAATCCTTGATGCCGCAGATAGTGCATTAGACCGACTGGGAACGGAGGGGTGCAGGCAGAAGCGGGGAGGGATTGGAGCGGCACTTGCAGTGGTTTGGAGAGGGATGCGGGGCTGGCATTACAGTGCTTACAGCGGGCCGATCCAGCGCCACCCGGGAGCTTCGTCGCACCACTGACAGTCAATAAGATACACCTATCGAGGGGATGCCCAACTCCTTGTTCCCACCCTACGGAGTAAGAATCGAACCACAGAAATGCATAATTCCCGCTTGATATAGCTCTACGGTTATCTCCGACAGTTATATCCGGCAGCCCTCGGTGTCTAGGTGTCTCTGGGCAAGGCAGCCCCGTCGTCGGCCCGCTCTTTGAGGTTGTCATTCTACGGCGCGATTGCTGTTTGCTGGTTTGTGAGTAGCAAGGCTGGGAGCATGGGAGCATGGGAGCCAAGAGAGGAATGGGAAGCACATTGATGGCGTTTTTCTAATGTACGTTTTATTAGTTCGCAGCTTTAGAGCCCTTGGCTGACATGGATCGTGCTGTCTGAATAGAGGTACATGACTCGGTTTCGTAATCCAATCGATGCAAGAGGAATCAAGCAACACCTCCAAGTGGGTCCACTACCTACGTGTAGAGCCATTGTCCCAGCCAGTCAGGAACCTCTTAGGACGGGCGACTTTTTGTTTCCTGCCCAACATCGGTCTCTGCTACGGCTGGCCATCCGGCCGGCCGGCACCAGGCGCTCATCTCATGCCGTCTGGCCCACACCAAACGTAACCGAGGTCGGCGAAAGACCGGAACCGCATCCCCGCAACTCCTTTCGGGAGGCGTCGGTGGCCTCGGTGTTTCTCAATCGTGACGAATAGCCATCGGGATCCCTATCCATGGGGCCGGGGGCGGGTCAGACCTGCAGCTGCATGCAACGTCAGGCTCGGGCTCGACGTCGAACGATGCCGTTAACGTAGTCGTGCAGACCGTGTGTTATCTCGGCAATTTGTCGACTGGGTCGGCGCGACACTCCCCAAGACCTCTTTGGCTGGCCCAGAGGCCCCAGCGAGAATTTCCTCCTCAGATGTTTGGCCGCGGACGACTTGATTCGGGCGTCCGCCTGGGCCTTTAATGTGCGTCCTGAGGCTTGTTCTCCCCTTTGTAATGTCCCGGTCCTGAGCATTCCATGGGCCGGTATGCCCCAAAGCCCTGCTTATTCTGGCGGTTTCTGAGCCCAGACAAAGTGGATGGGCACGTAGGCATGGAACCGCCTGTTGGATATGGTGCTCATGGTGTTGCTGACCTGCTCTGCAATCTCGTCCTTTTCGAAACCGGCTTCAACGAAGGGCCGTGCAGCCATAGCACCGATAAAATCCCTGAGTATCTCACGGAAATACCCGCCAAGGAGCCTCAGATGCTTGTCCCGGGCCCATGCACCGACGGGCATGTGGAACACCTTTTTCTGCACATTGACGTAACCAAGACGCTGCAACAACTCCGGAAGTTGATGGACGACCCAGAAGTCGAATCCATACCGCTCCTGTAGGATGCCTCCCAACGTTGAATAGAACTTGTTTAAGGGGTAGTCGGGAGGGACGGTGCCGTCGTCAGACGATGCCTTTGGGTAAATGTCTTGAATCTCGACCCAGCCGCCGGGCTTGAGATTTCTGTTGTCGGCCGTAAGATTAGCGAAAGATCTCGGCATGGGGCATTGCCCGTAACTCCTTACTGTAGAATCTTGTCGAACAACGCTGCGTTGTTCTTGATGACGGTGTTCACGAAGCGCAGGTGGACGAAATCGTAGTCCTTGTCGTGCACCCATTCGTCTTCAATATCGTCGACAATAAACTCAACATTTGGGGGGACCCAGTGAGGCTGGATGGGCGAGAGATCGACCCCCGTTATCGTGGCACTGGGAAACGCCTCACCCACTAACAAGACCATAGGTCAGTTTTCCCGACTCAGTTGAGCCTTTTTGCCGGCTCCACATACCCTCGATAGCCCAATCCCCGAATCCGGTGCCAAGGTCAATGATCTTCTGTGGGTTGTCTCCGATCGGGGCGAGATATAGCTTGCCGTTTAGGAGATCTTTGAGCATCAGGTGCCGCAGCGACTCTCTCTTATACTCTTCCTCGTCGTTTGGTATAGGATACCTTCCATAGCGGAACGCATGATAGCGTCTGCGAGCAACTATCAGCATGCGGTTCATGGGGTGGACATAGAGCCAGGGCAGTACGCACCTTCCATATTCCCATACATGGTCGTTGACGCTTGAAGTGAGAGAGCCAAACTTGCTCTCAAGCTCGCTTGGCTCGTAGTCCGAAGTAACGTCACGGCTAGGGTCACGGCTGGGTTCACGGTTGGGTTCAGAATCCTCGTCGGTGAGCGCCTCGATGATGACGTGTTCCTCCATCCCGACCGGAGAACTTGGTGCCTCCGTCTGCATCCAGTTCGGTGCCGTCTTGGACCTCGATGGTGACAAGGTGGAAGGCAGCCCCCAAGGACATGTTTCTAAAGAGCCTTGACTGGGATGCACTGCAGCTCTCAAGCAGCAGCACCCTGAGAGCATGCAACCTCAAAGGTGTCGAGGTAGAGCACGAGGTGGAAAAGATAATTGAAAATAAAAATAATGAAAAAAATAATGAAAATAGTGGAAATAGTGAAAATAGTGAAATGAAAGGGAAGAAAAAGAGAAGAGAGGCGTTCCAAGATGTCACACTAGAGGCAGAAAGCCCAGACGGGCCCCAACGTCACTGGCCGAAATGACAGTCCCGGAGATTCACACCTGCGGTCTCTTCCCGGAAAAGGAGCAAGAACCACGTATTTGTGCAAGTTAAGGCCGGAAAAGAAGCAGACTCGGCGGGAGGGACAGGCTCCGCGGAGCTCGGGCGAAGACGACAGTCATGGCAGCCAAGAAGGAAAAGGCGACGGCCCAGGCAAGCTAAATATGTACTCGCAAACCCCAATGGTGGAGTGAGCCTGGGAGGGCGGAATCGACGACATTTTAGACGCAGCTTGAGAAGCTTCCTAGGGTCCCCCAAGATCCATGAGGGGTGGAGCGGTGGACATCTGGACGATGTAGAGAGCCAATCAGAGACCGCCACCTCCTGGTACTGTGCGAGACGGTGGCATCCGGCTGCATGAAAAGACGCCATCGCATCCGCTGGAGGTCGCTATCCACACGGCACAGGCAGGCCCGGTCGACCCAGCTCATCGGAAGAGCGCAAAGGCCCAACGGTGGACAAACCCCTCGCCAATCCCCTCTGCCGCACCTCAAAGGGTGGGAGCCCGCCCAGAGCGCTGGGACAGAGGGAGCGCCAACACCTCACGCCGCGTTACCGATAACCAGAGTCTCGGTATGGCGCTGTGCAGCGCCGCAGACGACGCGCCAACCAGCAGAGGCCGCAACATACTCTTGCAGAGATGTCGACCATGGCATTGCGAGAATTTCAAACCCAATGTTGCATTGGACAAACGAGTGATCGAAATGGGTCCCGCAATCGGGAAACCCCGCTGTGCGCGGGGGCTGGAACGGAATACCAGCTCAAACGCCTGACGGCTCGGTAGCAGGCTCACGGTTTCCAATCGCATTTGGGTTTGGCTGCCTCTGGGTTCCCGTCGGAGGCGGCTGGCTGATGGCCGCATCAGAAACGCGAGGGCTGCAGGCCCAAGCAAAGCCATGATGCCATGAGGTGGGAAGAAGCGGTCAGACGAAGCACGAAAAGAATAAAGGAGGGGTCGAGCATCCGATGTGAGTTCCCAGTCGTTTGGTTTCAACATGAACAGCAAGGGCGGGTCCACTGGCAGGCGCACAGGCGGGGTTCGCAATTAGGCAAGGAACGGGAAGGGTGAGTGAGACAGCTGACAGCCCCGTCCCGGCAGGCAAAGCCAGCCAGCTGGTTGTGTTACTGCATCACACACAGTCCATGACCACAGTGTCTATGAGGCCTGAAACTGTGTCTCTCTCTCCCCACGCCCAACCAAAGTCGCGTCTTTCCGTAGCGCTACCGCGTCTTGTGTTGCGGCGTGTAAGTCTCAACTTTGGTAAACACCTCTCCACTCTCTGCTGAACACCGATCTCCATCCAATCTTTCCCACCTTGTCCTTGGGGTCCTGGAAGTCTCTACAGCCACCCAAGAGCCTCATATTTTTAATCATTCACTTGGCTAATTTTTGTTCCTTCCCAATTCGTTCCGCTAAAGCGTCAATCGCGTGTATTCGCGGGCCAAATATCGCGACCTTTTCGTCGGCTTCCGTCTGCGACGATCCTCCCAGCTTGAATCCCGCCATAACCGTGACAGATCCCACACGCAGCCGCCTCCATGACGAGCCTCGCAGGGAAACGCGTCTAGGACCCCCCCAAGAACATCGCCATGTATCTACCGCGCGCCCTCATCTCCAAGCTCTACATCCACCTACAAAACACGCGCCACCCGCTGTCACCACCCGTCCTGATCCTTGTTGCGCTCGAACCCGATGCGCTCTGCGCCTGCCGTATTCTCACGCGCCTGTTCAAACATGACTATATCCCGCACAAGATCCAGCCCGTAGCGGGTTATGCCGACCTGGAACGCGTGGGCAGGGAGCTGGTGAGCCCAATGATGGAAACGCGTGGCGGTGCCGGCGGTGTCGTCGTCTGTCTCGGTGTCGGCGGCATGGCCGACTTGGGCACCGTGCTGGGGCTGGAGCCCGAGGGCGAGGAGAACACGTTCGGCAAGGTCGAGGTCTGGGTCGTTGACTCGCATCGCCCGTGGAACCTTGGCAACGTCTTTGGCGGGTTCCCGCTGGAGCCCGAGACTGAAGACGCGACCACGTTTGCGGCCCGCTCCCCGGTTGGTGTGAAGGGCGGCCGCATTGACCGTACATACCAGCCCGGCAAAGGCGGCATCGTGGTGTTGGATGATGGCGATATTGAAGATGAGCTGAGCAGGGAGCGAGATGCTTACCTTGCGCTCGTGGATATGCCTGATATTGAAGACGACGGGGAGGACCTGGGCGATAGCGACGACGACGAGAGCGAGACTGAAGACGGAGAAGGGGCTGTGTCGCTGCCCCGGGCCGGCCAGAAGCGAAAGTCGTGGGACTTTGACGATGGTGATAGCGAGGATGACGACGATCGTCCTCGGCAACGGCGGAGGAGTAACTCGGTATGTTTAGAATCCCATAGTTCACCTCAAGCCCCCCATTGACCGTCCGTTAGTCCACTCCTATCCCCGAGTCACCTCGGCGTCCGGCGCAGCGGGGCCTCATATCGCTGAGAGACGACGCTGTGTTTTCCAGCGACCCGGCCGAGCCCCCGACTGCGGCTCAGCCTCTCAGAGCGCCTTCAGCGAGGACCCTGAGGCGGAGACTTCTCCGGCTACGGCGCGAGAACGAGGCCGTCCTAAGAGACTACTACCGACTCGGCACTTCATACTCGGAGCCAATTGCTTCTATGATGTACTCTCTAGCCTCGGAGCTCGGCCGAGAGGACAACGACCTCCTCTGGATGGCTATTGTCGGCGTCACATCGATGGAGCTGTATGGGCGCTCCTCGGCCGGCATCGCAGTTCCCGTTCGCAGTTCCGAGGCCCGTCCGGCCTCGGGCTGGCTGGGGGTGCGCGGTGCGAGAATCCGCCAACTCCTGCGAGACGAGGTACGGCGTCTAAACCCCCCCGAGGTTGGCAGCGGCCGGGTTCTCCCCGAAAATACGGGCATCATCCCCACCACGGCCCGCAGTCCCGAAGACACGAGCATCCGCCTGTCACCGGAGCCCAAATTCCTCCTCATCCGGCATTGGAGTCTCTACGACAGCATGCTGCATTCGCCCTATCTCTTTTCGCGCCTCAAGACGTGGAGCGAGACGGGACTCAAGCGACTGCACAAGCTCCTCGCCAAGATGGGCGTCAGCCTCGTGCAGTGCAAACAGAGCTATACCCACATGGACATGATGCTCAAACGGGAACTCCGCACGAAGCTGCTCAAGTACGCCTCACTCTACAACCTCGATGAGCTCGTTCCGACTGTCGACACGGACGGCAAAGACCGCGGCGGTGCTAAGGACGGGTGGGGGTTCGTCCGCAGCTGGGGCTGGCGGGCCACGCTGAGCGCGCAAGACGTCGGCGTCGTCATCGGCGCGCTCCTCGAGGTGGGCAAGAACACGCCCGCCGCCGATTCGCATCAGCCTACCGGCGGGGCCTCCTCCCAACAGCAACTACAACAACACCAGCTAGCCATCGACGGCCAACAGGCCGCGCAGAACCCATCCGAGGAGTGGCTCCCGCGGTTTTGGGAAGCGTATGACGCGCTCGAGGACATCGAGGCGCTCAAAGCGGGCCTCCCGACGGCGCAGTTCCTGCACAAGGCCATCTTCACCACGGGCACCACGCTGCTCAAGAAGAAGCAGGTCTCGCACCTGCGCGCGTTTCGCATGTGTGTCGTCAAGGACTCGCCCGACGCCGGCCTGTTCCACCACCCAGGCGCGCTGACCAAGCTGGCGCTGTGGATCGGCGAGGCGCTCGCCGAGCAGGAGAAGGACGCCACGGGCGGCCGGCTGGCGCAGGGCGGCCGCGGCACGCCGCTCGTCGTGGCGAGCCTGGACGAGAAGAGGGGCGTCTACATCGTGGTGGGCACCGGCGGTGGCGGCGGGCCCGACACGGCATTTATGGACCGCGAGGCGGCGCAGAGGAGGGCCAAAGAGCGGGAGGAGCGGGAGGAGAGGCGGAGGGCGAGGGAGAAGATCCGGGAGGAGAAGAGGGCTGCGAGGATGAGGAGGAGGGAGGAGGAAGGGGGGGGGGAGGATGGAGAGGACGAGGAGGAAGACGAAAGCGAGGAGGAGGAATCCTCCGAGGAAGAGGACGAGGATAGTGAGGACGAGGCCGATGCTACCCGCGAGAGAGGGTACGGGCTGAATCGATTCGGGACCGCCTTCCAGGATGTTGTGGGCGAGACGAACGCCAGGGTGCGGATCGATAGCTTTGAGCACTGCGTGGTGGAGGTGAAGAAGGAGGATCTAGGGGGTTTCCTGGAGAGCTTGAGTATGAAGGCCGTTGTTGGGTGAGTTTGATCTTGGGTCTTTTCTCATTGCATGATGGCAAGCGGGTGGATGGGCGGTTGGACGGATGGATGGACGGATGGACGGATGGACGGATGGAAGGAACGCGGTGAAAACAGATTCCTCTTTTTCTCGGGCGTTTTGGGAGTTGTTGCATCTGTCTTTCCCTTCGCTAGAGTACCCCCCCTTTTTTTTTTGCTGTTTATCCACTGCACTGCTGGAGGTATGATGATGGTATGAGACAGGTCGGCATGGCAAGGGGAGAGTTTGTTCGTTGTCTATGCATACACCACACATTAGGTAGTTATTCCCCCCGTTGTTGGCTTTATACGTGGATGAAAGAGCTATTCATTTCTTAGCCTGCTGTGATGTTGATATGATGCAGATCTAGAGTGCTGAGTGAGATGCAGCGTTGGATCTCTGGCAGTCAGGGACCAAGTCTATTACCGTGTTTGCTCTCCGGTCCACACCCGGAGGAGACACTGTGCTCTACGCAGTACTTGTACAGCTTGTGCAGATATCAGACCCATCCTCTCCTGCACTCCGTCCCCATTTCAAGTCGAGGAGAGCTTGTTACACAGCCGGCGGGCCTGACTGGCCGAGCAATCCGCCCCCCTGCGTTCTTGGCGCGTTTGCACAGCCCCCTTATGTAATCAATCCACGGAGCGGGGTGATGCATTTTCACCCCTCGTTTTTGGTGTTGACGTTTTTGGAGCAGGCCTGAGTGGTCGGTTCTAATGGAACGGGCAGCTTGGTGCTTGTACAGTAGTTCTAGTGCCCTGGCTGGGTGAGCGCAGCACAGAACCTGCGGTTTTTTGAGGGGATGCTCAAGCCTCCCGACTCTTCGGTTCTCAAACTTAACAGGCCCACTAAATGCCTGTCCAGCATCACCGGCGCGGGTCTTTCCTTTCGTGTATTGCCGAGTCTCGACATTGTTTTGACAAAGGTACTGCCGGGTCAAATGTAACATTTTCGATGCTCCGAGAGAGGAAATAGAGTATATTAGCCAAACCATCAGGCGCTTCCGGGAATGATATTGTTCCAGCGGATATCCTTGGAAGTGGGTAGGTACATAGGTAGGTAGATAGATGTCTGAAACTACATGTAGCTCCTGGCATCAAACCCGAGCTTCGGGCGTTTCTTCCAGCGCCAGGGCTGTGCGTGCCGCAACGCGCCGTTCCTTGGTGGGACTGCCGCAGTCGCAAGCGTCACTGCTGCGGCGCCTCGCCCTCGCTTCAGTTCGTCGCCCGTCAACCACCTCAGCTGCTAACCTCTGCGGACCGCGAACCTCGCCAAACACGCTCCTGCAGCCTCAACCAGTTTGATTCTCGCAAATTTTCTTTGCCGCAAACACATGCACCTGAAGACGGAATAGACGACTGGCGAAACAAGTTGCGCACAAATACATTGCACCGCAAAGGATCGTCGCCCGATCGAGCAATTGAGCAGCAAACCCTTGTCGTCCAGCCCCTCGTTCGGTGACGCCAGCGTCTCGCAAGACAAACCGGCCACGGCGGCAACAATAACACCTCCCCCCGACAGATATGGGCCAACTGTGAGTACGCCGTCCATTCGCCATTTGATGCCAGCGCCCGGCATCCCGAATCCGTCGACGAAACCGGTGCTCTCGTGCCCGTCTCGCGACGTCGGCCCCTCCGCCCCTCTACCCCTCGGAGACCGACGCTGCCCGCCCCGTCATAACCCTGGTGGCTGTCGCTCCCGGGACACGGCGTATAGAGCTTGTTGCTAACACGCTATCCCGCCCGCAGACAATCTAGGAGGCTCCCGGATGACCAGCTGAAGGAGCTGCAAAGATCGACCAACTTTGACAAGAAAGAGCTGCAGCAATGGTATAGAGGTGCGTGGCCTCCTCCGCCCACACGCCCCCTTTTTCTTGGGCCCGCCTCCTCCTCCCCCGCCGCTGCCGCAACCAACTTTGCGGGCGCGCACGCGTGCGCGAGAATTTACAAACGTATAAGGAATACCAGATCAACCTATCCCTGACCATAGTATGGCTAGGCTTCTTGAAGGACTGCCCCTCGGGCATGCTCACCAAGGGCGAGTTCCAAAAGATTTACGCGCAGTTCTTCCCGTTTGGCGATCCCTCAACCTTCGCCGACTACGTCTTCAACGTTTTTGACACGGACAAGTCTGGGACCATCGATTTCAAGGAGTTCATCTGCGCCCTAAGCGTCACGAGCCGCGGTAAGATGGAGGACAAGCTCGACTGGGCGTTCCAGCTCTATGATATCGACGGTGACGGCAAGATCAGCTACGACGAGATGCTCAAGATTGTCGAGGCTATTTACAAGATGGTACTGTTTCTTCTCGCTCTTTCTCTTGTAGAACCAAGGAAGAAAAAAAAGGAAAGGGGGCAAATTTACAAGTGGATTAGCATACTGACGTCACTTGCTGCTGCGCGCTAGGTCGGCTCGATGGTCAAGCTTCCCGAGGACGAAGACACGCCCGAGAAGCGCGTCAGGAAGATCTTCCGGATGATGGACAAGGACGAGAACGGCAGCCTCGACATGAAGGAATTCAAAGAGGGCAGCCAGCGCGACGCAACGATTGTATCGGCCCTGTCGCTGTACGATGGTCTCGTGTGACAGGGCCGGAACGGCCTCCCCGGGGGCGGGGGTTTCTCGTTCAATTTTTTTTTTCTCATTGTACTGTAAGATGGATCGGAAATAGGGACGGAACAAGCGATGTGTTGATGATGACTCGGCTGGTACCCTCTCGTAGATTTAGTTTCTGCCCTCCTGTGCCACGGCGCTTGATCCACTTCCCGTAGTACTCTAACTTATATGAACCTCCAATGATATATGTTAACGTTCAACTCGATTCCCTCGAGCCTCTCGAGGATGCCACGGAGACATTTGTGAGGGAACTCGAATTGCCCAGGTGGCGGCTATGATCGGCCAGGGGTCGCAGAGGGTGCATCGTTGCGCCGAACCTAGCTTATTCTACACACCATCCCGCGTACAGGGTCACTAGACCTTCCATAGCCCCGGTCACAGCCACATCGACCCTCACAAGACACGACCCAGACGAACTCGTAAGTCACAACCATATCAGCAATCGCCCATGACAAGACATTAGATAACAACCAACCGCCCCCGGCCAAGAATAGCCAGGTCCGCAGGAGCCAGTCAGACATAGTGAACCGAGCGACATAACAGACACCCAGCGCACCACCAGATATATGAACAACAACCCACAAAACGGGAGAGCGCGACGGGATATATCACATATAGTAGTCACATGTTTCACGACTCCCCCTTCCCACTCCCAAACTCCCCCCAGATGAACCCACAGCATAGCATACCATAGCATAGCAGCATCCATTAGCCAGCAGCAAAACCTTCAGAAACACTTGGCACACGCCTCCTAGCTCGACGCGCCATACGCCTCGGCCACCTCCTTCCTGTACTTGTCAAGGATGCCCCTGCGGTTGAGCTTCTGCGCAGCCGTGACCAGGCCCTGTAGAAAAAAACATGATCGTTAGCATCACGCTTGCTCATAATCGCCTAGCAGTACGCTGGCAAGAGAACGGAGGGAATGCTTACATTCTGCGGTGTCCACTCATCATCAACCACCACAACACCCTCAATAATCTCAATCCCTGACAGGCCACCGGCGCGGCCAGCAGCCTGGAGCTCCCGGAGAACGGCGCCCTGCAACTTCTTGTCGTGCGCCAGCACCTCGAGACTGTCACCCTGCACGCCAACCGTCGTCGCCAGCTTCTTAAGCGCTGGCTCGGCCGGGACGATGATGGCAATGGGCTTGGCGCGCTCAATGTCGGCATAGACGCAGATGTTGGCGACGACGGGTGCGGACCGGTAGATGGACTCGAGCTTCTCGAGCGCGATGTACTCGCCGTTGAGCGTCTTGACTAGGTTCTTCTTGCGGTCGATGATCTTGAGGTGGCCGTTCTTGTCCCATTCGCCGATGTCGCCCGTCTTGAACCAGCCGTCCGGAGTCAGCGCCTCGGCCGTCTCCTTGTCGTTCTCGTAGTAGCCCGCCAGCACCGTCGGCCCGCGCAGCCAGATCTCGCCCTGCGGGTTCGGCTTGTTGGTGGCGTAGTAGCCGGCGTCGGGGAAGTCGACCAGCTTGGCTTCGACCGACCCCGTCATGGCGCCGATCGATTCGGCTGTCCACTCGAGCGGGTTCTGCAGCGTGCCCATGGCCGCCGTCTCGGTCAGGCCGTACCCGATGACCATGGGGCAGATGGCCATGCTGATGAACTTCTGCGTCTCCTTGGACACGGGGCCGCCGGCGCTCAGGCACAGCTTCATACGCCCACCCGTGGCCTCCTTGATCTTCTTGAACACGATGGCGTCCAAAACGCCACTGCCCGGTAGGCCCGTGGCCATCAGCCGCTCCTTGAGTGCCAGGGCGCCCCAGAAGAGACTCCGTACGACCGGGCTGCCGGCGTTCACCTTGTTGATGATGCCCTTCTTGACCGTCTCCCAGACTGCGGGCACGCCGATCAAAACGCTGGGCTTGAACTCCCGAATGTCGCCGCTGCAATTGCGCACCGACGCGTCCGACAGCGTCTTGGGGTTGCCGTAGCCCAGGACGGCGCCCCAGAAGATGGCGGCGTGCTCGAAGACGAACTCGAGAATGTGGGCCAGCGGTAGATACGTCAGAAGGCCGTCGCCGGGGTCGATGAAGGGCTGCACGACGATGCTGGCGCCGGCAACTGCAGGTAACACGGCGACGTTAGCTGTGTCTGCAAAACATCATCTGAACGGGCAGATGCAAAGCTTACCGGCCGCGACAACAGCCTCATGGGTCACCGGCACACCCTTGGGAGTGCCAGTAGAGCCAGAGGTGTACATGATGCAGCAGAGATCCTTGGCGGTAGGCGGAACCGGGTCGGAAGGATTCTCCTCGCCAAGTTTCCGTAGGTCATCAAAGCTCAGGATGTTGATGTGGGGATACGACGCCTTGAGCGTGTCAATGTGGCTCTGGTTGACCTGGTGCTGGCTGTTCCAGATGACAGTCTGAACCGCGGTGGCGGCGGCGAGTACGTTGGTCAGGGTGGGGAGGAGATGGGGGTCCAAGAAGATGGCCTTGGCCTTGGTGGCCACCATCGAGTACCGCAGACCCTCCTCGCCGAGCGTGTCGTAGGCCGTCACAATGGGCATGCTCTGCGAGCAGGCGCCGTGAGCCATGGCGAGCCAGTTCTGGCTCGTGGCGGCGTAGATGTGCACGCGGTCATCCTTGACGAGGCCAATCTTGCGCAGACCAGAACCGAGGTTCAAAATCAGACGCTCGTACTCGGTGTAGGTGATATACTCATAGGGGCTCATCTCGAAGAAGGTCCACGACTTTTCGACTTCGGTCTCCTCGCCGTTGACCACCTTCTTGATCATCTTCTTGTCCTGGTGCGTCCGCACGAGCTTGCGCGAGCCCATGCACTTGGCATTTCCAAACTTGGCCACGCTCTGGCAGACAAGCTCGTAGACGGTGGTGATGTCGTCGGAGGGCTTGGTCAACAAGCCATCCAGAGCGGCCGGGTGTCTGCGCACAGGCGTCTCGCCCTCGATGGGCGTCTGGCCGGGCACCTCGACGGAAAAGGGCGGCCTCGCCGCCATCCGCGGCTGCAATTGAACCTGCTTTGACATTGTGGGTGATCCGGGTGTCGTGTGTTTGTGATTAGGAAAGCTGGCAACGGCGATTGTCTCGTATGCAGAATCGCGCCGGAGCTATGGAACCGAGAGGCCCCGCTATATCTCGGTCGCTCAGCAAGGGTAAAACTCGAGCAGCAGAAGCTCAGCTGTGCTTGGCTCGTCACGTTTATCGGAAGGTCCAGCAAAGGAAGCTGGAGGGAGGAATGGAGAGAAAAACTAGAGAGCTGGGACGGGCTCGGAGTGGAAGGGAGGGCGGCAAGGGGTTTTTGGGACAAAGCTGGTCTTGTGGAGGCGCGTCGGATAACTAACCTTCAACAAAGCGCATGGACTGAGCTTGGAAAACGCTAAGTGGCTTGTTGCCCGGCCCCTGCTGGGTCATGCTGGCCCCTGCTTGAGTCTAGCCCGCAAACGCCTAGCCTCACCGAGTTTAGGGCCGCGTCCTGGCAGGCTCGGCGACCCACCCCCAAGCGTCTTCCAAGAAAGGTGGCACTGGTCACATTGGAACGGGAATGGGCAACCAGGACACATTCATGATGGTGCCTGGGTGTCCTGGGTAGGTAACAACAGCGCCGTGCACGCAAAAAAAAAAAAAAAAAAAAACAATGGATGCGAGCACTGCCGTGTTCAGGTCTGTGTTGGGTTCCGTCATCCCATGACCAGAATCCAAGACAAAAAGGCCCACCTCGCCGGACAGGACGACGCCTTGGTGCGCTGGAAGAAGACACTTCCGTGGAGAGTTAGGGTGATTGGTGTTCAGGTAACGAAACTAGACGGGACTCTCCGGCAGGCAGGCTGCTGCTGGGCAACATCTTGGCTGCGCCGTTGGTCCATGGCTCCAGGTAACGCGTGCGACAAACGGACGGCTGCATCACAGGCAGCTGAATGGCCGTCTTCTGCGAAACGCTTGGCCTCGGCTGCCGAGGCCAGCAGGCTGCACTGTTATGATCGCTTGTGATGCTGATAAGTTTGACGTTGATGGAGAGCTTCGGCTTCAGCCCCGATCACTTGCGCCCCGGGGGAACATCCGCACCACACAGACGCTGCAGTAGGGGCAGGTAAAGCTCTTGGCAGGAAGGATGGGCGACCAAGAGGCCTTCCCCCGCATTCTTTGCTCCCCCCAACTCTCTCCACCCTTGGACCACGTCTTTGGGGTGGTACGTCAGACATGCAACACCGACCGTATTTGCCCTAATAAAACCCTACTGCAGTTGGGTGTTGTCACTGCACTGCGGTATGTAGCCCAGGAACTAAGAGACAGTCACAGGGTCCCACCGCCCTGCAGTCAGGGGCAGCTCAGGGACAACTGATCGGATCTTCTCCGACGGGTTTTATAGAGTAGGAGCCAAGGGCCCAGACCCCGCTATCCCCCAGGCTATTTCGCCTCCGCATTTTCCAAGATTAGTATTTGAATGCCGAGAGCTCTCCCCGTCCTTTTCTGTCCAACAGCTTGCCATTATTGGACAGCGGACCAACACCATGAAGCTGGAGGGTTTCTTGCGAGCGCTCGGCGCTCCGGCGCAATCTGCTGAGGAAGGTGGGAAAAAATGGAATGAGCGTGCACAGCTAACCATGGGCGACAGGGATTTCGTGGCTTGCCGGTGCACTGACGGTTTCTAGAGACTTTTGAGCTGTTTGCTCAGGATCTACCTTCGCAAAGCCTCGGCTTCGTCGATCCCAAAGCCCCCGCTCTGGACCTAACCATCGGCGGCCGGGACTTGACGATCCACCAGTCGCCGGCTGTCCTCTCGTCCAACCGTGCCGGCGGTACCACCGGAGCCGGTGCGTGTTACTCCCCTTTGGTGCCCCCACCACTCCTACTCAACCTCGGTCCTGCCGCCTCACCCTCCCCTAATGTTGCTAGATTTGTCGCACAGCACCCACCGCTAACCTCCCCCCCCCTCTCCGCAAAGTCGTCTGGAAAATCACCCCCTCCTTTGCAGAGTGGATCAGCTCGCCCTCGGCCAACAACCCGTTCTTCGCCCACGGCATTCTCTCCAGTGATTCTGTCGTCCTCGAACTAGGCTGCGGTGTCTCGGGTCTAGTTGGCGTCCTCCTGGGCCCGCGCATCTCCCGATATGTCCTCACCGACCAGCCCTACGTTGCCAAGCTCGTAGAGCAGAACGTCGCCGAGAACCAAGGCTCCGCCTCTGCCTCCGCCTCTATCTCCGCCAAGACAACACGGCCCCCGAAATCCACCACCGCCTTGGGAAAGCAACGCGCCACCACTCCGAATGCGGCAGCACCGCGGAGAGGCGGAGAGCCAGGAGTCGGAAGAGTCCGCTTCACCCCGCTAGACTGGGAGACGGACGAGGTCACGCCGGATTTGCTAACGAGAGCGGGCGAGACGGCCAAGAAGAGCTTTGATGCCGTCCTGGCGTGCGACTGCATCTACAACGAGGCGCTGATCGAGCCGTTCATATCGACGTGCGTTGATATCTGCAGACTCCGGACTGCTGCCTCTGACGAGGGAGAGCCTTGCATATGCGTGGTCGCTCAGCAGCTACGGGACCATCTCGTCTTCGAGGCTTGGATGTCACGTTTCGCTGAGTCGTTTCATGTCTGGCGAGTTCCGGATGAGTTGCTGCTCGAGGGCCTGCGCTCGAACTCTGGGTTCGTGGTGCACGTGGGGGTGTTGAGGGAGGTGATCAGCGTAGAAGGGCGCTAAAGCGGTTACTTCAATAAGTCTATATTAGGTATATCTATTCGTAAGGGTGAGGACGTGCATCGTGAACCATGACTATTGTGACCACCACGCCTTATCATGCTAACCCTGCAATACCGGCTTCCTTCTCAGCCACCGGGTTTCTTATACCAGATCCCACTTTACGAGGTAAGAGTAACTATACCCGCAACGCCCCTTCTTCCGCAGCCACTCTTCCTTCGTCAGCCCCCTCGCACTCTGCCCATCGACTTCCTTGAACCCTATCAGCGAGACCGTCTGTCCCGGCGCCCCGAGCTCCCTCGCCTCGACATCAAGATAGTACCAGAACCCATCGTACTCCAGCGGGATGATATCGTCCTTCCTCCCATCCTTCCCCGCAATCTTGAGCGCGAAGAGCATCTGCTTCCCGGGACCATGCCGCTCGGGCACCCAGTGCTCGCACAGCTTGGCGAACTGGAAACGGACCACCGTCTCGGCGCCGTACACGGCGATCCTCTTCTGCGCGGGCCGCGAGTTGAACTGATCCAGGCCCTCCCTCGTCGCGTCGCCCATCCACTGGGCCGGCTCGTCCCCTACGGGGCCGATAATGTACTCGTCCCAGGTGGGGCACTTCCCGCCCTCGAGGTACCAGTGGCGGTCATCCCGGGGGTAGTGGCGGCGGCCAAAGTTCTCGTTGCTCATAGTGAAGCACCCGGGCGCGAACCGCTGGTTGTACTGGCCGTTAGAGAGGGCGCCAGCGCCCCAGCAGGCGTCAACGAGCTTCCAGGCGCCGTGGTCGATGCGCACCGCGTTCCACGCGTGGCCCGTCGGGTTGCGCGGCGGCGGCGGTTGCCCCGGCTTGAGCGCCTTGAAGCCGAACCCCTTCCCGTGGCCCGTCACCACCTCGCACGCCAGGCCCGCCCGTGTGGCGATCGACTCGTACACGCGCGCGAACCCTTCGCACACGGCCTTGCCGCTGAAAATGGTTTCGGCGGGTGTCTGGCCCCGCGGGATGCAGTTGTTGAAGAAGCCGTGCACGTCGTAGACGATGTTGTGGTGGCACCAGGTGAAGATGGCGCGGGCTTTGTCCGTGGCCGAGGGGAACGGGTCGCAGAGGACATGGGCGAGGTAGCTGATGGGGTCGTGCCGCGGGAGCGACGAGGTGGGGTGCTGCGCGGCGACCGAGTCCGGGCCGGAGAAGTCGCGGCAGACGAGACAGCTGTTGGCGCTGCTGGGTGGCGGAGGGCCGGGCGTAACGCGAGATGCTGCCGCGTTGATCTGGTCTAGGGTGGGCCGCGAGCTTAGAGGAATAGGAGGCGGGGTTGGAGCGGCGGAAGGGAGCGGCGGCCTAGGGGCGCCAGAGCCGAAACCACTTTCTAGGGCCGACTTGGGCCGGAAGCTTGACGGAGGGGGAGGCAGCCGCCTTGCTGGGAGGGCCGGGGATGGGTCTTCCGTTAGGACGACTTCAGGTGAGTTGGCAGGCCTGGATGGGACTCGAGGAGGCAAGGCCGGCCGCGGAGGATCTGCGATGCGCCGGGGTGGGAGAGACGGAGTAGCGTTGGCCGCCTCCCTTTCGGCGGCTTCCTTTGCTTTCGCTTCGAGCTCGCGCCGGGTCGGGGGAAGCGGGGGCAGTTTGGCTAGATCCAGCGGCGGCGGCAGCCTCCTTGGCGTGTTCGCCTCGGTCGCTCCGTTCAAACCAGGAGACTTGGCGTGGTTCAGCGCCGGGGCAGACGCGGTTGATAGGTGCGAGACGTCTGACGAATTAGAATTTCTCCGGACAGGGAGAGTCTGGGTAGAAGGCTTGCGCGACGGCAACGCCGGCGGAGCGGTCTGTTGAGAGTTCCGTGACGGTAGCGGGGGTGGTGAGGGACGGGCCGGTACAGGCGCCGGTAATTGCACCCCATTTTCATGATCTGTAGTAGTCCGACGCGGAAGCGGCGGCGGGGCTCTCTCTGTGGCCGCCCTTGTCGGCCGCGGGGGAATTGTAGGGTTCGTGGCGGCAGAACTATCACCAGATGCCGTCTGGTTGACAACCTCGGTAGCAGCGCGGACCGGGGGCGGCGGAGGCGGGGCTCGTTTGCCAGCGGCTGACGGCGGGGCCTGGAAGTTCTTCTGCTGGTTGAGAGCAGCAATGCGCTCGGCGAGCGTGGTGAACCGCGGCTCCTCTACTTCAGCCATTTTGGGTGGGGTTACAAGCGATTGTTGTCAGAAAGTCTGAGATTTCTTTGGAGAGGTGTGAGGAATCCGAGGGCAGGAGCGTGGTATTGCCGGCCTAAGAACATATGGCTTGCTTGGCAGGCTGCCAGTCTGCTTTGCCCCCGGACCGCAGCATTGGCCAAACGGACCCGAGGAGGATGGAGGATGGAAGGAAGGAAGCCCACGCAGGGTGGCTGGTAGGCGGTGCAACGATTGTGGACTGCAGCGAAAATAATAGATGTGGTTCGATCGAACGAGTCAATGTGTTGAACGAGTGTATGGGGAAGTATGCGGGTGAATGATTCAAACAAGCCGCAAAGGCTGGCGCCGAGTAAGCGATGCCCTGGACGCCTGGGCGGTTTGAAGAACGCAGGCTATTGTCCCCCATTCGCATGACTGCATAACCTACAGTAGGGGAGGCTCAACACAAGGGGCAAGGCGGGGCGCTGTATAAAACCAGGAAGACTGCGCTGCGGAACTTGGGGGCTCCGGAGGCAACACGGACATAATACAGTAGCCAAGCCAACCACGCCGCTCTTTTAGCACTGCGCATAGGCCGCACCACAGGGTACCTACCATTACGCAAAGAACAGCATTTGTAGGGTTGAATTGGACTAGATAGTGTACATGTATGCTAATTAAAAGCAGCTCTGTGGCTGCATCAACCTTCGGATCCATAGGAACCCCAAGGCTGGCCACATGGAGCAGCAACCGTTGGGGGAGTTGGGGCTACCCCCCTACCCCCACACTGTACTATCCAAGACGTAGCGTGCTTTTTCCTTTTTTTTTTTTTTTTTTTTTCCTTTTCCTTTCGCGCAGAGTCAAATCAGCCTCAATGTGTGTTATTGAACTTGCGGCCATGAAAAGATGCACATTAAAGCAAACGGCCGATGATTCGCGAGCAGACACCTGAGGCCCAAGTGCACAAGCGCAAAGTGCAGAATCTGGATCAAGCACAGACGAGCCCCGGTTTGAGGAAAATAAAGCGGGTCTAACTGATCGCCGCCCCACCAACTGCCCGCGCGCTAAGAGCCTACCCCGGCATTTGGCCAGACATGGGGACTCTGTTCCCCTTGCTCCATCCGCCTTTCTCGCACGCTACCCATCCCATGAACCTCTCTGTTGCTGTTACTTTTGCGCCAGAAAGGAAGAAAAAAAAAGGAGAGAAAAACATCACAAAATACTCACGAATGCCATTGCTTTCGTGATTAGAAACACTAATACCCAAACTCAAGTCTCTGACAGGCCTGTCGTGATCAAAAAAGCAAGAGTTTCCGGCGCAATTAGCTTCGCTGCTTGTTAGTCCCAGGCCGTCTTCCCACACGGGGCGTACTTGGCTTTACGCCGCCATCGCACCGGCATCGTGCGTCCTCAACCGCATCCCATATCTATCTTACCTCGCCATGGCTTCCTCGGGCACGCCCGAGCCCCGCGCAAGCCATTCCATGGCATTCATGGATTTGCCTGGAGAAGTGCAAGCTGAGGTAATAAGACACTGCCCTACGCGCGACTTGGTCCGCCTCTCGCTGGTCTCGAAGCACTTCCACAAACTCGCTGCCGCCGAGCTCTACCGCCACTTCCGCATCGTCTTTCCAGATGAGGACAACCTGCAGTTTGACGGGCCGGTCGATGCTCTTGCCGGCGGCTTTGACACATTCGTCACCAGTGACTACAACTATGCCCAGCATCTCAAAACCCTTTGTCTCGACACGCTCTACATGGGCGACAAGGCCGAGAGCGCCTACAGGCCCTACCTTGCGAGCCTCAGCTCTGGAAAGTTTATGAACACTCTACTGTGTCTGATCCTGCGCAGGGCGAAGGCGCTCGAGTCCTTCAAGTGAGTCGGCCCGCCGTCTGTCTCTCGCATGCTCGCCGCACCCTCAACGGTTGCTCGCCGTTGCATGGGTGCATCGCTACATCCGTCTCGCCTCCGATATGGTTTTCCCATCCCAGCCACTGATAGTCTGTCTAGATGGAATATTCGAGTGGAGCTGAGCCGTCCAGTTTATAACGAGCTGCACCAGATCGAGTCCCTTTCACATGTCCATATCAGACTGCAGGCGGGCCCCTCCCAGTTCGAGACGCCGCTGCCGCTCCCTTACAGCACCTCCGGTTCGACCACGTCGCTACCGCCGGCACATGGCGTTCCAATTTCATCGCTTCCTCCTCCTCCAGGCTTCGGCCCCCCTCCACTACCCCCACCATTCTATGTGACCACCACGACCAGTACCGCTCTCCCTATACCAAAACCGCCCCGTGCCAAGACCCTCAAGAAAACGCCTCTTCCCAAGCCTCCGCCGACCTTGTCCGGATTCAAGAAGCTCAAAAACCTTGCGGTCCTCGACATAGATTCGCTCGACATTGTCCCTGAGCTCAAGTCGTGCATCCGCAACTCGACCGGAACTCTCTCAAAACTCAAGCTTTCCTTTTCAGAAAGGCTTGCTCTGTTGGCTCGGAGTCCTTCTATCGACGTCGATCCGGAAGAGTCGGATCCGGAGGATGACTTCCAGCCTTTGCCGCCGCCGCCCTCAGGGCTGCAAGGCGACGATGTGAACGGGCCCGCCAGGGCTTTCCGGGTGCAGGAAGAGAAGAAGACTCAAGAAGCCGTGCTCGGTAGAATATTCGATACCGAGCCGTTCCCGGAAACTAAAAACCGGAGGACTCGTGAAACTGACAAGGGTAAGGAGAAGGAGAGGAAAAGAGAGCGTCTTGCCAAATCCGAGGAGGAATTCGTCGTTCAGATGAAAACATATGTGTCAAAGCTCATGGGAGAGGTGAATGGCACCGACGACCTTACGGCATCCCAGGACGTCCTAGATATGATTGGGCGCGCCGCCCAGAAGTACCTTGATGAAGCCAAGTTACCCAAGGGGAACGATCAAGAGATATCCAGTGGCGCCAATGCCTCATCCTCCAGCACTAACCAGTCGCCCGAGAGTACAGGCGCCGAGGCATCTACCGAAACAATCGATTCCGCTGTGAGCCTCTTTAGTCAGTCAGAAAGCTCCGGGAAAGCAAAGGCGGCAAACAAAGATGTGAGTCCTGATGACATCGACATTGAAGAGCCTGAGGGAGAGCTCTCCATCGACTCGCAGGAGCCACCGATTGACGACTCTCCTGTAAATGAGCCTTCAGCTGCCCCCTCGGAGGAGTCGTCGTCCGGGGCAGCTCGTTTCGCCCACGAAAAGGCGGAATACGGAAGGACTTTGGCAGGCCTGGCCGCGCAGAGTGCTATCTACAAGGAATTTTCCGAGAAGCTCGAGGAGTTCGCGGCCTGCGCCAGCCAGTTGGAGAGCGAAATCCAGCGTCTCCGTGCTCGCAGCTCGGCAGCCGAAATCAAGAGCCTGATGGAAACCGAGTCGCAGACGCTGAGCTTTAGTCATAGCATCCACAGTGCGCAGCGAGAGGTCAGTCTCCTCGAGGCCGAGAGTGAGCACGCTGAGAGGATGACGACCCAAACGGCCGACGCGAACACGCCACACGCCCACGACCAGCACATGGGCGAGTACCTGCGTAAGACGAGGGGCATTGCGCTCCAGTCGCTCAGCATCTACCTCGTCCCGGTCAAGGCGTCGGTACTCTCGCGGGCGATCGATCTGCGCGCGCTCCGCCGCCTGACGCTGCTCAACGTCGGCATCCAGAACCCGATATGGGCGCTGCTGCACAAAGAGAACAAGGAGGCGCCCCTGCCGCTGCGCAAGATCTTCACCGACAACGTCACGCCCATCTTCCTGAACTTTGTGTCGGGGCTCGAGGAATTGCACGAGCTGTTCATGCTTGAGCGCGAGATCAAGTACAGGCCCGAGAGCTTCGCGCCCCGGACCGAGGTGACCATCGACCAGATCCGCAAGATAGCCCTCCGGCGACACCTGCTGACGCTACGGCGGCTGATGATCAAGAACCTCGCCGATACGGCGTGGGATGTGGACGAGAAGATGGTAGTACTGCTGTGCAGGCAAGGGCGGAAGCTTGAGGAGCTGGCGTGTAATATGAGCGTGCGGGCTATGGTGCGTATTTTTTTTTCTTTCTTCCTGTATCTCTATTTCTACTGCCGTTACCGTTAAACAGTTTTGTTGCTAACTCCGCCCTGAATTAGCACACGTTCATGCAGCGTCTCGCGGGTTTGGCCAGCCTAAGAGCCCTGCACATCATCCAGTTCCGGAACGATGATACCTGCGTCTGGGTCATGCGCGAGACGAAACGGTTCCTCATCGACAACATCTCGCACTATCCGTTCCTGAAGCTGGAGTGGATCTCGATTGACGACGACGACAGAGCCGAGAGGCTGGTCAGGGTTGCTCCAAACCCCGAGAAGAAGAAGAAGGACGAGAAGAACGGGAAGACGGCGGCGGATGGCAGCAAGGGCAAGCAGAAGCCGTCGCCGATGGCGAACATGGCCATGGTTGAAGCGGACATGGCTGGGGAGGATAGTGAGAGCGATGATGACGATGTGAGGGCGCAGAAGATTGAGACGTTTGAGGGGATACCATTCTGCGAAGTGGAGGGTGTGCGGATTTTCAAGAAGGAGATTGTCGCCGGGAAGCTGTGAGCGAGTTGCCTCGGCGGGATCTAGATTTTCCCTAGGATTGGAAAAGGGATCGGCATGGATGGGATAGGCGCCGGAAAAATAGTAGGACTGTCTATACTTGGTTTTATTTCTTGGTTTATTCTTTAATCTCTTGTGTCTAATTCGCTAGTTTTGGCTTTCGTTTCTTCTGTTGCTATCATTCAGGGCGCAGAATACTCTCTTGTACTGATCGACGGATAGGTGCTGTACTCTTTTAATCAGCGCGTGGCAGGAGTTTCTGGGACCATTCAGTGGCCGGGAGAGGAAAATAGATAGGACGAGGATATAGGACCGAAGTGAGCTAAACCGGCCTGGCATGGGATAAATCTATAGTGCCTGGCTAGAGTAGCACGTCTGGGTTTGGGAACTTTCACTTGTGGCATGGTCTCCTCGCTAGTTGGTTACCACGATACTGGGATGGCGGCAAGCCCGCTGAGAGTCCAATACCGGTACTGTATTTGGATTTGCCGTCTAACCTGTTTTGATGCAATTGCCAACGCCGTTGTTTTAGCTCCCTTTTCCCCGATCCCTGTCTATAACTAGCTATACATTTCTAGTGCGGCACGCATTCCTTTCCCACCTATTGAACATGCCACCAGCTGATCACCGCTCCCTTCCCGCCTCCCCACTACCGGTAGCTCGTTTTATATCAGCACACCCCCATCTACTCCTCAACCCCGACTAGCACGTCCCAAAGCCGCGGTAGGCACCCCGCCCCGATCAGCGCCCTTGGCGCCTCGCCGCACAGGAGCGTGCCGCCCGCATCGTCGTCCCGCTTCCAACTCGCCAGGTTGGCGCGGACGGCCCGCTCGATGCGCCCCACGCCCACAGCTTCGTCGCAGCGCAGGTAGTATTGCCTAGCCGCATCGAGACCCGGCACACCGCCCGCGCGGCGGACAGCCTCCGCGAGCAGCCTCACCGCTGCCGTGCGTGTGCTGTCTGTGGTGGTATGCCTTGCCACCAGGTGGAGCGGGCCCAGGAGCAGGTGGGTGTCGGTCAGGGAGCGGGTACGGGTGCAGGCGGTGCTAAGGTTGAGCGTGAAGAATGGCGAGGCGGCGAGGCGGGAGGTGAGATGGAGGATCTGGCGGAGGTGGTCCTCGAGGGGGTGGGTGTTGGTGGGCAGGGGGTTTACTGCCGGGGAGGAGTAGGGGCTTTCTTGGAATGCTGGGCCCTGGTAAGGGAAAGGCAGCGGAGTGGTGGTTGGGCTGGCTAGGAACAACTGCAGCTGCGCGCAGCGGAAGTACAACAGGTCGAGAAACAGACTGAACACTTCGGGCGTGTTTGGATCGACGTCAGCGGTGAAGCGGGACAGGAAGGCGTCTGTGAGGGCGCCGAGGCGGGCGCTCCGAGTCGAGAGGCAGGACTGTTGTCTTTGTTGGCTAGGATCAGACCAGAAGAGTGGAATCTTCCCAGCCGCAGAGGCAGCTGAGATCTCGTGCAGCCGCGCCGCGACGTCGTGTTGGAAGTTGCACAACGCCCTGCGGGCGTAGAATAGGTCGGCAAAGGGGCCCTCGGCGGATCCATCGTCGAATCGACGGGTGCGGTACCCGCGCTCTGCGATAACAGGCTGGATGCCGTGGGTGAAGAAGCAGGCCAGTAGCTCGAGACGGGCAAAGAGCTGGATGATATCCGGCATGTCAAGGGTGTCGCGGGTTGGTGGCCAGACAAACATGGAGCCGTCTGCGAGACAGTCAAAGGCCGACGCGGGGAGCGACTGCAATATGCGCAGGCCGTTGATGAGGTGTGTGACGGCCACAGCGTGGTTGCCGCGCAGAGTCTCGATCGAGATAAAAGCGAGGCAGCAGAGGAGCGTCATGCGGATGCTTTCCGGCGTGGATGAACCCACGTGGTACTGCAGTTGCTCGATGGACTTGTTGTAGTGCTGGATGGTGAAGACGTCAATGGAATCCTGAGCGGATCCATCGGGGACGGGCTCGTCTGGGCGCTGGAATAGCCGGTAGGCGGCGCCTAGGGCTATGACGGCGTGTTTGAGGGCCCCGTCCTGGTAGTTGGTGAATGGAGCCACCCGGATCCAGAATGCCCTAAACGGGCAAAAAAGTGCCGCGAGGTCGTCGGCGGTGACAGTCCGGGATCGAGAAAACGAGCACCTCTCAGTGTCGGTGCCATCGATGTCGGCCTCGATGCGACGCATCGACCGGAGGGCTTCGCTCTGCTGACATGCCTTAACGAACTCGGCCTTGGCGAGCTCGGCTGTCCGCACCGGGTCTGGACGGGGGGATCGTGGGAGCATTCCCGTGTCATAACCGTCGCAGGTCCGGCCGGTCGAGGTGCACCGGAGGCAAGCCGGCTTCTCCTCGCCACATTTCACCCGCCGGATTCTGGGCCCCGGTTAGCTATTACTAGCACGCCTCATCAGTTGTATTGCCACTCACTTGCTATTGAGAGGGGGGGGCGTGGTATGAGCAGTCATTATCCAGTAGCGATCGAGGGAGATGGTAACACATACCACGTAATGCAGCCGGTCCGCACCTTGGGCTTGCTGGCTCGTGTCCGTTTCTTTGGGGCGTCTGACGTGGTGGATGCTGATGGTGACAGGCTGCTTCTGTTGCTACCGGGGCCGGCACCGGATTGAGGAGACTCGGCCATGGTGTTTTCGTTCTCGCTACTGACTCTTGATGTCATCCACAATGGTGTCGAGAGACACTTGTACAACTGGACACCTCCGTTGGCGAGGGAACTTTGAGCCTTACATATCTCTTCCCTGCGCCATCGGGCCTGGGAAGGCAAATTGTCCCTTTCGGGGAGAAGAACGAACTATTTCCATACATGTTTGGTCACATATTTACCCATCCAGTTTGTCATCAAGCCAGAATTTTGCCCTCCTTTCGAGATCCAAGGGTAGAAACAGCAGAACACGGCGTTCGCTTGACGGCACTGCGCCGGCCAGGGGTTGCAGCCGGGGTGGCCGCGTGAGGACGGAAAGCAAAGGACGGAGAGCGCCGTAGACCTGCATGGCGGTCTCTGCATGCCGACCCAACCGGGACATTGGAGCCATGGGTTGTCTCGGGAACCCGCATGAAGACCATCGCGAACCTCGACGCCCAGCACCGAAGCTCAACTGTTCTGTGGTCAGAAGCAGGTCAACTGCCATTTCGGTACCCTGACTAAGGTACTAGCTGGTAAGTCGTCGTGCCAATTGAATCCCGCCAAGAGCAGTGGTGCAGAATCTCGGTGCCTAGAGTCTATAATTCAGCAGGAGTCTGCAGGGTTGCACGCGAGTAAAGGTAAATTTGACGGCTGCTGAATAAGTGCTTGACCCCGAAGTGACATCAGCAAAGCCCCTTCGTTGCTTTGCCGTCCTTGTACGCATCGGGGGCCGAACATATATGAGCAGTGTGCCGTCCGCGGCTAGCAGTGTGTGAAAGTGTATATATCATATATGCCTTGAAGAAACGCTGCTACAGTAGCTAGGTGGCTCGTTGTTGCAAACCTTTGAACATTCAGATGATCGGGGCCACTGAGCTGGATACCTTATTGTAGAACACGAGTCGACATAGCTAAAATAGGCGCTGACCAAGAAAAACCTTGCGTAAGCGGTCAAGGTGGCTGGCCCTATCCCAGCGGTGCACCAGTTTCCTGCCGGTTCAGACAAAATCAGACCAGATTAGACGACGTGCGATCAGGCAGCACTATAACAATGTCAGCTCTGCATCAAAAACCTTCACTATGACATAAAAATATGGGATAGGCAGATATTTATGCACGTCAGACCGGTTATGTCTTGGGAGGCTAGAGAGTCCGGATGTCAAGCTCAGATCTCTCGCTTGCTTGGGGGGAGTTTGCAGTTTAATAAATAGCAAAATAAAATAGGAAGCGGGGGAAAAAAAAATTGCCATTAATTTTTTATCCGGCCAGGTCTTCCGCCATGCAAAGGAGCGAGAGATTCGGGGGAAATGCCCTATCTGCAACTTGCCAACTCAAAAAGAAGAAACCTCATCCTAGGTATCACAGCACCAGACAAAATCAGGACCGATCGTCATCACCTTCATCATGAACTCCCTGTTTACCACTCGAGCGGCTCAGTCTTCACGTCGCCCCTATTTGTCTTTGGCACCGGCGCCGCCTTGACCGCCAGCTTGCCACCCATTCCCTTACGTTTCAGGTATCCTGTCCCGTCCAGCCAGGGCGTCTCCCTTGACATCTTCTTCTCAAACTCGGCGATCTTATCCTCGAGCTGCATCGTCAGACCAATGTCATCCAAGCCGTTCACGAGGCAGTGCTTCCTGAACTCCTCCACCTCGAACGAGCAGAGCGTGTTCCCATCCTGGCCCTTGATAAGCTGATTGGGGAGGTCGACCTCTACCTCCCTGCCCGAGGCTGCCTCGGCATGCACTCGTTCTAGGTCCGCCCTGTTCTTGATCGCGATAGGAAGCATGCCATTCTTGAACGAGTTGTTGAAGAAAATGTCTGCAAACGACGGGGCGATGATGCTCTTGATGCCAAAGTCGTTCAGCGCCCAAGGAGCGTGCTCGCGCGAGCTGCCGCAGCCAAAGTTGGCGCCCGTGCAGACAAGGATCTTGGCCTTGCGGTAGGGTTCTTTGTTGAGGACAAAGTCGGGGTTCTCTGTGTCCTTGTCGAGGTAGCGCATCTCGTAGAAGAGGGCTTTGCCGAGTCCCGTCCGCTTGATCGTCTTGAGGAACTGCTTGGGGATGATGGCGTCGGTATCGATGTTGGGTTTCTCCATTGGCGCTGCGATGCCCTTGAGAACAGTGAACTTGAGGAGGCCGGCGGCGCCGGCGTGGACGACCGAGGTGTTGACTTGCGGCGAGGAGTCCTCGGGTTGGTCGGTGAGGAGCTCCTTCTCCGTGTCGTCCTCCTCGATTCTCTCGTCAGGATGCGCCTTGCCGTTGGTCGGTTCAGGAGCAACGGCGGCTTCGATGTGAGGGCTGCCGTCGTACTGCGACAGCTTTCTCACGTCAGCCAACTTGCCCGCAATGGCCGCCGCCGCCGCCATCACAGGTGACATGAGGTGGGTCCGACCCTGAGCACCCTGGCGGCCCTCAAAGTTGCGGTTGCTGGTGCTGGCACACCTCTCCTTGGGGGAAAGGATATCGGGATTCATGCCCAGGCACATGCTGCAACCCGCCTCCCGCCACTCGAAGCCTGCCTCAGTGAATACCTTGTCGAGGCCCTCCTCCTCAGCTTGCTCCTTGACGAGACCCGAACCCGGCACGATCATGGCGCGCTTGATATTTGACGCAATCTTCCTGCCCTTGACGACTTGAGCGGCAGCACGGAGGTCCTCGATTCTAGAGTTGGTGCACGAGCCGATAAAGACCTTATCGACCACGATATCCTCCATGGGAGTGCCGGGAGTGAGGCCCATATACTCAATCATCCGACGGCCGGCTGCCTTCTTGGCTTCGGTGGCAAAGGTCTCGGGGTCCGGCACGGCGCCGGTGATGGGGACGACGTCCTCGGGACTCGTGCCCCACGTGACAGTTGGGACGATGTCCTTGGCGTCGATGAAGACATCAATATCATACTTGGCATCGGGGTCCGACCGCAGCGACTTCCAGTATGCGACAGCCCTGTTCCACTCTTCAGAGCCGTACTTAGGGGCCAACGGCCTTCCCTTGAGGTATTCAAAGGTGATTTCGTCCGGAGCGACCATGCCGGCCCTCGCGCCGCCCTCGATCGACATGTTGCAGATGGACATGCGGGCTTCCATGCTGAGACTACGAATGACGGAACCGCAGAACTCGATGACGGCGCCGGTGCCGCCGGCGGTGCCGATTTGGCCAATGACATGGAGGACCACGTCCTTGGAGCTGACGCCCGGCGCCAGCTCACCGTCGACCTGTATCCTCATGTTCTTGCTACGCTTCGTGATGAGGCATTGTGTGGCGAGGACGTGCTCCACCTCGCTGGTACCGATGCCAAAGGCGAGCGAGCCAAAGGCGCCATGGGTCGACGTGTGGCTGTCACCACACACAACGGTCGTACCGGGCAGCGTGAAGCCCTGCTCTGGCCCAATGACATGAACGATGCCTTGCCTCTTATCGCTCAGACCAAAGTATGTGATGCCAAACTTCTTGACATTTTCCTCGAGCGTCACGCACTGCGTCCGGGAGTCCTCTTCCTGGATGAAGCTCGCGATGTCCTTGAGTGCTTTCCTGGAGGTTGTGGGCACATTCTAGAAGATATGCCGGTCAGCTTCCTGCTAGGAATTCAGGGGGAGAGGAGGGCTTGTGTTGCCTACGTGGTCTGTGGTGGCAAGAGTGCAGTCTGGTCTCCGGACTTTGCGCCCAGCAACTTCCAGTCCCTCAAATGCTTGCTGTTGTTGCGGGTTAGTAGACAGTCTCTCGGGTGCATCGCCGGGATATACGAATACGCACCGGTGAGGTGACTTCGTGGACAAGGTGGCGGTCAATGTAGAGAAGGATGGTACCGTCGAGCTTCTCGTCGACGATGTGGGCCTGAAAGACCTTGTCGTAAAGGGTCTGGGGTGACCGTTCGGCAGCAGGCATCTTGGATCCGTGTGACGCGTTATCCTCCCTGTGGGATTGGCGCCAATTGGTCCTTGTATCGGTTTGTCAGGCGGGCGCCAGAAAAATGATGCAGGTTGCGATAACGACCGAAGTGGGGGTGGTCGTCGGTCTTGATGTCGACTAGAACCTGTATTATGCTCCCCTTTGGACGTTTTGGAGCACCGGTGGCGAGGAAGCCGAAGGTTCAGAAAAGTATCAAAGCACCTTGAAACCGGGCGGCTTCGTCTGATGCGGCCTGCTGCTACCACTTATAACAGTCTCAGCCATGACGGATGCCTCCAATTCGACCATCTCGGACGCCGCCGATATTCGGAGCATCACAATGGGCTCCGGTTCACGGAATGCGGGGTGGCCACCGGGATTGCTAAATGATGCCCTACAATTGGCCCCTGGCGCGAGGACAGGCCTGATGGGGAGGGGACGCAAGGATATGGTGGGGTCGATCCAAGATCCGTGCCCACTGTGGGCTGAGGGAACAAGGTTGGTTGTCCCGCCTTGTCCGGAAGCAGGAGGCTACAAGAGGTGACCTGGACATGGCTATCGGCAAACCCTTGCATGTACTCTGTATATCGGCACGTATCGCAAATTCAGCAGATGAAGATGCCCGAATCAATGACAAATAGGTTTGGTAGCCTGTTTTACTGTGCGAAAATTCCTGCTGCTCTGCAGGGATTTATTTACTGGAAAGAGCAGCCTTTTTTTTCTTTCTTGGGACGTAGACCAACATACTCCCACAGGCCTCCGACCCCAAGAAAAGGGTATAACAGAACAGCCAATATCGAGATAAGATAATGGAGATTGTCAAGTAACCAATTTCGTTTCGCGAAACCTACCTTGATCCGGCAGAATTGCCTGAGCACGTTTCGGGCTCCGGAGATATCAATTCTGCAGCAGGATTATAATGCTTCAGATTCGGCATCGAACGCTCAGAGAAATATTAGGGAGCCGCAAGGAGGATGCTGCCGGACAACGGACCCGGGACATAGCCGGGGGCCCATTGACAAAAATTTGGGCCGGCTGTCTCCGCAGACACACGTAACGATATCGAATTCGATTCGACCAGATCCCTCGGAACGCCATTTCATCAAATCAATGAGGCGAAAAGTAAAACAGGAGAGACAAATCGGCGCCAACGGGCCTCGTGACTCGCCGCTGCTGTGAGTTGCTCCGTGCTGCGACAAGCATAAAACCGATTCTATCCTCGGTCCCCACTCGTTCCGTCCGGCCAGAAAGCGTCAGCTTGCAGCGTCAGCGGGCCCAGGATATCCGAATCAAAGATGGATTGCCGGACGCGGGGACACACCGGTCTGCCCGACCATATCTCTTTTGGCGAAATGCATGAGCAACGGGACGTATCTCCAGCAGCCCTCAGTTCTCATCGGGACTTTGGTGCCTCTTACTCGCTTATCGTATCCACCGTGCCGATCCTAGCGGCACGACGGGGACCCCAGGGCGACGAGGCGGTGACGAAGTCGATGGGGAATACGGAAGTCCCTACCAAAAGTTCTCGCTCACCGCCTTTTAAATTACAGTAGTTCTGCTTGGCAGAAAGAGCTCTGTAGCCATTACAGTAAAAAAGGCGGTAAGCTAAGATTTTTGGTAGGGACTTCTGTAGGTCACCTCGAATTCCCCAGTTGTCCTTGAATGCACCGGCCAACCACAGATGCTACATTACGAATGGAGTCCAGCCGGAGCCGGACGGATCACCAAATCCCGAACCAACCCACACATGTCGTCAGTTAGGAGCGCGTTCGCGGAAGCACCATCAACGAGGAAATGCCGGCCGTGCGCATTGCCCAGCCCTTTAGCTTCCCTAGCTGCTGTAACAAGTCCGGCTTCAAGCACCGCATACGGGGGATACCAGGCACGACAACTTCTAGCGAATCAAATATGCTACGGTATCACTACTAAACACACAAAAAGTAGAGTTAGCACCCATTTCCCCAGACTTGACCCGCCGCCAACAGGTTATGCAGCTTCCCACCTCATCCAAACCCCGCCACAAGCCCCAACCACGATCCGGAGCGCCCCCAAAGCCAAGCAATGCCCCTAATCACCCACACCCCAGCCGAAACTGCCAGGAACACAAACACCGCCGCCAGTACGCAAATACCATAGTCTTCCCGTATCGCCTGTCCCTCGTCAAACCGTCGCCTCACCTCCGACTCGCCGTCAAACACCGGCAACACGACATGCCAACAAGCCCAAGCCAGTTGCACCGCCATGGACGCACCGGGCCACACACAGGACCCAAAAGCCCCCCCGATGTTACTCGGCCTAGAACGACCCCTGATGCCTCCTCCGTCGCCTGGTATTGCCGTCGTCCCCGGAAGTCGTCCGCTGCTGACCCCTGCTCCGGATGCGGAGCGGCGACGGGCTCGGGCTTGGCCCTGGGCTTGGCCTGGCCCGCCCCATAGGGATTGCCGGGATAGATGGTGGCCGATGCCGGTACCGGCATCACTCCCCTTGTCGTCCCCTCCGGCGCCGTCCGGCCTGCGACCCGGAACCCGGCCCGCGCCGCTCCCGTGCGATTGTTTGGGAGGGATGGCGGCACGGCAGTTCCGGCAGGTAGGCGGTGTGTAATTGGGAGGTGGCTTTGTGGCTGCCGGTGTGGGTCCGTCGTCGTGCTCTGGCCGTCCCATCGTCTTCCGCATCTCCCATTCTTCGCCGTGTTCCCGCACTTTGCAAGGTGGGGTTCCTCTGTTCCCCGCCTCGGGCATCGTCTTCCCCACTTTGTCAGTTGACCACGGCGTAGTAGTGGTGATGATGTGTGTGCAGACAGAGGGGAACGGCCGGGTCTGGGTCGGGCTGCTGATGGGCTGTATCGGCTAGGGGCTCGGATCCGCACCGTCGCCCTGAGTGCTCCCGTCTGGGCTGGCTGGACTTTGAGCCAGCTTGTCCGGCCACTCCTGCGCTGAATTCACGTCGTCTAGTTCCAGTATCCTGCCGCGGAGGGTGCGGAGGATATCGTTGTCCTCGGAGAGACGGTCGAGGCCCGCCTAAGACGTTGGGAAGTCTATAGAATTGTCCGACTCCTACTCGGGCTGATACTCCGGGGATAGGGTGCTTGGTTTCTGCTGGCATGTACCCGGCCTGTGATGGGCCGGAATCTTGAACCGGTTTGGCTTTGCTCTCAACGACAGCCTTCCTCCCGGGAGATTTCCATTTTCCTTCAAGCCCTGTGGCCGAGATTTCTCTGATTGCGTGCATTGAATGCCATCCCCATCCCTCCAACACCACTTCTGCTTCGGCGGCGATGGCACTCCTGTATCGCTTTCACCACCGCCGCCGTTATCACTAAAAGAATCTCGGTGGACAGTGGCTCCCCACTCAGTAGCGAGTCTACAATCCCACTCCCACGATGGGACAACAAAACTCTTGCTCCCTCGGCCGATGACCACTCCTCTTCGCCCCTCGTCCACTTAACCACCGGTTGCCTTACCACCTCCCTGACAATCTCCTTCCTCTCCTCCGCCCGCGCCAATCTCCTTTCCTTCTTTTCAATTCTCGCGTTCCGCTTCGCCACAGCCATTTCGTACTTGTCGCAAGCATCCCGAGCATCCCGTGACAATCCGGGCAAGAGGCTCGAGCGGGGTATGACCGATGACGACACGCATGAGGCTGCCCCATCCTCCTTCTCAGAGTTGCTGGTCAGGGAAATGATGATGTCTAGCACACCTGCGTAGGAGTTGGCTCCTATGACGCCGAGGAAGTCACCCGATCGTTTGGGGGCTTCTCGTTGGCGGCGGTGCTGTTGTTTCCTGGTAAGGAACATCGGGTCTCGGGCACCCCGCCGCTATCCGTTGCCTCCCGTCCGGTGCCGCCCCCGCTCTGGGCGTTTGCTCGGCCGTCGTTTGCAGAAGAAGGCCGTGAGGCGGTTTCCCGGTGAAGAAGAAGAGTCGTCTAAGCCACAACGCTGGGTTCTTTCATCGGTGGGCTTTGCGTCGGTGGCGAGGGATGAGAGCATCCTTGCTTACCCCTGTTGGGCCACTGGACTGAGAGTCGGGATGTTCGTATTTCGTATCCAGGATGTAATCTATGGCTGTGTGTCTGGGATGAAGAGGGGAGGCGAGGAGATGGATAAGGCGCGCTGTGCTGCGGAGGACATCGCCCTGAGTGGTTTGCCAGTGTCCAGAATAGGTCGGTCAATCGAGGATAAGGGAAAGTGGCGTGGTCTGTAACGGAGTAGGCCGTTTCACCACAGAAGGAGCAGTATAGGGAAGTACGCTGGAAGCACTACCTATCACAAGACCAGAATGGACGAAGGGCAAGCGCTAACGGCAGTGTTGGTGAAATTGTCACAGAAAAGGGGGACAAACTCCACAGCAACTCGACCGATGCCCACGGGAATTCGACGAGCGTCAGTGGTTTAGTGGTAAAATCCATCGTTGCCATCGATGGGCCCCGCGTTCGATTCGCGGCTGACGCATACTTTTTCTAGTTCTCGCAGGTTGGTTTGTTGCTTTCCCGTATAGTGCCCCTGGGCAGAATCGGAACCTAAAACTTAGAGAACAATATATGAAAATAAACATGGAGGGCTGCAGAATAGGGTCCTGAGATAAATACTATGCAAGCCATGGCATGGGAAGACAGTTCTCAAGAAGAAGTTCATGGGCCAGCAGTTGCTCAGTCGTCGCTCGGCCTTTCGCGCAGTACAAAACGGCCATGCCCCCCGGCTGAATGGGCTCGGTCGTGACTCGGCGACAACCGCCCTGTACCCTATCAATTCTTACCTAGCGATGTGCCGGACGTTCTACACTGGAACAAGCAGGAACCGCGTTTTCACTTTGCGATCTCTCCACCAGATTTCCAGATCGGACAACACATCAAAATGGTATAATGTGGCACGGCATCGTAGCAGAGGCACCGAGTGCCGGCGGTGGTGAGCACCTGCTTCTCAGAGATGCTTATAAAATCTCCGAATCACAGAGGAGAAGCTCCAAGGCACGGGGCCGGGGATTTGCTGGCTGATGGCGGCCAAGATAATACAGGGCTTGCTTCAACCTGCATTTCCAGGCCATCCCCAACAGTACAAGCAGAAGACTTGGAGACCAAGATCCTCCCAAGTCATTATGATGGAAATCGACAATACGCAATAGTCCATTCTAGTCCCTCAATATTCTTGGCCGCGAACTGGAAAAAAGCGAAGGGATTGAGGAAGCTCACAATGCTCTTAGTTGCTGTATCAACAAGCGGTCACATCCGTATCTCGTAAAGGTGAGAATCCTGGGCTTTCCCGACGGGCTCCTCCTTAGGATATTCGAGTTCCCGAAAGACTTCGACTTGAACATGATATTCAGCCACCACACGAGCGTTAGCAGGATATACGAACACTCGCCTAGTCCGTGGGCGGATCTGTAACGTCAGCTCAAAGTTGCTCATTCATATTGTGTGTCAACAGATTCGTTGAGGACGACCAAAATTACATATGAACGTCCAGACCACGTTTACACGAGATCTTTCGAGAGTATCTGGCACTCGTTGGGAGGCAGGAATCGCTAGTCCAGAGTAGAAAGTTTCTTGGACTGTTGGCTCCGCGGCCGCAAGGATGCCCAATGCTCGAAAGCTCGGCGTTTACGATGATGATTTCGAGTCCCCGAAGAAAGACTAGAACTGAAGGTTCTAACCGGGGCCAGTGTCTGGTATATTCTATACCTTGTCTGATCCAGCCAATATCTCGGTCGTCATACAGACCAATGAAGGCTCGCTCCACTCAGCTATCAGTGCATCGTCGACGTGACATAAGCTGTCCGAACTACCGGGATATTGCTCAGCAGCATCCATATCAGGCTGCCGGTGCTGGGAACGCGCTAGAAGCATGGTGCTAGTTTCGAGTATCAAACAACAGTTTCCGTTAGGGATGCAGCGGCTGGATGAATTTGCATTCGGGTATAACGGCACAGCCATGGAGCAGGATGCGGATGGTTTTCCGGCCCCTGTCTGCCTGTTTGAACACGTGGAGCCCACAAAGTCTCTGCCCGGATATGCAAGACTCAAGGGGCGAAGCAGGCAGGACATATGCTGGCCGAATCCTGGTATCGAAGCCCGGAGACAAGCTGACTGGCATGTTTCTTGGCAGAATCGCCATGAATCTCTCCGGTCTGGTGTGCTTGTTCGAACAGCTGTCGGAGTCCATGAGCCACATTCACCAAGACGGCATCCGCTTGCTTAGCGGCACCAGGAAAGAGGCTCTCGAGGGGCTCCGCAGAAGAAACACGGCACCATGACACTTCGCAAAGTTGCAGGGAGTGAAAGTGACGCACGGGACGCATACCTAGATTACGAAGTGGTTTTCAGCAGACTTGATACCGGAAACAACAAAGAAGCTGAACTGTACAGTACGTGACGAACCGGGCCCTGTCGCAACGCAACCGCTTGTCGAAGCCCGAGGAAGAGCGTGATGACGAAAAGCCGTGTTCTATCAATGTTTGAAGGTAGGTAGTGGGCCGGCTCTGAGCTAGGAAGAAGGCAGGAGATTGTCAGGGTTCTTGCCGCCGGGACCGAGGGTTCAATCACGGAGTTATAGCTCTTTAAGAAATCAAATATGACAAAAAATAATGTAACGGTTTTATAAGAGTTCGTGGCGGTTAACCGACCGCCCAAACTCGTCGAGGACGTCGTGCAATCACTCTCGAATAATGATTGAGTCTATGCATCTGATCGAAATTTGCTCGCAGTTGCCGACATGTGATGTGCTTCCGGCGAACTGGCTTTAGTAACGAAGTCTCTATGACTGATAACTTGCTACAGAGCATCAACCGAGCAGATGCAGACTGGGGTCAGATGAAGTAAAACTAAATATGAGACTCAGGTTCTCCAAAACTTCCTGATCTAAACCTCGTTTTCTTTCGCATTTCACCCTCTTATGTCGATGTTACCTATTGCGTTTTGTTATCACGTCGCGGTCCAAAATAAGGCCAGGGTGCTAAACTCGACCCGGTCTGGGCCCCGGTTAATAACTAACGCATCGACACATCCTTTTAAGCCTGCCTGGTTTAACCAACTTTATACCTAATAATCCCCTGGATTGACGACCAAAATCGCACGAGTCAACCCACCTCGTGGCCTACGTCCAGGGAACAGGGATCTGCATCTCCGCCGTCCCCGGATCCAGGTTCAGCCCTACCAAAATGGAGGCCTTGGCGACCCATCCCTCCCGAAATTGAGCCTGCCAGCGCTCTCTCCACCCTCACAGCACGACCCCTTTCCCATCCACCTCTACTAGACTCGTCTCGGCTTGATATCCGCAACCCGAGACGGATCACGCGACTGCCGAAACCAA
This sequence comes from Madurella mycetomatis, assembly GCA_022530565.1. Classification (NCBI taxonomy): domain Eukaryota; kingdom Fungi; phylum Ascomycota; class Sordariomycetes; order Sordariales; genus Madurella; species Madurella mycetomatis. The sequence goes on along the minus strand of JAJTVB010000003.1, from coordinate 4,078,171 downwards.
GTTGCAATTACAATGGCACTCCCGCAGCTCCGATCGTTCCGGCCTAGCCGTCCCGCCGCCATAGTCCTGGTGGTCGCCGCTCTTGTCGTGTTCGGCCAGGTCGCGTGGGCCAGCAGCAGCAGCAGCGCCAGCAGCAGCAAGACCGCGAGCCACCTCTCGGTCGCGAACCTGTCGCTCGATGAACTGGACAACCAACTGCAGGTTTGTTTTCCTCGTGCCACCTCGATCACGACCAGTACCTAACAATCGTGTCACAAAACTAGCAATGCCCCCTCGTCTCGGCGCTCTCGGCCTCCAAGGCCGCCGCCCACGCATCCGCGCCGTCCTCCCTCACCACCCGCCTCTTCGCGGTGCTCTTCCCCTCGCCAAAGCCGGCTGTCAACGCGCTGCTCGCGACGCTGTACATCTCGGGCCCCCCAAACTTCCTGCTCGCGCTGTGCCCGACAAACATAGACCCGTCCTCGCTCTCCGTCATGGTTGCGTTTGCGGTCGGCGGGCTGCTGGGCGATACGTTTTTCCACCTGCTGCCGGAGATCTTCCTGGGGGAAGATGAAGCGGACAGGGCCAAGTTTGTGCTGGTGGAGCCGAACAGGAATTTGTTGTTGGGAGTGGCTATCCTGGTGGGGTTCTTGACGTTCGTGGCCATGGATAAGGGGCTGAGGATCGCTACTGGCGGGGAGGGACATAGCCATGATCACGGGCATGGACATGGCCATGGACATGGAGAGACTAAGGGGAAGGCTACGGGGGTGGATGACGGCGAGAAGAAGGGGGCGGTGAAGCAACGGAAGGGAGGGAATGCGAAGGAGAGCCAGGAAGTGGCTGAGGTGCGGGAGAAGGAGGTGAATGCGTCGATGAAGCTCGGCGGAGTGCTGAATATGATGTGCGTGAGCGGCTTTTGTTGGCTCGGAGTTTACGGTGCCATGCTGACGGTTCTACAGTGCCGACTTCACCCATAATATCACCGATGGTCTGGCGATGAGCGCGGCCTTCTATGCCTCGCCTACCGTTGGCGCCACTACGACTGTTGCCGTCTTCTTCCACGAGATTCCGCACGAGGTGGGCGACTTTGCGCTGCTCGTGCAGTCAGGTTTTTCGAAGCGCCAGGCGATGGGCGCCCAGTTCGTTACCGCCATCGGTGCCCTGATCGGCACCCTCATTGGTATTGCAGTTCAGGAGTTCGGAGGAGGCAGCGAAGATGTCGCCATGGGCATGCGTGACGGTCTCTGGGGCACCAGCTTGACCGCCGGCGACCTCCTCCTACCTTTTACAGCCGGGACGTTCTTGTACGTGGCCACCGTCGCTGTCATTCCCGAGCTGCTCGAGACTGGCTCCAACAAGGGGGCTGAGCTGCGCAAGACGCTGGTGCAGTTCGTTGCGATTGCGTTCGGGGCAGGCATCATGCTGTTCATCTCTTGGCATGATTAGAGCGGTGAGGTGCATGTGCGTTCGGTCATCTAGAGGAGGGACTACGTGTATAGAGTCATAGATGGTTGGGAGCGGTGCACTGCAGACAATGGAGGCTGAGCGAGTGGTCAGCGGCCATTGGATATGACACAATTCTTCGACAGACGGGCATACCGAAGACTGTATCGTGTAATATGTACTTAGTAATGCGAAAGAGGATGTCCTTAACTTTAAACCAGGGCCGGAGGGGGAAAAGAAAAAAGAAACGAGAAAATGTAGATCGGGACTTCCTCTGCGGGATTACTAATTGACGATGACAAAATGGCACTCAAGTGTCGGTTACAGGGACCCGGGCCGTTTGCTACATGGCGTCAATTTTTACCAGGTATCCCGGTCGATGTCATCGAAAGGCGTATTGGGCCGTGCACTAGTTGGCGTTGCCGAATGACTCCTCGGGCCGGGATATGACGGAGGATACTGTAGCCGTTTCGTGACTTAGCTCTAGCATTGTTTCCCACATTCTCACGTCACCAATCAAATCCTGACGGGCGAGACTCTGGGTCCTGGACCTTCCAACTGCGTTTGTGTTTGTATGCAGTCGAACGTTTCCGTTTTTCGAGGCGAGACGCGCAATCAGCCCAGTCGAAAGGTTGGATGGGGAAGCGGGGAACCAACCGACGCTTGTCAGCTTCTCGAGAATCCGGGGCTCGTTATCCCGATACCGGAGACGATCTCGACCACTTGCACCATAGCTTGCGCTAAGGCAGAGCGAGACGTCGCTAGGCCAGGTGATAGTTGGATCCGCTGGGCTAAAAGCGGACGGTTTGACGCCTACCATGTACACTTCCGCGCCCTGCCAAGCCCATTTGAAGACGTCAAGGGCATCACGTCGCCGGGGCCCGCCCACACGTGCTGCCATACGCTGCTTCCCGACTGTCTTTGCCAGGGCTACCTGTGGAGTAATTACACGAGAACTCGTCTCTGGGGAGGATCACCCAAGTTCTCAAGCCTTGCTGCTTTGCTGACCCCACCCAGGCGTTGCCGGGACATGCAGACAGCGCTGCAGAGCCCATCCCGCACCACACCCTTTCCAGGGTCGGCCAATCAGCTCAGGCATCCGAGGAAGGGCGCCGGAAGGTCACGAACGCAGTGCTCATCCGCGCTCCTCGTTCCTCGTTCCTTGTCGGCTTTGTAATGAGTCAAATCCGTCAATGGTGCTGCTCCCTGCTTCAAGTATATATCGCTGCCCCGTCAAATGGGGGAGGTACAGCTATTGAGACATCGGATCCTTTGATTCCTGATCGCTTTGAGACTGCCTGTTGGGCCGTTTCCTCATTTTCCACCCGCAACCACGGCTCACAGCCCAGTTACACGATCAATTATATCAATTCCACGTTGCCGGTAGTATCACCAGGAGTTCTTTTCTCCTGGGTGTCGTTGTCCGTTATATTGTGTGTTCACTGCCTTCAATAACAATGGCACTGTTCCTGGGAGCAACGTCTTCGGCGTCGGCGTCGGCGTCGAGCGCCAGCGAAAGCTCCAGCGAAAGCGGCTCCCTAGCCACCCGCAAGATGCCCTACCCCAAGTCCGACATCAAGGTGAACTTGAACAATCACTACAACTCTAAGGTCTACACGTCCGGTTCGTCCCTGACCGGAAACGTAACCATCACGACCAAGCGGCACGTCCGCTTCGACTCGATCCAGGTCGTTCTAATAGGTAGCACAAAGACGAACTTCGAGGGCATGAACGTGCCGCAGGAGGTCACGCACACGTTCCTCAAGATGGTCATGCCCATCCCGGAGTCGGCATACCCCGTGCCCCGAGTGCTCGAGACAGACCGGACATACAACATTCCCTTCCACTTCGTGATCCCCCAGCAGCTCACCATCAACGCCTGCAACCACACGCGGCTCTCGGACCAGCTGCAAGATCATCACCTCATCCCTCCTCCTAGCGTCGGCGGCTGGCAAAGGGATGACATGGCGCCGCGCATGGCCCGGGTCGAGTACACCATCAAGGCTAGGGTGCTCAGGGAAGACGAGCTCGGTGGTACCAAGACGCGCATTATGGAGGCAACCCAGACGATCCAGGTCCTCCCCGCGTCTGTCGAGGAGCCTCCTCTCAACGTTGCCGCCAAAAACAAGCTCTATACCATGACCAAGACCAAGACGCTCCGCAGGAGTATTCTGTCCACTAAACTAGGCCGGCTAACCGCCGAAGCAGTCCAGCCCGGCGCCGCCGTCTTGTCGTCAGATGCCCGCAGGACCGTCTCACATCCCACAGCACTCATCAAACTGACCTTTGAGCCGGAGTCATCATCATCATCATCATCATCATCATCATCATCATCATCATCATCATCATTGTCGTCGTCGTCGTCCTCGTCCTCGTCATCGCACATACCCAACCCGCCCCAAATAACGAGCGTCACCGGCAAGATCACAGCCCACACCTTCTTCTCCTCGGGCACCATCAACTCTTTCCCGAATCTGGGCGAGTGGAACATCCCGTTCGTGGCCGACCGGCGCGGGCAGTTCTTCACGTCGACGGCGCTGCCGGCAATCTCGTTCGCCGAGCAGCCCACCTGGACGACGCCCAGCACCCGCATCGCTAGGCGCGACTCGGGCTACTGCGGCAGCGACGATGGCGAGTCCGACGCCGCGAGCGACAAGGCGAAGAGCAAGCGGGCGGCAAAGTCGCGGTCCACCAAGGAGAGATGGACGTCATCACCAACCGCGACGCCGACCCGGACCAAATACCAGACCACCCTCTCTATCCCCATCTCCCTCCCCACGGACAGGAAGACCTTCGTCCCCACCTTCCACTCCTGCATCGCCAGCAGGGTGTACAGCCTGCAGCTGTCCATCGCCGTCAGCGTCCGCGGCTCGACGAACACCATAACGCTGTCGCTCCCGCTGCAGGTGGCTATCGAGGGCGGCGGCCCGGCGGCTACGCATGCTGCCGATGGTGGCGACGGCGCCGTGGTGGGCTCGTCGCCGGACGGTCCGCCGAGCTTTGAGGAGGCGGCCGCGGACGAGCACCTGCGGCCGAGGGTACTCCAGGTCCCTAGCCAGGGAGATAGGGACAGGGGCTTCGTGAGTGGTGGGAGTACGGGCTTGTTGGGTCCGGGCTTGGCGGTGGCGGCGGGAGGTGACGAGTTGCCGGAGTATGGTGCCCCGGGATATCGGAGGAGGCTGGATTGAATGAGCGGATGATTGGATGATTTGCCGAATAATAAATCGCTTAGGATTTTGTTGCGGTAGTTCTTTTTGCGGGTTGCGTTGTGGGTTAAAAGTGGTACATCGAATAGATTGGAATGGGTTTGGGCGGGAGAAATGATTCGGCTGGATACCCAGTGAGCGTTGACTTAATGTTTTAATTTCTTTTTTTTTTTCCTTTTTTTTTTTTTTTTCTTTTTTTTTTCCTTTTTTTTCCTTTTTTTTCCTTTTCTTTTTTCTGATTATTTCCTTTTGTACGAGCTTAGCGTTGGTTCACGGAGATAATCAAGTATCTGTACTCGGAGCAAATTTATCGAGCCATGTTCTTCCGACCTCGTGTTTTGGCCAGTTCGGTTCTTGGCCATGCCCAGGAGCCATATTCCACCTCCTTTCCTCGTCAGATCTCAGTTCCAAGGCTCCTAATGCAGTGAGAAACAGCTTTTGGTTCTTTACCTAGTTTCTTTTCTCAGAGCGCACGGTCAATACCCCGAGGTTATGTACGTTGAGTCGTAATGCGACCAGTCCGGAGGTTGCACAAAGATGGTAGATGCATTTGCAATACCTTACACAGCGCATTTGAATTTCCATCTCTGCCACTCTTCAGTCCGCCACGATCCTTTTATCTTTGCTATTCGAGAGCTCTATCTGCTGCGAAAGGAACCCCGTGGATAGGTTGCAAGTGAATGCAATCTCGGGCAAAGTAACCCAAGCATGATTGCTGTAAGCGGGGTGTGCTAGGGCCTACATGCATGTGTAAGTCGGGTCGGCGATGGCCTCTTGAACTCCCGGTGGGTGTGGGGTCTTGCTCCACTGAAGTGCCCGGTTAAATTTAGCGCCCAAGAGTGCGGGATGTTCCCGCCAACCTACCGAATCGCATAATAGACCTTCCACTTTCCGCCGACGACTGCCACTTGTCCCGCTCAGCTCATTCGTTCACCAGCCACGCAATCGCTGACAACTTCACGCCAATCGAGCCTCTTCTGTCTCGAACGTTTTTTTCTGCGCCTCGCATCTTAGGCACTCAGTGCCGATTTCACTCGTTTTTCATTCCCAAGAGACTACCTGGTCGCTGACGCTGCTGTGCCAGACTGACGGCCAAGAAGGATTGGCAATCCTCGCAGAGTCCGACACGCATACCTCAACCCACCAACCCACACAGCGCCGCGTGCCCGCCTAAACGATCACTAGCCAACCGCAGTTAATGAATTGAAGCACTCCTCCCAAATCCAAGGCTTGGGCGGAAACCAGGAACGAGCAGACCACACCATGGGCTTCACAGCCCTCCAACGATGGGCGGCCGTCGCCCTGACTGTCGGCTCGACCGCCTCGGCCTTTTACATCCCGGGCTGGTCGATCAGGTCGTACGCCGACAACGAGCCGATCCCGCTGCTCGTCAACAAGGTGTCGTCGGACAGCACGCAGCTCCAGTACGCCTACTACGACCTCCCGTTCGTGTGCCCGCCGACGGGCCGGCAGCGGCCCGGCTCGCTGCTCTCGGGCCAGAGTATCCCGCTCAACCTGGGTGAGGTGCTGCGCGGCGACCGCATCATGGTGTCGGACCTCGAGCTGGCCATGAGGAAGGACACGCGCTGCGCGCTGCTCTGCGAGAGGGAGGTGACGGGCCGGGACCTGAAGAGGGCCCGGGACATGGTCAGGGACGGCTACGTCGTCGAGTGGATCGTCGATAACCTCCCCGGCGCCACGAGCTTTGTCACGGCCGACAGGACCAAGAAGTACTACGCGGCGGGGTTCAAGTTGGGCTATACGGAGCATGCCGAGAGGCGGCCGCGGTATTTTCTGAATAATCATCACACGGTCATCATCCGGTATCGGAAAGCGCCGGGGAAGGCTGGGGAGAAAGGGGGTAAGGTTGTGGTGGGGTTCGAGGTGTATCCGAAGAGTATTGGGCCGTCGAACGAGAGGGGGGCGGATCAGTGCCCGGTAGATTTGAGTAAGGTCGAGGAGAGGTTCGAGTTGAGTTTTGTAGGGAACGGGACGAGGACGGCGGATGTGGGGTCAACTGTGGATGAGCAGGATGTGGCCGACAACGACGACGACGCCAAGATCACAATTCCCTATACGTACTCGGTCTACTTCCGGGAGGACTCGTCGGTCGAGTGGAATAGGCGGTGGGATCTGTACTTTGTCAACCAGGAGGAGGGGTCTCGGGTGCACTGGATGGCGATCGTCAACTCCCTCATCATCTGCGGCCTGCTTACCGCCATCGTGCTGACTATCCTCGCAAGGACGATCCGATCTGACATCAGGGGCTACAAGGAGGGCCTGGCGGAAGGCGGCAAGCTGCGGGTTGGGCGGAGGCGCAAGTCGGTGAGCGAGTCGCGCACGCCCAGGGAAAAGGCGCCGGGCTTGCTGGAGCAGGTGGGCGAGGTCGAGGATGCCGAGTCCTCGGACGAAGAGGCGTTGGAAGACGTCACGGGCTGGAAGCTCCTTCACGCCGACGTCTTCAGGGCTCCGGCGTACGGCCACCTACTTGCGCCCTTGGTTGGCTCGGGGATGCAGCTGCTGTTCATGGCTGTGGGCCTGATCCTGCTCAGCGCGCTGGGCGTCCTGAATCCCAGCTTCCGTGGCGGCTTCATCAGTTTTGGCGTCGGGCTTTTCGTCTTTGCCGGCCTCTTTTCGGGGTACTTCTCCTCGCGCATCTACAAGACGTTTGGTGGGGGGGACTGGCGAAGGAACGCTAGCATCACTGCGCTACTCTTCCCGGGCCTCATCTTCGGCATCGTGTTCGTTCTCAACTTGTTCGTGTGGGCGCAGGCTTCCAGCACGGCGATGCCGTTCAGCACATTGGTTGCTATCCTTGTGCTGTGGTTGTGCGTCCAGCTGCCGCTTGTCTACGCCGGCGGCTGGTACGGATTCCGGACCGGCGGCTGGGAGCATCCTACCAAGACAGCCAGCATCCCCCGACAGATCCCGCCGCAGACGTGGTACATCAAGGGGCTGCGCACGGCGCTGCTCGCTGGTCTGATCCCGTTCGCCGTCATCTTTATCGAGCTGCTGTTTGTGTTCCGGTCGGTGTGGGAGGGCAACGGCTACTACTACCTTTTCGGCTTCCTAGCGGTCGTGTTGACAATCCTGATGGTGACCATCGCCGAGGTGACGGTCGTGTCCATCTACATGCAGCTGTGCGCCGAAAACTACCACTGGTGGTGGCAGAGCTTTCTCGTCGGGGGCGCCAGTGCCTTTTGGATATGGATGTATACCCTTTGGTACTACTTTACGAAGCTGCACATCACAGGCTTCGTGAGCAGCATGCTCTTCTTCAGCTACAGCTTCATGGCGTGTTGTGTGTATGGCCTGCTCACGGGCACGGTTGGGTTCTTGACAGGCTATGCGTTTGTGCGGAGGATCTACCGCGCCATCAAGGCGGATTAATTTTTCCGGCTGCGAGTACTCTGCGTGCATCGCAGATGCCGCGTTGGGCTTTGTCAAGAGCGGATCAATTCGAGGAGTCATAGGCGTTAGGGGGGACAACTGCGGCTCGCGGTTCTCTTAAGGTTACATACATGATCTGAAAAATGAATACCCCGTAACACTAATACGAGTATATAACTCGGTGTTTATACGGAATCGAGTTGGGAACGAGCCTCTGCAGTGACGACACGCTGCACCTGTCGGATCAGGCCGGTGGTACCTGATGTAAATAGGAAGTGGGGCAATACGTCGATAAATAGTGTAATCACGGGCCAAGCGATTTCCGCTGCTGCTCTCTGGCCCAACTGAGCATCTACTTTGTTGAGTTTAGGTTTCTCGGCGGCTTACCACCCAATGCGTGGAATTCAGGAATTCCAATCTCAAAATTGTCGCAGGACCTGATTGAAGGCCTCATCACTTTCTGAATTGACCGGGTGTCGGCGTCAGCGGGGTATAGCCGGCCCTCGACCACAGCCCCAAGCATCAACCCCGGCAATCATTACGCACCCCACTACAACTCCCAAAGGAAATGGGGCCCCTAAACAAAATCCTCGTCTTCCTCGGCCTCCGGCGTCCACCTTCCGAGATCTTTGAACCCCCAACCCTCCTAGACCATCTCCTCTCGTCCCCGCTGCAATACCTCGTTACCAAAATCTACCACACCCTGCTCTTCCTGCGCGGCCGCCCCTTTCGGCCGCCACGAAACAAACGCCCCATCCGGGTTGTTGTCCTCTCGGATACACACAATCTCACCCTACCCCGCGAAGCAATCCCCGATGGAGATGTGCTCATCCACTGCGGGGATCTCACCGTAGACGGAACGGTAGAGGAGCTCCAGAAACAGCTGAACTGGCTGAAGAGTCTGGGGAAGTTCAAGTACAGGCTAGCCATCGGGGGCAACCATGACGTGTGGTTTGATCCGGAGCAGAGGAAAGGCGTCGGGATGGAGGGGGAGTTGGACATGGCCGGGATCGAGTATCTCTGCGACAGCTCGCTCAAGCTCCAGTTTGAGGGAGGCAGGAGGTTGAATGTTTACGGATGGGGGGCCATTCCTAGGTGTGGTGATGGATTTGCGTGAGTGCCGGCTAGACAATCGTAAAGTTGAGTGAAGGGATGGACTGACGCCGGAACAGCTACCAATATGAGCGGGGCAACGATATCTGGCGGGACAGGATACCTATTGAAACCGACGTTCTTATCACCCACACCCCTCCGGTAGGTCTTCCTCCCGGTCACGGCAATGCTGCTCTGACCGTCTGTTAGGCCTATCACCTCGACCTCGGCCTCGGCTGCACCAGCCTCCTAGACGAGGTCTGGCGCGTGAAACCTAGACTGCACATCTTTGGCCATGTACACTGGGGTCGCGGAAAGGAGAGTGTCTACTACGACAAATCCCAGCGGGCATACGAGTCGCTCATGGCGAGGCCCTCGAGTGGGTTCATTTACGATCTAGTCCCGAGTGTCAGATGGATGGATGCGTTTTACGTAGTTCGGTACGGCATTGGCAATCTCCTCTGGAAGTGGCTCATGCTCGGTCCAGGGTCTAATAACGGGGGATTAATGGTCAACGCCGCTCTCATGTACGGTAATACCGGACGCCTGGGCAACCGGGTGGCTGTGGTGGATCTGTAAGAGTATGATGAAGCCGGTTGCTCCTTGGTAATTATAGTGGGTGGTATAAATAAGCTTAGATGTACATCCTGTTGGGATTAACGTGAAGATCCCCATTTTCCTCGCACCCAAACTCCCTTAATGCTATACGCGTCTGCTTCGTAATTTCGTACAGTCTGTAAAACATCGACATCATACCATTATCCGCCGCAGTCCCTCGACACCACCGAGCACTTTCCTGCCGGTTACTGCGCATCTCGCCTCCCCGCTTTCCCATCTTCCAGCCCTGTTAGCCATGAACTGCTCTTGCCGCGGGTGGGTGCCCGTCATCCATTTATGGATGCAAGTATAGCAGTATACGATGCCCGTTGGGCATGCCGTAGGAGTGGTGATCTCCTCCTCACAGATCGGACACAGCTCCGAGCTGGCCGGGGGGGGGACGGTGAAGATGGGCAAGAACGATGAGGCGGCAATCGGCGCGTATTCCTCCTGACGCCTCTCTTTCTCCTTCTCATCTTCCTCAGTCTCCTCTGCCTTCTCCCCCTTCTCCTTGGCCTGCTGCTTCGCCCCGTCCGGCGGCAGCCCCGTCACCACCGGCGGCGGCAAGTCCAGGCTCTCTGCCGCCTTCCTCGACAGCTGCTTCGCAAAATCCGACGCGTACCACCACTCGAGAAACTTGAGCGCGAAGATGCTGGTGGGCAAGACAAGCGACAGCGCCCCCATGGCGCGCGCGCCCAGCGTCCTCCTCGCGCCGCGCTGGGCCACCTTCTGCTCAAGCGCCTCGATGGCACGGTAGTCGGCCGCGTTCATCCTCCGCACGCGCGTGCCAATCAGCCACAGGAACGGGTTGTGGTACTTGGCGTTGTCGAACAGGTACGCCAAGTTGAAGGCCAGCAGCGCAAAGTAGTAGGCGGCGTGGACGCTCGGGTAGACGTGCCGCAGGAACCAGCGGTAGTAGTGCAGCACCCTGTCCTTCCACCCGGCGCCCGGCGGCAGGCGGTTGTAGGCGGCGCCGAGCAGCGCGCGCGGCGCGTCGACCTCGTAGGCCTCGTCGAGCTTGCGCTTGAGGTAGGGGATGCCGACCATGACGGCGAGGTTCTTCCAGATGTCGGCGCTGCTTAGCCGCAGGGCGTCGCGCACCACGCCCGGGGCGGCCGCCGAGGCCCGCGGGATCTCGGCGGCCAGCGCCTTCTCGCGCTTCAGTCCGTAAAAATGTTCGGTGAAGGAGCCGCCGCGGGTGCGTAGGTAGTGCCGCTCGACGACGAGCGCGGCTAGGGCGTAGAGCTCGTCGAACGAGTTGAGGACGCGTAGGAGGTGGCGTGGGTAGCGGTGCGTGAGGACGGTAAGGAGGTAGCGGAGGGTCGGGGGGAGCAGCGCCGAGAGCTGCTGTTCCGAGAGGAGCTCGAAGAGTGACGGTTTGCCCTCGTCAAAGGTGCCCCGAAGGGCCGTGACGAATTCCATTGCTGTTGGCTCTTTTCTTTCTTTCTTTCTTTCTTTTTTTTTTTTTTCCTTTTTGTTTATTTTTATCCTCCCTCGGCGTTATGAGGGGTGTGTAGGAAGAAAGAACATTTGGAGTTGAGAAGCATCCGAGGATGTGATAGCCGACAGCGACAGGGGTGTCGCTCAGCGATAAAGACACCATGGCAGGGGTCAGGAGCCGAGGCTCATCAGACCCGAGATGGCGGACTGCAGAGACCTTGTAGCACGCGGGGCTGTCCCCACAGCGCGCAACCCCCTATAACCCAGCCCAACCCCAAGGTAGGGTATGTATTATTATTTACCGTACATGTACAGTACTTGATTGAAGCATCCATACCTTGTACCGTAATATCATTTCCGAGCCAGATGCTGCTGCTGCTGCCTCGTTTGCAGAAAAACAAACTTCTTACTTAATAACCAGAAGGATTCCATCATTTCTGGGCCATTCGGCTTATTTCCATACATATTAAGCTCCCAGCTCCTTTTAAAAGACTCGCGTTCAATGCTGCGTAGCGCATAGAACCTACCAAACCTCGAACCATGTCAGACAAGGCTCATAGAGAAGCTCTCGCCGCGGCGGACCTCAGCGGTGAGGAACGATTGCGGGAGCTGATGACCCACTTCGCCGAAGTCACGAACGACCCCGAAGTCCATGCAAGTTCCAGTCTGTGTATTGTTTCAACCACCCACTTACACCCTGTGAATTACAGGAATGGACAATGACCATATTCCCCTACCTCCGCCTCCACTCCGTCTCCCCCCCAACCCCTGACAACCCCCTCCCCTCGGTCACATTCACCCTCGCCGTCCAACCGCAGCACTGTAACCGGCGAGGCACCCTGCACGGCGGCTGTACGGCCAGCGTCTTTGACTTTTGCACCAGCGCGGTCCTCGCGCTTATCTCCCGCCCGGGGTTCTGGTCTTACCTGGGCGTGAGCCGCACCCTCAACACGACCTACCTGCGTCCCGCGCCCGTGGGCACCGAGGTGCGTGTCGAGTGCGAAATCGTCCAGGTCGGCCAGCGGCTGGCTACCATAAGGGGCACCATGAAGAAGGCCAGCGACGGGGCTATTTTGGCGGTGTGCGAGCATGGCAAGGTGAATACTGATCCGTCGCCCAAGGCCTGATGGACTGGAGAGGGGTTTCGGGATAGGGGCTAAGCGAGTGACCGTATGTGTCGGTGGTTTTTTTGGGAGCATGTTTATCTTCCCTTTGTAACTATATCCGGCTATGTCGATGGGATCATAGATGGATCTAGGTACAGGCACCGTTCATCGGCAGCACCTATTGGCCGGCCGTGATCTGCGACCGTTGTCTTAATTAGGGTGTTGTAGTTTTGCCGTGACGTCCTTTCCATTCCCAGCAGCGTCGAGTCGACGAACATGCTTACAATAACTAATCTTTCAAGAGTTCCTTCAGTCTTCATTTTCTTTTTTGTCTCGCAGCCTTGGCAATTTCAACGTATTTCCTCTCGTTGCTTTCTTTTTTTCTATATATAACCTAAAGGTGCGCTTTCTTCTGGGCCCTAGTAGCAAGAACCCCCGCCTCCCAGTCAGCCAGTAGTGCCCCTGTTTCCGTCGTTAACGTCTTCTAATTATCAATAACCGCCAATTCGTTCCAGTAGGTCTAAGTGCCGCACAATCCCCAGGGCAACCAAGGTATCGATCTACGTCCGAGGCCCGCTAAGACGGTATCTTCCTGGATGAAGGCTGATCAGCGGCAGAGGGAGGAAGAAAAATAATCAAAAGACGTACGAGTAAAGGGCAGAGGCCACGCCGATGGCCCGGTACGGTGACGGTTCGCCAGAGATGGAGATGGCCGAAGCCGAAAGGCAGACCTGCACGATGGCGGTTATGCGGAGAGGAAAAACAGCGAACAAGGATGACGGAAGAGCGGTACGGTTAAACATAACTTCCATGATGTTCGAGTCATGGTAATAATCATTAGTCGAGACGATCGATAATAAATCGAACAAAATCAAACTAGATGCAGGAAGACTCACGCCCCGAATCGCGGTCGGGCCAGAGACACGGAAAACGAAAGCCGATCGAGTTTTGGGTGTGAAAGAAGAAATACCAGGGCCGGAATGCGGAGAGTGGTACTTATTAACTCTCTGACCATCATCGCTAGTGCCGGGATAAAGGTGACGTGAAGCCTCAACGCCACGGCCAGCCCGACAGGGAATTAAGACTAGGTAGTAGTATAGATGTCCCATGGCTGGATAAATAGATCTCGGGAGAAAGCCTTGTAAAAATAACGAAGACTTCCCGTCACTCGCATTGTGTGTTTATACTCGTAACTGGTTGTTATTAAAACCAATTACGTTAATTATCACTTTGATATTCCTTCTGGGGAATCTTCAAGTCCGGACAGGGAAAGTGCGGCGCCTTGAGACCGGTGGAGAGGAGGGTGTCTATGAAGGAGCTGCTAGGATGCTGGTAGCTGTTGGCCGACTCCCCATGGTGATATATCCTACAGTAAACGGCGATGGGAGTGCGTCGCCTGCTACGAGGGGACGCAGAAGAATGCGGCCAAGAAGGGATGTTAAAATTCTCACTGGCCCCATCCAAGTGTCAGCACAATGCCGGTAGGTTCTATGGTGTAGGGAGTTTTGGACCGTGCTGTGTTTGTCAAGACTGGCGCAGTTACTGCGCACGGAGAAGGGGATATGTGGTTGCTCGGTGCACAAATTCTGGGTGTTCAAACTTGACCGGAACCACGGGGTGAGCTAGACGCTGCAATGTTTGCCAAATTTGGAGCTAACTACACAAGGGCCTAGATAGCTTTCAACATATCCCCAATCCGTCAGCTGATATAGCTAAGAATGGACTCGAGCACCCAACAGCCAAACCCACGGCCACGTATGCTACGCATGAACCAACCCCAGAACCCGACTGTATTACAACGCCAGAGTTATCTACGTCAACCCCAATCAGACCAGAATCCCGATGCAACTGCCACACTGCTGGGGGCAAACGGAGCGGAAGCGATTGTTGTTGGCCGGTGATACTGAGTGTGGAAGGAAAGATGCACCGTACTGGGCCGAGGAAAAGCCTTGATATAATACACATACATGTACCTCGGACCCTTCAAAGAATGCACCAGGACTCACCTTTTCGTCGACTTGCATACGCCGTACTGCAAGCCGGGCCAGTGGCGCTCAGTCGAATCTGGATCTCGGCCTTGTAAACTTGTCGCCCCTCGCGACTTTTGGTCAGGTGGGTTTCCGCCGGATCGCCAGCGCACTTTCTTCTGCATCCAAATCCTCCCACCGAAGCCATTTGGCATTTGTTTCACCAGGCATCAGATCCTGGTCAAATAAGGCTGCCTAGACTGTCTGGAGTGGCCGACATCCCGCGTTTTCAATGCCCAAAAGCACCCTGGTCTCTCATCGGGCCCCCACATCAACGCGCTTGCTGAGCAAAATAGCTGGCGGAGTCGCATCTCGGCCCGCTCAACGATGTGGGCAGGCCGACATGGCGTCTTGGCGTGTTAGTGCCCCTTGAGATGAACATAGCCTAGAAACCAGCGGGAACGAGACGAAATCACCCAGGGGCTGGAACGTGTAAAAACTTGGGGTCATGGTTACTGTGGGTGTGCTGCGTGTTGCGGTCGATTGGGTCCGTCTATCTGGACGCGTGTCAGCCCCAAGGCACAAGCAGAAAGGTTGAAGGCGCCCGTTAAACCTGGGGGTTGCACAGGTGTGCTTTGCTGATTTCAAGGGTGGCGTTCGATGGGCAATACCGGCAGACCGGTCTTGAGATCTGACCGAGTCGCTGAGCGCTTCCATCATCAGAGAATAATGGGGTGGAGGGTCTCGACAATTTTGACCGGTTTGGGCCTAACCGCCTTGGACAATTGTGGTTGCAATCCCGTGGAGCTTTTCCCTGTTCCCTCAGGAACAGTTGCTCCACAAGGTGGAGCTGGCCGATCTTGATACAGTCCATATACGTTTCCAACACCGAGGGCATCGCGAGGCTCAGTGGCGAGACAACCAAACCCAGTGTCTCGCAGGAGATGAACTCGAGTTTTTCTTAATAATCTTGGCGAGCGAAAAGTTTGGGGCTGGACGAGGTGGAGTCCAGTATGAAGGCGCTCTGCCAATCAGATCATGCTGTCCCGATCCCCCAAGACTCCCCAAGCCAAATTCACATTTTGCCAGGGTCCGCTTCCTCTGTCCCAACCAGAGCAACATCCCGCGCTGCGCTCGTGCCCTGATGCCGATCAAGGCTTTTGGGGGTCGATGCCGGAGAAGTACGTGTATGGGACTAGCGACAGCGCATCCAAAAGCCAAGAGCCATCCACAACTACTACCGGTTTCCCTCGTAGCACCGCGGCCGGCTTGCAAAGGAAGGCACCGGGTGCGCACGAGAGCGGGGGGGGGGGGGGGGGGGAGAGAAAGCGGGGGGAGAGAGGCGGCTATCTAACAAACGGTCGAGGCAGAAAGCATGATCTACAGGTACGCAGCCTGCGAGTGCGGCTGTTGAGCACCGAGACTCGAAGGGATAAACACATGTACGGTATTGTCCAGCTAAGGCGTTACCTGGCCTTACATCCCTTGCATGTCTGGCCTGACCTGTTGCTGCCCGCGACCCCCGCTTGCCCACGAACCCGAAACAGCGCGCCCCAGGTGTGTGTGAAGGAAAGTCTACCTCAGTCTAATTTGTGTCGCGCCACATCCCGAATCGGGCCAAGAAGCGGTATCATTCTCATGCCGCGCAAGAATACAACCGCAGGCCGAAGCCGCCGTCGACCAGAACCTCGGTGGCGAGGGGCGAATCCCACAAGATTTTCGTCGTGTATGTCATCCCAACCGTCTGGAACAGCTAAGCTTCCCGAGAAAGAGCCGGCTCAAATGGCCGGGACTCGGCCGCTTGCAGGTAGATCCTCAGATGACGGAACATCTGATGTGCGTGACGGACGTGCGACCGGGAGCTCCTCTACGGCTCCCAGGGCCTTCAGCACGGGCCCGGTATTCCGGGCAGGTGCACGGGCAGCGCGCAGTCCCGATGACGGCTTTCTTTACCAGCAATGGGACATTGGGCTGCCTTCCCGCAAAACGATCCGAGCCAACAACCAAGAGTAGTGTAAAATATGCAAACTGCCATGTACACGCGTTCGGACGCATCGGGCGGAGTGCAGCGACTATGTCGCAGGAGGCGGTCCATCGTGGGGAGCCGCGGGCCCGGGGCAAGCACAAGGGGGGGGCCACCCCCGCTCCTTACATCTTATGTACATTAGTGCAGGCATGCCACGGCAGCACGGCCTCGTGCGGCCGTCGCCTCTTATAAAGTAGACCCCCACACTCACTCCTCCTCCCGCTTCCCCAGAACCATCATTCTCGACCTGCGGAAGGCCAAGGTTTGACCAGGCGACAGCCCTGCACCTTGGGGAAATTCCCAGACGCCAGTCGCGTAGAGTTATTTCGTCGCTTCGGATCGCAATCCGCCAGGCAAGACATCGGCGCATTCTAGATTCCGGGTTTCGAACGCCGTCCCACGCAACGCAGACCCCCAACGACGACGGCCAGTACCGAGGTCCTTGAAGTTTGTTCCCTGGCTGCCTTTGGGTATGCAACTGCATTTCATTTCTTCAAGGCCCCTTCTCTTTGGTACACCCAGGCGCTAGGCTCCGACTCGGCCCTCGCAGCCGTTGCGGCCTTTTCGGGGGGAGTGATTAAACCCATGTTCAGGCAAGCAGGGTACTTTCAAAAGAGAGCTTCCCTCGCGAGATCGACATGGACAGTGCGCCAGCAATGATGTCTGTGCTGCAGTTTTTGACAGGCTCAAATATGGACCGCTGCGCTGCCAAAGGGTACGCAAAGCGCAGAGCCGTACTGATCTTGCAGCAAGTCATACAGATATGGGGTGGGGGAGTTCGGTTGTGGTACTCTGATCGTTCGAACAAGTCGAGTTGGCACGGAGCGGGTTTTTCTTTTTCTTGTTCCTCGCCCTTTTTTTTTTTTTTTTTTTATCCCTCGTCGCTCTCCTTCCATTGTGGTCGAAGGCCCCACCGGTGCGTGCAAGTGTTTGACGCACGCCCCTCCCTACCGAAGTCGCACCCCGGCCCTCAATCCCACCCCCGCTCTCTTCGGTTGTCCAGACCCTGCTATTAGCGGACCGCTTCCGTTCATTTTCCCGCAACGAGCATTCTCGCATCGCTTCTCGTGGCCTGTGTTCCTTTTTGCTGATCCTGTTCTAGGGATTGCACGGCCTCTCTTTCTCGCTCTTGTCGTGCTGCAAAACGGACATTTACGATCGCAGGGTTATCGGGAGGCGCCGGGCCGCGCCAGGATTTGCTTCTCGTCCTCCGGCTTGCAGCGAACCGAGCTGGGTTAGCCTGTCATGATACCGTGAACCTCATTGCCCAATTGGTCTGGTGAGGTCGAGAGCAACTCGACACGGCCATCATCTTCGGCCCGCGGCTTCAACAACGCCCTCTCCACCTCGCTTGCGCCGTCGACTTTAGGCCCTTCTCTACCATCTCATCCCACGCCGTCCGGCAGCAGCACGGCTTTAAGGGACCTGAGCAGAGCCTTATTTGCGCATCCACCGTGTGCTACTGCGTGTCATTGGACCGCTCCGATTTGCCGCGAGCCGCCCGGTGATTTGTGTGCGGACACGGGGTACCTCGCGGTCGGTGACACCTTGACTGTGCCACCAGTCTCTTACCGGTGATTGCCGATGGGTAGTTGATAGGAGCATGGCTTCGGTTCTTACATCCCAGCCAAGTGACATCAAAGCTCCGGTGCCTGCATCTCGACCAATGCCGGCCATGGCGCCACTCCGGGACCCACCGTCCCCGGACGACGTCAAGCAGGAACCCGATCACGAGAGAGGTCGCCCCCGCAGCCGATCCGATGATAAGGATGTGGAGGGCCTCGATCTTGATGACGCCGATGACGGCGACGCCGGAGGGGACAACGCACACTCATCCAACTCGGAAGGCCCCGCAAGGAAGCGTAGGCGTAGCCGCAAGGGACTGGACAAAAAGTTCGAGTGCCCGGAGAAGGGTTGCGGAAAGAGCTATTCTAGGGCGGAGCACCTGTATGTCGTCGCAAGCGCTGAGGCGAGTCATGTTCGTGAATGCTAACACCGCGAAGCTATCGCCACCAGCTAAACCACAACCCGAAGCAAGTCTACAAGTGCGGAATCGGGGATTGCCAGAGGACCTTTGTCCGGCTCGACCTCTGCAACCGGCACAAGGACCGCCACACGGCCAAGGGGTCAGCCTTGAACCGCAAGGACTCGCTAATGAGCCAGGGCTCACCGATAACGGAGAGCAGGCCGCCCTTCGTGCCCGCCGGTTCCGCCTCGCCGGAAGCCAACCGACCGGGAACCGCCTACAACAAGGGGCGGTCACTGACTATGCAGTACCATTCGCCCAAGGATAGTATCGGGAGCCCATACACGCCCTTGGCCAACACGCCCCCGACCGGCTACGCAAACGGGACGCCGAATGGCGTCGATTACATGCACACCGATCCCAGCTACGCCCACATGGCCCAACGTGCGCCCCACCATTCTCCCCAAGGTCCTCGAAGGCCGTCGATCCAGACCAACGTTGCCCCTTATGGAGTATTATCTCCCATCTCTACCCAGCCAGGCTATCACAGCCAGCCAACTAATACGCCTCAGTCTACCAACGGGATGCCTTACGTGCCGCCGCAGAATTTCCCCCCCTTTAGCCTCCCGCCCTCTGATTTTGCTACATCGTCCGCCGGAGCTGTGGCGCGGGACGAGCAGCAAGCGTACGCGCCCTCGACATCCGCCGAGTACACCGATCAGCATCCGCAAGCGGCCGGTGAGATGATGCTCCTGGATCAGATGGGAATGCAGCAAACGATGCCCGTCTTTGGGAGCGATAGCATCCTCAACAAGTCGCCTTACGTTGCGATTCCCGAGGACTTCGTGGCGTATCTATTCAATACTCACGGCGAAGGCTCTCCCATAACCGGGGTCCCAATGCAGGGCTACAAGTACGTAATCCAGATCTTGTACCACGTCCGCCTTTACTGACCCGAGATAGCTACGGGGAATTTCCCAACCAATACAATATGCCTTATTATAACGATCCAAACCAGCTGGGCTATTTCCCTGCCTCGGCCGGGCCGCAGCAAGTCATGTCCGTCACGAATCTTCTTGACCAGAACCTTCCAGAAATTGTCATATCGGAAGAGAAAAGCGCCGAGATTTTCGAGTTCATCAGGGAAAGATTCCATGAGAACGGTTATGCCCCAGTCGAACGGCAGCGTGAGAGCATACTTGACGGGGATCGGAACGACGACAGCCACATGCTGAGTCGCAAGATGATGCAGCAGTACATCGGCTCTTATTGGCTTCACTTTAGCGACCAAGTGCCCATCCTCCACAAGCCGACTTTCTCGCCCGACAAGACTCCGAATCTGTTGCTGATTGCCGTCATGACGATCGGAGCGGTGTGCCTGGACAAGGCCCACGGCCACAAGGTCACCAAGGCTGGAGCGGAGCTCTCTAACTTCTTGGCCTGGCACCTCAGGTGGGAAATGTTCCAGGACCCCAACTGCCGGCCGCCCGCCAAGCTCTGGGTGTTCCAGACGCTATTGCTCCTCGAGTTGTACGAGAAGATGTATTCGACGAGAGAGCTTCACGAGCGAGCGCACATCCATCACGCCACCACGATTACGCTCATGCGCCGCGGGCGGGCGCTGATCGGAAAATCAGCCCTGGAGTCACCGCCGAATCCTAGGGATGACAAGACTAACGGGTCCAGGCAGTCGTCAACTTCTGGGATGGCTCATACGCCCGAGGAGTGGTGGAACCATTGGATCACCAACGAGGCCACCCGACGGGCGGCGTTTGCGGCGTTTGTCATCGACTCGATCCACGCCACCATGTTTGGGCACTCGACGGTGATGGTGGCCCACGAGATGCGCCTACCGCTGCCGTGCGACGACAAGCTATGGAAGGCTACGAGTAGCAGCGAGGTGGGAAGGATCGAGGCCAACCTCTTGTCGATGGGGAACAAGCCCATCTCGTTCCTCGAGGGGCTCAAGCGAACACTGAGCAACCAGGAAGTGCAGACAAACTCGTTTGGGCGCACGATTCTCATGGCGGGACTGCTCAGTGTCAGCTGGCACATGAACCAGAGAGACCTCCAGGTCAATTCACTGGGTGGCGGCGTCTCGCAGGCGCTTGGTGGGCGGGATAAGTGGCGGGGGACGCTGACACGTGCGTTCGACTCGTGGAAGAGCGATTTCGACAAGACGCTGTTTAGGCGGGGCGACCTGTCAGCCGACCCATACGCCTACGATCTCTCCAACCGCAACGAGGCCAACGTGGTGTTTGAGAGCCGAATTGTGCTGCATCACCTGGCGCACATGGCGATGCACGTGGACATTGTAGACTGCCAGATCTTTGCACGGGCCAAGCGATTGCTCGGCCGGGCGATCGGGGCCCAGGACCTGAACAGCGCGCAGCGGCGGATGAAGGATGCGTGGGCGCCGTCGGCCAAGGCGCGCGACGCGACCTACTACGCGCTAAAATTCCTGCACTCGGTTATGCTTCCGGACGGCGTGGGGACGCCGAGTTCGAGCGGCTACGGCCGCCACGATGAGCTGTATTCGGCCCGGGACGACGTGCTGCTCAACCGCCCTTGGGTGCTGTACTTTGCCGCGCTGGTAGTGTGGTGCTACGGATACGCTCTCGAGGGTGCCAACCCGAGCATACCGGTGCCGGTGACGCAGCAAGACAAGGTACGACAGATGCGCGAGTATCTGGGCAAGTATGGCAACGTGTCGTCGCCCGAGGAGCTCAAGTCGATGAAGGGGATCAGCCACAACACACCGCTATTGATGGTGTTGAAGGACACATTCGGGGTTACGAGGTGGGAGCTGCTTCACGAGGGTGCCACACTGCTGAATAACTGTATTCTTTTGAATTCGGGGCAGAACGTTCCTTGAGCGGGACGAGCATAGGGCTTCTTGAGAGGATCGGTTGGGATTTGTTTTTGTATATTTCTGGTCTCTCTGCGGGCGAGGAAACGGGGGCCTACCAAAACATGTACCGCGGCGTCGGGAGAGAGAAACATGGAGCGAGCGTGGATGGATGCATTTTCTTTCTGGCATCAGACGGCGGCATGCGAGTGTTTACGGGCAACGCCCAGCACATATTGTGTTTTGTCCACCTATACCCCTTATGCTACATTCTTCAACGTACAAGATGGTATTTTCGGCGGTATCTTGCGATTGCATTCATAGCGCGTACGACTCTATGTTCTGAACACAGTTCGCAGCGATAGATACCATGATGATGACTTAACAAGCGGGGTCGGAGAAATGCCTGTTTCACAAGGCCGGTACCGGATAGTCTAGTTGCATGTACCTAGGCATAGTGCGTAGTATAGATGAGCTCGCTGCATAACTTGCGACCAGCAACTCAAGAGGTTGAAGATAAGCCACAGTGTGCCGGGGATGCGGGGTTAAGCGGGATAAGATCAGACTCTCGGACTTAAGTGCTCAGAGAACCTGCCATGAGAACCTGACATGAGAACGATGTCTTTTCCGACTAACCACACGTTTGTCCTCCAGCAATTCTAGCACAGCGTGGCTAAGTTGGGTCCTTCTTTAGGCCTCAAAACAGGAATTTCTGAGAGACTGTTCCGTCACTCATCGGTGGGGGTTACCCGGGGCGCCGTTTCACCCCAACTAGGAGTCGAGGAGGGGCTAGCGAAGGTTCAGCTCTGATCGTCTGGCATTAGATTTATTTACTTACGGTCGATCCGGGAGTTTACAGCCTCAAGCCACGCGATCACAGCCGTGACGCATGAGCAACGATTTGGCTCGACAATGCCCTTGACACAGCTGGCCCCGGAAATCATCCACAACATCCTGATATTTGTCGAGCTCGACGATCTGCCCACGATCCCCCTGATATGCCGGTTTTTCAACGAGTTCGTCAAGGATAACAATGCTCTCTGCCGCGCTATCTATCTTCGTCTTCTGGTACGCCATTTTCCGTGTAAATACTCCCCCCACCCACAGCATACACTAACACAACCATCACCCCAGGACGCGCCGCCAAAGGGTAGCGACCTGGACTTCTCCCAGGAAATCCGCGACATCATCCGCCTGAAAGCCCTCTGCTCTCCGAACGGCACCGTCAAGCCCTCCCAAATCGATTTTGTCCACCGCACCGTCACCCGCCTTCTCAAGCACTCCACCCCCACCACCACGGCCATCAACGGCGATGTTGCTGCTGCTGCTGCTGCTGCTGCTGCTGCTGCTGCTGCTGCTGCTGCTGATGATGATGATGATGATGATGATGATGATGATGATGATGATGACTATCAGATGAACGACGGTATTGATTACAATACCGTCAGACGCACCGAACCGTACCTGACCTTCCTACCCTCCCGCAACGCCGCCTTCCTCACAGCCCTCTTCTCCTCCCGGCCCGCCCGCGACAAGTTCATGTCCCGCTCGGCGCTCTTTGAGCGCTACCGCTCTCTGATGGCGACGGCCAGAGAGGTTACCCCCATGCGGGGCTATGCCGGTAGACTCGTCAGCGGGTCGGCGCTCCCGAGTGAGCCTCGTGAGGGGGGTGCGGATGAGGAGGATGAGGAAGATGAGGAGGAAGATGAGGAGGAACGCTACCGCAACCGCCGCCGGCGCCGGCAGCTCAGCGCCAAGCTGCACTGTCTCTATGGTTGTGGCGTGGCGGCGGAGGGGGTTGGCGCTGTTGCTAAGCACGGGGGCGGTGGACGCGGCCGGCGCCAGCGCCCGAGGGAGAAGTCAGGTGGGTTCGGTGAGATGTACATCAATAGACTGTACCCGCTTGCACGTAGCAAGGTGTATGACATGCGGGAGCACACCCTGGGGACGGGGTGGGGCCCCTTTCTGGACCGGGGTGCTGCTGGGGGTGCGAGCGGTGATGACGGCGAGGGGTTCATGGTGGATTGGGAAAAGGTCGAGGCTATCCTCGTCTTGCTGGCGACGAAAGTGCGGTGGAGGAGGTTTGGCCGCTTTCCGATGATTGGGAATGTCTGGTACGTTATACTTCGGGTTGTTCCTCCAGAGGCCGTTTCAAGGGTCCAAGCGACAGAGGAATGCCTCCCGAGTCGGAGCGGTTGCTCTGGACCCTGAGCCCGAAACTATCTGAAAGGAGAATATATGGCTAACATTGCCAGGCAGGACGCGGCCGTTTGCGGGGGTGTGGCCGGGGAGCTATGTACCTCTTTGGCGGGAAGAGACAGAGGGACGGAAACCCGAGGAATTGGAGATGAGGGATCCGTATGGTGTGAGTGGGGTTTGGCTAAGGTTGATTTGCTTCCTGGGTGAGTTGACCGCCGCGAAGGGAATAGGAGGAGAAAGGCGCCAAGTGTTGATGTGCTGCAGACTACGGCGACTTCTTCGACTATAACTTCCCCCTCGTCGACGATACCCCTGACGGCGTTCCCCGCCCGCCACTCAGTGTTGGCGAGGCGATCCGCGTGTTCTTGATGAAGATGCGCGTGACCAAGATTGAGCCGGCTGCCCGAGGGGATCATGGGAACTACCCCGTTGTGCATTTCCAGGGGTTTTCGCGGGTTTTGGACGAGTCCTGGCCCGGGAGCGTCAATTCGGACCTCCGGGGCACGGTGAGGATGACACCTGAGGGTGAGGTGAGGTGGACGACGTACTCGATTTTTAACGGCGAACCGAGGTGGAAGTCTGAGGGAGTCCAGCTCGGTGGGATCCGGTCTGCCAGAGGAGTTGTGGGACATTGGTTTGACAAGTACACCTCATCTGCGCCGAGCTCTGCATGACTCGGACTGCTGACTCTCCTAGGGACTATAACCCGCAAGGACCTCTTGGGCCGACGGCGTTTTGGAAGCTATCGGACCGCTCACCAAAATTGTTAGCCGACAGCTCGCTTTCCGCGAGTAAGTTGCCCGGCGCTGTTCATACCGGGGAGATGGTGGCTGACTGCTGGCGGTGTATTAGCCGACGACTCGGACGAGGAGAAACTTATATTGGAAGAGGGGGCATTGCTGCCTGACTTGGGCATAGTATATGTGCATGGCTATGAAGATGATGACGGAGACAGCGGGAGTTCTGTCCATGTCACTGATTGGGAGGATCAAGACGAGCACCATGACAACGCCGAAGCTAGCGTTTAAATCTTGAGAATAAAGGAATGAATAGTTGCTCTTGCTCCCCATCAGAGCAAATGAAACTACGCGTGGCAGCCCTTGACTGACGTTGAATTTAGAAACAAGGGTAATGCACCCGGTCTTTACTTTATAGCCCTACTTACTAGGGTCTAGAGAGGCGTCCTAATCTGATAAAAAGGAGAAATAGAAGGAAAAGAAGAATAAAAATGGGAAATAATCCGTAAGAGTCGCTCTTAAAATATTATCATATCCATTCTTAGAGTTAGTCTATGGACTAACCAACTGTCGGCCGCTCTCCAGCTCTTGCAGCGCTCATTGGTGCCAATCTTGCAGAGGGCGTTGGTTACAGTAGAGGCTGTGGGACCCATTCAAGTTGACGAAGCATTTCCTCCGTCGCTATTCCGTATCCTTTGCTTCAATACTTCCGCTACAACACTCACTGCCGTGCTCCCCACCTTCTTATGTCTTGTTATTGGTCTATAGAATCTCACGATGGATATGAGTGGCACGTGCGGGTAAATGTTATCAGGGTTGGGGTCAAGCGTATTTGGTAGAAGTGGGGCCACAAGAAAGAGGGCCCCGAGGCCACCTCCGGAATATACAGCAATAACGAACGCCTACAACTCCGGTTGTCTCCAATCCAGTAATTCTAAGGTCGGTGGTATCCATAATTCGAATCATGCCTTGCTCATCAGCGCGGTCACAACGCTTGGGACCAAAACGCGTCACGCCGGTCTTCGTATCCTCCCACTGGACACTCCCTGGCTCCTTGCCTTGTGTAGAAAATTTGTGATGATGTCGTTCTCTTGCACGCCCAGGCCGTTGAAGTGCTTCCGAACGGCCCTGGTCAACTCATCCTTAGTCTGCCTTCGTAGTTCATTGCGTCGTGCGATCGTTGGCGAGTAGAGGCCAATGCTTCCCGGCTGGGTGAGTACCCATTGGTGGTGATCGCTCACGAAGGCCGTCGGGGTTTTGAGGCGATACGCTCGGCGGTAGGCATGGAGGACTTCTCTCTCAAAAGCTGGCCATTGCAGCTGTCCGATCAGAGCCTGTTAGCGGATGTCTCGTGAATAACCGAAGGGGGAGGACCGAGCAATTGAAGGACTTACTCCAGGGGGGGTCGCTGCCTCCTGAGTGATAGCCGTCGAGCCGGGCGCCGCTGAAACCGCAGCCGTTTTCGTAGTATTTGCATTTGTTACTTCGCGCAGGTTTGAACCCGCGCTGCTTGCCACTCTCCGCATTTTGCCATTGGACTGCGCGGCGCCGATTCCGGTCTTTTCTTTCGAGGTGTCTGTCTTGGAGTCGTCTTGACCGCCCCGGGCGGTTTTCGCAGGGGCCATGAAGAAACGGGGACCGAGATATAAGTGAGGTTTGTGCAGGGAAAAAAAAAAAAAACCGTGTGGTGTTGCTGTCGACGTTCAATCGGATCCTAGCCGTGGAAATGAGGCTTCAGAATTTGCTGTTGCGGCGTGAATGAGGGCTGACATTGTGAAAGAGAGGGGCCGTGTGTCGCAAGGCTAGGGACGGCTGGCCGCGGAGAGCTCAGTGGATTTTGCTCCATGCACAGTACCTTAATGACGTTACTGGGCAACTCCGTATACTCCGTACAGCATGCATAGTACGTATTTGTTAGCGCAGTACTAAGAGGGTTGCCCTCTTCGAGATGGAAAACATTGCCGACGGCAGCCAAACCCAACACCCAGCATATGAAAATTTAGACACCGGGCAGATAACAAGAGGCTAACTTTTAGCGTCTGTTTTCTTCCTGTATAAATCGGCGAGCTTGGAGGTTAAGATGGGGGTTTGGCGTCTCCAGCACTTTGTATTCTAGCGGGGCTCAGGGGGACTGTTTCTGGCAGGT
The DNA here is from genome assembly GCA_022530565.1 of Madurella mycetomatis. Taxonomy (NCBI): domain Eukaryota; kingdom Fungi; phylum Ascomycota; class Sordariomycetes; order Sordariales; genus Madurella; species Madurella mycetomatis. The sequence goes on along the minus strand of JAJTVB010000003.1, from coordinate 4,052,026 downwards.
TCTAACAGCGGGGTCCCGCCGGCGACTACCATAGAGCGGCCCGTGTTCCTGGAGCCACCGTGATGCCTCAGGCCGCCAAGACATTTTCATCCAACGAGAATCGGCCCAAAAAAAGTTGCCGGCATCCCAAGTCGTCGGAATCGACCTCGAGAACCCAAGAAATCCCCCCACAAAACTTTTTTTTTACAAGCATCTACATCAACACAGATACCCAGGCCACGGTAGTTGTCGCGGTAATGCCAATTGAAACAAGACATACCCGTTGTACGAGATGAAGACGAGTATCCTGCCGAAAGCTGCGCTCCCAGTCCGGCAGCTCTCACCGACCCAAATATGTCGGCGCCAACGACTAAAACCATGTGCCGGCCGGGCCGTGCCAGCGGCCGCCTACAGCGCGCCGTCTAGAGTTTCCAGCCGGCCGTCATCCAAACCGCGGGCCCAATCACCCGTTGTTCGACCAAAGGTTAGCCCCCCTTTTCCCCCCCGCGGATGACACCGTCCTCTCCCACACCTACTCACAGAGTACAACAGGTCTTCTTCCACACAACACGCCAGTTGCTAGCCACCCCACGGGATCCATACGGCGTACTAGGCGTCAACAAGAGCGCATCGGCGGCTGATATCAAGAAGGCCTACTACAGCCTGGCGAAAAAGTTCCACCCGGACACGAACAAGGACCCGACGGCCAAGGACAAGTTCGCCGAGATCCAGTCGGCCTATGAGATCTTATCAGACCCCAAGAAGAAGGAGCAGTTCGACCAGTTCGGCGCAGCCGGTTTCGATGCCAACGGCCAGCCCGGCGGTCCGGGCGGGCACCCCTTCGGAGGCGGACACCCATTCAGCGGGTTTGGCGGCCAGGGCGGATTCGGCGCAAACATCAACTTTGACGACCTGTTCTCGGCGTTCACTGGCGGCGCGGGCCCCTTCGGCGGCCGCGGCCGCGGGGGCCCGTTCCAGACGGAGATCCTCCAGGGCGAGGACATCGAGGTGCAGGTAACCGTGTCGTTCATGGAGGCAGCCAAGGGCACGAGCAAGACGGTCACGACACTGCCGCTCGTGACGTGCAAGACGTGCAGCGGGAGCGGGCTGAAGCAGGGCACCCAGCGGTCCAGCTGCAAGTCGTGCGGCGGGACGGGCACGCGCGTGCACTTCGTGTCGGGCGGGTTCCAGATGGCGGGCCCCTGCTCGACCTGCCGGGGGAGCGGCGTGTCGATCCCGCGGGGCTCCGAGTGCCGGTCGTGCCAGGGCGACGGCGTGGTCCGCGAGCGCAAGACGCTCACGGTGGACATCCCCGGCGGGATCGAGGACGGCATGAGGTTGCGGGTCACTGGGGAAGGCGACGCGCCGCCAACGGGCCGGGCGGCGAGCCCGAACGTGAGGAGCACCAACGGCGACCTCTACGTTTTCGTCAGAGTCGCGCGCGACCCCCAGTTCAGCCGCCAGGGGTCCGACATCCTGTACACGGCGACCATCCCGCTTACGACGGCCATCCTTGGCGGAGAGGTGACGATCCCGACTCTTGACGGCGACGCCAAGGTTCGCGTCACGACGGGCACCAGCACGGGCGACAAGATGACGCTCTCGGGCAAGGGAATGCCCAAGCTAGGCGGCCGGAGAGGCGGGACGGGCGACCTGAAGGTGGAGTTCAGGGTAGCCATGCCCAAGTATCTCACGTCGAACCAGCGCACCTTGGTAGAGATGCTGGCCGACGAGCTGGGCGACAAGTCGGCCAAGCGTATCATGAACCTGCACAGGACGACGTAAGACCACCACCTCCCTAAGCGAACCCCATTCCGTTGGAGAGAGAAGCATTTACTTATCACCAACGCTGCTTTAGCTCTGATGAAGATTCCCACGAGAACGAAGGCTTCCTCAAGTCGCTCTGGCACAACCTCACCAACCACCCGGCCCACCAGCGGAAGCCCGAAGACGCCCCCAAGACCGACACCCAGAAGAATGACGATCCCGAGAAGAAGTCGGGCTCGGGCTCGGGCTCGGCATGAAACCAAAGCGATAAATGAACGGTTTTGATGTATGATACGATATCAGCATTCCGGGAGGAGGGTTTAGTCACAGTCTAGCCTAATGTATGATGCTAAGGTGTTGTATTAGAGACGAAAAAGTAGAGAGGGATTATGTGTTTTTCTGGCTGATGTACCTACAATGCATGGGGTTGGTGTTTGAAAGGGTATTTTTTTTTATCGATCGCAGTATGGATTTACTGCCGACAAGAAAAGGAGTTGCTGAAAGCAACTGGGGCTGATGCTGTTTGCCCCTGCCATGTATTTTAGAAATATCAGCATGTAGAAAGACACTCCCCGTGAATAGGACCACTCTACACTTGATTCCGATCAAGTATTCTACACGCAGTGAAGGCGAAGATGCGCAAAGTCTAATTACAAGTACTTCTGGCACGTTAATAGTACAAGGGACAAAAAGAAAATATGCATCCCATTCTACATAATCATTGCACATAAGCTTCTAGTTGTCCGCGAATGACCCAATACCCTGAACACCAACAACGCCTTCCAGACGTTTGAGTTACCTTTTCTTCCTTCTCCCTTCGAAGAACGGCTTTCCCGCGGTGGGTCCGGAGGAGCTATCCGTAAACGGGCTTGGAGGTTCGATATGGTGGTTTACGCCATCGGCCTCCCGCTCCGAATCCCCAGGCGGACCACCCCTTTGCTCGAGAAGCCCTGGGGGCCCCTGCCTGCCCTTCTTGATGCTCTTCCACTCCATCCCGAGCGCGCACAAAAGCGATGCGAAGGCCAGGCCCATGGCAGCGAGGAAGATGTGCCGGCAGGCGTAGTTGTACGCCCTGCCGACGGCGCCGTGGAATTCGGGCGGGGCGATCTCGCTCAGCTTGGTGGCGCCTTCGCTGACGATGGCCTCGGGGTTGAAGCCCGGGATGGTCGAGAGCCGCGAGACGAGCAGGTTGGTCAGGATGGTCTGGCCGACCGAGGTGAAGACGGCGCCGCCGAGCTGCTGGGCGAAGAAGTTGATGGCGATGCCCGTGCTGATGTCCTCCTTGGGGAGGACGGTCTGGATGGCGAGGCCCGAGGTTTGCATGCCGAAGCCGAGACCGAAGCCGGATAGGAATTGGTAGGCGGCCCAGTGAGGCTGGGGGCTGTTTCGGTGCAGAGTGCTCAGCAGGCCTTCGCCGACCGACATGATGACGGGCGCGGCCAGCATGGACGGGACGTAGTAGCCTATTTTTTGGGTGACGATGCCCGAGATGACGCTCGAGATGACGAGGGACAGAACGAGCGGGAGGGTGTAGATGCCTGATCTCATGGGGTCGACTTGCTTGACGGTTTGGACTGGATTGAGCCGGTTAGAACGGTGGAGTTGCTTGCGTTTGGGAGGGGAAAGGTTGGACTTACACCACACCGGAACGTAGAACACCAGCATGATCAGGGAGCCAGCCAGGAAGAAGGTATAAGTCGTGCCGAACGCCACGCTCCGCTGGGATATCACGTGTGGCGGGACCGAGGCGGTTTCGGGCTTGAGGACCTCGACGGCGATAAAGGCTATAGTGCAGACAGCGAATACACCAAGCAGCACGATAATGCGCCATTCGCTCCACATATAGATCGAGCCACCCCATTGGAAGGCAATGAAGAGACTGACAACGCCGGGCAGGAAAAAGAACATGCCCAACGGATCCAAGCGCTTGAGGTGGGTGAAGGCGCTAACTGGTTCGCGTGTCTCCTTGGGCGGGTTCCAGAAGAAGAACATGAAGATCAGGGCCACGGCACCGATGGGGAGGTTGATGTAAAAGCACCAGCGCCAGGTAGCCGCACCCGTAAAGCCTCCGCCGACCAGGGGGCCCATGACGGAGGCGATGCCGAACACCATGCCGAACAGGCCCTGGAAGGCCGGCCGGCGGTGGAGCGGGATCATGGGGATCATGATCAGCAGGCAGCCCGAGAAGATGCCAGCCGAGCCCAGGCCGGCAATGGCACGGCCAATGATGAACACGGTCGAGGTCGGAGCGGCTCCGCAGATAGCAGAGCCAATCTCGAAGACGATGACGCTCAGGAGGAAGGTCCTTGGGGCAGAATTAGCCATGCGGAGCAGTTGGACAGGCGAAAGGGGGCTCGCAGCTATGACGTACCACTTCATGTCGTAGAACTTGTAGATGCGGCCAAAAATAAGCTGGGCACAGGCCGTCGTCAACATGTACGAGGAGCCATACCAACCGATGTCGCCCAGGGCCTGGAACTCATCCGAGATTCTGGGAACGGCCGTGGCAATGATGGTGCGGTCCAGGGCGACAAGGAAGAGCGCGAGAAAGTTACATAGCAACGTCAGCCAGAAGCGGAGGCTCTTGGGTTTGTACAGATCATTCTGAGGAGGACCGCCCGGGGGCCCCGGCGGGCCGGGCAAAGGAGTGAGCTTCTCGGCTTCGGTTGTCTCGGCGGCCTGGGCCTCGGTTTGGTTGACCTGCTCCGACAGGGCGCTGCAGAAGGACGACTGCGACCGTGATTCTGAATTCATGGCGGGGACGGCCGAGACGATCGACAATGGCGGCTGGGAGGACCCTGGTGAGACGAGTTGCTCACAGCCGTTCTGCCTGTAGATCGGGAGATACGAAGTCGAGCAGCCTGGGACTCTCGGGGGATCACTACGAACGACGGGCCGGTGCTAAATACCCACGGCACGGCGAGACAGGGACTGCGCCTACACCAAGCGAAGCGAGACCGAGAGACGGGCAGGGCATCAGACTCTGGGACAGGTGGCTAGCTGTTGATGATCTGGCACGGGGCTGGGTCGCAGGTGAGCGGCTGCCGGATGGTCGATTCTGAAGAGCTTACTTGATCCGATAGCAGAAGAGCCTACCGCAATGACGGCAGAAGAGCTCGCGGCATTTTCCTTGGGATGGGCTGCGCGAGGCCGGCAGGAACTTGTCTCGAACTATAAGTAGCGCCAGCATCTTGGATCCATCCATCCATCAATCAAATCAATCCAATCCCGGCTGCGAGGGGGCGCAATCTACCCGGCCGCCTCAATTTCTAGCGGAGTCAGACACTGGAACAGCCCCGGGGGTTGGCTCTGTCGACATTGGATGAGAATGTGCATGCTGTGATGCCAGCTCCGTTGGAGCTTCCCCATCGGATGCCGGTGCCTGCGCCTGCCGGTCCTAATCCGCCGATGTCAGTTGGTGTGGAGTATTGTAAGGAGGGCGCCACAGAAAAGTCGAGTTATTTACGGTGATCGTGGGCTATTTTCTGTACCGGGCGCCAATCGCCGTGAACCGCCCCATCCGGGCTGAGCGCTAGTCCGGATTGAGGCCCCCCCCGGTGACGTTCATGCACCTCTTCGCCCATGCCTACGTCGGGCATGGCAGGCGGCGTTTCGGTCCCGAGATCGGTCCGCTTTGTCCAGAGCTCGTTAGACCGCTAGATGCTGATCGACCAGCTAGTCCACGCCTTGGCGCGCGACAATAGAACAATTGCACCTTGTTTTCTCTGGGCGTCGCCCTTGCCCCTCGCGAAAGTGCTGTGCGTTTCGATCGGGAAGGGCCGTGTGCGGGACAGGTCTGGGCCTGCTCTGGGCCTGTCCTGGGCGTGCCCCGTTCGCTGCTTCGCTGCTTCGCTCCTTCGCTGCTGCGGTGTTGTGGTGCTGCGGTACTTGCACTGCTTCTCGCTGCTTCTTGCCTAGGGCAAGCCGGGTTACGTCTGTGGTTTTGTGCGTTAATTCGTCAATTCTTTTGGCCTGGGTCTGACCTGGTCTAACCCGAGGCCAGGCTGGGTCGTCGTGGCTGCGTCTCTTTCTCCTCCCCTCGCTGCCGCCCTTTCCCTTGTGTCGCCATCCATCGCATGTCATCTCCCTCTCTTGCTTATTTCGTGCGCACATCTTTGTTCTCCAACAATCCCTGTGGGGGCGTCGAGACGGGGACCGTGCTTGCCTTTCTAAGAGAACCGGCGACGCCACCACCGCGGACATTTACATACAATTTCTAGCAGCTATTGGGCCTACGCTGCACAGGGCCACAGGTCTTCACAGCACACCCCCCACCCCCCAACCGACGCCTTCGGCCGTCGTCCGCTGCGTCTTGGGCCTCCGTCAGCGCGTCATCGCTGCGCCCGCCGGCTCGTGCAGCAGCGATCGCCAGGGCCCCGTCTCGCTTGAGTCTTAGAGACCCGTCCTGCCGGGCCGCCAGATTGCCAGGCTACTAGGCCGTGGGTCTTGCGGCTCTGCCAAACGGCATTGGACCATCAGAGCCAGTCTCCAGCCCGAGGGACCAGTCCTCGGACCCGAGCGGCTCGCCCGCCCGCCCGCCCGCCCGGCAATCGTACCCAGATACCCAGCTCCTAGGTACCAGGACCCTAACTGACGCCATAACTACCCGCGTACGTACATACGTATATAATCGTACACCATAACTATACATATCATGGCTTCCGAGCTGCCGCCAACTGGCGCGCCGACGTCGCCGCCGCGGGTCCCCGCTCCCGCTCCTGAGCCATCGGTCGTGAAACTGACGCGCGGTCACTCATGCGTCTTGTGCCAACAAAGAAAGGTCCGTTGCGATAAGCAGAAGCCGTGCGCCAACTGCGTCAAGGCCCAGGTCGAATGTCGGGTCGTCCCGCCGCAGCCTCCTCGTCGCAGGAAAAAGAAGCCGCATGAGCGCGATCTCATCGATCGCCTCCGCAAATATGAGTCCCTGCTGTCGCAGCACGGCGTCAGCTTCGAACCCATCGCCCACGACCTCAAGCCCCTGGAGAGCGAGCTCGACGTCGCCGAGCTCGAGCAGGAAATCATCGGCCTCAAGACGTCCCCCTCAAGCGGCACCGACCAACTCTCCCCGGACCATGCTCATGATAAGTCAGTCGTCCATGAGTCCCTGTTGCTCCCTTCCCCCCCCCCCCCCCCCCCCCCCCCCCGCCCCCTCAGGTTGTGGGGCTATCCCGGCTGACTCTCCCCCTAGACAAAAGTGGATTCCTCTCTGCCACGAGGTAAGTGGGCCGTCCCTGGCAGCGGGTAGATGCCGATGCCTCTTGTCCCCCCCCAGGGTTTCGTTCTTCTCCGTTCCATTGGTCTCATCCCTTCCCCCTGCGGGCCTCCACGTGTGCATGATCCCGCCTCCTTTTCTCCACTACCTTATCCTGCGGGAACCCTCCTTCGTCCCCGATGCGGCAGATAGACATCGATACACCAGGTCGACCGAGTCTGACACCGCTTGACAGTACCGGGGTGCGGACGACGAATCCTCAGACGAGGAGGGTCCGACATTAAACCATGCCTACGACACCGTGTTTGACAGCAACGACGGCTTCCCGTTTATCGTCGGCGGTTCCCGGGCCAGCGTGAAGCCCTCCCACCCGTCGCCGATCCAGATATTCCAGTTATGGCAAATCTACATTAGCAATGTCAACCCTCTCCTCAAGATCACCCATACGCCCACCCTGCAAGCGCAGATCATCAGCGCCGGCGCCAATACGGCAAAGATCCCGGAGCCTCTCGAGGTCTTGATGTTTGCCATCTACTTCTCGGCCGTCACCTCGATGAGCGATGAGGAAGTCCACTCCACGTTTGACGAGGATAAGGCAGTCCTCCTGGGGAGGTACCATAACGCTACCCAGCAGGCCCTCGTGAATGCTGGCTTCATGCGCTCCGATGACCTGATGGTCCTGCAGGCCCTGCTGCTCTATCTGGTAGTATCCCCACCGGAGTGGACGCTACAACTGCGTGCTGATCAGCTTCTCAGCTCTGCGCCCGGCCCTACGTCGACCCGCGGTCTCTGTTTTGCCTCATCGGTATCGCCGTCAGGATCGCCGTTCGGCTAAACCTTCACCGGGATGGAGCTCTTCTCGACCCTCCAGAGCCGCCCTTCCAGGCCGAGCAGAAACGGAGGCTGTGGTGGCAGATTGTCATCTTTGACAAGCGCGTGGCAGAAATCACGGGTCAGCCCATTACCGCCTTGTCCTCATGCGGTGGGGATACCAGGCCGCCTTTAAACATCAACGATGCAGATCTCAACATCCAGGCCAAATCCACGCCAAATCAGTACTCCGGCCCTACCGAGATGGTCTTTTGCCTCACCCGCGTAGAGCTCACATTGGCCGTATCGCCCGACGCCATCCGGCGAACCGTCACCACCCCGGGAGGAGGGACCCGGCACCACCCGATGCACCAGCCACGCATCCATTTCAGCCCATCCTCGCCAGACGTGGTCCAGCACGTCGCCAACCAGCACATGCCCAACGACCTGCCGACCTTCTGCTCGTACATGGAGAACTACTACCTCAAGCACTGCGACACCAAGGTCCCTCTGCATTTCTTTACGCTGCTGATGACGCGAATAGCGTTGTCCAAGCTGCGCATCATTGACTTTTTACTCCGAACCCGCGAGGCGGACAACGTAGACCAAAATGAGCGCGATGCCTTCTTCATGGAAGCCATTCGCATGGTCGAGATGGACAACATGCTCCAGAGCGCCGACATGCTGCAGGGCTTCCGGTGGTACACGTACCAGCACTTCCCCTTGCCCGCTTACCTCTTTCTAGTCTCGGAGCTGCGGCACCGCACAACGGGCGACCTGTGTGAGCGCGCCTGGAACGTCATGATTGAGAACCACGAGCGCCGCGGCATGCTGAGGCGCAATTTCCGCTCCCCCTTACACATCGCCTACGGGCATTTCTTCATCAAGGCCTGGGACGCCCGCGAGGCAGCCGAGATGCAGCTCGGCCGCTCGCTGCCGACGCCCAAGATTGTCCAGATGTTGAGGAGCAACGCCGCCAAGACGAAGCGGCCCGCCGCTCCTCACCCGCAGCATCCGGTAGCGGACGGGATGCAACAGGCTATCCTGCAGCCGATAGGGCCACGCTCGGGATCCGGCATGTCCACCGTTATCGGGGACGTCAGCACTAGCCCACCGGGTCTGCCACAGCAAACGGGGATGTACCCCGGCAAGCCGATGCCCGATTCGGCGACGGCAGGGCCGCCGCCGCAGCAAATGGGCGGCGGCGTTGGTGGCACCAACGGACTGATGATGAATGATACGTCGATGATGTACACCGGATACGCGGACAGCGCGAACACACCCATGTACGGCACTGCGTCGACGGCAACAACGACTCCGTTGGCGATGCAGGACGTCGACATGACGCCGATGGATTGGAATACGCTGTTGCAGTTTGGCACGTATGGCGGGTTCAACCCCGGCGGCGGGGGGTTCAACGCTGGGTTCTATGCGCAGGGCACGGGAACTTCGGGGTGACGGACACGCACCCCTCGATTGAGATATGACCACTCCCTTGGGAAGAGGTTCGCCCTTGCTCTGGTTTCTTTCCATCTGTCAGGGGGAACCAGTGCTTGCTCAGCTACGGGCTGGGTTCATGGAGCGGGCGGTAGGCAGCATGACAGCGGGTGGGTACCCGGAGAAGCGGTCTGTTCATGTATACGCAATCATCAACGTCCTAGTTTGTTCGGCGTTGTGGTGGGTAGGCTATGGGGTTCGGCGTGTCGGGGTGGGTTTCAGGGCAAGGGGGATCGGGAATGTGAGCGATATTTGCCTGCTGTGGTTTCTCGTTTGATCTGTTTTTGTCCACCCATTTGCTGCTAGTAGTTCGACAAGATACCAATGATAAATGGCGGCCCATATACATCTCACGCCGGTCATCATCCCTTTTTTTGCAGCTGGATAGCCTAGCTGGCAGGGAGGCGGCCCGATTACCTCATTATGTGTACCCCCTGATGACGAATCTGATGCGAAGGGTGTCGCTCTCCTTGGTGGAGCTGCTGTCGTCCGTTGCGCTGATGGGGAGGGGAAAGAGGCGTTGGCAATTTCACTGCCCGAATTCCTCTGGCCGATCTAGCACGGTATAGCCGGTGTTTGTGGGCCTATCTTTAGAGCCAACCCATGACCGCGAGTCGGAGTTTTTGTGATTTTCCCCACGTACGGCGCGCCGGAAGGTCGGAGTGTCGGCATATCGGACATTGGGAGCATCGAGACATCGGCACCCGGAGTGTTTTGTTTCCGCCCTCCGCGGACTACACGCTAAAAATAAGTAGCACAGAATAAATCTTGCCTTGTCCATCTGCTTGAAGATGGACAGCGCAGGCGGCCTCGCCTACCTGCCAGACGAATCCTCACAGGGTTCCGTGCATTGACCAGATCCACGGGGTGATCCCGTCAGCTCAAACTCGTTCGACTGCTCTTTCCTCCGGTTCACATCATGTCGCAGCCATCATCTCAACCTCGCTCTAAGAATGCGGGTAAAACGAAGCCGAGGGATGGTATGTATAGAGCGGGGAGAAGAAAAATGAAGGCTATCCGCATCTTACCCCCTTCAAGAAATATAATAATAACGGGGAGAAGAGAAAGCCGTTTCCTTCCGAGGCACTTCCAACTTCACCAGTTCACCCGCATGGGGAAGTAATTGTGTCTCTATGAACTTTCCGTCGCCAACCATCGTCTCCCAAGACAGACACCAGTGCGAAAGAGGAAACGGGATCGGCCAGAAACAAGAAGTCTCTCTGTCTGACTACGTAAACCATGACCTAGACTTAGAACCTAGGCCAGGCCCAGACTCAAGCCCAAGCTATGCCTAGCTAGCTAGCTGGCTGAGGCGGCTTAGCTGCCCGCTACTTTAATCAGACATACCAAAGGAGCAAATCAATTAGCCACCCCGCCCAAACAGACAACCAACACCGCTCCGGGCTCCTAGTCTCTGAAATAAAGAATAAACCAGGCGGCCTAACCCTACCCACAAGCGCATATCAAAATAAGGGAAAAAAAGAAGAACGAAAGAAAACGCTCGTCCCATTTCCCACCCGCCGATTTCCATCAATCCATCCCGTTGCCCCGTCCAGAAACGCCGTCCGCAGCCAACCCCAGCCCAGAAAATTAAAGCATATCTTTCGAAGCAGAATTCCACCGAAGCCGCCCATTTTCAAGCCGAGCAGAGAGATAAAAAAGGTGGGATAAAGGGACGAGATGGCCGTCGCAGACCCCGGAACGCCTCAAGCCCACGCCAATCATCCGCGCAGACATTAGCATGCACATGACCCGTCTATATATATCTTACACAGACCCGTTCGTCGCTGAGGAACTCGCTGCAGCTGCGGATGGCAACGCTGCCGCATCACTCCCGGCGCTCTTCTCCGCTCTTTCCGCCGTCGGCGAGCTCCCTGCCCCTGCTACACTCCCCCCGTCAACGCTCGTAGCGGATCTGGGGTCCTCCGAGCCGGCAGCGACGGGTTTCAACAAAGTAGCCCCGGTGTTAACCGACGGCCTCGATGGACCCGACCCTGAACCCGCAGCCGCGGCCGCAGCCTTATTCATCCTGCTCTTGTAGTCACTCAAGCTGAGCTTCTTCTTAACAGGACTGGGGTTTGTGAGCGCGGCAACACCATTAACCGATGGCGGGGCAAACGGGCTGTTCGGGAAGGCGCTAATCGAAAAGGGCGATTGTAATATCGACCCTGACGCAGACACCGGCGTTGTAGCTGATGCTGACGATGGCGCGACAGAGGTGGGGCTGCCAAACGCAGGGACAGGAGGCATCTGCACTCGCAAGTCGGGCGACCTGTTGTTCTTTATGGGGCTAGTTGTTACGGAAGGACTCCCGGCAACGGCTAGACCATTTGGCGATATTGGCGGTGCATCGGGCATCGGAGTGTCTTTTGAGCCGACGGCCACGGGTTGAGCACCTGAAGCAGAGCCTTTTTCAGATTCTCTTGTCGAAGCCGGAGACGATGATAGAATATCCGGTTCGGTTATACCGTCCGCCGCATCCAGGGCAACAACGGGAGCTCGCTCAACTGCGCGGCGCTTGGCTCTCTCTTCCTCCTCAAGACGGAGCTGGTGCCAACTATCAAGCATCCGCTTCCTAAGACACGACCCTACCCTCCGTTTCGGGTTTGGTGTTTCGCTTGTAGCCAGAGAATCCGTTTGCACGGCAGCATTGCGGTAGTTTGCATGAGGCGCGACCGAGACCGGCCGAGACCGGCCGGGAGTTGATCCGGTTCTAGACCCCAAGGGCTTGAGGGTACGGCTAGCGTGGATAGGGCTCGTACCGTCGGGTGACCCGGACTTGCACCTGGATGTCCCCGTACCGGCATCAACATAGCTACGCTCGGGAAATCCGTTCGGAAGATTCGGCGTGTGGGCGGCCGAGCTAGGCTTGGACGCCTTAGTTTGGGAGGTCACCGTTCCGTCGGACGCACGCTTTCTCTTCCGATGGGGTTGTTGCTGCTGCTCCATGCGGCGGAACGAGTCCTCAACCATGGCCACCTTCCTCTTATCCCTATCCGTGGGTTCGGTTAGTATGCCGAGTGTGTCAAACGAGCCCTGGCGCGCTGTCGGAGTCATGTCGCGGCTGGGCGGCTTGCTCCGCGAGCTCGACACAGATCTGCCATCATGCTCGGGGACATCTTCCAAATGGCCCTCACTAGGGGCCCGGCTGTTGGTCGCATGCCCCGTGCTGGTGGGCGAGATGGCGTGTTGTGTCTTAGGCTTGCGTTTCTTGTTCTTTGGCGGATTGACTCGGGGGTGGATCTTGCCAATATAAGTTCTGTGGAACCGCGCAAAGGCACATTCCGTCCCGAGATTGCACGCGCAGCCTCCGTGTTCCGAGAGGACGAGGTGGAGCCAGGTCGCAAGCTCCCGATACCCAATGTCGTCGAGACTTGGCTCGGGGTGCGCGCCCGTCGCATCATCGCCGAGTCCGAGCGCGCGGAACATGCGCGTCTTCTTGTCGTTGGGGAACCGAAAGTCCCATGGTATTGTGATTTGTTCATTCGCTGCGATCTGCCGGTCGCTCACCAACCAGAAATGGTATTCACTGCCGGCCGAGAGATATGTCTCGAGGGTGGCGTTTGGCTTGCAGCTGTGTCGGACGAATCGAGCTTCGGATCCTTCCCTTCTGGTGTCAATGTAGAGGGGGAGCAGCGGATGGAAAAGGACGAATGGGAGGGGAGAAGTGAATTCATCCCAACGGTTCTCCGGGTTGGAGCAGTAAGTGTTTTGGAAGCCAATCTCGCCGTTAACTTCCATGAGCGGGACGTCCTTGTCGATCGCTGATGCCGCCTTGAGGTACTGCCACTGAAGGACGGTGTCTGACGAGACTGCCTTCCGTGTATGCTCGACCTCCAGCTTGACCTTTATCGAATCGATATCGGGGAGCTTCCGGAAGACCTCATCGTAGGAGCAGCCTGTCTCCTCCTGTAATTTTCCCCGGTCGCGCAGCCAGCTCGACATGGCATTCGAGACCCGAAGATCGGCAAAGCTATTCGTATTGACAATCTGGACGGCCTGGTCATTGTAGAGAGAGAGGAATCCCGACGAATAGTTGTGGATTTCAAAATCGTCAGGAAGATCCGGGGGGGTTGTCGCAGGACTTAGAGGGTGGCCATGAGCAGCCTTTGTGGTCCCGTACGACGGGCTGCGCTTCGGCGCTTGTGAGCTGATTGATTGACTGGTCTTGTGCGTGGTTTTTGTCTTCTTGGGGGGTTGTGGGTTATCGTGCGGATTTGTGTGCTTGCCATTCTCGGGCGCGCCGCTATGGGGCCCGTTTATTTGAAGCTCGGACGGCTTTAGCTTCTTCTTATGGTTTTTTGACGGCGGCCGTTTTGGTTTCTTGTCCGCCGCCTCCTCGACGACCGGCACTGCCGTCCTGGCTCTTTGGCGTTCGATCGCCTGCTGACGGTTCAACAGCCTGGGCTCGCACTCGGCACAAGAATGTGCAAAGTCGGCCCGGAGGGCGTCTTCAATGTTATCCGGATAATAGCACTCGATGTGCTGCCATGTTTCGCACGTCTCGCAGAAGATCGTGTTTCCGTCATCGTCAGTGAAGTTGCATATACACTTGATTGTGTACGGCTCTTCTTCTACGGTCTCCTGCTTTCGAGCGACATCTCGGGCTGCGACGACGCTCGCAAGAGGGAAGGTAGTCTGACTAGGAGGCGCGATCGGCGTCGACAGCGGTGGCAGCCTGTCTGTCATAATCTTGAAAATAGCCTCGCGATGGCCGGATGGCGGGGGGTTTGTGCGGGTAGTTTATCTCTCCGGTCTGAAGGGCATGCTGGTCGCGCGATCCGACGCGATTGAATCCGAGATGCGTGCGTTGCAGGGACCAGCGGAGACGACGAGATTGTCATCCGTCAAGGCCGTGGGGATGCGCTGCTCGCGACGCTGCACTCAGGGGCCAATAATGCCACTCGATTCGGTGGTCGTCGGCTCGGTCGGTTCGGTCGGAAGACGGAAGGGCACGTCGCGGTAGCAATGTCGCCGAGAATATCGAAGTCGGCCAAGTGATGGCCAGTGAGGATCCTCGATCTGGCGGCGACTGTATCGATGTCGTCGAGCGGTGGTTGTAGGTGAAGGACTGCAGTGGGTGGCCCTCGCGAGGGAAAACCGTGGCGATGGTCACGACGAGCTCGAGACCGGGAACACAATGGGATGAGATGGAAACGGGATTGCGCCTCGAGACAAAGGAACTCAAATCGACAAGACCGGGTCGTTTGAGCGCAGGATTGGAATCTAGCTCGGATCTAGGGAAATGCCGAGTCAAAAACGACGAGTGGGTGACGCGCAAAAAATTGGGGATTGAATAAAGAGTCAGAGTTTGAAGGAGAGGAGGGCTGGAGTGGAAAGTGCAAGAGAGAGGGGGGCCCACAGCACGAGCAGACGAAGAGGAGTGCTGCAGCAGCGCTGCGCGGCGCTGCGTTCAGTCAAGGCCCATGGGCTTGCTGCGACCTTGGGGGGGACCAGGATGGAGGCCCAGACAGAAGCGGAAGGGAAGGGAATGCGCAAAAGCACGGGCCAATCAAGCCACGGCTTCGCATGGCAAAAAGCCTCGAGAATTTCTTGGGGCGCAGAGAAGGGGAAAAGCGGGAAGCGGGAAGCGGGCTAACTTGCGCCGCGACTTCTTCCCTCTGACCCAAACAATCGCAGCGCCTAGCGCAGCAGAGAAAATGGTGAGCAGCCGAGCGTCTGACCTAGGAAAGTACCCGCTACTCCACCGTGCAGAGCAGGTTTTGACGCAGTGCGGCCTGAGGCATTCAACTCTGAACGGAGCAGGGGTACGGGAGGGCGGTGGGCAACGGTGGTTTGAGAGTCCGTTCGGGATTGGAGGAGGAAAAGGGACGGGTACGGAGGTCGGTTGGCGCCATCGCGCAAGATATCCTCGGGTTGTAGGTCCAAAAAAAGCGGACCGCCCAACAACGGGAGAGCCGGGCGGGGGAAAGAGCAAACTTGACCGTCAGCAGCATCCTGCACTGCTTGTGCATTATATAACTCTCAGGCTTGTATGTAGTTGGGAGCGACACAGACCAGAAAGGGAAGTATTATTGACTGAATACCATCATTTTCAGCTTCAAATAAGGGGTGGGTGGGCAACGTAGGCCAGAGACAAAGACGACGGGTATTGAGGCGAGAGTTTGTGCGAAGTTTGGGGAGAAGGTCAGGACTTAAGCTTGCTGAAGTGACAGGTAACGTTTGACAATGATGAAGAAGCAAAAAAGGCCGGGAAAAATTCGAGAGCTGCAGTAGGAAATGGTTGGGCTGGAAAGTGCCTGAGGTTTCCGGAGTGGAGGACCTTTGGCTTCGCCAGCAAACAGGCGATGAAAAGGGTCCCAAGCTGGCAGCGGACCGGGTGTTGCACGCACAGTGCAAATAAGCGCCAACGCAACCAGCGAAAACTGCCGGGCAATTTGCATGTGCTCGCATCGCAATAATACCGAATCCCAGGCTTAACTGGAGTGGCAGATACAAGTAACTCGTAGCAGGAATGGCATTCTCTGGGGAGTGCTGCGCAACCCGTCCAAGAAAGTGAAGCTGGGTTGACGTCACATCACGCCTTGCTAGTGGCGGTCGAGATTCCCAGAATCAAGCACACGCGACACTTCTAGTGAGGATCCGTTGCGCGTCGATTTCGCCTCCATCACCCACTAGCTCGGATATTATACATATGTACAGTAGTAATAATGAATAGCGCAAAACGGGGAACCATGGGCTGCAGGGGCGGGACCGAGAAAGCCATAGTATCAGCTGCTGGCCAAGGCCTTCTCTTGTCGTCGAGACTTCCCAGGCGCCCCAGTTTGTAATTGGAACTAGCATCCGACCCGTTTGCCGTAATTACCACGTTGACTTTTTTTTTTTTTTCGCGAAAGTGCGCCTTTGCTGGCTGTGAGTGTTACACCACCCAGGGTTACTTTGCAGAATGAGCAATACCCTTTGCCCCACACCGAGTCACTACCAGCCGTGGCGTCGTTTGCGAACGCGTAGACAAGTACTTGAAAATAAGTTTGGGTTGAGAGGTCGAGAACCGTGCTACGGAGCAATCCGTAAAGTTTGCTCGTCACGCTCAAAACGATTTTCCGGCTTCCATTCTGCCTCTATAGATAATCGGCCGGTTGACCAAGGTGCGTTCAACCGGTAGCAGCCGTTATAGCATCATGCTAAATGTCACCCAAAAGACTTCTTCGGTTTCAGAAAGTGATGGCCTCTAATCTTTGTAACAAATAAGAGAATGATAATCAAATAAAAATCAGACTGAAGACATAGAAAAAATGGCCCAGAAAGTTATAGGTACTCATGCTCGTTGTTCGGCCGTTTGAACGGTTGGGACCGGACCCTTGTCCGTCTGCAGCCGTCCACGGCCATGGTTGGCGAACCCAGTTCTGACGGACCCATCCTGGTTCACATGATACGCCCGAACGAGGCAGGGCCGCCCAGCTTCTTGCCAGGTCGGCGCAAAAGCACAGCAAATCAGGGCCGTGCTTCTTCTCCCCCATGACGTGCGGTTCGGGGTCGCCCCAGGCGTGGCAGGCCAACCACTCAGCACCGCCGCCTTGTCAATCCATCCCGTTCACTGAGATCCTGCCGTCACCACCACTCAACCGCCATCGCCATCTTAAACCGTCGAACCCGAATCCACGCAGCTTGGAATCGGTCTTTTCTTCGCTGCATTGAAAAACGTCACCATCGCGTGCCCTGCTTTGTTGCAGTAGGACGGCGCCAGGCTTCCCCGCAATTCGCCGATAGCTGGCCGCCATGAGGCTCTCCGCAACGCTTATCGCCCTCGCGGCGGCGAGCACCAACGCCCTCAATGTTTTCCGTAGCGACGGACAGAGCAGGCTGGCGGGAGACGAGCTCGATGTTCCCGGCCAGAATCCGCTCAAGTTCTGTGATGCTGACCGCTCCGACGACATGATCACGATCGAGGAGGTCGTCTTGACGCCAAACCCTCCGGAGGCGTAGGTCCAGCCCGAAACAAATCACTGGCGATTCAGATTGCGCAGGGGACTGACGGTATCGTTCCAGAGGCACTACGCTGGTCATCGAGGCCACCGGCACGGTAAAGGAGACGATCTTCGACGGGGCATACGTTCACCTGCAGGTCAAATATGGCTACATCCGCCTCATCAACACGCAGGCCGACCTATGCAAGGAGATTAAGAACGTCGACCTCGAATGCCCCATTAAGGAGGGCAAGCTTTCCATCGTCAAATCCGTCGATCTGCCCAAGGAAATCCCACCGGTGCGGTTATTCCGATTAATCATGTCTGGTGAAGCAGCCACTGACAGCCTTTACAGGGCAAATACACCGTCGAGGCGGATGTATACAGCAAGGATGACAAGCATATTACTTGCTTGACTGCCACTGTCACCTTTGGCAGGAAGGCCCTGGGCGACATGCTCGATCTTTAAAGTAGATTATGGATCGGACTGTGGGAAGCGGTGTAAGACTGTACCTGACATGCATAACGAGAGGCTTTGGACAGCAACGGATAGCGCTATTCGCGGAACGGGGAGTTTCGTTTCTTTTCCAATTCGGCATCTACTTCATAGCATATCGATAGCAACAGGGAGTCCCGAGGCTTTGTTCTGATGAAGTACACGACATTGTGTCACCATCGCCTGCTTAAAACATACGGCTAGCTTTGGACGAGTAGCTCATGTTCCTTCCCATGAATTATCTTGCGTAACCCCGCTTTTACTCGCCGAACAACCGGCGTACTCTCCGTAAGACGCTGTCTTTCTCCGGGTCGTAGGGGTGGTCTTTGCTCGGGATCTCGAGGACGGTAGGGAAGGCTTGTGTGTAGGTATCGATTCGATGTCGTATCCGGTCCGCAATCTAAGGTAAAAAGTCTTAGCTACGATCCAAGGCAAATCGCAGATGGGACTAACATGTTGGTTGATCAGGACTATCCCAATGTCCTTCCTCTCCGTCGTAAATCTCTCAAACGCGGCCTCGACAGCTGCAGTGTCCGTTTTAGAGTCGACAACTAAGAAGTTCTTTTGGTTGTCTGGCGGCGGAGTGACATGCTGTCGACGGCTGTGTTAGGTTGGGACAGGGAACGGCTCAGAGAGTGAATCAGATACGCACGCCAATGCCGGCAAGTAGCAACCCTGTGACGGAGTCCTGTCGTTCGGCGTGACTGTTAGCGCAGGTTCTGGGCTGCGATTCTTCGGCCGGTGTCCCCTGCCTCGTCTCCTATCACGGCCAGGAATTGCCTGTCCTTGTAATCCGCTTGCGAAGCCATTGGGGATATGGATGGTTGGGGAGCGCAGCAGCCGAGTTCGGGAGCGTAGCGCTATTTCTCACGTCGCTCTTCTCGTCGTTTTTGGCCGCGGTGATGTCTGTTGAACAATCAACGTCCCGCGCTACGAGCCATGAACCATCGAGGGTGACGACCGTGTCAGAGCTCCGACCAACAGGCACCCAGCCCACTGAAACCCCGCGGCGCGGACTTGCCGCCTGCAACCCCTGTAATCCGGCATATACTTCCGCTTTCAGCCCACTAAAGTATGACGCCCTGACCACATCCAACTTGTACAGTAGCTGTGGGTCTTGCCCATTTGATTCGCAAAAGTGTAAACAATCGGCATGATTTTGTCCTTCTTTCTCAACCAAGAACAACGCCGACCGAGTCGCCGCCACAACAAGGCCGGCTGCTACCGCGATTGTAAGGCAGTCGACGGCCAAAGGATACGCTCCCGGTTCTAGCGCTCGTCGTTCTCCCTATGGAGCCTTGAAGCGCATGACTTGTGCCGAGCCTAGAATCCCACAGCGCATTCACCACCCTCAGCCAAGTCGACTCAGTTTTAGCAGCTATGCCTCCACGACCACAGCGCCTGGTGCGGCGCCGGCCGCTAGGCGAGAGGCTCCGCTCCGCGCTGAATCCTATGGATTTTTACCTCTGGCTGTCCGAGGAAATACAGACCTTCAACTGGGACTCGAAAGCATTTGGGACGCGGTTCGGACTTGTGGCCAACTTTATCTTTCTCCTTGCAAGAGCGAACGCTGCTGGGACAAACGAGGCCATTGACGATGTGTTTGGCGATGCCCCCGCTAATGGCTGGGTTACCCTCTTGGTACGTCTAGGCTGCTGGCGCGTGCAGTTGCACTTGGCTTTTAGTTAACATGCGTGCGTTCCCAAGGCCAACTTTCTCTTGTGGACTTTGACGTCCATCTCAGTCCTGAACGCTTTCTACACCATGACACGGTCGCGCACCTACCGCCTTTTCGAGATGAATGTCGAGGCAGCAGGGCCAGGGACACCCTCAGCGCAGCGCGTGCGCGTTGATTCGTCGCCCGCCTCGTCGACCCCCGTCCGGCTCATCCAGACGGTCCTGAGGCCCGAGACAGCTGAGCAACGGGCACACCCGGACAAGACGCGTGACGTATGGGAGATGAGGGTGTGGGACCCGTACCCAGCGACGTTGCGCATGTTCTGCCTCTTCAGCCCAGGGCATGTCCTCATCCACATGCTCTTCCTACCGTTACCGCCACTCGACCCTCGGCCGAGCGTCACTGTTTTCAAATGCTTGGTTCTGCAAGCCATCCTTTCCGCCCAGCTATTGCTCATGCACTCGCGTTTCTCCCAGCAGAGCAAGGACACGGCCATTATCCAAAAGGAGGTAATGCACGAATACGACGTCAAATATGTGCACCCGCAGCTTCACCCCGTGGTCCGTGAGGTCGCAACGCAGGTGTCAATCAGCGACGGAAGAATCGACCAGGAAGCTGTCATGGTCGGCACACCAGCGACGGTGGTTCGACGGGCCTTCCAGACGCACCCGAACCCGAACTATGCCAAACACTTTGACCCTGATGCCGGGCAGCCGCCACAGAGGACCACCATGTCACCTAGCCCATTCACTCCGACTAAACCCGTGACACCAGTGCCCTTATCGTTCACCGCCCAGTTGCAACAACGCCAATCGGCCGTCCGGCGAAGCCTACCTCCGGTGGCTTCAGGAGCAGTGGACCCTCTCACTCCATCAGGCCTTACCAAAACCACATCCACCGGCACGAGCACTGGCACAAACATCAACCCCCCCGTAGGGTCCGGCCTCGGCGGCAGCCTGGGCATCTACACCCACGTGAACTCGCCCCTTAAGAAGGCGACCAGTTTAGGCGATATGAAGAACGGCGCCCCTCCCTTTTCGCCGCGCAACTCGCGCGAGATGGCGGCGCTGGAGCAGCGTGAGCTTGCAGAGCGGATGGTGAGGCAGAGTAGTCCGCTCAAGGATAGCAGTTGGAGGTCGGCCACCACGCAAGCGGATATGAGCAGCTTCATGCATTCACCTGATAAATTGGCCAAGGCGAGGGCAAACCGGTGGACGCAGGAGAGGTTTCCTACAAGGAGGGTCTAGTGAACCGGCTTTTCTTCTATAGGGTGCTGTGGAGAGAGCGCGGAGTATCGGCCAGGGGAGGCTATTTGGTTGGGTACAAGTCTCATGAGGAAGACAGACTATTTGCAGAAACGGAGTGGTTCCCGTCCGTTTGTAATATGGGCAAGAAGACTGGGCACAGCCGGCAACGGAGATTTGGGGGGCGTACATTTTTTGAGTTTAGCATGTTTTAAGAAGGCGTTTGGCGTAATACAGGGGGCCACATTAGCAATATCATCAGTCCTGACCGCGTTGATGCTACTACTACCTGCCTTCCAGCTATCCATATACTGCTCGGGGCTGGCACCGCGATGCTCTGGGATTTTGGGGGAGTCTCCAGCCTCTATTCAACTAGGATATATGGAGCTCGAGTCCCCGCGGCTCGTCGACAGATAACTATAAGCATTGACCAAAATCCACGACGAGCGTTGTTCTCAACACCCAACAGATTATGCAGGCCCGCGACTAGTTTGGCCACCTTAGGAGTTGTCGTACGGCTAGTGTATGCTTGCCAATGCGTTCATCATCTAAGTCTTGACTGAACTGTCGGACGAGTCAAAAGGACAAATCCTTTCTTGTCTCGCTGATAAATAATACTGTGCACAGTGCTGTCGATGAGATTTGATGGAGCGGGACGGTAATGTTTGGTGAGCACTTGGAATCGTGCTTAACGGGACTTCAAAGGGAGCTGGATGTAGTAGACCAGCGGCTGGAAATAGAGCCCACATGCATCACAGGCCTATGGTACTTGTGCCTTGTGTATATGTGCCACGCTCGTGCCATCTGTTTTAAGTCGGCAGCTGCAACATCACATCTTTGCTTCTGTTGCCCCCTAAAGTAGGACATTTCCGTCAAGTGGCAGTCCGAGGATGCATTTTTCTCCCAACTACTGAGCCTAGGAGCGATAGAGCTGGGAGCAGGCGAGCTACACCAAGCCCTTAGCACTACTTATTTATTAGGCTCCGGATTTCTTGACACCAGCAGGCAAACCCTTGAAAGGATACAACGAGCGGCTTGCCGGACACCGCTCGGCGGGGACTAAATGCCGCTCTACTGAGATTATTCTATATCTGTAACCTACCGAACTGTGTATAATACCACGGCTAGTCCGGTGTAAAGGGGTTGTTCAGAAGTACGTTGAAGGAGATGGAACACGATGTCTCAGTGCCGATAAGTTGACGAACACAAGAAGTCCTCACGAACAGCTTCCTTCCATTGACAACTCCTGATCCTTGCGGAACAGAAGTTCCCTCACGGGTGCAGTGGCACGTGAGGTTCTTGTCTATTAGGTATTGTGATATTATTGTGGGCATTCGCCCAGTCATACCAATCCTGTCAAAGAGGCTCTCATTACATCCGGGATTTTCCTTTCCTTCCTTTCCTTCCTTTCCTTCCTTTCCTTCCTTTCCCTTTCCCTTTCCCTTTTCCTTTTCCTCGTTCGTCTTTCTTTCCTTTCTTTCCTCCTCCTCGCTCGCTACACTCATAAACAAGCTTGAAGCAGCCCACTAATTCCCACAAACGTCTTAGATAGTTGTGAGTACCTAGTCATAAAGAATGATCATAGATAAGAAATATAGAAAGAGAAAGAAAAGAGTGAAAGGAAGCCAATTCACTTTATAATATCCTCCTAGTCGACGCAGGATATTATGTTGGAAATGAATTATCCTTTCGATATTCAGTTTACTGCACGTGTGATATCATTCCAAGTGAATTAGAATACCCGCATAGGCGAGGTAAAATCCAAGCGAGTAGTAGACTTCCAGTTAGATGAGGGTACCTCGAATCATAATTTGAGATCTATCCTTGTTCGACCAAAACTCCCAATCCGGCCTTTGATGAACACCACTTCTGCTAAGGGTTCAAGTTACCCGCTCTCGCCCCGCATGCGTAAAACCAGTAGCCCCGCATCATCATAATCACCTCAGCGATGAAGTCATGCCGCCGACGATCTCGGCTAACAAACGCAACACTGCTGCTAAGGTCGATAGATTGTCTCTCCCCGTTCGCAAAGGCATTTTCCGGCGCGAGGAATTCCCATGGTAGTAGTCCAAAGGCACTCTTACCTTCGGATAGCAAAAACAGCCAGAATCTCACATTTCTCCTTGCTTTCCCTCTCACCTCACCTACCGTCTCATTCATCCGGACCAATCATCACCACAACAGCGACAACCACAGCCATCCGCAAAATGTCCACCTCCCCTAACCCGCCCCCAGCCCCGTGGCGCTCCCTCTTCCTCTCCCACCTGGTTCAGCTCAACCCGCAGACCTTCACCCTTGCGACCCTCCACCCGACCCCGTTCTGCGAGTCGCCGTCCGCGGGCCTGCCTGCCCTCCCGCGGGCGCGCACGTGCATCTTCCGGGGGCTCTGGGCCGAACTGCCGTGCAACCCGCACAATCCGGCGGCGCGCAACCCGGCGCTCTACGAGTCGGACCTGCCGGTGCTCACGACGGACGCGCGGGCCGACAAGGCCGGCGAGCTGTTCGACAGCGCGGGCGGGGCTGGAGGGGGCTCGATGACGGGGGGAGGGGGCCCCGTGGAGGCCGTGTTTTGGATCGAGGCGGCCCGGACGCAGTGGCGGGTGCGGGGGAGCGCGTGGGTGCTCGCCGGGGATGTGGACTCGGAGGGGGAAGGGGCCAGGAGGGTCAGGGCGCTGCTGATGGGGCGGATGAGGAGGAGGGATCAGGCCCAGGCTGGGGGTCAGAGCGAGGGTGGCGAGTGGAGTTTCGCGAGGGAGGTGACGGGGCACTTCGGGAATCTGAGCCCCCTCATGCGCGGCTCGTTCAAGGGCCCCGCGCCTGGCACGCCGGTGGCATATGGGGCTGCGGAAGGGGAGGCCGGTGCGATTGGTCGGAGACTCGAGGACCTGGAGGATGAGGCGGCGAGACGGAATTTCAGGACAGTGGTCATCGTGCCGGAGGAGGTGGATCAAGTCGATCTGACGGATGAGATGAGACCAAGGCGGTGGCTTTATGCCTATCGCGGTGCTCCAGGAGAGTCAAAACTTGCTGGTGGTGAGGTCATTGGGGAGTGGGAGAAGGCCGAGGTTTGGCCATAAGAGTAAGCAGGGGTTGTGTGGACGTTATTTGATTCGAGCTATGCTCTTTGAGCCCGGTGCACGTGTCTCATCACGGCTACCGAGCGAGATGCTACTGAGCAGCGTCCGCCATGGTAAACTGATAGGAACACCACGAGTACAAGTACATCGGTAGTACTGGATCCTGAACGGGGTTCCGTGCCCTCATTTCCCGCCACCCGAGACCGCGTAGGGCTGAGGCACAGTAGGTATTTAAAGTCATGGCCAAAGCGCGGGAAGGGCTCTCGGTCGGTTTATATTCTGGGGGGGTGCGTCAGAAGAGTTTGGGAAGTTGTGATGATTTGTCAAATTTCCTTTGTTTGGGAACAGTGGATGGCGTCATGCCCAACCACACAAGCTGCGCACTGCGATGATCTACACACACAGAGGTGTCAGGCTGAGAATGGTTCTTTGGGATGAGTAACAGTGATGAGAGAAATCGTCGCTCATTACTCCTTTTGCGTCCCGGATGGTAGAAGCCTCAGTTAATGGTGGCCGAAATAAAGATTTGAGCGTCTTGTTCTCGGCCCTTGCTGTGGGTTGCTGTGGGTATCCAACTTGGAAGGTACATAAAAAATAAAGGCATGTGCGGGTAGAACTGATAGTCTGTTTCGGCAACTTAAGACTATCTCATGATCAGCCTGGATCCGGGGTCTAACTGGCCCAGATCCGGGGAGCCGGTGCTCGTTGACAAACCCGAATGTAACTCACATGACTTATGCAATATACAACCCCGATCGACAAGCACCTAACAGCCGGGGCCAGGTCCCTCAGGGTCTCCTCCCCACGGGTCTACGGGCGACTGACGCAATGGGCGGGCGGGCGGACAACGCAAACTCGGCCAATGGGCAAGTCTTATCAAAACACCTCCCATCTTGGGGCAGGCCCAATGTCCTCGATCTTAACGCAATCCGGACAGAGATACGAGCGGGATTTTACCCCACGTCGCATCGAAAAGCGTCCCAAGCATCTCGGCCAGACGCCTGCCCCTTCATGTTTTCAGGTGTTGTTGTCTCTCCGAGACAAGTGCCGACGCTGCTGGGTGGTTTTCACCTCGAAAGAGAATGTGCCATGATCCCTGTCTCACACGAGATGGACGATGCGAAAAGGAAATGAATTGGGGGCACTCTTTTTTTTTTTTTTTTTTTTTTTTTGACGAACTGGGCCCCACTTCGGCAGAGTCCGAGTGAGCGCGGTTTATCTGCATCCGCTTGTCTGCGTTTATCGCCTCGGATGAGGGCTCCAGGTCTGCTCACCGCATTGTCGTGTTCTCGCGTCACCTACGAGTGATGGGATCCCGGGTACAGTACAGTATGTATGTGTACCCGGTAGGATGTGGCTGCGATCCCGCTGTCTTGATGTAGCACAATTGAGCTCAGCCAAGCGCCCAGGAGCGGAGCCAACCCGACGAGGAAGCATGTGCAAGGATACAGATTCTGGTACTGTACGAAGTTGGCAGGAACCGAGTAATACCCTCAGCCACCCACAACACAAGCCGCCTGGCCTTGCGTCTGCCAACTCACTGACGGGGCACCGACCACAACTGGCGGCACTCTACCAGGTGTGGGATGCGGCGGGATGCGGGATGCTGCACGTCTCGAACAACCCGCCTCATGATGTTGGTCCTATTAAGTCAACTTTTAGCGACCAGGCCCGCCTCCTTCCCGGTGGCCAGGATGCAGGCAACCCACACCCCTCCCTCCCCCAACGAACGTCCACCCGCCCATTCCCTGCCTTCGCATGTTCGGCCTGTCGGTCTTGCGTGCATAATAAGTCTAGACCAGCCATCCGGATGCCCCACGGGCGCTTCTGTTCTTGGTTGATTCTGACCTCTGCTCAACTTCACGTGTGTCTCTGCTCCTCGAGATATCTTTTTCTATACCCGTTTTCAAGCCCATTTACATACCCCGAAGTTGGCTTGCCAATGAAACAGTACCACCACCCCGCCCGTTATTCCCGATAGCCGAACCGCAAGACGTCATAACGTTGGTACGAAATTAAAGTTCGAGACGGTTGTAACGCTGTTGAGCTGCCCGCGAACCCGGGTCCGGGGTGAGGCGGATTCTGGCCAAAAGGCCCCAAGACATCATCGTCCGTGGGGAGGCTGGGAGATTTAAATCTGTACGGCGTTCATCGTCCCCGCTCGTCCCCTCTATGGAGGATGACGGGCGTGGTGTGCTCGGAGTGCTACTATGGCTCTCTACTCCGAACCTCCCCCGTTGCACCCATTCAGTGAGGACAAGCCGACCCTCCTTGTGTGTTGGTGGATCACCACCTTCTGCACAGTGATCATCCTGCTACGGCTTTCTGGGAGGCTCATCCGAACCGAGAGGCTTTTCAGGGAGGATAAGACGGCGGCCTTGGCGCTGATTCCGCTATTCCTGCGCATGGGCTGTGTTCATGTCATTCTCATCTATGGCACCAACAACGCCCAGTTAGAGGACGCTGGGCTTTCGGACGAAGATCTCCACAAGAGGTCGGTTGCTAGCGGGCTAGTCTTGTTGAGCCGAGTCCTCTACGCTGCGACGTATGTGTTACATCTACACTCCTGTCCCCTGGAAAGTCGAGATTGGCCGCTGACCGTTGCACTTGATTGTAGTTTGTGGATTCTCAAGTACGCCATCCTCGAGTTCTTCCGGCGGCTCAACGTCAACTGGCAGCGGTCGTACGAGGTCTCGCTCCCGTTTGCTCGAGCAGTTCTTATCACTACGTTCATCGCAGTCGTGATAAGCGACCTGGCCGAGTGTCAACCGTTTTCTCACTACTGGCAGGTGCTGCCGGACCCCGGGGGCCAATGCCGCCAGGGGTATGCACAGCTTTTGACCATGGCCATCTGCAACGTCCTGACGGACCTGCTACTGGTCGTCTTTCCCGTCCCGGTTATCCTCGGCAGCTCGATGGCCGCGAAGCGCAAGTTTCATCTCGTGCTACTCTTCTCGCTCAGCCTCGCCCCGGTCACGGTCACGCTTTATCGGGTACCGCAGATCATCCAACACAACGGAAGCCAACAGCGCCGGTCACTCTATGCTTCGATCGAACTACTCTTCGCGACTGCTGCAGCAAATGCTCTCGTGTTGGGATCATTCGTGAGGGATAGGGGCGTGAAGAAGAGGAGGTTCAAGTACGGGTCGGTCGCAGCGGGTTCGCTTGAGCGCTCGTCGGCATCAGAGTCGCGGCGGCCAACGGTTCTCAAACATTGGGGGAGCGACGAGGATTTAGTTCGGGATACGGGTTACGGTGTAAAGCCCCAGTTGCGAGATTCGCAACTGTTGTCGCCCGACGACGCCCGACATTATATACCGGCCCCTGTGGCCAAGCTGCAGGAGGATATGGGGTTGTGGCAGTTCCCTGGTCAGACGCAAGCGAACGCAGCACGCAGTGATGAGGCTGGGGATAGAGTCTCCTCAATAAGGAGTAACTCGACTGCCACACGGAGGGTCTCCTTCTTTGACTACGGCGGCTTACTAGACGACCAACCCCGCCCTCCTAGTCAACGGGAGAGCGGCATGTCCAGCGACCAACCGACGCTTTCCGCTACCGTGCCAGAACGAGCGGTGCCCGCCAGCGCGAGTGGATTCCGGAGGGGCTCGGCAGCCCTATTGCAGGATCTGAGCGGACTTCTGATGCCGCCAGGTTCGAAGCCAGCGAAGCCTAAGAAGGCAAATAACAGCACCGCGCGCCAGCCGATCCAACGGTCCCAAACGGAGGCGCCGAGTGCGTTACCGACATACTCTGATGACCGCCGAACATCGGCACCAGAGCTCATAGATTTGGGCGGCCTACTCAACGCTCCAGGACCCAGCTGAGCTGCTACTGTACGCTTCCGTTTGCTGGGGGCAACACAACGGTCATCATGTTACACTACCGGGTTGGATGGGCCGTTTGGAAAGACACACAGTCACACATGGCAGGATACGCTGTGGACGAGGGATGTTTTTTTGGCGTTTACTTGATAGAGGACGTGGCTAGAACAACGGCGTTGGAAGGGTTTGTTACACATCGCCGGAACGACAGGCTTATGAAGGCGACTGACAGGGCCGACAATTGCGACAGCGGGGTTATATATCAATGGGATACGAAACGGGCACTTCGGACTCCGGTGGGATGGGGACTGATCCGTCACCGAAATGATGTTGCAGCATCCGCCGCTGCTAGTGCGGCGCTGACATCTATGCTGGGTGGCTACAGTATCTGACTTTCATTTGCGTACTCTACACATGTTAGTTATACCCCGGCACTACGGAGCCCTGTTGTTAATTTGCAATAGTATGTACTATGGTTAACTAGCTGTAAAGTAAACAATAATATTATGTCTAAGGACACATTTCGTCACTACACACCTACTCCCCCTAACCCACCCTCCCCCCCCTGGGTGTTGATGAAACAAAGATAGTCATTCTTAGTCCGATTCATAACGCCTAGGTAGCTACGGGACGTCCTATGTCACTAAGCTACACATTAAAATACTCGAGATATGCCAGCTCTACGAACTAAGTCGGACGATGCTATCCATTTCCGGCAAAAGGCGCAAAGAGACCAGCGGAAATGCCTCGACAAACCCTCCCCTAAACGCCGGCAAACTTAAAAAGTGACCCGCCTCAAAACGCCCTTCTCTTGTTTGAGATAAGAAGCCGGATGATGATGCTCCCAAGTTCCCCCGTCTATCCACCGCGGCCTCCCCTTTCCCCTTTTGTCCAACATAATCAACGGGCAGCTTCTCCCGTCATACGCAAAGCCTATAGCTGGCATACCGCCCTGCCGTCTCGCTCGTCCGAATAATCTTGACCACCTGGCCCTTCTTCAGGCCTAGGTACCTCGCGATGGGATCCTTCGACAGGATGCGGGGCAGCTGGGTCTCCTTGAGGCGGTAGCGCTTGAGCAGGGCGGCCTTCTCCTCGCGGCTGAGCAAGACATGCTTGGGGACGAGCTCATGGTGGGTGATGTTGACGAGGAGGTCCTCCTCGAGGAAGCACTCGAGCATGGTGAACTGCGACGTGACCGTCATGATCTTGCGGGCCTGCGACGAGAGCGCCACGGCCGTCACGAGGATGCCCGCCTTGAAGTTGTTGTTGTAGCAGTGGTCGATGAACTTCTTCATGACGCTGATGCCGATCGACGACTTGTCCGGGCAGAACTCGACCCAGATGGTGCCGCATTCCGGCGCAGGGTCCGGGTTGGACGGGGTGGGAGGCGGGGTGAACTTCTTAATCATGGACTCGGAGGGGCGGGCGGAGAATTGCATTTTTGCACGACTGGATTGAGGCACCAAGTGGAAAGGTTAGCATCTTGTTTCTTCTTCCTCTTTGTTTTTGTAGACTTGATGGAGATGGAAGGATGAAGCGGGAAGGACAAACGGACTTGGGACTGCCGTCGTCGTTGGTATATTCAGCGCGGAAGCGTTCTAGCGAGATCTTGACTTCCTCTTCGGCCAGTTCGTAGCCCTGCGGTCGAGGATCAGTGTCTGGTCCTTTGAATACAGACAAGACGAGGACTGCCTGCGCACCCTGTCCTGCACCATCTCGTGAATGGTCCTCCAGGCACGCCATAACCGCGTCGTCTCCTTGGCAAAGACGTTGGAGTTGTTGTCTTCCTCCATCATATGCGACTCTGTTAGTTGGGACTGAGATCTTTTATTTATCTGTTCTGGGCAGACGTCTGTTGCAATGGCGATGCGCTAGGGGCCGTGGTGTGAGTGCGGCGAAGAGCGACGTTGAGGTTTGCGACGTGACGAGGCTGAAAGAATCAAAAAAAATGAATGGGTCGGCTCCAAAAAGGGTGGCGTGGAGAGCGGTGCCCCACACTCCAGGGGCCCTGGTCCGCCTTTAGTTCCCGCACGAGCCACATGTCAAAAAGCAAAAGGGAGGGAGGAAAAAAAAAAAAAAAGAGGCCACTAATTCGGGAAATAAAATTTGGGAATCGGCGGTTCAACGGAGGGAAGTGCATTCGAATCGGCTGCACTCCGCACATCCTTAAAAGTTTACTACTGTTCAGTAGTATCGACCCCTTAAGAAGGTTCCGGTGGGGTTGGGTATTTATTTTAAAAAGGCCATCTGGCCCGCTTTCGCTGCTCCGCTTTTGCCTCCGGAGTGACAATCCATCAGTCTCTTTCGGGATTGGAGTTCCCCGTTTTCCCCTTGTATCATCGCCTTCTATTCTTAACACACCTCGCCCATTCTTTTGTGCCTCGTTATGGCTGCCGAGACAAGCGCTCCTGCCGCTCCGGCAGCGACGATCAAGCCCGTCAAGCCCGACGAGGCGGCCTTCAAGGACGGGCTCGCCAGGCTCGAAAAGGAGCACAAGGCCGCGCAGGAGAAACTCGTAAGTGGGCATTCTAGTTACCAGCCAATTGGGCTATGTGGCGCCCCGCTGTCCTTTTCCCTTTGCCCGCCATGAACACACTGGGATTGACCCGCCGTGCTTGTCAGAATGCAGTCAAGGCCAAGATCGAGCTCGCGAGCGGCAAGAACAAGGACAGCCCGACGCAACAGCGCCGTCAGGAGCTGATTGCCCAAGCCAATGAGATCCGCAAGAAGCAGGGTGTCGGCAAGAATGCCCGTACCGCCAAGATGGACGAGGTCAGGCGGCTCGATGAGCAGCTCAAGAGCCGCATCAACGAGCAAAAAACAGCTCGCTCAAAGGTACCCTACAAGAGCACCCAGGAGATCGACGAAAAGATTGAGCGGCTGGACCGTGACGTGAACAGCGGCACCATGAAACTTGTCGACGAGAAGAAGGCCTTGGCCGAGATCTCGAGCCTGCGCAGGCTGCGCAAGAACTTTGCCCAGTTCGACAGCTCGCAAAAGGCCATTGACGACCTCAAGGCCAAAATCAAGGAGATCAAAGACTCGATGGAAGACCCCGAGGTCAAGGCGCTCAGCGAGCAGTACAACAAGGTCCAGGCAGAGATCGACGCCATTAAGGCCGAGCAGGACGAAGCCTATAAGAACCTCTCGGCCCTCCGAGACGAGAGGACCAAGCTCCACGCAGCCCAGGAACAGGCGTGGCAAGCCCTGAAGAAGCACAAGGACGATTACCACACGCAGCGCAAGGCCAGCCTCGCCTGGGAGAGGGAGCAGCGCGAGAAGCGGCGCGAGCGGGAGCAGGCCGAGCGGGAGCGCATCGCCAAAGAGCGCAAGATGGAGCGCGCCAAGCAAATGCTTGCCGATGCAAGCGAGCCGGCCTTCTTCGAGGAGCTCCGCCGCGCCACTAACCTGTTGTACTTCTTCGACCCGAAGCTTGCCCCCACCGAGAAGGGGCCTCTTCTGGCTGACAAAGGCCTGGCGGCCACGGCGCAGCGTAAGGTTGACGATTCTGGCCTCACGGGCATGCGCCTCGTGCGCAAGGAGGACCGCGACGACGACTACATGCCCGCTGTCAAGAAGGGAAAGAAGGGCAAGGGTGCCAAGAAGACCGACGCGCCAGCCGCATCGTCATCGTCGGCATCCAAGTTCAGCTTACCCCCGTCGGTTGTAGAGGACTGTGCTTTCATCGGCGTTAACCCCCCGATGGCTGCCGCCGAGGTGCCCGAGGTCACGGAGAAGATCAAGGCCAAGATCGACCAGTGGAAAGCGGACCAACCCGAGCAGACTCGCAAGGTATGTTTTTCTCTCTCTTTCTTTTTTTCCTCTCCCGCCCTCGTCCACAACTGACATCCCTGGGCCTCTAGAACATCGAGAAGGCTAAGAAGGAGATTGAGCGTCTCGAGGCTGAGGAAGCTGGCGAGGCTGGCTCGGGTGCGAGCACGCCGAACGATGTGAACGGGAAGGAGGCTGACAAGCCCGAGGCGGCCGAGGAGAAGAAGCCGGAGGAGGAGAAGGAGACGCCCAAGGCTGAGGAGGTCAAGGCCGACGCGTAGAAGAGCGGTAGCTCCGACGAAGGGTCCGAGGTTCTTCCCGCTGCCGCATAGGACGGCGGCCGTGCGAGCCGTCCTAGTGCTTCGCGTGAGGAGACTGGTGGTAGCGGCAGTAGGAGTGACAGTAACGATAGGGGGGTTTTGCTTAACAGCTGAGTTGTAGTTGTTTTTTAGATCAAATTCATTATCACCGTTACATTCACTGCAGGCTACCTTTGCTTTTGAATTATAATCTGCTTATACAGCAAGAAAAAAGAGGGGGCGCCTCTAACAATAATGTTCAAATGTTTATCTGTGTTGGCAATCCGCACGTCAAGCATCCTGTTTACCGGCCCCCTCCCTGCTGGTATCCGTTTATCTGCGCCTATCTGCGCCCTGTGGACTATGCGTTGGGCATCGGAGCGCTGCAGATTCCTGTGCCTCATCTTGTCTCATCGTGCTTCGCTTCGTCTCGTCCGACGTTGAGGAGCTGACACGACACGTGCTTTACTTGTCTTGGGCATCTGCCTGTCCGTGCCTGTCTCGTTCATTGGCCCCCCTCTCGTAGGGGAAGGGGAGGAGAAAAAGAGTGAGGAGGGGGCAGAGGACGGCATGCTGACTGAATAGCCTATCGTTCTGTCCATTTGTATGTGTCCATTCGTCAGCGCAGGATGGGTCCGCCCAGATCGAGGCGGTATCCCAATTCCTTGGATCGGGCAGGCACACCGCCGGCTAGCATCGATCACTGTCTCAGATCGGACTTCTCGCAAGGCGCAATAGCCCGCAGCATGACATCTGGTATCCGCGACGATGGTCTACACGGGCGAGGTCCGGGGAAACGCGGGCAGGGGCCGACAATCACTGATCGGCTGACTCTCAAGGCAAGATTATACATCTCAATTTTCTAGATGATGCTCCATATATCTCTCTCCGTCTCCATACATGTATGTACACAAAGCGGCTCTGTCCAGGCCGAAAGCGGGTACATGCGTTCAACAGCGTCCAGGACAAAATCCTCTTCTACTAGCCTTCTCAGGCAGCGGGGCAATGTCGTTGCTGCCGTATCCTGCGTCTCCGTCACCCAGCCCAAGCGCTCCGCCAATTCCGTCGCGTTTGGAAGAATATATTGAGAAACCGTCCATCTCCAGCCCATGATTAAGCCCGTTCTCCTCTTTTCCGGAGTCCAATCTTGTGTCGTTCGAATGCCCGTCCGTTCCTCTCGTCTGCGCCACGCAGCGGGCCAACCGTTCCGGGTATGGGTTTCCTTAGGAGCTGTGAATCAAAGAAAGCCACAAGCGCGCTGCAAGCAAACCACCAACGCCTGGTCGGGCTGAAAACGAGAAGTTGAAAAGACAGAAGCTCATCCGAAACGTCCGATCGTCCGTGCCGTTATCCGGTGCCTAGAAAGAAAGAAAGAAAAAAAAAATGTCATGCAGAAGCTTCTTCGCCTGTCTTGGTGTAAACTCCGCTGCCCTTTGTAACACGGCCATGCTATGTGTCTCGAAAATAGAAACGCAAACCGCCAAGTCAAAGATGCCATCCAAACACAAAACCGAGGCTATGCAAGTCGTGTCGCGGAACGTAAATCATGGGGAATCCCAGGACATCATGCTCTCGTTAAGACTCGTTGCCGTCAAGGTAGGAAGGTGTGGATGGCGGGGAGCCACCATGCGCAAGCAGGAAGAATAAAAGTTGCGATGCCCAAGAGTACCAAGCATTGTTCGATACCATCTGACGGTTTCCCGCCGGGTATACGTCAACGACGCAAGGCCATCAGTAAGGCGGGCCGAAGTAGTTGCTCTGCGGTGGCGGCGGCGGCGGCGGAGGCCGGTATGAGTGCCTCCGCTCTCGCGGCGCCGGCGTCCTTCTCTCCCGCAGCGGCTCGAGAGGCGGTGGTGTCCGTCCTCGAGGCAAGGGCATCTCCCGCATCTCTCCGGCGTGGGCCGTGAGGCTGGGCCCGCTGACGGTGGTGGGAGCACCGACTCGCCGCGCTGCCTTGCGCGGCCCGTTGAGAGCGCTGAGGGGAGGGTCCTTGACGGCGGGCTCGTTGTCGTCCGGGAGGGTCAGCTCAACCAGGCTGTAGAAGTACTCGAGCACTTCCGGATAGCGCTGTACCGACGCCTGCCAGTCTTCATCGATGCCCCTCTTCAGCTGCGCCTGCGCGGCGGCGAGCTCGTTAGGGTGCGGCGAAGAGTGGTAGTAATGGAAGGCATGCGCCTGGAGGCGCTCCAGATGCTGGTTGTGTGCCGTCTTGCGTCGCTCCGTCAATAGCCTGAAGTACTCGAGGATGTAGTCCTGTGCATGAGCCCGCACCCATGAGCTGCCAACCAGAGTAAGCATGTCACCCGTAGCATGAAAATCCGAGTTCAAAGGAGGGTTCGTGTGCTCACCGGATGTCATTATATATCGACTGCATCATGCGGGCCTCAGCTTGCCTGACGGCCACCTCCAGGCCCTTGGCCTCGCACTCGCAGGCGAGAGAGGCCGGAGCGTGGCATATGGCGCAATCCGGGTCCATCCTGATGACCCCTTTCCGCGACTTGTAATTATATTCTCTGGTATACATGGTTTAGCGTTTGGTCGTGTTGACATTCCTCGATGGATTCTCGATCATGTGGCCCAGCAGCACGGAGGCTCTCAGGGCAGTAATACAGAAGAGTCCGATGTGTGGAGAGGGTTGATGGTCGTCATGACCAACAGGCGCAAAGGGTCCTGCCCAGAATAAGAGGGGGGAGATTGTGAAGGGTTGGGGGAGCAAGAGGAAGGGGAAGGGGAAGAGGAAGAGGAAGAGGAGGAGGAGGAGGAGCACAGATGATGTGTTGGGAGAGGGGATCCAGAAGAAGAAGAACACGCAGCAGACGCATACGAACAACAAGAGGTTAGGTTTGGAGAGGGCGTGGATGGGCTGACAGAACTGACCTGGACTAGATAGGCACGCACGAAGAAGGGACGGCAGTCGAGCAGCAGCAGCAGCAGCAGGGCGGCGATAGAGTGGTAAAATGGAGGGTGCAGACGCCGAGTTGTGCTGCAGTTCGTGCGTTGTATGTGCTGGACGCCGTGGACGAAGTGAGGGCGGAGTGAACCAAAAAGCAAGAGTAGAACCAGACACCACGTCTCTGGGAGGGGGCAGCAAATGGAGAGGGGAGTGGCCGAGGTTGCAGCAGTACAAAGCACGACGAGGCAGGACGGAGCAGAACAGAGCAGGATGGAGCAGGACGGAGCAGGAGGAGGTGTCGATGGAGTTGGGCGACGACCCCAGCAAAGGGCTGGCGGCTCGCACAAACCAAGGCCGGCTTAACCACGTTTAGTCTGGAAATCTATGTCGTGGCTCGAATGCAGGCCTCTGGCAGCATTGGTCTGCAGCTTGCAGCGGCCCAATGCCTGCCCAGCCAGTACCGAGACGGGCTGCTCGCCAGCGGGGCCCAATTAACCCTCGACTGGGGCTCGCTGCTGTTGTTTCTTACTACCCGCGTCGTCCGGGGGAGGTCTGATTGCAGTTGCAGGGTGCAGGTGGACGCGGATGATTCGTTCCAAGTGAGATGGCGAGCCAAGCAGTAGCAGCAGGCGAAGGGCCCATCCCCTTAGGATGAGAGGACTGGAGCAGATGTAGTGGGACGGAGAGGCAATGGCAAGAGGTGGAGAAAGTCGATGGTGAGGGGATCTCGAGGGCAAAAACACGGCAGTGTGGGGAGATCAGCAGCGAAGAGAAGCAAGGTAAATAATAAAATAAGAGAAAACAGCCAATTCCAATCCGTATCCGCCCGTGCCAGCGGCGTCTCGTGTGACCTCTACCGTTTCGCGCAGCTGGATCGGGCACCAAGGAGGCTCAAATAGTAGCGGAGATGCAAGCCGAAGGGGGAGGGGGGGGGGGGGGGGGGGGGGGTTGGCGCATCCCGACATGTTCCCTCGGATGCTGACCGCATGTTTGCCAGCAGAGAGGACCGAGAGAGCGCAAAGAGCGGGTCAACCAGCGTGACGGCGAATTGAGCACCCGCATGAACAACGCAGCGCGAAACATGGGTAGCGCGCCTTTTGCGGGGAGAGGTTAAATCGGCGGGATGCAGATAACTCCCTGGCTTCGTAACCGTCGACGAGCACATGGCGGACGAGCAAAAGCGAATAACCTCGGACGCCAAAGATGAGGAAATGGGATTGCCGATCCGAGGCTAATTTTTTTGTTTTGTTAATTTTTTCCCCTCCAGCTCTTTTCGACTTCGGATGGCATTGACAGGGGGCCTCGTTTATTCCACCCGCGACGTGATTCTAGCGCTATCTTATCTGTAAATAGCCCCATCCAAATTTGATCTTTTGATCATGAACAGGACGATACCCAAGCGAGGCAGTTGCGCCTCTACCCACCGACACACCACTCAAAATGGCCTGCCGCTGCCCCCGTAACGCGCGGGTGTTTCTGCCTTTTCTCTATCCGTCACTCTTTACACCCAATGGCAGCAGCATCTCCCGAGTCGGTTGGGCCGTTGTCAGTGGCAAGCGGCACAGCAGCACCGAGGCTGCCACGACGTCTACGTCCCGGCTGAACCCCGCCCCCGACGACTACTCGATACCCAACTTTGCCGACAAGGCGAAACTGACCGTCTACGCTGGCGCAGGTGGGCACGGCTGCATCTCGTTCCATCGCGAGGCCTATCTGGATGACGGACCTGCCAACGGCGGCGACGGGGGGCACGGCGGCAATGTGTACATCCAGGCGGTGCACGGCGAGACCTCGCTGCACAAACTGGCGCGGAGGAGGTTTGTGCGCGCGGGGAAGGGCAAGAGCGGCCAGGGCAGCGCGCGCGGAGGGCAGCGCGGAGATGATGTGGTCATCTCTGTGCCCGTGGGTACGGTCGTCAGAGAACTGAGCCGGGACGACCCAGAAGCTGCGAGTCGTTTTGTCCGCAGGCGCAAGAAGAATCGCGACCCGGTTCCGGTTGAGGAGGGCCCGGATGGTGAGCCGATAGAAGATCCGGACCGCGACAAATGGATGCTCTACCCTGGGATGTCGTCCTCGGACGCCAAGAGAATCGAGCTACCGAGGCTGCCACGCCGCGACCGCCTGTTCAAGCAACCCAAAGAACCGCTGTACTTGGATCTGTCTCGGCCTACCCCAAGGCCCATCCTGCTCGCGGCAGGGGGGCTCGGTGGGTTGGGAAACCCCCATTTTGTGACGAGAGGCGTGCCGAAGCCCATGTACGCCACCAGGGGAGAGAAGGCGATGTCGATGCAGATTGAGCTGGAACTTAAGCTCCTTGCCGATGTCGGCCTAGTTGGACTGCCAAATGCGGGAAAGAGCACGCTCCTCCGCGCCGTCAGCAACAGCCGTGCTCGAGTAGGCCACTGGGCCTTCACCACACTGCAGCCAAACATTGGCACCGTTGTCCTCGACAACAACAAGGGTCGGCCCACGGTGACAAGCTACCGTCGAGTGTATGACATTACCAGCGATCCGTTCTCCCTGAGCCAAGATGAGACAGAGGTGGAACTGCGCACCAGGTTCACGGTCGCCGATATCCCAGGCTTGATTGAAGGTGCACATCTCGACAGGGGTCTCGGAATTGCCTTCCTCCGGCACGTCGAGCGAGCCGGCTTGCTCGCCTTTGTCGTCGATCTCGGCGCGGGGAACGCCGTGAGCGCGCTCAAGGCTTTGTGGAACGAGGTTGGGCTGTATGCGCAGATGCGCGAGGATGAGGAGCGCCAGCGGGAACGCCAGGCGGCCATTGACTGGAGTGCTGAGGCGGGCACCGACTTCGCAGATGACCCGCTCTGGTCGAGCGCGATGGCAATGGCTGACTACTCCCCGCCGCGGACGAACACGGGCGGGCTTCACATTGCGGGCAAGCCTTGGTTCGTGGTAGCTACCAAGGGAGACCTCCCGGGCGCGCAGGAAAACTTCGCCGAGCTGAGAGACTATCTTGCTGCCATTACGCGTGGAGATGAGCCGCACCCTAGCGGCGTCGAGGAGGCCTGGAAGGAGAATTGCATGGCGATCCCTGTCAGTGCCATCAACGGCCACGGGGTGGATAGAGTGGTGCACTGGACGGTGGGCTTGCTGGATGGTTGAGCTGGAATGGCCATGTTTTGCCGGCTTGTATACTGGGATCCCGAAGGCTTGGGCTTGAGCTTTTTGTCCTGAACCAACTCCTCCTTCGCTGAGGAAGATGTTTTGGTATGGGGGAGGCCAAGCGTGGGGATGCCGCACTCCCACGTACGTACCTAGGTATTGTACTTATAGAGCTCCATGAGCAATTTGTCAGATAGGAGAAGGCAGCTACTACATGTCTGCGTGTTCGATTATGTCCTTGGATGGCACGAGGGCACTTAGTCTCTTATCGATAAGATGGACCCAGAATCTTGGCTCCCCGCACCAGATGGACCCTTGCGCATACCAGACGAGCTTGATTAGGTAGATTTCCCCGCCCCCACATTAAGAAGCTTCGTTAGAAAAAAAATATGCTGCGATTCTCCAGCCGTTGACTACCAATTGAATGCTACTGGAGCGCATCGCGACAGCCTGCACCAGCGTAGTACGGTCTCTGGCTTCCTCGTTCTCAACAACTGCAATCATGGGGCGCGGGAAACGAGTATGCACTCATCAGACCTCTATCTCTCCCCCCACCACCATCGCATATCCGAACTGACGCTGGTTGCAGGGAAATCGAGGCGGTGGTCGCGGCGGCGGGCGCGGTGGCCGTGGCGGCCGTGATAACCGCGGAGGCCATCGGCCCTACCAGACCTACCCCGAGGTGGCCAAGGAAAACAAACGGTTGGAGGAGTACTACAACGTGCTGCTGCAGCTGCCCGAGGAGGAGAAGGCCGAATTCTGGGCTGCTCTGAGGCGAGAACTCCCAAACAGTTTTAGATTTTGCGGCTCTAAAGGGTGAGCCAACAGTCACAGAAGGATTTCTCTCCGGTACATCATCACTCACCCGTAAATGTTGTAGCCACGCGCTAGCCGTCAAGCGACTGCTCCAGACGAGATATATCCCCGAGATCACCCGCATCACCCACGAAGGCGTCATCGTTGACCCCCCGAAAGCCGTGCCGTGGTATCCCGACTCGCTGGCCTGGTCCATGACCACCCCCAAGAATGTGGTCCGCAAGTTCCCTCCCTTCGCCGCCTTCCAGAAGTTCCTGGTGTCTGAGACCAGCGTCGGCAACATCAGCAGACAGGAGGTGGTGAGTATGATCCCGCCTCTACTCATGGATCTCAAGCCTGGCATGACCGTCCTGGACCTGTGCGCTGCACCCGGCAGCAAGGCAGCCCAGCTACTGGAGATGATCCACCGGGGTGAGGAGGCGCGCATTCGCCAGGTCGTCCGGACCTTCTCGAGCGACACCGTCGAGACTGAAGATGTCCAGGAGGAAGAGGCGGCGCGGCTAGAGGCCGATCCCGGCGACGATGGGAGAGCTACCGGCATGCTCATCGCCAATGACGCCGACTACAAGCGCAGCCACATGCTGATCCACCAGCTCAAGCGTCTGTCGTCGCCCAACATGATCGTCACCAACCACGATGCGACCATGTATCCCTCTCTCAGGATACCGAATCCCGAGAAGCCCTCTCAACCAAACTACCTCAAGTTTGACCGCATCCTGGCCGACGTCCCCTGCTCCGGAGATGGCACTCTCCGCAAGAACGTCAACCTCTGGAAGGACTGGACCCCCGGCAATGCCCTGGGCCTCCATCTTACCCAGGTCAGGATCCTGGTCCGTGCTCTTCAGATGCTCAAGCCCGGCGGCCGTGTAGTCTATTCAACCTGCAGCATGAATCCCGTCGAGGACGAGGCCGTCGTGGCCGCGGCAATCGAGCGCTGCGGCGGGCCGGAGAAGATCGAGATCATTGACTGCAGCGACCAGCTCCCGCTGCTGAAGCGAAAGCCGGGTCTGAGGAAGTGGCAGATCATGGACAAGTCTTCCCGGCTGTGGAACACGTGGGAGGAGGTCGAGGAGTACACAAAGTCCACCGAGGATGGCATTGTGCCGAGCAGGCTTGTCGAGAGCATGTTCCCGAGGCCTGCGAGCAGCGACTGCGCTGATCTTCCGATGGAGCGATGCATGCGCGTTTACGCCCATCAGCAGGATACCGGGGCTTTCTTCATTACCGCCCTACATAAGAAGGCCGAGTTCAAAGCGAAGCCCGAGGAGAACAGGAAGCAGCCCGTCCATAATGCCAAGACCAACGGCAAGGCGAGCGCAGCGAAGCGGTCGCTGGAGGAGGAGGGCAAGGACGAGACCAGCGTCAAGAAGCTGAGGCTCTCTGAGGAGCCCGCTAAGGACGAGCCAGCTATTGCCGAATCTACCTCGGATGTCAAGGCTGAGGCTGAGGCAAAGACTGAAGACGAATCCAAGTCAAAACCTGAAGCCAAAAGCACCGCGGCCAACGGCGAGACAGTCAAGGAAGAAGACGCTCCGGAGGTGCCCAAGCCGTCGGATTCAGCATCAGCGACTCCCAAGGCGGAGGAAGCTCCTGAACCGAAGAGGAAGCCGGACGGTCCCTATGAAGAGCCCTTCAAGTTCCTCCAGTCGGACCACGAAGTCATCAAGAACGTGGCCGAGTTCTACAAGATCTCACCGCGCTTCCCCTCGGACCGGTACATGGTGCGCAACGCGCTCGGCGAGCCCGCCAAGGCGATCTACTACACGAGCGCGCTCGTACGCGACATCCTCGTCCTCAACGAGGGCCGTGGCGTCAAGTTTGTGCACGGCGGCGTCAAGATGTTCGTCAAGCAGGACGCGCCCTCAGCCGAGGTCTGCCGCTGGCGGATCCAGTCTGAGGGCATGCCCATCCTGCACGGCTACGTGGGCGAGGAGAGGGTCGTCGTGCTGAAGAAGAAGGAGACGCTCAAGAAGCTGCTCATCGAGATGTTCCCCATGATCGCGGGCGATGACTGGAGGCGCATGGACGAGATTGGCGAGCGCGTGAGGGACCTGGCGCTCGGCTGCTGCGTGCTCCGCATCGAGCCCGAGGGGGTTGACGAGGACTTCAGCGAGCACATGGCGCTGCCGCTGTGGAAGAGCTTCCAGAGCCTGAATCTTATGCTGCCCAAGGAGGACCGCAGCGCCATGTTGCTACGCATCTACAACGATACGACGCCGCTGATAAACATGGGTATTCAGAAGGACAAGAACAAGCCTAGGGAGGGTGAGGCCAAGGATGGGGAGATGGGAGATGCCGAGACCCAACAGGAGGGAACGGGCGCTACGGATGTCGAGGTTCCGGACACGCCTGCACCGGAGGGGAATGAGGAGGCAGTCAAAGAGGTAGTGACCGAGGCAGCTGCTCCTGCAGAGGAGAAAGCATGAGGGGCCAGCACGACTCATGACGGAATTTGATCCAAGTTCTATGATTTTGGGAGTTGGTATTATGTGCATTATACAGTTTAAGGGTGTCAAGGGAAAATAGACCTGGTTCGGGAATAAGTCGCTCAACAGCCCCATCAGATGCTATCCTGGTCAGAGGCAAGCGCAGGATGCATGTAAGTCGTCTTGTTAAACCAGGGGTAGATACAAGTCTGCACTGGGACCGCCTTCCACTCCAACTCGCGGTTATCTTCCTTATCATCGGTCATTCGTTGACAGCTTTTGCAAAGTTACAGGATTAACTGGCGACAAACAGCAACACCGATGCAACGGAAGAAGATACAGCCATATACTCCAATTTCTTTAACCGCCGAATAAAGTACAGGATGTCGTAAACTACAGGTCCATCCAAGAGCAGTAAGGTATATACGCTTCTTTAACACAGGTAAAAGAGAAGACGGCAGCGTTATACAATCCTATCAAGACAAGCTCCTAGATACTCAGCAAAACCCCTTCAGTCATGTCCACCCCTCAGAGTAATAGCTCGCTTAGGACCTGCACTCTCGTCCGCGCCGTCTGGGACCCATGCTCTCCCTCGCTCATCCTCTGCATAATTTGTATCATGCGGTCTATGATGCTATTAGCGCCGTCTTCATCATCGCCGTTACACCCAGGCTCTGGGAGCGGGTTTAAGAAAAAAAAAAGAAAGAATAAAGAGGGATACTCACGAATATCCGCCCTAGCCCTGACAAACAACGGGTCCTTCTCCGTCCCGCCCAGCCCTCCACTTTCCGCCCCGTCTTCTCTCCCCTGTTGGGAACCGACCTCCCTCAGCACATTCCCCATGCACAGCGCCTCCAAGAAGGCCCGGTGGTTGAAAACCCACCACACCCGCGCCTCGGCCTCGAACAGCTCAAACAGCACGAAGAAGGCCTGGATAGCGTCGTGCGCCGCCTCGAGCGTGCCGCGCACGTTGAGCGGCACGTCGTGGCTCTCGGACGCGTGCACCAGCATCAGGTTGTGGAAGTAGTTGCTGCTGAGGAACAGCGTCTGGCGCACGACGCGCTTGCCCTCCACGCCGGCGGCGCCCCCGTCGCCCGTGGCGAGGGCCGTCAACGAGTCCTTGTCCCAGGAGCGGAACACGTCCGGAAAGGAGCGGTAAACGGCGCGGAAGTCCGACACCAGCTTGGCCTTGTGGCGCGGGGTGGAGCAGATGGGGAGGTCCAACGACCGCGGCGAGCAGATGGTTTCCTGCACGAGGTTGGCCAGCGTCCACGAGCCGCGGATGTAGGCCGTGTCGGTGGGGTCGTCGCTGGCGATGGAGACGGACGAATCCGACTCCTCGATGAGGTCGTCGACCGAGACGTCGGTGTGGGTGGCCGAGGGCGGGAGGGAGAGGAGGACAGTTAGGAAGGTGTCTTGGAGGAGGACGGCCTGCCAGACCTTGCGGCGCTGTTGCTTCTCGAACGGGGGTGCGTGCGGGACCACTGGGATGATGAAAACACCGGGGTTAGCGAGATAGGGAAAAAAGGGGAGGTAGAGGTAGATGTCACAGACCGATGTTGGGGTCTCGGTGCAGCCCCATCGCGTATGCTTGCCTCATCAGAATGCCAGCGAACGCCCACCCGTCAGAGGCGTGGTTGTCATTGATGAGAAAGTAGGTTATCAGCACCATCGCTTGGATGCTCCGCAGCGAGGCGGTGCTGAGATACGAACACATGCGCAACGCCTGGTTGCTAGCCGATGCGTAGAACTCGGCCGAGTGTTTCCTCTGAGCCGGCGGCGTCGTCGTCACGAACTGTGTGCCCATGGCTAGCATCACAAAGATCAGCGCCACAAAGGCGGCGTCCGCGCGATCCTTCTCGGGTCGCGAGAGGGACCAGAAGTGCTCGTAGTCGGCGTAGAACGTCTGGCGGTGGATCATGGGGTACACGGGGTCCACGCACTCAAAGTAGCGCGTGATCAGGGTGTCGGCCTGCAGCTTGTCAGGGAGCACCTGGATCACCTCTGGCAGGCCGCCATCACAGGTCCAGTAATTGGCAAACGGGTGCTCTGAACCAATGCCGAATACGTTGGAGGCCCCCGGCGCTGAGTAGGGGACGTTAGAGAGGAGGCCGGTGGACGTGGCTACCGAA
This sequence comes from Madurella mycetomatis, assembly GCA_022530565.1. Classification (NCBI taxonomy): domain Eukaryota; kingdom Fungi; phylum Ascomycota; class Sordariomycetes; order Sordariales; genus Madurella; species Madurella mycetomatis. Next base: position 4,009,054 of record JAJTVB010000003.1, on the reverse strand, counting down.
CCTAGCGCCTTGAGACGCTCGACATTGAATCCACGGTCTGCTGCATTTGGAATGACGGTCTTGACGCTGTCTAGCTTCTTCTTGGGCGGCTTGGTCATCCGGCGGCCATTCGTTACGCTACGGGTTGTCTCCCTAGCGCCGATGTGAGTCACGGCATCATTGCGGCTTGGGGTGTTGCTTACTCGAGAAGGTTGGCGACATGGGCGTATTTGCAGTCTGTCTGGCGCTTGATACCTGCGCATGGTTAGGAGACGGTTCTATGCTAGAGACGAAAATACAGAACATACAAGCAAGGCAGTGCGGTCTCCCTCGGTCACACTGCAACAAAACATGCTTGTCAGTATAGCGATGCTGACGTACCCGGTCGAGTGGTTTGGGTTCGAGAACCCCGTAATCCTAGGTAAGGAACCCGAGACGGGGTTGCACAAAAGTAAACGCCTCGGGAAAGGGGTTAAGGACGGACAGGGAACGGCAAAAATGTAAACAATAATTCGATGACCTAAATAAAAGAGGGAGAGAATTAAAATTTACATGCCTTGGTTTTCCTCTCGACGCATTCAAAACAAGACAAGGTCGGTTTGTTGCGCTTCTGCTTTTTCCTCTGTGGCTCCGCCGTCGGGGACGCGGTGCTGCTGTCTCGGTCTTGGGCCGGGGCGCCAAGCCGGGTGCTGGCGGCGTTGGCGTTGCTCTCGGCGCCGTTGGCGTCGGCTGCATCGCCCCATATTGACGGTGGTTCGCCAGAAGCCCCTCCAAGTTCATCTCCGCGCGCGGCCCTCTTGGGTCCCCGGCGGAGTGTTTGCGAAGATGCTGCGGGCTGCGGGAGATGATGCTGATGATGAGGAACGGAGTAATAGGTACCCGGACCAGGCGCGGCGGGCAACGCGTAAATGGTGGACTCTGCGACCGGGCTCGGAATGACAGACGGCTGGCCCAGCATTGGTGGCGGCGGTGGCCCTGACCTGTCCATTGACACACACAAATCCCGATCCGGTCCACGCCAAGGAGCAAGGAACAGCCTGGAGGACAAAGGCTCCGCTCGGACGAGAATTGGATGGAACAGGTACGGTAGCCTAGTGTCGCGCCGTCAGTGAGACAGGCATGCAGGGTGCGAGGCCGGGCCGGGAATAATGCTCGCTTGACACCGAGATGCAGGCGCCTCCTCGCCGCAGGCGCTCTTGAAACCAACTAACAGCGACGGCGGTTTGCAGCAGCCTAGCTTGCAGAGGGCGACACAAGCGGCTGGGCAAGGCGGGAATAATGAGGGTTTGGGAATTCTCGGGAATGGATTTGGAAGGAATGGGAGAGATAGGGCGCGGGGATAAGAGGATTACCCCCAGTTCTTGGAAACCCGAATCGAGGGGCAGGGGTCATGCGCCGGGGATGGATGTAATGCCGGCTGTTCCTCAATCGCTGACGGCTATCCCACAGCCGAGTTCGGGAATCAGAGGAGATCTGGGAGATCCAACTGAACAACCAAGGGAGGGTTCTTCTCAATTTGCGAGTTGAAAATCAGCTGGGTGAACAACTCGCTCGTATTCCTTGGAAAGGCATTCCCGCTTCCCCACCTCCGCACGCTCCGTGCTGGGTTCATTATCCGTGCCCGGTTAGGCTACAGTATCAGGGCGGTCACGTAATCAATTTGACCACCCAAACAAAATCAGCGGTCTCACTAATCATCGGCGTACGATCCGAAATAGGGGAGGTGGGAGCCCGGGAGACCTCGCGCCCCCTGTTGGCGATACGCACCATGACCCGGCGGGTCGGTGATTGCCGGGTATCTCCGAGCGCCATCCACAGGGCCTGCCCCCCTGGAACGTGGATATGTCTACCGCAGTCATTCGAGGGAGGGGACACGCTCCATGCTGTGCATCCACTGGGGTTGATAGCTACCTAAGACACCAAGTCCTCAACCAAAGATGAACTCTTCGTAGTTCTTCCGTATCCTCAGCAGGCCCTGTTCCAAAGTCCAGCCCTTGATGCCGCAGACCCTCCGGTACATGTCCTCCAGGACACGATCCATCTCGTCGCCGGCCGTGTGCAAGTCGCTCTCAACCAGAAGCCGGTCGTCGGGGCAGGCCCGGATGACATCGGGAAACTTACTCTCCCCTCCGGGGGTCGACAGGTTGATGACCGTAGAAAAGGAAAAGAAGACGCGCACTGGGATCGCAGGGTTCAAGTACTGATTTAACATCTGCGGTGCGCCACTAAATGAGTGCAGACAGACCCTTGGGGGAAACGGCATCTGCTTGTGGCGCTTGCCGGTGAGACTTGCTCCGCCTTCGGGCTCATCTTCGTCGCTCGACGAGAAGTCTTCGGCGCCCTCGGCAACTAATTTTTGTTTCCGGCGCGACACCACTTCCTTCTCGTGGCCCTTCCACAGCGATGCCAATGCGTCGAACAGCACCCCGTGCCCTTGCACTCCATGGATGCTCACCGCAACACCTAGCTCGCCAGCCAGCCGGAGCTGAGCCTTGAGGATCTGCACCTGATGTCCCATCTTGACGTGGTATGGGCTCAAAGTGCGTCCCTCTCTCCCGCCCGGAGTGAGGCTCTCGTCGCGCCCTGAATGCTCCTCCTCATTCCATGCCCACGGCAAGCGGAACGCCTTGTCCAGACCAACTTCACCAATGAGGGCCGTCTGTGCATTGAGTACACGATGCCGCGTCTCGGCGATGAAGTTGCTCAGTGGCCGCGGGTCCGGGAGCGAGGCAATGAAATCCGCGTCCGGGGACGGGGTCAACACGGCGCCATAGTGCTTCGCCTTTTGAGCGGCCACATCTGGCACCGCTGGGTCGTATGTGCGGTTCTCGGTTCCGGCCGTGTCGTCATAGAGCTGGTACGAAAACCAAGGGTGCCATCCAAATGCGGGCACAACTTTGTCAGAAACCTGCGTCGCTGGCAAATTTAGCGCGGCACGGTCCGCGATGCTGTGCTGCGCCGCGACCGAGGCCACAAGGTCCTGATCTTGAGAGCGAGTGGCCATGATGGTGAGGACGCGGGCCCGCATGCCGCTCATGCTGGCTATCGACGACATGGTGTCGGTTGGATGGCAGTGGGCATCGCAGACGCCAATGTGCCATGGGAAATCATCGGCGCGAGACTCATCGTGCTTGGGAGCAACTTGAGCAGTTTGGTCATCGCTCGGACGGCACATGGCGTCTCAGGTAACGGTGCTCTGGCTTGTCGAGGCGCTTAGTGCTGGGAGCTTAATCTGATAACCGAGGCAATGCTATGTCAGTATATCCCCGTTGCGAAACTCGAGTTTGGTGTGTTAGTCCGTCCCGCGTCGTTCCAACTGTGTTGTTTCGCGAGCTTGACCGAGCTCCACCAGCAGATGATGTCAAGAGCAAGACTCGAACTGGGGCAAGCCGCGCGGGATAGAGCCCCTCAATTGAGCCTTGGCGTCGATCCTCGACCTGTGTTCTGCGCCCCATGAGTCACCCTGGTCAATTCCACCTCGGGCGACTCTCACGACCCTGAAGACCAAGGTCAAGGTTTGGTCAACGCCGACGACTTGGCGCCTGAGGCCGATAATTAGCATCTGGCGGCTTGCTTCAAGACCGCACACGCAGTGCTTCCAGCCGATCATCTTGCCTCCCTGGAACTCTTGTGCTCTGCAAATACGCTAGACATTGCTCAGCCACCTGAAGAACTGGGGTGAAGCTATCTGACCATCGCGTGCTAGCTCATGTACGTTAGCTACGGTAGTGCATAGTACGGTACGTGTAGCACCTAGTATGCTGAAAGCTCGGACGGCTCGGGACCCGGAGCCATGTTGAGCTCAGCTCACAAATGGGATTCGTAGAGGCTTTCCGTGTGTCCCTCGGAAGCGGGGCAATAACTTTTTCGATGGGCCGGTGCTAGGGGACCCTGGCTGCCCAGGGGCCCATGCTCCGATTTTCACATGCCACAGCGAAACTTGCATGTAACACTGATAACGCTGATAACAATGCGACATGCCACTCTTCCGTCGTAATGGAAGCATCCCCTCCACCCTTGCCTGATCTTCGTCTGCTTTCATAAGGTCGAGCTGCGTTTAACCTGCTTTGCTCGGAATCCTCCGCACCCCTCAGATTGACGACACCAGGGGCTACTTCACCCATTTATTGCGGTCAACCCCGCCGCGGAACCTCACTTCGGGACATCGCAGATGATGTCCCAATTCCGTACGATTAGACCGACATCATAGCAACAAACTTCTATCGCGATGGGGCTGCGTCTTCCTAACATCATTTGGCACTTAATTGTGCCCTTTGTTTGCCTTTTTAGCATCCCGCTGGCTTTGGTTGCCGGCTTCACAACTATCTTCGCCTTCGTGGTGCTCGTGTTCCGGATCGCGTCCGTCTATATCGATATCGCCCTGCATATCATTCCACGGTACCTGGCAAGCAGGAGCAGACCACCTCTGATTCAGCCCATTGACGTCACCAATCGCCTCTACCCTCGTGAAGGTCTAAAGACGCCCAGCTCCCCAACAGCCAGCTTCGCCAGCTTCAGCGGGTACAGCACCCCCTCCCCGGCTGTCTACCCGCCGGCCACCGGCTACGCGGGCTGTGGTTACATCAGCCCACGCCGCCGCGGAAGCGGCTGTCTTGTCTTTGACCCGCGCCACTCCCGCCGGTCTAGTAGTCAGGTGAGCCTAGGCTCCGTTGCCTCCGTCGCTCCTTACCACGAAGGGGAGGCAACGAACGGGCTGCTGCCTCCGCCGCCGGTGGATGCCTGCCTGACTCCCTCTGTCGGACTAGACCGCGACTTTGAGGGCGTCGGCGGATGGAGAATTTGCGATGATGACGACAACGACTGGACCAAGATTAACTCGCGGCTGGATCTCGGGTTCGCGCGCCCGTCATCTTATTATCCACGGCGCCTGCGACCATATACCAGTTTATCATGCGCAACTAGCGAGGCAGCTTGGCCTCCAGTGATCAACTTGCGAGCGTCTGAGCAGCGGGAATCGGGACTGGGAAAGGGGGAGCCGGTGCCGCCTAACCCTGGTCGTGTCACCTTCGGCCCCACCATCCAATTATCAAGTCCTCCTACATCGCCCGATGAGGAGATGGACTTCCAGGAAGCAGTGTCACCGAAGACCATGAAGAAAACCATTTTCACTGCTTGAGGATCGGCGGGTAATTCTGGAGTTTGCGGCGGATAATTAGAGTTCTTCCCTGCGCCATCTCCTCTTAGGGGAATAGTTGTTTAACCCTAAACATTCCATGTATCACATCATAAGGAGGCAGCATTGCTGGCGTTCGGTCGAGTGTTGATGAAAAGAAAGGTTGGCGAAAACACAGCACCACGGCAAGGTCATGGTCCAGCTTTGGCAAGGTTACGGGGCGGAAATGGTCCAGGAATGGGTATCATGGGAGTCAAAAATATTCAGTTGCATTAGCTAGGAAGTCCAACCCAGGCTCGGACTTTGGGGGAAGGAAACGCCAATATAGAAACCATTATCCCCACAAGTCAAATGCCCAACCCCTCCATGGTATATAAGGTATCGAATGCGCATGCGTCCCTCCCAGTTCCCAAACCGACGCCCCGAACGCCGTCCCTCCATGGCCCTTTTATTTTCCCCAATCAAAGACTCTGCCAGAAGTAATTGGCATACCAGAACCTCGAAAACCTCCTATCAATATTCACCACGTGCACATCCCCTTTCCGATCATTCCTCACCACCACTCGGCTGAACTCGCCATCCTTGCTGTCCCGCTCGATCTCCATCCCCAAGCTCCTGTAGACCTTCAACCTCAACAACACCTCATCCTCCACCAGACCGCCGGCTCCCGCCCCGTCCCCGACGCCACCCTCCACCCCTTGCAGCTCCAGCTCCTGCAGCCGCGCGTTGAGCTCGGCCAGCTGCGCCTGTAGGCGCTCCGTCTCCATCTCGAGGTCGGAGGCGGCCTTGGCGATGCGGAACTTTTGTGTGTCGAGCCGGGCGATCTCGGACGCGTGCTCGGCCGACGAGTGCGACGCGGTGAGCTCGGCGTGCTGCGACGAGAGCGTGCCCAGCGAGCGCGCCAGCCGGCGCAGCGACGTCTCGGCCTCGCGCAGCCGGAGCTCCCGCGCCTGCTGGAGCGTCGACAGCGACTCGCTCACACGCGACACGGCCGTCTTGTCCGGGGCGATGTTGAAGTTGGCTATCGTGTGCCGGATGAGCTGGGGTCGAGGGGGGTTTTTGCGTCAGTAGCGGCAGCGGCAGTAGTAGCATCGGTGGTGCGGACGTACCGTGGACGGGTCTTCTTCCAGGAGCATTTTGGTGGAAGGTTTTCTTTTATATATATTTTATTTTCCTTTCCTTCTGGGAGGTTCCGTTGGCGCGGGAGAATATAGAGGTTATGATTGGGTTTCTGTAGGATCGAGGTGTTTTGTTCAGCGGCTAGGCACTTTGTATGATGGTAGGCGTCTTCGTCGCGTCTTTTGGCGTGGATCTTTCGAGATGCCAATGTCGCAAAGTGCATTGCCGCGATTGTTGACGCACTTCTTGGCGCCTGGGACACATCTCCCAGACGACAAGCCGTGGTGGGGAAAATGACCCTTATCTTATCTCGCGCTGATTAAGTTTTCGGTGGCCAGCTTCGTCATCGACAGCCCACATGCGAGGAAAAACGGCCCGAGCTTGAGCGACCGCCAAAGTCACCATCCACACACTCGACAAACAGCGTGTCCGAAAAGTCAAGGCAGCTTGCCGTGTGCACACGGTCCCAAGGACACGAAACATTCAGCGCAGGCTGTTCCGGAACCCGACTCGGGAAATTCATCACAATGGCATTCCTTCCATGTATGTGCTCGGCCAGCTAGAAGTCGTAATTCTGGTGATAGACAGCTGACTACTTGTGCTTTCAGATGCAATCGATGCCGAGACGTAAGTGTTTTACGCTGCGATTAGGATATCGGCGAGGCATTGACACAAGGCCACAGGCCGCTCAAACCAGAAGAGCTGGCGGTGTTACGGGCGCAGTACGAAAAGGAGGGCGACATGGTCGGAGTCCAAACCAAGTTCAACTATGCGTGGGTGGGTTTTTGCATCCGGCCTCCCTCTTCCGGAGCTCCCAGCTTACGTCTTGCCGTAGGGCCTCGTGAAATCCAATACGCGCACAGACCAGCACCTCGGTGTGATGCTGCTCTCTGAGATCTTCAGGACGTCGCCCGAGCGGCGCCGTGAATGCCTCTACTACCTCGCGCTGGGCAACTACAAGCTGGGAAATTACGGTGAGGCAAGGAAATACAACGACCTCCTGCTCGATAAGGAACCCGGTAATCTCCAGGCTATGAACCTACGATCCCTGATCGACGATAAGGTGGCCAAGGAGGGGCTCATGGGCGTGGCCATTGTCAGCGGAGTCGCGGTTGCGGCTGGCATCATTGGCGGTGTGTTGCTTAGGAACTTGGGACGGAAGAGATGAGCCTGCTTTGAGGGAGCTGAAAGTGTATAACGGCTGATTAACGAGCATGTTACGGTGCATATGGGCGGACACTGTATTTATATAGGCGTGGCGGGGATCATGGCTTCTTGGTTTTTGATTTCTGAATGCGCGGAGCGAAACAGCGATACCACTCATGGAAACATAACCCCAGCGCACCTGCGAGGGCTTCCCAATCATGGTGTTGGAATGGGCGGCCTTTGAGTGCATCGAAAGTGTACGTGTTCTCTCCAATTTGCCCCGCATCATGCCTCAGGAGCTCTCGGGCGAAGTTGGAGCCGGGAAATCGAGCATGATTCGCGTCGATGAACCACCTAGAAATGGGGGGCTGTGTAGATATCCCGTTAGCAGGATGATGTATGCACTGTACCGTGCCATACTGTCTGGCTGATAGGCCATAGGTGCTGCAGGTACAATACACGCTATGCAATACTGCGCTGTCTAAATATGGTCTGCTGAACCTCCCTCGGGTCTCCAGTTTGCCCAGCTGTCCGTATGATTGTTGGTGGCTGCACGAAGCGCATGTCCATTTAGCACCGTACAAACGTGTCAAGAGAACCGGATAGAAACAACTTGCGAAGGCCCGGCAAGCAGAGGGACAATTACCGATTCGTCGGGAGGTTGCCTGTATCTTTCGGTGCGAGCCACTATGTTCACAAACCACTACAGCACAGCGGGGATATGACGGCTGAGATTTGTACAGTATAGCACGACCATAACGACAGCTCAAATCCCGGCTTGCATCCTGCAGCGTATAACTTTGGGTAGCAACTCAGCTACTGCACCGTCCGCGCCTTTTCGTTTTCATTCTCTACGGAATATCCTTCCGCCGCAGTGTGGCAAGTCAAAGCAAGCTAACCTGACTGCTCGACCGAGATCGACTTACAGTCAGTGTTGGTTGCGAATGCCTGAAGTCACCAGATCAGTGGACAGCGGTATTTCGAAAGAACGACTGTGACGCACGTCTTCCCGGCCCTGCAGCCCAAACATCCAGTACCGATTACCTCACAGAAAACAGCTGCGCAACCCAGAGAGCGCTCTTTCCCAAAACAACGACACCAACAAAATATCATCGCAATAACGGCGAGATACCGACCGCAAGCTGCTGGTAGAATCATACCTCATTACTGAATTCATCAGACAAGCTGCTGCGCCAACTCCCTGGCTTCCCACTCTTACACACCCCAGCAAGTGGGGCTACAACACCGGCTCCGTACATCAAAGGTCCTCACTTCGGTCTTGGTTTCTGCGGGTTCCCGGGGCGACTGCTTTCTTAGCAAAATCGCTGCGGGACCTATCCTCACCACACCTGGCAGGCTGGCTTCCCAAGTTCGGGCAATCACCTACCTCGTCGCCGGTCTCCTCGGCGCCATCGCTGTTTATCAGCGGAGTCACCAGCAGCGCCGCGGGCGATTCGGCATGGCTTCCTCTGCCTTCCCCGCCACTCCCCCGGGCGCCGCCGGCGAGAGAGAAATGATGTTTTGCCATGCGTGCCAAAACGAGTGGATTCGAGATGACCGAGATTCTCTCGCGTGCCCGAGCTGTGGCAGCGGGTTCATCGAGATTGTTCGTGGTTATCGCCGCACCTTGCTCCTCCCTATTGCGGGGCCTTGCTAATGTGTTCTACTAGATCGAGGCCTCAAACGACCCCCGCACCATGCACGGCATTCGAACCCCATCAGATATGAGCACCGGCTCCGGTCTTCATTTCCGTCACCCAGGTGGTTCCGACTCGGATCCCGACGAAGGCGATATAGATGAACATGCCCCCGAGGGGTTTCCCGGATTCTTTTTGCGCCGTTCCCCGCCCGACCCGCTGTTTGCGGCGCGCGATGACCACGAGCGGGCCAACCGCACCGAGAGGGACGATATACGGCGTCGGTTTGCCGACCTGATTATGAACGATCTCGGGGCCGGAAGACTAGGCGGTATTCCCGGCCCGGCCATGCGCTTTCCCCCGGATGAAAACGAGCACCAACACGGGCCCCGAATCCATCAAACGACCTTCAGGTCTGGCCCTTTCGGCACACATACGAGGGTTACAATAACTAGTGGGACCGTCCGAGGGGGGCCGGAGGAATCCCCCCTCAACAATTTTAACATGTACGTCAGCCCCCGGAGCCGCTTGTCTCGCCCTCCCGGACCGCAGCTACGGACGGTTTCTATCGTGAGTGGTGCCGGGGCTAACACCGATGGGCCGTTTAGGTTGTTTGGCCAGATTCTCGGCAACGCAATGATGGCCGGCCCTGATGATCCGCATAGACGGGAAGGCGCTGGTGGCCCGGCGGGCTTCTCCGCCTTTGGAGGTGGGCTCCAGGATATTCTCGCCTCTCTGTTCAACCCGGCCGCGGCAGTCCACGGAGATGCCGTATACACCCAAGAAGCGCTCGACCGCATCATCACGCAGCTGATGGACGCATCTCCCCAGACCAACGCAGCCCCGCCTGCGTCTCAAGACGCCATCGACAACCTGGAAAAGAAGCGAGTAGACGACCAAATGCTTGGCCCAGAGGGAAAAGCAGAGTGCACCATCTGCATCGACCAGATCAGCAGAGGAGATGAGGTGGCTGTATTGCCGTGCAAACACTGGTACCACCACGAATGCGTCGTCCTCTGGCTCAAGGAACACAACACATGCCCTATTTGTAGGATGCCCATTGAAACAAGGGAGGGGAACGGAAACAACAATGGCAACGGACAACAGCCCCAACAGCCCCAGCACCACTCGCAGCCGTCCTCCCCCACAAATCCCGGCCCAACATCCCCGTTCGCTGGGGCGTCGGGCGCGTCAGCTACCGCCTCCTCACCCTTCAGCTTGTTCTCTTCGATCCCCGGCTCAAGCCGGCCCCGCAGTGACAGACTCCGCAGCGTCAGGGAAAACCGAGAACGCCTCAACTCTATCCGCAACGCGGCTGGAGTAGGAACGGGATCGGGAAGCGACTTTCGGCGTTCGGACCTGCAGCAGCCATCGGGATTACATCGTCGCAACTCGCTATCTCCCCCGAGCGCCTGGCCCAGCTCAGACGGCGCTTCCGCCTCGAGGTCGGCGCGGTACAGGAGTCCGTCGCTCTCGAGGGATAGGGAGCGTGACAGAACCGGGGATTCGATTTATCCTACTTCGGAATGGGACGCTAGGGATTATTCTGGGTCTGCCGGCAATAGCAGCGGGAGCGGGAGGCGGAGTCATGCTGCTGCTGCGGCTGCGGCTGCGGCTACCCGTCGGGAGAGCCAGCAGCAGCAAGAAGCGGGCAATGGCAGCGGTGGCAATCACGGGAGTGGTGGCCCGTTCAGCTGGTTCAGGGATCATTTCGGTCGGGGGCCTGGATCCGGGGGAGGAGGAGCCGATAGAGACCGGAGACGCTAACTGTTGTCGAACCCGTCTTGGAGCGCTCTCTTTTGCTGCGGCAATGACGACGGTTATGACCGATTTAGCTTTTGCTGCACTTTCGCTTTTGCGGGGGAACAAGGTTTCCTTCCGCTGGTCAGGGGCGCCGTGTGGTTGGTCGCGGGAAGGATACATATAGGGCCTCGGGGCTTGTGGATAGGGAGGATTGGGCCTGTGGGTGTCGGGGGCTGGGTTAGGTTTGTGTAATGGTTCTTAGACGAGGAAGCAGCCATGGCAACTGTGTGGTTTGGTGATTATGGAAACGGATGTAAAACCTGGCCGTCTCTCCTGCCAAGCAAAATGTAGCGAACGTTGCACGTAGGAGCGATGTTTTGCGGATCCTCGGCGATCTCCCCTTCGAGCCCCCTCGGGCCATGTTAGCTCTATCGGCTCCTCCCCGTCACGGTTGAAGATAGACAACGTCAAAGCCAGATCAGACAGGCACCTCTCTATGTATATGATAGAACTAGACCAATTCTTTCCAAGTAAGAGCCCAGGTTCCTTCACATGGGTTGCATCACCAGTACCACCAGAAAAATAGACGGAGAAGGTTGAGTTGAACCCCGGCCTCCTGCGCTCTAATACTGTACCAACTACGCATTGATCATCAACATGGATGACGCACAATGGCACTCGGTTCCCCCACGGGGCAATCGGGTGTGACGATTGGGCGCCAAGGAAGAGCGACTCGTCAGCTCGTGTAAGCTGATTGGTCGATTGACATTTGGTACCATTGTCCTGATGTCCCAAACGGGAGAGATTGCGCAGCTCTGAGGCCCCCTTCTCGTACCCTTGGATTATCAGCCTTGTCCGACTTGCAATGCAATGTGGTACAAACTCGGGTTGCTTAAGCATGCAGATCAGGAACGCGGGGTCCTGTTGGTGTTTGCTGTCCTTATCTTGTCTTCCCCCCTTCCTTCGTTCTCCCTTCGTTCTCCCTAAGCTCCATGGTCTTTTTTTTTTTTTTTTCTCTCAATTCCGCTGGGGTAAAGCAGAATCTGCAAGGCAATTCACATGTGAAGCTGTGACTACCTCTGCTGCGCATACCTCCCTTAGCTGACGAGGCCACCTCGTCTGCTTCCTCCCCTACCAGACCGTGCCCAGTCTGGTCCCCCATTGTTGCGTCATTGCCCGTTAGGCAGCCCCTTAAGATGCGCCAGACGTTTACAGCTGCGTTTCTGCTGCTGCTGGTGCGGGTGCCAACGCTGACACACGGTCTCCCTTATCCCCTTCGCCGAGGGGACGATCGTCGGCCGCCCTCATATTCCCCCTCGATAACAAGGGAGGGGAACAACGCCGATTCAGACTCGATCCAGGTAGCATTTCATCCTACAGCAAACGACACGCCTCAACCAACTCCTATCCGCGATGAGACGATCGGCCAAGAACAGACTGTTCAGGGGGAAGGTGGCACCGAGTATGTTCTCGAGAGAGCACTAGCCGAGCTGGAGCTCCTTCACCGCAAGCTGGCCGAGCTCGAGAGCGAGATTCACACCAGGGAACAGTGGCTAGCGGAGACTGTCGGGGCAGGTTCACCGGGCGGGATCATCGATTGTGACGGTGTGAAATGCGTCGCCCGAACGATCCTCCGCAGGATTAGGTATGCCACCGCAGCAATATTTAACGTCGACGAACCCCGCGCCGGCCCCCTCCCGCCCTGGCGCTCTCCTTCCCAAGAACATGACAACCGCCTTGGTAATGACACGGGAGGGACCCACGAGCCCACTGGCGACGAATCCGATTTCAGTAATTTGAGCATCAGCCTCAAGCTGGCCATCCTCCTCTTGTCTCTCTTGGCCCTCTTTCGCGTGGTCATCTCCCACACTGCCTACGGCAACGGCACATTTGATAGCCCATCTTTGACGGCAGGTCCGCTCGGATGGTATGAAAGACGTGGGTGTGAAAGTCGTCAATGCCAGGGTTTCTGGCACGGGGGTGGGAGGGGGTTTGGCGGCTTCCAGGAGCAGGGGCACCGAGGGGATCGCGGGTTAGGAGTCATAGGTGAAACGGAAAGTAGCTATGAGTGTGATTACGGATATGGGTATGGACACGGGGATGAAAAAGGGTGGCCGGAGGATGAGAAGGACGCTAGGTTGTTTGAAGAGCGGATTGAGGTCAGCGATCCTGATGCTAATGGAGAGAATGAGGATGAGAGTGAGAACGAGGAGACGTTGACGCTCGCAGAGGAGATTGCGTCCTTTAGGGCGGTGGCAGACATGGTGGGTGATATTATCGCTGCCGAGGAGGACAGGGCGAGAGGGAGGTAGATATCGTTGCGGTTGTCAGTCATGATGGCTCGTCTCGGCGGAGAGTACCCTTGATGGCCGTCGTAATGTAATCTGAGGAGTTCAAATCCGTTCCCATTATCTGCTCCGGCCGGAGCATCCTCTTTGTCTGACTACAGAAATTTTTGAAGTCCCAAACAAGGCCGAAATGCGGACGACGGCAACAGCACATCTCGAGGCCCCTTCATTCACGGCTGGATTAGGGAAGGACTCGAAGTGAGATGGCGATGAACATGCGTAGGGAAGTGATTGGCTGAACCACGCATCCAACACCCAAGTTGGCACCCAAACCCCACTGTCGGCTCCCCCCCAACATGCCCTGTCAGCGGTACCGGGGTGCCTCATTTAGCGTGTGGATTCCTCTGAGCCAATCCCTCCTACCGCTTCTTTGCAGCGGTGCGACGAGCCGGTTCCGTCTCGGTTGGTGACCGTCCCCCATTCCCCGTTCCCCATTCACAACCTAAGCGCAACAGCGGGCATTAACTGCTAAATCTCCGCAATTTTCGTAGCTAATTTACTTCGGTACTGTTCCTGGAAGGCCTCGTTGCTTTGTGATAGCGCATCATCGAGCTTTTAACCCCTAGCCGACCTAACGTAAATTTAATTCCCCACCTTGTCTCTACGACTCCGACCGAAACGAAATAAAAATATCTTGCCCAGAACTGCCGACTGGATGCCCACCGACGAGCCGACCCCTGACATCATGGCCGACGACCCGCACAACACGAGCGACATCTCAGATCACGCCGAGACCAGCACAGCAAACGAGGATGCCGAGACCACGGCCGCGCGGCGCGAGCTGAAGCAGACCAGCATCTCGGAGAGGGCGGGGTACGTCCAGCAACTGTCCCAGGACGACAAGAGCGCCTCCGACGACGATGCGCCCCGCGACAGGGTGCCGGGTCGGCGAATCACCCCCGAAGTCAGCCTAGGCCCGCCGAGGGAAGAAGTCTTGAAGGAGCAGATCTCGTCGCCCAAGAAGAAGCGGGCGCACGACGAACTGGATGAGAACAGGGATGTTGCCGAGGCCCCGCTCGAAGAAGGGGCATCCAAGAAGTCCACCAGCGCCGGTGCCACGCAGAGCAGGACAGACCGGTCCGAGCCGGAGAAGAAGCGCCCGCGGGATCGCCAAGCAAGTGCGTCCGCGGTAAGGAGCGGGAAGGAAGAAGTGGTAAGGGCTTTGGCCAGATAAGCCCCGTCCCATTGTATGGGGTCCGGTGCTAATAACGGTAACAGGAACCTCTATCAGCCAGCGCATCGCCGAGATCAAGCATGGATTCGACCGGAGCGGCCGCAGTGGCCAAGACGGACAAGCCCCAAGCATCAGCAGCCGCCTATGCTGCCTCGGGCTTCGCCAAGGCCGGCGGCTCGTCAGCCTCGCCATTTGGCGCCCTAGGTGGTTCCGGGAAGCCCAGCCCCTTTGCCTCAATATCGGGCACGTCGTTCAGCAGCGTTCTCGGGTCTCCCAAGCCGGCTGCCGCGCCGCCATCGCCCCCGAAGCTCAGCTTCGGCTCCAAGACAGCCGCGTCCCCCTTTGCAGGGCTTAACGGGCAAGGCAGCGGGTCGGCGTTCAAGTCGAGCCCCTTTGCCAGCGCTTTCGGAGGCAGCGCGCTCTCTGGGCCGCGTATCACCAACTTCGGCAAGCCCGGGGAGGCTCTTAAGAGCGACAAGCCGGCCAAGCCGTTCGGTGCACCAGAGAGCGACACCGAGGGGAAGTCAGAGGGCGAAGGCAGCAGGGACGAGGCCAGCAACGATGACGCTTCGTCTGACAACGGGGAGGATAAGGAGGCCGAGAGAGAAAAAGAAGAATCCAAATCAGCGGCGGGTGACGACAAGAAGAAGCCCAAACTACAAAAAGGTGAGTTCATCCATCCGTTGGCCCCTTATCGTCCCCCTCCCCCTTGCTGACACTCTGCACAGTCGTAGTCGACGACGGCGAAGGCCAGGAAGTCACACTCTTCTCGGCACGGGCCAAGATGTACATCATGGAGAAGGGCGTCGGGTGGAAGGAGCGGGGCGGAGGCATGCTCAAGGTCAACGTGCCCAAGTCGACAGTAGACTTTGACGAGCAGGGGGCCCCGGACCCGTCGTCGTTCGACGCCTCGGTGCTCGATAACGGCGACGGCGGCGAGGAAGGTGCTGGGCCGAAGAACGTGCGCCTGATCATGCGCCAAGACCACACGCTGCGTGTGATCCTGAACACAGTCGTCCTGCCGGCCATGAAGTTCCAGCTCACGCGCAAGCTCAAGGCGGCGACGGTGCTGTTTACGGCTTTCGAGGGCGGCGAGGCGCGACAGGTGCAGATGAAGGTGCGTTCTTGTTGACAGTCATCTTGTGGACGTGCTCGGCGCTAACGGCTCATGTAGTTGAGCGAAGCAAATGCGACGGCGTTCTCGCAGCTCGTGGAGCTGATAAAGAAACGGCTAGCGGATGTCTAGATTTACCTGCCAGAGGCGGGCTTGCGCAAGGATACCTCGAGAGCATAGGACTACACCGCCCTCCTTCACCCTCTTTTCTTTTGTCTGGCGACTATGGGAGCCCTGACCTGACGGACGGCCACTTTACCTTGCAGGGAATTTATGGGGAGGGAGGGGCATGTATTTTGGCAAACGGAGGCTATTTTGTGCGATTCGACGTGGATATCCGAGGCTCCGTTCTCCTCGGGCGGGTCCTTGCTTTGCCTGGTTGGACTTGGACCGGGACAGGCTTGGTGAAGGGATATTTCTTCAAGATGGGCAGGATTATAAAAGACTACCTACGCCCTAGGGGCGCCTTGTCTGTTTGTGTATATAATACTCATTCGTGCTTAGATGATATTCTGCTGTCCTGCTCCTACGCGGTGCTTCTCTTGGAATGACTGGGATGGCATGGATCCGGTAGACAAACAGACCGCCGTTAACGGACAGGCCCCCGACAGCAACTGAATCACTACCGCGAATTTACATCGTCACTCGTCTACATTCCTACCACCCTCTGCGTCTTTATGCGAAATTTCTACTATTGGACAACAGGGTTCCGTAGACTTGTATAAATAATGAGTAAATAAATAAACCAAAAAAAAAAAAAAAAAAAAAGGAATATATACATACAACACCGAGGATTCCCCAGTCGTCACCGACCTGAGTACTAGTTCGGCGGTCAGTAGCTTGTCTAAGGGAGAGCGGACGGGATCCCGAATTTTCTACTGCCTATGGTCGTATGTGATAGATGGGCAAAGAAGTGTAGAATATATGCAGCTGTCTGGTGGCTGAAGTAGTTCCTGGTCACAGTCGGGCAGCCCACCCCTGACTTCCCTCTTCTCGGGCCCGTGCCTTTTCCACGATGCGCTTGTTACACCCGACTGAGTGAGCGCTTGGCAAAGGGCGGATCCACCCTTCTCCGTGGACCAAGTCTCGCCCGTCTCCGGGAGGCAAAACAGCGACCCTGCCAGAATGATTGTTCCATAAGAGGATTCGCAGGGCGGGTGCCATGGTCGTCTCGCCTCCCCACTAGGCTGAAGCGTAGGTATAGTCCTATGGTATCGCAGCAATGAATATATGTAGCAGCATAAGTCTATAGCGATACGTCATAGGCTTCCAGGGACACAGGTGAAGACGTCCACCATCCGAGTTAATACGTCAGGGCTGCGACATTCACCGCCGGCCCGGCCGCCTTCCGGTGCGGCAGCAGAGGTGGTCGTATATCCAGGTCCAGAGGTTGGTTTAGAGCTACTAGCAGCTCAAGGTATCTCGTATTCGTCCCACCATAGGGGACGCGATGGGGAGCAAGAAAGGTTCGGGAAGGCTGTAGTGTAACACACCACCACTACGGGGTAAAAATGACATCGTCGTCTCTAGATCGGATCGACCTTGCACGGTGGCGCTCAACTCGCCGAGCTGCCGGTTGATCGGGGAAATACTCTGCGAGGACTCGTGCTTTTTGGTTGCAACAAGCACGGATAACATCTTTTGTGAGTGTTTGAGTAGAACAGCTGTTCCAGGTCCCGGCCGTGCCACCAGTATCACAAGCACATACCTTTAATTAGTGGGGTTCATGCTGTGTTTGAGCTCAACCGCGGGGTGGCCATGGCACGTGCTTTCCCGCCACCTTCGCGCACCAATTAACGCGCCTTGCCGCGCGATAGGGGATCAACGAGTCGGATCAACGAGTCTCGTTTCCATCAAACATAGTTATTCTCTTCTCAACCTCTCCATGCAAACAAAGCAGCTCGGATGCCCAGCTGCCCAGGCCCACACCCATGCCAACCGCAAAATCCGGTCCCGCGCCAAAGAACAATACTAGCCTAGGCAAGCGCAAGCGCGGGCGGAAGGCCTCCGAGCCGGGACCATCAGCCAGCGCAGACTGCAGCACCCCAGAAGCAGCACCATCCCCTCCCGCAGACACGCCCTCAGCAAAGCCCGCCCGTAAACGCGGGCCCAAGCCCAAGACCACCCCGCCCGGCCCCCAGCCTGACACCGACAGTAATACCCCCGAGGCCCCCACCACCAGCATCAACAAATCCTCCTGGCCCCTCTACCTGCAGCGCCTCGAGCAGACCCACCGCGCCCTCAGCCTCGTCGCCACCTTCCTCTCGGCCCGCAAGCACGTCCCCACGACTCTCGACAACCTCAGCGCGGCCGTCGAGGCCCACACCAAGCGGCCCCTGCTCGTCGAGGATGTCGCGGCCATCGCGTCGCTGCGGCCGGGCGGCGTGAGGTTCGAATTTGTGGACGAAGCCTCGCTGGCGCTCTCCGCCGAGGGCCGGGGAGAGAGGGAAAGGGGCGAGGAGTTTGGTCTGCCGGGCAGGGATGATGGAGGAGACGAGGTGTTGCTGTTTGAGTTCCTGGACGGGGATCTGAAGTCCGAGGGGGTCGGAGGCGGGATACCCCGCGGGAGCCACCAGCAGGATAGGGTGATGAGGATGCCGGTGTTCAGCCAGCGGCAGATGATGGAGATGATTGGAAGGCGGAATGAGAAGTTCGAGCTGGCGGTGGAGGCGTTTGTGCGGCGGTGCGCAGGGGAAGGACTGGATCCGGAGATGGTGATCCTGGCGGAGAGAGAGGGCTACGTGCCGACGCCCCGGAGGGTGGTGGGGGCGGCTGAGGAGGGGAGGCTGAGCGGGACGCTGCCGGAGAGTATCCCGACCGAGAGGAAGAGTATACCTGAAATTGTGCAGGAGCTGAAGGAGAGCCCGTGGTACACTGGTCAGATTGTGCCCGACGGGCATCGGGTGTTCGAGGCGCAGGAGGCGGTTTATGGGGATCTGGAGTTTCTGCTTAGCCAGGATCTGGTGAACGCGCTGTACAACGCCAGAGGCATCACGAGGTTCTATGCGCACCAGGCCGAGGCGATCAATGCCCTGCATGAGGGCCACAATGTCGTCGTGGCGACGTCGACGAGCTCGGGCAAGTCGCTGATCTACCAGCTCCCGGTCCTACATGCGCTAGAGCGGGACCACAACACGCGGGCGATGTACATCTTCCCGACCAAGGCGCTCGCGCAGGACCAGAGGCGGAGTTTGAAGGAGATGATGGAGTTCATGCCGGGCATGGGCAGGATGCTGGTCGAGACGTTCGACGGGGACACGCTCATGAGCGAACGGAATACTATTCGTGATGAGGCAAGGATCATCTTTACAAACCCGGATATGCTGCACATCACGATCCTGCCCCAAGAGGAGAAGTGGAGGACGTTCCTCAAGAATCTCAAGTATGTCGTCGGTAGGTCGATACGGCTCCCCTACTTGGCGGGGGTTGGAAGCTGATGGCTGCCAGTTGACGAACTTCATTACTACAACGGACTGATGGGGTCTCATGTGGCCTTCATCATGAGGCGGCTCCGCCGGACGTGCGCTGCGGTAGGAAACAGACACGTCAGGTTTGTGTCGTGCTCGGCGACCGTGGCGAATCCGGAGCAGCACTTCAAGACGATATTTGGCATCAACGATGTTCGCTTAATCGACTTTGACGGCTCCCCGTCGGGTAAGTGAGCTGGCATCCCTGTCGGGATAGCAATCTGACACCTGCCAGGACGAAAGGAATTCATCTGCTGGAATACCCCCTACAAAGATCCCGGCGACCCGGCGAGCGGGCGCGGAAACGCAATGCTCGAATGCTCTCGCTTGTTCTGCCAGCTGATCCTGCGCGGCGTCAGAGTCATTGCATTCTGCAGGGTCCGAGAACAATGTGAGAAGCTTGTAAGCGCCGTCAGGCAGGAACTGGAGAACCTCGGCCGAGCAGAAGTCATCGCCCGGGTGATGGGCTACCGCGGCGGATACACGCCACAGGACCGCCGAAAAATCGAGAGCGACATGTTCGAGGGGATGCTCCTCGGCATCGTTGCGACCACCGCCCTGGAGCTTGGTGTCGACATTGGCACGCTGGACTGCGTGCTGACGTGGGGTTTTCCTTACACCATCTCGAATCTCAGACAGCAGAGCGGCCGGGCGGGGCGGAGGAACAGAGACTCGCTGTCTATCCTGGTTGGTGATGGCTTTGCTACGGACCAGTACTACATGCAAAATCCGGACGAACTCTTTACGAAGTCGAACTGCGAGCTCCAGGTGGATTTGGACAACATGCTCGTCAAGGAAGGCCACATCCAGTGTGCGGCGTACGAGATGCCCATCCAACCGGCCGAGGATGCCGCCTACTTTGGCAGCGACCTCGCCCAGATCTGCGAAGAGCGTCTCATCAAGGACGACATGGGCTTCTACCACTGCCACGACCGGTTCCGGCCTCTTCCGTCCAAGTCGGTCTCCATCCGCGACATTGAAGAGGACCATTTCGCCATCGTCGACATTACCAACGGCAGGAACGTCGTCCTCGAAGAGCTAGAGGCCTCGCGCGCAACCTTCACCATTTACGACGGTGCCATCTTCCTCCACCAAGGCGACACCTACTTAGTCCGAGACTTCGACCAAGACAAGCAGATGGCCCGCGTCGAAAGGGTCAAGGTTGACTGGACCACTTCGCAGCGCGACTACACCGACATCGACCCGATCGCCACAGAGGCCGTGAAGCAGCTCTCGGGCTCGCGCTGGCGCGCCTACTACGGGTCGATCCGCATCAAGCAGGTTGTCTTTGGCTACTTCAAGGTCGATCGGCGCAACCGCATCCTCGACGCCGTAGCAGTCGACAACCCGCCTGTGGTGCGCCACAGCAAGGGCATGTGGCTCGACGTCCCTAAGCACGTTCTCGACATACTCGTCGCGAGGAGGCTCAATGTCGCCGGGGCCATCCACGCCGCCCAGCACGCGCTCATGAGCCTCATACCCAACTTTGTCGTCAGCATGCCGGGCGACGTGAGGACCGAGTGCAAGAGCGTGCAGAAGGAGTTTGCGAAGCGCGAGACGCAGCGGAAGAGGCCGGGCAGGTTGACGTTTTATGATGCTAAGGGGGGCACGGGTGGGTGTGGGATCAATACGAAGGCGTTCGAGTTTGTCGACTTGTTGTTGAGGCAGGCGCTGGGGAGGGTCACGGGCTGCGGGTGCCAGGAAGGGTGTGTTGAATGCGTTGCGTCCGAGTTGTGCAAGGAGGCGAATGGGGTCATGAGCAAGGCCGGCTGCGAGGTTATTCTTAAGGGCTTGTTGGATGAAGAGATTGATGTCGAGGCGTTGCCGATGGGCCCCGAGGAGTGGAGTCCGGCTGGCGTGGAGACGGTCGTGCTGGCCAGCACGGTGCCGGCTACACCTGCTAAGCAGGGGATGAACGGAGACGGAGGCTAATAGGACACTAGCGAGACTCCATACACGGGTTACCGGATGTGGGGAGAGAAATTACGGGATACATCGTATTTGATTGCCGGTGGAGGTCAGGCCCAATCTCGCGTTTCCCACTTCGGTCGGTCGGTCGTTATCCAATCTTGTGTGGATTGACGCAGGTCCTGTCTGCAGGGCCAGCCTGTATGTTGCACTCAGATTTTCGTTTGCATTCCCCATGGTCCTTCTCTCCGGGGATTTACTGCACGTCACTGTCCGAGATAAGGTGTAAGCGGATAGACGAGAACATCATCGCGAGCCAAGCTTTTGTCGATCCAGCTTCCATTCAAAGAGCCGCTTAAGACCCAGCTGAGAACTCCTGTCCATTCGCCAGGCGGACCCCTGGATATCTGCTAGTTATACTGTGGTGCGTATTAAAGTGTCGCTCTTGCATGATGCAACGGCACGCCGCTGCCGAGACTTTTTACCCAAATAACAAAACCAACGGCACCAGACCCGCGCCGTAGTGAGCTGTACTGTACCACATTAAGTAGTCGTGTGTACAGAACCACAGGACTCGGGCCTCAGCTGTTTTAACAGCAGCCAATAACGAGGTATAGCGGGTCTTGAACAGGCCAGCTGATTCGAATTGCAACGTAGAAGAAAGCCATCGTTGGACCAGCGCATTGATTTTGTCTCTGTTGCTCGTAGCCTGGTGGTGGGGGTGGCGCCGCTGCCAATGACAAACCCCACCACCCTCTCCTGTCTCTCAACCCCCATCTGTGCTATTCTTTGACTCTGAAACAATGAGCCAAGAAGCGGAGCGAGGCTACGAATCGCGGCCATGTGCCGCCGCCGCTCTGCCTATCGGCGACAGCTTTCTTTTTTTCCTTCGGTACCCCGGACCAGCTGCCGTGGGACGACCTATAACTTCGGGATCCCATCGCGGCTGCAAAGATTGATCATTTACGCCAATCCAACTTTAATTCTGACCTCTACAAGTTCTATGCGCCATCCCGGGCCATAGTACTCATCGAGATAAAATCGAATACATGTCCTTGCTCGATTCCTCAGCCGGGCGACAACCCCAAGTACCCCGTCCCTAATGGCCTCAAATGTGATTCACGGCCAATCACCACCGTCAACACCATCACCACCATCACAACAGCAGCAGCAACAACCTCCCTCTACCCCAGCGTTGCCGCCGGCAGTAACCTCTCCCTCGGCAACTCCAGGCAATGAGAAAACCCTCAGCCCTCGCCAGACCCCCGTCGCCGCCAACAATGACCTCCCCCTCCACACGGGCGACCTGCCCCTCGCGAAGCAGCTCACCCCGGCCGAGAAGATAGTCCTGTCCCTGCGCGTGCAGCCAGCGGGCGAGTCTGGGCGGTCGGGCGTGCACCCGTACCAGTTCCTCCGCATCCTATTCCGCTCGTCGTCGCGGGCGTCGCGCATCGTGAATGTCTTGTGGCCCGTAGTGCCCGCGGCCATCGCCGTGCGCTACGCTATGCCGAGCAACCACCTGGTCATCTTCATTCTGAGCTACCTGGCCATGGTTCCTTGCGCTAACATGGGTGGATTCGCGAGCCAAGAGCTGGGCCGGAAACTCCAGCATGTGCTCGGGGTGCTGGTTGAGACGACGTGAGTGAAACCTGGGGTACTCGGGGGAAAGAGGGGGAGAGAGAGAGGGGCGGGGCTGACGCGCTGAAAAATGACAGACTCGGCGGCTTGGTCGAAATCATCATGTTCGTTGTCTTGGTTACCCGGCCAGCCGTGGCCGGCATCGACTACATCCAAGTCATCCAGGCAGCTATTCTGGGATCGGTCTTAGCGACCATGTTGTTGTGCTTGGGGTTGTGCTTCTTCGCAGCCGGGCTCAAGAGAGAGGAGACCACGTTCAGCGACACCGTTAGTGAAGTCGGAAGCGGCTTGCTGCTCACCGCGTGCGTTTCTTGCCACCTGGAGATCCCCCCTTTTTCGTCAGGGCACTGACAAGTCTGCAGCGGCATCGGTCTCGCCATCCCAACTGTCTATGAGCACTCCCTCAGCGGGAGCGGGAAGCTCGCCGAGGCGGACCTCCTCGACAGGACGATTGAGATCTCGCGCAGCACCGCCGTCCTGCTCATGATCGCCTACCTCATCCACATCCTCTTCCAAGCCCGCACCCACCACAGCATCTACGACGCCGTCTTCATCCAGGACACGGAGCGCGACGCGGACAAGCGCAACGATCGCATGCACCACCGCCTGACCTTCACCGAGTGCTGCATCGCTCTAGCCGTCTCGACCGCGCTCGTCACCATCATCGCCATCGCGCTGGTCGACCAGATCCACTTCCTCGTCGAGGAGCGCCACGTGTCGGACGCCTTTGTCGGTCTCATCCTCGTGCCCCTCGTCGAGAAGGCGGCCGAGCACCTGACGGCCGTCGACGAGGCCTACGACAACCAGATGAACTTTGCCCTATCGCACGTGCTGGGCGCCACGCTGCAGACGGCTCTGTTCAATGCGCCCCTGGTCGTCCTCGTCGGCTGGGCCCTCGACAAGCCCATGGGGCTCAACTTCGAGGTGTTTGATTTGGCCATGTTGCTGCTGGCCATCATCACGGTCGGCAACTTCCTCCGTGACCAAAAGTCCAACTACCTCGAGGGAGCGTTATGCGTGATCGTGTATATCGCCATTGCCGTCGCCGCGCTGTACTACCCGAATCCACACCAGCCAGCAGGGGCCACGGAACACCGCTGAACAGGAGTGTTTTGCATTTCATCATTCCTGGGCGAGGTGAAGAAGGGAGGCGTTTTGAATAGTGTGGCGCATATGATTGATGAATGCATTAGCAGGGGGTACTCTGCCTTTTCAGTCGATGGAATATATGTCAACGCAGGGCACTGTGTTGAAGAACATGTTGGATTCACCTACCTTATTCGATATACCACATAATAGAATACATTCCAGATCACGATGTCCCGAAGAATTGCTGTCTTATTTTGTCGCCTGTAACCAGCAGTGGAGACCTACGGCGTCATAAAGACCAAGCCCATACAACTGTAGAGGATATTCTAGAATACAAAGTGCCGCACCAGAACCCCTATTCGTCCCAATCATCGCCTCCGCTCCCTTCTGGCCCCTATCGTAACCCCGTGGACTAGCTGATGAAGCACAGGCAGCCCAGGCCCAGGTAAAACACAAACAACGGATACACGGCCAGCCCGACGCGGTTCTTGACCACCCCGCTTCCCCCGAGGATACTAACCCCCGCGGCTAGCGACCAGCCTACCAGGAACAGATACACGGGGATCCTCGCGATCCAGATGAGCGAGAGCGCCGACAGCAGCGCGGCGATGACGAGCGGGAAGAGCGTGTACCCAATGACGCAGATGCTCTGCGCGAACGAACTGCAGAAGAAAAAAAGAATCCGTCAGCATTTCCCCCGGCGACCCTTTGTTCCCATCTGCCCAAGAACAGATCAAATCAAAACAAAACAATAAAAAAGGGGGAGGAAAAGGGGGAAAGAAAGGTGGGGAAGGGGAAAAGAAACGGGAATAAAAAACTACTCACATATTCCCCCCCAACAGCTTAATCTGTACCGTCACCACCGCCATGCCCACCCACACAATAGCAAAGACGCCGCTAAACACCACCTCCCTCTGCTTCTCCCTCCCCTTGATGCTCAGCAGCGTGCTGAGCAGCAGGCAGAACACGAGCGGGCCCCAGAGGTCCCAGTCCCGGAGGCCGGGGCTGGTGCCGAGGTAGTCGGTGCTCAGCAGGCTCTCGGCGTCCAGGACGCGGCCCGCCAGCCCCGCCAGCTCCTCGCGCGAGCGCAGGCTGGCGTACGCCCCGCGCCACCCACCCCCGCCGCCGATTCCGGCACCGTGGGCCGCGCCAAAGAGGTGCCGCGGGTAGAGAACCTCGCGCAGCTTGGACCACACGGCCAGCAGGTCGCGGCGCAGTGTCGCCCAGACCGTCTCGTCGATTGTGTTCTGCGGGGCGCGACGGTCCTCGCCGGGGATGCGCGACGTCCAGAACGACGAGTTGGACTGCCCTTGTTGTTGCCGTCCGCTGGCGGTTGTGGAGCTACTGCCGATGGTGCCCGAGACGGCGGGTTGAGAGGAGCGGGAGGTTTCGGGCCGGGTGTTGGTGGTCGTGGTCGTGGTGAGGGGGTCGTCGAAGTCGTTTAGGTCCGCTGTGAATGCCGGGGACGCGGGAGCATGTCAGTTGGCTGCGGAGGGGGGAAGGCAGGGGTGGAATGACCAACCGTCATCTGGGTCGATCAGCTCATCGTCGTCAATGTCCACGGCGGGGACGTTTTGGTAGTCTCTGCGGCCTGACGCGGCCATGTTTCCGGGTCGTCTGCTAGGCGTTGCCGCACGGGGGTGGTGCCGCTGCTTCTGTATAGTCGTACTTGTGAGAACGGTAAGGGCGTATGCTGCCTCGGAGATTGTGGCTCAATTTGCTGGGCGGTCGTTGGATCGTGCCCGTTCCGCAGCGATAACTTCGTATCAGGTGGTCTACGGTTTCCTCGAGCTGCGCCGTTCCAGTTGACTGACGTTGTCCTGTGAGGCTGGCCCAAGCTCTACCTGCATTCGGTGGGTCCGCAGCGGTTAGCCAATCAAGAGCTTTTATGCCTCTTTCCTCTGTCGACGGCCTGCACGATTGCCATAAGGATTGCTCTAAGCCATAAATTCATTCTTTCTGGCACCCGGGTATCATCTATTCCACAAGCCAAACAAAAAAACCCGGATTTATCCAGCATCAGCTGAGAGCAACTCAACACCGTAATCCCCTTATGCACCGGCCTCCTTGTTTCCCAGGTTCCTTTCGAGCTACGACGATACTGCGAGGGCCAATCTACAACTGCTTCAACACTTATGACAGCTGCGCCTAGCCCGAGAAAGCCAGGAGCCCGGCTGCCCTTGTCTCTTCCCCCAGACTTCAACTATAGATATCCATATGGAAACAAATAGTAAATCGCCATTAGTATTGATATATGCAAAATTTTTGTTTCCCGGAATTGTAACCCTGAACCCTAGCACTGCAGATGAACCAACCCGCTCCAGACATGCATTTCATGAACTACTGCCAAAAATATCCCGACCCCTTCGATGCCTCGGCCGTGTCAGATCCCCGAGAAGACGACGTCGCCCCGGCGCTTGGGATGCACGCCCCAGACGGTGGTGGTTCGGCCCACGATTCTTGTGGGAAGTTGCACCGGCTGGGAATGGCCGGCGGCGACGGAGAGTAGGTTTGCCGATACCGGGCATGATCGTGCAGCGCATCGTACGAGAAGGCAGGTCGCAGCGGGCGTCGTTGCTGGCCCTGATCGTGCCCACCGTAAGGGTACGGCGCTGTCGCTGTTGCGGCCGAGGGCCACTGCGTCTGGCGGTTGTCGTACATCCGCTCGTCGAGCGAGGCATGCCGTGGGCGGGAATAGCCCTGAACCGACGCCTCGCCGGGCGGGTATGCCGTGCCGCGATCGAATGCCGGCCCGGCGCTGGACTGTTCTTTGGGGGCTTCTTCTTCGTCCCGTCCCCGGTATGCGGCTGACCCGGAACTTGTTCCCCACGCGGGGAGTCCGTCCACGCGCTGGGCATCTGTGCTCGGTCGGCCGTGGCCGTAGGTTGCGAGCGTCCCATTGATGCCCGTCACCGCCCACGCAAATACGGCCACGTCCCTTATCGATCTCATCAGCTCTGTTACCCAACGTTAGTCTAATTTCCTCGGGGATTGGAGGCGCCGCCTAGTGTGGGAAAGCACATACGGTCAAGCGGTGGCCCGCCCGCGGCTTTCACGCACTCCCGCAGCGGCATATACTGTGGCAAGAGCGGCGGCCGGAAGTTGTATAGCAACTCAGGTGAGATGTAAGGTTCGATGGGCTGGTGCCCCCACGGTGCGGCAAAGAGACCGTTCTCGTAGCTGAAAGCTGCTGGGACAATCGGCGGTTGAGGGTCGGGAATAGGGGGCCGTGCTCTCCGCAACACCACAACAAGCCCGTCTGACGTGCAGGATACTACGGCTTCCAGCTCAAACGGCTCAGGAGTCCGCCGGGGCCGCTCGCACGGGCTCAGTGAACGAGCACCGCCCTGGGAACGGTCCGTTCTCTCGTCCCTGCCTTCGCTACCGATCCTCCCGACATCCCGGCCGGCCTCTTGGCGGTCGATTTCCATGCCATCATCCACCGACCGAGATCCTTTAACATCTGTTTCGCTTCCGCTGGCCCTATCGGTTTCGTCGTCCGAGTCATCTGCCTCTTCCTCCCCATTGTCCGGATCGTTCGCATCGACCCGCGGATCCTTGTACCAGAAACGAAGATAGGCAATCGACTCGTTGGCCTTGGCGCTTTCCAGGCACCTCTCGGCCTCATCGAGGCAATTCGGCTGGATGCACTGGTAGAACGGCCGGTCGATAAGCTCCTCGGGACTTAACCCCAAAATCTGCACCACGGCGTCTGTTGCGTACATGATGCTGAGGCTCCTCGTAAAACGGTTGAGTATAAGGGCAGCACGCGGCTCCCGCTCCATCGGCGGCATCTTGAACTTAGGTGACAAATGTTCCAGCATGTGATACCTGGGGTCTCGTGGCGAGCATGAGAAGATGCGCCTGATCTGCGGTGCGTCTCTCGCCCTTCCTAGACGTGCATGTCAGCGCTCTACTCGGCCGATGGTGGAGCGTGGAAACCGTACGTTCGCTCTTTTCCCCCTTAAAGTATATGCTCGTGCAGGCCACCAGCACATTGTGGACTACCGTGAAGCAGCACTCGCAGCTTACCCACTGGCCACTCTTGGAAAGAATGCGGGCATAGTGGAGAACGGCAGCTTTGTCGAGCAGGATGCCCCTGCTGTGGACAGAGCGTGCAAATGGTACCTCGTCGGGGTGGAAATAGTCGAAGCATGACTTCCCCTTGACTTCGTCTGGTGAATAACCCAGAATGTCGAGGACAGAGTCAGAAGCAAAGAGAATGTTGGCATCGGGTGTGAGGTCTGGAGATGCAGATGTCAGTGACAGGGTTTAGAGGAGCGGACCCAGAACTCGACGTCAGTGGACTTACTGTGTATAGTCATGAACGTCTGGTCTCGGGGATCCATCGGAAACTGATTATCAATGGCCGCCCGAACGGGGTGGCCTAGATGCAAGAGTTGGTTACAGCAGTTTCTCCATGCGTTGACGAGGCGTCGATAGCATTAAGCAGCCTGGGGGATTGGTCCAAGAAGCTAACGTCAAAGGTAGGTGTCGGGTCCGACTCAGAACAGGCACCAGATCAAAAGCGTCCCACTGCTTTAGCCGGTGCACTGTAGGGCACAGGACAAGAACCCCGGAGGCCCGGCGGTATGAAAGAGGCGGGATGTAGTTCGTGAGCCTCTGGGCCGGAGAGGAAAGGGCCGAGGGTCCGTAGGTAGCCTTGTGTCGCCTCCGCGGGCTGTTCTCGGCACCGTATCGTCGCTGTCAACCGAACTAGCGTGGGGCACAGATCCCGTCGTCACCTAGGAGCGGCTAGTCCGAGCCTCACCCGTCCACCACTGTTTGGTCCTGAGGATCAAGAGAAGAAGAGCGGCTGAGACTGGTCGAGAGCCCTGGAAGGCCCGAGGAGCCTGTATCGTGTAGCGGTCACCGACGAGAAGCCGTACTCCTGAAGCAAAACAGCGGGTTCAGATGTAGCAGAAGAATTCGCAATGTCACACCACTGGCAATGGCCGCGGATCGGCGCAGCGAGCAGCACCAGAGGTACGGACCGGCGGTATTGCAGAGGTGACGGTGAAGATCTACTCGCTGGCTGGCGGATCGGGGATGCCGGTCAGGAACTTAACGGCCGAGGGATCTGCGAGACGTGGGGACGCTGCGCTGCGCCGTCTGCTGCGTTTGTAGGCGGCCTTGGTTTTCCTTGTTGCGTTCTTTCCGATGCCAAACGAGCGACTCCACGGGCCGGAGGAGTTTCCGGTGCAGAGGGAAGCAGCGCACAGTCTCAGACGGATAGGTGGCGGGTTAAGCAACGGGCACTGCAGCTAGGATTGTAAAGAGGCTATTGCGTAACGTTCCCACTAGCCCTCATGGGACTTTTGCAGAAGTCGATTCCGCTAGTCAGGGAGGATGCCGGCGGGATGCAGCGGCGACAGGCGATCCTCGATAGAAGTCGAAGGAGCGGAGCATGGAGGGGCCCTGCAAGGTACCTTGATGTTTTCACAGGCGTGCCCGAGGGGATGGCGCTGGATGGCGCGAGCTTAGGACTCCACGTCCGGGGAGGGAGAATGGAGATGGGAAGCACACTCTGAGAGTCGGGAAACACTCCCGCCGGCTCGGGGCAATTTTTGCTCCCCACAGGGGCTGCAGCTGCCAAAGCGAACGCCTAGCCCTGTTTGGGAAGGCCTACACTGTGGTGGGAGAGAACCTTGGCAACAACGGAGGGAGAAGCTTCTTGTGGCGCCCAATTGGAGATGAGGCTACACGGTGCAAATCTATCTCAAGTGCTTTTTTTCTTCCTCCCTTTCTTTTCGTTTCGAATTTCAACATAACATACAGTACCAAGCCCAGTGAGGAAAATGGCTTGGATCCCCCGGGCGGAGTCTTGCCCAGCGGGGCTGGCAGGGCATGGAAAATAACTTACAGGCACAGGGTTCCCGGAGAATGGCAAGCCTTGGAAAGGCTCTTGCAGGCGGATGTCTTGTGGCCCTGATCAAGCCAATACGGGTTGGTACGACACGGGTTCTCATACCGCTCGGCATCCGGCCCAGAACGAGCATCTAAACATGCCGGAAATGAGGACTAGAACATGGCACCCCCTAGAACGCCGGGCCGAGTGGTGCTTCGGAACCGAAAGCCTGTCGGCGCACAGCTCGTTAAAAGGGTGGAGAGGGCGGGCCGCGTTATTGCCGCAGGTCCGCCATGCTCTTCTTGGGTTCCAGCAACCCCTCTTCGTCTTCCTTTGATGTCTTTTGCCTGCCGGGACGGTATCCGCTCATACGTGCGTAGCTGTCCTGGGGTTACGCGAGCCTTGGCGACATTCGACGTTTTGGGACGGAGGCAGGAGATGCGACGTGTGCGAAGGATCTTCTGGGCCTATTGAAGTGTTGTCGTACATGTGTCCGCTTCGCCGTACTTGCTCGAGGTCGTAGGAAAATTCCCTCTTGTGCCGATCACTCCCACTGCCGCCCACTGCGTGATCGTCAGGGCGGGGGGTGGTGAACCCTACCACAAGTAGCGTGCGGGAAAAGGTGTTGGTCCACTGTGGACGGCGGATGGTGGACTGAATTCAGCGTCATGGATCCTTGTCTGTCCAATGCTCACACCCCGGATTGTGTTGCACTTCAACCGTTCCTATCACAGTAAGCTTCGAGCTGACGTGAACGTCCAGACAGTGGCTAGAACATCCACCGTAGAAAGCTTGCAGGCCAGGCGCTGCTTGGCGTGGGGTTAATGTATTTTGACGCGCCGTGATTAAATAGTCTGAATAATTTCGGAATCCTGGCGCCGCGGCTTCTTCCGTCTCAGGCGCTTGCTCCACCCACAGCATGCCGCACTAAACCCGGCAGTAGTAGCTGCCGCGCCTTGAGAGCAGGGACCCGGCCTTGTTGATCTTGCTCTCTCCGCCGTGCTGAGGAGTAGGTTTTTTTTTTTTTTTTTTTTTTTTTTTTTCCCCTTCTGGTATTCCCACCGGAACCGGATGGCCTCGTGGTGATCTTCGCGGGCCAAGACATTAGCCAGGACATTCTAGGCTTCATCGCTCAGCCAGTTCACCAGTTCGGCTTGCTGTCTTCCCCATAGGCCAAGACGTCCATCGCCGACCAGTCGCTAATTTCCCGACAAATGTGTTTCCCCGATCTTGTAGGCACGACACTAGCCCCTTTAGATGAAGCTGTGGGCAATGATGTGCCCGGGGCTACTCGGAAGTGTTTCCAGCCAGTCAAAGCAGTGTAGGACGATGCTTTGGTTTCCGCCCCAAGATTCTTAAAATACGGGCCGACTCGACCAGCGAGAACAACTTACCCAGCCTGGTCCAGCCGCCCATGATATCAACTGTCGCTTACGCTCGACTCCACCTGGACTTGTCCGCACGTCGGCCGGCATGATTCAGCCAGCAGGTAGCGGCATACATGGCGTGATGCTGGCACACGATACACAACATGTCGAGCCCACGATGTTGCCCCGCGGCTCCACGCCCAACGAGACAGCTGTGTGGCGTCCTGTACGAAGACGCTTTCGTACAAACCAATGCAGGAGACAGTACTGCACCTGCTTGTTCAGGGACAACTCGGGACGGTAATACTGCTAAAGCCAAACCCGAGGACGCCGTGGTTCGGCAACGGTGAGTGAAAGGGAGGAGTCGGTTCCGCCGGGCAGCAAACAAACCGCCACCCGCCTTGTTCATTCTTGCAAATCTATAAGCAGAATACCGAAGTAGACGTAGACGTCATTAAACTCCTGGTTTGCTGATTCGCCCGGATGCTTGTGTCTGACTAGTCAGCAACTTCAATCAGAGCCAACCTGAGCTGCTCTAGGAGATGGATATGTCGCTATCGGTTGACTGGTGAGCTGCGTGAATGTCAGGAGGCGGCGGGGTAGCTTTTTCGGTTCGACCGAGCTCGGGTGAACCTCAACTCCAAAAGTCGCGTCGCGTCCCGCGTCGCAATTCCTCAAAGGAGAATGCACGGGCCCACTTGCATTTTGGGCTGACGGGAACGGACAAGGAAATTACAAACAAGAACCAAGAACCAGCGACTGGCTTGTAACGACCGAGCTAACCGGCAGCTAATTTTTTGCTGAACTCAGACCTCAACTGGGACAAGTCTGGGCACCAGAGCATCACACACTCTGGTCAAGGGTACCTCGGTGGATCGTAGCCGCCTGCTCCAATCTGTCCTCCGGCTCCCTCTCATCTCTAACAAGCCAGCGGGAGCGCGAAGGGCATAGATCTCGAAGGCTCCAGAAGACTTGAAGTCGTGGGTGGGCGGTCACTGCAATGCCTGCGGTCGACTCAGCCGAGTGGGAGCTCCCCCGGCTGCGTGCATCGTTTATATTCCAGGTTAGCAACGCCACATCGGATGAAGTCGCCCACACTGCTCACATTATCAATAGGACGATTACAAGTATCTTTCCTCCGACGACCAATCCGCATCTAGGGGTATCCAGCGACCGTCCCCGATAGCACACTAGCCCTGCTAACTCTCCTGTCCAGACCTGGCAGAGTTCTTCGACGTCAAGTTCTATCCATACAGCCCCCCGGGAAGCCCCCCCATCTTTGCGGCTACTAGCAAGAAACATGTAAGGCGGCATAGACTCTCCCGATCTTGAAATCTTACTGTACTGATTCAACGTCTAACATGCAAAGGTGGTAATCTGCCGGTTGACGCAGACGACAGATAAGGACACAAATCCGTGCGAGATAATCCGGCTGATAAGAGATGATTGTGTAAGTGAGAGCGCCGCCTCGTACGGCACCGAGCAGTCTATCTAAATGCCTTGCTAGCCGGATGCAAACTGCGGGAGTTGCTGGTCCAGGGACCCCAACACACAAGAGGCCTGGCTCTGCGTCGCCGGCAACGACAGCACTGTCAAAGTGTACAATGTGCAGAGCGGAAGACTGGTGAAGGCAAGCCTCTCACCTGCCGAGTCATTGTCGTTGAAGAGATGGCTAACACCGTTCAGACACTCGTCGGCCATGGCGGCGTGAGTTGACGGCACTCGAGACTTGGGAGGTCACAGCTAAACAGGACCAGGGCATCAACGACCTTGCGACTTCACCTAGTGACCCGTTGATCATAGCCTCGGCTTCCGAGGACACAACGATCAGGATATGGAGTCTGGCAGCGGTTCATGCGAAACAGCCGTGTCTCTGTATCCTTGGCGGTGAGGCGCATTCATACGATCTGCTAAGCGTGGTACGTGTGTTTATTTCATTTCATTTATGTGTTTTTTTTTTTCTTCTCGTACTAGATCTCCGTACGGTTACTGATGCTTCCCAGGCTTTTCACGACAATGGCCGTTACGTCTTATCTGCAGGCCATGATCAAGTCATCAATCTGGTAAGCTCATGGTATGCATAAAAGGGACCGCGGAGCTGAGACGCCAAAGTGGGCTCTCCCAGAACTGCCTACGGAACACATAGATGTCCCCATCGTGATATACTACCCTCATTTCTCCTCGTCTGAAATCCACAACAATCTCGTCGACTGGTAAGCATCCAACCCCAGCCACTTCCCATCGCTGTAGCTCCCTAACACTAAAGCCCCCTAACAGCGTAGCCTTCTACGGCGACCTCATCCTCTCGCGGGCCTGCCACGAGGACATGATCGTCCTCTGGCGCATCGAAGGGTTCTCGTCGGACGACCCGGTCCCGGACCCACTCGATGCACCCACTCCGACCGACGTGGCTAAGCAGACACGGTCGTACTTCACGCCGACCCTGTCGCCATCGCGGCCCGCCATGTTCACGCGCCTCGCTCAGTTCGCCACGCCTGACTGCGGCGTGCAGTTCTTCATGCGCTTCCGCATGTTCCACGCCCCCGGGAAGCACCCCGTCCTAGCGTTTGCCAACGCAAAGTCCAAGACCATGTTTTGGGATTTCGCTAGGTTCGGCTCGTACGCCAGCTACATGGCCGAGCTGAAGGCGGCGCAGAAGGCGGGGAAGCTGTTGGAGAATGGGAATGGGAATAATGGTGCGCCCGTTGTGCAGAAGCCTTCTTGGTTGGTGGCCAAGAGGTCCAAGAAGACTGCTGGCGTTGCCGCTGTAGCTGCCGCGGCGGCGGCGGGAGCACCATCAGTGGGTGGGGATAAGGAATCTATGGTCTCGGCGAGCCCGGATCCGGAGAGCTTCACCGTACTGGGCCACAGTCAGCGGACGCTCCAGGAATGGGCCGAGATGTACGACCTGTCGAATACCGTCGGCGGCATCAAAGCCCACCGGACGCTGCAGATTGATGGCGGGTTCGTTGGGCGGCAGGTGGGCTGGAGTCCGGAGGGCGAGTGGTGCGTGGTGGTGGGGAATGGGAATAGGGCGTTGATTTACCAGCGGTGGGGTAAGGAGAAGGGAGTTGCGACGTCGGTCGCTTGAGGGCGTGCTAGGTTTACTGTTGGGTCGAAGTCGTCAGGCGTAGTAAGAGATGGCGACTCTCTCATTGACTCTAGCTTTCTTGACATGGCCCGCTATTTGACTCCGGTATACCCTCCCATTGAAGAAAACATAGGCAGCCCCGCTCCCCCGTCTTCCTCGTAATTATCACCTTCCTCATCGGACGGCAGAGATTCCAGAAGCCACTCGTCATGCTCCTTCAGGACGCCACCGCCCTCTTTGATCTTGCGCAAGAAGCCCCTAGCTTTCCGGCGCTGCTCACTCCGTAACCTCTTTCCCTCCGTGTCTTCCACCTTGGACCTCGGGGTGGGTGGTACGGACAAGTCCCCTATATACAGCGCAATCATTGCCCTTAGCCTCAGAAGCTCGTGGTCCCTTGAGAAAGGCAAGGTCTCCATCACGGTATCTACCCGCTGGGCGATATCAAGCATACGCTGCAAGGCGGCAAGGCGTAGACCGTCCTCTTTCTCGCGCCGCCTGATCTCTCGCCGGCTGAGACCGCGTAAATGTTCCTCATCGTCGGGCAGCAACATCCCCTCTTCCCGTTCACGATGGTCATGGTCGTCAGGAGGTTGGTAATCCATCGGTTCGTCATCGTCAACGTCCATCGCGTCCCCGTCCTCACCACCTCGCTCTAACCCCTCCAACCCCCTCCGATGTGTGGTATACGCACTTTCCATCTCGGCGCTAAAGAGCGCCACTTGAAAGTCTAACACGCTATTCGTGCTGTTGGGGTGCTGCTTGCTGAAAGGGTACTGCTGGATGAGGTACTCGTAGTACCCCTTCAGCCTACTCAGGTTCTCTGTTTCTCTCGCCAATCTAGCGTCCTCATCCTCATCGTCCACTGCTTCTTCTCCATCTCCATCTCTAGATCCAGCCCCAATCCCAGCCCTAGTCCCTTTACTAACCCCACCCACCCCGGAGGCCTCTCCCTCTCTCATCAGAACCTCCGCCCCCATCTCCCAAAACCGCTGATACCGCAAGTCCACCTTCCTCCCCTTCACCCTCGCCCTCGCCAGCAGCCCAAACGCCCGCTTCGCAGTGGGAATATCCCCCTCAGCCAGGCAGCGTCTGACCACGGCCGCGAGGCATCCGACGCGGGATTGGTAGGCTCTTGCTTTGTGGTCGATTTCCCCCTTTCGCCGCTGCCACTCCTGCTGCTGCCTCGCCCCCTCACCTTGCGGGATGCCGTGTTCGGCCAACTCCGGCTCGGTCTCGGTCTCGGCGTCGGTCGTGATCTGGCCCGCGCCGCCGTCGCCGGACGTGTAGTCCGTGAACATCTCATTGTCGCCATCGCTTGCTGCCGAGAATCTGTAGTCTGGTTTTTCTTCTTCGCTTTCGCCATCCCCGTCTTCTTTTTCTACCGGCCCGGCGCGGTTCCGCCACCGGTACGCTTGGCGGTGCTGGTTATGGTTGGGCCCGCGGTGCGGAAAGCCTGGGTAGGCTTCTGACGGGAGGGGATGGTCGACAGGGTAGCCTGCGCGGGTGAATTGTTTAAGGGTGTCGGGGGTGTGCGAGAGGGGGTTGATGACTTTGTCGGAGGCGGTGGCCAAGGAAGGAGCACGTTTGCGCTTACGGTGATGGTGGGTTGACGACATTTCCCTTTTCGGTTGAAGTAATATGCCAAATGCTAGTAATAACTGAGAAGGCTTGAGTGGTGGGTTTGAGATGAGACGCTGCGCAGGCAAGATAGAAGAAGTGAGGTTGTGAGAAATGGCTTGTGCTTTGAACGGCAGAAATTGTGCAAGCGTTCATGGAATGTACCTTGTCCTTTTCCCCCTAGCTCAGCCAAAATACAGACAATTGCTTTACGATCGAGCAAAAGCGATTCGTGGGGTCGATTAATGGGGTAGGTGAAATGCCAGTTTTGGAAGATTTCACGGGTTGGAGCGCGTTGATGAATGCTTGCCTCAGTCCATTTTTGGGGTACCAAGAGACAAAGTGCACAACAGCAACACCACGACTCCACCTCGCAATGTCATGTCGTTGCATGCAGCCTCACAGCCTCACAGCCTCACAGCTATTAAAGATAGGTCCCCTGATCGGTAATAATAAGACAGACTTCTTGGCTAGTAGTCTCGTATGAGTAGACCTAGACGCATTCGAGATGCCGAATGCTTTTACCAGCTCTCTCCCTGCAACCCATTCCCTCCCCTCGCTTCGAACCGGGCAAGCACGGTCTATCTAATTCAGATCCATGAGTACCGTGGTATAGTTATGTACAGCTTTTCATGTTGTGGTACACCTTGCGCCCTAAGCCTTGCGCTCGAAGTAGGCCCACTGGCCCTCGGCGGGCTGCTCCTCGAGATTCTCCCAGCTAGAGCACAAGCCGTCAGAAACTGCGTAACCTGAAAGGGCATCTGTGGACAGCCAACTTACACCTTGGCCTGGAGCATCGTGTCGACAAGCTTGAGCTCGCCCTCGGCAACCTGAATAACCTCCTCGATCAGGCCAGCGCCGATCTTGGACTCAACCTCCTGGATTCTGCACGCAACCGCATTAGCACTCCCGCCCTCAAATTCGAGCTTCGGCGTCAGAGGAAGACCCACTGGTCGGCCGTCAACTGCGGCTCCGGCTCCCACTGCACCTGATCCGTCCCGCCCAAATCTGTCCTCTCAAAAAGCAGCCTCAGATCCTGCCTCTCCTCCAGCGTCCTGCTCCCCTCCAGCTCCGGGCCCTCGTCAACCTCGCCGTCCCACTCCTGATCCCGCATATCCACCTCTTTGGGCAACTGCCTGAGAACGAACATCTGGCCGTCCTTCTCGACGCGCGCAGCAGCTGCGCCAGTCAGTTTGTCACTCGACTTGACCCTAAATTGCTCCGGATGCTCCTTGATCAGCTTCCTCGCCTTCTCGGCCCACTGTTCGTACCCGGGAGGCACGGCGGTCTCGATGATGGCCAGGCGGTGCCTCGTCAGCGCCTCGACGGACTGCCGGTAGACAGAGTGCTCGGGTGCCGCCTTGAGCTTGTCGAGCGTCGATGTGTATAAGTAGAGGAGCGTCGAGCGCGGCGAGGCGTGCGTGTAGACGCCCGTCAGGCCCGTCGGCGTGCCGGCTTCGAGGTACTTCGCCGCCGGGCGGACGCTCGCGAAGAGTCGGCGCGTCGCGCGCATCGTTTCTTTGTAGGTGGGATTGGTGGCGTCTCAATTGATTCGGGTGGTCGGAGTGGGTGGTGGTTTTTGCTGCCACGGAGCAGGAATTCGCTCGCTCAGAGTCGAAGGTGTTGCTGCTGCTTCCGGCGTAAGAGCTTCCTGGACCGCCAGAGCCAATGGGAACCTCCCAATTGGCTGTCCTGTGAAACACGTGAAAATACACGTGATACATTTCTGCGCACCATTTCTGTAGACCATTGTATTTATGCTATGAATATATATGGTATATCGGTAGAAAGTTCATTTCTGCATAACGTTATGTCTACCCCATGTGGTAGATGTCTTCCCGACTACGCAGTTGCAGTTAGGTGTGTGTATCTGCTTCTCCAGTCAGGCCACCCTAACCCTGGCCGGTGGTATTATCAGCGGGAATCCATACACAGTATGCCTGAAACATACTGTATGTTCCCCTCACATGTTCATTCCGGTTGATGTTGCCCTCACTCATCTCACTCATTCCCAGACTGGCCACAATGCGAAGATCTTGCAATATAAGTGTATGACAGCGAAGATTAACTAGATGCATTTCTCCCCCGCTTAAAATACATGTTACCTACACATAATTTGATCACAAGAACAGCACCACCCAGCCTGCCCTCGCCGCCATCTCAGAAGAAAAGCAAATCCTCTTCCTCCCACCCCATCCCCAAAAACGCCTCTCTCGTCACTTTCTCCATCCCCTCCGGCCCACATACCAGCACCAATGCATCCCTCTCCACCGTCGGCCCGCCAGCCTCGCGCTCAAACAACCCCCTACTTACCCTGCCTCTCACCCCCTTCCACCCCTCTCCGGGCCGACTAAGCGTGTGCACCACCCTACACCTCCCCTTGTCCAACGCCTCCAGCTGCTCCAACTCCTCCCGCAGCAGGATATCCCCCTCGCCCTTGTTCGCATCCACCACCACACACCTCGTCGGGTCGCCCCCGTCTTTCATGACCGCCCTCAGCACGGCATAGACGGGCGTGACGCCGCTGCCGCCGCAGACCATCACAAACCGCCTGACGGCGCGGGCCTTGCCGTTGACGGCGCATCGGCCCCGGCCGAGGTACTCGAACTTGCCCACGGGGCCCTTGAACTCGACCGCGTGCCCCAGCGGCAGCGAGTCCAGTGCCTGTGTCATCTTCCCCCCGGGCTTCTGGGTCGTCGGGTCGGCCCGGTAGATCTTGACGAGCACCTGCAGCGCGCCAGTGTCGGCGCCCTCCGAGAGCGGTGTGTACGCGCGGATGATGGCCTCGCGGGTCGCCGGGTCGCGCAGGCGGATCATGAGGTGCTGGCCTACCGGGAGGCCGACCTGTTGGGACGGGTGGGGGAGAGTGAAGGTGAAGACTTTGGTGTCGGGGGAGATGGGTGTTTTAGAGGCGAGCAGGGCGCGGGTCCAGGTTTTGGGTTGGAGGAAGATGGGGGAGGGTGATTGAGGGCAGGATTCTGGCGGGGTGGGGAGGAGGGAGGAGGGGTCGAAGGTGCCGATGTGGTAGGCCGGGAGCATGGCTTTAGCGTTTTCGCTGTCTGTGTTTGGGAGAATGGAAGGATTAGTTGGCAGTTGGGAGATGGCTGGTTGGGGTGCTCGACTTACGGATGGCGAGGAATTCTTCGCTCACGTCCTGCCCGGCAGCGTTGATGATGGAGGCCGCGCCGCCGGGGTGGCCTTCGAGGAACGGTGTGCCGTCGTAGACCTGGCCATTGACGACAAACCATGGCTCGTCATCGCCATCGTGCGCGCGGAGCTCGTCGACGGTGATGCGCCGGGTGACCTTCTCGTCGACCATCTTGATTTCCTTTGTGGGCTCTTCCCGGGTCGGGCCCGTCTCCTCGCCCGGCATCTTGTCACCCCAAAAACCATTGGTAATGTTGCCGCCTTCCTTCTTGACTCTTTCCATCCAACCGCCCGGCATGAGCGCCGGCTGGGTAGGGTGTTCAAACCTCAGCGCAGGGCCCTCCTTGTGGATGACAACCCGGTACCACGGGTTGTTCATCATTCCCAGTACACTCCAGTACATGTCCCGTGGCTGCACCATCATAGAGTCATCCATTGCTCGTATCATGACGTCTTTGGCATCACAAAGTCGCGATAGCGGCAGATCGAGCTCCCAGAAACACCAGCAGAAGCAAGCCTCTCGTGACGATACATCCAGCCGGCCGCCAAACAGCGTTTCTCCGTCCGGAGCCTGCCTGTACTGGTCTTCGGGATATGAAATGTCGGCGAGCAGCCATGTCCTCCCTTGGTCGAGAGTGACCTCAAGGCGGGTAACCCGTTTGCCGCCGCCGGCGTAGGCATAGCCCTTGAACTTGTATGTGTCAGGGCCGTTGGAGAGCGGGACAGTCTCGTCGTGGGCAGGGTAGCAGATGGCACTATTGGTGTTGAGATCGTAGATCGCATATCGTTCGTCCTTCCAGGTCTCTGGGAGGTTCGCGCTGTCCTCGGGACTGATCATCGTGGGAAGCACGCGGTTGTCGTAGATATGGTACCAATTATCGCTAGGTGCAGACGTGACGATAATCCGCTTCAGCCACTTGACGCTGCGGCCGCCAATCTGGCCCGGGATGACTATCCTCAGGGGCTTCCCGTGGTCTGGATGCAGCATCTCGCCGTTCATCATGTGGGCCACCATCATCCCCCTTTCCGGGTCCATGGCCCAGCTGAGCTTGACCGACGTGCCGTAGTAGCCATTCGGCAGATTGTCCGCGCCTTCGAAGTAGACGTACTTGGCCCCGCGTTTGGGAACTGCGCGGGCTAGCAGTTCCGGTAGGGTAACCCCGGTCCACAGGGCCGTGGAGAGGCCGGCGGCCCCCCATGAGAAGCCCTTGGTCTTTCGGACGATGTTCTGCTCCTTCCTTCGGTTGCCGGCACACACGAGGGTAACCGGGTACGTGACCTGCTCATAGTCTCGGATGAGGTCTCGTAGTGTCATCGTGGTTGGTTTCTCGACCATCCCCTCCACCGTGAATGTCCAATCAAGGACTTCGGTGTCCTCGACCCGTGGTACCGCACCATGGTTCCTGACGTAGTGTAGGTCCTTTGTTGTCAGGAACCCCTCATCGTAGAGATCACTCAACGGCGCTTCGACGTTGAAGGGATGGATGCCAGTCAGCCTGATAAGTCGAGGATCCCTCCCCACGTGGTGATCTGGCGTCTTCAGGTCTTCGGGCAGGACCCTGTTTTGTCTTGGCTTTGGGGGGAGGGGATAGAGTCGTGCCGGTTCTGGCAATGGGCCTTCGGCATTGTAGGCTGATAAGATAGCATTTTGCTTTTCCAACTCGTGGAGGTTCCGGAGCGGAGAGATAGGAGGCAGGGGTAGACGGAAGCCGATCGGCGACGGGGATACCACCTCCATGATATCGGACGATCTCGTGAGTCAACTAAAACGGCCCAAGAGACTAGAACATGCACCAAACCATACAAATTTCCTACGCACAAGCGGAGAGTCGCCGAAGCAGGGTGTTTATAGAAGAGGGTAAGGGCAGAAGCTAGAGACCAACGGGGGCTCTGCGAGAATTAAACAACAAGCCCGTAGCTAGGGCTTCGTCTCCCACCCCGTCCCATCCATTTCTCCGCCATCCCGAGGGCCTCTGCTTCTCCGGCATCTGAGCTGCCCTGACGCGCATGATAACAGCCGGCAGTGGCTTGTTGATGACGATCGTTATGGGTAAGGGCCAGGCGGCACTAACGTACATGTGTGTAATCCGGACGCAGTAAGCCCGACTCGTCTCCGCGGGAGCATGTGGGCGCCGTGGATAAGGCATCGCACGATCGCCAAACGCTGGAGACAGGGGGTGCGGCGGCCGCAGCTCGCCCATTGAGCGAGGGTGACACGACGAGGATTGGTGCCGTGGTATCTCCACCGAGAGCAGATCCGAGAGAGCAAGAGATTCCACATGCAGTCCGAGGAATCCGGAGACGCAGCAACTCCACGGCAAGATTGTTGTCTTCCGCGGACATACACCGATCGGTGTTCAGGCACGGAACGGGTTGATTGCCGCAGCCTTATCTCGCCCTTGACAACGGTGATTTGCCATGCGCTATCAGGAGTGCTGATAAGGCGGCCCACTACACGATACAGAACGGAGATAGCTCGATCGCCCTGGCCATGCCGCCGCAACCTCAGCCAGGAATAGCGACAGCAGCACGGCGATGCGGTCGTCTGCCCAGCTTGTCCATTTCGGATAGAGGCGAAGAAAGGGAGCTGTGTAGATACAGAGGTAGGAACCGTGCATATTTAACTTTGCAGGGCTCAACCCCCACGCTTCCCGCGCCGCTTCCCGCGCCGCTTCCCGTTCTCCTTTTCCGGAGATATGGCGCTGGTGCCTTGCCGTATCAGGGGTTAATGGGGGTCGTATGGCGCTCGCGTGGGACGACAAGGGGTTCGCCGAGGTGGCCCAGGCTCGAACGCCCCCCAGGGGTCTAGAGGGTGGCCCGGAGCCAAGAGGCCACTGCGGATCCAGGCCGCCATTTCCGATCCGGCTCGGTCCCGGTTCCGAATTGCTGGAGTGGGCTCGGGCCAAGACCCGTTGCCTTCCGTTGCTCACGGTGTTTTCGCAACTTTTCTGTGCCGGAGCGCCGGGTCTCATTCAGAGCCCAAATGGCTTGCGCCGAAATCGGATCGAGCTCATTCCCATAAAGCAGAAATGCCCGGATTGCCGTGCGGAGATACCCACCTATCCCCATGATTTCGCTGGTAATTTTGACGACACTTGCAGCGCAATGATGGTTATGCTGTTTCTGGGTAACATTTCTTTCACCATCTTGTATCTTCTGATCGTTGTCGGGCAGGAAGTTGATAGGCCAACCGCCACAGATCCCAGCTCTTTAAAGCCCATGCGGGGTTTTTGTGGCTTTGGGGTGCCCGAGATA
The DNA here is from genome assembly GCA_022530565.1 of Madurella mycetomatis. NCBI lineage: Eukaryota > Fungi > Ascomycota > Sordariomycetes > Sordariales > Madurella > Madurella mycetomatis. Next base: position 3,967,233 of record JAJTVB010000003.1, on the reverse strand, counting down.
CCTGTTGTTTGGAGGAACCGACAGCCCGTGGCACGTAACATGGGTATCTCTGCAGAGCGCTACAACTTTTCACGCTCAGTCTGCATGTCGTAATAAACGTCTCGGGCGAGCCTCCAATTCCAAGGTCAGGTACAGGTAACAGAGTTGAGTGTGTATCTTTCTGGTGCAGCGAGACCTGCGGGGCAATCGGGCGCTAAGACGCGCCTAATGATCCAATCCCGGCGGGGAGTCACAGGGTGCAGCTCTTGCTGAATCCACCAAACTTATCGTTTATCGATTCCGTCACCAAACCGGCGTAGAGTTTCGTCCCCGGAAAAAGCTCTTTCCACCGGCATCGAACAGCGCAATCTCTGGCCTTCTACTCTCGTCAGAGTTCCCTCGACTCCGAGTGCCTCTAGAGGCTGCCCGTTCAGATCACGTCACCGATGCCTACCATTGCTGATGGGGATTGCCGCTTTCGATTCCTCAACCCTTAGCACCGCGAACTCCGAATGCACGGCCGCTGTGAATCCTTTCGCAATTGCACACATCAAGCCAACGGCCCGCCATGGATCGCGCAAGACGGCGTATGTTTTTGGAGGTTGCACCGTGTCGGGTTCCGGTCCGGCTGGCTAACACCCGTCGTTTACCAGATGAGCTGCGCGACTTGAACCAGAGGGCCTGGGATGGGGAGAAAGGTGAGAGAGCGCAGGCTGCTTAGGGCGTACCGGCGGTTGCTAAATCTCGTCGGTCAACAGACCTCTTTCCGGTGGCCATGTCCCTCGACTCGACCATGAAGAAGAACACCGCCTTCATCAAGCGCCTGCGAACCGCCATATCCCCCGCAACCTTAAACACGTTCCTCCAGGAGATCAAGACCGTGAGCTTGTCAAAGTACCTCTCCGAGATTGTCTCTGCCTGCCATGAAGGGCTGTGCAAGCTCAAGTCGCCCGGAGAAATCGAGGCTGGGGTGGAAATCGTCAGTGCTCTACACCAGCGCTTCGGCCCTACAGAGTTCACGTCGTTCCTTGGATGGCATTTAGGCAAGGCGATGGCCACGCCGGACAAGAGCGTGCTCAAGACGCTTACGCCAGAGGCGCGAGAGAAGGAGGAAAAGGATCGCTTGACCCGGCAACGGGTCCTTCTCCGAGTGGTGACAGAGCTCTGGCTCGTTGGCGTCCTACGCACCCTCGACGATATCAAGCGCCCCGACGATGCCACAAATGGAACGGCCGGAAAACCGACAGAAGTCAAGTCCCGGTCGTCTGGAAAAGGTGGCGGCGCTGAGCCGTTTCCCCTGGAAGTCCTGAAAGACCTCCTGGGCCACGACCGGGAGCACGCCAACCTGCCGCTGCTCGTCGTCTTCGTCAAGGCTTTCAGCTGGGATGTCCTGGGTGTCAAGGCTGCCGGATCTGAGGGCCGCAAGACGGTGGAAGAAGATGGTGCTACCAAGGCAGGCGAGGGAGCTGAAGACCAAGAAGACGAGTCTGCGCCGGCATCCGAAGATCCTCCTTTCACTTCCCCCGAACTGCAGGAGCGCTTCAGGAACGTGTTGAAGCGCTATTTTGAGGATGTCAAGGGTCACCTCATCCGTGATCAGAAAGCCATCTACAACCAGTCACGCAAAAACGCCGAGGCCTATGTCAAATCAGGTGAAGTGTTCGAGGACCGCCAGGCCAACTTCGAGAAACAGGTCAAGGCCCAGGAGCGTCTAGTAGCCAACGCCCAAGTCATCGCGGACGTCATTGGAGCCGAGATGCCAGACTTAAAAGACAGTGAAGACCCTTCTGCTGCAACCAACAGTTCAATCGGCATCGTCAAGGCTGGGGAATATCTGCGTGGCCAAGGAGACAGCTCCGGTGTCTGGGAGGACGAAGAAGAACGTCGCTTTTACGAAAACCTTGTCGATCTCCGTGGCAAGGTTCCTGGAATCTTGCTCGAAGAGGTGAAAAAGAAGAAGCCCGACGCCGATGAACAAGTTGGCAAGAGGGTTGACCCTGCCGAAGTCGCCGAGACGCCGAGCGCCACTGAGAGTGCCGCCGACGATCAGTCTATTGCGATTGCAAACAAGTCGATCGGCGCCCAGGTTGACCTTCTGCTGGCTCGTCTCCCAGATCTCACGACAAAGGAGGCTATTGACCAAACAGCCATCGACTTCTGCTATGTCAATTCAAAAGCCTCAAGAAACCGGCTCATAAAGGCGCTGACAGACGTTCCCAAGGGCCGCGGTGATCTGCTCCCAAGCTGGGCGAGACTCGTTGCCACTCTTGGCCAGTACATGTCAGACATTCCCAAAGGACTGGTGGAATACCTTGATGCCGAGTTCCGCAGTTTACAGCGGCGCAAGGAAAAGGAGTTCCTAGGCCAGGTGAGACTCAGCAACATCCGCTACCTTGCCGAGCTCACCAAGTTTGGCATCGTCCCCGAGCATGTCGTCTTCCACTGCCTCAAAGTCAGCCTTGATGATTTCTCGCGGATGAATATCGAGATCATCTGCAATCTCCTGGAGAACTGCGGCCGTTACCTGCTTCGCAACCCGGAGACGTCGCCTCGCATGGCATCTTTCTTGGAAACACTCCAGCGCAAGAAATCTGTGCAGCATATCGGACAAGCTGAGAGAATGTTGATCGAGAATGCCGTGTACTATGTCGACCCTCCTCAGCGCCCCGCGATTCAGCAAAAGGAGAGAACACCCATGGAACTTTTCATCCGGAAACTAGTCTACACGGATCTGACCAAGCGGAACTACAGCAAGATTCTCAGGCAAATCCGCAGGCTTCACTGGGAGGAGAGAGAGGTACCGTACCACCGCGCTCCCTTGTTGATCTGGCTGACACTTTGCCTAGGTTGTCGCAGTTCTGCACAAGGTCTTCTCGAAGCCTGGAAAGATCAAATACGGCAATATCCATCTTCTCGCCATCTTGTTGAGCGCCATCTACAGGTACCACACTGACTTTGTCATTGGCGTCGTCGACTCGGTGATTGAATCCATTGCCTTCGGCCTCGAACAAAATGACTTCAAGTTCAACCAGCGCCGAGTCGCCGAGGTCAAGTACTTGGGAGAACTCTACAACTACAGAATGCTAGAACACCCTGTGATCTTCGATGTAATGTACAAGATCATGACGTTTGGTCATGGTAGGCCCTCCCCCACACATTCCCAACACACGCACTTCTGTTGACGCCTACGCTCAGGAGGTCCGCCAATTCCTGGCCGCATCAACCCGTTCGATCAGCCCGACGACTTTTTCCGCATCCGCCTGATCTCCACGATTCTGGAGACCTGTGGCATGTTTTTCAACAAAGGAGCGGCAGGCAAGAAGTTGGACTACTTTCTCTCATTCTTCCAATACTACATTCATACTAAAAACCCTTTGCCTATGGATATTGAGTTCCTGGTACAGGACATCTTTGCTCTGACGCGGCCTCAATGGAAGCTTGCGTCAAATTTGGAGGAAGCTTCTAAGGTCTTCCAGTTGGCTGTTGCTCAAGACTACAAGACTTCTGGGCTCGACAAAGGCGTGGAGCAAGACGATAGGACGAGCGCAATGTCGTCCGACGATGAGAACGGCGACGATATGCCCCTCGCAGATCATGACGACGATGAAGAGCTCGGCTCGGAGGAGGCTGACGCAGAGGTATGTCCCAGTCCATCGGTGTTTCAACAAGAGCAACAACCAATTGTGCGCAGGAATCCGAGCAGAATCCGTCGTACCACAACAGCGAGTCTGAGGAGGAGGCGATTGTCGTCACCAGGGAGGAGGAGGAGATTGATCCCGAAGATGAAGCGGACTTTGACCGTGAGTATGCCAAGATTATGGCTGAGAGCTTTGAGTCACGCAAGTTCGAGCGCAAGCAACAATTCGACATCCCGCTTCCTGTGAGGCCCAAGAACCGCGAACTAGCTAGTGGCAGCGAAACTGCTGAGAGCGGAACGGGCACTCCGGGCGGGACAATGGCCTTCTCCCTGCTCACGAAGAGGGGAAATCGCCAACAAGTAAGTGCTATGCCATACGCCTCACATCATCTGCTGTGCCTAATGCGTTGCAGACCCGAACGGTCGAATTACCCTCCGACTCGACCTTTGCTGTTGCCATGATCAACCAGCGGCAGGCAGCGAAGGAGGAGCAACAGCGTATCAAGAATCTCGTGCTAAACCTTGATCTCCGTGAAAACGAGGAAAATGACGGTGAAGAAGACTTAGTCCCCTACGGACACAACGCCCATATTTATTCTCTCTCTGCAGGACACGAAAAGCCCGCTTCCCACCATCATCATCACAATCGTCCCGATAATCGATCGGGCAAGGAGCGCAGTGGACAGCGCGTCCGGAAACTCCAACTCAGCGACGTTGACTGGTATGGAAATCCTAGCAAGCACTCCCCTCCCGATCGGTTACCCTTCACAGCTCGCGCAGCCCCGAATGGCCCAAGCGTTCCGAGAAACAGCAACAGGTTACTGGACGGATGGCTACCGGAGAAGAGCATGACTAGCAATCATCGCATGCACTCTACTTCTGGCAAACGCCGCGGTCCTTGATTGAGAAAGATGACAGTATTTAAACAAGCACAACAGTTAGGCGACGTTTCTGACATGACCGCGCTTGGCGGGTATATGATAGGACCTGATCCGATGCAGTTCGGCCACGCATTCGATCACATTGATTATGCCACCAGTGCGACTGTGAGCCCTTCCGCTACCGAACCAGCGCTCCCCGCCTTTTCCGCATAGATAGATGCGGTCGTTGGTGGAGTGGTAGCAGGTCTCCCTCAGCTCAGAGAGGCTGAGCACCTGTTGACACTCAATCAATCTAGACGGCGTTGCCGGAGCCCGACTCGTGGCTTACGCTACTCTATCGAGTCCAGACGCCGATATAACCCCGGCGGAGGGCTATGGTCAAGCATGTGGATGATGGTCATTGGCACGCATCCAGCGGATCGGCGGCGATTAATGAGGACAAGGCTTGCAAAGAGGCGAGTACCGCCGGCTTAGCTTTGTGGCACCCATCTCCGAGAGTGACTCGACCGCATCACCGGTATTACCGATTGGCGGAGCCGCAGTCGGAACAGGACTGCAAGCTACGCAGGAGGGACCTTGCTTATTCAGTTGACAACAAACGCCCGTTGGAGAGGACTACTGAGCGGATGGCTCTACCTACTCTATTAGGCAGAAAGACATGGGCTTGATGATAGCGTGCGATACACAGCAGATTGCAGAATTTTTGCCATATTCTTTCCCAACTTGCCGTGTTTGATAGGCCCTTCTTGCCTGGTCTTGCTGATGCTGTGTGACAGGCCGGCGAGATTCACTAACGGGACCGAGGAAGGAAGCTACCGTAAACAAGCTGAGGGGACATGTTGAACCGACCAGCCAGCTTATTTCCGTTGCAAGGTTCCGCTGACCCGTCTGTCTCGGTGGAAGTAATTGCGTGTTGGTTTGTAAGGGATTATATCCCGCGGAAGATGACGAATGCCTCGGAAGTGGAGTGCCCTTTCGTCCCGCTGGAAATGCCTTGCCCTATTCCACAACCTGCCCTAAAAGCGAGTTAGTTTTATCACTTTCTTGGTATTTACCATAGTAACGGGCCAGGGGTATGTGTGGTCCGTGGCGGGAGGGCTCCAGGCGATCTTCCCACAGCAACTCCATCTTCCCCCTGCACCAATGTTACTTCCCGTCTTCGCAATTGCCGCCCCCACAAACTCGGCCTCCAACCCACGGTAGCGGCTGGCCCCTCCCCCCCCCCCGTTCAAGTCTTGTGGCGGGCTCGGCAGATCTTGTTTCTTTCTCATCTTCGCCTAGGCAAATGGAACGAGATGAATTCAAAGTGGTAGGTTGCCGGCATCCGAGAATTGATGACCCATCCATCCATCTCTGTTTCTTCTCTCGCGACAACCTGCATCAATTATTTACACTTGGCTCGTTCTCGCTGCATATACGTCGCTGCATATACGGGGTCGACGATCTCTTCTCCTTTTTTTATGTTTGTTTTCCATTTCCCGGCTGATGAATGGCGCGCGGTAATGCACCCGATGGTGGCGTTGCAGTACGACGTCCCGGGATTTTACAGTCACCAGCTCCTTCCCTTCTGGCTTTCTTCTGGCCTCTGCCTCGGTTCCTGCAGCGCTACCTAAGGATAGCTACCCTCGGGTCTTCAGCTCATGGGGTGTTTAATTTATTTTGCCAGTCCTGCGCGCTGTCCGCTGGTTGTCTAGGAGTGCAGGTAGATTTGTCCCTTGTTCGAGGCTTCTCTCTCTTGGAGTCTCGGGAGAGACCTGCACCCTTTTTTTTTTTTTATCTCATCTCATTGTTCCGGACTAGCAGTCATCAGAAAGTGGTCTGGGTTTCCGTATCTCTGGAAGGCATGATTTCGTCTCATCTCTCTGCTGCTTTTACCGGGAAACCCTCCCAGGATGTTCATGCTTTACCGTGCTTCAGCTCGTCCTCCCAGGGCATCGGTGAGAATGGGATGACAGATCGGTAGGAACGTGGTACTCATACTTCGGGCTTTTTACGCTATCGTGGTCTAGAATTCAAACACGTCTCCAATTGGCGTAGGTTGTCTAGGTCATCTAGTCAATTCCCGAGAACCGTGTCCGAGCCAGGCCATCGATGCCACCCCTCTGGCAGTCAGTCCACATTCAGCACCAGGGCCAGAACAGTCTTGAGTTCAGCTACACGGCCTCGAGTGCAACTGCATCTACGTTTGCCTTGCCGTTATGCACAGATCTGGAGAACAACTCCAGTTTGGGCCAGTGAGCATTCGTGCCTCGGGCAGAGGCGCCGGCTAAAGTACTTCATTTGCAGATATTGTCTCTCCCGCTGGCCCACCGTCTTGCTTCAATACACTTGGCTGCTCATTTCCCTTGGCCAAATGCCGCCAATTCTTGAGTGATCAGCGCTGCCGTGGCCATGGCTGCGGACCTGGGTGTTGGGCGTGTGCTCGTGGTCGAAGTCACTCTTGGGCTTCCCCGGTTCACCTCGTCCCGGGCCTCCATTTATTCCTCGTCATCCCGTCCGGCAGTCATGAGCACAGAAGAACCAGCAGCCAACGGACCTCTGACAGCTCTCGCCCACGGTTCGGCGCGCGCGCAGCACGCCACATACCGTGAATAGGAAAACACGGGAGTGGGAGTCGGTTGCTGGAGACAGCTTCCTATCTTACGAAAGGGTCGGCTTCCCGCGACCCAGGACTCGGAAGTCGGCCGGACGTGGGCCTGCAAGTAGCCGTTCGCTTGTGTAGCTTCCCGTCAACTGCCCATTCACCGCGCGGCGGTCAGCTCGGATAGCTCGCCGCGAGCGCACCAGGGCTTGCTTGGCTCCTGGGGCACTTGATTGTCCATATTCTCTCCATTCTTTTTTATTCTATTGCTGTTCTGGGCACGCAGGGCGGCAGATTTGAGCCTCGATCTGCGTCGGCGTCGCCTTCAAAATGGCGGACAATATCGAGGAAACATGGCCGCTCAGTAACGTAAGTCGTGCTGCTGCTGCTGCTTATCAACCCCTTTGTGAGACGAGATGGGCTGATCGAGCTCACTGCAGATTATCTACACTGCCATAGTGGGCACGGTGATGATTGCTGCTTTCCTCGAATGGTTCCTATGGATAGCGGCCTTTCTTTACTGTCTCTGGAAAGTCTTCGTCAAGGCAGAACACTGGACAGTCCGGCTCCTGGCTGTAGTCGTGGGGGTTGCCTTCGCGTTGCTCAGGTATTGCACCCTCCTGAAATCTCGAAAGTCATTACTGAACCGTCGTTTGCGTAGGTTCATATTCCTGCCCATCATGCTCGTGACCCTGCCACTCCCCAGCGAGATCTCGCGGTTCTGGCCGCCAGCTGCGGTCACCGTACTTCAGTGGTTTGCCTTCTGGAGCTTTGCGGGCCTCCTGACGATTCCTTGGCTCTTTTGCATCTACCAAATCGTCACGCACCATCTCGGAAGAACAAAGCGTATCAAGCAGATTCTCGACGAGGTGTCGGCCCCCAAGGTTGTTATCGTCATGCCATGTTACAAGGAGGAGCCCGATGTCCTTGTCACGGCAGTGAACTCTGTCGTCGACTGTGATTACCCGCCTTCGTGCATCCACGTCTTCCTCTCATTCGACGGCGATCAGGAAGACGAGCTGTACCTAAACACGATCGAGAAGCTCGGCGTCCCTTTGACGCTCGAATCGTACCCCAAAAGCATCGACGTGACGTACAAGGCGGCCAGGATCACCGTCTCGCGGTTCCCTCACGGTGGGAAGAGGCACTGCCAAAAGCAGACCTTCAAGCTCATCGACAAGGTCTACCGCGAGTACCTCAAGAGGAACGACAACCTCTTCATCCTCTTCATCGACTCAGACTGCATCCTGGACAGGGTCTGCTTGCAGAACTTTGTTTACGACATGGAGCTGAGCCCAGGGAACCGGAGAGACATGCTAGCCATGACGGGCGTTATCACGTCGACGACCAGGAAACACAGCATCATCACGCTCCTCCAGGACATGGAGTACATCCACGGCCAGCTGTTTGAACGAACGGTAGAGTCGGGCTGCGGGGCCGTCACCTGCCTTCCCGGCGCTCTCACCATGCTACGGTTCTCGGCCTTTCGGCGCATGGCCAAGTACTACTTTGCCGACAAGGCGGAGCAGTGCGAGGACCTCTTTGACTTTGCAAAGAGCCATCTTGGCGAGGACCGATGGTTGACGCACCTGTTCATGATCGGCGCGAAGAAGCGGTACCAGATCCAGATGTGCACCTCGGCCTTCTGCAAGACCGAGGCCGTCCAGACAATGCGGTCGCTCATCAAGCAGCGGCGCCGGTGGTTCCTGGGCTTCATCACCAATGAGGTCTGTATGCTGACCGATTGGCGGCTCTGGAAGCGATATCCAATCCTCGTCTTGGTCAGGTTCATGCAAAACACGATCCGCACGACGGCGCTGCTCTTCTTCATCATGGTCCTGGCGATGCTCACGACGGCCAAGAGGATCGACGAGCTCCCCGTGGGCTTTATCGGCGTCTCGCTGGGCCTTAACTGGTTGCTGATGATCTACTTCGGGGCAAAGTTGAGGCGGTTCAAGATCTGGCTTTATCCTGTCATGTTTGTGCTCAACCCCTTCTTCAACTGGTATTACATGGTGTATGGCATTTTCACCGCAGGCCAGCGGACCTGGGGCGGTCCCCGGGCAGACGCCGCGGCTGCCGACTCGCACACGACTGCCCAGGAGGCGATCGAGCAGGCCGAGAAGACTGGAGACGACCTAAACATCGTGCCTGAGTCCTTCATCCCTGCGGCACAAGAACGGAAGGAGCTGGCGCGTTCCGGCAAGGACGATCACAAGAGGAGCGGCGGTGGGGTGAGCAGGTCCAGGAGCATCCTGCAGCCTCCTGACAGGGTGGTCGGCAAGTTTGCTGCGCCGGAACGGACGCCCAGCGGCTGGTACCAGCACCCGGACGACTCGGTGGCTAGCATCGGGGTCCTCCAGGGGTCATTCCATCCCAACGGCGCCAAGAGGACGGCTCAGCGCCGCGACTCGTTTGACAGCACCTTTTCCGCGTACACTGGGAACCTATCAGTGTACATGCCCCAGCGGGTTGAGAGCATCATGGGTGAGGAGGACCGGCGCAAGTACGAGCTCGCCCAGACTAGCCAGCTGAGCCAGTTCATGAGCAACTCGCGCATCTTCCAAGGGCCGCCGCCGGGGCAGGTGTACGAGGTGCCCGAGTCGGAGCTGCGGAGGGCGGGCTTCCGGGACTCGACGGACGCGCTGCCCACCTCGACCCCGACCCCGCCTCCGACCAGCCGGCCGCCCCACACGAGACTCGCGAGCAGCGAGAGTGCTGGCTCCCATGGGGGCGCGGCCCAACCCGAGCAGCCCGGCAGACATGACACGGCCTCGCTCGACCCGTACACGGCCACTGCGCGGCAACCGCCACTCATCTCGCCACCAGCGAATACGGGTGGCCGGACGGGGAGAAGCCCGCTTGGCCGAGCCAGCTGGATGCGGCCCTCGATGATGGATGAAGTAGAACTGGAGATTGGCGAGTCCCATGCGAGCCCGGACCATAGCCGGAGTTCTTCTCCAAAGCCCGGCCGCAGCACGAGGACTGACCGCCGGTAGTTCCGGGCTGGCTGCGTGTCAAATCAGGACAGCAACGTGGAATGGAGTCGACGATGATACCTATTCATATATTTAGAGGGGGAACGGGATGTTTCGAGATGCTCCGGGAAATATCGGCGAGTGTCATGGTATTCGTGTAAGCTTATTAAATGTACGATACTGTTGGCATGTTGCATATATCTGGTTTATTCTTTGTAGACGGCTGTAACTGATGCCATTGAGTGCCATTGAGTGCCATTGGACAGACGCGCTGCATGGGAGACTTTTTCGGCCGGGCTTTACATGTTGGGCCCAACATTTCGTGGGGCTCAAAGGCTAGGCATGACAAACAGGTACTTTGAACCTACCGCTTCCGGAATCAACACCCATCTTTGCCGTTGGGCATCCATGGTAGTCGAATAGCAAATCGGCACATGATAAATCAGTAAACACGAATTTTGAGGGAATACCTCGGCCGCCTTGAATCACTGTGCGAATCAAACTGCGCGAAACTGTCTCTATTCATGTTTCCCTCACATGGCGGGGCTGGACAAAGATGCAGAGGGGCAAGGCGGTGTGTTGTCGGGTCGCGCCTTGACAATCAGTGGCCAAGGCGGGGTGATAAGTCTACCATGGGGGGTATACGCAGCCATGATCTTATCGGCTTATCGCAACAAGATGCCCCTCGATCGTGTTGGTCTTGGCAGACGAAGTTGACGATGGGAAGAAGGGATCGAATGGGTGTCTTCCCGACAAGATAACTTTTTGTTATTAAGGGGCAACGAAGGTCTAGGGAGCATCAGGCCAGTGACTCCGCAGCCTGATGGTATCACGTATCGCGGCGGTGGCCTTGCCACAGCCCGAGACGATTGAAGCGCGGGGCCAATCGAGAAGCTTCTCCTGACTTCTGGACTGCTTGGCTTTGCCATCGACACCGTGGCGCGGGTTTAATGACGGCCCCATAAGGCCTTTTGGAGGGGAGACCTGCCCTCCGCATGTCAGAGTCGGGCACTTCAGGTTTGATTTTTTTGGTATTTTATTATTTTCCTGGCCCTGCTTGCCAACCGGACCCGTTTCTACACATTCCACCCTGCGAAGACAACTATCTGATTTTGCGTGCGATTCATCCACTGCCAGACTTCGCATCTGAGCAGACAACGAAACCCCCCTCCGTTGCCGATTCACGATCCTAGCTGGTGAGCATCATACCGTACCTTTTGCTAGTCCTACTGCTATCGAGCTAGTCCCGTTCAACTTTGTTTACACAACCGACCGTTTCTTCCAGTGCCCCTCATTTCCCGCAACCCAACATGAGTGTTGTCGGTAAGTTGCGATTCCGGTCGCCGCGCGCAGAAACCATGTTGTTGACCCTACCTTGTGTGCGCCAGGTGTCGATTTCGGTTCGCTCAACACCGTTGTCGCCGTCGCGAGGAATCGGGGTGTCGATGTGGTACGTCAAAAGTAGCCTCGCCACCAGTGCTACATGCAGGGAAGAAGTTTGGGCGATGCCGTGAGAGACGAGTGCACGTACTGATTTGGTTCTGTCCTACAGATCACCAACGAGGTCTCCAACAGGGCGACTCCGTAAGTTCCCTTGCCCTTGCTTTGTTCAACCCGGCTTCCCAGACTTTGTGGACAGGCGCCTAACTCCCCGAAACAGGTCCCTCGTTGGCTTTGGGCCCAAGTCCCGCTATCTCGGCGAGGCCGCCAAGACACAAGAAATTTCCAACCTCAAGAACACCGTCGGGTGCCTAAAGCGCCTCGTCGGGCGGTCGCTTAAGGATCCCGAGGTCCAGATAGAGCAGGATTTCATCTCTGCCCCGCTGATCGATGTCAATGGCAAAGTTGGCGTCGAGGTCTCGTACCTGGGCCAGAAGGAGCAGTTCACAGCCACGCAGCTCGTGGCCATGTTGCTCAGCAAGATCAAGCAGACCACCGCAAACGAGATTAAGCTTCCTGTGTCGGACATGGTCATGAGCGTTCCCGCTTGGTTCACCGATGTCCAGCGCCGTGCCCTCCTTGACGCTACCGAGATCGCTGGTCTCAAGCTGCTCCGTCTTATCAACGACAACACTGCCGCCGCTCTGGGCTACGGCATCACCAAGCTGGACCTCCCGGCGGCCGACGAGAAGCCCCGCCGTGTCGCCTTCGTTGATATCGGCTACAGCGACTACACTTGCTCTATTGTCGAGTTTCGGAAGGGTGAGCTAGCCGTCAAGGGTACCGCCTTCGACCGCCACTTCGGCGGCCGTAATTTTGACCGGGCGCTTGTCGACCACTTGGCCAAGGAGTTCCACGGCAAATACAAGATCGACATCTTGAGCAACCCCAAGGCGCTCAGCCGCGTCTTCGCCGCCGCCGAGAAACTAAAGAAGGTTCTGTCTGCCAATCAACAGGCGCCTCTAAACATCGAGTCGCTCATGAACGACATCGATGTGCGGGCTATGATCTCGCGCCAGGAATTCGAGGCCATGGTTGAGCCTTTGCTCAACCGTGTCCACATCCCACTCGAGCAGGCTCTTGCTGACGCGAAGCTAAGCAAGGAGGACATCGACATTGTCGAGATCGTTGGCGGCGGCAGCCGTGTCCCCGCTATCAAGGAACGCATTGGCACTTTCTTCAACAAGCCCCTTTCGTTCACCCTGAACCAAGACGAGGCAATTGCCCGTGGCTGCGCCTTTAGCTGCGCTATCCTCTCCCCCGTCTTCAAGGTCCGCGACTTCGCCGTCCAGGACATCATCAGCTATCCGATCGAGTTCTGCTGGGACAAGGATGCCGAGATCCCTGACGAGGATACCAGCCTCACCGTCTTTAACAAAAACAACGTGATGCCCTCAACCAAGATTCTTACCTTCTACCGCAAGCAGCCATTCGACCTCCTAGCGCGGTATACAGCCACTGCAGACCTCCCTGGCACCATCGATCCTTTCATCGGCCGCTTCTCCGTGAAAGGGGTCAAGGCGACTGGTCAGCCCGAGGACTTCATGATTTGCAAGCTAAAGGCGCGTGTCAATATCCACGGTATCCTGAACGTCGAGAGCGGCTACTACGTCGAGGACCAGGAAGTGGAGGAGGAGATCAAGGAGGAGAATGGAGACAAGAAAGATCCTGATGTGAGTACCCGAAACATGACTGAAACCCCTCCGCCATCGATGGCATCTGCGCAGTTGGGGGCCGGTGGAACCGGGGAGATGCCTCTTCGAGAATCGAAGCGTCGCAGGACCGGCACTGCTACGTCTGGCGATTTGCCGGACCGGCTAGATAACCACAGGATGAAAGAGAAACTAACTACTGAATCTCAACGCAAGGCTATGGACACGGATGCCGCCAAGGATGACTCGAAGCCCAAGACGAGGAAGGTTAAGAAGCAAGTCCGAAAAGGCGAGCTGCCAATTTCCAGTGGCACAACGTCGCTTGACACGCCCTCAAAGAATGCGGCCACCGAGAGGGAGGCCGCTATGGTTATGGAGGACAAGTTGGTGGCCGACACCGAGGAGAAGAAGAACGAGCTCGAGACATACATTTACGAACTCCGAAACAAGCTTGACGACCAATACGCCGAGCTTGCTAGCGACGAGGAGAAGGCCAAGATCCGCGAGAAGCTTGAGGCGACTGAAGTAAGCTAACTATCCCCCGGGAGTTCTCATGCGGAGAAGGTGCTGACCGTCGTAAACAGGACTGGCTCTACGACGAGGGCGACGACACCACCAAGGCCGTGTACATTGCCAAGATGGAGGAGATCCGGGCCCTGGCCGGTCCCGTTGTGCAGCGCCACTTTGAGAAGGTTGAGGCCGAGCGTCAGGCGGTCCTGGCGAAGATCGAGGCCGAGCGGGCTGCTAAGAGGGCAGCTGAGGAAGAGGCTCGCAGAGCTGCCGAAGGTGACAAGCCGCAACAAGACGGCTCCAATGGGGCGAAAGACGAGGAGATGACGGACGCTGATGCCAAGCCCGAGGACGCGGGAGACCCGTAAAATGAGGGAAAGGGAAAAAACCACACCTTTCTTTCTTTGCTTATAATTCAATGCTCGGGTTTCTCCGTTTTCCACCATATCTCTCTGTGTATGTGGCAGGGTAAATTTTAGCAGGACAAGGGTGCGGGTGGTGGTTTTTTGATAGATGGGTCTCTTAAGAATACGAAAGCGAAAGCATGTACCGGGGCTTACTACATATTCTACAGGGATTCATTTTACTTATCATGAAGAAGGTGGGAGAGTACGCTCACGATATGTTCTTAAAGAAGAGAGGAGCTATGGGATGGGCAACGTACGTAGGATTGACGTTCGGACAGGCCTGACAAGGGAGTATGTCAAAGGAGAGCAGTTTTGCAGCGCTCATTGCAGGCCTTGCTTTATACTAGAAATAAGATGTAGACTGATTAAGCGGAGGATGAGCTGAGTTGCTCGTTCAGTGTCACTCCTTTCTTTGCCGGTTTACGTTCGATGCTTCAGTGATAGATAAAAACAATCCGTTATGTACATGGCCGTTTTAGCAAAGGCTCAACTCTGTCTGTGTCAACATTGCCCTTGGTTATAAAAAAGGCATTGGTCCTGTACAACCCTATCTTCCCCTTAGGATATCTGTCTATCGTTGAACTGGCTTCGTACGCTCCTTAAGGCACTGGGGTGCTCGGTGTTAGGGGACAAGGGTTGGCAATCTTACCATAACTTCGCGAATCCAAACCCATTCCTAGCTGGATACCTCTTTCTGCAGGGCCTACGCCGCAACGAGTATGCAAAAGTATGAGTGAATACTCTTCCTAGCTTCTACTTTGGGAGGGTGCGTGGGTTGTGTGTGGAATGAGACGACATCAACTGTGAACACCAGGTTGGCCGGTGAAGGTGCACTCACCAATAAAATGATTTGAGAGGGTTCATAACGAACGAGACAAGATAAGGAAAACGCCTATTGGACGGAAAAAAGCGAGGAAAAAACAAGAGCAAAAAAACATACAACACCAGGGATTCGCTGGTCGTCACCGACCCAACTACTAGTCTGGCCCTCACAAGCTTATCTAAGGGAGAGCGGACGGGATCCCGAGTTTTCTTGTGGGTATGGTCGTATGTACTAGGGCAGTGCCGAGGAAAAGATTATATGGTTCGGTTGGTGCCGGCTCCAACCACAACATCGGCTATTTCTTACAGGGTTGAACCCCTTGGCTGATGTGACCTTGACCTATGTTCTAAGAAGCAAATCAATCAATGCTAGATAGTAACCATAGTAGTTTCCTCGCTATTATGATAGCTGGAACCATGACCAGGGCCTGGTAGAGGAGAAAAGACAACAGGTAGATACTGTAGGTCTTGTAAAATTTAGCTTTCGTTCTCCCAATAGTGGGCGGAGCAAAGTTGGTGGCAATCAACCAAGTGCTGTGTTAACCGCTCTCGACCACGCTACTGTACGGTTTGGACTTTGGCAGCGTTCCCAGCGCAGTCCACAGAACGGGAGCCGATACAGAAGGGTAAAGGCCGGAGGGAAATTGTATCAGCGTCTTAGACAATCCCCGACATGGCTAAACAAGGTTGGAGGGTGGCCTCCACTTCGACGATCTACAAGTCTCTCACGATCACAGACGCGAAAGATACCAAGAATATGGCTGAATATGCCAAAAGCCTGCAACACCAGAGTAGTGTAGAACGAATGGTACAAACACAAACAACAACCAGAACTTCCTTCTTTTTCGGTCAAGGTAGTACAGAGTCTCAGTCGCAAACGGGCCACGCTCTGACCGAACGACCCTACCTACTTTGCCTCTTCCTTATGTCCTGGGAAAAGCCCATCCATTTCATGCATCATTTTTTCTTGCTTGTTCCTCTTCCGTCCTGCTTTTCGCTCAGCGCGCTCTCCCCCATCATTTCCACGAAACCCACTACCAAAGCAATCTACGCGACATCAAACAAGGGTTTCAGCTTGATAATAAGCTGCCACTCATCATGAGTGACGTCGTTCCGGTAGAATTGCTTGAGCGTATCAATACTCTTGCGCGAGATATGCGAGTACAGCAGGTCCTTCTCCTCGAGGTGGCGCCCGTAGACCGGCTGGTGGTCGCCCATCTCAATCTTGACGGCCACCGAAGGCTGGCCCTTCTTGCACACCTGGACCTGCTTGTGTTCACGCTCGATAGAGGTACTAGCAAACGAAAACGTATTAGTGGGCGGGGTTACGCGTGAGTAAAGACAATTGGGGTGGAAATGGAAACTTACACTCTCCCAACCGGGATGATCTCCTTTAGGCCCGTGGTAGGGTTGCTCTTGATGACGGAGATGGGGGTGTCTTTCCTAAGCGAGCCGTCAATAACGTCGACGCCCACCACGATGGGATTCGTCTTGTTGAAGACGGCGACAGGCCGCAGGACGCAGGGGAAGACGGCAAGCAACTTGGACTCTTCCTTCTTCTTCTCGTTCTGCTCCTCGAGGTGCTTGGTGAAGCTGTCAAACAGGTGGTAAATGATGTCTGCCGTAAAGATCTTGATGCCTTGCTCGTCGGCGTACGCCTGTGCTTCCTTGTCGACCTTGACGTCGAAGCAGAGCATTACGGCATGGTCGGGCGACTTCTCAAGCATGATGCCGCACTGCATGACGTCGCGCTTGTATACCGGACCGATGCCGACGTTGGCGACCGGAATCTTGCAGTCCTTGAGGAAATCCAGCAGCGCCTCGAGAGAACCGAGTGTTGACGCTTGCACGCTGACGCCGCGACCACTCTTCTCTACTCTGCTGAAGAGACTGGCAAGATCACCCTCGACTTCGTCCTCGAGATCCGACTCGTCATCGTCAGGGCCGACGACGAGCAGCCGGGAACCAGCAATAGCGCCTTCGAGACCTGGCGCACTGATCTTGACACCCAAGGCCGCCTTGACCTCTTTATTGTGCACGTACTGCGACTTGAGGCGGAGTTCCTTGAGCGGTGCAGGGGTGAGTAAGGCTCTGATATTCGTTTTGATGACGCCCTCGGTACCGCAGAGGATAATGCGGTCTCCTTCTCTGAGAATACCGTTCGACAGGATGACATCAATTGTCATGCCAAACCCTTCGATGGCCTTGACTTCAAGAACGGTAGCCTGGACCTCAGAGAGGTACATGAGCGAGCCCACCATCCTCTCCTGGGTGAGCTGGACAATCAGCTTCAACATATCAGGGATACCCTCTCCAGTGTGGGCCGATGTGGGCACCAGCGACACGTATCTAGCCATCGACTTGTTCTCGTAGAAGAGCTCCGAGTTGAAACCCTGCTCGGCAAATGCAAGTTTGGTCCGCTCGAGGCGGCTCTTGAACTCATTCTGAACGGCCTTATTCTGCAGAGCCAAGCTTTCTTGGAAGCCGTTGTTGTCAATCTTCTTCCAGCCATACAGACGATCGATCTTGTTGAGGGCCACGACGAAGGGCGTCTTGCGCTCACGCAGCAATCTCATGGACTCGAGTGTCTGAGGCTCAAGGCCGTGCATGATATCGACGACTAGGATAGCGATGTTGCAGAGGGACGAACCACGAGACCGCAAGTTGGAAAAAGACTCGTGGCCAGGTGTGTCGATGATGAGGAGACCAGGGACCTTAAACTCGAACTTGCCGTCCTGGTTGACAACAGCCGTCTTCTGCTGGATAGCTTCGACGGGGAAGTAGGTAGCACCAATCTGCTGGGTGATACCACCGGCTTCGCCTTCCTGGACATTGCTCTGTCGGATCTTGTCGAGTAGTTTCGTCTTGCCGGTATCGACGTGCCCCAGAATACAGCAGATAGGCGAGCGTAGGTTGTCCTTGGACCGAGCAGCCAGCGCAGCCTGGTGGGCCTTCTCACGGCGCTCGGCAGCCTCCTTCTTCCGCTGGAGCTCGGCGAGCTTGGCTTGAGTCACCTGCTCGTCTTCCTCAGAGTCTTCCTCAGACTCCTCCTCAGATTCGGATTCTTCTTGGGGTTTTGGCCGAGATGGCAACGCCTGCGGCTTCCCGTTGGCTTCTCCCTTCTCGGCCTCTTCGTCGGATTCGGCGTCCCAGCTGTCCTTGACGTCCTCCTTACCCGACTCGGCGGCGGCTTCCCAGTCCTCATCAATGCTCTCCTTGGCAGCCTCCTTTGCGGCCTTGGCCTTCGCAGCAGCTTCGGCCTCGGCCTTTTCCCGTTCGAGTCGGGCCTTTTCTTCGGCCTCCCTAGCGAGCGCCTCGGCTTGTAGCCTCGCCCGCTCGGCAGCCTCTGCCAGGACCTTCTCTTCATCGATCTACAGGTGGGACACGATCAGCACCTATGTGTGCTAAGTGCAGTCATATGTAGACTCGCTATACTTACCTTCTCTTTTCGGCCGCCCCGTTTCCTAGTATCGACCTTCTTCTTTTCCTTCTTCTCTTCTTTCTCACTCTCACCCTCCTCGAGGGCGCCGACCTTGATACCGGCAGCTATCATCTGCTGGAGCTTCCTCTCGTTGCGGGCCTTCTCCTCTTTCTGGGCCTTGGTCATGAATTTGCCCTCACGCTTGAGCTGCTCGATCCTCTCCTTTTCTTTCTGCTTCTTGCGGGCCTTCTCCTCCTCCTTCCGCTTTAGTTCCTCGGCCAATCTGCGTTCTTCTTCTTCTATCCTAGCACGCTCCTCAGCCTCTAGGCGCTCCGCCTCCTCCTGCCGACGCCGTAGTTCTTCCTGCTGCTTCTGGATGGCCAGCAGGTGGGCGGGAATCTTCTTCTTCTTGCCGGCGGGCTCCGCTGCGGGGGGCGCTGGGGCAGGTGTCTCAGCCTTCTTTTCCTCGACAACAGTCTTCGCCGGTTCTGCCTTGGCAGGACCGGCAGCCTTCTTCTTGGCAGCCTATTGGTGCAGATGTTAACTCTGCAAGTAACATTTATTGGGGGGGAACTCGGCAGAGCGCTTACCTGTTCCTTCTTGCGTTGCTTCTCCCTCTCCTTCTTCAGCTTCTCCTTCTCCGCCTTGGTCAACACCCTACCAGAATCCTCGCCGTCCTCGGCTTCCCCCTTCGCTGCCGACTTCTGCTGCTGCTGCTGCGCCTGCTGCTTGCCCTTGGCATCCTTGCCCTTCTTGTCCGGCAGCGCAAACTCGTCATCAAGGTTCGCTTCTGTGGCTGCCTTGGCCGTCAAATCCGGTAGCGGCTCGGCGGGCTGCTCCTCTGCGGCCGTAGCGCTCTCGTCGATCCAGTCTTCGCTTAGGCCCTTCTTCTTACGTTTCTCCTTGTTCTTGCGCATCAGATTCATGAGGCCGCCGCCGCCGCCAGCAGGCTCGTCGTCGGCGGCGGCAGCAGCGGGGGAAGCAGCATCGGCTGGGGGGGCAATGCTCTCGCCGAGCTCAGCCTCCCAGTCGTCGTTTCCGCCCTTCTTGTTGCCTCCCTTCTTTTTGGGCGCCATCTTGGTTGTTTTTCCGGCTTGTTTGGTTCTTGATACTATCAGGTTTGGCTGGCCGGTTTTGTTCCCGTACTCGGACTCTTAAAGGATTGTCGGAATGGAACCCCCTGTCCGTGAGGTGGATAGAAAAGAGGGTGGGAAATGCAACGTCGGCGAAGAACGGCCGGTTCGTGGATGTGGCAAAGAGATGCCGCGAAAAAGCTGTTAATGCTGCTATGGGGTTTCCTAGGTCGAAGTCAGCCTGCACGCTCAATGGGTAGGTACTGTGGTAGGGCTTGTGGGGCCTGTGGGTGGTGGGGGGAACAAGTCTAACCGATAACCGGTCTTATCGGACGGCGCCTGATATTATTCTACGGCTCGACCGTTGACGACCAATCTTTACGTGAGGTCGAAGGTGATGTGAATTTTTTTTTTTTTTTTTTTAAATCGCCGGTGCCTCTTGAGCCTGTTGAGACGAGACATAATCCGGAGAGGGTTCTCTGAGAATTGTTCTTCAGCTAGGAGGGTAACTAGGGGTTTTTAGATTTAGAATATTTGGTCTGGCTTGGGTCAGCCCTGACGAGGGGCAGATGGCGCCGGGTGGGACTGTGGAATGACGCAGCGGTCCCGAGAAAGACGCCGAGTGCTTGGGGTTTTTGTGGGCACAGGCCAGAATTTATTTTTGTGCCTCGCTCACCGGCAGGCAGCCGCGGTGAGGCGGTGCAACGCCGAACTACACATCCCGAATTACAGAGTTACCAGGCACCTATCAAGTAACTTGCACGAAATCTGCTCTCCGCACCCGCCTTGTTGAGCGCTATTACGCACATCCCCCCTTCTTTGCCCCGATCAGAAGACCGGTCGTAAATAATACTCCAGAATCTCATATGCAAGCTGGAAATGGCGGCCAGGGTCACCGTTAGCAGCCAGTCCCACGGCTTGCCGCCCATCGTCTAGCTCCCCCACGAGGCCCATAAACCGCGAGACATGTTCCGGCCGTGCTATCAGTCGCTCAAGTGCTCTCTTCGTCAGACAGCGCTGCAGTATGTCGCCGTCGACATGCATCTCCAGCCCGCCATCCGGTCGCGGCTCCGCGTTCTCGATCGGACGATGGTCCCGTAATTGCCTGCAGGGGCATAATTCCTCGCTGGCGAGCGCAATGTTCTGGATAAATCGCAGGAGACGCCAGGCTTCCAGGCTCAGCAGTGTGAAATGGTGCAATGACCCGTCGAGAGCAACTCCTAGTATCTCGGCGTCGTCCACCGTGGCTGCCAGCCGCCCGTACTTGGGACTTCGCTGTCGTTGTTCCCAAACCGCCCTCGTCCTTGCTCGCCTGAACCTCCGGACTGACACGGCGAGTTCGGCCTCTAACACCACCTCAAATTCCTTCTCCGGTGTCTGCCACGGCACCCAGAGGGCCCCAACCCCGCAATCCCTATCCGCCACGAGAATAATACCGCCGCGCGGCTCCTCGGGTTGCGGGCCGGCGACTTCGATGAAGTCGGTGCCCTTCCTCCTCCAGGAATCTTCGTGGCACAACCGGGCAAGCAGCTCGTCGCCTTCCTTGTAGTCGACGACAACGAGCGACTCACGGCTTGTCAGGGCTAGAAGCTTGCCGTTAGAGATGCGCAGGCTCGTTGCTGGCGAATTCAATCGGAAGATTTTGGAGGCTTTGAGCATCCGCTCTTTGACGTCGAGCACTTTCCATTGTATCGTCTCACCGACGCAGCAGATCAGGCCTTCATCGTAGCCAACGACCGAGTAGATCGGCTCCTTGAGTTCCTCCTTGAACCTCATCCAGTACCGGATGGATGGCGGCGCAGCTTCGCGTGACGCCCCTTTTTGCGTCGAGACCACAATGAGGCGGCCGCCCCTGGTGGTGACAATTATAAAGTTCCAGACCTTCCCATCCCTTCTGTAGCTCCATTCAGTCAATCCCATAACCCGATCTCCAGCTTTTCCCAAGCCGGATATGTAGTCAACAGCGGCCTCATTCCTATCCGTCGGCGAGCCCACATCCTCTCCAGTATCCGGGTTGATGAACAGCAGTGTCGGCTTGTCGTCCTGGGTCACAGCGACAACAAGGCACTGCGTGTAATGTGAATAGATGATTCTGTTGGGCACACCATCGACGGGAATATTCCGAGGGACCGGGCCCGGCTCCCGATGCAGCTCTACGAGCAATAGCCTCGAGCCGGATATCATGAGGATGGGAGTAATCCCGTCATCTGACGGCATGTCTACAGCTGCGGCATAGTGCACGGGGGGTGGCATGGCGTCCAGCTTGCTAGCATCCACCGGCCAAACCCTATGTTTCGTCTTTAGTTGAGCTGTGTTGCGACAACTACCGGGCTGGCCAACGCCCACCAAGACGAGGCCGTTCTCGCAACAGACGAGTATCGTCGGGTCGGTTGCGCCGGTGCCGTAGCTGCAACTGAGACTTGCGGTCGTCATGCCGAATTTTTCACTGGCAATCGACACGGAACCAGCGATATCCTTTATGGTTATCACCTCTCCGCTCCGAGTGCCTAGGAGGATTGTCTCCTGAACAGAGACGATGCTTGCAATGCTTTCGGCCAATGGCCGAGGGCCAGGAATGGGGTTAGAGCCAGCGTCCTTATCAGCCACGTCTATGCAATGTTAGATGAACGAAATCACATTATTATTATTATTATTTTTTTTAAAAAAAGGAGGGGGGGGGGGCGGGGCTTACACTCAGTCAAGTTAATCATCTGGAGATGTCTTCTAGCCTGAATTAACGAACTACGGGCCAGGAAAATCTGGGAATCTTTCCGGATGCCTGCCAGGATGGTGAGACCCGCACCGAGCGCGAGACACGTAACTTCGCCATCCATGTCCATCGTCTGAACGTGTGCAAGTGTGAGGTTAGCTGCATCGACCTTAAAGACGTTGATTTGAAATTGAACGCCGGTATGTGATGAGATGGCAATGTAGTCATCGAGGATACATGCGTCAGAGACCGAGGTACCGGACACGCCCTGCAGATCCTGGCACGAGAACTGAACACTGCTCCAAGTTAGCTCTAGGTACCCTTCCATATGCTGGCATTCACACCTTTGATCTTGCGCCACCAATACTAAGTTCCCTGTGGTGATCTGTATGGTTAAGCGGCTGGAGCACGCCATAGCTATAGTTGTCGACGATAGGTCGTACGGGATGGTATCCGCTGCTGGCTCGCTGGCGCCGGAGAAATCATGCGATAAGTGCAGAACGGTAGAGCAGTCAGGCATGGAGAGCAGCAGTAGATAGCCATGGAGTGAGGGCGAGTCGTGAGGAGATAGAAGCCAGGCCTGCTTCATACCGGCTCCGTATTCGAGATCCAGGCCGATGTTCGCCCTCAGGCCGTATCTGTACTCGGTAATGAAGCCATTCGTTCCTCCTTGACAAGTCGCAAAGATTCGGTCAGGCCTCCGAAGTCCGCCTTGCTGCCATGGCACCATAACTTTGTCGTCAAGATCCTGGTGCCATCCAGAGAATTCGTCTGTTGTTGCAAAGTCAACAACTGGCGCCCAGTTCTGCAAAGCCCCAAGCTTTTCAATACGCTGTCGAGGAGGTATCTGCAGGCGACGTCAGCATCGTCGCGAGGAGCGGCTCTGATTCTCATACCTTCCAAAAGCCTCCTGGCCCCGAGTCGCTGCCAATCATGAGCACGTCTGTGCATTGATCGAATACGCAGGCAAAGGCGCCCGATATGTTATAAGGGAACTTGTCCATCAGAGTACTTTGGCCCAGGGCGCCGTCTCGGTCCACCTCTATAAAGAGGACGACGCCATCTTCCCGAGCCAGATAAATGCAGTCATGGCTCCTATTGTAAGACTGCAGCCGGAAAGGCCTCGTCCACGAGGTCCACACTGGCAGTCCGCGCCCCTGGTGGTTCGAGGTTGGGCCAGGCGTCTCGATCTCGAAAGGTTGGAACTTGGGCGGCCCGTGCAAGCATTCGGTGCATACGGCCGTCTGTTGAGGGGATATGGCAATAAAAGCAGATTGAACCGTCAGAGGAATCAGAAGCAAAAGCATCTGGTTCTCGGATGGCATCCTGTGCCCCTTTTTCTCCTCGGAAAAGACGGTCTTCAGATCGTCACCTAGCTCCCAGTCGTATATCACCATCCTCGACTTATGATTCCTGACGATGACGAGCAGGAGTATGATGTGGTGATCGTCTCCGGGCCGCGGGTGCAGGAAAGCGACCTTGTGTATCACACCCCGTACGCTACGGAAACGGAAGGATTTAACCGGATTCAGGGGCTGGCCGCTAGCGCATGCCTGGTTGAGTCGCCCGAGAGACTCGAGTTCGTAGACGACAAAGCGGTCGGTGGCATCTGCAAGCACCATGTAGCGTGAGCTTGGGTCGATGGCCAGATGGAATCCTAGGTACCCGGCCGTGTGCCTGGGGTTCGCGAAATGCGACGCAACAAACTCGGGCTCACCACCGGGACCCGGACGGACAAACATGAAGACATTATCTCCGCTCTCCAATACCACCATTAATAACTGAGGGGGCAGCCGGATAGCCGACATGGGCGACTTCTGTGAAGGCCAGTCGAACAACCCGGATCCGCTGGTCTCGAGTTTGACGGCCGACATGGGCGGCGATTCGGAGCTTCCATTCTCATTCTTGAGATCCGGGATGACTGGGGAACCGACCACGCAAGCGTTGCGGATACGAGATCCAAAATCATTCTTTCTGGCAATCTCCTTAAGGCGGCCATCCTTCCGAAGCTCGCAAATCTGAACATAATGATCCTTGGGGGGGTTGCTAAGTTAGCCAGGCGGCGGGAAGTGGGATAACCACCATGCTTACCGCCACAAACGCAATGTCGTTATTCTGCGGAGACCGAAGCCTGACGGGCAGTATTGAGTTGACGATGGGGCTGTCGACAACCGTCCTTGTCAGTAGTCCGCAGCGCGGAGGCTTGAGGAGAGGTTGTTTCGCCGGGCCCTTGGCCACCGCCTGCGACTTCAAGAAGGTCTGCAGGTCGACCGTCTCGGTCACCCACTCGCCTCCACGGAAGACGTTGGTCTGGAAGGCCATGTTGGCCTGGTTTGAGGAAATCTCCCGTGGAATCTGGCGGTAGCTCGAGCGGGAACGGCTAGGGCGTAGCCCGACAGGCAGTGGGGTGGAAGGCTACTGGAAGGAGGCTGCAGCCGGGTGCTTTAGGGCGTAGCTCTCGAAGAGAAGAAGAAAGTGTTAAACGTGCAGCACAACTTGTGGATATCCGACTTTGCAGCGGTGTATATAGAGCTCTGCCGCCTCGGAAGAAACTATCGAGAGTATGAACCTCGAAGAAAGGGCTGAAATGATTAAAATAAAAAAGAGGATGTTAGCTTGCTGTCCAGGAACGGCGCCACGGCACCGTAACTCGAAGGAGTAAATAGTGAGCCTCGGACCGCAGAATGACGAAGGGGTCAACGAAAGTCAGGTACGGACTTCAGGTATGTTGGGTAAGAGAAGCTTGGCCTCCGGACGTGAGGGTGCAGGCCAAGCAAGGTACCTGACTTTGTCGTACGAACTGCCGGTGAAATCTCGACTGGTATCACGGCTAGAAGTGAAGAGACCGGGCAATTAGACCCCTACAACTTTCGGCCACTTAAAGATTCGTAGCGCTGGTTGTCTGCGCAGATTCCACGAATGGGTATGTAATGGCTCCCCGTCTGCAGCCTATGGCCAAATTCAACGGTGTTGACTTGACGGCCAGAAATTTGCCCGAGATACACCCTTTCCCTGTCCAGACGTGGGGCGAGACATGGCGTTTAGGTGCTCACCTACCTAGAGAGTGCAATTTCGTGTTGCGCGGTGCACATCACGTCTAGGGGCGGTGGTTGTTCAATTGGAACATCGTACGAAGGGGAGAGATGGCACCGGTAGTGGGGAAGCTCCGTTCTGCAGCCTGCTCGCTGCGCAGAGCATTAGTACACTGTGCCGTGCATCTTTCACTCGCTAGATGCTCTAAAGGTTCCCTTATGGTTTCTTTACAAACAGGTATGTAATGATCCTGATAGATATACCCAAGTTATCGCTATATTTCATTCGTTTTGCTATACAAATGACTGGCTGATTAGAAGAGCTGGTGTATGGTAGTAACTACACGGTTGCTCTCTGTTTTAGCGGCCAGGTTGTACTGTACAGTATTGCACGGTAACAGAACAACGTAAGTCATTGCTCGCATTTCTCGGCAATACATGTACAGTACAATACAGTACGGAACGAGGCATCCCCACTATTAATGGGCTTTCTCCTTGGGTTCCCGTCCATCAAGGTCTTCAGTGTCCGCACTGATCTTGAATTACCGAATCTTACATTACCGTGCAAACATCCCGAGACATCGATCTTGCGTCAAGGTATACAGCAGTACAATACATTACCTGACCTGGTTGCTTTACAGTACATAGCGACGTCACCCCAGCACCTGATTCAAGGTACAGTACCTGCAACAGCTTTCTGAGACACCATCGAGCTACGCGTGTCACATCGCGCCAACCACTAGACCAAAACGGCAAGCCAGCAACCTCATCGCCAACCTAAGCAGGCGGTACGCGTAGATTTAGCCGCGCTCGACAACTGTGCCTTTTTATTCAACTTCCCTGCATGAATTTGGTGTGGGGACTAGGAAGTGAGACACGCGGCAGGCAAACACAGGCTCAAGTCCTACGTTCAATTAGAAGTTGTAGTTTCGGGGTGTGAGACTCCTTATGTGCATACCGAGGAACAGAGGACTCCCCTATCCGATCCACGACAAGAGGTGAACAGGATAAGGAGAACCAGGACCTAGAACCCTCTTACACGACAGCCGACGCCGTTGAGCACAACATGGAGGAGCCCATCGAGCTGAGGCTTGATGAGAAGACCACGACCGCCAACCACAACGGCATAATCGAACAGAAAAGGGCCGCCATCCTCGAAGCATGCAGACATAGGGACCTCAGTGCGTTGAGAGCGCTTGCAGAATCACCAGGAGGCTTCTTGACAGACAGCATCCGCCAGCAGGCATGTAAGTGCCCCTCCTGCTAATCAGCTCCTCAAAACTCTCTGAGCAGCCCCTGTT
Organism: Madurella mycetomatis; assembly: GCA_022530565.1. Lineage (NCBI taxonomy): Eukaryota > Fungi > Ascomycota > Sordariomycetes > Sordariales > Madurella > Madurella mycetomatis. The sequence continues at coordinate 3,940,809 of JAJTVB010000003.1, read as the reverse complement.
CACATGCTCACTCTTACAACACAGGGCCGGTGCTATTGGGGATTCCGCTCATCGATGGCAAAACAGAACCAGACACTGACGAGGCGGCCTCATGGAAAGCACTCCCCCGCCATAAAGACGAAGATCAAGTACAGCTGGACGTCAACCGTTCCTTTATCTACTACCCCAACGGTACGTCGCCGCCACCACTGCCCCCCTTCCCCTCGAATCTCACCAGCAGTCACCTAACAGCCCAAGCCAGACCAAACCGAATCCCAACTCTCCCTCCAAAAGTCACACCTCTCCGCCCTCATTCTCCACGTCCTCCGCCGGCACCCTTACCTCAGCTACTTCCAAGGCTACCATGACATCGCCCAGGTCCTCCTCCTCGTCCTCCCCGCCGCCCTCCGCCCGCGCGCCCTCTCCAGCCTCTCCCTCCTCCGCATCCGCGACTTCATGCTCCCCTCCCTCGGGCCGGCCATCGCCCAGCTGCGCCTCATCCCGGACATCCTCCGGCTCGCCGACCCGCCGCTGTGGGAGCACCTCTCGTCGACGGAACCCTTCTTCGCCCTGTCGGGCACGCTGACCATGTACGCGCACGACATCACCACGCTGGGCGAGATCGCCCGGCTGTTCGACGTGCTGCTCGCGCGCGACCCCGTCTTCACCGTGTACCTCTTCGCCGCCATCGTCCGGTGCCGCCGCGCCGAGCTTTTCGAGACCCCGCCCGACGAGCCCGAGATGCTGCACAGCATCCTGTCCAAGCTGCCCGCGCCCCTCGACCTGGAGGGCCTGATCGCCGAGGCCGGGGAGCTGGAGAGGAAGTTCCCGCCCGAGCGGCTGCCGGCGTGGAGGCGGATCTCGAGGTGGAGCGTTTTGAAGACTGCGAGGTTGCCGTCACGAGGCAAGAGCGGTGGTGGGCAAGGGGGAGCGGAGGAGGAGGTCGATGGGGAAGAGCACGGGAGAGAGTTCTTTGAGCGGCAGGTCAGGGAGCTGAGGTGGGCGGAGCAAAAGGACAAGGTGGGAAAGTGGGTCTGGCAGTATCGCCGGCCGGCGGGGACGGTCGGGATCGCGATTCTAGTTGGTCTGCTAGCTGTTTTGCTGCGGAAGTACTCGGGGCCCGGTCCGGGGTTGCTACCGGGCCCGTTGGTATCTGGGATGGAGTATGTATCTTCTCTGGTGGCGAACTTGTGGCGGTCTGTTGCAGTAAGGCTGTGGCCGGCCGTTGCTTCTTGTAAGATACGGGTTTTGTGATGACCACAGAAACAAATGTTACAGGGATATCAATGGGCGATCTGTGTGCGACACCATAGCAAAGGAGGCCCAAGCCTCTTGATACCTGAGTCAAGGAGGCGCGCGCACGGTCTTATATAGACGATAGATCGTGTTGTATTGTCATCAAGAGAAAAGTCAGATGGGCATGGAGGGCAGTGTGGTGTATTAACTTAGCGGTTGGCTGTGCTTCATCTCGCCGTATTATACCTTTTCACCTTTTCCACAGGACGGTAACCCAAGCTGATCCCAAGCCAGCCAGACAAACACCCAAATTCCAACATCCTTCGCGGCCCCATTACCCGGCCTCTTGATAAATAGTCTTCAACGCCTCGAAATGTTCCTGCTGTTCCGCTGCTAGCTTTCCACCCGCATCGCTGATAATCGTTAGAATCAAACTGTAATTGTTGTACAAAAACCGTTCCCGCTTCCGCTTGTCAGCCCCAAACGATGCCTGGCTGGCCTTGGTGAGAAACACCTCGACCTCGTTGCGCAGCCGGTGGAGGCTCGCCACGACGGGCTCGTCGTCACCACCAGTCTCAGCACTCAGGATGAGGATGCCGTGCAACAGCTGCCCGAAGCGCTGCGTGACGACGTGCGGCGCCGCTGAGGAGGCCTTGGCGGAAGCGGCCGATGCGGTACGCGCCGGGAGCGCAGCCGTCAACGCCCGGACGGACTCGCAGTGTGCATCCATGATACTCTGCAGGCGCGGCCACAGTGTCATGGCCGTGCCGTTGATGTAGCCGTCAGCGGCGGGAACGCGGCGGCGCTGCAGCTCAAAGGCGAGATGCTGGTTTAGCCGCACGCACAGCAGCAGGCCGAGCCCGTCGTACGTGTCGGCGACGAGTTGCTTGGTCAGCGCCTGCCCAACGGCGAATGTCGGCTCGAATATGTAGTTGAAGTGGCGCGATATGGTGGCAAAGGAGAGGGCCGGACTAAAAAAGGAGGCGAGGAAGGTGTACTCGGCTGTAGCGTTGTCTACAAGAGCAAGGTTGAAGTTGCGGAACGGTACTTCTAGATAGTGGGTCGACTGGTCCTCCTCGGCCAGGTATGACGAGATGGCGAGTTGGTTATTGGCCTTCAGCACTTCTATCCTCCTCCCGAGGTTGAAGGCGTCGTGTGGTGCGCCTGCGAGCTTAGACCCCGAGAGAACCGTGGTCCTCCTCGAAGTATCCTCGTGCCCGAGGACATCATTTTTGTCGAGGACGTGGAGTTTTAACTTTCCGAGCGCCTTTTCGTAGCGGGTGAACTGGTTTAGATAGTACCATCGCATAGTGTTTAAGTAGGCCTGGCAGATTTCGCTTGCAAGGATGGGCTGGTGCCGATTTAGAAAGGAGAAGAGGTCTTTGAACCTGAGAAAGTTCTGTTGTTGGATGATCTGGGCATTGATATTAGGAGACCTCAGAGCCTTGATCTGGGCCACAAGAAAATCACGTATGCGTTCAACAGCCTGGCGGGGTCAGCAGCCGGATCCCCACCCGGATTGATGGTGGGCATATCAAATACCTTGAGCACCAGCTTCTCCAACAATGGCCCTATATCGGCCAGCGCCTTGCTGGATGTCTGCTGCGAGTTCTTCTTGTGCGCCGTAGTTCTCTTGTCCACCTCGGCAAGCAGCTTGACCCATGCCTCGTCGATGTGGCCCTCGGATATCTTGGACACTACCATAGGTGACACGCTGAGCTCCTCCACGATAGGTCCCAAGCTCTTCTCCACAGCCTTGCGATTCTCCAATCTGACGTTCAGAGCAGTAGATCTGGCCTGCAGACTCTCGATATCGGCGGACACGGCGGCTAAATCATTCCGGAAGCTAGTGAGGTTCGACTCGACCGAACCTAACATGTCGTCACACGCTCGAATAGATCGGTGGAGCTCTTCAAACTTGGCTTTGTCTCGCTCGACTATTTGGAAGCTATGAGTACACGAATGAAACACCGCACGTTCTCAGGGCGACCTACAGTCCTCTACAGTCTGCGGCCTGTAGCTGTCTGCAACTTCCGGATCGGTCTCTCGGCCCGCAAGCTCACGCAGAGAGAGCCCTCCAAAGTCAAAGTCGAAATCCAAGTCATCATCCGTTATCCTTCCATTCTGGCTACCTCCAGAAGTAGCTGGATCGGGTAAAGCGCCGAGAATCCTGGTGAGAATCTCTTCGGGGTCCGGGGCGTCACCAGCCGTAGTGATCTGCTTCAGGGCTGAGCCATTGGTCCGCTTCGACGCGGCGAGAAGCGACGACGAGGAATCGTTCGAGACAAGTGACAGAGAGGATGCCCTCGGCGAGATTCCAGGCCTCTGGGACGTGAGATACGGTCCCCGCGCACTTGATGTCCGGCGAGGTAGCGGGGACTGTGTACGGCTCTGGCTAGGAGACGGAGCGTTTCCTGGATGCTGCCCGCCAAACCGGTCAAGCCACATGATGAATCAGCAGTCGTTGCGGTCGCCGTAGTCGACACCCGGCAACTGTTTGCTCTCCTCGTGTTGTTTGTAGTTGTGTTGCCCGGCGGATTCTCGATGCAGTTGTTGCTTGATGCCACACAATTGGCGTTGAGCTTGGCCTTGCATATGGCACCTGCTGGCAGCTGAGACTGGCGAGGCTGGCTGGCCGTAGGATGCCTTTTGCCGATTGGCCTACTGTAGCGTAAATACAGGGTCCCGCCCGTTCACTCTCTGTGGGGCCGCGGAAGCTCGCGTGGGGTCGGCGCCTAATCGAATCGAAGGCGGGGCAATGCTGGTGAGAACTGTGCAACGAGCCACTTCCTCTTCAATGAGGATCATGGTTGGAACAGGCGCTACGTATTCCGCGTCGGCGTGGCGAAGCTAAGCTAGCATACCATTAACATTCCTATGTGTTCTTAAAAGTCAAAGACGGCAAGCACGCGTCTGCGCAATGTTCCTAGGTCTTCCGGGCAGGGCTGTTTTAGGTCGAGCATGATCGGCTGGTAACTAGACGTGACGGAAAGCCCCCAAGGACGTGTGGCTAGAGCGAGGCGAAAATACTCGAAAATGCGCTAAGGTCGAGCGTAACGGTCTGGCGCGTGAGGTGGTGCCCGCCACAAATTCAAAATTTAGTGGTTGAGGGGCAGTCACAGCCCAGACAGACAACCCCAGTGCTAGGGAGGGGCTACTCGGCGGGGAAAGCTACCTTTTTTTCGCTTCGGCTGGGTCTTCAAAACCACAAATTTCCTCCCGCCTCCCCTCTTTGGGTCATTAACTCGCATCTTCCAGTCTCTCCTCTTTTGGACCGTTCGGTATCTTCTTGGGCATCGCGCTCGTCTCCTTCCGACCAACCCAGTATCGTTTTCCAAATCCCTCAAGATGGCGGATGAAGTGAGTTGCATTCCTTGCCTGTGCCTTGTGCTCTCTCGGGCGGCAAATCCACCCCGCAATGTCTTCGCGAACCCCACGATGCCCATCAATCTAGAACGGCGCACCTCTTGCCTTCGTCGTTTCCCGTCCATGCATAATGGGCTTCTCAATCTGCCCTCATCAACCAAATTCATCCACTCCTGATACTAATTCGGTGTCCGTTAGCATCATGATTTCGAGCATGAGGGCGCTGGCGAGTCGGGTGCCTCTGCCACTTTCCCCATGCAGTGCTCTGCTTTGCGGAAGAACGGGTTTGTTGTGATCAAGGGCCGCCCTTGCAAGATCGTCGACATGTCCACCTCTAAGACTGGCAAACACGGCCATGCCAAGGTCCATCTCGTTGCCCTCGATATCTTCACCGGCAAGAAGCTCGAGGACCTCTGTCCTTCGACCCACAACATGGAAGTTCCCGTCGTCAAGCGTAGCGAGTACACCCTAGTAAGCACAACTTCGAGCACAGGTAGCGCGGTTTAGATGTTAACTCTGATATCCAGATTGATATCTCCGATGACGGTTTTCTCAGCCTGATGACTTCCGATGGCGACACCAAGGATGATGTCAAACTGCCGGAAGGCGATGTCGGTGCTAAGATTAACAAACTCTTCAAGGAAGATGAGAAGGAGACCCGTAAGTTGGATTTAGGCCGCAATTGCTGATCGATGACCACGGCGGCTAACACAAGCCACTAGTCGTCACCGTCCAGACTGCCATGGGTGAGGAAGCTGCCATTGACGCCAAGGAGGGCAACAAATAATGGCAGAATCCGAGTTGCTGTGAAGAGAGGCGGGGAGGAATGGGGCCCGGTCCCTGCTCGGTGAGCGCAATACGAAGTTGCTGTCGCTGGGTCTCTTTTGGGCCGGCTAAGATATATCAGTTGATGTTTCTTGGGTTGTTCCGTGTATTCGGGCTCCCCATGGTCCCAGCCCAATGAGTCTACCTGGACAATTGCCGCTGGGTATAGGACACACTGTCTTACGCTATCCGCATGGAGCTTTCGTTGCCCTCTTAAGCATACCGCTTCCATGACTCTGTTTCTGTGGGTTCCAAAACGTAGCCTCGCGGGCTGCGAGTGCCGTGTCCGATAGAATTAAACTCTCATGCGATGCACTAGAATACGGCGTCCAATTCGTGATGTGTCGCGTGACGGGCAGTTGGACCTGAATTACCCGGTGTTTAATTTATCTCTTTTGTGCAATTGAGTCGTTGAAACTGGTGTTGGCAGATACGGCTTGCTTCAATGGAAGGGCAATAATTGCGGGCAAATTGTGAGTGATGGTGACGGCATTGCGATACTTCCACTGCATAAGCATGAAAGGGTAAGGAGTAACCGACAACGGTGGGTTGGCGGCGGCACCAAAAAGAACGCGAGAAAAAAAAAAGTTTGAGCGAAGCATAGGTCAAGTTTTGTGAGCACCGAGCAGCCATGCCCCCTCCCCTTGAAAGTGGAAGAAATTGAGACAAATATTATCATCCTCAAAGCTCGTGCGTCTCGGCCTTCTCAGCCATTCATCAAGCCACCAAACAACACACCATGGCACGGCGGCGCCACCATCGGTTCCCGCGTGGCGAGACGTGCTCCGAATGTCCCGCAAGGCGATGGTATTCCGAGAATGGGCGGCGGTATTGCGAGAATGGACATCAAGTCGAGGTCGGCTAGCTATTTATCTATCTACCCGTCCGCTGCGGAGGCGGACAGCCAGGCCTGTATCTATAAAGCTAACATGTTTCCCGCAGGGCTACGTCCAATTCGACGTGGACGAGGACGACAACTTTGGCAAGTCCGGTCGCGTCACACGCAAGAAGAAGGAAGTCCGTCAGGCCGAGCGTAAGCACCTCACGGGCAACGAGGCCCGCGAGCTGTACCTCGAGTGCCTGCAGCTGCTGCTGAGGAAGCAGGTCTTGTGGCTCGTGCGCCAGAAGGGCTTCCACCCGGATCTGGAGGCTGTTTGTCGGGATTTGTGGTACCTGAGGGTGAGGGGGTTTCCTGGACTGGCTAGGGATGGAAAAGGTCGAGGGAAGGGAAACGGAGATGATGCAGGTGTGAGACGACTGTCTGGCGGTGGGACATCGAATTCCGAAAGCGGTGCGCTGGAGATGTTTAGCTCGCAGTCACCGGCTGCGGAGGAGTCGCAGAGTTCGGAGAAGGAGAGCGGTGTTGGTGGAACGAGGAAGAGCAGGAGCTGGGCGCGAGAGATATGGCCGCTCCCTGGTGCTATGGATACGTTGGGCCTGATATACTTGGGGTGTCTGCTGAGGCAGGAGCCGGTGAGGATTGGGGATGTATTCCGGTGGGCGAGGGATAATCAGATGCCGTTTCTTGGGGCGGTGGGTTCACATCAGTGGAGAGCTACATGTTATGATGTGCTAACGGTGTTGATAGATCGACTATGTGCCCAAGGAGTGGCGGGATCGGTTGCCGGGTTGGGCACATCATTCTCTTTTGACTAGATATGCTAGATTCAACGGGGGCGAGTTGCATAAGGTGGTCATGGGTTTGATGTTGGGATATAAGGAGAACCATGGCCTAGTATTCCCCTCGGTACCGACATCGCCGCTGCTATTCCTCTACATTAGAGACCTCGCTCTTCCTCGTATGTTCAATCTTCCCCACGAGTGGTCACGGTCACGCGCTGACTCGGTACTGCCCCATAGCTGAGATCCATTATTTTGCTCAAAAGGCATGCATTCTTTCGAGTATGGGCTTCTCTTTTCCAACGAGGGAATCTTCACATAGGAGATACAGGTTACTCGACATTCCAGACGTGCTGCTAGTAGCATCTGTCGTGGTATCAACGAAGTGCGCGTATCCACTCGACGGAATTGAACGGCTCCCTCTTGACGCCAACGATCCTTTGTGCTTGAAGATGAACTGGACAGCGTGGGAATCGGAATTCGCAAAACAGCAGGAGAATAAGCGGGGGAGGCTGGAGTATGAGCAAATGCACCCGCAAGACATCTGGTCCATGGACAAGGAGGAGGTGAACGAGTTTCTGAACTGGTTCCAGGAGACCCAAATCGAAAATAACCGCACAGGTTAGCTCCCAACTTCTCTCAGAAAGCGGCAGAAGTACTAAGCTAACGGCCTTAGACGAAACCGAGATTGATCGACTTTTCCCGCTCGACGACGTAGCGCCGCTGCCAAAGACCCAAGATTTACCGCAAGAGGAGATGGAGGCACGGGTGAAGAGGGTCCAGGCCGCTACGATCAGCGTCGACCCAAGGCCAGATCCTGACGGCGAGATCAAGAGGTTTGGTTCGGATTATCAGTCCTATAAGTACGTCGATGAGCTTGAGGGTCATGTCAAGCGTTTTTACGAGGTGGCAGCTGGAGTGGCAGGGTTATCACTACGTGACCTCCTCCGGGCGGTCTACAGCCTAGAGCAGCGTCTCCTGCAGTGGCAGTCTAGGGAGAAGCGTCGCCTGAGGAATGAATTCGGTACCTAGCCAGCTAGCTAATATCATGGAGCGGTTGATGTTTAGGAATTACTTAAGTTGTGCGCCATGAAGAACGGTTATCGCCCATGAGATACCAGGAACGGAACGGACAACTCTTACAGATCACCACGAGAACTTCAGTGACGTGAGCATAGAAGTCTCAATTCCTCATTTGTTCTTGGTCGGGAGTGGTCTACCGTGCGCGCTTTGGCAAACTGTACACTGTGCGGTCCCACTCCCGCCCCAAATCTCTGGCCACGAGCCCTAGGCCCCCAGTCGCCCGCCGATTCTAACCCCCACCAAAATTTACAGCTCGCTGTGAACTTTCCCGTCATCCTCACCAGCACTTCCACGAAACCGGTCAAGAGTAAGCTATCGCCGCCCTCAACGCTGTCGCTCGATGGCACGAGAAGATTATTGACGATGGATCCAAATTTATAGTGCAGATCTTCGTGAAGACCCTCACGGGTAAGACTATCACCCTCGAGGTCGAGTCCTCGGATACCATCGACAATGTCAAGTCGAAGATCCAGGACAAGGAGGGCATCCCCCCAGACCAGCAGCGCCTGATCTTTGCCGGCAAGCAGCTCGAGGACGGCCGTACCCTCTCTGACTACAACATTCAAAAGGTCAGTTCGCGAGCAGTGCTCGATTTAGCGATTTTAACATCCACGGGAGAGGAAGAGGAATCCAGTGGCAAAATATGTTTTAGGAGGGGGAAATGATTCGCATTTCGAAGGGCGAGAGCCTCACCCTGCGGCGCCCTATTTTTAAGAGGTGGAGAGGAAGGCGTGTCATACCGGACTGAGCTAACATGCTGGATGTACAGGAGTCGACCCTCCACCTCGTCCTCCGCCTCCGTGGTGGTATCATTGAGCCCTCGCTCAAGGCGCTGGCTTCCAAGTTCAACTGCGAGAAGATGATCTGCCGCAAGTGCTATGTAAGCACGCACCCTTGCTCTGCCTCGCAGCTCAGGTGGCTAATGCGATATCTCGACAGGCTCGTCTTCCGCCCCGTGCGACCAACTGCAGAAAGCGCAAGTGCGGACACACCAACCAGCTCCGCCCCAAGAAGAAGCTCAAATAAACGATTACTCTCCTCGGTCACGGTCGTCTGGCGTCTTGGTTTTCTCATTGCTATCGTTCTGCAAGGGTTGGCAGGGGGGGTTATACAGCAACCATTCTGGCTGTACATTCCGGATGACCATAGCTTAAGACTCTTGACCATCTGAACCATGAATTCATGCGTGACCTTACTGTGAAAGACTCGATTGCTTTGCTGTTTGGGCCTTGAGAAACGGCGGCTTCTAGTTTAGGTGGATCCTGTAATGGTTGGTGATGGGGACCACGTGACTTTGGATGTGTGAGGCGGGCGCGGAATCAAGGCTTGTTCGTTTGCGAGCCACCAGGGTGTGGTTCTAGACTTTACCTGGTACTGCTGTACTGTATTCCGTACACCCAACAGCTGCCATAAGTCCCAGCGGCGGATCAAGCTCGACGGTATGCGTTGCCCAGCACAATACGCAACGACCATTACGCAGCACTAATCGGTATCCTCCCATCCGCAAGCGGGCCTACCAGCGACCAAAGTCAACATGTCCAGATCGGGCTACGACGCCGTCGTAGATGTCGACGACGAAGTTAGTCGTACTCCCCCTCCTTCCCTCAATCTCCTGACGCAAAGCCAACCCCATATGAAAAATAACAGGGCGACCTCGGCCACACAGACCTCCAAGAAGACCTCGAATTCCACAACTCCAACTTTTCCGAAACCACGCCTGCCCTCGGCCGCCACAAGTCCACCACTACCACCTCCTCCGGCCTCCCCCTGCCCGTGACAGCTTCCGGCCCGGGGGGCAGCAGCAGCGGCGGCGGCGGCGGGTCCAAGCGCTTCCTCTGGACGCTCTCATACTACGCGCAGTTCTTCGACGTTGACACCTCGTCGGTGCTGCAGCGCTGCGGCGCGGCGCTGTACCCGCGCGCCAACTTCCTCGACGTGCTCGAGGGCAACCCGGACCTGTACGGGCCGTTCTGGATCGCCACCACGGTCGTGCTCATCCTGTTCCTGGGCGGCACCATCAGCGACTACCTGGCGAGCACGGGCAGGGCCGATTTCGCGTACGACTTTGGCTTGTTGAGCGGTAAGTGTCCTGTCGATTCCGGCCCTTCTCCTTCCCCCTTCTTCTTCTTCCATTACTCTCTGCGTGGTGTGTGGTGCGTGTGGCTGATTATGGGTTGCTGGTGGTGGTTTAGGTGCCGCCGGGTTGATATATGGCTATACGTTCGTCATACCCGTCGCGCTATATCTAGCGCTGCGGTACTTTGGGTCCGAGAACGCCAACCTGCTCGAGTGCTGGGCGCTGTACGGGTACGGGAACCTGATCTGGATTCCCGTCGCGCTTATCAGCTGGTCGCCGATTGCTATTCTCAACTGGGTGTTCGTGGGGGTTGGATTCGGGCTGTCGGTTGCGTTCCTCCTGAGGAACCTGTACCCTGTCTTGAGCGCGACTGACCGCCAGACCAGCAAGGTGCTGCTGATTCTGGTGCTAGCTCTGCACTTTGGGCTGGCGATCGCCATTAAAGTGTTGTTCTTCGCCCATGGCAGCCCAGCGCTGAAGGATGATGGCGGGGACAAGACGGACCCGGATCCGGGGAAGATGTTCTAAGTGGGAGGGGGATAACAGGTTTTGCGGTGTGGAAGCGGGACTCGTTATGCATACAATATCATAGAATGAGGGTTGTTTTGGGCAGATAGTTTAAGGCGTTCTAGGAGGCATTGTCCTTTGAGCGGCTTAGGAACACTACGCTATTAAGATGCAGACATCTGCTCCCTCCTGAGTTCTACCGACCCTTGTTATACACGCTCACAAACACGTCTACCTCTCTACCTTCCCGCCCTTCTCATACCACTCAACCCAACTGCCAGGGAACTCGCCCACTTTGGCCCACCCAGCCTCCTTTGCTAGCCCAGCCGCGCCCCGGCTGCGCACACCGGCCTTGCAGTAGAAGACAACCTCCGTGTCGCGGCCCGGACGCGGATAGCCGAAGCGGTCCTCGAATTCCTCGTCAGATATATGGAAACTGTCGGGCGCAGATGTGATGGGCACGTTGATTGCCCCGGGGATGCGACCGGTCTGTTGGAGCTCGGCGGGTTCGCGGACGTCTTTGCAAAGAACACTAGAGTTAGTGGGCGGAGTGCATGTGCGTGTGGTGAAGGGGCAACGCAGGAGAGAATGGACCGTACCGATTATGGTAATGGATGAGTCGGGCAAGGCTATCAGCTTTTGGAGCTGAATAGACATAGAGCGCTGGCGTTAGTCGTGTCGAAGCAAACAAGCAATAATAGGGCTTAAACGGTCAGCTGGGACGCACCCCCTCAAAGTCCCAGATCTTGCTTGGTTTACCCTCGGCTTCGGTGGAATACGCCCTCGCTGTCGCGCTAGACTTGCTGGTTAGGGGTGATAATAAGCTGGTAGATGACTGTTGATGGCCTCTAAGGCGACCCGGAAGCTGTAGGCGATGTTGGACGCCGATGTGGTTGTGGTATTGTCGCAAAGCCAATTGGGTCGAGGCTCGGGCCCGCGCGGACGCCAATGCCCTCGCTGGAAGAGCAGATGCCTGCGCAATGTTTAGCGCTCCTCGTGGTAATGCCATGGTTTATAATTGTTCTCAGTCCGAGACGCTTGTACTTGTCGATTCTGAATACTACCAAGGCCAGCTCGGGAAACTACAAGATTCCCACCGCTTATTATCGGGCGCGAGAGCCAGGGAACTTCGCCCCACTACATCATACTCCTCTGACAGCTCCCTTAAATCACCCCACTTCAGCCCTGCAGTGAGTAAACTCGCTGCCAGCAAGTACCCTCCGCAGGAAAGAAGCAAACCTACAGCACCCAGCACCCCGCCGGTTGGTGAGCTGCGACCTCGAAGTAAACCGTGCATGTGTGGCGCCACTAGCCACCACGGACTCCATAATCACAGTGAACTCGTGAGGAAGCGGGCTATCCTATATAATCTTTGTTATTCGATTCGTCGGTTCGCATGAGGCGGTGCAGCAATCGCACCAACCAAGCCAGGCAGCGTCTGGGCTGCCTTACTCATATTAGATAGCTGACCATTCCTCATCCTCGGTTCCTTCAGCTTCTCCCTTACTTGACCCTTTATGCCTCCATCCATCGTTGCATGGCTGGCCACAAAGCTTTCAGAGAAGATGCAGATACTAAATATTACGATTGTTTACTTATGGCTGGCTCGAGCCGCGTCCACTTCCGCTAGCTGTGTCGTTGTCGGTTTCGTCGCCGGCAAGCATTCCTCCCAGGCATAGCGGTACTGTACGTTCATCCAAATCCATTAAGAGCCGCAGGTATCCCTCCCTTTCTCCTTGATAAAACCAGAAGCCCGTACCGGGCTCAGCCGCCCAAACTCCTTATCCCTAACACGGCCCCTCTACCACTTTCTATTCTCAAACGTCAACGGGCAGTCATCCTACGTCTATTAGCACCTTGCCGTTGTTCGGATATCTTTCTTTCGCTCTCGAGACCTACCATTGGGAAGATGGTTGCAAACACCTTGATCTCCTCTGACTTGGGGGTGGGGTGATGTGTCCAGTCGAGCAGCAGTGACGCCTTTCCGAGGAAGAGAACGAGGTTGAGCTGGGCATATTGTTGCCCCAGGCAGTAGTGCGCACCGGTGCCGAACACGAGATAGTTCTTCGCACCCTTTACCTCTGCATCGCCAGAATAATACCGCTCGGGGTTGAACTCGTCAGGATTCTCGTACACTTCCGGGTCACGAAGTGCCATATACGTTGTCGGGATGAGCATAGAGCCTATCGAGAGCGTCAACTCATATCGCCGGAAACGTTGGCTTAACAAAGATTGAGTCACTTACCTTTGGGAGCGGTATAGGTGTCGGTGATGGGGAATGCCTTCTTGACGAGATAGGGAACCATCAGGACGGGCGGGCGGTAGCGCAGGAGCTCTCGGACGACGGCGCGAGTATAGGTCATGGACTCAAGCTGGTCCATATTGACGGCGGCATGGATATCACCGTTCCGAACCTTCAAGTTCTCCTCCCGCACGCGATCCAGAACATCAGGGCGCTGGGCCATGGTTTGGAACAGCCAAGTGGCGGCGCTGCTAGTCGCATCCTGCGAAGCGAACAGGAAGGTGAAGACGGTCTGCGAGATCTCATAGTCGGTGAAGTCCCGGAGCATGTGCGACGGCTTCTCCAGCCCCTCGGTCGACAGGCCTTTCTCCTCCGCCTCGCGCCACCTCTTGGACTGGATCATCTGGAGAATCCAGGCGTCCATGATGCAGTTGGGCTCGCCGCCAGCAGCCATGCGGACCTTGCTCTTCGCAGCACACTTGGCGAACTCAGCCAATACCATGTCTGCGGCCTTCTTGCCGTACCAGGTCTTCGTGTACGGGATGATGATGGGGAAGTTGACCAGTTCGAGCGCGGCGGTGATGAGGTAGTAGTCATCGGCAATTTTCTTGACGGCCTCGTCCGAGATATAGTGCCCGACAAAGGTGCGGCAGGACACGGCTGTGATGACCTCACGGAAGTAGACCATGAAGGGAACGGGCTTCCCGCCAGCCTGCTTGGTCACCTCGACGAACTCCTTAAAGTACCGGTTGTACACCTCCTCTTGTCCGGGCAGGTAGATTTCGAGGGCGCGACGCGTGAACAGCCCGTTCAGACCCTTGCGGAACTCGACATGAGCCTTGCCGTCCAGGAACACCCAGTTGTCGGCGCCGAGCAGTTTGTGGGCGACATCGACAACGCAGGGCTTGACGTAGGCAGGCGAATTGAAGACTTTGCGAGCCATATCACGGGTCGAGGCTATCACGACGAACCTGGTGTCGCAAGGCGTCAGCATTTACTGATACGAGAACACGAGCTCTTCTGGGCGAGAATGGTCGACCTACTTGTGGAAAACAGAAACGCAGCTGAGGGGCCCGCTTGCCCATTTCGCATAATACTCCTCGAACTTCGGGTTCACAGATTGGAGGAAGGGGCCGATGAACGGCATCTTCATGGCAGGGCCTTCGATTGTGCCCTTGTTCCAAATATACATGACTGCAACGGCCAGGGTCAGCGCGCAGCTCGCGGGCGGACGGGATTGATCTACATACACTGATCATATACGACGAGGGTCGCGAGGATGGTTGCGAGAATGGTCCAAGTACCCGCGTTCGAGACATAGTCGACGACGTATTCGAGCTGGCGCGGCACGTTAACAGCGCCATACTGCACGCTCGCCAAGGGCGAGGTGAAGCTCGTCGCATTGCTAGCCATTGCGCGTGTCTGTCGTTTGCGGGCCCGATCTGTGGTTTTGGCTCTAGAAACTTGCCAGATCCAGGCGAGTGGTCGCTAGGGGTCGAAGCAGACCTTCACCGTGGGCTGGGAAAGCAAGCGAGCGTGGGGGAGGTGAGGTGTGTGGGACAACCAGGAAAGAAATAATTCCGTGGTGCCGATAGAAGACTGACTTCTCGGCGCTATCGGAAGCCTTTGGTGAGGTTTGTCGGTTGCCAAGGGTCCAGTCGAGGGGGGACTTTAGCGATGTGAACGGCTAGTGGAGTCTAATTAATTGCCCACTGGCAAGCCAAGTTCCATCTGCAAGTCAGGTACGGAGCCCGAAAACGAGTACTCCGTGATGTCAGTGCAAGCTGCTCCTGCATCTTTGGATCACCAATCCGAGTAACCCTTCCCGTCTCTGCACCAATTCCATGTCATGCGGCTACGGAGTATCGTCTCACAAAGCCCCAACCGGGGGGGCTTTGTTGAGAATGCAGCAGGCGTTGTGTGGCCTTATTTTTTTCCGTTTACCAATTTGCGCCGATCGGAACTTGCTGCGGTTGCATCCGAGATATCGATAACAGAAAAGCCATTACGCCCTGTACTTGGCGTTCCCCTTGATTCAGGGGCTTTCAAGCACGAGCCAATCTCCGCCTGCCAATCCTAGAAGGGCGACCCTGACTAAAATCACGAACACGCCAGGATCTAAGACTTTTCGATCACTCATGGCTCCATCGCCAGCTCCTTCGGTGGACAGCGTTGAAAGCAAATCTCCATATGCTAGCAAGTGGCATTCAATTGGCTGTAAAACCAAGAGAAGGCTAAAGTCACTGTTTCGACTGCCTGCTCATTAACGCAGTAGATGTCATCATCTCGGCAGAGGTGGGGTTTCCGTTTTTTCCGGCGGCCGGGCAAGAGTGCAAACCACAACAGCTCGGTCAGCATCTTCCCTCTTATGTATCGCCTCAGGTCACAGTTGTTCCCCACCACCGAGGTTTACCGTCTTATCAGGTGGATAATGTCAAACTTTACTATTAGTAATTATGTACGGCCTTTGTACCAAGGTCGGTCCATTACCATCCCAACATCTCGCTGCACGAAAACAGGTTCGGTGTGGCGGGATCAACAAACGTCCGGCGCGTCCTCGGGAGCTTTCGCTCCAATTATTGATCTTATTTGACCCCGCTATTTCCGGGCATTGACCGTCCGTGCATTACATGTTGAAGGAAGGAAGGGCTAGGAGATTTAGTGGCAGAAAAGAAATCTGATCCCGTGGCAAGCGGCTGTCTCATGGAAGCTGAAGAAGTCTTGCGGTGACATCCATTCATGCTGTGGCGTCTATCAAACCACAAAATTGTGATTGAAGCGTTTGAGCTGATTAGTACGGTGTACACGGCACCAGGCAGAGACACAATAAAACATCGGATTGAGATGGAAGGATGCGAGGACCCAGGAACAGTCCGGCTTTGTGAGGATGACTCCTTCTGCTGCCCATGGTACGTCAACCCATTGGCATCCAATTCGGCGGACAACTCTCGCTGGGGCCCGGCCTTATGTAAGTTAGCGCTCAATGCTGAAACAAGTCACCATCCCCCACCCAAAAGCACAAACCCGAATACGAGTGCGGTGATCCAGAGCAAAATTATATGAAACTTTTTTCAAGAAGGCCATCTCACCGCTCTACCTCGCCTTTTGGTGCAATCGGCAAAGAAGTTGAGAAAGGAGTATGTGGGTCCAAGCTCTGAAATACAGGACATCTATGGCGGAGTGATACCTTAACAGGCATCATACCTTGGCTACTGTTTTTGCCTCTAACAAGCCCGATTTTGTAATTGGACTTGGTCTGGGAAGAATGCGATCCTCGCAGGGTCCCCAAACGATGAGTCCGTCGCCAGAAGTATCGGCGTGCAGACTATTCACCAATACAGAGTGTTGCTTGTTACAAGAAAACGAGGTGAACAAGGGTTTGGTAGTTCAGGAAGTCAACCCCAACTTCGTCACAATCGTTTCTTGCACCTTCCACTTTCAACAGTTGCATTATCGCCCACACACAAAACCGAGATCCAATAGTTCTTGGGGGGGAAAGGATTCGCCCGATAACGTCGACCGAGTACGGTATTTGATAGGTGCTCACGCTTGCGCACACACAAGGCACTTGGGATGTCATGCCGCCATCCATTCACGCCAGCATCATTAACGGCGACCGCTGCTTTCCGGCGTCAATGATGGGTGTCGTCCACAGCCACGCAATGCATGCGTGACTCAGGTGAACTAAGACTATCTAGATGTGCATCATTCGGAGTCGCGTTACACCATCGGTTTCGCCGACATCAGCCTCTCGTCCCTTGCGCCCCAAACCCCTACCCAAGGTTGCGATTTAAGTTTTGATCTGTATTCATGGACAAATTGCCGAAGGCGCAGCGCATCCCGTCATAGCGGGTGAGAGGAAGGAGTGGAAAAAAAAAATCGTCAGCATTGTATTCGTCAATCTGTCTGACGACGCCTTGTTGTACCCCGCTACGGATTCAACCGCCTCGTGCAGTGCCCCCACCAAGTCTGACAGTCAGCTTTCGCAGTTACACACGCGGCTCTCAATTCTTCCAGTGTCGTCGATGGGGGTGCCTACGTAATATGGGCGGATGACCTGGGCCAGATAACTCAGGCATATTTGCGTAGGCTGGGCCAAGCGCCTCCATGGATCTGGGCCAGCTGCTAATGGCGTTGTCGAGTAGCTTCACCTCGTCACATTGCCTGCTTGGCTCCGGTGACTCACTGCAGGGGTACCGTTCCCTACCATGAATGTTGCTATACGCTACACATTACGCACCCTCGCGCATGCCTAGATCGTGAGCAGGGCAGTGTTGCGTAGGCGGGATCCCAGAGGGGGTGGGGAAGTAATGCAACGTAGTCAACTAAGCCTTGAAGTTGAATAGGCTTGACGATGTATATAAGTGACGGGTGGTCTGCCTCAGTCAGCCTCCAGTCTTACACCAAAAGACAGACAAGACAACCAGAAAATCAAGGCAGCAAACCAGCCGTCTAGAACATCTAACATCGTCTACGGGACGACTTCGTGCTTTGATCAATCGCACCCTTGATCCAACACCCCCTGACCAGATTGCGCTCTTACTACAACACCACCCCAACCCAACAAACCATAACAAATACAACAAAAGTCAAGATGTCCTCCCCGCAGTGTATGTGCTCTCATCTCCTCAGGCCCCTTTTCCCACCCCAAAACTAACATATTTCGAAGCCAACAACGCCCAAGCCGTGCCCGTCTCGCGCTACCTCGGCCAAGAGATCGCCACCGCGAACCTCGCCCTCCGCCAACAAGCCGCAGCGGCCTCATCCTCCTCGCAGCCCTCTGACACCGTCTCCCTGGCCGGCAGCACCACCAGCACCGCAAGCCACACCCCGCTCCTCAGCAAGCTCGGCCTGTCCTCCAAGAAGTCCGACAAGGAGCAGGAGCAGAAGAAGAAGGACCTCCTCCGCGCGCAGATCCGCATGGGCGTCTAAGCAAGCCGGCCCACGACCCGTACCTTGTGCAGGGATAGAGAGCACGGAAAGAAGAAAACCAGCCTAACGTCTGCGCCCCTCAGCAAACTTGGAAGTTTGAGGAGGCCCTAGACGTCCAGAGACCCGGTTCCTCTTGACCCAAGTCGGGGTATCCAACACCGCTACCACCCAGTACGCCGCGCCGCGCCTTGCTAACTACTAGTACTACTACTGCTACTTTAGTAGTAGTAGTAGTAGTAGTAGGAGTTGGCGCACTGAGCGCGGCCAACGAACCGTGCCAATGGCTTGCAATGGAAGGCGCACCCCGGGAGAATGGAGGGGCTGCGCCGAGGGGGAAGGCAGGGAGGTTTTCCTTCCCTGGGGGTGGGGGAGCAGGTCGTGGTAGTCGAATCGGTCGGCTGGAATGTAGCGACGGGTAGGTTGCAACAGGAAGATGACAGAGATTTGGGGTAGGAGTGAATGATGTGCCCGGTAGCTTTGCTATGCAATTTTATCTATTTTTTCTTGGGGCTTTGGAGGGCAATGTTAGCATCGTCATCATGGAAACGACCTAGCAGGCGATGAAAGAAGGATTGGGTCGGATTCAACATCCAAGACTTGGAGTATCATACATGTCTATGAAGGGTATCGTTAGTTGGTTTACTCTTTATCTCGGCTATGTCAAAGTTATTCTTTTCCGACATCAAAATGTGTCGTCCAAGATATCGTGATTCATCTTGACCATAGTCGGGCTATACTCGGACGAGCCTTCCAAGTCCTCACCCGCAGTCAAGAGAATGTTGTCGACGATGCGCTTGCTCGCCTCGCGGGCTAGAAGATCGTGTTAGCAGACGGGCCTCTAATGGTAACGCGGTAAGAAATGTACCTGGTGTCTGCAACAGCTTTGACGGCGGCATTGCGAATTGTATCGTCTTCGGCGGGCTCATCCCTCCGAATGCGTCATCGCTGTCGCTCTCCCACGCAATCTCGTCGCCATACTTCATCTCCTGCTTTCCAGCGAATACATCCTTCGTCTTCCTTCCAGCCGTAGGCGTCTGCACGCTCACCCCGGGCGTCCTAGGCCCCCCGGCCGCCGCGGCCGCCTTACCCCGATACGCTGCACGCATAGGTGACATGAAGGCAGCGCTTCTCAGTTGCGGCACTGTCATCTCCGGGCTTGAGGTGGGTGAGTCTTCCCAGATGGGCCTCTCTTTTTGTTTCTCTTTGCCCTTTCCGGGAGTCACCATCTTGTCGATCTTCCACTTGATGGGCGAAACTCCTGTGGTGCCCTTAAGCGGGGTCGCCATGACGCGGTAGTTCTTGTCGAGCATTCGGTGCAGGAGCAGGTCCCTGTTTTTGTCTTGCCCAAAGTCTTCTGAGTCCTCATCATCGTGGGCTGCGTCGCCGTCCCCGAGCTGCGATCGCGGCGTCATCGACATGCCTGGAAGGCGGGCAGTGTGCTGCTGGAAAAGGAGCTCCGTATCTTCCTCCTCCTCAACACCACCCGCCGTGCCACGCTGATGTCCTGGTTGATCGCTGCCGCTGCCGCTCTTGTACTCGCGTTTCAGCGCTTCGTGAGGGGAAGATAGCTCAGCGAATTTTGGGCGGACAGACAAGGTCTTCGTTGCGGGCGGACGGGGGGTGCTACCCGTAAGATCACCGTCGCTGAGAACCGACTCATCATGCTGTTGGCCTTGTCCATGGTAAACCACTGACGACTGGTCCCCTGCAACACTACCGTCGTGGTTGCCGGCGCTACGGGGCCTTGGTGTGTAGTTGCCTGTCGTCTCGTCATTGACC
The DNA here is from genome assembly GCA_022530565.1 of Madurella mycetomatis. Taxonomy (NCBI): domain Eukaryota; kingdom Fungi; phylum Ascomycota; class Sordariomycetes; order Sordariales; genus Madurella; species Madurella mycetomatis. The sequence goes on along the minus strand of JAJTVB010000003.1, from coordinate 3,921,163 downwards.
GTTGTTTCTTCCCCGGCCGTAATAACTGTGCTATCCTCGCCGCCTGCTAATTCCTCGTATCCGGAGAGCGAAACATTGGCCGAGGCCTCGAAGAATTGCTTCCAGAACTGAGTGTGCAAATGTCAGCCCCGGCACAGTTGGGCTACGAAGTGGAGGTTGGACCTTGGTAGCCTCCCAGACGGAGCGGGAATGCTCGCCGTACTGCTCAACCAGTGGCAGTATACTTGTCGTAACGATGCGATGGGCTCTGCTAAAGTTGTGGTCGATCTCTGAGAATTGTTAGGACTCGGGTTGAGGAAGGTTAATGTGGGTGGAATTTGCAGATGCTCGGACCTTGGAGAGTGAGGGTGATCGATTGCTCAAGTTTTTCCAACTCCTCTGTGAGCGTGAGATTCCTCGGCGCCGCAGAGCTTGGGCGGGACATGTTGGGCTGCCTCTGTTTACGGAGTTGTCAACAAAGCGGTGCCGGGAACTGTTTCTGCTAATTCAGTGCGCGTCACGGCATCTGCGCGACTGCGGGGTCATTTGGTGGGGTGAAGTGGCCGTGGTCGCAGAGGGACCTGGGACCAGATGCCAACCTGCAACGCATCCATGTACCGTACCAAGGTAAGATAGGCCAGTATTCTCAGCAGTTGGCAGTTTAGGAACATACCAGCCGCAGCGGAGGACAATGATGGAACTTGTACTGTGGTAATAGCGTTGATAACATTTTTTTGCCTACCCGGGTATCCTGTTCATTAATCATACCTAGAAGACGCCGATGCTCATGGGGAGAACGGATTCCCAGCGACCAGCAGCTGACACAACATGTCGTTGTTACATCACTGCACGGAGGCCATCTGTCCCTCTTGATATGCAGTGCATTCAACTCCCTCGCCCGCGACCGCGGCCTCTACCTCGGCCCCTTGCTCTGGCTAAAGCACGGCCTCTGGTGGCCCCCCTACCACCCTTGGTCGAAACCGGTGTGCCGGTCTCCTCCTCTTCTTCTTCCTCGTCCTCTTCGCCCGATTCACCCTCTTCGGAGCTCTCCTCGTCGGTGGACGGAGATTCTTCCTTGACTTTCCGCCCTTTGCTGGCAGTACGCTTCGTACTCCTCGCTCCTCTGCCTGTCTTTCTCCCGGGACTCGGGGCTGGTGTCTCATTATCTGTATCCTCGACCGTACTACTTCGGGTCTTTGGATTTGGCTCGGTAGTACCTCGTTTTCGCTTTTTGCTGTCAACAGGTTCGTTAGGATCCCACTGCGGTGGGCTGGTCGGTGCCTCGCTGGGATCGGCCCGCGCTTTTTCCTCAATCAGCTCGCCGTACTCGTCCCAAGGCAGTGTAAAGTCGAGATAGCGCCTCGGCTGGCCCTCTTCATCCGGCGGATCCATGTTATTTTCCCGCTCGTCGATGGCCTCGAGGTTGTAGAACTCGGCTAGCTTGGCCCAGATACCGGGCACCCGCGTGTGCGGCCACGTATCCGGGTCGAAGCCGTGATTCCGCAGGTGCTCGCTGATAGCCAGCACTCGAAAATGCTTGTGCATGCCTAATTGAGGAATTAGTTAGCGGGCAATAGCGTGCATGGTGGCGGAGCTCCCTACCCGCTGGCTTCCACCGGATGACACCCTTGAACAGCGAGGCCAGCTGGTCGTCGGTCCATGGATCCGTAATTGGCTTCGGCGGTTGGGGAGGGGCGAGCGCGGTCGGTGTCTGCGCAGGCGTGTCGATGTCCATGCCGTCTTCGTCTCGAGCTGGAGTCGCTGATGCCGAGGCGGCCTGGGTGCTCGCACGCCCGCTCTTCTTCTTGGGCGCCATATTGGTTCTATACGCAAATTCCCAGCCAAGCTAAGTATTCGCGTATCAATTGGCCAGGTAGAAGCGCAGAGACGTTGGAAATGCTCCCGCTACGTTGCGCCGTAGCTTGTGATAGCTGCACGATGGTTGCTTAGCTCCAATCTGCGTACCTTGGTGGTTTCCCGGCAGGAACCGATGCACCATATTGGTCGCTAAAAATGCCCAGAGGAACTGAGTGGTAGGGGTCCCAATACGTCAGTTACAGTGGGCCCATTTACGCGGAACCCACTGTCACACGGCCAAGGTTTGCACCGCGTAGCGCGTCTCATTCTCTAGCCAGGTTCGTCCGAGGAACCAAGGTCCCTTCAACATCTGCAAACGCGGGACAAGCCAAGTCTGACGGCCGAATGGACTTCGGCTGCCTTTCTCTGGGTTGTCAATGAACATGGCAAATGACGAGGATCTCTCGGACCTCTTCGCTATTCCCGACTTTTGGCGGCCGTCAAACTGGCTCGATCAGTCCATCGACGACATCAACAAACAAAACCCCTTGTTCACCTTTGATGTATCCAGTGCCGCGTGCCTAGGGGCATCACAGGCCTTAATCCCGGTTAGCAATGTCCAGGTTCTTAATCGAGCCGAGGATGAAGATGACGTCTTCTTCAAGTTACCGTCTCTCCTGAGAGAACTAGCCGACCAGGGTGCTAAGCAGCTCGGCGAGCCCGAGCCCCAGGCGCCTCAAGACGAACCAGAGCCTCATTCACCCCCCACAGATGATGAAGACTTCTGGCTTTCTACTAGCCGTGACTTTGGCAAACCATACGAGTACAGGACTTGGGAGCGCTTTGAGCAGCCCGAACAAGACACTCGCCCACCAGTCTTCATCACCGAGGCCGGACCCGCCGCCTTCGACAGCCTGTTTGCTACCAGACAAGGCGCAGACGGCGCGGTCCCGGATATTATTGATGTCGGACTGTATTCTGCTTGTTTGCTGTCCCTTGCTCTGGGGAGGAGCTCCATCCTCTTTTCTTGGGACACGGAGAAGAACTCGTTTGTCAAGACGACTCCCTATCTGCGGATCTCTGGTTTCTCCTTGGACTCGATTGAAGCCATCGACAGGCTCTGCCTCGACTGTGGGAAGTCTGCCAGGCACCTCCAAGCGTTTGCTGAAGCGGCATTCTCGACGGCCACTACCCCTACCAGGGTCGCCCTCGCGGGAGTTATCAGCCGGCTTGTATTAGTCGTTCAATCCGAGCTAAACTCTCGTAGCCGCGACCTGAGATCCATCCTCCACCTACAGGCAATCGTCCAGCCGGCGCAGTCAGTCCTCTCCTACTTCAAATGCCTAGTCAAGAAGCTCGCGAAGCAGAAGCATGACGAGGGGATGCTGTCATGTCTCTTCGAGGAAGCACAATCTGCTGAGTATCGAGATGGACTCCTGAGGGTGGCAACACGGGAAGTGCTGCGCATCGTATCCAAACCGTGGATCGACTTTGTTGAAGAGTGGATCGGTCTTAGAGCCGAAAACGGCATGCCTGTGACCAAAAACGGGCCTGGAAAGGGCTTCGTCAAAGTTAGCGACGAGATGTGGATTGATGATCAGGGCTTCCAGCTTCAGGAAGCTGAGTACTTTCTCGACAAGGACAGGATGCCGACCTTTATCCCAGAGGACATGGCCCAGACAATCTTCGAGACGGGACGGAACCTCCAGTTTCTACGCGAGCATCACCCGGAGCATCTGTTCTCTAGGCCAGACGTGATCTCTGCAACAATGCCGCCGAGCCTTGAGTGGCTGTTTGAATGGGACGCTATGTCAAAATTGGAGGCGAAAGTCACCGAGTACCGAAACGCAGCATCCTGTGCCATCCGGGTTCCCCGTGCAGAGGAGACACGGCAGAAGATGCGACCGCGGATTGCAAGCAGGCCAGAACCAGAGGCAGCCGAACTCGGGTGCTTCGGCAAAAGCGAAGCCCAAGTGGAGGCAAACATGATCTCTTGCCTCCGCAAACTCGACCAGCCCTTGGAGGACCGTGGACCACGGGACAAACTCACGCTGCTCCTCCAAAGTGGACTCTATCGAACGGCGAACACGTCGGCCGACGCCAGCAGCCTCTCCCCACACTGGGCATTGGTGCCTATGCTATCATTCAGCCCAGTCATCGAAGCCCAGTCGAGACTGATAAACCAAGAGTGCATGAAGCTACTCTTCAGCACTCACCACGTACGAGTCCACATCGACCTCTTCAGACAATACTTCCTCCTGGGCAACGGCCTCCTCTGCAGCCGCCTCTCCCACGCGCTCTTCGACCCGGACCTATCCACCGCTGAACGTAAGACCGGCGTCGCCCTCGGCGTCGACGGCGGGGGAGGAGGCGTGATGGGCCTCCGTCTAGGCAGCAGACGGACCTGGCCGCCAGCCAGTTCCGAACTCCGCCTCGCCCTGATGGGAGTCCTGTCCGATTGCTACCAGCCGCCGCCACCACCACCACCTCAGATCCAACAAAGAAGCCGGCCTTCTTCCGCGGCGCCATCGTCATCATCATCATCAAACCCTTCCAACGGTAAGAACAGCCTCCCCGGTGACCTCAGCTTCGCCATACGGGATCTGAGCCAGCAAGAGATCGACCGCTGCATGTCAGACCCGGATGCACTCGAGGCCCTCGACTTCCTGCGGCTCGCGTACAAACCGCCCGCCCCACTCCGCCCTATCTTCACCCCCGCCATCCTGGTCAAGTACGACCGCGTCTTCAAGCTGCTGCTGCGCGTCCTGAGGATGCTGTACGTGACCAACGAGCTGGCTCGGTTCTCGAGAGTGTCTCGGGACAATAGAGATGACGATGGCGGTAGCGATAGCAGCCGGATGCGCCTCAGCGTCGAGGCCAGGCTCTTCATCCGTCAGGTCGCGTCGTACTTCTTCCAGTGCGGCGTCACGGCCCCCTGGGCGAGGTTCGAGGCGTGGCTGGACAAGGTGCAGACCGAGATCGCGGCGGGCAACAACGATTGCGATGGTGGTGATGGCGGTGGTGATGACAGTAGTGGCCCGCAAACGGACCTGGGGAGGACGGGTTGTAGTAGCCCCAACGTGCTGCGCGACAGGCAGGAACGGATGCTGGATGAGATGATGGGGGTTCTGCTGCTGGGGAAGAGGCAGGCGCCTGTGATGGGGCTGTTGGAGGATATTTTTGGCGTGGTGTTGAGGTTTGTTAAGGGCCTGAGGAACCCCGCAGCGGTTGGGGGCTATAGTGGCGACGGTGGTGACGGAAAAGGGGAAACGGCCAGGGAGTTGTACAGGGTGTTTAGGAAGAAGGTGGAGGTGTTTGTTACTGTCTGTAGGGGCTTGAGCGAGAAAAGGATGGTTGGTGGCGGGGGTACTGCTACGGAAAGTACTCTGGGGGGAGGCGAGGAGAACCCAGTTGAGCAGTTGTTGGTTATGCTGGATATGTCTGGGTTTTATGGCGGGAGGAGGGGATAATGGCGTTGATGGTGTTGTTAATTAGATACCCTAGTCACAATTCGAGCCTTGCGTTAACACGTATGATGTTATATTTCCAATCCTCTACCGGAGCCTGCTCTGGTCTGGTTTGAGGAAAGATATGGATACGATGGGCGACAGCTCCTCTGCTTACGGCTATCAATGCTCTTGACGAGATGCTCGATAGCTTCGGGTAGATGGAGGATCCGTCATAGCGATGTGGGATGTGGTGTAGCAGCTATATGTCTAGAGAACGCTCTATGTTGTAATTGATTCTAAGGAAACTTGCGTTTCCCCCTTTTCTTTACCCTCTCTGGCCCGTTTGACATGACATCTCGCTTTTCACAAGACATTTCCGTATTACCGTTTGACTACTTAATCTCTTCCGCAGTCCTTCTTCCGAGGAAGTGGCAATAAGCTGTTGAAACGTTGATCAGAAGACGATATTTGAGTGCAGAGCTGTGACACTCGCGTTGCGCCTTGTTTACACGTCCTGTACTTCAATCAGGGCATACAAGAACCGTCAACATTGCATTTGTTGACCGAACCTGATCTCTTCCCGTGGTGCATATCCTCGCACTTCACCTGCTTATGAATTAGGGACACACCTCACCGTCGAGTCCATGCCACGCCGCATTGAACCATTTGTGCGTCCGATGCCCAGGCAAAGATCTGGTTGGGCTGTGCTAGATGCAAAGACACCAGGTACTGTACCACCACAGCCGTTTCCCAGTACATTTGCTGACGCTACTACAACACATATGAAAAGACGGGCATACTCGGTGTCTTCCATGTTCTATTCCCGACTGGGTTTCCGTCAAGCGGGATGCCTGCGTTTCGCCGCCGGTAGCATGGCGACGCATGCTAGTACCCTACGAGCAAGGCGTGGCTGTGGAAGAGACGCGGCGGGACAAGGCTCAGGGACTATGCGGAGCCCGTCAAAACTAGGCGTGGGGAAATGCTGCCACTTTGCCCCAAGTCTGTTGGCTTGGAGCCGGCTTGAATTTACGATGTGGCGGAGGCCATTCCGGCCTGTAAATCTCGGCTCAAACAATCCGTTGTGTCCTTTAGTTTTATTTATCTTATTTTGGCATATTTTTGACAAAACTCAGGGGCTGCCGCCCCCTTGCCCCGGGCGTCCGGATAGATGAAGCAATTCTGGGCTAGACCCATTGCGCAGAGTGGCTGCGCACCGACCCATGGCACCGGGAACGAGCCTGACCAGGGGGAGCGGCCGAGAGCAGTTCGAGGTGTTTGGCTGTGGGTGTTGTCAAAGGATTCTCGGCCATTCTGACATATACACAAGGAATTACCTCTGCATTTTCCATGGCGCGAGTTACATCTCTCCCCAGGGCTTCGATTCTGGGGACTTGGGACACCGTGGCCTACATATCGTATCCCGATATCAAAACCGGCGGGACATGATGCGGTGAACACCCGCCGTGCTCGAGACTCGATAGCCCCGACACAGCCCCTCGCCACTTACTCATGTGCACTCGTAACTGGTTTCGGACATGACGCGAGCACTCCATGCCTGACCTAAGATGCTGGCAAAAACAATGCGGTGAAACGGCCCGAACGGCACTTACCGGGCGTACCGGGAAACCCCGAACCTGCGCAACCCGCGCTTGCAGTGATTTCCATCTCGCTTTTATGGTCGCCGTACTAGAGTAGATCGGCTGTTGAGCCCAACAGGTTGGCGCGTCTGGCCGATTTCTGACTGGCGCCGTCGGCTTGGTTGGAATTCTCGTACGTACCGAGGAACGGTGTGGTGTCTCGGGTGTGTGGGATGCAAATAAAACTGTACACTGTGTGCGAAATCTAGGCGACACAAGGACCCTGGGTCCAGATCTCGCGTTACACGAAACTTCATCAAATGTTCCGAATCGGGTCGTGCCATTGGAGAGACCCCGGTTCTTAGAGTCCAGGGATGCCACGTTAACGACAGACCGCTCGTGAAGGCCAAGACGAGCCAAAGAAGTCCACCCTTGATGTGGCAGCGTGCAAGTCACGCGGCTTTCTGGTTTCTTCTGATGCCGCTGCTTCTTGGCCAACGAACCGGGGGCAAGCATGGAGCTCGGAAGGGGCTCCGGGATTTAGGGTTACCTATGATTTGATAGACACCGCGTCGGAGAGGAAGGGAGGAGAGGGGGAGAGGGGTGTTTTTTTTTTTTTTAAAAAAAAAAGAAAAGAAAAGAAAAGAAAAAGAAAAGAACGCTATCGGCTGGCTCGGTAGTCGAGCCCTATGAAAACTAATTCACTGCTTTTTTGGTGTGCTGTTGTCTGGATGCACTCCAAGCAAGGAAAGCTGGTTTCCCTGCTGTCATCCTGACGCCGGTCGATCAACCGCCACCCAGCCCTCAGTTTTGCTACCCAGTCAGATCCGGTGAGTCGTGCATGCCTAGCCAAAACCGGCAATGTCGGGCTGCGTGCCAGCCAATTACGATGAGTTAAATCATGCGATGGGATAAAAACACTCAGCGAATGCAGTGAGCGAGCTATCAAAGGCGCAATGTTGGTTATGGTGGTATGATGATGGAATCATGTTGTGCGCCCACCGCACTCGCTCAGCCTGTTACGGCGACGGCGACTGCCGTCCTTCTTTGCTGACGGGGAGTATTCGAGAGTGGATGGCACATCACGGGGATGCGTACTGTTGGTGACCATTGTGGAGCCTGGTCTCTCCCGGCGGAATACCGACGATGGCGATAAAAAATGAGCTGGCGAGAAATTAGGGGGTTGCCGCTCACTGCCGTAGCGCGTGTCGAGCGGAGCAGCACTGCCAGGCTCCGCCAGACCGAGGTTGGCAGAAAGAAAATGCGCATCTAACGATTTCAGATCCCAGCGGCGATCGCTAGAGACATAGCGCATATTTTAGCGCGGGTTGCCGTTCCTGGCAGTACCGTCGGGCCTCGCACCATCGCGAGAAAGAGACGCACAGTCTTGGCAAGGTACTGACGTTGAGGGGCCGCTTCCAATCGATCGAATGTGCTCATGTGGTATGCATTACTGTTCCCTACCAGAGACGTGCCGGGCCAAGGGAGAGCGGCTGCCAGCTGCGAAAGCGCCCTTAAATTTTTGGATGAATCTTTGTCGGAAGCGACACTCATCGGATCTCGGTCCTCAATTGCCGTGAGCCCTTGCCGAGCCAGCGAGATGCTCTGCGGCTGGCCCAACAGCAGCAATGATGAGCAGGGCCGCCAAATCTGCGGCAGGGCACCGTTTCAAAGAGACACGGAGAGAAAGAGAGGGGGAAGACGAATGATGGTGGCCGGGGTAAAAACGAGATGGAACAACTCGCTTCCCAGCGCCTTTTTGCTGGCTGGAGGATGGTCCGCTCTTCCGGAGATGAGCACTGACTGAGGTGGGATTGTGCGGCCTGTTGCCCGCTTTGAGAGCGGGGGTGGTGAGGTGCCCTGATGACGGCATCTTGGCGTCGTCCAAGGTGACAGCACTCGGCCAAAGTTCGGGCAGGGTGATGCAACAATGGCGCCGAATCGCCGTCAGGTGCAAACCAGAAACCGACGGTGTGCCAGCGATTGCAAAGTAGGAACGTAAAAAGTTCTGTCTGTTACAACAGGCATCCATGCACTGGATAATACGTATTGATAATTATGAACCGTACACCCGCCTTCCGGGCCTCCATGGCCGCGATAATCCGGCCGACATACTACCGCCGTTGACGCGGCACAATTGCAAGAGGGGCACAGAGTGGGCGAAAAATGGAGGAAGGCCTTGCCTCGGGCCTTCCTGCATGCCTGGGGCTTTGTTGTTTTGTTTTATTTTATTTTATTTTATTTTAATTAACTTATTCTGTTTTATTTTTCGTAAAACTCTCGCCCTAGAAGTCGCTTCCGTAGCGGGTTCGCGCATCATCGACGCCACAGTGTGACAAGGGTGGTCGGACGGCACCCGTCCGGCTTTAACGCCGGGAATGTGCACTCGTGCCTATCCTTCTTTGCAGATTCAGCCAAAACTTGTTGGGTCAGATACGCAGACGACTAAGGAGGCATTTTCTAGTTTCTCGTTCTCAATAGCAGACTCTAATCCGATCCGCCGAGTCAGACATTCGAGGCAACGTGTGGGTGCTGGCTTGGCTGCAGCGGGATAAAAACCAATCCAAGGACAAGGGAGTCCCTGCCGGAGGGGGCTTACCGCCTCCGTCTACCGATTCCCCTTGAACGGTTCCCAGGTCTCAGTTCTGGTGACAAGCCGATGGGTGCCGACTGTTGCTGTTGGATTTGGCAGGTGCCTTGCCGTATTCGCTCCGGGGCCTGACTCGTGGGAAAACGTGGCATGTTGGTTGATGCCAGAGCACCCTGTACAATTTTTTTTTTTCAAGCTGGTCCCCGCTGACTGCCTCAAACTAACTCATCTCCAGCAGCGCGCTCGCGCGGGAGAAAACGCATTTGATACCATGACCATCTTGGCTGCCGGGAGTAGAGTCTTGATATTGCTTTGGCATGGAGAGTTCTGTGGAGCTTGTGGGCTTCTAGAAAACTGCCCCTCTTAACTCCAATTTTTATAGCAATGTCGCACAGAACCCGCAGCTGTGGGTTCATGATAGGACCCTCCCAGAGCCTCAGTTCTTGGATCACCCAGCTCCCCACTCGCAGCCACTCAACCCTTTGGAGGGGACCACTTCCAGCACCATGCGAAGACGCGTTCCGGCAGCCCTAGGATGCGACGCGCGCGGCTGACGCGCAGAATTGTTAAAAAAAATTATATGCAGAAAGTCAGGGGTTATATCTGATCCACCTTGTGCAATGCCTTCGTGCCTGACCAAGTTGACAGACGTGTGGGCGGATATTGGCCTAGCCCGTAGGATGAATGATATTCCCTTGCCCTCCTCCGTATCCGGAGGGTCAAAGGCCGCGTTCACCCGTCGAGCGCGTAGCCCGCGTAGCCGAATGCATACCGCATACATACCTTCTATCTATGGCCCGTCCCAGCAAAGTGCTCTCTCCCACCTTCGCGAGGCATCGGATCGCTCAACTGTCGTCATCCTCGCCGAGAATACGGCACTGTACAGAACATGAGAGGTAACCGTGCGAGTCGGCCCACTGAGACACTCTCATTCTCGGCATCAATTGCTCTGTTGGCCCCTGCGCTCACGGTCCCACATAGACCGAGGTAGACAAGGGATAGGTAGGGATTCGCGTTTGGGCAGTTTCGCTCGACGCTCTTGACTCGTGGGTGCTGCACATCATCACACCAAATCTGTCAGGATGCCGCCCGACGGTTTGAGGAATGTGGGTGGCTCCGTTCCTTGCGCTCCCGTTCGGGGCGTCTGGGGCAGCACCCACAAATGCCCCATGATCCTCAGCTTGGGGTCAGAAAAGAGGAGCTTCCCGTCGTAAACGAGTGGCACGACAGAAGCTGCATGCATGAAGCGTTGGCAGCCGCATGTGTGATGGCGTAGACGGCTGTGAAAGTTAAAAAGAAAAAAAAAAGGCGGTACAAAAAGGTTTTTTTTTTTTTTTTTTTTGACCGAGCGTCATCAATTGAGATGCGGGAATGCAGGCTCCAGCATCCGACGGTCGTTCAGATAACCGACCAAGTACCCGACGGGAGTAGCGAGGCAAAAGGCTCACCGCAACTCCGCCGCCACGCCATCCGCGCCTCGGGAGCGATGGCTCGTTTCAACCTTTTTATTTAAAAAAAAAAAAAAAGAAAAAGAAAAAAAAGAAAAAAGCTTACAGCCGACGAAGAAAGTTGAAGATGAGGATTATTTCCGCACCACTCTGTATTTCGGCTGGTGGTCCTCAAGAATATCTTGTTCGTACCAGGAGCCCTAGCTTGCCTTAAGTGTGCACTGGCAATTTTTCGTTTGATACAAGTCAAGAGGGGTCACTCAAGGCGGGTTGTATTCCAATCGCATTGTTGTGCGCCAAGCAGGGAAACCGCGATTGCGCACAGGAAAAGGGCCGGTTCTGCCGCATCCTCCCTTGGCCCCCGCTGAATACGTAGGGTATACACCTTTGACATCTATATGTATGGAAGAAAGTACACTGTTGTGTCCGTTGTTTCGAGGGGGAACTCTTCTCCTGCAGGCTCCCCTGGGTCCTTTCGAGAAACCGACGATCGACAGGCTGGCGATAGGCGCGCAATTACCCTCGCCGTCCGTACACCGTGTCAACCTCCAGAGGCAGCAACAGAAAGGAGAACCTTGATTGAATTGGCCACGTTTGTCGGCTTCAAATAAAAATCTGTCAACCTGCTTACTCAGTGCATCTACACCGTAGAACTAACTTTGAAATCTGACATGTGTATCTTTCTCTGAAGGCCGAAGTTGCAGAGTGGCGACTTGGGGACTCATCGACGTGTTAGTGGCGTTGTTTTTGCAGAGCGCACATTAAATAACACAGTGCAAATTCCATCGCCACGACCCCTTTGCAAGGTAACCGCTAACCTACTCGATATGGTTAGCGTTGAGTGGCCCGAAGCATTTTTGGGGAGGGAGGGAGAGAGAGATCTGGCAGCAAAAGCGGGCACGAAATGAGCATGGGAAACAAGCAAGTGAGAAACGACGTCTGTATTGTACAGCGCAAGTTGTAAAGCTGTGCTGCCTGACAGAGACAGTGTCTGGTGACATCGGACCTCCAGTGCCTCGATCGTTGGTCGACATGGCATATGGTATCGGCGGCTGGTTTGGAAATGCGCCACATCTGAGCCTGGGCACAAATAAAGTCTCCCGCCCTATCCAGCAGATACACTTCTGGAGGTTACCTGCCGCTATCACATGTATATGCCGGCAATGTCCATGTTCGTCCTGAACAGAGCGCGTTTCCTGCTAGCCACCACCCAGTCTTAGCTGTCCTTCCCCCTTAGACCATGCCGAGTCATCAAAGTATGACCTCGGCGTCGAAGGACTTGCAGGGGCCAGGCCTGCGTCGTCTCCTCGAGTCGATCAGCATCAACACAATCTGTCTACACCCAGGTCACCCGCGATCAGGAGCCCACTAAACCTTCCAAGCAAAATAGAGATTTTACTTTCGCCGGAAATGCCAATGCACCGTCGCTATAATTATAGACTTTTAGGGGTAAGCGGTGTAGGAAATAATAAAGTAATTGTAGACTTGAGCAGGCAAGACAGCATACAATGTACCAAGGTTATTATGTATTGTGTTGGAAAGCGATACCGGATGGCTATTGAACCAGCCATGCCCATCATCCGGAGGCCTTTCTCGCGAGACCGCGCTTCCTATGCTCCCTTAGGTAAGTACCCAAGCCTGATGTATCCGCAAACGGCAGGATTTGTCTGTATTTTTCATTATTTTTTATTATCCATTTAATATTTTATGTCCTCACCCCTGCTCGCCCTTTCGCCCCACCCTGCCACCTACCATTTGGCGCGTCGCTCTCCCTCCCCCCCAAACCCACCAAGCTACTTTTTCCCACTCTTTCCTTGGTTTTTATCCACTTTCCTTTTCCTCTTCCAAAGCGCGCTCAGTGAAGCACCTCTTTCTCATCTTCAACAAACTCTCGCGTACGATCGTTGGAATTGCCAGACGTGGCATCCCGAAGTTGAACAGGTCGCGTCCGGAAATTAAAACTCATTGACCAAAAGGTTTGACTTCCGGGCGCTCTTGTTGCGCGTTGGGGCCGTTCTCCATTTCCCCCGAGGGTCCTCGAAATTTTCCCACTTTCGGATCCAAGCTATCCCCACCGAGGCACCCAACAGCCGCTCGCACCCAGGGAACTGTATAACCCACGCCCCTCTGCCCGCCACCCGCCATCAGCCAAGTACCTGACGGCCCCCCTCCCCCCCCCCCAAAAAAACATTAAAAGGACGCGCAGCACGAAAAAAAAGTGGTCTCCACACCGACTTTCCACTCAATCCTCCCCATTTCTCTCCACTTACCACGTCTTTTCCCTTTGAGCCTCAACTTTCCGCTTAGGGCATTCTCCACCTCTGAGCAGCACTTCGGCTTGTTGCGAGCCTTGACGACTCCGGATCGCGCCTGCAGGTCCCACTATCTGGTGCATCGCATCGCACCGCGCCGCATCCTAAAGGAAAGCAATCGGCTCAGCCCGACGCGTCTGGTCCCAAGATCTCGCCTGGGTCCCCAGCTCTCACTCCGCTCGAGTGCATCCATCAGGCAAACGGTCATTGCGTGCGACGCGCTCGGCTGATTGATTGATCGATCGATCGATTATCTTGTCTGAGGTCGAAACACAGCTGCGCACGCGCGACACCACAGCCGCCCTCGTCAACACAGCACACAAAGCCCTTTCGTGCTTCGGCTCGGATGGTTTTTTTCGGTGCTCATCACTTTGACGGTATTTGAGTGGCGGATTATGGAAGGTCTGCCCAACGGCTCGGCGAATGTCATAAACACGTCCGCGGCTTCGTATCCATCCTCAGCAGCACCGTCACCTCACCAGCTCCAGCAGCGACAACAGCAGCAGACTTCGGCAGCTCCTCCACAAACGCTGCCGCCGCTCCAGCCCAGCCACCCTGTTATGCAGCACCCTGCTTACGGCAGCTATCCCCACAGCCCTAGGACTTCAGCAACCCCCAATACCCCAACTTCCACGAGCACCATGACGAGCTATCCGCCTCCCCCCCAGCAGAACGCGGGACGTGGTGCTGGCTATCCGATCATGAGCAACGCTCCGTATCCGCCGCAGCCTTACCCCGGCGCGTCATCGAGCATGCTACCGCAGACCACCACCGCTGCGTCGCACCCCCAACCGATCGCCCCGGCTCCTTCGCCCGCCGGTGGTCGTGCCCCACCCGTTCTCCGCCCGATGCCCGCCGGTGGGGTCATTTCTCAGCCGGGCATGAACTCGCCGTACGGCCAGAGCCCGCTGATGCCCCAGACTTCGATGCTCCCCGAGGGCGAGCAGCCCACCCATGTGGTCGGCTCGCAAGGCCGGAGAGGGATTCTTCCCAGCGCCCCTGGCAGGCCCGCCGCACCGGCTGCCGGAACAGCGCAGGCTAAGAATCAGATTCCGCAGAAGGATGCCGACGGAAAATTTCCCTGCCCCCATTGTACAAAGACTTACCTACATGCCAAGCACCTGAAGCGTCATCTTCTGAGACGTAAGTTGTATCCTCCCTATTGCATCCCCTCCGTCGTGGCGGTGACTTGACGTATTTCTTTGCAGACACGGGCGACCGGCCCTACATGTGCGTTCTGTGCCACGACACCTTCTCTCGCAGCGATATCCTCAAGCGTCATTTTATCAAATGTTCTGTCCGCCGCGGCAACCCGACCGGGGCGAGTCACTTGTCCCACCCCCAAGCGCACGTCAAGAAGAACGCCGCTGCTCAGCAGAAGGCTATGGGCACTGAAGGCGATGTGAATCACATTAACGGTATGGGAAACATGCCTGCCGACGGAATGGTTCATCCGTTTGGCCTTATTCCCGCTTCTGATGGGATGAGCAACATTGCCAACGATCAAAGCCAGCTCTCGAGATCTAGCAGCATCAACAGACTCGACGACGCAAACCGCGATAGAAGAAGCATGACCGGCTCGGTTATGGGCGCATCGACGCGTCCGGGCAGCTTTGACCAGACCTACAATGGTAACGACGTGGCGAATAACATGACGGCGAACATCAACCCGCAGTTGGCAAACTACAGCATGCCGCAGAATCAGAATGGGATGCCCATGTTTGGAGGATCGAACTCGACCGATTGGTCGCAAATGTTCCAGCCTGGTGCGCACACTACCTACGTCAATGCCTTCCCACCTAATATCGGACAGGGACAGACGCAGACCGCAGTCAAACACGAGCCTAGTGCCGCCGCGGCCGCGCCAGCGGTTGGCGTTCCTGGCGGCCAAACCGCCGACTCCCTCCTCTTCCATTCGTGGGGAGTCCCGTCGTCGTACCCGAATCCCTATCAGCAACTCTCCAGCAAGATACTCTCTTTCCTGCATTCCTCGACCCCCGCCATGAATCCCGCAACGACCAATCTAATCAACTTTTACTTGCAACCTGATAATGTCCGTAACTTCCTTGAAAATTACACTCACTTCCACGCACACCTGGCAATCCTGCACATCCCGACATTCCGCGCTATGGAGGTACACGTCGGCCTTTTAGCAAGCATGTGCTGTGTCGGCGCCTGCTACTCGGATCGAATGCCGGGAGCTAACATCCGTGAGGTCATGGACCTTTTGGGGACAGCGCTCGAGCGCTCGTCTCGCATGTTCGCTTCCGTGTCGCAGAATGGGCGTTCTGATGTTGAGTACGAGTGGTCTTCTTTTGGAAGCAACAAGACAGATATCGAGGAGCTGCAGGCAATCATGCTTACCCAGACTTTGTTTACCTGGCACGGCACCCCAGTGCAACGTGAAAGGGCGCGGAGTACCTTCCCGCTGATCGCATCGTCTGCCCGGAAGGCTGGCCTTCTTCGGCTCACTAAAGACGCGTCCCTGTACAGCGCTGTTCATCAGTCTGATTTCTCTCCACAGACCTTCGATGTTTCCCAGTTCAACTGGCAGAACTGGGTGGAGCAGGAAAAGCGCATCCGAATCATGTACTTGCTCTTCATCTACGACGCTGCTCTTGGCCTGTACTTCAACACTGGTCCGGAGTTTGATCCTTTTGAAGTCCGCCTTCCGTTGCCGGCAGACGATGCAGTCTGGGATGCCAGCGGGCCCCATGAATGCGCCGAGGCGCTCGGGCTGAAGGGTGCCACCGCCGCCAAGCTTCGCAACCCCGACGGCACGCAGAGAAGTAACCAGCCGGAGATGCACCTGGTACTTAGAGCCCTTCTTGACAGCAACTACCGTGTTCAGCCCGGCGCTACCAACTTATTTGGCAAGTTCATTTTGATCCACGCATTGTTAGCAATGATGAGGCGAGCCCAGATAGAGGGAGGTTCAGCAATCTTGTGTCGCTCAAGCACTCCTCTACCTGCCAATGCCTGGTTCATCGGAGCTCAAGGCAGCCCTAGTGCCAACAACAGTGGCCGGGCGACTCCGGTGGACCTCGGGGCCAATCTACTTGATGGGCAGACGGTCAAGACATTTGTCACTGCTCTGGACAAGTTCAAGGCCAACTGGGATCATGACATGGCTGCACAGTTTCCGCCGTCTGGCGCTGTTTACCCGCGCCGTTACGGTTTTACGAGGGACGGGATTCATTTTTATTGGCTGGCAACATATTTGCTGAAGAGCACACGGACGACAGACTTGCAGATGGCACCGGACCAAAGATTCGCCTACGTCATCCATCTGTTGAAGTCTGTGAAACAATGGGTCTTGACGGATGGGGCCTCGCGGGGGGAGGAGCTGGGATCGGTTGGAGAGATTGACGCGGCGTACGGAGCCAAGGATGTGACGCTCGACATGACACAGCTTTTTCGGCCTCTATCGACGCTGAGGAAGTCGCCAGGACTCGCGGCTGCTCCGGCAGAAGCATGCAGAAACAGCAACAGTAACAGCGGCATGATGTGATCCGACTTTGGGCACACAACTCTTCTGCATCAACGGCGTTGCTTTTTTTTTTTTTTTTATTCCTTTTACTGTCCATTTTTTCCACGCGGTGTTCTTGGGGCTTGTTGTTTCTTCCCTTTGTCGCTCGAGTTCGTTCTCTCTTTTGATCAAAATTACCCTTCACCCATGGTCTGGCTCTTTCTTCCCAGAGAAAAAAGTTCCGGCGGTTCCCCTTGTTGCATCAGATTGGCACGAACGGCGGTTTGCTTGATTGCATCACGAGGATGGGTTGCGAATTATAGACTTTTTCCATGGCTTTGCATTAGAGACTTCCCACACTCCACACGACCAGATAGACCGAGGGAGGACGGGGCAGGTGATTCGCGGGTCTCATCTTCGTCCCACTTGGGCAGATTGGCTCGATATGACGGCCAATTGCCGCGGTAATGAAGCTTTTCGACTCTACTTTGTCCCGGCCGCATATTTCGGCCGGCGACGAACCATGGTTGGCCACTTGACGGATGTGCTTCCTCTCGGAAACGAATGGCGGTGACAGGGTTGTGTTGTGGCAATGGGGTTGCGAGAAACACTGCGAGGGCGCTCTTTCAAAAGACAGTCACCCAAGGGCTGGCGGAAGCATGGTTGGGGAATGTACATCATTGTCAGACACTTACATATGTTAGAGCTTCGGCCAGGTGTTACCCCCTAGAGACGCAATAAAGACGGTTATCGAGAACGGAGACTCGTGGGGCCAGCTGAAGGCTCGCCTCTCATTTGATGACCATATCTCGTAATTGTCTATCTCGACCAATACCACGCTCGCGCAACCCGTCTACTCGCCTGCATGCTCCCGCTACCGATAACCCAACCGGTGGCGTCGTGTTGGCCTATGCGCTTTTCCTGGCCTCTTGGTAGGGCGGGTGTGATTAGCCTTGATGGCGACGCTCTTGCGTGAAGCCTTGGGCCCCGGGTCGAGCGGCTAGCTGCCTGTTTGGCGCGGACTATATGTAGGACAAGGAGGGTAGCTCAACCTATTCGATGATTTGAAGGTTGGCTATACAACTGAGGCGAGTGCAACAGTATTGTGGAGGGTAAGTGTGTACTGGTAGTGGAGTAACTGGCACTTGAGGGTGGTTGCCTATTAGGTCGGGAAAAGCTGGAGCGCCCTGTTTGCCCCCATGAGGTGAAGCTATAGAATACCCAACACCTCATCCATGCTAAACTGCGTACAACTGCTGTACTATATTCTGACTTATCCACCTGCTGGCCGCCTATATCCCAGTCTTCTATGACCGGAATATTGATGCCGGCGTCCGGCTGATATAACTAGATCGAGGTGTCTGTTACAGACGGTAGGATAACGCCATGCTTTGTTGCCGGGACACTTACCTGCCTAGGTTATTGGGGCAGAAGAGCAAGCTCCCCTAGCCCAACTTCTCGACCAAGGCAGTTGGTACCTGCGAGCTGCGGATCAGATCGCCAAACTTCTTCACGTCGAGCCCAATCTTGTTGCAGAGCGCAGTCTTTGCTAAGCTAACATTTGTTGTCCCTGGCCTTGCGGCTCCGGATAAGAATTGATCTGATAAGCTACTTCTCCTGTATCACGATATCCTCGGCGTCTTCCTGGCCAGACTCAGGTTGGACATCTGGGCGGCGGCGCTTTTGTAACTAGCTTCTGATATACGGCACCCCGTCCGGACTAGCCGATCGACGACGTTTTGTCTGTCGCCTAGGGGGGATGGGGCCTGTGGCGATTCCCCAGATGACTCCTCGCGAATCCGATTGACCGGGATTAACATACTTGGCTGGCCGCGGCCAGCATCTCAGCGTGAAATTCAGCAGGCACTATCCCCATGGATTCCTCGACCAGCTCCAAAATCTACTGAATGAATCGAGATTAATCCTTGCTATGCCGCCAAACATTATCCGGGTACTTACCTTCTGGACAGAGAGCAGTAGGTGGACAGCAGGATGTTCTGGTTGTAGTGAGAAGGCAAAGGAATGAGCCTTGAGGAAATCAAGACGGTAGGTATGTTGCCCTTGATGATGTGTAGAGGACCAGGCCAAAGAAGACTTTGCTTTGTGCAAGGTAATGGAAGGAAGAATGAGTTGAGCGTGATGGCGGATCCCCTACCCACGCACGACTAGTCACCTCCACGTTGGTCCGGCGGTGCCCTATTCCGAGGTGATTGACCGCAGTCCAACCCATCTTGACCATACCGGGGGCACATAACCCGGATTGCACAACCTCCCTCCTTTCCCCCCTTTCCCCCCGCAGGTCTAGGACTGCTTATCGACTAGCTTGGAACAGAGGAGGTATGAGGATGGCCCGCGAAAAAAAAAAAAAAAAAACCATTCCGCACCACTACCAAACCTGCCATAGTTGATATCTATATAGTTGTCACGATTAAAAATATGTGTCGTTATCGTGGCCGTCATGACTTTTCCCGGGGAATGGCGTGGATCTTGGGCGTCATCTTGTCCAGGGCGGCTTTGTCAGCCTCGGTGGGCGTGAGCCCAAGCTTCTCCTCGGCTTTGGGCGTAAGCTGGAGGCCTAGGAGACCCCAGAGTATGAGGCCTGCACCGAGGCCGGCACGGGTCTTGGGAGAGAAGCTGCGGTAGGTTCTGGGTTGCAGTTAGTGAGTGAGTGAGCGAGTAGGTGAGTGACGTGGGTAGGTGAGATGATGGGGGCTTACTGCCAGAGTGACATTTTTCCGCTGGGCTCCTGCTTGAGTTTACAGGGTGGGGGGATCAGATGGGAGTTGGCGTGGTCGGCTGATTAGTGGAAGGGACGCATTCTGTTGACTGTCTTTTGTGATGGTGAGATCAAATCCCTTTCCTCTGTTCACTCCTGCGGCTCGCTCTCTCAAGCTTGAGGACCCACCGGAGCCTTTACTGACAGCTGGACGGCAGCTGTGGAGGCACAGTTCAACATTCTAAGCTAGCGCTCGGACCACCCAAATTTTCAAGCCGAAGAGTTGCAGGCTGCGAACCTCGAGCGCTGCTGCCATCATTGAACGGCCCGGCGTATCCAGGGTTCAGGCGAGTCCGCTCACCAATCAATCGGGGAAAGACGAGGCACGCCGTCTCGTATAATCTCCATTTTTCCCGTTCTTCTCCCGTTCCTGCCAATAGCCATGGCCACCTCGGGCGCGATCCGGCCCTCGATGGGCGCCGTCTGCAGGATATCGTCCGCAGGAGCAGGAACAGCTCCTATGCCGTTGGCGACGGCCAGTCGAGCCGCTGTCGCAGCAGCGGTATCAAGACACCTCGCCAGAACCCATGCCGCCCCCATCTCGACCACGGCCGCGCTCCTGAAGAGGCACACGTACGTCGGCGCGCGCGACAACATGGACCACAGCAAGAAGCGCGGCGAGTCAGCCATCCGGAGGACGGGCACACGCTGGCGGCTCTCTATGTCGGACTTACCGCTGCCCAAGCCCGTGCCGCGCGACCAGCTCCCGCCGATCGAGACAGACCCGAACCACGGCCTGTGGGAGTTCTTCGCGGACCGCGAGACGGTGGCGGCCACCCCTGAGCAGGACGCCAAGCACGGCCGCGCGTGGACGGTCGAGGAGCTGCGTCACAAGTCGTGGGACGACCTGCACCGCCTGTGGTGGGTGTGCGTCAAGGAGCGGAACAGGATCGCGACGGCCAATTGGGAGAGGAACAGGAGCAGGCTGGGGTTCGGCGAGGGGGAGGCGCTGGAGAGGGACCATAAGGTGAGTTCTCTAACCCAAGCAGAGGTGGCTGGGCTGGTAGTCCTTGCGTGAACCAAGAGTGCTGATGGGCGTGCGCGAATATCTCAGGTCCGAGACACCATGCGCTGCATCAAGCATGTTCTGACGGAGCGGTTCTACGCGTGGGAGGACGCCGTGAAGCTGGCTGAGAATGACCCGGAGGTGAACCTTTCTGGCGACGGCCCCGCCTTCACCCCAAGTGACTTCCTGTTGGAGGAGGAACAAGCGGCCGGCGAGCTGGAGCAGTCGGCTTCCGGGTCTGAGGAGGTGGCCGAGAAGGCGGAAGCCGGGGCTGTCACCCCTGACCCAACGACGATACCCCCATCCCAGGCTCAGGGCGAGGCCTCGAGGTTACGATGATCTGAACTACTTTGATAATCTCTGCGGCTGGCTGTTGCGGACATCAGATACCGGCGGGGGATGCGGACGGATACCCGGTGTACCACTACCTCCGCTACGGCTACCGCAGCGCCATTGAGCGCCGACGGCATCGACGCATATTCCTGTACAGATAGTGTATTGAGCATTTGTTGGGCGTACTCCGGAAACAAAACATAAAATAGTTGAATCCCAGTGACGTCGGCCTGCGTGTCTCAGCCAAGCTTTCCCCGTACTCGAGCTCTCGAGATGGACGGCAGTGGCTTTCTGCGGCAAGACGTCGAGCCCAATGTCAAGCATAAATGAGCCGAGACCAGCCCCAGACCGCCTGGGCTCCAAGCATCGAATCACAGGCGGCCGCTGCGACGGTTAGCTTGAAAGAGGCCCCAGAGAGCGGGGCTGCTCAGCGCCCCTCAATGAACCCCACCAGGGCGGTCCGCTTCCATCTGGATCCCGACTCCAATACCTAATAATAAGCCCAACAGCCACAGCTCATTAGAACCGAATCTGGTGTTCATCAAGCCCCTGCTGCGAGCCCCAAGCCGTTTTCTGCTTCTGCCTCTCTTTCCTCCCGTGTTCTCTTCGCTCGAGCACAGCGCGAGAGCCCTCAACCACATCAGCAACCGACCTTCCCGCAAGCTTTCCTTTCCCCTGACAACCACCGTCACACGTCCACCATGGCCGACGAGATCGCCCCGGAGTACGATGTCGTTGTGCTGGGCACAGGACTGACTGAATGCATCCTGTCGGGTGTGCTCAGCGTAAAGGGGAAGAAGGTCCTGCACATTGACCGCAACGACCACTATGGCGGGTGCGTCTGCCCTCCTCTTTTCCCCTATCTCTTTGATGGATAGTTGGACTGACACCGCCTGCCCCTTTGCAGCGAGGCAGCATCGGTCAACCTCGAAGCGGTACGGCCCCCCCCCCCCTCAACCCCCCTTCCCCGGCCTGACAACTCCTTCATGTCTCCCACGTGCTATGCCTAACGTCACCGCTTTCTGGGGCATGTAGCTCTTCAAGAAGTATGGCAACTACGCCAAGGGCTCCGAGCCCTGGAAGCAGTACGGCCGCCTGAATGACTGGAACATCGACCTGGTGCCCAAGTTCCTCATGTCTTCGGGAGAGCTCACAAACATTCTTGTCTCGACCGACGTCACCCGGTATCTCGAGTTCAAACAGGTAGCCGGCAGCTATGTCCAGCAGGGCTCCGGACCCAAGGCCACCGTGGCAAAGGTGCCCTCGGATGCCGCCGAGGCCCTCAAGTCGCCATTGATGGGCATCTTTGAGAAGCGCCGCATGAAGAGCTTCATCGAGTGGGTGGGCGAGTTCAACTCGAAGGACTCTGCCACCCACAAGGGTCTGTTCTCCGTCCCAGTGACCACTTCTCCTCGGAACGATATGAGCTGACTGATTCCCGTCCCTATCTAGGTCTCGATATGAGCACCTGCACCATGCGAGAAGTTTACGACAAGTTCGGCCTCGAGGCCACGACCAAGGACTTCGCCGGCCACGCCATGGCCCTCTACCAGAGCGACGCCTATTTGGATGTTAAGGGTGGCGCCCCGGAAGCCATCGAGCGGCTCCGCCTGTACGGCAACAGCGTGGCCCGATACGGCAAGTCGCCCTACATCTACCCTCTGTACGGTCTGGGCGAGTTGCCGCAGGGCTTCGCCCGCCTGAGCGCCATCTATGGCGGCACCTACATGCTTAATACCAACGTGGAGGAGGTCATCTACGAGGAAGGCAAGGCCGTCGGTATCAAGGCCACTATGACTGGCGTCGAGCCCGCGATGAAGTTCGAGACCCGCGCCAAGACCATCCTCGGAGACCCCAGCTACTTTCCCAACAAGGTCAAGGTCGTCGGCCACGTCCTGCGCGCCATCTGCATCCTCAAACACCCGCTGGCCAACACCAACGACAGCGACTCGTGCCAGCTCATCATCCCGCAGTCTCAGGTCGGTCGGAAGAACGGTAAACACCCCCTTGTTTTCTCTCTCCTTCATCCTCTTGAGCGCAGCAGCTAAACCTCGCTCCAGACATCTATATCGCTTGCGTGTCCTCGGCCCACAACGTTTGCCCCAAGGGGTACTGGATCGCCATCGTGTCCACCATTGCTGAGACGTCGGCGAACCACCACCTCGAGCTAGCGCCCGGTATCGAGCGCCTTGGCAGGATCGAGGAGCAATTCATGGTGAGTTATTCATCTGTCCCCCTAAACCCCCCCCCCCCCCCCCCCCTTTTTTTTTTTTTTTTCCTTTTTTCCCGGGAGGGATGTTTCGATGATTGATATTGACATACCAACTCAACCAGGGTCCTCCTATTCCCCTGTACGCGCCCGTGGAGGACGGCACCAAAGACAATGTCTTCATCTCCAAGAGCTACGACGCCACCAGTCATTTTGAGACCACAACGGACGACGTCAGGGATATCTACCGCCGTATCACCGGCAAAGAGCTGGTTGTTGAGAAGCTGAGGGAGGGTATCCAAGTTGCCGCCGAGTAGGGACTAGGTAGATAACTTTTTTCTTTGGAGGATGGGATATAACTACGTATAATAAGCCAAACATTGCAAACGGGATGGTTCGCACGGTGTTCTTTTATCATTGCGATCCTCTATGCAGGGAACCAGTGGGGATCATGCCTGAGTTTTATGAATTCCGGCATTGGCAATCTCGAACCCACAGCAAGCTTGTTCCCTGTTAGATGAGTGACCGTTAATTGTTGAAGATCGAAATTCATATAAGCCCAGGGTACAAAGTGCCAAAGCAAGCAGACGGTGAAATATTGGCATGCATAGAGCCATATTGATATCCCCCCTTTTTTCCCTCACCCCGCTCAATACCAGCCAGCTCACCATTCATATGAACCGTACTGCCCATAAGAAGCGGGCAAACATGATCCTCCTCATCCATCCCGGCCCTTCTCATTTACGTACCGCTGTTGGGATATCAAAGCGTGTTGGGTAGGTATCATGATAGCTAGATAAGGAGCCGTTTCATGCATGCGGTGCCGAACCGGACAACCCGAACTGAGAACAGCCCATACCACACTCAGCGACGAGAAGTCTTGCCAATTGTACGCTTGCCGGAGAACTGAAGAACCGGTTAGGCATCCTCCTTTATCACTTCGCACCGGCGCGACAGAATAACAACTCACCAAGTGCTTCGGCATCGCCGCAGAGATATGCCGATCCGCCTCGCCCTGCCTCGCCATGCGATTCATCTTCCGCTGGCTAAGCTTGGCCTGCCGCTCGGCCTTGGACCGGGCCGTCTCGTCCTGGACGCCGTCCTCACGGCGGTTGACGGCCGCGACTGAGCGAGCACGGCTGCGCGACCGGAGGCGCTCCTTGGGGGTGGCGGCGGTGGAATCGACGTCCATGGCGTCCGGGTCGGCGGTGTCCGCGCGGCTGCGCGTGACAGACCGGCCACGCGACGGTTGCATGACCTGGGCACGAGCGCGGAGGCCGATCTCTTCGGTATCGACGCCCAGCTGGTCGAGATGGTCTTCGAGCTGGGAAAAGGGTTTCTTGAGAGCCTTGCGCGGGATGATGGCGCGGTTCTTGAGCGACTTCCGCATCTTGGCTTCGTTACGGATCAGCTTGTGCTTCTCGCGTATATACTCGGCCTTTTGTAGGACCTCCTCCTCCGACTCGTCGCCAATGTCCTCGTCCGACTCGTAGAAGCCCTCTTTTTCTAGCCTCTCTTCCTCTTCCTCGAGTGCCGCCAGCTTGGCGTCGATGTCTGGGTCGACATAGTCGTAGACATTCTTGCCGTCGTAGATTTCGGGGATCTTGTCGTACCTCCACGACGGGTCGGCCAAGATGTAGTCTTTTCTTAGGTCGACATTGAAGACACCAGCACCGCCATTGGCTTCCTCGATGTCTCTTGCCAGAATCCTCCTCTCCGGGTCGTTCTTATCGTACTTCTTGAGGCCCTTGACTGCGTCGGGAATAAATGCTTCCCTAGTGACGCCGCCCATCGGCTGGGCAACGTGGATACGGGCCATGACCTCAGTGAGACGAGAACCGATGGAGCCGTTGCTTCCGGTACCAGCCTTGAGCTTCTGAGATACCCGCTCAGCGAGTAGCCGCTCGCAGACGTGGTTCTTCACTTCCTGCACACCATCTTGCGTGGCACAAGAAGCACGCAGTAGCTCCACCTCGCCTGACTTCGTCAGGTCTTGCAGCTCCGCTTGCATCTCTGGCTCCAGGTCCTCGAAGGTCTTGATATCCATCTTATTTAACACAACAAACACCATCTTGTTGGCGAAGAGCGGCTTGATCGACTTGAAGAGGTTGCATTGGGCTTTTAATGAATAGCCACATTGTTCGCTACACTATGTTAGATTTCCGTGTGGGTTGCAACGCAGCTGACGTCGTACCTAATGTCTATGAAGAAGAGGACTGCCGCTCTGAGATG
Source organism: Madurella mycetomatis (assembly GCA_022530565.1). NCBI lineage: Eukaryota > Fungi > Ascomycota > Sordariomycetes > Sordariales > Madurella > Madurella mycetomatis. The sequence continues at coordinate 3,895,986 of JAJTVB010000003.1, read as the reverse complement.
AGCCAGAGCTGTGACACTCTGCATTTCGATTGTGTTCATCTCTTCCAACGGGTGGTCCAAACTGGTTGGGGTTAGCCTCGAAAAGAAGTACAGGATGCGGACCTAGAGTCTAGAAGTTCTCTATGTTCGGTGTCCACACTAGGTGTTGGCGTGTACGTACATTCCCGGGGTATCTATTACTTGGTATCGAAGATCTAGCGTTTGATGGATTAGCTATCGAGGGCTGGGTTTCAAGTATACCATTTCGCGTAACCTACATTTGTAGTCAAGGTGACCAACAAACTATCACCCCCTATGTCAGTGGATCTGTCTATCTCGGGTTCCATAGAATGTGCTCCTCGGCATTGCATACCAAACTCTTTGTTGTCTGTTTGGCGTTAGCGGCCATCAACTCTAGATACTAAGCATTGTCACTCACAAAAGCATAGGGCTCGACAGGAGTATCGGCCCGCGTCACTGAGCGGACGAAGGAGCTCTTTCCGACATTCGGGAAGCCAGCAACAAGGAGCGTGCGTGTAGTAGGGTTGATATCGGGTAGCCTAGCCAAGTGCTGCCGGACCTGGTCGAGGTACTGGAGAGGGTCCTTTAACCGCTTGATAAGCGTCGCCATACCTACGAGCCCGGGGTCAGCACTTCCTCCGGATCGTATGGATAACGCAAAGGATTTAGGAATTACTTACGCCCCAGAGCGGCTCTCTTGAGCTGTTTGCACTGAAACAAGCTTTGCGAATACTATTAACGACGGAATCAGTGGCCTGTGTCCGAACAATATACAGCCGCGTCCATATTAGTTTACCTTCAACAGACGGACATAGTCTCGGGAAATGGTCTCGATTAGGTGCTTGGCCGTCGAGACCTGGCCGAGGGCAACCTTGAAGTGGTCGGCATCTGGACGCAACTATCGTCAGTATTGCCCAGTGTCGTCCCCCCACGCATCCGACATCTCTAGAGAAGCGCGCCGGCTCACCATATAAAATGTTCATTAGGTCGCGGTGGAACGGGTGCTGATCCGTGAGAACAGGAAAGCTTGAAACTATTTGGCCGAATTTCTCGCTGCATGTCTCCTGGGTAAATCTAAATGTCGCTGATTAGCGCTTTTCCTTTCGAGGCTATATTTGCCACGTATCCGGATGGTATTTGAAGTCAAGAAGCTTCGGAACTCGATTCGGAGTGCGGAATACTGACTTGACCTTGCGGGTGTAGAACGCTCGGATTCTGCTAACTGTGCGTTTCGCATTTAGCAGCCGATCAGAGCTAAAGCTCAATGTTCTCCTCAGAGCACTCACTCTTGAATCCAGCGCGGACTTTGTTGAAGTTCCCAGTCAGCCACCATATCGCCACGTTTTCGCACCAAGATACGCACTCTGGGTCGGCAATCGCCTTTGCGTCCGCCTGCGGTTCTGTCAGTTCTTCTTGCCTCGCAGTTCCCGGATCGGCGGATCAACTCACGAGAGGACGATATCAATGAATTCCTGTGCTCTTCGCAAAATGTCAGCCTCCCCACAACATTAATTAAATTGGCATCAATTTAAATCCTTACGTCGGCACAGGCGCGATATCCTTCCACGTCATGACGGGCAACTAATGAGGTGCCGTCCGGACCTGTTGGACAGGATGTTGAATGTATCGGATAGGGAAGGCCTAGCGGGGGCGGTTGTCGATACGGCCGATCTCAAAGGCGTCTCGAAATAATTTTTTGCTATCGCACCAATTCTTTGCTTGTCGATAAGATAAGGAAGGCGGTGTGCGGATACCAAAAGCTCCCGTGGGGATTAAAGTGGAGCAAGCCCCAAGTACGGAGGTTTAACTCGCAAGCTGGGAAAAAACCCAAAATTTTGTAATCCACACACGCCCTGGTAGAATTAACCAACTATATTAATTGCATTCCCCCAACTAACCAATAAATTCTGCCTGCTATTATATAAAAAGAGCAAAATCTTTCTCGCACCGCCACGGCCTTCTATTCTACACTCGCTTCCAAATCCAATTGCATCCGTTCAAGCTCGCCATTCCGCTTGGTACCGATCGCGACCGTGCTTCTCATTCTTGGCGCTAATACATTATCGTGTACCTTCCCTACGTTCATTCAATTAGCTCGAACCAATTCGATTCCTTATAGCTATGTCGCCCGCTCTCGATGCATTTACCTGGAAGGGGAGCTGTTAGAAGTGAGTGCTGGATCCTTATAGCTGGAGCACCTGTCAACAGGTGCCAGATTACCTAAGCGCTTAGGATCAGCTCCTTGCTAGGGCGCAATCTAGATAGATATGCCATCGATCAATTGAATTAAGCTTTATGGATCGTACGTTGCGTGCGCCTATAGTATTTGAACCCAATTTGCCTAAAGTATACTACCGACTATAGTTCTAATAGGAGCCGCTAGAGTTGATAGAGTCCAATTATAAGGAGTGTAGTAACGAGCTCGAGTATATAGCCTAGCTATTAGCTGCTTATTCTATCGAGTTTTAGTAGGGTGAATAGCATTATAAGACTATCTACTATAGAGATCGCGCCCGAGTAGGGAGCTGGGAAAGCTGATCCTAGGCGCTTAGGTAATCTGGCGCCTGTTGACGGCTCCCACTAGGTGTACAGGTCTATGCGCTTATATAAGCCCAAAATGCATCTAATGCAGCCCTTTTTTGCGCTCCCTTTTCTACTATAGCTAAATGTATTGCCAACATTACAACCATTACTTGTACGGGTACTTTTATAGGTGCCTATAGGCTTTCCATATATACATGCATTAACTATATGCTAAGAGCCTCTTTTTCTTGAGAACTTCCACTCGCACTGGCGCTTAATATGTGATGGGGCTCCACTTTACCTTCTAGAGCCTAACGAAAAGTAGGCTCCCAGCGCCAAGTACGAAGCGGGAGCCTAGTGAATTCGAGGTCGTTGAGGCGATGCAGGCAACGCGGACTAAGCGGCCAAGCCGGTGTATAGCCTGCGGTGAAATTGGCTATATACGGACCTCTCAGGTATGCCCAAAGCGTTACTTAGGTATTGTATGGATTGATTGAACAGTGTTGGCAATACATTAGCTGTAGTAGTAGAAAAGGAGGGGCAAAAGAGGGCTGCATTAGATGCATTTTAGGCTTATATAAGCGCACAGACCTGTGCACCTAGTGGGAGCCGACCTGTGCACCTAGTGGGAGCCCCTGTTGACAGGTGCTCCAGCTGCAAGGATCCAGCGCTCACTTCTAACAGGTAGTAATCTCGAGGTCATTTTAGCATTTATCGCGGTCGGGCTCCCTTATCTCTAGCGGCTTCCCCTCCCAAGTAGAAGTAGCGACTATAATAACAAAAATTCGAGTTCCGCAGCTATAGACGCAACAGACAGCAGGTTAGTACTACAACTGAAAATGCTAGTACAAGCAAAATGTACCTAATGGAGGTATGGCGTTACACTTACTCGCGAGTTTGAACAGATGCGATTAGATCTGAGAGTGCGTGGAGAGGAGCACTGTGGCGCTGTCGAATGAAAAATATTGGTTTAAGAAGAAAGTTGTGGGTGGAGCGATTGCCAACTGGGAAATGAATTTATTGAAGAGTTGGAAAAATTACGGGTGGGGTGTCTGCACTAAAATTTTGGGTTTTTTCCCAGCTTGCGAGTTAAACCTCCGTACTCAAGGTAAGGTGCCCCACCAATTCCCTGACCCCACCATGAAATTCGCCGTGGAGGGGTACTTCTATGTTTTCCTTTTCTTCTCCTGGAGTCAATACCCAGGCTGCTACAGGCAACGGTGATGAGCAGACAGTTAGTGATAGCAGGGAACAGAGGGAGCGGGCTGTGACCGCTGTACTGTGCTTTGATTAAGCGCATGAGTTGCATGTTAGCAGCTTCACAAAACTAGTCTGTGGTTTCTACTTTGGGCCGATTCATTGATTATCAAATGCTCGAGAGAGCGGCTGAAGTTAGTTAGTCCCATTCCATCAGACCAGCTGTAGCAGAGACTAGCACACTATGCTTCTAAGTAAATATTGATATGGTACTTCCGCTTGAACTAATTCTCCTAAAAAGGGGTTTTTGGGGACAACCCTGATAATTCGCAGACCTGAGCACACCGATGAGCAGCTGATACCAGGAGTAAAGCGCGGTTAGTTTTGAGGGCAAGCAAAAAGAAAGACCTACCATGTCATGCCACCCGCCTCCCCCAAACTGAGCCTTACTCTCTCCGACATGCTTGAACCCAGAGCGCTCATAGTATGAGACGAGATGCTGCAGAAAGAAAGCCAGTCAGTCAGTCATCACAGCTAGAGACTTTTTCTCGGCCCTGAAAACATACATCCCGGCAGATCAACGCCACCTTTTCGGCCAAATCAGAATTTTTCATCTGCTGTAGATATGCTTTCACAATCATCTTGCCTACTCCGCAGCCGTGCAAACGGGGTAGCACGGCGAGCGAATGTACCGCCACGGTACGGCCGCTCTCTTGGTGGCCGACGTCGGCACATCGGCCCCCCCGGTTGCGCCAATCCTTGGGATAGTCCATATCGGCGTCTGTGACAATATCTCCCCGGCAGCGCGTCGCCACGATGTGTGCGAGCAGAACGCTCACGGCGCCGTCGGCGCGGTCCGTCTCGACGGGCTTGGCGTGCCTGAGTGTTTCAATGTCCCATCCTTTGGCCTGTGATGGCACGACGGTGCAGAAGACGCCTAAGCTGAGTTCGGGGCAGGCAGTGAGGCGGTATGCGAACTATGAGGACATTGCGATGTGTTAATTTTGGGTGCTTGCACGATGCCTAAAGAATGGGGTTTGCATGCCTTTTCGGGGGATGCCCGGTGCTGGGGGGGGAAAGCTGCGTTCTCCAAGGCAACGCATGAGTCGCAGTCCGAGATGGTCAGTGGTCTGATGTTTGGCAAGAACGGGAACGGGAGGGCCTTCTGGAGGCGGGTTTCTGGGCTGTCTTTGGCGGCTCGCCTTTTCTGGCTCAGCATCTTCTGTAACGTGGCGAAGTCACTGTCAACATCCGAGGACTCATCGATAGCTTGGTCGTGCTCTTGGGTACGATGTGTACTCGAATCCTCCCATGGGTTGTTCTCAAGGCCTGCCATTGCCAGGTGCCGTGTTGTCCGCTGCGGCTATACTGGGGTCTGCAGCGGTTTGCGTCGCCAAGTCGCAGTGCAGCGGGCAGGCCCAGCCAGAGTTTTGTCGAACCTGCGAGGCCCGGCCGCTAAGTACGTAGCAGGCTGGCCGTTGCGTCCAAGGGGACCCGAAAGAGCTATTGCGAAGGAAACCTAGCGAGCTACAACAGCCGTAGCCAATAGGGAACTCCAAGCCCTAGCCTTACTCGAAAGGAATGAACGGCCTGACTCTTTCGTATAGTGGAGTGTATCAGATGGCGCTGCGCGGCAAGCTTCCTGCTGCGTGATGATCAGAAAGAGGTGGTACGCTAGACCGGGAGAGCTTGGGCAACGAAGACACGGAGCTGGAGCGTGCGATCTGCTTGGTTTGCGATTGGCGATAGGCTTTGCGGCCGCTTGATGTCACCGCAGAACCGGGATGCTAGAGGCTGATGGGTCCAAAAAAGACGGAAGGCCCTAATTCCTAGCCGTGCTGCATGTCTCACCAAGTTGGGAAACACTAAGGCAGGTTCGTAAGCCACGCGTGCGGCTATCGATGCCCAAAGCGATTGGCGAACTGTCGCAACCCAAGTTCGCTATCTAGATTTTTCAACTTATATGGAAAGAGAATAGGAGTCGGGGCACGAACGAACAACGTTGGCCTTCCTCCGAGCGATATCGTGACAGATGGTCAAAATGAAAGCGAGCCGGCTCTCCTGGGATAGTAGGTAGCGCATCCCCAACCCAATCGAAGAGAAAAAGAGGGAAACGCTAAAAAAAAGAGAAGGGAATAAATGGGACAAGAATACATCAACACTGTCTGTGTAACCCTTGGGAGTTATCATAGATCTACCCAATATTACCCAAGAAGGTGTGTCGATAGACGGCGGGGCAAGTCGATTGCACTAGCTCATTTGACGTCATCTGCCAAATCATAACTTAGGGGGTTACAGCCAGGTGCTTGTCACTCGCTGACTCCTTAATCAGAACATCAATAGTAAACGAGTCCAAAAGAGCGAATTAAGAGCTTGGTTGAACGGAAAGTGATAGCGGAAATGTGCAGCAACAATCATCTGAAACTAGAAGATCATCGATACACCTGGTTGGGATATGTGGATGCTAAGAGCCGCTGAGTGATTATATTAGCGGGGCGGGATATCACGCTCGTTTTGCACTGTACAGTACAGCACAACATCAATGCCCGAGCTTAGCCGCACTTCGGGCTTGACGACTGTCACGTCGCAACTCCGATTATTGCTCTTCCAATCGCCCATCCTGGGCCATATCCATCGTCACCGGCTTTGCGGTAAGACCAGAGAGTCGGATATAGAGCTTAAGCCACCATGCAACCAAAGCCCAAGTTGCCCCTCCTTTTACCTTATCTTATCAGACTTGAGCTAGACAGCCCTCGAGCAGCTCCTGCCCTAATCGCTCGCCTTGTACTTTGCCCGGTATGCCTCCGTCTTCCTGATGTTCTCCTCCGACGTGAAACCCTTCATGCCCTCAATTATGTCGTCTAGGGTGAGGATCGCAAAGATCGGGAGGCCATATTCTTTTCTGAGTTCGCCAATGGCGCTTGGCATGGGCTTGTTATCGTCACCGTCGGCCGATGGTAGCTTCTCCATGCGATCGAGCGCAACCACAATGCCGGCCACCACGCCGCCCTCCTTCTGGATTTTTGCGATGGCCTCACGCTTGGCTGTGCCAGCCGTGATGACGTCGTCCACGATGAGCACTTTCTTTCCCTTCAGTGGTGCGCCCACAATGTTGCCACCTTCGCCATGATCCTTGGCCTCCTTGCGGTCGAACGAGTAACATGTCTCGCCGTACCGACCTGGGTCTAGCTGGCCCAGCTTAATGGTCGTCGCCGTGGCGAGCGGAATGCCCTTGTAGGCGGGGCCAAAAACGATATCGAAGTCGAGCGCCCCGCTCTGGTGCGCTTCAATGATGGCCTTGGCATAGGCGGTCGCGATCGACTCGAGCAGGTCGGCGCGATAAAAGTCGCCGGCGTTGAAGAAGTACGGTGAGATGCGCTTCGACTTGAGCTCGAAGCTGCCGAACTTGAGCACACCGCCACCAATGGCGGCCTGGAGGAAGTCGGCTTTATAGGGGGCGAGTGATGCCATCTCCGGCGGTGATGTAGCTTGGCGCTTGGGGAAAGCTCGCGAGGCGACTCGGTGAGTGAGAGTGAGCTGTTTTTGTTGCCCCTCCCGAGGTCGGGGTGCAGATGGACAGGGCCTGTGAAGTATTGGTGGGGCTGTTATGTGGCTCCAAATTCACGGGGCTATCCGCACCCCACCAAGCTCAAGACATCTCTGCTCTTCCGTTCTTCTCCGTACCTTTCTGAAGGTCCAGAAGTCAGAGGCACGCACAGATGTGTGGAGGTAGGGCGGTGGCTCGTCGCCCAAAATGCCCTCCACCAAAGTAATTGGATGTTTGATGTGCTTCCGTCGCACCCCCCATCCAGCCGGGAGAAAATCTCGGACAAAACGTCGGCGATGCAGCTGCAGATCACGTCGAAACAACCGGCTGCACCAACGCATCAACTGATGCTCAGCTGCATATCCTCACGGGCCCTCTCACCGGTTAAAGCACCTCTACCGTGCCGGACTGGGCGATCATTCCGTGCGTTACTGCCATGTTGAGTAGCTGCAAGCTGGGTACGGTGGCTGCAACAGGCCGCTGCAGCAAGGCGACCCCCCAGGGGAGGAGCTGGGCAGGTTCCGTGCCGGTATCGAGGCTGGCTTGGAAAACCTGCGTCTCTGAAGTCGTTGGCATGATCCGAGTTGCGTAGCAACGGCGCAAGGCAAAAGGAAGGAAGCCGCGGCACCCAATCAAGTGACTTGTTCAGAGTTCTGCCTTGCTCCCGTCAAACCAACTTCTCGAACCAGGCTAGGGTCGACCCCGGGAGCTGTTCCGGGTCGTTTTCACCGTCTTTCTCAGGAGTATCTGAGCGCCCTGCCGAGCGCCGGCCGTGATTCGCCGTTCTCCGACTGCTCGCGTTCGATGGAGGCATCATCCAAGCCGCCGCATGTATCCGGCTAGCCCTTCCTGTTCCCCAGCTTACACAGGCTGCTCGACAGCCTTCCAGAGTGTTCCATCCGAGGCGGATCGGGGACGTGTGGCTCAGGTCAGGTAAGACGCGGCATGCAGGTGCAGCCTGCTCTGTGGCACGGTTTGTCGTTAGGATGCCGGTAGAGAAACATATTGGATGTGGAAAACAGGACTTGAGCCCTCAAATACTGTTCCCCACGTCTCCCGCATCCCCTGCAGCGGAGGACGAGCCTCGGAAGGGGGGAGTTTATAGCGGTGGCCAGGCCCAATCAGCATGTTTTAAAGGAGCAGGCATCCCCTGCACCCGTCCGTGAGCTTAGCGGCTCGCTTCGGTTTCCACCCCCGCGAACATCCCTATCACCACCCCGGCCCCTTCGAGCCCCTCGTGCCCCTCCGAAGCTCGTGGCCTTGTCGAACAGAGGCTTCCGTTTCCAACCCCGTCACCGGTCCCGGTTCGCAAAAGGCAAGCCGGGTGAAGTCAAACGCCCTTTCCTTTGTCTGTTCCTTTTATTTCCCCCAACACCATCTCCCTTGACGTATATTCCCATTTCCTCCTCCAACCCCCAAGTGGCCCCGACTCAGCCCCCGTCGTTCGACTTCGATCGCCTCCCAAAATGTGAGTACCACGTGTCGCTTACATTTCTGCCTACCGTACAAACACTCATAGCATCTAGGCGCATCACGCTCAGCATCACGAACTCAGAGCCTCAGGGCGACGACCAGGACCTGCTGTCTCTGGAAGTCTACCCAGAGATGACGATAGAGACGCTGCGGAGCTCCATCCAAGTCGAGACGGGCCACCATCCGAGTGCTCAACACCTCTACCACAATGGACAGCTCGTTAACGACAATTCGAAGACATTGTCGGAGCTCGGGATCACCCACGGAGATATGCTAGCGCTCCACGTCCGCGAGATGCGAGGTAGCACGGCCCTTGCGGCATCGGGCCGCTCCCCGCAGCAAGCCCCACCTCCTCCGCGTGGAGGACGCCCATCAGGCATGGAACAGGACCCCGAGGTGATTCGGCTGCAAGTTCTCGGCGATCCAAACCTCAGAGCGGAGCTTAGGAGAGCACGGCCGGAGCTGGCGGCGGCGTTGGAGGACCCTCAGGGGTTTGCGCAGCTGCTGTACGAGAGCCACGATAGAGAGCGAAGAGAACGTGCGGAGCGCCACCGCCAGATCCAGCTCCTGAATGCCGACCCGTTCGATCCCGAAGCGCAGGCGAAAATCGAGGAGATCATCCGGCAGGAGCGTGTCATGGAAAACCTACAGAGCGCTATGGAGCACAACCCGGAAGGTAATCATGCACCCTGACCCAGTATTACCAGTCAGAGTCGAGCGTTAACCACCCTGCAGTCTTCGGCAACGTCCATATGCTTTACCTCGAGGTCGAAGTCAACGGGTACAAAGTCAAGGCTCTCGTCGACTCGGGTGCGCAAGCAACCATCATGAGTCCTACATGCGCCGAAGCCTGCGGGATCATGCGCCTTGTCGACAAGCGCTTCGCGGGCGTGGCGAGGGGCGTTGGGACCGCCAACATCATCGGTCGTGTGCACTCGGCACCGATCAAGATCGGACCGCTCTTCCTCCCCTGCAGCTTCACCGTCATGGAGGGCAAGCAGGTCGAGCTGCTCCTGGGCCTGGACATGCTCAAGCGCCACCAGGCCTGCCTCGATCTCGCAAAGGACAAGCTCATCATCCAGGGCGTCGAGGTCCCCTTCTTGGGACCCGCCGACATTCCAAAGGAATCGGACGAGGCGTGGCAAAAGGAGCCAACCGTTCCCGGCCCGGCGGGAACCACCATTGGCCAACGCTCTGGCGCCGTGACCGCGCCGAGCGGGTCGGGAGCGGCGGCGCCTTCTTCAGGCGCCACACCTCAAGCGGGCTCGTCAGCCGCGGCGAGCGCTGCGTCGCCGGGACCCCGCTTCCCGAGGGAACATATCGAGCAGCTTATGGCGTTGGGAGCGTCGGAGTACAGGGCGATCCAGGCGCTCGAGGCGACGGGTGGAAATGTCGAGTATGCGGCCAGCCTCATTTTCCAGGACTAATATTTGGCGCTCCTTTAGTTATGGCTTTGCAGAGCGGTTTAAGGACGGTACTGTAGGAGGATTGGGATAGGGTATAAAACGGGCCTTCGGAACGCAGGTAAACAAACTGGCATGGCGCGGGGAGCTATACAAAGTCTACTATGCTTGAAAATCTGGGCAAGTGAATGGTGGATGGGCATAAAACCGGTCTGTAAGTTCTTTTTTTTAGAGGGCAACTCAGGATCATGCAGAGCGGTACCCGGCACAGCGCATAGCTTAGAATTCGACAGACATTTTCGCGAGGTCCTCTGGTGTTTTGGAACCTCTCCCGCATGCCAAGGATAATGCCAACCCATCACCACATTTTCGTTGTCCCTACTCTGTAAACGGACATGGCCCCTTCTTCCTAGACTTCAACGCAACTTATACACGCAAGGTTTCAACAACTTGGCCTCATTGCCCGCATTGTCCTTGTCCTCATCACCTTCAATAAACTTCTTGCCTGCCGGCCGGTCCTTACCTCCCCTCGCTTTAACACCACTGCCGCCCTCAGCGGCCGCGTATTTGCCCTTGACGGCCGGCGCCCCCTTGACAAAGTGCATCCGAACAAACATCTTATTGCTCATATCCACCGCGTTTTCGCCCAGGTCCCTGTTCAGGAGGAACCCCCGTTTCCTAAGCGCCTCGACAAACGCGGAGATGTCCGTGTCCTGCTTGCCGCGGCCGGGCTCGACGCCGTCAACATGGACGGCAAGATCGGCCAGGTTGGCCGCCTCCTCGTCCTCGGCGTCGCGGGCTGTGGACGCTCTGCCTTTCTTGGGAGGAACAGAGGAGACGGCGGCGGCATTCTTTCTGCGGTTCCCTACGCTATGGGCAACGACTGCCCCCTTTTTAGTGCTGCTGCTGCCGCCGGAGGAGGATGAAGAAGGATCGCCGGCGAAGCGGCTTTTGATCTCTGCCACCCAAAGCTCCCCCTTCCAGCGCAGCACGCGGTAGGCCTCCTCGACAAAGTCGGTCCAGTTGGTGCCCATGAGGGCGAGGCAGAAGATGGCCACGTCGACAGAGCCGTCGGCGAGCGGGAGGTTGGCAATGTCGGCGCGAGTGACGAGCGGGGAGCCGCCAGTTTGGAGGTCGAAGCTGTGGATGTCGATATGCAGTTTCGATTTGAAGGGCTGGAGGGCTGACGAGAGTTTGGCGTCGCCGCAGCCTAGGTCGGCGATTGTGGTGGTCCTGGCGTTGGGCGGCTTGGGGAGGGGGAGTTGCGAGGGGAAGATGGGTTGGTTCCGGTTGCGGGGCGGGAAGCGGACTTTGGCGCGGGCTTTGATGTCGGAGATGTAGATGTCTACAGGGTTCTCGGGCCAGACGTCGACTTGGCGTCGGAAGCCTTCGTGGTATTCGGTGAACATCTCTGGGGAGTCTTGGAAGAGCTGGAATGCCTCGGCCGAAGGCCGGGTGTAGAGCGTTTCGTTGAGATGGCGGAAGCGGGCGGAGACAAGCTTTTCTCTCATGGAAGCTTGAAGGGGCGTGAGTTTGGTGGTGGCCGGCGCCAGAGTTGCTGACGGCGGTGTCGCCGTCTCATCTCTGGGTTTCTTATCTCCGTCACGCTTCTTGCTGTCTTTGGACCCAGGGGTGCCGTCTTGCCGTCTTTGTTTCTTTTCCTTCTTTTCGGTTTTTTCTTCCTTCACCAGCTGGATTGCCTCGAGAGCTTGCCCTCCATCGTCGAGGCCATTCCATTCGTCTTCATCCTCCTCAGTTGGCTTGGGTGCCGGCTCTGGCACATCTCTTTTCTCCTTCCTCTTGTCCCTATTCTTATTTCTCTCTTTTTTACTGCCCGACTGGTTCTGCTGCCCTTTGCTCCCCAATTGGCTATTGCTTTGTTTGGCCGCGGGGCTGCTGGGGTCCGCAGAGCTATGCTGTGTCTTTTGGCGCTTGCTCTCCTTCTTGGGTTGTGACTTATCTCCGTTAGCCGGAGCTTTGTGCTCAATGACCCTCTCCCATAGATCTCCAAGGTTTGCTGCCGTTACATTCCCCGTGTTACCGTGTCTCTTGCGCTTCCTGGAGGGTTTGGACGCAGAGGGCGCGGCTGCGGGCGAAGTTTCCGTCTCGACCTTCAGCTTCTCGGCTGAGATACTGAGGCCCTTTACGGGGAACATTGTAGCTAGGCACGCCCAAGGTTGTAAAGGAGAATGCCTGGGCCGTTTAGCACAGTTTTGCTGGCTGAGAGCTCTCTTGGACACAGCTCTAGATTCGATGCGATATCGAGCAGAAAAAATTTAGTGGGGCGGATCGACCGATAAGCGGTGGAGCTTGCCGGGGTATTGGGGTGGGTGGGGTCAGCAGAGGGGCTCGACGTTAGCCGACGACGGACCTTCAGCTGAAAACCTTATCGGCCGATGCCACAGACGTGCTTTTGCTATTTGTTGCGAGGGACTTTACCGGTGCATTGATTGTGAAGTGTCTATATATCCATCTATTTGTAGAGCGGAGCCAAAACGACGCCCGAGCTGCTACCTACGAGTTTTGAATCCCGGTATTTGCTCGAGGGTTCTTTGCTCTGAGCGTGTCTCACAGAACGTCCGTCCTTTTCGCTGCTTGATATACCCGTTAGGCAAGGTGGATGTGTGAATTGTAGTAGAGCTTGCATGGCGCTTGACGCAGATGGGCCCGTCCGGTGCTTCCCGTAGCCGACTGGGGTTTGCAATGCGACTGACGCCTCAAACTAACTGGCTTGTCTTGGTCCGGCAGTAGGATCCGGTAATGATGACTTGGTGTCATCGTTTATCGGTCCTTTTTGCTCTCCGGGCGCGCAGTTAGCGTGAGAATGCGATGCCAACAAAACCTCAGCCTACCTCGGCTCAATTTACGTCAGGCGTTTTCCAGAGATCAAAAGGCTTTGGGCCGGCTGTGTCCTGCATAGTATTGTCACAGTTGCATTGAACAAGGTGGAATCATTCGACTCAGCTGCGAGTGAGTCTCCAAGCATGGAAGATGCGCGGAAGTTTCCAAGCGCGGGAGCCTCCAACACCATCTCATTCTCTGATCGACGAGGCATTGGAACCCTCCGTTACAACTCCAGCAACTGCCATGTGTTGCGGTGCCCCGTAGCACTGCGCGACGCCGCAGTGGTGCAGTCCGTTGATGCTCGCGAGGGCTCGGAGTGCACTCGGCCAGTTCGACCCGCTCCAGAGAAACGCAACGGCGATCCTGGGGATTCCTGGTCGATTCTGCGGGTGCCCCACACCATTGTCTGGTTGAGGCCCGCAGGTTCCCCCGTGCGCCGCCCGACGGCAGCATCGGCAGTGACGGGAGCGCCTCCGAGCCGGACCTCGTGGACACGGATTTAGGGAGTCTGTCGTCACGGCGGACGGGACGGCATGTCCCAGAGGCTGATGAGGGCGGGGCGAGGTAAAGTAAAGGTGTAGGGGTAGGTGCAAATTCACCTTAAGGAGCAGTGTTGTAATATACCGTAATGCACGTAGAGTATAACGGTGCGGGCAGCACTGCATGCACTGACCCGCCTTGATTCAGCCCCCGGCCAAACAACGCCTCTTCTGGGCATCCAACGCGGACAGGCTCTTCAGCCCAGGCCCCGCACCGTTCTAGCCCCTGAATCAACCCTTCTAGTGTGTGTACCCTCTGGCCGTTGCGCGCCAAGTCCACTTCACAGCAATCTGCACATTCGCTTTGGGAGGTGGTCCCACGCTGCAATGCGACTTCGTTTGTTCGCCCTCCCTGACTTCACTCCTTGGCGCCAGCGCCAGCCTCCGCGTGCGGTTGCGGGCGGTCCATCTGTCCTCACGCAGCGCTCTTCTGCTACGATCGGGCCGTGATGCTATCGTCGGGCGCCACCGCGGCTCGGAAATCTTGTTGTAGTGGTCGGTAGCCCGCCCTGCCCCTCACAGCGGCATTGATCAATGAGATTGCGCCTGGCAGGGCCCCGTAGAGAGAGCTCTTGCTGTGAAAGAGGCGGTCGGCGACAACCGAACCTAAGTAAATCGCGACGAAACCGGCTTCCACTTGCGATTGCTACAGCCAAACTTAGGCTCGCCTGCAGGAACTCATTCTTGGCTGCTTCGACCGGCAATGACGCTCAGCTAAGGCGCTCGTTGTTACGCTCTTTATGCACTAGGGCCGAGTTCGAATATGAAGCTGGCGTTCCCCGGAGCTAAAGACAAAAAGACCTCGTTACACCGACTTGTCTCAGTCGCATCCGCCGAGGTACATCATATACTAGCATCCGACCCGTTGTCCCCTTTCCTGTGCGCAGCGGCCGAGATTTATTGCCCACCTTCTGCCCGCCGCTAGCACCCGAGTCTTGGCCCGATCGAACGGCAGTCCCTCCTGAACCTCCGCTCATGATATCACCCCTCCGCGCCCTCTTGGTGGTCGTGTGAGCGTTTCTTGTTTGTTCTTCCGCTCGACGCTGGCGGAACAGCTCTGAGATCCTTTAGCCTTTCGGCGCGGACCACAGCACACGGCACATCGGCTTCTTCCCTCGCGATCATGGCTTCCGTCGAACCCGCCTCAGGTAGCGACCCTCATCAGGGGTCCCAGGCGCTGCCTTCTTCGCACTCGCCGTCTGGCGGCAACGAAGAATCGAACGCGCCTCCACCTCCGCCGCCGCCGCCACCGCCGAAGAAGACGACGGTGAGAAAGAGGACCAAGACCGGCTGTCTGAGTAGGTTTCCAGTCCCGCCGTGCAAATGCTCATTCCCTCTCGAACCTGTCCGCTAACACTGCATCTTCTAGCCTGCCGGAGACGCCGCATCAAGTGTGACGAGGGCAAACCGACGTGCAACAACTGCATCAAATCCAAGAGAGAATGCGAGGGATATAGCAAAAGGCTCACTTTCAAAGAGCCCCTAAGCTCGTTCTCCTCTCACAATTTCTACGGGCATTCTGTCTACCATCGGCAAGTCCAGGAGGCGCTTCTAAACGCCCAGATATCCGCAGCGCAAACCAAGGCAGCATCGTCACAAGGGCCGCTCGCCCCTCTCGCACCGAAGCCCCCATCGATAGACTTTGCTAGTGCGTCATCCAACCCCTTCGGTCAGGGGTATCGGGGGTCTACAAATTCTCAAATACCCAGAGCGCTGCCTGCCTTCAATCCACCGCACCAGTTGCCCAGCCCTCCGCCCGTAGGCCCCGACCCTACCTCTTTTTTTGACCCTAGCCGTTCGCCTCTCCATGGGGAACCATCCGTCCGAGGAGAGTTCTCCGGCAGCTCTGTCGCCGCCCACGACTTCCAGCCTACCCCCAGCCTGGAACATGTCCCTCCCATTATCACCGAACACCAGATTCGCGTATCCGACCCAGGCCAGCATCTGGTATCTCCCGAGAGCGGCGGCGACCAGGTACACCAAATGATGTCGGCCGAGGAGGGATATTGGCAGTCGGACGACGAGGCTTCCATGGCCGATTCAGACGACGAAGCACTTCCGGACCCCCATATCACCCATCTTGAGTCAAACGATCTCGGTGTCCGGGTGGCGAGACGCCTGGAGCTACACCACGATGTGTACGGGGTGCGCATGAGATCGTTCGCTGGCTTTGCCGAAGACAACGTCCTCGACACGTACATGCCATCGTCAGCAAGTTCGCCGCTGAACGACTCGCAGACGGCGGCCGTGTTTTGGTATTTCGTCAATGTCACGGGACAGAGCATGTCCTTGTACGAGAGGCATCCGTTCGATCCCACGCCCATGTTCGAGGGCCAACCTGTCCCAAAACATCGCCAACACATATGGACCTGTCAGTAGCCACATTTGACACCTGCTTCCAGAACTACCTAACCGTCCTTGCCAGATACCTTCCCCATTATGGCATTTCACCATCCCGCCCTGATGCAAGCGATGCTCGCGTTGGGTAGTTTGCAAATGGCTAAGCTTCAAGGATCGCCGCCCACGGCAGCCATGAAGCATTATCACCTCAGCCTAAGACGGATTGCCAAGAACTACCAGAGCCCCAACAGGCGTGCCCAGCCGGCGACGCTCGCAGCCACGCTCTTGCTTGGCTTCTATGAGGTTTGGAACTCGGACCATGACAAATGGTGCAAACACATGTGGGGAGCCCGCGCCATCCTGAGGGAGATCCCATTCAATCGGTTGACTCGGCAGGTGCTTGCTCTGAGACGGAGCCAAAGGGAGCAGGCGCTTGGCAGCCACCACTGCAACGACCTCTGCTTCGCCACGCACGGTGACTTGAACTTGGACGCAGGTGCGGTTGACACAGAACTGATCTACCAGTTCACTGGCCAAAGGGTCAACTATGATACCTATCCGGGTTATGTCGGCGATGGCCCGCCGCAGCACCCACAGCTCACGGAGCGTGACGTTGAGAGGTTTGAACAGCTGCGGGATCTCTATTGGTGGTACTGTAAGATGGATGTCTACCAGAGCTTCCTTGGCGGGACGCGCCTTTTGTAAGTTGGATGCGATGCGAGTCTCTGCCCAGATGTTTCTTGTTCTTTCACTGACAAGCGCACAGCATGGAGTATGAGTTCTGGACCCAATGCTCGCCTCGGGGTCCGTTCGGAAAGATAGACTCAATGTAAGTGTAACCCTCGTCCATTTCTTCGTATCCGCCGACTCACTCGCATCTCAAGCTACGGGACTTTTGACTGCCTCATGCTACTGCTCGGACGACTGGCAAACTTTGCGTCTCGGGATCTCGGTCGAAAGCGCAAAGCAAGAAGAGCTCAAGCGGCTGCGGGCCCAGGCTCTGGACAGGGGGGACCGCCGGGACAGGGGCAAGGACCGCCGCCGGGTTTTGGTCGCGGGCAGTCGCCTCCTTCATTCCCAGGTCTGATGCCATCGTCGGGCCGCATCACTGTTCCCAGGGGTTTCAGCCCTCCGCGTGAGACGAGCCCCTCGAGTGATTCGGTCGAGGACATTGACCTCGACGTCTCGACCGCCGACGCAATGCGCGAGTGGGAGGAGATCCGACAGGCGTTCGAAATCTTCCGGGCGCGCCTCGGACCGGATTTTGAGCCTATGGGCCCGGACTTTGCGCCACCAGTTGCGACGCCGTTTGGCCCCGCCCTCATGTACCGCACCTACAGCATCGCAGGCATCTGGATGAACTACTACATGGGGCTCATCATTCTGCACAGGGCCCACCCGTCGATGCCACCCGTCGCCGTTATCGCCGCAGGCATGGCGGCGCAGCAGACGGGCCGGTGGGCTAACGAGATCGCGCGCATCGCGGCGGGCTTACACGAGGATACCACGCACGTCGCGGCGGTAAGTACGTTGGTGGGCGCCGCCTTTATAGAGAGTTGTTTTTGTTTGTTTGTGGCTGGCGTACAGGTAATTTCCCCGCATCTCTCCTTTAATATCTCGGCCGTCTTTTTCCACTTGGCTTTTTACTGACTGTATTTCCTTATTTCAGTTCCAAGACCTCCGCCAGCGCCACTGGACCATCCGCCGACTGCGTGACATTGCCCGCCTCACGGGGTGGCAGTCGGCAAGGCAGATTGCGGACGGGTGCGAGACGGGGTGGAACAAGGCGGCCGAGCTTGGCCGCGGCCCGCCGTACCACAGCCCACCGGAGCTGGGCCCACTGTTCCCGGACTCGGTGTGGAACCGGCCGAGGAGGATTGACCGGCGCATTCAGGAGCTCGAGGCGGGTGAGAACCGGCTGGTGTTAGCTAGGTCGGAGCAGGCGCACTACGCGTTGGGGTTGCTTAGTATCGAGAGAGATTTGGATACACTGGATATTGAGGAGGACGAGAATGGGAATCCGAGGGAGCATCTGGATTTGGAGAACTGGCAGGCATAAACGAGACTATACAGGTGCCTTGATACCATAACTGGGGACAGGAATTGTTTTCTTGAATCCGATCCCTGTAGAGACAGTGTAATACGCTTATGTATGAAAGATTCCTATGGAGTGTTCCTCATCAGTGCCGAAGCAGGCTCCCAAGACAGAAGGCAAAACCAGTGGGTGCATATGTCGTAGTTGAAGGGCGCCTCGGCCTATCCAGGTGGCCCGTTACTTCAAATCGCGAGCATTTCTATCACGCCGCCGATGTAAAATGTGCGGAATACCAAGTCGATGCAACTGTTGTCATTCGTTATTCTGCTCTCATTTACCCTTTCTGACCCAGGCGCCTGTACCCCACGTTGTCTAATTCGCTGGCAGTCGCGCAACCACGTCGGCCATCTCCTGGTCCGTGTATATTCTGAAGCCATCCTTGGTGACGCTGGCCAACTGCACGTTTTTGGCATCCAATTTCTCCTCCATGACCTGCTTGAGCGTCTTGAGCACGAGAGTCTCGGCGTCCGCAATGGTGAGGGACTGGGCAGAGGTAAGCAGTTAGCAAGCAAGCAAAAGTAAGCCAAGCACACATCGCGCATCTCAGTAAAGGAGTGCGGCATCCCTCACCTTGTGATACTCATTCTGCAACTCAGCCTGAGCACCCTCGCTGCCGCTCCCGATCGCCTTGGCATCGTACCGGTAGAAAGTCCCCGAGGGCTCGGCATGGTACAGCGAGGGGCCGTCCTCGTCGTATCCCGCAATCAGCAGCGCCACGCCAAAGGGCCGCGACATAATGCTCTCCTCGCCGTCGGCCGACTCACCGAAGCGCAGGGCCAGGTCGCAGATGGCCTGGGTGCAGCTCTCGACGCGCAGGCGCTCGTTGTAGTTGAAGGCGTGCGACTGGCACTCGACGCGCGCGTGTTCCACCATGGAGCGGGCGTCGGCCTGCAGCCCGGACATGGCGCACCCGATGTGCCGGTCGATCTCGACAATCTTCTCGACCGACGACGTCTCCAGGAGGGTCGACGTGACACGCTTCTCGACGCCCAGGATCACACCCTCGGACGTGGCCACGCCGATGGCCGTGCTGCCGAGCTTGATGGCTTCGAGGGAGTACTCGACTTGGAAGAGACGGCCTTCGGGGGAGAAAGTGCTGGTGAGGGGGGTGGGGGTTGTCAGCTTTGGGGAGGGGTTCGCATGTTGAGAAGGTGTGAGGTTCCGTCATGGCGGTAAACCTACTTGATGCCCCGGTCTGGATGTCAAGTGTTAGCTGTCGCGCACACTCTTCGTATACCTGCCATTCGTCCTGCGCTAGCTAGCGAGGGGAATACAATGCCGGAGAGCTTTGGGGCACCCACCATATTCCGATCTTGCCATAAACATCTTGGCGGTGTTTTGCGATCAACGCTTCTTTTGGGTATCTTTGGTTTATTCGCTTTATCTGCCTGTGCTTTGGCAGCTTGCTGCAAGGTGGTGGCAGGATCGTGACGCCGTGGGGTAGGTCGGGTCGTGGTGGAGGGGAAGTTCGTCGAGGTGAGGCTGGCTGCATTGACAAGCTGAAGCTCCAGGCACGCGCAGGTCTACGAAGCTCCCCCACCGCTGCGTCTGGCGGGCAGGCGGCCGTGCTGTGTAACGACCTGGCCTGTAGAGCACCCCTGTCGGTACTTGAGCTAGGTACCGTCAGGGATCAGCGGCCACCCCACACAATTCAGAGTGCGGGCAGCGCGTCGTCGCGCTTTTGTGGGAGCTCCCGCGACTTGGCAGCGTAGACTCCCAGGGGACTGTTAGTTGCTTTGCATCCCACCAAGCGTCCGGCATATTCCACATACGGACCGCCAGGTTCCAACAGATGCCGCCGACGGCACCCACGACTCAGGATTGCCAATGCATACTGGACAACAATGTCGTCGGGCACCACCAGACCGTCAACATACGCAGAAAAGAGAAGCAGCGGCATCGCGGCCGCTGAACGGGCCTCTGCGCGGCCCCGCATGCCGGACAGCTCCTCTAGCTTCAGGACCGATGCCAGCAAGCCATCCGAGCCCAAAATCAGCAGTCGCTATGCCGAGTCGGCGGTGCACAAGCGGTCCATCTCGGGCAATCCGAACGCACGCTCGACAAGCAGGTCCGCCGTCGAGGAGCGCCGCACCGAGAAGGTGCAGGTGACGACGCGCGAAACCCTCATGACCCGGACCATGAGTCCCGAGCGCCGCGGCACGCCATCCGACAAGAGCAGGGCAGCCGACGGCCTCAAGCGGCGCCCGTCTGAACCGCGGCCGAGGGATGCCCGACAGGAGACACCCCTCCCTCAAGGTATGCCCGCCATGCATCCGCCGCCCCTCGGTGCTAAAGCCATAGAAAACAAGATAAACCCGCCCCACAGCCATGGGATCCCGAGGCGTCGCTGCTGCCGCATACGACGGCGCCCCTAGCTTCGCGCATATCGATTCCCCCTCTTGCCTCGTCGGCGCCCCAGACTCTCCAGCCGCGGCCCTTGCACGAGCTATCACCCGATGCCCAGGAGGCTGTCATTATCGAGGACCTCCTGTTCGTTTTCATGGGTTACGAGGGCCAGTATATCCGCTTTGCGAAGGAGTACAATCCGTTTGAGGAACGGGACCGCCTATCGGGACCGACCTGGCGCATCCTGCCGGGCTTGGATCCCAGCCTGCAGGATCTCACTCTCTCCATGCTGCGCATGGCTACCCATTACACAGCCCTCGAGACGTTCGTCGACGTGCAGAGCCGCGAAGAGTTTGGATCCGTCAACCACGCCCTATGCGCCTCGATACGGAAGCTCTTGCAGGAGTACCTGGTTATGATTGCCCAGCTCGAGACGCAGTTCCTCAACGACGACTCGTTTACTCTCCAGGTGCTTAACGTCCACATATTACCGACTAGCCACATGATGTACCAGCTCTACGCCCTGGCGAACGAACTGCTGAAGCGTAACGCCCTGTTGGACGATGAGACGGACGAATCAAGTGACAGCGGCGCCGACGACTTCGACCACATCCTGGAGCAGTTGAGGGAGGGCGGCGATTTGGTACCAGGGAATATGACGGGCAAGAAGATCTGCAAGGGCGGTGTGGTGCTGGGTCTGATCACCAAGCGGCTGGAGTCAATGTCGGGCGATCCGGCCGCACGCGCCCTGCTGACGGCGCTGCTGCGAGACGCAAGCCGTCCGTACATGGCCATGCTGAACGAGTGGCTGCACCACGGAGGCATCAACGACCCACACTCCGAGTTCCTAATCAAAGAGCAGCGGAGTATCCGTCGGGATCGATTGGAACAAGATTACACCGACGAGTACTGGGAGCGGCGATACACGATTAGGGATCATGACGTCCCGCCACAGCTCGAGGGCGTCAAGGGCAAGGTCCTGCTCGCAGGCAAGTACCTGAACGTTGTCAGGGAGTGCGGGGGCGTCGATGTCAGTCTGCAGGTTAGAGACGTGCCGACATCGTTCGACGACACCCGGTTCCTGGAGAATGTCAACAACGCCTACGCGCACGCGAACCAGTCGCTACTGCAGCTACTGCTAACGTCCCACGCGCTGCCGGCGAGGTTGCGGTCGTTGAAGCACTACTTCTTTTTGGACCCCTCTGACTATTTCTCCTATTTCCTCGAGCTCGGCACGTCCGAGCTACGGAAGCCCGTCAAGTCTGTTAATACCGGCAAGCTCCAATCGCTTCTGGACCTTGTACTCCGCCAACCAGGCAGCATAGTCTCCCTGGACCCTTTCAAGGAAGATGTCAAGGTCGAGATGAACGAGATCACCCTCACCAAGTCGCTCCAGCGCGTCGTCAACATCACCGGCATAGAGCAGGGCGAGACGCTCCAGCCGCTGACGGCCAACCAAGCTCCGGAGAGTGACAAGAACGCCAACGGGTTTACGTCTTTACAACTCGACTACGCCGTCCCCTTCCCCGTCTCTCTCGTCATCAGCCGAAAGACAATCTGGCGCTACCAGGCGTTGTTCCGGTACCTATTATCGCTGCGCTATCTCGAATCCCAGTTGTCCACATGCTGGCAGACGCACACGCGGGGGTTCGTATGGCAGCACAAGTCGTCCGCGTCGCGCAGCCTCGAGACCTGGAAACGCCGCGTTTGGACGCTGCGCGCGCGCATGTTGGTATTTGTCCAGCAGCTGCTGTACTTTTGCACCGCTGAGGTGATTGAGCCAAACTGGCAGAGCCTGATGGCGCGGTTGCGCGAGAACGATCAGGAGGGCGGTGCTCCCGTCACCACCTCGGGTATCACCCGCACCGTCGACGAATTAATGCAGGACCACGTAGACTTCCTTGACACTTGTCTAAAGGAGTGCATGCTGACCAACAGCAAACTGTTGAGGGTACGGTCCCCGTCCATTCCCCCATCCCCCATCCCCCTCCCGTTTCCCATTTTCCTCTTCTATGCTAACGACAATGGCAGATCCACTCCAAGCTAATGCAAACCTGCACAATATTTGCGACATACACAAACTGGCTCTCCCGTGAGCTCGAAAAGGCCGACCCGGACCTATCCGGCACCACGAGGCCGCCCAGCATGACCCCTGAGCAATGGAAACATTTCCAGTCCATCCGCTCCCAAAAGAATACCCAACAGCCGAGTCAGGACCCCAACTCCTCGTCGATACATGCCGGAGGAGATGACGGCAGCAAGACAGAAGACGCCCGCATCACGGAACTCTTTGACGTCATCCGCAAGTGGGAGACAAATTTCAGCCGCCATCTGCAGATCCTGCTGGACGCGCTGAACCACTATGCCGCGACCGAGACGGTGGTGTTGTTGAGCCTGTGCGCACGGCTGAGCACGGCGAACCAGGGGACTGAGTATGCGGGGCTGCGAAACGAGGAGGATGGTGTAATTTGATTCCTCTTGCTGACATTTTTTGTTGTGTGGGTAGGCGTACAGGTTTGTTTTGACGAGCACTAGGTTATGATCATGTTATTGTACTAAGTGAGAGATGGTAGTTCAAGCAAGGGGCGGGCAAAAGGGTGGAGTTCTTGACAGATAGTGGCAGAGCACCCTCCCGGACCGCGCATGAGGTTGGATGGGACGGCCTGTTGTGAGGCCAAAACATGAAATACCCAGCCGGCATTGCAAATACTCCTCCAGACATGGTTGTCCGCTCAGAGTTGGAGTGACACGCGCAAAGCACACGCGAGGCAAGCGAGATAAAGGGAGAAAATTCCACATTCTGAGCAATCCAAGGGTATCATCTCGTGTTCCCGTCCAAGTAACCCTGACATGACATACATACATGCCTATCCTGTCAACCTATCAGGATATGGCGTACAGTCTCCCACCTTAATGAAACCCACCCACATCCCTTTTTAGACCTGGATCAAACTAGTACCCATCCCGTCCCATTCCATCCAACTTCTTCAGCCCATCAATCTCCCTGCCGTTTGCACCCCACCACTATCTGACGTCCCGTCTCGTCCCTCATCCTAGCCCGGTCTCATCTCGACTGCCTCCCCTATTCCCCCTTGACTAGCTGTCGCAAAACAATTACCAGCTAAGGGCAAGCGACCTCCATCCCTCACTCACCCACTCTCTCCTCCCCTCCTCCCCTCCTCCCTTCCTCCCTTCCTCCTTCACTTCCACCTCATCCTTCCCACTAGTCGCTCCCTCGCCGCCCGCAAAGATCCAGGTGGTAGTGATTACCTAGTTAGTCAGTTGCAGCCAACCAAACAAGCAACCTAACTCCCTAGACTCTAGGGCCGTAGTCAAGATTTCGGCGAAACCTAAACCCGCTATCTATCACCGCGAAAGGGGCCGGACGACATTCCCAACAGAAAAAAGCAAGAGAATACAGAAAAAAACATATGAGTGGAGATTGACCAACAACGCAATCCCCAGAAGCGGGGCGTGGAGAAAAAGGAAGGAACTAGACAATGAAACAAAAAAGAGGGCAGGAAGCAAACAGGGCCAGGAGAGCGAACGAGAGGGGAGAGAACACTCAATTTGTCCTCGTGAGAGACCGCACCGCACGTGATGGGGTAAGAGAAAACAAGACTTAAATCAAATCAGGTCTCACGTTCAATCGTTACCCATCCAGCCCTCCCTTCCGCCGCTTCCGGTCCGGGTATAAAACCGCTTTATTTTCGAGCATTGCCAAGCTTAAAGGAAATGGAAAAGAAAAGCACTCGGGGGTGGACTAGGTCGTGTACACGTCCAAAAGACAAGGATGAATCTGAGTCTGAGAGGGGTGGTAAAGGAAAAAAAAAATTCTTGTTCATTTTTGTCTTTTTTTTAAAGAGAAAAAAAATCTCCTTGCGTCCAGGCCATGACTGCATGAGGAACCTCCATGATAGAAAGAAGACTGCGTGGGTTAAGCGGGAGCGGGGCATGCATGGCCTGTCCCTCTTACACCACACGCCTTGTCCTCAAAGGAAACCATCGCCATCATCATGTTGAACGTCAGGAAAGCAAAGCAACGAGCAACCGACCAAATGCAAAAGAGCAACTGCTACCAGGGTATTTTACTTTACGCCAGGGGTATATCCAGCCGTAGGGTATTTCTCTTTTTCCTCGCAAGCGACGAGAACGAATCCGTTTCTAAAATCTTGCAAAGCCGAACGATGAGAATCTAACGAAATGGCCCTGGGAGAGGGCCGGGGTATCCTGAATTTGTTGAATGAGACGTGGAGGGGCGCCCGCTGTCGGCGGACTGTCGGGCGTGATGGCGTGGCGTGGCATCGCCCGGCTGCGGAACAGCTAGCTTGTCAATGCCGTTGCCGTAGATGTGGCCTGTAGACCAAGGATTGGTTTCGTCATCGGGCAGATTGACGCCGCTGTCATTCCATGGGTTCCGATCCGCATTGAAGCTGCGGGTCGACTCGATCGAAATGAGCGACGACTTGGACACATTGCTGGACCCTTTGAAGAAGTTGGCAGCCGTTTGCGAGCTGTTCTTCCTGCGGTCCAGGAATGAAGATATTGACGACATGCTGCCGGGTTTACGCAAGCACGCAAGGATGTTGCTCCGCTCGCGAGCAACTTCGTCGCCGAAAGAGGGCTTGGTTGGTGAGTCTGTGGTCACCGGAGCAGGCACGTGCTGGAGTAGCTTCGAGTTGAAGAACAACAGCGAGTCCTCGAAAGTGTCCGATTTGGGCCGAGGGATGGCGCCCTTGACAATCTCGGGCTCGACACCAGCCGTAGCAAGCTGGGTCTGGAGGAATTCCATGGCATCGCGAAGGCCGCCAGCATTGTTGCGCGTGAAGGTCCACAAGAGAGTGACCGTAGGCGAGTCCTTCTCGGTGCGCTCATCGGGATTCTCGTGCACCGTGACTTCGACTTCGTACTGACTCTTCAGCTTTGGCACAATGCTCTGGACAAATTCCGGCGACTCGAGGAATTTGATCAACGGCGATGAGCGCTCCATAACTACTTCGTGCTTGTCCGGAACCATGCCCTGTCGCCTCGTTGTCAGTCACGGTACGTACATAAGATCGACCGCTCTGCAGAGATCTTACCAGGAACTCGTCGACGAACTTGGGCACCAGCCACTGAGGTCCGGTAACTGTTACCTCATCGCTCGCCTGCTCAGTGCTCGGGAAGACGATCTTGCAGTTCCAGGTTCTCTCCAGATCTTCAATCTCGGAGAGCCGAGTGAGGAGCTGGCGATGATAAAGACGGTCGACGCTGACGACTTGGGAGGTGAACTCGGAGTCCTTTTGGGCACGCAGGTTAGCGGCTAGCCATTCAGAGTGTACAGTGCAGTGTCCTCACCGCTCGATCGACCATTTCCAGAATCTCACTCTTCACAAGCTCAAGATTCTGGGCATTGCGTGCCGGGGTACGGCAGATGACATTGTCGACCCGACTATCATCGTCCTCTCGGCCCATGCCGCCTTTTCCGTCTTAGCAAATCAGCAACACCGAGGGCAAAGGTTCGAGGACTTACCGCGATCCATGGCATTAGAAAACTTAACAAAGACCGAGTGCTTCTTCATGATTCGCTGGATGTGCTGCCCACCGATGCCAATGATGCGCTTGTGGTACTGGTCAGGGACGTGAAATGAGATAGACGCCGGCATTTCCTGTTCCACCAGGGTCAAGCCCTGCTTCAGGGAATCATAGGTCTGACCGATGACTTCAATATTGAAGTTGTACTCCCCAAACGTATCGAACATGATCTGGACGCTGCTCTGGCCCATGATCTTGTTGATCTTGCCGTTCTTCTTCCCGCTCACGAACTCCTTGTGCTCGTTGGCAAGCTCGATCCTAACACGGATCTGATACGGGGCGTGGGCAGCAAACTTGATCTGTGAGATAACCATCAATGCAGCCTTGACGGACTCATCGGAACCGGTGATAGTGAACGACTGTCTGTCAAATGTGACGTCGGCGTCCGAGTTGGCGCAGATGTCGCCAAGCATCGTTCTAATATCATGATTACTCGGCTGGCGAGTGTCGGGCTGCATAAAGATCCACGACGCCGTATAGAACTGGCCAACCTAGATTCAGGGTCAGTCGCCTCCTCGTGCACACATTGGAAAGGGACACCGTACCAAGGCCATGAGCTCCCGAATGGAGCGCTCCACATGCAGGTTCTCGACAGCTTGGACGCGCACAGGGCCGTGCCTGGACCCGAGCGGCGGAAACATGATGAAGGTGCCGTTAGCCTCAATAATCTTGCGCACCTTGTCCATTCGGCTGAGGAGGATGCTGTCAATCTTGGCAGGGGGCACCGTGACGTCCTTGGCGAAGATTCTCATACGGGTGAGAAGCTCGTGGATCCGGAGCTTCGCCTGCTCGATGGCCTGGGGTGTCTCGCCCGTGATCAAGATATCGCTGGCCTCCCGACGCGTAGCATTCGGCGGGCAGTAGCCGTAGCACTGGGAAAATGGCGGTGGAAAGTAGATGGCCGTGTTGGTCATGGATTCAATGAGCTTGATGTTCTTGCGGTTACGGCCGCACAAGACTTGGTGCAGAGACGGGTCGAATTTCACGGCATCGACCACTCTCCCCAGCTACATTCATGGTTAGCTTGTGCCGTTTGGACTGGGACAAGCCGGAACGGGCGTACCAGTTGGTCAATGTGGATGAGCACCCGCGTTTTGGCGTGCTCAGACGACATTACGTCGCCGTAGATGGCGACTCGCCATCGCTGATCCCTCCGCAGCTCCACATCGCCATTCAGACCGCCCACCAGCGGGGTCAGTTTGGGGCCGAGTAGGAAGATGTCGACCCCGCAAAAACCCGAGGTATGGTCTAGGAAGTCTGTCACCGACTTCTTCAGGACGCCCTCGGAAAGATTGGCAACCAGATGGCCATCCACAACAACCGTGGTGCAACGCTGTAAGACGCGGGGACTTTAGCACAGGCGTGGGGGGAGGCGGGCACTGGACGAGGGAACCTACCAATGAGAGCGGCGTCTGGTTCAAAATGGTCTCGCGGGTCTGGTAGACGACGTCGGGCATGCCGGACAGGCAGACAGTGGTGACCAGGCCGCGGACATTTTTTGGCGTTGTCGAGATAACATGGGCTTCGATGGGCAGCGGGTTCGCGGTGATGTCCCTGCAGAGCTGACGCAGCTGGGCGAGATTGTTGGCGTGCACCGGCAGCTCGTGGACGGGGACATCGTCGGGGGCCTCCTCGGGATGGGTCCATCGGAGCACGGCGTCGGTGGTTGCGTGAAGGATGTCTTCGGTGTTGGGTCCGGCAAGGTCGGAGGCGAAAGGGATGTTGAACGAGTAGTGGATCGGCCCGTCAGGCACCTGGGGCGCGGGGACTGGAGGGGGACCCTGGGCCGTTACGTCTCGACGAGCGTTGATCGCTGCCTGCATGCCCACGTTTGCCCGTGACATGCTGAAATTGGCCGGGCTCATCCGCTCGGGCCAGTGCCGTATGTTTGTTAGCTTATTCATGGTGACTCGACTTGTCTCGTCGTTTGCCCTGCGATGTCCTGGCTGTCGGCTAGTTTGGGGTCAAGGAGGGCGAGTCCACGGGGCAGACGGAAGTACGGGTGGAGGAGCGAGGGCGGCGGCGACGGCGGAGGCGGCGGCGGCGTGTGTCGGACGGACGAGGCAATTGGGGCTAAATGAGGGACTGAAGGAGAGAGACGTCAGGGCCGTGCCGCGGGAACCAGGGCGGCCGGCAGAAGGAAAAAAAGAAGAGAAAACAGAAAAAAGAAATGGAAAATGGGTATCTCAAAGGGGAGAGGGAAAAACGAAGACGAGGGAAACTGTCGTGTGCTCTTCCTTCCTGCGATCTACAGATTTCGGGGAGGGGAAAGGGGAAGAAGAGTGTGGAGGAGGAAATATGGTGACCTGAGGGATTGGTGGATGGAAGCTGATAGACCGCGAGGTTCAGTGGACAAAGTGGGCCGCCCGTTGCGATTCGAGTGGGCGAGCAGGCCGCTTGGTCCGTGCTGCCTGCTTGGCTGGGGGTGGTGCAGTGCTAGCATCTGGCAGGTGGAACCGAACCGTCGAAAGCAGCAAAGCACACACCACGCATCGCATTTGTTGGGGGCCACAATGGGCCGTAGATGATCGAGGTAGGTAACTGTCATACGGACACATAGATCTCGTCTGCTTTTTGTTGAAGGCATTTAGAAACATACCGTCAGTGTCATCTGCACAGAACACCGATAGCAAGGCAATGGCTGGCAGAGGCTGGACTTGGTCAGGAGAACTTCCAGTTGCTGCATGCACGAGCCGCGCCGCCGCAGGGGGGAGCCACACAACGTCACAGCAGATGGCCCCACTACCAGCTCACGACCCGGGCCCCCAGTCTTGCGATGCGTCCGGGCGTCCAAGCTTTCCGAACGAGTGTCGACGGATGGTTTTTCAGGCCCGTGACGGTCTAGTTGGGATACGGCTCGAAGATCGGCCGTGCGCGGTTCGATCCGGTGCCATCGACCCGGAATTTTGTCCAGAACGTGTCCGTGTCTACCGCCGATCCGCCCTCTGCTCTCTCGCAGTCGTGCTCAGCTGCGTCCTCGAGACAGCAATGCCAGGGGCAAACGCCGAGTAGAGCGAGCGAGATGAATTATGTAGGACATTCCGTGGCATCCGCAGTAGGAATGCACACCCACCCACGCCTCCCTGGGGCCCCCCTCCCCCAAAGCAAAAGATACAACACGAATCGGGGATTGCCCAGAACAGCACTTCGGTTCTCCGTATGGAGCAGAATAACCAGCCATGAAATCAAATCGGCAGAACCGTCCCTCCTGCCTTCTGTTAGTACCATTGCCGAGTCCATTTAGCTCTTGCCGGGTTTAGACACATTTTCGGCCTATTCATAGTTTCCCTCGAGGTTGACCTTCGGCTTGCAGTTGGGAAATGCGCAATCGCCCGCCAAGGGGGTGTGGGAACATCAAAGTCCTTCTGATTCCCACCAATCAATCAGCGTGCGGTCCCGGTAACGGCTGGCATCGTCAGCCGACGACTCGTAATGGCCCATCCGTAGCTGCGACCAGCACCGCCATTTTGTGCTAAAAACTTCTAGGATACCGAGTCCGTGTCTCGGCGAGGCCTCAAGCTTGGTCGCGTTGCTAGTATGAGTTTCGAGTCAGCAGGAAAGGTGTGTTTCGGGACACTGGGCACTGAAAGCTGGACACTGTAGTGATTATGGAGCCGCTCGGCATAAGGACTCGACGTTTCAAGCAGCAAGGGCGGGTCCACTCGATCGAGGAGATGCCCAGGTGTACGTACACTACCGGTATAATGTACGGTACTGTACAAGGATGGGGAAGAGGGAGCTTTGGCCAGCGCTTATGGTCATCAACACCCCCACATCGATCCTAAAGGCTGACGATGCGACCGACGATCAGGAAACGTTCTAGGAAAGACCTCCATGCCTTTGCTGCCAGACTAACGCACGTACTACCGCAGCAGGACGCAGTACCTAATATGTACAATATGTAGGGACTTGATTAGGAGCGTTCCGTACAGCCTCCAGGTCCCGTGCCCACTAACTTCCCATCCGTCGAACTAACGTTTCGCTACCTCTTGCTTTGGCCCCTGCTTGCTATTAAGTCTTCACAATTCGAGTGTACGCCAGATCGACCAAGAGTGCCCGGCAGCGCTAACACATTCCACATAGAACCGCTACGCGAAGCGGCTAAATCCCAATGCAAACAAAGTCTGGGGTTTGCCCCACGTTTCCATCGCTGCACAGTTCGTCCAGGACATATCAACCGAGCCGACTCGAACGGATGCCAGCCTATAGGCTGGATATTACCGATGGGGTGTCTCCAGTTCTCCATCATTGATCGCCAAAGATAGTATTACAATTCCATATAGTCAAACAACCCCAATTTTCATTTCCAGCTCGTCCTTTCTGTTTACTTAGTAATCCCCTGATATCCCATCCCGACTAGATAGACGGTCCATCTGCCCACCCACCAGCCAATTAAAGTAACTTTGCCATGCCATGCCCAGGAATCAAAGCAATAAAATCCTATCAGAGAGAACCTAGATCCGATCACCCACCAATTTTCCCCTTAACCCCGTATGACTTCCTAGTAGGTACTCCAGGAGAAGGAACAGAACAAAGAGAAGGTGCAAGAGAACACACTATAGTAGTTTAGATACTGCCCGACGCTGGGCTCGGCATCAATACCATTCCCCGCCTCCGCCTCCCCTAGTCTGGCTAACGCATCTCTCGATAGCCCCCATCCCTGGGCACCCGGTCCAGAAACACCACCTCTCCATCGTCTTCCCTACCCATAGGCGGTGGCGGCCGTCGGTAATACCTCTCCCCCAGCTGATTCTGGCCCTGGGTAGGGGGATACTCCCTCCTGACCACCTGCGGCACCTCACTGGGTGGGACGACGCTGTACGCCCTAGCACCGCCAGCGCCGCCACCATCCATTTGTGGCGGCGGCGGGGGCATCACCATCTCCCCACCTCTCCTTCCCTCCTGCTGGTCATGATGATACGCCCTTGCCCCAGCTCCATAATCATAGTCATACCTCACCGCCGTCCGGACCGCCTCAGCAGCAGGCCGCACGCTAGCTGATCTTAACGGCGGCGGGGGTGGAGGAGGCGGGTACTCTCTCAGGGCTGCCTGCTCGTAACTGACGGGTACGTGCTCGTAGCGGATACCACCGCCGGCCTCGGCGGGCCGGGCGCTGGCAGCGCGGATGATACTGCCGCCGCCGCCGCCGCCGTAGTAATCCCGGGACGGACCATAGCCAGACGTGCCGCTCTCGTAGCGGGCTGATGATGATTCCGCCACGGCCGGTGGCGGCGGCGGCGGTGGCGGCGGACGGACGCTGGCTGGCCTAGCAAGGTACTCTCTCGAAGGTAGCGGCTCACGCTCGCTAGTGATGGGTCGAGACGGGTGGTACTCGTTTGGGGATGGCGGTAGCATGGGGTTGCTGGTAGCTTCGCGGTAGCCACCGCGATGGCCGGGGACCGCGTATTCCGGCTGCGTGACCACCCGCCGTGTCATTCCGTAGGCGGGTGACGCCGGGCGATAGAGTGGGGTGTCGTCATCGAGCACTTCGGGCCGTCGTGAGATGGCGCGAGGAGGGAGCACGCGCTCATATCGGCGCTCGGGCCCAGAAACGGGACCTCTTGGATCGGAGATGACTTCTTCTCTGACTATCGTGGCTGGGCGGACAGGCTCCAAATATTCGCGACCAAAGGCATCGACGACGATGCGCCGCTTGGGAGGAGGCATCGCGGGGGGCGGGCGCTCGTACATGACTGGGGATTGAGAACGGTCCGGATAAACTGCTGTTGGACGCACACTCATCCTCGACGCCGCGCGGATGTCACGATAGTAAGTAGCTCCGTCTTCATAGGGGCCCGCCTCGACAACGCGGGGACCAGGCCGTACTGTACGCACCTCCCGAACATACTGCGTGCCGGCCGGCTCCGGTGGCGCGCCATAGTCATCGTAATAGACTCTTTCGTACCTCGGTGAAGTAACGAAGACAGGATCGTCGCCGTGATGAGGGTGATAGTCATCCCCTCTCTCGTAACCCACGACCCGTTCTTGCCTAACAACCCTGGGCTGGTAGCGCTCCTGGTAGCTTTCCTCTTCTGGGATTCGCTGCTCATACCTAGGCTCGTCATCGATGATTTCTACATGCTGTTGCTGCGACCGCCTCTGCCGCTTGTTTGGGCGAGCAGATTGAGGAGATGTCAAGGGGGAGGGAGAACGAGGCTCGGGTTTGATATAGGGCGAGGCGGCGGCTGCTTCAGCGGCGAGCCGTTCAGCCTTCCTCTTCTTCTTCTTGTTCTTCTTTCTTTCAGCTCGTGTGTTACCCTGGGGAGAGCTCTCTGGGCTTGACCCGTTGGAGGGCTGCTTCCTTAGCGCAGCAACCTGGGCAGGAGTCGCTCGTGCGCCGCTAGAATCAGCTGTGGCTAAGTGCGGCTGTCGCGCGATAGCCGGCTGGAAAACATGGGTTGGCTGAGGAGCGAGGGGGGAGAGGTCATGGGCACGAACAAGCGGAGACGGATCGCGGGCTAGAGCCTGGTTGAGCAACCTCTCGTTTACCCGCGCAAGATCCTGCGCACTGCTGGAGTGGCCATTTCCTGTGTTTCCTGACTCCTCCGAACTGCTCTCCAGAGCGCCAGAAGCCAGTGGAACTGGAGGCTGCGCAAACGTCCCCGCAGAAACATCGGCCCCGATAGACAGCCCAGGAACTAGCACCTCTGGCGCTGGGCGCGCTGGTGCGGGCGCTGATGTGTGTGGTTGTTGTTGTTGGTGGTGGTGGTGATGGTGGTGGTGGTGGTGCTGCTGCTGCTGCTGTTGCTGTTGCTGTTGTTGCTGTTGTTGTTGTTGTTGCTGGAAGGGAACGCTGGAAGGCACGGGCTGTGTCGGGAGCGCTGCAGGCTGGGTTTTTTTGGCCAGAACGACAGGCTCCGAATCCAGCTCCGGCTCGTAAGGCGATCCTTCCCGCATCTCTTCGTCTTCAGATTCGGTGGGGAGGCGCGCCGCCATATTAGACTCGGGCGTGTCGTGACGGCTCGAATAGAAGGTGTTATCATCGAACGAGTCGCTCGAAGCTGAGGCGTTAGCAGCTGTGTCGTCAGTAGACCGAGCAGGAGTCGCATGGACCATAGACAAAGCTTTTGCGAAGATGTCGGCAACGTCAAGGTCAGCGAGCTGCTCTGGCGCCTTGTTCGCTGCGCGGCGCTGCTCGATTTGCTCTTTGAGGCCGCGCTCCAGTCGCTGTCGCTTCAGCTGGATCTCTGCCTTGACCAAGTCTTCAGACTTTTCTAAGAGCACAGGATCAATCTCGGGTTTCCCAGCATCAAGCGGTTTCGAGCCGCCAGGAGGGCTCGAGAGTGTTCCCAGGCCCGGAACGCTGGAAGCCATGCTTGCTTGCTGGTTTGCCTGTTGGGTCTGGAGATTATTATTTACTGGGCGGTCGTGGTTTACGGCGCCCTTTGTAGCTGCGGGCTGCGAGGTCGCTGACGCGGCGGAACTGGCAGCCGCCGGTGTGGGAGGCTTCTTGGGACTTCGGGCGGCTTTCCCAAGCAGGTGGGTTGGCTTGATGCGCGGGTGTGAGCCACTGACAACCTCATCGCGAAATCGCAGAAGCTTGTCATACTCGCGAATCTCTCGGATTTCATCCGACGTGAAAGACGCAATCAGACCGGCTTCTGACCCTCCGCCTGGTATCGTGCCCGCCCTTGGCCCCGTTGCAGCCGTCATCCCGACCACAGATGGCAGCGCCATGATGTGTGCTCGCGGAGGCGCACAAGGTGTCGCGTCTTCAACTCGACGTCTCGGCGCGCCAGCAGCCCATCAGACACAGCGCACAGTCGAAAGGATGAGGCAGTAGTATAACATCAAGATACAAAACCGAGGCAGGCTGATGGCGGGTCTCGCCCTGGTGCCAGAAAACCTCTCTCGGCACGGAAGAGAATCGTGGTTGTTCGGAAACAAATGCAGCAAATTCCCAGCCGCTCGGAGTCAAGGTACTTTGCCAAGATGTGGTACGCACGGTCCACATCTCTACCAGACCCATAATTCCATGGTAGCGGTTTCGCCCAGTCATGTTGCGCAGCCAATAATAGGCCCGCTGGGCCCCGGCGTCTCCAACTTTGCTCTCGAGTCCAAGTCAACTCGTTCTAGAAACAAGCAGGAAGGGGCTGTGAAGTGAATGTTCCAATCCGAAGACCACTCGATTCGCTATATTGTTTCTGTGCCCGAGAATCCCAGTGTATGTTGCGTAGTGGGTTCGCTAAGCACAAGCACTTTTGACTTAAACCGTTAGTGATTAGCCACTGCACAACTTAGAGTCTCGCGCTTCCGAAGACGAGGCCACGCTATTATATCTCGATCAACTCGCCCTGTCAGCACGATGGGTGCAGAAACGGTCATCGTCAACGGGGCAACCGCGCCTCGAAAAAAAGTATTTTTCTTGTACGTGTCACGGGGGAATATGCGTGAAGTGACGAGAAGCATTCTAACTTGGTAGTAAATAGCGACATCGACAATTGTCTCTATCCCAAAAGTATGCTGTTCTCCCCTCTCGATGTCTTGGCACTATGCTGGCTGCAAGCATATAACTTAGACGCCAACTAGGTGCAAAGGTACACGACCTCATGGCCGATCTCATCGACAGGTACTTTTCCACACACCTCTCTCTCCCATGGGAGGACGCAGTGCGGCTGCACAAGGAATATTACCAAAACTATGGTTTGGCCATCGAGGGGCTGGTGCGGCACCATCAAATCGACCCTCTAGACTACAACGCCAAGGTCGACGACGCTCTCCCACTTGACGGAATCATCAAGCCACGGCCCGAGCTCAAGAAGTTGCTCGCCGACATCGACAAGAGCAAGGTCAGGCTCTGGCTTCTGACCAACGCCTACGTCAACCACGCCAAGCGCGTCGTCAGGCTGCTTGAAGTAGAGGAGTTCTTCGAGGGCATTACATACTGCGACTACGGGTCCATCCCATTGGTCTGCAAGCCCCACCCGGACATGTATCGCAAGGCGATGTGGGATGCCGGGGTAGAAAAGTTTGAAGACTGCTTCTTCGTTGGTAAGCAGTCGATACCTCGGACCACATCTACTACCGCAATTTCGACATTAACCTGCTTTTGCAGACGACTCCTATCTCAATTGCAAAAAGGCGCAGGAACTTGGATGGACGGTGGCCCACCTTGTCGAGGAAGGCGTCCGCTCTCCCAGAACCCCAGCCTGTCAATGCCAGATACGCACCTTAGAGGACTTACGGACAACCTTCCCGCAGGTCTTTAAACCAGGCAGCTCCGAGACGACCGAAGAATAGAGGGTGTCACTCACATCCTGTAGATATACTCCAGTTAGAACCAGCCTGAACATGGCTGCTAATGATACATGCTAACCCCCAATGAAAGCAACCGCCTAACTCCGCACCGCTGGCTTGCTTTTGCCGCCCTCAGCTGCCCAGAGACTCCACGTAGGGCGATTCATAAGCCCCACGAATGCTATACGAGCAGATGCCCAAACCCCCTAGACCGGGTGCAGCTCACCAAGGTCTCTCTATCCCGCGAACAAGCGCATCCAACCGCTTGAGCACCTCATCCCTCTCCTTAACTGCCTCCAGTCTCTGAACCTCAGCCGCGGCAATCTCCTCCTCCAAATCGCGAATCAT
Source organism: Madurella mycetomatis (assembly GCA_022530565.1). NCBI lineage: Eukaryota > Fungi > Ascomycota > Sordariomycetes > Sordariales > Madurella > Madurella mycetomatis. The sequence goes on along the minus strand of JAJTVB010000003.1, from coordinate 3,860,520 downwards.
CTGTAGCTGGTCGCGCTCGCTGTTATCTAGCCCCGGAAGGGTTGAGATGAGATACTCGATCTGCTGCTCCTTGGTGATGAGGTCGCGGGCGATTTCTAGTTGGCCAGCCTTGAATGTTTCGGGGTCGAGTGTTTCGACTGGTTTGAACGCACATTAGTGGCTTTGGGAGACGCGGGGTTGAGAAGCAGAGTGAGGGAGGAAGAGAACCTTCTTTAGGCTGTTCAGCCTTGAGATCTGGGATCTTGTCTCCTGGCCCGAATGTTTTGAGATCATGGTGGCGTTCGACGTAGTAGAATGCTGCTATGAACATGGTGTAGAGCTAGGGGTTTGTTGGCGGAGGGTTAGCGGGGTCGGCTGGGTTGAAGACGGGGGGGGGGGGGGGGGGGGGGGGTTGCGGTTGAGGGAAGCCGTACCTGGTCCATGGACTCCTGCAGCTGCGTTAATCGGTCGGCCATTTTTACGACGGGTTGTGAGTTCACTGGTGCCACCCGTGTTTATTGCAAAGAGCAATGTGAAGGATAGGCTGAGGTTCTGATGGCTGCAGCAACATCTGGAAATGCTTTGATAAGGCATGTGCCAGGCTGATAAGCGAGCTCTGACCATCTAAATCGCTCCGGCAGGCAAGTGTTTCGCTAACTATTTTTACGTCTGGGCTTCGCAATGTGCCCTGTAAAAGTTTCGACCTTCTAGTTCTACTTTTGCCGACTACCTCGTCGCTCAAGCCCAATGCGCGTCTTCCTCCTCCCCCGATTCTTACCCCGCCGCTTACCGGTATCTCCCTCACTTCAACGCACCTTCTCATCCGCCTCCATCCGGCCAGTCCCCAGTTCCCAACCGCAACAACAACAACAGCAACCCCTCGAGGAACAACCAGACCAACCGTCCCACGGCCAAAATGCCGCCTACAGCCCAACCCCGGCCCTAATCTACCCTTCCCCTCCTTCCCAACACCACACAGACCTCTCCTCCTTCCTCTCCTACGCCACGCGGACGAACCTCGATCCCACCTCAACCTTCTACGTCGGGACGCACTTCGAGTACACCGCCTGCGCCGCCCTCGCCCGCCTCGGCTTCTCTCTTCGCCGCGTCGGCGGTACATCCGACTGCGGTATCGACCTGCTTGGCACGTGGGAGCTCCCGTCGCCCCGCACTCCTCACGCCCCGCAATCCTCTCCCCCCCCGCTCAGGATCCTCGCGCAGTGCAAGGCCGTCCAGCGGCCCGGCCCGCACCTTGTCCGGGAGCTCGAGGGCGCGTTCGCCGGGGCGCCGGCCGGGTGGCGCGGCCGGCGAGGCGCTACGCCCAGGGTGATGGGGGTGCTGGTGACGGAGAAGAGCGCGACAAGGGGCATCCGGGAGGCGCTGGGGCGGAGCCGGTGGCCGATGATGTTCGTGGCGTGCTCGAGAGCGGGTAAGGTGGGACAAGTGCTGTGGAATCGGGGAGCCGAGGTGGAAGGGCTGGAAGGCCTGGGGGTTGGGACAAGGTATACGGGCGAGGGCAGTGAGGTGGTGTTGAGTTGGGAAGGCAAGTATTTGCCGCTCGCACAAGGGGATGGGGAGGCTGTCGTGATGGGCCGAGAGGCTTGAAGGAACTCCGAGTCTAGCCTGGCTAAAAATCTACCGCTAAATGAAGTAGGTCTGGGTCCGGTTTGGGCTGGATGGAGGCCGAGGTTGGGGTTGGGGACCTTGACGCTTGGAGGAGGGCGAGCGGCGGGACAGAGACGGTTGGGGCATACCTTCACGTAAAGCATGCGGACGATGAGGATGATCTCCGTAAGGAATCTACCAAATCCGGTTGATAATGGGTAAGTGGAAGGGAGGATGATGCGGACCTTGGATCTGTGGACACTGACCGCACGAGGAATATTCACATTAGGTGACAGAGCGGCTCGATATGTTAGGGCTCGACCGTCTCGGTTCTATAGTCTTGTTTGGTTCCGTACCCACCGAGTCAACAGCGCTCGAGGGCAACTCCGAGACGTGGCTTTACGTAAATGCCTCCTATTCCGCGAAGAAGAGCCCACTGCCTAGAATGGCGAGGCTGGAAGCTAAATCTACCCAAGAATAAGGCACGGCGAAGGTTAATGCGAATCGCCTGACATGACGGCTTAGATCCCTTGCCGGATAGACAATTGAATAGCAACTCAGTCACCCCAGACCGCCTGCCTAGCCTTGGCGGCTTCCTCTTCTCTCTTGCGCTCGCGCTCCTTCTCCTCCTCGCGCCGCTTCCGCTCATTCTCGCGGACGGCCCGGTCGTATGCGCGCTGCTCCTCGGTCTGCTTGGGCGCCTTCATGCCGAGCGCACTGGCAATCATACGCCGTGCTACAGCGTCAGTCTTCTCGGGCCGTTTGGAGGATGGCCCGGTGGCTGACTGTGAGCCATCATTCACCCCGTCAAGAGGAGGGATGGTGAACCCGGGGCCCGAGAGGGCTGATGGCGAGAACGGCCGCCTGCCGGCCACCGGCGACATGGGTGTAGGTGGTGGCGCCGAAGTGCCAGCGTGGCTATTGCCCACGGGCGTGGGCGTCGCCTCCACTTCCGAGGCCGAAGAGGAGTCGTCATCAGCCTCATCCTCCCAGCTGTCCGCGACCTCAGTAGTCTTTTTCTTCGGGCGCTTAGAGAGCGGGACTGTTGCTGCTGTTGTATCTAGCGCAGTAGTCTTGAGAGATAGCTTTGTGACTCCCGAGGCGATATCATCTGCTGCTTTAGGAGCCATGTTGGGGCTCCTGTTGTTCGAACGCGTGGTTTTAATCGGCGAGTAATGTGCAGAAAGTTGAAATTGAGGCAGAAGGTGCGATGTTGGGCAGCAGTAAGACGGAGGAGGGAGGGGTGTCCTTTGTCTCTCGTGATCTCGATTTCGGAGACGACCCCCAACAGCGCCGCCGCCAAGCGTCAAACCTCACGGGAGGGTCCCTGGGCCAATTGCTGAATCTCGTAGCTGTACGATGGAGTGGCCCTGCTGGGGCGTATATGGATGGCAATGTCTCGTTTATCTGCAGTGACGGTTCACGCGATGGCTCGTTAAGCTTAAGCCCCAAGGGCAAGAACGCCGGACCGACGACAAGCATGGAACATAGTGTCCAGCCCCGTGGTTGCCTTCTCCAAATGCATCAAAAGTGCGGGGGTGGGGTTTACGGCACGGTAAAGCCATGTGGGGAGATTGTCCCGCAAGAACAACCCAAGACGCTAGTTATAAGATACTACGTTATGTATTTACAGTACAGTACCGGGGTGTTTCTATGCAATCCCTTCTGCTCTTCTCTGTTTCAAACTATCTTGTCTATTCCTTCCATCTTCCTTCTCCGCCAACTCTACCTTATATGTGTTCTCTTTCTTCCCATTACTCTTTATTTGCTTTATTAATTTTTTTTTTCGTTGTGGTTTGTGGTGGGGGATTTACTTGCAAACTATATAATTACTACGTATCCGTAACGAAGCTCTGCATATAAGAGCTGGGCAGTGGCTGGAGCTCCCTTGTGGCTGGGTAAGCCCGTGCAGTACCCCCCGTCAAACGCGTGCCGACAGATTTTCTTGGCGGCAGATGCCAGCAGTTTCTACGCTGTTAATTATTCAGACATCATCGCATCGCCATGGATCCTGGCTTTTCCCGGTGTCTCCGGAGGTGCCATTGACCACTCACAAATCCTTAGCTAAGCTGTGTGCAATTTATTCTCTGTATTATTCCATCCTCCGCTTTCCTCGGCTTGATTGCAGAAACTATATTCTACTGCCATCGTGAGCAGGCCGAGCCGGATCAGGAGCCGCAAATCCTGACGTAAAACCGCCCCAGCAGAGCTCTCACCTACACTGCCCACAATGTTGCCCCAACAGCGCATCCTACGGTTACCCGCGCCGACAAACCCCTTTGGCTTTGCAGCGACGTCAAGACGATTTAGTCTCTATCCGGCGCGGGCATCAATACGACAGGCGCGGCATGCACCCCGGTTGCGAAGCCCCTCGAGGAGTAACTGGCCATCGTCACTTTCGAGCTTCTCCACATACACAGCCCTAAGGAAACAGAAAGGAGGGTTCTTTGATGGTTCCGTCGAACCTCTGTCTGAGGAGGAGAAGAAGGCGAATCGGGAGAAGGCTGAGGCTGAGGCAAAAGATGCTACCGAGACCAAGTCATCCAGCTCCGATGCGCCATCTGGTGGCAATGGAAAGGGTTCTCGAGAATCACCGGATGGTAGGGGCAGTGCTGCTGGCGGTGCCTCGTCAGGATCAGCGGGGGACAGTCCGGGAGATGGCGGCAAACGGGGGCGGAAGTCTGACAAGGCGCTAACCAAACCAGTCGTGCCCGAGATCTACCCTCAGGTCATGGCGATACCCATTGCCCAAAGGCCACTGTTTCCCGGCTTCTACAAGGCTATCACCATCAAGGACCCCAATGTCGCCGCGGCGATAACTGAGATGTTCAAGCGCGGCCAGCCATACGTCGGTGCTTTCCTATTCAAGGATGAGAACGCCGACGACGACGTCATCCGCAGCCCTGACGATGTCTACGATGTCGGTGTTTTCGCCCAGATCACCAGCGCATTCCCCATGAATTCGCAGGGTGGCGAAGGCACGGGTCTTACGGCTATCCTGTATCCTCACCGGAGAATTCGCATGTCCTCACTGATTCCTCCGGGTGGCGTCGAGGTTTCCAAGGGCGCAGCGGCAGAACCAGCCACGCCACCAGAGCCGATTCCCAAAGTGAGCGAGGAGACGCCGCAGAAGGGCGACGTAGTCGCGAGTTTCGAAGAGAGCGCCGTCGTGCAGAAACCCGATGCCAACCAGAAGCAATATGAGCCGACCTCCTTCTTGAAGAAATACCCCGTCAGCCTCGTCAACGTTGATAACCTCACCGAAGAGCCTTACGATCCCAAGAGCCAGGTCATCCGTGCTGTTACAAACGAAATTGTCAACGTCTTTAAGGAGGTTGCCAGCATGAACAGCCTGTTCAGGGACCAGATCTCGACCTTCTCGATGAGCCAATCGACGGGCAACGTCATGTCTGAGCCCGCCAAACTCGCCGACTTTGCTGCCGCTGTTTCTGCCGGAGAACCTGCCGAGCTCCAAGAAGTCCTGTCAAGTCTAAACGTCGAAGAGAGGATGCACAAAGCGCTCCTTGTTCTGAAAAAAGAGCATGTTAACGCGCAGCTCCAGTCAAAAATCACCAAGGACGTGGAAAGCAAGATCACGAAGCGGCAGCGCGAGTATTGGCTGATGGAGCAGATGAAGGGCATTCGGCGTGAGCTCGGTATTGAATCAGATGGCAAGGACAAGCTAGTTGAGAAGTTCAAGGAAAAGGCCGACAAGCTGGCTATGCCGGAAGCGGTGCGCAAGGTGTTCGACGAAGAGCTGAACAAGCTGGCGCATTTGGAGCCGGCCGCGTCGGAGTTCAACGTTACTCGGAATTACCTGGACTGGCTTACACAGATTCCCTGGGGACAGAGGAGTGCCGAGAACTTTGGCATCCAGAATGCTATGAAGGTCTTGGACGAAGACCACTATGGTCTCAAGGATGTCAAAGATCGTATTCTGGAGTTCATTGCCGTGGGAAAGCTCCGTGGAACCGTCGAGGGCAAAATCCTCTGCTTCGTCGGCCCTCCTGGAGTGGGAAAAACGAGCATCGGCAAATCGATCGCCCGTGCGCTGAACCGCGAGTACTACCGGTTCAGTGTTGGCGGTCTTACCGACGTTGCCGAGATCAAGGGCCATCGGAGGACTTACGTCGGTGCCCTACCCGGTCGCGTTATCCAGGCACTCAAGAAATGCAAGACTGAAAACCCCCTGATTCTCATCGACGAGATTGACAAGATCGGGCGAGGGTACCAAGGAGATCCGTCCTCGGCGCTTCTCGAGCTCCTCGATCCCGAGCAAAACAGCTCGTTCCTCGACCACTACATGGATGTCCCCGTCGATCTTTCACGGGTGCTTTTTGTATGCACGGCGAACATGACTGACACTATCCCGCGACCACTCCTTGACCGTATGGAGGTCATTAGACTTTCTGGATACGTGTCGGACGAGAAGATGGCCATCGCAGAGAGGTACCTCGCACCACAGGCACAGGAGCTTGCCGGCCTCAAGGACGTCGATGTGACGCTGAGCAAGCAGGCTATCGAGGAGCTCATTAAGTCGTACTGCCGGGAGGCTGGCGTCCGAAATCTCAAGAAGCAGATCGAAAAGGTCTATCGGAAATCGGCGTTGAAGATCGTTCAGGACCTGGGAGAGGACGTGCTACCCGAGTCGAAAGCCCTCACCGATGAGGGCAAAGCAGCCCTCGAGGAGTCAAAAAAGGACAAGTCGGAGGAAGCCACGGCCAAGGCATCCGAAAAGGAGACGGCTGAACAGCCGAGGGTGGCGCTCAAGGTTCCGGACAGCGTGCATGTCGTCATTGACAAAGAAAACCTCAAGGACTACGTCGGGCCTCCGGTCTTCACCTCTGACAGACTCTACGACGTCACCCCGCCAGGTGTCACCATGGGCCTGGCCTGGACACAGCTGGGCGGCGCCGCCATGTACGTCGAGGCCATTCTCCAAGGCGCTCTGACGCAGGCGAGCCGGCCGTCTCTCGAGATCACGGGTAATTTGAAGACGGTGATGAAGGAGTCTTCCACTATTGCCTACTCCTTTGCCAAGTCGCTCATGGTCAAGGAGTTCCCGGATAACCACTTCCTGGAGAAAGCCAAGATTCATGTGCACGTTCCCGAGGGGGCAGTGCAGAAAGACGGGCCATCGGCGGGCATTACTATGGCTACGTCGCTCTTGTCGCTGGCACTGGACACTCCTGTCGACCCCACGGTCGCCATGACTGGCGAGCTAACCCTGACGGGCAAGGTCCTTCGCATCGGAGGTCTGAGGGAGAAGACTGTGGCCGCGCGGCGGGCTGGCTGCAAGATGATCATCTTCCCGCAGGACAACATGTCTGACTGGCTAGAACTTCCAGAGGTATGTACAACATATACACACGCTGCCCCTTGCCATGCAAGGCAGGTGGAGCATGCTGACGAGATTCGGTGCAACAGAACATCAAAGAAGGCATCGAGGGCCGGCCGGCAAGCTGGTATTCAGAAGCCTTCGACCTTATCTTCCCCAACCTTGACCGGGACAGGGCCAACAAGTGTAAGATTTGCGAGAACAAGAAGACCCAGGAGACGTCGGACAAGGACGACAACAGCGAATAGGCTGTTTTGTGTAGACGGACAGAAGACGGATCGGCATGCATACGCTGGCCGTTGAGCTGCGCGAATTATAGCGTCGGTCCTTCACGCATCCCACAATCAAACCTGCCAATAGACGACCTTCTCACGGTGGAGTGTCAAAAACTACACCAGCATGCGCCGCGCGGGGGGTACATGGAGCGAGGGCGAGACGCGGGGGAAAGGGGGCGCATTATACGGCGTTACATGCGTTACAACCGCGATGGCGGGGGAGCTCGAAGATCAAGAAAAAGGTAAACGGACGACGCGGATGACACCCGGGTTACTGATAGAGAAGTGGCCGGCCATTTAGGCATCCAGAAGGGAGTTGCATACCTGACACATAAGAGACACATCCTCACTCTTCGTAATGCTATATTTAGGGGGGGCTAGCGGTGATCGATCTATTGTATGAATACTGTACGGGAACGAAAGAATATCGAAGGATAGACATGTTTTGTCGTGTCTGTATGGGTAGCTAAAATGAGGCAAATGGAAAACTTTGCGATCTACAACTGTGATGCTGACAACGAGTGATAAAAAGGATTGCAGGAAGGGGAAGAACAAGCGAGAAGCGGGAAGCAGGAAGAAACAAGCACAAAGAGGAGGGGAACGACAGCGAGATTAATATCGAGGGCTGGGATCTACAACAGCCATTTTCTTTTCTTTTTCTTGTCAAAAAAAGAAAGGAATTTCGTGATCCTGCATGCACGTTGTGTATTATGTACATGCTACGATGTCACCGACCAACCCTTTTGAGTGTGTGATCATGGGGGTGTGAACTCGCTTGAACTCGGGGTTGTAAGCCTCGACATGTCGTCGGCTTTTTCGTTGACGGTTGAGCATCTCCGGTGCCCTCGCTTGGGATGGATGGATAGTGCTGCCCAACAATATGGGCTGAGATGTGGCAGTTCTTTCACTGGCTGGCGGCCGGCCGGCTGCCCAGTAGGTGGTGGTGATTATTGGCGGAAGCGGGACGGATGTGAGTTGAGTTACGGATTTGTGAGCCCCGCAATTATCTACTTGATTCCCGCGACTCTGGTCCAGCAATGCGAGGGTTAGATCTTACTGGCATATTCTGGCATAGAGGCTCTTCACTACATAGCAGAGATGATGGCGGGGCACGCCATTCGCCCGGGAGAATCGAGATGCATGTGTGGAGTTGGCTCCCAAAAAAACATTGGGCACGAGCGATTCATGGAGGCTGTAGGCCGCTGCATGAAGCCTTGTTTTCCTGACGCGCTGGCTGCAGGATGCTAAGTAAGATGGGCGGGGCCAGCCTGGCAGCCTGACGAAAGGATTGGTTTGTAACCTTGCCGGCATGCTTTTGGGCATCAACCACGCCAAAAAGGGCCTGCATAGGAAACCGATGGTTGGCAACCGCCAGGTGCAAGCCGCCGTCCCACCCAGGTTTTGAGATTCTGCGGGTCTGGGCGACTGTAGCCGCGCTTGCGGAACAATCCCCGCCTGCCGGATCGGAGGCTGGACGGCTGGGCCACGGGTTGGTTCGCGGGGGTGAGATGGCTCGACATTCGATCCGGCCAGCCCCGACGTCGGCCCGGGGCAACCTCCCATCGAATCAAAAAGACTTCCGCGCCGTTTGCTCGCTCGTTCGGTCGGGCTGTCGTTGGGCGCGTGGCTGGGATGAGTTGTCCGCTGGCTAAGCCCAGGTCAGGCAGGGGACGCTCAAGATCTCTTGCCTCTTGCGAGGTATGAGTTGTCAGACTCAGACCGACAATAAGGGCCATGTGGCTTGGATTGGCCCGGCGACGAGTGCACTGTTGACGGCGTTGGGTTTCGAAACCCGGATGTGATATGTGGTGTACTCGTACGTTGTTGGTTCGCGCCGAGTCCATACGAATCGGCTGTCCATTGTCGGTCGGCTCGGGAGAACCCCTCCGAGGAGCAGCGGTGAGCCATGATGGGCCCTGACCCCGCCGGCAGGCTGGCTGGCATCGCTTAGGGTAAGGCTTAAACGGTGGAGCTCCCAAAAAGCCTACAGTACAGTACATATACCACCGTAATGCGAGAAAAAGAAAAAGACAATGGGCTATTGGAGGTTTCGTCAGGGTAATTACAGTACACAGACACTATCACAGATCCGCATAAGACGCCACTCGTTGGATTTCATGAGGTATTTCGCTGAAGACGAGGAGTAATCATTGCAAAGATCAGAGAACGCTCCGGAGCGAGTACAACGATACCGGACCTCCTAGGGTTGCAGAGGCTGCAGGCTTGGACGGTAAGTATTCTACATATACAGTACAGTACATGCAGAGTATTCCCTTGACGTACCCGTAGCAGAGTTACACGTGTTTAACCCCACTAAGACCCCAGCCCCCGCGCCCTCCCAGAACTGGACCTTTGCATCTCTCGCAAGACGCACTCCCCCTTCGACTTGCAGCAAGCATTGCAGGAGAGCAGAAGGCCAATCCTGTACCAAGGAAAGGGAGGGAGTAAAAATGAAGTAGAGTACCAATGCCCCCCACCTCCTCATCCCACCCACCTTACCATGGGTCTGGACACTTGCCCGTCTGCAAGTCCTTTGAGCCCATTCTCAGCCTTCTTTCCATCCTCAATTTGCGTTTGGTTTCGCTGCTCATTTGTACGCCCGCGTAATAAGCCGCACATGGCCTTGGCCTCCTAGAACCATTGTCAACGCCCACCGTTCTCCAATGCTCCCCGAGCCTCGGATGCAGAATTCAGAACTGGTAGCGCAGACCGAATGAGAGCCGCAACGAGGACAAGACGGGCGCTTTCTCTATTGACCGCCTCGACAACATCTGGCCGGCCTCCGTCTCCCTCGCCCCGCCTCTAGCTCTGGTAGGCCGCACTGTCGCTGTGGCGCTCCGGGTCGAGGCTCGTACTCCAACGCCCGAGGAAAGAGTAATGTGTCACTACGACTGCCCCGCGCGTACATAGCCTGTCTGATGTTCCTCGCGTCGGCTCCGTGTATGGCTGTGCCCGCTTAGTGCAAGCCCTGCGAGACTTCGGCTCGCGCGCTCCCGCTCCTTGCCTGTCGCTGGCCTTGATTTCTGTTGTCCCTTTGAGGAAAGCTGGGACAGCGGCGAACGAGGTAAACCGGGAGGGAGGAAAGGAGGGAGGGGGAGGAGGACTTCTACGCCGGCCGACTTGTGTCACGTTCCTCCACACCCGAGGCCCTCTGCCAAGACATTACGCAACTACACGTACACGGTGATCTCCTCTCCGCCTCCTTGCGCCCTACCCCAGCCCCGAGGAGCACCACTCCTGACCGGAGCCTCATGGATCAAACCCAACCAGATGCGTACGAGACGGCCATGGCGACTGCCATGGACCACAGCTCTCAGGCGCAACAACAAAGCCTGTGGCGCAGGTTTTTCTCAGGCCGGGAAAAGGAGAATGGGACATCCGGGTTATCAGATGGAGCACCCAAAGGGGAGGGTGCCGGGCAACACGAAGATTCCAGGGCCGGCCTCATCCGACGAGTGTCTCGGAAGGTGGTGCCGGGCCTACCCCGGGCCCCGACCTTTAAAAGACAGCAGTCGGAGTTGCGGAGTAGACTTGAACCTGTCTGCACCACGCCTGCCGAGCGGAGGGCTGTCTCCATGGATCGACGCATGCACGCCTCAAGCAGTACTTTCACTCACTCCAACCCCCGGACCAGCGCCCCGGATTTCCTGCACCACTCCTTCAGCGGCGCTCCGTCTCCGCCCTCGTTGCCCACGAGCCCCATCGACGGCATACTCGGCAGCGCTGGGGACCTGAATCGCTTCGACCTCGACGTGGACGTTGACGATCGTAATCCTCTCCGAGACCCCGGCGTTGTCTCTAGAGTGGATGCCCACTCCATGACTACTTCCCAGTACGACGCCATGATTGACGAGGAGCTAGAGAGGATATGGATCCTCAACTTGTCAATGCACTTCCGCGACAAATCAAAACGGGAAAAGTTCTTTGTTACTTACCGGGAACGTGAACATAATTGGCGACGCGTGACCATCTCGCTCGACTACCGGAATGCTCTTGACAACTCGCTCGAGATGGACCTAGCTTGCACCAAGTTCCAGCGGGACAAGAATGCCAAGATTTATGAGGCCATCCGGGAGAGCCTTCCCGACATCCAGTTCTACGACACCGTCACCAATCTCAAGCTGGAGACCAAGGACGGCCGGCTGCACGTTCATGTCGTTGAGGATGTCAACGAAATCATCAGCTACCCGTCGATCCGCATGATTCAGCACATGAACTGCCGACGAGTCAAGGAACATGAAATCCGTTTTGATTCGCACATGTCCGGATTCGTCTACAAGGTTCGGGTTCATGGCAGGGTACTCATTAAGAAGGAGATTCCAGGTCCGGACACGGTCGAGGAGTTCCTCTACGAGATCAACGCGCTCAACGCCTTGCATCCCGCAAAACACGTCATCCAGTTTTACGGCGTTGTCGTTGACGACAGAGAAGAGCACGTCACGGGCCTGTTGATTAGCTACGCCGAGCGGGGCGCCCTCATCGACGTCATCTACGACCACAACGGTTCACTACGTTGGGCGGTTCGGGAGAAGTGGGCGCGGCAGATAGTCACCGGCCTTTCCGAGATCCACGAGGCCGGTTTCGTCCAGGGTGACTTCACCTTGTCCAACATTGTCATCGACGAGAACGAGGACGCCAAAATCATCGACATCAACCGGCGGGGCTGCCCAATTGGCTGGGAACCACCCGAAGCGACGCCCCTAATCGAGAGCAACCAGCGAATCTCCATGTACATCGGTGTCAAGTCTGATCTCTACCAACTGGGCATGGTCCTTTGGGCCCTGGCGACTCAGGAAGACGAACCCGAGGCGTACGGCCGGCCCCTGAGGATTGACCCCGACCTCCAGGTCCCGGCGTGGTACAGGCGCATTGTGGAGACCTGCCTGAGCGCCAACCCCCGGAACAGAGTCCATGCGGGCCAGCTGCTGTCCTGGTTCCCGGATCCCGAGGAGGAGAGTCAGTACGGTTGTCCCAACGCGCCCTCGGTTGTCATGACCGACGAAGGCAGTTCGCGCCGCGACTACAACCCGGATGCCCTCGTGAATGGGACCCCGCGCATCAGAACCGTTCATCCGCCGAACGACTGGACCTATATGGGCTGGAATGCCCACCCCCACATGAGCCCGGTCATGCCAGACGATTCGTACTATTATCCGGCCAGAGGGAGGTCCCCGCCGTCACCGATGCCCAGCAACCAAGGAGATTACGAATCCTCGAGGTACGGGCGTAGGATGTACACCTGGTCGGACACGTATAACCCTGAACTCACCGTGCCATCGATCAGTGATATACCGCCTAAGGGGTTCGGAGGTGAATCGGGTCTGCGCCTGGAGCCGAGCGGAGAGTCGCTGGGAACGTATGCGGACGAAGCGAGCAGGGACGATGAATCTTGGGCGGGCTACCGGGCGCGGTCTACACCGCCCGCGAGGGTTCAGCATCCCCAGGAGAGGGGCTTGGATTCCACGCCACCAAAGCACACGGGCAACTGGGGACAGCAAAGATGCAGCAGCATGGGAACCGACGACGCCGGAGCCGATACCCCAGTCCGGAGCCCAGGACCAGTAGGCAGCGGCGGCCTTACGACGGCGACAGGGCCTGAATCGCAGGCCGACAGCGGCAAAGACGTCACGGACTTGGCCAGCGACCCACGCGAGCAGCGCCGGGCGGGAAGTCCCCCGTGCGACGAGGGTGAGGAGGAGAGCAGGCGGAGCCGCGGGGTGGGCGGCCGGGGATCGACTGGGACCGCGGGAGAAGCGACGACTGCGGCGCCGGATCGCGGCTTGTCGAGCGTCGGGTCTCGCTGCGGGCTTTCCGGTGGTAGGGAGCAGACGGCGCACGGCCATCACGACAGCGGCCTCAACGGCCGCCTCACACAGCCAGACGATCTAAAAGGCATCGGCTCGGCTCACGATACGCCCATGCCCGTGGCCTTGACCATGGCGACAGTTACCGGTATCGCGCATTATGATGAGAAACGACGGCTAGGCGGCGAGGTAGTTCTTGATGACGACGACGAAGATGACGGACTCGGTTTGGACCTAGATCCGGGATGGCGCGGATAGCGCTAAATATGGCGCCTGCCCCGACCCGCGACGACAGGCTACGATGATGATGGTAATGATGACGATGCGCTGCGGTGTGGTTGCTGAGGATGGAGGCGTTTATCCTACCCTTTCCATCCTCTTTTCCTTACAGAGCTCCCTTTTTGTGATCAAGGCCTGCTTTCTCCTCCTTCATCTTGCTTACCTCCGACTTAGCCTGGCGCATGAGTGCTTCTGGAGGGACAAACGGCGCGAGGGAAGGGTCTCCGACTCTGTGCATGCATTCCCCCACCAAGCTAGGCGAGCCGGGTGGGCCTTGTTGGGTTTTGAAGAACGGCGGCAGCAACGGCGATGGCGATGGCGGCAATCTGAATGACTTAACGATCTTTCTGTTTTCGTTGGTTTCTTCATTGTTGGCTTTGGCAACGGTTGCGTTTACTAGCATCCTTGTAATACCGTTGGGCGGCTTTCCTGTTTTTTCCACGTTGCTAGCGATCTTCTACGATTGTTTGAAAGGGGTCGGTGCGAGTCTTGTGGTTCCTCACACATCGTAGGCGCGAACACCTGGCTCTAATCAGGACATGTATATAATTTCTAGTTGAGCCTCCTTAAACTGTGTAAGGTGTTACTGTCGGGTTATTCGAGTCTCCATTTGGTCTACGCAACATGGGGACCGTCATTCAGCCGTGCTCTGTGTTGAATGAGAAACTACGCGTGGCTTAACCGCATCGAGTAATGCCTGCTAGTGTTGCATTACCGAAGTATCTGTCATTGAGGGCGCCGTTACTACCTTCGAAGCGTCTTATAAAAGTAAAGGGCCTGGCCGGCATTTCGATACTCCCTTAGGTATGATAGAAGCCAAGTTACCTCAACCCTTTGGGCTTCCCTTGGCCAGAATGTATACATTCATCAACAGCGCCAATCTGTTCGTAGACAGAGATAGCTTGTCCGTGAGCTGGGTAGGCCCGCCGCTCCTAGAAGTCCAGGCCCAAGTCGCGGGCAGTACAAATACCAAACATAGGGCTCGTCACGCAGATTCACCATCAGGAAACCCCCACATTGCGGCCGTGTCCTGAAGAGCCACACCGTTCTCATCAAGCCAAGGCTCACCGCCACGTGTCCAGAACAGCGAGCTATCATTGATGTTAACTTGCCGGTCAAATACAGCCCCGGCGACAGTGTTGTCTTGTGGGTGAGAGTAGCTCAGATGTCCCTCTGCGTCTCGGAAAACCGGGCGGCCAGAGAACCATTCTCGAAACGCGGGACTGTGCCCGTCAAGAGAGACGTTGAAGCCAGTAAGGCTTTGGCACTTTCGTAAGCCCTGAGCCATCAGGTAGTAAAGCCCGTATCGCTGAGTGCATCCTTGATCCGTGTTCACTCGCGGTAGGAGCCAACAGTCGACCTCGCAATCTCGTCTTTTCAGGTCGTCGCGCGTGGCTGCTCGAAACTGAAGTAAGAGGAGCAGTTCCCCATCAAAGCAGAAAACCTGCGGGCAATCGTACTTGACCGCATACCTACAGTGAAAGAGCGCCAAGTTAGCTGGGTATTTACGGTCATTCCATTCATTTGGGATGTGAGGGTCATTCCAATATCTCAACTCGGAGTGTGGGCATCGTTGTGGCGCCGCTATGAAGCATGCGGATAACATGCCTAACCCTCGCAGCTCGCGTGATAGATTCACCTAGTTGCCCTTGTCCCCAGGCCTGCCGGACTGCCAGGTCCAGAAGTCGAGGATGTTCCTCTCCCATTCCCCGATCACCAGTGGCACTTTCTTCAGACGTTGGTGGGACAGGGCGTACACTATACCAACCATCTCAGGAATTGGATGAACAGTGCTGGCCGCTTTTGGTTGGCAAGTCTGGCGTACATTGGGAACCGTTCCACGCTGCTAGGGTGATGTTGGACACTTCTGTATGAAACCAGGCACCGCAATCCTCCTCGGCATCAAGCCGCCATCGCCGCGCGTTAGGACGGTAGCCGACTTGACTCATCCGGAGATCGTCATCAGCCAGTGGTGACTGAAGCGCGCCCCAGTTCGCAAAGACTGTCTGGCCGTCCTCGCCGACGGATGTATGTACGAGCAGCTTCGTGATTGGATGGAAGGCTTTAGCCCATTTCTTGTCAGTTCCTGTTGTCAGCCCTGTGTAGTGCGTAACGTTTGTCGACTGTTCTTGAAGAAGCTGGCTGATCGGCGCCGCCATCATGGAGGTGGTGAAGATGCAGTCAATGGAGCCGATAGAAAGTCGGACCGTCGCCCCACGAGGGGTCTGTCTCCGGTGACAGCTTCACAAGAGTCGGCGAGAAGCGAGTTGGGGATGCATCTCGGGCCTATTTCTGAGGGCTCGAGCCCTGATGCTGCCTAAGAATGGGCAATAGAATGACTAGTGGGCTTCACCTAACATCTAAGGCGTCTCACCTATACGTAGGCCAGCTTCATTTAGGTTTATGATTATTTATTCTTGTTCTTATTTTTTTTTTTTTTTTTTTTTTTTGGGCGGGGGGGTGGTTTCGCTCAAACTGACTTCTACGAATCCCCATTGGCCAGCCTACTGAGTGGGCGGGAGAGGAGCTTGTTAGCTGCGAGAAGCTTGCTGGTTCCAAAACCAACCACAAACCTCATCGCCCAGCACGCCCCACACGCATTCTAGGTATAAGCATTCTACGGGGTACACAACTGTGGGTTACAGCCGACGTTGACGTCATAGAACAAGGAACAAAGGCAGCAATAGTCAAAAGGAGGGAGATGGGCTCAGAGCCGACGGTTGACGAGGCTGAGATGACTCGCTTGGTTCGTCCGCCATTTGTCTCAGATCTTCAATAAAACAAAACAACACAAACTAACCAGGGAAAAAAAAAGAATTTTCGCCTGGGCAAGCGCCGTATCTCAGGAGTTGGAAAGCTTTGCGACCACCATCGCAACGTCGTTTATCTCCAAATCATCCCTACTACGTTTGACCGGCTTCTCTTCTGGCTTCTCCAGCTTGTGCCTGTGGCACTTTGCGCCATCATCAAGTCCTGGTTCCCAGAATCGTTTCTACCCTCACGAATTGTTCTCAAAAGGCAGAAGAAAGACTGGGACGACGAGTTCGACAACGAGAAGGCCATCTACCAAACATTGGCTCCGGTCCAGGGCAAAGCTGTCCCCGTCTGCTACGGCGAGGTTGAATGCACCGAGACAGAGACGACTGGGAAGAGGGCACTCGTTCTATCTGACATCGGAGGTGTATCCTTGCACGAGGATGACGCGCGGGGGCTGGAAGTGGCAGAGCTTGAGGGTATGCTCTCGAAGCCTTTCCGTGCCCTTGCCGAGCTCAAAGTCTCACACGACGACTACAAACTCGACAATTACCGCCTGGTCGGGGACAAAATCATGATTATCGACTTTGACAGCTCGTACATCTTCGAGACAGATGACCCCGACTTTGTCACCTTCCGTAGCGTCAAATTCGTCTCACGGCTATACAACAATGTCCACCGTGGTGGCGCGGCGATGAGCTGGCTATGAGGATTCATGAGCCGTGTCATCAACCGGCAAAAGCAGAGTGCACACGTAGCGTTGCGCGCTGCTAGATGACAGAGGCCTGGCTTGGGCCAGGGCTCCTCGATCATGCGGCGCAAAGCAAAGTTTTTGTTGACACATGCTTGCGCAGCCTTCTCATAGAGCCTCATCGCCTGGTAACGGATCACCGCCGCCCGGCGGCCTAAACACAGTCACTTACCTCGGCCCAAGAATTTTGTTGGCAATCCCATGTCGGTTAGGGGGCAATAAGCTAGATGCGTAGCGCTCACGCAGGCGTAGGATCCGACTCTGCTCATTCCGTAACACTTCGAACACGGCTCCGTATCTCGCGCAAGCTCCTTCTCCTGTGGCATCGCACTGCCCAAGTCACTCTTGGGGCACGATAAGTAGTATGAATGAGAGCGTCGACGAAGCGATTTTCTTATCCCATTGAAGGACTTGGGCAGGCCTTGGATGCTTTGCCTAATGACGGCGATGATTGGAGGAGAGGATGAGGCCGGACTGTATTGGCACTCATACTAGTGATGGGCTAGCGATGTTAAAAAATTAAAAAAAAAAAAAAAAAAAAAAAAAAAAAAAAAAAAAAAAAAAAAAAAAAACTTTACGCAGTGTTGCGGGATATTTCGTCTACGCCGTAACTACCGGTAGATCTCCGCAGGTTGGGGTGGTAACTACCCGCTCTGAGGTCGGTCTTTTCTCACCTCCGGCGGCTGGGCCGGGAACCGGACCGGCGAGTGAGCTCAGAGTGTCGTCGGCACGGCTGTGCCGTGTGGGTCTCCCGGACGCATGCTGCGTTGTATTGTTCTGGAAGGGTTGTGAGACGAAGCGAGCACGTGCTAGGCTTAGCCTAGCGGGGCTGTTTAGTATTTCAGCCTCTCAGCCATTGAACGCCCGGTGCGTGTCCGTTTAGCGTGTAGGCATCGTTGACCACGGTAGACCCTTGAAGCCCGCAGGCACAATCGACCCGTGGGAGCTCGATGCCGAGATATATACGTACTGCGATGGCTAAGCTGCAGCAGAGACAAACATGTGATTGCGAATTCCGAGCCGACGGCGACATCATTTTCCTGCCATGCGGCAACTCAAGTTCCCCGACGGAGACGGGCAAGCGGAGCAGGCGAATTTTCCTCTGGACGAAACGTTCAATCTGTGTTTTGATGGGTTCTGATGGGCTCGGTAGGTGGGTGCCTGCATTGGCCGTTGCGTGGCCAGCGGCCAATCAGGACCCGCATATGACGCCAACTGCCCCACACGGACATGAACGCCTCCCCAACAGTTTCCTCAACAAAACTGGCGGAACGGCGGCTGTTCGCTGGAATCCTGGCTGCTCTGGGCAAACGGGAGGCATCCGCAAGCCATGGCGCGCTGCACAATGCTCTGCTCAGCCGAGGCCGACTAGAATCGATACTGGAGTGACCTGACTGTCAGCACAGTTTTTGTCTCGGGCCTGCCGCGATCGTGCAACTTGTGACGTTTTGTGGGGGGATCGATCCTCAACAAGCTATCGACAAGCTGTGCTGGTGGCAACTAGTTTCTTCCCTTTGCCCAATCTGCAATCGTGTTGGCTTTAGTCCGCCCAAGCAGGGAGCTTCAGTACAGCCCAGCCCCTTTCTGTGGTACCTGCATGCCAGAGCAGCAAAGCTGGAACCTGCTTCCCTACCCACCGCTTCTTCCCCGCCGGAGCTATTGAACACCCCGTATAAAACTTACTGCTGGCCCCGACCACCTTCTTCCCTTTCCCATACTGAGTGCTTCCTTTTCTGGCTCGCCTCCGTATCGTCTCACCTTCCCAAAACACCACGCCGGCTCGAGGGAGATCTCGGTCGACCTTCTCAACCTCGTCAAGGGAACCTCGTCAGCGCAAGCCTGTTGACGGACGGGACCGTGCCATTTCATCCAAACATGGCGTCGTCGTCTTCGGCGGTCCCGCAGGCCGAGACCTTTCCTGACGGCACCACCGACCACGTTCCCCTGCGGAAGAAGAACTACGACATCCGCAAGCCTCGTGAGTGTCTTTGGGCTACGCTCGGTAAACCGCCTCGTGTGCTAACGCATCCGTGCTGCGATAGACATCACGGACCAGCCGATAACATGGGGTAATTGGTACCAGCATGTCAATTGGTTGAACACGACCTTCATTGTCTTCGTTCCGCTGGCCGGCCTCATTTCCTCCTACTGGGTGCCCTTGCAGACCAAGACGGCTATCTTCTCCGTCGCCTATTACTTCTTCGCCGGACTCGGAATCAGTAAGCCTCCCGCTCACCGCCCGGCATCCCGATAGACCGAAATGCACCGGATGACTAACTCGTCTACCAGCTGCGGGTTACCACCGTCTCTGGGCGCATTCGAGCTACAAGGCCAGCCTCCCCCTCAAGATCTTCCTTGCCGCCGGTGGCTCCGCTGCCGTTGAAGGCAGCGCTCGCTGGTGGTCAAGCCTCCATCGTTCGCACCATCGGTATACCGACACCGAGAAGGATCCCTACTCCGTCCGCAAGGGTCTCCTCTATAGCCACATTGGTTGGATGGTTATGAAACAGAACCCTCGCCGGATTGGCCGCACCGACATTACCGATCTGAATGGTAAGAAGCTTTGCTTGGGCACCAAGTGTCGGCGCTCGTTACTAACGTGTGGTGTAGACGATCCCGTGGTTGTCTGGCAACATCGCAACTTCCTCAAGTCTGTCGTGACCATGGCTCTTCTTGTGCCCATGCTCGTTTGCGGCCTCGGCTGGGGCGACTTCGCAGGTGGCTTCATCTACGCCGGTATCCTTAGAGTGTAAGCTGCCCAGAACAGCCAGTCGGATGTGTCTAACGTTTGCTGACCAACCCCAGTTTCTTCATCCAGCAGGCCACCTTCTGCGTCAACAGCTTGGCCCACTGGCTCGGCGACCAGCCCTTCGACGACCGGAACTCACCGAGGGACCATGTGATCACGGCCCTGGTTACCCTTGGTGAGGGCTACCACAAGTAAGCATATGAGCCCTTGCAAGATCTTTGGTCTACTCGACAGGCCAGCGGAAACTGACTGTTTGCTAGCTTCCACCACGAGTTCCCGAGCGACTTCCGCAACGCCATTGAGTGGTGGCAGTACGACCCGACCAAGTGGTTTATCTGGACCATGAAGCAGCTTGGCCTTGCCTACAACCTCAAGACGTTTCCCCAGAACGAGATCGAGAAGGGCCGCCTGCAGCAGCTGCAGAAGAAGCTCGACCAGAAGCGATCCACCCTCGACTGGGGTATTCCTCTCGAGAACTTGCCCGTCGTCAGCTGGGATGATTTCGTCGCCGAGTCCAAGAATGGCAAAGCCTGGGTTGCCATTGCTGGTGTGATCCATGACGTCGGCAAGTTTATCGCCGACCACCCCGGCGGTAAGGCTCTGATTTCGTCGGCAATTGGAAAAGACGCCACTGCCGTCTTCAACGGCGGCGTCTATAATCACTCCAACGCTGCTCATAACCTTCTTTCAACCATGAGAATTGGTGTGCTGAGGGGTGGTTGCGAGGTCGAAATCTGGAAGCGAGCCCAGGCCGAGAACAAGGACGTCGCTACCATCACCGACTCCGCCGGCCAGCGCATTGTTCGAGCGGGGACCCAGGTTACGCGTGTTTCTCAGCCCGTTGCAACTGCGGATGCTGCATGAATAATTCGAGTTTTTTTTTTTTTTTAAAAAAAAAATCCCGAATATTCATCCGCCAAACAAATCACAGGGTAGCTATGCCGAATAAAGGCTGGCTGGAGGCAAGGGGTTAATAGCATGGGAGACTGGAACACCCCACGGTGGGTGCGTGATGTCGCTAGCCAACGAAGAGCAGAGGGGCGGAGAATGTTCGATCTGCCCAATAATTTTGGTCATTTTCTCGGCGTTTGGAGATGGGGGCAAAAAGGGCCTGGGGCAGAGCTTATTTTCGGCGTGGGGTCAATGGAACATTACATATTATGTATTTACGAGAACGAAGGCGCATTGCAAGATGAGGAATGGTTGTTTTAAGCGAACCCGGTCCTGAGGGACACGTTACATTTGTGGCTTGTTTAACCCGTGCCAATGTGGTCGTTGTTTACTGCCAAGTTTCCGACCCCTTTTTTCCCCGATTTTTAGAAGCTGTGTGGGCAGTAAAACGCCCCTCCACCCAGAGAACAATGCCTCGCTGAAGTGAGGAGAAAGAAGCAAGTAGCTCCCTATTGTCGCTGTGAGGACATTCACCATTCGGGATTACGGTTTCATGATGTTAACTGCGGGCCAGCTTTACATTCACTTACCCAATATATGCTTGACATCGTACAGTACAGGATCAAAGACCTAGCTGTCCGCTCACATCAACTTGCTCAGCCAGCCATTCGTGGCTACTATCGAACTTTACGACACGGCGCGGTATAGATATTATTGTTCTTTCTACACCATTTTACGCCCCAGGCTTCGATGGTATCGTGCAACGCATGACAAAGTATTCCAATGTTTCTCAGTCCTCCCTGCAACTGCAGTAGGGAGCTGACAAGCTCGGTATCCATTGTTTGGGTGGGAAGTCCCGCGGTATATATGTTAAG
Source organism: Madurella mycetomatis (assembly GCA_022530565.1). Taxonomy (NCBI): domain Eukaryota; kingdom Fungi; phylum Ascomycota; class Sordariomycetes; order Sordariales; genus Madurella; species Madurella mycetomatis. The sequence goes on along the minus strand of JAJTVB010000003.1, from coordinate 3,839,220 downwards.
AGAATGGTAGTTGGGCATGGTGACACGCAGTCAATCCTCTGTCGTCATAACCCGAGAAGCACGGAGCAGACCGAGGTTATCTCGAACCTATGAATAGAATTGACGGCTTATCTAATAATGAGCAGAAACCCCCCGCCAGTTGCCAAGAATCTATTCTCCGAACCGCTCTCCAGAGGAACAAAAAGCAGCGGAGCCTGAAGCGTGATGAACTGAATGGAGTGGAGAAGAACGAAGGCCGCCATGTTAGATGCTACCCACCCGCCTGCAAATCATATAAACCTCCCAACCCGGAGCCCTCTTAGCCTATCACCATGCTATGCCATGTCGTGCCATGTAAAGACCTGTGCCAATGGGTCCCACAAACCTCCAGAAAGCGCCTCGGCCCCGAAAATGCGCCTATGAATGTGTATGCCGGTAATGCTGCGGACTTGGTTGCCTTGTCCGCGTGCCGAATATCCGAGGAAATATTTCTTATTCTCGTAACGGAAGATGACGCCTGGATCGTTAACGTCGTGATGGTTTCCGGCCATCCAATGCTTGTGAACCTGATGTTGCGTTAACCCCGTTAGTGGCTATCCCTCCACCATGTCCCTCCTTCCTCCAAGGGTGTCGCGCCGTCCAAGAGAGGTCGTCGTGAGTGAAATGAGTTACCAGAGCTGAGGGGCTAGCGTTTATTTGAAGAGGCTGCGCAAGTCCATCAGGCGCTGTCTTGCGGCCTCGGTACGGTCCGCAACTCTCTCCGTGGAATCGCGATCCATGCTGAGGCTTGCCAATTTCTTCTTCTTGTCCTGCAGCAGAAGCATTTTCTCCTCGAAGCTATCCTTCATGACGAAGCGGACCGTGCGGACAGGACGCTTCTGGCCAAGACGATGGACGCGGTCGACAGCTTGGGCCTCCGCGGCCGGATTGAACTGCGGCTCCATCACGTACACGCTGTTGCCGGCGGTCAGGTTAAGACCCAACCCGCCCGCCATGATGCTGACTAGAATGACCTGCACTGACGGGTCGTCACGGAATGCGTCCATCGCTGCGTTCCGCGCAGGCCGTGACATTTTGCCGTCAAGCCGGGTGTAAGTGATGCCGGCGTTATCCATCGCGATTTGGATAAGGTCAAGGTGGGAGGTCCAGCCGGAGAACACGACTGATTTGTAAGGCGGCTCGCCGGGCATCATGGCGCTCTTCTCCTTGTTGGCTAGCAGCTCCTGGATAAGAGCGCGTGTCTTAGTGTGCGGTCCGCTGTAGCGATCGTCAGGGATGACTTTGCCTGCACCCCCTTTGCTCTTTGCCTGCCGAGATTCGTGCTCGATGTCGGCGCGTTTGCGCCGGAGCTCAACACATGAAGACTTGTCGATGCCGGCGCACACGTTGCAGTCACTTTGACCGTTGGCGTGCTGCTCGTTACGAAGAAGCTTGATGCAAGACGGGCAATAAGTGTGGAAGCAATGCGCCATGAACCCGAGAGTGTCGTCCTGGCGGTCCGACTCAGGATCGTCCACCTCAACGGCGCCCAGTTTGCAATTGCACCTAAAGCAGTTGTCGCTGTTTCCCTCCTGCATCAGGTACAACATCTCGTATGCCTTCTTCTCCTGCAATACCGGTCTCTCATCTTCCTCATCACTATCGAGAGCGATGGGCGTATCGGCAGTCATGCCCTGAAGCTCGGCAAGGTCTTCTTCATTGAGCAGATCCTTTCCGTGGGCGCAGATTAGCCGGAGTTGCAGAATCGAACGCAGAATGTGTATCATGGTCCTGCCGCCCATGATGCGGTCCTGGCCGATACCCTGGCCGGTCAAGACCCGAACGCGTTCTTCGGCGGTCCTTGCGAACCAGTCGTACACTTGGCGTTCCTCTGGGCTAAAGTCTAGCTTGATGACCATGTCTGTGCGTGGGGGAAGGTGGATCTTGTCTTTCAGTCGCCGCAACGTAATCGTGTCGATGAGGACGCGAAGCTTGGGCACAATCTCGGGGTCGGCCATTTTGAAGGGCTGGATGATGTACTGCAGGAACTTGCTCTTCTCGTCGAACGGTTTCAGCCGCAGGAAAGCGAGAAGCGCAGCGAGATCGTCTAGTTTGTTCTGGACCGGGGTCCCGGTGACAGCCCACCGGCGATTCGCCTGCAGTCGGCAGACCGACTTAAATGCTAGCGTGTTCTGTTCCCGGATCGTGTGGGCCTCGTCGAGAACGATGCGAAACCAGGCGATCTCCTCCAAGGGATAGACCCCTTGCTTCCTCCTGATTCGTGAGTTGAGCTCGCTGACGACGGAGCCATAGGTGGTAATGACGAGATCGTACTGCGCCAACTGTGCTGCATCCTTCATGCGGTTGGGCCCGTGGTAGATGTGATAGGTTATTGTGTCCGGCTTGATGTGTTGTTTGATCTGCTCCTCCCAGTTCGTGACGGTACTCAGGGGGCAGATGAGCAACGTTGCTCTCCCGTTCTGGCGCAGCGGCGTCAGATCAAAAGCCGTCGGTCTCGGTACCTCGAACTGCTGCTGCGGCTTCCGCTCTGGCGCCTTCGGCTGGACGGGGGAAAGTTGTGACCAATGCTCTGCTGCTTCGAGTGTCTTGGTGACGAGCGACAGCACGCTAAGAGTCTTACCCAAGCCCATCATATCGGCCAGGATACCACCTAGAGTCGGAGCGGGCTGCTCACGCTGGCTCTGGTTCGTGACGACATTGTAGTAAACTACGGCCCCGAATCTATCCCGCTTCTGCTGCCAAGTGGACGTGACAATGGCCTTGCCAGCATCGGGCAGCTGTTCAGACTCCCGGGAGGTCATGAAGTAGAGAGCTTGGCGCTGATGCCTGAGTAGCTCAGTCTGGATCCGCTCATCAGGCTCCGCTTCCGGCAGCTCCTCAGACTTTGGTAGAGAGTCGAAGACTCCCAAGACCTCGGAGCGAATCTCTTCTGCTGAACGCACCACAGGCGGAGGGTGGTACTGGTTGCTATTCCCTGAGCTGCTGAGGCGAGCAACCGGCGGAGGTCTGTTTTCCTTTGCCAAGGGGTTGAAGGTCTTGACGCCTTTTTCGACACGCACTGGGCTCACAAGGTTGACCTTGTATGACACCAAGTGATTCCCAACTTGAGTGGCGTACTTTCGGGGGCCGTAGACCATCAGCTCAAACTTGTTGGAGAAAGAGGCCGCCTGGCCGGCCTGCTCACCAGGGCGTTTACGTCTAGGAGGGATCCGGCAGTCAGTGCGTATCTGGAGTTGCGAGTCCAACAGGGGAGCCAGACACTCTGCTGTTTTGGCATCAACGGTCCCAAAGATGTGGCGTGTGTAGTCGTAGACGTAGATCTTGCTGGTTCGGTCACCTGTCTTCCGCTTGAGCACGACCTTAACCTGCGGCCAGTAGTCGTCGCCATTAATCGAGACCATGCCGGGCTTCGGTGCGGGGACCCTGTGGCAGTTAATCAAGGCTCCTTCGACCATTCCGTAGCACACCTCCTCGTCCTTGACAAGATCCTTGGGCGTCTGGGAGAGCGACGCAGAATCGTAGTCGCCTTCGGTCAGGTCGATGGTCTCGAAGGGCTTCAGCATGGGTTTTGCGGGGTCTTCAGATGGCTCCCGTTTGATGTGGTGACTGAGAACGCTGGTGCTTGTTCCGGCGAAGGCACTGAAGGGCGCTAGCGTGGTCCCCGGGTCGTTCTCGTTCTCGGTCTTCCTGCGCTTCGGCTGAGGCACGATCCGCTCCTGCACATTATGCAGGCGCTCGATAGTCTGGGCAAACCCGTTCTGGAAGATGGGCATGGTAGGAGAGCGCTGCGGCCGGGCAACTCCGCCATTCCGGCGGTTGGCAAGTGGGTTGGTAAAGTCGACGGTCGCAAGTTCATTGGGACCACTAAACTGGAAGGACATCTGCTCCGGTGCAAGCGAGGCAGATGCTGAGGGGTTTGGAATGGCGCCTGCAGACTGCGGCCTGGCTGGGCTGGCGGCAGCGGCCGCAGCCTTGGGGTTGAGCAGCGCAGTCGGGCTCCACGACATCTTTCTCGGCTGCGGCAGGACAACCCTGAATTATTCCGGATCTGCGAACCACGTTAGAGGGTTGTTGGCTCCTCTGTTGTACGGTATTTATGACGCAACCCCGATGCTGCAAGGAAGCAACGAAAGTGGTCGGGGGTGGGGCGGTGAGAAACAAGGTCGGAGGCAAGCAGAAGACTCGCTCACCGTGCTGTGGCCACCAACGCCTGTCAAGGGCGCGGTGCCTTGCCAAAAACCGAGCGAAGACAGCTCTCTAGCCAAGAATGCCAATAGATGTGAGGCAGGCTGGCCGGCATTACAAGCAACGAGGGCCCGCGCTTCAGAGTATCGGCATCGCAGGAGCGTGTTGCAAGGAGTGTAAAAGTGTAAATTCGAGTCGCCGTGGTGCCGCACGCAGGGCGGCTGTCGGGGTTCGGGAGTGGAGGGGCAGGGGAGGTCGAGGGTTCAAGTCAAAAGAAATGAAAATGGGCGGGAAGAAGCAAGTGCGTTTGTGGCAACGAAATTTTCACAGTCGCCTCCTCCGGCAGAAAGATATTGCAGGGAAGGCACAGAGAAAAGCTTGCTCTTGTAAAAGTGGCCAAGAGAGCCTGGGAGGAAGAGCGGCTTGATGACTTCTTTACGTGCCCGTCACTTTTCAGATGTCAGAGAGCTTTATCGCAATCGGCGGGTCGCGATAGGCGCGCGTGACCCTGCACAGATTGCAGCTGGCGTATGGGCACGTGCCCTAGTATAAGACGGGCTTGCCCTGTTAGTCCCAGAAAGCCCCGTTTGCAAGTCCTCGATCGAGGAAGGCGCAGGAAGCTTGGGCAACGGTGGCCTGAACCTCGGAGGCAGCTTTTTCTAGTCTGGGGAATCGGTATGCGTCTTTTTGAGACGCCCAAACCCAAGAGATCCGAGGCGCATACGCACACGCCGCATGCGCGTCTCACTCGGGCGAGATGCACAAGCCGGCGTCAGGGGCGGCAAATGTTGCTGCAAGATTCTTCTTGGGGCTTGGATCGAGCAGAACGCTGATTCCTCGCAGATTATCCCACTGGCCCCTATGTGCAGGATAAAGTTCCGTCTGCCAATCTGAAGTGCAGGGCTCGGAAAGGTACCGCTGCCCGGGGGGACCCCGCATTGCAACAAGTCGCCAGCAACGAGAGAGGCTACACCTACTAGAAGCCCAAACCGCCAAAGCCGCGCCCAGCCAAAGTCACGTACTTATTAGTCATGGCTGCTTGTTCTGCTCGGACCCAGCCACTCCCGTGACCCCAGAACTGCCGGACAATCTCTGTCAAACCCAGGGAAGAAACCGGAATCCTGCCCACTCTTGACCACCTCTCAGCCTTCAATACCCACCCTAACCCACGTCCCCACATCCGGCCCGGCAGTTATCCCCCCTCCCCCCACCCACCTTTCCATCATCGCCGAAACCCCTCCTCCTTCACTGCCACTAACAACGACAGCCCAACCCCAACCCCTCCGTCAACACCCGCCACAACAGCGCCAGCCTCAACCCTCTGCTTCCGGCTCCTGCTCCTCGTCCGCCTTCTCCTCACCCCTCACCGTCACCCCTCACCGTCACCCCTCTCCCCTTATCCCGCGCCTGCGCTACAAGGCAAAGGCAGCGAAGAGAGCGGGGACCTTGACCTTGAAGGGCTTTGGCTGCTCCTCCTGCTCCCGCTCTTGTTCCTGCTCCGCTGCCGCCTCGTCTTTTCAAGCTGCGGCACCCTAAGAACGTGCACCGCTCCTGATGAAGGCGGTGGCGGCGGGGCTGCCACGTCCGCTGTTGGATTGGCGGGCTTGGAAGCGGAAGCGGAGGCGGGGGACGAGGATGAGAGAGACAGGGCGGCAAGGGGCGAGGCGCACGTAGAAGTGGTGGTTGAATGGTGCGAGTGCGGCCGCGGAAGTTGGCGCCCGAGGTCGAGGCCGGTCTTGGCTTTGGTTTTGATCGTGCTGTTCGCGCTGCGGTTGTTGTGGTGATTAAGTCCTTGCAGTGGCGCGGCGTTTGCGGCGCGGGGGACTTCGGGGTCGAGGTCGAGGTCGAGGTCGAGGTCGAGGTCGGAGTCCGATGGGCTGGAACCTGATTGCTCTGCTTTTCTATCTTCTTTGGAGCTTGGCTCTGGCCTCTGGTCCAGGGAGGTAGAAAATGGGGTCGAAAAAGAGGTTGCTGCCGCTGTCATGGTTGTCGAGATGGGTTCGGGGTTGGAGGTGATTGTGCCATCTTGGGCGTGGAGAGACGAGAGTTGGGTTGTCATTGGAGGTCCTTTGGTCAGTAGGAGAGGGAGGAAAGAGAAATACGGGCAAGCACGGCTACTTGCCCCAGAGAAAGAGGGGGATAAGAAGCATTTCGGCGTAAAAGACATGCAAAGGTATGATGGCTGTTACTCAGGATGAACGGATGTCAAGTTTGGGCAGACAATACTAAGGTCCGTACGGCCCAAGATCGCCGTCACCTTCTTGTCCAATGCGAAAGAGGCAAAAAAAGAACCGAAGAGCCAACCATATACGGGACGGCCTACCATTTTAAGTTAACCATGAACGAGGCACCACATCGTGTGTGGGCTACGTCCTGACTCGGGGCGAAGGGTCCTTGCGGATACGTCAGAACCGGGAAGCTGGCATCGTTGCGGAAGCACGCTGTCTTACATAGCTCGCATCGAATTGAGGGGGTCCTGTTTATGGATAGGCTGGCTAGATTCGGTGCTCACGGTTGCTTGTGGTTAGGGCGGATTGCGCTGAGCATAGTGGAAAGTACGGAGGTACAGACAACAACGCGCATGAGTACCTACACTTATTGGTGGGCATCCAAAGGATAACGCTAGTTAGTTGCTGGGGCGACGAGAGTGACGATAACATTCGTCATCGTCATGCCATGTCTGCCCTTGCGAGGATCGTAACAGTGGTTTCTACTAGGCTTTGGTGGCATCGTCGGGAGCCTCCTCCCCGGTCACCTTTACCTTAGAAGCCGCCTCCTCCTTGGAAGCCTGCTCCGTGCTGGTTCTGATAACATGCGTGGCATCCTCGAGAGCCTTGATGGCAATTGAAACAGGCTTCATTGTGTCATGGACTACACGTAGAAGATTCTCAATAGATACCTTGGCCTCTTTGAGAGGCGGGACAGTCCGCTCCTCAATCGTAGCCCTGGCGGGATGCCGATTGATGATCGCCAGGTTATGGTTGATCCTCCTCTTCACCACAGTCATAGGCGCTATAAGCATCTCGAGGCGTGCGGTAGCTCCCTTGAGTTGATTGATGGTGAACTCGAAATTCGAGGTGTAATCTCCAGTGGTGCCTCCAACAACTTGTGTAGCCTCCAAGATACACTTGGTTACCAAGTTCTTCCGCACGAGCGCCGGGTCTTCCCTCTCCAGCAGCTCCTTTAACAGCCGGTTTCGCACTTTCTTTTTGTCAACACCCTCGGCAATAAGACGGGCCTTGTGCATCTCGACAATATCTTTGATTACCTCTCTCGATCCCGTAGCGTAAGCTTCAAGGATACGTTGTTCCGCCTCCTCCTTCTCGGCCAGCTCCGCCCGCCCTGCTTCGCGGGCCTGGGCTGCCGCATCTCGAGACTTCTTGGCCATCTTTATAAGCAGGGCGATAAGCTGGGCGTTGGTGGTAATGGGCGTAGCTGTTTTGCTAGCGTTTACGGTCGCGGCAAGGACAGAGCGCAGGGCGGCCAGTCGGTTCGTGTCCTTGGCTTTCATGGCAATCTTGAGGTCGTTCTTGAGCTTGGAGAGGAGTGGCGGTGGGGCTGCCTCGGTCGAGTATGGTGCGAGCGATGCGCGTAGCGGGAGGGTTCCGGCGCCTGTGAGGTTTGATCGGCTGAAGCTCCGGAGGAGCGAGGGAGACAGCCTGCTCGCCATTGTGGTCTGGATGGGCAAGAGGTTGAGGCTGGGAACGGATCAACGAGACGGTAGAACGCAGCAGATGGGGTCCAACTGTTTGCTTTGCTGTCCGTTGCCGAAGCCGTCTAACAAAATAGGTCGCGTTCTTTTTCGATGTACAATTGCATGTGAGGAAAAAAAAAAAAAAAAAAAAAAATCACAGGAAAGCTGGGATTCACATACCTTGGCAGTCGCAAGCCCATTGGTGGATTCTTTATCTTTCTTGTATCAGCGGGTGGTAATTGGATAGGTTGATTGGGCCTTAACATTACTTATGCAAGGTGGGCCGCCTGACGGGCACTAAGACGTCACTGCATAGCTCGCCTAAGATCGCTGGTCACTGCTCCATAAAAGCTATCCGCGCTGCAGCTATTCTGGAAACTGTGCAACAGACGCCATCCCGACAAGGGAACCTGTTCCCAGCAATTACTGTAACTAGTCTGGCTCGTATCCTACGCTGGCGTGGCCTGGCTGGAACAAGGAAAACGCCAAGGTCACCTGACATCCCGACCCCCAACACACAAGATCCACCACTAGGGTCGGGGAGCTCCCGGTATTGCCGCGGTCGCTCGACGGCTTGGATCGCCAATAAAGTACAGGGGCCGTTGGGGCATCGTGCCGAAGCCGGGGCCACAACAGGCGAGGAACGGGCGGCCGAGGAGAGGATGGATAATTACATTATAAAAGCGACTGAGCAGCGCGAGGTCATTCTGCCGTCCCGGGGCACCTGGGCGAGGTCGGGCACCAGCACAGGCTTCTGGGCCGAGAATCGTTGGGCCCAGCTTGCTTTGCTTACCTACATTGCCCAAAGGCCGGGTACAAACGGTGCGGGCGGTATTAGCTGTGCTGGCGGTGCTGGCAGCGTTGTTGTCGTCTGTGATCTCCACGCAATGGATGGCCAATTTATCCTAGAAATGCAAGCTAGCGAGTCCCGGGCGGGCGGAACCGGAATTGAAATGGCAGTCATGATTTGGCGGGCCGGTGTCAACAGCCAGTGGCGGTCGGCTCGTGACTTGCTCATCAGAGTTTCTTCTTTCTGAGGTGGCTAAGGGGGTGGTGCTCTTTAGACCTGTTTGCACCTTCCCTGACCTAACCTCAAGCCCAACGGAACGAACATGAAGTGTTCGGGGGGTTCTTCACCTGCGAATGTGCACCCCCGTCGATAACCAGACACGCACGTTTTCACCACGATCTGCGGCTCGATTGTCGTCGGCCCGCCAGCGCCTATCCATCCTCTTGACACCCGGCAAAATGCTTGGTGGCCCTCATCAAGCCTACGACGGCTACGATTATGGATCCCGGTAGAGCATAGCATCGAGTTGCCTAAACACACACACATCAAGAGACCATAGACGCTCCCGGTTGGGTGAGCCGTATGCCATCGGATATCTATCTATATATCTGACCCAGGTATCGTGCCAGCCTATAGCCGCACACCATCCCACAAGTAAGTGACACTATAAGATACGAGTCGTTCGCGCTACCGCGCCGGCCTTAATGCCGCGCACGCTTGCTCGAGTCACCAGGTCTCCCCCCTTTGGACCAGTATTGGTTCCGGCCGTCGCTGCCCCGCTGATGCCGACCGTTGCTGGGTTTCCGGCCGATGCAAACGTACCTAGAGCAGGTAGAATTTTCCTTGTCAGCCATGTCCTCGTGAGGACCGTACCTACTGGCTTGCCCAGGAAGGACACCTTACACCGGAAAATAGGCCTATATGAGTTCCGCATTTGATTAGCAAGCAGTCGAGGTATAGTGTACAGTACAACGGAGCCAGGGGAGCCTAAGCACCGATCGCCGACGCCCGGGAACCTCGAGCGACAGCCGCACGCTTTGCCGTACCTTGAAGGCTGGATTGTCCGCCTCGCTGCGGGCCTGCGCTACGAGGAGTTGTATGTCGGTGTTCGTCATGCTGGGATTGCAATCAAGGTCAACACCAACGCTCTCCACGCCCCGGGCAATTGCGGAGGGGCTCAACACTCACTCCAGCGCGTGCGCGAACGGGAAGGTGGCGAGTGAAGATAAAAGCCGGTGGACATTGGCGCGATTCGCATTGCCGATGGCAAAATCCCGGGGATCTGGCACCTTGTCAGACATCACCTTCTGTCGACAACGGCGGAGTCGCGTCGGGAGCCCCGCACCACTCGACCACCCGCTCAGGGGCAAAGTCAACAACCGCGACTCGACTTCGACAAAACCCGCCTGAGTCATCCAGCTCTGCAGCCGCAACGGCGCTCTGGGGTCTTTGGCGGGCTGTAAGCTCTGCATATAACTCTGTGACCATACTTGAAGTGCATGGTCTCGAGGGCACATCAGCGCTCCTGCGCCCCAGGTGTGTATCTCGGGAGCAACTCACTCGAGGTAAGGGTTCCGTTGTCCGACTGGGCGTTAAAGTATATCTCAACCATTTGACACCAGCCTCCAGGCCGAAGCACTCTCAGGATGTCACTCAGATAATTCGCCCACCTGTCTGCATGTATTCCCCCAGCCATCATTCTGCTGTGCACCAGATCGAAGTAGTTCGATGGGAAGGTGGACCTGATCTCGTGTCAGCTGCGTCCATCAGCTGCTTCCTGGCCGCGGGCTGTCTCACGGACTGTTCAGGTCATCCACTTGGAAGTCTAGATTGGTGGGGATGTGTTCTGGTACCGGATACGGGTACACGTCGATTCCGATAACCTAGGACCACCAACCAAGTCAGTGAAGAGGAAGCCGTATCATGTGGGACCACAATCACAACCCGCCAGCGCCCGCTGCCGGCGGAGAGTCATCGTCTTGAGCTCCTGCTGAGTTGTGGAGAGCACAGCCATGTTATCTTCTCCGATGCGGAGCGACAAACGCAACCCGGCCATTGACCTTCCGAAGACCATGCTGGGATTTCCAGGGGCCGGGAGCGGACCGTCCACAAAATAGGCGGCACAAGACCGCCGCCACGTTTGCCGCGGCGCCAGTGATACGGTGATAGGAGACTCTCATCAGGGAAACCACGCACCTCGCATTCAGGATACTGTTCTGCAACCTCCATGGCCCACGCGCCAGACCCGGAACCGCACTCCAAAATTCTGCGTGGACGGGGAATTGGAGGGAAGATGAGCCTATTGTCGAACATCATGTTGAAGATTACGTGCATATACTGGAGGCGATCGATTTCGTCCTGGCCCGCCGATGCGAAATTGATCAGAACTGGAATCGGTGAGCAGGCAGAGCGCCGCTTACATCGTCGACTGGGGCGAAATAGATCCCATTCTCCACGGCGTATCGCTGGAACTCTCGGTTGCCGTATACAACGACTTCCCGGTACGTGTTGTCAACAGGGACAGTTTGGGCATCGCTGTATCCGGCTTAGCTATTCTCTGCTCGGACGGGAGCTGCGAAACCAGAGCGTCAAATACCCTTCATTCATGGCTGCAGCAAGTTTCTGTCGTTGCGGTTCTTGCAATGTGGAAATGTTGAAGCAGGAGTGGAACATAGGCAAATAAAGGGAATCGATGGGTTGAGAATACAAGTGCCCCAGGCGAGGGGGGAGGCGGAATCTTGGGTTCAGGCATCATGAGGACTTACATGGCATTATGCGGGTTCGGGAGCGTGGGCGGAGATACTTGTCGACCCCTTGCTCCTCGGGACGGGCTTCGAGCACTCTGTCGGGCCATGTGCCTCTCCCTATGCGGCACTCACACGTTTGAAATGAGAAACGCTTGCTTAGTGGGCCCCGGCCCCGTGCCGAATCACTCAGATTGGCCCGCCAGGGCGGTTTGCGCGCCACGATGGTTTTGTCGATCAGGGCGCGTCGTTGGCGCATTATCGTTCAGGTATATGGGAAAGGGACTGTTACCGACCCCTGTCCCCTGCCCTAGGTGCGTTCCCAGAGAGGTGGGTGCGAAACGGGAGCAGCTGCCGCCTCTCAGCTTCTGGGAAACAACCACACCGCTTTTGGCAAGGACGACGGGCCTCTGACTACGTGGACAGACGGGGGGGCTTTGCAAATGGACGGGGGGCCGCAACTTCGACAAGCTTCTTCTGAAAGCGATGGATATGTTCTGAGAAGCCCACCCCCCCGTGTGAGCTGGGATTCTCTGCTAATCAAGGCAGGTGAAACGTCTCTCCTACTCGTGCCATCCACCCGGCCGGAGGCCGGCTGGTTGCTGCTAGCCCCGGTTGAAAAGCTGCAGATATTACTTTGATTGGAGAGCCCGGACTCTGGGATGACCGTTTTCGACGTGTTCCCCTCCTTGACAAGGAGGGCCCTCGGGGCTAAGACGCTCTTAGCCTGATGCAGCGCCTAGGTAAAGCATACGGCTGGGTGGGACAGGTCATGATCTATTCCGGGTGTTCGGCGGGTCTGTCTGGGCTCTCACCAGTGGACACGACAGGACGGCTATCAACTTTGCCCGATGACTGAGCGAATGGGCGTGATTGGGGCTTATTGCCCCCGTCAGTCCCATAATATAATATAATGCCTGGTCTGTTAAGGAAACTGGCATACGGGGTATACCGTTCGGGGCCCTAGGAATTAGACGGGGTAAAGAAAACCGGGTCGTCGGAGAAAGGAATGGCTCCGGGAGACTTGGCACGAGCCACCGGTGCAGGACTAGGAACTCCAGCTTGCCACTCCGGGAGGGACCCTTTCTGCTATCTAGGCTTCGGCTGTCATAAGGGGGGGTGGGGGCTGACGTCAAGCAAGGACCACGCTATGCCATAGCCAGGGAGAGATGCAGTCCCTACACCACTTGGACGGCTGACGAGGAGGGGGCCGACAGAATCCAAGGACACGGTTCTGGGATCGCACAGAGGGTTAAGCCCGCCACGGCCCCGCCGGGACGGTGCCGCCTGGGTACGTTTAGGCGGGATTAGGAAGGGCAATGGAAGGATTTCTCGAAAAAATTTCCGCCGCGCACCACCGTTTAGCGGGGGGAACTACCCAGCCCACCGCTGCAAAGCATCAATGCTCCCTGTCGCATCGCGGCTGGCGTCTCATTCAAGGGCATCCACCTCCCCGTTGCGGTTTGGTTGTTTTACTGGCAAGATGTGCTGGCAGAGCACGGTAAAATTAAAAGCACCTTGATGGAGTGCAGCGCCTATGCATCTGGAAACCATGGAAATTTCCTGACCGGGTGGGACAGTCGCTGGCATCCCTCGGATGGATATGCGGCAGGCAAGGGGCGGGGGGGCTGGGCGTATTTGCCTGACGGGGGACATTGGTTTGTGTTCATCCCCAGCGAACCGAACCGGGCCGAAACGCAGGGGTCAAGCGGTACGTACTCTCCTCCCAGCAGCTCGGAGACGACGCCTCATCTCTTTGACGGATCCCGTCCGGTTGGTAAATTGCCCGCTCATAATCTGTGCGCATACCACACCGACGGATCTGGCTGTCTTGTCTCAAACGCAGGCTTCACCATGGATGCGCGGCTTGCGCAATGGACCGCGGAACTGGAACGGAATCTCCAGTTACCCCCCTCCCCCCTTCACCCCAACAAGTTGATCTATGTAGTAATGCCAATGGCCAGTCGGCGTGGTAACGACGACTCACCTTCTTGCGAGATGATGGGTCGTTTTGCTTGCGGCTAATGCCTAGGTACTCGGACATGGGACGATCGTCTCACAACGGGCCGTTGCGAAGGTAACGTTGTGTCGTCAGCTCTTTTTAGGCGCCATGGGAAATGAGGCTTCGGAAAACCCTTGCAGCGCGCAGCATCATGAAGAGAACCTAGCATGAACAATCCGGCCTCAACTAGCCTGACCAGGCGTCCACGAGTAACCAGCGCACGCATGTCAGAGTAAACGAGACCACTGGTGTCACCAACCTTTGAGACGTGCAGGTGCCACAGTCGCTGGTGTTCCGGACAATGGGACCAAGCTTAATCATACGCAGCTTTGCGGTTGGGACGCCATCCTTAACTCGTTTTCCCGCCCCTGGATCAGACGAAATATGTGAAATATCGAGGCCAAGAAAAGAGCCTGCAATGCCGGCTACAGATGTCTGCAGATAATACCACGCTAACGCCGAAGAAAATCCGTCGTTGCACTTCGTTCGAGGCAAAAAGCGCTGTCTCCAGACTGCACGTCACTTTTGACAGACTAGGAAGCCCAGCGACGCGGGCGAGCGCGCTCTTAATTCCCGGCCAAGCCGAATCCGGGGTCGGTTGGACGCGCCGTGCAGAAGGATGGGTCAGGGGAGGAGCCGCCAGCAGGGGTCGGATTGTCGCAATCGACCGGGGCTCCTGGCCAGCAACCACCGCCTCGGGACTGGCAGTCGTCTCCGACTTACCCAAGTCTCTCTCCCACCATTTCCCAACCACTTCTGGTGCTACCACACGGCCTGCATATGGCCTCTTTCGGCTCTCGTGGCTGTTTCCCAACGGGAGTCGATGAGAGCAATCGGGGAAGGTGGTGTCCGGCAACTGGCTGGTATCCCCCGCCGCTGCACGCCCCCGTAGCACACGCTGAAGATTGCGAAACCTGCGCATTATGGTAAGACCACTTGGCCGGCAAAGATGGTCATTACTAATAACAGACCCTCCCCGGACGTGGCTGCAATTTCGGCCAGGCTCGCGGTTGTTTCGATCCCAAACCTCGTTTCTGCCGCCCCCCTGTTCTCCCAGCCGGATGGTTTGTGCAACTTGGCAGATCGACCCCTGCTCTTCGGCGACCTTTCCCGACCTCACCGGTCTTGGCCCATCGCTCTTTTGGTCAGAACCAGAGCCTCGAGATGGCTGCGGAATGGAAAGAAGAGAAGAGGTTTGGTCATATTCCACCTCTCCGGTCGATGCCGATAGCGGACCATGCTCGCCTGCCCCACATGACCGCCTCCAAAGAAGCAACCTGCGTGGCGGGCTCGGGGGCTCGGGGGACAAATCTCGAGCGCGGTGGATATTGCCGAGTTAGGTGATGCGGAGGTTGCATGCGCTACTTAGGCTGCTCGACGTAGAGCAGGATTTTGCGCATGGAGCCGGCGCGTTTACGCAGCGGCCTCCTTGGCCCTGCATCAAATTTTCTGGTACTATTTCGCATCATGGCAACAAAACGAGTAGCTGCGGGTCTCGGTGAGGCAGCGGTTGGTAGCTGGAGGATGCACCATGGTGCACGCGGGGGATGGGTACTGCTGGAGCTGCTGAATGACATCCGTAAAGCCAACCAATGCCTTGGGCTTCCCAATCCCAGATTCTCCCCAAGACGTTTCGTCGCTGCTGTGCCCGCCGATCCTGATGGGCCGTTAATAACGTTTGCTACGTCCATTTGCTACCGAGTATGCGTGGCTGCGGTATTTTACATTGCGGTTCACTCAGACTACCTACGCGAGCTGCACTAGGTCTCTACTGGGCTCTCGGTCTTACCTGAACCCGTCTACTGTCCTATGGATCTTTGACCGGTCTGGTCCAGTTTTCCCCGGCCCGCATCTAGGCTCTCGGCCTCTGCACCTGGGTGGAATACAACCATGCAAACCCACGGCCTCCGAATGTATCAATCTTCTCATCGTCGTCACCTTCTTCCACCTCAACCACGGTCAGCAGTATACCTCCTTCCCAATTTTGACACGGGCTTCTGTGCCTGTGCTTGCTCCTGATCTCTGCCTCGCCGCGCCTCGCTTATTATCCGTGTCCTAATTCTGTCTCGTTCATTCGTCTTCGTCTGCCTGAAGGTGAAAGGGAGGCTGTCCGAATTCTCCACCAAACGCAAAAATTCACCGAAAAAAAAAGGGGGAAAAGGAAGAGACAAAAAAAAAAAAAAAAAAAAAAAAAGAAACCTTGGTACCCCATCCAGTGCTGTACCTGTGCGTCTGCCCATGTGGGTTCCTCATCTTTCATGCGCACTAACTCCTCTCTCCCTCTCCTCCTCCTACCACTCCCCACTGGTTCGGTCAGGCATGTTCATGGCCGTGAATGTTTTATACCCGGTCGAGGTCGCTCACGTGGGGGTAAAAAAAATAAATGGCCCCAGGTAGGGGTAGCCAGGCAAGTCCAGCAAAGTACCGACGCTAATTGAACTTGCCCTAACCCAGCTTAGCTTAGCCTACCACGTTTCCTCTTCCGGGCGAGCTCCGAAAAGCCTCGGGAAAGGCTGAACGAGAGCAAAGGGGACAGGGTATCCTGGATAGGGCTCCGCTGCCGACGGCAAGAGCAAAGAGGCGAGACGAGGCTAGGCGAGGTGAGCCAAAACAATCTATATCCGGGCCAAATTATAGCTTGTGCGTATGTGTGTGCTTGCGCGTATGCATGTACAGTACAGTAGCTTGTGAGGCCTCTCCTCCATCTCCACCTCCACTGCGTCCTGTTTTGCTGTCCTTTCCGCATCTTTAAGTGGTGCAAGGGTAGGGTCTGTGCTCCAAAAGCAACCAAACCACAAACCAAGGGACCCGTCTGCAAGGTAGCGGATGGGGAAAGTTTCCAAGAGTCCCGACTTGCTGACTCCTCGGAGCTCTCGTGCTCGGCTCAGATGGAGATGAATCAAGTGGGATAGGAAAACGGGCCATCTGGGTCGAGTACGAGAGCCCCGAGGAGTATCTGTGTGTGTTGCGAACCCACCAGCAGTGCTCAATGCCAGCTCTACCTCGTCTCACACGAAGCTCATCACAAGACCAGCCAGCCGGGCCTTAGCAGGCATAGTGTAGAGCTAGAGAAAAAGAAAGGAAATCGAGGGAGAAATAAAATAGAACGTATCAACGCTTCCCCCTAATCCCCACCGATCTAACAAGCCCGGATACACCATCCCACAATAAATGTATGCCCCCAGTTCAGATCAAATCAGGACAGAGCAGGATCAGCTCAGGTAAAATACCTCAAACTAACCAATACAACCACGCAAACTCATCCCGAACTCACGTTCGTCAATCAACACCAAGTAAACACCGGGTTCCGACTCTTGACCGGCTCCAACCGCTCAACAATCACCTTTCTCTGGTTCCCCTCCATGCCCGTAGCCGCTGCGTAGCCGAGGTCGCCTCCCTCCAGATCATCCTCGCCCTCATCGTCGTCCGCCCACCCGTCTTGGCGATGGCGGTGGTCGAGCCCGTAATCATGACTGCTTCTCCCCCCGTAGAGCTGCGCAGCAATGGAATTGCTCTCCCTCCTCGAGGCGGCTGTGGCAAACGAGAATCTCCGCTCGTGGTCGGCAAGAGCCGGACGGTCGCCGCGTTCGGGCGAGTACATGTTGAGCGTGCGGTGGCTGTGGGAGGCGCGGTTGAATTGCGGGCGGGTCGGTGTGCCGTCCGATACGACTATATCCGGTCTCGCTAATGCGCCGGCGGCTCCATTGGCGTTGCTGAGCGGGCTGGAGGAGGGGAGCTCGTCGGCCATTGCAAGTTCGAAGCGTCCGGGATGAGGCAAGTCAGCCGGGGGGCTGGTGATGCCAAGGAGGTCGACTACGGCGCCCGCACCAGCGCCAGCAGTAGCTGGGGCACTGGATGCTTTTCCATCCCCAGACGTGTTGGCGGCGCCAATGTCCATTTCTTCGGCCTCGGCGATCATGTCGCTGTGTGCCCTGTCCTTGTCCTTATGGCCGTGGTGGCTGGTAGCGGCTGCCGCGGCCGAGTCCGACTCGGCGGCGGCGCGGTGGCGCATCTCGGCGCTTGCGACCCTCATGGGAACAGCGACTGGCACGTCGACCAGGTCGTCCCACACGCAAACTTTAGCGCGGCGCGTGAGCTCAAGGGGGCCGTGGTCGGGCGTCTTGAGAGTCTCGACCACATTCCATGCTTGGCCCTTCATAACGGCAATCTGCCGGGCAAACATGCGCTCTTGAAAGTCAGGGTCTAGCTGGAAGACCCTGCGCAAGGCGAGCTGCGTTTGGCTCCACCATTGGGTGGAAGTGAGCAAGGGAAGGAAGTGGTCACGGGTTTTCTGTGAGAAAGGCCTGCCGATGAGGTCGACAGGGAGAAAGAGCCAGCCAAACGGAAAGCTGGTAGTTTGTTAGTATCGGCTCCTTTAGCTAAGCCACAAGTGGGAACATGAACGCTCACCTTCTCCAGGCATCAGGGTGCTTCCAGGGCCAAGACAGTGAGTTGTCAATAGCCCCTATCGAGATCTTGGGATCCGGAGTGCCGGACGCCGGCGCTGATGCGTTCATGGGCCTCTCGACCCTATACGGATACGAAGCGCGGGTCTTAGCCGGGCCTCTCTGCGCCAGGTCTACTGGCCTTGGGCCTTCTTCTGGGTCTTCCGTGTCCATGTTCAGCCGTACCGGCTCCGATGCCACCGAGACGGCCTCGGTCTCCCAGTCTACTTTTATCATCCAGTTGTCCAGCCCTCTATCCGTGTTCCGCATGATATAATCCAAAATGACGAGTTTCTCGAGCTCTTCCCTGAAAGCCTGCTTCAGGGTGGGCGTCCAGACAAAATTGTCGGGGCCTGGGGTGAGCGAATGTGGGGTATCGTGGTCGTCGTCGCTGTCGCCGTCGTCCGGCTGGGCGCTCGAAGGACGGCAACTGTCTGCCCACCGCCTCTTTCGTTTCCTATGGGGGTCTGACGTTCGGAATCCCGAGAGATATTGGTCTGGCCAGGGGTGTTCCCGCAGGAAGATGTTGGCATCTTTGAAGCCCTTTAGGAAGACCTGGAAGCTGCCTGGCTTCGCAGGTAGCGCTTTCTTTTTCCTCGAGAAGTTGTAGCGGTCCCAGAAGGGGTAGTGAAATGACTTGGACGAGAGGTAGACGACATCCGTGTACGGGACCATGTGGGTGCGTAGCTGAGCGTCGAGAACGTAGGCCGCGGCTTCGCTGAC
The DNA here is from genome assembly GCA_022530565.1 of Madurella mycetomatis. Classification (NCBI taxonomy): domain Eukaryota; kingdom Fungi; phylum Ascomycota; class Sordariomycetes; order Sordariales; genus Madurella; species Madurella mycetomatis. Next base: position 3,820,658 of record JAJTVB010000003.1, on the reverse strand, counting down.
GTACGAGAGGTTAGGAATAAGGCTGGCGAAGAGACATGATTAGCCTTGCGACAACACCGTCGAAAAGACGCAGATGAACACACCAGGCTCTGCCGAAGCAGCACGGGAAGAGGTTCCGGTGAATCCATTTGTTCCACTTTGGGTTTCCCGCAGCATAGGGCTCCTCATCCTTGGGCTTAAAGACGCCGACGACCTTGCCCTCGGGGTTCCTAGCGAAGTAGCTGCCGGAGCTGCCCTGCGAGATCATGCGCGGATGCACACCCTGCCGGATGGCAGACCTAACGCTCTCCACGATCGCCTCGAATTCGGCCTTGGTCATGTAGCCGGGCTCGGGCACGGCCAGCATTTCTGCCGTGACGGGCCGGACGCCCTCTGGGGGCTGGAAGACAGAGTGATGGATCTCGAGCCGCTCCTCCTCGCCTCTCTTCTTGTTCCGGCCGCGCTTGAACTTGGAGGCGATCTCGTCGGCCCAGCGCTCGAGACGGGCATTGATGGCCTTGAGATCGACGCCCGAGTTGCGGCGGGAGCGGCGGCGATGGCGGTTCGCGGGCCCTGATGACGAGCGGCGGCCGCTGCCTTTGGGGGTGGCCATGCCCGAGTGCGGGCGCGGCTGGCTGATCGGGGCGTAGCGGGGGGCCGCGGCGGGCTGCAGCGAGGCATAGCTGGCGGCGAGAGGGTCGTCGTCCGAATCATCGCTGAACTGGTCGGCCTGGGCGAGCCGCTCGTAGCCCGTCGTGGCGGGGCGGGAGCGCGGCATAGTCGGCGTCTCTGGGTGTGTCGTCGCTCGGGCTATTTGCTTTGATCTAGGCGGAAGCAGGACAACGGCTTCTCTTCGTGGCAAGAGGTTTATGGCATGGTGGCTCGACCTAAATGCGGCGTCCTGGACCGAAACCCCAAGTGGACGGGGGCGGCAGCTGTTAATACAAAGGGTAGAATGGCATCAATTAATACAGAGGAGATAAACAAAAGACGAGAAACCCCAGCCCGAGACAGAATTGGCCCAGTCGATGGAAGCTGTTAGACCTGTCGAAGCTCAGGCGTTGCAGTTTCAAGGCGAGACGAACGTGGCAGGCAGCCAATGACCTCAGCGCATGGTTTTTGGGGACAGGCCTGACCCGGAGCTGGCTACATCCGTTATTACCGTGATCGTGTACGTTAGCGACTCTACACTGTGTCTATTAAAAGTTCCGAGGTTCCAGTGCGGGCCCCGCAAGGACTCTAGAACCGATCTCACGAACATTGCAACTCGGCAATAAACACGGCCATCTCCGTCCCCGTCTCTCCCATCATTTTTGCGGATCCGACGGCCGATGTCTCTCACGCAGATGCCGGCAGGGTCCCGCGAGGACAACCCCGGTTCCGGGCAACCAATCGGAGCTTTGGTGATGCAGCCTCGTGCCAGCTGGTCAACAACGCGCCGCAGGCAGCCAGCCAGCGCAGGGCTACGCAGCCACAAAAGCTGGGAGACTGAGCAAATGAGTAATCCTTGAGCAAGACCACAGCGTAAATCCCGCCCGTACTCGTTGAAGGTAGAGTTATGTCACGAGCACAGGCTGCCACACCGCGATACAAACCCAGCGTCCTATTCGATTTTGAACCTCGACGCTCTCCGACGTGTAAATCTCCATCTCGTCTTGGCCTCTTCGCCGGGCCACCCGAGGTTCACCGCACCGCTGTCGTTGTGAATCCCTTCCAGCACTTGTGTTCTTGAGGAGCCAACCACCCATCATATAGCTCTTGACCTCTACCGCCTCGCCAGTCCGTTCCGTTCGTGCTCCGGACAAAGCCAAGTGCTCCTTAACAAGACCGAGTCTCTTCCTCCTCTTCTTCCTCTTCTTCCTCTTCAGAGACAAACCAAACCAAACCAAACCATCCAAATAAACAAACGACCGGAAAACAGAACCATGGCACGCCAGTACTTCTGCTGGAAGGTCCACCTCACCTTCGGCTGCGGCTGCGTCGAGTACACGCAGACGCAACACGTGTGCGGCGCCTCCCGCGACGGGTGCCGCTCTTGGGTGACCATGAAGCAGGTCGACAAGCCGTGCGAGGTGCACCGGGGTCGGAGCCGGGCGCTCAACCATCACCACTACCCGTCTGCTTCCTATTCTGTCTCCGCATCGGCATCGGCATCATCATCATTATCTTCACCAGTGGAGGGCGGGGAAGGGTTAGGAACGTATGTGCTCTTGGACTCGGCGGTTGTTGAGCAGCCGGAGGGTCTTCTCCCAAGCCAAAACAAGATGGTGGAGAGGAAGAAGAGCCAGGGAGGTGTTGGCTTTGGTGGTTATGATCTGGAAGGGGGCTGTGAGCTGAGCAGGGCCGGGGTTGAGGAAAGGTACTGGACTCGTTGCCAACCATGTTTCGGCGATGACAGCGCGCCACGGGCGGGGCTGCGAGAGGAGCGGGAAGGGATGGGGGAGAACAAGGGGCAGGGGCAGGTGCAGGTGCAGGTGCAGGAGCAGGAGCAGGGGCAATGGCAAGGGCAAGGGCGAAGGAGGGCGGAAGAATGGGCACAAGAAGGGGCTAGCTGGGAAGGATGTTATCTTGCCCGACGGCGGGTATGAAATGGAGCTTGGACGGTAATGTTTGGTGGATCTCAAGTCTGGGAGTTTGGTGGTTCACAGCGTCAGATTGGTGGGCGCTTAACATCCAACAAATTCCAGGACAAGTTACCCCATAGTTGCGGGATCAACTCACCTCGACTCGAAGAATGGACAAGACTAAATAGACACGACATAGCGGAAGGAGCAAGGGAGATACGGCAACGACTAGACGAAGGCACGGTTCAATTACATATTCTTCTCATTACCACTTGCTCAGGCGCCGCCAACGCGCTGCTGCTTCCTATCGGCTGGACATAATAGAATCCATGGCTTCCCCTGTCACAAATAGCCCATATCCGTGTGCTGTTCCTCACCCGCGTTCCACAGATCTTGCTCACCCATGACGGCATGTGCCTGTGATAATACCGTCAATGATGCTCTCTTGCCTATTATCCGCTTCGTCATTAAGGAGCTAAAAGCGAGCTCCATGCTGTGCTCAGCTCTAGACAACCCCTGTAAGAACTTGATAGTCACCCTAGGCGCTACTCAACAACCAACTCCGTCTTAGCCCCCTGCCCTCAGTTATGATTCAAGCCAGCGACGAGCCTGCAATTATCACCCATTCTCCTCTATGCCCGAAACGGGAAGGAATACCACGATGGGTATCGAAGGGTATCAAACGTGCGCCAAGATGGGTATCAGAAGCCATCAAGAACGCAAACTAAGACCCTGAAAACCCCAAACTCCCGAAACGCCAAAGAGAGGAAGAAAAGGAGCCAACCTCTAGACGGCCAGGCCGCCAACTCCCCTGTTACTTGGACTCGGAGCATGATGGGACGATCCCCGCCGCGCCGAGTGCAAAAACGAAAAGCGAAACCAAAACAACCTCAAAGCTGCCAGCTCACCGACTTGCCCTTTCCCTTGCCTATGGATTGCGGTCCCAACCGTTGCAATCCCGGCTGGCTCCTGTAGACCGACTCCAAGCTTGACCGTGCAGACCTTTCCCAGCTCGTGTAATTCACGTCGTTCACCTGCCGGCCATAGAGCAGCTCATGGGGCAGAAAGCCGCCGCCCAAGCGCCGCCACTCCTGCTGCTGGTGCAGGCGCTCCTTCTCCTCCTGCTCTTCCTGCAGCCGCATCTTGAGCCGTACGTTGTCCCGCTTATGCGCCTCGGCCATAGCCTTCTCAATCTCTTCCATAACCCTCTTGCGCATCTCGGCGTCGGTAGGACGAATAGGGGTAGGGGCGAGGGTGGCAGGTTTGGCAGCTGCCGAGTCTGGCTTTCTACCGCTCGGGGTTGGATGGCAGAGCTTGCAGCGCCTCTCGGCTGGAGACGCCTCTGGCCCACTGCGGCACTTCCACCAGCCTCCACGAATCCGCCATTTTGGGAGGGGCCAAGCCCGGTTGGGTTCGTGGTATTCTTTGTCGAATGGCCGCTCGGGCGGGGTTTCTTTTCGTTTCTCGCTCGAGTCAGCCGGCGGCTGTCCGATCGTAGTAATGAGTTCCTCGAATCTCTCCATAGAACTGGGACCGCGGAGCTCGATAATGCCTTTGCCGTCCAGGATGGTGAACCATTCAGGGACCGTGGTGAAGATGCCATGGGCAATCAGACTGAGTCCCTTAAAAGGGGTGTGAACCGGCAGGGCTGTAGGCTCTGTCTTTCCTTTGACGTCCGGATTAGAATGGGTTGTCAACTTTGCCTTTTCATTGATGGTCGCTTGAATGAACTGCTGGACAATCGCGCTGGTAGGGCCGTCCTGATCTTCCTCGCCTAGACGCGTCCCAATGGTTGCTGCTGCTGCCAAAACGTCCATCTCTGCCTCTTCAGCTGCCTTCTTCTCGAGCTTCATGGTCCGCACTCCACCTACCGCCGCAGGTAGGTCAAAGTCCCAGCGGAGGGCGTCCGCGATCATGGCGTTGCCGCGAATTATATTCTGCCTGACTTCGCGCTGAGCTTCTCCGAGGCCCATCATTAGAGTATCCTCGGCCGTCTGGACCCTGCCGAGATACTCGCGAGGGATACTCGCCGGCAGGATCGACTTGAGCCGTCTAGAATCTCGGATGATCCGCTCACGAGTCTCCTCAAGTTTCTCGAGCTCTTCCTTCTTGCACGCGATAACGTTCTGCCAAGTATCGTATTGGTCTTGATGTTCTTCCATTGTCTCAGCAAAGGCCGTGGTTTCCTCAGCATAGCGGCTGATGTATTTCTCGACAACTGCCATGTCGAATCCCGATGCAGGGGTCGCTTTCAAATACGTCTCGTCGAACTCTTGGTTGCTTTCGTACATCTCAGGCGGCGGGTATTTCCAAAATTCATCGGGCACTGTTCTGAAATCACCGTGGGGAATGGTCGGCTGCCCAGTCTCGACTTGCTTGGCAGAGAGGACGGGCTCTCGCGCTCCTGGAGCGGGAAGGTCGTCTCTATTATGAGCCGTGGCTAGGTCAAGCGGGGGGTTCGGCATCCTAACCATATTCCGAACATGACGGCGTGACGGACCGGCGCAGATGATGATTGGATCCGAGGGCTCGGGCAGAGAGGAAAGATATGGTGTGGCACACGAGGTGCCGTGCAGGGTTTTGGTGTTGATATCGTTCTCGCACAGTTCAACAGGGACACTTGGGCTGCCAGCTTTACGGTTCGCGCGCGGTGCTGGGTCCACCTCTGGTGATGTTGATGGAGTCGAATACTGTGCTGCTGCGTCCTCCCGTGAAGACAAGGGACTCGGATCCTTCGCTGGGTCCACTTCTGGTGAAGTTAAGGGAGTTGAACCCGCGGCATGGTCTTGGTCGATGGCTGGGTTGTTGACTAGTGAACCCGATGGTGGCTTTGCGACCGTGACCAATTCGACTGCCGGTGGACGAGGTGAAGGATCGTTCGTCTTTTGCCCTGGAAGCGTCGTTGTCGCGGGAAGCGCGGCAGTGTCCGTGAAGATAGCTCCTGTGCGAAAACGCGCCTCCATGGTGGCCATTGTTGTTGTCGTCGCCGCCACTGTCTCCATTTTCGAGTACTTGGGTTTGCAAGAGAGTGGCGGGAAGAAGGAAAGGGGGGGGAGAGGTGTGCTAGTTAGCGCAGGGCATCGACGTGAAAGGTTCGACACAGGGAGAAGCTGGTGGTCGGTTTCCACGTCTAGTCAGTGTTGGTCGAATGACGAACAACAAATAGGTTAAACGATGTTAAGTTGTAGGTGCAAAGGTGAGGAGGGTGTGGGAGGAGGATGAGAACTCGAAAGCAATACAACGATACCCACCAAGCCGGACAGCAGAATTCCCCTCCGCAGTAACCCACTTCACTTCACCTCATTCCATTTCACCTCACCCGGTCTCTTCTCTCGGTGCTTGGGGCAGCGCCACCACTGACTTCACTCGAAGCGACTGGAATCGCTAAGGTAGCCAAAGGTACAGTGGGTGGGGGAGGACTGCTCTCGAATAAACAGAGAAGGAGCGACCCCAGCTCTGGTGGGGGGTCGTTCTTCCCGGCACCTTAAGTGCCTAGTACCTCAGCGCATGTGACGGCCGCTGGCAAGCACTCGGACGTGACACTAGTTCTCGCTTTGATTCCGCAAGCCCAGTTCCAGCAATAGCCAGCTCTCGACAGGGCCAAAGTGCCACCGACGGCACCCATTTGTCTCAAACTCTCAACCAAAAAGGCTCGTTCATTGTCATCATCACAAACAACGATAGTTAAGCTGATTTTCAAGTCGACAAGGGGCCAACAGAGACCATCTCGCTACGTCTCCGCGCACGTTCCAGTTCGACGGCAGCCGCAGACCTCTGCCTCCGTCTCTTGACGGCCTCGATGCTTGCGAACCTGCCACGAGCACCATGCTTGATCTTTGTGATCATATCGGCCGCCCTGCCTTTCGTGATGTCTTCCGGGCCGAGCTTGTCATCGTCGGGTCTAAGCTTGTTCAGAAAGTCTAGCTGTCCTTGGGTTGCTGGCGCCTTTCTCCAGCCCATTCTCGTGGATATGATGTAGAATGGGAAGTTCTCGCCCGCATATTTGTCGCAGCCGTGCACAGCATCGGCAAAGGTTGCTGCGCTTAGGACCTCGCGGGGTGCCGCAAAGGGCGATTTTGACACACCCGCCGGTAACGCTCTGACCTCCCACGCTTTGTACTGCGGCTGGCCTGGCTCCGCGCCGGGGACCCTCTCCAGCTTCAGGAACGTCCCCGAAGAGGATGCAGTGAGAATAAAACGCTCGGGCCCGACCTGGACCCAGGCGAATTGGCTGATAGAGCGGATGTGCTTTTCGCCAGACGTATCTGCAATTAAGTCGAACACCGAATCGTACTCGGTGAACGTGACGCTGTAGGAGCGCCCTGTCGACTCGGCATCTGCGGGGCTCTTCTGGGCCTGGACTTCCCTAGCCCTTTCCTCCTCGCGACGGCTACGCAGTTCGTGCATGCTGTCGGCCGTGGCCGAGTCCACGAGCTCGCTGGGATCCAGCCCGAACAGGGTTGGGGTAGTGACGATGCCGGTCTCGAGGCCGGCAACCATGTCGATGATGTGGCAGTTGGTCTTGTCGCCGTGGAGTCTCATGCCGCGTCCGATCATCTGAATCAGGAGATTCCGGGATCGGGTCGGCCTGGCCAAGACAATGCAGTCAATGTTGGGAATATCTGTGCCCTCGGTGAAGACGCCGCAGTTGATCAGCACGGGAAACTCGCCCTTCTTGAACGCATCCAGGCGTTTGGCCCTATCGCGGGTCGGCGTATCGCCCGTCACAAACCGGGCGTCGACCCCGTAGTGGCGGAACCTCTGGGTCAGGGCGGCAACGTGGTTCAGGTCGACACAGAATACCAAGGTCGATTTCCTGCCAGCAGCCTTGGCAAACCAGGCCCGGACGACGACGTCATTGAGCTCGACCGTGTTGACGGCGCGGGACAGAGACTCGGTGTCATACTCACCGCTGCCACCTTTGCCTTTCCGCTTGACCTTGGAGAGGTCGGCTTTGCTCTCAACCGTGGTGAAGACGACATCGCAGAGCCACTTGTCACCGATCATGTCAACATAGTCCTTGTGGTAGACGATCTCGTCGATGGCTGCACCGAGCCTGAGACCATCGAACCGGGAGAAGGTGGCGGAGACGCCGACTAGGTGCGGCGATCCGGACTGTTTGGTTTTGAGTCCGAAGTGGTCAAGCACCCTCAAATAGCCCGGGGCGACGATGTGGTGGGCCTCATCTACTAGGACGAGCTTGAACCTGCTCGGGTCGAACTTTAAGAGGCGGTCTCGCGATGTGATGCTCTGCAGACTGGCCACGGTGATATCTGCCATACCCGAGGCAGACAGCTTGCCCAGCTCAAGCTCGATGGTCTTATCCGGGTAGGTCAGCGAACAGTGCCGTGCCGCCTGCTCGACGAGCTCCCGCCTGTGGGCTAAGATTAGGGTCTGGGTTGCCGTCTCCGATAATGGCTTGACTCGGCCGATTAGCTGAGTGAAGATGACCTGTGTTTGGATCAGCGACGGATGTTCTTGGAGCGGTCGAAAAGAGCCTACCGTCTTGCCGCTACCAGTGGCTAGTGAAACACCGACACGCTTGTGACCTTTCTCCAGCGACGTCAAAACAGACTGTATACACTCTTCCTGGTAGTCACGCAATTGAAGGCCCTGAGGAGGCTGGAATAAGCTTTGAGCCGAGCGTGGTACAGAACTGCAGACAGTCCGTCGCAGACGCGGTTGCGCCACCGAAGACGCCCATCTCTGGGGTAGTCTGAGCCTCAAAGCTGCCAAAATCAGGCTCCTCATGGCAAAATGAGTGTTAAAGTTTTATTGTGTTATTATTATTATTATTAATCTTTTTCACTTCATTGTCACGGCGAATGTGATCAGATCAATCTCTAAAACTGTTGAGTTGACGTTGAAAATCGGCACTGGGCGGCGATAAGGATATGCAGGGTCTGGCTGGAGAGAGATATAATTGGTTAGGTTGTTACCCATGTCCCAATTACTTGTGTACACAATGCTTTTGCAGTTCAATTATTTCTTGGAATTCTAAACGAGAACAATAGACACTTCATCAACAAGGTTGGGCCGACTGCTGCCTGTCTCACAACCAAAACGGTTTCCATCCGGAAAAAAAAAAAAAAAGAAAAGCTGGAACATCAAATACCACCTCGGTTCCTGTGAAACAGTTGGGCATATGTCGCACCAAGCACCTGATCAATAAAATCAACCATGGACTCTGATAGCGATTCAAGCGGTCATGGCCCTGAGGATACAAACCGTCTGAGGGAGTCCGTGTCTATGGTCATTAGACAGTTGCAATTGCATCCGCCCCACACAGCAAGGGTGCAATCAGAGGAGATCCCTGAAAGTGAGGAGGAGCATGGCGGCGGCGACGACGACGGGGACGGAGACAGAGACAGAGACAGAGACATCAACAACTATGACGACGGTACCGAAGATGACAGCAACAATGACAACGACTACGAAGAACCACCCCAGCGCCGACACTCCATCTCCTCCGCAGAGAGCGATTACAGCCCGTCAGCCACATCCTCAAACGAGGCGGCCGCTTACTACTTAGACCAATCTTCTGTAAAAGCCGAACCTGATGCCCGAGAATCAGAAGAGGACGCGGAACCCACCTTCCCAACAACCCCGCGACGCCCACTGCCCCCACTCTCACCTCACACTACCATCCCCCCAACCCCGATCCATAACTATCTCAATTATCACCCCTCCCCGCTCAAGCGCTCCCGCTCCCGCTCCCGCTCCCCTACCCCCGCCCCCTCCCGGCGCCCCTTTAAGCGCCTCAAAGCCCCGCTCAACCACGCCTACGTCTCGCTTCTCAACGCCGACATCCTCGACGCCTCCACGCGCTTTGCCCCGCACTCCTGGCCCGCCCCCGCCACCAAGGAGGGGGAGAAGGAGGAGGAGGAGGAGGAGGAGGAGGAGGAGGAGAAGGGCGACAATGACGACGACGGCGCGCTCCAGCCCTCCCAGATCGGTCTCTCCCACTGGACGGCGGCCGAGAAGACGCTTCTCTTCGAGGCCCTCGCCCGCCTGGGAGCAGACGACGCCCGGGGGATCGCCACGCGCGTCCGCACCAAGAGCGAGTTCGAGGTCGCCGCGTACCTCGCGCTCCTCGGCCGCGACACGGCGGGGGCCGCCGGCCGCCGGCACCGGCACCGGCATCGGCCCCCGCCGCCGCGCGAGCGCATCGTCCTGGGGGATCTGCCAGCCGCGGTGGAACTCAGCCAGGCGTGCGTCGCCGCGCTGGAGGAGGCGGCGGATGCTGTGTCGCTGAGGCAAGAGGCGTATGAGGATACTGTTGAGAGGCAGAGGTGGGAGGGAAAAGGGGGTTTCTGGGAGGTAAGTGAGTGGAACCGGAGGGAACTGGAGGAGGCTCGGCCGGAGGGGATGCCAAGCGTGCAGTTTTTCAGGATGCGGAATTGGTTGAGGTTGACCGAAAGGGTGTTTATGAATAGCGCGGTGGAGGAAGGGAATTGGAGAGAAATGGTGGAGGACGAGAAGGAGGAGAGGCCGGGGATCAGGGCAACGGCGTTGGAAGATTTTTATGCACTTGTGTTATCGGTTACAAGGCGGCTTATCGCGGCGACAGCGTACGTGGCCGAGAGCAGGGTGAGGGCGAAGAGGGAGATATATTCGGGCACGACAATGAGGGCTACCGTGAAGGATGTGGAGGCTGCGGCGCTGTCGTTGGGTCTGAGGACGAACAGTTGGCAGTTTTGGGCAAAGTGTGCAAGGAGGTTGAGGTTGGATGTGTATGACGACGAAGGTGGGGGTGCGGTTAAGTGGAATGATGAGGAGGTGCCCATGTCTTACGACGAGGTGGAGAGAGCACTTGGCCTCGAGCCGGAAAATGGCACAGGCGAGAATATCTCTGACGAGGAGCCCGAGTCATCAGAAGAGGAAAAGGATACTGATGACAATGCAACCTCAATATCTGACGCGGAATCAATCGAACTCGGCGCTGGATGGAAAGACGAGTCCGGCAATGAGAAGCTTCCAGGCTGGGAGGAAAACGAAGTAGAGAAAGAAGACATTGACCGCGAGATAAACGAACTCCTCGTCCACTCAGCTCTAGAGTACCCCAATACGAAGCGGGCGCGCGACGCTCTGAGAAGGAGAATCCGTGCTGCCAGGGCACATGAGGCGTACGCTGACGCCCTGGATGCCGGCGCGTCGTACTCCGAGGAGAAGAGGTTGTGGGCTATGCTCGATCGACAACCCCCCGTAGAGTTGACGAGGGTTGAGGTCCCCGGAGGGCCGCCAAAGCGGGGCGGAACGGTGGATGAGTTAATTAGGGGGTTTTCTAGGACACCTGGAAGCGGCGACTGGAGAAGCAAGATGGAGGCTGTTCCGAGCAGGTGGGAAATGGAATATGCCCTGGTGCGGGAGGAGAGGGAGGACAAAATAAATGTCACCAGCGTAGCGGATAGCGGTGAGGAAATTTAATACCCCCCTTTCCCCCATGCAGTGAGCAAGACATGCCCGGAACCAAATGTCACTATCCAATTCCTATTCAGCTAGTACCGCTAGTTATCTGGATCCTTTCCGGTACTCCCAAACAACTCGTCCAATCTGATCCTCCGATCCCACACGATCCTACCATCACTCCTACGCCTGAAGTACAGAATCCGGTGTTGCGGGATAAACTCCTCGTCCGTCTGTTCCGTCTTCCATGTGTTGAGCGCCTTCTCTTGTGCGCCCGTGAATCGGTCCTCGTATCCGACCACATAGTCGCTGCTGTCGAGCTGCGGATCCCATCGGATTCGGTTCATGGCGTCGGCCGCAGTCCGGAACTTCTTGGTCTTGTCCTTTCGGATATCCATGACGGCGATGGCCCGCTTACCTCCTTTGTTTTTCTTGGATTTCCTGGCGGATGATGATTCTTCTTCACCGTCCGAGCTGTCTTGCAACATTTGCCCTTCTTCCTCATCCGAGTCTTCCTGCTCCTCCTCCTCGCCGGGTGTGTACTCGCCCCACTCGCGCGAGTCCAGTTCGAGATTCAGCTTGCTCAGCTCGGCTTTGTTGACCGCTGCCGCGTTAAGCCAGCAGCTGCGCGCATCAAAGTAGCGCTCGTCGCTGCGCATCTGGGTCTCGAACCGGCTCAGGGCGGTCTGCAGCGCCCCTAGGGTGGTCTGGAGATCTTCTTTGGTCTGGGACGAATCCAGCTTCTCGAGGCCGATGAGGTAGCTCCCGCGGTACTCACGCGTTTGCTCTTCCTGTTCCTGGAGTTGGGCGTCGCTCTCAGCCCGCTCGACGAACCTCGCCGGCCACATGCGCATGTGCAGGCTGGGGGCGCGACGGTGCAGGTCCACCAGGAGCATCACGCAGCGGGACTCGAGCCAGCCGAGGAACTGGGCGCCGCTGGCGAGCGACAGGCCCCAGTACTGGACGTCGAGCTTGATGTAGGTTTTGTAAGAGGCCAAAAAGCCGGCTGCGGCGGTCGAAGCGGAGAGGAAGGAAGTCCACGAAGGTGCAAGAGAGAGCGACTCGCTGGCACGGCGGAACTCTTCCGACAGTGTCCGTGTCGAGGGAACAGAGGCGGTCAGGGCGGTGTTGAGGGCCGGAGGGAAGTAGCCAAGAATTGCCAGCGGCTCGCGAGAAGTGCGCGTGTACGGGAGGCGCTGTTTGTGGAATAACGGGTCGAATGCCATCTTCGTCGCCCAGTCAAAGGAGGCGTAGTGAGAGAAGAAGGTCGTGAGGATGTCTTCGACCGAGCAAGGGCCGGATTCCCGCGCAAGCAGCTTGCACACGCGCGCGAGTAGAATCGAGATCTGAATACCGCTGAGAAAGCCGAACCGGGCAGAGTAGATGCCGCGGGACTTGGCCCACGCCTTGATGAATCGATGCGCCGTACGAAAAGCCGCAAGATCCGGAATGGACCGTCGGATGTAGTCGATATCACGGATGGCTTTGAGTTTGGAGAGTGTCTGCGCCGATAGAGACCAGATAGGATCGGAAGCAGGCGTACGGAGGACACTGGGCCACTGTTCAGCGATGTCTGTGGCTGGACAGTATTGCAAATCCATCTTGATGCCGTGCACCTCGATCTCGAGCATGGTGCCCGTGTTTGCCCTGACGCGGCGCATGATCCTGATTCCTTGCCCGGCAGCCTTGTGTAGGCGTTGCGAGGCGAGAGCAAAAAATGTGCTGGTTCTGAAGGGTCCGATGCACATAACATCCACGTCCGAAGAGGAAGTCCAGACATCGAGTGCATAAGATCCAACAGCAACCACGATGGCTGTGGGTTGCGGCCGCGTCGCCTCCGCACTATCGAGCGCAGGCGTCTCAAGTAGAACGTGTTTCAGGAGCTTGAACGCGGCCTTCCGCTTCGCAGCCTCGTCGTCGCTTGGAATAACTCCAAGTTCAACTAGGGTCTCGTTCACGGCCCCCGCGCGAGCCAGGGCTTGCGGTGCCTTCCTCAGATGGACAGGGACAACGAGGCTGCTGATTTCCTCGGACGGCCCGTCAGCCTTGTCTCCAAGCTCTTCGATGCTCATAACGCATCTGATGCCCCAATGGTCACTGGCAACGAGTGGTTCCGAGTCAGGGCTACCAGCGGCTGTGTCTTTCGGGAAGCCGAACATGTTAAACTTGGCAACCTCGAGCAAGCCCTCGCTTCGGACGAGAATCCGGTCGTAGCGTTGCGGCCGCGTGTTGGCGCCGCTGCTTGCCATGGCGGCTGCCGCAGTGTTTGCCGTCGGATCCCAGGTCGCCCCCTGTTCCCCTTCGGGCAGTTCCTCGTCGGTGTCGACATCCGCGTCCGTTAACGACACTCTCCAGGCATCGTCCAGCTTGGCCTCGGCAAGCAGGGCATCAAGCCCCGCAAGATGCCCGACTGTCAGATCCGAGATGGCCTTCTTCTTGAGCGCCGCATTGATAGAGATTGTCGACGTGGTAGCGTTGAAATCTCCTGCCAAGATCCAGGGATGACCAGGGTACGTTTCTGAGAGATATCCGGTAATCCTCCTGATATCTGTCTTCTTGGCCGCTACCGCTCCATCGGTAAGACCCTGGCTGAGATGGACAGCTGCGAGCACGACGGGACAGAACGTTGCGCCGTCAAGTCGTCCGATACCGTTAAATCTCGCCACAACGGCGCCCTTGTGCTTCCTATGAAGGGAAACATACTCCCAGTCGAAGGCAATCTTGCTCAGCACGACAATGTTGAGATAACTCGGCAGCGGCTCGATATCGTCTTGGTCTGGTGGGCCGTGGCTGCAAAAGGGGTACGCGTCCCGGATTCGCTCGTCAGCGAGAAGGAAGGACAGAAAACCATCCGTGACTTCCTGCAGCACCAGGGCATCGGCGGCTGCATCCTTGGCCAGGATGTTCTCTACCAGCAGGGGGTAACGAGCCTCGGAAGGGGGCGACTCGAACTCCGCCAGGACGTTGTAGCTCGCGACCGTGAGCGTCGTGGGCGTCTCCTCGTCAGCGCCCAGCTCCGACGGCTTAAACGGCACCCACCGCTCCGTCTCCTCCTCAAAGTAGTACGGCAGTCCACTCTGAAGCATGTCTTTCCCTCTAACATCCTCTCCCTCCTCCTGACTCTCTTCAACTCTCTCCCCGTAAAACTCCCTCATCCCCGCCGGAGCCCTCTCCACCGTCCCGTCCGCCAACTTGATAACTCCCCACAGCCTCATCCTCGAAGCACCCTCCGCGGCCCGCTCCCGGACCAGAACGTGCACTTCACCGGCCGTCCACCTCAGCGCCGGTACCAACCCGACCTTCTCCACCAGGAACTTGTGCGGCGCGGCGGTTGCGTTCTCGCTCTGGCCCACGGTCAGATGCATCTTGTATCCCGCATCATCCACCTTCTTCCCGGCCCCGCCGCCGCCGCCGCCCAACGCACCCTCCATTATTGTCTCCCGCAGCCGCGCCGCCCCATTCCCGGCGCCGTCACAGAGATAGATGGTGTTGTCTCTCTTGTGCGTGAAGACACCCACTTTGTTCAAGCACACCTCAACCCCCGCTTTCCCGCTGCCGTCGCCGGTGGCGACATCCCCGTTCCCGAAGGAGGCAGCAACCCTGTCGACGGCCGCGTCCAGGCTGTCGGGCCTTACAAACGGGTAGACGAGGTTGATGTGGGGCGGCCATCGGGGATAGGCCTTGTCGTACAGGGCACGGAGGCGGTCGAGGCGGGGCCAGAGGTGCTTGGGGGGGATCAGGGCGAGGGCAGTGTCGTGGGAGGTGAGGGAGAATGGTTGTTGTGATTCGGGTTGGGGTTGGGGTTGGGGTTGGGTTTGCTCTGGGGTGGATGCAGACGACGCCATGGCTTGTTGAACCCTGTTGATGTGCCTAGTCGTAAGTAGGGTGGATGTTTAGACGTGCGGCTTGGGTGTGAATAAAAGGGTGGGTGAAATTGACCGAGCTCAGCTCTGACGCGTGACTGAGAGTAGTGATGAGAAAGATGAGGTGAACTGGATAAGATGAAGATGAAATGTGAGACCATTTTATCGCCTGCTTTATGAGCAGGACGAAGGAAACTGATGGCATTCCCCGCAACTCATTGAATTCATAGCGTGGCTAGGAGATGGGCTGAAGCTGGGTTCCTGCAGTAGCCTCCGCTAAGACTTGCCCGGTGAGTCACCACAGATTCATGCCTGCAACATAGACTCATTCACCGCTGCACAACCCATCGTTTGAATTAGCTCGGTCTTTGAAGTGGCGTATCAAAAACCCTTTTGGGAGACAGAAGCTCTCAATACGGCGAGCTTTGCGGAGGAGTTTTGATCACACGGTAAAAAAACATACATTTCAATTGATAATTACCATCATAGTGTATTACCATCCCTGTAACCATTCCAGGAGGGGAAATCCCGCCAACACAATGTAGACATTAATTTGGATACAGATGCTTGACCGCTGATACCAGAACACCGTCGCTATGATCCCATAATGTACCGCCCTGATCAACGAGAAAGAGGCACAATGCTAAACCGGGCCGTCCGGTCCCCAGTCAACTGCAGATGCAGCCGATGGCGTCCCCTCCATGAGAGCCTCCAGCTTGTCTTCGTTTGTAACCCAGCCATGCCGTTTCGTAGCAATTGCTATCTCCCAAGTCAGCTCATCACATTCGCCTAAGAAAAAAAAAAAGAAAAGAAAAAAAAAAACCGTCTTAGACGGTGAAATTGGGTGGAGCGGGGAAAATACCATAGCGAATCGGCTCCCTCCACTCCCTCCACCAAACCTCCTCGCTCTGCACCACACACTTCCTGCCCCCCTCCCCAGTCCTCTGCACCGTCGCAAAGGGCCAGACCGCCTTGACGACCTCGTACTTCTTCTTGCCGGCAAAGAAACCCGCGACGCTCGTGAAGAACTTGTTCACCTTGTCCGGGTTCTGCACCACCACCTTGCAATGCGTCACCGGGAACGAAACCGCCACGGCGCCGGGGTACCTCATGCCTGCCACCAGCGCCCTGATCTGCCCCTCTAGCCAGTGCACGTCCAGGTTGGCCACCACCCTCTCCAGCGCAAACGACTTGACGCTCGCCGTGTCGGCCACGAACCGCGCCGCCCAGGCCTCCAGCCCCCCGTCGTCCCCTTCGGGCGTCGTGGCCTCTGGCTGGGTGGACGGCTTGCTTCCCCCGCGGAAGGCCACCTCCCCGGGACTGACGCAGCGGATGTAGTCTATCCGTTGGCGGGGGTCCTCTGGGACTAGGAGGTGGAGGAGGTTCAGTTTGATGGAGAAGTCGACACGCCCACTCGTGGGACTGCTGCCGCGACGGCCGACGATGTGGATCTGCGGTTTGGGAGGGACCGTGGCTTGCTGGCGGATTAGGGCTACCAGGGCATCGGCGTTGGCGGAGAGATAGGGGGCAGAGGTGCGGATGGTGGTTTTGTCTGCCGAGAGCTCGAACAACGGAGGGTTGTAGAGACGGTAATCCAGGGGAGGCAAGCCGGGATACCGTGGGGGGGCTTTGGGCGCTTGAGGGGAATGGGCTGGTTCTTGGGCTGGTGTGGAAGGGCCAGAGTAAGGGGGTGGTGTGGGTGAGCGGGTAAGGTTGCTTGGGAGGAGGACGTGCGGGCTGTGTACGGGGGATGAGTGTAATTCCTCCTCAGTCATGGGGACCGAGTTGCTCCCTGAAGCGGGAGAGCGACTTGAAGAAGCCAGGGGCGAGTGTTGTTGCTGTTGCGGTTGTTGTTGTTGTTGTTGTTGTTGCTGCCCTTGATGCTCCTGGATGGTGAGGTGCTGCTGGAGACGAGCCTTTTCCCCGAGTTGGGCATGCCCGGCCGGGTCCATTGTGGCTGGTGTCTGCCGAAGACAGTAGATTTGCGTTTTCCGGTCCGGAACGGCACGGCACGGCATGTGACGGCCGGGCTTGTCTTGTGTCCAAGTCCGGGTCGGGCCAGGAGCACGATGCTGGAGATCCGGTAGAACCGCGAATCCCGGCGTCGCGAACCTCGAGGTCGGACGTGGAAACCCCACCGTAACCCACAGCAGCACTCAGCCGTGCTACGGAGAAGCAGAATAGTGTCCTTGGTCGCTGATGAACGTAGCTGCCATCAACGGGTCGTGAGCAAGCTGTCCAGAACCGACCATGGTTCCAAGTCCAAGGCCCAAAGGTCCAAGGTCCAAGGCCCAAAGGTCCAAGGTCCAAGGCCAAAGGAGGTCTTGTCTCTCCAGTGGAGCATTGGACCGTGGCGCAGCGGCAGCCCCATGGCTGGCTGCTCGGCCCCATGTTTGCGTCAAACGGTGAAGGGAGAACCGACTGCACCAATCAGATGGCGCCTCTGGGCGCAGTGCACTTGCGATTGCGACCACTGGGCTGGGGCTGAGCCTCAGAGATTGACGACCTTCATCTAAGAAATCAGAAAGAGGCCGCCAGTAATAGGGGGGGCCCGTGCGGCCGATTTAAAGGTGCAGTGGTGCAGTGGTGCAGTGAGAGGGCATCCGCCCAGTATCTGTTTCGCCATGGAAACGATGAGCTGGCGGGAATCGAAACGGCGGAGCTTTGTAGGGAAGTACAAGTAACTGCGGGTGATCTTATGTGGGGAAGGCCCGGCACAGCTCTTGGAATAGCGCTAACCATCCCCCTTTAGGCCTCCGGACAGCGGCGGTATGCTGCCTCGAGAGTTTTGGGGAACTTTTCCTTTGACAACTCATAGCTCCCCGCCATGGCCAATAATGCATGCGCTTCGGCGTCACCGCCTACCTTAAGCTCGATCGTACCTGACTCTGGTTTGCCAGAACAGGATTAATTCGCTTGCAAGCCGTTGGCCGATGCCTTTACTAGTCCGAACACGGATCTCGAGCTCCAGTGCAACTCATGGCTCGGCGTCTTGTTTGTTTACCGAGTCGGCATCTCCATCGTCATCGTGACTGAAATCGGGCTGGCCATCTGTATGTCTCACCGAGGCGTGTCGCACACTGGCCGCAGTGCCCTATCAAAACACCCGGAAGCAGGCATCTTTTATTGTGGCTGCAGCCATTTCCGTACTCCGGAGGCTGTCTCGTTGGCTTCCTCAGCCGCAGTTGCCCTGGATCCCCCGGCCAGGCGCGATCGTCAAAAATCTTGCAGAAGAGGCCGGTTGGAAGGTAGGTTGGTTTGTTTCGACCGTCATGCCTTCTTAATTTTTTTTTTTTTTTTGTTTCCCTTCTGTCCGTGTGTTCTTGCGACGAACAGCCCTGGTTCGTTGGTAACACGAACGACCACGATTCCCTCCGGCCAACTTTCGCATTACCGTCATGACAGTATGGGATCTCCAAAGAAAGTCGTAATCCCGCGGCCATTTGGCTGGCTGCTTCCGGCGCTTGGTCCCGTTGCCGGAGTTTCCATCTATGCTTCCATTTACGTTTTCGGCATCGGGACGATCCCTTTCATCCTAGCTGTTATCGCTGTGAGTACGCTAAGCAACTCGGACCCGGGACCAGCCACTGACTGAGGCCGAACCAGGGCGGTTTGCACTTCTTACTTGGCCTCTACTTCTGCCTGACTCGGTCAAGGCCCGGTTCATACCACATGTACACTGTTCCCGTCTGGCTCGTTGTGTGTGCCGGTGTCTGGTGTGGCGTGTTGTACTTCTTCACTCAACTTGTTGAGCTCATAGTCAACGCCCCGGAGGACTCGTATGAAGGAACGGACCGGCCGCTGGTGCCGATATGGAGCAAAATAGGATGTGCCTTGTCCTCTCTGAATGTGTATGGTGCAACCCCCGACGGACGCAGGGCCAAGATAACTAAACTAACATGGCCACAGCTTCCTTGACCTCGCCCTGTTAGGAATATTCCTCTTCAGCCTTATGACGCAAAGCACTCAGGCGCCAGTGCAGAGCTCTTATATATCAGCCCCAGTCTATGCTGCTCCTCATGTAAAGTTAACAGTCCATGCGATCCAAATTACTCTCCTGACCCTGTACCAGGTAACCGAGCAGTACGTGCCACGACAACAGCAACAGCAGCAACAGCAGCAGCAGCAGCACCAGCAGCAGCACCAGCCCCAGTATCATCACCCATATCAGTACCAATACCCACAGTACCAAGCCATGCCAGCCACATCCGTCATCCAGACCCCAGACCTAAAATCACCATCACCGTCACCATCACCAAGCCGTCCGCCTTCCAGGCGAGGCTACAGCCCTCTCAACCGCATCGACGTGATCCGCCGTCTCTGTGCCCTCCAGCATCCCGACGGACACTGGGACTACTCACCCGAGCTAGCCGAGCTGGTCAAGCTGTGGGGCGGGCGGGAGCTAATGGCGCCCGCTCATGGGGTCACAGCACTCACTCACGCCTGCCTGACCGATCTCTGCAACTACGTCTGGACGGCCCAGCGCGAGGGAAGAGAGCACGAGTGCCTGGGCTCAGAGGAGTTGATTAGTCTGCAAGGGATCCATTGGGATTTGGGGTGGGCGAAGAATGCATTGGATCGAGCCGAGTTCTGGATGAGTATCGGGATTGGGTACTAAGTTATGCTATGAAGTGATGATTTTGCTCAGATTTGACTTGGGAGCGCGGGTTGGTATTCACGGGACCGGCGTTCCTGGAGCGTTGACTTATGCTGGAGCACGTATTTTACATAGAGCGTCTTTACGAGTAGATCAACACACAGCATGGACCAAGCGTCCTAGCCAAGGCCATTACGACGTTCTATTCCAAACTTTAACAAAGGGTCGCGATCCATTCAGTTCCCTTCGCTACCTAGCCTAAGCGCCCATAGATAAGCCTTATCCGTCAGCATTACATTGGCGCATTGCCAGTAGGTATACTCGGGGTATCCAGTAAAACGCAGCAACACTTCTCATAGTCCATAACCCAGTCTTCTCCCCCCCCCCCCCCAACCTTAGTACCAGTATGCGGGAGACATCTAAACCTGCATACCGCCCTTCTGCCCCTCCCATGTCTTTCTGCATACCTCTTTCATCAGCCTCTTCGGCGCCATCCGGCCAGTCATGAGCTCGAACGCCTCAATGGCCATCTCCGCGACCACCTCGAGGCCGTCAACCACCACCCACGAGGGGCTCATGGTATCCCTAACGGCACGCATCTGCGCCACGAGGGGTGTGACGAGGGGTTCATACGCGAGCTGCAAAGTCGGAAGGATAAATATTGTCAGTTCAACGAGATACGAAGCAATGGTTGAGGGGAAAGAGGCGGGAGAAAGAAAGAAAACTCACCTCAACAACCACCCCTCCGGTCGGACTCCTCAGCCAATCTAACGGCATGACGAAGTCCGCCGGCGGGTTCCCGTCCACGCTAGTCGCCGGCACACACGAGATCACCATGGTGGGGAACTGGTATTGCCTGGGCCAAGGATCCGACAGCGAGCGCAGCACCCGACAAATCTCCCTCGATCCCCCCGTCGCCGCCATCGCCCCATTCACCGGGCTCCCATTCCCATTTCCGCCACTACCACCGACTCCCGATCCTTGCTGGCTCGCCGCCGTCGCCGCCGCCCACCGATTAAAATACCCAGCCACGGCCTCTGCATTCCCCACCGTCCGATTATACACAAAGATGTTCCTGCACCCCAGCTGGTACAGGGCGTAGATGGCCGCGCGGGCCATGCCGCCGGCGCCGATGACTAGGCCGGTGGTCTTGCTGGGCTGGACAAAGTTGCGAGGGCTGATGGCCCTGCGCAGGCAGGTCAGGATGGAGCTCCAGTCGGTGTTGTCGCCGAAGAAGTCGCGCACGGGGCCGGCCTTGTTCCGGGAGTTGGCGTGGTCCAGGATGGCAGTCGTCCGGCCGCGCAGGGGCAGCAGCACGTTGACGGCACCGATGGCCTCGGCGTGGTGGGACTTGACCTTGAGGTGGGGCATGATGGCGACCTTGAAGGGTGCCGTGAGGCAGGCGCCGCCGAATCCGTCGCACGAGCAGATCTGGTTGAGGCTGTCGAGCGTCGAGCAGGCCACGGCCTGGAAGGTGTGCGGCATGGCCGAGAAGTCGTAAGCGGCGCTGTGCATGGCGGGCGAGAGCGAGTACGAGACGTTGGACCCCAGGACGTAGTACTGCAGGGGGTCGAGGAGGAACTGGCGGAAGAGGAGCTCGAATGAGTGGCAGTATGTCGAGACGGTGGCGAGGTGGTCGCGCTCGTTTTCCATGTCCGGGTGTTTTACCGGGGCGAGGATCCGGGTTTGTAAGGGTGTCCGGGCACCGAGGACGGAGAAATCGTACGCGACGAGAGGCGGTTTTGGGTCAGGGAGCGCCTGCTGTAGATGGGCCTTGAAAGCCTCGAGGACTTCGGCTGGGCTGTCGTTGGTGCAGAACCGCACCATCCGGACCACGTCGCAGCCTAACGCCTGCGCCCGCTGGTAGTTCTCGATCTGCTTCGGGTCGTGCCACGGGAGGGCCCCAAAACCCATGTACCAAAAATTTCCAATCACCTTTGACCTTCCCCGGTGCTGTAGGACCCGGTTGATCAGCGCCTCGTCGCGCTGCAGGTCTAGGCTGATGTAGTCGACGCCGAGTCGCAGACCCAGTTCTAGCAGCTCGGCATCCATCGCGTTCTTCTTGTCTGGCGGCCTCCGCTGTTCGCCCCGGGGGTCTTCCTCGACGTGGTAGATGATGGGCACCCCCAGCTTCCTCCTGATCAGGGCGACCTGTCTCGCGATGACGTTCAGGAGATCCTCAGGCCAGTGGTCGATGATCAGCTCGACGCAGTCTCCCCTGGCCTCAAAGTCCTCCCATTCTAGATCCATATCCATCAGATAGGAGAGTCGGAGGCGCAGGGCGTACGAATACGACCGAAACTCGGGAGGAATTGCTGCAACGGAGAAGGGGCTCTCTAGCCAAGCCTTGGTGGCGCCCCGTCCTGTGATGATGTCGAGGAATCTCGCAAAATCTTCGCGGACACAGAGGAGTTTGGGAGGGCCATGTTGCCGGCCATTTACCGGGGTGCTACTTCCGGAGGGCGCCGCCGAAGTCTGCGCTGAGGAGTGGGTCGAAGGGTCATAGAGGTTGAAGTACTCGAGATTGGAACAGCCCCGGTGCTCCCCATCAGCCTGCAGAAGCCGCTGGGCATCTGCCGGGTCCATGAGACGTGCGATCTGCTCCCTCTCGCGGTGGATATACACCACAGGGTGTGTCTGGGAGTACTCGCGCAAGGCATCCTGGGCCTCGTCGCTGAGGCTGCTCATGCCGCATTCGATGATGCATCCAGCCCTGTTGCTGTCCAGCATGTGCTTGAAGACGTCAAGATTGTGGCGTGCAAAGTGCTCCTTGCCGTGATTTTCGAGGTACTGGCCCCGAGTCAGGCCGGTCAGCTTTTCAAAGTAGTGGTCCTCGGTAACCAGACGGCGCCGGAGATGGAGGGCACCCATGAAACCCAGGGTACGCTTTCCGGCGCCGCGGCAGCCGACAAGCACTATGGATGCATTAGGCTCAAAGACGCGCTCGTTCCTTGGGGGAGCCATGTCTGCCTTGATTCGGGTACCGAGGCCGGCGCTAGCTGCAGTCATTCAGCGCTGGGTGCGGGATCCGTGTTATCGCCGGCTGAATGGATTTCGCCGTCGTTGTCGACGCCGGGGTCAAGTCGCGTCGAGGGCAAGAATTGGCACAACCTCCTCGAGATCGGGTGGATGAGACATGGGCAGTGCTCAATCAATTATCCAGGCCGCGAGTTGAGCGCCCGACTCGGGAGTGCCGTCTTGAGGCCGAAATCATCGGCAGATTTGTCGGGATTGCGACGGCGGGAAAATGTAGACCCTGTCGTCGATGTACAGCTCCCGCGGCGCTACCCCACAGCGATTTAGAGCAACTGGAATTGGGATCTTGGGGACCGGGCATTCGGAGCCAGTGGGTCGGTCTTCATCCATTCCGTGTTATCCCCGCTTTGACGAACCGAGCCGCTAGGCGTCTGGACTGATGCGACTGTTATCGAGCCTGCCGTGAGAGACGGGAGGCAGCAGCAGACTGCGATGATCGAGCCGAGAGTTTGATGCTTCGTTGCGTTCGCTCTACTGTCGGCATGTAAGAAGAGCTGGGAGCACTAAATTCCCACCGCCAACCTCGGATCGTGCTGTACTCGTACTTGGCCCTGCTATCCTAATTAGAAAAAAAAATAATTGTTTGCTGTTCCGTTTTCATACAGGTAGCCAGTGAGAAGGGACCGGAGCTCCAGAAGCTCTTAGGCCTAGCCTCCGGGCCCACTAGCAGCCCGGGGTAATTCGCTAGCCGGAAGCGAGGGACCGGAGCCCCGCGATTTTCCATCCTATTCGCTTCCCCACGTTTCGGTCAGTGCTCTCTCCAACCTAACCTTGTCTTGATTGACGCAAGCGGCATTGGATCGGGGACCTGTTTTCATTTCCTAGATATAATTTCAGTCCAGACTCATGGGACTCGTTCGTTTCTGCCTATCATGGAGATAGCCACCGAGGAGCCCGCAATTGGCCCCGAATTGGCTCAGGCTCAACCTGTGACCGGCCCATCACCGTCGCTGAGCGCCGCGGCCCCGGCTCGCCCTCCGGCCAGCGATACCGGGGCCGACGGCGGAAGCGAGGCGCCGGCCAACCCCCGAAAGAGGAAAAAGGCCTCGAGGGCGTGAGTTACCACTCATTGCCCAACGTAACCTGTACTTTGTTGCTCATCCGCCTCCAGCTGCGACTTTTGCCATGTCAATCATCAGCCGTGTGACAATGGCAAGCCGAAGTGTGGCGTCTGTACGAAGCACAACAAGCCATGCCTGTACCTGCGTCCGACCAAGCGCCGTGGCCCGCAAAAGGGTTACCGCACCGCTCTCAACACGTACAAGGAGAGTGCCGCGGCCTGGGGCGCCGTGCTCAATGCCATCCCCGGTCTGGACGCGCTCATCGAGGGTCATTTACGTGGCAATGCCGGCAAGAGCATTGTCGCATCCATTAAAGACTCGAACCAGCAAGACGCCCTGATTAACAATTGGCAGCAGAGCTCCGTGTTTAGAGCCTTATTCGGCCGCAATGGCCCCGCAACCACAACCCCGGTTGACACTACGGTGCCCTCACAGGAGGCCGAGGACGAAGACGCTGGGGACGATAGTTTGCCAGCCCAGCCGCCGCCTGCCAAGAGAATCTCACAACCTCCGAGCCAGAGGAGTCAATCGGTCTCGAGCTTTGCTATGCCAGAGCCCAAGCTGCCTGCTGCCCTAGGATCATCCTTCCAGCCTAAAGACACAGCATCCTTATCAGACATCGTCGCCAAAGACGCTGCACAAGCGTATGAGCCCTCCACGTCGGCACATCCTTTCTAAAAGCGCATGCTAATATTGCAGCAGCGCAGCGAGAACCTCACGAACCCTGGCGTCTCTCGGTTTCGCCCCAGACGAGACAATAGCGGATTTCTACAGCATGGGCTCGAACCCGGAACCCATCCCGGAGCCGAACGACCACGACTTTGACCCCTCGCTGGGTTCCGAGGCCGAGCAAAGGGCCTATTACGAGCTTCTCATGGGCCGTGCATTCCCGGGCTGAGCGCCACCTCTCACCGCCGGTTATCCAGCCGAATTTGGCGGAGTGTGTAAGGCAAGGGTAACGCCGGGTTCTCGGCTTGCTGGGAGCCACGATGGTGGCTCCTTAAATTCCCTGGCGTACTTTTTTTTCAAGGTTAGTGACGAGATGATTGGTTGCCTTGAGGCAGCGATTAACTCGACTGACGGTACGTAGTACAGATCATGTTGTGCGAGCTGGTGATACCCACCCACCCTTCAGAGCAAACTGAGGGTTCCTGTCTGTGGCATCCCCAGGTTCTGTGCATATCCCACGGAATATGCGTGCCGTCCATGGAGTGTATCTACTACAGACGGCGGTGGTAGTCAATCGTGGATAGGCTCAACAGTCTGGTAAGCGGAACACCCGAACCCTGCTGCCGACTCGATACACTAACCTGGTTTGAAAGCCAGGTTCTACCTTGACGATAATAAGTAAGAGGGACCCTTTAGGCCATATTTTTGGCTGACGGTTTGTATTAAACGTCCTTTAGATAGCCAGCCATATCTTGGTCGGAACCATACTTCATTGAGCTTATGAATGCCAAGTCAACCATCAAAGACATGGAATGTTTGGCTTGGACAAGAGACCAAGAGCTCCGGCCCCTTCATCAGATGACTCTATCCATGCAATATTATGCTATCCCTTCAATCCCATGCCGAGGTACTGCTAGTACTGTGGTGCCTATCCCCGGTAGCCTCTTCGGCGCCGAAGATCCAACGGCGTCCAAGAGAAACAAAAAATACACCGATGAAGATGAAGATGATGATGCATCAATGTATGGCCTCTCCCCCTTCAGCGCCAAGAACTGCATCGAGGGAATAAAGGAAAGAAAAGAAGAAAAGAAATACAATGCCGGGTCAGAGAACTGAAACCGGTGTACCCAAAATACAAACCTATCCAATGTCCAAGCCAAAATCGGACAGACAGGGAAACGAATCGGAATGCTAGCTCAGACCAGCTCAAACCCTTCATCCTCCACCCCTTCCCCGTCACCACCCCTACCATCCTCAGCACTCCCACCCCCAGACCTCAGCACCCGCCTCGCCCTCCGCCCCTTCAACGCCTCCCCGTTCGCGTCCAACACCTCGTACTCCTTCTCCACGAGCCGCTCCGTCTCCCGCCCGGTGGGGGCCTTGACGAACACCTCGAGCGTCAGGGGCCGGCCGGGCGACTCGGTGCGGTCAAAGCTGTAGAGGAAATTGTCCGGCGCCGTGGAGGAGCTAGCGGCGCCGGCGCTGGCACTAAACCTGCGGGCCAGTGGGGTCGGCGAGTCTAGCGGCGGGAATGACGCCGCGTCGCGGAGTTCCGTCTTAGCGAAGAGCTTGCTCCGGAGGCGGGAGTCGGGGACTTCCCAGGAGGGACGGCACTTGGTGAGGTTCTTGTCGGTCTTGTAGGAGTTGGAGTAACTGCGTCGAGGGGATTGGCTTGTTAACGGCGGGGTGACTTCAAGATAACAATAAAAGTGGGTGGGGTTGGGGTTTGGGAGGTGAGAAGGGTGGCTGCTGAGGTAGGATGGTGACGGAGACTTACGATGGCCTGCACGGTCTTTGCTTGGTTAGCTGGTTCGCAGACGCGTTTAAGCCCTTGACAACGTCCCCATAGACGTCGACGCGGACGCCCGGCATGTGCCGAGAGCCGTTGGACCACTTCACGTTGGAGTCCTTGGTGCGCTTCCACTCCTTACGGGCAGAGCGGAGGTCGCGCTCGCGGCACTCGAACTGGGGGGAATCGAAGTTTGCCATTGTGGTTGAGAGTTCAAGAGGCAAGCGTGTGCAGGAGGACGATGGCGAGAACAGTTACCGAACCGGAACGGCTAGGGAATATAGTGGCAAACGTTGGCGGTTGAGTTGTTCTGGGGTTGTTTTCGAGAGAGAGATATAAGGTCCCCGGTGTGTGTGCGGGAAGAGGTAAATATCTCGGAGCAAATGCGGTATGAAAGAGTCACCGGTAAGAGCCCTGGTTCAACCTGGCTACCTCTAGGGGTGACTGCAAATGATGTGATGAGTTTCAGAGGGAGACGGCTTGATCAGCGGCTCCTCGGCGGTTGCTCGTAAATAAAGAGGATTGGTTCCAGTCGGACACCGGCCAGTGACTCAGACGGAATGGGAAATGGACGGCGTGAATAAGACGTCCTCAATGCCGATAACGATAAGAGACGCCGATATGACGAAATAGGAACTAGACAGGGGTTGGCAGGCTGGCTCGCAACCAAGCGATGAGGAAATGGCAGAAACTAATAAACACAATCAGATGTAGCGTGATGCAGCTTATTCGGCGCAGTTCTCTTGTTCGTTGTTTGAAAGAGGGAGAGTTTGTTGAGGAAAGATGAGCATGGGACACGGACTGGTTATATCAGCTCGACGGGACTTATCGGGCTGTTGGGGGACCCAGATCCCAGGATGCCAGGATGCCAGGTGATGGGGCCGGGAGGGTGGCGCCCTCCCTATCCATTTGTGGGGGTTCTGCGAGTGACAAGTGACGACAGGTCGGCATATGACCACAGCGCCTCTGAAGCCGGGGGAAGCTGTTGGTGTCAGCGTTCCGGGTTAAACGGATGCGGCGAGGGCCGGGTGACCATGCCTATTCTTGGCTCCAAACGGGGTCCTCGGTTCCTACTTGCCCTGGCTTTGGTCTCGGCTGGTCATCGCCTCGTTTGGTTTGTGCACTATGATGAAATGGAGGCAGAAGCTTCTCTAGCGTTATGGAAATGCACGGCTCTGGTTGGTCACCTTGAAACAGCAAGGCAGCCGGGTTCTTTGGGCTATTGTAGCGATAGTACTCGGAACCAAGGGACCGCGACGGCGGCGTCATCCAAAGATCGCCTACCTTGGTGCGCGCTAACAATCCATTCCTTGGAATTGAGGACGGATGTGATGGCGCGTAGCGATAACGATAAAGGCTGTGAGATCCGTCCTGCAGGAAAGCCCGTTCATGCAGCGGGAACGCATCATCCCGCAGCGATGGTTGCACCGGCATCAGACCCCAGGCCAATGATGCAACCGGCCAGGGCCACGCTAAAACATCCAGCGAGCCTCGTCGCAAGTCGACCACTCCACGGCTTTCCTTTTCGTCCGTGTATTCGTTCCAAGCTTTAGCTGGTTCACAGCTGAGTTCCCCTCTTGTTCTGCCGCGGCCGCATGGACGGGTTGGGGGGGCGCAATTGGTGAGACGCCCTAGCTGAGGTCAGCGGGTACCGAGTGATGCCAGGAGCGGGCTGTCAAACTGCATGCCGCAGCCGTGGATACCTGCAGGGACCCCGCAAACACCTTGCCGGCTGATGGAGCAGTTTCACATGGGCATGGAATTGGTTATTCAGGAGCAAAGAACCTCGAGCTTCCCCCCCCCTTTCCTATTATAAAGAGGGCAGAAATCGGGACAATTTGCCGTCTGAGAACGGCTGGAAGCCATGGCAAACGTATTCATCCGACGGTAGTCCCTGAAGATCCGCACATCGATTGAGGGGGGTTACATGAATATCACCCCGCTGATAAACCGATAGGCCCAGGATTATCGTTGAATGAAAACTCCCATTCCTAAGGACCCTTTTCCACGTGTATCTTGCAGTTTCCTTCGGAGGAGACCTCGGGCAGAATAAGGGGGAACGGGAATAGTTCGTCCTCTTGGATGCTTGGCGTTGCTTAGACCGCCAAAGAGTAGTGCCGAATGCGGCACTACCACCCAGAGCGGTGAGGTGAACTGCTCGGGCTCTGCGGATTAATTGCCCAGGATAAACGCCTCCACAGCCATATTGGGTGCCATCGGCAGCAGAAAGGCCCTACCGGCAACTCGGGGATGATCAAATCATGTACCCCCCTGGGATGCTCGTAGCTCGCCCGGAGAATGTGCGGTGAACCTTGCTGTTTTATTTTGTTAGTTATGCGCTGCTCATAAAGTCTGGTGCATCCGGCATATCTTGGCTGAAGTTGGATCCGAGATCCCTTGATCAGCGGCACCCCCAGTCCGATCATCGACTCTAAAGTTGGGTTTTCAGACCTGACTTGGCTCTAAGCTATCCAGGGAAATAATAGGATGGCCAAAGTGAACACGGCCATACTTCTCTAGGTGAAACTTGTCTGGATAGGTGTTTTGATTGAAACAACCGGCCTTTGCGAGCGATTCCGACGCGCACTCTTTAACGTTAAAGCTATTGCTTATCGGCAGCTTATCAATGATGTCATGTGCTCCAGAAAACCCAAACGCAAATGCAACAACAGCACGTCCCAAAATTTCCAGCACAGACCAATCGAGACCTTGATGGCGACTCGAGCCATCGAATCAAACCACCGCCAGCGACCGCGCAACAGACCAGACTGATAACTGCCGTGGTCGTCGCTAAGAGATTCCTAAACCACAGCCTTCTAGACCACCCATTATGCCCTCAGACAAAGCAGCCTACCTAGCGGCGCATTACCTCACGACAGACAGCAAACCCTCCAAGAAGCGCAAGCGCAAGGCCGCCACCTCCAACTCCGGCCTCCTCATAACCGACGACGACGACACAGGCTGGAGTGCCAGCAGCCGCAAGGATGCAGAGGACGACGATGATATACCCGTAGCAGTAGTAGCCGGCAGCACAAGCGACTTCCGGCGCGCCAAAAAGTCGGCCTGGAAGACCGTTGGCGGAAGCAGCAGCGCTGCCACGGCCAGAGATGACGCAGCCGTAGAAGCGGAAGCCATCATAGCCTCGGCAGCAGCTGAGTCGGCCGCCGCCCGTGCCCGCGAACAGGCCGAGGACCTCCTCCCCGTCCAAGACGATACCACCGCCGCCGCCCCGCCCCTCATGTCCAACGGCACACAAGCCGGCCTGCAGTCCGCCGCCGCCCTAACCGCCCAGCTGCGCGCGCGCCAGCAGCTCGAGCGGGAAGAACTCGCCCAGCTCCAGGCATCCAGACAACAAGAGCAGGACGGGGAGGAAGAAGTGATCCTGCGCGATGCCACAGGCCGACGCGTCGACGCGTCGCTGCGCCGCGCCGAAGCCCGCCGCGCCGCGGCCGAAGCCGAGCGCGCAGCGCAGGCCAAGGCGCGGCTGCTCAAGGGCGAGGTGCAGATGGCTGCGGCGCGCGAGCGGCGGGAGCAGCTGGAGGAGGCGGCGCTGATGCCGCTCGCGCGGGGTAAGGACGACGCCGAGATGAACGAGGAAATGAGGAGGACGGAGAGGTGGAACGACCCGATGGCCGAGTTCCTGGTTAGCGATGACAGGGGGGACCGCCGGGGGGGTGCAGGGGAAAGAGGGAAAGGCCGAGGGGCCAAGGGGATGAGGAGGCCGGTGTACAGCGGGGCCGCGCCGCCGAATCGGTACGGGATTAGGCCTGGGTATAGGTGGGACGGGGTGGATAGGGGGAATGGGTTCGAGGCGGAGAGGTTCAAGGCGATTAATCGGCGGGAACGGAATCGGGGGTTGGAATATGCTTGGCAGATGGATGAGTGAGGATCTGACGGGGTAGTGTTGAAGGTTGAACAATAAACGACGGTCGGGAGAACAAGGTGTCTCCGGGCCATGTATCAAACCCCGCTGAGGCTGGATCTCTGTCGTGCACCTACAGAACGATTGAAAGTTCTATGCTGGGAAGCTGAGGGCCATGACTGCTCACTTTATAAACGCGTGGTGCTACCGATCAATCTCTTTTTTGCTGCCCTGAAATACAAAGATGCTTGGTACGCGATTCTTCGTGCATCATCATCATCCGTAATTCAATACATTCTGCGATCATGCACAAGCCGCACAGACACCTGATGTACGGGATCGAACTTTGCCCGTATCTATATCCGTTACTAGTACTACAAAAGGACCCAAGCCCACCTTCCTCACGCCAAGGTGTAAGCCAGGCTGGGGCGCGGCTCTCTATCCTCTACCCTCTCAAGCCTGCGGCGACTCGTTGCCCGTCTTGGGCCGGAGCAGTTTAGACTTGGTATCATAAACTGACTGGGCCTTGACCATCTGGATCCACTCCGACTTGGTGGTGCCTCCCGGCCGATTAATTCTATTGTGGAACTTGCGCAAGAGGTCGCCCAACGTGATCCCCTCCTCGGCGTAAGGGGCAAGGGATTCGACAATTTCAGAGGGCTGTATCCTGTTGTCTCCCGCCGGCGGCGATCCACTAGGCGTTGCGCTACCGACCGTACTAGGACCTTGGCTTGCTGGAGCGGGGGTCACGGTTAGCAGCATTTCAAAGCAGGACAACATGTTCAAGATAACAAAAGGGCTTACCGGCTGGGGCGGGGCTAACTGGCCTCGAGCCCGAAGGCGTGCCTCCAGGGCGCACTCCCGGCTTGACCTTGAGCTTCTTCTTCAACTTTGCGCCTGCATCGGATGCCTCCCCGGCGGTGGCTTCGCCGTCGCTCGTGGCGCCCAACGTCTTGGGCCGACCCGGGAGTGGAGTTGCGCCCCGGCTCGCAGTAACGGATCCCTTGCCGGTCTTGAGCTTTTTGCGGATCGCCTCGTTGTCGCTTGAGTCGGTCATGTTCGGCGAGCCGGGCCGCTTTAGTTTGCCCTTCTTGGCCGCCTCGGCCGCTTTGTGCTTCCCAGACGGCGTCGTGTTGCCCTTGGTATTGGCCCCGGAGGCGCTCTGCTCCTTCTGGTCGCCCTTCTTGGCCTCGTCCTCCTCTTTGCGATCCTCCGACTCCGACTCTTCGTCCGAGTCCTGACGGCTTCGGTTAGACTTGAAAATGGTAAGCTTGGTCGGACGGCTGCAAACTTACCTCGTGGTCGGTGAAAGGATTGTTGTCCTCGCTGTCCGAATCCTCGTCATAGTCCATCGCATGCTCCAGCTTCTTCAGACTCTTCATGGTTTGCTTGCCCATCATCTTGCGCTTCAGCTTCTCCAGCTGCCTCTCTCGCTCTTCTTGCTCAACCTTGTCCTCTTCTCCTTCTCCAAACGTATTGGCCGAGACCTGCTCGCGGCGGATACGTGTTTTGGACTCTTTGGTGTCTTCATCGTCGGCCTCAAAACCGGGGGTCTCGTCGTCATCCTGGAATTCGTCCCCCGAGAAGTCGAGCTCAAAGTCGTCCTGCCTCTCGTCCCTGCGCGCCATGCGGGAAGTGGCGCTCTCCGTCTTGACACGGGTGGGGCCGCGCAAGAAGTTCCTCGTCTCGTTCTTCTCCCTCTCCAGCAGCTCGTCCTCTTTCTGTTTCATGACCCAGCGCTTGACCTGCTTGACTTCATACATCATCTTCTCGGCGACGTCGAGGGGTAGCGTGTCGAACTTGGGCTTCTCGTCAAACTTGTAGTACCGTTCAAGCGGAATCATGCGGAAACGCGCGCCGTCAATAACGAGCGCGACGTTGAGGTCCGACAGACCGGCCACGTAAGATCCGACCCACACTCCAGACTTGCCCTCGGCGTCCTCGAGATGCCACGGCCACGTCTCCTCGTAATGGATTTTGGATTCTTTCTTTTGCGCGTCCGAGTTCCTCCCGTAGAAAGACGTCATCTTTTCCTTCTTGTTGTTCTGCTTCGGCTTCGGCTCATTGCTTCTGGCGACGGGCGCGATCTGGGCCTGGTCCAAAGCGCGTTGAGCTTCCTTGTCAGCCTTGAGCTGCCGCAGACGTTCAAACTCAGCGGCTTCTGCTGGATCCATAGGAGCGGGTTCCTCCTTCACTGCCATGCGGTGGACAGATGGCAGCCTAGGATCACGGCGGAGCAGGGTTACCGGGCGGGGAAACTGCTCTTGGTTCGTCACATCCACAATGCCCTCGCCCTTGGCCTTGGTCATGCGCATGATGTGATGGCGCACACCCTCAAGGATAGACCGCTTCGTCATGACCAGGGGAAAGTCCAGGTAGTTTTCTGGGGGCTTTTCTGACCAACCGCCGTTCTGTTGGCGCTGCAGCGCTAGCTGTCTCAGCGCGTCTCTCTGCTCTGGAGTGAGCTCATTGGGGTCCTTGGTCGGAACCGGGCCTCCTTTCGGAGGGCGCGATAATGCGGGCTTCGGCCTTGGCTTCTTCCTCGCCACCAGCGGATTGGCATTGGCTTTGCGTTGGAAGACGGGCGCGCCTGAAGGGGGGCGCGGGGCGCCGTTGGCGGCGGGAGGAGGAGCGCTCATTATCGACAGCGGTTTCGGAAAGGGGTTGCGGCCGGCGGTGGCAGGGCAATGGACCCGACCGACAAAGGTCTGCAGAAAAAAATGCAGTCGCTCAAGTGTCGCACGTCATCGAGAGATCGCAGATAGGAGACGCGCAATGTCGGTCTGTAACCGAAGAGAAAGCTCTCAAGCAGGTTCAACACGTCGCATTGACGGCCCGAATCGATGACGGAGAATAATATTCGCCAATCGAGACACGGATGGCGATGGAGAAGTTGCGAGACGGTGGCTTGGAAATGCTTTGGATAGGCAACCAGAACTAAAGAAGGCTCCGAAGTTGAGCATCGCCTTCGGTGATGAGCAGCCAAGACAAAGGGCCCACCATGCCTTCTGGAGCTCCATCCGCGCCCCACTTTCTTTTTCCGTCATCACCTTAAAGGTCACGTGTTCTGTCTCTCTATCGCTCTGATTGGGTATCAATCCAGGTAGTTCTTCATTCAAGCGTAAGAGGACTAATAAGAAGTACAAATCTCCAAAGCTTAGAATGTCCAATTCCAATCGTGATTGCTTTGAAGTATATCTCGGCCGTGCAATAATGATTAGTGGATAACATATCAACAAGAAATTACGTAGTAAAGTTTTGCCCCAACCGCTTCAGTGAGCGGCAGAAAAGGCCTTGCTTTTTGTTTACGGGACCCTCGTCCTAAGAGCCTTTTAAGGAGCGGTTAGCTGAAAATATTCTTAAGTTAGCGTAAACACTGTAGATTATTGCTTTGAGATCTCGCTTCACACTTTGGTAAGAACAACAGAGGTGTTGCCAATATTAAGTTTTGATTCCATTCTAATCAGAAATTATTTTCGGCGATTGTTCCTGGTGAACAAGAGCACTGTAAACCTTTGTGTTTTGCTCCTAAATATTGATCCTAGTCTCCTCTCACACTCGGATCCCAGCTCTTGGCTGCACCCAGATACCATACGCTGCGTTGATAAGAATCTCATCACAATTAAGAGGCATCGTATTGTTATCCCAAATTACATAGCTCCCAACCACGATGAAGTCACATCGGTGGCGAGGAAGCATGGAACACCATCATTGATTACAGTATATAATGGTAGCACCTGTGCCTTAAGCAAGTCATCCATGCACCCTAATTACCTGTTCGGGCTGAGGATTCTGGTAGTCCCAAGGCTTGTGCCTGCCGGCCGTTATATGGCGCTTGACCACCGCATCGGCCATCAGGTATCTCTGAGCTCCTACTGCTTGACGAGCATCAGTGTCAGTAACATCTATCCGCATTTGTGCTCTTGAGCGTCTGGATCAGGTCAGGGACATCGAGATTTTGGACCTCGAGCCGGAAGACGCTTAGCGCCCATTACCCTAGAGCTTCTTTCGCTTGGCAGGTCCACGAGGACCATGGCTCACGGCGATTGGCATCTGCAGGACCCTTCTTGCATCAGTGCTGGGAGCACCTTCCTCCAGCTTGAGATCCACTAGGGTCTCTAACGAGATGCCGAATTGATCGTCATTGTCAACTCTCAACCAGCTTCACTGTCCGTCTATAAGAGGAGCCTCATCCCTCGCCAAGCTCGAGTTCGTTTCGCCCATCATCTTCACATCAACACTTCGCGCATTCATGACAGCTCACAGCCCGCTCTCCTACACCCATCACACTTTATCACGCTTCAGCCCACCTTCACACCAAAGTGGTTTTCCTTCGCGCCATCGTCCCTGGTGTTGTCGCATTCGTGGCAGCGGCCATCACAGCGGCAGCTACGCCTCAGGAGATTTCTGACGGCATCAAACAAATGACTGAGAAAGTCCAAGATCTAGAAGGTCCTGTTCGGAGTACCACCGCTCTCAATGCTCCCTTGATCGTCATTGACCAGGGCCCATTCCCGGCACTATATCTCAACTCACGCTTTCCAGCCCCAAGCCTATACCTACTGACACCTCGCAGACCATCATCGCAGGCTTCACGGATGCCGTCTCAATTGCTGCTCGTCTCATCACGCAGATGGACGGGACTCAGTCTATCCAACGGCCAGATGCTGACCTTGTCTTCAACTCTTACTGAAGTAACTCTCCTCATCCAGCTCGGCCCATACTGCTCCTATTCCCATCCTAACCTTCTTGGTTTGCCCATGTCATTGTGGGATTGCTCAACATCTTGATCGACAAGGTCAACGCCCTTACAAAAGTTCCTGTTGTTGGCCAACCTATGGCTGATGTCCTCAGATCCTATGAGGAAGCTGTCGACGTAAGTTGCTCCTCCCATTTCACCTGTTCATCGGTTATAAGATCAGACCTGTTCCTGCCTATGCTAACAACGTTGCTAACATGTCGATAAGCTAGACAATTTCTGTCAGGCTCATCAACCTTGCCGGGACCCGTGCCGGAGAACTCGCATCTCAGATCAATTCCATAGGTCAATTTCTCGATGGCGCCACCCAAAGGTATAGAGGCTTAGTTCTTAGGAGGAGTGCCAGGGAGCTCACGTGATGCGTTCCCCGCATAATCACTGTTACAATACATTAGGTAGGTACGGTACCGTAACTTACATCTGTACTGTTGCAACAGAGCTAGGGCGCCCAAAATGGCCTTGTAGCTTGCAGCTCATAATTAAGCTCAGAGCTCTAGCAAGCTCCCGCTGCACCTCCAAACCAAGTGCAATCTACCATTCCGGTCTTTTCCCCTGGCCTCAATCCGCACCTTGATGTCGCCCTTGTGAAAGATCGCCGGATGTCGCAAGAGGTGGGGCCGCGATCAACTCCACCACCGCGAAACCCGAGAGCAAACTGTCGCCGCCGACCATGCGACTGCTACGGTTGAAGTCAGGGCCCGGGTTTTCTCAGCGTTTATTACACCTGCGCCAGCGCACCCTTGGGACAGCTGAACAGCACGGCGCAAGCTTCAAGCCGTGCTAGTTTGCGCCTCTCCGTCGGCCTTCCCGTCGGCCTCGCCGTCTCTTGGCGCCACCGGCCAACATCCCCGACGGCTGACCCCGGTCATTCTCGGCTTCTCCTGTGTAGCTGCAGCGCCAACGTATTATCGGTCTTGACCTGCCTCCAGGTCGCCGTTCTCTTGGCTGCGCTCTCATCGGCTGGGCCGACCCGGGACCTGGCCCGTCAGGTCACAGCAGTTCTATCTCCGCCGAGCAGGTCGGGAGGGACATACACCTACCCCTATTACCGCAGGGCCGAGCCAAGATGGCGGCAGGGCAGGCCGGAGGGGCCCCACTCGAAGAGCGCCTGCGCAGCCTCATTCTCAGCAATTCCCAGGAGCAGAGCCCGGACCATGAGCCTACCCTTCCTCCGCCGCCAGCACAGGGTGTCACTCGGGCCGGTCAGGACGGCCCGGTGAATCCATCCCTGCCGCCGAGCAACGGCGCCGCCTCGGCCTCGTCGAGGCCACCGCGGAAGCGACCAAACCAGGCACAGCGCCGCCAGATGTCCGCCCAGCTCTCCATCCCCATCGATACAAGGCCTCAGTTCCCCCAAACCGCCCGATCCTACGCGAGCCCACCGGCGCATCCAAGCCAACAGCACGGTGGCGGCGGAGGCGGCGGAGGCGGAGGAGGGCACAACAGAGCTCAACGCCCGCACTCGGCGACCTTCCGCCCGCCTAGCCGAGGGAATACCACACCAAACGCACCGCTGACAGGTGGACCATCCCAGTCGCAGCGCCGTCATCAGCCCTCTCTCTCGTACCATGGGCCCATGCCAACGCCCGACCGGTTGGACTGGAGGCAGCCTCAGATGCAGCACGGCGATCCGAGGGCGGCGTACCATACGCCTGCCCTGTCCTTTGATGGCCCATCGCCCATGCACCCGAGACACGGCACTCCCGGCCTCTACAGCCCCGGGAGGCAGTACCACGTACGGCCCGAGGAGATGAAAGCGCAAGTCGAGCTGCTCGAGGGTCTTTGCCACACAATCATCGCCGACGCCGAGATTGAACCCGCCGACATCGTCGAGAAGGAGGCCTTCCGCGCCATGATCGAAAATGTTGCCAGATCTGCCATCACCAAGTACGAGCGCCAAAACGGCTTCCGTGATTTCCCACCAGAGAGCGTGCAGCTTAAGTGCTTCGGCAGCCTCTCCTCTGGATTCGCGACCAAGGCAGCCGACATGGACCTCGGGCTTCTCTCTCCGCTGTCTCGCATCCAGCCCGACGCCCCAGGCTCTCCGATACCCAGACTTGTGGAGAAAGCTTTCCTCGACATAGGCCTCGGCGCTCGGCTGCTTTCCCGGACACGGGTCCCCATCATCAAGGTCTGCGAAAAGCCCCCCGAGGCGCTTCGGCTGGCTCTATTAGAGGAGAGAGCAAAATGGGAACGAGGCGCGAAGGAAGAGTCAGAAGACGACGAACCCCACGAGGAGCCCGACGTTCATCCGGCTGAGGATAGCCAACCTCAGGATGGCAGCCTCTCACGCGAGCAGAGGCTCCATTCGCTCAAACAGGGCGAGACGCAGAACTTATCCAACTATTACGGCGCTGCTAAACGCCTACTCCGGAAGCTCGGCGGCCGCGACCTGACCAACTCCAACTCGGCCGAGTTCAAACAGGAAGATTTCAAATTCCTCAATGAATTCTGCCTGGCCTTTGTCGACGGCCTCGCCGATAGTAAGCTGCGGGAGAGATTGCTGAGCTACCGGTCTCTCAACCGGTACGATCTTACTTCGCAGTCCAATTTCCGCAGCTTGCTCGGTGTTTTTACCCAGATCGAGGGAGAGTCTCTAGCAATGACCTGGGACTCCCGATCTATCAAAGAAAAGAACGAGTCTCGCGAGCAGTTGGCTCTGAACCATGTCAGGGCCTGGAGAGACCTTCAGAACACGGCCGACTACGGCCAGGACCCACTCGGTTACCAGAAGCAACTGCAGTTTGCCGCGGAGCAGCTGAAGAAGGTCCCCTCCATCCAGGTCCTGTTCCTTGAGCAAGGCCAGCACGAGCCCGCAGCCAAGTATTGCTCCAGGGCTCTGAGGTTGCTGCTGGAGCTGGGCGGTCACGATACACACTCCAGTACGGACCCCATCTCGGCAACAGTGACGCAGCATTATGTAAATGGCATATGGAGCCATGTTGTCCGGGAGGACGTGGCTAAATTTGCGCAACCATACGGCACCGTCGGCTTTCGGGCTGTGACACGCAGGCACAAGAGCCTGCAGTTAGCACACGAGTACGAGACCTGTCTCGAAAGGGGTGTCTATCCGGAAGAAACCGCGGCCAAAGTTCGACGCTACGTCGAGCTGCTACGGTCACCAATGGCCAAATTCCCGTCTGCAGACCCCCTTCTAGACATCGTCGTCCCTCTGCCACAGGACACGGCACCACTTCTCTCCGAAATCCGTCTACTCGGCGACCCATCCTCCATGTCACCGAACCAACCCCGCGACCCCTACCACAACCGCTTAGAGTTCCCCAAGTCCGGGGTCGGCGTCCAGTGCGACATCAACTTCTCCGCTCACCTCGCCCTCCAGAACACCCTCCTCCTCCGCTGCTACTCGCACTGCGACTCGCGCGTCCGCCCCCTCGTCCTGCTTGTCAAGCACTGGGCCAAAGTCCGGCGTATCAACTCGCCCTACCGCGGCACTCTCAGCAGCTACGGCTACGTCCTCATGATGCTGCACTATCTCGTCAACATCGCCCAGCCGTTTGTCTGCCCAAACCTCCAGCAACTCGCCCCTCCCCGCGACCCGCGCCTCGCTGGCGCTCAGGAAGAGGGAACTGTCATGTGCAAGGGGCGCAACGTCCAGTTCTGGCGCGACGAGGCCGAGATCCAGCGGTTGGCCCGCGGCAATGCGCTGACGCAGAACAGGGAGCCAGTCGGACAGCTGCTGAGGGGCTTCTTTGAGTACTACGCCCAGGGTAACATGATGAGCACCGTCCCATGCCGGGGGTTTGACTGGGGCAGGGATGTGATCAGCCTGAGGACCCATGGGGGTTTGCTCAGCAAGCAGAAGAAGGGGTGGACCGGCGCCAAGACGGTGATTGAGATCAAGGCGGGTGTCCCGCCTCCTGCTGGCAACACCCCTGAGCTTGATGGCGGCAATGCTACTGCTGCTGGTGTTTCTGAGCAGCAGCAGCAGCAGCAGCACAGCTCTCCTCCCGCCAGCACAAAGGAGGTGAGAGAGGTCCGCTACCGCTACCTCTTTGCGATTGAGGATCCTTTCGAGATAGATCACAATGTCGCGAGGACGGTTACGCACACCGGGATTGTGAATATTCGGGACGAGTTTCGGCGCGCGTGGCGAATCATTAGGAATGCTGGGAAGGGCGGTAGTGGCGGAAGGCAGGAGGATCTGTTGGAAGATGTAGCTGCCGCTGAGGAGGCTAGGGAGAAGGAGCAGTTCGCGCAGCTGCTAGACGAGCTGCATGGGTTGGAGGAGGCGCAACAAGGGGCAGGACGGGAGGGTGATGGGTGCTTTGAAGGTGTGGATAAGGACGTTGCGGTGTGAGGGAAGGGGAGATATTCTGTATTTGTTTGTTAGCGCAGTGTATATGTCATATGTGCCTTAGTTTTTGATGGTGCTTGGTGCCGGCGGACGTCTTGTTAGCATGCAGTGGACATCGGATTGGGAGATTCGACAGACCCAACTAAGAGAACTACAATGTCTTTTGTTTCGTGTATTTTCTAGTTACTATGCATCTTGACTGCTAGATTGATACTGGCGTGGTCCGTCTACCGGTGTATCCAAGACGGTGTTATCGATTTACCTACCACCAGAAGAGCGGCTCAACCTACAAACCCCCTATTTACACCGATATCCTCCACACTGTGATACTAGTTGGTATAATATTCCAAGAATGAAAGCCCGTTTCTCTTGAATGAACCAGCACCTCTCGCGAAACCAGGAAACCGCCGAAAAGTCAAGATATAAGCAAAGGGTATCCAGCGCTGTGCATGCGCACATGAACAACTCCAGGGGGCTGGCAGCCGGGCAAAGAGTGACCCAGCTGAGCTAATGCGACACCGCCATTTCGGTACCTCTCACCCTCTTCTTCTCCGTTCAGTTTTCCAAACCAGCCCCTCTAAAGCCTGTTCCCGCTAGCGCCACTACCAGCATCATCATCACCAGCACCAACAGCATCAACAAAAAGAGCATTAACCCATTATCCTTCACCCTTCGCCCACGCCAGCCCCCTCCTTTGTATCCCCTCCAGCTCCTTCCGACCGCCCACTCAACCTCGCCACCTCCCCGAGCAACCGCTTGTTCTCCGCACTCAGCGCCAGGATCCGCTCATCGCGTGCCCGTACCTCCTGGTCCCGCTCCGCGATCTGCCGGTCTCTGGATCGCACGTCTTCCAATAGCTGGGTGTTGGCCGCAACTAGGTCGCCGATGGTGTTGGACAGCCGCTCGATGCTGCGCGCGAGCGGCTCGGCGGTTGCTAGGGCTGCAGCGTACTCTGTTGCTGCTGCTGCTGCTACTCCTGTAGCTTGCACCCCCGGCGGTGGTAGGATTGGGGTTGGGACTGGGTCTGGGTCTGGATGGGGGGAGTGGTGGCAGTGTTGCTGGTGTTGCTGTTGCTGGTGCTTCTGTTGCTGTTGCTGTTGTTGCTGTTGTTGTTGTTGTTGTTGCCGTTGCTGTTGTTGTTGCTGTTGTTGCTGTTGCTGTTGCTGTTGCTGCTGCTCCTCTTGCTGCTGCTCTTCTCGCTGCTGCGCATGCTGCTCCGCGGCCTCGGCGTACGCGCGGAGCTTTGCTTCTGCCTGGTAACGCTCCCGTGCTTCGATCACCAAGCGCTTGGCTCGCTCGCAGCGTTCCGCGTCGGCCTCCGCCTGGCGCTGGGCCAATGATGCATGAGCGGCCTGCCTTGCGCCGGGAGTGCGTAAACT
This sequence comes from Madurella mycetomatis, assembly GCA_022530565.1. Classification (NCBI taxonomy): domain Eukaryota; kingdom Fungi; phylum Ascomycota; class Sordariomycetes; order Sordariales; genus Madurella; species Madurella mycetomatis. The sequence goes on along the minus strand of JAJTVB010000003.1, from coordinate 3,780,379 downwards.
GCCGACATACATGTACCGGATAAGCGTCAGCTTTCGGCTGAAGCCCTCATATCTCTTACAGGACTCCGCGTTGACGTGCGTGACGAGCTCGCTGCGTGTGGGGAAGTAGGTCCAGCAGAAGGAGCAGATGGCCGGGCTCTCGTGGGCCGAGTCGCCGAAAACGGCGAGGAGGCCCGCCATGTCGCTGCAGGAGTGGCACGACGAGCTGGACCAGTGATTATAAGGCCAGTCGGAAGGGCATAGGGTGAGGTACTTAGGGGTTTTGAGCCAACCGCCTTCATTTCTGCCTTGGTCTCCCTTTATGAGGCAGTGCTTGTCTATAAGATGTCGCCTGTGAGAAACCATATTAGTGTGCTGGCCGGGAAACCAACGTGTACGATGGGAAAAGAACACGACCGAGACTTGCATAAAGTAGCTGCTTCCCGAGGCGCGTGTAACGCATCCCTCGAAAAAGCAGTCGTTTTCTCCTTTATCGTAGGGGTCCGGCAGGCCTGGCTTGAAATACGGAACGTCTCTGCCATCGTCCTGTGCTGACGGCCAACTCGCAGTCTCATTCGCTTCGGGCCTGGCGCCATCACCCACCTCATCTAGGGCTCCATATTCATGTTCATTGAAAATCCTCATACGCTTAGTTGGCGGCTGTTCGCTGCTGCCCTCCATTTTACGATGTCGTCCCTCGTCTTTCCTAGCCCAGTTCTCGGAGACGTCGAGAATCTTGCGAGTATCCTCGCCAAAAGTGCGCCACTATTGGGACTGGCCCGGGCATTTCTAAAACGACTGAGACGCAGCCTCGGCCTTGTGGTATCGCAACAGCTGTTGGTGTTCAAGGAAAGAAATCAAAGCTCGCGTTTGAATGGGTTAAAAATTGGCGGAGGGCGGGGGTGGATGGAAATCGGGAGGCCGGCCCCACTTTCAACGTCTACGGCATACCTAAGTACATACTGTAAACGTTCTTGTGCTTGTACTGTGCCTGTATCAATTGCTGCTTCTAATACATATGGGGCCACACTTGCTCCAGATGTGGCAGCTAATGATAAGGGCACAAAATCCTAGTGGGCGCATGGATTCAACCTTGAATGAGGCGTATCGCTGCCCTGCCGAGGTCCACGCTGCCGCACGGCACAAATCACTCGGAGAAATGTACCGAGGAGTTCTCTTGCCCCTTGCCCACCAACCTTGCGGAAGCAACTCTGCATTAGAGTTGGGCAAGGGGCCTTCTATCTCGGATGGTCCTGAAGGACAGGTGATCTACCAACGTTCCGTTAGGAGGCATGTCCTGGGTCGGCCAATGCTCCTGCCGTCGTAAGTGACAGCATCGTTGGGGACTTGCAAAGTAAAAGGCTCGGGAAGGGGCCAAAGATCGGCGGAACGCCTGGCTTGAGTCACTCGTGCTTCCCCATACTGATCATAGCATGTCAATATCGGTACCTGACTGCTCGTGACCGTCTACCGCGCATCCATGCCGCCCAATGCCGCATCAAATGACGAGCGCCGTTGCCCGTATCGCCCAACGCCAACGCTTATAACCAGACTGCCCGCCCACTTCCAGGAGGCTTCGTGCGCATGATGGAAAGAGAGGGAGAGGGAGAGAGAAAAGAGAAGAAAACGAGATGCCATAATCAATCCATGACGTGCTGGAACAGTGGCGACATCGACTCGCCATAATGGTTCCGCCGTATCGCCTCGGCCAAAAGGAACGACAGGTTGAGAACCACCAGTTTGCTGGCGTTACGCGCCTTGTCCTCGGGAATAGGATAGCTGTTGGTCACGACGATGGTATCAATGCAGTCGCACGCCTGCATCTGCTCCAGGCAGTCTCCGCCAAAGACGCCATGTGTGGCAATACAGTAGACCTTGTCAGCGCGGCCGCGCTTAACAACTGTCTCCGCCGCTGCGATCCATGACCCTGGCTTGTCGATCATGTCATCAACAATGAAGACCGTCCGTCCCTTGACGTCGCCCACCAGCGTGATCATGCGCTCGACCTTGGGGTCTTTGAGGATGTCGTCTTCTTCATCCGAGCTGGCCCCGGCGTCCCCGGACCCGCCGAGCGCGTGCGGTTGAGGGGCGAAAAAAGACGAGGCGTGCGACATGGTCATTGGGTCCTCATCTGGGATACTGGTATCCGCTGCAGATACGGCCGGCGACGGGAAATCGTCAGGTACGATGTGCCCCTGGATCAACCGGCCGTGGGTGACCTCGTGCGCTCGTTGGTCATTATACTCTGCGCCGTCCGTCTCCGTCTCTTCATCCAATTCATCGATGACAGATGACTGGGATAGCGTGGTCTGCGACCGCTTCGGGGTAGACTTGGCGTGGCCCGGGGTCCGAGTGTGAGTGCCATTCGCACGCCGCGGTGATCCTTGAGCGTCCGCTGCCGGATGCGAGTCTGCAGAGGGGGTTCCATTCTCAGGCTCCGATGAGTTGGTACGCACCTGGTTACTGATGGGATCGAGCACCGGCTGCCGTTCCAGTCCGTCGAACGAGTATGCGAGCATGCTGCCGTTCATGCTGGGGCCCCTCCTCTTGTCCGTCGTGACCATGCCAAAGTTGAGCTTGAGCGCGTCGGCAAGCGAAGTGACCCTCTTGGTGCCGCCTGCATTCTTGGACACTACCACCGCCTCTTGCCACCTGGGCACGTTGCGCCGGATCCAGCGGGCAATTAGAGGTTCTGCGTGGAGGTTGTCAACAGGGCACTTGAAGAAGCCCTGCATCTGGGATGCGTGGAGATCGACCGTGATGACGTGTTTGACACCTGCAACCCCAAGCAGATTGGCCAGCATCCTCGCAGTGATGGCTCCCCTATGAGACTTCTTCTTGGACTGCCGACTGTAGGGGAAGTAGGGCAACACAGCTAAAAAGACGGATAAAAGAGCCTCGGTCAGCATCCTCGACGGTCGGGCCGCCTTGTTCGTCACGGGTGCTACGTACCTGTGATCTTGTTTGCAGAGCCTCCCTTGCAAGCAGAGATCATGATGAGCAGTTCCATGATTGTGTCGTTGATCTTGGGACTGCCGGATTGCACCACAAACACGTCCTTCTCGCGGACGCTGGTGAGGATGCGAACGCTCGTCTCTCCATTGGAGAATTGAGTGAGCTCGGCATCGGCCCGCGCCATGCCCAGATTCTCACATATCTTATCCGTGAGATCCGGGCACGAGCTGCCCGCAAAGATGAGGGTGCCGCGCATGCTATTCGTGGTTGATGATGCTGACTGCCGTGCGAGACGCAGTTGTGGGAAGAAGACTGGAGAAATTTCCTCTTCCCCTCGATAAAGACGTACAAGGGGAAAAAAAAAAAAAAAAAAAAAAAAAACACCGGCAAGAGTGGGCCAAGCAGAAAATCGGTAAAAACTTCCCTGGTGGCGTCCGTCTGTGCCCGCGCCAAGTGGGGTTGACAGAATTGGTAGGCAGGAGGGGCTCTCAGTTACAGGTATTTTTCAAGATGATTTGTGGGCTGGATGGATGGATTCTTGCGAGGAGCGGCCGCTTTAAATGCCCTGCAACGGAAACATGATCTCATGTGCAGCAGCCCAGGGCTGACCTTTCTTAAATCATAACTGCCAATCGTTCCGTCGGGAACAAAGCCAATTGAGCAATAAGAAGACGTTAAGCTTTAGGGTTAGGGTACCCGGCATGTGATATTCCCCAGGAAACGAACTGCATCCTGTCTTCGCTTCTATCCTTTCCGTTGTATTACCATAGCAGTGAGCTTCCTTCAATTCCAAGACCCGGACAACCGTTTGAAATGGGGATCCCTCATCTTAGGAGGCATCTGGAACGCTACGCAGAGAGGTCTGTCATCGAAACATGCAACGCAGTTTTGGACGGACCAGCCCTTGCATACCATGTGCTCAGCCTCTGCTCAAGGGAAACGCGCAAGGCAAGCCCCTTTGAGCAGCCGTCTTACGATTTGCTCGGCAGAACTGCCGTGGCCTGGCTCGACCGAATTGAGAGATGCGGCCTATCTATGTACATCGATATCTTCGAGATCGCCCGAGTCCCAAGCTAATGCTTCCCTCAGCTCTGCCATATACTTTGACAGCTACCTGCCAAGCACAAAACGACCCGAACGACTCCAGCGGCTCGTCAAATCGACCCAGCAGCTGATAAAGTATCGCTCAGCTTGGTTGGCTGGAGTGCCCAAGGGTGACCATCACCGTGCTAGCGAAGCTCGAGTTGATCTGTTTCCAAATTCTTGGCCAGGAGAAAAGAAGGCGAAGCCGCCGCCACCACCTTTCCTTGTCCCGGCCGTCATAGACGCGCTGAAGGGTTCGCTAAATTACGGGAACCTTGTCAAACTGGTTCCTGGGGAGGCCGACGGGTTTTGCGCTCGGCATATCCGACTTTCCGCGGGATTGGTACTCACATCGGACTCCGACCTGCTCATCTACGACCTTGGCCAGGACGGTGGCATCGTCTTTTTCTCGGACATTGATGTAGATATTGAAAGACAAAAGCTTACCAGCCCCCAATACCGACCCACGAACCTGTGTAGGCGGTTGTCCCTCAAGCCTGACACAGGCCTCGCCTATCTCGCCTTCGAGATCAGCAGGGACCCCTATCTGACTCTCGAACAAGCCATTGAGAGGTCCAAGAGGGCCGAGGCGGTCTCGGTTTCGCGCGAGGAGTATACCGAATTCATGGAGCAGTACCTTTTCCCGGAAGTTGCGCAAGATCTCGAGACAGACCTAGCGCTGACACTAGACCCGCGGGTTTCTGAGATTACTCTCCGATCTCTTCGTGCCTCCGGGACAGCGACCCCAGCGCTAGATGATTTCTCGGACACCGATTCTGTTCTAGAAATGTACCTGCCTTTCTTGCTCGATTGCCCGTCTCGGACGAGCGCATGGGAAGCGAGCAAGCCCGTAAGACAACTGGCGTACGCAACGCTACAGATCGTCCGAGGTGGAGTGATACCCTTGGTGTCAGAAATGAGGAGGCTACAGTCCATGTCTTCAGGAGCGCGCATTGATATTCCGGGTCCTCCTGGCATTGATGAAGCCGCTGCCTCGCTTATAGCGCTCCTATCCAGAATCGAGGCTAGCGTGAGCAAATCCGAGGTTATCTGGGCCGTGTTGTCTATTTACTACGACATCGTCATGACTATGGACCGAGCGAGAGGCTATCCTCTCAGCCTAGAGCTTCTTATGCAAGACGCAAGAGGGAAACTGGACGTCTGCTCCTGGGATTTTATCCATATTCTTGCCCAGGCCCAGGCGACGTACTACTCACTCAGGATGCTCCGGCAAATATTACAATTTGCATTGCACCACACCGGGGCCTTGTCACCAGCCATGTTGGAGCTTGCAAACTCCTTGTCACGCGTCCCTCCCTTACCGGAATTTCCCTCGTCGGGGGACTTTGCGGACACTCTCCGGCTCGTCAGGGAGGCAGGGGGGCTGGCTTGCCTGCTGGCTCTCTGTGCGGGTTTTGAAGACATCCTTCCGCACATAAAGTCTATCCAGCAACCGCAGGAGAACAAGACCAAAAAAAGAAAATCAATGTCGTCCACTGGGGAAAGTCAGATTCCAACTCGTTCCAGCAACCCGTTTGATCTCTTGTCGAGATGCGAGCCGTAGCTGAAACCAACGTTGGTGAATTGTGAGAAGCGGTCACGAATCGGATAGAGCCTTGGTTCATTTCGCAATAATAATACTACTGACTAGATGGCGACGACTCTGCTTTCCAACATTGCCGCAAATGCCAGCCCCTGGCCCTTATTGCTTCGGGATAAAGCTGGGTAAGGGTTGTATATGACATGTCCCACCCTGCCACCGTACCATCCTTATCGTTATCAGGAACCCAAGAACCCCTCCAAAATTTTGAACCACCCCGCGTTGTCCCTCAGGGTAGCAGAGCGATCGAACCGTAAACAGTAGCCCCTCTATCCTCCCAAGCTCGATCCTCGCGAAAGAGAACCACGGCGCTACAACCGCAATACAAAACCCCAACAAATAGAAGACGAAACATAATCCAAAAAAAAAAAAAAAAAAATGGCCGCCTCAACCCCCGCCCCGGCCGAGCCGACGATCCTCGCGACCATTTCCGCTCTGCGCGCCTCCCTGTGCGCCGAGAGCACCCCACTCCCGGTCCGCTTCCGCGCTCTCTTCTCGCTCAAGCACCTGGCGCGGCAGAACCTGGCCGAGTCGGCCGAGTCGCGCGCCGCCATCGACGCTATCGCCGCTGCGTTCGCCTCGCCCTCGGCGTTGCTCAAGCACGAGCTGGCGTACTGCCTGGGGCAGACAGGCAACGGGTACGCCATCGCGCCGCTGACGGCGGTTCTGGAAGACGTCCGGGAGGATCCTATGTGCCGGCACGAAGCGGCCGAGGCGCTGGGGGCGCTCGGGGACGCGCGGAGCCTCGAGGTGCTCCGAAGGTACCGGGATCGGGAGGGCGAGGAAGTGGTCGTAACGGAGACTTGCGAGATTGCAATTGATCGGATTGAGTGGGAGAATGGGGAAGGGAGGAAGGAGGAAAGGCTGAAGCAGAGGTTTGTTTTAATTTTTTTTTTTTTTTTATTTTCTCCTGTTTATTCTTGGTCTGGGGAGGTTGAAATTGCTAACTATGCTCTATGATGCAGCGATTTCGCCTCGGTCGATCCTGCCCCACCCATGCCTCAGGACAAGGAGGAACAAACCGTCGAAGAGCTGGGCAAGACGCTAATGGACACGTCGCTCCCGCTCTTCCGTAGATACCGCGCCATGTTTGCCCTCCGCGACCTGGCTTCGCCGCCCGACCTCCCCACTGCCGTCCCTGCCATCCACGCGCTTGCCAAGGGATTTACCGACTCCTCGGCCCTCTTCCGCCACGAGATCGCGTTCGTCTTTGGGCAACTAGCACATCCGGCATCGATCCCCGCTCTCACTGCCGCGCTGAGCGATACCAACGAGGCCAGCATGGTCCGGCACGAAGCCGCCGAAGCGCTGGGTAGCCTCGGCGATGAGGAAGGCGTCGAGGAGACGCTAAAGAAGTTCCTGCATGATAAGGAGGCCGTCGTCCGCGAGAGTGTGATTGTGGCGCTGGACATGGCCGAGTATGAGAAGAGTAACGAGGCCGAGTATGCGCTGATCCCCGAGGTTACGGGGACTGCCTGAACTGCTTTGGAAGTTTTCGGCGTTTGGTTTGTCAAAGTGCTATTAGATCGTCATAGATTCCCAGGGATTTGGTATCGGCAGCTCGGAGATGATTTTTATGACTTGGCCAGGCTGCTCAGTTGTTCATGGTCCACCTGTATCACAGAATTAGCAGTCGACTAAATGGGTTACTCAAAATGCCGCACCTTTCACCGCAGTCGCAATTGTAGATAATTGTCGAGCCTTCATCCGCGCTCCGCTGCTGTACCTCGGAATATCGCACTCCATGCTTCCCACACTTCGGGCAATCCGTATTGGCGTCGATCCGCTCCGTCTGAACTTGGTGTCTCTCGATAGTTTGGACAATGGATAATTTCTGTCGTAGCGCTGACGGGAAATCGGATGGCTTCGTCCTCGTTGTTATAGTTCTCCAGGGGCGATCTGCACATCATCAACAACATGCACCCAGGCTTTGCCAGCAACTTGACGAACCTCTATTTTCTGCTCCGCAACAATCGCAATGGAGAATATTCTTCTCGCTGCCCTTGGACGAGGGCAAAAGGTTGCCGCAATCAGTGCAGAAGATCAGGGAGCCGATTGCAGCCATGTTGCGGCGATTTATCGTTTGCCGAAGTTCGACAAGAGAAAGTTCGCGGCCGTTCGCACGGAGTTCGTCAAACCAAAAATTTTAACGTCATCCGCACTTCATAACCCTGTAAACCAACTGAGCATCTGGCTCTTGGGGTCTGGTCTCTGAGCTGAAGCACAGACCATCTACAGCCCTAAAAGCTCGAAGCAGTTGCGGTCACTCAGCGCTGAAGCCTTGGCGCGCAAGGCTGCCAAGGCCTGGTTGGGATCCGAACTGCAGCCACACCAACGAGTTCGGACAATTCATCACTTGGTTTCAACACGCGAACCTCCCTTGAGGAGACTTGGACGGCGACAGCGCAAACAGCCAGACTATTGATCTCCATCCGAACTGCCGTATGGCAACAATACCGCCCCAACTGTTCGCTATTCCCATTAGGCGGCAACGACAATAGCGGTTGACACGAGGGAATCGGGCAGCCCAAGCCATGTGCCGTCATCGGCCGTGATTCTTCATTCCCTTCCACAATGGCAGAGCCGCGGCCAGGCAACCACAATGGGCCGCTCTACGGCGATTCGAATTCCGGTGCCCAGGGCGCTCAGACGCCGGCCGGAGCAGCTTTCTCGAGGCCATTCACACTGCATGAAGCGCTTCCCTACACACCCTTCTCTTCGATCGCGCCCTTCGATTCGGGTACGTCCTCCGGCCCCGTAACCCACGACTCGCATTACTTTACATCTCGGAAGGAAAATTTCATTCTCTAACTATAGCTCTATGCTTAGGCGTCCTTCCCTCGCCCTCAATAGGTTCAGCCTCGCCCGCGCCGCCAGTGGACAACCTTTTCACCGGCGCCGAGTTCGCTGCACTGAATCAAGAGGCCTTAAAGCAGGACCATCCCTCTAGGCGCCTTCAACAGATGGTCAGCCAAGTCCAACATCTGTTAGAAAGGGGAAACATTCCGGAGTTGTATGCTATAAGATCGATCGGCTCTGGATATCTGCTAACAGTATGAAGCAAGTTCAAGACGGGGCCCAAGTTCTCTAGTGCCCCCACACCTCTGAGCTCTACCTCGCTCGCATCCACCCTATTTCCGTTTTCCAAGATGGTCTTCGATCAGACCGCAATACCGTTCCGCTACCCGACACCGGACACGTCAACGCCGACGTCGCCAAATGACCAACTAAATGTCATGGGCAGTCCTGTCCCCCCGAAACGAACGCCACCAATTGCACAGAAGTCGGTACAGAAGCCGGCGCAGAAGCCGGTGCAGCCGAAACAGGACCTCCATACGCCGATTAATCGGCAGGCCCATGCACACAACAAGGCAAGGTTTGAGAATCTCTTGCCAACCAAGAGCCAGCTCGAGCAGGCCCATGCCGTTCTTAACAACTCGGGTCCAAGTGGGAGCGTGACGAGTACGCCAGCTTCTACCGTGCATCCAGTCGCCGTGCCACATACCGAGCAACAAGCGAAGCCGCCTTTAGCGTCACTACAGTTAGTCGGAGCCGCACAGACACTAGCTATAGCATCACCAAATGGACCCTCATCACAAACTCCGTCTGACTCTCAGAAACCTGCTATGGTTGTCGAACTACCTAGCGCGGCAGCCTTTAACAAGACCGAGTTTCTGGTTGTTGCCGATGAGCCCGATGAGCAGGTGAATTTGTCGCTCAAGAAACGGAAAGGGGGGGATTTGGATGGCGACGACATCTATGGAGACAGTCTGGATCTTCGCCAGAGGGCTGATTCGGCCTTTCATGACCTGAGGCTGTTCCTGCACAACGCCTTTCAAGCTGAAGACCACGCCTTGGCACACCAGTACGGGAACGACACGGTCATGCTGCTCTCCAACAACGAGACCACTCTGACGGCAGCAGCCCAATCCAAAGCGCAGACGCTGCTAGGAAAGGCCATCTCTCTAAACTGTTTCAGGAGCGTCCCGCTTCAGGATCTCCTTCGTCTTCTGAGGCTCTCCGAGGGAGCCCTACGACAAGCCGATGCGTTGGACATCAAGATTGACGAGTCATGGGGTGCCGTGGATGTGGAGCAGTGGCTTCAGCAGTTGCCCATTCTCGAAACTGCCATGCGAGCCGCCCGCACGTCGTTGAGGTTGATGTGCGGCGGGCGTGAGGACAAGCAGCTCTACCCGGAGGATACCATCGAGCAGTGTCTCAACTTGTGCAAACGGCTTGTTGACGGTATCATCATCCCGATCGCCGAAGTGAGGGGCACGCAAAATATGGCCCAGCTTTTCAAATCTCTCTCTGCCGTCAAGAAGAAGATCGTTTCGTTGTTCACCGACTGCCAGAAGCTGCTTTCGCTCATGTCGACTCTGATATCCAAGATCGACACATCGGACACCGTCACCAACACGCTGGAATTTACCGCCTCCCGGCTCATCTTCATGGAAACTGCCAACACCGAGAAGGATTCCGTCATCGACACGCAAAAGTTTGATGGACTCCGCTTGGTTGCCATGGATATGCTTTCCCAGATCTTCCTGATGAACCCTTCGCAGCGTCAAGGGATTTTCGACGAGATTTTAACGTCTCTGGAGAAACTCCCGTTGGGCAAGCGAGCCCGTACATTCAAGCTAGTGGATGGCAACAACATTCAGCCCGTTTCCGCCCTCATCATGCGCCTCGTCCAGACCAGCGCTGGCAAAGTTGATGATCGCAAGGGAAAAAGTCGGGCCGAGAGCATACAGTTTCAAGAGGACGGTCATGAGGTGAATGGCGGACAACCTAACGGGCCTGACGTCTTTCACATCCGCGACGAGGACCATGCCGCAGCCCGGTATTCTACCGCTATCCAGGAGTTGACCGCCGTTGCAACGCCCCTACTAGACACGGCCAAGACCAATGCGTCCTACGTCGTCAAGTTCATTGTTAACCGGGCACTCAAATCTACCAAGTCCGGCGACACGCCTTACCGCAATCTCCTCGATCTTTTTGTTGAGGATTTCACCGTGTGCCTGGACAACCCGGATTGGCCAGCCGCGGAGCTGCTCCTTCGGCTGCTCATGGCCATGATGTTCGGCCTCGTGGAGAACGACAAGTCTGGTGTTCCCGCCAAAAATATGGCACTTGAACTGCTAGGCATCATGGGGGCTGCAATCTCAAAGCTTCGCGGCCACGTCAGGAAAGTCGCAAGTGCTCTGGATGCCGGAACGGATGAGCTGGCCATGCTCCTCTCTGACCTAGCAACGTCGGCGCTGGAGCTCAAGTCTCGCCCGGAGCATATGGTAGCTTGGACGGGACCATATCGGGCCACGCTCGAATACTTAGACAGCCGGTTCTCAGAGGATCGGCATCTGGCGAGCGCCATTTCGTTCATCGTCTCAGAATGGGCGAACAAAGTCTGCACCTGCTACGATGATTTCGAAGATGACTTTGCGGAACGGGATCAGGAGCTTGGGCGACTGGCCTACCGGCTTCGAGAGATGATTCAGGACCGTCGATGGTTATCGAGCGAGTATTCTTTCAGAGACGTCAGCTCCAGCCAAGCCAAGCTGTCATACTCCATCATCCTCTTGCGATCCCAGCTCTGTGAGGCCTTCAGTGCTATCCTGAACATCCTTCTAAACTCGATGGCTAGCGACCAACCAACAGTGAGGAGCAAGAGCCTGAAAAGCGTCAACCAAGTCTTGGAAACTGACCCCTCCATTCTCGATGGCGACTCGGTTGTTGTCCAGCTCATCCTCCGGTGTTCCAACGATTCTTCTACACAGGTTCGGGACTCTGCACTGGGCCTCATCGGAAAGTGTATCAGCATGCGCCCGGCGCTCGAGGGGAAGATGACCGAGACAGTGGTCGACAGGTTCTCCGATGCAGGTCCGGGAGTGCGGAAGCGAGCCATGAAGCTCGCAAAGGATATCTATCTTCGCAACAATAACAAGTCCCTCCGGAGTGCCATCGCAAACGGCTTGCTCCATCGCGTCCAAGACCCCGAAGAGAGCGTGAGGGATCTTGCCCGCCAAATGATAGAAGAAATCTGGTTCGCGCCATTCCACAATGGCGAAAACTCGGCGGTGTCCCAGATCTCTCTGTCGGAGCATGTTTCCCTCATGGTTCAGACTGTCAAGCGAGGAAACATTGCGAACGTGCTGGATAAGGTTCTACAGACCCTCCTGGCCCCGGATTCCAAGTCAGCGCAGGCGTCCTTGGAGGTATGCACAAAGCTGGTAGCAAGCATGTTCGACCTGATCGACAACACAGATTCCAGTGACCCATCTGTCCCGTCTGGACGCGATGCTCTCCAGGTCCTGATGATATTCGCCAAGGCCGAAGCGAGCCTCTTCACATTTGAGCAGTTGCGCCTGTTGAAGCCTCACATCACAAGTATTGGCAGCACCGAGGACCTGGCGGTGTCAAGGGCCGTAGTGGTCATCTACCGCAGGGTGCTCCCCCAACTGTCGAGCGCGCACGCCCAGTTCCTAGCCGACGTGCGCAAGGAGCTGCTGCCAGTCGTATCCAAGGTTTCGCGCGCCTTACTTGACGACGTTATGGCATGTCTCTGGATCATCAGCACACTGCTGGAAACTTCGGAGCACCTCGCCAGGCTGATACTGTCGAGCTTGGCTGCGATCCAGAAGCTGCGCCTCATGAGCCAGAAGGAACCTCTTGACCAACTCAAGATCCGCCAGTTCGACCGATATTCGCTCATCGTCGGCATGGCCGGCAAGCACTGCGATCTCGACAGCCACCTCGAATGGTTCAAAGCGAAGGGATTTCCGAAATTCAGCGGAAGCACGGCCTCGAAGCTCATGGTCGATGTTATTATTCCATTTGCCGCCCCATCGCAGCCTCTGGATATAAGGAAAGCAGCGCTCGACTCGGTTGGTTTGGTCTGCCAGGCATCGCCGCGAAATTACGTGTCCGCAAACGTCTATACGGCGTTCCAGCAGGTGTTTGACGACCAGATTCCGGTTCTTGAGACGATGATCCTGCGGTCCCTCAAGGAATTCCTGTTCACCGAGGAGAGGCGCTCAGAGCAGGCATCCGAGGCCCCTACCATCAATGGCGCCAAATCGGAAAAGAAACGCGAGCTCACGGTGATCGGAGGCACCAACTACGACGATGTGGCGAGCGCTACGACCCACCGTTTTTTGAAGGAGATTACGCGCATCGCCACTACCACCCAGGACGATCATGCATTCCTGGCTGTCGAGGTTCTTGCTAGTATCAATCGGCAAGGCCTGGTACACCCCAAGGAGACAGGTGTGACCTTCATCACCCTAGAGACTTCGTCAAACCCGCGCATTTCCGAACTAGCCTTCTTGGAGCATAAGGCTTTGCATGCCAAGCACGAGACGGTCGTCGAGCGCGAGTATGTCAAGGCCATCCAGTCCGCCTTCGCATACCAGCGTGATGTGGTGAGAGACCCTCGTGGCGCGACGACGAACCCTTTTGCACCTAAGCTTCACCTGTTGATGGAGGTCCTCAAAATCAGCAAGTCCAAGAACCGCCAGAAGTTCCTAGAAAAGTTCTGCACGCAAGTAGACTTTGACGTCTCCAAGCTCGACATCTCGGAGGAGCTCCCACCCCACGTCCAATACTCCCGCTTCATCATTGACAATCTCGCGTTCTTCGAGTACCTCACCGTCGGCGAGCTGCACTGCATAGTGGCCGCTATTGAGAAGCTCGTCACATCCACGGGCGCCAACGTCGCCCAAGCGATCGAGTCGGAAGTCTTTCAGATCCGGATCGACGCACTAGAGCCAACAGTTACCAATCAGCCCGCAGCCCCAACCAACCAGGATCTTGATAGCGTACAGGCCGAAGCTCAGCTACAGGCCGAAGCAGGCCACGTCCGGCCGGAGATTGGCCTCTCCAGGCTGCGCCAACTAACCGCCGGATCCATGATCCTCCTTGCTCTGTGGGAAGTCCGCACCCACCTTCGCCGTCTGTATGGCATGAACAACTCTAGTCATCGCCGCGACAGCGGCAAAGGTGCGGCTGTAGCAGGCGCGGGCGGCACTGGCAAATTGCAAGCCAAGGACCTGATCAAACCCCCCGTCAAAGCCCAGGGAGTCACGGGCGACAAGGTCTGGGAGGAAATCGGCAACATCATGACGGCGCTCTCGGACCGGCAGCGCATGATGGGCGCCTGCAAGGCCTTTGTGGAGCTGATGAATGTGGACAAGGAGTTCTTGGTCCCGGCTGAGGAGGGCGACGAGGACATGGATATGATGATGGACGGGGAGGATGGGGCTGGCGGACTAGGGTTCTTCAGTGGCGAGGAGGGGGATGGTGATGAGGAGGGTATGGAACCGTCCCCTGGTGCGGGACGCGGGAGGAAGCGGAAGGCGGTGGCTTCGGGGGTCGGTGCATTCGCTGGAGCCAAGAAGAAAGCTAGATCGTCTAGCCAGCAGCCTAGGAAGAGGGGCCGGCCAAAGAAGCAGAGTACCGAGGCACCGCAGGTGCAGGATGGAGTGAGAGAGTTTGAGGAGGCGGAATGGTTCTGAAGCTTTGGCTTTTTGACTTGCCCCGTGTCCTAGGATGGGCTCCCATCTTATTTACTCTCTGGGACAGATATTTCGCTATTTTTCACTAGGGCAGCGTATCATACCATAGATACTACTGCATACCACATGGGATGGGATGGCTGGTCTTGTTTGGTTCGGCGGAAGAGGCATGTTTACACGGTTTCTTTATTCGTTCTGCCGGGGCTGGCGTATCATGAGTTAGTTATTCGACACCTCACCGGCAGGTATCGCTTTTGCTTTCCATTCCGGGGAAGGGGGAGTTCTTCATGGAAGAGATCGGAGGGATGGCGTTCTGGCGGGCCGGGTCGGACGGGACTTGGCCGGGAGGGAGAGAAGATATAACCCGGCTATGTGGCTTCTCTTGTCGCATGTGTTAAATCATATTGCATTAGGTTGCATCGGGACAGGGCCGAAGCTTTGATATCATGATACCTAAAATAACTGACTGCTCTCTGCTGTGAGCAGTTAAATATAAACTTATTAGTACATAAGCTGGGTCTGGGAGAGGAAATACGATAGGAATGGCACCTTGCTTCTGGTTGGTATTTTTGATTTTGCTGGCCCGGGGGAGGGCAAGGAAAAGAAAAAGATATAGCAGGCGCTAGTACTCGAGTTCGGGTGATGTACGCTCAAATGGGCTTCTGAGAGTGTTTGGCTACGTGCGTTTATTTTTGCGACTAAACACTACTCTACAACCGTTTTTCTTTTGCATCCTAGCTACTCGATCAACGCATGATAGGGTATATACCGGCTGCTTCTTTCGAGCACCGCGACATCGATCCTGCGCACTATAGATTCCAGACCCTTCTTGAATTTTCTTAATTATCGCTAATCGTCTGGTGGCTGACTTGTCAACCTTGTAAGAAGTCCGGGTCAACGGTCCGAGTGGTTATCAGAGTTCGATGGAGCAAGCAAGTCATCCAAGAACCCATTTGTCATCCCCGCCTCGTTTCCCCTACTCTTCGCCGCGCTTTCTCTCTCAACCCTCCCTGGTTATACCTTGTATGCTATTATATCCACGTCGACAGTGTTGTTGACACTTGGCAGGTCGCTGGGGCTTGGATGACTCTCCTCGTCTCGTGTGACCAGTGTCCTTCGTTTTTAAGCTCCATCATCAAGGAAGAGAGAGGGTGTATTATATCTGAGTCAGCAGAGAAGGCCGTAACATCGAGTTTAAGACAGTCTTCTCCCCTTCAGGGTGAATATCCCACGTCGACCTTATTCCTTCCAAAGAGCCTCCTCAGCCCTCCACCTTTGCCCCCGGGCGTCTTGGGCCTGCCGAGACCAGTATCGAGCGACATCTTTGGGCGCAGCGGCACTGCTGTCCCCGTCGGGAGAGGCGGCAAGTAGTCCTTGTCCGGCACGATGGGCGGCCTCGGCTCCTTGTACTCGGCGCCCCTCCGGCCCCTCGACTGCTCGCGTGACCGGTCCCGCTTGCGATCCTTCTTGCGCCCCAGGTCCCAGATGCGCTGCCGGTCGTCCCCCTCGAAGATGCGCTGCTGGAGCATGTACTGTGCGTGGTGCTCCACCTGCTCCCTCGTCGGGGGTTGCCGACCGGGCGGGTAGTACCATTGCTGTAGGGGCTGTTGCCCCGGTGATGGTGGCTGTTGTTGGTACCGCCGGGGGGCGTGATAATCGGGGGACGAGGCATCGCGCACTTCGTCGTCGTTGATGACCACGTACCAACGGATCTCCTCGCCGCGTTGGAGCTGGTCTCGGAGCTGCTCGAGGAAAGTGGGTTTCCTCTTCTGGTCCGATGGGTGGTAGCTCTGCTGCTGAAATAGTTGCTGCTGCTGCTCGTACCGAGCGATCTCGTCGGCTATGGAGCAGGACAGGTCGATGCGCACTGCGTAGTCGGCCACGTAGGCGTAGGGGCGTGAGACGGCCGACAGGTCGTGCGGGTCGTACTCCTCGAGGAGCTTGACAGCGGACCAGGATTGAGCGGAGAAGTCATCGTCCGGGGTGGCGCTGCGCGGAGGGTCGGCTGGCAGCGGCGGTAGCGGAGGCTGCTGCTGCTGCTGCTGTTGCGCGCGACTCTGGCTACGGCTTTGGGCCTGGCTCAGACTCTGCGAACGACTGCGACCTCGACTCCGGCTGCGATTTCGGGACGTGTCGCTGGCGGTGGTGGTGTAGTTGTTGTTGTGCAGGATGTAGCTTCCGTCGTCGCTAGCGTCGTCCTGAGAGGGCGTGTAAGCACCCCGCACCGGGGCACAGTATGGGATGAAGTCGAAGAGGCTATAGAAGGATTTGAGAATGCAGCGGGACGCTCTGGCTGGTATGATCCACTCGGGAGAGGCGTCATCGAGGTTCTGGACAATCACATAGACACGAATGCTCCGCCGCTGCCAGCGGAAGCCGTGGCAGAGGTAGGTGGGCATGACAATTACGGCGATTGCGGCGCTGCGGGGCGGATGGTGGGCTTTGCATAGATTATTCGGCGATGCCGGATTTCAAGGTTCAGATGCTGCTGGTGATGATGGGGAAGGAGCAGAAGGACGGGGCTATAACTTTTGTCCCATTTGAACCGGGCAGGCCCATGTCGTAAGTCAGTCGATCCGCGATCGAGAAGCGTCCAACCGCATTTGTGTGCTGCCACAGACGCCAAGTTACAGACATCCAAACGTTTGACGTCGCAGCTGGGCAGGCAGGGGTGAGGGGGCTGCATGCGGCCCTGAGCCCGCTCGAGCTACGGTATTGTGTACACGCGCCACATCTCACCTCCGCTACCACAGTATTTGGCTCGTCCTGCAGGGCTCAAACCACCCCTGCGTGTCATCGAGTCGTTGGGTCTTCGTAGGTGGGAACCACGGGCTATCCCCGCATGTCCCGGTTGCGATGCCAAGGTGAGGAAGGGGGGCCATGATGGGCTTGGCCGCGTCGCATCCGATCGGGGCCGAGCCTTTGCGCCTCGCTGTCGCCTGGTTTCATGGTCCCAAAGCTGTGGTTGATCCAGATACTGTACTGTACAGGACTGCGTTGAGAGCCTGTCGGGGGATCGCGCCAGTGGCCACACAAACTCAATCGCTACCAGTCATCTGGTCGACTTTGGCTCTCAACATCACGACGGGACCCACAAACCGACGACTCCATGAGCTCCTTCATGCCAAGTTGTCGCATCCAAAGGTACTGTAGCTCGTGTAATCCTTTTTTTTAAAAAAAAAATAAAAATAAAAATAAAATAAAACGTGCCCAGTAAAAGCCAAGCAACGCCCCATCCTTTGCTCGCTTTGTGTGGCTATCCACACTCGTACGCCAGCAGTTGTGCTGTATGTAGAAGGTTCACTTCCATTAGCCAAGAGAGATGATCATGCTCGAGCTTGAGATGGATAAAGTGGAGATGGCTCCCAGCTTCTGGAACTAGGTAGTACCTTTGGCTTGGCGGGACGAGCTTGTTTCCCCGGCAAGGCTTGTTCATCAGCTTCGCCAAGCATCAGCTCCAGGCATCATCAGAGGAATGCAAGGGGTTCCAGACGATGGAGTTTTCTTTTCTTTTCCTTTTTTTTTTTTTTTTTGCTATGTATAGGACCCTGAAGGATTGTGGTAGGAGTCTTTCCGCGGCCGCCTCAACTTCCTTCGTGAACGCCGCTCGTCGTACGCCGAATTGGTTCACGACGAGCCTGGCGGGGGCCGTTGCAGCCGTTCGATGTAAACACAGAGCCGTTTTGAACCAAGTGTTTCACGTTGGTACTGTAATTCAGCGTGCAACACTGCGAGGTCAAAAGCCTGAATATGTTAACTATGTGGTACAAAGAGCGTAGAAGGCCACACCCCTGGCAAGGTCCAGCCCACGAAATGCCTCCCGCCACCGTACGCAGATTCCGAACCCTCGCATATTTCGAGAAAGCCCCCGTTCGGGGCGTAAATGATTGGCCCACGTCCCCGGCCAATCCGTACGGCGTAGAATGACTCCGGGTAGTACAGAAAGTAAATCTCTCGTCCCCTTCGCTCCCTTTCGCCCGGTTCCTCCTAGCGACGTAGACCTAGGGTTGCGCAATGGCCTCCATGGTAAGATGAGCAAAGATGCTCCCAACATCATTAAATAAAGTTTTACTGACCGGCACGCTTCCAAGTACGAATCGGGGCTGGAGCCGGCTCGACAAGACTACCCGGAGGTTACGGCTGCAGCACTGCACGGGCCCCAAGAGACGCAACTATATCAAGGGCAGTACCAGCAACGGCACCAACACCAACTACCATACCACCACCAGCCGTACGGCACGCCAACCCCTCCGTCCAAGCCGGAGGCATTACAGGCCTCGCAGGCTCCTACATCAACAAACGGCGGCCAGACAACAGCCTCGATTTTTAGCTCCGATGTCCAACCTGCGACGGCGGCGCCAGAGAGCAAGCCAATAACCTCCAGAACAATATGCGGCTGCAGCTTCCTCGTCTTCGTCCTGTCATGCATCATCGCACTGCTCTCGGCCGCCGTGATCGGCCTAGCAGCGGCAACGGGCATCGAAGCTCAGCGCGCCAATAGCGCGGCCAGCAGTCTCGCCGCGCTGAACGCATCAGTAATGGCCAGTGCGACTACGAGCGGCGCCGTGCCTCTCCCAACAGCCGTGGGCGTAATCGACGATGGGTGCTCCGACGACCCGGCCGGTGTTGATAGGACTGTGTACACTTCATTCCGCTGTGAGTTCTAACATCGAGCCCCTTCGCTGGAGGCCGCGCATACCGTTGCTAACCGGCTCGCAACAAAATAGTATTCGGCGAGCTGAGGTTCACGCGGTACTGCAACAGGGATGCGCCTAACTCGCCTCTGCTCTCGATGTTCACGGCCGACTTTGGCACGTGCATGGATGCCTGCGCCGCCTATACGAGCTACTTACCTCAAACCTTTGGGAATACCGAAAACTTGACTTGCGAAGCCGTCAGTTTCATCCCGGCCTGGACGGACAGGGTGACGGCCGATGCCGGGGATGCGCCGGGAAACTGTTACCTCAAGGGCGGACCGCAGACCGAGGAGGAGTTAACTATCCCTCGTATCGGTGTCGACTGCCATGCCGCGATCCTGACTCCAGGGGCATGAGGGGATGGGTGAAGGTAAGCATTTAGAATAATTGTCCTCGGTGTCCTCGGAATGGGCTCGTGGGAGTTTTCGGTACATCTACATCGACTGAGTCTTCAATCTCGGCGTCATTTCGTCGGAGGGAAAGCTGGCTGGATCAAGGTGTTTTTACTGCTGAAGGTCTGGAATTTTGGATTTGGGGACGTCCCGAGCTGTTAACTACATATTTCACCACCTGGCATTTGACCGCCTCGCACTTACCATGCGCTCCCGTGCCTGCGTTGCACATTCCAGATGCCAGATTCGGCGGTGCCAATTGAAGCGGAAGCCTCAACATTGAGCCCTGAAGCGTCCAGAAACTGTCCATGGGGCCATCTCGTCCCTACACCTTCGCACGAGCAAACTCTTTGATCGTGGTTGTCGAAGCTCGGCTTCACGCCTTCGAAAGTCGGAGTACTAAAGAAGTTTGACCGCAGGAATTCATCAGCCTGCAGCGGGTGTAGTATGACATAGATTTGCATCGATTTACATCGACTTCGAAGGCGGCTTCATTCGGCTTGCCAATCTCGTTCGGCTCCGGAGCTACGGCCGAGCAGTTACTTGCCGGGGATACGGCGCCCCCACCCCGACAAGCCATCTGTCGGGTCGTACTCATCAGACGGTGCAACCTCGATGCCGATTTGCCGCTGACTAGGACCCACGGATATGGCAATAACCACCTCGACCACCTATTGTGTACAGCCTTATCCAGTCCCGGCAAGGTATGCTACGATCGCGCGAGTCCGGGGCGCATACGCGGCTTCGTCGGGGAATGCCTGAGGTCGTCGGCCCGACATCGGCGGGGTACTTGAGCGGGGCCCAGAGTGGTGCTTGTCGTCGGGACATACGAGGTACAACTAGAGACAATAAAGGTGATGGAAGATGTATAAAGAGAGTTATGTTTATCGCCGGCCGCAACAGGCACGGCTAACCTCTAACTCCTGCGCTGTCTGGTCAATGTGAGATGCCGCCATCATCGGCATCATCGTTGTGATCAACCGTCATCAGAGGCGCGGCAACCCCGCTTCGAGCGCCAGATCGCAGGAAGAGGACAGCAGTGCTCTCCGCCTTTATCTCTTCACGGCCAGGCGACGCTCCGACGGGGTGCACCGGTAATAAGCCGACTCGGCCGCGTTCTTTTACCCCATTCCGCTAAACAACCGGCAACCTCGGAGAGAGTTGCCGGTGGAGAAGGACGACCTTCCCGTTGCAGGCCGAAGATGGAAGCGACCTTGGCGAGATGCCCCCCGGCCCCCATGGCGGGGTAGCAGGAGGCCGGGGTCGCGTGGGCGGTGGCAGGGGCCTGCTGCAGGCAGGGAATCCAGCCTGGTCTCACTCATGTCAACCGAAAGGCGCATTCCCACTTTTTTTTTTTTTTTCGATAATTCTTGGCGAAGGAGAAGCAGCCGCTGGTGACTTCTTTGGAAGATGGGCTGCTGGACTGAGTCGAATGGGGGTTCCGAGTCCCAACGGCATCGTCCCAAAGCAACAGGGGATTGGCGGCCTTGGTTGAAATAAAATCTGATCCCGCACCAGCTGGCCGTAGTTGCTTACATCGTTCTTGACACCAAAGTTCCCTCTCGCCTGGTTTCGGTTTCTCTCTGACACCAGCATCGACGCTGGGCTGCCCAGAGTGGGGAATGCTCCTTTCTTTTCACTGCGTGTGAAGTCAGACTTGACACCTCTGCTGTGCGCAGGAGGCATTAGTAATTCATTTCGGACCCTCTCGAGTACGCCCTTTGGCCTGACAGCCTCGGCAGTATCACTTGGTGACACGGTGTGAAAAGGGGTGTTTACTCCCTTCGGTGCCTTTTGCCACTCTCACGCTCTTTGCGACCCCGGGTCTCCGCGGGATGGATGAGTTTGTCAACTGGGATCAGACCGACCCGGTGCCGGCCGGCGTCAATGTGCTGTCCCCAACTCTGCTACCTTCCGGCGAGCCGCTCCAGGACCTCGACCTGGCGTTAGCCAACGTCGACGGCGATGACTTTTCGTTCTGGGCACTACAGCATTTCGAAAATAATGTCTCGCCCACCTTGGCCGCCGACGCCGACATTCCCATGCCGACGGACAGAGCCACCAGGACCTTCGAGGACCATCTCGAGCTCCCCGACGCCCCCTGCGCGAACTGTCAGCTGGGTGGCTACCAGTGCAAGCGGATCCCCGAGGGTGAATACAGGGGATACTGCACGAGCTGCGTCGCTCTGCGCTGCGCATGCAGCTTCGGCTTGGGTTCGGGATTCCCTTCGAATCCCTGGCCTCTGATGGGAGATCATCCCGAAGCCATCGCTCAGGAGGACGCACTCATCGAGCCTCATCACTCGGCTTCGGGTGCAGATCTCGCCGGATCGGCCTCAGCATCTGGCACCGAAAATAAAGGCACAGGCGCGCCACCCAAAGCCAAGGCCGGTGCCCGGTTCTCTAGGGAATCCGTCAAGATTCTGAAGAACTGGCTGTCGACCCACAGCAGGCATCCCTACCCCAATGACGAGGAGAAAGAGATGCTGCAGAAGCAAACCGGTCTCAGCAAGACTCAGATTACAAATTGGCTAGCGAACACGCGCCGTAGGAACAAGAATGCCGTCGCCCATCGATCGACGTCGCCCGGTGTGCGAAATTGGTCGAACCCCATCGACATCCCCCAGAGACGGGGGACCCCGTCGCTGGAGCAGATGAATCCGCTGCAGCGTTGGCAGCACTCGCCGCCGGAGCACGAAGCGGCGTCCGTGTCGGCCATTGCTCGCGCCGTCAATTCTGCGTCCAGCCTCTCCTCGGGCCTTAACAGCCCGTACAGCCTCAACTTCACCGATGACGGCTCAGGCAAATCACTCTGCGCTTCGACCGTCAGCAGCGCCAATACGTCGCATTCGAGCACAGGCTCGTTCGCGTCTGCCTACTCGTTCAACTCCCGGAACTCGTTTGGCTCTGGGGGATCGCTTCCCCGCGGCCGGAGGAGGAGGAGGAGGAAGGCCCAGCCCGTAACAAGCACCACCGTCCGGGGCCCGCTCAAGGCGTTTCAGTGCACTTTCTGTACCGAAACATTCAGGACGAAACACGACTGGCAGAGGCACGAGAAATCCCTGCACCTGTCCCTTGAGCGGTGGGTGTGCTCGCCCGATGGCCCGCAGGCGTTCAACCCCGAGAACGGTCAGATGTCGTGCGTCTTTTGCGGACATGCCAACCCCGACGAGGCGCACATCGATAGCCATAACTACTCAGCCTGCCAGGAGCGGAGCCTAGGGGAACGCACCTTTTACCGGAAGGACCATTTGCGTCAGCACCTGAAGCTGGTCCACAGCGCCAGGTTCACGAGCTGGTCCATGGACAGCTGGAGGGTGACAACGCCGGAGATCCGATCCCGCTGCGGTTTCTGCGACATCATCATGGACACGTGGTCCTTCCGCGTTGACCACCTCGCCGAGCACTTTAAGAAGGGCAAGAGCATGGCCGACTGGAAGGGTGACTGGGGTTTTGACGCGCCTGTGCTCGACATGGTCGAGAACTCGATGCCTCCTTGTATGCGCCTCTAGCACTTATGACGTTGACTTGAAGCAGCCGTTAACTGTAGCGCTCTAGATCTCATTCACCACGAGAGGAATTCTCCGGACCCGTTCGAAGCCTCCCGGGCCTCATCCGCATCGGCTCGGAACGCTTTCGAGCTCATCAAAACGGAGCTGATGGTGTACATTGACGACAAGCGCGAGAAGGAAGGAAGAATGCCGTCGGACGAGGAGCTGCACCGCGTTGCCTGCGCCCTGATATACAACGCCGAAGAGGCTGCCGTGTCTAACGGAGCTTCCGCCGCCTCTTGGCTGCGAGATTTGGTGTTATCATCCGAGCCGTTAGCCCGAGAGGCGAGGTGGCCCCGAACGGGACTCGTCAAAGGCCACCAGCAGCAGGTCAAGATTAATGGCAAAGGCAACATCTTTGAGCACGACCCGATGGAACTCGAACTCGACGTCTACGTCAGAGCCCGCCGCTTGCTCGGCTTGACCGCCATGGACAGCGAGCTTCAGGCCGAGGCGTGCAACATCATCCGGCGCATGGAAGAAGCCTCTAACTACCCGTCCGATGAGGTTGTTCAGTTTCTCATGCGCCTCGTGAACGGGTCGACAGGGTGGCTTGCCAGCTTCCGCCAGCGTGCCCACCTGCCACGATCCGAGGATGTGGCGGACGAGACCAAACGGTCCAAGGACCCCACAACCATCGATTCGACCATCCACAACCCCAGCCGGCTTGAGTTCGAGTTGGCCGAGTACGTGCGCGAGCAGCGGTCTCGGGGCATCGAGCCCACCGACGCCGACCTGCAGCGCCAGGCCCGCATCATCATTTACGAATATGACGACGATGACGGATGGAACCAGACGGCCGCCGATGATGCCGTCTGGCTGGCGAGTTTTAGGCAGCGGCATGTCTCGTCTGCCCTTGGCGCAGGCGCAGCCTCGGACGGTGCCCAGCTACCCACCATCAACGGGCCCGCGGACGCGGATGTGTGGTGCCAGATGCATCAACCCCAACCCCCCCCTAACACTAGCATAGCAGGCACGGGCAGCGGTAGCGGCCCCCCCAGGACGAGGGTTTCAACGCCCAGCGACGTCAACTGCTACAACCGCTTGGCACGGGAACTCAGGAAGTGGGTCGCGTCGACCATGTCGCCGAACAACCCCAACTGCCACGTCCCATCGGACGAAGAACTACAGCATCAAGCGAGGTGGATCATCTACGAAGAGTAAGCCTTTTCACCTTACAAAAAAGTAGTAAATAAATAAATAAAATTAAAATACTAACACGGCGTGTTAACGCAGCGATGACCCCTGGAACCAAACCGCCGCCGACAACGCCGAGTGGCTCCACCGCTTCAAGCGCGACGCTGGTATCCTCACCGACCCGGCCGTTCCAGGCCTCTCCTCAGCCGCCACATCCTGGGGATTCGCCCCGCCGTACCTGTGCCCCAATCCGAACGCCACGGGCTCCGTTACGGCCCCCGTTGTCTATCACCAGCCACCCAACAATACTACTACCACCACCACCACCACCAGCAGCAGTAGCAGCAGCAATGGTAACGGCAGCTCAGCTGCGCAGAGCCGTGTGGTGCAGAGGGAGAACTGGGAGTGGCCGAGCGTGTTTTGCTCGCGCGAACTGGAGCAGGAGCTGGCCACGTGGGTGGAGCGGGAGGTGCTGGTGCACGGGAAGGAGTTTCCTGCGGACGAGGAGATCCGCCAGCGGGCCCGGGACTTTCTGTGGCGGGAAAGGACGCCCGCCGATGACGCGGTCTTGCTGGGCAAGTTCCGGGCCATGATGGCGGATCGGCTGGGGTTGGCATCGGGGTCGGGGTCGGGATCGGCGGTTGATACCGTGGCGACTAGAACTGGTGGGAAGGGAGCTGCAACTGATTCTGTCGGTTTCGATGGGGATCTGAGCGGACAGGAATTAGATGAGATGCTGCACCAGATGGATTTTGAGTTTGGGGAGTTGGACGGGTTCATGGCGGGCGCTGGAGTTGATCTTGGCGGGATGGAGATGAACCAGCTTTGACGAGATGGGATTGAATTGCGCTTGCGCTGGGATCATGACAGTGACGATGATGGGTAAATTGGGGCGTTTTGGAACCGGGGCCTACATGGACGATGCCAGGCTACATAACTATACGTGAAATTACTCCCCAACGATGAGAGGGGAGAATCCTCAGATCCAGCTCAACGTTTCGTATGAAACATTTTGTTATGTCATCGCTAGGCATATAATCACTTAACGCAACTCTTGCTTAATATACCCGAATACGAAAGCTGTTAGGAAACGAAGTCGAATTTCTCTCCCCCCCCCAATGGCAAGAAAGGGAAAGGGGGAACTGGTGTCAAGGGAGAGGCCCCTGTGGCACCACTTTTAAGAGAAATTCTTGTTGAAGTTGGCAACAAAACAGCCGGCCCGGTTAGCTCAGCTGGTTAGAGCGTCGTACTAATATTGCCTCCAGGCTATATCTAGTGATGCGAAGGTCAACAGTTCAATCCTGTTACTGGGCATTACCTTTTGCACTTTTTTCTATCTCGGGTCTTTTTCCTCCTACCGAATGCTCTTACAGGAAGATTGTCCGATATTTGTTCTTAAGTGTCCGGATAAAGGGCTGGCCATGGCCGGCTGGTCCCCAAGTTCTCAGCCCCTTCGAACAACTACGGGATCCCCAACGTATTTCACAATCCTGCTCGCTTGACCTGTCGATTCCAAGACTAGTCACTGCTACCCCGGATGATACCATACGCGGACCGCATTGGACGGCACCCGTTGACCCTATCAACGAGAAGCAGATCAAATTCTATCATTGCCATTCGCTATGAAAATTTGTCCAGACAGGGAGTTATCGATCGTCATTGGTAGCGCCATCATGCATCATGAGATATTTCCGTTGATTTCCAATACAAACCAATGCCGTTGACCCGGAGCGTACCGACAACCTCGGACTCCAACCGCCGCCCACTGTAATGCCAAACCCGTCCCGGAAAACCAAGCTAAACAAGGGATGCAAACCAGATGAAAACAAACGCCGTGCGAAGCCAGCCGTCCCAGTATTGATCCACCCCCTATGCAGTGCCCAGCACGCTAAAAACAATCGCCTTCCCCAGGCGACGAACCAATCGGCTAATCATGGGTATCGTACTGTCGTGATGCATCGTATCCTTCCTTCCTCTCTTACCTCCTACCTTTCTCAGCCGAGCAGACTCAACCGCCGGACGTCCAGCAGACCAATAATCGGTCAACAACACCGCCTCCTCTCGCGCCTGTCCCCATCCGGGCCCCTCTCCCGGTCCACAGCCTCTCCCTCGCCCGCCCCTCCAATCCCAATGACGGGCGAGAACCCCGGCGAGAACAACCAGCTCCTGCGATCTCTACCCACCCGGAAACTACCCCTCGGATTGACCCCGTCAAAATAACCCGCGACCGACCCGTCCCCCGCACCGGCGCCGTATCCGCCCCGAGACATGCCGGGCGTGTTGGCGCCGTAGAAGTCGGGGGTGGATCCGGTGGCGGCCAGCAGGGCGGCCTGCATCTTGCGGTTCTGCTCGACCAGCTTACGCGTCACGACCCGGAACACCTCCTCGACGCCCTCCCCGCTCTCGGCCGAGATCTCGTGGCAGGCGTCCCAGCCGACCTCCTGGCCCCAGAAACCCGAGGAGCGCTTGCTCGACGGGCTCCTGGGCTCGCCGCCGCCATTGTTGTGCACGAACAGCTGCTGCGCGGCGGTGGCGGCGGCGGTCACGCTCCCGGCAGGCGACAGGATCCCGCCGGGCGTCGCGGCGGCCCCGCCCAGCTTCCCAATGTCCGACGAGGGGTATCCGGCCGACGGCGTCGCCGTGGGCGGCGGAGTCGAGCCCATGCCCGGGTTCAGGTTCTCGGCGACGTAGGCGATGCACCGCTCAAACGGCACCTCCCGCTTCGACGGGTCGCGCGCGACGATGTCGGCCTTGGTGCCCACGACGTGCAGGACGATGTCGGGCGAGAGGTTGCGGCGCAGCTCGGTGAGCCAGATGCCCATCTCGGCGAAGGAGCGCGCGTCGGTGATGGAGTAGCAGAGGATGCAGGCGTTGGCGCCGCGGTAGTAGAGGCGGGAGATGGAGCGGAAGCGTTCCTGGCCGGCTGGAGTCCCGTGATGAGAGGGGTCGGTTAGCTTAGGTACTTGGGGCTTGGGAGGGAAGCGAAAGGATGGGGTTGAGTACCAGTGTCCCATATCTGGAGACGGACCAGAGTGTCCGTGTCGGTGTCGACCACGCGCTTGGTTAGGAAGCTCGCACCGACGGTTGACGTGACCTGCGATGGGTTGAAGGCGCCTTTGCAATAGCGCATCACCAAGGACGTCTTGCCGACGCCCTGGGAGCCGAGGACGACTATCTTGGCTTCGAGAGAGGACGACATTGTTTTTTCGGTATTTATTTCCCCCTATCGATTTGGTCTTGTTTGGTTCGGTTATTCCAGTCTCTGCCTGGCACCGCGCTGGGATTGCGCTTGCTGGCCCCGACTGTTTTGCTTGCTTCGTTTGCTGCGTGCTCAGGCGGCGATTGTTGTGTGGGGCTGTGGACGGGTAATGACACGGAAAGAAAGGCCAGGTGATGCAAGCTACCAGCCGACCGGGCGAGGCTGGCGGCTCTGGCAGATGCGAGGCTGCCCGCGGGGAATGAACAGACGCGTTTGAGTGGATGGCGGGCACCAGCAGCCGGCAAGCAGAATCCGTCATCGCCGGCGCATGGTAATTTTTGATTCGGCTGCTCGCTCGTGACCGAGCTTTGACAGATTGGTGGGTCTGTCTGACGTCATAGGGGATGCAGGTCAGGGGGTTTGTGTGGCTTGTGGGGGACGGAAGGTACGAACCAATTGGTCTGATTTGTCCTTCGTATGCCAAATACCGTACCAGTTCACCTGTGCAATCAGATCGTCCGATCCTTGCTCGTCCGAAATGAAGCACAGTTGGGTGGAAGACAGGTGGCGAATTGATCACGACCATTGATCGAGACGCCGAGATGGTGTTGGATTCAGAGTGAGCTGCACGCCTGGAAACGGGATATACTAACCATTGGCCTTCAAAATTGTGTAACTTCGCCTTCTATAAACATCGTTCAAGTAAAACAAAGTGACCGCCCCTTACAACTTCGCCTTATCCCCCTTCACAGGCGACCTCTGTGGCGGATTAAGCAGTGGATCATAGACGGCGGATGAAAGCGTATCAATCGGCGGCGCTGCATGATTAAACAAGCTCCGCGCATCCACCATGCTCGCATTCAACTCGGCGATGTCCCTGGCTCCAATCAACCGCATCCCCATCTCCATCTCGTCCTTGAGGAGTTGCATGGCACGGTCCACACCATCGAGCCCATACGTAGACATGGCGTAGAGGAATGGCCTGCCGATGCCGACGCCGCGCGCGCCCAAGCACAGCGCCTTGAGAATATCGGTCGCACGGCGGATGCCGCCGTCAATGTAGACCTCGATCTTGTTCTCCAGCCCGAGCTTCCGGAGAACGGGCATCGTCTCGGCCAGTATCTCAATCCCGGACCGCGCAAACTCGAGTTGTCGCCCGCCGTGGTTGGAGAGGACGACGCCCTGGACACCGGCCTCGGCCGCCTTGATGACATCCTCGACGCGCTGCACGCCCTTCAGCACAATCGGCATCTTGGTGATGGAGCGAAACCAAGGGATGTCCTCCCAACTCAGGGCCGGGTCGATGAAGCTGCTGATGGCGCGGGCAGCGCCTTGGCTGGTGTCGGTCGCCTGGCCGCTCTGCACGTTGCTCCCCTGGTCGGTGAACTTCATGCGCATGTCCTTTTCGCGGCGGCCCAGCTGCGGCGCGTCAACGGTGATGAAGAGGCCCTTGCACCCCCGTTTCTCGGCGTGCTGCACGATGCGCTGCGTGATGGCCCGGTCTTTGTTGACGTACAACTGCAGCCATTGGACCTGGCCACCCGACGCCGCGTCGACAATCTCGTCAAAGGCACACGACGCGAGCGTGGGTATCATCTGGATCACGTTGTGCTTAGCCGCGGCCCTGGTGAGTACCACCTCGCCCTCGACGTGGCCCAGCTTGCCGAGCGCTGTAGCGGTTACGTAGAGGGGAATCGAGACCGGGGTGCCGAGCATGGTGGTGGAGAAGTCAACCTTTTCAACGTCGACGAGGATGCGCGGACGGAACCAGATGCGGTGGAAAGCCGAGTGGTTCTCTCGCAGTGTCTAGTACCCCGGTGTTAGGCAAGGGACAGATACAGATGAGATGCGGCTGACTTACGATTTCATCATCTGCTGCACTCGAGTAGTACCCCCACGCCGTCTTCTTCATGACCCGGCGCGCAACGGCCTCGAAGTCGAGGAGGTTGTAGCATTGCTCGAGGAGGGGCATGTTCTTGATGCGCTCCAGCCTCTCTCTTTCCTCTGGCGACTCCTCGACCTTTTCTTTGACAACCGTCGTCATGTCCACCGGGCCCAGGTGTTTAGATTTTGGGAGATACTTTTCTAGGGTGTCGGGAGGGTGAATCGGGTCGAACTCTTCAGTCGCATCTTTGCCCTATGCAGTCTCAGCGAGCTGGTCTAGCAGCAAGAAATGAGAAGGCGACTGACCGCGTACTTGAGGATGATCTTGGTTCCCCCGGGATGTTCTGCTCGACGTTAGTTTAGGCTTTCGCAAAAGGTGTATCAGGCTCAGGGACACGAACCAGGGAGAAACTCTGTAACATCGTATGCCCTTCCCTATCAGATGCCGTGAGTGACCTGCCGTTCGGCGTACGAAGGGTTACAGGCTTACATGAACAATTACCCAGCAATCGTTGGGTTTGTTGTGTTTTGCGACCTCGACACCCGTCAAAGGCGCCATCTTAGTGCCAGGTTGCCGGCCGAGTGGCGTGCGGACTTGAGCTTATACGGACGAAACCGATCTAGACCACCTGATGGAAGCTGCGCGAGCAATTGGTTCCAAAAGGCAACCAGATAGCACTTTGGCAGAAAAGATAATGATAATCGACCAGCACTGCACACGCCAACGAACAAACTAGAGTCAATTGGGAATATTACTGTACTTAAAACGACGCTTTTGGAGCTTTGAGCGCAGGAAAACGAGGAACCGAGGAAATCAGATGTTCTCCACTCCGAAAACATGGCGCTGGTCGGATCTCTGTGGGGGTCAGTCGCCTGGCCAGGGATGCGGGGCGAACAGGCCCACAAAGGCGCTCCGGCATGAGCCGATGACGCGCAAGAAGTTTGTACAGTACCTGCAATTACACGATAACGTAATCCACTGACAACCGTGCTCCCCTGGCGAACTAACGTAGCCTCTGGTACAGACCGATATTCTTCCCGCACTTGGGTTGGGCTAGGTGGGGGTGAGGGGAAAGAGCGGAGGTTGTGGGCCGAGCGTTGTATAAGTGGGTCTCTTGAGCTTTACGTTATTACTGTATAGCTAACTTAGCGAGCGTTTTAGCTATACGATTTAATTAGTCTGTTAGAGTAGGTTCTATAAAAAGTAGGTTTATAGATTCAAGCGATACCTCTCACCATAGCAAGTCTGAGCATCTTACTGTGGTAGACTAGGAAGGATTATGCACCAAGAGGAAAGCCCTAACTTGGTGGACGGTTTCAAGAGGACATCTGTCAAATGAATAAAAGATACTATAAAGATGAAAGGAGTTTGCTACTACTGTTCTATAATAAAGACATATAGCCGTCCTAGCACGCCGTAAGCACGCAGTGGCAGTATAATCTGACTGTCTTGCCTACTCCCGATCAGCACCTAAATTTTTAAAATGCCCATCTAAACCTCTCTGTAAAGGGGTTGTTCACAAATACGCGAGGGAGATGGAACATGATGTCTTGGTGCCGATAAGGTGATGAATACAATACGAACAGCCTCCTTCTGTTAACAAAGACTGATCCTTGCGGATCAGAAATACTCTCGCTGGGTGCAGTCGCACGCGAGTTCTTATTTATCAGGCATCGTGACATCATTGTGGGGCCTTTCGCCCAGTCAATCCGATCCTGTCAAAGAGGCTCTCGTTACACTTTCTTTTCCCTGACCCATCGAATCGTCTATTTCTTCACAAATGGCTTCTTCGCGCATGTCGAAGCACAGGACTTGGATACTTAGTTGCCCGGAGGTCACGCCTGGTACGGCTTAGTAAGAGAGCAGTTATGAACGTGAAGACTAAAAAGCCGAACAAGAAACCTAGAATTTCCCCCAACCTAAAATAATCCGGTAAAACCTTGTGCTGGACGCTGAATGAATTCGTAAGAGCAGTTGTTACCATTAGGAAGTGGAGGAAGACTCAAGCAAATATGAGAGGGGATGCCTTATTGGACAGGTATAATTCGTTGGCTTGCGGCCAGTCTTTCAAGTGAGGATACGTGCACATATGAACGGAAAGAAATTACAACCTGTGCTGTTGGTGGTCTAGAGAATCGAACGTTTGAAGAAAGCCCACCTGAGCTGTCTAATTATGGATCACAAAAAGCCATGTCAACTGTGCAGCGACGCGAAAGAAAGTAACACGTGAATCACATATGAGATATGCTGGCTAGCTTAGTACTGTATTAAACATCTCTTCCCCCTTTATTCCCTCACCCTTCACCCTGTTTCGATCCTCGAGTCCCGGACTCGCTCTCTCGCTAGCGGGATGACACAAATTTCCTATTGGTAGGTATTCTCAGCACGTCGCTCGCGAGGCTGGTAGCCCACACAGCAGTTTTCACGGGTGCCATGACCACCTTTATAGGGAATGCCGCCACCGTGTAGAGAGTGCGCGGGAGTGCTGCAATGTCGGCTGCAGTATTGCTAGCACGTTTGGCTTTGTTGATGGGAACCGCGAAAGCTTCGCCTGCAACGTCCATCACCTTGCCGGCCCCCCTGTCCACTGCCTTTCTGACCCCCCGAGCAACCTCTCGGGCTGGGTTGCGCTTCCCAGACAATGGACCTAAGGTGTTTCGGTTAGCTACGTATAGTTTATTGGCAGGGCTAAGCCTGCCGTTCGGCATGTGCCTAGCACGGGCTCAACTAACCGTGTTTGCGCGAGAGGTCAATATTCGGGCAGAGGAACTTTTGGTCATTGCTGCGAAATGGCGCATTGTTCTGGAAGCTTCTGTTGGCAAAGTTGTTGTTGACATAGTTCCGGAGTTGATCGGTCCTGCCTTTGGCCATCGCTGCAACTCCCGAACTGGTAAGAGACGTGATCACAGAAATAATGACCGACAGTTGATAGCAGCTGTTGCGCTGGTGATTCAACGTTGAGTTGATGTCGAGGCTGTCTGATAACGAGGGTGATCCTAGATCCTTCGATATGGCCTCAAGCGTCCTGTCTTAAATACCCTTACACTTTTGACAGCTTTGCTGAAAACTGGATGGGATTTTCTGTTATTGGCTGCCCGGCCCCTCCGTTGTGCAGCAGAAAAGCAGTTGATGCCAACAAATCCTCGGTCTTTGGTCTCTTAACATGGCAGTGTGCCTTGGGAATAGAGCCTGCCTTAGACCTCCTGTTCTGGTTTGCCAATGCAGTTTACACAGCCATGTATGCTGGGGATTGGAGCCCATTGATTGCCTAAAATTCAGGCAGTTAAAGCAAGCCTTCGGAGAAAGCGCCCTGCGGACAGCGGCCGTAACGGCTGAGCTCGTTGGGCTGGAGCCTGTTATCTGAGAGGTGTTGGTCACCGGCCAGACATGGAGCGAAGCAAAGGTCATATCATGGTTCCAGTCATGGCCCAAAAGTCCAATCTCGGCCCGTAGATCAGCATGGGCTCTGTTAGCCTGAGCCGGGGACGCCGTGACGGGCCGGCGGGGCAAAAGCTGGTTGGCCAGTACGGTACCTGCTACAGCTCTACGAAGACGCTCCTACGAGCAAGCCGATGAGAAGTGCTTAGTGGGCTCGGTGTTGCGCCAAAGCCACTCAGCTAGGGATTGGTTCCTCACGCAAGCGACACGATTCTCTGCCGATAATCTTTTAGAAGCTCTTTGCTAGAATAACTTGCTCTCTTGTGACAATTAAGTTTCTTGACTGTCTTGGTGCTTCCTTGCGGCCTCCCTAGCTACCGTCAGCTCTTTGTAGCCTACTGCCTTGTAGTCTGCAACCCACTGAGGTGCAGGTTGTAACGCTTGACTGGTAGTCAGCCTCGGCTGGTTTAAGCTCATCGGTTCGACCGCCGTTGGAACATTCCATTTTGAAACATGGCAATCGTTAACTATGCACGTTAGCAAGGCAGCTAATAGAATTAAGCCATGTCATGGTTTCGGGGCGCCACCTTAATAAAAAAAAATCCATCTGTAACATACACATGTTCGATCGCGTAACAGTTATGTAACTGAAAGCAAGCAAGCTAATATCCAAAGAGCATCTCCTCGGACTAACTATGTGATACGTCGCACTATAATGTTCTGTACAACTTGCCCGCCCCTGCACTAAGTCCAACTTGGCAAAGCCCACGCAAGGCGCAGGCCCAAAGACCACGACAACGTCGATATTGCCAGTCAAGCAGGATCAAACGGCTCGCAACGACGGCGTCGCAGTGGGCGTGGGAGCAGGGGAGGTGTTTAGTCAGATTTGCGACAGTTAGACAGACAACTAGATCCTTGAATTGTAATAAAACGACGCTGTTAGATATCGTAGTATTGTAGCGAATTGAGCACTTTAACAACGTCGATTGCAATTGCAGTGTTTTGGCGGCGGTTCTAGCTTGAATTGCGCGGCTTATATTTGTTGCTGTGTCCAGTTGGTGGGGGTCATAATATAGTGAGACAACCAACATAGTCCGAAGAGATCCCCTCGATATCAACTGCAGTCCCTGGTTCACACAGACACAGAACAGCTTTTAACTAACACCACAGAATTGGACGCCAGCATGCAGCACATTTCCCAGGACATATCAAGCCTTCCATTGCTTCAGAAACTTTTGAAGCACCCTCTCCTCGACCGTGTGGTTCACCTGGACCGAGCCTCCCCCGGCTGCGTTGTCGTGGACATAGTTGCGCCGGTAGGCCACAGCCTCCGCCGTAATCGACGCGTTAACCTACAACGACTTGTCCGCTGCGTTGTTTCTCCGGACGTGGTTTGTGCCACTGATCACCCGGGTACGAGAGCTGAAGGGCCACTGTTACCAGGTAATTACCAACTGTCTGTCAGCGTCTCTCTCCCTGGCGTCCTACAGATTCGGTGCTAAGAGGGGTGTACCGTCATATTGGATTGATGAGGGTAGTGGGTGGGAATGTGGAGATGGGAAATTTTTGATTAGGTAGATAGAATGGTACGGTCAAACAGCTTGTGAATTTCGGTGGTGAAGTGGAGTGCTGCCTATCGATTCTTCATCCGAGGCTACAAGCATATATATATATATATATATATATATATATTCATATATTGTAGGCGTGTCCTTCAAATCTGGTCCTGTTGATACTGATACCTCTGACCGCTGCGGCTGGTGGAAGGACCTACCTACCAGATCCCGCTTTTTGGGCACGAATTCACCCGCCGTTGTCACGGTTCGTATTCACCGATAGACGCCTTGAGTAAACGTGGTTGCCATCCAAACAAATGGCGTCGAGTCACTGGCTGACGGACAGCCACGGCGTCTTGAAATGGTTCCTAGCTAGCATGAGGAACCCAAGCCCCTCTGATGTGAAAATCAGCTGTCCAACCACGCAACGCTGTCCTGCAGCAAGCCCTCTCTTGGCGTGACACACGGGATATCCTGCAGTCTCTTGAAACCAGTCGCTATTAATCTTTCTGGTCCAGGCCTTAAATATCTTCCCAGCACCCAGCGTTTCCAGGCCTTGGCAGAATAGTTCGACAATGGTGGTACAAGACCTACACTCGGTTTCAAACAAGGACCGAGTTGTTCGTGTTATTGCAAACGTGATGTAGTTACACAGTACTAATTACTAACTTATTACGTACTTGACGGTGCGATGTGAGGAGCGTTTTTCGGAACACCTGTACAAGGGTCTGTCGTGAGGCTGGCCTGTGGCTTCGCACAACAAAAGTTTGAACCAGATGTAGCCCTGCGGGCACCTACTAATAATTTTCTATGCCCTCAAGGCCCGTAGCCCTTGCGTTCTGAAATGGGCTTCAGACCTCCCTTTTATCTTTTACAATCTCAGGGATTCCCTTCTTCGTGTACACGGTTGGCACCGGTAAGCGCTGACCTTCGTGGCAATCGGCTGTGATAACCTTTGCGGTAACGCTAGTCCTCGCCTCATGGGAGAATGGGATAACCCTAACCCTATCGGTGTAACAGCACCCTTTATCACATAGCTAACCCGCGGTCTAAGGCGTAAACGGGGAGATGTCTGGTCGTTGCTGCCTAACTGCCTATCTGTTATTCTCTACCATAACTTTCGACGTCTGCGTTGTCCCGAATTGCTGCCACACATCAACCTGAACAACCTACAAGACATTGAGACGTACGAACGCTTCTCTGTCTTCAAAATTGTCCCCCGGGGACGAGACGGCGATGTTCTGTCCCTCTGTTGGATCTTCCTTTTCCTGCTACCCCCCGCTACCGCGAGCTCAATGGTGAGTCACAAAGACACCTAACACGACCCACCAAGTTGAAGTGAAAGCGAGACACTGAGAAGTCCGACATCGACCATAGTCGGGTATCGAAGTCCTTGGGGCTGCATCCGCTGCCGCCGCACTCTTGGAGACAGCCATTGGCCTCATCGTGCGGATCCGTGAAGCACGCCAGCGCCAGAGGGATTTCCCTAGAGTCTTGGACAGTCACACGCGCGAGCTTGCCAAGATCAAAGCCATAGTCCAAATGGTGGAGGATGAGATGGCTTTGCAGACGGCGGCAGTTTCCACCGAGCTAGTCGAATTGAACGCCGTCGCACAGGATCTGGTGAGGATTCTAACGGGCCTACAGGGGAAAGGGGGTGGCGCTGCGCAGTTCTTCCGTATGTTGGTGCGTGGTTCCAGAGACGAAGACGACTTGGCCAAGATCATGGAGGAACTTGACCGCGCAAAGGCAAACCTTGGGCTGCGTATTAGCCTCGCCCACGTTGGTCTAAGCCGTGGGATACGCGACGTCATGGTTGTTAATACGGCCATACTGAAGCGTGTGGATGCCAGGGTGCGTTCTGTGGTGGGCGAGGAGCAAGGACTCAAACTTGCCGAACTCGTCCGGGATCGGCCTCCTCAGGGTATGAGACAGAGAAAGAGAGAGAGTGAAGAACTGTCTCCGTCCTTCTACAGCGTGGCTAACATCT
This sequence comes from Madurella mycetomatis, assembly GCA_022530565.1. NCBI lineage: Eukaryota > Fungi > Ascomycota > Sordariomycetes > Sordariales > Madurella > Madurella mycetomatis. The sequence goes on along the minus strand of JAJTVB010000003.1, from coordinate 3,744,464 downwards.
GATGCAGAAAATGGTACTATAGCACTCAGCAATGAAGATCTCAGATCCCTCGTCGCGGCATCCGCCCAGCCTCCATCTCGGGCCGACTTGGTGAATGTAATCGCCAGCAACGTTACCAAGGATCAAGCAATACAAATAAACGGGTCAGTCGGCGAACAAGATTGGTACTGCATCAGCAGGGTCGAGGTAAGGGACAATCAAGCTGTTGGGGGAATTATACAAGTAAACGGTAACATGTCCCCGAAAGCCCTCTCTATCCTACTTAAAGCTTCTGAGCAGCGGGGAAGACGAATCTAGTGAGAATACCATGGTTGTGTGTGACCGCTGCTATTTGACATTGCAAGCGGTCGCGGCATCAGTATCTTAAAACATCTCTCACTCGTGCCTACATCCTGGTCTTCTTCAAGACCATTAGTGGCCAGGAATAAGGCGGCCTATACTCCGTACATGCGGGTCCAATTCCAAGCTCACTGCGAAAACTGGAACCCAAGACATTTTCCGACCCAGAATTAGACTCACTCCATTAGCAAAGGACACAAATTCGGAACCGGCCAGAATGGGCTCTTCTACACTATAACAGCGGGACTGTCGTGGCGCTTGGGAACAACAGTGTCCAAGGGTGCGGGAAAAACAGGTTTTAACTTACACGACGCGCGTAAGAGCTTGTACAATACCTGTAATTACACGATACGGTCTGGTAAAGGGGAATTTCACCCCCTTTTAGGCTATTGTTTACACCGAGAGCGCCGCTCCTAACTGCGCCCCGTCCCAACTACTCTTGCATTCTAGATGCCGACTACACATACCATGACGATTCACTCAGGAGTCCAGTAGTGCTAGAGCCGCGGTGTCAAGAAAGGCCTGTAAGACCAAGTTTGGGTTTAATTCACATGTAACTAATGCACATCATCAAAGTCGAATGTCATCAAGCTCCTTTCGTTCACATAGCATCACCATCAGATCAGTAATCACTTGTCCGCGACGATCTCCTCCCTAAGCCAAGTGTACCCTCCTCCGCGGCGTATCCGGGCTCACCGCGGCCTTTCTTCGATCGCCACGTCCAGATGCTGTTCTTGCCGATCGACGACTCACCGACCAAGCCCTCCTCAGACGGTCCGCGTAGAGACTTGGGTTGGATAAACGCCCGCGGAAAGATGCCCCACTTTCCTTTGGCGTTTCGCCCCGACCAGCACCAGTGTTCCTCATAGGGGACTGCAGCGCCGCGGTCCATGTCAGCATTCTGCCCAGATACCCAAAGCCGAGACGGGGCTGATAGCACTCACAGCTGATCCCAGTAATAACCTCCCCCTTCCCAAACTTCAACCACCTCTCCCCAGCATCCCCCTCCGCACTCCCCTTCCCCGATGTCAAGGATGATGGGGGACTCATCTTCCACCTCGCCACCGCCGTCAGTTCTCTCTTCCCACCGCTACTTCTACCACTTCCCCAACTGCCAGGCCTCCAATCCCTCCTCGGCGGCGGCACCAGCCGGACACACTCGACCGGAAACACGCCCTTCTCATCGTCCGCCCACCCCACCGCCCACCGGCCCTCGTACCGCGCGGGGAACTCAATCCCGACAATCTTCTGTCCCACCACAAACTGCAGCGTCTCCGCCCGGTCCGGGGGCATCCGCAGCCCATAGATGGTCATCCAAAACGACTCAGTGGCGACCGCGCAGGGCAAGTTGGCTGTCTCCAGCGCGCCGGGGACGGATGAAGGGATCGGGGGCCGCGCGAGCAGCACATCGTAGTTGTTCGCCAGGTGCTCCGGCACTTCCGGGCTCAGGTCAGTGTCAAGGACGGTCAGAAGGAAGATGTGTGGTAAAGGTCTCGGGTGCCGGGCGATGTGTGTGCAGAGGTCCTTTTGCGAGAAGAAGACGGTGGCGTCGCTCGGGCGCGGCGTCTGCCCGGCATAGATGCAAAAGTGGCAGGCGTAGAGGCGGTCCGAGGGCTGGCGGGCGGGGAGGTGGGATTTGGCGAGGAAGCGGAGGCGGAAAGAGACGGAGGAGGTGGTGTAGTTTGCGTCAGCTGGGGTAGGTTGACTGTTAGTGAAAGAGGATGGGAGGAAGTAATTCTGAGAGGGAAGCGTGCGCACCGAAGCCTTTTACGTCGGCGTCGATTAGGCCCCAGTCTAGTTCGTACTGGCAGTATCGGCATTTGGCAACTGTGGCCTGCTTGGTGAGTTAGCAAATGGTACAGCCGACTATGAGAGAGATATCAGCAGGCAGGTACTTGCCCCTTTCCTGTTTTTCTTGATGCCAAAGTTGCCCTGGCGGAGGGCCTCCTGGGCGCCCTCACAAAAGCCCCTGAAATGAGAAAATGAGCTGTCCTTGTCGATCTTGCAATCGAGCACAGAAGTATTTTCATTTTCAGGTTCTGCATCTGTGGTCTGTGGCAGAACCGGGAGGAGTCCGTCACCATCGTTCAGTATTTTGACAACCTCAAGGCCCGGCTGCGGCATAGACAGCGATCCCGACCAACGGCCCGATGAGTGAGATGTTGCGGGCGTCAGACTGAGACGTGAGCCTACAGGAGACCCGTGAGGTCCCTGACTAAGGGGTGCCGCGGAAGCTGGCGTCAGACTCAACCGTGAGGCCGTTAAGGATCCAAAAGACCCCACGCTGTTTCGTGCGACGTCCTGTCCGCCGGCGGAATGAAACGAAGACCAGCTAGCATGCGAGGCCCTTAGGTCCGGGGCTGCCTCTTCGTTGGGCCTTCCCGGATGATAGAACACGGGACTTTTGACGTTATTGTCTGGTGTTAGCGGTGATACTAGATCTCGATTTTCTTCCTCCTCGACTGGCGGTCGACGTTCCAAGTTCTCTTCAGCTTCGATATCTGGCGCGGGCTCGGTAGTATTCCATAGATTGGCGTCTGGCTCAGGGGGTATATTTTCAGGGTGAATTGTCTCGATCGGTTGGTCAGGTTGTGAAACCGCAACGACACCTCCTGCTGCACCACCACTTCCTGCACTTTCCCTCCTTGTAGTGTTAACATCAGCATCCCTCGGCTTATCGACGGTCCCAACAGGCTCTGTCTCTATCACAGAGCGGCGATGTCCCCGCTCTGAGGCTGCCATGGAGCCGCGCCTCCGTACCTCCTCGGCCGGCGTCACTGCCGGCTTCTCGACCTTCATCGTGGCCAGCACATCTGCAATCTTTAGCGTCACCATCCTCAGTACTGTATCCAGCTTGCCATAAGCTTCCTCGTCAAAACTATCCGCTTGGGCATAATCATCCAGATCCCATAGTAGGTCATTAAGCTGCTCCCGGTGTTTTGCAATCTCTTCTACACCTGGTATTAGCGTCACTGAATCGACAGTGGTGATAATGCCTACTGTTTTCCTTTACCGCATCTACAAAGCTCACCCCATACTCGTCGAGGAGCCTCTCGCAGAGCGGTTCGATCTTTTTCAGAGCGCGCTCGCCCTTTCCAAGCAGACTCTTCGCGGCGCGCTGCATGGAGCGGGCGGCATCGTCTTCGGCGGCTTCGGCATTCTCGAGCGCTGTCCTGGCCTTTTCGACAGCCTCTCGGAAGGGGGAGAGCACGAGATGCTCCAGATGGACGTCTCTAGACATAGTCGTCGCCTAGTGTGAAATGAAGAAGGACTGAGCGATCGTGCAACTGCGGGAAGCAGAACTGAGCATCTATCAAGAAGAGAGGGTCTGAAGCGTATTTAGAAAATAATAATCAGACTGGCGGAAGGATTCGAACTGGTAAAAGGCGGCGCGAGCGCAATGCTCGGTCAGAGAATCAAGCTCACCCGCTCTTCGTAGGTGCCATCCAAGAAGGCAACCTAGGGAACAAACACATGGCAGGGCATGCAAGGGGAAGCGGGGCAACGCGTGCATACGAGCATGCCAGTGCTTTGCCCAGGCAAAGCGGCCTGGCGTCAAGATTGATATGGAGCGGGGATTGACAGTGTGGTTGATGGTAGGCGGGAAGTCTTGGCTCGAGGCAGTGCAAGAACCGCGTGGTTCCAGGGCAAGGCAGAGATGTACCGGAGCGTGGAAGATGAAGGGAGCTACCCGACGGCACAGTATTTCAACTGCATCGTGCTCGCACTTGAGCCATCACAGGTATCCTGACAGCATGCAGTTACGCGCGCTCGGTGTGCTTTAAAGATGTCACACGCGATACGACCGCCCGGATAAGGTGCCCGAGACGGGAGAACGACTTGATAAGGGAGACCAATCAGCCATATCAAGCAGGCGTGAAGTCGAAGAACTAATATATAGAAACGAACCGTCGCCTCAAAACGGAACGTGTGTGCCTCATGATTATTCTCGTGGGCAAAAACTGCCCCTGACCGCATTGGTCAGACTGGCGGGCAGGCACGTTGCGGGAATGGCCGAGTTCTTTCCAGCTGGCCAATCACAAGCAAGAAACGGACCTCGTGCTGTCCACTGCACACAAAACACGACAACATTCACCTGTCGAAGGCAGGCACGGAACTGGCCTGCAGCCTGCATACATGTATATGAGCTGCATGGCCTGGTTGCTAATAGACCGGCAGCAGGCAACCGGTAGCCGGCGGCCGGCAAGGTTCCGGTTTGGCCTAGCGCTATCGACATAGAAGTCCTAGGCAGAATACACAACACCGAGTAATTGATGAAGACGACTGCTCTATCGAGAAGTCACCAGTTCGATCCAGTACGGAGGGGTGTGCCTGGAAGTAATAGCCGTAGTGTGCCATGTTTCCTGCACCAACAGGGCCCTGGGTAGCCTTGTACACGTCTACCTCCCTCCGGTCAGCCAAGGGAGTTAGACTTGAGCTTCTGCTGTCCGTGCAATCCCCGCTCGAGAATTACAAGAGATGAAATTGAAGAAGTTCGGATTATTCAGTCTGCCAAACAAACTATTTCCGTACCCCCAACTTACACCCCTCCGGCCTTCGGTTGACTTTTCGATAGTCAGATTAGCTATTCCAACGGTCACAAAGCAAAAACGCTATTGCTTTGTCTTCGTATTATTCGCAGCGGCCTCCTACAGTGTCAGCATTCCCATAGACGGCTTGCTATCCCGCGGCAAACTCACCTCTGCGATCAACGACCGTCCAACCTGGATGGTCTCGGCCGCGCCTCTCTGTCGCTGCCAGAACCTGCGCGTGGTTAGCACTGACTGTACGGATTCGCACCTCGTCCAGGATATCCGAACAAACAACAAACGTACAGCTGCTCCGGTCTTCCCCCGCCCACGGCCCAAAATCTCCTTGTTTCCTCCTCTAACGCCTCCCGCGTAATCTTTTCACCCCCGCTCATTCCAGGGCCGGTGGTCTCCTCACTGACGTCTCTCTCGGCCATCCTCTCCAGGAGCTGCTTCCGCATGGCAAACCGTTCCGCCTTCTCCTTCTGCAGCCCCGGACTATCCAGCTTGCGAACGATACCCCGAACGACAAACTGCACTACGAGGTAGACATGCTCGGCAAACAGAATCGACAGCAGCAACGCCCAGCCGCGAATATCCCACGGTGACCCGTCTGCACGGTCCTTGCACGCGTGGAAGAGGTACACGAGCGCCGCGCTGGTGATGCTGCCCAGCCACGAGAGGAACCCGAGTGCGTTGAGCCAAGGGCCGATCGAGTCGGCACGCCAGGGGATCGGGCGCTGGCTGTTGGCGGCAATCTTCATGGCGTCAGACCGGGCCTCGACCCAGTTGTTGACCAGGAACGAGCAGGCCGTGAGCGGCCAGACGACCGAGAAGAGGGACAGGTACCCTATTCGGCCGGTCAGCAAGGCAGACGTACCATCCAAAGCGGGTGTGAGACATACCAAACTGGATCACCATCTCCCTGTAATCGATCGTAACGTCGTACTCATCGAGCTCGGCCTCATCCATGACCCTCCTGAGGAACTCGGTCTCCTCGGGCGAGTCTTTGACCTGGTCCATGGTCTTCTCAGAACGTTCAGACTGCACCTTTTCGACAGTCTTGAACACCTTGCGCTTCGCATACGGCACGATGACCTCAGTGGCAAAGTTGACAACCTGCGCCGTGACGGTAAAGTAGATAACCTGCTTGGTGAGCCGGTTCGGGTTGATCTGCCAGCTCTTGGTGGGGAGAGGCTTCCCTTCGGCCGTGAATCTCTGCGCCGTGAGCTGGAACACGTCGAGGTATGGGACGAGGATCTTTCCGAAGGGGACGTAGACGAAGGCGGTGAGGAAGATGCCCAGATACGAGGTGATGAAGTTGAGCACAAAGACCTTTTGGACGAACGAGGCTTGGTGGGCTGGGGATGGTCAGCAGGCGCTCTACATGGTTTCCCGGAAACACCTACCATCATGAGTCTCGTAGTTCTCCATCTCAGTGAGCCGTTCAGCGAGGTTTGTGAGCAACGCAGTGAATGTAGGCATGAAGACTGTAAGAAGAATCGTCGGCAAGAAAGTCTGTCGCAAGCGAGGTCAGCAATAACCCCTAATCCAACACTGCCAGCCCTAAGCTTACCAAGTACTGCTTAAACGGCCCATTATACACCTCGGTGATGAAAATCTCAATCGCAAAGCAGCTGACAATCAGCCCGCCCAATACCACCACACAAGCCGCGGCAAACGGCACCTGCAGCAGCTGCCTCGCCAACCGCTTGTAAGGCGAATACACCTTGACAATCTCCCCAGTCACCGGGTCCACACTTTCCCTCTCAAACTTGAACTGCGGCCGCGGATGCTGAATTCTGCCCACCCCCCGAACCCCCCACTGCACGGCCAGATCCACCTCCTTCATCTTCCAGTGCTCAAAGAACACCACGGACCACAGGCAGTTGACGGCGGCGTAGAACCACGAGAACTGGCCCAGCACCAGCCATGCGGCGAACCCAAACGCGGCCGGGAAGAGGAGGAACGCGAAGTACGACTGCAGAAACGCAAAGTAAAACGCCACCCGCTCCCCGAACCGGTCGCGGATGAGGTTGATGTCGCCATCATCGAGGTAGTACTTTGTGCTCCACTGCTTGATCCAGCGGCGGTTAAAGGCGCGGTCGTGGAGCGGGAAGACGCTCTTGACGAAGCGCCACTGGCCGATGCGCGGCGTGATGCCCGCGCCGCCCTCGTTGCGGGGCTTGGTGATGAGCAGGTAGGCGAGCCGCAGACGCTCGGCTTCGGTGACGGGTTCCGCATGAGCATAATACTCGTCGAGGTCCTTGCCGTCGTGATCGGGAGGAGGGGCCGGGGCTTCTGCGCGCACGCCGTAGAGCCTAGGCGAGCTATGTCAGCATCCGTGCTTGAATCAAACCCGGGAATGTTCCCCCCTTATAGGGTACTCCGAAACAAGGCAATGATGTCTTGTGAAACCGGTTATCGTCTACATCCCGTACATTCTCTCCCTATGGCGGCCGCAAAGAAGGCATTGGCATAGCAATGGCAATGCGATGTACGTACCAATCCTGCACACGAGTACGATAGACCTGGCTCTTGAGGAGGCGGTCCGAGGCAAGCTTGACAAAGACGAGGAGAGAGGACTTGTGGCCATTGCGGACTTCGGTAGCGAAGCCGGCGGACGCGAGAGCTTCGATTAGCTGGGTGAAGGAGGCTTCGGCTTCGGCGGTTTCTGGGCGGTGAGGGTTAGCATAGAGAAGCTCGGTAGTCTTGTTTGGCGTAGGGAAAGGGGGTCGAACCCGTTGGTGGGATTGTGTAGTGGATTACATAGTCAACGCTGTGAACAGATGTCATTAGCTTGTGTGTGTCAGCTACGGGCTAGGAATATGTCGGGCCTCACTCAAAGTTGGATTGGGAGCCGGGCCCGTCCTTGTCAACGCTCCCGGAGCCAGCCATGGCTGCAGGATAGAAGCAAAGGGATTATGAAGATTGTTTTAATATGATGAGAAATTTCGTTTCACACTCGCTCAATGTCGATTGTTAAAAAAAGCATTGACAAGAATATGACGGAAAACTTGGGCAATGGCGTCCCCCCGTGGTAATTCGGGCAGCACGAACCTTGGCGGTTGAAAGGAGGGAATCGACAGCAAGCGATCGACGTCACCGGATGCCAACGATGTCACGGTTTCAAGGCCTAACCACGGCGCTGGTTCTGTGGTCTGTGCTCTTCAGTGGGACCCATCTGGGTCTCTCATCGGGCTCGTGAGATTATTTACAGGTATGTGTCACAACAAGGGTTGGGGTTAGGGTCTTAATAGTTGTGCAACCAACCGACCGTGTATTGTTTGCCCCTTTGCCCCTGCCCCTATTGAATCCACCCTGAAGCGGTCCATCCGAGAGGATGAGACAAGAAACAGGGGGCTGCACTGTACCCTGGGTCTGGACCGGGTAAAGTCATCCAAAAGGCATTAGTCGGCGTAAACCGCCAACAGTCAAGTCAGAACGCCGACAACGGAACTTGCGGCCCCGCAGCTCCCCGGTTGCTGCCGTTTCACTCTCATTCCTTCCAGAGACTTTCATCGTCAATCCCAGTAACGGAATAAACGACAAGATGGACTCTCAAGATTTCAGAGAAGCCGCTACCTCAACCATCGATGATAGTGAGTTTCAAACTCCGGAAAACAAAACATTGACTATTACTAACGCTGCAACCAGTCATCAACTACTTTGACAACCTCGGTTCCCGAGATGTAGTCTCGTCCGTCGAGCCCGGGTACCTGAGGAGGCTACTCCCGGGCGAGGCTCCTCAGGAAGGCGAGTCGTGGGCCGACATCCAAAAGGACCTTGAGGCCAAAATCATGCCAGGCATCACCCACTGGTGAGAATCCTCAGCCCGGGCGGACGGAATGATCTTCAAGTCACTCACCACCGGCCCAGGAACCACCCCGGCTTCCACGCCTTCTTCCCCTGCGCCACTAGCTACCCGTCCATCCTCGGCGAGCTCTACAGTTCCGCTCTGAGCGGCGCCTGCTTCAACTGGATCTGCAGCCCGGCCGTGACTGAGCTCGAAACCATTGTCCTCGACTGGCTCGCCAAGATCCTCGGCCTGCCCGCCTGCTTCCTCTCCACCGGCCCGACCCGCGGAGGCGGCGTAATCCAGGGCTCAGCCAGCGAAGCCATCCTCACGGCCATGGTCGCGGCGCGGGACAAGTACCTTCGCGAGACAGCGCCCGAGGGCACCCTCTCGGACGACGAGTTCGCCATCAAGCGGTCGCGCATGGTCGCTCTCGCCACAACGGCCACCCACTCCTCGGCCAAAAAAGCCGCCCTGATCCTGGGCGTGCGCTTCAGAGCCATCCCCGTCCACGAGAAAGACAACTACGCGCTTACCGCATCCGCCCTCGCCTCGGCTCTAGCCGAGTGCCGCGCGCAGAACCTTGAGCCCTTCTTCCTAGCCGCGACCCTCGGCACGACCGACACGTGTGCGGTCGACGACTTCGCAGGCATCACCTCGGCCCTCACATCCCACACCCACCCGCCCGGCTCTCCCGGCGAGATATGGGTGCACGTCGACGCGGCCTACGCGGGCGCGGCCCTGGTCCTGCCCGAGGTCCAGGCGTCCACCAAGGTCGCCCTCGTCGAGAACTTCCACAGCTTCAACATGAACATGCACAAGTGGCTGCTCGTCAACTTCGACGCGTCCTGCCTGTACGTACGCGACAGGGAGTGGTTTGTGCGCGCCCTGTCCGTGAACCAGGCCGTGTACGGCAACAAGGCGTCCGACGGCGGGCTCGTGACCGACTACCGCGAGTGGCAGATCCCCCTAGGCCGGCGGTTCCGGAGCCTCAAGATCTGGTTCGTGCTGCGGTCGTATGGCGTCGAGGGGCTACAGGCGTATATTCGGCGGACGATGGAGATGGGGGAGGAGTTTGCGGGTTGGGTGAAAGGGAGGTTGGATCTGTTCGAGGTCTTGACGGGGCCGAGTTTCGCGCTGACTGTTTTCCGTATGGCGGCGAAGAGCGACGGGCAGCCGCTTGAGGAGAGGAACGCAATGACGAGGGCTCTGTACGAGAGGGTGAATGCTACGGGGAGGATATGGGTGACGAGTACGGAACTGGATGGCAGGTTGGCAATTCGGCTGATGACAAGCGTGAGAACGACCGAGAGGGTGCATGTCGAGGCGGCATTCAAGACGTTGGTGGAGGTGGCCGAGGGAGTGATGAGGGGATAATGGTGTACAGCACATGCGTGAGCCTTGGACCTTATACCCTGACGCTGGCCATCCATTCAACCTCAACACATTTTTTCCACGCAAATGGGACGTTCAGTCCCCCTTCAAGGTAGTAATGTACAACAAACACTGATTTGTGGTAAAAACGCTATCCATATTGGGGGGTTAAACAACAAAACACCCAACAATGCTACTCCCGACAAATTCGCACGACAATGGGCCCCTTCCTCCCTGCCCGACGCTTGTGCAGTACACTCATCAGATACTCGCCCGTCTCGGCGCCATGGTCCTCCTCAAAGCCTTCTTCCCCTCTGTCTCATCCTCCTCACCCAGCGGCAGCATCCCCTGCTCCCTCAACTTCTTCAAAAACTCCTGTCCGTACTTGTACCCCACCGCATAAATCTCCATGAACTTGCCAAAGTCTAGCGTCCCGTAGTCGTCAATCGGCGGCCGCATATAGATGCATCCCGGCATGGTCTTGGCCCTCTCCAGCGCATCCACACTGCTCACATACGCCAACCGTGCCTGGATCTCGGCCAACGTCGGCGGATTTGGCACCGACGAGAATGGGTTCCACCGATTCATGAACGCCCACATGCCCGAGAGCGAGTCCCCAAACGCCTGCGGCGTATTATCGTCCAAGGACCCCACGTCCACCGCAAAGATCACGTCGGACCCAAGCGACTTCATGTGGGACACGGTCAGGTTGTCAATGTACCCGCCGTCTAGTAGCATGCTGCCCTCGTCGCAGAGCGGCGGTAGCAAGCCCGCAAGGGACATGCTCGCCCTGACATATCTCCACGCGTAGCCGCTCGTGTGGAACTCGGCCCGGCTCTTGCTAATGTTGGTCGTGTTGCAGTAGTAATCCAGCCAAAAGTCCTCGATCTGGGCCTTGCCAAATGCTTTGAAGATGCCGCGGTTGAACTCGTGGCCCGTCGTGTACGAGGCTGATGGGTAGGTGAGATCGAGGGCGAACCGCCAGATGCTGGCCATGCGGCCAGCAAATTTCTTGGCTGCGTTGACGATGGGCACAAAGTCGGCGTGCCGAGCATACAGCGCGCCTATGAAGGCCCCGACCGATGTTCCTCCCACCATGTCGATAGGGATCCCCTCCTCTTGCATGGCCCGGATGATGCCGATTTGCGCAATGCCCCGCGCTCCACCGCCTCCGAGGACGAGGCCGACCGATTTTCCGCAGAGCCGACGGGCCAGGCGGTGGAAGTCGCCTTTGAATGGTGCATCTGGAGAGTAGAACGGGCTGTGGTGTACCTTCCTGGACGTGTACTTCTGAATCTCCGCCTGTAGAATCTGCACACGTTCCTTGAGAGTAGGGCCGCCAGGCTTCGCAGGCGGATGGATTGGCATGGCATTGGGGCTGTACGTCATCTGGACGTGGAAGTGGCCGCCGTTGATCCAGACTCGGTTCTTAAGCCATTTCCTGGTCAAGCCGGGGACGGAATACCGTTCTTGATGGAGAAGAACGAGGATCTTCCTCGCAGTGGACTTCACACCGAGCATGAAGCGCTCATACTCTCCAATCTCGGGAGAGCCGTCAGCCAGACCGACCAAGAGGACACAATCCGCTTGGGTGATGCAAGTTTGCGTCCACGGAGCATTCACATTCGTGTCTAAATATCAAATGGTCAGTCGAAGCGCACCAACACGTCCCACAATCCACATCGCACTCACCAGCTACGTAGATCACGAGCCCGTACTTCTCCTCCAGGTCTGCCAGATAATGTGATAGCTTGAGCTTCCCCATTTTGTTGAATGCATGTTTACCGAGGTGGTTCAACACGGCTGTACTGTTCAGCGACGTGGCACCGTTGGGAGCCCCAACTTGTGTGAGAGCATTCAGCAGCCGGTTTCCGAACTCTACTACAGGCACGCCGGTCGAAACCGGTAAGACGGCGACGGTTCTGAGGTTGAGCGTGGTAGAGCTCTTGTTTATTGAACTTCTCCCAGAAGAGTCCTTGAAGCCCAGCACAGTCGAAGGATCATCAATCAGCGCCCTCATGCGGGCCGCAATGATCTTGGAGATCTTGATTGTGATGTTCGGGTGTTCCTGTGCTAGGCTGTTAAACAGCGTGCGAGGGAACTTGACTAGTTCCGTGTCCCGGATGGCGTGCAGAGTGCCGGAACGAGAGGACTCAGTCAGCACCTCTAGCTCCCCGATGCTCTCCCCCTGGCCGTACTCGGCTTTGACGTTCATACCACCGTCTTTGCGGTCCTCAACTAGCCTTAAGCGGCCGTTCAAGACAATATAGATGGCTTCGCTCTCGTCTCTCTCGTGGAATATCACCTGTCCAGCATTAACTTGAAGCCACTCCAGGGCAAAGTCGATATGCAGAATCAGTCGGGGAAGTAGATTTGTGAGTCTCTTCGCCATGGTCAGCAATACAATGGGATACCGGTCAACAATCCGCTCGATAGAAACCAGCGGAAGGAAGCCGACATAGACGTCCGTCTTCGCGACGACATCAATGAAGGACCTGTATGACGAGATGGTGCCGACGTAACCAGCAAGGCCGCCCGGCTTGATCAAGGCCACGCTCCGCCGGCCAGGCTTAGACTTGTTCTTCTTACCGTCGGCGCTATTACCCGTCCGCATAGATGCTGCGAGCCGGTGCGGCGAGCAGAGAGACTCGGTACTATCCATTGTGTGTAGTGACGGCCGGCCAGACGCATGGACAATATCAGGCGAAGGTGCATCTTCCTGGGTGCAGATGTCCAGGAAGCCGTCAATGACATAGTAAAGTCCGGGATTTCGCTCGCCCTGTTCTACCAACACGGATCCCTTTGGGAAGAAGACTATTTCCATCTCATCTCTCATATCCTGGGCGAGCACATGAGCGCTCGGAGTCGCCGAGGTAGATAGCCCTGCCGAGGTCATGGATTCCGAATCGCCGTCAACGGATGCTTCGAGCCCGTCTATGAAGCCAAATGCATGGTTAGAAAAGACGGCCTTCTGGCGTCGCTGGTCAAAGGATACGAGCCGCGGGGATGCCTGAGTCGAATCAACGTCCCGACTCGAGCTATTGGCACTCAATCCGAGGGCCTTGAACATGCATTCTAGGATCGATTCCCGAAATATATTGTCCTCGTCTAGCGTCTCCCTCTTGTCTAGAGAGAGATGCACATTCCTCTGCGCTGTGAACGGGTTGAAGGTGCGTTGGGCCAAAGGAGACCCAGCCTCCCTCTCCAAGTTTAGGTGGGGAGCCTGATCCTCGGGAAGCGCGACGCTAAGCGGTCGGCTGCCGCCGGTTCGTGACTGTTGAAGATCCCCAAGAAGGTCGCCGGGGCCGGGTACATCCAGGGGCGAACCTAACATGGACCGATGGCGCTGTTTAGAGAAGGCCTGCAAGGCTGCCTCTTTCCGGAGCGTCGTGCTAGAGCGACGGCGACGGCCGGCGCGAGCGTTGTGGAGTGCTATTCCCTTACTGACGTCGTCTTCTCCAATCCTCTCCCTCTCGCGCTTGAACTTCTCCTTGAGCCGATCCAAGGCATCCCCGCGGAGATGATTGGGGAGTTGTTGCGTCGTATACTTGAGCATTTGGCGCTCCATTTGCAAAACCTCGCAGGTCAACCCCAGATAGTTGTATGCCGTAGCAAGGGTAACCCTCTGAAACCTCGACAGGATAACATGGACGATGTGCGCGGTGGCTCTGGGATATATTTTAATCAGGCGTCGAAAAGCGCTTGCTGGGATGATTGCTATTGTCGTGTCTACCGTTGCCCTCGCGATGATGTCCGGATGAGCCGAGTGGGTACTGGTCCGCTTAGGAACAGGCCTGCGAGGCCTGTTACTGCCGCTGCTATCAAGGGAAATAGGCGGTATACGGGACAGGCCACGCCCAGCGCTGGGGAGATTGAGGTGCTCGGGTAGGGTCTCGGCGGGGTTCTCGGGGCCATCTAACTGAGGAGTGCCTGGCACGGATGGCGGCGCCATCTGTGCCTTGCGGAAGTCAGCGCTAGCAGGATAGCTGGGGAGAAGGGCGCTGTGGGCAGCTGTCCCTGGTTCCGAGCTGTCATCATCCGTATGCCGCATCGGCACGTCTTCGGTGAAGAGGGACATGATGGAGAATAATGAAGACATGGGAGCACCATTGCGAACTTCGGTTAGCAGCTGGTATCGTTGCTGCCCCGGCGCCGATTGCTCATCATCGCTGGAAGGCGGTTCGCTTGCGGGGCCGAGGTGAGGACTGTGAGCGAACCGCCGGCTATGGCCAGATGATCTCACAAAGATCTCGACCAGGCCGTCGACTACGAGGCAGAAACCCTTCTCTTCCTCCAGATTAAAAGTTTCGCCAGCTATGAGCTTCCGAGTCTGCATGCTGCGAGTCAGCTCGTGGAATACCGGCCGCTCCAAATAGCCAAAGATCTTGATGGCGCTGAGGAACTCGTCAAAATAGCTGGCTAGCCCCGATTTTATGCCCTCCCCATGCGTGTCCGGGAAGAGATCGACATCTGGTTCCCTGCGTTGAGGCTCGGGCGGGAGTCGAGAATACATGTTGAGATATCGATATCTGACAATTAGACTAATGGCCGTCATCATGGCCGCCAAAATGAGCATCCTACAGACTGGTTAGGGCTGCCGTTACACAATCATGGAGCGGTGACCTACAGTGTGGTGGCATTCATGGTTACCGTGAGGCTGGTCGAGAAGAGGGTATAGAGGAGGGTGGGGATCGAGATAGTGGCTAGCTTGATGGCATAGTAGAGCACGGTCGATATCAGCTGTAGAACCAACAGGACGAGCCTTGCGAAGAAACCTAGCCACGAAGACGAGCTATGGGCATTCGCAACATCGCTTGCTACAGCGACGGCCGAAGACAGAGGGTTAGACGGCCCTTCGCCAGTGACCGCGGCAGCCATCGCCTCGGCGGCTGTTGAGTTTACTAGATCCATTGTTGAGCGCGGAACGTGTTGTTAAAATGGGCCGAGTGACATCAGGATCGTTGAGAAGCAGATGTTTGCTCGAGCTGGTAAATCGAAGTTGCGCACGAGGGGAATTGCCGAGTCATGTCGGTGTCAGTGGCTTCCCGGCTGTTCCTTGCTCGCCTTCGGCAGGATGCGGGCTTATGAGACTTGCAAGCGATGTGACGGATAGTCAGCCGCGTGCTGCTGAGATACGCTTTTCTATGGTGGCAGGAACCGAATTTTGTCAACAGCCTCGGGGGTTGGATGAAATGGGTCCCGGCTTGCCGGAAGCTCCCTTGCGAGGTCCAAGTTCCCCTTGCGAACGTGAGCATCCTGGCTCGTGCTATTGACGTAGTGCCTTCCGGAATTCGACCTTGATAAATTCACAGTGCCACTGGGTAGTCCGACCGTACCCAGCCGCGTCTTAACCTCTGCCAGGCGACCATCAGGAAAAAAAAAGAGTCACCAAATTACGCAGTCATTATTGAACAAAAAGAAAATCCCAAAATTTAGAAGACGATCGGTGTCTTGCTCATTGGCACTTGTGCCACGGCGAATAGAAGTTAGGCGAATGGAGTTAAATACGGTTATAATATCATAACGTATTCCACCTGGTCTTAAGCCACACTGGGTCTTTAGCCACGTAATCTCGGCAAATTCAGGGACAACCAACACCACCACACCAACATGATCACCACATGGAAATGCGGACCAAGAGGGCAAAAATGAAGCAATTCGCATACTGATATTAGTACTGGAGAGTAGGAGGAATAATAATAATAATAATAATATTAGTACTGGATACAGAAAAACAAGGCGGTTGCAGCGGTTGCAACGGCCAGATCAATCCTCAAAATAGTCAAATGCAACTGGCATCTCCTTCCACACCACCTTTGCGAATCCCACAACGCCACGCAAGGCTGCCCGGCGTGCCTTTGCCCTCTGTTCCTCGGCTTCCTTTGACTCCCGCTATTGTTGACGATCCTTGCATTCCTTGACAGTTAGTACTCTGGCCTGGCCAAAGTGCTTCCTCGAGCTCTTTTTCTTGCCTTCAAGCCGCTTGTTGACCAGCTCCTGGTTCATCGCGACCAGGGCAATCTTGTCGGCTTGTAGGCTGAGGCACGTCTCCCTTATCTGGGCCACCTGTTTTTTCAGGGGGCTGGTGCATATGTTCACGATATTGTCGACTATGGCGTTGAGCTGGGCGGTCAGCTCCTGCGTAATGGAGAGCTCTGTGGGCTTCTTACTGTAGGCGGCTGTCACAAAAGGGGGGGTCTTTGGCTGTAATTCATCGAGGATCTTGCCTGGGTTGGCGGGCACTAAGCCAGCTCCCCGCCATGCCCCGGCAATGTTGCGGTGCATCGTCTTGCGTGCCAGTTCGTATTTGAGGAGGAAGTCGTGGTTATTGATTCGAACTGCCCCGAAGATAGAACCCTTGTTGACCAGACCGCGGTACGCATTTGCTAGCGGCCCGAAGACCCCAACATCCAACGGCTGAAGCTTGTGTGTTGTGTATGGTGGGAGGCAGAGCGGCACGATATCTTTGTCGACGCAGTATTGAACAAAGGTGGGCGAGATATGGCTGGTATGGCCATCGAGGATCAATAGGCGATATTTTCCAAGTGTTCGCGGCTTCGTATACTCGTTGAAGTGATCTAGCCATTCGAGGGCGATCTTGCAGTCGGTCCAGCCTTTCGGGCTGACCCGAACTGTAATATTCTCGTCGATATTCTTCGGTATCTACGACTGTTGGATGCGCTGGCCCTCAAATATCACGAACGGAGGCAAAAGGAAGCTACTAGCCGAGATGCATTCGATGATCGAGACCTATTCGCGGTTGCCGGGCTGAGCAACGAAGCTCTCGCACTCGCGCCGCGGCACGATGACCCGTTGGCTCTAGCCAATGCCCTTCATGCAACCCTTCTCATCCATGTTGTAGATATCGTCGTCGGGAATGGCGTACTTCAGGCGGGTGGTTTGGAACAGTTCGAACCAGTGCATAGCAGTGTTATAATCCAGGGAGTCTTTCCTTGCTTGGTCCATTGCGCGGGAGCGGCGTGTTCGTAGATCTTCGTGCTGGTCGAGAAAATGCAAGTGCCAGTTGACCCCGAGGTCCTTAGTATCACCTTTAGCTAGCAACAACTGCGTAGCAAGGTTGCGAATGGCATCAATGGTCATAGGCCAGCCCCATGCATCAAGTTGATAGACCGCCTTGACGATAGTGTCTTCCTCGGTGGGCGTAAGGCGTTGTTGATGTTGATAGGCTTGTCGAGGATGTTTATACTTGCCAGACCAGCGATTCCCGAGGGTGTAGCGGTTGACATCAAAGGCTTTGGCGGCTTCCCTGATGCTGGTGACCTTCTTGGCCTCCAGAGCATCAATAGCGAGCTGAATCTGGCGTTCTTGCGCATCTTTTTCGGCTTTGGTGAGGGCTTTTTTCCTGGATTTGTTAGCCATTGTGTTCGCCGTCGTCAGAGGTGCTGAGAAAACAAGGAATGAGGGCAAACCGGCTGTTGTGGCGATAGTTGTGTTTGAAGATGATGTTGGTGTTGGTGGCTTACACGGATCAAATTGGTGGAGATTGAAGATGGCCAAAGATGGAAAAGTGGTTGGCTAAAGACCCAGTGTGGCTTAAGACCAGGTGGAATACGTTATCACACAGTGGATTTATCAACGCAGTCGCTGGCGTTCTGCCATGGTGGGGCCATCTGCTCACCGCTGACCAGGGTATGCCGTGCCTTGCCGAGCGCCATCCGTTGTCACCCCGCCGAATATGCACCAGCCACAGCCCACTTTCTTTGCCCAAAGTTTCACGTAATTTTTTGGCGGGGGCTCTGAAAATACTGCGGGACCGATGACTATTCTTTGAGATACTCTCGACTTGCGCTGTATCCTCTGGTTCATTGAATCCGACCAGGTCCCGAATTTGCCCCGCGCCTCTTGCCCCTGACGCAAGTATAAAAGAAGTCGCTAGATACCTCGGCGTCGGACTCTTTTTTAGTTGCGACTCGCAGCAGCCCGATTTGCGAAACCACCACACATCCCACTTTTGCCCCGCCTGGGAACGGCACCCGCTGACGAGATGTCGCTTTCAAACTGCCGGTTTTACGAGGAGAAGTACCCTGAGATTGACTCGTTTGTGATGGTGAACGTAAAACAGGTATGGTTCGCTAGACGCTTGTGCGGCGGGCAAGGGAACTAACTAGCGCCAGATCGCCGATATGGGTGCCTACGTCAAGCTCCTCGAGTACGACAACATCGACGGCATGATTCTCCTTTCCGAACTCTCAAGACGGCGTATCAGGAGTATTCAAAAGCTGATCCGCGTCGGTCGCAATGAGGTTGTCGTCGTATTGCGCGTCGACAAGGAAAAAGGTGGGGCGTTCCCGCTGCCTTAGGTATTGGGTTCAGCAATGCTAAAGGGGTGGCAGGTTACATCGATCTGTCCAAGCGTCGAGTTTCCCCCGAAGATATTGTTCGCTGCGAGGAGCGGTACAACAAGAGCAAGATTGTGCACTCAATTATGAGGCACGTTGCCGAGAAGACGCTGACCCCGATCGAGACACTTTATGAAACGATAGGCTGGCCGCTGAATAAGAAATACGGCTCTTCGCTCGACGCCTTCAAGCTTTCAATAACGTAGGCTCTAGGTGGACCCCGAATACTCTCTAGAGGCATTGGCTGATTTAGGTTCTGCAGCAACCCTGACGTCTGGAATGATATCCAATTTCCCAACCAGCCTGTCGCCGACGAACTCAAGTCATATATTGGCAAGCGGTTGACGCCCCAGCCGACCAAGGTTCGGGCCGACGTCGAGGTCACCTGTTTCGGCTATGAGGGCATTGACGCCATCAAGGCGGCACTGAGGACGGCCGAGGCGAGCAACACCCCCGAGACGCAGGTCAAGTGCAGACTCGTTTCTCCGCCTCTCTACGTGTAGGTGCCCCTCGAAGCTTTGGTGTGACCGTTCTTACTCCGGACTCCGGCTGACTTTGTCACAGTCTGACCAACACATGCCTGGACAAGAATGCCGGCATTTCTCGGTTACAAGAAGCCATTGTCGGCATCCGGACGAGCATTGAGGCGGCAGGCGGCCATTTAGTCGTCAAGATGGAACCTAAGGCGGTTACCGAATCGGACGACGCAGAGCTCCAGGCTCTTATGGAGAAGCGTGAGCGTGAGAATGCCGAAGTGAGCGGCGACGAGAGTGTCAGCGAGAGCGATGAAAACATTCCGGAGACTGTGTAAAGGAAATATTCTTTCAAGGCTTCATCATGTCAAGACTACTATGCGGTTAAGGAACTCCGCTTCGGGGGGTCAAGCGATCAGGAGAAAACAGACAGCGAATAGTTTCGCTATGACGCTACAGCTGACATCTAGGAAGACCAAAAGGACACCTGGTACGATGGGCACAGCTAGTTCTCCTGGGATTCACGGTAGTAAAAGAAAAAGAGCGAATCACACCGTAATCGATCGTATGGATCAAATGTGTGTTTAGTAGCGGTGGGATGGCTGCCGAAGCTGCGACTGGACTTATGCATCAATCGAGGAAGATGTCTCGCTAAATTCCTTATCGCCTTATCTCACCGAGCTCTCATCACCTAAACGGGAGCTTTCATGAGCTCGTAGAAACCTACCAACTCTCAATGGGCTGATCAGCCGGTGCAGTCCGTTAACAAAGCAGCAGGCGGCCTAACTATGGCACCGTGGGGTGCTGCAGGAGCGAGGGCCCAATTCCTCAGGCAATTCTCGCACTACCTCTTTCGCTACGCGACTTGGATCCCGCCTCTGATCTGGTTCAACACATATGTCGCCGAGGTTACCTTCATCCGCGGGCCATCCATGTACCCGTTCCTGAACCCGCAGTATAACGAGTCACTGCGCAAGGATCTCTGTTTGGTGTGGAAGCTGTACGCGCACGAGGATCTGAAGAGGGGGATGGTGGTTACTTTCCGGTGAGGCCCGTTCATTCATTGCTACTGGTTGAGAATTCAAGGGCATATGCTGATATACGGGGAAAATGATGTAGCAACCCCGACGATCCCAACAAGACTGCTGTCAAAAGGATTGTCGGCCTGGAGGGTGACGTTGTCCGCGCGAAGCCGCCGTATCCGTATGAGTATGCTTCTGTGCCCGACGGCCATGTCTGGGTCGAGGGTGACGGCGATCGGAGTCGGGACAGCAACTATTATGGGCCGATATCCGCGCGGCTTATCACCGGGAAGGTTACGCACATCCTGTCGCCATGGGAGAGGGCTGGACGGGTGAGATGGTGGGAGCATCCGCTGAGGGGAGGGGTTAGCAGGGCGGCTTGAAGGACCAAGTAGCGGAGTTCAGGGATAGGTTGGCAGCACTAAGACTACAAAGGGATTGTGTTTGCATGCGGTCTGTAAATATCATTTCCCTAAGGTTATCCCACACAATGGCGCGATAGTAAAGGAAAGGAGGCCAATCGATACGCTTAGTCTCAGTCTGATCCTTTGTTTTTATGCGGGACGTTATCTTTGGCAAGACTGAGTAATGTGGTGATCTAATATGTGCACGGGCCACAATTATTGCTGTTGAGAGGGAAAAAAAAAAAAAAATAGCATCGGATCGGCACGGCCGCCCAGAGCTCTGAATTTTGAACCCGGAGCTTTTGCGATGCGACTTGGAGAGTTCCACCACGTCGTGACGCCATAAAACAACAAAAATCTGCCCGCTGCCCGGGCGGCGGATTCCAGTTCCCCTCTTCCCACAAGGGCGATGGTGCTTGGCTTCGAGACGGCCAGCAGCACTTCGTCCATCGTCCCGCCGTCGGCCTCAACCAGCGATCCGGACTCAGACCCGGCCACTCTCGATGATGGACACACCGGTAAACGAAATCTCCTCTCGCATGTCACCACCGCCGCCGGAACCGAATCGCTGCGCGTTCATAATATGAGATCCCAAGATGGAGAGGAGGAAGGGCGCCCGCCCTACCTGCACGTGGGTTTAGCGTCGTTCTCGCCCTGGCCGCGTTGAGTTGCTGACCCAGCAAAAAGTGCATGCTTGCTGGAGGGCTGGGCGGCACCAGCGGCGACATGCTCATGCATTCCCTCGATACGGTCAAGACACGGCAGCAGGGCGATCCGCACATTCCGCCAAAGTACACCTCGCTCGGGTCCTCGTACTACACGATTTGGCGGCAGGAAGGGATCCGGCGCGGTCTCTACGGCGGCTGGCTCCCGGCTCTCTGCGGGTCCTTTCCGGGCACCGTCTTGTTCTTTGGAAGCTACGAGTACAGCAAGCGGCGGATGCTGGAATATGGCGTCCAGCCTCATCTAGCCTACCTAACAGCTGGTTAGTTTCATAGGATGCCAAAGTACGTAGGATTGATTTCTGATTGAGTCGAATTGCAGGCTTCATCGGCGATTTTGTCGCATGCAGCGTCTACGTGCCGTCAGAGGTGCTCAAGACACGCCTGCAGCTCCAGGGACAGTACAACAACCCGTATTTCAATTCAGGGTATAATTACAAAGGGGCCGCCGATGCGGTGAGGACGATTGTTCGAACCGAAGGGTTCTCTGCTCTATTCTACGGCTACGGCGCTACATTATGGCGCGATCTCCCGTTTTCGGCTCTTCAGTTCATGTTTTACGAGCAGAACCAAGCCTGGGCCCGCCAGTGGAAAGGCAGTCGTGACATAGGATGGCAACTAGAGCTTTTGACGGGAGCGGCGGCCGGGTGCCTGGCCGGCACTATGACATGCCCCCTCGATGTTGTCAAGACAAGGCTCCAGACCCAAGTTCACCCGGAAGCCGGAGGTGTCAGCGCTCCGCCAGTCAACACATCGGCGTCAGCGCCGGCACCGACGCCGCCAACGGGCAAGGACGGGCACACCAAGGCGAGCCCAGAAACATCAACACAAAAGCTTCAGAGACGATTGATATCGACGTCCTCTCCTTCGACGCACACGCCTCAGCCCGGAGCTGTCACCCTCCAGACATCGTCAATGATCACCGGGCTACGATTAATCTACAAGACAGAAGGCATTGGGGGCTGGTTTAGAGGCGTTGGACCGCGTGCTGTTTGGACCAGCATTCAGAGCGGGTGCATGCTTTTCCTGTACCAATCCATTTTGCGCAAATTGGAGTTGTACTTGCCCGTAGAGCGGCGTGAGCTCGCCGAATGACGCAAGCTTAGAGAGCGGGGCATCTTGCGTACTGTATATAGGCCATGTTGTATTATTCTGTACGATGTATGGGGTGGGAGCCGGAGACCGGCAAATGTGGGCGTTTGGTGCTGGCTGGATAACTTAGAACATACAAGGAGACATAGACATGCAGATATACGCTACCATCTTCATTCAAAAATTTCATCCCCAGGACTGGGACACTAGGTTCGGCCTCGGCGTCTGCAAGCAGCCGGACTCAAGATTGTTGGCGGCTGCGATTGGCCCAGAGCTCCTGTGGGGTTGGGTAATCGACCCATGTGGTGCATCACCTTATTCTCGGAAACGGCTGCGACACCAACATTAGTTCATACCGAACAACAGGCGACCCGAACTGAGCGACGCATTACGACAACGAGCCCCCGGCAATTCACTATGCGCTGACGACGAAATGGAAACGACGATTTGGGGACCACGATGTCGTCTTCGCTTCCCGTGCCCTCCAAGGCTGCCTTGACGGCACTTCGCGGCCTCGTCGTGGGCACTTCGTGCACCCTCGCCCTCATTGCCGAAGATAGGCGGCGCAAAATCAATAATGCCGTGCGCGTCATCGAAAATGGCGAAAGAATCAAGTCGGCTCGGAGATATCGCGCGGGCAGCGGTGCGCTCGCCGTGGCAATGGAGGAAGAAGCGCTCTGGGATCCCGCCCTGCTCTCCGTTTTCCCGGGGGGCCTGCCGCAGCAACACGACGGGATACCGAACCCAACGCAAACAGAACGGAAAGGGCGTAAGAATACCGGGGTAGTCAACGACCTCGGAATTGGGAAGACGGCGGAGATGCCCGAGACGGAGCCAACACCACGAGCAGAACTCGATCCGCCTAAGCGAGAGGAAGCAAACAACACAAAGACCAAGAACGCTGCTCCTGCGCGGGCCGGCCGGTCTACCAAGAAGCCAGAACCATTTATTCCGAAACTACACAAGCCACCAATCGCGCCCCTTCAAGCCGGCCCGAGCTGGCTTGGGCAGAACTCGGACGTTCTCGAGGCCTATGCGTTTCCCACTAACGACGAGATTGTGGCCAGGGTGCAAAAGGCCTGCGGCTCTAGAGAACCCCGTCAGATTGGCGCCGCATTACGGTTCGTCGTCGAGGCAATTGAAGCAAACGTGGCCCCGGACAACCTGAACCAACCCTGGATTGAAGCAACCGCACTACTATGTCGGACATGTCAGGAGGAGGGGCGGATCGACGACGCTCTGAAGCTCCTGGAACAGGTGTTGGGTCGGGGCCCGCTGGAGGAGGGTGCTTATATCAAGCATGACCCCTTCTCTCTCATAGAGTCCTTGCTTGGACAAGCGGACCTAACCGAGCCCACAAGTCATGTATACAAGCGGAACCTCGTTACCGCAACCAACTTATTTCTGCCGACTTTCACGGAGCGGCCAACTGGCCCAAATCCGCAGGCCTACGCACTGGGGCGGAGAATACTCGAGATGTCTTTCTCGGCGGACCGACTGCAGCGTGTGATCGGCTTGTACCGGCGTTGCAACTTGATTGCAGCAGAGAACTCGGACAGTCTCACGTCGTGGTTCCTCACAAAACTTCACGAGAAACATGACTACAAGTCGGTTGTGAAGATATTCCTCTCGACGTACGCCAAAGCCTCCCCAACCGAAGAATCTGTCCGCGCTGTCGGCGATATCGTCATCCACAGCGTAGAGCACGCCCACGATTATAGGCCGGATGAGGTTCTGAAGACGCTCCACGGCATTTACGCCAGCTTAAGGAATGCCAAATTGGAATCGAGATGGGCCATGAAGCTACTCGTCTCACATTGGAACCAGCATCGCAATTTTGAGAAAGTCGAGGCTCTTTTTGAGTGTTTGCGAACCCCCAGCCTCAAGAAAACAGTGTTCCGCCCGGGTGGCGTTTATCGTGTCATGGTCGAGCTAGCCCTAGAGGCTGGCGAGGAGATGAAAGCCCAGTCGTACTTCATCGATGCGGTTACTCAAAACCCCGCTCAGGCCTCAGACGTCCAGTTGCTGGGCATCCTCGCTCGCTCCTTCGCGCAGAAGGGGGATTGGGGCTCGGTTCGCGGCGTCTTCAAGGCCATGGATTGGGATAGCAAGCGGAATCCCAAGGCGCATGGCCACGTCTTCGTCCCGATACTCAAAGCCTACATTCAGAACCATACGGTTCACGAGACCGAGGAGTTTGTGAAGTCCTACGTTGACGAGCTCAAGGTACCGTTATGCAGCTACACGGTGACCCTGATGGCGAAGCAGTATGCCGCCACCCGTAACGTCAGATCCCTGGTCGACTGGCTCGATTACTGCAGCCTACAAGGCTTTACTGTCGATGCCGCTTTCAGTAATTCCATCTTAGTGAGCTGCCGAAGAGAATGGAACTTCCCATTCAGGGAACTCCGCACACTCTTCCGAAAACTGAGGGTCTTGAACCCTGATTTTGTCGACAGGCACACGGAACGCGTCATGGCGGATGCCGCACTCTCAGACTCGAAATGCGGTGGCAAAGCCGCCCGTGGACGGCTGCTTTCGCTGAGGATTGGCCCGAACAAACTTCCAATCAAGAGCAAATGCGCGCAGGTCGAAGACGTCCTCCTGGCAATGAAAGAGGCCCTAACATGTGGCCGGCCCGACAGCGCACTCCGGATTTACAAACGCGCCCTACACCTAGGCATGCCTTTCTCGCAGCACGTCCTCCGGCTAGCCGTGCAGGCGCGGCTAAGGTCTGCCCCTGACGGCTACAACGGCGCCTTTGACTTGCTCCGTGACGCCCAGCAACGGGGTCACGATATCAACCCAGCCGTCAACTACCTCCTCTCCATGCAGCTCGGCGAGATCACCGCCGGCAGAGACACAACCGAAACCTTTCATACGATCCAGAGCACCCTCGTCAAGTTCGAAAAGAACGGCATCCAGCTGACAGACACCTCCCTCCACCGCGCCGCTCTGAGGTGCCTCACCGCAGGCCACTTCCGCGGCGCGGTCGGGTACGCCCACAAGGCCGCCGAGGCACGAGGCTTCTCATCGACCGGGCCGTGCTACAACCTACAAAATTTCAGGATCCTCTTGGCCGCGTACGCAGAGCTCGTCGATCTGGCGGGGCTCCGTGACATCATCACGCGCGGCCTGGCGAGCCGCTACAGGGAGGACACAGCCTGCCTCAAGGCGATGAAGCATGCCCGCGCGAGGGTCATGCGTTCGCAGGCCAGAGGGGTCACGGAGCAGGAGCGGAGGCAGGCACGGGCCGTGGTGGACGAGGGTATCAAGGACATTGTGGAGGCGAGGAGGAGGCTGAGGGAGGACGGGAAAAAGTTGGAGAGGGAGGCACTAGAGATTATGAAGAGGGCTGCGGCGGATGCGGGGCGCGAGCCGGTGGATTTTGGGAGCGTGCCTTGGCTCGGCGGCGGGAAGGGGGAGATTGTTGATGAGGGTGCTGGTGCTGGTGGCGTTGGAGACGGCGAGGGGGACGATGCGTTCCTTTATTATGATGGCATCCGGAATATGCGACGGGATTTGGATTTGGATGGAGGGACTGCGCCGGCAGCGGTGATTGAGGCTTTTTAGGCTCATACACTGCGCTACAGTACACTAGATTCCTAGGTTTGGGTGCTGATTTCGTGGTGAGAATAGACTTGCAGGGTTACTATGGCATTTGGGGATCTACATGGCTAAGTTATATGTATTTAAAAAAAAAGGATATATCTGTCATTTTTCTTGAGCAAAAGGCAAAACAATTCAATGCGTAACTTGGGTTCTCTGCAAGTCCAAACGAGGAATGTGCTGTACACACAGTACGGAGATAGAAAATGCAGCTTGCGTTGCAGCTCCGTTGTTGGGAAAGCCAACGTGCCATTGTTGGCGTCGCTATCTTGGCAATCGACTGACATGTGAATTTTGCAGTCAGGGGCAAGCACGACAATTATCCCTGCGCCCTGCCCCTGATTGGCTAGCCTAGGGGAACGACTGACGCGGTGCCTTCCGCGTGGGACGATTTGTTCCCGAGAGTGGTCTCGAATAATTTCAGTCCCTCCGCCGGGGAAAGTTTAAAAGGTACTGTATCGAACAGAATCGATCGACTGCGCCTCCAATTGACGACAAACCCGTTAGTGCACAAAAAAGGCCATAAATAAATAAATAAATGGTACAACATTCTGGACTATACTTTTACCCTGTCGCCTTGTCATCTTTTTTTTTCATGATCCCGTCCATCGTCCCCAGGGGTTAGCAGATCCAATACCGTTGTCCGATCACTTCGCTCGCACGCCTCGTTCGCGATACAAGCTCTCGGGCCTGGAATACGTCGACGTATTCCCCTCTCAAGAAACCCACCCAAAAGAATACAAGGGGAAAGCACGCGACAACAGTTTACTCCGTCATGGCGGCCGCGGCCGAATCCCGGACGGCTCGCAATCTTGAACGGCGGGAACAGCACCATGAGGCAGAGGTGGTCGTGGTGGGCGCCGGCGTCTTTGGGTGCGCCGCTGCCTATGCGCTCGCCAACCAAGGGCGCAGCGTCATCCTGCTCGAGCGATGGATGCACGAGCCGGATCGTATCGTCGGGGAGCTGATGCAGCCGGGTGGTGTCGAGGCCCTCAGAAAGCTGGGGCTCGACGGGTGTCTCGAGGGTATCGACGCGGTGCCGTGTTACGGCTACCATGTGATATACCTAGGGGATGAAGTCGCCTTTCCGTATCCGGCTGTTAGCCCCGAGGGGAAGGTGATCGTTGCGGGCGGGACAACAGCAAACGGGCATGCGAACGGGAATGCCAACGGGCATGCGAACGGGCATGCGAACGGGCATGCGAACGGACATGCATCAGCTAGGGAGAAGAAGCCTACCCAGTCACAGGGCAGGAGTTTCCACCACGGCCGCTTCATCATGCAGTTACGCAAGGCGTGCAGAGCGCACCCAAACATCTCCATGTTTGAGACAGAAGTCACGGCAACCATTAAGAGCGAACACGGCGACGCGGTTCTGGGCGTAGAGACCCGGACCAAGAACACCCAAACCGGCAAGAAAGAACCCGACTGCTTCTTCGGCCAGCTGACCATCATTGCCGACGGCTACGCCTCCATCTTCCGCAAGTCGCTCCTCAACAAAACCCCCATCGTCCGCAGCAAATTCTACGCCCTCGAACTCATCGACTGCCCCTTCCCCCCTGCCTATCACGGCCACGTCGTGATTGGGCCGCAGTCCCTCTGTCTCCTGTATCAAATTGGCACGCACGAGACCCGTGCGCTCATCGACGTGCCCGAAAAACACCCCGCTGCCTCGCCTGCCAACGGCGGCGTACGAGGCTACATCGAGAAGATCGTGCTCCCGTCGCTCCCGGCCTCGGTCCAGCCCTCGGTGCGTGCCGCGCTCTCGGACGGCAAGATCCCGCGCAGCATGCCCAACAGTTGGCTGCCGCCCACGAAACAGACGGCCAACCCGGGCGTGGTCGTGCTCGGCGACGCGCACAACATGCGGCACCCGCTCACGGGCGGCGGCATGACGGTCGCCTTCAACGACGTGGTGCTGCTCTCGTCGCTGCTGCACCCGGATCGCATCCAGGACCTGTCGGACCATGCGGCCGTCCGCGACGCCATGGCCACGTTCCACTGGCGCCGCAAGAGCCTCACCAGCATCATCAACGTGCTCGCGCAGGCCCTCTACAGCCTGTTCGCCGCCGATGACTGGCAACTGCGGGCCCTGCAGCGCGGGTGCTTCCGGTACTTCCAGATTGGCATGACGGACGAGCCCGTGGCCATGATGGGCGGCATCCTACACCGCCCCGCGGTGCTGGCGTCGCACTTTTTCACCGTGGCGTTTCTGGCCATCTGGATGAACATTGTAGATGTGTGCAGCGGGTCGATCTTCGCGTGGCTCAAACTGCCGCTGGCGCTGGTGCAGGCTGTGTTGATCCTGTGGAAGGCGTGCGTGGTGTTCCTGCCGGTTTTCTGGGCCGAGTTGCGGTAGTTCTGGGAGGGAAAGTTTGGGTTTCCGGTGTATCTAGTTAGAGCTATTATATCATTACCGCTACTATCCCCGGTATTATTAGTTGGGGTTCTTATCATAATGGTAATGAGAGATGTTATGGAACGGGAAGTTACTGTTCTGGTTTAGTTGTATGTGGGCGAGAGACGGCAATGGGTATAACCACGGGAAAACCTCTTTTCACATTTGTAGGCATTATCTTGCGGAACAATAGCCCATGTAGAGCCGTGTCTTGCTGTCCTGCTAGAAGGAACACAAGTAATCGTCACGTTGAGAAACGGCATTCGTTTTCCGAAATTGCATTCCTCTTTCTTTCTAACCTTTCCTTACTCGTGGTCGTCTCTACTTTATTTTGCTTGCCTCGTTATCGTTGACACTGAGCCACAGATGGGTTTGTAGCGGTGCGTCAATGCTCCCAGAAGCCGGGTCTCTACGATCCAAAAAGGCGCCACCGACTATGCATTGCTCGAACGGTCCTGGCTGGTAGGGGCGGAATATCCGAGTCGAGGATATATATTGTTTCTCATAAGCTTCCAATATGTGCATGCAGTCCGTCTATACAAAAGGAGGATGGGGGAAAACACCCCTTAGGTCAATCGCCGCCGATACACTCCCAACATCCAGCTCGCCCGGAGCACGGCCAGCCCGATAGCCATCCCGATGCTGTCCTGCACCAGGTTCACCTTGCTCCCATCCACCTCGTGCCAGCCGACGGGAACCTCGGCCACCTTGATACCGTAGCTGGTGCCGATGACGGAGCCATCGCTCGCCAGCACGGGAGTTGCGGGCGCCGACTCGGCGAGCATCAGCATCTCAATATCAAAGATCCAGCCCTCGGCGTGCATGTAGGGGACGATGTGCGGCAGGGCGGCGCGCGAGAAGAGCTTGAAGCCGCACTGCGTGTCCCGGATGCGCGAGGTGGCGGGCGGGGTGAGGATCATGAGGACGAAGTGGAAGGAGCGCATGAGGAAGTTGCGGATCGCGGAGCGCTGTGATCAGTCAGGTTTCTGTCGCGGAAACGGAACATATAAAGAGGGGGAGAGAAGAGAGGAAGTTGGAGGTTGGGGGACGGCTGCACTATACCTTGACGACAGCCTCGCTGCCCACCAGATGCGCCCTGCTCCCGATGGCGACTCCCCTGTTCGACCCGTCCACCACGTCCTCGCACCCTTCGATCAGCCGGCCCAGGTCGCTAAACCGGCTCGCCCCGTCGGCGTCGGCGAACACGGCGTACTTGCCGCGTACATGCCGCAGGCCGTGCGTCACGCCCCCGCCCTTGCCTCGATTCTTCTCGAGCGTGACGATCCGCAGGATGTCGTGCAGCCCGTGCTTGCGCGAGAAATCGAGCGCTACTTGGACGGTGCGGTCCCGGCTGCCGTCGTTGACGATGAGGATTTCGTAGCCTGTCGGGGTGCCATCCGGCGGCGGAGATTCCGTCTTTGCGCCCCCCGGCTTTGAGCTGTCGCGCTTGAAGACGAGGCGGTGCGGCGTGGTGGCTCTGCCCCGTTTCTCTTCCTTCTGCTGCGGGGGTTTAAGCTGCTGCCCCCGCTGGGGTTGTTGGCTGCTACCGTCAGGCCTCCCGAATTGCTGGTCTAGATACTCGACCATCTCCTCGAGAGCTTTGGTGATGCGGGCCTCCTCGTTGTATGCTGGAACTACGACACTCATTCCCACCTCGGCCGGCTCGATGGTGGGCTCCTCGGGGACGGGAAACCCCGCGGGAATGGTCGGGTACTGCTGATTCAGGCGGCCCTCCGCACGCCAGCGATCATACCAGCAGGGAAGAGGGCGCGGGGCGCTAATGGATCCATCGGGATTCGTCGTGATGTACGTCTTTTCAGAGGGAAGCGGGAGGCGCGGTTTCGGTGCGACAAGGTGGAGAAGGATGTATACCTAGAGCGACATAGGTCAATCATTTGGTTCTGCAGGTTTCGAGGAGAAGAATCCCCTACATAGAATACAGCCAGGCCGGCAAGCGGGAGAATCACGGACAAGAGAAACTGGATTGGTCTCTCCCGAGCGGTTTCGCAAAAGAACCAGACCAGCTGCTCCAACGCCTCGAGCGGTCTCTCGACAGCCGCCATCGCTAGCGCGCAAAAATAGAGCGCGGCGGCTAGACCGCATGCAAAAGATGGCTCAGGGCCGCGTGGGAAACATGGGGCGCACGAAAGCGATGATGGCGCCGTTTGCGGTTGCAGGTTGACAAGGCTGTCATTGACACAAATGCCACGATGCGTTTGGAAAAAGTGGCGTGCAAGGCTGGCGAATCATGGCGAAGTACCCCTGGCGATCAGCCACCTGGGCCGCCGACCACCCCACAAGGAACAATTTGCGGGCCAGCTTCCCATGTCAGATGGAGGGGACACTAAATCGGAATGAAGCAAGCCCTTGTTCTTGTTCGGGAACGGGGAGGTGGAATGGCCCAATTGGGCGAAATCGTCGAAACTTGTGTAAATATGACGGAATGTGACTTTGCACAAGGATCAGAGACTAGCTAAATGGACGTCGTCCAAATTTCTGCCTCCTTTTTGTTTATTTCGGCGTAGGAGACTAGGCGACACTGCCTCGATAAGAAATCTAAATATATCCAGGTGTATTATGTAGCCCAACCCGATTTTTAATTTTCTCCGAATGTACAGCTCCAGTCACCAGACCCTTGGGAGGCGGGCGCCTCACTCTACCGTCTTTGCAGCCTACAAGTACCTCATCAGCGCAGCCCGAAGCAGCAACCATTGGTTTGGGGGCGCCGCATAAATTGGGACCTGATCTGACCGCCATGCTCGAGACGGGGCTTTACAGCTGTCCTGTAATGAGCCCCTTTTCTTTCTACTATGCTACCACAGTATGTGATGGCCTTTCATCACCTCCCCGGACCCAGCAGGCTTCACTGTTTGGTTTCTCGGCCGGGTCGGGTGATGAGGCATGGCCCATCCATGCTGGGCCCAAGCCGGGAATGCTACCCATTCTACGCAACAGAATCAGCTGAGCCTTGCGGCGGTTCCTCTCGTAGATAATGAAGGGTTCATTGAGCGGTGATGAATGTAACCCTTCACCGTGCCGAGGCTGTGGAATGTGCAGTATTGATCCTGGCTGCCGATCTGGGGGAGGGTAACATTCTCGCCGCGCGGTGGACAGCGAGTGATTGCTGAGTCGCACTCATGATGCTGCAGGCCGTCATCCTGTCGTGAAAGCCCAAGATGCTCCCGTCCTGCGGTTACCTCCTTCCTCTTTGCTTGACCCTCGAGACGTTTGGTGCTAGAGTAGCATCGCAGCGCAGCTGGCCGCAAGACAAGGCAATAAAACCCAGCTGCGAGCAAACACACCCCACCACGCCCTCTAGTCTCGAGCTTTCCTGTGTGTCGCATCTCACCGGGTTGCGCCATCCGTCCTGCTGGAGAGGGTTCTGGACCGGTCTCGCAACAATTGCGGCGACGGATTCAGATTCCACTGGCACCGCGGCGTGCGCAAAAGTGACTAGCACACTCGCAAAGCCCTACCTAATGGGGGGTAGGCGGTTATGGGATGCTGCATGTGCGTGCCGCAGTACAGTAGTAAGATGCAATGTTCGGCGAAATGGAAAGCTTCCGGCTTGCATAGTGGCAGCAACATTCCCAGCAATGGAATTGGACAGAGAACGAATTGACGAAATGTTGGCCTGGATGCAGTGATATGGATGTTGGGTAGAGATAAACCGCGGGGGGAGGGCTTGGTGCTGGGGCCCGAGATGCAGGTGAGGTGGGACGGCGTCGAAAGGATGTTATGTGGTCAGCAGAAGAAAATTTGTTGACCGCCATCAAGTTGCCAACAAGAGCCGAAAAAAAAAGATGCCTGTTCCGAGAAGTTGACTCCCTTGAATCGAGAGTTTCAAACATCGTTGGCTCTTTCCCTGCTCCCTTACCGGCCGAACGCCAACATCAGGTCTGCTGCAACCCTGAAACACACTTGTTCGCCCAACTCAGAAGCATCATCGCCTGGCACCGTCGAATCGTCTGGAAAAGAAAGCCTGAGCGAACAGGCGGAATGGTGTCGCTGGGACGAGGGTAAGCACCAAGAAGCGAAACGACAAGGTATGCCATGACACAGGAGCCTTGTAACCCGAACACGATATGACTAACAGCGCATGCATCCGCAATTGGGCAACGCATCCGCTATCGATTGGTTACCTGCGGAAACCGGCATCCTGGGTTCTGGACCAAGACACGCTGCACGTAGCCCTAAGTCAAGCGAGAGGCTACAGAGGACCGGTCAGTTGGGACGGTCAATGGCGTGTTGGCTAATCAATGGCAGAGCAAGAATGTGGAATCTTTCCCCAGACGAGATGTTTTTGCGCAGTAATACCTCGGAAGCTAATTCCAGACAATACTTGGGCTATATAGGTATCAATCAACAAATGAACTACAGGTACTGTACTCTGTACTAATAGCCGCTCAATTGCTTGCGCTTTGGTCGCCCTTCCTAAAATTTCCAGATCGCCACCGCAGATTCCATCAAGGGTACTCCTAGCACAACATATTCCGCCGAGACCAGTCTAATCGTACCCACGCGGTCTTGGGTTTCCCTATTCCTTCAACCCTTCCTCCGCCAGAACAAGGTATCCAAGTTTTGTAAATGCCATCATTGAATAGCCAGCGTAACCAATAATACATACCAAGCGCTCCATGATCCAAAACACATCCAACGCCGAGTGATAAGTGGAGGGAGACAGACAAGCGCAGAATAGCCCGCCAGCCCGGGCCCGTATGTGCTAGTGACGGCCGGGGATAGAAACAAAGGAAATGAAGACCGATGGGTGTATAATAATAGTGCTCTGCCGTCCGTACCTCCATAATGCCAGCACCGGTCCTTATGTGAGAAAAAGTGCGAGTCCGGCCTTGAAAATAACTATAAAGCTTTGGGCCCTCAACCAGCAACCGCGGCGCTCTTGCCTCCTCTTAGCGACCATCGGTTTTTCTTGACTAGTTTGGGGCCTGTCGAAGTCGAGCTCTTAGAGAGCTTGCCGGGCTTGGGCGGGGGTAGGTCCACTGCTTTGGGAGCGGGCAGGCTGGTTTCGTCAAAGCTTGTCGGGAGCGCAGTCATCGTCGCAGTCGGCCGCCTCTCGTCCTTCTTTACCTTTGCGGGCTCCATCGCAGACGGGTCAGTAGCCTCGGTGACCACTGAAACGTTGGACCTGATTGTTTCGAGCTCCGAGAACCTCGTCATCTTCGATATCCTACGGCCTCTTTTTCCGGGAGACTCGGCCATGGCGGGGGCTGCAGCGACGGTCGACGGAGTTGTCGGGGCTGTCGAAGACGCAAAGTCTTCCTCACTGGAGGGCTCGGGTGTGACGCAGACCTCCGGGATCGTCTCTGGTTCCACTATCGCCGGGACCACGACTGACGCGGCCATGCCAGCCTCGAGAGGCGTGCTAGATGCGGCAGGCACCATAGTGACCAAACTGGCAGTGGACACAGCGGATGAAGACACCCCCGACGTGCTGAGCGCAGCGCCAAACTGCATCGGCGGGAGGGCAGGAACAGGGGGGATGGCCGTGTTACGCGGGCTGTTGCGTGGTGTATGTGGGCTTCGGGAAGGTGTGGCCGAAGAATGGTTCGGATCGGACACTCTGCGCGAATGGCCAGGGTGAAGTCGATGGATGGGCTCAATTTCGCTCACAGGCCTGCTTGACCTCATGACGCTAGTCGGAGCGCTCTCTTGGGTGGGTCTCATCTCCAGGTCATCGCCAGAACTGCTCGAATTACTGGAGCTCTCGGCAGGGGAGACAGTGGCATCACCGTTCCCAAGTGGGAGCAGAACTCGGCTGGTTGACACTTTGCTCGAAGATCGACTCGTGCGGGACGAATCAAGTACGATCCTCTCAACCTCCTTGCCCTTCGGTGACATGCTCGACGCCATGTCAATTGACGTGTAGCTCATTTCTCCTCCTTGGCTTGTCCAGCCCGGTGGCATGCTGCCATAGCTGTAGTTGCGTGGTACCTGTACGACGGGGCTCGCGTATGCGGACGGGTATGAGACGTGGGAGAGGGAACTCGAGACACGAGGCATGCCCGCATGAACTGGGGTTATCATGCCGCTCATACCCACGCCGCTCGCTGTCATTGCGCTTCGTCTCCGGTTCTGCTCGACTATTCTCTGCCTATCGTGTTCCCTCCAGCCTGCCGGGCCACCCGACAGAGCATCGATAGCGGCATGCTTCGGGATGTGCTTGTACGGTGGTTTCGCAGCTTCCTTCTTCTCCTTCTCAGCCTGCTCTGCACGGTGCTCCTTGGCGGCCTGGCGACCCCGCTTAATCATCGAGAACACCGACATTGTGTTTTAGTCTAGCGTGCTCCGCGCACGTCAAGAGCCCGAAGAGGGTGTTCTGGCGCGCAGTTGGTGTTCAGCAATGTGTTGGTGGGCAACAGTTCGTCAAGCAGCGGGGTTGGAATCGCGGTTCTCTTCGACGTCACACACTTTTGGTCCCGATCGTTGGGAGGACTGAAAGACACCTGGCCCGGCTACTGGCTGGTTGGTTGCGGGGTGCAGATTGCGTCTGGATATATTAAGTCGTCTTGGAATGCATGGAGCGGCGGAATGTAACAACTGAGGTCGGTGGCTCAAAAACTGGGTATAACGGGTCTCTAAGGCAGGGGGTCCAGCTGAAGCCGGACTGGCTGGGCGCGGCAGGCGTCAAGCGGAAAAAGACGAAACCTAGCCCGGAAACCAGAAGGCATCGAGTGAGGATGGAAATTCGGAACGAAAGGGCCGCGGGAATTTGTGGGTGAGGCTCCTGTCTGTGACTCGGTCGCTCAGCCCGGGGGACATCCAGGCAGGTGACACAGCCAAGGCTTGGTAGCGGACAGAGAGGCCTCGTTCCCACACCCGTCGATGCGTGGGCGATGAGCAAGACGGCGACTTTCGAGGAGGGTTCAAAACGAGTCAAAATCGCGTTGAAGAAGGTCGGAGGAGGATGGTCCGGAGGGGACTTGGCTCTGCCTCACGAGGAGGGCTGCGGTGCCGGTATTATAAGAGACAGGTAGGAAGAAGGGTCATCCACTAGCGCAAGACCAATGCAGACTTTCAGCTCCCACTCAGCTGTCAAGACCACTACTGACATCCTGACTGCAGCGGAACAGAAGCAAGCCACGCGGGGGGAGCGGGGGGTGGCTGCCAGATCCTGTAGCGCGCGCTCTTGGTGGGACAGCCCAGCCAGGGCAACTGCAACATGGGCCTCCAGCGGGGTCGACCAAAATGGAAGCAATGGAACGAAAGACCCTGACCCTCTCGATCTTGGTACGACCCAGCAAGGCAGGCCCGTCTCTGAGGATTTTCAATGGCCTGCTCGCCAATTTGGCCAACCACGATGGATTGGCTCCACAGGGGGCCCCAGCACCAAAGCAGGCAGAAGATGGGAAGCAAATCTGTCACAGTCAAAACGCAACTCACGCCCCCTCGGGCTGCCGCGACATCCAAGACGGAGGTTTGTCTCATCGAAGAACAAGAAGGAACGCATCCAGACCCACATGCCCGCCTGGTCCTTGTCCATTCTCTTGGTTGCTTGGAGCCACGCACGCAAGAACGGCCAGTAGAAAAGCGGGCCCCTCGTATCCCATGTCTGGTTACCCTCGGCGACGATAACAGTTTTGTACCCGCCGGGCCGGGACTCGATGGGCGTGAGCCTTGGCACGATCTTCGCCGGGTACCCTGGATCCGTCACGTCAGCCGCAGACAGGAAGCGATATGGGACTCGATAAATCACTGCGTACAGGCAAGTTTGGCGGGCAGCAAGTGGACACTGGCTCCAAACAGAGATTAAGGAGAGGCTGCCCGAAGTCACGGTACAGAAAGTAGCCCTCTTGGCAGATGCGCACCAAATCGAAAGTTAGGCTCGCCCAGCCGCACCACTTGGCAGGCACAGGGACCTAGTCAAGAATTGTGCCGCGCAGCCAACAAAGGGACGAGGAGGCCACTGCTAGGGCCCAGCCGTGTGCCGAGGGATGTGGGACTTTGGGCTTCGACCGTCAGGATAGCCATGTGCGTAAAACTCTGCTGTTTGTCCACCCGGCGCCATCAAACATCGGGCAGGGCGATACATGCAAAATGATGTGACTCAGCTCGGCGTCTTGCTCAACTGGTCCCGGGTTACAACTACGGGCTACATGACGGGGCGTATGTTGATGCCCGATATTCGTATTGCGTCCAATATTTGACCAGGACAACCCTGAAATCCCGACGATCGACTCTGGCGGTGAAATTGGAACAACTCAATTGAAGCCGGAGAGACTCTGAAGCACTACGTAAAATTCAATAGTTTTACCAGGCTGGCCATTTGGCATAGCTCCTATCGACCGTGGCGGCGAGCTGGCTGGAGCTGATGGGATAAAAACAGTTGCGCGCGCCAAGATCAAATAGAGCTTCAGAGCTAGCCCGTTCTGGTTCTCTGTATACATAAAATTCCCGATCACTGTCCGACCAGTCAATTTGCGATAGAACAAGCGCCTGGTGATTCACCCCAAAACAGTTGCCGCTTTGAGCTGGGCTTTGTCGCGATTGAGAGATTTGTCGCGGGACGTCTCCTACTGAGGGCGTCATAAAAGCACGAAAAGAGTGCAAAGACATTAAAAGAAGAAAATTGAAAAAGGGGGACGCTTTGCACCAAAATATTGCTTGCACGCCCTGTCGATCATGCGGCTCTAAGTCCTAGAATAGACCCTGCTGATCCAGACGGGAGTCGGGTGGACCCTTCTGGTAATGAACCAAGCCCCTCGATATGGCAACATTGGTGACTTCAATCCTGACCGCCCCGCTCTTCCCATTTCTTATCAGATTCCCAGCAGCCGAAGTAATCTCCAACCTGAGGTGGATTAGGGAAAAAAAAAAAAAAAAAAAAAAAAAAAAAAAGAGCGCAATGATGTTTCTTATTTCACGGAACCGCCGCAATAAGCGCAACAGCCAGGACTTGGGGCTAATAGAGTAGCCGTGCCTTTCTTGCGAGCGGGCGGACTTTGCGTCTCATTCTTCAAGTCCCACCCCAGCCTCATGGCATCAAACAGCCCAAGGTTTCCCGCAAGGCAGGTCAATAGCGCCAGGTTCTGGGTCGTCGCACCAGAACCCAGGGACACGGATTTGCTGCAAAGGAGCCTTTCGAGTGGATAGCGCCACCAACCCAACACCTCGGCCTTGCCCAGCCGGCATATCATGTGCAGATAATAACATCCATGCAGATCAGCGAGCATTGATACCACACTTCAGAGACCAAAACCGGCCTGCCCGCTTCATGGTTCATATGGCGTGCGTGCCGCGTCACCCGTATTGGGCGACGCTCAGGCAAGCGACATGACATGGCGTCGACGCCTCATTACATGCCCGCATGGTGCAACAACTCACCGATAAGAGACAAGTTTTGACAAGTTGGTAAAGGTGCTCCCTTATCTGGTTCTGCGTATGCACTTCCGAGCTTCTGTATATTAATCTTGGATACCGTAGCTTGCGCAAATTCCTACGTAGGAGCTTTCGACTGGCTGGCGGGCTGCTATACAGTCCGGCCCCGCTGGGGTCAGCGCCGGATGCCGGATGGATAGCCGGAAATTATCGGGTACTTGCCCCCGGCCCGGGGTCGCCATGACATCCACGCGAAAGATGGAAGGAATCTAACACCGTCATCTCCCACTCCCACAGCAAACGCGCCTGCATCGGCCATAGTTTACTTGAATGAAAACATCTATATCCTATCTGTCTGCTCAGTTGAGAACCAACTCTATATTCGACATTGCTCAAGATTCACAATAGCCACCTGAGTCAAGCCGGGGTGGCGGGTTAGCGGACTGAGGGTGGGCCCGTTACCTACCGTCGCGACGGAACCCTAAAATCAAGGCACAGGCCGGCGTATGTGGAGCGGACAAACGTAGAAAAAAATTTTGAATCTCAATATCGGTGGCAAGAGAAGGGGGCGTTACGAGCTGGTCAAAGGAGCGTACAGGTATTCAAGGTTGCGGCTTTTAGTCGCCGATGGTGAAGCCTTTTTTTTTTTTTTCCTCTTCAAGCGGGGATGACTGAGCAAGAAGAGTGACATCAGACCGCGCTTATTTTGACTGGGCGCGCTTAAAAACCCGTTCGCAGGGGGGCTTGCCACTAGTCTAATTCGGGACCCGCCCGGCCCAAGCGATCACGCACTCCGCCCGCTTCTCTCCATCGCAACCTTGCGCCTGCAGCATCGGCCCCAGAATTTCATCGCCATCCCATCGTCCGAAAAGCTATCGCGAGTTTGAATTGCGCCCCCCATCTCCGCGCACTAGAATCTCGGGTTTCCTGCGCATTTTATTTGCCTGAGCAATTGCTTTGGTGCTACGGCCCATCCAACGCCGGTGGTATCGCCCGAGACGCTCCTACCGAAACCCGATGGCTCCCTGAACGCCGAACCATCGACCTTTACCTGCGCGCTATATTTCGACGTCACACCGCGACAAGGGCTTGCCCGGCGAACGGACAGCCAGCCCCGCAGTCCACTACTTAGTCGGCGCGCCGTCTGCAGAACGCGCTTCCTCTGGGAGCGCGCCATCTTCCGAGACGGTGGCGGCCCTTGCTCTCCTCAGCCCGGCCGAGCCCGAACTGTCGCTTTCGCCCCATCAACTCCAAGTCGCACCACACCTGGTCACCGATAGCCACGTCCTCCCTGAGGCGGCGCCCGAACCGTTGATGATGGCACAACCAGTGCCTCATCAGACGACGGATAAGAGACGCGTCAAGGTTTACGAGCTCCGCCACAATGACTGGTTCGACCGCGGCACCGGCTTTTGTTTCGCGAGCTTCGTCGCGGTATGTCCCCCCTCCGCGCCGATATTGCCCGCCCCACGATTGCTTTGACACTCCGTTTCCCTGACTCCCTCCCACTATCAACCACAACCCGATCGCCGTTCATAATCGTCGTCGAGCTATCCGTGACTGATTTGTTTGACTTTACGACTCTAGGTCGAAGAAGGCCAGCCGAAAGAGCCCCGCGTGTTTGTCGAGTCCGAAGACCAACCCGACCGCCTTCTCCTCGAGACCAAGATCGTCAAGGATGACGGCTTTCAAAAACAACAAGGCGCGTTTCTGCACACCCTCGCGACCCCCCTTGGATCAGTCTCGTACTAACTCTATCCGCAGACACACTCATTGTGTGGACCGACAATGGCGTCGATATGGCGCTGAGCTTTCAGGAGGCCGAGGGCTGCGCATTGATTTGGTTTGTTTCCACTCCGCGATAGCCTAATACATGACGCATTCGCTAACCGCCCGCCGTGTAGGAAGTTCATTGATGGTGTCCAACAGACCTTCCAATCGGTAATGGGAGGGCCGGATGACGGGCTCTCGGATGACCTGGCAATGGATATGCCCGCTTCCATCCAGCTCCCGCCGGCTGATATAAGGACGTTGCACGAGTTAGACATGGCCATCCGGAACTTGTCGCAATCTCCCGCCGGCCGGGATGCCCTCGCCAAGGCGATCATGAACGAGGATTACATCAGCAAGCTGATTCCGCTGGTAGAGATGGCCGAAGATCTCGAGAGCCTGCAGGATCTTCACCGGTTATGTAATATCATGAAGACGATTCTCCTACTAAACGACACGGCTATTATCGAGTACGCTGTGTCAGATGAGTGTGTCTTGGGAGTCGTGGGCGCGCTGGAATACGACCCTGATTTTCCAAGCCACAAGGCAAACCACCGGCAGTGGTTGAACAGCCAGGGGCGGTACAAGGAAGTCGTCAGGATTCAGGACGACCAGGTTCGCCGCAAGATCCACCAGACATACCGATTACAGTATCTCAAAGACGTCGTGCTGGCCCGCATTCTCGATGACCCGACCTTCTCGGTCCTCAACTCGCTCATCTTCTACAATCAGGTCGACATTGTACAGCACCTGCACAACACGCCGGGTTTTCTGAAGGACCTTTTCGCCATCTTTCACGACCCCAACGAACAGCCTCTACGCAAGAAAGAGGCAGTCCTCTTCATCCAGCAATGCTGCGCCATCGCAAAGAATCTCCAGCCACCGGCCCGGCAGGCCTTGTATACCCACTTCCTCAGCCAAGGCCT
The DNA here is from genome assembly GCA_022530565.1 of Madurella mycetomatis. Taxonomy (NCBI): domain Eukaryota; kingdom Fungi; phylum Ascomycota; class Sordariomycetes; order Sordariales; genus Madurella; species Madurella mycetomatis. The sequence goes on along the minus strand of JAJTVB010000003.1, from coordinate 3,704,314 downwards.
GCTTCCCGTCATCAACTTTGGCCTGCGGCATCTCGACGTGTCGGTTCGGGTTGGCGCGACGGACATCCTGGTCTCAATGATCGATCACGACCCGTCGCTGGTTCGGCTAACGATCTTTGAGCAAATCCAGAGGCATTCGGCGCCGCTTACCGACACTCTCATCGATCTTTTACTTGTCGAGGTGGACCTGGGTATCAAGTCTCAGATATCGGATGCGCTCAAAGTCCTTCTCGACCCGACACCTCCTGGGCCGCCACAGGAAGGTCGGGGAGAATTTATGGTTGGTCAGGCTAGGATCAGGGCCCAGCAGGGCAACGAACCTCAACAGGATGTAGTCCTGAATCACTTTTACGAGCACTCAGCCGTCAGGCTCTTTAAACCCCTTCTCGACCTTGAAAAACGGACCGAGATGAAGTTCAGCGCTCAGGAGGACGGGATATTCAGTTACCTCAACGACATCCTCTGCTTCTACATCCGACAGCATCAGATGCGCAGCAAGTTCTTTGTCCTGACATATGGCCTAGCCCAGCGGTTCGTCCAGTTGCTCGCCTGCAAGGAGAAGCATTTACAGCTCGGTAGGTGAACCGGTATCCTGGACTTGAAGTCTGTGACTAACCCGAGGTATGACAGTCGCGATCCGCTTCTTCCGCCAACTTGTAGTCCTCCAAGATGACTTCTACGTTAAACACATGGCCGACAAGAACGTTCTCGGCCCCATCCTCGACGTTCTGCTGCGCACCATGCCTCGAGACAATCTCCTCTGTTCAGCCTGTCTGGAGCTCTTCATGCTCATCAACAAGGAGAATATCAAAGAGCTAATCAAGCACATGGTGGAAAACTACCGAGAGAAGATCATGGCCCTCTCGTACATGGATACGTTCAACGAAATACTCAATCGCTACGACCAGACGCAGGGATTTACCGCATCTGTGGACCCTTATTTCGAAAGCGAGGACGAGCTCGGCAGGAGACCGATGCATGGCCCTACAGGTGGACTGCGGGGTGAGCATCTTGCTATTGACCAAGCTCAGGAGGATTATTTGAATACGTCCGACGACGATGAGGACGAGAACACTAACCACGCGATGGGCGGCATGAATGAAAGCCCATCCACCAATGGCAACGCATCAAAACCGCTGGTTGAGTACAACTCTGATGACGACGAGGAACAAGAAAACGACGACCGACTCCCGGAAGCCGACACTACCCTATCACTCGCCAATACCAATCCAACTTCAAGCAATACCAATGAGGATAACGATAGCGAGGCCTCGAAAGAGAATCAAGCCCCTTCAACGCCAACCGCCAACACTCCCGCAGCAGCAGCAGCAGCAGCAGCGGCCGCAGCCGCAGCCGCAGCTGTCACACCCCCCGAGAGACTTTCCGAAAAGCGCCGGAGGGAAGAAGATGACGATGACGATGCGCTAGACAAGCTGACGCAGCATAAGCGGCGGAACAGTTCCGGCAGCGTGGCCAGCAGCAGCAATCTATCAGCTGTCAGCAGCAACAGTAATACGATCTTCAGAAAGACAAAGGTCGCTCTGTTTCCTACTGACGCTCGCGGAAGTGGAGGTAGTGGTCGCAGGGCGGTCAGCAATCCGATTAACAGCAGCAACAATAATGGTAATCATGCTCATGCCCAGCAGCAGCAGCATCAGCAGAGGAAGATTGCAATTAGTATCTCGCCTACGGTGAAGACAGCTGTGGCGACAGCTGGGAAGGCGCAGGTGGTGGCGTCTGATGGTGGGGGGGGAGGGGTTGGCGGCGGTGGGCGTGAAGGCGATAAGTAAGAAGGAAAGAGGCTCTATCCTGTCCTGTCCTGCTTGACTGAGGCCTTGTCATCACCCCCCTTGCCTGCTTTCGACTCCTCCCGTGTGGGACTATCGAGACGTGACTCGAGAATGCCACCCGCCCCTTGATTTTACAAAACGAAGGGAAAGGGAGGCCCGTTTTTCCGCCGTTCTTCAAGGAATCTAAACTGGGGTTATCTGCTTTGTTTGGGTCTGGTCTGGTCTGGTTTGGCTTGGTTTGGCCTGGTTGTCTGGATGGAGGGGAGTCGGTCGGTCGGTTGGCGGCGGCAATGGCTATGACGGCTATAGCTACGACTATGGCTACGGCTACGGGGGGGAGGGGCGGCTTTTTAACTCGGGCTCCTCAAATGAGTTTATTTTGACCCATCCCCTACTAGTCTACCCTCCTCTTCCTCTCGGCCCAGTGCGTATTTATTTCTGGTTCTTTTTTTTCTTCTCGATGTGATACTTTTGGTCTGCTCCCCCCGGCTCGCTCATCCACTCACCTATCGAATCTAGTCTAACCTAGATGGGCTGGATGGCTCGGGACCCTTCTCGACAAGTTACGGGTTTCGGCATGGGTTGGGGAGAGAGAGATACAGAGGGAGGGGGCTCGGGCGGTGCAGGAATCGATACGAACGGGGGATATTTAGAGGGGAGGTGTTAGGCATGGGGAGGTGGATACAGCATGTTCGGAGCTACTTGGGTGTCTCATGCGAGGCTATACACCTGATCAGACGGGTCAGGGCACGCCAGTTCTTTCAGAGATATTGGGAACCGCGAGTATGGTTACGGGTGGCTGGGTTCAAGCAAGGGAAGCATGCATAGGGGTCATTACTAGGGCTTAGCGGAGGTGGAAAGCGGGTATTTGTAGAGCCCTATTTGTATAAATACAAGAACAGCCATGCAACTACCTACCCTGAGTCACCTAATCTGCAGGTTGAAGGGTATGGCTCTTTCGTTTGTTCGGAATTCTATATATCGCAGTCTTTTCTTTCCATGTCGCTTCCTCCTCAGTGCCTTGCCTCCATCTCCTCTAATACTTCCTAAACTGCCGTTCCCACTGCTCAAACCCATCCAACATTTCCTTTGTGATTTGTCTCTTTTGCTTCCGGATTGCGGACTCCAGATCCTGCATCCTGATGCCCTTATCCGCCTCAGCCCCGCCATCTCGGTCACGTTCGTGAGCGACCATGCCAGCGGCGGCGCAGATCCCCTTGATCTCAGCGCCCGAGTAACCTTCCGTTTCCTTCGCCAGCCTATCGATGTCGACGTCGGCGTGCATGCGTCGGCGGGCAGCCACCTTGGCGAAAATTGCGCGGCGGGCGCTCTCATCTGGCGGGCTCACATAGATCAGCTCGTCGAAGCGGCCCGGGCGCAGGAGCGCCGGGTCGACCGCCTGCGGGCAGTTGGTGGCGGCCAGCACGACGACGCCGTGCAGTGCTTCGAAGCCGTCCATCTCGTTGAGCAGCGTGGTCAGCACGTTGACGCCGCCGGTGCCGCCGGACCTGTGCTGGCCGAAGCCGCCCCTTTGGCCCGCGATACTGTCGATCTCATCGAAGAAGATCATGCTCGGGCTCACCTCGCGCGCGCGCTGGAAGAGTCTCCGCACAGCCCGCTCGGATTCGCCGACGTACATGTTCAGGAGCTCGGCGCCTTTGACGGCGAAGAAGTTGAGTCCCGACTCTGTCGCCATCGCCTGGGCTGCCATCGTCTTGGAGCACCCTGGCGGGCCGTACAAGAGGAAACCCTTGGGTGGGCGGTCAAAGTATTGCGATAGGATCTCGGGTGGCTCGAGCGAGAGACGTACGGCGCGGCGAAGCGACAGTTTGACATTTTCTTGGCCGCCGATGTCATCCCATCTGATTGGTGGCGGTTTCAGGTTGATATCGTGCATTGCCGAGGGCCGGACGAGGCGGAGAGCTTCATGGTAGTCGGAAGGCTGGTAGTAGATGGGTGCTGGTGCAGGTGTGGTTTGTCCATCCCCCTCGACTTGTGCTTCGCCGGCTGTGGAGGGTGGGGTCATAGAGAGCTGCGGATCGGGTGACGGCGCCGGGCTCTCCCGGTTGCGGTTACGTCCGATCAAGCGGGCTTCATGGACTAGACGACGGAGGTCCTTGGCATTGTAGGCATGGGTTCGCTCGCTCAGGTGGCGGAGGAGGTCCTGTTCCTGGTCAGGGGCCACCCACAGCTTCTGTGAAGCGAGGATTTCCCTTCGGCTGTCGACATCGGGCAAGGGGAGGTAGATCTCGCTGGTGAATCGACCGGGGTCCTTCAACTCTTCGGGCACGTCAGCAGTGTAGTCGAGGCAGGTGGCGATAATGACCACTTTGGGTGTTTCCCCTTTTGTCTCCACTTCTGCTTGGAGGGTGTCAAGTGCCTCGCAGAGGGCGAGGACAACGGCAGCACGGTTGCTACGCTCCTTGTCTATGAGCCGATCAAGCTCGTCAACGAGTACAATGCTCGGCTGCTGCAGCCGGGCCTTCTGGAAGACCTCCTGGATCTCAGAGAGCTTGTCCTTAAAGTGGATGCGGAAGACTGTTCCCCAGCCGGTGCTGGCTATGCTCCTCAAGAGCATCGTCTTGCCCGTGCCGTGGCCGCCGTGAATGACGATGCCCATGTAGTCCGGTTTCTCCCTAAATGGGTCCTCATCGGCAAAACAACGAAGGAGCTGGTTGAGTTTCATGATTTGTGTGTCCAACCCCCTGATGCCGGTCACTTCGAGCTTCCTCGGGGGGAGGCCGTCAACCTTGGTGACGGGTGCACTAGTTGCAAGTTTAACCACCGTCTTCGTATGCAGGTAACGGGCGTTGCCCGTAGGCCTCCCATTTACCGACGCCACAGTAAAAGAAGCCTCGGGCCCGTTGGCGAAGAGGTTCTTGAACACCAGACCGGCATATACATGTTCGACCTGAGATGCACGGCCTGCTAGAAACCATTCCCACATGGGAATATCTTCGGGGGGTAGTTCAGGAGTGACTCCATCCTGACCCGGAATTTGCTTCAGGATGAGCTCGTCCGCATCGGGTAGGGACCCGCCCAACGAAGTGATGCGGACGTGTTCGCCGAGCTTGTAGCCACAGGCATCTCGGAAGGTATCATACATTTGTGTGACGGTCTTGTCCAGCTTCTCGGGAGCCTTCCACAGGGTGGCCTCGCGGCGAACTGCGGGCTCATCGGACGAGGCCGAGACCCTCTCAAGACATACAGCCCTGCCGCCATCCCGGGTGCCTGTCAGTTCAATGAGGGCTTCCTCATTGACATAGACGCGCGAGGGCTGCTTCTTCTGCAGTCTCTTGTCGGCGTCGGTGTTGACGTGCAGCTTGCGGATGCGGAATTCTAGCGCTTTCATATTTCCTCTTCGGGAAAGCTGGATGGATGATTTGGCGGTTTGACACGCAGGGAGCACAATTCGTCGTCTTTCCAGAAGCCTTGTAAAGTGAGCTGAGAGGCGTCAGATTATAGTGGACCACCGGCTTCGGCACTGGTCTGAACAGGGTGTGCTCATGGGCGCTTGGCGATGTTGAGTGCTTCGGGACACTATTTGTCCCCTGCGTAGAAGCTGCAGAAAATACAGGGCAAAATCCTCGACTAGGTAAGCGGTTGACTGTTCCCACCAGCACCCCACAGTTTTTCAGCTCGAGAGGGGCCTAACGATATTCTGACTGTAAAGATGAATGTAGTGGGCGAGGGATGCTTGTGTATTGCAGTGAATAAAATAAAAGAGGGAAGATTGGTCTGTACCGTACAGTACTATACCGTGCGGTAAAAAGACCAGCGTCAGAACAGTGCAGGGCCTGCTGGGTGGGATGAATTAGACCCACCGCACTCCCCTACCAACTGTACTACCCGCTCACTTCAGTCGCTCACTCAACCCATTGTGTAAGAGAGAGAACGACCTCTTTCATGAAGCGCATAGCTGCGAGGCGATTGCGCTTGCAATGCCTGCAGTCGCCAGTCCGGCAGTGGCGGCGACTGGAGCCTAAAACATTCCGGTTTTTGTCTTCATCATCGTCCTCATCTTCCGCCTCACCTTCATCTCAACAGCCACTCTATGAAAAGCTGTTCGGTCGCAACGCCGTCCGTAAAGGAAGACAGACAAGGTCCTCATTATCACCTCAGGAACCCCCGTTTGGTCCTGCCGATGCACGGCGACTTGAGGAACAAGAGCAGCAGCAGCAGCAGCAGCAGCAACTAGAACTCAAGGTTCTCGGCGACGAACTGAGGGCCTGGTTCGAGAAGACCATCGATGAAGAGCAGGGCGCAACTCAACGGGAGAAAAAAAGCCCAGTCGTGGTCGTCTTGCAGAACGCCCCCCGCTCACTCCTCGAGACCGATTTCTACCGCCTCGCGCGCCAGGGCCGACATGTTGACGGATGGGCAGCTGGCATCACTCAAGGTTCACACGCCTCCGTCCTCCTGTTCCGTCTCAATACATTCCATCTGACGCTCTACAACCGCAGTCCTCCAGGCCCGTTCTGTCATCACAGGGGAACTCAAAGGCCAGTACTATCTCTTCTTTGAATCGCGTGCCGCAGCCGAAGCGTACCTAGACAAGGCCGATAATCTGCACGTACTCGCTGCCGAGTCAGTATCTCCCTCGTTCCCGGACCGCCACTTGCAAACCCGACAGCGACACCAACTGGAGTCGGCCACACACCGCCACCCGCCACCAGGACTGCCCTTGGACACCGAACCCATTAGCGACCAAGGTGCGGCTCTCCGTGGCTGGACGATAATCCCGCCGACAGCTCCTCTACAATACGCCATCTTGACCCTTGATGAACTCGCGGATCATACAAAGAAGGCAGTCGCCATCGTCACCGCTGACGGCTTCAAGACCCAATCCAAGAAGGGCGCCGACTTCCTAGCCCCGCCCATCGTACCCTATAGGCTGCGCCAGCAGCTTGCCCGAGCCGTCCAGCTAGCACCCCTCCTCGCATCACCGGCGGACGCAAGCGGCGAGTCGGATAACAGCTACCAGGTGCTGCTGCACCTGACGGGGAGTAAGATTCCGAAACCGGCGCTGTACAGGGCGATCCGCGACGACGAGATCCGGCGCAATCTCAAGTGGAGGATGTGCAGACACGAGGGGGAGCAGGGCGAGAAGGTTTCGTATCCCATGACTGCTCTGCAGGCAAGCGGCAGCAAGATCGAATGGAGCCGGAAAGACCTGGAGAGACGGCCATCAGGCTTGCCCAAAGTTGGATTTTCGCGTTTTATCCTGTCGTTTCCCGACGAGGCTGAGGCACGGCGGTTCGTGAGGGCGTGGCACCGGCGAGACCTTGTGGATGAGCGGACAGGGAGGGACATGGTGGTTAATGCTACCATGTTGGGATCCAATAAGCAGTATCAGGAATAGATATCGTCACGGAGACTGGGGATAAGGACATCTTAGTGGGGGGCCAATCTGGTCTAATTCCTCTGGTCTCCCGACCTAGCACCGTCCGTTGTATACCAACAAATTATGCCCTAAACTAATTTACCCAAACCTAATCATATCTTCAAATAGGTATCTCCGGCCAAAACAGAAAGGTATCACGCGACTACCATCAAGGCTCGTCTTTTGAGACAAAACCGAACCAAACCTAACCGAACCGAACCAAAGAAAGACGCCCGCTTTGTAGACATGAATAGAAAATACAAATGAAATAAGTTACACAGGCGTCCCTGACGGCCCATGAAGCAATTCACTCTCTTCTTCCGCGCGGGTAGAAAGAGAAGGAGAGAGAGAGAGTCGAGAAGCGAAAACTCCGCCAACCTTTGAAACCCCCGGCTTCTCATTGCAGAGCAGGGTGCATCCAAACAGCCCCTACCCCTCAGCCCCTCTCGCCCGCTCACTCAACAACGTCCAACACAACCCTCTCGCTCTTCCTGTTTCCCCCGACCCCTGTTCCGCCGGGGGGGACAGTCAGCCTCGTCTCGACCACGCGACCCTTGACGATCCCCACCGTGACCTGGTCCTGTCCACCACCGGCAGCGGCCCTTGCTGCACCGGCGACCGGGCTCCTCCCTCTCTTGTCCCCGTGTCCGCTGCCGCTAGAAGAGGACATCACCACGCCCCTCTGGCCTAGCGGCCGCAGCATCGTCCGCTGCTGCCGCGAGATGCTGATCTGTCTTGCGATGGAAATCTCGACGGCCGCTTTGAGCGCCATGTCTTCTTCGTCGTCGAGGGGCGGGATCTTGCGGGCGGCTGTTAAGCCTTGTGGCTGTTGTTGCTGTTCGGGGATGGACATGGTGTCGAGGGAGGGGCGGGTGGTGACGGACGAGGTGGCCGAAGAGGATATGCTTCGCTTGGTGGTTGGCGATGACGTGCTGACTGAGGAGGTGGACGACGGCGGGGTGATCATTTGCCATTGCGGTTCAGGGATGTTGGGTTTGAGCGATGCGAGTTTGAGTGAGCGGGTGGCGGAGACTCGGCGATCTGCCTCTTCGTCGTCTGAGGAGGAAGTAGAAGAGATGCTCTGCGGAGAGTCGAGGATAAGGCCGGATTCTTCGGGACCGAAGTGGAATGTTGTAGTGGTGGTAGAGGTCGTGGTTGTTTTGGTCGTGTCTGGGCTAAGGTGTGACTGTCGCGCTTGCTGTGCCTGCTGCTGCTGCTGCTGCTCCCGTAGTCTCTCAATCTGCGCTGTCCGGTTCCGCTCGTCCATGGTCCGCGGCGAGACGATGGTGACTGTCTTCTTTTCCTTCCGCGCTGCCTGCTCTTGCTGGGTCCGATGTGACTCCAACTCAAAATTTAGCCTTGACGGCGATGGGAGATGGGCGGGTGAGGTATTCGAGCGCATGAGCCCGCGAGAGGGGGCTAAAGATGTCTTCGACGCCATTGCTGCCGCAGCCATCTCTGACTGCCGGCCCGGTGTCGTGGGAAATAGCGTAAAGCCGGGTGATTTCATCGGTTGCGGTGAGCTGGCTCTCCGCTGCCTTGTCTTTGCCTTCGTCTCTTCTTCGTCTACTATCCTGTCGTTGATGGTTTTTAACTTCTCTAGAGTGGCCTGCCGCCTCTCTAGCAGTGAAGACTTGGTCGAGTCCGGATTTAGCACGCCACTGAACATGATGCTGTATCGCTCTAGTCTGATATCCGGGATTTCTATGTCGAGTAACCCGGGCCCGCCTGTCGAGATGGAAGGTACAGGTTCCTGCTGTGGGATCGGCTCCTGAGCTGGAACCTCCAAGCTTGGTTCAGTCCTTGACCTGACAATGATGGGTTTGTGCTTTGGCGTTTTCTTGCTAGCGACCGTGTTGCTCCTAGTTGGTGCAACGTCATCCTTCGCTTCTGATACCGTAATGGACACAGCACTACGGTTCGTTTCGATGGCTTCCATGGTCTTTGCCGGCTCTGAGTGTTTCCGGCCCCCAAACAACGACCCAAACAATCTCCTTTTCTGCGTCTTCGTCCTCTGAACCGGTGGCTCCGGTGTTTGCTGTCTTAATGACGGAGAATAGTCGCTTGTGATTGTTGTTTGTGTGTGTGACTGTGGCTTCCATCCAGCAAACGGACTGGTGGCGTAGGGGCTTCCAGCGTAGGGGCTGGGGACCTGTGTTGGGCTCCCCAGCGCCATCCCGATGGGGATCTCTCCAGAGCCTAGAGACTCTGGTGTCGGGAGCCTGGCGGGGACCGATGAAGCCGGCGACGGAGACGGCATTCTCATCCTGTGAGGGCTAGGCTCGGGCGTAAGTGGCCCAGGCCCCCCTTTTACACCAATGATGTATGGTTGCAGGCCCCTTTTCCCGTTGCCCATACCCATCCGGCCGGTTAGGGCCATGTCGTCCTTGGAGAGCCTCTTGTCAAAGTTGGGTCTCGTGCTAGCAGTTTTGCTGGAACCGGGCCCGGAGGATGTGCTCGGTCTCGCCGGCATGGTGGGCTGCGGTATAGTGGCGGCAGCAGCAACGGAAACACCGTTCTTGGGCGGCGGGGGAGGAGGGAGCGGGCGGTCAAGATAGGGATTCCTCCCGCCGGGAAAGGTGACGGGGGGGATGTCAGCATTATGAGGAAGCAGACGTCGGCCCTGTCTACTTGCATCGCGCGGACGCAGGGCAGGACCTGATACATTGCCTTGTCTTTGGTTCAGGGGTACTGCCGGGCCGTGCGTCTCTCTCCCCCTCCGGTCTGCTGCATGGTCACCACCCACACCTAAACCCACACCCACACCCACTGCTCCCGCATCCACTGTCCCTCCAGCCTCCATTCCGACCTGCAGCGGCTTAGATGGCCTAACCGCTTTCATCATGGCGTCCGTCGACGCACCCCGGTTGCAACCATTCAGAAAAGCACAGGGGTTTGTCCTCGATACCACCTTGTCCCACCGAAGGGGCCTGAGAATGGGACCTCGCCCTTTGGATGGGTTTGGAATATCGTCTAATGACGGAGGGATTCCCGTTGGGCAAATCGAGAGCGGAATCAACACTCTGCCGGCGGCAGACGCCGTAAATGGGCCGCAATGAAAGAGAGAAAGCGAAATGGCAACCTTATGGAAGACCCTGGGCCATACAAGAGCGGGAGGGCTCAGGAAGGGCCTTGAGTGGAAGACAACAGGAAATTGCCAACCTACATATGTTTGCGAGTTCATTTTACTCTCACCGGCGCAGCATGCCGCCGCCTCGCGCTTTCTTTGAGCCTGAAGTCGACTCGACGTCTTGACACGACATCTTCGGCCTTCGGAAGGCGATGTTAGTCTGAGAAAGACGGCGGTTATTTCGAATGGGTTGATCGTCAGCAGGGGTCACCGGTCCCCGGCAGAGAATTCACGGTGAGGGAAACGCTGCCGAGCGAACAGGCGAGGCCCTTGGCCCTGAACGAACGACTCGATCGTGCAACTAACCCATGCGACGGGCGATCCCTGGACGGGCTGGGATGTTGCTCTAAAAATCGCGTCTCAGAAATCTAGCCGTTGTGCACAGTTGGATGCAAAGAGCGGAGGGATGTATACCCCGGCCTTGGCTCCCGGTATGCGCGCTTCCTGGAAATTTGAGGATTCCGGTCGCGAAGCAGCGGCTACAACGATGGTGGCATTTGTCGTCCAATAACCGTCTACCCGATCATGAGCCAGATGCGGTGCGGAAATTCCATCTGGTCCCTGGGGAGATGGGCGTTTCGTCTGCCCCTGGTGATGTCTTCCCCCAAATCTTTAATGATGCTGTTCCTTCAAGGGGCGGGCTGTTTCCGAAACTAGGAAAGCCAAGCTTTGAAATCTCCCGAATCCTACCTAGAGGGTTGGCTGATTGCACAGCAAGCAATCTCCCCGCCGTACGGCGGCTTGTACCGCTGCGACGCTGTCGAAATTGGAGGGTTCAAGACTAAGAATCCCAGCGAATGCATCCCGCCCAAATGCATCCAGAGGCGGTAGGCAAGCAAAGCAAACCATCCAACCGGCCGGTCGGCCTTGGTTTCTCGAAGCTAACTGGGGACAAACAAAGACGGCGATGTCCTCGTCCCGCTTTCGTTGTTTCGAATTGATTTGTCAAGAGGTTAGTGCCGGTCAGTACACTAACTACGGAGGGTCACTTTGCGGGCTTTTTGAGTCGCGTGTTCTCGTCTGATGTTGCCACCAACGAGGTTGCCGCCAAGCAACGATTCCGGCATTGGAACCGAGACTTGGGTTTCGGAGCACCAGAACAGGGGTTCGGTCGCGAGGCTATGTCTCAGAAATACAAATCCACCAGGACCGGGCCGGGAATGCGCCGGTCTTTGGGCACGGCTTGCAGACATCGTGCGTAGGACGAGGAAGAGGTGGGATTGTCCGACGACGATTACCCGCTTGGACGGGTAAATCGGCCCCCCTCGAGACATTCTAGAACCCCACGGTATGAGCGGCGTCAGCTTCTGGGATTCCCTAAGATCGAAATGGTGCCGTTGCAGTGAATGATTTGCGTGATCTGCCTTCTGATCGTCTCAGACTCGCACCATCAGCCCGAGCCCGCGTTTGACACTCGGTGACGCTCTTGTACCGCGGTCGCGTGGCTAAAATCTGGGGACACCAAAAGGACCGGTTCTTGGATCAGCCGCCCCTCAGAATGTCGGGTAATGGAGATCTGGTTCGACAACCCGTCGATTGTCTTTCGCACCACCGAGCAGGAGTTCTTGGGATGGAAACAAAGAGCTGGTTTGTCATGACAAAAGCGCCGAAGGACAACCTAGCGCTTCCAGACAGGTTGCGACCTACGCCGAGCTTCCGTTGATGAAAACTTCTTGCAATTTCGTACTCCGTGGCGTAGCAACCAATGACGGTTCCAGCAGACTATTGCCAGACAAGGAAAGGACAATATCTGGCTGCGTCACCGCTGCGGTTGCTCCCGCCTTTGCGCATTTACCGCGCAGGTCCCAGGCCTGACAAACAGCGATTGATTGCTTCTGGACGGAACCTGCAGGGCTCCTGTTGACGGCGGTTGGCGGCGGTCAGCGGCCCTGCAACTCGGCGGTCTGTTAGTGGAACCAACTAAGAGCTAGCTTACATAATGCAAAATGAGCCCCTCCCTCTCCGACTTTGCTGTTGGGAGTGATAAGATTTGTGCCCAGGCTGGCGGGGTACTGAGGAAAGCAAAAGACCCAAAACTGACCATCCACCGACTTCTCCTTCAACACCGCCAAATAACCCATCAAGAAAAATTGCTATCTACGCCGACCTCTGCTCGCACTCCCAGGAGCCTCGCATATCCGAGCTCGTTTCACGAAGAAAGCACCACAGCGCGCCCATCATGTCCTGGCAATGTACGTGCTCGTACCGTCACAGCAGAACCCCACCTTCACTCAGGAGCTGGGTCTCGAGAGCTAACACAACTCGCCGCAGCCTATGTTGACTCGAGGTACGACTGGTTTCCGTATCCCCAGCCATTTCGAGATCCTCATCGCTAATCCGCCGCCTGCAAGCCTGGTGGGCTCCGGCCACATCGACAAGGCCGCCATCATCAGCGCCGCTGGCGACAGCGTCTGGGCCGCGTCGAGCGGTTTCTCGGTAAGAAGAAGCCCCCACTTCCGCGGTTGACCATCAGGTTCCAAGCCCATCAACCCGTCCGACCCGACTCGCATCGATGCATCTGGAGCGAGGGGACAGCTAGTCTAATTTTGACGCTTCTGTAGCTCTCCGCCGATGAGATGAAGAGCATCGTCAAAATCCTGAGCGAGTCTGGCAGTGGCCCGACAGTGGACAAGGCTTTCAGCGACGGCATCCACGTCGGCGGTGAGCGTTTTGTGGCATTCAATATCGCGGACAGGCACATCTATGGCCGCCAGGTATATCTCCCATGACGGTTGAAGTAAAACCACCCAGGGTTCGTTTCCGCTAAGACGTGCGGTTTTGCAATTGCAGGGCAGGACAGGAATTTGCATCGTCCAGACGAAACAGGCCATCCTTGTTGGCCACTACGGCGAGAACGTCCAGGCCGGCAACGCGACACAGACCGTCGAGGCGCTCGCTGATTATCTAATCAAAGCCGGCTACTAGGCGCCACTCGTTGCTTCTGGTGGACTGCGATGGGTTTTGTGTAGGAGTCGGTACATAATAAATCTGGCGGTGAAGGACCCAGAGAGATCGACGGTGCGCGTGATGATGAGCACGAAGGGCCCCTTATGGGGGAAGCGGAAATTCATGATACGACGCGGCGGGCTGTTTCTCTTGTGATTGACCACACGACCAGACGTCCCGACGCCCAGGTTTCGCATCTCAAAGATTTAGTTTCCGAACCATACGACATTCTCTGCCCTGAAAAATACCGACTCGCTTGCGCGTCTTCTCGTATGTCTCCATACCTGAAACACACGTGCCCAAACACTCCAGTCTATGACTGTCCCGACTGTCCCCTAGACTTTCCAGACATTATACGGCTTGTAGAACGTCGAAATGCCTCCTTATTATAAAACGGGTATAATGTTTGCCCAACGCCGTCACGAGCAACTCCTCAAGTAACCCTGCCCTGAGCTGTGTAAATAAAAATTTCCAATACCATCTCCGGTCTCCCGCCTCTTTTCCTCTTTTCCCCCCCAAGACACCTCAAAAAAAGGATACCACCAAGAGCGCCGAGCCAAAGTGATTAACGTGCGCCGTCTGAGATCCGCCCGCCCATCATTACCGCCGTGCTAACCGAGCCCACGACGTCACCGCCCCTCTCGTTTCACACTGGCAGCTCCGCGTTCCTCCTCTGGCTCCCGAAACCGGTCCGATCGACCGCCATCCCGAGGTAAGGCCCGACGAAGGGCAGGTTGCGCGCGAAGCCGGCGATGGTGCCCAAGAAGTCGCCAAACAGCACCATGATGCCGTATAGCTCCACTAGAAAGCCGACCAGCGGCCACCGCAGGAGGATGAGGGCGAGCCCGCCGAAGAAGGCGGCGGTGCCTTTTGCTTTTTGCTTGCGCGCGAAGAAGAGGGCCGTCTTTTGCGGGCCGATGATGATAGTGAGGCCGATTAGGAAGAGGATCTATGAGCGTGGAAGGGAAAAAGGAGAAAGGGTTAGCATTATTGTTGTTTGGGTACCGAAAAGCAGAGGAGGCGGGAAAAAAAAAAGGTGGGGGGGGGGATATATACGTTGCCCATTGCTAGCATTGCGCGATCGAAGAAGAGGATGACGCCGCCTACAAGGAAGAAGCCGCCTGCGGAGATCGTTAGGCTCTCCGATTTCGGTCGTTCATTGGGGAGAGAGAGTGTGTGTGTCGTCGTTTCGGGAGGACTAGGAGCGAGGAAACACTCTACGTACCGCCGGAGCAGAAGGCGACTCCAATTTCTGGCAGAACACATTGTTAGCTTCTTTTCCTTTGAGCAGCCTCCCTCTGCAATGCGCTCTGCGCGCTGGTAATGGATTGAGCCTTTGGCGCAAACAGGGCTTTCGGTGGACTGCTGACGACACTTGGCACTTCTTCAAACATACTTTGAGAATCTGATAACCACATCGTGGGCATTCTTGTCTAGATCCTAAGGGTGGAACTGGTGAGCACGGTGGGTATACGGCGGCTCTGGGCGCAAAACCGGGACGCGAGGCTGTAGGCAGTAGAAATTGGGATTTGTTATCAAGGAGTTCGCAGTAAGCAGTTGGTTCTTTTATTTTTTTCCATAGTCAAATGCGCCTCTAGCCGGGGATGGGACACGAAACAAGCTGCCAAGCAAGCGGTTGCAGTTCGCTACCAGGGGTGTGCTGTGGCAGGCGTGGCAGGGGGATCCACTATCAGTTGCTTGAACTTGATTGGACTCGCATTTAGGAGCATCTGGACCACGGTTTCTTAGCCCTTTGATTTTTGCACTGCGGAATTCGAGCCTTCCCCAACCCCTATCGCCCAAAAGCATGTGGGTTTCAATTGTTGACGAAACACCATTTTCATGGCAGTCTTGGAAATAAAGCCCAGAATATACGCGCGCTGCATGGATGATGCGTTTGAGCTCGAATTGATAATAATTTCTCAAGTTCTGGTAGGTAGGTGTGCGTCTCTCCTCGACCCTCAGCCTGACTTGCCGCGACGGCTCTAGCACAATGCTAGAGCAACTGAGTTTGGTTCTTTTCGTCCTTCCTCGGTGGTCTGTCGTACAGATGGCATATAGCAACTTGATCACGATTAAGCCGGAGCGTCGACTGTCATCTCGCTGCCGAAAGGTAGCGAGTGCGTAGCCGGGGCTTGACTTTGTTGGTCGTACACATATATCTACTCAGCGCCAGCTTGTGGCGTTCATATCAGTATATCCTCTTGCCATGCCCGCACGCCTGTCCAACAGCCGTGCTTCCCCCGGCTTCACCTCAGCGACCCAGTGTCAGGGTCCGGCCCCAATGCCCGGAGCAAGGCCCATGTAGAGAACAACGCAAGATCGGAAGCGGCAAAGGTGCAATTAATTCTGTTGGCTAGTTAGGCATGCAACGAATGTCCAAACTGGTAACTCAAGCCATCCGAAAATTGACATGCCCACGAGGAAGGCGCCAGTCCCGACAGGAACG
The DNA here is from genome assembly GCA_022530565.1 of Madurella mycetomatis. Classification (NCBI taxonomy): domain Eukaryota; kingdom Fungi; phylum Ascomycota; class Sordariomycetes; order Sordariales; genus Madurella; species Madurella mycetomatis. Next base: position 3,688,616 of record JAJTVB010000003.1, on the reverse strand, counting down.
CTAATGAACGTGACGCAAAAAGTGAGATAGGTGAGGACCGACTTGTCCGGTCTACCCACCATAACAACGTGGACCTTCCCGAGGAAGCGGCGCCATGCTGGTGTCCTATCAACTAGAGTCTGTTAGCAGCCGCTCGTTGTCGAGGAAGTGGCGCAGCTTACGACCTAGTCCTGGTGCAATCCTCGGGGTCCGTGATGCCTCGATCTGGTCTGGCCGACGAGCTCGTTCGAAGAAGTGCAGCGGGATCGCTTGGGGGTAGGTGTGTCGAAGGGGTTTCCGGCTGACAACACAGACTGTGGTGTGCTTGGGCGACGTTGCGAAGGTCGGTTGGGAGAATCGGCGCCTTCTTGGTCGGGCATTATGATTCGGTACAGGAGGGGGCAAGGCCTCGACCGTGCGATGATCTTGCTTGACGGTGCTTGACGGTGCTTGACGAGAGAGCTTGATGGCTTACGAGAAATATCTTGATTGTAGAGCACTCCAGCCACGCTTTCCTTTCACGACGCTTCTTTAGACGGCACCTGCCAAATGGATGATTGCAGGGTAGGGCAGGCCAGACTAAGAGCGGCTGCGCCCAATCTTTCATAGCAGCCAAATGGAAGCAGGACACGGAGAAGTTGCGCGCGGCCGCGAGTGCCTTCACTAACCAGCACCAGACTTATTTAAGCACTGTGTGCGCGCCTCTCGCCTCGAGGAACTGCTCCCCAACGCCCTGCGGGAGACTCCGAATCATGGCAAACACCTCCCGATTGTGATACCTCATTCTCGTTTTCGGATCCAGGTACGGTGCTGGCAGCCCCGTCACGTCGCAATAGTGCTTCATCGGGGCCAAGCTCGGAGCGCTCTCGATGTTTGTGTAGGTGGCGCTCGGTGCCGACGAGGTCGCGCCGTTTGCAGGTTTCGACGATGTCGACAGTGTCTTTTCAAGAACGAGCTTGGACAAGCTGCGTGAAGCTTGGGCTAGGTTCGGCTGCAGGCTGGTGGTACCGCTCGCCGAGGGAATTGCTGGAGTCGAGGTGCCGCTTGTGGAGAGGCCGTCGTTGTCATGGGCTGCCGGAGTTGCCGCGCCGCTGTCGTCTTGTGGGGTGGCGATGACAGACGCTTCCTTGCGCGAGGCGTCGCCGAGAATCGTCTTGATGTTTTTGTTGCGGCGCTGGTTGGGACGCCAATGCGGATTGCGAAAGCTCTTGTGGATCGAATGGATGTCGAGCTGTTCGATGAGTGCTTGATGCGCAGCCTGCGCAGCCTGAGCTTCTGGGTTCGACATTGTAATATCGTTGTGGGTGTTTCCGAGGTTTAAGGCGTATATAGTTTGCAAGGCTGACGGCACTCTGGGAAGTGCTTTGAGCAGTTAGCTTCGGGGGAGCAAGTCCTGCCGCGTTTCACCGCCCCTAGGTACTCGCACTGTCTAGGTGCTGGGCGTTGTCAACAGGCCCCGCCAAACGCGGGGGTGGAGCTATATTTCGAGGGAGCGAGTTCCCTAAGGTGCAACAAGAGTCGACAGAGAGGAAATCATTCGTCTAGAACTTTTGGCTGTCAACGCAATGGTATGGGAATCTTCTGAATATTCGACCATGCACTTATTGACGCTTGAATAGGAGAGTCCACACGAACATCAGCAGAACTTGCTTCTGTCGCGCATCATCACTAATGTGGTATGTTGCAATATACGGATCAATAACAGCTCAGCCCACTGTGCTCATGGCTTTGGTCATAGGAGAAATTGAATGAGGCCGTCATGGTCATGAATAAAACGCTTCAAGTAAGTGCTCTATATGATATCCCAAAGCTCTCGGTGCAAATTGCTGATACGGACACAGGAAATCAACATACAGAATATGAACATCGAGCTGGTGGCCCAGATGTTCAAGAATTACCAATCAAACGTACTTTTTCACTTGGAAGGTAGGTTTTTATTTCGGCCCTTGGATGGAATCCAACCGATTTGCTAATCTCAAACGATCAAACAGCGACGGACAACTTGAAGGATCCAGCATGAGCAGGAGTTGGCCTTTGTCTCCAGGCTGCTCTGTAGTGTGCGTTTTAGCATGGTTGTGGGTATATTAAGAGCAAACATGGGACCACAGTTCAAGCGTCGCGAGACTACATTCGAGCAAGCGGTCGCAGAGGTTTTCTGCTTTCTATTCCCAGACCGAGGGGACATAGCTCTGCCGTCTGTGTAGTGTGTGTACAATACCAACAAATACATGTCCCGCCCAAGGATTAAGGCTGTTAGTCTCCCCTTGCAGTACACTGTATTGTATATTTTCCACACTGTAACCTGCACGGCCATACACGGTCCCCAAGCTGCGATCGCCAGGAACCGCGATGGTAAGCTCGACGCTTGGTATTTTGCAGCAATCAAACATTCGATAGAAGCAGCTTTTTCACTTTTCATCGTCAAGAGCGCATAATCGCAGCGAGGATGCAACACCAAATGCATTGGCATTGAGATACATCCTCTAATTAGTCCCGCACCGATCGCTTTCGACCTAACTATTACAGCCATGGCGCCTTCTGCCATGGACGAGGTCATCAGTCAAAGGGAGGCCTGGAAGAACCTCCCACCGCCAACCTTGTATCCTGTCAAGGAAGCCAGATTCGAGAAATACTTACCGCCCCAATTAGATGGACGTGAGCGGGCATTGGCACAGCCTCCGGGGCAGGCGGCGATCGTCATCGACAATGGTAGAAGCCCTCTAGGCTATGATTCTAGTTTGAGATTGCTGACGCGCCCAATTGCTCTCTCCAGGTTCGTCCTCGGTTCGTGCAGGTTGGTCCTTCGAGTCCAAGCCGCGACTAGCGATACCCCCGATCATGTCAAAATACCGTGACCGGAAACTCAACAGGACCTTCTCCTTCGCTGGCCAGGACTGCTACGCCGATACCACTGCGCGCGGGCACATCCGCAACGCCTTCGAAGCCGGCACCGGAATCGTGAGCAACTGGGACGTGGTGGAGCACGTCTTGGACCATGTCTTCCTAAAACTCGGCATGAATGGGGTCGAGGGTGGCATCGACATGCCTATCGTAATGACCGAGGCCGTTGCCAACCTCCCATACTCGAGGAAATGTGAGAGACTTTCTCCTTGCGTCTTTCGATTGGCATCTCCCTGACTATTTCCAAAGCAATGACGGAGATCATCTTTGAGTGCTACGGCGCCCCAAGCCTTGTCTACGGCATCGATTCGCTATTCTCATACCACCATAATAAAGGCCAGACTAGCCTCGTTGTGTCATCCTCTTATAGCGCGACACATCTAATCCCGGTTTACAACTCCAAAGCCATGCTCGCGCAGGCGATCAGGCTGAACTGGGGTGGTTGGCACGCGGCCGAATATCTCCTGAAACTCATCAGGCTCAAGTATCACAGCGGATTTCCCGGCAAACTCAACTCTTCACAGGCCGAGCAGATGGTTCGGGATTTCTGCTATGTCTCATTAGATTACGACCAAGAACTTGCCAAGTTCATGGACTGGACAGGGCTCGAGGACAGGGAGCGTATCGTTCAGTATCCTTATACCGAAGAAGTGGTCGTGCAGAAGACAGAGGAGGAACTAGCCCGAATTGCCGAGAGGAAGAAAGAGAGCGGAAGGAGGCTTCAAGAGCAAGCCGCCAAGATGCGCCTAGAGAGGCTGATGAAGAAGGAGCAGGAATTAGAGTACTACAAGGATGTGCAGCGCCGGATTGCTGACCAAAACAAGAAGGAGACGAAACGCCTGCTAGACGACGCCGAGCTCAAGGACGAAGCAGCACTGGAGCGAGTGATCCGGGAACTTGAAAAATCCATCAAGCGGGCGCGGACGAAGGACTTAGGCGGCGAGCAGGAGGAAGAACAAGAAGCCCCCGACTTTAGCCTTCTCGACGTGCCCGACGACCAACTTGACGAGGCTGGTTTGAAGCAGAAGCGTCAACAACGCCTGCTTAAATCCAACCACGACGCCCGGGCGCGTGCAAAGGCCGAGAAAGAAGCCGAAAAGGCTCGAATAGCCGAGGAGGCACGCCTCGACGAGGAAAGGCGGACGAACGATCTTGAGGGCTGGCTGGAGGACAAGCGTCAGGCACGCTTGGCTAAGCTAGCACAGATCAAGGAGCGCGACAGGCTCAAAGCAGACCTCGGCAACCGCAAGTCCCTGGCCAGCCAGATCCGCATGAAGAACATTGCGAATCTCGCCTCGGACACCCCCACGGGTGCATCGGGCAGCCGCAAGCGCCGGCGCGGAGGCGACGACGACGACTTTGGCGCCGACGACGCCGACTGGGGCGTGTACCGAAGCGTAGCCATTGGCGCCAACAAGGGCGACAGCGACGACGACGAGGAAGGCGAAGAGGACCTGGAGGCCGCGGTCCGCGCTCTCGAGTCCGACCTGCTGGCCTATGACAAGGAATTTACGTACGAGCACACACTCGATGCGCAGAAGGACTGGTCCAAGTCGCTCCTGCACGCCTTCCGCTACGGCCCCCGGCCCTTCGACCCCTCGTCGCCGGCGGAGACACACCGGCTGCACCTCAACGTCGAGCGTATCCGCGTGCCCGAGGTGCTCTTCCAGCCGGGCGCCATCGCGGGCGTCGACCAGGCCGGCATCGTGGAGATTGCGGGGGACATCTTGACACAGCGCTTGCCCGGCATTGTCGGGATGGACGGGAGGGACGAGTTCCTCAGGGACATCTTCCTCACAGGCGGGAACACCCTCTTCCAAAACTTTGACGAGCGGTTGCGGTCCGGCCTGGCGGCGCTGCTGCCCGCGGGCGCGCCTCTCGTCATCAGGCGTGCCGGCGACGCCGTGCTGGACGCGTGGAAGGGTGCGGCGGGCTGGGCATGTACCCCCGAGGCGAAGAGGGCGATGGTGAGCAAGGAGGAATACCAGGAGAAGGGCGGCGAGTATCTTAAAGTTAGTTTTCATCCCACCAACCCCTACTCCGCTGTGCAGTCTGACGCTGACATGTCTCGTTTGTTAGGAACATGACCTTGGGAATGCTTTTACTTGATGCACCGGGTGCCGGCGACGGCGTGGCATTTGCAGGGGTTTGTCCCGTTTTCGCCATCACTGTCCAGATTATGAGCTCTGCCGATCAACAACACGCTTTCCATTAGGCCTTCACAATCGGAGTTCTGGAGGACGAACCGGTTAGGGAGGGTTAGGAGGAAAGGGGCAAAAGGGAGGTCCGGGTCGAGTTTGCAGCGTTAGTCCAAAATAAAGCAAATAGACGTTTGGTTGCCACGCGTCATCAGCAAATTCTGCCACAACCCAGCCGCATTTGCCCCATCCCTCTTGCTCCAAGGTCTTTATTAACCCGAAAACAACATACCACAACAGATCAAGTGACAAGAAGCGGGCAAAACCTCGAGGTACACCCTACCAGTGAGGCCGTCCATCTTCGCAAAGATACCTATCCGGCTGTCTGTTAAAGTTGCCTATTTAGGCCTGCACGAAGGCTATTCGATACTCCTGTACTGTTGGATTCCCTCGTCACCATCCTCCATCCGTCAACGCATCTCCGCATGTCATTCCGCCGAGGAGAACAACCGATCGACCGTATTCTCCCCAGAAACGACAGCAAGACAAGCCCTAGAATACAAACAAAGAGAGATAAACGATCGAAACACAGAAACACATAGCAATAATCCGCTGCTATTGTGTGCGCCACCCGCCGTCAATAGGTCGTAACGCCGAATGAGAACAGAAAACGACAACCAGTTGACCCTCCTCATTGAAACGCAATCCCTTCCAAAGGCTACTGAAAGAGGATGCTAGAGAAAAAAAGGGAACAAAAAAATGTATGTCATGTAAGAGCATAGCAAGACGGACCTTCTACATATTTCCCCTCGTCCACCGATGATTCGGAACAGGAGCCGGGCCTAAGACTCGAACCAAATTCGAATCCAGTGCCAGATAAAGACCCCCAGGCAGAAGCACGTCAGAGCTAAAGATAGAACCAGGACGATGCGCAAAGCAGTTTCCTACATCGAGGCTGCGGGTAAGGCGTCCTGGGTGCCATCCGCCTGCAGCTGTCGCGTGATTTCCTCGGCCGTCCTAACGTCGTCGTCTGCACGCGTGGCCGCATACTGGTCGCGCACAGCGAGGTGCTCGCTCCGGCTAAGGCCAGCGACCGCCTGTGCTGCTACCTCGAGAGGATTCGCGCCGGGCGCCGGTGCGGCCGTCTGGACCGGGTCAGGCCCGCCACGTGCAGGCTGTGGCTGAGAGTTAGGGTGTGAGAGGTTGATGTTGGCAGGCGGTTGTGGGTATTCGCCCTGGGTGTCCAGTAACCGTGACTGCAGATGGATGACGTATTCTCTTAGCGAATAATTCTCGGCCTGGAGTTCCTTGTAGCTGACTTCCATTGCTGTAAAGTCGCGGACTTGCTGCTCTAATTTCTTTATGTACCCTTCTTTACGTTGGCGGAACGCCCTCTATAGCACCGAACGGCTCAGTCAGCATCTTTACGTAAGAAAGCAATATTAAACGAACCACATTGACTTCCCGGTTGGTGTTCTCGGAGTGCAATTGACTGGCCAAAAATGAAGTAAGGGTTTGTTACTCACCTGAGCTGCTCTATTCTGGGCGGCGCGCTTGGATTGCGAGAGCTCGCGTTTGGCCTTCCTGCCGTCCGCCGCACCCTCCCCCTGCTCTACCATTCCCACGGGGGAGACCACTGGCGCAGGAGGGCCAGACATCGCAACTACCTGGTCAGATGGAGGCGGCACCCCGGAGGGCATCATGCTGGGGACTGGCGCGTAACCTGTAGTTGTTGTGGCAGGCTCGTGGCCGGATCGCAACTCTGGGTGGATGTAAGATTCGCTTTGGGTAAGTGGTGTTTGGCTATATCCATGTGGCAGAGCAGAATGGGGGGCGGCTGAAGCGGGTGAAGCACGGTTGATTCCCACGGCCTCGGGAACGGGCTGCGAGTTGCTTGGGAAGCTGGAGTTTGAGTAGGCAGCGTGGTCACCCTGAGCAGCAACTGGTGGAGGTGCTACGGAGTGCTCGCCAGCACTCGGCTCTGGACGCAGACGCCAGGTTAGTAAACAATTTTAGGGAAGGAGAAAACGCAGCGAAAATTCAAGATGCAACCGGCACATAGCACGCGAGAAAGGAAAATCAAAAAAATTAAAATAAAGACCCGGGCCAATGTTGCACATAAGACCGTAATGCTGGATGAACGGGATCCGGGCTGCAGCTTGAAGCCGGAAAACGGGGGTGGCATCGGGGGTGTAGGCCGAAGAAAGCAAGAGAAAGAAAAATGGGCGCGGCGGGACATACAGCGGGACGGCTCGGCGAATTTGGTAAGACAGATTATAAATCCAAGCTCCCTCAACAAGTCGAACAGGGTACAAGAACAGCAAAATGCAGCAGCACAGAACGTCTGCGAGGGGAACGGACTATTCACTGCCTGCGCCAGCCGCCGTTCCGTTCGATAATTGGCACTGAGTGTGGCATTAGGTGACAGAAGAGCAGAGGGAGATGGGTGTCGGGAGCCGGCGCTGGCGGCGTCTTGTAGAATGAACAGACTTACAAGACGCGGCACGAAGTGTGGTGCGCGAATGGCTAATCGGAACAGTGCCACCCATCTGGGAGAATTAGGTAAGAAAGACGTCGGGGGGGAAGAGGGGAAACGGCGGCAGGGATTAGGATGCCAATCCGTGTTCTGTGCCCTCGATGCAGCGCAGCAGCAGGCACTTACATGCGCCGCGGTGCCGTGTGCGTAAAAACCAAGCGGGGGTTTTCTGGGGGACGATGAGGTGATCCATGGGGTAGGCGAGCGTATAAGCACGTCGATGAACGACGGTCACGCTTCGTTACCTCGGAAGCATTTGCGCAATATAAACTTGAACTTTGACGTCGACGGCTGACAGATGTCTTCTTACGGTGATAGAGGCGATGTATGTCCTAGTACACCGAGCCGGCCGTCTTCCTCACTAGAGGATCGTAGCAGTGGACGAGACGATCACAGCGTAGCGCGCTTTCGTGTTGCCGAGACAGGCAGCAATAAATCCCACCGCACCGACGGCATCTGCGCCTGCCTTGTCCACCAGCGCCGAAATGCCAGAAGAGGCCATTGCCGGGTCGACGATGAAGAGGAGGAGGGGGGAAACGATATCCGTGTGAAGAAAGCCCACTCACCATGCTTGATGCCTGTGTCACTGGACATGTTTGCGACGTGACCCGACAATCGTCCTGACTCAGCAGCACGCGCTAGGTCGCTACTGGCTGCCGGACAAGAGAGCTTGGAACTTGGCCGGCAATTCGCCTGGGTGGGTTGCTGACGATAACCAGCTTTGTGCGCGCTCAGCCTTGTGTGTAAGCGTCAGTTAGTGGATCAGATTGAAATAGGCTTACGACTGAGCATCGCCGAGCACGAACGAACCTGAACCTGCCTGTCGACCTTTCCGGAGAGGTTTACGACCGCAAAATCCGAGTGGCTGGTTGCAGCAACAGGTCGCGACGCAGGGTATCACTGGTTGTTGTGCTCAGGCCGTGCCGCTGTGGTGCCTGGAAACTCGAAGTTTTTTGGATTTGTCCGGACCTCGGAGTCGGCGGTTTCTGGGCTTGCAACACGCAAAACCCCTAGTCTTGCTGGACCGGCAGGCGAGGCGTAGAAGTGGGAAGCGTTGGTACCGCAGCTCGCGATGGAGCTTGAAGTCAGGCAGGCAGCACCAACGGACGGGAGCCCAGGAACAGCAGGGGCTCTCGGAAGTAGACAGGCACGGCCGTTCAACGCGTTCCCGTGCCAGCATCAAAGTCCCTCACAGAAGCAATCAGCGGTCCGAAGCTCAGCGCTCTGGACGTTCCGAATCGCATCGATGCGTCTCCGGTTCGAAGCCAGGGTCGCTCTCGAGGGTCTTTGTCAGCCGTTTGATTGCTTTGTCAGCAGGCAACTGCTGAATGTGTTGCTTGTGAGTTCTTGTGCTGCGGTGGTGATGCGCGGGGTTAGGGAATGGCGCAGGATCGCTCTTGGCAGGCCGAGAGAAATTTTTCCGAGCCACGGGTAGCCGCTGCCGTCCCCACCACCGAACTTGGTGTGCTTGAGTGGTCGTCAATGCTTGGCAGCACGGCTGCTCTTTCGCCGCTGGAATCGTCACGCCTTTGTCTTCACGAGATCTAAAGAGTAGCTCCGTCGTTCGATCTGGCCAGCTTCACAGTATTCCTATGTATCAGAGCCTGCCCATGGAAGAAGAGCATATTCTGTTCCGAATATTACGAGTCTCGAGAGCTCCGAGCGGCGGCACACGCCGTGGGCAGCCGAAAGCCTTCCCAGAAGGGAACATGACAGTCCGGGGCTGATGTTGAACAGCTATCTAGTGTACGCTTGCGTTAGGCCTTGGCGTAGCCAGAGCTGATACTGTCCATCAGCCATACCGTTACAGGAAAGTATCCTTTTTTAGATGACGGCACGGCCCTACCAACAAAGAAGACCAATGCCATCCGACCAAGCGTCCCGGGGTCTTAGTGACGGTGGTTGCCGCTCTTATCATAACGTAGCCTTCCTCTGCCGGCGTAATCCCCGAGACTACGGGTGACATCAGCATTGATGATGAGTAAGGTAGAAAGTGTGCTGCGGCCTTACTCCCTCAGACGCCGTTGAAAGTATGGGGCTCTTGTCTGCCACTCCAGTTGAACGTGTCAGCCATCGCTCCTACGCGGTTGGCCAATTGGTCGGGACTGACAGCAGCCTAGCACCCCTCCATACAAAGCACTACAAAGTACTCGTCTACAGGTTTCAAAGCGATTGGATTGTTCACACATCCGGCATTATGACGCAATTTGCAAAATCCGGCCTACCTGAAACCAAATTCGGTGGCTTCCTTTAAGTGACAGACTCCACCTCGTCTAGGTACTGTACCCTCACTGCAACCATAACGCACGGCAGTCATTGCAGGCATTATATACAAACAAATTTAGGACACGACTATTCTATCCGAAATCTAGGTGCGGTAAAGCAGTTGGCCAGGTAGTCTTGCATTCCTGACAGTGGCCCCGGTATTCGGACTAGACGATTAGGGTAAGTTGCCATAATACTCTAAACCCTCCATGCACACGTCGACTTACGCTTGACGCACTCTTATGTACCACAATCTCAGAACCATCCCGCATCCCCCACTCAGCCTCGTCACAACGAACAATGCATTCATCACTTGTACCAAAACCTTCTAGACTATCATTACTCCCCAGCCTCGGCCCGCGGAAGTTACTAAGTCTTTCCCACGCCCGCATCGTCCGAGCATCAGTGTCAACGCGGCCCTCCATCCACGCGTCTCGGCCTTCGAGAAGCCTTCATCTGCCCACCCGCCACCTCACCAGCACCTCCACGGTAAGAATGAGCAGCACAAGCCCACAGCCTCGCTTTTCAACCGGATCAGATGCTGCCGCGGTGGAGGCGGCGCTAGCCCCGCTCCTAACCAGCAACGGCGGGCGGTGGGTGCTGGTCGCAGACGGCGAGGCGCTTGAGCGGACGTTCAAGTTCAAGACCTTCGCCAAGACGTGGGTGAGTCTGGATTATCTATGCGTTAACCTCTAGTTTGCCGCATCAGGCAGATCAAATATTTACTTTGGGAACGTGCGGCCTGCAGGACTTCATGACAGCCGTGTCGCTGCAGTGTAAACTCAAAAACCACCACCCGGAATGGTCCAACGTAAGTTCCCACCCAGAGGCAAAACCGAACCAAACCACCGCGCGGTCGTGGCGTGAGAACCCTCAGCTGAGCTTACCCATCCGCTTGCCTAGGTCTTCAACACAACCTTCATCCGCTGGACAACCCACCATCCTAAAGGCCTCTCCTTTAAAGACGCCGAGCTTGCCTCGATATGCGACTCGCTCGCGAAGGATTTTGGCGAGGTAATCGAGGAGCAGCAGCAGCCACAACAGGAACAACAAGGCCAGGCATGTCAGTTGCCCGGCCTTGTGGACAGGGCCACTGGTTCGGCAGGAGATTGCTGCGTCCCCCGAAAAAGGTAACATGGGCAGACACCTATTCAAGATCCATCAACTGCCATAGACTGTATAGATAGGTTCATATCTCTTGTTTCTTCTCAAATATTAATTATAATCCGTGTAAAGTAATGCCTCCGTATGTACAACGGGAAGGAGGAGTGATGTTATGCAATTAGCAATTATAGACTGCCCGACCAATGCCCGTCATAATGCAGCGCAGGAGTCCCAAGGTGCTTTGTGTTCGTGTCTTCTTCATCACGGACGTTATATCTTTCTTCCACTTCGCTTCTTTCCCAGAGTAGGCATCATGCCTTCTGACACTTCTGAACCGCGTTTCCTTAAATTCTAGGCCCCTCATATACACAGCAGCTCTTCCGTCCCCAGGGAGAGGCTCTATAATCAAGAGCCGGCTGCCATGTTTAGTGCGCCGGGGGCTTCACATTTACTGAGCCTTCTTGGCTCGGATCTCGGCCAACTTCCTCTCGCGGCGCTTCTTGCTGGCCGCCTCACCAGCCTCGGTATCGAGACAGTAGTCCCACCACCTGAAGCTCGAGGCATAGTTGCCAATGAAGCGCTCGTGGTGTAGGTCGTGGTGGTCGGCACCAGCCCAGAAGGGCAGGATGTGCCGCAGGCTCCAGGGGAAGTCGTAGCCGCTGTGAGCATCAATGGCTTGGAAAAGGCGGAGGATGATCCACAGGTACATGGTCATCAGGTGCAACTCGCCCGTGATCGAGACCCAGATAATAGGAGATCCGACAATGCCGAAACCGAGGAGCATGACTTCGATCGGGGAAGCGTACTCGGCAGCGAGGCCAAACGGCGCGCTATACGTGTGGTGTAGCTTGTGGATGTTCTTGTAGAGCGGGCCGTAGTGCAGCGCGCGGTGGAACCAGTAGTGCCAGGCGTCCTCCATTATGAAGAAGATGGTGATCTGCATCGCCATCTTCCAGAGGGGCGGAAATGGGACACCGTAGTCCATGCCGAAATAGGTCGCTATGGGGTGGAACAGCCAGATCTGGGGGAGCTCTACCGTGCAGTGGCTGAGTAGGACGAGGGCGGCACACTCCCACTGCTCTTTCCATGTGGGCACCTTGGTCTAAGGAACGAGTTAGTTGCGTTGTGGGAGATTGGTGTACTAGGGGCCGCACTGACGTTTTGAAGTTTGTATTTGTTGAAGTACGGGATCGCGTCGATGATGATCCACGGGAGCGACCTGCCGAAGTAGACAAGTTCGTGCATGACGAAACTCATGATGCCCGTCGCAATCGTGTCATTCTGCATCCAGAGGTACCAAGACTGCATTCCGAGTTAGAATGATTGCTGACGGGACAGCAAGGTGGGTGCGCCTACCGCCCAGAGGCGTTCAGCCAGGTTCAGGTGGACATTGTACTTGGAGACCTCCTCAAAGACGGTCGTGTAGGTAGCGGTCGAGCCGAGACCAGCAATGGTCGCGTTGCTGGATTTTCTGGGTCAGTTTCGACGAGTCACCTAAACGCGCGGTGGCGACCTTACAGAACTCCAGATGCCATCTTGGGCGAGTCGATGTGGAGGATGCGCGACAGGCGGCGCTGGCAGAGGAGAGGAGAAAGCTACCTCAACAACGCCGATGGAGGCCAAAGACGGGACAGACCGATAGGAAGAAGGGAAAAGAGACCGTATCACAAGGTCAATGCCCCGTTGCGATCAAATAGTGAGTGAGGAAGAGCATAAAAAAAGGGTCAGGGATGGAATGGATTTTATCTTTTGGAAGGACGGCAGCAATCTTAAGTCCCACTCGGCCAATCGCACCAGCATCGGCCCACACTTGAGTGCCCCTTTCCGTCTCCCGAAGCTGCTATGTGGGGCGAAGGTGTGTCAATCATTGGCTGCCAGAGATCAGTCGAACGGGTGCGCCAAGCTCCCATTCCCTGTGCCTGCCAAGCTTGAAACATTCGTTACGTACATGCGAACGCGATGCTCGAGGCTTCTTTGCTTGATACAGCGTGCCATTGATTGCAAATTTCGAAGATACGTGTGGTTCAAATAAGGCGCTGGCGTTCATAGTGAGTTGAATCTAGCCAGGTATTCTTTGACCCACTGCGGCCTGTTGGTTCCGGTTAGCAGTCATACACAATAGTTCGTCAAAGAGGGCTGTCGGTTGACTATGCACGTAAGCGGTCAGCAGCTCTTTTCGTGGCGCTTCTGTCTGTCTACTGGGGCCCTTGAGAGACTGGGCGGAAGTTGCCTACGGCGTACATTACGAAACCAATTCCCTAGTTTCAAAGCTAGATCAACCAATCGATCCCATCAATCCGATATCATGTGGTGTATTTTCCTCCCCGAGGTTTATCTTGGCTTCCCCGAGTAATTCGCTCTTTTTTTTTTTTTTTTTTTTTTTTTTTTTTTTTCCGGTTTTTGTGAGGCGGCCCGACAGGGACTCGACTCGGTTCCGCTTGAAGCCGAACGGCATGACCTCATTTGGATCTGTCGATAGCCCACAACCAGACCAGCACGCTAGTTACAGCTTCCGCCAACTGCCATTCTAACCAAACGACGGGAATCTCCCTGGTCACAAAACCAACCCCACTGTGGATTCCGCCCAGCCGCATTCCCCCCCCGGAATCCTTCATATCCGAACACAACTGGATGGGCTGATCAGTCCATCAGCTGAGTTAGAGTTCGTAACTCTGGTCGCAACTTGCCACCTTTACGCGTCCTTCCAGGGCTGGAATCGCGGCAAATCTGCGGCAAGAAAGGCTCACAACAGGCCCCTTGCAGCTCACGGCAGCGCTGCACAGCCCTGCGCTTGGCTCCGGGTTGTGCCGAACCTCGTTTGAAGTAACACAATGTCTATCGTAGCCGAGTCAGTATTCTTCCCCAGAGCTGCCCGCTTCGAAAACATGCAATATTAACCTTAATCTCTCCTATCACAGTCAAGTCCGGCGTCTAGATGCACGAATTGACCGCGTCTCCTTGGTGCCTTTGACACTGGGCGCGGACCACGATGGCGAGCTGCGGAACGTCGACGACGTCACAGCGTCTGCGCTGTCTTCACCCCGCGTCGATGAACTTCTTCATATCGTGAAAGCTCTGTCGTCCGGGTTAACATCAGGGTCCTGCCTGTCGTCGTCCCGGATCCAGAGCTTGCTTGTGCAATCCGGTTTGACAGGAGAGCCCCCATCACTCGAGCTGCTCGAGGCCAAGAGTCAGTATGAGTTGGACGTCGAATGGCTCCTGGTAGGCAAAGCGACCGTGCAAACATACGGACTCCTAATGGGCACCCTCCTTGATCAGATTATCCCGTTGAGCGATGACATCTGGTACTGGGACGAGGTCTTAAGCTCATACCCGTCCAGTTTCCTCTACACCATGCAAACGTCGCCGTTGCGCATGTGGAATTGGACCCGGGAAATCTATGTCGAGAGTGTAGATCGATTTAAACGTTTGCACCGGGACCAATTTTCGCCGCAGGTGTCAGACGCCGAGGAACTTGCGTCTACACAGCACGATGGGGTCGGTGAGGGCCATAAAGCAAAGGGGTCAGCATCCCTCCACTCCCAGCTGTCGAAGCATTGGCGTCAGTTTTACCACATAGTGAAACAAAGCGTCGCAGAGAGGTCCATCACGGATATTCAGCGCAAGATCCTCTCCCGTGTGGACATCGGCCGTTCCGAGGCCCGCCACAAGCAGGCCCAGCTGCGGAAACTCCGGGAGATGACAGCCACCGGATTAGGGGTGCTGTTGGGCGAGGGTCTCAACTTCGGTCTTTCCGACGAGACACAAAACGAAGAGTGGAAAGGCATGCTAGAGCGAAGCGTTGCTCTCATGGATATGATCCTGCGTGCCGTCCTGGCCTTGGACATCAGCGTCTCCGAGTTTGAGGATAAAGTCTTCACTGGCGTTGAAGAGGACCCCGAGCTCTCCATTCATACCGAAGATTCCAATCCGGCCGAGAGACCGGCTGTCCTCGCGCGTCGGCTTCTTGCGCTTCTCCAAGACGGACTCCCGGATCATCGCATCGCCATGGCAGGACTCGCCGGTAAGAACGGACGACCGTCGAGGCTCGTCAGGTACTGGCTTCCGGCAGCGGCTCTACTTGTTTCATCGTCTACGATTCTCCGCATACTGGTGAATAGGCGGAATGACATCATTAGCTGGATTCGAGACTTTGGTCACACGGCACACGACTTTTGGTTCAACTGGGTGGTTGAGCCCGTACGCAAGGTTATCGGGACGATACGGCACGACACCAACAGCGAGATTGCTATCATGAGCCGAGATAGCCTGAAGGCGGATCGGGAGAGCTTGGAGCGAATGGTGGTAGAGTTCGCAATGGACAACCCCGCCGTCGCCGTCGGAAACCCGTCCATCACGGAAAGCGAGATTGCCGAGATCCGAGCAAAGGTTAAGGAGGGAGATGTGACGCCGGTGCTCAAAGCATATGAGAAAGACATGCGGAAGCCCGTTGTCGGTGCTATTAAGGGGGATCTGGTCCGGTCGTTGCTGATCCAGGTGCAAAAAACAAAAGTCGACCTCGAGGTAGCCATAAGCGGCATCGACGCGCTGCTGAAGAGCCAGGAGCTAGTCTTTGGTTTTGTCGGGTTGACGCCTGGTGTTCTTGGTGAGTTTCTCTCGTCAGACCCTGTCCAGCATTTACTAACACGTTGATTAGTCACGATCGGCCTTTTCCAATACTTCAGAACCTTCTTTGGCAGCCGCAAGGGGATCCGCCGCGGCCGGCAAGTCAGGCGGAGTGTGCGAGTGCTGCGCAAGATTGACCGGATTCTGTCTGACGCGACCACCTCGCAAAACAACATCATCTCTTACCGCGACCACGGCTTGCTAGTCTGCGAGGTTCATGTGCTGCGGGGCCTGGCGCACGGTGTCCTCCCGGGGGACGTTGAAAAGGAGTTTATCGAGGACCTCGATGAGCTGGCCAATCTAAAGGGCATCCAAGTGCAAATGAAAGCGCTTGAACGAATCCGCTGGGCGTACGCCGAGTGGCTGGGCAGGATGAGGTAGTGAGATGGTAGAAGCGATAAGCGTATAGAATGTGCGGTGTGT
Organism: Madurella mycetomatis; assembly: GCA_022530565.1. Taxonomy (NCBI): domain Eukaryota; kingdom Fungi; phylum Ascomycota; class Sordariomycetes; order Sordariales; genus Madurella; species Madurella mycetomatis. Next base: position 3,672,644 of record JAJTVB010000003.1, on the reverse strand, counting down.
TTACGGTGTTGATTAAAGTATCAAGGGGCAGCGTTTAGGCAGCATTACATAAAAGGTGCATGTGGATGTTGGGGACTGGCCGGGCGGGATTGAAAGGAACGGCGTACCGTACATGATCCAGGAATGTGTTATGAGAGAATGGTTCATGATAGATATTATATAGACTGTGTACTGTGCCTAGACGGAGGGTTTGGTTCTGAGACAGCTCAAGCTCCTCAGACAGCGGTGGGGCATCGACTTTATGCTCTATTCTCCATCCTCGATTCTGGCTCCTTCTGTCCATTAGGCTTATCATCCCTGCAGTAAATACAGGAAGTTCTAGCACCGTCTCCGTCAGGGCACCTCGGGCCCTTCTGATGCGCTGTCTTCACGGGCCGGGTCGTGGCCTCCCTAGGGCACGCTGTGGCGCGCGGCTTGGTGGGGCATTTCTGACGATGAGCGAGCCCCTGAACGAGTTGCGTTGCCGGGGCCAAGTGCGCCACTTCAGCGTCTCGTCCAACCCGCTGGCATGCCAAGACTCGGCGACGTTTCCCTTCCGCATTCTATGTTGAGGCTCACCTCCTTGTCTAACTTTTCGAGGTTTGGTAAATGCCAACCGCTCTGCTCCGGATTAACGCTTTGATCATTCGAGCTTGCGCTTTATTCCTCCTCTGACATTCCTGTGTCGGCAACGGTAGAGCGAACATTGCGGCTGCGAAACGGAGCAGCGCGCTGCTGCGAATTAATAGCGACCCCGGGGGTCTTGGGAAGCAACCAGCTCCTTGGTTCCATCCAGGCTTCCCGTCCGTCTCCTCTAGCAGGTGCGTCAGCCCGCGGCGATCTCACTCGGTCCCTGTCGTCCACCAACCCTTGCCTGGTCTGTTGATGCCCGTTTGCCTGGTTCTCTCATCAGATCAAGCTCGGCTGCCTACACTGCTCTGCCCTTTCCGGTTTCTTGCAGCCTGTCGCCCAGCCATTGTTCATCACGCCAGCTGTCTAGTTGAAGACCTCGCGCCGTCAAGACGGGAACACTGACGTGCGCCGCTTTCCTCCACAGCCCTGCTCTGCTGCATCCCGGAGTTGCAGGTCTTTCGAACCAGCTGCCGCCTTTTCGCTGTCTATCGCGGCAGGCACGCCCATACATACAAAGTCCTCTTTGGCTTCGAACTTCATCCCGCCGTTCAAGAGCCGCCACCGTCTTTTATATTCGAAGCGAGCCCGATCCGAAATCGTGCGGTGTTGCCGCCCTCACACATCCACCATGTCGTCGGGTAACAGGAACTACGATTTCTTGGTAATTCCGCCCTCAGCGCTGCGTCTCAGGCATTACACCACTGCCGCCTCCTCCGCGCGGATTGCGCAGTTATACCCCATAACCCACCATCGCTCTCGGGCTCTGCATACATGCTGACGCTGGCCACTTCGGATAATGAACAGATCAAGCTGCTGCTGATTGGGGACTCGGGTGTGGGCAAATCATGCTGCCTGCTGCGCTTCAGCGAGGACTCGTTCACGCCGTCCTTCATCACGACCATCGGCATCGACTTCAAGATCCGAACGATCGAGCTCGACGGTAAGCGCGTGAAGCTACAGATCTGGGACACGGCCGGTCAGGAGCGGTTCCGGACCATCACCACGGCGTATTACAGGGGTGCCATGGGGATCCTGCTGGTCTACGATGTGACGGATGAGAGGTCGTTTAACAGTGCGTTTCCCCCTGTCGCCTCTTTTGCAGAGCTGACGAACTGACCACCCTGTAACAACCGCAGACATCCGGACTTGGTTCGCCAACGTCGAGCAGCACGCAACAGAAGGGGTCAACAAGATCCTCATCGGCAACAAGTGCGACTGGGAAGAGAAGCGGGTCGTGTCGACGGAGCGGGGCCAACAGCTGGCCGACGAGCTGGGGATCCCGTTCCTTGAGGTGTCGGCCAAGACGAATACCAACATTGACCAGGCTTTCTACAGCCTCGCGGCCGACATCAAGAAGCGCATCATCGACACGTCCAAGTCCGAGCAAGGCAGCGCCGGGCAGACGGGGGTCAACGTCGGCGAGAAGGGCGGGGACGGGGCTAGTGGGAAGTGCTGTTAAACGCTGTGCGGGCGGTGGGGAGAGAGCTCCGGATGGTACTGTGGCAGGCAAGCAGGCAGGCAACATGGTTGGGATATGGGATGCATGACAGGCGTGGCGTGGCGTGGCATGGCATGGCATGGCATGGCACGGTTGGGACCATTTTATGAACGGACGATGACGAGGTATCAATCGAACGCGGCGCCGTCTTCTTTTTCCCTTTTACCAAGGACCCAAAGTACAAACGCCGGACATGCACGCTACGATCCCGACCATTTTCGACATTCGTCAACGGCCGGCCCACGGAAGTCGACGACACTGCAACTATCATGACCAAAGGAGCAGAGAAAGGGTGGGAACTAAGGAGGAGAAGGCATCGGGTGTCCGACTTGGGACCTCGCGATTTGGAAGAGAACAGATGGGGAGGCTGGCTTGCTTGCCGACTTGCCCGCTCACCATTACTCTTGGGGAGAGAGGTTAGGCAGCGCCTCCGGCATCGCTGCCATCCATCCACCTCTCGGGCTTCTTTGTTGCGTTTTCCATGGTTTTGTTTTGTAGAGGAACGGGGCTAAGGGGCCGGGCAGGCAAGCAAGCGGCTGAGGGCAGACCAAGAGGCACAGAGCAAAGTATCTATCTGGTCACGGAGTTTGGGTTTTTCGTTTGGTCCTGATCTCAGTACTTAATACATTAACTTCGTTGAGTTTGCGCTGTGATTGGTACTTGTGTAAGGTTCATGATAGGCTTGGTGATCGGGATTGGATAGTGGCCCGGGTTCTGGATATGGTAGAGCTGTCGCGGGTACGGTTTACCACCAGGGCTTTTGAGCTGAAGATACCTTTCGCAGAGAGGTAGAGAGGTGTTGAGGAAGGAGGCCAACGGCTAAGGGGTAGATCCTAGTGTTCTGTGAAACGTACCATGTCTAGGTCAATTATACATATAAAGTTGGGTACCGTGGTCGTCAAGACCCCCGCACCGTGGGCTTCTATTCCACCATTAATGGTACTGTAAGCTTCACGATGGCTCAGAAATAGAGAAACCCACCCCGTCAATCCGTTTAACTACACTTATTCTCGTGGTTAATCCCCTAATGCAGGCGCAGGATACCTTGGGCCTTGGATTTGGATAAGAGTAAAAGCAGCCAATTTGTGGGCCCCTTCTAAACCGCTGAATTGGGGGGTTCTTGCTCAGCCCACCTCCCTCACTCACCGGGCTGAGTCAAACGGGGGGGCCCCTTCTCCGTTGACCGTCGCAAAGGACAAAACACTTGCATGCAAATAAATTCCGAGGAATTCGATTACGAGGCCGACACAGGCAATTTCCGCAGAGTTTCACTTTTGGGGCGCTGGTTGGAATACCGAAACATGGCCGGCTCATCACCCCCCGGAGACTGCTCCACCATTGCAGAATGGCGTGCCCAAGCAGATGCCATGAAGGCGGCCGTTTCCAGTTTACCCGCCATCGAGGACCTTGAGGGCGCGGTTGACGCTGACTGGGAGGACGACGAGGTCGACCGCATTTACAAGCCCCGAGACGGGCCGCGCGATATCTGGGACTTTATTTCAGAGGACGAGCTGGATGAGATCGACTTTGACAGCGGTGATCTGTTTGACGGCATTGAAGGTGACGGTAGCGGCGCATTTGATCTTGCCTGGCTGGCGTCAAAATGTGCCGAGGTCTCATCACGGAGGTCCGGCCTTGCCTCCGGGGCTCTGCAAGACCAGATCATGGACATTCTGGGTGCCAGCAGACCCGAGGGCGAGCTCCAGTCGTTACTGACGGACCTGGTGGGATTCGACGACATCGACTTCATCATCGACCTAGTCTCCCATCGGTCCGAGATTGTCGCTGCCATGGCCTCGGACCACCTTCGGGATGAGCGGACGGGCCAGACGCCGAGGCTGTTGACGAAATCACAGCGGCAGGAGGCCCTCAGGCGCGAGGATCTCGAACACAAGGCCGCCCCTCTGGCTGCCGCCCGCGAGAAAGAGGAGGATTATCCCCACGTGTACAAGACGTACAGCGCCGGCAACACCCTGAGCCATACTGGGGCCAAGTACAAGTTACCAGTCGGAAGCCAGAGGATGGAATTTGAAAAGTATGAAGAGTATTTGGTCCCTGCCAGCAAAGCGGGAACCCTCTGGCCAGGCCAGAAGCTGGTGAAAATCGCCGACATGGACGGGCTGTGCCGGAGAACGTTTAAGGGGTACAAGACCCTGAACCGCATGCAGAGTCTGGTGTATCCGGTGGCCTACACGACGAGCGAGAACATGCTCATCTGCGCCCCGACAGGTGCTGGTAAAACAGACGCGGCCATGTTGACCATCCTGCACACTGTCGGCCAGTATCTCACACCCAGCCCCTTCGACAACCATGCGGCCACCGACTTTGCCGTCCAGGCCGAGGACTTCAAGATCGTCTACGTCGCTCCAATGAAAGCACTCGCGGCCGAGATCACCGAGAAGCTCGGCAAGCGGCTCGCCTGGCTTGGCCTGCGCTGCCGCGAGTACACGGGCGACATGCACCTGACCAAGTCTGAGATTGTCCAGACCCAGATCATCGTGACGACGCCCGAGAAATGGGACGTCGTGACGCGCAAGGGGACCGGAGACACGGAGCTGGTGCAGAAGGTGCGGCTCCTCATCATCGACGAGGTGCATATGCTTCATGACGAGAGAGGTGCCGTGTTGGAATCGCTGGTGGCCAGGACGCAGCGGCAGGTGGAAAGCACCCAGTCCATGATTCGGATCGTCGGCCTCAGTGCTACACTCCCCAACTACGTCGATGTGGCAGAGTTCTTGCGCGTCAACAAGCGAGCCGGTCTGTTCTACTTTGATGCTTCCTTCAGGCCCGTGCCGCTTGAGCAGCACTTCATTGGTGTCAAGGGGAAGCCAAACAGCAAGCAGTCCCGAGACAACCTCGATCAGGTAGCCTTTGAGAAGGTGCGGGAGATGCTTGAGCGGGATCACCAGGTCATGGTCTTTGTCCATTCGAGGAGGGACACGCAGGCGGCTGCCAAGATGCTCTACGAGAAAGCCACGGATGAGGCTTGTGTCGGACTCTTCGACCCTACTGGGCACCAGAAGTACGAGTCGGCCATGAGGGACGTCAAGACTAGCAAGGCGCGGGAGATCCGCGATCTTGTGCCCAAGGGCTTGGGCATCCACCATGCAGGCATGGCTCGCTCAGACAGGAATCTCATGGAGCGCCTATTTTCCGACGGCGTGATCAAGGTGCTCTGCTGCACGGCCACTCTAGCCTGGGGCGTCAACTTGCCTGCCGCCGCCGTCGTCATCAAGGGCACCCAGGTATACAGCGCTCAGGACGGCAAATTTGTCGACCTTGGCATCCTCGACGTCCTGCAGATCTTTGGTCGCGCCGGCCGTCCGCAGTTTGAGGATGTCGGTATTGGCATGATTTGTACCACCCACGACAAACTCGCACACTACTTGACGGCCGTGACGGACCAACTGCCTATCGAATCCAGATTCTCCGCCAAGCTCGTCGACAACTTGAACGCCGAGATTTCTTTGGGGACTGTCAACTCGATATCCGATGCCGTGACATGGATTGGCTACTCCTACCTCTTTGTCCGCATGAAGAGGAACCCGATGGCGTATGGCATCGAGTGGTCAGAGTTCAAAGACGATCGCGCCCTGGTCGAGAGGCGACGCAAACTAGCGATTCAGGCTGCAAGGACGCTTCAGCAAAGCCAGATGATCATATACAATGAATCCACCGAGGAACTGCGCCCCAAGGATATCGGCCGAATCGCCAGCCAGTACTATATCCAGCACACCAGCATACAAATTTTCAACTCTCTTATGAGGCCCGACGCTTCCGAGAAGGACATACTGATGATGATTGCTATGAGTGGGGAGTTCGACAATATCCAATCGAGGAATAACGAGGCCAACGAGCTGGCAGCGATGAGAGCCAATAAACACTTCGTGCCGTATGAGGTCACCAGCGGTATTGATCAGCCGCAGGCAAAGACCAATATCCTGCTCCAAGCGTACATCTCGAGAGCACAGCCGGACGATTTTGCGCTAACAAACGACCTGAACTATGTTGCCCAGCAGGCTGGACGCATCTGCCGGGCTCTGTTCATGATCTCGCTCAACAGGCGGTGGGGCTACCAGTGCCTCGTCCTCCTGACCCTGGCCAAGTCAATCGAGAAGCGCATCTGGGCCTTCCAGCACGCCTTCCACCAGTTCGACCTCCCCAAGCCCGTGTTGAACAACCTGGACACAAAAGAAGCGCTGTCGATTGAAGCCATGAAGGAGATGGAGCCTGCGGAGATTGGAAATCTGGTCAACAACTTCCGCATGGGTGGCAAGATCTCGAAACTACTTGAAAACTTCCCTACGTTGAGTATTGAGGCGGAAATCGCGCCTCTAAACCGCGATGTGCTGAGGATTAAACTATACGTCACTCCCGACTTCCGCTGGAACGACTACCTCCATGGGACCTCCGAATCGTATTATATCTGGGTTGAGAATTCGGAAACGTCGGAGATCTACCACCACGAGTTCTTCATCCTCAACAGACGGAAATTGCACGATGACCACGAGCTCAACTTCACAATACCGCTTTCCGACCCGCTTCCAAACCAGATATACGTGAGAGCTGTATCCGACCGTTGGCTCGGTGCCGAGACAGTGACTCCTGTGTCGTTCCAGCATCTCATTCGACCAGACACGGAGAGCGTCTACACGGACCTCTTGAATCTACAGCCCTTGCCCATCTCGGCCCTCAAGAATTCGGTGCTGGAAGATATCTATGCGCAGCGTTTCCAGTTCTTCAACCCAATGCAGACCCAGCTCTTTCACACGCTGTATCACAGACCGGTCAACGTCCTCCTCGGCTCACCCACTGGGAGTGGCAAGACCGTTGCCGCCGAACTGGCCATGTGGTGGGCGTTCCGAGAGCGCCCTGGCTCCAAGGTGGTGTATATTGCGCCCATGAAGGCACTGGTGCGCGAGCGTGTCAAGGATTGGGGGAACCGTCTTGCTAAACCATTGGGTATGAGGCTCGTCGAGCTGACCGGAGACAACACCCCAGACACCCGGACGATCCAAGACGCCGACATCATCATCACGACGCCCGAAAAGTGGGATGGTATCTCTCGGAGCTGGCAGACGAGAGACTATGTCCGGAAGGTCAGCCTAGTCATCATCGACGAGATCCATCTCCTCGCGGGAGACCGTGGCCCTATTCTGGAAATTATTGTCTCTCGTATGAATTACATTGCTGCGTCTACTAAGAATGCTGTCCGACTTTTGGGCATGTCGACGGCATGCGCGAATGCGACAGACTTGGGCAACTGGCTTGGCGTCAAGGACGAGGGCTTGTTCAACTTCCGGCACTCGGTACGTCCTGTGCCGCTGGAGCTTTACATCGACGGCTTTCCGGAGGTCAGGGGCTTCTGCCCGCTGATGCAGTCGATGAATCGGCCAACGTTCCTGGCGATATTAAACCACAGCCCTGACAAGCCAGTCATCGTGTTCGTACCGTCCCGTCGCCAAACCCGGCTGACGGCCAAGGACCTCATCAATCTCTGCGGCATGGAAGATAACCCTAGGCGGTTCCTCAACATGGACGAGGAAGATTTGCAGCTGAACCTCTCACGAGTCAAAGATGAGGCTCTCAAAGAGGCCATCAGCTTCGGGATTGGTCTACATCACGCTGGTCTGGTCGAATCGGACAGACAGCTTGCTGAGGAGCTCTTCCTGAACAACAAGATCCAGATCCTCATAGCTACCAGCACGCTCGCGTGGGGTGTCAACCTGCCGGCGCACCTCGTTGTCGTCAAAGGCACGCAGTTCTACGACGCTAAGATTGAGGCGTACAAGGACATGGACTTGACCGACGTGTTGCAGATGCTGGGCCGCGCGGGCCGCCCGCAGTTTGACAACTCCGGCGTCGCCCGCATCTTCACCCAAGCTTCCAAGAAGGACTTTTACAAGCACTTCCTGCACACGGGATTCCCGGTCGAATCCTCCCTTCATACCGTTCTTGACAACCATTTGTGCGCCGAGATCTGCGCCGAAACCATAGTCACAAAACAAGACGCGCTCGACTACCTAACATGGACCTTTTTCTTCCGCCGCCTGCACAAGAACCCGTCTTATTATGGCCTTGAGATCTTGGCCGAAGACCATAACTCGACCACGGCCCAACAACTAGCCAACGAGTTCATGATCGCTATGGTCGACGCCTCGCTCGCTGAACTCGACGAGTCCAAATGCGTCGAAGTCTTCCCGAACGGCGACGTCGACCCAACCCCGCTAGGCAAAATCATGAGCTACTACTATCTGTCTCACAAAACCATCCGGCACCTCGTCCGCAAAGCCAAACCGCAAGCCTCGTTCCTCGACGTCCTGTCGTGGATGTGCCGCGCTACTGAGTATGACGAGCTCCCCGTGCGGCACAACGAGGACCTCATCAACGCGGAGCTCTCGCGCAATCTCGCGTTCTCGGGCACCTCGTTCGGCCTGCCCATGTGGGACCCGCATGTCAAGGCCTTCCTCCTCCTGCAGGCGCACATGTCGAGGCTCCCGCTGCCCATCACTGACTACGTAGGCGACCAGACGAGCGTCTTGGATCAGGCCATCCGCATCATCCAGGCGAGCATCGACGTCATGGCCGAGCTGGGCCACCTCAGCAGCCTCCTGGAGTTCGTCAAACTCCTCCAGTGCGTCAAGTCGGCCCGCTGGCCGGACGAGAACCCCGCCTCAATCCTCCCCGGCGTGGATGGGCAGACCGCCGGCGGCGACAACAGCAAGAAAACACCGCTTCAGGACATCGCCAAACTTAGCACCAGCCCCCCCAAGCTCCAGTCCCTCGCCCGCGAACTAGGCGCGCCGTCCTCGCAGACGGCACGCTTCGTTAAGGCCGCCGCCTCCCTCCCCAACGTCCAAGTCGCCGTCGACGACCTCCGCACCGGCTCGCTCACGGTCCAGCTGAGGCGCCTCAACCCGCTGGCCGAGCGCGAGGCGCGCATGTATGCGCCCCGCTTCCCCAAGCCGCAGACGGAGGGGTGGTTTGTGGTGGTGAGCGACATTGAGAGGGATGAGGTGCTTGCTGTCAAGAGGGTCGGGTGGACGGGTGGCGGTGGGGTTGGGAGCAGGCACGGGAATAGCAAGGCCGGGTTGGAGGTCGGCGAGAGGGTCGCTGCGCGGGCGGTGATCAAGGTGCCCGAGGCGGAGGAAGAGGAGGGGAGGAAGGTGGATGTGTTGGTGCTGAGCGATGGGTATGTGGGGATGGAGTGGCGGGTTGAGGGGGTGCGGTTGCCGGGACGGTCCAGGGTGGCGACAGGGCTGGAGAAGGGTGGTGAGAAGGGGAAGGCGAAGGAGGGATCTAGTTCTACTGGCGGAGGGGAGAGGGCGTAGCGGGTTGGATGGACCCAGCTTGCACGTGCCTAAATAAAATAAAATGCTGGTGTTGTTAAATAGCTACCTAGGCGTGGCCGTCTCACTTCACAGAGTGTATAGCTAAGGTAATGCTGGGACTGTGCTTGAACTTGGAAGAGCTTAAGGTTTCGAATTGCCGTCCTTTCCCCGCTAAAACTAAACTTGGAACAACTTGCGTCCAGGCCCTGGGCGGTTGGGTGAAATTTCCTCGTGCGAGTCTGCTAAGAATCTTCTCACTCGCACGCATCTTTGCCACGAGCCGAGCCTTCTGCGCTTGCTGGGAATTGCTATGGCCAGTCTCGCAAAGGGGAGCCCCGGCGTCGTCCCCTCCCTTCGAGCAGGATCTAGCCAGAAGAGGGAGGGGGAGGAATAAGCTTGCCCAGGGGGGCGGGTGACTACACGGTTCACCGGGCAGAGGAGATACTGAACCAACCGCGGGCGATGCGCTAGGCGCCGACCATAAATCGGAAGCGGTAGAAGTTCCCTCCCGGCCGGCAATCTCTGTCGCAGCGGTGGCATTGACTGATGACGGCGTTGAGAATCTAGCCCACGAGGAAGGGTTAGAGTCCATCCCACGTCGAGCGAGATATCTAATCCAGAAACATCCCTCTTCACTTCCCCGAACCGAGGTACTTCTCCAACCGGCCGTCGCCAAACAACTCTTCCCGCACCCTCGCCGCCCGCCGCTTCTCCTCCATCGCCATCTTCCTGACTTTCCTGGCGTCTAACAGCTGCTCCTTCTTCTTGGGCGGCGACAGGCCCTTGGGGATGTGCATCCCGACGCCCAGGTTGTCATCTTTGACCTTGGCCTTGACGGGGAACTGGATGCCCTGCTGCTCTGCGCCCAGACCTTTTCGCGCGTCTGGGTCCCAGCCGTGGGTCGCGAGGTAGGAGAGGCCCATGCGCCTGCGGTCCAGTGCCGAAGGGGGGTGTGAGTGCGGAAGGCAGACTTGGTGTGCGAAGGATTGCTCGTGCGGGACAGACTCGGAGGATGTGAGCGGGAGGCTGCAGAGGGGACATATTTGGGAGGGTCCTCCATCTCGAGAGACAGGACTGCTGCTGCTGCTGCTGCTGCTCTTGGTCTTCACGGGTGGTGGGGTAGTGGGCTTCATTTTGGCATCCTCCGAGAGGACCATGCTGAGGTAGATGTCGGCTATATTATGCTGAGGCTTGGCCGTGGGAGTGTCCGAGACGGATTTGAGTTGGCCTCCTGTGTCAGAAGCGGGAACAAATGCGATGGCTTTCTTGTGCAGCCCGCTTCCAAACGGACGTTTGCGCTGGAGGGGAATGTCGTCGTAGTCATCATCCTTGCTGTGGTCTTTCGGCGAGCTCATTGCCAATGGCTGGTCTTTTTACCCTTTTACTTCCGGAGCGAGAGGCATAGGATCCTTGTCGGAAATCCGGCGCTGTCTTATACCTCCTTCGGATCCTTGGTTACAAATCCACGAGATGTTGGGATCGAGGTGACGGCAATTTCCACAGTAGTGGCAAACCCAGAAAGCTTAGATGTACTGTACAGTACAGTACCTGTTACTATGAATTCCACCAGCGAGCTGGTCCCACTGGCAATATAGCCCTTGTCTCTGCCAAGCAGCGGCCCCACAATTGATTCAGGGGCCCAGGAAGCCCGACGACGTCAGTGCTCTGAGCCTGGAACCCGTGTCAATCGTAGCTTTATCGGGCTTATTAAATTTCGATTGCATTTCCAGCAAACCCCGAACCTCCAGTCAGATCAGACCGACGCTCCTCGTCCAACACCACCGCCGACTCGAGAAATGCCCCGATAATAGCGCTGTGAAGATGCCCCTTCCGTTCCTAGCCAGTATCTTCTTCGATGGCTTGCCGCCGTGGTTTCCCGAACCGTGGCGCCTCGCCAAATACACCACGGCCGCTGGCGCAGTAGCCCTCACGAAATGGTACACATCCGGCCGGAGCAACCCCTCGGAGCGCAACCTACACGGCCGTGTCGTGCTCATCACGGGCGGCACCTCTGGGATTGGCGCAGCGACTGCTGTTGAGCTCGCTCAGCGGGGCGCTCAGATCGTCCTCCTCACCCGCCAACCCCCTTCAGACCCCTTTCTCATCGAGTACGTCGACGACCTACGCAAGCGCACAAACAACCAGCTCATCTACGCCGAGCAAGTCAATCTGTCTTCTCTGTACAGCATCCGGCAATTCGCCACCAAATGGATCGACAACGCTCCCCCGCGACGACTAGACATGATAGTGCTCTGCGCAGCGACCCTGACACCCCCTGGCGGGAAGCGCACCGAGACGGCCGAGGGGATCGAGACGACGTGGATGGTGAACTTTCTAGCCAACTTTCACCTGCTGGGAATCCTCAGCCCTGCCATCCGCGCCCAGCCGTTTGACCGCGACGTGCGCATCGTGATACCTACCTGCTCGAGCTACATTGCATCGCCGAAGCTGGACGAGGTCATGAAGGAGGACAAGGACTGGACGCCTGGCAAGGCGTACGCGAGGAGCAAGTTCGCGCTGATGGTGTTTGCCAAGGCATACCAGAAGCATCTAGATGCGTATAAGCGGCCCGATGAGCTGCCTATGAACGCCAGAGTCGTGCTGGTGGATCCCGGGTATGCGCGCACGACGGGCATGACGAGGTGGCTTACCAGGGGGTCGCTTTGGGGACTGTTGTTCTACATGATATTTTACCTGTTCGCGTGGCTGCTCTTGAAGAGCCCCACCATGGCCGCACAGCCGCTGCTCTATGCGGCTATGGAAGGGAGCCTTGGGAGGGGCCCAGGAGGCAGGTTGATCAAGGAATGCATGGAGGTGGACTGCGCGAGGAAGGACGTAGACGATGAAGAGGTGGCTAAGAAGCTTTGGGAGTCAAGCGACAAACTGATTGAGCGGACCGAGAAGGAGCAGGCCGCAAAGAGGGCCAAGGCAAAGAAGCAGCAGGAGAAGAGAGACGAGGAAGCCAAGCAGGCGGCCCAAGTCGAGGAGATCGAGGCGCTCATCGGGACCATCAAGAAGGCCAAAGCCAAAGAGGCACACAACAGAAATGGGAAGAAGGCAAAGAGTACAGGGAGCAAAGCTAGCTAACACTTCGTTCGTTTTTCCGGTCAATCTATTACTTATGGATACAGTACCCATGCATGCTGTTTTCGGCGTGCTCGGTGAGACTCGCCTCACCTGGAGTTGGAAGGGACCCACCAATTGTACTCTTGGCTGGTTTTATGGTAGGTACCTTTTTGGAGTCAACGAGCGGGGCCGCATCGGCACTTCACGTGAAGACGGGACGTCATGGACAGGCGTATATCTATCGGCTTTCAGAATCCTGGGACACTTGCAACATCCAATTGCCAGAGTTGGCATATACCTCACATCCCGTGCACCAATCGCTAGGTCTCCCTCTGTGCGACAAATCAATCATCCAATCCCGACAAACACCAACCCTGCTACTTCTCTCATATCCGTTCCTAGACACTTCAAGGCGAGACGAGCCCATATGGCGGCGACATTATTGCAGCCGCCACCGCCGCCACCGCCAGCGGCAACAGCGGCAACAGCGGCAACGCCAGCGCCGCAAGAGCTCATCGTTCCCTGCCAAGCGATTTGGACACGGCAACATCCCGTTCGCGATTCATCTCACTGCCACCCCGTATTCTTCACGGACAAGCTGCGCCGGCCGCCCTTTACTGTCTTGTCGGGACCGCAATCAAGCCCCGTCGCGCACGGCTATGCGTATCAGGATGCCCCGCGGGGTGTCGAGAAGTCGGCCGGGCCGAGGTTATGAGGTGTACGGATAGACTTTGTCCGGGGAGATGTTGGTAGCGTTAGCCTCTAGACAGTGGTTGTTGTACTATTGATGGTCAAAAACAGTCGGGGCCCTGTGAAGTGCCAATTGCACGAAGGTGCAGTATCGCAGTGTTTTACATGGCAAGATGAAGAGAATCCAAACTTGGGAATGAAAAGGGTAATAAAACACCTTGAACCCGACGAGCGCCCCGCCTCCCTCCCAAGCAATGGCACCTAACCTTAGAATACACCCGAGCCCCCAAGTAAGCCCGGCAAGGGGGGAAAAAACGATATATATATATATATATATAAAAAGCGAATAATAAGGACCCCCTTCAAACGCTATTCTTCACGGATACCACAATCGTCACCAGGATCAGCACCACCACCAACCCTAGCAACCCCATCAGCTTCACATTCTTCCACCACATCCTCCTCTTCAACCCCCGACTCCTGACCCTAAACTCGGACGCGCTGCCCCCGAGCCGATCCGTCTTGTCCACCAGCAAGTCAATCCGCTCCCCGCGCTCTAGCAGGCCCTCAATGTTGCGGGTCATGATGCCGCGCACGTCGTCGATCTCGCGCCGGGCGTTGCCGATGGCGTCGTCCCCCCCGGGGCCGCCGGCCGTGCCGTACTCGACCATGAGGGCGCGCAGCGTGCCGTTGAAGGCGCCCGCGCCGTAGTGGGGCATGTCGGCGAAGTCGGTCGCCTCGGCGGGGTACTGCGCCAGGAAGCGCCGGCGCGCCTCGGCCAGGAAGCCGAACGACACGCGCCGGCTGGCCGCCGTGCTGTCCGCCACCACCAGGTACGTCAGCGCCCCCGCCGTCGGCCGGTCTGCCGGGTACTCGGACGGCGAGGCAGAGATGTAGTGGATGTGGAACGTGCCGTGCGTGTACGTCAGCTTCTGTGGGGACGAGTGCGAGATCTTTGGCAGGATGAGCGAGGCGAGCGAAGACGTGTTGGACGACGCCGACGTGGTGCATTCCGAGAGGATGGTCGTGTTGTGGGCTATGCAGGCGCTGTTTTGGTTGAAGCGGGGTGAGAGGTTAGTGAGGCTGGCTCTCTACCCTTCGTCTTGGGGGCTCGCGAGAGGTTGGGTTGGGGAGGACGCACTAGAGCAGCGGTGTCGCTGGTGTTGATGACGACGCCATCTTGGGCGGGCTTGCACTAAGTGCTATTACCGGGTGGGCTGGTGATCGAAGCGACTGAAATAATGGTGATATTTGGTGTTGCGCTCGGTGGGCGGACGACGATGGGGGAGGGACTGTGACAGGGTCGGTTGACTGGTCGAAAGTGTTGCAGAGTTGAAAGCATTCATTCAAGCGGCTGCATGATGACGGAGCGCCAACTCCCACTCCAGGGTGGCAGTGTGGGGCATAGGAGCATGCCAAGAGTGAGGGTGAACTCCCAGCTGCGCACAGGCCACACAGTATTTTCTTCACAGCTCCGCACTCAGCTAATCACTAGGTAATAACACGCATAGCCGACCAGCCTTTGGTGAGTTAGTTAAGTAGGTAGCTCACTTCGAAGCCAACTTGTTTTAACATTACGGTTGAATTTTTCTGGGGTACGCAATCAAGATACCTCGGTAGGACTCATTTTTCTTTCTCAAAAGGTTTAAATGCTGCATAACGCGGTAGAACTTCCCAGGCAAAGCCCTCATTTCCTGTTAGCTAGGCTGATACGGCACAGATACACATCAGCCGGATGCGCACCCCCTTTCTGCATTTGGTAGGCCCGCTCGCCATTGACATGCTTGACCCCTTGACCCCTTGGCTAGGGTGTAGACGGTCCCACTCGTCGTAGGCCGGTCAAATATCAAACGCCCTAGCTGTAAGCACCAGCGTGATCTTGAGGTCCAGCATGGCCAGCGTCTGGCTAAGGCAGTTCCGTCTACCGTGCTCGAACGGTCTCCAAGCCCCGTTGCGCCATGTATTCCGCCAAGGCTAGGTGGATGATGGACCGCGATGAGGCCCTCTCGTCCTCAGTCCACTCGGCGTAGCGCCCGTTCCGGAAGAGTTACCAGGATCTGCGGCATCGCCGAAAGATGTCCAAAGATAGGGCTCCATGGGGGTATGGGCTGGCGGAGTATCAGAGACTTGACTTTGCCAGACCTAGTTAAAGGGGTTCCTCTGCGTAGGGGAGTGTTATTACCATTCCTATATCACGGAGCTGACGGAAAGTGCTCCTCGCGCAATATCCTTTCAAAAAGACGTACATAAGAGCGCTGGAGCAGCCGACGAGAGAGGAAGTCGCCACTATTTCCCAGTTTCGGGACTGGAGGTTGCTGGAGGCATTCACGCGAGACTGACTGGTAAGACGACGTGGTCAGCGAGGTAGGATGCAAAGATTGAGTACTAGATGTGATTCGACTCTCGCAAGTTTGGCGGCTCCGACTGGAATCAAAGCTGAACGAGAGAGATCCAGGAACATCGGCTTCAACAACCAACAACCGAAGCTGTTGGTTGGGTTCGCTGGCCCGTAATTGCGAATGCAGGTGCGGCTTTGGAATAATACTAAGGGTTTATGAACCGGCACTCCCCTGGTGTGTGCAAAATGGTCGACTTCGGCCGCCCGCATAAGATTACCAACAACTCCTCGTTCCAAGAGCATGAGCCTTGGATGCAGTTTCCGTTTATTGCATGCTAATTTAGTTGTGGGTCCCTATGAGTCGCCGGCCGCTACCCATATTAATCAGCCTGAAGAATCCACACTACGGCATAAGAATAAAGTGTGCTATGCAGCATCGCCATGGTGGTCTGCATTCAAAAAGATGTGTCTATCTGGCAACGAATTAGAGCCTTCACGCCCTTCTCGGCATCCTCGCCATCCAATACAAGTCGAATGTAGCCAAGAGATTGAAATTCACGGAGACAAACACTAGGCCAAAAGTTACGCCAGTGCTCTTCAACTCCTATGCCCATGGTAGCCAGGAACGAGTCTGTCTCTTTTAGCGGACAGTACGTGCAGTTGGCTGTTGCGCTAGTATTCAGGAGACTCCCAAGCGCCGCGCTAGACGAGCTAATATGCTGAGTTATGTATCGATCGCAGGACTGCCCCTCAGGAGAGTCAAAGTGCAAAAGCTCGACGGCAGAGCAGTGTACTTCCTTATGACCCATTCCGGCCGCTGTCATGGCCCCAAGGAAATAGGTGAGCGGCGCGAGACGATAATTACATGAATATCTAGAACCGGACGAGTTGCGACGGCGGGACGAGCACGCCACAAATATCATACGCTAGCGCAATGTTAATGGAATAGGGCGCTAGAGACCTGAACTTTGTGGTTTTAAAAGCGGCTAGTTATAGTCCCTAGCATATAGTCGGGGACGGTGTATAGAGCCGACGACTCTGTATATGGCACTAGCAATAAGAGCACTTTTATATCTTCGCATTGTAGGTAAGGTAGGCTACTAGCTCCTAGCGCGCCTACATCAGGTCCTAACTATACACTGAAATGACGCAGCAACACAGATCTACATCCAGGTACCCATCAGAAACAAGGGCGAGGGCAAAGGTGACAAATATCCAAACAAGACAACGTAGACAAGACAGACAAGACAGACAAGACAGACAAGACAGACAAGACAGACAAGACAGACAAGACAGACAAGACAGACAAGACAGACAAGACAGACCGAGGCAATACCACAACAAATAGGGTTCCTGCGGCCGGACAAAGATCGAAATATGTGCAGATAATGCAGGCAATCATAACCTGAGAAAATAGCTGTAAAAGAGCGGAAGATGAAAAGTGATGATATTTCGTGACGTCTAAACTGTAAAGTCCAATAGCCCAGATGACCCTACTCACTGTAGTATGGTACGAAAGAACAATGGGTACAGTACACTGCAGGATCCATCCGCTGGGTCATCTTCCTGGCACGCGCGTTTCCCCTGTTCAGAGGGCCCTGTCCCCCGGGGCAGTTTCCCCGACTCAATGGCTATAACGATATCGGAATTTACGATTGGTTGCCCTATCGATATAGAAATATTGTTACGGTAGATACGTCGTCGCCGTATGTTTCGAGGGCAGCCCCGGTCAATTGCTATTGTATTGTATCCCAGGGGCGTCTTTGCCAACTCACGGGTTTTGCGGGGTTTGCGCACGGGCCGAACCTCTATACTCTGCCGTCCCCTACGCCAAAGGAATATGCTGAACCCCTGTAGTTGGCTGATAAGATAAGGCGAGGCAAGGCGGCAGAAAAAAAATAAACCACAGGGGTCGATTCGGTCCAAAGAATCGCGGCTGCTCGACCAGAGCATGACAAGGCCCACAAGCACTTTGGCATGCAGAACCAGCATGGTTTCAAAAACCCCGTCGACGCGGTCATGAAATCATTGCTCGGGACCGCCTGGAAACCTCCGAAGAGCGTGGTGCGGGTCACTCGCCGATGGCGCTCGAAGCCAAAGCCAAAGCCAAAGCCGCGGCCGGTGGATAACCCTCCTAGTCACCGGTACCCAAATGTACGTTGTGCCCCCGTCCGTTCCAATCTCCAATAAGGGTCCGCATTCTTACCTATATAATTTTTGCAGCCATCGATCCACGGTCTTCGACAAGACTTCAAAGATGAGGACGGCGTTCGGAGGAGGGTGCCGAGCGCCGGTACCCAGCGGAACTACAGGCTGTTCCAGAATCTCATCGAGATGCGCTTCGGGAACGTGCTTACGGATATGGGCCCCTGGAGCCAGGCCCAGGACGAGTATCGCTCCTTCGGCGTGACCAGCCAGGCTCAGTTGGATCGCGAGACGGCCTTGTTCAAACTAGTCGTGAACAAAGCTTTCCACCTGGCGGCCTTCGAGGGGAAGACGGGGCGCCAGCAGAACCCGCTGTTCTGGAACCTGCGCAATGCCTTCGTCAGGTCCGACTCCTCCGGCCTCGCCCGGGAGATCAAATATGCCTTCCAGACCTTCCTGATGCGCTCGCGCTTCCCCGCAACCGTCGGCCAACTGCACCAGGAGCTCGCCGACCTGCGCTTCCCCTACGAGTGGTACCCCGCTACACGCATGATGCAGCGCACCATACACCTGCACGTCGGACCTACCAACTCGGGAAAGACATACCACGCGCTCAAGGCGCTCGAGAATGCCCGGACCGGCATCTACGCGGGGCCCCTGCGCTTGCTGGCCCACGAGATTTGGTCCCGCTTCACCGCCAAGGGCAAGGCCTGTGCTCTGATCACGGGCGAGGAGCAGCGGATCCCCGAGGGCGTCGACAACTGGTTCCACAGCTGCACCGTCGAGATGGCACCGCTGAATACCAAAGTCGACGTCGCCGTCATCGACGAGATCCAGATGATTGCCAGCGACGATCGCGGCTTCGCCTGGACCCAAGCCCTCCTCGGCATCCAGGCAAAGGAAGTCCATCTCTGCGGAGAGGAGCGGGTGGTCCATCTCATCCAGGCACTATGTGCCAGGATGGGCGAGCAATGCATCGTCCAACGGTACCAGCGGCTCAATCCACTCGAAGTGGCCGAAGAGAGCTTGGACGGCAACTTTGCGAATCTCCAAAAGGGCGACGCCGTCGTCTCCTTCACCAGGGTTGGTCTGCACGTGCTGAAGAAGGGCATCGAGCAGGCAACGGGCCGTAGGTGTGCCATCGTCTACGGCAGCCTGCCTCCCGAGACGCGTGCCAGCCAGGCCGCACTGTTCAACGATCCGAACAACGACTATGACTACCTCGTCGCCAGCGATGCCATCGGCATGGGGCTCAACTTGGAGATCAAGCGCGTGATCTTCGAGTCGAGTTCCAAGTTCGACGGTGTGGGCCACCGCTTGCTCAATGTGCCCGAAATTAAGCAGATAGGCGGCCGTGCCGGGCGTTACAGGACGGCCGCTCAGGAGATTAGCGGCACAGAGTCCAAGCCGGTGCCGGGAGTTGTCACGGCGCTGGATGATGAAGACCTCCTCGTCGTGCAGAAGGCCTTCGAGACCGAGGCCGCGCAGATCGAGACCGCAGGAGTCTTTCCTCCTCCCGCGGTCATTGAGCGCTTCCACTCATACTTTCCCCCACGCACACCTACCACCTTTGTCCTCGCGCGGCTGCGCGAGATGGCCAGGCTCTCGGATTGGTTCCAGCTCTGCGACTTCAGGGTTGCCTTCGACATTGCCGATGCCATCCAGAAATACGACCTGAGCATCTCGGACCGCTGCGTTTTCTTGCACGTGCCCATCAACTTCAAGGACGAGAATCAGGTCGAGGCGCTCAAGGCATTTGCCAAGTGCGTCGCCGAGATGGGCAGCGGGCACCTGCTCGACTTCGACGAGATCGACTTGGATGTTCTCGAAGCGCCCCGCCCCACCACGGCCGCGGAGCAGGGTCAGCACTTGCACCGCCTTGAGTCGCTGCACATGATCATCACCATGTACCTCTGGCTAAGCTACCGCTACCAGGGCGTATTCCAGAGCCAGAACCTCGCCTTCAGGGTCAAGGAGATGGTCGAGGCCAAGATCAACGAGCACCTCGAGAATGTCAGCTTCGTGCCCGAGATCCAACGGTACAGGCGCCACAAGATGAGAATGCTGGCGGCTGAGCAGGAGCAGAAGGAGAAGCAGTTCCTGGGGACTGACGAGGCCGGGACGGCTCGACCGGTGCATAACGAAGAAGGACATGACGAGCCCTTGTTCGGACAGACAGAGACGGTCGACGCTATTCAGCAGCCAGGCGGTGAGATGGCCCCAGGGACGAGGTCCGAAACAGCATCGGTTGCCGGACAATGAAGGAATATGAAGGTGTATACTAACCCACGTATCAACGTGATTGTATTACTACTACGCAACAGAGCTCCATCTGCAGGTTGCACTGTACACTAAAGTAAAGGTTGCATATCAAGGCATCATGGGCATAGACCAGCGGTATGGAATGGATTGGATATCTCTTGATAGCCATCGGAGTGCGAAAGCTTCCAGCTGCCTAGACCTGGCGTGGCGTCTCGAGGAATCATTTGAGCAAGGATTGTGGTGGGGCTGGCGTCCCGGTACTGTATACACTAGACGCAGGTTCAGGCGCCCCGTAGGGGAGAGCACTGAAGTTCTATAACTTGGGAGCAGCCGGGCCTGTGCCGTGCAGGCAGATGTGATCGAGCAAAGATGCGTGATGATGCTCAAGGCTGGGGGCATCTTGGTATTTCCAATCTTGAGACGCATGTGATTCCACCTCTGCCTAATTTACAATACCCCTCTATGAGGTCATTTTGCCCAGCCCGCCCCAGCTCCAACTACCCCGCGCCGAGCTCCAAGGTAGACAACCATCTCTTTCTTCAACCAAGCAACTTGCCGACTTTGAGTCAACTTAGTTTGCAGTGAAGTGAGGCAAAAGAACTGCGTGTCTAGTTCACCCAACTCCACAGACCTGCAAAGAATTCCACTGGACCCGCCTGCCGACGACCCCCGCTGGAGGTGGGTTCTTCCGACCACAGCGAGCAGCCTTCCGACGGCTGCCAATCGACGCGACACGTAAGCGGCTCGAGAGAGCCCAGCATCAAGGGAAGGCTTCAGAGAAAACACGCAATAAAACAAAAACAAAAATGACTTCCCAAGTCGACACCCACACTGGCGCCGGCGCGTCGTCAGCTCCCTCCGCACCAGCCTTCATCCCCCTCGAAGCGAACCCCGAACTTCTGACCTCGCTCCTCCACCAGCTCGGGCTCTCCCCGGCGCTGCAGATCCACGACGTCTACAGCCTCACGGACCCGGGCCTCCTCTCCTTCATCCCGCGACCGGCGCTGGCCCTCCTGCTCGTCTTCCCCGTCTCGGCGGCATACGAGTCGCATCGGCTGGCCGAGGACGCGGTGGCGCCCGAGTACGCGGGGCGGGGGGACGACGAGCCGGTGGTGTGGTTCAAGCAGACGATCCGGAACGCGTGCGGGCTGATGGGTCTGCTGCACGCGACGGCCAACGGCGCCGCTCGGGGGTTCGTCCAGGAGGGCACCGACCTCGACCGCCTGATCCGCGCCGCCGTGCCCCTGGGACCCGCCGAGAGGAGCAAGCTGCTGGAGCGCGACGAGGCGCTCGCCGCGGCGCACAAGGGCGTGGCTGAGAAGGGGGATACCGTGGCGCCCGACGCGCGGGACGATGTGGACTTGCATTATGTCTGTTTTGTCAAGGGGGCTGATGGGGCGCTGTGGGAGATGGACGGAAGGAGGAAGGGGCCGTTGAGGAGGGGGGAGTTGGAGGACGGGGAGGATGTGCTGTCTGAGAAGGCGCTGGCGTTGGGGCCGTTGAAGTTCCTGGAACGGGAGGGCGCGGATCTCAGGTTTAGTTGCGTTGCGTTGGCTGGGAGCTTGGAGTAGAGTGGTTGGAGGGAGTCAAGGGTGTACGGATGGTAAAATAAGCTTCGGGCTCGGGTTCTGGGACAGTCGTGGATCTTGTTCAGCTCAGCAGAGGTGCGTATGAAGTGAAATTCTATCTCGGATGTGCTCTGATCCCGTTGCGTTCACATATCCCTTCTCAAATCTCTACCAAACGATTTGTTTACCATACATGACCACAAAACTCCCTACTTCTTAGTTTGTTGGTCATTCACTCCTCTGCCCGTGTGCCTAACTTTCGTTGCTATACTAACATCTGCAATTGCACTATACGACCAGACCAGCTAGATGTGTCGTATTTGAACGTTGCAAGCAAATGTCGTCCGGGGACTTCGAGGCCCTTTTCCCAATGGATTCGTCAGGGTGTAAGGTCTGAAGTAATGAGAATTGGCGAAAAGACAATTACCTGATGCGAGCATCTACCTCCTGATTATCTAGCTTATTGCTTTCTAGCTGGCGGGGCATTTGAGTACAATTGAAAGCCGGTGAGAAGTCCAATGAACCTACCTGGCGGTTTCTCGAGCACGTCCGGGTGCTAACGGATAGTGAGTCGTAGCATACAAGGTTCATTCGCGTCTCGAGTTCGGCCATGTAGATACTTATAACCGCCGGCACTGCACATTGAATTTTCGCCCAGGCAACTCACCATTGGCGATTCACCCCCATTAGGCGTCCTTGTCGCTGTCTTCTTCATAGATTCAACCATGAAAGGCTAGCTCGGGTGTTGGGGTGAGCTGCAAGTGAGATGCGTACTGTAGTTTTGGTGTGCCCTATGCATGCTCAACCCCTATTGGTAACCTCCAAAAGCCACATCACACAGCCTCACTTGATACCACCTCTCTGGGAGGTGTGAAAGCCTCTTTGCAGCTTGGCACCCCATTTACTGCACCCCAATTAACACCCCGAAACTTGGGTAACCTCTGAAATCCTAGCTAGGCGTTTTTTTTTTTTTTCTAATAAAAATCAACAAGCGCCTCATGATCGTCGGTGAAGCCCTTGACGCGCCCTTCAACACGTCAGAAAGTTCTTTCCAGGATCTTCCCTAAAAAACGACACCAATGATCGATATATCATTGTCTACTTTCCGGACGATGTGGAAGCGCTTTATGAAGCTTAAGATTCTACAGCATCCCCACTCATTGAGGTGGCACAGCGAGGGAAATATTATAGACGAGTTGGCGGCAGCCCACAAAAAAATCGCTCTGCTGGAGGGACTAACAGTATTGCTCTGGGTCGAGTATTTGGAATGGAATGGTGTTCTTGGGAACCCTCTTGAACGGCCTCTGAGGGGGTGGATGTGTTTGCCCACCACATACGAGCTTGTTGCGCGGATAGTAGTACTCTTTTTTCTTTGCATTACCTTCCTTTCATCTCTGTGTGGGGAATTTTCGGGGAAAATACAGCCTCTATGTACAAGGATGTCATGGGCTATTTGTCCGGCATTGGCGGTGTTATGGGGTGTGTGTTGGATGTTTTATGGGTCATACGGCGATCTCGTGTCCGGAGTTCAGCGTCCTGAACGGGAGTCTGACCCGGACCTCTATTCCTCATCGCGAGAAGGTAAGTTTCGGCCAAACCTACGGGGATACCGGTGTGCTGATGTAGTCTAGTTGAGGCTCAGAACAACCCAGCGCCTGGATTTGCTACGGAAGCCGATGTCTGGCTGTATGGCTCTATCTCTCCTCAGCACTGCCTGGACGTTGCTCGCGCGATACCCGAAGACTTGAATTTGCTGCCCTCCGTGACTTCGGACTCGCTGGTCTCGCAGCTGACACATGACGAGGGATGGATTACACCCAATATAGGACTGCAGATGGATAGCGATAGTGTACTCAACTTGTCATTGACATCTATCGAGAGAACCGCGAGTCCGGCGCTACAATTGGATCAGTATCAGTCCATGTCAGAGCAGCAGGATAGGCTTGACAAGTCAGAATGGATGGGTTTGTCCCAAGCTCAACTGGGGCAGCCAGCCCAGGCTCCTATGTATGTGCACGCGCTCCTGCCCACGCTTGAAGTGCTCCTCATTCACACTAACCCACTACTAGCTTTACTGATACCGCCCGTCTCCCTTGCCCTGATTGCAACAAGACATTCAGCAAGCCATTTACTCTGAAACGGCATCAAGAAACGAAACACTCAAACAATAAGGAGAGTTTCGTGTGCCCGCATCCGCAATGCATGAGGAAGGGCATGAGGTCAGCATTTGAGCGGAAGGATCAGCTGCAACGCCATCTCCAGAAGTGAAAGTACGAACGCCACAACGGGGAAGCTACGCTACAGTCTCAGGGGACATCTCCCAGCGGACCACAGACTCCGAAGGATTCCGTTTCCTGGAAGAGAAAGGAGCGTGAAGACGACGATATCGCATTCGGCGACGACCGTATTGTGGCAAAGGGCTTAAAGAAAATTTACCAGACTCGTATGGTGGCCTTGGAGAGAAAGGAGCAGGAATGCCAGAAGGAGAGGGCTGATCTAGATGCGCTGCTCAGGTCTATACAGGTGCCGGAGAACCGGGAGAGTGTCACCGACTAAGTGGGGGTAGGCGAGGTGGGACTGGCTCTCTTTTGTCTCTCCTTAGGAGACTCACGCGGTCAAATGTTTGTGGATGGGAATACTAGGGTTATCTAGTGTATATCACTGGCAGCTAGGATTGATTCTTACTGGCGTCGGAATTTCTTCAGTATGTCAGAGATCCTGTATGGGGACGGCGGTGGTTGATGCGTGCGGTCCGAGATGGCGTAGTTTCCACGTAGTAAGTTCGGTTCTTTTATGCGCGATCAAGGCCATCTATGTGAGCCTCTGGTATAATACTTCTGTCTAGGAGAACTGAAATATTGCATTGTGTGCACAAGCAGGCATCGCCAGACCTGGAGCGGGGAATGTTAGGCTTCTTCGTCCAGCAGCAGCCACTGTGATGTACCAACCCCTGGCCGTAACACAATAGGTAGAAAGCATACCACGGGGCTCCGACTGGAGTTTCTGAGTCTGTTCCACAACATGAGGCGGCCATTCCTTCGGATGTCGCACGTTAAGAAGAATGATACAGGCTTGAGCCTAGAAGGATTCGCCATCTGGACCCGCAAATGCTAAGACAACCCGACTCCTTCGTGGCAATCTGGGGGTAGTATTCTTCCCGCCGAAACAGGAAGGTGTAACTTGAGTTTCGGGGGGCTCTACACCGAAAGGTCGAAGGCTGAGGCACCAGTTTCTAGAACCGAGGATTGCGTCGACCATGCGGGAGGTCAGGGCGGAATCCGGGCCTACTGACGGCAGGGTATGTGAGACCGTGGCACGTGGGAGCAGAACGAAAACACTTGTATCGAGACACTCGCATAGCATCGGACTAGGGAGGTTGGGCCCGAAGAGGCGTGTTCGTGAATATGGACGACAAGTATCACGATGCATTCAGGTCAAGAGTTGGACAGACACGGCCGCGGATAATCACAACAACAACAACAATAATAATAATAATAATAAAGATGATGATGATGATAATCTCGGCAGGTGCAAACAGACCTGCAGAATACATTGTGAAGCTGCAAGCGGACCTGCAATGGAAATTGGATGACAGCGACGTGCGTCAATGTTTCCAGTGGTACAGTACCATACCTGCGTTTTTATTCATGGCAAAGCTGCAAACAAGGTTGCGGATTGCTCGTCACCACCTTGAGCGTACGTACAGCGCATACAACTTGGGGTTTTAGGAACGCTGTGTAATTAATTGGGTGAACCACGCATCCTATGCAGCGCGGTTTTATTGGCGTATGCACCACACAGCTTCCGCCAGCCGCCTTGTCGAGCTTGCATCATGGTATCCCGACGATCGCAACTTCGCTGGCGCGGGAAGGGATCACGTCAACCAAAATCCAAAGAGGTTGACAATGTCGGCAAGCCCCGGAAATTCTCTATCCCAAGCCCCCAACGCAACCATGGGAGATCGGCGACAGGAACCCCGGCGGATCGTCGATCAAAGGATCGAACGCTAGTGGCCCGCTGGCCTGGGGGATCCCTGCTCCGTCTGACGCGCTATCCTCTGCCAAGAGGCGCCAGACGCCCCGATCTTTCCCAGGGTCTTGTGATCCTTCTTCCGAACCCGAACAAGCAAGTTGTGCCATGTGAAAAAGAAACGAAGCTGAGGATCTGCAGCCCCAACCTTGCGCCCTCCTCCCCGCCACTCCCCTGGTCTGTCAAACACCAGGCACCCAACTCCGGACAATGCTGTGCATGAACCGGGGCAATTTAACCTCGACCGAAGCGACCCTCCAACACCAACCCACATTCCCAGCTCAAACGGAGCCGTGATACCTGTGCTGTGTTGTACCGCGCGCGCCTGCCTGGTGGCAATGTCTCATCACGGCGCTTCGGCCGCGGCTGTTGTTCTTCACGCTGGCCATCGAGGCCATCGAGGCCATCGGGGCCGTTGAGGCCGTCAACCAGACGGTAGGTAGCCATTCCGCCTCGTACAAAAACAGCAAACGCACGGTCAAACGTGCGCTGCCTCGCCAAGATCACCACCGATACGTCGACCTGCACTAGAACGCATTCTGGCTGCAAACGGACCGCTCACCGCGTCAGAGCCCCTGTCGCCGAACCACCGATACCCCTGGCCTCTTGCATCTGCAATTGCCGGGCGGCGCAGCGCCGCCGTCCTCATAGGCTCGGGGACTCGCTGAAGACATGCTCCGCGGCAAACCCAGCTCGGGCAGTGCCCATTCGAGTCACCGTCTCGCACTTTCTTCTGGCTTGTGGCTGGCGGTTGTTTGCGTGCTTGGGTGTTTCGCTGCGTTTGACATCGAGGGATTCGATATAACGCTCCCTGCCGTCAAACAATGCCGTCTGCAATGCCCGGTTCCGCGGCTCCGAGCTGGTCGCCACATACCGCGACAATCGGTAGGGGTAGTAGCAAGGTGGGTATGGGACGAGCTGCTACCCCAGTCTTTCGTCCCGAGGCTTTCCCTCTCTCGCGCCTTGTTCCACCAGGGGCTCCAGTCAGATGGCTGCTGAACCCAGACCAGCGGTGCCCTTCCACGTAGTGTCTTGGACGATCCCGTCTATTCTTTAGCTTTACATAGTCGGTTCATCCTGGCCCATCCGAATTCTCCCTCTCCTCATCCCCGTCTTCAAATTTTCCAAGCCCTACCGCCTTGTTCGTGAACTTCCCAATCCTCTCGCTTTCCGCAGACCTGCTCTCCACTGGCCACAGGCGAGTGTGCATGGTGTCCCTCATGGTCCTCGGAGGTCCTTAAGCCAGACGGCCGTCTGACCCAAAGCCGGGCGAACTTGACCAGCACCAACACCAATTAGCGCATAGACTACTCGGGCCCCAGCTTCTGTCGCAATGGGGCTGTTTAGCTTCCTCTCTATGAAGCCGGGTGGAAAGGTCAAGAACAAATCTAGCCTCTCTCTAAAGCCCTATGCCTACGACTCTGCCGCTACTCAGTCGCTGTCCACCCAAAGTGAGGCCAACGTAGACAGAATAGCCTCCCCGGTAGACATGGGCTTACGCGATACAGGGACATACTTAGTGCTCGGTAACGGAACCAACGTCCTTGACTCCCTCTTTAAGGAGTCCCAGAGCTTCAGCCAGTCGCAGGGCTCTCTAGATGTTGTCCCCATCGACGACGTGGCGGCACCCGCTCCCGGAGTACCCCTGTATCGAGAAGAAGGAACCGAGAGACCAAGAACTGCACCAACCGGCCGACCCCCGAGCTCAGGATTCGCGAACCGCGTCTCCCCGCCAAAGAAGGGCCCGAGGGTGCCACCACCACTCTCTTTCCGTATGACCCGTCTCGGGACCGAAGCCCCTAGGTCGCGGCCTGCCTCACGCGGCTCGGTAACCGCAGCTTCCAGTGCGCATCATCTCCGCTCCCGCACCAGTTCTATACGGAGCGATAGCGGCATGCAATATGAAGGCACCTGTCTTGAGATCAGACCCTCCGATAGTGGCACGAAGTACAAAGACATCCTCGATGCCCAGTCAGAGATTAAACCGGCCGACTTTAGAGGGAGAGTCAGAGCATCAGGAGCTAGAGATTATGGCGAGGATGTCGCAGACAGGAACATTGCACGGGACGCCTTCGATCATGAATCCCTTCCCGCACGCATCCTCTCTGGGCCATCTAATAAGAATCGGCCAGACAACGATATGGATTCGCTCGCAAAGGACATTTCGATGGCCGGCCCGGGCGCGGTGCGTTTTCGGACGAAAGGGCCGCATCTGTTCGCCCAACATCCACTACCGAAACATAAGTCTTCAGCCAGGACTATGCCGTCCGATATCGAAGCTGTCCATGGATTAGGACGCCGCCGATCTATTAGCACATATCTTCCAGTGAGCTCCTTGAAGGGTAAGGGCTCCTTAACCCAGGAGCAGAACCCGCGCAGTTTCGGCGACGTCCGGCCTGGTCTTGGCACCGCCGAAGCCAAGGGGAAGTTGAGTCCACCAACCGCGAAAGGTGCTGCTGCCGGTCCCATGCAGCCTCGTGATTCCGTGATACTCGCAAAGAAAAAAGTGGGAGCAGAAGCGTCAGACGATGGCGACGTGGATAGGTCATCGGATGGGAAACTTCTCCGGTCAACCGCCCGTCTATCGGCCATTGGCTCGTCGAATTCGGTACATCACCAGCGCCACAGCTCACACACGGTACAGTCGTCTGTTTCATCGTCTATTGCAAGCAGGGACACCATTGCCCACGCCACAGCTTTGGCTCACCCGCGCAGCATTTCTAGACCACACCAAACGTGGGAAGAGGCCTCTACAACTTCGGCCAAAGCTAGTAGCCCCATCGGCCCAGTAGACGAAATCCTAGAGCACTCTCCACGTCTCCAAACCCGCAGCGTTCGCGGATGGTCAGCCTCCTCTGGTGCGCCGACAACTTCCGACAGCACGACTATCACCACAACCACCACCACCACCAGCGCCGGTTCGGAGTTCCATCATTCCCGACCTTCCGCCTCTCTCCACACAGCCGACACATCCGTCGTCGACCTCCCCGCCTCCGCCATATCGCCGTTACTCAAACCTCTCAAACCTCTACTCAAACCCTCCCATTCCCGCTCTCTGAAAGTCACGATCCCGCACCGCAGCGATGAAGACAGCGATGACGACGGTGATGGCAGAGACAGCGCGTCTTTCTACGCCCACGACGACGCCCTCTTCTCCTACCAGCCCCCTGCCTCCCCGAATAACCACAACTCATTCAACATTGACGACTACCTCTCCGCCGACGACGAGTCGCTCTCCGGTGAGGGGCGGCAGCGCAGTGCTGACGGGCAGGACGAGGAGGATCTGCTGTTCAATGATGCGGGGTACGGCATGGAGGGCCTGCAGCTTCCCGGGCTGGCGGATCCATTCCCCTCGACCGACGGGTTGGATGCGCGTGAGGAAAGTGAGGGCAGAGGGTTGAGGTTGGCAGGGTCGAGTCTTGGGCCCGGGATGTTCATGTTTGACCAGGCTTTTTATCAGGGGAGTGACGATGAAGAGGAAGAGGACGAGGACGAGGAGGATGATGGCCGGGTGGGGGCGTCATTGAGGCGGGTTGGGTGGGCGGGGAGACGGTATGTGCTTGATACGGCGGCTGATGATGGGGATTATTGCTACTACGGGGAGGACGAGAGCAGAGAAGGCGGAGATGATAAGATAAAGATGGCGGTGACGAATACCACGACGCTGTCGGCCCTGTGGCTTTCCCCGATGGAAGAGGAGCACGGTTCGATGCCCAGGGAGGAGCAAGACCAGCAGCACAATCACCAGCCAGAGCGACAACAGCAACGGCAAAAGGAAGGAGCAGAGGAAACAAAGGAGGATGGACCCGCCAAAGCTGCCGTCGATGTAGCGGCTGCGGTGAGATTGAGGAAACAGGTGAAGAGGGCTCAGAGGATGGCGGGAACAGCGGGACAGAGTTCGTCGTCTGCCTCGAGGCTGCAGCGGTTGCGGTCCATGCGGGCGTCCATGCCGGCTCTGCGGGTTGGGAACGACGATGGAGACGGGAACTAATATACTTAACAGCAGTCTTTCGACGATACGTGTTTTCTATGTTGTTTTGGCTCGTTGTCTAGGGAGTGATGGGGCGGTTTCATATTGATTCAATCCGTTTACATGGAGATTTCCGAGATGGGGGACGGGCTGCCAAAGAAGGGACGTGGGGATGATAATCACGATCTCTGGGGTAGGGATAGTAGAACTTCGTTGCGGGACAGGCGTGGGTAATGACAGGCTTGATGCTGGGAGTTACGGACAGGCGGGGTTAAAAAAAGATGTATGAATGGATATGATACCACTACTGAGATAATACCACGGGCAGGTTGGATGGCGGCACACAGTCGGATGTATGACTGGATGGACGTCGGGTTTTAGGAGCCGACAACAAGGCGGGCGAGGCAAATAGAGATATTAGTGTCTAATATGGTACATTCGCACACACTGTCCCGTATCCGCTTTGTCTCTGGGAATGCTGCACTGCGTTTATTTCCTTAGTAGCTAGTGGCTGTGCCAGTACGGACATCGCTGAGATGGAGTCTTTCAGATAGCCGACCGATGTTCCTCCTCTTCTTCCCCGTGAGCAAACACACCACTCTCTATAGCACAGACGCAGCCATAGCTACGTCTGAACTCGCCAACTTCCATCCCCTCCAACAGCGCCAGCGCCCTCTTGGTAGCGCTGATCTTGCCATACCTACCACTCGTCCCGACCGAGTGCGCGACTGTCTGCCCGTGCACCCGCAAGGCGCAGACGACGATTTGCCCAGCAGAGCCCAGCACCGCTGACGCCTCCTCCTCGGGATCGGCCACCTCGCGAACTAGCACGCGCCACTCGCGGCAGCCAAACTTGGTCTGCATGAGGCGGGTGAGGAAGGTGACCGGATGCTTGTTGGCGAAGGAGTCGTACAGGCGCATATCGGCGAACCAAGGGCGGATGTGGGCGTCGAAGAAGGGGCGGACGGCGGCGGCGTACGAGAAGCCCGAGTCGACGAAGACGGCGCCGACGTAGGACTCGACGACGTCCGGGAGGCACTTGGGCGGGTGCGAGAGAGAGGTCCAGAAGTCGCGGGCGAAGCCGCCCGCGGCGTCCTTGGAGGCCTGCTGGAGGGCCTCCTCGAATTCGGCGACGTAGTCGGTGATCTGCCGCTGGATGGCCGCGGAACAGTAGGCCAGCGACTTGTGGAAGCCGAGGTAGACTGCCAGGCAGCCCAGGAACTGGTTCGAGACCATGGCCATCTTGTGCTCGGTCAGCCACTGCGGGTCGGCGCCCGGGAGGTTGTGAAAGAGGAACTCGACGCAGGCCATGTCGAGGAGGGCGTCGCCGAGGAACTCGAGGCGCTGGTAGCTAGGGAGTTTCTCGTAGAGGTAGGGGTAGGTGGGGTGCTGGAAAGCGGACCGTAGAAGGCGGGGGTATCGGAAAGAGTAGCCGAGGCGCTGACTGAAGCGTTCCGCCATGTCGAGCTGGACGCTGTTTGAGGAAGACGTCTGCCACGCGGGCTGAGTATAAGAGGCGGCGTAGTCGGAGTAGGAGGTCATGGGGTGGAGTTCGTTTTTAACCATGATGGTTACTGCGCGAACGGCAAGGTCAAAGTTGTTCTTGTCCTGCTCTTGAGCGGTGAGATAGGCTGCGCCGATCAGGGCCTCGCACACGTCGGCGATGGACTTGTCAGCGAGGACGTGCTTCTTGGTGGTGTCCTTGCGCTTGCCTCTCTTGAGGATTAAGCCCTCCGGATACCAGCTGCGGCGGTTGAAGGCCATAGAACGTATGTATTCTTCTAGCTTGACTTCGAGGGCATTATTGAAGAGGTTGAAATTGCAGATCAACACCATGCGCTCCACGTGGTACTCAAATTCGTCCTTGTCAGGGATGAGAATGAAGATAGCGATTGTGGTTGCCATCTTGAGGAAGCAGTCTCCGAGAAATTCCAGTCTCTCGTAGTTGTTGCCCATACCCCGTTGGAAGTTGACCTGTTCGACGTCGTGCTCATCAATGTTATCGCTGTCTTTGGTAAACGCTTCCAGGGCAAGGTCCGGACGGATGTCCAGGCCGAGCATTCGGCATGCATCTAGCGCGACAAGATTCGCATCAATGCGATGGATGATGGGCGGGAAGTTGTATATCATAGCGACCACATCCGCTGGTAGCTAAGCATGATATTAGTACCATTATTGTCGGCCTAGGGCGGGAACCTAACTGGTGAGATTCGTAGGGGTTCTAGGGCAAGGAAGCACTGCTTTGGCTCCAGATCTTGATCGTCAATGCTATCATCGAGGAGATTACGCCGTATAGGCAACAACTCGGCCTCGAAAACCGATTGATCCTCTCTCAGTGCCATGTGGTTTCGTGACTTTGACCACATGCTAAGGCTGTAGTTTAGGATGTCGTGGGTCTTGCAAGACGTGCGCCAGGCCCTATGACCAGGGGCTACAATGCCTTCAGGGACAGGGTCCGTAGGCTTCAGGTCGTGACGGCGGCCGCGGAGAAAGAACTTGCGTGCCCCATCGTACGGATCACAGACAAACCTACCCTCGAAGAAGTCGTCTAGAGCGTTGGGCTCCCACGCGATGCGCTCATTTTCCCGGACATGCCTCAATGCATCGGAGTCGATAATGTGATAGGGATCCGTGGCTGACCCGAAGTCAAACTCATGTCCGCACCGAGTCGGGGCAAGGAAGTATGGGAGTTGAGCTGCAGTAGCTTCGTATTCTTTGCTGAAAATGTCTTTGAAGACAGTCAGGGTGAAAGCGGTCAGGTCCAGTACGAGACTGTTGCCGTCGACCTTGACGGATCCCGGAATCGGAATACAGTTGACGGTCGATGAACGCCCTGCCCCAAAGAAGAGAGGGAACGAGACGACCCGAGGAATTCGTTGTCGGGTCAGTAAAAGAAGCGGAGACGATGATCTGCCAAGCGCCTCTGGGTTCCCTAGGGTCAGAGCCAGTACATGGAGCTCTGTCGGCTCACCCAGGTTTGACCAGATCTCGGGCTTGATTCGCATGTCGTACTCTGCCCTCTTTTTGGAGCTGATGGCAAGCCGAGCATTACACATGCTAGGAAGCTGTTTGGTGAAGACGGGCCTCAGGTGCTGATCGAGATAGTTGTTTTTGATCAACTGAATACACATCTCGTAGGCGGCCGAGCACTTGGCAACCGCCTTGCTCCCATACACTTTGCCGATAGCACCTTTGATGGGGGATGAGGCGGGCAGCATCACCTCGCACTGAAACCCCCCAGGGACGGGAAGCACGACATAGTCAGCTGTTAGGTTGACGTCTGGAGGACGCGGTAGCGAAGCGACAAAGCTCGCTAGGCAGATCAAGCTCTGCTTAAAGTTGAGCTTTGCTCCCGTCTCGGGAACAGTATACTGTTTTTGGCCTTTCTCCTTACGTAGGAAATAGTCCATGTTGAAGTTGTTTCCGGTGAGCTTTCTGTCTTCTGGCAAAGCCTCGCAGAACTTCCGCAGGGCTTCTTCGCTGAGCTTGTTCTGCATCAGCTTCCGGTGGTGTTTGGCGTTGTCCCGCTCAACCATGTGGATGTAGACCGATCCCTCCTGACGTGCCCTCCCGCGAGATTGGATATGCTGAATTAGAGTATCGTTCAGGTCGTATCTGATGACAACGTTGCAATCAGGAATGTCGAGACCCTCCTCGGCAACGGAAGTGGCGAAAATGCAGTTCAGCTGGCCCTTCCTGAACTTGATAATGGTTAGAACCTGGTCACGGAAGCCAACTTTCTGGCCGCCCAGACTGTTCTCAGCATTGCCACTCCCAACCTGGCTCTTCCTGTTAGCATATATAACTGTATGTACCCACGGACGGTTGGTAACTCACCAGCAAGCCAGGTTTAAGGCCCGGGATCCTCGTCTCTGGCTGCTGGAGGAGGTCAACCAGCAGCGAGGCCACGTTCCTCTGTTTAACAAAGACAATACATAGTCGGCTGTTGTCAACGCCATGAAATTGGTCTCGAAGAATACCCATGAGCTGAATAACCTTTGAAGACAGCTGGCATTTATTGAGACTTGGCTGAACGAGGTTGTGCTGTTCCACCAACTTATGTGCTTCTCGAACTTTGTTGACGTGCTCCCCAATGTCCCGGCTGAACGCGGAGCCAGGGAGCTCACGCTCCATTCTCATCTCTAGGTGAGCCACGTCACCTCCCCTGAAGAAAAGCTGCCAGTAACGATCGGCGCACCAAGGACCCAATTCAGCGGCCGCAGTCGCCGTGAAGGCAAATGGCTTCCTGAAGATCTCGTACTCGCCTACCAGCACTCTCAGAGCTTTGTTGAGCTCCGTCTCCCAAACTGCGGGCCTCACGTCATACTCGATTATCATCTCGCTCATTGTCCTCCCTGGGCTATGCTGCAAGGCTGTCGGGTCGGCTACCGTAGTGATCTGGCTATGAAGAAGGGCTTCTAGTTGTTCTGCAGCGATCCTCGGATCTATTTTAGCATCGACAGGAGAAGCCGTCATGCCAAGAATGCGCGGCCTCCTTTCCTCATCACCAACTTCAATGTAGAAATCCTTGATGATGCGGGCATAGGGGTGGTTCTTCTTGGTATGGTGCGCCTCGTCAAAGACCAGGATGTTGATCTGGTCCATCCGGATGTACGAGTGATGGAGACATGTGTAGAGAATCTCTGCGGTGCAGACAATGGCCATGTTATCGGCAAACGTCTTGTCCCAGAACTCTTTGCTGGAGATCTCGTCAACCATCTCACCACAGAACTTCTCGATCGGGTAATCCAAATTGCAGGCCAAAACGGCATGTTGCTGGAACACGAGAGCAACCTTGTCTACGAGGAAGAAAGCGGTGCGCTTCGGAAGCCCTTTAGACCGATCCTCCAGCTCATTTTGGATTGTCCATCGTAGCAGTAGGGCAGCGATAAGCGTCTTGCCCGATCCTGTGATCAATGTCAATTAAGAAATCTCGGCCGGCGAATACCTGTCGAA
This sequence comes from Madurella mycetomatis, assembly GCA_022530565.1. Lineage (NCBI taxonomy): Eukaryota > Fungi > Ascomycota > Sordariomycetes > Sordariales > Madurella > Madurella mycetomatis. The sequence goes on along the minus strand of JAJTVB010000003.1, from coordinate 3,638,179 downwards.
CTCTAACCAGTGTCCAGTACCGCGATTGTGTTTTGTGTCTTGGCCCATTCAAACAACTCGAGTTGGTAGTCGCGCGGACTCGCGATGATGCGCTTGTTTTCAAAGTCCCTGACTAATGCCCTGACCGACTTGTCTTCATCGACGATGAGCTTTCTCCGGCCCTTCGAAAGCTCATGGTGATTCCGTTCAATCCACAGGTCGAACGCGGCATTGTCTGCACGCCTCCTCTCGGCTATCTTACGCGGCCTAGGAGTATCGTTGATCACCCATTTCTTGGCCGGATCGTCCTCATCTTCCGGATTACCGTCGTCACTGCTGCTATCGACGGAGTCGTGGTCCAAGTTTCTGAGTCCTCTATCCGTTGAGTCGCCCACAGCCGGTGCGTCGATCAACATTAGGTCGCCGTCGCCCGAACCCAATTCGGGCTGCGATGGTAGCCACACAGGGGCGGATCCCATTTTGTCGATCGATTTCGCCGCCCACAGACGCTATGGTTTAGATAGGAAAGAAGAGAGCGACTACTAGAATTTTGAGTTGCCAAATAGTGTGCATTTGACTGATCCATAGAATGCGAACGCCGTTGTGTGGAGGAGGTAGCGAAACGGGGAATTTTGAAGGACCATACGCAGCCTTGCATGGCTGCTGAGCGTCTCGTAACAGGGCACTGCGATTTCAATTCTGATCAAATGTTTGACAAGTTCAGTAAGGTCAGGTGGTGGAAGAGTTGAGATACAGGAAGTCTATAAGTACCTGATGAGATCCTGCCAATAGGCCCGATCTTGCAAGCTGCCGCAAATTGTCTGCCCTACTGCTAGCCGCGGCAAGATGTCAGAGATCTATATGCGATCCGCGTAGTTTGCTTGCCCGTAATGCCGTAACCAACTGCAAACCAGTGCGGTATAAACTCCCGTCAAGGACTCAGCCTCTCTAGAGTCCATTTATCTTGACCGTCCTCTCCTTGCACACGGTCATATACGAAGCGATCGTGCAGCCGGTTCTCCCTCCCTTGCCAGAACTCGAACCGGTCTGGCACAATCCTGAGGCCGCCCCAGAACTCGGGCACCGGGATCTGGTCGACACCTTCAAATTTGGTCTCTGTCTCCTTCACCCATTTGTCCAGCATCGCCCGGCCGTCGTCGCCCTCCACCATCGGATCTGGTAGCAGCACGGCGCTTTGCCGGCTTGACCACGCTCCGATGCGACTCCCACGCACCCGGGTCTCAAAGTACGCCTGGCTCTCCGCAGCCGAGATCCTCGCTGCCTTCCCCTCAACTCTTACCTGCCTCTCCAGGGGCTCCCACCAGAATACAAGTGATGCCCAGGGATTTCCCGTGCTCGAGCCGTCGGCCGTTCCAAACAAATCTCGGGCCTTGCCGCTCGTACCAAAGTTGCTATAGATGACGAATCCCTGCGCGTCGAGCTCCTTCATGTAAACTATGCGCGCCGACACACGGCCTGATGGCAGCTGCGCCGTCGACAGCGTGCATGTCTCTGGATGCGACACGCCTGCCTCGGGTGACGACGCCTGGCGGAACCAGGTGTGGAACTGCAGGATGGGGTTCTGGGGATCCAGGTCCCTCCGCTGCAGGCCGCCAGCCCTCTCAGCCTTGAGGAATTGCGCTGCCTGCCCCGGCGCAGCAGCGGACTCAAAAGCCTGCGATGTACCTGCGGGTGCGACTGTGCGAGGCGGTAAGGATCACCTTCAACATAACACGGAATCGGCCCTCGTGTTTACTCACAAATAATCTTGGCGCCGTCCCGGGGCGGATGAAGCGCCATTCTGCTTGTGCTCAGAGACCGGGATCCTAGGACAACGGCAGGAAGCAAAGCGCGGAGGCTGGTGCTCATGGGAAACCGCGAGTTTTAAGAGCAGCAATGAGCACGAGATGGCTTGATTTCAAGGGATGAAATCGGACGGCCAATCGACCAGAGCCTCAAGCGCTGCGGCCCCACTAATCTCACCATATAACCAAGGGCTACCTGAAGGGAACAATTTCCAATTAAAGCCGCCTCCACGTGAATTTCTGGGGTATTCTACAGGCGGTACACATGCGACCACAGGCATTGCGGCAACATAATGAACTCGCATTCGTGTTCCAGACCTGATCGTCCGAGACGGCGGGCCTCGTCTTAAATAACTCCGCCAGCCCCACCAACCCCGCTATCGGCACTGACTACTGCAGATAAGATAAGAGATAATGTGGTGCGCCAAGCACAAGGAGCAGCACAAGAGGACCTCGACCGAGAGTTGTTCGCCACGACATTTTCATCGGGACCTGGAATAGAACCGAGGCAGTTAGTGACGGGGACTTTTATGGAATCGCGCCAGAACACCTACGTATGCGTTAATCATCACCCGTCGTCATCGATCCACTGTATCCAGAAACCATGGACAAAGACGACGAACCCCGCTCCCTCAAGGCTCTCTTCGCCGATGCAGAATCCAAACGTCTCGCTCTCGAGAGCTCCCCGCTCGCCCCAAACTCGACAGAATACACTGACGCCGTATCGTCGGCAATAAAGCTCTACCAAGACTCCTCCAGATTAATCGACGCCGCCTCCCTCTTCAGCCCCAACGAGTCTCTCGAAGACCTCTCTACCTCCGACCTCCCATACCTCCTCACAAACTTCCACCTCGCCGAGCTCACCCAGAAGCTACCATTCACATCGCCCGAAGAGCGCAAGCGCGTCCTCTCCTCGGCCCGCGACGCCTACGAACGCTATCTTCACCTCCTCGACAGCTACGGGTTGCTATCTGCTCCCCACAAGAAGTTCCTCGAGCAGTACAACGACTCCCCCACCACCTTCACCACGGTCCCCTCTAACCCCGCCGCCCGCCGCGATGCCAAAATCGCCAATTTCAAAACCGAAAAGGAACTCCGCTCCAAGCTGGACTTCCTCCGCCGGCGGCCAGACTACGGAACCGAAGGCGGCGACGGAGCAGGAGATGAGGACCTCGTCCGGGAGACGCACCTTGCCCACCTCAACTACAGCACCCACCAAGCCTTCCAATCCCTCGAGATGCTAAACCGCGAGTGGGAGATGCTGGCACAAGCGCCGCCGCGGCCCGAGCCCATACACTCACGCGGGGATAAGATCCTGCAGGAAGAGGAGGACCTACGGAGGCGGCAGCGTGGGTTGGCAGACAACTACAGCGACCGCCTCGACCAGCCCCTCCGCAGCGGGATGCCGAACCTCCCCGGCGGACCGCTGCTCTCGAAGCAGGGGAAGCCGCTGCAGCCGTTTACGCTCCTGAACAGCCGGCAGGAGCTGGCCAAGGGCGTCTTTCGGCCGGGGCATAATTTACCTACCATGACGATTGATGAGTATCTAGAGGAGGAGCGGCGACGGGGTGGGATTATCGAGGGCGGTGGTGAGGCCAGTTTGCGGAGGGAGGAGCCGGACGAGGATGATATGGAGAAAGCGGATGCTGAGACGATGAAGGCGCGGGCGTGGGATGAATTCGTCGAGGCCAACCCGAAGGGAAGTGGGAATACGCTGAATAGGGGGTAGGGACAGGCGGGTATATGCCTGCCTCGTAGATCGAGCAGACACTGAAAATTTAGCCTCTGGCCTGCGCTGTCAAGATGGTGCGTGTATCCACGGCTTTCATTGTATTGTAGATTACTAGGCTATCCTGCCCTTTCCAAAGACGGTTGGAAGTTAGAATCCTGAACGCGTAGCAGACCTTATAAGTCATGACCTATCCCGTTAGACACCCCAGATTCACATTGCCCTTTCTCCCCCCGAGTCCGACAGCCTGAGTAAATGAATGCAGAGATAATTCATACAGTGAAATAGGCATATAAAGAAGCAGGAGAGAGAAAAGGGTCATGTCCACTAATTTATCCCGCTTACCGGTCCTGAATAACCCAGCCCGAGCCTTAAGAGAGCGCTTATCTTGCCAAATTCCTTATTTTCCTCCGCAATTGGCTAAATGTCCTCTACCAAGAAGCCGCAGCCCCCTGAGTCGACTCAGCGGGAAACCGGCCAACTCATGAGGGCAGAAACGCTCCCCTCAGGGCGCCTCAATCTCCTCAAATCCATCCAGCGTCGAGCTGCCATCATCCGAGACGGCAAAATCCAGCATATCGTCATCTCCATCTATCTGCATCGCGATCGCCTCGTCCCCTTGGCTTTCCTCCTCCACATACCGCTCGATCGCCATGCCCTGCACCTGGTGGTCCGCTGGCTGCGCAAACCTCGCTTCCCCATACACGCCGCCGGCGCCTGCCTCTTCGTCATAATCAGCCGTAAACGATTCAGATAGGGATGCGGGCGGTCTAGCTCCATGGCCGCCGCCGCCAGCAACCGTCGTAGCAGTACCGCTGCGGTGCGCATCCATGCTCCTAGCCAAGGTCTCATTATCATCCAGGGCAAGCACGTCGAGGCCCCGCGTCATCGACGGCGAAATTGTCGAGGCATAACCGCGGCTGACAATCTCCGTGTCTGCATCCCCATCGGTCCGATCAGCGACGCTAGGTAGCGTAATCCCAGTGTGATAGCCCGGTCCCGGCTCGCTGGGCCCCATCTCGGCCGGGGGGATGACGTCCTGGAAGACGCCGCCAGAGCCATCGTCCAGGCCGTCGGCCCAGATAGGTAAGTAGTTCAGCTCCTTTTCGTCCAGCGACAGCAGGAGGTGGTCGCTCAAGAAGTAAGGAATTCCGCCTTCATACTCCCCCGGGAGACTACCGCCCCCGCGCAGGTGAGCGCCTTGCACGCTGGCGCAGAGCATCGCGAGTGCTTGCTTGAGGGTGTCGTAGAAGGCGCGCAGGCTGAATACCTGGTCTTCCTGGTCCCTTTCTGAGTCTATTCCGATCAGCAAGGGGGATTCGTCGGCATCGGGTGATTCTATCGGAACAGCGGACGTCTTGCCAGTGGTGGTTCGGAGGTGCTGGTTGAGGGTCATGGCTAGCTGGATGAGACTCTTCCCCTCGGGGTGTGTCTTGAAGACGAGGAACTGGGAGTAAGTGGGGAATTGGGACCGGAGGCTGTCCCAGAAGAAGGGGGTTAGCGCCTTTTGGAAGGAATTGAGATCGTGGTAGAGGGAGTTGAGGGTGCGGTGCTCCCAGCTGGGGACGTAGTGCTGCCGTTGAGCCTCGATGAATTCGAGAGTGGGAGTGTGAAAATTAGATGAGGCGGCGATGCATTTGACGTGATTGTGGAAGGCGGCGAGCAAGGCAGAGCTAAGGTTCTCGCAGGCTTCCTTGACGGGACCAGAGGCGTTGTGGGTGCTGAGAAGCGAGAGCAATTCCCACTCCTTGTTCATAATAGGCAACCACTCAAAGACTTTGTCTGACTGAAGCATCCTGACTTTGTCGCTCATTCGCTCGGCAAACGCACGGCTTGCGTACTCGACCGGGTCTGAAGGGAAATCGCCATATTCATCGCGCCGACGCTGAACCCAGGTCCATTCAGGCAGATGTGGGGAAGGTGCCGAGCCAGCGTAGTCGACGGCGCGCTCGTTAACGAGGATCCTGAAGGCTGCAATCAGAACGCTAGGGATCTTGAGAGCGTAGGCTAGCTGAAATGCTCTCTCGGGGCAGATCTCGATAAATTTGGTGTTGGGCGGCGCAACAAGCCACTGGGTAACAGGATCAACCTGGGCTGCGTTAGCAGTCTCAAAGTGATGGCACGGCGGGGGACGCTTTTCATGGCTTACAACGACCTGTGGCACTTCAAGGTAGATAGCCACTTGCGCGACGGTCCACATGCGCACAGCTGAGTTCAAGAGAAGGTTATCACCGTTGATGGCTCTAAGAAGACGAACGATGGAAACGCGGTGCCGGATAGGGCAGTAATCATCGATTTTTCGGAATGCCGGAATGCGGGTTCTGGGATCAGCCGGGTGCTCTTCGACAATGCCAGGCACCTCGTCTTTGGTCTGCCACGGGGCCAAATCCGCGAAGCCTACACGGGCAGGTTAGCCTGGAAACAAACCGAAGAGTTGGCCATGGAACACTCACATGCTTTGCTCTTGCAGACGTCGTCGTGGCCGAGTGTCATGATGGAGCCGACTGCTTTGTCTGCCAGAGGACGTCTGGAGATGCCGTCTCTGCGCTCGAGAACGGGATTGGGGACATACTGACCAGCCAGGAACCAGAGTTTGACAATCTTGGGCAGCCAGAGGGCGGCGGTGAGATCGGCCAGTTCAGGACCCTCTGAAGGTGGTGTAAAATCGACGACATACTCAATGCCAGGCGGCAGCGTCTCGAGGCGGAGCCGGCGACGGAAGCGTCTCTGTGCACTGGGGCTGAGCATTTCCTGAATCTTGGTGGAGCCAAGGGCCATGAGCTTATCGTAGCTCATCCGAATGCGCACGTCTTCCCATCTAGCCCCGTCGCAAGCGCAACCTGGCCGGGTATCTTCAGGGAATCTGACAAAGGCCAGCACCGAGTTGCGATTATCGCGTGCGGGCATGTGTCTGATTGAGGCGATCTCCATTAGGTGGCTGTAGATCGCATTTGCCGTTGTGGGATCAATATTCTCGTCTCCCAGGCAGTACGGGAAGTTCCTCCCGTCCGTCGCGGTCGCCATCTTTGCAACAGACTGGGAGCGTGATGCTCCTGGGGATGACGTTCGCGGTATGGATGGTCTCGGTTCTTGAATTGGAGGAAGAAACGGTAGAGCACGACCCAAAGGGATTGGACATAGAAAGGCAAGCCCTCGGGTTCAACGAAAGCGCTGGCTTTGCGAAAGTGCCGGTTGGTAATGAACGAAGGGAGGTTGGTAGAGGACAAACAGCCCCGCTATTTAGCAGCGAGCGTAAACCACGGCAGAATCATGAGGCAGCCCCGTGGTCTTCAGAATGGTTCTCATTCGGATGACTCAGACAGTCAAGAACAGGATGTACAAGAGTAGAACCTGCGATGAGATCTCAGGACAGGTTTTGTGAGCTGGCAGACACGCCGGTTGGCGGGCAATAAGCGTTGGGATTGTCTTTGAACTCAGCCTCATGCGGGCTATGGCACTCGCATTCAATGGCAGCCCAAGGCGGCCAGATGTGAATGCAGGATAGCCACTGAGGAGGGCAAGGCTTGGTGCAGGGCGGCTGCAGAAGTGTCACGTCTAGGCAGCAACCACTGAGTTCCGAGCCGGGCCGCAACGCAACACTGGTTCCGCTGACTGCCAGCTGTCGACAAATATCCAACGGTTTCTTAGATGCGCAATTGCGTACTGCTACTACCTATTGTAGAAAGTGGCCACTGTGACTCCAAGGTGCTTTACCCTATGTTATCCGATGCAAGCATGCCGCCTGGTTCCTTGACAAGGGTGACTGACGTGAGACGGTTGTCTTTTTGACAACATTCTAACCTAATGCTTTGCTTCAAATCCGAAACGATATAAACCCATCGTTGAGTTGAATAGGAAAGTCAACTTCGAGGACGCTTGATGGTGGAATGATCGGGAGCGGCAGGCGAATCAGACCCCTGTCTGATATGTCTTGGCGATTATTGACACTACAGAGCAACTGGCCCACGCCACAGTGTGGCTAGAACAAGATGCTGGCCTCTTTCCCGCTTTCGCTGTTTCTCACGGTGTTCGCATCGCATTACGCACGCTTTTGGGCACCCAATCCACGTGAGTCATGTCCGGCATTCGAACATCCGGCCGAGAGACGGTAGGATCAATCGATAACGAAGCTACACGTAGAACCTGTTCAAGACCTGACGCGGCCACCGGGTCTGCAATCGTTGGTTGCACACACAGCAAGACCCACAACCCCGCAGTTCATGGCGCGCCACAGCCAAACGCCAAGCACCAAGCGCCGCGAAGAGTTCCCCTTGTCTAATCTCTCTCTCGGGAGTCGGGCCAAGCTCCTCGCAGCAACGGCGGGGCCGTGTCGCGTGCCCTCCCCCCGGTCTAGGCCCTGACCCATTTAAGTTTGCTGGGGATGGAATTCACTAGGAGCATAAGTGTGACGCTGATGAGATCTTCAATTCTATCCTTTTATCTCCTGCAACTTCCACTCTACTCTGAAGCCCTGTGAGTCTGTGAATGTCATTGTCAAGAGCGCACATGACGTTGCTATTGAAGAGCGGTTGATCAATACTCTATCTCTTCATTCCAAGGCTCCATTGCCCCTATCCTTCGTTCGTTCACCGCCACAACTGTCCAGCTCGGCTCAGAACTCTCATAAAGCTACCCGACCTTCATTCAATCTCGCCTTATCGCACATACCAACCCATCATGGACTCCCCCCGCACCTCGCCCTCTCCCTCTTCCGCCTCAGCTCTCCGCGTCTTCACGTAAGTGTCTCTTTATCACCCACATACCATTTCCCCGCTGATGTCAATCCCACCGTTGACCCGCTTGTTAAAACCAATCACTAACAACACCAATCAGTCGCCGCCCAGCCCTGGCTATCGCCGGCCTGGCCCTAGCGGGTGCAGGCCTCGGCTTCCGGCACGTCTCCACCACGCTACGTGACAACGAATTAGCCCAGAAGAACTCGGCCGCCCGCAACTTTTACGTCAGTGTCGACCGCAGCGGCGGCGGCATCTGAATGCAGCATCCCCCAACACGGGGCTGATCCGATAACGTTTCTGGTGATGGAGCGGAAGCCGAGTGGACGATCAAGAGGATAGGTATCAAGCCGTCCTGGTTAGATGAGCGGAGAAGGAAGAAAATAAGCGACGCGGTCGAATGAGCTTAATGATCATGTGAAAGACGACGATGATGGATCCAAGTGCAGTGCCGACTTCAAATGAGGGCAGGGTTTCGGTTCCGGTTCGGAAGGATCTTTAATTACGTTGTTTTATTCCTTGACTACCATGTTCATGTAACGGGAAGCAGTCCTATGATATCTGGGATATGTCCGGCGCTACAGTGTGTTGGGATTTCTACATGTCTTTCCTCATTTTTCGCCAGAACTACATCATCATCATCATCATCATCATCGAAGCGCGAGCAGCAAATTGAAACTAGCATTTCTCACTCGGGTCCCTCGCAAACAAAGCAGCAAACGGTACGAAGCAAGTAAGGACATCGTCAACCAATGCATTAGCTGTCCACCTAGACAAGAAACCCCATGGCTAGTACTGTGGAACCTAAGCAAGCAATTCCCGTCCCGGACAGAGACATCTCCCAACACCAAACTGCACGCTCGCTCAAAACGGACCGATACCACCCGCATACCACTAGATCAGTATGCCCCCATGGCATATACTGACCAGCGAAAGCACAGTATTACCCACACGCTCGCATAGCAGAGCCGAGAAACGCAGATGAAGCCCAAAAATGCGCAAACGCCGTCCCAATGCACCCATTAGCCATACTGCCATGCCCGATGGAAATGACGTAGAAAGAGAGGACCAAGAGCAACGCTCGTACCAACAAGATCCCACCCTGCCTCATGGATGGATATCAAAACATGAGCTTCATAAAGAGGTCCCCTTAGCAAACCCCTCACCTCCCTCAACCTCCTCCGGATCAGGAGACATAGCTGGGCTATCTCCAAACGAACTCGACGACCGCGGCAACAGCAGTGGTTGCCTCACCTCCTTTTCCTTCCCCTTCCCCTCCACCATGTCCCCGCCTCCATCCCCATGATGCCGACCCCTGATGCCCAAACCAGCTGCCGCAATGCTACCGCTCCCAATCCCTTCCCTAGAACTAGGGCTCCTCCAATACCCAACCGCAGTCGCCGCCGTCCTCCGGCCAGGTACCCTCCTAGGGTTAGTCTTCGACCTCTTCAGGCCCGCTGCTCTTCCCACGGACCCATGTCCGTGCCCGGCGATCTCGATCAAAGGCAGCGACTGATCCCCACCGCCACCGCCACCAACAGAAGAGGGGTCCGACCCAACACTAAACCGCTGCGGCGCCGGCCGCGCGCCAATCCCCCCGCCACCACCGCCACCGACCAGGCCATCGTCCGAATTATGCGCCGTGTTCGGCACTGACATCCTCAGCACCCTCATCTCGCGCACCATATGCCCCAGGCTGTCCTCGAGGGACTTCATCCTAGCCATCATTGCCCTGCTGGCCCGGGTATTACCGCCGCCGCCTCCACTGCCGCTGCCGCCGCTATGTCTGCGGCCGGACGACAGTAGGCTCGTCCTCGTAGGCAAGCTCGACGGTGCGCCAGTGAAGGCGTCGTCCGCCGTAGACAGACCATCAAACTCCACAAAAGACCGCCGGCGGGTCGGGGTTTTCCTGCTCCCGCTGGTGACAGTGGTCAGGGTCGTTGGGATGTCTAGACTCAGACCGCTGGTGCGATGGTTGCTGGGCACGGTTCGCGCCATGCTGCTACCGCTCGTATCGGTCGTCAGGCGTGGTCGGGAAGTCATGTACAGGGATCGGCGCGGAGAGCGAAGGCCGTCGCCCCCTCGTGGCGCAATTGGGGTCGAGACCGGGGTAGGCCGGGAGCTGATGGGACGGGATAGAGTGCGAGGAGCCATCGCTGGCCAGGCTGAGGCAGATGAGTCGCTATGCTGTCGGTCTGCTTCTGGGGCGTACAAGATGGTGTTGGTCGACAAGGTCCGGTGATGCAGCGCTATGCGTCGGGATGCGCCGGGACGCGGAGAATCGGCTGCCGAAGGCTCCGTATTGGTGAACCGCGTGGCAATAGGCGTGGTGAAGTAGTCTTCGTCGATGGCCTCCCCAGAAGCACCGGCTTCGTCGTTCAGGTTGTTGGTTGCGTTGTCTTCTTCGTCCTCGTCGTTGGTGACCAGCTCGTCGTCTCCGTCGGCATCACCGTCCGTGACATCCTTCACTTCGGTGGCGTAATCCCGCCGTGCGATCCCGTCGTTATAGAGCTCTGGCGCCATCGGATAAGCAGCATCTGAGATGAAATCGGCAGGATCGCTCGCTGCTGATCTGATGTCGGAATAATGTTTAGGAAATCTCGACGGCCTCTCACGGTTCATGCTCAGCCTTCTATGCCAGTCGCTTGTTACTCTGCTGTCAATTGTCGAATAATTCTGAGTCGAATAGTTAGGAGGTGAGTTAAATCCGGTATCGTGCTGGTCCATCCACGTCCTGATGGCGTTTTGCGTCTTTCGCCGCTCATTCCGTCGCTGAGTTCTCAAGAGAGCGCTGTCAGGGGCACGTAGAAAAACTTCTTCCAATGCACGATCCTTCTGATAGCCGAACACCGATTCTTCGCGAATTCGGATGCTCGGACTGAAAAAAGCGGATCTGCTGGACGGGTCTGCAAACGGAATGCCATGCTGGTGACCCCGATTCGGCTTGTCGACCAAGTCCGTCGCCTCGTACATAAATGGCGCTAGGAAATATTTCTCATAGAAATAGATGCAGAATAATAGCGGAAAGTGAGTGGCCTTGATCACTGCACGGTTGAGCCAGACGAACTGTTTCAAAGGCATGAAATATCTCAGAGGCATCAGCGTCCATGCCAGGATGTTGGCAGGAGCGATGTAAGAGAAGAGCGCGTCCTTCTTTGCCATTGATATTGTATTGATGGCAAAAAGAAACCTGACTTGTCAGCCGCGCGTCTAGGGCGGACATTTATTTGAAGGAGGCCTACCGGTATTCTTGTTTCGCGCTGGAAGCGATAGACGTGAACGAGTTGCCCAAGACGGTGATGAGCATTGTTCTGGAACTTGGTGTTAGCTTGCCACTGTTAGAATCCAAAAAAACCAACTTACATCACGGCGAAGTGACAGATGGTGAGGAACAGGCCCATGAGGGCCTTCCCCATCCAGTTGTAGGATGGCCACCTAGTGAACCGGTCAGTCTCCCGACGTCTTGATAATAACTCGCTACACTTACACCTCCCAAGCAGCGGGGGTAAATCCCATCAGGATCTGAAATATTTTGTAAGCTAGCTCATAAGGGTTCTCCGCATTCTTGGAGAATGCGAAGAAGACAAAAAAGCCGCTGCAGCAGACCAGAATGAGAACGAAGACGGCGATCATGTCTATTGCCAATAGCCGGAAAGCTATCAGCAGCTGGGAGAAATAGCGATTATGGTCCAGCACATTAAAGATCCTGGGCAACAAGAGAATGCCGCTGGCAGCGAGGACGTCGTAGGCATTCTCGTTCCACTTGTGAGGGTCAAGAAGGAATACGCCATAGATGCGCATACAGTAGTAGACGATCAACAACAGCAGGATTCCCAGGTCGAAGATATTCCAGAAGCTCATTATGTAAAGAGAAAAGCCTTGTTCGTTGAAGCCGACAATCTCGTCGAGCATGAAGCCGGCACTCCAGAACCAAAAGAGCAACTCCAGAGATGTGATCTTGCTTGATCTCTGGCCTAAGACGCCCAAGAACAGGCCAATCAAAATAACGAGCGAGCATGTTGAAAGAATGTGCCGATAGCGTGGGACGCGCAGCCGTGACAACTTGAACGGGGAAGCAGACCGAGGGTCGTAGAGAGTCACAGATCGCTGACCAGGGGGCAGGGATGGAAACCTGGCAGGGTCCTCCTTCGGCTGCTGCCCACTCAGTAATGGGGTACGCACGGTGCTCTGACGCCGAGACTGGCTGCTACCGGCGGCACTCGGCGCATTGTCCAGGGATTGGGGCTGCTCGGAGGTAGGACAAAAGCTGATGGCACCGTTCCAAATGGCCTCTAGCTGCTGTACGACTAGAGGGTGAGATAAGAAGTGCTTGGCAGAGGCCCGGATCGCGACTTCGAGGGTCGACGTCCTGAGAGCAGCCGGCCCTGGCCTGCTTCCTGCAGCGAGGGGTGTCTGGGATCCAGAGATGCCCTGAAGAGGATAGAAGTCGTACGAGAGCGCGTCGATGAGCTCGCGAGTAGTGTACTCCTTGAGCAGCTTCATTGCCAATAGCTCGCATACCCTTGCCCTCGTGCTGCTTATGCCGGCGTTCCCTAGGTACAGTTGCCCCTCCTTCTCAAACTGGAGGCAGTTGGCCATCAGGGCATACAGGGTGCCTGGGGAGAAGTGCTGCGTGCGAATCTGTTGTTGCATAGGCTTGACCAGGAACTGGGACACCTGTGGAGACTTCAGCTGTTCCCAGGTTAACGTGGTCTCGGTCCTGGCTTGGACGATGATGCGGATTGCATGCGTCATGCTGTATACAGGCAACGAATCTGGGGAGTTACTAGTTAGCGACGACATGGAGTCTCTTGAAAGACGGTTCAAACCTAGATGACCACCGGAGAACATAGGCAAGAGGCCCGTGGATTGAGCCAACCCGTCTTCATCGGCTTGAGTGCGGCCCCCGCTAGGGTAGCGCGACTGTTCGCCATGATTGGACTCTTCGTCGTCGTCGTCGGCCTCGGTGAAATCTGCAGTGGCATGACGATGCTGGCGGTATTCCCCTAACGGAGGGCGAGGCGCAATGTCTCGTTCTACGTCGGCAGCGGCCGAATCGTATGAATTGTTGCCCTGGAAGGGTCGTAGCAACGCGGACAACATCCTTGGCTCGGGCTGAGTGTGCCCCGGCGCGTTAGTAGAGGAGCCCGAACGCCATGGAAGTCGTCGAAGACTGAGGATGGCCGGCAGGTGCTACTTCGGAGGCGGCCAATGCTGCTGTCGGATGCGCGCCAAACACGTTCCGCCTCGTCTCAACGGGAAAGCTGCAACAAGCCGCCGGCAACGCACGCTGCCTGTCTCACAGAAACAAATCTGCGGCCGGATTAGCAGTGCATTTTTTTTTTCCCTCTCTTCCGGGTTGTCTCCAAATCCCTCGATGGGCTCCCCAAAGGACGAAAAATGCAAATATGCGCGGAACGCGGCTCGCGACTAAGGAAGCAAACAAGTTGCGACCTGGAAGGGAATGGGGGAGCAGAAAACGAGCGGAGGGCCCGCCTCGATAGAGATGGAGTGATGAAGGAGATGCCGGGGTTGCGCATGGGGTGAGCAGCTGGGGCATCCCTGTCACGAGCACTAACACGCCCAGACAACCCCCGCGTGCTCAGATATCGCCCCAAACCTAGACCTCGGGTCCTAGGTAGAATAAAATCGATTCTCTTTTGGATTTGTGCCAGAAAATCCGATCCCGCTAGCCTTTGGGCCGCACCGCCGGAAGCTGCTCTCTTCCTCCGTTGTTCTAGCGAATAGGCAACTCGAAGATCCACGATGCAGCCGGTGCTGTCCAAAGACGGCGACGAATCGCGGGGTCGCGGTGGGTGCCGCCAAGAGGAGTTCGTGAGGAGGTTGCCTTTGAGTGGTCCAGAGTCGCCAGGCGGGAATTCCGGCATGCAGAGGGCGGCTTCGTGCCAACCACATGGCCCCCTCCAGCTGATACGCGCTTGTCTGATCTTGGATTGGGAATGTCGCCATCGTAGAACCGATCTCGCCGTGGCCTCATGACCACAAATTCGGCTAGCGGTGAGGGTCCAGGGTCCTTTTTTTGTGGGTAGGTTACAGCGAGCGTGCTGCAAGTGCTGCAGCTCCAGTGCACAATGTAGCATCGCCTTTGCCATCCATCCGCCCACGGTGTCGAGGCACACCGACGGGCGGCAGCACAACCAGCGTCCAGCAGGCTGATTATCGCCAAATAGTCCCCAACTTTAGGGAGAGCGCCCTGCACTTGCCATAGAATGGGTAACGCGAGGCAACAAACCCACCAAGTTGAAACGGCACCGGGTTATCTTGCAAATCCCTGCCCTGTTGATTCCCCACGAGGGCTGCAACAAGCTTAGGGTGTATCGGTAGCGTAATCGTCCCGGTGGTCGATTCGTGTGGACCATCGTTGCGCGCTAACGGGGCACAGCGCGACTGGACCAAATTGCTGCCGACATACCGACACTGAGGGCTGGCATGCAGTTTGCGGTTTCAGGCCTGAATCCAAGTCGGATGACAGCTGTCGGGAATCAGGTCGGACGAATCTAGTATCCACCCAAAAGAGTCAGTAACGCTCTCCTCCGCTGGAGACTCGACACGGTCCCAAGGTCGTGGACGGAATTCTGGACAGTACTAGGTTTTCCTGCCTCAATCATCCAATTTCTTCAGTACGAGAGATGAAATGCGAAGTCTTCTTGTGCTAAATTGGCTCAACAGTGTTGTCTCCTGTTACACAGTACCGGATGGCTTGGCTGCTGTCACCCCACAACGGTTGGTGGGGTTTCCTGCTTAAAGGGTTGACAACCACGACGGCTTAGTCATCCCGAGCTCCAGCCGAAATTCTTCAGCGGCCCCCGAACCGGTGCCCCACTTCGCCGGTCCGTCCAGGGCGTCCGTAGCCCGAATCCAAGCTCTGTGGGGCAGCCGATTAAAGATTCATCAAACCTCTGAAATACTCATCCGGCTCAACAACTAGCGCAGGGTCCGCTGGCGTAATTGGAAGCGCGTCTGACTACGAGCTCTCAGCCACCTAGTAGTAATCGAGAAAATCAGGTGGTTTCAGTTCGAGCCCTGGGTGGATCGGAGAAATTTCGTGAGCTTTTTCCAAGTTGATTTATTTACGTCCTCGATACCCGGTGGGGGGTGCAAGGGTTCTCTTTTTCATAGTATTCCTGCGAAGCTGGTAGATGGCATCGTCTTTCGATACGAGACATGCAATTCTCAGCTCCGTTGTAGGAGGTTCGAGATCTGAAGCTGAAAATTCCGATCTCGAGGCGGTCGAGAACGGGCCAACCACGAGATCGGAACGCTGCGGCAGCATGCAGCCAGCAGGCTAACCCCACGCGAACGACCCCGCCAAACTGCGATTCCGAGCCATTGATTGGGCATTGGCAAAAATTCTGCCAGGTGCTTTTGACTCCCGTCCAATTCATACAGGGAACCCCGCAGCAAGCTCTCCATCGTCCTGGAAAAGTTTTGGTGGGTAGGGCACCAGGTACTGCAGGCTGTGGCGGGGCGAGTCCCTACAAATTCTTCGCCGTCCGACAATTTACTCTCGCTCTGTTTCCTTCTTGTCTATACAGAAGGGCTGGCGAAGTCAAATCATGACGATTTGCGGGTGAAAAGGGCTCTTCTGGCATCCTACAAGCCGACTCGATAACGGCTGCCCCGCGGCAATCTCTGAGCACCTGCTCTCCGTCTTGACAATACTCCCCCCCCCCACCAACGACCGGACAGCCTCCCAAACCCTGCCTTTTGTCTTCGCTCCCCCTGCCTCCTATTCCCAATCATCCTCACTCTTTATACGAGCCCTCGTTGCTTCTTCGACCACAATGGCTGCTACACTCTACCGGCCAGCCACAGTGCACATCGCCAAAGAAGAATCCGAAGGGCTGGTCACCCTTGAGCTTGAGGATGGCTCGGCCTACCAAGGCTACAGCTTCGGTGCTCCCAAGAGCATCGCTGGCGAGCTCGTCTTCCAGACGGGCATGGTGGGATACCCCGAGTCCGTGACCGACCCCTCTTACCGCGGCCAGATCCTTGTCATTACATTCCCTCTCGTCGGCAACTATGGCGTTCCTCCCCGGGATGCCCTCGACCAGCTCCTCGGTGACCTTCCTGCTTATTTCGAGTCGTCACAAATCCACATTGCCGGTCTGGTTACCGCGACGTACGCCGGCGAAGACTTCTCGCACTTCCTTGCGGCATCCTCCCTGGGAACATGGCTGAAGGAGCAGGGCATCCCCGCCATGTACGGTGTCGATACCCGGGCGCTGACGAAGCGTATCCGCGAAAAGGGAAGCATGCTAGGTCGCATGCTGCTACAGAAGCAGAATGTGGCCAATGGGGTCGACGGCGACGCCGAGGCCTTCACGCTTCCTGGCAAGATGGGCGACTGGAGGCCACACTTCAATACGATCGACTGGGTCAACCCCAACGAGAAAAACCTTGTAGCAGAGGGTGAGTAAACGGAGGCATCCAAGCCGAGCCCATGCTTACCACCTCTTAGTGTCCATCAAGGCGCCCAAGCTGTACCGCCCACCCGAAGCCTCCGTCCTGAACCACCCTTCAGGGCGCCCAATTCGTATTCTTTGCCTCGACGTCGGTATGAAATACAACCAGCTGAGATGCTTCCTCAAGCGTGGCGTCGAGGTCCTGGTGTGTCCGTGGGACTACGATTTCCGTGGTGAGAACTACGATGGGTTGTTTCTCTCCAATGGTCCCGGTGACCCCGCTATCTTGGAGACTACGGTCAAGCGCATCGCCAACGCCTTGTCGGAGAACCGTACGCCCGTGTTCGGCATTTGCTTAGGCCACCAGCTACTCGCCAGGGCCGCTGGGGCCAAGACACTCAAGCTCAAGTTCGGTAACCGAGGTCACAACATTCCCTGCACCAGCATGGTGACCGGGAAGTGCCACATCACCTCTCAGAACCACGGCTATGCCGTAGATGCTGCCACCCTGCCCACTGGATGGCAGGAGCTGTTTGTCAATGCCAACGATGGTAGCAACGAGGGCATCATGCACATCGACAGGCCGCATTTTAGTGTGCAATTCCACCCTGAAAGCACCCCCGGCCCGCGCGATACCGAATACCTCTTCGACGTCTTCATCAAAGCTGTTTCGGACTGCGCCGCTGACAGCAGCCTGTTGAAGAAGGGCGTTCAGTTCCCTGGTGGCACGGTCGAGGAGAACAACAAGCTGCACCCTCGCGTTTCGGTCAAGAAGGTGCTCGTTCTCGGGAGTGGCGGTCTCAGCATTGGTCAAGCTGGAGAATTCGACTACTCGGGCAGCCAGGCGATCAAGGCGTTGAAGGAAGAAGGCATCTACACCGTTCTCATCAACCCGAACATCGCCACGATCCAGACATCTAAGGGCCTCGCTGACAAGGTTTACTTCCTGCCTGTCAATGCCGAGTTCGTTCGCAAAGTCATCATCTACGAGAAGCCCGACGCCATCTACTGCACGTTTGGCGGCCAAACGGCCCTCTCAGTGGGCATCCAACTCAAGGATGAGTTCGAGAAGCTTGGTGTCAAGGTCCTGGGTACGCCGATTGAAACCATCATTACCACCGAGGATCGCGAGCTTTTCGCTCGGAGTATGGACTCGATCGGTGAGAAGTGCGCCAAGTCAGCCTCGGCCAGCAATGTCGAGGAGGCCATGAAGGTTGTGAAAGACATTGGCTTCCCCGTCATTGTTCGTGCGGCGTATGCCCTTGGTGGCCTTGGTAGCGGTTTCGCCAACAACGAAGCCGAGCTTCTGGATTTGTGCAACAAAGCCTTCGCAGCCAGCCCTCAAGTCCTGATTGAGCGTAGCATGAAAGGGTGGAAAGAGATCGAGTACGAGGTCGTGAGAGATTGCCAGGACAATTGCATCACTGTGTGCAACATGGAGAACTTTGATCCGCTCGGAATTCACACCGGAGACTCCATTGTTGTCGCTCCTTCTCAGACGTTGTCGGATGAAGACTACAATATGCTTCGCACGACTGCTGTTAACGTCATCCGTCACCTCGGCGTCGTGGGCGAGTGCAACATCCAATACGCGCTGAATCCCTTCTCAAAGGAGTACTGCATCATCGAAGTCAACGCCAGATTGTCCAGGTCTTCGGCACTGGCGTCTAAGGCAACTGGCTATCCACTGGCGTTTATTGCGGCCAAGCTAGGTCTCGGCATACCACTCAAAGAGATCAAGAATTCGGTCACCAAGGTTACGTGCGCCTGCTTCGAACCTTCATTGGACTATGTCGTGGTCAAGATGCCTCGGTGGGATTTGAAGAAATTCACCCGTGTCTCTACCCAGCTTGGATCGTCAATGAAAAGTGTCGGCGAGGTCATGAGCATTGGCAGGACCTTTGAAGAGGCCATCCAGAAGGCCATCCGGTCCATTGACTTCCACAATCTCGGTTTCAACGAGACACCGGCGCTCATGTCGATCGACGACGAGCTCCAGACGCCGTCTGACCAGCGCCTGTTCGCCATTGCCAACGCGATGAGTGCTGGCTATTCGGTAGAGAGGATTTGGGAGTTGACAAAGATCGATAAGTGGTTCCTTGACAGGCTCCAGGGGCTGAGCGACTTTGCCAAGAAGATGAAGGACCTCAGGACGAGTGGTGCCCCCCTCCGGCCCGGCATACTCCTCCAAGCCAAGCAACTGGGCTTCTGCGACCGCCAGATTGCCAAATTCTGGGGTTCGACCGAGCTCGCCGTGCGGGGCATGCGTCTCGAGGCCGGCATCACCCCCTTCGTGAAGCAAATCGACACCGTCGCAGCCGAGTTCCCGGCCTTCACAAACTATCTCTACCTCACCTACAACGCCAGCGAGCATGACATATCGTTCGACGATCACGGAGTCATGGTCCTTGGCTCAGGCGTGTATAGGATTGGATCCTCCGTCGAGTTTGATTGGTGCTCGGTCAGGGCCATCCGCACGCTCCGCGAGTCTGGCATCAAGACCATCATGGTCAATTTTAATCCCGAAACGGTCAGCACAGATTACGACGAGGCCGACAAGCTGTATTTTGAGAACATCAACCTGGAAACTGTGCTCGACATCTATGAGGTTGAGTCCTCATCCGGTGTCGTAGGGGCTATGGGTGGGCAGACGCCGAACAACATCGCTCTCCCTCTCCTGCGTGCTGGTGTCAATGTCCTCGGCACATCCCCCGAGATGATCGACACTGCTGAGAATCGGTACAAGTTCTCGCGCATGCTGGATAGGATCGGTGTTGACCAACCGACGTGGAAGGAGCTGACAAGCTTCGAAGAAGCCAAGGCCTTTTGCCAAAAAGTGTCATATCCGGTACTGGTGCGCCCGTCATACGTCCTTTCCGGCGCGGCTATGAACACGGTCTACTCGGAGGGCGATTTGGAGAATTACCTGCAACAGGCAGCTGAAGTCTCCCCGGAACACCCTGTCGTCATTACAAAGTACATCGAGAATGCGAAGGAGATCGAGATGGATGCCGTAGCCAGGGACGGCAAGGTAGTGGGTCACTTCATCTCGGAGCACGTGGAGAACGCTGGTGTCCATTCCGGAGACGCCACGCTTGTCCTCCCGCCTCAAGATCTGGAACCGACGACCGTTCAGCGCATCGAGGAAGCCACCCGCAAAATTGGAGATGCGCTCAACGTCACCGGCCCCTTCAATATTCAGTTCATCGCGAAGGACAACGACATCAAGGTAATCGAGTGCAACGTCCGGGCGTCTCGTTCGTTCCCGTTCGTCTCCAAGGTCATGGGTGTCGATCTCATCGAGATGGCCACCAAGGCTATCATGGACATCCCATTCGAAGAATACCCCAAGATTGAGCGCCCCGCGGACTGCGTCGGGGTCAAGGTCCCGCAATTCAGCTTCTCGCGCTTGTCCGGCGCAGATCCCGTACTGGGCGTCGAGATGGCTTCGACAGGGGAGGTTGCTTCGTTCGGATCTGACAAGTATGAGGCCTACTTGAAGGCTTTGATATCTACGGGCTTCAAGATTCCTAAGAACAACATCCTGCTTTCCATTGGATCCTACAAGGACAAGGAGGAGATGCTCCCTTCAGTAAAGAAACTGCAAGAGCTGGGCTATAAGCTATTCGCGACAGCAGGGACTGCAGACTTCCTCGGCACTCACGGCGTTCAGGTGCAATACCTCGAGGTCCTTGGCAAGGATGAGAATGGCCAAAAGTCGGAGTACTCGCTTACGCAGCATTTGGCCAAGAACATGATCGACCTCTACATCAACCTGCCATCCAGCAACCGGTACAGGCGCCCGGCCAATTATATGAGCAAAGGATACCAGACCCGGCGTATGGCGGTTGACTACCAGATTCCGCTTGTCACCAACGTCAAGAACGCCAAAATCCTGGTGGAGGCTATCGCCAGGCACTTTGAGCTTAACATTGGCATTCGTGACTACCAGACAAGCCACCGTACCATCCAACTGCCCGGGTTGATCAATATCGCAGCCTTTGTGCCAGGTCTGGTTTCCAGAGACAGCGACGATCTCCAGAAGGTGACCAAGGCTTCAATCGCTGCTGGTTTTAGCATGATCCGGGTCATGCCGGTCGGCAAGGACAGCGCGATCTCGGATGTGAAGTCCCTGAGAACCGCCCAGCAGAATGCCAAACGCGGCGGCTATTGCGATTTCAACTTGTCGATCACCGCTAGCTCGGACAACGCCAACCAGATCAGCAACTCTGCTAGCGAAGTGGGTTCTCTGTTCATCCCATTCAATCATCTGTCGGACAACATCAGCAAAGTTGCAGCGGTCGAGGCACACTTTGACGCCTGGCCGACGCACAAGCCCATCATCACCGACGCAAGGACCACTGACCTGGCCTCGATTCTCCTGCTTGCCAGCCTACATAACCGTCGCATCCACGTCACTGCGGTTACCACGAAGGATGACATCAAGCTCATTACTCTCGGCAAGCAGAAGGGCCTCAAGGTCACCTGCGATGTTTGCATCTACTCGCTTTATCTGTCTCAGGAGGACTATCCAGGCTGCCAATTCCTACCCACGGCCGAGGACCAGGCTGCCCTGTGGGAAAATATGGAAACCATTGATGTCTTCTCCATCGGCAGTCTACCGTACCAGCTTGCCCATTTCTTGAAGAAAGAGACGGACGTGACTGTTGGCATTGCCGACACACTTCCCCTACTTCTGACCTCGGTCGCCGAGGGTAGGCTGACTGTCGATGATGTCAAAACGCGGCTTCACGACAATCCCCGGGAGATTTTTGAGCTGCATGACCAGGTTGGCACGGGGCTGGAAGTCGAGATCGACCGCCCATACACCTTGAAGACGGCTAGCTCCTGGTCACCCTTTGCAGGCAGAGTCCTAAAGGCTGCAGTCCAGCGCGTCACGTTCCAAGACCAGGTTGTCTGTCTTGACGGTTCTGTTTTGGATGTCGCTCCAAGAGGAAGCGACATGTCTACGCACGGAGCGTTGCCTTTAGCAGCAACAATCTCATCGCCCGCGGTGAGACCCATGCACCACCCGTTGTCTCCAGTGCCCGAAACCTCGCAGGACGGAAGGCGTCCAAATGTTCTTGGACTTCGACCTTTGTACGGCAGATCCAAAGCCACAGAGAGCGCCCTGTCTGCCGTCCCTCTCCCTCGTGTGCCTGCCATGGACGAGCTCGCACCCTCATTGATCGCTCAACCGACTGTCTCGCCGCTACAGGAGATGCTGTCTGCTCCATCATCGTTTAAGAAGTCTCACGTCCTGTCCGTGACGCAGTATACACGAGCTGACTTGCACCTTCTTTTCAACATTGCTCAAGAGATGCGTCTTGGAGTGCAGCGTGAAGGTGTTCTGGACATCCTCCGTGGGCGCGTCTTGTGCACCCTCTTCTACGAGCCTTCAACTCGTACTTCAGCATCGTTTGATGCGGCAATGCAGCGCCTCGGCGGCAGGACCATCGCCATCACGACGTCGACTTCGTCGGTCCAGAAGGGTGAGACGCTGCAGGACACGCTACGCACACTCGCCTGTTACGGAGATGCGGTTGTCCTCCGCCATCCCGATGAGAAGTGTGTCGATATCGCTAGGAAATTCAGCCCCGTCCCAGTCATCAACGGCGGCAATGGAAGCAAGGAACACCCGACGCAGGCGTTCCTCGACCTCTTTACGATTCGAGAGGAGCTGGGATCGATGCAAGGTCTCACCATCACATTTGTAGGCGACCTCCTCTATGGTAGACCGGTCCATTCGCTCGTCTACCTGCTCCGACACTACCAGGTGAAGGTGCAGCTCGTGTCGCCCAAGGTCCTTGCCCTGCCACCTGCTGTCCGCCAACAGCTGGTGAATTCTGGCCAACTACTCTGCGAGTCAGAGGCGCTGACGCCCGAGATCTTGGGCCGCACCGATGTGCTTTACTGCACGCGAGTGCAAAAGGAGCGGTTCCCGAGCCTGGCCGAGTACGAGAGCGTCAAGGACTCTTACCGTATCGATTACGGCACGTTAAAGCATGTCAAGAGCACCATGGTTGTGATGCATCCGTTGCCGAGGAACGAGGAGGTGGCCGAGGAGGTGGACTTTGACCAGAGGGCGGCGTACTTCCGACAGGTGAGTCTTTACTTCATTTCGTCCTAGTAATTGGCAGCTTTACTAACGGGTGTGATTCAGATGAGATACGGTCTCTACTGCCGCATGGCCTTGCTCGCGCTGGTCATGGGGGAGAAACTCTGATGAAACATTGTTATGTCTTTTCCTCTGCTATTTTTATGTTATACAAGGACGGGAAAAAAAAGTCGGTGGTCATGGCATTTCTCTTTCTCTCTCTTAGTGAAAAGCGATTTCGCTAGCTAGACCAAAGGATGATCGTAGACTGCAACGGCTCGCGCCGCTAGATCATGATGATAATGTTTATGTTTATGTGATAGGCGTACGGCAGTGCCGTATACTATCTATGTATAGAGCGTATATTTAGGCAGCGCATTTATGTACAGATACTCGCTTGATGGAGTTATTTCGGTTTTCCGCTTCTTTTTCTCTAGGGTTGTGTATTTTTATGTATCATGGTGTATAGTACGATAATTATGTATCAATGTGGTGTAAATTGATCCTACTGATTGAACAAGAAGTCCTTTTCCGACACAATATCCTAAGTTATATAGCACTGTAAGAACCATATCTCTGCCTGCCGCGTGATCGGATTTGCTCCATCTACTCGCTCGGCCGCCGACTCGGCCGCATTCAAACCCCGATCCGGCCAGTGGCTAGGACCAACAAGGGCGTTGTCTTCAATAAGCTTAATAATCCCTATGTAATTGCGTCGTATGATTCGAAGTTAATTACAGTTCAGCGGAGTGGACAAAAATCCTTGTCGACCCTTATCATTGTGACCAATGTGGTTTTCCCCTCTCCCACCCCAAGGAGGAGTTACTACATTTATACAATACTGCTAGACTAGCCGTCTACGTAGCTAGATACTGTCACATAGGTATAACTCTACTTAGAGACGGATGGCACAGAGTTGTGGGATCGACTTGGTTGGTGAGTGCTCAGGAGCACGGGAAACGTTGCCTGGTAGGAGCGCTAGAGAAGCTTAATGCTAAGGATAATAAACAGGGTAAAATCAGTTGGCAGAGCGATAAATAGAGGCGCAGAGATGAGGTACAAGAAAAGAAATAAGAAACTAAGCACAAAGGAAAGAAACAGAATTCAAGGTAACTATGGACGTACCCTTAACCTAACTAGTACCTGCGCCATTAAAGCTTTGTATCGTACATTTCTCATGCCTTTGCCGTTAGGAGTTTCCATCCCTAGGATTTTTGATCCTCAGACCCTGTCACTTGTTACATAGAGCCTTAAGCTGATTCGCTCCATCAGTTTGCTTCTGATGTGGGGATTACAGGAGGCATTGAGGGAGGGCAGCGCAGGCGCAGATATACGTTTCTAGTTTCAAAGTGCCATAGTTATCTTATTCTTTTGGCGGCTATCTTCTAAAATAAGGAGGCTTCGCTCCGCTAGAACCATAGAAGAACCCGAATATAAATGCACAACCGTGGGTTCAGGGGATCCTTGCAACTTGAGCTGCAACGTATTAGCCAAATCCACTCGCGCCGAGACCTCAGCAGACAACGGATGGCTGCCCCGATAGAGCTCAACAGTAACTAGATTTCCACCCAACGCAAATAGAGCTGGCAACAAGTTTTTGTATGACCTGCGGCGAAAAGGGACATTCCACCCGCGATTATCACGTAGGAGTCTACCCCATCTTATGGCCCAATGCTAAAGCAACGCCAGTGCCTACAATCACGGAGTATATAGCGGGGATACGGCCCCAGATACGGTGGTTACTATCGAGCCTCCACACAGTACCTGACACTAAGGACGGTAATTAAGAATCACCCACGAACTAAATAGCGGCCAAGGGTCGATTCTATATGGGAATGGTGATTATTTAATTGGGGTTGCACACCCAGACGAGACAGCACCTGGTTTGCTATACGCAGCTGCTAGTACAGACTTTCATCGTCAATACTACTTTCCGACCCGCACACTGGTGACATCATGAAGCCCAGCTAAGCACCGCCATGACCTAATAAGGCCATATAGTGCCCAGTTGGGCGTCGTTATGTTGCCAGTATAGATGCTATTGTCAGCATTGGGTGATACATTCAGGGTATGGTAACATCATGTCTAAGACCCCCCTTCCCCTGTTCAGGTACGATCTGCTATGGAACTACGTACCGGGGAGCTCTGTCAGTGCCTAACTCCGGAAACACTTTTCCCGCTGATCCTGAACGGCTAGTACACACTGATTTGACGCCGAAAGAGTGTTTGACCCGTACTTTCATAAATTGCTACGGACAACCCTAGACGACGCAACCCATGCCGAAATACTACAGCCTAAGACAATACTATCGGATTTCAATGAGTTTCTAACCGAAAAATCCTCCGTCGTAGTCGGTGACATCAAGAACCTCCTGCCATCGGAGTTTCATCGTCACGTAAAGCAATTCCTGCCCAAGGATATGAGGTCTTAATCACGCCGAATATTGGACCACGAGACCACAAAATTACAACATTGGGACCGTAGGATAAGGTACTTGGCCTCTGAACATCAAAGTCAAACTTCGGATAGACACCGACGCCATCGGCATCGATGAGCTCTACACAAGCTGGACGGACACGATGGTCACTGGCGGCTTCGGCAAACCTTCGACTCCGTAGATCGATGATGTGATAGTGGATCTCCGCGACACAACCACGGAACGATGGGAGACTCCGTGCTTTGAGTGCCAGGCTCGAATGTTCCGTTCGGTCCGTACTCATATCGACACCTGTATAGTGGCAAGCCCGAACGAAAGGCTGAGTTTTGTGTGCGGCGCGGCGACCTATACCACCGGGCGCCGGATTTTCCCCGTGTACCTGCTTCACATCGCTCCGAAGAGCGGTTCAGCCCCTCGGCTCCGGTTTTGGCTCAAGTACGAATCTTCCGTCTTGAACTGGTCCGTGCTTTGTAGCTATATTCATGCTTGAATCTGATGAGTGGCCGGGCCTGGCTGGGGTCTAGGATTCCGTCTTGTAATAGTGGAGCTCTCTGATTTGATCTTAGATTTTCCAGGCAGTTCTAGGCCCGCGGCCTTTTCTTGACGGAGGGAATTGAAGTGTCACAGGACACCTTGATATCCGGCTACATGCCTCTGGCCCAATATTCGGGGCCTGGCTGCTTTTGCTTTCGTCGTAGCAATATCATTCTTGTAAGTACGAGATAGCCTGACCTGGGTGCCTGTCAAAACGGCACTGACCACTAAGCCCGACGGCGCTGCCCTGGTCGATCTATCCGTGAGGGCTATGGCGATGTCGGCCCTGCTCAGCGATGATGATTACTCACGCAAACCTGATGTACGAGGGTGGCCAAAGGTGTTACACCGAGTCGTTTGCTCCGACAAATACCAACGCAAAATGATTAAAGGGCTCATCTATGTAGGAACTTGCCTCTGCGTCCTATGCTCTACCGACCTGTAGTGACAGCCACCCACCGAACGCACTCCTCGGATCTAGAAGGCCGTCCTGACCGTGTCAGCACTGCCTATCTGCTCCGCCGGAGCTGCTGGTAGCCCGGTCCTTTTTGCTTGGTGGTAGACTCAGTCAAAGATTACGAGCTCTGCATGAAAACAAAGATACTTTGATTCGTACCGTCCAGCCACTTGAAGCCATGGTCGTCCCTCTCCGGATATGAGTGGATAATAGGCCTCGTGGAAGAAGTGATTACCGTCGTGGTGTTAAGCTCACATATCTCGGCATAACAAATTTGGTGATACTAGTACTCCTTACACCCTCCCCCATTAGGCCCTTTAGCCCCATCTAATTTGTTTTTGAATTATTGTACGATTCACTTATTCTGGTACAATTAAATTTGGCACCATGATACATTGGAATGGATGTGCCAGACGTTTGGCTTCAATTCGTGATAGCTCAGGGAGCTGAGGGGTGAGAAAGTCCGAACTCCGACACAACGGTACCCTGACACTAAAATGTGATATCAACAAGATGCAGCACCTCGAACCCTTTGGTACATTACACGCTCTTGAATTTTGCCATGACGTCGTTCAACTTGGCCCTCTACCAGGATGTCCTGGGCCAACTGCCACGGCTCAAGACTTACACACACATGCTCTTGTGTTTCCCTCTACGGGATGACCTATCACCAACCGCGTTGATCATTTCACTCGAGTCGGCAGCACGGGCACTGTTTAGAGCGTTCCCGTGGCTGGCCTTCCGGGTTGTGCATGAGGGCAGTGGGCCCGGGAACTCTGGAACGTTCAGATTAGCACCATGTCCCGACTTTGCCGCCCAGAACGCCATCGTGCGAACCAAGGACTGCACAGATATCTGCCCCACGTACCAGGAGATCCTAGATGCCCGTGGCCCGGTGGACATGTTGGATGGGGGTGTTCTAGGACCTGTTCCGGCATTTCCACACATCTACGATGATGCCGAGCTCGACCCGGCACCGGTGTTCACCCTCCAAGCCAACCTTGTCCAAGGGGGCCTACTGCTCGACGCGGCAGCTCAGCATAATTTCATCGACGGGGGAGGCCTCCTGCGCCTGCTGGAACTTCTGGCCGGGGCTATGCGCGGCGAGCCTTTCTCGGCGGAGGCGCTTAAGCACGGAAACTGTGACCGTTCGACACTCATCCCCCTGCTCGGCCGGGATGAGCCGATGCTGGACCACAGCCACCTCATCCGCGAGCCGCTCGCCACGGGCGCTCCCAAACCACCTCTAGCGCAGCCGCCCCAAGCAGCACGCTGGCACTTTGTCCGCTTCCCATCTCACAAAGTAACGGCGCTCAAGGAGCGCGCAAACGACGACACCCGGCCGCAGAACGCCTTCGTCTCCACCAACGACGCGCTAAGCGCCTTCATCTGGCGCCGCTTGTCGGCCGTCCGCCTCCCGCGCATAGAGGGGCGGGCTGAGGAGGTGTCGTCTAAATTCTCGCGGGCGCTCGACGCGCGGCGCGCCCTGGGCATCCCGCGCGATTACCTGGGTCAGATGGGCTACAACGCCACGTGCCGGCTGGCTTTTGGCGAGCTGCGGGACTGGAGCCTCGGCGACGTCGCGCTGCACCTGCGGCGCGCCGTCGAGCGAGTCAACCACGAGCACGCCGTGCGCAGCTGGGCCAGCTTCGTCGCGCGCGAGCCCGACAAGTCGCGCATCATGTTCGGCGGTGCCTTCGACCCCGACCACGACGTCGGCGTGTCGTCACTCGTGCACGCATCGGTACACGGGGTTGAGTTTGGGGTGCTTGGGAAGCCCATGTTGGTGAGGAGGCCGCGGTTCGGGCCGTTGGAGGGGTGTGTCTATCTGTGGACGGCGACGGGGGAAGGGGACGTGGATGTGCTGTTGTGCTTGAAGGGGAAAGATTGGGAGGGTCTGGAGCGGGATGAGGAGTGGGGGAAGTATACCGAGTTTATTGGGTGACTTCGTGAAAGATGATGGACTGTAGCATCTTTTTATCTCAACTACCAACTTGAAGTTGAAGTGCTACTGTAAATACGTAGAGTTGGCGTGTCCGCCGAGTTCAAAAGTCAAACTTGGTCTTCAGCTTGTCTCCTTGTACAATCTCGGCCTCTTTCGACATCAGCTCTGGCAGGTCCCAGGTGCAGTTGATGTACCTTCCGCCGAGCCACTCCCGCTTCTTAGACACCAAGAACACGACCGAGTCGCCACTCAGCTCTGGCGTTTCCACAAACACTACGGGCAATCGCGGTCAGCCCACAGATGCTTCGTCAGTCTCCTTTGGCCGCTGCTAAGACTCACCGTGCTTGTGGTGCGGTGGGATCGCCTCGGGACCCCCCATGATATCGGTTGGGACATTTCCCGGGTGTATCGCAAAGGCAATGACACCCCGAGAGGCGTACTCTACATTCGTTAACACGGTGAACTTGAGCAGCGCGCTCTTGGACACCTGGTAAGCGCTCAGCGTCGGGTTCGTCAGGTGCGCGCCCCCGCTGCAAACATTGACGATGTACTTCTCGTCGGGCCCGGCCTTCAGGAGCAGCGGGAGGAAGGCCCGCGTGACGAGGTATGCGCCGCGGAGGTTGACGTTCAGCACCTCCCACCAAGTGTCCGGGTCCGACTCGGCGATGAGGCCGTACTTGCCCAAGGTCCCGGCGTTGTTGATCAGCACGTCGAGCTTGCCAAACTTGGCTTCAACTTCGGCGGCGGCGGCGGCGACGCTGGCTTCATCCGCGACGTCTAATTTGACAGCCAAGAACTCCGGCGGGCTAGAGCTCGAGTTTTGCTTGATGTCATCTTCTAGACCGTCAAGCCTAGACCGAGCCCCGACGGCAATCTTGGACGCTCCAGCCTTGGCGAAGGACAGAGCCATCGACCGTCCGAGGCCCCGGGATCCGCCCGTTATAAAGACAGCCTTGCCGCTGAGGTTGGCTAGGCGGGGATCGATCTCGGGATAAGTGTCATTGTGAACCCGCGTCGTGACCTCGTAGTCGCCTGCGCATCATTCAAGGGCATGAGCCGCAGGCACTGCAGTGGTGGGTGTGTACTACGAACCTGGGCAACGAAGAATATTTGGTTGGTCTCTCTGGGGAGGCATGTTCTTGGCAATAGTCACTGGTTAGGTACTAGGCAACAACTGGAAACGAATAGGGATGTGTGCCTCTGCCATGCTAGGCTCGACTCCACGCAAGAGTGCATCGTGTCTAGTTGTAGACCAGGAAGGGGGGAGGGGGGAAGGAATCCATGTGTCACATCAGCGCCGAGGAATTAACAGGATCCCGTTGCACTTTCGGGCACGGCGGGCATCAGACTGACGGCGCAGCTAGAGAACGGGGTATACCTTGCTTCCCGGAGCAACTGCTGGTACAGCGCTGACTCGGAGTTTAGCCTTTCGGACAATGAGTGCCACCAGCCGCAGCAGGAGGGCGTGGGCCTATGTCGCCCCTTTTTCAGCATCATGGGTGCGATGGAGACCCTGGAATGCCACGCGCCATGCCATTTTTATGCGGAAGCATTAGGCGGTAGCAGGAGCGCATGGGGTAACTAGCTTTCACTCCAAGTTAGTATATTACAGATACAGCCCTGTCATCATTCCACAAGCCACCATCCTGTGTCTTATCATCAAGCCATGGCTAGAATTAGAGCTAGTACCCGAGATGAGGCCCATGCCTTGTCCTTGCCGCGTATCCTGTGTCTTCACGGGGGCGGCTCCAACGCAAGAATATTCAAAGCACAAACACGGACATTGCGATCTGAACTAGCGAATCATTTCAGGTTCGTGTTCGCCGACGGCCCCTTCGCATCCGAACCCGGGCCCGATGTCAATTCGGCATATGCCAACTTCGGCCCCTTCCGACGATGGCTCAGATCCGGACCGCACCATCCCCACATCAGTCCGGAGGAGGCCGTGTCACGCATCGAAGAATCAATATATGAGGCGATGGACCGAGACAACCTCCAAGGAGCGACTGGAGACTTTGTTGCCGTCCTAGGCTTCAGTCAGGGCGCCAAGCTCGCGGCGAGCCTTCTCTTCCGGCAACAGGTCCGCGCCCAGAAGTTAGGGAAGTACTTGGCCGGGACCAACTTCAAGTTTGCAGTGGTGATGAATGGGCGAGGCCCGTTGATCGCCATGGATCCGTACCTGCTGCTGAACTCGGCGCTCGCGGATGCCTCGCAAATCACGCTGGATCAACGCCCAACTCCCGAAGACGTACGACGCAGGGAGCACATCCTGCGGCTGCCGACCATCCATGTGCATGGCCTTCAGGACCCCGGGCTGCCGCTGCATCGGTATCTGTTGCAGGACTACTGTTCCACCGAAGCTAGGGTGGTCGAATGGGACGGGCGGCATCGTGTGCCAATCAAGACCAAGGATGTGGCGCCTCTAGTATGGGAGATTCTGCGCATGGCGGCGGAGACCGGAGTTGAGTTAAAATAAAGCGGTGAAGGTGTTAATTATAGGTTAGATTATATAATTACCGCTCAGAATCGGCATGGGGAGGGTGGTTTTGACCGAACGTGATGATAGATGATTAGGTGGTGCATCGATTATATGATGCGGAAAGGCACTAGTTAAGTTATGAGTTTAGACACCTACGTTTCTTTTAACTTCAAATCACATGCTCGTCTCGGAATCCTAAAATTCAAATTATATTGCAGATAATTGTCGTAGAAATCCCAATCAAAATTACACACCGTCCATGATTCGAATTGAAGTCAGCCATTGTACCTCCCAAGAGACCTGATCTTCCCTCCATAATAGAGAAATACTACGGGGATCGGTGTAAGCGCGAGAGCGCAAATTCCGAGCAGATTCGTAGCCCAGAAGACCTACACGGACGTTAGCAATGATAGTAAATTGATATGGGAAGCAGATGCCTACACCAAGCTCGTAATATATTCGAGCGGCGAAAAGGGGAAACGTCCCTCCGATGAGCGAGCGGACAATCATTGTGCCGGAAATCGCTGAAGCGGCCCTCGTCGTATACATGTCGATCAGATACGCAAGCGCCTGCAGCAGAATGACCTGCACCCCGACGCCTATCGGCACTCCGGCGAGGATCTGAGGCCAGGGACTCAGGGCCGGCGAAGATGTCCACGCAAACCAGAAGAGGCCAACGGTGAGCGAAACAGCGCCCACAATCATGGGTGGGAGACGGTCTTCCGGAACTAGGCTGCTCCCAGAAGCCGCTTTCCGCTTGAAGGTCGTGAGTGTAAACCATGATGCGTAGAAGCCGCCCAGTATGACGCCGAAGCAGATGGCTAGGAGTGGCAAGGTGCCGCCGACTGCACCAAATCCCCGCTGTTGCACGAAGCTTATGGGATATGCCTTGGATACCAGTTAGAAATGGGAAGCCATCATCGGCAGCGCTGCCACACTTACAACGAAGAGAAGATAAATGAGGCCAAAGGTGAAAGAAATGTACATGGTCATGGCGAAGAGTATGGGCTCCAGCGCCAGCATGGCTAGCGGCCGTGTCAGGTAGCGGGTGATGAAATCGCGGACACTGACGGGCTGTTCATCCAGCTTCGAATGTAGTGCCCAGTTTTTAGTCTGCCACCGCAACCGCCGGGCGTGTCTCTTCTCGATAACTGGCACATACGTCTCCGGAAGGATTATGAAGCCGGCGGCTCCGAAAAACACGCCCAGGAGCATAGTCGACCATGCGATCCAACGCCATCCGGCATCGGATTGCACCAGTGCCTGGCTGCTGATGGCGCCGATGCCAGGCCCAACCAGTGTGGTGGCAGCAAAGATGGCCACCGCGACACCGCGCTCCACGGGGCGGAGAAAGTCAGCGAGCCATCCGCCCGTGATGGCAGGGCAGACGGACGATGTGACGCCACCGAGGAACCGAAAGATGAGGACGGTGGTGGCGTCGTGGCCCAACCCCACGGGGATCTGAGCCAGGACAAACAGCAGGTAGCCGAGGAAGAAGGGAGACTTGCGACCATACACCTCAGAGGCGGGACCCATCAGGATCGGGCCCGTCGCAAAGCCGAAGACGAACAAGGCCGTACCCCAGGCCATGGTCTCCGGGCTGACGCCGAACTCCTCGGCCGTTACGGGGATGGCCGCATTGAAGACGGCACTCGCAAAGGCCACCACAAACGTCATGGCACCCAGTACGCTTGCGCCCGCCCATTTTCGCCACTGCGGTAGGTTCACCGGGTTGAGTGGATGGTTCGGGCTGCCGAGGTCGACGAGGTCGGATTGGGTTTGCCGGTGCAGTAGGGGTTCTGCTTCACCGTTCATGATGGCAGCACTAGAAGTGGCCCTGATTGTGTATCTCAGTGCACCGTTACTGGGCGCACACGAGGATTTGGTGGGTAAGAGGGAGAAAAGGTCAGCATTTCGCGTTCAAGCTCTTTCGACAGGTCAAGCCAGATCACTCATAACAGCAGCAGACTGCCAGACGTGGCACTACCCCCCAGCCACCTCCGTTACTTGGTACCTCGGGGAGCACCGAAATTTCGGATAGGACTGCTGCGGGCCTGATGTTTAGCCCGTATAGTACAACACATTTACTACGGCAGGACAAGACAAACGCCAAGAAAGTCCGAAAAGAGTGACCCCGAACTCCGATACAACTAGGCAATAAATTACGAGTATTCGCTGTCACCGCCAACCAAACCCAATTCCGTAATGAGTATGTCCCGGAGCGTCTGTACCATCCGCACAGCACGCTCCGGCGCGTAGTATGCCTCATTGTAGACGAGCCCAAGCTCCAGGCGGCCCCGAAAGGCCCAGACAAAGCAGTACGTCTGCCGCGTCAGCGTCTCGACTCCGATGCTGACATCCTGCACTTCCAAGACTGTGTCGCCGTGCGCATGCCGCGGGGAAACCAGGGCTTCGGCATCCCCGACACTGGAGATGTCGACCTCGCTCTGCGGAGAATCAGGGGGCGGCGGGTTTTGTTGCAGTACGCGCAGGACTTCAATCGCGTACTGGCGGCGACACTTGAGAAACTCAGCTGTGATGCCTGTCCTGTACTCATGTTCGTATTGCTGCGCGGTCGCGAGCCACGGCTGTGATGCCTCGGCTCGGGACATGTACCCGCCCGTGTAGAGAGCCGCTGCATAGTCTGCGGTGCGGTATGGCGGCGGGAGGTGCGGCCGCAGGCTGAAGCGCATCGTGCTTGTGTAGTGTTTGTGGCGGTGGTCGGGCGAAGCCTCTAGGCGCGTGAGCGCAGCACACGACGCGTGCACTGCCGAGACTAGGCTGATGTTCCGGGCCCGACAGGCGTCCAGAACTGCTGCCGTGTCCATCTTGTTCAGACTCAATCGTGCGCTGCGAGTCCCAGCTGGAGCAACAGTGGTGTGTGCGCCGTCTGCCAGCGCCACACCGACCGCCCCTTTGGTGTAACCGAGAGTCTTCATGCAGTTCCTGGTAGCGTCGAGGATGTCAGGTGTTGCCTCGAGTGGCAGGCCGAGCACTTCCTCGACGCTCGGCGTTAAGCGTTGCACTTCCTCGCCCCATGGCAGAACCCTATCTTCCCCCGTGACAGCCCTGCATAGGCAGTCCAGAAAGGCGTTGACGAGCTGCAGGGCCCCGTAACCGTCGGTCCTCCAGTGCGCAAAATGGATAAGCACCCTGCCTTCTCCAGGCAGGAGGTGAGCGGTTGTATACCTGGTTGGTTTCAAAGCTGCCGTGATATCATCCGCATTCGCGCCATCGTCGTGGATAACGAGCGTCTCCTTCGCCCAGGACGTGACCCAATCCTCGGGAACGACAAGGTACGACAGTTCCTCTCCCTCAGCCGTGCAGGCGATGCTTGGATGGTCAAATCGAAGTGAGCGCCACGCCTCGAGGCATTTGCTCCCCAGTTCCGAAGGGGTCAGTGTCTTGTTCAGAGTAAATTGTGCGCTGGCCGTGACGGACCAGTGCTCGCGGCCCGTCTGATGAGCTCGATCGCCGATGAACTTGATGAACTTCTCATTGTCGCCCAGGTGTCTCCGCCAGAGGCCAGGCTTGATTTCTTTCCAGGGCATTTTGGTATTCTTTGGACAATAGGTTGTGGAAAATCAACATAGACGGAGATCGTACCGTTCTTGTTCTTCTCGACGTGCGAGTGAATTTGCACCGAAGAACATCTCGGTGTTTTAAAGTTCATATTACTACTGGTAATTATGCATTGGTAGTGCTTCCAGAGCATGAGTAAGGTAGTGAGTGCCGAGTTAGCTCTCGGAGTTTGCGGTTAACTCCCGGGGACCCGACCTCGCTCTGTGCGCCGCCTTCGTCCGCTTGCTCGACAGTAGAAATGTTTACGACCGTCCATCGTCCTCTACATCGAGTAATTATAGTTATTGCCCCAAAATCATTTGATTGTCCCACCTACCATCTGATCCCTTCGTGATTCACGGAAACTCTACACAATCATGAATACCACCGAGAATAATTCAAAGGACCCTCTTGGGGAAGATTTTAGCGACTTTGAGCAAGTCTACCTCAACATGTCTAGAGCCTTCAGTCATCTCGGAAAGGAGCACTGGGGAATCTATTGCATCTGCTCACTCCGCTACAATGCGCCAACGGGCACGACCGCCAGTGTAGTGCTCCGTAATGTCTGGATGCAACTGCTGGTCGAGTATCCCGGGTTGGGCATGGTCCCAGTTGGACATCGAAAACAACACCTGCAACTGGACGAGGCAGGCATTCTCTCCTGGGCGCAAAATACCTTCTTCGTGAGCGATTTAGGCTCCGGTGATGTTATCGCCGAGGCCAAACCAAGAGATCTGCCAAGCTTGTATTATCTGCCGGCTTCCTCTGAGGTAGTACTGTTGATTCAGCACTGGCGGGCGGACGCCCTGGGATCCTGCATGCTGCTCGATCGCCTCTTTGAAATTATGGCAGGGTCAAACAACGCCCCAAGCCCCAGACATCAATTTCCACCAAGTCTGCCATCACCGAGTCTTGAATCCGCCGCAGGAGCTTCCGAGGCGGAGGACCCCGAGATGCAAACATATGCCCGGAAGTGGATTGACGACTTCCACGCGAGGGCCGTGAACGCCGGGGGCTTGCCATTCCAAGGCGACAGCACAACACCCCCTTCACGCCCCGCACGCTATGAGCTGGCCTTTACCCCTGATCAAACCCGCGCCATCACGACAGCCTGCAAGACCCTCCAGGTTAGCGTCACGGCGGCGATCCACACAGCCCTGGCGCGCACCGTCTTCTCGTACCTGGGCGAGGCGGAGTGCCAGGTAGGCTACACGACTGTCATGGCCGTCAACATGCGGCCGCACCTTCCTGCCCCATATAACTCCAAGGCGCACGCGTGCGCATGCTACGTGACGAGCATCACGCCCACAGTGCCCTACGACAGTGGGTTTTCTGACGCGGCCCGCGCCCTGACGAACGAATACCGGAACTGGTGGAGCGAGAAGTTCATGCGCTCGCTGCGCTGGATCTACAAGTACCACCTCGCCAAACTCTCGGCGGCACCGCGGCGACCGGCGGCAAACGGCACCAGCGCGGCAGCACCCGTGAAGCCGCCAAGCGGCGTGACGCTCAGCAGTCTTGGAGTTGTCGAGCGGCATCTTCGGGGCGAGTACGGCCCGAACCTGCAGGTTGACGAATTCCGGTTCGGGGTCAGCATGCAAACGAGGCAGATGCTTTTGTATGCTTGGACGTTCAAGGGGCGGCTGACCCTTTCTCTGTGCTACAACGAGGCGTACTACTCTGAAGCGATGGCGAGGGACGTGGTTGCTCAGGTGGCGGCACAGCTGGAGCGAGGTCTCGAGATCGTAAAAAGAGTATCTATTGTCCAAGTACCTTAGGCAATGTAGGTAGCACAAATTTATTTGTTTGCGGCCTTCCCCTTCTTTGTTTCACACTACAGAGACGTCCACTCATCCGAGTTTGTCGCGGCGTTCCAGTGCAACGGAATCGGGTTATCAACGCTGAACCGCTGATGGGGGTCCCATTTCTGTTTCAGAGCCGACAGCCTGGGCAGCTTCCGCTCTCCGTACCAGGCAACCGGGCCTTCGTCGCCGCGGGCGTACTGTCGGGCAATGGTCAGTCAGCCCGATTCCAACTTTGCCACACCATCTTGGCACTTACGTTTGAGTACACCGCCAGTCGGCCGAAACCACTCGTCCTCGCAAATTCCTCTCGAGCATCAGAAGCAAACTTGTTCACGGCATCGTCGAGGGTGCTATCCGGATAGAAGCCTTCGACGTTCCTACGGCCAAGAACTGGTCAGTGATGTGATATGCTTACTAGGCATGACGATATCCTCACGACTTACATGAAGGTCTTGACGTCGCGGTAGGCGTAGGCAGTCGAGTCGTCATCGGCGGCCATGGGTCCCTCGTTTGAGTAGCGCTGCATCAGGAGCCGGCCCTGGTAGGTCGGGTTGGCGTGCCAGAAGTCGACCAGCCTCGAGAAGAAGGCCTCAAATGTTGGAGGATCAAACTTCTTGAGCGCGACCGTGTAGATGTTAACGTGCTGGTTCGGGGTGCAAGCGCCATTGTCCATCCCGAAGAAGTTGAAGAAGGCAGCGTCCATGATTTCCTCAGCCGGAACGCTGCTTATGTTGCTCCTTTCGGGCTTCAGGGACTGGAAGGGCTCCAGGAATGGCCTTGCCTCCTCAAGTCCACCGTAGTAGATTGCGTTTACCGCTATCACGGGCTTGCAGTAAGATGTAAGTCAGCGACCACTCCGTCTTCTTCACTTTGATTGATAAGTAGTAGTAGCTCACCTCGTTGACTCCGCGGTTGAAAAATGACACGGCAGTAATAGCAAGGCGCGACGGAAGCGTCTCGTCAAAGTCGGCCATGACCTTCCAGAACGAGTGGTTTGCGTTTGCCGGGTAAACAAAGTCGGCGTTCACATACATTCCCTTGTTTGAGATCTCGGGCAACCTGTAGGTTGCCGAGGTCACAATGCCAAAATTGCCGCCCCCGCCGCGTAGAGCCCAGAAGAGATCTTTGTTCTCTGTCGCGGACGCTGTGATGAGATCGCCAGTTGCCGTGACGACCTTGACTTCCTCGAGCAGGTCCACCATGAGGCCGTGGCGGCCGTGGAGACCGCCGATGCCTCCGCCCAGCGTCGCGCCAACCACACCTACACACGCGCAGGATCCGAGTGGGAGCTCTCTGCCCAGCTTGGCAAGGGGTTCCACAAGTTGGTGAATTTTGGTGGCACCGCCAACGGTGAGACGATCTCCTTCCGCATTGCTTTCTACTGTGTTGAATTGGCTCAAGTCGATCGAGAGGCCGTCGAACGACTGGTAATCAGAGATGCCGTGGCCGCCCCCGGTGACAAAGAAGGGAATGCCGTGGGCGACGGCAATTCGCACAATGTTTTGTACGTCGCTTGGTGTCGCCGGCTTGATGGCCCCGATGCCGAACGATGGGGCGTGATAGTTGGTCCACCTCTGTTGTAGGTGCCCGTAGAAGTGTTTATCAGATGGGTGGAGGATCTCGGCCTGGGGTGACAGGTGAGGACCGAACAGAGACGTCAAGTTTGTAGCCAGGCCGGGGCCCAAGCCGAGGACGGTCTGCAGAAAGTTGGAGGGAGCTACCATGGTGCTGGGGACCTGGCGTGAGGGAACGGGTCTCCGTGGCTATGGGATGTAAAGGCGTGTGCCATGGGAGACGTCTTGACATTACAGGAAGAAGACATCCAGTGCTGGACAGAACAAATGCACTCCGACTGGGGGAGTGAGGTTGGCGTTGCTTGCCAAGACTGGTCGCTCAGGCTCGGAGAAACGGCAAGGTCCGGGGCATCCAGCGAATGCGGCCTCACAGAACTCCAGCTCGAATCACTAAGTACTACAATATTTCTCCTCGGAGAATCTCACGTTCCTCCCATTGTCAACCGTGAGACGTAGCCTCACCGCCCATAGCAACGTTAATGCACCCCTGCATTTCAGATGCGGTAAAGTCGAGTAGAGCTTGCTATTGTAGTAAGCACGGCGTTGGCCACCCGATGAATTCTTGACGTAGGGATATTATTCCAGACAGAAAAGCAAGAGGGTAGCGCCTTGGTGAAGTGGTTCGATCAATTGCATGTTGTCTCACCATTCTTATCCGGTTCTTGATCAAAAGACGTCGCGTCCAACCCCATCCGTATCGTCCCAGTAGCGAGGTACACACACCATGACCCTTGCCCGCGGCTCCGAGGGTCCCACGACGGTCCTCTTGTTTGGCCCACAGGCCTTGTCGTTCTCGGAAGAATCTCTACGGCGTCTGCGGTCCGCACTGTCTGAAAACTCTGACAATGTTTGGATGAATGAGGTCGTCACGGAGCTGCCCGAATTCACAAGACGCATCTCGGAACAATTCCCCAAACTGAAGACGACACCCGCAGCTACGCTACAGGAGAGTTTGAAAACCTGGTTGGCACCGGTCGTGGAGGCAGCCCCAGCCTTACCTAAAAGTCTCCCAAACGCCGTGCTTACACCTCTCGTTGTCCTCGACCAGCTCGCCCAGTATACGCAGTATGTTCAACTGGCTAATGTTGAGACCGGCATGGGGCCGGATCTATACCGCCCTCAGCCTCGCCATATCAGAACCATCGGCTTCTGTACTGGTCTTTTAAGTGCCCTCGCCGTATCGAGTGCCTCTACACAGGCAGAATTCAGCAAATATGCTGCCGTGGCTGTCCGCTTGGCCGCATTGATCGGCGCCTTGGTAGATGCTGAGGAAGCCATTGGCCAGCATGGGAATTCCAAGGTCTTCTCCATAGCGTGGCACTCTACCAAGGAAGAAACAGATCTGCACAATATCCTTCAGGACTTCCCTGGGGTAAGCAAAAATCCTACAGAGTCCGCAGCCACCTTTTCGGTAGGTCCAATATTGACTTGACCACCGCCCAGGCATATATCTCGGTCCTCTATGACGAGAACCGGGCAACCATCACGACCTCTGAGAAGACCTCACAGAAACTGGAGGAGCGCTTCCGAGGGGCCGGTATCACGACCCAGGCAATCGGCCTTCGAGGTCGGTTCCATTACCCTAACTACCTCGAAGACGTCCAGACCCTTCTGTCGCTCTGCGACTTGACGCCTGAGCTCCAGCTCCCAGATGCCGCGGACACAGTCATCCCGATCCATTCAATGTCGGGCGAAGGCATCGTCACTCGGGGGAAGCTGCATCAAATCGCCCTGCGTGGAATGCTCATTGAACAGTCGCACTGGGGAAAGGCATTCGACTCCATGGCTCGATCTAGCCTCGCCCACAAGCAGTCCATTCTCGTGTCATTTGGTTCCGAGAAGTGCGTACCGCCTACAGCCATGCCCCGGGTTGCCCGGCAGACCGTCTATATGGCAACTCTGGACGAGGCCGCTTCTAGGTTGTCGGCCCTCAAGTTGCTGAGTAGTAGCTACTCTGATAACGATATCGCCGTCGTCGGTATGGCTTGTAAGGTGGCCGGCGCCGACGACGTCGATGAGTTCTGGCATCTGAACTGCCGGGGTGAGTCGCAGCATAGAGAGGTGCCGCCAGAGCGCTTCACCTTCGAGACGCACTGGCGGGCCGTGGATCCCCAGCGGAAATGGTTTGGCAACTTTGTGCGAGATCACGACGCCTTTGATCACAAGTAAGTCTATTGAGCTATCTATCACCGGGAAGGAATGCTTACCATTCCCGTGCCCTCAGGTTCTTCCAGAAATCCCCTCGCGAAGCTGCTACCCAAGATCCCCAGCAGAGACTCTTCCTCCAGTCCGCCTACCAGGCGGTGGAGCAGTCTGGCTACTTCAACACACCTAATGCTGATCGGAGTGTAGGTGTATTTGTAGGAGTGTGTGCCGCTGACTACGAAGCGAACATCGCCTGCTATCCCCCCAATGCCTTTTCGGCTACAGGCAATCTGAAGAGCTTTATCGCCGGCAAGATCAGCCATTACTTTGGCTGGAGCGGGTAAGAGAAACCTTCCGCAGTCAAGCATGCCAGTGCGTAGTTCAGATTCTAATCATCCCCGTCGCTGCTAGACCAGCATTGACCATCGACACTGCGTGCTCAGCATCTGCGGTTGCAATCCATCAAGGGTGTCGAGCGATCCTTGGAGGGGAATGCACAGCGGCCCTGGCTGGCGGGACGAACGTCATGACATCGCCAATCTGGTTTCAAAATCTCGCAGCTGCCTCCTTTCTCAGCCCGACAGGGGCATGCAAGCCCTTTGACGCCAAGGCAGATGGCTATTGCCGTGGGGAGGGCATTGCGTGTGTCTTCTTGAAAAAGATGTCCAAGGCTATTGAGGATGTGAGTTGTGGCATTCTAGTAGCCGTGCTTCGAGTGCCGTGAGCTGACTTGTTAAAACCGCCTAGGGTGACCTTATCCTCGGGACCATCCGGGGCACTTCTGTTTCCCAAAACGACAACTGCACACCAATTTTCGTCCCGAACGCGCCATCGCTCTCAGGTCTGTTTGAAGATGTGCTGCAAAAATCTGGGCTTCATCCGAGGGACATAACCCTGGTAGAGGCCCATGGGACAGGGACTCCAGTAGGCGGTAAGGACTGGACACCCGTGAGGAACATCTATGCAAGAACTCTGACACCCAGTGCTAGACCCCGCCGAGTACGAAAGCATCCTCAAAGTCCTGGGCGGAAGATCTATACGATCCAGTCCTCTGCCGATCGGCTCGGTCAAGGGTCTGATAGGGCACACCGAGTGCACGTCGGGCGTGGTGGCTCTCATCAAAATCGTCTTGGCCATCCACTACGGCATGATTCCACCCCAAGCAAGCTTCCAGAACCCGAGTCCCAAGCTAAAGGCTACTCCGGGAGACATGCTTGAAATTCGCACCCAGACGACACCGTGGAACGCAGAGTACCGCGCTGCACTCATCAACAATTACGGCGCTTCCGGATCCAATGCGTCACTCGTTGTGAGCCAACGGCCGGGGGCCCCTCACGGCAACATGCTATTCCATGTCGGTAGCGAGCCCGCGAAACAAGCATTCTGGTTCACCGGCCTAGACGAACGGAGCCTTCGGGATTACGCTAGCAGGCTCAGGGGCTTCCTGGCATCCCAGTCTGTCCCATCCCTCGCTGATCTCTCCTTCAACATCTACCGCCAATCCAACCGGACCTTGCCCCAGGGTCTTATCTTCAGCTGTAGCTCCGTAGAAGAGCTCGACAGCCAGCTAGCAAGCTTCATTAAGGGAGACGGAAAACTAGTGACGACAGCGAAGAAGCCACCACGGCCCGTCATACTCTGCTTCGGAGGCCAAATTTCTAGGGTTATCGGATTGGACAGGGCTGTGTACGCATCTATCAACAGGCTCCGCGAGTATCTCGACCTCTGTGATGCAGCGCTCGCGTTACTCGGGCTCAGCGGGCTCTATCCAGAAATCTTTGATAAGACACAGATCGAAGACCCGGTCAAGCTTCAGCTTATGCTATTCGCCCTGCAGTACTCGTGTGCCAAGTGCTGGATCGACTGCGGCATCGAACCCGTCGCCGTTGTCGGGCACAGCTTCGGGGAGCTCGTGGCGCTTTGCATTGCTGGCGTCCTTTCACTCAGGGACGGGCTGCAGGCTGTCTCCGCGCGGGCACAGCTCATCAAGGATGCTTGGGGGCCTGACCCCGGCGCCATGATGGCAGTTGAGGGCAAGCTCGAGGACGTCCAGACACTTCTGGAGCGGGCCGCGAAGGCATGCCCCACAGAACAGTCCGCTACTGTGGCCTGCTATAACGGGCCTACCACATTCACTTTGGCTGGTTCTACTAAGGCTATCGATGCCGTTGGTGACTGCCTCTCGTCAGCGTCCGGAGTGAGAGGAAAGAAGCTGTCAGTGAGCAACGCGTTCCATTCGGTCCTGGTAGAGCCGTTGGTAGTCGACTTGGGGAAGATCGCCGCAGGCATGAACTTCGCGGAACCGACAATCCGCTGGGATAGGGCCACCGAGGAGCCTACTTCATCGAATGTGGGACCGGAATTCTTTGCCTCCCACATGCGAGATCCCGTCTTCGCCAACCACGCTTTCCAGAGACTCCACCAGGAGTTTCCGTCAGCCATCTGGCTCGAGGCCGGCTCAAACTCGACTATTACGAAAATGGCCAACAAGGCCCTGGGATCGCCTGCCAGCTCGCACTTCGCCGAGGTCAATATCACGTCCGACTCGGGTGTGCGCATGCTCGCTGATGTCTTCGTGGGCCTGTGGAAAGAGGGACTCACCATCCCACACTGGGGCCATCATCGTACGCAGGCGCAGTCATATTCTCCTATCATTCTCCCGCCGTATCAGTTTGAAAAGACCCGGCACTGGCTCACACTTAAGAAGCCACAAGAAGCCCTGCCAGCCGCAGACGCGTCGGACACAGCACCAAGGAAGCAGACACGGGAAGAGCTTCCGACTAGTCTCTACACCTTTGTTGGCTACCATGGCGAAGAGAAGAGCTCCGCACGCTTTCGAATCAACACCATGATCAAGAAGTACGAGGAATTCGTTTCCGGCCACCTCATTGCGCAGACCGCTCCCATCTGTCCGGCTACATTGGAAGTCGACATTACCATCGAAGCACTTTTGAGCCTGCGACCGGATCTAAAGAGCGCTGGCCTCCAACCGGAAATACGAAATGTTGAAAATCTGGCACCTATCTGCGTTGATCCGTCTCGAATGGTCTGGCTAGATCTGCAGGCTACCGCGCCTGATTTCCAAGCCTGGGACTGGCAGATGATTAGTACCAACGCGGCTGGTTCTTCCAAGACAACACACGTCCACGGCCAGATCGTCTTCCGCTCCGTCAAGGACACTGCGGCCAAGTTTGCCCGCTATGAGCGCCTTGTCCCTCACCAGAGGTGTACCGATGTCCTCCACAGCCCCGACCCAGACGACGTCCTCCAGGGACGCAACGTGTACAAGGTATTTGCCGAGATCGTCGACTACTCGGAGCCATACCAAGGTCTCCAGAAGCTAGTCGGCAAGGGCACCGCGTCTGCGGGCCGCGTCGTCAAGAAGCGCACCGGAGAGACCTGGCTCGACACCCATCTCTCAGACGCCTTCAGTCAAGTGGGCGGCTTCTGGGTGAACTGCATGACAGACCGGGCGCCCTCGGACATGTACATTGCGGCGGGATTTGAGTCCTGGATCCGCAGGCCACCCAGCAGCAGCAGTAGCGACGCCGACACAACGACGTACGTGTGGGATGTCATGGCCTGTCATGCCAGGGCTTCCGAGAAGGCGTACACTACCGACATCTTCATCTTTGAGGCGGAAACCGGCGTGCTCCGCGAACTCATCCTCGGGATCAAC
Organism: Madurella mycetomatis; assembly: GCA_022530565.1. Classification (NCBI taxonomy): domain Eukaryota; kingdom Fungi; phylum Ascomycota; class Sordariomycetes; order Sordariales; genus Madurella; species Madurella mycetomatis. The sequence continues at coordinate 3,594,793 of JAJTVB010000003.1, read as the reverse complement.
TATGCGCGGATGCCCAAGTCAACCATGATCAAGCTGTTGACAAAACTCACTGCAAGCATGAGCAGCAGGGCAGCGGCTGCTGTTTCCTCCTCCGCAGCTGTGGTTATTTCAACACCACCGCCTGCATCTCCTTCAGAATCAGCGGGATCCCTCGTGATACAGGCCACCGCCGTCTCTGCCTCGAAGGAGGACGAGGAAACCTCGACGGCCGCGCCCAAGCCAGCGAAACAAAACAAGTCATCGCAAACTGCGGCGTTCGTCATCGAGATCCTTGCTGAGCTCTCTGGTGCCGATGCGAACGCTATCAAGCTAGGCACCCAGCTCGCCAACATTGGCATCGACTCACTGGTGGGCATGGAGATGGTCCACGACTTGGAAGCCAAGTTTGAGTGCTCGCTAGACATGGACCAGATGGCCGAGGTCGTCACAGTGCTTGACGTAGTGCAGTGCGTGCAGAGGACGCTTGGGGAAGACACAGGGGATGACGGCGAGGATGGCGACGGCGATGCTGCGACTTCTTCCACTAGTGGCCCTGAATCACAAACCCCGGACAGCCAGAGCAGTGCAGACTCTGCGACGACTGTGTCGGATACAGATATGACAACGGCGGACAAGGAGCTCCCACTCGCCGTGTCGGACGTCCTTGGGGCGTTTGGTGAGGTCAAAAAGATGACGGACCAGTTCATCACCGACTACAACTGCTCCGGCTACATGGACAATATCAACCCCAAGCAGACACAACTCTGTACTGCCCTCGTCGTGGAAGCCTTCGAACAGCTCGGCTGCCACATCCGGACCGCCAAGGCCGGTGAGAAGCTGCGTCGTATCAGCCACGCGCCGCAGCACGGGCGGCTCGTACAGTACCTATACGACCTTCTGGAGAAGATGTCACGGCTGATTGACGTTGATGGCGACAACATTGTGCGCACAGCCGTCTCCGTGCCGCATAAGTCCAGCAAGGAGATCATGGAGGGGTTGGTGGCAGCGTATCCAGACCACCGCTTTGCCAACAGGCTGGCGTACTTCTGCGGCACGCGGTTAGTCGAGGTGTTGCAGGGAAAGCTCGACGGTGTCAAGCTCATCTTTGGCAACGAGGAGGGCAGGCAGCTCGTGTCCGGGTTGTATGGCGACTCGCTGCTGAACAAGCTCTTCTACAAGCAGATGGAGGATTTCTTGGCCCGGCTCGTCTCCCGGTTGCCGCGCGACTCGGGGCCCCTGAAGATCCTCGAGATGGGTGCCGGCACGGGCGGGACGACCAAGTATCTCGTGCCACTTCTGGCACGCCTCGAGTTCCCCGTCGAGTACACCTTTACCGATCTCGCTCCTTCATTCGTGGCGGCTGCCCGGCGGCAATTCAAGGCATACCCGTTCATGAAGTTCCGCGCCCACGACATGGAGCAAGAGCCGGCAGACGACCTGATCGGAACCCAGCACATCATCGTCGCCAGCAATGCCGTCCACGCCACGCACAGCCTAACAGTCTCAGCGGGGAACATACGCAAGGCGCTTAGGCCGGACGGATTCCTCATGATGTTGGAAATGACGGAGACGCTGCCGTGGGTGGACATCATCTTCGGCCTGCTCGAGGGATGGTGGTTGTTCGATGACGGCCGTCAGCACGCCATCTCCCACCAGTCCCGCTGGGAGCGCGAGTTGCATTCTCTCGGTTACGGCCACGTAGACTGGACCGACGGGCACTTGCCGGAAAACAACATTCAACGCATCATCATTGCCATGGCGTCTGGTGCGAAGTATGACCGCCTCCCCCTTGAGCCTCCTCTGCGGGCCTAATACTTGTACCGTACCTTGGATGCTTGTGGCTGACCCGCCCTGCCACTGCCGCTGTAGGTTCGAACGTCTCCCAATCCCAGCGAAGCCGACAACAGAGCCCGATTTTAACACGACCGAACGGGCGGCCGTCGTGGATGCCTACGTAGAGAAATTCACAGCCGGATTCACCATGACGTCGCCGTCATCTCGTTCGGCACCAGCCTTACAACAATGCGTCCTCGTGACAGGCGCAACGGGGAGCCTGGGGGCGCACCTGGCAGCCGAGCTGGCGGCCCGATCGGACGTGCACACGGTGATCTGCCTCAACCGTCCGAGCCGCAACAGCGCGCCAGAGCAACGGCAGCGCAAGTCGCTGGCAGAAAAGGGGCTGGAACTTTCTCCCGACCGTCTCGCCAAGCTCCGCATCATCGAAACCGACACGTCCAAGCCGCGTCTCGGCCTCTCCGACGATCAATACGATCTCCTCGCGCGCACCGTGACGGCCATCATCCACAACGCCTGGCCCATGAGCGGCGTCCGCCCGGTCCGCGGGTTCGAGGCGCAGTTCGCCGCCATGCGCAACCTGATCGACCTGGCGCGCGACGCCACAACCCACGGCGCCGCCGCCCCGATAACCTTCCAATTCATCTCGTCCATCGCCGTCGTCGGCCACCACCCGCTCCTGCCCGGCCGCGATGGCGACCCGCACGTGCCCGAGCAGCGCGTCGCCATCGACTCGGTCCTGCCCAACGGCTATGGTGACGCCAAGTACGCGTGCGAGCGCATGCTCGACGCCACGCTGCACCGGTTCCCGGACCGGTTCCGCGCCATGTGCGTGCGCCTGGGCCAGGTTGCGGGCAACGCGACGACGGGCTATTGGAACGCGCTGGAGCACCTCAGCTTCCTGGTCAAGTCGTCGCAGACGCTGCGCGCCCTGCCCGACTTCGGCGGCCTGTTATCGTGGACGCCGGTGGACGCGGTCGCGGCCACGCTGACAGACCTGGTCCTCTTCTCGCAGGGTCGCGGCGCCAAGGTGCACCCCGTCTATCACATCGACAACCCCGTCCGTCAGCCCTGGGAGGAGATGGTCCCCAACCTTGCGGGCGCGCTGGGCATCCCGCCGGCGAATGTCGTGCCGTTTGCGGAGTGGGTGCGGCGTGTGAGGCACTTTCCCGGGTCGGTGGAGAAGGATAACCCGGCGTTTAAGCTGGTGGACTTTCTGGATGAGAATTTTCTGAGAATGTCGTGTGGCGGGCTGTTGCTGGACACGGCGCACACGTGTGAGCACTCGCCCACCTTGGCTGCGCTGGGACCTGTGAGCCGTGAGGTTACGGTGGGTTATATTCGGTATTGGCAGCGGGTTGGGTTTTTGACTTTGATTTGAGTCTAGACGGAACTTTCCTGGTTTCTAAAAGTATACTCTCCGTGTCGTAATATTTGCAGGTAGAATAGAGTGTCTGAATCACTCTCAACTTAGTACCTTAGTGTGTCTACATGTAAGGAAACTAATAACGCCTCTCCATATCCCAGCTGCTCACATAGGTAAGGGGATTTAGAAAGAGGTAATCCTACCCTAATCACTTCAACGTTGCTTCCAAAATACGGAAATAAACCGTGAGGCAAGCTTATCTTGGGTGTCTGCCAAGAGGAGCAACCCCTGCCTACGGATAGGTTACCTAGGTAGGTAGGTACCTCTTGTAACGGGCTGTGCCGGATGAGGGCCTCGGTAACACTGGGCTATGTACGGACTTCCCGGGATGAAGCTATTCCCTCCTTTGTATATAGTTCGTGCTCGGACCACGCCGCTTCCTTGATAAAGGAAGGACGTTGTCTTTGTACCATTTTCTTCTTTCTCTTTCTCCCTCACTCAAGGATTCTCGTATCAGAGGGAGCACCAATTGCAACACATTGCTGCCAACCCATTACAGGTATTGAATTGGTTGTGGTAAGTTGAAGTTGGTAGGTAGAAAATGCGGTGTAAGTTAAAATCGGTCTCGGAGCTGGGGTAGTCCGGAAGTGGCCCACCCGACTTATTGTTAATCCATGGAAAACCACGAGAGCGAAAGGGTTACACTCAGTTAGAGAGCTTATCAGCATTTTAGATGGCTCTTCATCCCTAGGAATACGTGTTTCCTGGGCCAGGGAGACAGTTGACAGAGAAGAGCCGTGATGGCATTTCCCGTGTTGATGTTGTCATCTGCGCGGAAGGGCGTACGATGGGATTTGAGTGCCGGCTCGAGAATCCACGTTGGCACCTGCGGGAACAAAGGTGCAGAGTGTCAGCGAGAGCGATTGATCCGCGACATGAACGGGCCTTGCGCGGGACGGTGGAGGAGCCGCCTGGTAGAGGAGCTGCTTATGGCTTCCTGCAAGGGGGTTACGGAGCCGGTAAGAGTTTGCTGCTATCATCGCAAACGGATTGATGACTCTGTTATGGTCTTGGGCAATTCGTGGCTGAGTCGGTGCTCTTGCCGCGGCGCGTTCAAGCTCCGCGTATCGGCCTCCTCCCACCGACCCTGTTTCCTACACATTGTCGCTAGTCCCCCGCATGAGTGAAAAAGGCCCTGTACTCGAGCATAGCAATCGTTGCCAGCATCTAGATATCGGCAGCGACTGCATCCTGGGAGTGAGCCGCAACCACGGCTCAGGCTGCCTAACAATGACAGCATAAAAAGTGATCGTTGGTGAGTCTGGAGTTTGCCCAACCCAAGTGCCAGTTAGACCTCCCCTGGGAGCATGCCATAAGTGTAAGAAAAATCCTTTAGTCTGGAATGCTGCCAAGAAGGAGGCGGGAGCGAACTTCTGGATGGATGACAGGCTCTGCTACGAATGCAAAGTTTTAGGCTGGAGCGTCGGTGGGAACAATGGGGACGATGGGGACGATTTAGTCTCCAACCCCGCTGCTGCACTCTTTGAGCCGCTAGTATGGACAGGCTACCCAGGTAGTGTGTAGACTAGGAACGAGATAGATCTCAGCACGAAATACGTGGAAAAAAACGCGAACAAGCTGAGATACACAAGCATCACAACAATCTACTGCCATTGCTACAGGTTTCCACCCGATTTGCCCCCAAACCTCTACTAACTAGAAGTCCCATCCCAACTCCCATCCCAACTCCCATCGCCCCTCAAACCAACCCCTTCTCCATCGACCCCCCCACAACCCCCTTTCACCACCATCCTCCTACGGGTACCCCTACGGACACCCCTCCGGCTTCTTCGGCTCAGGCTGACACCACTGCTCACATTTCCCCACAGCCACCGTAATCATCCCCGGGCCCACAGTACAGTACAATGCACCCTGGTAACAGTATGGCTCCCACCCTTCTGCGGGCAACCCAGCACAAGGATCCGGCTTGCAATTCTCCGCTTGAGGTGGGCGTGGCGGCGGACACTTTGGCTTTGGCGGTTCGGGCTGACACCACTCCTCGCAGCGGCCCATGGGCATGGTGACCATACCCGGGCCTACGGTGCAGTACAAGTCGCCTTGGTTGCAGTAGGGTGTCCAGCCTGAGTATAGGGGCATGTTGGCGCAGGGTTCGGGGTTGCATGGTTTTTGTTCGGTTTCGGTTTGAGGGGTGGGTGCAGCGTTGACGGGTTGGGAGAGAGGGGCGAGGAGGAGCGCTAGGAGGCTCAGCGTGGATAGGAGGTTGGGGGGCATGTTGTTTTGCGAAGACGGTGAGTTGATCAGGGGTTGGTGTAAGTGAGATAGGTATGTTGAAAGCATGGCTGAGGAAGTTGCTAAGGGGCGTGATGTTGGTGTCTTAATGGCAACCGAACCGAGCTGTCCTGTTTTGACAACTCGGGCTACCCACATTGCCGAATGTACTACCGGTTTGGGGTGGAAGGTATGATGCCGATTGGATGTTTATATTGAATCGGTTAAGTTCCGACCAGCCCCACCAACTCAAGTCTCGGCAAATTCCAGCTAGGTGGGCCCATCAATAACTCAACTGGCCATTTCGTAAATGAACCTAGTACTAACTTAAGATCATGTCAATGAAACAATAAACAACCCTTCTCAGCACTCCCTGATCAACCACTTGAGGTTCAGCGTCGCGGCATTCTCAATCTGGACCGGTACCCCCGAGCCCTTGTCGGTCCAGGAACCGGCCTTCATGGCGGCGGGCCCGCTCGAAAAGCGGGCGTCTGCCTCAAGGCTGTAAGTGAGAGTGAGATTCCCGACCTCCCCGTTGGCGTCGGCGCACGGCGAGAAGGGGTCTGTCGGGCCCGTCCCGAAGTTGATGGTCGCCGCCCATTTGTTATACTTAACGACAGGGGTGTCGGTTGGGTTGAAGCCAGACCTCGAACCTCCTTGAGTCTGTTTTCCATTGTTTCATATCAGTGACGACCAGACTCAACAGGTCATGGTATTCCAAGTAAGGGGCTTTAGAACTTACCCCCTTATCCAAGCCCTCCCACTTCGCACTCCCCCTCATCTTCAGCTCACTACCGCGCCCAATCTCCGCATCCACATCCAAGATGCCGTCCCACAGCGAGACCTGCCATCCGGGTTCGAGCTTGTCGACGAAGAAAGTGATAGTGCAATCAGCCTTGGCGTTACTCCCAGGTTCGGCCGAAACGTCCAAGTCCGGAATGAGAAGTTGCACATCGTAATCGTGGCTGCATTTCCACTTGCCCATGTAGTTGTGGCGAATCTTTCCACCTGCCGGGCACCCGGTGCCCGAGAATGTGGGTTTTAGGATTCGAGGCATCGGCGGTCCTGTGTAGTCCCTCTCGTTGGCTCGGCAGAGTGCCTCCAGCTGCTCGGGCGGAATCCAGCTTTGAGGGGCGGCTTTTGCGCCGGTGGCGATGAGGCCAAGTCCGCTAAGGGTAAGGGAGAGAAAGCGCATTATGTCTAAGTCTGGCCTGAATAGGTGCACTTTTGTGGGAATAGTGCAGAAAAAGGAAAAGCAGTGCAAAGGAAAGGAGATGTCACCGGGACCCCTCTTCAAAAGCATTTCCAGGTTTTATTGCTTTTCCAACCTTTCTTGCCCACAGAGCCGATTCACATTGCCGAATGCCTATCCGTTCCGGGATCGTTGGCAATGCCAACGGCACATCCCTCCAACGACGCAGTGCCGGGTGCTACTACCTGCCAATGGGTAATTAGCCGGACCAACCCAGACCACAACCCGCTTGGTTATTACAACACAGAGCGCTGCCAGGTGGATGTGAGATTGTAGGCATAGCCTTTTCAAGATGCATAGGGAGGGAGGAAACGTCGACGAGTCTTCTGCTAGTCCCTGGCAAAGAATGTGCAGTCGGTCTATGTCTTTTAGGGGGCAGGAAGTATTGCTATTGCGTCAAGTACCTAAGGGAGTACGTAGCCTGTGTCTAGACTGCCTATCACTTTCCTGTCCAGCATGTGAAGCACATTTGGCCCGAGCCCTTTCCGCATCTCACCCAAATATTGCCTGAGTTACGCTCCTTGAGGGAACTGATGCGACATGTCTCACGCACGCTGATATGTGCAACTGCCCACTCCCTTCGCTCCATTACAGCGTCGCTTACAAGCTCAGGTACGGTTGTTCCCAGAGAGCGCAGAAAGGTGGAATAGTAAAGGAAGGCACAGCGCGTGAAAACGAGAAACTCGATGAATGGTCGGCGGGTAGTCCTAGGGGCGCTCGAAGCGTCAGGGATGATATGCTTGATGCCTGGGATGCTATAAGCCAGTTTTGCAGATTCCGTGAAGTCTGTTGATGAACTGCTCCGTAGGCTTCCAGGCTTCTGTGAGCAGCCCGCGACTGGATATTCTGCACTCTCAGCAAGGTATAGGTGTGAATCCGCTTGACGATCTGGATACGAAGACCCTTCTCTAGGCCGAGATAGTCTGCTAATTTGTAGATAGTGACACCCTCTATGATCGGATTGAAGCCGGGCCAGTCCCAAGACTTGTCGCGGAACCGTAGACCGCGGATTTGACGGATCACTATATCCTTGTCAGTGAGATACCTTGTTATGCACCGCCTCCATGCTTATCTTACGATCTCCCGAGTATAGGAAACGCAAAGTCTTCTCGACTAGATCCGGGTCTTGATCCTGGAGGACGACTTCATTTATTTGAGCTTCCTAGGTACACAGGAAGTTAACACTTGGAGTATTTAGATCAAGGCGGTGTTGGGATGGGGGGAATGGGAATATTGCCAGTGTGCTTTCGAATGGAGAGAGCGTACCTGGAAGTCGCCCGTGAGGGCTGCCTTGAAGAAGCTGGAGCGGCTGCAGAGTATGGGCTTGTGAAGCTTCCACTCTCTATCTCCACACTTGACGGTGCAGTCGGCGAGGTATCCAGACTCGAAGATTCTACCAAGAAGCTTCGGTGAGCCGTTCACCTAGTAGGGGGGTTTCGCTATCCGCATGCACGACCCCCGGGCGATGATAGCATTTACTGCAGTCATCCCCGGTTCGCCTCGTCACGGATGCCAAAAAGAGCCTCTCACAGGATCTTTATGTGTCTATGAGCCGACGTGGGGCTGTTGGCATATGCCTGGGGTTCTGCTGGCAAGGCTGGTGCGTCGGGGCTTGATGCAGAGCTCGGTGAACCAAAACTGCAACTAGGAGAACATACGCACAGCGCAAGCCGCTATGGCGGGCGCTGGGCTTGGCGAGAAACCACATGTTGCTGGCAGGTACCCCACGTTCTTAGCTCTAGTGCGATCTGTGTTGTCTCGATGTTTAGGAGGCGCGGGCCCAGCGGGTCGGACCGTAGCTGTAATGAAATGGCGCAGAAACACACATCTACACCCACAACCCAACAACAAAGAGGGGAGGTAACAAAGTGACAAGTGTCCAGGCAAGACAAACAAGATAGACAAAGACGGCCCAAGGCAACACCACAGCAAACTGGGTTCCGGGACCGGACAAGGATCAAAACAATATGTGCGAGTAGAGCTCCCTCTGGTCAGAGGGAGCGCACTGCGCACGCAAGAGTAGCCTGCAAGCGGCTGCAAAAGAGTGTGTGAAAAAGGTTGATTGATTGTGGTGTAAGTCAAATGGCCCAGATGGCCCTACTTATATAGTACGAAAGAAAATTGGCCCCTGGCACGTGACTTGGCCCTCAGGGGACAGTTTTCCCCGACTCAGTCGAACAATCCGTAACAGCTTTGAGGCTGCGTAAGTAACGGTAAGGTGGCACATAGCTGGCTCGCAGGTTGCGTTCAGGTTTGCTGGCAGCCGCCAAGTGTCAGAGACGTTTTCGGTGAGCATCATGCAGTTCCTCACAACCCCCCCCCCCCCCCCCCCCCTCTCCTCTAGAAAAGCTCGCCTCGAGCTTTTTGCCAGCCAGATTGCCGCCGTTCTCCAGCTCTATTTCTTCCGGTACAAGCGCCGTAGTTGCTTGCCCTCGGTCACCGGCCGGTCGTCATCCGGGTGAGGCTCCGCGAACCTGTCCTCAGCCACAGCCAACAACCACTGGTCTAACCGTACAGGCGGTCCTGCCTGTTCTAGGTCGTCGTCATGGAATCGTCTCAGGGCCGCCGGCGCATTTCGGAAGCCGCTAGCCGGATACCATTCAGGGTCCGGATCCCATTGTGAGGAACGTGTGACATGGTGTGCACCTGCACTGTGGAGCCCTGATGCGCCACTAGGGCTGTGGCCCTGTTGCTCCACTTGCTCCTGTATTTTTACCTCTCGATTGCGAGAGCTCTCCCAGCTTCTCCTTTCTCCCCATCTTGCGATTATTGGAATAGAGTAGTGCAAGCCAGCGCCCCCGTGCCTCGCCACGTGTGCTCGTCCCTGACAATCAGAAGATCGCTTGCCGGCTGTCCTCGCTCGAGCCCGGATTCTAGAAGGATCGGCACAGTCTACACGCCCTGCTTTGGGTCTGGGTAATGAGCAGCAGGTGTTCATGACGGCCTTGTAACGCTGGCATTGACTCCCCGACCAAAAAGGACCTTCACTTCGTCCACTGTACCCGGTCCTAGCAGAGACTTGGAGAGAGACCCTCTCCACTGTTGAGGTTACCGTGTACGACCTACCAGAGACTTCGAGAAGGACTTTCTCGACTGGTGAGGGATATTCGTCTTCCACCACCATTTTTTTCATTTCTTTCACCGCTCTGTCCTACAAATTATAATGGACTTCACCAATCCCAACGCCATCCGCCAGGCGTTTGAGCATCAGGAGCAGCGGATCGCGGCTCTTGAAGTACAACTAGCAGCTCTCTCTGCTACCAAAGCGCGACCTCGACCGATCCTCCCTGACCCCGAGAAGTTCACTGGCGCACATTACGACACTTGGCTCCCGCTTATGAAGGCGAAGCTTGATATCGATGGCGAAGCAATCGGCAGCTCTGATAAAGCTTACTTCTGGTATATCTATGGCAACCTTCACTCGAAGATCCAAGCATTGGTGCTTCCGCTTGCTTCAGAGGCCCAACCCAAGCCGTCTCTAATCTTCGACTTGCTTGCCCGGATCTACGAAGACCCCAACAAGACCAGCCGCGCGTCAAATCGACTTTGTAACGGTCTCAGAAGTGTATTGCAACTCTCTGGTGACGACTCTGCGAGTACACTGAACTTGAGGAGAGAAAGGAAAGACAGGAGATTCTTGGGACTCTCTGGGCCTGTATCGGGCTCAGCCCGTTACAAATAGTAAAAAGCTGCTTATAGCTATTTATAAACGGATTAAAAGTATATTGTTATAGCTGCTCGTTCTTAATAACGCTAACGATATATTGCTATTAATGTTCTAGATTCTCCCGCTACGGTAGCGTCGCTTTCTATGCTCCCTGAATAACAACACCCCATGGGGTTTTTCTGTAACCGGTGGACAAAATTCATGTATTCTTTCTTGGGAGATAAATGCCCTGGGTTACACAAAACGTTCGATGAAAAAGGTTCTCACATGAGCACCTTATACGCCAGACACCACTGCTTGAGGGACGTTTACCGAGGAGGACTGCGTCACCGCAATCTGGAACCTCGCAGAGTATTCCGTACAGCCACGCGATGCAATCGCCATTAAATCCGAAGGCGTGTTCTGTAATTTGTAACACAGCACAGCGAGCCTATCACCTGCCTGAATGTCTCCCCGGTGGTGCTGAAGACCATTGGCCTCGCGTTGCTTACCCTGGTCGGCCTGAAGTGTTATCCGTTGCTAGGATTTGATTCGCCGGAGCCCAAAAGATTCAGCCTCTATAGATCTCTTGTTGGGAGAACGGGCATGGCCGTGCGATCCCGTCTTACGTGGGATTCGGGCTGACCTCCGACGCCGACGCCAAGACTCATCGTCTGCGACTTGGATCGACGATCCTTGGTTAAGCGTTTGCTACCATAGCGCTTGGCTTGATAGGGAGTTTAGCTCTTCTCTCTCGGGCCCGCGGCGGGGCGGTCTGGGCAACCTCCTCCACCGCCTCTTCTTATCGGACTCCATACCGTATCATCCAATACGCGAGGGATCGGATCGTCATGCATGCTCCGCCCCGACCATAACTCGAGAAAATAATACATGTATAGACTCGCTACACAAGGTAATCCGAGTGTTTTGCGTGTAGCCTGCGCATCCTATTCGCGACCAGCCAGCAGCCAGCCGTTTTACTCGGCACCAGCGTGCGACAAAAGATAGCTGCACACCCGTCAATTAGTAAAGAGGCACCTTGGGGGCTATTGGCTGCTGCGGCTCGGGCGACGCGCCGCTTGAGAACCAAACGTTAATGAGAAAATTACCATGCCCATGAAACAAGCAGCATTCCATGCCGAGCCTGGGCGAAGGGCCGTTGTCAAGTTGGAGGAAGTTGATTAAGGTGAAGGGGGCCGCACCTCTACCGTCTCCATACCCTTTACTCACGAAGCCACGTCCCATGTGCGATGGCCCACTGAAGTTAGATGGACCTGACTGGTTGTGGATGCGATGCCCAAGTCGTCCCAAGATTCAACATCGCAACGGCCTAGTCGACAAGCCGAAGGCCTGGCCTGCGACGAGTGCCGCACGCGAAAGCTTCGGTGCGATAGAGCGCGCCCGACCTGCGGCACCTGCGAGAACCTCGGCGTCCCTTGCGCTCCCAACACGGCTCGCCAGCCGCGCGGGCCTCGAAAGGGTCATCTAAAGGCGTTGCAGTCCCGCCTCTGTAAGCGTCCGATCCGCGTTGGCAGCTGCTCTCTCCCATGCCCCTGCTACGACACTGACTCTCCGGCTTTATACTTCAGCGGCGCTGGAACGCCAACTGAGTGAATACCGCAAGGCTCCTGAAGGATCCCTACCGCTGAGTCCCCCGGGTGCTGCCGAGTCCGTCCAGAGCCCCGGTCAGCAGTCGGAAGTTGCATCTGATGGGCCCCGGGAAGAGATTGAGGTAGCGGCTGCAGAAGAAACACGCAGTTCGCAGCCACCAACAGCCGACCAGCCGACGATGCAGCCTCCCGCGGGACCGGACGAGCTGTCGACCTTGCAGAACATCCAGCCAATCACTTGCAGCGGTTTCACCTTCGGCCCGATGCCCTCGTCCGGCGCCATGCTGGAGCACCCAGACCGGGGGGACCTCTTGACGGATATGATGACCTTTACCTCGATGCACACAGACTTTGACACAGGGACGACGTTCGTACCTTCGAAGCTGGGCACTAACGCGAGCTCCCTGTCAGGTGTACAGCCGGACCTATCGCCTCGCTTCAGCCTCGGCCCGCCATTGGCGCCGTTTCATCTTTCAGAGCTGATGAAAGCTGACTTGAACCATTTATTCTTCGATCGGGTCCACCTCTTTGCGCCTATTCTCAACAGGCGCCGGTACTTTTCTCGCGCCGCGCGGCCGGCGGATGCGCCGGCGGCCTTCGTAGGTCTCCAACATGCCATGTGGACGCTGGCGGCCTGGCTCGGGAGCCAGTTCCGGGACACGCAGAAGAGCCTCTACGCACACACACGGGCCTTGCTGGAAGAGTGGGAGCTCAACATGGCCGTCGAGTCTCCCCCCATCGAGCTGGCCCAGGCGTGGATATTCCTGGCCATCTACGAGATCATGCAGGTCAACTACGACCGGGGCTGGCTGAGTGCCGGGCGGTGTTTCCGCTTGGTGCAGCTTATGAAGCTCTATGAGATCGACGTGCCCAACGGCCTTGCCGAGTCCGGTATTTCCTATGTCGAGGTTGAAGAAGGGAGGCGAACGTTCTGGATGGCGTACTCGCTGGACCGCTTCATCAACCTCATTAACCAGATGCCCTTGACCCTGAACGAGCAAGTGGTGAGGCCTTGCCCCCGTATCCAACCCTTCGCCTTCCAAGGCCGGCTTTTAGTTAACTAGCGTTGCTCGAGCAGATCCTCACCCGCTTGCCCGCCCCAGAGTCCGCTTTCCAACGGGAGCGACCAATCAAAACCCAGTTCCTCTCCAAGGTAATGACGGGAGGCGACGACATGGAGCCTGTGTCTCCCTTCAGCGCGTGCATCGTCCTCACGACGGTCAGCGGCCGTTGCCTGTCGCACCAGCAGCAGTGTGTTGTCGAGCAAGCGTATGGGAACACGCCCCAAGACTTCCTGAACCGCCATCGGTGGCTTGAGAGCATGATAGCCAGCAAGACCAAGACCATGCTCGCTAGTTCATCCAACGACGCCGACGATGCCGACGAAGCAGCCGATCCCATGTTGCTATTTGCAAATATGGCCGCGCAGGCGACCACGCTGCTCCTGGGCAAGGCCATGCAGTCCTTCCTATGGAATTACGAGGATCTTATCACCGAATACGAGCAGAGAGCCAATGAAGCCGCTCGGAAGCTCTGTAGCCTGTCTCAGAAACTGGCTGAATTTGGCTACTTCAAAGTAAGCATCAGATATTGTGTGACGCCAAAAGATCCGTAATGCGACTGGCTAATTCCGTTCCCAGATTCATCCCTTCACTCCCATTCCCCTCCTATTCTGCGCAGAGTTTGCGTATCGGCGCAAAAGCCACGATCCTGCCTTTGAGGCTTTGTATAACTCGATAACGTCGAGCCTCCGGGATCTGAGCGCCGTCAACATGTTGGCTGAGACCTGTTTGGCCAAGTTTAACGCATTCGACGACGAAATAGACACAAGCATTGCCGAGTGTTCAAGTTGATCCTGGCAGCTTAGAAGCTGATAAATAAAACGCTACTAGTAGAGACTAGATATGGCAGACAGACGGATAGAAAAGAAAAGAATTAGTATTAACGTTAACGTACTTCACATATTTACTAGCCATCCATGGTTGCTAGCTACCTCGACTTCCATCGATCCTAACGCTTTTAGCAAGTCTAATTACAACAGGACTCCCCAAGTTCTTCCTTAACCATAGCTTTCCCGTTCTCATAGATGCCGAAATCTCGAAATAGGCAGTCAACAAACTGGGTTGCTTACATTAATTAGTCAACATTTCTCCACACGATATCCAACCACTTGATATACAGTGCCCAGGAAAATAAAGCTTTGGGCTTACCGGGGCTGGCATATTTTCGCGCGTACTAAGAGAAGGGGTCCTGGGCTTGGATGACGATGGAAGGGCATGCAGATGGGCTATTCAGTTGGCAATTCCCCCACATCTTCCTATTGCAGACATATGCCTCGGGTAGTGAGGTTTTTCCCTCTGTTGCTATTTATATTCTCAATCTAGTTTGTGATAGGGGAAACCACATAAATCTACCTTGATGCAGCGATGGTCGGGCAAAGCTGCTTCCGTTATCTGTATAAGGTATAAGTGAGGAAATAGAGGCACCGTAACGCGCGCCGCGTCTCGTATACAAGATATTGATCAAAACAAAGTAACGAAAAGAGGATGGTAACAATACAAATTGAATCGAAAAACGAAAAGAAAAGAAATAGGAACTGAACGGGAAAGAGAAAAAAAAAAAAAAAAAAAACAGAAAGAGCGATAGAGAGAAGCAGTTTTACAGCTTGAACAAGGCTCTATCCCGGCCTAGAGCTCCGAGCGCAATTCTTCCTCAGACGAGTGCTCAGCATCGTTGTCTCGCATCTTGTTAATATTCTTCCACTCCATCCCAACTGAGCCAATGATGCTGAGACAAGCGAGAATCATAGCAAAGAAAAACACATAGACAATGCTCTGGTTATAAGCAACCAGAATGTCCGCGACCTGTGCGGGCGTGTATACGCTCGCCATCTTCTGAGCCAGGTCATCGTTCCCCGCAGACAATACCACCTCCAGATCCACGCCCGGGACGGACTCAGCGAGGTTGGAAGCTAGGCGTTGCAAGAAAAGGTTTTGGCCGACCGATACCATGATGGCCCCGGACATGACTTGAAGGAACATGATGAGCGATGTGCCCAACGCAGCCTCCTTGCCTTCGAGGAGCGCCATGGCGGCGAGAATAGGCTGCTGGACGCCCATCCCGACGCCGCAGCCGTAGAAAAGGAGTGTGGTCACCCTGCATAGGCAAGTAGGTAATAAGTGAGCGGGTCGATATTGCAGCGGTGCCAGTGGGGGCCGAGGACTTACCAGTACACCATCGGCGTTTGCAGGTCAAATCGGGTGATCAACCCGTTCATAACCGACATTAACACGCTTGCCGTCACCATCTGCGGCGTGAGGTATCCCGTCCGAGACGTCTACATCCGTCGTCAGGCACAAGACACTTGGTAGACAAGAAGAAAAAGGGTGAGCAGAGAATCCGCTTACCAGCTGTGCCGAGACAAGCAAAAATGCCGCCCAAGACAGCACCAGCGGGCACATATTGATGCCCGCATCCAAGGCTGACACCCCGCGCACGGCCTGAAACCAGATGGGGAGGTAGTACAGCATCACCATGGATCCGCCGAACCCGGCCATCGAGTAGAAGCTGCCGGCCGCAATAGAGCGCTGCGTGACAATGCGCGGCGGCACCGTGGCCCGGTCTCCCCGGCGGTACTGCATGCATGCCCAGACGACGAAGCTGACGCCAAATAAACACAGCAGCAGGATGGACCGCCAGCTGCTCCACGGTTCGGCAGTGCCACCCCAATGCAGGGCCAACAGCAGGCACACGATGCATGGTATGATAACGATGGTACTCTGCGTGTCGAGTTTGTCGAGCAGGAGGAGGGCCGAGTGCATCCAGGTGCGGCCGCGCGGCCGCGGGGGCGCCGGGGGGAGCCGAAGGGCGAGGATCAGGAGGACGGCGGTCACGGCGCCGCAGGGCAGGTTGATCAGGAAGCACCAGCCTATTTGATCAAGTTAGTCTTTTGTTTGCCTCTAGGACGATTTTGGCTTGTCTGCCTCATGGTTGGGGTGTATCCATACGCCAGGTAGCCCTCGCGACCAAGGCGCCGCCGATGAGCGGGCCGAACGCTTGCGCCAGGTTGATGGTAGCGCCCAGTAGAGCTAGATATCCGGGCCGTTTGGCCGCGCTGATAGCCGTGCCGATCATCTGCGATGATGCGGGTCCCGTTAGCAGGCAAGTTTTGAATAGGACGGGACAAGATATCCCTACGATGAGAGAGCCGGCAATGATCCCTGCCCCGCCCACCCCGGCAATGGCTCGTCCGACAATGAGAACGGTGGAAGACGGCGCCACGGCGCAGATGACGGATCCGATCTCGAAGATGGCCATGGTCACGAGGTAGACGTATTTCATGTTCAGCTCGGCAAACAGCTTGCCCATAGGCAGCTGAAAGGAGCACTGGGTGAGCATGTACGCGGACCCATACCAGCCAAGGTCTTCGATCGAGTCGAACTCGGATGTAATGGCCGGCGTGGCAACAGTGATGATGGATCGATCCTGGAATTTCACGGATATCTTAGTGATGGCTTATCAACGGCGTATAGTGGTGTGAGATGATCACTCGCAGATGGCATGGTCAGGTGATGGGGCACCAAGTACGCACCAGTCCAGCACAGATGCATGTCAACATAAGCGCTATTGTCATTGAGTATAGCCGCCAACCTTCAAGCGTCGGAGGCGGCAGCACAGCAAGGACAGCATCTTCGTGCGGTGCGCCTTCCGAGTCCGAGCCGGACGATGTTTGTTGACAGTCGTTCTTCTCACCGTTCTTGGAACTTGCCGGTATGGTTTGCGCGCTGTTCGCCGGCCGCACGCTGCTCCGCCGAAAAGAAGCGGCATTTAGACCCATGATGCTCTGAAGAAAGCCGCAAGATGTGGTTACAATAGTTTGATTTGCGAAGGTGGCGGAACAGAGCAAGAGGGAATCACAATCTCACTACCCCCGATGGCCAACAGTCTACCATGGCTTATACGGCGATATAACTTAGTTGTCATGCCATATCCTCCTGGCTGCCCGCAACCACTACGCCGCTTGCGCCGCACTCAAGTTTGCTTAACAGACCTGGAAGGTTATGGTTGCTCGGCGGGAGCCTATCCTGTCAACCGCGACGCGTGTGTCCAAGCCCCCTGGTCCCTATTTTCAGATCAACCTTTTGGATACACCGTCTTACAATCGACCAGAATCAGTAGTGGGATGCAAGCCATTCCCTTGCCTCTCCAACGAAATGGGCGCACCGACGTATCATGTTACGGCGATTCGATCCGGGCCAACCACACCATGTGGCAACCGGCTGTGTTGATGATTTTGGAAAAGGAGGTTGCTTTGCCCGGCCTTGGCACGAGCGCCGAGACAGGGCTGACGAGCTGACAAGGGCTGGTATGTAAGGTGATATTGGGGCGATTGAGTGCATGGAGGCCATGTGTATCGTTTCTCCCCCGAGGGCTGAAGGCCTCGCCAGTCACTTCTGGTCTCACCTCCGAGCGCAAGGATAGTGAAATTAGGGGGGATGTTACACGAACCGTCTCGCCAGTCACGGAGGGCGTATCCAGAACGAAATACTTTCCCACGCATACCACCGCCAGTGCGTTTCAAACCTGCAGTATTTGCTCAGACCCTGGTTTGCGCCGGTACGAAGTCGTTCCGGGCTGACACCAATCGACGGGTTGTTACACTGGATATGCGCCTAGTCAAATACAAAACCGGCTGGGCCTAAGGTACGGGATAACCCGCTAGTAGAACACGGCCTGACCGAAGTGCCGGCTGTTGCGGTGGAGAAAGCCATCGCTCACACTGCGCGCCAGCTCCCCGCCAGAACTATGAGCATGAGTGATACTAGGGGGGAGGGGGGCGCCAATGTTCGTAGGGCAAACTATAGATCATTGACAACCTGGATCTGCTGCAAGCGCAGGGCACGGATATAGGGCATATGCACTGAACACTCTAGCCACTCTGGTGTGGGATGATAACTATCATTTGAATGGGGTCGGCGAGATAATAAGGACCTGCCAGTGCAACCCTCTCCACGTGTATTTTGTGGATACCATCGGGACGATGGGGACCAGTAATGGGCTGTTGTGACCGGGACCGGGCTATGCCCCTTGGTGCCTGGGTACTTCATCCATTATAGGGAACAACGGACTTAGCGCGGATTTACCATCATCTTTGAAGAGTCACATTTAGCGTGAGGTCATTCCATTGGCTCGGAATTTCCACTCTGTAAACTCTGGTCAGCCGTGGCATTCCCGATCCTGTCGTTCAGGGGGTTTTGCATAAACTCCGATTGGTCACATATTGTCCTCTCTAATTGGCTGTTCTGGGACACCCCTCCGTCCCAATATCCAACCTTCTTTTGCGCCGCTGCGCACGATAATGAGAAATTCCGTGTAAAACTCCGAGGCTCCGAAGTGTTGTAAACTTCTACCCAGCAACCGCTCCAGGAGGGGCGGAGCCATTCAGCCGCGAGACTTCCCTGAGGATTCAGTCTACACAAGAGCAAAAGATCCCAACGGTGAGTTGCCTCCTCGCGTACCCAAGCCAAGGTAATCTAGGCTCAGCCTTTTCTTCCATAACGGCGAGCTGCCGGCCCGCCTAACAAAGCTAAGGTATCTTGGCCTTTTATCTCCCAACGTGTAGAAATCCTGCACCCTGAATTGGAATTCCATCCCCGCCTGTAGAAACCATGGCGTCCTTTACCCCCTCTGCAACGCCGGCCTTGGTTGCTTTGGCCCTGATCCTACTTCTCGTGAGCCTTGGCCGCAAGCTCAGCGCTATCCACTGATTTGAACGCTGACCGTCATTAGACCAAGGCCTATCGCGTGTACACCGGCCCTCTTGCGCACCTTCCGGGCCCTGAGATCTCGAAATGGACGGGCTTGGTACTGCAGCTGTATTTGCTCACTGGGAATCGACCACGCTACGTCCAATATTTACATATGAGATACGGTAGGCGCCGTGTTGTCTCTGAGTGAAAGTGATACAGCAGGCATTGACGACCGGCTTTGTCAGGCCCCATCGTCCGTCTCAGCCCAACGGAACTTGACGTGAGCGACAGCGCGTCGGCAAAGGAGATCCACAAGGTAGCTAGCCGATATCTCAAGGGAAGATTCTACCAGCACATTGGCCACCGCAGCCCGAAGACCCTCTTCAGTTCCACGGATCCGCAATTCCATGCACATCGACGTCGCCTTTTGGGTGGGCCCATGTCCGAGGCGTCAATCCGTCAGTATGAGCCCATTGTGGCCGAGACGGTGCGGTCATGCGTCAACCAGATGGCAGCGGAGGCCAAGCGACGCAGCTGTATTGACGTCTTCAAGTGGTGGTGCTTCCTCGCAACCGACACGATTGGCGAGCTTAGCTTTGGCGAGTCATTTAGAATGATCGAAAAAGGGGAGGTATGTCGAGGCGATGAACTGGCCTACGGATATACGGGCATGCTTTTGTTGACATATCTCCGTAGAAGAGCCAATACTCGCTCGACCTCGAGCTAGTCTCGACGCTGATGATCATTCGCACCACCTTTCCGTTCCTCTCCCGGGTCGCTGAGTATGTACCACTCCCATACTTCAGGCAGGCTGCCGAGTCCGGAAAACGGATGGCCGGCTACGCGGCCGAGTCCATTAACACGTACAAGCGCCACGTCGAGACACACGGCGACAACGCCAAGCCCACCGTGTTTACTAAACTGATCAATAAAGGCGGCGGGGAAGACGGCTTGACAGAAGCAGAGATCAGGCTTGAGGCTGGAGGATACATCGTGGCAGGCAGCGATACGTCGGCCATCTCACTGACGTACCTGGTCTGGGCCGTCTGCAAAGATCCGGCTATCCGGGACAGGCTGGTTGCCGAAGTCGCAACGCTCCCTGATGACTTCGACGACGAGCACGTGCGCGCTCTACCATACGTGCGCCGCGTCATCGATGAGACATTGAGGTTGTACCCCGCTGTGCCCGGGGCGCTACCGCGAACGGTCCCGCCGGAGGGCGCCCAGCTGGCTGGATATCCTGTTCCGGGAGGCGTCACTGTCTCTACGCAAGTGTACAGTCTTCACCGGGACCCCAAGGTCTTTGCCGATCCAGACAGGTAAAGGCCCTCCGAAACACCCAACGGTAATATCTTGGGAACGGGTTGTGGGCTAATCTCGGTTGGTTACAGGTTCAACCCTGACAGATGGATTAACCCTACGAAAGAGATGAAAGACTCGTTCATGCCCTTTGGCGGCGGATCACGGAGTGCGTGCTCTCCCTCACTCCTCCGCTCTCTGCTACAACTCCGTTTTGCCTACTGACATCCGACATACCTAGTCTGCATCGGCATGCACCTTGCTCGGATGGAGTTGCGGCTGGCGACGGCGCACTTCTTCCGTCGCTTCACAAACCCAACGGTCTCGAGAAAGGAAGGCTTCATTGATGATGACATGCACCAGTACATGTATTTCCTCGTGTCACCAAAAGGCCATCGCTGTTTGATAGACGCAAACTAAGAAAAAAGAAAAATCAGAATTAAGGCATGTAGTACTGGTCGGAGTAGCGCGAGAGTGCAAGAGCTTGATGAGATTCGCTTTTCCTCATCATGACAAATCGGTATTCCATTGCTGAGACGGTAGTAGTCTTTGGGCTGCACTGTACTTATAGTAGTCCTCGGTTGTGCGCTTACGGGCTAAGAGAGGAGGATTGTGAGTTATGAATGAACCAATATCACCTAGATAGAATACTCAAGACGATTTATTACATTACGCTCATTCCATCTGCTTCCTGAACTTCTCCTTCGACTCACTCATCATGGCATCAATATCGTAATGCCAAATCTTGCGACACCGCCACTCAATCTCCTCGGCACACTTGACACGATCTGATCTCACCCCCGGATCCTGCCACTCGTAAATATTGCCAATCTGCCGGCTCGTTTGTACTAGCCACAGCGCTCGCTTAAGGCGGACAGTATTGTACGTCTCGAGTGCCTTACGGAGAACAGCCCTCCTCGCACTGCCATCATCGCCATCTGCACCAGGGTGTGCTTTGACCTGCTCATCCGCGGCAGAAAGAAGATATGCAAGGACTGCGCCATCTTCAATGGCGAAGCCGGCCCCGGCGCCGTGGTAGGGTGCCGCCGCGTGCGCCGCATCCCCTGAGATGCACACCCGACCCCTGACAAAGGTGGGCGCCGGATGGTCGAAGGTGTCGAAGACGGCCCATTTGCTCAGTGTGTCCGGGAGCATGTCAATAATAGCCCGGACGGTGGGATTGAACCGCTCAAAGGCCCTGACCGCGTCGGCCTTGCTTGCGGGAGCGGTGAGTTTCTCCGGATGCGGCCACTCATGCGGGTCCGTGACGAAGGCGACAACATTGAGGAGCCTACCGTCGGCCACCGGGAATGTGAGGGCGTGCGCATCTGGGCCGAGGTACATGTGCCGCGTGTCTACTTTTTCTTGGCCGAGAACGGGGCGCGCCGTTTCCATGGGAACCAGGCCGCGGAAGGCATATTTGTGGGTGTAGTGTGGATGGTGGGCAGCCTTGTCGCCGTCGCCAACCACAAGCTGCCGCACCCTCGAGCGGATGCCGTCGCATCCGACAACTAAGGCAGGAAAAGTTAGCTGCGGAATTTTTTTTAAGACGCTGGGCGTATGATACATACCAACATCGGCATCCACTGAGCTTCCATCTGTGAACTTCAGCGTCACCTTGGGCCCGTCTTCATCCACAACATCGGCAAGGTTCTTCGAGAACTGCACGACTCCTTCGGGCATGCTCTTGACTAACTCATCGAGAAAATCAGCCCGTTGGCAACCCTCGAAACCTCTCTCTCCGAGATACATCTTGTGGATGAGCGCTCCCTCCCCCTCGCCGTCCATCCAGATGAACCAATCTGTGCCGTTCTGCACCGTGACCCGCTTGAAAGCCGCGTGGATCTTCGGATCAAGCACTTTCATGGCCCACTCAGCATTGGGTGTGAAGCCAATGCCGGCACCGATCTCGCGGAAACTGAGGCTGCGCTCATAAACGGTTGTCTTGACGCCGCGGTGGAGGAGACCCAGGGCTAGAGTTACACCCGCGATGCCGCCGCCGATGATGGCGACATCTAAGGAGTTCGTGCTGCTCTGGGCGGCGTTAAGAGAGCCCATCTCGTTTACCAAAGTTTGATTGGAAATCGAACGCAATCCGACAAGCTCAGTAATTACTGCCCTCAGCTGCTATTCAGAGGCCCTACAAGCGAGGGAAGTTCTCAAAACAAGACGATTAAGGCCAAAGGTGTGACGCTGCGATAATCATCCTTCTATAAGTCACAGTTAGCAAGCATGTCAAACGTCCGTCGGAAAATGGTCATTCTTGCAACTGGGGAGAAACCCCGGAGATCGGAGTATCCGAACACGCCGGCATTCGGGACTTCTGGTATTGATCATACGAGTCGCGAAAGAAGTCTGACATAAGAGTCACGAAAATGATCCCATCCCGATTTCATGATCATGGTGTCTCGTCGATGCGATACACCAGCTTCCTCCCACTGACTCGCCCTTCCCTCATGGCCTGCAAGCCCTCAAACACGCCTCGCAACCCATCCTTGCCGATCTCGGGTGGGTGGACGCGAATCCGCCCGTCCGTAATCAGCCTCTCGCTCAGCTCCCAAAACATCCTGCCGAACTCGAAATCCTCCGGCCGCGCCGCAAACTCCCTGCCCCCCGCGACCCGGAAATACTCACCAAAGACGGTGTAACCTAACGTGTACTTGACCTGTACATCCTCCCTCTCGTGCTTGACGGGGAGCAGGTAAGACACTGCGCCACCCGCCGAGCCGATGGCTGCCGCGCAGATCTCGGCGCTCTCCTTGGTCGAGACGCAATCCAGCGCGTGCGCCAGCTTATCCGCGGTGCGCTCTCGGATCTGCTGTGCGCACCGCGGGTCCCTGTAGTCGAACGCTGCATGCGTACCGATGGCCTCAACCAAAGCGAAATTGTGCTCTGAGCACGTCGTGATGACGCTGGAGCAGCCCGATAGCCGGGCGTACTGGATTGCGAGGCTACCCGTCGCGGTGCTGCCGCCGTTGATGAGGATGGGAAAGTTGGCCGCAGCCTCGGGGTTCGCTCCGGGGAGAGGCAGGGCGAGAGATTGGTACAGCGCCTGACCTACTGTTGTGACACCGATACCCAGCGTGCAGGCTTCTTCGTCCGTCATGTGGTCGGGAATCTGGGGCTAGGTGTAAGGATGCCTTCGTTGGCGTTGTGCGAGACTTGTTCTGCAAAACAAACCTTGAAACCAATCCCGTCCTTCACCACGCAGTACTCGGCGAAACAACCGTCCTCCGGCTGGACCTCGTTTCCGCCATGAGCAAAACCCGCGATTCTGTCGCCTCTCTTCCATGACCTCTGTACCCCAGATCCTACTTCTTGGACTACGCCGGAAAAATCGCATCCTACGGTGGTACCGGGAGGGGCGGCAATATCGATATGCTTCCTACCGAGATGGACAGCATCAGTACCGATTGCGACAAGCAGTTCCGGGTTCTTCATGAGGGAGGGGAGGAGTGCCTCTCACCAATCTGTCGGGTTCAACGCTACGGCTTTGACTTTAACGAGAATGTACCCATATCGTACGGCAGGAATGGGTACCTCCTGGATCTCCGCCTGGTGATCTGCAACTGTTTTGATAGCTCTCATCGTTTCGATAGTGTACGATGACAGATGGCCTAAGTGTAATTGGTGCTCTAGGAGGGATACAAGTGTATGAAACGGTTGAATTATTAGTTACCAGGGACCTTTGAGAAACAATATATATCAGAGAAAAGTAGGTAATTAAGGTACTCAGTACTACTTGCGGAATGCTATTTGAGCTGGCTCAGGCAGCTTGTAAAACGGAGGAACGAAATCTTAGAAGCGTCATCGGAGTAACTATACGGAGTAGATGTATCTGATTAAAGCCTCGATCAGCAGCTCAAAATGCATGCGTGACGCCCGTCTAATTCCACAATTCTAACCCAAGGCTTGTCGGGCATTGTGTCATAATTACTACCCACGTAACCGGGAGAGCAAAAATCGCCTCATCTAAGCCAAGTATACTACACAATTCGACACTGCATTCCCAGGCCATGTAATGGAGCCAGGTCAAAACATTTGGGCACTCTTAGTGGCCGTGATAGTTCAGCGGGATGGGATTACCAGCGCCAAACTGGTTCCAGGGATCCCACTTCCTCTTCAACTTAGACAGCTTCGGAAGATTCTCCTTCCCGAACCACACCTCCGGACCTTCATCGCCATGCGCGTAGTTGATGTATGTGGCTAGCTTGCCAAATCCGCTGGTGGCAACGAGCTGATCGCGCAGGTGTTTGCTATACTCATAGACCTCTGCGTCATGACTGGGCCCATCGTAGTAGTTCTGCAGAAAACTAAAGCCTATTGTGTCAATGGTTGCGCCATGACCGCAAAGCTGATGAACACTTACGCGAGACTGCCTATCTCGCGCCCCGGATAGACGCCACGCTTGTGTTTGGGCACAGCAAGCGTAGCCGTGGTGTTGAAGCGCTGGACGATGAAGGAACCTCTGAACCAGGGCCTCGACGATGCGAAGTCGACATACTGATTGAACACACTTGTGTACGTGGCGGCAGATGTCTGCTTCGTACCGACCGAAGGGTGGTTGTTATACACGCCTCTGACGCATGCATTGCCGCCCGAGCCGAACCCGGAGGACTGGCTGGCATTCCACCAAGGAACCATCTGGCTCTGCCACCGGTTAGGGCCC
Source organism: Madurella mycetomatis (assembly GCA_022530565.1). Classification (NCBI taxonomy): domain Eukaryota; kingdom Fungi; phylum Ascomycota; class Sordariomycetes; order Sordariales; genus Madurella; species Madurella mycetomatis. Next base: position 3,570,140 of record JAJTVB010000003.1, on the reverse strand, counting down.
AGAGCGAGGAACTGGTCGATCCATGGCTGGGCAGCCTCCTGGGTTCCAAAGAATGTCATGCTTGCGGATACCGCTGTCTACCGTTCACACAAGGCTTGCGTTAGTCGGGTACTACTTAGCATGCGCCAATCACGAGCTACGCACCTGCTTAGTCGTCTGGCTGTACGATGCGACTAGGGTAAGACCCATCTCCCTAGGGTAAGTCTTATCCCAAGACTGCAGCAACTCCCACATAGAACCGTTGACGGAGCCATTGTAGGCAAAATCGGCAAGCACCAAGTCGCCTCGGTTCGGAGCGTCGAACATCTCGTATGTCGCAGAAACTATGATGCCGAAGTTGGCGCCGGCTCCACGGACCGCCCAGAAGAGGTCTCTGTTCTCGGAATCCGAAGCCGTGACAACCCGCCCGTTAGCAGTGACGAGACGAACAGAACGCAGGGCATCGATAACGAGGCCATGGAGACCCTGGTAAGGTCCCACGCCTGCGCCCACCGTGGCGCCAATCATATTGACACAGAAAGAATTTCCCACAGCTATCGGAGGTGAAATTCGTGAGCGGATGGTGCGGCCAAAGTTTGCTGAGTAGAGCGGGGAGAACTCACGAACGAACTTGCCAATCTTGTACAGGTCTTCCTCAAAGTCCATAAAGCGAATACCAGGGCCGACAATCAGCCTGTTCCTAGCGACATCAATGGTCTTCTCCTTGAAGTTTGTCAGCTCGATGTTGACGGCTTGCTGCACTTTGGCGAAGCCAATTTCGCCGCCATGCCCACCGCCAGTAGCAAAGAAAGGTAGGCGGTAACGGTTTGCGGTCCTGACCTGGAATGATACGTAGGCAAGTCAGAGTCTAGATACCGTTTGCACAAGAACCGCCTACTCACAATGTACTGGATGTCCTCAACGGTGGTGGGCTTGATCGTCACGGCGAAAGACGGCGCAGCCCAAGACGACCAGCGCGGGAGGGTCGAGGTATTGTAATCAGGCTGGCCGGGAACGTGAATGGTTGCGCCCGCAGACAGGCCCGGAGCAAAGATAGCTGTGTAGTTTACATCACCTCTACTCCGCGTGTCAAATGCCGGTGAGGCGGCGGCTAGGAAGGGCAAAGCCGCAATAAGAGCGGCGCGGAAGGACCACATGGCGAGCAACACCCAGGGGACTGACAACTGACGACTGAGAGCTAGCGATTGACAAGAGGACAGAGAATCCTGTTTCTTATCCTGAGTGAAAAGGGAAGCCTCATATAGCTAAGCTACAATACACCATCTCATGGTCAATTTTGACTAGGCTACGCCGCACCTATCCCGGGGTGTTGTCCATGGCACTCAGGAGCGAGGTTCCGTGCGGAGGCATTTGCAAGAGCTGAAAAAGGAGGATTGAATAATCTCCGTCATTGTACGTAGCCAAAGTAAGCGGGATACAATGGGTCCATGTCAGCTGCGCGAGACGCGGTCACCGGCCACCAATACCGCCGAGGCGAGGCGAGTGGGCTGATGCACAGCCCCACGCTCGGCAGGCTTCGAAAGGAAGTCTTGATGCCGGGAACCTGGTAAGGGGATGAGAAGGTTTGGTGATATTGGAATTGCAAATATCGTGTTTCTGAAAGCTGGACTACAACAAGACTCATTCCTCCTGAACGGGAGCCACGGGTATGAGACCTTGCCGCCAGACCCCTGGCTTACGGGTGTGCCTGCAGGCCAGCACGTGGAAAGGATCCGAGTTCCATCAGCCTCCAGTCGTACATCAATGCACCGCAAGGACGCAGGGGCTATCCAGGAATACATTGCGAATGCGCGAACAAACTCGGTCCAATCAGCCGGACTTTCGGAGTTTCTATTTCCTTGGAGTTTATCAGGTACTCTACCTATCATACCTGTACAGCATGGCGCAATACAAAGGGAAAAACTGGCGACGAACTATCTACCTCATGTTAATTGAGAGTTCCGTCAGGTACTACTATCCCGCCGTGGTTTGCTAAAGCTCCAGGGGGGCTGCCTTCAGATACACGGCACGTTGTGGCTATCCGAATCCGACGGACTCGACGGTAGACGCTCAGCGTATCTAATGGCAGGACTACTGCTTTGATCTTACGACACTGGGGCGAGATCGTACGTTACCCGGAGTTTCCGGTGCTCGCCCTGAACCGCCAGCGATGAGGCCTGATCTGATGAGTTGCTCTGTTCATGACTCGCTATTTCGGTGCTCAGCTACATGCACATGCCTACCTAGACAATAGACGCTTTTGAAAACACCCATGGTCCTCTTCATGAATAGGCAGTATTGTAGCACCTTAAACTTTGTCAGCCTCAGAACACAAGTCTGCCAAGACGACAACATCGAACACCATGAGCAGCGTCACTAACGGACACGCTATGAACGGCGCCACTTACGGACATCGTGCTGGGACGAAGAAAACGCACGTCCTCATCATCGGGGCTGGCCTCACAGGCCTCTTGCTTGCGCAGGGATTGCGCAAGCTGAACGCCACGCTCGAATCGCAAGGTCGACCAGCCAAGTACACCTTCAGCGTCTACGAGCGCGACCAGTCCACCTTTTACCGTGGTGGAGGGTTCAGCCTGACCGTCCACTGGGCGCTGCAGCAACTCTACGACATCTTGCCGGACGAGCTGGGGGCGCGCATTTTCGAGTGCGTGGGCAATCCGGCAGCAATCGAAAATGGCCAGATGGGCTCCTTCACCTATCTGAACCTCCGGACGGGGCAGCCCGCCTTTCAGACCTCACTGCCTCCTGGATGGAAGGGCGCCCGGATGTCCCGCGTGCGTTTTCTGAAGCTGCTCATGACTGACGTGCACATCAACTACGCAAAACGCCTCTCCGACATCACCTTCCCGGATGACGATACCGTCCGCGCGCACTTTGAGGACGGTGACGAGGCTACGGGGCATCTCCTGGTTGGTGCCGATGGCGCAAGATCGGCGGTGCGCCGCTTTGTGTACGGCGTCGACAACTCCAAAACCAGACAGCTGCCGGTGCGTATGATCAACTGCCGCTCCGAGTATTCCCTCAAGGACCTCAAGGCATGCCTGGATATTGATCCGCATCTCTTCCACGGCGGCGATCCGGTACAAAACGGCTACTTCATGTTCGCCTTCCTCGATATGCCGCCCCCAGGGTCGACCGACGACACTGCCGCGGTTCAGTTGACCATCAGCTGGCCCTATGAACCGGGGTTTCTCGATGAAAAGGAGCCCTCAGACCCCCCGGCCGAGCAGCTGGAGCGCGTGGCTTGGTTGCGTCGACTCGCAAAGGAGTGGGCGAGCCCGGTGCACGAACTGATCCAGCGGATGCCTAAAGACAGCATTCTCCGTGAAGTCAAAATCGAAGAGTGGATGCCAGATGACTCAAACCGGCGTCCAACCGACGGGAGGCTTACCATGGTCGGCGACGCAGCACATCTCATGACATCGTGTAAGTGGAAATAACATCACGCCATGGCCTGCGTATTCGGACGACTGACTCTAAGCTCCCATGATGTGTTTCATACGAACTTAGTCCGCGGGGAAAATGCCAATCATGGCGTCGTAGATGTGGCTAAACTAGTCGCGCTGTTGATGCCCGGGAGTGATGGAACGGCCGATCTGAGTCAGGCGATCCGTCGTTATGAGGAAGAGATGATTCAGAGGACGAGACCGGCAACTACCAAGGCTCGACAGGCCTGCTTGGACGCCAACCATTTCGCAAATGTAAAGACGGGCAGCCCCTTCTTGTCCCGCCGTACGATGTTGGATCAGGAAGAACGCGATATCATGAGGCGGCCTACTACCGCTACATGATCGGCCGTGGCTTAGATTAACCCAGAACGATATCTACAGAACTTAGCGCAAATCTTATAACTAGACGTGAAAAGAAAAAAGGAAAGAAAAGAAAAGAAAAATAAAAACGAACATAGCGTCTGGGCATAGGTTCTCCTTACCATAATTACAATCACCACCATTTACGCCCCTTAATTCAGGCACACTGCCAATTGTTCCGGATTTCCGCAGGCTCATTAATTATGGCGGCCGCGGATGAAATCCATCTAGATGCAACAGCCCTGGATGAGCTGCTCCTCTGAACTTGTTGCACGGCCATGTATCTTCTGCACCGAAGAAACAAAGTTCGGCCGGTCAACCTCAACTGCAATTCTCGATCCTTTCGGTCGCGGTGAGGCGTTAGGTTATCTACGTCAGCGGATTGATACTAGATTCTGTCCCTGCCCGATCCCGGGACTTTGTCTGCTGTCTGCAATGTGAAACAATCGAATTCTCTTGGTCTCGCTGCGCTACACTAGCAACGTGAATGCCCACTGAGGTTGGAATGTGTCCATTGCACCGTGGAGTTTTGAAACCCCGCGGCTGGTACTGTCCTGTACAGTAGCACCAGCGCAGTTGGAGGGGTGGGGGCGAATCGCCCTGGAATTAAGCTCACACCCTCAAAAGGAAACCAAGACTGTTCTGCGTACTGTACCCGTTTAAGAACGGAGCCGTGCATGACCCACTTGGCGACTTTGCCTGTCACCTCAGGTCTCCCGCGACGAACCCTCTGGAAATATCGGCTTTCAGGGCTATGTCCGATGTCTTGGAACCGCAGCTCTGTTACCGTGTAATAGTATCCGTCATTCCCTTCATCTTGGCTCTTCTAGTGGGGTACAGTACAGCAAAGAAGCCGTTCGGCGAGGGCGTGCGCATAAGCAGTAAGGGTGGAGCAAAAGGGTGGTGGCTGCTACACAAGTACCAGTAATTACGTTGTCCGTAAGGAATACCCGAAGGGGACTCACTGTAACGGAGACAGGGGAGTACGACAGGGGGAGGGTCATGCCAAGGCACGGAACTACTATTCGCAACACGCCTTCGCGGGGAATAAAGCTTAGCGCGTAAGGCCCATGTCCCTGCTAAACCCCACCTCGGACTGTGCCGTAGAGTAAGTCGCCGGACGGCGTTAGGAGAAATCGGTGGATCGCTCCTCTCAGGATGGTCTGCAGGGGAAGTTTAGTCATTCTCCGTGTCACACCAGAAATGTAGGTAGCGGGCAAAGGAGGTATCGGCCTTTGGCCCTACAAAGTCCGCCCACTTTCTACCTATTTCACCAGCTGGCTTATTAGCGATTGCACTGTATTTCGCTACCCGCAGGCCAACGTAGATAACCAACCTGTACAAGTCACTTCTTCATTTTCCCACTTCAAGCAAGACCATCCTATTCCGTTAGACATTCACTATGACTCAGACGCACCTCGCCGCGATCCTCCCGCAGAAGGGTGGACCATTGTCAGTGCAGGAGCGGCCCACGCCTGAGCCTGGTCCCAACGAGGTCTTGATCGAGGTCAAGGCTGTCGCCCTGAACCCCGTCGACTATTACCAGCGTGATATGGGCTTCCCCCCGGTGCCTGTCTATCCCGCAGTGATCGGGTCCGACACGGCCGGCGTCGTTGCTAAACTGGGCTCCAACGTCACCACGGTCCCCAAGCCGGGCAGCCGCGTCATCGCGTTCGCCTCTTCCTTCTACCAGAACGGCTCGCCCGACCACGGCGCCTTCCAGAAATATGCGTTGGCCCAGAGCGAAGGCGTCACCCCGCTCCCGGATTCCCTCTCCTTCGAGGAGGGCGCCGTCATCCCGCTCGGCTTCATGACCGCCCTGGCTGCCTGGACCACCATCGGCATCCCGCTCAGCACCAGGTACAAGCCTGAGGACAAGCAAGCCGTGTTGATCTGGGGGGGCGCCAGCAGCGTCGGCACTTTTTCCGTCCAGTCCGCCCGGACCCTGGGCTTCCGCGTCTACGTCACCGCCAGCCCAAAGCATCACTCGTACATGAAGAAGCTCGGCGCCGACGCCGTCTTCGATTACAAGGCCGGTGACGTCGTCGCGCAGATCGTCGCCGCGGTCAAGAACGACGGCGTCCGCATGCACACCGCCCACTGCGTAATCGCCGACGGCCTGCAACCCATCCTGGACGTGCTCAAGGAGACGAAGGGGGATAGCCCCGCCAAGGTTGCCCATTCGCCGGTCCTGCCCCCGGACCACCCGACGCTCGAAAACACCCAGATCGTCTTCACCATGCTCCCGATGGACGCGGGTGCGAGGGACAAGCTCATACACGAGTACTTCCAGGTTTGGTTGAATGACGGTCTGCAGTCAGGTTCCATTGTTCCCAGCCCAAGCATCAAGGTCGAGGGCGGCGGCCTCGAGGGTCTAAATGCGGCGCTTGACAAGCTCAAGGGAGGCGTCAGCGGGACCAAAATTGTTGTTCCGATTTAGCGGCCGGGGACCCTGGGGTGTGATGCCACTGATGTGGGCACTTAGGGGAAGAAAAATCTCAGTAGAGTTAGCGGTCTGGAGTTTGTCAAGATAGAATACGATTGCAATAACAATGGTGCTGTTCAACGCAGGTTTGATGCATCACAACCCGCCATCAAGACCCTCAGCTGGAAAGAATTGTCTCCTGATGGTGAATGAAAGATGCAATGTCTTAAGGAGTGTGTGACAAGACTTTGCGTTACTTAGAGCCGTAGCCCTCTGGTAATTCAGGATTTTGGCACGAGACAATATGACTGGATTTAAATCTCTCGCTGCCATGCTAGTGACCAAGGATCCCGCCCGTATTTCACTACTTCGACTTTGGTAGTAATTACATGCGGAAGCTGGCCTCGGCTTAGCGTCTAGGTTGATAAATATATAGGGACTATATATCAGTATTACCAGGTTAGTGGCGCTTCTAAACATGGATAACTTAGGGCTTTTAGGCCTGCTTCCAGCCATTGACTTATAGCGATGGTGTTGATGGTTTTCTGGGTTAAAACGTCCTCATCAAGTTGGTCCCTTTGTGAATTCGGCTTGGCTACTGTTTTCTACATGTCGTTTTCAGTTATATTGGCTGTTAACCAGGTGGAAACTCCTCGGTTGGCATCGTACTGCACCTGAGACAGATTCTTGGACTTCTCTAGGTATGGCTTTTTGCTATAGCTTCGCTCGGTATTCGTGAAGTCGATGGAGTTGACTTTGACGCTTCAGGGGGTTTGAACTCTAACAGCATCCAAGGGATTACGCTTATCCACCGCTGAGTGGATGGCACTCTACACATATCAGCCTCGCTTTTTACTTCCCCAAGGTCAAGACGTACTGGGACTTTGTGGCTAACAACGGCGAGGGCGAGGAGAAGGGGCGGCAGAGGCAGTTCGCCCAGGGCATGAAATTCCGTGCGGCCGGCAACCCGCAGGCACACCAACACTCGCACGCGTCGTTTGACTGGGCCGGTCTAGGAAAGGCCACAGTACTTGATATGAGCAAGAACCCCTACGTACGCCTTCCCTGTCAGCCCATGCTTATGATACCTTACGCGCACAGGTTGGCGACTCGGCCGACCACATGTCGATCGAATTGGCCAAGGCATTCCCCCAGCTGCAGTTCGTCGTCCAGGATTTCTCGGCGCTAGAGTCGTTCCACGAGGCATGTCCGACGACCTGAAGCCTCGCATCCTCTTCCAGGCGCAGGATATCCTGCAGCCGAATGCTTATCATGGCGCCGACGTCTATCTCTTGCGCTCCATTCCGCACGACTGGTCCGACAAATGCGCTATCCTCATCCTCAAGAACCTGGCGCCGGCGCTCAAGGACGGCGCACGCGTCCTGATCGCCGATTTCATCAGTCCCGAATTCGGCACCTTGGGTCCCATGTGGCTGGAGCGCCTCTCGTCCATCCGGTCAATGCAGATGATGACGGTGGTGAATGCGCCCGAGCGGGCCGGGAAGGACTGGATCAACGTCATCAAGCGCGCCGATTCGCGCTATTCTGTGGAAGCAGTAGTGACGCCTCCCGGAACGGCCATGTCCGTGATCGAGATTGTGTTCAGCGCAGGCGGCAAGAAAGCACAGAATTCCGCGTTAGGAACATGCCTGAATCATAAGTAATTCCTTTCCACAGGCACTAATTAGTTGTTTTCTGCACCGAGTAAGCATATAAAGAGTACACAGCCCGCCCTCCACCTTGTGTAAGTTCGGGTAATGATTCTCGGCGCTCGCCGGCGAGAGCCTAGGAATCCTTTGAAGTCAGTCTACCTCTTCCGCGTAGCTTCTATGACGGCCAGAACAATTACAAGCCTGGTTTAGAGATGGAGGTTTAATTCATATTGTGATATGAGCGCGTCGAAGGCAGAGATTGTTCTGCCAGTGTACGTAACCGCTGCATAGATCAGGAAAGCAGAAAGTGGTACCAGCAGACCGGAATCTTCAGATTTTGGATTGGGGACACCGGATTTCATTTATTTTCTTGATAGTAATAATTTATGATCTTGGCCTGCCCAACTGGTTTTTGTACGAAGACGTTCCGCACAATCAATACAAGTACCTTCCTTACGCTCATGCAACTTCACATGGGATCCAGAGTGTTGTATTTCCGGCAACACAGTAGACGTTGAAGTCCCCAGTGGGGCCAGTTCTGGGCGTTTGCTGGCCCGGCAACGGCCGGCAGATGCGGGCGGGCAGTAGAGGCATCCTCATACTAGTGTTCCGTTATCAGAAGACAGCGCCTTCTCCGCCATAAAGCCTTTACTAGCGCTATTAGCTTAGGGAGAGATGGTGAGTTGGAACGGCAGGCCTTGGGATATATTACAGTTGAAGCAACGTCGTTTCCGCCGTTAAAAATGTCGTCTTGGGAGTTAGGAAAAGTGTGGGCTTTTCCAAGACAATGAGAGCTCTCATTCGGATGCAAAGACTTTGGTATTGTCAGATACATTGGTTGGGGTGGGCCGTTAAGTGCAGGGCGGGACGGCCTAGGCTTTATAGCTGATCATAAACCTAGCAGTACCCTACGACTGAACACGATGGGGAAACTGCCCTGCCCGCAGGCGTTTCTCCCCAAGTGAGCTGTCCGAATTTCTGCCCAACATGCCCAACAGCCGAGAGAATTCAGCCAACATTCAGTTAGGTCACCTCAAGAAACCACTCGGCCGTCGAGCAGTAACTTATCGACGGGCCGTTACAAAAGAATGTCTCGGCCTGTGCTACCCTACCAGTATCCCTCCCTACCTGACGGCTCCATCCGCCTACTCAAGTTAATTCCCCATTGGGACGAGCATGCGCCTATCCAATGCACACTTTTCAACTGCCCCATTCTGATCTCCGGGGACGCCAGCCATCCGTTTTAAACCCTGAGCTACGTATGGGGGAGTACGGAGCGCACGCAATTCGTCTGTGTTGACAACTGCGAGTTGCCAATCACGGCGAGTCTTCACCAGGCCTTGTCACGTCTCCGAGATTCCTTCATTGAGAGAATCATATGGACCGATGCGATCTGTATAAACCAGGACGATCTGAAAGAACGAGCACACAAAGTCCAGTGCATGGCCACGATATACGCCAAAGCAAGCCGCGTGTTGGTACGGCTCGGCGAGGAAGACTCTCAAAGCGCGTTGGCGCTAGAGACGATCCACAGGGCTGCTGATGAGCTATACGCCATCGACAACTTAGATGAGGAAGTTGGGCTCCGGAATGCTTCCATAATGGCCTTGATAGAGCGGCCGTGGTTCAAGAGGGTTTGGGTAACGTTGCCCCATAATTATGTCCAGTCGGAGTGGGAAGGAGAGCGTTGTTGTTGACGAAACCAATCCGCCAGGTCTTGCAAGAAGTCGCCGCCGCCCAGCACGTCCTGGTCGTTTGCGGGCATACCGAAGTCGATGGCTACGCGTTTTGCGCCGGGCTGAACTCGTTGAAGATGATCTACAAGGGTCGAGCGGATCTGGCGGGGCTGATCCGCTCGACCACGTACTTGATCCGCCGCATAGTATTCAGACCTAAATACCACATCGGTCAGCCTGGCGCCTTCTCCCTCCGCATCCGTTCATTGGGTGAGCTAGTGGACATGTACCACACCCGTGAGGCCTCGGATCCCCGCGACAAAGTCTATGCCCTCCTGGTGATGAGCTCGGATCGCCCAAGCTACTCTCAGTTATCAGTCGACTACAATGTACCATGGAAGGACCTTCTCCAGCAACTAGTCAAAATTGCTAGTCGCTGACAATATATCCGTTACAACCTGGGACGATGAGGACATTTCGGTGATCGAAGGCAGGGGCAGCATCATCGGAGAAATCAACACAGTCAGCATTGATCAAACGACCGAAGACAGGCAACGAGTGGTCGTTTCGCTGAGATTCATGTCGGACCAGGAATCTGTGGTCACGCAGTGGATGCTACAGCCGTTTGCTAAGTCTATCCAGCCTGGTGATCTCATCTGCATCTTGCAGGGGGCACGAAAGCCAGCCATCGTGAGACCAAACGACGACTAATTATTGCGCAATCGTTGCGATCTCAATCACGTCTATGAAAACCAGTCACAACGAGCCCGAAAATAACTTAGTTGCTTGGCGAGAGCTCGTCAAATCGACGACAGCGTTTCCGCATGGCCTTTGCTAGTGTGGGATTGGAGGACGCTGAATGGAGCTCTGGAAGCTGAGAACAAAGACTATGCTTCTTTCATTTGCAAACGATTGCCAAGGAATGGCGAGCTCGACTTGCGGAGTCGAGTGGGCGCACTTATAAGATCCGGGAGAACCCGGGAAATGATGGAGGATGTAAGCGAATGGAAAGAGCGGGCGAGAAAACACCAACGCGAGAATGATGCCCAGCAGCACATGGTTGATTGGGAAACTTATCATCAGGTCAGGCTTGACCTCCAGATTCGGGATCACGGCTGACAAAGATATAGTTGGCGTCTAGTTTGCGTGAGTCGGAGCAACAGCTGGCCTCGGTGAAGACCGAAGTTGAGACGCTGAGGGCCAAGGCGGCGGAGGACTCCGAGAACCACCTCATGAGGGAGGAGGAGCTCGAGAGCGAGCTAGTCTCCAAGGAGAAACTGATTGAAAGGGTTCTCCATGCCCTTCGTGAATATAGGGCTAGAGTGATGTCCTATGCAAGGGAAGAGTAGTGTCGAGGTGCTTGAAACAGGCCAAGAGGGCATGAGCAGAAGTCCAAAACGATGCCTTATGTATGTGCGAAGATTATAGTATTCCAGATGATCCCTCAAATACCTAGTACAGTTGACATTGTCGTTTATAAACCGACAGTCGGAAGTCTACTCCTTCGACCTTGATGGCGGAAGATGCTGCCCTTCGGTCATGGAATCTGCTCAGGTCTGGTTATAGCGTAAGGTACTGTAATTATATTTGATTCCCCGCTTTTGTATTTACCTCAGCAATAAACATAGAGAAAAGTTGGTTCTTTTCAATGTGGTGCCTTTGCGCTGACATAGAATGGTGGTTTCTGTTATCTTTACTACGTTATCTAGAATTACTAATTAATTAGGGGGCAAATCTGAGCATCCCAGGTACTGTACTAATCAACCGCCCGCGGCCTTGGCCGTACTTGTACTCGGCTCCGGTCGGCAACAATAATCCGCACAACCGTCACCCTAAGTATATGCTAGTAACTGCGTATTATGCTACTTAAGTTGAAGATCTCAATCACAGATAAAGGACAACATCACTGAAACAGTTGTAGAAACACACATCTACAGGCACTTATCAAAAGAACGGGACAGACAAAGGCAGTACTAATTCACTTTACACATCGCTTTTCCACGCATCCATTCTTTAATCACTTCGTAGGTTCAAGGCTCTGTTCTTCTGGCATTCACGTTCACGACAATAGCAACAACAACAACAATAAAAAAAAAAAAAAAAAAAAAAAAAAAAAAAAAAAAAAAAAACTCGGGTTAAGTTCAATGACGCATTATCACTGACATTGATAGAATAAGTATGGTCTCCGAGTCACTGAATTAAATGCTCAATGGAGAGCCTGCGATCTATTCCGCATACGAATCTTTTTGGCTGCGCTAACAGCATGTTGATGTGGAGGTTTCATAGGATGCTGCGCTTTGTAGGCTGCTATAAGGACCTAATTTGGATAGCAAACCGCTGCTCTTTGATAATACGATGGATTCATTCTGTAGTGCAGTGACTTCATAATTACAGCCCGTGTATTTGCGGCAAGGTTCTGCGTACCGTAGGTCCTTCACCTACAGCAGTGCAAGTCGCCTAAGAGATACTGGGGATCCGAGTAGACATACATACACTGCTTCAAGTCATAGAGCATCGTTCTTTTTTTAGTATTCGTGTGCGGAGTGCCAAACCGTTGCGCAAACAGAGTTGGGCGGTAGCAAGACGTTCTAGACCGTCGGTGCGAGCTCCGAATGCACTTCAGCCGTCCAGCGCTACTCTCTTTTATTAATTGGTAGGGTAGCATCCGAACCGCAGGAGGGAATACACGCCGGAGGGGATTCAATTTGCCGGTGCTACACCGAAACGCTAACTGGAGGATGTGCAAATTAGGTACAGGACGCTACCTACCTTGCCGCGTCTGGGCATTCGACAGGTTCGAGGATCCGGCTTTTGGCTCAGGGGGTGAAGTCCCAGTTACCGACCATTGGCATCTTGTACTAAATTTAGTTGGTCTCAAACGCATGCAATAACAGGTTAAATAACGAGGAGTACAAGGGCTCGCGTCGCCCGGTTCGCAACCGGCCGTCGCGTTGTAGCGTATTGTCGACCCAATCTGATGCACTGAAACTTTGCGTCGCTATCTGTTTTGCTCACAGAGGGGCGTCAAGTTTGTGTCGAGTCGCTCTCTCACTACAGGTACAGCTAGTTAGTCTTCTGATCTATGGCTCATGATCAGGCCGACTGTCGCGGAAACATGTCCATTCCTGACCATTGTACCGTGCTCGTGATTGGTGGTGGCCCTGGAGGCTCGTACACAGCGTCAGCGCTGGCGCGTGAAGGAGTCGATACGGTGTTGCTCGAGGCGGATAATTTCCCGAGGTCTGTGATTTTCAGCCACCCCTCCTAGAAGCAAGCTTAGACCAAGCCATTGCCTCATCCATGCTGCCCGGTTCTTAAGACGAACTTTAGACTGATGGAGGCTTTACGGATGTGATGTGAATCAGGTATCACATCGGCGAGTCGATGCTGGCATCTATCCGGTATTTTCTGCGATTCATCGGTCTCGAATCCAAGTTTGACAACCATGGTTTCGTCAAGAAGGTGATGACAGCTCCCTCCCTCTGAGATGCGGCTCTCTGACGTCTGCGTCCTGCAGCTTGGTGCATCTTTCAAGTTGAACGACAAGCGCGAAGCTTGTGGGTGCAACCGACGTGTTGGCCTCAGAGTATAACTGGCTGACCACCCAAAGTCACCAACTTCGTCGCAGTCAACGGCCCTAACGGCTATGCCTGGAACGTTGTGCGTTCCGAGTCAGACCTTTTAATGTTACAGCATGCATCCGAAAGTAGTGCTCATACATTCGACGGCACTAAGGTTGAGTCCATTGAGTTTGAGTCCACTAGTTCCAGTCAGCACCCGAAGCAGCCCGTCGCTGCTAAGTGGTCGCGCAAGGACGGACTGTCAGGGACTATCAGTTTTGACTACCTTGTCGATGCTAGCGGACGCGCTGGGATCATGTCGACTAAGTACTTGAAGAACCGCAAGTTCAACGAAGGACTCAAGAACGTCGCTACCTGGGGTTACTGGAAAGGGGCTAGGACGTATGCCCTGGGGACTGAGAGGGAAGGGCAGCCATTCTTTGAGGCTTTGGACGGTACGGCTCTACATTAACTTCCATCCTTAATCTGCTTGGCAGCCAATCTGGGCACTTCGGATCCCTGAACTGACTAGACAACTCACCGCAAGATCTGAGCGGTTGGTGCTGGGCTATCCCCTTACACAACGACAGCCTATCCGTAGGCATAGTTATGCGTCAAGATGAGTCGTCCAGACGCAAGAAGGCGCTAGGCTCACCGAACACGGTTGATTTCTACAAGCAATGTCTCAACTTATCGCCCATCATCCTAGATCTGCTTTCCGAGGCCGAGCTCTCCTCACCTATCAGAGCAGCATCCGATTGGTCTTACAGCGCGTCGTGCTATGCAGGCCCAAACCTTCGCATCGTGGGCGATGCCGGGTGCTTCATTGACCCTTTCTTCAGCTCCGGGCTGCACCTGGCCATCGCAGCCGGGTTATCTGCCGCCATGACCATCCAGGCCGCGAGACGGGGCGACTGTGACAAGGCCACAGCGGCCAAGTGGCACTCAAGCAAAGTCACGGAGGGCTACACGCGCTTCCTGCTGGTTGTCATGATGGCATTGAAGCAGATCCATAGCGGATCCGTGCCCGTACTAAGTGACTTCGACCAGGAGGGATTTGACAGGGCCTTCGGCTTTTTCACACCTAGTAAGTCGATCAAAAATCCGCTATAAACCGGGACATCCTAACGTGAAAAAAAAAAAAAAAAAAACAGTCATCCAAGGTCTCGCGGACGCTGATGTAGGCGGCAAGCTTACGCAGGCCCGGGTGTCGGAAACGGTCGCGTTCTGTCTGAACGCGTATAATCAGATCACACCCCAGGACCGCAACGCCGTGCTCGACAAGTTGGCGCGCGTGAGAGCAGACTCCTACAGGGAAACGAGGGAGGACCTCGAGAAACTCACCGAGGACGAGCTGAAGATTCTGCGGACCATCCGCGCCCGCCAGATGATCCGTACTGAGGACACATTGAACATTGATCACTTTTCCGAGGATGCCATAGACGGGTATGCGCCGAGACTGAAGCGTGGCGAGCTCGGTCTAGATAAGGTTGAACAGTGGGATGAAATTCCTCGGTACACTGAGAGTCTTTTGGATGTAATCAAAGAAGCCGAGGATGGAACGGAGCGTGTTGTTCATCGGGCCGAACCCGAGCAGTAATTAGAAGTGGAATCATACTGATGCAGGTTAATTTTCGAGGATATGAATAACCATAATACTTGGTGCATTCCGTTTCCTTCAGACACAGCCCCATGAGTAAAAGCCAAGAGACAGAACACGCAGCAGATCACCTGGAAATCAAGCGGCGGCGGGCGCCCTTCCGATATGCATGCAGTAGCAGGGCCTCCCGCAGCCATGGCATTACAGCGAATGGCAACCCGGGAGCGGACGACTCAGCGTCCGCACCACATGGGCCGTATAAAAGGGGTCCCTTATGAGTGCCTTCCCGCCACAGAACAGCCCTGCATTAATTATATTGAACTCATTCTCAGCTAACTAATTAGCACTTCCTAAAAATGGGTAGAATAATTGATGTACACCACCATGTTTTGCCAGAAGAGTATGTCAATGGTGAGTTAACAACCTGCTAGTAGCTGTAGACCAGAATAGCTGCGTTGATGCCGGCATTCCCTGATCTAGCATGGCGGGGATCTGGAACGATCCCGCCGGGGCTGACCCCTCCACCGTGGACCTCCGAGCTAGACATCGAGTTCATGGACCGCCACGGCATCGACACGGTCATCCTCTCCCTCAGCGCTCCGGGACTCGCATTCGTCCCGCCTGCCCAAGCGGCAAGCCTAGCCCGCCAAACCAACACCGCCTGCGCTGCAATCCGCGACGGGCATCCGCGCCGGTTTGGCTTCTTTGCCACCCTGCCCCTGGAGAACGACGACGTGCCCTCGTCACTCGTCGAGCTGACCCACGCGCTCGACGTGCTGCGCGCCGACGGCGTGATCCTCCTATCGAGCTACAACGGCCGGTATCTCGGCGACGCACGGTTCCGGCCGCTGTGGCAAGCACTCTCCCAGCGCCGAGCCGTCGTCTTCGTGCACCCTACGTCACCGCCGGCCCACGGGCAGCTTAGGGCCGGCGGGCAGCGCGGGGCGGCAGTCCTTCCCGCGCCGCTGATCGACTTCCCACATGAGACGACGCGCTGCGCCGTACACCTGATCACGTCCAACATCGTGCGCGACTTCCCCGACATTAAGATCATCCTGTCGCACGGCGGTGGGACGCTGCCCTTTGTGGCTTCGCGGATCGCTCACCTGACGGCTGCAGCCGGGCTGATGGGGGCCAAATCGGCCGACGAGTTCTTGCGCGAGGCCAGGAGCTTTTACTTTGATCTCGCGCTGACGGGTTACGACGAGCCCATGCGGCTGGTATTGGATTTTGCAGAGGAGGGGCATGTCTTGTATGGGAGCGACTTCCCCTTTGCGAAGGAGCGGGCGGTTGCTACACAGCTAGAGACGCTTCAGGCGCTGGGAGGAGAGCGGGAGGGGCGGTGGCGGACTTCTGTGGAGAGTGGCGCGGCGTTGAAGTTGTTTCCTCGTTTTGGCGACGAGGTTCAAGGCTGAGATGCCATGGCTTGGGGCCACTCGGAGACTGCACTAAGGAGGCGTGGACGAGTGAGCGGTCATGATTCTTAAACTCTCGCACAGCGCTGTTAAATTATTACACGCAGCCTGAAGCGCAATCCCGTATTCGAGCCCGATACATATACATATATGAGTAAAGAGTATGTGAAAGTCAAAAACCCCAACCCAGGTATTTAACACATCAAACCATGTCACTCTCCCGTTGGCTACCATGGAATCGATCGTGGCTTGGAGGGGCGTAAGCCGTTGGTACCACGGTCACATGCGGCCGGTTTTGCCAGTCACCACTATCCCTCTTGTCGCCTTCGGCAATCGCCGTCGTGCTCGATACGGAACCGAAAGTGATGAGTGGCCACGTCCTACCGTTTCGAGAATCACTAAGGTTGGAGAAGCCGGCCGCGGACGCACCCCCGCTGCCAGAACGGGGGATCTTGGGCTTTGTTCCGCGGTCGCGAGAGGTAAAGAGGGAGGCCAGGCTCCCGTGGTTGAAGGCGCGTGCGCTCAACTGGTGGATTGCTGGCCCGCAGAGAGCGAGTATAGCGATGGGCCCCTCGAGCATGGAGAGATGGAGCAGTGGCACCAGATCCCCTGGGCTAGGGTCAGCTGAGTGTTGCTAATATTACGGTGAGACCTGGCGAGTGGGCGACGATAGGTGCTTACATGAGGGATCTGCCGGCGGGTTCACGCTTAGGATGCTGGGGTTGGACACAATGAGGATGAATCGCGCAAAGGAGAGGAAAGCGGAACTGAGAGCAGAGGCGGTGAGTGACGGCAAGCGACATTGAGATTGGGAGAGACGAGATGCTCACCAGTAACCGAGGAGAAGGACCATGGTTACCGCAAACTTCTTCCGGCGAGACATGCGAAGCCTCCAGATGACAGGCACCGGCAATATGAGCACCACCAAGTCCAAGAATGCATTGATGAACGACGATGCGTAGTACCACGGAATGTTTTCCCAGCAGGTTCCCGGCAAGAACGGGTCGACATTCTTGGCGATAGGATCGCAGAAGCTCCAAGGGTAGATGGCTGTGATGATCCACCAAATGGTGGCGACGACGCCTGTGACGCGGAGAATCACGACGAAGCGCTGTGACATGTGGAATAGGCGTCCGTACATCAACAAGGCGCTCACCTTGATCCCCCATATGGTCGAGGTGTAAAAGACCAGACCGACGCGCTGGACCGTCATGTTCGGCTTGATGTTCTCCAGGGGAATCGTCCATGAGTGCTTCCCCAGACCCAGAGTGGTCATGTATATGTGCAGGCCGAGGAAGGTGTGCGAGAACAGGATCGTCAGCAGCATAGCCCAGTCGTCCCACCAGAACACCAAGGTGGATGCCACTGCGCGCGACCAAAAGCGCAGCACAACGGCCATGGTCGACATGGCGAGACATATCGATGCCACGGCAACCACCGATGGCCCGCGGTCCGCGTTGGCCTCGGCGGGGTCTATGTCCATGAAGCCAGGGGACGACATGACGGCTACCAGGTTGTTGCTCCGGCTTCTCTTTCTTCTCGTCAGCACTACTATTGGAGTTGGTAGGATCGAGCAAACTAGAAGAGAGGGCAAGTTAAGGGCTAAGCGATCATAGGCACTACAAACTCGGGAATGGAGCTTCAAGACGGCTTGTGGTGGACACGGTCCATTGGAAGACAAGACCAGCAGATAGCTGCCGGGTTATCTAATAACATCGCAGCTCATGCCAGGCCAAACTCCAAGTATCACACCAACTGGCAAACACTACACCATATGTGCCGGCATGGAAACGTGGAGGGTGGTAGGAAGTCAGACCACACGTAGGGACTAAATGGGATGGGAAGGGAGGGGAGGATGAATGGTTCAGCTGGAAGCGACCCGTATCGTCCAGCAAAGCGGCGCAGCTCATGCAGTGTCCGGCAAAGTGCCAAGGAGAGGCTTGGCTGCGCCTCAAGGGAGCTTAAGGAGCGTACATAGCAATAGTATATCCACGTCGACTTTGTGGAGGGTTGGTGACACACACACACAGAGAACGTACAGTAGTTCACATCCGGGCTGATGCGCCGGATCTAGCATACTCCGGGGGTCGCACGACAGAAGCAAGCGGTGCAGTTGATATGACGTGCTTTACCGGGAATAGTATAAGCACATCGTCCGACGGCTTGCAGCGTTGGGTAGTGCTGATATAGTATCGATGAGCGCGAACTCGTTCTTTCTCCTCACGCCGTCGGGTCTATTAGCGAGCTACGCTGCAATGCTACCCGACCTACATGAATGCATTTACGAGGCTCTGGAAAAGCATCTGCCGCCCACCACGCACATCGATCGCCGGACACTGTCTCGATCCTCAGCCCACTCCCTCTCTTGTCCCATTCGACTGGGTCAATGTTTGATAGCACTAGCCAGGTTCACGTATCTGTCCAGACATGAATGTCATGGTTCAGACACTTGGGAAGCGAGCGGCTTGTGACCGATGCCACGCGTTGAAGATGCGTTGCGTTGTCGAAGACACTGCCGTGTCTGGGCGGTGCAATCGTTGCCGCGGCGCACGAGTCGCCTGCAAGTACAGCGCGCCAGGGAAGCCCGGGCGCCCACCTACCGACAGGGCCAAGGGGCTTACCGCCAACCATCCCCCTGGACCGCGGGGTCCGACAAGCACCCGGCACTGGGGCCCAGGGGGAGCGCCACAGCTGAGCAACCGCCTTCAATCCCAGCTTCAAGAACGGCTACACCTCGATGGCATTGAAGCTGCTGGTTACGCCGAATGCAGCTCGCCAACCCTGTCTGTACTCGCTGCGGGTGTTGGCCAGGGCAACGATTGCTGGCTAGTGGCTGGTCCTCTTGCGGCATTATCGGAAAGGGCACCGATAGCACCGCAGCCTGATCCTTGCTGGCCAGATCCCCTCTCGCTGCGAGGCGAAGAATCTTGTGCATTATCACCATGGGGCTCCTGGGCCATCGACAAGGAACGCGGGCCAGGCTCTCAGGGCACCGCTGAGCTCGGCAACTACGATACCGAAGACGATCACATTGCTGCATCGCACTTTCAAGGTGGGAACAATCGATCAATATTGACACAGAGCCCTCCGAGCCAAGGACAGAGCCCCATTGGGACACTCTCAGAGCCACCGACATCTGCCATGACATCTGCGTCCTCGACAGCGCTCTCCTGCGCTTCATCAACCATAGGATATAATAACCAAAAATACCTGCAACAGCTTTCCGAGCTCAATGCTCGCCTGTCTAGCCCAGTGGCCCTGAATCCGGACGATATCCCGTCTCGGCCCCTAAGCCCGGACGGGCTCTCACAGGCCGTTGCTCATGTCCTCGAAAGCTCAACCCTCTTCCTTGACCTTGCTAGGATTCGGCCCTCCTGCCGAGCCCAACGAGACATTGGCGCTTCCGAATTCGAGCCCGAGTTAGACGGTGCACCTCAGGATACGTGGCAACGCCGTCAACCAGCGGATTCCGTCTCTGTACCGGCCTCCGCACCATTCGAGTCAAGCGTTACCGCCTACCTCCAACTCCTTGTCTCGTATATGCGGGTGACGGAACTGCACCACGGTCTCTACGCGGCAATTTACAGCTACCTTGGGCACTCTACCACCGATACCAATGAGCCCGGTCGGCCTGGAGCCGAACGGCGCCCACTCCTGGCCCTCTCCATCGCCGGAGTCCGCCTCGCTCCGCATCCGCGCTTTGAGCTACAACTTCTCCTGCAGACCAGCACGCATTATCTCGCCCGCATCCAAGAATGCCTGAATATACCGGCGTCTCTACGCTTAACTGGCCCTGGGACGTACGGGTGTGGCGCACCAAGCCCAGGGTCTGCAACGGCGCAGTCTGGGGTGTTGGGCATGACGGGGTCCGCTGAGGCATCGATACTCATGCACACACTCATGCTGCCAGACCAGGAGCGCAGGATGAAAGGGGTTACGGAAATATTAGAGAGACTGAAAGACGAGTTTGGCATTAGTATCTAAAGTTTGGACACAATCTGCCGACTGAGTAAGAGCACCAAACATGTAACAGAGGGGTGTTTATAGATAGCACAGCACCATAGCGGTACTGATTACGGCCCTAGTTACAAGCGTAGGCCGCTATGGTTTTGTTGCTCGTCCTTACTTGCAAGGCGCAACGAAAACGGTGAAGGCATAACGACAGGTCTAGAAGAAACAGGTAATCGAATGACGAAAGAATAGGGAGGGGAGAAAAAAGAATCAAAAAGATGGGTCATCGGGAAGAAATGGCCGCTCATCCTAGGCTCACCTCCTTCAAAACATCTAACAAGAACCTATAACCCCCTTCTACCCCCTCCTCCCACTCCCGACTTCCCTCTTCAACTCCGACATCATGCACATGCCTCCCCCCGGGAACAGCCAGAAACCCACACCTCACGCCCCTCGCACGCGCTTCAGAGACAAACCTCTCGGCTGCCTCGACAGGGACCACCTCGTCCGCCGTGCCGTGTATGATGTACGTGGGTACCGTGTACTCGCCCGCGCGCAGTCGGGACAAGGGGCTAATGGATGCCACAAGCTCACGGGCCGGCGGGGTGAGGAGGGTGTTAATTCGCGAACCGGAACCGCTAACGCCAGCCGCGGAGCGCGTGAGGCCGTGGATCAGCAGCGGGAGGCCTATGCCGTCTTTAAAGAGCGACAGGACGAGCTCCGAGCGTGCGTCGCCCGGGCAGAGCCAGCCTAGATTGGCTGTGTCGTTTTGCAGGGAATGGGAGTATTCCGTGATCTGTACGGGAGAGGGGGTGGGGGGATGTTCGTTAGTTCTGTCTCTGCTCCTCTTTACGGTCTGATTTCGTGGGCGCTAGGGTATGCTCCAGATTCTTTTCCCGAAGCGAACTCACTGGTGTCGATGGTAAAGCGGCCAGGATGCGCTCGAGGCTCATTTTCCGGCCCTGGAAGGAGGCGAGACGGGGTAGATCCAGCTCTGGTAGAATACAAACATTCCAGTCAGTACCTAGCACGGCACTGCACGAGCTAAACCAGCCGCGTGGCATAAACTTACCCCCGGATTCAAAATCATACGGCGCGTAAAAGCTGAGAATAGCCGAAGGAGGTTCTATCCCCGCCTCCCTCGCTGTCCAGCCCAATGACATGGCTAGATGACCGCCGCTCGACCAGCCGACGGCCACCACCTTGGTTGCGTCTACTTTAAAACCTAGCGATGCCGCAAGTGCTGGAAGCCGTGTCTTGGCCCACGCGTATGCACTGCACACGTCGGCAACCGGGCCTTTTATCATATCAACTTCCGGACAAAGCCGGTAATCGATGCTGACGGGCAGAAAGCCGTTGGCTAGGAGATGGCGTGTCTGAGCCGGGCGGATGGCCCTGCGGGAAAGCGTCATGTAGCCTCCACCGTGGATCATGAGAGCTGGAGAGCAGGTACCTGTGGTGAGCACTTGGTCTAGCCTTAGACTAGAAGGAACGTACCGATGGGCATGCGCATTTGGCTTGGTCGGGTTGGAAAATAGACATCAGCGTGGACCTTTACACCGCCCACCTCCTTGTATACAATAGTTTCGAGGTGATACGCAACGCTGTGTCCCTTCAGTAACCGATCAGCGCCATGTTCTCCCGTAGGGGATGGCCACGCTCCTGTACAAGCCACGAGCAGCCGCTGAGTAGTGGCTTCAGGTGTCGCTCCCCGCGAGTAGCTTACACACGGGAACCCTGCCGCGCGGAAGGTCGACATCCACCACTCGGCTGCTTGCAGAGGATATGCCGTTTGGCCCTCCGCCAACCACCACCCGTCTAGCAGACCAAACGCAATGTCGTACCAGTCGATGATGCGAGTAACTTCAGACAAGACCATGACTCCCCCATTGGAGAGTGTGCCTCTTAAACGGCAACACGTCGCTGTTCTGTCTGTGGTCGCGTGAACGCAGTTGGTACCGATTACCACGTCGAACCGGCTCCGGAATGCGACTGGGATCTCCTTCTCCAGATCCAGTGTTGCAAACTCGACCCAGGGGTAGTGCCCAAATTTGACCCTTGCTTTGGACACCAGACCGGGAGAGATGTCTGTGAACATGTATTTTGCTGCGATTCCGGCCGATTCAAGAGCCTCCAGTAGCCGCCTTGTTGTTCCTCCAGTGCCGGCCCCCACTTCAAGAATGCGTACAGGCTGGGTGCGGGTGTCTAAGCCTTTCAGCAAGGTTGTGAGAAATATTGTAAGTTGCTCTGTCATGGTCGACAGCATGGGGGATTGGCCGTAGTAATTCTCCATCACGTTTAGTGACGTGGCATCCCCAAACATGATCCGGACGGGGTCTGCTGTCCCGACGAGACATTCGGCAAGCCTGGGCCCTGTGAGGCGCATCAAATCCGCTTCGCCCCTGAAGCAAGGGTATCGCGCCTCCAAAGTAGCGTGTAGTTCAGCCAAAGGGCGACTAAGCCCCCGACTTTCCCCGCGTATTCTATGCCCTTTCTCGTTGACCGAAACAAGATTGTGCTTCTGTAGAATCTCCCATAGCCGTGTCACCAGCCTGCCATGTTTACGTGCCAAGTAGGGGACTTGGGGAACCGGATGGCCGCAAGGGATTTCTCTGAGGTCGACGCCGAGGGCGGAGAATGCGTCGACTATATACGCGACTGTTATCTCATCCTGGAGCGGCGCAACGTTGGCCCAGTAGCCCAAAAACCCTCGGTTGCCGGCTGAGCTGTTGAAGTGGGCGTCCGATGATTCCAAAGCATCGATGGGGTTTTCTCGGATAACGCTCGCCCCTTGTCCCGCGTCATCTACTCTTAGAGCAGCCAAGTCGTCCGTCGTTGCTGAACTGTCCTGATCCGGATTCGCGTCAGTTTGGTTTATTTGCGGTCCATCGATGCCCAACCTCGTCATGAGGTCCTGCACCGTACAGCTCACATCAAGGCCGTCGAGGCATCCAGAAAAACTACCCCTTAACTCTTCTTGCAACTCGACCAGGGACAGGGAATCAATGCCAAGATCAGCCAAGCCGTGCTGAGGTGCGATATCTTGCAACTTGACACCTGAACACTCGGATAAAATCTTCAGCAACTTTTCATCGCCTGCCAGATCAGACGACTCCTGTCCCCCAACTACAATCTTGATGGAATCCAGATAAGGAGATGGCTCCCTCGGAATGATTTCTGGTAATCTGATGCCTGGGTTGTGGCCGAGTCGCCGGGCAAGATCGTTCAACGTGCGTACGGCGAGATCACTGGCGTCAATAGAAATGCTTAATTTGGTCGAGATCTGCTCAGCCAGCTCAACAGATGCTAGTGAATCCAGTCCCAGATCCGAGAGCATCGTATCGTTCGGAAGCTCCGAGATATCCAGTCCAATATACTCAGCAATCATGCCTCGTAGTATCAGACAGTTGCGTTCCGTGTCATCAGATTCATAGCCGCTAAAAGTCAAAGTAGAAGGTGTCGCGTTGAAAACTGATCCCTCCGCCACGTCACTTGAGATAACAATATCTGGGAGCTTTCTGTCAGGAGAAAAATCCACTTGGGGCTTCACCTGTGGAGGCAGATCCAGCATCGTCTCGAGCTTCGAAATCAGAAGCTTTGTGAACCGGCATCCGCACAGCACAGCCGTCATTCGCCCTTCGTCGTCGAAAACGAAAACATCCCCGACGAGCTGCAGACCATCCACCCCGCACTCCAGCTTGGCGTATACCTTCCGAGGCTTCACGTCAGAACTGCAAGTCCCCGTAGAGACAACAGCCCTGTCTAAGCCAATCATAACCGCTACCTCATCCTTAGACAGGACATCGCCGCTGCTATTCACCAACAACCCCGCCACCTGAATACAGGCATCCAGCATGACAGCGTCACACACCTTCCACGCCGTGCTATGCTCCCGCCCCGGCTGCCCGTCGGGCAGGCGGATGGTCGCTGCAGCTTCTCGCTCGTGCAGCGTGATGCAGTGCATGGCGCGGAAGAAATGGTCATAGTCGACAACGCGGGAGAAGAGGGTATATGCGCGGCCAGACATGAGCCTGTCGGCTTCTGGCGAGTTGGAGACGCGATCTATCGCGTCAGATACCAAGCGCCGAAAGGTATCCAGCATGGTCGTAGCAGCGGAGTCGTTGCTAGGGAGCAGGGAGATTCTGCCGCTGGCGTGGAGGGAGGGTTTTGGTGTGGATCTGATGCCGTCATCGCGGAGAGATGCCTGTTGCATAGAGACGGAAAAGCTCCACGATGTTTGGCCACGGCCTTGGCCTTGCTCCAAGCGCAACGTCACCTCGTCTTGGGGTTCGACCCCCAACGGGGCGAGGAAACGAACCTGCTCCAGAACTAGACTCGTATCTTCTGGTGAGAGGTTCAAGAGCTGTAACGCAGCCATTGTAGCACATTCTACGTAGACGGATGCTGGACAGAGTGGTCTCGACCGCACCGCGTGGCCGCCGACGAGCTTCTGGAAACGCTCGCTTCTCGTATTGATCTCAAACTCGGCCACACCGGGACGTTCGTCGCTTGTGCTCTTCCTCGTGACTAGCGGCGGCGGTGGTAATGGCTTCACTGAAACAGAGTTGTCCGCATTCCCTGACAGTGCCCGCTGCGCCTCGACAACCCGATCGATGTGAGGGAGCCAGTGCCCGCTGCGTTGGAACTGATACGGCGGCAGCCATATTTGTTTATATGCCCTAGATTCCGGAAGGTTCACCGGTGTGAGGAAGCTCCAATGCGACAGGAACAGGCCGCTTTTCCAAAGGTTGGAGACTACATCACCGACGGCATCCACTGGCATCTGCGTGGCTGCTTGCTTCGTTACCTTCATACCCTGGAACGTATGGATACCTGGATCGCCCGCAGCTTTCATTACCATGTTTATAATGGGCGAGTCCATTCCCGCTTCAAACCAGAGACAGGGCCCCAGAGAGCGCTCAATCCTCTGAACAGCCTCAGAAAAGAAAACGGGTTGTCTTGCATGTCTGGCGACATCATACGCCTCTGTTATGGATTCAAGAGGCTCCGCGGTGCAGGTATACAACGGGATATTAGGCTCGTTCCAGGTCAGGGAGGATGCGATAGTAGCCAAGTCGGTGAGGATAGGGTCCACCAGTGCCGAGTGAAAGCCGTGGGTGGTTGAAAGGCGTCGCGATCGGATCCCAGAGAGACTCGGCTCCGTGCGTATCAGGTCTTCCGCTACGGTAATGACAGCTGACGCACCAACAACAACCAGCGATGATGATCCGTTATAACAGGCAATTTCCAACTCACTATCAGCGGCTCCCTGCTGCTCCTTTTGCAACATAAGCCGAGATATCGTGCGAAACTCATCAACAGAGCAGCCCAAGGCCAGCATCGCTCCTTTCTCAGCACTCCATTTCCTCTCGACCAGCCGCCCCCGAGCCGCGACGAGCTTGATTGCGTCGTGCAGCGAGAGCACGCCAGACACGCACAGGGCTGTCAGCTCGCCGAGACTATGGCCAACAACAGCTTTCGGTCGAAGTCCCGCATCCATCCAGCACCGCGCACAAGCATATTGCACAGCGAAGATGCCGCATTGCAGTATGGCAAGGTCCTCTACCGGCTGCGTCTGGAAGATGGTTGGGACAAGGTTGCTGTAGCCGAGTTTGCTGAGCTCGCTGTCGCAAGCATCGACGTAAGACCTGAAGATGGGGTAGTGGTCGTATAATGACCGGTGCAGAGCGATCGCTTGGTCCCTTTGGCCACTAAACACGAGAACTGCGGGTTTGACATGCGGCGGTATCTGGAAGACAGACGAGGCGTCGAGGGACCTCGCCATATTATGCATCTGGCTCACCGCAACCTGGACATTTCTGGCTGTAATGCTGGCAAAGTATTTGAGCCGCTGCCTTCGCTCATTAAGAGTAAATGCAACGTCCGCTAGAGAAGAATGGGCCGCGGTACTCGACCGCAGATAATTGGCCAGCGCCCCAGCGTTCTGCCGTAAGCTTTGCTCCGAATCGGCACTCATCAGGAGCGGAAAGGACGCCTCGGCAGCCACTGAATCCACCGCAAACTCCCTCGTCGTCCCCAAGCCCCTGTCTGATCCCACCTCGCAGCACAACAGAGCACAGTTGGAACCAGCCGCACCGTAACTGCTTATCAGCGCCGCGCGGAACGGAACGTCCCAGTCTCGTACACTCCGGGCAATGGCGAGCTTATCGGCTTCAAGGGACGGAATCTTCGGATTGAGGAGACTGTGATTAGCTTGAGCTGGGATCCGGCCGTGTTTCAGCATGGCCAACACCTTGAGCAGCCCTGCAACACCCGCCGCCGTCTCGCAGTGACCAATATTACCCTTCACCGAACCGATATACAGGGTCCCTTGGCGAACAGACCCAGTACTGTCCTTGGCCAGGACGGCTCGGATGCTCTCCATCTCGATGGGGTCACCCGCCTGGGTCCCAGTGCCGTGAGCTTCGACATAGGTAACATGTTCAGGCCCAAAGCCAGCCCGGGTGAGCACGGTTCGGTAAAGTTCCTGCTGTGCAGTTGGCTGGGGCACCGTTATGGAACAGGACAGACCGCCTTGGTTGGTCGCGGCCGCGGGAATGACACCCAGGATTTGATCGCCATCGGCCAGAGCTTGCTTGAGCTTCTTCAATACCACAAGGCCTGCACCCTCTGAGCGGCAGTAGCCGTCGGCAGACGCGTCGAACGGTTTGCATTGTCCCGTCGGGGACAAGAAGCCTGCTTTGGCTAAATCAAGGTAGTTGTTTATCCCCGTCATGATGTTGGCACCTCCAGCCAAGGCCATCCGGCATTCTCCGCCCTGGATCGCTCGGCAGGCACGGTGTATGGCTACCAGGGAAGAGGAACAAGCCGTATCAAGCACCTCGGCGGGACCGGACCACCCATAGTAGTGACTGATACGCCCACAGAGAAAGGCACGGATCGTACCGGTCGACGTGTAAGCTGTAGGAGGGTGCGCGTTGGTATTATCCAGGTACTCGACGAAGCTCGCCCCGATGAAACAACCAACGTTGTCTCCTTGCTCGCGACAGTGCGTCCTGAGGTATCCCGCTGCCTCAAGTGCTTCGTAGGAAAGCTCCAGCAGGACGCGTTGCTGGGGGTCTATATTAGCTGCCTCGCGAGGACTGACCTTGAAGAAGGCGGCGTCGAACCGCTCTACGTCATCCAAGAAGTTGCCATAAAACCTGCGTCCGCCGGCAAATTTGGCACCTTGAGATGCCCGAAAGCTCCCGTGCAAGTCGAAGCGGTTGGTTGGAAGCTCTCGGTGACAGTCGGCTCCCTTGGCGAGGAGACCCCACAGCTCTTCCAGGTCGTTTGCCCCAGGAAGTCGGCAGGATGCCCCTATCACAGCCACCGCATCGTCTCCCAAGGCTGGAGCCCTCGCTGCGCCACAGTTCCGCCTGCTGGCACTAACTCGCGTTATCAGGCCATGGGCTTCGGTCTTAGTAACCCGCAGATTCTCTTTATGGAACGGAATAAGGGGAACACAATCCGCCAAGCCAAAGACAACAAGGGAATGCGACGCTCGCTTCGACGCTCTCAAGTCCCGGGCAATCGCCCCAAGGAGACTGAACCACTCGCATCGAGATGCCAGAATCGTGGCAATGATCTCTTCGGCGAGTGAGCCATCCTGCAGCTTCAAGGTTGTCCTATTTGATCTTACGGGGACCTGAAGTTCCGAAGCTTCTGGAAGTCGCAGAGAGGGTGTTTCGTGGCAAACCAAAACAAGATCAGCGGCAAGCCCTGCATTCTCGGGATTGTGGACGTTGCCACGGACTTGCATCTTCTGAACTTGTAGGCCCTTATCTCGGGCGAAGTGGTAGAGCTGATCCAGCTTTGCCGCCGGCCCGGCAATGCTGATGGACCGGGGTTCCGTTATGGCAGAGACGTGGGTGCCGGGAAACTGGCTGGTCAGCTCGTCTCCCTGTCCTTCATGCTTCAGCCGGAGGGCAAGCGTGGTGGACCCGTCCTCGTCTCTTGTGTCATCTGCTGCTTCGGCATAGGCCCCGACGCCAACGAGGATGCGCAGTATGGTTGCTGTGTTCTTGATGACGGCGGCCTCATCCCTCGCGCACGCAATGGCAACGGCTGCTGGTAACCCGCCACAGTAACCCTGCAGGCCACCGTCATGCCGTACTTGAGCGAGAAATTCCTGGTGGGAGAGCTGGTAGAATTCTAGATAGCGCAAGTACTGTCCGACCTGAAGAATTGCCAGAAGAGGAAGCGCTACGATGCCGGAGCGCACTTCGGCGAGGGGACCCGACACACCGTGTAGAGCCCAGTCTCGGAGGATGCCGAGGTATCTAGGCCCTAGGGTCAGTGACCGCACGCCTTCACTCGCGGCAGCAAATATCGTCCAGGTTTCATCGGTTTCCAGGTTTGCGACCTCTCGGAGGAGGGCCTGGCCATGCCGGTTCCGGCTCAGGAACAAGTGAAGACCGGCGAGGTAGTCTGGGTCCGGCGCTCGACTTTGAGGACAAAAGAAGGCGCCTGACAATGGAGCCCTCGCCCCGGCGTTTTCATACCTATGATCGAGCATCGTCGTGGTGAGAGGAGTGACCGCGTAAACAAAGGGCCTCTGTCACATAGCATGCGACTAATAATAGAGTAAGCGTCTCTGGAATCAGTTGCGTGTCCTACTATACCCTCCCCAGGAGAATTTACAGCTAACTCAGGTAAATATCCATGAACCGACCCAGCAATACAGCCAATGCGCCTTTGTCTTCTACCCAAGCCTCAAGCGACATCAAACCACATTGGCCTACTTCTACGTGATTGCAGCCTAGTTACCTAACTTAGCCATCCTCCGAAAGATGGGACGCATCCACCTTTTGGTGGCACGCCATACTCCGATGCGGCTGTGACCACAGGTATTAACCCGGTGGGTTGGCGATAACCCGACGTTCCACAGAAACCGTTGGATATGCGTATGTGTAGCATCCACACTATTAGCGGCGGCCAACTATAGGCGATATAGAGTGGTACAGCTTTATAATTAGCCCGATGGGTCGACGAGGAGCTGCAGGAAGGCGGGGGGGTTCCCGTAAGGCATATCTTTACTTTAAATTATGGGGAGATTGATCAGGTTCGTTGATGAGTGCCAGGCGGGGTCCTGCTACCTAGTAGTTACTACGAGCGACCGTCGCTCTCAAAGCAAGCAAGAGCTACCATGGCATTGGACTCACGGTGTCTTTCTGTTCCCAGCCCCGAGCTCATCGGGTTCTTCGCGGGCGCATATGTCTTGGTGAGCATCCGTGTCCTGCACTGGTAGGGAGACGTATTGGAGTGTCCCGTGATAGAACTGATGTATCAACCCGACTGATTCTAGTACTGTGTCGTGTCAGCCATCTACTGCGTCTTTTTTCACCCCCTAGCCAAGTTCCCGGGGCCGAAGTGGTGGGCAGCCTCTCGCGTACCTTGGGCCAGTCATGTCATCAAGGGGGATTTATGGCAGGTTCTCGGCCGGCTACATGACCAATACGGCCCCGTAGTCCGTATCGCTCCGGATGAGATCACCACCATCTCCCCCGGCGCGTGGAAGGACATATACACGTCCAAGCCGTTGCTTCCCAAAGACCCTTACAGCCAAACACCACCGCTGAACGGGGCGCACTCGCTCTTTACGGCGGCCGATGACACGCACAGGCGCATCCGCGGGGCCATCGTCAACGCTTTCTCGGACAAGGCGCTACGTGACCAGTCGCCCATCATCGAGAGCCACGCAAACCAACTTATTGCACGATTGCAGCGCGAGGTGGGTAAGAGCGCAGACGGCGTGGTTGATCTGCAGCGGTTCCTTGGCTACGCCACCTTTGATACAGTCACCGACCTCAGCTTTGGCGAGTCGTTTGACGGACTCAAAGACGAAAACGAGAACTCGTGGACTGAGGCCTTCTTCTTCCACGCCAAATTCAGCACCATCCGCAACTGCCTGTCCCGATTCGCTCCGCTTGATGTGTTCCTAGGTCTTTTCCTGCTGGGCGCGACGCGCAAGACGCGCAACCGCAACTGGGGCATCGCCACGGATAAGATCCAACGGCGCCTAGCCAAAGGGGATATGACGGGCGTCCGGTCCGACTTTATCTCTCCCGTCGTCGGCCGCATCGACGACAGCGGGAAGAAGGGCGTCACCAATAAGGAGCTGATCACCAACGGCCTGGCGTTTGTCATTGCCGATTGCCAGCTCACGACGGTGGCGTTGTCAACGAGCGTCTTTCTGCTTCACCGCGATTTGAAAAAGTGGAAGCGTCTTGTGGATGAGGTCCGAAACTGCTTTGCCAGCAGGCCAGACATCACAGTGCAGTCAACACAGGGTCTTCCTTACCTCGAAGCCGTCATCAATGAGACGCTTCGGATCCGGCACCCAACCCCGATTAGTCTTCCGAGGGTGGTTCCCCGCGAGGGCATGACGATCGATGGCCAGTTTATTCCTGGAAATGTAAGCCTTTATTATTATTATTGTTGTTGTTGTTGTTGTTGTTGTTGTTGTTGTTGTTATTATTCCATTCTTCAATCAGCACTTGAGGTATTTCGTACTAGTATGAACTAACGTCTATAGACGGTCATCGGAATCAATCTGCAGAATATACAAAACAGTCCCAAGCTATGGTCCGACCCTGATGAATTCCATCCTGAGCGTTTTCTGGCCTCTACGCACCCGTTCTACGAGGACCGCTTCAGCAAGGACGTGAAGGAAGCATTTATGCCCTTCTCTACGGGACCACGCAACTGTATCGGATCGAAGTAAGAGGCCCTTGACCTTTCGCATTTTTCCCTTACTGATCATTCTCTTCTGCAGAGTGTTTCTAGCTCAAGCACGCGTGATCCTAGCCAGGATCGCGTGGGAGTTTGACATGGCTATGGCTAAAGGACAAGAACAGTGGTTGGACCAGAAGGCGTATTTGGTGTTTGAGCCAAAGTCGCTGTTTTTTGCGCTCAAACCTCGTCATCAGCACGAGTCTGAGGGCCGATAAGTGCCCAGCTTATTCCAAACACCGTAGGAGAATGGGGGTTAGGGAACATCAAGACGACTCAGAACTCAAGAGAGAACCAGAGGAAATAAGTCTAGCTGACTCGGCTTAATACTGTATAAACCTGTGCTTTTTCCCGCGGCCGTCTCTTACACATGCAACCCTTCAACGCTTCCCGCGCTAATTATTTTACGGGCACTGCATTGTACCATGAAAACAGCGCTTCTGGGTCATAAACACGCTTCAACTTCGTCAGCTCAGGCAGCTTGCGTGCCGAGTACCACGAGACGGGCGACTCATCCCCATGGCCAAAGTGGACGTAGACCTCAAGGCCGCTCTTTCCGCTGCCTTGCTGGAACCGGTCTCGCAGTTCCCTTGCGAAGCCGTTCAGCACAGGAACGTAATCAGGGCTCGGAGAGAAAGCGTTGATTTGGCTGTGCTTCTTTTAGCCATAAAGGTCCGCGGCGATTCGAACTTTTAGTCTAGAGACTTACACAAAAGCGGTAGCATCGCGATGTGGGAACGCTGACGAGGCATCCGCGTGCTGTCGAAACCCGTATGGGGCGTACTGCGCCCACGTAACAATGGCGCTCCGCAGGTCCGGCTGTGTGGCCATGGTGGCCTCCATGTAGCCGATGACATCAATGAGATTCGGCACATCCACCTTGTACAGGTTGACCGAATACGGGACAAATTGTGCCCCCCTCTGACAGCCAGCCCGCGTGGCGCCATACACGATCACGTCGTTAACGTCCTCCCAGGCAGTGTCCAGGATCTGCAGATTCAGGGGCTGCAAGTCTAGAAACGGCTTGAGCAACGCTGTGGACTCTGACTCAGACCCGGCATAGACAAAGCCTATGATAATGACCATGCCACCCCGTGCTTCCTGGTACCCCACAGAGAGGGCGAGGCCAAGTTCCTTGGGCTGGCTGCCAAAGAAGGTGCTTAGGATCTCCCACACAGTACCGTTCAGATGACCCGGAAATATCATGTTCGTCACCACCGCTCGGCCATCGTTGGTAGCAGGATAGACGCGGTAAGTGAGAGAAGTGACCACACCGTAGTTGAACCCGGCCCCCTTGAGTCCATAGAACAGCTGGGGATGCCGCGTCGTCGACACGGTGAGATGCTCCCCGGTGCCTGTCACAATCTCGGCCGAGATCAGCGAGTCGGACGTCGCACCATAGAGTCCAGAATACGGGCCAATGCCCCCACCGAGAGTGGCCCCGGCGAAGCCGACGCAGGCACACATCCCTACGGCTGCGCCGTGGAGAACGGGCCAATCACCGATGCGTTAGTTTTCATGTTGAAGAACGGCACGGACTTTCTAGATAATAAAGAGAACTACGCACGTAACTCTTTGCCCGCGGCATACAAAGCCCTTGTAACGTTGCCGCTGCGTGCCGAGCCGCCAATCGTCATGGTATTGGCGATCGTGTCGATGGATATCGAATCGAAGTTGCCGAGGTCAAGATCGATGCCACCATGTAGCCGGTTCAGCGACCATGTGTACCCGTGGCCGCCACCGGTCGTAAGTAGTGCGACGTGGTTGCGGAGGGCGTACCGCACTACTAGTCTCACGTCTGACACAGAAGCAGGCCTCACTGCTACCACAAACGACGGCGGCTTGCTAATGGAGAAGCGTTGCATAAAGTCTGTTGCATATGATGCGTCTGATGTCGAGACAATTTGGGCTTTAGAGGACAGCAGAGATCGGAGGTCCTGAACAATCTGGGCACTGGGGATAGCTCGTGCGAGCTGCAAGTACGCGAATCCTACAGCAAGCGACCAGAGGATAATCATTTTTGATAGAGCTAAAGAGAGGATGGAAAGTTCCAAGGCCGAGAAACAACGCCGTTCAGCTGCTTGATGCAATACTAAGAGACATTCATTTGTCTTGTCTTATTCTCGGTCTCATCACATAGCACAGGGCATCTCCGCGCTACCGCCGGAGCTTGCTGGGACTTAGTCGGAAGTCCGAAAAGCAAGTTATCCAGCTGGCTGACGGAGAATAGGGGCTTTCCAAATTATTGCTCTGATTGCAGCCACTCGGGTAATGCAGTCTGGCACTACAACGGTTCTACAGCCGGTGCTCAGTGGTGGATGGGGTGGGGGGTTCATACTGGGGCTGAAGGTTCGTGGGCTAGAAAGATACAGTACTGTAGCTAGACCATATGTGTATGTACCATTGCATGCTGCGGATGCATCGAACTTGGAGTAGCATTGGCCCGCGCCACCACCAGCTAGCGAGCGCCATGCAGGCCCTCCTCCCCAGTCGAGCCGAACGGCTGGGTGAATGGACGTTGCCTCCTGGTGAGCGGCTTGTGACTGGATAGATATGCAGGAAAGGGGCGCAAAGAGAGGGGTCCCCAGCAAACCCACCGGTGCTGCGCAATGCATGTCCGGCGGGTTTTACTCTATGCGCCCTGCGGTATTACGCCTGTCTCGCATCATATTGAGGTATATAGGACATGCAGACATCTAATAATACTCGATAGCAAATTAGGCAACCTTTCATTGGTGCACTGCAAGGACAGCAATCATACTGTAGCTGTGTTGGAAGACTTGCGACGACGGTGACCGACGAGGGCCATCGGGAGGGCCATCCGTATCCCAACCGACGCCAACACCTCGTTACATGCACCACCCTCTCAGCAGCACTTTCGCACGTGGATGAAGGTAGCGGAGGATCACGTTGTGGACCGTTGAGCCATCACTCGGCTTCAGTTAGACTATTACCCATGTCAGCTGCCTGACCTTTTGGCCAGGGCCACGCAATGACTTATACACGCCCGTCTACGCATACATCCCTGTCCCGCCGCTGGTACCACTCTCTCCAGTGCTGCTAAACCCGCTAGAACTCTTCCAGAACCGGTCTTCTGCAGCCACCGCGCTTCTCGGCCTTCCTTCCCAAGCCATCGGGTCAATATAGCTGAATCATAGCTTACTGCGTACCTAGGTACAGTAGCCTCACCACCTTGCTAGCCCACCTTGGCTTGATTCCTCCCGTGTGGGTTTTCTTAGTTTGTCCTTAGTTTGTTAGCCAAGCACAATATTCTTGGCCTCGCCGTGAGCATTAGCGACCACAGCTCGCCCAGTGAGTGCGCGCCATGTCCCAATGCCTGCCGGGGTAGTTTCTACACATTGCAATTGTTGCGCACAGTTGCCATGAACATGCGGTTCAGGGCAGAAGGAAGAGCAAACATGGCCTTTCAACCGCGCTGCTACTTAATGGTTTCACGGTCGCTTCTGGAAGGCGGCGAGGGTTTCTAGAAGGCCGCGATTTACTCTTCTGCTGCCGCCCGAGCAGTTCCCAGAATGCATCGTTTGTTGGTTCACCTCGTTACGCTTCTACTGGTGGTCAGCCTTGCCGAGCTGGCTGCGTGCAAACTGTGCCCCGCCACCACTGTCTACCAGTTCCCTGATGACACCTTCATCGAGAATCTGCTAGCCCTGCCTTCCGGACACGTCCTTCTCAGCACCTTTGGATCGGGCAACCTACTATCGATTGATCCCCGTGCGTCGAGTACAACGCCGCGGACGGTGGCCAAACTCGGCAATGCGACGGGACTCACGGCGATTGCGCCCCTTTCCCTCAACCTATATGCGGTTGCGGGGGGCGTCCATGCGCCGTTCAGCTTCGTCAACAACACCATGGCGCTCTATGTCGTGCTCGTCATCGGGCCCCAACCAACAGGCGTTGTGATCACGTCCATACCCGTCCCCGGCACCACGATGATGAACGGCCTGGCTGCACTGCCGAACCGGCCATCTACGGTCCTCAGTGCGGATTCTATCAGCGGGCGGCTGCTGCGTATCAACACTATCACACGCGAAGTTGACGTTGCATGGACCGACCCGGCCATCGGGGCCGGCGGCAACACGGACATACAGTTTGGCATCAACGGCATCA
Source organism: Madurella mycetomatis (assembly GCA_022530565.1). NCBI lineage: Eukaryota > Fungi > Ascomycota > Sordariomycetes > Sordariales > Madurella > Madurella mycetomatis. Next base: position 3,535,190 of record JAJTVB010000003.1, on the reverse strand, counting down.
AGATCGTCGGCAACTATCTCTACTTTACCAACTCGGGACAGGGCACCTTCGCGCGCGTCCCCATTGACAACGAGGGCAACAAGGCCGGCAGCGTCCAGATCATTGCCACCCTCCCGATGCCAGCCAACATGTCGTATGCCTTTGACGACTTTGACTTTGATCGCTGCGGCAACGCTTATGTGGCAATGCATTCGTCGTCGGTGGTCAAGATCACCCCGAGCGGCGAGCAGACGGTGGTTGCCGGCGGCCCGGGTTTCACTCCGGAACTGAAGTCGCCAACGTCGGTGTCAACGGCAACTGACGGAAAGTCGATTTATATCTCGACGGGTGGCGAATCTGCCAGGCCAGTCATCATAGGCGGCCAGGTGGTCACGCTCGAACTGCCATCGACTTGCTGATATCGTGTTTGCAAATGCCAATGCCAGGTGCATGCAGTCTCAAGCCCCCATGAACCCTAGTCGTCATCCGCATAACGCTGTGTCACCTTTTAAAAAAAAACACCGTCACTCGCTGGCAACGCTGCAGCCGAAAACCACGCACGCAACCGCGCACTAATGCACTGTACCTTAGGCAGACCTACCGCTGCGCCTGCATTTAGGCTGCCAAGCCGGCCAACCCCCCAAGCTAAATATTAATTACGTATAAGCTGCCCCTTGTCCTCTCCCAAAATCCCACCTCTCGCCCCGTGGGACATCACGCTGCCACCACTCTCTTATTCTAGACTAGCACAGCGTACTATTCGCCATGAAGTTGATAGTCGCCGGGTCTACTGGCTTCGTCGCGACTGAGATCATTCGCCAAGCCCTAGAAAACCCAACCATTACGTCCATCGTTGCCATTGGTCGTCGCCCTGCCACCGAGCCGCAGAACCTAGCGCCGAATGCCGATATTACCAAGCTTAAGTCGGTTATCCTCGACGACTTCGACAATGAGTACCCAGAAAGCGTAAAGGAGGAGCTATCAGGGGCTGATGCTTGTATCTGGTATTTCCCCTTCTCCCCTCCCCCCCCAACCAAAAAATATGTCTGGTATTTTATCTCGTATTGCTTACATACTTGTCATCGAATTAGGACAATCGCCATCACGCCCTCCCAGCTTAAAACGACCCCTTGGGAGCAGACTGTCAAAGTCTGCCGTGACTACGCCATCCGCGGAATAGAGACTATCTCGCAGTTGCCCCGCCACAGCCAAAACCAGAAACCCTTACGCTTCGTCTATATCAGCGGGATCAATGCCGAGCGAGATCAGAGCAAGAAGCCTATGATACTCGGCGACTACTGCCTACTGCGTGTATGCCTTCCCCGACTCGTAGCTCACCCGCTCCCTGCCACCTAGTAACTCTTTCTTTGCTTTGTGCACGTATAGGGTGAAGCCGAATCCCGTATCCTGGAATACGCAAAGAACTCCAACGGCGCCGTCGAGGTCTGCGTCGCCAAGCCTGGCCTGATCAATGGCCCTGGCAGGTCGACCCCGATAGTACAACGCGTCTTCTTGACGCTTATTGGCCTGCCAAAGATTCAAGTCAGCGAGATCTCGGCGGCTCTGATTCATCAGGTTGCAGATGGGTTTGAAAAGGAGACGCTGCTGCATGAGGACCTAGTGAGGATTGGCCAAAAGGCTTTGGGGGTGCAGAAGTAGTAATTAATTGGATGACGTTGTGATGTGTTAGCGTTGGGCCCTGTGTACCCAGATAATATTGTATTGTTCAGATTGTCATATAGGTAACGGGATACGAGGTCCGAATAAACGACCTGTCACGGCCATTAGGAACTTTGTACTCGGCACAGAGCAAATCAAGATACGGATTCCTTTCCCTGGAATCAGCAATGGGGGACCAAAGCCTAGATATGACCGGCTTATAAAACATCAATTGTCCGTGGATCACCACCAGGGATAGGATAGCTGCTATACATATTGGCATCTGTCCTCGTGCAGCGCCGAGCTATTTGGCTGCGAATTCCAATTATAAAATCTAAGGCCAGTGTAACCTCCCTTAGGGTCAGAACCGTAGCGAAGTATTAAAATCCCATCGCAGTTTCAGTTCTCTGGCAACCATTCTGACTAGCACTAGTACCCCAATCCCGTTCCGCATTCCTTACTCCCTATTCATTTGGCAACCCCTACTGTCCTAAACTGCCTCTTCACCATTCTGAGATGGCTCAGAACAACGCCTGAGCAGAGAACTCGAACCCCTATGCAGGAATCTTCCAGCTGCAGTCTCAGGCCTGACTTCCAATGGCTGCCCGTGAATCCGTCATTGACGCAACCCGGGCCATCATACATGCCACTCAAAACACCCAAAATCTTTACGTCCACTTTGTAGTCAACAAATGCGAGATTATTGTGATGCGCTTGTTTCCCAAGTGAGAATCGTTTCAAGAGATCCCACAGCAGGGCTCCATCTCCTTTTCGGAGCTTACGGCCAGGATCGGGGCCGAGGTTGGGCTGGTTGGTAAGCTTTCTTGATCAAAGACTCTAGCCCAGCTATGAAAATCATAGGGCTGAACCATCCTCTACATTTTCAAGCCCGCCTATCTAGAATACTCGCCGCCTCCTGCATGATATCGCTCGTGGTGTAAAAACTGCATAGCTCACACTCACCGGTCCAAGATGATCGCCGAAGACCCCCTTTTCCGGTCGACCGCCAAACTCATGTAGGCTTTAATTACCGTTTTTCCCAACTTCTTTATGACCATCCGCAGTCATTAAGAACAAACTCCTTCCTCCCTTTGCAGCCTATACGAAGACTTCCCCCAGCCCGCAGGCACGCCAGAGTACTTTGCGCACTACGGCCGGCGCGAGCGTGCCGGCAGAACCCACACCCCCTACAGCTTCCGCAGGGGTGAGCCGAACAAGCCGGTCTTCGAGCTCATCAGCCAGCAGCCGGACCTGCTCGTAATCTTCATAGACGCCATGGTGCGCACGCAGGACTTCCTGGCCACGCGCTACGACGCGTACTGGATTGCAGAGGACATGGACCGGATTCTGGCCGACAGGGCCCTGCTCGTCGACGGCGGCAGCGGCGGCCAGACGCTCAAGGCGAGAACCCCGGCCTCGATCCGGGGAGGTGTGTGCTGCAAGACCGACCTGAGGTTGTTGAGCGGGCCGCGAGACAGGCGGATCCCGGGCTGCAGGGGGTACGTATAATGGGCGTCGACTTTCACGCGGAGCAGCCTGTTAAAGGGAGGTAACCGCTTCCTTTGCTGTTACTCCCCTGTCTTTTTTAAACCTTATTTTCTCCTTTTCCCCCTCTTTCTTCTCTTTTTCGCGCTTTTCCCATATGTCTAGGGTTTCATAACTAAAATTAGAGAATTATAGGCGCGGGAGTTTACCTCATGCGTCAGTGTCTTCACGATTACGGCGATAACGAGTTTGTGGGCATCTTGCGACAGATCAGGGGCGCCATGGACAGCAGAAGAACGCTGCTAATCATGGCGATGGTCTTGCTGCCTGACTCCCCTCCTTTCTATTACACTATGGATATGGTTATGTTGGGCATCGCCGGCAACGAGAGGACACTGGACGATTAGGAAGCTATCACAGCTGAGGCAGAGTTGAGAATTAGCAAGATCGTGCCAGCGCCGAGTATTGGGTTATCAGTGCCCGACTGTGTCAAGAGCTGAGCCTTGTTGTCAGCGGGCCTTGTAGGTGTTCAGAATGAGTAGCCTTTCTGACAGTTTACGCCTTGCGGAGAGATAAATAGCAGAACTGGAACTCGCGCTCCCGATCGTGAACATAGGTCATTAGACCACAAGATATTTGATCATCATCTGATCTGAAGCTTCATCAAAAAACAGATATGTCCCTTAGCCTATTTCCTGTGTGATTATCGCGACCCATTAATCATAAGCTCAACTGCTCTCCACCTTCCCACAAGCTCCAATGTTTCAACCCATTTCACTCAATCCACCTCTAACAAGCAATACTGACAGCCGTCTGCACGTTTCCGCGCCACAGTGGGTTGTTCACGACGCCTGGTCCTCATCTCTCATATACTAGCCCAGTTTGTTAGGGAGAACCGACCCCATTGCCGCCCAGTATCTACCCTTCCCCCGGTTGTTTCATATAAAGGGCTACTCTTCAAGACTCTGCGGGTAAAACCCGTATGTTCTGAGGGAGACACCGCACCGTTACTACGCCCAGCTTCCACAATGCCAACCATTAGGAATCGGTCAATGGCTCATACAATTCGAATTCCGGACGAGGTCGGGGCAATCGTGGGTTGCGCAGCGCCAAGTATGCCTCCACATGTGGCGCTGGAGGTGATGGGAAAGGGTCTGAGGGCAGCGATGGCGATAATGGCGACTCGAAGAACAACAGAAAAGAATTGGTGGTATAGAGGGTAGGGGCCTAAAGCCTACCTACCCCGTTCGGCATACTCGATCCAATGCGCTCAAGGACCTGCTGAGACGTTGGCTTCAAGAAATTTGGTTGTGTCAAGTGTCCCGCGGTACACGTACGAATCTCTGTGCGGAGCTAAATAAGGTACATCCGCAGCGCTGTACACCAGTCAGCGAATGAACCCGCAACGTCTGACGACATCAAATCTCGGTTTTGTTTCAGCGAAGTAGTTGGCACCTTCCGTGACTGACGCTACAAGGGTCTCTTGGGGTAATTCTTTGGCAGTAACTGGGGTCTTTAGAATGATTTGATCGGGAATTAGGAGATATCTGGGTCGGCAGTCCTAACCTAGCAGTGCCTAGCTAATTTTTTTTTTTTTTTTTTTTTTTAGCATCGAATCTTGCTTTAGGCAACTTCCCTTTGAAGTCAACCTAAAGCACATTCTAACCCCATAGAAGATAGACAAGGCTATTGCCTGTACGGGATATAGAACTCATTCTATCATAGGGTGCCTGTGGGGTTTTAGTTTTAACGGTGAGTTAGTGAGGATTAGTTGTAGAGCCATGGAGAAGAACTCGACAAAAGGCTTTGCCTATAGTAACAAGCGGTTCTGTCTGTGAGGTAGACGCCTAAGATCGCTTTATACCAAAAGGGCGTTTTAGAACAAGAACTCAGTCCCTGCAAACCAATATCCCCAACCCAGTGCACCGAGGGCCTAGATCGGCGTCATAACTGGATAATATCATCGGGTAGGTAGTTGGTTTCTATATCCACCAACCCGGCAATAGATCAGCCTAGGAACTGCGTTCAAACATGTCCTGCCTTCCGTAACGTGACATCCATGCCAGCGCTGCAGACGGAAACCTCGACATGACATTGAAGAGCGAAGACGGCGGCCTTCATATCGATCCGCTGGGACAGTGAAGGATGATGGTCCTAGATTATGTTGTTGACAATCATCTTTCCAACAATATCGGTGAAATATCCCAAGCAGAGAATGTTGTCACGGCCAAAGTAGAGGTAGCCCTCTCCTGTGTGGCATACTCCCGCAATCTCGGAGCTAGTCCTTTCCTTTCTTCCTGCAGTGTTATGAATGACGGTGTAACTAATGGCCAAAATATTCGCAACGTCTACGGACTATTATCTGTCGACATCCTCTGACCCATACCCTCTGATTATACAACGCCCGGGCCACAACGACCTCTCCCAGCCACTACGGCCCCACCCAAGTCGCAAGGCGAAGGCTGTGTCCCAGAAACTACAAAGATTGACCCGTTTCGAGCGCAAAAGCACGCTAATAGAAGCAGGTGTAGGCAGCTATATCTCCATTACGGTTGTAGTTGGCTACTTAATTGTCGTGTTTGTAGGCGGGGCGTAAGAGTGCGGCCCACAAGTGCGCACGATACATGAGGAAAACGCTAAGCGCTAAGCTACGGCCAAGAACTACTCCGTACCGTACCTCGCTTTGCTGCGGCTGCCAGACCCACTCGTCCATCCGATCGCGTCCGAGGAATTTCCAAGCTTCCGAAATGCAACACAGCTCTTGGTCAAATCACCCAAAGCCAATCCACCTCAGCACCAGCTCAAGCCGGCCCAAACCAGTGCGGGCAGAGAAAGTAGGCTTGGGTGCACATCATGATTTGATGCATGCTTGATTATCTTGGGCATTGGTACGTCCGGAGGGCGCAATTGCTTATATACCACCCGTGGGATTGCTAATGTCGCAGCTTGCTTCGCTCTCCCTCGCCGATCGACCACACAATGCCACCACCCCACCTCCACCCCAGGTCGCGAATGACCTCGTCGCTGTTCGCCACAACGGTCGTGGCGAGCTTCTTCGTCGTCGCTCTGCCGCATATATTACCCTGCCCCGCGCCGAGGAGGGCGTACGCTGATGGCGAGATGCCGCATGATTTGGCTGCGGCGGATGGATCTGCGAGGAGAAAGAGGAGGAGGAGGTTGGAGGGTGAGGAGGTAGCCGAGAATGGGATCGTGCAGTTTACCCCTGGGGAAGGGGATGGGCCAACGAAGGCCAAGGCCAAGGCGGCGTCGAAAAGGGAGTGCCCTGTGCCGAAGCCTGGAGGTGTGTTGGGGGAGTGGCTTGGGTTCAATGGCAATGGGGGCGGGCGGGCGGTTGGGGAGAAGAGGCCGGAGAGGTGACAGTGTCGAGGGACCCTCTCGTTTTGGGCCGCTAGGTTGGGAAGGATGGACGAGCTGGCTGTATAATTTACCTGGATATGTGGGCTGGCGGAAGACGCAGTGATACCAAAACTACGCCCGCGGCTGGCGACTGTCGAAAAGGATAGACCATTAGATGGTGATAGGCACACCTGGATCGCGGACACAAAAATATTCCCTGCTTTGGAACCATAGGCTTCCCAAGTGCAGTGAGCGGCAGTAGAGCGGTCTCATCGCAGAACGGGTCTCGGGTTGTGGCGTGCAGCCGGGCTCACAAGCAGACTCGGGGACCGAGCCGTTCCCTACTCGCTTTCCTTACGTCGAGGTGATCTTCCTGTCGTGCCTTCTGGAAGCATGCCTCGCAGACATCCCACCCTCCAGACTTGGTGTTCTTGGCGCGAGTGCCGCAGTCCAGCGTGCCTTCCTTCACTTCGAACCCATGGTCCGGATGTAGGCGATCCGGCGCTCGCAACCTTGATATTCTCGGAAAACGTCAGCCCTCTGGTGTTGCCAGCAGTTAGTATGCTACCATCCTGTGCTTACTTTTCACCTGGTGGCAATAAGCCGCTGACTCAAACTTATCAGGTTGCCTTTTTGCATAACTTAAGGCTAACGCTTAGCAACGCCGAAACACCGAAACGGCACAAATTAGAGGAGGGCTTCTTTAAGCATATTCGTGTTTCCAAACCACCGATCACCGTTCATTCCCCACATCTTTTTAGTCGAAGCTAAAACAACCTAAACACGTGGACGTGGCCTTGGGCTTGGTTGTATCATGATGGGTCTTTCCCATTGTGAGGCTAACTGGACTGCTTGCCATTGGCACGTCTAATCCGCTGGGGAACTTTTCTACCGTTTTCCTACAGGTACGTCGTCTGTTTTCCCTGCTAAGGAATTGGGTGGTGAATGTGCTAGTGCTTCTGTCGGCTGCTACCTTATTATCTAGACACCCGTCCCTCTTGGTCTGCTGGCACACTTTCCTAATCACAATTCTGGAATCAGCATGTCTTATTAGCATCCGCATAGCTTAACAGCGTGAGAGCGGCATGGATAGCGACACGGCTGGTGTTTGCACTTCACCACGGATAGGATGTTTGCCACCCAAACCTGCCTTGACTTTTCCCGCGCTCGGCATATCTCGTACCTGTTTCATCGGCGAGGCTATCATCCCATCACCATGCAGACGAACCATAGCCGCGCCAAAGGCACATACAAACACCCGTTGGTTCTAGTTGTAACAGCTGGATGGAGAATGGCATCTCCTTTTATTTTACCTTCCGAGGGAAGCGACAGAAGCTTTTTGGAGGTCCCTCCTTCCTTTCCGAAGCCGGTCCTCGTCGCTAGTTCCCCTCGTTTTGATTCTGTTTGTATAGGTTCTAGAGGTGAGTAATTCTTCATCCTACATTTGTGACTGTTGCTAACCTGTTGAAGCTGTGCTCACCCGATATTCCGATTTCTTATTGCGGGCCGGACCTTCCTCTTATCCAGAAACAAAACCTGCTTCTCATCATGAAGACAATCCTTCCGGTTTTTCTCTCAGCGGGCCTGGTTTTGGCCCAGAGCGGCGTCAGTAACTTCACAAACATCAACAGCAGCAGCATCGCCAACAGTGGGCTTGATAGTGGGAGCGAGTTCAACGTCGCAGACTTTGACATCAACGACTTGAACTTAGGCAATCTGAACATCGGCGGTCTTAACCTCGGCAGTGTTGACCTCAGAAACCAGGATGCCGTTGCTCAGGCGATTCTCGCCATGCTTGGGAACTTTTGCTTGGGCAACGCGCTGGATCTCAACAACATATTGGGTTTCGGCTTCGATAACGATGTGGACCTCTTCTTCCAGCTCGCACAGCTGCAGCAGTTGGAGCAGCTGGGATTTTTGAGCCTGGGCGGCATCCACTCGCTGTTCGGTAAGGGGCGTATCCTGGGCGGGTTTAATCTAGGTTTGCATTTCCTCTATTTCTTTTTTTTTTGTCCGATGGCTAGCTAACCCGTATCCTTGCAGGTCTCTTCAAGCGAGAGATCGCCGAAGCTAGGAAGACCATGAAGCGGACTAAACTGCGGCGTGGCCCCAAGGCTAAGCGGCAGTGTCCCACACCCGAGGCCGCAGTGGGTGCGGAAGAGGATGTCGCTTTCACCATTGCCACAGCGGAAGCGAACGCTGTTGCCCCCTCAACAGCACTTGCGGCTGCTGCGGTAGCCACGGAGGAGGCGGCCTTCACCATTGCCACGGCGGAACCAAACGCCGGTGCTGTCGCCGCCTCCGTTGCGTCTGCGCCTGTGGTAGCATCAGTGGCCGTCTCAGCTCCCGTCGCTAATGCCACGGCAATGTCGGTAGTTTCTGCTTCTGCTGCCTCTGTTGCTGTTGCCTCTGCTTCCGTCGCCACCGCCTCTGTTGCTACCGCGTCAGTGGGCTCTGATGCATCGGTTGCTTCGGTCGTTCCCGCCGCCGCCAGCGCTGTTCCCGCTGCGGCCGTGGCTTCTTCGGCCCCAGCAGCTGCTGAGACTTCGGACGCCGCGGCTGCCACCGGAGGAGTGGATAACCTGTCAGACCTCACCCGCTAAAGGGAGCAAGGGTGCGTCTGAGGAAATCCAGCCTTGCTGGCCAGGGGGATGTTAGGATGGATTGGTCTCTCCAGTTCCGATGACGCTCCGGGCAGGGGAACGGGGAGCGGACGGAAAACACGGCGCAAGACGGCATTGGTAACTCGTTTGCTGTCAGGATGTGCCCTGTCCATCTGCGGACGTTTGGGCCTCGGATTTCATGGCGGATGCCAAGTGCTGGTGCCGCTTTTCCGCGTTCTATTTTCTCACACTTACAGGCCGGGCTTGTTACTTGTGTGTTGTTTTGTTATTGCTGCTAGATACGGCGGGATATGGGATGAATCCGTAACTGAGTGATGGGTGCTAAATTTGGCCTGCATAGAGTAGTAAATGACAAGCTGTAATTGGACATCGCCTTTGGATGACAAGCAGCTGAGTGACTGCGAAATTGAGCGCATTCGAGTGTCGTCGCATGCTCGTGATAGCTGGGCTGTGGTTGGCTGTCACAAGACAGCACACAGACCGTAATCCGAAGTCATGGTCCAAATGTGCTCACGATGACCCCCTGGCTCCGGAAGTTGCGGGGTTCCGGCTGCCAAGCTTTACCAGTCAGACGAGGTAGAGGTTATCTGCCTTTAGGCGACAGCGCGGAATCCACCCGACATGGTAATGCTATGGAGCGAAGTGCTTCACATATGTGCTTCTGCGACATGTTGGGTGTGGGCATCACGATTCTGCATGAGCGCTCGGGCTTGTGTTGCAGTCGCACAGCGCCAACGGTTCGGGGAGACCAATCACAAACGATCTATTCCGTCTTGGCTCGTCTTGTGCCGTCGGCACGGCCCTCCACTCCCCTGGAGTCCCCTGGAATCCCCTGTGAAGCCGTGTCGGGGTTTTCAGCCTCTTCCAACCCTCAACCATGCCCGGCCATTTAGCCAGGCTCCCCGGACTTGGGATGTCGGGCCACCTGGGGCTTTGAAACGAGGTTGCAGTTGGCTTTGCCATACTCTGATTCGGGTCGGCAATCGGATGGCGAAACTAAGCTTAATCAAGGAGCCGATGACGTCCCCCCACTGCCACCCCTGCGATGGTAGGGTGAACAATGCTCGTCTCGCGCAGATGGACGGTACCTGAGTCAATGTTCGTGGGCTGCGTATTCCTGCTCTCGGAGCAGCAGGTGCAGAACAAGACCAAAGCCCACAATTTCTCCGGTTGCTTCCCGTTGCCTACGGTTCTCTATCGCTCCTTCTGTGGCTTCAGTGGCACTTTCGAATATGCTCGTGATGGGGAAGACCGCTCATCCGAGCTCCTGCACGTTCTTGTTTCCGTTTCCCCGTTCCTGTCTTGTTCGTGATGAGTTGCAGGGCCTTGACGCCTCAGGGATTGCGAATTTGGCGCCCAATATCCTCCGGACGCTTTGCTCCCTCGAAACACTCGAAACGGGTAGTTCATCCTCGGCGTCGATCAGGGAGGCAACCCTCGAGCTCTGGCTCAGCCGATATTGTAGGTTTGGTCCTCATGTAGCCACCCGGACATCAGACGGTACTTTGAGTTCTCTGCAGGAACGTCTCGGACAGCGGGTATCCTGTGCTCCCCGGTCCCTCCTCTCGCCACTGGCCAAGCCAGCCACGGCAACATTGCGAGAGACGGCATGCCCGCTTGCATGCGCTAACCTTGGATCATCCCTAAGTCCTGGCCATCATGTTTCTCTTGGCACCAGTCTTCAGAATAGGCTCGGCCATCGAGCGTTCCGTGCATGACGTCGCAGCAAGTCTCGAGTGCTTCTCGGCCACCCTCCCTTCTCTGCAGGGCACATCCTCCTCTCGGCGGATTTTCTCTACCCTCTCGGGCCATCCTCATCGTCTCAGCAGTCTAGGCACTCGGCGGCGCTCTCATCCCGCCATCTGCAACTGTTGGCCCATGCCGGCAGATCCTTGCCTCGCTGCCCTTGGCGTTTTACCCATCTTGCCTCCGTCCAGTGACGCCTGACGCCTGACACCTGACACGCACCGGATGACTGCTCACCTCCCTTCCGAATATACGGCGTCTCCTTGAAATCCTTGGCGCGCGGCTCCGGCTCGTGTCATGCCATGGATTGCCTGTGGTGCTTGGCCCGTTGCTGCTTGGATATAAGACGACTCGCCCGCCAGTTGTTCTCGCCCTGTTTCCTCATCCCACATCTCAAGCATTCCAAGGCCCGGTCCACCATCTTCTTCAGTCATTCATTCTTCAGAGGTCAGTCCCGTCGCTATGGTCAAGAGGAAAACAAACAAACAGGATCCCCGAAACTGACATGACTTATCTCGCAGCTGTGCTCGCTGTTCGCTTCCGCTCCTTCAGTTTACTGAACATCTTTGAGGTAGGCGAGAAATAAGCCGTTCAGCCAAGCACATTGCTAACGGGCAGCAGCTGTGCTCTTAACCCTAATCCTTTAATCTCTGTTTACGCAAAGCCGTTTTCTCTCTCCAATCAACCAGCAAAATGAAGCCCGTTACTCTTCTCGTCTCTGCCCTGGCCACCCTGGCTGCCGCTGCCCCGACTGCCACCACCGAAGTCGACAAGCGTTCCTTTGCCTTTGACGTCAACCTCTTGAACGGCCTCAAGAGCTTCAACCAAGTCAACCTGAACTACCTGCTCAACATCAACTCGCTTCAGCTCGGGCTCCTGGGCAACCTGGCCGACATCAACAACTTCAACGTGCTGCAGTTCCAGAACCTCTTCCAGGGCCAGGCCTTTAACGTCCAGGCCCTGCTCGAGCTGCAGTCGCTGCACACTCTCCTCCAATTCCACCAGCTCGGTGTCCTCAGTGGCTTCGATCTCGCCGGCCTCCAGCTGCAGCACCTCAACCTCGGCCTCATCAACAATGTTGGCGTGCTCGACCTCCAGCAGTTCATCTCCCCCAATGTAGTTGGCCAGGTCCAGACGGTAGCATCCCAACGTGAGTAAACTTTATTCTTCTTCTTCTTTTCCCCTCCTCAGGCCCAGACACACCTATATCCGCTTCTCTCGGCAAAAAACGTGTGTATTCACACGAGACCCCAGCCACGCTCTCTTTTGATCCCAACCTCGTTGCATCGAGCCCCAGTGACGATGCGTCGAATGACGCCGCTGACTCTAGCGGCGGCACTTCGAATGTTGTCACCGCGGCCGAGCAGGAGGCTCAGGAGGGGCGTAGCTCTCTCGACTAGGGCGCCCTCTTTCAGAACGATGCTCGCCAAAAAAATAGAGAACCTCCGCCTGCTGCTTCGCTTTATCCAAACCGGAAAACAAAAAGAAAACTTGCTTCGAATCTGATCGGATGGCTAATACTGGTTTCTTTCTCTTGTTCAAGTTGCCTTCAAGGAGTAGTTAAAACAAGATGGCACACCCAACCCGTCACTTCACCAACCACCAACCAACCACGACACTATCGTCGCTACTCCTTTCTTTGCCCGATGATGAGCGGACAGCGATGGTCGACAAACAGGCAAGATAATCTGTGGGAATGGGGTGATGGGTGGGGGACAAGAGCTAGTCTGGCTGTTTCTCCTTTTCTGTTTCTTTTTGCGGGGGAGCAATCAAGTCTAATCTACACATTATCTGCCGGATCATGAGAAGCCTTCCGAGCGGCATCTTGTGCCGAAGTACCCGGCAAATGATGGGGGGGAACCGAGTTGGCGGGAAAGCTAGAGATATGTTTACGCATTAACCATCTTATCTCTGTTTTCCTACCTACACACCCACTGGCTCTTGTCTAGTTCTTCTTTTTCTACTCGGTGGTTCTTTTTGGTTTATCTCTCTTAGCTAGTTCTAGTGTGTGTTTTTGTCTTTGCGGCAGAAGGTGTTGGCGGGTAGTGTAGACGAGATTTATTTCTTTTTGATATTTTCTTTGCTGGGATTGAAGCGTAGGGTAGAATGTGTTATGCCGAGGGGTTGGGAAGGACCGGGATGAGCGAGATGTTGGACAATCAACCGGATTGGTTTTCCTAGGATATACCTGCTTTGATTGACAACGAATTGATGAGTGTTTGGTCTTTTTTCCTTTGTAGTAATCCTCAACTGTATCAATTCCGAATGTCTGAGCTACTGTGGATGACAACCGTTTCCCAAGACCAGAATTGGCCGGCGGCTGAAAAGAGAGGGCAAACCTTGCTCTTGCTCTTGCTCTTGCTCCCGCTGCTCCTCCAATTTTCTCTGTAAGGGGGTGGTATGATTGCCGGACAGCTTGCGAGTCAGTGAATGAAGGAAGGTATGTAGTATGACACGGCATGATGTATCTGGCATAAACGCGGGAGGTAGGATTGTGTCAAAGGGGAGCGCGCTGCCGGCTTGGTAGCTTACCGGATGCCGAGATGTTCCCGCAGACGTTGGGTGTCGGATCGGCGCGGCGTGGGGCTCGGTACTTAACGGGTAATGTAGTCCAAATTAAGGTACGGGGGAGGTACGTATCCACACCGTAGTATTGTAGGAAAGAAGAATAAATACACATGTCCAGTGGTATGGGTCATTGTGTTACGAAACACTCAAGGCATCCGAAGTAACTGAGGGCATGGCATGTCGGAACCGGCCACGTCAAAGTTCGCTGTTTGGGAAACTGGGGCAAGCCACGCCAGGTTTTGATAGTGCAATGTTATAGGTGGTTGTTTTAACTAAGAGGGTGAGATTCGGCTCTGCGCAGGTGTGCCGCTGAGGAGACGCTTTACATAATATAAGGTACTGCGGTAGATAGGGGGAAATTATGGTTGGATGTTTCGCGCATTGGAACTGAATAATCAAGGGGAAGAGGGGAAAAGAAAGGGGTTAAGGTTGCAAATTTGGCCCTTTCGCACCCCCGATTTTTCGGACTCCAGGATCATTGAGAGTCGATCGTGCACCGTTTTGTGCTGCACCTATGGCAAAAGCCTTCGATTTAGACACGGGAAAGTAGATTAATTCCAATGAGAGACATTCAACCGTCAGTTTGCGCTTAATTTTCGATCGAGTACCCTCAAGGCGCCTTTCTCTGACGAGAGATAAGGTCTACAATTTTCTTTGCAATGGTTGCAATAGCCGCAATCGCAATGTCCACCTCGATAGCATCGACCTTGGTGGACCCGTACTGTGGCGATCGAGGTTCTGTTTACGAACCATAACCTAGTATTGGCCCCTAGCTGCATACCAAGCTTTGGGTATGAGCCTCAACGGGACACCCAGCACGAGTTGTCCAGCCCACTCCCACGGGATTGGCGCTCGCTCTCGAGTGGCGCTTCAGGGCCGCAGCGGAACAAAGTAACGGCACAAGATGATGGCCCCGGCTCTTCCAGCCCTGCCGAATCGGCACCCACCAATTAGGCTACGGCTATGCGGCCGCGCGGTAGAGGACCCGGGGCGTTCCAAGGAAGAGCCGGGAGCTGGAAACATGCACCCCACGAGAAGCTTTGATGAACCACCCTGCGAAGCTGCAAGCAATTACAAGCCGTGACAAACGATTTCGGCTCCGGGCCTTGTATGTCTGCCGGTTACCACGATCACATCCACAATTTGACCATCTCGAAGTTGGTGGGACCAAGCATCAGCTATCCTGCTCCGTGCGTCGCCATGGGTAACTGAGACGCCACCCCGTAGTGAGTCGGTTCGGCCCGACAGTTTACGGGGCGTCATCGGGGTGGACATGGCGGGAAAAAGAAGAAAAGTTATCGTCGTGAGCTGTCAGCTGCAGAGTGGTCTCCTTTTGTGCGTTATTAACATGCGCAGACAAACAGTGGCCCATCGGATCTGCAAGTTGCAGATCAAGCTCCAGCGGGTCCAAGTTGACGCATGCATGTTCGTTTACGTCTTGGCGGCGCCGGACCTGACCACGGAAAAGACGGCTGCTAGTAGGGAGAAAATACGAACAAAAAGTTACCTGATTTGACCCGTAGCAAAAGTGGCATCACTTTGTTATCAGCGGATGTTGACAGCGCCCCAAGGACCGAGTTGGGATTGCTGGTCAGGGCTTTGTGAAAAGCCCGGCCAGGGGCACCAAACATTATTAGCGTGGGCTTGCAATCGGGGGAAGGGACTTGCAGCTTACCTTGCCATAGCTGAACATGTGGCGCAATTGTTTCCCCTGAAAGGAACAACTGGCGAGGTTGACCGCTGTTTCTGCTCGCTCTCTAGCGGCGCCGAAGCACCGAAGAGCGGATAGATTGATTGAGAAATGTTTGCAGCCGACCGGCAGACAAAACCAGCCAAGATTGTGTTGTCTTTGGGAGAAAATCCCCCACCCTCGCCATTCCGGGCTCCCCTGCAAACCAAGTACCTGGATACCATCATCCGCGCTGCGTACTATACTGCACATACCGTACTTTGCAGATCCGCTAGCGTTCTGTGCGATACAGCGACAGAAACGCTGCGCAGTATGTAGGTCGTGCTTTTCATCCAGATTGCGCAGTCGTCAGCACCGAACTTTAGCCAACGCTTCGCATTCCGCTGCCGCAGTCGGTAATGTCGCCTTTGCATCTAATTTGTGAGAGTGGCTCTTGCGCAATCCGAATTGGCCTACCTCGGTGCGGCCTGTGCGGTCCCCGCCGAACGCGCAGGATTTCCCTAGCCATGGCCAAGACAGGCCGGTCGCCGGCCAACGATGGGGTTCCCACCTCACCTGCTGAAGACCCAGAGAGGCTACGGTGGCTGCGCCAGCGCCCCGGAGCGCCGAGCTGGCAGGGAATCCCCGCAGCCCGCGCTCGTGTTGTCGTTTGGGTGCTGCATTGCGAGCTGGTCCCGGCCACGATGATCGCGTGCCCACCGTACTGTTATATAGTGGCACGACTCGCCCGTGCCATGTCGGTCTCGTTTTCCTTCGACGTGGACATCCTCCTCTCCGTCGTGCCGTTCGGTCCTGCATACAAGAGCGGCGCCATTGGTGCTAACATCGGCCAAGTCAACACAAAAGCAGTATCGACACCGCAAAATCCATCTCATCGCGAGTCGCTTGGCGTCCTCCGGCCCACAATTCAAACCTCCGCCGAGCCACCGCCGAGCCTCCCAGAGATCCCCCACCCTTTTGTCCTTGTACTTATTCTGAGGGAGCACAACCTTTGAGTGACGATCGATTTTCTTCTATTTTACCTCTCGTTAGAGGCAAACCCATTCGCCTTCTCGCCGCGACCGTCTCCTGCCTTGTCTGCTTCAGCCCGGGTCTGCGTGCTACTTGAGACCTCGTGTTCGGCCGTCCCCTGGTCCGGACCCGTTTTATCTCACCCCGGAATCTCACCGAACTGTTCGCGGGGGACCGTGGACTTGGCTAGAATTTATCTGGTCGACCAATCCTTCTCAGGGAGAGCCCCCGACCTCTGTCCTGCCGATATGAGCAGCTCGCCAACCTACTCCTCTGAACTGTTGCTTGTTGGACGCACTGGCAACCGACGGCCCTGGATCCCCACCCCCTGAGCGAAACCACGGCGGCGGCGACGACGACGACGACGACGACGACGACGACGACGACATCTACAACGAAATCCATAACAATGGCAGCGACACACTCTCCGGAGTACTCGGACGACGAGTTCGACTTTGACGAGGAGTATTTTTCTCGTACTTACCAGCCACTCTCGAATCTTCCCACCCCTCCGGCCTCATCACGCGACTCATTGGCCGCCCAGAGCCCTCGGTTCCTCCTGGAAGATGGAGAGCTCCTTGACTCGGCCTTGCTAGGTTCGTCAGAATCTGCTCACTTTAGCGTCTCTCAATTTCTCTAACAAGCACTCTCATTGATAGGTCCGGCAGTCCATTTGGTCAATCTCGTCCCCCCGGCGGCGTCGCTAGCTGTACCATCGGTTCCGCTCGTCCACGAGATGCTCGTCCGCTCCGATCTGCCGCTGGATGCTATCGCCCTTGCCGTGTGCATTCTAGACTCGCTCAACTCCAAGTTCTCATTGAACTGGCGGCTGCTCTGCCCGTTGGCGCAGCGCGAGGCTACCAGCGAGCTCACGAAGCGTCACACGCTCCCGGCCAGCCCTGTGGCCGCCCAGCTCAACATCGACGCGGTCAACCCGGAGGTTATTGTGCTCGCAGCACTCATGATTTCGGCCAAATTCCTGGAGGATTGCCAAGAACCCACGCAGTACTACCGCTCGGCATGGGGTAAGAACATGTGGACGTGCGACCAAATTAACGTCACGGAAAGATGCATCATGGAGAGCTTGGGCTACCGGATCCTGCCGCTGTGGGATGCTGGGCTCATTGCCGATGCGCTCAGTGACATGCAGCGGGCCGGAAGGCAGGCTGTGCTTCCGCCGCAGCCGAGGACTGTGGAATCGCACAAGCGCTCCGCAAGCTCGGCCGACGCATTGTCGGGCCCAGCTCTCCCGCTAACACCGGCGGAAACGCCAGTGTTGGAGAGTGGAGCTGCCACCCGTCCCGTACGGGAAGATGCCAGAGCAGTGCTCAGCGGCGATGGGCCCGCCCCAGTTGCTTGCTCAGTGCTGCACCTGCCTCCACGCGTCAAGAGGAAGGTGTCCCCTGCGACTAGTTCAGAGGGCTGGCAAGTTTCTGAGTGGTGTTGAACCTGATGATGCCGCTTTGTGTTCTCATGGGGTTTTTATTTTATCGGTCGCCAACACATCGTCATGGATTGCCGGTTTTTGCATACATCATGCCAAGGTACTTGCATCGCGGTCGATGGAACGGAACGGATACTGGCACGGGCACGGACATGGGACACGAAATGCATTTTTTTCTACGGCGCGATAGGCGTTCTCGACGATAATTATACCACGGAAGGTCGGAGGACTTGTCGACCCGACATAATATGTTGATAATCTACCTTAGACACCTACCTAGTTATTGATCCATAATCTCATGTTGGACGCTTTTTCCATTCCATAAATTAATCGAAGTAGCTGCTCTTGCGCAATTGCGAGCGGTTTTGCAAAGATGTATTATCAGATCTCAACACTGCCTATGAACGGCCAACGTTTGAAATACATCATTCGTGTTGGCGCCTGCTGTGAGTTGTGTGCAAGAGCAAGCGGTCAGCTGTGCACGGGCCACATGTCTAACAAGGCGATAAGGACCTTGGATGCGCGTATCGGCCTGGACCCAAGCAATAAATCGCCTTGCCACATCCTTCTCTATGGCCACCTCCCGTTGATATTTATTTCCCTTTTGCGAATACTACCGAATTAGCGCAACTGGGATCGCGCATATACACACGATGAGAATTAGCTGATCGGCAAACAGCTTTATCCTTATTAGAGTCTCAACCTCGGCCGACCCAGGCCCATCCCTCTCCCACCCCGCCTATCCAACATGAGCGACCTCGACAGGTGAGTCTCGCGCCACCCGTCGACACCGAGATCTGAGATCTTGGATATCGGTTCTGACTCTCGTACTCCAGGGCAATCGCCCAACTACGAGCATGCCGGCCCATACCCGAAGCCGAAGTCCGCCAACTCTGCCACAAGGCGAGGGAGCTGCTTATTGAGGAGGGGAACGTCGTCACCGTCAACGCGCCAGTAACGGTATGTGCTCGCACTCTTGGAGGTCCGACGTAGTTATGTAGTCTGATTACATACTGCAGATATGCGGAGATATCCATGGCCAGTTCCATGATCTGATGGAGCTATTCCGCGTCGGCGGCGATGTTCCCGACACGAACTATCTCTTTATGGGTGCGTGAGCGAGTGACAACGTCTCCTTCCCCCATAAAACGCGCCCGTTGGCTAACACAGTCTCCTCTCCCCGCTCCACAGGCGACTTTGTCGACCGCGGCTTCTACTCGCTTGAATCCTTCCTCCTCCTCCTCTGCCTCAAGGTGCGGTATCCGGACCGCATGACGCTCATCCGCGGCAACCACGAGTCGCGCCAGATTACCACCGTCTACGGCTTCTACGACGAGTGCCTGCGCAAGTACGGCAGCGCTAACGTATGGCGCTACTGCTGTGACGTATTTGACTACCTCGCGCTGGGCGCCATCGTCCTCGGCGCCTCCAACACGCTACCGGCGAGCAGCGGACCCATATCGCCGCATTCCGGGGACGACGTCGAGATTGAGGTGCTTAATGCCCAGAGGGAGGTCATATCACAGTTTCTGAGGCAGAAGGAGAATAAAGGCGGGAAGAGTGTCAGTCCCAACGGGGGAATGAGCAATGGGGTAGCTGGGGACGGCGGCGGTGGCGGCGGCGGGAGCGGTAGCGGCAGCGAGCCGGCATCGGCCCCAACGAACACCGGCCCGCCGGGGTCTGGTGCGTCGGGATCAAGCGGCGGGTCGGTCGGCAACCCAGCGGGCGCTGTCCTCTGCGTGCATGGGGGCCTAAGCCCCTTAATCGACATGGTGGATAAGATCCGCCTGCTCGACCGCAAGCAGGAGGTGCCCCACGAGGGAGCCATGTGCGACCTGCTGTGGTCGGATCCGGACGAAATCGATGGCTGGGGTCTGTCGCCGCGCGGTGCGGGATTCCTGTTTGGAGCCGACATCGTCAAGGTGTTTAACCATCGCAATGACCTCAGCCTGATCGCGCGCGCGCACCAGCTCGTCATGGAAGGGTTCAAGGAGATGTTTGATGCCAGCATCGTCACGGTGTGGTCGGCGCCCAACTACTGTTACCGCTGCGGCAACGTGGCGGCGCTGCTCGAGCTGTCTGAGGACGAATCCGGGCTGGGCGTGCTGGCGCGCAGCAACGGGGAAGTGAACCGGAGCGACGGAGGCGCTGCGCCGCGCGGCGTGCTGATGGAGAACGATTTGATGGGCGGCAGGAGCGGGCCGGCGAGGAGATACCGCGTCTTCCAGGCGGCGCCGCAGGACTCGAGGGGAATGCCGGCTAAGAAACCGGTGGCTGACTACTTTTTGTAATGTCGGGTACACTCTATGACGGCGACGAGCAACGACAAAGAGCCCACGTTTGGTTCGGTTGGCTTGAACGATGCGGACCCAGCCGGCTACGCCAGATGGGGACAGGGCGGGACAGAGAAACCATTTTTTGTATTGTACATCATACATTACCATACCCCTAACCATGATTATACCGTCAACAAGCTCCCCCTTCCGCATCAAAGAAATCCCTCGGCCAATCACCCATTCTCCCCTCCCGTCCCTATACCCCCGAACCATCCCAACCCGCCGTCAGAATATCCATTTCCTGCTCCACCTGGCTCCTCCAAAACCCCCAGTACTCCCTGTCCACCGCAAACGCAGCATGCCGTTCCATCAACACGACCGCCCGCCCGACTTGTTGAGCTCGATACCCCGCAGCTGCCGCAGCCTGTCGTCGAGCCCGTCCAGCACCCACCCTTGCTCCTCTAGGAACTGGACCACCTGGAAGGCGAGGTCGTAGGCGGCCCGCAGCATCGCCCCCGCCACGAGGGCCACCGCCGACGCGTCCCCCTCCGCCTGGTAGCTGCTCACCGCCCGCCCGTCCACGCTGACCGTCACCGTCGACGTGCCTCGGCCCGTCATCGGCAAGATCGAGCTCTGCGATCGGTAGCTGTACTCTCGCGGCTGCTGGATCCGCATCCTGGTCACGGCCCCCGCGCCCCCCGCAGTGGGGGCCTTCAAGGCTTTGGTGATGGTGCTGCTGGAGGTGGGTGAAGGTGGGAATGTTGGGGTTGACCAAGCTGTGGGGGTTGTCATCTGTTGTTGTTGCGGGTCTTGCGGTGGTGTCCCCGAGGAGGGGCAAGATAGGCAAGGCGGGGAGGTGGTGTTTGAGGGTGTGAGCGAGGCTGGCGATGTTGCGAAGGTGGAGGAGGACAACGAGGACTTTGAGGATCGGAGGCGATTCGCAGGGGTCTGCTGCTGCTGGGGGTTTGGGGCGATGTTGGGCAGGGTTGGATGGAATGCCGGTCTTGAGGAGGGTGCAGACGTGATGTTCGGCGGCGACGTTGCTGTGTAGAGGACGCGGAGGGGCTTGTCGGTGATGTCGCTGCGGCGGAGGCGGATGAGGCCAAATCTGGGGTCCCTGAAAGCATCATTTTTGCTAATTATCAGTCGTCCATTCCCGTTCCCAGGCTATCAAGTCATGACCGCAGGTTTGGTAAGCCGCTGGAGGGTGATGCCGACAGTAGCATAGCGGACCTGGCAATCCGCTCCAAGCGCTCATCCAAAAAGGTTTGCGTGAAGATGCAATACAGGCGGAAGTTGGTGTTTTGTTTTCTGATGATGAGCTCGGGGATGGATTTTGAATCCGTTGCGCCATTGACATGTCGGATTGGTGATGGCTGCATTGGAGAATGTTCTTAAATTCCCGGGGTTTCTCTAACCTCTGGGTGGCATTTCCAGGCTTGCTGCTCAAACAAATGCGACTAGCGGCCTGGTTTCTGGACGTCGTGGCAACGGCCAAGGTGAAGTATACTTCTCCACTGCTATCTCCAACCCAATAATACCCAAGGAGACCTGGCAAGCTGCGACTTTGACTTCGACTGAGGCGCTGATACCGCCCAGCTCGGTTCGTCTCACCCGCTGCTCGAGTTTCTTGCGCGAGAAGGTTTTCTGGCTGACTCAGATCCGGTCACGAATTCTTATGCCCTACCCCAAAGGAAGGGTGGGTGGACCAACAGAGGAAGACGTAATAGTCGATAGCTCTAGAAATGCTAGGGATTATGCGTGGTGCATTAAACATTCAGCAAACGCCCACAAATATGACGGCGAGTAACAGGGTCTCTGATAGCCTTGAATTTGCCATGACGTACAGTACAAGATGATCTACACTGCTGAGTTTCCTAGGTACCAGAATCCCGAAAGCGGCAGCAAGCCAAATCGCCAAGGGGCCGTCCCGCTTAGAGTAGACCGGCGATCATCAGAGGATGCCTGGAGAACGGTTCACATCGACAGTCACTCTCGACTATCAGCATGTAATGTGGTTCATGCCAAATGAATCTCTACCAAAGCATAAATCCTGTTCGGAAACGTCCCAAACATTCGCCTTCCTAAACTCATCACTGAAAATACCTACAGCATGCAACACGGTTTCAAAAAATCAATTGCTCTTTGCCTCGGCCTCGACACCGGACATCAAGCCACCAAGGGCGAGAGAAGAGGCTTTGATTAGTCCCCTCTATCTATATTGAATCCGAAGGTGCACGTTCTGAATCTTTCTCCTCCCGTCATCACTCAGGACATCGTGCCACTCCAATCCGTGACGCCCAAAGTGGTCGCCATTGTCAAGTAACAGCTTAACAACGCCCATATGCCCTGCCATTGCGGCCCATACCAACGCTCCCGCGCCGTTGTAATCTGTTGTCTCCATATTAGCCCCCATGTCGAGAAGCAGCGCAACAATATCCTTATGCCCTTCTCTTGCGGCCCAAATCAACGGCGTACGTTCATCGCGAGATTTCCCCTCCACATTACACCCCTTGTCAAGTAGCAGCTTAACTATAGTACCATGTCCTTTTATCACAGCCCAAATTAACGGTGTGCGGTCATCATAGTCTGTCACCTGCAGAATCGCCCCCTTGTCAAGCAACAGCCTCACAATAGATTCCTGTCCCGCCCGCGCGGCCCACAGCAACGGTGTCATCTGCATTGTCGGTTCCCTACTCTCAATATCAATACCTCTTTCAAGTATCAGTTTGACGATGCGTTTTCGGCCCATTTCTGCCGCCCGGAACAGCGCCATCTTCCACTTCGCGTGGTTGGTTGCATCTATGGGTTGCCGCTGGAACAATTGAAGTTGTAGATGGTACAGCGTCGGCTCCTGCTGTGAGACGTGTCCGATGTGTTGCAGCCAGTGCGCACTTGCATAAGAGTAAAATTGGAACTGATTGACAGAAAATGGCTGTCTAAATTGTCCGTCGGCTTCCCAGAGGGCTTTCCCTACATCACACTCAGGCAGTTTCCGAGTCCTCAGAAGTCGCAGCGCGAGGCTCCGGACCATGCTCGGGTCCATCGAGTGGATGACCCTGAATGGTGCTTCCTGAGCCGCAATGTGTGGGGCCATATTGGTGGACATTTGGGTGTCGAAAATGGTATAGTTGAGGTAGGTAACGATGATGCACTCCATCGACTTTTCGGCCCTCTCCATCTTGAGAAACACATCATCCAAGAGGAACTGCCTGACGCTGTGGTGTGCTAGTCTAACAGTCGACACTTCTTCGTCAACTGTGAGAAGGCTTCCACAGCAGGCTAGCACTGAATATGCGTCGTTGAGAAGGCGCGCCGGGCTCCAGACCACGTCTCCCGGAACAACGCTCAAGGCTTCTCGGAGCTCCTCAATTGTTAACGGCCGATGAGCGACGGTGACGAGTTCAAATATCCGAGTCCGATAGTATTTGCTTCCTAACACTTCACATCTCCGGAGAATACGGGAAAACGTGGTTGGGAGATCTTTTGGGAGGCTGGCGAGGGCCTTGCGAATGGCTTCGTCCGTCTTCTCGGCACAGAGGGATCCGATTTGAAGCGTAACCCAGAGGAACATGCCCTGGGCACCCCGCAACAGGGCATCTCTTATCTCGAGGATTAACCGGGGGTCCCCTATCACAAGGCTTCTGGATTTTATGGACATCTCCAACTCCGCAGTGATAAAGCCCGCAATATCGGGATTGTCCACGGGCATTGTTATGGACCGGTGCTGGGCGAACCGCTCGGGGTTGAATCTCAAGACGTTGTCAGGCCCCGCTCTGGACGAAACGCAGAGGAGCAGGGAGAATGAGTCCTGGAGATTTCGGAGCCTTCGAATCAACGTCGACATCTCGCCATCATCACACTCATCCAATCCGTCCACGACACAGTATGCTCTGAACCCACGCGGAAGGGCGCGTCGGAGTAGTCTGACAATATCCCCGATATCTAGGTCCGATGCTGCTTTTTCAATGAAACCCTCCATCCCGGTGAGGTTTGCTGCTGAAAGGCTTAGCAGCTGCCGCGCCAGCGAGCCGATAACAGTGCGTGCTTTCAAGCTCTCAGAGATGTCGTGGCAGCAAAAGAAGTAGGCCACTGGAACGTCAGAGCCTTGAACGTGGAGATTGAGATCATCGACTATGTTAGCTAGCAGGACTGACTTTCCCGATCCTAGTATGCCTTTGCACAACAGCGTACACGAATCCGATTGGGATTTCCAGTCTCGGTATTCTGTGGCCTGGTGGAAAATAGTAGCAGTCCCGAGCTTTCGAACTTGTTTCCACGTCGTCTGATAGTCATACTGGGAGCAGGAATCAAGCAACCGAGCAAACTCCTCCAGTCTTCGACGGTTGAATCCAGACTCGGAATGCCTCAGTAATGATTTGAGAAGGGTGTTGTGCTCTTCTATGCGCTGGCACATCAGCAAAGTCACTTCCTCCTTGATCGAACATGCCCATCGCTCGAGCTCGGATGCGCAGTCCTTGATGTCAGGGTCGCTTGGTAGCGAAAAGAATTGTCCCCAAGCCGACTTCTTTGCCAGGCCTAACAGACGGTGACAAAGACGAACGACCACGATGAAGTACTCGGACAGATGCGACCGGAGCGTCTCGGATCGGGGATAGAGTAGCGCCATCTTTTCGTATCGTGGAGCTGAGCGGCCGACAGTCATGAAGAGCGTTGACAACTTTTCGAGGCACGAAGAGAAGTTGACAAGCGACTATACGGGAAGGTTAGTTGGACAGTGGGCAAAGTACACTGACCTAAATCGAAGAGACCAACAAGCAGGGTCATCCGGACTAGAGCCCAGACGCTAGAAGCAACTATATTCTGGGAGCTCCCAAGTATGATGTCTCCAAGCGCTGCAAATTGCTGGACCGCTTGCAATAAGCTTGTCAACCGAGGCCCAAAACAGCGCCGACCACCAAACCTGCCCGAGGCGGCCCGGTCAATCTCGGCTGTTAGCTGCATGACGCTGTGGATATTGGGAGGCGAGCTGCGCGACTGCGATTTGGATGTGGCGAACGCTGCCTTTTGTTCGGGGGCGAGATCGGCCTCGAAGAGCGAGACAGCTTCAGCCAGACGAATCTCGGCCTTCAAAGGGGCCGTTCTGGATAAAGCGAGAGACATGGCGCTGTGTTGGACCACAATACTCGATCTCTCCACAAGTCTAGCAATGTGCCTTGTCAGAGAGCTGTGGCTGGTCTCTTAAGTAGTGGCGAGTTCCTCGCCGGCATACACAGCAGCCGCCCTCGAAGCACATGCTAGACGTCGGGGAGGCAGCCCACCTCGACTGAGTAGGACCGGGTCGCTTGCGGGGACTGGAAGGGCAGATTAGATTAAGGGAGCAGGAAATAAATTAGTAAAGGCTGCGGATGAAATGAAAGAGAGAAAACCAGAAAGAACAGGGAAGTCGGATTCATACTCTCATTGGCTCCATATATTACTCCTTGTGTCCTTCAAATGCCCTTCATGTATGTTGCTCTCGCATTGATCACATACAACCATATGCGGTAGAAAATAATCACGGGATTCCATCCACTCTTCCTTAGTCAAGCTACTGACGGCCAACTAGTAGTTGGGTCAGTGAATTTGTGGTCTGTGGTGTTGTATGTTCTTTTTTTTTTTTCCTTCCTTTCCCTTCGGCCCTACAACTCTCATGTTCGGTCTAGGAGAAAACTGTCTCAGGCAGTTCACTATACTCCGTTTTTGGCAATTATAACATAGGATCAAGATACTCATTGAGGCATCTATCTGTGAAAAGGGTATTTGCGCGGATACCGAAATAGAAATGACAATCCAGTTTTATAATTCTATCGAGTATCTGTACTAGGAGCCTCGTAGATCAATCCTCTTTTAGGTCAGCGAACCACACCTGACATAAGTGGAACTCAACTCTCACCATGCACACCATGGCCGGTCCTGCGGGGACATGTCCAATATGCTGTCCGCCACCCGCTTCCTCATCTCCACTATATCTGTCGCGCTCATTCCTTATCAGTGCGTATCTCAGCTTGGCGTCGTCGTATATCTCGGTGAGCGGCGTCCACAGTTGGACTGCAACATTTCTGCGCTGTCTCGCGTGTGCACCAAGCACACTGTTCTGGGATAGACCCGCTATCAGGGAGGGTTGGGCGGTTAAACAACACGTTTTTTTTTTTTTTTTTTTTGGTTGCTTGACTGGGGGAGATGGGGTGGTTTCAGAGCTCATACACCAGCTCGAAACAACAGACAGGACAGCTGTTGTTTGTGAGCAGCTAACTGCGAAGACACGGCTTGCCAAACACATGCCCGCAAGGGAGTAGGCAGGAGTTTGGTGTCTTCGCTGCGTTCATGCTGGGCGGGAAGCAAGAGCTTGGACTCCATGCATATCGCGCAAACGATGATGTCGCGGGAGTGTAGCAGAAGCTGTATTTGGGGTCGGGAATGAAGCAGTCATGTTGCGCGGTCGTGTCAACTGTCATTTCGGGGCAATGGTGTTAGCTTATAATGGTGTTGGTTGGGAATACCGACTACTCGCGAGAGCCATGGAGGATTCGCCGTTAAGTGGCTTGTGTCAGCCAGTGATTGACTGACAAAGGGGTGTAGTTTGTGTTCAGCCATGACGAAATCTGTTCATCGTGGCAGGACCGCGGCAACACCGGCCCATGTCCCGCCGGATGCAATAAGGTCAACTGATGTCGGGAACAAGCGGCATCATGGATGCAACGGGGAGACGCCGTTTAGACAATGGCGATTTCCCGCTGTAGCGGGGGACCGGGCAGCGGATTCCATGCAGAAACATTGGATTCATGTACAATACAACTTAAAGCCCCGGTGAGCCAAGCAGGGCCACGTCACGGTGCCTATGCGCCCGCCTATTGTACCGCCTTCTCCTTTTGCCTCTGTTCGTGCTCGATGATCTGCTTGCTCCAACTGCCCAAGATAGTCAGCGACGTCACTCAGAACAGGACAACTGCACCCAACATACTATCTGCTCGGGTAGAAGCGATCGGGCTCCGGCATTTTGTGCCGGTGTTCACGCTCGGCGCTCAGCTTCCATGTTAGAGCTGTGAGGCCGAAGATGACGAGACCAAAGACAGCCGTGTTCGCCTTCCAGTTGGATGGCTGCGCGTACCAACCACCGGCCGGCGACCAGACGTGCTTGGGATATCTATCAGTCAGACGGTTAGAGGTCGAACTGCGGCATTCGGGTCGGGATGCGCGAAACTCACGGAATTTTGGGACCGCCGCCCTGCAAGACCTCCAATCAGCAAGCTGTAGAGCCAATTGAACTGGGAAAACATACCATTGTGATTTAGCTGGTGTGGAAGAGGCGCGGATTGCCTGGGTATCGATGTCGAACTTCGAATGTCGTCGGGCAAGCCAATCGCTGCGAAAATGGCGAATGGTTAATCCGTCGCGGCTGTCGGGAACGGAAGCTCAACCGGAATCCAACCTAGCTTGGGGAAGTTGCACTAGATCCAAGTGTTCTGGTGGGGCCTTAGTTGCTAACTCATAAATGCGCTAACGTACATTAAGTTAAGTTAGTTATTTGTATTACGTCAGCGGATTTTTTTCATGATCCCTGCACACTGGCCCAAGATGCTCGCATTGGAGAACTTTTTCCTCTCCGGACTGACGGCGACTTTGGGAGGAAAGATATCGACACGCGACCGGCAGAACACCACCTACCGCAGCGCCCGTCTTTTTCCACGACCGGGTCCCCGCACACCGCGAAACCTCCCCCGGGGCAATCGACCAAATTCGAGTCTCGGAACATCTCCCATGAAGAGGTTACGACTCGACAAATGGACGGGCCAATTGCTCGTAGCTCGCCGGGGAGCCTCGCCGGCCTCGACTCCCGTGGCCGCTCTCCGATGTACACCCGCTTCTAGATATGCCGTCGTTCGGCACCAGTCAACAGCCCCGGCACTCGCCGCCGAAAAGACTATCCCCGACGACTACGACGGAACAGACCACACGCGTTTCCCGCCCTTAGAGAAGCTCCCACCTCGATCAACGAGCCTCCCCTCCCCCCTCCCGGAGCGGGCACTGCAGTCACCGAAGCTGGCCGCCCTGCATGCCCGATTATCACTCTCTCACAAGCTCCCCCTCCAGACGCTGGCGCGCACGCTGGTCGACGCCTCGGCCGACAAGAACCTCCTATTCAACAATACAAACCTCGCCTTTGTCGGCCAGACCCTCATTAACTACCACGTCTCCGAGTGGCTGATGTGCCGGTACCCGCGTCTCCCCATGGACATTATGTACAGCGCCATGAAGGCATTCGCGGGACCCACCGCGCTGCACCAAGTAGCCCGGTCGTGGGGCATCGAGCATGCGGCCGCGCCAGGCGGTGAGGTGGACCCGGGCCTACTGCAGTTCTCGTTGCATGACGCTGGTGACGCCATCGTCGGCTTTGGATACAAGCGTGCCGAGGCCGAATATCTCGACAAGTTCAAGTTCCGGCGCGGCATCAACAGCCGCGTGGTGCTGGACGACGACTTTGGCGAGACAGTCCACAACAAGCTCTCCAATGAGGCGCTCGCCGCCCGTGCCGACACCGAGTACGGCAACCAGCTGACGCGGTCCCTGGCCGAGAAGGCCTTCGCCACGTGCGCGCGCGCCATCGTGGGCGCCGTGTACGCCCACAGCGGGCGGGAGACGGCCAAGGCCTTCGTGAAGGCCCACATCCTCTCGCGCACGCTCGACCTCTCCAAGCTCTTCAGCTTCAAGAAGCCCACAACTGAGCTCTCGCTCCTCTGCGCCCGCGAAGACTTTGAGCCGCCCGTCGCCCGCCTCCTCTCCGAGACGGGCCGGCTCTCGCGCACACCCGTCTTCGTCGTGGGCATCTACTCGGGCAACGACAAACTCGGCGAGGGCGCCGCGCCCTCGCTCGAGCAGGCCCGCTACAAGGCTGCCATGAACGCCCTCAAGAGCTGGTACTTGTACAGCCCCGGCGAGCACGTCCGCGTGCCGAGCGACATGCAGAGCGAGGACGCCAAGCCCTGGGAGCCGGCGTATATCGACATTGGCGAGATTGTTGGGCGGTAAAGGTGAGCTGGCAATCGTGTAAGGAGGGTATGCCTGCCTGGCAAGAGGTAATGACGCTTTGAGGACGGGAAGCGAAGGCGGCGAAGAACACCACCGCGTCTCCGGATGCTAGGTGGGGAGGGCATAGAATTTCTGCTTTCCACGTTTACCCAGGGCGGGGAAGAGCGGAACATTGTATTGTACCATTTTAGCACATCGCAACATCCATCTGTATCGGCAAAGACACTGCTTTGCCGGGCGGTTGGTCATGGGGGAATCTTAGAAACGAGACATGGAATGAGCCATCCAGCCGTGTCAGCGTAGCGGTGTATGTATAGTATTCTGCCATACTAGAAGAGGTCCTTGTAGGAAAAGAAAAACGTATGCGCATTTGGCTCACGGAGAGAGCGCTAGTGCTAATAATAAGTATTATCATCCCAAAACGCCATCTATTAAGGGCATCAGCTGCCACGGCGCTCAACTGAACTGATCCCCACCCTTCCCCAACCTCCGATTCCAGAACCGCTTCCACCTCTCATCCCTCTCCCTCTCTGCCTCCAGCCGCCGCCTCTTCCGCCTCTCGTATACGGCCCGCACCGTCGCCCGGATCCGCTCCCTCCCTTCGGCATAGTTGGCCCTCGCCAAGCCGACCACCTCGTCAATCTGCCGCGGCGTGTACACAAAGTTCCACGTGCTCAGGTAGTCGGTGACGGCCACGTCGACCCCAGGCGCAGCCTTCTCGTTGGCCAGGAAGGGGAGGTAGACCACCGTGATGCCCGCGTCGGGCTCCATCAGCCGCCACGACGATGTGTCGTCCACGGGCGGAGGGGGCGGGTGGTCCGAGGAGCGCTCCTGCGTCGTGCCGACCCAGACGGTGCAATACCCCAGTTCGGTGGTGGCTTTTGTCTGTTTCTGGGCTTCGCGTTGGGATTCTTCTTGGCTGCGTACGTCGGTTTCGGCTCCTGCTCGACCGTCGATCCTTTTAGGCTCGGGCTGCTGTTTGGTCATGGAGGGAGTGGTGGGGTGTCTAGTGGCTTGCTCGTTTTTAGCTTTGGCGATTTTGGCTTCTGCCTCGGCGGCGGAGAGGGCTTGAGCCTCATCGAGTTCTGCGGCGGCTGTGGAAGGGGGCTTGGAAGGTTTTGGCCAGCCGATGCCTACTGGCCAGCCCTTGACGCCGCGCTGGCGGGCATATCCCTCGACTACGGAGAGCCAATTGTCGGTTTTAATGTCGGCGGAGGCGTCAAAGGTCACGATAATGTCCACGTCGCGGCCTGGGCGGAGGAGCGGGTAGATGGGCAGATTGTTGGACATGCCGGCGTCCATGAGTTGGATGTATTGGTTATCATAGACTCCCTGCGGGACTGCTTCGGGGAGCTTGCCATACATGCCGTGGACAAAGTTGGGGATGGTAGCGGGCTCGATGGGATGGACCATGCTGAGATCTTTGTTACGCCCCCATATTAACTCGTCGAGTGCGTGGAGGCCGGTAATGCTCTGGATGATGGGCCTGACCTCGCGGTAGTAATGGCTTAAGGTGGCACAGAATGCACTGCCCCAGATGCCCAGGAGCAAGGGTATGCGGAGCTCGGGAAGACGTAGCCCTGATTCTGCTGGCACATCTAAGCCATTCTTGAACTTGCGACCCAGCGCCCATGTGGGAATGCCAGCCGAGAACTCCTCACAGAAGAACTCGTAGGGTGTGATCTCAAACCACTGGAACCATGCCTCTCTCTTGGCCCTATCCTTGGCCTCCTCCGAAATAGAACCCGGGCCTCCAAAGTCCGGAGAGTCGACCTCGGGAATCTCATGCCGCACAGCAGTATATATGGGCAGAGGGTTTTGCCCGTATCTAATGAATTCTCGCTGGTTCGACAGTTTGAAGTCCTTCTCGTTGACTCCAAGCTCGCCTCTCGGGACCAATAATCTTGCCGCCAGGAGGATTCCGTAGATGTCGACGAGGCCAAACTCTGCGTTGGGGTCGCCCTTGAGCTTCTCTACTAGCCCGCTCAACAGGTACTTGTTCGTCGGTGACGACATCAGCGAAGTGAATGCAACTGGTGGATATGCGATGTGGGTACCCAGGCGAGCTTTAAGGTGATCAATGCCGCATCGAAAATTGCCTCCAGTCACCGAGGAGTAGTAGAGTGTCTGAAGCCAGCAGGAGCCGCTCACGCCCGATAAATAGGTTGTGCAGTCGAAAAGGCCATCTTCCGTTGTTGCCAGAAAGGACCCGGTTCCCGCGACGAGTGCCCTCAAGCCGCCTCCGGAACCACACATGGCGATGGTAGGGACGTCATCCGGATGGATCTCCCCCTCCGTAAGCCCCAGGTATCTAGCCAGCGCGGGTATGATGGCCCTCTTCCTGCGCTCTAGGAACGTCTTCTCGTCATCACAGAGGTCGTTCGACACGCGGACCTTTGCCGAGTATTCAATCTCGGGATGGGTGTACGGATCATGTGCCTCCTGCCAGATCTCAGCAGCCAGCGACTCAGGAGCCATGCTCAACTCGCGCTGCAACTTCCTGATATAGCCGGGAATGTGCTTTGCCCACTCGGGCACGATATAGTCGACAACCATGTCCGAGAGACCGTCCGTGGACGGCACAATCGAGATTCCATCGAAGTTTTGGGCGAATCTGGTCCAGGCGCTCTCATCGTCTTTACAGTCGGTCTCATCATCATCACGGGCTGCTGACTGCGCATTCCCGGGCGCTATTTTCGCCTTGGCATCGGTGAGCTGGAATGCATCAGCCGGGTAGAGCCACAACGCAAACAAGCCGCTGATGGCCATCACGGCCATCACTTTAGATAGGCGCACTTTAGAATCCTGCCGCGAGGTGAGGAAGCAGTGCCGCAAGGGCGGGCGGAGGTACGAAGACGCCAAACCATTGCTCGTGATTCGCGGTCTTGTCCTTCCCGTAAGGACGCTGATGTTTCGTTGAGAGCACGATACAAACCTCGCGCGGTCGAGGCTTGTTATGCTCCTCATGTGCAGTCTCATGGCGACGGAGAGGCTGCGCAGCAGACGGCGTAGAGTGATTTGACTAGGATTGGCGTTCCATCACGGTCTTGCTCGTAGCGCATCTCTTCGCCGCCTGCATGACTGTTGGGGCAATGTCGCTAGCTGTTTCCTTCTACTACAGAGACTCAATTCGGTTGTTGCGTGGCTGGAAGAGTCGATGCGATTCCACGTTGATTGCCTTGGTCAGGAATCATGGGTTACATCATCGGCCGGCAAGCAAAGCTGCATTCGGAACAAGGGTTCCGCCTGGGTCTGGCCCGACAGGGCCTTGCACATGATTTACCGCCCCTTGATTGCATCCGGACTGGTGGTCCATGAATTCATATCCATTCTCACCAGTTCGACCTGCTGCTGCCGCTATACAGTACGTCTGTGGAAGTCCAACTGGCCTATATTAGACCGGCTGAAGGAGAACGGGTGGTCCTTTGGACGGGAGATTCGTGTCTCGGACGATCAGTCTACGAGTTTCGGATGCAAAATACCGGTCCAAGGAAGCAGCACCGGCCAATCAGCCAAACACCACGCTGCGAGGGGGCTCGCACCCTCTCGTGCTTGCGCATCTCTACTACGGCTATTGGTCGCACACGAGGCCAATGCGTGGCTGCCACATCAAAAATGGGTGGTAGTGGTGGCACCGAGCCGCTGCACGACAGCATCCAGGAACCTCGTGCGCATCGGTAATTTGGGCTGGGTGGGAAGCGAAGGGAACAAGCGAAAGGCGTTTAAGAGTTGCCAAGCCTTCGCGCCCTGAGTGCGGGTCTCATTGTGGCTTCATTTCGATCGACTTCGTCAAGCACACATGGCTGCATGTCACACCAAATCCAGTCGCGGCCCCCGAGAAAAAAAAAAAAAATAATAACAAGCAATGGAAAACGTGGGGCGGTCCCTCTCGTGCTGGCTGCCCCGGCGTTGAGTCGAAACAGCCTCTCCAATGAAGCCCCGGATACAAACCGACTACATTGAAACGGGCATTGGGCAGGGCTGCAGACCTGGGGCGCAGGGTCCTTCGAGCCTCATCGACGAGACATCAACGGCCCATGGCTGCCGGGTGAGGAATGAAGCTCTGGCCGCAAAGTGCGTAGCGTAACCCGGGGTGCAGAGCGTACTGTTGAAGAATGCTGGCCTACCTTAGCGTAGAGACGGACATTCGCCGGCACCAGCAGTTCTGGATGGTGCTGTTGGTGACGAAATAGCCCAACTTACACGGTGGAGCAAGGTTGATGACGGCCGGGGTCCAACCGTCCTGAAAATGGGTCAATTTAGCTACTGATCGAGGTAGATGCGAGCCTGGAAAGTTCTATTCCGATCTAGCGCTCCTTTCGTAAATCCACGCAGCGAGAGGATGCAAATCGCCGACCACGACCAATCTCGCAGCGTGCTTTTTCTGCGTCGTGGTGGTCGAGCACATGAGCACCCTGGCATCCTCAGGCCGAGATATTGCTCCTCTGGTCTGGGGACCAGCACCCATTGGCAAGTTCCCAGCGAATCACAGGCCCAAAGCATCACCCTGGTCCCGTTCATTTAACCCATCCTGAGCAACCCCCCCTGGCCCTGGACCTCACCCCAGCATCGGTGCCCAGCACGACGACCCCCTTTTGCTCCAGCGAGACGAGCAAACGGGTAATCTCCCTGCCTGTCGCACCCTAAATTTTTCCCTTTGACGACCGCGACACGTTCACACTTCGCATCCTCACTTTGACATTTCGTACTTCTTAACACTCTTTTTCTCGCCGTATTCCTACGCGATCAAGCGTTACCTTCCAGAACCACCCGCCAATTCTCTTTCCCTAACTCACGCCCTGTAGCGCCAGCGAAACGCGCGACTACACCGAGGCTCTCCGTTGACCTGGTATGTGATGAATTTCTACGGCGCAGGCCATCCGTCGCCGTCATCGGCCGTTGCAGAACCGACCGAGCCCTTCGCGGTTGCCAACACTTGTCAATTCTTGTCTGCGTCGGGCCTGGCGAGCAATCATGTGCTCGATCGTCATTGCGACCTCGAGCACAAGCGATCGATAGCTCCTGGCGCAGCAACGGCGCTCCCTTAGTCTCCCTTCGGTTCGCACCATCGGGTTGCACGTGGAAAACTCGAGGAAAAGAAACATATTCTAACTGACATTTTCTTCTTCCCCATACAGATTTGTACCTTCCCACTCTTTTCTAATCCCAGTCACGACTGATCCATCGTCGCGGCTCCTTTTACAATGGGTAAGCTCTTGCTTTTTGTCTACCTCCGAGGTGCTCGTGTTTGGGTTTGGGGAGCGCACAATGCAGGAGCAAATCGCACTGGAAAACCGAAAAGGCCACTCCTTTCCCAGCTCCGAATCGTCCGAGATACGAGGTCCCCGCTCGCCCTTCATTCTGGTATTCTTCCTACCAGGATCATATGATTTGTCTTCCGACATCACCTGCTCCCTTCGCTTCCGTTTGCCGTTTCTTGGGAATATTTCTTGAGGATCATCGTACGCGTTGAATACGCTTTGTACACTCTCATCAGGATGAACTTCAACATGGCGCGACATGGCCCTAAGTCTCCCATCCCAAGAGCGTGCAGTTGGAGAGTCAGGGTGGAGGCACACGCCCCGGCAGCCCCGGGATCCGGACCAGTAGCCTGCCTTCCGGTCGAGACGACGAGAAGACGGGGACGCTCAGCCGCCACTACCGGAGCCCGTTGAATACCGGGGCACCGCCGAAGCTCCTTACGGCCGCCCCCCTCTCCCATGATGAGCTGTATCCCAAAAACGCCGAGCCCGTCCCCCTCCGAAAGCACCCATCAGAAACGCCACTTGACAGTTAGGCTCCGAGTACCCCCGAACAGGATCTTTTTCTCATTATCAATAGCCGGGCATCTTTTGGACCAGGATGATGCTAACTCATCTCTTTCCTGCAGCTGCAAACGGTATTCCTACCACTTCCCCTCTCCCTCCCCTGGCGCCTCTAGCGCCCCTTGGCAAGCCTTCGACACCTGTATCGGAGGATTCTCGAGGAGTTCCTTCTGACTTCGTGGCCGCAGCTCCCCCAGCTACGAGTGACAACAGAAACATTGTCCGTAGGAAGCTGACGGGCTACGTTGGCTTCGCCAATCTCCCTAACCAATGGCACCGCAAGAGCGTCCGGAAAGGCTTCAACTTCAATGTGATGGTTGTTGGTGCGTATTCGGTCTTGAATGTCATCAAACTAGATCTGACAGTTTCCTGCAGGTGAATCCGGCCTCGGAAAGTCTACCCTGGTCAACACTCTCTTCAACACTTCTTTGTACCCGCCCAAGGAGCGCAAGGGCCCAAGCCTGGACATCATTCCAAAGACCGTCACCATCCAGTCCATCAGCGCCGACATCGAGGAGGCAGGCGTGCGGCTGCGGCTGACAGTTGTTGACACACCCGGCTTTGGCGACTTTGTGAACAATGACGAGTCTTGGCGGCCGATTGTCGACAATATTGAACAGCGCTTCGATGCTTACCTGGATGCTGAGAACAAGGTCAACCGCATGAACATTGTCGACAACCGCATCCACGCATGCGTCTTCTTCATCCAGCCGACCGGCCACTCGCTGAAGCCTCTGGACATTGAGGTCATGAAGCGGTTGCACACCAAGGTCAACCTGATCCCGGTCATTGCCAAGGCTGATACCCTAACCGATGAGGAGATCGCCGCCTTCAAGGCCAGAGTAGGTTCTCGAGCGGGTTTAGTTTTGGGGACAGATGTTAACGACGTGCTTCTAGATCCTTGCAGATATCAAGTTCCACAAGGTGCAGATCTTCGAGGGTCCTCGCTACGAGCTCGATGACGAGGAGACGATTGCCGAGAACAATGAGATCATGTCCAAGGTCCCGTTCGCCGTTGTCGGTGCTAACAACGAGGTGACCAACGCCGATGGGCGCAAGGTCCGCGGCCGTCGCTATCCTTGGGGTGTGATCGAGGTGGACAACGAGGAGCATTGCGACTTCGTCAAGCTGCGCCAGATGCTCATCCGTACCCACATGGAAGAGCTCAAGGAGCACACCAACAACATTCTCTATGAGAACTACCGGACGGACAAGCTGATTGGTATGGGCGTCTCCCAAGACCCGAGCGTCTTCAAGGAGGTCAACCCTGCCGTCAAGCAAGAAGAAGAGCGTGCCCTCCACGAACAGAAGCTTGCCAAGATGGAAGCCGAGATGAAGATGGTCTTCCAACAAAAGGTGGCCGAGAAGGAGTCCAAGCTGAAGCAGAGCGAGGAGGAGCTGTACGCCCGCCACCGGGAAATGAAGGAGCAGCTAGAGCGGCAACGGCTGGAGCTCGAAGAGAAGAAGTCGAGGGTGGAGAGCGGGCGGCCATTGGAGAAGGAGCCCAAGAGGAAGGGTTTCTCCCTCCGATAATCTCGTCGCTCTTCACCACCTCTCGCCTTCTTTACTTCTACGACCCATCTCAGTACCATGATGCCCAACCGATACCAGCTCGCCGCGTCTTTTCTTTTGCCTCTTTGTTGTTTCATATTGTCTCCCTTATTAATCACACCCCTCTAATACTCATGGGAAGGACTGCCCCTGAAGGGGTGCTTCGGAAGCGCTACGCTCCCAGAAAAAAAAGGTCTAGACGGCTTCCGGTAGACCGGAGTTTTCATGGTCGGGGGCTGGGGTTCCGGCTGGCTGTTCCTGAAATTACTGCGCAGATATAATTGGCTTGGTTGGGGGGTGCCTGGAACCATATCTCCATGACCCGAGCACGATTTGAGCAGAACTATGATCATTTCGGCTTGGAAGGGCAATGACCGGGGGCGTTGCGAGATCGGAAACTGCGATAGGATTCTATGATACGGCTAGAGACGTCACACGAGCCTGATTCGACCCCGGTTCACGACATTCCCTGGTTCGCACCAGAAAATCTTACGACGTTTACTTTAACCTCACTCGGACCTTCCTCTCCAACCACCCGGCCAAGTCTTTGGGGACGATGCGTTTCGAGGCTCGGGGAATCCAAGAAGGAGCACCATCTCGGGAAAGCGGGGGCCGAGGCCAGATGGCAGCTGTGCGGGAATAGGACAAAGGAAGATTGCTCGGACGAAGGCGCTACGGCGGGTTATCCGCCAATATTTCATGACCAATTGCGAGGGTCGGTTCAGAAGGCGGCATCTTTTTCCTTACCATACCCCCAACTTCTACTTCCTGTCTTTCATTGTTTGCGGCCTTCCCGTTCGGAGCGGTTAAACTCTGTATTACACACTCGGCTGTCGCCATACCCCCTTTTTATCTTTTTCTTCTCTCTATGCTTTACACTCTATCACCCAACTACATGCTTCGCCTTGTTTTTCCGTTTTTTTGTGGTTTAGCTTCGTGTCTGTGTCTGCAATAAAAGGATCTGTCTTTTTCTCTGAAGTTGTGACACAGTCCCCTGCGTGTGGAACGGTGCGTAGATATGTATTTCCCGGTAAAGGCGTGGTTACCCGTGGACGTCGAACAGGCTGGGGTGTGTCGTTTGAACCAGTCTGCTCTGTTGACATCCTGGGCCCGATGATGCAGTGAGACTCCCGATCGTGTACCGAGACATCAGCATCCCAACTATGAACCAGGAGTTGCCAGCAGCCAGGCAAAGCCCAGTTAAAACAGTTCGATGTCAGAATTTTATCAATTGCTGGCTCGTGCAGTCAACTCGTGAGCAATGGCACCATACTGTACAACTACACCTAGTATACAAAGCAGCATGACTTGCCCGACTTGGGTATACACACCCTGGCAGGTTCTGGCAGGTAGTAGGGAGGTGTCGTGACTGCTGGCACGACGGTAATGTTTACATTTCGTACATGAACCAAGTCTTCATGCTCTTCCCCGGGTTGAGGTATTCCCCTCACGCGGGGCCCGAGTCTTCTATATGAGACGGCCTTCACTCCTCCACACCACCATTCCGGCCCGTCTCGTCTATCTCTATTGCGATGCATTACCATCCTCTGTTGCGCCGCTCAACTCCTCCTCAGATACCAGTTAAACGCCAGCTGCGAGACCTTGGACGAGAAGGGCGTGGGCACCTCGGAGATGCCGGGGCGCGCGACCGGGTGACGGAGGTAGACGGCGGCGCAGATCTTTTGATTGACCTCGAGGTAGCGGGGGATGAAGGCGAAGGGGGACATCCAGTCGCGGGGCTCCCAGGGGGTGAGGTAGGGCTTGGACAAGTCATAAGGGTTGTCGTCGGTGGCGGCGGCGGAGGAAGCGCCGGCATTGGCTTCGTCGCGGAGCGCCTTCCGGATCGCGTTCTGCTGCGAGCGCCCTAACCGCAGCCAGCGCTTTGCTTTGTTATCCGCTGCCTCGGCTTCTTGCTGCTGCTTGCTCAGCTGATCGAAGACGGCTTGCTGGACCTCCCCAATCTTCTTGTTCTCCCTCTCCGCGGGGGTAAGGCTGAGATACCGGAACATGGCTTGCATCTGCGACTTGACGCCCTGCGGAGGGATGGCCTGGCCAAGTACCGATTTCATCTCCCTGACCAGCTCTCGCAGATATTGCTTCTGCTTGGCCCGGAGCCGCGAGCCGCGCTTGTGCTGCCCGACGTCGTAGGCGACTTTCCTCAGCTCGGCAAAGAATTGAAGGTTCTGCTTCCGGATGGCTTCGTCGTCTAGCTCCTCTTCGGCAGCCTCGGCGGCTTCATCGGCTTCGGCGGCCTCGGCGGATGCTGCCTCGGCCTTGGCTTTGCTCATATCGGCCTTGTATAGGCGGAGTTTTGGAGCCTTACGTGGCTCTTTCGCACCCCTCTTCGGCTTACCCGTTGCTGTCATGACACGCTCAATGTCGACTTGGAACATGTCGCCTGGGTTGAGAAGATAACTAGGGTGCAACATCTAGGTTGGGAGAATTGTGTCAGAACTGTGTAAACCGTATCTCCCACGCGCGAGCGGAATATATCAGGAGTAGTGGTACCTTCTTCCCATTCACCGTCACGGCGCCATGAAGAACGAACTGGCGGGCCTGTCTCGCGCTGCTGGCAAAGAGGGCCCGGAAAATGGCAATATCGAGGCGGCGCTCCAAAGGTGCAAAGCTCATCTGCATGTAAGGGGTCGGCTGGTCCAGATTGCCCTTGTTCTTCATCCAGTTCTTGCTATCGTCTTGGCCGCTGCGGCCAGAACCGCGGCCCGCGGCCTGTTCGCTGCCGTCACGCCTGGCCATGTAGGCCGGATCCATGTTGACGGCGGAGAGGGGCCGACGGCTGAACATGCGCTCCCATTGGTACTCCTTGATGTGCTCGCCGTGGTAGCCGCGTGTCAGGGATTTGGCGATCCATTTCTGCTGGAAGAAGGTCTTGGCTATGAGGTTGGGCGTCCGCAGCTTCACAAGGTTGAACAGGTTGTACTTGTTCCATGTTTGGCGGACGCGCTAGAGAGAGCGAAAACGGGAATCAGCAACCGTCAGGGAGGCCAGAGAGCTTTTCTCGCTAGGACTCACCGGCCTCCTCAGGCCATGGAACCTCAGTAACCTGCGCTGCTTCATCGTGTCTGTTGTTTGGCGATGCGATGGCTACCCAATTGATGCGCCCCTGCCGTTATGGGAGACCGCCGGATTGCACACCAAGGACCCGGGCACCTGGATGGCAGCGTCGCTAACCCGCTATCAGCGGAAAAGATTTCCAGTGCACTCCCGACGCGCACACTCACGTGAGGCGCCAGGGTCCGAGAGCTTGAGCCACTGCTGCGAAACCTGGACTTTCCAGGCGGGTCCATGCTCCCCAGCCGGCTTGGCGACCCTGCAGCCGGGCGGTGACGAGCTGCAAGAAAAAAAAAAGTGCAATTGGAGCTGCTCAGTGTGGGGTAAGTTCTGCCGCCTTATTTTTTGCACGCGCTTGCCGATTGTCCTCCAAAGGCCGCGCCAATTGATAAGGCAAACTTTGAGAGTACAGTACAACAAGTAGTTAGCTCTTGTTATTGTCGCAATCGGTCTCGATTTTCTACATAATCCTGTTCTACATCTTCGCATGTAGAATCCCATTAATATTGTCCTATAAGATAGAAAAAAATTCAGATTCTTGCCTAAATCCTAGCTCAGCCTGGTGCATCCTGGTGACTCTACAAGTTAAACTCTGTCGCCGCTTGAGTCAACTACCCCACCAAATTTCGAGCAGCCCTGGGTCTTCTCCAAAACCACTCTCTGCCCTTTCCCTTCATCCCCTCTTGTTTCCCGCAGACCAACGCTTTCCCGTTTCATCAGACGCTGGACTGATATTTTCCGCTTGGCCGTCCCGAGACTCAATCACTTGACTTTTCCCCCCAGCGCATTTTCTCAACTATCCTGTCTGGCGCATCCGCTCTCGGTTCATCATGAGCGACGCAGCCGTCAAGGACCAAACCCAAGCGGCCCCAGCCGCCGGCGCCAGCGAGACTCAGGTCGCGCAAGAGAGCCCTGCTGCTGCCGAAACCACGGAGCAGAACGGCGAGAAGACGGAGGCTACGGCTCAGGCCCAGAACGGCGCCGACAACAAGACGGATGCTGCTCCCGAGGGGGGGCAAAATGGCGCCGACCAGAAAGCCGGCGGTATACTGAAGACGACGGGTCAGATCGATCGCCAGAACTTCAAAAAGAACAGGAAGTACGATCCCAGCACCCAGCCTGTGACTGATGACCCGGTCAAGATCCGCAATCAGGTATGCATCTCGAGGAGAATTGGCTGTCCCTCTGGGCGCCTCAGTTCTGACCGGCTCGCCTACAGGTTGAGTTTTACTTCAGCGACAGCAACCTGCCTGGCGACAAATTCATGTGGGAGAGCACCGGGGGCGAGGAGAACAAGCCCATCCCGCTCAAGACCATCTGCAACTTCAAGCGCATGCACAAATTCCAGCCTTACACCGCTGTCGTGGCCGCCCTTCGCGAGAGCGCTTTTCTCGAGGTGTCGGGCGAGGAGGGCCAGGAGGTCGTCAAGCGCAAGAAGGCGTATACCTCGTCCAACGATGCGCAGAAGGCAAAGCTGCACGCGAGCGTCTACGTAAAGGGGTTCGGCGACGAGGAGCCATCGACCCAGTTCGACATTGAGGCCTTCTTTGCTCCCTACGGCCCTGTTAACTTGGTGAAGCTCCGACGGACCGCCGAAGACTTCTTCAAGGGCTCCGTCTTTGTCGAGTTCGCCAGCGCAGAGCTCGCCGATGCCTTTGTGAAGCTCGATCCGGCCCCAACCTGGAAGGGTCATGAGCTGTTGATCATGAAGAAGCTTGACTACCTCGAGGAGAAGAATAGGCAAATCAAGGAAGGCCTGTTGGAACCCAGTAGCAGCCGGCAGAATTCCTTCTGGGAGGGCAAGGAAAAGGGGAGCCGCGGCGGGCGGGGCGGGGCGCGTGTACGTGGCCGGGGTCGCGATGGCAAGACTGATGACTGGAAGAAGAGACGCGAGGAGGATCAGAAGAACGGCTTCAAGAATGGACGGGGCCGGGGCAGGGGCAGGGGCGGCCGTGGTGGCAGGGGCGGCCGTGACAATAATAATAACAAGGGCCGCGAGGAGAAGAAGACCGAGGGGGTCAAGAAGAACACCAACGAGTATGTCCAGCTCCTCCCTCGCAGCTATGTTCTTGCTAACAGCCCATGCAGTGTTCAAATTCCCACCATCCAGTCCACTGCCGAGACTAACGGCAAGCGGGCTCGGGAAGATGACGGCGATTCCGCCCCTCCTTCGAAGAAGGTAGATGCCAAGCCGGAAGCCGTGGCAGCACAATAGGCCGGCATTTCGGGCCAAAACAAGGGCTGTTCTGCTTTTACATGTTCATGGTTGGGATCCGACTGAGCTGTAAATTATCGTTGGACGGCGTTTCGGCTGGTCTTTGCTTTAGATGGGACGGTCCGTTCAGGGGATCCACGTTGAACGGATACGATGGGCGTTCGTTTGGCGACTCGAAGAGCGGTATGTTGCCGGGTTCGGACGGGGTCAGACCATGTTCGACTTCAGTCTTGGAACTATGATAGCGCTGTGGGATGAACAAGGCGTCTTTGGGCAAAGGTGACGTCTCTTGCATTATAGTTCGCTGCCACCGCCTACGGATAAATTGCCTACTCCAGGAGACAATAATCGAATGGAACAGGATGATTAAACTGAAGGCCGTCAATCTGTTCTCCTAGCTTGCTGTGTAAAATCCCGCCCGCCTACATAGCACATGCTGTCACATTAGCCAAGTGTGTTTATATGCTCCGTTATGAACCTGCGCTAGTACATACGACCATACGCAGTAGAAAATACGGGATCCCGTCCGCTCTCCCTTAGTCAAGCTACTGACGGCCAGACTAGTAGTTGGGTCGGTGACGACCAGCGAATCCCTGGTGTTGTATGTTTTCTCTCTCATTTTTTCACTCCTGTTCCAACTTATCTTTGCCTTCCTTACAATATTTGCCATCTACAGTGGCCTTCTACGCGCGTCTAGCTCAGTCAATGGTTAAGGGCTGATCAACTCCATACGACGGCCACCCCTACTTTGGCACCTACTGAACGTTGTAGACTCGGCAAGTGAATGAGCACGCAGTGTGTCCAACTGCCGCAAGACATCTTAAGGCCCAATGAAAAGACCTTACTTGAGTAGCTAGCCCATGTGTATTAACACTAGTGTACGAGACGAAAGCAACATTCGCGTGACGCTAATCCCAGTCTTCCCACGACAAACCCGGGTAACCAACATGGCCCAAAACCAGCAGCACTATCAACAACACAATACCATACCGAGTGGTCAGAATGCTCTCAATGACATCACATGGATCCCAACCTATGGGTCATGATATCCTCCTTCCATCACTGTCACGGGCTGATAGGCATCTGATAGGCATCTGGCGCAGAACTGCCCAGGTCCTCTCTCCTCCAACCCTGCCCTTCAAACGGAGGGAGGCAGGAGAACCAGATACACTACTAATGCTAGACATTACAATACTACATATATGTTTGGGGACACATAGGTCCAAGTAACGGATTAGCTGAGTCCCTAGAAATCGGGAGACAAATAATTCATCGCACGGAATCTACGCCTGCCAATTATCCCCGGCAGAAAAGGGGCCCTTCAAGCCAACCCAGCAGATCGAGTCGTAATGCGATGTAACGCGAAGCAAACCTGTAGCCGAGACCTAACCTTGAACCTCAACCGCCCTGGCGTCACAATGGGTCTCTCAAGACTCTCTAGGTCTCTCTTCTCTACTCTCTATCCGACTGGGTTACTACTCCGCAGCAGGTCGTACATCACCTGCTCGTCGCCGCCCATGCTACTATACGTGTGGCTCGCCAGGTCCATGGAGCCATGGCTACCACCGCCGTTGGCGTGCACACGCGCGGTGTTGTGACTCGTGGCATGCCCGTGTCCGTGTCCGCGGGAAATGGAGCCGGCGGCAGCGGCGTTCGAGCTGTATCCCCCGGAAGAGGCCGTGTTGTTGGCTGCAAAGGCGCACCAGCCTTGATGGCTGGTGCTGGCGGTCACGGTGTGTGGCGGCTGCTGCTGCTGTTGCTGCTGTGTCATGTGTCCGCTGTAGCTTTGCTGCTGACGATGCTGTTGGGTTTTGGGGGTTTGACGGGATTGGTTGGGTGGTTGTCTTTGCTGCTGTTGCTGGGGATGCATGCTGGATGAACCCTTAGCTTGAGCGGATGGTTGATGGCGGACGTTGAACCCTTGTTGTGGCTGTGGCTGCTGGGGGTTCGAGGGCGCATTGTAGGATGAGATGCCTGCGGCCGCTTGGGCTGCGTTATAAACGCACGAGTCTTCAGCCTGCGAGGTAGAAGCGGCGGCACCCCACTGTATTGTGCTGGGAGCTGCCACTGAGGTTGAAGGGTAAGATGAGATCACGACCTGTGACGCCGGGGTAGATATCGTGGAGGAGACAGGGTTTGCGAGACTGGTGTTGTAATTGTCAAGAGATGAATGGGCGGAGGCTTGATTATCGGCATATGGCTGGTACGGGATACG
The DNA here is from genome assembly GCA_022530565.1 of Madurella mycetomatis. Taxonomy (NCBI): domain Eukaryota; kingdom Fungi; phylum Ascomycota; class Sordariomycetes; order Sordariales; genus Madurella; species Madurella mycetomatis. The sequence continues at coordinate 3,491,446 of JAJTVB010000003.1, read as the reverse complement.
ATCACTGAACGAATCCGGCTGGGCGTTCGCGGCACTCGGATACTGGTCGTAAGAGGTGTAGCCGTCCGCTGATATCGATGGTTGGGCCGCCGCCGCAGATTCATAACCCGAGCTCTCAGTAAGAGACTGGCTCTCTTGTGACTGGCCTGGTTGGACTGCAGCCATACCGTTCACCGGGGTATGGCTCTGGATCCGACTCTGCCGTGGCTTAACACGGGCGGGTGGAGCAGTAGCTTCAGACGGAGAAGCGCGCACCGGCTGCTTCGTCTGTGGAGTGGACTGGTTCACGGTCGCCCAGCTCGAAGTGCACTGTCGCAAATCATCATACGCCTGCGAAGCCGGTGCGGGCTTCTTAGTCCTTGATTGCCTCGGTGAACTTCCGGTTGCGGAGGTTGCCGCGGTAGGTTGGCCAGATGTAGACTGCCAACTATTTTGGGCATTCATGGCGGCACCGGTCGTTGTAGTGAGGTGGGAGGGTTGACTAGTCAGGAGACTGTGCCTTGACGCGGGGTGTGATGGTGAATTGCCTCGCTGAACTTGTTCAGCCGCTGCGGCGGCTTGCTCTGCGTACTCCGGATTGGCTCTGTTGGCTTCGGTCGGGTACGTATAGTCATGCAATGGGTCCTCGGGAGCCTCCGGGGCCGGGTGCGAGACATATTCTATCGGGGCTGATGGCATACTGGACTGGGGCAATTCCGAGGTTGGAGTCTCTCCAACCTGAGGGAACGTCAGCCCAGAAAAGTGCTGATAAATGCTGTGTGATTGCGTGACCGTGCTAGAAGGCGATGCAATTTGATGGGGAACTAAGTCCGAGATCGGCTCATTTACCGTCTCATTGACATGTCTGTAGAAGTGCTCGTGTGCTGGAGCATGGACTGGCTCATGAACCGGCTCGCCGACCGCCACAGTATGAACTCCTGGTGAATCCAGGTCCTCGGGTATTTCTTCCGGTATCTCTATTGCGGCGCTCTGTCCAGGAGCATCCTGCACTTCTGGCCGAACCCTGCTCTGCCTCAGTTTCGCAGGTGAGTAGACACATTGGTGCCCTTCCAACAGGTAACTCGAGCATAATGGTTTCTTTTCGTCACACTAGTACATGCTGTCAGCTTACAGTCCAGTCTCACCTGTACGGGAATCGCCCTACGAACCTTGCCCCTGAAATGGGCAACACGACAACTGTCGCATATACACTGCGAAGACGTTTCCTGCTTCTTCCCTGTAGCCTCGGCGCTCTGCGGTGCCTGCCCCACGTCCGACGTCTTCTTTCCCGGTTCCTTCGGTTCGGGTATTCCCACCGCCGGCACCGCCAACGCTGGAGTACTGTGCCTGTCAGGTGTGGCTTGACCAGAGTTCGCCCCGTCCTTGTTAGGATGAACGATGCGAAGCCGCCTAGCACCGTACTCGACTAACATGGCCAGCGAATCCTGCTGCAGTTCTGAGGACTGATTGGCGAATATGCTGAATTGCTCGGCTGAAAGTGTCTTGGGATCAATCCTTTTCTCGGTAAGCAGCTTGATCGCCAGAGCCCGCCGTCGTGCCGCCTCTCCTGGGGGGAGATTTAGGATCGAGTGGCTATGCACATCATCATAGATAGCTGCAGCAACCTCGGGGTCGGTGTTAACAAGGCCTTCTGGATAATTGCTTGAACCATGCGGGTGGGGGCCTCCGGTAGATTCGACCTGTGTATTGTAGAACTGCCGCGGTGATGCGGGACCCACTGGTAGAGCGCCCGGCATCTCCGGAGGCAGGACGCTGCCCTCGGGACCAGAGGGCCCGACAGAATCCTTCTTCTTGCGCCGTCTCTTCGGCTGTGAGCCTTCCCCATCTGCAATCCCATCTTCTCCGGTACGCTTCCTCAGCGTCTTGGGTTTTGGCTCCTTTGGTGGTTTGGGTTCCTTCAGTGTCTTTGCTAGTGTCTTGACGAGAGGCGCGACGGGCGGCGGCGCAAGAAGCTCGATCAACTGGGCGACCGTCTTATGCATCGGCATATGCTCATACTCGACGTTGATAGTCCTGGCCGACTTGACAAAGGCGACCTTGACAGATCCTCGGCAGTCAAAGGCCGGGCGAGCTTCAATATGCCCGTCAACAATCACAGACGCTCAAACGCTGGGATACAAACCTACCCATATGGGCCGGATCCTGCCCGCCTTTCTCGCTCCATTCCCCGATGAGGACCTTGGCACGAGTCTTGGAAGACTGACGGCTCCATGACTGCCATGAATCGTTGCAAATATAGGTGAAGGTCCAGCCTTGTTGGGCCCGCGACACCTGGTGCACAGTCCAGTTGCTCCCGTCCACTTCATTCAGCCCGTTTATTATGTGCCTAGTAATCGACGTCTGCAGCACTGGGTCGTCGAGGGGCTGGTTGATCAGGGCGTCGATCGCGTTGACTCTGCGCGTTGACTGCCCGCCATTCGCAACGGCGGACGCAGCGCTTGGCTGTGTACCGCCAAGTAGCGGGTCAATATTGGACGCGTTCTCGAGTGCCTCGTTTTCGGTTTCAGTGACCGGTACCTCGAAGATGGCGGTCGCGCGTAGCTCGAATGTGACCGAGATGTGTCCGACTCGCGTCTCCTTTACATGGTCGCTGAATAGGTTGCGTAGACGATCCTGGAGGTCGGCAATGGAGCCGCACGAGGGGTTCGGCTGGCCGGCCCCCAGCAACTCCATTGTCGGTCTTCTGGATCAGGAGCGACGGATGCGATCATCTGCGGTAGATGGGGAATGCTCATAATGTCGCTCGAGATTGATCTGGTGTTAGTTTATGATACCCACGATTTGCGCAAAGCTGCGCACGTCGCAAGCATCGCCGTTAGCAAAATCCTAATCTCGCTCCCCAGACGCGGATCGTTAATTAGCTCTACCGCGGTAAAACAGCCGATTAGATATCGCCGCGGCGTTGTGCATGTAGGATTTCTGCGGAGCCCGCCGTGGTGGGGTGCACTATAAACTTACCAGAAACCGTACGGTAATTAACCTATAATGCCTTTGCCCCAAACTTCCGATTTGGGATGATTTGAGAGGGCGAGGCGCAAACTACGTACTGCAATGGAAAGACATTGAATAGGTAGCCTGTAAAAGCAATGATATTCTAAAGCGCTCATTCTAAACCACCCGGAAACTCCGTTGGATCGTCTCCACACGATACCCTTGAATCACGCACACCGACGAGTACAGATCGGCCTCGTTAAGCATTCTCCTCGATCCACTGCTCCAACTTCTCCAGCAGTTCAGTCTTCTTACCCACGGCACTCAGTCCCTTACTCACCAACACCTCCTTCAGCTCCGCAACCGTCATCTTCTTGAGTGTATCCTGCTCGAGAGCTAACTTGAGCTGCGCATTATTCATCTGGGCCCCAGCCTTCTTCGCCGCCGCGGGCTTGGCGCGTTTTACCGGCCGGCCGCCATCATCATCTTCCGCCTCCCGCTTCACCGCTCTACTCTTCATGAGATCTTTCGCCTTAGCTGCTACTGCTTCCTTCCACTCAGCCAAATAACCCCCTACTCTCTTATCAATCTGCCTGTACTTAGGGATGGTCGCGTCGTCCAAGCTCTCCGGGACGTCCTCGTCGAGCGCCATGGCCTGCAGGATCTTGTAATGCCATTGTAGTGAAGGGTTGGGGTACTTGAGAGGGTTATACATGGCCTTTGGGAGCTGGAGGTTCTGCACGATCATCCGCATCTTGTCCGTGAGCTCGTCGGCGCGCTTTAGCGGCGCCGTCAGATCCACGTTTCTGACGTCGTCAGCAAAGGGCAGCGGGTGTAGCCAAAGGCCGGACGGAAGGTATGGTGTCTCTGCAGCCTCATCGTCCGGATTTCTAGAAGGGACGATGGCCACCATGACGGGGTTTGCATTCTCCCGGGCGACGAACCAGGCGATTCCGACTTTGTCGTCCTTGAGCAGCTTTTGCCACAGAGCAGAAAACACACGGGTAGAGCCGACAAAGTGCTCCTCGCTTGGGAAGATGAAGATGGATTTCTTCACCGACGCCCACATGGGTAGCATCGAGCGCGGTTTGAACCCAATGACGCGAATGACCTTGCCGCCCATGTTCTTCAGGGACGTTGCTTCCTCGGGCTTGAAGTAGATATACTCGCCCCCGAATTTGTACGCCTTCTTCACCTCCGCCTTGTCGACCGTCCTCGTGGTTGAGTCGACTTTGACTGTCTCGGACTGCGCGAGCTGGGCTTGCTCTCCGCCAAGCCAGACATAACAGGTGCGTGCTGGTTGTTGCCGATGAAGAGGCATGTAGCCCTTCACCGATATTGTGAGGCCCGGTCCAAGCTCAAAATGGAGATTTGAAAAGTACGCTCGCTTCGGCGTCTGTTTAGAGTTGATGTTGGATATCAACGAGTTCAGGAGCGTTAAGCCGTCGCCGGAACTCGAGGTTTTGACATGGTCTGGCGTGCCCACTTCGGCGGCCGGGTTGCGATATATGATGTCCTGGCCAGGTTAGTGTGGATGTGATACGCCAGTTGGTCCGACCTACGTCGTAGAATTTTGATACGTCGAACGTCTTCCCTCCGTGACTGATGGGGAAGAGCTCGATGACAACGCCAAGATCATAGAGATCCTTAGCGCGTACCGCCGCCGACGACTTTGCGCTTTTGTCCTTGGTATGGGGACTATCATTATCCGTGACGATGAACAACCGCCGAGATCCGAAGTTTGCCGCATTCGTGGTAAAAACTTGATTGGCGCAGAAGAGGACGCTGGCCATGGACGCGGGCTCCTTCGCCGGGACGAGGACCTCGTCAGGATCTTCCCCTTCTTCCACCAATGCCTTCAATTTCTTTACATCTTCAGCAGCAGGCACGTCTAGATCGGTGAAGAGGTAGCAGTGGGGGTAACCGGTTCCGCTACGCCCAGCAGCTTCGTCACGGAACTTTGACTTTTCCGTACCAAACAGAAGAATCCCCATCATATCCTTCGGCTGTGCGATGATGCGCTGCTGCATGAACTGATAGGCACATTTCAGGGCGGCTGCAATGGCCGAGTCCCTGTCTGCCTTCTTCTGGCCGGTGGAGGGCGGCTGTTGGAGCATCGACGTGCTAACATCAATTGCAAACAGAACCGCATCTTTTTGGGTTTTGTAGTCCTGGCGATCCGTCAGCGATAGTCTGGAGGGTCGCATCGAGAAAGCTAACAGCCTCATCCAGCTCCTCGTCGCCCTCGTCCGCCTCCGGACGTCGGTCTTCATCGCCTCCCCACGCCATTGTTCAGAAATTTCCGTCTTTAGGCCTCAATTGATGTATGAGATGGTAGCACTCGGATGCAACGATGCTGCCGGAGGAAAATGGATGAGCCTTAAAAGACGAAGGACGACGCATCGGGTTCAATTGTGACGCGACCGGCTTCCAGGCTGACGCGCCTGCCTAACGCCAGAACATGTGACGACATAGAGATGTGAAAGGAAATCAATGGATTCTGATTGGCCTAAATTCTCCGCCGGATCTGCAACGTCATGTCGGACCGCCAAGATGGGAAAAAGTTAGTCGGCGCCCTTCCGCTTCCGCCGGGGACAAACCGGTGGAGAGATCTGGCCATTGGCACTCTTCCAGTTTTGCCACACTCTGATAAAACATCGGCGGCTCGTCGCTGACCCCAGATTCACAGGCGGCCAATTCTGTTTGCAGTTTCCCGCATTGCTCTGCCGCATCCCATTGTATCCGGAGGAGCGGGGTTCTTTTTCCTTGTTGACTTTGTGCAACACCCAGGGGCCGTGGGTCTCCGTCTAGTCTCCGACATGGCCTTCCGACTCCCCCCCGCGGCGATGCGGCCCCTCCGGACCGGAAGCATCGCGAGGCCTTCCCCACAGCAAGTGCGATGGCTGGCAACACCAGTACACCCGGTAACCCAGGATGCGACGTCCTCACGCGGCCCTACCGCTATGGTCTTCCTCAACATGGGTGGTCCTTCGACAACCGATGAAGTGGGCGACTTTCTCAGCAGATTATTCGTTCGTGTAGCCCATCTCCCCCTGGCTGGAGCTGTTGTTAACACCACATCGCAGTCAGATGGTGATCTGATCCCGCTCGGCCGGCTCCAGAGCTACATCGGCCCGCTCCTCTCCAAACGGCGCACCCCCAAGATCCAGAAGCAGTACGAAGCCATCGGCGGCGGTTCGCCCATCCGCAAGTGGTCCGAGTACCAATGCGCCGAGATGTGCAAGATCCTCGACAAGATTTCGCCCGAGACAGCGCCGCATAAGCCCTACGTCGCTTTCCGCTACGCCAACCCGCTCACAGAGAACATGTACCGGCAGTTGCTGGAGGACGGGTTCGGCAACGGCCGCGGAGGCCGTGCGGTCGCCTTCACCCAGTACCCGCAGTACTCATGCTCGACGACGGGGAGCAGTCTGAACGAGCTGTGGAAGTGGCGGCAGAGGCTAGAGGGCAAAGCGGAGCCGCTGGCCGACGGCAGCGACGGAACCATCAAGTGGAGCGTCATCGACCGGTGGCCGGCCCACTCCGGTCTGGTTGAAGCATTTGCGCAGAACATTGAGGCAAAGCTGGCCGAGTACCCCGAGGAGAGGAGGGACCGCGTTGTGCTGCTCTTTTCGGCACACAGCTTACCAATGTCCGTGGTAAATAGGGGCACGTTCTCACTCACCTTTGCTAGGCTGAGACCACCGTGCTAACACATCTACAGGCGACCCCTACCCCGCCGAGGTGGCCGCCACAGTTCACGCTGTGATGCAGCGGTTGGGACATAAAAACCCGTGGCGACTCTGCTGGCAATCCCAGGTCGGCCCTCAGCCCTGGCTGGGCCCGCAGACCCAAACGTCAGTGGAGGAGTACATTGCCAAGGGCCAGAGGGATCTGGTGCTGATCCCTATTGCGTTCACCTCTGACCACATCGAGACTCTGTTCGAGCTGGACGAGGAGGTTATCGGCGGTTCGGGGCACGCCGACACGGTCAAGCGTGTTGAGAGCTTGAACGGAAACCCCGTCTTCATCAATGCGCTTGCTGACCTGGCCAAGACGCACTTGAGCAGTGGCATTGCTTGCTCGGTGCAGATGGGTCTGAGGTGTCCAGGTTGCAAGAGCGAGAGGTGTGCCGAGTCCAAGAAGTTCTTCGCGAAGCAGCAGGTATGAGCGGCTGCCGTGCCGAGTGTGTATGTACAATATGACGGTTCACAAGATGGCGGCATGCGTTGCTTTGGTTAGCCTCCTGGGGTTAATAGATTGCCGAGGCAGTGTAAACATACCACAGGTACCGCGGTTTCCTATACTCAGGTTTCTTTATCGGCTTCAAACGGATTATTAAACACAGGCCGTCGAAAATCCGCAGCTGCCCCGACAAGATAGGTCCGATTCCGCCGAGGTCCGTTGCGCACGGCGTGGAGCTACGTCCAAGCCAGCCGTACGCTCACAGTCTCACAGCCTCACAGCCTCACAGCCTCCTTCTGCGGGCACTACTGCCGGTAACTCTGATATGATTTCAGCATCAACATCCCCGGAGGAGCCCTGGTAGGATCCGGAACTGTAGCCCTAGCGGCAACGGTATTTGGGGTCATTGCTGCTGCTCGAGCCACCGGAGCTTAGCGCGCCAACACAAGTCACAAAGCGCGATTATGTCATGGGGCTCAGAGATTGGTTTGTATCGATCCCAACGAAACCATTGTTCCATTTGGGGAAGGTTACGCTTTGTCTGTTTTGCTCATCATGTGGTTGGGGGGTGTCAGATTGATCAAGAAGACATCTCGGACTTTCTGCGTACCCTCCGAACAACGGGAATGATCCCTAAGCTGCTAGCGGCTCATGAGAGGACTACCACTCAATCTCCCACGCAGAAGGTCATCTTGAAACGACACGGACGAGTTTCTCCATACAATACCCCACATATACGCAGATGAAGATATCATCCTCCTCTACGACAGCTTCCCAAGCGCTGAGTCGGGATCACAGCCCAAGAGTGCGACATCGCACTAGCATCTGTCCCCGATAATGCCTTCTCTCTCCGATGTGGGTACCTGAGTTTCCTATCCGTCTCAGTGACGATGGGAAAGCCAAGTGCAAGCACTGGTGTTTCGATGGCCCCTCTTCCATATGGGTAGTATGATGCCCGATCGCTGTACAGATTAGGGACTTTCCCGCCCATTATCAGCCAATATTTACTGTTTCATTCCTCCTATTCGCAACGTAGGGTGTAATGCTGTTAAGAGACCACCTTGCGTATACACCGACTACTGCATGGGTAGGCATCAGATATCTGGATCCGGTTGTCGATATGGTATCATCGGGTGGTGCCATTTATGGTTCCCTTGTCCAACTAGGCGCGAGCGGGCCTGCCGCCATTGGGTAGGCGTGTAAATGCGAAGAGTGTCTAGCTCGGGTTTTAATACTGCGTTCGGTGTTCAGATGCAAAGCTGACGAAACCTCCCTCATCCCGCTCATTGCGACGTGGTTCGGCCCCCCCACTCTTCGCTTCGGATAACGCGGAGCATTTACGAAACGGCGGAAGGATCTGAACCAAGTTCATATTGGGCAAGCTCGGAGACTTTTGAGCGGTCGAACGTGGGCCCGATCTCATAGTTACTCCGTGCAAGGTTTAATAAGCGTCCGTCTCCGCTAGGCCAGCGGGTAGGAGGGGAGGACAGCTCTTAAATACATACCCCTTTATTTACGTGTGCAAAGTAGAATGCTTGTTATGAGGGGATTCCCTGTCACTGGGACAAAATTGTCTTTGAAGTAAGTACCTGCCGCGCTGGAAACCTCACTCGTGGGGCTCTGCGGGTGGACGCAGGAGCCCTGCAACTCAGTTCAGTCCTTCAACTCCCCTACTATAGTAAATAGATTTAACAGACTTCCACACTTTTATTGCACTTCCCACGGCCTCTGCCGAGCTCCTGCACGCGTGACAGTACCTGACCTGGAAGAGGTTTTTCTATCACAATGTTGCTGCTACCAGCTGCTACTAGCATCGCCCAGAATTAACAATACCTATTACAGTGAGGTTACCGTAATTCCTAAGATAGCTAGCTCCCAACGTTTCACTCTTGTCCTTGCCAATTTAATCTCAATACCCCCATTTCCCTTCGCTGGTATTAGGTAGGTATACCTATGGCACTGGGGTTCTAGAGAATGAACCTAATGAATAGTCGAGATTGTCCTGGGCGGATTAATAGTTGTATGACCTGCTGGCCGTGAATATCTGTTGTTCGGCGACAGGGCACCATACATCACTCCCCCAAGACCAGACTGGTCATGTATAATCCCTCGCGATCGTCTGCCTCGGAACCTCAAGCCAACGATGCCACTCGGGCCCAAGCTCCCCCAGGACCATCTCCAGCACATATCTCCCCGCATCGCCTACCTGCCACATCTCCCTTCCATAATGCAACAGCAACGCATAATGCCCCAACAACAACAACGCCTCGGGCCTCTTCGCCGACAACAGCCTCCCAAACTCGACCGAGGCTAGCATGGTCCACAAGAAAATCATCTGAAACCGGTACGTCACGTCCCTCTCCGTCTCCGCCACCGCATCAAACCCGACCTGCAGATGCCGTATCGCCCGACGACACGCCTCCCTCTCCTCCCACGACATCCCAGCTGCGCCTTCGACCACCTCCCTCAGACCGTCACAATCCCGGCCCGCCGGTGGCCGCGACGTGAACGACGCGCTGGCCCTGATCGTCGGCCCCACCTCGGTCGCCATCAGCAACGGCCACGCGGCCGCGGCGACCGCGTACACCCCGCGGTGCATCTCCATACACTGGACGTAGCGGTGCAGGAACGAATCCAACCCCTCGCCGCCGTCGCCGTCCCCGCCCAGCGATCCCCTGGCCAGCAGCGTGTCGGCGAACAGGTGGTGGCCCAGCACAGAGGAGAAGAGCAGCACGGCGACGCAGTTGGTGCGGTCGACGGCGGCCTTGTCCCCACCCTGCAGGGCGGTGGCGTTGAAGAGGCTCACGGCGCGCGTCTGCAGCGACACGGCCAGGTGGAGGTGCTCGTCGCGGCGGCGCCGCTGCGAGGGCGTCGCCTCCGGCGGCGTGAGGGCCGCCAGGTGCCGCGCCGAGAAGGCGAGCAGCGCGTGCAGCAGGTACGGGTGCGCAAAGGCCGTCTGCAGGGCGAAGGAGGTCGAGGTCGTGTAGTCGCCTATGTGGTGAGAGAGGTTGAACATGGACTTGCTGGCTGGGGCCGGTGGGGGGTTGGTTAGGTGGAGGAGGAGAGCGAGGTGGTGGGTGTTCAGGGGGGCGTCGAGCGGAGATTCAGGGGGTGGATTTGGAGAAGGGGGCAGGGTGAGCGGGGTTGGAGAGGGGGAAGTGGACGACGACGCTGGTGTGGAGGCTGATTTGGCGAGTTGGGAGGTGAAGCTGCACGCGATGTTGGAGTTGGCGCAGAGACGGCAAATGGGGCGGCTCTCGTCACACTGCTTGGCGTCAGTCTCGGAATGGTAAAAGGAGCCGAGTGAAGTACCTTGACGTGGCGCCGTTTACTGTCAACATCAGCGGCTGGCGTGAATTCAGGGGTTTAAAGGGACACGCACCATTGCAGACAGCCTGTCCGGGACTTCTTGTGGCTACGACGAATCATTTTTGATCATCACTATCCGGTGAAGCGGATATGAAGCTGAGATGTGTCGGGTTGTACTGCGCCGGGAAGAGCCGGACACGCGTGTGTAGCAATCTCGTAGCCAAAGTTCTACTGGCTACCATAAGAGCCCATCTTGAGTCCTGCAGTTCCTGGATATATCTTTTGAGTATGGGCTTGGCAGGGCTGGCATGCGTCATCTCCCACCGAGCTGGTTGGGTGCCGCACGGGTTCCCGAACACGCGTGTTCGGCTTATTCCGTCTTAGACCCCATTGGCCAGAGCCAGATGGCATTGTCCTTCAGCTGCAGATCTGAGGAACACCTAGGAATGGCACGATGGGTTGAACCCGGTCTCGGAGATTTGGGATTCGTCAAGGATGGCAAGTTACAATGCGATGGAATCTCGAGCCTTGGGCTTGGCGGAGATGGACGAGATTCAAAACGAAGCGTTGAACCGGCGCTCATCAATGGAACTTGAGCCTTGACTCACCATCGGACTTTCCAAACGACATTTGCTACCATTGTTCTCCTCTGCGAAGCCGAGTCTTCTCTACCCTTTCCAAGATGGCGGACGGGGAGCCAGGTGCGGTCTCCCAACACTCCCGGTCTCGCGTTGCTAACAATGTCCAGTCCTTGGAAGTCTATACGTCTACGCTCCCAACCAGATCGCGCCCGTATTCTTCGCCGTCGCTTTTGGCTGCTCAGCAATCGGCCACATCTGGCAATGCTAGTATGTCTCCGTGCTATCACCTTCCTCGCGTGTACTCGCTCAACCGCCCATAGCCGCTACAAAGTTTTTCGCCTCATCGGCCTCCATCCTCTCTGTGCCGTACTCTTCACCGCCGGATACGCCCTTAGAGAATACGGGGCATTCAACTACCTCTTCTCGATGCAGAACCTCCTCGTCTTCATCTTCAGCCAGGTTTTTATCTTTGTCTGCCCGTTCGTCCAACCTCCCGCAAACTGGCCCCGACGCAGCTAACCAACCCTCGGTCCAGCCCTCTCCTGGAACTCGCAAACTACCACGTACTCGGTCGCATCTTCTACTACGTCCCCTTCCTCACCCCCCTCCCACCCGGCGCCGTCCTCCGCACCTTTGGCGGGCTGATGGCTGTCGTCGAAGCCCTTAACGCAGTCGGGGTAGCCTTGGCCGCGAACCCATCCTCGCAGCCGTCTCAACAAGTCTTGGGCAAGAACCTCACCATCGCGGCGGTGGCGATCCAGGTTGCCGTCATCGCCAGCTTCTTCGCCCTCGCCGGCGTGTTCCACTTCCGCATCGCCAAGGCCGGGATCCGCGCACGCGCCGTGGCGGTCCCCCTCCGGACTCTCCACGTGAGCATGGCGCTCATCTTTGTCCGTTGCGTCTACCGTCTGGTGGAGCACACTGGCCACACCGAAGTCAGGCTAAGGGACATGGATGCCCTACGGAGACTGACCCCGCTGCTGCGATACGAGTGGTTCTTTTACGTCTTCGAGGCGTCGCTAATGCTGATCAACTCGGCCATCTGGAACGTCTGGAATCCGGGGCGGTATTTGCCGAGGAGCCATCAGACGCACTTGGCCGAGGACGGGACCGAGGTGCATGGCGAGGACAAGCTCGACGAACGCCCGCTGTTAAAGAAGGCCGGAAATGTGCTGACGTTTGGGATCCTATGGCGGAGAAAGGACAGCCGTGAGTTTCGGGAGCTGAGCGAGTACCCCGGGAGTCGGGCTCGAGGCGCAGCAATCCATCGTGGCGGGACAGCGATTGGATAGTTGAGACGTCGTTTCCGATACCTGGCGCCGAGAATAATGATTCGAGACGGTTGCAGGTCGGAAAAAGCCGAGAATACTAGAGTGCATGTACAGTAACTACAGATAAAGACAAGCCGATGATAGACTTTACAGCGAGATGACCCGTGGAATTCCGGGTACTGCACCGAGTTATGCGCTATGCACAAAACGGGAAGAATTGGGAAGCATTGATAAGCAGAGCTCACCAAGGTCTTGGCAGATGCAAAATAAGGTACAAGTGCGGACCGGACTTGGCAGGCTTGCAGGTTGACAGGGCAGTGCGACGTAAGCACTCGGTGCCGAGGAAGGTACTCGTTATAAATCAACATTTTGGGCCGTGTTCCTCTTCCTATCTACAACGTCATCCTCCCTTTTATCTTTGTCCGTCTCTCCCTATCTCTCTCTCACAGTGTCGCTTGGCCCGGCGCTCCATCACACGTGGCTTCTCTCGCGCCGCGGGGAGGGCTTCATTACAGACTCCAGCGTCTCGTCTGTTCCTGGCGCACTGCTGGTCTCGGACTTAAGGCTTGGCTTCAGGTCCAGTTCGGCGATCCCCAGCCGGGCACATGTCGTAATACCGTCCTAATTGACGTCTGGTTTCACACATCTGCTTTCCCGTCTTTTGCTTCTCTATAACATCTCCGCCCAAGTCTTCCGGAAATCGAGTAGAAACAGGCTGGGTTGAGGCCTGTGGCACCGCAGCGTGGAATATGGCGGCGACCAAGTGGGACGGCTCTGATTCGCCGTCGGGGCTCACGGCAAGGGCTGGAAGCTCCCAGGCCCGCCCGTTCGTGGCCGGTCTGTCTGGCGACGAGAGCGGGGCGAGCGCCGACGATGCTACGGAAACTGCCCGCCTGCTGGGTGCGGGCACACGCAGCGACGAGCATCACGACGGAAGAGAGCGGTGGGAGGCATCTGAGGATTTTGAGGGTCTGCCGTGGTGGAAGAGGCCGTCGGTATGCTGCATGGTGACGCGCAGCGCGATGCTGCAGGTACCCGCAAACAACTAATCTGGAGTAGGTCGGCTTCCTGTTGGTTCCGTATGCACTCTTCACTCTCGCCTTTGGCGGCTCAGTCGTCCCAAAGTTGAACCTGTAGGCCGTTCCCCCATCGCTCTAGGGCCTGGGTCGCCTGCTAATACCTCGCCAGGATCATTGACCTCGTCTGCAAACATTACTTTGCTGACCGGTCCGCGGCGGACCCCAACTTTACCTTCACGCCCGTTCTGCCTGGCGGTGATAACCGGCAGTGCCTCATCCCGGACGTGCAGAAGAAGGTGGCCACCTTCTCCATGACCATCAATGTCCTCACCGGCATGCTGAGCTCACTCACGGCGCCCAAGCTCGGCGCGCTCTCGGATCGGTATGGCCGCAAACGCATGATGGTCGTTTGCGCGATTGGCGGAATCGCCGCCGAAATCATCACAATTCTGGCCGGCCAGTTTCCCGACACGGTCAACTACCAATGGATGCTTCTCGGCTCCCTCCTCGACGGCCTTACCGGCTCGTTCGCCGCCGGCAATGTCCTAAGCCACGCGTACACGAGCGACTGCACTCCGCCCTCGAAGCGGGCCGTTTCCATCGGCTACCTACACTCGTGTCTGTTCACGGGCCTGGCGTTTGGGCCCCTGCTGGCCGGCTACTTGGTCAAGTGGACAGGCTCGTTGCTGTCCATCTTTTACATCCTGCTCGGCTGCCACATATTTTTCGCCCTCTTTATGCTGTTCATCACTCCGGAGTCGCTGTCTAGGAAACGACAGCTCATCGCGCGCGAAAAGTATGCCGCCCAACAGGCAGCCGCTGCGGCCGCGCCGGATTGGGCTAGCCCCATTATTTCGGGGATTCCGTTTACGAATCAGGTGGGCGACGTGGTGCACTCGATTAGGACCGCGAACCCTCTCGCGCCTCTCTCTATTCTTTTCCCCACCGGGCCCGGCACCAGACGCCTCCAGCGGAACCTGCTCATCCTGGCGTTCATGGATATGGTGATCCTCGGCGCTGCCATGAGCGCCGGCACCGTCGTCGTCTTGTACTCCGAATACATGTTTGGATGGGGCAACTTTGAGAGCTCCAAGTTCATCTCGGTGGTGTCCATGGCGCGCGTCGTCATCCTGCTGGGCTTCTTCCCCATCGTCAACTATTTCTTCCGGACGCGGCGGGCAGCCAGGGCGAGGAATCCGGAGGCGCCCTTGGTCGAGAAGAATGCTGGGGCCGACGAGCTCGACATCTGGGTCCTTCGGTTCGCGCTGCTCTCGGATGTCGTCGGCTTCGTAGGGTACATTTTTGTGCGCTCCGACGTGCTCTTCGTCGTCTGCGCCATGATAACCGCCTTTGGCGGGCTCGGCTCGGCCACGATCCAGGCAGCTCTGAGCAAGCATGTGCCTGCCGAGCGTGTCGGACAGCTCCTGGGAGCGATCGGGCTGCTCCACTCGCTGGCGCGCATCTTTGCGCCCATCCTGTTCAATGGGCTGTATGCAGCTACGGTCGGGACCTTCCCGCAGGCGTTTTTTGTCCTGCTGGCCGCCCTGTTCGGGTTGGCACTGGCCTCGGCCTTCTTTGTGTCACCTCATGGTAAGCTCGACGTTTGCCCCCGACTCGCCACCTAGTTGCTAACAGGTTAATAGTCTTCATGCGCAGTGATGGTGAGCCGGCTCCCCCAAGGTCGGATGGCCTGCGTCGTGATGTACTCGAAGACGATGAGCTTCTGCCAAGGTTGTCGTAACTCCTGTATAGATGGTCTAAATAATTCGTCGTGGTATACAAGTAGAATACATTGTACTGTATGCGTAAGCGAGATGCTCGGCTCTGGGATTAGGAGGCGGTCCCCTGCCGGGCGGCAACTGCCATCGCATGATTACTGCATTTGATTGCACAGAGTACAATTATACAGCATGAATAGTCTATTCTCTAGTCGTACGATTTCATATACCGCGTCAAGAGCCTTGGGTTAAATGCAAAGTTTGAGTGAGCAACGGGGTGTGGGCGTGAATGAGCCGAAGTGAGATGAGGGCCGATCTTCGGCCTGTGCTGGCCGCCACCGTTAGAGAGGCTCTTGCAACAAAAGCGCCTGGAATCGCTCAAAACCCGGGTGAAAAACTACTAAACAAAGCGCGGATACAGCTGCACTTTGATGAGCATGATTGCGACGAGAAGACCGTGGACTCGGATTCTTGGCACATTTTCCCCAACATCTTTCGCGCAGCCAGGAAAACTGCAACCAGCAGCGAGAATGACGAGCTCTTCGGATGCTGGTCAACCGCCAGCCCAGCACGGGAATCAACAACGATCACCAAAGCAGACTATCTACTTTGGGCCATTCGACGTCACAAGCCAAGTGGGAATCCCAACGATATCCCTATCTCCCCCTCCCTTCCCAATCCCGCGTAATCCAATCGGATCCCGATACTGACAAGGGACCGAAAAACAGGTCTTCCTCACCACCCGCCACTCCTTCGCCCTCGTCAACCTCAAGCCCCTCCTGCCCGGCCACGTCCTGGTCTGCCCCTTGGTCCCGCACCGCCGCCTGACGGACCTCTCGGCGGGGGAGCTGACCGACCTGATGGTTGCCGTGCAGCGGGTGCAGCGCATGCTGGCCAGGCAGTTCTTCAGTATCTCCCCGCCGTCCCCCAGCAGCCCCTCTTTCCCCTTCCCCGCCAACCAACCCCAACCCCAATCCCAGTCTCAATCTCAATCTCAGGCGGCGGCGCCCGAACAGGGCTCCTTCAACATCGCGCTGCAGGACGGGCCCGAGGCCGGGCAGACGGTGCCGCACGTGCACGTGCACGTGATCCCGCGCATCCGCGGGTCGACGGCCAAGCCGGCCGAGACCCCGTCGGACGCGCTGTACGAACGCATGGCTGACGAGGACGGCAACGTCGGCGGCGCGCTGTGGGACCTCGCCGCGTCTGCTTCCTCGGCCCCCACGACGGCCGTGATGGGGGAGCGGCCGAGGCCCGGGGGTAGTTTCCCCAGCATTGAGGACGCGAGTCGGATCGGGAGGAGCATGGCCGAGATGGAGGAGGAGGCGGCCGGGTACAGACGACTGTTAGAGATGATGGGGCGGGAGGATGGGTTGAAGGGGTGATCGTTTGTGAGAAAAGAGGGCGTTGGACTTTGGGAAGGTGGTCAGGGGCATAGATAGATAGACAAGCGGTGGGTCGATGTCACGGCTGGAATGGCTAACGCGTATATACACCTGTGGAGGCTGGTTGCAGGTGTGGATGTACAATTATAGTAGTCGGAAGAAGAAAACAATGGAACCGTCTTCTTTTCGGACCCTCCGAGTTTCCCGCCCTTCCCCACATGTTGGTCAATCCCTAAATGATGCATGCATTCCCTAATCCCAAACGCCTTAACCCACACCTGTCTCACACGCCTCGCCATGGTGCGCTGCAAGTACTAGTACTGTTAAAACGTCTAGTCCAACCCCGGTAAGTGGTCTAGGTTTCCCATGGAACCCAGCGAGTCGAAGCCGTTTTGAGGATCCATCCCGCTTCCCCTAAGCCCCCGGAATAGAAACATGGAGGCGTCGCCCATGCCGGTCGGGCTCGTGCTGGTCTGTCCTGCGCTCGACTGCGGGTTCGCGCCAGAGCCGAGGCCCCACGCCTCAAAGTTCTGCTGCCAGTTCACACCGTCCTTGAGGTACCACTCCTGGCCGTCGATCTCGTAGACTGAATTAGAGCTGAATTGGCGCGCCGCCGCACGAGATGATGTGGCAGCCCCCATTCCATTGTGGACAGGGGCAAAGGCCTGGCTGTAGCTGGGCACCGCCCGCGTCACAGCCGGCACTGCCCAACCGTTCATCGTCGAGATGGTCTCGCCCATCGGCATGGACGTGGGCGTGCTGGGCTGCGCCATTCGTTTCGGCAGCTGGCTCTGCACGTTTTGCAGATTTTGCGGTACCCCGGGCATGGCTAGCGTGCTGAGCATTTCCGACGACATGGTCGATGTGGGAATGTCGAGGGACATTGGCTGAGCAGCCGGATTATTGTACTGATTCGACGGGCTGTATTGACCCTGCTTGATGGTGGATGGCGAGCGTGACAGCGACGGAGGCGACTGCGTAATCGAGGAAGCCGATCTCGTTGGCGACGGGACGTCCGAGGTGCTGACTGTCCCGTACTTTTCGTCGGTCCGCTGGAGCACG
Source organism: Madurella mycetomatis (assembly GCA_022530565.1). Taxonomy (NCBI): domain Eukaryota; kingdom Fungi; phylum Ascomycota; class Sordariomycetes; order Sordariales; genus Madurella; species Madurella mycetomatis. The sequence continues at coordinate 3,473,985 of JAJTVB010000003.1, read as the reverse complement.
AGAGCGGCCTCTTCCGGCAACTCCACCTTCCACTTCCGTGCCAATACGCTCAGGATGCTCAGCGTCCTCCGCGCGCACAGCCAATCCTCGGCGATCTCCTCCAGGTGCTTGATGCCGTGGATAATGTCCCGCCTAGCGGTCTTCTCCGGCAGGTTGAGCATGTGGATCGTGCAGGCAGAGTGTACCATGTACACCGCGATGTTGCAGATCTGTCTCAAGTCGTACAGCTTCTTGTACAGGCGCATGAGCTTCGAGATGGCTCCTGCGTTGGCGGTGCAGATCCGCCGAGGGGAGACGTGCGCCGGCAGCGGAGAGGCTGCCGGAGTGTATTTGAGGAATGGCCTGAACAGGTGGATATACTGCAGGTGGTAGAACATGCTGCGATCAGATCAGTACAACCGGGCTTACTACCTCGGCCAGCTATCGGGCCATGAAGACCTACTGCATCAAGATGACGTTTGGCAACTGCCCGTCTTTCGGCTCAAACTCGGCTGGCAGTTCTCTCTTCCAACCCTCCAGCCGCCGATGGAGTTCGCTAAGCTTCTTAAGCTCAACCGACTTGCCACTCGACCGCCCGATGTGGTTGGGGTGATAAAAGAATAGCAGCAGATCGCTGCTGATCTCGCAGAGATTTGTCAACTGCAAGCCGATCGCCCTCGTCCGGGAGGGCTGCTTGGACGACTGGTCAAAGCCGCCGTCGGTATATGGGGACCACGACTCGGAATCTTCGTCGGGGAAGACGTCGTACTTGGGAACGTTGTAGGTGTTCTTGGGAAGCTGCGGGAGACGTCCGAGGTAGTTGGACCAGGCCTTGTCAAACACAAAGCAACCCCAGAAGGTTATCCGGCGGGCGTCGATTTCTTTTTCGTCGAGTGAGTCCCTGTCCTTTGCGATCCCTCCGATATCGAGATTGAGGCCGATGTCCTGGGCCATGCGGAAGCTCATGCCGCTGTACACCCATCCCTTGGCTTCGCGGCCGCACCCGGCTTCGCGAACCGACATGAGGGCCAGCGCCTGCACCGTAGTGAGCCTGGGCCTCTCGTACTCGTCGTTCTCGACAATCAGCCGCTTCGCCTCGGCGAAGAAGTGGTCGCCCTTGGTCCTGCTGTCTCCGGGGACGGCAAAGGCACCGGGCACACTGGTGAAGTGGCAGCCGAGGGCCAGCATGGCGTTGACCAGCAGGGACGAGCAGTAGACGGTGGACCTGGGCTGGCCCCGTGGCTTCCCCTTGATGAAGTCGCGGTAAAAGAGAGTCTTGGAGAGGGTGGTGAAATAGGGGTAGTGCCAATTGAAGTATAGGTTGATCAAGTGGACGATTAGCTGCTTGTCCTTGGTGACCGAGGTCCAGCTGGCAGTCGGGTCCTCGCTGGCGAGGGAGCTGTCGGACTCGGGCTCGTCCGGGAGGCTGTTCGGATCGCCCAGGTAGATCAGATGAGAGGTGCCGCCGATGAAGCGGACGGAGCCATTCTCGAGGCGGAGCTCGCCCATCTTGCGAGCGAGGTCCCTCTCGCCCTCGACGGGCAGGTTGGCGGCATACTCGGCGTCCCCGGGGCTGGTGTCGTCGTCGCCCTCCCCATCCTCGGCGTAGTCGTTTTTGAGGATGGACTCGGCGACGTTGTCGAGGCTGTCACAGGTGCGGATCTTCTTGACGATGGCCGGCACGTCCTCCTCGGCGGCGTTCAGGATAGCCTCAATCAGGATCTGGAGCGTCTGGCTCCGGGCCTTCATGCTATCAGTCTTTTCGCGATACACGCCTTTGCGGCGGTGGTCCGAGTTGGGATCGTAGACACACTCGGTGCCGTAGACGCTGGCGCAGGCGGCGCAACTCGGGAGGGCGCCGTCGCACTTTGACTTTCTCTTCCGGCAGGCGATGCAGGCGGTGCTGACGCACCTGCGCTTCTGGTTGGCGTGATCGGCGCCGCGCCGGGCCTTCTTCTTCGACGGCGGCAGCGACGGATCGGCGAGCCCGGCGTCGTAGCCGCCGTCGTCCTGATCGCCCGGCTGGATCGGAACGGGCGACACGCCCTGGCCAGCCATTGCGGCAAGCGGTGGAGACGACACGAGGCAGCTCAGCTTCGGGGCGTAATCTGCGGGACCCGGCGATGCCCGGGGCTGTGGGGAAATCGGCGAAGGGTTCTCAGGACTTTGGGGGAGGTTTGAGAAAAGCAGCGCCGGGACTGCGGGGGCCGCGCCTTGTTGTCTGGGGGTCGGTTAATGCGAAAGATGGGGGGCGGCAGGCCGTTGGGCTGGGTCCCACTTGCACGTTCCAGCGACCCAGGGGCCCGAAGAGGCAATGCCGCACGTTTAGCTCGGCCGGGCTAGCCTAATGAGCCGCTAGGTCTGGGCTGAGCCAAGGGGGGAAAGGAAAAAAGCAAAAAGGCAAATAAGAAGACGCCGTCGGTCAACCATCGGGGCATGGGCGCAACAAGAGCTACTAGATAAACAGCAGCACTGGCGGGCGGCTCTGGATTTCTCCGCAGAAGTGCAGCAATGCGGTGCAGCAATGCGATGCAGCCAAAGGCAGGTGGGAATTCCTTGCAGCCCGGCCAGCCAGTTCGACCCCAGCATCCGTTGCAGCATCCATCCGCCGACCAGAAAAAGCAGCAGGCTGTTGTGGAGATTCCCCTGGCGGTTTGGAAGGGGCCCGGGAGAAAAGGGCGGGTCGCAGACCGGCTTTTTCGAAAAAATTTCCATATGTGCGTGAGTAAGGTACGGTAAGACTGAAACCGCGGCTGCACTGGGGTTGGTGGCGACCTCGAACGAATGGCCCAGCGTGAAGCTGCACGACACGGGCTGGGATCCGGAGTGAGGTCAGAGAGGGGAAACACGGCATGTGGAATCCAATTAACTGGGTCGTGAAAAGCCACTGAGATAAGCAGGAGCTGTTCGAGGTCGTGGAGAGATAAGGCCAAGGTTGCGAGGGAGGAACGGGGGACGTTCCGGAGTGTGGGGGGAGGAGCAAGAGCATGCCGTCATCAAATGGCCGGAAGAAAGAGCCATGTGCAATTGTCGGGGATCTGCGTGGCCTGGCATCTACAACGCACGCTCTGGACGGTTATACCTGCTGCTTTGGCACGACTCTTGTCAAGGTCAGCCGGCAGCTGCGTCGACCCGCCCCACCGCCTCGCCGAGTCGAAGGCCAGGCGAGCCAGGCTCGTTGGACCCCTGATGGGCAAGGTGCGTCGGTCCCGCCAGAAGGCGCCGCCAAGAGCGCGATGGAAGATCATGACTGTTCTTGGCCGGAGCTAGAACCGGGGTGGAGGGTTTCGTACAGAAATATGTACTGTGCAGTCTGACAGTATACTATAATCGTTAGTTGCATGGGACAGATAAACCTTGACACACCTTGGCATGTCAATCTCTTTGTGCGATGACGAATATCGAGTCCGAAGTTGAACTAAACCGAATCCGAACCCTCCCCGATGTAATGTGAACAGACCTTGTTCTGACGTCTTGCCACTATCCCTTCTCTCGCATAGCATCGCCGGTTTCTGAACTTGATTTTCCAGCCTCCTACAGCCTCGACACCGTCGACGACTTGCCGAGTGGTAGTATAGCGCTCCACCACTCTAACCCAGGCAACGGCGGCTCTCTCGGCCGGTGGACGCAACAACCCCCTCAGTGCTAGATGCAACGGTAGGCTGTTACATGCTGCGGATGTTGCGATGAGGTTGCTGGGGGTGCCGGTGAATCCGGCGATTCCGGTTTCCGTCCATAGCCGCCGGGAATAACCACAGTTCGCAAAGGTGCCCCTTGCTCTAGCCTATTCTCAAGGGAGACTGCCCGCTCTGCACGCGAAAGTTGCGACGGAGATCGGCGCAGGGATCGCAGGAGCTAAGCCCTACGGTCGAGCTGGTTAGAGTTGTAGAGTCCTTGCCATGAGTAGCCTCTCGTCCGGGCTCGATATCAACCACATCTCGGGAGGCGTCTCCGGCTTCCTATCGGTTGCGGAAGCCGTCGCCATACCGAATGGCGAATGCCGAGGTCCTACCCCGGCTGGGTGACGAGCGTCCCGTCGCACAAGCACTGGCCTCGTGCCGCAGCCTGTGCAAGACAAGCATTCGGCGCATGCAGAAATCTCTCATGCCGTGGCCGAGCAAGCCGGGAGCCGCCCTTATTACGACCACCACCCTTGCTTTGACCGCCACTGCAGCTTTCGTGTTGCTACATGATAACGTTACCTTGCACACGAGATCGGCCACGACCGCTACTACCTACTTGAGCGGTCAAACCGGCGCGGGCCATACCGTACCGTAGGCACTGTTGCGGATAGCGGATGATAATGTAGCTACCCGTCGAGGCCGGCGACTAATCCATGCAAATGCCCAGCCCTACCGCGAACCACAAGAGGTGCGGGATCCACGGCACACTGGGATGACCGCGTCTAGTTTGTCTGACCTACCGGAAGAGGAACTTTAATTCCTAATGCTGATCTCCGGCGAGTAGGCGGCGTGCTCTACTCGGTCCCGAGAAACATTGCCATGAGGTGTTTGTATCGGCCGAGGATTGTGCGACACGTGAGGGGTTGATGGAGATGGCAAGAAGAGGGTTGTGTCTATTAGGACCGAGAGCTCCGTTGCGCCAATGTAAACCAAGTTCCCGAGAGAAACCTTCTCACCCCAGCCTCTGTTCACGGCATCATGTATATATCTCATCTACTCACTATAGTACCATCCAATTAAGCTATCCGCGCCCGCCGGTAGCCAAAAGTGCCAAGCATGTATTACCTGGATACGACCTGCCAGCATCGCGTCTATTTTCCCATAGTTCAATGTACGCATGCAGCCTGTTTCTCGGGGGCGGCTCAATGCCAAGGACACCTGCGAGACCTGAGGGATACAAGCTTTCCTTCCCGCGCCGCAGCCTCAACCCCCGCTGGTTGGGGCGGGTGCCCTTCCCATCCAAGGAACTTTCTTCCCGCAGCTCGGAATCCGATAGACCGCCGGATCCTGTTTTGGCAAAGACCCATCTAACCGCCCCCACGCTGCGTCAGACTCAGCATCGAATGCATGACTAAATCTATCCTAGTAAGAGCGGACCAGTGGAAGGACCACACGAGGGTGTAACGGTGCGTATTGGAGCGTATCAGGACTACACGTCCGCTCGAGATATTTGCCGGTCGTGGGGGGAGCACGGCGTGTGATGATGGGTGTCGCGCCGGCAGCCCTTCAGCGGGGTTACCGGCGCACAAAAATCGACAGTTGGTCTCCCATCGTTCAGAGACGCCATGGGCGCCATGTCGGCATGGGCATCTAGCGTTGGAATGGCTGGCCCACGGGATCAAGCATCCCGGGAGGGAGCTTAATGAAGACGCGTTGCATCTCTGATTGTAGGAAGTCCTTGGTTTCTTCATCCTCGGCCCCTTGCAAAAGGACGACAAAGGTCTGTTGGTTGGGGCCGGACGGGCAGAGCTCGCCGAGCTGCCGGTAGACGTCGAGGGCTTTGGACATGTCTCCGCTCTGGGCTAAAGCCTCCAGCAGCACATTGACTGCCGATACTGGGACTCCGTGCTGTTTTCTGGACTCCGAGAGAATCCCGAGGGCTTCGTGCACAAGGTCTGGTGAATTCTTCAGCGCTAAGAAGATCGAGCGTGTGCTGGCTTGGTCCGGTTGGATTTCGGCCTCCGTCATGATGCGGAGCACCTCAAACGCGCTCCCTAGCTCGCCTGCCTCCACGTAACAGTCCAGCAAGGCCTCGTAGTGGTGGACGCCCAGCTTTACACGCCTCGCCGAGAGAAGCTGGATGACCTGCGTGGCCAAAGCCGAGTCGCCGCTGCGAGACGCTGTGTTCAACACACAGAGCGCAACCCCGTCGGAAGGATTCAGTATTCCCGGCTGCACCATCGCTTCCCATACGAACCTCGTCCCCTCGTAATGAAGGGCACTGCTGAATTCCTCGAGGAGAAAGTGCCAAGTTGCTAACGGCACCGAGGCGACGCTGTCCGCTGCGTTACCCAGTCGGTGGTGCAACAGGTGGAGCGTTTCGTCGAGGAACCCCTGCTTCCCAAGGGTGTAGAAGAAGATGCTAGACACCCATTCGGGTATGTCGAGGCCGTCCCGGCACATCTGATCCAAATACTCCAGCGCCATCTCGGCCTGGCCGTCGCGAAGCAGCCCCAGCGCCACACTGCACCTGCCTTCATCCCTCAACTCCATCGCCTGAACCTTCATATCCGAAAGGATGCTATTCCTCGTTAGATAGTCCGGATGAATAGCAAGCAACTATCGAGTGAGTCAGCGACCCCTGCCAGAGAAACCGGCCTTTGCGCCTTGACTCCAGACGTACCCGCAAAGCGCTGTGGTAAAATCCCGGTGAGGGCTTCAGCCCCGCCGTCCGCATCTCATTCATGATATCCACCAATTCCCCTGCCGAGCCCGTTGCCGTGTCCCAGTTCGCCGTGACGAGCGCCTCATACAGAAACACATTGGGTTGCTCACCACGCTCGGCGATGAGGTACTCGACCAATTGCCGTATTTTGGAACCCTGGCCATGATGGTTCCGCAAGGAACGCAGTGCCTCGTACAGTACGGGCGTGGTGAACCTGCGGAGTGTGGATAAGGGGACGGCATCTGATTCGAGCAGCTCAGGTATCGTGTTCAAAGTTTGTACGGATTGAGGTCTGCAGCTGGGGCCCACGGGTTGTTGCTTGGCAATGTCAGTGGGCAATTGTTGTGCAGCAAGTTCTTTTAGGGAACTTGTCGTGTGTAGAGCCCGGATCTGGTCACTGTGACGGTTTCCACGTACGCCTGGGCGACGGCTGGTGCGGACGCCACGGGCGGGTGGGAACGGCGATTCGATCGCTTTCGCCAGAAACTTAGCGTCAATTGACGGATTCAGACACCGCCACAGCGCGTCTACGATAATCCGATTTGACGCCATGTGGTGAATGGCAACAGAGCCGATGAGAAGCAGAGAGGATTTGGCTATCAGGTTTCGAGATACGCCGCCAAGACGGAGAGGTCCGTTCAGGAGAGAAGAGAAGCCATGGATAGGCGAGGTCACGTGGAACCCTAAAGAGCAACGGCTCGGAGCAGCGGTCACCAGAACCTATATGTTCATCTTCTCTGGATTTTGTCCCTGAGCTCAAGGCGTTGCAATACGGCCAAAACGTTGCCCGCTAATGCCAAGATGGTCATGGCTCCAACAAGGACCCCCTCTTAATTAGTCCGCCTGCAACCAACCCAGCTGCCGCAAGCGGTCTTCTGCCATTAAAATCCTCAGTATGCCCGGGTGCCGAAGCTTCAAGATCGATTTCACGGGCCAGCCTGAGCAGGTATGCCGTCGGTGCCACATCGCGCCGCCGAGTTTTTTTTTTTTTTTTTTTTTGGTTATGTTCCATCAATCCCAACCGCCAGCCGCTCATGAACCCCTCCCTCCCCTCCCACCTCTGCCGCCGCCGCGTCCTCTCCCGCCACGGCCCCTATCTCCACCACGCCCACCGTGATCGCCTCTCCCTTGTCCGCCTCGTCCGCCACGGTAACCGCCCTGTTGGCTCTGCTGCTGCTCCTTGACAACGTCGATAATCTCGTCTGGAACACGAAGGTACTTGATCTAGCCCCATCGTCAGCATCGCTGTGAAACCCCTACAAGCCACGCAATGAAGCCTACATTATTTCCCTTGACGTAAACTTCAGGTAACCGCACAAACTTGTCACCCTCCTAACAACGCCCCATATCCAGTCAGCGGACCCCGCCCAATCTCATCAAACCATTGCGCCGAGACTCACGGGACTCGTCTGCACCACCTCGCGTAGCGTCAGGTTCATCCACGTGTCGCAGAGTACCAGGTGGCCGTTGAGCGTCTCGCCATTCTTGAGCTCGACCAGCATGGGGTGGCCTTGCGCCGCGTTCAAAAGCCCGAGGGGCAGCTAAGCAGAGGGAGGAATGTCAGCGCTTGCCAGAACGACCAAAATATCCATGATAGGCAATGGCGCAACTTTCAACCTTACCATCTTGGAGAGATTCGGCGCCTCGCCACCGCTGTTCGTCGTTGATGGTTCGGTCCCCTAGGTGTTCGCCCGGTGTGCCGAATACGACTTGGAGCTTCCCAAGCCGCTCGGCATGACCTCAAGGGCACAGGGATGTATATGCTACCCGATGATTAACCGGCCCACCGCCCTGAGGCTCAGTGGGGCATAGCTGACCGCCAAGCAAAACATCGTCAAACAAGAGCGAGCAAAAAACACAGGCCCAATGCGGATACATACGATTAGCTATATTTCCATCAGAAGGGAAAAAGAATGGGTTGTGGACGAGCTGGGAATCGAACCCAGTACCTCTCGCATACACTAGAGTATGCTAAGCGAGCGCTCTACCAAATGAGCTACACGCCCTAGTCGAGATGGCTCTCTGTGATTGGATGAGTGTGTCCAAGGGTAGCTATATCAATGCGAAGACGAAGTCAGCGAATTCATCTGCAAAGCACACCTTGGTCTCTCTCTCAACCAAGAGGTATAGCTTGCTACTTTCAGCGCAGTTCCTTTACAGCCAGAAAATCCAGCCCTGAATACAATCCGTATACACCTCTTAGAGTGACAAGACACTTTGGCAGCCCTACCAGGTCGTGAATTGGCATGGGCGTACATACCTATCGGGTGGAAACCCCAATGAGACAAACCACCACAAGCACAAGCAAAAACGAAGCCGAGCTGAATAGAGTGGAAATGAGAACGGGGAGGCGTGACACCCGAACCTAGTGCATTGACCCACCCGCCGTGAGAGAAAACCAAGCCCATAAAGTCAATCCTCATATGCTTCCCTTAAAGGCCGACCCCCATCGTTGAAAAGACATTGGCATCCCGTGCCAGATCCACCGTCATACGACAAGCTAAACCCCTTGTCCAGCTCCCCATCCCAAGCTCCCTCAATCCGTTATCCGCGGCTTAGGAAGCGCTCTCTCGGCTCTTGCGGTAGCTCGCCTGGAGTGGGGTGCCGGGGGCGCTTGTGTCAGCAACATAGGCCTTTCTTCTCTCTACCGCTCTCACTGGAAAGAGTAAGCCGAAGCACGACTTGCCTCCTGTTCGACCTGCAGCCCGTCAACGACGGGTGCAAGTTCGCTCAGAATCTCGTGGGCCTTCTTGTGGAATTCCATTTGCGCCGCAATCAGCTCGGCCAGGTTGCGCAGGGGCTCGGGGGTGTCGAGGACCTATAGCGGAGTGTTAGTGTAAACAAGGGGGAAGGAGAGACGGTGAAATGGACGGGAGCGTGGGATAAAACACACATTCTTCATAACTCCGACGGCCTCCTCCGTCTGCGTGACAAATTCATCCTCAGCCTTCTCAATCTCCTCCTGCGCCTCGTGGCTCAGCTCGTGCTCATCGTGCATCTCGGCCCGTGGCGACGATCCGCCCAACTTCCACGTCGTGCCCTTGACGCGCGCTTTAACGGCGTCCAACGTCAGCCGGGCCTTCTCGACTGCCTTGCGCGCGCGAGTGGCAAACAGAATGTTGGTGTTGAGCGTCGTGTTCCACCCGGCCAGGAAGCGGCTCTGGATCTGCGCGTCCTGGGCCAGGCGCGCTTCGCCCACGCGCTCCATGGCTAGCGCGTACTTCTCCAGCGCCGTGGCTAGGGGGTCCTCTCCAGCGCCCGTATGCTGCTGGTGCAACGTCTGGCTGCTGGCCAGGCTGGCGCGTGCGACAGCATGATGGAACGTCTTGGGCTGCGGCTTGGCGCTCGGCGGGGCCGTCAGGGCCGCCTGGGCCTCTGCGGGCGAGGTGGCGTTGGAGAGGAGCGTCACCTTCTCGCTGACGGTGCGGCCCAGGTCCTGGAACGTCTCCTTGATGTTGGGCGGGTAGTCGTAGGCCTCGTTCGAGTACTGCGAGCTATGTGGAGGGAAGGGGAGCTGTTAGCGCGCACGGCCACTTAAAACAACTCACGCGGGTTTGGCAGACTGGGCAAACTCACGTCACGGCAAGCATCTTTTGATGGACCGCCTTGAGCGCATCGACACGCTTCTCCAGGTCGATGTAGTCGGGGGGCAGTTGGGTCTGGCGATCCCCCGCGTGTTAGCCATCATCCTCGCATCTAAATCCGACCGCGGTTCGATCCGAACCTTGTCATCGGCTTGGCCCAATTGTTCCTTGGTGTACTGGAAGGTCCGCGAGGCGAACGGGGTGATCTGCCCACCCAGGGAGCTGTACAAATTCAACGTCAGCCATGACCCTAAAGCTTTCTTCCCCAATCGATCAATTCCTGGGCCCGAGGCGTCGGGGTTCGTACGTGAGGCTCTTCTGGAAACCTTTGAACGCGTCCATCTTTTCTACTCTGTGAGTTTGGGCGGAGGTAGTGTGTAGACGTATGAAGCACGATTCGAATATATGCGACGGGATGGGAGCGTCCTGCGCACGTTGATAACAGAAGCTTTGTGTCGCAGGCGACGTTGGGGGGCCAAAGGTGCAGGTCCCACTGCTGACACCCCGCTGATCCCTGCCTTTACTGCCATTGTAATTGGACAGGCAATGTGTGCGCATGCTTGTCCTCAGCCCGCTGCAGCCACTGCAGCTGCCCAGGCTGCAAGTCCGCTGAAGGTTGATACCTGAAATGGGTTTCCGCGATCACAACACATGCCAACATAAGGTAGGTTGGGGAGAAAAAAAATAATTACTCCTGAAACTGGTTTTCCAAGCGAGCCAAGTTACATGTACCCGAGTTTACATAGACATAGATCACTTGTGCCGAAACTGGCATCTCCTATTAAACAACGCCATTCTTGAAAATCAGCCCTCATTCTAATCCGCCGGCTTAGTATCCGCCCACGATGGCACCACATTCCTACATACATCTTCATAGTCCCTCATCAGCTGCTCACTCGTCGCCGCGCCCGGACTAGTCCAAAACATGGCCCAGTTGCTATCTGGCAGTTTCCGCACCCCGCACGACCGCTCGAAATACCACTTATTGACGGGGTTGTTCTTCCTGCTCCGCCAGCACACCCCAGAGGGGAAACAGTCGCGCACCATGGCGTTGAAGACAATATCTGCCACGCCGCCGGCGCCCTGGCTCTTCTTAAGTACGGCGAACTTGTCCAAGTAAGGGACCAGCCTGCCTGCCTTGTAGGCCACCTCCTCGTCCATGCCAAACGGCCGCTCCCACGTCAGAATCGCGCCGCCCTCGTACTCGCCGGCGATGATGATCCCTGCGAGGCTATCTTCGATGCGGTGGAGGTAGTGTTCGATATCGAGCTTGCGGTTGAAGGAGTCGTTAATCAAGTGGACAAGCCGGGGTAGGTCGATGCATTTGTCGGTCAGCCTGAGCCGGGGTGCTCCAGGCTTGGGGGGGGTCCAGAGACCTGCGCGAGGGTCGGGGAAAATAGTCACCGGCAGGCCTTTCTTCGCGAGCGTCGTGGTTGGCATGCGGGGCAACGTAAGTTGGGTGCCGTGGGTGGCGGGCTTAACCCGGCCTATTGGTAAGGAGGCCGAGTAGATGGGCCTGTCGGTGAGGAGGTTGTGTATCAGCGGGTTCTGCCACCTCCTCGTCTTGACCTCCCCTGCAAACTCCCCGACGTTGGCCCCGTTCACCTGCGTCGGTGGCACTCGCATGTTAGCCGCCTCCGCCGGGCTAGTGATCACGGCCGAAGCTGTCGATGGAAGTACAGCGAGGGTGTTCCTGACGAGCTTCAGGTTCTCCGCGTGTTTCGCTTTGAGGTTGCCCGAGAAACCGGCGATGGCTTTCGCCTGCTCAGGATGCTCCTTGGCCGCAAGAGCACTTTGGACGGCGGCGAACTCTTCTTCTAGGTTGACAAAAACCCTAGCGCCGTCCACCTGATTGCTTGACGGAATACCGCCAAAGGGGTCGATTATAATGATCCTGTCCACCACAGCGGTTCGTACCGGTCGGCCGTCTGCACCAGACTTGAGCATCTCTTCCGTCGGGATGTGTTTATCGAACTGCAGACCCGAGAAGAAATTCGTCAAGGCAGAGACGATCTCATCGGCATCGGCCGCCGTGTATCCAAGCGTCTCTTCCGACAACGCGTAAGGCGGGACTACAAGCATATGGCTATGCCTGAGAGGCGAGGTAAACGCCTGACCGAATCCCACGAAAAGGTTGGTAGAGCCGACCAAAGAGAGTTTCCGCATTGCTCCGCTCGCCTTCCATATGCCCGAGCCAACTAGCTCCGCGCCTGGTGAGCCGTATCGGCCAATTGCCCGGAGGATGCGGTCCGTCTGTTGGGTAACGTCTTCCCGCCAGGCGGAGCCGGCACCCTGATTCGGGTCACAGTCGAGGACAATCACGCTGCCCAGACCAAGATCCCGCAGCTGAGTGAGTGTCTTCGCGACACCATCGAGCAGAGCGTCGTCCCAGGCCTGTGGTTCTCTCAGCTTCACGATGGCGATGTGCGGCACCTCGCGGCTGTCTGTCGCCGAAACCCGCACCGGGCCTTGGACAAAGCGAGGAACCTCGTCGGCGCCGCGCATGCCATCATACAAGACCGTGGTAAATGCAGGTGTCTTTCTCGGACCAGAACCTGTGCGCGAGGAGCCAAAGGTCTGGAGATATGCCTTAGCATCGCGCTTTGTGGCTGATGACTCGAGCACGGAGATCAAGAATTGCTAGCAAGGAGTCAGCAGAAACCCATATTGAGAAGGGACTTCTCTTACCCGGTCTGACTCTCTTTTCTGCTTTACCTCCGCAGAAGAGGGGGGTTGGTTCCGCGACGGGCCGGCACCCACCCTACCACATGAAGCCCCATTCTCCACGGTTGATAAGAGGCGATAATCGGGTGTGTATCTGGGGCCGCTCCTTTGTCTCCGTATGGAAGCCTGCCTTGATTGTTAGATGCCCCGTGAAGATACACTCTCGAGTGCCCTGGGAAAATTTGTCGGTGGTGCCAAGCGGTATGTCTCACCTGGGCTGCGGAGGTTGCTTTCTTCCACGCGCCACCGTTTCTCGCAAACATGATTCAAGCGATCGATAAAGACGGGCAAATTTCCCGGGGTCCCTTCTCACGGCGACCCGGCCGACGAGTGAGCACTCAGATTGACGCAGCGCTCATTCTATCTAGCTGGGCTTCCTCTTCCGACGGTGTAGAAAAAGGCGGTGGTGAGTCAATTGAGACGGGGCTGCGAGAATCCACCAACTTACCTACATAGCGCAAGTATGTACCGTACCGTACAACACATCAGAACCCTGGTCCACCAAGCAAGATTATCAGAAGATCTGATAAGGGGACTGTGGATTCTGGTTCTTGGCGACCAATGCGATAACAACGGAAATGCTTGGGGAAAGTACTGTGGAAGGCTGTCCTGGCACGCCAACCTGAATGAGTCCGTCTTAACAATTGATTCCAAGATGATTGGACAATTCACGCTGGTGGAGTGTTGATATTGCCCCCAGTTGCCCCGCAGCCGTGAGGGCTAATTACCCCGCAACGCAGCTGCCCGGAAGTGGAAGCCGCATCCGGGCGGAGAGCAGCCGCCGCCAGTCCATGGCTGAAGGTACCGTAATACCAGATATGTACCTCCCTCTATAGCCAGAAACCAAAGTTCGTAATTGCCCGGCGAGGCTACAAGGTGAGTTGGGACAGGACTAAAAGAGGGATTCCTCTGAGGTTCACCTGCTATCAAAAATCCGGTTAGACTGTTTCTGGGAAGGCAATTTGTATGCTGCTCACAAACGCACTGTAGATAGGAGGGAAAGCGTTTCTCCGCTGGTACTTTGAGCGTAGCGATTTGCCGAGCGAAAATACGGTACCTGTGCCTTATATGTGCTCAGTCCTGCCAGAGAGATCATCACTAAGTCCCTTCACCGGATCTCTGCTGACAGTAAACAACAAGTGTTGTTCATCTACACCATCCTGAACATATCCCAGATCTCAAAAACTCGTTAAAATGGCTCCAAGACTCTTTTGGATTGGCCTTGGAAATATGGGTCGGGTAAGCCCGAAACCATCGGGTTCCGCAATTATACGACTAACACTACCAGGGGATGTGCAAGAACCTCGTGGAAAAAGGAAACCTTGACCGGCCGCTCCTCGTCTACAACCGCACGAAACAGCGCTCCATCGAACTCAGTGAACAGCTATCGGCTGGCAAAACTGAAGTCGTGGACTCTATCGCCGCTGGGGCCACCAAAGCCGACATAATTTTCATCATCCTCTCCAGAGATGACGTCGTCGAAGCAGCAGCGGATGAGATCCTCAAGACCAGCGATGTAACGGGCAAGCTCATTATAGAGTGCTCCACCATCCACCCGGACACCACATCTCGACTTGCCAAAGCCTTCACCGACCGCGGTGCCGAGTTCCTAGCCGCCCCAGTTTTCGGCGCGCCAGCCATGGCCGACGCGGGACAGCTCATCGGGGTCCTCGCGGGCCCCAAGACGTCGGTCCAGAGAGCCCGCCCCTACTTCAAGGGCGTCATGGCCCGCGGCGAAATTGACATGAGCGACGAGCCTTACGACAAGGCACTCAAGCTGAAGCTGATCGGCAACACGTTCATCCTGAACATGGTCGAGCAGCTCGCCGAGGGCCACGTCCTGGCCGAGAAGTCCGGGCTCGGGACGCAGTACCTGCACCAGTGGGTCGAGAACATGTTTCCCGCCCCCTATGCCGCCTACTCGAACCGTATGCTGTCGGGGGACTATCACCAGCGAGAGTACCCGCTGTTTGCAGTAGACCTGGCCAGGAAAGACGCCGGGCATGCCATGAGCTTAGCAAAAGCTGCCGGAACGAGACTGAAGAATTTAGAGGTCGCGGATGCGCATTTGGCAAAAGTCAAGGAGCACGCGGGGGAGTTGGGAGACATTGCTGGGATCTATGGCGCCGTGAGGAAGGAAGCAGGGCTGAAGTTTGAGAATTAGTGGTCGCCCTTTAATCTGGAAGCTTAGACATGGTGATTCCAGAATGAAACCCTCAAATCGCATATGCCTGTATATATCGAAAATTCATAGTGAGCTGGGAGATGTGTTATGCTGTGGCCGAGAGATAATTACGGACCAGTGTAACATTTCCTACCAGACTCGTAATTCAATACGGGGAGCCTGGAGAGCGATGACTAAGCATCCCTGTCCAAGGGTCCCAGCTTGCCAGCCCGTTGCTGCGCCATGAGCTTCCGGCATCTCCAACCAACCTCCAACGCGGCGCATTCAAACATCCAAACGACGCTGCCGATTCTCGAGTCGCCGGCACATCCACCATACGGTCAACCAAATCAACTGACCCGAGAGTAATTGCGGCAGCGCAGACCATCTCAATCCCACAAAATGGCCAACGGGTATGGGACCACCGAAGCCGCCGGACCCCACAGTTTCTTGCGCAGCAAACTAACCGCGCCCGTCACAGCTGGAGCGTCTTCATCGGCCTGGTGATAATCATCGCCATGTGCCTGGCGGCGTGGTTCTTTTCGCCCAAGGGCGAGAACCAAGTGTATGTCATGTCTCGATAAGAACCCACCCTTGCTGCAACACTGCGGATTAACATGTCACGAAACTAGTCTCTGGCGCTCCTCCCTCATCCTCTCCATCGTCAGCTGCTACCTCATGTGGGCCATTACCTTCCTCTCCCAGCTTCACCCACTCATCGAGCCGAGGCGGTCGGACCTGCGCAAGGAGTACATTCACCACTGAACCGGACGGGGAATTGGTGCGAGCATACAGGGGACATCGCTGTTGTTGTACGAATACCCACGGCATTCATTCATATATACAGATCAGGACGGCGTTCCGGGACGGCGGTAGGGGTAATTGCGGGGTTTTTGAATCTTACATTTGGGCGAGTTTGGACTTGTACATGCAGGAAGCAAAGGCAAGGCAAACAAGCGAGCAGGTAGTAGTAGCCTCTAGTCAGGAAAGGGGCCAATACAGAGTGGTATCACATCGGTCCTGAAATGTACCGAACGGGAGAGGCTCTAGACAGGAATGAGCAGCACAAAAGTAACAAACATCTCCGCCTTCCCACCATCAGCCCACAGCCAACCTCCCCGCCCAGTCCCTCACATACATCAGCATGTCCCCCAGCGCCCTCCCGTCCTCAGCCACCCCCGTCTCCCCCGCCGAGTCGACGCCGTCCAACCCGGCCGCCCACAGCACGGCCCTGCCCATCGCCCAGCGACTCAGCGCGCCGGCGGTGGCCAGCAGCGCCGCGACGCCGTAGCCGCAGTCGAGCAGGATCTTGAGGGCCTCGACGTTGTTCGCGACGACGGCCCAGCCGAGCGACCGCGCGGCTGCGGGCACGTCGTACTCCCAGATGACCATGAGGATGGGGAAGAGCTTGGTCGACGACGACACGAGCAGCGCCGTCGAGACCGAGTTGGGGCGCGAGTACTGCGGGAGCACGCCCAGGAAGCTGAGCGGCGAGAAGCGGCTCGACGTGAGGAAGCGGATGGAGCTGTGGAAAGCGAGCGTCGAGAGGGTGCAGAGGATGACTGGCGGGGCGGTTGCATCAGTAAGTGATGAGTTATTATGAGTGATAACGGGTGATGAATAGCGCTGAAGGGGGCTTGCCCGGGGGGGGGGAGGGGAACGTACGGAAGAAGAGGTATTGGAAGACTATCGGCTGCTGGGCTAGCCGGCCGAAGTTGCTCCCGCTGGCGGAGTCAGCATCGGGGACGGACTGGCGCTCGATGCGCGCCCAGGTAAGGTAGACGTCGAAGAGGAGGAGGAGGATGCCGAGGCGGATGATGGAAGGCTGTATTGTGTTTTTTGAATATTAGCTTCCTGACGGGCACAACCGATGGAGAGTGGCTAAGGAGGCGAGACGCACCGCAAACTCATCCTCGTCCTTCATCAGTGTGTTGTGCAGTAAATGCCGGTACACCTATGGTTCGTCGGGGTCCCGTCTTAGTTCTTCGGTCCTCTGGAATGCAGCGAAAGATGTGCGCCTGCTGTTGCCCACCTGCGGCTTGATCAAAACCAGATCGATAAACAGCACCACGAAGTCATGCTCGACGTATTTGTCGCAGAATCGGCCGCAGTTCTTGCACACCGTCAGGCGGATGTTGTGGCCGCCGGACTTGTCGCCTGCGCCCTCGCGCCATAGCGTCTTAACTGGGTGTCGACACTCGATGCAGATAGGCATTATCGGGGCGGCATTTGTGCTGAAATCGATATACGGAACGAAAGGAACAGTCGGCGGTCGGCAGTCGGCGCGAAGAGATAAATTGTTGGCCGGAGTAGAAGACGGGATACCGATGCGATGGGATCGCTCTCGCGACTCGGGGGGTTGCGTTGCTTATCGATAAGGCTTCCTTAGGCTCCCTTATCTACCTGGCACGCCTGGGCACTCTGGGCTCCTGGGGGCTCTGCTCCGACCCCAATTTTCAGCTTGGCTAGGTATTTACATAAACATACTATACACTGCGGTTTCATATCATGGAGGTTGCAGCTAGCTCAAGCACAATCTACATGATGATCCACCCCACCGGTACCTCATTTGCGCTTATCTCGACTGGTAAGTGCGGCGATGGGCAGGCGAGAGATTGTGAAGACGACTTGATATACGACAGAGTGCTGTAAGGCACGAGAACGGCGAGGAAAAAAAATACGTATTTTCAGAGTCTTCATGGTCCAGGGCAGAGGGGTGCCCGACAAAGATCCAAAATACCACACGGCCGCATGGATGCAAGAACCCTAAAATACTTTAAAATACCTTGACGTTAGCAGCTGAAGCGATTTTTTGCCAACGTAAGGGTGAAGCGAAGCCTCAATTAAGCCACAACAGCCACAATAGCTACAACTGAGCCTATATATTCGAGCTTGTGATAGTCAATGTCGTTGTCGTTGTTGTTGTTGCTACTACGGCATATGCGCAAATACGAGGCCCAGAGAGCAGAAGTACAGTCTAATTACCTGACAAACTATCCCATACATTACACACAAGTGTAGAAGCGTTCCACAATATTGTCAGCCTTCCTATCCATCCATCTGGCTATCAAGTCCTCTAGTCTCATCCATCTGCCTACCAAGCCCTCCAACCTCGCTGCTGCGGTCGACAGGATGGCACTCTAGTCGTCGCTGTAGATATCTTCGTTATAGAGGGGGTGTAGATTCGAGGGCCGCGGCGGTTGAGGCGGCGAAGCAGCGGGCAGCTGGGGAGACGGCGGCAACGCCCGTACATGCTGACGAAGGCGCTCCCGAATATCCTATGCGTGGAACTGGTGGTTCTGATTCGAATTGACGTACAACGAATCGAGGTCGAAGGGCGCGTCAAATATGACGCCTTGCAGCATCTTGACCCTAGATATAGCCACGTAAGTAAGGCCCGCCTGGAAGTCCTTTTCTGAGATATCAAGCACTGCCTGATCGAGTGTAGCGCCTTGCGACTTGTGGACGGTAATGGCGTACGCGATCGTCAACGGGAACTGCGTATATATACAGGAAGCGCTGCCTTTAAGGAAATCCCTGGTGGAGCAGAAGATAGGGACAACGCCAGCGAGAGCCTTGTCGTCGAAGTAGGCAGGGCCACTATACTGATCAAAGCGAACCAGTACAACAAAAGGAGGGTGCTGACGAGGGACAGTCCCAGGCGCCTAAGCAAAGTCGTAAATAGTGCCAATCGTACCGTTCACCAGGCTAGCGTCTACCTAGATATTCTCAGTCAGCATCATACAGCTCCCGAGGATTAGAGGGATCTGCTTATAGAGATTTCTAGCGTCTGCAGATTCCACCTTAGAGGCTCGAGGGCCTGTATTCTCGGCGATAGCCTGGATATAGGGACAGCCGAGGCGCTCGAGATGGTCAAGATTATATTCCTTCACCTGGGCATTGAGAGAATAGATATATAGGGCGTTGTCGAACGACTTGACCTCCTCAAGTGTAAGGCGGGACTGTATGCGGGTCGACAGCAACTGCCACTGCGTATACGTTGGATTGTTATTGCGCAAGCCTTCGAGAGCGTCCCTGAATGCCGCTTGATCGTCGCCCTATTGACGGACAACCGTCTTGAGCTCGATTGTCTTATCGAAGGCAAGGTAGGTAGCGCGACCGCTAATCTCAACCGCCTTGAGCTGGTTATTGGGCTGCTTGTTATAGAGCGCCCGCTCTGCAATAGGCGGGAGCTGGAAGAAGTCGCCAATCAGGAGGATACTGCGCCTACCAAAGTAGCGGTCCTGGTGCTCTAGAAAGATCTGACGGAGGCATTGATCGACAATGTAGAGCTGTTGTAGCCCAATTATCGACTTCTTGTCGATAATAAAGTAACGGTACTGGCGTAGCCGGGCCTAGGCGTTGCTAGTCTCGTTGTCCGTCAAAAGAGAGAGCTCGCTGGTCTTGGAAACGGGTAGACGAAGTAACGAATATAGAGTACTACCATTAATATTGTTGGCCGCAACGCCCGTCGGCGCGGCATATATAACCACAGGCGGCCTGCCGCAAGCCCGGGCAAGCTGATCAAGCCGAGTAGAAAGTAGTTGGATAATATACGACTTGCTAGTACCGCCTCTGCCATTGACCTGCAAGAGAATAGGCTTAGGCTCGTCTAAGCTATTAAGATATTGCTGGTAATGGCGGACAAAGAGGTCGAAAATAAGGCGTTGCTCTATATTGAGGCGGTCGACCTGACTATTAGAGATATCGTCGTCGACCTCGCTATCCCTGCTACTACCAGCCTTCTTCAGCTTCCAATACTCCTTTGCAATAGGGACGAGGTCTATATAACGGCCAATATAATTATCCTAGGAGTGCTATAAATTGATAGGGCGGTTACCCAATAGCTCGATATCCTTAGTCTCGACAGGCCGGTTAGGAAGCTCCTGTATAAGCTCCTCCTATTCGCGAGGATCGATAGGCTCTTTGTACTCGCCAAGCTCGAATTCCTCGTCAGGCTAGGGCTCTGGCAGTGTACTATAGTAATCGTCGTTGTATAGGCCCTTGTGGACCTAGAGATAGTATTGGTAAGCCTTGTAATAGGTATCGAACTTGTTATCTACTGTCTTTAGCTTATTGTAGCTATAGTGCGGGTAGTTGAATATAAGCTTGACCCGGTAGAAGTCCTCGAGTTCGTTTCTTTGGGGATTAGACTTATACCGAGGGAAATAGTTGAGAACATGTACCTTGATACGAGGGAAGATATGTTACTTGGTATTCCTCGAGAAATCGATAGTAGAAAGGAACTAGAAGTAAGTCTACCCCTCCTATAGCGCCTCGTGGGCCAAATACTTGGTATACTAAGTATGCATTACGCGCATCTTGTTGTTAGCGTCTATAGTAACCCCTCTAGCCTAGACGTCAGGACGGCGGCAATTAATAGACTATATAGTCCGAGTCCCCTCCTATAGCTATAACTACAGGAGAAGATAGCAGACCTCCTAGATAGACTAGTCCCGTTTAAAAATAAGCTTGTTTATTAGTTTCGATATAAACGATACAATAGGCGCGCGATAGGCTACCCTAGGCAGGATCTCACGGGCGAGATCCCTATAGGACTATATCTTGGATTCGGCCTTAGAGTAGTACTTGGCGATATAGTTAAGTATAGCGTGAACGCTGGTGTAGGGATTGACGTCGGTATTGGCTAGCTAGCCTAGTACAACAGTCCTATTGTAATAGTTAAGGCGTTGATCGTTATAGGCGCCGTCGAACATCTAGTAGGCAGGGTTTATCGCCCTAGTAAGATAAGGCTCGTTGTATAACTGGCGAGGGAAGTGGAAGCGATAGACGGGCTTAGCGCTAACAATACTATCTAGAAGCTTCTTCTTGTATAGGCAATAGACCTTACTATAGCGATACCGCTAGACGCGATTGACGATATACAAGAGCGTTGCAAACGTTGGCTGCTTATCCTCACCTAGTACGATGATAAGGATATTCGCCTCGCCCTGGTCTATAACCCTCTGGGGCTCTGGATTGATGGCCGTAACGCTATATCCCTAAAGCCGAGCAAACTCCTCGCGCCCGGCTTCGGTATCGAGGTCGGGAGCCGGGGAGCCTTGATACTAGTATAGGCCGTGGTTGTGAGGGCTACTACGGCCCTGCCACTTGTAACGGTCCTAGTAATCCGAGATCTTGAACTTAGGGAGGAGGATATGGTCCTAGAATAGTATAAACCTCTTATAGAAGTGATACGCCGAGATATAAGGGCTGTCGCGCAAGTTCTTACGCGAGATCCGAATGCGAGTCTATTCTAGGCCGGCCTTCTACTCGTCGAAGCGAGGTATATAGCGAGCGAGGCTCTTCTAGTGCAGATTGGCTAGGCTGAACGTTATAAATATAGCGGGTATACCAAGTGCGAAGATGTATATAGCAAGAGCGTGGCCTTTACCCGACTAGAATATACAAGTACTATAAAGAGAGCTAGTATATTTAACAATCGAGTTGAGGAGACGACGAGACTCGTCTATATCCAACTCGAACGCTATATATAGCTCGTTAATATCGATAGCGCCCTAGTTAGTATACCTAACGAAGTAGGCACTACAGGAATTGACGCTACTCCTTATCAATATATTGAAGGCGATAAAGTGGAAACGGGGATACCGAGCAAAACGACTGTCCTTCTACTTCAGGGCATGCTTGATATAATCGGTATACTTGATCGAACGAATATACGGCGATATAAAGTCGGCCTAACCGTTAGGATATAGCGTTGGGAACGTCTACAACAATAGAGGCTAGCTACAATTGAACTTACTAAGAGGCGTCTACCTAATATCGCCTATCTCAATATACACCTGCAATAGAACCTGCTTATAGCATCGAGCGTTATTATCAAGCAACTAATTATACAACTAATCGAGGTTGCCCTGATCAGCGATAAAATTGGGTACCGTACCGACATCAATGTCGCCCGACTTGTCGTCTTCCTCGTTAATAGCATCTCGAATCTCGATAGCATCTATCTCTTTAACTAGGAACTGATCTATCACGCTCTCGCCCTTAGGTAGCTGCCCCAATCGCTCTTCGTCAATCGTGATGGTGTAGTAGCTGGGATAGTTGGCTATAAAGTAGTTAAGCCAGGTACAAATATTCGACTACTTGATATAGAAGTTCTTACAGAACTGGCGAAGGATATATAGTTGGTCGCCCGCATTTGTAGGCCGAAGGATAATGATATCGAGCTCCCAAGGTAGATATAGAAGCTACGAATATACCTTGCCCACATCCCGAAGAAAGTTAACAACATACCTGCGATACTTATATTGCTAGCCGCGAACGAGGTATATATCAATATGGATATAGACGAGGGCAATCAATTGCTCCTCGACCTATATAAGCTTAGGAAGATAGGCAGAAACGTCCCTAAAATCGAGCTCGTTGCTAGTAGAGAAGAAGTATAGGTCGTTTGGAGGCTTGGCGTAATCACGGTACCGATAGGTACTGCAAATACCGTTGATTAGCTTTATATCGAACTATTTCTTGCAGCAACGAAGACACTCTTCTATTATATCCTTGTCCAATTCTACCTAGAACTTCTATAGTAGTGCCCAGTCCTCTAGAGTAATAGTAGTAGCCTCGAGATCGCCGTCAAAAGGCGGATCGGCTGGCGGAGGGCCGGTATCAACGACTTGAGCCGGAGATAGCGGTTAAGGCGCTATATAATGCGGTATAGATTGCCGCTACACAAGGCTACAGCGACGAGGCGTAATTATCCGCTAGCTTGGAGATAGCTAGCTCGATATAATGACGCCGCCAGGCGAGAAGGGCTACAGCGTACTCGGCTATAGTACCAAGGGCGATAGAAGTGATAGAACGCTACTGCTCAGAGGCGAATGCGTGCTTATATTAAGGTCGTCCCAACAGTTATTATAGGAATCCCTCTCCTAGCCGTCAATGCCAATAAAGCTCGTACGAACGTTCTCGCGAAAGCAGACGATATAGACCTTGAACTCGTTCCTATACAATTGGCTAGAAGCTGGACAGACGCAATATAAGTAGAAACCTGTCTCTACATTATATAGGTTGCGAGGACGCGCCAGTCTATAAGTATCGCAGATAAAGAACGGCTCGTCGTTATAGGGAGTAGGAGTAGTAGGGTTACTAGTCACAGATTAACTAGCATCCAGCTCGGGATCAGCTATAGCTTCACCCTCTTGCTAATACACTAAAGCCGAGAGCGATAGTATAGTAGAAGGTTCTTCGCTATAACGACGGCGAAAGCGATACTCGTGGCGAATTGCTATCTATTTCCGCCGGGCCTTGGCGATTTCTGGTATATCCTAGGATGATATACTATAAGGAAGGAAGCGAGTAGAGTCCTGGCGGATAGTTGTCGCTCGAGCGAACAGGTTATAAATAGACTGACGCTAGGGAGTCTGAGGCGGCTATAAAGCAGCCAGGATCTATAGAGAGCCGGTACGCTGGGTTTTCTAAACCTGGCGGCCGCTAGTAGTAATAGTCTATATAGTGGCAAATGGCAATCGAGGGCGACTAGGCGGTGGCATTATAGGAGAGTCTGGGCGAGGCTATATCGGCTAGAAGAAGTCTTTAGCCAAGGCAATACGCGGCTAAGCAGGGCGATAGATCACTGTCTTCTCTAGCGATGAGAGTTCGGCCTATCCAACGTTATACTTGGAACCAAGCCTAGACAGCGACTGCAATACGGTTACGGCCCGACTGGAGCGTGATTTCTATAGATATATTAGCGGATAGGTCCGAGAGGCAGGGTATATCGCTATCGACTGACCTCGCTGGCGTTAATGCCACGGCACTGCAGACAGCGGTTGGTAAGCTTGTTTGGATTGCGCTTATAGACGAATTCGGATAGTGGAAGCTCTCGGTGGCAAGGGCCCTAGCACTTTCGAAGCGGCTGAGGAATATCTGGGCGGTCAGGAGGCAGTGGAGGCAACGGATCGCCACGAGGTGGCTCGCCGCCGCCAGGCGGACCAGGCGCGACTATGGCCATCGCCCTTCCTAAATGATATAGGTTAGCGATAGGTATAAAGCAATGTACTAAGAGAGCAAATACAAGCGGATTGTGAGGATCAAGATTGATACATTGATATAGTCGAATTGGTATTTTTTACTGCGAATTTATACTCTTGGCGATGGAAGTAGAAAGAAGAAAGTAGTTGCGTTAACGAAGGTGCGAGATACATGTCTTGGTGGGGTAGCTGACTAACCCTAACCCAGGCGATTTTCTATATACGATCACGTGCCAGGGGGCTGCGCCCCCCTGGACCCCCTGCTTGCCTGCGGCGCTCTAGTATCTGGACCCCCCCTGACATCGATGACGTTACGCAACATATAGTATAGATGTCAATCACCAGCTAAATTGGCCCGCGAGGAACATGCGGGCCATGTCGCCAACCGCTATGGCGGTGCGCCAAGCCTGCAGCCAAGACACGCTAAGAATGTGGCGACCAATCGCTCCTCGAGGCAGATTGTGGCGACCAATGGGAACATCAATAACTCTGGAAGATTTGCTCTGTAAGTAGAAGCGAAGCTCTTGCCTTCGCTCACTTCGTGTATCCACACTCGTAAGCTTGGCAATTGAAGCTTCGCTTCAATCATCTAAAACTCCAGCATGCCGCGCCATGATATAGCCATCTGCTACTATATACAAGAATAGGACCAACGTCCAACCCTGCCTCGCTTCGAGCAACCACAACGCAAAAAATGCCTATAGCGCAATGCTGGGATATCCTTTGCAACAAAAACCACACAACCCGGCTCGATCGCGCCAACACAGATTGCTGAACAGTATAAGGTGCTCTACGTTCTGTCCCCTTCCTAATCCGCTTTTTTGTGTGCTGCGGGGGACGCGGCCACTCCCCTTCCCCTAGCCGTCGGCCCCTGGCCAAAATTCCTCCCTGAGGAGCCGCCCGGCACCCCAACCGCAGCCGTCGTCGAGACAGGTTCCAGCAAACCCCCAGCATCCGACAGCGCGGAGTCGTGCCGTCCGTCGTCACTATTGGTATCCGCCAACTCGATTAGATCCCCAGGAGGCGGAGACGCATAAAAGGACCTCCTCCGTGGGCCCAAAACAGGCGTGATGGGGCCCTGCTTGGCGCGCTCAAAGGCGCCGCGCAGCCACGCCTCGATCGTCGAGGCGGCTTTGTCGAGCCCGCTGCCCTGCCGGTTGGCCGAAGTAGCGTCACGGCCCTCCTCGAAGGAGCTCTCGACGATGGCCGCGGGTGCGCTGTCATCCGGCTTGGCGAACCCGAACCGCGCGCTCTCGGACCCCATGATGGACATGGACGGCAAAAAATCAATGTTCAGCCCGGGCAGGTGCTTGCTGGTCCACGTATTGAAGTAGTCCCTCTCCGGGCCCGGCGCGCGCACGTGTCTGCCGAGGGAACCGACGCCGCCGGGCCGGCGCATCCACGCTGGCCTGGCGTCGTCGCTGGCGCCGCTGCTACTCAGGCGGCTCCGGGATGCCGAGGCGGTGGACGCGTCACCGTGGGAGGGGCTGCGCGTCGGGCGGTTGGCTAAGATGCTCGCTTGACGGGATGAGTTGCTGCGGGGGCTCTCGAGCGCCGCCTCGGAACGGGTGACGCCCGGCAAGTCGACGGATCCTCGGGGGGTAGAGAGCGTTGATGTCGTGTGCATGCTTTTCTTCCGTCGAGGGGGGAAGTAGCCCATTGCCTTCCGCGGCAACCGCCCAACTTCAACAGGGTGTGGGTGCGAGTCTATGGATACCCACCTGACGTGCGTCCATGGTCTGTCGCCGTCGTTGGACCTGGTTTGAACCAGGGCGTGCCCGTTTGTAGGGCTAGTGAAAAACCCGTCCTGCGTGCTTTGGTTGTCTCTGCCAAATGGGTCGGATGTATCCGGAGTCCGGCAGAGGAGATCGACTGTTGATGATGGGTTGGCTGGCGGCTCGCAAGGACGTCCCTTCACCTCGCACGCGTCCACCGGTATCGCCAACCACTTCCGTACTTGGATGTTGTCCCGTGACCATAGCCCGTTAGCCTTCCTGAAGGCGTCTTCTCGACATCGATATTTGAGCACAATGCCGGCATACGTGTCCGTCGGCTGGACGTGGTGAATGTAGGCTAGATACTCCTCCGTCTCTTGAGTTTGAGGCGTCTCCCGCGCGATTTCGTCCGAGTTCCGCTTCTTGAACTTTCCCATGACATCCAACCCTCCGTTGACACCTTCGTGACTTTCAAGCACCCTCGCCGTTCTCATAGCCTTCAAGGTAGCCTCCCTCTTTGCAAGCGACCCCGCTGCGATCTCGGCCGCCCGCGGCCTCCCCTCGTTCGGAGGCTCCGGACCCCAGTTGCTGGTACCATGGCCACCTCGGAAGCTGCCCTGCCTGCTCGGTTTCCTTGCCTTGCTCGCATCCCGACTGCGCGGCTGACGCGACTCCCCGCTAAGCACCGACCCTCCGCTGGTTAGGAGCGAAGATGCCAAGTCCTGAACCGATGCCCAGCTTGGAGCCCATGAGCTATCGAGGAATCCACGGCCGGGGCCCGAGCTCCTTGCTCGAGCAGGGCTGCGCGCAACCTCGGTTCCAGAATTGTTCCTCCCAGTGACAGAACCTATGTGCTCGGCCGGGATGGGCGTCGCGCCGCGGCTAGGGGACCGGCTTGGACTAGATAAGGCTGAGGAAGACCCGGCGTCGCCCTGGGCGCTGAGGAGACGTCGGTTTCGCGGGCGCACGGATGTTGCGTCTGGATCTCGTGTGGCTTGCAGGTGTGTGCTCGAGGAGTCATGTCTCGAGGGGATCATTGCCTCGGGCATCCTCCTACAGGAGCCGCTGGCCTGAACGTGCGGCGATGGCAGCGATAACGGAAGAGCATCAGATCGCAGGCGAATCGATCATTGCACCGTGCGCTTGATGTCGAGGCTCCACAACCACGCCGTAATGTCGGGCTGTATATGCTGGCCGACCGTGCTGCGAGGGTTTTCCCCTTGGCTCCCGACAGCTCTCACGGTTAAAACGTGGCGGCGACTTGCAACCCGGGAAGGCCAAGCGCCAATGGCAGGTCACAGCAATCGGGAAATGCAATCGGTTAAAAGACCCGAGCTCTTCAGGGTGCACACATCGACGTAAACGGATTGTGGGCGCAGGTTGAGCCCAAAGCGACACAATATATTCAAGAGACAGATGCGGTCGGGAGAGTTCTTGAACTGTCTGACGACGTATCCATCACCGGAGGGCACCGGGTTCCAGTTGGGGCGACAGGCGGCTGCAGCCCCTGGGCTTGCGCTAGGGACCCATACGCAGGCCGATCGCTTTCGACCAAGTGGCCAATGGCGGCCCGGAGCCGGGCTGATGGCATCCGCAACGATGATGCAACGCCCCTTTACCGGGGGTTGGCTGCTGCAACAGGCCGCTCATACCACCACAAAATCGAAGGCTCGGCTGCTGGAGAATTTTGATTTTGGTAGGAATGATATCCCTGAAATTTGCAGTTTACTAGAGCATATGGACTGGGCTGGAGATGTCTATATAACTACACAAGTATGTACCGTACACAATCGACATTTCTGCGGCAGGGCCGCTAGGTACTCGAGTTAGACAGCGATCGCCAACGAAGGCTTACCCAAGGCACCTTAAGTACATAGTCCAAGCTTGTCAAACTTGTAACACAGCCCACAGATTACGCTTGCTCATTCAGTTACACAGTACGGCGCACAGAGGGCGGTGGCAGTGCACGGGCCACGGAACTCAGCTTATCCCAAGTCGCAACGCACGTGCCAACGTGCCGCGGGGTGACAGCCCAACCGGAAAAAGTAAACAAATACACTCGGTTGGAGGGGCGCGGCTTTTGAGATCGGTTTTGCGACTTCGCGACTTTGCGCGCCATCCCCGAGTCCCCAGTCGACGCGCAGCAGCAGAACGGGACCCTTCGACAACGCCGCCATGAGGGTGACAGAACTGATTATCGACGTACGTCTGGGCTGCGACGACGTCGCAATCATGGTTTTACTGCTCAGGCCGCTGACCCCCCGCCGCAGGGCTTCAAGTCGTACGCCGTCCGTACGGTAATATCGGGATGGTACTTTCGCCAGATTCCAGGTGGCCAAAGCATAGGCGCTAAATGGTGGACGCAGGGACGAGAGCTTCAACTCCATTACCGGCCTCAATGGCAGCGGCAAGTCCAACATCTTGGATGCCATCTGCTTCGTCTTGGGCATCACGAATATGTCCACAGTCCGCGCGCAAAATTTGCAGGTGAGGCAAAATACGGACAACCCAACCGCCGATGTCGCCTGCTGATCCCTTATCTGCAGGACCTCATCTACAAGCGCGGCCAAGCAGGCGTCACCAAGGCCAGCGTTACCATCGTCTTCGACAACAGAGACAAGAAGCGTTCACCCATCGGGTTCGAGGAGTATGGAACAATCAGCGTCACACGCCAGATCGTCCTTGGCGGCACCACGAAATACCTGATCAACGGCCATCGCGCGCAGCAACAAACCGTGCAGAACTTGTTCCAGTCGGTCCAGCTGAACATTAACAACCCGAATTTCCTGATCATGCAGGGGCGCATTACCAAGGTGCTGAACATGAAGGCCGTCGAGATTCTCGCCATGATCGAGGAGGCAGCTGGAACAAGGATGTTCGAGGACCGGAGAGACAAGGCTCTCAAGACCATGGCGAAAAAGGAGATGAAGCTCCAGGAGATCACCGAGCTGCTCCGCGACGAAATCGAGCCGAAGCTAGAGAAGCTACGCACTGAGAAGCGCGCCTTCCTCGACTTCCAACAGACGCAAAATGACCTCGAGCGGCTAACCAGGATC
Source organism: Madurella mycetomatis (assembly GCA_022530565.1). Lineage (NCBI taxonomy): Eukaryota > Fungi > Ascomycota > Sordariomycetes > Sordariales > Madurella > Madurella mycetomatis. Next base: position 3,445,422 of record JAJTVB010000003.1, on the reverse strand, counting down.
GTGGTGGCTTACAAGTACGTCCACTACCAGGAGAGGCTGAAGGAGTCAGCCTCGGATCTCGAAGCGAAGAAGCAGCGCCAGAAAGACCTGGAAGAATCTGCAGCACGGCTCAAGAGCGAGATATCGCATCTAGAGGAAGACGTGCAGAAAATCAAGGCTCAGCGCGACAAGGAATTGCGCAAGGGCGGCAAGGCCCAGGCGCTCGAGGATGCCGTCAAGAAACACTCAAACGAGCTGGTCCGGCTCGCGACTGTCGTAGATCTCAAGCACAGTAGCATGGCAGAGGAGAAGGAGCGGAGGAAAGCGTGCGAGAAGACGGTGGCCGAGCTGGAGGCGAGCCTGAAGGAAAAGACCAAGGCATACGAGAAGATCAAGGCCAAGTACGACGCTGCGAAAGAGACGGCAGAGAAGCAGCGTCAGGAGGCAGAGTCGAAGGAGGAGCTGCTCCAGACCTTGCAGACCGGTGTTGCATCCAAGGAAGGACAAGAAAATGGGTATCAAGGGCAGTTGCAAGACGCCAGGAACCGAGCTACAGCGGCCGTGACGGAGCAGGAGCAAGCAAAGATCAAAATAGCTCATCTCGAGAAGCGGATAAAGGAAGAGGAGCCCCGCGCAAAGAAGGCAAAGGAACAAAATGCCGGCCTACTCAAGGACCTCGAGGGACTAAGGTATCAGGCCCAGAGGTTGGAAAAAGAGCTGGGCAAACTTGGCTTTCAGCCCGGTTCGGAGGAGGAGATGTACAAGCAAGAGAGCTCGCTGCAGCAAACTATCCGGAACCTGCGGCAGGAAGCCGATACTCTGAAGCGCAAGGTCGCCAACATCGACTTCAACTACGCCGACCCGGTGCCCAATTTCGACAGGTCAAAGGTCAAAGGTCTGGTAGCGCAACTGTTCACCTTAGACAAGCAGTTCACAAAGGCCGGCACAGCACTCGAGATCTGTGCAGGCGGGCGGCTGTACAACGTCGTTGTGGACACCGAAGTCACCGGCACGCAACTCCTGCAGGGCGGAAGGCTCCGGAAGCGCGTGACTATTATCCCACTGAACAAGATCGCTGCCTTCAGGGCCTCTGCACAGACGATCGCAACCGCACAGAAGATATGCCCGGGGAAAGTCGACCTGGCCCTGTCACTTGTCGGGTACGATGAGGAAGTCTCGGCGGCCATGGAGTATGTGTTTGGCAATACCCTGATCTGCGCAGACGCGGAGACGGCCAAGAGAGTGACGTTCGATCCCAACGTAAGGATGCGGAGTATCACGCTAGAAGGCGATGCCTATGACCCCTCTGGAACGCTTTCTGGTGGCAGTGCGCCCAACTCGAGTGGCGTTCTAGTCACTCTGCAGAAGCTCAACGAGATCACGAGACAGCTCAGGGAAGCGGAAACATCGCTCAGTCAGGTACAGTCGTACATTGCCCGGGAGAAGTCAAAGCTTGACCAGGCCAAGAGGATAAAACTGGAGCTTGATCTCAAGGCGCACGAGATCAAACTTGCGGAGGAGCAGATCAGCGGCAACTCGTCGTCATCCATCATCCAGGAGGTTGAGAACATGAAGGAGACAATCTCGCAGCTCAAGCAATCAGTCCTGGAGGCCAAAAACCGGCAGGCCGAGGCCAACGCCGATGTCAGGAGGATCGAGAAGGACATGAAGGACTTCGATAACAACAAAGATGCCAAATTGATCGAGCTCCAGGCGTCACTCGACAAGCTCCGCGCTTCTCTCGAAAAGATGAACTCCTCCAACAAGACGCTGCAAAAGGAGTTACAGGGGGCCCAGCTCGACTCGGAGCAGGTCTCGGCCGACCTCGCCGCTGCGCGGGAGCAGTTGCAGGAGATTGATCTCGCCATCAAGGCCCAACAAGAAGAGATCGAAGATCTCGTCGGGCAGCAGAACAAGGTCAAGGAGACGCACGACGCCGCGCAGGCTCAGCTCGACGAGGAGCGCACCAAGCTGCACGTCTTCGACGACGAGCTCCGTGCGCTCGAGGAAGCCATGCGGTCCAAGAATGCGCGCATCACCGAGGAAGGCCTCGAGAAACAGAAGATCGGCCACCAGATCGAGAAGTTCCACAAGGAGCAGCAGGGCGTCGCCGAGGCTGCGGCCAAGCTCGAGAGGGACCACGAATGGATCGCCGACGCGCGCGACCAGTTCGGCCGCACGGGTACCCCCTACGACTTCAAGGGCCAGAACATCGCCGAGTGCAACGCGACACTGCGCAACCTGACGGAGCGCAGCCAGGGCCTGCGCAAGAAGATCAACCCCAAGGTCATGAACATGATCGACAGCGTCGAGAAGAAGGAAGTGTCGCTCAAGCACATGATGAAGACGGTCATCCGCGACAAGCGCAAGATCGAGGAGACCATCATCAGCCTGGACGACTACAAGAAGAAGGCGCTGCAGGAGACATGGGAAAAGGTCAATGCCGATTTTGGCCAGATCTTTAACGAGCTGCTGCCGGGGAGCTTCGCCAAGCTCGACCCCCCCGAGGGCAAGACCATCAGCGACGGTCTGGAGGTCAAGGTCTGCCTGGGTAAGGTGTGGAAGCAGAGCCTGACGGAGCTGAGTGGTGGCCAACGGTTCGTCTCACTTCCCCTCTCCTCCATCCCCCTTTCCATTTTTTTTTTCTTTTTCTTCCATCTAACAATCTCCAACAGCTCCCTCATCGCCCTCTCCCTGATCATGGCCCTCCTCCAGTTCAAGCCGGCGCCCATGTACATCCTGGACGAGGTGGACGCGGCGCTGGACCTGTCGCACACGCAAAATATTGGCCGCCTCATCAAGACGCGCTTTAAAGGCTCCCAGTTTATCGTCGTGTCCCTGAAGGACGGCATGTTCCAGAACGCGAACCGCATCTTCAGGACTCGATTCAGCGAGGGGACCAGTATGGTGCAGGCTCTGACGCCGGCTGACTTGAGGTGATTAGACTGTGTGCTGGTTCATATGCGTGCGTGTATGTGTGTGTAATGGAAGTTTGGGATAAGGCGCGGTGTACATTGGCCGTTGCTGCTGCCGTGGGCATCAGGCAGGATATATTACACGGGGGCTGTTTGGGAGTCTAGCCGGTTGCTTACCTCGGTTGGGAAGGGGATACATGTCTTGGGTGCTTCTTGACGTCCTCCACAAACATGCGGCTTAATGACTTGTCGGCTTTCCTTTTCTCGACAGGTATTACGACAATGCGGCGGCCTAGTACATGGCATGACGTTGGCTACGATGACGGGAAATATCATGTGTAATGCGTCATTTGTGCATTCGTTGGCTTTCCAATTTATTGAATCGCTTATCGACCGTACGTAACGCTCCATCGGTCTATCCTCTGAAACTTCCGGACGTTGGCTTATTGCTTAACATACAAATGGCTGCCTCGCGCTAGCACATCGACCGACATTCCAACCTCGACCCAGCTCTCCATGTCCTCGGGCACGTCGGTCTTGTCAAAGAGAGGGGTCATTTGCATACCGAGGCAGCCCTTACGTTTGGCGCCTTCGTCCACCTCTCTAAACTTCCTCAGCGACCTATCGGGCTCCACTGGGTGGCGGTGACCGTCATCTTGGTTGACATTGGGCATCTTGCAGCTAGAAAGCGAGATCAAAGTGTCAGTCCTGTAAGAGAGAGAGAGCGAGATCCCTGATGGACGGGTTAATTGGACCAGACGGTGAGTGGTACGCACCGAACTGTCCGACATGATACATGGAATGTCGACGCATCCCGCTTGTTGCCAGGCCCCGGCACGAATCGTATCTTCTTCCAGGTTTCCTCGTCGTAGGGAGCGTCGCCGCCGTCCACTAGGAAAGGGTGTCAACCGTTGTGGAGCCATTGACCGCCGCAGTAAACAAGGGGGGGTTGGAAGTGCAGGTGGTATTGAAGTGGGACACGGCCCCCCACCCCACTCAGAATCAGCCCAACTCACCGATAATGTTGGCTCGGAACCTCCTGGGATCGAGGTCCTTGATAGCCTCGTCCTTGTCTATCTTGGCATCTAAATCTCGAACACTAGAGGCGTTCAGGAGGTGCAGGGGATACTGTACGTCGTTTCCGACGCGGTCACGGGTCAGTCAGGCTCCGCTGGAGCTAAACAAGAAATCGGACCATTTGTCGAAACCGGGTGCGGGGGGAGGGGGGGAAAGGGAGGAGGGAAGGAGGTGTGGTGGGTTGTGATAATCCTCACAGCGTCTTGAAAGCCGGCGACAGGCTGGTAACCTGCCTCGTCCGTGGTGGGTGCACAGCGGTAGACATGTCGTAATCGGTCCGGGTCGATACGAAAAATGCCGAGCCTGTTGCTCACGCCCAAATAGAGCCGGAGCTCCCGAGGTAGGTCCGCTTCCATGTTGAGCGCCGTGACCGTGTCTTTCCAGATGGTCACCTGCTCGTAGGCATATCCCCGGCCGTCGATTTCCTCTTGCGGTGGGAAGGCGACGGGCAGGAGCAGTTCCTTTTCGGGGAGCGCATGCCGGCCCCGCGCGATCTTCGCAGCTACCCAGCTCAGGGTGCCGCGCAGACCCGGTTCCCGCCACGGGAAGCGGACAAGCAGGAAAGGGTCGGAGACCTTGGAGGACCGGCCCTGAGCCTTGATGACGTCGGGGACGTAGAGGTCCACCTGGACGGTGGCCAGGAGGGGGAACTGGCGCTGCGTGATGAATTCCCATTCGTGTGCCTGCTTCTCCTCGGGCGTGGCCTGCACGCCGAGGGGGAACGGGCTCTTGAGCTGGGCGAACGTGTAGAGGCGGTCAAACTCTAGGCCCGTCGGCAGCACCTTGCTCTGGCGGATCTCGATGCCGCTGCACGACTTGACCGGGTATATCCAGAGACTGCGGATCTTGCACGGCTGTTCGGCGCCGCTCTTCACCGGGATATTAGGGCCTGCAGCATCTTGGTGCTGCTGTCTTTGCAGGCCGGATTCCGCCGGCGCCAGGCCGATTCGAGTGTGTGTTTCAAGGAGGGCATCGCGCTGCGAAGGCGGAACTGGCGGGAAGTAGATGAACAGAGGTAGTAGAAAGACGAAAAGGGTGATGAGAAGCAAAAATGCGCCGGAAGCGTCGAGAATCGGGCCGCTCCGCAGCACGGCACTTTCCCCCTCCATTGCCGATTTGTCGGCGAGCTGCTGCTTGTTTCTACCGCAATTTGGTTCAGGATTTGACAGTCACCAGCCGTGTACAAGTACAATGTGGACAGACCGCAGTTGCAGCGTCCAGTTCTGGGGGAGCTGAGCGGGCGCCATTGGTCCGTCCTCTCCCCGCTGGATAACTGCATACCTTAGTTAACCGTGCTTGATGTGCAGTATGGCGCAATGGCATCCTCATTTACTGGGGCTTTGCATTGCCCGAGTGCTGGCATACGGGGTACTGATCAACTGGACACCCCTTATGACATATGCACAAATCTCTCCCAGGCACAGGTATTGTACTCAAGTACTGTGCTACTGCAAGGTTAGGTGTAGCCACCACCACCATTACCACCACCATTACCACCAGCCCACCAACAATCGACAACTGCAAATCCAGCCCGCGGCAGTATGTGTAGTATAATGCGCCGTTCGTCATGCGACCCGTGCTGCGGCGTCGATATTAGATGACCTCCGACGGGAATACCAAAATAGAACCTGTCCGGCAGCACACCCGAATTGGGGCGCATCCAGGAAGCATACGCAGTAATTACAGGCTGCTTCGTCAACTTGAAACTCGAATCTGGGTCAAGATTAAAGAAGGTGACTGAGGGCCAGCTCAGAGCGGTGACCAGCGACTCCCCAGAATTCCCGGCGGAAGACGCCCCCATCGTCCCGGCACTTTGACGTAGGGCTGCAGTCGACTGGCTTTAACCCCGCCGACCCGATTTGCTGCTGTCATTCAAACCCCTCAGGAGATGCAGTGGTTGGATCTGCGATCCCATGGGTTTTCCAACCGGGTCTGTGTCCGGGCTTTAGTCTGTACCATTGCGCCGCTGTACCGCTGGCTCCTGTTGCCCTGAGAACCGGTACGCCGGGATTGCGCCCCGAAATCAGCGGGGCCGGAGCCGGCATCCCAATCGTGCCGGGGAGGAAAAATGCTAAGGCCAATGCACGACCATATGTATTTCCATCCGCTAATTAACGCCCGGCTACTTCCACGGCCGGTTCTGGTCGTCTTTTTTGCGCGGCGTAGTGTAAGTGTGCCTGTCGCACCACCAGCGTCGCATCCATGAAACCCCGGGGTGGTCTGGGTGGCGCAAGCTCTCCATCCGCTCCGTGTCTCTGGGAGATGCACTCAAGAATTTTAAGTCAGTGCGTATGATATGACAGCAATGACAGGTAGCTAGGCGGAAGCCGGGTGCTGGACCACAGTCAGAAAAACCCGCCCGAGAGGTAACGCGCTTGCAGAAAACCCCATCATCGTTGGGCCGAGGTAACTGTAACATCGGCCATGGAGGGTCTCGTTTAAGAGACCACACCCAGGGGATGCCGGGCGAGACAGGGCCAGGAATATTGCCGCCCTCGGGAGGCCTGATGTTATGCCTTTCCTCAAATTGGACTTGACATCTCGAAGCGAAGTCATGGTCCGCGACGAAGTCGGCCTGCCAATAGGGGCCACTGCCTTTAGCTAGCCTTCATTGGCCGGCTGGCCAGCTGCAGGGACTTGTCCCCGGGGATAGAGAGTGTCGTGCTTGCCTTGGGGTGGCAGGGATGAGTGTTGTACCGCCGCCAGCCTCACTATCAGCTCAGAAGCCGATGAGGGCATGCTATGAGGCGGCTGAGCAGCAGTGACGTCGGGAATCGCACCTCTGGCGACTTCACCTGGAACATCAAAACACATGCCCCGTGCCATTGGACAGCCAGCAGTGCCGACGGCAGGCTGCGGACGCTCTGACCAGCCCAAGCCAGCGCGTGCTGCAGGCGAAATGAGGCTATAGTAAACATACTCGATCATAACAGCAACAGCAGTCAGTTGCTGTACCTTTCCGATCCCTGCGTGCGACTTGGATACCCAATATGTCGACATCTCTAGAGGCCGTAATAGCCGTCGTGTACATGGTAGAAGACTTATCCAGATGAGCAGAGACGATGGTACCAAATGATGGGGGCCGATCAATGCTGCGAGATTACAGCTAATCCATTCCCATTATCCGTCATGGCCACATAAGCTGAAGGGGTCACGAGATCTTGCAGCAGTCGGCGTCGGCGTCTCCAGCCACAACCAGAGACCCAGAGACCCAGGGATGCCTCGGTTCCACATTGACCGAGAGGGTATGCGGATCCGGCAGATGACAGTCCTATTCCCGGTGCCTGAGAGCATGGGTGAGTCGAATATCTCCATAGGCAGCCGCGGCGTCCCCAGCGTCAATGACCGGAGCCGACCGTCCAGGCTGATGAGAAGAAAATTAAGAGAAGCCGATCGAGCGAGGTGAAAATTGCATGTCAATGCAGTGCCAAGCCGAAGAGAGGATAACGCGAAAGCGCCACTTCGGCTACTGTTGGACATGAAGGCCAGTAGGCCTTGCTCACTGTTACTCTATGTGGTAAAGTCAGCATGTGTCAAAGCCGTCGCGTGTGGCTTTCACCAGGATTCGTGCAGACTTTCAGCGAGTCCGAGGTTTGACGGATGACGCCAATGCGGCGGCCCCTGCAGCCGGCCCGGCGGCACAGACGCTCCGCTGGTCGAAGTTCCGCCACCGGCTGCCTAGCTGGAGCTTCCTCATCGACGACGACAATCACAACTTCATACGGTATAAGGTGGCTGTCAAAACCAAGTCCCGCGGCCCCTGTTTCGTAGCGAATATGTGAGATGGCGAGGTCAATCCGGGGTTCAGTTGCTGTCGCATGAATTTGGCTTGTCACTAGAGCCAATATTCATTTCGACCGATTGTGGGCCATTCTCGAGAAATCTGAAGGGGCCAACACAACGGTCCGGGGCCCCAGTAGCACGGTAGCTCTACCTCGTCCATGCAGATAGAATGAGAAAGATCGAGGAGAGACCATGCCGGATGGCTGAGCCCAGCACAAGCCTGGCGCGAGGAAATTACCTGCGCTTGCTGTCTCGGTGCTCAGACATCATGGAAATCCACCTGTTCTCGCCCGTGCTGGTTGGGGAAAGGCTTGTAAGGAGGAAAACGAGCGGAGAGGAATGGGAAGTCGTGCCGACGAGAGCATATGGGCAAAATTTTGCTCTATTCTATGTTGTGATTGGCAAGGGTAAAACAGGATAAACTCGATGCTCTGGCGCTTCACGTGAAAATTCGTCTGATGTTGTTCTGAATCAATACTTGGTCTTATTATAGGCAGGGGATTCTTTCCACATGAAGAAAGAAAAGCAGAGAGCACTTTGTTCTTTCCTTCCGTAGCATGAGGATCATTTTGGTCGCCGACCTCGCGGCAAGAGCAGCGTCTGGTTGACCCAAGGTAGTCCCTTGCCTTGCCTCAAGCTTGCAATTGATCGCGAAGTGACAACCCTCTGAAGGGCGAGCTGGTGCGCTCCCGTCAAAACTCGTCAGTCTGGTTCCAGTTACACTCATGCGCCGATGCGATCGAGAGTCCCGCTGGCTACACCAGCCACAATCAAAACTTGATTTCGCAGACCCTTGGGGCCGAGCGACGGGGTGCAACGACCGCCGGGAAACTTTATCTATGTTGAGTAGTCATTGCCGCGCACCTTTGCTGGAAAGCCGCCGCAGCCACCCGGGGTCACGAAAAGAACTACGTACACTAACTACAGGTACCCAGCGCACCGGAGTGGATTTGGGGTTCAGGTGGGATCTGGGCGTGGTGTTATCAAATACACTGCAGGTCACAAAGTCAACGGCCCCCCACAAGGCCAGGGACACGGCCCCCAGATCTCAATGCCAAAAACGGCAGGCAAGCGTCACTTGGATGCTGCTTTAGCAGCCGCTGGTCTGTGCAACCCACCAGAAAATCTGGCCGCTAATTTTCTGCATCCCGCATCCTTCAGTCGAGTCTCCAACATCTCATCATACGGCTCCATCCAGTACCGGACCGACAGGGTAGGCGGTAGCAGGTGTTGCATCCTGATATCTTGCGCAACGATCACATCGTCTCCACTGATGCCGCGGGCCAGCTTCACTTTCTGGGCAACGGACGAAGCAGACCCTGGCAAGGCCTCTGGGAGTCAGGCCCGATGTTCGCGGACCCCCTTGTCACTTCGTCACATCATTGGACTGGCGCATTTTCCGACCGCACGGCCAGGGCCTCGGTGCGCGCAGATTCCTGTCCCGAATGGTGCTGGAAGTTGGGAACGCTTCTCCCCATGGCCGTGCACCGCAAGAATCCTTTTTTCTACTTTTTATTTTTATTTTTACTTTATTTTTATTTTTTTCTCCAAAACCTCCCCCCCCCCCCCCACCTCCCCTTTCTAACGGCGAACCTTCGACGTTGTCCCGGCGAGGACGCCATGTCCGCCGCGCATGTGGCCCCTCGCACGATCGAAGCTATGTCTCAGCCAGGGCAGGGTCCACAGCGATGGCGCCGTCGGGGGAGCTAATTGTTTTGCAGGGGATTCTGGCCCCCCAGCGCCAATACCCACGCTAACGCCAACGGCGGTTGTCTGACAGAGACGCGGCCGATGCACTCGCGCACAACGGCAACATCAGACAACATCAGACAACATCAGATGAACCGCCAAGATGAGCGTTGAAGATCAAACCAAAATGACCATTCACACCCTGCCTCTCCTCCCTGTAAGCAGGGGTGCTTCCCGGTCTTATGTATGAACGTTAAGCAAATGCAATGGGTACATACCCGCCCGGTGTGTGTATGCCCGATACTTTCACGGCTATGCTCCCGTGCGGTATAGCCTGGCAGTCCGCTTGTCACCCCTCCCTCATCAAGACCCACCCGCGTGGGTTGAGGCTGTGGGGTCTGTTGCGTAGCCTCTTTGCGTTGCAACGAGCTGGCATCTCGAACGAGATTTCGGTTGCTCGTATGTAACTGTGTAGCTCTGGTACGCATCTGATGGCAGCAGTTCCTCTGGCTGCGCCGGCAACTTCCCCCTGTCGGACGAAGTACACACTAGCAGAGACTTCTGCCGCCTTCTGCCGGATCCCTAACTAGAAGACAGACTAGGAGAACACATTACACCTCTGCCAGGGTCAAAAAACGGACAGCTCCACGCAGCCAAGCCACCAAAAGCCGTCCGGTTTTTGACCCTGGCAGAGGTATAGTTCCGCCTCCCCCAAAGTTGCGGAAGATCGACTAAGACAGATCCGGACTACGGTGGTGTCTGGGTATCCTGTCAAGGCAAGAAGCGGGAAACTAGACCAGTAGTCTCAGGTTGTATGGCATGTGCTGCATCGGCAACGTCCTTACCGCGTTGCTGGCAGATTGCGAGGGACGGAACTCAAAGCTTGACGAAACAGGACTCGAACTCCGCAGAGTCGGATCTCGGGAACCGTTTGCATGGGACAAGCATTCCGCCTATCTTACCGCGGCCTCGACACTTCTCACCGGCTTTCATGTTCGGGACATCTGACGCTCCCACTGGAAAACTCCTCCTGGGGGTTTGGCAAAGACCCGGGGCTAAGGCTCGATGGGCCGGTGGGCAGCTTCGAAGCGCAATGACGGGCTGAACCAGGGTTACCTTCTGACTGACACGCCCCCCACCTTGCACACCCATTTGGGCTGGCCCCGGGGTCGAATTGATTCTGGATGGCTTTCCCTGCCCGTTAGACTCGTTCCTCGCTGTCTACTGATCGACTAATAAGATCGAGCCGAGAAAAGCGCACGCCCACTTATGCCTCACATCCCATGATCTACCTTCCGCATACATTGGGCATCCGCTTCCCCTTCTTTGCAGACCCTCCCCCAGCGCGGCGGCATCCCTTCTACGCTAACCTACTCAGGGTGCCTCTGCATTATCAACCACTGGTCCCACCGGGTTAACCCCAGTGCGATATTTCGGCCTTTCCCGCGTCAGATCCGGTGTGGCTCAGTCCCATTGCCGACTTCGAACCACACATATCATCCCCGGTACCCTTGGCAGCAACTCATCATTGTAGTGGATGCCCTCTGACCGGACACGCTGCGCATTTGGCTCCTGTGCATCAGAGAATCCTTGTCTCTCACTCTTCTCTAGACGGTGACATCCCGCATTGGGCTTGTCGACTCGCTCTTGGCGGCTTGAAAGAGATATCCACCGCCATTCGCCACTCCCTTGCCTTGACCTGAAGGTTCTCCCAAAGGCACGGCCCTCCCGATTCGCATTATTCGATTAGACCACACCCCAAGCCGCTGACGACTCCTCCCTGTCTGAGGGTTAATACCCACTTCTCTCCGAGGGGTGTGGGTTTCCGGGGAAGGATATTGGGCAATCTTGGCTGTATCCTCTGGCCAACGATCGCTCAATCACGGTGGTAACCCGCCTGCACGCCCACGCGCGTACCAAGAACCGAAGCAGCAGATCACATCCTACCATCCTCCCAGCAAGCAATCGCTATCGTCCCAGAAGCGCCGAGTTTCTGGCACCCTAAAGCTTGACAGAAGTGGGGAGGCCTGTCCTATCACCAGCCATCCGCGCACTCCCAGGTTTTCCCCAAGCCATCCAGAGCCCCCAGGTCGATGAAAGGGGTTGCCGCTTTGTAGCTCTCCTGGCCTCTCCTAACCCAGGCTGTGCCGAGATCCAGCCCAGCCCAGTGGTATCCCGGACATCCCAGATCCCATAATTAGCCTCCTCTGGCCCCCTTGACGTCTTCCTGCCAACTCGTCATTCGCCTAACCTCGGGTATCCTTTGAGTGTTTTCATCGTCTATTCAAGGGCGCACCGACTCACAGCGGGACCAAGCAGCGATTATTAACTGGGGATACTTTGTAACAGTATTTGCGCGGGACACTCTTGGTGCAGTAGAGTCACCAGGCACCTCGTGCCTTTCCCTCTTCTTTTTTTTTTTCTTTTTTTATTGCCCACTCCTTTTCTTGACCTAGGTCGAGACCCCACGGTTTCTCTTCGCTTCAGCCACTCCCCCCGAAGCTCTTCCTATGCAGCGCGGCTGTGAGCTGTTGACCGCAGGGTCTCCGGAGTGAGGATTTCGCAAAACCCGACTACCCCTTCGCTCGTGCCCCCCGACCTGGTCAGCCGCAAGTCAAATCTGCCCTCGAGTAAACCGAATCGACTGGACTTCCAACAGTTCCAAGCTGTTCGACCGGCTCTACATGCTGCGACGCTGACGTGACGAAACACGGAGAACCACACGTTGCAGACAGTCATTGACGTCGGCCTCGCCTTCCAGCGCCAAATCAGCCGCCATGAGTGACTATTATCATCACTTCCTCTCTTCGATGGTTGGCGCGGGGGGGCAGCCTAGCCCTAATCAGCTTGATGGCCCCGGGCAGCTGCCTCAGCCGCCGATGGGTGGCCCGGCAGTATCTAACCCTTACCAGAGCTTGGGTTATTTCACTGGATTTCCAGAGCCGATCATGTTCAATGCGCCAAAGGCGCAAAGAAGCAGGCGGAAATCTGCGCCAGGCCTAGACCACATCAAACATCGTCGCACAAGATCCGGTTGCTACACTTGCCGCAGTCGGCGCGTCAAGGTACCTAAAGAAGAAACCCCAGTATCACGTCTTTTCTGACTCGAGAGCAGTGCGACGAAGCCCATCCTATTTGCGAAAGTGCGTGGGAGAGCAACGGCCCAGCTGTCACCTGTATCAATGCTAACCCTGGACCTAGGGTGTAGGAAAGGAAAAAGAGAATGCATCTATCCCGAGCCACCGCCGCAAAAAGGAACCGGAAACAGTAGCTCGAAGGACTCGACGGGCCCGAGTCAGCAGGCGAGCCCCAGTTCTTCTCGCGACGACGACGACGACGAAGTCGAGCAAGACGCCAAGTTAGACCCGATCATGGATGAGGACGAGGAGGAACCCGCAAGCGCTACGTCGCAGACGTCGGCCCCTAACTTTCCCTTGCGAAGATCTAGCACGACGTCTTCGTTCGGCTTCCAGCGTGTCGCCACGGGACTGCGCCAGGGATCGGAGACACCATCTTTTGACGGAAACAAGAGCTCATCCCCTGCGTTGTCGGCTGGAACTACCAGCGCGCTCACATCTGCTGGCATGTCTTTTGGTGATCCGATGCAAACGCCTTCTCGCCCAGACTGGACATTCCTTCAGCACGAGCTACAGTTCTACCTTGGCTATTTCTACGACAACATCACACACCACCACTATTGCGTAGTGAATGACGCCGATGATTTTTTCGGGGCGACTATAACGGGGTTGGCGATTCGCAACGAGGCCTTGCTCTATGCCGTGGTGGGCTTCTCGGCATACCACCACGCAATGAAGAACCCAAATGGGAGGATCAACGAGTTCCTGCAATACTACAGCCGCAGCGTCTCGCTGTTGCTGGATTGCCTTAAAAAGAAGGAGAAGTATAGCGTAGGGACGCTATTGACAATACTGCAGCTTGCAACGATAGAGGTACGTGACTGCTTCAGGGAAGAGGGGTGGTGCTGAGGGGGCCACCGCACGCTAACTGCCGGGGAAAGGAATATCTGGGCGACTGGGTCAACCTCATGGGCCACCAGAGAGCAGCGTTCGAGGTCCTCACGCAGCTCTTCACGCCGCAGTCTGTAATGCAAACGCCAGCGGGCCGTATGGCGTTGATGTGGTATGCAAGGTTCGACGTATTCATCGGTATCATGGGTAGCTTCGAGACGACGTTATCCTCCGAGTGGTACTCAGCGCCTGTGGAGTACTATGATCTGAAGGTGGCAGCAGAACCTCACAACGTAAGCTGGAAAATAGAGGCATCCCACGCGCGACTGCGGCGGACGTCGATGGAAATGTCGTTGCTTTATGCGAAAGGGGCAAAGCGAGAGGTCACCGAGGACGAGTACACTGCGGGCCACCGCAGGCTGTCGGCTGCCCTCGACGACTGGAAAAACAGCCGGGACCCTGTCATGACCGACGCCGCGTTTCTCGTGTCGGACTTTCCAGGCAACCAGACGCCCGGTGCCGACGACGCTGTCATTCCTCCTGCACCTGGCGTCTTATTCCGACCGCCATTGTTTGCCTCGACCATTCTGATGTGCGAATACCATTCGATTGTGCTCATGCATGGTAGCCAGGCGGCAAATCTCACAGAGGAAACCAGGGCGGAATTGACGGAGCATGCATACGCGATATGCCAGATATGCGAGACGGTGGAATTATGGCCAAACAGTCCCCCTGGGAGTCTGATCATACTGCAATCCTGCCTTGCAATCGCGTCGCTCTTTGTCCGACGAGATTCGAGGCACCATATGTGGATAAGGAGGAAGTTTGCCTTGCTCGAGAGGATGGGGTGAGTTTTCCTGTTCCGGGACGAGGCACACGGCATTGGCGAGGACGTTGTTCGCCGCTGTCTAGTGCCTCCGGCCCTCCTTAAGTCACCTGCTGAGCTGCCGAGACTAACGGAGCATTTCCCATGCTCATAGGTACATATCCCCCATCACGATGCGTACGCGCATGGCGGAGTTGTTCTCTGACGAGAGCTGTGTCCGGTGGTGGTTGCCAGACGACGAGGGCTTCACCCCACTCTTGCGAAATATCCGGGCCATTGCCGACGAGCGAAACGCCATGGCGTTGTCGACGCAGAAGGAGAGCCTGCAGCAGATTCGCCACGTATTCTCCAGGATGCAGATCGGGCCAGCGGTTGGGAGCTCCGAGAGCGGCGACGGCGCGAGCGGTGGAGGGAAAGAGAAGGACGCGATGGCTTGAAGACAGGTCATTGGTGCGCATGGAGATGGATCCTCACACTCCACACACCCCGGCGGGCAGCAAAAGTTTGGACAGAGTGGATCCTCACAGGAGTCCTCGACATGGTCGTTTCGACTTCCCGGACGCCTACGAGCCGCGTCCCGGCGGTTTGGGAGATGGAGATGGTTGAACAGCCGGGGGCAGGTTCACGGGACCCAAGGGCATAGGAGGAGTTGACGTTGATGAAGGGCGATGCGGCTCTCTCTGCCGCAGATGGTCCAAGTGGTCCCTGAACAATTTCCCTGGATCCGATCATGCGGCCCTGCGACGTCAAATCTCGATGCTAATGCAGGGGCCGGCGCTTGGATCGCGGCTTGAACTGCTTTCGATGTCCTGAAACACGCTTTCGGCAGTCCCACTCCTCTTCCCCACACCCCGATCATCTCGCGTACACTCTCAGGCCTGAGATCCGCTACGGACATCGGACGACATAGGCGCTTTATCTGCTCGCCCGGTGTCAATTTTCCCGAGACGTAGCTGGTCAATCGCAATCCCATCCCGTCAACCTCGCCTTACCCTATAGTCTGCTGAGGCACTGCCCCACAGAAGAGGGGAGAGCGAGGCGCGTGGCTAAGTTGTGTTGAGAGCATCGGCTCTGAATGTTACCACACCAAGGGCCTGGACGGATGACGATGACACGACCTTCCGCTTGGCATACCGCGCGTTTTGAGTCCATCATCTTCACCTGACATATAATTATTGAGTTTTGGAGCAGTTTTCACTTCACTTCATGTATTTACTAACCCTACTTAATCCCCTTGCATCTACAGCCCCCAAAATGATTCACCCATCGTACTTTGTCCACATTATTCACCACTGCCGTATTCTCACTTATTATGTACCCTAATACTTATTCCTACTTGATTTTTTTCACCTCTACATTACTGTTTGTTGTTTTTTTCGGCCATCATTCAGGGTTGAGTGTTGAGCCTTGGCAAGTGGGTGCTCGGCGATGCACCGTGCTGGACCAACAAAACGCAACGCAACGCAACGCAACAAGATACTGATAGAGGCGGCGAGCATACGCATACACAAAAAGTTGCATACATGGAACATCGGTACGATTGGAGGGCAGGGCATGGTTGGTCTGTTGGGCCGGCTTCAGATGTTTTTGCGTGGGAGGGCAACGGGAATTAAACGGGGCGGGCAAAACGAAGCAAGGTAAACACACGAAAAGGAGGTCGCGGGAGCATAGCGAGACCGAGCGGCGGGGATACATGCATACTTCCGGATCATGAGGAGAAGCATTTTGAGCATTTCAACATCTGGCGTTGCTGCAAATATACTGTAACACTTCGTTCCACCACACTGCTTGTCTCAGTTCTCCATAATAGGAAATGTTCTATAGCTCTGAATGCGAGCCGTCTTCCGTTTTCCTCCACACATCGCCTACCCCGACGACCAAATTAAGGACACGGATGACTTAAGAATGAACACTGATTTGAACAGAAGGCGTTGGTGATACGAAATCATAGCCCCTAACAGGAGGCGGGCTGTTGGCTAGTATTTAATTCATGGCACTAGAGCGTGAGAGAAGTATGGGCTACAACACCGAAGGCGAAGCCTTCCAGTTCCGCAAACAATTACTGCCCACGACCATGCTAAAAGTAGGAACAGCATGTCGCCAGCGTGCCTCTCCCCGAAGACGATCATGTATCGTGACAGAGGGTTTTGCCGCAGCGTTTCCGACATCCCGCATAAGCCTCGATTGGGCCATACTGGCACTGACACCTATCCATCCAAACACGCACGACCGTTCCTTTTTCTCATCATGTGGACTTCTTTGTCCACCTATGCTCCACTGTTGCTTGCACGGGTAGAGAGTGCCCTTGCCCCTGAATTAGGGACGGTGACAGGAAATATTATGTTTAGGTCGCTGGTTTGAACAAACTCGCTTATACAGGTATAGAGATACGCCAGCGGTGAAGGGGATGCGAAGAAACGGGGTATTGATCTAATTACTCAGCGAGGCAGAGAAGCAGAATGGCAACGAGCTCAAAAACAAAGCTCTGGACCAAAGTAGCGACCAAAATAAGTAGCGAATGCTAGTCTGCCTTGTCCTCGGTTTCTCTCCTGCCTTGTTCCTTCTCTTGCTCGCCATCGCCTTCGGCCGCTGCCGGTTCGGCCTTCTTGGGTGATGACGTCTCCGTAGCGCCTTCTAAATTCTCGTCTTGTTTGTCCTGCTCTGCCGAGCTCTGCGGCTCTGGATCCGTCTCTTCCTCGACTGCGGTATGCTTTGACGTCATGTCCTCAGTCTTGTCCGCGGGTGAGTCCTTACCGTTTTCGCCCGTCTCAGCAGTCGCGGCGGACGTGGTCCCTTGAGCTTGGTTCTCGCCCTCTTTGGCTGACTCGTTGGTTGTCTGCTCTGCGGCTTGCGTCTGCTCCGCCTCTATTTCGGTCTTTGGCACAAGTGAAGGCTTAGGTTCAGGTTGAAGCCTGGGCTCAACGGGGGGGTTTGCTTCGGAAGACAGGCCAAATCCGGGCTCGGAACCTGCCACCCCGGCCCCTTCCATTGAAACTTCAGGCGCTAGCTCTGACTCGGATACTTGCTCGCTGCTCGCTGACGAGCCGGGAGGCGGAATTACGCTAGAGGGCCGCGCAGGCTGATCGCCTGATGCAAGCGGCCTGTGCTCTACTATCACTGGGATATTGGCCAGTTCCAACTCCTCGTCGGCTGGCGCCGGGCGAGCCGAGATGCGCATCTGGCCGAGCCTACTGGATAAGTCAGAACTGTCGTCCTCGTCCGCTTCGGGCACTGTCGTGACCGCGCTGCCTGTGGAGGGACTACTCTTAATATGCCTCCTCGTGTTGGTTCTGCTAATGGACGGGTCATCAAGATCGGTACGCTGACTTGGAGGTTTGGCGATGGAGATCGGGGCGATTGGCTGTTGTTGCTGCTGCTGCTGCTGTCTCCTATCGGAGCTGCCATCTCCTGTGCCATTCCCGGCCGAGCTATCGAGCCCTTCGGCCTCGGGCGGCAGCTTGTAGTTCTCAGCGGGCAGAAGGTCGTAAATATCACACACAGTCTTGAAAAAGACGTAGAGGCCCGTCTGTCCCTCGACATTCCAGAACACGCCGCGGTGTTGAAACCAGGCGTGAGCGAATATGCGGTGGAGGCGGCGGAACACGTTGACTAGGTTTTTGAGGGCCGTGTTCTTGTCGTGAGCATCGACGACGAAGCGGCTTGGGAAGATCTTGGGATTGGTCACGACGTTGGCAGCCCAGTCAAGTGTGTGGCAGCAGTAATCGATGGCGCAGCAGCTCTTGGGCGCGTCATGCACGGCACACAGAAACTGCCATTCGCTGGCGCGCATCTCGGGGCAGGTCTGAGCGCTGCACGGAGGTGTGTCGAACAGGAAGCCGACGATCAGGCTGTTGCACTGCGAGATCAAGAACCGGCAGAGCTCGTACAGCCACAGCGTCTTGTCGATGTTCGGAGGCGGCGTTGCCAGCAAACCTGCTGCCTCCCGAGTCATTGGCGACGTGTGGCTCGCCGTGTGGTAGTAGTGTAGAGCGGCGAGATGCTCTTGGAGTGGGAACGCCGAGTCGATCTGTCCTCACGGGCTCATTAGCTTATCCGTCCGCTCGGTACTGGAGACGAAAGACGAGGGCGAGAGATGCCCAAAGTTTCTGACCTCATGCAACGGCACCAGCGGAGGGCCAGCGGCCATGTCGGCCGACTTTGTGCCCCGGTGGATGCGTCGTTTGGCGTTGGTGTCGATAGCCGTTTGCTCGATCTGGCCGGCCTGGCGGGCGGCATTGGGTCCCATTAGCGGCGATTTGGGCCCGATCTGGATCTCGGCCGGAGGAGGCGGGCTGGGTAACCGAGGTGAGCTCGGCGGTAGAGACATGGTGACTCCAGATCTTGCGCGAGGCAGATGCGGCGATGGTGGTGCAAGGCTATTGTGCTGCTTTGTGTTTTGCGATTCCCAATGCTATGATTTTTCCTGCGTCGACCCTAGCGAGCTTCACTCTTGTTGGCCGATTATCGCGCCCGCTCGCCTTGTTGACTAGATCTGTCGATCGCGTGATGGTGGTGAGCGATCTTTCACTATTGGAGCCTTTTGGTTGTAGAAAAAGGACGGACGGTTGGCCAAGATTTCTAGGCGCTTGTATAGGGGGCTCTGGCGCGCTTGAGCTGAAAGATGTCCAAGCCCCGGCCGCCTGACGGGCATCCCGGCCCCTCTGTCAATTTACGTAATTTTCCTACACTTACATAGCAGGACCCACCGCCCCAGCGAGTTATGTTCCAAGTTCCAGGCTTCGCTCAGAGTGCCCCGCAATCTTAGCCTTCCTTACCTGCATATAAACCAGAAGGCTTGTTGCATAGGCATATGCTGAACTCTGGTATTCCTTAGATCCACAAAACCGAACTATCCTCTCCCTCGCCCTGTTTCTCTTTCCTGCCTTGAGTCGAAATGGACTGGGACGACCAGGACGACCCGCCAGAGCTTGTTGGCACTGGAACCGAGCTGGCGCCTGAGGAAAAGCCGGTAAAGGTTCCCATCACGATAGTGACAGGTCCGTACTTTGGAATTATGTTCTCATGGCTAGCTCGGAGCTTGACCGGGAATGTGTGCAGGATACCTGGGTGCTGGCAAGACGACTCTCCTTAACTACATCCTTACTGCCGAGCATGGGAAGAAGATAGCCGTGATTATGAATGGTGAGGAGTCCTGGCACTCTCGTTTTCGGGTTGTGCCCTAGTCTTACTGACTGTTGGGACATGTCTAGAGTTTGGCGACTGTAAGCGCATTGACCCAGCCTCACTTTGAGTAAGCTGACATGGTGGTTAGCACTCGACATTGAAAAATCCCTGACGATCAACAAGGATGGCGAGTCTGTCGAGGAGTGGATGGAAGTTGGTAATGGGTGCATCTGCTGCTCTGTAAAGTAAGCGCTGCCCCGGCGGATACCCATCGGGAACGAGCATGTTAATCCCGGTCGCAGAGACACCGGCGTCGCCGCCATTGAGTCGTTGATGGAGAAGAAGGGGAAGTTCGACTACATCCTTCTCGAGACGACAGGCCTCGCAGACCCAGGAAATCTTGCGCCCATGTTCTGGATGGACGATGGACTCGGAAGTACCATCTACCTCGACGGCATCGTGACCCTTGTCGATGCCAAGAACATCCTGCGCGACCTGGACGACCCCGCAGGGAAGGTCGAGGACCACCCAGGGGACGATGGCCACGAGCCCGTCATGACGACCGCTCATGTGCAGATCTCCCACGCAGACGTTGTTGTCATCAACAAGTCGGACCTGGTCAGCGAGCAGGAGCTGCAGGCGGTGAGGAATAGGATCGAATCCATCAACGGCTTAGCCAAGATCTTCGTCACCTCACAAAGCGTCGTACCGAAGCTGGAGGGGTTTCTCTTGGACCTACATGCTTATGACAGGGTGGACGAGCTCGATCGTCCAGCCATTGGCCACAGCCACCTCGATAAGGTAAGTCCATTTCACGTCTCATTGTGTGCTCGGTTGCAGAGTGGCTAATCTCGAAAGACGATATCAACGGTCTCTATTCCGCTGCCGGAGTTGGCCGAGGACCAACAATCAGCGGTAGATGCCTGGTTGCGCTCAGTCTTGTGGGAAAACGTCCTGCCGGGCCACAAGCCGACTGAGAGCCCAGCATTTGATATCCACCGGCTAAAGGGTCGCTTTTCGGTCCGGAACGGAAACGAGAAAATCATCCAAGGAGTAAGAGAAATATTTGACATCTTCGACAGCCCCTCGCCACGGTCAAATCCAGATGGTCCGCGGGCAGGCAAGCTGGTCCTCATTGGGCGGCATCTAGACAACTTTGACTTTCGACGAAGCCTCATAGAAGCAATAGGGGATGGCGCTTCAGCCTGAGGGCTTTTCTTCCCTATGCGAGGGCAGCGGGTTTGGATGGATGGATGGATGGATGGATATAGATAGGCGACCCGATACCCAAAGATGTTTGCCGCATCTCGAGATGTCAATGGTTTCTCCCGGAGCTGGGCCGGGAGACTCTAGCAACTGGCTTGTTCGGTAAAGGGTGGCGAATCAGAGGTCCATATCGAAAGCGGCGGTCGAGGACATCTTACGGTAAAGAAAGCTGAATTCAAATGGCCGCTAGTCAGGGGCTTTAGGAGTCGGTCAATCACTCCGGATGGTAATTACGGTATCTTTCGCAAAGAGAATTGTGGCGCACGTGCCTTATTGCGGCGTTGGCGCCTTCATTCAGCGTCTCCTTCGCCAAGCGTTTGCAGCCGCAGTCCCCAAATGTGCAACCGCGACACCTCGATTGTGGATTTACCAGCGAACGCTTGACCTTCAACCGCTTGATGAGAGAGGCCATTCGTGTGGCACACAACACTACCATTGAAACCCCGAACGACGACTAGTCGCGTACCCCCGCAACCTCAAATGATGAATCGGCCAGGTATGGTGGCGGGCTCGCCTTCATTTTCGGATTTCGAGCCTTCTCGTGTGCCCCGCTGCTGCCCCCATCTCGACCTCGATATGCCCTGCCCCGGAAGCCCCCGCTGCATCCTATAAACGCTACCACATTTGCCGCATCCGCCGCTGAGCTAGCTATGGTCGGAATAAGATCTGGGAGCTTGGGGGATACAGAGCTGAGGACGAGGGGTGCTTCGGTAGCTCTGGTTCCGTGCGCGCGGCGGTCGCCTTGCTGACGCCGGTCGCCGCTTTCTCCTCTCCTCCTGGCAGCGAAGTGTTGGAAGAACTCCTGTGACGGAGCCCGCTCTGCAACTCCCAAGACCGACGCCGATCCTTCCCATGATGCTGCTTGCCAGCGCGGTGCTGCTGGAGCGCTGAGATTGGCCGCAGTCGACCCCTGCAATCGTTCCAACGCATCCCTTTCCCATCACAACAGTCGCATGCATGGACAAGATTTGCTGACAAGCCCGGATCTCCAGGGGCTGTCCCGCAGGCGCTACGCGGCATGCCCGGCGGGTTTGGAGGCCAACAACAACAGCAACAGCAGCAACAGTCGGGTCGTGCAGTGTCAAGCAGGTTACCGAACGGAAAGATAGGTGAGGAGCACGCGAGGCCGAGGGCCCGGTTGATGGCTGACTCTGCCGCAGGGCCAATAGGCAACGGCGCCGGATGGGGGTTTGGCGGTGGCATGCCCATGGGCGGGAGTGCGAGCGTGCCCCCGGGTTCGGCCAGGCAATTAGGAGGAAATATTAGCTTTGCGCAAAGCTTGAGCGGGTCACAGCCCGCGACACCGTTGGACCCATCGTAAGTCGCTTTGTTTTTATTGTTACTCTACTTTTGCAATATGCGCCTCCCCTACCAGGCTTTTTGCCCATTGGAAACTTTTACGCAACACCCCAGCACTCGACTAGCCACCTAGCTAGGTGGCTCTGTTTCTTTCTCGAACACGAGAGTCTATTCAGCGCTATTTGCTCGATTTTCTCTTGTTGCTTGCGATTCTTTGACCTGGCATTGGTCGTTTTTCTGTATCGCTTCTCTAAGTGCCCTTGCCCATCTTCCGTCTTGTGTGCCGAGAAGTGAAGCTTTAGATGGAGCGGTCTCACCAAGCCAAGCTCAAATTTTTCATTATATCGAAGGAAATGATCGCCGCCGGAGAGGGCCAGGGACGTCCAGAAGACCTACCTTACGCATCCATCCTCAAGGGGTACTTTGTATATACTTACTCCTTGGAAAGCATTGCTGACGATTTTGTCCCTTTAGGGAGTTCCCGTCCTTATCCAACACCTCCCAGCTGAATTCGGCGGGCCAATCATCCATGTGGGGGGGCCCTCGTAGCCTAGGTGGAGGGGTGCACCGAGGGTCGGGGACTCCGCTATCTTCGCAACCAAACCAGCAAGAAGACGTCTTCGCATCGCGGCTGTCGAGGTACGGGAACCAAGGTAATGCTTCCCAGGCATCTCAAGGGCAATCCGGGGTTACCGACGAGTTTCCACCGCTAAACAGAGCTGTGAATGGCGATATCGGCGGCCAGGAGCGAGGGAGCCTGATGTCGAGTATGGGGTTCGGCGCCCAAAGCTCAAGCTCTGCTATGCAGACGAACCGGGCCGGCAATGGCCTGCTCAATGCCCTGTCTGCGACCTCGCGCGCCGCGGACGTTCGCTCACCGACCGCGATAGCACGGCCTCAGGACCTACGGAGTCCGGTTGGTGAGGACGAGGTCCGCCAGAAGCCGGCGGGTTACCGTGAGGACAGCATAGCGTCGCATGCCTCAGCGGCGGACGCGGTTGGCAGCAGGAATCCCCTTGGCGCGATAGGAAACGACCCTCCGACGGGCAAGAGCAAAGAGGGAGAAAAAGGTTCCAGCAACCAGGTGCAGGACCCGCTCGAGGGGATGCCACCCATCGACAAATTTGGCTTGAAAGGCCTCCGGACATTGATGAACAACTTTCCCCATTACCATGCGCTCACATGCGGCATCGACCCATCGACGCTTGCCGTGGATATGCGCTCCTCGGAGTATGATGCCCAAGACGCCGAAGAGGATGAGTTGCCTACTGACGTTCCTCCAGGATGCTTTCAACACAAATTTACTCACTCTTTGACGATGCGCCGCCACGGTCGCCTATTCCAAAGTTCCAATTGCCGGACTGCTATCAGGTCAAGAACGTGCAGCCGATTGAAGCCAAGATTTCGAGCTTCAACGAAGAGACCTTGATGTGGATATTCTATAGCTGCCCGCGGGACGCGAAACAGCACTTGGCAGCGATGGAACTGTGAGCTCCTTCTTTTGGATGCCTTTTTGTCAGCGGGCACTGCTGACGCATTGTAGAAACAACCGCAACTGGCGGTGGCATAAGAAGATGCAAATGTGGCTGACCAAGGACGATGTCATGATCCCGCAGGCGTTGGGTCCGAACGTCGAGCGTGGCTACTACATCGTCTGGGACACTGCCAACTGGCGCAAGGAAAGAGTATGGCCCGAGACATCATTACGGCTATGCGGACGTTTCACTAATGATTTCGGCAGCGAGAGCTGACGTTGCATTACGGGGATTTGGATACCACTACCACGCAGCTCAGCATAGGGGCCTAATAGGCGGACGATCACATACTCGCGTGGGGCCCTGCGCGATCCGGCAGTTGACACAAGGGAACGGGTTTTGTTATGTGTGTATGTACAGGGCACGGACAAGCGAAGTCTCCCCAGAGATGGGAGCTATGAGTGAAGGACCGGCGCAATCTTGAAATGAAGCCCTTTACTGCGAATGTACAGTTGCTGCGGCTGTAGCATTGTAGTCTGGATTGGCGTTGGACCAGTGAGCGCCGGTCTCTCTGTGTAACGCTGGTTTGATAAAGCCACCCCTCCACGATGCCTTTATCTTGGCGCGGCTCGTGTCTCTGGGAGACTCCACCAACGCCGAACAATCCGTCAAACGAACATTCTACCCGTGGCTGGGACAACCATGTTCTGCTGATTCCCATTCTCCTATCTTACGCACCTGCGGGGATTGTCTCGGAGTTGTTTTTATAGGCTTATCTTGAGTGCACCACCGATCGCCTGCACACCGGACAGTAGCAGCGACAAAAGGGCCGAGGCGAAAACGCAACGGTGTCCAGCCTGTTCGCCGCCCACATCATTTGCCCGCCCGGATAACGAGATCCCCAACCTCCAAATACACTGCTGCGCAACGCAACGGAACCCCAAACTGCGTTCTGCATACTACTGTACTCTAGACTTACTTCGTCTTGCGGCGTCTGCGTCCGAACATCCGACCGTCAACGAGCCAGCGCCACCGTCCAACCCGCTCCACCACCCTCGTCGGTGAAAGTCCGCCCGCCATGGCCGACCAACATGAGCAACAACAAATCAATGTCCCGTCGCTGGTGGTGATACTGGTCCTCTCAGGGTTGATAATACGGTACCTCTTCTTCTCGCCGGCGTCGTCAGGGACGGGGACGCCGTCGTCATCGCGAGGAGGAACGCGGAATGACCAGGCGGCGCTCATGAGGTCGAGGGAGTTGGCGGCCGAGAGGATCTTGCAAATGTTTCCGCAGGTGGACAGGCGGGCGGTGCTGTGGGATCTGCAGCGGACTGGGGGGAATATCACGGCAACAACCGAGAGGATTTTGAGGGGCAGACTGGAGACGGTGAGTTTTTCCTTTTTCTTCTGTTGTTTCCGTGTTTGTTATGTGATTGCGATGGTGTCCTTCGTTGTCGCCACGGCTGGCTAAAACATTCCATTGCTACAGCCCCCGGTAACATTCCAACCTCCTCCACCCCCCGACAGTGACAATAACAGAGCAGCGGGGCAAGGGTCTAAGCCCGTCGATCAACCCACTCATCCGGATCTCATTACGCGGTACAACCTGAAGGATAAGCTGAACGCGCCGGCAGCGGAGTCGGGAAGTAGTGGGGCGGAGGCAAATGGTAAGGGCAACGGCAAGGGGTGGAGCACGAATCGTGACGAGAGACAGTCCTTATTGCAGAAGCGGAGGGACCAGATGATCCTCGAGGCGAGGAGGAAGATGGAGGCCAAGATCGCTGCGGAAAAGGCTGCAGGGGGGCGTTAAGTGGCTAATCCCGCAGTCGGCATTCATCTGAGCCCACGGCTGGGGATGTCCGTCGACGAGACGTATAAAGGGGCGCACGCATACGGTTGCTTTATTATGCGGAAGGTGACGCGAGATACATGTATGAAACTTTGGCTAGTCACCCGGGCTTTGAGGGAACGGAGGGAAGCAGCGGGTCTGTAAGGTCATTGTAAGCGTGTATAGAATGATAAACTAATCTTGAGATCTGTGATGCTGGAATGCGGGAGCACTTCGCGTACTGGAGCCATATGTTCCGTGCGTGTTATGAAAACTCCCACCGTTCCGGCTGCGTTCAGCTGCGTCTTTGCCCCTATCACCGAAGAACTAACGGAAGTATACAGTATGGAGGATCCTTTGGGTCAGGGTCTCTGACTTCTGGATGCTCGAATGGGACGCCCCACATTTTAGAATTGATAAGATAACGTATTTCACATGCTTAAGGGTATCCTCGCTTCACGGTGTGCACTGTGCCGAAAGTAACGAGACCTAGCCGTTGTCTGTCTAACCAGCGCCATGACGGTTGGTACGCAAAGAGTCTTTGTGTTCCTTCCTTGTGTGGCTGGTTGCCGATTTTTTTTTTTTATTTTTATTTTTATTTTTTTTTTTTTTTTTTTGCAGAAACGTACGGTTGCCTCCACCGTTATTAGAATTTGGTGCGATGCGCACAATCACGCTGGTCTCACAGACCTAACGACACGCTGCCATCAGATGCCGTGGGCCCGCCTGATCGATCCTTGTAGATGCGGCTAAAAGTTGTGACCCTAGCCGACCATGATGCAGGTCCCGTCCGAGTGCAGAGTGCCTCTCTCCCTTTCCTCACCATCGACGCTGTGTTCTCCCAGTGGAGTTGAGTTTTGGCGGAACAGATATTGCCATGCTAGAGGCGCCCACCCAACCTCGCGCGAGGACGGCCCAACGATGAACGCCACATACTATGTTACCGACGAGGGAGTCGAGTTCAAACAATGGCGGACTGTTCGCAATCTAATGGGCTCGGTGCTGCCCGCTCCCATTCAGAGCCGCATCCGCCTGATGTCCTTGGGCCGTGCTTCTAAGCCGACGCGCTCGCTATCTGCCGACGAGGCAGGTATGGTAGCCGCCCGGCGGACGGACCAGCAGGCCATCCCCGATAGTCATGCCGCCATTACCGCCTTCAACGGTGGTAAATGGTTTGCCTCTACAGTCGCCTCGGCAGCGGCACTTTGGGCACAGTCACCTAACGGATCATCGGGTATCGACTGGAAATCCGGCAGTCAAGGTTTGCTCCCTCAACGTTGGCATCAAGAAGGCGCTAACCTAATGCTCATCCGGCAGGTCTTGAACTCATCTTGAACTCTGGCCGTGAATATGTCGGTAGTCCCAACGCAGACTACAACTCTGAGCTCGAGCGGGCGGCCTACATCAATGGCGCTCAGTACGTGCTTCAGGGTCTTCCCCGGGATCTCGAGCCAGCCGAGATGGCCATGCTCCACCGCGCATTACCCCCGGCCGTGGCAGCGTCTACGTCTCTCCCTGCCGCAGGCAACGGACAGCAGACCGCGAGAACGCCGGGAAGCCGCAACTGGGTGCACGCCATTGCTCTCTGCTGGCTGTGGTGCATCTCGGCACTGATTGCCTGGCTAGGGCCCCAGCTTGTGCACTACGCTCACAAGGCAGTACAGCTGGAGCAAGAGCACAAATACTTCACCCGGTCACTGGCGGCGGCCATCCGGCTGATTTGCGAAATAGTCCGATGGACAGGCGACAGCAAGCCTGGTCAGGTCATGTCCTTTGCTATTGAGTATACCTCTCAGGGCGTCTACAGCGCCATTCAGGAGTTTGCCGAGGGGAACATAGACCACGGGCGATTGTGGGGACAAGAACCGGGACATTAGGAGCTGAGAGCGGGCGTTGTCCCAACTCTGGGGCTCGGAGAGAAGAATGGCCTGGGTAAACAGCGGGGAACCGTCGGCTTAACGGATTCTAACTAGCAATCCGGAAGAGGGTGAGGCTATAAAAAGGCGCCTAGTACATGGGGACAATATGTTTTCCAAGGGAACGGCAGAGCTCGAGGTCAGACGAGGTGGAAGGGATGGGACCCTGAATTCTCTTTTTATGGTCCTTGCGCCCCTCGAAGACCCCAAATGTCACCGTTTCTTGGCACGAACGCGGGATCCCCCAGTGGGGCGCGCTCAAAAAACCCGGCTGCGCGCCAAATCGCGCTAGTGATGATAAGATAAGCAGCTAGTTGACGATTGACCCTGTTGCTGGAAATTTTCTCGCCGTTCTTCATCCTGTCTGCAGAGGTTGGCCTTTGATAATATCACGCCGCTGCCATCAACCACAGTGCCCATCTATTGTCCATTCCAACACTCATCCCCAAATACCGCTGCTGGGCTGTATCAATTGATCGCTCATCTATCAACGCGGCGTGTCAGACATCCTTGACCGCTATGATGAAGACGAGCCTCCTGCGGCAGGCGGCCGCCTGCCGCGTCGCCTTCGCGGCACGCCCTGTTCAGATTGCATTCAGATCTTCCTCGACCGCCCTCAGCCGCTCTCTTCCCTCGCGGAACATTGCGACACCGCTCCGCCCCGTCAGCTCCAGGCTTCGATTCTACTCAAGCGCGTCTGCAGCCACCGAGTTGCCCGAGCAGCACCGTCAGAAGACCATCACTGAATTCAAGGACCTCGAATCCCTTGGTGTGCATAGCCAGATCGTCAATGCCATTACTCGGGGCATGGGATATGCGACCATGACGGATGTCCAGTCCGCGACCATCAACCCTGCTCTCGCCGGGAAGGATGTGTAAGTGATCATCTGCATACTCGCATATCGTGGATGGAGAACAGGAAGATGCTAACATCCGCATCAGCGTTGCGCAGGCAAAAACGGGCACCGGTAAGACGCTGGCCTTCCTAGTTCCTATTATCCAAAGGATCATCGCCGATGAGCCACAACTCGCATACCGGACCAGGCAGGCCGCGCGCTCGGATGACATCCGGGCCATTATCCTCTCGCCAACTCGTGAGCTCGCGGAGCAGATAGGCGTAGAAGCAAAGAAACTCTGCGCCGGCACCGGGGTCATCGTCCAGACCGCCGTTGGTGGCACTCAGAAAAGGGAGATGTTGCGCAAGACGCGCATGATGGGCTGCCACCTGATGGTTGCCACCCCCGGCCGCCTGCACGATCTTCTCTCGGATGCGTCAAGCGGGATCGATGCCCCAAATCTTCAGGCCTTGGTGCTGGACGAGGCGGATCGGATGCTAGATGTTGGCTTCTCGACCGAGCTTGAAGCCATCCTCTCGTTCCTCCCACATCGGGCCGATGTTCCCCGTCAAACCCTTCTCTACTCGGCAACCATGCCCAAGAATGTGGTCGGTCTGGCGCGGAAGTTCATTGACGCGTCCAACTTCGAGTTCGTCCAGACGATCAGGGCTGACGAGGCCCCGACGCACGAGAGGGTACCGCAGTTTATTCTGCCTTGCAAGGGTTATGAGAATATGGCCCCAACTCTACTGGAGCTGATTCGTCGAGACGTCAAGAAATCACTTGAAGATCCTGAGAAGCGTCCGTTCAAGGCCATTGTATTCCTGCCCACCACCTCGGCCGTTGTGACCTACTCGTCCATCTTCCGCCGGATCAAATACAACGACCGGCTGATCCCTAGAGTCTGGGACATCCATTCCAAGCTCACCCAGCAACAGCGGACCCGCAACGCGACCGAGTTTAGAAACTCGGCGTCTGGTATTCTCTTCTCGTCCGACGTCACGGCCAGAGGCATGGACTTCCCCAACGTGACTCACGTCATCCAGGTTCATCTCCCTACCGACCGGGAGCACTACATCCATCGTATTGGGCGGACCGGGAGAGCTGGGAAGGAGGGCCAGGGCTGGCTGATAGTGTCCGACAACGAGGTCCCGGTTGCGAGGGAGCGGTTACCTGGCTTGCCCATCCAGCGAGCCACGGGTTTCGAGAGCGCCGCTTTCGAGGCTACCAGCATGTCTGATCTTCCGCAATCATTTGAGGATGTCCTGAGCGCCGCCAAGAAGCTGCCGTACGAACTGCTCAGCTCCATGTATCAGTCGTATCTGGGAGGCGCTGCCAGGGGCATGAATAAAAACGACCTAGTGGCGGACCTTAATAACATGGCGAGGATATCCTGGGGATTGGAGGAGCCGCCGGCCGTCCCACAGAAGATGGCTAGCCTACTAGGTTTTGTCCAGGGCTTGCGAATCCAGGAGAGTCATCCCGTTCGCCATCACCGTGGGGGTATGGGCCCCCGAGATGGCTCGGGTTTTAGAAGCCGTGGCGGTGGCCGCGATTCCCGTGACAGCTTTGCCATGCTCGAACGGAGTTCGCAAGATTACGACCACTCTCGCGGGAGGAGGCAGCGTGCGCCCGCTAGTTTCTGATCTCTCGACCTCATGAAAACCAGGCATCAACGTGTGAATGCTTTTATGAACGTCACCTCCCAACGGGCTTGCTTGGGTACTGGAACACTGTATGATAGCATATTCTCGACCTTTTTTCTTTCTTTTCCTTTTTTTTTTCCTTCCAGCTCTGCCGTTCCTTCATGATGGGCAAAATGCAGCAGGGGAGTTGCAGGAGTGCGAAGGGCCGGGAAAACATATTCGGGAGGCGAAAGCAACGACCCAATAGGGAAAAAAAAGAGGAAGGGTTGTACATCATTGACCAAAGGAGTTGGCCGGTTCGGGTTTAGAAATGGGGCATCGCGCGTCGTTTGTCAGTTGCCTTTTGCTGTCGGGCCTCGGGGGAAGATCGTTTCTGGACTTGACCCGGTTGTTTCGCGGGTACGGGGCAGCCACACATCTCTCATCTCTCTCAATCTTCATCCCATGTACATGTACATATGGTTTCTAGTTTTTCTCTACGTATTCGGTATTATACCTTTCTAGTATTGAGAGTTGTACAATAGACTATAATGAAAGCGAGTTCCCTTGAAATCAGTTTCAACCGTCCTTGATGAGAAAATGGCGAGATCTAGTGGTTCTTTGTGAATATAGGTCAAGTAGGCTGGCTACTACCATTCTATGCATTGCACTTGCGGAAGACTGTTTCAAGAAATGGTCTCCTCGCACCCTCTCGTGACATTGGCTTCCTTGCTCCTTTCAAGCTTTTGCTTCGAAACATCGCGACAAAGGCGATATAGCCCTGCCGCCATTCTTCCAAAGACCCTTTCTTGTATCATGACCTTTCCAAACCCATGGCGCCGTCGGACGCTCTTCTCCTCTGCTGCTTCTTCATCTCCAGCGGGGGTATCATTTCCTGTTATTCCTTCCCTAGACACGATCATAGGCTGACATAATTCCCGGCGAGGCATCGTAAGCCTTGAAGCTGAGCCAGCCAAAACGAAGAAAGGTTACGCAAAGGGGGTAAACCTAGATAGGAAGGGGGTGAGAGACGGGAGGCTCAAAATCACCCACGCAGCAGGGTATGCGCATCCCAGACTAGCACGCGCTGGTCCCAGCCCGCCGAGGCGAGCCACCCGCCCGTGCCGAACAGGCACCAGTCGACGCCCGTGGCGAACTCTGAGTGCCGGTTCATGACGCCGAGTTGGTTACCGATGGGGATGAATGTGCCGCCTGATTGCGAAGGCGAAGGTCCAGGCGGTGGCAGTGGTGGTAGCGGTGCGTTTGACGGCGACAGCCCGTCTGACCATATGCGCACCGTCATGTCGTAACTGGCGCTCGCCAGCACGTCCCCCGCGTGCGGGCTCCACGCGAGCCGGCGCACCGCGTACTCGTGCCCCACCATGGCCGAGAGGGGGCCCCCGTTGGGGTTGCGCACGTCAAAGGTGCGGATATGGCGGTCGACGCCGCCCGTGGCGACGACCGTGTCGCGGTACTTGTTCCAGTCGTGCGTGAGGATCTCGGCGGGGATACCGTAGAGCGTCTCGCCGTTGGCGAGGACGGGCCGCTGGCTGACGGGCCCCGAGGGGTTTCCGTGCGCTGGGATAACGGTGGTGAGGTGGTATTTGGCCGAGACCGGAGTGCGCAGGTCGAAGATGCGGATGTGTGAGTCGGATGAGACGCACGAGATGATGCTGGGGTTGGCCGGGGAGAAGCAGGCCGAGTAGGTGCAGCTCCCGACAGGCAGGGTTTTGAGGGACGATGGGCGTGATGGCGACCACTAGGCAAGGGAGCAAGAAGGCCGTGTTAGTCGCCAAGGGCAAAACATGGCAGCCAGTCAGGAGACTCGCTCACAATCTTGATGGTGCCATCCCAGGAGCTCGAGAGGAAACTATCTTTGGCAATTGGGTTCCAGCACACGGAAAAGGCCTCGCGCTTGTGTTCGTTGAAGCTCATGACGGGGAAGTCGCCAGCTGCCAGGTCAAACAGCTTGAGCGAACCATCGCCGGCGGCGACGACGAGCTGGTTCTCATTGATCTCGGACCAGGCCAGGTCGTAGAGGGCATCGTTGGTATCGAATGCCTTCTCGGCTTGAATGCCCTGGGGCCCCAGACCGAGCACGAAGAGGCGGCCATTTCCCACGATGCCGTAGTTGGCCGATGCGGCAACGGCGAGTCGCGAGTCGTAGTAGGGTGAGTACTTGACCGCGTAGGGGTTGAAGCCCGGCGTACGGAATTCCAACATGGACGCCATGGCCTTCTATGCCGTATCGACGGCGTTGCTGGTGGTTTGGGCCCAATCTAAAGGGTAGCGGCAATTCGAGGTCCGGGGATTGACTTAGTTACCGGAAGGGACAAGTGGGGGCCCGGGCCTCGGCTGTTTCTCAGTGTAGCTTGTGTCTATTGCCCCGCTATGATCACTGCCGCTCTTACTGCTACAATTACCCACTGTGCTAATTAAACGGTCCCGTGACTGCGCTCCCCTTACGCGCCTTCCCGTACCCCACATTGTACGCCCTTCCGCTCCTCTCGACGACGAGACGCGTCAAGCGCACCCGTCGCCACCTGTTCCATTTTCACAACCATCCCATGACAGAGAGGACATGCAGCACCAAAATTCCCATCTGTCCAGACTTGAACGGCTTTTCCGGCGAGCATCGCTGATATGGACGCCTTCGTGACAAGGAAGAAACGGAAATCCAGCCCAGAAGCAGCTGCCCAAGGCCAAGACGGCCCCGTCGAAGAGTCAACAGATATCAAGTTGGCCATACTGTCGTCTCTCTACCCGGAAATTGATCAGGAAGCACTCCTCGACATTCTACTAGCTCATGATGGAAATGTCGATGCAACCACACAGGCGCTCAAAGCACCCCGTCTGAGTAGGAGATCCGGAATCGGCAGCGCTGTAGCTTCGCAAAGCTCGCTCCGGTCATTTGCTGTTAGCTCTGCCGGTTTGAGTCAGTCTTCTATGTCTAACAAGAGGGCCAAGCTGCTCTCTCGGAAAGGAGCGACACTGCACTTGTATGATCCGCGGGATATCAGCGAGCATACCCCTTGCACCATCATCCACAACTTCCTACCAGCGGAGGAAGCAAACGCGCTGCTAGTTGAATTGCTAGAGGAATCAAAGTCGTTTGAGAAAATAACCTTCAAACTATTTGACAATGTCGTCTCCAGCCCGCATACCTCGGGCTTCTACGTGGGCAGCTACAAAGAACTGCAAGAGCAGAAGCACGAATACGTGTACAACGGCTCGAGAATGACGGTGCGGCCACCCCTAATTCGCTGGATGTATTCATTATTTCTGACAAGGAAATGCAGGATGTCCGAACCCTGACGCCACAGCTGGAGATGGTCAAGGCAAGGGTCCAGGAGGCCGTCAACCGGGAAATCCAGGAGCGCATCCGCACCCGATACGGCGGGAAAAAGCTCAAGTACCAATCCCCAAGCCCATGGTCACCAAACGCAGCCTTTGTGAATTGCTACAACGGGCCTCAGGAAAGCGTCGGCTGGGTATGTCTCTACCCACCCCTTAGTCCCATCGCGGCATCCCTCCCCCATTCAGATGAGGAAGGAAAAACAGAAACAAACAAACGAAAAAACTAACCATCCTGCACTCGAACCACACAGCACAGCGACCAACTAACCTATCTCGGCCCTCGGCCGGTGATCGGCTCCCTCTCGCTAGGGGTAACACGAGAATTCCGGGTCCGGCGTGTCCTCCCCTCCTCCCCCGCTTCCTCCCTTTCGGACGATCGAGAGCAGCAACAGTACAACCCAGACCTAGCAGGCCAGATCGCCATCCACCTCCCGCACAACTCGCTCCTTGTCATGCATGCCGACATGCAGGAGGAATGGAAGCACAGCGTCTGCCCGGCGCAGGCCATCGACCCGCACCCGCTGGCGGGCAACCGACGGATTAACATCACGTACCGCCACTACCGGGCTGGCTTCCACCCGCGGAACACGCCGCGCTGCCCGTGTGGGGTCCCCGCTGTGCTACGGGTCGTGACGAAGAAGCACGGGAACTGGGGCAGGTACTTCTGGATGTGTTACGCGGGAAACGTACCCGACAAGGAAGCCTGCGAATTCTTTAGGTGGGCAGATTTTGACGACGACGGGAATCCCCTGGGGCTTGCGCAGCAAGGGCAGGAAGAAAGGCTCGGTGGCAGACAGGAATTTAAGGGGAACGAATGAAAAAGATGCTTTTTTTTTCTTTCCAACTAATTCCATGTGGGAGACTACTTTATTCTCTCGGTGTGGTAAAGACTACCAGCTTCATATTGCCATTTTAGTGCCGCCAACCAGCTTAAACCCACCCTCTATCCTTGATTTCCTCGTCTTCCCACTTCCACCGCGTCCTCTAACTACAACTCCAGACGCGGCAGCCATGTTATCCGCCAGTCCGAGCTTCTCCGTTGATCCGCTATCCACTGTCGTTACAGGAGTGAGCGCAAAAGTTGCTTGATCACCCTGCACCGACCGCCTGCCTCTGGGTAGCATCCGCTGCCTCTCCGTCTCTGCCCTTGCCGCGATCCACGCATTACCGCTTTCTATACTTCCGAGACTCTTCCTCTTTTGCCTCTCTAGGTTTGGTGGCGACGATGATGCTAGCTTAATGATAGAGGACGAGGTTGGACGATGCTCGCCACACCCTGATCAGGGACTGGAGTCAGCGTTCTGCTACGGGGTCTCCTCTGCTCGGTATCCCAGATGTTGTTGCTGGAGCGGGCTCCGTGATGATACTGCTCGGTGTTTTGAACCAGCTTGTCGCTTCGGAATTGACAGAGAGGGGCGGATCACCCCTTCCAAAGTGTTAGGATTTGGCAGCCGTTCCCGTTTCTTAGAGCTTCGCTCTCCTCATCTCTCTTCGGGGGCAACCGAGGCGGCTGAAAGTCCGAGGGTGAACGACGGCAACAGCGTACTCATCTTCTTGCTCGAGATAAGCCGGGAGCTAACCATCCGCTGCATCACCTCGCGTGCGCGTTTAATTCCCCAGCGCGAGGCGGCGATTTCGAATAGTTCGTTCAGCTGTTGCGCGCGGGCATGCGGAGGCCACGGTGAAGTGAAATCGTGGCGCTTGATGGCTGCACCAGCCGTGGTTTGGATGGTTGTTTGCACACTAGTAACGCTATCTCGCGGTGGGACATCATCCCATGGTCGTTCCCGCCGCATGCTCCTGCGGAAAGCCCAAGTGGCAGTATGTGACGCGGATTTTGAGGTACTCCGTCGTGGCGCTGCTGAGGCGATATTCGAGGTCTTCCATCAGCTGATCGGAGCTTTGACGGTTATGGCGGCGCTTGCGCGGAGAGCCTCAAGGTAGAAGGGGGACGTGTACAACAAAGAGGATGCAAGATCCCGGGTATAGTGCGGTTCTTCGCGGTCTTTTCTCTCGCAGTCAGGACAGGATGCGGATTGTGGGACAAGGGAATTGGGCGCACCTTGAACATGACGTCTCATCTAGCACTTCCGCTATGGCACTTTTGGCAGAGGGTAAGATCTCAACCGAGGCATCATATAAGTAGCTGTACTATAGGAGCTCTCCGATGGGTTAGAGGTTTAATCTCTGATTAGGCTGTAAGTGGCATTCCTCGTTCACCGGATGGAGAAGGCTTATGCTCTTGACCCATGAGCCATTCGCAAGCCGTATGTGTCGTTGTTGTTACCCAGAGCGTCGGCGGGGCACACTAGGGTCGACAGCTGCACAGCTGCCCAGAGAGCAGTAATGCCCTCGTTAAGGACCTGATGCTCAGGGTTGACGGCAATATGCGGCACTAGCACGAACGAGTCGGCGAGACATGGCTCACAAGGGGAGCCAGCGGGACTGCCGTGGTCTGTCGATACGAATCCCTGACGGGCCGTCACCTTGCTATCCGCCTCGCAATATGGAAACTGCAGGATTACACCCCTCATATTCCGCAAGTGGGGAAGGCTGCTGGCAGCGGTTCACAGGGCTAACTGGAAAAGTCGGGCTCACCCCTCTCAAGGAACTTTGGTGATCCGTACCGCTACTTAGTATGCTCCGTTGGGCTAGGAGCAACAGGCTCCGTCTCATCAACGGAGATGTTTCGTGTAACACTCGGCTCTTCAACTGGCATAGTTCTCCCTCCGGTGCGCGTCGCCGATGTTTGAGAGCGGTGGGGTTGGACAGCAGGGTGGCTGGTTGGACTGCGTGGCGTAAGCAGACTGCATCATCCTACGCGGCTCAAGACGGGCATGATCCCAACCAACTGCGCTCTCTCCGCCCCTGCGCTCGCGCCTGCAGCCAACAGCCCCGGAGCCAACGCAGCCGTCCCGGTTTCCCCTCCTCCTCGGAACAGTCAAGGCCCTCTCGCCCCCGGGCGGGTCTGGTGGGCTGGCGGTTCCTGTATCCGAAGCATCGCCCCCAGGGCTGCAGAAGCGGGAATTCCGGCTGACCCGAATCCGTTGGAGCGAACCTGGTCGCTTTTCGATATGCAATGATCTCGGCACATCGCTGTAGGACGGGTTGCTAGGGTAGTTGGTGATAATATCTGCCGCGGCCTTCGGGAGCCGTTTGTTTCTAGCGTCGGCAGTCACGCTTTGGCGGTGATGGAACGGCGCTTAAATCGCTGTAGCTGATAATCGGTGCGGTCAATGCGCATGCGCGAGAGGATTAATTCGTATCAAGAACCATGCATGCATGGAGGTGCTGAGCAGCTATCGGCCTTACGAAATGCTATCTACAGCTTTCTAACCATGCCAATAGAGCGATGTAGGTAGCGTTGGATGTCCTGCAGATAGAAAACCCCTGCGGAACCAAGACGAGCGACACCCACTCCTGCTCCGAAGGAGGGTACGGTACAGTATACGAGCGTAGAAGGATACCTGAAAGGTAGCATCCCCCGCCTGCCTCCCGACGAAAGGCTACGGTATCCGAGAAGGCACTACCCCTGCTGTAAGCACAGGGACCTGGTATGATTCTTAGGCAGTTGCGCCAAGCGTACGGAGCAGTCTCGACTTTGCTCCCTCGACTTCAGCGTCATCTATGCTGAGAAAGTTAATCTGCAGGTAATCGTTAGCGATCCTGCATCCTCATCCTCCCAAATGCGGCGTGTAAGATGGCAAACGTACCACTTCATCAGCCGCCCCGGCATTCCCGTACAGCAAGCCCTCCGAGAGGCTGGCCGCAATCCCCCTTTTCACCCTCTCCTCCCAGACCCCCTCCCAGTTCCACTCGTCTGGCCGCCTTGCCGTCGGCTCACCCTGGCCCTCCCCAGGAGCACTAGTTCCCGAGCCGGCAGAATTCCCGGCCACAGAACCCGACAATACCTTGTTGCTAGCCGCCGCCGCCACCTGCCTCCGGTGCGTCCGCCAAGCATGCCACGCCCCCGGGTTCCCCGCCGCCTCAAGCGGCACAGAATCCAGTACATCCTCATCATCAAACGTGCTCCGGATGTACCTTAGCACCTCGTACGTGGACACCTCCCTCTTTCCGGTTTGCGCAAAACCCGGGGTGGTGGCCACGGTCGAGGACGAGGCAGCCGACGTCCTCGACATGGTCGAGCCCGGTGTCCCCGTCCCGGTAGCCGTAACTACCGCCGACCTCGCCGGCGGCGGTGGCGTCATCATCGTGGCCTCTGCGCCACTGCTCCCCCTCCTCTTGCTAGCCCCTTCCATCGGCGCCTCCCTCGTCGCCGTAGCTCGAACCCTCGACCGCCTCCCGAACCAGCCCGGAAACCCATGCCTCAGACTGAATCCCCCCGGCGGCAGCCTCTCGTCGTCGCTAGCACTCACCGTGCCACCGTCTTGCACGTCAGTCGAGTACATGTAGGTCGTGAGAGGTGTGATGAGGGGGTGGAACATGTCTGTCGAGAAGGTGACAAGCGGGGGGAGAGAGGGGTATGTGTCCGGAAAGGAGATGTAGAAGCGCAGGATGGCATTAGCGTAAGGGCCTGTGGTCGTTCAGAAACATAACAGCAGGCCCACGGTT
Organism: Madurella mycetomatis; assembly: GCA_022530565.1. NCBI lineage: Eukaryota > Fungi > Ascomycota > Sordariomycetes > Sordariales > Madurella > Madurella mycetomatis. The sequence goes on along the minus strand of JAJTVB010000003.1, from coordinate 3,407,887 downwards.
AGCTTTAGGAACCTCGTCTTGATTAGGCTTTACGTAGCCCATTAGGGAGGGAAGTGACAGGGGCAAGTGCGTGGGTTTGATCGGGACCCCGCATACCGCTACGCAGTAGATACGGGGCAGGAGACGGAAACGGAACGTGGAGAGAAGCGGTGGTGGTGGTGGAGGAGGTGGAGGAAGAAACGGACCTTTGCGCACAAAGATTACACCCGACCAGAGGGTTGGGTCGCCCGGCGTTAGACTAACGTAAATGCCGTGAGGGCATGCTTGTTTGAGGCCGGCGCTATCAATACCCGTAAGCAAATGTAGATAATATGAGATACCAGGGGCGGATAGGCAGGTGCGGGATTCGGGATATACGGGACTCGGGATATACGGGACTCGGGATATACGGGACTCGAGATATACATACAACTCGGCGAGCAGGTGCTGCCTCTTCACCGCGGGCAGACTACCCATTTTTGCGGCTGCCGGTGGAGTCATCTGCATTCTGGCCCGCGATATGACGCCGTTACTTACGTAGAAGGCGAATGTCAAGCGAGACGGGTTTACGTGAACATAATGGCCGGAGATGTAGAGACTTGCGACATCCAAGTTTATGCGTCGACGCCGAGCACTCAAACGTTTGCCCTCTCAGGACGAGCATATGGGGTTAGGGTTATCCGCTGCGTTGCCAAGCGCTCTCGAGCCACTTTACCGGCATGTGTACAGTAAGACAGTGCAAATAACACAATGGAGAAGCCCACTGGCACCGGGTTCTTTTGCAACCGAGGCTGGCTATTTCGCTCCTTCGCGGTGGGTGTGCTATAGGAACTATGTACTATCCAATGTGCTCCGCACCTGTGTTTGTCATCCCACAGTAACACCCCCAACCACTCTTGTTGGGTGACCCTTCGTACGCCACCCCGAACCGAAGGTTCTTGTGCCAAATCGGGGAACTGCCATTGGACACCTAGTCAGACATCGTGCACACTTCTCGCCAATTTCCGCCCGTTCCCGTCGGGGCAGCCACACGGAGACTGGCAATGTCTTGCCTCGCTTCTTCTCGGAACTGTTTCCTAGACAGAAGTACCCTGCTCTCCTTGTCTACTTGGACGCAAGGCGAGCTTCAATTTTGGCCCTTTCCTGCTCCCGAAGCTGAGCCAGCTCGTCCTTGGACGCATCGTAGCGGGCAGTAAGCTGGTTGAACGGGTTCTCGGGGCTCTTCTCAAACTCCTTCTTGATTCTCTCCTTCTTCTGGTTCAGCCGCAGGCCGGCGCCGGTGCCGTCGTCCTCCATCTCTTTAAGACGTCGCTCCTCGAACTGGGCTAGCGCTGCCTTGTACCGCCTCTCAGGATGCTTGTCAATCTTGGCGTCGGACGGAGCTGTCAGTGACAGTGCATCCAAGGCGTTGTCGATGCCTGATGCGCTCAGCGCCGATAGGGAGTTGCTGCCGCCGCCGTCAAGCTGCGACAGGTCTAGACCCCTGGTCTTCTTGACCGCCGTCTTGGAGTTCCTGGGTGTGGATCGGCTAGGATTGTTCTTCTCCTCTTCGGCTAGCATCGCGTCGCGCTCTGCCTTCTTGCGAGCCTGCTCTGCCTTTTTCGCTGCCTCGGCCTCTCTAGAGGCGTGATGCAAGAGGTCAGCACCCGTCACCCTATCAATGCATGCGTACCGAATCCCGCACGGGTCTGGTAGGTAGGTGTGGTAGCTATCTAAGGTAGGTAGATGGTAGCTCTGGGGGAGGGCCGGTGCGAGCACATCCGAGAAGAAGGGGAGCATCTCGCGCCAGCTACGGTCACGCCGTACATGGCCAACAGCCGGGTAGTGGTCACCCGTCGCGACGGCAGAATCGCGTGCCGCATGCCGTGCACACACCGCAGGCCCCTGCCCGTCTCACATACCGGCCGGGCTGGGCCCCGACGGGTGTCTACAGCAAAGCCCCTCGGAAAGAACAAAGGACACACAGTGTAAGACCGGGGGAAAGAGGAGGAAGATGGCGGACTCACTTTTTGGCGTTGGACTTGGCTCCCTTCTCCCACTTGGCCGCTTCGGCAGCCTCTCGCTCAGCGTCGGCGGCGGCGGCCTTTTTCGCTGCAGCCTCGGCCTTGCGAGCGTTGCCTGCTGCCTTCTTGCTATTGCCCTCGGTCCCGCCTTTCTTGCCCGCCATTGTTGTTGCGACCTGTGCGATGTGCAGTTCAGCTGCGGGTCCCCGGCCTGCCCGAGAGTTTATCTCATAGTTTAATGAGCTGATCTGCTGACAGAACCAAAGAGCGCACGCGTCTGGGCGTGGTAGAAATGGAACATGTATCGAAGAATCGGCGCTTTGCAGATGGTGGGTAGCGAGACCCGATTGTATCGCCTTACGGCTTCATAGCGCGGCTTCATAGCGGGGTTGGTTGCGCGGAGCTGGGTACGCGCATAACAGAGGGTGGGGTCGAGCTGGCCGCCGATGAAATACTCGTTTGGGAAAGTGACTGCTTTGGGAGTCAGCTCAACTATCAACATGCCCTATTTGAGGAGCCTGATGAGGCTGGGTGCGTCGGCACCGAAGGTTATGCTCGATCTTTGGTTGTTTTCCTTTTTCTATTTTTTTTTTTTCTTTTTTCTTTTTCTATTTCCCTTTTTTACACTTCCCACCCCCTCTTTGGCCTTTTTGTTTTTTGTTAACTCCCTCCCTACACGGTAGAATGTCCCGCAGGGTGGCCGCCATGACATCAAGGAGGATTGGTTCGGAGCATATGCCGATAGGGAGCAGCGGGCGGATCAATAGCTATGCTACTTTCTTTGTCCTGGCAAGCGTTCCTCGGCTCGCTTCCCATAGTGGGATATCTGCTTGCGACTCGAAAAGTCGCCATCAGTTCCTCATCGGGGTTGCTGCAGGCGAGGCTGTCCCTGTCCCTCCTTATTTCGACTCGTATTGCATGTTTCTTCGCCCCTGACTGATGATGGCTGGGTCTGCTTGCTGTTCACAGTGGCCTCCTCGAGTTACCCTCCCCGATACCTGCTAACACTCGGGCACACCTGGCAAATCGCCGAATTGCCTCTTTTTCTATCCAAGCGCTACTAGGCACTTGTGCAACTTGCACCTGGCTTGATCCCAGGGGCAGTTTACTGAGTTTGTTTTCGCTGCCGGCCGAGCCTTGGCACCCAAAGAGTCGAATGATGTACTGTACCTGGGTTGTTCGTTGACTCTTGTCGGCGAGTTGCATTCACCCCTGCGACTGGGATTGTTGCTGCATGAGACACGTATTACCGGCCATTGGCCCTCCCACTGGGGGAGCATCGCGGCGACCATCTGCACCCGCCACAATGCAGAAGGCTGTAAACCGGTATGTGCTCAGACTTGCTCTTCCCGACCAACGTAGGCATGGATGTCGGCTGACCTCGTCCTTAGGACTGCGTCCTCGGATTAAACCTGCCGGTTTTATCGGAGCCAGCTGTAGGAGCAGGCCCGGCGTGCTTCAGAGTTGCTGTTCGGCCGCCCTGGTTTGCCTGGGTCGACAGGGTTGCTGGGAGATCCGGACCGTTGATGTTGCACAGGATGGGGAACAGGGCCGTGAGCTTGCGGCATAAGCCCCGGGATGCATGACTTTCTCGGTCGGTCGCGACTAGCGCCAGATCTCGAGACCAACACGCTCCAATTATGTCTTGCCTCCGCTTCTCGATGCCCCGTGATTTTAGAGCATATTCATCGAGAACTAAGCCTTGCCGGATATTGACCGAGCCGGTGGCTTGTCTCGTAGAGCTAAGAAACCCGGAGGGAAGAGGTGCTGCCGCCGAACTTCGGCGCTTTTGTCGCATACCCGGTCTCACCCTGGGGTATCTCGCTGGCGGTGACCCTAGAGCTGACAGGTAGCGAGGAGCGCTCTTCCAGCCAGACATGGCCCAGCTGTCTCGATAGTCATTGCCAGCATGCAGGCCACCTTCACTGATGCCAATTGGCGAGGCTGGCTTATGTTGCAGGATATTGTAATGAAGCCGGTGACGGGATCCCGGCTCACACCCTGGTCGCCGAACCGATTCCCACCTATAGACGGAATATCATACCTCGCGAATGGGTGACATTGCCGGTCAACATGGGGCAGTCAACCACGTAGTGGGCACCCTCCGCTACCTCGAGGATATGGTATGTCCGAAAAAGCCAGCGGAGTATTCCGAAGGTTCTATCACGGCGTGCTCATCGGGAGAGAATAGGCGGCTTGGTGGAACCCTCTCCGGCTGCCAACTGAGGGCTATCCCGACGGGTATGTGCAATTAGGTGGATGTAGGCGCATCCTGTTTCGGGTTTGCTATTTCGGTAGATATCCCAGCACTGACGACTTTGATGGTTGGTACACCTTAGATGCTGATCCAGTTGTGGGGCGGAACTGGCGTGCTCGTGAACATCGTCGGTCAAAGGGAGTCGTCGTAGCTTTTCGCTCGTCCGAGGCGGTGCCGATATGACCTCCGATGGCGAGGCGACATTTTTGGGATCAACACCGTCTCTGGACAGCGTTGATCTAGCCTGTACTCGGCAAGGGCTCGTCGATCTGAACCAAAATGCCAACTACGGCCCGGAAACTGTAATGATTACTGTGTCGACCGCTTCGCTCAGGCCGGTCCGGTTGAGCGTGGAAGGGGAATGGAGACGTGATAGGCCCGCTGCTTGTGTGACGTGAGGCGGCATTATGGGTGTGATAAGCCATTGCAGACGCGCCCTGACCTTCCGCGCCACCAAATAGAGGTTGCTCGTCGTACCCAGGTAATCTCTTAACAGTTGTATGAGGTCTCCTCCAAAAAGAACCCCCCCCCCCCAACCCAACCCAACCAACCAACCAAAAATAAAAAAATAAAATAAAATAAATAAATAAAAGGCCTCCCGCACCAGGCTGCATGACCGGTCAAGATGCAGCAACCCTAGAAGAAACAGCTGGACCGGGCTCAGGTGTCAGGTAATGTGGTTGCTTTTGACTACCCCGCGGAGGTAGCTCCGGCCGCGAGCGCGTTCCTCTCTGATCGCTGCGCCCTCGCCGTCCGCTGTCTACTATCTCGGGCTTGATGAAAGTCCCGCACTCTTTCGTCACGGTCCTTTCCATCAAGGTATTCCTCGGCACTGTTTCAAGCAGCTGGGGTCAGCCAACATGTGCCCCTTCTGTGCATGCTTAGCTAGCAACTGTGGATCGAGACCCTACAAGAACACGAGACTGCTGAAGAAGCCACGCACCAAAACCAGCGTCTGACTGGGTGGCGGACACGCATGACGGACCTCTTGTGTCCGTACTGTCGAGGGAAGGAGTCATCAGAGAGGAGTGAAGCATTGACGCCCCAGCCTGCAGGATGGATGCAGTCTGACGGCGGCAAACAACCTGCCCGGGGTCCAGCGGGCTTTTTTGAGAGGCAGTTTTGGAAACACCTTGGCAAACGTCTTCTCTCGAATCGAGTCCCACCGGAGACATGTCCGTACGCGGGGTGGAATGCCGGGACCGACGCTCATGGCTGGCCGGAACCCGCCGCTCGGGTGTGGCGGGTATGTACTGTACAGGCAACCTAATCGCCCGTCCCCAGCTCACCACACGCATCTTACTCTGGTAGAGAGGTACCACAGTAGGTTCCGCCCCGAATCCGAACCGGTCGCGGAGCTCGGATTGTCTTGCATCAATGGACGCTAAGGGTCGACTTGTTCCATGTACTGTACAGAAGAGGAGGCACGGGAGACTAGAGGCAGGAGACTAGACCCAGAAGGAATAGCACTAACTGCAGCAGGCCCGAACGGCGCGCCAAGGGTGCTGACACTGCACGCCACAGGCAACGAGGATGGGAGGGACTGGCTCTTTCGGGAGCTGTGATCAGACAGCTCAGCCCAAACCACGATCCTGGGTCAGATCAAAGACCTTCTGCAGTCTCAAAGCATGACGTCCTGCTTTTCATGTCGCACAAAACAGGTCGGGGTATGCATGCACGCTCTCTCCATACACACCCCCGTCTCAGTTTCCTCGTCATCCTCATCTTGCACAGTAAGCGGGGGCGGGGAGGGGGGTTGGGTTGGGTTTCAGTAGGCAATCTCGACGCTCGACAAGACACTTTTGGTTTCTTGTCACGTACTAGCAACGAAACCGCCCAGGCTTTGGCGCCGACGAGCAGCAACCGGAGAAGGGGGTTTGACTGAGCTGCTACATGTGGAGGTGACACAGGATAGCTGGGGAGTGACGGCCGAGAAGCGGGCGAAGCGTCTGGAAGACGGCCATGCTTGTGCGGGGGAGGAGGGGCTCACGTTGCGCCAAGACGCAGCAACGTGCCCGCGCCTCTCCGCGCCTCAGCCATTTCAATGGCATGGGGGATGCGTTTCGCTCTAGTTAAGGAATGGTCCTTGCAGCGCGCATCTTCCCGCTCCAATATTGAGAGCTCTGGCGCAAGTCCGGTCCCCGGTGATCAGGTACCCGACGGTACCTCGCCAGGCTCACGTCATGCGTATCGATAAGGCGTAAGGATGTCTGATAACGACAAGCCAGACCTGGTTGGCCACACAAGTCAAGTGGGGAGTGGAAACGGGAGTGACGCTGTTGACTTTTCAGGCTATGGCGTTGTACCCGATAGGGATGTTGTCCACTACACAGTAAGCGCCGACAGAATGGTCTGATCCATTGGCTGCGGTTGGTTTGAGAAGCTTATTCCAAACGACTGGGCAACGGACGTGGGCGGTTAAATCTCGGGCTCGTCCGAACGTTTATCGGCCACGACAAAACTCGGCCTTCTGCCCCCAATTGGCAATCGCCGTGCTTGTACACACGCAGTACGTACCATGCATCCTTGGGATACTGGATGCCGTCAACCGTTTGTTTTGTTCGCGAGACGTGTCCCCCGAGTCAAGAAACGGACATGTGGAGCCTTAGAGCTGTCAAGCTTATGCGTAGGGGATCTCTTTGCTTATTGACCACTTCTGACCCGAGCGCTTGGACCCGCTGGCCTGTCGATGAGCAAACAGGTAATTCCGAGCTCTACTTTTCTCGACAGCCGAGACTAGGATAATAGGGACAAGAAGTTAAACAGAAGCCGATGGTTTCTTTTCTTTTCTTTCTTTTTCTGATTTTCTTTTTCTTTCGTTTTTTCATTTTTTGTTAGAGGGTAATTGGCATCAGCGCTAGGTTGAAACCCGTGCCTTCTTGATCTCAATCCCGTTTCCTTCAGAAGTGTGAAGGCGGGGCTTGTTTGGGTTCCCCACGCCGGGAACCACGCGCTGAAAAATGCCGATGTGCCGTCAGCGATGGTTGCACCGCAGACATCAAGCGGGTGGGGCTACCGGCCGTGATTTTGGTGCGGGTTTTGGGTATTGCCCAGCCTCCGCCCGGCTCTGGCGGATTGCCCGGACCCCTGAGATCACCATCTTCGCCCAAGTCCTTGGCGTGGTACGGCCACATTTGCGTTGAGTGACTGGCTCAAAGTGCAGCCCCGCTAGCCCCTCACAGGTACACCTCCCCCCCCCCCCCCCCCCCCCCTAAAAAAAAAAAAAAAAAAAAAAAAAAACTTGTACTTTCAAGTACCCCACCCGCTGGCCTTGACACACATCCCCGTCACCCATTCGGTTCTTCCCCATGGCCTCGTGGCGGACATTTGGCTCCCGTTAGAGCTCAATGGCCAATTTTTTTTTCGGCCCCCCCTTTCTTCTCCTCCCCCTCCGGTTAGCCGTTCGGCCCTATGCGGAAGGGGCTCATAAGGCAAGAGCGGGTTCACTCCCTTCTGTCCACGGCGACCTTCTAGAAATTCTAATTCACCCAAAGCTGCACCATGATGATTGCATGCATACTGCCCCCGGCGCAAGGTATCTGCCGGGATACATTCCCTCGCCGCTGGAACCGGCACTGGCTTCCCCCCGGCATGGTGAACTTCATATAGCGTGCTAGGGTTCACTGTAGCGGTGAAGCGCGCTTTGGTTCTACGTGGTTCGAATTGAACTGGCAGCGAAAATCCCGCTGAGCCTCCTTCGCCTGAATGTAGTGCAATGTAGATCGCGGCCCCTGCGAAGGGAAAATGCAGCTGAAGGACACATGATTGCCAATGCATGCGTGCCTTGAAATGACGGGAGACCGTGGCCAATAGCACCGAGAGCCAAGCACTCGACGGCTCATAAAAATCAAGCTCGCTTTATATCCAACCCTAACCCCATGTTGGTGTCGATGTGTGTGTCTCCTCGCTTGCTGGGTTCCGTTAGCGGGTGCAAGATCCGATACAACCTCGGTCACTCCCTGTATAGTACAGATTTTAAGTCCGATAGAGTCCGGAATCAGCAGTTCTCTATATTAATAGCGCCCGGACCTGCCGCGTTTTGAGATCCCAGTTTATCGCGCACGGAGTTCTGCAGGAATGCAACTTTTCGTGCGTTGAGTGGTGCTGTCATGCGAGCCGTGGCAGAGGCCTACCCCCCCGGCCCGACAATCTGGTTGGGCTTCCAGGATTCGGACGCCATTTTTCTGGAAGCGAGCTCGCAGACAGGGGACCCTAGTCGATCGCAGCCCAGCCCTCTTGTAGTGCTCGCGTCAGATCTCAAGGGTCCATACCAGCCGCAGACATCAGTAGGATAATAGCATTTCGTAAAGAACAAGCAGCCATGTAATGTGCCTTAATCGCATCCTTTCACATCCCGCTCAATAACCACTCTTGGGCCTTCATCCCCAATAGACTGCCTGGCCGCTTGTGCGTCCGGCGATCTCGGAGTATCTTCCAGTCAGATCGAACCGGCGTTTGACCGAGCGTTTCTGAAACAAGGCCAAGTAGGATGTTCATTTCGACAAGGAACGGCAGCCTCAACGACTCTTTTCACCTCTGATCCGGGGCTAATTTAGCGAATTGCAAGGGCCGATACTAGTGTAGAAGCGTATACGGACACAGTAAATTTGCGGACGATGCGGCTGGGACTCCACAACACATTTGGCGTCGGCGGGTCTGCCACATGGCCCCGTTCCTGACGCCCAGCATCCACCGTTTCTATCCCCATGCTCTGGCACTGGTTCCGGTTGGCTTGCCACCGCAAATCTAGTCTTTTCCAGGAGAAAATATTTCCGCACACATGGGACGATCCAGCAATCAACATCGCCAGAACGTCACATTTCCCCTTTCCACATCGGTCTGGCCAGTTTCAGGGGTAGGTGGCCCCCATGCCTTCGTGTATGTCCTTTACCTCACCGTACGCCAAAATTCTATGCACTGTGTACACAAGGAACCATTCATTGATTCCCAGGGCTTTGCTTCTCGGACACGATGGCCGGGATCTTGGCCAGTTTTCCGAGAACTCGGTACCTCTAGGCCAGGCTACGTTGAGATCTGGATGTTCTCTCAGATTTGATTTACGCATACTATCTTCCTTGTCGGACTAAGACACAAATGGATGGTGTTCCACCAGAGAGCGAGTGAATACGGTAGTGCTGAGAAAAAGCAAACGCTTTTAACTTGCAGGGGCAATTCGACCAGGAAATGTCGGGCTCGTGTTTCCGAGCTCCGCGATTGCTCTGCCAAACCTTGGCAAACCCGACCACTCGGAACATCGTGAGTCGCAACCAATGCTTACCGATCCATGCCGTCGCAACTGGCCTAGTTCCTGGACTTCCCAACATGTTTCCCCCGCCGCGTCTCATCAGCATTCGATTTCCAAACAAGCTTCCGACAGCCCCGTCGCTGTTGTGTCACGAAGTTGCTTTTGTCGTCGTGCGTGGGCCCCAGTGGCCAGCGCCAAAGAGACTTCTGGTCCGATAAGCCAAAGGTTCCCCGTTTGCTCATTTGCTTTTACTTGGGCTTTTTCCGTGTCTGTTCCAGGGCTAGTGTTGCTGGAATGGCGCCTTTACGTCACACGGGCGATGCTGACATATTTGGTCTGGATAATGAAAGCCCAACACCGACCAGGGTACCGCTGGGAAATCTGGGGTCTAATTGCCTGATTGACCTCTTGCGAGCCATTTTGGGCGTGGTTGTCGGGTTGTTTCTGGCGTCGGTCAGAGGGGTGTACTGTACATCAGGACATAAAAGTGGGTGCCTTTAGCGCTATCCAGGAAGAAGCCAGGAGCTCGGGTTTGCATGACGCCTAGTCCTTCCCAACAAAGAACCGAAGGAACAGACATACGCTAGCTCCAGCAACCTAGGCGACTTCTTACCTGGATACTGATCTCGATACGCAAAGTCGATGGATATGCGCGCAGGAATGCGATGTTCCTTACCCCCACCCTGTCTCTCTCTTTTTTCTTTTCTTTTCTTTCCTTTTTTATTTATTTTATTTTATTTTATTTATTTATTTATTTCTTCTATTTTCTTTTCCTTGGGTTTACTATCACCGCCCGAGGTGACCTCGGAAAAAAACAACCAACCTCACGCTTGTCAGAGCCATGGGCACCTCGGGCCTTTTGCAAAAATGATGCAGATGCGCCCACTGCGACCCTGTTCACGCGCCTCTCGCACTGGGCAACTACGCAGTAGTATTTAATAATGACCTGCCGATTGCAGCAGCAACCCTCGCTTGATTGCATTCGTGCGTGTCTGCCTGAAAAATGTGCCTGAAAGATGAACGGATGCCCAGCCTTCTGCACGCTCGGCCCGCCTCGGGCGGCAGGCGATTGCGTGCGAGGGAGGGACTCAAGAGATCGAACTTGGTTCCTGATCTTGATCTAACGTTGTTGCGTCAGTCCGACACCTCAGGCCTCTTCGTGGCTACCACAATCCCCTGATCTCTCCACTGTCCCCATCCCCACAACGGGCTGCTCGTCCCGCAATTCTCCGGTCACCCGCATTGTCAGCTACCTTGGGTATTCACCGCCTCTCGACTCGCTAGTGGCCTGTTCAGCGTTCGACCCCCGCCGGCGTCGTCGCCCATCGGACATCTTCACCCACTCGGCTCTGGTACGCGCGAGGCGCAACCCGCGCCTCGTGCACAGCTCTCCTAGCATGAGCGCCCGAGGGAAGAGTCGTATGCTGCACGTACAGGGTATTCATGCAGCCGTGCCGCGCTGGGCGACTGTGGTCACATTCAACTTGGTGCTAGGAAGGCTAATGGTGCGAGGCGGCAACGCCTCACTTCTTTTTGGGTTTCCAGTCTTAGGACAAACGCATGCTCACCCGCCGCTCCGTCCCAGCCCAATGCACCGCAGTGCCTGATATGGCTGCACAACTGGAGGATCAGTCAATAAGACCAAGCACGTTCCCATCCCACAAGCGGACTCCGCCCACCTCAGACAGCAACGCAGCAGCCTCAGTGGGGGCATGCCGCCTGTGAGGGTTATGGTGGATAGCCGCGACTTGCGAATGTGCTGGTTAGTATCCTACCGGGTCCTGGTCCTGGACTTTGGCGGCTGCCCCGTCAGCCCATGCCATCAAACCAGCTGCCCAACCAGTCACCGTCTGAAGCAGCCGTCCGTGGTCATCTGTGTCTTGTACCCGCCGGTCCGGAGATGACGCAGCTACCTTGGACGAGGTTTCCGGGAAGGCGGGCTGCCGACCCGCTCGCTCTTGTGCGACGGCCATCCTTCAGACGCCCCTAAAGAAGGAATCTCCCGCAATAAGGGCGACTCCGCGGCATGCATCGAGCCTTACCCGAGCCCTCGTCGGGCGTACAGCCAACCGTCGGCGGCATTTCGCAAGGCGATCGCTCCGCGCGGCTTGCTGGAAGCGCCGCCACAGAGGTAAGGCAACTAACTAACGACAGCCTAGCAAATTACATACAGCAGTACTGTACTGTACCCATGTTATAGTACGGAGTACATGTACTGTGCAGAGGCGCACATAATCAACATTTCCGAACGCGGCAGTGAACGGAGAACAGACTGCAGTGGCCACGCGAAATCCAACGGCAGCGGCCCTGTGGTTTCAACGCATCCTGCGTCCCGGCGAAACGGTGACGAAGAGCATTGACCCGTCAAACACAGCTGGTCACATCCCTGCACGGCATGGGACATGGGGGGTGAAGAGTGACATGGATGCCTCATTGAAAGTGGGCAGTCGGGAATCAGCCATGCCCATGGCGCGCCAAGGCCCTGGTGCCCTGGGGCCCTGTCGTGGCCCAGGATCACGTCGACACTATCCGCCGCATTTACTTCGTACCTTTTGGTACTACCTGAACTGACCTAGTGCTTCCCCCAGGATCGTCTGTCGTCTTCCCTAGGTGCCAGACAGCGGCAGCTTGTCACCGCCGTTTCATTGTTTCCCTTGGAGATAATTTCTTGCCTAGTTTTCCACGTTCCGCGCGCAAGGATCCCCACAGCGAGATGGATGATCCGGTGACCTCTGCCCTCAGCCCTTTCCCACCCCATGGCTGCGTTTCTTGGGATCCGTTGGCGATTCCCATCGCTCCCGTCCATGGGAGTATATACACACACTCCCGCTTGCCCGATTCTCCCCCTTCCTCAAATATCCTCTCAGTGCTCACCATCTCGACCAACGCCACTCTACTGGTCTTCGTTCTTCCCTCCATAATTCACACACACACACACACACACACTCACGCACACACGTACACGTATACACCCACACATACATACACATACACCCACACACGCACACACACACACACACACACACACACATATATATATATATATATGCATCCTCCGTCTCTCTCTTTCTCTCTCCCCTCTGGCACCACGCTACACTAGGTACGCCATAAGGTGACGGGCTTGTTCGACCCGCCCCAATCCAGAACCTGGCTTTTCCGAATCACAAATCCCGGTTTCTTTGTCTTACTGCCTCATTGGGCCACCCGGGCATCCGTACATACCGGACATAACCATCTCGTCGTACTCAACGCCAGTGTCCGATCCTCCAGCCCCTCTCCGAGCCGTTGCTGGCCCTGGTCGGCATCGCTCGAAGCTCCCACGGTTAGCGACCGGGGGTTTCCAGAGACTTGGCACGCCAACGACAGGGTATTTACACACGCATACACAATTATGAGGACGCCAAGAAACCATGCCATGGCTGCCCCGGAGCGCCCGCCGTATCCCGGGAGACAATTGCTCATTCTCGGTATGTCTGCCACGCTAACAGACTCATCGCCGGCATGGTCTAACAAGGGGCGCAGCGCTCTGTCGGATATGCGAACCTATCGCCTTCATGTCCATATTTCCCTACATCTACCACATGGTCAAAGACTTCCACCTAACCGAAGATGAGAGCCAGATCTCGTTCTACGCGGGCATGGTGACCTCGGCCTTTACTTTTGCGGAGTTCTCAACTAGCGTCTTCTGGGGTAGACTCAGTGACAAGATCGGACGAAAGCCGGTTTTGCTCATGGGAATGGGCGGCACGGGCTTGAGCGTTCTCATCTTCGGTTTTGCGCCAAGCCTTCAGGTTGCGCTGTTTGCTCGTGCTCTCGGGGGGTTCCTAAATGGGTAAGTTCCCGGTATAGATTGTTGTGCCCTTGATCTCGGGCGCCGTTCAAACTGACGGCAATAAGAAATATCGGCGTGCTGCAGACGACCGTTGCCGAACTAGTTACGGTCAAGGAACATCAACGTGAGTTTTACCAAATCGTAGAGACGAGAGAGTGGAAGGAAGAGAGAGCGCGGACTAACGTAGAAATCAGCTCGGGCGTACGCGGTCATGCCGTTAGTCTGGTGCATAGGGTGAGTTGCGCGCATACCCTCGCTCCACCTCCACGTCGCCAGAATGGCAATGTCGCTGACAATGTTGGCAGCTCGATCGTCGGGCCCATGATTGGGGGTGCTCTTGCAAAGCCAGTCGAAAGTCTGCCGTCTGTATTCGCACCTGGCAGCTTGTGGGATAGCTTTCCTTACTTGCTCCCCAACTTGTTCAGCGCAGTCTGTGTCTTCCTCGGGGTCGCCATTGGCATCCTGTTCCTGGAAGAGACGCACGCGGAGAAGAAGAAGCGCCGCGACCGTGGGGTGGAGTTTGGTAACCTCCTGCTCTCGTACCTACCACGAAGAAATCACCGAGGCAAAATGCCTGCCAAGAGCGCCGAGGAGCGGCCTCTCCTTTTCGAAACCGACGAGCCGCTACCTGGGTACCTCACAAACGAGCATTCGCCAAGCTCGGCATCGTCTTCGGAGACAGCGGTTGAGGGGAGCCTCGACCTCGAAGATCAGTCGACGAAACCCGAAGCGAAGCCGGTGGCCAAAATCTTCACGAAACCTATCGTTACCATCATTGCCTCCTACGGCATCCTTGCATTGTAAGTGGCCTTTGGGATAGAAGTCTGCAGGAGGGTCATGTTTGTTGACTGTGCCTCAGCCATACCATGGTGTTCGATTCACTGCTTCCAGTGTTTCTAAGCACAAACCCGCCGGACCCCAGAGTCCCTGCCTCCCTCCCGTTCAAGTTTGCCGACGGTTTTGGCCTGGACACGCGGACGATCGGCGTGGTCTTGGCCGTACAGGGCCTGTATTCGATGGCGTCCACGCATTTCTTGTTTCCCCTGGTCACGGAGAGGTTGGGTCCTCTCCGGCTGTTCCGGCTGATGTCCGTCTTGTACCCGCTACTGTACTTCTTCACGCCGTACATCGTCCTCCTCCCAGACAGCCTTCGCATGGTCAGCATCTACGCGATTGTAGTCTGGAAATGCACCTTCTCGACATTGGCGTATCCCAGCAACGCCATCCTCATCACCAACTCGGCGCCTACGACGCTTACTCTTGGGACCATTCACGGCGCGGCTGCGTCAACGGCCAGCTTGTGCCGCGCGCTGGGCCCGATTATATCGGGGTTCTTCTATGCCATGGGCCTAGAGACCGGCTATTCGGGTCTGTCGTGGTGGGTAACGGCCCTGGTGACAGTGGGCGGTGCCTACATCGGCATGATGATTACGGAGCCTCGGGGGAGGTTAGATGAGAAGGACAACATTGAGACAGTCACCGAATCCCGGTGTACCAGAAGTCCAGCTGAGGAACGAGGCTGACAACTCGGCGCATTCCTTTCACCACTCTAAGGGTCATCATGACCAGACGTTCCCATGGTGTTATCGGCCCGCCGCCATGGTTAGATGAGTGACACGTGGTCACGGGGCCGGCATGGAGTTCAGGCAACCTTTGTCCTTTTTCTTTCTTTTTTTTCGTCACAATTGACAGGAATTCATCGGGTCATTCACTGGGATAGACTGGTGTTGCTTCAGGCGGGTGTTAAGGGAATAAATACGGGGCATGCTCTAGTGATTGTCTGCGAGTCCAGCAGTACTCGCACGACATCTCGCTCGGAGGATTCGGGGGCGCGGGAAAAAATGGGTGCGCTTTGGTACAGTACTACGGTTCTTTTTTTTTTTTTTTTTGGCATCTTTCACCCCAGCTCTACCGCGGGCGGCGCAGGATGCTGCGAGATGGGGCCCTAGGGACGAGCCCCCAGAAAAGAGCGGTTCTAGTTGCTTGATGGCACATGTTATTACTCTGGGTGAGGGTACTTTGGGATTTCTTGGCTTATCCTTCTAATTCCTTCTTTATACCCCGCCGCCCGCTAACACCCAGATGCCCTGGTCATATCTTTGCGATTCTCTCCTTTTCTCTTTTTCGGCCGGGCGGGAGGGTTAAGCGGGCGTGTTCTACACGGATGTCTCGATGGGTTTTTACGGACGTTTACCGTTAGTGGCTTGTAATGATTAGTTCGGAACTCGGCATGTCCTGGGCCTTTAAATAGGAGAACATGTCGCATTGCTACAGCACAGTACAGGTGACCTTGATGTCCAGTGCATGATGGCTTCTTGGGTCTCGGTTGGCTACTGTATCAACAAGTGGAGAGTCCAGCTGGCTGGCTTGACAAACCTGGAGACACCTTGGGCCAATTGCCTGTTACCGCACTAAACGAGGTTCGATGGACCTGGGGGTCCCACTTGCACTCGACTCTCCCCGCATCGCACGATCGAGTCGTCTGGGCAAGAAATGGTGTCTGCGTCTCGGTTGGCAATGCTGCCTCGTTCGTGCTGCAGCTGTGCTGTCGTGCTGCTGGAGCGCCGCAGCCGGCGCTCGCTGCCGCTGCAGATCTGGTGGGGGACGAGGCACGGTCGCTCTCTCCCCGCTATTCCACGCAAAAAGCTCTCGGTGGGCCTTTTCCCGCCCGCTCCCGCCCAGGTAACCCATGGGTAAACCCGAACCTCCGACTGCGCACCCGCCTCGCTATCGGGGCTTTGCTTACCTCTCGAGTCCAACAAGGCCGCACGTTTCATGTAAGCTCTATCAAGGCTCTATCAACCTCCCCCGTGGTGGCTTTTGGCAATTGTTGGCACGCCACATCGACTCCACCACGTGCAGCGAGATCTTGCAAGCAGATGCAGACAGCGCAAGCACTGAGAAGTCAAGTTGCGGCCCTCGAGTCCCGAGCATGGGGTCAACATAGCGTGCCCACACAAAAGGTAGATAAGTGTAGCCCAGAAGCAGAGTGAGCCAGGCCCCATTCTCGTTCGCCGGCCACCGGAACGTGTACGCGAGCGCCCCATCCATCCTAACATTTGCTGCTGTGCGCTTCAGACGACCGGCCGCCTGCGGATTAATTGTTCAAACGCCTTGGCCCGCACGGTACCGCCGGGTCCGCACCCCAACATTGTCTCAGAACGGCGGCCGGGAAACGATGCCGGGACCCGCGCACGCCCCTCCGTCGCCAGACCTCCATCCATCCAAACGCCCGCGCCAGTCATCCCCCGATAAGGACTCGCCGACGCCGGTACTCTCGGCCGGCCCAACCTCCCCGACGAGCGAGCAGATACACGATGGAATGCTGGGTCAAATCGCCGGGCCCGCGGGCGGAAAGGTCGGACAAAGCAGCAGCTTCCGCAACGTGAGTGCCTGCAATCGGTGTCGGCTACGCAAGAACCGCTGCGACCAGAAGTTGCCCAGCTGCGCGAGCTGCGAGAAGGCCTGCGTTGCCTGCGTCGGGTACGATCCCATCACCAAGAGGGAGATACCGAGGAGCTACATCTTCTATCTCGAAAAGCGGGTGGAGCAGCTCGAGGCGCTCCTCACTGCCAACAACCTCCCCTTCCCGTCCGCACAGAACCTCGACTACTGCTCCAAGGCCGGCATCGGGTCGAGCAGTGCCCGCTCGCCCACAGAAGCCGGGCAGTCGGCGCACGAGGAAGGGGCTGATGCCGCAAGCCGAGGCAGGTCGGAGAGCAATGGCGATGGGACGACTAGGCTGCAGAGACTCGCGTCTAAACCAAGCTCATCAAGCGGCGCTAGTGCGTCAAGCGCGCGTCACCTCGGATCGACGTCCGGAATATCCTTTGCGCGCGTGGTTTTCGCGGCCGTCCAGTCGTCCGTCTCGGACCAAAAGTCGAACTCGGAAAAGGGCGGGGTGCGGCCCTACAAACCCGGGCCGGGCAATGGCGCCGCAGGTTCCGGGCCGGGTACCTCGATGCGCGATTCGTTCTTTGGCTTGCACACCAAGCCGACTATCCACCCCGCCACGTTCCCCGATAGGGAGCTCGGGCAAAAGCTGATCAATCTATACTTTGAGCACGCCAATCCTCAAATACCCGTCCTGCACAAGGGCGAGTTCTTGGACATGTTCGAACGAGCCTATGCAGATGAGGGCCGAGTGCGGGGGCCGCGGGAATTATACGTGCTGAACATGGTCTTCGCGATTGGGGCAGGCATCATCCTGGGCGGCTCCAAGGGCGAACCCCCGGCCACCGAGTCGGCCGACGCATCCCCTGGGTCACGGCAGTGCCAGCCGGAGGAATACCACGCCAGCGCTATCGTCCACTTGGAGGTCTGTCTCGGGAGCAGCGGCGGCCTGGAAGACTTGCAAGCTGTGTTGCTTCTGGCCAACTTTGCGCTGCTGAGACCCGTACCCCCTGGATTGTGGTGAGTCCTCCAAGCGGTAGAACGCATGCCGAGGTCGGCCTTGTTATCTAACTCCTCCAGGTATATAACAGGTGTGGCTATGAGACTCGCGGTCGATCTGGGCCTTCATTACGAAGACGGCAAGGACGTCGAAGCTGGCTTGGGTGAAACCGCTACCCCGCAGGAGGCACTCGCGAAGGAGAGAGGGAGACGGGAGTATGTGCGCGATTTGAGGCGACGGCTCTGGTGGTGCACCTACTCGTTTGACCGCCTAGTGAGCATGTGTGTCGGCCGGCCGTTTGGTATCTCGGACCAGGTCATCACGACTGAATTCCCCTCCCTGCTCGAGGACCAATACATCACCCAGGCCGGCATCATCGAGCCGCCGCATGAGATGCAACTGCCAACCTACAAGCTAGTCGCGCACCATTATTTCCGGCTGCGACTTTTACAGTCCGAGATCCTCCAGGTTCTACAGTTCCGGCAGGCTCAAAGCGCCCGCACTGGCGAACAAAACCACAAGAACCCGTATATGCATACCTCGCTACCCTCCCCGTTCCTGTCAAGATTCGACTCCTTCCGGTCTTGGCGGATCGATATCGACAGGAGGCTGTGGGATTGGAAGAACTCCGCACCTACAAAACAGGATACGGGTGTCGCCTTCTCGACGGAATTTCTAGATCTTAACTATTGGCAAGCCATCATCATGCTCTATCGACAGAGCCTCAGCGTGCCGGCCGTGTTCGAGGGCGAGTACGACACGGCGAAGGAGGTGAACAGCCCCACTGTCTACAACGCCGAGCTTCGCGAAGACGAAGATCGTGTCTACCTCAAGGTTGCCGAGGCTGGCCAGAGGATCCTGCGGTTGTATCGAAAGCTGCATCGGATGGGCTTGGTCAACTACACTTACTTGACTACACATCATCTCTTTGTGGCGGGTATATCCTATCTTTACGCAATATGGCATTCGCCCATCGTGAGGAGTCGGCTGGTAAGAAAATCTGCTCGCCGTTGTCGGCCTCGTGTCGATGCTAACTTGACCCAGTCTATGGACGAAGTGGATTTCACTATCCTCGCAGCGACCTCGGTCTTTACGGATTTCATGGACAAGTGTCCGCCTGCTGAGGCATGCCGAGATGCGTTCGATCGGACAGTCAAGGCCACACTCAAGATGGTTAACGCATCCGGCGGCTTCGGCTCGCAGCATCACTCGAGCCACGGCGGTGGGGCCTCTAGCTCCCGGAACAGCCTCGACCATCGACACGGTTGGAGTTCCAAAAGCGATAGCACCTCCATGTCCGGCATGAAGCCCCACCGTAAGCGCCACCAGCCGCCCTCGGACACATATTCGAACAGCGCCTCGTCAACCTCGCTACCGACCGCGTTCCAGAAGGTTGCGCAATACCGTCTACCGGGCGCACAAGCAATCAAGAACGAGCCAGACGGCTTCTCCGTCATGCGAAACATCCCCGTCCCGCCGCGGAGCAACGCCAGCTCCACGGATAACAACACCAACCACACCGTCACCCCGGAAGCGATATCCATCGATCAGCCCATAATCTCATCACCAACGATCCTCCAACAGCAGCACCAACAACAACTCCCCACCTCACCCTCCGTTGCCGCCGCCGTACAGCTTACCTCCCCCATCACTGAGATAGCAGGCGGATTCCTCTCCCCGCAGCAACCACCGCCGCTCCCGCCGCAGCAGTTCAGCCCGGGGACAATGTCCTTTGGCGACCTGCAGGGCATGGAGTTCCTGCAGAACTTGAACACCGGCGCGGCGGGGCTGGAGGGCACCGACTTCAGCGGACTTGCCGATACCCAAATGGACTTGGGGTTCGGGCTCGGCTGGGAAGGGCTGCACCACGATTTCAGCGAGGGCCAGCAGCTGGATCTGTTCAATGGCTTCTTTTTCGGGGGAAGCGGAGGCGGAAGCGGAGGCGGCAGTGGAGGCGGCGGTGTGGGTGGTGTGGGCGGTGGTGGGGATGAGAATGGAAATGGTGTACTGGGTAATGGGTAATGGGATAATGGGCACTGGGTACTAGGCGGTGGGGCTTAACTCCAGATCTCTTTAAATTTATTTTCGCAATGGGTGGAGCGCCGCGCTCCAAGATTTGGTCGACTGCTCTGGCTGATACCTTAACAGGCGGCGGAGTGACGTTGAAGGAGGGACACATTTCCTCCCGCGTCTCCATTTCTTTCACACTACCGAACCTGTTAGCGAGACGAGGAACCATGGGCGGATGGGTGGTGGAGAATGGTTCTTCTCTTCGGATGTCCAGATCAAAACAGAAGGGGGGGTGCCGAGGACCGAATGATGTCTAAAGGAAAGGTGAAAAATCAGGTCGGGCTTGATTGCGACGACATCCGAAACGTTTTTAGGTTGGTTTGGGGACGGGGCAGGGGAGCCCCCTTGTCAGCCTCTCTGAGACTATGCCTCTAGTGTGTGTATATATTGATGCGTCTGTCTGTACGATATACCAATAACCAGAGCGACCTAGCGATGTGATGAAAATATTTCGGTTGATTGAGGGGCGGGCGGAGGGAATATCGGAAGTCCGGGTGCCGAGTGTTGCGAGTGTGAAGTAACAGCTCAGTACAGTACCCTAGCCAAAGGTCCCGGACTCAGAGGTGAACCAATGCTCCCTAGCGATCGAGTTGTCCAGCCGGGGTGGAAGGTGTAACTTGTTGCAATCTATTTGCTATCTATAAGAGCATTTCGTCCTTCGCCTTTTGATCTCAGGCTAAGGAATTTCAAACCAAAACAAAGGACAAGAAAGGCGTCACAAAGTTTACACTTTTTCTCACCCTTTACGCCAAACCGTTCAAATCTTTCCTATTCATGGCCCCGTCGCGCCTTTACTTACCGCACCCCACATCTTGCACTATCTCACTCTCGCTCCCACTCCCATTCCCACCGCTAACAAGGGGAGGAGGGGGTTTTGTCCCCTCGGTGGCTAGTGAGACCCCTGGCGCGACGAGGTCTTCATCGTCCCCCGACAGTTCCTCGAGGGTCTTGCGCTTCGTTTCCTTGATCATGGCCGTTGTCCCCAGGCCAAGCAGCATGAAGAGCGCGTAAATCTTCAACACGTGGTCCATCCTGCCCAACAATGTCAGTCATGTGTCTTTCTTCTGGGTGGTCCCAAGATCGATTTGGAGGGTGGTGACGCCGTCTAGGAGGCGTTTCTTCACCGCCTGACTCGTGGAACGACCATGAAGGAAGGGGGCCAGCTTGGATTTGACGTACCAAGGATTCGGGTTGCCGCCAGGGACGGCGCCGCGGGTGCGCAGCGGCGCGATGGCGCCCTGACCGATGATGGAGCCGATTTTGCCCATGGCGGCCGAGATGCCGTGCGAGGTCGAGCGGTAGCGCGTCGGGAAGCACTCGCCGGGGACAATGAAGGTGGTGGCGTTGGGGCCAAAGTTAAAGAAGAACTGGGCGAGCACAAAGATGGCGAGGAGCCCGTTGGGCGAGATGTGCCAGTAGGCAAAACCCATGGCGACAAAGAGAACGGTAAGGACGCCGAAGCCCATGAACTGGATCGGCTTGCGGCCCAGCGTGTCAACGGTAAAGACAGTCACCCAATAGCCTGGCACGGCGCCGGCCAGCACGATGATCATATTGCCAACAGCAGTGTTGTACAAGATCTCGTACGTGGTTTCGGCGCCGGCGGTCGAGTAGCCGATTGCGCTGAGGATGGTAGCGTTGTTAAGCGAGACGCCGTAGTAGGCGATATCGAGGAAACACCATGAGAGCGCGGTTCTATGATCGTCAGTCTATGTGTCCCGTCATTCTTGCTCAGGGATGAATGCTTACCCGGCTAAGAGCATGGCGTTTTTGGGCTTGGCGTAATGGCGGAAAAAGTCACTCCAGCTGGCTTTCTGGGCTTTCAGTTCCGTATCGGCCTCTCTCTGCGTTACAGCCCGAGCAGGCTGATCAGGCTTTCCCTCGGGCTTGCCTTTGAGGTAGGCTTCGGCGTCACCCTTGCCCTTCTCAACGTCTAGCTTGACATCGAACGTGTAACGAGGCGTCTCGGGAATAGTCAAGCGATAGTAGAGGGCAATGCATCCCGGAACAGCACCAAAGCCGATCAACGTTCTCCACATTTTGTCAACGGCTTCTGCGCAACCGCCAGTGCAGTTGGCGAGCTCGGTAGCGCCCTCCAGTGACTTCCTGAAGCCAAGCGTGAGGAACAGCATGACGAATGCGGCTGCAAGCTGGCCGAGGCCCTGCATAGCGAAGACAGCTCCCATCATGGCACCTCTCCACTTTGTCGTCGCAAACTCGGAGGTGATGATGCTCGATAGTGGATAGTCACCGCCGATGCCAACACCCTGTAACCGGGATCAGCTTTTGGGGGCCGGCCAGCGCTGCACGATGTTGGGGCCGGGGGCTTACCATGAGAACACGCCAGAAGATGATGATACCGATTATGTCCATCGAGGGGGACGATGACGTCAAAGCCTGGGCCAAAGTAGCAAAGATGATGAGGATCAACTCCAGGCCGTACATTTGTTTCCGACCGACGATGTCGGCCAGGGCGCCGAAACCGAGCTGTCCCACGACGGTGCCAGCCGAGGTAGCCAGCTTGATAGCCGTGTCCGAAGTGGTCGGCATCTGGCCCACCCCGGGGTAGTATACAATTCCAAGCATCAGGGTCAAGAGAGACACAGTGAAGATGTCATAGGAGTCCGTGAAGAAGCCGATGCCGGCCACGACGATGGCCCGGACATGGTACCAGCCGAACGGGGCACGGTCGACTTCGGCGAGAGCAAGCCGCCGCCGCTCATTGATGTCCTGGACGTGCAGAAAGTCGTTATGGAAATTGTGGTATGCATTGTTGCCGCCCGACGTCTTGTGTGCTGCGGCCATGGCAGTATGGAGTACGCAGCTACCGCCCGCCGCCCGGTCGTTGGTCTTGGCCAAGGATGGATGAGCGAGGGTGAGCCTTCAAAGGCGGATGGCTGGCGGTTGCGGATCGATCAGGTCTCCTCGAGCATATATCACGATGAGGGTGCCGAATGCGGAGATGAAGAGCGTGGGCGGGGCTGAAGAAAGGACAGCCCAGCCGAGGGCGAAATATAAAGACTGGGTGAGAGAATCTCTGCGAGTCAACACTGAGTCCCATTCGAGGGTGGCTATCCCCTACACCCGCCACACAAAGCGCGATGCCGATATGATCGGGGAGCATGAAGCAAATGCCGTCCACGGCTCGCAGATGTCGTTGGTTCAAATCTCAATCTGCGAGGTGTCGGAACGCCGCGCTCCCCACTCAAACTCTCGCTGGCGTTTCCCATCTTCGGCGCCGGTTGAGACAGCGTACGTGTTGATCCGCAGTTGCCTTGGAAAGCAGCTTCGCCCGTGCTTTCCCCGGTTGGAACACCTATCACTGTTTTCCGTATACTAGGCCGGCAGGCCTCGCGATTGGAAACTACCCAACAGTCAAGACAGACCGATGACGAGGATACGAAGGCCTGCGCCTCAATGCGTCGCCAACTTGTCTCACAGGGTTCGACACACAATCCAAGCCGAGCGGGTATGTGATCGCCTGCCGTGGGATGGTGTAGCTTGCCTCGCCAGGCCATCTCGGCAGTTCCATTTGACGTTGACTCACGGGAAAGCACAGGAGTTCTGGAAGAACGGGATTTGGATTCGGCGCATACGACACCTCGTCTCCGAGTCCCGTCGTGTTCGCTGCTCGCCCTTGGCTAGAACCGGGTGGCCGGCCACACTTCCTGGCCTGATCCTTGCCATACCGAGCGAGAAGGGGTTCGTCAGAAAGGGTGATGGGAAGCTTCGCACCTTCCATCCAATCACTCTGCAGATCCAGTCCCAGACCGGCAAGCCGCTCTTGGTGGGTCCGGCTCTTAGGGTGTTGTAAAGGACCGCTGTATCCAGCAATTCATTCTCTTCCTTTTCCTCATCTATTTCTCTTCGTCCTTCTAAATTTACTGCTTTTCTTCTTTGGGATACGGAGGGTATGCAACGGGAGGCAACAAGTTTGGATTCTTCACTCTCATTCGACGGCAAATTCAGCCTCGGCACGTCTGAATATCAAGCAACAACCTCTTAGGTCCTGCTTAGCCGGTCACCTAGATCATTGAAATCCGTGAAGCGACCGATTTTGCGTAGGGCTCTTCGGTCGCGCATAGTTTGACGTTGCCCACGCTCCGCAATGGACAATTCGCATGGATCGGCAGCGTAGCACAGCACAGCCGCGAGTACGTGGCCGGCGCTCGTGCTCCTCGGGCCAATGAGGTCTTTTGATTAAAGACAAGAGCTGGATTCGTGCTGATCAGTCTCAGGTAGAACATCAACGAAGAGTGTATGTTGCCGGTCCAACCTCTTATCTCGCCATGAGTACCTGCGCTGGCGAGGCCTGCTGCGATCCTGCAGCGTCTAGGGGCACCCTGATGGGTCTCGACGCAGCAAAGCGGTGGGCATCTCGTAGCGATCGATGCTGCACATCTCTGCTAAGCCTTGCTTGGTTGTTTCTTGTCCATTGCCTATCACCGCCTCGACTCGAAGATGTGTCCGCCCGGTGCGTCTTGGGGTCGCTGGAAGCTCTTGGCCGTTGAGATAGTAAATGGGGCACGCGACCACTTGTTGCGACTGCAACGGTGAAGCACCGTGGTAGTGAAACACACTGGCTGAGTGATGGATGATATACTGTAACGGTGTTCGCAACTCACTTCCATATCCTTGCTACCCAGTCAATACTGTCCCTCTCACGAGGCTATGAAAAGGCAAATTACTCTGTTTCACAGCTCGAACAAAAAATTGTAACACGTAATGGGGCGTGCGCGTTGTCACACGAGGAGGGACGGTGTGATGGGCCGCTGGCGGCGCATGCAATCTACATCGGTTTGGCATCTCAAACCTCAACTATCCTATCGTCTTCGTCTTCTACCTCAGCCCCTGCTTCAGTCCCCGGCTTTGCCTCGTCTCGCATCAATACCTGGACTAACCGCTCACAAGCCTCTCGGACGCCCTCTTCATCGACGCGCAGATGCGTCTCACGGATAATTGGGTACACGGCGATGCTTCTCAGGTAGTCTCGTCCTTCTCTGGTAGTCGTCAGGAGCGTCAGCGTCTCGACGTGTGTCTGGATGATGCTGTGGTCCGAGTCTCTCTGCTTGTCGGGGGGCAGAAGCTGAAGATCTGGCAGCATCGCCATTGCCTCTTCGTCACCGTATTGCTCGCCCCCAGTGATGGGGAGCAGGATGTAGGGCAGGATGTTGATTCTGTCCTCGTCCATAAAAGCCGGGTGTGACGGGATGTTAAAGGCGACATTCTTGATGGTGCTCGCCACGCCTTTCCTCCTGATGTCCGACTTGTGCTCTGTGAAGACCTTGATCTTGTTGAGCGGAACCACACCGTCGTAATCTTGTTTTGCGACGAAGAATTGCCGTATCTCGGCGTGCTTAGAGAGGTCTGCGAAGACGTATGCTAGGTAGTCAAAGTCGGCGTGTTTGTTATATGCTCCCTCGGAACCCTTGACAAAGAGGTCAAGCAGCTGGTTGAGCACGAGCCCGTCAGAACTGAGGGGGTCTGGCGCAGGTTGCTTGCGCGTCGCGATGCTCTTCATCCCGTCCCATTTCGACATGTTCGCGAGCAACATAGCTAAGAGATTCGCATTTTGTTCGGCCGGATCCTATGCGCATTGCGTCTGTCAGCCATAGCACCAGACCACAAGGGCTCAGAGTGGCCGCGATCTGGCCAACATACATACAGCCAATTTACCGAGAAGAATGCCGAGGAACCTATCGTCCGTCGCTACATATTCGAGGATGCTGCGATCAGCCGTCAGGTTCACCAGAATGGTGAGGGCATGCTCTGCGATTTTCTGCCGCAAATGTTTAGTACAGTTGATATCTACGAAAGTAGCAAGCTAATTCTTACGGGGTGGTCGCGGACTAAGAACTTGAGATGCTTCACAGGGAGCAACTCCTGGGTTTTAAAGATTGACGGCTGGGATGCCGAATAGGCCACAAGATTCTCGATAGCCACCATCCGAATCTGGGGATTCGGATGGGCAATGAACCCGACTAGCTACGGTATATTGTCAGCTGGTATATAATACCGGGATTCCGTCCAAAGTACGTGTTACCTCTTCGAGTTCTGTCGGCATGGTAAATTCCAACAATGGCTAGATGCCACCAAAGGTCTACATCTGGGGCTTCCTGTAAATTTCGTTGTCCCCTCGCGAATCTCAGCGCGGGGCAGCGCGGGGAGACAATTGATAAGCTATCGATAAGAAATTCCGAGTCCCGCAATGGCCAAAGATAGGATGGTGTTTGGCTACCGGCGGATTGTATTTCCGCTAATCCGGTTATCGACCAATCACATGTGCAGCGCATTGCCTGGAATACCCCACGGCGGGAACTTTTTCTTGAAAGGTGCACCAAAAAAAAAAAAAAAAAAAAAAAAACCCCAACGGGCACTGCTGAGCTCTGAACAGCTCTGAACGGTCTGCTTTGCTTGTCGTATCCGCCAACACTTGCATACCGCCCCAAGATGCCGAAGGCAACAACCCCGACCTCGTCTCACAAGAGGCGGCACAACCCCCTCGAGAATGACCTCCTTGCGACCGGGGTTCTCAAGAACAGGGAGGGGAGGCCATCGAAACGGGCTACCAAGGAACACCCGGAAGAGCAGGCTTATGTCGACGCCAAATCCTCGCGCAAGATTCTGTCTATGAGCCGTGACTTGATTCAGGAAGACGAAGTTCAGCCGGGTACAAACGAAAACGACCCCTCGGTCCCGTCAGCTTTCGACTTTGATCCCTCCCGGCTTGAGGCCGGCAGCGACCAAGAGGACTTTGCCAACGAGGAGGCATGGGGCGACGAGGAGGACGTCGTGGAGGAGATCGAGATCGATGCTGCCGATCTCGAGACGTTCAACCAGTTCATTACGCCGACAATGAACGACGACCCTCTTCTGACACATGGTTGGGATGGGAAGCCCAGTGATGGCGCAGAGAAGCAAGGCCCGGGGACAAATCTGGCAGACTTGATTCTGGCGAAGATTGCCGAAAAGGAGGCTATGCAGGGTGGGCGGCAAGAGGATATCAATCCTATCGAAGAGGACTACGAATTGCCGCCAAAAGTGATCGACGTCTTTACCAAGTACGCTTCGGCCGCGAACCGCAAGTTTACGGGGTTGGGGATGCTGATGCATCGTTAGGATTGGACTTATTCTCGCCCGGTACAAGTCTGGCCCATTGCCAAAGCCCTTCAAGATCCTCCCCCAAATACCGCATTGGGAGGATATTCTGCAGATTACGCGGCCAGACCTATGGTGTGTACATTCTTCGTCCCAGATCCGTCATATCTATACATGTGAGTGGTATATGCTGACATTCCGGGATGCGAAGGACTCCAAACGCTTGCTACGCCGCGACAAGGATTTTTGTGTCGGCCAAGCCTTTGGTTGTCCAGAGATTTATGGAGATGGTAATCTTGGAGCGTGTCCGAGAAGATATTTACGAAAACAAGAAGCTTAACGTCCATCTATTCAACTGCCTCAAGCGTGGTTTGTATAAGCCTGCAGGCTTCTTCAAAGGTTGGCACCCTAGAGTGAACCACGAGTGGAGTATTATTAATCTGGAAAATACAGGCTTTCTCTTCCCGTTGGCTGCATCCGGTAAGGCGACCGTTGGCGGTTTCACGAGAGATAGTATGTTAACCTCAGCCTAAGGAACCTGCACGTTGCGCGAGGCACAAATCATCTCGGCCGTATTGGCTAGAGTGTCCATCCCAGTTCTCCATTCGGCTGCGGCCATCAAGACGCTGTGCGATATTGCGGCAGAACAGGCCTCGCAGCAATCAGAGTGCGTCAGCGCGACAAATTATATGCTCAAGGTTCTACTAGAGAAGCGTTATGCGTTGCGTAAGTCGATAACCCGCCACCAGCCCGGCGTGTAAAGTGTTCAAGTGGACTAACAGAAGATATTAATAGCGTGGCAATGTGTGGACTCGTTAGTCTTCCATTTCCTCCGGTATGCGGCCTCGGCCAGGGACGGAGAGGCTGCCCCTAGGGCATTACCAGTAATCTTCCACCAGTGCATGCTTGTGTTTGCGCAGCGATATCGCAACGACAGTAAGTCAACCTCCACGCCGTCCATTGTACTTTGTCCTTGATGCTCACGGGCACCTATAGTCACTGAGGACCAGCGGGAGGCTCTATTGGATCTTCTTCTAAACCACGGCCACGAAAAGATCGCACCAGAGATCAGGCGAGAGCTCCTCGCCGGGCGAGGAAGAGGTGTGCCTGCTGAACAACCGGGGCCAGCATTTGACGGCGATGACACAATGTTGGTGGACTCTTGAGAATGGCTACACAGCGCCAGCAATCTTGATCTGCCGGGGACCGGGAAACGAGTGTTGCCCTTGTTCTTCTCATTAACTGAACCACAACCACATATTCTGGCGACGACCCGACGCTAAATGCAGAGGTCGCAGGCCACCGCCGCTTTCCACCCTAGGGACCGCAGTCATAGCCTCAACTTGGCTGTGAAGTAAGCTGCCTCAGCGGGTGCCTCTGTGGTACGGTCATCAGGTCTTCACGAGGCGCTATGTCGTCTCAAGCAGCACAGCGCGAAGTTGGTGCAGGCCAGGCAACCATTGGGAGGAGCCTGGCAACTTGCCGCCCACCCGATGAAGTTCCGAGTATATGACCAGCTACCCCTTTGGCCTTGCAGTGATTCCACGCGCCTTATTTACGTTCGGATGGTTCATGGGGCGCTTTCTCTAGCGTGATGATATAGGAGCGAATGGGGTGCACCCTCCTAGACCGAGAGACACAGACGCAGATTATCATTTGAGGTTTGCGCAACTTTATCGTAGCATCTATCTCTCCTATCTCTCCTATCTCCTACAAGGAGCGCTGCAGCTTCCATATCTTCTTATATCGTTCTATGTCGAGACTATGTTTCTTGACTAATGGGACAAGAGCCCTCTAGCTGCTCGACCTGCGATAGAATAACACGGCTCTCTAACTTTATTTCCTAAATGCCAAAAACCTCTAGTTGACAATGGTCGAATCAATGAGCAGTATACAACTAGACACGAAATATCATGGCCAACGAGCGAGGGGTATGAATGGATCTGGCACACAGAGAGATATCGAGTGGAACGAGAATACCGGTCACTAGGCTCTCCACGCGAATTTCCGGATATCAAGAGATAGAAACGACGGAGGCAGTCAAGCAAAACCCAAAGCCAAAGCGGCAGCTACGACAGTGGAACACAAACAACATTACAGGACGGCAGGGCAGCGTCGGGCATTGTTGTGTAGCCATTGGATCCATCAGTCTGTTCGTCTCTAAAAGGCACATGTCCCTTCGTTACGGGAGCCATCAATGATTAATCAACAGGAGCAAGGACCAGGAGAAAATGACCGAGCTCTCTCCCCTATTTCGTCGATAGCGTTGCCAGACATGAAATCCGGGCTCGAAACCCGTTTACGCTGCTCTATCGGTTCTCAATAGCCATCTGGAACCATGTGATACGTTATTTGTTTCCGTTCTCCCGGGGGGGGGGGAGCGGTCAACTGACCCACGGGGGAGGGAAAGGAACGAGCCCTCAGCACTCGGCCAACCGGGCGAGGCGCTAAGTGCAGTACCGGAGGATCCCGTCTAACTTCCGGAAACAACGAGTATGCCTGAGTCAGCGGCCGAGGAAATCCAGCACACTTGAAAAGACCGGTGGGCCTGGTTTACGCAACGCCAAGTGAATTCGGTCCCGACGGCATCTACACAGTACACCACGGGCAATATGCACAACTAAGAGGAAATCTGGGGCCCAAAAGAGTGGTTCGATGCCAACCCCAATAGAATACCGTTTCACGGCATCATTCGTCCTGCTACTTACACGGGGGAGTGTGTGGCTTGGAGTAGAAGGGAATGGCGCAGGAATTAATGGAAACGGTGGCGATATTCCGGGTTTTACCTGCCTGGCCAGTCCCATGTACCCCGCCAGTCTCGAGAACCGCGAGACTGAGGGTAGAGGATACCGTATTGCAATATTATACCTGAATGGCTGGGACAACGCCAAAGGTCGAGCTGGTGGAGCAGCCGAGCCAAGAGACCTGATGATGATAATGATGATCATGATCATGATGGGAAAGAGCCCATGCGTGAAAAACCAAATCGGAGGATAGGCGGAGACTGAGATCGAAAGCACATATTTCTTGTGCCATTTCCCTGGCTGCACCTCTCACAGCCTGTCTCGTTTAGTACTAGGCGAGCTAAACAGAAACAGGCACCATACGGTTGTGTCTAGACCTAGACGAGGCATCCCATGATAGATCCCTATTGAGGTGACCGCCCTCGATATGCCTGGAAAGAACCCCTTAACATTGTCACGTCTCGAGAGGAGGAATGCGGAACCCACAGGCTGGGACAGCAAAGTGGTCCGAGCGCGCCATTTACTTTCAGCCTTCCAGGGAAAAAGTGGGGCCCCGCCGTTTACCGCACGCCTGCGTCTGCAGCCTCGTCTCGACTTCCGCGAACAATGGTCGTGAGCTTTTGAAGAACGTTTGTGGTCGCGCTCAACTGCGATATTCCTCTGTCCCTCACCACCACTTTGGCTCTCGCGAGTCTCACAAGCACCGCAATTCATCATGGCGTTGACCGAGCCCGACCCGTTATTGATGCTGCGGCAGTCAATCGGCGCGAATAGCAAGATCATCCCAACCACGTCGCCCGACTCGTCCGAGGAAGCGCCTCTCGCAAAGGCCACCCATCTCGTCTTCACGCATCCAGCGCGCGTAGCTGTGCCCATGGACGTTGCGACGCGCTTCGTGTCGACAGAAGGCAATGCTGTCGACCTACGCAGCATCTACTTTGCCTGGTTGAACCACGAATACCCCGTCCCCGAGTACAATGCGATTGCCACCAAGCTGAACGAGGAGATGGCCGGCAAGTATACTGTGCACAAGTTTGCGTTTGTCGAACGTCTAGAGCTCTTCACCTGGCTGGAGGGTGCCAGTGAGGAAAGTGACTTCATCAAGCCTCTGGCCGGAGATAAGGACGCGGCCGCCGCCACGAGCACTGCGACGGCAGGTACCGCACTCAAGGCAGCTCCCACGGCATCGGCGCGCTCGGGACGAGGTACCCTGGACCCGCGCCTGGCACAGATTTACAACGGGGAGCGCCGCATGGGCGACCGGAATACGGTTCTCAGGGGCATCAAACCGACCGTGAGTTGCGCCATCTGCGCGTTCGTCTGCGAACGCTAATCACCCGTTCGAACCATCACAGGATTTTTCCCACGTCCGGAAGCTCGCCGCACCCTTCATGACGCGCAAACCGGGCGCGCCACCGCTCGCCGCCGGCATAGGCGCCGCCAACCCGGCGCTCTCGCTCAACCAGAAACCCGCGCGTCGCCCAGACCCTATCATCCTCCTCTCCCCGTCCGCGTCATCCCTCCTGCGTATGTCCAACGCCAAGGCCTTCCTCGAGGGCGGCCGATACACGCCCCCGGACCACAACACGACCGCCTCGATGCTGCACATTTCGCGCACCATCAAGGATATTGACCCCTCGCGGCCGATGCGCTTCATCCTGGTCGAGGGGCCCGAACAGTTCAAGCCCGAGTACTGGAACCGCGTGGTGGCGGTCTTCACGACGGGCCAGGCTTGGCAGTTCAAAAACTACCGATGGAGCAACCCGAACGAGCTGTTCAAGCACGTCCTGGGCGTCTTCCTCGGCTGGAGGGGGGAGCAACCGCCCGACTCGGTACGGGCATTTGGGCATAGGGTGCTCACCTGCTCGGTCGAGAAGTGGAGGGACCCCGGCCAGCCCGGCGCAGAGACCAGTCGATGGAGGGACAGGGAGGTGGTCGAGGGGATTTGGAAGACCATCGAGGCGAATATGAGAGCAAAGGGGTGGCGTAAGGATGCGGCTCCTACTTCCATTTAAGCCGCAGAAGACTTTCCCAGGGACGGACGGGTGTTGTTGCGAATGTGTATGTTGGGAGCGATCCAGGGTGGGCGAAAATGGGGCATCAGACTGTACTAGTTTCGGTGCATAGAGCTGGGCGTTCAGGCGGCGTTTATTTACAGGCGGGTTTGGGAGTCTGGGGAGACTGAAGCATTTTTTTTTTTTTTTTTTTTTTTTTTTTTGGTTTCCAAAATGGTATCCAAAACCATGCCTGCTTGTTAAGCTTCAGGTGTTTGGCGGTAGGGTATATAGGAGCAGTAACCATCTCCCCGAGGCTATGAAATGTAAGTGCCATGCACTCGTGCCTCGAACTACGATAAGAGGAACAGTTACGAAGTCGTAGACTGGGCCAAGACGGAATGGAATATGATCCTGTAATGTCCTCCGACTGATAAATGCCTCTCTCGTGCCAACCGACAAAAACATTACCTATCCCCTATCTCCCATACGTGCAATTAAACCCCGGCCAGCCCCAGTGGGTGAATAATGCCTGGCTAAAAAGCCCAAACCGAATGAAGTAATCTTCCAACGCCTTTATACCTAAGAAGACGTAGAAGACGTAGAAGACGTAGAAGACGTAGAAGACGTAGAAGACGTAGAAGACGTAGAAGACGAAGGAAAGAAGGAAAGAAGGAAAGAAGGAAAGAAGGAAAGAGCGCTAAAAGAACCGCCAGCCTTCAATCGGAGCATAAGACCAGCCCCACGAGGAACCCTAACACAGCCAGCAGGAACCCTTTGCCCTCCTCCGCCGACCGCCGCCGCCGCCTCTTGTACTTCCTGTCTCTATCCCAACCCTTTTCCCGGTCGTAACTGTAGCCGCGCGGACGGTGGCGAGGTTCACTATACCCCCGAGGGTAGATGACATACTCCTCCACATCGCTGTCGTTGACAACACTATCATCTAGTCGTTTGGTGCAGACAAGCATTTGTTGGTTGTCATCGTTGCGAGGGAAGAGGCGTGACAGTTCTGACATGGCAGCGGGCTTATCGCCTTCAGTAGTTCGCGGAGACAAGGGGGTGAGGTGCGTCCTTCTCGAGATATATATGTATGTTTGTGTGTATAACTATAGATATTTACAAATTTCGGCGTGTGGAAAGACGGTTTTATTGTCACAAACGGGCAGAATACAACCCGGGTTGATTGATTGACAATTCAATATGATCAAGGGAAGAAAAGGTGACAAAGCAAGAGAGCAGCGTCTTAAGCAACTCGCTGCGATTGTATGGCTTAATGCGAAGCCGTGACATGCTCCTTCCCCCGCCGAGCCGTAGCCGATGAAACCGACTAGAAATGAGGCAACAACACCATCGCTGCCTCGCCGCGCTCGGGACTTGACGCCTCGTCTTGATATTTTGCAGGCAACAGGCTTGCATTGGCTGGCTCAAGATTTAAAGATGCAACGCGGCGAAGGCGGGTTCCATTGGTTGCTGGTCAGGGGCTGGCACTCTGCTCCAAGCTCGTGACGCCAATTCGGAGACTTATCGTTAGTCCGGGCGGCGCAGCAGCTGCCTCATGCAACCCACCAACCTATGAGGTGTCTTTGACATCGCCAGGCTCAGGCGCCCAACCAAACGCGGAATCATCATCAAAACTCCCGCTTCCGCCGTTAAAATAAGCTCGGGCAAAAGAGAAAAGAGCAGTGCCGAATGGGAAGCGCGTCTCTCACCGGCGGAGCCCGGTCCCCATCTACCCCCAGCCCCTGTGTGAGCCTCATAAGAGGAGCCGAGGTAGCTAGGGAAGATAGCCGCGTTGACATGTGCGCGATCTTGAACATCATTCTGTCATTAGATCATCACAGAAGATCAATTATGTTGTAGCTAAGGTATTTTGACGCATATAAATGTACAGTACGGCACAGGAACCATGCCTGATGGCGCGGTAAGGTCTTAATTGGTGAGACCTGATGTAACGGGCAAAGGAATACGGAGTATGTTGGCGAGACATCTCAACTCCTAGAAATTGCAATTGCCGCTCACCAGACGACACTGATCGGTAGCTCCGGTTAACCAGGTCACCAGAGGCCTAAGATTGTCCGGTGTTGTCCCCGCTGGTAGAGTAACACGGCCGCAGGCGGTGTCACCGGCAGGCCACATCCAATCTCCGCGTGCATTTCAGCTAAGGCAACGCCGGACTGCCTCCAACAGGAATGAAGTCTGCTGTTGTGAACTGTGAAGCGGGCATCCGGCTGACGGTGGGGCGGGCCGGGTGCTTGGTTAGATCAGGTACTTGGATGTCGTACTCCAGTATGACGGGTTGAGCCTGATCTTGCACAACACTATCAGACACAGCACAGCCAGGGCCGTCCGTAGCCCCAAACTAAATGCAAACAGATCATTGGGTCTCATATCGCATAAGGTACATAACCACTTGAATATTCGCAGAGCAAGAACGGGCGAACGATGTGGTAATCTCCAAAGCCGCTGCCGGGGTCCAGGAGGTGGCAGAACGCTGAGAGAAATCTTCTAGAAGCCCTGGAAGTCTCGGAGAAGGACCGGTTGTGACGTTTTCGACACCGGCGGCCTAAGCCTCACAAGATCACCATTATTCCCGAGCTAATGACCGGTGCTTTGTAGCGACGGTCTCAATCAGACATGATTCGCCCGTCCGGGCGTTGTCTTGGCTGTTGGAGTGTCCGCTGTTAATCCCCCCCACAAAAAAAAACATTTCGCTGGAGGGGCTGGATACATGTACTACCGCTGGCCGTCTATTACAGGCCGTGCTGAAAGCAAGACTGTATCATCATCGTACGAGGTTGAGCTGGTTTTTTAAACTAATCATTTATTTTATTTCTCTATGCCACGGACATCGTTGCCCAGACGATCCGCATGGCGTTCGAGAATCTTTGGGCGGCTAGTTGGCGGGCTTGAATACGTCGTTGAACCCCGTTGCCATGCAGCAAGGGATCACCCGGAATGCTTATGCCATGTGGCTCCTTTCTGGGCGTAAGGGGTGCCGATAACCCGTTAATATGCTGCGCGAGGAAACTGGAACCAGGGGTGCGAGATTGTGCGGGCGCGACCCAAACTTTTTAGGCTAACTCAATCCCTGTCTCGCAGTCCGCCTTCCCAGCTCTGCTCTCATCCGACAAAAAAAAAAAAAAGATCTCAGGCTGGTCCATTTTACACTAGTGTAGAGAGACTTCGCAGGGCCAAATATTCTCCGATGGTGGACGTTGGATCCGAACAGGCTTGTTCATGGCAAGAGTCTAGAACTCGGGTGGGGATGCCATGCAAGCCGAGTGGCGGAAGAAGTCTGCTTGATGAAGGCGGAACTTGAGCCTTGCGGCGACCGGGCAATTCGTGCGCACCCCCCTGGCCTTCTGGGGTTTCTCGCAACATGTGGCTGCTCTCACCACGTGGCTCGGGTCCACTCAGAACCAAGCTTTCCTTTTCCCTCCTGCCCACGGAAGGATCCAAATAGACTCACGTGGCGCGATCCCGTCCAGAAGTACCGGTACACCCCCCAAGGCATTCAGTGTGGCCCGTCAGCATCTTCGCCTTCCGGCGCTAGTTTCCAAATGTAAAACAGCAACGGTTCGCGCAACCGCCGCCGCTACCCTGCACTGTGTGTTCGATCCGGAGACATTTTCGAGATACCAGCGCACTGCGTCATACGTTCGTGGCTAACATGTTCTTAGGTGAATCGCTGTGCTTCACGCAGCAGCCCCGCAGAGGAGGGTTGCCTGACCCAAGCTAACGTCGATAGACTGCCGGACCGGCGGGAATGAGCGCGGCAATATCGCCATCGCCTCCTAGCGTGACAAGGCTTGTCCTCGCATCGGTTGCGAAGTTGTTCACCAGCCTCGCCTAAGAATTACTCCGTTCTTCGCGCGCACAGGTGATTTGGTCGGATCATTCTCCCCCTTGTTGTTCCTGAGCTCTTCGTGGCCTCTTGATCATATTAGGCAATGATCACCACCCGCATCTCATTTGTACTGTGTAGGCTGACAACGGGGTCGTTTGGGATTGCCAAATGGCGGTATGAAAACAAAGCGCAGGGATGCCTGAAGAACCGGTGATGAGTGAGAGTAGGCCAGCTTTGCAGCCTGCTGTGATTGTTTCTGCAGGTACCTTGGTTTTTGCTGTTCCTTCTTGTCTCTCATTTAAGGCAAATGTTTCTTCATAATTCGAGTGTGATATGATCCTGCAGGTTTTGCACGGCGGTTTGCCAATCCCGGTCGCAGAAGTTAACCCCACCAATCTGACGTACAGAGTACATGACATCGGGCATGCGACGCTGCGTGCTGGTCTGGAAGACGTGTAAGCCCAAGAAAACACGTTTGCTTATCCTTTCGCTGAGAGTCAGCCGTAGCGTATAGGAGCCATGGAAGCCCATGATCCAAAGCTGCTTGAATGCCTGTCATCGGGCTTCTGGGGGTGGTTTGAAAGACGTAACGTGAATTAGGTAGCCCTGATATCGAGCAACCCTTCATTCCTATCCATCCTATGAATCGGTGTTACGAGAGAGGCTACCGGCAGGGACAAGGGCAGAAGGGAGACACGACACCCGCCCTTAACCGTGACAAGTTGCCGTCACGGGTTCCTGGTAATCCCATCCAGTCGGATGGTCACAATATTAGACAATCGGACGATGCGCGGCAGAATGAGCGGGGACAGTTTCTCCCACGCACCGGTGCAAGTGGGGCGGCAGCAGATATCTTCCACAACTTTTAGCCGTTAAACGGATGGGGGGAAAAAAAAAAAAAGTTAAATAAAAAAATTTGAGTACTTAGGAAACAAAACAGGACCAATTCTATTGTTGAATTGGGTTTAGAGGGTTTTAGACACACCCTGGTCAGGATTGCCATCCGAGGCTGACCAGATACGAAACTCGACAAAAACAGCTCCTCCTCCCATTCACGGTCCCGCTCGTTTGCTGCCGGATTTACAAAACGACTCCTCACGCAAAATAGGACCAGTGGAGCGGTGGCTCGCAAACTTCATCAGCTCACGAGGACGGAAAAAACGTCACGAAATCGGGCAACTTGGGTCGCAGCAAAGTCCCAAGTTCCACATTTGACTTGGGTCAGTGTGACACAGGTCGGCGTTTCCCTTTGGCTCAAGCGCGTTCATGCGCCCATTTTCAACAAGGCTCAAACACTGACAAATGACAGCCTCAAGATCCGCCTACCTAGTGCCTTGTCATTTCCAACCACAAGCGGGAGCCACTGTTGCGCTTTGCGATTGGAAGCCACGCATGCCGGAAACTGAAAACTGCTCTTGATCACCCTGCTCGGTGATCACGGCCCTTGGGTGGGCAAACGAGAAAGGTGCGTTTTTTAGTTCCAGCAGTCGTGTCCTTCATCTGACTTCCTGCCAACCTCGTTGTTGGCTCCGTGATGGGCCATTTCACTGTTTATTACCTTATCCGACCACCGGACCTATGCGGACGTCAGCAGCGACAGGAGCCCAAGTCGGACCGCCAGCGCGGCTGCCAGGGTCTGAGGAGCTCCGGCAAGTTCCCAATCCACTCTCCGCTCTCCGCTCTCCTCATTTCGCATTGCATTTCCCACACCGTCAGTTTTGTACGTGAACAGGTGGCGCCGAGCTGGTGACGAGAAAGCCACCGGAGCAGGCCAGCGGACAGCGCGCGGGACTGGCCGGATGCCCGCCGAGCAAGAGTCAAGCAAGCTGCTCGAAAAGCCACAGCATGAGGCATGTTTCTGCAATAGTGCGGGTCTCGCATTACGAGAGCATTGGGAGATTGGGATGCCAAGCACTCTGTGCGGGCCCCGCTCCCAGTCTCCGCTGAGACAACGCACTCTCACAGGCTGTGCACTGGTGCAGAGCGGACATGTGGGCTGCAGGGGCCTCATCCTCAAAACAGGCTAGGCCCGCGTGGGTGAGATCCCTGGAGCCACGCGCAGATCTCGCTCCCCGGCTGTGAGACGACTTGCTGCGAAGGCAGTTGCGTGTCGGCCATGCAGGAATGGACCGTCATGGAACTAGCGGCCAGCAGTTCGTTTGCGAGCTGCCACGCAGCCAATTGACCGCCGTTCTGCCGCCTTCAACTGCCCCGCATTGGACGGAGCCGCTCCATTGCCTGACCGCTTTTCTTTTTCTTTTTCTTCCCTTTGTGTTTTCCCCTTCACTCCAGAGCCCATCGCGCCGCCCCTCCGAGTCTGGGCGTATCGCTGAGCTTACAGCCCGCCGCAAATCTTTTCCGCGTGGGAAATTCCTGCCCTAACGGCCGGCTCATTTCCACGAGGTGGCTTGTCTGCATGGGAGCACATACCAAGTGATTGGGGCACCATATCCCGCATTGCCGCCCCTCTGCCCGAGATGGACACCGTGCCTTCGGTGCTGCAACACCGCTTTATTGCCTTCACATGGCGGGTGCGGTCACAAAAGCGCAGTGATTTTTTTTTTTTTTTTTTTTTTTTTTTTTTGGTTTGCCGGCACCGTGGGCAAGTGCTTGAATGCTCATGCCTCCGTTGCAAAATACATTCGCCCGCGAGACAGGCAGGCGATGGGTAACCTTTTCTTTTAAACAACAAGCGTCTGGGAATATACATATGTAATCCAAGCGGAGAGTATATGTACCTGGGCTGGTTCCCAGAAGGAAGGGGGGTGAAAAAAAGATAATAAATACATTTAGAGGGAAACGGTAAAGGAAGAGACGCACGCCAGTAGACTTGGCAGAACCACCGCTGGGCGCTATGCCATGCGGCGGCTCTGGGCACGTTGCGGTCTGCAGGAAAGAATGAGGGGAAAGCGGCGGTCACCTTAGACACCTCGGGCACCGTTTATTTGATTTTGTTTAATCTTACCTTTGGGATTCTCGAATGCCTCGCTTTTGGGTACCGCCGCAAACGCAAGCCTCAGCGGGCTGGATTGATTTTGCCAGCTTCTTGAATCACCGTGCCGATTCTGAGTTCTCTGTCTGCGGCCAGCCGAGTGGACCGAAGGTGTGCGGGCGGGCAAGCCAGTGTCGCCAGAACGGCAAGGCGGCAGTGAGCGGGCAGCCCCCACAATCCGGCTGCACGATCCACGGCCCATCTCTTTTTCTTTCCTCGCAGCCCAGAAATGGCTGGCGGGAGAGGTACCTGTACCTGTACCGTGGCACATACAAATGGAATCTCTGGCACCCACCCAGGATCCCCTGTCTCTCACACACCACGCCATCCCCTGGCTTTGCTGGCTGCAGTTCATTGTGTCTCTCGTCCCCTCCCGGGCCCGTTCCACCTCTCGCTCCTTGCCGGCCGTCCCCTCTTTTATTATTTGAACCGAAGCCTGCCCAGTCCCGGCGACGCCCGCCCACACACACACCCTTCCCCTAATATATCTCGCTGACTTCGCCTTACTTTTTTTTTTTATGGTGTTAGATGGCCGCGGCGTCAAAGTCGTCTCGTTCGTCGTCATCGCCTGAAGCACCATCCAATTCACTTCCTCTCCGCGAGAAGAACATCGGCACCTCGCGCAACAGATCACCCTCGACTTCCTCCTTGACTACCTCTCGGACCGAAGTCTCCGCTGCCGCTGGACCCACCAGTTCACATCGACCTCATCATCTGAGTCATTCATCCATCAGCTCACAGCGGTCGGGCGGCTTGCTCGCCCTTTTCGACAGGACTATTGCCGGCATTGGCGAGCCCAGGGTCCGGCCGCGCCAGTCTCTCACCCGCATCTCGACCGGCCTTGAACAACCTCTCGCCAGCGGCCGATCTAGCCCGGACCGTACCTTTCGCGGCGCCAGACCGGCATCCAACTACGCGACTGCCATCACGTCGTCGCCCACCGACGGCAGGCAGCCGAGCCCGACTCTCCAACCCGGGACTCCGCCTTCGCAGCCGTACAGTGAGACCGACCCCTCGCAACCCGAGCCGACTCACGTCTCTCGTCTCGACAACAACAAAATGCACCAAACATCGTCACGGCTATTACGGATGACGGACGATGACCGTCCGTTCACCAAAGTAAGTTGTGCCTTGCGTCCGCCCTTCCTGCTATCGGGGTCCGTGTGCCTGGCTCATCACTAACCCGAGGCTTAGGACTTCAAAGACCTCTTTGCTACTTTGATAGTCAGCCTTCTGCCGCTCTCGGCCCATCGTGTGCGCCTGACCAAGGTCGAGCACACGTTTCTGTCGGAGGATGCCATCAACAACCTGGGCTCGCTCAAGTTCTCCCAGTCGAACCGCATGCCGGATCCGAAGGATCCGTCTAGGATCGTGACGACTACGACGACCACTACTTTCTCGATGGCTAAGGACATGGCCCGCTCGATCTGTCAGCGGTTCCTCGAGGCCAGGTTCATCGAGTCGGCAGACGGGAGATACCAGCAGGTCTACACGATGAAGGGCTCGGTCTGGCAGTTGACTCCTAAGGGAATCTCGATCCTGGACCGCTTCTGCTCGCGGAATGGCATTCAGCAAAAGCAAGTTGCCGACCTCGTCGGCACGTCTCTGCCGCAATTGGTCACGCTGGAACGAGATGGCCAGACTGACAAGCTGCTGACTGACCGGGGCACGATTGAGGTCATCTTTCGGCGGTTCATCGGTGCCAATGGCCCCAATGTCAAGTCGAGCGTGGGCTCGGCTGATTCGGATTCTCTGAGCGACTATAGAGACGGCCTCACAGGCGTCAAGATGGCCGCCGAACGCAAAGTGGGCGGCAAGACGGTCAAGGACACGTTCACGGGCAAGGCAGCGACCGACTGGCTGATGGACTGCTCAAGCACTGTCGACAGGAGAGAAACCATCGAGATTGCCTCGCTCTTCGTCGAGTACGAGCTCATGGAGGCGGTGCAGCAAGACCGGTCCCACATGGTTCAACATCCGGCTCACAACCTCTTCCAGCCAACCAAGCACGCTATCTACCAGGTCACGGCCAAGGGCCGGGATCTCGTCAACGGCGCCCTAGCCAGGGGGCGTCCGTCGGAGAGCGAAGGGCTATCGGCGTCTCGGTCTACAGGAATCGCGCGGGACTCCAATACGCAACGGTTGGACAAGATCTTGAATGATCCGGCACTGCGCCTACTGTTTCGCGAGAACTTGCGTGAGACTCACTGCGAGGAGAACCTGTCCTTCTACATTGACGTCGATGAGTTCGTCCGGCAATGCAGGCAAGCGACTCGAGCCGCGCAAAAGAGCCCAAGCACTGCGGCGTCCCTTGACGGTATCAAGGAGATCATGGCGCAGGCATACGGTATCTACAACGCATTCTTGGCTCCCGGATCCCCCTGCGAGCTGAACATTGACCACCAGCTGCGGAACAACCTGGCAACCCGGATGACCAAGGCTGTTGGACAGGATGTGGCCATGATCGACACGCTCCACGAGGTCACGGCTCTCTTTGAGGACGCTCAGAATGCTGTCTTCAAGCTGATGGCTAGCGTAAGTTTTCTTGTCTTATGATTCACGCGGGGTTGGACTCACATGCCCGGCAGGACTCGGTTCCCAAGTTTCTCCGCAGCCCGAAATACGAGCAGACGCTTAAGAATTACGACTTTGATGCCATCACGACCAACCATTCTCAGGGCCGTGCTCCGGAGCGAAGCCAAAGCAGGTCAAACCGCAAATGACTGTCTAGAATGCCCGCCTTGAGACGACTACTGCCATCTCGGTCTCGACAAGTGATGAGATCGAGGTCGAAAAAGCAGAACGGCGTTTTCTGACGCTGGCGATGATATAATGTGCCGGCCTTATTGTCTTGTACTGTCGTTGGGGCTGGCTAGCATGATTCCCTTTTCGTGCATGAGGCGGCCCCTATGGGGTTGTCTCCCCGCGATATATCCCTTGATGGTTGCTTATTTTAATTGTCATTTCTTTTGTCAGGTGACGATATATACAGGCGTTTTGGAGGGGAG
The DNA here is from genome assembly GCA_022530565.1 of Madurella mycetomatis. Lineage (NCBI taxonomy): Eukaryota > Fungi > Ascomycota > Sordariomycetes > Sordariales > Madurella > Madurella mycetomatis. Next base: position 3,366,425 of record JAJTVB010000003.1, on the reverse strand, counting down.
ACGGTGGCATAGATGGGAGAGCTGATCATCGGCATACGCGTTTAACTTTTCTTTCCCTCTCTCGTCATGTGGGGCGGTCACGATATCCGAAGGGCGTTCCGTGTAGCAGGAGGGAATAGAAGCTGCGGGGTTTACAACGGTCCATTGGTGGCGTCCCCAAAGAGGTTCATGACCGTTTCTTCAAAGGCATGGTCGGGCGTTGGACGCAGGAAGGGAATTATGAGAGGGAGGGGCGCGGTTAAAGAACAGAGCACTAAAACCGGCGTGATGAATGCTGGCGGGTGGTGATCCTATGAGAAGATCCATCCTACGCGGAATGACAAAAGGCAACTTTAAAAACCGCGATCCTATCCAACTTGGATTAGTGTTGACTACTGTCGACAGAACTGCGATGAGGAATGTGGTGACTTGATGGACCTGCGCAAGCGAGCTGAAGGGTCTGTTGTTGAAATAGGCGCTGGAATGCGCTATCCAGCCGGGGTTCCCACCGCTCGGCATTCTCTAGTAGGTTTTGTTCGATTGTGAACATGTTTACAGAACCAGCTGAACTCACATGACAGCTGCTTTGGTCTGCACTGTCAGCCCTTGGTTGATGGTGATAACTGAAAGACGAGAACATTTCCACCAGCACGGGGGCAACCACCCTCTTCCAGGCTGCTCATACGTATATCTGTTGTTAGTGATTATTTCTTCAGTAATCAAGCACTCTCAACTCAATTGTTACTCTTTTCTATACCCAAGATAGGTTTGAGCTCCTCTTGTGCTCACTCACTCTTGCCACTCCCCTTCCCCTACTAGCTGGTTGATTACAACGTCACGTAGCAGGGGGTAAACACTAGCCCGAAGCGAGACAGGAGCTCTCGGAAGAAAAGAGAATGCAGCTCGTCACCAGCCTCGTACTTGCCTACCTCGCTGGTCCCGCTGGCCTTGGCCGCCCAGCATCACCACCACCATTACCACTCCCGTAGGAATGTCGCCACCGCCAAGGCCGACGAGGAGACTGTCATTGGCTGCACGGCTCCTATTTTGAATGTATTCTCTCTCTCTCTCTCTCTCTCTCTCTTTTTTTTTTCTTCTCTCCCCGGTCCCTTCCTTATATCTAGTCTCCTTTAGACTCCTAGTGCCGTCGTATTTATGCCTGCTCGGCCCCCACTGTTGTACAATCGTGGTCTTCAATGGCCACACAGCCATCCACGATGACCCGAGAGCCCTGCCTTTTGTCGCGCCGGCCACTCCGTTGAGCTCTGTCGCTACCGCTGCTGCTGGGCGGCCTGGGTCGATGGTTGCGGGTGCGACACCTGCGGCCTGGAAAGGTGCTGGGACCGCTGTTGCTGTGGCCAGAGTTGTGGGTTTGGGAAGGTTGTTTTGAGCGAGTCGTGGTTGATCCCTGGCGATCGATTGCTTGGAAACCGTGAGGTTGGTGCATTCGCAGGTAGGCGAGTTTGTGTGTTCCGTCGTTCTGCCTGAGGGTGGGTTTAGTCTTGTTAAATTGTCCCATTACATATCCTGTGCTCGGCGGCTTTGAAGATAGATGCGTTATCTCGGAGATCGGTTTTTGGGTCAGGTTAATTTTGTTTGCGACTTGATGGCCAGCTTTGTTAACGGATAATGCTGGATGTGCTCAACACGCGTCACGGCCTTGGGATGATAACAGAGTCCGTCATAATGCCCTTGAACAGACAGAAACACCGACGTAACGCTCATTGATAGAACCTCTCTTTATTTTTCTCCAGTCAAGGGTATATCGACGCACTACAGACTAAGATGCCCGAACCGTAACTCCATATGATGCAATACTTCAAAAACCATGATGCTCCTTGATACATCCAATAACAGCCTCCTTTCCTATTCCGTTATCCATTAATCCAACTCCGCAACAAAAGGTACGGCCAACGTCGGGCCTGGCCACGCCTGCGGGGGCTGGGGCCGCAACGGAGGTGGCATGCTCGCATGCCTCATGCCGCCCACTGTAAGAGAAAGCGGAACAAACTGCGTCTCGTTCTCGTTATCGTACGGACTCATCTCCGGATAATCCGGATGACCCCTGTTCTGATACCGCGTATCACTCGGATCCGCGGGTCTAGCATCGGACTTAACCTTGTAACTATCCCCGTCATGCGCCGCGGACCGACCGCCGCCTAGAGCTTGCCAGAGGGCGTCGTCGGATAGCGCACCCCTGCGGTTGCCAGTAGGATTGTGAGGCCACTGTGCGGTGAGGTTTCCTTGTCTGGCAGCGACATCGCTGGCTGCATACGCATATAGCTGGCTCTGCGCGCGAGGCCGGGGAGCAGTAGTCGCAGTAGACGGAGTCTTCAGCGGCCAGTCGGGCTGGTATTGGCGGAAGAAGGGCGTATCTGGTACGGGGTCTGATTCAGGCAAGTCCGCCGTTGATCGTTCCGGAAACAATGTTCTGGACATGGGCGCCGAGTGGGGCGCTGGTTGGGGCACTGGCTGGTACCGGTGTTGGAAACTCTTATAGGCCGTCGGTGGGCTCTTTGCTGACAGCGAGGGACTCGTCCCGGCGCTACTTGCTGCTGCTGGCGACCATAGCAGGCTACTTTGAACGCTGTAGCACGAAGGGGTCGAGGCGGTCGAGTTCGAGCGACTGCTCGAGGTGGATACAGAAGGGTAGTTGGCGCTGCTGCTGCTCGTAACGCTCGATTCACTGGCGGTACTTGAGATGGCCCCGACAGTTGAGAGCAGGCTTGGCTGAGAAGAGGCACTACTCCTCCTGCTGACGTTGGAGCTGGCAATCTCAGCCTTGATTTTCAACCGCTCAACCAGTGCCGCGTGAGACTTTTTAAGCGTCTTTTTGACGAAGCTCGTCATGATGACATTGCAGCGCATGTCGACGTCCTCGCGCAGGTAGAGACCTGTTGGCGGCACCCTGAGGCCTAGCTCCACGGGCTGTGGGGGCTCGTTTGGAAGAGAGCCGCCGACGGTCCACTTGTCACGGATGGCTGCCGGGGTTCAGTAAGTCAGCGATTTGAACGAGTGCCCGGCGCCCAGGGAATGGTGTGGACACTGATATTGAACGTACTCAGTCCGGCCGGCGCATAGCAGTGTGTTTGCAAGCCGGTCGGCAGGTCGTGAAACGCACAAGTATATGTGACATCGCCCGCCATCAACCCGCCGGGCAGGTAGGAAATCTTGTCCGTTAGAGAAAACCACTGGCAGTCCTGCTCGTCGGCTGATGCATGACGGGGGGCTGGAATCGGATGGCGCTCCTTGACCAGCGGGTTTAGATCGATCATCTCCTCGTGGTCATGAAGGAAATCGAGGACGACCTGGCGTGTTACGCCCGCTGGGAGCGGCGTGACGGTGGTGAAAACGCTGCGCTTCGACATGGTTTAGCTGGCAGCAATTGATGGAGCAACTCGAAGTCTTTTTTATCTTTCGATGCCGCCAAAACTAAGCTCAAGCATCCACAACTACCGCAGCATGAGTTTAAAAAACGAAACGAAACGAAACAAAACAAAACAAAACAGGCCCAATTTCCTCGTCGGCATTTCTACCCCCGTATATACAGAGAAACCTAGAGCTTCCATAATCAGAAGGAAGCGGCAGCGCCCAGCGGCTGTACGGATCCGTCCGATTGAACCAAGGCGCGGTTATTGTTAGGTGTGGCGCATGCCCGATTTAGAACACATTTCGGGCTCGCTAGGCCTTGGCCCTGCGACCCCAACACGTGGGTTGGGCATGGCGGTGCATCCGAAAATAGCGCGGAATGATGACATCCAGGCGCGCCATCCGACTGGCTGGGTGCGGATTCGGCAACCATCCTCCCGGGTTGGAGCGAGTGCTCGGAGTGAGGTCGGGTGAGGATAACAATCAACACCCTGCCCCAACTGGAGCTATCAATCCGGTTGCCGCGAGCCGTTCTCGTGTAACATATACTCGGCGTGTGATCGGAAATTACTGGCTGGCTTGTCTAGTTCGCTTGCCGTATGTACGAGATACAGTACGGCGCACGCTTGCCGTACATGTGCAGTACAGTACCAACCCGAGGTAATGGATGCGGGACCCTCCGAACCCCTTGCAGCTGCACATCCGACTTGGTTGGCTGCTGTGACGGCGGACCCAGCCAGATCCGAGCCGTCCTGTTTGCCCTGCGAGTCCCGCGACTATATCTCCCTGCACCACCGTGCCGAAACGGCGCTTAGCTTGGCCGCCGCTGGGATCTCCTCGAGCGCGACATCCACTTTCCACATCTTGGCGTCCAGTCCGCCCAGACCGGCTGTGCCCCTGCCGCCCGCCGCTGCGGGCACAAGCAGGCCGAGTGCTACCAGCCGCTCCCACGCCATTCCTGCCGGCCCACGCCCCCACACCCGCGCCCCCCCACCCAGCGCAACCATGCCAGAGCTCGCCGACTGCACCCGCTGCCTGCCCATGAGCGTTGCATACTCGTCGTACGCCATGGCAAAGTTGACTGTGTCTGTATGCGCCACAATGTCCAGCCGTGCGGCCGCGATGAGCATCGAGAGGTCTAGGTCTGAGAGTGACCCGAGGAGGTGCAGCTTCGAGTCTGGCGCCTCGAGCGAGGCCCCGAATTCGGAGGGCGCTGCGATCTGTAGCGATAGCGCCGTCGGCGAGAGCGCTGCGAGCGGCAGGATGCAGGTGGTGAGAAATGCAGATACAGATTTGGTGCTGTAGAAATGCGATTCCAGGTGGTCCATGAACCGCTGCGTCTTGTAGAGAGCCTAAGTATTGGTCAGCAGGCTTCGGGAAGCAGCATAGCCTTCACACCCGGCCAGACTCACGTCAACCTTTCCGTTCCACCAATCCCAAAAAGCCCGATGGCCATCTAGTTTCCTGTCCACACCCTCCGCCACCATGTCGTCGTCGTCGATGGTGAGCCCCTGCTTGCACACGTCCCAGTACGCTGGCAGGCTCTTTGGTAGCGAGAGGTAGACATATCTGTGGCTGAACCGGCTTTTGACTCTTTTCTCGAGGCTTTCCACCACATCAATCCTCGTCGTCAACCCGAGCACAGCAATAGGCGCCTTTCGGGCTTGCGCAATGTCGAAGAGGTTATAGAGAAGGGTTTGTCTGGGGTGTGTGGCGAAGAGGTCAAACTCGTCCATTATGAAGACGATTGATTTGGACGTGATGCCGTCTTGACCCTCTGCTATCTCCGAGGGGTGTGATAGCAGAGCTAACAGGGAGGCCATGGTATCGGCATAATTGCTAGTCTGCTCTTGTCAGTGCTGATTAACGAGGCACGCTCAATCCGGATTTTTTTTTTTTTTTAAAAAAAAATTACCTTGTTGACAAGCTCGTCCTCGACCTCCATTTCCTTGCCTAATTGCCGCCAGATCTCCCTCAATGCCAGCTTATCATCGGTATGGATGAAGCCGCTCAACCTTATGACATGGAATTGATCCCTGTGGCGCTTCGATGCCTCGGATACGATAGACTCTACCAGCTGTGATATTTCTTAGCCTCACAGCACTCAAAGATGGCGGCGTAACTTACCGTGGTCTTGCCACATCCACGGGCCCCTATCACTAGCATCGAGTTGCCCTCTCCCGCGACAATGGTCTGTTCTACAAGCTGGTAGGCCTTCTCGTACGCTTCGTCTTGTCCGCGAAGCTTGATCCGACGCTTGCCCGCACAGCGATCGAGTAGCACCCGCTGCATCGAACGAAGATGCTCGTCAAAATTCGGGATGTCCGGCTTCCGGTCTTCTTGCGCGACCACACGCGGTTTCGCCCCGTTTGCCCCTTGGCGACTGACTGAGCCTGTGCCGTTCTGCAGGCAGCTGCGGCATATCCAATCTCCCTTAGGTATCTCTGAGAGGCCATAGCATTCTTGATGTACGGCCATGTCGCAACTGTCGCAAAAGACGATCTCGTTGCCAGCCTCTGAGTCTGGTTTGAAGCAGATGGCGCATACTTCGTCATCCTCCTCTTCGCCACTGCCGGATTCTTCGTTCTCATTCGAAGAGTCCACCTCCATCTCCTCCTCGGCCTGCGAAGATTCCACGTCTCTACGACTTCGGGCTGATTTGGACGGCGCACCAGGCCCCAGACCATTCACGGCATCCTTGTCCGGCCTTTTGTCAAAGGCCACGCTCTTCCGCTGGCGACTAGCGGTTTCCCCTCCTTTCCGAGGGGTCAGGATTCCTTTTAGTGGTTGTGCATCCTCCTCTAGCTTGCCGTTCGGAGCTCCTCTTCGGCGACGGGCCTTGAGGACAGGCGAGCTATTTGCAGAACCGACGTCCTTCGACTCTTCGTTTCTAGATTGGAGCGGCTCTCGAACCATAGCCTCGCGATCTTGCTTCCTCGGCCGACCCCGTTTTCTTTTACCAGATTCTTCTCCAGTTGTCGACAGGGCACCGTTGACGCCGTTGGCTCCGACTATAGCAGCCGCAACATGGCCGGATCTCTGCCGCGTTGGGCGCGGTGCCACGGCTGTAGCGCCTAACTCGTCCTCACCCGAATCTGGCACATCGTAAACACTGGCTCTTTGACGGCTGGCTGGAGTTTGTAGCCTTTTGGCTTTCTCCTTGTCGTGGCTTGGCTGCGCCGTTCGCTTCCCGCCCTCCGCTCCCGAGACTGGGGCTTCCCAGGTGTTTACAGGAAGATCTTTCGCAATCGATGTAGCCACGCTACGGCGACCGCGTCCCAGGCTCCCATTTGGATTTGATGATTTAGAGTGCGGAGAAGCAACGACAGCAGGTGAGCCTTCTGATGGCTTGAGGCGGCGCTTCTTGGAAGCGGTCGATGAAGGCTCCTCTTCATTTTGTGACCGCAGCCGCTTCCTGTCTGAAGCGGTACTACTACGGCCTGCCATTATTTGCAAGAGGAGTCAAAGGGGTCAGGCTGTTGTGTTGTGTTGTGTTTTGGAAAGCATTTTTGTTTCTGAATTTCAAGGCCGTCAGGTTTTGAGATGGCAGGCATTGGCAGCAAGCGCGTCCCAGCCGCAAGCGCGTAGCTTCAACCAGGGACCCAAAGTGGAGCCCGGTACTGTCTAAATAGCCATTCAGCAGGTTCGTAACCCGCGAATAGCTCAGATGATATGAGTCTACCTACACCCGGAGACGAGACTGGTTCGCATTCGCCTCAATGATTTTCGACCTGTCTTCGTGCGGGTTTCGGACAGTTTAAGTCTTGTGAAGTCCATCAAGAATTGAAGCCTACTGATGCATCTGACAATCCGACGATCCGACCGCCAACATAGGGAATGCACAAGTAGTATCTCTTCCGCCCTCAGAGGGCCCGCTCTATGCAACCAGTTACCAAACTGCCGCCCCGTGCCTCCTGTACAACAACTAGGCCTATCAGGCACGCAATAAGCCACCCAAAACGCCGGTCTTGTGTTTGGTCCAACCAAAAGAAATGGGGAGTCTAGATGCCAAACCACGTCTTTAGCCTCTCATACGTGTAAAAACTCGCCGCAACCATCGGCACCACCTTGGCATAGCCAATCGTCAGCCCAACGAAGAAGCCACGGAAGCCGCCCTCCCTCATAATCAGCCTGGCCGTCTCGCCGATTCGCAGCCGGTGCCCGTCGCCAACAGCACCGCCGACCTGCATTCTCCTCCTGATCACCTCCAGCGGGTACGACGCCGTCTGCGAGACGAGCCCCGCAACACCGCCTGCGAGAAGTTCGGCCCAAGAACGGAGTGGCGCGGGCTTGCCTGGCGGGTAGTGCGCCGGCTTGGGCAGCGTCGTGTACTGAACGATGCTCGGATGGCGCAGGATGTCGCCCGCCGTGTCGTGCGTGAGGAAGGATATGCCAGCGTAGGGGAGCATGCCGAGGAGCGTCGGGGCGAAACCGCGGTAGAAGTTTGCCAGACCAAAGCTGGGCGTTAGTGACAGTGCCGTCGTAGCTGCCGAACCAGCCGTCTCCGCCGCGGCTGCTGGTTTCTGGAACCGGCGCTCATAGTAGATCTGCCTGCATAGTGACCGGAAAGTTGACCGGCTATCTTTCTTTGTCTCAAAGGCCAGCCGCACTCTGATGAGCTCGAGAGGGTATGTGAAGAAAACGGATGTCACGCCTGCCATAGAACCGCTGATGAGTCGCCGGAACGGTGTCTCCTTGTCCTTCTTTGGGATGACGATTGCCCGGATCTGCTCGTAGGCGAGGAACTTGATGGCTGCGTAAGGAAATATCCTCAACAAGGTCGCAGAGTGACCCCTAAACAACCCCGCGGGTCCATCCTGATGATATATCACATTTATCGCCCTGCCAACACCGGACCAAGACCCCGCGTACTTGGAAAACTGCGGGTTGTGCGACTGGAAGAGAATCTTGACGCGGTCGAGCGGTGCGACAACCGTTTTGGCCTGGAGAGAAAGTTAGTACATACAGTACTGCTGAAGGTGCGCACCGACGACTACAGTCGACCTACCGCGCAGCCCGCAACACCTCCCGCAGCACCAGACCTCCACACATAGTCCAGACTCCGCGTGCTCTTGGCCTCCCCTTTGCGGGGTATCTGCGCCTCGTCGTCGGTGGGACAGACGGCTGGCTTCTTCGGGGATATCGCCGCGCGCGGTACATCGGTAGTCTCTCGCGGGTGGTACAATGGCGAGACCCCTGGCATGGGGGCATGGCTCATGAGGGCTGGGGGCATTCCCGCACGGGGGGATCTGTGTTCGGCCGTTTGCGATGAGTGGTCTAGACAGGGGCGCGAAGGGTCGGAGCGGTACGCTAAAGGCGCATCGCGCATAGAAGGGTAATGTATAACAATGGGGGTTCACTGGGGGGTTGCAAGGCCCTGTTAGACCAACAAAAGCCCGAATTTTAGACTGTAGTTGTGTGAGATCGAGCGATATCGTGGGCGCGAATGCTGACAAGGGTGGTGGAATGCGCGAGAACAAAATGCTCGAAATACCGGAAACGCAACATAGAAACGTCATTCCTTGCCGACTCCGAGGGCCGCAAGCGCAGTTTTTGGCATGGGCCAGCTATTCCCGCGAAGCCGAGGATTGCCGACACCCCGGCTTACTTCCGTTGGACCCTGAACGGCGCCTGGCTCAGTGGGCCAACCAGTACTCACGCGACACCACAGAACCCTTTCCGCCCCAAAACAGAGTCCTGGGCGGCCCGCGAATCAACCGGCCGTGCGATGAGCCCGTCGAGCATTCTCTGGCAAAATGATCATAGAACAGTCGTGCTCCTAGACCTCCCGCGATCCATTGAAGAGGCGCAGGTCCCATCCAGCCAGCTGACGGCCGCACACGGGGGAACCGCCAGGAAACTCCGCAGGCTGATCTCGGCGCCGCCGCCGGGATCGCCATTTCCGACTCCGGAGCCGAAGGATGGTGGGTCCGGGCGGCCGGCGCTGTCGCCCTCAGCGCAGGTAACTGAGCTCATGACCGCGGCAGCCGTTGAATCGGCCCTGGCGGAAATCAAAGAGTCGTACTCGGGACCCTGGTGCTTGCCACGTCTGTGTTCGCAGCCGAAGCTCAAACCTCCGTCATCACCCCCGGCCGCTGCCGCTTCGGCCGGAGCCGCAACCGGGCCTTCCCTTGACCCCCACCCGGCCACCGAACCTCCGGACTCTCATCACCTCCCCGCATCCTCACACCCGCTCACGGGGACAATCCAGTCCCACCGCGCAACCTTCCTCTCCACAGCCCCCAAGTTCAACCTCATCCTCCTCGATCCGGCCTGGCCCAACCGCTCCGCCAAGCGCAAGCGCACCGGCCCCGGGAGCTACCACCCCGCCGCCGACCTCGCCTCCATCCGTGCCATTCTCTCCCAAGTTCCCGTAGCGTCGCACCTCGCCGAGGAGGGCGGGCTCGTGGCCGTGTGGGTGACCAACGCGGCGCGGTTCGCCGACCTGCTGCTGACGTCCGTCTTTGCCGAGTGGGGCGTCGAGCTGGTGGGCGAGTGGACATGGCTAAAGGTGACGGCGGCGGGGGAGCCGGTGGTGAGTGTGGAGTCTGCTTGGAGGAAGCCGTGGGAGCGGTTGTTGATTGCGCGGAGGACGGGAGGTGAGAAGAAGGGGGCGGTGAGGGGCAAGGTGATTGTCTCGGTCCCCGACGTACACTCGAGGAAGCCGAACCTCAGGGGTCTCTTTGAGGGCGAGGGGTTAGTACCGGAGAAATACGAGGCGCTGGAGGTGTTTGCGAGGAATCTGACAGCTGGCTGGTGGGCCTGGGGGGACGAAGCGCTGCTGTTTCAGCGGAAGGAGTGCTGGGTTGACGAAGAGGAGGAACAGTGGAACATGACATGACATGACATGACATGACATGACGTGACATGGCTATGAGGCGTGGATCATAATAGTACAGTATTGTCGTCTAAGGCATATAGTACATCCCGCCTAGATGGCTCTAATCACGTTGGTGCTTCTAACCTAGCAGCACCACGCTGAAACCCATCCCGGACGTTCTACTGCTTCATCCATTCCGTCACCCGCAGTCACCACTGTTTCGCACACTATACCGAGACTTCCTTCTCCACCTCGGTCCATTTGTCCTCTCCTTTCCGCCCGTTCGTCCACTCCGCTTGGTTTTTTAGAAACTCTTCGGCTTGCGCCTTCAATACCTCTCGGTCTTTGGGGGTTTGTGTCCGTGTCCGTAGCGGGATATCAGAGGGGTCGGACTGCCGTTTGTAGTGCTCCTCTCTCGCCTGATACATCTTCTTGAAGATTGGATAGTCGAAACCCTCGCGCTGGTCCTCGGTCGGCGGCTCTGGCCAGACAAACGGCTTCACAAGCTCGGCAATCATCATCTTTTTCGAGCGCGGCCGGTACCACTTGCCGGTAGTACCGCCTTTGCGCCTCGGCAAAGGCTGGTTGATGAAGGAGCGCACCGCGTTTACCTCAACATTGTAGGCGTGATAGAGGTAGTCGCGCAGGTCGAGCTTGTTGAACTGGAGCGGTACGGCGAACGTCGCTAGGTTCGGTGGTTGCTTGGGTTTGGGGCGGATGAAGGCGATTACGTGGTTTGGCCTGTCCCCGAATGAGTATGTGTAATAACTATCGGGGTAGATTGATTCGAGGAAGAGCGAGGCAAGCCTTACAGGAAGACCTGCTTTGTGCCAAATTTGCGCGGTAATTGGGCTGCCGCCTCTGTTACCGACGCTGCGGTTGAAGCCATACTGTGAGGGTGTCGACGTGTCAAAAGGTGCGGTTCTTGATTTGAACCGGACAACGACTGGTTCACCAAGTGCTGGGCAAGTCGCGTTTGGTGGTATCCCAAACTAGATTTTCCGAGAAGCAGCTCTGGATGCCGGGCTGGTGGCGGCTGACAACAGCCGGCGACTTGGGAGATCCGCATTTAGGTGCTATGCCAAGCTGTCTGCTGATTGATTGCCCAGCCTCAAGGCTATCAGGCCCACAATTGTAGAACAAAGTCAACAAAATGTTTATTCAATGCTCATTGATGGCCACTGCCATTAACCATTTGAACCAAAACCCATGCTACCATAATCTATGCGAACAGCAAACCGCTCGTCGTTGTACGACGCTGTGCTGTGACTCTAACGCTTTGTTTTACACATCGAGACCGTCAATGACAACACCCTTAGTCCAGGTAAGCTGCATGAGACGAGCAACCTCGTTGGCAGACTCCTCAGAAACCAACACGCTGACCAGATACAGAGCTGCATCTAGGCCAGCGGCCACTCCCCCACTTGTGATGACACGAAGGCCACCTAAGCGCATTGCGGCGCGACGGGCAATGGACTCGCGACGTGATGCACCCTTGAATGACATGGACCCCTTCCTATGGCACGTGTTAGCCGAGATCTTGTACTGGCAATGGCACCTAGACACTTACCTGGCATTGGACGGGCGTCTAGCATCTGACTTGCGCCGAATGTAGGGGTTCTCATCCTCGTCTCCGAGATCGAAGCGTAGATTGTTCACCACGTATCGGGCGTCCTCAATGACATCGGTATGCTCGCCAAGGTCTCGGGTCTTGGCCTGACTGCAAATGATCTCGAACTTGGTGATATAGTCGGGATGGGTCGTGGCAGAGAGACCGGATAGGATGCCCTGCTGGGCCAAGAATAGGGCGCCGGTGCAGATAGAGAGCAGCGTGCGCTCCCGGCTGGGATCATTCTTCTGGAGTTCTGAGAAGGCGGAGATCAGGTCGAGCGGCTCGGCCTTCTCCTTCAGGACCTCGTCCGAGTTCCCACCGAGGACCACGAGGACGTCGAAATCGTCGAGGCGTTCGTGGGCCTCTTTCCACGAAACCTGCGAGCCAATGATGACGCCCTGCTCCGAGAGGACTTGGGACTCGCCCGCGGCAATGGTGACCTCGAAGGCCTTGGAAGCTGTTTGCCAAAACGTCAGCGGATGCATCCCAGGGTGCACATCCAGCGAAGATTAACTGTCTTAGGTCCCATTGGGCGGGTAGCGCTCGCGATGGATCTTGAACTCCACGCTCTGCAACAACCCCGGCTCGTCGTCATGCGCATGTCGTAGCTACTTACCAGGATCCTGATAATCGTGCAGGCAAGTTGTCAAAACCTCCAGAGGGCCGGCAAAGTCCATGAGGTTGAACTTGGGATGCAGGGCAAAGAGCACATCAATGGGCTCGTCTGCCACTGCGGACGTCTTACTGGCCATCTTTGGCAAACAATGTGGTGAGGGGAGGGTAGCCTGATACTTTGTTGCTCGAACGAGCGCGAGTATGCGTAAGCAGTTGTTCGCTCTGTAAATCCTAACGGAAACAGAGAGGATACGACGAGTTGGAAATCCGTGGAAAAGTTGAAAGGAGGATTGGGTTGGCACAGCAGATGAAAGAACACAGATTGTTTTGTGCCTCGATGCTCACTGGAGGAAGCGGTCTCGCCCAGGCCTGTCATGGGAGAGCCCTCAAAGAGAACCCCACCAAAGAGGGGCAGCCGTCTCCTCTCGGATCATGCATCAGTCTGGGCGCCTGGGGTTGGCCCCACCAGCAGTTTGGCATGCGGGGATTCTGGCAGCCTGTAACCCAAGCTGAGTCCGGTCACATGGTGGGGTATATCTGGCTTTGGCGTGTGCAGCACAGCGGAGTTGGCGACTGCTTGACATGGGGCAAAAAAAACACTACCATTTATACTACCGATTTCGAGTTATGCAATATACTTTGACACAGATGCGTCCGATGTGTTAAGTGTCTATACATCTCACACCTAGGTTGTCAAGGACTAGCATTTCCGTTCCAATTGCTGGGCGGCGCTTTTTGCTGCATGTCTAGACTGAGCACGAGCGCTACTTGGGCGCTACTTGGTTAATCCAACCTCTTAGTTCCTACGGCCGTCCCTAATGTGCCATCCGTTTTGTCGATCAGGATGACTTCATCCGGGTAAGCCCCCTTCTGAAAACGCACCAGTCGATCATAGCAATTATGAGCGGTGACACGGGCCTTGCTTCCGGGCTTCTGTGCTAGGTTCGGCCGACTGACCACTATCCTCGATCCAGATCTTCCAAGGATCTTGCCAAAGCCCTCAGCAACTTCCTTCAGTCACCCAAGCTCCCCCTGCCTGCCGAGCTCGATGCCATCATTGCTAGCTATCTCGACAAGCATGGCAAGCCCGACGAGGGTTCCGACGAGCGCCTGAACGATGAGCTACTTACCGTCTGGGAGAAGATCGTGAAGGACAGGCCCGATAAATATGCCGCATTCCTCGCCATCCTGCGCGAGCTTCGCCCGGTGCTGCGGACCCCGTCGAGGATATTCCAGTGGTGGGATAAGCTCCTCGACCCGGTCCTGGAACACGTGGGGCGGGAGAACGGTCTGGCTAGGGAGGTCATGGACCATACACTCGATCTTTTGTCGGCTGACGAGTACGATGATCCAGCGGCGTGGAGCGAAGAGGGACTGGCACCGCTCGTTAACCGGTTGCTTTCCAGGTGGATAGAAATCCGCGAGCGCCAGCCGCACTTCCGCTCCTCGACCGAGCTCAAAGACCAGATGATCAAGGAGGCGCTGATGGCCTTTGGCAAGAGAGACCCGAAAGGGTTCATGACCGCTCTGAATAACTTCATGGTCAGGAGGGAACATCGGAACTCGGCCCTGAGCCTCCTCTGCGCGTTCGTGTCAAGCGGGCCTCCTCACCTGCACCTGATCCTACAGACCCCGCTCTTCGTCAACATATTACACTCGCTGCAGAAAGACGAATCAACCGCCACCGTCAACCTGGCTCTAATAGCGCTAATAATGATTCTACCCTTCATACCGAGCTCGCTGGTTCCCTTCCTACCCACCTTGTTCAACATTTACGCTCGACTGCTATTTTGGGATAGGGACTCGTACTTTGCGCAGCAACATACTGAGATGGGCGAAGAAAATGGGGGGACTGGGGCCGGAATTCCTTGGGACAAATCTCTGCTGGATCCCGACTACGACGGGCATTCACTCTCTTACCTCCCGGAATACTTTACGATTCTCTATGGCTTATATCCTATCAACTTTCTCGACTACATCCGCAAGCCCCAGAGATACCTGCGCCATGCGAACAATGCCGAGGACATTGACGTCCAGGCCATGGAGATCCGTGATCGATCGGAACGCTTCCGGAAGCAGCATGTTTTGCATCCGAATTTCTACAGTCTTACCATCGAATCCGAAAAGACAGAACTTAGCCGGTGGATCAAGAGTGAAGCTGATGAGGTCCTCGCTGATTGTATGGCCTTGCTCATCGAACGCACGTCCGGGTTTGACAACGTTCGGCCCACGACGCCGGTCCGCGGGGCGTCTGCCTCTCTCATGGGCGATGGTGCGGACCAAGAAGGGTTTGACTCTGCTCTCTTGAACAGTCCGGGAAATGTCGATACGTCACATCAGTCCCTCCCTCCAAAGGCCCTGTCCCTCGGTCGTCCGAGCAGCATTTCAAGCTACCCTTCGGTCTGCGACATGTCTGACAGTAGAAGCCGGGGACCAGGCGGCGATAGCCCGACTCTCCCGCCACAACTTGCCCAATCATCCTCCCAAACCCAGCTTCAAGACCTTATTCACTCAAACAAGGTCATCAAATCGGGGCTACACCAGTCGCTAGCTAGCGACAGCGTGCCATCACTCCACCTCAACCCTCAGGAGCACGCAGTCGAGAAGAGCCCAACGCGAGTTTCCATCACACAGGCGGCGCGCAGCCAAGGAGGGCCCAATGCTGAACTGGGAGACCAGGTGGCTTTCTTTCAGCACCAACGTCTTCTCCTAATCAATGATTTACAGTACGAGAGATTCATCAAGCACCAACACATGATACACATGGGGGAGCTACGCCGGAGGCAAATCAGGGTGTCAGCCACAGAGGCTGAGACGCAGAACCTTGTGATGGCGAACCGGAGTTTGAGGCAACGGCTAGACGAGGCCAAGAGGGGTGAGGCGCAGATTAAGAAAGAGTTTGATCACCGCCGAAACATGGCAAAGAAGTGGGAAACAGACTTGTCTAACAAACTGCGGGCGCTACGGGAGGAGCAGAAGAAGTGGAACGCCGAAGCCAGCGAGCTGAGGCAGCAGCTGGAGAAGTCTCAAGCGGAATGTGAGAGCCTACGCTGGATTGTAGATGAGGCGGAAAGGAAGAGACTCGAGTCGGAACAGGATCTCGTGGCGGTTGATATCAGCACAGCCACAATCGAGAGGCTAAAAGGTGAGATTGCGCGCTTGTCAGCCTCAGAGCGCGCCTTTCAGGGCAAGGAATTGAAGATGGAGACTGCTATGCAAGCAGCAGCGGCAGCAGAGGCTAGAGCAGAGCAGAAGATGTTGGAGCTCGCCGCGCGCGAGGAACGACTTGGCGACGCAGAACGCGACTATCAGGCGCAGATCGAAGACCTCAAGACGCAACTCGCCAAGGCACTCCAGAAGGGCCAGCGAGAACCGCCTAGCGACGTGGCAGCAGTGTACGAGGACGCACTCTCATCGGCTAGAGCGAGGAACACGGAGCTCCAGAAGCAATACAGCGCCCTCATGAAGAAATTCACAGTTGCTCAATCGCAGTTGCTGGATTCGCAATGCAGTGTCTCCGGGTCAGCCGCCGACGGTGACAATGAGCCGGCGCCAAGGCCCAGAAGCCCAATAGCAATCCGGAACCGACCGCATCGCGGGATTCCAACCGATGAAGGCACCGCCGACGGGGCGCCGTACAGCGCCGAGTCGCCATCTTTAGAGCCCGTGTCGAGCTCACTGGGGTCGCCAGACCACCGACCGTCGACTCCAGCGGGACCTCCTGGATCCGGGGATTCGTCGGGGATTGGGACGACTAGTCCGCACCCGGAGAGGTACTTTGGTCGTGGTGAGTATCTCTGAGGGTCAATACCTAGGTTCCGCCTACTCACCGTACGCCTATTAGGAGGAGCCCAGAACGCAGGCCGGAAAGAACCGAAGGACAAAAGGGAGAGGCTTGAGAAGAAGGACAAAAAATCCAACACGAATCTCAGGGGAATCCGGAACTTTGTGTGATTAGCCTTGTAGGGAGGCAGATGCTTAAGAAAAAGCCGGGGTAATGGCCGAGCTGCGCCACGGACATTTTGTAGCTATGGGTTGCAACGAGGGCAACCATATCAGGGGCTGGAGTTTATCTGAGATCAAAGCCAGGAACTGCAGGGGACCTCGGATTCCTGCGCCAAGACCTCAAGGATTCTCGCGTGTTTATTCTGAGTGGCGGGCCACCCCAGCCTCCCCCTCCCGTGCGGCGCGGGTCAGGTCCGGCTCGCATTCTCGCGCTCTCAGTGGGCATGAAACCAACTAAGAATATTCTTGCGCGCTGTTTGTGTATTTGTGAAATGCAAATCGCGGGAAACAAGGTCAATCTCATCACCTAGTGCTTGACAATCCGATCGCCAGCTCTTCGCCTTCTCTCTATGCGTCAGCAATCCAAGTAGTGAGGGCCTCGGGGGGTGTCTTCGGCGCCCTGAATTTTTGGAGCGGGCTATCTGCACCTGCTGCCTGGCCCGATCGCGAGACTGCGATCTCTGGGCGCTCCGATTTGGTTTGGTTCAAGATTCATCGCCCGTGCGGTTTTACTCGACTCTGCAGTCACGGCAGAAGCGCGCTTCATTCCACCGCAGAGAGCCTCAACTCTCGGGGACAAGAACAGCGGTCGACGTTGTGCGCGGCCTGCGAGCCCGCACCAGGCCAGCCCGGTCCGGACACCCCCGACCAACTTTGCGACCCCATCGCATCCGACCGAAGCGCACACGACATCCATCTACGAAGCAGCAATCAATTACCCACCTTAATCGCCGGAGCAGCCAATAGCTCAGTTTAATCTACCTCCACCGTCAACCCTCGGGCCCAATGGCACCGACAAAAGGAAAGCAGCTGCGCGCAGCAGCGCCAGCATTACCACCACTGCCGCCAGCAGCCGCACCCCCAGCCGACCCGGAAGAAGCGCAAATCGGCGTGCCCCGGTCCGCCCCACCCCCGGGGACCCCGGTCGCCGCCGCCGCCGCCCTCCTCCCCCGCCAACAAACGCAGGACCCGCCGCCGGTGCAAACCTCGACCATCCCGGCCTTCTACGGCTCGCTCGACTCGGGGCCGGACCCAGGGGCGGTGGCGGGCATCACGCTCGGCTCGGTAGCCGGGTTCGTGCTGCTTCTGTGGCTAGTGTACACGTGCATCAACGTCAGCGGGGGCGGGGGCGCGCTGGGCGACGCGACGACCGAGGGCAGCGCGTCGGTGGTGACGCGGCACAGCCGCAAGCGGCACGCGTCGCGGCGGCGGCGGTCCTCGCGCGGGACCGAGGCGACGGTCGAGATACGGCGGAGCGGCGGCGGCGGGGGGACTGTCATTGTCGAGGAGATGGCCAGGGCCCACCCGGCCCCCGTCATCGTCGAGGAGACTAGGCGGAGGAGGAGCGTGAGCCGCGGGGTGCCTCCACCGCCCAGGAGGGTTGGATCCAGCGACGAGGATGACGAGGTGGTTGTCATCGAGGAGGGGAGTCCGCCGCCCAGGAGACGGAGCAGGGTGAGGAGTGTGGAGAGGCGGTCGAGCGGGTATAGGGAGGTCGACCCCACGAGGTATGTTGGGGGCGATGCACCTTTTGTTGAGGTGAGAAGGTCGAGTAGCCATCGGAGGTAAGGGTGAGGATCGGATGGGCGGGCAGCGGGTGGGTGGATTGGGTTAAGACCGTGCTCGGACGAAACGGACGGAACGGATTGATGTTATGCGACTCTTCTCTTTTTCCTTTTTTTTATTACCCCTTGTAGATGACGGGCTACTGGTTTGGTATGTGGCGCTGAAATTGCGGCAGAGGCGGGTCAATTGCTCTTGGATCGTTTTGGGGTTGAGCTGATTGGTGTTTGGTCGTCTGTGGTGGAATGTCCGGCTCGGAGTGGCTGCTGCTAGTTCTACTGTATGTACATTGGATCATGTTCATCAGCAATCCGCTGCTTCTGGCATGTGAAAGCCCGTTTCTCGTTTCCCGTTTCCTCGATCTGTTATGCTGTCCCGTATGTTGCACATTATGCAACGGTTACCCGATTGTGGGACCGAAAAGGCATAACCCGCGTCAACGGAGCATCATAGGCGATCAACTCGGCGGCTTTTCTGCTCAGCTGGCTTCCACTCACAGCGGCCGGCTTCGTAGTGCCGCCCGTTGCCAAGCCCGTTGCAGTGAACCCCTGCCTCGCCCGTTTCTTGCCCCGCAACAGCTGCGAACCTCAACCACGGGCGTACTGGGTGCCCCACACGCCAATGACATCACCAATTGTACAAGGGGCTTGAGCAATGAGAGCGTCGATGGGAATTGGCCGAGGTTATTTACTTACAGCACTTCGCCCGGGACTGTTCCCGGCCTTCTGACCATTCATCTTTTCTCTGGCGAGATAACAATTGCACTCAGAAGTCTCTTGGATTGAACCCGTAGGCCATCATGGAACATCCAGGTTTGTACATTGCAACATGAAAACTCCCAGGTCATCTTGGGCATTCAAGCTTACACCTGACCCTCGCAGTCAAAGAAGTGAGAAACGTCATCCGCTCGCTCACTCAGGGCCCTCCCGACGAGCAGCAAGATGCAGTCTACCGCTACTTCCTCCCTGGAGCTTCCTTCATGCACCCTTTTTGCCGTGTGCCGTCTTTCGTGGGTCTGAAAGTGCCTGGCGCGGGCGAGCTCGATTCCAGGGCGCTGATAGTGGCCATCCTGAAGTGGTGTAAGTTCTCTCGCAATCTACAACGGCTGCCTGGGGACAACAAAACTTAACCCTCCCGTCTCGACTAGACAAGATTCTAAGCCCCAAGATCGAGCTCGATATCGAATCATGTGGTACGCACCCATCCATCTCTCTCACTCAAGACAAACACAATCACTAACCCTCGGATTACAAATACAGTTTTTGACCAGCGCACCAACCTCCTCTACGTCAAAATTTCGCAGGTCTTCTCCATCTGGCTAATCCCCTTCCACCGCGCCCCCGTCAGTTTCGTCACAGTCCTGCATCTGGACCCAGCTCCCGCCCCGGCTTCACACTCCTCCCCCTCCTCCCCCACCACCGTCAACGGAACCGGCAGCACCACCGCTAACCCCCCCTCCACCCCGGAGCAACCCTACGACGCTGCCCAGGAGAAGCTCCACTCCATCCAGGAAGGTTCCGAGCCAAGCTACGCCGCAGTCGCCGCCTCGGACCCTGAGGCCTCGGCATCGGCAGACCAGGACAGGGACAGAAAGCAAGGTGCTGCTGCCGGCTCCTCCAAACCGATGCGGTACTACATCAAGAAACAGGAGGACCTGTACCAGGTGAACGAGTTCCTCAAGTTTGTGCTCATGGCTCCGGGAGCGTCCGTGTGCGGCGCATTCCAGCTGCTGGCCACCATGGTATGCGTGCTTGGCGTAATACTCCTGGGCCCCCTCGTGAGGGCCGTCGGGGCCGCCGGGAGGGGGAAGGAGAGGGTAGCTTGATATGCCTGCTCTCTCTTAGCTTGACAGCTATGAGGCTTATGTATCTGTGCACACGCCCATTGTTGCTCTTTGTACTTTACCGGAGGGGCTTCTTATCCTACATACCCTCTCGTTTTCTTTTCCGAAAAATCTGTACAAGTAGGCTAGGAATAAGAGGCGTTCCGGTTGTTTATTTCAGCTATCGGAAACTACAACTTCGCGTCCATGAAAACTAGGAAATATTGGCCTGAGTGACACCGATTGGAGTGCGTCTTGGACAAACTGGTACCGGATCCGATTCACATACGGAGTTTCGGGTCTTTAGCCACGTAATCTCGGCAAATTCAGGGGCAACCAACACCACCAGACCAACATGATCACCACATGGAAATGCGGACCAAGAGGGCAAAAATGAAGCAATTCGCATACTGATATTATTATTATTCCTACTCCGCTTTACCCAAACGGGTGTGCCGGACCCTCTGACGCTAGTTACATAGGAAAACCGTACCATATAGGCGGGTGAAAAACCTATATCAACGAGTAAAGGAAAACAATGGTAAAGAGTGCCAGGTGGTTGCAAAAGAGAGAAAGGCCTTGTATAGGCCTTGAAGACTTGCTAGTCTTCGACTCTAGCTTCGGGTGCCTCCTCCTCTTCCTCGACCCCCTCTGCTTCTAGCTCTAGCTTCCTAGCCAGGCTGTATTCCGCTAAGCGCCCCGAATCCATTAGCCAGCCCAAGACCTTCCTCAATAGCCATTGGTTCCGGGATCCCTCGCTTTGTAATGTGAGACGAAGATCTCGGTGGGTACGAATTTCTGTTCTTCGCCAAGTTCTAGGCTTCAGCGGTATTGGGCACCATATAACAAGGTGCTCCACTGTTTCCCTTCTCTCCCCACATCTGCAGTACCGAGTGAGGAAGTTTGGGACTCGTTGTTTGAAGAGGAAGTCTCGCAGGCCGATTGCCCCCGTGCGGGCTTGAACCAGCAGGGAGCTCTGAGCTTTAGTTAGATTTTGGTGCTTTCGTAAGGTCTTGTCGGTAAAGATAGTGCCGGGAGGGCCTTCGTCAGCTAGTCTGGTAGGCCGGTCTCTGACTTGTTGTCTCCAACGGCCCTCCCACGCCTGGATCAGCGCCTCGTCCGCTGTTGGTTCTGATTGTTGTCGCCCATCACTCTGACTTTGGTCTTGGATTCCCTGACTGATCCACTGTTTGATTGTAGTAACGGATTTCTCGATGATCGTGGGTTTTGGTTGATTGAGAGGCCTTCGTCCCGCATACTGATATTAGTACTGGAGAGTAGGAATAATAATAATAATAATAATAATAATAATAATAATAATAATAATAATAATAATAATAATAATAATAATAATAATAATAATAATAATAATAATAATAATAATAATAATAATAATAATAATAATAATAATAATAATAATAATAATAATAATAATATTAGTACTGGATATAGAAAAACAAGGCGGTTGCAGCGGTTGCAACGGCCAGATCAATCCTCAAAATAGTCAAATGCAACTGGCATCTCCTTCCACACCACCTTTGCGAATCCCACAACGCCACGCAAGGCTGCCCGGCGTGCCTTTGCCCTCTGTTCCTCGGCTTCCTTTGACTCCCGCTGTTGTTGACGATCCTTGCATCCCTTGACAGTTAGTACTCTGGCCTGGCCAAAGTGCTTCCTCGAGCTCTTTTTCTTGCCTTCAAGCCGCTTGTTGACTAGCTCCTGGTTCATCGCGACCAGGGCAATCTTGTCGGCTTGTAGGCTGAGGCACGTCTCCCTCATCTGGGCCACCTGTTTTTTCAGGGGGCTGGTGCATATGTTCACGATGTTGTCGACCATAGCGTTGAGCTGAGCGGTCAGCTCCTATGTAATGGAGAGCTCTGCGGGCTTCTTACTGCAGGCGGCTGTCACGAAAGGGGGGGTCTTTGGCCGTAATTCATCGAGGATCTTGCCCGGGTTGGCGGGCACTAAGCCAGCTCCCCGCCATGCCCCGGCAATGTTGCGGCGCATCGTCTTGCGTGCCAGTTCGTATTTGAGGAGGAAGTCGTGGTTATTGATTCGAACTGCCCCGAAGATAGAACCCTTGTTGACCAGACCGCGGTACGCATTCGCTAGTGGCCCGAAGACCCCAACATCCAACGGCTGAAGCTTGTGTGTTGCGTGTGGTGGGAGGCAGAGCGGTACGATATCTTCGTCGACGCAGTATTGAACAAAGGCGGGCGAGATATAGCTGGTATGGCCATCGAGGATCAATAGGCGATGTTTTCCGAGTGTTCGCGGCTTCGTATGCTCGTTGAAGTGATCTAGCCATTCGAGGGCGATCTTGCAGTCGGTCCAGCCTTTCGGGCTGACCCGAACTGTAATATTCTCGTCGATATTCTTCGGTATCCACGACTGTTGGATGCGCTGGCCCTCAAATATCACGAACGGAGGTAAAAGGAAGCTACTAGCCGAGATGCATTCGATGATCGAGACCCATTCGCGGTTGCCGGGCTGAGCAACGAAGCTCTCGCACTCGCGCCGCGGCACGATGACCCGTTGGCTCTGCCCAATGCCCTTCATGCAGCCCTTCTCATCCATGTTGTAGATATCGTCGTCGGGAATGGCGTACTTCAAGCGGGTGGTTTGGAACAGTTCGAACCAGTGCACAGCAGTGTCATAATCCAGGGAGTCTTTCCTTGCTTGGTCCATTGCGCGGGAGCGGCGTGTTCGTAGATCTTCGTGCCGGTCGAGAAAATGCGAGTGCCAGTTGACCCCGAGGTCCTTGGTATCACCTTTGGCTAGCAACAACTGCGTAGCAAGGTTGCGAATGGCATCAATGGTCATGGGCCAGCCCCATGCATCAAGTTGATAGACCGCCTTGACGACAGTGTCTTCCTCGGTGGGCGTAAGGCGTTGTTGATGTTGATGGGCTTGTCGAGGATGTTTAT
Organism: Madurella mycetomatis; assembly: GCA_022530565.1. Lineage (NCBI taxonomy): Eukaryota > Fungi > Ascomycota > Sordariomycetes > Sordariales > Madurella > Madurella mycetomatis. Next base: position 3,343,713 of record JAJTVB010000003.1, on the reverse strand, counting down.
GCTTGCCAGACCAGCGATTCCCGAGGGTGCAGCGGTTGACATCAAAGGCTTTGGCGGCTTCCCTGATGCTGGTGATCTTCTTGGCCTCCAGAGCATCAATAGCGAGCTGAATCTGGCGTTCTTGCGCATCTTTTTCGGCTTTGGTGAGGGCTTTTTTCCTGGATTTGTTAGCCATTGTGTTCGCCGTCGTCAGAGGTGCTGAGAAAACAAGGAATGAGGGCAAACCGGCTGTTGTGGCGATAGTTGTGTTTGAAGATGGTGATGTTGATGGTGGTGGCTTACATGGATCAAATTGGTGGAGATTGAAGATGGCCAAAGATGGAAAAGTGGTTGGCTAAAGACCCAGTGTGGCTTAAGACCAGGTGGAATACGTTAAGGACAATGCTAATATTAGATACAGATGAAAATATGCTCTATGCAAATTTCCCATAAGCCAGTATGCAAATACCGCCAGTAATGCAGTCCTCGCCTGACTTTATATCCTCCCCCCCCCCCCCCCCCCCTCTTTTTCTCTCTCTCCAAGAAAGCCAAAGACAAAACGCCGCAATAGTTACCTCGCCTATTATGCGTGATGCGTATAAGTATGCATTGCTCGGCACCTGATGCATGCTTGAAACGCCAGCCTCCGCTTCTCTAGGTAATGTTCCCTTCTCTTCCTCCCTGTGATCATCATCATCCCCACATTAGTCGTCGTACATAAAATAATACATCCCCTTCCCCTCCTTTTCTTCACAAGTTGATGAGATCCACCTCGGAAAAGTCCGGGGGGTTCCTCCCATACACCACGCGCACCCGGCTGTCCAGCGCCGTGCCCTCGTTGGTAATCGAGATGTACTCGCTAAAGTCATTCGTACACCTAATCTCGTCGTCGCTAATGCCGAGGTCATCTCTCGGGATCCAGACGACCGGGCGCCTCGCTCGTAGAGCAGAGTGCTGGAACGCCTTGCGTACCAGAACATCGCGCTCTTCCGGCGTTAAGTCCTCAATTACGTCCGAGTACCCGCCAAATAGTGCGTCGCCCACAGCGCGCTGCGCCTCGAGGTCCTTTTGCCGCCGCTGCTTGCGGTATTGCGCCGCCGTGCGGAGCGAGTCCTCGGCCTTGCCAAACGTTGCCTGCCGGATCTGCTTGCCGCCGCGCGCCGCCCACGTGCCCGCGTGTGCGATCCCCTTGACTGGGTTAAATTTGCCGAGCGCCGATCCATCTTTAGGGTGTTTCTTGTTGCCCAGCTTCTCAAGCTCAATGTCGTCGCCGTGAGCACCGCTGATCCTGTTGAGCGTCGCGGCTTCGTCATCGTCGTCGTCGAGAAGCCCAAGCCGCCGCGCCTGGGCGCGCTGGAACGCCTCGTCGCGGAGTACAGCCTCATCCTCAAACGTGATAGGCAGGTAACGAAGAAGAGGCCCGAATGACCCGTTCAGGACATACTGATACAGGATCGTCAAGAAGAGCGTGACAATCATGATGATGGCCTGCGGGATGCACGTGTTGACACCGGCCTCATCCTCAGCCAGGAAGAAGAGGCCGACCAGGCAGAGCTCCATGACGTAGAGCCCGGTAAATGTCTGGTTGATGGCACGCGGGTACAACACTCCCCCGGTGTCCGTCTTGAACCGGGTGACGTAGAGCATGTTGTAGCGGTGGGCGACCCAGAGCAGACTGAAGGTTATGATGGCAAAGAGCGAGATGAGGGGAGCCACGATCGAGTAGATCAGCGCGATGCAGGCAAAGTTTGTGTATACAGGGAAGAAAGAGCCCCACGTGACGGTTGGCAGCTGCGTGTTGCGGGTCCACTTTGCTCGTGCCGTGTTGTCCACGATCCTAGACCAGACATACCAGACAAGGAGCGTGCCAATTTGCAGTAAGGTTCCTGAGCTTGTTGACAGCGCCTGCAGAATCATGTATGCAAAGAAGTAATTGGCCGCCTTGGGAAGGTTTTCGGCGAGGACATTGGGCGTGGATGTGAGGTCCGACGAAATGTTGGCGATGGTCTGCAATGTACCCGATGCAATCGAGACGACTAGGAAGACCTGGACGAATAGGAACATAAAGTAGTAGATCTGGACGACCTCGGATTTCCGTGACCCAGTCTTGGCGCCCTGCCAGACGGCCAGGAAACCCAGCACGACGGGCACAAGGGCCAGAATGATCGACAGGACCAGGGCTGGCAAGACACCAGCCACCGCCTTGACGGCATTGTGGAGCGTCTCGCTGCTTACCAAGAACTCGAGCCAGCTGTACTCCCTAATCAAGGCGTCGATCTGGGAGAGGGAAGCAGTCCAGGCGACGGGGAAAGCCCAAAGGACAACCATGGCGGCCACAATAGCGAAGACAATGGTACGCCTCGCCCACTCACCCCACCACGAGATAGCCATGTTATCCCAAATGACATCGTCGGGGGAAATCTCGACCATACGGGGCGACATGTGCTTGGGGATGTGGTGAGTAACGGACTGGCAGGCCATATGTGCTGCCACTTGGTGGTTGAACTGAATAAAGGCCGCATTCATGACAGGGTAGCGGTCTGGGTGCTTTTGGTCTTCTTCAATCTCCATGTTGAGTCGTGCTAGCTCCCCGCGGCACCAGTAGATCGTGTCGACCTTCTTGTTGATAAGGGGCAGGCCGGGAAGCCATCTCGGAGTCCACCCGAAGTTGGCTACCCGATGACGGGGACGTTCCTCTGGCTTCATCCATTTCCTCCATTCGGCGTCCTCTTCCGGCTGGGTCGTGTAGTCGCGGGTGTAGGCAATTGGGTAATCGACCGGTGATGGCTCGCTCGCTAGGAAGGGGATCGCGTCCTTCACGGACTGCCAAAACGACTTCTTCTCGCTCTTCCAAGGGTACTCGTCTCCTTCGGCGCCTTGAGGAATCGGAGATGCATAACTCCCGGTGGGGGGCTTCCAGAACTGAAACCACCACGTCTTCTCGTTAACAATCATCTCGTCCAAGTTGGTGGCTCTGCGGGTCGTATTGCCAAAACTCCTAGGGTCAAACGCCTCCTTCTTGATATCCGAGTCTTGTGAAACGTTGGATAGGTTGCGGGCGTGCCCAGCCCGCCGGGAGGTCAACGGGGCCTCTGATGCAAATGAAGTTTTGGGTTTGTCCTCGTCATCCTCCGCCATGTGGACCCTCTGGAGAGAGTCCCGGCCGTCGGTCGTTACCGTTGAGGGAGATGGCCGTGGATCGACAGGGTTGACAAAATCAAAACCGCCAGTCGTCTCCAAGCTCTCGTCGATCCCCCTCTGGATGGCCTTCGCCCCTCCGATCAGTCCCAGGCCGGCTCCGTTCACCGCTGCGACGCCTTTTCCAACACCTTTACCCAAGCCCTGTCCGATCTTGACAAGAGGGTTTCCGATCCTCCGCCGCGAGCCCACCTCTTCGGTTTCTCCCTCTTGAACATCAGTTAAATCGGTGTCTCCATACGTGTGGTCGGCCTCGGCTATTGCGTCGTGCACGCCATGGGGCACCTGGGGCGTGTTAGCACTCAGACCCCCGGAGCCCTCGGCGCGCCGCTGGGCTTCCTGGTCCTGTACTTTCGCGCGCTGTGCTTTTTCGGCCCTGTTCCCAGACCTCAGCCGCTGGAACAGGCTGCCCTCCCTCGCCTGCTTCAGCTGCTTTCTTTTAGCTATGCGAATCAACTCACTCTCTGCCTCTTCCAGCATCTTATGGACATAATTGCGCTCTTGGATCTTTTCGAGAAGAGCGGTAAAATCGCGCGTCAGCCAGACATTTCTAATGCCCCCTGGAAACACGTCAAACAGTCCTCTCAAAGCCGCCTCGGTCAGCCACTTGTTCGGAATTGAGCTCACGAGCACCGTGTTCGCAGAAGCTCGTAAGCGGTGCTCTGCGCTGGTTAGGTAGTCCTGTCGGATCTTGACATAGACTTTGAGCTCGGCGAAGAAGACACCGCACACCCAAAAGATGACCAGAAGAGCGAGAACGAGGTGGGCCCAGCGCCGGTGTTGCTGGTTCGGGGCAACATTACCCCATGCTAGAGTGTCTAACCCTGTTGGGACGCTCGAGTCGTTGGCGCGTTCGGCGGTGCTGTTGATAATCTCGCGCCCCATGCCGCCGATATAGTTGAGGGGAACTAATATCGGGATCACGACCAGGGCGATAGGTATGAATATGACCAAGAGCGTTTGAAGGTAGCGCAGAAAGAAGTAGGCGTCAAGACCGCATTTCTTGATAATCTCGCGGTCCTCGAAGCTCATGAGCTTGAACGCCAGAGCCCAATGACTCGCGGGCGGGGGAGCGGTTCGTTCGCGTTCGGGTACAAGGTACGTTTTCGGTTTGCTGCAATGAAGCGGATATTAGCGCCCTTGGTACAAACGATCATGGGCTGATGTTGATAGATACGTACAATATCCTGACCAGCTTGTTCCGTAGTAGTAAAAAGAAGCCCATCTGGACGCCGAAGACGATGAGCGAGGCCGCCAAGGCCGTGACGAATGCGATGAGGCTAATTCCGGTTGCCACCTGGGCGGCCCCCGAGCCCTCGACGTCGTCGAACGACGTCGATTCCGTGGTGCCGCTCATGGTTGCAATGGATGAGGGCGATTTGGTCTTTACAAAGCAATCCTAAATCCTGCAATAGCGAATGCAGCGGCCCAGGTAGCGGCGGGCCATGCGCTATGCCCCACGGAGTGGGAGAGTGGAATCTGAAAATGGGAGCCCTATAGAGCTTTGGTGTACCTTTTCGAAACGACGAATGGTGGTGAGGGTGCGTTGATGGGCAGACGGAATTTGGGCGAAGAGGGCAAGAGGACATAAAAGTTGGGTCACTGAGGTGGGTAATATCGCGCCCGGTCGCGCAATGGGCGGAAAGAACGGCACCGATTGTCATTCCCCAAAAGACATGATGAAAGGGACAATGCAGGGGTCGTGTTGAGCAAAGTGTGGGTTTGCCAGGTCTTTGCGGCCTCCCAACTCTATTAGGTCATTCGGCTACGTAGTGCGCTTGGAGAAACGGATGGTGCTCCCGGTTCGTCTGATGAAACAATTCATGGGGAAACATAGGCCTGATTGGCTGCGCCCAGTGACGTCGGCGGCTCTCACAATGTGTCTCTGCAATATTACTGGCTAATCGTGATCGTCTTCCCGCCAAAACCCCTCAAAAGCTTCCTTGTTCTTTGGACATTTGCATGAATGCCTCGCAATTCGCTAAACGCGCGCTTCGGATGTTACTTTGTTAAGAGTTTTAGAGTTGAATATTTTTATCATCGCGCATTGTCCGGACAAACCTATTTATCTGTTGCCTGTCCTTTGCTTGTCTGAATCGGGATTCAGCTTTTTGTTCTGGCAGGTGTATGTCCTTTGAGCAGCCTATCTCAGGTACAGTACAGTAGTTCGTGTCACCCGGCCCCTTGAACCATCTCACCCGGGATCTCATCGGCAAAAGAAAAGAGAGCCAGTGTATACTGCACGTACACATGTAAATTTTAATCAACGCTAGCCTTGAATGATGATGTCATGGCTCTCTATGTGTCCTCTGCACGGTCCCCCCGAAGGAGTCAATCTGTTGAACCGGGTTCCGGGAACTGCACCTGCACCTGCACATCCCCGCGAACCACACAAGGCTGATGTCCCTCATTGTGGCACAAGGCTGGCTATCACCTACGAGGATAAAACCTGGGGAAAAGAGGCGCAGGACTACCCTCTTTCATTGGGCCGATCCTGGCCTGCGCCGTCGGGTCAGGTTGCTTGCGGGGGTATTTCAAGCCCCGACCGGTAAAGTGCATTTCTGCAGAACACCAACCTCCGTCCCCTTTAACTTTCGACAGGTTCGAAACCTGTAGGAGAACAACAAAAACAAGTTCAAGGGCTTGTGGTTTGGCCCAGCACCGAATCCAGTAACTAAGGGTTTCAAAAGACGCCCGCCAGTCTTGGTGATAGCGGGCTGGCATCGGCGCTGCCGAGCGGCAAATCCATTTTCCCATGGGATGGATGTGATTCCCGACGGAGCGCAGCGATCCACGGCAGTCCCAGATTTCTTCCGCACTCCAGGGTGCATCTTTCCCCGCACCACCTAACCCCACACTCCGCACCTTGAGCCGCCCTGAAGAGTGTTCTTGCACAATGTTCCTGGAATTGTGAGCCTGTAATGGATCCCGGCTGGGCGCCATCCCCAATCTCCATCCCCACTGCCTTCCGGCTCAGCATGTCACACAATTCGCGATTGCCCGCGTGTGGGAACAGGTGCCGAGGCATCGTCCCCATAGATTCCGGGGCTGTCTATATATGAATGGCAAGCGGGCAAGCGGGGTGGTATTAGCCTGCTTCAGCATCTCCAGATCGTAGATAACGTCCCTTCAGTCTCGGAAACTACCGGTCTACCAAGCTGTCCTCATTCTCTTGTCCGGCCCGCAACAAACAACTAGACCGCACGCGCGCAGGTGCCATCAAAGGCGCTGCAATGGCCGACGCACGGGATCTGCGCATCGTCATCATTGGCGCGGGTACGCTTCCCATGTCTCCATCACCCGTCTCTCGCTCACGGTGTGCTGACGTCCCCGGTAGGCATGGGAGGCTTGGGAACTGCCCTTGCCTTCGCTCGGAAAGGATTCAAACACGTTGATGTCTTCGAGACGGCATCAAATCTAGGGTTTGTCGGTGCCGGCATCCAGATACCCCCGAATGTGGTCCGCGTGCTTAGCCATCTCGGGTGCTGGGAGGGCATCGCGAGAGAGGCGACTATCGTCAAGGCCACCAGCATCAGGCGTAAGCACACCCAGCACCTCAAAAAGGGTGAACCAATTGGCCTAACGGTCTAAATAGAGGGGAGCACAAACACCGAGCTTGCACACGTGGACATGCCCGACATCGAAGAGAAATACGGCTTTCCGCACGCCCTAGGCCATCGTTCATCTCTTGCCGGTGGCCTGTTCGACGGCTGCAAGAAGGAGAGCGCTATCAAGTTCCACTTCTCTACTACGCTGGTGAAGGTCAATTCGTTTTCACCCAAGCCCATCATAACCGTCAAGCCGCGGAACGGCGACGAGTACACGATAGAGGCCGACATCCTTCTTGCGTGCGATGGCGTCAAGTCGGCAACTCGCAACCAGATGCTCGCGGAGCTGGGCACCGAGTCAGAGGAAGAAGATACCGGACAGGCAGCGTACCGCATCATGCTGAAGCGCTCTGAGATGGAGCACGACCCGGAGATGCTAGAACTCCTGGACAGTGACACGGTGGTGCGCTGGGTCGGCGAGCGGCGGCACATCATCGCCTACCCCGTCAGCAACAAGCAGATTTACAACCTGTCGTCAGCGCAGCCCGATACCAATTTTGCCTCGGCCACCAACGCGACGTATACCACCAAAGGCTCCAAATCAGCTATGCTCAAGGTGTACGGGGACTTCTGCCCGCTCGTGCACCGTATGCTGGACCTGGTACCGGACGGCGAGGTATGCGAATGGAAGCTGCGCGTCCACAAGCCGCTGCCCACGTGGGTGCACGGCTCGGTCGCATTGGTGGGCGACGCTTGCCACCCAACGCTGCCGCACCTTAGCCAGGGCGCGGCAATGGCTATTGAGGACGGCGCCGTACTGGCTGAAGTTGTGAGCAAGATCCCGAGCGACAAGCTCCACGACGCCGAGACTATCACCAAGACGCTCAAGGTATACGAGCTGCTCCGCAAATCCCACTGTAGCGCACTGGTGGACCTGGCGGCGCACTCCGGACGGATCCTACATCTCGGCGAGGGGAAGGCGAGAGAGGAGCGGGACCGTCTGTTCCGCGAGAACGGTAGGTCGGGCTCGGTGCCGGACAAGTGGGCCAGCCCAGACGTCCAACAGATGATTTACTCGCACGACTGGATCAAGGAGGCCAACGATAGGTATGAAGAGCTATTTGCAACCTTGTAGCCCTTGTGGGTAGGTGTAGCGGAGCCGGCCTCCCGTGGGGGTGAGCGAGAGTGTGCCTAGACGAGACTTAAATTAGACACTCCAGAGTAGCAATAAACGGTATCAATCCCGCATAAGATCACCTGGTGTTTGCGACCCTATAGCGGAAAGAGATGCTTCATTATAAAACCTTACGGGGTAGGCGGGAATCTTGTAGACCGTGGCCAAAAGGAAAAAAGGAGGGAAAAAAAAAAAAAAAAAAACCGATAACGACGAGCGGCCGTGTTGTGGATAGAATCCCATACGCCCATCCCATGCCATAATTATATAACCTTGCGCCACCTGACGCGTATTCCCGCCCCATTCCCTTCCCAGAGCTCAGTGCCCGTAGTGCAGGTCATCCTATTATCCATTCATCCCACACCCAAGCATCGCTCTTCTCGACCGGAATAGCTGGCTCTGAAGTGGGCGAGGCCAGGGCTCCCAGGTTTGACGCTGAAGACCGTCGTGTGTCAGCGTGAGTCGTGGGCCTCAGCGGCCTCCCGTTCCCAGCAGCCCTTTTTCGCCATGATGCTTTCCGGGATGACCAAGCCCGGCTAGCCGGGCGCCGGATCCACGTTTTAGAACAACAAATCCAGGCAGCAACAGCATGCCATGCCCGCAAGACAGGCCTCAAAGAAGCCCTGTGGTTCGACCGTGTTAGCTATTTAATCCCATTCCCCCTTCAAAAAAACAAATCAAAAGAAAAAAAAAAAAGGGGGGGGGGGGGGGGGGGAGGGGGGACTCACTGGCCCGCTCTTGCGCCGTTCCTGCACAGGATAGTACGGTTGCTGCCCCGGTGGATACGGCCCTCCCGGCCCGTGAGCGTAGTACCCCGCCGGCGGCTGCTGCTGGTAGCCCATCGGCGGCCCGGACTGATAGTAGGCTGCTGCGCTGCCGCCCTGCGGTTGTTGGCCCGGGTAGCCCTGGTACGGGGGTTGCGGCGGCTGGCCCTGGTAGTAGGACGGCTGTGGCGGCTGGGGGTTGCCGTAAGCGGGAGGGTCGTCGTGTTTTTGGGACATTTCGAGCTTAGATGTGGTTGTGCTGCCTTGGCGTTTTTCCTGCGGTAGATGAGGGCAGGTAGGGGCTGTGATCGACAGGACTGCCCTGACTAGTACGCGCTTATATTGGTAGGATTGACCGAGTTGGGGAAAAGCCCGGAGCAGCTAGAACGAGGTAAAGAGAAGGGCAAGATGCGAGCAACGTGCGGTTTTATCCAAGCGTAGTTGGTGTGTGGCGGAAGCCGGAATGCTTGTCGCAGATAGTGCTGGAGCTGTTCGAGTCGGACAAACCGGCTCTAGATGATGACGACTTGAAAGGTGGCGGAGTGCAGATGCAAGACTCAGCGCCGAGAAGTAAACGCGGTCTGTCTTATTCCCGAGCGCCCTGGCTGTCTGTGTCGATGGGAAGGCTAAAGGAGACAAGACGAGAAACCACGAGCAGAAAGCTACGAATGGGATGAGACGGCCAAAGACGGATCCGCCCTCAGTTATCGGAATCGGAGAGGAGGGGGGGAAACCGACAAAGAGATAGTGAGGTTCAATGAAAGCTGCCAAGTCCGGAACTCGCGGAACGTCGTGGCAGGCCAAGCATTCGCTGTACCTGGAGCTGTTTTGTCCTCGGGATCAAAACTGCGAGCGTCTCACCTGAGCGGTTCACATCATGTGGTCGTCCCTTGGGATAGGTCGCCACGACGCTGATCGTCAACCAGGGTAAGACGAACAGGCCCGCGGCCATTCGCAGACTGCTCTACCACAGTACACTGCTGGGCTGATGAAGGCATCTCCATGCCCAAGTAAACTGCTTTCCGGGTCGAGCATTCGGAAGAAACCGACATGATGATTTCGACTTTCTCCACATGCAATTCAACCCCAGTTGTCGCCGCGGCCATTGAGCCCCACCACATCTTCTTGAGACACCGGTCTGTAACTATCGTGGGCGGCCTCCCGAACGCAGGGGGAATCGCGTATTGCGTTGCAGCGCAGCAGAAGGCCGCAACCGGGCGGGGAGCACTGCCCGTGGAGGTGACGCGGCGAGCTCAAAGTCACAGCGGGGAATTTTGCGACGCGAAATTATCCCGAAAGCGAGAAGCGGGCGGACCAATGGCCACCGAAAGAGGTTTGCGCCAATTCCAGATCCGGCGTAATAATCGTATTGTTCGTAATCCGTAGGTCATTCCGCTTCCGTTGCATCAACGAGCCTGTCTTGGCAGGGCCCCTGGTTCCGATACCAACTTCGGGCTTCCTACGTGTACACCAACGGGCTAGAAGGATCTCCACAAACAGCTCCACCAAGAACATCATCAAAGCCAAACCATGTCCTCCTCCATGGAAGAAACCCTAACCTTCCCCTCCTCCCAAGCCTCCCTCTTAACCCCCTACCTCCCGCCCACCTCCCTTCACACAGGGAAGAGCAGCAGCAGCAACAACAGCAACAACAGCAACAACAACAACAACAACAACAACAACAACAACAACAACAACAACAACAACAACAACAACAACAACAACCACCACCACAACAAGCGCAATGACAGCAATCGGCCCCGCGTCCACGTAACCCTCACCTATGCGCACTCTCTCGACGCCGCGCTGTCGCTTGCCCCGGGTGTGCGCACCGCCCTGTCGGGCCCGCAGTCCAAGGCCATGACACACTTCCTGCGCACGCGCCACGAGGCGATCCTCATCGGCGCGGGCACCGCCGTCGCCGACGACCCGAGCCTGAACTCCCGGCTGGCCGGGCAGGCCGGGCCGGCGGGCTCGGGCGGGCAGCCGCGGCCGGTAGTGCTGGACCCGCGCGGGAGGTGGGCCGTGCACGCCGGGAGCAAGGTGGTCGGCGTCGCCAGGGAGGGCAAGGGGCTGGCGCCGTTCGTGCTGGTGGCCCCCGGGTCGGTCGTGGATGACGGGAGGAAGAAGGTGTTGGAGGGGGTGGGGGGGAAGTTCATTACCCTCGAGGCGAGGGGCTCGGAGGGGAGGTTTGAGTGGACTGATGTGCTGGCGCTGCTGGAGAGAGAAGGACTGGGGAGCGTCATGATCGAGGGGGGTGGGGAAGTGATCAACTCGCTGCTTGCGCCGCCGGGGAATAAACTGATCGATTCCGTGATTGTGACGATCGCGCCGACATGGCTCGGCCAGGGCGGCGTGGTGGTGTCGCCGCCGAGGACGGTCGGGGAAGACGGGACGCCCGCGCCGCCCGTGCGGTTGACCGATGTGAGCTGGTGTCCCCTTGGGGAGGATGTGGTTCTGTGTGGGAGGATTAAGAGGTGACTCGTGATGGCGAGGTACGGTGTTCGCGACAGGAGTCTGCAGCTAGGGTTGCTCACTTCCTGCGTAATAGACGTAACACAGCCTACCTAGATGCTATTGACATGGCCAAGGAGCTTTACAGATGACCCCTCAACCTGATCTCAAGCCAGCGGAATGGCAGATAACACAACGCCGTCACGGCAAACGCCATCTCGAACCCAATGTCGCCCGTCGTCTCCGCAATCGGACCGGTATACCAGGGTGCCGCCATGCCCGGAATGACCAGCGCCATGCTGACTAGCGACGCGCCAATCGCCGCAATCCCCGGTGGAAGCTTACGCCCAACGTTCCAAATAGCATGGTCAAACGTTGAGTAGTCCAGCCTGCGGAAAACAACCAACTCCACAACTAGCACAGCATCAAAGCAGCCCGCCCAGTATCCGATAAGCGCGAGGAAGTTAGTCAAGCTCTCCTCCCATTCCTTAGCCGAGTGGATCGCGAAAGGGATCATGAGAGCCATGGTCACTAGTATAAAGACGAAGCGGTGCACCTTGGCAAAAAACGGCAGCAGCATCTGCATGTTCAGCGACACGCTGTACATGGAGATGGCAACATTGCCAATGACGCTGAGAGCCAGCATGACGAGGACGAATTTTCCGAACACCCCGGCCGGCGCGAGCATCTCGTTCATGATGCCGCCTATGCCGGTGGCGTGGTATGCGTCGTTCCATGCCGGCACGTTGGGCACCGCCCCGCCGATGGCAGCCCCAAGGATCAGGAGGGGGACCGAAGGGAGCAGGAAGCCTGCGTACAAGTACAAAAAAATCCTAAGTCTAGCTCAAGGTCAGCCTCCGTGTCCCGGTCACTAGGGGAGCGGCGCGGGCGTACTTGGATACGCGGGGGTTGTGGTAGATGGAATAATCCGAAACGGTGCCGCCAAAGGTGATGAAGTAGCCAGCTATCAGGCTGCCGTAGGTCAAGATCTGCGAGGGCGTCGCTGGCGCGGCCTCGCTCTGGAGATGAAGGTACTTGCCGCCGCAGCCCACCGCGATTACGATCGAGATGAGGTTGGGGATCCAGGTGTAACGCTCCCAGAGGTGAAGCGCATTGAAACCTAGCAGGGAGACGGCAAACGACACCAGGCAGGTAATCACGATGCCGATATTGACGCTAACCCTTTCGGGGTTCAGCGACGCAAGAGTCTGACCGCCAACGATGGCCGAGACGAGCGAGAAGCCCGTCAAGGTGGCCGCGTTCAGGAGGAGCGGGATCGTGACGAGATATCGGCTTTGGGCGAGTGTTAGAGCGGGGAGGGGTAACCTGTTGGCGGATGGGGCTGTGTCTTACGCACCCAAACGAGTATCGTGCTTGCACGAGCTGTCTCAACCCCGTTTCCATGCCAGCAATGCCCATGAATGAAGGTGGAATACATGTGAGCAGGCCAAAGAAGAGAATCACCAGAGCAGCATCTGTCAGTCTCATGCCCAGTCCCAGAGTGGCTAACATGCCGGTCGGAATCCTTTGCCGATATTTATCAGCGCTGTGCTCGAGAAGCAAAACGGTGGGGAGCTTACGGGAGCAGGCACATGAGACAGGTGAAGAAGACAGTAAAGAGGTTGCTGTACTGGGTCGACGCCCGTTGCTCGATTGGCACGGGCTTGATGCCGTTCTCCTCGACGCCAGCGTCCAGGAGGCGCTGGTACCATTTGGGATTTTTCTCGGGATGGCTTTCGTATACTTCCCCGTCGTTTACTTTGAGCAGCGAAGCCAAGCTGCTTCCCAACGAATACCATTGTCTCTCGAGGTCGCGAAATTCGGCACTCGCCCGGTGGGGAAGAGTACCAATCGAAGACATCGTCAAACAGGCAGCAGAAAGGGGCTGGGGGAAGGGGGGTTTCTCAGTAGATGGGAAAGCTAAACGGAGGCGAGGGGAGGAGGGGCCGGCAGGAGGAGGGGTTATGAAGGCGCCGGGCAGGGACATCCCATGTCGCTCTTCGTTCACATTCTGGCGAGGAGCGCCGGTGCAAACAAACTACACGTCCCGAAGCGGGAGTCTATTCGCAGACCCCAAGCGTATTGGCATACAACATGCGCAGTCTAACCTCCTTGCCCCTGGATGGACCAGCGACTGGTGGGTTCCCCCACGGACAATTTCTTGATGAGAGGAAGCATGCAGAAGGCCGGGGACCTCGCGATTGGGGGGCCAAGCCAGCGCTGCATGATATCACGTCGTGATGCGTGAGGTGCAGCCCGGGTCACGGACGGGGGCTAGTGGTTGGTGGTGCGAAACCACGAGGGGCAGTTCGAGGTTGGCTGCGGAGGCGGCGTTAGACGTGCGAGCGAGGAAGAGCCGGCGGTGGGATCTCCGGTAATATGGTACAAAGGAGGAAGGCCTTGCGGTGGTCGTGTGGTTATTTTTATTCAGCCATTGGCTTCCCCGCTATGCCGAATGGAAGTGGGCAGCCCACCGCGATACAGGTACCTGAGTTCGCTCTCTTGGGGGGAGCGGGGGTGCGTCCTGTACCCGGACCCGAGTGTTTGGATGCCCTGATGCTTGTGTTGGCTATTTTACACAGCGACACACGATGCGGCTCATTTAACGTTGGTTCCAAGTTGCCGGAAACTCAGCAAGACGACGGAGAGACGACCAATTGGCATGGTCACGGCAGGCACTCGCAGCCGACGGCAAACCATTGTGGGGGTATTCATCTGCCGCTCGGTGGGAGCCAAGTGGGGAACGGTATGTTTGGTACTACTGTATGCAGCATCGGCAGCACGGCACAACCCAGCACGGCGCAACACCTACTCCCTATTGGATAAGGGTTAGGGTTATGTGCACGAATTCATCTCATCTGCGCAGCTAATAGAATTGCCATGTGTGTTGGGCCGAGCCACCCCACCACTATGCCACTGCCGCCGCAGCAGCCTTCACAAGCTGCCAACTCCGTGTTTCGAAGCGTCGACACTTCCGCATTCCAGCATTTTTTCGACTCGAGCGTTCCCCCCGTAGCTTTCAAACCTCCCTGTGATTCATTCCTGCTGCCCATCGAATCCCATCAACGACAGCTTCCCGTGTCCGAGCTTGCGACTTCCCCCTTATTCCTGCTAGCTGAGCCCTGACCCGGGCTCTAGCCTCGTCGCGCCGCTATGGACGGCTTCTCCATTATCAAGGAGCACGGGAAGGGTATGTCCTACTGGATTCAGATGAGCATGCCGCTACTAGGCTATCGCACGCATAGCTTTTCTGACTGTCGAGCTTAGCGATCGTCGATGCCATCCGCAGAATCGCCCCAAGTGATGTAAGCTTTCACTCCCCGCTGCTCTACGGCTTTGACGTCTCAGAAGAAAACCCTAACGGTTTGCTTGCCTTCCAGTGGAAAGTCTTGGTCGTAGACGAGGTCTCCAAGAAGATTATCGACAGTACTGTCAACGAAGATGACATCCTCAACCACAACATCGCCAGTATGGCCCTTTGCCTACCCCCTGAGACAGTCGGCCGGTCGCTAAGTAAGGGTCAGATATTGAGCGCATCGAGGAGCGGAGGGAGCCAAACCCAGATATGGACGCTATCTACGTTCTGTCGCCCCAGCCACACATTGTTGACTGCCTCCTTGCCGACTTCGAGCGGCGTCGATACAGGCGCGGTTTCATAGTGTGGATTGGCGTCTTGCCTGACCAGCAGCAACGCCGACTAGATGCTGCCCGGAGGCAAATGGGAGGTACGACGCTTAACGGCTCCCCGTGAGATCCGTCCTCATGCTCATCAAGGCTCGCAGGCCCCCCTGACCTTCTCCTTGTCGACTTCTACCCCCGTGAATCGCATCTCATCACATTCAGGGACCCCCACAGCTTCCTGGTCTTGTATAATCCGTTGTGTAATGACCTGGTGGCACGCCATCTGCGGGCATTAGCATCCAAGGTATGGGCAGGCCGCATCCAGTGAAGCAAATGCAGCGTTGGCTAAGAGCGCTTGGCCACAGATTGTATCCATTTGCATCACCTTACAAGAGATGCCAAAAATTCGGTATTACCAGCCGCCGGAACACGCCAAGCACGAAGCAAGAGTGATGTGTATGCACCTAGCTCGGTTTGTCCAGCAGGAGTTAGACGGCTACCAGCAATGGGACCGTAATTTCCCGCCCCAGAGCTCACGGCCTCAGTCTGTCTTACTCATTACCGACAGGTCAATGGACCTGATGGCACCTCTAGTACACGAATTCACGTACCAAGCCATGGCTCACGACCTGCTACCCATTCGAGAACAGGATGACGGCAAGGTGACGTTCCACATGACTATCAACGAGGGCACCGCGGCTGCTGAGGACAAAGACATGGAGCTCTCGGAAAAGGATACCGTTTGGGTCTCTAACAGACACCGGCACATGAAAGATACAATCGACAAACTCATGGGTGACTTCCAGAAATTCCTCGATCAAAACCCGAACTTTGCAGGCAGGGATCCCACGACCACAAGCCTGAATGACATCCGAGACATGCTGGCAGGCCTGCCGCAGTTCCAGGAGATGAAACAAGCCTACTCCCTTCATCTCACTATGGCCCAGGAGGCTATGAATATCTTCCAGAAACATAAACTCCCAGACCTCGCTTCGGCAGAACAGACTCTGGCAACTGGTCTCGACGAGGATTTGAAGAAACCCAAGAACATTCTAGACCAAGTTGTCCGCCTCCTAGACGACCCGGACGTCGTCGAGGCAGACAGGCTGCGCTTGATCGCCATCTATGCGCTGTACCGTGATGGCATGATCGAGAAGGATCTCACGAGACTCCTATGGCACGCATCCTTGCAAAGATCGCGCGACAGCCTCGACCAAACGGCCATCCAGAATCTCGAGCTGCTTGGTGCCCACCCACTTAAGGACCTCAAAGAAAACCGCCAACCCCTCCCGCCGCTCTTCGAACGTAACACTAAAAACATGACGGTAGACGAGGAGTACATGCTCTCCCGCTTCGAGCCCGCAGTGAAGCACATGCTCGAGAATCTCTGCGCGGGGACCCTCGACCCCAACCTCTTCCCCTACACGATCCCGCCGCCGAACGCGGGCGATGAGTCGCTCGCGACGCAGGCATCCCTCCGCTCGGCCGCGCCGCGCTGGGCCTCGGCCAACCGCCGGCAGGCTGAGAACCGCCAGCGCATCATCGTATTCATTGCGGGCGGCGCCACCTACTCGGAAGCCCGTACCTGCTATGAAGTTTCAGAGAAGCACAACCGAGACGTCTTCCTCGCGACAAGCCACATGGTCACGCCGGGGAAATTCGTCGCCGACCTGCGCCTGCTCCAGGCTGACCGCCGCCGTCTGGACCTGCCCATGGACCGACCGCCTCCCAGAGCTCCCGCCCACCTCTTTGAACGTCCCGCCCCCATCGCGCCGCCACAGCAACAGGGACAGCCGCCGCGGGCGGGCATGGGCATGGGCAGCCAGATGCCCCCCGGCGGACCGCGCCCGCCGACCAAGGCCCTCGGCGCCATGACGCTCAATAGTGGCGGATCCGGGTCGTCGTTGGGCGTGCAGGGCAGCGGCGACCCGCGGCCTGGCACGAGCGGGTCGGATAGCGGCGGCAGACTGGTAAAGAAAGACAAGGAGAAGAAGAAGCGGAACATCTTTGGGATTAAGAAGTAGGTCTCTGGGTCCCGGGAAGTGGGAGAGCTAATAAGGGAAATGGCCTTGATTCGTCGCGGTTTTGGATGGATGTACTTGCTTGGTTTTATACCTGCAACATGCTGGTATCGCTTCTGGTCTCTTTCGTATCTCTTCCCTTTTTTTTTATTTTTATATTTTCCCTTTTCCTCTGGGGTCCGATTCAAACAGCAAGGCGTTTCCGGTAAAGGTCATCAATGACACATCTATGCGAGCGTGTACAAACCAATCCACCTGACGCTTAGACAAACCATGTCAGCTGGCGAGTTTAATCATCCGCAAATACGTTTTTACGTTGGTAATTCTGTCGTGTCCGGCGTGTTCTACCATTTCAGAAAAACCAGAAGCTGCCTTGGGATGCGCGCCAAGGAGTTCGCCCTGCCTCATAAACATGCGAACTGATGCATAGCTCATTGTTTTTGGTTATTATACACATACGCCATCCATCCTCGACCAAGCAGCATCTATGATCCCAAGCTATCAGCCATTTATTTACCGCTATCCCACTCGGGGTTCTGCAGCATTCCATGGTTAGCAAACGGTGATTCATAGAGCTCAAAAAGCTAACGCGGTACTCAAACAACATACCTTGCGGAGAATGACCAGGCCCTCGAGGGTGCTGCTCAGGCTGATATACTCCTCATCCTCAAGCTCGGCACGCTCACCATGCGCCAGCAACACCGGCGTGCTCTGCGTCTGCCAGCCCGTGATGGTCTTGGGGCGGCCCGCCTGGCCGACTACATCGACGGCCTGACCAACCCGCACATTGACCGTCAGGGGCTTGAGATTCTCGTCCAGCGTGACGAGGAAGCGTGGGTGCATGGCCGTGACGAGGAAATAGAGCAGGTAGTGCGAGCTGGAAGTGATGAATTGCTTGGCGTCAATCATGGCCACAAGTACAGTGAGCAGTCCGGCGGCCGAGACGCGCGAGAGGATCTGACGGTCGGTGTGGAAGGGGCTGATGGAGAGCGTGCCCTTGCCCATGTGCAGGAGACCCTGGGCGATCCGCACCATGAACAGGGATTCCTGGTCACGGTGGTAGTAGCTCGCGAGCTGGCGCAGAAGCTGTGCCAACCTCGCATTGTTGGTACCGGCACCTAGGAGACCCATGGCGAAGATCGCGTTGAGTGCCACGTCGTTGTCATTGTCGTGGCTGTAGCGTGACAGCGTGTCGTAGACCTTCATCTGCGGGTTGCTCGGGCTGACGAGGCCCATGGCCAGCGGCACTGCTCGCCTGATGTTTGCTTCGCCGTAGTGCATGAGATGACCAAAGTGGCGGAGGACCATCTCCTGACCGACGTCTTCGCCCATAGCAATCAACCCGATGCCAAGCACGGCGTAGGCTTGCAGCAGCTCATCCCCCTTCTTCTCCTCCGACTCCTCCATGTGCTCGTTGCAGATATGCAACAGCTCTTGGATCTTGAGGACGGCTCCAGTGCCCGCCCAGGCGCAGATGGATGCAAGCACCGACGTCGGCTTTGCCATGGGGTGCTCGACAGCCTTCAGCGTCTCCAGGATGACGTCCACCTCTTCCTGGCGGCCAAAGAAGAGAAGGCCTAGGCCGAGCGCCAGGAAGCGGGTCCATTTGTCAGTCAGCTGGCTCTTCCGGTCATCGTCCAGCAACGTGGTGACGATGGCCTCGCTGACCTCCGGGTTTGACGAGCCAACGAACACCAACCCGCATGCCAGGGCAGCCATTGCAGATACCCGCATCTCCTGGGTCGTGTCGGAAATTATGGGCAGGAGGTAGGTGAGGATCTCTTCCTTGTTGGAGCCAGCATACGATAGACCGAGGCCCATGATGGCGGCTACACGGATGAGCGGGTTCTTGTGGTTCAGCTTGTCGGCGTCGGCCAGCAGAGCCATGGCAGGCTCGGAATCCAGCCGGACACCAGAGTTCATGATTCCGATCGCGAGATAGGCACCAGCTTGGATCTGCTCCTCCTCAACATAGGTGTACTTGTCGACCTGGTCTAGGCCGTTCTCGATGTCCCACATCAGTAGAGTGCCCAGGGAAGCTACTGTCGACATCATGCCCTCTTCCTTGGTCTTCCACACCCAGCTCTCCTTGTCCTTTTCGACCAGCATCATCTTGTCGTTGCCGAAACCCGCGTTCACGAACGCGTTGACAAAGGCAGCCGCAAGGTTGTTGCGGGCCGAGTCAAAGTTTGTCATGCCGGCGACACGGCTGCTCTCGAGATGGCTTTTGTAGATGTCCTCGGTCGTCTTCGGCTCCAGGATGTTCAGTTCTTTCCCCAGTGCCTTGAAGTGGTCCGGCAGCTTAACATTGCAGAGACACTCGACAATCTCCTCGTCGTCCGGGGTATCCCGGGGGTGTTCCACCCATATCCTCTGGCGGGCTACGAGGAAGCCGAGCTGCTTCTGAAGTGCGGGGTCCGGCGCATCGTCAAAGTCGGCTTCGATCAGGGCAAGGTCGTTAAGTCTAATCGCGAGAACCATGGCCTGCGTGTACTGCTTGTAAGTCTTGTAAATGCTGTGCGCCACACGTAGGAATTGCTCGTTGTCGGGGTAGGTGAGCAGGTTGACCATAGAGACCATATACAGACAGACTCTCCCGTACGTGTTCTCGTCGACGAACTCGGGAAGCTTTTCGATGATCTCCAGCTCGCTCATCAGATCGACTGCGTCGGCTTCCTGATTGCTCTTGAGGAAGAGCGGCACCAGCACCAGCGCAAGATCAATCAGCTCCGCGGTTGACTCGTCCGAGACAATGCGCTTCCCGTACACTTCGCCGATCTCGAGGGCGAGGTGGCGGACGTATTCGTGGCCCCAAGAGCCAATGTCCTGGGTAGGGGCCAGAAGACGGTACTTTAGGGTGTCCTGGCGGTCCTCATCCGAGTAGGTCATGCCGATGACCGAGAGCACATCGGCCAAGGAGGTCTTGTCGTCGCCCGCCGGCCATTCGTCATAGAGCTTCGTCATAGTCTCGTAGTGTGGCCGCAGGAATTTTAGGGGCTTGGGGACCGCCGTCATCGAGGACGTCGATGTCTTGATAAAGGTCTTCATGGCCTCAAGGGCCGGTTTGTAGAGGGTCGCATCGGATTCCTACCATGGCAACAAACAGTTAGGGGCAACCGAGGGCCAGCGGTGACGGGGCCGGCTACGCACAGTCAACCGCTCAACGAGCATGTCAAGCTCGTTCTTCAGTTGCTGATCCTCTTCGCTGAGCTCTTCTGAGGCTAGATGACGGTCAGCTAGGGAGGGACTGAGGCATGCGAAGGCGGCGCAGGGAAGAAAAACAAACACTCGGCCTTGTCGTCTTCCTTCTTTCCGTTTGCCACAGGCTGCCCAGCTTTGTCCTTCTGTGTCTCATCAGCCTTGCGCTCGCTATCGACAGCCTTCCCCTTGCCCTTGTCGGCCGTCTTGGACAGATCGCTGTCTTGCGCCATGGCTGCTTCTCGGATGGTGGGGAAAGCCCAGAGCTGGGTCGGGCGGGTTGCAAGCGAGCTGTGAGGTCAGACGTTATTGAGGGGCAGCGGCGTCGTCTGCAAGTTTTCCGGATTGGCGTCTTAAAGAGCCCTTTCCAATACGGGAGTAAGAATAATGTGCGGCTTGCTTGTAGGTCGAGGTTGGGAGTTGGGGAATGGAATGGAAGCTTAGCAAATTCGCCGAGCGCTGGGCTGGGTGAGCAAGGCAGGCAGCTTGGTTACGCGACGCTACTTGCCGCCTGGCGGCGAGGCGCCCAACCAGCAGCGGTCAGTGCTCTACCAGCTCCACCGAGCTACCCTGCGCTGGGCGGCAGGGGTAGTAATTGCTGTGTAGGTTGGCCTGCCGAGAACGGCACATAAAAATTCCGATCCCCTCCTATCAATCGGGCAGATCGCCACGCCTTATCTTATCGAAAATCTTATCGGCCTTTTGGTCTGTGAGATTTTGTGGCGGGCACTTACACGGCGGAGGGGTCCTATGATAGCTCGAGCGCCTCCGGATAGAGATTCGAGGTTCGACACAATTCCCGAGTCTCAGGCCAGCCAACCTTGCTAGAGAACACTTTCAGGCCAAAACCGCTACCATGAAGTTAGATACGAGGGCCATGCGCCATTTGACGGCCGAGGATTGGAGGGTATTAACGGCGGTTCGTTCCTGTCCTGCCCCGCCTCCCGGCTAGCCCTGCCAACGGGCGCACCCTGCTAACCCGTGGACCCCTTGTCCCGACAGGTAGAGATGGGGAGTAAGAACCATGAGATCGTGCCGACCCCCTTGATCGAGAAGATTGCGCGCCTCAAGGGTGGCGCCAGCGGCGTGCACAAGTCCATCTCGGCGCTCGCCAAAACCGGCCTGATCGCGCGCATGAAGGAAGCCAAGTACGACGGTTACCGGCTCACCTACGGCGGGCTGGACTACCTAGCCCTGCATACCCATGCCCAGCGCAAGCACATCTACAGCGTCGGCAGCCGCATCGGCGTCGGCAAGGAGAGCGACATCATGATCGTGGCCGACGACAAGGGCGCGCAAAAGGTGCTCAAGATCCACCGCCTCGGCCGCATCTCGTTCCGCACTGTCAAGGCCAACCGCGACTATCTCAAGAACCGCGCCTCGGCCTCGTGGATGTACCTCTCCCGCCTGGCCGCCATCAAAGAGTTTGCCTTCATGCAGGCGCTCAAGGAGGAGGGCTTTCCGGTGCCCGACCCCATCGCGCAGTCGCGGCACACCATCGTCATGGCGCTCGTCGACGCGCCCCCGCTTCGCCAGATCTCAGCCGTGCCCGACCCGGCAAGCCTCTACGCCGACCTGATCGACCTGATCCTCCGCCTGGCCAAGCACGGTCTCATACACGGCGACTTCAACGAATTCAATATCCTCATCCGCGAGGACAAGGTCCCCAGCCAGCCAGAGGCTGTCGCCCTCAACCCCGTCATAATCGACTTCCCCCAGATGGTCTCGATGGACCACCAAAATGCCGAAATGTACTTTGACCGTGACGTCAACTGTGTCAAGCTATTTTTCCAGAGGCGCTTCCACTTCGTGAGCACGGTCCCGGGCCCTTTTTTCAGGGATGCTAAGAAGACGGTCGGCAAGGACGGCGCGAGGAGGTTAGACGCTGCCGTCGAGGCGTCAGGCTTCACAAAGAAGATGGCTAAGGACCTCGAGGCCGCCATTCGGGAACAAGCGGCCAATTCGAGAGACAACGCTGGTGAGTCGGACGATCTAGATGAGTCAGAGGAGGAAGCAGAGGAGGAAGAAGAAGAAGAAGAAAATGATGAAGACGGTCAAGATTCGAGCGAATCTGCCGATAGAGAACAGGTCATTGGCAAGCATAGCCCATTAGAAAGCGAAAAAGGGATGCAGAGACTTGCAATCAACGATGGAACTTGAATAGAAACATCATGCAGCCTTCCATTTGCAGCTCCACGTCTTGGACGGCTTCCGCAGGTTAGGATCTTCATGATTCTTCACTTCCACCTCGGTAATCCCTAAGAGCCAGCCCCTATTATCAGCGCAGTGAGGCTGGTGAAATGGAACCATAAGGTATCTTCCATTTAACTGCTACTGTTATGCTCGGCTTTGCAAGTCCAGGTCTCCAGCGGATATCGAGCAGAGTGCAAACAATGAGAAATCTAGTAGCTGTCCATGCCTATTCACCACCGCCACCTAACACAGTCCATCCCGGGATATTATGCTGACCCCGTCCCACATAGCGACAGTTGGTGATGTAAGCTAACAAACAACCTGGCCGAGAATATCGACTCGCCGTCGGTCCCAACGTCGTCGTGACCAGAGCAAGAAGCAAGATGACGATAATGAAGTGTCCGATATCGACACGACAAACCTTCGAGATAAGGCAAGTCATGTGGTACACAGAGTCTGACAAACTGCCGAGCATAGTCATGATCAGGCAAAACATCCACGGCAATCTAGGGCTTCTCCTTCTTGAAAGTAGGGGACGACTGGGTGCTACCCCTATTTAGCATAAGAGAATCGGGAATGGCCACATCACCCTCAGCAGCCGATCCATCGTCAGATGACGCGGCTCCGGGGGCTTGGGTGCTATATCTGCTAAATGCGTTAGTATTCATGTTAGGAACGTCCACCACGACGCTAGGGTTGGCCATACTTGATTGTACGATCCATGCCCTGAAATATCGGAGAGCTCACTCCAACGCTGCCGCTGACCTTGTGACGAATTGGCACGCGGGGGGCAAAGGGGCTGGCCACAAGTTAGCCCAACGTCACATCTTCTGACCAATCCAGCAAGAAGCATACGTATTAGATCCCGCCACAGCACGGCGGCCCCAGGGAGCCGGGTGGTAGATGCTGGTGTGAATTCCAACATCAGCAGTGCCGTATGCTCCAATGTTGTACTCGTTGGTTCGGAACTGGCGTCGCTCCGCGGTAATGCGCTTCAGTTCCTTTTGAGCTGGCGTGTCAGCGTAGCGGACTTGCATGAGCATGCCTTCTTCGCCAATCGAAGCGCCGTGATATTTCTTTATGATATCCTCGCACTCTTCACGAGTCTCAAACCTACTTGACGGTCAGCACTTCCCTGTGTAAGGGCCTTGGTATAAGTCCACAGCTCACCGAGCGAATCCTACGCCACGGCTGTTGCCCATGCTGTCACGGAGAATCTTGCTGGAAACAACATGATACCCGGAAAAAATGGCATTGAGTTCCTGGCAGACGTCAGATGCAAACGGTGAAAAAATACTGCAAGGCATAACTCACCGACTCATTGAGACATTTGGGAAGGTTTGAAAGATACAGATTGGTCGAATTATCGTCACCTTCTGCCTTCAGTCTGGCATTGAAGCTCTCCTGGTCCCATTGTCAACTCATGCAGGAGGGTAAGGGTAAGGCAACTAAGACCGTACCCGAGCGAAGCCGACCTCATAGCCAAGATGATAAAACCCCCGAATACACTTCTCAGAGTCACGGACATCGGCGAACTTGGCGAATCCGAAGCTATAATTATAGGCGGTTAGTTGAGCTCTACGTGAACACTGAAGAAGGCTTACCCTTTGCAAGCACCGGTAGAAGTGTCAATGATAGCCTTGCTCTGCTCGACCTTACCGAAGCGAGACGCATACTGGTGCAGCAGCTCGTCGTCAGTGGTCGGGTGAAGGCCACGGATGTAGACATTCCGGTTTCCATGTATCCGGTTCTCCAGGCACTGTTCGATCGACTTTGTGAGAGTCTGAGGGGTAAACACGGCTGGAACAGCCTCGGGGATCGGAGGATGCTGATTTAACAACGCCAGAAGGTCTTCATTGATAGGTTGGCAAGACTTCGGAACCGCGCCGGGTAGGGCAACCTGTTCAGGGGACGGGGTAGTGTAGCTAGAACGGAAAACAGCAACTCTCTGCGCACTGCCACGCTCTGAAGCACTGCCGAAAAACGGGGTAGCCGGTGTGGACTCGGTGGTCGAGTAAGAACCGCGGCGATTCTCCAGACCGGGAACCACCTCGCTGTTACGGTCGCCATAAGGAAGGCGGTCTGACGTATAAGGCGTTGCGTGATAGGGAACAGGCAGAGGTGCAAAACTGCTCTGTACTGGGAATTGGCCAGACATTCCAAACGAATATGTCGTCTCCGGGGCCATTCCAACATGCGGAGGAACAGAGTAGCTCTGGTAGGCGATGGGTTGATCTTGGGCAGCGCAATAGACATGATGAGCCTGAACCTGTGACATGTTCGAGGTGGCCGGCATGTTAGGACCGGTAGGAAGAGCCAGGGTGCTGAACTGGTTCATAACAGAACCCATAGCGTCCGGCTGATGACCGATGTGGTGACCATGGGAAACAGCGAGGTCGAGTTGATGACCCAGCTGAGTGCTCAGGTAGGCGGGGTACACTCCGTGGCGATTGTTTGGCATGTCCGAAGCCATGGCAGTGGCCGGTCGGTAATGCGCCATCTGAAAATCGATGTCAGCAACGTTGTCCTCGTGGCCTATGGGGAGAAGTAACCAGCAAAAGGGGGCAGCGAGAAAACAAAGCATTGTTTCAGGCCCTTTATTGCGTTCTAGGCTGCAATCCCAGGGACCCTTATTCGAGCAATTCAGGAGTATTGGGCGAATATGTGTGACTTGGCTAATATGATGTAGTCGTAGAGGGGCGGGGGACAATGTATATACAGAGGGTTCGCCATACGCACCTTGCAGACTGCGGTCTCGTGACAGGGTGGCCTTTGATGGCAAACACGTCAGTCGTCTGGATGAAAAAGAGGCGATGCTGCAATACTGGAACAAAAGAGCTGATAGGAAAGCAATGCCAAGTAAAATGATGGGTGAGGGCCGGAAGTGACGTGGGGGAGATGTTCGTGGCAGATGCAGAGATGAGAAAGGTAGAAGGAGGGGAGAGATTTCTCTTTTCTTCTTCTTCTTTTTTTTTTTTTTCATGAAACGCTCGCCGGGTGAGAAATAAACGTGCTCGTGCGGCAATCTGAGAGTTACAAGAGCCTGCCAGAAGATGGGGCCGTCGACTTACCTCCAAAATGGATCTGGGTTGGTGGTGACAGAGATGCTTCGGCGACAAAGCGGCCGAGTCACTCAACAACAGAGAATGTTAGAACCAAAGACTCGAATGCAAGCGAACGTGGTGTGTAAGAGCATGGATCAATCTATCGGCAAGATGAATGGGAGAGACTGTCGTGCGGCGGGATGGAGTGTTGATGCTGTAAGGATCAGAAGCAGTCCACGGCAGACCAAAATTCGGCGGGTTTGGTAGAGCAGAGAAAGGTGGCCTTTAAGGAGTGGCAAGCAAACGATGACTTGCGCCACGCAAGGAGGTACGACTGGTGTTCCTTCTGCATCTGGAGGCCATCACAGCTGGAGCTGAGAAAAGAGGGTCCCAGTTAAGGAAGGAACTTAGGAGCGCAGGCCGACACTCGCTCAGAGTATGATGGGAGGCACTTTCTCTCGACGCGGGCCGGGAATGAGCCGGTGCACCCAAGAAGCGGAAGTGGCATCCGGGTTGCCAGAACGTAATAGAGTGAAGGAAGCAGAAGCAATAATACGGCCAAGGGAATGGGAGGTTTCTCACCGAAGTTGCCAACAGCCTCCTGGGAAGGTAGCAATGTGGCCCGAATAATGCCAGCTGTTAGAGCTTGGGAAGGTATTCTGATGCAGTTCGCGACGTTTGCTCAAAGTTTCTCAAGTCGGCCGAGGAGGAGAACAGGGCCCGAGCAAGACCGGGCGGTGAACCGGAGCCGGTTCAGACTGGATGGGGTACGCCCACGGACACGGACTCTCCTGGCTACTAACCACAGAAGCTTTTGCTAGCGTTCTTAGCCAAAGCACTGCCACGAATGGTATTGAACTTGTCTGTCTGTCACTGCAAGCGCCCGATTGCCAAAGTCTCAGTCAGCTACATCGGTGCCACCAATTTGCGCTTGGATTTTGCGCCAGATCAAGATTTGCACCAAATGAGGCCTGCTGTACGTGGTCAATAGCGTCCCTGATCAAGCCGGGTAACTTCTGTCTGGGTGGGATATAAGGGTACCCTAGCAATGGAGTGCTTCTTTGTTTGTCCCGTGCTTTTGGCTGCTTTGCGACAAGTCCTAAGATGCTAGTCAGCCGAAGTTCGCAAGATCGTGTCCGAAGAACTGACCTTTCCTCTGCGAATAGTCTCGAGCGAATATGTAGCTCAGGTAAGCATGTGACGGTAACTTGGAAAGGTAGGTCGTTATGTGTCTTCGGGTGGGAGTAGAATCTATCACTAAGGACAAGGCTGTCAAATCGATATTCCGATAAGGATGTCAGAACTCATTAGAGATGCCATGGAAGAGCGGACGAAAGAGAACAGATCAAAATCAAGACTAGGAACCCGTCACGCATGCAAGAACACAGGTCCTCCGTCTAAATATACAAGGCTGGGTGGGATATGGCGCCCCACGGTGCCCGCCGGTAGATAGGGGCTGCGACCAAGCGTCTTGTCACGCGAGTAGCCCATACTCAATTTCCCAACGGAAAAGCTATCTGACGTGAAGTTGAGACACGCCCATCTGACCGTTCGGGTGACTACATACATGGATTGGTAAAAACGGGAGGGAGAAACGGATCGGGAGATGGGCATCCTGATCCAAGAAATGACAAAATCACCGGAGCTGCATCTCCTCTCAAACCTCTGGCTCCCTTCCCGATTGGCGTGGCGCAAGAAAGAAGTAAAACATGACTCCGGTGGCTTGGTCAGTAACTCTGTTTCCGGGGGGTGATGCCATGCAAAGTAACACGCATGCACAACGACCGATCTGGATAGGGGACAGTGATAGGCTCTTTACCAGAGAGGCTTGGGGAAAGGCCATGAGTGATCCCCAGACATTCTCGCTACCCTGTCATGGTGGTTGCCTGTGGCTGAAATATTCGTCCGGGCATTCGCCGGTCGGGGCTGAGAAGCCGTCTCGGATGTCCCTAAAGGCTGGGCGACGGGATGCAGAATACTCCGGTGGTGGCTTCTCGCCTTCCGTTGTGCATCTACCAGGCCCAGACACCGGATCTTCCTACACATTTCCTAGGGGTTACTGCTGGTGAATATTGGTGTTGGTGCTGCTTGGTGATCTGATTTCCTTCTGCCATGCTGCTTCCCTCAGCACCTGTAAGAGTGTTCGTTCATTTGAGACGGTGCACAAAACGAGGTCGTGTCACTACTTCCTCCCCGTGATAGAAGTGCATCCTGTACTGTACATCCCGTAGACTCTCCCGCTATTCGCCTGAACGGTCTAGGTACTCTAGCTGGCAGGAGCATGTATGTCACCGAGATTCTGGCCAGCCTGGGTTTGATGATTTTCGTGCCGAGACGGAAGGGACTGTTTAGGTACATTCGATATTGGCGATGAAAGCGGGCACAAGCCACTCTCGGGATCGGAGGTAAACGACGCTACCCATTTTAGGCACACTTCCATGCATGTACAAGAACGCCAAACGAACAGTCATAACATAGCCGTTTTATTGTATACGGAGCAGAGTTAAAGAGGAGTATCAGAACAGTTGCTATCAAGCTCCCAGGACGCGAAAAGGATTATTCTAAAAAGAGTAAGGAAAAGCAGGAAAAAAAAAAAAAAAAAAAAAAAAAACACCCGCCGGGTCTGGCCCCTTCTATTTCCCAATGGCGCTCGAATGCAAAATCGGTACATTGCTCCGACCTGGCGCCGTCGCGCCTTGGCCTCTCCCTCTCGATCCGCCTATTTACGACCACACGTCCTCCTGTTTGGTAAAAGTTTAGCTCCTGGCCCTTTCTCATCTTCGGATCCAAATTGATAAGACGTACCTGGTATTGGTTTGCAGCTCTCATCTGCTTGACAATCTCCTCAGCCTTGGTCTCGGGAATGCCGCGCTCACCGGCTAGGATCTGGGCAAGGACAGCGTTGACCTCGCGAGCCATGTTGGCAGCGTCACCGCAGACGTAGAAGTAGGCCTTCTGTTCTAATAGCTCGTTGATCTCCTTGGACCGCTCCTTCAACCGGTGCTGGACGTAGACCTTCTTGGGCCCGTCACGGGAGAAGGCTGTGACAAGCTCAAACTTGTCACCCAGAACCTGCTTGGCTTCCTGCAGTGTGCGTTAGAAATGATACGCTTCAGAAACGGATGAAGAGGAAGGTAAGGGTTGCTGTCAGAGGTGTATTCTACGCACCTCCCATTCCTTCTCGTACAAGAAATCCTCCTTGCATTTCCGGCAGCCAAAGAACAAGATTGTCTTGCCAACAGCCTGGCCGTTCTCGGCCATCTTTCTCCGCTCACGGACGAAAGCCCTGAAAGGCGCGACACCAGTACCAGGGCCGACCATGATGACGGGCTTGGAGGGATCCGAAGGGAGCTTGAAGTTGGAGTGACGAACGTGAACCGGGACATGGATACCGTCGTACTTGTTGCGGGGGCCCGTGATCTCGTAGCTCAGACCGAAAGGACTCGGGTCGGGGTCGCCGTTCTGCTTTTGCTTGAGAGCTAGGAGGTAGTTGGTCGACACACCCCTGAACGGATCCTCGCGGCCGGGGAGATCCTGCGTCTCGACCACGGCGGTGATAGAAATGGTCTTAGGCTGTTCCAGAGACGAAGACGAGATCGAGTAGTAACGGGGCTGCAACTTGGTAATGCCTTCGATGAGAGCCGAAAACGGGACGTTGGTCCACTTCTTACCCTTGCTGACTCTCTCCAGAAGGCGGGCGATGTTGAGATGGTGAACATTGACCTTCGAGTGGAAGTAATCCTTGTCGCTGCCAAGCTTGGTCATCTCGGCCTTGGACTCCTCGTCGGGGGCGAATGCAGCGAGGGTGGCGATGAACTGACGGGAGACGGGGGCGCAGATTTCCATATGGTAGCGGGCGATGGCGTCGAAAGTGGTCGGAGTCGGGAACGGGACCTTGGCGGTGGGCTCCAGGGCCTTGACGCTGATGACGTTGTGACGCTTAGTGGCAAGATCGAAGACGTTGAGGAAGCGGTCGACCTCCTCGCCGGCGTTGGTAGGCCAAATGGCAATGTGGTCACCTGTCTGGTAGCTCAGGTTGGAACCGCTAATGTCAACGTCCATGTGTAGGCAGTTGCGATCCTTGCATTGGAATAGCTCATAAGACTTGGCAATGGGGGCAATGTACGGGTTGTGAGCGTTGAAGGGGCCCTTTGCGGCGCCGTCGAGGTGCATCTTGTTGGGCTCGCCAACGTAGACTTCAGGAGAGTCGTGTGTGAGGCCTTCCCGCTCGACAATGCCAAAGATGGGCTCGTAAACAGCCTCGCGCTCTTCCAGGCCCATCTTCTCGGCTAGAGCAGTCCACATGGGATCCTTCCAGGCCAAGAAGTCTTCTTCCATGGTGCCGGCGCCATCATCGCCTTCACCAGCCTCACCGATGCGGTTGGCGCCCAGCTTCTGAAGTGCCTTGTTGACGTTGCGGACCATGGAGTTGTAGTGTTCGTACGTGTTGTTGCCAAGGCCAAACGCCACGTAGTTGAGGTTGCCGAGGGGAACTTCGTTGTCGAGAGAGAAGGATGGGCTGTCGCCAGTGATGAACTCATAGAACTCTACGGCGTTGTCGGTCGGCTCGCCTTCGCCATACGTTGCGAGGACAAACATGACAACCTTGTCGCTGGGAATGGCGTCGAGGTTGTCGAAGTCATAATCCTCCAGATCAGCAACCATGGTCTCGAGGCCGAAGCGGCTTTTGCCCTCCTTGGCCAGTCGCGAGGCGTAGTCCTCAGCGGTGCCTGTCTGTGACCCGTAAAAAATGATACAGTTCTTTCCCGACTCTTCCATCTTCTCGACGATGTTCCTGGTCTTGCCCGCCTTGGCGCCATTGGCCGCCGCGAACGAATTCGCATAGGGATCTTTTTGAACGCCCCAGTATTTGCCTTTGGTGAAGTAGGCCACCGTCCCGAGAAGGATGGCTGCCAGGACAATAATGTCCAGCGTGTCAAGTTCGGCCATGGTGACGAGTAGCGTGGGGAGGGCGGATCTCGTGCACCTCTAACGACGTCCGAGACGCACCGCGGAGCACGGGGCGGAACACAGAGGACGTCGTTGGACGACTCCGGGATTCTATCCCTCTTTGGAAACCCTTGCAAGCATGCAACAACCTGGAGCGGATAGGGTCGGGAAAACGTTAGCCGTGGGTGACTTTCGGATCCGACGCGGCGCTGCTAACGCTTAGCGCACGAGAGAATGAAAGGGCCCGACTATCAAGCAAGAGCGCGGAAGGGCAAAAAAACAATGCACGCGCGGCGGGATCGTAGGCTGCCGTACGCAATTGGTAGCGACGACGACACAGCCGGCCACGAGCCACGCGCGGATGTGGAGGCTAGAGAGGAAAAACGAGTAAAACAAAAAAAACAAAAAACAAAAAAAGAAAAGGGGCCGGGAGCGAAAGGGGGAATCGTTCGCGGGATTGAAGGAACGGTTCAAAGAAAGTCGGTAGAATTTTATGATTCGCGAGCGGTCTCTGCCTTTATCGACAGATAACACGTGCATAACCGGCCCCCGAAAGCACCAACTGCAACGGTATCGAGGTCCCAAGGCCCGGGCTTTTCGCCCACCCGCAGCCCCGGGGGCCATCTGGCAACTTACTGTACACTCCCAGGGTCCGGTTACCTGATTTTGCCAAGCACAGCCCCCCTTGCGCCGAGCCAAATTCAGACCGTCCGTCACCCTGACAGATCGCCAATTTGCTAGGCCCGATTGGCGCCCACTTGTGTCCAAGCTACACTTAAACTACACGGGCTGGGTAGGGTAGGTCGCATCAGCCGGCCTGTAGTAGGGTAGTCTATCTTGGAGAATAAAAGCAGATTTTTATCTCGTGTGCAAGACAGCAGTGGATGAGCACCAGAGGCTCCAAACGCGAGCGGACTGCTTGCGCAGCGCCAAGCGGTGAGCAGAGTCCCCCGGTCTGGCCTGCAGGCGCATCAGCAATACAGCAATACGTTTCGTCGCCGGTCACCATAGGCGGTAAATATTCGCCCCACCCCTGAGATCGAATCAAGTCAGGCAACCATTTCTGGCTCCCCGTGTTCATCCAGTGCTGCCCTTGATCAACCCATCCAGTCCACCTGTGTGGCCGAAGTACGGAGGTGCATTGATGGGAGAGATTTGCTGGTAGAAACTGGTGGAAGGAGGGCATGGGGCGAGCGGCAACTCGCCGAATCCCACAGTCTCGGTCGGCCAGCCGGCGTGTAGCCCCCCCTCTCACCCGCCCTCCGCTCTCTCGGCCTAAAAGAAATCTCAGCGAGCAAAGCTGTCGCACCCTGGCACCACAATCCCCTAATCCCGCCCCCCACACCCCAGTCCGATGGGAGGGTCGGCTCCATCGGCGCAGAATATCTGACCACTTTGTTAGATTTTCGGCAGCCACCGGCGTTGCGACGCATCCCACTATCCGGCGATTGTGATATTGTTGCTCTCGTGGGACGCCGTGGTTGGACCAACGCTCCCTCGCAAGCACATGGTTGTAGTCATGTATTTCCTTTATGGGCGAGGCCGATTGCAGACATAGCAACAAAGCTGAAAATCCCCTTGCGACTGCTCGCCTTGTCCTAGGGAATATTTGCAAAGGCGGGGTCCGCACCAGAATTTTGAGCCGGCTGGCTTGCCCATGGGATACAGCTAAGCACCAGACTCGCAGTGCACGGCAAGTCAATCGGGAGAACTTGCCGCGCCTGGCCCCTCGCATTGCATAGGGGAAGATGGAGTAGGCTGCGGTTTGGGTTCGTGGGGACTGGGTGTGTGGCGATGGCGCTCGAGACCGAGAAACGAGGGAAACGACCCGGCAGGCAACACTCGCCCGATCCTACGAAACCTCAGCTTTAAGGCACTCACTCTGCATATACCGATGGGCAATCTCGCCGCATGAGCCGCAAAGCCTGCCGACGGGGATCCAGCACGTTGAAGTAGCCGGAAAAGTTAGCCGCACTGGTAGCCCGGTTGTGGCCGGCCGGCCGGCAACTTCCTCGGACACCGAAATGGACCGTCGCTTCTCCGGTACCGGTAGTTCGCACCGCGACCTTGCGCCTTGCGCATGCATTTCAGGAGAACAAAAATGCCCGAGGTCCTGACTGAACCGGCCGGGCACCTTTGACTTTTCCTGGCCGGTAGATCGGAGGCTCGAAGCGTCTACAATGGTCTGCGGAGCGGTTCACGGCTTTCGCTGTAAGGGACACGTGCGGCTCTGCCCGGCGGAAAGAGGTCGAGACGCGATGACAAATAAAGAGAGTGGTTTCTCTTGCTTTCCTGGCGGGACTGATGCTGTCTTCGTCTCGGAGTTTAGCAATAGAAAAGAAACCCAAGTGCGTCTCGTGCAGCCAGCGTCTTGCCTGTAACATCTACCAGACTGGATGCTAGGTACATTATAAGAGGCATTGCCGTGAAAGTGTCATTTCTAGGTACACCGTAACTGAGGCGCTGAACTTGTCCCTTGAAGCTCTCACCTAGGTGAGAGATTCGAATAACGCGGTCCTTGCGGCTTCGAGCCAAGTGGGGACTGGAAGGGTCCCGCATCTGATTGGCCAACTGAGGCCCAGTGTCCCTGACCCTGGGAACGAGCGAGCTTTCTTCTCATTGGTTGTTTTATAAGATCCCATATCGCTTGGCTCCGTTGTGCCCTGAACCCCCCCTGCAGCAGGACTGGATCCGCTCGTCTGGGAGAAGCAGCGGTACTCATCTTTGTCGACTTCTTTCGTGATTGTTTCGTACGGCCGTTGTCAATACGCGGACCTACATTACATACCGTCGGAGCAGATCATGCAAGCCGTGGCTTCTGCACAATGGGTAAGTTGCTGGGTTACCATCCATTTTTCTCCTCATCCTGCCCTGCCCTTTTCGCTATATTCGTGACGTTGGGTCGTCAGGCACGGGGGCCTGCCGCGACTACGCGCCGCTGCATTCTCCGTCTTTGCCGCCCTGGTTTGAACTGCGCTTCGCTTGGCCTGCCGGTGCGGCGCATCGAGAATCGGACCATGGCGACTTTCCTTGTTTCGGCGGCGCACCATATTGAGAGATGAGAAGCTGACTGGCATAGCTCCGTCCCAGACGACGTTGCCGGACCACGAGCCATTGAAGTTCTCACCCCGCGCTGTCCCTCGACTAGATGAGGAGGATGAGGATTGGCAGCAGACGATACGGCCCGCGGCCCTCGGCTCCAGAAGTGTTGCCCACTCGCGCGAGTCGTCCATAGAGAAACTTCAACGTCCCCACCTCGCCGGACAGCTTCCCCAAGCGCGAGCTCATGCGCCACTGTCGCGCAGCGCCGTCGGACCTTTGATCGAGCGAGTGGTTGACCCAAAAGCGTCATCATACGGACATCACAGGCAGACGTCGATTGTCCATGGCATAGGGATCCACCACTCAAGGAACGGGAGTCTTGCCAGCTCGACCTCCAGCCCCCTCAGCCCACAAATGATTGCCGCAGCCGGCGCCGGTCTCACCCCCGACAGGGCCGAGATGCATGGATTCCCGAGGCTGGAGCCCGATTCTGGGCTGGCGACGCGCCCTTCCACTGCTCTTTCCGGGACGACGGTCTCCTCGGTGCCCAATGTCCCCGAGAGGAGCTCGTCGGCTGCTGCAGGCGATGCCTCCAGCCAGAACCCCGTTCGGGGGAAACTGGAGAGGCGGCAGAGCGGCAAGACGCGGCGTGATCATGCCCACCATCACTCGCACTCGTCCCGTCATCATAGGGAAGAACAGAAAACAGTCGGCGAGTATGCGCTTCATGTCCTGCTCACCTCCTTCATCGCGCAGGCAGAGGAAAAGCTGAACGAGTGCATCACGGTACCATTTGACCCAGAGCCCCAAGTTGAGAAGATATGCGGCCCGGGCGTTGACCCCGCCTTCGACCAGCTCATCAAGGCTCTGGGACACATCGCCAAGCAGAAGCCCAAGCCGCTGATCGACTCCATGATGCTCTGGAGGAAGGGCAAGAGCGATGCCGCCAACGAGGCCCGAACCCAGCTTCAGCAGTCACGCATCTACCCTCCACCCGGTCCGTTGCAGAGACGTAACACGGAGCCTCTGCAGGCCATGCCTGGCGGTGCGGCGTCCGAGACCCTCGTCGGCGGGCACATGTCGCTGGCAGCGAAGCAAGAATACGTTGCACAGGCCGAACGTCGTTCAACCGTCTCCATATACGTGCTCTGCCGTGTTCTGCTTGAAGTCATGACGCAGAGCACCCTCGCATCCATCACGCCGGAAATGGAGGAGAAACTCGAAAATATCATTTTCGGGCAGCTCAAGAACTCCGAGACGGAACAGCTGATGGTGTCACCACTAAAGCTGTCCAACTGGAATCTCTTCGCCCAGCTCATGGGCGCTATGAGCGAAATCAGCTTCTCCACCGTCACCGACCGCTTCATTGCCGATCTGGACCGCTCGTTGCAGGAGCTGGCGGCCAAGACCCCCACATCTGCCTCCCGAGAGATCGAGAGCAAGATGGAGCTCGTGCTGGGTGGCATGAAGCACCTTCGGATCAAGACGGCGCCAGAGGAGGCTTGGGACCGCTCTTGTGACTTTATGGCCTCGCTCGGGAAACTCTTCAGCCGGTCCCACGGACCCAAGGTAAAATCCGCCTTCTGCCAGGTGCTCGAGATGCTCCTGCTCCCCATAGCTGCGACGGCCACCAACAGTGACATCGCACACCCGAGGTGGAACGAGGTACTGGCCACAGTTGGGCCGCGGTTGGCCCAGATGTTTGTCAAGCCGCGGCATTGGCAGTACACGTTCCCGTTGACGGCCACGATGCTCTGCGTTTCGCCTCCGGACACTTTTGTCAGCCAATGGTTGCAGTTGATATATCCCCTCCAGCCACGGGTCAAAGACCGCTTTACGAGGCCGCTCTGTCTGCAGGTCATTTCTAGGCTTGTCTGGACCTATCTCTACCGCACCAACGACAGTTCCTCGGGCATGACGAGGAAACTGGACGAGGTCTTGAAAATGGTCCTGTCCAACTCCAAGAGGACGTTTAGTGCTACGGATACTGCCGTCATTGACCCCCTCATTCAGATCATCAGGTTCATCGGGTATAAGCACCCGGAATACTGTTTTCGGACGATTGTCTTCCCTCTCATTAATGCCGACGTCTTCACCTCCAATAAGGAGCTTAGGATTGAGCAGCTCGATCCGGACAAGACGGTTGTGGGCATCCGGGCCTTCCTGACCATCATGTCAGACGTAGAGAAGGGCGACAAGGGCAGACCTCCCTTTCCGCAATCATATACACCCTCTTCACCCTCTGAACGCGCGCCGCCAACCTCGCCCGTTCTTGGTTCTCCACGTGGTGCCCCATCGATGACATGGGCGGCTCTATCGGGGGGCGAGAGGCTCTCCAGACCGGTAATGGTTTCGACCCTTACCGACAGCGTCCGAGACTACTACGTCAGGTTCTGTGAGATACTCGGAAAAATAATCATCATCTGTGACAACACGTTTGGCGGCCAGGCAGCCCTAGACGAGAAGTTTGAAAAGTTCGAAAAGCTGGACAAGTTCAATAGTCCGGGCCCCAAGACACCCATTGCGGACACTTTCAACTTCTCGCGGAGGGATGACCACCCTA
The DNA here is from genome assembly GCA_022530565.1 of Madurella mycetomatis. Classification (NCBI taxonomy): domain Eukaryota; kingdom Fungi; phylum Ascomycota; class Sordariomycetes; order Sordariales; genus Madurella; species Madurella mycetomatis. Next base: position 3,307,964 of record JAJTVB010000003.1, on the reverse strand, counting down.
CACCCCAGGACCAGAAGCAGGCCTTCTATGAGCTGCTCCATGTAGCTGTGCAAGCACTCCCGCGCTGTCTCTCACCGGACATACCATTCAACACGCTGATCAACCTTCTCTGCACCGGAACGGCGCATGTCCAGTCCAACATTGCGGAGTCGTCGGCGCAGTCACTCAAGGCAATCGCCCGCCAGTCTCACGCTCATCAGGTAACGATGGGTTTCGCGCGCTTCATCTTTAATTTCGATGATCGTTACTCGACCATGTCGGACGGCGGCATGCTGGGCCCAGGGCACATCGAGAAGACATTGATGTTATACATCGAGCTCCTCCACATCTGGATCGAAGAGATCAAGCAGAAAACGAAGACCGTCGCCGATGAGAAGGGAGAGGCTAATGGAGCCGACAAGAGAGGCATCAAGCTTGATTTGTCTAGTGTGTGGGCAGAAGTTGACCAGGTGGAGGCGCATGGGTTGTTCTTCCTCTGTTCCCAGTCTCGGCGTGTCCGGTACCACGCCGTCAATGTCCTTCGGTTGATCACGGAGTTCGACGCGGTCCTGAGAAAGCCCAGCGGCCGAGAGAAGGATACCGCAAGGCTCATAGATATTCTCGAGAATGACTCGATGCAGGTCATGAGCTTCAACGACGAACAGCTCTCGGTAGCCGAACGCAGCAGGTTGCAGCGAGGCATGCAAAACACCAACAGCCAAGGGGCTCTAATCGAGCTTTGCACTAGCGGTGAGCCGTACGACACGACTTTGTGGTTCAAGATCTTCCCCAACTTTATTCGCATCGCGTTTGACAAATGCCCCTTCGCTATCACGCTTAGTCGGGACCTGATCTGCGAGCGGATCCTGCAGCTGTACAAAGTCATCACTGTTCTTTCCGAACCGCCACGTGAGTTGCGGGGGCCGTATTACTACGCGGACAGCGGCAGCGCTCGCCTGACGGGCAAGACGCCAACGACTCAGCCCGAGGTGATCATAGAGCAGTGGAAGTTGTTTCTCGTCTTTGCTTGCACAACTCTCGCGGACCCCGGCACTGCCAATGCCAGCGGGGCACAGAATAGCCAGCACGGCCGGAAGGGGTCCAAGTCATCGTCAGCCGCTGAGAAGATTGGGTCTGCAAGGACGCTCTTCAAGTATCTGAATCCGATGCTCTCAGTGTCCTCTGCGCCCATCCGGGAGGCGGTAGTCATCGCCATGGGCTCCATAAACATTCATATCTACCGCACGCTCCTCGAGGAGCTTCAGGGACACGTCTCGCGCTGTAACGACGATGCGCGGCAACGCATCCACCAGCGAACGAACAGCAGCCCGCGCCGCAACCGCAAGATGGACATTCTGCGAACTGAGATTACCCATGTGTACAAACTAACGTCACATTTCTTGCGAGAACCTCAGGTGTACCAGGACGATTGGGTCCTGAATAACCTGGTGGCGTATGCGAAGGATATGAAGCTCTTCCTGATGGACGGCGAGGTGCAGATGGACTGGGGGTTCCATAGACTGAGACGCCACTACTGCGGACTCATGGAAGAGCTCTTCGAAGGCATCAACCGGACAAAAGACCCATCTCGGTGGATGACATTTGAGGCGAGGAAATCGGCGTTTTCCTTGATGGAGGAATGGTGTGGCTTCTCCCCCAACCAGTCCGAGATTCGGCAGAGAGAGGACAGCATGCGGCAGTCAGTCATCGATCAAAAGGCTGCAGGCGAGCGCGGGACCGTGACGGCGGCAATGGAGATCGAGAAGCGGAACTTACGCACGGCTGCCCTCAGCGCCATGGCGGCTCTTTGCGGCGGGCCTATCAGCGTCAGCACCGAGAGCGGCTTGTCTCTTCAGTTCGACGTCCGACGGATGCTGAACTGGGTCGAGCGCATCTTCGATTCGGGCAGCGATCGCATGAATATCATCGGCAGGAGGGCGCTCAAGAACCTGATCGTGCACAACCAAGAATACCCTTACCTGCTCGATCACTGCGTCTGGAAATGCTATCTAGCCGAGGACCCCAATGTGCTAGAGAGCTACTTTACCGTGGTGACCGAGGTGCTCTTGGAGCATCCCGGGTACCCTTGCCCCTTCTGGAAGCTCCTCGGTCTCTGCCTCTTCATGCTGGGCAACGACCAGAGCGCTGTCAGGTCCAAGTCGTCCCATCTCCTAAGAGCGCTCGAGGAACGGCAGTCACAGTCGCGGAGTTCCAAGATCCAGGATTTCGACATCAGCATCTCGGACAAGACCAAGGCGGTCTACAAACTTGCACAGTTTGAGATTTCCAAAAGACTAGCGAAACAGCATACCGAGTTAGCGTTCCACATCTTCTCCGAGTTTACCTTCCATTTCAAGGGACGGCAGGATGCCGCGCTGCGCAACGTGATTGCGGTCATCCTCCCCTGGATCCAAGCGGTCGAGCTCAAGGTCGATCCGAACGGAGGACCGATCGCGCAATCGTACGTGCTACTGGCCAACCTGCTCGAGATCACCATAAAATCCAGCGCCGCGCTCCACAACGAAGTCCAGGCGCTCTGGCAAGCGCTAGCAACGGGACCCTATCCCGGGAACGTGCGGCTCATACTGGATTTCATCATGTCTCTTTGCCTGGAACGGAGAGAGCAGAACTTTGTCGAGTACGCCAAACAGATCGTCGTCTTCCTCGCCAGCACGAACAGCATGCCGGGTAATAGGGTAGTCGAGTTTTTGCTGCTTCAGATCACCCCCAAGGCCATGGTGCCCAACGAGAAGCGCGAAGCAGTTCCGCCCCCTCCCGACACCAACATGCTGCCGTACTGCGCAGACCTTTCGGACGCCCTCCCTGTCGGAACCAAGCAGGCCGGCTTTTCTCTCGGTCAACTCTCGCTCATCTTGCTCGTGGACCTCATGGTAGCACCCGTCAGCCTTGTGGCCGACAATGTTCCTGTTCTTCTACAGGTAGTCACGGTCCTGTGGGACCACTACACGCCACTCGTTCAAGAGCAAGCGCGTGAAATGCTGGTGCACCTCATCCACGAGCTTGTGATCTCGAGGCTCGACGACGACACGCCGGCAGAAACAAGGAAGTGGATAGAGAGCCTGATCGATTCCATCCGTCGCCATGACAGGTCCGTTGTGTGGGGTTACGAGGACAGCAACGGCAAGGCCGATGGCCATGAGAGTAATGTGCCTCCTAGTATGGAACACCTGACTGCCGAGGTGGTCAAGACCTTCGAGCTGAGTTTTCCCGGCATCAAGGACCAATGGGGCAGGCTCTCGCTCACCTGGGCGACTTCGTGCCCCGTCAGGCACCTCGCTTGCCGATCGTTCCAAATCTTCAGGTGCATCTTGACGTCGCTCGACCAGTACATGCTCGGAGACATGCTCGCCCGTCTGTCCAACACAATCGCTGATGAAGACACCGAGATTCAGACTTTTTCGATGGAGATACTCACTACGCTCAAAACCCTAATCATTAAGCTCGACGCCGACAAGCTGTTGGCACTTCCGCAGCTCTTCTGGACCACATGCGCCTGCCTCGAATCGATCAATGAGTGCGAGTTCCTCGAGGCCGTCGAGATGCTCAACGAGTTCCTAGACAAGCTTGACTTCCTGTCGCCGACAGTGCGACGACTGCTGTACGATGGCCAACCGTCTAAGTGGGATGGGCCTTTTGAGGGACTACAGCCGCTGCTGTACAAGGGCTTGCGGTCGTCAAAGTGCCTAGACTTGACTCTAAGCACGCTGGAGAAACTTGTACAACTGCCCACCGACGCCTTAGTGGGCGATGATAGCCGCCTATTCTTCACCGTCATCGCCAACCTTCCCCGCTTCTTGCACGCCATCGACCAGAAGATGGTCGACCGCGGTGTGGTGCAGACGGCCGAGACACTCATGGCGCTTGCAGATGAATACGGTCTGACGAGCATGGCAGCAGTCCTGGATCATTATCTCGCCTCTAAGTATTCATCGGGCAGTGAGTTTGTTGCGCAGATGTTTGCGGCGCTTCGGGAACGCTTCCTGCCGGCGCTAGAATTGCGTATGGTCACGATGCTGATGGGCCTCCTCACGAATGCGACTTCGTGGGTCAAGATCAAAACGATGCGGATCCTGCAGGTAATCATACCAGACGTGGACATGAAGAAGGCGGAAATTGCTAGCCACGGGTCAGACATGATCTCACCGCTCCTGCGGCTGCTGCAGACAGAGTACTGCATGGAGGCGCTGGGGGTGCTGGACAACATCATGACCATGTCAGGGTCGCCCATGGACAAGCATCATCTCCGCATGAGCATGACGCGGCCAACGTCGAAGGCGGTTCGGAAAGAGTATGAGCGAACGCAGAGCCTGTTTGGCATCCCAGAAGCGTCGGGATGGGCCATTCCGATACCCGCTCGGAAGACGGAATCGACCCGTGCCAATATCCATGCCGCCTTCTACATGTGCCAGAGCGACGAAGGCCTCGCTCCCCCGGCGACGCCGACGGCCGAAGTCGAATTCCACACGGACGAATTCCCGTACGGGTATTTCCCCGGCTCGGACCGGGCGGACACAATGATGTCGGACGACGGGCGGGGCGAGGCGCCGATGGGGGATCTCTTCTCCAAACTTGACAGCCTGGACGACTTCTTCGACGACCTGTCGACGAGCCCGCCAAGCGACGGGCGGTCGTCGCGAACCATCACCGAGTTCTCGCCAGATACGTTCGAGTCGGGCGCTCAGCTCTACGACGAGCAAATCCTCCCCATTCTACATCAGGCGTCAAACAGCAACATGTCGTTCCAGAACGGCTTTGTGGACAGGCCAACCTTCATGTCGCGCGAAGGAGGAGGTCCTGGCAACACAATGAACCCCGGTGCCTTCAACATCGGTAGTCCGCCCTCGATCATTACCACGGCTGTAGCCCCGCTGAGCCGCCCCGGCCTCCATGCGCGGTCCATCACGTCTCCGTCGGCGCCGGCGTCGTACCACATGCAGCCAGCGGGCGACCTGACATCGGATGAGGAGTTCGCAGAGGAGATTTTCTCGGACGGCGACGATGAGCGGCCCAGCACGGCCAACGGCGAGGGAGGGTCCTTCTCTCTGGAGAGCATGATCCGCCCACTGGCACAAGGCAACAGATCTAAGGTGCGCGGGATGACGAGCGGAAGGTCGCGCGACGGCGGGTTTCCGTTCCAGCAACAGCAGCAGCAACAGCAGCAGCAGCCTGCCTTGCCGGTATCAATGTCCGTGTCGTCGCCGCCGCAGTCGCAGGCGCAGGTAGCGGCGATGCCGAAGTCACCGGGGGCGCTTCTAGGTCAAGTGCAGAGGCCGCAGACACCAGGGATATGACTGTTATGATGATGTGAATATTTTGTTTAATTTATTGTTGGGCGATTGGGAAGCGGTGAGATATGCGAGCATGTGAGGATAGTGCATGGCGTGGCAAGCATGGGGTGACTTTTTCTTATCATTTCCTTTTTTTACGTTCGCATATTGTATGGTGGATATTACCGGTCGTGATGTCTGATGATAGTACCCGATTCCCCGACTTTTGTCAAGAGCGCGCTCCGTAGAGATGTACGGACCACTGTAACATAACCATGAGGCAGGAGAGATGTTTACGGTATGTCAACGCGGCGCTTTCTGTTGAATCCAGTCGTCCGACCTCGAGTTCACATTTCGGACGCATTCGGAACCTGTTCGATTCGTCCGTCATCAGAGCTGGTCCAAGGTGCAACGACTCTCGGTTTCGAGGCCGCCCAGGGTCGAGGACCCAAGGAACGAGGAAACGAACGGCGGTCTCGGGCTCCAGCACTGCTCCATTTCCATAACAACACGCTCCAATATGGTAATCGAGAGGTCGATTTTTTTCACCGACTGTCTGGGCATCGCGAGAATTGCGGAGACCCGGGCAAGCAAGGCTGTTGAGATGTTGCGGTGTCCGCTTCAGTGGTCCGTTTTTTTGTTTTTTGTTTTTTTTTCCCTTGTTCTGTGGTAATTCTACTCCTTGGTACTGTACATTGAGACTGACAAGTGTCTCTCCTCACCCCAATATGAGAGCCTCAAGTGGCTGCCACAGATGAGCGTCTTGGGTGCCGAGTTCAAGTGTACTATCACATGATGGGACCCAGTATTTGACGACTCGGATGTGCTTCCTCCAGTGGAGGAAACTGTGGAGTCTGGCATCGTCACCGTTCCCTGCCAATCAGCGGGCCGAACGCCCCTCTGGCTTGGCAGCTACGTAGCAATGCTGGGTGGTTCAATAGATTCCTGCCCCTAGTCCGGGGACCGGAACCCACATGGTGTAGCCGGGGAGAGGGGCTAGTGGGCAGCCACTATTATCCACCGTCATTGCCGCCGATGCGCCTGATTTTTGGGGAGAGGGGACATCGCGTTAGCCTCGGCAGAAACCCGCTCGCCGACGACCGACGCCAATGAACAACTAACCAACTGCCAACAACCGCCCCCTTCAGGAGCGTTCGATTCAGTTCGATGGTGTAACTCTTCATCAATAAATAACTAAATGCAAACTGCACGCGCTCTACACTCGTTAGGTACTGTACCTAAGCTCGAGCGCTAACGAGGAGTACATACATATGTACGCTCTGCACTGAATCAAGTCTCGGCGTCGACTCGAGGCAAAAACCGTCACCGTTTCCGCCTGCATCCTGCACTTGCAATCCGTTAACCAACCTCCCTCGAACACGGCCCAATGGCTCGGACACAGACGGTGACGCTCCCGGTCATTGCACTCCCCCGAGGGAGCGTCCTCTTGCCGGGTGTCGTTCAGCGCATCGCCGTTTCATCGAACCGCCCCGACATCGCTTCGCTGCTTGCTGCTGTCTACACGCGTGCCGCCTCCAAAACGCCCAACGGACGCATCGACACAGTCCCCATTGCCTGTGTCCCCCTCGCCTCGCCTCTCCTCGGCCCGAAAGGCGAGCTCCTGATTCAAAATGGAGAGACAGCCGTCAGCCCAGACCGTGGAGACGTCGATCCGGCCAAAGCATCCAAAGCGGACCTCTTCGGCTGGGGTGTTGCCGCAAAGATAACGGGCGTCGAGGGCCGCGGGACTGGCGAGTTTACACTGCTTGTTGAGGGTGTCGTGCGCGTCAAGGTGGAAAAGATCTATAATGACAAGGCGTACCTGGAGGCCAGGGTGGCCTCGTGCCTTGACGAGGTCGCCCGCTCGGACTCGACGCTCGAAGAGCTCTTCCAGCACCTGAAGCTCCTGTCTAGGGAGTTTGTCGCTGTACTTAGGCTGTCGGCCATCCTCCCGCGGTCCGGCGGTGCGCCTGGCCTGTCGCCCTTGCTCGCCCGCCGACTCGATCTTTTCATCACGAGACAGAAGCAGCCAGGCGCCCTTGCTGACTTCATGGCCAACATCGTTGAATGCTCGTACGAGGAGAAGCTTCAGGTGCTGGCCCTATCAGATGTCACGGAGCGGGTTGCCAAGGTGGTTGAGCTGCTCGACCGTCAGGTGGGTACTATCAAGAATAACATGAAGATCACTACTATCAGCACCACAACCCTACCCTTTGCCGATTCCGATTCGACGAAGAATGAGATCGAGAAGATGAGGATCACCAACAAGACGAGGCCCACCGTAAAAATTAGCAGGTCGGGAACTGGCGTTCCGTTCCCACCCCCAGGATTCTCGGGCGAGCCGGGCGGAAGCCCGGAGGACGAGCAGGAACCCAACGAGATTGAGGAATTGGAAAAGCGCCTTGAAGCGGCTAGGCTGTCCCCTGAAGCCGCCAAGGTTGCCGAACGGGAGATTAAGCGGCTGAAAAAGATCCACCCTGCGCAGGCCGAATATGCTGTCGCCCGGACGTACCTCGAGACTCTAGCCGATATTCCCTGGACAGTGACCACAGACGACCGCCTAGGCCCTCAGACGCTGAGCAGGGCACGGAAGCAGCTCGATGACGACCACTATGGGCTTGAAAAGGTCAAGAAGCGCCTGCTCGAGTACCTTGCGGTTCTCAGGCTAAAGCAGTCCATCAACGACGATGTCGATGCGCAGATCAAGAAGGCGGAGGAGGAGATGGGCACGCCAGAGGCAAAAGGCGATGACAATGCCGAAGCTGCCGCCTCTGATTCCAGCATGGAAGACAAGATGAAAGCCAGCACGGCGAAACTCGAAGTCCTAAGGAGCAAACGCATGATAGACAAGTCGCCCATTCTTCTGCTCGTTGGGCCTCCCGGAGTGGGCAAGACGAGTCTTGCACGGTCTGTTGCTACTGCGCTCGGAAGAAAGTTCCATCGAATCTCACTGGGTGGCGTAAGGGACGAAGCCGAAATCCGCGGCCACCGGCGAACCTACGTCGCCGCCATGCCTGGTCTGATCGTGCAGGGCCTGAAGAAGGCCGGCGTGGCGAACCCCGTATTTTTGCTAGACGAGATCGACAAGGTTGGCGGCTCCAGTATCCATGGCGATCCATCGGCAGCGATGCTCGAAGTGCTCGACCCAGAACAGAACCACAACTTCACAGACCACTACGTCAATGTCCCCATCGATCTCAGCAAGGTTATGTTCATCGCAACAGCAAACAGTCTGGACACTATCCCGCCGCCTCTGCTTGACCGAATGGAGACCATCCACATTCCTGGCTATACCACACTTGAAAAACGGCATATTGCCATGCAGCATCTGGTGCCCAAGCAGATCCGAGTGAACGGGCTCAGCGACGACCAAGTCATCTTTACAGAGGAGGTCATCTCAAAGATCATTGAGTCGTACACACGCGAGGCCGGAGTCCGCAACCTAGAGCGCGAGATCTCTTCGGTCCTCCGCGGTAAAGCAGTTGAGTTCGCCGACGCCAAGGACTCGGGACAGCCGGAAAAGTACAACCCTCGCCTGACCATTGACGACCTGGAGCGGTTCCTAGGCATCGAGAAGTTCGAGGAGGAGATCGCCGAGAAGACGAGCCGGCCCGGCATTGTTACCGGGCTGGTCGCCTACAGCTCGGGCGGCAATGGCAGTATCCTCTTCATTGAGGTGGCAGACATGCCGGGCACGGGCACCGTACAGCTGACGGGCAAGCTCGGGGACGTCCTCAAGGAGAGCGTTGAGGTGGCTCTGACCTGGGTCAAAGCCCATGCGTACGAGCTAGGCCTGACGCAGAGCCCGACCGAAAACATCATGAAGGACAGAAGCATACACGTGCATTGCCCGTCAGGATCTATTCCTAAAGATGGGCCCAGTAGCGGGATTGCCCAGGCGGTGGCGCTGATTTCGCTGTTTTCTGGCCGAGTAGTGCCGCCTACTATGGCCATGACGGTATGGCTATTTCCTCCAACCTCCTTTCCCCCCACCCCGCCTTCTCGTTTTTTTCTTCCCCTTAGTTCACTGTGCATCTCAACCTTCCATTGTCCCGGAAACGAATGTATCTAACCATTGCGGTTGTACAAAATTACAGGGTGAGATTTCGTTACGCGGCCGCATCACGGCTGTCGGGGGAATCAAGGAGAAACTGATCGGGGCCCTCCGAGCTGGTGTCAAGACGGTGCTACTGCCGGCTCAAAACCGCAAAGATGTTAAGGATCTGCCGCAGGAGGTAAAGGACGGGCTGGAGATTATCCACGTCAGGTAAGTTTTCCACACACTCCCTCTCTCTGCAATGGAAGGGTTGAAGTAGGGTGCTAATTAGAGTGCCAACAGCCATATCTGGGAAGCGATTCGCCACGTCTGGCCTGACGGCCATTGGCCTGGCGAGCAGGAATACCCTCGTGTTCAGAGCCGGCTGTGAAGTGGGATAGCGAAGATTTCCCCGCTGCCCCCGCGTTTGCCCCGTTCTTCCCCGGACGTTGCCCGTGGGGACGCATGCCGCAGTGATACATGACAGGCGGCGGTGGTTCGGTTACACTACTGCTATGTAGTGTAGCCACCGAATCTAGCACAGCATCCGCCGTCGCAGTACCTTGCATGCTCGACCGCTTCCTCTCGCCCGTGTAAGATGTATTTGCGCACACGTCCCGGTCTCGTGGAGCCAAACTGCTCCAGGCAGAGCGAAGTCAAAAGAGCAGTTGAGCATTGCTTTCTTGGTTACATGTTTCGTCTTTATTTGATCAGGGGATTGCATAGCCTAATGTACTTTGTATCTTGTCTCTTCCCATAGCGTAGGTCAGTGGCATTTCGTTGGTTCAATAAGTAGCCCATTAGCACTTCCTGACGATGCGTGCTCTGCTTGCTTGCTATGCCCATGGTGCTTTTATTAGCATCTTACTCCTCGACTCCCGCCGCCGCCTCTTCCTTGTCAGTTACTTGAATAAGTGATTTAAGCAACCCATAGGCTCTGCTAGCGAGAGTATCTTGGGGTCCTGGGGTAACAACAAAATGAGCGGAAATAAAGCCCTTCTTTGTCTACCCTGCTTACTTCTGCTGTGCGGCCCTTGTCTCGGAGAGGCAGTCAGGGACAGAAACCAGATCTTGTGCTTCTACTGGCTTGTGCCACCAAACTGGTTTTATCAGAACCCCATCGGAGCCGAGGTTTGGATCTAGCTTTTGTGCCCCGATCTACTACTATATGCCGCCAACCTTCGTTTGCTTGGTGTGCCTGATTGTCTATTTGGCTTGATTTGGTCGGTAGGTGGGGACTGGCTGATTGCTGCTCCGGCGTGTACGTTGAGATGGTGTGGTACTCTTTATGCTTCAGGAGTTGGCCCCGCCTCCCAGCTTGCGATACTGCCCGGTCCAGGACGGAAAGGGAGTTCTACGGTTCCCAGGATGGGGATCGACCAAAGTTATATGTCACGGCTTGGGTGGGGGACTAGGACTGCCGGCTTACTTTGCCTGGGCGTTGTGTTTGGAGTTATACAGAACTACATAATGGTGATACCGGCTATTCGTGAAGGGAGAGAAAGCAGAAACCTAGTCATTCCCCTGTTCTCTGCCTCTGTATCCCCGTTGTCTCCTTGCAGTACCTCAACTTGGCGTGACACTCCCTATTCCAGGGGGTGGCACAAAGGTAGCACAGCAAGATCTATCCCGTTTCCGATCTGTGAACGAACTAGCCATGTTGAGAGCTGTTATGTTGCAAGTCATCACTTCGGTCGCTGCGTACCTTTCCTTGTATTGCCAAACGGTTCCTGTTGAATGCGGGCATTGGGCTCTTCGACGCTATGCATCTGCATGAGTGATAAATCCCAGGCACTGTCGTGATTTCACATTCTGTACAGTACATATCGCCAACCCCCAGACGGAAGCGCTTAGGAGTATCTCCTGGCCTTGTCTTATCCGTTGACAATTCCTCTTGCGAAATTGCCATCGAACCCTGGCTGAGCTGGGGTCAGCGCGCCGCCTGTAGCTTCGCCCCGCAACAATCCCAGTGCCCTCCCTTGCCCTTGGGACCGGTATGGCGGGCCCACGACCGGTGTGAAGGCGGCTGTCTAGCACAACCACCTCTTGGCGTATCCGGTGAGGTCGGAAGGTTCGGGAAAATATTCCTCTCGGTCCCTCTTCCCAGTCGGCAGACCACTTGCCCCGGATTACTACCGGTTAGCATTCCACAAGACACAATTTGGCAGTGTTACGAACCTTGACGGAACCAACCGTCCGTTCTTCGGATCTCGCCGAAGGAGCACGGCTCCTTCGGCTTACACATAGATACAACCAGCATGCGCGAAATAGCCTACCGCCTACGGATGACAGGGTGCGGCCTGCCTATATCCGTAGCTCCACCGCCACAGCCGGAAAATGCACCGAGCAGCAACCGAGCAGAGTTCCATACTGACCGAAGGGTAAGGTTCCGTCGGCAGCATTGCTTCCGCGGATTCGGAGCCCAAGAAGTCTAGGCCCCCTGACGAGCGTGTCTAAGAGACCGGGTTCCAGGTGCCATGACGAGAGCGAGAAGAAGAAAAAATGGCCGAGATTAAGGGACTTGGAAACAAATCCCCCCCGTCTTCCCCGTTTCGGGGATGAGCGGCGACAGTAGATGGCAGAAACAATGTACGGCGTATATCGAAAGGAGGAAAAAAGGGTGATTTGGGACCGCTCGGCCCGGTATGCTAATAATTTCTCCGGCCCAGCGTGTCTCCGATTAAAGCCCATGCCCAGAGAGTAAGATCGTCCCAGGGGGAGTAATGCATATACCACCGTAGCGGGCCGTGGTAGCGAGTGGTGTGAAAGTATCAAGTCACGAACCAGATCGGCTCGGTGCTCGTCCTGGCAGAGCAAGGCGCAGTAGATCATGCATTGCCGTTCGTCCCATATTTTCTCCGGCATCCATGGTCAGTATGATTTGAGCAGCCGAGAGGGCAGTTTCGTACCTACTTTGACCCGATCAATGATATGGCCAGGGGCAGTAGGCGGGTCCCCCTGCCCACCTAAATGCGCCCCAAGAACACCCGTGAAAAAAGGTTGACAAGGGCAGGCGTTCTTGGCATGCGGGATTATACAACGACGTTGGAGTCGGAAGTGCACGCTTCAGAATTCTGGCAGCAGGGTCAGAGAATGGGGGGGCGAGGGGGGGATCTAAGCGAAGATAAAGAGCAAGAAGAAAGAAGAATGCGCTTCTCTCGCTACCAAACTCATGACAATACCGTCCCCCCGCACCACGGCTCAGGATCCAAGGCCGAAAGACCATGGGACGCCGGGGTTGTGCATCTTGTGGCTTTTTCGTCTGATCTTTTACCGTGCCGTTTCGGGGCGGTGGGTACAGTACTGTACTTGAGTGCTGCACGTACGTCCGTGCAATCGTTTGCGGCGTTCTGCCCAGCTAACGTCTACGTCTGCGTCTGCATCTGCGTCTGCATCCGCGTCCGCGTCCGTGTTCGTGTCCAACAAGCTCGTCCGAAGACAGCGGTGACCTTTGCGGTGTTGATCATCTTGTGCGCTCCGCAGATTAGCTCGGTGATGTGATTACCGTACAGTACACAGTACACGAGAGTACAGTACAGCTACAAGTGTACCCCGAAGTCAGAATTGGCCATCCCTTGTTAGGGCTGCGTATGAGATACCACAGCGATGACGCCTTTGGGTAACCCTTTCCACGTTAGATAAGAGCAGAAGGGCGGCGAAAGAGGCAGCTGCACGGAATGCGGGAGCCCCAGAGCGGGATCACGTCAAGGCCGGGGAGGTACATCCGGAATTGCCCCCCAGAGAACCCCAAACTTGCAGAGTAGCAACAGCGCCGGGGCCATGGCCGATCCCCTATGTGGACTGCAGTTCCCAACTCACCGGTAAATTGTATTCGCCCATCAGCCCATCCAAATGAAGGGCTGTTCAGCAATCTCGGGCGAATGAGCGCCAGCACTTGAGCGTTGATGAACTGCGTGCTTCATGAGCCACAATTTCAATGATGATCTATTGGGAGAAGAGACAGGTGGCTTCATGCACCCCCTTTGGTCCTCGTCGCTCTCCGACCCACGCTACTGCTTCTTCTTCCTCTTCTCCCTCCTCCTCTTCATCTTTTTTTCCCTTTGTGATTTGTCGGCACATTTCTTGAGCTACGGCATGAAGCCTTGCCCGACCCTGGCACCTCAGACCACAACGCGTCAACGCCCCTGGCCAGGAGTAATCGCGAGGGAGGAGCGGGGCTTATAACCAGAGACGACCGCGTTGGCGGCTGGCAACGAGAAATTCCCCGGCCCACGAAGGCGGGAACAAGGGGAATCAACAGCCTGTAGTGTACTGTGGCTGCAGCCCACTCCAGCCAAATCAGGCAGTGTGGAACTTCGCACTGCCTACGAAAGCGGTACATAAAATGTACCTTATTCTGTTAGGCGGAGCGGCCCTGAACAGCTGGCTCGGGATCCACAAGGCACATGTGCGGTACACAGTACATACCGGGCATTACATAGCGCTGAGAGAAAAGCGGGCGGTTGCCCCGCAGGTGATCGCCCTGCAAGGCGCTTGCCCGTTTGGCCCTGTTAAGACATCAAGGTTACTAAAAGGGGCCTTTGACAGATGGGGATCCAATTTTAATCATGCGGCAGCAGCGGCAGCAGAGCGTGTGTGGAGTACGTATTTGGACGTGGCAAGAAGGCAAATCGAGTCAAGTGCGAGGCATCGACTGACAGCCCTTGGACCGGGCTACGAACCGACGACGGCGAAAAAAAGCAACTCCGAACCTGCAGCACAGCAAGAACCGGGGTTTCCCCCCCTGTAGCTTCCGCCATCGCCTTGGCAAGTACTGAATGATACTTACATTTTCAGAGGAAATGGTACGTAATTACCTGCAACGGGACGAAGTGAAATCGCTGCCGTCGCCTCTTGAGGAAAACTAAAAACAAAAATAAAATAAAAAAAATAAAATAAAAATAAAATAAAGATTAGGGTAAAAGCGCACCCCTCCAAAAAAAAAAAAATTCGAGTTAGACTTTACGCTTACATCTAGATATTACCCTAAGGTACATGTAGGTATGCACAACTATTGAAGCGACAGCCTTCGAGAGCGACATGACAATGAATGTCTTCTTTTGCTCGGTTTCTCGGCGACGTGCCCAGGTGAACCAGGGTATTGTAGTGGCCCCTGCGTTCCCCGAACGTAACCTCTCGACGCCTGTCTGGGCGGGCTCGGCGGGCGGGAAGCTTGCTGATTGGTGTGAAGCGTTATCCACAGGGAGCCAGTGGGAGCTCGGGGTGCAATTCTGTCTTGACGACCGACAACCTCCGTCTATGCAAGGAGACGAGACGGGACAGTAATACGCGAAGAAGCGGCTGGTTCTTCACCCAGGGGAAATGAAGAATTAAAATTTTAATATCAGACCAGAGTACCTTAGTCAAGGAGTGGTTAAGCCGACGGCATTGCATTGCGGTTACGGTTCTCGAAACGGTCTTGGTGCATTCGTGCATTGGTGGATTGATACGGATGCGCCGTTTGATCAGCCTTGAATGGCGGCGGTTCGCGCCAAGGTCGCTTTTACTTCATCCCGTCGCAGACCTGCCGCCAGGCGGTCCAGACCGTCCCGACATCAATGGTCTGAAGCCTGATGTCTGATGTGGGCGTTGCTGGTACTGTGCAACATGCTCTTAACCTAATGTAGCTCGGCCGTTGCCGCTAGGAGCAGCTGGTAAATGTATCTCCGAAGAGCGAAAGAGTATGTTGCCTGTCTTCCACGGCTCCCTGCAGCCGGATTAAGCCGCCGTTACATAAACGAGCCATCAGAAAGAGCTTGTCAGGTCTCAGACGTCGACTTTGTGTGGTTGCGGAAGGCTCCGCGAGCACGTAGTCGATGCGGATGGTTGGACCACACAATGCTGCTTGTCACCCTAGACCTATATCGCCCCAAATTTAAGGGCTAAAGGGTGATCTTTCCGTCGTCTTATCTGGATTCCAGCCAAGGATGCGACATGGGATCTGATCAAATCTCGTAGACGCTTGGACGGTCCCTGGCCCCACGGCCAGGATCGACCAAGAGCGAGGCGCGATGTCACGGTTGCGGGCAAGCCCATCAACTTGTCTCACCAGACCCAAGAGGGAAACAAGTCACAGCTGGCCTTGAGGGGTTTAATAGTCGGCATCGGCGGGTCTCGAAGCAACCCTGTGTCAAGGCCCGTCACGTCATACTCAAATTTAGCATGGGATGGCTTCCGTTGGGAAAAGCAACCGGGCGCCAAGGCCATCATCACCATGGCGGCATGCAAGCCCACAATTTGTGCGCGTGCTGGGGCGATCTTCCACCTTTCAAAATGAGCCGGAACAAGGCTTCACATGGGATGAACCATGTCCCTTACCCCCCGCCACGCTCATGCGTGTGATGGAGAGACCTGCCTCCGTGCCATAACGGTGCCCAAGTCGTCTTGTGTGCCAGCCAATGCCGAGCCTCGTTTTCTCCTTCTCGAGACGCCGAGGGGCTTTCTTTCTACCTTCTTCTTTTATCTTTTATTTTTTAAAAGATTTTTTTTTAATATATCCTATATACATTTTGAGAGAAATAATTTTCTCGGCTAATTTTCCATATCCGTGGGCTCTATCCAAAGTCCAGAGTTTACGGGATGCACAAGGCCACTATGGAATTCTCATGAGAGAGGATGCGTAACTAGTTACATATTGCGATGGGTCCGACGTTGTGCCCCGGAACCCGACCCGCCTGGTTGCTCTCGGAAATTTTGTGACAGTGGGGACATCATATGTACACTATTCCGTACGGAGCTGTACGTAGTGCACCCGTCTTGAGACCATTATTAGTGCCTTTCGTGCTGCGTGGGTAAGTTTAGTGCAATTGCCATTTCGGGAATTACATGCGGACAGGCTCAGGCGAAGAAGACCTGACAGCCGGCCTCTGCATACCTGGGCAGTCCTGACCGGCGTGAGCTGATTCACACTCTAAACAGCTCGCTTCCAGACTTGACTCGCTCGGATGTGCTTGTTGTTCCAGAAGACCTAGGGCGCGCATGAACAGCTGCCGGGTCGGACGGCTTGATCGGGGGGACGGATCGACAACGGCACGCAGGCAACATCAGACGAGTCTGCTCATGGCTAGGCGCTCGGCTTGCAAATCTTCGCAAAGGCACCCCTCCCAGTCCAAACTGGTTAAGCGTCGGAATGTATATGTACGGAATACGAAAGCACCGGGCTCGCTATTACCGTCGTCCGGGATCAGCCGTTAGCGCCACGCTCCTCGCCAGGGAGAATGGGCGAGGCAAGAAGCACGACGCTGCAATAATACCCACTAGATGCACGAGACGCCTCATCGCAGCTGAAAATCGGGGAGGATGGCCACACGGCATCAGCGGTAACGTCAGATGTACCTATAGCGGCATCGCTAACGTCCGGGATCATGACCCGCCCTCATGGCCCGCCAGATGTCATCGCCCTAAACCAGGCAAGTCAAGGCTCAGGCTTGTTCTGTAAGTCGCAGCCCAACAGAGACGCAGGCGAGTGGCCAATCCAGATGCTCAAACCTGTAATTAACCACCCCACGGATCTGGCGCCGGAGGGATGTTAATGCGGATAGTGTCGGTTGGTGCCCGCTACCAATCCGCGCCTCTCGCAGGATAC
This sequence comes from Madurella mycetomatis, assembly GCA_022530565.1. Taxonomy (NCBI): domain Eukaryota; kingdom Fungi; phylum Ascomycota; class Sordariomycetes; order Sordariales; genus Madurella; species Madurella mycetomatis. The sequence goes on along the minus strand of JAJTVB010000003.1, from coordinate 3,291,076 downwards.
AATGCTGCGTACCCAAGACGTTGATGCGCGGCCTACACGACAACCAAGCGTGACAATATGCGGTCAGTATGGTCTTGCAATAGTGCCCAATGAGATCAGTAAGCAGCCTGAGGGACGGTAATGAAGGGGGATGATGCAGCTGCCACGGATGCCTTCCGGTTTGACGCCACTTTGCCGTCGGCGAACTACCGCTAAGTGTCAGGTTACCTAAGGCGCCTTAGTAGCGTACTTGTACCAAAAGTTAAAGCGTGCGGGTACCTTTCGTGCGGGATTGGCGCCGGGGGCTGCTGGTTTCTGCGAGGCGCCCGAATACGTGCGCAGATTCTAAGCCAGCATTCAGGTATGGGGAAGACGTTGATCTGCAGGATGCTATGGCTGTTGTTGCGACAAATAAGCCGGTTGGAGCCTCCGGCCGAATTCTCCATTTTGGGCCAATCGCTGACCGACCTAGAATCCGGGGAGACTGCGCCGGCAGACGGTTAGGTGCATACCGTACGCACTGCCTGCTCGGCCGGCCTTGGGGTACACTCATCTCAACTGAAGATAGCTGCGGCCGAAGACGGGATGTGCCTGCCGGACGGAAGAAGAGGGCGGGGTTGTCTTAGTGTCAACTGCAGAGGCAGCCAAAGTTCTGGGTGGCCGCGGGAGTGCTGCTGCTCTGGATTTTCAAAACCGAGGGCGGGCATTTGACCTAGACTTCACGGTTGAAGGATAAGATACCTTGTGTACCTGATTTACGTGATAGTTGGGTACTGTACGTAGTTAATAGTTATAGTTGGATCGTGGCGTTCTTCGGTGGTTGTCGAGCAGTCTTACACTAGTTACCTGGTACTTAGGCCTAAAGGGTGTCACTGAGAAACCCTGTCGCGGATCTTCAAGCTGCATGTAACGTACCATGTACTGAATATACGTACTGTAGGTTACCGAGTTCAGGAACTGCCTGTTCCCCGTCAGGGGCACTCTGGGCTTGCTGGCATGCCCAACAAGCCTGGGGGTTTCCTTCCATTTTTGGGCATAGCCAGTGTTCTTTCCGTTCACAGTTGATCTGAGCTTAGAGATCAATAATTGCTAGAGGAAAGCGCCGTTGATCATAGATTTAGTCCTTAGCAAAACTTGGTTGAAAAATGCATGCAGGATTGGCCTGTGAATAACTTGAAGCACCCCGCGCTCCAAAGTGAAAGGGTGAGGTGCTCATGCAATGTAGCATTTAATTATTTTTATTTTATTTTATTTTTATTTTTTTTTTCTTCGTTGCTGTTCTTCCGAGACGTCGGCAACGCCTATAGGCCTTTTGCACTCCTTGCGAAGAGCTAATGCGTTGCTATTCTCCGCCTTACTCTCGCTTGTGCTCGCAGCTTCAGACCTGCGATGACACTAATTTGTCGCAGTGCCGCGCCCCTCCGTTGGCTTGGCCTTCCACGCTGGGCTTCACACCCTGATTGCCGAGTACCTAGTGTACTTTAGTGTATCGGCGGCCATCTTCGCGGATCAAGATCATCAAGCCGGCGCCACCTCCCATCATCTCGGCGACATTCGGACATAGATAGCATGTTGGCGCTGGTGAACACCCCGCCGTGGTGCATCCGTCCTGGCTGCTGGTGCCGCTGCCCGGGCCCTGATACTGACACGACACAGGACACGGACATCTCGGCGGACGTGCGAGATAAAATTGTGCTGGACCTGGCTTACACCATCTCCCTGCACACGAAACGGTCCCGCGTCGCTGCCCAGCACCCAATAGATGAACGCCAGTCTCCAGAGCTCTCTGCATGGCCTGGGCTGCCCCCAGCAGGTCCCGCTCTCTGCGACGGCACTGGTTCACTCACACACCCAACTGTCGGTCATTAACCACAATGGTAGGAGAGGCGTCCCAAGCCTCGACTCCATTCCCTTTTCCCTTTAGCTGTGGGGACAAGCTTGACTGGCCTGACCCCAGGTGTCGTGGAGTCTGTGCTCTGTCCCTGGCACAATCCGCTTTGGATGCACTTGGAGAAGGCGACTGAGGGGTGGTTGACCGGGGCCCCTGGTTGGCATTGTGGCCTACCCTTCGATTTGCAGCCATCCATGGCCACACCTGCCCAGGGTGCCCTGACCTACGGCTATCCTTGCTCCATCCGGGCCCCATCCCCAATTGCGCCGTTGTCTTTAAGTCGCACAAAAACCACCAAGTGCCACTGACACCAAATCTCTTCTTCGAGCCTCGACAGACTGCCTCGCTTGCCTAGCCATGAAAACTCGGTAGAGCGTCCGAATATCGAAATAGACGGAAAACCGCCCTCGTCAGCTACCAAAGCTTTAGGCTGCTGCTCTGCTCTGCCCACAGCATCCCCCAATGTACCGCGGCTGAGTGTTGTGAACGGGACGAGACCGCAGCTCTCCGGTAGCTTCACCATCACACGAACACAGCTACATGCCGTGGCACCTGCTAGGGCGCCGAGATCACTAAGCAGTGATCGCATTGCAGCATCTCCTCTGACCTAGTGTCGTGTACTGCGGCCCGACTCCTCCTCCTCCTCCTCTACCAACTGGCTGACCCTATCCGGCCGCGACTGGGTGGTGCAGAGCAACGCATTTAAGCCACTGCAGGAGTATTTCGATAACGCCTCGCCTTCACAGTATAGGAAGACCCCCACTGACCGCCCCGCTCGAGCTTCCACTTTACTCGTATGAGGTGCCCCTTTTTCGCCCTACGGTTCCCTCGACAGGAGAAGAGTCAGCTTCTCATCAGCGTGGCCAGAAGCGGCAGCATATAGGTTTATTGTCGAACAAGCCAGCATTATCGCCCCGCCCGCCGCATCGGGTGATGTCGGCCGTCGTTCCCGCGCCTGGGGTACGGTCTGGAAGCTTGTCTCCCTTGGTGGAGACCTCGTTGAGACCGCCTTGTTGAGTGGGGCCCTGCTGGCGCTGTCCGGGAGACGATCGAGGCATCCGGTCCCATCACCGGCTCGAGCGACACGTCCCCCATGCGGGTTCTCGGCCATCGAGACGACGATTCCTGGACGTCTTTCGGCCAACGCCGAGGCATATCAGACCCGACTCGCTTCTGCCTCGACTTGACACGGACAAGAGCAGACTCCGGGGGTGCTGCTCGTCTGGGGAGCTATCCGTCTCCGCCCATGTCGGGATCTCCACCGCTCCCCCCTAGAACCAGCCAGGAGGTTGCCGAACGGACTCGGGGGACGTATCACGCTACTACACAGGATGTGTACCGCGGCATCCCGGCGACGCAGAGCGAGGAGAGGACGCAGGCGGGAGCTGCAGGCCTCTCCCGCCTCCTCCTTTCCGCTACGCCGGAGCAGACCCTATACACTCTCCCCCGTCTCGAAGGATCGGCAACAAGGCCGCTACACTACCCGCAGCCGCTCAGTCAGGCCGCCGCACAGCCAGCGCCGTACCTGCCGGTTCCTGGATCTGGCGCTCCCTCAAGTCAGCCCGGGCCACTGCCCGCTCCACAAAGCTATGCTACACCACATCATCCGCTACAGGAGCCCCTCCCTAGTACGCCACTCAGACCGCAAAGGAAGAGCAAGGCACATGTAGCATCAGCATGCGTGCCTTGTAAGAAAGCTCATCTTAGGTTCGCCTGACCAACCCAAATCTTTTCTATGACCCACGAAGAAAGCCGTGCTAACGACTGATAGGTGTGACGGTACGTACCCCAGTCCATTTCTCTTCAAATATAAAACAGAGCGGGAAACCAGGCTGCAGCAAGCGGCACTGACGCTGGGGGCGCCGCGGCTAGGATCTGTGGAATTAATTGACATCTTATTGTCAAGCAATTCCGGGGACGTTTAGGCGCGGCATTCAACGGCGCCAAGCACCAAAGTGTGATGCGATAAAGCCGCAGAGCAATTTGGCCTTGGCCGAGATGCTCAAGTTGAGACGGCTTATTGGCCTACTATTATTGGGCCTGGGCCACTTAGCCATCAGGCTGCAGGAACAGGTGGAGGTTCCCAAGCGGGTTCCATATCTTTTCCGTGCTTTGGGCCGGACTGCACGGGCTGCTGGACCTGGGTTGATGTTCTCCACGTGTGGGAATTTTAACGCCAGCCAGGCCGGCTCGCTTCTGCGAGGCGGGTGTCTGATCCTGCGGCAAGCCGGCCCGCTGCCCTTGAGGTGTGGTGGGATTCCCGCAGATCAACGGTTCGGACACTTGTATTCGCCCCTGTATTTTAGCCATTTTGGCGCATCAACACGCAGCGGCCAAGGGGCATGAAGGCCACCGATCTTCGTGCCTGTTCACTGAACATGGGAAAGTTGGGCGTGGACTGACATTGGCGTCGTCAGAGAGGAGGGTGTTAGATGGGAAATTATGGCTGCAAGTGGCGGTTACCACTCGCGACGGAGTGGTGCTTCCAGGAGATCGAGTGATCCTTGCACCGTCTTGCGACTGCACCCAAAGACAAATGGCTCCTCTCGCGGCTGACTTGCTGACTTGCTGACTTGTTGACAGAGCAGCGTCCCTGTTCGAGGTGTAAGAGTACCAACAAGGAGCAGGCGTGCGTTGATGTACAGCACAAGAAACGCGGAAGACCCCGATTACGAGATGACAGCCAGCCGAAATATGATACCTCAAGATTTGGAAGCGCCACGGACGCCATGCGGAGGCCGCTGCCGTCGGCATATGGTCCCGGACCATCGCTGGGTATGGTTTACGATGATAATCTTCGACGTACTCAGTCGTATCGCGTGCTGAAATCTCAGCCAGCCGAGTCGATCGCGCCGAGGTTTCCTGAGCGCGGTTCGCCATCCGACGCAAACATCTACCCGCCGCCCTTGTCGATGACCGCCGCGAGAGCTTCTGAGGAGCCGGTCGCGTTCCTGACGATGAGCCTCGAATTTTCAAAAGCATCGATGTCGTTCCTGAACGCAATCAGGCGGGCCTCAGTAACGGGCCTGAAACTTGCGGATGTGCTCGCGGCCGAGGATCAGGCCAAGGCTGCGAGAGTCGAACGCCAAGCGCATGAGGAGCAAGCCAGAACAGACCCGAAATACCTACCACCCGTGTTTAGTAGTGGGCGCGGCGAGACGGTGATGCAAAGTCTTGGCTTCACTCCAGAAGAGGTGTTGAGGTACTCTCTTCCCTGGCTGGACACTTTCAACTTCGTGGGCGATGATGGGCAGAGGCATTTGATCCATGTCCGTGCAGGGCTGGCCAAAGAGAACTCGATATACTTTGTGGTGCTCCTGTTGAATCGGGGATCTCAGCCGTTGTATCCGACGCCATCACCGAGCATAAGGGATCCGGCGTACTCGTATGAGGCTCCGCTGCAGCATTATTCACAGCCAACACCGCTTTCGGCGACGTTTGACCCCAGACAATCTAGGCTGGGAGATGTCGGGTACGAATCCCGGCAGCCTCTGACGCTCGGTGCGCCGCCGCACATGTCGGCAGGGCGGAGTCCCGGTCTTCCAACGTACGCAACATCGCCCAGCAGGCCCGAATACTCCGTTTCCCCCAGCCCATACCAGACACCTAGGAGCGAGGCGCATCCAGCCAGTCATCCCCCAGTTCAGACGGCGGAATACCAATTATTGCCACTGCCTCGAATAAGAAGCCCACCCGCGGGCACGGCCCTGCCGCGGTATCAAGCTCGGGAAGAGCGGTCTCGCGTAGATATTGGCGGTCTTCTTGAACGACCAGCTCCGGCCAAAGATTCGCAGCAGGAATAACCCTCAGGGAGAGTTTGGCCAACGGTATTAGAGGAGCTATTTCTCTCCAAACCTTTTTTTTTTTCGTTTAAAGAGTGTTTTCCGAGGCATGAGGCGGGATAAAGGCCCAGGTGCACATGAGTGAGGTCGCTTTCTTCCCCCCTTTTTTTTTTTTTTTTTTTTTTTTCCCTCGTTCTTCCCTCCGGTCAACAACGCCTCGGACTATCCATGGTTCGGGTTCGCATTTCGAATTGATACCACCACTGTATATCTTGCACATGTTTCTTTGCGTTCTGCGCATTTGGCGAGCAATCATGTATCGATAGGTGACGAGGAAGCATTCCTATCCTTTTCTCCCCACCTTCTTGGCGTTGGTCCGGTTAGGTTTTCGTCAAGGTCGTCTGGCAACCCCGTTGGCGGTTTCGTGTCTGGAGTAATCGCCCATCGCCCTTTTCGCCCCTTTCGTCCTTTTTCCTCATACTCCTTTTAATTGGATCAGGCCATACCGGGCCGCGTGGGAGAACTTTTCGCTTTCATCGATTCCTGGCGGGGAAGGAAAGGGGGAAGAGAGGGGCTTTCGGCTTCTTTATGCGTCATGTTAGGCGGTCAGGGTAGTGGAAAGTCGGGAGACACGCGGCGTAACAAGGGTTGGATCCAGTGTGGAATATCAGGAATATTTATCTTTGACCGCCTCAACTCTCGTGCCTCGATTCTGGCGGTGGTTATTGTTGCGAGGTTGGTTTCGACTCACTGTCCCGATCGTCCATAGTGGGACATTTCTGTCACCAGAATGCCGTCGTTGTTCTCTTCGTACTGACATGTCCAGGTGGCTGGTCACTTTTGGCGGCGGGGCCGTTTGTTAGTTTTGCTTTTGCAGCCAGCTGCTTCGGTTGTTTCGGTTGTATCGCCCCCCCCCCCCCCCCCCCCCCCTTGTATGCGACCAACACGCAAGACCAGCGGCCAAGCCCGGAGCGGTCTGCGATATGATCACACAGCAGCAAGAGACTGCTCAGTCACGTACCGTCCATGACCGAGATGGGTTGTATGCTTCCTGCACTGTGACGGAACGGCCCGGGTTGTGCACCTTTCCCCAGGCCTGGCTGGTTAGATGGGCGGGAGGGGAATGAGTGGAGAGGCACCCGAGAAGGAAAGGAATTCGCGTCGATTTAAAGTTGTCCGGGGTCCTCAGCCCTTGACCAACCGCATTCTGCGGGTGCCGTCTGGAGTGAGATCGGTTCCGACGGGTCACTCCTACCCGGGGAAGCTTGATCCCAAGCACTAAATGCAGGCCGGGTATTGGCGGGGAAATGTGGGAGGTGGGAAAGATGTCGCCCAAATTAGGTCACTTAGATGATGGGTCAAGCCTGTAGTCGGATTTCGTCACGTTCTAGCACATTATAGATACGCCAGCCAAGTGGCACGTCAGCAAAGACGAAGAGAGCAGGAAAAACAGGAAAAGCAGTGTATTAGATTGGGGAGGCACGATAATAGCATCCCTCCAGCCCATTTGCCGGACTGTCACGGTGGCCAGCCATGCCTGCTTTAGTCGTACCTTGCGGACGTGATCATCATCCGGTTTCCGAAACCTGGATCGGGTTCTCGGTCTCGTCCCAATGGGGGTGATCCGCGTAACATCGTCGGGCTTAGGAGCGCCCGACACGTCGAGTGACGCCCGGATCTGCTGGCTCTTCATCTACTTGTCCGATGAGCGGGCTCGAATGTGCAACCCATGGCAGCGCAGCCCTCATGAGATTTTGATCGAGATTGGTGCGGCGAGCTATGACTACACGTGTCGCGGCAGAAATGGTCAATATTGAGATTGCCAGACCAGCAGCTCTAAAAAGAGAGGTTTATCTTGTTGATTGACTCTTTCTCTTTTTTTTAAAATTCTCTCTTTTTTTTCCCTTTCATCTCTCTCTTCTCTTTGCTTTCATTTTAATTTTACTCTTGCCCGTGCATGTGTGTGTAGGCCGTGTACTAGCGCTTTCCACTTTGCCAAATGACGGGCTGGATGTCCCATCCATGCAACTCCAAGATGTTATCGGAGATTTTGTCAGCTACCGACAGATTGGCGCCACGGGATCGGCAAGGTAATCGTTTAAATGCTTCCCAATTCCCCGCGCTCGGAACTTTTATTTGAGACGGTGCCGCCCGCCCTCCTGCAATGGGATACGACATTCCCCAGTACTCCCAAGTATTGTCGCGCCAATCACAAAGTAGCCCGAAACCAAAGGTGAAGAATCAAACGGTCCGTCTGCTAACTAACGAACACGCTGCTGTATAAATCTATAGATTTGTGTGTACCCTTCCCGGAAACATTGCGGGTACAGAAAATGCTGATGGGTATACCCCGTCGGTACTTGCGCGCGGTCTTCTAATCTGCGGTCCTCCTGTCAATCTAATGTTTATAACGTATGCGAGTCCCAAAATTCCCCTTACCAGGCCCCATAATCCCCGGAAACATGTGCGATTCTCCACACAGGAGGGAAGGGCCCTGCTCCAGGATCGAAAACAACCCTAACGTAGCGTTATGGGTCATGACTACCAATCATCTAACCTGTTTCATCATCGCTGGGAGTTGCCGGCTCGACCGGCCGTGGCCGCCCAACATTTCTGACTGGGAGAGTGCTTCTCGTGGCCAGGGCGACCGGCTGACTAACGGAGCCGGTAACGGGAGCGTCATGAGGGCCAGGAGCGGGAGGTGCATTAGAAGCTGCTGACGTAGTCGAACATGTCGATGTCGCCGTGGGGGACGAGCACCTGTTATGGGATGCGGCCATCCGAGCCAACTCCTCGCTGAGCCTGTCTCTCTTCGCAACAGGTTCATCTGCGGCCTCGCCATCATGCGGCCGCTTTACACCATGGAGAACATCGTTGACGGCATCGCTCCTCAACCCAGTGACAGCAATGAGGTCCCTCAGTACGTCCTCTACGGGCGCCCTGTCGCTCTGGCCCGGCTGGGATGACGACTGGGATGGTGGTTGTGATGATAAGAAGGACGATAGAGAGTTTGCTGTCGCTCGTCGCGCCAGTGACGGCTCGGGTGTTCGCGAGGGCGAGCGGTGCCTCGAAGGGGAAAGGGACGGAACCCCCGTGCTTCGTCCCCTAGCGGAAGTGGTCAGAGAGATGTGGTTACATACCGGTAACACTGGTCTACCTACCGATTGCTAGAGGCATCTAGGTTGACCTGGACGGATGAATTTGCTTCACTGGCAGCTGCGTCCGGGCTCGAGACAGGGGGTATACCCTTGGGTAACTGGTTCGCCATGTTTCTTTGTCGGTCCGGTCAGGGTCCGAGTCGACTTCAGGGCTACACGTGGTCGACAACAAGTGATTTCCAAATAACCGAGCCTGTCATATTTAACAAGAGCTTATGAGAATCAAAGTCCACCCCATATTCGAAGCAAAGCGCGAGAGAAAGCTGCTCTCTCCCGAAACTTATATGGCCGCCTCACTTGACAGCCCTGTGGTAAGCCCGGGGCGCGACGGGGCTGCAGGATGAAGCTTGGCCTGCGGGAGCATGCGAGCAAGTGCGGGAGCGGCGTTACAGTGGCTGCATGGATGCAGAACTCTTATCACATTCGGATCTCAACCCCAGCACCACCACCTGATTGACCGACCGAAACTGCAGAGCCCAGCGGTTGGCAGGGTTGCGCACTTGCATATCGAGAAAACGGCAAGATGGTCACTCTGCCCTTGCACTTGTAAAAAGCACCAAGAAACCCGCGGCTAGCAGAGCAAGTCCTAGACGGGGATCCGGGCATTCTAGGCCGGGAAATGGGCGCCTGGAGCTGGAGACCTCCAAGCTCCGTCGCATGTCACACAGTAGTTGGGTTGAGCGGTGAGGGAGTGAGAATGGTCAGGATGTTGCGGCGGGCATGTTGTGGCTCAGCGATCGACCTGAGGTTTATCTTTATCATCCAGGCTGTTTGTGCCGTGCGAGATTTGCCTCCAACCTTTGCAGTTTCCGAGGCCGTGGCTCTGCTGTTGGGAATGACCCCGGCTTTGTTTACGAAAATGACGTGGCCGCAACCGGCTAGAGTTTCAGGAAGAGCAATCTCATCAGCTAGAACTCAGAAGTGCGAGTTTGAAGGAACGGCGAAACAAGAAACGGATGCAGCACTGTACTGTACGAGAGGCCGGGTTGCCTCAAGCTAGGCAGCTGTCAGGCGACGCTAGTCCGCATGAGGACTAGAGAGCCGGCCGACAAGCTTATCCTTGTGCCTAGGGCTGAGTGGGGTGTTGGTAGAGCATGGACCATCTCGGAGCAGACAGGTTGGAAAATCCGAAAAGTTGTGGCAACCGCGGCTCACCCTTAGGGAAGTCACAATCCCGTGAATAAATGGATGCCTGACTCGACTTGGCGGCCGAGTGTGATTTCCTTGCCCCGGGACAGCTGAAATGACCCCGCGTTAGCCCGCAGAGACAGTGGCGCGGTCAGAGAACCTCCCATGTTATTCCCGGTTGCGTCTCTCATTTTCTCGGTGAGAGGAACACAATGAGTGACGCAATGGACGTCGACCGTGACGGGCCCCGCGGTGCCAAACGCAAAGCGGATGCCCTCGAAGACACAGCCACTCCCGGCCGTATCAAGGTAAAGTGGCGAATTTTTTTTTACCTGCCATGGTGTTGCTAACCGAGACGTATCCTAGGCCCTCGACCAAGATGTTGTCAACAAGATCGCGGCAGGCGAGATCATTGTGGCCCCAGTCCACGCGCTGAAGGAGCTGATTGAGAATGCGGTGGACGCAGGATCCACATCCCTTGAGGTTCTGGTCAAAGATGGGGGCCTGAAGCTGTTGCAGATCACGGATAATGGCTGCGGTATCGATGTGCGTCAACCCCCCTCCCCTTGCTCCCCTCCTACCGGCAGCCAACGCGCTTCAGGTCGCTCACCGAGAAACCAGAAGGAGGATTTGCCCATATTGTGCGAGCGCTTCACCACGTCAAAACTGCAAAAATTCGAGGACCTCCAGACCATCGCCACTTACGGCTTTCGGGGAGAAGCCCTGGCCAGCATCAGCCACATTGCCCATCTCACCGTGACCACCAAGACCCGCGAGTCTAATTGCGCCTGGCGTGCCTACTATGACGGCGGGAAGCTGGTGCCGGCCAAGCCCGGCCAGTCGCCTGACCCCAAGCCAGTTGCCGGTCGACAAGGCACCCAGATCACTGTCGAGGACCTCTTCTACAATGTCCCCACACGCCGGCGAGCTTTCCGGTCACCGTCAGACGAGTACAACAAAATCATTGACATGGTCGGCCGCTATGCCATCCACTGCTCCAATGTGGCCTTCTCTTGCAAGAAGCACGGCGAGTCGTCAACGAGCATTGCCGTCCAAGCAAACGCCTCGTGTCTCGACAGGATCCGGCAGATTTATGGGGGCAGTGTCGCCAACGAGCTCACCGAATTTTCCACGTCCGATGACCGGTGGAGCTTCAGGGCCAAGGGACTAGCTACTAACGCCAACTATAGTACCAAGAAGACGACTGTTTTACTCTTCATCAATAACCGATGTGTCGAGTCGTCCAACATACGGAAAGCCATCGAGCAGACATACTCGGTCTTTCTCCCCAAAAACGGTCACCCTTTTGTGTACTTGAGCCTCGAGATCGATCCGCGCAGGGTAGATGTCAACGTGCATCCCACCAAACGAGAAGTTAACTTTTTGAACGAGGATGAAATCATCCAAGCCATATGCGAGCACATCCGCTCGGAACTGGCGGCGGTAGATGCCAGCCGGACGTTTGTAACTCAGACTCTCCTACCTGGCAGCACTCGGCCAGCTCCAGGCGCTCATCAGTCGGCAGCCACCGCCGCCCCTTCCAACGTGGGTGCCGGTACCGGTGCCGCTCGCAAGACGTCGGTCCGGCCAAACGAGAATAACCTCGTTCGGACTGACACTAATCTGCGCAAGATCACTAGCATGCTCCCTCATGCATCAGCTGCCGCCCGGAGCGGCGCGGTATCAGATTCCCCAGCGGCCCACAGTGCCGACACTGAGGTGATCGAATACGAAACGGTCGACAATGAAGCGACTGCTTGTCACCTCATTAGCGTGCGTGAGCTGCGTGCCGCAGTGCGCGAGGACATGCACCATGAGCTAACAGATATCTTTGCCAATCATACCTTTGTCGGCCTGGTAGACGAGCGCCGTCGTCTTGCAGCCATCCAAGGAGGCGTTAAGCTATACGTGGTCGACTATGGCCGCGTGTGCTATGAATACTTTTACCAGCTGGGCCTGACCGACTTCGGCAATTTTGGCGTTATCCGTTTTAGCCCCCCGCTGGACCTAAAGGAGTTGCTCACGATGGCTGCTGAGCAGGAAAAGCGTGCTGCCGCTGGGGACAGTGAGCAAGACGACGATTTCGATGCCAACGAAATCGTCGACCTAGTCGCGGACCAGCTGATCGAGCGCCGCGAGATGCTACTTGAGTACTTCTCTCTAGAGATCTCGCCCACCGGCGAGCTGCTCAGCATCCCGCTGTTGGTAAAGGGGTACACCCCGGCCATTGTGAAGCTGCCGCGCTTTCTTCTACAGCTTGGCCCACATGTGAACTGGACCGAAGAGAAGGCATGCTTTGAGAGCTTTCTCAAGGAACTCGCCGCTTTTTATGTCCCTGAACAGTTGCCTACCACACCTGGCACTGCGGAAGGCCCTGATGCCGAGGATGAAATAGACGTTGATGACGAGATCAAGACTCGCCGGAGCCATGTACGCTGGGCGGTCGAGCACGTTCTCTTTCCTGCGTTCAAGTCTAGGCTTGTGGCCACCAAGTCACTGATGCAGGGCGGTATCCTGGAAGTTGCGAACCTCAAGGGTTTGTATCGCGTGTTTGAGCGGTGCTAGGTGTTGGTGGGATTATAGCTCTGCATGGGCCAAAAGGTTGTATGGTGATAGACTGGGAATGAGTATCCCGACTGTAAGGGTAGATGTAAGTAGGTATATATCCGCGCTGATCTTGCTTGCCGGCCCCGGCTAGAAGAAAGTTCTGTATGTACCATATATAGTAGTGAGTAATGTCGCTTTTTCGGGGTACTAGTTCTTTGCTCGTCTTGCGCAAGCAATATGGCCGCGTCACTACGTGTACAGAGGCTTTGCCCCTAATTATTAGTATAAACTACATGTCCTAGCCGACCCCGGAATCACACTGCCTAAAAGAGCACAATATCACTCACTGAATACCCCATGCCGGGGCTCTTGTATGTTCCCAGTCAACCGCATTGCGCTTTACTTCCCACCTGTCCGCCTGTCCATGTACCCTTTTCACATACATAACAGATAAAGAAATCGTCATCAGTTTAAACCGGCCTGATCCGCCTCGACTCAACCCGACTCAACTCAACTCAGCTCGATCAACTCAGAACCGTTGCAAAGACGACACAACCGTCACTACGACACCCGACAGCCCCAGCCCGAGCCACAGCCTCTCCTCCTCTCCACCTCTACCAACAAACCGTTACGCAGGCTCTAGCATACCTAGCCCGTGCCCAACCTGATCCTCTCCCTTTACCATTCCTTAATCCATGCGCGCCCAAGTGCAGGCCAGGTAATTCGCAGCAGGCAAAATAAAAAGTAGTAGGGATGCGTCCAGCATTTTTTGTTGAACGAACCCGCTACCCATAGCAGGAACCCTTGACTCCCTCGTTTCCCGCCGTTCCGTTCCCCTTCCCACCAGAGGCATAAAAGGAAAGAGACCCTTGCAATATAGACCCGTGCACACTCATAGACGGATAGAGAGATCAGAAATCGGCCCTTTGAAAAGGAGAGATGTAGACGGAAAAAGGGAGGGAAAAGGTAAAAAAAAAAAAAAAAAATCAAATGAAAAAAATCAAGGCCCACGATAACCGGGCGGCAACATTCCCCTTCTATCCATCCTTTCCAACCCGGCGCCCATGCGCTCCAGCCGCTCAAACGGGCTCGGCAACCCAAGCCCACCGAATCCCATTCCATTCGGCGGACCGCCGTCCGGCCCACCAGGGCCCCCCGGGGGCGGAGGACCCTGGAAGCCGCCTCCCATTCCCGGATGCGGGCCGGGCGGGGGTGGCATGAGCCCCGGCGGGGGCGGGCCCCCAAAGAATCCCGGGGGCGGCTGCATCGATCGGGGCCCCGGGCCGCCGCCAGGCGGAGGAGGCGGGCCGACCATGCCATCCTGGGGGGGTCCACCGCCGGCATGGGAAGGCGGGCCCGGGGGGAAGTTACCCGGTCCTGGCCCGCCGTGGCCGTGAGGGGGAGGGGGAAAGTTGGGTGGGTACATGCCCGGTATGGGAATGTTGCGGGGCCCGTTGTTATTCAAAAGTCCCGGGGGTGGGATCATGGGCCGCTGGGGCGGCTGCATCTGGGCTGCGGCGGCGGCTGCGGCGGCGGCAGCAGCAGCAGCAGCTCCGCCCATGTGGAACGGGTGCATCTGGTGGTCTAGGCCTGGCGGGGGCGGGGGTCGTTGCAGGATCTGCGTCGGCTGAGGAGGCGCACGGGCGTCGACGTCTGCCGGGTGGAATTGATTGCCGCCGCTGTCATCGAGGAAGCCTGGTGGACCGCCGCCTTGGGCGCGAAGCTGCTGCTGGCGCTGCGAGTCCCTGCGCTCGCGCTGGTAGTCCTGCTCACGGTCGGGGATGTTGGCCAGCGACACTTGCTTGGTGGGCTGCGGCATCCGGACAAGGAGCTGCTCCGTGCGAGGCGGTTCGGGGGCATCACGATGGCTTTGCATGAGACGCATGAGGAATTCAGTGTTGCTGTTGACCGCGGCGGCGTTTTGCGCCGCGCGCGCGTTTGCTTGGTTGGGCAGGTGATGGCGCTGGGCGAGGAGGTCCTGTAACGCCTGCTCGGGCCGGCTGGCTGGGGGAGGCTGCACCGGCGGGCCTACGGGTCGGGGGGAGAGGATATCCTGGAGCGAATGCTGCGATGTGCGAACGCGCTGGTCGTCGCGCCTATCGTTGACGTATTGTTGGAATGGCTCCGGAGATGTAACGGCGCTCTTCTGTTGCAGCTCCTGGAAAGGTGATGACTCCGGGAACTTGTTGACGGCAGGCTGGGGGGAAATGGCTGATCTCTGTAGCTGCTGCAACAGGCGGGCAAACGCGACCTTCTCGGTCTCGCTCTGCTGGGAAGCTGCTGGGGCGTGATCGCCGGGCTGGGCTGCCGCCGCGGGCGTCGGAGGCTCAGTCTTTGCTCGATTATCTTCCTGGGGGGTCATCAAAGCCATGAATCTGGACGACTTCCCTCCCTTCGGTTTCGCCGCCTCCTTGGTCTCGGCGTTGGGGGTGGTGGCATCAAGACCAGAGCTTCCATAAGCGGCAAAGAACTTGTCCGGGCCCATCTCCACGGCAGGCGCTGAGACCACTTTCTGCTCGACCTCGGGGGTGGTATCGGCCGCAGTCTTGTCCAACGCCGCGTCCGACTTCTCCTCGGGCTTCGGCGCACCACCGCCCTTGGCCGCCTTCATGGCCTCCATGAACTTCTTGAAATCTTCCTCCGTATGGCCCTGGCCCTTCTCCTCCGCGGGCTCATCTAGCCATTCGGGATCGTTCTCCACGCGAGCATGGCGATCACGATCCCACCGCCTTTCGTAGTTTCTGTCATTCCGCTCGTGCCTGTCGCTTGGTCTGTCATCAGGGTCTCGGTCACGCCAGCTCTTAGCCTTTTCAATGCGCTCTCGCTGCGACATCGGCGCGTCATTGTTGCTTCCATTCGCATGATCCTTGAACCACGGCTCGGACTTGCCTCGCGCCAATCCGTTTCTGCGAGGCGCGTCAGCTTCGTCGCCGTCTTGGTCTCGTGAGCGATGATCCATCATATTACGGGCGCGACGGTCTCCGCCATCTCGATCATCCCGGTCCCGTAGCCGTCGGTCGTCCCGGCCGCCAAAACGGTCGTTACCGGCGCCGCCCATGCGCCCATGGAAGCGCTCAGCTCCTTCGTGACCAAAACTTTTGCGCGGCTTCACCGTGCTCCAGCCATCGCTGTCCTGGTCCTGGTCACCGCGCCGTCGGAACCCATTGTTGCGACCATCTCTTCCGTCCCTGCCGAATCTGTCCCCGGCATTGTCTGAATCGTTAGCACGGCCGCGGAAGTTGAAGCGATCGGCACGGTCCTGCCGCTCCGGGTCCTTGAAACCCTTGTCCGTGTCGCCAGCTCGGTTGTTGCGCATCGACATGGCGGATGCAAAACTCGTCCGCGGTGGGCCAAGGATGATATCATCCGGATCTGGTAGCGATTCGGTCAGCCGAGGCAAAGCATACATGGGCCAGGCGAGTCAGGCGTCAACCACCGGCGAGAGGAAGCGAGAGGATCATACTGGCTGTGTTTCTGGAGCCATTGCGGTCGAGCGTCGGACGGCGGTTGTCCTGGTTCAGGAGCAAGCTATCCCCACTTTTAAGGCGGTCGTTGGGCGTTTTGGGTTGGTTGCGGAACGTCTCCGGAGGTGGTCTAGGAGAGAACAGGTCAGGCATCGGTACGCCAGCGAGAGGAACAGCAAAGGCAGCTGTGCTCAACGAAAGATGACGTACCCCATCCACTCCTCGGCGGGAGGTAGACCAGGAGGCTTAACACATAGTGGCGACTGGCGCAGATGCAGCAGGAACTCTGCAGAGTATCGACCCGCCATAGTAGAGGTGTGCAACGACCATCAGCTTGTGGTCGTGAAGTCGCCGACGCCCGGTAAAGCGGCGGGATCTTTTGCAGGTGTCGAGCTAGCGGTGTCTCGACAGGCAGTCAGAGCCGGATGTGGCGGTGGAGCGGCGCGGACGGCGTCGGAATGGAGTCAATGGAGCCGGTCACCCAAGGGGAACGCAACGATGCAATGACGGTCAGAATCAAAGTTTGCAACGGGAAGCAGGTGAGGGACTGATGCAGCGATTATTCAAACGTATGGCTTTTTTTGGTTGTTATGTCGGTGAGTCGAAAGATGTGCGCGATTTGCAGGTTTATCGGTAGTAAGGCAGTGAGGTAGTGAAGTGGTGAGGTGTTGAGGAGTTTGCTGTCGATCGGTGATTTTGGGCTTTTGGGAGTCTTGTTTGCCGCCTGTGGCAGGTTGTCAATATTAAGACGGGTCCCCGGGGTTTTGAGAGCAGTGCCGCTAATCTCAAGCGATCGCTGGGGCAGGTGAGGTGGCGTGGGCGGCGCTAGTAGGGGGTTTTTTGGGCGACCAGGGTCAGGACACAGAGGCGGGCCCAAGCGCCACCAGCCTACTGGCTTCGATTCAGACTGCTTCCCGCCAATCACAACACTCTCTCGGTGTGAAATGGTGAACCGAAAGTCTTGGGATTGCTGGCAACTGACTGCTGGCACCAGAGCCAGCAAGCTTTGGGTTGATTACATTATCTACCGAGATAAGCGACGATTGCTTTATACCTAATTCTTCTTTTTACTTTTTTTTCCCCCTCCCCCCTTCACTGACAAGCTCATTATCCAGCGAAGTACGGCCAGAAAGGACTTTGCTCTGTTAAGACTTGCAGCCAAATGAGGACGCGGCCTAACATCAATTCTTCAACTATTTCCTGCTCTCTCACTAAAATGCATCCCAACCTATCCCGCATCTAATTCCCTAACGCCCCCCTACTCCAACCTCTAACCCTGTCCTGATCGCACGTTTCCCATATCCTCCTCCGTAGGCCTCGGTATGCCGCCCTCTCACTATCATCCATACACCCTCCCTCTCTTGCTTCCAGCCAGTTCAGAATCCCGAACCTTGTCGTTAGGGTAGTACTGCCCCCTTCAATACCCGTAGCGCGATACAGCAGCCTCAGCACCTGCATCCTGAGTGGCGACCTCAAATACGGATTGGCCGCCAGGGCAAGGATCCGCTCAAAGACGGGTCCCTTTGCCCGCTTCTTGTGGAACAGCTCAAGGTCGCTCGGCGTCCGCAGGCCATCGATGAGGTAACCTAGAAGCCAGCTGGTCTGCGTGTAATATGCATCCACAGCCATGGGCTCCTCCGACAGGATCTCGTCAACGAGTGGCAGTCTGTCTAGGCTCCAGACCGGTCCACGCAATAGAAAAGCGTTGGCCTTGGGATAGATGCTCGAAAGCGGGTCTCGTAGGACGTTGAGCACGTGGCAGGCAAATGCAGCTATTGGACTAGGGAGTGGCCTGCCCTTGATACCGTCCCTGGCTGTCTCGGCAAGCTCCGAGAGGAGTAGCCACACCTGCTCCTTCTCCTCGTGCTCTGATTCTTTGATCTTTGCGGCTACTTTCAGGATGTTGACGAGCGCCTCTTTTCTGATGCTGGCGTGCTCTGAGGTGAGCAAAGCAACGAGGGGCGCAGCGTAGCCCTCGTCAACAAGCTCGTCCGCAGTCTTCGACGACCACTTCACTAATGCCGAGTTGTCCGCTTCCAGGTTGTCTGGTAGGGAAAGCATTTCCTCCAAGGCTTCAGCATCCACGATGGTCTCCGTGTCCGCTCCTGATGGCCCAGCTCGGGGGTTCTTTGCTGTCCCCAGCCGCGTCTTCTTAGTTGGGGGCCAGGGGTTATGCTCAAACTGTAGCCCGTCCGGAACACCCGACTTGGCTAGCTTGCCTTTTCTATCATCAAGGTGTGTGAGCATCTTAGAGAATACCGCCCCGAGCAGCGGCCGACTTTCTCCTGCAGCCCCAAGGAAGCCCAAGAATTTGGGCAAAAAGCGGCCAAGGGCTTTAAGTACGTGTTGCTCCTCCGGCCTTGCCGCAACGAATGGTAACTGCTCCACCATGGCGATTGCAACAGGACTGACGACCGCTCCGGAAAGGTCCTGGTTTGTTGTTTCCCTCACCTCCTGCTTCATTTCCTGCATCTTTTCGACGTATTTAACCGGAGCATTTGCACACCGCGTCAAGCAGTTATCCAAAAATGACCAGACGTGGGCGACTGAATCAGGGTGTGATTGGCGTAGGGTCTGCAAAGCTTCAAGCAGCGCGAGTAAGCCGGGATGCCCGACACGCACCGGCACCAGTTGTTGCTCTGCAGCCACGAAGTTGAGGACCTCTCGTATTGTCTCTACTGCGACTCCATCGGGAGCGTCAACGCAGACCTTCAGTAGCATCGTAAAGGGAGAGAGCGATAGGCCCTCCGACGCTATAAACCAGCGCATGCCGGGTGAATACCCGGCAATCGCAAGCAGATTCTCCAGCTCCTTCAAACTCAGCGCAAAATCCCGAGGATCGCCCAACTCGCGCGCCGACAAGCGGCCGAGAGATGTTTCTAAGAAAGGGGAGACGTCAAACTTGGCTATGAGAGCGGCTTGGGGTAGCACTTCGTAGCACTTGCGCAACAGCCGGCTCGCCGCTTCGCGGTGCAAAAGATCAGCCTCGGGTATAGTTCGGTACGAGTTGATCATGTCTTTGATGCCAGGGCTCCGTTGGCAAAACTCGTCGACCAGTCTGCGAGCAGCCTCAGCCCAGATCGTACTGCTGGAGTGAGACGGGTCTTGGTGCATCCTGATCGTTGCATCAAGCTTCTCTATCGCGACCACCAGGATCCGCGTGGCGAAGAACGAAATCATGTTCGACTTGTGCGCCAGGCTTCGTGTTAGTGTCTTTTGGTTCAGGGGAAGCGGTAGGATATTGTCGATTACGATTGAGGTCGGCGGAGGGAGTTTAGGGAAACTAGATGCGCGGCAGAAAAAATCGGGGATGGGCAGGGCAACCGTGTTGAATAGGAAGGCGGCATATCCGATCCACGTTGCTGACAACTTCGGTTCAAAGGTGAAGGATTTGTTGTTGAGGAAATAATTGGCGACCAGCTCAGGGGCGACCTTGAAGATGGACGTGATGAGCTCGCTCTGCTGCACGCTTGACCATGGGCGAAGGTTTGGGAGGAAGTTAGACAGTGTGTAGTTTCGAACGGGAACCTCGTTCTTAAACTTGTTCATCCAGACGATGGATTCCAACCCCAAGTCGTCGAGCTCGGCGGCCGGGATGGCAACATTTGGATCGACTTCTCGCGGATAGAAGCCAGAGTCTTGTCTGAGCACGCCGCAGGCCGGATTAGTGCATGCGGTCATTAGGAATTCGTGGGCGAGGTCGGCGACGGAGGGCTCGCTCTCGGAGGGCGAGTCCAAGCGGTAGTGGTAGAGAGCCGAGAGCCGCACGAGAGTCGACGTATTCAGCAGGCTTGCCTTGGCCTCGCGAGGGAGTTTGTCGTCCAATAGAACATGATGGCGTACCACGGCTAAAACCTCCCTCACTAGGTAAGGCGGGTCCTGTTTGATATCTCGTGTAAGAGCGGCCACAATGTCCCTCTGGCAGAGCAACTCCTTCTTGGCCTCGGGGTGAAGAAACCTAAGGGCGTTGAGCAAGAAAAGAATGGCATTGGTGCGGGCAGAGGGCCGCTTGGCATCCTCCGCCTCATCTCCCATGTGGACAATGCCCATGTTCCGTGCCAGCGACTTCAGAGTCGAAGCCCTGGCCCGGAATAGGGGTCTCGCGATGGCGCCTCCGTCAAAGCTGATGGCCTCCTTCAACATGCGCAGAGTCGGGGAAATGATGAAGGCCTTGCCCTTATCGGCGGACAAATTCCGCGCAATCAGCTCCTGCTGGCGCTTCTGTAGCAGTGTCCTGCAGATACCCAGGCCGTAGCCAACCGTCTCGAGAGACTGGGAGAGCAGCTTCAGGAGCAGGGCGAGAACCACTGGGACGGCCGACATGATGTTATCGTTGTTGGTCTGGCCGGCGTGGCTCCATGTATGCATGATATCGGGAAGGTAAACGGGGTTCTCGTCGTCCTCGGCGGGCTTCGCGGACTGGAGATAGTCCTTGAGGATCCTGGTCCGGCCCGCATCTCCGGTTTCCGAGCTGAGCAATCCATCGAGGAAGAGCTTGAAGGACTGCAAGCCTGTGTTGTCAGAGTCAGCCTATGCTTGCCTCGGGGACAGCCCTTGGCCCTCGAAAGTCAGAACACACCATGTCGCGCCCGTGCCGGGTCTTGGGAAAAGGACAGCAGCTGCTGCAGTTGCCTTGGCGCGTGGACCTCCTCTGACGTTGGCGTTTCATGTGCCACCTTTTGCCTCTTCCGCGGCGCGCCAGGCCCATCCGGGCCGCGAGAGAACCGCTTCCCCATAGCGTACTTCACAATGGCCCTTGTTACGGGACGGTTCAAACTGCTCGATGAACCTGGCGAGAGTCCAGGAAATTGTCTGTTTTGCAGCGTTTTACCGCCTTCTAATCGCGGCCTAGTGGGGCGATAAGCTCTCCGACCCCGCCAAGTGCCTCGGAACGGTCGAGATCTCCCTTGGAGAGCTGTAAAGGCAGAGCCCTAACCCTGTTCTCGGTTCGAGTTAGCGCTCACAAAGTCCTGAAAGAATTTCTCGGGGGCTGGAAACATTGTCACCTACCAGGCAGGGTACTGTACACATCATCCTCGCGTCCTTAAAAGTTTTGCAATTGAGGCCCAGAAGGCCGATTCATCCAACGCAGATCCAGATGCATCTCCTACACCGAGGCACCCCCCCTCCCCCCCCCGGTACTGGTACAGTACCATACTCCTTTAGACCCGCGGCCTAATCCGGATCTGCTGCGGTGGACTTGGAGTCAGACCGCATTTACACTTTCGAGTTAGTCATTGACCTCACAGCGCTCCCTTATTACCTACATTAGCTCGTAAACGCAGCGGGGCATTTTTGCCCGGCTCCTTAAACTCCTCTGTATCCTATCTGTAGCTGTCAGTTGTTTATCCATATTCATTGCCGCCATTCAGCTCCGACCGGATCCCGGTTCCGCTCCGACGTCTCACCCGGCTCCGCTGTCGGCGGCACAAATACGGACCCACGGGAGTGTAATCCCGCCGCTTCCTTCCGGAATCAGCCCATTCCGCCGCAATGAAATCCAGCTCGGGAAGCGGACCGATTTCGGCAACGCCCAGGTCTCCAGCTGCGAGCGCCAATGGTGGTCGCCACCATGACATCCTCGCCTCATCCTTCCGCTCTGCCTCACCGCTAGCACAAGAAATGCTAGCGCGAGACTTGGCTGCTTGCTCCGACGAGGACGATGAAGTGCCGTACGACTCGGAAGCCTTGGAGGAAGCAGAGGATGAGGGCGAGGACTCCGCACCCGGCCCGACGCTGTACCGGCGGCCCAGCGGTATCGCTTTTGGTGCCACGAGGCCGGCGCTCGCTGGGCCAGGTGGGCTTGACGAGCCGCCCGTGCTCACCAGGGCTGAGCGGACACGCAGCCGCGATGCGGAGCGGTCGCTGTTGAGGGATAATCATATCCTCCCGCCTAAGCACCAGCGCCGTGCCCCCAAGACCGGCCTTGCCGGCCGGGTTGGGGCATTATATGAACGGCTGTTTAGTACCAAGGTGCAGCTGCCCAGCGGTGATGAAGAGGCCCCGGCTCCACGTATCGCGACCGTCCCTGATGAGACGGCGCCTCTGCTCGGGGATCGGCGTGCTTCCGGACAGCAGGGACATGAGCATCTCAACGAGCAGTGGGAGGCTGCTGTCGCGGCCGGCCAGATCCGGACGACGTGGCAGCGGGAGGCCAAGACCATTGCCGTCTACTCGCGGTCGCTGGTCGTCACCTTCTTGCTTCAGTACTCGCTCAACGTGACGTCTATCTTCGCCGTCGGCAGACTGGGCACGCTCGAGCTCGGGGCTGTCTCGCTGGCGACCATGACGGCGAACATCACCTGCTATGCGCCCGTCCAGGGCCTGGCAACGAGCCTTGATACGCTGTGCTCGCAGGCGTTTGGTTCCGGACACAAGCATCTGGTAGGGCTACAGTTGCAGAGGATGACCTACTTCTTGCTGTTGCTGCTGATCCCCGTGGCCGCCGTCTGGCTCAACGCGGAGCCGATTCTGGCCCTGATGATCGAAAAGGAGAGCGCTGCGCTTGCCGCGACGTATCTGCGCATTATCCTGCTAGGCGCTCCCGCCTACGCCTCGTTTGAAGGCGGAAAGAGGTTTGTCCAAGCGCAGGGCCTGTTCCATGCGACTACCTACGTGCTTTTGGTAGCGGCGCCGGCCAACATCCTATTGAATTGGCTGTTCGTTTGGAAGTTTGGATGGGGGTTCAAGGGGGCACCGCTGGCGGTTGCCATCACGCAGAACATGCTGCCTCTGCTCCTCTTCTTTTATGTCTGGAAGGTAGATGGCTCACAGGCTTGGGGCGGCTTCAGGAGAGCAGCGTTGCGGAACTGGGGCCCTATGATCAGGCTTGCTTTGCCCGGCATGATCATGGTGGTAGCAGAGTGGTTTGCCTTTGAAATTCTCACCCTAGCCTCCGGAAGGATAGGAGTTGCGACGTTAGCGGCGCAGAGCGTCCTGGTGACGGTGACATCCACCACGTTCCAGATCCCCTTCCCGCTGTCCATTGCTGGCTCGACGCGGGTTGCCAATCTCATTGGGGCCAAGCTGGTTGATGCCGCAAAGACGTCCGCCAAAGTGGTAGGTTTTCATAGTTGTTGGGCGTTTTGCCTCCTGGGCAGTGGCTGACAGTGGAAGCAGACCATCGCCGGCGGGGTAATCGTCGGCATGTTCAACGTGACTATGCTCGCTGTCTTCAGATACCACATACCGCTGCTGTTCACGCAGGATAGAGAGGTCATCGAGCTCGTGGCGCAAACGCTCCCCGTCTGCGCCGTTATGCAGCTGTTCGACGGTATGGCTGCCGTATCCCACGGGCTGCTGCGAGGCATCGGACGCCAGGAGTTTGGTGGCTATGCCAACCTTGTTTGCTATTATCTAGTGGCATTGCCCATTTCGTTTGGTCTCGCATTCGGCCTAGGGTGGGAGCTGACGGGCTTGTGGGTTGGCGTTACGTTTGGACTGTTGCTGTAAGTCTCCTCTGATTGGCCCCGAAGTAGGAGGTATGTTAACCCTTACAGGGTCTCGCTGGTCGAGTATTGGTTCACTTGGCGAGTTGATTGGCACCAAGCTGCCAAGGAAGCCGAGCACAGGAATGCTTCTGGATAAAATGCAGCAAGACTGTCTTATTATCTTGGGTGTCCTGTACAATACGTACCTCGCTGCGCACGAAAATATGGGCAACAAGCAGAGGTTCGGAGCAGGGAAGAATCGGAGACAGAACTATGAGGGGAAAACTGACAGATCTGTTAAAGCAGTTAAAAGGGGGGCCTATCGGGTATTAATATGACTACTGGTATCTTAGAAGGAACTTGTCTACCGCAAAATAGTTGGTCAGAAATACCTACGATTTTGGAGTTGGTTAGTGCTTGGTGGCTGTGGCGTATGGCTTTTTGGACCCCATTGTAACACCGTCTTCAGCCCTACCTCTCGGCGTAACAGACTATACCCAGTCCGGGGTGGCCAGTAGGCTCTTAATCAGGCGCCTGCCACCCGCGCTCCAATTGCTCTTAGCTTTAAATCGCCTCGTTCAGCCTTACATAGCCCCGACTTATCATGAACATACCTCCAAGCACCCACAAACCGAAGCAATTACAACACAGGCTGGGTTTCTATCATGACATCTACTGTCGAGTGCAAGGAGAGATCTGAACAAGCTTATTTAAAAGTCACCCAAACGGAAGCGGAGCAAGAAGTCGTCGAGTCCGACGGGAGATCTGAGCAAGCTTATATGGAAGTCGCGCAAAGGGAGGTGGATCAGGGGTCCGCGAATAATGAGTCCGACGGGTTCGCCTTTGTTGTCGAGTTCAATGAGAGCTCTGAGCAAGCTTATATAAAAGTCTCCCAAACTGGTACGGATCAAGAGTCTGCCACCAACGAGTCCGAACCCATCGGAGACCACGCTGGCAAAGAGGTGACTGGCAAACAGGAGGGTCGACGGGGAATACCCGTGATTCTAGGGATCAGCGCGCGCCCCTGGACATCCCTGGTCCACGTCGTTCCCCTAGGGATCACCGCCTTTATCGTCTATATAAATTTTGCTAGGTGGTATTGGTTCGGAGAAGACCACGATCTGGACTTGATACTGCTAGCTAGCACCATCAACAATACCCTCCAGTTTGTCGCTAAGGTGCACGAGCTTCTTGTCATCGCCTCACTCGGCGCCCTCACTATTAAGACATTTAAGCGTCGTCTTGTCGAGTCAAATCTTCCGCTTGGCTTGCTGACAGGCGCCTATCGGGTCGGCGACGTTCCCTATATCTTCAGTTCAACGTTTTGGTCCTCACTGTATTCGCCCGGCAAACTTCTGGCTCTATCTGTCGCCGTCAATACCATTGTTGCTACACTAGTTGGGCCAGCATCGGCCATCCTGCTGGTTCCCGAACTTGACTGGTTCCCGTTCCCTGACGCTTTCTCCAAGATTCAACCTCCTACCTTTTACAATAGATCCTTGGAGGAGACGTGGCTCCGCGTCGCCAGCGGATAAATCCTCAACCAGACTGGGGAACTCAGCGGCTGCGACAGCCTCGATGGTTGGTACGCTTACTGGTGCCCGGGCGCCGGCTTTCCTGAGTTGTAGAACTGGCTGTCTGGCTGGGAGAGCTCGTCGTTAGATACCACGCTGACATCCCAAGATCCTACTGGCGCCGTTAGGCGCCGCATCTTGAGCGAGCCATGGCGCGATACTCTCAGCTACGGCGTGCTCTTTGGCCGCAGCACTGCATCATGCGCAAGCACGGTATCAATGGCGTCTCTGGTGGCCATTGGCCGCCTACTAAACTCCATCAAGGAGAATGACAATGAGTGCAAGGTGTTCTCCACGACGCGGGATGCGAAGTTCAAGTTAATGACACTGGATATGTCGACGATATACCAGCCCCTTGTCCAAACCAGCTGTCTGCCATACAATCAGGAAGTTCTCGGGCAGTTTAACGGTGTTGTGGGATTCGACTACAGCCAGCCCAACTGCTTCGGCGATCCGGAGTGCGAAAAAATGCTCGAGCGACGGGGCCTTTGGTACCAATCTAGAACCTGGTAAGGGCTCCCTACCTCGGTTACCTATCATCGAGCAACACCCGAGTCGTCAAGGAGTGACGAATTGCGTGTGATTCGCAGGAACGCTTCGGATCCTGGGTATTTGGCCTCGTTCTATGCCCCAAGTGCGATGAAACTCACCCCCTGCTTGCCGTGGCAGAGTTTCCATACGTCAACGGAAGCGAGGCTGGCGTATGGGTGGTTACATGCTCGATAATAGCCCACTGGGTCCCAACCGTGCTCACGGTCTCGCCTAGTGAAAATGACTTCGTGGAAAGTAACATTACATTCGAAGCATTCCGCTTTGCCGACGTTGATCGCCCCGCTGTAGGGCCTGCGATCCGAATACAGGACGACTAGCTCCCGTTTCTAACCCTGGCAGCTCGGTCGAGGGCAACGAATACGTCATATTGTCCGCACGACACTTAGCCTAGACATTCTTCGGGTCTATTGTGGCCGATGCACTATCGCGAATCACGTCGTCAGGCGCCAACTACGCGGTACTCTCTCGCAACGACACAACAACCGTGATAACAGACATCGGATTGCAGCAAACCAACAACGTAGCGAATACCGTGTACGAGTGGTCGCGCGACGGAGACGCCGCGCCAAACATCACGGGCGTCCACAGGCTGGACGACTTCCATCAGCTCACCGTCTTTGACTTTGAGGTTGAGAAATACGGCTACGGCTCTGGCAAAGTCGGGTCGACTATGCGGTTTGCCTACAGCGTCATGTTCGTTTACTTTGCTATAGTTGACAGGTACCTCCTCCACATCATGGTGATTTCATTCCTCCGCCGTGAAAGACAGTTCCTACCGTCCGCGGTTGGGATGATGTGCAGGAGCTCATCGTATTGGCATGAAACTCGAAGCGAAGGCCCGAGCCGAGTAGATCTAGTGTGGGAGTGAAGCAGTGGTGGGTGGAGGTGGGCATCAGAGCTGATACCGCGAGGCGAGCACAGTTGACGAAGGGGGAGCTGGGGCTAGAGAAGTTAAGGCGTCGGGAGGTATATCACTGACATGAAGCTGCGAAGTGATAGAGGGATGGGCGAGATTCGAGCTGACATTCTTTTTAACACTGGCCCGCCATTAATTACAGTTCTCGTCCCTCTCATCTTGTTCCTCCGTGGCAGGAAGGAGGAGTTGGGCTAGGACGGCGGAGGTCCCAGCCAGCGGCCGAAACACCGAACCGTTGAACGAAAAAATTGGAGGGCCCGACAGTCTGGCAACCCGTGTGGGGTTCCCGCTTGTGCACTTACTACCGGTACCCTGCGTTAATATGGATGGCAGGCAGGGTTTCTCGCCACCCGAACCGTGCTTGGCCTGTGCTTGGCCCGTGCTCGGCAGCTCCAGATCGGAAATGAATAATCGGAATAAAATTGCAAGGGGACCCCCAAAGACCGACGCCTTATCTTTTGTTTGCCCCTCCCCCAACCCACCAAAAGGGGAACCGTTTTGTAGCCCGGATCCTCCCGTGCCCTCTTTTCGATACCGCGACTAAAGCGCTGCACCTACGACCACAATGTCTACCACGGCAACGGAAAGCCGCAGCACGCCGATCACGGCCGAGAACATCCTCCGCCTTTTCCCCGATATCGACACGAGCGGGGAAGCCCTGGAGGGCCACGACGAGGAGCAAATCCGCTTGATGGACGAGGTCTGTATCGTCACCGATGAGGACGACAAGCCGATCGGCACGGCTAGCAAAAAGCTATGTACGTCTTCTCGGTGTGTTCCCCGTCTGTTCTCACTGACAGAAACGCCGCACTGGTAGGCCACCTCATGACGAACATTGACAAAGGCCTCCTCCACCGAGCCTTTTCCGTCTTCCTGTTCAATGACAAAAACGAGTTGCTCCTGCAGCAGCGTGCCTCGGAGAAAATCACCTTTCCGGATATGTGGACAAACACATGCTGCTCGCACCCGTTGAACGTGTCGACCGAGACGGGTTCAAGCCTCCCCGACGCCATCCTCGGCGTCAAGCGGGCCGCCCAGCGGAAGCTTGAGCATGAGCTCGGCATCAAGGCGGAACAGGTGCCGTTGGATCAGTTCCGCTTCCTGACGCGCATCCACTACAAGGCCCCGAGCAACGGCCAGTGGGGCGAGCATGAGAGTGAGCGGCTGATGCATATCCCCCCCCACTATGCTGCGGAATGTGCTGATTTTGGCGTGACCAGTCGATTACATCCTTTTCATCAAGGCCAACGTCGATCTCGACATCAACAAGAACGAGGTGCAAGCCGTCCAATACGTGTCGGCCGACGGCCTGAAGAAGCAGTTTGAGGACCCGAGCCTCAAGTTCACCCCATGGTTCAAGCTTATCTGCGAGTCGATGTTGTTTGAGTGGTGGCAGCATCTCAATTCGGGCCTCGACAAGTACGAGAACGAGCAGCACATCCGGCGTATGCTGTAAGCCCGCGCTGCTCGATCCAACACTGCCATTAGCGCCGCGCGAATGCGGTCTTGAGGCGCGGGTTCTGCCATCATTAGTCAACAATTTTTTAATGCCTGAGATATCCGCTCTGCGCTGGCAAGTAGGACGCCGCGCAAAGAGCCCCTTGCTTCCTTTTTCAGCAGCCTGCATACACCGGTAGAGGCAATGGCCAGGGCACGTTCGCAAGATAGAGTGGGAATTTCACCAAGCTTCTGCACTTCTGATGGAGCCTGTGTCAGACCGAAGCATGCGATGTGACAAGCATCCGTGTTCACGCAGCGCAGCACTCGTCCGCCTCGCCATTTCTTATCATGACGCCACTATCTCCGAACTAGGGAAGGCCTGTCGACTAGGATATCACTGACACTATCACCTGATCGCCTTGCATAAACCCCATGCTCTCGGGCGCTCCGTGAATGGATCTGTCCCGTTGCACTGGCAACCATGACCACAGTCCGAGGCCAATGATTTCGAAGCGGACCTCTTGCTTGCAGCTGCGGTCCCTACATTACAAGCCCGCCCGGACCAAGAGCCCTTGTCCGCTTGGCGCCTGCGTTTGGTCGGGAACGCTGGCTTCCCGTATTCTGGTGCTGGCACCGGTTGGTAGCAACCGGGGCCGGCCGGTCTGTCCCCCCACCGCGGCGGGGACAGCACCGAGTACTGCCGCTTGGCCCAGCTCTTCCTGTTTTTGATTGTCCGCGAACAGCCGCTGCCAGCCAATCGATGCCGTGGCCCTCAGCCTTCGGTTCTCGCAGCATCCCTGTCCGGGAAGTTCCTGACCGAGACATGGACACGGCCTGCCCCCGTGGGCGGGGGCAATCATGGGAGTGGGCGCACTTGCATTACTGTACGCCCCATCGGGCCCATTCAGTCCAACCTATGCTGGAAATTGCTAGGCCCGATACTTGTCTACTTATTCCTCCTCGCCCACTCGCTGCTTCCGTCCTGCTCTGTTCCCGCAGACAGCAAACATCTCCGCCGAGACTTTGAGTATAGCACGTTCCATTAGACACTCCAACAGTCCCCCACCTAGGGGGTCATCTCTCCAAGGGCATATTTGCCTCCTGCCACCGGCACTTCACACCGTCCGCCCGTCCGCGTCCGAACTCGCCAACCAGTCGCCTGTCCCACCTACTTGCTTTCCTCTTCGTCGTGAGACGAGCCAGCTCTGTGTCGAGTGCCGACCTACTGTAGATTGCTCTCGCGCCACAACTCGCCTACGAAGGGCATCAACCAGGCAAGGCAACATTGATGTCTGCTGACCTCCGAACCGCCCTCAATTGTCTGCGCCATCCATCCAGGTTCATGCCCGTCTCGAGAACACAACTCTCGAGAGTCCATACGGGTGATAGTATACAAAATATATCAGACAAGTAAAGTGTGTGGACCCTCGCTCAAGGAGAAGCCGTGGTCTCTGACCGCCCATCGCAGCGGAAACGTCTGCCCAGCATGGCGTCAACCCGAAGCAGTACTGCCAGCACCATGACGGTGGTGTCGCTCAACCGGTCGCTTGTGCCACCCAAGTGGAAAGAAACTGTGCGTGTCGTCGGGATGTCAGAATGTAGGGAGGCGGCGCTCACACTGGCGCACGCCTTTGCTGCTGATGATTATGCCCAGTACCTCGTCGACTCCGGCGACATGCACGGTAGCAGCCCGACCTCGGCCGAGGAGAAGTGGAAGCTGCACGTCGACATCCTGACCTACACAGTGGCCTCGCACTGCATGAATGGGCTGGCCACGACCGTAGGGCCCGAGTGTGATAGCGTGGCACTTTGGTATGTGCATGTTACCCTGGACCTTTCCCGAAACGGAAACTGGACAAGACAAAAGTGGGCTGACGTCAAGTGAATATCTATCAGGGTGCCCCCCGGTAAACACCTGGACGGATGGTGGACTCAGATCCGAAGCGGTATGTGGAGACTCTACTTCCAGCTCTCGTCCGAGGGGAAGAAGCGCTACTTCCAGGAGATCCCGCCTCTGCTGCATGCCACCAAGGCAGCGGTCCTCGGCGAGAGGAACGATGATGCCTGGTATCTAGTCTACCTGGGCACCAAGCCCAACTCCCAGGGCCGCGGCTTTGCTTCGAGGCTGTTGAGGGATATGATGGCACGGGTATGTGTTTCGTATCTCCCCGCCCTTCTATTCCCACTACACAACGACAACAACAACAACAACAACAACAACAACCCCTCTTGTTTTCCTGGGAGCTCACTCGCTGACAATGTATTGGCGACAGGCTGATGCGGAGGGCCGGCCCATGTATCTCGAGTCGAGCTCGCAGGCCAACGTTGCCTACTATGAAAAGTTTGGTTTCGAGGTCAAGCGAGACGTCTTCCTCGAGCGCGGACCGGCCCCGGTTCGTCTGTCGATCATGGTTCGTGAGCCCCACGCACCCGGTCGCAAGGTTGCTTATCCCAGCCCGAGTCCGAACCCGATGGCGAAGCTTCTTGCCGGTGGCAAGAATTTGACAGGCTGAGAGACGGGACAATCGAAAAGCCCTTCCTCATGCCTGCCAGAGATTGAGTTAACTCTTACCGCTTTGTTGTTTTTGCGTTTACTTTTGGCTTCTTGGCTTCGGTCGATCAACTCGACGTGAATGTTGACTACTAGCAGCACCTTGGTTCCTACATTCAACATGCAGAGGTCATTTTTGGTGGGCTCGAGTGCCCCGTCTCTCTCTTCCATAGCCGTATTCAACGGCCTCCCGGCTAATTTCTAGGGATGATATTCATCAAGCAGCCGGGACATTTTTGGCTGGCGAATTTGCTGTACTCAGTCGTTCCCTGTTAAACCATTACCGTCGTACACTGGCATACATAGAATACCATCATTTTGCCCCCCCAGCAAACCTGTGTATCTTCAAACCCTCGAGCAAAATCATATGAAAAGCAGATGTGGCAAAAAGCCGGCGCCAAGGTATCCCTCGCGATGTGCTCCTTTTGCTAGGCCCCCATTTCCTCTGGGGGTGACCTCCACGACGAAAACTATTTGACCCCCCACGATCAATAATCCAGGATGGCCCATGTATCGTCGTCTACCGTGGTATACAGCATCCCCTGGCCGATCAATTCTTCCGCCGCGGCCTGCACATCCCTCGTCGACAGGCCCATGCTGCTCGCGATCAGGTTGACATGCATGCCCTCGTTCCCGGCCGCGGGCGAGTTCGCCAGGAAGTTGAACATGTTCTTCGCGTTCCTTGAGCAGAGCGACAGCCTCGCGTGCACTGCGCCCCCGGCCGTCTCGCCGCCGCCGTCCACAAACATGGCGTCCCCGCCGCCAGCGCCGCCAGCAGCGGCGTCCTGCTGTCGGCCGGGCGGCCCACCCTTGACGAAGCATAGGTGCACGTACGTGGCGTCGAGCAGGTGGTAGTTGACCTCGTTGAAGTCCTCGATGGCGCGGATGAAGTGGGCGCCGATGTGCTTTTTGCCGTTGAAGGTGGAGATGCGGCCCCACACGCGCACGTACGTGTCGAGCGGGAACTTGGGGTCGCCGTCGTCGGCCTTCTCGGCGTCGATCCACTTCTTGACGTCGATGGCGGCCGTACCGTCATCCAGCCTGTACGTTATGTTGGTCGTCTGCGGGTTGACGCTCCGCACCTGGCCCACGAAGGTGACCTGCGTGACGGGGAAGCCATCGATGGCCAGCTCGGCGCCCGGATAGGCCTCCCTGCAGTCGACTACTTGTTTGATGGTTACCGGGCGGAGGGAGTCATCTGCGTAGCTCTGTTGATTTTTTTGTTCCGGTTGGTTAGGCAAAGACGAGAGAAACAGCGGATTCGAGGTATGGAGTGGTTTGGGATACCTTTGAGGCTCCGCCTTGGCTCCCTTGTTGCGATGCTCCCATGAAGCCGCCGCCATCCTCACCGCCTTGGGCGCCATAGCCTGTTCGTGAATAGTTGTCGTACGATGCTGTGGTCGGTGGTGTTAGACGGCGGGTTAAAACTGAAGACTTCTTCTATAATGTAGGTAACATACCCATAATAGTTGTTGCTATGGTGTGGCGTGTTGTCCAGGCCGAACTTGACAGACAGCAGGCTGACTGCGGGGTGAACGGTTGAAGAGAGGAAGACGCGTATCGACGCGCTGTCAGGCGGCAACCACTAAACGCGTGCCCCGCTTCCGCCAGCTGCTTCCCAAGGCTCCCGATAAGGAGTCAAGATAAGAGCCTGCCCAAGTCCAACAGGGGCTCCACGTACTGTACCCGATGCAATAGACCCAGGGTACCTCCAGTCATGTAGCAGCTCCAGCTCTTTCCCTAGAACTCCTTGGCCACTGCAAGGGATTCATTTTGGCTACCGTCACGGTAGGTTTCAGGATATAAAATTGGCCTCGCTGCTGGAATCATGCAATCAACAAAACGGAGTTGCAAGAGAGGTTAGAGATACAGTACAGTGCTCATATTGTCGCTTCTCATCACCCTCATCATTAGCCTCTTCCAGATGCAGGATATCACGACCCGCACACCGCATTGAGGCGGTAGGAATCGGCGGAAAATTCACACGCTCAAGGGGCGACACTCCTGCTGCCACCTGTCTGCGCGCCGCAGCGGATACCTCCGCTACTTGATTGGCTCAGGGGCTTTACTGAAGAGCCTGACCTCTCTGGTGGAGGTACTTTTTTCCAGCCTGAGGGATTCCATGCTCTCCGCCCTATTACTGCTCATATTTGGTTTCCCCCCATCGGTATTATACCCAATGACCGACGTGACAATGGATGGAAGCCCGTCGGCGTCCGTCTATAGGCCTCTCGACCCTAGCAGAAGGGAGATCCGTCTTCTCGAGTTACTGGCGACCGCCCCCGGTGACAAGGTCTATGCCTCGTGCCGGCTAACCACCGTCTCACTTGATGAAAAGCCTCGCTTTATGGCGCTCTCGTATGTTTGGGGGAAGCCTTCAGTAACTGACACGATTCTTCTGAATGGGGTCAAGCGACAGGTCACCAAGAACCTAGCCGCGGCCCTGAGATGCTTGACCCCCGGCGTCCAGAAAAATCAACGGACAGGGACCAATTCTCGGTTGTGGATTGATGCCCTGTGCATAAATCAAGACGACATTCCGGAAAGGAACCATCAGGTTTCACTGATGGGCGAGCTCTACTCTTCAGCCACCGGCGTGTTTTCCTGGCTTGGAACAGACCCCCTTGTCCACACAGCCATCAAGACACTTGTAACCATCTCCAAGGAGGTCCAAAATGTCAACGGAGACGCTGACCGCCTGGAGAATTTGGATTGGCTACGGCACCACCCAGACCTCTATGCCAAGGACGACAGGTTGTCTCGCGAACTCATCCCGAACCGCTGCTGGACGGCTCTCCACGATTTCGCGCACTTGGCATACTGGTCACGGATGTGGATATTCCAGGAAATTGTGCTGTCGAAGCCCGGAATGCTCATATTCCTGAGCCCCGAGGGCCTAAAAATGCCCGAATACCAGCTGGCGAGCGCGTTGGGCTGCGTGCGCTTGATAGCCCAGTGTGTAAGCGGCAAACCTTGTCCCGACTTCGTCTCTGGAGACATGTGGAACCACCTCCAGAGACTGCCAGACCTGGCAAACGCTGCCAAACAAGTTCAGGGCCTCTTGGTGGCGAAGAAGAACCTTGGCAAGGCCGCGGGCGGGGATCGTGCCGCGCTGTGTATACTCTCGGCTTTCAACCACGAGACAAAAGCGACAGACCCCCGAGACTTCTATTACAGCCTCCTTGGAGCTGCGAAGCTCTCTCTTATGCCAGACTACAGCGCAAAGAAGTCGGTCCAACAGGTTTGCCTAGACTTCGTGCGGGCCTATCTTGACGTGACTCGCGCACCACCTTGGGCCCTCCTCTTCCTCCACGACGCGGTCGGGCCCAAAGACGCCGGTCAACATGGTCTCCCCTCGTGGGCGCCAGGGTACCACCTGCCAATGACAAACCGTCTCCGCGGCCCCGATGACAAGGCGCGCGCGGATCAAGGCGTCTTTGACAAGCTGGCCGAGACAGCGAGGCCCATGCCCGCACTGACGCCGCAAAACAGGACGCTGCGCGTATTAGGGGTGCGGGGAGCTAGTGTCAGCTTCGTGAGCTATCGACCCAGCTTCGAATTCCTAAGGACGGGTGCCATGAAAACATATCTGTTGGACTTCTCACGACGACACGGTCCCACGTACCGCACCGGGATCCCGGCTGCGACGGCCCTCTTCGCGACACTGCTGCGGAAAATCGACGGTCAATACGATTTCCTGAAGGGCCTCATCTTCTTGGAGGCCATCATCGCGGGCGATTCGGACTCGGCAGCCGTTCTGGATGCCGAGGGGGAACGGACATGGCAGGGCATCCGGCGGGCCTATGCGAGCAGCGCGCCACGCAAGTTCCCGTCGGACATCGACCTGGAATCGCTTCAAGTTGCGGTCCGTGTCGAGTGGGTACGGACATTGACGAATTTCGAACGGCTCAACATCGGCCGCCTTTTCGAGACTGAGGAAGGGTATCTCGGCTTGGCGCCGTTGGATGTGTCGGCTGGTGATGTGGTGTGTGTCCTGGACGGCTTTCAGTACCCAGTCGTCCTGCGGCCGGCGGGTGATAAGTATATCTTCGTCGGGGCATGTTTCGTATTGGGCTTCATGACTGGGGAGATGAGGACCGTTTTAGAGGATGGGCAACCTGGTCCGGAAGTATTCGAGCTGGAATGATGAGACCTTGACCTCGGGAAAAGTCACCTGTGGGCAGAAGATGGTCGATGCCTCGCCACCGAGGACGCCTTATTGGCTAGAAGGGAGCAAAAGTGGGGCACAAGCCTCTCGCAGCGACTCCAACGTCAGCTTCAAGTCTCACTGAAAGCACCTTGATGGTGCCAATAACCACCATCAACCATGAGAACAGTATAAGTCACCCAATCTCATAATACAGACCCTAAATTCTTATCTCAGCTCCCGAAGATGGCAACCCCCCTAGCCGAACCCGTCGTGGATGAAGAAGACCTTACGACACCATGCTGCGCTCCGCTCACTTCGCTCCGCCAGCCGATTGATGTCTCGGATATGAGAGAGTAATTCATAGATCCGTCCATCATAAACCTCTTTGAGCAAAAAGCCAAGAGCAAAAGAATAACCCGACATCTAACCATACGGTCTCCCAGCCGCGGCCTCCCCACCAACGCCTTCTGCCTCCCACCGTTCTTGGCTCCGCTCCTCTTCGACAACGAGCAGAGCGACTGCCGCGACCACTGCACCAACGAGCGGAGTGCGTTTATCCCCCCTCCCCCCCCCCTTCCCCACCAAACCCAACACCCATCCCTCCTATTTGATCCTACTACCTGAGTGCCCGAGTCAAGCAAGCTAATTCTTCTCACCCAAAAACTCCGATGAACGATGTATAGCCTTCCTTTCGTACCTCCGCCTCTCCATCTACATGTCCATCGTGGCCGTGGCTATCGTGCTCTCGTTCCACTTGCGCAAGACGGCCTCGGACATGGAGCTGCGCATGGCCAAGCCGCTGGGCGCTATATTCTGGGCGCTGTCGGTGAGTTGTTTGGGCGTGGGGGTAGCAAATTACGCGAGTATGTTCTTTCTTTTTTCATCATGATCCCCATTTGCCCGAGACATCCATGCTCCTCGCACAGGCTAGCGGCGGTGGCTGACCGATTGCGTGATTAGGGACTGTCAACCAGTATAGTCGACGGGCGGCGATCGTGCAGAGCGGCCGGAGGACACACATTGTGAGTGCTAATTTCATTTTAGTCTTGCCCTGTCGAGAACATGGGACATGAGACGACAGAAGGGCGGGCTTGATGAGATGGCTGACATGCGCATGCAGGTCATGGCTGCGATAGCGCTGAGTATCGTTGGAGCGTGTCTCGTGCTCTTGGTTATCAACAAGTTAAATGAAAATGCCGATGAGTGACACGGTACCCTGCGCCTTGAAGTATTTGAGGCCGGGCATTGTGGGAGAGAAACCCCGGCTTTACGCGTCTGGAATTACTCCCATGTATGCGAATTATTCAATACCCTGAATACGATGATACCACGGCTCGGTATAATGGGTCCTGTCCCATCAATACAAAACTTGTACAATACGTGACGTCCCGTGGGCTTGCCGCTTCTGCATTTCATAGGCCGAATTCATTCATTCATTCATCCCTCATGCAGAACAGGTCCTTCATGGATCTCCTCGGCACCAGATCCTCGGGTGTCAGCGCTTCGCAGCCCCCTACCGCCACCCTAAATTCATTTGCATACTCTGCCGCGGCGTTGTCTAAACTTCGCAGGTCGGTAGTCCTCCCATCCCAAAGCAAAAGCGGCATCTCGCTAAACGGCAGCAAGGCACCGCGGCCTGGAAGGCTGTCGAACAACACGTCTCCAGTGAGCGCTACCTCAATGTTCTTGGGCGTATCCTTTTCCAATTCTCTTTCGTATTCCTCTGGCGCTCTGTAGAGCTCGTTGTGGATAGCTGCCAGGTTCCTCGCAGTGGCGCCACCCGGGTAGAGCATCCAGTATCCGCGGGCGCGGGAGAGTTTCAGGGCATGCTCGAGCCATGAGGGATACCTTTTGCTGACGAGCTTCTGGGTGAAGAAGGCCGGAACTGGCTGCGTATTACGCTGGAATTCGAGTAGGCTGGAAACAAGCCCGTGAAGCTCGACCCACTTCTCCCCCGTGTAGAGCGCGGCGTTGCTGTTTGGGGCCTGCCAGAGAAAAGGGGTTGCGTCATCGCCCATGGTATCTGATGCTTGCTTCCTCGGAGGGGGCGTGAATGAGCTCGAGGCATCCATGAGAGTCGAAGGCAGGTCGAGACTGATACCGAGAAGCCTCGAAT
Source organism: Madurella mycetomatis (assembly GCA_022530565.1). Classification (NCBI taxonomy): domain Eukaryota; kingdom Fungi; phylum Ascomycota; class Sordariomycetes; order Sordariales; genus Madurella; species Madurella mycetomatis. The sequence goes on along the minus strand of JAJTVB010000003.1, from coordinate 3,254,398 downwards.
CCCACTCTTGGAATCGAGCAGGGCCAGAGTAGAGATACTCGAGCAGGGCATACTTGACATCTACGAAACCACCGTTAGCGCAACGAGATACAATCCAATCGCCCACGACAACATACAGTGGAAGAATCGGCGTGATAACTGGGCCTGGGGCGACAGAACAAGTACATGAGAGTGCTTGGGGTCGGCCGGCCAAAAAGACTCGAGAAATCGAGCCGAGCTCTCTTCCTCGGTTAATCTGCTGCGTGGTATGCGGTGTCTGAGCGTGAGATACCGAGAATTGGAGGGGTTATAGACGCCTTGCGGCGGCCACTGAAAGCCTTTCAAGAATCGTGCCGTAGCCTGGTCGACGTCGTGAGGCAATTCGATAGTCAAATGGGGAATCGAGCCCACTGAGAAATCGGCTGCTGACAGTGATTTGAGCAATTGCACAAGGCTTCCCGAAGCGCTTGGAGATGCCTGTATTAATATGTCGACGCTAATCTTATCCCAAGCTGCCCCGTGTGGTTAGCCGCGACACTTAGAATTACTACAGGCTTATGTTCTTACCCGCCAGCGACGAGCTGTCCAGCTTTGCTATCCAAGGGACAAGTGAATGGGCGTTTTCAGGCAGCTCAATCAACGGTATGCCGGAAACGGGAGCCTGTTTCCTGACAGCGGCGAGGAAGTAGTCTTCTTCCGCCCCCGAAGCGTCAACAAGCAGCGCTTGTGGGTGCATGTAGTTGTTGATGTGGTCTGCAGTTCCGTCAGTTCTCTAGGATGGGGCTCGTGAGCGCTCGGCATGGCTTACACAAAGCGCGGGTGGCGCTGTTTCTTAGACGGGCAGTAGTCGAAGTAGCTGGGAAATCCGGTCGAGCATCTATGACTAGGTCAGTGCCAAAGCTTGCCATGAACAACGGGGATACCGTCGGGTGATGGACCGTACCATGAAGTATGACCTGGCAAGAGTCGTCTAGCCCATTGACGGCACGAAGCTCTTGCAGGTCAATTTCGTTTCCACCGCCCAGCGCGAAATGTACGTAGCTCCTCAACTCGGCCGCCATCTGGCAGGCCATGGGCAGTAGCACCGCAGCACTTTTTAGGCTTGCAGCAGCGAACAGCACGTTCTTGTTCGCGGCAGACGAACCCCCGGTGCCAGAGATGGCTTGAAGCGTGGAAGCAAGCTCCGGGAACACGACGGGCCCGTTGTAGCTGGCTCCACGCGCCTCCGACTCCAGAGGCGTTTCCGGAGGAACAGGGCTTTGGGGCTTCAGCGGTTTCGGATCAGGCTGCAACTTCGGCATCGGCCCCGGCGTAGCGGACCCATCCGCCCCGCGTCCAGGCCGGTAAACCGGGTGGCGGCGATCCCGAATGTCGACATCAGTTGGCAGGTTTTTGATGAAGAGATAGACGAATGCGCCGAGCAACAAGACAACCGCGAACCGCTTCAGTGTCTTGCGAGGAGGTACCTGGGACGCGGCGCTCCATTGCGGCCGGATCGCGGGAACCTTGGTCGGTTTGTGGTCGTCATCCTTCTTTCCTAACTCTTCATTACTTAGGAAGATGGATCCTATGTTTCCCTTGAGCGCCATCGTAACGAGCGGCGCGATCCTCTGTTCTTGAACGTCAGCTTCGAGCTTCGACGATAGGCACTGCTTCAAGCAGCATTTCAATCGCGGAAGCAATAGCCGGCTGTCATGGGGAGAATATATGCATCCACCAATGCCGGCATTTGTGTCGAGTTGTCTGCGTCACGGCGACGCGATTGCGAGATCGAGGTGTCTCTTCGAGTCGAATGGCTTGATGTGGGTTTTGGTGAACAGCTTCGACCAACGAACGTGGCTTCGGAGACCGTGCGTCATGTAGTGCCGATCCAGCACCCCACTGACATGAGCTAGGGCCCCTGCAGCAAAACCCCTGTTACTGCGGGACAGGAGGGGCAGAAGAGGGGCAGCCGCTCTGGCAACAGACGGGGGACATTTTTTAAACTTTTCGGGACAGCGATACCCCACTACCAAATCGCATATAGAAGAGAAATTTCCAGATTTCGGAACAGAGCTCTGAGCAATTGTTTAATAATCCAAGACTGCATTTCCATTGCGATCCAGTATGGGAAAATCTCGGCGGAACCGAGCGCGGCCAAATCGCAGCGACCCGATCGCAAAACCGGTGAAGCCACCGACGGACCCAGAGCTCGCAAAGCTTCGTGAGAGCAAAATTCTGCCGGTCATAAGAGACCTACAGAGCCTGGAGGCAAAATCCAGGACCGCTGCTGCTGGGGCTATCGCCAATATTGTCCAAGATGCCAGATGCAGGAAATTGCTTCTCAGGGAACAGGTCGTGCACATCGTCCTCACCGAGACGCTCACTGACAGCAGCATCGACAGCCGCGCGGCTGGTTGGGAGATTCTGAAGGTCCTCGCCCAAGAAGAAGAGGCCGATTTCTGCGTTCACCTGTACAGACAGGACATCTTGACGGCAGTTGAGCATGCCATCAAGGCGGTAAGCAGCCAGTCACGAGCCTTACAGTAGTTAGATTTCACGAGCTAACATTCGCTCAGATCCTCGAAACCCTGACTGCAACCGAGCCTCCCTTTTCAAAGCTCCTCAAAGCTCAACAACGCCTGGTGTGGGATATCACTGGCTCCTTACTTACACTCGTCGGCCTCCTAGCGTTGGCACGGGAAGAGATCTTGGAAGCCATCGCCATAAACCAAACCATTCTACGACTCCTTTTCCGCCTAGCTTCGACGGACGTCGGCCCACCTGATGTATTTGAGGAGGCTTTATCTTGCCTTATGACACTATCAGAAGACAATCTCCAGTTTGGGCAGGCTATGATCAACGACCAAGAGACACGGTGCTATGATATGCTCTTGAAGATTTCCATTGGAGACGGCTCGAGAGCGGTGCTCGCCTGTGGCGTCCTTCATAACGTCTTCTCCTCGCTGCAGTGGCTAGATCATAGCCCTGGCAAGGATGGGGCATGCGATGCCGTCCTAATACCAAGCCTATCACGAGTCCTGGAACAGGTTACTCCGAGCAGCGGGATGACCAATGGCAGTTCCAACCACGCCGGAATCACACAGGTCGCCTTGGAGATACTGGCATCTATCGGGATTGACCTGCAAGAGACAATTGAAAAGGGCAATAGATCGCCATCAGGTCCCGCCAAAGCTGAGGAGGAGTGGAACGGTTTTGACGACGAAGACGCAATGGATGTCGACCAAGCCTCCAATGCCGCTCCCGATGAAGATGAGACGGGGGATGGCGATGTGGAGGAAGAGGAAGATGAGTCGGGAGACTCAGATATCGATGCAGACATGGAACGTGTCGCCGGTCCCGATTCACCGAAGCCCGGAGCCGGTGGCCTCGACGACCTACCGACACTGCGTGAACTCATCCAAAAAGCCGTCCCGCAACTTATCCGACTATCAAGCATACCCATCAACGGCGAAGAGAGCTTGGCCATCCAGTCACACGCTTTGTCAGCCCTCAACAACATCTCGTGGACGATATCCTGCCTCGAGTTCGCCAACGGCGAAAACGCCAATATCTTCAGCGCCTGGTGCCCAGCAGCCAAGAAGATTTGGCTCAAGACAATAGCGCCCATTCTCGATGCGGACAGCGCCGATCTCAAGCTCGCGACGCAGGTGACCAGTCTCGCTTGGGCCGTCTCCCGCAGCCTGAGCGGCGAGACCCCGTCAGACGGCACTCAGCACCGGAAATTCATCTCGCTCTACCACGCCTCCAAAGCCAGCAACCAGACCCAGCCAAGCCAAAGAGACAACAGCGAAGCACAAGACCCCTTCCAGGGACTAGGGGTCAAGTGCATCGGCGTGCTGGGCTCGCTCGCGCGCGACCCGGCCCCGCTCGAGGTCAACCGAGAGGTGGGCATCTTCCTGGTAACACTCCTGAGTGGCGACACGGCACAGACGCCGCCGGCCGACATTGTTGAGGCGCTGAACCAACTGTTTGATATGTACGGGGATGAAGAGGCCAAGTGTGATGGGGAGGTGTTTTGGAAGGACGGGTTCCTCAAACACATGGAGGAATTCCTGCCAAAGCTGAAGGCGATGGCCAAGGGCATCGACAAAAGGACGCAGGGGGAACTGAGGGCGAGGGCGGACGAGGCGGCGACAAACCTGGCGAGGTTTGTGCAATACAAGAAGAAGCACGCGCCGAGGTAAAAGGGGGTGGAAACAAAAGGGACGAGAGTGGTTGAAGACCCGTGTCCCTGCCTGATGCGGCCAGGATATATAGTACAGGACGGCACCTCACAATGTGGACTAGGTATATTCTCTATGAGCGACATCTTTTGGGATTACCAGAGCTCATTAACTCGTACCAAGCCATGTCACGGCTCAGTAAGTGGGCTGTAGAATTACAAAGTCAATAATTAAACGTCCAAAGTCAATCAGAATAACGGACCAACTGAGATGCCATATATTATTCCGGGTTCTGGCCCTGTGCAGGGGGGTACTGTATGCTAGGTCTGGAGACGCCGGGAATCCTTCTCATCTTAGTCAGGACCAAATGTAGTGCGCTCCCCCTCCAGATTAAAACTCACGAGAAATGGTACCTCCTCTGGGCGTAGAAGTGCTCCAGTAAGGAAGCTGATAGCCGCCCCCATCGTAGGGGAGAAGAAGTAAGAGAGTGGGAAGCAAGGTGGCTAGCTCTCCTCAGCCAATCGGCTTCAGCTTCTTCTTCTTCTTGGGCCCTTCTCCTCCCCCCGTCTTCCCCTTCTGAAACTGCCTCCAGCTGTCGATGCGCTGGTCCCTCGTCGCTTCCCAGTCCTCCTCGTGCTGCCTCTTGCGCCTCCTCGCTTCAAGTTCTTCTTCCTGGCGGCGCTGCTCGCGCCCTTCCTCCTGCATCTGCGCCTTCATCTGGCGCCGGCGCCGCTGCTCGTTCTCGATCAGCACAAAGGTGGTCTTGTCGGCCCACTTGCGCTCAAACTCGGCCGTCTTGAGCTCCGGGCTGTCGACCGTCCACTTGTTCTCGCGGATCAGCAGCATGCGCGCGTCGGCGATGGCCTCGTCGAGGTTCTTGCGGTGCTTCTCGTCCATGAGCTCGGTCTGGGCCTTCTTGAGGCGGTCGAAGGCGTCGGGAGCGCGCGGGTTCTTGGTCTTGTCCGGATGGATGAGCAGCGACTTTTTGCGGTACGTATTCTTGATGTCGGATTCCGGGACGCCCGGTTTGAGGCCTAGCACGGCGTAGCTGGGGAGCGGGGGGTTAGTCGTCCCGCTCTGCTTGTCCGGGAGGAGCTGGGGGGAACTCACGCATTGAGCCGGAAGGCCTTGAGGATACGGTCAATTTCGGCATCCTGGTTGTCATGGTGGTCAGCGGCTGCTGCGACGGGGATGTGGGAGCGGCAGGACGGCGCACCTTGTCCCATTCTTTGGCTTCAGCTTCTAGCACCTCCAGTGCGTCGCGGTTGTCGACAGGAGCGTCATCTTTTGATGCCATATTTACCACGATTCTATCTGTTTTGAGGATATAGCCGTTATCGGTGAAAGAGAGTGGACGTCGGGGGAGGAATGGCTGTATGTTTGTTCGATGCAAAGATTCTTGGGATGCTGCCGCGTGGTTCATGCGCCGGCGCCGTTGCGATGTGAAGCGATAAGCGATAAACGCAGCGATAAGCGATAAGCAAATTGGGCCCCACTTAAATTGTAAGTAGGCAGTTCCTCCCAAAAATTTAAAACAGGCCGGATATAGGACGAGAGCTCTGCGCCAGTCCGTCTGTTACTGGTGCCCAGAAGCTTTTTTGGTAGCTTCAGACGGCGAACCGTGCTCGTGTGCAGTAACATCCTCCATTATGTTGAGGCGAGCACCATCCCCAGCCTTGTCCGAGAACGAAGTCGACATCGCCGGGTCCTTGTTCGCCAATGAAGCTGACAGCGACATCGAGGTCAACACCAAGAAACCCGGCGATGGCGCCTTCGACCTCGATTTTGACAGCCTCCTGAACACTACCGGCGATGGCGACTCGGACGGCGATGGTGGTGACGAGGCATTTATTGCCCTTCAACAGCGGAGTTCAAACCGCAAAGCCTCCAATTTGCAGGGCAAGTCGGTTAAAAAGGGCGGCGGCTTTCAGGCCATGGGTAGGTACCTCACGGTCATTTTGATTGCTGATACACAGGCTTACTTTTGCCCGTAGGCCTCAATGCGAATCTTCTAAGAGCCATCACTCGGAAAGGCTTCTCGGTCCCCACTCCCATCCAGCGCAAAGCGATCCCCCTCATCTTGGAGAAGAGGGATGTCGTGGGCATGGCCCGGACAGGCTCTGGCAAGACGGCCGCCTTCGTCATCCCCATGATCGAGCGCCTCAAGGCCCATAGTGCCAGGGTCGGCGCCAGGGGCCTCATCCTGTCTCCCTCCCGGGAACTGGCGCTGCAGACGTTAAAGGTTGTCAAGGAGCTAGGCAAGGGTACGGACCTCAAGACAGTCTTGCTTGTTGGTGGCGACAGCCTGGAAGAGCAGTTTGGCTTGATGGCCGCTAATCCGGATATTGTCATCGCCACACCTGGCCGGTTCTTGCACTTGAAGGTCGAGATGTCTCTGGACCTCTCCTCGATCAAGTATGTGGTCTTTGACGAGGCGGACCGGCTTTTCGAGATGGGTTTTGCTACCCAACTTACCGAGATTCTCCATGCCCTACCGCCCTCCCGGCAGACTTTACTCTTTTCTGCCACACTGCCATCGTCTTTGGTCGAGTTTGCTAGAGCAGGTCTGCAAGAACCAAGCCTCGTAAGACTGGATGCCGAGACCAAGGTATCCCCTGATCTCGAGAGCGCTTTCTTTTCAGTCAAGGGTGGCGAAAAGGAGGGCGCTCTTCTTCACATCCTCCGCGATGTTATCAAAATGCCGTTGGGGCCGCCGGAAGGCGCTCAGCGAGAAGAAGAACAACAGTCAAGGAAAAGAAAGCGCGGCTCAGACAGGCCCAACCCAAAAGAGAAGCCGACAGAGCATTCTACGATTATCTTTACCGCCACCAAACATCACGTCGAGTACCTTGCAACCCTACTGCGTCATGCAGGGTATGCTGTCTCGCATGTCTACGGCTCGCTCGACCAAACCGCTCGAAAGATTCAGGTCGACAGTTTTAGGAGGGGACGGACAAACATTCTTGTAGTCACAGACGTGGCTGCTCGTGGTATCGATATCCCGGTGCTTGCGAACGTCGTTAACTACGATTTCCCCCCTCAGCCCAAGGTCTTTGTCCACCGCGTCGGGCGGACAGCGCGTGCAGGCCAGCGCGGATGGGCTTATGCGCTGGTCAGAGAGTCGGACCTACCCTACCTCCTTGATCTTCAGCTCTTCCTTGGGAGGAAGTTGGTGCTTGGGCAGGAGGTGAAAGAGCCGTCTTATGCCCAAGACGTCGTGGTCGGATCTTTGGTGAGAAGCGAACTCGAGAACAACACGGAGTGGGTAAACAAGGTGCTTCACGAGGACGACGATATCAGTGCACTCAAGCGGGTCACGGTCAAGGCCGAGAAGTTGTACATGAAGACGCGAAACTCGGCATCGAGCCAGAGCGCAAAGCGTGCTCGTGAAGTCATAGTGTCCAAAGGCTGGACCCAAGTACACGCTCTGTTTGGAGAGTCCGCAGCGGATGCTGAAGAAGCCCGGGATAGCTTGCTTTCAAAGATTAGCGGTTTCAAGCCGCAAGAGACTATCTTTGAGATTGGACCCAAGGGTAAATCCTCACAGAACAAGGCTGCAGAGGTTATGCGCAGCTTCAGATCCAGGGTCCGCCCACGGAGGACTCCAAAGCAAGAGGAGGATGCTGAGATGGTAGACGCCGACGACTTGCCGGCCCACGCAAACGGCGGCAACATTGAGTCGTCTGAAGAAGCACAAGACGACGGGGACGGCGAAGAAGCCTGGGAAGACGCTGAGGATTCCGACTCGGAGCTCGAGGTCACAATAACAAGCAGCGCAAAATCCAAAAAGGGCCAGACATCCTTCGAGGATCCCGAGATCTTCATGTCGTACACGCCGCGGACCACCAGCGTAGCTGAGGAGCGCGCCTACGGCGTCCATTCGGGCGCACAGAGCTCCCACTTCGTCGAGGCGGCCCGCGACGCCACCATGGACCTAGCTAACGACGAGGGCGCCAAGGCCTTTGGCGTCCCGACCCGTTCTAAGATGCGCTGGGACAAGCGGCACAGCAAGTACGTGGCGCGCGCCAACGACGACGACGGCTCGCGCGGCGCCAAGATGATCCGCGGCGAGAGCGGTGTCAAGATCGCCGCGAGCTTCCAGAGCGGACGCTTCGACAAGTGGCGGCGCGCCAACCGGCTGGGCCGGCTGCCCCAGGTCGGCGAGGCCGAGAAGGCCAACCTCGTCCGCAACTTTGGCTCCCACGGCGGCGGCGGCGGCCCGCGCTACAAGCACAAGATGGAGAAGGCGCCCAAGGACGCCGACAAGTACCGCGACGACTACCACATCCGCAAGAAACGTGTAGCTGAGGCCAAGGAGAAGAGAGTCGGCAAGTACAAGGACGGCGAGGGCAGCAGACGGGAGCTCAAGAACGCGTCCGACATCCGCAAGGCGAGGCAACTCAAGGAGAAGAAGAGGGAGAAGAATGCTCGGCCCAGCAAGAAGGCGAAAAGGTGAGCCGGCCTGTGACGGCGGCGGTCGTATATACCGCGTTCTCGTGCTATAGGTGCAATGCAGAGTAGAACAACGAAGAGTGCCGGGAGGCTCTTAAGCCCCGAAACTCTTCTTCTGGCCGCAGGACGACAGACACCCAACACTCTATCCCTCCTCGTGAATGAGCCAGGTTAAAGACGTGGCAATTTTGACAAGCATGCCCGTTGAAAACCCTCTCGGCATATCAGCCTACAAAGAACGCAACCATTATATCCAGCCAGAAAGGAGCAGCTAGTACATACAAAGAGAAAGCCTCTGGCTGCGACAAGAGGACAATCTGCCGGTACCTCCAAGATTTCTCTTTCCCCTCTCCCACCCCCCAATCTTTCCCTGCTCTCCACCTCCTCCCAGCGGCCAGATGCGGTATCCAAACCAAGTCACAATGTCCCATACCTTATGCCATATGCCATATCACATTCCAATCGTTAAAGTCATAATGATTCCTTTCTCCCTCCTTTCCGCCTCCTCAATAAGCATGGTAAAACACCTCGCTCCAACCATACAACGGCAGGTTGTAGAGCACGACATGACCAGAGCAAGAAAAAAAAGAGATCAAGGAAGAAAGATTCCAAAGAAATAAGAAAAGGGACCAAAGTAGATCAGCACCCTTACCCTGCTGCATAACCGACCTACCTCGTAGCCTGCAGCTCGACATCCGGCGGCCCGGGCTCCACAAAGTTAACCCACTCTGACACCCGATGTACCCCCCTTCCCATCCCCCCCAGGCCCGCCAGCACCGACGACCTGGGCACCTCAAACTTGTTATGCTCGCGATGCGCCTGGCCCGGCGGCCGCCTCCTCACATTCGGCGCGCGCGGCGAGCCGTGCCCGGCGCCGTTGTCCATATCATACAAACCCATACTAGGATGATGCATTCCCATCCCCGGCAGTCCTCCTCCTGCTCCTCCGCCGCTGCCACCTAGTCCGGGAGGCGGGCCAAACCAGTCTGCTGCCGTTGGGGGCATCCCACCGCCAGGGAGATAGGGGTCCTCGTCCATGGTATGCCTTCGTATGGAGGGAGCTGGGCCGGGTGGTGGGCCAGGCGGCGGTATCGGAGCCAAGGGCATGCCAGGGACGGGGCCCGGGGGGATGGGGTGGGTAGCAGCGCGTGAGGTGGGCGGTCCGGCGCCCCTTGTAGGACTGAGAGGGCCTAAGGGTCCGACGGGACCGAGCGGGCCCAAAGGACCGACGGTGCCGATAGGCACGGGGGGACCAGCGGGGCTCTGCCTGCTCTCTGGCCTAAAGCGGTCGGCAAGACGTCTTTCGAGAGACGAAGCGCGGCGTGGCTCGGGCGAAGGAGCCCGGCGTCTCTCCTCCTTGACCGACATGTGGCGCTCCAGGGCGGGCGTCGGTCTCTCGAGCGACGGATAGCGGGTAGGCAATTGTTGCCATGTTTCGGGTGACTGCGGCCGGGATCCAGCCGTAGACGGGAATGCCCGCCGGTCGGGAGACCGAGGTCGCCGTTCACGTGAGAAGGCATTCCACCGATCAGGAGACCGATGGCGGCGCGGCTCAGGCACGTAATTCTCCATGTAATCATCATATCTCTCCGGAGAGGCATAGCGGGTCCCTCGGTCGCGTGGGATGCCGGAGGCGTACTCGAAAGCGGATGCCGAACGATCAAACGTGGGGCGCGAAGGCGGCTCGAAGGCTGAACGGGGCGGCGGCGGTGCGGTCGGGATATGTGTCTGTGGTGGCGATGGTGCAACAACGGTTGCGGCCCGGCGATGATACTCCTCATCCCCGAATGGGGAACCACCATGGGCCCGGAAATCCGACCGGCGACGAGAGTCACGAGGTTCGTCAAAGTCGTAATCGCGCCTGTTCCGGCTATAATCGGCGTGCCCGCTCTGATGGCCGAAGGCGTCAAAAGAGTGCATCCTACGCGCGAGATGCTCGTCGCGCTGCTCTTGCAACCGGCGCAAGTACGCCTCCTCCTCGTAGCTCGACGGTCGCGGCCGAACGCCGGTGGTTGGAGGAGGTCCGAAATCCGATTGGAAGTCGCGGTGTGAGGTTGGGCCGGGGTCATATACAGGTTCGGAGAGGAAGGGATTCGATTGCGAGTTTATTGGGGCACGCGTGAGGCCCGTTGCATCACCCTCAAAGGGGTCATGTTTGAATCTGGGACATTCGCACATCTTCCACTTCCCCCCGCATATCATGCAGAACTCTGCACCGCAACGGCTAAGAGGAGGCGGGTTCTGGTCAGCGGATATGAAAAACGTGAGTTCGACCAGGGAGACGACAGTCCTCACCAAGTCATGTGATCGCACCCATCCCTGAGCTCGATCATGGCCTTGCAACGATGGCAACGTTGCCATGCTTCCCGGCTGGCTTGATCTGGGAATTGGGTGGGCTCTTTGTCCCTGTGGCATTCAGACGGGTAGTGCCACTTGCCGCTGCAAGAGGCGCAGATCTTGGTACTGCAGCGACTACACTTGGCCTGCCTACGCCCGTCTTCACGGCGGATATCCTCCGGCCTGATCCACTCACCGCAGCGGCGCGATGGGCAGTAAAGACGGTTCCTGGTGGTGTACTCCGTGTACTTCTGGTTCCATTCCCTCTTGAAATCGGCGTCAAAGAGCTTCTCGACATGTTTGAGAGGGATATGGTCAACGGTGCAGCATCGTGGAGGCATATGCTGCGGATCAGTGAGGGACATTTTGAAGACACGGCGGAGGCATGAGTGGCACATGCGATGCCGACATCTGAGTTTGACAGTCTTGTCGACCGGCGTCTTATCATTCCTGCAGACAATGCACATGGTGAGGCTGAGACGAACGTCAGCGATGAATAGGACGATCCGTATAGACGTGGGGAGGGGGGCAGGGTACTGACCGCTTGGCCGGTTTGGTCGAATGTGAAGGATGGGCGGGGGCAACAACAGGCGCCGCAGACGCGGCAAAGTCCCCCGCAAAGAAGGTCGAGCGCCTCGACGAGCCTAGGCTGTGGGACGACGCGAAATGTGATCCGGCTCCGGCGTGGGGTCTCTTGTAGGACGAAGACGGTCTCGACACATAGGCGTCGGATTCATACTGCCTCGACGGCCTCCTAGGGACTTGCATTAGCGCACTGGATTGGGTCTGCAGCCGACCGCGGCAAAGCTATCATCAAACCACCACTACCTTTTGGATCGTGAGCGGGACCGAGCTTCATCGGGACTTGGCGGACGCGAGACGGATACGTCCCTGGGCCGCCGGTACTCATCTCGCATGCCGGAGGGGGGCCGGGACCGCGATCGGTGCCTCCCCATGGACGGCGCGTATCTCGAGGTGCTGTCCGGCTCCTCATATTCCACCTCGGGCTGCCGACTTAGGCGTTCCTGCAACGAGCTGTGGAGAGCGGGGGCGGGAGGAGGGGCGGGAACGGCGGGGGCGATGGGTGCCGGCGGAAGATGCTTGTCGCGGTGATGAATGACCTGTTCCTCGTCCGAGTCGGAGGTTACTTTGGTGTCATCCTCCGAGTCAGACACCGAAGTCCTGGGGGAGCGCCGGGACTCGGGCGTTGACCGGTAGCGGTGAGTGCTCACATCGCGGCGGGATAATGCCTGGCGACTCTGGGGCCGCGACGGCCTGCGGGGCGCGTCGTTGTCGTTGCCGTCGTCGTCATCGTCCTCCTCGTAGACGTAGCTGGGGCGCCGATGGCGAGAGGGGGTGCGTGACCGCGCCTTGTCCAGCAGGGGCACAGAGGCGTTGGGCACGCGCATGCTGAACGAGCGCTCTGGGGGCGGACGCTGCGGGGTCTTTGTCGGCGTGGCCGTGTCGGATTCCGTCGAACTGCTCAGGGGCTGCTGCGGTCGACGGCGTCGCCGCTGAGGTTTCCGAGGCGACACTTTGACGTCGTTGTTGGCGTCGTCCGAGGACTCGACAATGTCTATGTCTATGTCTATATCACCATGTCGTTTTTGCCGAGGCGAGAAACGGGACAATGGCTCCCCGGTCTGTGACCAATCGTTTGCGGACTGGGATTTCGACTTGGCGGCATTCTTCTTTCGTCGCGAGGTCCTGGGCCCGCCCTGCTGTCGCTCGAGGTCGGCCATTCGTTGCATACTCAGCCCCGGGGTGGCGGCAGTCGAGTGCGACGACGGCGTGGTAGGCTGCGCTCGCAGTCCCGGCAGTCGGGCAACCGCCGCGGGAAGAGGAGCTTTGTGATGGGGGTTAAGCGTCGGCCAGATGGTTGAGCGTGGTTGGCCGGGCAAGGGCGGGTCTGCGGGTGCATAAGCTGGGATTGGGCTCGCAGATGGTCAAACTTGCATGGGATGCCAGCTCAACAACACCGGCCCCCCTCGAATGAGCCCACCTAAGCTCGTGTCGAGGCCCACAGAAAAACAAGGTCTCAGAGCCTGATAAATACCCGACAAGCCGGCAAGCGCAGGCTTCGAAGGTGGTTTGGGCACCGTCGACGAAGGGGCCTGACTTGGGCTGCCCCGAGAGCAGTAGGCTGAAGCGGGAGGAGGAGCTGGTGAGGGTGCGCCTGGTGAGGGGTGAGGGTGGTGGTGGGTGATGGGAGGGTCCGAGAGCCTTTGCCTAGGGCGGCGGCCAAGGACGTGCTCCACAAACCCAGCAAGTCGGTCAGTTGCAACTTCCAATGACTGAGCCGGCTTTAATTTTTCAAGCGCCGTCTCGTCCGACTCGTCGAGGGTCAAAGAGGAACAAACGCATCACAGGTACCCCAGCCCAGCTGGCGGTCGTTGTACTGTATCGGTATTGTGTACAGTATGTGGAGTAAAGCGTGTCTCGCGGCCGGGTGTGACATTCTCCCATTCCTCTAGCCCAGCCCCACCCGGCCCCTCCAATCAGTTAAGAGCTTGGCTATCGGTCCCACTTTGTTCCTTTGCTCGATCTTGATTTTCATAACGGTTCGAGACTTCGAGCCCCTCAAAGCTGAAATGCTGATTATGTGAAGCTCCCGGCCGACTTATTGTGTAGCAAGCTTGCAATTGAATCAACAAACCTCACTTATGAAAACGTCCTATTCCCCACGATCCTGTTATTGCTGCTACCATGACTCGCCTCAAACTAATGAAATGTTCGTTTGAATAACTTGCCACCCTTATTCGAACAGCGTGATGTCCCGGCCACCATACGGCATGAATATTCAGAGTACCACCGAGAATCCAAAGTTGGGAGATTGCAGAAATGCTACTCTCTGGTCATCTTTGCAGCAGGCGGTGGCGATAATTTAACAAAAGAATTATTCAGCTCGCCTCTGGTTTCTCTTCGTGCGGACCCGTCCAAGCCTGGGACCCCCCCCCCCCCCCCCCCCCCCTCCATATTGTATATATCGCAACTACGACGAGTGTATTTCGAACGATCTATGCACCTGTCTGGCGCTGCAGTATCACCCCTTGAACGGGAAGAGTAGCGGAGGGCCGTGGCAGACCTAACGTTGGGCGGAAGTAGGCGAAACAAGGGCTGAGACAACTCAGACGTCAGGGCGGGTCTCATGCAAACATATTAGGTCTTCTTGGAGGCAAAAATCACTAGAGGAGCAAACTGGCGCTCCACGAAGATCATTGCTCCGGTAGATGTACGATTATGGAACGGCTTGAGAGAAAGGGAGCAGACGTAACAGGCTAGGGGAGATGATAGAGTGAACTTGCAGACAGGAGTGTAGGAACAGAAGAGCTAGGACAGGTAATTAGTTCCCTGTGAAAGATTGGGCATGACTAGGAGAAGAGCGTGTCGTTCTTGTTGTTTTCGCTAGGCCCAGCGTTCGAGGCCCTCTGGCACTTCTAAAGGAAAGATGCCTAGCTGGCACAGGTTGCAGCTTTACTTTTCTGACCACACATAAGCTGCTCTTTTCAGGTTTATCTCCAAGACTAAATTAGGTGCATTGTCCAGTGGCATGATTCTCGTTTCGCACGTGAGCGGTCCCCGGTTTTCTTTTTTTTTTTTTTTTTTTTTTCCTTTCTGCAAAGTCTTTGCTTGGGTTGAAGTTGGGTGCGCATGAGTATCTTAAAGACCAAGAGTGGCAAGCCGAAACAACTTTGGTTAGGGCTGTCTCGATTCTCATTGGGGTGGTAGTGAGTTGAGTGTAGTGCGAGTTGAGTGAACTCGGAGAACGGTACTCCCCTGGGGTGGGCAAGGGGCCAACCTGTGAGGGAAGAATGTTGCGAGTGCGGCTTCAGGAAACCTCAAGGACCTTCTGAATTCCGATGCTCGCAAGCTCACATCAGAGCCAAACGGTAGGGGTTGGACCTGGAGCAACACAAGAAATATATATGCCAGGACATCGGATATCTAAGAGTTGGTCGCGCTGGGAGGCGATCATCTGCTTTGACAAGAGTTCTGCCATTATATAACTCGATATGGGAAACAGGCGGACTATCGCCGGGGCCTGCGGCGCCTGGCGGAGCCGGCGGGTCTCCCCTGAGGTGACATCCGATCCGGTCGTCCTACCGTCGGCTCAACCCGCAACAGCCACTTGCGTCAGCATCGCTGCAACATCTCAACCAACGAGGAACTCCGATGGCCAGCCCAGAGTACCGGCTTCGTCCCGTCCCGACCTGACAGGCCCAGGTTGCAAAGGTTGACTCTCGCCCTCCCACGAGTAAATGCCAGAATATACACAGTTTTCTCACCTCGTCAGCCTGCTGCCGTGCTTTGCATCTCGGTATTATGAGGCACTGTTTCCGAGTGTCAAAAGCAGATGGCATGGTTGTGTTGAAGAGATAGGTACCGCCCTGGGATTGATTCCAGCTTTGCCCTGTGGGGGCCCATGGCAGACCCCTATGTTTGGTTGACCGTCTGACTACTGTAGCAAACTCGCATTCGCTGAAATTGTGGGGATACTGGGGGGAGAATAAAGAAGGCGCGAAGAGAACGGGCCGCAGCCACGCAAGCCGTTGACAAATTCTGATAGCGTAGCTTCCAGGGCCGCTTCGGATCACGGCAAAACGAGTATGGGTCCCTGTATGTATGTAACGGGTAGTTTCGTTACTCGCCCCTTTTATTCCGTAGTGCCCACCGGATTCTACTGTTGAATCATGTTATTCAGCGATCTGCAGTATCAGTTAGGTCAGACAATACTACCATCCCATAGTAGGACAAGGGGGTCATCGTTACAGGAGTTTGACTTGGATAAATGACGGCAGCACGAAGAGTCAACACAACGGGAAACGCCGGTTAGGGAAGCCTCCGGCCCAAACTAGCTAGAACTGGACGACACTCTCGCATCGCGAAACAACCAAAACCCTCTCTTGGGACCTAGCACCCCACGCCTACCAGCTCTCTTGGTGTTGCCCTCCAACTCCCCGGGCTCCACCGCAACTCGCTACGTGTATGCACATTGCCTTCAGGGGACTTCCTCGTCTAGTAGGCTGCATCACTAGTGCTGTCCTGTCTAGGTAAACCGCTCAGCGGTGCGAAGTCGAAAATTCCACCCGTCACCACCTCCGATGGGGTCTGCCTGGCGGTACGGGGTATACCGCCCGGCCTTGGCCTTGCAGGACGGGCTCGGGAATCGGGCCCGGATGATGCGACCTGGGGTGGATAGGTGTGTGGGTAGGTGGAAATCCCGGGGTAGTTTCTCCACGGGGTAGCTCCGTGGGCCTTCTGGTGGGGCATGGCTACCCCGAGGCCAGTGAAGTGATCGGCAGGTGTGCATCTCTGTCGAAGAGCATCATGGATGAAAGCGAGGAAAGACGAAAGTTCCCCAAGGTGACCAAGAAACAAGATAAAAATAGGATACTGCACCTTCACCCTATGAGGCAGCGCCCTGTTACCCATCATACTCATCATTCGTAAGAGCAGGTTATGTTGATCATCACAATCTATATACAAAACTGCGGTTGGTCGAAGAGAATAATGAATATCATACACTGAAGGAGGAAACAACGTGGATATCTAATTAGATGTGCGCCTTTTGGGAAATTGTATACATGTCTCACCTTGAATCTGACCCAGGATATTTCCAACATAAAAACGGAGAACGAGAAAACAACCTCAGTAGAACTTGTAATTCAATATCCAGAAGCAGATTATCCTCAGGTCTCATCATCCCAACGCCAAAATGATGTGTTTGCTATTACCTTTCCCATTGTCGCCCGTTCCAGTCTTGCTGAAACAGATATCAACCACAGGGAGAAGGAATGAAAAGATGTAAGAAGAGTGAGGTGGTGAAGCTTCAATCGGGTGATATCCGGAATGGGGCGCATGAAAGAAGAATGCGGGGAGAGGAGAGATGCGGGGGGGGGGGGGGGGGGGGGGGGGGTGAAGAATGTAGAGGCGGGATTCCGGCCCGCGCAGCCCGCATCCAAGGTCATTCCGTAGCCTCGCTCCAACCATAGGCAATTTGAAACTTGACCCGGGAAACCCAAGTGCGTGACGACCGAGGCCCAGAGGCTCGCAGCCATTTCCCAGCAGCCTGTTTCTCGGGGCGCGGAGCCAGACCTTAGTGCCAAGTTACCTTGCCTGACTGCCAATCCATGGAGGAAGGGGAACCCGTAGTACCGAGGATATATCCGGCATTCGCTTTTGCGCACCTATCAGTGGAGCCGCTGTTGCACCCGAATAAACTCGCTGGGACTCTGACGGGCCGATTCGTTTCCGCGCCGGGTGCAGCAAAGCCCGTCGAGGACCACTCGGGCTTTCTGCATCGTCTTCTCCCATCTACCTGGCACCGGCTCCTCGTATTGGGGTCAGGATCATCGACGTCTGGGGCGCTTTGTTGAAAGAGTAGTTCGACCCGCGTCCTCTTAATAGAAGCGCTCGGGCATAGCATGTTCCGGGTGGCATGCTAGGCGTTCGTGCCGGACGCATGCATCGGCTTCATGCAGCTTCAATAAGCGAATTGCAGGCCGTGGGGTTTTTGACAACCCGAAGGGGTTGGGGCCTTTCCCAGAAGACCGGAAGCGGGGTTTAAGTTCGGCTTAGGCGAGAGATGCTGCTATGCGGTCATGCACGCTCGGGGCGGGCGTCCGGGGCCCGCACGCTCAGCCACTCAGAAACGTCCGGCGCCTGACTTCGGCTTCTTTGATGATCTCGGCCGAGAGGCTGAGGCTGGGCGATAGGACTGCGTAGCGCTCGATCTCCAGGACCACGTCGTTGATGATTTGGTCAATTGCCTCGCGATGCGGTACCAGGCTCCAGAGGATGGTAGACAGCGACGGCGACATGGTTGCACCCATGATCAGCAGTGTCTGCGATACGATGGAGAGTGCGCCTTGCCAGAGGTAGGGCATGTGTCCGGCGTGACTGCGGCCAATTCGTTAGATTGGGAGGGGGTGAGGGCGCGGAGAGCGCAGCTGGCTCAGCCAATGGGAAGAGGCGGGAATCAACTTACTGGGCAGTGATATGCTCCAATTGCCGAACTGAAGCTTCTAGGCATTTGGTACAACTGTCCCGCACCGCGGGGTCCAGTATCGCCTGCTCATTGTCCAGGACGGCGAGAATGTACGGTCGGTAGATGATGGTTCGGCAAGCGTAGAATCGCAATCGAAGCACCGTCTGCACCGGGTCCGGCAGCATGGTGCGCGTAAAAGGGAACTGCAGGGGCATCGGCAAGCTCTCGTACCACTGCGTGAGCTGGAAGTCCAGCTCGGCAGCCACCGGCTCGAGGCTAGCCGTCGACGCCATTGAGTCCTTGGAGTAGATGAGCTGGCTGACTCGGTTGAGGAGTCGCCGCAGCGCGATCTCGGCCAAGAAATACCACAAGTCGTCGCGCCCAACCGCCTCCTGCTCATCTCCTTCAAAGCCACAGGGAAGACCGACATTCTCCTCAAATGCCACAACCCCTGAGTGAGGGAGGTCCAATTCGGCGAGTAGGTCGCTCTCAAACAGAAGCGAGTTCCAGTAGATCCTCTCAATGAGCTCTCTCTGGTCGGTCGGGACCCTGTTGGGCGTCATGAGCAAGAGCTGAAGCTTCGTGCTTGTCGTGCAGAGCAAGTTCCAGGCTTCCAAGGGCCGGACAAGGTAGAACAGGTAGGCGGCCGCCAGGAGGTGGCACTGTGCTGCGAGCACACTGTTGGACGTCATCATGCCGGGGAGCAATGACCAAGCAGCTGTGAAGTACTGAAGACCCGGCGGGTCCTCGTGCGGGACGATTCTCGATATGCTTCCCCTCAAGCTGGCCTGGCCGAGGGCAAGAACAAGAAGGACAATGCAACTCTCCGGGCCCTCTCTGAAGCCGTTCGAAAGCGCAATCCGATAGTGACTCCGCCACGTGTAAGGGTTGACGCAGGCATACCAGATATTGACCCGGTCAAAGTAGGCTTCAATGTAGGCGTTTGTGTTGGACAAGTCCACGCAGGGCGTCTTGGTAAGCGAATGCAGCGGTTCGCGCGCCATTTCAAGCTGGAGGAGGATCTGGGGGTCGTACGGCCGCGATACCAAGTCTCGGATCAGCGGCCATTGCAGCAGGTGGAGGGCCGCGTTCGTGTGCACCTTTGGCATTGTCGATATGTTGTTCGTTGCCGTCGCAGACCAAGTCCCTAGACCGCCACTGGGGATGATGGACACGAAGTTGTTACCGGCGGCGTTTTGCATCATGATATTGTCGCCGCTGAGCGCCGTGCCGTTGCTCATGTTTGGCGAATCGTGCGATAGACCCATGCCATTCCCGTGACCAACCATGCTCATCTGGAGCAGGTTCTCGATTCTATTCAGGCGCTCCAAGATGAGCTTGTCTCCAGCGTCCAGCTTGATCCCGGGCTCTCGGTAGATGCATTCAGCGCCTAGCTCTGTGCAGAGCTTGCATTTGGGTTTCGTCCCGTCGCATCGCGACTTTCTCGACCGGCATACTTCGCACTGCAGATTTCATCAGCTCCTGGCCGGGGAACGAATCGTGGTTCGACATACGGCAATGGTCGCTCTCCGCCTTGGATAGTCCACCCCGGCATCCGTGTTTCTTCTCTTGAGCGGATTGACGCTTTCCTCGCCCTGCGATTTCGGAATGCCGTTCGGCATGTTTTCCGGACGGCCCTCAGTCGTCTGGGAAAGATTCCGAGCCTTGTGCGCCGATCCGAGGATGCCTTCACGGCTGAAACTCGGCGTCCGGCCCGACTTGAGCGAAGTGGGTGATTTTAGCGTGTTCACGCCGTTGGTGGTTGCAGCAAGCTGCGGTGAAGGGATCTCGACTGAGAAGTCCCGGTTCGGCAGCGGGAATGGTCTGACCGCAGCGGCGCTGGTGGCCGCCGTCATTGTGGCCGTCACCGAGTGCGGAGAGTCGCCGTTGGAGGACGGTGACATGCTGATATGGTGTTTAAACGGCGTGCCGATGCGGAGGGCGGCACCAGATGGCTTCCAACGGTCCGGACTTTGCAACCCGGGATGAGAGTCCTAATTAACCAGTCTGCGACAGTGACCGCTCCAACATCAACGAGTGACTGTTCAAACGCCGCAGACACCGTAAACACTGTGACCCGTTGTTCGCAGAGTTACTCGCATTATCGACTTGCTACCACATAGACGAGAAGCCAATGGCGGTTCCTGGTGGCGTGCGTTCGGCGCGGGTGCGTCAAAGCCGGTTGGTTGTTAGGAGAGCAGGTGGACAGGTTTCCGGAACCCTGGGAAGCGGAGGATTCATATCTCATCCACACACGGGGTTCCGCCTTCGCCGAGAGGTGTGTGCTCGTGCTCTGAGCTCCGGCAAAGGGAAGGGTTGGTACTGGGCAGGTACCTCTGGCCTTCGGGGCGTGTCAGAGTGCTGCCCGCTCGGGCCAGTTAACGCGAACCGTTGGTCTTTTTGCGGGGAGATCTGCCCTGGTCCAGTTACTGGAACGAGAGAAAATCAGCCATAACGGAGACGGGACGGAGGGTACAGGGGTGCCATGCGCTAGTGCGGACAAGGGGGCAGGGAAGACGGGCTCGAGGGTGGTTGACGACTCCTGCTGAGGGTTGCATGGACGCTGAGAGCGAACGCACCTTGTGGGGTACTCGAAATGTCGCTTTTCTGTTTTCTATTCGCGTTACGAAAGCACCTTGTGTGCTGGTTTGCGCCTGCGCCTGCGCCTGCGCCTGCGTCGGCGTCTGCGTGTGCTCTAACGGGACCGCACTAGCACGCGAGTACGGATATGGCACGCCTCGGGCGTGATGCCCGAGACGTCCTCCACTTTCCGGTCTGGTGCATGAAGCGATCCATGGAAAGCCGTGTCATTGTTGGCAGATGGCTGGGCAGAGGCATGGGGTTCACACCGCCAGCCAGCAGATGATGGTGCACAGTGGGTCCTGTGGAGGGAAAAAGAAAATGAAGGGGGACGCTGCAAATCAAAAAAACGCGGGGGTGGGGTCCCCAACTCCCCAAACCGTTCGCAAGACCAGCCGACCTCAGCGCCTTCGTGTGTGAGAGGGAGCTCCGCTCCTTCCGTTACCCTTCTAGAGTCTCGGTTTGGGCCTTGCATCGAGGCAGGCGCTTTGACGAGTCATCTAACAGCACTTACGTGGGCTCGGCTCCTTTTCCGCGAAAGCAGATTGGGTGCGTAACAACAGCGACCGTCAAGCATCGCAGGCGTATCCTGGAGGTTTACAGTAGAGGTACAGTACCGTACCGTACAAAGCCTTCCAAGTAGTTTTAGAAGATCCGGCTCGCAGCTTCATCAGGCTCGGTGACTTGCCGATCCCCTCGTTCGGCGATGGCATCGAGAACCTCGTCATCGCCCGGATGAAGGGAGCACTGGATGCCTGTTCTTGTTCGTTTGCAACTCGCATCCGCAGAGGCAGACCAGACTTGGTCGCTCCTAGGTTCCTTGGTTCCTAGGTTCCTAGGTTCCTCTGGCGCACGATGGTGGGCAGCACCAACTTTGCCCACCCGAGCCACATTAAACTCGCATTTGTCTTCGAACCTCCTCGATGCCCGGCTGCTGTATGCTAACAGCTCTCTCTGCAACTCTCCAACCCCGCACGATGTCCTTGGACCTTCCGTCTGTCTCCAGCAGGGCATCGTCACGGCGGCTCTTGTATACCACACCAGGCATATCCCGCAGCGGCGTCGATGATGACCCCCTCGACGGCACTACTAACTACCGCTAGTGCTACCCATTTACGTCTGGCGCATGGCACTCGGTAGGCCGTCGCAGCCTTATAAGAGCGTCTTCTAAGGCAATGTTGTGTATTTCCTGCTTACCAAGACGCCGGCTTCTGAGGCTTGGATAGCCCTTGCAGCCATTCAATTTAGCATAAATCGAACAACTGCCAGCGTCGCTCCTCGCAATCTCTGGGCTGTCGAACCACGTCGGTCGCAGGCTCGGGCCCTCCGCATTGTCTGCCAGAGGAGTGCCATTGTGGAGGAGGAGAAGCCTTCGAGAAGCAGCTTCCACCCCACATTTGACGCTTTCGACCCTGTACTCCGTCCCCAGGTGGTGATGATCCTCGCGCCAGCACAGCAAAGTGCGCCGGGCAGAATCCACCCAGGCGCCCCTGCGTTCCTACCCGGTACACCCCGCTCAGCTCTCCTCATGATGCATCCAATCCATCCAAAGTATCGTAGCATTGCCATCTCTCGTCTCTACCGTGCTGGCCGCGGCTTGTCACGGCCGGGGTCCCGTCGAGAGTCATGTGGTGATGGACACTCTTCGCCTCTGCGGCTGCAAATGAGCTTCCCGGCAGCGGTGTCTTGTTTCCTTCCTTTCTGGTGGACGCAGAGTCTCGTGAGCCTCATGGGCCACTCCAAGTCGCCACCGTTGCCAGCAGGCTGACGAGGCAAGCCGAGTCCTATTTCAGGTAACCGAGAAATTGCTGATATTAGAGGATGGGGCGTCTCTATATTGGGGAACCGAGCTGGCAAAGACGTCGAGATCCCTGCCGTACCACCACCGTCGTCGACAGGATATGTGCTGCGCCGGCCTCCGCATCGCCCCGCCGAGCGTCCACAGCATCGCCTTTCCGATCACAACCATCTCAACACCCGGACGAGATCCATCGAGGCCCACATTTCGCGCGGACGGGATGGCGGGTGATGCGCGCACCGGGACCGCTACCTCGTTCGCACCTTCTTGCCCGGCTGGGCAATGACGAGGTCCGAAAACGCCAGGTCCAAGAGTCCGTTATGAGGTGCATATGTGGCTGACTGGCTTGCCCGCACGTGCATTCCGTAAACGCAACCGAGCACGTTGGTGGCTTGGTGGGACAACAATTCGACTGGGCGCCAAAGGAGCCTGTCGGTCCGATTACTCGGCTCGGATGTAAGAATATTGGGCTATAGGATAAACCAATTACTACATATGGCCTCTCATGCAATTACCGTGGACTTCGTTGCCCAAACACCCGCTCGCACCTCATTGGCCTCTTCGAGGTTCCCCGTTTGTCGGCACACCAAGCGCACCTTTACCTGTGGCTACCTCGTCTTGTAATCCAAGCGAACACTTGTGACGCGCCGGGCTCTTCATCTGTCACGACGGGGCTCGAGGAAGCCCACGCTAGCTCGTCAGCCTCTCGGCAACCCGAGCCCTACTGCGTAGACCAGGGCGACCCCGATCGCCTCCCGCCGTGTTCCCCGGGACGGCTCAGCGGTCATGGGACATTGAAGCCCACCAAGATATATTAATCGACACACGCCATCGTTGACAGCGCTATGGCTCTGCCGTCTAGACCTCGTTAGCCCAAAGGCGCCGCGGCGGTAGTCGATATTGCGCAGGCCCTTTCGAGCCACCACAATACCGTCTTGGGCTCGTGGGGCCCTTCCTTCCTCTCTGGAGTCCGTCAAGGGTAGCCGAGGGCAGCCGTGAAACCGCACATTCTGCGATATGGACACAGCAGACGAGGACCTCCCCAATCAAGCCTTTCATCAAACGCTAGCACTACCGAGGTGGCGCATCGTTGAGCCGCCGGGCTCCTCTTCGATGCGGGGGCCCCCTGTGAGGTAATCACCGATATCCGTCTCGCTTACCCTGACGCGCTTCGATCGACGAGCGGGATGGCCCAGCTGTGGCCTCGGTGATCTAAAAATGCCAGAGCCACTGCACGTGTGCTTTGGTTGTGTACATACTGCGGTACACGGACTATGCAGGTGGTAACCAGAGTGTCCCCTCGGCCATGATGGCGAAGGTCGGCCGGGGGTGCGCTGTTGCAGGAGAACTGACGACTGCCGACTGCCACGGCTTCCCGACCACCGAACCTCGATGGGATCGCCCGGCAAGACGTCAAGGGAAAGGGGGCTTTGGTACCGGAGCAGAAACTGATCCTCTTCGGGGAGTCAGCCCCGCAGCTGGCCCTGGTTTGACATCCGGCCGCGGCCGAACTCACCCCAACGGGACTTTCATTACCCCTCTTCGTCTGCGGTAACGCTAGTCTACTTACATAGTAGCTCATGACCCCATCTCGCTGGAACCAAACTGCCTCCCTTTTTGGTTGTCCATAGCCAAGGCGCAGGCAGGGCAAGATCGAAGAGACACACTGCGGCTAGCGACCCGCTCTTCTCCAACTGTGCCCTGGATCTCCTCCTTCCGCAAATCACCCGGTCACACGCCTTGGGGCTCTCCGCACCAGGATCCTTCTCGTGCCTGTATACCTGACTACATATGGCCGCGTCTACGTATACGCAGTACTCTCCAGAGCCGGGAGGCGCGATGGGCCTTTGGAGACCGGACGGGGTCCGTGAAGTGCGCGCCTAACCTTCGGATTCGGAACCATCTGTGGCGCTCAGCAGAGATCGGTCTCTTCCCCGAGAGGCCTCGGCATCCTGCAGGCATCTCCTCATCAGTTCAGTGACGCGAGCCTTTTACCATGGTTACCATCTAGAAATCACACCAACCTCTCCCCGCACGAGCACATGTTGCACGACGTCAACATGCCACCGCCGTTCCATTGACGATCCTGTCAAAGCTGCCATCTGGCAGCTAGCACCAAGAAAGCCCATCAGATCTCGGTCGAGCATCATCCCGGCTTTCGGCAGTGTGCTCGGGATTCTGTCGATCTCCGCCCGATCAGTCCGTACGGCCGCTGCACCACACCACCACAGGAGCAGTCTAGTTGCGGCGTTG
Organism: Madurella mycetomatis; assembly: GCA_022530565.1. Classification (NCBI taxonomy): domain Eukaryota; kingdom Fungi; phylum Ascomycota; class Sordariomycetes; order Sordariales; genus Madurella; species Madurella mycetomatis. Next base: position 3,229,845 of record JAJTVB010000003.1, on the reverse strand, counting down.
ACGCGAGCTACCCCCTTTCTCCTACCTTAGTGCGCACAAAGACTGAACACACTGGTGCTACTACGCATGGCCGACGTGGAGACTCACAGGAGCCCTGGTCCTTGTCGTGGTGTCAAGGCGTCAGCTCTGCCCGTCATCCGAAGTCGATACCGCTCTCCTTGGTTCCGCGGCCGCGGCCCACGGCCTCAGCCCAAGGGGACCATCTTCTAGAATGCATTACTATCAAAGGAAGCGGGTATCGGGGATCATCCTGCGCGCTCCCCGGTTTCACTATCCAAGCGAAACCTCGCTGGCGGGTTCTTAAATAGGCCACGAGTACTTGCCGAGGCTAGCCTAATGTCTTGAGCGGATGCTTGGTATTCTCTCACCATGCGCATTACAGACTGACAGTTGCTATCGGCGAGAATACCATTCGTGGATAGCTGAAATTCTTTGGTTATTTCTCATGTTTAGGTATCGCTTGCCTCGTCGGCGCAAACGCTGGCCGTGACGGAGAAATTGTTGTTACCTCGAGTCTATCCCAGCTCGAGTGTTCTTAAATACAAAACAAACTAATTATTTTTCACGAAAAAAAAATAGCTTTTCTTTTCACTCCTTGAACAAGACGAAGTTGGGCTGGCCAGGGATATCCACCTCGGCCACGGCCCCGCCGATCTCGCCCGTCTCCGTGTCGCGCTCCAAGATGACGACGCGGCCGTCAGACTGCAGGCCAACGGCGACGCGGGTGCCGTCCTTGTTGAAGGAGAAGTGGCGGGGGTTGATGCCGCCTGCGGGTGCCGTTTGGACGTGGGTCAGGGCGCCCGTCTCGGGGTCGATGGAGAAGGTGATGAGCGGGTCCGAAGGAACAGTGGTGCCGTTGGCAACCGTGAATTCTAGGCTGCGCTCGAAACGGGAGGAGAGGGTGATGAAATTGCTACCGGGCTGTTTTATTTCGTACCATGGTTAGCGGGCAAATTTGGGGGTGGGGCTTGTGAAGGGCCCTGGAGACTTGGCTTACCGCAACGGTGATCTCGGCCGCAGAGGTACCCTCCGGCACAGGGTCGGTACCGCCGTGCGTGGTGGCGTTGTAGACCTGGTCAAAGCTGAGGGTCTCGTCCTCGTTGTAGGTGACGGCAAAACCGGTGACGCTGTTCTGCAACTCGTTGATGACGTACAAGAACGTCTTGGAGTCGCCGGTGAAGAAAGCGGCGTGCCGGGGGCCTGTCCCGCGATCAAACTCGAGCAAAGTCTAGCGAAGCTCGGTTAGCCACCTGCTTATTCGTGGAAGCGTTTGCTGTCAGAACCACATACCGATTCGGTGTACTGCAGGGTCTCCTTATCCACTTTGAAGACGCGGAGGAGATCAGCTCCCAGATCGGGGAAGACGAGGAACTCGCCGGTGGGATCGAGAACGGCCTGGTGGGGGCGAGCCTGCTCCTGGGGGTTGGAGCGGTTGTCGGCCGGGGCGGGGAAGAGCTCGGATTGGAGGGGCTCAATGGCGGCCGGGTCAGCAATGTTGAAGGTGTTGATACCAGCTCCTGCGCTATAGACGGCAGGTATTAGCGGTGGTTCAAAACTAACGTTACTCCTAGCTGTTCCACAGCACCTGCACCCCCGTTGGGCAAGGCGCATGCAGCGCCTTGCCGTCGCCAAGGCAGGCCCACGTGTTTGCCGGTTCAATAAATCTCGGCGTCGGCCCCGATTTGGGGAAGGGGACCGGCCTATGCAGTAGCAAAGAGTTGCGACTTACTAATCGGCCACAGCCAATCCACGGCCGCCGTCGCCGTAGATGATGGTGCTAACCGGGCCCCCAAACGTGGGAAGCGAGCTCAGTTTGCTCACCAGGCCATCCTCGCCAACCTGGAGCGAAGTGAGGGAACCGTTGGGGCTTGGCCAAGCCTCATCGACACAGTAGAGTATGTCGCCAGCCTGTGTCAACCACGACGGATAAGGGCCACAGTCGTCGGATGCGGCAACGGATTCTAGACCTGATTCGCTTAGGCTGAGTGTTGTGACTTTGCCTACTGATCCCTCGCCTGTAGGGTACGTCGTCACATAGAGGAAAGACGAGGCAGAGCATGCAGCGCTCGCCAGGCCGAGGCCTGTCGAGAGTGCAGCAGCGATGCTGTGGGAAGTCCGCATGGTGTGTAGTAGCAGCTTGGCGCGGGTCAGTGCAGCAGAACCGGATATTCGTCTAGGTCCAGGGTGTAGAGTGGGCGTGGCTTGAGTGCGGGCAAACTCTAGGCCCGAGAACTATGGCGGAGTGGTCTGTCTTATGGGAAAAAAAAAAAAAAAAAGGTCAAGAAGCAAACATTTCTCGGGTTTCAAATCCCTCAGCAAGGCGGCAGAGCGCTCTTATAATAATATGGAGCACTCAATGTCGATCGTTGCACACAACACCGGACAAAGCCAATGTGGACAACGGGCACAATGGGCGCCATGCCGGCTAGGCGCCTTAAAAGGTTTCCTCAGATCAGATGAGGGCCAGTTATCCCCATCCGCTGCCATCAGCCGGGGGCCCAGTAGTCAGCGGGACCGCCTAGCCACCGGCGGCCACCGGTTGATGGAAAAACAGCCAATGACCCCTTGCTGCAATCAGGAATGCGGGAGCTGCTGTGCCTCGTTCCGCATGGCTGAGATCGAGCGAAGGAAGACGGAGTTTTGGCAGCTTGGTGGCATTAATTTACCCGGACCGGTCGGGACGGGGGCCAATACCCCGACCCCTAAATAAGACTTGGCGAACAGGCAGAAACAGACGGGCTTGCTGTCGTAGAAATCTCATGGACAGGCGTATACAGCACGCAGCAGTGTGCAGTCGGAGCGGATATCGATTTGAGCGAATTGGCTGGCTGAGAATGCAACGATGGGGAGGCTGCTCTCCCATTTTGGCCCAATGGAATCTCATTGCGGAAAGGGTGGGGCTGCGAAGCGGGCCAGATGCAGGGGCAAAAAGCCGCCCCAGCAGCGCTTGGCTGAAGAAGCGCAGCGCGGAGAAGCGCACAGGCAGCCGTCACACTGCTTCGCCGATTCCCCTGAACTACGCCGCAGCGTTGAGCCGATAGCACAACAGCCAACCAGTGATGGTGGGCGCGAACCACATCGTGTCCACCTGTGCTTGTGGCTGGGTTTCGGTGGCCTTTTGTGTTCCCCAGAACAAAAGGTAGGGGGACAGGTGATCCTTTCGGATCGAGAATGCTCGGTTTACGCTCGATTACATTATGCATCTGCGATCGCCGAGTTTCAGGCATCAAGCTGGCCCGACCAGTACTGTCCTGTACGATGGCTGAGTAAGGAGCATGTTATGCGGTGCTGTCCCAGGCTCCCTCGGAAAGCAGGATGCACTGTAATATAGCTTATTAGGTCACCGGGCCCCTTAATAAATCGTCATCAATTGGCCACCACGCAGACCGGCCGGAACCTTCCGCAATTTCAACTTCCAGGCCGTCGGTGCCGATGCTCTACTATGTGTGGCTTGCGGATTCGGAGGGTGCCAGTTTCGGCCGTCGCATCCGCCTCGATGTCGTCGGTTCTGTCGATACAGAACCACAGTCCCATATCTCGGCATCTTATCTGATCAAGCAACCAATATGTAGGCAGTCAGACCCACGTGGTTGTGCGGCCCGTTGGCCGTTGCTGCGCTCGCTTTAGGAGTAACGGCATGAAAGCGGTCATTTGCAAACACTGCACTATGTAATCGACAAAAGGCACCTGTCTTCGCATCTCGTGCTGCTGGTCCAGTCATGCAGCTTGAGGCAATCTATTGTGTAAAGGGAAAAAGAAAGGCCGATGCCGGTTGGTGCAGTACTACTCGGCAAGAGTAGAAGCCCTTACAACACCCTACATGAGCAGCTGCGATTTTGTAGCCGAATTCGTCCACGGCCCATGTGGCGTCTACCGCTTCTGATGAAGGTCGACCGGTTGAGCTGAGGGAATCCCCCAAATGCCCCGAGGCCGGCAAGTCCAGCAATCGGTCACAACCGGACCGGACATGCCGTCCCATGCACTTCTTGCAAATAAAAGGCCACCCAGTTCCAGCACCGGGCTCCCCGGTGAGCGTTCTGGACAGTCAATCACCCACAAGCTGCGGCTGGTTCTCTGACGCTGAATGGTCCAAATCAAGCATCACCGTATCGAACTCATCGGTCCTCCAGGATACTCCGCCCATGCAACGCAGATACGCAAACGAGGTAATCCAACCTCTGCGTGGAACGATCAAGCATTCTTCCCCGGCTTCTCTGGGTAGGAACGCAAAGCCGGCGTGCGCTCGCAAGAGATCCTACTGCAACTCCCCGCAAGTTGATGTTAGGCAATAACTACGCCAAGCTCTACCGCCGTTAACAGCCCCCTGGCTCGGATGGGGTCCTGAACCAGACAATTACTGAAGCATCACGCAAAACCCTGAGATCTCCTCCTAATCACCTTCCTAATCCAGCCTACGCACGGCTGATTTACTACCTCGTTGGCCTACCCTATGAGTGTTTTGAAGGTGGTAGTACCATAAAACGTCCCTCAGTTGGGAGGCTCCCGAGGGACCAGCGGTTCACGCCATCCTCTTTTATTTTCTTTTTTCTTTTTCTTTTTTATTGCTTCGCGAGGGGTGCACCCGAGCAACCCAGGCGGCCCGGTTCAACTTCGACCGAGAAACGCTACGGGCAGAAGCATATTTCCGGACTCACGCATGTTATGGAATACGTAAAGTACAGAGTGTAGTGTATCATGGGTACACGCATGTGGCTGTTACGGTCACTACCCCACTATGTCTGCTAAGGGATCGTGACGGGCGCCACCGTCCTTAGCGCCGGGAGTTGATCACTGCGGACTTTAACCGTCGTCTTTAGCCGCAGTTGCGGATGGCGCGACCCGCACATGTTCGTGATCCCAACGGGCACTCTGTCGAGCTGGCCATTCACAACGGGATCGTCGTAAAGCTGATCAGGGCTTGGGTCGTTGGATGGCAACTGCAGGGCGCCAGACCGCCACGCAGGGAGACCGGCATAGATCACGTCCTGGGACTCGCAGTAGGCCGGGCTAAAATTGTCTCTTCGGATAAAGGCGAGGTAGTGGCCAGCGGCAGGGAGCACAACGACGCCTCTCTCGGCTCTCCGTTTCCATCACCGTGGTTCAAGAAACGGGGGAGCAACGCCGGGACCTGGGACTCTGGGGTCAGTGGCACATCTGGCCGACTGCGCGAGACAGCCACCTCAAACGGGGAAAAAAAAAAAGAAAAAAAAAAGAAAAGAGCGTGATAGAAACCCGCATTGCAGGGTTGCTATACGCGAGTCCCTGAACGTAGCAGTGACTCTATAAACTCTTGAGAGGATTGACGACGGCGCTGACGATCTGGACCGTCCATAGGCTCTCCAAGTCTGTCAGAAACGCACCAGACGGCGAGTGAACTCATATATTAGCACCACCATGGCGATGGCTAAGGTACCGACACCAATAAATGTGGCACCCATCGTAGCCCCTGTCTTACCGGCGTGTGGACTAAACTCGGGACTTTTTTCTAAGTCGCATTGTTCCCCTGCGCTATTCCTCGCGTCTTCTGCCTGGCCTTGTCCGTGCCAGAGCCAAATGAGAGGGGGCTGTTAATATGCTCTCATCAGCGCGAGCCCAAATGCCGGGTTCTGAGGAATACTAAAGTTATTGGAGTGCCATCAACCCAGGCTCACTGGCCTCGTCTGTCCTCTGACATGGGGAACCACGAGACTATTGAGGGAATTAATTAGTGGAAACATGGAACTGGGAGTGGCATCACATATACCAAGCCAAAAGAATACCCAGTGAGGAAAGGTGCAGGAAAGGTGCCGAAAAGGAAATCACAGGCGAGGCATGCAATTAACATGTAGACGCTTGGATAGCTCGGTAAGCACAGAGGAAGGCCTAGTGTATGTTGTGATTAAGAATCTAACATACGGCCACGATCCAAGGTAGCAAAACCAACGCCATGCTCGTGAACCCCGATGCTCTAAGCCCAAAGGCAACCCAACGCGATGCGATATACGAGCTGTTGAATGCAAGTTTTACTGCAGGCTGTTACCTTTGTGTCCCAGATTAGGCATTCCAAAATGTGAAAATGAACCGAGGACCGGAATGTGGAAAGAAAGGCAGGGGGTATCATCAATCGCTTTAATCACCGAGATCCACGCTCTCTATCCAGCTCCTGACCGCCTCGCGCAGCGGGCTCTCCTTCTCCCTCGCGGCAAAAGCAGCGGCAGCACGCTCGCGCCGGTATCCTTCCCTCCCCTCGCCCCGGTTCCGTTCCTCCTCTTGCTCTTGCTCCTGCTCTCTCTCTCCGATGACATCGTGGGTTATATCCTCCAACGCCGAGAGCAGTACCGTCTTACACTTGGACCGCGGCACCTCCTGTGGTTCTACCGCCAGGCCCTGATCGTTTTGGACGTGTGACGGGCGCGCCTCAGAGCTAGTAGATATGCTGCTACTCCGCTCCCTGCGCTTGCTGGCCGACCGCGACGAATTCGCCGAGCTCACTTTGCTGACTGTTTCCGTGCCGCCTGCCGCGATGACCCTCTCTACCGCTTCGACGAGTACGTCATCGAAGCAGACGATGGGCTCCTCTATGAATTCCTCTTTTAGTTGCACCTCGTAGAGCGGGTTGCTCGCCGGCGTAAGGGGCGCCGGGCTGTATGTGTGTGATGGTGGCGCCGGCCCAAGGGTCCGATCAGCGCCCAGTTTAAATCTGATTAGGCGACGGTAGCGTATGCGTGTTATAGTGAACGTAGCTGTATCGGCCACGATAGTGGAGCTAACGTCCACCCACCTCTCCGTTGCGTCTCCGGTTGGCTGCGTGGCGGGAAGCGTCGCTGGGGAAGGGCCGGCTCGCATCGATGCCTTGACTTGCTCGATAATGTCGTGCTGGGCCGGCAAGGCCTGAAGCACAAAGTCGGGGTGGTACTGCTGCAGCCAGCCAGCCACGTTGAGTGGCGCATCCCCGTCAGCAGAGAAGCGGTAGGATTGTTCAAATGCATCGAGGCCTGTGCTGAAGCCTGGAGCGGACAGATAGCCGCTGCTGGACGGCGAGCTAACTGCACTCTCGAATGACGTGACAAAGTCCGGCAATGGGACATCAACATCGATCACACCATCATCGATGTTGATCGACGTCTTCACAGGGGACTCAAAGGCCCCAGATGGATCTGGTATCCGCTGTGCCTTCCGCACGACAGGAGGTTGTTCGGCAAGTCCTAAGGTGTCGGCAGACGTCCGGGGCGGTGGTGTGGCATCCCGGGACTCTGCGGCTGAACGGTTACGGGCAGCATCGGTCTGATCACCTGTAGGATTCTCGGGAGGTTCAGTATTATCAGATCCGGTCTTTGAAGGCAAGGCGGCCGAAGGCTGCCGAGATTTTGTAGGCGATGAGGAGCCCCCATTCTGTCCGTCACTTTGCCCAGGAGGTTTGGCTGCCGAGTCTCTTCGTCGCACGCTCCAAAAGCCGCTAATGACGCTCCACCTTGAACTTTGTCTGCGCTCGCCGGGCGGGTGAGACACCGTACTATCCTCTCTCGTGAGCCGCTTCAGATCGTCCGCCGCTACGCTGGGGCTGCTGCTGGGATGGCCCTGGGAAAACACTTCGGCTCGATGGACCGTAGAGAAGTGCGGAACGCTGGTCTCGGGGGTGACGGTAGCGGTTGTGGCGGCGCTGCTTTTTCGCGTAGTTGCGTCACTCCCGCGAATCGGCAAGTGGCTCGCCTTGATTGAGGTTGCATCTGACGCTCGCCTCTCGTGTCTACCCTCCATGCTCAAGTGCGCTAGCGGAGGAGGGACGGCGCTCGCACGCGCGTTATGCGATTGTAAGCTGAGATTGCGGGAGTGCGACGGCATACGTGACCCCGTGCGGCGGTTTATTTTCCTCCGTAGCGACTCCTCCTTGAGGATTGGGACGACGAAAGACGGGGGCGATTGCGACAAGGTACCCAGAGAAGCTGGGGTGCTCGGTCGATGGGCTCTGATACCAGGGAGCTGCTGCGAAGCCGGTAGAAACGCAGCAAGGAGGAATATCAGGCGCCGAGCCGCTATCTTGTTGTCGCTCACGATGACGGTGCGAGCAGGCACCAGGGAATCTTCTTCCACTTTACTCCTCTGGTGGAAAAAGTGTCGGCGGCGGTACGACGGAGGGCTTAATGCTTGGAGCCAGTCGGTGTGCGTTGCTAGGAACCCTGTGAGGAGGTTGAAGAAGAAAAAGCCCTGTTCCCTCCCGCCAGCCCACTTGGCCACCCACCGAGCCTCCTCCCGCCAGATTGGCCAACGGTTCTGGCCCGTAGTCACACGAGAGGCTCGGATGCCAGCCACAATCCTTGTCTTTGCGGCATCGATTTCGGCGCCGATGTGCCGGTTGTCGAGCAAGCAGTTCGGAAGCAACGTGATGTGTTTTGTATTCGGTTTCGGGGTTTTGACTGGTGGCACGTCTTCAGTCCGGCGGGCGGATAGAGATGAGCCCCTGCCCATCTGGATCGACAGGGTCGGAAGCGGGTCCGGAGAGGCGAGGTCGGCCTGCCTGAGCATTGTTAATAATGTGGCAGCCACAGTGGACTGCAGGTGGCTCAGCGTCCGCATGATGATGTCCCAGTGTTGCGTGATGGCGTCGATTTGGTCTTCAACATCGGCGTTAAAACTTGTTTCGAAAGCATCGGGCCCGAACCCTCCTTGGCCGACCAAGGTCCAACCCGATCGCCGGGTGGAACCGAAAGATGATGGAAACGAGTCTTGCTCTGTATAAGAGCTGGAGCCTCTGAAGGTCGATCGTACTGTAGCTGCCGGCGTGGTTTGAGAGGGCGAAGGTGGTAGGTTGATGATTAGGGCGACGGCATACATCGGAGTCCTCTTTGGTTTGGGCTGCTTTCTCTTGATTTTGATATCGTCCACGGTCTGGGGGAAGGGATAACCGGTGTTTTCTTCCGAAAAGGGGCCATGAGAGGCTACATCGTCGTCAAGAGGCAGATTGACCGGGAACAGTCTGGTTATAAGCACTTTTTTCCGATCCGGGAGCCGGCCGGCCCCGCCGGGCGTAGGAGGCGTGGTGAAGGCCGGGGGATTCTCCAAAGAGAAGGACTGCGAAAGCCGGCTCGCTCGCATGCTAGATCTGCCGATTGAGCTACGACTGTCTCCAGGCGTCGAGGCGCCCTCGGATGATCGAGTATCTGACGGTACGACATGGACCTTGGTCGAGGTTCCCTTGTACGCCATCAGCTCCGAGTTGCCAAATATGCAGCTGGAGAACGTGGCCAGCTCCTCCCGGTACTCCCGCCAAGCACGCTGCGATTCACTCTCGGCGTGGCCCTGATTGCGGCTGTGGACCGATGGTCTCCTATCAAAGGCGCCCTGTCGTGTCTTGGGGCTGCTAGGCTGAATCACGATGGGGCGCTGCAAATAACTAACGCTGGGCTTCCTCGGGGAGGCAGGGGTTCGGCGCGGCTCTTGGACCGAGTAAGAGCCGGCAGTGGCAGAGGGGCGATCCACAGAAGCGGTCGGGACGGGCGGAGGGGGGTGGCTGTCATATAGCAGAGATGCTGCGACGGAACTTAGGGCGTCCTGCATGATGATGATGCGGACATCGCGGACGTCGAGTTCGACGTCGCCATTGTAGTCGAAGGCGCTAGTCGGGAAGTTGATGGGAGTTGAGGAGCCACTGGAGAGCGGATAGAGTTGGTTAAGGCGTTGCTCATACAGATCATGGGGATCGGGGAAGAGCAGGTTTCGCGTGTGGATGTCCTCCTGCACCGACTCGAGAGAGATGGGCTTGTGCGACTGGGTCTGAGCTGAGGGGAGAGCCCCGGCCCCGGAGCCAGCCCCGAGATTAAAGAGCTTCCCAAGCATCCCAAGCCGCGGAGAAGTCGCCAGAAGGCGAGTCGCAGCGTTTAGGTCGTGAGGCGGTCCCTATCAGAAAGTTCAGACGGCGGCCAACCACCGCATCGCCGCTGGTGGCGTTGGCGGTGTCGCCATGCGAGTCGGGCTTGAAGTGAGCGAGGTTGTAAGAATGAGATGCGTCGACGGCGACGATGAGACGTGGAACGGCATCGCACGCTCGGAGGCCGGGCAGATGTCAGCACCGCGTGTGCGCAGCAACGGGACCAATGCCCGTCGAGCTGCACCACAAAGACACGCCGTCGGCTTCCCTTCCTCTCCGCTCGAGCCGCTTGCAAGATGAACAGAGGAAAACGATGGACTCGTTGGCACTGCTGACAAGACACACGGCCGCGATCAGGAGCCGGTAACTGTCGGCGATGTGAGTGGATATGGACTGTGCCGGACACGCGGGGTGCGTGTGCGGGCGTGTATTGTCCGGAGCGATAGCGGGTTGCCGGACTGAATGCCTTATACCACGGCAATCGCAATGACAAGCCGCTATCCGTAGCGTCCTTCGGAGCGGTTAGCACCAAAGAGTGGCACGCAGAGTGGGCTTTTATCACGGTGTGGAGAACGTACCGAAGAGGCCGGGGCCTTGGTTACAAGGAATGAATAGCGGGGGTTCCCCAGAGCGAGGATGAAGAACGATAGGAGAAATCGACGCTTGACGCGGCTCCAGCGTCTCGTCGAGTCCACTGCCCGTCTAATCGCGATGTATCCGCGTAGATTGACCGGGGTTGGCCCCGGAACATGTATTGTTTGCCAGTCTTTTTTTCTCTCTCTCTCTCTCTCTTTTTTCCCTTTGCGGGGGCCCAGAATGGCGGTGACGACGAAAGCGGTGGTTGATGTTCTGCGTCTTGCGTCGCGCGCTCCAAGCTACCTACGGCAGGTGTGGGTGGGCGGGTTGCAGGGGTTAGGGCCGAGAATGAGCGGCGGGTGGAGCCGGCTGGGGCGTTGATTACGGAGGTTTAACTCGCAAGCTGGGAAAAAACCCAAAATTTTAGTGCAGACACACCACCCGTAATTTTTTCCAACCCCTCAATAAATTCATTTCCCAGTTAGCAATCGCTCCACCAACAACTTTCTTCTTAAACCAATATTTTTCATTCGACAGCGCTCCTCTCCACGTGCTTCCAGATCCAATCGCATCTATTCAAACTCGCCAGTAAGTGTGACGCCACACCTCCATTAGGTACATTTTGCTTGTGCTAACATTTTTAGTTGTAGTACTAGCTTGCTGTCTGTTGCGTCTGCAGTCGCGGAACTCGAGTTTTTGTTATTATGGTCGCCGAACTCGCAGCTTTCACTTAGGAGGGGAAGCCGCTGGAAATGAGGGATGTCACCGGTTGATAACAAAGTAACGTATTCCACCTGGTCTTAAGCCACACTGGGTCTTTAGCCACGTAATCTCGGCAAATTCAGGGACAACCAACACCACCACACCAACATGATCACCACATGGAAATGCGGACCAAGAGGGCAAAAATGAAGCAATTCGCATACTGATATTAGTACTGGAGAGTAGGAGGAATAATAATAATAATAATAATATTAGTACTGGATACAGAAAAACAAGGCGGTTGCAGCGGTTGCAACGGCTAGATCAATCCTCAAAATAGTCAAATGCAACTGGCATCTCCTTCTACACCACCTTTGCGAATCCCACAACGCCACGCAAGGCTGCCCGGCGTGCCTTTGCCCTCTGTTCCTCGGCTTCCTTTGACTCCCGCTGTTGTTGACGATCCTTGCATTCCTTGACAGTTAGTACTCTGGCCTGGCCAAAGTGCTTCCTCGAGCTCTTTTTCTTGCCTTCAAGCCGCTTATTGACTAGCTCCTAGTTTATCGCGACCAGGGCAATCTTATCGGCTTATAGGCTGAGGCACGTCTCCCTCATCTGGGCCACCTGTTTTTTCAGGGGGCTGGTGTATATATTCACGATATTGTCGACTATAGCATTGAGCTGGGCGGTCAGCTCCTGTGTAATGGAGAGCTCTGCGGGCTTCTTACTGTAGGCGGCTGTCACAAAAGGGGGGGTCTTTAGCTGTAATTTATCGAGGATCTTGCCTAGGTTAGCGGGCACTAAGCCAGCTCCCCGCTATACCCCGGCAATATTGCGGCGTATCGTCTTGCGTGCCAGTTCGTATTTGAGGAGGAAGTCGTAGTTATTGATTCGAACTGCCCCGAAGATAGAACCCTTGTTGACTAGACCGCGGTATGTATTTGCTAGCGGCCCGAAGACCCCAATATCCAACGGCTAAAGCTTATATATTGCGTATGGTGGGAGGCAGAGCGGCACGATATCTTTGTCGACGCAGTATTGAATAAAGGTAGGCGAGATATAGCTGGTATAGCCATCGAGGATCAATAGGCGATGTTTTCCGAGTGTTCGCGGCTTCGTATGCTCGTTGAAGTGATCTAGCCATTCGAGGGCGATCTTATAGTCGGTCCAGCCTTTCGGGCTGACCCGAACTATAATATTCTCGTCGATATTCTTTAGTATCCACGACTATTGGATGCGCTAGCCCTCAAATATCACGAACGGAGGTAAAAGGAAGCTACTAGCCGAGATGTATTCGATGATCGAGACCTATTCGCGGTTGCCGGGCTAAGTAACGAAGCTCTTACACTCGCGCTACGGTACGATGACCCGTTGGCTCTGGCCAATGCCCTTTATACAACCCTTCTCATCTATATTGTAGATATCGTCGTCGGGAATGGCGTACTTCAGGCGGGTGGTTTAGAATAGTTCGAACCAGTGCATAGCAGTGTTATAATCCAGGGAGTCTTTCCTTGCTTGGTCCATTGCGCGGGAGCGGCGTGTTTGTAGATCTTTGTACCGGTCGAGAAAATGCAAGTGCTAGTTGACCCCGAGGTCCTTAGTATCACCTTTAGCTAGCAACAACTGCGTAGCAAGGTTGCGAATGGCATCAATGGTCATAGGCTAGCCCTATGCATCAAGTTGATAGACCGCCTTGACGATAGTGTCTTCCTCGGTAGGCGTAAGGCGTTGTTGATGTTGATAGGCTTGTCGAGGATGTTTATACTTGCTAGACCAGCGATTCCCGAGGGTGTAGCGGTTGACATCAAAGGCTTTGGCGGCTTCCCTGATGCTGGTGACCTTCTTGGCCTCTAGAGCATCAATAGCGAGCTGAATCTGGCGTTCTTGCGCATCTTTTTTGGCTTTGGTGAGGGCTTTTTTCCTGGATTTGTTAGCCATTGTGTTCGCCGTCGTCAGAGGTGCTGAGAAAACAAGGAATGAGGGCAAACCGGCTGTTGTGGCGATAGTTGTGTTTGAAGATGATGTTGGTGTTGGTGGCTTACACGGATCAAATTGGTGGAGATTGAAGATGGCTAAAGATGGAAAAGTGGTTGGCTAAAGACCCAGTGTGGCTTAAGACCAGGTGGAATACGTTATAGAGATCGCGCCTAAGTAGGGAGCTAGGAAAAGCTGATCCTAGGCGCTTAGGTAATCTGGCACCTGTTGACAGGTGCTCCAGCTATAAGGATCTAGCGTTCACTTCTAATAATACAAGCTAGGCTATATACTCGAGCTCGTTGCTACATTCGTCATTATTGGGCTCTATCAACTCTAGCGGCTCCCCCTTGAAGGTAAATGCATCGAGAGCGGGCGGTATAGCTATAAGGAATCGAATTGATCCAAGCTAGTTAAATGAATGTAGGGAAGATTGTACGCGATTGAGGAAAGGTATATAGGGTTAGGGTTCAACCCGACCTACTATATTGGGACTGGTAGGGTAGGAGCCCCTATTCTAGTCGGCTAGCGTGTGGGTAGCAACCACTTTCCTTCTCGCAATGCAGACGCGTATCTTGGATCTTCTCCTTCTTCCTTTCCTCAGCTTTCGATTAGCAGCGCCCTAGTGCCTTGCCTATATATTGCGCGTCGCTCATAGCGATAATGTATTAGCGCTAAGAATGAGAAGCGCGATCGCAATCGGTACCAAGTGGAATGGTGAGCTTGAACGGATGCGATTGGGTTTGGAAGCGAGTACAGAATAATACTGTAGTTAGAAGGCTGTGGTGGTGCGAGGAAGAATTTGTTCTTGTTGCATAACAGTAGGCAGGATTTATTAGTTAGTTGGGGGAATGTAATTAATATGGTTGGTTAAATTCACAAGGGCGTGTGTGGATTACAAAATTTTGGGTTTTTTCCCAGCTTGCGAGTGAAACCTCCGTAGTTGATCTTTGCGAGTCGGGCGGCTTGAGGGCGGGGCCAATTTCACAGACCTGGAGTTGGGCAGGGCTGCACAGGCTCGGCGCCATGCCGTCTCGGGCACCAAAATACTTGTATAGGACAATATAATACTTTCAGCTTGTATCTCACCATGCACGCTAAAATACTGTGTCTGAGATGCGTCTTGACGAGTCCGAGTAAGCCGTGCAATTAGAATTCTGCTTGATCATTGGGCCGCTTATGTAGAAGCGTTTGATAGATTCTAGGGCACTTGTTGTCTGCCGTGAGTATAAGATACCAAGTCACCTTCGTACTAGGCTGTACCTCAAGTACCTTGCGCTTCCACGGCCAGGTAGCTTCCTTAGAACGCCAGACTTCCTGCTGAGTGCCACCTCTTGCACTTTGACCGCCAAAACCCACAGGTTGATAGCCCGCCACCTTGCGAAAGACAACTTACCTAGGTTGCGGCGGCTCGGCCGTCGTCGGTCCCCATTCCGAGCCGCTCAGGGATATTCACATGTTTCGTGCGACCCATGTTCTTTTTTAGCTTTGTCCTTATGAAAGCCTTAAAACATCCCAGCCGCCTACGGGTGTATCTCAGCCGTTCTGCGTTCCGGATTTGTATCGCGACACCGCATTCGGGCAAAGTGCTATCGTCTTGGGATATAGGGTTGGTTTCCGGCCGTCTGGCGCCCCACGATATTGGTCTCGACGCGGGACAGCCCTCCCCGCCAAAAGATGTAGAGCTGCCGCCCATTTCCAGGCTTCCCGGCAGTTGATGGATCAGGCACAGAAAAAAAAAAAAAAAAGACGCAACCTGAATCAGGACAGTACAAGTTCTCAAGCCCCATCTAGTCTAGTCGCCCTGTCCCTGTCAATGTATTAAAAACGACATCCTCGTGGCCGCCCGACCTGCCTCTGTGGATTAGCCTGTTTGTCATCGGTCCGCAAGTCGATAATCCACAGCCGGGCTCGGCACCGTTGTCCCCTCGCCTCGATGGATTCCTCAAAAGGCACCTGCCACCAACTGCTTAGCACACGGGAATTGTCTGCACCTAGCTGATCTGCCCCGCTGCGTCACCGGAATATTTTGTATGCAAAGTTCTGCACCTTAACCCCCTCATTCTCATCGATCTTTCTCCACCGGTGCCATTTCAATACATTGCTCAACCGAATAATCACGCGGCATTCTCATCCTCATGCGGTATTCCAATCCGGACTGCTCATTAAACAGTTTCTTTTCCTTTAAAGCACGGTAAAAATGACATCTTATCTCTTGCATGCGTCCCCTCCATAAGCTCCTACTGCAGCACTGCGGTGAGCTAACCCGCCACCCTTGCAACATGCACGGCCAAATGCCACACAGCCAATGATCTCGCCGGAGGGCAGGTCGATATGGCCCAATGGGGCAACCTAGCCTTTGCGGCTTCGCTGCGGTGCTAGCGAACCGAAATCACTGCTCGCCCGCCTTTACCGCCGTACGCACGCTGGGGTCTCACTGCCGTGGATGGGACTGCAGGCGCAGACTCGTCGTCTGTTGTTGCATACCAATGTCCAAGATCCCTCGCGATCCCATGTCGCCGCGGATAGCCCCTTCGACCCGATCGACTCATCGTGTGGAAATGGCTGTCCTTCGCATTCCCAGAGCATCCCCGGCTCTTGTGTTACCTCTTCCGCAACCGGGAAACCTCGATATCTTTTACGTACAACAGATCCACACGAAGTCGACGAGCCGCAGCTGGTGATTCCCGCGCCGAACCCTTGGAAATGGCAAAGGACCCCCACGTTCATCCCCCTCTCTTCTCTTCCTTGCTCCGAGGCCACGGATCCGGGTTGACCCAAAAAAGCAAAATGAAACGAAGCATCATCGCGCAATGAGGCGCCAAGGACCTGGCTGGCGTATGATAGATCGCTCCCGATTCTGACACCGAGCCTCCTGAATGTGACTTGTCATGCAATATTCACCTGCCGGCATGTGGCTCTGCCATCCGCCTATCGCACTGTCGTGCCCGCTGCCTCAACCAAGATCTGTCCCCTTCCTTTCCCCCTCGGGAACGACGGGAAGGCTGGATTTATACACCTGCCAAACCCTGACCTCTGACTCCGACCCGGTGTGGTAAAGCGTCCGCGGTGGTAACACAAGCCAATTTGCCAAGTCTAATGACGGGGCACGTGTTCACGTCGAAGGGCTCGATACGTATAGCGCTTGCCGCTGCCCTCATTCTCGCCTGCTAGCACTAAAGTCACGTCGTGAACCTACAAGTCTAAGCGGCCAGAATACAATGTCGGAAATTCAGGCGGGGCGCAACTACTTAACCACTTGACATCATGATTCAGGAAAAAAGAAAGGCACGGCAAGAGCCCCCCTCCTAGTTCTGCCAGTAACATCATTAGATCTGCACGATACTGCAGCATACGAGGTTCTCACACACGCCAGTGCCACACATCATTTGGCACGGCGGCGCCCGTCTGCCTTCGGCGCTTTCCGGTCCGACAGTAGTAGCGGTAAGGGCTAGTGTCGGTGCCTCCATGATTTCCGGCTGAAGCGTCGTCGAATGTATTCCATAGGCGTAAAGACACTCACTAATCGTCTTTGCCTTTTCCATGAAACTGGCCGCATCGGGATCCGATGCGATGACATGGACCGAGGCGATGGCCTTCTTCTAGTTGAGCCGCCAGACGTGGAGCTCGTGGACTGATTCGATACCGGGAATCTGCAGAGAGGTGATTAGTAACTGGTTTTATCATCGCCTTGTTTCTTCTACCTCTTTTGTTGGGAGGGGATTTCTGACAAGACCAGTTCCAAAAGGCGGCCTGATACAGACCTTTTCCATGTCATGCTTGATATCTGCAAGGTCAACCCCACGTGGCGCGCTCTGGGGGAGGATCTCGCCGCTCTGCTTGATCAGTGGCAGCGCTGACCAAGAGAATCATAATGGAGATTGCCATACTGATGGCGGGGTCGGCGTAGAATCTCGTAGGCGGAGTCGTGAACCAGATGACGAGGACAGCGATGATGACTGCTAGATTGTTCAGCGCGTCGCCAACGACATGGGGCATGGCGCCGAGCATGCCGAGGGCTCGCATAGGGGCTTTCATAGCGCCCTTGACGGTATGCCGATGCTCAAGATGGGTGTCGGCAGTCTGTAGATGGCATTAAAGATGGTAGCTCAACGCTTGATGATCCCGTTGCTTACCGTTATGGATTCCCCTTCGAACCCGCTGCTGGCTCCCTGTTCTGGAGCAACTTCGTCAGTGTCGTATCTAGTGGAAATTTCCCGGTGTGCTCACTATGCAGGAACGCAGCGCTCAGGAGGTTCAGCAGAAGACTCACGGAGCCCATGATGAGAACCAGTTTCACATCGTCGACCTCCCGTACCGAGATGAACCGCTCAGCCGACTGGAGGAATATGCTGGTACCTAGCGCGAGCAGGAAGGTACCATTGAAGAAGGCACCAAGCAATCGGGCGCGTTGCCAGTCAAAGGAGAGATCCTGTGGGAACTGGGAACGCTCCGAGATCTTGTTGCAGAGTCAGCGGTCAGTTTCCCAGCCCAGGTTTCCGCGTCCACCAGAAGGAAGGGCAGCTTACAGTTATGGCAGTCAACGTCACAATGAAGTCTATGGGATCGTTTAGCTAGTGAATGATCAGTACAGCTATCAGTCCCAGTCTCCAGGGCGGGGCTCTGCTTACGTAGTGAAAAGCATCAGCCATGAGAGCCAGGCTCCGTGTCCTGAAGGCAACTGGGGTGACTGTCGGTCACCGCTTCCCGCCGCTTGGAGACGGATTTTACCACTCATCTGCCAGCTCACAGACGAAGAAGGAGAAGGAGAAGGAGATGGCGATTGCCACCGAAACCTGTTGTTTGCCATCAAGTTTAAATTCTATTGTCGATGCTGATGGTGCCGCTTGGAGAGGGCTGACTGGGTGATTATGGAAAATGATTCTTGTGGACTCTGACCATGTCCTATCTCGGTGGAACGTAGCTCAGTAACATTGCCTTGCCTAACTTCCAATTCCCGTGAAGGGTTCCGGAGTAGGCTCTCGGTTCCATTCCCCTCTGGTTATATCCGGACAGGTCTCAAGTAGGTCATCATGAGAGTGACAATCGTCGAAAAAGGTGGGTAAGCTGCATGCCATATCGGCATCGGCTACAGGGACGAAGTAGAGCAAGAGATAAACTTCAACCATTGCTTTATTTTCCTTCCTGGGAGGGCGGAAGGGCGATGAAAGGGTGATGTAGAGAACCGTTGGAGGGGGCAGACATTGGTCAATGCACGTTAGGTTTTGCGGCCGAACTGGTTGATGTGCGAGAGCACGACGCACTCATAGACCCAATCCAGCAGAGCCCAACGCGGTGGAAGTGAAGCCCGCTGCGAGTTGGACTTTTTTTAAAGGGCACCATCGTGCTTTAAGCTGCGTGGAAGTCACTCGTCCCAACAATCTTTCCGACAGCTGCCCCTTATAGTTCTTAGCTGTCCTCAATGCCGTGGCTGCACACACGGCTGACATGAAAATAGATGCGTCAACACGGTGCTCTCAAGTCCAAAGAACCCATCTTCCGTGTTTGCCTCAATGCTTCATATCAAGCCGGGAAGGATTCCAGAAAGGAGGCGGCGGCTAGCAGACTCTCGCGGCGCGCTGCTCCTCTAAAGACCCACAAACACACACATCCGCCATGATGATGCAACAGTGTTTAGCTGCATTCCAGGGATAACCCTGGGGGACCAGTTAAAGATTGTGATGCAAAGAAATTGCGTCACAGGGCGCCGGTCTCCTGAGATCGTGCGGCATGGCCATATATGGATTCTGCAGGCCCATCTCCAGCTTTGCGAGTTGTTCGTTTGCTTTGGACCGGATGTTGCCCAAACGCATATTAAGCCAATCGCTGCGGGCAAGGGAAATGCGGAGTCTCCCGGCTGACGGAGTACGAAGTACGGTATGGCTCACGCATATCTGGGCGGCAAGCCCGGACAGGAAGGCGGTGACAGAGAGGCCCCCGCTATTTCTGCCGGCCAGAGCTAACCTCCGAGACCGCAAAACTCGGGTCCATACCCTGAAATTCGCAGCGAAAGCACGGCGCAACCAGCCATTGCTCTCGGGTTATCGGCAACGACGCCTCTATGTTTGGCGCTATGTCGACATGAGCGCGGCAATCAATTCTCTGTCGGGACCAGGATTGATGATTCGTCCCCATGGTGTCTACGCGCAATGCCTTGGCTGCCGCGCCGGGGTCCGCGAAGGGCTCGAACCTGCCCAGCCATCTGCGCCAATTCAGCAGAAGCAATCTCGACCCGTCCCTCGAGCATCCTTACTCGCATTCGCCCGGCGACACCGCTTCGTCAAGCAGCTCGACGATCCGTGAGCGCCCGTCATCCAGGCGCCGCCTCGAACGGCGATGGACCGTCACCGTCAACGAGTCATTCGCCCGCGACGAGGTGCTTCTCAACTTCGACCTGATCGGCGACGACATCAAACCCGGCAGCCTAGTGGCCGTAGATGTGTTGAAAGCAGACACAGAAAAGCCGCTGCAGAACTCGCACCACAAGCTCCATCTCCAAGACCGCAAAGATGCACCTCCCGGGGTCGGCCACGAGAGACGGTACATCTGCGTTGCCAAGGGCATGCCGAAGGACTTGAAGGCCCGCTATCCCATGGTAGAAGTCTACGTCGCGAAGCATATTGCCGACGCCTTTGGTATGAAGAAAGGTACCCAGGTCGCCCTCACCCCGGTGAGTTCCAATCCGACACCCCCTCGTGTGACCAAAGACTGACCGGCAGCGCCCAGATTGACGCGAATACTCCTGCAGTCGAAGCGTCCCACCTAGAGCTCTGCTTCAAAGACCAGTATCTCTCCCGATCGGACATGTGGCGGATGGCTGTCGGAGAGCTGTCGGAAAGAACCGTTTACAAGGGTCAGATGGTCCTGTTCATGGGCACCGTCAAGGCACAGGTCACGGCCGTCTACGTCGACGGGCGAAAGGTCCAGTCCGCCTTCTTTGGTCGCGATACGAAGCCCATCTTCCGTAGCGAATCTGCTCGGTACGTGCTCTTCATCCAGATGGCCCGCGAGATGTGGGATTTCGATTCCGATGACTCGGGCGAGATCATGTTCAACAAGGTCGTCAATGGCTTTCTGCCGGCCTTGTTCAAGAAGTGGGCCGCTATGAAAGTGAAGCACCTTGTCACCATCGTCCTGTTTGCGCGCGTCGAGTATGATACGGGCATCTCCACCGAGCTCGCAAGTGCTTCCGTCCACGATGACTACTACACGGGCGTGCAGACCTCAGGGGACCGGCGCCCGTACAAGGACTTTTACCGTGTCGTAGTAAGTGAAATGGGCAGCGGCGAATGGACCAAGATTCTTCACCAGCTCAAGCGCGAATTCAACTACTTCCGCAAGGACATCAGCACCTATCACCAGAAGGCCATGGGCCAGCCCCTGACGTCCGAGGATCCCACCGACCGAGAGGTATTGGTGAATAGGATCAAGGCCGAGGCTTCCCGGGCCGTCCACGGGAACTTCCTCGAAGCCATCAACATGGCGTCGTCGCTGTACGCGCACGATTACATTGACCGGGACTTGACGAGAACTGGCGTCTCGGTTGTCGTCATCAGCCCTAGCCCGGGCGTGTTTGAGGTCGAATATGATGCGCTGCTCCGCACGACCGAGGCGCTTGTGGGCAATGGGATCGGTATTGACCTGATATGCATCTCCAAGATACCTCTGCATTCTGTGCCACTGTTTCGATACCGCGGCCCCCAGCAGTCCCGACACTCACAACCCAAGGCCCACGTAGACTTCAGCCATGGCAGCACCCCAAAGCAGGCAAGTCTTGCGGTTGGCAGCTACAGCAGCCTCGCCGGATCCTTCTCGCCGAGCAAGAGAACCGATAGCTCGCGCCACGGCGAAACGTCGGGTTCTGCTTCCTCGCAAGACGAGTGGACATCGGCCGTGCCGCAATGGCTTCATATCTCGTACTGGACCGGCGCCTCCGAAGAGGAACTATCATACCAAGGCATCGCTTTGTCCGTATCCGATGCCACGCACACTCGAGGCGGCGAGGATTTTCCGATACGTTGCCGCATGTACGATTTGCAGATGAGAAGTGTGATGGAAACGAACGAGATTGAGACCAAGCCGCTACATATAGACCCCAGTTTCCCCCTTAAAGCAGTGCAGGCCAGTCAGATCTCGAAACCGCATTTTGATCTCGAGGGCAATGTGTTTATCAAGAATCTCCGAGTGCCCGAGACTCTATTTGATCATGTGTACGGCTTTCAGAAGTTTGCTCCTGACAAGCACAGCAAACATACCGAGAGATCGCTGTGGAAGCAGCTGCAGGAGTACGACAACTCGAGAGCACGTTTGCCCTCGTCACGCCGAGCCGTCAGCAGTTCAAGACATGGCCGAGATCAGGACGGCGGCATTCCGAGACGTCAGCTCATAGATGATATTGGCCTCCTCGAGACGTCCTTGACTGAGCGACGACCCTCGACAGCCATCCAACAAACACTCCCCGAGTTGTCCCCCTACTACCGTTCGGGCGTAGAGAAGTCGGAAGTTGCACTCCCCAATCGCAAAAGCGTCGAGCCCAAAAAGTCCGACGCCGCCAACGTATCGTCACCCACCAAGGCCTCGAGAATCATGCGACAAATCAGCCTGGGCCATCGAGGTTTTGGTATTGCCGCCCCCAAAGCCGCTACTGCCGAGTTGAGTATGGAGAGCGTAGGCGCCTCCAGATCGGTGACGCCGTCTCGCAGCACACAAGACCTTCGGACGACGCCGGTGAGGGCGGGACAGCGGCCAACGTCGTCTCACAAAATGGGGGTGGGAACGTCTACGCATTCCCAAGCAAGCCTCTCGCCGTTCTCGTTTGCTCCGGGACACCAATTTCCGACCGACTCGCCTAGCAGGCCGATCGTGATTAGGAACCACCAACTCGCAGCCGAGCCCGCCGCAAACATGTTGTCTGGTTCTCTGCTTTCCTCGACCCTGCGGCCGGAGCCTCTTGGCCACGACCGCGACCTGCAGTACTCGAACGCCATCAGAGCCGAAGACGCCAAGAAGATATACAATTCGAAGCTTCTCGCGGGTGCCGTGCCGGAATTGCCGACCACGCTATCCCCCAAGACGGCTCTGTCACCCTGGCTGACTCTTCTCAACCCCTCAAATCCGGATACTAATGACGTGGACATGGCTATGCTCTACAGCCGCTGGCAACACGTTTTCCCCCGGCCCCAGGAAATGAGAGTGATGAAATGGAAGAGCTTGTGCTCACCGGCTGCCGTGCCCTTGACGACGGAGTATTTCCCTACCAAATCGCAGTTCGAATCTGAATACCAACGACAGCCTTACGTTGTGTCTCAGAATCTCGACGACGAGCTCTCCGACGAGCCGAGGTCTCGTGACGAATTGCTGCGGGAACTTGTAAGCTTGCGGTTTTCCCAGGGATTTCAAATTGTAGTCGGCCCCGCTGTAGCAAAGGCTTTCGGGCAAAAGCAGGTCAAGATTGCAGATATCTTCTCCCGGGATCACATGATGGAGGACGGCACAAGCATCTTCATGTCAGTCGGCAACACAATTCATCAGCTTTCATGCGTTAACGGCACCGAGGTTGAGGTCAACATCTTCGTTCGGAAGCCAACCGACACATTTACGCAGTCGTATGGTGGACCGCCGCTGTACAAACCCGCGATTCGAACTCTGTTGGACAGCGCCTACATGACGAGCGAGTTTGAGCTCGTTGCGGCAAAGGCTGAGAGAAACTGGAATTTCATAGATACATTCGTCGCTGGTCATAGCGAGGAGTTGACGGAACATCTCCGATTCTGGCGTGCCAGATTTGTCCTGATCCCCATGGCGGGCAGGCGCTCGTCGTTGCCGGGGATGGAGAACGGGGACAGCGAAGAAGAAATCCGTATAGAGGGTATCCGGAAGCTCGCGCAGATATGGCAGAGACACCGCTACATTCCTCCCAACGAGCGGCGGCCTCAGGGTGCTGGTGCTCGCTCGAAGAAGGACATCAACCCATTGGACATAATCTACAAGACGGAGGACCCTTCTGTTGTCATCGCTGCCGAACTCGAGACGCTGCCCATCTTGGAAGGCCCCGAAGGACCTCAACGCAAAGGGCAACTAGTGAGGAGCAGAGAGCAGTTTTCCAAGAAGAACTTCAGCCTGGCGACACTCGCCGAGGCCATCCAGCAGCCAGTGGAAAACGGGGGCGTCCGAATGCAGAACCGTAGATGGCACTTTCGGCTGCATTACAATTGCTTCATTGGTTCGGACATGACGAGTTGGCTCCTCGTAAACTTCGAGGATCTGGAAGACCGCGAAGAGGCCGAAGCACTAGGAAACAGGCTTATGGTCACGGATGAGAAGGATAAAGAAGGAAAGAAGGAGAGCGGCGGCCTCTTTGTACACGTGGAGAGGCGACATCCGTTTAGGGACGGGCAATACTTTTATCAAATCAGCAGCGAGTATGCGAAACCGCACCCGCCCAGCTGGTTCAACACTAAACGAGGCCAAGGCTCGGTCCCGTCGACGCCAATGGGGGAGCATCCACCACGGGATGGACGGCCAGGCTTTTCTCGACCGACGTCGATTCACGAGGAGGGTTCGCCACAATCGGGTGCCACAACACCAACAGGACCTCCAACCCTAACTGGAAAGAGGCCCAAAGTGGTGCTGAGCAAGGTCATAAAGTACGATGTGGATCATAGGAAACGGTCGTATCGTCCAGAGGTGGTGGAGCTGCACTACGACAGACTGCACAACCCGGACAACTGTTACCACATCCGCGTAGACTGGATGAATGTGACAGCGAAGCTGGTCGAGGATTCCGTCGAGAACTGGGCGCGCGAAGCGGCGCAATACGGCCTCCGACTCGTCGAGGTGCCCATCGCTGAGGCGTGCACTATCAGCGAGATCAACCCGTTCCGGCGGCCGTTTGTCATGAAGCTGGCCGTCCCGCCCCCGGATCAATCACCGATCACCTACTACGACCCGAACTCGTTCACGCCCCAAGTGCAGCCGGGCCGACATTTTTATCAGAAAGCCATCCTCCGCAAATTCGACTTTGTTCTCGACATCGAGGCAGCGTCCAACTTCCCCAGCAATGTCGATGTCTCGTACTCTTGGGGCAGGCCTGACTTCAAATACACGCAGTATATCCACCGGTCCGGATCTGTCCTGGCAGAAATAACAGACGAAGGCGACCTGCTCCTGCTAGCTAATAGGCTGTATAGTAGTCGAGCTGCCGCAGCGCGCGACAGGGAGGTGCAGAAGGAGTTACGGGGCGAGCAGCAACAACAACAGCAGCAACAGGGAACGGTGGCCACAGGTCCTCTCAGCGCCAGCACCCCTGGCCCCGCGATGCGCGTCATCACGCCGGGCGGCAACAACTCGTACACACCCTTTGGCGTGCCCACTCCGACACCCACAGCCTCCTCTGCGATGCACGAGTCGACGCCTGTCTCGTCTCCCTCACTGAAGCCGTCTTTTCTGTCGCCAGTCATCCGCCCGGCCCTGTCTGCGGGACCCAATGGCCCAGGGACATTCATTGTTGGCACTCCGGGAACAGCAGCAGGCACTGGGCCAGGACAGGGACAGCAGGTCAAATCGGCTTCTGGTGGCGTCGCACCTTGGGCGGCATGGGCAACCGAAGAGCCCGAGCTGATCAGGGACGAGCTGGAGGCGTTTTGCCGCGATGCGGCGGCTCTCGAGGCGTTTTATAAGGAGCTGAAGACCACTGCGCCGGCTGCTGCTGCTGCTGCGGCGGCGGCGGCGGCGGCCGGGGGGGGTGCGACACCTTCGTTCGGGGCTGCCGCGGGAAGCGTGATAGCGGTGCCGGAGGGGAACATTCCTGTTTTGGGGCTGCCGCCGGGGGTGTTGGCGGCTTCGGGGAGCGGGGCTGGGACGGGTGAGCCGGGAGCGGGTGTCAGTCCGAGGGCGGCGAGCCCCGCGTTCATGTCGGCCTCGCAGCTTTTGAGGAGAGGGAGTGTGCAGTACGAAGGAGGAGGAATGGGGACCATTTTAAGTCTGGGCGGGCTGAGGGGGAGCGGCGGGCAGGGGCAGGATAAGCCTTAATAGGTACAGTGCGTTGGCCGCTGAGTCTAGGATGTGAATGCACAAGGCGGGGATATCCGGGCTGGGTGCCATGTGTTTGTTAACTAATCTCGATCAGGTACGCGTGTTTTCAGTCATACGAGCAGGAGCACATGCAAATGCGTTCCACAAAAATGGTGGCGCAGACAAGCACTTGGCGAAAGCTTGAATTTGTTGCTGGCAGGGATCACCCTTCTGCCCCTGAGCATAGCACACGTCGGTCGGTGCGTCCATGACGAATGAGACGTTTAGATATCTGGGAGTAACCCTTGGGCACCCGCCGGGGACCAAGTGGCGTATGGCAGTTGAGGAGTCAGATGCCAATAGCTTTGGAAAGGAGCCCACTTCCGGTGAGGTTAGGCCAGAGCCGGTCGTTTGCTGTCTTCGCCTCAGTGCCTGATGTACGGAACGCCTTTGCACACGGAAGCCGAGCCCCCACCAGAGACGTACCAAGCTAGCAGTAAACCCGAGGGACAACCGCCTCCACCAACCGACGTCACAACTCCTAGACGCTGGGGTGCCCTCGAGGAGAGGCCACTCGGTGATCCGGGGCCCACCAGAGATGGCCATGAGGAAACACCGCGTCAGTCAGGCAGTTAGCTTCAAAGTGTAGAGTCCGTAGTAGGATCCCAACAAGAGATAATCATCAGTTAGCCAAAGTGCAGGAATAAGAAGAACCCTACCCCAAGAAAGTCTGCATCAGAGCGCTTCAGGGACAGATCACAACCCAAATCCAGCCGCCAGGCAAAGCCGGGAGAATGACAGGCCGAAGAACCCTCCTATATTTCTCAAGCACCTCGTGCCAAAACAGCCCTTCACTGTAAGGAACCAGGTTCAGCGCACGTTATTCAACTCGTGGACCAACCACCTCTTGGCCGCCGCCCCTGCTAGCATCATCATCAATTATATCCCCTCGGTCGGCCGAGTAACAGTCTTTATTGTAAACTCTGTGGCCATTGTACCCCTGGCCGTGATGCTCGGCTTCGCGACAGGAGACTGCCCTACAGACCAGCGAGACATTGGGTGGATTGCTCAATTCTACGTACATAGCCATCAGAGCTGCATTGTGCTGACCCCGTCTGTCCAGCAACGCTGTTGAGCTGATGGTGGCAATCATATCACTGGCCATCGCCTTTTGCGCCGAGTACATGGTCAATTCGGTCAGCGCGCTCACGGCGGGCCACTCGGCCATCAGTGCCGAGTTCGTCTGGCTCATCCTGCTGCCCATCGTGGGCAACGCGGCTGAGCACGCGACGGCCGTGACGGTCGCCGTCAAGGACAAGATGGACCTGGTCATCGGCGTGGTCGTAGGCTTGAGCATGCAGATCGCCCTGTTCGTCATCCCCCTGCTCGTCATGATCGGCTGGGGCATTGGGCGTCGACGCCATGGTCCCGAGCTTCGACCCTTTCCAGGTGGCCGTCTTGTTTGTGGCCATGTTCCCGGTCAATTACTTCATTGCCGACGGCAAGAGCCATTGGCTAGAGGGCATGTTGCTGATTTGTTTGGATGCACCATTGCTGTCCATGGTGCGAGTTTTCTCCCAATTCCCTCCCCTATTTTTTTTGTTCCTATGCCATCGGTGAAAAGGAATGAGCTAGCTAAAGTGTGAGGGCACACGATATAACCGAGTTTAGGAAGAGAATGAAGAGCAAACTAAATCCAACCAGGATATTGCTCTGCGGCGTGTTAAGGATATTTACTTGTCTTCGGTTCAGGGGAATCTATCAATTTAAAGAACATGTATTTGAGGGATTAGCGAGTTCAGATACAGTACATTGCATGCTAGAGTTGAGACAACAACGGCTTTATTCCCCTCCCCCGTTTTCTCCTCCCACGTATCGACAGCAAGTTTGCGGTCGAGCAGAGTTAGGGCTTCATGACGGATTGTAACCCACACAGAACCCCCCTTTTAGTCCCGGCAGTAGGTTCTCGGCAAATCATCATACCTAGGATGGGATAGGTATTCTTGCCATGGATATTGAGCAAAGAGACTTCGCAAGCACCAGGGCTGCCGGTATCCCAATATACAATTACGGGTCTGTCTCTAGCTTTCTATACTTCTCGTTTCCAGAATGTACTCCTCAAACTGGTGAACAAAAAAAAAAAAAAAAGGAATTAGACTACAAGTTAGTAGGGGGACTCTCTCGTTTCCAACTCTTAGCATGTATATATGCAAACTCCATTCCCGTCTACGGGACAAAAAAAGATATTAAAAAACTTAACTCGACCCTAAAATCCTCGAATACGCGTCTTCCACCTCACCAGCCAGCTCCAGCAGCGCCACAATAACAATCTGATGCGTTAGATTCGGCAACCTGTCCCTGTTCAAACCAATCCACTCGAGCGGCGGCGTGGCCTCGCCCATTTCCCTGAGCTGGGGTGTCTCAATGACGGGCGGCTCGAGCGCGACATACTCGTATTTGGACTGGGGCACATTGACCTCAGCCGTGATCTTGTTCGTCTGCTTCTGTTGTTCACCAGACGTGTCGGACTTCTTTCTCCCTTCTTGCTTCTGTTTTTGTTGTTCCTTGTCCGTTGTTGCCGCCGCCGCCGCCTCCGGCAACACCCCTGTGACCTTGATCCCCGTCACACTCGGCAGCTCCCTACCCCAAGTCTGAGCCAGCGTCTTAGAGTGATTAGCCCACATGCCGCGGATGTAGCTGATGCGGCTGTAATTCCAGCCGACCTCCACCTTCCCCTCAAACGCACTCTTGAATATGTAATCGATGCGTTTCGACTCCGTCCCTGGGCGCTGCCACGTCTGCATGACTGCCGCAACCCGCGGCACCTTGAGGATCGTGCCGCCCCTCGAGCCCGTCGCACTCTGCACCACGTCCTCGACAGACAGCTCGCTGAGACTCTTGTGCGCAGCGCCTGTCCGCACGCTGGCCAGCCCGATGCGAAGCTGCCCGAGCGTTAAGCTGAGTATGCTGTGGATGCGGCTGTCGGCAGTGACGCTCGCCGCGAACTGCGCCTGCGCATTGAGGGCTTCCATTTTGAAGACCTGGTGGTCCGAGAAGGTGCTGGGGAAGACGCCTAGGTTGAGCGCCTTGAGCGTTACCACCACGTCAGTGTCAAGCGAGATGGGAGATTTAAGGAGCGCGCCGCCTTCTGGAGAAGACTTGGCGATATTGAGGCGTTGGATCACGCCCGCAAGAGCCGCCACCGACCTCCGCTTCGTGTACTTTTCGATTTCCTTCAGGGACGTCTCAAAGTTGGCCTTGCGCTCCTGAACCAGCCGCTGGAAGGCTTGGTACATGGCGATGCCCTGGGAAGCCGATGTGGTCGTGCCAAACACCTGGACGGCATCGCCGTCGAGGATAGCCACCAGTCGGTCTCCGTTCCCGTCCCGACTGCGCCGCACGTTGTACATGAGGAATTCCAGCGACCTGATGTCTGCCACGAGGAAGGCCTGGTAATCAAATGCGGCTTTGACCCTGAATTGGCTGAACCCCACCGACGCTTGAACCAAGGGCGTCTCGTTGAGTGCTTGCTCGCGCTCAGGCCACTCGATGGATGTGCGTAGCTTGAAGTCTTGGAGAGCGACGAAGCCGCTCATCCGGCCGGTGCTTTCAACGCCAACCATCTTGAAGCCGAGGCAGAGGTTCTGCTCCCAATCCGACGTCTTCTTTGATGAGATCCAAAAGTCGTTGATGGAGAATGTCGACCTGCCCAAAGACTGGCCAAGGTCTACGGTAATCTTGAGTGACGAGATGGAGATGCTGGCTGTCCAGGGGAAGGCTGCAGTAGCCGCGACCTGTTGGTAACGTTGCACAAGGTGGCCTTGAGAGGTTTCTGTGACGAGCTTTGCTACGGGTGTAGTAGATGAGGCGGTCGCCGAGACATTGTGAGGCAGCCATATCTCTCGGAAGAGCATAAAATCTTGCAACTGCTTCGCATTGACCGATACGTCCATGGGACTAACCTTGAGGATGGCTGACACGCCGCTGGTGCCACTGACATGTTTGCTGTTCAAGAAGGACAAGACAATTGAGGGGACCTTGAAGCTGCCTGTTGACTCTCTGGAGTAGACGTGCTGCACGGAAGCCTGTAGGTTGGTGAAGGCTCCCGATATGGCAAAGAAGTTGCCCTGGTCCACCGAACGGACTGTGTTGGCGGTGAAGTAGACATCATCAAAGCTGGCCGTAGCCGCAACCCGCGCAATGGGTTGGCAGCTCAGGGAGAACTCCTGCTTGTAGATGCGCAATCCGAGATTGAGCCTCATCCGGCCTAGAACAGCAGTCGGATCGGTGGTGAGGATGCTGTCCTCCTCTGGAAGCTTGACTTTGGCCGCAACCTCTCGCGCCTGGACGTGTGGGTTGTCGCGATCGTCATCGCGACTACTCACCACTTCCTTAACGCTGTTGCTAATATCCACGACCAGAGGCACCACAGACGGATATAATATGTTGTTCGACGCATCAATCTTGACTTCAGCATGAAGTGAGGGGTCTTCCCTGCCGTTGTCTCGGAATTCAACCTTCAAGGCCAAGCCGGGCGACCGTAACGTCGTGCTGCTCGTTGTGTCGTCCCCGCCAAGCTGGCCCTTCCCAGACATGCCCGACCGGCCTGGTTTCGTGGCTGACACCAGATCATCAGGGGCTCTCCTGCCCGTCAAATGTACAACCCCCCCGGCAAAGTCGGCGTCGATAAGCAGGGACTCTAACCTCTTTCCGCCGAGTATGTTCTTGCGTGGTGCCTCTTGTGAGCGTTCCGGAGCTGCCGGCTCCGGGCATGCGGCGACTGGATTCCAGTTCTGAGAAGCCTGCTGGATATTTTTGAAGGAGAGGCTGATGGAATTGTTCAAGTGTGCAGCCGGGATCATGAAGCCAGAAGTAAGGCGCACATCCAGTGGCTTGCCTACCGCCTGGAACGCAAGTCGGCGGGCATCGGTCGTAGATACATAGGCAACGTTGAACATGATCTCCGGTAGCAGCGCCGAGTTCGGAGACCGGAACATTTTGTCATGCGACGGGAATACCATTTGCACTTGTAGGTTCTCGATAGTGAGTCTGGCCGAATTCTTCGTTCGAGTGCCGAGTTCGATTCTCTGGAGAGAGAGAGCAAGGTCCTCTTTCCCAGGGGTCGGCTCCTCACCAGGTTTATTGACAAGCCAGGCGACGTGTATGTTGCAAATCTCAAAAGAATACGTGATAGATGAGAGGAAAGCATCGATAAGATCTGTTCCCTCCCCTTCCGCGCCTACGTCACTGATAGAAAGTCGAGGCTTGGACTGCCTGAGCTTCCGGAGGTACTCGAGCTCCCTGGATGTATCGAGATCCTTGATCTTGTCGCCCATGTAGCCCAGGACATCCACGACGGTGGAAACCGTGTCTGGAGACAGGTTCACCTCGAAGGCATTACTCTTAACGTGGAAGAACCGCTTGTCTTTGCCATCTTCTCCGGGTCGAGAAGAGGCAGTCACCAGGGCCCCGAACGCAACGTTGCCGCACGAGTTCATGGCTTCAGCGTGACCCTTTTGAATCTCAAACGCGATGCGACGCAAGTTGACGTTAAATTCCGGATAGGTCAGGGTCGGTCCATGCTGTTCCACTCGGTTGGAAAGTCCCAAATGGACGCTGCCGAGCGCAAACGAGATGTGGGCCAAGGATCCCGGTCCGGACTTCAAGGGGCTATTCCCAAACACCTCGAGACCAGCAAAGGTTAGATGAGTTGTATAGGCCAGCACGTTCGATGGCTTTTCCATTGGTACCGCGACTGCCGTGTGCCCTTCCCCAGTGACCTCTCTTATATGCTCCTGGATGATTTTAGCCTGCTGCTGGAGTTCGCTGAGCGCATTCGAGATCTCGGGCCGGTTTAATGCGGAGAGGAGACTGTACACGGCAGAGGCATCCAGTTGCACCAGCTCAACGGATGCAAAGACACTGACGGCACGCTCTCCGTGCTCCATATGACTCCTGATTTGGCCATTCGTTGGCGGGATCTGAAGGAGAGAGATGCTTCGAGCCACGTTGTTTACTCGAACCTGAATATCGTGCGAATTTTCTTTGATGTCAAAGTCGAAAATTATTTCTCGGCCGAAGTTTGCCGCCATAGCTGCCCTGGAAACTGTCCCGTGGACCGTGTAGGTGAGAGAGCGCAGCAATGGAAGACTGATGGTGTACCGGTCCATAAACATGGCAACGTTCACTCTGAATGCGGATAGGCGGTCGACTATCTTCTGCGATGACGATCCAGACCGTGGCGAAGAGGGAATTTGCGTTTTCAGCCTGTATAGCTGAGAAAACTCATCCCGGACGACTAGATCAAGGACTTCTGCCAAGCTAATAGGGTCCTGCTTGACCACGAAACTCAGATACTGGCTGCTGGCTGTCGTCTTGATGGTATGCGAGTCAATCGTCTGAGTAGTCTGTAGCTCGTGCGAAACAAAGACACTTGGTTCATCCAATACCAGCTTTACAAGCTTCTGATGGTGGCTGCGAAGACTCGAGGTTACCGAATCGCAACTGAGGATCAGGCTCGTGTCCATGGGCTTATTGGGACCCCTCCGTGATAGCAACGACACCTTTGCTCCGTTGCTGAAAGACGCTGAATAGAGGTTGATGGCCTCCAAGACAAGAGAACCACGGCCAAGAGACAATACACAATGCACCGCGTGCTCGGACGGCTGCTTTGAAGAGGTCGCGGGTGTGGTTTTATCCGTCCTAGCGGATGGCTTGGCCGATGTCTGGAATTGCATCCTTTTCACCAGCTTCAGGATACCATTTGCTAACTCACACAACTCCCAGTTCAGAACGACGGCAGCATCTCCGCAGTAGATGTTCAGGATGGTCGAGGGATTGGCCATGCTCGCTAGACTACCGTTGTGGCTGCTCGACTCGGGTGCCTTCCTCTGGAAACTGGCTGTGAGGTCGACAAGAGTGATCGCGTTTTGCTTCGGTCCCGGGTTGATCGCAAGCTGGAGTTGCTTGATCCTCACGACGGCGAGAGTAGGTTTAGCTTGGACTGTTGACTTCGAAAGACTACCTTGCGGGCCAAAAATCATGTTCAGGAGCACATTTTCGTCAAGATTCTCCAGGTCCCAGCTCCGCCATTTCTCAAACGCCGAGATAACTTCCTGCCTCAGCTCCGCCTGGGGAACTGAGGATCCGTCAAGATAATCGAACTGGATCTGCTCCCCTTCGCTCGGCGCTAGAATCATCCACATTTGGCGTAGCCGCATGGCCAGCTTCCATGAGTCGAATATTCGCAAATGTTGATGTGCAGAACGGAGTACGGCTGAAGGGCGTATCAGAAACGAAGGGTCTGGGGCACCTTGGCCAGTAGTGACGAGCCAATGGACTAGATTTTGCACACGGATCTTCTCCTGTGATAACACCTCAGAGAAGAGTTTACCGAGATCTGACCCCAGGGCGTCTGCGCGGTGAATGAGCGATGCCAAGTAGTCTACCTTTTCAGAAGATGTGCTGCCCCGGATGGCACCAATGTCAATGTCGAAACGCGTTATATCCTTGGTCCCCATCGAAGCCGTCAAATTGTCAATCCGGGCTAAGGCCGCTGCTTGGGAACTTCCCATGTCGCGGAATCTCTCGGCTGCTGACATCTCTATGGAGTCCAACCTCAAGTAGAAGGAGTGACGGACTTTCTTCGACTCAGCCCCGTGGCCACCTTGCCAAGTAGCCTGGGACCGGGAAGTGAGGGCAAGCCTGGTGATGGTCACATCGTACTGATCTTGCTCGTCGGCCGGCTGATCTAAGGAGCCCGGGTCTGAGGAGTTGATAAGACGGACGTTGGCTTGCGGAAGTCTGACCAAAAACTCGCTGATACGGCCATTCATTTTCTGGTCTTTCTGCATATCGAAGATTTCTTT
Source organism: Madurella mycetomatis (assembly GCA_022530565.1). Classification (NCBI taxonomy): domain Eukaryota; kingdom Fungi; phylum Ascomycota; class Sordariomycetes; order Sordariales; genus Madurella; species Madurella mycetomatis. The sequence continues at coordinate 3,196,869 of JAJTVB010000003.1, read as the reverse complement.
CATAGCGCCAACTTGAAGCGTGTCCAGGAGGCTGTCAGGGTCGGTCGGCTGAAGCGCAGAGAGTAGGGCCGCCACGTAGCGCAACGAGGTAGGATTGCAGAATGCTGTCAGACCCGATGGCAATTCAAGCACGACGCTCGAGTGCGCAGAATCCTCACTCAGAAGGTCAGGGTGAATGTCCTCCAGCTCGAAATTGGCAGAGTCGAAATCGACAGAGCCCTCGCCATGCTGTTGAATGTTCTGCATCATCGCTTCTCTGCGATCCGGCATCACATTCTCGAGAGGGAAGTATGGTGCGAAGTATTGGCTCGAGAACGCAACCGTATTATGAACTACATCCTCGGGGTGATCGCCAGGCATGCTGTAGAAGGCCGAATGGCGGGTGGATGGAGAGAGCTCCCGCGCTTGCAGGAACGAGCTCTGTTTGTCGCCGAATCGCGAGTTCAGGGAAGAATGGTGATACAGGCGTTCAGAAAGTTTCCCTTTCCCGCTTGACCGTCTGGAGTTGGAGCGCTTGAGCACACTGCTTTGCGCGGAGCTCGCAAGGGACAATAAGGAGGACTTGTGCTGCAGGCCTCTTGTCCACTTCGAGGTCCCCTTTGAGCTCAGGGATGTCCCGTCATTTTCAAGGTCTTCCGGCCTGACCGGCATTGGAATCGGCGGCACACTCTGGGCGAGAGGATCGAGTGGAGTGGGGCTAGTATCCCCTGCAATGCCTGGTAGAACGAGGAACGGAGTTCTCTGTGTGCGCTGGTCGTGCTGCTGAATAAGCTCTTGTTGCAGCTTTCTTTCTCTCGAGAAGTTGGCTTTCCTCCCAATTATCGCTAGATGCACACTCGTCTCTATAAGCGCGTCCGTCTCGACAAGATGATGCGAGCGAGCCCTGTGTCTTGAAGCAGACTCGGCGTTTACGCAGGATAGTTTGATGTCTGGGATTTTGACGTCTACTCTCTTAGAGTAATGTGACCGTGCCCAGTCATTATAGTTGACCCCAATGGTCGCTGCTGAGAGGAGGAAAGCGGCATCATCAACATGCAGCCAAAGGCGGACTGAGGACACAAGGACTCGGAGAAAGGTAACGTCATACACAACGATTGAAGAGAGAGATATCAGAGCATTCTCATCATCGTCAAAGGTAAATGCAAACGCCTTGACCGAATTGATCAGGGTAGTCAGGAATTCTGTGGTACACTCGCCAGTGAGTGCTCCTACCGAGATATCCCAGTTGCACATGTAGGTTGGTTCTGCGGGGGGAAGACCGAAAAGTCGATGGCCGTAGACGTTGAGACCATCCACAAAGATCTGCGTGCTTGATGTCGCGCTCATCGGAGTTTCGGATCCGGACTCGGTGTTACTAAGAGAAAGGTTCAAGGGGGCCACGACCAGGTCCATGTCCATGTAGTAGTTGGTGAAGCGCAGATCAAGAGACAGGCTTGCAGTATCGATCTGTATGTGGCGCTTGGCGGAATAGAGGTTGGCTGGCAGCAGGACTTTTGGATCATCGGCCCTGATGCTGAGCATGATGTCCAAGTCGTTGGATTTCTTAGGCGGTGGCTTATTGGCAAGCTCCGCATCCGGATCCTTCTCCTTCAGGCGCAGTAAGTCCTGATATTCCTCGAGTGTCTTGAAGTGGATATCGTCACCAAAATAGTTGTCCTTGAGCTTTAGGAAATAGCGTATGACGAAACCATGAAGATGCGCAACCGGAGACTGGCCAGTGACATTCAAGATCAGCGTGTCGGTGTTTGACGGTGAGGTGGTCGCATTGTAGTGATATGTGCCGTCAACAGCCAAGTTTTCTAGCCGCCCGACCTCTTTGGAGGCTAGAAACGGTGCTTGAGTGTTCCATGGAGGCACATGAAGGTCAACCGATGCAGTCTCTGCGCGGATGTCAAACGGGATGGCATTCTTCCTCGGTCTGTAATTGTCGATTGGGATACATGTCCCAAATCGCAGCAGCGGGCTGGAGATTATGAGGTATATGTTATCTCCCAGATCAACCGGGTTGTTGACGATGTTCGCGTCGTTGAGGTTCAAAAAGAGCCGGACATTCTGAAGGTGGAGATTAAGATGGTATTTGAAAGGTACGAAGACCAAGTAATCGGCAGGCGGCCCACTCGCCCAGTCGTCCACCAGATCTATTAGGAGGAATACGTGCTCTCGCAAAAGGTAAAGTTCTAGATCGTCGCTGGCGACGTTGAAATGCCACTGACGAAGGGCATTCCACCGCAACGGTGTTGACAGGTCGCATGAGATCCGCTGACGACCAGATCTCCAAAGCAATTCGTGGTTGATGCTGCTAGATATTTCGGTACTGGGTAAATCCAGATCGAGCGTGTTGGTGTATCCCGACGCCCCAGCAGTCATATCCATCGAATAGGACACCGTCGCGTCGGCGGGAACCCTGATATCGAGCCACCCGTAGGGACGCTGATGTATGTCTGTCGGTTGGTCCGGTTTCTTAGATCGGCCACGCGACTTGCGTGTCGGATGGCTGTGTGCCTTCTTTGGGAGGGGCTCTTTCCCTTTCCACCTCCAGTTCTTCGACTCCTCTCTCATAGGGATGCGGATATTGGTAGTATCTTGAAGCTCCAAGTAGAATTTGAACTGAGTGGGCATTCGATATGCGCCTCTCTGAAGACGGGATGCTGGGGTTGCATCCTTACAGAGGCTTGGGACAAATGTTCGCTGAAGATCAGCCCGATGTCGGTCAGCCCAAGGTCCGTAATTGACAGAGCCGCCTTTGATGGACAGATGGATTGCCCAAGCAGGAGGCTCTGCGCCATTGATGTTGGAGGACTGTTCAGGGGCTTTCTCTCGCGGCGTAGACACCGATCCGACCTTGCCAGCCACATCCCAAAATATTGTCAGCGAAGCTTCAGGGCTGTCTAAGAGCGTCGGCACCGCAGCGTACTCGGAGGACGCCCAGCGTGACTTCTGGTCCTCTGACTCGTCCGACAGGTATCGTGAGAGCCCTTGCCATTGACCACCCAAACCAGGGGCTTGGCTTGCTGCGGTCCCGATCTCCCTACTTGACGGGGTAAATGACTCGATAGACTTGCTCCAAAATGGGACCAAGGCCCTGATACCTTTCCACAACCTGCGCCTTTGCCAATGAAAGAAGGACCGACTGGGGGGTGAGAGTGACGACTGAGCAGTCTGCCTGTCCCGGGCGGCCCGATCGGCCTGCTCTTCTTTGAAATCCATATTTTCCTTCATCTCAATCACCGGGTGTCCAAACTTAAAACGGAAGTACTGGCGGTACGGGTCCGGTGTCAATGTCTCAGAGGCATCCACCTCACCTGACAAGGTGTTTGCTTTGACAATCAGGATAGCTTTGGTGTTTTCGTTGCCCATCACCAGAGCTGCACGGTCGCATTCCAAGTAGACCGGGAGAAGCTGCAGAAAGAGCGGTAAACCGGTGTCGCCGTCGGATGGATAGCCACCATTGTCTCCGTCGTTGCCAGATGCCGAGGACCGTAGGCTAGAGGGGCGCTTCTCCTCGGGGTCACCGGCATCTGATCTCTTGGTTTCGACAGAGAAGCGGCCCGGAGGTGGCTTACTGGACGCGTCCTGCCGCCTTGGCCGCCTGCTTCGCACTGAAGCCGGGGGAGGGGGGGCAGATGCCGTCTCGAGGCCCTGTGTTCCCGAATCCGGCTCATTTCCGACGCCTGCATCATCTACAATCCCGGATAGGATTGAGTCGTAAGCTGGGCTTCGATTATATATGAACCACTCGAGACCAAGCAAGGAAACCTTGATCCGGCATGGAAGCTTTGCCGCTAGATCCACCGCCACATCATCACCAGCTCCTTCGGCTCCCTTTCCTTTGCCGACGTGCACCTCTCGGACTCTGCGCAGCCAGTATGCCCATGTGATGTGCCCATTTTGTACGAGGATCGTCTCATTGTTGCCGTGGTATCGGAGACCGGTAAAGAAGATGCGGCCGGCAAGCAAGGATATCTGGAGGGCCTGGATGTCGATGTAGACTCGATAGCGGTGCCAGGTGTATGTTCTTATTCCCCAGGAAACGACTGACGCGAATACCCTGTTAAAGTACAGCAGGGAAAACACTGATCTGCTCTCACAGTCAGCACCAGATGTAGGCAGATGGGTCGTACCGAGCACACTGACAAAACACCGCCTGCGATCAGGACACCAAGAAACGACCTAGAGTAATTGAATGTCAATGGAAAAACCGGGGTACAGATCGGGCATCGGAACGCACGCGTTGAACCCAGAACCGGCACCCAAGAAGAAGCCACCGCTCGACATGGTTGAACGGTGGACTGGAGGTTCCCGTGGCCTCGGCCACCGTAACGCGACTCAACTCCAAATGTGCAAGTCACGCCGCTCTCCATTCCGTCGTGGAAAGAGAAATTACCAGCATAAAGCCGCAGAAGCGGACTAGCTATAGCATGGCAAACGAGTGAACAAAGTGCAATCGGTGCGAGCTTTCCCGCCAGCCTCCAATTGCTTCCTATCCGGAACCTGGATAGTGACGGGAGCTTGGAACCACCCGAAGCTTCAGAAGATCAGCAGAAAGCCACAAGGGTGTTCCACGGCGGCACGGGAACCACAGCAGAAGCACGGCGCCCGAGACGCCATTGGCTCCGTTAGGAAGTGGATGCGTGTGGGCCTGTGCACAAGACCGCCCTGGTGGGGAAGCAGCCGCCTTCTGGGTGCCTCAGCAGCTGCCTAGCCTGGAAAGGTAATCGAGGTGCATCCCTCCCAATCGTGCGGCGCCCCGTTTGAGCTTCGAGTTCTCGACTGCAAGTTTGTCGTCATCCACTGCTCGTCTGGCGCTTCATTCTCCAACGACATGATCATTGGCAACCTAATGGCGGCTACTTGAACCAGACAGATCTCGTCCTGCCAAAACTCTACCGTCCCTCTTATCCTGGACAATGGCAGGAGGCACTGGGCAGAAGTTCGAGGCGGCAACGACCGTCATCGCCGGAGTCGCGTCCCTCGCTGCGACTTTGCTGTCCATCGTGTATGGAGCTGCCCGTCCCGACCGATCACGTTAGTCTCCCTATACGCATATGCTGACTCGCTTCTTCAACAGGTCGATATGGCTGCAGACGTAAGGATTCGATGAAGTTAGGAGCTCTGTTCTCTGCCTGCTCACGCGACGCTCAGGAAAAACTACCGGAAACCGCTGCTGCAGCGATATGTCGTCCGCATACTTCTGATGTGGGTGTAAGCCCAACTGCGCTCGTGGTTCGACGGTGCTGATTTTTTTTTTTTTTTTTGTTCCTCTAGGGTCCCCATATATTCCATCGCTTCTTGGACCAGTATGGTCTCCAGGACAGCAGCCGACTTCCTCGACCCTATACGAGACATCTACGAGGTACGTCTCGTTCTTTGGCACGACAAAGGCACAATCTGACACTCGTACATCTAGGCTTTCACAATATACACCTTCTTCCAGCTGTTGATTAACTACCTCAGCGGTGAACGAGCCCTCATCATCATGACACACGGTCGCGAGCCGGTTCACCATCTTTGGCCGCTGAACCATGTCCTTCCACGCGTCGATATCTCGGATCCACACACGTTTCTTGCGATCAAACGCGGGATTCTGCAGTATGCGTGGCTGAAGCCGGTTCTCGCCCTGGCAGCAATAATCATGAAGGCAACCGACACATACCAGGAGGGCTACATCGGGCTCAACTCGGGCTATTTCTGGAGCGGGATCATCTACAATATCAGCGTCACGGTCAGTCTATACTCGCTAGGACTGTTCTGGGTTTGCATGAATGAGGACCTGAAGCCATTCCGTCCGGTGCCCAAGTTCCTGTGCATCAAGCTTATCATCTTCGCCTCGTACTGGCAAGGATTCTTCCTCTCCATTTTAGTCTGGCTAGGCGCTATTCCGGATCACGTCGAAGGTTACACGCCCGACAACCTCGCCGCCGCTATCCAGGATTTTTTGATCTGCATCGAGATGCCGGCATTTGCCATTGCCCACTGGTATGCCTTTTCATGGCACGACTTTGCCGATAACAGGATCGCATCGGCGCGGATGCCGGTCTGGTATGCCGCCCGGGATGCGTTTGGGATACGCGACCTCATCCAGGACTCCAAGGAAACTTTTATGGGTGACAAATATGGATATCGCATTTTTGACTCTGGAGACAAGATTATGGCCCATGAAGCCTCTAGGTCGCGGCTAGCTCGAATTAAGGAAGGGATGCGATATGAACGAGGAGGAAAAGGAAAGTACTGGATTCCAAGACCAGACGAGATCAACCAAACGACGCCACTCCTGGGCGGCAACGGCGGGCCAAGTAGGAGGAACGGTTCTTTATCACCGCACACCAACAGTCTTGAAGAGCTCGTACTCGACCCCGATGAGGAGCTCCTGTATGAAAATGCACGGAAACTCGAATATGGGGACTGGAATGTGAGTCGCTATTAGTCCCCTTTTCCTGGGGGGCCCGCCGGCTAAACGTGCGCCTCTAGTACCCTGTCATCACAGCAACCGAACCAGCTAGTGTGCGGTACATGTCTCCGCACCCCAGCCTTTATCAGCACACGCCTACTGGCAGCTTTTATCAACGCTCCTCATCAAGCTCCGCTCCCTCTCTCAATCCAGATGCTCCTCTCGAGAGACGAAAGAAGCAGGCACCGGAAGGCCCCCAAGCGGGAGTTGGGGACAGGAAAGGGAAGAAAAGAGCACGCACGGATGCCGAACGCTCCAGCTCCAGCTCAAACCACGCCACGGGCAAGGACCCGCTGGAGATTGCCTACGGTCCCACTGTCGGGACACACCCACAAATCACTGAAGATGACTTCCGGGTGGACACCGAGGGTGGCCTACACAAGCCGCAGAATGACACGGCGGAGCAACGGCACGGTCCATCACCGAGAAACGATGAGAACACGGGAGAAGAATCGTCCGAGCGGCGGGACGGGGAGAATATCGAGTCGGGCCACAGTACCAATCCGCAGTATGGCCTTGATGGAGAGGACGAGTTCCGGAATGTATGGGGGAGATGATTGCAAGCAATGTGCCGGGGCAGGCTGCTTTTCTAACCACTGGTGTTGTCGGGAATGCCTTTTAGATACCCGCCTCAAATTCAAGGAGGCTCTGGCTTTATGAGCATACGGATTGGACATTACATCGGAGTCGTGATATCTTGAGGTTTATGGCATGGTATGTAACATAAGAGGAGCCATTTAGACCTTGGGAAATGGCTGTCCCATAATATGACTTGTCCTGCCGAGACAATTCCGGTTGAGTTATACTGATAAACGTAAGATAGTTTTGGTCGTGTTCCTTCGGAGGCTCTAGCTAGGCCCTCCTCGCGCTATTAGGATGGCTAAAGGCACAAGATGGCACGTTTTAATCCCTTGGATCCGAATTCCTTCCGTTGTGCCGTAACCCCACTTTCCGCATCTCGGGGTTGTAACGAATTGCGGGGTGGCGTTGCAGGCATTACGGCGATAAAAGGGACGGCCTTGTTGGTCGTCGTGGCAGTTTTCGAGCTTGGGAAAAATCGATGTTCAAGTGCACTGGCAGTGGCCTACGGCAAAAGAAACCGGTAGGCTACGCATGTCATGCCGAATTGCTCACTGACTCCATCGGTCACCGTAAGAGAGGGGCATAATCCCCATCCAACACATACGTCAACATAAGCGGGGCGCCCAAGCTCCAGCTGCCCATAAAGAGCTGCAGCGCCCAGCTCTCGCGTTTGAGGACAGCTACTGCATTTTCAAGGCCTCCTTTTTCCTGGCCCATTGCGCTCTATACGAGTAACAGTAACTGCACGGCGCATTGATTTGCGGTGAGCTCGTTCGAGGTAGGCATGTCGCTCGAGTCAATTTACCCTCGAAAAAAAGGTTCGCGGTCGCGGGGTTGATTAAGGAGGGGCAAAACAGGGCTTGACCCTCGCCCTTGTCTCTTGCATCAGCCGACGCACAAGTTCGCAGGGGAGGCCAATGGAGGGGCATGAAATCGATATCGGCCTGCCCCACCAATCTTTACCCCTCCTTGCTCCTCCTTCCGACTTACCCCATTCACTTTTCTTCTCTTCCTCGCAACCGCAATAAAGGCGACGGAGCAGCTGGCTTTCTACATTCCACTGTCTTTGCCGCCTTCCTTCTCATCAGCCTCCTCTTGTTTCTAGCTGTCGGTCTGGGGCTGATAGCTGATCCACCGAGTAGGACTGCGGGAACCCTGTTTGTCAGCTCTCGGGTTCGCCCAACGTGTATTACCTTGCCTCTGGGAAGAAAAAAATTTCTCTGCTTCCGAGATTCTTCAACCTCCATCCACCAAATCAGCAACTCCATTTTAGCAGGTTGCCGTCAAAACCGCCAAAATGGTCAAGTAAGTCCTCCATGGCACTCTCATTGTCGCTCGTCCTATCCCTCGCGCGCGCCATCTCGAACCCCTCGCAGCACCGTCGCGGGCTGGACACTCTTCCCTACCCCGCTCCGGAGATAAGACACTATGGCATCCGATGGCTGGTAACGGTATTAACAATGGCTCCCTAACAGCTTCACGATCGAGGAGATTCGGGCCTTGATGGGTAAGTCTGCGCTGATCCGCCCGCCGTCAGGATGAAATACTCACTGTCTTGCAGACAAGCCCACGAACGTGCGCAACATGTCCGTCATTGCGCACGTCGATCACGGCAAGTCCACTCTGACCGACTCCCTTCTAGCCAAGGCCGGTATTATCTCCTCCGGTAAGGCGGGAGAAGCTCGTGCAACAGATACACGAGCAGACGAACAAGAACGTGGTATCACCATCAAGTCCACGGCCATCTCGCTCTACGGCTCCCTGCCCACTGAAGAGGATATCAAGGACATCGCCGGCCAGCAGACAGAAGGTAGTTACCCCATTCGAGCCCGTTCGGGCAGCGGGAAGCTAACGGCAGCGCAGGCAAGGACTTCCTCATCAACCTGATAGATTCTCCCGGTCACGTGGACTTCTCTTCCGAGGTCACTGCTGCCCTTCGTGTCACCGATGGTGCGCTTGTCGTCGTCGACACCGTCGAGGGTGTGTGCGTCCAGACCGAGACGGTGCTTCGACAGGCTCTCGGTGAGCGCATCAAGCCCGTCGTCATTATCAACAAGGTCGACCGTGCGCTCCTCGAACTCCAAGTCTCCAAGGAGGATCTCTACCAGTCCTTCTCCCGTACGATCGAGTCCGTCAACGTCATCATCTCGACCTACCTCGACAAGTCGCTCGGTGATGTCCAGGTCTTCCCCGACAGGGGCACTGTTGCCTTCGGCTCCGGTCTCCACGGCTGGGCGTTCACCATCCGCCAGTTCGCTACTAGGTACGCCAAGAAGTTTGGTGTTGACCGCAACAAGATGATGGAGCGTCTCTGGGTGAGTGTCATCTGACAAGGGTGCTACACGCTTTCCCTCGCTAACTCTATGCAGGGTGACAGCTATTTCAACCCCGCCACCAAGAAGTGGACCAAGAACAGCACCCACGATGGCAAGCAGCTTGAGCGTGCCTTCTGCCAGTTTATCCTGGACCCCATCTTCAAGATCTTCAGCAGTGTTATGAACCACAAGAAGGAAGAGATTGCCACTCTTCTTGAAAAGCTCAACCTCAAGCTCCCGGCCGAGGACCGTGACAAGGAAGGCAAGCAGCTCCTGAAAGCCGTCATGCGCACTTTCCTACCCGCTGCCGACTGTCTACTGGAGATGATGATCCTGCACCTCCCGTCGCCCGTCACCGCCCAAAAGTACCGTGCCGAGACTCTGTACGAGGGTCCCCCTGATGACGAGGCTGCTATCAGCATCCGGGACTGCAACCCCAAGGGTCCCCTCATGCTTTACGTGTCCAAGATGGTTCCGACTTCGGATAAGGGCCGCTTCTACGCTTTTGGTCGTGTCTTCTCCGGTACCGTCCGCTCCGGTCTTAAGGTCCGCATTCAGGGTCCCAACTACACAGTGGGTAAGAAGGAGGACCTGTTCATCAAGGCCATTCAGCGTACCGTCCTCATGATGGGTGGTAAAGTCGAGCCTATCGACGACATGCCCGCCGGTAACATTGTCGGCCTGGTCGGCATTGACCAGTTCCTGCTCAAGTCCGGTACCCTCACCACCAGCGACACCGCCCACAACCTGAAGGTCATGAAGTTCTCCGTCTCTCCCGTCGTGCGCCGGTCCGTCCAGGTCAAGAATGCTCAGGATCTCCCCAAGCTCGTCGAAGGTCTCAAGCGTTTGTCCAAGTCTGATCCTTGCGTCCTGACCCAGACCTCGGAGTCTGGTGAGCACATTGTTGCCGGTGCCGGTGAGCTCCACCTTGAGATTTGCTTGAAGGATCTCGAGGAGGACCACGCCGGTGTTCCCCTCATCGTCTCGGACCCAGTCGTCCAGTACCGCGAGACTGTCACCGACAAGTCCAGCATTACCGCGCTCTCCAAGTCGCCCAACAAGCACAACCGTCTCTACATGGTTGCTGAGCCTATGGCCGAGGAGCTCTGCAAAGAGATTGAGGCCGGCAAGATCGGGCCCCGCGATGATTTCAAGTCCCGTGCTCGTATCCTGGCGGATGACTTCGGCTGGGACGTCACTGATGCCCGTAAGATCTGGGCTTTCGGCCCCGACACTACTGGCGCCAACCTGATCGTTGACCAGACCAAGGCTGTCCAGTACCTCCATGAAATTAAGGATTCGGTCGTGTCCGGCTTCCAGTGGGCTACTCGTGAGGGTCCCCTTGGTGAGGAGCCGATGCGTAACATTCGCTTCAACGTCCTTGATGTTACCCTGCATGCCGATGCCATCCACCGTGGTGGTGGCCAAATCATTCCTACCGCTCGTCGTGTGCTATATGCTGCTACGCTTCTGGCTAAGCCTACTCTCCTCGAGCCCATATTCTTGGTCGAAATCCAGGTACCCGAGTCGGCCATGGGTGGTGTTTACAGCACTCTTACCCGCCGGAGAGGCCAGGTCTTCGGCGAAGAGCAGCGCCCCGGTACCCCTCTGTTCACCATCAAGGCTTACCTCCCGGTCTCAGAGTCATTCGGTTTCAATGGCGATCTCCGTGCCAACACCGGCGGTCAGGCATTCCCTCAGTCCGTGTTCGACCACTGGGAAGCTCTGCCTCTTTCCATGGGTCTGCCCCTGGATGGTGTCAGCAAGTCGGCGCAGATTGTTCAGGACATGCGCAAGCGCAAGGGCCTCAAGGTGGAGATTCCGGGCGTCGACAACGTAAGTGACTTATGTTATGTTCTGTCATAAGGAACGGACTGCTAACGGGGATGTCCAGTACTACGACAAGCTCTAAATGGAACCTGCCAGTTGGTGTATAAGTCTTTCCAGCATGCCTTCGGCGTCATGACAATCGAGCCGCTGAGGGTAAGTTGCGGAGTAGGGAACAGAGGCAGAACAGGATGGACGGTGGTGCTGGGAAAGCCAATCTCAAGAGAGCTGCTGACACCAAATCATCCTTGTCAAATTGCACTCTGGCCTGTTTGTAGTAACGTAGAGATGATTTATCGCAGTCACCAAATCTGGGTGCAGCTCTGTCACGGACTTTGTAGCAAGACGTGTTGTGAATATCCGATTCTGGTATCTAAGAGTGTGCCCTTGACGCCTGGAAATAATCAAGATGGGAGTTGCGATTCTAGTGATCCAAGGCCCGATTATCTGTAACCTGTAACATCAATACTCACTCAAGCCACCGCTCCAGCCATCCATTCACCCATCCGCTCATCCAAGGACCGGATCCCTAATAAATACTTCCATAACCTCAGTGACTAGGAATCATGGTTTGTCGATTTGATTAGAAGTTTCCCCAGGCTGTTGCTGCTGCTGCTGCTGCACGTCCAACGAACGCAGGCGCTTGGACAACAGACCCTCTGTCGTGCCGGTCGCACCGCTCGCGGTGGGCGGGGCGAATGCGTTGCCGCCGTAGCCTATATCCCCCCTGCTGAGCTTGTCATAGCTACCCAGAATGGCATGGCGCCCTAGGACCGTGGTGGGCGTGGCTGGGCTGGTCATTTCGAGGCCTGGCATTGGTGTTGTCATGGCCGTTGCCGTTGTCGTGGCTGTCGCCGAGTTGTTGAGGTTATTATTGTTGCTGTCTCTGGAAAACGGTTTGCTGTTATCGAACGATTGGTGTTGTTGGTAGTGGTGGTGAAGGGGAGAGGGAGGGGGGTGGGGAAGCTGGGCATGCGCAAATGAGAAACCCGGGTCAGCGGTGATGCTGCGTCGGCGGAGGCCAGCTTGCTCTGTGGCTAGCGTTGCGCCGCTGGCTGTTGTGGTGTTGTGATGGCTGGCGGTGACCCCCGTCAGGGGCGGGTGCATCACGCGTACAGGCTTGTACGGGGTGAAGCGCGGATCCGGATGCGTCACCTCGTTGCGGAGCCGCTCTTTTCCGTCGGGTACCCGGTTCGCAAAGACCACCCGGATGGACTTGTACAGGTAGTACCGGCCTTTGGAAGGACAGCAGATGTGCAGGTGGATGAGGTAGCGCAGGGTAGGCCGGTCTGCGGCACCCAGGCTGGTGTTGGCACTGGCCGTGTCTGCTTCAATGATGGGCCCCGCTGAGTAGCTGCGCTGGCGGATGAAGGTCTTGGTGCCGGGCTCCATGCCTGCGAGGTCATACGGCACGAGGAAGAGCTTGACGGCTGTTTTGTTTTGGTTCTTGATGATGATCTGTAGCTGGCCCTTTTCGGGGATGCGGTAACGGCCGCCAGGCGGGGCCTTTGGCGACCTAGAACGACGTTTTGGCCTGGTGGATTTGGCAAACCCATCGTCTTCAGACATGTCCGCTAGGCCATCATGAACTGAGGATTCTTCGCTAGCCACGTTCTTGCGGTCTTGGTATCGAGATTGCAACTTCCTCTTGGCTCGCTGCCCATCGTCGGGGTTTGGCAGTCCATTCTCCAGATCGATTTGGCCTACATAGGGACTTGGCCCTTCTTCGATTTTGGTTCTCCCGTACGACGTGCTGGCGTAGCTGTAGAAAACAGCCGAGAAAGGCAGCGTCACATGGACCGGACAGCGTAAGCTCGCCTTGCACTTCCCCAGGCCCAAGACTCCGATTTGCGCCATGAAGTCCAGCGGCTTAGAAGGTGTCGTGGACATGCGACCTCTAAGGATGCTCTCTTCGTACGAACCCACCATGGATGCATGCTGCAGAGGAGAGGCGTCCGAACTGAATGACGGCCTCCTGGGCCGGAAGATTGCAGGCGTCTGGGGGGTCGATCCTGCGAGCGAGAACATGGGAGTTGAGTTCAGGGACCGCCGGGGTTGGTGTGCCTGGTATGGATACGTGCCCTCCCGGCGCAAAGGAGTTTGCCTATCGCTAACAGCACTAGCACAGGGGGACTGGGAAAAGTTGACCGTGTGTCGCCGAGGGTTCCTGGGGCTATTTGCGCCGATGTTGAAACTATTTAGAGGCAACGTCAGGTCGATGTCGTCGTTGCTCTCTGACTGCACCAAGGGGCTCGTCGGCGGCTTGTAGACGAAGCTCGACGAGAGCGAAGAACTCAGCGAGGAAGGGCCAGGGGATTTGAAGGCCTCCCTCCTATAATTGGCTGCACCATGTTCGAAATTGAAAGGCGTGCAGTGCCTCTGTGGCGAGGTAGCGATCCATATAGCGCTGGCCGACCGTGCGTGACTTTCATCATCGTCGCGGGCAGCGCTTTGGGCCCCCTGTGTCCCTGGAGACTGCTCCTCTGGCGTAAAGTTGCCGCTATGGAGGGCTGATCGTGGCCGCTCAATGTTTAGGCCTTCCTGGAAAGGCGGATCGACAGCTAGCTCGGCCTGCCTCCCGCACTGCTTCTCGGGAGTTATCAAGGGTGGCGGAAGCAAGCCCGACGAGTTGGGGTCAGGTTGTTGAGGTGTCCGCGGTGGTGAAGCTCCTTGGTCCTCGTGGAACAGTGATTCCAGCTACGCTAGGTCAGTCAGACGATCATTACAAACAGCCGGGTACTGAGGGCATACATGACGGTTGGGGACCCAAGTGGGACTCTCGCCTCTCTTGAGGCGCTCGATGAGCTCGGCGCGGTCAGATACAGCATGAGAGACCGAGGGATGTTCAGGCGTGCTGGGCTGGGGGGGAGTGTCTGGGACGGGCCCTTCACACAGCTCGGTCCGTAGGCTCTCCTCCGACAGCCGCCGTGAGAGCCATCGCTCTGTGTCTCGCGGAGACTGCATCGGGATCGGATCAGAATGCTCTGGCGCAGTCCCTCTCTGCCCCAGATGCTCTTCACGGAACATGGGCATCTCGTAGTGCCGCTGGCTCCCGGCCGGGCTGAAGCAGCCAAAACAGACCGGCTTTCGAGGGTGGGCCGAGTGCCGCAGCTGTGCTTGGTCGTATCGTTTGGTATTTAGAGACCGAGGGGGAAGGTGAGAGCAAGGCCGTGTGAGTCAAGCACGAGATTCTGTCACCTTATGTCATTCAGCATGTCCATGGCGGGGTGTGGGCACCCCAGAGCTCGCCCCCTTCAGGGCCTTTGCTTCCGGTCGGGCTGGTGGTCCCCGCTTGCTGGAAACAAAAAGCGCGAACCGCTGGACGAAAGACGCAAGATCTACGGCATCCACATGCCCAAAATGACCCACGATGGCTTGTTCGAAGGTGGCGGTCTGTCCCGGAAGGGCAGTGGGCACAATCACATCATGAGCCGACAACGGGTTGGATGAATAGTGAGGCCAGAGGCCAGTCAAAAACCGGCAACGGGCTTTGGTATTCACGGCGTGTCGGGACCGATTAGGTAAGTAGGGCCTCGGAAGACGCCAGGAACTGGCCGGTGTGTTTCCCCTTCCAGACGTTGAGCAAGGGACTGTTCGGAGCGAAGTTCCAGGTGGAAGTTGTTTGCTTGATCATCGAGGCGAGCCGGGGGCCGGGAATTAGTGAGACGCCAGGCGATGTTCCGCACAGTATCGGGGACCGTAACACTGTATATAGTGGAGTGCCACTGGCCTGTATGACACTGATCGGGAACCAGACAATGCATCGGTCTGGCGCACTTCTCGGAGCCTGGGCGAGAGCGAATCGAAAGTAGCATCAAATTTGATCCTGTCGGATCATGACAAGTCTCGTCGCGCGGCATTATTAGGTACCCCAGGGTTTGAAGAGTTTGCACCCAATTAACCCCTCGTCTGCCAGAGCCAGAAGAAACAAAGTGCGTCATTGCCACCTCCCACGCAAATGCCCTGGCCCTGCTGTGGCCTTGTCCAGGGTGGGTGTCATCAGGGCCTGGCGCTGTCGTGTGGGTGAGTGAGCCGAGACACCGAATCCCAGCCGCAGACGGCGTGCGCTTTGCGTTCGCTGTGTTTGCCGCGCTGTGTTCGTTGTGCCTGCCGTGCCCCTGCTGTGCTGTCTGTCCGCTTGACCACTTCAAGCCAACATGTGTTGGCGGGTCTAACCAACCCTGGAACCCTCTGTGCAGCCCTGGGATTATCTTAGCGCTAAGCTGCCCCACCAGTTGCCTCTCACCGCCCGGCTACCGATAACGTTTACTGTTCGAATCGCCTTATCGCAAGCCCACTGGCCAAGAAAAATAATTCCGACTGGGAACAGCAGACGACAAGACGGGAGCAATAGAATCGTCATCGACGACAAACCCAGCGACCAGACATGTCGGCCAAGCGTACCCGTGACGAAGATACCGACTCGGGCCCCAGCATATCGCACGCGCCCGATGACGCCCGGAAGACGAAGAAGGCCAAGCACGGCTTCCGCGTGGGACCCGAGAACCTTCCCGACGGGCCCTGGCGGCGCAAAGGTGACCATTCCGCCGTCGCATACCCACGTCGGATGCAATTGAATTGACCCTCTATCTGCAGTAACCAAGATCAAAAAGGACCTCATCACCAAAGCCAAGGTGAAAAAGCAATACGCCAAAGTCAAGGCCGAACACCAGAAACAGGCCGCCGCAGCACCACCAGCCCTCGCCGAGCCCGAAAGAACAGACCAACAACACGAAGCCAGCCAGCCCATCCCTGAAGTATCAGAAGCAGCAACAGCAACAGAAACGATGACAGCGGCAGCAGCAGAGATCCACCCCGACCGACAAGCCATGCTCGACTCGGCCTCCCAGCCCAACAACCCAGACGGCAACGCTCCCACCCCTACCTCCGCCTCCCCCCCAAAACCCCACAACCGCGGGCAAAGACCCCTCCACCGAAGCAAGCAGCGGCCAGACTACTACACCAAGCAGCTCGCCGCCGCGGCACTGGCCAAGCAGCAGGCCGCCGAGCGCGCGGCCGAGCGCGCCCGCCGCGAGCAGGAGAAGCAGCAGCGCCTCGCCGAGCGGGAACGCTACCGCCGGGCCATGGCCAAGGCCAAGATGCCTGGGCGGGACGGCAAGCGCAAGGTCGGGCGGGAGGGGAAAGTGCTGCTGGAGCGGGTCAAGAAGATGGTTGAAAAGAGCTAGTTTGTGGGGGCTCTTATCTTGTATATGGCGGGTTTTGGATAGCGGGAGGCTTACTGTAGAAAGAAAAGGGGAAAAGCTGAGCGGTGTGTTACTCATTGATTAGGTTATTGTGTTTTACTTATCTTTGTTCATAGATGATACCCCCCATTCCCGAGCGATGACCATGTACCATCGTGGATGAAGGAACGGATGAAGTAGCAGCTGAAGTTGGGAGAAAGGACTGTTCCTTAGACATGACGGAAAGCAGGACGGTCGGTCATTATGCCTTCCACCTGCCCACAGTGAGCACCGCTCCAAACAGGGCAGAAGCTTAAAATAACAACACACCCCTTCAAGTGAACACAAGAGGAATTTTTCGTCATTCCCATCCGCTCAAAGTAAAGCTGAATATAAACGTGTGAGAATGATAACCAAAAAAAAAAAAAAAAAAAAAAAAAAAAAAGGAAGGAAGGAAATTTATCGCTCCCAATGCCGTGCCGAATTCGAAACGAAGATGAGGAAAAAAGCGCCCGAGACTAGCAAGTAATAACACCCCCTTACCCATCCACATCGCTCCGCTGTGATTTGATGGACCGTAGCTGTGTGTGTGAGCTATATACAAATCGTGACAAAGCCCAACATCCATCCCCCTTTTCTAGACCCTTTCGGACTCCTTTCATTCCCTTCACCTGACTGGTAGGTATCATCATACTTCGCCAAAGATGGTGTGGCTGTTCTCAATCAAGAACTGCACTGCCAGGTTCTTCGCGTGCATGTCCGTCATTTCCTTCTCGAGGCTGTGGTCCCTCATGATTGTGGGAGCGAACACGACTGCCAAGTTCTTGGGGGACATCTGCAAGGAGCTTCGTTAACCAAACCAATCCCGAGCAGGGTGGAAGTTTGGTTCAAACATACCAGGTTCTCTCGTTCTCTGCTCGCCACCCGCGCAAGGTGGAACATGAGGAATTCGAGACAGTCGCGATGCTTAGGCGGGAGCATGTTGATCGTCTTCCTTAAGTGCGCACAGCGCTCGGTTTCGTTTTGAATCGCTGCACAAGGATTCGTCAGCATGACTGGCCATCAAAAGCCGCGAAGAAAAAAAAAAAAAAAAAAAAAAAAAACCGCACTTACCATTGGACTCGAGCACGCGCTCATACACCTCAAACGTGAGCAGCGGGATGGGCAGCTTGCGGAAGTACTGCTTCAGCACGCTAGTGACAGCCGTGATATCCAGAGATGGGTCCGAGATGTCATAGTCCTCCTGCTTGTCAAAACCCTCCTGGATCATCTTGATCTGGGAGTTGCCTCCGGTCTTTCTGTAGATTCCTTCGATGTCCATGCCGCGCAGCTCGACCTCCTCGATGCAGCGCGTCACGACGCTGGGTATTTGACGTCGTTCAAAATCTGCTCGCTCGACCAGGTCCGAACCAAACAGGGTGCTAGGGGCTTCAGCAACGGCAGGGACCGAGACGTTCGTGGTAGACATCGATTTGGGCATGTTTGGCTTCTTGCTACTGAAGAAGCCGAAACCCTGCCGCGAGCCCTCGGTGGCGGCTCGGTTGGGGCCGCTAGGCGGAATCATGGTAACCGGAGATTCGACCTGGGCGACCGTCATGTTATAAGGGATCCCGATGCTGTCGCCGCCCAATCCTTGCGGTGATTGGACGCGGTTTTGATCCTGCTGCTGGAAGGCGCCCGCTGCACGGTTGATTCCCTTGGTAATGTTGTGCGCAACCTTGCTCGAGCCCTTCTTCCAGTTGAACTTCTTCACCTGGCCCTTCCGGATATTGACTACGGTAGGTCCCTCGAGCACGGGCTCCTCCACGTCGGTGCCCAGCAGAGTGGTACCAGTCTGCAAACTGGACGCGTCTATGTTAACCGATGCCGTCGATATGCCTTTGGGGTGGCTGTAGATGCCCAGGCCATTCGGCGACATCCTGATATCACCATTGTTGATCTGTTGCTTGAACCTCTCCTGGATCTGGTGTGTCAGGTCGTTATTCATATCGGCCAGCTGCGCGTTCTTGGAAGAGAGCTGTTCGAATTCGAGCAGCGCCCGATCTCGGTCAGCAATCGCCTGTTCCTTCTCCTCCAAGAGCTCATCGCGCTCAGCGTGTAGCTGTTCAATAGTGGCCGCCATGCTCTGCTTGACCTTATCTAGCTTCTGCACAAACTCCTTGATGGCCGATTCCTCAAGCTCACGGGTGTCAATCGGTTCGCCCGTCTTCTTTGCCCGTTCCACGTATTTGGCAAGGACCTCGATCTGGCGAATCATGATCTCGGTCTGCGTATCCAAGACTGAAACCGTTTTTCTCTTCTCGATCAGCTTTTTGTTTAAGCTCTTTAGGTCCTTCTCCGTGTTGAACTGCCGTTCGAGCTCCGCCACCCGCTGCTCTGAGTTCCTAAGTTGCCGCTTCAAGAGCGCTGCGTCTTCGTGCCCGGCGCCTGAGAGTGATATGGGGCTACTGATGTCGGGGACTTGCCCTCCGTTCGCCGGATCCTCGACAATCGGCGTTCTAGGCCAACGGGGGGACGCAGTTCCCCTGGTAGTCTCGCTCACGCTCCTGCTATGGCCGAGCCTGCTGTGGTTGTTGACCGTATCGGCACTATTGTTCCTCCCGTGTCGCACAGCATTGGATACCCGCCGCAGAATCGACGAGGAGCCTTCGTCGGTCCCCAGGATTCGAGCCATATCCTCGTCCATGCTGAAGTCACCGCCGGCACTCCAGCGCGGTAACTTTGGTGATGCCTTCGGCTCCGGCGCCTCGCCGGCTGTGCTCGTCGACTCCTTGGAAGCGTGTGTTGGCGGCTGGGGTGGCGCCCTTGGTGACATGTAAGTGTCGGTCAATTTTGTCTCGGGCATGGCGGGGCGTGTCTGAGCACCAGACTCGCTGCCGTTGGCTAGAATCGGCACATCAGTTACCGGTTCTTTTGCAGGGGAGCGTGCTGTTAGCTCACCATTTCGCGACGAGCTCTGCGGGACCTCCTTGCGCGCCGCAAGCTTCGCACTAGGTGTTTCCGATCGACTGGAAGCCACCGAGTCAAGAGATGGCCGGACCATATCGTCGTCTCTCCGCCGAGAATCCTGCGAAGACCTCGGCGGAGGGCCCTTGTCGACCGACCTAGGCCGGGAAGGGGAGTCAGCGGTTGCAGTCTTTGACTGTGTTTCTCTGTTTCGAGGTGGAGCTGGCGGCGCCTTGTTAGGCACGGCCATGTCCAGTGGATTTCCGGACAGCGAGTTGCTCCTCGAATTGGCGAGCCTCTTAGTTTTCGGGGCATCTTGTAGCTTGAACTCTTCGTTCGGCTGCGTCCTCGAGATTGACGCTTTCCTCTCTTCGCTGACACCGGGCGAGGCCTTGGGGTTCCCACTCCTCTTAGACAGCTTCCGAGCCGGGCGGTCGCTCTGGGGAATTTCGTAATCCGAAGATGCTTGTCGTCCTTTCTCCTGGAATGCGATGTGAGGCGTCGATGCCTGAGAATCAGATTTCTTGTCTGGCGCGGCAGCCGGCTTCGGCGGACCTAGGTAGTCCCTGTCCTTGTTCCTCCTGCTCGACTCTGCAAATGCGTCCGACATTGACTGAGGCGTCAGGGATGGCGCAGGGCTGGGATCGAGCGCAACGGGTATAAAGAAGCCCTCCGACTCGCCATTGTTCAGATCCGCCGACAAGACAGTCGAGTTTCGGTTATGCCGGTAGTTTTGGGTGGAAGGACCAAGAGAGGGCTCCTTGGCGGACTCTTGCGGCCGCTCTGGAGAGCGGTCGGGCCTCGAGCCGCTTCGGGAGGATGACTCGTTCCTTCCATAGGCTGCACGAGGGCGTGGCGAGAGCTCGGTCGGTGTGTCGGAGTCAGGGGTCACTCGATCGTTGGAGAATGCGTTGGGAGGAATGGCATTGGGCGGCAACGCTGGTAGTGACTTGTCCGTAATCATGGGAGAAGCGTCTTTCTCCCGCTGCTTCGCCTGTGCCGCTGCCTTTGATTTCTTCCGCCGTCTCGCCATCAGCGACTCGTGGCAGTTCATGCAAAAGATGCCGTGCGACGTCCTGGCATAACGCAGATTCTCAATCTTCCTCTTGCAGTTCCTACAGCGGAAGCAGGTTGCGCAGAAGGCCTGGTCCCCGGTTAGGATGGCGAGGTCCTCAATCTTATTCCCGCAAGCGCTGCAGCTGTAGGTACAGTTGTTGCATATGAGAGAGCCATCGCCGAGCAGAAGCAAGTTCGCATCCGAGTCGAGGAGGGTGTTGCACGTGTTGCATCGGAAGCAGTCAAGGTGCCATCGGTTTCCGGCTAGTGGACGAGTTAGCAACCGATATCAAATGCCCTTACTGGGATTTGCTGTCGCCTCGTGTGCATCGCGAACGCATAGGACGTGGCATGTTGAATGGGAGGTTGTCCCTATGGCATCGATAGGAGGGTGGTTCGAAGGGGAACGAGGGAACCACCTACCGAGTTCAAAGGCTTTGCCCTCCTCCAGGATCTGTCACCATAGCACAGTCAGAACCGGTCGGGAAACGGCGCCGAGTGCGTTAAAACCTACTTCACCGCACCCCTTGCAGGGGAACACATCATCTGTGTCCATGGGACTATCCAGATAGTCGTCCATGGCTGCTGTGGTTACGCGAGGATGTTCTCGGATGTAGGTCGGCTAGCCAGCGATGTACCGGCTACGAAAACGGCACGGAAGCCAGAACCGCATGTAAGGTCGGCAGTGCGTCGAAGCGTCCAGGCTAGGCCAATCTATGCCATCAAAGGATGGACGGCCCCCAGTCCTCCTGTGCTCTGTCGTCCGTCGATTTGTAGTAGGCGCTAATAGAGCGAGGGGAGTGCGAAGGACAAAGGCCGGCTCCGCCTGTCTCCGGACAGCGATTGACGGTTCCGGCTGCAGAAAGGGAGCGGCGTGAAGCTGGGAACACGGGATATTCGAGCCAAGCGCAGTAGCGGTCGATGGTTTTCCGACACTGCGAGAGATATTCCCACGACTTCAGACACTCGGAGGGGCGGCCAAGGAGTGCCCGCGAAGAAAGACGGAGCGTTTGCTGGCCGAGGTGGAAACAGAGTCGCTCGTCCAAGACATAGGTGGAGCAAGCTAGCTGCTTGCCGATTGCAGATCGCAGGCGTGGAAATGGCTGATGGGACGGCCCCGATCCCCCCAAATGAAAATGGGGTAGTTGGGATGTGGCCGTGGTGAAGGGACGAAAGCGGGAAAGAGGAAAAAAGTAGGCACAATCGATGCAAATCGGGATCGGGTGCTGTCTACGAAGTACTGACCTTGAGCTCGAAGAAGGTGGAAAGCGGAGGGCGCGCACTGGATTCGCTGGTCTTGCAACACTGCGTCCTCACCAAAAATGGACCGTTGATTGCAGGGCGCTCTCTCTGCTGTTGAACAAGCCAAGGCCAGGGGTCCATGAAGGGTCAGGGGCCGCGCACAGGGGTTTTCCGGGGGACCAATTATGGCTTGGTGCCACAACTGGCCGGCGCAGAGGACAAGGCACAAATCCCGTTAACCCATCTGTGCCATCCTTCCTGGCGTGTGTTGAAAGGGGGCCCAGAATAAGTCCACCGCTTCATCCCATGTCCCTGGGATTCAGGAACGAATTTTGGTGGGGGCTATCGGATCAAAGTGCACATCTTTCTGCCTTGGCGAGAAGTTGCCGACTCTGAAACAGGATGGGAAAACTCTATTGGCCTGAAAGTTGCTCGAGTTTTTTAGAATCCTTTCCCCTCGAAGCTGGCAAATCCGGACCATCTGCTGAGGGCAAGGGTCGATCAGGCCCTTTCATCACCCACAAAATCTTTGTATGTGTGCGTTGTCTCGTCTCAGACATAATCCACCAGCCACAGACCCAAGGTGCGCCTGAAAGGAACAACAGCAAAAGTGTCATACATTAGGGACTGGCCCGCCGAGGCTGCCGTGCCTCGGGCGTACGTGGCTAAGCTCTCGAATCGCTGCTGGGATGGAAACACACCACACAACCGACATCGAGCGGATCGGAAGGAAGACGCATCGACTTTCTGCTCTGAGATCGTGAGATCGGACACGGACAAATTACCGCAATGATGAGTCTCGACGATGTAGGGCGCTGAGGGGCAAAGCAGATGGCAAGACCTGTGGGCTTGCGAGCACAGCCGATAAGCCGCATCGCCAAGTTTCTATACAAGTAACAGTCGCAGTCTGACGAAGAGTTCAGCCTCACCGCCAGTGCCAGCACAGTCTCATCGTTCACCATACATGCGACGGTCCGCTGACGGATTACTGGATCAAAGACTGCATCGACGCGCAGCTTCGCTGTGCAATGCAAATCAAATTTGGTGCAGGCGAACGCGTCGCGGGAGTGGCACAGCTGTAAGCCGGCGGCTGTTGTGGTCGCGGCTATGGGGACTCGCAGTTTCCTTGGACACCCGTTATTTCTACTGCGTAGAGAAGTGTATGCCCTCGCGGTACCTCAAACTGCCGCCTCCCGTGACTGTTAATTAAGGTACAGTACAAGACACAACAGGGGCCACTACGACTACGAGTTACACAGCCCCGCCTCTTCGGCAACTGCACGTTTCATGTCCTACCACCTCTCGGTCGTCGAAACATCCACCACACCTGCCCTTGCCTGGGTCCCAGTGCCCACGCTCCCGAGCGAACCGCTGGTGGCCCGTACTGTACAAACAGATCTTCAGCAGCCCTTCATCTCTTCAGCCGGAGACGGCGTGGTCTGGAACGCACCGGACGGATCAGCGTTCGGCGGCCTTGTAGCGATCACCGATAGCGACATCCGCTCCTTGGCGTTTCAGACTAGGGCCCTTGTCCTGTCGTTGGAGCTTGCTCTTGGTAATTTTGTCGCGACCCGCCCCGCAGGCCTGTCCTCTACCGTACGGAGTACCGTACGCTACCAACGACCAGCACCTACTCAGTAGCATGGGAGTTCGGCGGTGGTGGGCCACTGACAGGATCCTCTCCTCGGCTTCTCTGCTATACTACAGTACTTTGCTGTTCATTGCCGCTGGTGCATGCGGCTGGAGCACAGACAATACCTGCAGTACTGTACCCGGGGGCCGGCGTGCTGGGAAGCGCTCAGACACAACGAGTGTCTGGGAAACGGTGGTGGCAATTCTCCACAAACCCCGTGCAAAATCCGGCCCGTTGGTGCTGGGCGGTGATATTAACACTACCTTTGATACTCGCTTACCCTTTAAATAGTCTGGTGTCACGCAGTATCATACAAGTACTGTACAATATGTAGGCTGCGAGGTAGGGTCCTTCCCCGCATTTGGGACCGCAAGTACTCTACGGCCCCGTTTGGCAGGTTTCCCCATTCAACCTCGGGCTGAGTTCCAGGAGCAGCAAGGCCGGATAGATAATCCCACAGCACACGCAGCAGAAACAATCAAGATCATGTACATGCAGAACGACCATCCTAACTCCATATCGTTACTAAGTAATGAATTGTCAGACCGAGTTTCCGTCAAACCCACCGCGCAGGGCTCCAGGATCGGCATCCACAGGGAGGACCCACAAACTTTGCGGTTATTTGCGCGGACCACGCTTCGATGCCGTTCGTCAAATTATCGAGGAACGCCGCGTGCATACTAGCTACAGTAGTACTATACTAGCGTGTCGTCGTCGGTGTCGAAAAGGGTGTTTGTCACTCCATTTACATTAGCCAAGTTGTCTAAGGTATGTCAGTGTCTACACACTGTTGCCATCTCCCGGAGACTCCGCCGAAACATAGAATTATTGAACGACCTCCTGTCTGCGCCGCATAGGGTTGCAACCCGAAAGCATGAGTCCCATCGATCCTCCTGCAAAGACGATCAGTAAGACAGCGTAGCACCTGAACCTGTCATCAGATTCTGGGGTTTGGGTCGCAATCCAATCGTGGGCCGTATGCGTCACTGGAACCTCTTGTGTCACCGACAACGAATGCCCCGATCCAGCCCATTAACCCCCCTGACGCGATATCTTGACGATATCCCCGATAACCAGAACCCATTTTCAACACCCCAACCGTCCTACACCAGTTCGAGAAGGAGAAGGGCGGTGATATTCAGTTATCATGACAAGCAATGCCAAGGTAAAAGAACCCCAAGTATACAGACAACACAATGATCAGTAACTCCAATGTCTGACTGCGGGTGACTAACTGACCGATCTTGGCCGGCCGAATATCGGGGTCATTCGCCGCAAAATAAAAATATCGATAGTTAGGCAACCTGAATCTTCCCGAAAACAAACATAGCCCGGACGCCCAACCTGTACAGAATCCATGATGGCCCAACCTCACCCCACCAGGAAAACCATCACCCGAGACGCCGCGCTATGTTTCCTGTTTTTGCTCTCCCCCACCCCCTTTGTTTCGCTCGCGAGCCATATAACCCTACGTTGTGGCCCAAAGCGGGTCTGTACCGGCCAGCTCCCGGGCAAGAGAAAAAAAGAAAGAGAACGTGAAGACAAGCTACAGCTGACCCACTCTTGGCAGCTAAGAGACCGGTAGACAAAACACCCCTCCCCCCCCTCCTTCTTCCCTCTTTCAAGCAGCCTGCCCGACAACCCCCATTTCCCTCTGCCTCCTAACAATGTAATACGTAATCAAACTCTTCGGGTCTTCCCTCACGCCCTTGACAGCCTCCCAAAACCTCGCATCCCCCACCCTGGCATGTATCGCCACGCACAGCAACACGGCGTCCATCCTGACCGCTGACTCCAAACTCTCGAGACACCTCGCAGCCAGCCCCGCCAGCGCCGCGAGTTCCCCCTCGGCAGGGACGTATCCCGCCAGCCCCCCCTTAGACTCCATCGTCTCCTTGAGGACGTGTAACCCCATACTCAACGACCTTGCCTCCGCACCACCAGCACCAGCGTCGGTGGCACCATCGTCCGTCCCAGCCCCACCATCGACATCCATGCTCCTTAACATCCTCGTCAGCACCATGACGATCTCGCTCGCGTCTCCGAGTGCGACCAGCTCCCCCGCCAACAGCTCTAGCCCGCTGACTATGTGCGTGCGCCCTTCGTAGGTAGCCCTCGCACGCACGAGGCTCTCCAGTCCGCGCGAGACGTGCGGCCGGAAGTTTTCGCGCATCTTCTTGAGCAGCAGCTTGATGGTCGCCAGGATCTGCGCCTTTACATCCTGCGACTTCTCTGGCGAAACGTGAGACAGGGGTGACTCAAGAAACTGAAACAGGCCTAGCAGGAGCGCGTCGAACTTGTCGTCCGGAATCAGCGAGGTCGCTTTGCTGTCCCGTATGATGCCCTGCAGTTTGCGGAAGCCGTGGACGTCGAGGGACTTCTGCTGGACTTTGGAGATGCCGCTGTCCAGCAGGCGAGAGTTCTGCCTGGTGCGGTCGGGGGAGCAGGTGTCTTCGTTGGCATCGCCGTTGTGGTGCTCGGCCTGGCTTGTTTGTTGCAATGTTGCAGCGTCCTCGTTGATGGGCTTGTCTTCCAGGACCGGGCCGGTGAAGCTCGGTCGGGGTGTAGCCTGATCATCAGCTGTGAACGGGTCCTCGTACACCTCCAAGGACTGGGGAGGTTTGGTCGGCGCAGCCAGAACAGGCTGCACAGGCTGCAGCGGAGAGCCCAGCAGGCTTTGCGCCGTCACGGAAGGACGCGCTATCGCCTCCGGGACGGTGGCTGGGGCGGCCGGAGCAGCCGAAGCAAGTCTTGCAGTCCGTGAGGGCGTGTTAGAGGGACTTGGCGCAGTCGATGCGGTCTCAGCTGGACTA
The DNA here is from genome assembly GCA_022530565.1 of Madurella mycetomatis. Classification (NCBI taxonomy): domain Eukaryota; kingdom Fungi; phylum Ascomycota; class Sordariomycetes; order Sordariales; genus Madurella; species Madurella mycetomatis. The sequence goes on along the minus strand of JAJTVB010000003.1, from coordinate 3,170,824 downwards.
GACGGCCGTTTTTCATACGGCGTACTCTGGATCACATGCACAGTCGGCACGACCAGCGTGAAATCCTCATCCGCCTTTGAGGGGCTACTTGACACAGGGGCAACAGGGGGCTGCGCGATTCTTGACGGAGTGGCACGAGGAGATGCGATCGACTTCGGCGTTCCTGCCCGCGTTGGTGTTGGATGTTGTGACTCGTTCGCAGGTACCACTTGGCGGGCCGTCTTAGGCACCGTTCGTTTAGGCGATGCGGTGATGGATTTAGGTGTGACTGCCTTCGGCTTGTGGTTTTGGGGGGGGCTAGACTGCTCTGTTGAGGGCTGATCATGGCTTCTGACCGAATACGGCCCCGCAGTCGCTGGTCTAGCAGCCATCTCCGGTCTTCGCCTTCCAGGCCTCACAGGGGCGCCAGTGAGCCCCCCCGTGGAACCAATGACCGATTCCGGTCTTGTACGCGCCGAGGATGTTGTTGTACCCGAGGCTTGAGATGAGGTTGAAACTGTCCTAACCGGTGAAAAATGCGACATGGCCGAGCCTGGCCGGGCCGGGAGAGCTTTGGACGACATTGCTTTCTTTTGGGCGAGCATGGCATCCCGCACACTTGGCTTCGAAGTCCCCATGGTGCTCTTGGACAAGCCTAGGCCAGGGCGTGCTCCCCCTTCTGGTCTTTTGGCGGTGGGGTTCGGGTTGTGGGGGTCATTGTGTAGCAGTTTTGCCGCTGTCGGATCGAGGCCGCTCATGATAGCCTCCGCCCTTGCCGGCCAGATACCCGCAAACGTCCAATAGGTTGCGCGCATTTTCTCTCTTACGCCAGGGTTTGCATCACCGAGCCCTTTCTTGATGCATTTCTCGATCATGTCTAGGCCGCCTGTATGCTCCAAGTGGTTCTTGTGATGAGCTTCCTTGTGTAGCAGCGTCTTCAGCCACCCGGAAGCATAGAGCCGCGGCTGGACGTTCTTGTCTTGGCACGCGAACCAGATATGCTGCATGATCCGCGCGTTGTACGTGACTCGCGAGATGATGGTATCGACGGTGGCGTTTGCCAGTTGCGAGCTGATCTTCTTGGTCGCGGCCGTGAGCTTGATGAAAGTCTGCATGAGCAGCTCCACCATCGGATCCATCCCCGGACCGTAAGCCCTGGCAATATCTTGGACAAGGCTGCAGCCCTCCTTGGAGAGACTAGTCCTAAGAGAGACGACGGCCTTGATGATCCCGTCCAGGAGCGCCCTAAGGCCACTAAGAAAGTGCTCGCCGAAGTCGGTCGCAGCATTGCCGGCGATAAGCCTCCGCAGCTTGGTTATGCTCTCCTCCCGTTTCATCCAGTTTTGCTCCGTCTCCTTGCCGTCAAAGTAGAGATGCATCTCCCTGAACATCTCTTCGAGCTCGCGCTGCGTATTGACGTATGTCGGCTCTACTTGGTCCGGGCGACCGTCTAGCATTGGTGTGACTGGGCGCTCGACGAGGGAGGATACGCTCGCGGCCAGGGTTGGGCGGGTCGCCGGAGGTTCGTCCAAGCTGTCACTCTGCGAGACCGGGGCGGAACTCGTGGGGTTGAGCTCCTTGATAATTGCCTGTTCTATCCCGGGCCGGACCTTGAAGTTTTTCAATTGTTTCTTGAGGTCTGACTTGGCTGCGTTCGGGCCGTTCCTGTAGGCTTGTAAGCTTGCGTCCTACCGGAGACAGGCGGATGTGGAAGAACGTACCTGAACAACTCGATGACTGTGGACTTGGCTGCCTCGCGTACCATGCCGTCCGCGTCCTCAAGCAGCTCCATCAGGGTCGGGACATAGACTCGGAACTGCAGGCCATGCTCCTGGTGCATCTAAGGGTCGGGTTAGCACATCCCGCATGTGGATCAACGACAGAACATATGCGCACCTGGAGAAGCCAGTGCAAGCTGGCCTCCTTCGCCCTCGCATTCTTGCCGGCCATGGCCGTGTTGCGCACAAAGCGCTCAACATCCTGAGGGGCGACCTTGTATAGTGTGATCAGACATTGGATAGCAAGCTGGCGGAATTTTTCTTTCTGGTCGCCCAGCCTCTCTATGACAAGCGGCAACGTCCGGGGCGCTTCCTTTGCCAGATACTTGGGTTCCTGTCGCGAGAGGCGGGTGAGCAGGTGATTGAGAGCCGAGAAGCCGGCGTTGACGAGCACGGCATGCTGCGAACTGGACGCTGTGCGCAGAGCTTCGAAGAGCGGGAGAATGCAAGGCTCGGGAACATTCTGCTGCTTGATGCCTGACTTGATCAGCGTAACTTGCTGGACTTTGGCATCGATCGAGGCGTCGGTTCGCAGGATCGCGATGAGGTCGGCGACCTGTTTGTCAGTGATCTTTTCCGCCATTTCCTCTCAGAAAGAGGATGTTGGCGGTGTCGGCGTCAAAACGGATGCGATGTACAGGCAAGTTGTCAGTTTCTCGGCGTGGTCGTCGGCCGCAGAAACGCAGAAACGGGAAGAAAGAAAACAAAAACAAATCACTGCTGATGCCGCAAATGGGGTCTCGATCGGTCGACTTGGAACAACTAGACGCCCTCGCACACGTGATATCGCCTGAAAATAGTGCGATCTCGCTTGGATGCTTCAGTAGTGTAGGCGACCAAGAAATCGGTGGGATGGACCTGGTGATAATGGTGATGTTCGTGGACGAGGATTAGCCCGGGACAAAGTTGATTGACCGTGCCGCGTCTGGGATGTGGGTGATTAGCAATCGCGGGACCCTCCGTAACCCCTGTCAGTGGGCAAGGGGGCCCCGAAAAGTACCAACTTGGTACTCGCTAGGGGGTGGAGGGGCAGAAATAAGGGTAGATTTACCCCACCTTGTGCGAGTTCGGTACTTCAAGGCGACCTTTCTTGGTTGTTGCCCCGCGATCGGAACCTTGTTACCACCAACCACCAGTTTTGGTCACGAGTTGTTTGGGGGCTCAAGATACGGGAATTTGGATTACCATCTTCTTGCTAAAGATTCAATTTCAACCTTGTCTTGACACCAGTGCTTTCAGGAGCCCGCGTCGGGCTTCACCATCGTTTGTTCGAACAGTAAAACCTCCTGCGTCCAGAACCGATCACCTCTCTTAACCACTTCATTGTTGCGGGAGACAACAGCTTTCTAGAACACTCGTGATACCGCTCACTACACCACACCATGGCTATTCGCGAGCAGGCAGGCCCCGCCGCTAAACCCCCGGCCATGCCAAGTGTGCACGGCTCCGCCGCCTCCACCGCGTCTCCAGTCCCACTACAGAGCAGAGACTCGGGATCGGGGCCAGCATTATTAGATTCGGCCACTGAAGTAGAGGGTGGCAGCGGTGACGGAGATGGAGTAGGCCGCAGCTTTCCGAAGCCTAAGCTCCGCCTCGAGATCCGCGACCTCAATCACTCCGGCGCAGCCAAGTTCCTAGGCGCCGTCAACGCGGGTAGCGTTCTCTCCACCGCCGTAGAAAACGTTTTGAGGTTGCTATACCGGTCATCCTCAGACCGGCATACAACAGTGCCGCCGACGCGGTCCGTGACACTGGTGCTCCGTAGCATGGGCGGGGTGGCGTACACGACCCGGGTAGGGAACTGTATTCTTTGTCTCATGACATTTAACTCATGTCTCCATCCTCTCTATCACTTGCACTACGACCCATCACCCTCCACGGTAGACAATCGTGAAAACCGACTCTCTTCTTGGTCCCAGCTCTATCCCCTCTCTGCCCTTAGAACCCATCCCAGTCTTACTGACATTCCGCCCTCTTCCTCCACATTGAAAAGACGGAGCTCGACAACGACCACAAAGAAATCCACTTCTCCCTCGACTACATCAACTCCATCAAACCGCCCTCACGTCTCACGGCCGAGATTACCGGCGTCCTCACCCACGAGCTGGTGCACTGCTACCAGTGGGATGCCAAGGGCAGCTGTCCCGGTGGGTTGATCGAGGGCATTGCCGACTGGGTGCGGCTTAACTGCGGCCTTAGCCCACCGCACTGGAAGCGAGAGACAGAAGGTGGTATGTAGCCGTTTGTCCCGATCCCGCAGAACCCTTCATTGACAATTCCCCTCTTTCGTTGTGGGGGGACCAATCCAGCTTGGGACAGAGGATACCAGCACACAGCGTACTTCCTGCAGTATCTCGAGCTGCGCTTCGGTGAGGGCACCGTCCGCCGGCTCAATGACAAGCTGCGGTCGCGCGAGTACAATGCCGAGTCTTTTTGGCCCGAGTTACTGGGAAAGCCGGTGGAGCAGCTATACGATGACTACGTTGGCAAGCCGGAAGCAGCAGGTTGTGCTTAGCAGGACAGGCGGCTCATGCTGGATAAGAAGGGGGTTTGCTTTGTTTACTTCGTTTACGCTTCATTCTGTATGGCTGCCGCTCGCCCCGAGGGTGACGAGCTAGCCTCCCGAGCGCCGCATAAGTAGGAGATGATGACCCTTCGCATACTATACTAAACAATCAAGATCCTATGTACCGATACTGTGTTCCTCTCACCCTACCACTCTTATCCAGTGCCTGATAACGCCATGACCCTAAAGGATGCCCAGGGGGAGGTTATGTGGTATCTTGATCACAACCAGCAGAAAAACAGAAGTAGGGAATAGTCTAAAGAACTTATGCATGCACCGCGCTCTCGCTCTCGCTGATGACGCTCCCTACCTCGGACCATGAATTCGGGGTGGGAATCCCATCATCAGTCTCACTCATCACGTCGTAGCCATCACCTCTAGACGAGACAGTTTCATTTGCAACATCCACCACTGAGACCGAGTCTGTAGGCGTGAGCTGGCCCTCACTGATCATCTCGGGCTCTGAAAGCGGCGCCAGGGGGGAGACCGGCAGAGGCGAGTAGAATCCTGTGTTGGATCCCTGAGCCCATGCCTGGATCGAAGCATACGCGTCGGCGCGATCGTCCTGACCCGCGGTCATGTACTCGTCCTCGGCGAGGTCGCGCTCCAGGGTGGTGCTGCCGGATCGGGGTGTCATGGCGCCTTCCCGTCGATGCTCCCCGTCTTCCGTAGCCGTGGCATACTCGCTGCGCGCATTGGTCTGAGAGTGCGAGTCAAAGTCAAACAGGACTTCGGGCACCGACGGCTTCGACTGCGGGAAGAGGGTGGCATGGGATCGAGCAAGTTCGGGGGAGTGCGTTCGGGGCGTGGCGTTGTAGATGTCCGACATGGTCTCATCGTGGCCGCGGGGTTGGGGATCCGCTTGTGGTTCCTCAACGAAGCGCGGCCGCTCATCAAGTTCGATGCCATGCTCGTCGCTAAAGGGGTTGGCGATCACAGACGCGTCGAGGCCTTTCACCCCCTCCAAGTTTCCACGGCGCCTCAAAACGTTGGTCGAGTCGGGGTTCCGAGTGCTAGCTCCGGTATTGTAGACAAATGTCCCGTGCTCGCCGGCGCCGTCGGGTTTCAGGAAGTCGTCAAAAGACGTGCCGCGATGGGGTGGCGCCTGCTGCTGTGATGTTTGATGTTCTTGCTGCCTCTGCTGTTCGCGAAGCGCATTCCAGTACATGAGCTCCTCCCGCTGTCTCCTTCTTGTTTCGTCGTCGGCATCAACTTCCTGGGACTGATAGAAACCTTGAGCATCCTCGGGGCGGTTGAAGCGAGGCTCTCGTCTGTTCGGGTCGACATTGTCGCCGAGCGAATGGAGAGCGATCGCTATGCGTCTCCGGAGGTCTTCGGCAACACGACGGACCTCGGGGCTTTCGTAGATGGCAATGGCTGCAGCCACCGCTACCGATGCGGCGATTATGCCGACTGAGGCGATTGCAGCGTGGTTAACGGGTGGCATTGTTCATGAGAAGGTGGGGCAAGACGCCGTAGGGGTAAGGAAATAATGGTTTAAGGCACGGATTTCGGTGTTGTAGGTAGACTGCGCTGCGGATCGCTGGATGGATGGAAGTTTTGAAAAGCACGGAGAGAGCAAAGAATGGGACGACTGGTGCAAAAGCCAACCAAGCCCGATTATCGCGGCGTCTAGAGAGGGAGAAGACCATAGAGAGGGATTGCGTGTCGGCCCGCGGGGCCTCGCCACCACATCCTCGGCGGCCGCCTTGATTCGTAGCGATGTGCGGGGGCAGGCAGGGGTGCGGAAATACACTCGACGAGCAAGCAACATTTGCACTCACCTTTCGCCGCGACAGGCACCGGCATTCTGGGCCCTGAACAGAGTTGCTCTCTTGGTCCACTGGCGGACAGACGTCTTGCAAAAGACGGGATGGTTGAGCGGGGAAGCACGTAGGGAGAAAGTGGCGACAGGGCGGTGGACCGGTTTTAACCCGCCTGAAGGAACCGGATTGCAGCTTACGTAGGTGCCGGCGCGTAAGGCGGACAGGCTGAAAGCGCCTCATTTTCCACGGCAACTGAATGTTGAAAGCTTGGCAAAATGCATTAGTGGCTCCAGAGATCGGCCTTGGATAACTTTGTACTGTACAGTACAGGGAACAGCTGGGTCCGAATCTCCGCCAAGTTTGCAGCTGCTCCGGCGTTGCGTCGTAAGTGCCTTGCCCTGACAGCGGGCGGCAGAAGCCTAGACAATTTCAGCTCCCACTACCTACGCAAATGACGCAGTGGTTTCCCCCGACCGGTAACTGGGCCCCGGAACAAAGAATGCCGACGGCCGGCGTTCAGCGGGTTCCCATGACCTGTCATCCAACTTGAGCCCTGTGCAACACCCGGCAACTGGACTCGACAGACCGGTTATTCCCCCCGGTCGCCTCTCAGGACGGCCTTGACCTTGTCCCGTCAGACTAAAACAGACGCTTCGAATTTCCTGACTCCTCCGGGGGTCTGATTATTCCTGATCGCCAGCCCAAGTAAAGCAAAGCAGGATATACTGTACGTCACATCATTCCCGGCATAGTCAAGTTCGGCCCTGCTCTGTGTGCGGTAAACTGGACAACTGGACAAAGGACGTGGAGGAAAACGTTCTTTCCAATTGTTGGACAGACGCGGGACCGTCTAAGCCAGTTGAAGTTCGGCCAAGAACGGTCAGGAAGTGTGATACGTGTCTCATAGATTCCAACGGCAAACGCCGTCTTGAAAACATTAGCAACCAATCGTTCGAGAGCCCTTAGGTCGTGTTTCACCGAACCAACGGCATGGACGATGTTGCGAAAGAGAGTACCGCGGCAAAGAGCGCTAGGGTGTCATTATGAAGAAACTTGATGATCGGAGGAAGCTCGTCTTGGTTGATTCGAATCGTGCGCAAGGCAGCAGACCCGGAAGGTTTCCAGCGGTTGTGCCGTACAATGCTGGGTTGTCATAAACTCATGCATTCCAACTTCTCGTTGTCCAGTAGCGAAGATGCCTGGCGACGAGGACGGTAATGCCATACTCTCTAACAAGCGGCCAAACACCAGGGGACCTAGACGTTGCGATCTTGAGCCTTTCCTCGTGCGATACAGGATGCCCTCTAAGTGCACTGGTCCACCGAAGCAACGGACGCAGATGAGAGTGAATTTGGCCAAAGGTCTCGTCATCGCAGAACGATTCGTCGGGCTTCCAAGGCTGCCGGCTAGGTCTGCAGTTAATTGAAGCTTTTGCCAAGACACACAGATCACTTGTTCCCTTCTAACAGTCGACAGCTTAAGTTGTTAATAAAATTGGCTTTTTCTTTTTGCTCTCTGTTGTTCTTTTTTTTTTTCTGCTCTGTTGGGGGGTTAGGGTTAGACTGTTTCCCCCAGATTGCTCCTCCGTTCCTCTCCGTGTATGCTGCGTGGTTGCTGTAGATCTTCGATGCTCTCGCCATTATCAACGTGGGTTGCGTTGTTATGGTATTAGCGACCTCGGATGTTTGAGGTGGCCCCTAAGACAAATTTAACCCGATATGTTGTTACTTTGCCTTTGTACAGTACATACAGCACCTACCCTTAGGTACGTACGTCGAGAGCCGAAACCACACGCCCATGCGTTAGTTTTAGCCGACTCGCCTCAACTTAAAGATGCACACTGGTGCGAGTAGGACCAAAACTGGAAAGTCCACTTATGATGAAGACTTCGACGTCACGTCTTGACGGATGGGTCCCTCGGCATGAGCGCTGTCCGTCATGGCAACTGAGGATGCTGAAAGCTCAACGTTCCACTCTTTACTATCTCTATGAGCCCACGAGGACCAAGTCCAAGTCTGTTCCCGACAGGAAAATTACTGCATGGGAAGAAACCCGAGCGCTTCAATTTGAGCCTGTCGGGGACAGGGGTGTATGTTTTCCTCTCCGGTTCTCCCGCACCAAGTGTGTACAGTAGTATTCATGATACTACAGCACCCCCATCAACCCCTTCCATAAAATAAAACAACTGATTCTAAGCGTACCCGTTGGCTCACAACCACCGAGCCCCCCACCCGGGCTCCTCTCGCCGCACCAACAATCGGCAAAGTTGGCATTTTGCCCGCCCCAGACAGAAATCCCACTTACACAAGGACATGTGCCCCTACCCGTGCTGTCAACTTCCATTGGCAGGAAAACCCCAGGCCGAAATGCGTAATAGGAAGAATGTGACATTCATAATTCGAGAGCCCAACACAATCCGCCAGACTTCATCCCCCGCGCGTCTTGGAAACACTTCCAAACGAGCCTTTTACTTTACGTACTCCACATCTGCATGAGTGGCGCCTGCAGGGTGTTAGCAGGATGCCGGAAGTCGACCGAGCATAAGAAACAACTACTTCCGCGGCCCCGCCGGCATCCTGCGGGCTTGCTTCGTTCGAAAACGGACAAATGCCTCTCACCACCCACCATCCACGCCTACTCCTCCTGGACCGACACAAGCTTTTTTGTTGGTGGCTTTCGCCAATACGATCACCAACCGCCACCATCGGCCTTACCATGTTCCAGGCTTACTCTAGGATGTCCATTCGCATAAAGTATAATTCGCTTTTGCCTTGGTAACTTTTGTGTCTCTGTGTATGTATGTATGTGTATCGTAGAAAGGAAGGCAAAGAAAACAAAACAAAACAAAACAAAACAGAGAACACGTGAGTAATTCATCATATCAGGAACGCCGTAAAAAGATAAACCTCACGCTTTCAGTTAGGTATTCTCCCTCGCTTTGCCCCATCCAACACCAATATAAGGAATGGGATCATAAAGGGGAAGCAAATCCCAAGAAGGCCCCCCGTTCCCCCCCTCCCTCCCCAGAATGATCCGAACGCAAAAAGGAAAGCTTCCGCTGAGCGACTCCTCACCCACCGATTCCACTTCGCCGTCAGTCTCTGGAACCCCATGACAATCGTTGTTTTCGATTCGGAGTTGATGATGTGGAGGTCAAACTCCGAGGCTAAGGTGCCCAAGTCCGCGTCACATCACGGCCAGAGGCCAGACGTGCTTCTGCATTCCCGGACTGTAACGCGGAGGGAGAGAGGTCCAGTAACCTACTCCTCCCTCCTTACAGTTGGGTAAGGGTTAGCCCTTTAGTGGGAGGAGGTGGTCGAGCTCGTCGTCGACGTCGCCGAGTCTGTCGACGAGACGGATGAGGACGAATCGGTCCGGACGGCCTTCTTCCTCTCGCTAGAGGTTATTTTAGCATCACTGGCCGGATAGGAGATTGGAAGGCTGCGCGTCTTACTGTGTAGCCCGGTCTAGTAAAGTGCATTGCCACTTGGCATTGCCAGCTTTGATATGAAACTTGACGCTTCCGGCCTCAAGGGCGGCCTTGATGCGGGTTTCTTCGGCGGTGGAAGGCATCTTGAACAAGGCCGTGTGGTGTGATGCGTGAGCGCGAGAGGGTGGCAGTACACGTCTTCAAAGCAGGCGAAGCGGAAGGAAAGGCTCAAGCGAGGGAGGACGGTGACGGAGTGGTGGTAGTGATGGGAGGAAGCTTTCGGGGCAGGAAGAAGGGGATGGGCAGAAGGAGTTATATAGACGGGGCTAGCGGGAAGGCTCTCCGTTCCAGCCCGCCCGTGGAACACGAACATAGTTTCTGGAAAGGAAGGTCGGGTGTGGGCCGGCCCAGAGGTAGGGATCTAATTGCAGCAATGAGAGCATGCCCTAATCGAGAATGAGCCATTTGCGATCCCGCGCTCACACGCGGAACCCCGGGATTCCTTGTCTGGGGGTTGCAGCTCCCGTCTGATCGGAGCGACCCTAATTTTTCGGAGGTTTTGTGCTTGCGCCAACTCGGATGCCCTGTCTGTTAAAGGGGAGTATCGGACCTCTGTGGGCCGTCCGCGAAGTGGGTGTGTTGGCTGCAGCCCGCTCTGGAGAGAACTCGGACTAGCTTGATATAGAGTTGAGATAATTAGTCCCTGTTATTACACACCCGTAGCAGCGTCCTCCCGGGTCAGGCCGCTGCTCGGGTTTCGGGTACCTGGATGTAGGACCTCGACGCCAGGCACTGGCCCGAGCTGGCGGGTTCCAAGGACCAGGAACCATATTCCACTCCAAGAGCAGTTCCCGGGCCGTGATGGAAGGCCGTCAGTGCGACTCACGGAAACGCTCACCGTGCAAAGGACGCTCTGTTTTGTGTGGTTGACGAGTCGTACACGGCAAGTCTATTGAGCGGACTCGTCCGCCGAGGATCAGAAACTCTCCATCCGGATGATCATTATGTTCCAGAACCTCCAGCTTCAACGAACAGCCGGGGCCGTCCAATCCGGGCCCGCACACCCGTGCTCGTTCATGGTTGCAGGGTGACACGGCCGTTGCCATCCAATTCGCCATAGTGCTTGGCGCTCGGCGGACAAAGTCGACTGCGAGCCGCTTTCCCCTTGCAAACTAGCCCAGTCCACTGCAAGTCTTTGCAGGATCGACAGTCGATGTATGTATGCGGAACACAAGTGTGGCCAACGGCAGCCGCGAATTAACTGAGTGATTTTTGGGAGGGTTTTCTTGCGCACGGAGCTGACGCTGCTGGTGCGGTCTTAGATCCCGTCTGCTCCGGTAGCTGAGTGGTTGCTTGATGCGGGCCTGGCTGGCCTGCTCGTGTGCGTGACGAATTGCCCGAACTGACGTGGAGCCCCGAATTATATTTTCCTCGTGCGCTTGCCCGAATCTGACATAGCGGCTCGTTTTTCTTGGCCTTTGGCCGAATGGCTTTGTCCAATAACCGTGCCTCCCAATCTCGGTTTGGTAATAAGCAGCGGTGAGGTGTCAGTTTAACCTACTGGGCGTGGGGACTTGCCTCTGCCAATCTCAATTCGGGTACCCCATCATCCTGGGATGGCAAAGACGCGCACCACACAACTTTACGCTTTTTTTTCGCACACGGTTATCCTGATGCATCCGTAGTGCGCGGCAGCTTCATATTACCTTGGCACGGCAAGTCCTGCTCGGAGCGGAACTTTGTCCAAGTTGTGTCAAACCGGGGGTATGCACCGCGGTGGGTAAGTTGCTTGGCTTATACGACATCTCGGCTTCTTTCACCAATGCGAATTGCCCAGGGCGATTGTACCCGAGAGCACACCGGCCATCTGCTGGCTGGCGCATACATCCCGCGGGATGCTGAACACGTGTAACCTCTTCCCAAGGCTTGTTCTGTCTGCTGTGTCTGGAACATCATGCCAGCTAGTCCCGTTGATGCAGGCACTTCCAAAATCCTCCCAGCCCTAACCCACGTGTCCCCGCCCAGTGCCTTAGCTGGAGCCTCATCCCCCCTGCGAGAAAGCGCCGAGACCGAGGCGGATGCCGAGACCTGCCATCTTGGTGTATGGCGAGTTGCATGGATCTTGTCCCGGCATCATCTCGGATTTCGAAGAATCGCCTGCCATGGCCGACAGCAACAGCGAGGCCACCATGTAAGTGCATAATACGCGCCTGGGGCCTCGCATTTCACAAATTGTGCGGCAAATTGGGCAAGCTGGATCATTTTGTGGGATCCCGCGCCGGGAAGTCGGAGTGTCTCCCGCCCGACTGGTTGCACCGGGGCAAGAGGGAAGGTGGAAGGTGGAAGGGTGGTGTCGCATATCCGGGTCTTCGCGATCCCCATGACGAAATTGGCTCCCCCACTGGTCCCGAGATCCGCCATTCTGGAGAGCCCAGTGCCCGGCTGTCGGCTTAGTAAAAATTGTGAGCACAACTCTGGCTTGCCTCCAGCCGCTTTGGATCCCATGTACAACAGCTCAGGTACTTATGTTTGCAAGTTGCGTGCGGAGTGGCAGGTGATTCGCGTTGGTTCAGGCACCAGCAACGGCGTGAGCCGGCAGGTGCAACATCCATCCTCTCTGCCGTCGAATAGACTTCTCCTGATCCGCGATCAAACAGTCGCTACAATGTTTCTATCTTATCCGAAGAGGTGTGTTCACAACGCGGTTGTCGGCCGAGCCACAGGCTCAAATATGGTCGGTACGGCAAAGATGGTATTGCCGCGTTGTAATAGGTCAGCTGAATGTCTGCCAGACCTATCACAGCTCCTGCCGGAATTCGGTGCTGCAGCTCAAGGTTGGTGGCATGGTGGCCGGGCCGCCCTCTCTTGGAAGCTGCCGCCGGGTACTGACATTGCTGCATGATGCGAGGCAAGCCCGGGGTAGAAGGGGGAAGATAAGGGTGCCACATAAATACGTGCCTAATTGGACGGGAAATATGCTTACGGCGTCATATCAGGAAGATTGTCCGCACCTCTCCGGTTGATATGAGGAGACAAGGAAACTTTTAACGACTTCCTCGTACCTTCCCACATGCCTCGTCAGCCCGGCTCTGTGAACAACATAGCGTCAGATGCTAAGATGCTCACCGTGTAACCTGACATGCGGTAGGTGGGATTGGGCCGGTAGGCGCCTCTGCAGACGTATATCACTGCGACAACGCTACTCAAGCTGCCTGTCAGCACGTGTAACCGTACGCAGGATGCCTTCGATGAATTCGGGAATACTGTGGGATATCGAATCCGGTCAAGTGCTCGTAGATCTGCCAGGTCCAGCCGGATGCTACCGCCACCACTTGCTTCCGTCTCGCGCAAGCTGCCGAGGCTCTGACCGCTCGCTGTCGCAGCCGGCATCCAAATGTGATGCTTGGCTGTCACCTTCATGTAAACTGGTGCTGATTAAACCGTTATGCCTGATGAGAGATCGTATCTGATGAATTAGCTTCGATAAAAACGAATATCCGAACCTTAATGTGCGGTGCTACGAATATAGCAACATGACTGCCCGCCTATGAGCTTCTTATATTGCCGTAGCAACAGTGGTATAACTTGTTCGCTAGTAGAGGGCATTCCCCCCGTTGTATCTTCTCGATTATTCGGGAATAGCGGGTTTCAGGTACCCGCTTCATCTTCAGCGATCGGCGACGGGAATTCGTCAACGCCTTTGTGTTACAGCCCGAAAAAAAAATGAGCCAAGACGCGGGTGATTCGGCATTGCGGGCTGTGATGGGCACGCAGAGGGCGTCACGGAGGGAGCATGGTGCGTCTATGTACAGACTTCCGCTTCAACCCTCGAGCATCGCCCCCGAGAGGTATGGGTATCAGCGGGAAACCCAAGGGAGTACCACAATCTGGAAGCAAGGTCATTACAATCGTCATCGTTACCAAACAGCCAGTACGCTATCGAAAGTTGGCTGCAATACTAGTACAGTCTAAGGTATGGTATCATAGCTTCTCGATGATGGCCGCTGCGAACTCATGTGTTTTCGCCTTCCCACCCAGATCGCCAGTCAGAGCCTTGCCCTCGGCCAGCGTTGCGAAGGCTGCCTTCTCAATCCGGTCCGCATACTCGCCCAGGCCCATGTGCCTCAGCATCATCATGGAGCTAAGAAGCAGGGCGGTAGGGTTGGCAAGCCCCTTGCCAGCGATATCGGGGGCGGAGCCGTGAACGGCCTCGAAGATGGAGCACTCATTGCCGATGTTGCCGGAGGGGGTGAGACCCAGGCCGCCAATAAGACCAGCGCACATGTCGGACAGAATGTCGCCATAAAGGTTGGGCATGACAAGCACCTTGTCGTTGTACGGGATCGGGTCCGTTGTCATTTTCAGGCAGGTGTTGTCGAGCAGCTCGGCATCGAATTCGATATCTGGGAACTCCTTGGCGACCTGGCGACCCACGCTGAGGAACAAACCGTCACTCATCTTCATGATGGTGGCCTTGTGCACAACGCGGACCTTCTTGCGACCAATGGCACGGGCGTGCTGGAAGGCATATCTCAGCACGCGCTCGCTGGCTTCGCGAGTGATGAGCTTGATGCTCTGCACAACGCCATCCACCACCACGTGCTCAATGCCCGAGTACTCGCCCTCGGTGTTCTCGCGGATCAAGACCGTATCGACGTTGTCGTAAGGGGTCTTGTAGCCGGCAACCGATCGGCAGGGGCGCAAGTTGGCGAAAAGGTTGAATGTGCGACGGAGAGTAAGGTTAAGAGAGACGTGGCCCTTGCCAATAGGTGTCTGCCATCTGGTCAGTAAACCATGGGCCAGCCCGATGGCCGGGAGCAACGGCACGTACGGCGAGGGGACCTTTGAGGGCAATCTTATTCTTCCTGATGCTCTCAATGGCAGCGTCTGGGATTGCCGTCTTGCCGTCCTTCATAATAGGATCGACATTGATGGGTTCCCAAGCGATGGGAGTCTGTCACCAGTTAGTAGGGGGGAGGGAGCCGGGCGAGCGGAAGCTAACAACAAACCTTGGCGGCGGCGAAGATGTCCTTGACGGCGACAGCAATCTCGGGACCAATCCCATCGCCCTCGATCAGACTGACGGTGTAGCGGCCCTATGAACACGTTTTAGCTACATTGCTTGTGCTGTGATGCTACCGCAGTGGTGTTGCGTTTGAGTGATTTTCCGGCCAAGGAGCTGTTTTGCGGCGGTTGGTCGCATGCGATCGAAGGTCGGCCGTCGCTTACCTGCGCATCCTTTTGTCCATTGAACTTGGCGACAGCATCCTGCGACAAGTACAGCCTCTGGTTCTGCAGACCACAGGTGTTAGCGAACGTTTATTTGCCCAAGCCGGCGAGGCTGCTGTCGCACCTGCAGCGAGAGAGTGACAGCCGCGCGGGGAGCTGCACGCCAGCATTGCCGCTGCACTGGGGCAGCGATTGAGCGGAGGGCCAACATATTCGGTTAGGATTTCCGTCGGGAATGTCCTCCTAGGCAGAATAGTAGGGTATGGACAAAAGAACAGAAAGAATGTCGAGATGTAGCACCGGTATGGAGAAGAAAAAGATAATTCGAATTCGCTGCAACCAACCGAGAACCCGCAGCTGATGCAGTTTTCGGCTACGGCACAAACAGGATGGACCGTGCGCTAGCTACAAGGATCACATCGGTGGCGACAAGGCCGAGCTTGGTGCTTGGAGCATCCATTACGTCGATGAAAATCTCAATGGGACTCACCGCCCTAAAAATCCGGCAGAAAGGCCCTGCAGCAGCTACCCGTTGAGCGGTGAGATCTCTCGTTTCTGCACCGATGACAGCCGGATCTTGCCATTTCTGCTGCATTTCACCTGCAAGCGCCAAGCCACGCGACTTGTGAGACCTTTCCCGCAGATCATCCCAACCCCACTTGACCCCTGTCCAGCCAACCTCTATTCACCTGGAGCTTCACCATGTTGGGTCAATAGCCAAGAGCGCGCTGAACATCGAATTCACCACTCTTGCCGACTGCGGCAATCAGATGCCATGGCGGACCTGGAGCGGACGGTGCTCGACTTCTACCAAATCTCAACGCTCAATCCGGTCCAATGGCCCGCCGAGAAGAACAACGACAGCGACGCTTCCGACGATGAAACCACAAAGAAAAAAGCAAACAGGAGGAAGTCGAGGTATCAGGCTCTGGAGAGAGCTGTGAGCACCAGGAGCAGTATCGTCCCGGGATCCGAAAACTCGGGCAGCGGAGTGGGCAATCTGGTGCAGAAGGACGAGCCGGATCCCCTGGGCACCACGGATAGCGTTGTGAGGACGCTGAAGCACCTGGGAGTCCCCTTGCAGGATGACATGAGGCTCCGTAAGTCTGGTTTGGATGGCTCTTGGCGGGGACGGCCATCGCGACTAACACAGAGATGTGGCTAGGCAACCGTTTCCTCCTCTCGTCGACCACCTTCTCGCCGGCGCTGTTCTTATCGCAGATGCATGCGACTGCAGACACACAATCGTTGATCAACGGGCTTGAGGTGCTCTCCCAGTCCATTGACCAAAAGTCTGCTTCTCTTAAAGTCCTTGTTGAATCCAACTTCGAGCGCTTCGTGCGCGCAAAAGCTACTATCGACAACGTCTACAAGGAGATGAAATATCGTGGCGTCGATCCCACGCCTCCCCGTGCGAGAGCCCACTCTCGTCACGCTAGTAGGAGTAGCTTCCGAAGTGGCGGCGGCTCGGCTGCAATCGCCAACCCGCTTTCGCCCGCGACGGATCCGCGCAAGAAGAATGCACTGATAAAGGAGAGCGAGTACGGGGTTCTGGGTGTCAAGGCTCCGTTGCTCGACGTCTCGGCGAAGGCTGAGGATGTCTGGGGGCCTGCGCTCGGTGGACGTGAAAAGGAGGAGCATCTCAAGACGGTCGCATCCACTCTCGATCAGTACAAGGAGTATGTCGAAATCAGTGCTACAATCGCCGACAGTATCAGGCGCAAGGATCACGAGACCCTGGTTGAGGAGTACACGAAAGCGAGGAGGTTTGCCGACGAGGCCAAACAACTTGCCCAAGAGGCCGCATCTGCGCAACCTACTGACGACCAGCTCCACCGTATTCTTCTTGCCGCACGCATGTGGCATGATGTTGAGGAACAAATACAGGTTCTCAAGCGCGACGTATGGAGGAGGCTCATTTCTCCCTACAATATGACCAAAGCCGAGGCACCGGGTCAGGCCGAGGACGAACAGCACATGGAACTAATCACTCTTTTGTTGGAGTTGGGCGTTGAGGATAACCCCGTCTGGGTTTGGCTGTTGAGTCGTTACGACTATCTGAAGAGCAAAATCACGTCTACGACCGAGCGGTCCAAGGTGGAAATTGAAATCCTCCGGCGCCGACTTGCGAATTCTGAGAAGCCCAGCCCCCAGACGATCGCATCCCATATGCGGGCTCTTGGACGTCAGTCAATCGAGGCAAGGGCGAAGACATTTGATACCCCTGACGTAGTGGAGCTCTGGGAGATGAATGTTGCCTTTGTGAGCAACCTACTCTCTTCCCAGGGCATATTAGGCCAAGTGCTTGAGTTCTGGCAGACTGTTCAAGGCTTCATTGACGGAAAGACTCAGAGAAGTCTGCCGGTCGGCTACAACGGGGAATCTAAGGACCACCACCGGCTCTCTCAGCAAGGAACCCTAGATCTCCAGAAAGGCACGGTTGAGTTGGTCAGCATGGTCCGAGAAAGCGTCCTCCTGTTCTTTGCTGGGCCTCCTCCAGAAGACGTCTCACTCCTGTTCTCCCCCTTGCCACAGACCCCGAGCACTCCTGGGACTGCGTCCGTCTCGGGCTCTCTGACGCCAAGGGATCCTCGCTTTAACCTTGATCCGAACAACCCGCCGCCGCCATCCCCAAGGAGAGGAGAGGCGTGGGAAAAATTCGCTTTCTGGCCACCTTGGTCAAATTCTCTCAGTGGCGTGCACTATCTCTCCAAGATGCTGGCTCTTGTCGGGGCCGGCGCCTCGGATATGGCTTCCATCTCCCCGGTTGGCCAGGGAGATGCGGCTGAGGTAGAACGGGTGAAGACCTTGGTTGGCATTGCAAGGGAAAGATGCGTGACGGCGTTGTGTGCCGCATGGAACCGGGACGCAGAGAACATCAAGTACGTCGAGGACTGGAACCGCTCGCCAGACAGCAAGGATGTGACCAAGATGCCGACCAGCTTTGCCGCGTTCGAAGGGGCGCTGCTCGGCGGGATGCAGAAGATTCTCTACATCTCCGAAGCGATGTCGAAGCCGGGAGCTGGGGATATTGTCCTCCCTCCACCGACAAAGCTGCTGCAGATGGTGCGCAGCCAATACGTGACCACTCTCTACAAAGCCCTTAGTGGCATGGTGGAGAACGCCGAGCGGTTCCCCAAGAAAACGGACGACGACTGGACGGTGGATGGTGATGGCTACGTCGTTGTGAACAACGTACCGACAGATCCGCACATTTCAGCGGCTGCAGTCGGCGGGGGCACCATTGATGCAGGCGATAGGGTAAGCTACCGGTGATTCGTTTTCTCCCTAGTTCCCGAGACTTACTGACGCAACCACAGAACGTCCGCATGCTTCTAACACTCAGCAACCTCCAAGCCCTCCGCTCTACCGTAGTCCCCAGCCTCAACACACAATTCGAAAATGCCTTCTCGGTGAAACTCACCGACGAGACCAAGACAATCCGGGATGTCCTCGGCCAGATCGACGCTCGCCTTTTCCAGTCCTACACCCGCCCCTCGATCGAAAGCCTCCGGCGCATCATCCGTGCCGGGGTATCGTCTCCAGACTGGGTTCCCCCGCAGGGCACTAAACCCCGCGAGGTACGCCCCTACGTCTACGAGGCCCTCCTCAGCCTCGTGCTCGTGCACACGCAGGTCTCGACCACGGCCTCCTCCCTCACCACCCAGGTGCTCTCGTACCTCCTCGAGCAGGCCTCGCGAGAGCTGCTGGACGCCTTCAAGACGCGGCCGCGGTACAACCTCGAGGCGCTCATGCAGGCCACTCTCGACGTCGAGTTCGTCGCGCAGACGCTGAGCCACTACACGACGGACCGTGCGTCCGAGCTGCAGAGCGCCATCTACCAGGAGCTTGATGGCCGCACCGACAACGACGCGCGCGCCCGCCTGCAGGCCGAACTGCCCGAGATGCGCGCCGTGCTCAAGCGGCTGCGCGAGGCCAGCCGGAGTGAATTTGCGTGCTTCAGGAAGCCTAAAAGGTCTGCTGCGGCGGCGACGGGACAGGCGGTAGCGGTGCCTGGTGAAGACGGATAAGCGTAGGGAATCAGAGTAGGGAATGACTGCTAGAGCGTGACTTTGTAAGACATGCATGTTCTCTAATTGTTCCCTTGTACGTAAGGAGTGGCAGTAGACTGTCCTTTTTTTCTTCAGCAGCTAGAAGGTATGTGATTCTGTCTAGCTACTCGGTATCCGCTACAATTGGGGGTATTTTGTCTAATCATGAATTGAATAAAACACAACGTATCCCCACCCCACCGTACATCCCCTGAGAGACCGGCGGGAACCCCCCTCCCCTTCTCTCTCTCTTTTTTTTCCCCTTCTTTTCGTGTTAAGTCAACTCAGAATCAAACAATTTTTACGGCCTCGGCCGCAGCATTATACCATTAGTCTCAAGGTCGAGCGGCCATGAACTCCTCTGAGACGCCGTGAAATTCTCATAATCGTACATGGCATATTCAATCATGGGATATGAGCCGTCGCTTAGCGCAAATCCAGAAAGATTTTTCTCTTTGGGCATGATTAAGGAGAGAAAGAACGTAAAAAGCAGTCGAAAGGCAGATTCGTTATATCTGGCCGATTGCGATAAGGGGGTTGCAGTCCGACTCAAGACAAGACCCAGAGGCGTGTTTACTCGGAGTTGGGGAGCAGGAGGGTTGAACAGAAGAGTAGCTCAAACGACCTTGAATCTGTGGGCGAGAAGGCGGGCCGTTCCTGCTTGGCCTTGACCTGGGCGACTGCAGTGGATTTGTTAGTTGCAGGTTCAGTTGGATGTCGATGTTGACGGGAACTCACAGTCAAGGTTGATCGCATCAAAATACTCGCGCATCCCGGGGTTGTCCTCCTCGGTGACCAGTCTGCCGTCCGTCTCACGCCGCGCCGTCCGTGGGAGGGCCTTGCGAATACCCAGGAGCATATGCAGCAGGTTGGCGATGACATAGCCTTGCTGTGCGAAGCTCACCGGTTCCTTCTCAAGCGGCCAGAGGTTGCGCAGGTTTTCTTGCTCCCATGCTTTAAAAGCCCAGCTGGACTTTTCGACGCAGTTCAGGAGGATCAGAACGGCAAAGTACATGTTGAAATCGATCTTGACTTTGCTGTCTTGGAGGACGCGCTGCATTCCAGTGAGGAGGGCCTTGCTGGTGGCTGCCGCCTTCCTCTCGGCCGCAGCGGCGAGCTGCAAGCAGACGGTGTTGAAGAGCTCCCCGTCCGTGTCTTCCTTAATGGACCTGGCAGGGGTGTCGTCGGCCCAGGTTTTGGCGTTGATCGTCCATTGACGCTCCCGGTCCAGTATCTCGACGAGACCCCAGAGCTCGAGCGACTTCTTGAGCAGCTCGTCATTTGTCTTTCCGGCGACATCAACAGCGGTCTGCAGGGTAACCCGCATGAAGTGAGAGGGCTCCCGCCTGATCAATTCCGGCAGCACCTCGCGCATATACGTCTCGACTCTGGCAGGCACGTCTTGGTTATCATTGTCTAGCATGACAATGGGATAATTCGACGGCCTGTCGTCCATGATGCTCGGATCGACTAGCTTCCCCTCGGCGTCGCGATCGGGATCACGCTGCAAGACTTGGAGCTGGAGGCGGGATTCGCACTCTGGGAAATGACATGCTTCAACCATGACTCCGTGGTTGCCGAGAGTCATGGTTTGCTTCAGAGAGTTGACCCTGGCTTGGGCGAGCACGATTTGCACCCCGGCAGAGTATAGATCCAGCTGCTCCGAGAACTTGGTGCGGACACAGCCTGAGCGCCACACCCGGGGAGACAGGACCTTTCGGCAAGTATCGCAGGGTGAGCCCTGAGAGCAGGTTTTTCTGAGCACCCGGCATCGAATACACGCGCCGATCTTCCGGACTTCTTGAACCTCCTTTCTCCTTGTTGCATTGAACCGTGCCCGCGAATGGCGGGACTTGGCACCATTGGATCCCGCTGTTTCAAGACGGAAACCCCCTTTAGCAAGAGGGGTCGTTGGTGTGACAGGGGCAACGGCACCGTTGTTTGGCATAGTAGCCTGGAATGAGTCGGTTGCGTAAGTAAGCTCCCCCCAAGGCTGGGGTGCACTCGAGGCGGGGACGGCGGGAGTGGTTGGGACTGCGGCAGGCTCCTCGGTGATGTCCATGTCGGCCACGGGGAGACTGTTGGCGGCAGCGGCAGCGGCAGCGGCAGCGGCAGCGCTGGCGGTAGCAGCATCGGCGGCCGCGGCGGCTTCCTCGCCGAGAATCTCGGGGTCGAGGTACTCGGGATGAAGGCGCGCCGTTGCGGCAGCAGCCATTGATATGTTTGCAGAATCTGCATTGGTATTGTTGGCGTCATCGGCGCGCAGGATCTCTTGGAGACGCTCTTCGGCAGTCAGAGTTCGATCTCTCTCTGGCGATGATGACTCGGCTGGATACCGGTTAGCTGACCGAAGTTCCGTTATGCTATCTTTCACCGCTTCTTGCACTTGCCCTTCGTTGCCTTCGAAGCGCCGCTCTCCTGTCCGGTCGGCGGATTATCGAGAGTGAACTGCTCTTGGAGCTCAAAGCGGTCGGCAGGTTGCGAACCGGGCGGCGCGGGCGCGGGCGCGAGTGCGGGAGGGGCGGCGCCATTAGGCTGGCCGCGGTCGTCGTTCTTCTCGTTTAGATCGATTTGTCGCGATACTTCGGCGAGGACTCCGAGAGCCGTCCAGTCGCGCTGGATCATGGGCAGATCAACCGGAGAACCATTGCCCTGGGCGCGGGCCTGGGCCTGGGCCTGGGCGTGCTGGCTTTGCTGGAATCTCTGGGATGCATGGCTCATGCCTGACAGGGTCAACAGGGCATTGACTCGCTCGGCCTCGCTGATGGCGGGGCATTTCTTTGTGAGATGGCTCGTCAAGCTGTCAAGTCGGCCGCGAGGGAAGTGTTCTCCGCATCTGTTTCAGACCATTCCGTTAGCAAAAGATTGATTATCTTCTCTTTTGCTCGAGGATCGCGAGGAAAAGAGCGGTGGCTCACGATCTACATGTGTGGGGGTAGCGATTGCTCTGGTCTTGCAGCTTCGGCCCCCGTTCAAAATACTGCAGAATGAGCGCATTCGGCCGTCTCCCCATTGTCGCGATCAAAATGGCGTGCGGCGCATCGACGGGGCGAGAGCTGTACTTGTTGCGGTGAGGGTGTCGCTTGGCTGGCGAGGGGTCGTAACAATGTGAAAATACTGCCGGCTTAAAAACGTTGGCGGTCAATCCACGTCGCTGCCAGGACCTCGTTAGCGCAAGAAGATCTAGTCCATCACGTGAAGGACCGAGCTGTCAAGCAGATACCCGACACCGGCCGCCGCTGGTCGTACCTCCCGGCTCCCTCTCGCTCGAGGGTCGAGAAGGCCGTGAGTGGATACCGGGCAATGCAATACTATGTAATGCCCAGGACCTTACGCCGCGTACAAGGCAACTGTGTTTCGACTTCAGCTTCCCACAGATGGCCACACCCTGGCATTGCTTGCATTGCCTTGCAGGTCATTACCATGTATTTGCATGTCTGCAGCACAGCAGGAAATCGTACTGTACAGTACTCTACCCTACACTGTGCTGTACTGTACCGTACCTCCCGGCACCCTGGTCTTCCGTTGCTGCAAGTTCCAACTTCCAGGTCAGCGGGTCACCCGGCACAGCCGCATCCTTGGATCCGTAATATGATGAAAGTTACCACAGCAGTTGTTGCTGCAAGCATGTGGCAGCAACGCATCACAGCTCAGCCCTTGAGCTCACGACAGCGACAGCCTTCTGCGGATAAGCTTTTTTTTTTTTTTTTTCTTTTTTCTTTTTCACAACCCTTGGCCCTGGCGTTTCAGGCCCATTACTCCCGGTCCACTCTGCCTTCCGTCAAGCAAACCGTCCCTAACCACAAGTTCGTCCATTCCGCTTGTTCCTGGCGGACCAGGCTCTAGTCGGATCGCCGGTGTCCTTATTTCACATACCGAGGTCACCACCCAGCCAGTTGCCGTAGCGTCACGTCCGTGATGATGGACTAAGGTGTTTTCAACATTCGTGCAGTACGGCGACGCGGGATAGCAAACAGCGCCAGCGACCCCACCGAAGCTCTCGCCCGTGCCTTGGAACGCTGTCCGCGAACTGTTGCGATCGCCTTAGTTCCGTTTGATGCCGCTTGCTCCATTCAAGCACAGACGCGCATAACTACCGGCGTAGAACGTCGACGATGCTTCTCGTCCACCAAACCGGCAGCGTCAAGATTGGCGAGGTGGTGCGCTACACTGTGACTTATAGACCCTCGGCCGACCACATCCTCCCGTCGCCTGAGTTTCTGTATTTGCGCATCAAGAACACCTGCGCCATCGCCCTCCGCGCCGCCTTCGTACACGGCCCGTACACGCTCTCGGTCGCTGCATATCCGTCCAATTTCAATCCGAACGAGAAATTCGAAAACCCTTGTCGCTATGGCGTGCCTGAGTTCGAGCCCATGCTCAAGGCCGGCGCCGTATGGAACTGCCACCTGGTGGTGCCCGACAATATCCGCCAGACGGCGGGCGAGGGAAGCAGCAAACATGGACAGTTTGGGAGTGGGCCAGAACACGACGGAGAAACGGCGTCTTGGATTATCGAGGTTACATCACAGGTCATCTTCTCCACATCGGCTGCGGTACACTACGAGATCCTGCTGGCCCGCGACGAAAAGTCCCTGAATCTCGGCTCCGTGATACCCGTCATTGGAGGCCAGGCACAAGCTCCCCAGCCGGGGCGCGTCAGCGATTTCCAGCAGAGCCTTGGCGCCATCAAGGACCATCCGGCGCAACTGAGGGGCGTCTTCTCCAGGGCCATTCATCTCAAGGTAGAGGACACGGCTGCACTGTGGAATAACCCGCAGCTGCCAGGTTGGGATGATTTGGGATGGCTCAGGGCTAGGGATATTGAGAGTGCCGACGCTCCAGTTGAGCCTGTCATGGACAGCGGCAAACCTGACGAGCCCACGAGGCGGCGACCAAGGCAGAAAAAAGTTCATTTAGTGGTGCTCACCCACGGCTTGCACAGCAACCTTGGCGCCGATATGCTTTTCCTCAAGGAGAGCATCGATGCCGGCGTGAGAAAAGCAAAGATTGACGCAAAGGCGCGCAGAGCTAGAGAACGGGCGGCTAAAAACCGCCAGACGCCTCCCAGAGACGATGCACTAGGATCTGATTCCGAACGCAACGCTCCGACGGCCACCGGGGGTGCCGAGTTGGAGCCCGGAGTCAACGGCAACGGTAGCAGCGGACGGGATGATGGAGCGAGAGAAGAGGACGACACCGATGATGACAATGAAGAGGTAATCGTGCGCGGCTTCTCCGGAAATGCCACAAAAACCGAAAGGGGCATCAAGTATTTGGGGAAACGGCTGGCTCGATTTGTCCTGTCCATGACCTACCCGGATCAACCATGCTTGCCGACGGCGAAGGCAGCTTCAGAAGCCATCGCCCACTCGCTCAAGACGGCTTCGCAGAAGAAGGCCGCGGAGGAGGCCCATAAGCACAGCTCTGCTCACCACATGGCGTCGTCAGGGGGGAACAGGTTATACAAGTTCACCAAAATCAGCTTCGTAGGTCACTCTCTCGGCGGCTTGGTACAGATGTATGCTGTTGCGTACATTCAGAAGCACTCACCGCGCTTCTTCGACCTAATCGAGCCAATCAACTTTATCGCCATGGCATCGCCATTCCTTGGCCTGAACCACGAGAACCCGCTTTATGTAAAGTTTGCCCTGGATTTTGGCCTGGTGGGAAGGACGGGCCAAGACCTGGGCCTTACTTGGCGAGCGCCAACAATCGCACGGAACGGATGGGGCGCGCTCGTAAGCAATCTCGGGGAGAGCGCCCACAAGCGCGTATACGGAGAACCCCAGCCGGAGTCAAAGCCCCTCCTCCGAATTCTCCCTA
Organism: Madurella mycetomatis; assembly: GCA_022530565.1. Lineage (NCBI taxonomy): Eukaryota > Fungi > Ascomycota > Sordariomycetes > Sordariales > Madurella > Madurella mycetomatis. Next base: position 3,146,198 of record JAJTVB010000003.1, on the reverse strand, counting down.
CTGGCCCTGCCCATAAAGCGCTCAAAAAGTTTCGTAACAGAACCGTGTACTCAAACGTGGTTAATGACGGCATTGTGCCGCTCCGGACGAGCTGCCTCCTGTTTCTCGACTGGCAAGGCTTAGGGCGGGTAGAAAAGGCCCGACGAGAGGCCGGCCTCGTGGAAACCGTCGTTGGGTTCGGATGGGCGGAGCTGACAGGAGCAAACGTCACAACTCCAAGACTTGCTCCATGGTCACCAGCGGAAGCAAACGGCAAAGAAGAGGCGGACGTTACCGGGAAATCAACTCCAACCGGAGGCGACGATGCTCACACAGTGCCTCAACCGCCAACCAACGCCACGCTGGAAGACGATAAGCAGAGCCTCAGGTCGATGACCAGCCCCTATCAAGAAGCACCACCGCCTGCTGAGTTGGAGAACCTCCAGAGTGCAACCACCAACACCACCAACCCCTTCACCGGCATCCTCAGCTTCTTCCGCAGCGAGTCTCCGAAGCCGCCGCCGACGGCCTCGCCCAAGGTAAACAAAATATACAAGCGAAGCCAAACGTTGAGGATTGATGGCGGGCCTGCCCCTGATTCTGCAGCATCTTCTCAGTCGAAGGTGACTGCGCTTGCTGACGAAGCGGAGAGCATGTCGACGCCCCCTAAAACATCCATCTTCGAGTCGGCCGGCGACCTGCTCAACCCGAAACTGCCATCAGTCGAATATCTCATCGACCCATCCAAGCGTCCCAGGACTATCTTCCACGACCGCATCTACCACCCGTCGGACATTCCCCCACCGCCACTCAAGGAACGGTCCTCTAACCCGCTCGCCCTGCGCCGCATGCCGCGGCCCACCGCATCCAACACCTCAGCTCAACAGACAACCGCGTCCGCAGCACAAATCGAACACTCGTCACAACACCCGTCCCCATGCTCCTCCACCAATCTCAAGGATTCCCCGCCATCCCAGCAGCCCCAGCCCTCCCAGTCGTCTCAATTACAATCCAAACAGTCCACCGGCGACGAATCAACCATCCACACCCTCCCCTCGGAGCCCGACCCCGACCCCGAACAGCCCGAGCAGCAAGACATGATCGACTCGTCCCAGATGCGCGTCGAGGAGAAAATCGCGCGCGCCTACCACCGCGGCCTCTCGTGGCGCAAGGTACTCGTCAAGCTCGAGCCCGACGCGCACAACAACATTGTGGTCCGCCGCATGTTCGCCAACGCCTTTGGTTGGCCGGTCGTGCAGCACCTGGTGCAGGCGCACTTCAGCGACGAGGCGACGGCGCGGACGCGGGACGAGGACGAGCCGGGCGGCGTGGAGAGGGCGAAGGCGGTGGGTGAGGGGCCAGACGAGCAGGGGAGGGAGACGAGACAGGACGTGGGGGGGGTGAAAGGAGATGGGGAGGCGGGCGGGCGTGAGCATGGACGTGAACGTGAACTTCAGCATGGGGAGGGAGGCGAGGATCAAGATACGGTGGGGGAGCTTCCGCTTACGCGAAGCCCGCTTCTCATGCCGTCGGGCGAGAGCCCGCTCAGGACATTCTCGTCACTGCCGGCTGCATCGCGCCCACCGTTGGTTAGGTATGATTCGGTGACGTGGAGCGAGAGGGATTGGCTGGATAGCGCAGATGAGAGCGACGATGGAGGCGGGAATGGGCGGGGCAGTGGGAAGAAGAAGGAGGTTGATGTGAATGGGAATGGGAATGGGAATGGAAATGGAAGTAATGGGGGAGGTAGTGGTGATGCTGGGCCCGGGAGGAGCTCGAGTCCCTCGAGTTGGAACTGGACAGAGAAGATTGTGGGTAAGGGAGCCACGAGTCGACCGAGGTCGCCGGGCAATAGCGGGAAGAAGTAGTGCCGCCTACAGGGCTTAGGGGTTTCGGGAGCATTCTTTTTGTTTTTCTTTTCCTCTACAGTGGACCTGGGCGGCTTTTGAATAACAATAGAGCGTGGTAGATACATAGGTGCATATCCACTTGTAATGACCGTTTCTGGAAGGCCGTTTGTAAATGCTTTGAGCAGTGTGCGATTTTCCGTAAATGCCTAGTTGATCGAGCTAAGCGTTGAGGACTAAGTATCCCCATTGCTCTTGCCATATGGAATTTGGAGGATTTGAGGGAAGGAACTTCGGCAAGTCAACAAATAGAGGGCCTGTGGCTCAGTTGGTAGAGCATACGGGACTGGGAGTCGCAACTTTTAAGGACCAATGAAGTGGTGCAGAAGCATACATCTACACCCACGTGCCCATCAAAACAAGAGGAGGAGCAAAGGCAACGGGATATCCGGATATCCGGATAGACGAGATAGACAAGACGGGACAACAAATTAGGTTATTGCAACCTGGGGCAAAGGTCAAAACAAGGTGTCCAGACAGAGCTCCCTCTAACCAGAAGAAGATCATCTTTGAACGCAAAGATTGCTCATAAATCGAGCTTGCAACAAGTGCGAAAGAGGGTGGTGGTATTGTGTCACGGGATGTGATATAAGCAAGTGGTGCGCAGCGTTCAGCCACTCCGTGGTTGAGCTGGCGGATCTTTTGGTTCGTTGGCAGAGTGGGTTACTGCGCACCCTCTGACATATACCGTATAGGAAAATGGGCCCACCGCATGACCCAGCTCCTGAGGCGTCATCCCGGCACGTGCCTCCCTCTGACCAGAAGGATCTTGACTCCTGGTGACAGTTTTCCCCAACTCATCAAGGAATTCATCATTCTACCACTATTCCTATCAGTCTTAGAAAGATATTGACTAGTAAGTTGTCAGCTGGATTATCCCCAATCTCTTTAGGTCTGTAATTAGCCAAGGCATTTGTAGGAGCAGACAGAGTTGTTTAAAACGTATTCTTAAGTAGCTAAACCAATTAGATGGGAGTATCTTCTCAGACTATAGAAAGTGTCTAATATACTGTTAGATACTGCACACAAGAAAAGTTCACCTATCTTGTCTCACCCAGTCCCGTCGGTATTTGGTCCATTCAGTGCAAGAAGACACTAATCGACCAACCAAGAATAGAAAAAGAAAAATGAAGGAAAAAGGAATGTGGACGAGCTGGGAATCGAACCCAGTACCTCTCGCATACACGAAGTATGCTAAGCGAGCGCTCTACCAAATGAGCTACACGCCCTGAATTTGGTTAGCTGTAGCGATCAAGAGATTAACTAATAAGCAGAAGAGTTTCCAAGTCGTGAGGCGAATCATACCTTCGCTATCGCAAACACCGAAATCGAAGCAGTAATACCACAGAGCACCCTTATTACGGGAATTCTCACCGTAATGGCCAGGATGGCTCAAAGGCACACTTGCGTGGCAAAGATAATAAAAGATAAGGGCAGATTCAGGTTGTTGTTCTAAGAGAGTTCTCTCCAGGGGTGTGATGGCTCTCCTTATAACGGTGAGCCCTCACGTGAACACAGGTTCACCCTGGCAGGACTGATCCCTACTCTCTCCATGTCTTGAGAGTCGGTCCCACCATCCAAGCGATGTGGATACTATCTGCACGTGACGAACTCTCATAGCAAATGTAGAGCGGACGGGCGGCACGGATCGATCTAGGGGCGGAGGGAAATCTAACGTATTCCACCTGGTCTTAAGCCACACTGGGTCTTTAGCCAACCACTTTTCCATCTTTGGCCATCTTCAATCTCCACCAATTTGATCCGTGTAAGCCACCAACACCAACATCATCTTCAAACACAACTATCGCTACAACAGCCGGTTTGCCCTCATTCCTTGTTTTCTCAGCACCTCTGACGACGGCGAACACAATGGCTAACAAATCCAGGAAAAAAGCCCTCACCAAAGCCGAAAAAGATGCGCAAGAACGCCAGATTCAGCTCGCTATTGATGCTCTGGAGGCCAAGAAGGTCACCAGCATCAGGGAAGCCGCCAAAGCCTTTGATGTCAACCGCTGTACCCTCGGGAATCGCTGGTCTGGCAAGCATAAACATCCTCGACAAGCCCATCAACATCAACAACGCCTTACGCCCACCGAGGAAGACACTGTCGTCAAGGCGGTCTATCAACTTGATGCATGGGGCTGGCCTATGACCATTGATGCCATTCGCAACCTTGCTACGCAGTTGTTGCTAGCTAAAGGTGATACTAAGGACCTCGGGGTCAACTGGCACTTGCATTTTCTCGACCGGCACGAAGATCTACGAACACGCCGCTCCCGCGCAATGGACCAAGCAAGGAAAGACTCCCTGGATTATAACACTGCTGTGCACTGGTTCGAACTGTTCCAAACCACCTGCCTGAAGTACGCCATTCCCGACGACGATATCTATAACATGGATGAGAAGGGTTGTATAAAGGGCATTGGCCAGAGCTAACGGGTCATTGTACTGCGGCGCGAGTGCGAGAGCTTCGTTGCTCAGCCTGGCAACCGCGAATGGGTCTCGATTATCGAATGCATCTCGGCTAGTGGCTTCCTTTTGCCTCCGTTCGTGATATTTGAGGGCCAGCGTATCCAACAGTCGTGGATACCAAAGAATATCGACGAGAATATTATAGTTCGGGTCAGCCCGAAAGGCTGGACCGACTATAAGATCACCCTCGAATAGCTGGATCACTTCAACGAGTATACGAAGCCGCGAACACTCGGAAAACATCGCCTATTGATCCTCGATGGCCATGCCAGCCATATCTCGCCCACCTTTGTTCAATACTGCGTCGACAAAGATATCGTGCCGCTCTACCTCCCACTATACACAATATACAAGCTTTAGCCGTTAGATATTGGGGTCTTCGGGCCGCTAGCAAATGTATACCGCAGTCTGGTCAACAAGGGTTCTATCTTCGGGGCAGTTCGAATCAATAACTACAACTTCCTCCTTAAATACGAACTGGCATGTAAGACGATACGCCACAATATTGCCGGGGTATAGCGGGGAGCTGGCTTAGTGCCCGCCAACCTAGGCAAGATCCTCGATGAATTACAGCTAAAGACCCCCCCTTTTGTGACAGCCGCCTGCAGTAAGAAGCCCGCAGAGCTCTCCATTACGCAGGAGCTGACCGCCCAGCTCAACGCTATAGTCGACAATATCGTGAACATATACACCAGCCCCCTGAAAAAACAGGTAGCCCAGATAAGGGAGACATACCTCAGCCTACAAGCCGACAAGATTGCCCTGGTCGCGATGAACCAGGAGCTGGTCAACAAGCGGCTTAAAGGCAAGAAAAAGAGCTCGAGGAAGCACTTTGGCCAGGCCAGAGTACTAACTGTCAAGGAATGCAAGGATCGTCAACAACAGCGGGAGTTAAAGGAAGCCGAGGAACAGAGGGCAAAGGCACGCCGGGCAGCCTTGCGTGGCGTTGTGGGATTCGCAAAGGTGGTGTGGAAGGAGATGCCAGTTGCATTTGACTATTTTGAGGATTGATCTGGCCGTTGCAACCGCTGCAACCGCCTTGTTTTTCTGTATCCAGTACTAATATTATTATTATTATTATTATTCCTCCTACTCTCCAGTACTAATATCAGTATGCGAATTGCTTCATTTTTGCCCTCTTGGTCCGCATTTCCATGTGGTGATCATGTTGGTGTGGTGGTGTTGGTTGTCCCTGAATTTGCCGAGATTACGTGGCTAAAGACCCAGTGTGGCTTAAGACCAGGTGGAATACGTTATCTAGCCTCCGCCGGTCGAGCTTGTCCTCACACCGTGATGTCATCGAATCCCCGAAAGCGGGACATCGAACTCGGTGCGGTAAGCTACGCGGGTCTCGGTGGGGCGCGTCGGCATTGTCGGCGCCGCCGCCCTTCGCGGGCCAGAGAGCACGGAGGCGACCGCGCAAGCTTCGTTAGCTTAGCTTGCCAACCTTAACGTACAACGCCATGGTTAGATATCGAGATCCGTTACCCTCCCGCCCCTCCGCTTCCAGAAGCTTTTCCACACCGCGCGAGATCGACGCGTCAGAAGCTGTCTATACGCAGCAACGAATGGCGATTGTTTTGTTCCCGGCGCACTGCTGCTCGCTCTGCTACGCGCGTTGGGACAGTACACGTCCGAGGCAGTTGGTCCGCGTGCCACCCTTCGCGTCGCTGGCCGACTCGTTTGCCAAAGGAACACGCCGTGACCGACGATGTTGCAGCCCAACCCGGGGCGTCGAAACGATTGGCTGTGGGCTGTGTTGGGTGGGCGCCAGCCACGCTCCAGACCGTAAGGAGGCTTGTGGCATTCAGCTCGCCTCTACCCCGCCTTTCTCCCCACGACGGCGCACTTTGTTTCGAAGCCGACGAGATTTAGCAGCTAACCGGCCGGGTCCTAGCGTGATAAGGCTCGCTCTCCTAGCTGACCCGGTAGCGCGCTCGAGATGACGTGTGGATTCTGGCAGCGGCGAGTGAATCGCCGTCCTAAGCCTGATCCGCCGCAAGAAACGAAACTCGCCACGAGACCCGTCACAACTCTCCCCAATCCTCTACACGCCAACACAGACTCCGGTCCGTCTGAGAGCCCGCCGATCCCCTCTTTCCCGGACGGAGTGAAAGTTCTGCACGACTGCCCCGACGCCGCAGTCGACATCTGCTTTGTCCACGGTCTGACCGGGGACTGGGAGAGCACATGGACCGCCGACGGGCAACCCGCGCCCTGGCCGAAGACCCTCCTCCCGCCGAAGCTTAGTAGAGCCCGCATACTCACGTACGGCTACGACGCATACATCGTGCGAAAGGGGGTTGCAGGGTCAAACCGGCTGATTGATCATGCTACAAACCTTTTGAACGACTTGACGGTAGACAGAAGCAGTAGCAATGCATCATCTCGTCCTCTCATCTTCGTCGCCCACAGCCTCGGCGGCCTCGTCTGCAAGAAGGCCATTCTGCTCTCGCGAAACAACCCGGGAGCCCATCTTCGCGGCATATTCGATTGCACCAGGGGCATTGCATTTATGGGTACCCCTCACAAGGGGTCTTGGATGGCGGGTTGGGCCAAGATTCCGGCGTCAACTATCGGCCTCGTCAAGTCCACCAACAAGTCGCTACTGGGAATTTTGGAGACGGACGACCAGTTCCTCGAGTCCATCCAAGTCGAGTTCTGGTCAATGGTACGAGGACTGCGGGAAGGCGGCAGGTGTTTCGAAGTCACTTGCTTCTTTGAGGAACTGCCTTTGTCTGCGTTCGGGAAAGTCGTGTCCAAGGAATCGGCTACCCTTGAAGGTTATGCTTCCTTCAGCATTCACGCCAACTATAGCGATATGACCAAGTTTGCCTCTGCGGAAGAGAACGGATTTAAGAGGCTGCTTGGTGAGCTGGTTAGATGGGCATCACAAGTCAGGCACCCGCGGGCTGGCCTAACGGAGGAGCTGCCGCGAACATCGCCCTCGTCGGCGGAGGATTGGAGGGCCTTGTCTGCCAACTACTACGGGCCTAGCACCCAAAACCTCAACAGCATTACTACTGGCTCTGGCCCCGCATACTTCGCACAGCATCAGATCATCAATCAGACCGTTGGTAAGGAGAACTAGGAGATAGCTTCTAAGAGAATACACTTGGCTAATTTACTCTAAAGCTCAACCCCCACCCGCAACCGTGCCAGAGCCCTCCCAGGATTGCCTCAAATCGCTAGCTTTTCCGCAAATGCAGAGTCGCTCACACGACATTGGCAGCGCCGTCGCGGGGACATGCGAGTGGCTGCTTCGACATGAGACGTATAGGACCTGGGCCGCTTGCGATCGAGGCCTGCTCTGGATCAAGGGAAAGCCGGGCTCTGGGAAGTCGACACTGCTAAAATACGCTCTCGGTAATCACGGAGCCAGAGACAGCGCCCTTGTTCTCTCGTTCTTCTTCCATGGCCGCGGCGACGAACTCCAAAGGACTCCTCTTGGCCTCTTCCGGTCACTCCTTCATGAGGTCCTTAAGCACGTCCCCGGCGCACTGCAGGATCTCGTCGATAGGTTTGAAACAAAGCGCAAGCAGAACGGTAAGCCGGGTAAAGACTGGCACTGGCATGAAGAGGAATTATGGCCCTTCTTTACGTCATCTCTTCCGAAAGTCCTAATGACCCGTTCAATCTGGTTGTTTGTCGACGCCTTGGACGAATGTGGCAAAGACAATGCGGTCAAGCTTGTTGGCATTTTCAAGTCCTTGCTAAAGAGCCTCCCATCCCAGTCCATTGGCCTCAGACAGTTTCGCATCTGCTTCTCTTGCCGTCACTACCCAATCCTGGATCTGGATGGTATGTTCGAAATATGTCTCGAGGATGAAAACCGCGAGGATATTTCGACTTTCGTGGATGACCAGCTTGGCGCGTTCCGTACACGAACATCATCTACGATTCCGGCCTTGATTACAAAACGCGCGTCCGGCGTTTTTATGTGGGCGCGTCTCGTAGTGAAGCAAGTTCTGGACCTTGAGCTTGAGGGTGTCGGATTAAAGAAGATCGAAGCAGCAGTCCATTCTATCCCTCCAGCTCTCGATGAACTATACCGACAACTTATTCGAAGCATGGAATCAGCCTCCCTAAAATTGATCCAATGGATCTGCTTCGCTACGCGGCCCTTGTCAATAGACGAGTTGCGATGGGCCATGGTTATCGAGGTCGATTGCCCACACCGGTCATTACAGGCATACCAGAGCGCCGAAGATTATATACCTGACAGTGTCCGGATGAAGAGGCAGGTTCAGACGCTCAGTCGGGGTCTTGCCGAGGCCACCCATGCTCAGGTCGTCCAGTTCATCCACCAGTCCGTCAAGGATTTCTTCGTCGAGAAGGGCCTGTCAGCTTTGGGCGGCACCATAAGGCCCACCGAAGCCGCAATCAGAGCGCACTTCCGGTTCTCCGGGATTTGTATACGTTACTTGGCAATGGAGGAGATCGGTCGGTCAACGACCTACAACGACAACGACTATCCCTTCTTGCGTTACGCTACAACCTCGTGGGTGGCGCATACGAAGCAGTGCGATGCTAGAAGCGTTCCTCAGGAGGATCTTCTAGCATTGTTTGGTTGGCCATCAAACGCTGTCGTAGAGTTATGGGTGCGTGTTTACGGGGTAATAAAATTTTATTCCTCTGACCGTCCACCGACAGGGACTAGCCTGGTACACGTTATATCGAGATATGGGGTCTTCGGGCTGTTAGCGGCTATTTTACAAAGGGTAGATCAAATTACTATAGATGTCGACGCGAAAGATGACTCTGGCCGGACGCCGCTATCATGGGCTGCCGGAAACGGGCACGAGGCTGTTGTTAAGCTGCTGCTTGGTACGGGCAAGGTCGATATCGATACGAAAGATAGCTATGGCCAGACGCCGCTATCATGGGCTGCCGGGAACGGGCACTCGGCTGTTGTTAAGCTACTGCTTGGCACGGGCAAGGTCGATGTCGATGCGAAAAGCAACTATGGCCAGACGCCGCTATCATGGGCTACCACGAACGGGCACTCGGCTGTTGTCCACTTACTGAAGTCAGTGAAGTAGTATATTAATTTTCTATATTTTTCTATCATAGCGTGACATAGGAGGGGTCTGGGGGGCGGCGCAACTATATACCTGTTTCACCTGTCAGATAGAAGGATGCAGATGTGGCTAGAGATGGATTGGTAAGCCATACCAATCAAAGTTGTCACCTACCTCACCTCATACACAACTATAAGAATAGGACCTCTGGCTTCGCCTGTAACGGGCTGAGCCTGGTGCAGGTCTTGGCAACCCTCGGCCAACCCCTGACAAGTACGGACCACTGACCCACTAGATGAAGCTATTCCCAAATGTCCACTACTGGAGATTCTAGCAAGACGCCCAGGCCACCACACGCAAGGATAAAGAGGCCCACAGAGTCCCAAGAATCTTCTGTCTTTCCTTTCTCTCCTCAAGTTCAGTGTACTCGTAGAGTCGTCACCAGATAGTTGCAATACACTTCTGAGACGGTTACAGCCGATGCCGTTTGACTAGGAGTCCTAGATATAACGGTCTTAGAAGTGTATTGCAACTATCTAATGGCGACTCTACAAGTACACTGAACTTGTGTGAGGAAAGGTGCGCAGGGTTAGGGTTCAACCCGACCTACTGGATTGGGACTGGTGAGATGGGGACTCGCATCCTGATTGGCTAGCACGATGCTAGTACGCTCTCACAGCGCAGACCGCATCTTAGATCTTTTCTTCCTTTCCTCAGCTTTCGATTAGCAGAATTGAGTAGTATTAGCAGCGCCCCCGTGCCTCGCCCACGTATTGCTCGTCTCTCACACTGGCTAATGGATTCGGGGCGCTTAGCGGAATACAGCCTGGCTAGGAAGCTAGAGCTAGAAGTAGAGGGAGTCGAGGAAGAGGAGGTACCCGAAGCCGAAGTCGAAGACTAGGAAGTCTTCAGGGCCCATATAAGACCATTCTCTCTTTTGCAACTACCTGGTACTCTTTATCATTGCTTTCCTTTACTCGTTGATATAGGTTTTTCACCCGGCCTATATGGTACGGTTTTCCAATGTAACTAGCGATAGAGGGTCCGGCACACCCGTTTGGGTAAAGCGGAGTAGGAATAATAATAATAATATATTCCCAGCCCTCTGAGTTACCTACCACGTACACCAAAGTCTGCATCTCGATACTCCTTGCTTACTTCGGCTCAGGGGTGTTATGCTAAATCCGACTGAACAATCGGAACTGCTCTTCGACCTTTCATCTGTCATCTGTTGGCAGAATGAAGGGCGTTGTTTCACCCTACTCTCGTATGACAGCGTTTGATGAGCTGTGAACGCAACTGATGGAAACCTGCACGGAAAAGAGCCTGTAGTGTGGAGCGTTGGTCCAGGGCCAACGCCAACGCGTAACCTTTGTATCACCTGCTGCTCAGAGGCTAAGAATGAGAATGAATATCCATTAGTGATGAACCAAGCTATGAAAGAGGAAATAATTTTGGTAGGAGGTTATTCACTTGCTTGCTTGGATGGTCAAGCCAAGTTCCCGTAGTCGCCACTCATCCGCCAGACTCTTCGGGCAGCAACACAAGACCAGGGTGTCTGGAGTGCTCGTGACCGGCATGGAAAAGGCTACGCAGGCTTGCCGAGGTTCTTTGTGGGCCTGAAAACCCCGTATGCCAACGGCAACCGTTTCTCCAACAACCCGGTTAGGGTTCTGCGAGGGGCTGCTGGAGATACAGGGTACCGGCCTTCTTTCCTTCTCTTCTTTGGGCTTGGGACTCGTACCAGGCATCAAATCCGGCCTTCACTGACGCCATGGCGGCCTGGAGCAGTTCTAAGGACTAGAGTTCTCTAACAATCTTGTTGCTGCACCTCGGTGTCTGAGCGAGGTCCTTTCTCAGAATTCCAGGCTGAAGAGACTGGAACATCAGGCACCTAGACATCTCCACAATGTTCAGCCACAAATGCTTCTCACAATCATCGAGATTGTCATCGAGGCTCCGTCTTAGGCCAAAAGAACTTGAACATCCGGGTTGCATGGTTCGCACATATGAAGTTCATAAGATTGACACTGTGATGTTTTTGAATATCGTTCAGCACCTCCCTGTGATCCAAGTACCGCCGCAACCTCGCTGCAGTCCTCAGATGTTACGATATACGCATTTGTATCTCCTGTGTCGTCTGGCCAACGTATTTCTTGAAGAAGGTTCCGTCGGCAGAGTCGATACCGATTCCCAGGTACCACCCTTACTGCCCAAAGGAGCTCTCATCCTCCTGAAGATTCTGAAGGTATGCCTGATCACCAGTTCGTTGTTGACCGAAAATGTCGTTCCAGTCTTGCGTATCAAGAGATCTGCGGAGTAGGTCGAACGTTTACGGCGACCATGGCCCCCGATAAACTGCCCATACACCTTCCATAGCATCGTGGCGGCAACGTCGAGAGTTCTGTTAAACACACCCTCTCGATCGTCCAATGCAATGTGTTCCGTTTCTGAGGAGTAAACCGCAGTGCCTTGTCTCTCGGTGGCATCGGATGTGTGGGCGGAACAGTCCTCTTCTTCGGCATGGACACCCGCGTTCTCCTATTCTTCCTCGTCAAACAGGGCTTCAACGAGGCACTAAACCCGGGTAGGTTTCGTCGTCTTTCGTTGACGTGTCTTGATTTGGCGTCTCTGTCCGGCAACGACTCGAGCCGCTTCCACGGCAACGTGCCGCATAGCCCCCCTCCATTCCTTCTGCAGTCCAGAAAGCCTAGAATGCTGCGGGGGCGTCTGTATCTCTTTGACCCGTGTGATCTCGTATACAACTTCATGCTTGAACAGTCCGCCGGTTTTCTTGATCCCTCGGGGTTCTGGATTTCCTTAACGAACTCGTCGATATCCTCGCGGTCTTGAGGTCAGAGGGACATATAGTTTGGCAACTGGAAATTCTCCCAGTGGTAATCGTCACCGATTCTCTCGGAAAAGTGTTTGCGCAACTCTGAAAGCACAATTGGTGATTCGATCTGGAGTGCAAGGTCGGCGGGAGCTGCTTCTGGTGACAGTCCGGCTCGGTGTTGCGAGGCTACCAAGCAAAGCATGTCACGGGTAGCTGCTTCCAGCTGCGAGTAGTACGACAGGGATGGTAGGGCCGAGCTGATGTTCTCTTCTTCCCCTCTGATAATGTCGTCTATGACATCCTGGGCTTGTCGGTCCGCTTTGGAGAAGCTGGGATCGTCTGCCTTAGGAATCGCATATTCGTCTAAGACATGGTCCATGATGCATGCTGTGTCAGGCAGCGGCCTATGGGAAGTGGCAGGAAGGAAATAGGAGAAGGAGCAACCAGGAGACGCTCCGGCTGCTGATAACATCAGTGACACTTCGAACTAGCAATATTGCTGCGTATTGTAGAAACGGGACAAGAGCTCGCAGGCTGCCAGAGAAAGCTGGGCGTTTCCGTGAGCTGTACCCCGCATGACATGTCACATAATAGAACTCGAGACATTGTTCGGGTCCCCGTTCCGAAACTTGTGTCGAGCTGTTCACTGAGAACCGCGCTGCATCCAGTGTTGGACGCCATAGAGAAATCGAGAACATAATCAACCCGCTAATCGTTTATCTAAGTTTCTCAGGGGGTTAAGGGAGATATCGAGTTTGTCTGCGACGTACGCAATTCTCTACGTCATTACGTACGCAACGGCTGTAACAATTGGCACGATTTAGGTGGCACAGATTATCGCTCTATTTGTTGTCTACAGGGGAATCCATATATGCAGCCCCTGGCTTTGGTATGTCGGCGGGAGAAGAGAAAGGGGGGTTGGTTTGGAGGAACAGGGGACGGAGGCAACATGCCTTCTGTCTCTGCACCCGACAGACTGTTAAAAAATTGGTTCTTCTAGCCCTATGAAGTTCTATGATACTTGAAAATAGATGCAAATCGACAACGAAGTCCTAGCGTACATATTTCGTCTATTGTAATTAAACTTGCATCCTACGTCAAGGATGTTCTCGCTATGGTTCACGATGACATGCATCACTTCGGAATTGGAACGGACGGTCAAGGATGACAGGTGAATGGAGCGTGTTAATTTTATATAAAGTAGCAATGACAACTAGGAGGTTGTCTTTCTTCTAAAGAGGGGCACTTGTTGCGTGGAAAGAAGCCTCGCACTGCTTGGGCCCGCATCCCGTCAGGGATGACGGCCCAAGTAGCGGAACCGCAATTGCTGAGTATGTCGCAATTGCACCTTAATTAAATGTCACACCACGGGCCAGTCCCCACTTATGTAAAGACCCCTAGGACAAACCCTTAGGCAAACCTGAGGGCAATCATCAATTAAGTCTAGATTTCATTGCAAAGAGAGTTGGTTGCTAAAAGAGCTGACCAACGGATACCTAGGCTATTGAAATCAAAGTTTGTATTCGTCTACTCGTTTCTCGCCAGCATCCCACATCGGTCCAGTCACACAGTTGACTATGGCCCCGTTGGATGCGACGGTGGGGGTGCCCACCTTAATTGAACCGGGAAAGGCTGGTCAGGGCAGAACCGCTCTCCTTGGCAATGGTGCGCTAAGTAGTAAAACCTGGTTACATCGGGGCGTGTCTCGCCTTGTATCTGGTCGCGCTTCTCTTATTAGTTCAGCACATACGCAGCGTACTACCTTGGCGTATTATACACAGCAATCACGGGCTGCATACCGTCGGGGTGGCATCCGGGCCGCTGCTGGAGGCAGAAAGCTGAGTTCGGTCTCCGAGGTGCTGTGTTCCCACATGCGCCGCCCCGCTACATGTCGGTTTGAACAACGCCCTGGCTAGTGTTGACCGCTACTTGCATGAGCTGTCGTGCTGCACTGTGCGTGCCCTGCTGTCCGCGCGGGATCGTATCTTCGTGTCCTGTTGCCAGGTCACGACGCAGGCTCGAGCAAAGTGTTTGATGCGCTGCTGGCCCGTGACTGCTTGCTTCATTTGTTCGGCTAGCCTGCGGGTCTAGCCTGAGCTACGATTTCGGAGCCCTTGGGGAAGGACAAGGAAGAGTGGGGTGAGCGGCGATGGCGGTGCGGGATCGCGGTGTCACCCAATGAGGGCAACGCCGGTCCGGCGAAATTCTGCTTTCGGCGATGCATCCATACTGCGCGCACTGTGCAAAACTGCTGGTGCTCGTTCCGAACCCCGCGATCATCTTTTTCTTTCCTCCTTGTCTTTTCTTCTCGTTTCCTTCCCTGTTTCCTTCTTCTTCTCCCTCGTCCGGATCTCTGTCCGTCATCTCGTCCACATACTTGGGAACGGCCCGAGTCCGAGGCACCACGGTGCACAGGTGTAGAGGTCGTAGACGTCGCTTCCTCGCCCCCGCTGAGGTAGTGCACAGATTGAGCTGCCATTAGATTGTCGATACATAGTACGGAACCCTGCTTGCTTGCTGTTTCCATCGTCTTCCACGAATTGGCCCCTTGCCGCAGGCGGATCTGGTTCCTGAACTGCGACCAGATAGCTCTTTGTTCCCACAACCTTCTGGCGCAGTTCTATCATATCGTTCCATCATATCGTTCCTCCTTTGACCGGAGCCAAGTGGCAGCACGGCTAAGCAGCAGGCTAATCGACTTACATTAGACAACCCTCCCCTTCGCAGCCGTTGTAGACTTCTCTTCCCCACAGACGGCCAGCCACAATGCACATCCGCGAGATGCTGGCGGACGCCGAGAGGACGGGCGAACCGTCCTTCTCGTTCGAGTACTTTCCGCCCAAGACAGCCCAGGGTGTGCAAAACCTCTACGAGCGCATGGAACGCATGTACAATTTCGGCCCCAAGTTCATCGACATCACATGGGGCGCCGGCGGTCGCATCGCCGAGCTGACGTGTGAGATGGTGGTGCAGGCACAGACGTACCTGGGGCTTGAGGCATGCATGCACCTTACCTGCACTGACATGGGCGAAGACAAGGTCAACGACGCCTTGAGGAAGGCTTACAAGGCCGGCTGCACCAACATCCTCGCCCTCCGAGGCGACCCTCCACGCGAGAAGGAGAAGTGGGAGGCTACCGAAGGCGGCTTCCGCTACGCCCGCGACCTCGTGGCACACATCCGCAAGACGTACGGCAACCACTTCGACATTGGCGTTGCCGGTTACCCCGAGGGCTGCGACGATAACAAGGACGAGGACCAGCTGCTCGACCACCTAAAGGAGAAGGTCGATATGGGCGCCTCGTTTATTGTTACTCAGATGTTCTACGACGTCGACAACTTCCTCCGCTGGGTCGAGAAAGTCAGGGCCCGCGGCATCACAGTGCCCATCGTGCCTGGCATTATGCCCATCGCCACCTACGCCAGCTTCCTGCGCCGCGCGAATCACATGAACTGCAGGATCCCCGAAGAGTGGCTGGCCAAGCTCGAGCCGGTCAAAAACGACGATTTAGCCGTTCGTGATATCGGCAAGACGCTCGTTGCCGACATGTGCCGCAAGATTCTGGCTGCCGGCATCCGCCACCTACACTTTTACACCATGAACCTAGCCCAGGCGACCCGCATGGTTCTTGAAGAACTGGATTGGATGCCATCGGCGAAGCGGCCCTTGAAGCATGCGCTCCCGTGGAAGCAATCTCTAGGCTTCGGGCGCCGTGGGGAGGACGTTCGGCCCATCTTCTGGCGCAACCGCAACAAGTCGTATATAGCGCGCACCCAGGACTGGGACGAGTTTCCCAACGGCCGTTGGGGTGATTCCAGGTCTCCAGCGTTCGGCGAGCTGGATGCCTACGGCGTTGGCTTGACCGGCACCAATGAGCAGAACCGCAAGAAGTGGGGTGAGCCCACGTGCGTCAAGGACATTGCCAATCTGTTCATTCGCTACCTAAATAAGAAGATCGAGTATCTTCCCTGGAGCGAGGCGCCAGTTGCTGAGGAAGCCGACCTCATCAAGAAAGACTTGATTGATCTCAACAGCCGAGGTCTGATCACCGTGAATTCACAGCCCGCTGTCAACGGCGCGAAGTCGACTCACCCTGTTCATGGATGGGGTCCGGCAAAGGGCTATGTCTATCAAAAGGCGTATCTCGAGATGCTCGTTTCGCCCGAGCTGTTCCCTGAGATCAAGCGTCGCATCGGGAGCCACCCCGACATGACCTATCACGCCGTGACCAGAACTGGCAATCTCGAGACGAACGCAGAGTCCGAGGCGCCTAATGCTGTCACATGGGGTGTCTTCCCCGGAAAGGAGATCGTCCAGCCCACTATCGTCGAGAGGATTAGCTTCCTCGCCTGGAAGGACGAGGCGTTCCAGCTGGGTACGGAGTGGGCCCGTTGCTATGAGGCCGGCACCCCCAGCCGTCTGCTTATCGAGCAGATCATGGACACGTGGTATCTAGTCAACATTGGTGAGATAACTCGGGCAACAACACGCCTTGGCGATCCGCAACACTAACGGGTATGCAGTGAACAATGATTTCCACGAGGGTCAGATGCTCTTTGAGCTCCTAAAGGACCTGGAGGTCCAGGACATGGACAAGGTCCCTGAATCTCAGAGTAACGGAACCCATGATCTCACGAACGGTGCTGAGGCTTCGGCATAGTGTCTCACTCGGCAGACACATTCTTTTTCTTCAACATTTCCGCATGGCCGTAATACATTTCAACCTCCCAACTTGCACGCGAAACACACTTTAATATCCATCTATCCGCCCGCAGGCCTGGTGCAGGGCGGGGCACGGGGCCCAGCAATCACACGCATTGTAACGAGACGACGCATTCAACAACCGGCATTTGATTTAACATACAAGCAGCATGCATATGGAAAGGCGTTTTCATGAGTTGGTGGGGCGGGGCGCCAGGGCGAACAAAAGGAATGCACACATGAAACGCGGTCATGGGCATTCTCCAATGGTCTCGGTCTGGATTTTTCAACAAAAAGGGAAGGTAAAGCAAGCAGGCGTGCTGGGATAGGATGGATGGATCATTAAAAATCACTGGTAGACAGGCTTATAAAGACGGGACTGGGCTGAGCGGGAGGAAAGAAAAGGGGAGAGGGATACCATGGCCCATGATCAACTCGGTTTCTCATGTATACAGCCACCGCCGATATCTCAACGATACCCAGGGTAAATTTAGGCCTGATCTAATTTGTTTGGTTATATATATGTTCCCATAATTTCTCATCGGATTGTTGTGTTCGGTCCGTTAGGGGCGGTTCAGCAGGGGCCCCAGGACAGAGAAAACGGATATGTACGCTTGACCTTTAAAATACAGGAATGGAATAACTAACGTTTTAACACTGGCATAGAAGAGGCGGCGACTGACAAGTTTTTGCGTCGGATCGGATAGAAAACCTGGCAGACCAGCAAACACTCATATCTGCGACATACTTTGTATGGGGTTACGGTATGTACGCTATCTGTCCGTCTGATTCCATGCCAGCTCACCTCGGCCTGTCTACTTTGTTGCTATTTAGCTCGTGTTCAGGTCCCATTTCGCGAAGCATTATCACATGCAAGCGAGCATGGACAGACCAGCCCGAGGGCGAGTTTTGACCTTAATGTGTACTGTGATACTCGTGCAAGTGTCTCGTACACTGGAACGTGTATATTGTATTTTGCGCCATGTAGTTACAGCCGTACTTACAATATACTACGTTGCTAAGTTTGCCAGCCAGCATATTGCAGCCAAGGGGGCCACACACATATACATATCTACGTCGCTCCTGAAAACCACTAGTACCCCCACTGATTCTCATCCGCAACCTCATAGTCCATATTCTGGTCCTGGGCGTTTTCATCCGGCGGCAGCGGCGGTCGCTCAAGCAGTATGTGCACGTCCTTATCGCTGCTACTGCTGCCCGCGACGTCATCCGACAGAAGATTTTTCTGCTGTTGGTGCTGCACCTGCTGCCTTGGCTTGGTAGCCGTGGCGGTGGCGGTGGTGGCGACAGCAGCACGCGCGCCACCCGAGCTGGTGCCGTTGGCGGCGTTCATCGGGCCTGGAGTGCTGGGGTTGGTGGTTGTCGCGCCGCCGGGGGTAGTAGGGAGGGAGCCGGAGGAACCGTTGGATCCGCCCCAGGTCAGTTCGAGGGCGCCTTCGATGCCGGGGATCTCCTTGTTGTTCAGCAACACACTGTTGAAGAACTTTTCTGCGGTTTTACGATCTTTGAAGGTAATTTCGGTTGAGGAAGAGCTAGATTGGATGTCGGTGAACTCGCCGATGCCCTGTGCATAATGTTAATCTGCTGATTTTACACCTGTTTTGTGCTGGGCGGAGGGGGCTTACAAAAAGGTACTGCCGCAATGTTTCGTCCTTTTCAGACACCGTAAAGTCCACGCCGGTCAGGATCACCTTCTTGGGCCGGTTATCGAGTGAATATGCGGCGTACGCAGCATGGACATTAGCACGACCGCGCGGCCCGCCGCGGTAGCCGTAACTGCCGCGCGGATTGTATCCGTAAGTTGATGACCCCCGCCATCCACCCCTTCCCCGCATATATCCGGAGCCGCCCCTGGTGGACCACGGTGCTGGGGCCTCCATGACGGCGTCGGGGTCGAGACCCATTTCCCGAGCCTCAGCTTCTAAGGCCGCCAGCTGGGCGCGGAGAGCTTCCGTCTTTGACGGCTTCTGGTCGCCTTCGTTGGCCTCTCCTGATTTGGTGCCGTTGCGCTCCGCGAGCTTGGCTTCCAACCTTGCCTTCTCCTCCAGACGTTTTGCGAGGAGCTCCTTTTGCCGCTTCTCGAGGTCCTGCTGCTGGCGCTGTAGCTCTTCCATTCTCTTCGTTTTCTCCGCAAACGCCTTTTGTCTCTCTTCCTGCTTCTTCATGAAGTCGTCCATGTCTATCTCGGTTTGTGCGCCGGACTTATCAGCGCCCGCTAAGGACCCATTGGTGGATTTTGCTTTGTTGTGGCCATGCGAAACCCCTGAGGCTGGCAGACTGGTTCCATCGTCTTTATACCAAAAGACTTTGACAAAACGATTGTCGAAAATGACCTTTGGCGATTGATAGGCCGCATTGGCCGCGGCCCAGCTGTCGAATTTGACAATAGCCAGTCTCTTATACGGCTGCATTGAAACTTCCAGAATGGTGCCGAACTGGGAGAAAAAGTCCTTGACCTGGTTTTCGTTGAAGTTCTCCTCTGGGATGTTCTCCACCACGATCGTGGACTTTGTCCTGTCAAAAACAGGCCCGTCTGTGGAGAATGGCGCTCTTTCAGCCCGCCTTTGACGGTTGGGGTGTTTACCTCCCTTGTGTCTCGGTTGTTGCTGGCTGGCTTCGGGCAAAAATGGCTGCTGCCCCTGCAGAGGACCCGGGGCGCTGAACAAGCCAGGCATAAGAGCATTGTTCGGGTCGTATTCTGTTTGACGGTTAGCTGCTTCAGTTGCAATCTAGCTCACGACCCATGGCGCATACCTTCGACCGCCTGGGTCTGCGGCAGCGGCTGCATACCTCCAAAGGGGCCGCCCGGCAGGGGGTAAATCGGATCATTGCTGTGCTCAAACATGCAGTTACTCCCACGCTGACAGTACCCTTTCTTCTCCCAGTCACGGCATTTTGTCCTCCTCTTGGGAAGGTGACCGCCCTGCGACAATAGTTCGGGCATGGGATGGCCAGTAGCCAAGCTCATGCCAAACATTGCGTCCATGGCGCGACTTGGATCGAAATATCCGACCGTTGAGGGGACAGGAGGGCCTTGGCCTGGCAACGGTCCCGCAGGCGGGAAAGGAGGAACGGACGGAGCAGCACCCCTGACGCTGCCCACGTCGTCCTGTCGACCACCACGACCACGCCGAGGCTGCTTGTACGGCCTTCCTCCAAAGCCCGCATCCCTGTTATTCTGAGTGTTGGGGTCATCCCAGTCGTTATACCCTCTCTTCCTCGATCCGTTCTGGAACGGTTGCGGCGGATATGCCGGACCTTGGGGCATGGGAATGTCGTCGTAGAACGAACCGAGCGGCTGGGCGGCAGCAGGATCTGGAAGGGGTGCCTGCTTGGGAGGCGGGGGAGGGGCGCCGGGAAGGTAGGATCGGTATGCGATTGCATCGAAGACATCGCTCACAAAAACGGAGGAATCTGTTGGAGATGCGAGTGAGCTTCAAGACGTCAAGGACACAGAGAGAGAGGCCACATATAGAAAGGCGCACCTTCTTTAAGGAAATCTGGTATTTCCTCTTCGCAGAGCTTCCGCACATCCTTGACGTCGCCGTCATGCCGCAAGAGGGCCAATACATAGTCGGCAAGCACGTCTGCGTCGGCATCGGATCTGTGGCCATGGCCAGCAAGGTGTCAGTCAAAGCCTTGGTCGAAGAGCACCCAAAGACAAGGCAAGAAAAACGCACGTGTTCTCAAGTCGCTTGACAATCCATTTCTTTAGGTGAGGTGAGTGTTCCTCGGGGAACAGCATCGTTGCTCGTGGGTTGACCGAAACGGCGGTGGTATGTTCCCGTCAGGTCGCTCCATCCATGGATGGCTTGATGAGGAAAGAAGAATGCCTGCAATCGAATGCGGTGTCTGTGTGTTGCGCCGGTTTCGTCGCAAGGCTTTGGGACGGTAGATTTATTCGATGCTACCGAGTTGCGCGATGTTCGTTCGAGTCGCGTTCGCTCAGAAATTGGGGCAGGGATCTTCTCGCACGGTTTGCGTAATTACGCCGTAACGTTGTGAATCATACGCTGCTTGATGCGTCCCGTCGTTAGTGGCACATGTGATCGTCTTTACTACTTCTCGCAGCATTAAAAAGAAAAAAAAAGGAAAAGAAAGAAGGAAAGAAAAAAGAAAAAAAAGAAGGAAAAAAAAGGAAAGAAAAAAAATACGAAGTACAGTCATCGCCACGGGTGCAAATGCTTTTTCCTATCAAGACCTCACCATAGCTCACAATAACTGGCGGATGTGATAAGTGAATGCCCTGTTTCAAGGCGGAAAGAGACTAAACTGAAGCTCTGAGCTTGTTAGGAGAAGGCCGCATCCCGACCTCGTTTGCAAATCATACAGAGCCTACACAGTGTTGTCTAGTTCCAGCCTATGCCTTCAGAGCTATCCAGAAGCCGGTACGATATGTCTAATGCCCTCTTGTCAGTACAGACGCTATCCAACTCCATTCGGTATATGCAAAGTCTAGCCATGGCCACTGCTGGTACATCAAATACAATAATATACACCAACACTTTCATCATACATCGTCTACCCCTACCGCCTCCTCTGTTTCAATGCGTTCGCAACATTGTCTGTCTCGAGCTCCTCTCCCGCCAGCTCCTCTACATTTAGAAACCCGCCTTCGGACCATATATCGTCGTACCGCACCGCCTTCTCCCGCTCCTTTCCCTCGGTTTTCCTCTCAGTCCACCGTTTGCCTTCAGGTCTATTTCCTCTCCTCGACTCTCTCCTTCCCGGCCCTCTCTCCGATTTTATCGGACGCTCGGATTCTTTCGATACCGTCGGCCCTTGCGGTGGCGCAGCCGACTCGTCGGCGCCCGCGAACCCGTTATCGTGGGACCACATGTTGTCGTAAGCCGCATACCTCTGCTCGCGATTTTCTGTCCTCTCCACCTCGCGCCTTCGCTCCCTCTCCTCTCTCTTCCTCTGCCTCTCCTCCTCCGTCAACTGCTCCATCCTCCTCCTCCCCCTTCTCTCTACCCACTCCTGCCTGTTTTCATCCTCCTGCTGTTGGTCCTCGGCACCCTCGCCCTCGTCGTTCACCAGCTCCTCCACCGCCAGCTGCTCCCTAAAGTACGCCTCGTTCTCGTCCTCGGGTTCGCGTTTCGCCTCGGCCCTCTCCTCCCCCCCAAAGATCCTGGCCTCGAACTCGGAGCCGGACCGCACCATGGTCGTCACGGCCCTGACCGTCTTGGGACACCGGCTCGTGATGAATTCAAACTCCCTCGCCGCCTCGTGCGACCAGAGCCGCATCTGCTCCAGGTCCATGTACTCCTTGGCCAGGATGATCAGGGTGTGCGCGATCGGCCTCGGCCGGTCCGGGTTACTCCCCAAGCGGCGCAGCTCGAGCGGGAGTCGGTTCTTGGACTTCTCCATCTTGACGCGCACCCGGTACCAGCCCGCCCATTGCGGCATGAGCACGCTCTCGCACGTCGTAAACGCCTCGCGCCACTCCTTGAGCCGTGCGAGTGCCTGGACGTAGTAGTTCCAGTTCTTGCTGTCGAGCTCGAACCCGAGGCCGCGGATCTCGCCCACCGTGGCCATGAGCCCCGCGGCGTCACCCTCCTCGAGGTGCAGCCGCTGCATCGTCTTGAGCGGGTCGCCCAGCCGGAACCTCATGGCGTACGCGACCGGCCTGGAGGCCGCCTCCGGGTCCCTGTTGAGGAGCGCCGCCGCCGTTCCCGAGCGCTTAGCCGTCCTTTGCACCACGATCCGCCATGTCTCCTTGACGCGGTCGAATTTCTTTTCGAAAAAGTCGGCGAGCATGATGTTGTGCAGCAGCTTGATCGGTATGTCCTGAGGCGAAGAGCGAGCCGGGTACCGGCTGTTGTGGAGCTGTATCAGCTGCTGCACAGTCGCGTGCTCCCGCATCTGCGTCAGGATGAAGAGCATTTTAGAATACAGATTGACGACCGAGTGCGCGCTGTCGGGTGAGCCGCCGTCCACCCTCTCCATCGCCTTATAAAATTCCTTCAGGATCCTCTGGAGGAAGTGCTGCCCGTCGCGACCGTGTCTCTTACTTGACGGGAGCTCCTGCCATCGGCTCAAAGCGTCGATGACTTTGGTCATGCGCCTCGCCGACTCGGGGAAGTTTAGCTTCGCCATCAACTTGTTAGTCCTCAGCGCCATGTGCGGCTCGCCGCTCTTGATAAACGTTGCCATGAGCAGGATGAAGTGGTCCGGAGTAGGGTCAAAGACGCGTTCGCGATGGGCAACCCTCAGCAGATGCATGGCATGGTGAGATTGTCGGCAGTAGAGCAGCGCCAAGAGGAGGTGGCTGTACGTGTCCTGGTTGTAAGTAACCCCTTGCGCCGACATGAACTCTAGCAGGCGGTTGACGGTCGTCAAGTCTCGCCGCTTGGCGTTATGATTAAGGAGCGTATTCCACAGCAGTGTGTAATCGCCGGAAATCTTGCGCTCTTTGGTGATATCGAGGCAAAGTTTCTCGGCCTCTGCGTATCGGTCGTTCTGGCAGTATGCCAACACCAGGGCCCTGATCATGTTCACGCTCGGATGGACGTTCCGGTCCTTGGCTACCTGGAAGAGTTCCAGAGTGTACTGGAGGTCACCGCGCCAGGCGGCCATGCCCATGATGGTTCCGAACGTGGTTGCGTCGGGCTCATGTTCCCGGCAGATGCGCAGGAAGAGTTTGACAGCCCCTTCGTAGTCACCGGCTTTTGTGTAGGCATTGAGCAAGACGTTCCACATGACTGAGTCGGGCGGTACGCCTGTCTTCTCGACAGCCCCCTCCATTACTCGACGGGCCCCTTCCGAATCGCCCTTGACGGCATGAGCATTCATGAGGGTCACAGTGAATTTAGGATCTTCTCCCACTCGGCTGTTGTGGTGCTTGGCATGCTCCTCAGCCAGCCGTATGATCGACTTGACATCACCACGGCCACTGTAGAAGGTCATGAACTTCCGGTACGCCCTCTCGTCTAAGCAGTTATAGCCGCGATACCAGTCCCCAAGCACCTGTTCCATTCCTCGCACATTGTGCGGGTGGAAGACCTCAATCATGGCGCGGAGGACGAAGTCGGCCACGCGAACCCCGGGGAGCGCTCTGTACTTCCAGTAGAGCTCACCGGCAAGCCTCTTCCGGCCGGCTTCCATGGTGAGAATGATGTAGCGTTCGTACGCTTGTGGATCCTTTGCTCGATCGAGAATGAACACTGCATCGGATGGCCGAAACAGATCCAGTGAGTGTCTGGCAAGATGGCAGAGAAACGTATCAATTTGGCCTATCCGATGGGCCACGCTCCCCCGGTCATTCGCAACGGCCTCGTACAGCTGCTTCACTTTGGCTGTGAAATTTTCCACCCTAGCTAGTGACGGGTAACCTCTGGTGCTCCGTTCCGTGGTGGGACTGGCAACAACTGATTCCCGCTCGGACCGGGAGCTTTGTTCTGACCCGGACTCGGCGGCACATCCAGCATCCTGTACCGACTCTGATTTTGCTGCAGGCTCGGTAAACTGAGCAGTCACTGATTCGATTGCAGGCTTGATATTCTGTTCTTGCGTGGACTCGACCACAAGCTTAGTATCCTGTGCGGGTGATGAAACGGTAACGGTATCTTGCACCGCTGATGACTCAACTGTTGGCTTGACATCTTTCGCAGTTGTCGACTCAGCAACAGTTCCTGCGGGCTGCGTTGTTGTCGGCTCGGTCATTCGGCCGGCCATTGCTGTCAGTTCCACCACAGACTCAGCGCTCTCCGCCTCTGTGAAATCAGCTGTATGCTGAATGTCCCGAGCCATCGTCGAAGTGAAGGGCTCAGCACTCCAAGAAGTTCCTGATCTGACCGGCGCCCTGGAGTCTTGGACTACCGGCGAGTCAACACCAAGCTCAGTACCCTGTCTGATGGTCGAAAAAAGCTCCCAGGCTTCCAGGACGATGTTCCATGCTGCGTGTTCAAGCCCGTAGGCCGCCAGATGATCCAGCCCTCGACCGAATCCACGCTGCTGGACGGCAGCTCTGAAAACTGACATAGCGGCCGCGGCATTATGCAAGGTGAGCTGGGCTTTGATAGCCGCGCACACTACCTGCTCGGTCCACTCGTCGGTCCGGTAAAGCGCAAACAGGTCATTGACTCTCCATGCCTCGACCGAGCGGGTAGATGAGGAGAGAGTAAGTAAGACATCAGTCCTGAGCTCGGCCTTATGGCCTGGCTCAAGGTGCGTGTAGAGCTGGAAAATATGATCGTACGAGCTGCTGTTGTCGGAATGCAGGAGTCTCCGCAAGGCGCCGGGATCTGCAAACGCAGGCGTGGGTTCTCGCGATACAGGTCGTTCCGGTCCCTCCTCTTCCAGCGGGAGCTCCCAGCATTGTGGCTCTACAGCATATTCCCCCAGCGATTCCTCCCCAGCAACTTGCGAATCCACGGGAGAGTGTGATCGATACGGGGCTGAAGAAGTGAAGAGGCGCGATATAGGCTTGGGGGGCATTGAGCTCGACTCCAGACGTAGCGGATGGGTCGAATACGGCCGCCGCAAGAGGGCCATGGTCCCCCCCGGGTAGAGGAAGTCGAGGAGCGCTGCGGACCCTGTCGTCATCGTATCCGGCTTAGTGTTCGACTGGATGGGGATCGTAGGCGCCTTGAGCTCTGAAGGCGGGGAACGCATGACGGCGTCGAGGAGCTCCAGATCAGCGGCCCCATGGTGCCAGAAGGCGGTATGGAGCTGACGGCGGCTTTGCAAACAGGTTCTGGTCGAGGGAAGAACTCGCTGGAGGCTGCACGGCTCGATAGTCGCCGCAGTCCTTTCCAGCATGGCGATGGAGATCTGGAACACCGCAAAGCCTCTCAATCCCAAGCAAGACAAAGAAGGAAGCGGACGAGCTACCGTTGCATCGTGCGCATCGAGTCCCGACGGCGGCCCTATGTTTCGCGGTCGAGGTGACAGACGAAGTCGAGAAAATGCGCCCCTGCGCAAGGGAGCATAGTGGATGTTAAGCAACCCCAACGCGACTGTCGTGATTATGAATTAGAAACGACCGAGGCCAAAATGGACGAGGATAGGCGGGCAAGGGCGTGAAGAGCCTGACGGCGTTTTGCAGCACTTCGGCCCTGCAAAAGCAGCTAAGAAATTTTAGGCCCAGCCTGGTGGCCGTGGTGGAGCACTCCAAGTTCCGGCCGGCAGCACGGTGCAGTGGAAAACGGCCGCGGATCCATCCGTCATTTTGGAGCTTGGGCCACAAGCAACCACTTCCTGTAATTAACCGCCTTGTCGTTAGATACGGGTATCAATCGTCGGGTGAATCAAGTTGTAGTACTGTACCTTTACTACGCCCTATGTATCTAACTTATTGTTACTTAATTGCTTTGATCAAGTATCGTGATTTTTGTCTATGCGATTTGACTGGCTTGTCGAACTGGGCTATAGGAGCGGTACCTCACGCCCAGCAGGTCTACTCGGGCTTGCGGGATTGTCGGGATTGTCGGTGATGTCTTTCATCTTGAAATGTTTCATCTTGAAATGTATCTAGTATCGTAGGAGAAAACCGCAGCAGGGTGTTATGCCGATTGCAGCGTAGCGTTCCAGGGAAGAAAGCGAACGGTATACTCGAAGGAAACCACGCAGGGCCACAGACGTGCACCACGTGTGATAAGGTACAGTATATAGATTAGATGGTTGCCAGAGCCATAATTTCTCCACAAAACTCATGTGACAGCTTTCTAATGTGCTGCTTTGCTCTCCGCCCCTATCTGCGTATCACCCTAAATCCTCGTATCTCTGATGGCTCAAATGCAGCCGGCTTTATCTGCTGATGAAGCCTTGATCCTTACGACACAATACCAGCTTACCTGAGCCTTCGAGGCTCTCTCTATCATCGAGGGCATCGAGCCAGTACCCGGCTCGCCAGAACTCGGCCCTCATCACTAGCCAGATCTTGACCCTTACAGTCTCTCCAGCAGCGGCCGCATCCTTTACCAGGCCAAGCAGCGTGTCCAGAAGCAGGCCCATGTTCTCCCCATCGCATACCTCGGGCCGGTCCACGATGATGTAGACGATGCTACCGCTGCCAGCGCCAATCCGCTCCACGATGCGAAGCAGGGCCGCACCGCCAGCCTTGAACTCCTGCCGCAGCTTCGCTCTGGTCTTGGAACCCGGCGACTCCAGGTCTGGCAGAGGCGAGCTCCGGGGCGTCGCCGCCCCGGATCTAGACTGCGGGGATGCGTAGCCGGTGAATCGTGTGATGTTGGACTCGATGGCGTGCAGATCGCTCCCACCGCGGAGCACGGCGGGGTTGCCCTCGAGAAGACGCAATATTATACCCGAGAGGACGTCCTTGTGCTGATCCCTCTTCGTACAGAGATAGTATGCCAATTGCGACCCAGGGGTACCAACGTTGCCGTCGGTGGGATTTCCCGATTTGCGTGTCAAATGGGCTTGTATGAAATCGACGGTGGGTTCAGAGAGCCACGATTCCATGTTAGTCTGGTCATGGCTCGCGTTGGTGCCATACACGACGAGCATGGATGACCCGGCTTTCATCCACCTCGTAAATTCCGGAGAGCTCTGGAGTTCGGCGAGCTTCAATCTGGCTACGTCATGTCGGGTCTGGTCAAACTTTCCGCGGAGAAGCCTTTGGTATGCCTCCAGATTCTGGTCCTGCGCCTCTTTGGTCTCGGCGTTTTCTAAGCCCAGATCTCTTTGAATCTTGAGGAGACTTTCTTGATCGTGTCGCTGTTCCAAGCCTGACGGGTTGTTAGTTTACGACTCCTCACATTCTATAAAAAGTTGCGGAGCATGAGGGTCTCGCGCAGTACCTTCGAGCTTCTCTAGCAGGCCTAGGCGAGGAGTCAACTAGGTTAGTGTTTCACACTTGTTACCGGCGATATCTGGAGGAGTGGTGAGAATCAACTTACTGGCATTCGCTACTTTCAGCTCGGCCACTTGCTTCGCCAGCAAGGCCTCCGTTCTTATGCGAACGTTGGTGAAGCAATCCCGCATATCCGCCTCCATTATTTCAAACATGCCTGGCGTGCCAATGCTCCGTAGGACTCTTGCTGTTCCGTTGTTCCACTGATGAGTAGTTATTCATTTTGGCGTTGATGTAGCTGCGTACCGGGGGGGGGGGCGGCGAATCGGGGACTCACTGTAACCGTGACTTTCAAAGTACTCGATGGACGACCTCGAAAAACAGATGACATGGACATAAGCATCTGCCAACAGCCTCCCGAGCTGCGCATCAGCATAAACACTTTGGTAGATGTCGAGGTCGGGAAGCCGATCCGTTATCTGCTGCATTGTCGACTGGATGGCCGCCTCGCCAGCCGCCTTGTTTTTAATGGTCTACCGATGGGGATGACGAAATGACCAGTGTAAGCAATGAGAATCAAGGGGAGATGGTGCAGAGAAGGAGACTTACGGCAAACAAAACCGACAGCGTGGCGCTTGCGACATTTCCGTACTGAGAATCCGCACAGGACACCAGCTCAACGACCCCAGAGTAGGCCCTAAGAAATCGATCAAATGTGAGCGAGAACTCCTGTACTGACGTCGTGGCCTTGCGCCAGCCCTTCTTCCTCTTCTTCTGTAAATCGGAACCCTTGGTCTCAAGCGCCTTCTTCTCGCTATCGACATAGCTACGCAGCTGCTCGATAGTCATCGATCCCAGTCTCTGCCCAAGCTCACTCTCACTCAACGAGCGTTCGGGCGCGCTAGTCTTTTGACAAAAGCTGAGGAGGCGCGACACCTCGCGCTTGGTGTGCTGTCCAAAGGAAGGAAGCCCGAAAGTGCGGTACGGCACTAGCTTGCTGCACACCTCGGAGGCTTCGTCGCTCCTGAACCATTCTTGCCATCCCTTCCCCTTTTCCAATTCGGCCATGGTCAAGGTTTTCTTCTCTCCCGCCGCCTCCTAATTCGTCAGTCCGTGGGATGGCGAGATGAGTGAAAACACAATTGAATGAGTATGGTTGTCTGCGGTCCGTCTCGGGCCCGATTGGCTAACCCGAACTAAACAATTCGATGTGCTTCTGCCTAACTGCAAATAAGCTGGTGCTTCAGTTGAAATTTAGGGTGTTTCTATTACCTTTAGCGGTGGCCTAGCAAACAAGTATCCCTCTTCCTTCTTCTCCTTTAGTGTAGGTTTGTGTGGTTGATCGGAGTTGATCAATCGATGCGCCAAATCAAATCGAAGTTATTTGTCAAACAAATCTAAATTAAAGATACCTCACAGTGCCTGATCCGTCTCCTATCTGGTCGTCTAATGTAAACACAGTTCACTATTGCAGCCAAACACTAGGCAGCAGAATAGGCACCTTGTCGGGGAGGGCCTGGGCTTACACGGCCGGCCCATGGTTTAATTAATCTGAAGTTCCTCTCTCACGACTTACGGCGGTAGGGGTAGAAGCTTACTTCAGCCTATGGCTCACTTCGCAGCAAAGCAAGGTGGGGGCGGGAGGCACGAACGAGTCCCGTCCAGCCAAACAGCCAGGGGGTGCCGCACTTTCGAAAAAATAGTCCCTTTTCAGACGATTATGCTATCGCCTTCTGACATCTTACGTTACGTTTTAAGCTTAGCATTAGGTATTGTGCAGGCTTTGCGGCTTCCTCTTGGCCCAAGCCCCTCGCTTCAACTTTGTGAATTGGTGGTGCGGCGGACCTAAACAAGCGCTCGATCATCATTATCTTTCCCTGTTCTCAATTTCAAAACTTGAAATCAAACATGCCTGCATCAAACTCACTTGGTGCTTACAAGTTACGCGTAAGGGACAGTTGATAGGCATCTGAACGGTGTTACCAACATACAGCGGGCTCTAAAGCGCAAGGTACGTTATCCTCACGAGCCCCCGTTCAGCCGCACGAGGCTGCTGTACCGCAGTCATACAGGGTAGCATTGAATGGCTCTCGGCAGTCTGGGATTGCGAAGCGAACCCCTTAGCAGGGCCGCTGTCATGCTCGCTGAGAGCATAATGATTGGTCCAGAAGAGGATAGTCACATCCTACGGAGAGAGCTGGGGAGCGGAAGAGAGGTGACCCGCAAAACCGCGGCAGCTTGTCCTAGTACATCGTTGCTTTGCGTAAAGCGCCGCCAAACATGGCTCACAGGACACGCAGGCCGTGCCTACTACCTACATGAAGTAAAAGCCTCCTAGAGATCTTACTATTTATAAAGCCCGGCTCATCCTCTTCTGTCTTGGCAACCTGAAGAACCTCAGGGATCGTTCACATCCTTGTGCGACGCCGCATCGCTTGACATACAAGTGACCTTTTGTTCCTGATTGTCGCCGCCGGGCGGTATCTATTCCAGCACCTTCGCGAACGCGTTTCGACGCCCTTACCAGATCTTGTAGCAAGCCAACCACTCAGAACTCGGCACTTCGGAGACTCGGCCAAGATGGGCAAAGGGGTAGGTTCTCGCCCGTCAGCCCTGTTTAGTCACAATGAATATGTTCGGCTGACGGACACTTGGGTAGGACTCGGCTGGTTCTGGAGTAAACGCTTTGGAGCAGAAATACATTTCGCTGCTTGAGTCGAGAATTGCCGATCTTGAACGGCAGCTGCTCGGCTCAGCACCATCTACACAGGGGCGGAAATCTGATGTAGGGCTCAATTCTAAGTGCATCGGCTTCTGTTTCGAGCTCATTTAACCTGGTAATTATGAGCAGGAAGAGACAGAAGCGCATAAATGTACTAGTAACACCGGCGCGGGCGAGGAGGGAAAAGACGAAGGGGTGTCGAGCACCGACAAAGGGACGAAGGATGTAGGAACAGTATGCCCTTCCCCACTGCTACTGTTTAAAGGCTGGTTCTGACTCTCCTCCAAGGGCACGGATGGAGACATTGATAGCAAGGACGGCGAAGAGAATACTCGCTACAAGATCGTCGTGAACCAGTACGATCCCGACACCGGAGAGCGAGTTGACATCGAGAAGACCGCCTCCAAACCAAAGCCCGACGCGGCCGAGAAGGGGGCGGAAAGGGCGTTCACCTTCCGCAAGTTTCTCAACCCTTTAGGAGACGATGTCCTCAAACTCGGGGGTTCTGAAGTGAAGATCGAATCGGAACCGTTGCAGACTCTCCTGGGCAAGGCTACTTTTCGCTACTGGAAGAACCACAAGGTCACCGAAATGACCTCGCCTTACCATGTTCTCATCTGCTGCTGGGATGTTGCCAATGACATTGCAAAGAACCCGAAACCGGACGAGTCTATGGAGGACGCCCAAGCAAGAAAGGATCTCGAACAACTCCTCCAGCTAATCTCGACCTCATCTGGTAACGAGAGTGTGGACAAGTACTTCAAGGACCGGGAGACTCTGAAAAAGACGCAGACAATCACGTTTGACGCCCTCTGGACGCTGTTCCCGAGAGGAACAGAGATAGTTGGCAGGCCGTTCGAGGGCCAGGAACAGCTGTTCTTCGTGAGTTACTGTGACGCGCCGCTCGACCTGAGCCCGGGAGAAGCTCGCGAACGCTTCAACATCTACTGCTATGGATACGATTGGGACGGCCTCGTCCGGCGCCGCGTGCCGTACCGGGTGTCCATTGAGCGGTTTCCGGACAAGAAGTACATCTTCGAGTTACCGTACTACCCGTTGCAGTATCATCAGGATCGCCAGGAAAGCGGGATGGAAGGCAAGAGCAACGAGGATGCCATCCGGCGGCTGAGGAAGAAGCTGGAAGACCGCGGTAGAAAGTTCTGGGACTACAGCACTCGACCCCAGGGGAAGCAGATGCTCAGCTATGATGGGATTGGCTACCACCAACGGGGCGCCGGCTTGTTCCACGCAGCTACCCCCTCGGGGATTGCTGACGACAGCAGGTCATTCTTCGGCGGCAGCTCCGATGACGACGCCCGGGCGGATGCTGGCTCGGCCAAGTTGTACGTCAAGGGGACTGTGGTGGTAGACTTCAAGTCCTTTTACGCGTACCAGTCGACCAAGCAGACACTGTTGGGAGACATGACGACCGACAACATCCTAGACTGCGATTGCGGCGACTGCCGGCTCAAATACGAGGAACTCGCCCGGTTCAGCTGGGACAGAAGGAAGGACACGCCAACCGACGAGCAGTTCCAGTTTCTGCCGCCTCGCGTTCTGGGCTACGCACTAGAGCAAAAGAGATGGGTGCAGGTGGGCGTCAAAGATTTGCGCGAGCCACCAGAAGCCAACCGTACGTCAAAGTATTCAGTTTTTCCCGTACCTTTATAGCTGCCCCAGGAGCCAAGCGATAAAGATATGCCTCCTGGGACAGAGCGGTTGTTCTTCTTACCCCACCTTCGACACTAGGACCTGGGAGGGTGGCACACAGCTGACGTTGGTGGGCAGAAACCAACTTTGAGTCCAAACTGCAGCTGCACGATGACTACAAGAAGCTCATCAGGCGGGCCGTCCAGGCGCACAGCAAGAACAAGACGCATAATATTGTCGACTACACCCCGGACAAGGGCAAAGGCTTGGTGATCCTCCTCTGGGGTAGGCGATCGTGATCTCCCCCCGCGCTGCTGCCCGTGGAGTGCTAAACAAAGTATTGCAGGTCTCCCCGGTGTGGGAAAGACACTCACTGCCGAGAGTGTGGCGTTGTTGGCCGGGAAGCCTCTGTTCTCCGTCGGCGTCTCGGATATCGGACTCGAAGGGTCCAAGGTCGAAGCAAACCTGCAGAAGGTCTTTGACCTCGCAGGCCTGTGGGAGGCAGTCCTCCTCTTGTACGAAAATCCTCATTGATACTTATACCTCTCGACCTCCGTCGTTCTCCGGCTGACGCGCTGTCTGTTTAGTGACGAAGCCGATGTCTTCCTCGAGGCGCGAGACACGCACAAGAACGATATCCAGAGAAACACTATCGTGTCGGGTACGTGCCTTATGCGGCAAACACCGCAGTTGATCCGCTCCCCAGGTGTCCGAGAAGCCTGTCAACTCTAACCTCGACACTGTTCCAGTCTTACTGCGGGTGCTTGAGTACTTCAGCGGCATTCTGATCCTGACGACCAACCGGCTCAAGTCATTTGACATTGCCGTTCAGAGTCGCATCCGTAAGTCCAAGCTCCAGAACGGAACAAAACACTCTCGCTGACGCAATATACAAACAGACATTGCGATCGAATACACGGATCTCAGCGAGAAGCAACGAGAGAACATCTTTTCAGAGTTCCTCAAGCAGCTGCATGCCAAGAACCTCGTCAGCGACATAAACGCGGTCCTTCAATGGGTCGAAGAAGTTGGCAAGGAAAAGGACTTTAACGGACGCCAGATCCGCAACGTCGTGTCGACAGCCATGGCTATCGCGAACGCCGATGAGATGAAGTTAGCGCCGACACATCTTAACGAGGTGTGCAAGCACGTCACCCAGTTCAAGAAGGCGCTCCAGGAGCAGGAGACGTTGTTCAGGGCGGCGCAGATTGAAAACAGGAAGCAGGGCTACTAGCACCTAAGGTACTCCGTTTAGGTAGGGAGTATAACATAGAATGGAAGGTGTCTCAGGCGCCTATTGTGAACCATTCTGATCGAAATGTGTGGGAAACCTGTAGTGAGCGGAGTAACGAAGTGGTAAATCCTAGCCCAGTTTCAAGCGCAGCCCCGCGTAAAATAAACCTGACGGCTCGGTGTGGGTCCTCTCTGGGACCACCATTTTTGGCAGCCCAAACCCCCTCGAGCAAATCACTGCCCCACATTCAGCAACTTCGAGACGTTCACTGCACTCGACAACAGCGAGGAAGGGCTGGCCAACCAACACGTCGCTCCCCTCAGTGCCGGCCCGTAGCGACTGCGCACAATGGACATCACCAAATTTGTTGTCTCGTCGAGAGAGAAGGCCCTGCTCTACGGTGACTACGCCACATACCGGTCGCAGCTATCGGGCAAGCTGCTCAACTGCCGCAAGAAGCTCAGCATTGCGACCAAGAACCGCGGGAAATTCCATCCCAAGGCCCCAGTCACGCCAGAGCAGATTGCCGAGAACCATGAGTATGCCATGGTCATGGCCTTCTTTCTGCCAAATCTAGGTGGACGAGCACTGACAGCGTGGGCCGCATAGATACCTCTACCTCCAGCTCCTGACTGCCGAGCGGGCGTGGGCACATGCCATGTCCATGGAGGCGTCGCACTCGGCCGAGACCAAGGGTTTGTCCAGCAAGACACGGTCACACATCGTTTCGAGGCTCGAGAAGGGCGCTCGCACCGCGGAGAAGCTGGCAGATGCTCTCTCCTCAAGCGCCAGTGGTGCCACCTCGACCGACGTCCTGGACGCCCGTGCCTATGCCGCGCTGCTCAGGGGAGCGGCCCTTTTCCACAAGAAAAGCTGGGAAGCGTGCTTGAGGAGCTACGCCATTTCCCGGATTATCTACAGCACCCTTGCCACTTCGGCCAAGGGAGACATCTTCAAGGACCTGCTCTCGGAAACTATCGACCCCTCGATCCGCTATGCCGCATACCAGGCGAAGATCCCCCGCACCCTGCCCGTCGCCACCATTGCGCGCAAGGCTTTTGAGCATGCCGGCCCCGAGCTGGCTGACAGCATCAGGCAGCTGAATCCCGCAGTCTTGGAACACGGTGATCCCGACGCCAGACAGGGAGTTGAGGGGGCTCCTGCCACCCTGACTTGGCGAGGCAGGGAAGTCAAGATTGAAGATGCCGCCATCGCTGTTGCGTGGGCCACTGTGGGAACCGCAAGGGGCCAGTTGGTCGAGAAGCTCACCGCGGCCGGGACGCTACACCCCAAAGACATGGCCGCGGCTTACGACGAGATCCTGATCGCTTGTCAAGACGCAGCCGACGCAACAAGGCAGGCAATTGACGAACTTAAAGGAGAGGGAGTAACCCAGAACGACCCGCGCATGCAGAGTCTGCAGATCACCCGGACAGCGGTGAACTACGAAATGATTAGCTGGCGGATTGGCCGCGACAGAGTACTGGTCGGCGAGAATGACGGCGCAAAACTGGATTTTGGGGCCACGTCGAGAAGGAAGAAACAGGCCGACGACTCGACGGCAGACAGACGCGTGGATGAAGCACCGGGACGGCAAATCGCGAGGCTAAAGGAGAAGACGGCCTTGTACGGTGGCATACTGCAGAGTCTCGAGTCCATCAAAGAGCTCCCTGGCGTGGCAAAAGACCAAGACCTGTCAGGCAGGCTGGAGGCAACGGTGCAGTACTTCACTGCTCTCAAGTGCGTTTGCGTTTCTATCCTTCCCAATTGCTCTCGGATGAAACTAACGGGATGAACAGGTGCCTAGCAATCTCTAGGTCCCACGCCGTTGCAGGAAACGTCGTCAACTCGCTTGCACTGAGCAAGCACGCCCTCGACTGCTGCAAAGCCGCCAGGCCGGCCCTGTCGGGCGGGGATGACGAGGACCAGTTTACACCACGGGACATCCAAGTCACCAAGCGGGATGTCAGCTTCCTCCATGACACGCTCAGCGGTGAGCTGCAGCGGTATCGCGCGCTGGTCGAGATATTCAACTCGGCCAAGTCGGCAAACGCTTCCCAGTCGGCGAAGCCGCTGTCGGCCCAGCTCCTCGACTACCCCTCGGGCGGCGTTGACCTCGACAACATTGTCGTCTACCCGCCGCAGCTGGAACCGCTCCCGGTGAAGCCGCTATTCCTGGACGTGGCGTGGAACTATATCGAGTACCCCGACAAGGCGGATCAACCGGGCACCGGGGAGCCTAGCAGGGCGCCGGAGAAGCCGGCTGAACCGGAGGCGAGACCGCAGAAGAGAGGCTGGTTTGGATTCGGAAGATGATCTATCCATGTGCCGCAGCAGCTTAGAGAAGAGCACGGGAATCTACCACCAAATCTGCTGCCGCAATCTGTCGCACGCTTAGTACCGTCGTTGTCGCTGGAATGTGTCTCCACGGTGAGCCACACCAGCCGCCTGACCAGCCGCCGTGAGCAGGTATAGCTGTGTGTCATAAACTGAACAAGGGGTGTAGACAAATAAGTTCTTTTACGGCGCAATACCCCGCGCTGATATGATACTGCGGTCCCATCTTTCGAGTAGGAATACTGCTGAGATTACACGCGATTGACTCTAGGGGCTCGTGATGAGCTAGAAGCAAACGGAGGTTTCGGTACTGACACGTTTCGAGACTCCGGAGTCTGGTCGATTTTCGAACACAGGCAAATTTGAATGGTGATGAATCAAGCCTGCTCTAAAGTGTTCCCACGCCTTGGCCATCATCATCAGCGCAACGAGCCTGGGATGGGCTAAGTGGGATCCATTCCGCTTTCTACTTGTAACCTGGCTGCTATCAAGATCTTTTATCCCCCGTCATGACATCAGCGACCGACGCGTGAGGCATACTAAGTTGCCTTCGGGGGCTATCTATGCATCACGAATGAGTTATGCACTTCTCGTCGCTACTATGGGACGCGGAATCACAAGCTTCGGTTCAAGTGATGAGAAACTAACGAATATAGCAAGAGACGACAATGCATTATATTCAAGCACGCCCCTCGCCAGCTCTAACATATATAGTTGAGGGGGGATTCCTATTGTATTCGGTTTCATGATCGTGTACAGAGGTACACATGCAACCTTATCCAGCCCCCCATCCCCATTCCTGCCCATCTTATCATCGAAAATCGTGAGATGATCCTGCCCATAAATGCAGCAGTTTTGATGCTCAGAACGCCTTCCGCCGTCTGCATATTAAACACTGGATAAGCCCCATGAGCCTCCAGAACGCGATATGAGTACACACAAGAATACACTGGAGGGCCGCTCCAACCTAGTTAAGACAGAAGAGAGAAAGAAATGTGAGGGGGTATAGAGGTCATTGATGCCATGCATCCTGCTTAAGCCTTGTTCTCGTCCTTCTTCTCGCCCTCGGCGCTCTGGTTGGCCTCACCAGACTCAGCACGAGCCTTGTGCATCTTGTCGAAGAGGTTCAAGCTGGCAACCTGCAGCTCGTCCGTCTTCTCCTTGATCTCGGCCGCTGTCGGGGTGATCTCACCAGACAGGCACTTGGCAACGAACTCCCGCAGGGAAGTAATCTTTTCGCGGATCTGGTCAGCCTCAGTCTTGTCGAGCTTGTCAGCATACTCGTTGAGGGCCTTCTCAGTGTCGTTCAGGACGCTGTCGGCACGGTTGGCAGTCTCAATGACGGCCTTGCGCTCCTTGTCCTGCTCAGCATACTTCTCCGAGTCCTCAACCATCTGTTGGATCTCAGACTCGGAGAGACCAGAGCCAGAAGCAATGGTGATGGACTGGTCCTTGTTGGTGGACTTGTCCTTGGCATGAACGTGGACGATCGAGTCAGCGTCGATATCGAATGTGACTTCGATCTGAGGTACACCGCGGTGAGCCGGAGGAATGCCGATGAGTTGGAAGTTGCCGAGAAGCTTATTGTCCTTGACAAGTTCACGCTCGCCCTGGTAGACCTTGATCTCGACGGCGGTCTGGAAGTCCGCCGCAGTGGAGAAGACCTGCGACTTCTTGGTGGGGATGGTGGTGTTGCGGTTGATCAGACGAGTGAAGACACCACCAAGGGTCTCGATACCGAGTGAGAGGGGAGTGACATCGAGGAGAAGCAGGTCCTTGACCTCGCCAGAGAGAACCGCACCCTGAACAGCAGCGCCAATAGCGACGGCCTCATCGGGGTTGACAGACTTGGCGGGGTCGCGGCCGAAGATGCTCTTGACAGACTCGCTAACCTTGGGCATGCGAGTCATGCCACCAACCAGAATCACCTCCTGGATGTCCTTGGCTTGGAGGTTGGCATCCTTCAGAGCCTTGCGAACGGGCTCGATGGTTCTCTTGATGAGAGGATCGACCATGGCCTCCAGTTGCGCGCGAGTGAGCTTCTGGTTGATGTGCTTGGGGCCGGATGAGTCAGCGGTGATGAAGGGCAGGTTGATGTCGGTCTGGAGGGTCGACGACAGTTCAATCTTGGCCTTCTCGGCTGCCTCACGGATTCTCTGGATGGCCATGCGGTCGCCCGAAAGGTCGATACCCGACTCCTTCTTGAACTGCTGGACAAGATGGCGGACGAGGTGAATATCAAAGTCCTCACCGCCAAGATGGGTATCACCATTGGTCGACTTGACCTCGAAGACACCATTCTGGATCTCGAGGACCGAGATATCGAAGGTACCTCCACCAAGATCGTATACGGCGACAACGCGGTCGGCCTCCTTCTCCAGACCGTAGGCAAGGGCGGCGGCGGTAGGCTCATTAACAACACGAAGAACGTTCAGGCCAGCAATCTGGCCGGCATCCTTGGTAGCCTGGCGCTGCGAGTCGTTGAAGTAGGCCGGGACGGTGACGACGGCGTTCTTGATGGGCTTGCTGAGGTACGACTCGGCGGTCTCCTTCATCTTGTTAAGAACGAAGCCACCGATCTGGGAAGGCGAGTACTTCTGGCCACGGGCCTCAACCCAGGCGTCACCGTTGGTGTGCTGGACTATCTTGTAGGGCACCTCCTTGATATCCCTCTGAACCTCGGCATCGGTGAACTTCCGGCCGATTAACCGCTTGGTGGCGAAGAGTGTGTTTTCGGGGTTGACAACGGCCTGGCGCTTAGCCGCCACACCGACCAGCCGCTCACCGTCCTCGGCGAAGGCGACGACTGACGGTGTTGTCCGGGCACCTTCTGAGTTCTCGATAATCTTGGGAACCTTGCCCTCCATGATGGCAACAGCAGAGTTTGTTGTGCCTGAACAATTGGTCGTATGAGCACATGGCCAAGGCGTGGAGGTCGAGCGGAGACGACTTACCAAGATCAATGCCGATAACGGCGCCCTTAACCTTCTCGTCCGTGGACTGGAACCGCGCAAAGGCAGGAGCGAAGGGTTTCTGCAGCATGCCCGACGAGCGGGACGCTACTGAGGTTGCCCTGGGAAGCTGTGTGCAACATCGCGGTCAGCATTGCTATCGACTATGCACTGGGCGCGCAATGCGCGAGGAGCGACCTACGGCACGAGCAAGCCGTGTTGCCATCATTGTGAAAAAGGTCTAATTAAGAGAAAGAAAAGCACCCGTCTAAAATGGGATACGGGAACGCGAGTAAAAGCAGACGGCGTGGAGATGGGATTGGGCGGATGGGAATGGAGGATGGAGGATGGAGAATGGGTGTAGGAGGTGAGCGATGGTCGACCGGTCTTTTGTATCGAGAGAGGAAAAAAAATTCAGAGCGGCCATCGAAGACGTTCGAAATTTCGCGGTCAGCCACTGGCCTGTTAGCGTGTGGGGCAGTGGGCACGGACCACGGGAGCTCATGGCAGGTTTTCTCTTGAGCTGGAGCAGCGCCAAGGCCCGGGGAGAACGAGGACCAGCCGGGAAACCACGTGACGTTGCAACCGCGGCCTTTCCTTGGCGTGCAATCGCGCTTTCGTTCAAGACCGCCGTTTGTGACGGTTTGCCAGGGTACGGTCGAGGCTGCGGGCAAAATGGGTTGGTGGACCGAAGTCGCGGTCGTGCAAGGTGCAAAGTGGGTAATTGCCAATTGCTCTTGAAATAACCAATGCCCATTGAGTGACTGTCCCTTAATTGATCTTCCCGGATATTCCATCTTCAATTGCATGCCAACAATTCAGAGGGCGGGCAATTTGGCGCAAGAGGCAAGCTAAGAAGTTCTTCATCCTGTGGGGCCGTTTTCCGCAAGCAGTGGCGAGGGGCCTTTATTATAGCTTGCCAATGCGCGACGGCAAAAACGCAGCGATGAGCTACTCCACCTTCCAGCGATGACGACCTATTGTCCCGACACTCCCCCATATTATCTGACGCACTTTTGCCCGCCCTTCCAACGTAGTTCCCTACTCTATCCAGGGAGTTGCAACAGTAAAGCAAGAGCTGTGCTCGATCGCCGCGCTCTCCATAACCGCAGTCGCAGCGCCGAGGATCGAGGGACGAGGAAAACGAGAAACCTTGATGGTGGTATCACGTTAGCCACTTGCGCCAAGACATCGGCACAATGGCCGTCACGAGCGACATGTACGGAATGAAGCGCCCCCGGCCCTCTACAGTTCGCGTCATCCAGTCCGGTGGCTGATAGGGATGTCTTGCGCAGATACAACCCGACCGAGACACTGATTCTGGCAAAGCCGCGCCGACACTTCCGCACTGGCGTTCGCTGGCAGTACGTCTCCCGCCCGAGCCATTCTTTGCCGCAGTCTGGCGCACACGTCTAACGCGCTGTCCTTAGGCACTGGCAGTTGCGATCCCTCGTCGGGATCGAGGGCCAGAACACCGTCTATTTCCCAGTGGGGACCGACCACCGAAACGTCCATGTCCAGCGTTTAAACACCAAAACACGAGAGACCGAGACCGTAAAAAGACTGGGTTTTATGCCGAGGTGTCTGGTTGCTCGCAATGGCTGGGTTTGCTGCGGAGGCGAGCTGGGCACGTTCAGTGCATTTCGAGTGGGCGACGACGCCGAAAGAAGATTGGACTTCCAAGCGGATGATCGCCTCCCCCTGTCCTTGGACCTCTCAGAAGCCATCTCTTCATCGCTCGCCGAGGCTCTCTCCGACAAGAACCTGCTGGTTCGGAGTAACGTCTTTGGCAAAGACAGGGTGAACTGCATTACCCTCTGGTTTCCGCCTGCATCAGACCAAGCGTTCGAAGGCGCGTACGACGAGGACGTCGCAGTCCTAGCCAACAATGACAGTTCGGTCGTTGTGGTCAGCCTGCGGGATCAAAAATCTCTAGATACGATCTCATACCCCGACTACATGAACCGCGGCGTCATATCTCCGGACGGGCGGATTCTCATTGCTATTAGCGATGATCCATATTTATACATACACGAGAGGAAAGAGAGAGAGCCCGGCAAATCATCTCGTGCCGCAGATCGGCCACTTTATGAATGGATTGAATGCGGAAGGATCCAGCTGAAAAGCCAGAGCAAGGATGATCAGTCTGATAGCAGGTTTGTGTCCGTACGAGATGCCGTTAAGCACAAACGGCGGCTAATTGTGAGCAGGGGCAGCTTTGCGGCCTGCTTCTCTAGCACGGGCAGGTATCTTGCAGTGGGAACCCAGTATGGGACCATTTCGATCTTCGACGTTGCAGCATTGACCGTGTCGGGGGCGAACCCATTGCTTACGACATTCACCACGTCGCGGCCAAATGCAGAGCATGGCGCCGTGAGGGACATGGCATTTTCTCCTGGCTCGGTGGACCTTCTTGCCTGGACCGAAGACCGCGGCCGCGTAGGCGTTGCGGATATCCGTACAGGCTTCGACTCCCGGCAAATTTTGTACCTCGACAGGGACGATGACTTTGAGCATGTGGCCGTTACGGATCGGAGCACGATTGATCCTCGTCTTCTGGAGCAGCGGAACGACCGAGCCGAAACTATATTATCAAATCTTGCAGACACGCTGGAAAATCGACACGGCGGACAATCAGAAGGGCAAGAACCGCTAGGACGTTACAATCTCCCACTGAACCAGGAGGAGACGGCTGTCCTGGAAGCCATACAGGATTTCCGTAGGCGTCAGGAACAGTATAATTCAACATTGACCAGGACAGGCACAGAAAGCGGCGGCAACGGAAACAGTAACGGGGGAAGCGGGAGCGGTAGCGGCAGCGGCAGCGGCAGCGGCAGCGGCAGTGGCAGCGGAACTGGGACCGGCACTCGGTCACCCTGGGCCGAAAGAGCGGCGCGTTCGACACTAACACCTGATGGTGCCCGGCCGAGAGAGCGCACTGCAAGCGTGTCCCGAGCCGTGACCGAGATCCTGGACAACATCCGCGACCAACGAGAGCGCAACCGAGACGGCCAAGAGCGTCTCCGGACGCGGGGAGATGAGTACACTACGACAGAGAGGCGCCGGTATGCACCCCTTTCTGGACGTACAAGCGGCCCGGCCTTTGGACCCGGGAGCAGCGAACGCCGCGCATTGATCTCGCGCCTCATGTCGAATGCAAACCCGGCTTCTTCTGGCAGCTGGGATAACGTTGAGGCTTTGTACGACGTCCCCTCTTCAAACAGCGGCGATCCGTCTCCTCCCCCTCCACCTCCTGCCGACGAGAACACAAGTGCCGTTCTTACCCGTAGTTTCAGAGCCTTTGCTGACGCGCAGCGGCGTTTGCACAGGGCGGCTTACCTCATGCGTGATTGGGATGAGAACCCGTCGCGGCGGATCTTTGGGCCATACATATCGCAAATACGGCCTGGACCCTACGATACCGCCGGGCTGGCGTGGAACGAGAGCGGCGACGTCTTGTTAGTCAAGGCCCCGGTTGTCATAAGAGATATGAGAAGGTTGCTAACGCTTGGTTTTAGATTCGTGGGCGCTGAGAACGGCATCTACGAATTTCGTGTAAATGTATTTGGGCGGAGACTGTCTCCGAGCATCACGCTAAGCTAGGTTGAGTGGTGTTTTTTTTTTTTTTTTTTTTTTTTTTTTTTTTTTTTTTTTTTTTTTTTTTTTTTTTGTGTTTCTCTTCTCTCTCTCTGGAACAGCACCGCTAGGTAACAAGTTGCGGGCATTGCATGGGAAGGCGCCTTGGTGTTTTCGGTGATCTTTGCGGCGTGTCGCTTCTAGGCTGGGAGCAATGGAAGCCGAGACTGTGGACAGCCTTTTCTCAAGTGGCTGATAATATCTCTTATTTTGAGACCGAAAAGCTCTTGATTCGGACGCAGATTAGCTGGGTGGCCGTGACGTAACAGAATGGCCATCGAAAAGGGCAATATGACAAATTCCACACTTGCAACAGATCGACTTTCAATTTGCCGAGTCCAATTATATACGCCCACCCGAGGGGTTCAACCGCCTATGTATACAGAAGGTTCTTTACATTTTCTGCTATGGCCAGACAACTTGTGAGACCTGGGCTCTCGATGTTGAGCAGGTTGATCCACCCATGGTAACCAGCCTCCTTCTGGATCACGAAGTCTACGAAACCCTTTCCGTGCGCCACGGCCCCGAGCCTCCCGAGCTTTGGCCGGATCCCGGCATAGTCTGGCTGCAGCTGTGTTTCGTCAATGCCAGGGAGGTACTTTTTCACTTCCCGGATCGTCTGCGGCAGCCTCGCCTCGTTGACGGCCAGGTTGTCGGGCGAGTCGACCCACTCGACGTCGGGGCCAAACTTGATGCGGCCGGCTAGGTCTAGCGTTAGGTGCGTGCCCAGACCGCCGTGGCCGGGTTCCGGGGCCGGGTAGACCAGTGTGTTTACCTTTGGGGTGGAGGCCGGATAGGAGAAGTAGTTGCCTTTGGCATAGAACATCTGCTTGTGCCTTGACGGGGGAGCAATCATGTTGTGCACGGCCACGGCGCCTAGGCCGGCAGAGTTGATCAGCGTCTCGGCTGTCACCGTCGAGATTTCGCCGCTCGCTGCATCGCGCACCGTCAGCTGCCACCCCGCGCGGCCGTTGTCGCCGAGCGGGGTGATCGCCTCGACGGCGCTGCCCAGCGTGAGCGTGCCGCCTGCATCTTCAAACCGGCCCAGCAGGCAGAGCATCAGTGCGTGGCTGTCGACAATGCCAGTTGTGGGACTCTCCAGGATGCCCTTTTCGGCGCGCACGGCTGGCTCCCGCCGCGCCGCCTCCTCCGGGCCGACCCAGCGCACGGGGACATGAATCTCGTTGACGCAGAAATCGTGGATCTTCCGGAGCGCTTCAAGCTGCGAGTCGGTCTGCGCAACGATCCACTTGCCCGTCCGCCGGTGGGGGATACCGTGCGCTGCGCACAGCGAGTAGAGCTGTTCCCTGCCACGGATGCATAGTTCCGTTTTGAGCGATGTGGCGCCGTAGTAGATGCCCGCGTGGATCACCTCGCTGTTACGGCTCGATGTCTCGGTGCCCACCGCGTCGTGTCGCTCGAGGAGGAGCGTGGAGCCACCTCCGCCACGACGGGCAAGCTCCTGGGCGATGGCGAGGCCCACGACGCCCCCGCCTATGACGGCGTGGGTGAAGTCAGCACCGACTTGTTGCCGGAGCGACGAGGCTGAGAATAATCTGACATATTTACAGCGCGTTGTCAACATCGATTTTGCCGCGTGCGTCGACCATGTCGAAAAGGCTGGTCTTGAGAGAGGCCGCATTCTTTTGGGGCCGGGGTTAGTATGTACAGTACTGTACTGTATAGGGGTTATGTTACAGTAAGTTTGTTAAGTCTGTTAGTGGGCCTCTAAAAAGCACGGCGCTAGGCACGTGGGTAAGGGCTGTTGCCATGCTAACGGGCTACCGTATTGTACATCATTATCCAGCTCTACTACGTGTAATCTCTCCCTCCATTGTTATGTTTTAGGTACGACTACAATATCAGAGGCCACGGTCGATTTATCTAGCTCGCTATACACTAGACTGTTCGAGAATGCGCGGGACCCGACCCGGAGGTGCGGTCTTGTCCCCCGTCCTAGGCTTACCGCTGCTTCCGATGGGCTTGATCCGGCCGTGTGGGGTAGCTCATGCGTTACCGAAGCAGCATTCGGGCCTCGTGACGGCCAATGACACATTCTGGTCAGGGCAGGGCTGATTATCGACTGAGGTGCTGTTCGGTGTGAGTTGGCTCGAATCGAGAGATAGAACTCAGGACGGCTGATGTGTGCGTCGGTCTTGCAGCCAACAGTGTTATGAGCCCCGTTGATCTTAGTGGCTTCCGCGTGGCGCTTGACATCAATGGATTAGTTCAAGGCGCTTTGGTGACTCGACCATGGCTCTATGTTTAACGTCATGAGTAGAGAAATTACGAGGCATCCTTGCCGCATCCAGAAGGGTTCTCAAGCCTGCTGACGCAGGACGTCGGATGGGAAACTGCAGTCACTAGTGTAATCATCAGGCGCGAAGAAGCTAGCCACCACTTCACGAGCACGGGCTGGACGGCAGCTGGGTCTCCACAATTCTCCGCAGCCGGCCCTTGTGGTGACGGAAATGCGTCACGCGGCAAGGACCTCAGTGGCGTTCAGCCTCGAAGCACCCCACCTTCCCGCAGCAACATCTTGAACCAAGACAAAAAAGCATTCCATCGTGGCCCACCTCGTCATGCCCCCCAG
This sequence comes from Madurella mycetomatis, assembly GCA_022530565.1. Taxonomy (NCBI): domain Eukaryota; kingdom Fungi; phylum Ascomycota; class Sordariomycetes; order Sordariales; genus Madurella; species Madurella mycetomatis. The sequence goes on along the minus strand of JAJTVB010000003.1, from coordinate 3,101,382 downwards.
GGAATCCACTCGACTGCTTCAGAACATCTCCACCGGTTCTCTCTTGGTCCACGGCATTGTCTCAGTTGGTGGACCGATTTTCACAATCTCGGACAACAACTGTCCTGGCCGAGAGCCGTATTGTGGGCTGTTGCAACCGTCTCGGTGATCTGCTCGTCTACCCTGGCTATTACCAGCTACCGATTCCGGCTTTCGAATCGAGCAGCTCGGGGCGGTTTCCGATTTCAATATCTAGCACCGCCGTAGTCGGCAGAGACAAGCTCCCAACCTACACTCTTACAATTCCCCCGTGCCCCATCACCACCATCACCATCGCACATCATGTCTCACGACGGCGAGTCGCCGAAACCCACAAATGGAGATGGCCAGCCGCCGGCATCCCCCGGGAGACGCCCGTCCATCTCCCTCCAGGCTGCTGCAACCCTCAACGCTGGTCTACAGCGTGAGTCCCCATCTCGAGGTATGGATCCCGCCATAAATCCCTTAACGTTCAGGACTGTTTGCTGATTCCAGTTCAGGCTCATCAAACAGCAGCCCGTTTTCTCCTCACCGCGAGTCACCTAGTGCCGGTCGCCGCCGTTCTCAGGTCCTCATGAACCTCCAGATTGCCGATCCTTCCGTGCCAGCGCCCGACGAGATGGTTTCAGATAGCCAAAGCAGCAGCTACCGGGCACCTAGCCCCGCCCCTATTTCAGGCTCTCCTCGGCTGATAGCCTCTGGTGGCCCGCAGCACAACCGAACAATGAGTCTCGGTGAACTGCATCAAGAGCTAGAAAACGAGCAGGAATCCCAAGTCAACCGACTCCTCGGCGAGATTCGTCGGCTGAAGGAGCAACTCGAACGGCAACAGCAAGGCCAGTCCGCGGTCGCGGGAGACGAAGCATCCGATAGGGCAGTGCCGTTCCCTATCTCAACGTCGTCTCCACGGGCGTCGCACCCTGCTGGGGCAAACTCGGGCTCCTTGCCGCGGTCCCCCGGTTTCCCGCATCACCCGCGCAGCTCGTTCGATATGGCTCGGTCAGATCTGCACCGTCGATCCAGGACTCCTAGCCGGCATGCCTCTCCTCGGCTCCGCTCCACCTCGATCAGCGGCGACAGTGGCGAGCAGTGGGTTCTGGGCGGCCGCGATGAGAGCGCGTTTTACCAGGCCGAGACGCAGATGCTCGTCCGGGAGAACCAAATGCTTCGCCATCGGATCCGGGAGTTAGGTAAGTTTTGCACGACCGACTCTTTTGAGAGACAACATATATTAATATCCGGGAGCAGAGGGCAAGCTATCCGAGTTGTCGGGTACCAACACGCAATTTACTCATGAGCCGTCGCATTCATCGCGCCTGAACCATTCGACGTCAGTGTCCGAGGGAGATGCAGCACAGCAGTCGTCCGCAACGGCATCTTAAACCTACGCGCACCTTATACCGAGGCCAACAACAAAGCATTCATGACTACTCTTTTTTCTAATCTTCTTTCTTTCCTCCCTTACCACTCCTTCATCGTTCTTTTTTGCTTTCCCTTTTAACTGGCAAATAATAGTTAGCCAGAGTTACGTTTCGGACGGTGACATGTCTTCTGCGATGGCGTTTATTGGCAATGCATCCTACTCTAGAAGGGTTATCGCAAGAGTCAAGTTGCACCAGGGGAAAACTGCTCCACGTGCCGGTGTTTCGGTGTTTGGTCCTCGCTATATGGTGGGACATCATGATAACTGGCCATGATGATGGAGTTGGGTTTTAGGTGCTGGGGTTGGGCCTTGACATTTACGGGCGGATAAGAGTAAGGACTTCACAAAAGGGAATCTACATTTAACGAGATGTGGGCGTCATGTATGATTAGCGACGTCACAGGGCAAAGAATGGTTTTATTTTCAGTGATTTCAACAGGGATATTTTCCCCCTCGCCATGTTATGGCGCTGTCATCTGATTATACCTGTGGCGGCAACCATGAAACGGACGCGGTTGAGCTTGGGACGATGGATGACGGCATTGATGAGTGCAGCGGTGCCATGATTAGCGAGCCTGTGGATCACTGGTGGTCGTTGCTCTACCCGTTGCCCAACACACGGCCCGACTCTTGGAGATTCGAGTTCCGACCGACTGACCCTGTCACCTTCTTTCTCCCTGGTCCCTGCGGTGGAGCCCAACGGTCCCTCTGGGATGCGCCGACTCAAATAGCCGGGCGGGAACCAATGACGGGGCAACGTAAGCAATGTCAAAGGATATTGTATTGACGTCGGTCTCGAGATACGGCATGCTGTGCAATACATCCCCGGCAAAGCTTACGGCTGCGAAGAGGAGTGCGAATGAGAAGATGGATCCTCCCCCACTTATTTTCCAGAATTTTTCACAGCTCAAATGAGAGTAGCCAGTGCCGTTACATGGCGCTAATGCAGGAACTGGCCTCGATTCTCACAACCGGATGGATGAGATGTCAGGACGGATCGGATAATAAGTCCTGTCGGCGTTACGGTTACAGTCGGGGCTGTTCTTGACGCGCCTTTCCGTAAGTAAATGCCTTGCTGTGTTCCCTGAGGGGCAGAAGCGATCCTGTATCTGGGGGTGTCCCACTCACATTTTGTTTCTTTTTCCCGTGACCAGGGTGGATAGCTGCTTCCGTTGGCCATGAGAAACTCGTTCTGGGAAATGTGACACTGTGAGGGGAGATGGCCGAGACCAATCAGTGGTTATGGTAGTGTAACTAATAACTACTTGTCCTGTGGTACGAGTCGACCAAGAGGGAGAGGGTGGGGAGCCGCGGGTTATTATGTCGGGAAATTGGGCCCGTCTGGCATCGAAGATCTACCCTCGGCTCAAGTATCGCCAGTTTAGAGAAATCATTCGCAGTATGCAGTACGCAGGCCAGGTCGAGATGCCGAGATGAGGCGTCATATCATTGTGCCTAGAATTCTGGATCGCAACAGATGTGCAACGGGGTTATTGTCAAAGAGCAGAATTCTCAGTAACAGAGAGATGTTTCGCATCCGACCCCTGCTCCACGAACGCGGCTCGAAGCTGAAGACTTACATATCAGGCGGTAAGAGCCGAAAGCCGGGGTGGGCAACTCAAACACGGGCATTGCCATGCTACTGTGTATCTTCCTTGAATACACATAGGCATGGCAATGCCAATGTTGATAGACCGGCGGGAATGGCGCAGTTTCTACGGTTGCTATCTCTCATCACCGTTGACTACACAAGAGCTTTGCTCTCGTAAGGCGGCGAAAATTTAGATCTTCACCCCAGGCTCACCCTTGCATGCTAGGCTGCTTCGGAACGCCACCCCTGAATGATACGATTGGGACATGGGTCCCACCCTGCTCAACAATGGTTCAATTCGACAGGTACCCAGGGGTCGATTCCATGTCTCGGACTCGATTATGCGACTCGAACTTCACAGGTTTCTTTTTCCCCTGCACCTAGGCGCTTTCTGCTGCAAGACTGGTACAGTGTGCGTGCACTTTTCTTTTCCTGGTTTTCTTTCTTTTATTTTTTTTTTTTGCTTTTTTATTTATTATTTTTTTAAAAAAGGAAAAAAAAAAAAAAAAAACACAAAAAGGAAGACTGTCGGGAAGAGTTGCAGGCGCCAAATTCCCGTACTTGGCCGGCTTGCTGCAAGTCGCCGACGCAAATCAGCTTCCATGGCTTCGATAACTTCTACGATGCTAGCAATGCCCGACTCCACAGACCAGCGCTAGTCTGGTTGCCAAGGCGCGTAGCCGACACCGTTACACGCCTGCTGAGGCAGCTCCTGGCGAGTGTCAAGTCAGGCTTGGGGTACGGCTGCAAAGTACCGAGAATCGCTGCATCAAGATTGGATGTTTTGGAGGAAACAAGCAAACATGGTTGGCGCACCCTGTGACTCGGGGCAGCAATGTATATAGGAATTACTTGCCCCAATCGATCCCTCTTGCACGCCTGTTTCTACCATCTGCGTGTCCCTTCGCTCGTTTGTTTCTTTCCTTCCTTGGTGTGCGCGCATGGCACAAGACCGAGACGTCACAGTGCTCTGACGTATATTCGGTAAGCTGTCGTTATAATAATTTCCGACCTTTCAACCAACCACTCTCGTTGGCCATCCGGCATTCCGTGTCCCGCAGCAGCCGGATCCGGGACGCGCCCTGCTTCATTTGTTGCTTGCTTACAATACCATCTTTCCACGCGTCTGCAGTCTGCGTCTGCATCCGCGCTGTCTTCGGCACTCATTCCTTTGTTTTCTTCTTGATGCTTCCCCGGCGGGTATACTTGCTGCTTTCTGGCTGCTTTCTGGCTGCACACACGTTCTCAACCCGAACTGGCAATAAGCAGAGCATCATTCATCTGCCTGTGAGCGGCACGTTTGCCGCGTTTACCCGTCTGGACACGCTCACCACACAGCATGTCCGACCCGCAGGACCCGGCCTCCTCCGGGGCCATGCCTGAACCTATCCAGAGCCCGGTTTCGACTTCCAAGAGAATACGCCCACCGCACCCGAATGCCGGCGTCGGGGAGACTGAGAGGGTGCCGTTAAGGGTCGAGGCAGGAGAGAAGGCGCGCTGGAGGGATTCGAAATTGGGACTTAGGAGCATTTTTGGCCGGAACAGAGGGGCATCCGATGCGGAGAGAGGTCCGGCCTCCCCAAGACCACCCGCTTCACCGCGTGAGGCGTCGCACAGGCTTGGCGGGTTACGAGCCTCGCTAGCCGATATCAGCGGTTGGCATCACACCCAAGGGCATCGGTCCGAAGTCTCGCTGCCTTCCTTAAAGTCGCCTCCCCCGGTCCAAAGCTTGAGGCACAAAAATTCAGCGAGCGGAGTGCGCCCGCAGCCTGCCCCAGAGGGACTCGCGGCATGGAGCCCTCCGCCACTGTTCCAAGCTTACCCCCAGGCGATCAAGCACGCCAGTCTGCCTGCCTGTACCGTGTCCGCTGAAATCATCCTCCGGATGCACAACCACAAGAGCAGCGCCTCGTTTGGCAGCATATTGGGCCAGGTGACCCTCACCTCCCAGATACCCGAAGAAGCGACGGGCGACAATGGTGAGAAGCCAAGGAGAAGGCATCGCAGGACTGCTTCGGGGTCTGCATCCAAGTTTGAGTGGACAACCAAGGTATTTATTCTGGTCACATCGGGATACCTGCTGCAATATGCCGGTGAAGGCTCTTTCGATCGACTTCCAGAGAGGGTGCTCCAACTGGGCAAGGATTCAGCGGCATTCGCGAGCGATGTTATCCCGGGCCGTCACTGGGTTCTCCAGGTATCGTCGGTAGCGGAGCCCGATCGTGCCCCTTCCTCTCATTCGTCTATCCGTGCGCGTCTCCCCTTCCGTGGTCCGGAGAGAAGGTATTCCTCGACAATGCTGATGGTCTTTGAGAGCGCTGAGGATATGGATAGCTGGATTGCAACATTACGGCGCGAGATCGAGGCATTGGGTGGGAGGAGGGTTTTGTCCGAGACTGGTAAACCCAAAACCGGTGACCAGGATTCGAAGCTAAAGAGTCAGGCCAGCCAGCGGACCCTGGTCGTTAGAGATCCCAACCGCTTCTCTCGCATCATGTCGCCCGAGCCACCTGAACGACCCGAGCGTCCCGACTACCCTTGGGGCCAAGATCCAACACCGTCGAGCCCGGATATTCACCTAGATCTCGCCCAGGACGTGCGCGAGCAATCTTTTGACGACACTTCGACTGCAAGCGTGATCTCGCATGACGGGAGGCAGCTCGATGCCCTGCGAGATAGCACAAACCGCCTTTCGTTTGTCTCGTCGGGTCAACGGACTGGAGTCACATCAGCCGGCTCGTCACCCGCGTGTTCGCCCATCCGAGATTCGTTTTTGGAGCGAGAGCCACTGACACCGGATCTGCCACATATTGAGGAACAGCCGAGACCAAGGTTAAGGCCGAACGCTACGGCAATAAACGACCGCAGGCAATCGCTTCAAACAATAAACCACGTCTTTGAAATGCGTGTCGCCGCTGCACAGTCCCTCCGGCCTCACTCGACCTCGGCAAACTCTGGGCAACCTGAGGCGGCCAAACCGTCCACCCCTGCGCCGCAATCGACGCCGAACTTCGGTGTGCCCCACAGCACAGGAAGCCGGTCCTCGTTTGCAAGAACGATGCCTGTAGAGCCGGCACAAATCTCAAGTCCTCCCTTGGCAGGACGCATGGGTTTCCGGAGACCGCCGCCATCAGCCTTGTCCATCAATCCTCGGCCCTTGTCTCTAGTAGAGGACCAGCCGTCACCTGTCTTGTCCCAGCAGAGTCGAGTCCGGTCGGTGACAGACAGCACCGGAAGCCCTATGTCGAGCGCGCCACTCACACCACCCATGTCCTCATCCTCTTCACATCAGGCTGATAGCAAAAGCTTCCAGTCCGAACGCCATGATCTATTCGCTCAGAGGTCAAATACGGCGACACGAGAGACTTTCCTGGAAGACGCGGTGCAGGCACCTACACTCTTCGCGAGGGCTAGACGATTCTCAGTGGGTCAGGTCGATGTTTCGTTGAAGGAATCCAGCATCACTTCGTCGACTCAGGCTACGCTCCTTGAACCCCTCGACATCCCGCGGTCAAGATCATCGCTCGGCACGTACGGGACAAACCCGTCGCCAGCGCAAACGAATCCAAGGCTGGAGCGTAGAGGCCGAAGGCTCAGCTCTCCCTCGCAACAACACGTTGAGAGACCCTTCCTATTCGGCTCGCCCCCATCTCCCCTAGGAGCACAGGAGCCATCCCTGAAACCGGTGCCGAGGTCGTCGCAGCACCTCAGGGTTGACTCACTAGTTTCTCCGAGTCTTTTGCAGAGACGGAGCCTGTCGCAACTCGCTGAGGGCCCTCCGCCGGGACCACCCCCAACCAAGGCTCTCCCCCCCGTTCCGCGGAAAGTATCTAAGGTGACGGTTGTCCCGCCGCCAGGGTTCATATGATGCACTTGCGCCGCGGTACGCAATGTCACAATACAAGGGACAGAGAGCCTCCCTCCATGTGGACCAGGGCCTAGCCTTATCATATCATCACTACCGTCGACGGGCGACGTCCTTGACGAAGTCACCAGGACCAGCGCTCGGAACCGAAGTCTACTATTATTATTTTTTTTTTCTTTTGTTCTGCCGGCTTTCGTGAAGCGGGCGTCTTGACGAAGCAGAATGTTTATTTATTATAGGCTCATGGGATCGGAGGGCCAGCGGGATTCGGGAAAAATATCCGGCGAGCTCTAATGAGGAAGTTATACCCAGTGCACGACGTTCGACGACACCAATTTTCCTTCGTATTCCCTGATGGCACATGTATTATCTGTATTATATAGAATGTCTATCTGGTAGGCTGCTAATGGAAGTGTCCAATACGATAAATCGGGCACCCTGCGTGTGCAATCTGTGAAGTTTTGCTGCTGCGAAAAGAGAAAGTAAATCATGAGCAATAGAGTTAGAAAACAGAAAATAACGAAAAAAGGAAAGTAAACGAAAAAAACGGCCCCAATGAGAGTCCGGATCTGCCCTGCTGTAGGAGGGTGCTTTGTGCTGATTTTGAGTGGTATGGAGTGAGTGTTGCTGCTAGGGTTTACAGAGAAGGTTGAATAAATGATCCTATGCCGTTTGATTACCGATAGTTATATCAACTGGGGATTATATAATTAAGCGCAATGGTCAAAGTCCCTCTTGACAAGGCCCGAGGGCACGAACTGTGGTGAGACTGGTCTTCCTTCTCATGGTTTGGAGGGGCGAATTTTACGCCTGCCAATTTTTGCCCCACACTCGAATATCCAAAAATTCGGCACGAGAACATTTCATCCTCCCCAAACCCCACCAAACCCATCGACATCAGAATCCCGGCAACTAGGCAACCGCTAAGGGGCGCTCAAAGTCGCATAATACCGATACAAACTGAGAGCCGGTCCGTCAGTAAATCATATTTCGGCAACATGGCAGCCCAAACAAAGTGGGTAACGCTTGCGGCTCGGTGCACAAACACCGAACTACCTGACTGACGTCCCCCGTTTAACAGGCACGACTGGGCCGATGACGAGGACCTTGAGGAGACGACGACGGTCGACCTGCCCCCGCCCCAAAAGATCCAGAACAAAGATGGTAGCACCACCATCATCGAGTACCGGTACAACGACAATGGGCAAAAGGTCAAGACGACGCGGCGGATCCGCTACATCACCCACCGCGAGGTCGTCAACCCGCGCGTGGCCGAGCGCAAGAGATGGGCCAAGTTTGGCGCGAGCGCAAAGGACCCGGCCGGCCCAGCGCTCGATACCACCTCGGTCGGCGAGAACATCATCTTCCGGCCCTCGATCAACTGGCGCAAGGACGCCAAGGACGAGAGCAAGGACCCCAACGCCCAGGCCATGAAGGACAAGCTCAAGGACAAGAAGGTCAAGTGCCGTATTTGCAACGGCGAGCACTTTACCGCGCGCTGCCCCTACAAGGACACGATGGCACCCATAGGCGAGGGTGGCGCCGCCGACGTAGCCGCCGGCATGGGCGACGAGCTGCCGGGGCCCAGCGCCGGGGCCAGCGCCGCGGGCGCTGCCGGCGCGGGCAAGAAGGGCTCATACGTGCCACCTGCGTTGCGTGGCGGCCCGGCCGGGGCGGGTGAGCGGATGGGCGGTGGGAAGTACGGCGAGCGGGACGACCTTGCGACGCTCAGAGTTACCAACGTGAGTTATCCGGCCTCGACACTTGGGGCGCACTTTCATGCTAAGGCAACATGTTACAACAGGTCTCCGAGATGGCCGAGGAATCGGAGCTGCGGGAAATGTTCGAGCGCTTCGGTCGTGTCACGCGCGTCTTCCTTGCCAAGGACCGCGATACCGGCCTGGCAAAGGGCTTTGCGTTTATCAGCTTTGCGGATCGCAACGACGCGGTGAAGGCGTGCAACAAGATGGATGGCTTCGGTTTCAGGCACTTGATCCTGAGGGTAGAATTCGCGAAGAAAGCTCAGTAAACTGGGGAACGCCAACCTGGGGTTTGGAGGGGAATTCCGGGGGAAGGGGAAATGAACTGGGAGGGGAAATCCAAACTGAATGGCTTTGCAGGTCGGAATTCGTTATGACTAGGCTGCATCTTGGGCGCACGATTGGTTCCAGGGACGGCTTGGTTTTTGAGCAAAACGGGACTGTTGCCGAGTCTATTGAGTTGACGGTCTTGTCTCAGATCAAGGGCAATGTGAATATCACGAATGGTTCATCTCGGTTTTCCATGTTGGATTGAGCAGTAGAGATACTCAGCACGCCGTCCGTCCCTCTACGCTCGAAAGTTCGTCCAAAACGGTACGCGGAGGCACCAATTTTTGCTATCTAGGCTATCGCGCTATTCCCAACCCATTGCCCCGTATTATGGCCCAGGTGCTACCCCGAGACCAGATGTATCACCCAAGTCCCTCGACCCACCCCAGCGAGCTACGCAAACTAGTTTATAACACCTTGAAGGAAAGCAATAAAGCCGACAAAGTATACGGTAATATGAGGAGCCAAGAAAACACAACCAGAGCAACCCTCCCATCCAAATGAACCCTACTCCATCCGTTCAGAAGGTTCAACCGGCTGTGGTACTCCCGTCGTCAACCGTATTCATACCTCGTCAAGCCATTCGTACAGAAAGGGGTATTAGGCGGTAAGGAAATCTGACAATGAAAAAAAGAAATAGTAGTAGACGAGCGTGAAGCGGCCGCATGTCGGCAAGTCTGTAAATGAGTGTCGGATCCGGACGACGTCCGGGATGATGATGGATATTTGCCAGGAAAGTGAGAGCGAGAAAATGAAATGAGGGTGGATATGATAGGAAATGGAAAACGCTGTAATGAAATAGACAAAATAAAGGACTTGGAAACGGTGTATGTGTTAGTAGCGAGCGCGGGATGCACGCATATCCCCCTCTTCCACCCTCTTACCCCTTCCCCCGTTGATTAATAAGTGAGTGAGTGCGCGTCCCTCAACCCAAACTCCGTATCACGCTGTCACGCCTGCTCTCTCTACTCCCTCTCATCTGTTCCATCACTCTCCTCCTCTTCCCCACCCCTCTCCTTCTCTTTCTTCTCCTCAGCAGCAGCAGCAACCGCAGCGATCTTCTCATCCAGCCGCCTCCTCTTCTCCTCGACCTTCTTCCTCTTGACCTCGTCCCTCCTCACCCGCCGCGCCTCTTGCTTCTCCCTCAGCACGTACGGCGCGCTCTTCACCACGGCCAGCATGAGCTTGACGCCCAGGCCGAAGTGCTCCTTGGCCAGGCGAAAGTTGTCTTTGGACGAGGCTAAGTTTGCGCGTGCGGCTGCCGAGCGCTTTCTGGCCTTGTAGGCGCGCTCGGCGCGCTCGGCCTGGCGCAGCCGCTCTGACGCGCGCCGAGTGGTGATCTTGAGGGCCGCCTCCGTGCCCGAGGTGCCGGGCCGCTGGGCCGGGGTGACGGTCACTTGGGGGTCTGCAGGGAGGGGTTTGGATCCCGAGGCGATGGCGGAAGGCGGAGGGTGATTAGGGGCGGCCTTGGTCGGGCTTGAACGGGCCATTTTGTTTTGGTTGAGATAGGACAGCATGTATGTGTGTATATATGGGAGCGTGCTAGAAAGAGCGTGCTAGAGGGAGCGGTAAACGAATGGACGGCTGCTAGACAGGCCACGAGAGTGGTTGATTGGGGGTGGGTGTTTGGGTGGGTGACAAACTCCTAGAAACAAACAACTAGGAGGGGCGAAGAAACAGAGTGCCACACGGCTGGCTTATATCCCTACCTATACCTACCTGCTGGCAAATTTTTGCTACTATTCTCGTCTTTGTCGCGGTCAGGGACGGACACGCGCCTGGTTAGAACTGGGAAATCTCGACCCCATCAAGTTCATGCGATGTTTCCTCTGACCCCTGGACATGGCGATGGTGAACCTCGTTCACAGTTGGCACTCAGCTGGCGACAGATGGTAAACTTGGTGAAGCATGAAATCCAATCAAACACAATGAGACGCTGGGCGGATATGCAAGTCAGAGTGGTTGAGATCCGACATGGGCAGTGACTGGCTGTACCTGCCTTACCACACCCGACAATCCGGGTCGAACGGCCGAACGGCACTCCTAAATTCTGAAGGTCCTTGGTTTTGGTTTTTTTTTTTTTTTTTTTGTTCGATCCGGAAGTCGATGGGGAACCCCCACGGGCAAACATGGCGATACCCCCTCCCCCCTGCAAGCCACCAACACAAGCGAGCCTGGCGGAAAACGGAAATGCGGGCCACTAAGACAAGCAACCTGGGCTCGTCCGCTGTGAACCGACTGGTCGAGATCATGGAACCCCATGGATACCCACAAAAGCCAACAGAGCATGTGAAATGGTGTGCAAAGTAGAAACCCCCAGTCGCCTTGGCCAATTCGCGTCCGGTGCATTTGCAACACACTTGCGCACCCAACTGCCGACTGGTGTGGTGACGTCGTTTCGAACAGTCGCAGCGGGAAAAGGGAAACAAGCACTGTAAAGTGCATTTTGGTCCCACTTCGGTGAAGTTACCCACTGACGTGACGTTTAAATTACTTGGCGTTACGAGATCCCGCTGGCCTGTCCCTGGGGGTCACACGATCTCCCCTTCTTTTACCCCTCCTACTTCAACTCTGGTGATGCTTCACCTTTGACAAAGCTCAACGCTTGTCGCCGTTCCTAGATCGGTCTTCAACACCGAGAATTGAACATGAGCACGTCCATAGACGGGCCCTCGGAGCCCGGAAACCTCCGCCAACGCGTAAAAGCACCGTCCATCTCGAGCGACGCGGATGGAGAACAAGACCGCCTCAAGAAGACATACGGGCGCACGCCGGGCGGAACGGGTATGTCGCCACCTCCCGCGCACAATGGGCGTGTAATCGTACTGACCGAGACCGCAATTGTGCACAGTGTTCGTCGTGCCCGAGACCCACGACATGGTCTCACAGCTGCTAGACCCCCGTGAGCCTAAGAACCTCTCCGATGTCGTGGTGTTGGCCATCCTGCTACTCCACATATGGGCGGCATACGCGCTTCCGTCGAGCTTCAAACGGCCCGCATTCGCTGCCATCTTTCTGTTCTGGAGGGCCGCATACAACGTGGGGATCGGCTACCTCTTGACCGTCCAGTCCAACTACAAACTCCTGGTTACGTGGGCCAAGAGGATGAAGCTCTTCGAAGACCCGTCGACTGGAGACAACCCCCGGCCATGGCTTTATAAGCTGCTCCAGCGCGAACTCGAGGCCAAGATCCCCAAGGACTACAGGATGGACCAGGCGCCGATCGAGTACAACACCTGGCTTGTGTTTCGTCGCATCGTGGACTTGATCCTCATGTGTGACTTTGTGTCATACTGCCTGTTTGCCGTTGTCTGTGGCAACAAGCCTGAAGGCGAGGGGTTTGGCATTGCCGCTGCTCGCTGGACGGCCGGCATCGCCCTTGTCGGCTTCAACCTCTGGGTCAAGTTGGACGCGCACCGAGTCGTGAAGGATTATGCCTGGTACTGGGGTGGTACGCAGATGGCCTCTTGTCACCGTCACCCGGCTTGTTTCCTTCGGGGGCTGACTGTTCTATAGACTTCTTTTACCTTATCGAGCAGGAGCTGACTTTTGACGGCGTGTTCGAGATGGCACCGCACCCCATGTATTCCATTGGCTATGCTGGATATTATGGCATCTCCATGATGGCTGCGAGCTACGAGGTGCTGTTCATCTCTATCCTCGCACATGCCGCCCAGTTTGCGTTCCTGGCTATCGTCGAGAACCCGCACATCGAGAAGACCTACAATCCCCCGCCGCCCCGTATCCGCGCCGATTCGGAAGCTAGCAGCCAGGCCGAATCCGCGGCCGAGTCCTTCAGGAAGATGGCGGCAAGTCCGGACACCCCCCTACCGGTCCACGACCTCCTGGGCCTCAAGAATTTTGACTTCTTCCGGACGACCGATTACTCTGCGCTGCTACTCGTTGGCTACTTTGCGGCTCTGGCTTTTGTCACGCCGTCCACGCCCACGTACCAAGCTTTATTTGTTGCCAACGCACTACTGTGGCGCCTATGGTATTCGGTCGGCCTTGGGGTCATTCTGACCAAGCAGTCCAACGAGAAGATGTTCACCAGGCACTTCCTCAAGTTTGGCGAAACCCCGGGAGAGGCGTGGCGGCAGTGGAAGGGCATGTATTATCTGAGCATGATCATGTGCCACGCCTCGTTCCTCGCCGCATGCTGGAAGATGTATACATACCCAGAGGACTGGGGCTATGGATGGGTGCTCCTGAAGCACGTGGTCGGTCTGGGCTTGGTCGCGCTGCAGGGATGGACAGCCGCGAGCATCTACGACTCTCTTGGCGAGTTTGGCTGGTTCTATGGCGACTTCTTTTTCGATAGCACGGGAAAGCTCACCTACACGTCCATCTACCGCTTCCTCAACAACCCCGAGCGCGTCATCGGCACGGCCGGATTGTGGGGCCTAGCGCTCATCACTTGGAGCAGGGCAATCTTCATGATCGCCCTTATCGGCCACATCCTGACTCTCGGCTTCATCTCGTACGTTGAGAAGCCGCACATGCAAAAGATCTATGGTGAGAACTTGCGCAAGGAGGCTGGCCTGACAAAGTTCATCAAACGTTCGCTCCCGGACCCGGTAAAGGGCTTGCAGCTGAGCGTGGACAAGGTGCTAGATGATACCAAGCACTTTGTCGATGACTTTGTCGAGGTAGCACGCTCGAGGCTGGCGGCCGGGTCCTCCACTATCGTCAGGGATACTACAGCCCTGTTCAACAAGTACCCCGCTCGTCTAACGCTCAGTCGTATCGCACCCGACCTCGCCGGCTACGATCCCAAGCACTACAGAATCTCGATGGAAGGCACGCCGTTGGTGGCCGCCGACGAGAAGGCTAGCGGCAAGGAAAGCGCCAGTGCGCGGGTACCCAAGGACGTCAAGACCAAGGTGTTTGAATACGGCGCTCCGATCCGCGTTAAATGGACTGCGCCTGCCACGCACAGCAAGAAGGACTGGGTGGGCCTGTACATGGTGACGGACAACAGATCAAGGGAGATCACCGAGGTGCCATCTCTTGGCCGCTGGGTCCCGACATGCCCCGGGAAATACGACACCACCACCGACCAGGGCATTGTCTCGTCGGATCAGCCTATCGCGGGCTCCGACGTGGATCTCGTGCAGGGAGAGATGGTATTTGAGGGAGATAAGCTTTGGTGGACGCAAGGCGTGTTCGAGTTCAGATACCATCACGGCGGCGGCCATAACGTCATGTCCATTTCGGAGCCCTTCGAGATCCGTATTGCAAGGGTGGACGACGAGTGCGTCGTGGGTTGCCGCGAGGAGGTTGAAAGGGCGCTTCTGCCCATCGTCCGCAACTGCCTTGACCGCGACCCGGATATTGCCCCCGCTAACGCGGACGAGCCCTTTGGTGCCCACGTGGAGAGGGACAGCAAGTACGCCAAGAGGGTTGTGTACGCTATCCATCACATGTTTGGCGTCGAGTTTGCTCCGGCCGTGGTGCCCGCCGATGGCAACGTGAAGAAGCTTGCCTGGCGAGTATGCAGCGCGAAAGAAGTACTTGTAAGTGGCCTCCCCAAGCAGGCACCTACTTCTAGCATCATACTGACAGCGAAACACAGGCACCTTATAGCATGTCGCAGACACGAGGACCCGAAGGACCCGCGACACCTGTTAGAGACAAATTCCCGGATGCGCTATAGAGGTGGCGGCACGCCATCTAAGGCTTATCTAGACGGGACGGTCTATGCATGTTTAGGGGGCGTGAAGGAACAGCGGCGGAAATGCATGAGATACCAAGGTCTATAGATGTGGGGTTAGTGAAAGCATATCTAGACGGGGCGGCATTCAGCTAGATTTACATCGCATAAGAATATATTTAGTTGATTGGGGGAGACTGCTGGGATGCAAGGGAGACTCCGAGCGTGTCATGCGTGTCGTTTGATAGCTACACCCCAACGGGGCTAGCGATGAGCTGGTTTTTATGAACGTTTTCTTCTCGGAAATAGGAATAATTAAGAAGATTCTCTTCACGATCGGTTTTTGCAGATTGCAACTTGGTGTCTGTCGAGTTACTGCAGTGAACGATAGCTGGAGCCTTGTGCCGAACGGTCCGACAGGGGTGTAGTATATGGCAACTCGTGGTCTTTGGTTGTAACGATCATCTCTTCGGCGAGACGCCGTTTACCAAGGGAGATCCCGCACACACCTCTTTTCCGTTTGTATGACACTGCTGGGTGCAATAATGGGACGTTCCGTTGTTAGCACCCGGGGAACAAAGATATCGCAATATTCCGCATCTAACTAATGGGGGGAAAATACATGCATTCATGAACCTCGTATCTACAGATAAAGCCAAATAGCCAAGACACATTGAAAAGGAGCGGAGGAGGCCAGACATGAGAGAATCTGAGACAAAAAGACCAGCAACAACGGACGTCTTGGGTCCAGCCCAATCGTTCTCCGCTTAAACCCCCTTTCCCCCATATCCGACTACCACAACAACTCGCCCATCTCTACCGCTTAATGCATCTAAATATCGCCCTCCTCAAGCAGCTCTTCCCTCAGATCAGGATCACGCAGATCCTCCTCCAGCGAAACCCCGCGCTTCGCCTTCTTCGTCTTCATCAGCCGCATCTTCACGCTGCGGGCGAGCGCCCGCCGAGCATCGGCAGGCGTAGCCGTCCCGGCCATCTGCACGGGCACGACGCCGCCAAAGGGGCCGGCCCGCGCCGAGTTCTGGCAGCGCACCAAGCAGACGTTGTCCTGTCCGGCCACGGTGCCGGTGCAGCTCTGCGAGGCCGGGATGGACGCGGTCAGGGGGAAGTCGGTTGCTTCTCCGTCCTGTTTCGCGTCGCATATGATCATATTAGCACTGTTACCCGGGTCCAATCTCATCAAGACCGAATGTTTGTGTTGAAGGGGGGTGGACGAGAACGGGAGGACAAAAGCACTTACCCTATTCCTGGACCTCCGCCCCGGCACGTTCTGTGTGACCGTGATGTCCTGCCAGCTGGTGCCCGTCCCGTCGGCATTGATCATGCATTCGTAGGGGCCGGCCCCGTCCGAGTTGACCTGGTGCAGCGTCATCTGCAGCTCCCCACCGGCCGTCACCTGCGGGAGCTGATCCCCCGTCTCGGCGAGGATGGCCTGGGTCCCCTCCTCGAGCTGGTTATCGCCCCCGGCGAGCGTCTCGCCAAAGGTCTCGGCCGAGTCCCCCCGGAAGCGGGTACTGTCCTGCTGGAAGGGCCGGCGCCGGGTGCCGTCGCGTGGGGTGGACGTGTCGACACCGAGTGCCATCCCCGTGCCGCCGGCGTCGCCGACGGCTGAGACTATGGCGCCGTGGCCGGCTGCGGGGTTTATGAGAGTTGATGCGGCGAAGATGGCGAGAGCAAACTTGACGATGGTGTTGGATGCCATTGCGATGGTGGGCAGAGTTGTGAGAGTTACAGAATTATGGGGGTTGTGGTATTAAGACCTGCCCTGCAGGGTGTATGAAGGAGTTGTCGCTGGTAAACTCAGTTCAATGCTTGCTCTGATGAAGACAAAGGTCAGAACACTCCAAACCTGGGTCTGTTGACCTCATTATATAGACAGTGTTGTGAGGGCATCATTGCGATGGCCCCTCGAAGTTCTATACCTTTTCGCCAATATCTCTTCCCTTGTCCTGCGCGTTCAGTTTCAGCGCAAGTCACCCAAGACATGGTAGGGGAGCTATCACCGGCGCTGGGGCGCAAGGGTAGCAATATCGGGCTGGTAACTTTGCACCGGCGCTCAGGAAATGTGGTTTCATCCATGAACCTGCCGTGAGATCTCGCGATAGGTAACTCCACAGCCGCCACGGGATCTTGACCATACCCTTGCCCGGTTTCATCACACCATACTGGAGAGCTTCCTTACTGGTCGATCGTGAAGGTTAGGAGCCCCGGTCTGACTTCCTTGATCCATGCAGTGGATCAGAAGATCGAGGCGAGAACCGGTCCACGACCTTGTCGCCCAGCGGCAATCTAACTGTCCACACACTAAATGGCAGATCTTGTTGAGTCCAACCTAACCCGGAAAGGAGGACTGGGGCTTTGCTTTGGAAGACTTCCCGTCTTGGATCCAGGCGCGGGATTGTTTCGTGTCCAGGGTCACCTCAGGGAGGCATGTTTGCTTTGTCGGAACGGTGGACGACGGGTGCTCGGAGCACCATCACGGTCACTCTGAGCCACAGTGGTATGCATCACAGTTGGGGTGAAACTTCTGTGCGCCAGACAGACGGTGGCGGTCTTGGCGGAAGTCCCCAGATCACGACTCCCCCTTGACTGTTTTCACACATCAAGCCAATAATCGAAGAGGAGCAGCGCTTCATTCGCACGTGTCATAGTTGAAGCTCCGACCAACGATCACCTACACAGCGCTACCCTCGAGTTACCAGAATGTCTCCCATTGGGGGTTCAGGCACAGGTTGCGAATCAAATCGATCCTGGATGCATGTAGCTCTTGGTTCAATGAATGGGAAGAGTCAACATACTACAGCACAGTGTTCTGCACAGCAATGACTACTAACTCTATTACCCGCGGTGTATCTTGCGTCTCGTAAGAAATGCTCTGATTCTGCCGGCTTCGATTTGGAATGGTGCGTCGCCAAGTATCGGGTGCCTCTTGAAACATTTGCTCAGTGCACGCGCGTTTCGTCGATCAGACGAATCGAGGCTGAGTTGGAAAGAGAAACATGTTCGAGGGGCCAATCGCATCGGTCTCTCTTCGAGGACCACAAAACTGTAAATGGCTGGAGCACCCCATGATAGCCAAGTAACTACGGAAAGCTCCTTCGGCCCTAATCCGATGTGCGAAACAGGGTGCTGATCCAAAACACGAGGAGGATGGCTAGGTTGCTAGACTTCACGCACTTGGGGCGCTGAAGTCTGTGAGCCCCCATGCATCCATCGGTCTTCCAAGCCAATCAAATAGATGCGTCAAAACCGCGTCAAGCCGGATCTCAAGATGCCGAACGTTCAAGGTAAACTGGCCTGGTCGACCACCCAAGCGGCCGCTCCAGGGGGTTCCCATGGAAAGACCACATGATGAGCGTAGAGAAGAGGCAAGGCGACCTGGACTGTGCTCGAATAGCCACTTCTGCGACACCGATGCCGCCATTGCGTTAAGGGGGGCGAAGTATTGCGCGGGGGAGCTCGAAACGTGATGATGGCTTTCTTATGGCCGACTGCGGAGGAACTCGGGATGGGCCTGGGGCAGAGGATCTCCCGAGGAATGGCCTAGGTACGCCCAAATCACCGGCGTCGAATGTTGATGCAGAGAGGCCGTTTAGGCCGTCTGGCCCGTGTGGCCGAGAGCCAGTTGCCGCCTGAGAAAACCGTGCTGGCTCTAGGGTAGATGTTGTGCCAATCCCAGCTCTGGGTGTCGATGCGAAGGGCGGAGTTCGGATGCCCCTGACGGCCTATCGCTGGGAGATCTGGTGTGTCCAATTACTTCTCTGCTAGCTCTAAGTACCCGACTGCCCAGCCTGGCCCGACCCCCTTTGGTAGAACGGGATAAGTCCTGGTTAACTCAGCGTACGTGCTCCTCACAATTCAACTCATGCGCAGTGCGCTGACAGACGGGGCAGATATACCTGCCACACCAGCTACTCGTACTGCACCCCCGGACGGGGGAGGTTGTGTGAGAGGTTGCCTATAACTCGCGCCTACAGTGGTGTCCGCTTGAGCAGATGTTCTTGACCCCAGGGCGCCGGAGGAGACATCTTGGGTTTGGCTGAGTAGAGCTCTCTGCTTCAATTTGCTGTAGAGTTCCTGAAACTGCGCGAGCTCCTTGGTCCGGGCTGACAAGGTGTGTCGGAGTTCCTCAAACCTGCGCCGGAGACTATTCTCCTCCAGCTCCATGTCTATACGGTGTCGGCCGCAACACGGCCACACTAAATGAGATAGACGGATAGGCCCTTGATTCTTGTGTCCAATGTGTTAATTCTCTGGTTCGCCTGATCCCACATGTTCTCCATCTCGCCTTGGAGTTCTGTGCAGTAGTCCTTCAGCCTGATATTCTTCCGGATTTGCTATGAGCTTCCACTAGCAAGTTAAAAGATTAGCAATGTTTTGGTCAGGGAGACGGACATTTAGTTGGTCATCTGGTATAACCAGAAACACAGGGCCCTGCCTGCACATCCCATAACGATGGTCGGGCTGAGGCCACTCAGAGCCACCGACTTCCACTTCTCAAACGGGATGGAGAATCAGCTCGCACACTTCAGAAGCGCTCAGGGGCTGCTTGCATGCAGGGCAAGTGTACGGCGCCTGGCCAGCAAACTCGTGGGTGCTTGCGCATTGCAGACAGATGGCATAGCGGCGGTGTTTAGTTAGCGACAGCAGTACTGGAGGAAGACAGGGACTCACCTGCAGACCGTCACCAATGCGCGCCTCATGAATTGGGAGCCACAATCTTGCACGTTGCAGCTTAGAGTCTGCTCTATCCCGTTGTTCCGAGACGGGGGCTCAGGGGAAGCTACTCCAGCGCCGACCTTGCGAGTTTTGAAGTGCCCATGGCGAAGAGATCACAAGGAGTGGCGTACAAACGGCGGGAAGATATTGTTGTGCGCTCCAGTTGCCATACGATCCGCATTGCTCCGGCCCGAAGTGAAAGCTGCAGCCTGGTTCATCGAGTTATCGCACCTTCTTTATCATTGGGGCACTAAGTAGTAGCGCCAAACCCAGGCGGGACCTTGCGTAGTGTATTTAAATACGCACTTCTGCAAACCTCAAGTGCATTAGCAATTGTCATTTCTTAAGCCAGTTTTCCGGCCAGAGAGCGTATAAATGAGCTCACCACTGAGGTCTAGGTCGCCCATCAGTTACATCCACAATCCACAAGCATATTCGCACCAGCCACACGACAGCCACGTTCTCCACAGCGCCCCATCGCCCCGCGGTGTGGCTGGCAGCTGCAGCCCTCCGCTCGTTCAACCTGAACGGCCGTGATCAACAAGCCTGAACTTCAAAGTTACACGGCGTCCTCGCCCACAACAGTCTCGATATTGTGCTGTATAACGGTCCTGGTACTCCCCACCAGCATGACAGAAATCATCATGAGCCAGACCCCTCCGATCTTGCACGGGCCCTCTGAGAAGGAACGTAAATATGACCGCCAACTGCGCCTCTGGGCAGCAAGTGGCCAGGCAGCCTTGGAGTCGGCCAACATTCTGTTGGTGAACTCTGGGGCAGGCACAGTCGGTGTAGAGACCCTAAAGAATCTTGTATTACCAGGTGCTTTTGCTTCTCCCGGATTCCCCAGAACTCTATGCTAATTATCTCTGCTCTAGGCATTGGCCGCTTCGCCATCTATGATGAGGCACGGGTCAACGAGGCTGACTTGGGTGTCAACTTCTTCGTGGATGATAGCTGTCTCGGGAAGTCTCGGTCCCAGAGCCTAACCGAGCTGCTTCTGGAGCTCAATCCGGAAGTCGAAGGCACCTGGTACCCAAATGAGGTAAGAGTCACGAGAGCTAGGTCAAAGATGTTGTGCTCACGGTGGATATAGAGCGTGAAGATGCTTGAGTCAGTCTTTGCCAGCTCTCCGGTCTTCACAGCTGTCGTGTACACTCTTCCTATTCGTCCAGAACAGCTCTCGCTTCTCGAGGCCTACGGCCAGAAGCACAAAACCCCGCTCGTGGCGATACACTCTGCTGGGTTCTATTCTTACTTTCAGATTAACCTCCCTGGAGCCTTTCCGATCGTCGACACGCATCCAGACGAGACGGCCACGACCGACTTGCGGTTGCTCACGCCATGGCCGGAGCTAGTCGCCTTCGCAAAGAACCTGACCAGAGACATCAATAATCTAGACAATTTTGAACACGGTCACCTGCCGTATGTGGTGATCCTGCTCCACTATCTTGAAGAGTGGAAAGCAACGCACGACGGGAAGTGCCCCACAACATACAAGGATAAGACAGACTTCCGAAGAATAGTGCAGAACGCAGCGAGGACCAATAACCCGGAAGGTGGCGAGGAGAACTTTGACGAGGCGGCTGCGGCCGTTCTCAAAACGCTGTCTCCTCCGTCTCTGCCGTCTGGGCTGAAGGAGGTATTCGAATACGAGCATACAGAGCCTGTAGGTTCTCGTTTGTGCTCCGCCTGCACCTCGTCAAAATGCTGACGCTGCATGCCAGGCTGAGCAGAGATCCGGGTTCTGGATCATTGCAGACGCAGTCAGGAAATTCCATGAGAAACACCAGTGCTTGCCCCTTCCGGGAAACGTTCCCGACATGAAGGCGCAGTCCAAGGTATACGTCCAGCTGCAATCCATCTACAAGGACAAGGCGCGCAAGGACGCCACAGAGATACTCGAACTAGTGCGCGCCATGCCGGGTGGCCAACACGTCGATCCCGAAGAAGTGGATCTCTTCTGCAAGAACGCCGCCTTCGTCAAGCTCATCAATGCAACGGGAGGGCAGATCAGCAGGGCAGATCGCCTGAGGGCAGCAGCCGGTAAGTCCGCCAGCCACAGAGAGATAGGGAGAAAGAGAGAGTGAGATAGGGAGAACGAGCGAGAGGGTCTCGGCCCTTCCCGCCACTCCCGTGCTCCATTGACTCAATATCCAGACCCCTAAACAAGGGTGGAGAAGAGCCCCAAAAGCGAAGCAAAGAGAGAGAAAGAGAGGCTAACCCCTACCTTTTTGTTATGTGTTTTTCGCCACAGACCACGAATTCTCCTCGGACCAGACCGCAGCACTCACTCTCTCCCCACTCTCCCTCCTGCCAATCTATCTCGCCCTGCAGCCGACCGCCCACGTGGACCTCGCCTCCCCCTCCCCCGCTCAGCTCAACGCCGACGATATCCTCGCGGGCGTCGCCAAGCTAGTTCCCGGGGCGGAGCAAAACGAGCGGGTCGTCCAGGCCGCCCACGAGGTCATCCGCGCGGGCGGAGGCGAGCTCCACAACATTGCCGCCCTGACGGGCGGCATGGTGGCGCAGGAGATGATCAAGATCATCACCAAGCAGTACATACCCATCGACAACACGTGCATATTTGACGGGGTGGCGAGCCGGTGTCAGGTTTTGAGGTTATGATGGCTATGAAGAAGGGAAAGGCGCAAGGGAAGCGAGATATCGAACGAGTTTGATCTGGCCTAGCCCGCATACCAATGGTTTAAGCGCCCTGCCCGGTCCTGGTTCTTTATCTCGCTTTCTGATGGCGGCCTACTTAGGCCCCATTTTTTTTTCTCCCTCGGTCAGGGCAGGGAGCGATTGGGGTTTGAGGATTCAGGGCAATAAGAAGCGAAAGGAGAGGCGGCTGGGTAAAGTCAGGAGTGAGGAAGCAAGCGAGCGAGCGAGACAGCGAGCAGGTGGATGGGCTGCCTCGAGGTGCAGGAAACGAAAGGGGTGAGTTAGAGCCATCCAAGACAGACCAGATGACGGTACCCGACCACAAAAGCGCCGGCCCGCAGGGAGAATAAGACGGTCTTGCATAGCCAAATCGGCCAAGATTAACTTCCTGATCTTTTTTTTCTCTCTCTTTTGCCCCCCTTCTCTTCACTCCCGGAATGAAGGGATTTATTTCGGCATTGGATGTTTTGCAGATCCGGGTTAATCTTTCCCTTGGCAGCGCCGCGCAACATGAGTGTAGTCTTGAGTCATGGTGCAAAAAGTTTGGTAGAGTCGACGGGGCATTGTTGTTTTGCTCGCCGTTCGTTCGCAGCCTGCAGGGTCCTTTACTCCGTTTCCGGTGTCGTTGACGGCTTTGACGGCCATCAGAGACTAGCTGCTAGACGCGTTGCGCTGCGACGCTACAACGGCGGCGGCGGCGGCGGCGGCGGCGGCGGCAATCACTGCCCAATTCCTATTTTTCCAAGAAAAATTCCTTTTACATACTAACAAGAAAGCATGCGTGCCTTTTTGGTAGAGAAGTAGACTAAACGAACATACATAGAGTACACCAGGCTTCCTACCTTGGGTTGGGCGGTTTGCCTACGTTACCTCGACCTACCCACTTGGTTACGATGCGACTCTGGCCCGACCCCCAAGGTACCATCGCGAACCGCTCCGCGTTCTGCGGTTTGCAGTGCCGTCTCTGTCCCCCGCTCTATTGTCACTACACAATGTACTGTACCGTAGTGTACGGCCCGCCCACTCAGCCTCTCCCTCCTGGGGGCGGCCTGAGTGGCTGACTGGTCAGCTCCAACCTCTTTTCGACGTCTCGTCTGATCTCTTTTGGGCGGATGGGGCTCCAAATCTCCCCGCATCTGTCCTTTCTTCCCCACACCCGGTTTCCTGACCCGGCGCAGAGATTTCAGGCTTCGGACCGCAGGGCCTGGATGGAACCCTCTTTGACAAGTTATTTGCCTGCCGCTTGGTTGCTTGCTTTGCCTGCTTGCCCGCCTGCCCGCTTTGCCATCGAATCCTGGTTTTGAGAGGGAGGCCAGAGGCGGACATACCACAAACGTTTCGGTATGCAGGACCTTCTGGGTCTGAACCGGCTATGGCTAAAACTTGGTGAGGGCTATCGTGTCCTTTGCGTTTCGGCGTCTGGCCGTGCTTTGGTGGCCTCGTTTGGTTGGAGGTGAGCGGAGTTGGGATGAGACGACCCGTCTCCAAGACCATGTTCAGTTTCTCTCTTAGAAACTATGGCCCACCTCGAGCCTGTCTGCCCACCTCGCGATACTAGAGGTGAGCAGGCACGGTAAGGGTATCCGGGCGTCGCAGATCTTGGCTCGATGAAAGCTGCAAGCCACAAAGAAGCAAGTGACATCGGCCGCATGTCGCGAACCACTGCGGTAGTCTGGGGATAACACAGTGTGTGGGGAAGGGGGAGTCGACGGGCCATGGAAGCCACAGGCCGGGAGGACGATCGTTGCCAGCCGTGCCGGATCATTGTGGCGACTGTTCCGATGTCTTGCCCGGAATTCTGGCGTGATTCGGCCGACGGGCAAATGGCCCTGACGTACTGTACGCGCACAGAGACAGGCACAGACAGCACGCACCTACATTAGCTTCCTTGGCTAAGACGCCTGAGGTAGGTAGCGAGGTACAGCACGAGGCGGGGAGAGGAAGACCAGGATCAGGAACAAGAACAGGATCGCCGCGTGATGACTACGCAGCTCGACCACATGCTAGCTTGTAGGACTAGGGTTGGTGAAACGTGCGACAATATCTGCTGTCCTGCGGGAATGCGTAGGCGAAGGCGTGAAAGGAAGGAGAAAATAAGGGAGGAATAAATAATAGAAAAATAAAAATTAAATCAAAACAAAACCGGAAGGAGAATGACAGGAACGCTTGGTGGGGACATGGTCCAACACACAAGTCTCGCTTGCCGTCAGCGTATGAACACAGTAGGCCGTACCATGACAAAAAAAAAAAAAAAAAAAACAAAGACATGGAAGTGCCCGGCACACTTAGATTTTAATCTGCTGATTCAAGCATGTTCTCGACTCCCAGCCGTTTAGCGGCCCGTCTGCTATCAGAACAGGGCAGTAGCGAAATGCGTAAAGGAGCAGAATTCTTTTTCGAGACATAATGCCGGGTTCACCAAGGCCCAAATGCCAACATCTGCTGACAGATCTTCCGAGGCAGAAACTCGAGCCTTGGGCTGCCAAAAAGGCTTGCTCTGGTTGGCTTGTCCGTGCTTTCCCGCTTGGAAGCTGATAGGTGAGGTGTTCCGGGCCGCCTCGCGGAGCATGGACACGGCTTGCTACTCCAATTTCCAGGGCAATGGAGCATTGGCGCGGTGTCTTGCGCCCGACTCAGGTCCATGACGCGCGTTATTGGAGGATGAGTTGGCAGGTAGCAGATTAAAGACAGCGACGGTGACTTTGATGCTAGGTTGGTGGCTAGCTGCCGGCCGGCTTTGCGGCGATGGCAAGCCGCCCACCCGCGATCGGGTGGTATGCCAGACTGTAACTCGAAAGTTATGATGCCGACCCCAGCCGACGTCTGTGAGCCTCAATCTTGTCGCGACAGCCCATCGCGATGCCGATCAATGCGGCACCTCTAGCCTGCCTCTCACTTGCACCCTCTTGGGCTGCGGCTCACCCTCCACAAGCCGCTCCGGACTCGAAGGTGGGGCGGGGGAGAGGAGGGAGAGAATGGGAGCAGGCAGAGAGACGGGATCCGAGAAAGGGAATCCAAGCTCGGTCACTGACGGCTAGAGATGGGCTTGGGATAATAATGGCATAGATGGCCGGGGTGAGATAAAAATTGCAGCACACATGAACAGGTTGGCTTCTCGCCAAATTAATTCGGCACGGCCGGGCTAATATGCGCAACTCTGCGTGGGCCAGGCTCCGAGGAGGAGACAGCGCACTTGGATCCCCATCACTGACAGGTACCGTACTGCACTGTAGGTGGCAGGTTCCTAGTGACTCGCGCGCCGTCTGTGACTGCGTCTAGCGCATGTCAAGCGCATGTCCAACGCGTCGACGGGGCTTCGAGAAGGGGCGGTCGGACACTCTGGAATCAAGTCTGTGCGCCCGCTATCTCTGGTCGAGATGGGGTAGGGTCAAAACACCACTAGACTACCATAGTCGAGACTGCCAGTTAATATGCGGTGATCCTCTCGATGGTTTGGCTGGTCGACGAGTGGATGGGTGGATGAGTGGTGAGTGGATGGCCGTGTTCAGTCGACTTTTTTTTTCCCCCCCTGCTGTGTGTGGGGAAAAGAGGCAGGGGTGTGGGTGCCGAAGCCGCAGGCATAAGCCACAACGGGTTTGGCTGGCTTGACCGCGCAAGCTTAACGTAAGGAAGTTAAGCACCCTTGCGGACAGGGGCTTTGAGTCCACCGATGAGGCTATTTCGGCCGAGCAAGCCACTGCTGCCCACCCCCGCGATGTCGTGACACCCAACCACACCACCATCGCCGCTGCACGCTCGACTGCGTTTGGCATGTGCGAGATGGGAAAATCTGGGGCCCGCAATTTGCACCGGTCCATTGACAGGTCCGTTTGGAGGGCAGCCAAGCAGATTGATGGATGCTTTCTCCAGATTCTCAAAGCTGTCGAATAACCCCAGCCAATCCAGCGGCTGCAACCTCGAAATGCCGCCGACTCGCCTTCATTTCTGTTAAGCGTCTGACACCAGGAATAGAGCCGGGCCGGTCGGCGCGACGCTGGAGATCGACGGCTGCACCTAACCTAACGGGCGAGAGACGTCGCGCATACGGCCCTGAAAGAGGAAAGACGAGAGGGCTGCTGCTGCGGCAAGGGACCGGACGAGTGAAGCAGGGGTAGAGCAGCCGACACGACGCTACACTAGGCTCGCTTGCCGACGTTCCAGGCGGCGCTGCATGTCTTATTGGTCCATCTGATTGTGGGGAAGGAGAGCCAAACGTTCGAGGGAGCCGAGATTTACAGGGGCTATCAACGGAGTCTTGGCTGAGTGCTTGATCGCGCCTTTTTTTCGCGGGCGATGGGAAGAGAGAGAGAGTGCGGTGCCGCGCAGGGATCCTGCGAGCAAAACGCCACATTTCTGCACCTGCACGCTTCGGTCTGGCTCGACCAAGCACACGGTTTCCCCAAAGGACGGGGTAGGTATGATGACGGCATGAAGAGAGGCATTACGAGACATAACGGAAGGCCGCACGTGGGAGAGGCGCCGCGAAGCTCGTCTGTGGAGGGGCAAGCCGTCAATCCGAAGCCACTTGGGGAGACGACGCGCTGCTAATGCATGACATCCTGGTTGCGGCGAGCCCGAAGGCCTCATCAAGGTCCACCGCTCACTGCCCCAGCTCGCTTCACAACACAGACAGCCAAGACGCCGTTCAGCTCTCCGCAATCAAACGTCAACACATTTTCTAGAAGGCCGAACATTGTGCGAAAGAAGCACAGATCATCCGCTAGCTTTGACAAGACTATGCTAGCTTGCTCAGTCATGCTCTTGTCAGAGTCGTCGTTCGCCAGGGATCCAGTCAAACCAGCGTGGGGCGGCTTCGCTTGTCTTGCCGACCCTGACGATTCCGGCTGCTCGGCTACGGCACAGCCGGTAATTACTGAACAGGGTGCCAGGGCGAGCTGTGCGACACAGCAGAACACAAGAGCTCGTGGGTGTTTCTTTTTCGCACCCATGTTCTGCCGACCAGAGGGAGCGGAATCAGGGGAAACTTCATGACGGTGGACAGCCAGAAAGGGAAGGGGGGGTATAATAACGAAGCACGCGGCTGCGGCTGCAGACCGAAACGACTTGAACGCTGGATGCTGCTAGATGTAGTTAGAAAGAGGACAGCACAAAGTGAGCGCCAGTATCAGCCGTTCTTCTTGGGTCTGAATGCCCGCGCTCCCGTCACCAGTGTTCGAGCCTCACGTCGCGCAGGAGAGTAAGCGCAGCGGCCCCCAACAAGAGGAATCGGGCTCGCTACTTTGCCTGCCTCGGGAATGGCGGGGCAGCGGCACGAAGAAGCACCCCATCTCCGTTTTACGCAGTACGCTAGACATGCTCACCGCACCTCCCTAACTCGGCCGAGAGCGCCGTTACGATAGATTAACGCGCGGTCATGTGCCTCTATCAGCACCTAGAATCGCCACTGGCCATCTATTCTGTCGCTATTTTTTGCTGCTCAGCTCGACCTAGGCCCTGTAGCGCCAGAAGCGAACAGGATCTTGTCCTCGTGTCACCGAAACCGAGTGGATTTAATACTCCCTTGCCGTTGACTGAGCCCGTTCCAGACCTCGTTCACCGCAATGGGGTAGTCTGGTACGCGACAGTACGTCACGTCGGAAAGGGCGCTGATAGGTGAGCGGAACCACCGAGTGTCGCGTCGAATGCACCGTATTCTACATGATGAATGGAGACGGAGTGGCTGGATTGCCCCGCAGCGGCAGCAGCACGTCTGCATTAGGCGCGTCACGTCCGTTTTCGTCTGCTGCGATACCCCGGATCCGGAGAAGAACGTGAAGAGATGTTCGAGCATCGAACCTGTGGAGGGGAGGGAGGGGGGGATGGCCAGATCCACCCCACCACTACCACTCCACTCCAATCTCGTACCCCTGTCCGCCCTGATCGGGGTAGGGGGACGGGCAGATCCCTGGGCGCTGGCTGTTGTCGAGAGCCGGATGCCAATCAGAGGGCGAACGCGCCATCAACTCCCCACAGACGGCTGGAGTCAGGGCACATCCTAGAGAAGGCTTTGGGGCCGACGGTCCCTCTTTCCAGCGCTCCCCAAAACTCCTCCACCATTTCTCCAAATCCCTTGTATCCTTGAAATCCGCACGCCCCTTCGCAGAGACAGTGGTGCGGTGTTATCGCCGGATGACGCCGCTATGTCAGTCCTCTCATCTCGCTATCTCTGATGCACTCGGGAGTGGGGAGGGGGGCAAAGGAGGGGAGGGGGGCCAGCAGAATGCTGTCATCCTGTTGTGCATCATAGAGAGTAGACGTCAAGTGACTCTGCAACGGTTCTGCAAGCAATTCTCATTGCTTTGCTGTCGAATGGCCTCGGTAACCGATGCTCGACTGCAACATCCATCAGGATGTTCGGCTAGTACCTCGATTACTTCCCGCTGTACGACAGTGTACATAGTCACACCACGTGCATCAACCCTGGCTGACGTGCTCGATCCCCATGCACCCCGGCCCTCGGCGCTGAAACAACAGAAGGGCATGCAGAGGACGAACTTATGCTCCCCAGACAACAACCATGTTTTTTTTTTTTTTTTTTTTTTTTTTTTTTTAAAAAAAAGAATTCTTTTCCTTTCCTCCTCTGGTAAGCCGTCCCTCCTCTGCACCAGCCCTCCTTCTCTTGGATATGACGCGTTGGCGTGACCTTTGCTGGACCTATTATTAATATGTGAATTCAAGTACTGCCGTTCGGTCATGCTGATTGGCGATGGGCTCTAGCCTGTGCCTGGCCGAGCAGCCTTGTTCCTTGTCTATCGGCCATCCTCGTGGCTTGACGACACGGCATTAACCATCGCGGACGTCTCTTGTGTAGCCCAAATACAAGGTACTTGGCTGTGTGGGATGGACATTGCCTTGCACTCGCACTTTATCTCAATCTTAGTCGACAAGCTATAACCTATGCGACAGGCGGGCCCCAGAGCAATGTACTGTACACTAAGTACGGTACCACTGTCCCGCGCAAGCGCCCGTTACGCTAGACGGGCTCCCATGTTACTCTGTACCTCTCTCCCCTGCAACGAACCAACGTTCTCCACACAAGCGGCCTCGACAGCCGGCTGCGTCTTCCAAATCTCGTTTATCCCCACACTTTGGCGGGAGCCAGCTCCTCCAACTGCATCTCATTCAATGGAGAATATATAAGTCTGCATCTGTCTCCCATGTTCCCGCCGCTCTTCGTCATTGCCCAGGCCTATCTTTATCCTTGTGGCTACCGTACAGTGGCTTAACCCCAATTCATTCTCACGGTTCCTCATGTACGAGCTCGTGTGAATCGGTGTTTGCCACTTGCCCCGGTATTTTCTTTTATTTCTTGCCAGGCGATTGCCCTCCGGCCTCACCACCCTCCATAAGGACCTCGTCCTGCCCGGTCTCCCACCCCCATCTCACCCACAAGGCCGGCACTCGACATTCCCTCTTGTATCCTGAACCGGCCCCAGATTCTCACAATGGCGCCAACAATCCCGATTCCAACCCAGGGCGGCATGTTCCACACCTTCCAAGGTGTCACTCCACGAAAAGCATCAACAGATTCTCAGGACAGCACCAAGACGAGTGGGACAGGGACTGCCAAGAGGATAACAACACCACACGCCTGCGCCGAGTGCAAGAGGCGCAAAATGTAAGTTAACAAAACTACGAAACTTGTCATGGTGGGCCTAACCCGGTCTGCCATTCAGTCGGTGCGATGGTCAGCAGCCGTGCGGCCAATGCCTATCCAGCCGGGCCCCCAAGAGGTGTTTCTATGACAAGCACCGGCAGCGGGTAATCCCCTCACGCAAGACCCTCGAAGCCCTTTCTCAGTCACTCGAAGAATGCCGGTCCATCCTGAAGCGTCTCTATCCGAACCAGGAGGTGCAAGCTCTTCTGCCGCTATCAAGGCAAGAGCTCCTGAACCTCCTGGACCGGCCAGTGATCGACACCTCAGTTGGCGGGCTGCCGTCGCCGCCTCTCAACACATCACCCATCTCGGAGCTGGAATCGCCCATGATGGTAAAGCCCGAGAACCTACTAGAGCAGCTCCCCTCACGGGACACGGAGTGGGACGAGGAACGGAGAGGAAGGGACCCGATCCCGGCTGAGGCCGACGACATCAATGCGCTTTCGCTCTCTGTAGACCGACAAGCATCGTACCTGGGCGCTTCATCCATCAAGGCGGCATTGATGGTCATGCTCAAGGTGCAGCCGAGTCTGAGAAATACGCTCGCCGCTCCGCTGAACGGCGTTGAGATGTCACACAACTACCCTGCCATCCGGCAGAAGCCCACAACACAAAAGGACCCGCAGCGGATACCATGGTCGTGGAAGGGCCAGACGCTGATCGACGCCTACTTCAAGCGGATCCACGTCTTCGTGCCCATGCTGGACGAGAGCACCTTCCGGGCCGACTATCTGGAAGGGCAGCGGACAGACGGGCCCTGGCTGGCGCTGCTCAACATGGTGTTCGCCATGGGTAGCATCGCCGCCATGAAGTCGGACGATTACAATCACATCAACTACTACAACCGCGCTATGGAGCACCTGCCCATGGACGCCTTCGGCAGCAGCCACATCGAGACGGTGCAAGCACTGGCCCTAGTGGGCGGCTACTACCTACACTACATCAACCGCCCCAACATGGCTAACGCGGTCCTCGGTGCCGCCATCCGCATGGCATCCGCCCTCGGCCTGCACCGCGAGAGCCTCGCCCAGAGCAGCAGCGACCTCGTCGCGTCCGAGACTCGGCGCCGGACCTGGTGGAGCTTGTTCTGCCTCGACACCTGGGCCACCACGACCATGGGCCGCCCGTCCTTTGGCCGCTGGGGTCCCGCCATCAACATCCGCCCCCCCGAGTTCGGCATTAACGCGAGCCGCGACTCATCCCAGCACGCCGCCGGCATCCTCCCCCTCATCGAGAACATCAAATTCTGCAAGATCGCCACCCAGATCCAAGACATGCTCGCCATCACCCCTCTCTTGCGTACCGAAGACCGCTGCAACCTCGACGGCCAGCTCGGAAACTGGTACACGTCGCTGCCCTGGTTGCTGCGCACCACGGATCCGTGCGCCGAGCCGCTCTACATGGCGCGCTGCATCATGAAGTGGCGCTACCAGAACCTGCGCATGCTCCTCCACCGCCCCGTGCTCCTCTCGCTCGCCTCGTCGGGCCTTAACCCCCACACGCAGGCCTGCGACGCGGACCTCGCCGCCATCGAGACGTGCCGTGACCTCGCGGCCCAGACCATCGAGGACATTGCGCGCGAGTGGGCGCGCAACCAGATGTCGGGCTGGAACGCCGTCTGGTTCCTGTACCAGGCTGCCATGGTGCCGCTCGTGAGCGTCTTCTGGCAGTGGGGCTCACCCCGCGTGCCCGAGTGGCTCAAGCAGATCGAGGCGGTGCTGGACCTCCTCGAGGTGATGGAGGAGTGGTCCCTCGCGGCGCGCCGGTCGCGGGAGGTCGTCTGGCGCATGTACGAGGCCGGACGCGCGCAGGTGGAACAGCAGCGCTCGGCCAGCCCCAGCATGCACCTTACCGGCGCCGGGGCGGGCGACGGCATGCTGATGGGCACGCCCGAGCAGGGCATGCACATGAGCCCAATTGGTCTGGAGCCTATGGACGGCCTCGGCATGATGGGCCTCCTCGACCAGGGCGGCCTCTGGGGCGACCTAGACGGCATGTACTGGGGTGGGCCTGGTCACCAGCAGCCGCCTTCTGTGAGCAGCCCGACCGTGGAGGAGCACCATGCCGCGCTGGCGGCAGCCGAGTTCGCGGCATACGGCCACGCTCAGCCTCATCCTCATGCTCACCAGGTGCATGCCGTTGACTACGGCGGCATCATGGGCCATCATCATCACCAGCAGCAGCAGCAGCAGCAACAACAACAGCAGCAGGCGGCTGCGGCGGCTGCGGCGGCTGCGGCTATGGACGGATTTGGATACGTTCAATGAGCGAGCTGCAGCAGCAGTTACGTTACGTTACGTTGGGAGGGGTTACGGTGAAAGCGGTTGATTTCCAAACTTGGGAATCGCCCTTTTTCCGTTTGGCGTCGATCTTCACCCCTTTTTACCCGCTTGATGCGACCTTTTTTCCTTCCTTTTCTTTTCTCTATTTTTTATATACATCTCCTATGGGTTTGGGCGGTTTTGCCTTGCCAGGGAGTCGGCCCGGGATGGAGTGTCAAATTATACTCTTTGCTACCCTACAGAATGTCACACTGACGCATATGCACTTTTGTATCCAACTTCTGATGGAAAATGTGGGGTACAGGGATGGGTGTTTTTATTTTTGGGATGGTGGGAGGATGGCTGGATGGTAGGGTGGTGTGGCAGGGGCAGGGGCGGAGTTGAGCTTCATTTTTTTTTCTGGGCAGGCATCCATGACGATCGGGCGAAATGTCTTCTTTTTTTCTCTGTTGCGACGGATGACGGATATACCAGGGGAACGTTCTTTGTCATGATGTACATGTCTTCGCTGCTCAGCCGGTCGGGAAACGAAAATCGCTAAGATCTTGGGGGTTGCGGAGGGCCGCGGCGTGCACTTGGAGTGGAACGGGAGGGAAATGGGAGTCTGCCAGCTTGTTTGATTCTCTTCTTGTCTATACTTTTAGTCACCGAATTACCCTTCAGCTTCTGCTCTACTTGTCTCGTTTGTCTCTTCGCTGTGCAGATTCTCGGGATAATGGATGGGATCAGATTGGACAGGGCAAATCTCGGGCGTTTTGGTGGTTGAATATCCGGAATGATGAGGACTGGAGGTATAAGCGGGCGGGTTTGTCACTTCATGGCATGCTTTCTCTGTTTGGCCTGCCTTGTGCGTACTTGGGATACATTGGCGAATATACCCAATCTCCCCCGCATTCTTAGGTGCAGCACTCTGTGACTTCTTCAGCGTCTCGGTACAGTACCACCCTGGATATTGATGGAAGACTTCGCGAAGGATTCTAGATAACCACGGTGTCCAATGAGACGTGCTGCTTCCAGGAGGTCGAAGCCGACGTTCCAGCGGTCTGCTGCTGCTCGGTTCTTGTCTCTACGCAGCAGCTCTATGATCTAGGTATAGTTGACAAGAGATATCGGTGACGGCTATCATCCGTCCTCTTTGCTGCTATCTGCGCCCCGGATGGCCGGCTAGCATCCAGAAATCCACCGGAGTCAAGTCCGCTTCACATGCGTCTAGCTCCTGGAAAGGCGGGAAGGCCACATCTGCCGTTGTCAACACCTCCACTGGGATAAAAAAGAAAAAAAGAAAAGAAGGGAAAAGAAATGTGACAAGTCACTTTCTCTCGAGGAAACACGAGGTGGGCTGTCCATCACTTTGCGATGGAAAGCTGGATATCAGGGCCGATCCGCCAAAGCGCCAAGCTAGGCTTGGAGGGTTGGGGCCTATTCGTAGATGGCTGTGATCTGCACGCTACCCCGGATTTCAGTCAAGACTTAGAGTAGTCTCGGATTGCCATGCACTTGGACACATGGCAGACGAGAGAGATCGACATTCAGCTTTCGTTGCTGGTGGGTTGCTGGTGGGTTACTGTTGGGTGTGTAGCCTCTTTCTCTCCCCCCCTCCACCTGCAAAGAAGTCATCACGCTAAGCCCCTCGAGATGGATTGAGCCAAAGGGGGACGACGAGAATGAGCGGAGCATCGGGCGCCAAACTCAATGCCGGGTGGTCTCA
Organism: Madurella mycetomatis; assembly: GCA_022530565.1. Taxonomy (NCBI): domain Eukaryota; kingdom Fungi; phylum Ascomycota; class Sordariomycetes; order Sordariales; genus Madurella; species Madurella mycetomatis. The sequence continues at coordinate 3,067,694 of JAJTVB010000003.1, read as the reverse complement.
TCTCCCCGCGCAGGAGGAGGACATGGCCGGCTCATCCGTTGGTTTAATGCCGTATTCTGATGTCAGGGGGGGGAAAGACAAACGCCTGATGCATGCCGCCCATGCGCTCGTCCCTTGCTTCTGCATCTCTCGATGCAGAACCTCGACTGAGACACCGCGTATGGGGGAAGTCCTGATACGGTCCACAAAGGACATGCCGTATCCACAAGCCACTTGGGAACAACGTGGAAGGGAGAGTTGGGGATAGTGGGGCCGCCGGCCGAGGAAGAAAAAGTAAAAACGGTTTTCCTGAAGCGGTGGGCGGGGCTCAAAACGGCGCGAAACCATTGGCCGGATGAATGCCTCGGTTGTTCGCCATCGAAGTGCTTGGCAATCTGGATTTGCGGCCCGTTGCGCGCGGTTTCGAAAGTCAGGTACCTGACCGACAAAAGTGGCATTTTCCCTACAGGTTGGAGAGACCCTTGCCGTGTGGCTTTTCGGAGTGCGGGGTATATGCACCCCAGCCTCGAGCAGGGAACGGTAAAAAGACAGAAAAAAAAAAATTTAATGAACAAGGGGCAGAGTATGCGGGGACGAGATCCATCTCAACCACTGGATCAGGAGGATGCCAGACAACCACCTGCCCGTTAAGGTCGGGGGGAATCGTAAGAAACAAATCAGCGCTAGCACACGGGAGAGACAGTACACTATCCGTCTCCGTCATAATGTTGCTGGTGGTTGCTGAAAGGTGTGGTGCCGGCATCATCCAGCGAATCATTTCCATGGATGCTCATCCCTGGCCGGTAGATGGAGCGAGATGCGGGGTAGCCATGAAGAGAAGATCGCCGGGCTCGTGGGCTGCCGTTCCCCGTCGCTTTCCCCTGGTTATCGGTCCTTTCGGCCGCCGGGGGGGTTCTTGGCATCTGGCGGCAACTCGATGCCGCCATCAACGTCCCGCCCTCCACACGTCAAGCGTGTTATAGCATGCAGCCTTCGGCATCTTCTCGACCATTGCCGGCTCGCTGTGGGGACGGGCAGGCGTCAGAGCTGCTGTCCGCAATTTGGGTGGGGGGGAATGCACGATGCCTGCCAGTCCAGTCTCGCAAGACTGCACACCCGGGGATCTCGTCACACCAGTTGGCTTTTGCCCACAGGACCACCACAGTTATCCGCTGTCGGGCCTATGTGGGTCGAGGACGCCCGATAGCCGCCAGTCGGAGACCGGGGGCCCTGACGGATCTGGGGAAGGGCCACGTCGGCAGAAGTAGACGTAGCATCCACGATACAAGTCCGGGGCCGCCCATCCCAACGCCGGCTCTGGCATGACGACCAAACTTTCTGATCAGGACGTGACAGAAGATCGCAAAATCTGGTTCCGAAGGACCCCAGCAACGAGCGCGTCATTCGAGCACGCCTCGGCCTCGCCGTTTCCTGACCCAGCCGCCATCCAAGTCTGGCGCGCCGGCTATGCCGTGTCGTGTCTTTCTGGCCATGTATCGAGGATGTAGCCCGACTCTCGAGTTTGTACCTTTTGCTTCTCTGCACGGTCGCCGGGATTTGCAGTGGACAACCAGACAAGCTTCAATTTTCCACATCCCAGGGTTACACTTACCACTCGTCCACCAAGATCGGCTCAGGGTCAAGAATTCTTGGCTTTTTTTATATTTTACTTTTTTTACAGGTCAGGGTTGCAGTGCAAGACAGAGGGGTAACAACTCAGGCCGTGTGTTGGAGAGTGAAGGAACTCGAGTAGCCGTTGCAAGAGAATTGAACGGGCTCAACGGTGAAAGTTTTGAGCACCGAGACGTCGTCTCGGCTGCCATGCTGGCTCCGTTGCAAGGCCGGGCATCACCCCAGAGTTCTCACCCTGAGCCTGCAGTCTGCGGGAAGGTTGGGCTAGGAAGAAGCCCACCAGAACGCGCATCCCAGACTCTCAGGAAGGCCCAGTTGCGACTGCGGGTTCCTTCTCAATGGCTTTGTTCTTACGGTGCAAGCATGGTGTGCGCCTGCGTGTCTTAGCTTGCGCCTTCCTTCATTCCGATCCCCGAGAGCCGTTCATTCGCCAGCAGCTCCTCAGCCATCATGAAGTTCCAGATGCAATCGCAATCTTGATTGCTAGTAGTCTCTGTGGACGATGCACATTCGAAAAGCCCCCGCTCTTTGCCCTCCTCGGTGATCTTGATGAGCGCTTCTAGTCTGTTCTTACTAATACCTAGTAGGGTCAGACACGTCATTGGGAAGGGCCCGAAGTGTTCCTGGCAATATCGTTCACATATCAGTCATCCTTGGGGTCACAGGCTGGCGCGGAGATGTTGAACCCACGGCCGTTGATGAGCGAGACTAACCAAAAGCAGGGCGCCGGTCCAGTGAGTAATGATGCAGTGTAAAAGCAGGAAAATGGCGGTCCGGATGGCATACCGTTGATCCAAATGACCAAATATCATGCGCCATGATCAACGGCATCCTTAATGTTGCCTCCGGACTCCGAAACACGGCTGTTCCAACAGGGCAGCAGCTCGTTCTCTCGACGCCTGCTATCAAGACGCCGTCCCCCAGATCCGCTAGGCAAAAATTTCTAAAGCGCGCATCACCCTCATTGTACCGGTTAACAAGGATATTGCCTGGCCTCACGTCTATGTCTGAGTTTCCAACGTCAGTTCGACTGGAAATTGCGGCATCGCGTCGTTCAAACGGGGTCGTTGGGCCCCTCAACGCGAGACAACCAGCAGCCTGTAATCAACGGTCCATGTTGAGCGTCCTGTGTTGCTGAGATATGTTGCGAGAGAGGGAGGAGCGTTGCTCGAAGATAATATTTGTACCATAGCGCTCTGTTGATTAGCGAGAAATTTCAAGTGTGCTTTAGCACATTTCATTACCGTCTGGTAGCCGTACTACATAGGTACATCTCCATTTCCCTCTTGGGGAATAGGGTCTATCTCATCTTCAGGCTGTGTGCTCTTGGGCCTCTCAAGGCGGGCCCGCCTGAATAATATTCTAGTGCGTCGTTTTCACTTATCTTCTTATCTTGCTGTTCATGGTTCAAACGATCGTCGTCAGTCTTATCATCCCCTCCTGCTGTTTGAATATTCTCGATTAGACACACTGCCACCTGTGACCTCTGCATTTTCACTCTGTCGTCCTGAAAGGTCATGAGTAGACAGTTGATTTGATACGCTAATTTTGGCACTAGATAAATCGCAATTTCGGTCACCACCAGATCCCGAAGGATACGTGGGACTCTAAGTGACGGTGGATAATCTCTAGGAGCAATTTCGGAAAAGTTGCACATCATTCAATCGAGACCGGGGGTGGCTTCCTCGATAATAGCAGGGGTATTATCAACATGAAATGCCCTTGTCGAACTAGATATACTGCTTTTCACCCTCGGGTAGAGGATTTAACTTTTGAATCGATGTGAAAGGTGCCGCACGCTATGACTCAGAGAGCAGGTGCACTTTTAAACTCGTGTATCTAATTCATTGAAGTCCGATATACCCAGAGCAAAGACCATGGCGCCTGGTCGTCTCCTTCTGCTTCAAAGGCCCTCCCTATATCCGCCCACATATGTGATGACTCTTCCGAGTGTATGACACATCGAAGCCTAGCTTGGCCATCAGGGCTTCGCTTTAACCAATTCTGATTCTTCGTCGGCTTGCATGTAGCCTGTGGGATCTCGGGAGAGAAGGGTGAGCGATTTCGCGCAATTGTTCCGTAACAAGGGACCCCATGGGAACCCATCCCGGATGCTCTGGTTGCACATATCCGTACGCGTGGCTTCAGTCGCGGTTATCTGCGCGAGGTAGTCCGGAGGCGCAGCAAACAGCCGGAGGTGAGTGAATCCCAGCTTCGGGCCGGCTCCCTGCATCCCAGCGGCCTGGCGCTAGGTGATAGGGCTACCAGCCCGGCCGTGAAGCGCGTTTCAGGTTGTGGGCACACCAACTCCCACGACTGTTAATCACTACTAATGGTCATCATATGCACAGCACAGACAGCAAGCCTGTCAGCGCTAACCAACGAAATGACGTTGGCTCTATCACGGCGTTTATGCCGCATGGCTCACAACCAGAATGAAGAGTTTTTCCCGTGTTCGAGTCCGTGCTGCAGAAGACCGACAACAATCATCATGCGGATCCGTTGGACTTGCAGTTTCAGTCTTTTCCCGTGCGGCTGGCAAACGTGGCCCAACTGAAACATCGTCCTACTATGTTCTTCCGAAGAGTTCCTCAAGCCTCCAAAGCAAAACAGTTCGATCGATCAGTTCCCACTCCATTTCGGGCCAGACGATGACTCGGCCGCTTTACGTCACTACCAGGGTCCCCAAGGGTAGCCACTTCAGAAACGGACAAGTGCGTACGTGGTAATTAGGAAGCCAGTAGAGATGACCTCTGATAAAGTTGACCGTTCGACCCTATATGTGTTTTTTTTTTTTTTTTTTTTTTTTTTTTTTTTTTTTTTTTTTTTTTTTTTTTTTTACAAAGGCATTCCGATTTCCTTGGGAACGGGAGTCTGGTTATCTGAGGCTGTCGAGAATGAAGTAATAGTAGTGCCTGGGATCCAGAGGATTAGGAGCTGTTTATTTGAATTCAGTGGGAAGCGATGCTGATGTCTTGGGGCTCTGGCGGGTTGGGAGTTAGCGAGACATCAAACCGCGGCAAGTTCCTGTTGAGAGGAGTATTCGATCAAGTGCTGCCGATGAAGAGTGCAGCAAGAGCAAATAATCCAGTGATGAGCGGCGCGAGGAAGATGGCGTGGGTCCACTGTGTTGTTTTAGAAGAGTTTTGGAAGGGAAAGACAATCAAGACTGCCGCTGCTACACTGTCGTGCCGTTAGTACATACGGCTCGGTGTAATTACACATCTTCCGAGACTCAGGAGCGCTCACAGCAAAAACGAGCCCACATACTCAACGTCACGCCAGGTTCCCCGCTGAGGAGTTGGTAGGTGCTTTTTCTCCCAGGCGAGGAGAACGATGAACGGAGAGGTACCGCCTACGGGCCCGCTGATAGCAGTAATTATTAGCATCGTTCTGTAGTGGACGTGTGGTAGAACAAACTTCACCCAAAAACTCATCTCCAATCCGCGTATTGCGTGAGAACCCCCGCCGAGTACTGGCACCAGGACACCGGAGGAAGTAAGCACAATCGCCACGGTGGCACCAATGGTCTGTTGCCGGCGAGCCGGCGAAACTTCTGGCAGTATAACTATGGAGATCCTGTAGAGGCCTAAACGGCAGAATAGCGTCAAGATTTCTGAACACGCAACCTGCTGATTGGAAGAGAGAGATAGAGGGAAAAGAGCAAAACGTGGAGACGCAGTAAGGAAAAAAAAAAGGGGTAAGGAGAACCTATTTGACCCCCCAAGGCCTTGCAGTGTCCGAAATGCAATCAGCTGAGTCATTTTCTGGCTGAAGCCGTATGTAAAGGAAAATATGATAAAGATCGAGTAGGCGGCTACGAACGCTACTCCATGATTGACAACTTCTGAAATCCGGGCAAGAAGCACCGCGCAGCTGAGGTACGTCAACGTATAAGCCAGGGCAACCCGGTTTATGCTCTCGACAGTTCCAAACTCGACCGAGATGGAGACGAGATTGATGGCTACGATTAAAGAGTCCAGTATGGACAGGAAGAGGCCGAGGGCGACGCTGTAAGGGGCCGGGTTGTATCAACAAGTATTGAGCCGGGCCAGATGTCCTGGTTCCGCACAGACTTACCCAACTATCAGGATAATCCACTTCAGTGGCAGCGACTGGTCCTTTCCGATGTTGACTTGTTGGCCTTCTGCATCTCCAGACCCTCCGCTTCCTCGCTGTTGCTTTACCCTTCGCAGCAGCGGCGCCTGCTTGATATCGGGGACAAGATTAACGGCATAATGTATCCATAGACTGGAAACTTCCGGTCATTCGGAACGGGATTACTCCATAAGGAGTTAAAAAAAAAATCCACAAGCTGGACTCCACAACGTCAGCGCAGCCCTTACCGACGGTTAGATCTAACTTCGTGCGAGAGCTCGTCTAATCATGGCCATGGAGGATACGTTGCTTGGTGGGGTTCTGCTCCCTGATGCTACGCCACGTTGAGAAACGAACCCGATAGATCCGACGATGGAGTATAGAGAGGGAAGGTTGATCTGAATAAGCAATACATGATTTCTGAAAACAGATTGTCTTCGTTTACCATTGGATGATCTGTAGGTGGGTTTTGTTGGAACTGCCATGGCTGCACATCAGATGCTACCGTTTGGATTCTCAATTAAACGGCCAGTTAAAGCCTCACGGTGCGATCAATAATCAGAAATACAAACTCGTCAAGTGCAACTGCCCAGCCGTTACTCGGGTTCGGACTCAGACTCGGGCTCGCAACAACTTTGATCCAGACGATAGATTACTTGTTAGTGGGAATGTGAGGAATGCGAATTGATGATGAATAAAGATGACCAAGAAAAGGGGGGAAACCGGGCTTCGAATCGGCTCATGAACGGTAGCAGTAATGTGAGTTGATGCCGTTAGCAGTGGAAGGCAGCACCAATCAAGTAGCGTTCCTCCCGTCTAGAACGACTGCATGAGTCACGGTCCCAAGTCAGCTCGCAACTGTCTGTGCAACCTCGGTCTGGAAAAGTTATCCTCTTGTTTAGAAATTAGCGTTCGAGCTTGTCTTATGGTTTGGCGGTTGACGCCTGCCGACCGGACCGGAGCGTGCAGTGCCGCCGCGTCTCTGCCGCTGGTAAAACCAAGACATCCATCCGGCACCGCAATCCGCCTTGTCGGGACAAACAGGCCATTGATACAGAGTCCATGGATAACGCCGTATGTGATGCAGGAGAATTCGAGGCGCCTCATTGCAGCACCGACGCACACTTCACGGCTTACGACCAACTCTTCCTCCTCTCCTAGCGGTTCTTAAAGAGTCTGGGGCGAAGTGCGGGGTAGTTCCTGCTTATCGCCGGGCAACGATGCGGGATGCGGGGTGTTTTCGGGGCCGGCCCGGCAACGGCAATTGGGTGTGGAGCACTGAGGGGATGGCGTCAGCGCCGATTCCGCGGGGGTCGCTTCTCTCCACCCGTCCCATAACTGCCTATTAACTCCGTCTCCGGACATTGTGGATTTGTTTCTAGTTCCTTGCTTGCCATGTTCACAAGGACATTCGTTTCCACCGCCCGAGTCCTCACACGCTCACAGTCCCCGTTCCCACTCCTATTCAGGTTTCCCACCGTCTCACCGATCAGCATAAGAACCATGGCTTCCTCCGCCTCGGCGATGGCCAAACGCCTCCAAGGCAAAACAATCCTCATCACCGGAGCGTCGTCGGGGATCGGCCGGAGTTGCGCCTTCGAGTTTGCTCGCACCGCTCCGCAGGACCTGAGGCTGGTTTTGACGGCTAGGCGAATCGATACCCTCAAAGCGATTGCGGCGCAGATTCACGAGGAAGTGGGAGATGGGGTCAAGGTATTGCCTGTGCAGCTCGACGTGGGTGACGCAGCCCAAGTCAAAGGGTTTGTGAACTCCCTACCCGAAGAGTGGAGGGGGGTAGATGTGCTAGTGAATAACGCGTGGGTTTCCCCTCTTCCTGTTTTCATTGGCGTGTGAATCTCTCCCCAACGGATCTATGCGATGTCCGGGTGCCATTGGTTGCTGACTGGATGGCTGGGCTATTAGAGGTCTGGTGAAAGGAGGTAAGGAAATCGGAACCGAGGGGAGGCAGGAACGCTAATCTCCCACAGTCGCCCGTGCTCCCGAAATCGCCGAGGAAGACATTAATGTCATGTTTCAGACCAATGTGACAGGCTTGATCAATATGACCCAGGCAATTCTACCTATTTTCAAGGCCCGTCCGGACGGCGGCGCCGGCGACATCATCAATATCGGCAGCATCGCCGGCCGGGAGCCCTACCCCGGAGGGAGTATATACTGCGCGACCAAAGCTGCCGTACGCAGCTTCACGGAGGCCCTGCGCAAGGAGCTCATCGCCACTCGTATCAGGGTCATGGAGGTTGATCCAGGCCAGGTTGAGACGGTGAGTTTCGGTCAAGGTTAATTCGGCGGTAGATGAATGATGCTGATGCCATATTGATAGGAGTTCTCCGTTGTCAGGTTCTATGGCGACAAGGCCAAGGCTGACGCAGTCTATGCGTACGTGATCATCTTTGTGTTGCATAGTACGCTTATGCCTAACGAGTTGCATCATAGTGGCTGCGACCCCCTGACGCCTGATGATATCGCCGAGGTGGTAGTCTTTGTTGCAGGCAGAAGGCAGAATGTGGTTGTTGCTGACACATTGATTTTCCCTAGCCATCAAGTGAGTAACCTGTCGCAAAACCGGATTCCCAAGTCTTTTGACTGACAGTCCCAGGCTGGCGCTAGTGTCATGCATCGTAGGGAGACATGAAAAGAGGTTAAATCAGGCCAACAAATGAATGACACTAGACTATCGGCCCCAAAGGAATGTTGTTAGCTAGTTATAGATGCATGAGGTAGCCTGTGGCTACATTATTCTCAATCCAGTTCCCTTTGCTCTCCTGACGGTCAGCTATTCGGGAGACCCTAACCCTAGCATACTCTGCCTGCAGGATTACATAAAGAGGACATCTGGGAATGGCACCAATAACAACAAAAGGTTGTGTAGTGTAGTGGTTATCACTTTGGATTTTGATTGCTATCAAACTTCCAATAACCCCGGTTCGAACCCGGGCACGACCTGAAATTTTTTACGTTTGGTTGCTTGTGCCCTCGACCTGAATCCCGAGAATTGTCTGCTTTATTTTCACCTCTTGTTTCACTCGAATTCGGGTTCATATAAAGGATGTCGGTGCGTCGCATTCGGTAATGTCTTGCAGGCCCCAGCTACACAGCATACATCCTGGTCTAAAGCCTGTTGCAGGGTGTGATCCCCCGTTCAGATCAATAATTATCCGCGCATCATGGGAATTATCTGCAGAACCTGTCTCGATTTCCTAGCGGAACGAAGCTACCCAATGTTCTCTAAACTGTATTGTTCTGCCAGCCTGTGGTTTCCTATACAGGACTAAGCAGCCACATACGAAGGTCTCCAACTGCGCCTTACCGAGGCCTGACAGATGATCGTAACCAACGACACAGAAACTCGCTTATATTGGGAGAAAGGTCGGGGAGACAGCCTAGGTAGGTAGGGGAGTCGGGCAAATGGCGCTCACGTCGGCGGTCAGTAGCATCGCGGGGAAGCAACTTTTGTGTCGGACAAGTCGATTAGCTTGCAGCTTCCATGTCGCTCATGACGTCAGCCCCCCAAACTCTCATTGCCTGTCAGCGCTCATGGGCCAGAGATGATCACCGCGGTTGGGGTTCGTGGTGGATGCATGGCTAGTGCACTGCCTCTACTGGCATCACTAATGTAGTCCACAATATTCGTTATGCGGTAATCGACGGCTATGTGCTCTTGACTTGCGTCCTGGCCCGTCGCGTGATGCGCGCCGGCTGGGCGTTTCTGCAGTTTTGATTGGAAGAGATCGGGCAAGACACGATGTCAAGTGTCGGCAGATCTAACGTCTCTGATGTTGCGATTCGTCGCATCACGGGCAGGCTATGACGGTAGGCGGTGTTGCGGTCGATAGGGCGTCTGGACCGGGTCGGCCAGTGAAGGAAATAAAGAAACAGAAGGAGGGGCGAAGAGGCAAAAAAGCCGTGTCTAAACCCCATCTGACGATCATCTCTAGCCTTTTATTTTGGATGACTACGGTGACTTCACATCGTAGCTCTTCATATCCTAGCTAGCGTTCCCAAGTCAAGGCTAGATTGGATCTCGCTCAGGCCTGACGTTCTCCTACCTCATCTTACCCACTCGGCTCCCTTTGTTCTCCAACGACCTCCCATATTTATCCTGTCTGGAGCATCACCGTTATCCGTGACAGATCCAATCAACACCTTTTGATCTAGAAACACCCGGAATGGCAGGTATGGCAGCCTCCCTTCTCCGGTCTATCTCTGCTATCGTTGCCCCCCGCCCTCTGCCAGCACGCTCCCTGTCCGACCGCGATCCTTGGATACTAGTGATCAGATAGGCTAACGAAGCCTCCCTCAACCCCCTCTCAGACGCCCGGAACCAAAGTGCAGCAAGCAATATTACCAGCAGCCCAACGGCTCGGCAGCCGTCCTCCGCAGGGCTGACCGGCAGCACGCCAACAGTTACGAGTCCCGTCTCACCGTCGATACGCGAAGACCGGCGCAATAGTGACGAGTGGGGTAAATCGCCCCCCCTTCCCTAATCCATATCCCATCTGTTTAACTTGAATCCGACGGTTTCGCCTTCCTCCCTGCTATGTTTCACTCCTTCGTCCCCCTTCCCCATTCACTGGTCAAGTTCAACCCAACCTTCCAGCCGCAGCATGAGCTCAAGGAAACCAAAAAAAGATTGAATCGCGACGCTGACCGAGCAATTTTTTCGTCTTAAATAGACGCCTCCAAGGTGCCTCCCAGTCGCTTCCAGAAGCGCAAGGGGTCCATCTATGCCGTGCCCGGCTCGCGCGACGGCCACGTCGACGGCAACTATGCGGCCAAGTTCCACCAGATGCATGCCGAAAAGGGCTATGATAAGAAGTGATATGTCGGATTGATGACAGGGGCTGAGTGGCGGGTGGCATGTTATGTATGCTCGTAGTCGATTTTGGGAAGACGAATGGAATAGGGGGCTTGGTATCACATATGGGATGAGGTGGGAATTGAACAAGGGAGGAAAAGAGGGAGAGAGGAAGAAAGAGAGACGTTTAGCTGGGGCAGAAATATTATTAAGTATATGGAGTATGGTAGGTACGGAGTCCAAAAGAGAGTGAATACTTTCGTACCAAGCCAAAGGAGGAAGGACTGAGTTTGGCATAGTAATAATAGGAAAGGGGAAAGGGTTCTTCGTTTGTTTGCCTGATAGGCTTTAAAGTCAAGAGCCAGCATGTGGATGCCCCTTTATCCTACTCTTCGCGTGCCCCCGATGTCCGTAGGAATAATTCTGTTTTGGTCCCACCTCTTCCTATAGAAAAAGAAAAAGCAAGAAGAATACGGGCGCCCCTGCTACGTACAGATAATTATCATAGTCATTCATCCATGTCGTCAAGATCGATGGCATCGGGATTGGATACTTCGACCGGTTGGCTGGGGACGTTGCCCTTGAGCCCTTCCGAGGCAGCGACAAAGCCCGCCGGAGCGCGAGCCTGCCTCTCGAGCTGCTCCATAGCGTCGGCAACCTCTGGGTCAACTCCGTCGCCGGCGCCGGCGCCATTTTCCTGCCTCTGCTGTTGGCTTCGAGCCAGAGCTTGCGAGGCGATGAAGTTGACGTCTGTATTGTACTGCGCCTGGACGCTCCGCTTGATGCGGAGCATCTCCTTGAAGGTGTCCTCGTTGCCGTGCTGCACCTCAAACTGCTCCCACTTTGACCAGAAGCCAGGGTTTGTCCTGGGATCGCAAAACTGCGAGGCATGTCCGTAGATGGCCCGGGCTCGGTCGATCTCGCCCAGTCTCTTTTCCATGTCGGCAAACTTGAGACACATGTCGCGGGCCTCGTTGTCCGGCAGCGCTGCGATGGCGCGTTCGTAAATGGGACGCGTCGACGGCAAGCCAAAGTTGGAAGCCGATTTAGTAATGTAAAAGTTGAACATGTCTGCCCGGTCCTCGTCGGACACGGCACGGGTGGCGCGCTCGTAGATGCGCATAGCGTGGCGGGCCAGACCGCGCTCCTCCTCGAGGTTGCCGTACATGAGGTATATGACCTTGGCGAATTTTGGCGGGCAGTGCTCGACTGCCTGCTCAAACAAATCCCTGAGCCGCTCGATGCTGATCTTGCGATCAACCGCCTTGGTGAGATAGAGATTCCACAACTCAAAGGCAACCGGGTAGCTGAAGAGATCGAGGCCACGCTCGTATATCTTGAACGACTCCTCAAAGTACTTGTGTTCCTCGAGGAGGTTGGCGTAGTTCACCACGGTCTGGGGGGTCGCAATCCGGAGTTCGAATATCCTTTCGTAGACTTTTCTTGTCTCCTCGAGGGAGCTCACACTCTCGACAAGGTCGACGTAAAAGCTCCACAGTTTCCAGCTCTTGTGGACGCGTTGTTGTGGCGACAGCGTCTCGTCAAAGTAGTCTACTGTCGACCTCTTGGGCGCCTGCACGGCTTTGGCCATGATTTTGACGGCTTCGTCGAAATTCTCATTCCGCAGTTCCATCTCGGCCCACTCTATCCACATGTCGGCAAGCTCTGCCACCGACTTGAACGGGACCTTGACTGCCTTCTCCATGATGATTCGGGCGTTCCGCAGATCGCCCCCGTTCTCGTAGAATTTTGCGTAATTGGCCCAGAGCTGGTGGAATGCGCCAACGGCCTTCTTCGGCTGGATGGCGGCGATGGCATCGGTATATGTCTGTACCACCTCCTGTTTGTTGTCTCCCCACAACGCGACCCTCTTCTCCCACTCGGTAACGTTGTTCGGATTTTGTCGAAGCAGGACGTCGTTCAGGAGGAAGGGACGGCGGTCCATCAGGTGCTCGAAGCGCATCATGCGGATGTCGAGGTCAAAGTCGGCCACTTCGTCTACCACACCCTTCTCGGCCCGTGTCGACGCAACTTCCATCAGGGCCCCAATGATGGACTCTTCGAACTCAGCGTAAGAGTCAAACACGAGGGTAAAGTCTCGGACAGTCATGACTGTCGTGATGCCCTCCTCGAAAACGTCTCTCGCCCGCTCGAAGCTGCCTCGCCGGATCCAGTAGGTCGCTAGGCCGCACCATAGCTTTCCTCTTTGGTCGCTAAAACGCTCAATCCCGCTCCGGATGATGCGCTCCACATCGATGCCGGTCTCATGACCCGTCTCGATGTTGGCTGCATGCTCGACCAACAGATCGACCATCTCGCTCCACAGTTCGTAGTGGCCCTTGGAGTTCTTGCTCTGGAAGCGCGGGTTATTCAGGATTTCGATGTACTTGTGCACGGCCTCGGCATATAGCCCTGTTTGGACCAAGAGCTCGATGAAGTCCTCAGCGTCCTCGGGGTGGACCTGCATGTACCGCCGCCAGATCTTGACGGCCGTCATTCCCTCTGCCGAGTTGGCGAAAGGCCGGTACAGCGCCCATATCCTGTTGTGCTGGGTAATCGGAAGCGCTCGGAGTGCACGGTCGAACGTGTGTCGCGTGAGAGTCACGAGGGGCTGCTGCATCAGGAACTTGAGGTACATCTCCCATATCCGCGGCATCTTGTTTAGGAGGATCAATGCGCGCTCAAACAACGCATTCACCTTCTGGTACTCGGCAGCAAAGATGGCGGCGTTGAGCTTGGCGATGTGCTTCATCCTGAACCGGAGGTACTGTCGCGGGATTAGACACACAATGACGCCTGGATCGCCAAAGGGGAAAGACCTACCATCTTCCACAGCTTGTACGACCGCGGCAGTTGAATGCATGCCCTCTCCATGACGAACGCCTGTTCTCGTACCGTTCCATGCTGAAGCTTGTACTCGATGTAGGCCAGCCATGGTTTCGTGCTTCCGGGGTTGCGTTGGACATCCTGTTCGTAGGGGAAATCATCTTCGGACTAAGCAAAGGGTATTAGCGGCCCATATCCCAGCTAGGCTTAAGGTTCTAGGGTAGACATACAACCAGGGCCAAGTCGGGCTGGCGCCCAGACGCCGTCGACGGGTTCGAAGCCATGCCGACAACGCGGTGGCTGCCGCGCAGCCGGGAAATCGACGGGCACCTTCAGCGGCAGAGCCGGAGGGGAGGGGAGAACAAAGGACAGTCACACGTCGCGTTGCCACGACATCACCACAGGGGGTCCTCGGGGTGGATTGCGCGCAAGCTTGTTCGGCTGCCGAGCTGCGTTTTTCGGTGCCTGGTAATCAGGCGCGCTCGGTAACCAAAGTTAAGACGCTCGGATCAATCCGTGATCAGACGGCACCCCTCACCCTAGCAGCCTTAGTGGGGCGTAACCACGACTGTGTATAAAACAGCCTCTTTTGCTCTCGCTGAATGCTGCACGGGTATCGTCAACCTGGTTCACGAAACTCCCAAAATATCCCACCGCACGCTGCCCCTTCAGCTGTCCCGGCAATAGGATAGATGGCTCAAGACTGCCCATTAAGAAAGAGAGTGTCTATTTGGACGGCAGTGACTGTCTCGCTGTACCGTAGCCCCACCCACTACCAATATATATCCCTTATCCCTCACACGACCCCAACTCAACGGATGCAATAGTGGACACAAAAGTGGATAAGAGACGCCCATTTCAATGCCAGAAAGCCCCTCAAATGCTGCAATTGCAATTGACGCAGTTTAAGTGCTCGACTCGTTCGGATTCAACGATATCTAACAACGCTAGCTTTCTGGGCTAAATAAAGCGTAAGTTTCGTACGGTTTGAAGGCCCAGTCGCAAATCTGACTAAGCGCCGTCCGCCTTCCTGCCCTTTTCCACGCCCCCGTTGTGCGCCCTGTAACGCCGCTTGACTGGCGATATCATCGTTTTTTGTTTCCTGGGCGCTTCGGCCTTGCCTACAGTACCTCTGTGATAGTGATGGAAACGAAAAAAAAAAAAAAAAAAAAAAAAAAAGGGCGGTGTGGGCGGCAGTATTAGATGGGTGGGGCTACGGTACAGTGAGACAATCACTACGGACGCTCACTTAAAATATAATTAACAATTACCTCCATACATGCGGTTCTTCTTGCGCTCGCAACATCATCTAAAACACATGGACTTCCTTGGACCGAAAATGGCCCCTCATCGATAACCGGCGGGAAGTTCCGTGAACTGTTGTTCCGCGGGCAGTTCCTGCTCCCGCTGTACATGTGCAAGTTCATATGGACCCTGTTGCACTGGAGGTTTCCACACGGCTGTTAGCTCGGACGCGTCGGTATAAGTCGGCGTGTTGTTGAACGAGGGTGACATTGTCGGCGCCGCGCCATAGCCATAGCCGTTGACATCGCCGTTACTGCCGCCGTTGCCACCGCCATTGGCTGCCCGCCTCCGGGCGAGGAACCAGCCACCCACTACGGCGAGAGCTATGACGGCGATACCCCCGATGACGCCGCCAATGATTGCCCCTAGATTTGAAGAAGAAGTCGGCTCGTCGGCATCACCAGCCGGTACCTGTGTTTCGGGGCCACGCGTACTATCGCTGCTATCCGGGAGTGTGGACGAGACGGCTTCAGATGTTGAGGATGAGGAGGAGACAGTCGTGCTGGTTGACGAGGAAGTCGTGTGGGGCGCGACGCCGATGGTCGTGATGGCGGACGGGGTCCCTGTAGGCGGTCAGGCTCTGTGTCTGAATCGGAGAGAGCCAGTGCTATCGCGGCGCACGTACCTGGGAAGAACAATACGTTCCTCCTCTCCTCACAAATCCCAGTCTCCTCCACGGTGCGAGTATTGATGCAAAAATATAGATCCTCGGTCGTGTTCCCGCACTTGAAAATACCGTTCCCGCCGTCCAAGAAGTCAACGTCCTCTTCAATGCAGAACAGCGGACAACTGGAACTCCGCCATTCCCTGTCAGTACAGGCCCCCCGCACAAACTCAGAGGCATCGGGCGCCTGCAGCTCTTCCCCAGTGGCCTGGCAAATACCGTTCGAGAGACACGCATATCCCTGGCCACAGCACGTCGCGTGTGGAGTGTCGTCCCGGCACGGAATGTCGTTTGGGGCTATACGGCCGCTAGGGTAATAACATGCAGCTTCGGCCCCGGGCCAACCCGGGAAGGCCGCGAGGAGGAAGGCAAGCGTCCCGAGGCCAAAGGCATGGACCATGGTGTCGCGAGCAGCCGTGTAGTCCTCAAAGCAATGAACAGCGCAAGACTCGGGAGGCACAACAAATTTTGCTCTCTCTGCTTACACCCTGCATACCTATAAGCAGAGACCCATCGCAACCTAACCCCGGTAAGGCCATCATTTACCCGACCAGGGAGCGCCACGGCGCATTGAACGGCGCTGCAGATTGCGGTAGGCCCCTTGTTGGTGCTGTATAAGCGCTAAAGTTAGGCAACGGTAATGTTTCATTAGCCCCATCGCCCAATGGAGGCACAGCAGCCAAGACGCTGCGGCTGACATCTCCCTCCGCTCTTTGTTACTTTTCACGACATTCGGTCGCCTCATACCTTGCATGTCTTTCCCTTTGTCGGCGGTTTATGCATCTTTTGTGAGCCTAGGGCACACCCTTACACGCTAGATAGACCGGGATAGCCTGATTGGCTCCTCCTGCTAGCGCGGAGCACTACCCTCAACGACCTCGCTGCCACCGCAAGGCTGGCAGGGCTATTCGTCAGTCAAGATACTCAAACTTCACCTGAGCTTTCAGCATGTCCTTCGCCCGGAGACGAGGTCCGCTCGCGTTGATCCCCGGCGCCGCGATCCTGGTGTTCTTGGTCTACCTATACCTATGGCAAAGCGGAAGTCATGTTGTGGTGACGACGCCGAGGCCTGCAGATGGTTTGCATCATCAAGGGGTAGAGGACTCCTTCTGGGCTAAGGTTCCTGTTCATTACCCGCCCCCTTCCATTCGGCCGCTGCCCACTAAGACTCCCATTCGGTATCCCCCGGTGCAAGCGACTACGTTTCCCGCCGAACGGAGGGATGCGCGCGCTCGAAGCAGCGAGCGCCAGCAGGCCGTCAAACGCGTCTTTGCCAAGTGCTGGCGATCCTACAAGGAGCACGCTTGGGGCTCCGACGAGCTGGCTCCCGTGTCAGCCGGTCGCCGGAACCATTTCGGTGGTTGGGCCGCCACGTTGGTCGACTCGCTCGATACGCTATGGATCATGGACATGAAGGCGGAATTTAACGAGGCCGTCGCTGCAACCGAGGCTATCAATTTCACACATACCGATCTGGGTGAGGTCAACGTCTTCGAGACAAATATTCGCTACCTCGGCGGCTTCCTTTCGGCCTTTGACCTCAGCGGCGATGCACGACTGCTGCGTAAGGCTGTTGAGGTTGGCGATATGCTGTACAAGGCCTTTGATACGCCAAATCGCATGCCCATCACGCGGTGGAACTTCCATGCTGCGGCCAGAGGCGAGAAGCAGGTTGCGCCCAGCGGCTTGGCTGTCGCCGAGATCGGCACCCTGTCGATGGAGTTCACACGTTTGTCCATGTTGACGGGCGACGCAAAGTGGTTTGACGCTGTGCAGCGCGTTACCGACGAGATGGCCGCTCAACAAGACTCGACCGCGCTCCCTGGCCTCTGGCCGTTGATGGTGAATGGGGAGAAGAAGATCTTCAACTCGGGCTCGCTGTATAGCCTGGGCGCAATGGCCGACTCGGCATACGAGTATCTGCCCAAGATGGCCGCCATGATGGGCGGTCAGCTGCCAATCTACCAGGCCATGTATGAGAAGGCCATGGACACGGCAATCAAGCACAACCTGTTCCGCCCACTGACCCCGACAAATGAGGACATCCTTATCGCAGGGCAGGTTCATGCCAACGACGACGGCATCGAGCTCAAGCCGGAGGGCCAGCATCTTGTCTGCTTCTTGGGTGGGTTGATGGCACTTGGCGGAAGGCTGTTCGAACGCCAGAAGGACATGGATGCCGCCAAGAGGCTTGTGGACGGTTGTGTATGGACGTACAAGGCGCTACCGCATGGGATCATGCCCGAGGTTTTCCTCATGGCCCCATGCCAGCCGAATGAGAGTTGCCAGTGGAGCGAGGAGGCTTGGGAACAAGCAGTCCTCCGAACAGCTAAAGCGGGAAAGAAAGGGGCAGAAGCCGACGTCCAAGCCAGCGCCATCATCGAAAAAGGGCGACTACCGAAGGGATTCACCGCTATCCCCGACCGGGGGTTCAAATTGCGACCGGAAGCTATCGAAAGTGTCTTTGTGCTGTACCGTGTTACTGGCCGGGAAGATCTCTTGGAGTCGGCATGGGAAATGTTTACGGCCATCGACAAGACTACAAGCACCAAACTGGCCAATTCGGCGGTCCGCGACGTTACAACCAAGGAGAAGCCGGAGGCGGTTGACTCGATGGAGTCGTTCTGGATGGGCGAGACGCTGAAGTACTTCTATCTCATCTTTAGCGACCCGGGCCTGATCAGCCTGGATGAGTTTGTCTTCAATACGGAAGCCCATCCTTTCCGGCGGCTGTTGAAGTAAATCACCGGTTAACATTATGTTGTATGATAGAGGTCTACAGCTGGTTTCCTGAGCAAGGGAATCAGCGCTTGGGGTCAAAGGGAGAACAGGATGGGTAACGGCATTCTCGGTTCGTATAGAAGGTATACGTTTCTCACGGTTTATATATGGTAGGGTGACCAGGACTAGTCTACAGTAATGGCGATCTGTTTGA
The DNA here is from genome assembly GCA_022530565.1 of Madurella mycetomatis. Lineage (NCBI taxonomy): Eukaryota > Fungi > Ascomycota > Sordariomycetes > Sordariales > Madurella > Madurella mycetomatis. Next base: position 3,049,439 of record JAJTVB010000003.1, on the reverse strand, counting down.
TGTCCCCTTGGGAATAGTCTGAAAAACAAATTGGTAGAGTACTGTACTGTATTGTACTGCACAGCCTTTAGGTGGGGCACCAAGTTCAGTGGCGGTCTTGACCCCATAAGGTATCCCATATGCACGGGCCAGGTTGGCGCTGCGGTTGCTGGTGGGGCTGGCCACTAAAAGCGGCGGTTCAGATGGTTCCCTGCGCCATTCAGCAGTTGGTTACATGCTGAGCGATCCATCACTCCATCAGCCGCGAAGCTCCCAAGCTTCCACCACCACAAAGCCGTCGTTGCTGACTCCATGAGCGCCAGAATTCAGCACCCATAGCTATTCAATATTATATTTTAAATTTTCTTTCGTTATTTTCCCACTTTCTTGCGCCAAGTTGCAGCTATGTCTGGCGCAGGAGTAGGCACCCCCAACTTGAACAACCCCGCCGCATAGCACCGCTGACTCGATGATATCGCCAAATTAGGACCGCGAGGCCGTCTTTCCCACGCGGCAGTCCTTGGGCGTAATGAAAGCCAAGCTCAAGGGCGCCGAGACAGGTCACAGTTTGCTAAAAAGAAAAAGTGAAGCTCTAACTAAGTACTGCTCCCTCGCTTCCTCCCTCAAACCCCCTCACTGTTGGAAACAACACCATCAACTAACACCGAATTCTTCCTAGGCGCTTTCGAGGTAACGCATAACCCCAAACCATACCCGCCACCGCAAAACCACTTCGAACCAACCACGCTCCTAACACCGTCTCTCCATTTCCCCCCCTCTCCAGAAATCACCCGCCGCATCGACGAAGCCAAGCGCAAGATGGGTCGGGTCATGCAGATCGCGTCGCTCTCGCTCGCCGAGGTGACGTATGCGGTGGGGGGGAACATTGGGTACCAGATCCAGGAGTCGGCCAAGTCGGCGCGCTTCCGCATCCGCGCCAAGCAGGAGAACGTGTCGGGCGTGCTGCTCCCGGCCTTCGAGAGCTACCTCACCGAGGGCAACAACGACTTCGCCATGACGGGCCTCGGCAAGGGCGGGCAGCAAGTGCAGCGGTGCCGCGAGACGTACGCCCGCGCCGTTGAGGCCCTCGTCGAGCTGGCCAGCCTGCAGACGGCGTTTGTCATCCTGGACGAGGTCATCAAGGTTGTTAATCGGAGAGGTGAGTGGTGGTTCCGGTTCCGGTTCTGAGGGTAATGTTAAGGCCTTTGTTCTGTGCTAACACGGGCGTAGTTAATGCCATGTGAGTGGGGTTGTTCTTGTGACAATGACGAAGGACGGCGTCTCTAACGGCAGGTAGCGAGCATGTCATCATTCCGCGGACGGAGAATACCATCAAGTGTAAGGGGAGAGGATGTTCTTTCACTTTCTGAACTGCGCGTTGCTGACATCGATACAGATATCAACTCGGAGCTCGACGAGCTAGACCGAGAGGAGTTCTACAGACTCAAGAAGGTATAGTGCCATCACTGTCATCACCCTGTTTTCAAAGAGCGCAACGCTCACTCTATGCAGGTTGCGAACAAGAAGCAACGGGACACTGCCGCCCTGGATGCCGAGCTGAAGAAGAGGAGGGAGGGTCTTCAGACGGAGGGCCAGGAGAACCAAACGCCAGAGGCAGAAGAATCCGGGCCCGCGGATCTTATAGCAGCCGAGGAGGACCAGGATGTGATCTTCTGAGGTTTGGCAAGATCTCACTATGGACCGGCTATCATACTGGCTGTAGTATAGAATTGTTGATCGATACTTGTCGGTTCATACGCATCGGCGCAATGAGGGAGTTGTTTGGCTTGCTTTATACCATTGGGTATCTTGATTTCCCCCAGGCCATTGATCTGCACCAAAGCACAACCATATCATACAGAAGTGACCGTCTTGCAGAACTGACTTTCAGAGCCCCACTTCGGCATATGTTCCAGCAAAGACTCACTTTAAAAGATTATTTGCGTCCATAGCCACTCTACTGCCGCTGGTAGGTGACTTTCATAATCTTCTCACCGTTCTTGAGGGCCATTCCGGCTGTATTCTCCTTGGCGGTAATGGCGCCTGCCTCGGCTTCGTACTCGACGAATGCGATACCGCTGCGGCCGGGCACCATACGGACTTCGCGGAAGCCTTCGAAACGGCCAAATATGGCAGTGAGTGCATCCTTGTCGAAGTCGTCGGGCAGGTTCTGAACGAACAGAATCCGGTTGGGGGGCAGATACTCGTCGGGGACGACAGCAGCAGGGCCAGCTCCGGTAGCTTTGAGGCCGGCACCGCGGGCATTCTTGGCAGGACGGGCCCCGACTTCTGCGGCTGTTCCTGGCATGGGCCGCTTGAGGCGCTTCTGTTCCTCGGCGGACTCGAGGGCCTTCTTTTTGTCTGTTGTAGTTGATCGAGCGTTAGCTTTCCGCGCCGGCCGTACCAACTCGAGGACTGAGCGGGCATACCCTTCTCGGCCATGCGTCGGCGCTTGTGTGCATCAAACTCCTCCTCATTGCCGCTCAGAATCACGGTAGCATCGCTCCGAGTGCGCGCTAGCGCAACCTGCATCGGCTTTTCGAACAACTCGAAGCCCTGCACCTCGTCGATAGCAGCTAACGCCGACTCGGGGTTGTCAAACACGACGAAGGCCTGGCCCTTGGCCTTGAGGTTCGTCTTCGCCACAATGTCAATCACGTTTCCATATTCGGAAAAGATGGTGCGCAGTGCCTGCTTGAGGGGCTCCGGCTTGACACGCTCCTCGAGGTTGCGCACATAGACCCTGCGAATCGTAGATTAGTCCGCCTGCGCATCTAAAATGGGGGGCGCCTTGTATGTGTCGGAGTGCAATGACACATACGTAGCGATGGGTTGTTGCGACGAGGCCATTTTGATTTGTGCGGCAATGCCGTTGCAGATTTTGGCGGTTCGCGAAGTAAACTTGGCACCTGTTCCTGTTGAGCGTCCTTCCGGGAAACGCAGTCGACCTGGTGTTGAGCGCAAGGGAGTGGATTAGCTTAGGTAACACCAGCATTAGCGGTGCCAAGCCATACCGACGCCCCGGTCCCACTCTCTGTGGGCTGAACGGCTGACACATTGGGCTCCAACGGCCCGCTGCAACCTCTCTTGTTATCATGGATACAGTAGCCCCACCACCAGCGCTAGCTATGTATTCCCACCACCAAGGATAGGGCGACGCGGCGCAAGCGGCGCGACGTAGTTACCGAGCTCCCGACCGAACCGCCAACTCTTCCTGAACTCGTATGAAAATGTACGACTAGATTGGGGGTGCGCGCGCACATGCAACACGGCGACCGTGTGATAATACGCCTTTTTTTACCTTTCATTGCCACCGTCACTGGCCCTTTCTTCCCGCCGTCGCCCGCTTCTCGTTCCGGCTGAGTTCCTCGGGCCAAACAGCCATGGAAGAAGCCTCGATCCCGGAAGCTGTCGCGGCATCGGCCGTGTCCCGGGCTTTCCATAATGCAAGTGCCTGGCATAACTTTACCATGTGGACGGCCCAGCATCTTGGTCTGGCTATGAACATGTCTAGGTTGGCGCCGTCGTTGGAAGATCTGGTGTGGGCGGGTCCTAGGATGGTCATGAAACTGGGCAAGCTGGGTTCTTTCATTTCATTTCCCGATGCCATTGACGGGTTCGGACAACGAGTCATACCCGATCCTACCGAGACAGACATCTTCTCATCGTCTACTATGCTGGTAGGCAACCTCGAAGCCTTCACCGAGTCAACATCACCCGCATCTACTACCTCGATGGCAGCCGCCGCTGCCACCCAAGATCCGAATGCCTTTGTCTCGCGGTTCTCGATGGAGGGAGCAAAGGGAATAGGGAGCGTCTTTAGCTACGCGACAAGCAAATGGGCGCTATGCTGTATCGCCATGGCAGTGATCTTCAACCGTACCCACATCTTCGCCGCCACCCGTAGGAGACTCCGGCTGCGATGGCCTGTTCGCCTGCTGCTTCGAATCGCCCCCATCGTGCTCCTCCTTTGGCAAGCCCGGAGGCTGCTGCAGTCGATGCAATGCCAAACCTCCCCCGACTTCGCCGAGTTGCGTTGGGGTAACGCAAGCAAGAGCTCAGATCTGATGTTCTCGCAGGCGAATGGTTTCCTTCATGGTTTGAGCTCGTCCTTGCTTCTTGGAGCTACCGACGAAGACTCTTGCCTCTCAATAAAAATGGTGCCTTGGGACAACCGAGAGCAGCCAGAGCTGGTCGGGTCGCTGTCTCGGCTCTGGCCTCTTTTCGGGACATTTTGTCTGAGCCAGTTTATCGAGGTGCTCTCGTGCGCCGTACAAGGTCGGCCGGTGGCTGCCGAGACGGGCATGACGCTGTTCGAACACTCTCTGGCATTTGCCGAAGCTGATGCAGCCATCAGCAACCAGTTAGGTGGGGGTCTATTCACTAACGGAAACGCCACGTCGCAGGCTGCACTAGGTCCGAAGATTGCTGTCACTAGATCGATGATCATGAAGAGGGTCAACACGCCGCCCGAGGTCTTACTTGTGGCATTCCTCTCTTCCATGAGCCACATCACCAGCCATATACTCGGGCTCTTCAACCTGCAATCCAAATTCCGCCTTGTCAGCACCGGGTTTTGGGGGCTTTGCTTTATGGCAAGCATTGTCTGGAGCGCGTTTACCTTCTCGGTTGATGACGCCTCGACCCAAGGCTTGCTGAGATTTCCGACCGTCTGCATCGTTGGCTTCATTCCGCACATTCTAATCCTGGCAGGCATCTATGCCTGCGGTGTTGTCTATGCCATGGCCCTCACCCTTTCGGCCCTCGCAGTCCCTGAGCAGGGCAGCGATACCGAACGGCTGACCTTCAAGCAGCGCTTTATCCGTGCCCACGCCAACATGCAGGCGAATGTGTCGCTATCTGACATCCGTATTCGAATGGACATGGACTTCTACACCGCGCTGCTACGAGCCGGCTTCGGTGCGATAACCATGGCCAGCGAGGCGGTTTACTTGAACGAGGACCGCCGGGTGAACCTGAAGCGATACACCTGGCTAGAGGACGAGCGGTTCCGCGAGATGGAGGAGCTGAGAATGCAGTGGATCGGCGGCGGCATACCGGGGTCTCGATTCGACTCTATCGGGACCATTGGACTCCTGCCGGTCAAAGACGGACAGGCCAGTGCCACCAGCGGCTATGCAAGAGAGAGAGCAGCACAGCAGATCCCCAAGAACAGCGTATCCGGCAGGCGAGTCCGGGACGGCGTAGGCGCGGTTGAAAGAAGCTCACGGTGGCTTATGGCCGTCGAATATGTGCTGCATATCGGCCGGCTTCTGCTCGTTACCTGGGCCCTGTGCACCGTCAAGATTATCTCCTACCTCGGTGTGCGAACCCCTCCTCGGTGGCTCCAGGGTCTCTCCCAAAGACCTAAATCCGAAGCTCCAGAGACCAAAAAGCCCGGGCGTGCGGACCGCGGGCTGAATGTGGACGTCTTGTCCCCTGGCGAAGGGAAGATGTTCTTTGCCATTCCACGGACCGACCGCGTTGATGTGGAGGCCGAGCTTCGCAAGCGGATGGAGCGCAATAATACCGTCGACAACCTGGGGCCAGCCATCCCCCGTGTCGACGAGGGAGAAGTTGACTCGAAGCTCTACAGCTACTTTCTTAGGGGCGGCTGGTGGGGAAACAGCGACTCAAGCGGTGACTACGCTCCGCCTACCAGCTACAAGACTGATGCCGACGCCGGCGTGGACGACGATCCCGACTTCGACACCACTAGCGTCATCTCGACAACCGAGACCGACCTCAACAGCGAGCTCGACTGGGAATCCGACAAGGAAACTGAAGATAATGACGGCCAACGCACCCCAACCCAGCGCAGCCCCTCCCCGGCACCTCTCTCCTTCGCATCCGCGGTAGCTTCAGCCCGCGCCTCCCGAGAACGGGAATCCACCCCCGTCTTCGACAGTCCCATAGCAGCCGCTGACCTCGCCCGCCTCCTCCACCCACAGAGCCCCGAGGACCGCGACGAAGCCCGTGCGCTGGCCGCACACCTCACCAGTGACGGGATCATGACCCGGTCCCGGTTCCGACAGCAGCTCCAACGCCAACGAGCACAGGTCCTGTTGAGCGGGAACCACCACGGCGCCCACCACCACCTCGGTCAGACCCCCGTCCCCGCAGAGAAATTGACCCCCGACGAGGAGGCACGCGTGCTCGAGCAGTTGCTTCTGTCCCGCCGTGCGGCTGCGAACGCCGCCAAGTCGTCTGGCGTGTCTTCCGCCGCCGCTGCCGCCGCCACCACCCAGCCGTCGTCGTCGTCCGGACCGGGAAGCTGGGCGACGGGCGCTGCGGGCCTCGGGCCCGACGGCCCCCAGTGTGTGGTCTGTCAATGCGCGCCCAGGACCATCATCGTCTGGCCTTGCAGGTGCCTCAGCCTGTGCGACGACTGCAGGGTGTCGCTGGCCATGAACAACTTTGACAAGTGCGTGTGCTGTCGGAGGGAGGTGATCAGTTTCAGTCGAATTTACGTTCCCTGATGTGATCGAGGGGCGTAATGTGTTGGGTTGGGTCTGGGGAATGGAATTCCATTGTCGTTGTTAGCATAGCTTGGGAGGCTCGGGGGTATAAAGCGAGGCATTAGCAACGGCGGACGCGTTATCGTTGCGGGCTTTGTCTTTCCTAGATGGAATACTTATCTTTTACTTTCTTTTTGTTTTTTTATTAACAAGTTTGAAGGGACGGCGTTGGTAATGAGGTCTATATTTATTTGAGGGGCAGACAGGCAACAGTGTTGATTGTTGCCTGATACGAAGCAGGGGCGCCTAGTTGGAAGACAGTGGCATATCACATCGAGGCTAGTAGAAACGAGCGGGCATCGAGGGCTGTTCTTGAACTTCAACACCACGAAATAATCGAGGAAGTGGTTCACTCGGTGTTCATTTTGCTTGCAAGCGCGGATAGACATGGCAGTGAACAAAGTCAAAGGGGTATCTCTGGATTACTGGATCTGCTCTGTTGCCCGGCACCTTTTGCATCCTGCGTTCTCACATACCTGCCCACTCGATGCAGAATACTCGTACCTCGCCTCCCCCTTCAGCATTGTCGGGCCCTTCGGGGTCGACCGGCTTCTCGGCGCCGAAAAGAAAACTCTTCTTGACGGCCGTGCCAAGCCGGCCGCTGGTGACCAGATCGAGCATCGGTATCTCCTCGTCCCATCCATAGCTGTTGGCCAGGTAGTGAGCATGGTACCGGAACGGGTCCCCCGGGTAGACGCTATAGTCACCCCCGAACCGCAACCCGGGTGTCGTGTAGTAGCCCCTGGAATTCAGATACCCATATAGTGGATACGAGGACGGCGCGTCTATCGCGGCGCTGCCGGTACTCGGCGACGCCAAAAGGTCACAGCTTGTTGTGGGGGTGATTGCGGGTAGGAAGGTTTCTCTAGCTGCTGCCGGGGTGGCGGCAGCGGGTTTAGGCGGCGGCGCATCGAAGAGCGACTCGCCCTCGCCTTCTGCAACTGCTGCTATGGCCGAAGCGCTTTCTGCAGCGGGTTTTGCCTTGGCCTTGCGCTTGCTCTGATGTTTGGCCTGTGCCTTTGCTCTTTCTTCTTCAAAGGCTAGCTGTGCGCTTTTGCGCTGCTTCTTGAGGGACTGGAGGTAGGCCTTGCGGGTGGCCTCATCCATGGCTGCCAGCTGGGAGAGATGCTCTGGCAGTTCGTCGGCGATGTAGCCGGCCTTCTTGTCAACCAGTAGCCTGGCCTCCTCGGCATGCAGCTCGACCGGCAAGCCTAAGAAGAGGTTCTGCGTCGGGTTCTGAGGCATTGTACCCGTCAGGACGGCGCAGATACCGTGATGGCGCCGGATGTGCATGACATCTTCAATGTCGAAGAGGAGGTACCGACCCGCGATGCGCGAGATCCGGACCCGTCTTTCCGGCACTGTGGCGGCCATCTTCCTGAGGGATCAGTTCAAGAACTGGAGAGTCGGTTAGAAGCGGTCCAGAAGCGGATAGCAAAAGTATTTCAAAAAGAACAGATGAGAATAGGAATCATAAGCCTTGGACACGTATGCGGTCATCACAGAAATTCAGTGGATTGACAGATTGGAATACGATCGTTATAATCATATCGTTCTCAGGGAGGTGCGAAATAGCGGAAGAAAAGCACTAACCTCATGTACTGTCGACGCTGCGTTAAGCGGCATCGACAAGAGAAACAGAAGGAAGGCTCTGGTCGAGGCTCTGGTGGAAGATTTATATGGCTGACGATTGAAAATTTTGGTCCAGTCCAGGAAAGGGAAACCCCACATCGGCGAAATGAGCTGTGGCTGGTCCGTGCTCCAGTACGGAGAGCAGTTTGTTTACTCGGTACCTTATCGACGAAATGTGAACAACGTGCACACCGACGTATCCAGATTTCTAGATAAGTTGTGTAACAGACATTTGGTTGGCAGCCCGGGTGGAGGCAGAACGGGACTTCCCGAACGCCCGAGCTTGGGATGCCTGACGGATCCTAGGTGAACACCGAGTCTTCAACCCCAGCACATCTCCCATTATTCACAACAATGTAGGGTATATGCCGAATCAAAAGTCGATGCCATCTTTGACTGTAGTGGCAGGCGACTTTTCCTCCCCTTCTCCTTCTAACGGAGGGAGACTGTAAGGCTTGATCGCCAGCCCCTTGGACGCGCTCAAGCTGAACGACAGAGTCTCGCGGAAGGAGCTGGTTGCTGCTCCGCCGCCCCCCCTCTCGTGGTAAATAGGTAGTGTATGGACGTTGAGAAGGCCTTGTGCCTGGTCACTCTTTTCGGACCCAGAAGTCGGAGGGGGCGCCCCAGGGGTGGCTGGCAGGGGTATCAGCTCAATGACGCCGTCGCTGAGGAGCTCCATCCACCTAACCAAACCGGAGCTTCGAGGGAAAAGGGACGTTGGGAGGGTGATTGCCATTGTCAGTTGGGAACTGTATTGGCGGAGCAGCGCTCGCAATGCGTGGAGGAACTGCAGGACTTCAGAAGGCTGGCTACATTGCGCAGGGTAGATAGTCGGCGAAAGTAGGCCGGGCACGACGATGCGGTGGATGTCGGTCGATGGCGAGCTTGCTAGCTTGGTGTGGAGGTGTCTAATAATGGCCATAAATGGCGATGTAGAGCTATCGTTCCTCTGATCGAACATTGACGGGTATGTGGCGGGTGTGGGATGCAGCGACCCTTTGCAGGAACTCGGAGATAGACGTCTTGTGAGATCGAAGGAGTGGCAGAACGTGCTCTGGCTGGCGTCTCCTCTTGTGGCTGCTCCCGGGATTGTAGTATTTCCCAGGGCTTCGTACCGCCAGGCGATTTTCATCTTCTCTTCTGGAGGTGGTGTGGGTTGGGTTGCCTTTGATTTGCTATCTGGCACCGCCAGGCCGGGGAGCTGGTGTCTCCACTCCGTAGGGAAGCCAACAAGGTGCACATGGTGTCCTTGGACGAGTCCCTCGGCGGCATAATATCGCAAAAGGACACCGGAAAAGTCCGTTGTGCCTTGTTCTTCGATCAACAGGCCGGTCCCTAAGGGGAGCCCACCGTGCCCCGCGAGCAGCTGGTCAAGCGATGACGTCCCTGTTGATGTAGTGGGCCGACCATCAAGAGGGGACGGCCTGATACCAGGCGCAAGCTGCTGCTTTCCCGCAGCTGTCTGAGTGACCGGCCGCCCCGGCCTTGCGGAGAGCACGGTATTTCTTTTCACGAATGACATGCCGGGTTAAGTGGCGGAAGCAACTCTGCGATGTTTTGGAGGGGTTGGAGGGGCACTCTGATAAGAGCTAAAAAGTTTATCAGCGCCCGTTGCCTGCCGGTACTGCATCCCGGCAGACCCTTGCATGCCCCACCAACTTTCCCCGAGGTGGACCGTCTCATTGAACGTTTCCGGAATTTTTTACGGTCAACTTCAGCATCGCCGTCTTCGTCCCGTTCGCAACCCACCGCCGTCGGTCACCTCGTCTCTAATAAAGCACTTGATTTCTCGTCGCTTTATCTCAGGGCCCTACCTCTCTCTCCGACCAAGCACGATCCGAAGGAAGCGGGAAAATGTCTGGCATCGCATCTGACGCGCAACTCTTCGAGGAGCACTTCCGCGTCGAGCGGCTCAGCGAGCCCAAATACGACCGCGTCGACCGCATCTACTGCAAGTCGGAGCCAGACAAGAGCATTGATATGAGCCTCGACGTAAACAAGGAGCTGTTCCCCTGCAAGGTAGACGACGAGTTGCACATTGCGCTGGCCACGTCGCTGCACTACGACGGCAGCAAGGACGACGAGCGGGGCTGGCGCGACGTGGCCAAGGCCGGGTCCAGCGACGCTACGCTGGCCGATATCTTTGACTACGTCTGCTACGGCAAGATTTACAAATTTGAGGATGCCGAGGATGGGCAGACCATGTGAGTTTTGCTGTGTTCCGGAGCCTTGTTTATGCGAGTGATTGAGTGTGCTGACCGTGTTTGTGAAATACAGCAAGGCTTATATCTCGTTTGGAGGGTTATTGATGTCGCTCGAGGGACCGTATAAAAAGCTCACTCCCCTGCGGGTGGATTACGTCTATCTCCTTGCCCGGAAACGGTGATGAACCTTGTTCACGGGCAATGCACCACAGTTTGAGTTTGGGACGAGAATCGCTTGATTGAAGATGTGAAGAGACAGCCACGGCAGATTGGATGTCTTCTTGCGCCTGCGAACTGTTTGCTAAAGGAGACCCGGGTAAGACGGTGAAATCAGGCGTCTAGGAAACGGTAACCAAACCGCTTGGAATGCTTATTGAATGCGGGAGGAAAGCAAAAGAGACCCCCAGGAAGACCTGACTTGTCTTGAGATGCCAACTGCCCTGACTCTTAAGACATAATTTCCTGCGGTGCGCGGTAATACCAGTGCGGGCCGGGGAAGGGGATGAAGCGGTGCGTCCTGGCACGCAGCTCTTCATAATACGGCTCGTTCTCACGGGTGTATATGCCGTGCCGGAGGAAGAAATCGAGCATTATCATGGCGCAATTTGGCTTCCATCGGCCCTGAGCTAGCTGCTCCTGTATCTCCTCCACTGTGTGTAGACTGAAGCTCTCGACCTCACCGTCCTTGGGCGAAGGGACGACGCTCCCGTCTGCAGGTAGTTCGAGGTCGTAAACCCATTGACACTCGGGGTAGATATACCCGGGCTCTCCGCCAGAGCGCTCGTCCGTAATATAGACGTACGTCACGGTACCCGTTTCTTTGGCGTGCTTGCGCATGATATCCTCGGGCAAGGACGCCTCCTCGTCAGCTTCGCGGACGACGCACTCGAAGGGGTCCTCATCGGTCATCAGCCCGCCAGCCACCGTGTTGTCGAGCATGCCCGGGAATGTCGACTTGTTGGCGGCGCGCTTGGGCACCCAGATTCTAAAGTCATAGCAGCTGCTGTCGTCGCGGCGGCGGATGAAAGCAGTCATATGCACACCGTAGCGGGCCGCCCCGAAGAGCCCCACGGCAGCGCGCTCCATGCTGAAGAGAAGCTCGCCTTTGCGTCCGTATACGGGCCAGAGCTCATTGCGCCAGCCTTTAAGAAGACGGAACATATGGTTTTGGCGCCAATATGCTACCAGCCGGGCAGCGAGCTTGGTACGGCCCTCTTCAGTCGCTGGTTGGCAGAAAAGTGCGACTGTTCTGGTCTTCGGGTTGATGTCCACAGGGCCCGCGATGCTGATGGGCGTGTTCCTCAGTGCCTCGACCACTGACAACGGCAAATAACCGATTGGAAATGCCCCTTCGTTATCTTCCCAGATGAATGTGTAGAGCCCACGCATCCACTCTTCATGGCCAGCAGGGTCAATTTCAGGATTCGGGAACCTTTATGGGTCGTATGAGCAATTGCCCCCATGCAAGATTATCCAGCAAGTGTATTGGGTACATGGGATCAACAAAGCAGGTGCTGCCGGCTCGGCATGCCCCAAGCAGACGCCAACTGTCACACAGCATGCCGGCAGGCAAGTCGATTTTGTGGGCTAAGGAGGGGCACACAGAAGGAGAAACTTACGCATCACAGTTCATCACCAAGTCGTGAGTGGTCAAACGAGACGCCGCCATGGTATTTTCTTTCCTGCGAAGTTAAAGCCTGCTGGTTAGACTCGAGCCTTTGGAGGTTCCCGAATTTGCTGCACGAGCGAGGTGCTGAGCGAATATCAGTCAGTGACATCCGGGAAAAAAGGGCGAGAAAGTGGATCGGCAGCTGCACCCTTGACAAACACCAGCGACCAACGCAGAAGAATAATCAGAGCTGGAACGCAGGTAACCGGGAAGAGTTAGGTCCGGCGTGCGGTACATATATAATTTTTTTTTAAAAAAAACCTGTGACATAGCGCTTATCTTCTCTCATTCTCCTGCTTCTAAGCTGCCGAGCAAATGAGAGTAAGCATCTGTCTCACCATGTCAAGGATCACTAGTGTACACGGGAAAAAAGGATGATGCCGTCAACCCATGGCTCACACCGTTATTGTGTAACAACACTACCTGGGATTTCTGCTGCTTTTCTGCTGCCTGTGCTAGGATGCCCAGGACATATGACTAGCCCCTCTTCGGGAGTACTCCCCACCACGGCCCGGGGCGGCGTTGCCCTTGCGTTTCCGTGGATCGCTCTAGAACTGAGCAGCAAGTTCCAGAATATGACCGATCAGGAACGGGGATCAAAGCAAACGAACGGTCGCTGCAGCGACCACAGGACCTGGAAAAAACTTGAAACAGCGCCGGGCGATCTTATCAGAAATATCACCTTGGTTCCCCGTCGTCCACTTCGATGAGAGCTGTTTGAGGTGCGCAAAACACTCGCCGAATCAGAGTCTGTCGTCAACTACACCCGCATTCACGTCGTCGGCGATCACTACCGGCACGAACCCGCACGCGGGAGAGGGATCGACTTCCCGCCTTTCTCGCTTCCAGAAGCGCTCGATAATCGTCCGTACCGGCCATCAGGATTGTTGGCATACCAAGAAATCAGTGCCTAACGCTGGCTTGGCCGTGACCGTTCCGAGCTTTATCACCTGCAAGTTACGCACCACCTGGCCCTGCTACGGGGCAACGTTGCAGTTGGCTATCAAAGTGAGAGGTAGCTCACGGGGGACGAGCTCCGTCAGCATCTCGTCATCGAGTTGGACCACACCGAGTGGCGTCGTTGTTTGGAGACCAAGACCCGCGCGCGGTTCATTCTATCGCTGGTCTCTCTAGTCCAGACCCCATATCGCGCCGGAGACGGCCACTTGCGGCAGCCTCGACATCACGCCACCGTCGAGGCGCGGGCAAACAACAATCCGAGGCAGCCAGCCAAGTGACCATCCGCTCACCGACAGCGCAATGTCTCAACAGCCCCTATTCGGCCTCGTTCCCGCCGGCCAACCCGTCATCGTAACCCCAACCGAGGCCCCCACCCCAACCTCATTCCTCTTCGCCATACCCCCCTCCCAACCCCAGACCAAACCCTTCTCCCACATCACCGTTTTCCTCCTTCCCGGCGTCGTCCTCCCCCAAGGCACCGCCGCAGCCATCTACCTAGTCACCCCACCCTCGGAGCTCAATCAGGCCCAGCCCAACTTCAAGTTCCTTGGGGGGATCGGCCCTGGCAAGGAGAGCGCCATCTTCAAGCTCGGCGGTACATCCGCCACGTCACATGACGGCAGTGCCCACAACGGCGGCGGCAGCAGTAATGTCGTCATTGGGATCTCGGTCGAGCCCGCCGAGTCGGTGGCGGCTAGGATAAGGGAGATTGGCAGTGGGAATACTGACAGCGGTGCGCTGGTGCCTCTCGGGGCGGGCAGGCAGCAACCGAACACGCTGGTGCTGGCGGAGAGGATCATCAAGAACGCGTTTAATTTCCTGGCTAGCTTTAGCGGCACGGCTGGACAGGTGCCGCTCAAGGCGTTTGAGGACTGGTGGAGGAAGTTTGAGAGTCGGGTGAGGAGCGACCCGGGGTTTTTAGAGAGAGATGAGTGAGCGAGGAAGGAAGCGACTGATTTGAAAAAGGCTATGGATCAGGGGGAAGTTTGGTTGGGTGTTTCAAATGAATACCAGATCCTTAGGGTATTACTTTGTCTACATCAGCGATTAATAATGAGAAACCAGCGAGGGACTCCTGACCAAGCGCGCATTTCATCAATTGGTATCTCTGAACATGACGCTATCGTAACAGCAGATGACTTCGTTCATCCAATGAATCCCACCAACGCTTGATCCCCAAAACCTCTCGAGCTTGACGAAGAATGGTCAAGCAACACCGGCTACAGCAGAGATGACAGCAGTTCCCCACCGACCCAAAGTCCGTTGACTCCTTGACCCGCTATGTTTGTCTTTCCCCAGCAAGAATAGGAGATAAACTAAAAGAGTTTTCGACCCCCCGCCTTAAACCTAACAACAGCCGCGAACAGAAGAACTAAGATAATAATAAAGGATGTATAACATAAACCGCTCTCTCGAGAAGTCGAAAAAACCTATGCCTCTTGCAAAGGCGACATCAAAGGACTCTTCAACCGCGTCGGGCTCCCGGCCCGGCTCCTCCGCCCCACGCCGCTCAGATGCGCCGGCAGCGCCAGCCTCTCCCGGCTCTCAGTCCGCACCACCAGCCCGCTCCTATCCAGCACCGTCGACGACGACACCGAGGAGGGAGACGCTAAATCGAACCGTGACAGGTCAAACCGGTGGTGATCGGTCCCACTGGGTGTTGCCAGGCCAGAAGACCGTCCAAGCCGTGACGAGCCGCCACCACCGCTGCCGCCGCCCTCGCTCGAGTAGTCCGAGTAATCGTACATGCCGCCATCATCCGACGAGGACGACGGGGAGTAGTCGATGTCGCCTAGCTCGAAGCGATCTAGTGCGCCGTCTTCCATAACCCGTTCGTAGGCAACGGACGGGCGGCCGAAGAGTTTGGATCTGAGGCCGGACAGGCCGCGGGGGCTGCTGCCGCTTCCCTTGCGCGGGCCGCTACCGGGCCGGCGGGACCGCCGGAAGAACGAGTTGACTCGCCCGTAGAGGCGCATACGCCTGTCGCGTTTGCGAAAGAAGTAAAGGAATAGGATGAGGAGGATGAGGAAGAGAAAGAAGCCGGTTGTGGAATGGGACTTGGCCTTGTCGAGGATGTCTTCGGCGTCGAGGTCCCAGTCGTCGTCGCTATCGCTTGTCTGGTTGCCGTGGTGATGGTTGATGGGCCTCCAGTTTGATCCTGCGAACTGGAAGTCTGGTGGGGTACCCGCTACGTTGCTTCCGAAGCCGACGGGGTATCTGTCGTCGCCGCTCTTGGGGGGTATTTGCCCCGCGGCGTAGAGGACCATCTTTCCTAGCGTCCAACTCACTTCGAAGCCACCGATCTTATCCACCGGCTTAAAAGCGTCGAGGAAGCCTTTTTGCTTGGCGTGTTCGAGCACCCCGTTGGAGACATTAGCTGTTGATATATCCTCAAGACCAATTCGAGGAACGCCAATCCCCTCGTGTAACACGTTGATCAGCCAGGACGCCTTGAAGCATGCCTCCTGGGCATACTTCAAACCGTGCTTCTTTCGGCCGTCGATCCTTGACTGGATGTCGTCCCAATCCTGCCCACAAAAGTCCCTGACCTTCGCCTGATACGTGGTGAAATCGTATGCTTCATCGTCGTTGCCGCCGAAGACACCATGTGTTGTATGCCAATATTCCGAAACGCCGATGAAGTGGTTCACATCGAAGTCAATAGCCGGAACATGCTGCCCGTTCAGTAGACAAGGGTTATCCTCGCACGGCTTATCCTTGCCGAGAAGAGGATAAGTTAGTCTCAGACATTCATCGAACGCTCCGGTGCCAAGCAGGGTAGGGGTGTCTGGTTCAGGGTCTGACAGCAGGTCACCTGCTAGCGTAGTCCGCATGCCCTTCGGCAGACAGGGGTCGGGCAATTCGCCGGTGGATGTCGCATACTGCGCTTCAAGGTTGCTGACATAGGATTCCCGTGCTTGATTGACACCAAAACCCAGCCAGGTTGTGGTGAAAACTCTGTGTTCAACTGGAGAGCCATCGAGTGTTCGCAACCGCAACAGCTTGAGATCGTTGGCATGCTTCTCCGCCTCAGTGGCGTTCGGGGCGAACGCGATCTGCGCCGATGCGCCGCCCATATCCAAGAACCCGTAAGTGTGGTGACCCTTGCCATGCTGATGCTGGTCGGGATGGTCGAAACCTCCTAGAAGATAGTTGGACGCAATCCAGCCGTACAAGCCCTCCGTCTCCCCCTTGATAACTTGAATATGTAGGCTGCAGTCAGGTAGCGAGAACCGAGTGTTCCGCTTGAGATAGGAGCAGATTTCGCGGGTCAGGGCGGTTTGTTGGACTTGCGGGAGGAGCCGCATCCCCGCGGTAGCCATGAGAAAAATCGGTGTATCCTGGACCTCGTCTTTGGGTATGTATTCGAGCGCATGGTCGATCAAAGACTGCAGATGTTCTGGACCAACATCCTCCACCTTGTTGCCAAACGTAGATACGCCAGGCCTGATCTTCTTCGTCCATTTCTTCTTCGTCGTTAGTTTCGGCAGACTGCGAAGCTCCTCCGCGGATGCGCTCTTGAGCGCTTTCTCAGGGTCCTTCCATTGGTAGATGTGTAATCGAGTCCCAGACGACCCGGCGTCCAGAATGACACCCCATCGCCACTTCTTGCCCATGGGGGGACGGATCGAAGTCGCGCGTACGGAGGAAGTTGAGTTAACCGTATGGGTAATGGCCGCGCTGGCCAGCGCTCAACTTTGCACGGGGAAGCGGGAGCTATCGCAGGGCGTTGGTGCGCAGGGACATGGAGTTGATATTGGGTCCGGCGGCGCGAGACAAATCGGTCGGACGCACAGGAGATCTTGTGATTCGAGAAACAGAGTGGCCGCCAAATTGATTAGAAAGTCGTACAGGTAAATCTCAGAGCATCCGGGTAACGAAGGCGGCTCGAGGGGGGTTGCTAAACGAAGGTACACAGCCCAATGGCTGAGGTGAGCTGAATTGGTTTCGGTGGTTCTGTTTCTTTGGAGACGGGATTGGTTGTCTGGGGCTTCCTTTGGAAGAAACAGAACGCAAACACGACCGATAACGTCAGGGGGCGGCGAATCAGCGCAAGCGACTGGCCGGCGTTAGCGTGCTCTTTTTAGGTACGTACTTCCCGTACCGTAATGTACCCCCGGTAAATCAGGAGAGCAGGGCTCGGCAAAGGCGCTGCGGATCCCACCCGGAGCGAGTTTGGCAAGGCGCAGGAAGGGACTCGTCATGCTCCTGCGACCGCCACACAGTGTTCAAAATACTCCAACGGCGGCCGTATGCGGTTCTCTATTTACCGGCACACTGTAGCCCGGGCTTGTATTCCTGGCCGCAAGAACAGCACCGGGGATAAGGTCAAGGAAAGCGACCAAGCCGGTTGTTTTCCGATACACCGGCCTGTCATGCTGACCGTAATCAACGAGATCGGATTGGTGGGGTTTCTCGCATGGCAACTAGCGACACGTAATCATCACCCCGCGTCCGGAATCCCCACAGAACATTCTGCAAGTTGTGGTTCTTCCCATAGTAGCCGCGATTATGCCAAGGCAGTTGCTTCTTGGATAATGGGATGCACCAGATTCAAGCTGCTCAATGCAGCACTCCTCGTATTCCAACATAGTGGCTACCCTCTAACGGCGGACAGGTGCAGATAGACCCCACCTGATGAGAGATACTGTATGTACGGTACTGTACCTTCAGGTATGGAACAAGACCTGCCCCACACCTGTGACAGAATAGCTCCTGGGAGGGGGCAATGGCAGGGAACGCGCCGGCTCAACTACCAGTCGAGTCTCCACCCGTCTTTTGACTGAAGAACGCAACAAGGCGATCCCAAGATACATCCCCGAGACAGTGGCAGTTCGGCCTCATTATCAGCCTCGCAATGACGGTGGTCTGAGTATCAGTGAGCTAGATGACCAGCCTCAGCATCCACCCTAAAAGCTTACCTTGCTGCACCCTAGGGCCTATGTCGGGGGCTGTTGAGCGTTGCTATCCCTACCGGTTGCGTTCATCCAACTGTTTCCCTGAGGCATTCAACGAGCACCCGGTTGGCATGCGTCGATGCCTGGATCCCGCTCTCGACAAGTCTTGTGTAAAGTTCCATATCGGAGGCGGGCAGATCACCCTTAAACCACAGGTTCGTAACCTCTTCTCTCGTAGGCAGATACGCGATGCAACAAGCCGCTAGGATCTTCTCGTGCTCGGAGGGGATGGGATCGACGACGATGCTGGGATTGGAGTCACCACCGGTGTCCTGAACAAGGGCTGCGACACCTCCTGCAACAGTGTCGACGCAGTCAATGCCAGCATCGGCAAGCGCAGCTGATGCGACGGTGATGCAGCCACTAAGGGCGTTCATCATGTCCCATACCTCATCGCCCTGGGACCTGGATGTTTCCCGGTCTTGGTCGCCCTCGACGATCGAGATGATGATGTCGACACCGCTCTTAGGCCACCGATCGGCTATGATGGCGCCACGGAGAGCAGTCTCAAGGTGAGTTCCGAGGTCTCGCTCGCTCGGGTCGCGGAGATAGCCACGCCGTTTGTTCGTTGCGAACGGGGCATACTTGACATGTGTAGACAAGACGATATGAGGAGAGAAAGGACTCGATCTAGGGAGCGACCGAGGCCCATGAACGGAGCAGCTGAGTTTCAAGCCAGAGACACCAGGCTTCCCAGATGTTTCAATCTCCAAATACGCAGACCCAGAGGCCGAGGGTGTCACGCCAGTCTTGAGATCTAACTATTGTCAGCAAAAGTTCGACAATGGGAATGAAGGGCACCATACACATTTTACGGATCGCGTTCGGTGGGCGTGATCTGCTCTTCAAGGCTTTCAGCTCTCGTCCATCCCCATCCTCAAACACTGGTGGAATTGTAGTCCCGACTGGCCCATTGATCCGCCTTCTGTCAGTCATGTTTGGAGTCGATCTCGCAGCCTAATCTGGCTAACTGTGAGAGTAATTTGATTGACGCGAGATGTAGTCTTGACAACGTAGTGGAGGCCCTCAACGGCTGGTAATACCCGGGATAAAATTCGCCGTCTTTCTGCTTATTTAGAGAATGTCTGGTTTGTGGTTGTTGACGAGGGCGGCACATTTGCTCGCAACAGACTTTCACACGCTTCTTCCACAACCCGACCAAGTGGGGCAAGTGCGCAGAAGGACCCACTGAAAGCTCGGACCACTTCCGCACCACACGGTTTAAACACCAGAAATTTTCTTAGGCTCTTGAATTCGTTTTTCTTCTCACAAAACAACGCCATGTTCGAGTGCTCGCCGCGCACACCGTCGCGACCAGAGAACCGCCCGTAGCAAGCATATGCTGCTGCTAATTAGAACTCAATTAACCCGATGGCTTCATTTTCTGCTTATCCCGAACCATTGGGTGTCGGTCTAGCCGCGATGCCTGGCTCTTGAAGCACTGGTGAGGGCGTTTGTGCTGTGCCACAACTAACGTAATGCCCGGTTTACAGCTTTCGTTGGAAGCAGTAGGTCGATCTTTTCCAGAATATCAACGGATATGGAGCCTCCCGTCCCTTCCATGATGATCCCATTTCCACAGTTCACGCGATTTCGATGAGCGAACGAACACACATGCACTACCATCTGACTCTGCTCCCTTACCATTTCTCATCGCATTCTTAGTATCGGGTCGTCGCTGACATGGCGGCAGTGGACAGACTGATGTGTTCTCATACTGGGACGGGCGCTGGAAGCCAAATCAGAGGGTAAGATGCTACTCCTATATCCGCTTCCTTCCTTTCATGATGAGATCTTCCATTTCAGTTCTGCTTCTGAAGAAGAATGAAGATACCTATATACCAAAAAAACAAACTCTGATATTATACTTTTCTCTCGAATCTCGAAGCTGGTTAGTGGTTATGAAGCCATGCTGACATTTTAGAAAGCTCTAGGATGATGCTCTGCTCCTCCCATCGGTCTGAATCATGGTACAACGAAACAGCCGTGTAGGTGCCGCGGTCGTTCGGCTGTCTTTTCCATCCTACCCTGATGACAATAGCTTATCCATTCAACGATGTGTACGGGCCGAGCCATCCATCCGCACTTCAGCATCCTTGGGTGTAATGACGAGTTGTGGTGTCGTCCTCTCGGGGGACGTAATTTGGCTTCTGCTGTTCGTGTCTGGCATGCATCGTTATGGTGTGTGGTAGTTCGAGCCGGTTCGTAGGGCTGAGTTAAACTGGCTTGACTGAATCTGGATTCATTCCCTGGTTTTCATGCATTCTCATGTATGGCATAACGGCTAACATGGCAGCAGCCTGATATATCGACCCACGGCCCCCTTCTGGCGATCAGGCGGATACCAGGTAAGCAGGAAAGCATGCCCAATCCCCCCACCACACCGACGTACAAATATCCGTTCCGTAAGGATCGTAGCTATGTAATTTGGTAATTTTAGAAGGAGGAACTTGAGGGATGGTAGTCTCAGAAATAGAGCAAAAAATCCAGGCATGAAACTCTTTCAATGACAATCTGCGCACGGTGTCGACGTTGCCAAGGAATGAAGACAGCCGATCAACGAGCAATTTTGTTTCCAGCGGTTTGCAGACATCGGTAAACCGACCTTGCACTGAGAATTGGTCCACAGAAATGTGTTTTCCCGTTGCCTTCCGGTAGCTTCGCAGCACAGTATCCAAAGCATCTGGGAATTCCCGAAATGCACTTTTTGCCAGTATCGGGAGCCAAGAATGAACGAAATTGTGTCGAGGAAGTGGTCTGGCAGCTGCAAGCCGTCATATCCCTGCCAATCGAAGTGGTGTACCTCAAGCGTGGGTACTTTACGAGATAGCCGCACGGGGTTTCCGCGCTATCAAGCCCTTGGGTGACATTGGTTGGCTGTAGCTCGGCAGTCATCCCAGGAACTGCCCCAAACCAGGAGTCGCAGAGCCAAGCCTCCCCCGGGTGTACTGGAGGCCGCTGCGAACACCTTTTGCCAACGGCTTGATACAGCGCGCCCGCAACACCATTGCGATTTCTCCGCCAGCCATGCGCTGACCCGCAACTGCCTCAAATACGGCACCAACAGAAGACGATTTGGTCCTGCGGAATCCGTGATCGATCGCACGGCCCCGAGCCAGTGCCATACTTGACGATTTTCCGGGGATCGCAGAGCGCGAAGGGAGGTGGAAGCTTCCTGTCGGGGCCTGCAGCGAAACCCTCGTTCACTGCACAAACCAATGCTACCGTTTGCATCCTCGGGGTCCAAGGTGATCCCCCGTCACCATGTGAGCGGCTATTCGAATGGATATCCGAGGGGGAACACTTTCGAGATTTCTCCTCACAGGTACGATCGATGGATCGCCCGCTCCCCCCTCCTCCCTTTCCTTTTCCGCCTCTTCCGTCGTCCGTTTCTATACAAGGTGTCCGATACATGTCTGATGATGCAACTGACAAGCGGGCAATTGCAACCGCAGATACCAACCGCGAGGCACAGCACCATTGTCCCGAAGACGTAAGCGACTCTTTGTACGACTCGGTATCCTTGCGGCCGCCTTGTTCTTTTATGTGTTGTATTTCTGGTCCGGCACCTCTATCTTCTCCCTCTTCTCATTCAGTCTGATATCGAGCGGCGACGACTTCCAGCTGGAAACGGTGCGGTACTATGACCTCTCTACTGTGCAGGGCACGGCACGGGGGTGGGAGAGGGAGGAGAGGATCTTGCTCTGCGTGCCGCTACGAGACGCCGAGGAGCATCTACCCATGTTCTTCTCCCACTTGCGCAACTTCACGTACCCACATAACCTGATCGACCTGGCGTTCCTCGTGTCGGATACGAAAGACAACACGCTGCAAGTCCTGACGCAAAGCCTCGAGGAGATCCAGGCTAGCGAGGATGAATCCTTGTATTTTGGCGAGATATCGATTATCGAGAAGGACTTTGGCCAGGCGGTCAATCAGGATGTGGAGAGCCGCCATGGTTTCGCCGCGCAGGCAGGTAGGAGAAAGCTCATGGCCCGGGCGCGGAACTGGCTGCTGAGCGCCGCACTCCGGCCGTACCACTCGTGGGTCTACTGGCGAGACGTTGACGTCGAAACGGCCCCGTTTACCATCTTGGAGGATCTGATGAGGCACAACAAGGATGTGATCGTGCCGAGTGAGTGACTGGTGCTGGAAGGGTTAAGGGGCATGTTTCGGACGCTAATCAAATGTCCAGATGTCTGGCGTCCCCTGCCTGACTGGCTCGGCGGAGAGCAGCCGTACGATCTCAATTCATGGCAGGAATCGGAAACGGCTCTCGCACTTGCCGACACTCTCGACGAAGACGCCGTCATTGTCGAGGGCTATGCAGAGTACGCCACTTGGCGGCCACATCTGGCATATCTCCGAGACCCATACGGCGATCCTGACATGGAGATGGAAATTGACGGTGTCGGGGGTGTGAGCATCTTGGCCAAGGCCAGGGTTTTCCGCTATGGGGTCCATTTCCCGGCCTTCAGCTTTGAGAAGCATGCCGAAACAGAAGGTTTCGGAAAGGTAAGCTCAAGAGTGCCTTTGCTATGCAGGAGCTTGTCTAATACTATGATAGATGGCGAAGAAGATGGACTTCTCGGTTGTGGGCTTGCCTCACTACACGATCTGGCATATGTACGAGCCCAGCGTGGACGACATCAAGCACATGGAGGTAGGTAACGGAACACCCGTGAACCTTTGGTATTGTAGTTTAACACATCGCAGCAAATGGAGCAGGAAAGACTCGCTCGGGAACAAGAGGAGAAAGCGCAGGCGGAAAAGCTCCAGAAGATGAAGGAGTCGTTCAGTGACGCCACCGGCCAGTGGGAGAAGGACAAGGCGGCTCTTCAAAACCTCGCGCAGCAGGAGATGAAGGAGGAGGCCAAGGCAATCGTGGACGCTGCCAAGGAGCTGCCAGGCGCGCAGCCTGCGACTCCTGAAGAGGAAAACAAAGTGGATGGGAAAGGGGAGCAGCGGGACGGTGGCAAGACATAGTGATGTCCATGCAGTCCAGGGCCCTTATTCCACTTTTCCCGTCGTTTCGTTTTGGTTTTGACGATGTTGCCGAACGCAGAGAACTTGAAAAAAATAGCAGGTGGAATGGGCGTAGCCTCCATGGTTATGGCGTTGCGCGTTGCATGTTCAAGAGTGTGGAAAGACAAAAGGGCACAAGTAATATTATGTGTATCACTAGAGAGGTGTTTGTGCGGCCAATTCTCGGGGCAGGGGCGTTTCGGGGTTGATTACTTAGCACATGAACTGGTTCGTGTATCACTGGTTGGGTAGAGTGGACGCAGTACGCAGTGACAGCACCTGTCTATGCAATACATGGGTCCGTAACTTGGAGGACGACTTTCAACCTTAACGGTTGGCATACTCAGCACTGTATATTTTGTATGCGGTACTGGGCTTCAGGGGCTAGATGTGGGGTGCCCTGCTGTGAGCAGTGGGGCGGCATTCGCCGTTTTAACCGACCGACGCCGCTGGATCGACCGCCAGGTGGAGGAAATGCACTAGCACGCGATTGGCCTGAGGCTGAGGAAGGTGTCCATTGGACAGACCAGGATAAGCTGTATCCAAGTCTCCAAGTCTCCAAGACCAGCCCTCATGGTCGACAACGGACCTACATCTTGCGGCCTATTTTCTCGACAAGACGGCTTCCGAGGCTGTAGTCCATCTGTTTTCGAAAGTGCTCCGTTATCGAGACAGGCATTGGCAAACGGACACTGTTTGGCCGGCGGCATCAGTTGGGAAAGCAACCTCGATAGCCCGCGCCGCTGACACAAGGACAATTGTCCAGTATCCGGAGCCGCGGCCTCGAAGAGACAGGTTGCAGCCTGGACCAACCGGAACACCCTCGAAAATTTGCAGACTTCTGCGGTTCGAATTATAGTCGGTACCCACGGCACGGCAATCTTGTCCGCTCCAGCATGACCCGGGATGCCCAGCTTGCCACGCCCATGGACCCTGCTGTCGCATCCGTTCCGGGGACGCCTCTCCCTCGACGAAGTCCCGTACCCTCGTCGCGCATGCAGTACCGGAGCCGCCCTGTATCGGTAGCCGTCGACCCTGTGTCTCTCGTCATATCCGAGTGCATAGCCATTACATCGGCCCTCCAGAAACATGCCCGCTCGCCGCACTCGTCGGTGTCGGCCATACTCGGTGGCAGCCCTAACCTCATCCAGCTCGTACCCCCCAGCCCCGGGGCTCGCCGCGACCGCAAGCCTCTGGCTGCCGACCCACTCGCCGACAACTCTAGCGACCTGGCTACGAACAGATGGGGCTTGCGGGGGAAGAAGGGCAAGAGCATGCAGGACAACCCCTTGATCTCGGGCTTCGGGAGGTTGCGCCAGGAGCTGGCGGGCGTCAAAGGTACTTCGGGGAAACTGTTGCTAGCGGCGCATAGACTTTGAGGGGAATGGGAGAAGTGCTGACGAGGACTGGCAGACATACACAGGTTCGACTCTTTGGTGCTGTTGTACCCGTTCCTGCAAATCATACAAGCCAAGGGCACCGCGGCGCCCGTTACGATTCTCGCACTGAGAGCGATCAAGAAGTTCCTCGCCTACGGTTTTGTCGCCCCCGTCTCCCCGCGGTTTGCGCTTGCCATGCAATCTCTGTCTGCAGCCATCACGCACTGCCAGTTTGACATTAGCGACCCGGCACAAGAGGAGGTGGTCTTGCTGATGATTCTGCACTTGATGGAGGACATGATGTCCGGGCCAGGTGGGGACATACTGAGCGACGAGAGTGTCTGCGACATGATGGGCCGTGGTCTGACCATCTGCTCGCGCCCGAGGTTCTCAGAGGTGCTGCGCCGGACCGCCGAGGCATCGATGGTGCGTATGGTGCAGATCATCTTTGAGGATCTCAAGCATCTCGAGGAGGAGGCAGGCGATGAAAGCGAAGCACTGGACCGTCAGACAAGCGGGGACATGGATACTGTCAAGATGGACCCCGAGGCAAATGGTACGGACGTCCCTACTTCAGGGGCGGGGCAAACCGAAGCCAGGGAAACGACCGAACTATCTGCTGAGCCGAGGGCTTCTTCGAGCTCGGAGAAGGCTAGCAGCACTTCTGAAAGCCCCGCAAGGCCGAGCGCCGACCCGGACCCCGGTAGACCCAGCACAAGCTCCGCTACTGAGAGCTCCGAGTCGGTCGACCTCCGCCCTTATTCTCTGCCGTCTGTCCGGGAGCTCTTCCGCGTGCTCGTAAGCTTCCTCGATCCTCATGACCGCAAGCACCCCGACCAGATGAGGGTCATGGCGTTGCGCATTATCCACGTTGCGCTCGAAGTCGCAGGGCCGTCAATCGCCCGGCATCCCGCACTGGCAACGATTGCCGAGGACCAGTTGTGCTGCTACCTCTTCCAGCTAGTCCGGTCCGACAACATGGCTGTGCTGCAGGAGTCCCTGATCGTGGCTAGCACACTGCTCTCGACCTGCAGGGGAGTACTCAAGCTGCAGCAGGAGCTCTATCTGTCATATCTTGTGGCGTGCCTTCACCCGGCTGTGGAGATCCCCCGGGAGCCTGGTATCGACCCGAGTCTCTATTCTGGCATCCCACGCTCGCCCAAACTGGTGAAGCCGCCTCCCTCGCAAACCAGCAGTGGCCGCTCCACTCCCGTATCCGTCAAAGACCGCCAGAAACTGGGTTTAGAGGGTGGCGCTCGGAAGCCAGAAGCGAGACAGGCCATGGTGGAAAACATTGGTGTCCTTGCGCGGATGCCGACGTTTATGGTTGAGCTGTTTGTGAATTATGACTGTGACGAAGATCGTGCGGATCTTTGCGAAGACCTGGTCGGCCTGCTAGCGAGGAACGCCCTGCCCGACTCGGCCACCTGGAGCACCACGAGCGTCCCGCCACTCTGCCTTGACGCCCTCTTGCGCTTTATACAATTCATAGCAGAAAGGCTGGACCAAACTCCTGAGACGGGGGGGTATCCCGACCCGGAGACGCTGAGGAGGAGGCGTGAGAGGAAAAAGCTAATCATCAAGGGCACCTCCAAGTTCAATGAGAACCCCAAAGGCGGCTTGGCCTACCTCCAAGAAAAGGGTGTGATTAAAGATGCTGGCGACCCAGTGTGCGTTGCCAAGTTTCTCAAGGGAACGTCCAGAATAAACAAAAAGGTTCTTGGGGATTACCTATCGAAAAAGGGCAACGAGCCGGTTCTGAATGCCTTTATGGATCAGTTCGATTTCACCGGGAAGCGGGTAGATGAGGCTCTCCGAGTCCTTCTAGAGACCTTTCGACTGCCCGGCGAGTCGCCGCTGATTGAGCGCATCGTCATCTCCTTCGCAGACAAATACTGCGCCAGTTCAGTCCCGGAAGGCGTCGCAAATCAGGATTCCGTCTTCATCCTCACATACGCAATCATCATGCTAAACACGGACCAGCACAATCCGACCATCAAAAAGGAGGCTCGCATGGCCTACACCGACTTTGCTCGCAACCTCCGAGGCCAGAACGGCGGTCAGGACTTCGCGCCAGAGTACCTACAGGGCATCTTCGACGCTATCAGGACCAACGAGATTATCGTCCCCGACGAGCATGACAACAAGCACGCGTTTGACTACGCCTGGAAGGAACTCCTGTTGAAGACCGAGTCGGCGGGTCCGCTAGTGTCTTGCGACACCAATGTCTACGACGCGGACCTGTTCGCGACCACGTGGAATCCCATCGTTTCGTGCCTCTTCTTTGTCTTCATGTCGGCCACCGATGACACTGTCTATGCCCGTGTCATTACCGGTTTCGATGAATGCGCGCGTATTGCGACAAAGTACGGCAACTCGGAGGCCCTCGATGAGATCATCTACCGACTAGCGTACATTTCGACCTTGGGGAGCGAGACGCTCTCCAATACGTCTCTCAATACAGAGGTGCAGGTCGCGGATAACAGCGTCATGGTGAGCGAGCTGGCGGTCAAGTTCGGCAGAGACGTCCGGCCGCAGCTGGCCACCTTGGTGCTGTTCCGTGTTGTTACCGGGTCTGAGCATGTCATTGATAAGAGCTGGAAGCATGTGAGTTCTGCTCTAGTATGTTGGTTGGTTAGCTGTAGCCTTGCTGACGTGAATTAGATCATCCGTATCTGGCTAAACCTTTTTGTCAACTCCCTAATACCGCCGTTTTTTTCTACCGAGGCCGACAAGCTCGCGCTGCCGACAATCCCGTTGCAACCGCCGTCCCAGGTGGTTGACCGAGGTCCCAAACAGAACGAATCGGGCTTCTTCTCGGCGTTTACATCGTACATCTCGAGCTATGCCGCCGATGACCCGCCGGAGCCATCCGACGAGGAGCTCGAGAGCACGTTGTGCACTGTGGACTGCGTCAACCAGTGCCATATGGGCGACGTATTTGCCAACATTGCGTAAGTAGATGTCTTTTCCGGTTTAGGGTTTCGTCTAACGTGGCGTAGAAATCTCCCTAGTCACAGCCTCGAGGTGTTGGTCGACGCTCTGCTCGACCAGATCCCGGATGACAGCGGGTCAACTGTGATTACTGTCAAGGCCGAGAACATCCCACCATCCCAGGCCAATGGACAGAAGCCCCGACAGAATACCGCTGTTTATGACCCTGCCTTGGTGTACATACTCGAGTTCTGCACTGTCCTGGCACTGCGGGACGACAGCACCGCCGAGCTGCTGGGTAAGCGAGTAGTGGAGGCCATCCAGGCCATCTTAAGGGACGTGCCGCGATACCACCCGATTCTCATCGAACGGGCAACCTTTTATCTTTTCACCTTGCTCCAAGCCAGCTACGTAAGCAGCCCCTTCCGCATTGGTCTGCGATGGGGATAATTTGCTAACCATCATGAAGGACTACGACTACATCAAAGTCCCGATCCTGCTTCACTCGGTATCAAGCTTCCCCAGTGACACCCTGGTCAAGACGTCTGGTCTTGTGCTACGCGGGCTCAAGCTTTGTATCGAGAAGCCGTGTCCGATGAGGAACGAGATCATGACGTCGCCGGATTTCTGGGCGATTCTCCAGGCCCTGGCGGCGCACCCCGACTCGGCGCCTGTGGTGTTTGATATCTTGGAGAGCGGTGTCTCAGCCACGCCGTCGGCAATCATGGCGGACAATTATGAAGCGGCTTTGGCGCTGCTGAATGAGTTTGCGTCGATGGCCAGTGTCGGAGCTGTTGCGGAGCAGAAGAATGATCGGAAGCAAGGGAGGAAAGTGGTGAGGCCGGTGAAGCAGGAGAAGCCGAGGTATGTATTCCACACTTGAAGGGCCTTTGCTGAGGGGATCTGGCTGCTAACTTTGAATTGAGCAGTGAGAATGCAGTGGTGGAACGCGGCGTCAAAGCCATCAACAACATTTACCGTATCACGGCCCGCATCCCCCATCTCATGAAGCAGTCGCATCTAGAAAGCAAAGAGGGTGAGCAGCTCCACGGCGAAAGCCCGTCAAAGCTATACACGAACGCTAACGCGGAGGTAGCATGGTCTGCCTACTGGCTACCCATCTTCACGGCCCTGACGACGCAGTGCACCAACCCCTGCCGCGAAGTGCGCCACTTGGCCTTTACCTCGCTGCAGAGGTCGCTCTTATCCCCCGAGCTGACGTCAAACGACCACGAGGAGTGGACCGCCATCTTTGGGGAGGTGCTGTTCCCGCTCATCCTGCGGCTGCTGAAACCCGAGGTGTTTTCGTCAGACCGCGACGGCATGAGCGAGACGCGGGTGCAAGCGGCGTCGCTCCTGTCCAAGGTGTTCCTGCAGTACTTGGTCATTCTGTCCGAGTGGGACGGCATGCTCGACCTGTGGTTGAAGATCATTGAGATCATGGACCGGCTCATGAATAGCGGGCAAGGGGATAGCTTGGTGAGTTCCGTGCAGCGCAGCGCGCCGGGATGTCGACTGTGACTAATTAGTGTGTGTGCGTGCGTGTTTTAGGAGGAGGCCGTACCGGAGAACCTGAAGAACGTGCTGCTCATCATGTCCACCAATGGCTACCTCGTGCCACCGAGCCAGAATCCGGAGCGGGAGGAGCTGTGGAATGAGACATGGAGGAGGATCGATAGGTTCCTGCCTAACTTGAGGGCTGATCTGGCATTAGACGAGCCGGTGAAGGTGGAAGATCCGCCGGCACCTATTCCTGCCCCTACCGCGCCACCGGCAGCAGAGGCGGAGGTGTCTGGAGAGGCAGCGCCATGAAACGAGGGCTTGGCTTAGGAGTGGAGCGTCAATACCAGGAGGGTGTGCGATTTTAAGAGTACGGGATACGGATAAAGGAACGGAATGCGTGAACGAGCATTTGCCGGAGCTAGCTGGAATGGTCTAGTCATGCCATATGGAATAATAGACGTAGACTGGGGCGCGTCAGACATGCCTGACATATCTCGCCGGTTTGCATAGGGTATCTGGGTGTTTATGACCCAACGGGTGGTGTAGCACAGTACAGCTGCACAGTGTCTTGTAATAATTTGTACTGAGAGCTCAAGATATATTCAGTTGCGACCCCCCTCAACCACATCCAGCAATCTCAAACCCGGGTCAGGCAACCGTCTCACGCAAACCCCGTGGTAGCTCTTTTGCATTGAGAAAAAAAGGTCACTAAAATATTCTTCCTCAACGTGAAAAATTTCGAGTCTCAAGTTCGGAGTGAGCAGACGCTCTCGACGTGGGGGCTCTTCTGTTGGCCCTTTGACTCGTCGCCGATGTCCCGGTTTGGAAACAACTGGTCTTTCAAATGACTCATATGAGGGACTCATAACTCATCGTCTCTGACAACCAAATGCTTTCCCGCCTCGTCCGATTCAATCCCTTGCGGGCATTGCGGAATTCGAACTATCACTGCGTGTTTCCTATGAAGCGGAAATTGGGTGCGCTCTCATCAGAATCCAACCGGTCCCCCAAGCGACCTGCAACAACAATGGCCGCCCCCCTAGCAAACCCCACCATCACCCTCAACTCCCGCGAGGAGCAGCTAAAGTCCCTCCTACTCGCGGCGGCCGCGTTCATAGACGAGCACGATAACCTGCCGTCCCCGGTCGTCCTGCGGTGGGCAGGGGGCTGGGTGCGCGACAAGCTGCTGGGGGTCGATTCGCACGACATCGACACGGCCATCAATGTCATGACGGGCGAGGCCTTCGTCGACCGGCTGCGCGACTACTGCGACGTGCCGGCGCACCGGGCGCGCCACGCGCTCCAGGCCACCGACGTCGGCCGCCTGCACACTGTCGCGCGCAATCCGGACAAGTCCAAGCACCTGGCCACGAGCACCATCAAGCTGTGCGGCCTGGACGTCGACTTTGTGAATCTGCGCAAGGAGACGTACACCGAGGACAGCCGGAACCCGACGGTGGAGTTCGGGACGGCCGAGGAGGACGCGCTGAGGAGGGATGCCAGCGTCAACGCCTTGTTTTA
Source organism: Madurella mycetomatis (assembly GCA_022530565.1). Taxonomy (NCBI): domain Eukaryota; kingdom Fungi; phylum Ascomycota; class Sordariomycetes; order Sordariales; genus Madurella; species Madurella mycetomatis. The sequence goes on along the minus strand of JAJTVB010000003.1, from coordinate 3,019,157 downwards.
TAATCTGAACACGGGGGAGGTGGAGGACTTTGTTGGCGGTGTAGATGATCTAAGGGATGGGCTGATCAGGACGCCTATGGAGCCATTGCAGACTTTCTTGGACGATCCGCTGAGGGTGTTGCGGTTGGTGAGGTTTGCCAGTCGGTTGGGGTTTAGGATCGATGGCGACGCGGAGAGGGTCATGGCGGACGAGAGGGTTCTCGGAAGACTGAAGATCAAGATCAGCCGGGAGAGGATTGGCGTTGAGCTGGAGAAGATGCTGAAGGGTGGGTTGTCGCCCTCCTTGTGATTTGTCTTCTCTCTCTTCCTCCCCAGTTCTGCTCGTCGGCTAGAGGCTAACAGCTTGACGCAGGTAAAAATCCTGCTGAGTCGCTGAGGCTCATCGATAGGCTGGGGCTGTACCACGCTGTCTTCACAGACCCTAACCGTGCGGACATGCCAAAACCAGATACAACCACCTGGAGCGCGGCCTACGAATGCCTAGACTTACTGGAGACAAATAAGACGCCCGGTTCGATCTACGATTTGCTCGTCACGAGCGACGAGGCACGGTACTACGCCTGGGCGCTGGCAACGCTCACGCCCTGGGAACAGCTACCGGACGACCCCCGGCCGATCTCGGGCAAAGCTCCGTTGCCGCTTCCAACTCAGGCGGCCAGGGAAGGCTTCAAGGCACCCAATAAGCTGTGCGATGTCATTAACGCTGCGCACCGTCACCGCGCCGCGATTCTGGAGCTCAGGGACGTGGTACGTGAGAAGAAGGAATGTCTCGACGAGCGGGATCACTTCGGCATGACGATAAGAGATTGGGATGCCCGGGGGGGAAACTGGCGGTTGCAGGTGCTGTTCGCTGTTCTCGTTGATGTAGCAAGCTGGAAGGGAGGCACGCGAGAGGCGGCGCTGGCCGAGTGGCAACAGTTCCTGGATCACCTCGTAGAACTGGACGTTATGAACGCCCCTTCGATCAAGCGCCTGGTTGATGGCAAGCTTTTGGCCAAAGAGCTTGGTGTAAAGCCCGGGAGATGGATGGCTGCAGCGCTCGACGTTGCGCTGGCCTGGCAACTGCGGAATCCAGGCGCCACAGATCCGGCAGGGGCCGTTGAGGAGGTGCGAAAGAGGAGAGGAGAGTTGGGGATTCATTGACTGTCGCTATCTTATGAATAGGGCCGGGTTATAGACGGAACGGGATACCCAGATAGTGTATGAATGCCACTTGCTCTCTCCTTTACCATCTCCCCTGATTTATGAAGCGCGGCTGAGCCTTAGCGGGTGAGCCTTAAAGGGCGATGCTGACTTTCAAGGCAATAATGGACATGCAAGTGCTCTAGGCCGAAGCTTTGGCCGCAGAACAGTGGGGGCTGCAGCCATCTTACTGCTCGAGGTACAGGGCTGAACAGCGCTTAACACTACTGTGCCTGCTCCACATCTGTGCTACAGTACTGTAACAAGCAACCTACTGGAGCCTGAACAGAATGCAAATGATGGGATCAACCTAAGAACTTCCAACTTCCATCCGAATCCCAACCATCCTTTTTAAGCTACAATAAAACCGGCCTCACTGCGAATGACTGGCGCCGCATACTTCAACAGCTAGTCTAAAATTTCGTGGCAAGCTTTCATACCCCGGCTTATCCTAGAGAGCCAGGTGTGAGTTCAAGATGTGGTTTAGAGCATTGTGCGATACAGCGGCCGCCCTTGGCGAGTCCACATCGACCGAGGCGAGATGTTCTGAACTAGTCGGACGTAGGTTTCTGACAAGAGTTTTATACTAGGTTGGGGTGGCATCGCGGCTGACAATACAGGTACGTTGTAGATGTACCGCCGTCCTTTACTCTTAGTGAACTCGTAGCTGCCGTGGACGGAATAATGGGCAAGGTTGAATCGACAACCAAGGTTAGCATCGCTCTCCGACATAGGCCTCACGGCGGAAACAGCTGATAAAAACTAGGAAGCCGAGAATGTACGACATCAATTCCTCGCAGTCCTCACGTGCCTCCATTGCTGCGACCGTATCCGCGAGGAACCCGGGGACGTGGTAAAGACCCAGGAGCTCACGGGCATCATAGCCCAGGCCATCGCGCCGGTAATTGCCCCAAAGTCCTTGGACAACGAAAGTGCAGACTTACCCGCAGGCACGTTCCCCCATCTACCTCCGTCTACCAATCATACTCACCGCCTCGTGCGCAGCCTTCAACGACGATCTCAAGAAAGCCCGGAATCAGCGAGTTGAGCATTGCAGAGAGGCCTCTACTCTCGGCCTCCAAGTCCTCGATGCCTTAATGAAACTAGCCAGCCAAACCGGCCTCGACGATGACGTCCTCCTCACCCTGCTGGCTTTCACAGATGAGACGCAAGAGTGGGCAGATACAAATACAGCAAAGACGGCAAACGCGCTCCTCTCACAGTACTTTGACGCTGGTAACACTACTAAAGAGAGATTTATCACGGAGGCAGTCCTCCAACAGTACCTGCGCCCGCTCTTCTCGCAGTCTAAGCCGTCTTCCGTCACAGCATCCGGCCGAAAGGCAGAATACGCAGACGCCGACACCCGTGACCATGGCCTCCCGGACGACTCGGCCCAGACGAAGCCGTGGAAATATACCGACCTCAGAGCCGTTCCCGCTGTAGCATGGGCTGTCAACGAAGCAGACGTAGGTTTCATGCTCATGATCCGATTCTGCAAGAACTGGGGGTATCAACCTATATGCTAACACAAACTCGCACGGCTCAAGGATCAACTCGTCGCACGACACTGGCCGCTCTTCATCCCCGTTCTCCTCACCCTGGTCGACGATGCCACAACACCCATCCGTCGCCGCGGCCTCCTAATCGTTACCAACTTCCTCGCCAAATTTCCCGACAAGATCCTCCAGAACAGCGGTCTAGCAAAAGTCTTTGAGGACTCCATATTCCCGACGCTAGCCTACCTCCCCAGCCTGACACCTACGGATGAATCAGTGCAGCTTCTAGTCCCCGCCTACGGCGCGCTACTCACCCTGGCTAACAAGCAACCGGTCGTCGGTAATGATGGCGTCCGCAACGGGCCAAAGAACAGCCTGCTGGACAAGATCCTCCGCGAGGGCGTTTTCATGGGATATTTCCACGCCAAGGACCACATCCGCATCGTGGAGGTGCTCTGCCAGCAAACGGCGGTCATCTTGAACCAGATGGGAGTCCACGCTGTGAAACACCTAAAGGTGAGCCGGGGAGATTCACGTAACCCGGAAGCTCATGAAGCTCACCAAGCCCGATACAGGATTTAATCCCGATGCTCTCAACCATAATGGCCGACCCCTTCGCACCAGTAGCGCCAGCAACGCTCCTCTCAGCCATCAAAGCCCTGCAGGCTGTCCTCGCAAACTGCTGGCCCAGGATCCCGGCATCCCCCTGGCAAGACGAGATTATCAACGCTCTCGTCCTGTGCTGGCTACACCTGGCCAACCAGGACAACGGCATCCAGGTCACAGGAGACTCTCGCAGTCTCCTCGAGCAGGAACTGCTCACCTCGTCCAAGGCGCTAGCAGCGGTCGTAAAGACAGGGGGTATCGACCTCGCCGAGCATGTTGCGCCGCTGGTGACCAAGGAGCCCGCATTGGCGAGGCTCTTCTCCAGCTAACACTACACCCCCTCACACCATGGATGGAGGCTCAGATTCAGCGCCCAGCGTAGGGGACTCCGTCCACCACCGTAATGGTAGAAATATACGCTCACCGCGAAGGAGTAGCACCGGCACTCCACCACGGCCCAGCCGTCCCCCTGGCAATCTCCCAAAGTAATCATCCATCATCGTCAGCTCCAGCTCCGGCGCCTCCTAATCCACCGGCTGCTGCTTAAACAGACTCTTCCCCCTCAACCACTTGCGATACGCCTTGTACCGCTTCTTCTGCGCGTCCTCCTCGGTGACAGTAAGCGGGTTCTCCGCCACGCGCACGGTATCGATGTACAGCGCCCGGTCGGAATCATCCTCCCCGCCACCGGCACCCCCGTTGACACCATTAGCACCACCGCCCTCCCTGTCCCAGCTCTCATTCCCCAGCCCAAACCCCCCCGAAGAGTGGTACGAGCCTCCTTCGCGCCGGCGCAGCAGCCCGTCGTGCTGCCACCCGCCGCTGACGTACTCGACGTACTCGGGCTCGATCTCGTCATCGGCGGGGATCTCGGACGAGACGACCAGCGGCAGGTTCTGCGGGTGGCTGACGTAGCGCGTGTAGTCCTCGGCCTCGGCGGCGCTGACGGTCGGGTTCAGGCTCGAGTGGACCACCTGCGCGAATGTCCACTGCGCGGCGCGGGATTTCTCGAGCGGGGTTTGCTTTTGGCGATGGGGCTGCTGCTGTTGCTGCTGTTGGAGGTTATTGGTGTGGTATTGTGGGTGTTTCTTGGAAGCGTCGTCGGTGCCGCTGTTGTTGTTTTGCAGGGCGTGGTTGATGTAGGGGGAAGTGTCCTTCGTGGTGCCGTCACCGCTGCCGTTGTGGTGGAGGTGGTGCGGGTGCGGCGTGCCGCCTTGCTGGAGCCAACGGTGGAAGGAGATGCCTCGGCCGGGCGTAGTGCCGTTGTGGTTGGCGGTGGTTGGGGTAGGGGTTTTCTCGTTGATGGACGCCGTCTCACTGTCGTCGGCGCCGATGCGGGCGCGATCATGCGGCGCGACGATGGTTACTTCCTTTTTGGCCTTTCTCCTCTCTTGGGCCTCGCTGTCTGCTGTTTCGGTGCGCACCCTGAATGGACTGAGGTCGTAACGGCCGTCTTGGGTGGATTTAAAGGGGATGTACTTGATGGTGGAGTTCATTTTGTAGGGGAACATCTTTGGGAAAGAAGATAGAGTCGAGGGGCGGTAGTACTCGAGCCAGTAGTCGTCATAGGCGCATACGGGCTTGCTGATGGCTGCTCCTTTAACGGACGGATATGGCGGCAACATACGGGGTTCGAGAAACTCAGGCGTATACCAGTTGATGTAATCGCGCTTGCGTTTTTCTAGCCACGTCCGAGGGTTTTCGTGATGGAGGTAGTAGTCGGTGGCGAGATCCCATAGCATGGGCTGTCCTTGAGCGAAGATGTAGTTACCGAGAAACAGATTGTACGCTTCCTGCCGTTGGCCGTCGAGGAACGAGTTGTTGTAATAACGCTTGAAGCTTTCGATCATGTCGCGCGAGTGGCTGGTCCACTGATTGATCTTGCGGTACGTCTCCATGGTGTTGACCAGTTGTGACCCGCCGTACTGCACGGCGATGGTGTCGCCGTGATCGTGGTACATGTGGGTGAACAGGTTGACGGCGTCGGTGTCGTAGTTGATGGACGTGTCGCCCAGAATGCCGAGAGCATAGAGCTGGTGGCCTAGTGCCCGCTTGCCGATGACAAACTGGGCGGCATTCGTCCGGTCCAGACAGTCGATGCAGTTTGTCCGCGCCACGCCGTTCTGCACACGGATCGGAGAGGTGTGGCCGTCTCCATTTTGAAAGAAGCCTGTCGCCACCACAACATCCTCGGCGATGCTCTCCAGCGTCCCGATGACGTCCTGGTCGCGACTCTTGGCGGCGCGCGACATGTCCCACGCTCGGTGGATGATCTTGCAGCCGGCCGGCAGGAACTGGTTGAGGTACTCAATCGCACGGGTATATTCTGCCAGTAGCTTGCTCTCTCGGGGCGTGCGCTCCCGGGCTTTAATCAGGTTCAGGACATAGATGGGGGCGCCATAGCGCTCAAAGAGGTTGTCGAAATGAAGGGCTGCTGCCGTGTAGAAAGGGTCTACCAGGTTCAGCTCTATGGGTGGCTTGGGGGTGACACCGGTATTATCCTGCGTCCAGTGGAGCGGGATGGAGCCGCGGTGTTGCACGTATGAGGTGTATGCCGGGTTGGCAAAGAACTTGGGCCCCGGCGCGTGAAAGGAGGTCGTCAGAGCCTCCGATACTATCTGCTCCGTCTCGACATCATTGGCGACATAGCCTAGGTCATTGGCTCCCCTCTTTAGAAACCTCGCGCCGGCGAAATACCTGCTACGGCGGGCAATGATTGTGATGTGTGCGGTCCTCCCGTAGACAGACACAGCGGCTTGGTCAATGTAGCCGTGGATTATGGGTCTGCACCAGTCGTAGGGCGTGTTGAGGACCTTTGCCGCCGGCTGGAGCAGGTGGTTGTTCCAGACAAACATGGAGTTAAAGTCGTCATCAATAGCGCAGGGCTGGCCGTTGATCAAAGCTGTCCGCTCCCGTGTGATGTTATGCTGCAACGTGCGGGTGATGTCGTACGAGTAGCTGTAGTAGAAGGATGTGGTCAAATCCAGGTTGTTGAGGATGCCCAGGAAGCGCGACTCCTCTGTGTTGCGTTGGTCCATCTTGAAGTTGGGCGACGTCAGGGGGATGAGGTCGGTGCCGTCGATCTGGTAGACATAGTGGCCGCCGATCATGGCAACTGTGCTCTTCTTGGTAATCAGCAGCATGTAGTAGGGGCCGGTGAACTTGATGAAGCCCAGCAGGCCCCAGGTCGTACATCGCAACTTCAGGCCGCCAGTCCCTCGGTTACCGTCGTCGATGGTGTCGAGCAGCTGGTTCATGTCCTTTTGCGTGTACACCGTCTTGTCGTCGGTGATGCTCAACTCCGAGGCGTCGTCGTTGGTGCGGTCGATCTTGAGGATGCGATAGCGCTTCTCGGTCACGTCGCCGCCGACGATGTAGAATCGGCTCGCCGTCTCGTACAGGCTGAACCGATGCATCTTCTGCATCTGTCTGGACCGCGGGCACGGCCCGTGGTCGTCGTCAATACGTCCTTCGTCGTCATCATCCTCGGCGGTAAGCCCCAGGCCGGGACGCGATGCGGGGTCTGGACTCGATGTGCGGTGAAAGGGCCGGGCAACAGCGGGCTCGTCCTCATCGTTGTCATCTCCCACACCGCCGCCGGTAACACGTGACGGGGGTAAAGTGCCTGAAGTGACCGAGTCTGCGTCTTCGCCGGCGTTGTTGTGCAGCGGAGGGAATATGGGTTCGACGGCATCCTTGGATTCGGGTGTCCGCGGAGGAGGACCGACGTTTTGATGCGCCACTGTTGGCTCCAAGGGCGCGGCGACGATGATATTGGCGCCAACAAGCTCCGTCTCTCCCGTGTCAGCCATGTTGGTCTAGATGTTTCGGTCTACGTCGACTACGTCGACCTCCCGTGGCACCCTACCCTACAATCATGGGCAAGGACTTAGAGCGGGGGATGGACGATATGCGCTTAGTCTAAGTCTGGTACTCGTAGCGCAGTACGTTGGTTGTTGGCGGTTCAGCCCCACTGACAGATGATGCAACTAAGGGCTTGGCACTCTGTGCGCAGTCCGCATGGACGCTGCAGTTGTGTTGACCCAAGCGGCCGGGAACACAGGGCCCCAGGTCCTGGGCTTCGCTGTGCGTTGCAAGCACCACGACAGTGGGGCGAGCTCGAGGCAGCTCCCCCACCCCCCTTTGGCTGGATTTTGGAGGCCAGATCAGGCCTTTCGGCCAAAACAATATTCTTTTTGAACAACACGCGCAAGACATGCGCGTATAAGAACACTATATAGCTATATACAATCGAATCTGTAGAATCTGAATCTTCCTTCAGATTGATGGCGCGCGTAATACGCGTCGAGATTTTGGTAGATATAGAAAAGGAGGACATTTTTTTTTTTAAATATCTGCCAAGATTCGCCAAGATCCGCTAAGATTGTAAAAAACATCTGAAGAAAGAGCTACTTTTCTATATCTATCAAATATTAACGCGTATCACGCGCGCCATCAATATGAAGGAATATTCGAATTCTACAAGGTCAATAGTATATATTGATGTGGTCTTCCTAGACGCGCACGTCTTGCGCGGGCTGCACAAAAGGAGGGTAGCTTTGAGTCGATGGGCCAAACCGCCTCGATTTTGACAAAAAGGGGGGGAGAGCCCAAAAAAGTGGGGCTGACGTGGTGTTTGCAACGCAAAGCGGGATTTGTTCGCAAGCTTTCAACATTCCCTTCCCTCTCCTCTCGGATCATGGCATGGGGCCGGCGGCAAGTCCACAACAGCAACACCGAAACATTTCTCTGAGCCATACATTGAGCAACCATTTGTATTTGTCTTCTTTATGCATAATCAGCTTTTCGTATGCGCCATCACTGTAGTCGGCATTTGATGCTAAACCCAAACGGCCAATTCCACAAACTAGCATAGGCCAGACATGACATTCCCAAAACAACGCTACACAACATGGCCATTCCTTTCCTCTTTGAATCCGGCATGTGGATTGCAGAGCTGCAGTCCATTTTTCTTTGGCTTTCCCTGTTCGTCCGGATTTCCCACAAGACAGGTCGTTAGATATACTCAGCCGTGTGACTCCCACTCTGAACAGTGCCCGAAGCACGAAGAAAAGTTTGGTATGCGTTGAATTGGCATTCTTCGGTTGCCACAAATAACCAGCTGTCTCGAAATGATGCTATTGTCTTCCAGGTACATTATAGCGTCCTTAACCACTACTCGCAGTAGCCCCAAACCGTCCCGCATAACTCCGAGATCTAACTCCCCTGGAGCATGGAGTACGTGCGAGACTGCGCGTCGAGCATACTGGGAATCACCTGAGCTCCAGTCCTACCACCTGCCTCGCCGCTCATGTATGGACAACGCGGTCGGCTTATCGGCCGCAGCAGCTGTCAGCACCGAGGGGCAAAGAAGCAAGTCTCTGCGTTTCCACCGGTCCATCAACAGCACTACTGGCACTCGAGCATCGCTAGGCTTCCCCGCCGCCAGATACGCGGGCGACAGTAACCATCATCGTTACAAATACTAGGACGCACTCGCAAGTTATCCGGACGCCGGGCTCAGCCTCCGGTGCAGTTACATCAACCAGCTCTGTCCTTCTCTTCAGGCTGCCCTCGGGCTTGACGGCACCTAGGTAGGAGTACCTGGCGATTCCACGCGATCTGAACGCTTACGCCAGTTGAATAGTCTGCTGAACTCCGGTTCCGGTGCCACAACAACGACCATGAGACAGTTACGGATAAGGACCCCCCTCTTTCGGGTTATCGCCCACATCTTTGTAGTTGAAATGAATCAACCCAGGCCGTATGATATTCCCCCCCTGTCAACGTCATGGATCCCCAACCCGTTTTACTCTTCTCCAGGCTGGCTGCACTCTGGGCGTCTAGAAGACCGGTCCTTACTCACCGGCCGGTGTACCCTCGGCAAGGCACAGCTTTGTCGATAGTGGGCTGACAGTATATTTTGCCCCGTTCATAGGGTGCGTTAATAACAAACAGGAATGCTGCCCGTCCGTGCCATGACCACGGCCCAAGCAATCGAGACCGTTGGTGCTTCTCGGGGTGCCTATCCCCAGCCGCTGAACGCAAAAGACGCAACCTTGGATAACTGTCCCTTGGACTACTACTCGACTTCTAGAAGTTGCTGTCCCAGGTACGTCCGAGTTCGGTTTCGAAGGTGCAATCGCTAAACCTAGGATTAATAGCGCATACACCCCCTGGACAGACCTCCTGGGAGGTCGGAGGCTATGCATCGGTACCATCACTGTGAGAACAACACCGCCGCCCATTGTAGGCAATACGAGTACCGCAGGCATTGTCAAACCTACCCAGGTTGTAACGGGCGTCGTGTTTGCAATGCAGTACGCCGTCCAGGAACCCCAAGGTATACTGACCCCGGAGCAATCGCTGGCATCGCTGTCGGAGGTATCGCTTGCATTGCTGGTATGCTGGGACTTGTTCTCCTGATTCGCAAGCGTCGTCAGGATGCGCGAAAGACGTTGGTCTCGAAGGACGAACTGTACGTCGACTTCTACAAGGCCGACGCCAAGGGAACCAGATTGGATAGCGGCACCCCGCCACCTTTGTACAGAGAGCAAAACTCGGAGTTTGACCAAGCCGAACTGTATTCATTAAAACCTTCCAAGGAAGCGCCGCTCGAGGCTCCGGTCGACCTTCGCATATCCGACTCGCCCACTTGGCTGCTCACAGTCACAAGACTCTTTGTTTGAGCCGCGCCGGAGTATTCTAGCAAAGGACCGCCTTCCAAGTCCGAAGTGCGGTCAGCTTACCAACAACGCTTCTCGCGCGCCTGTCCTCGGATCGTCTATACGCATGGGCTAGGGTTTGACAGCAGTATGTCTGACGGCGTCGAGTCGAGACCTAGTACGGCTAGTAGCTCCATGTCATCCATCGGCTCCCCTGCTCGACAGGCGTCGAACAGCCCCCCAGTGGAACTGGCAGCATAGCACGCGGACGCGGTGAGCCATTTGTGTGAGTGTATACACCGCGGTGAATTTCGAACAGTGGGTGGGATCGGAGTGCGGCTTGTGCCAGTGTTTTTGTGTTTCTTTCGTGGCGAGATATCGGGGGGTTTACGTCAAAGTCGGTGAGGCTTGCCTTGCCATCAATGTCAGTATTAGTTATTCCGCATCAATATCACATGGGTATTATAGAATCCCCAGGCACCACTATCTTCCCCTGTCTTGTTTTGATGTCGATGATATTTTTTCCCGGCGGGTCCTTCCGAAACATGTGATGTCAAGCGCAAGATGAGCGAAAGCGACGGGCAATACAATGATAAACTAACAAGATAGCCTCAAGACAGCTAGCTAGCGTTGAGTTTTGCAATGCACAATGATATCAGCACAGCACAAAGTCCAGACACTATCTGCATGTTCTGCCCCGCGGCCAAGCGCTGGCCAATGATTTCGTGATGATCGGCGCCCGTGACGCTGTGGCTCTGCGGCAAGAAAGCTTGATTCGGCACTACATCGGAGTATATCATACATCATTTAATGGCGTCACATACCACATACGGGGATAAGGTGAGTTAGGGCTATTGGGTTTCTGGACTTCGCGACAAGTCACCTACGTATATACGCCGAGAATGGAGGTGTGGGCCAAACTGAGCATTATGCGAGCTTGGATCGTGTTGATCTATGCTCTCGGTATATTGTGATTTGACTCGAAGGGTTAGTTCCTGGATCTTCATCCAACCAGATATGCCATTATCCGGCTCAGAGAACTCTGCTCCCCCACCTCCCAACCGTACGTTCGAGCTCTGTCCCCAAGTTTCTCCCCGATCTGCCGGGCAGAATCAAAATCTACAACGATAGGTTCCTCGCCATCCATCATGATGTTGGGACAGATGGACGGCGCTGGGCCTTAATCCGAGTAGCAACGACGGCCTGAGTTATAGGGGGCTTGACAGTTTGCCATTCCAAGGGCCGTCTATAACCCCAACCCCAAACCCCCCCCCCCCCCCCCTTAAGCGTCTGATCGATTCGCTTGACCTGTGGTTTCTTGTGCCATCGAGGGGAGAGTTGGCTCCGATACTGGTAGAGCCAGGGAAGAGAAAAGAAACGAGCCAAGAATACACTAGGCATTTATATCATTTGATTGGCTTTATCAAAGCGGGGTTGTAAAACAGGCCAAGAGGTGCTGTACAAGCGGTGCCCTCATGCCCAGCTGCTCTCCTGAGACAAAGCATCATAGTGACATCAACAGACGATATTGCGCTCAGAAAAGAACTTAATATTCACTATTCGGTCTACCATACACATACAAAACACAATGGCAACTTCTGTATACTACTTTGGGTGCATCAATCAGCTGCCCTCTGATCTCAACTACTTTATTGTAATTGAGAATGCCGAGACCGCATCGTCGGCTCAGTCACTCGACTCCTCCCAGTGCCCCCTCGTCTCGTTCTCTTTACGGGGACCGCGAAAGCAGCAGTCGCCATGATACCGTGAGAGGTCGCAAGGGGTCGATGAGCGATCGGCGCACCCGCGGGCGGAGCGTCGACTCACAGGACACATACTACGGCTCCCGTGAGAAGGACTATGTTTCCGGTAACGATGATAACAAGCGCTACTGGAGCCGGGCGCCCAGTCCTACTTCCCGGTCTCGCTTCCATCCCGAACCTCCGTCAGGCTCCTCGTCGCCGGCTAGTGCTAGCTACTACGCCCCCAGCAGCAGCTGGCGGTCGCCATCCGCCTCTTCCCGCACTACCTCACCTTCGCCATATCCATCCAATCGCAGTGCCCATGACGCAGATAGCCATAAAACCTCACCCCGAAGCGGGCGGGGCTCCCGAGACCGAGACCGAGACCGAGACCGGGAACGAGCTAGGGAGCAGCGGTATTATCCCCCGCGGTCCAGCTTGAACAAGCCGCCATCGTCGTCACGATCAGGCGCAGCATCAACATCCAGCAGAGCCCACTCCCGCAGCGCGTCAAACTCCAATTCTTACCCGCACTCCTCCCGTTCCCATCCTCGATCCCATCCCCGATCCCATCCCCGGTTCCAGCCCCAGTCTCACTCTGCATCCTCCTCGTCCACCCACAAGTCCCGCGAAAAAGACGCAGCAGCCAAGACAAAAGACACCTCCAAGGGGCTCGTCCCTATCGCCCTCTGCGCGACCCGCACCGCCCTCGAAGCCGGCGCCGCGGCGGCCTTCAAGCTACGTGACGACCCGTCCCCTTACTTGGGCGCCAAGGGCGGGCGGATCGCCGCGGCCGCACTCGGCGCCGCCGTCGTCGACACGTTCGTCGAGAAGCGCCTGCCCCAGTGGAAGCGGAAGGGCGGGCTGCGGCACGCGTGCGCGCGGCGGGCGATGCAGGGGATCTTGGCTGGGCTGGTGGTTCCTGCTACTGCTGCTGCTCTTGCTGACAGTAGCAGTAGTGATGACGAACGGGAGGATGTCGGGGGGAGGGGAAAGGGAAAGGGAAAGGGAAAGGGGAGGGGGGCTAGGGGGAGGAAGTAGATTGGAGAAATTGGAGGGAAAGGAGCGTGAGGGGATAAAATGTTAGGGTCTTGTAAAGTAAGGAGGAAAGGGTTTTAGTACGGAAAGAGGGAACTGAAATGTGAAGGAGAGGGAAAGGCGGGCATCAGGCAGGAATGGGAAAAGGATAGTAGGATACGAGATGAAAGGGAAACAAGGGAGGCGAAAGGGGAACGGAGTGAAAAAATAAAAAGGTTTAGAGAAAACGAGGCGAGATGGGACATGTACAGTAACCTTCACGCGGAGGCGAAAGCATGAACAAGGGGCCGAAAAAAGCAATGGGGGATTATGTAGCGCGATGCGGTTTATGGGGCCAGAAAGGCAGACGGAGCGGAAGGCGTGCAGAGTAGCATAGCAATTGGAGTCACGGAGATGTCGTTCTCATGTGAGGAGCATGGCAGGGGACATAAAAGGATATAAAAGAAACGAATGGCTTCCTGAGGAAGAGAAGAGAAAAGCCACGGCTGCTGTTGCTGCAAGTGATGGTTTCGCTCTCTCACACCACCTCGCATAATCCGATCAGACGAAACAAGCCAGAACTCAACGTCAAGGCATCACATGCCGTCCGAGTATCGAATGGCTCCATGGCCTACCGTCAACTGATGATTGCCTGCCTCGCAACCCGGTCAACCAAGCCCGGCTCGCCGTCTTGGCATCTCCCAAAGCTTCACCTCCCAGCTCAATTTCAGCCCCCAACAGCTGACATGCGGGCATCGGCCGTGGCCTGGCCTTGGCATGCTCGGAGTCCGGATGCCGAACCAAAAAGTCGCCGGCCTGTTAGGCTGCCTTATCCTGCTCCGGACTCTCTCCATCTGGAGCCCGGCTGTTTATGTAAGATATGCCGCTTTATCGCTTCCGCGGGGCATCAGCCCAACGTCAAAGATGCACCTACCTGATCCTAAAAGTTGCCGGTTCGGTGGTTTCCCGGCCTTTGTCATGTGTCATTTAGTTTAAACGAGACGCTGAATAACAGACAAGAGTTGAGCCACATACATGCATACTCACACAAGTTTCCCCCTGATCTTGTCTTTCCAGCTGCAACTTCCATCCCCCTAGAGACATCCAGCCCGAACAGCAAGAGGCCCGAGCAGCTGGCACCATGAGAGTACTAGCGCTCCACGGCCAAGGCACGAGCGCCTACATCTTCAAATCCCAGACAGGTTCGTACGCCATGCGGTGTAGCTAGCTATTAAACCACCCGTAAGTGGCCCAAAGACGCTAAACGCGCCCGCAGTCGCCTTCCGCACCAAGCTCCCCAAGTCCATCACGTTCGACTTTGTCGACGCGCCCTTCCACTGCGCGCCCGCCCCGGGCATCCGGGTGCTCTTTGACTCGGGCAACTACACGTGGTGGCCCAAGGCGACCACCAACGCCATCCGCTGCGCGCACCAGTGGCTGACCGACTACATCGACGAGCACGGGCCCTACGACGCCGTCATGGGCTTCTCGCAGGGCTGCTCGCTCATCGGCAGCTTTCTGCTCTACCACTGCCGCGAGACGCCCGACGAGCCGCTGCCCTTCAAGGCCGCCATCTTCGTGTGCGGCGGCCTGCCGCTGGGCGTGCTCGAGGACCTGGGCCTGCCCGTCTCGCAGCGCGCGCACGAGATCAACGACGAGACGGTGAGGCTGCTGAAGCAGAAGGCGGGGATGCTTACGGAGCTGGCCGAGAGCAAGGAGCGGATCAAGCCCGGGATGGGCTTGTGGGACGACACGGCCGTGCTGCTGCATGACCCCGACGAAATGCCCGACGAGAGCGACGTGTTTGGGTTGGACTTCACGGCCATGCCCGAGGACGCCAAGATCAAGATACCCACCGTGCACATCTACGGCGCGAAAGACCCCAGGTGGCCGGCTAGCGTGCAGCTGGCGCATTTTTGCGTGAACCGCAAGATGTATGACCATGGCGGTGGGCATGACATTCCCAGGTCGACCGAGGTGTCGAGGAGGATTGCCGAGTTGGTGACGGAGCTGAGTCAGGAGATCTAGGGCGTTGGGAAGACATATCTGGGCGGTTCTCATAGAAAACTCGGTGTTTGGGTAGAGTGGTCAAAATAATGTCTAGGTCCAAGTTTAGACCCAAGGGCCGCTGATTAGCACAACTGGTCCCCGTGAAGCTACCTAGCGTGCATCAAAGTAGAATAAAAAAGATATACCATGCCGGGTTGCTCGGTGATGCAATCCAAGCCCGAGTGAGAGACTCGACTGCTCGGGGATGGACTGGAAATGCAAGGATTCGGGGCTCACATGTTAGGGGCACTACAGCTCAACCCTACCAGTAGCCATGGACTGCGCGCATAAGCTCATACCTCCAACTCGGTCGTCATACAACATCAAACCACCAGATTATTGATTTTCTGACCCCGAAACTAATCTCAACTCCAGGTAATCGAGACATAGCAGTCTCCTCATCTCCCGATAAACCTAGACTTTGGCAATGGCCACGGCACGGCACGGCGAGCTTTGGCGGACTGCTGCCAGCGCATTCACCTGAAAACTGCTCTTCTTATTGTCGATAAGTTCGCTATCCTGCAAATTAGAGTACTCCTGCGGGACGAAATGGTAGCCCCTGAATGCCAAGACCCCAGTAGCCCCCCCTAGAATTCAACACTAGCTGCGGATCAAAGCGACTTCCGGGTACTAACTTGCCGTCGCAGTCATCCATCGCACCGTAGACGCATGCCACACCAGCAAACTTGATGTTTGGGAAACTAGTAAGCCGGCAGCAGGCGAAGCTCCTGCAACTCGTCGCTCTGCTGGGCCGTACCCAGGAGCCATCCCGGTTAAAAGGATAAACATTTCCATCCCGACGCGGAGGAATCTGTCTACTCTGGTATATTAGGTGCCTGACCCACAGTTCTTCCTCCCGCTCGCAGAATGGGCTTTGAAGACAGGCTTTTATGAGGCTGTGAGCATCCTGTTTATGGCCCAGCTGGTTCGCGTGACCCAGCGTGCTGGGCGGTTTGATGGTGGCCAGGCCCGCTTCTCTCGGGAACTTGCCAGTCCCATGGCCGGAAGTCCGTGCCTATAAACGCCACATATAGCTTGAAATCCTACTAGAAAACGTAAAGGCAAGGTGAGAGAGGCCAGATACTCCGCCGGTGGGGAGTTAGATAGATCGTATTTCATTCCACGTCGCCTCATGCATCTATCGCAGCTCCAGCCCCATCACATCTTGCTCCTCCTCCCATCGCGCGCCTCAAATGCTTCCCATCATGGCTTTACGTCATCCATCCCCCCTCGAACACCAGCAAAGCATATGTTCCTAGACCCTACCAGGGGCTCGATAACATCCTCAGCCTTAAAAGTTGTCCCTTTCCATAGACCCCAACATCACCTCTCATTTCCAAGCACTCAGCCCAGCCCACGGATCTTGCGGCTGCTGGCCCTGCTGGTACTGCTGCGCCGAGCCGGGCCTTCCTGCAGCATTCGGATCACCGGTGTAATAATCTGCCCCGTAGTGTATCGTCTGTTGCGGGCCGAGTGGCGGAGGACCCGGCGGGGGCGGAGGCGGCACAAAGTTGGGCGGTATATACCCACCATGTTGCTGCTGTTGCTGCTGTTGCTGCTGATGTTGCAGGGGCGCCTGCTGTTGCGCTGCAGGGTTCCCGTAGGTGCTGAATCTTCCCGGTTGAGAAAATGATGTCTGCGTCGGCGGCGGAGAGGCGGGCCCTCCTCGCATAGGACCAATACTGAAACTTGTCTGCGTCGCTGGGGGCGATGCCGGACCGGGGATACGGCCATGGGAGCTGGGATTGTACGTCATGGTGTTATATCCAGTCTGGCCTGTCTGTTGCATGTACGACTGCGGGGCAGTGGTTTGGTTTGGCGGGGGCGAGCTGGGAAGTTGGTACTGCCCCGTTAGGTTCGTCTTGGAGTACGCGGTGCCCGGGCTGAAGGATAGGGGAGCAGGCGTTGGCCGCGTCGAAGCTGTTTGGGGAGACGAAGGCGGCCGTTCCATCGACATGCGTTCCATCAAGCCCCGTAACCGCTCCTGCTCCAGTGCAGCCTGCGCGCTCTTACTGGCTGCCCGTTCCTGTTCGATCTGGTTGAGGAGTTGGGCGCCCTCGGCCCGGCGATTATTGACAAAGGTTTCGACATTCTTCTCCAAGCTCTCCACAGTCTCTTTCATTTCCTTGTACCAGTTCTTTGCGCTCTGCAGCCCGGCTTCCAGGTCCAGAAACTCCTGGTACGCACGCTTATATTTGCTGATAACCGAGCCCCTCTGCCGCTGGAATGACTCGTATTTGCTCTGCTCAGCCCGGACTCTCTTGTCCTGCAGGAGGCCATTGAAGGCGACCGTCAGCTCTCGCATCAGGGCGGCCTGCTTATGTGTCGCCTGAACGAGTCGGTTCTGGTAAGGCCGGTATTTCTCGAGCTCCTGTTGGAACAGTTGTTGCTCATAGTTTGCAATGGACTTTTTGTTCAGGATCAAGATTTGTGATATATCGTCATTGTGCGCCTGGCTCTGTCAGCTTGGTACTGATATAACGCACAGAATAACATACCTTCTCCTTCAGGTCCTTGAGCACTTGAGTCCGCTCCCTCTTGATGAGATTCAACTTCTTGAGAATATCCTCCACCTTCGCAATTTGATCAACAACGCTAGGCTTGCCATCGTCAAAGTCGGCATCCAGCAAATTGGGCTCCCCGGAAGGGCTGTTCGCAGTGCTCGACTTCCGCCCCTTATTCACTGCCCGTTGAAATAAGGCATCCACTTCACCGCTCTCTGCCGCAGAGCGCATTTCGTCAAACTCATTTTCATTTTGCCGCAGTTTCGTCGCTAACTGGCCGTCGCTCCTGGCGGCCTCTTCCAAAGCTTCTCGATAATTCCGTATATCGTTCCGCAGCGTTGTGGTCAGCCGTGAGCTAGGTTGCTGCGTCCATTCCGAGTCGTATTTGGACCTCATCTTCTCGCACACGCTCTCCTCCATGTCTAACTTCTTAGTGCTTTTATCCAGAAAAGCCAGGATCGATTGTTTCTGCATGTGTAGGAATTCGAATATCTTGACGGGGTTTTCGTGGTCGGCGACATCCACACACCACGTCCGGAAGTCTTCGTCTGGGAGAATCTCCTGGTCGAACCCCCCTTTCAGGACCTGTAAGGCGCCGGGTAGTCTTAAATAATCTAGGCTCGCGGCCATCTCGCCATTTGCGGTGTCAACCCTCTCCGTCTCGGCCCTCACAAGTTTCGCCTTTTCTTCGTCGTACAAACTAGCCGACTCGGTGACTGCTAGTGGTACTATCTTTGCAAACAGATCGGGGCCAGTAATTCGCTGAATGTCTTGTCCGGCATAGAGCTCGCTGACGGGAATAGGTTTCGCGGCGGGCAGTTTGGCCACAGCCGGTACGCTCGCTTCGGCAGGCACGGGCTCGTGGTAGATGAAGTCGTTATCCTTGGTCAGCTGCCTCAGCTCCTGCTGAACCGCCGCGAGCTGTCTCTTCGTGATGTCGGCCAAGATGAGGCCACAATCCGCTGTAAGGTTCGAGCTGGGAGGTATGGAGCTTGGGAAATTGTTGGCTATTCTGTTGGCCTCTCGCGCGAACCCCTCAGCAACCTGAAGACGGGCAATGGCCATGCCGTGCGAATTGGCGTTGTCGTCGGCCTGCGCCTGGTAATATTGGGCGATGGAGTTCATGAGATTGAACTTGGCCTGCACCATCAACAGCCAGACCTTCTCAAAAATGGCCTTGTTGACGTTCTCTTGGACTCCTTCAAGTGCCTGCCCATAGAGTGTGGCTGCCTGGCTCGATAGCTTCGCTAGCAGGCCAATTTTCTTCTGATCCGCGATCTGTTTCTCGAGAAAAACTTCCTGTGCCTGCGCCAACATAATGTTTATGAGCGTCTTGACCGTATCTCGGCTCAAGTCGGAGGAAGGTGCGTGTAAAAAGTTCTCATTGATGTAGGTGAACATTCCGGCGGCGGCTTGGAAGGAGTGGTATGCGGTCTTGAGCCCAGCCTCTTGGCTTCGAGTCTGGTTCGAGGCGTGGCAGGACAGCACCGCCGAGATATTGAAGATTATGGAGGCTTTTTCGAAGGCTAGCGAGTACTGCGAAGTAGCCTTGTGGGTGAAGGCATCGAACCTACGTTGATCCGAGTCAGAACCAGAGGGGGTTGGGTTGTCACGCAAGCCATGGAGGCAGAGCACGAGTTACCATGTAAAAGAGACCCTGATATGTTGCTCATCGACAGGGAAGCGCAAGTCCAACAGCTCAAGTTGACCATAGTACCGGTACAAGAGATCCCTACCGGCAGTGCTGTCCTTGCCAGCTCCCCGCATGTCCTGGCGTAGCCGGTTGAGAGTGGCGCACTCTTCGGCATACCGCTCCGGGTCGTCGCCGTACGTGTTCTGGATGTAGGACTTCAGAGGGGTGATCCAGTCGATTTCGTTGGTGGCCTTCAGAGGCACCGAGATCATGGGCGCTTGTGTCATCTTGGGCGGGCTTCTGCGTCTGCGTCTGCGTCTGCGTCTGGGCAGAGCAGAGCAGGCTCGGGTCTCTCGCCGCTATCTTCGCCCAAACGTGTGCCCCGCACGGAAAACCAGATTGCCCGACCGCGAAACAGGGACAAGCCTCGCTGCGTGAGAGCTGGGGGTGAGGGACGGGCGCAGGGTTCAGTCAGGCGGGGTTGTTGCCACTGAATGTACGTCGAAGCGAAACGGATCGATCCGGATATTTGGTAAGGCAGCCCAGCCGATAGGGCCTGCAAGGTATTCTCGGAAACCTTCGCTCGTGTATGTGATCCAGGACTGGGGTGTTCGCGCCGCAATGGAACCAAGAGATTCTCGGCGAACCCTGGATCAAAGTTGGTGAGGGACAGCAGCCTGGAAGGTTTAAGTCAATGTTATAGCGGCAGAGGGTGGCACCCTGGCAGGTCTCGGAGCTTTGGAGCGGCCCCAGTGGGGCTACCCGCAGCGAACGCTTGCTGTGGCTGCCCCTCACTGTGATACGGGCACATGGGTACCTGATGATCCCTGCCACCACCCGCGGGGGCAGCCATCCGTCTGACAACAGCACGACAATGAGTGATAGGAAATGCATGGGCGAGAGCTCAATAACTGCAACACGTAGTTCCACCTAGGCCAGGTTGCGGCTGGCTGCTACAGCGAACGTACAAAGGGCTTTGACTTCTTGAGTTTAGGCGCCTCGCGCAACCATACAGCGCTCACCGCACCTCCACCGACCGCAGCCTGACAATGGGCAGGGCCTCATGAAAGGCTTGCAGCCGCGTATGTCCTGTACGCACGCACTTACATACGTTACCCCATCTAAGGTACCTTACCTTATCGCCACGCTAGACATACATTGGCAGCATGGCAAGGCAAAGTCTCGAGGCCAACAAGCACTGCATGGTGGATTAACCGGCAGGGCTAGGCATCGACTATTGATCCAAATGGCTGGACTCTACTCGGGCGTCTCTTGATTGCAAAACCCGGATGAAGGTTCTCAATGGCGGGGGCCGGAACACGGTCGGCGCATGCTGTCTCCGTCAATCATCCCCAAGAGCGGTCAATACCGCGCTTATTAGCGTCGACTGTCCTCATTCACGCCACATCACACCCTTCATCTCGCGGCCTGCATTATTCGGATCACCTAACACAGGAGAAGCTCTAGCGCCGAGGATTCTACTGTGTAGGGTGCTCCTGCGTCGTTCCTCTTTCCTCACCACCATGAACATATCGGAGCGGGACTTGCTGCTTGCATCTCTTTTACAACTTTAACTTGGTCCACCGAGTCGTCCTGTAGCTGCCGCACTCTCGACCTAAGCCAGCCACCCACGCCTATGTTCGCGTAGCACACGGGGGGGCCACAGCGGCTGATTGGCCCAGAATCTCCAGAACGAAGCGCCGGCTGGAAGCTAGGAGCAGGGGTTACAGTGGGCGGCATCAAATGGATGTTTCTCGAACCCAGGCCCGTCCCATGGCTGCACAGTGGTCCGAGCTGGCTGGCGGAGCCAGACCGGCGATGCTGCATCCGCTCATCTGGCTACCCAACTGTACCGCCGTTCTAGGCGGGGGTGGGATGGGAAGAAGGGGACGGGGGAGACATTGTCTTATCTGAGTCAGAATGGCAACTCCACCGTGCACTCTGGCGTACACGGTCCGCGCGGCCTCACCTGCGACCGAACCAAGAAAAATGTTGTGCGTCCGCAAGTGCCGACAACCGTTACACTAGATCTGGGACGGGTCCCCTACTGTGTAAGCACAGAGCGTCGCTCCGGACTGGAGGAAGCGTCTCATCACACCGCTCCAGCCCGCATAGAGACCCCTATCGTCCTACTTTAGTCTTTGCCTTTTCTTCTCGCCTCTTCTCAACCCAGCTCCTCCTTCTCCCTCAACCCCGTGGCCCGTGGCCCGTTCCCTTTTTTTTTTTTTTTTTTTTTTTTTTTTTCCTCTCCTATTTCTCTCCCCCTTTTTTTCTTCTTTGTCTTGTCCTCCCTATGATCAGGGTCAGTTTACGTATCGTAAAGGAACGGGGACGAAAGAACGATGGTAAGCTTCCTCCGAGTAGACCTTTTCTCTGGAATATGTTCTATTCCTTCAAGCGTACAGCCACAGACCGCGAGTGCATGTACGCCATTTTAGATTTTTTTGCGCTATAATATGCCACCTGCAAACCGTAACCGACACCGTCCTCCACCCACCCGCTGATACAAGACAATCGTCACATGATATACACGCGTTCCCCCCCCGGTGGCCAGCTTCTGGCACAATCCCCACCTAGCCCAAGCCTACTTACACCAAGGGAGGCATATTATCGAGATTCATCTGATGGCCCAGCTCGCCGTTAATCCCAAAGAATTGAAACCTGTAGTCGAGCAGAGTTAGAACCACATGTTTCGCAGCTAAGTTGGCCAAAAAGGAGTACTCACCAATCCTCTACATTGAGCGTTGATGGGACAGGCTGACCCTGAGCTGAGCTGGTGCTCCAACTATCGCTTGGGCTGTGGCCGTCAACCATCGGCGCGTCGAAGCCTTGCTGCCACATGTTCCCGCCATGCTGGCCCTGGAAACCCGTTATGCCAGGTTGCAGCATGGCATTGTGCTGCAACGGGCTGCTAGCTGGGCCCCTTTTTGGCAAGGACTGGTTGAAAGAGTTATGCTCGCCGTCGACGGGCTGTCCCTGCATGTTTTGATTCTGCATCTGTGCCATCATTTGCGGATCTAGGCTCTGGTGCACTTGATGCGGCGACACTTGTGGGAATAATGGCATATGGGCGCTTTCCGGGAACAGCTGGTCCGGCTGGAAATTCTCCCAGACGGTCTGCGACAGATTGGGAGAATTTCTTGTCACGAGATACAGATCTGGAGGGGTCGCCGGTATCGAAAATGATGGGTTGAACGGAGTCGCTGGTCGGGTGTGGGGGCGTGATGCTGTCCCTCCCATGAACGTGTCTCCGTTGTTGCGCGAGTGCGGGGATGCGTTCGTAGGAGGCGGCATCGTGCCGGCTGTCGGCTCATTCTTGGCCGCATGGCTCGGGGTCTGGGGCCTGGAACGCTCATACGACTCTTGCGGCTGCGGCGTGGTGACGCTGAAATCAATCGCCATCTCGTCGTATTTGCGTTTCTGCTCCTGGGAGAAACGCTGCTGCTGTTGTTGTTCAAGCTGAGACAAGCTCTGTTGCACCTTACGATGCCTCTTGCCCGCCGCTTTCTGAAGCCTCTCTTCGAGCACCCTGTTACCGAGGATGGACTCAAAGAGCCTGTGGACCATCCTGCCGACAAGCCAGACCTTGGATACATCCTTCAGTGCCCCCATGCATGTCCGTATCCGATCTTGTGTTACCTGCTGGATCGAAGGGATTGGTGATCTCATTTGATAGACGTGCATGATGAGAGCAGAGAACAGGCTGTACACGATGAAGGCGGGACAGAATCGCAACTCCCCGTGGGCCGAGAGGTTCTCGATGATGGACGTGATCATGGCCGCCGCCTGGAACGCAATGTTCCGTGACGGGTATGAGGAGTCATCTGGAAACCTGTGAGAGCCGCTTGGAGGCATATGAGCCCGGTGGAGCAAGCACAGGGTGGTGTAGTAGTTTGAATGGAGCAGAGCGGAAAAGAAGTGGTGCCTCGGCATCTCCCAGTACACTATCTTGGGGCAGTTTTGAAGCCAGTCAGCAAGCGCCATGTCGCTATGTGTGAGGTCGATGGCGTTTTGCCGCCGGCCCTTGGACGCCACAGAGTACTGCTGAGAGAGGACCAGGCCCATGATCTCACACAGCTTGACATACTGCAAGAAGAACTGGACATGGATCGGGTCCGGTGGGTACTCGCTGGGTTGGTCGGGCTCGTCCTCAATGAAGTCGTCCTCAGTCAGCATCTCAACGTCCGAGTCGTCGAGGTTAATGTGGCACGGCCTTCCCAGAGCGACGGCCACGGATCTGTCTCGCGTGAAGAGGGACCACCAGATACGCTTCCATAGCCTCTTATCCGACTTGCTGAGTTGGGACGCCTCTACGCTGCGGTGCATTCCTGAACCCTGGGCGACGATAGTAGCCACGCGAGTCCAGTAGAAAACGTTCTTGGTGACATCCTCAGGGCCCTCCCAGTACCAACCCATCAGGAGAAGAGCTTGAACGATTGTCACTCTGTCGTCCTCGTAGTTTGCGTCGTACAGGGCTTTAGCTCTCTTGTAGAAGGTCAGCGCAGCCGGTGTCGAAGAACCGTTTGCATCCATCAGCTGAGGATTGGTGCAGACGCGCGAGCCCGCTAGCAGCATAGCCTGTAGCAGGAGCAGGGACGGCGGGTTCTTTGGATCCTTGTACCGGCGCAAGAACTTGGTCTTGTTGATTACCGGGACGATCGGGTGTATCCATCTGAAGTAGGAGTCAATGAGCTCGTCGCAGAGCGCGCGGGGTGGCAGTAGAAAAGCGCCGCGCTGGTGCAAGATGTCGATCTCGATGTTGTCCAGCTCCGTCAACCGCGCCCTTGAGCCCCTGATGTTCTCGGGCAAGGGGTAGTGCACCACATCTTCGGAGCTTTGGCGGTCGTGGACTAAGAGCGTCAGGTTTGATGACTCCCCCAGGTAGGCCACCCTCCCTGCCTCTGTGATGGGTGCCCTCGTAAACTTGGGCTTCATGACGATGTCCATGTAGCTGGCCAGCGTTGCATTATCAAACTCCTCCTTCTTCTGCTGCTCTTCGGTGTTTGCAGTGGATGGTGTGGCCTCGTGGGTGTGATAGACGGCGGGTGGTCGCGTCCCGCTCGGGAACGTGCCTGTGCCAGGCGGAAGCGGCGATCGGTCGTCGCTGTCTCCTCGCTCGCTGCAGTAGAGTCAGCATTACTATCGAGAGCATGTCTGCGAGCAGACCGGAAAGAACCGCTGCGCAACACCCCTCGGGGCTGATGGCTCAACAAGGGCGCAACCCAGGTGGGTGTAGCAGCCCTAGCATCTCGGGCCAAGGGAAAGGGTGGTTCGGGCTTGTCTGGTATACCTGTCCGAGTCCTTTGAGTGCACGGCACTGTTCTGGGCCTTTTTGCGCTTTGGTGTTGGGATGCGACATTCTATCTGGAAAGCGACGCAGTTGGTGCACGGAACGCCGAGGCTCGCGGCATCGCAGCGGACCTGCACAACTTGACGTGAGTATCCATATCCCGAATCGAGGATGCAGCCTCGGCGGATCTATTGTTGCAGATAGGCTGAGGGCATTCGTACTTTGCGGGCATGGCATGTCTGGAAGCGATGAGTGGTCAGCTTCCAATCCCAAGATAACCGGCACGCGGATGAGCCGAGGCAAGATAGGCGAGACGGTCGCAACCGCCCCATGAACAACCTCGGAGGGGTCCATCAAACCCGCCAGGCGGCGGGACATGGAACTAGGTAGAACTACTTACCTCGCACGCTCTCGAAGCTCGTTGTCTTTTGTCCGCAGGGAAATGTCTGGTTAGCCAAATAGCCCTTTTCTTCATCGCGACCAACACAGAGGATGACCCGACAACACCAACCTCCTAAAACTCATGTGGCCAGTCGTGGTGGTTGTAGCCGTCGTGCCTGCTGACGGAGACACAGTGGACTGTTGCGAGGGCGATGCCGATGACTGCTTCGGCAGGGCTACATCTCCCGGAGTTGACGAGTCCATCCCGGCCGAGATGGAAGGATGGGCGCAGGCTGCTGCTGTGTGCTAAACGGAGTGCGCGGAAAGTTGCAAGAGATGTGTTGGAACTGGCGAGCAACTGGACCGACCGAACCGGCACTCCCGTCGCGACCCGCCACCGAGTTCCTCTGATCGTCCTCGCTTGTTGGGGGTCGTCTGAAGGTTCCGAGAAGCTACTTTAGACTGCGGGACTAGAGCTCTCTACCCAGACACGAGAATACGGCAGAGGAAAATGATTGATTGCAAGGGACAAAAGTTGTGCGTTTCTCTTGCGGAATCGTGGTCCTTCTTGACTTAATTCATTAAGCAGTTAGGAGCAATGATAATAGTTCACGCGCGGAAACGGTTTCAAAGCCGCGAATCGATGACAGGCATTCTTTGAAGAGGGGGGAGGGTCAAGCTGGGTGGTGCCCACTGCGGACATCTGTACAGCCCCCGGATCGTACAGTAGGCGCCCTTTTTAGTGCAAAACGGCGCGCCTTGAAGCCTGGGGACCCCCTCGAGTATTATTTTCTTGGCCGTCGCTCGCGGGCAGCCTTTCCGCCCAGAAACAAGGAGTCCAACCTGCAGCTCAACGTTAGCTCCAGCCATCCCAAGACGTGACCAGACACCCCTCCGTTGATCCCGCAAGAATGGCAGTTCGTCTGGGTGCTGGGCGTGCATGCGCGACCCCTTGCCGCAGCCGGGGACGGGTCGCAACGGTAGGGACGGCCTTTCCAAGGCTTGCATGTGAAGACCGCTTGAGGCGTCGGATTGCTAAGACTCCAGAGCTCTGGGTCGCTGGATTGGCCCAAGACAAACCTGGCGGGGCGCCCGAGTCCCAGTCAACCGAGATTTATCGCACGGAAATCCCCGCCCGATCTGGAAATTGTGGCCGATTGCACGAATCCGGGGAACTCTTGGCTCGCGTGGGAAACATTTTGGGCAGGAAACGATCCCCACACCACGCACACTCCCATCCTCACATCATCCGCCAATATGCTATGCGCGCATCGCTTTTGCGAACTGACTTGAGATACTAGTCTTGTGTAAGGTAAATCGTACTGTCATGTTAAACATCTGGAGGTCAATGGGTGAGTCGCGCGACGGGACGGAGATCGTATCGAGTCTCTTGACCGCAAGCGGGCAAGCCTGAAAGATGCTACGAAGGTTGGGGCTGGCCTCTGTGTGACCGTGCGCTTACTTGAGATAGTTAACGTTATTCGCATACGTATATGTACCCTGGCGGCCCTCGGATGACGCGAGTATCTTTGCCGTTGGCATGTTAAGTTTGACAGCAGGATAGGTGCGCAGTAAGGTTGGTAGCCATGCCGACTAGAGACGGTTTTAATTCTCGGCATCGACTCGTCTTACTCGTATTCTTAGTCTACTGTCAGACAACATAGATATCACAGTACCACAGTAGAGGACCATCATTTTGAATGCGTCGAGAGTTATACTCCCCACAAGCGAGCCCCGAGGTCTCCAGCAAACCAACCAAAGTTGGCAAACACCGGTGGATTCGGAGCTAGCCCCGATGTATTGCCCCGCGGGTTCCCCCTCACGATCTGGTGCAGCTGTCGCATGTAGAAGCTCCCCTTCCCCAGAAACGGGACGATAAATAGTCAGACTAATCCCGATCCAGACCGCCTCCAGTAGCAGGCTGGCAGCCTATCAACGCCTGGGCTGAAAGCTAAGCCCTCCAGGCCTCGCGGAAGGAGCAGAAAAGTTGGCCTCAAATTAACATCCCCCTGCTGCACGTGGGGCTGGCCTGTCACTGTCATCATCACATGTCTGTCAGCCCTGCATGCTGTTGTACCCGTCTGGAAACTTTCGGTCTGGGGTAAAGGTGGTGTCTGGCCATATGGAGGAGTGAAAAGCGCAATAGATATGCAAGAGAAAACAATTCAAGATACCTCCGAGCGGCCTACATTCTCAACTCGGACAACAGACAAGCATTCAGCTTGACAGCCTTCAAAGTTCGGCCTATTTCAGCATCGGTCTGTAAGTCAATTGCATGTGACAGCCACACCCGTCCGTCCGCTCACACCACCATCTTGACAGACAATCCTATACCAAAACGCACAGAGAGTTTTCCCTCCCTCGGTCGTCACAGATCCTACATTGCTGAAACTGTCTGTGCTAGAAATAACTGCATTATTCCCAGCATCATGCAACAGCAAGGACATTTGATCACCCTTCTAATCTCCGGTCCAGAATTCCGAATACCAGAACTAAACCCTTTTTGACCAAACTCTCAGACAGCGCCTTTTCTATGATATCTTCTGATTATTACGCGTCTAGATACATACATATCTACCGTATGCAGGGTATTATTTACGGCCTCATTCCTTAACAAGCGGAGCAGCAGCCTTGCCATTGCCACTCGCTGATCCCCCACCCGTCCGCTCCAACAACACCTCGGCAACCTTGCCCTCCCCAACAGCCTTCCCAACCTCTCCGCCCACCTCCACCCCGGCAATGAACACGGCACTCACCCCCTCCAACGCCGCCACAAAGACACACATCAAGCTCGCAATCACAAAGTGGCTGATCGTCGACCCAATCTCCAACCACGACCCCTCGTCCTTGACGACCCAGAAGAAATACAGCGTCAGGATATCGCTGATCGCCATCACTACCATGAACAGCGCCGAGGGCGCCACGCCGAGCCGCTTGTTCAGAATGCCGAGGTTAGCCGAGACGAGGGCAAAGGGTATCATGATCTTGAGGATGAGCATGGCGCTTTGGGAGAACGGGTCAAAGATGGGGATGAGGCGGGCGACGCTCTCGAGGCTGAACGAGGAAACCGAGGCGATGTTGCCCGTGCTGAAGAAGGCCGACTGGAGGAGGACGAAGAAAAAGAGGGCGACACGGGCGTCGTGAAGGGTTAACGGTCGGAATGGGGAGGGGAGGTGGTGGGTGATTTCTGCCGAGTGTGACGATGATGGCTTGGGGGTTGAGCCATTCGCTACCGGTGCTGGCGATGCTGCGGCTGCTGCTCCGTTGGTTGACTTCGCGGATGAAAACTTGTAGACGGCGTGCTCTAGCCGCACCCAGCTGACGAGGGTGGCCGAGAATGCGAGGTAAAACAGCCCCTCGTATGAGATGGTCAGGATGACAAAGGTAGGGGCGCAGGTGAGGAAAATAACCATGATCCTGTGCATGTAGTGGTTGTTGGGCCGCAGACGATATGCTTGCGGCGTGAGGAAGGATGCAACTAAGGGAAGTTAGTGGGGACCGAAGTTCTTAGCCCAGCGGCAAAACTCACCGAGAACCGCCCAGCCCATCACCTGGTTGCCGCGAGGAAGGCCTTGTTTGGCCTGCAGTGACAGGGCGCTAGAGCGAGTGATGATTACGGAAAGTAGGATTAGGCCAACCTGGATACCCACAAGCGTCCTCGAAACATGGTTTTTCGAGGAGCGAGGCTTTTCCGACCATCCAAAGTCAGAGAGGACAAAGTCCTCTAACACTAGGTAGAGAATGCCGACAATAACCATCAATGCACCACCAATTATGCTGGAATCAACTATTAGCCGGTGCTGCAAGAGGGAGATTCCAGGGGTAACCGACATCAGATTGACATCCTCGGCTTTCATGGCCGGGAGCAAAGTGAAGGTGCTCATAGCTAGGCAAGAGAGGAACCATGTGATGGACAGAGCAGCGTGTTGCTGAAGGAATGAGAGTCCATAGGCAATCGGCCAGAACGCGCCGATGACAAACAAAATGGTTAGGATCTCCCGGTAGATGTAACCCAGCGCCTGCAGTACTTAGCCCTACACGCCCAAAACAGCAGCATGGTTATATGTTGGACTTACCAGAGACTCAATAATCCCAACGTAGACAGCACAGTTGAACACCAGCGAAGCAAAGCTTCCGCCTGACTTGATATGCCCAAACAGCTGCTTGCGACCCTCCGCCAGACTCTCCCTGCGAGCGTACACTTCCTCCCAGAAAAATACAGGGAAGAAGGTGTATGCGTAATAAGTAGGCGGCGACTTCGAGACGACAAAGGACGCATAGAGTGCAGCCAAAACGGACGAGGACACGAGCATCCCAAAGAGCGTCCTCGACGGTTGCAAACGTCCATGCAACACATGCAAGTCGATGACAGTGGTGAGCGCATATGCCACCCATCCCAGATACCCTACTGTGATGAGGGCCCTCAGGAATAACCAGTCGTAGGTCTGCAGATACCTCAGACCTCCAAGACCGACTTTCATGAGAGCGGCCGACTCCTCGATGGCTTCCTCATAACTCCCGGCCTCAATAAGGTGTCTGATGTGAGCCACACGACTCTCCGGGTCTAGGCCATCGTCGCTGAGGGGTTTGTACGGCCTGTACTTCAACTCCGTGGCCTTCTTGTTCTCCTCCTTAACGCGATACTGCTCGAGGATTCCTTGCGCATTGACCAGCGATGCCTTGGCCTTCTCTTTGAGGTCAGCGGTTAGGAAGGACAAGGGAAGCTCGCCAACCGAGTTTGCTGGAAATTCGACGCCGACAAGGTAGGCCATAAGCGCAGCAACGTCAGCCTGCGCGACGTCATGTCTCCTGACGTGGTCGAGATTCCAATCCGCCGAGTAATCGTCGTGTCCTGGCGCAACCTCGCCCGGGTACAGCTGAGGCTTAGCAACCCCTGAGCCCCAGGCAATCAGGGGCGTCCGGGTGTTGTCGGGATGACCATCGCCATGGCTCCCCCAATCGTTCATCCCGTGGTCGGCGGTGAAAACGAAGGCGGTCCGGCCATCGCCGTAGAAGCTTTCCATCAATTCCACAATCTCCCGTATCCCCTTATCGACCACTTTAAGGTTGTTGAGGTACTCCTTCGAGTGGGGTCGATAGAAATGCCCGGTCGTGTCTAATCCCAATAGATGGAGGAAGAAGACAACCTTGTCCTGTCTCAGCGCATCGTTGAGCGTCTTGTTTGTCCGCGCCTGCGCAAAGAAATCCTTGACGTGATCAAAGACCCAAAGGTCCAGCACGACAGCATCGGAGGAGAAATCCTCAAGTTCGGCTCCGTACGAATAGGCATCTACCCTACCAGGGACAGCGCCTTGCTCAAACATTGGCAGGATGTCGGGACTACCCCAGCTCCACGTGTGCCGGCTGCGGTTGAAGAGACTGTCGAAATTGACAGGGTTCATCTTCCATCCCGTCGTTACCGCCGAAACGTCTTCGTAGAGGCCAGCGATGAGGGCAACATGGCCGGGCCGCGATTCGGTCGGCACGCGTGTGTGGGAGACGCCGAAAGTCCCCTGCTCCAGCACCTTAGACCGCAAGAAAGGGGCCAGGGGCCTCGGAAAAAGATCGTCGTCGGATTCGGGGTACGGCTCAGAATGCGATTGGAACGCCTTGTCGGCGCGTAGTCCATCTCCTACGTCAAGATTTTGTAAGCATCCTGCCTAACGGAGGACAAGAGACATTAGGTAAAATTTTGCTGGCTTTTGACGCACCTACGAAGAGGACCAGACGATCTGCGGGTGCTGGGCTTGATGCTGGCCGGTCTACTTGGAACAGGCGCATGCCTGAAACGATAGGACTGACAAAGTATATGTCGAAGATGGAAAATATGTACACGAAGTGGAAGACGACGGCAATCGCCAGAAACCGGAATCGTGGAAAGCCGGCCATGATGCCTGTATAGGCGATGCGCCGCGAGATCCGCTGCGGCGACTTTTGGTGCGAGTGCGACGCAATCAGAGTTGCGAGTAGCTGGATGGATTAGACAAAACGACCGGGTTTGGGCGCGGTATCGCGCAACTTATCAAATGAGGGGACGCAGTCGTGACAGGAGCACCTTGCTAAACAAAGAGCCAAGTCGCAAGACCGGAACGCATGGAATCCATCAAGGTTCAATGCCACGCATGTCGAAGTTCCAAGCTTTTTGTCGGGGCTTGGTAAAACCAGACCAGGGTCGGTCAGGGGCCGCAAGCCACTACGATCTGCCTCAGCAGCAGGGTGTGCCGATTGGCAGCTGAGAAACGTGACTTCGCGGCTGGATTCTGATGGGGGGCAAAGTCGCGAACGCGACCTGCACCACCACGAACTTCTCGTGGATTCGCGTCTGAGAAAACCTAAAGGTCTGACCGCACCACCCCATCCAAAATGGATGCCTACAGCAAGTTTCTTGCAGAAAATGTCCTCACGGAGGATAAGGTGGTAGGTCACGATTTCCTTTGAATAGCCAGATGGGTTAAGGTTTCACTGACGAGCATTCCAATGTCAGGTCACTTATCGGCTTCTGAGTCGGACGCTGCAAGTCCACGTCAACACCGCAAAACAGTAGGACCCTACGTTGTTTGTAGTCATTCGACTATCACTGACCGTCTTCAGGATGCTGTATGAATTTCACAGAAACCAGAATGCGAAACGCCCCGGGGCTGTGCACGCCACGTATTTGGTGTACGGTATCAAGAAAGCGGCCGATGACCAGTCAGCGGCGCGGAATGGTGCGGATGGTGACATTGAAATGACGAGCTCAATGCCTGAAGTTGAGTCGCTGTCAGACCTGGTTCCCACCTTCACGCTCTCCCTAGTCCCCGAGGAGCAGCTCAATGGTCAGCTATCGCCAAGCTTCTCATGATCAGTTCGTTAACTCAACCCAGAGGCGCTCTCGAATTATGATGCGGTATCCTCGATCCACATCTACAGTGTTGGGCCTCATCCGACAAAGGTTGGAAATCCTGTCCATGTGACAACTATCACCTCGCAACTAAACATGCTCCAGGGCCTTGCCTTACTCGCCGATGCGGCCAACCAGGTGCTTAGTTTACAGGTTAGCGATGATCATAAGAATCTAGCCGTCATCGCCAATCCTCGCGCACGCCGCAGAGAACGAAAGGGTGCGGGCGTGAAAGCCGCAGCCGCAGCAACAGCTTCGGTAAAGGCACAAACAAAACCGGCACTAGGACCGGCAAAGGTCAAGGAGGAATCAAAGCCTATTCAGCTCGCTCAGGGAAGCGCTGAGAGAGCATCCTCAGCAACCCAAAACAAGAAACCAATTCCATCCTCGAAACGTGGTACAAGTTCTGGCATCATGCAAGCCTTCTCCAAAGCCACAACCAAGGTCAAAAAGGAAGCCGGTACTTCGCAGCCTGCCACTCCAAGTGGAGACGACTCAAGCGTGCAACCCATGTCTGATGACGGCGAGGACGATTCCGAGATGCCGCAGCCAAAGCCGCGTGTCGTTTCTGGTTCGAAGAGCCGCAAGCAGAGAGAAGAGGAGCTTAGGCGTATGATGGAAGAAGATGACGACGACGACGACGACGACGAAGAGGAGGCGTCGGAGCAAGCCGAAGAAGAGCCTCCTGAGGAGCCAATGGAAGAGGAGCCGCCAGCACCAGAGCCCGCGAAGCCAGAGGAATCAGAAATCGTTACCGCATCCACCAATGGTCGGCGGCGCGGCAAGAGGAGGGTCATGCGCAAGAAGCAGGTCATGGATGACCAAGGCTATCTCGGTACGCTACTAGAAGGCTACGCATTTGATCTTGAGACTGACGTTCGGTCACAGTTACTATTCAGGAACCGGGATGGGAGTCCTTCTCGGAGGATGAGCCTCCCCCGCCTACCAAGCCAAAGACAACGAGTTCGACCCCCGCGACGCAGGCAGCAAAACCAAAGAAGAATGGACCAAAGGGAAGCCAGGGCACCATCATGTCATTTTTCTCCAAGAAGTGATCCACGCAACCGCAAGGCTCATCCTAACTATTCACTCAATTGAGCATCCTTCTATAGCGAATTCACAACGATCAGTGCCGAGGAGACTTCTTTGGGCAATTGCTCTCGGTGGTTTGAATGGACACTACCGGCTATGATGCCGTTGTAGGAAGCCAAGACCTCAGGGCTAGCGACCCCTGACCCTCACCTACAGACTTTCCGATTCTAAACCAATGTCCCCAGTGTGTCTTGAAAGAATACGGCTCATTGGTGGGGCCGTTTAGAGGATAATATTTAACGTTTGTGTTCAAGTCCTCACCATCAGGACGCTGTGAGGAACACGGATTTCCCAAGTGGTGTACAGGGGTCTAACTCCCCCACACTCGTGCAACCTGCCAAGCTGTGGGCGTCTTTTTAGCGCCGAATCCAATCGCGCATCAATGTAACGTCAGCGCTCACCCTTCGGCCACCTTTGCCGAACGTGCCCCTCGAGTTGGTTAGCCTTGCTCAGATAGCCAGACGAACCTACGACCAAATGCTCGGCCAACACGACGTAGCCGCATGCTCAGAGATGGGGTGCTGCCGCTAAGGTGATACTCTGTCAAGACTCGAGGCTCTTCACGTTCATCTCCTCCCGCACCGCCTAATTCCGCTTCATCGAGACGGCACCAAACACGTATGGCCAGGCACCATGGCCCATCTTTCGTGGCGCTCTCTCTTGTCGTTGTTAGCGTGGCTCCCGGCAGCGGCTACAGACTGGGATGACAAGCAAGAGCCGCTGGGCGGGAAGTTCGACAAGGCAGCTTGCCCAGACTATGCACTTTACGCTACATATTCGCAGTAAGTGGGTGCGGCAAGACCTACAGCTCAGAGCTAACGGGGCCGAAGCCCCCCCTTTAGTGAAGGGCCGCTCGAATTGCCTTTCCAACGGCCCGATCCCCGTTGCCGGACCTTCCACTCAGATGCCATCGAGGAAGTCATAAAAGACATTACGTCTCGGATGAAGGACCCCGATCTTGCTCGTCTATTCGAAAACGCGTTTCCGTCAACTACCGACACCACAGTCAAGTTCCATACTGACGGGAACGACGAGGAGATTAAAAAGAAGCTGCGCAGGCGCAGGGCACAGGATGCGTGGATTGAGGAGGGCGAATGGGAAGGGCCGCAATCCTTCATCATCACGGGGGATATCCTCGCCGAATGGTTGCGCGACAGCACCAACCAACTAAAGCCGTACCAGGCTCTAGCCACAAAGGATCCGACCATCTATAACCTAATCCTTGGCGCCATTAACACGCAAAGCGAGTACGTGATCAAGTCGCCCTACTGCAACGCCTTCCAACCGCCCCCTATCTCCGGCCTCCCTGTCAGCATGAACGGGCAGGACGACTTCGTGCACCCTGTATACGAGCCCAACGTCGTCTTCGAGTGCAAGTACGAACTTGACTCGCTCGCCCACTTCCTCGCGCTGGCGAACGAATTCCACCGCCATACCGGCAGCACCGAGTTTTTGACCCCCCGCTGGCACAAGGCCCTCGTGACGCTCGTCGACGTCCTTTCGGCCCAGAGTGAAAGCACCTTTGACCCGGAGACTAGCCAGTATCAACACAACGCATACACGTTCAAACGGCGTACCGACACGGGCACCGAAACCCTCAACCTGCACGGCATCGGCAACCCGCTCAACAACGGCACCGGGCTCATCCGCTCCGCCTTCCGGCCCAGTGACGACGCCACCATTTTTGGTTTCTTCATCCCCGCCAACGCGCAAATGGCCGTCGAGCTAAAGCGCACGGCCACGGTGCTAAGATCCACGGGGACGCAAGCAAACGCCGAGATGGCCGAGACCCTCGAGAAGTGGAGCGAGCGCATCACCGAGGGGATCTGGGAGCACGGCGTGGTGAGCCACCGCAAGTACGGCGAGGTCTTTGCCTACGAGGTGGACGGGTACGGCAGCTCCTTGCTCATGGACGACGCCAACTACCCGAGCCTGCTGGCGCTGCCGCTGATGGGATTCGTGACGGCGGACGACCCGACGTATCGGAACACGAGGCGGATGTTGTTGGAGAAGAGCGGAAACCCGTACTTTTTGGAGGGGAGCCAGTTTAAGGGAATTGGAGGTAAGTTTTCTGGGATTGGTCTCGACACGGGCCGAGTGTTGACTGGTCGGTGTTAGGACCGCATATCGGGCTGCAGAATGCTTGGCCAATGAGTTTGTTGATCCAGGCGCAAACGTCGGACGATGACGACGAGATTCTGGAGTGCCTGCAGTTGGTGCTCAAGTCGAGCGAGCTGGGCCTGGTGCATGAGAGTATCAGAGTGGATTTCTCACACTCGTATACAAGTAAGTGTCCGCTTTCGACGAAAGACTGCCTGGTATGTAGAATGCTGACGGGACGGATTCAGGGAGCTGGTTTGCCTGGGCGAACGGAGTGTTTGCTGAGACAATATTGGATTTGGCGAAACGGAAGCCGCATTTGATATTCAAGGATGGGAGGCCCCATGAGCCATAGTTTGGATAGCCCGCAGCAAATGGAAGACACTATTCCGAGGGATGAGCAGACTTGCTATCAGATTTCATTTCGCCGAAGCCATGGTTCGCTCATTTATGAAGCGCCCTCACCTACCCGCCTGATACATACGACCATAGGCGGTAGAGAACTCGGGATCCCGTCCGCTCTCCCCTATATAAGCTACCGACCGCTGGACTAGTAGTTAGGTCGGTGACGACCAGCGAATCCCCGGTGTTGTATGTTTTTGCCACCCTTTCTTCCCCCCCAAAGTAGTTTGTTTATTTGTGTTTATTTGTTTTCTCCTTTCCACTTAGCCAATGTGAATTGTAGTTACACAACAACACATGAAACCTTTGTCAGGGATACGCCTTCCTTTTTGTACCTCAGCGCCGTATAATTATACGGTCTTGATCGGGATCGACACTCCCTAGCTGGGGCGGGGACCACCGACTGCGGAGAATTTCAACGGGCCCCTCTAGTGCCCCTCTGCGGGGAATGTGGGGGTCCGAGAAGGAGGAGCTGCGGTTCGTTAATCTCGCCATCACGGCACTTCCCTGCGGTATGGCGCCCACTGATGGGCAAGTGAAAACGGCGGAAGAATTGGGCTGCTGCCGAGTGGACGGAATTACCTTAGGCTGATGTAGCCGAGTCTCTTGCTGCAGACTCGGTCCGCCCTGCCTGGAGCACCGACTGGGTAAGGCAACACAAAGTAAAGAACGGGCCACCTGCGAGAGCTACGGGGTGTTATTTAAGTCCCGACGGCCCATTCGGAGACTTGATACTGCAGACATAGCGAACAGTGGAAGTATTTTTGTTCGATCTACGACCCGGCGTGTTACCAAAGAAGACTCCGTTTCGAGTTAATCCCCGAGAGCAAGCCCCTAGGATTCGTGAAGATGTCATTCGATCGTAAGTAGAGGCATTGATTTCAAGGGAAAGGCAATCACTGACGCTGCGCCACCACCGATCCAGGCCTCGTCAGATTCGTGCCCAAGGGCGACGATAGCAAGATCCTGATCGGTGAGCCCGCCGACAGCTCCATCGATGTCGGCGCTGCGGTCCGCAAGGGTGAAGATGTTCAGGTCAAGGTGTTCAGCGGCAAGTCGGTGCTGGACGCCGGTTCGCCGACGGGCGAGACTGCCGTCATCGGCCGCATTCTCTCCCCTCTGGCACAGGAGGAAGTCGGGACCATCCGGTGCATCGGGCTGAACGTAAGCCACGATCCTCAAACCCCCAGCCTCCAAACGAGCCCAAATGGCTATGGCTAACATCGGCTGCAGTACAAGAGACACGCCGAAGAGGCCAAAATGTCGATTCCAGATATCCCGACCCTGTTCCTGTACGCCTCCCTTCCCCCCCTTTCTATCAACAACCGGCCTCCAGTAGGCACCCTTCCCGCGCTAACCCCCACAAAGCAAGCCCGCGACCTGTCTCGCCGACCCGTGGCCGGCGCCGACCATCATCCCCAAGCACACGATTGCCAGCAACACGGCCGACTACGAGTCGGAGCTGGCCGTAGTCCTCGGCAAGGAGGCCAAGAACGTGTCCGAGGCGGACGCCCTCGACTACGTGCTCGGCTACACGGCCAGCAACGACATCTCGAGCCGCGCGTCCCAGTTCGCCCAGACGCAGTGGTGCTACTCTAAGGGGTTCGACGGCGCCTGCCCTCTAGGCCCTGTGCTCGTCTCCAAGAAGCTGGTGCCCGACGTTGGGAAGCTCAAAATGCGCGGGTTGAAGAATGGGAAGGTAGTGCAGGAGAGTGGATTGACGTGAGTTTCTTTTTTTTTTTTTTTTTTTTTTTTTTTTTTTACTTTTTAATACCCCTCTGCTTCTGCTTTTGTAAGGCCCAGTTTTGTCCGGCATTAGATGTCAGAGACGGGTAGCGAGTGTAGTTGAAGAAGTTCGTACTGACTGACTGTATCTACAGTGACCTTATCTTCTCCGTTGCGCAGGTCGTGAGCTTCCTGTCCCAGGGCACGACGCTGCCCAAGGGCACCGTCATTATCACGGGCACTCCCGCTGGCGTTGGCTTCGCTCATAAGCCGCAGGAGTTGCTACACGACGGAGATGAGTTTGTGGTGGAGATTCTGCCACACATTGGGAGTCTCTACAATGTGATGAAGAACGAGGACTAGGCGGTGTTTGATGGACGGATCATTGTGGGTTCTGTGGTTTCAATTCTAGTATAACTATGGTGAAGACATGATTTAGTCTTAAAATAGAAGCATTGTTGGAACTTCCAAGTCCCCGCAGCCCTGTCCCGTATCCTCTTTTCGCCTTAACCCAAGAGACTGGGAAGATTCTACTCGACATACTCGACCACTGCATCCGTACCCTTTTCCACTTGCAAGCCGTGTAGTGGAGAGGAAGTTCAAATCTGGTACAGCAATTATCTGCTGGGCCTCTTCCCGGTGTCCACATGGAAGCTGTAAACCAGACATGATGTGTTAAAACGAGCCCTCGATATACTCCTCAATGCAACGCCTACAAGGACATTGAGTTCCGCTTTCTCGACGGTCTTCTCCATCCTGTCAATACCTATGAGTGCGCATGTTAGCTAGGTATTTTCACATAGATTGGAAATTCCTAGCCCGCATTAGCAGCGTGAGTATTAATGTATCTGTCCTTGACGTCTTCGACGACCCGGCCGGTCAGCCGCTTGGCGCGTTCAGGGCCGGTGCTGACAGTGACAAGTTTGAAGGGTCCGGTGGGCGCTATAGTGAGCACTAGGACGGGACCGAGTTGATTGGAACGGGTGTTGAGTCTCGTATTACACAGAAACAGCAGAATACCAGATACATTACAGGTAGATCACGCCCAGAGCTGATCACCTTAAAACCCGCCGAAAATTTACCATCAGAAATCATCATGTGATGGCGAACGCGTTAGTGCAGCACCGAATTCCGCAATTGACCCCGAAGCGGAAGTACACAGAGCACCGGGGGCATCCTTGTGTGACGCTACAGAAGAAGCAACTCTCACGAAATGCTCCAACACAGCCAAGCAAAACGCCTTAGCATCAGGGACAATGGTTTTCCCGCCATAGGCTCAGATACGTGTAAGTCCTGAAACAGAAGGTGCATGTGGATCGTGAACTAAACACCGATTGCGCGAGACAACTAGTTGAACGGGAATCGGGGAGTAAAAGTGAGTCCGGTTGAGCGGAGGGTGTTGGGTTAGGGTTGACCGTAGGGATTTGTTGCTGGATTTACTAAGAAACTAAGAAACCAGGTTTCGGCTCACACTTGGGTTTACAAACACTGACCATTTCGGACGGCCCGTCGGGAGATCGGCTACGGATTTGAGGTCAGATCAAGCAACCTGAGTCATCAGTTAGGCACCTTCAGCCGTCTGTTCCGATCCCTTCCGTGGACGAGCTTATCTTCGTGCCCTGACAGGCATGGGTGGTATTGCTGGTATTTTCGTCACAATGTGTATCGCATTCCTCCCTCTCCTTCTCTTTTGAGGAACCCGTCAGCAGATGTGTCACAAGACGGCAGAGAGCCTGTCAGCTGCATCTCGCATCCGTTCCCTTGGGTCGTTGCTAGGCATTCTCCGGGCCACTCAGCGTGAGGCGTTCACCGCCGCCCGGTTGGGGGCCGTGCAGAACGATGGTGCGGAGAGGATGCAGCAAGAGGTACAGACTGGTCGTTTATCGGATTTTGCCACCACGTGGGTGGAGTTGGCTTCATCTTTACCACGGACACTTGCGACATCGGATCAGAGCCCGAGCTTTGAGTGATCCTCTGCCGTCTGGAATTCCCCTTCTCTGAGCTACTGAAACCAAGCGGCTTGACACCCCAATGGCCCGAACTCGTTTATGGACGCCTTCAGCAACTACGAATGTTGCCTTCATTGTCCAATCGACCTGTGTTTGCTTGCTTAGCTAGTAAGAGCCGGTAAAACTGATTGCGGGGCGCAGAATGACCAAACCTCACCATGGACTTCGGCGTAGACGGTGTGTACCACTGCAGTCCCTAGCGCCTGGTCGTTGAAATATACTCACACTATGCTGAACTGCCATCTCACGCGGCTTCCGGCCTGACCCCCACGCAGTGTCCGTTCTCGGGCCAGCGGCCACGGACCATCGGACGGCTTTCCAATCTCTCACATCCGACAGCGCTTAGGCGGATTACACAAAACGGCCATTTTCGGGAATGGTCACCGACGAGTCTTGGTTACCTCGCCGAAGCGACGATAGAGGTCGGTGAGCTTGGCCGCTCTCCTCCTCCGCCAGCCCTGCTTCCTTGCTCCCTGTTCTGACGTGCTCGACAAGCAGGAGATTGCGCAAGGACCATCGGTAGCTGGCATAGGCTCCGCTGCTGTCGCCTGCAGGCGGCCACGGGACTTCTCAGGCAAGCCAAGGCTACGTCCCATTCGACGGTTACTCGGGCAGGCGGACGATTGGGCATGGGATGATCAGTTCTTGGCCCTTATACCAATGAGATCGGTCTACGCTGGCACGGTATTTCCCGCACAAGTGGATCAACCAGCTCCGGAGGCGTCCCCTCAAGCTCGTGGCTGGGCTAGGGAGCATGTCTCGTACGATAGTGACGTCTCTGATTGGACCGGAGCCGGGTCCTTCTGGAAATGTTCTTCTTGGGGACTAACAGGAAGTTTCGTCACAGGCTTGCGGGAAGAGACGGGTCTGCATGGCATCCACACCTTGACGCTTCCACTCCCGAGAGACCTTCCAGTCGTGTTTCCATGTTGTCTGACAGCATCTGCCTTGTCGACAAGACTGAGCGTGGGTGCAAGCGAAGACAGGTGTGAGAGAAACCCCCAGCATTTGCAGATCACGGACGGTGTATGCCGACTCATGTTTACAACTCCATGGCTTCCATGGAGGCATACTATGCAGTAATATGACCTGCGCAGAGGGGTGGGCGCGGGGAGGGCTCCAACCAATGAGCCAACAGGCCGAAGTGGGCAATCCGGCAAGCCCATCATCGTGGAGTGCATTCCCCCTCCTTGATTCCCAAGCTGGCCGCTCGTGTTTGATCAACTGTGATCGGGGAGACACGGCCACCTCTAGCCGTTGGCCAAGCGCGGGAAGGGAAGCGAAGACAGTGAGGACGGTTAAGACGAGTCCTCTACCCCCCACGTTATAATAAATAACGTTGCCGTCCTGTATCGAGAGAAAAAGGCTGCATGCAACACGAATCGCCTGTTTTCTATTTTCCCTTTTCCGGACGTGGATTGAGACCATCGTGAGCTGGCGCATTGCAAACCAAAGCTGCATGCTCCAGTCCTGGGCGGCGAAGGACACTGCAGCCGCCCGAGCTCAGCCTCTACGTGACGCTGACTTCGGAGAGCCAGCATTGACTATTCTCGGACCGTGAAACAAACGCTTGCTTAGATTGGGGAAGTCGATGGATGCGGCTTGGCTGTGGGATCTCCAGCGAGATCCTTGGCGGATGCCGGTGATTGGTGCGCTGCCGGGGCAGTTTCACCCAGGGCAAGAAAACAGACGTCACTCACAGGGGGGATGCAAGAGCCAACGGAAACCCGCCCGACCTTAGCTGCCCGACCACGCTGGAGACCAGAAGCCCCTCACTCGGTCGGTCACCCCCGCAGTGAAACACGAATGGGCGAGCAGCACCTTAATGGAATCGCGATGGTACCGTGACGGGATGCACAACGCTCCGGGCGCCATTTCATATGACCGCTCTTGCAACGTCCGCTCACTCTCCGGATGCCCTGTTTCGAACGACGCAAGGGCGGTGTGCGCTGTCACAGACCCGGACGCAGTCACCATCCGTGATGGATATGATCCCACCGGTTGATCGCAGGATATTGCGCGGGTGCCGACCGACCCGAGCACACCCAGGGCACGATTCCCGAGAGCGCCAACGCCAGCGCCAGCGGGCTGGGCGGGCTGATCTCACTCACCACAACGGGAGACCGTACAGACGCAGTAAGCAACGCACACAGGCAGGCTGCAACAGAAGACTGCGAATGAATCCCTCCGACTTCCCGATACGGCTCGTCGCGTACATGTAAGCCAGCCTTCTGCAGTGGCCTAATTTTAACCATGCCCCATCCTGTGCAATACTGTACTCGACAGTCGCCGTGTCTGTATCATCAGCCTCAGGTCTTGGTTCTCGGCCATATGCGGGGACCGCAATTGTCGGCCATCGAGGGCCGGGGTAGGCGGCCCAGAGAGACGTTTGGCCCCTCAACGAGACAACTGCAGTTAAAGCCCAAGCAAAGCCCCAGACCCCTCTTTCAAAGTCACTGCAGCGAGGGGCAATGCACAATGCGTCCCCGTCCCCGTCCCCGCCTTGGGTGGCCCTAGACGCCGGCTGGTCGGCTCGTCCCTGGGCGGGAGAAGGAGCGGGCGAAACGCCAGGTTTTCTCGTTCCGAGGAAGCTGATTGCACGACGGTCCTGGCGAGTGATATCATGGGCTTGAACATTTCGCGGTCCTTCTGTCGGAAAGCCAAAGAAGCCGAACAAGGGCTCTTTGGTGTGACAAGGCCCAAAGTTCGCTAAAGAGGGGACAAGCTCACTGGCGGCGGACAAATTGAAGAGCCCAAAATGTCCCATCTCCCATGCCTCGTGACCCGACCGAGAGTATCGTGCCACACCGCCGCATTACCCGCTTGCTCGCCGGACCTGCAACCCCTGTCTCTCTCCATGGTTGCCCTGCTCCGCCCTGCTCGGATCTCGTCTTGGCTCCCAGGCGCGCTGCTTTGATGCTTTAGAGATACCTGGTCTTGGCACCATTGCCGGTTTTCCCACGAGTTGTGTTGATGCGCAACATTACCTAGTTAATTGTACCTTTTTTTATTTTTATTATTATTTTTTTTTCTCCCTAGCGCTCCTTCATTTCGTCGCTCTGACACGCTTCTTTGTTGCGCCCCATCCGTCTGAACCCGATGCCATCCAAATGCATCCAGGAAGGCATGGGTTGGGCCAACGACCTCGAGGTACCTTGGCGAGCAGTCCTGGTTGCAGAGAAACAAAGGAGAGAGTTGCATGCAGCACAGGTACCTTTAAGTTTCCATTGTGCTTGCTGTTGCCTGTCTCCAATTATCGCCAACCCCCACCATCCCCCCGTAACCCCCGTCCCCTTTTTCTGCTCGTCACTCGATTTTCCTCTTTGGGGAGTGACATTTAAACCCGACCTCAAAGCCGCTGCCCTGCATACCCACGCTGCTTTCCATCCTCAACACCAGAAAAATACATAAAGACTCCTGCCACCCTCTTCATCCCTCGAGCATCTCCAAGTGAGCTCGACACCTCCAAAATCTTTTGACGCTCTACGCCCTGCGAAACTAAACCGCCCTCCTGCCTCTATCACATTCTTCTTCAAACCAGACTCAACGTAAGACTCAAGTCTTTCTGTCTCGGTCTCTCACACCCGCATCCACGTCCACAACTGCAACCACGCACAAGCCCGCGACAACTCGACATCCTCAGCCCTCTTCATCCCGCTCCACAATCATCCACGATCACCAATCCGTCACCGTCAACATGGCCATCATGGAATACGAAGAACTCGTCAACGAGTGCTGCTCCTTCTGTTGCAAAGCTGTCGATTTTGGTACGCACGACTACTGCCCTGGGAGCGCCCATTGCGCCCGCTGCCCGTACTGAAGGCGGCATGCTCCTGCAGCAGAGGCCTGTACCGTACCGCCCATTTGGGCGGGCTGCATGGGGACGCCGCCGTCGGTGGTCGACATGTACGCAGCATGCAGGCCCGTGCCGCAGTTGATCCTCCTTTTTCGCCGGCCAACACAGCAGCTCTGGAGATAGCCGATCGATGGCGTCTCATCGTCCTCGTTCCCTAGTCCCCAACCCCCCACCTTGGACCCCCAGCTTGTCGTTGGGGGATCGGCCACGACGGGGCCTGCTCCCCTTCGACATTTCTGCTGTCTCTCTCTCTGCGGACACTCGAATACTCGTTTCTCTACTCGTGGAAACAAACACGAAGCGCGGCTTAACAAGCACGTCTTGTTCACCAAAAACAGAAACACATCCTAGGATCAGCCGTTCATGAACCGTCTCGCCTCGCTCGCTGGTTGAGGCCGGGATGGGATCTTCTTCCACACCCCCCTCCATGTCCGGACTGATGCATGTTCTACTTGGGCTCCGCCCCGCATGCAGGGCTGATGGCGGCTTGCACATTGGAGTTTCATTGCATCAATGCTGCGGGCAACTGGACGGCAGCCCGGGGTCAAGGGCGGAGAAGGGTCAAACCAGATATTGAAGAGTCGTCACTGACTTCTTTATTCCCGGTCATCCATACTCTGTCGCTCTTTGCACAGCCCATGCAGCAATTTCTCTCCCGCATGTCTATCCTTCTGGTGGCGTTTCTTGTCTTCCGTTACTTTCCTGTCTTGGTTTCTCGGCTGTGGATTGGAGTTGGGCTAGCGTTTGTGCCATTGGACCATCTTTCTTGTGTGTGGCACCACTTTGGGCGCTTTTGGGAATCAGGATATTTCCCCATGTCTTTAGCTACAGGGGTTCAGGTTGGCTTGTTCAAGGGTTATCATCATGGGCAGGCGTTTTATCGAGCACGGGCGTAAGGGTGCATGGCGGCAGCCCTGTATTTTTTTTTTTTCCCTTCCTATTGTGCAGATACCATCGTTAGCAAGGCGCCCTGGATAGGAATTCATCCCGAGTTACATACAACGTTGCACCATTATTGAAATCGAGATGCGAGGTGCTGCCTTGAAATTGTCATATCACAACGGCTCTCGCGCTCACGCTTCGCGCCATCGGAGAGCATTTACGGTAGTAGTACTGTAGCAGTAGTAGCGACGGCAGCAGCAGCAGCGGTGGTTCTCGATAACGTTACCCCCTGTCCCCTTGCCAGCCATCCGAGAAACATGGACTTCAGCACCCCCTGCCATGCATCCTGCA
Organism: Madurella mycetomatis; assembly: GCA_022530565.1. NCBI lineage: Eukaryota > Fungi > Ascomycota > Sordariomycetes > Sordariales > Madurella > Madurella mycetomatis. The sequence goes on along the minus strand of JAJTVB010000003.1, from coordinate 2,975,292 downwards.
TTGCTGCTCTCTTGCCTGTGCATTTGCTGCCCGGGTCCGAAAACGATCATCACCCCGCAGCCTCGTCGATGCACCATCTCCCAGGTTTGTAATTGAGGTGCCTCTCCAAGACCGGCATCTCCACGCGCCCATCTCCATCTCGATGGCCGGGCGGCCGCCCGGCAGCAACGGAAGCAACCTTGGCAGGCAGGTGGGAGGGGTAGCTGCGACCTTCGAGATAGCCCAGAAGGCGGAAAACTTCCTGACCGTCTTGATCGACCTCATTGCCACGCCCGAGCCGAATGAGAAAGAATCGGCCTATTCGTGTTATTGTGTTGTGTTGACGTGGCCCTGGAGGCGGACCCCTGACTTGTAACCTTGTCCAGTAGGTCATATCCCTGCCCTGGCCCTGAATCCTCTATTGATCATTCCCTGGTTCGATCGACGACCATCCACCTTCGGGCCACCCTGAACCCGTCCCTGGCCGGCTGGCTAGCCCTTTGCTTCCCAGGATGAGCATCGTGTAACCAACCGTCATAGGTAGTAAGCCCCAGCTTACACTCACATGTGTGCTAAGCTGGGCCGGCTAGACCCACGTTGCGGCGGTGCCCTTCTTGTGCCTATGCTCCTACATGATGCATGTCCTGAACACCATGCACATCCTCGCAAAGGGAAGTAAGATTATATACATATACATATGGACCGGGGAGGGGCGGCGAGGGAGGAGGTCAGAGACAACCACGCAGGCAGGAACACACAGTTAGACACAGATCATGCGTTAGAACGAATACCCCCTGTGGAGCTAACTCCTGGGGCCTCACCGAGCACTGTACAGTACGATACCGAAGCATGCGGTACGCACAAACCACGCTGGCCGCGGCGTCACGATACTATTGCCATATCAATCACCGGGACTTCAACCGATGGACGGGCAAAACACAGAGAGCCAGCCATCCGTACCTGCAAGTCAGCGTAGAAGGAGCGTCTTCGGTACCAAAAGAAGAGACATGTCGGAAACTTCGGGCGAGAACGAAAGACAAGAAGGTACCCAAGCCAAGTTGATAACACTTGTGGTCCGTCGGTCAGCCCGCAGCGTTGCCAACGAGGTACGTGCATGGGATGGTGGTATGGCAGACAAGGGGGGATGGCTCTGTCCGTGGGCAAAGCAAGTGGGTGCTGCACCCCGAGTCCCACAGCCGGCCGGTTCGGCTCGGAAAAGACCCTCCTCAAGATCACCAATATCGTGTAGAATGTCCGAGGACTATGGCGATCTCTAGTCCATATTCGACTAGAGACATACACCACAGTGACGCCACGGGCAAAGTCTCAGGTCGTAAACAGGGAATTGGATGCAGCCTGCGGAGTAATCCAATCCAGTCCAATCCCGTAAGATTAGGCAGGCACATACGTGCTATGATAACCCTTCGCCATGCATCAAAACCATCCATCAATCAATACAAGAAACGCCATGTTTTCGATCCCTCATCCTCCGAAAAGTGGTATCGCGGCGCCGCACCTCCCATAAAACTGGCCTATCCTAAACCAGCAAAGCCTTGAAGATCATGCACGCCAAACCCAAAGGAGAGGGGGAAAAAAAAAAAAAAAAAAAACAAGAAGAGGTGAGGTAACGAGGCAAAGGGAAAAATAAAAATAAAACAAACCCCCAGATCAAACGTACGGAGAGGGGCGGTGGTGATCAGACAAAATTCCACCAAACAAAAGCACAGCAAAAAAGGGACAGATCCGGAACTCCCCCGCCCGGAACCAACGACACTTCCCATCCTCCTCCTTCCCCACACCCTCGATGAAACAAAAACCTCCCAATTCATACAGCCCGGCTTCAAATCCCGTGATGAATGAACGGATGCCCAGCAGTGAGGCGTCGAACCCATGCCTCAATCCAACCGAGCTAGTGCTGGACGCAGTAAGGCGCGCCTGGGCGACTGTACCAATAGTACATTGACGCAAAAATGGCCTGATCCCGGCCATCTCCCAATGTTTCAGCATCTTGGCCGGTATGTAATGGGACATAGGGTACAGAAATATAGGATGGGATGAAGGCATGGGTAGTGAGTGTGTGTGTGTGTGTGTGTGTATGACAGGGAACTTTGGCAAGCGGGCTCCAAACCGGAACAGGCAAGCTCGACGATAGACAATAATAACAGCGATGAGCGACGGCGATGATAATAATGATGATGATGATGATGGGCATGATGAGCATGATAGTGGCGAGCCATCCCAAAAACGGCCAAGCCGCCTAAGACCGTGACCAAATGGAGGCCGTGACTCGGGCGTGCTAGTATAGCGTCAAAAAAACGGCGGCAATAGCCGACTTGTCGTACTTGACGTATTTGCCCTTGCCCTTGTCTACCTCGTGGTACCGGTCCCAGAAGCGGTTGTACAACGGCTCGATCATGTTCTGCATGTCCTTGGCAAACAACTGGCGTACTTCGCGCTCCATGCTGTACCCTTTGTGCCGCGCCACCATATCGTCGAAGCTAGCGTTGAAGGCCTGAAACTTGCCCTTGATGTTTTCCTTGTCCTTAGAACTGAGGCCCTTGAGAATTGACGCCGAGTCCACCATGCCCTGCCCGGATGTCGGTCGCTGCCCGCGGCTCGTGTGGATCACATCAAAGAGGTGCACGCTGACATCCTTGCAGGTGTCCGTGTAGAAGCTAGTGGCCTTCTTGCGCCACACCTCGAGGACCCCCAGCCGTGGTTCTAGCAAGGGCGCTAACTCGGACGTCTGGATCATGCGCTCGATGATGGTGACGCTGTTCGCCAGGAACACGCCGATCACCGGTTTCCGTTGGAGGATCATCCTTGCGCGGCCGTCCAGCGCCATCATGAGCGCCTCGATGGTGTCGGTGCAGTAGTGCGCAAAAATCTCCTTCCCGTCCGCTCCGACGTCGAAGGATGCGAGGCTTGGGGCCGCATCGCCTCCGCCTCCTCTCGACGCGCCGGACTTCCAGCCCCCGTCTCCTAGGGATATCATGATACTTGAGATGGGTCGGAGGAAATCCACCATGGTACGGAGCCGCTGCATCGTCTCTGACACGAGGGGAATCGGCGCTCCATCCATCGGCAGTGTCTGCAGGTTGTTGGCCCGCCTCTTAGTGTCCTCGAGGAGTTCGGCGAGTGAGAATTTGGCCGTCTCCCGGACAGGTTTCAGCGACGCCGCGAGAGAGTTCTTGAGCTCACCGGTACGCCGCTCTAGGTTATTCGACAACTCCGAGATGATCTCGACAATCTCATACGCCAAGTAACAGTCGGTATTCATGTGTGCCTTGATATGCCCGTTCAGCTCCCGGAGCGTCCTCCCCAACTCCACGAGCGAGGGCTGGCACGTCGCCTCAAACACGGACCCCCAGTCTTCCCTCGTAAAGATGTTGCACACATTCTCGTACTCGGCGACAAACAAGCCCTCCATTGCCTGGGCGTACGTTCCGATCCCGCTATTCCCAGGTCTGTAGATTGCGTCTGGGTTCTTCTTCTTGGCCGTGTTGGTGCTTGCCGTGGCTAAGTTCACTAATGCCGACGCGAGATATTGTGACCTGATCTCGACATATATCTTTGCGATTGGCGAATCTTGAGGCGCTCCCGAACCGCCGCTTTGCCGGTACACCCCGGCCACGTACGAGTTTATCAGACCCAACCTGGCAAACTTGTCTTGGGACAGCACCGGGAAAGGCTTGCTCTTTGTGATGAAGTGTAGGGGCTCGATCGCTCGAGGCGTCTCGTTCCGCAGTAACTTGTCGAACGAGTTCTCGAGTTGTGTGTTGCCGAGCTTCACTAGCCTCTGGAGCTCCGAAACGGTCTGCTGCGTCGATCGGAGGTTCGACGCCTTCATTTCGCTGAGCGCTTTGTTTAGGCGCTTGATAGATGCTAGGTAATTGGGCAGACCGGCCTTGTCGGGGCCCATTCGGATGATCTGTTCTTCGTCATTCTTGCTGTCGGCGGGCTGGCGCAGGCGCTCGATGGCTGCCAGGACGGCGTCGATGTCTGTTGTGAGAGGCGGGTTTTTTAGCCCTCGTCTTGTCCGCGAGAAGGGAAGGCGGCAGGTTCACCTACTGCTGTTGAGAACCTGGAGTTTCTTGGTTTCTCCATTAAGCGGGCCGGCGACGTCGCCAACACTCTTCCCCGTGGCATCGAGCCTCCCCAAGCAGGCCTGAATCTTCTTGGTCAATTGCGTCGTCTTCTCGAGCCGTGAATTAAGCACATCGACCTCGGCTCGAGCCTCTTCGTCGGCAGTGTGCCGGTTCGATGTGATCCCAACAGCCATGGTTCTGTCGGGGCTGCAATTGGAGAGTGGTGAGGCCTTCGTAATCGGTCTTGTTTGTCGATTCTGGAACCATGTCACGTCTCGGACAGGTTGGAGGGGCTCCACTGCAGGCGCAGCTGTGTCACAGCGCGCCAATCAGATAGATTGCTCGCCCCCCAGTTAAAGCCCCGCTGAGCCCTGCGCTGACCTCATCGAACGTACTCTACAGTATATTGCCTGATGTCGCTATTAACTGATGAAGTCGAATTATAGCCCAGCGAGTGCCCTGCTTCGTGACGGTAATTGCTCTCCTGCAACACTACTAAACAGCGATGTTCCCTCGATGTGAAGATAACAAGGCCGAGGGAACACATTTACTGTTTAGTCCCACTGTCCCTTTCCTACCGGTTTGGCAGTTCAGTTGAGGAAGGAGAAGAAATCCGCTAACTGAATTACCTCAGTCGATTTACTTGCAGGGCTATGTATCTATACAGGATAGCTTGACGATGGCTAGAATTAAGTACCGCTCTGTCTTCTAGCCTGCGGTCTGATAGAGGCATATCTGTCAGTAACACGATTGGCCCGCTAATCCAGCCATTTAGTTAGTGCCCGATCAGCCAAAGTGCGTTAACCCTGCGAATCTCGGCTACGCTACCCGTTCCTCCTTCCCAACCAGCCAATCCTATCTGTCCGTAATTCAACCGCGTTCCCAGGTACAGTACTGTGCCCAACAAGTCCGATGTCGCCAAACGCTTTCACCGCTCATGCTAGCAGTTCCAACTCCAAAGAGCACAACCGTCACGGCCCGCCCAAAGTTGCGAAAAAGTCGTCAACAAGGCGACCGATCGTCTCCACGATCCATTCAATATCCTCACTGCGAACATTGAACGGAGGCGCAATGATGATGTGGTCTCCCCGGATACCGTCGGCCGACCCAGTTCCCGGATAGACATTGATGCCATACTCTTCCGCCAGCCCACGTTTACTTATCTCCATGGCTATGTGAGCCTCTTCGGGAAATGGAAGCGACTTGTTTTTCTCTGCGACGAACTCGATGCCCCAGAAGAGTCCGCGACCACGGATGTTGCCCACGTTGGGGTGGCTGCCGAGGCGTTCATGCAACCGTCTGGAGAGCAAGGCGCCCATTGCCCGAACATTGCTCAGAAGATTCTCATCCTGAATAATGTGCTGGACCTCGAGTGCTGCCGCGCAGACGGCCGGGTGGCCTTGATATGTATGGCCGTGGACGAAGGCGCTACGTTGTCCGTGTCAATTACGGACAGCGGCCGCCGGAGGGTCGGGGTAACTTACGAGCTGCCTTTTTCCAACACCTCTACAACGTGCCGATTCACCAGCACACCGGCGACCGGCTGGTAACCACCCCCTAAGGCCTTACCGATGGTTTGAATATCGGGCACCACTCCTTCCTGTTCCCATGCATGCAGGGTCCCTGTCCGACCCATGCCGCACATGACTTCGTCCAAGATGAGAAGAGCGCCATGCTTTCGGCAAACGGCCTGCATCGCCTTGAAGTAGCCGGGAACCGAGGGTACACATCCGAGTGCCTGCGTGTCGCCGGTTAGCTGCACGGAAAGACAAGCAACAAAAATGGGCACATACTGCGCCAACAACAGGCTCGGCGACGAAGGCACAGACCGTTTCCGGCCCTACAGCTTTAAATTCGTCATCCAGTTCCTTGGCAAGCCGAGCGACGTAATCTTCATCCGTTTCGCCAGCGTTCTTGCCACGGAATTCGTTGCACGGTGACACACTCGATACATTCTTCATCAAGAGCGGCTCGAACTTTGCCCGCCGGAACTCGTGCCCACCGACTGCTAGTGCACCCAAGGTTATTCCGTGGTACGACTGTCTTCGGGAGATGAAACGTGTCCTTCTCGGCTGTGGCGGGTCGAGCTCGAGGAAATACTGTCGAGTGAGCTTCACAGCTGCCTCCATCGCCTCGGAGCCTTGTGAAGGTCAGCTATAGATAGAGCCGTGGCTCGGGACAAGACTCACCGGAGCTAACAATATAGGCACGCGACATTTTGCCATTGGTGGAGTCCACCAAGTGGCGACAGAGTTCCTCCTGGACTTTGGTTGTATAGAAGACGCTAGTGCAATATGGAATCGCCATCATCTGCGCCATGACCGCCCGGGCGACTCTTTCATCCCCCCAGCCGATACAGCCAACCGCGGCACCCCCTGAGGCATCAAAAAGCTTCCGGCCATCGCCGAGCACGAGGTAGCTGCCCTCGGCTTTGACCACAGGAAGGAAGTCATACGCTAGGTGCCTATGGAGCACGGCGGACGTTTCCATCGCCTTCGTACTAGCAGCCGCATTTGCTGCGGTGGTTGGATCGAGGTGTCTCAAGACCATGTTGAATCTGTGAACTCACGGAATGGCTAGTCTGAGTCGGGTGGTATGGAATGAGAGCGTGTGATGAGCAAAAGCATCCCGCGACGGTCTATTTATACTGGAACCATGACAAACCTCCTGGACCCCTGTCGGCGAAGACGGACAGAGAGCCGTCGCGGAAGGCATGGGCAATCTTTGCCTTCCATACAGTAAACACTGGTGGTACCAGCGGGGTTAAGGCCCCGGCTCAAACCGCCGCCACCCATTCCAACCAGAACCAATTCCTCTGATCCGGAAAGTGTGTTCTACGGCGGGTGTGTAGTGGATCCCCGGTTACCAATGTGATTCGTTAGCCGAGACCACGGACGCTGCACTGCCGGTAAGCTTTCTCGCACCTGTCGGTCGATGGGGACGAGAGCGGCTGCAGACCTTGGAGCCGGGAGCAATGTTTCCTGGCTGAACGATTTCTAAAATAGCAGATGTAAAAGCCACCCGAAAACGAGTGTACGGATCCATGTGCAACAAACGCCCTGTGGTTTCCCGCCTTCAACGGCTCGAGTTGTCATCACTGTTGTGCAACCACCGGTGCATCGAAAGCCCCTTTTCGGGAGTCGGTAGCGTGAGGGGTACGGAACCAACAGCTTGATCGGCATCCCGATCTCGGTCCCACGGCCCCTCCACACGGCACACCCTGCTCCATTCGAGGGATCGTGGTCCTTTTCTTTTCTTTTCTTTTTTTTTTTTTTTCCTTCCCTCCTACGGTTGATGATATTGTTCCGGCTGCGCTCGCGGCTGCCCGCAACCCACTAGCACGGTGCGCTACCCTGGTGAAATGGGGTCCATCACAGTGTTAAAGCTACCGAGCCTGTTTGTTTGTGGGGTTTAGCTTCTAGACTTCGCATCGGGGGATAGCCGATGGCACGGACCGTTATCTGCTCACCCTCCCGAGCTTTTTTAAGGCAGCTATGGCTAGACTTTCCGCCGTGCTTGGACGCCAACCCAATGCCTTGATCTCTTTGCTTCCGTTGCAGGACGATGATGGCGCGCATCATGCCACGCCCCATCTATGCAGCCGATTACGCGTCTTGTCCCCCGCTCGTCATCGATATCACAACACATTTGCGGAATCGGCGCGTGAGAGCTTGGTACGCTACATTCACTTCGTGACGGGCCATCACACTGCCAACTTCCTCACTTGACCATGGCCATCGTCAACCTTGGTTATAGGCTATTTATACCCTCCGAACAAACATTCTCGCGCATCATTTCGACTCGGCCCGAAGCAGTCTGTGTGCTGATAGGGCGATGGCCACCTGGCAGTTCGGAAAAGGTACCGGAAGTCTGCGTGCGACTCAATTTCGCAACGTGATGCTCCAATTTCCCTGTGGGATGGGTAGCCTTGCGGATGCGTTCTGGCCCCTTGGTGTTACCTTTCGGGCTCGCGTTGGTCAGCTATGAACTGCTTTATACCTCGACGACCTCGTGTTCAGAGCGCGAGATCTAATCGAGGAATGGGGCAGAGTGCCAGGATATGAGCCCTGCCAACTTCAAGCCTGGTCTCTGTTCTTATCGTACGGTCCATTTCCAACCAACCATGCTCTTGCGAAGTGCAAACCACCCTCTATGCTTGGGTGGGCCGGCACGGCGAGGCGAGCCAACAGCCCCCAGCCCTGATTGGGGAGCCGCTTCCGCTCCGATACGTCATTGGCCTCCCGCGTTCTTTTAGGTTGAGTCCGAGCGGATATCGCCCCGACTAGAGCGGATTAACGCATTTGGACTGCGGTTTTTAGTCGTTTCAAAAGCCAAGGCGCCGCGGCCTTGTTCGCCCGACTTGGCACGTTCCCGAAGGAGATCTGCCAAAGAGAGGGTAGAGCAGACAGGTAACATCGAAGCGCATAAGCATTCCGAGTTGGAAACAGGCATCAACGAACTGGTCACAAGGCTGGCGTCAATATGCACGCATGCCCAACCCTTCAACCGCGCCCGGTAATTTACAGAGGAGTCAAACTGGGCCTCACGAAGTCGCAGATCCCCCAAAGGGGTACCGTGTCTGACACATGGGAACCGGCTGTGCTTGTCACGGACGTCACGCCGATGAGACTTCCCCTGTAACTACGATGCAGAGGGCGTTGGCTGTCCTGTCCTCCGGCAGCCCGGTAACCAATCAGTTCACTGTTCGGGCCGGAAGAAGCCCATAAATTTGTGGGGTGCATTGGCCCTTTGCGCCTTGAGCAGCGCAACGCGTGGTATTGAACCAGTTGATATCTCTAGCTGATGCGTGGTAAGTAGCAGAATGAGAGCCGATGAAAGGGACGAAAGGTTGGGTCAGCCGTTGGGGCCTTTTCGACATGGTGCAGCAGCTATGTATGTCACTGGGTCTCGAGCTGCCCGTTTGCAAATCAGGGCCAGGCTCACAGGAGGGGTACAGAAACCGGGGGAACCTTCGGAGAGCGATACGGAAAGTCTAGCCTCCTAGGATCAACAAGCGAGACATTGCGCCACCCACCCGAGACGGTCCGGACACGGAGCAAAAGGAACCGATGTCCCCTTGTCTCGTATGTTCTAGAAGGTAGCTAGCCGGACAACGGGATGTCTGCGTACGGAGACAATCACCTAGGCGGGATACTTGGGCACAGAAACGAAATCCACTGGCAGCTCTCGATGGCCGAGTTTCGCGCCGGCTTCTAACATCGCTTGTTCGCTAGCTTGCTTCCCCGCTCACCGTTCCCGAGGCCGTACGAATAACGGCGGCAGCAAGCATCGAAACATGTTATTGGAGACAACTACCCCAAGAACACTCTGTCCATGTGAGAGTGTAGGTGGGAGCCCCAGAGGGAAGGGGTGAATGCCACACCCAATGGGGGCTAGGTCGTTGGTCTACTTACATTGCAAGGCGGGTGGTTGGCGCCCATGGTGACACGAACGAATCGGAGTGGCGCTAAAGGACAACATGGCGGGTGACTGTGTTGCGTGAAACGTGCTTGCATTGCAGGGTGCGTGAACTGGCCGTCCTGGAATGGTTCGCCCGTCTGTGTTGTGGATTGTTTATTTTCCGATGACAGGGATGTGTTGTCTAATCGGGTTGCCTTTGCTCAGAGTTGTCGATGTTGGGGGTCTGACATTGGCATCAGTCCGGCAAGGAGAACATGGGGTGATGGATGCAGCATGGCAGGTTGGGTTTTCTCTAGCCCTACGTCTCTGCGGAGTCGATTCGATCGTAACTGCGTCTATCCGGCCGCCGATGGGTGGTGGGACGTCGTAATCGTGATACAAGTGACGGGCCCTCCGAATCAGCAGGCTCCGGGGCCGAGACAGTCTTGAGGGACTTTCCAAGTCTTAACCCGAATTAGAGACAGAATTCGACCAAGCGTAGACAGGGCCTAGAGCTTAGAGGCCGTTCTTGACGAGTAGATATTTTCGAGAGAGTAGCTACCCATGTAAACACAGATACGTTTTTACCCCATCCAGATAAATCAACCTTGTCTCCTAACAGTATAACCGTATCTAAATGCAGGCATTCGACTCGGCTCTGCTAACGCTTCTGGCTTGCTACTGAAGGTAATAAGTCGGTGTTTCTCTTCCTCTTTCTCCTCTGAATGTCGTCAGATACACCCCACCATATCTGAAAGCATAATCGATGGACCCGGCTCTGTTTTTACTTGTCAGCTATAGTAGGACCTCTACCCGCCAAGATTGAATCTTATCGTGCCAGCTAACGCCAGAATCGCCTTGGGCGGGGATGGTGGGGAACCAGTCAAGCGCCAAGCCTCAAGCCTCTGCAAATAGGGAAAGCGGTGAATGAAGTGCCACTGTGGGGGCAGGCTATTCTGCCGTGGCCCATGCGTTCAATTAAACAATTACCAGGGATAGCGCGCTAAACACGCGGAGGTCGCGTCCTGGTCGCGTTTCCCAATTCTCCCCACCACTAGAATCCCAAGTCTCCAGCGTCTGCGCTCCAGCATCCAGACTTGTTGCATCCATTCCCCCATATCTGCTTGTGAATGACAGCGTCATGGACAGCTTGATGCTCCGCGACGAGGCCGCGCGCGATCGCGTGCGCCAGGCTCTAGAATTCCTCGATCCCCGTACGTACGAAATTTCCTGCCTATTCCCCCTCTCTGCCCGGTGGATCGTGAGAGCATGTTGCTGATATCGATGCCCCCCACCAGACGACCAACATGCGCGGAGTTACAGATCCGACATCATTTTGATGCTCCAGAAGAACCAGCGCAGACTTGTCGTTAATATCGATCATGTCCGCGACCACAACTCGGAGATGGCCGAGGGCCTGCTCAACGACCCCTTCGAATACACGTTGGCCTTCAACCACGCACTCCAGGAGATTGTCAAGACGGTGCCTCAGGTGAGGCCCGACCAGACAGACCCGGATGTCCTGTACTACTGTGCCTGGGCCGGCAGCTTCGGCCTAAATGCCTGCAACCCGCGGACGCTCTCGTCGCAGCACCTGAACAGCATGGTCTCAGTCGAGGGCATCGTTACACGCTGCTCCCTGATCCGGCCCAAGATCGTCAAGAGCGTGCATTACAACGAGACCAAGAAGATTTTCCACTTTAGAGAGTATCGCGACCAGACCATGACCAACGGCGTAACCACGTCGAGTGTATACCCGCAGGAAGATGACGAGGGCAATCCCCTGTTGACCGAGTATGGATTGTCCACCTACCGAGACCACCAAACCATCTCTATCCAAGAGATGCCAGAGCGGGCGCCTGCAGGTCAGCTGCCCCGCGGCGTTGACGTGATACTCGACGATGACCTTGTCGACAGGGTCAAGCCGGGTGACCGCGTGCAACTTGTCGGCATCTTCAGAACTCTAGGTAACAGGAACACGAACCACAACAGCGCACTATTCAAGACCGTCCTCCTGGCGAACAATGTCGTGCTGCTCTCTACCAAATCGGGCGGCGGTGTTGCGACCGCTACCATCACCGATACCGACATCCGGAATATCAACAAGATCGCCAAGAAACCGAAGCTGTTTGAGCTGCTGTCACAATCCTTAGCTCCCAGTATCTATGGCCATGATTACATCAAGAAGGCGATCCTTTTGATGCTTCTAGGAGGAATGGAGAAGAACCTGGAGAACGGCACACATCTCAGGGGTGATATCAACATCCTAATGGTGGGCGACCCATCGACTGCCAAGTCCCAGTTGCTTCGCTTCGTGCTCAATACGGCTCCTCTGGCTATTGCCACGACTGGCCGCGGCTCCTCCGGTGTCGGTTTGACCGCTGCTGTGACTTCGGATAAGGAGACCGGAGAGAGACGCCTGGAGGCCGGCGCCATGGTCATGGCGGACCGCGGTGTTGTCTGTATTGACGAGTTCGACAAGATGTCGGACATCGACCGCGTGGCAATCCACGAAGTCATGGAACAGCAGACCGTCACCATTGCCAAGGCAGGCATCCACACTTCTCTCAACGCCCGCTGCAGTGTGATTGCGGCGGCAAACCCCATTTTTGGTCAATACGACACGCACAAGGACCCGCACAAGAACATCGCCCTTCCCGACTCTCTCCTGTCCCGTTTCGACCTCTTGTTCGTCGTCACAGACGACATCGAGGACACACGGGACCGCCAGGTCTCGGAGCACGTGCTGCGCATGCATAGGTATCGCCAGCCCGGCACGGAGGAGGGCGCACCAGTGCGGGAAAACGCAGGGCAGGCGCTCAACGTGGCGCTCAACAACCAAGCCGAATCGCAGCGGCCGACCGAGGTGTATGAGAAGTATGATGCGATGCTGCATGCTGGCGTCAAAGGTACAGGCCGGGGTGCGAACAAGAAGCCTGAGGTGCTGAGCATCCCTTTCATGAAGAAGTACATCCAGTACGCAAAGACGCGCATCAAGCCGGTACTCACACAGGAGGCGGCGGACCGCATCGCCGATATCTACGTCGGACTCCGCAACGACGACATGGAGAGCAACCAACGCAAGACCAGCCCTATGACGGTGCGTACGCTCGAGACCCTGATCCGTCTCGCAACGGCGCACGCCAAGGCCCGCCTCTCCAACCGTGTCGAAGAGCGCGATGCCGCCGCGGCAGAGTCCATCCTCCGCTTTGCGCTGTTCAAGGAGGTCGTCGAAGACGAGTCGCGCAAGAAGCGGAGGAAGACGCGCCCGCTCGAGGACGAGGATGAGGACAGCAGCTCAGACGACGACTCCTCGGACGGCGATGAAGCGAACGGCACCGCCGCCCGCAGCAGCACCGCAGCCCGCAGTAGCGCAGCCCGCTCAGCCCGGACTTCGCAGCGCAACGCCCGCCGAAACGGACGCGGAGGTGGAGCGACGGCAGCTAGCTCGCCCGAAGTAGACGGCGAAGCCGAAGACGCCGAGGCGGAAGACGGAGATATCTACGACGCCACCCCTCGTCGCCCAACCCGCTCCGCGCGTGCAGCCGGTGCTGCGGCATCCTCTTCTTCCCAGCCCTCCTTCGCCTCGTCCGTACCCGCGTCCCAGCTCCGCTCCCAGTCTCAGTCGCAATCCCAATCAAGAGACGACGAGACTCTTGCTTCGGGCGCAGCCAACCTCACCGTTGATGATGACGCCGAGGGGGGTGACGACGGGCCCATCAGCGAGCAGCGACTGGAAGTGTTCCGGCGAGCGCTGGGCCAGCTGCTCAATACACCGCTGTTTGAAGATGATGCCGCGGGAGTTGGGGAGCTGATTGAGGCTGTGAACCGGAAAGTGGGAAGTGGGAGCGGTGGACCGTTTGCAAGGGAGGAGGCGGTTAAGGCGTTGAAGGAGATGGATACGAGGAATCAGATAATGTGAGTACCCTTCTTCTTGCCTTTGGAGATGCGAGACGATACTAATGTGTTGATAGGTACACTGGTGGCGAGTTGGTGTATAAGATCTAGATGTGTCTGGTTGGTGGATGTAGAGGGAATACCGGTGGGGAGCTGGTTTAGTATGTCGATGTCACGGATGGTTATCATGGACGGTTCATAGCAAGTGAGGCGTTTGTTTTGGTATTCGATGGGTATAGCGTAGACGGACCGTATGCAACGACGATTGGGGGGGGGGGCTTTATGATAGCTTCAATGTCGAGGGTAGTAAATGGGGCGCACAGAGGAGCAGGCGCCAGATAAAATCCGCGTTCCTCCTCTTGCTCTTGAAACCGAAACCACACGGCCCGAACTGTATATTTGACCGTCTATCACTGTAAGTCTATCCGTTCATCCAACCGCTCTAGTCAGTACGGTTCACAATAACCAACAGACATGTACCACTCAAAGCCTCTCCTGGAACTCCCGCAACCGTTCCTCAACCCTCACACCATTCCACGTCTCCCTCCCCTCCGCATCCACCGCCAACACGGGAAACCCAACCTGCTCAATGGCGAAGCTCGCCGCCACATTTCCCCAGGCGCAAGCCTCCTCGATCGACTTTCCCCTCGCCAGCGCAACCGCCAGCGCACCCAGGAAGGTATTCCCACCGCCCGTCGGATCCACCACCTTGCCTCCTCCCCCATCACCCTCCTCCCCTTTCCCAATCCCATCGCTACCATCGTAATAAGCCCGCACCCACTTCTCCACCCCAGGATCAACCTCAATCTCCTCCCTCGCCACGTGGCCCTCCTCATCCTGCATCAAGCCCGCGAAGAGCGCCTCCATATCCGTGTCCGGCCTCAGCCCGCCCCTCACGTACTCCTTTTTCTTCCTCCGCGCCCCCCCGGCTCCGGCCCCTCGCTTGCTATTCTTCTTCCGCCCGCCGTTCCGCGCTATGTAGCACCCTTCCCTCCCCGCCCGCACGACCAGCGTGTAGCTCTGCAGCGGCATGCTCGCGAGTAGCTGCTCGCAGCTGCTCTCGACCGCCGCCCGACTGATGGCCCCCGTCTCCGGGTCCAGCCCGTCGCTGCCCATGAAGCCGGCCAGCTCGGTGTGGTTGGGGGAGCAGACGTCGACGAGCGGGAGCGTGTTGGTGCAGTTGAGCAGCTGGTCCGGGGTGCACAGGTCCGGGACGGGCTCCCAGATGATGAGCGGCCGGGCGTAGTTGTCGAGCGAGTCGTTGTTGGCCGGGTCGGCGAGGAAGGCCTGCTTGCGCAGGGCGAGGAGGGACGCGGTGAGTTCCTGGCAGCGGAGGGGGGAGCAGATGAGGTGCACCGCCTTGGCCTGCAGGAGTGGAGGCGTGAGGTCGGCGGCTGTGAGGCGCTTCTTGGGGGTGGTGTACCGGAAGGCGCGGTGCTGGGTGTCCGCCGAGGTGTAGCCGTTCCAGCCGCGGGTGGTGAGCCGGGAGGGGTCGTGGCGGAAGAGCACCGAGGTTTGCCAGCTGTCGATGGAGGTGGTGAGAGAAGGGGGGAAGTCGGAGCCTTGGTCGACGATCCAGCCTACGGATTTGGAGAGCGGGGGAGGGGAGAAGAGGCGGGCGCCGAGGGCCGAGTAGGTGGCCGCACCGCCGAGGACGTCGCGAATTGGAGGCTGAGGTGGAGGGAACTGGATTTCATCTGAGCAGTATTAGTTTGGTCGTGATAGAGGTTGCCACGAGGGAATGGTGATGATTTCATTAAGACGATTGAAACAACGACATTTCACCGTGATCCAAAAGCGGACGAGATTGCGGCACGGTCATTCAACACACAAAAACTACTCGGCAGCAGCACTGAACCTACCAATGATGAACATTCCCAGAGTGACAAAATCAATCTCCTGATCCTCGGGAATCTCGTTTATCTCCCGGCCCGCCTCCGGTTCGGCCGGGGTCGGGGTTTCGGCGTCCAGGTCCGGGACCATATCGGCGATCGGTGACGGGATTTTCTTGGCTCGGCAGATGACAAGGATAATATGCTCTCTCAGCCCGTCACCGAGAAGCAGCGAACGGAAGCGAGCGGATATGCCAGGCCTATTCACTTGATGGAGCAAAAGTGGGATTGAACGAGTGTGAAAGATAAGAAAGCAGGGACGGCGTCTTGCACCGTCCAGGCCCAGCATGAAACTGGGCAATGGATGCACGATGGTGACTGGCTGGTAATTGGTACGGTGATGAGGCATGGAGCGCCACAGGTGCCTGGTCGGGAGCTTTGCATGCGCGTAGGCTGAAGTGGTTGGCCTGGCCTCTGGCCGCAGTAGCTGAGGTGCAATGCGGGCAATTTTCTGCAGAGCTCCCCGGCTTTTCGCAAACGGTCTGCTACAGCACCTTAATTAAAGTTATGGCGCCCAAGTTGGGCATCCGCGTCCTTGACAGATTAACAGAAGTACAGCGATCTTATGAATACTATCCTCCAGGCCTGCTTAGCATCACCAGAAACTAGCAGTCCTATCCAGATAAAGTACTCCGAGAATCGCTGTTGATTTTGTCTTGCAGAAGGAACCAGAAACCGGCAGCCTGGGCTGCAAGATCCCTGTGACTGCGCTGATTGGCCATGCCTCACCCCGCGGTCAGAGCTCCAGCAAGCCAGACTCTGCCCCCACTCGGGTTGCAGTGCAGCGTCAGGGGTTCGATTTGCGCGTCGGCTTGTCTCGACATCTGTTTTAGCGCTCCTCCTTGGACATCGACGTCGTCGCCTGATTCTACCCTGAACAACAGCTTTATTTTTTTTCCGTAGTAGACGTCAGCACTTAGGCAGCATACATCGGCGCTGCGCAGAAAAGCTCGTCTAGCCCTTGGTTTCTGCAGCCGTCGCTCCTTTTTCCAGTTGCTGCTGTTCAGGACGCACTCTCCCTTGCGCTTTAAGTGCCTCGCACCCTTGCTTGCCCAACATGGCGACCAACTCGATGCACAATTTAACGACTCTCATTAAGAGGTGCGTGGCCCGGCTTGTTTCCCGGCACCGGCCCGAACATACGGCGTGGTCCTCGGACTGCGCCATCTCTTCCGGCGCACGCCCCGCGGCCAGGTGCTGACCGAGGACAACAGGCTCGAGGCTGCCACATCACGCCTCGAGGATATCGCCCAGTCGACTTTCGAACTGCCACAGGCTGTACCAGCACTCCAGCAGACGACTCCGGCAGCTGGAACTCCTGGCTCGGCCTTGCCGCCTCCCGTCGTGGCTCCGACCCCGCCTGCCCCAGTTGCGCCCCCTGAGCCAGTGCCCGAGTCAATCGAGGAGTTCGATGCCCTGATTAGCCAATCCGTCGAGAAGTGGTCCAGAATCAGCAATGCCATCGGCGGCCTGGTCGCTGAGCAGGCGGCCAAGGTTGTCCAGGGGTTCAAGGAGCAGCGGAAGTTCCTGCTCATCACGACCAAGGCCAAGAAGCCCGACCTGACGGGCGCCGACATGTCCGTCTTTCAGGACCTCGTGAAGCCCATCGGCGACCTCATGACCGCCATCGGCAACATTAAGGACTCGAACCGCGGCACGCCCTTCTACGACAACCTGGCCACTGTGGCCGAGAGCATCATGGCCCTGGCTTGGGTAACGATCGATACGAAGCCGTTCAAGCATGTCGAGGAATGCATGGGGCCCGCGCAGTTCTTTGGAAACAAGATTCTCACAGCGAATAAGAACAAGTGAGCAGCTCATCAGACAGGGCTTCTGGACAGTGAGGTTCTGACCTGGACAAACAGGGATGACCAGCAGGTCGAATGGGTGAAGGCTTACTACCAGATCTTCCGTGACCTGGCCGACTATGTCAAGGAGTACTTTCCCAGCGGCATCCCCTGGAACGCCAAGGGGCTGCCCGCGGCCGAAGTAGCCAAGGCCGTGTCTACCACATCCCACACCACAGCCGCCCCACCCGCACCTCCCGCCGTCTCTGCCGGCGGGCCGCCTCCTCCTCCTCCTCCTCCTCCTCCGGGCCCGCCGCCCGTTCTCAAGATCAACGAGCAGAAGCCCGAGCCGTCTCCGTCGGGGGGCTTCGGTGCCGTCTTCTCGGAGCTCAACAAGGGCGAGGCAGTCACCAAGGGCCTGAGGAAGGTGGACAAGTCGGAAATGACGCACAAGAACCCGTCCCTCCGAGCCGGCTCAACCGTCGCTGATTCTTCGACACGCGCAAAGAGCCCGGCACCAGGCAAGAAGCCCAAGCCCGAGAACATGCGCGTCAAGAAGCCGCCCAAGAAGGACCTCGAAGGCAACAAATGGACAGTCGTACGCTCCCCGCCCGTCGCCCATCCCCACTAATGGCATCTACTAATCCGTACAAAGGAACACTTCGACTCTCACCCGTCCCCGCTCACGCTGGACGTCTCCCTCTCCCACTCGATTCTCATCTCCAAGTGCACCAACACGACCATTATCCTCAAGGGCAAGGCAAACGCCGTCACTGTCGAGAACACGTCGCGCCTGTCGCTTGTCGTCGAGTCGCTCGTGTCCACCGTCGATGTGGTCAAGAGCGCAAACTTTGCCCTGCAGGTCATGGGCTCCATCCCCACTGTCCTGATGGACCAGGTCGACGGCGCCCAGGTCTACCTGAGCAAGGAAAGCTCCGGGACCCGCATCTTCACCAGCAAGTCGGCGAGCGTCAACCTGAACGTGATCACGGGCGCCGACGAGGACTACAAGGAGATCCCGCTGCCCTCGCAGATCTGCTCCTGGTTCGAGGAGGAAAAGGGCGACGTGGTTAATGAGATTGTTTCGCATGCCGGTTGATCAGTCTTGTTGGTTGATTGTTCGGACTTTTGGATGGGTGGTTGTTTGTATAGGAAGAGCGAGTAAGCAGAAGCGGGGGTTTAAGCAAGCATCTACCAAGAGGAAGTGGATGGCTGGTTGATCATGGGCTGGTTTGGGGACCGTGTAATGATCGTGGACCAAGAGAAGTCCTTCTCTTGCATGCGATACTAGTTGTAGAAATGGATGACATAGAGAAGACCAATCATGGGAAAGCCATCGAAACCTGCGACACGTATGCCAGCACGGTGAATACCAGCGAGGTGTTATACCCTAACATCATGTAATAATATATACAAACTCGCTAAGAGCAAGCTACATGACGCCGGTCTATGGGAGAGAGTAAAAGAAAATATAGACAGGTAGAGGCAATACAGCAGAATGCCAGCTCCCAGAAAATGCGTGCATGCTCCCAGATACACCAAGACAGCCAAGACATACAGGAGACATGCTTGCTAATGACAAACATAACATAAGCCACGTCTATCGGTGCACACCGATTTTAGCATACAAAACCGCCATCCCCTCCGGAGTAAATCTATAGAAATGCGTTTACATCTTGGCCTTGGGCGCCTCAAGCGTGGGCATCATCATGTCG
Organism: Madurella mycetomatis; assembly: GCA_022530565.1. Lineage (NCBI taxonomy): Eukaryota > Fungi > Ascomycota > Sordariomycetes > Sordariales > Madurella > Madurella mycetomatis. Next base: position 2,956,534 of record JAJTVB010000003.1, on the reverse strand, counting down.
CGCATTTCGCCGGCCGCCTCGTTGATGTAGAAACTCATCTTGTCGCTGCCCTGGCCCTTGGAGACGATGTTGAAGTTGAGGCTGCGCGGGGTATTAGCCAAAAGAACCTCAAGAGGGAATACGGGGGCACGGAGGAGGGAGGGAAAGACAAACCTGTTCTCGTTGATCATGTAGGCAATGCCAAAGCCGTCGTCAATGACCTGGCTCCAGCCGTAGCCGTTGAAAAACTCGGAGCTCAGCTGGCTGGTGGACAAGTACCACGAGGACGAGTAGCCGTACGCGGGATCCTTGTAGAGCGCGGGGAGGTCCTGTCCGGGCTCGAGCAGGCGCTTGAGGCCGAACAGGTGGCGGTCGACGCCCTTGCCGTCCGAGGCGGCGCTGATGTACTCGAGGTGGGCGTCGATGGCCTTGCGGAAGAGGCCGATGCGCGTGGCGTTGTCGACCGACTCGTCAGCCATGGACCGGCACCATGCCACGCTGTCCTCTGACACGGTGCGGCACGTCTCGGTGCGCCCTTGCTGGAAGCGCCGGGTGGCGGCCGACTCGTACGTCGGGCGGTTCTTGCCGTACATCTTGAAGTAGGCCAGCTGGATGATCATCTGCACATAGGCGTCCGGGGAGCACTTGAACTTCTTGATGAGACCCTTGCCGTAGCCCTGGTACGCCTGCACGGCGAGCTGGTGCTGTGACATGACGTTGTTGAAGTCGCGCACGGCGCGGTCGATCTCGGCCTGCACCTCCTTGGTGACGACGAACCTAACCGCCTGCGGCTCCGGGAGGTTGGAGCGGACGTTGGGGTCCGAGAAGTCGAGCTTGTTGTTGAAGACGACGTCGTTGACGAAGTCGTTGAGCCGGTGCGTCGGCGTGCCGTCCATCATGCTATGCTCGCCCATGAAGCCGGACGTGCCGTTGTCGTTGACGATGAACTGCAGCGGCTTGTCGTACCACCGGTTCTGGCCGTCGCCGTGCCAGTAGGCGTGCGCGCGCTCCTCGAGCGTGACGGGGTTGGCATCATCCAAGCAGACGACGAATGAGGCCGACTCGATGGCCTCGAGCGCCTTGGCGTTGGAGGGATCGGCGCCGAGCAGCACGGCGCGCGCATCCGTCCACACGTCGCGGTTCTCCGAGGTGAGGGCGCCGACGGCCGGGACGCGTTGGCCAGCCAGCTCGTAAATGCGGCGGAATGCCTGCTCGAGCTCCGCCGTGTTCAGCTGCTGACCGTTGACCTCGTGCTGGACCTTGAAGAACTGGTTCTTGCGAACCACCAAGATGTGCTTGTTCTGGGCGGGATCGAACTTGACCGGGTAGTCGGCAGGCTTGGCAGCCACGCGGCTGGCGTTGAACATCCACTTGTAGCTGTCCATGCAGATGGGCAGCTTCTTCATGTACTCGGGCTCGAGGTTGCCCTGGTCCACCTGTTTCTTGAATTCGAGCACGGCCGTCGAGATGGCAGCAGCCCGCCTGGCGGGGTCACGCCGCCGGCGGTCATCGCGGTGCGAGTAGAAGTAGCTGACGTAGGGCACGACGGGGTCGCGGTAGCTAAGGTAGGCCGCGTCGTTCCACCACTCGTACATCCAATTCTTAATCTTGGGGTCCTCGCGCCGGGCGATCAGCTTCTCCTGTAGCTTGCGGCCGGGGCCGTTGGGCGCAATGAACTCTTGTACCGCCTTGGTACTGTTCTCGAGCTCCTTAGGTGTGAGCAGCGGCTTGAGAGACTTGAGATAGCGCGCGGCCGTCTCCTCTAGCGTCGGCACCGGAAGGCGCGGGAGCGAGTCCTGGAAACGGAGCATCGGCCCCTTGGACTTGTCCTCGACATAACCCGCCGGAAGAGTGCTGTTGTTCCGCCTGCTCGCGGGTGCCATGGCTGCTAACCCCTGCGTCCTGCTGTCAGTGGCCGGTCGTTGCGAGGAGGGGGACCTGTGAGCGGCATGCGCTGAAAGGAAGGGCGGCACAGACCAGCGGTGTCTTCTGGTGAGAGAGGAGGTTTCTAAGAGCGGGAGACCGAGCCTCTGTCCGTGCGATGGCGGACAACATCCCAGCTTCTAAGAATGGATCTAGGAGGAGAGAACAAGAAAAAAAGATGGAAAGAAGGAAAAGGGCGGGCTGTTGACGCAACGGACAATCACAGGGCAGATAGTTGCATACGAGTGCCTGGAATTTACTGGAACCCGGAGGACCAAACGAACCTCGGGAGTTGAGCCGAGCAGGGTCGGGTCTTTTTCGTTTAGAGGGTCTTCGCCGGCGGACCTAGGCACTTTTTCAAGGTCCGGGGGGTTCGTCGCATGGTCGTGGTGGATGGCCGATGGCGGGTCGATGGCGGGTGCGTTGGCCCGAGCGAACCCCTCGAGCCGAGGCTAATTGCCGTCATTAGCCTTCTGGGCACGCCGCGGCTGCCGTGGGGTAGGCGCCAACCTAAAGCGGGCGAGTCAGCCGCGCCAATTCCCGGCACGTCCCTTTGTGCGTTTGTGCGTTCCCCATTCATCCATCAAGGGACATCCCCCCAGTGTTACCCATGTCGAGCCATGTGTACCGAGAACTGCTGACACGCCACATCTGACGTCGGCGCACCACGCCTGGCTTTGGCTGCTGAGCACACGAATGGCGGCGCAATGCGCGGTTTGCGGGTCAGCGGATGGGTAGGGTGTCCGCCCGTTGTCCCGAAAGATGGATCTTCACATGCCAGAAACCGCCCCTTTGCTACGTATGGCTTGCTACCTTGGGCGAAGATCCTTGTGTCACTGGCTGAAAATAAAGTGTGCGGGTGGGGGATTCAGCCATGGCTCGCCAAACGTTAGCATTCCCGCTCTCCACGCCCGCCATCCGCGCTGGACATCTGATTTGGCGCAACCTCGACCACCACCAACCCCTGGACACGCGCATCTGATAGGATCTAACCTCGAAATCTCTCAGGGTAAGGCGGAATGGCCGAGTGGTTAAGGCGGAGGATTTAAGTATTTTCCTACCTAAATCTCCTCTTCTCGAGAGAGAGCGTGGGTTCGAACCCCACTTCCGTCATTCGACTTTTTTGCCTTTTCTTGCCTCCTTCGTCATCCCTTCTCCACCCCTTCATCACACCGAATAGTATGGAAACGCTCACAGCACGGCACGGTTCGCAAGCGCACATAGCCAATCAGGGTACATTAAACCTCGGCTACACCTGCTGCAAGCCTTCGAGATAGTGCCTTACTTGCAGAGCCATGAGCCCACCCCGCCCCTCATCCCGGATGCCGTCCCTGCTGCTACGGTATTTAGTTTGATACAGGCAACAGATAACCAAACCTCTCCTTTTCATACAGCATAGTTGCTCCAACACCACCAAATACCCATCGATCCTCTTGAGACCCGACACCCCTGACGCCTGTAGAGCAAAAACGAACCAAGGAAACCAAAATAAAGTTGCTGCTGCTGCGACCCAGACCGCAATCAAAGCGTCTCGTCGAGCTCCGCGCACTCAAGCACCTAAGCCTCGTAGCTCTTGATCTGGCCCTCGGCGCTCAGCGGCTGCACCGATCCAGCTGCAGGCGCGGGGTGGAAGCTCATCCGATCGCCGTCCATCATGATCTCCTGCGCCATCCGCAGCCCGTGGTCTCCCCCGACCGACGCGGCTTGCTTGAGGCCGTCCTGGACTTCCCGGACACGCCGCTTAAAGGCCAGCCGGTCCAGGAAGAGCTGCTGCCGGGCCCGCTCCAGCTCCCGCCGCTCGGCCTGCAGGATGGCCTCCATCTCGTTGAAGTACTTGAGCTTGAGCTCCATCTTCTCCAGCGTGACATTGACAGCTGCCGACACAAGCCGTGTCATCTCGCGCTCCTCGTGAGACGCGAGGCCACCAGCTCTCGCTCCCATGGCGGCCAGCGGGATGTTGGCCAGGGCCGAGGTGCTCGTGGTTGTCGTCGTCGTGGTGGTGGTGGTGGTTGTCGTAGTGACGTCTTGCCTTACGTCCACCTCCATCGTATCACCACCCTCCTTCTCCTTGCCCTTGCCGTTGGTCTGTCCGGCGTCCGTTTGCGAGCCGCCCTCAAGTTTGTTCCGGAGACTCTGCTTAAGAAGCTCGGCGGACTTGTTGGCAGCGGCTGCCGTGCTGGCGGGATCGGCAAGGCTGGCTAGGAAGCCAACGACCGACATGACTGGATTATCCGTCTGGCTGAAAGGCAGCTGGCCACCATGGCTGCCGAGCATCTGCAGGCCGATCGGTGCCTCCACCCTCTCCGACTCGAGGTACTTGTCCTCGATATCAAGCTGCAAGAACTGCAGGACACATTCCTCGCGGGTCCGAGTACCCACATACTCGGCAATTTCACACCAATCCTCATCATAGCGCTCGAGAGCCTCGAGGAGGCGGAGGATCTCGGCGTCGCTCCAAGGCGCGTCCCTATCGAGGATGGACGAATAGGTGGGGTTCTCCATGCGCGTGTAGTGGGCGCTAGTCTGGTTGCCGGGCAGGCGCCCTTCGAGGTAGCAGCTCGGACACAGATCGTACTTGACTTTGGAGTTGGGATCCGATTGTGAGCTGTGGTAGTAGATGCGAGTGCAATCCGTGCCGCAGTTGAAGCAGTTGATCTTGACAATCGGAGCCTTGGTGAGCTCGTCGGTGCCCAACACACCGTTTGTCGTCGGCGTTTCGCCGTTGGTCTTGTTGTCTCCCTTGTTGAGCTTGTTGTTCTTGGCATTGGCCTCGTAGATATTCCGCCCGACCTCCAAGTTGAGCTCGCTTTTGGGTGCAGGAGTCGCGCTAGCCTTGGCCTCGGTGTCCTTGTTCTGTTTGCCCTCGGAAATGACGGGATCCGCTGCTGGCTGCCACGGCTGAAGGCCTCGCGGCGTGTCGCAGATGATTTTGAAGTGACCTGTGAAAGGTGGACCGACGTGGGACGGCCGCTGATCAGCGTCAACCTGCGATGTGTTAATACAGCCCTCTGGACAGCGCACGGATGGCTTTATCATCTTACCTGGTAGTTGATAAGGCCCCACTGCTCGAGGAAGGCATGCACGCGCATGATGGCACAGACGTCGCCGGCCAGATTTCGGCGGCAGGCGGTGACCGTGAGGTATTCCACCGGATTCAGCCGATAGGCGTTGATCATAAAATCGCGGTAATCCTTGTACACGGCAGGCGTCTTGCTTCGGTTCCGGTTGTTGAAGAACTCTGGCAGCGCTTTCCGCTCAATGTTGTGGATCGTGTTCATGTCGAACCACGTGCTGTAGCTAGGAAGCACGATCGCGTGCGTCTGGGAGATCAGGTGTTCTCTGGCAGCATTCTCGATAAACTCCTTGGTCTTCACCTCACCAGCGCCATCGCTCTGGGCAGCACCTTCAGCCTGCGCCGACTCGTTCTTTGGCGCGTCGCCCATCTCCTCGTCGTCACGGGCGGCAGTCTCAGCCGGCGGACCTTCGGGCGCGTCGAGCGGGTTATCTGATATCGCGCCCGGCGCAGGGGTGGTGCTGTCTTGCTTGATCGCGGGCCCAGGCCCCTCGCTCATCTGCACGTCTATATGCGATGATGGGTTAAGGATGGGTTAGGGCATCGGGGTCAGAGCAATGAGCGCGTACCTTCATTCTGGTCATTGGCTTCGGGGAGGGGGGGTTGCGCTAGAATTGGGTTGGCGCCGGGCGATGCGGCGTTTGTTGGTGTGCCGTAGCTGACCGAATTCTCCTCCATGGCGACGACGACAGCGGAGCTGGGAAGCCGGAAGGGACGTCGGTATCAGGGGCGTCGAGCCAGCCCAAAAACGAACTACGCCGCAAATGATCCAAGCCGGGTTCTAAAAGACGCGTATTAGGCAATGCAAACTCGAGTTACAACCGTGAGGAAGGAATGCGAGATGAAATCGAGATGTTGGCCGGCGCAAACAGCTTTGTTGCGATGGGTCGCAATGCGGGCGGTTCGTGATCGGTCAGTCGCGTTGGAGAAAAGGTTCGCGCTGGGCCATGGTCGAGGAGGCAGAAAGGCGAACCCCGAGCGCCAGCCAATTGTGCGAGCCGCTGCTGAACTTGCAAACAAGGGTCCCATATCACGTGGATATGGCCTCCCCAGCCACACCAAAATTGCGCCACATTACGTGCTACCTGACTTTCAGCGTTTCCGGTAATCGGTCCTTGTCCCTGCTGCGAGCCAGAGCCGGGGGTGATCGAGGCGGATCCGATGCTAACCTCGGGCCGCTACAATCCGCTCTTGTTCATTGTCGATTCGGCTCTCTCTCGATGATGCTTGATTTGCAAACTTTCCGCTAACTAGCCACTCTACCACTTCCACCCCGACCAATTGCATCAAGCATAATGCTGTCGGCCGGTCGCCGAGTTTTCTCGGCGCTTGCCCGCCCGACACTGCGGGATGCGACGATTCCCGCTTTCGCCAGATCCCCCGCTGCCCTGCGCCGATTACTCTCTGCGCTTGCCGTCCTCGAGCAGCGCGATGGCAAGCTCAACACCAGCTCCCTGAGCGCCATCACCGCTGCCCAGAAGCTGGGTGGTTCGATCCACGGCTTTGTTGCTGGCAGCAACATCAAACCGGTTGCCGAGGAGACGGCCAAGGTCGAGGGCGTCGAGAAGATTATTGCGGTAGAAAACGGCGCATACGAAAAGGTTGGCCTCACATGCACCGCTATTTTGGGGCATTTTGGCAGCGGCTAACTATGGCGCAGGGTCTCCCCGAGAACTACGCGCCCCTCCTGGTCGAGAACATCAAGAAGGGCGGCTACACCCATGTGATCGCGGGCAACACGGCCTTTGGCAAGAACGTGATGCCTCGCGTCGCTGCGCTGCTCGACTCGCAGCAAATCTCGGACATCACGGCCGTCGAGAATGACAAGACCTTTGTGCGGCCCATCTACGCCGGCAACGCCATCGCCACAGTCGAGTCGTCGGATGCTGTCAAGATCATCACCGTCCGGGGCACCGCATTCCCCGCCGCTGCCGTCGCGGGCGGCTCGGCGGCCATTGAGGACGGTGTCGACCCCAAGGCGGACAGCCCGACCGAGTGGGTCTCGGAGGATCTGGCCAAGTCGGACCGGCCCGACCTCGCAACGGCGAGCAGGGTCGTTTCGGGCGGGAGGGGCCTCAAGTCCAAGGAGGAGTTTGACAAGATCATGATGCCGCTGGCCGACTCGCTCGGGGCGGCCGTCGGCGCCTCGCGCGCGGCTGTCGACAGCGGCTACGCCGACAACAGCCTGCAGGTCGGCCAGACCGGCAAGGTGGTCGCGCCGCAGCTGTACATGGCGGTGGGTATCTCGGGCGCGATCCAGCACCTTGCGGGCATGAAGGACAGCAAGGTGATCGCGGCCATCAACAAGGACGCAGACGCACCGATCTTTCAGGTGGCCGATGTCGGGTTGGTCGGGGATCTCTTTGACAAGGTCCCTGAACTTACAGAGAAGCTGAAGAAGGCATAGTTCTACAATAAATGTACAAATTATTACCCGGTGTAACAGCCTCACCCGAGCACGGCGAGCATGTCCTCTGTTCTCGTAAACTTCTCCCTTTCCTTCCCCACCGCCCTCCCCCTCTTCCTCTCAGCTTCATCAATCCTCCTCCACCCCGGCCAATCCACCACCCGCGCCTTTACTCTCGCTGCCGCTACCTCCCCCTTCACCCCCTCCCACCCCGTAACCATCCCAGCATCTCCCTCGTTGAGAAACTGTCTCCCCGCCCCCCAATCCCCCGCCATCGCGTCGGCGGTCCCGAACGCGTCCTCCATCGTAGAAGCGATCACCCCGGTCGGGCCCCGCTTGACCCAGCCGGCGCAGTAGAGGCCGGGGAAGTTCCCAAACGACATGGCCCTATCGGCCGTCCGCTCCTCGTGGAGCACCCGGCCCTGGCCGTCGTTGCTGATGACCCCCCAGCGGTCGTTGAACGGGATGCCGAGGGAGGCGAACTCGGGCAGCGGCTCCGACTTGTAGCCGATGGAGCGGAACGCGACCGAGGACGGGAGCTCGAGGGTCTCGCCCGTGGCGAGGGGGTAAGCCTTGGGGTCGAAGGGGGAGGGTGAGAGGGAGGTTCGCTCGAAGGAGGTGGAGGCGAGACGGGAGGGCGAAGAGGACGGGGCCGGGAGGAAGGCTTTCGGGGCGAGGAGGAAGTCGAGGGACCAGGACTTGGTTTCGCTGGAGGGGCGGGCGGCGGAGCCTTTGAGGAGGACGTCCATCAGCCTTCGCGGGGCGCGCGGGAGAGAGGTGAGGTCGGCGGGGACGAGGGCGCGGTCGACCGGGTGGAAGGCGACCGAGGGGAGGCGCATGAGCTCGCGGACTTCCTTGATGGTGAAGGCTGCTTGCATGGGGCCGCGGCGGCCGACGATGTGGATGCGCTTGACTTTACTCCTGGAGAGGGCTTCGATGGCGTGCTCGGCGATGTCGGATTTGCGGAGGACGTTGACGTCTTCGAGGAGCATCCGGGCCACGTCCAGGGCGACGTTTCCTTGGCCGATGATGACGGCCTCGTCGCCCTGGGTGAGATCAGGAGCGAGGTCGGCGTGCTCGGGCAGGCCGTTATACCAACCTACGAACTCGCGGGCCGAGTAGACGCCTTTGAGCGTCGACTCGCCCGGGATGCCGAGGGTCCTGTCCTTTGCAGCGCCGTATGAGAAGACGACGGCGTGGTAGTGGCGGAGGATGCTGGCCAGCGGAATCGACCCGCCGTCTGGGTGGTCGCTTGGGCTGCCGATTGAGACGTTGCCAATGAAGGTGAAGTTGGGAGAGGAAGCTACTTCCTCGAATTTCTCCTGGCAGTTCTGGAACGATTGTTAGAAGGTACCGGCTGCTTTGAGTCGCATGGAGGGTATGCACCTTCACTTCCGGGTGGTCTGGCGCAACGCCAAATCTCACGAGGCCAAAGGGCACTGGCAACGCTTCGTACATGTCGACCTTGGCACCCTGGATCTTGGACATGGTTCGGTATGCCGTGTAGAACCCGGCTGGGCCGGAGCCCACGATGGCTACCCGAAACGGTTGCCCATCACGGGAGCCAGTACTTGTAGAGAAGTTCCGGGATGCGAGGGCACGGAATGACGTACCCAGCGTCGGCTGCCATTTCGCCCATCGCCCAGACCTGAGCCGGACAAGTGGAACCATAATTGGATATGTAAACGCTCTACAGTAAAAAACCAGGGCAATTCATTACGCAGCTGTGGCTAGATAGACAATGACGCAAAATGCTGGAGGCCCGGATGCCGCTCCGGAGCAGTTTGTTGCTTGATTCGGTGTTGACGGTTGAACTGGCATATTTTAGTGGGGACTTATATTCCCGCCAGAAGCGGGCCGCCGAAGCTTGGCTCCGGGGAGGGGAATGCGCTCGGTGAGCAATCCAGCGCCGACGGCAATCCGAGTATCTCCACCCGTTCTCGGGGCGCAACGGCAGGCTGATGGGCGATCCGACGACGCCCATTCAGTCCCAGCGACGTCGCAAAAAGCAAAGGAGCCTACCCACTGCCTCAAAACTCTCAATCCACCACATGGCGATCACGCTACTGGCATCCACTCAGCAAAGCGGGAAAGGCCACTAACCCCCTACTGGCATAGTACCTCGCTCAGTAGAAGCAAGACAAGCGCGGTTTCTTCAAAGCGACGACCATGAAGAGATCACCCATCTTCGGCTACAAGGGCCGGAGCGAGGGATCCTGCTGCTTTCCAACGGGCGCGCCAAGACGGGAACGTGTCGGGTCGCACCAATGCAGGAACAAGGCGTTTCCACGGTTGCCCCGTCAACCGCGTTTGATTTGCTTGCTGTGAAGCTCGAGGCAACGGCATCCCCAAGACGCAGGGTCGGCTGACAAGAGCGCAATTGCCGCAACGCATTCCAAAGACACGAGACAGTCCATCATCCAGGAGAAGCACAGCGCGCATTGAGCCCACGTCGCGACAATGGGGGGCTCCGAACAGCCGTTCATGTACGAGGCAGTCAAGAAGGATGACGATCGCTACCCCGCTACGACATTCGATCCCAAGGCCGTGACTCGCGCCAGCTATGAGCGCAAAAAGCCGAAGCCCAAGCCGAAGGGCCCGCTGATCTCGTTTGGCCGCCATCCCGAGTATGAGGTCCCCTACCCTCTACATTCCATCGCACCGTCCCGCATTCCGCATTAGTCCTCCACGCTGACATTGGGAGCAGCGCTCAGGCGGTGCCTTCGGGGCGATCCAACTTCAGGACCATGAATCCTCGGACAAAGTCTTGGATCAAGGGCACGAGGCGCGTGCAGCTGTGTCTCAGAGTCCTCGAGGTCGCTGGTGCAATCGGCATCGTCGTCGTCATGGGTCTCTCGGGGCTGATAGGCTGGGTAACGGGTGCCACAGTAAGTTCTCCCATCGCTGAACTTTCCCTGTCCCTGATATATGCTGACTGGTATTGCCAGTGTGGCGCCGTGACCATCCACTGTCTCTACAGCGTCTTCCACCACGTCCGCCCGGCCGGTTCGCGGACGCCCGGCTCTTCGGCTGGTTATCACCTATTCTCCAGCGTCTCCGATCTTTGCGTGCTACCGCTATACGCATACGGGGCTCTCACGACGCGGAATAGGAATGAAGAGTGGAAGGCTCAACCGCCTGACGATCCAAACGTCACGAAGTACATGGTCCCTGCCGTCTATTATGGCTTCATTGCTGCTGGTGGCCTGCACCTCATCTCGCTGGCCATCTCCGTCTGGCTCGCCTTGATGTTCCGGCGCATCTCTAAAATGCCACCGGACATGAACCCTCTGGAAGCCAACTTCACCTCCCGCGTGCACAAGAGGAACAAGTCCTCGGTCGTCACGACATCGACCTACTCGGACAACGAGAAGTGCCCGGATAGCCAGCCATACGATGATCTATCCCGGCCGCCCTCCATTCCTTTTATGCACACACGCCGAGATTCTCAATCGTCCATCGGCACTCGCGACTCCCGCGTCGACCTCCCCAGCCGGCAGTATCAAATCGCCCCAAGCAACCGTAGCTCGGCCACCCCGCAGGAGCTGAAGCGTATGTCTGCCCCGCCGGCCGCAGCGAGCGGTGGCTCGTACATGGAAATTCCCCTGGGCGAGACGGGCGCCAGTACCTCCCGGCCGAGCTCGGTGTATTCCAGCCGCCCAAGCACGGGGACGGTCCCGTCCTACCGCGCAGAACCCGTTCCCGCCTCTCCAACCGCCCAACCGCGCTCCGCCAAGTTCACCGAGACCTGGTACGCCTCGGAATCGCTCATCAACCGCACCCAGCAGCGCACCCGCGCCATGAACCAAGCCAACGCCGCCAACCAACGCAAAGCTTACGCGTCCCTGAGACAGCGTGATCTGGATCTCCAGCCCTCGGACTCGGAGGATGAAAGCCAAAACGAAAATGAAAACCACCACAACTACTACACCACCACCTCCCCCTCGGACAAAAATAACACCAAGTATGACCCTGCTAACCCGGACCTCGGCTCCTCCCCCGACCATCACCCCAACCCCCTCCGCTCCAACCCCACGCCCGCCTCCCCGCCCCCGCGCAGACCACGAACCCCCTTCAGCCGCCTGCGCGCCTCGGTTCTCTCCGAGCTCAACCTCAACGACCGGCGCGTCAGCGCCAGCCGGGACATCACCGACGCCCGCGCGCACCCGCGTAACAGGGACAGCTCCATTCAGCCCGACGCCGCCTTCTCCGCCTTCTACTCGAAGCCCTACGGCGAGCTCAAGCCCGGGACGCCGCCCATCATGGTGGGCAACGGCAGCGGCAGCGGCAACAGGCAAGTGTCGTCGGGGAATGATTACCATGCTGATTTGGGCGCCGGGAGGTACAGGGCGGTGAGCGGCAAGGTTGCTGAGGAGGGGAGGGCCGGGAGGGGAGGTGGGTTTTCGTTTGAGTGATAGATGGTCGGGTTGGATTGGATGAGCCGGTGGATGAGGGAGGGAAAAGAGGTATTCTGTTTGGATTAGGGAAGGGGGATGTATGGATAGATGTTGTCGATGACGGCGGGGAAATGTTGACGACGATGATGATGGGAATGGTTCTGGCAGGCACTTACGTGGAGGAAGTCTCTATTTTGCACACCGGGAATTGACGGAATGTACGGGATCCTAGCCGCTGGAGTTAATGGTGTTTTGCTTTCCTACGGGAGCTGGCGAGGACCGGGCCGATGGATGGATGGATGGATGGATGGATGGACGTGTAAACTATGAAAGTGTGGTCGGCGGAGGCTGGGGTTTTCTGCGCTGCTTGTCGATATCAGTTTGATTTTGTTGATTACTGTTGTCCAAAAATGAGCTAGTTCTATCTACGGGATATCGCTGGCGTATCGGAAGACGCAAACCACACGTGGGCTGATCCTCTTACTATAGCACCGCAGAGCAAACCGGCGGATTTACTCATTATTCCTCGCCTCTCTTCTCCTGAGCCCAAGCAGCCCAGTCCGTCCTCCCCCCTCGATCCTCACCTTCCTCCCACAGCCGCTCGCCCCATGCCCCACCCAGCCCACAGAGATGCCTCATCGTCGGCCTCCCGTGCGGACAATTCCACGGCTTCTCCATCTCGCCCATGTGCCTCACCACTTTCTCCATCTGCCGCCTCGACAGCGCCTTCCCGATCATGATGCTGCTCCGACAGGCCCTCATGGCGAACATCTTGCGGACTTTTGACGGCCGCGGGATGGTGGTCGCGTTGGACGTCGGGTTTTCGGCGAGCAGAAAGATGAGCTCCTCCAGGTCCGACAGGGAAAACGTGGTTTCCCTGCTTAGTGGGAGACTCAGGAGCTGGCAGCGGGACCCGACGGGTTGGAGGCCTGACGTGTCGACACGGACGGAAAACCCATTGCGTTCGAGGGCGGGGAGGTGTTCGAGGATGATCTCCTCCTCGAGGGCGGTCAGCTCGAGGGTTTTGGGCTGGACGAGGCGCTGGGACTGGACCGTCGTGGTTTGTTGGAGCCGTTCAAAGTTGTATTTTTCGTCCGAGGCGTGTTGGTCTATTATGAAGAGCTCGTCGTCCTCGTTGTCGTTTGAACCTGGCGACGGCGCGGACGCGGAAGGAGAGGACGCGGCAGCTTCGCGCACGGCAAGGATGAAGCCCAGGTTGAATTGGCCTATGATTCGCATTCTGGAAAAGTCCGATTTCGAAATTTTTAGGGAGAGCTTCTCTTCGGCGTCGTCCGCGTCGAGGCTGTTGGAGTCTTCAGCTGCTGCTGTTCTGGGCCGCGGCTGCGGTAGGTAGGCTGCGAGCCCGGCGATGCGTTGTTGTATCTCGTCTTCGCTAACCTTGACATGCTGGACGAGGTTGAGCGTCCTTTCTTTTCGCTTTGATCGCCCTTTGAGGAACAACTCCGAACGCCTTTCACCTTCCTCTGACGGCTCGATGGCTGCGGCCGCAGCCACGTCTATCATCCCCTGCACCTTTTGGTCTTCCTGAGCTTTCTTTTGATCCTCATCAATGTACTCGTCGTCATCCTCAGTGTGGTCCCCGTGGCAAGATGGCGAGTGCTTAGCGGATCCCAACGGGTTGTCAGCATCGCTGGCGGCTTCCGGTTCCTCAGACTGCGCCGAGGTTAGCCTCTGTGTTTCGGATGCTTTATCCTCATCTTCCCCATGGTCTTCGCCATCGTGGATTCGTTCACTGTCCGCCTGAGATACGAAGAGAGAATCCTCGTCCACGCCATCCTGCTCATCGATAATATCCATGCCCTCGGTCTCAGCATCCTCGGCTACCACGCCGATGTTCTGTGCTTCTCCATCGCCAGGGCGTGCTGAGGCAGAGAACAATTGAGAGAGCCGTCCACCAAAAGATGGCAAAGGCGTGTTGCGCTGCCTTCTTTTGCCAGGTCCTATCGTGGCTGCCTTCGGGATTTCCTCGACTCTTGGCTTCTTGCTTGGGTTTCCAATTACACTCGTCACCGTGTGATCACCGATGGTGATTGTCGCTACCTCTTGGGTAGATCGCTTAAATGGCCGGGCAGTGCTTGGGGGGGTGGACCTTGGCGCTGGTGGTTGGGAAGGAGGGGGAAGAGCTGGAATTGGTTGTTCTGGTTCATCTCTTTCTGCTGGCATGCCGCCGCTAGTCTTTGGAAGCCCGGGTTGTTCTGGATCCAGATTTAACATGTTGCGTTGCTCCGCAGAGCGGGCGTTGAAGTCTTTAGCTCGGGCTGCCCGGTGGTCTAATTCACCTGTGCTATCTTCGCTCGGAGATGCTTGTTCCTCAGTCGCGCCACTCCGTGGCGAACCATCCTCCCATTCGAGTACCGAGCTTGACGCCGGCGTTTGATCTGGGATAACTTTTGCATGTTTTCGAACACTTGGATTCTTGACATCGGAATGGCCGTCAGTATCTGGTTCGGACCGAAGCCAGTGAGATAACAACGTAAAACCTTGGGCCTTTGCGGTTGTTGAGCTAGTCGGTCTATGCGGCAATTGCGTTTTTGACCGGGTACGCGGCTCATCATTTTCTTCTTGCTCGGCTTCGTGATCGTGGCCATCCTCACTATCGTTTGCTTCGGCATCACCCAGAGGGTGATGCTGTTGCAGCTCCACAGTAGCAGACTTATTGCGTCTACCCTGGACCGAGGCGGGTGTCTCTGAACGGGTGACTGTGGGAGTCTTCAAAGGAGTCTGCTTCAGTGATGGAGCTTGCACGGGGATCGTTACGTCTTGGGTCTCGAATAGCTCGATCAATGATTCTCTCAGGTTATCAAGCATTTGACCCTGGTCATGCAGCAAAATGGTTCGCTTGTCCGGACTGACGTTGACATCATAAAGATGGGTGTCGAGTTGTATGTCGGCAAAGATAAAGGGCGACTGGGAAGAGTTGTATGACTTATACACCTCGTTGAATACCTTGGCAAACTGCGGCAAGCCGCAGGGGCGCCCGTTGACGTAGAACATTTGCCTGTCTGGGGTTTGCCGGCCCTCGCCGTGGATCGGCCGGGATACATGCCCGAGGATGCGAACCTCTGCAGTGCCACCGTCTGCCCGTGCCTTACCCTTGTTAAGGGGCCCGGTGGAAGGTGTCAGCTCCAGTCTGAGGTCCATCGTGACTAGTGCATTCATGGTTTTTACGCCAAACACATTGACGATGTTCTCACGCGTGGTGGGGTTCCCCTTGGTCGAGAACAGGATCATCCGCTTGCCTTTGGTGGGCTGCTGCGACACAGTGAACTTGACGCCCGTCTGAACACAGGCATATTGGTTGAGCAGGCCGATGACTTTGCCCCATTCTCTCTTGATGTTCCGCTCAAGCTCTCGGCGGCGAACGGGCAAGTTGTGGAAGAGGTCTTCCACGGCGACGGTGGTACCTCGTTGTCCTGAGACGACGCTGGTTTTCTTAAGCTTCCCAGAGGCCTCGAACTCGATCCTCGTCGCCCGTGGCGCCTCGGCCTGGGTGCAGGTCACGACCGAGAAGCGCGACAGAGCGCATAGGGAAGACAAGGCCTCCCCTCTGAAGCCAAAGGTGTGCAGAGTAGAGAGGTCATCATAACTGGAGAGTTTGGATGTGTGGTGCTTGAGGGCGATAGACTCGTAGTTGTGGCTTGCAATCCCAGAGCCGTTGTCCTGAACCTCGATCGAGTCTAAACCCTGATTTTTGAATCGCACCTCTTTTCGCACATGCCATTGTTAGTAGACCATCCCGATACTGCGATAATTTCCCTGCTTCCTACCGATGGCGGTTGCCCCAGCATCGACACTATTTTCGACGAGCTCTTTTGCCACGGAGCAGAGGTCGACGATGACTTGGCCGGACTGAATCTGGTGGATGGCGCTGGATTCGATAGCCTTGATGGTGACATTTGAGGCCATTCTTAAGCCCTGATTCGGCGCTCCCCGCTGTCGCCGCGACCGAGTGGTTGGCCTACTAGCAGGTCATGTCACGCTTGGAGATCCCGTCGTTGGGTTTGGGCCTGATGTTAGCGGCACCAATCAAGCCTTGTAAGCCGGATGGCTTACGTAGCTATCGACGCGTCGCGTCTTTGGAGTCCGTGTGTGCACTAGTGCAGGTAGCTCGGCAGCCACCGCCCCCAAACGGTTTCACCCTAACTTACCTGCACAAATGCGATCAAGTAACCCCACCATATGCCTTAAATATTGGGCCCGGGCCCAAATTCCACTTACCAAGCGAATACCGACGATAACGCCTTGCAGAAGATTTCCTTCCTTTTCCTCTTTCTTTTTTTTTTTTTTTTTTTTTTTAATTTCCCTCCTCAGGAAAGCAGTCCGTGTAATATTTCCGCAGGTACGCGAGTTTCATACAGTAGGGATAGGTCCTTGTCGGATGCGGAGCCTGCTTCCCCCACGGAGACACAGTGCGGCTTCCGTCATTGATCAGCTTGCGAAAACAAGATGGCAGACATTTCAGGGGTCTAGGGGACCGCAAATCTCATCCATTCCGGATCGCAGGACACGGAGTACAGAGCCTGATTTGCAGCGGACCGGCCGCTCTTCTGCAGACAAATCCTGAAAGCGCCTATTCTTGACTTTGCGTACTCACACAATTATCTCCAAGGTGCCGACCTGAGCCCCCAAGCTCGGGACGCTAAATCATACCACAGTAATCATACCAAGACCGTCCATTTTATGGAAATTTTGCGGTAAATGCTATATGTTCGGGGATTTGCGAATTACCCGGCCCTGTAACCATCAACACTACTGTAGCCAAGGCCCAACAAGTACGCTAGGCTAGGCCATGACGTTATCCTTGGCTTGATAACTGCTGCGGTGAGGTTGCATGGGACCAGCGTCGAGAACCTAGACTACAGGGACCAAGATCCTCCAGCGAAACAAAGCGCGTCCCGCCAGCCTGTCAATACAGAGACCATCGACAATTCGGAAGCATGTCCGACTCTGCCACCGTTGATTTGAGGTGACCGTAGTGATCATCGTCGGATAACGAGATTTCAGGAGACGAGTTTTCCCTGTAACTCGGATCAGCACACGGTAATATTGTTTTACCGTACTGTGCCGGGAGAACAGAGAGCGGTCTCTGGCTGGCCACTCGATGGTGGGTACCTGACACGTCAAGAGATAAGACGGAGAATGAAATGAGATCGTACACTGGATGCATCATCGACGAAGTTACGCGGTAGCGTTGGGTGCAACCGGAAGGCTGGCGCGTTCGTCTGCGTGGCTGATTTTTGGGGGTTCTGGTGGCAGCTCTGGATAAGAGGAACCACAGGACGGAGATAGTACCTAATCGGCCGATGGTACTCTACCGTTAGCATCACGGACGATGAAGCTTGGGTTAGCCGTCAACAAGCGAACCGAAAGCCGGGCGTGTAGGGAGTGCAGCCGCCAGCCACCTTGGCCAACCCCCGACGCTGATTAGCCACTTGAAGCCGCAGCGGTATCCCGCTTGGCCTTATCGCATCAATCCCATGCTTCAAGCACGCGAGAGACCAATGAGCAGGGAGTCGTAACTGCATGCTGCGGGTTAATTAGGTCCTGAGCTCGGAAACGGTTTGGAACGCATCACCAGGGTGGTTATATTTCCCGGCTGTCCCAGTTTTGAAGATAGTTTGCTGCGTGCTCTTGGTTGCTCCTCTATTTGCGCCTCCCCGATTTTCTTCCGGGTGCTTGTCCCATTGTCACTTGTTGAGAGGTCACTCGCTGAAAACGACGACGTTGAATTGCCGACTCAGGTACAGTACAGCACTGTACATACGTCAGATCCTAGCGCCGCCCCGTAGACGTCTGCGGCGATCCGGACAAATCTGCGGTTACGCTCGTTTTACCAATTTGCCTCGCGAGTTCGTCGAGTCTTGGGCTCCTGTCAGCTTCAAACGCAAGAGACAAGGATCCCTTCAACAGTCGAATCTAGTCGGGATTCTTCCCGCCTCCTGTGCACAGAGCAATATCATCCCAGTCCGGTGATCGGTACCTTATTTTAGAGGTACCGGCCAGGCCCTGGTCCCGCTACTACCCAGCAGAAGCCACTGCATCTGCATCGAATCAACTCGGCCCGTTTCGAGGTTAGCCTGGACGCTCGTTTCCACGCTGGGCCGGAGCCAATAGCGGCTTGAAGCGCCTACAACGAGCCCAGGCCCTGGGGGTTTGACTCGGAATCCTGATCGTGCACTCCAATACCAAGCTCACCTTTTTTCTCCAAGGAGGCTTGTGTTTTTTTTTTTCTTAAAGGGTCTCGACCCGCTGCATGGGAAAGCTTGGGGCATGTGCATGTGCACGTCAAGCCTCGCTCCGGTGAACGAACAAAGTTGGCACTTTCTGAGCCACCAATCGAGCATTCAGAAAGTCCGGTTCTGGCCCATGACCAAGGTTTCGCCGCGGCGCTCCTGCAGTCCACTCGCTTGGCTCGCCCAGACACAGAATCGACAAGCCGCGCATCGCGCCACCCCCCAGGACAGGAGTCGTCCGCTACCGGTCCTGCTGGGATGACGAGGCACTCGCCGGGATCCTCAGAAGACGGTGATACTTCTCCTGTCG
Source organism: Madurella mycetomatis (assembly GCA_022530565.1). Lineage (NCBI taxonomy): Eukaryota > Fungi > Ascomycota > Sordariomycetes > Sordariales > Madurella > Madurella mycetomatis. The sequence continues at coordinate 2,938,191 of JAJTVB010000003.1, read as the reverse complement.
AGGCTCCTCATGTCAATTCCTCCTCCTTCCAGGCTAGGGAGTCCAACTCATCGGCGCAGGCGCAGTCGGCGACAAACTTTGATCGCCGCCCCAGCCCCGATCAGCGAGCCTCGTTCTCGATAAGCCGGCGGTCCAGCAGCGTCAATTGGAAGCCCTCGGACTCTCGGAATGGGACGGTAGAGAAACTTGCATCGCCCGCGCGCGCATCGTCATCACCTCTGCTGAGCTTCATCCCGACCGCGAATGGGCCGCAGGCGAGCGAGATGGAGAAAGTGCCCGAGTCGAGGTTCGTCAGGCGGCGCTCACCATGGCGAAACCCCTGGGCAATCAGCTTCCTCGCGCTTGTCGCATCTACCGTCGGCATCGGCTTTCTACTCGCCGTCCTCCACTCTTCGGTGACACGGCAAATCGACCCAAAGGGCTGTCGCATGTCTTACATGCGCCCCTCGTACGCCAGGCTCGACGATTTCGACACGGAACACACGCGTCTCGCAAGCAAATATTCGCTGTATCTGTATCGCGAGCAAGGAATCGACCATGACACAAGGGTTTGAGCCACCGCGAAATAGTCCATGTCTTGGTTTTGCCGCCCGCTAACTGTGCGAATGCAGGTCAGAGGCGTTCCCATCCTCTTCATCCCTGGTAATGCTGGGAGCTACAAGCAAGTGCGGCCGATAGCCGCAGAAGCGGCCAATTACTTCCACGATATCCTGCAGCATGACGAGGCTGCCCTCAAGGCTGGCGCTCGAAGCTTGGACTTCTTCACAGTCGATTTCAACGAGGACATCACAGCCTTCCACGGCCAGACACTCCTCGACCAGGCTGAATACCTTAACGAGGCGATACGATATATCCTATCCCTCTATCTCGACCCGCGTGTTTCCGATCGAGACCCTGACCTTCCTGACCCGACTTCGGTGATAGTGCTGGGTCATTCCATGGGAGGCATCGTTGCGCGGACGATGCTGATCATGCCCAATTATCAGACGAACTCGATCAACACAATCATTACCATGTCCGCACCCCATGCCCGCCCACCAGTATCGTTCGACAGCCAGATCGTCAAGACGTACAACGACATCAACGATTACTGGAGACACGCCTACTCGCAGCAGTGGGCCAACGACAACCCTTTGTGGCATGTCACCTTGGTATCAATCGCGGGCGGTGGACTGGATACTGTCGTCCCGTCGGACTATGCGAGCGTTGAGTCCTTAGTCCCGGACACCCACGGATTTACCGTCTTCACCTCGACCATTCCGAATGTGTGGACGAGCATGGACCATCAAGCGATTCTCTGGTGTGACCAATTCCGGAAAGTAATTGCGCACGCCATCTACGACGTAGTGGATGTCCACAGAGCTACCCAGACAAAGCCAAGGGCCGAGCGGATGAGAGTGTTCAAAAAGTGGCTTCTGAGCGGCATGGAGACAGTCGCCGAGAAGACGGCGCCTCGCTCGGACGCGACAACCTTGCTCGCCGTGGAAGATAACTCGGACTCAATCATTGCGCAAGGGGAGCGCCTAGTTCTGCGAAGTCTGGGGACGGCAGGCGCTGTCCGCGCCCATCTCCTACCTATTCCGCCGCCTGGGTCCCCGGGGATGAAGCGCTTTACGCTCTTGACGGACGTGAGACTCGACAAACCCGGAGAGAACGGGAAGCTCGAGGTCATGTTTTGCAGCGTGATTCCTACACAACCCAACCAATCCGGGGCAGGCTTCCCGAGTCAGATGGATCTCTCCAGAGGGAAGACTGGTACCACCCGGTTGGCTTGTAGATCTGCTGCTCCGGACGTTGTATCGCTTCCTGCGTCAACTCGCACAACTCGGCATCCCTTCTTCACAGACGGCGAGAGGGAAATCGTACCATTCTCGTATCTTGAGTACGGTGTTGACGACATTGCGGAGCATCAGTTTGTGGCGGTAGTCGAGAAGACCATCACTCAAACTCCGGGTTTCTTGATAGCCGAGTTTAGCGACCATTCACAGTCACACCGAACCCGAGATGTCAGCCTTTGGCATCTTCTCACGGCCGGTGTGAAGTTTCGTCTTCCGGTCGAGCGGCCGATGATGTCCGAGGTCAAGGTGCCATCATTACAGTCAAGTCTGCTCGCGTATAACCTGCGAATTATCAACCAAGGCTGCAGTGGGAGGAGAGAGCTTTTCACTCCGTTGGTGCGACAGTACTTAGCCGAGCCATACGAGTCCAAGTACTTCGTCAACGTACACGAGGCTACGGTCAGCCTTCATGGTGTTGCCCCATACGTTCCCCCACCCCTGACGAGGAAATCTGGGGAGAACGGACTGAGTTTCCAATTTTGGACCGACCCGATGTGCAGCTCCAGCATGCAGGTCGAGCTGACGGTCGATCTGCTGGGCAGCCTCGGAAAGCTCTACATGCGGTACCGCACCGTATTCGCTGCCTTTCCGTTGCTGGTGGTGGCCCTGGTTTTACGGAAGCAGTTCCGCGTGTATGACACGACGGGGGTGTTCATATCCTTTTCCGAGAGCTTGGATTTGTGTTTGAGGCAGTCGGTTCCACTGATGCTTGCATCCCTCACGTTCCTTACTTTCTCGACGTCGAATACAACCCCGCCGGGCAACGCTAGCTTCTGGCATTGGAGAAACGGCAGCTCCTCAGCCATCGACTTCCATCAGAACGACCTGTTGATTGGGACACAGGACCCCTTGTTCCTGTTCCTAATCCCCTTGATTGGTGTCATCTGCGTCGGCGTCTGCACCGTGCTCCACTACGTCACGCTCGCTCTGACACATTTGCTCTGTGCTGCCTTCAGCCTGCTGAGTTTCCGTTCTGGCTGGGTCCGTAATGAGGATCGGAAGAAGTCAGCATCTGCCTTCTTGTCCTCGTCTCCACGGCGACGGATGATCACAACAGCAGTTTTGCTGTTCCTTGTCTCAACTTTGATTCCTTACCAGTTTGCGTACCTCGTTGCCTGCTTAGTGCAGCTAACAACGACGGTCCGGGCTCAGAGGATTGCCTCGGAACTGCGGTCGACGGCAAACTCGAATTTCTACAATTACGCCCATTCGATCCTCATTCTCATGCTCTGGATCCTCCCTATCAATCTCCCGACACTCGTGGTCTGGATCCATAATCTGGCGGTCCATTGGCTCACACCTTTCTCATCTCACCACAATGTCCTGTCCATCATGCCATTTATCGTTCTCGTCGAGACCTTGACGACGGGGAAAATGGTACCCCCAGTGGACAGCAGACTTAAGCATGTCACCGGCGCATTGCTCTTCAGCATCGCCTTCTATGCTGGTGTGTATGGCGTCTCATACGCCTACACCCTACATTACCTTGTGAACCTTGTTGCCTTTTGGCTAGCTATCCTTCACTCCACATCAGATTCGTGGTCCCTTACGGGACTGAGCCGCCTGTACACGGGAGACGCCGAGGACCGGAAGAGAGGGAAAGAGCCATGACCTTCTCCTTCAGAAAGAAGCGACTGCCAGTCCGACGGAGCGGAGAGGGTGTAATGCAGTGCGCAGCGTCGTCGAAGCGCCACCCCTCCTTTGGGATTTTAGACGAAATACTAATGCCCTTGATACCCACTCGCCACACGCGCGCCTTTGTCTACGCCTCGCAGATACTGATTATATTATGTATCCATCGTCTTACCTTATATCTCGAGCGGGACAGGCTGCCACTTTGTTCGATTCCGACGGAGACCCACATGCTTCCGTGTGTCTCTGCCGGAGAACGGAAGAGCACGGTATCTCCTCCTACTACCATTATCTATTTTATTGCACATATGGCGTCTGGGACCTTGTTTCCTATCCTCGATTATTCCACTCCGCATTAGCATCGGCGAGGGCTTAAGGTGGTTTTGGTTTTCTTTCCTTGGAGTTAACCGGTTAGCTCCCTTCTATAATGTGTGGACCGCCCGAGTCGCGCTTCTCGCGGATGGACCCGGGCCACTTTCACCGCTTGGATAATCGTTCGGTTAGTCAATTGCGGGTTCGGGGAAAGATCTGGCCGAGGGTTCTGGAGAGACGAGCGTTTTGGGTTTTGAGAGCGGACGGCAAGGTGTGGGCGGCTCTGTATTTCTGGCTTTCATGGACGGGGTTGGGATGGGATGAGCAATGCCTGGCCGCTACTAATGTCTATGTTTTATCGTTCTTTTCTTCTCTTCCATTGCCATCTCTGCGCCTGTCCGGGCTGACTGGCTGTGCAGCGGCTGGGCCGGTCAGTTCAGCCTGCCAGGTCTCTGCGAAAGGAGGGCTGGGACTGGGTCGGTCGGTCGGTTTGGGTTCGGAAAAGGACTTCCGTCAACCAGAACAGCTGGACGGACGAACAGACATCATTTTGGTTTCTGTGATGCTGTCGCGGATAGACGATGTGAATGCAGCGCGGGCGGCGAGGGTTCGACGCTTTTTGGCCAAAGAGATAGAGCGAGACAGCGAGATGGTGGGTGTAATATTGTATTAGGGGCCAAGCAAGCGAGGCGTCGGCCGGCGCATTTGTAAACTGCTTCATAAACCTGTAGATAGACTGGGGTGTTGTATATACCTGGAAGGCTGGTGATGGGAAGGAATATAATAGGAGTGCATCCGATTGTACAGGATTAATTTAGGATTGGATTGAAATAACCTGGGTATGCACACATCCTTACAATCCTTGAAACCCGTGCCCACCGGAGACAAGAGTAAACCAGGTATAAGCCCGTCCGACCAATTTAAAACATGCCATGCTCCAGTGACAGCCCGGATCCCGAAACGCTGATATATCTATCCACACCGCCCTATTCGTCCAAACTATATGCCTACCCGACTACTAATGCTCTCCTAGAAACCCAAGGCTCGCTAGAGGATGCCCGCTGATATCTAAGGGAGTAGTGGCGGTTCGAGGATACGGTTTGGATGCATGGGACCGACACAGTACAACAAGAACATCGCTCTTCGAGACCAACAATAACGCTCAGGTTTCCACTTTTCACTCTCCCTGCTCATTCAGAGCCTTCATCACCCTCGTATAGAACTTAGCCGCCTGTGTCTGGGGGAACGAAATCTCGTCGACCAGGAACCCGGGCAGCACGGCGATCAGCGCGCGGTCCCGATTCGGGTCGAGCTGTGGCGTGTAGTGGCATTGGGATTCCCCACCGTTGGTTTCGACAGCCAGCTTGAAGTGCAACGCTTATAAACAGAACAGAGCCGTCAGTGTCTTGCGGGAGGCAGAAACGAAACAGTTGGACCGGTTGTCCTTGAAACTTACTCCCGTTCCGCCCCGTCTGGATGCAGTCAAACACGTCCTCCCCGGCGTCGCGCTTGACGCTCCGGACCATCAGCCCCGTCAGGTCCCCATACAGGTCTTCCTTCTTCTGCGCCGCCATGGTGGCCTGATGGACCGCCTCGGACGTGCTCGCTGCTGCGAGGCGTGAGGCGGTTGAGCCGCCCCCGGCGCCCCCTTTCATGGCGCTGCCGGGGACTTGAACTTTGCTGGCGGCTGCGGTGGCAGCTGCTTCCGCATTGCGCGCGGCGGTGAGCTTGATATTGAGTGATTTGATCTCGGATTTGGAGTCGGCGAGGGAGGTGGTTAATTCGTTGATCTTGGTTTGAAGAGAGGCGGCTTTGGATTCGGCAGTTTCCACCTGTTTCTGGAGGCGCTGTGTTTCTTTAGAGGTTTCTTTTTGTGCGGCCAGCTCGGCTTTGAGGGTTGCAATAAGTTCATCGGCGGCTAGAAGAGGGAGTTAGCGGGCGAGCCCGGCGTAGACGCTAAAGAGAGATTTGGCCTGCCTCTGGACTTCTCTTCGGATTGTTTCTTGAGCCTGTCAAAGTTACGCTCCGCCTCTCTCACCGCTATCTCCTTTAGGTCTCGGTATTTGAGCTCTAGGTTTTCGTACTTTTGGGTCATTTCCCCCAGCCGGCGGCGCAACGCGGGGTCTCCATTGTCTGATGATAGTTTCTGCGGCGATCGCTTTGATACGTTGCTTGGAACCGGGGAGGTGCCGTGGCTGGGCTCGACGCGGTCCGACGAATGGTGCACGGGTAGGTCTGCCAGATCGTCACGGTCATCGTCGCCTTCTTCAAGATCGTCTTGCGGGCCATCTGGTTGTTGTGTCTCGGGGACTTCGGACACTTCCTCCTCAACCTCGGCCTCAGCTTTCTTGCTCCCTGTTTTCCTTCCTCTGCGAGTGGTAGTCTGCGGCTCAGCCTCGATGGCAACAGCTTTCTTTGGACGGCCGCGCGCACCCTTTTTCTTGACAGCGGGTGCCGTCTCAGCGGTAGGCGCTAGCGCATCAGTCATGGATGTGTCCTCCTCCTCCTCCTCCTCCTCCTCTTCTTCCTTCTCCTCCTCTACGGCAGCGACGCGCTTGCGTCCTCTTCCTCGCCCAGATGGTTTCGTATTGCTCGGCTTTTCCGCCAAGGCTGCCCTACCGCCATCAATTGCTTCCTCTGCGGCAGCGGCAATGCGGTCGATAGCGCGGCGCTTCGATGCGGACGCCTTCGGGGTAGGCTTGGTGACCCTATTCGCGGCCCGGCGGCCGGTCGCAGCTTTCTTTGCAGGCGGCATGGTGTTTTTCTGCGTCTTGAATCTTGATTGTTGAATCGCGACAGCTCGTCGCGCGACCTCGAACGCGTTTCCACCCAATCCGTCCTCCGAATCGGAATCCACCAACTGCAACAAGTGAGAACGGACCTTGGTCTTAGACATTGAGCCGCCCCAGGTCCCTAGTGTTTGTTGCTCACGTGGTTCGGTGGGTCAATTGAGGCTTTCCCTAAGCCGAATCGAGAGACTTAGATAGCGGTGTGGCGCGTTATCATTCAATTCGCAACACGCAATGCGCGCGCTCTGGAATAAATCCGTACGCGTCCGAGGGCAACAAGGGATTCCGATTGCGCCGTTGCGCAAGCTGTGCAAGTAAATAGACACATGAAGTTTTGGAGGGGCAACCCCGACAAATCAGGCACATTACCTTCCGGTACTGTCCCTTTAGCGCCGCTCTTTGCAAACTGACCCCTGTCTCTATAGGTACCTTACATAGCGGGTAATAAAATAACTTTCTCAGGTGTCGACGATAGGAAATCTGCATTCAATGTCCAATTGTTTGTTCAGAGCATCTTAATGAAAGTTTTCTATCATTCATCTAGCTCCATTATTACATGCTCGATAGAGCATTTCTGGTTTACAGTGTTTGGCGCTTTTCTTGGGCGCATTGATTTGCGAGTTTGTTTATTATCATTCTTTTTTCAAGGTTCTGTAGTTGGTTCGCTGGCAAGCGTCGTGGCAAAATCCTTGGCCAGCTTTCAGCCACTGGTGAGGTGGCGCTAGCACACGACCCCGGCACCAGCTATGGCCCTCGGCGCAACCATTGCAATGCGGTACCGCGCTGGGATGGATATGAAGACCGACCACTTCCAAAACGGCCATCGAGACCGACAAATCCTTGTAACTTTCAGTCGTGCAGACGGCGCAACGCAAACATGAGCGATCAGAAACGAATGAAGGAGCTCGTCTCGGGACTAGTCGTCGCGGCTGGCGTAAGTCCTGGTTGACAACCGGAACAGCGGTTTGGCTTGCTCACACACTCTCTTAGACAATATCGGCCTATTTCCTGTTCAGAGACCTCGTTGGCCCCTATCTAGCCAGACTAGTCGACCCCGAACGGGAAAAGCACGAACAAGCCAGCTTAAGGGCCCAGGCAAACCTCCAGAGGATACGACGGAAACGGATCGAAGCAGGCGAAGTTGACGATGGTGCGGATGGATCTAGGCGCACGGCGCGGGCCGAGGATTTCGTCCTCAATGAGTACGAAAACCAAGTAGCTCTCGAGGTCGTGGCGCCAGAAGATATTCCGGTCGGCTTCGACGATATCGGGGGCCTCGAGGACATCATCGAAGAGCTCAAGGAAGCCATCATCTATCCGTTAACCATGCCACATCTGTATTCGCACGGCGGAGCGCTATTGGCGGCGCCCTCGGGTGTCCTGTTATACGGACCGCCTGGCTGTGGCAAGACAATGCTGGCCAAGGCCCTGGCCCACGAGAGCGGCGCCTCCTTCATCAACCTGCACATCTCGACTCTGACAGAAAAGTGGTACGGCGATTCCAACAAGCTTGTTCGTGCTGTGTTTTCCCTGGCACACAAACTCCAGCCCGCAATCATCTTCATCGATGAGATCGACGCTGTTTTGGGGACGCGGCGGAGCGGGGAGCACGAGGCTAGCGGCATGGTCAAAGCAGAGTAAGCGGCGCCAATCCTTACGTTTTCTTTCCCCTCTCTAACCAGCGCAGGTTCATGACGCTTTGGGACGGTCTCACATCGACGAACGCCGCTGGGGAGCCCGCCAGGATTGTCGTGCTGGGCGCCACAAACAGAATCCATGATATTGACGAGGCTATCCTTAGGCGGATGCCCAAGAAGTTCCCTGTCCCGCTACCCGGAAAGGAACAGCGACGGCGAATTCTGCAGCTAATTCTCGGCAACACAAAACGCGACCCTGAAAACTTCGACATTGACTACATCGCCAAGATCACGGCAGGCATGTCCGGCAGTGACATCAAGGAAGCATGCCGAGATGCTGCCATGGCGCCCATGAGGGAATACCTCCGCCAACACCGCGAATCCGGCGCCTCTATGTCTCGGGTCAATCCCGACCATGTCCGGGGTATCAGAACCGAGGACTTCTTTGGTCGCCGGGGCGGGCGGATCCTCGCCGAGGCTCATTCCCGACAGCTAAGCGCCGTCAACGGACAGTCCAAGGCCTCCAGCGATGGGTACGAGGATGTGGAGGATGAGGAAGAAGACCGAGGCACCGTGTCTGCGTAGTCTTCGATGCCACGCATTCGGCGCAAGGCTTGTGTATGATGATGACGATGGAATATGAGCGGGTGGCATAATCTCGTGAGAAGCAAGGGGGGGCGGATACAGGCGTTGGGATGTGGCATAACTCTCCCGGCAAGAAGGGCATTAGGTGCTGTAGAGTAATACCCAGACAGAATACGGCTATCATCTACAAATTTTTGGCGACACCTGCGGCAGGCCTTTAGCCGGTTGTTGTGGTTCGACAACCGCGCTACCCGACCTACCCGTCTGCACGAGGGAGACGGGGTGACCAATGTCCTGGCTAGGCAAGCACGCGCCGCTCGATGATCCTAGGGCTGTTAATTAAGAAGATTTTGGGGCTCGTGCCTCTTCATTGGGATCCAATATCGCTTTGCAACTATCCCAACAATTAGTGGTAGATGATTCAAGGTTCCCTCAATCTCAACCTCGCCAGCAACCGGCAGGCCAGCACGTCATCTTCGGTACCCCACTGTGGGGCACCTTGACCGGATATCGGATACCTTCGCCCGCCACTCACTTGCCACTAAAAGCAAAGTAGCTCACTACCATCCAGCTCTGCCGCTCCGGGCTCGGATGGAAAAAGCGGTCGGCATCCAATTGCGAGGGGAACTGCGCTGCAGACCGAAAACTGCAAAGAGCCTAGGGTCGGGGAAGAAACGCATCGCCTCGACCCGACCTCTCTCCTTTCTTCCCACATAACCAGGACTAGAGATACCTCTGTTGCACTTTAGTCCTTGCCGTTCCTCCCGGAAACAATCGCTCCTTCAACCCTACTGCTGGAGCGGGATCCTCAAACTTACCGTTCCCTCGCTTCCCCCCTGGCTTCTTTCATCTCCAGACCAGAGCCGAGTCATCCATCTACAGCTAGCTCGTCCCAAATGGCATCTCCGAACAGTAGGACTAGCCCTGCTTCGCAGGCCGCCGGCAAGGTCTTCACCAAGGTAGATCTCGACGGCCATGCTCTCCCTCCCTCGCCGGCCCCGTCCAGCCCTTACCCCGACAGACGGCGATATGCATTAGCGACGGAATTGGTCTACACCGATTCCAAAGATCAGTATGGCGCCTCGAGCATCCCCATCTACCAATCAGCCACATTCAAGCAGACGTCGTCCAACGGCGGCAACGAGTATGACTACACTCGATCCGGCAACCCGACTCGGACGCACCTCGAACGGCACCTAGCCAAGATCATGAACGCAACGCGGGCTTTGGCCGTGGGCTCGGGAATGGGCGCGTTAGATGTCATCACACGTCTGCTCAAGCCTGGTGACGAGGTTATCACCGGAGATGACCTGTACGGCGGCACGAACCGGCTCCTTACGTACCTCAAGAACAACCAGGGCGTCATTGTGCACCATGTCGACACCACCAATGTCGACCGTGTCAAAGAGGTTATTTCCAACAAGACCTCCATGGTACTGCTAGAAACACCGACGAACCCGCTGATCAAGATTGTCGACATCCCGACTATCGCCAAAGCGGCCCATGAGGCTAGCCCCAAGGCGCTTGTAGTTGTGGACAACACGATGCTCTCACCAATGTTGTCGAATCCTCTCGACCTCGGCGCCGATATCGTGTACGAATCCGGCACGAAATACCTATCCGGCCACCATGACATCATGGCAGGCGTCATCGCATGCAATAACGCCGAGTTGGGCGACAAGATGTACTTCACCATCAACGCCACAGGCTGCGGTCTTTCGCCAAATGATTCCTTCCTGCTCATGAGAGGTGTCAAGACGCTAGCCATTCGCATGGAGAAGCAGCAGTCTAATGCCCAGCGAATCGCTGAGTTCCTAGAATCACATGGCTTCCGTGTCCGCTACCCAGGCCTCAAGTCCCACCCACAGTATGACCTACATTGGTCCATGGCGCGGGGCGCTGGCGCTGTCCTCTCCTTTGAAACTGGCGACGTTGCGCTCTCCGAGAGAATCGTCGAGGGAGCTAGACTATGGGGTATCAGCGTCAGCTTCGGCTGCGTCAATAGTCTCATAAGCATGCCATGCCGCATGAGCCATGCGAGCATCGATGCCAAAACAAGAAAGGAGAGGCATATGCCGGAGGATATCATTCGTCTGTGCGTCGGCATTGAAGATGCAGACGATCTGATAGACGATCTATCTCGCGCCGTAAGTCGAAACAGTCATTTCCTTTAATATTCACTACGCCCGATACCTGTCTAACACGTTTTACTCTAGCTCGTTCAAGCAGGAGCAGTAACTCTGACGCTTGGTGGCTTCCATGCGAATGATGCGGGCACGGATAGCGTGACGCCGTCGGCCTAGATTTACATTCAACCGAGCCCACCCGGCTAGTGTACCGAGTACAGCGTCCATCGAGATACCAGCGGTCAGCTTGTCAGGTCTTTGGCTCTCATGTCTCCTTTTAAGCAGCGGGTGAATTTATGCATAGCACCAGAGGTAATTGAATACAGCGGATCCGATCCCCACCTCCGGAATCGACAAACAGGCACTCCGGTATCATCATCCCATTCACCGTTCTGTCAGCCGTGTGGCATGGCTACCGTAAGCGTCACCGACTCGACGAATCTCGTCTGGGGCGTTTTTCCATCGTTAAAATGGTACAGTCAGTTTTGGACGTCTGGGCTGTGGCCTACCTAGCCAGGTCGGCAAGGGCGAGGGCCTCGTTGATGGTGAGATTCCGGGGATCAAGCTCATCTTTCCACGCCCTCAACATAGGCGACTGCTGTCGGGTGGTATTTGCAGCCTGGGCGGACGAGGCTGGATCACGTTGGACTTTTTTGTCACTGCAAACGTGAGATGACGCTTTTACACCGACGGCGAGCATAACGAACCATCGGTTATGGTCTTGGGTTGACGTCTCATATCTCACGCTGTGGGGCATAGTTGTTCTGAACTCTGGGTGCTGAGGATTGCGACTCATCGACAACGGTCTTGTTGAGCTTACAAGAGCTTGCCGTCCCTGTTCTGGAAAAGGGCTGGGGTTTATATGTTATTCTCGCCCTCCCTGATTTCCCACCTGACACGTGATGTCTGGCTGGCGATACGCCCATCAGACATGGCACGCATGGCTGCCGGTACGGGGAGATGGCCTGCGCAACAAGCGGGCTTGCTAGAACGAGGGATAAAGAGGGCATGTCGAGTCGCTCTAGCGCCTGCTGCTGCATAATTCCAATCGCAATAACGCCCTTCTGGTCTCGAGTCACGGGCCTAGCTGCTGAACCACTGTTACGTTAACCTTGCGGGGGCGATGGTGCTTCTCTACCTATCGTGGCACCTATGGACCCAGTTAGGCGACAGAGACATTGGTTAAGAATCGACCAGCCATCTATCCCTCTGCAGCAGACTCTAATTACTCGTCCCGAAGTCCGCCCCTGCTCTAGGAGGTTTCTCCCGGTGGTAGCACGGCTGCTGTTCGATACGCAGCGCCACTATAGGCGAATGAATGTCGGTCAACTTCACAATCCGGAATCTGCCCATCTTCATGCGACATGACTCTGGTTCTCGCACCGCGTCCGACGGCGATTCGCTGCGCCTCCGAGTCCGATGTCTGCTGCTCCAGCGAAGAGTTATGCGGCGGCCGTACAACCACACTCTTTCCCCTCGATTCAATAGTCAGAGCTCATACTGGAAGCATACTCCGGCCGAAGCATCTATTAGTCATATTTGTAGCTGCGATTTCACTGCATGACTAATTTATCTACGGCAGAATACTCGCGCATTTGAGCAGCCACACAATTCCTAATGAAGCACGCATCTCGGCCGCCTGTCACTCCTCATGACACCGACAGGAAAGATCACATTTGTCGATGCTACTGCCAGTCCTGGGGTCAGACAGCTACCGTGATTTCCGAGCGTAGGGCCACATATACACGACTACCCCCAATTTCGCCTTGCCAGATGACGGCGATGAGCAGACAGGGAAGCTAACCGCCTACCAAATACCCATCTCGACTAGTACCATTCAAGTTTCCATATCCTTTCTTCACGGCACTCATTCACAGACACGAGGGTTACACCGAATTCAGTTAATAAGTGAAATGGAATGGATATGTCTATGGTGCGGGATGACCGCCCAAGCATGCCTTTGACCAGACTAGAGCAGAATGGCGGTGAGTGTACACTTACTTTCTGTCCAAGTCACTTTCCCCTGTAGCATCCCGGCTAGTAGGAGCGGGAAGCTCTGAGATCAGTCATGAAGAGCTTTCCGGTGAGACGGGCTCTCCTAGATGAGGTGCCATATAATTTTAGTTGCCCAATCCCCTCGGTTTTGAAGCTTTTGACAAATATTCCATCCCGCGCTCTGATATCGCAAGAGAGTTGTTCCTTGTGCGCCACCCCAAGGTCATACAGACAAGGGCCTGTCTGTGGTCGAGGACAGGGTGCCTGTGTCCCGAGGATGCAGGATGATGGCAGGAACGGAAAATCCCTCACTTGTCCATGTAACACCGCCTTATCGATCATCCCCCAATGAATGAAGGTAACAGCCGGACTCCCCTAGGATATCGCTTGTCAAACGGCGTACAACAGTCCTGATATGCGGCCTGATGCTGCCCCGGACTGTCAAACATGTCTTGCAGATGTTGAGTATGTTGTACTGCCGCAGCTCCTGAACGGAAGAGGGCGATGGGTACCTCGAGCCGCTGAAAACATGTCGCCAACGCCACCGTTGACGTCTCGCGCCTCGTCATACGGCCAGGCCTCCCTCTATTCTGACCGCCATTCGCATAATCTGGATTCTTGGGCATGATCCACACCGCAAAGTTGCACTGCCGTTACATGTAAAGCCCGTTATACAGTACAAGGCCGGCTTCGACCCACGCAAATGGGTAAGGTGCAGATGAGATAGCAAGACTGAAAAGGAGAAGCGGGCCCGAGAAGAGACAAATAGCCCTAGCATGCGGCTATAGCTGCAGCCGCACGTTCAATCTCCAGCCCGTGCTCCAGCAACACCTGCAACAGACGGGCTTGGCCAATCACAGCAACTGGGTCCCGAACAAACGCCGCAAAAAAGCATCCCGTTCTCGACACCCCGCGTTATCCGCTAGATTCTCGTATGCGTACCTGCGAAGAAAACGATACCATGAACGATGTCTCTGCCCTTGTGGGTCCGGAAACAGCCTCGGAGATCCAGAGGCATCCATCAGGACCTCATGCCTTACCCAGGGCTCTCCGAATTGGATGCGAAAGGATGATAGGACTGTCCCATCCCGAGTTCTCAGACCCGAGGCACTTCCACGTCGGAAGCTGTAATCCTATGTCTTCTTCCACCTGCCGCCAGGACGTACCCGAGTGTCACAAAGAACCCAAGATCATGGGAAAATGCGAGGCATGGACACGTACTATCACAAGGGAGAAGTTTCTTCGATAAAAAGCGCACAATGTGTGCCATCTCGATTTGACGGCGTAGATTACACAAGGTCCCTATGTCTCTTACGGCATTCCATGCTCTGATGAGCATAAAGGATGACCCACCCAGCAGCAGACGGTCACTTGCATGCCAAGACCAATAGCAGCATGTCGCCTTGTGGGGTAGCGGGGCAAAGCAGTACATTGTGGGTAGAGGAAGCCGCAAGAGGTGAAAGAGATTCCTCTATGTAATCTTGTTGCTGTCGCTGTACACACTAGCAAATAATAAAAGAAAAGCTTCCTTGCATAAGCAGTATGTAGCAGTAAACAACTAGCTCCCCCCCTTGGTTCCGTTCAGATGACCTGCCCAAAAGAACTGACAGAAAAAGGAAACGAGGCAAAGTTCAACTCCCCGCGCGCCCCTTCATATGCATTTCCTTCCACCCTCCCACAGACAGACCAAAGGAAAAGACAACAACAGGCCCCTGGCCACGTAGAATACCGACACACACGCGCACACGCTCACACGCGCATACACACTCTCTCCCACACACAAGTCAGACCCAATGGTCCGTCAGGGGTATACTCATTACCTTATCTCATGCTATTCACGTTCCCTTTGATCAGTCAAAAGAGAACCTCTCGGGCAAGACGATGGGCGCAATCAGGGTCCAGGTGTACATGGCGTAGCAGACCCACGAGCTGACAATCTTGACCCAGCTGGCCCAGAGAGTGCGGCCGACGGTGGCGAAGCCGTCGTGCGACTGCTTGCTGTCGTCCCAGTCCATGGTTAGGAGTGTGGCGACCCAGGCGGTGGCCAGGAAGAAGATGACGTGGAACATGGCGTAGTTGTACTGGGTGCTGGAGCGCTCGTCGTCGTGCGCAGAGTTTGCCCCGCCGACGCCGGCGTCGCTACTCGCGTCGTCGTCGTCGGAGAGCAGCGCGTCGGCGGGGAGGCTGCCTTCCTCGACAGCCCTCCGGAGGGCCTCGGCGCGCATCTGACGGCGCGCGCTGGAGGGCTGCGTGGTGATCAGGTCGTGGTGCTCGTCAGCTTCACCGTCGTCGTCGGGGAGGCGGATGCGGTTGCCGCTGCCGCCACCGAGGCCGAGGCTCTGGGTCGCGGCCCGTGTGGTGGTGTAGGCGACCGTGAGCATGGTCACGATGGCGCCCACCACGATGGTGGTGGTTCGGGTGCCCTGTCCCAACACCAGTGGGTTGCAGCGACGGTCCTCCGTCTCGTCGGGCTCCATCGACACGGCTGACATGGTCAGGTACGTGCAGTAGACTGCTACCATGGCGGCCTGGGCGAGGCCAGCTTTGGGGTTGTGTTCTTGGACCTTGGGGTGGACCGAGATGAACGAGATGAGGATCCAAAGGATAAGGTTGATTGTGATGGCGGCTTGGTTCATGGAGCAGCCCGACGAGGCGAAGAAGATGTACTGCACAATGGTCATGGCCAGGGAGGCGAGGTACATGCCTAGCGTGGAGCCGATGAGGATGGCACGCCAGGTCTTGGACTCGGTGTCCTCGATTTGGGCGAGGCAGTACTCAGCCCAGTTATGGGCTAGGTCGACGAGGAGGATCAGGCCGAGGATGAGGAATAGCATAGCGCAGATCATGGCGATGTAGTTGCCCCAGAACTGGAAGAAGGTGTCGGGGATGAAGAAGGTGAGCACGATCAGGCCGAGCCAGGCGATGATCTTGGGGCCCCAATAACCGTTCTGGATGGCGGCGCGGGGGTTTTTGGATGAGCGCACCCCGAGCATGAGGCCGGCGAGTGCGAGGTGGAATATCCCGAGGGCGAAGTTGATGCGATGCACGGCCAACCAGCCGTGGCAGTCACCTTCGCCGCAGGTGATTTTGACGTAGTCGAGCATCAGATGTTGGAGTTTTTCGATGGCCCATTTCGTGAGCAAGATCCAGGATAGTATCGAGTTAATGAGGAGTATGAGGGCGTAGCCAATGCGTGTCGCGACGCTGGTAGAGTTGGTCTGTGAGCGGACGTCTGACTGTCGGACGCGATGAGGGGAACCAACCTGTTTCCGCATTTCCCGCACGCGCTGCAGACCATCGAGCAGGTCGCAGCGCCGCAACAACTAGCTGCGAAGGAGAGAACCTATGCGAGGTTAGTCATGGCGATACCGGAAGCATCCTGGGAAGAACATACGGTGCCCATGCTCGGCACCGCCATTAGCGGTATCGAGAGGAGAGCGCCCATGGCGACGACTTTGGCAGCCCTGCGGCTTCCACCAAGCAGGAGTTCACGAAGCGTCTAGTGCAGAGCTGTGTGCTGTGTAGAAGTGGCCGATCGTCTAGCCGTAAAAAAGAGTGTAGTCCCGATTGCACGGGGCGATAGTGGTGTGGATATCCGATGTTGTGTTGAGCCTAGACGGTGGAGGTCGAAACATGCGCCGACCCGAATGATGCGACAAGCCGCCGCGGCGGTTACGACAGTGCCAAGACACCCTCCGCCGCCAGAAAGAAGGCTGTGGCTGCAAACGCCACATGGATGGGGCTAGATGGCTAGGAATATCTTGGCACGTGATGCAATACGTACTTTTTTAGGTAATTAACGAGATCGTGGGGACACCCTTTCCAGACCCTGCACCTGACTGCATCACATGTGTACCGTCCGGGTCAGACAGTAGATTTTCAGGGGAAGTGACAGGTATGGGTGTAAACACGGGGAGACCATCGTCAGGCGGGCAACCGAGGGCATTCGCAACGTCTATTGGAAAACGGGCAACTGCGAGGCGTGCCTCTTGCTTTACGTTTAGTTGGTGCGCTGGCACCGGTCTTCCGGAAAGCCAATCAAACGACAGCCAGCCCAAAGACGGTGCCCAACGGGAAGAACCGACATGTGCCACAGGGGTCCGGGCTAAGCTCAGAAAAGCCAAGTCCTCTGAAACCCACAGCCCTCCGTAACATCAATCGGCCCGTCATCCATTCTTGCCTCCCCTCGCCTCTTCATCTTCCCGTCCTCTCGTCTGCTGCCATCGGCCCTCAGCGATGAAGTTATCGTTTTGTGTTTTCGGTTGACATCTGTTTCCCCTCGTGCATCTCGCGCACGACTATTGCGACATCGTTCGCACACCCCATTCCGCACATCGCCGGGATGCTTCGAGCAGGCTGAAGCCGTCATCGTTATCGCCTCCGTTATCGCTGCCATCAGAGCTAAGCAACAATGAGAGACCAACAGCTGCATCGCGCTCGCATTGTGTCGAGTGTGGCTGCCACGCTTATCTCTCTGGCATGCGGCACCAATGTAAGTCTTCTACGGCAACAGCTGTTGCGCTATGCGCAACGCTCAAATGGCAGCTTAGCCCTCGACTAACCGTGTCGCCCGGACTGCAGTATGTTTATTCGGCGTGGGCTCCGCAGTTCGCTGATAAGCTGCACCTCACCACGACCGAGAGTAATGTGATCGGCCTGGCGGGCAACCTGGGAATGTATTCGATGGGTGTCCCAATCGGATTGTTCGTCGATCACCGCGGTCCTCGCCCGGCCGTCATCGCCGGTTCTCTGTGCCTCGGCCTGGGTTATTTCCCCTTCCGCGCCGCCTTCGAGACCGGTTCCGGTTCGCTGCCGGTATTGTGCGTCCTTGCGTACCTGACTGGCTTAGGCAGCTGCATGGCCTTCTCGGCAGCGGTCAAGACGTCGGCTCTGAACTGGCCCCACCACCGTGGCACCGCGACGGCGTTTCCTCTGGCAGCCTTCGGCCTCAGCGCCTTCTCCTTCTCCGTCTTTGGTGGCGCCTTGTTTCCCGGCGATACAGGCGCATTCCTCACCGTCCTGGCCGCCGGCACTTTCTGTCTGACCTTCTTTGGTTTCTTCTTCCTCAAGGTCTATCCGCATACGGCGTACCACAGCGTCCCGACCGGGGGTTCTGGCCCGTCCGACTCGCAGGAGCTGCGGCGCACCTTGTCCGAGGAGGCTAAGCCCCCTCGCCGTAACGGCGGACGTAGCTCTCCAGACGCAGAACCCGGTACGTCGCCCACCAAATACACGACTCCCGAGGCTGGGTCTTCCCAGGACGCCATTACTCCTGCGCGCGACCAGGCTGATGTCGAAGCCGCCCATCCCACTGCTGCGTATCCCACGCCCCTAGAGGACGCGGACGAGACCTCGTCTCTCATGTCCAAGTCATCGTCCTCACCCTCGCTGCCTGGGGATGCCTACGTGCAGAACAATATTGATAAAGATCACTCGCATCGTGTAGATTTCCGTGGTATGCGCCTGCTCAAAAACATCGACTTCTGGCAACTGTTTGTCATTATGGGAATCCTGTCCGGCATCGGATTGATGACCATCAAGTAGGTTCCCTTGACTGCTTTAGCCGAAATCTGGTTAACCCTCCCGGTGTAGCAACATTGGGCATAACGTCAACGCCATCTGGAGCCGGCACGATCCCTCTGTCGACGAGGCCTTCCTTGTCAAACGGCAGCAGATGCACGTTTCCATCCTGTCTATCGGCAGCTTTATCGGTAGATTGCTGAGCGGTGAGAACCTCCGGTCCCGTGATCCTCGTGACCTTTTATACTAATCAAGTCCCATCTCTAGGCGTCGGGTCTGACTCTCTCGTCAAGAAGCTCCATGCTAGCCGTGTCTGGTGTCTCGTCGTTGCCAGCATCATCTTTTCCGTCGCTCAGCTCTGCGCACTCAGCATCACCAACCCAAGCCTGATGGGCTTCGTGTCTGGCTTATCGGGCCTCGGCTACGGCTTCCTTTTTGGCGTCTTCCCTTCCATCGTAGCTGAGACATTTGGCATCAAGGGCCTGAGCCAGAACTGGGGGTTCATGACCATGGCCCCCGTCGTCTCGGGTAACATTTTCAATCTGTTTTACGGCATGGTCTTCGATAGCCACAGTGTTATTCGCGACAACGGCGACCGTTATTGCCCCGACGGGATCGACTGCTACAAGAATGCGTATTTTGCCACACTTGCCGCCTGTGGGTTAGGGCTCTTCGTGACCCTGTCGACGATCCGTCACCAGTATCGGCAGCGAGTGCGGGAGGGTGGAAAGGGGTCGGCCGAGGATTAGGAGGCCTTTTTTTGGGTGACTCTACGATGTAGGACATCGGGGAGCTGGCCGCGGGAGCTTGTGTGTTTGCAATTGAAGAGGAAGCGGAACTGCAGCGGTGGTTATCGCGGAGACGTGCGTGGACGACGGGCTGGTTAGAATAACGATAGACCTTGGCATGGAGGCGTTCGACAGGGTTCGGTACTGCACTGTGGGACTGGAATTTTGGACAATTAGACAGCGCCTGGCGGCGAGAGGAATCGGAGACAGTTTTGGGTACAGCAGAATTCATCGGCAGATCGTACATCGAATGTTGGGACACATATCAGTCAATCAATATCATTCTGCCGGGATCCGAACAGTTGACTGTGACCCGATATCTCTAGTCATATTCACTTCTGTTTTTGTTCATCATTTATTCTCCTTGTTTCCATTTTCTGGACTTGAAGCATATGCAACTTGATACTGAGGGTGAACCTTGATGGTTGCAAGGAAAAGGGGTAGATAGGAACGATCAAGACCCTAACCCTTATCTAGCCAACCTATCCATCATCCCAATCGCCAGTCCCGGCTCCATGTCTGGTTACAGCGACATCGCGACCGACATCAGCAAGGCAAGCGCGGCAGTGTGTCATTGAACAGGCAAACGGCCTGCGCCGCAATCATGCTGTCATTTATCCTCATCCAGAACCGGCAGTACGTGTATTCCCCCATGCCCCCCTGAGTTCCCCAATCCCTCATCCACTGGCTGACTGGGCCCTTTTTTGTTGTATCAGAGGCAAGACCCGCCTAGCCAAGTGGTACGTCCCCTATAGCGACGAAGAGAAGATCAAGCTCAAAGGCGAAGTTTGTACCCCCCCTCCTCTCCTTCCCAATTCCCAACTTCCTTTGGTCCCCGTTCACCACTTCTAACCACTCTCCGCTGCTGCCCTTCCCCCCCAAACCAGGTCCATCGCCTCGTAGCCCCCCGCGACCAAAAGTACCAGTCCAACTTTGTCGAGTTCCGCAACCACAAGATCGTCTACCGGCGGTACGCGGGCCTGTTCTTCTGCGCGTGCGTCGACACCAATGACAACGAGCTCGCCTACCTCGAGGCCATCCACTTTTTTGTCGAGGTTCTCGACGCCTTCTTCGGCAACGTGTGCGAGCTGGACCTGGTCTTCAACTTCTACAAGGTGTACGCCATCCTGGATGAGGTCTTCCTCGCTGGTGAGATCGAGGAGACGAGCAAGCAGGTTGTCCTGACGAGGCTGGAGCACCTGGATAAACTGGAATGAGTGAGCGACTGGGCCGGGGTGAAAGAAAGGGGGGGATGATAATGTTACCTGAGGTTGGTGAGCGGACAGGGGATATATCGTGAGGGACTGGGGAAGTAGGTCGGGCCATCACATGCTGGTCGCCGGGAGAGGCGGCATATATAATGCGGCGGGGTGAGGGAGCGCTTCTCTCAACCCTTTCCGCGATATAAAGAAGCTGGATACTGCGGAGGCCTGGGACAGCGCGCCGCTTGTCATGTTCCGTTGCAGAGGCCTGAGGTTCAGAAATCGCGGCACATCCCCGTTTTGTCTATCTTCGAGACCTTAGAATACGGCCTGGGGTGCTGAATGAGATAACGGTCGCACTGGCCGACTCCGAAGGCAAGGAACTAGAATGCTGAACTTCGACTGTGCGAAAGGCCAGGTTATTATGGGCTAGGGGACATGTTTCAAACTGGAATCTGGAGAGGGAAGCTACGAATTAGGTTCTCTGAATGTTTGACAGCTATGGGGGATGGCTGACTATGACGGGACAAGGTTATACCCAAGAAGGATCAATCACTTGCTACAAACTTAACCTCAAAACAGGGCTGTGTATTCGCTGTGGGTGGCCGGGACAAAGAGACCAGCTATGGTAGAGTAATCTTACCCATATCTAGCAAACAAAAGGCTCCATACCAGGCGCAGAACGTGCTCCCTGGGCTCTGACTAGAAAATACCCCGAATGCTCATACTCGGCAAACTAACGTCGCTCGATGCACCTCCGCTCATCTCTCGTAGATTGAGTGCCACGCATTGAGCTCCTCCCGGCCCAGTAGGCAGCTATCTTATGCCAAAGCATTAAATATAAAGAGCGAAGGACAAGGCCACAAACGTCACGCTCGTAATCACAACCGAAGGCTTCCGCGGCATATTA
This sequence comes from Madurella mycetomatis, assembly GCA_022530565.1. Taxonomy (NCBI): domain Eukaryota; kingdom Fungi; phylum Ascomycota; class Sordariomycetes; order Sordariales; genus Madurella; species Madurella mycetomatis. The sequence continues at coordinate 2,916,857 of JAJTVB010000003.1, read as the reverse complement.
ATGCCGTTACCCTTCGAGCCTAAGAAGAAAAGGGGCAACAGACTCGTGAATCAACACATGCGTGTCTGGAATCAAGTCAGAGTTTCTTGGCCCAACCTCTGCGAAAAAGAGTCCAGTCCATCGACAATCCCCCCAGACTCGTTGTCAAGAGCCGCCTCGCTCAGCTTCTGAGAAAGGCAGGCCGGCCCATCGGTAAACTCACCGTGTCCGACGCTGAAGGCCGATTGGTTAGACTTTTTGTAAGAAGAAGCTGTTCCTGTTTCTTGGTAGCCGCGTCCCGGGCTAGCATCTCATGATCGGCTCCCAGCCGAGCGTGGTGTCCTCCTTCAGTGGGAAGGTCGAAGAAGTCTGAAGGGCGAGCCCGACTTGCTTTGTCGCGCCTAACCCATATTTTCTCTTCCGCGCCTTTGAAAAGCTTGAAAATAGGACTGGAGCAACGGAGCTCGGTCCCGTCGAAAAGCAGCAGCAACCCAGTTGCAGCACTCTCCTGCTTGATCATCTCGTCAAGGGCATCCGCAAAGTCGTCGACCTTGCTAGCGGGCTCATCGCTCTTCCCCTGAACCGACAGGCCCGAAACATCAATGTCCATCTTCTTTCCACCAGGCGAGCAGGGGATGAGTGCAGAAAGAGGAGTTGCCGGCACATCATAGTAGGATAGCCTTCCTTCCCCCGTGTCCTTGATCTCGATGACCAAATCATCACAGAAGGTCACTCTACGCGCCTTTTTCTTCGCGCGCTTGTCACCTCGAGAATGGCACTCTTTAGGTGATGCGGGCTTATTGGGAAACATTGCGCCCGAGTGCTTGCGATTGTTGCGATGCTCTTGAGGGGGCAACAGCCGATGGATTACCGGCGTGTCCTCAACGTACGGCTCTTCCATACGGCGCTTACTGTCACTATACCGCAGTGGAGGAGACACAGGTCGGTGGGACAGCTGCTCGTGCCCCGGCGGGGACATGTCCCTACGACGCTTGCCATTGGCATGTCCCAGAGGTGAGCAGGAACGACGTCTACCACGGGGCGGCTCGTCAAGGCGGTGCGATCGATCATTCCGAAGACGTGACTGGTGACTGTTGTCAAAGTCGCTCCCATAATCATGCCGGTGGTTCGCACCGCTCTTGGCACTCTTCTCTACGTTGTGGCGCCTTTGCTGTGTCAAGGATTTGGGGTCCCTATTATTAGGGCACAAAGTAAAGAGGTGATCGCCGGTCTTCTTGCAGATCCTACACTTGTAGTCCTCCTGCGGCTTTTTATCGAAGGCGGAATCCGTATCGGTAGGGCAATTCTGAAGCAAGTGGCCTGGGAAAATTGATGAGAGGCTATGAGATGGCTAGATTAGTCGGTTATACTTACCAGGAATCCTGCAGCGGTTGCACACGTAGCCCAGCGAACGCCTCTTGGAGATACTGCCTGACTCGTGTTCCGGGCTCTTTACACAAGAGGCGAAAGGCGAGCCTCCCCTGTCGAGCTTGGAGTCAACAGGATCGTTCAGCACAAGCCTGTTGGATCCCGTTAAAAAGGACAGACCGTGCGGTTCGTCTTGACCATCGGTCTGAAGTTGGGCCCGATCCTCCCATTGATGGAAAGGAGTTCCCACAACCTCAGGCCCGTCATCATCAATCTCGATAGCTGAAGGGTCTTCTAGGGATAACTTCAACCTGTCAGGGTGCATGCTGCCGTATTGGTGTTCGGGCCTTGCTGTTTCAAGGTTGTTCCGCGAGTGCGCGGTTGGGGAAGCCATCGGACTATGTAGCTTGAGCTCGGCAATGCTAAGCCATCCTGAGCTGGCAGGGTCATGGATGTACTGTTCGCATTGCCAGTCGTGGAAGGCTTCGGCAATGGCGCTGTCATCGTTCGCGGTCATCTTTAAGGTGTTGTACCAGGAAGATACCTCATTTGCGAAGGCGGCATCAGCCGGGATGTCGACACCCGTGAGGCGTTCGTGCAGCCACATGACAAAGACGTTTAGAAGCCGGCGCTTGCTCACCTCTGGAGGAAACTTGTTGGCGACAGCAGCCAGAAGTTGATCCATAGTAAGACCCTTGAGATTGTCAAGCCCCAAGATGTCCAGGTTTTGTTTTATCTTATCGGGGTGGTCCATCCTGACCTGCTTGGAGGAGTCACGGACTCCTCTAAGCAATGAGGGCACGCTACCTGGCCTGGCGGATTGACTGACGGCAGCCTCGGAGCAGTAGACGAGGTAAAAATCCAACAAATTGGTTCAAGAATGACGAGTAGATGAGTGATCTTCAATCTTCGACCTATGCTGCTGAAGGAAGGATGTAGCCTAGGATCGAGGCTCTGAGACCACGGAAGCCGAAGGACCAGGGAACCTAGGGAAAGAAATGGGAGATATTGAATGGGAAGGGAAATTTTGGTTGAGTGCGGTGTTGATGTGAAGTCGATATCGCCAAGTCCATGGGCGATCGGTTGCAGAAGGGTAAGGTTCGAAGAAACACCGCATTTGAAATATGGAGAGGGAACATTAATTGAAGGGTTGGGAAGGAAGAAAAGAAGGAAGGCACGATCACCAGCGATGGGCCTAACGGTAAAGGTGAATAACGGGCAAACGCAAATGTGAAGCAGCGGCCTCGGAGGGTTACTGCGCATGACACAGCGGCAAGGTGCATATGCGTATGGAAACACCATGTTTGGATGAAATTCGCCTGAACACCGAGCAACATCTTTGCTTCTTAAAGTTGCCCGTCTCTTCCCTCCCGTCGTTCAGCACGCATTCATAGATACTTGCCGCGAGGCAGTTCAATGGAAAACGGTAGTTTGGCGCGAGCCCGGTCTGAAAGAAGACTTGGTGGTATTTGAAAAGTAGCCAGCCCGTTTGTGAAAGAAAATGAACGCCAAAATTCCGCTGTGAATGAGCCCGCCCAGTACCAACCGTACCAAACCAAACGACAGTAGTACAAGAGACCATAATCCAAGGGTGGACACGGAAATTCAGAGTAGGGCTTCATCACCTTTTTAATGCAGCAAACCTCTTGGCCAGTTCGTCCATACCGGGGACGCCATCGGCAGTATTCCCTTTTCTCTCCGCAGGCTTCTTACCCACATTCAGCCCGGTCCCAGTGGTCTTTTTGGTCGGCGTCAACTCGACCTTGTTGAGCGTCACCTTTGGATGGATATTTTCGGTCGATGGACTAGGCGGGTTAACATGCAGCGGGCTAGCCGGGCCAAAGGTCCTTGGCGGCGTCGCCTTGCTCAGCTCTTCCCGCACGTCGGCCTCACCCTCCTCCCCTAGCAGTGCTGCTTCTAGATTTTCCTCTTTCTGGCCGCCGGTCGGATCTCCCCCATCATCATCCCCATCCATGAAATCCGGCGGCTCTCCCAACGCCTCTGCCCTCCGCGGCCAATTCACCCCGTACGCCTTCGCAATTTCCTCCAGATACCCCTGCACCAACTCCTCCCTCGGCGGCGTCACGCTCAACTTCTTCACCACCCCGGGGCTCACCTTGCCGTCCGCGTTCTCCATCGCCGCCAGCACAAACTCCTTCCCGAATTTCTCAGCCAGCAGCTGCCGCACCTGCTGCAGTTCTTTGATCTCTGTCTTGGGCGCCGCGTACATGATGCTCTTGACGGCCTCCTCCAGGCCCGCGTCGCACTGCGGCGACGACTCGAGCAGGCCGGCCCGCGCCAGCAGCAGCTCGCAGTACAGCTCGAGCATCTCGTGCAGCTCCGTGATGATGTCGGACCGGATGATGTTCTCGACGCGGATTCGCGCCGAGTCGATCTTGCCCTGCTCGAGCAGCTGCGCCATGGCGCGCCGCTGGGCTTTGGCGAGGGCCTCGTCCCGCTTCTGGACCATCCGCAGCCGGGCGATGGCGAGTTTGAGTTGGACTTTGATTTTGGGCTATGGGACACGGGACATGGACACGAGCCGGTGTTAGTGGGAGTGAGCTGATCAACTGCGGTGGATGAACATACCACGAGCGTTGACGGAGGCATCTTCGACTGTTCGAGTTTGAATACAAGAACCGCAGGAATTGGTACTCGACAAGGAAGTATGTCGTAGGCTTTAATGTGACGAGATTGTTTAGGCTTCCATATCCAGAAACAGGTGAGGTTGCGTACGCACGGCAGGCAGCTGCTTTGCGGCTGACAGCTTGCCCTGATGTTGTGGGGGGTCGATTGGAGATCGCGGGGTAGTGTTCTTATCGGCCTTATCCGAGGCGCCGGGTGGCGGTCTTGGCGGTTGAGCTGAGATCTCCACTTCCTCTCACGTGACGGAGCCTCGTCCGAGCCAGCGCTGGGTGATCGGGGCCAATGTCTCGTGTACCACAAACTAGCGGCTCATTGTCCAACCACCCATCTTTATCGCTAAACCCATCAACACCACGATCTCACTCACAGTGTGTCCTTTGTTTCCAAAGATAGTCTCTCATATTATCATTGCCATTAGTGCCGTTATTTTATCTATTGTATTCCTGTATCCTTTGGCCACAAAGTCACAATGGCCGATAAGGACAAGCAGTACAAGTATCGCCAGGAGATCCAGCAGGTATGTGCATGTCATCATTTCGCTGTGTGCGTGCAAGTGCGTGTGTGCTCCCGTAAAGGGTTTCGGCTGGATATCGCAACATGCCTTGAGAAGTGATTGGAAATCCTACCTACCATGCGTGCCTGGTTCGACAGTCGGTGAGCTCGTATCTCGTGGGCATCCGTGGGTTCAGCTCTCCAAGCGGGCCCTCTCCGCGGGTCCGCCGTGGGTTCTCGGGTGAATTGTTGCGTAGAACGGAACCAGCCACCCTAGTCCTTCACGCACACCAAAGGTAGTTAGAGTCGAGCGAGGCCTCGGAATATGCCCTCTATCTTCGACCTCCCTCTCACCTGCAACTTCGGGACCAGACACACAGCCCTCGGTCACCATGCTTGGCCTTACGAAATTGCGTTTCTCGATTGGACGAGACCCTCGTGAGATGATTGCTAACCCCGTCGAATTCCAGATGATGTACGTATCCGGCGAAACTGCCGAGCCATCACTTGAGACTACTGGTATTATCGAAGACATCGTCCGCCAGCAAGTTGTCGAGATTGTAAGTCGGCCATTTACGAACTGGTTTTGGACCTTCTTGCTTACGCGGTTTTAAGCTCAAAAATTGCACCGAGCTGGCGGCGCGGCGAGGATCGCGGTCAATCAACATCAACGACCTCATCTTCCAAATTCGGGATGACCCTGCCAAGGTCTCGCGCCTGCGCACTTTCCTCTCGTGGAAAGATGTGCGTAAGAACGTTAAGGATTCCGATGACAAAGGCGGCGAGGATCTAGGTGCGGCCGAGGATCCGGTGGGCGGCGTAGCTGGTCCCGTCGATGACACGGCCAAAAAGAACAAGAAGGCAAGGGTGGGGCTTCCCTGGGAGCCGGCCTCCTTCTACCCCGTCGAGGTTCCCGAACGCGAGGATGAGGAAGATGAAGAGGAAGAAGAAATGAATTACATCACGCTCCAGCGGCTGCGCAAGGCAGACGAGCGCACCAAGGCCATGACCAAGGAGGAGTACGTCACATGGTCCGAGTTTCGCCAGGCGTCCTTCACCTACCGCAAGGGCAAGCGATTCCGCGAGTGGGCCGGCTTCGGCGTCGTGACGGACAGCAAGCCGACTGACGACGTTGTCGACATCCTCGGTTTCCTCACTTTCGAGATGGTGCAGACCCTGACCGAGGAGGCGCTCAAGATCAAGGAGAACGAGGACATGTACCGCGAGCGGACGGGTGAGAATCCCAAGAAGCGCAAGACCCCCGGCGGACGCGGCTTGTTCGATCCGCCCAGCGAGGGCCGCACGCCCGTTGAGCCGCGGCACATCCAGGAGGCCTTCCGCCGGCTCCAGGCGCGGCCTAAAAAGGCCCGGGCCATGCTCAACGGCACGAGATTGAAGTACCGGGCCCCGTTGAAGCTGTTCTAGGCTAGCAGTCCTTTTCATCTATCGATTTCGAGTATCGTCAATGCCCCAGCGCTATCTCGGTGTTCTAGGGGGGGTATTGCACTACCATGGGATTCTCTTTAGGGTTTGGCGTCGGGCAGGTTTGGAATGATACCCACAGGAGTGAGACGGGGAGGGAGGTACGGACAGACGGATGGACGGGGCAGCGCATTTTCATGAAGCAGGGGACGGTGCCAGGAGCGATAAATGGCATGTTGGTCTTTCTCTTGTCACTTCTTCATAGCGACAGAGACACGGCGGAATAAACCATTATTACCAATCCCGCACGAAGTAGCCTCCCCCCACACCTCCTCCCGTTGGTGGACTACTTTACCTTTATTCAACCCTCCCTCCCCCTTCCCCGTCCACCTCAAGGTCAACTCCCCCTTTCCCTCTCCACCCCCACGCGACCACGTAGTGCCCCGCCAGCAGCCGCCACTCCTCCACCTCGTCCAGCCCGCCCTCCAGCCCGTCCACCCGCTCCTTCTCCCCCTGGCTCACCCAGCCCTCCCAGATGCCGTCGACCGTCTCGCAGCGCACGTGCTCGAAACCGGCCTCGCGCAGCCGCCGCGCCTGGTCGGCGACAGTGGGGTAGGCCTCCAGCGTCGGCATGACGATGCCCCGCGCGGCGAGGTTCGAGACCATCATCCTGCCGAACGGGTCATGCGGGAGGATGGGCTCGTAGAGGACCAGGGCGAGCGACGACGAGCAGAACGAGGCGAAGAAGGCCACGAGGGAGGCGCTGGTTGAGGGGGTGAGATAGCAGAGGCAGCATTCGGAGAGGAGGAGGGTCGGCCGTGAGGAGCTGAGGTTGGGCAGTGAAGGGGGAAGGTGGCGGAGGTCGAGGCCATGGATGGTTAAGGTGTTATTGGTGACGCTGTTGTTGCTGTCTGGGTTGGGGGGGGAGTGGCATTGCCAGGTTGTCGGGGTGAGTGGTTCAGGTGGGGAGAGGATGGATTGCAGCTGCGGCGAGGACCGGATGATGACCTGCTTGCGGGCGGTGATGGCGGGGAAGTCGATCTCGTGGTAGGCGAGGTTGCGGTGGCGCTGTGAGGCGAAGAGACGCAGGCTGCGCGTGTCGGTGCCAGCGCCGAGGGAGACGATCTGGCGGGGTTCGTCCGGGTTGGTGGTGGCTAGGAAGCGGTCGACTAGGGTGTCGATGGCTGTGGTGCGTGCGTAGGTGCCTCGGTTGATAATAGGGAGGCGGCGGCCGACGCCGGGACTTGGGGGAGGGGCCTGCACAAAGAGTCGTGCGAAAGGATCAGACAGGTAACCGAGCTCGACGGCGCTCAGACGGGAGACAGCTGCGTCAGTGTCGGTGCCCTGGATTGTAGCGTCGTGGCTTGCTCCGGACCCGGATTCTGGTCCCGATGCGGGGACGCCGCTCCGGCTTGGGCCACCGCGGCCCCGGCCCCGGCCTCTTCCGGACGCCCCGCCGCGCAGCGTGAGAAGGTTGGGTATTGACGGTGCCGACATTGGTGGGGCGACTTTTACTTATAGAGAAAATATAATTGCCGTATTATTATCCGGGCGCTGAGGTATGGAATGTTCAGTTCCTTGTAGAGGCCATTCGAGCTGATGTTGACCTCATAGGTCAGGTATGCTCATTACCTGGATGCGGACGCTGCTGCACCGAAGCAGGGAGTTCTGCTGGCAGGTGGCACCGCGCAAAAGACCCACTTTATCCACCAAATTGGCTTCGGTTGCAACTTCTAACGAAGACATTGCAGAATGTTCGGATGGATCCAAAATAAGACGCGGTTCATATGAATCTATTGACCTCCGTCAAATGCGGAAATTACTCGAGGCGGAACATGCTCAACCCGTCAAACAATCCCAAAAGGGAAAAATGAGCCGGGTGTCATCGAATTTGACACGGAGATAGGTGAAACTGGCCACGTCTAAGGTACAGCACCCCATCTCAGGAGTCGCCTCATAGGAGAAGGAGGTAGCAGAAGGGCGCCTTTGCGTTTAAGTTCCCTACATCGAGTATAGGTTACATGAACGATAGGCAATAGAGCATACCCTTCAGAAGTGGGAGAAACGAGAAGCCTACACTACGCCACGAACAAAAAAAGGGTTATTTCTCTATGATCACTGACAGAGCAACTGTCAGCGCCCCAGTGCGATCATGGTGATGCCATAGTCGGGACTCCCGCTTCAAACCAATGTTCTTGGTCAAGTTCTGAGAAACGATGTATACCCCAAGAGATTATCTATACCTGGAGCCTATATCTAACCTAAAACAGACCTTAATATTCCTACCATACTCTCGGATGTTGATAGCACATCTGAGACACGGCCGTCAGCGTCGCAACCGAGCCCATAACGCAGACAGCACCCATCTTGGTCGCGGCCTCGGCTGCAGCGCAGGCGCGTGTTGCCATTACCGTCGTTGATTCCAGGCTCGGCCCAGAATCCGGTCCAGAAGGGCCCCCATGGTTCCGCCCGGCAAGCGTAGTCAGGCCAGAACTTTTAGCTCATACACCCCGTAATTAGAAATAAACAATTTAGTTCGAGACTAAAAGGCCACACCGCTGCGAGGAACCAGTCGGCAGCGCCTGTAACGTCATGTGTGGTAGGGTTAACTAAGATATTTGGCTTCGGAGAGATCACCATAGTTCAGAACCCAAAGGTACTTCCTCGATGAGTAGAAGAGGCAAGGTGGCTTCCAACTCGGAGAGCAACGATAAGAGCACCGGGGCGAGTGATTTGGCTTGATAAGTTGTGCGGGACAGGATAGGGTTTGAGAAGCCGAATGTAGAATCGTGAGGAATTGATGGGTGGTTTGAGAGTTCAGATGCTGCGCAAGCGGTCCCTGTGCCTAATATTTACGCTTTTCTGGTGCTTCCGAACGGGAACTCGTTCTTGAGGTGCCGATAAGGGTCACCCTTTCACATTACTTCCAGGCCGTTACCGTACCTTCCGCCTCCAGCGGTGTTAGCCCTCTCCAAGTGAATGTTGTTAGTGCTAAATCTTATTGCCGTTGGTACATCATACTCACGTTCTCATCATGTTAGTCAGTTGGTTCTGGAGCCTAGGCCCATTGATGATGTAGCACCTGAGAGTACCGCTGGGCGGAGAACCGCGATCTCGAGCTCTAGCCGACATGGGCCATGCCTTGAAAACTATTCAGTATTACGCTTCGTATGTAGATCAAGATATCGCCACATGAATATATTAGGTTCCAAGGAAAGATAATTGTTTGAAGAGTGAGGTGCGGGTGCAAAACCGAGGTGAGTAATTGGATGCACACTACCTCGCTACCGACGGAATGGAACCAATATAACGGGGTACTGTCTCCATTCCTTCCTCTCACAAGCCACACAACAAATCTCGGCAGGTATGAAACGGGCGAACGCACCAATTCCGACCGCGTGGGACATGGCACGTTGCTCTGGCGCGGGAGAAACAGTATAGCCAACTGCAGGTCCTGCAGAAACACCATTTATTCGGGTAATTCGTGCCTTGTGGCTTCTTTCCCTCCATTTGGTTAATTTCTTTCTAGATAACTAGAGACCGAACAGTGTAGCAAGGTCCATATACTTGTCTTGAATAACTAGTGCAAATCTCACTACTCTCACTACAGTCATCGTCATCACCGTCAACACCGTCATCATCATGGCGCTTCAGCTTGCTGGTTGGGCCGACCTTGCATATGTATCGGAGGAATTCGCTCGGATACCGGTGGATTCCAATACACAATGTTTGCCACTATCGACCTAAACGATGTTATTTACCACGGTGAACTGGCTGTCCGCAAAACTGAGATTTCGTTCCAGCAAATCATGGCGGCTCTCAAACCAATCCCAGACAGCGAGATATTCCCAAAGTGGCCAATGCCCGGCGAATCTGGCGTCATACAGATCACTCGAGCTTCGCCCGTGCTTTCAACCAACTCTCAGTTGTTTGTCAAAGCGTCCCGACCTTTTCCCAGTACGACGTATTTAAACGACACGGGGTTGTCTACCTCCTCGCCCGAGGCTTACTGGAGGAAGCACATACGATGGGATTCCTGTCCCAGCATCCGCATCCTAACTTCATCCGGTACCACGGCTGCCGCTCCCTGCGAGGCTATGTGACTGGGATCGTGCTCGACCGCCATTCCCACACCCTGAAGGATTTCTCGAAAGGAAGGAACGGAAGCGATTGATAAGAAAGCGTTCATGGGCGCTCTTGAGCCCGCTATCTATCACCTGCATTCTCTTAGATGGGCACACGATGGTCTGAACCCAACGAACGTGTTGATCAACGATTTCGAGGACTGCCGCGGAATGCTAGTCCTGATTGATTTTGGCTCGGCTCGCGAAGTCGGCAAGCTGTTGGGGACTTCTCGAGGTACTAGCGGTTGGATCGAGGGTACGATAGAGGAATACACCACTTCTAGCAAGGAAAACGACATCGTTGTTCTGGAGAAGCTGCGCACCCGGTTGGACAACCCAACCTTCGAAAACAGCGAAGATTAGGAGGCACATACCCAGGAGCACTTCCTCACAGACAGCCAAACGTCTTGGCCACGCCGTACTCATAGAAGCTCTCCGGAGTCAGATCCCTCGCCATCTGTCCGAGCAGAGCATCATATCCGACAGTGTAGTAAGGCTGCAGGAACTTGTCCGATAAGGCGTCGTAGACGGTGGCCGCAACCGCCTCCGCCGGCTGCGCGACGCCGTCAGCAGCGAGGGAAGTGAGCTTGTGCCTGTGTGTAAAGTAAATCAGTACCCTGCATTTAAAACCATGACGACCCGCGTAAGAAAGATTGATATCCACAGCTTACCACTTCTCCACCATTGGTCGGTAAACCCTCTCCTCTGCGTCCTGCACCGGGCCTTCCGCCCTGATCACATTCCCAAAACTGTCGACCCCAACAGCCCCCTTGGACGCATCATCAAAGTACTTGTTCCAAGCATCCCGAATCTTTGGCCCAATCCCTCCAGTCCTAGTCCAACCAGGGCGGATCGTGGTCATCCCTGCCCGCCATCAGCACCAGGTACATTATACATATCTCCACACGCAGCGTCGAGACGGGAATCATAACCTACCGACGCCAAAAGGCATCATCTCGAGCCGCCACGACCTCGTCATCCCCTCCACTGCCGCCTTGAGTGCACAGTACGGCACCCACATGGGCGGGTTCACGAACCCGCCGTAGCTCCCCACGTTCAGGAACCGGCCGTGGCTCCGCTTCACCAGCGGCAGGAACGCGCGCACGACGGAGATGTAGGCCCAAAAGTCTAGCTCGAAGATGCGCCGCACCTCCGAGTCGGGCGTCAGCTCCATCGGCGAGATCATGCAGTAGCCCGCGTTGTTGACCACCCCGACCAGGGGCCGGTCCGGGTCCCCGCCGAGGACCGACTCGATGTGCGAGACGCAGTGCGAGATGCTGTCCGCGGAGAGGACGTCCATGATGGCCGGGTGGATGGCGCCGTCCGTGGATGGCGGGGAGGGAGGTAGGTTGGCGATGGCGGTTTTGATCTCGGCGAGTCCGGCGTCGTCTTTAGCGGTGGCGAAGACGGTGTAGCCCTTGGAGGAGAGGTGCAGGGCGATTGCGAGGCCAATGCCTTTGCATACCGGGTTAGTACCGTACCTGTATGGGGGCGGGGGCGGCTTGTTTCGTGAGATCTACCCTCGCTAGCACCGGTCACCACGACGCTGGGTGAGTAAACACGGCCGTCTTGGGTCCTGCATGGCCGGGTGTGAGTCTGGGGCTTGAGGCCGTGGAAGCAGTAGTAAAGGAGGTAGCCGCTGGCGTAGTGGACTCCGCGGTCTAGATACGCGAGCAGGCGGTTTAGGATGACTGTGAAATATGAGAATGCTTCAAGGAGCTGGGCTGGCATGTTGCTGCGTCTTGTGATTTCAGGTCGGATGAGGGGAACTGGCAAGTCGGTGTCTCACTCAGGATGGGATCATGGACGGATACGTGGAGATATAAACCAGCATCAATTCTAATTGCTACTAGTATGTCATATGAATGGCATATTCATGAACTATTTGCGTCATTGGCCTTCTGAGCGGTGTTGAGATCACAATGACGAGCACTCCTCCCAAGAGTTCATGACCCTACTGACCCTACTGACCCTACTGCATACTTAAACTGTACAGTACGGCACTAGGGTTAGGGGTTGTCGGTGCAATCATGAGTCCGAGAGGCCGGCTCTATTGATGGCCGGAAATGACGGAGCTAGGGAGCTGTTTTTGGGTTGCCGCTCTGACAGTGGTGCCACTGTGAACCTCGAGGCTCGCTCGAGCTGTGCGCCTTGGGCCGTTTCACATGGACTTGTGTGTCCGCACTCAGTAATGTGAAGGATGCAGAGATTCTTTCGCCTGAGAAACTGGTTGCACAATACGTACCTGATGCAAGGCTGTCGCTTGCGTTGTCGAGCGTGTCTGGTTTGTTTGACAGCCGGGGAATCCGTATCCACTGGGTGGGCCACTCGGCGCGCTTCCCAATGGCCTGGGCCGCTGAACTATTGCATGATCGAGGCGGAGCTAGCCTCATGTATGGGCCTTGTGCTAGGCAGCCCACCTTAGGCAGCCGACCCCTTGGGTGCCACCAACACCCCGACTTATAAGCTGCAGGTTTCCCGCCTGCTGTCACATTCATTTCTGATTGATACTTATTTCGTGAGGCTTTGCTTACCAACGCCTAGTTGTCCACTTCAATACATCGTTCTTTTGTTTTCCCGCTCTTTAGTCGAATTTTCCTTCTCGCATCATTGTCTGTTTCGTTTCTTTTTGTGTCTTCAGCTACCGCCAACATGCTCTCCACCGTCACGGTTGGCGGAGCGCTCGTGAAGCGCTTCGCCGACGGTAGCGGACCGGCACCGGGCGGGAACTTGCCCACTTTGGCCTGGTACTTTTTCATCGGAGATGCTCTTCTCTTCCTTCCAGTCTTGCTCATTGTGAGTGATATTCTTATGTACCCTTCCGTCAACTTGTTAACTAACACAGCAACTCTCAGATCGGATACACCTTCAACCAAATCTACCCCGCGCTTGCCGCCGTCGAGGACCCTCTCCCGGCCTACGAGGCCGTCTCCATGAACGACGACGACACTCGTAAGGATGACGACGTCCCGGTCATCACCGCCCAGGGGGGCAAGCCCATCACCTCCTCGGTGCGCGCCACCAACCGTCTCCTGAGGTCTCTGGGCGGCTGGACCTCCAACTTCCGCGGCTTCGGCTATGCCATCCTCGTCGGCTTCCTGACCCTTACCGCAATGGGCATCTTCTCCCTCATTCCGTTCCTGCCCATACGCGGCGCCCACCTGTTCGCGCTCATCGCCCTCGCCCCGGTGTCGACCACCTGGACGCACTTCGTCATCACCGCGCCCAGCGCAAAGTCGTTCTTCAGCCGCATCCCGTCGGCCCGCAAGACGTACATCGCCACAGCCCTGCCCATCTTTGCTCTCTGGGCATCCGCACACCTGGCCGTCATCCTGCCCGCCCTCCTCGGCCGCCTTATCGGCTTATCTGTGGTCGACCTCACCAATCCGGAGCAGACCCCCGGCGGCATGCCCTCGGGCTCCGACGTGGGCAAGGCGCTCTGCGTCGGCGGCGTGTCGCTCGCGTTGCAGGCGCTTCTCGTCATTCCGGCCTTTACCGCGCTCACGCGCGTGCAGGCCTCGCTACTGCCTGCTGACGAGGACACCATCGTGCCCTTCGACCGCTCTTTTGGCGGCCGCGTCGAGCCCGAGGTGGTCAGCGGCAAGGGGTTCGCCTCGATTGGTGCCGCTTTGCGCACCGTCACCCTCGCTAGCTGGATGCGCATCTACCTGCAGCGGGTCAAACTCTTTGCCGTTGCCATGGTCATGTACTTGGTCATGGGCGCCATCATAGTCGCGCAGATGCTGTTGGTGTACAAGATGTGCACTGGGGATGGCTCGTCAAAATGCTTTTAAGTACAGGCGGCTTTGGCGTCTTAAATGGGGCTGGGACAAGTTGGGGGGGGGGGGGGGGGCTGTGTGTTTAGGATTAGGTTGCCATGGAGTACTGAGTGTGGCCTCCGATGGGGACGAGAGGTGGGTGCCCCGGATAATGCCTTCAGCATATTTTGACGGCTGAAGCCGTTAGGCTGGGTGACACGAGGGAGGCGGGGGATACGTTTTGTAGGTTGTTATGCGACGGATACCATCTCCTTGCCTATGTAGCTCTCTTGAAGCACCTTCCTGCAGATGATCTCGAACATCGAAGACAGATACCAGTTATATCATCATGACCCTTCCAAAAGCGTGTCACGTCACCCAAACCCAGGTGTTGAATTGCCTCTCCCCACTGTGGTATTCTCCTCGTCATCGACTGTAACTAAGCCCTTCCTTCTCTGAGCCGTATCGACAAACAAGAACTCCCTCCCCTCCCAGTTCTCCGTTTTTATGCAAGGCCGCCATAATCTCATCCACACATCACGTCCATTCATCACGCCATGCCATCCAGTAAAGCCTAGCCAGACCCACGTCGGTCGAAGATGAATGGAAACCAGTTGCCGATGCTGCATAACTTCTTCCCCCGAACCCACAGGGCCGCTTCTGTGCCATGTTCCTCAGTCGAACCCCTTGACTGCGTGTGATAACGGGCAAGAAAAAAGCAGAGGAAAGAGAGATGGAGCTATCGCTCTTAACACCTCCCAAACCAAAGCATTGCCGCCAGGTACTCGCTCCCTGCTTGACCGGTCTCTTGGCATGCCTCATCCATCGGCCAGTCAATCAAACAACCAGTCAGTCAGTCCATCAGGATCAACCGAATCAACCAAACGAACAAGAAATAAGCCAGGGCACAAAGATGACAAATGCGACATCCTCCTCCAGACAGCCCGCCACTCTACGACTTCTGGAAGAACCAGCTCGACCTCTTATTCTCGGGCGGGCTCTGCAGGTTGGCAACGGTGGGGTGGGAAGAACTCGTCTCGCCGCCTCCACGAAGCGGCTTGGCAATGCGGCTACCAATGTTAAAACCTCCAATGCCAGTGGGCGAGTTGAGGCCGCGCGTGCTGCCAGCTTTTGCCGCCTCGAGGCGGTCCTTGACGGCCGCGAGCTGGACTTCGAACCTGTAGCACGATAGCAAGACAGCGTTAGCGTATGGACCATATAATGCGAGGGCCACGCAGGGATGAAGCGATGGTGGAGGGGAAAAAGAGGAGGAGGGATAGCAACGCACTTGTGGTTGGCCTGTGCCATCTTCTCCTGGCTCTCCTGGAGGAGGCTCTCCAAACTCTGGATGCGCTCGTTGCGCGCAATCAGCTTGCGCTCCGCGATGGCAACTTCCTTCTTGAGCGCCGAGTTCTGTTCTACCAGTTGCCGTTGCACCTGCGTCAGCTGCTCCAGGTTGCGCTCGAGGAAAGCCATCTTCTTCTGCTGCGCGCGGTTGTTGCTGCTGCGGAGCACATTGTTGTACTGCTCGCGTGTTTCGTCGAGCGAGATTTCGAGCTCGACTACCCGCTCGCACCGGTTTTGCAGGTCCCGCATCAGGCTCTTCTTCATGACATCAAACTCGGCTAGCTGCTGCTGTACCGTCTTGCCGTTTGCCATCGGAACCGCCCCGTTAGACTTGACGCGGCGCTGCAGGTCGTCGACGAGAGCTTTGAGCCGCTCATTCTCGGATGACCGGAGGGCGAGGTCGGCCTTGAGGCCCTCGACGAGCTCGACCTGCGTGCTCGTCTTGTCCGACAGCGTCTTGGCCAAAAGACCCTTAACCTCTTCCTTGTCCGCCTCGTCCAGGTTGCGCGAGAGGATATCCTCGTGCTCTAGCTGAAGCGCTTCTAGCCGGGCTTCGAGTTCAGCGCGCTTTCGTGCCTCGGCTTCACTCGTTGCCGTGCTGAATGCGGTTAGCTCCGCCTGGCGCACGAAGCCCTGTATCTCGAGCAACCTCTCCTTCAGTGCCTTGAGGTCGTCTGGCGGGATGGGATCTCCAGTGGAGCTGAGTTCGTGCAAGGCATCTAATTGCGCGATCGCGTCGGCGACCGCTCTCTCGTTGTCGCTAAACACATCTCCGCTGAGATCAAATCCGGCCATCATCTTGGCCATCTTCTCCGCTTTTTTCTTTTCCTTCTCGTCTAGAACGGCACTGGTCTCCTTGGCGCTCATCTTCATGTCCAGCATCTGCTGCTTGAGCTCGTCAAGTTCTGCCGTGAGCTCCGAGTTCGCATCCTTCAAACCGTCCATGGTAATCTGCGCCTCCTTGTTCTCAAATGCTAGCCTCTCAAGCTGCATCTTGAATTCGTTGGACTCACTGACAAGCTTCTCGTTATCTTTTCCGAGTTTGGCGTCGTGCTCCTTGATGACGGCGAGCTCCTCTTTTGTCTCACGCAGCTGTCTCTCTATGTTGGCTGCTTGCGATTCCTTCTCAGCAAGCTGGTCCTGGAGTTCGTTTTCGCGGCGCAAGAATTCCTCCCGTTCATCCTTATCCAACGGCAGGCTGGGAGTTCCAGCCCTCTCCGAAATGGCTGGCGTCTCCGCACCAGCTCTATCAGGCAGTAGCCGGGATGGTGTTGAGGGCCGGGCCGGCCTTGATTCCGCTTTTGCCCCCAATACACCATCTGCAGAAAGAGGCGACACCCATTTTTCCCTGGGCACAGATTCTCCGGCGCGCCATAACTGCACCTCGCCCTCCAGGTTGACGATGTAGTTCTCGAAAGTAGTGATTTGCGTCTTGGCCTTGGCGAGCATCGACTTGAGTTCTGCAGGACTCAGTTCTGCGTTGACCTTGGCCTTGTTCTTGATAGACTTTGCTCGCATACCAAAGCGCAGGGTGCTGAGCGTCTCGGCATCGTTATAGCTGCTAGGGGAACAGTTGATGATGAGAGTTGTCCGGCTGTTGCCACCCAGAGACTCCTGCAGGATACGGGTGAGTTTCGAGTCCCGGTAGGGGATATGCGACGATTTCCCATCCGTGAGCGCGTTGATGACCATGCCCAGAGCACTCAAACTCTTGTTGATTTTCTTGGCCTCCTCGAGCGTCTGCCCGCTGGCGCCCGTCTTGCCAACCTTCTCGCTGCCTGCCAAGTCCACCAGGAACAGTTGACCGCTCTTTGCCGAGCCCGTCTCCACATTCTTCTGGGTGATGGTGATGACGAATATCGAGTGCGATCGCGAAGATTCCTGGTTCATGTTGGTCGCGGCGACCGCCCTCGCGTTGCCGCCTCTCCGCATCACTTCGAACACTTCTTGGACGCTCGAGACATAGATCTCTAGCAGGCCCTTGACGTAGACGCCGCGGTTCTTCTCCTCGTGGACCGGTAGGTTGTCGTTCTGGGGCGCCAAAAGATCCCGAATCCTCTCCATGTAAATCTCCATGTAGCTGACTCTGACTGTGTACTCGATGTTCGCCGCGCTAGACAAGATATTCGTGAAAATCTGCTCGACTATTCTTGGGATGACACCCCTGCCCTCCTCGTCGTCTATGCTGGTGCCCATCATGGTATACGACTTTCCCGCGCCCGTCTGGCCGTAAGCGAAGACGGTGCCATTGTAGCCGTTGAGGATGTCGTCGACAGTGGACTTGATGGAGAAATCGAAGATATCGGACTGCTTGCATGACATATCGAACACCCGGTCAAAGGTGAAGGAGCCTTGGGCCTCTTTGGACTGCAGTGCGGCATCAGTAGGCCGTCCCGCATGCGGGCGGGCGCCGCGGGACATTCGGGACGACTCACATCAACAGTGCACGTATCCTGGCCATCGAACCTGACGATGGGCTGGCCGCCCGACTCGATCTCGATACGATTTTGCGGGCGAAAGCGAGCCACAACCTTGATACTATTTGCGTTGGACATGATGGCAACCCGCTTCCCGCGCTCCCGAGAAGCGCAAACTCATCAAGGAAAGTCCTGCGCCGAGAGCGGAGCGCGATGTCAGCGAGAGAGAGCGTCCGGCCGCAAACTAGTCTGGCTCCTGCAGCGAGAGAGCGTATGTGGTCGTGCGTATTGTCCCGCTGGGGAGGGCAGAATGACGGGAACTAAAGTGCGATCCGACGGCACCGCACTGCACTGACCGTTTGGGCCTGTTACGGCAGAAACTTTGAGGCAGGTTGAATGCTGAAACGGGGGTATCAAAGGGAAGGTGCTGAACCTGGGTTCTAGAAGAACGTCAGGACCAGGTGGGGTCCTGAGGCGGTGTCAGGGGTAGGAAGAGAGAGTGTTACGAAAAGGCCGAAGCGATGCTCCGCGGGTGTGGATTGTGGATTGTTTTTTTTTTTTTTCTTTTACCGCTGGGTGCCATTTGGCGGGAGGAATGACGCGCTGGCTCGCGCTGTAATCAGTTCCGGTGGGTGGGTGTTTCATGGGCAATGCATGCCTGGCTTGGCCCTGCCTCTGCCGGCCGATAGCAGCAGGCGCCGGGCAGCATTTCACCTAGCGGCCCAGGCACAGGGGCTAAGGTGAAATTTACAGCAGATTAGCCACTTCATGCGGTGGAGATGCAACGCCCGACTCGATTGTGCCGCGCCTTCGGAGTGCAGAAGGAACTACCTCGTTATGTAGTTGGCACCTTTGGTTCGTGGCTCGTGGCTCGTGGCTCGTGGTTCGTGGCATAAAGTGAATAAAGACATCTTGCGAGTAGACGAGACAAGAGCCACCTGCACAAGCGGATACAGTACAGCTAGGAAATCTCAACGGGCCTGAACTCCAGCCCCTCCCCGCCGTCGTTCTCCACTTGCTTCTAGAATCCCAACTCGCTACGAACAGAAGACATTGCGAACCGGGCGAGAATTATACGTCCAACGCCTAAATACAAGATCGCCTTCCGAATGCTGTATGGCCAAACAAAACACCAGAACTCCTAGAGGGTGGGATGGGGTGCCCCTGCCATGCTTTGTGCCTCTGATGGACCCTCCCTACCATGCTCTGATTCCACCGTCTCTGTCACCAGTATTAAGCTCACCACTCCCAACAAACACTGCCCGCCATGGTTGATCGCGGCACCAGTCAATCTTCCCAGCTTTTCTCCACCGTCTCCCTCACTCTCTTTGTATACTCCTTGCGGTTATCCTTGTATAGGTTGGAAGCCTCAACGTTAGCCGGCGATCCGGTGTTTGGGTCGTTAAGTAAACTGCAGAAGAGTTTGTCAGGATTATCCTAGGGCCGTGCCAGAGATTACGCGTGCAAGCTTCCTACCTCTGGATACTGGTAAGCACAGCTGCCACATCGTATGTCGGGCTCCAACGGTTCTGAAGAATGTCGAGACAAAGTTCGCCAGTGGCGTAGACGTTTGGGTGGAACATTTGGCTGATGAACTTGACCGATGGCGGCTTATTGGGATACTGCTCCTCGAAGTGCATCACGAGTCTAAACGTTCCATCCTCAAACGGCGTATCGGCAGGGCCGATGATAACGGCGTTCCTGATGATGGACAGGTTAGCCATTGCCGGGGTTGGGCCGATCCCGGATCGGAGTCTTTACCAAGTCATGACGTTATCGGGTACGGGCGACGCAGAGACACCGGCGGGCGGATCAGTCTGCATGCGCTACGGCATGTGTGTTAACATCGCGAGCAATCCGCAGTGCAGCTATGTGGCAACACTTCGCACCTTGAAGTCTCGCATGAGGCGGCGACGGGCAGCGGTCGACATCGTGTCAGAGGGTGGAAGCGGTTCAACAGTGGTGGAGGTGGTATGAGAAGAGCTGCGGGTAAACAATGGGGCGATGGGAAGGTTGTAGGCAAGACGCTAGAGTTGACGTTGACGTGTAGATGATCAATGCGGAATGAGACCAGCACCGGGCGATTCGAGTCGAACGAGGATGCAGGGTAGGAGCCAGGGAAGGGGCCGTTATACTTGTCAGGTAGTTATATGATTATTGAATAATCGAGGGTACTCTGGCCAATCAGAATTCGAGTATAACACAGGAGAATGCACACCGCGGGGTGTACCTTCGCCACGCCATCGACGGTCGATCCGGCGTTTCTGCATCATTTTCGTTGGACGATAATTACCAAAGGCCGCATAGAAAGACCAACGGACAATGTAAGTATTGCATGCCGGCACATAAAAGTAGACGGAAATTCTTGTCCTTTTTTTTTTTTTTTTTTTTTTACCTACTTGTCAAGCTAGATACGTATCTCTGTTGCAGAATTCCACTAAGTTTTCCGGGTGCCGAGGTGGCGGGACGACTCTGCCCCGGTCGATTGCCTGTTCCCCACAATTCGCCCGCCTTTCGACCCCTTCAAGCCGAGCAGCTCGGTTGTAGTGTCTTTAAAGAAGCTGGCCCTCGGAGGGGCGACCGGCCCTGATCATGCCTTGCTCTGTCCAACCTCCGCCCTCTCCCTTTTGCCTTGTGCCCTTTGCCAGCATTTCGGCTTTCGTCGAGCGCTGCACCGTATCCCCCTTTCTTCCCAGCTGTCTGCGCTACAGGTATTGATGGCGGGGCAAGTTAGAAGCGCGTTGCGCGTGGCGCCGCAGCTGAGAAACGGCTCGGCTCGGCTTTTCTCATCACAAGCTTGCCTCCGGCAAGAGATTCGGGATGCCTATGTCCTAAGCGCCGCCAGGACACCAACGGCCAAGGTATGCATCGTATCCCGAAGTTATCGAGCGTGGCGCATGCAGACTCCTAACATGTCTAGTTCAATGGCTCATACGTCAACGTCACCGGCCCGCAACTTGGCGCCGTCGCTATCAAGTCGGCCCTCGAGAAGTCCAAGGTGCCCGTGTCCAAAATCTCCGATGTGTACATGGGGAATGTCCTCCAAGGCTCAGTCGGGCAGGCGCCGGCACGCCAAGCATCCATCTTCGCGGGTCTCCCCCCGTCGGTCGAAGCCATTACCATCAACAAGGTGTGCGCCTCCGGGCTAAAGGCAGTGGCCTTCGCGGCGCAGAATATCCAATTAGGCCTATCGGAGGCCCAGATCGCCGGCGGCTTCGAGAACATGTCGAGGGTGCCGTACTACGTGCCCCGTGCCAGTGGCATGCCCGCCTTCGGCCACGTGAAAATGGAGGATGGGCTCATCAAAGACGGCCTGACCGATGTCTACGACCAATTCCATATGGGCAATTGCGCTGAGAACACGGTCAGGAAGTACGGCATTACGAGGGAAGAGCAAGACCAGTACGCCATCCGGTCCTATGAGCGGGCGCAGGCAGCCTGGAAGGCGAACGTTTTTGCCGACGAGATCGCCCCGGTTACAGTGAAGGGAAAGAAGGGCGATACGGTCATCACCACAGACGAGGGGTATCTAGATATCAAGCTGGACAAGGTTTCCACCTTGAAGCCGGCATTCATCCGCGACGGTACCGGCACCGTGACAGCGGCGAACTCGTCCACGCTCAACGACGGCGCGAGCGCACTCGTCCTGGGCAGCAAGGCGGTCGCGCAAGAGTATGGCACGGGCTCGAGAGTTCTCGCGCGCATCTGCAGCTCGGCCGACGCTGCTGTGGACCCCATTGATTTCCCGATCGCTCCTGCAAAGGCGGTACCCATTGCCCTGGAGCGGGCAGGCATCGCCAAGGAGCAGGTCGCCATCTGGGAATTCAACGAGGCCTTTGCCGCCGTCATCAAGGCCAACGAGAAGGTGAGGATAACGGTCCGTTCTCCTTGACGTGGGACCTGACATTAACCGCTGAGCAGATTCTGGGGCTGGAAAATGCGAATGTCAACCCTGTTGGCGGGGCGATCGCGCTGGGCCATGCACTCGGCAGCTCGGGATCCCGGATCCTCGTGACACTGCTCCATCAACTGAAGCCTGGAGAGTACGGTGTTGCGGCCATCTGCAACGGTGGAGGCGCAGCGTCGGCGATGGTTGTGCAAAGGATTGAGTCTGTGTAATAGTCTAACAAGCAGTGTAGTGAGGGTTTAGCTGTGATTGCCGCATGTAGATCCGTGAATGACTTCGGTTGTGGTTGGCTTGAGTTTCTAGCATTGCTGCCGGGGGTTAGGGTTGCATGGGTCGATGAATGATGTGGAATTACGGAGTAGTCCCTGCCTCATTGGGACTCCATTCCTTTCAATGGACAAAGCCAACAAATGGAACAATAAACCACTACGCCCACGAGTGTGAATGGTATTTGACATTCCATTCTCGACTCTCTCATCATCGGATTTTTCTTTCTCTGGACCTGCCACGCCGCCTTCGATTTTTTTTTTTTTTTTTTTTTTTGCCAATAGTTATGAAAATGTGGTGATTAGCTAGCCGAGTCGCATCGCGTGTTGAAATCGCGTCCATCCCGCTCACGCGCAGAAGCTCACCAGTCTACTCATCCCGAATCAGCGCGTCGCTGGCCGCCACAATGAGTCTCGTGGTTGAGTTCCTGAGCAGTATTCGGAAATTCCTCTTGGACCACAATGGCGATGAGCTTCGCAACTGGCTGCTTGTCGAAAATGAAGTCCCCGATATTTACTTCCAAATGGGCAACGAGCTCAGGACTGGCTTCCGCTCCAAGTCCAATGCGCTTGAGAAGCTGATAGAGAGAAGTCTTCCTGAGGAAGATAACGTAGTCGAGGGAAAGGGATCGCCGTGGCCGGGCTTCAACTCGTTCATCAAGGACTACCTCGAGTACTGGCGCGACGTTGACTTTGATGATGTCGTCCGTCTGCATTCTCGGTTGAGCGAGCTTCTCATGTACGGTTTCTATCCGTCCCATCCCCCGCTAGCACTGTGCTAACATGTCCCTTGCTTCCAGCTCCTGCGCAAATGCCCTGGCCAACCCTACGTATGGCATTATGCTGCTGCAGACCAGCATGTCGCTCTCTGAGTCACTGTCCAAGTTGGTTATGAGCTTAACTCGGCAGCCCCACCTGCTCGCGCAAATTCAGGGGGACGCGACTGGAGAAGAGGCGGGCGAGAGGAAGTCCATCGTGGAGCTAGCGGCCGATATCATTCAGAAGATCTTTACATCTTGTCTGACAGACCGCTCCAGCACAAGATGGTCGCCACCAAAAGGGAAGAAGGTGGCTGTCTACCTCTTTGCGAACCTCACCTTGAAATTGCTGTTTGCTGTAAGGAGGCTCTATCCCATGGGACCGCCAGAGGGTGCTAACAGCATTTAGTGCGACAAGTCCCGACTTGCCGTCCAGATGTTCACAAATCTTTCCACAAGCGGGCCGGCACTCTCACTCTACCCGGCATCCCAGCGAGTCACCTTCCTCTACTACCTCGGCCGCTTCAATTTTGATCACGGTCACTACCTGCGCGCACACATGTGCTTTGAGGAGGCGTATCGCCAATGCTTGGCCCAGTTCCAGAAGCACCGCCGGCAGATTCTTACCCATTGGATTCCGACCAACCTCCTCCTCGGCCGTTTCCCCTCCCGGACCTTGCTTGGACGCCCCGAAGCCGCAGGCTTCGCCGATATCTTCCTCCCGATCTGCGCTGCCGTCCGCTCGGGGAATTTCGTCACCTTCCACCAGGCTCTCGCCCACAGCCGTGACTGGCTCTGGGACAAGGGCTTCTACCTCACCTTCCTCTACCGCCTCAAGCCGCTAGTCTGGCGCTCCTTCACCAGGAAGACATTCCTTCTCACCTGGCAAGGCTCCATGGGTGGCTCGTCCAACAGGGCGGCGTCGCTGTCCTTCGACGACCTCGTCACGACGGCGGGGTACGTGCAGAAGCTGCTGGAGGGCTACGTCCCCGCAAAACCCGCGCCGCGCGCTCGCCCGCCGCACATCAACACCATCTTCATGAAGGCCGTGACCAATAGCGCTGCCGTCGAGGGAGAGGCTGACTCATTGCTCGTCCCGCCGCCAGGCGGACCCCGATACTTGATGCCGTCCGAGGGTTTGATCTTTGGCAACAAGAAGCCCGACCTCGACAATATTGAGTCGGTCGTCGCGGGGCTGGTTTATTCGGGCTTGCTCAATGGGTTCATTGCGCGCCAGCAAAAGAGGTTTGCCGTGGAGGGCGCCAAGAGAAAGGGCGGCAACCCCGTCGCGGCCGGCTGGCCCAACCCGTACGAGAGTATACTGGAGCGCTTCAAGGAGGAGCATCAGGAGGCGCTAGATGCGTGCGACAGCGGGGAGAATGTGGAACCTCCTGGGGAGTTGGATGATGTCCCTGGCTGGGTGCGGAATCCGCCATGAAGAAGTAGCTCTGTTTGACCAGGCACATCAAATGTCACGTGTTGAATAGATAACATATTAATGAGTCCTCGCTGCAGCCCTGTGGTGCTTTAGAGGGAGTCACAATTGCCCTGTGTTAAATAACTTATTTGCTCCCAGGATTCACACTTCATCCCTCCTACCTAGACATTACACATTGCACTTCACTCAGAACAACGGCTCAACTTGGTCATCGTCAATCATCTTCATTTTTCATCTACTAAACCTGTCGTGTCTACCCCTGGACGAAACCCTAGGGTCCTCATCAAAGCCGTCCCTTAGTTGAATCGTGGCTGGAGCGTGAAGAGCCGCGAGACCAATGAGCATACCGATTTCGGTCTGTCCATTCCCCAAAATTCGTCCTACGACAGTTCCATTCGCATTTCTTCACTCGTGTTCTTTTCCCGCCAGACATTTCTCCAACCATGAGCCCAGCACAAAGTCCAAAACCCTTTCGTATAAACCCAATAACTCAACAACGTTCCAATGGCCTCACAGCCCCCAATCCAGAAAAAAAATAAACGAAAATCAAAAAGGGGTATATCGCTGAAGCTGCAACAAACAACAGACGTCGCGGTTGAAGGAGAAGAAACAAACAACAGAATTAGGCTGGGTGGAATCGAAAGTCGAAAGTTCGTAATGACCCAGCGTTGGCGCGGTGTTGCGGACCACTGCAATACCAATAAAAACTAGCGCAACTGGGGTTGGCGGGAATAAATCGTGCCTCAACAATAGGCTGGGCGGATGATCGTCCGGCGATGCTGGATCGAGGAGACCGTGTGCCAGCGCAATTGAAAGAGAAGCGGGTCTCGTGAGACGGTGGCTCGTCATAGCCGGGCTAAAATATCGAATCGAAGAGAATGCCAGCAAAACCGCTGGGAAATACTAAAAAGCTGTCGAGACTCGAGGGCGGATGCCGAATCGCAGCACCAAAAACAACGCTAACGGACGATACCGCCCGATGCCAGGCGGTTGGGTAGAATATCGACGGGAACCGAATGGGGATGGAAATAAAGCTTTATCCGGTCGAGGGAAACAGCACCTTAATATAGGGCGGCTGCAGCGACCAGAGCAACGACTAAGCCAGCGATGGCCGAGCCACCGTTGTCAACTGCTGCCCCATCGTTACTTGGCGTAGTCGCAACGGTCGTCACCACCTTCGGCGGGCTCTTCGTTGTGGGGCTGGGCGTCGCGTCCGGAGCCGTATAGTACTGCGTCTCCCCGGAGACTTCCTGCTCTTGGAAGAGACCTCCAAGGAAATCATCTGACGTCGTTGAAGGCGAAGCTGGGGACGTGGACAATTCCTCGCTAGACGGCCATGAAGAAATGACGGCAGCCGTCGAGCTGCTTGGAGGTCTTGCAACGGTTGAGATGGTCGTCGGCCGCGGCGTCGAAGGGGCTTTGGATGTGGTGGCCGGCTTTTCTGATCCGCCAGCATCAAAAACCACAATGTTGGCGGTCTTTCCCTTAGGAACGGTGACGACGCAAAAATTGGCGCCCCCGACCCCCTTGGTACCGACCGAGCTAGTAAGACCATTGACGCCATCCTTGGACGGGTCTATGGAGCAGGGCAGCCCGTTGCACCCTCCGTCAGGGCACTCGATCTTGATGCCATACTTCGGCTTGCTCTTCGCCAGCGGAGCAGAGAGGAATTCGGGGTTCCACGCGATCTTCACGAATGTCTCACCATTGGCCATGGTGTTGGCACCAGCAACGAAGGGACTCCAGTTCCCGATCGCCTCGCTAATCTTTCCCCATACGCAGCCCATCGATGCGGCGATTCCGGGCGCGTTGACATAGTAGCTGATGGGAAGTCAGTCATTACTCTCTGAGCGTCGTCGTCAGCGGGGCTCCTTACTGCGCAGCAGTCCCAGCCCAATAGTCTGGTCCTGGAACCGCCAGCGTTGCCGTGTCTGTCACATCGGTCGGGATAATCATGGCTTCGTTGCCTGGCAGGACGGTCTGGCAAAACGAGACAATCTTGCCGGCCTTATTGACGGCCTTGACGGCACCTGTGCCATCCACACAATAGGGCGAGTCCTCGAATGGCTTCTCAACCTTTCCTCCGTTACAATAAAGCCCGCCGTACTAGGAGTTGTTAGCACCGCAGTCCAACCTTGGATGGAAGACCGGCCGGCCACACTTACCATTGATTCCGGATAATTGTATGTTGTGTTCGGTTTCCACTGTGCCATCACCTTGCCTGATACGCAGGCAATCGGGCACCACTTGCCATCCTCGCATGGCTCATCGGGGCTCATGGCGAAGCCGTTGTTGTCGGCCCCGGGAACGTGTACGAGGTCAGGATGGTCGGGGAGCGAACAGGTCGCTTTCCTTGGGGCTTTAGGCGCACCAGGAAGCCCTCCACGCTGGTGGGCATGTGTATGCCGCTTGGCATACTGATCGTGGGCGTGCCTGTGGCCATGGCCATGGCCCGCAGAAACGACTTGCGTGGAGAAGAGAATGGAGGCCGAGCCAAGGGCGGCCTGAAGGATCGAGAACTTCATCGTTTGCAAGGTTCGGGAATCTGATCAGGCGACTTCGCGTGTCGCTTCCGGCGAAGGCTTGGAAGCCTAGGCTGTGTCGTACAAGCTGGCCCACAATCCGGATGGGGCCACTTTGGAGATCGGAGTCCTTTTTTGATATACGACTTTAGAGCATAGCGAACGCGGCGCGGGAAACGCGGTGGGAGTGGTCCAGCTTCGCCAGCTGAGCAGGTTGGCGGACAAACGAACGACGTGTGCAACCAGCCCGGAATTGAGATCGCGATGGCGGGGGCCGGAAACCAAGATTGCAAAACGAGCGACAAAAAGGAGAGAATATCCTAGGTTCAAGGCAAGAAAAAAAACGAGGGTAGGGCGGTGCGAAGAGGAAAAGCGCGATCCGCTTGCCAGGGCTTGATGGCGTTGTGCTCCATGTTTTTCTGGGGGCCCGGGGGAGACGAGTGGACCAGTGGAGGATTCGACGCTGTGCGCCCATCTCGATAGCCTTAGCAAACTGCCCAATCAAGCTGGCTGTTCCTGGTCTCATCTCGGCACTGGCCGTTACATCGGCAAGGGTCATGTCAGGAACGGGCACCATGAGCCAATGGCAGGTGCAGCTGGAGATTGTGGCACTAAACCAAAGCGGGCTGACGAAATGAGATTTCCAACCGGCCGCTGCCTGGGCTTGCAACGACTTGGTGGAAAAGTGGAATTAAAGCCCTGTTTAGGCTTGATGGATGAGTCTGCTTGCCGTCTTGGTCGGCGATCCCCCATTGCTTCTTTTGCATGCGTTGCTGTCACCGGCGGGTCGAGTGCCCAATGCCGAAATCCCTCAGCTCGTGGATGGGAGATTGGGCTGTCGACCACAATATCGTCCCCAGCGCCCAACGGGGTAATGACGCAAGGCGGGCCCCAGCGACGAGAGCACGTTTGGGGTCTCCCATAGGCCGCATTCCGGCCGAGCTCTGACCACAGGATATATCTGTCTGTAGGTTTCAACAGATCTGCCAGCACCGCGATGCGCCCCGGTGCCGACGTCGCAGCAAAGTCATAAACAGAATGCTTCCAAGAAGCAAAATTCTCTGTTGGGCCCTTGCAGTCGTCACATCGCTCTCAGGTGTCAGCTGGTGCTGGTGTTGGAGCAACGAAATCTTTGGGTAAGGATAAGTCGTTACTCTGGCCTGTCGCGTCGAACATGCCTGTCTCGGCTCGGTTTTCTTCCTCAATATGTTCGCTATCACGGCTAATATGAAGTCATCATAGCCCGCTATGACTGACCAAGCTTCACATCAGCTAGCCTCGTCCCCGTTCCCGTTCCCGTTCCCATTCCCCGTTCCCTTAGCAGACGGTTCGTTGCTTCTGTGGTGTTTCCCGGTTTGCCCATCTTCGTGCCGTTTTCTTTCGCATGAACTGGGAAATTGAGTCCCCGGTTAAACAAGAGGCGGCTGATTGAGAGGGTGCTTGGCTTGACGGAAGATGCTTTGGTGAATGGATGAGAGGCCGCCAGGATGCTGAGGGGGAACCTTGTGTTGAGGTTGGTCAGTTGAGTTGAGAGATGTCGTTACCCGCCTTATGGGGCTTGATCATCGCCAATCCTGCAACCCAAGCATCACGATCTTGTCGATCCTCCACAGCGCCTCGATCCTTAGTCCTCGACCGATCTCTCATTCCACCTCTCCGCAACATCTTCGCGCGACACGATAGTGCCCCAAACTCTGCGTACGTTGTGGCCGATGATCACACGGCTCGGACTGCAATGCGCCTACCTCATCCTTCGTGCAGGTGTCACAGCACACTTCAAACACAATTACGCCATGCCCAGCTTCCCTACTATTCGCGTATTGGGAGATTTCGTTCAATCTCAGTTTAAGCCCGTACACAAAGCAAATTCCGTGACGCGAAGCGCTGACGGCAAGCAACAACAAACCGGGCCTGAAACCTCGAGGAAGAGGCATGCTGTTGACAGACAGGGCAGTAGTTGAGTTTGCCTGGCCAGTGAGAGGGAGGGGGAAACCTTCATGTCTTGCTGACCAGATGGGTTTTGACCATGGTGCTTCTTTGGACGAATGCTTTGTATGCTCTTAAGGTAGGCAACCGATAGAGTTGAGTCTCATGTGGGCCTCACGACATACGGTGAAGACGGTCATATTGAGCAAGTACCACATGTTGCGAGGCATATACAATGTAGATCCACTCTAGACGCAGCGAGTGGTCAGAGAAACTCGTGAAGGAATAAAGAAGGTTGAAAAGACGCCAACGCCAGTAGCATTCCGTAGGGACGAGCAAAAGCAATGCTGACAAGGGTGAGATTCGAACTCACGCCCCTTTCGAGACCACGGATACTGATTAAGGGTTAAACACCTTAACGTGGCGCCTTGGACCGCTCGGCCACCTTGCCTTTGGGATATTTACTACGAGTAGCGTTTGTTGCGGATATTTTTGTGGAACTCAGTATGGTGGGACGGGCCGGCCACGGCCTAACCAAAGCTGTGGAGCCGCAGGTTTGCCCTCGTCTTAGGGTTAATGTTGCATTCAAGTTGTTATCTATCCTGGGTCCCTACTTTACCCAGCCTCTGAACTGTAATACGGACCGAAACAGACCTTGCCCTTTGCTGTTACCGGCGTTGTAAAAAAAGGGGACATTCCAGACTGCAACCACTTCGTACACGGAAGAAATCTGCGTGTGATCTGCACGTGATTTGCCTCTGCTCCAACATTCCATATTCTCGCTCTCATTTGCCGCACGGACCACATTTCCTAACTGTGTACTTCGAGTGTTGCGTTCTCCAAACATCAGCCATGGCAAATGCAGCCTCGCAAACCGATGCGAGCGCCGATTACTGGCCCATCCACATTGCGCGAAGCGATGGACAAGGGTACGATGTGAAGGACCACTTCGCCCTCGATCCCAACGAGGACCAGGACGTGGCGCAGCTCGAGCGATGGGAGGTCATCATCGCCGGCCATCTGCAGAATCAGTTGGCCCCGAAAGGTGACAGTATGCATTGCATCTATTGGGCCACGGACCCGCTGCCTATGCACAGACCGAGTACTGACGGCGTTCCAGAGAGGCAGTACAAACTTGCCGGCTTTCCCAAAGGCTACGAGCTGCGATGTGCCGTCAGAAAGGACCGTGGCAGGGACTACTTTCTCTATGGGCACCCGGCAGGCCCAAAGGCATACTACCGCACGCCAGGCGAGTTTGCTCTGCATGCTTTGTGGCTAGTCAGCGATTCGGTCGACAACAGCCAATGTCCCTGCGATCTATGCCCAAAGTACCTCGAGGCCAGAGCCAGGCAGCAGCCGCCGCCGCCAACCCTCCCTCAACAGCCGGCGGCGCGACCGCCACCGCAGCCTATCCCGCCCGCCGTTGCGAGCGGGCCTCCGCCGGCGCCAGCCGGCCCTCCTCCAGGGACAACCAGTCTAACCAATGTCTTCCGTGTCGGCGAATTGGTCTGGTACAGGCACACAGCCTGGCGGCTCGGGGTTATCCTGTCCATTTCTCCGAAGCCAGGCATCGCCGCAGCGCCTGGCGCACCCGATGCGGACTACAATTTCACCCTCGCGCCCTTGGGGCACGCTCTGCTGGCCCAGGGAACTCTCGTCAAGGGACCCGACTCCATGCGCCCGTTCCTCACCTTCAGTGTGCCCAACGCTGGCTTAGATGAGCTCAAAGACAAGACCTTTGAGACGGTCGACTGGCAGACCCTCACCTACCGCTACTCGCAGGATCCAGATCCTAGCAAGAAGGCTATGAACCTGCAGGTGATCGGGCTTGAGGCATCAAAGATGGGTGCCCGTGCCATCAATGACTGCTTCTCGACCTTTGGCCTCCTCGGAGAAGGGCCTACGCCCAACAATGACCTCCACGCTCAGCACTACACCGGGGTCTACCTGGGCGCCGAGATGATCCGCGTTGGCGACCCCATCCGCGTCACGCCGACTGCCTCGGCTGACTCGACCGCTCTCGACGCCAATGCGGCCGTGCCCGTGCCACCCGATGCTACTCTCGTAATGCTCATCGACCAAATCGTAGCCGTTACACCGCTTCCGCCGTCCGGTCCCGGCCCCGGCCACTCCAGCTTACAGTTTAGGGGTAGTCTGTACCGTACCGTCCGGTCTGCAGCACACGCCCCGCCTGGGGGTGCGGTTGCCGCCGAGAACCTCGGCTTGGCCTTTGCCGAGGAGCTTGCGACACGCAACGCCATTGATACGGACAAGGCTATGCGTTGGTGGTGGGTACAAGCGACCCCCGGACTGCACCTCCGCGGAGAGCAGGACGTGCAGGGACGGTTCTATGTTACCGAGAAGCTCATGAGCATTATCGATCCCGAGCGGTACCAAAAGTGGGTGGAAAACGGACAGCTGGAGGAGGCGCCTGCGTATCTGAACAACCGGAACCATAGCGGTGCCGGTCAGTTTTATGGCCGTCGGCCGGGCAGAGCGGCGACGCTAGGGCAGGCCGTGTCGGTACAGTTTACGGCACCAGCGGGCATGATTGAAAACTGAGAGGGAAGGCGGGTCTGTGAGGCACTCGGTGCATTTTTATCGTCATTATAGAATTATAAGTCATGGCACGGAGCAGGCTTAATGCGGATGGCCAGGGACGGAGGCGTGGTCGTCATGGTTTACTTCGACATTGGAACAACAAAGCAGAAGGCAGGGCGGGCTCCCATGGTTCTTGCTGTGTGAGCAGACGAGTGGATGTTGTCGTTCTAGCGTACACAGCGGAGTTTCTTGCACGTATAGCACCGTCAGTTCCTCGCTACTAGAGAGCTTGGAAAAGCCGCCTTGCATTGGGCTGTTCCGGACAGTTTCTAATTATCATTCCATAGGATCTCCGTCTCATCATCCAAGACACCAAATGGTCAGACCAAACAAGGGTGTTGCAACTGCTGCAGCAGCATTACCCTTGAAATAGACAGCGGAGCACCTCCAAAGACACGACGCAGAACCCGGTGGGCTGGGTCGCGTCAGAAGAAGCGGTGAGCGGGATTGGGTTGGAAACGGAACTTACGTGAATACGGTTAATGCAATTAATACAGCTAGTACACAGTACGGTAAATTTGCTAGTAACTGATTGCAGTTACAAAGAACGGCCGAAGAACTCTCTCCCTTGGCGCTGTGGAAATTGCCTGTGCGTTTGCCAGCCCCAAACGAAGCCTCAACGGAAACAGTCGAAGAAAAGGTGTGTAGATAATGGATGAATTGCGAAGGCTGCGGGCCTGCAACAAGGTGCGATCAACAACCCGTAGAAATGTTGTCCCAACAGATCGGCAATATCACCCGAGAAGATGCGGGGCCTTCGAAAGGCCTGGACGGAGAGCATGGGATTACGATTGTCCTGTGAATGTGCATTGTCATTGGAAGAGTTGTCGGAAAATGCCCCCCAAATTTTCATTCCAGTGACTTTGTCTTGCGAATCAAATTTCCGTTTCGCCTGGACTTATCTGTCGTTGCGGCCTCCGTTTGGACAAGACTCTGCGTTACACTACGCGCCCGGCCCGAACTTTGACTGGCCAACCCGATACGGCCATCCGTCCAAGCTGAACAGTCAGCCGTCCCAAGAGTCTGGGTCCATCGCCCCCATCATTCCACCCCATCTCAAATGAATTTAACCATGTTTTACAATCCCGAGAAGATAGGCCCGATTCCAGTCTCGGTGCGGCGCAGCTTCCCATCGTTCGGTAAAAATGCAAGGGATGGAACGGGATGCAGTCAGAATCCTCCCGGTGGCGAGAGCCTGGATGGTTGGTTTCGTTGCTCGGTTAGCTCAGCACGGCCATCGACTCCGTTACCGAACCGTCGGTAACCCGAGCACAAGCAAAAAGGGTTGGGGCAAGGCTTTGGAAGGACAGCAAACCGAGACAGACACTTGCCAACCAGAGCAAAATCGGCAAAATGTGACGTACACAGCTAGGACACTAGTAAAAACGTAAGCGAAAGAAAAAGCAAAGGAAGAGATCAAATAAATAAATACAGGAAACCAAAAACAAAAAAAAAAAAAAAAAAAAAAACCTTTTAGTTCCCGCCTCCGGCTTTCCGACGGAGCAGGCTGCCGACTCGACGGATCCCAAATTCCACACCGAGACGCCATCCTGCGGAAATGGAAGGTACCATAGTTCAAAGAGGTAGCCGGTTGAAACCCCCGTGATTCAATCTGTGTAGGTGGCGTCCAACTGGCAGTCTCCAACCAACCAACCCCCCAAATCCCCACCGGCGTGGGAAGGGAGGGCGGAGCGACTCGCTGCGAACGAATAACTTAAGTGTGCATGAAAACACAAAATTCCAGCCCCATCCCTTGCTTTGTTGCAGGCTGCCGGCATCCAACGAAAATCCCTGGGAGCCAACCGGGCGACCCGGCCCTCTGTGCGCCTGTACTCCCACACCCACGCTCCCCAATTGCCGTGATAAACGACCCAAGGGTACGGGACGCGGTAGTGTCCTTTCTCTCCCGCTGGGATCCTGTGTGATTGGCTGAGGAAAGGGACGTACAAGAATTCTGTGTTATTCAACTCATTAACACTCTTTGTCATGGACATCGTTAGGTGCATACTCGGATCCGTAATCGCTGGCTTTCCTAGGCTGACAAGAGAATTTCACCTAGCCGGACTCGAGAACAGGTACCTCAGAGGCGATTATCTGATTCATTTCGTAGATTTTTGACCGAGATGCAAGCGGTATAAGAAAAAGTAAAAAGCGAACAAAAAAAAAAAAAAGGGAAAAAGCAAGAAGCCCCTCGAATCCGTCGCCGCCCCCACCTTTCACATGTCCTTCTTTATGAATCTCAAGAACCGGCCTGGATTATAGGCCCATCCCTGAAAAAAGGGACTGAGCATCTACCAGCTCTCTCCCCCAACCATCTCTCGCGTCCCAGCGCGCAAATCCCAGGGGTATTGAAGTAATCGCCCATTTTAGTGCTTCCATCCCCCACCTGTTGCCAAGAATACTATGCGCCACCAAGACCAACCCGAGGCGAAGGGGTTTAGATGCAAGCGTAGCTGTCTAGATGCAATGTCGTGGCCGCGTGATATGGCTCGGAAGTAGATTGCGATACTGGAGGCTAAGCGGTGAAATGACTTCGCAGATTGTTTCGGTCATAGAGTTTCCGTGGCAGGGAATGTATAAGCGGCTGTCGAAGTAGAGCGAAGCAAGTCATAGCCGCCGCTTGGTAAAAGGTCTCCGTGAGTGCTGCTGGAAGAAATGATTCGTGGTAAATGAGGCCCATGCTGGAGAAGAGATGGCGAATGAATGCGTCCAGGGGGAATGACAATCCAAAAAGAAGGGGGAAAAGCAACCCCCGCTCGCTTTGCAAAACTTCGTTTTAACTCCATGGTATTCACGAACCAGTACCCTCGAACAGAGTCTGGGCGACTGCCATTGTCGGGGTGAGACGATAGCACCCGGCTAGGGTCACTTGAGCTTCATCCCCTCAAGTCTTGCCTGGAGACTCTTCACGACCTCTGGATCGGGTTCTGGCTCCACCTTCCTCGGTGTTAGCCGCTGGCACTTCGGGTGTGAGCAGCTGGGACAGGCTGCTTCGTCCGAGGGCGGCGAGGAGAAGATGTGTTTGCATTCCGAACATGTGTAGTAGCCGATCCTCGCGCCAGGAGCATCCCCTGGATAGCCGTACGGATACTTGTCCTTCTTGGCTCTGTGTGCGTATTAGCTCCAGTTCGATTGATGCGGGCAGCAAGAGCTGAAAACTTACGGATCGCGAGGGCAGTCCGTACAACGGGTGTGCTCGCAGCCTTCACAGGTCTTTGTCCCGCCGGGGAAGAGTCTCTGGCACTGGCAGCACGTTCTCCTTATGCGCTGCCGCGGCTTCCTGTGGATGAGATCCTGGCCCCCAGTCTTTGCAGGCCGCTTCAAGACGATCTTCTTCGGTGTAGGGTCCCAATCAGGGATGATGGGCGCCTTCTCCGCCCGTTCCTTGATGATGGCCGCCCGCTTCTTACGGCTCTCCTCCTTCTCAGCCTCGGTGCGCTTCGGGGGCACCCGCGGGCACTGCGGGCAGCGTGGATGCTTGCATTTGGGGCACTCCTTCCCAAGACCGAATGAGGTGTTGCAGTGGTGGCATTTCTTGTGCACACGCATTCGAATTGGCTTTTCCACGCGCAAGGCATTGCCTTCTGTCGAATGCCACTCGCTGGGCTTCAGCTCCAACCCGTAGAGTTCGCCGAGCTTCTTCGCTCGCTCCGCAAAGATTTGGGATCTGGGTACTTTGGTAGCTTCCACGGCCGCTGTTTCGGGGACTTTGGTTGCAGCAGGCTGTGCGGTTTCGCTGTGACATTGGTTAGGTAAGTCAAGGTCGGTCGAGTGAAGGAACAAGCGAGCATTACCTTGCTCCCATCGCTGACGTCGCAGCAGCGCCGGGTTTTGAGCCGAGCGTGGACAGTCGACGAGAGGGATCGGCCTTCTTCAGCACCGTTTTCATCCTCGATAAAACCTTCCCAATTCCCTTCCTCTCCTTCTCCTTCTCCTTCTCCTTTGGGACCGAAGGTCCTCCTTGCGCTGGCGAGCTCATGTTGGCGGCGATTGATTTTGTGTTGTGTTATGTGGCGAGGTTGCTTAGCGAAGCATCAAGTCTACTTGCTGGGAGGCGGGTTGATATGCGCAGAAGCAGCAACGAATCGATGTCGGCGCCAATGAAGGCCGGTCGGTCCAAGCAAGTCCCTACACAGATTTGACGACAACAACCAAACCGACAAGTTTTTCCCAACGTGCTGGCTGGCAATTGAATCGACGAGGGCGATTCGGAAGCTGTTTGCGATGGGCCCGGGCGCGCGGGCGGTAAAAATCCCAAGAGTTTCCTGCTCTGGGCAAACTGATTGGGGTTGCCGTGTGCGCGTGTGTAGGAGAAAAAAAAAAAAAAAGAAAGCACACAAACCCCAGATCAGAGTTGAATTGTCCTGTCCCGATGCTGCCTGTCGATGTGTCGTATATCCCTCGCAATCGGTCGGTGGCAGCAAGGGGTGCCACTGCTCTCCGTCTCTACGGAAAGAAGAGAGGACGGACCTTGGGAGGCAGCTGGGGCGGGAAGGGAGAGGAGAAGAGAGCGGAGAAGGCACGGATCAGGCGTGGTGCGAGAGACTAGCAAGGATAGTCTCGCTCGAACAGCGCGAGATGGAGACGAGGCAGGATGCAGCACGCTAGCGGTAGTGTCGACAGGACGGGCATGGTCCACGCCAATTGCGGAACTGGGACAAGCACCATTCAAGCAGCCCACATGGGGAGAGACTAACAGACGTGCCACCGCTCATCAATAGCGCCCGCGACAAACCCAATGACACCGAGCCCAGCGCCTGATTTAAATCAAAACAGGTTGCGGGCGAGACGCTGGCCAGGAAGTGAAAGCCGGGTACGCAGGCGTAAAAAGCAGGGGACCCGAGATAGCTCGAATTCCCGTACCTCGACATTTTTGCCACTCGCTGGTCCCGGTGCGGTGGGAAGGACGGGAACGCTGGGTAGAGGAACGGAGCCGGGACAAGTCACAAAAACGGTACGTAAAATATTACACTCCCACTGTAACATATCGGGGCAGCTAAGTACAGCGCACAGTCGGTAGGGGTACGTCCCGCTTTCTCCATGGAGCAATACGCTGTGATACTGTTTTTGCTGAAA
Source organism: Madurella mycetomatis (assembly GCA_022530565.1). Classification (NCBI taxonomy): domain Eukaryota; kingdom Fungi; phylum Ascomycota; class Sordariomycetes; order Sordariales; genus Madurella; species Madurella mycetomatis. Next base: position 2,880,810 of record JAJTVB010000003.1, on the reverse strand, counting down.
GTGCCACCCAAAACGGTGGCCAGCCCCACCTCTCCCTCCGTCCCCCCAAAAGTCCCATCCCAGGTGCTTGGGGCGTGCGTGCGTAAGATGGGCGGGCGACTCCACCGTTCACAAGAGCAGCCGGAGCGAGCCAGTCACTTTGCTTGCCTCTCCCTTGGGATGCTATGAACTGCGGGGCAGACCCTGGTCTCTTCGAAATGGGAAAATCGACCGGCTCCCAGATTTTTTATGTGGGGCTTTTCACACCGTCAGACCACTCACAACAGCTGGAAAGCTACCCACTGACAGGGGCGCTGCCCCACTAATCTTCCGTGAGCACCGTGGACACATCTTTTCAGTTGCGGGTCGGTTGCACAGGCTGGCGGTAGTCTTCTTTGGGAACCTGCGGGTCTGCGAACCGCGCTCAGTCGTGCAAAAGAGAAAATAGTTATCTCGCTGGTTCCGGCTGATGGTCGACGGCGTCGGGGCCCGGCCAGTGTCCTTCGAACTTCGCTCCCCGACGCTTCCTCGGCGCCGTGGCCCGCTCAATCTGCCGGAGTGCAGACGCTGATCGGTGTGGGCAGCCGGACACTTTAGGTAGCTTCCCATTTTACGGGAGCGCACACAGTGCAACTCTGCTGTAGGTTTGTGAGAGACGGAAGCGCAACGATGCAGTCGGCGACCACCTCGTACCAACCGGGAGGCAACTGCAATTTCAATTAGGTACTCAAGTCGTCGAGATGCGTTGGGTCCTGCAGCTCCCAGAGCATCCGAGCCAAGGTGCGCACAATCACCAACCTAATCGACTCGGGGTCTCCGACCCAAGAACCCCCTCATGTTGCCCTCCAGGTTTTCGGTCCCATTCAGCGGTCCCTCATTTCCCCAAAGATGGTCAGCAAGTCAGCACCTGCTGCACAAAACCGCGTGTGTATTCAGCAGACCACGACTCGCCAGCATCTTCCCGAAGCTGTTACGCAGGACGAGCAGACGCCATGTTACTGGTTGTGAGAGCCAGCGTCCCGGATTGCCGGATAAACCCCTGGAGCCAATCCGGTTCCTCTCCTCCGTGGCCCGAAGTTGCGCGATTTTACTGCCCCGCTTTCAGTCGCCTGCCGGGCTGACACGTCAACCTCTCCAACGACCGACAGACACCTTCCACATGTGCCCGCATTAATATAGCGGCAAGAACGGGCCACAAAAGAATCCCAGACGGACCGGGTCCTAAAGACTGGCATTCCTGGGCCGCAATTGTGTAAAACGGACCATGGTGGCCCCGAGCGGAAGCCGGCCGACTTCGCAACCGCCCCGCCGCGTCAATCCTTGCCGTCCAGGGCGTTTTGATTTGGTACTATACAGGATCAAGGTAACGTTGGCGCTGGACGGGGAACCATCAGCGACAGCCAACAGTGAATCTCCGGTTAGGATCCGATTGCCCGAACTCTAGTCGGGCCAATTCGTTTCACGACGAAGGAGGTTGTCAATGCCGCGGTCTGTCGATGATACGAGGCTCTGTTAAAGCCAGGTCAGAGGCCGCGGCTCGCTGATGCTCAGCGTCCGATGCTCTTCGCCCAAACAATCGGATATACATGCCAATTGGTTAGACGGGCTGGCCCGCCTGCCAGATGTCCCCGCTGTGTTGGCACCGTCTGGCTGGGAACTTGCACCCTGTTATGGCAGACCAAAGTGGGGTCGGGGACTTGGACCCTCCCAAAGTGTTGCATTCCTGCGACTCGCTTACAATATGTAATTGCCATTGTTGCGCTTTGATCCTGACTGGCGACCGGCATTACTTCAAGGGATTGGTTGCTGGCTGATTTTCATGAACTATCCTGCAAGCCCTGCTATCTGTCCTCCGTCCCAAACTGTCGGGTCCAGCAGCCTTTCAGCCTGTTTCCTCACCGCTGCGCTCTGGCTTACAGATTGCCGCTGCTGAATGCCAGTGCACCGTTAGCATCGGGGTGCCTTGCACCACATGGTGGCATTGTGGCCACCACGTCATCGCTACACTATCTGGAACCCTACGCTCCTTATACTACAGTACTTGACATTGCATCAGGTCGTTCCATCCCAACACCCCGGGATCGGCCGAGGCGCCACCGTCGCGGCGTGTTGGCTCGACAGAGATTGGGGCAATGCATCATCAGACCTTAGCTTCCCAGGCCATCGCTCAGCCCATGTTGTTGACGGGCACTGGCTTGGAACCTTACGGCCCCTAGCTGTTGGTCAATATGCATGCGGGCCTTCACCAACTCCGCTCCTGGCGCGGTCACCGGATGCTATCACCGTGCCCCACCAGCAGCTGCAAACCGACTGCAGCTTCACGAGGCGCTGCAGCTCTACTGCAGCTCTCATCGCACTCGGCTAGAGCCACAAAACCAACATAAACAACAAGGAGCTCTGTTGCACCCTCTGTCTCTAGCGTACCAGTGAGCTCGGAGGACCGTTTGGGCAGCCCGTTCCAACTCTGTGAGCTTCCATGGGTAGAAAGCAAAACGTCAAGCCGCTAGCAAACGTTGACACGCCACAATCAAGCCGGCACGAGCTGATTCAGGTTGACAGGTCCCACTCTGCCGAAGCGAGCACGGCGGGACGCACCGGCCAGGCGACGATCTCGAGCCGCGCATCATCCGACGGTGCTTCCATTCCAAACGGCCCGTTATTGCAGGCGCCGTGGGCCGCCGTTTTTACACACTAGGGAACTGTCTTCTCAAACTGTTTCATTCTTCGGTGACCTGTTGGGGTACAATGCTCCGCAGCAGGCGGATGATGTAACCCACACCAATTGGGGGCTCTGAAGAGAAACTGCACCATGTCGGTTCTTGCTTCCCCGGCCCCTGTGTGCATTTCTTAGCGAACCATCTCCGGGCTTTCGAGTCGAAATGGGCCTAAACAGTTTTGAGGAGCGGCCTATCGGCGCAAGAAGGTTCTTTTTTTTTTTTTTCTTTCGCCTTTGAACGAGTATCCGCAGGATGCAGCGGGTGGCCCCATATTCACATTGGCGAGGTGAAATGGCATTCATACCATGGGCATCGCGCCGGGAATACCACACAGGGCTTCCACCTCGCGGGGGTGGCCGGTCGGCTCTACCCGCCCCTGGCCCGGCTCCCGAATCGAGTAGGTGGCACGCCAGCAGGAAGCGGCTGTTGTTCCGCGGGCTGCGGTGGTGCTCCCTTTGCTCGATGGATAGGTGCTTCCGCCTGTCCAAGGTGAGGCGGGCACAGGCAATGGCTGGGGTTCGTAATTACACGTGTAAATTCTCCAGGGCAACCCTGGCTTCGAGAACGCCAGGTGGTACGGTATTGGTGTTGGGCAGCACTGTGGGGGTCATATAGACTTATCTGAGTGCTCATAGTCCACAACACCACATATGGCCTGATCTGTTGCCAGGGCTCCATCGACAATGACCTCTCTGCTGCATTATCGGGATCGAAAGCTGGCCCGCGGCTGCCCCTCCGTGGATTTGGCCCCACTAGCCTGGCATCCGAGAACCGAAAGACGCCGTTTCTTTGATCTTAACATGGGCCAGCCAACGGCAATCCTATCTCGTTTCACCAAAGAGGCAACGGCCAGCTTCACGGCATTTGCGTGGCCACGGCGTAACCTGACACAGCATTTAGACCGTTGCCCGGACCGTGCCGCTCCTTCCTCGCTTTCGGGTCTCAGGCGCGGGTCATTTCAGGAACTGATCCCGGAGGAGATCCCCAATGCCGTTCGGGCGCTGGAAGGTTAAGTGTAGGGTTAGGGAGAAAGAGAAGTATGAGAAAGTCGGAAGATAGTGCTGGAAATATTTATTTTATTTTTATTTAACCTTTGTTTTGTTTTTATTCTTTTTTCTTTTTTTTTTAAAAAAAAAAGAAGAAGAGGGAAAACAAGACAAAAACACAGCCTACCCTGTTCGGTTTGTCATCCGAGGGACCCGTTCCCAGTGAAACTTAAGCCTTGGATTTGAGACAATAGTCTTCTTAAGCTCCAGGGATTTCATGGAGGTATATACCCCTGAGCATCCATTGCTTAAACAGCGCTTGTTTGATAACGCATGGATGACCAATGGTCTTAGGGGCGGTATATCTGACATCGTTTTCGGGTCGCAAGACACTCGTTGAACGAGATTGCTCGATCAATCCGGACTTCTGATGCCTGTGAAACGGTGTGATCAAGTCATCCAAGCCCATCCCTCGTGAGGTCTTCGGCCGTTCGCGTACCAAGATATGAGATGGTTTACCGTTGATGTTCTCAGGGGGCTTCCGAGATTGCTGCCTCCGCCGAACCCGCAATCTCTCGATCGCAACCCCGTGCGATAAAGAAACGGAGCCCCGGACGTCATGATCTTCCTCTTTCTCAGGATACCTGAGAAGCTGTCATCACAGTGTGCAATAAGCGGGAAACCGTAACACATACTGTATTTTAATCCATCATATCTAGCAGGATCTAGCTGGACTGGGCGCTAGAGTTGAGCGAGTAGCCAGTAAATTTCCGGGTAAACTAACGTATTTGCAGTGTCGCACTATTCGCACTTATCTGTATCTGGGGAAGCTGAAAGCGGGCAAGCCATTTCTGGCCCCCAACCTGAAATCTTCCGGGAGAACACGAACGCGAAAATTCTTGCTTCGTTGAACACGTCACTTAAGGCTCACTTTTGCAGCACAACAGCAGTCCCAGCACACCGGAATTGCAGAGTCGCTTCAGCGAACCCGCGCCGATATCTCCCTTCCGTTGACCACCGTCGACTGTGCACCCCGATCTGCACAGCCGAACAACCCCTCCGTCCGGTTCACGTAGGAAACTTTATGCAATCAGGGCTGACCGAGACTCCAAACCGCGAATTCCAGACAAGCAACGCCCCCCATTCCCAGCGCAGCACCAGTCAATATGGCCCCTCTCGCTCTCGGTCAAGCTTGCCAGACGCTCACTTCCCGTTGCGTGCCCGGAGCACGTCTTCGGATGCGCAGCGCTCTGCCGGCGACCCTGTCGGCGGCCAGTTTGACCAGCAGCCTGGCAGATTGAACGTCGCTGAGGATAAGCCCGCCGCGGGCAGCCGACTCATCGCCGCTGGGCAGCGCATCGCGGATTATGAGAATGCAGCCACCCACGCGTTGCCTCGCCAGAATTCCCGCCCGGCTCTGAGCTTCAAGGTCATCAACAGCTCACCCTCTGACGGGGTTCAACTGACAGACTTCCCAAATGGTTCGTTCTCTGACTACGGGTGCCGTTTGTGCTGCTGCAGCGGGCCACTGACATGAACCACCGCAGAGATCCTAACCCAAATCCTGTCCCACCTGCATCCCGACTCGCACGGCGCTGTAGCCCTGGTCTCGAAGCGTTTCTACGCCCTCGTCACGACCCCGTATGCATGGCGGGCCGCATTTTTGCGCTACTTCGCTGGGCACGACGCACTGGCCGCCTCGAAGAAGCTCAGCCAGCATGGTAGAGAGGTCGAGTCCTCGGATGTCATACGGTCTGAAGCCCGCTACTTTACGCGCCTGACGGCCCTGGCGTCTTGGCGCAGTGAATACCTACTTCGAACGCGCCTGTTGCGGAGTTTGGTGCGCGGAAAGCCGGGCAGTATTGGAGCGTCCACGCGTTCCAGCCAATCCGGCAAGAAGGCCAACGCTGTCCTGACGTACAACTCGAAGCTCCCCTGGATGATCTCTACCGTACATGCGGATTTTTCGGGCGGGAAAAAAGGCCCTAGAGTCATCCACGGTACCGCTGATCTCGGCGTGGCAACTGTCAGCGACCCCACTACGGGCAGGGTCGAGAAATGGGGCCTGGACGACCCTTTCTCGTTTCAGCAGTTGGACGAGGTGTTCCCGGATCTCGACTTCTGGGGTATTGGCGAGGGCCCGGCAGCTCTTCCAAATGTCATGGACGTCAGCCAGCCGTATGGCTTGGTTGGCGGCGAAGGCTTTCCTGGCGGCCGCGTGTACTTCAAGGCGACCGGGCAGCTACGTGGGCGCTACCTTCGATACGACAACCTCTTGACGGACACGATGCCGGAGATACCTAAGATTCCGGAACTAACCGAAGCCATCAGCTCTGTGTGGATCGCCAAGTCTTCCAATGTCATGACCATGACACAATCCATGGTTGGGATCATGGCCGGGTCCACACTCGGTGTCGTGACGAGCTATGCCTTAGGTCATGAATCCGCTGGCCCCCGATATGGTGATGGGGATATGACCGCTCGCTGGGTCCTCAGCCCTGGCGTGCCTATTATTGACATCAAGGTTGATGATCAGTATTGCCGGCGTCGAAAAGCTCTAGGACGAGTCTGGGCCGTCGCGTTGAATGCCTTGGGAGAAGTCTATTACCTGACCGAAGTCCCGACCTCCGCTCTAAAGGGAAAAGCGGAGAATATCGTCAGGGATGCTTGGCATGCTGGCCGAGCTACGTACTGGGAGCTAATCGAGTCGACCCGGCGCACGGCACAGCCCGATGAATTTGACAAGAACGCGGTCCACGGCACGTATTCTCCCAGGTCCTCAGCCGACTCGATGGGTTTGAGCAGGGAGCAAATTGCTGCCGAGGCTAGGGAGATTGAGGAGTTCTTCCGCCTTCCGCCTGCCCACTTTAGGAAGGCGTGCCAGGGTTGGGACATGCTACGCAAGCTCGAGGTCGACTTCGCCGCCGGCGATGAGAATGGTGCCGGAGAAGCCATCTTCGTTATTACGCACGGACATGAGGACGGGGAACGGGCCTCCGTTCGCAGATTTGTCAAGGGCGGCACCTCGGCAGAAACACCCAACCGATCAGGGGCCTTGACTCCGGTTGCCCATCCCGCGGTCGGCGGCAGTTCCATCTTCGGAGGGAAAGCAGCGGCAGAAGTATCTGAAGCGGCCGTTCAAGCTGGAATGGATGGAATCAGAGAGACGTCGCTCGCCTCCGGACTGAGCACTCCGCGACTTGAATCCATGCCAGCGAGAGTGGATATCGAAGAATGGCGCTGCAGCGAGTGTCTGCTCAAGCGCAACCCCAATACCAGCATCACCGCAAGCGCTATAGATATGTCCACCTTTGCGGTAATGGCGGCCTTCGAGGATCCCCTACACTCCGGATCGCAGGTCACATTAGCCAGCCCTCCCAGCACCCCCACATCCAAACATGCCACAGGCGAGATCCCTGGACGCCGCGCACGGTTTCTGGCCATTGGCACCAACGCTGGTTCTATCATTGTGTGGAACATGCGTGACACCGCCTCTCCAGTGGTGAACCCCGTAAGGGTCATCCAGACCGAGTCGCCCGAAGTTACCAGCCTCGCAGTGTCTGCGCTATACCTTGTCCACGGGGGCAGCGACAGCCTTGTACAGGCATGGGATCCTCTAGCATCATCATTGGAGCCTATCCGAACCCTCAACGCCAAGTCATCTGGCCGCATCCCGCGCCATATCCTCAACGCTAATCCCGCATTGCAGCACGCAAGCTATTTTGCTGTCCGTGCCATCTTCCTAGACCCGGACCCTACGGTGCTTCGCGGCATCCTTGCTTTTGGCACGTTCCTCCGTTTCTGGACGTACAGTTCAACGAATCAGGCCCCGGGGCGCAAACGCCGTCTCCGCCACTCGGACATTCACGGCCGCCTGGCCAGCCGCAGGCACGGCGGCGCCGTGTCGAGCTACATTGCCGCCGAAGAAGCAGAGCTCCGCCACGAGCAGGAGCACCGTTCCCGCGAGATCAACCACCTCCGCAAGCGGTTCGGTGTCGGGTTTGGGGAGCTGACCGAGGAGGAAGCAATTCAGTACGCGCAGATGATATCCGAGGAGTCGTTCCTCCTAGACGAGCAGCGCCGTCTGAGTGCCAGCGACACTGGCTCCGGCGCCGACGCTGCGTCGTCGACAGGCAGCCTTGATACGATCACGCCAGAGCCGAGCGTCTCGGAGAACGGCGCTACCGGACCGAGTGTTTCGGTGCTTCCGCCCGTTACGGAGGAAGGGACCGATGATGATTACGAGGCGCAAATCCAGCGGGCCATTCGACTCTCACTGATGGAGGGAGTCAGTGGTGCTGGAGAGTCGCCCAATGCCAACCGTTCGGGCGAGTATGAGTTTCAGATTGTGACGAGGAGCAAGGACGGGAAGGGGAAGGGGAAAGGGAGATCGTCGTCTAAGTCACCGTCGGAGAGCGCTAGCATTGCCACGCCTGCGCATGTTGCCCTTGGCCGTGAGGCGGGATATGAGGCGGGCAGTGTTGAACCGCTCGCCGATCTAGGAGTGGACGTCGATGACGATTTGGCGCTTGCGCTAAGGTTAAGCTTAGAGGAAGAGGAGGCCAGACAAAAGAGGGCGTCGCAGCAGGTTGGTGTTTCCTGGAACGTAAATGGGAACGACGATTATCCGCCCTTAGAGAATAATCGGAAGGGGACGGGGAAGGGGAAGTGGGCGTGAGAGGGCCGTGATTCTGGCAGATGTTGAAGCGGGGTTGACAAGAGAGGGTTGACGGGCTGGTTTCTCTTCTTCATCCCGCGCAATGCCGAGGGGGTAATTGTTTGTTACACTCTTGCACCGAAGTTCATTCCATCAGTCTGGGATTACACAGGTTGCTAGTAACATCTTGTTCATGTCTGCGGCTTTGAGCTAAGCAGGTAGTCGGTCGTTCAACACGAGCGGAATTGAGTTGGGTTTATATCGGGAATGGCTTCTCACTGCTGACGACACATTCAACGCTCCCTACTCCATACCGCCGCTTCCCCTCCCCTCAATGTGAGCCTTCACTCATCCGAGATAACTCGTGCAAGAAAGCCGTCTCGCAAACGGTTTGCCTTGCTAGTTCAAGGGTAGCGAAGCTCCAATGAAAGTTAGCTCTCTCGGTTGCTTTCCGGTTCTATTCGTGCATAACATCAAACACGTGCCCAGGCCAGAAAGCGTAATATTACTTAAGGAATCCCTTCGTGCAGGAGATTCAGTGAAAGCGATAAATCGAGTGAATCCAGGAAACAAACCAAATTGCGGATGAACCAAGACAGGAATACATCCCATCATCCGGTTACCCATTCGCTCAACGATTGGGAAAAGTAAAGGGTTAGCACGAGACAAACCAAGCGGTGGATAGGATGCTTCATCCCACGGCGGCCACAGACAGAGTGGAGCAAATAGACATCTAACAGCGTTTATATACTATCTGTTACTCTGTATACGCTTGCTCGTCGGTACATTTCCAGCTCTCGACGAAAGAGGCAGCGAGGTAAAAAGAGTACCTCTCTTATTCCGCTTCCTCATCCTCCTTCCTAGGGAGCAGCTGTATACTCGCCCAGTTCTCCGGGTATCGTACCAAATACACACCAATCGGGCTACATACATCCTGTCTGTGGTCCTTTCACTCCCTCCTCGTTCCTAGCCATGTTGTATACCGCGGAGCTGGCCGTCATCGCCGCCCGGGAAACAAAAGCCAAGGCCCAATTGCTCACAGTATAAAACGCAAACCAGAACCCAAACTAGCGCTTTTGTTTCGTTCGCACGCACACCGAAAGGAGGGAAATGACAGTAAACACGATTAACTCCTTTGCGCCGTCGTCGGGGAGCCTTCGTAGCCAGAACGGGCAAGAAGAAATGGGGCTCCGAATGAGGAAAAAAAAAAATAAAGAGAAGGGAGCAGGACACTCCTAGGAGAAAACAAAGAGAACCCCCGTTTAGAGCACCAACGCCCCAACCACGATAGCAGCCACCAACCCAAACACCCACTCTCTTCCGGGGGGTGTCAAGCCCCCGGCACCGTCCTCCTCCCCATCGTCACCGCCGTCACCGCCACCAGTAGCGCTAGCCGAGGCACCGCCAGCTCCTTGCCGGGGGGTAGGCGTGATAACCATGGTCGGTCCGAACGGGTAGGCCATGGTCATAGTGCCGCCGACGATGACGCCGTCGGGGCCGACCGCGACCGTCTCGCCGCCCACCACCGTGGTGATGGCGTCAGCGCTGGGGCCGACCGTATACGTCACCTCCTTGATCACCACGACCGACGCGCCGATTTTGGTGATGGTCGCGCCGCCGACCACGGCGAACTCGGTCTCCCCGGCCTTCGCCCCGGGCCCGCCGAGCGTGAGCGTGCCGTGGGCCGTGACCCCCCCGCCGGGGCCGAGGGTGATGACATCGTCGTCAATCGTAATGAAGCTGGACGTGGAGAGCGACGTCTCGTAGGTGAGCGTGGTGCCGTGGACGATGACGACGGACGGGCCGACGGCTGTGATGACTTCGCCGCCGGCGACGACTACCTCGGTCGGGGAGGGGTGGGTGGGCAAAGACATTGTTTGGGACGAGACAGCGATAGTGGAGGGACCGATGGTGACGGTCTGGCCCGATATGGTGGCGATGGTGGCGGTTGGGGACAGGGTGAAGGTGGAGCCAGCGACGACGGCTATCGAAGAGGATATCACCACAGGGAGGCCGGCTAGGTTCGTGCTTGTCGGGGTCGGAGCGAAGACGCCGCCGGTCGCGGACGGCCGGTCGATGGTGGTGCCGGCGCCGATTATCTGGGTGGGGTTGATGGTGAAAGTTTGGCTCGAGATGACGACCACTTGGGTCTTCGCGGTGGGGTTGTCGCTGATCGTGTTGCCATCAATGACCACAGCAGAGGGCTGCACCCCGACTGTGATAGGAGGCACAGGGGTTATGGCAGACTGGTGACCGGGACCAGGGCTAGACATGCCCTGGGCCGGGCTCTGCGAGTCGTAGGCGGGCGTCGAGATGCCGCCGGCTTGCGTAGGCTTGACGTGGTGATCCCGTGTCGTAGCCGGTCGCGAGATGCCGTAGTCTGGTGTGCGGATGGTCGAGTATACCACGGCCGGGTTCTTGTCCGTGGTGATGAAGACGACGGGAACGGGGGTTGTTTTTATGCCATAGCTCCAGCTTTCTGTTGTCGTTGTCACATCGCATGTCACGTACTTGGTGCCCGTCCCCGTCGAGGTGCAGACCGAAATGGTAAGTCTCGGCACATCTGGGGGCACAATGCATGACGGTGTAGGCGAGGGGATCGAAATCGTGGGATATGCGGGCGTGTAGTCTTCTGGATTGCCATACCAAGTGATTGTGCTCGTGTAAACAATAGACCAACTTGTGGGTGGCGCGGTCAGATCTGAAGACTGGCAATAGCTGGCAGAGTTCGAGGGGCCGTAAGTCCATGTTTGGTTTTGGGGACGTGTAAAGGTTAGGAAGGTCAAGGGCCCGCGTCCGCTGGGCGAAGGGTCATCACCCAGATCCACAGTTCGAGTCGTGCTCCCGATAAGCTCGGTAGTGGTTGGCCTAGGGGGGCGTCCACTGGAAGGACTGCCGCGCGGCCCTGTCTGCTCTGCTGAAGTGGCCGCCGTCGAGGGGGTGGTTTCATCAGGCCTTGGTACCGCCGGTGGTGGCCGGGGGGGCGGCCGGGGGGGCGGTGACCCGGCACCTATCGTCTCTACCGGGGGCGGCTCTTTCTCCGTACCCGGGTTGGGCGCTACAGAGACCTTCGTCGGCACCACAGTCCGGGTAGGTGCGTTCGAATCGGTCGTCAGGGACCCGCCGGACCCGAACAAACCCGGATAGACGTAATCATCTCCAGTTGATGTGGGTCGCACAACGCCTGAGCTGACGGCGGCAGGCCCAAGACCCGGTGAGGTTTCTTCTGCTCCCGAGCTGCCTCCAGCTAAAGCCTCCGAAGTGGGAGGTGCCGTGCCTGTCACCGTTGCCGTCGGCTCCGGTAGGGATACGACGGCGTCCGCCTGACTCGCCCTACTTGTTGTGCTCGTACTGCTGTTTCCCGGGCCAGTCTGAAGTGAATTAATGGCTCCATCTTGACGTCTAAGCCGACCTATTGCTAGTGGTTAGCGCTAAGGCTGCTTCCTTTGACGGTTTCTCGACACTCACCCCCGAGGACTGTTTCGAGGCCGAGACTGGAGAGCACTGCGAAACAGAGCAGCACTTGTCTGCCTCCGACCATGCTGTCCTAGCTCGGAGCAACGTGTTGTGTTGCTTACGCTGCGCCTCAATGGCAGACAGAAGGTCCTGGTACAGGCCTTTTCCGCCTCGTTCAAGCATCTGAGCTGGAAGCCCGAGATGAGATCACAAGGATGGCCTCAGCATCGCGCCCAAGGTTGGCATCATGGAGGGAATGCGGGAAGGCGGGAGGAGAAATGAAAAGCCTATCGACACGACAGGTAGCAAGGGTTTCGGGAATTGAGCGGGTTGCCGTCGAAGGTCCGAGACAGCAGGACAAAACAGCGGGCTTTGAGGTAGCACTAACTGCGCATCAGAATAATTACTGCGTAAATCTTCCTTCCAGCACTCCACAGGTAAGACTGGGGGGGCTTTACAGGGCAATTTGCGCTCTGGGTTTGAGCCTAATAGCTACTGTGGGACGATTTCATTTACTGTGGAGGGTGCCGGCCCACGAGGCCAGGAGCACAAAAGAGGGCAATCCGGGTGCCAAGTGCTTGCCAAGGTCCGACGAGCAAGCAAAGGAGGTCCGGAAAAGGATGAGGATCTGTTAACGACAAGGGTCCCCCCCTGCTCAGCCAGCCCTCTCCGAGGGGATGGGACTTGGGGGGGAGGGAACGGACGGAACGAGTGAGAATCCACGATTGGCCGGGTGATTGCCCCAGGCATGCTCACGCGGGGAACACGGGAAACACTGGAGCTGGCATCTTGGACTCTGGTCTCTACAAGATTGAGGCTTGTTGCTTAGCTTCCGGGCTTCTCTCGTCTCAGAAATTTAAGGCCCTGGTCCTTGGTGAGAGCCGATATGATGAGGAAACGACACCAGAATAAGGAAAGGCGGGGAAATGTTAAAACGTTGACCAGGGGATCAAGGTGGAGCGATGCGCGTAACATGCGCTAGGCCGGCGACTGTTGTAAAGCCTGCCCGATTTCATCAGTGTAACGGAACGATGAATCGAAGGCCGTGCCTCAAGAGTGCCGAGCGACCATTCTGAAAAGGAGCGGAGCCTTCCGTTAACTACAGTCTGCGGCTTGGCACCGTCTGCATTGATCCTCAGCCCATGGCGAGGCCGCGAGGCCAAGTCTGTTCAGCCGCCGTAGCGCGAAGGTGATCCATGGTTGAGTCTACAGCCTCCCGGGCCGTTTACCCTTCATTCGAGCGGGACGTCCAAGGGGCGCTGCAGCAATCTTTTTTGACTTGTGTTCCTTTAGGCCCGGTACACCACGTCTGGCAGACCAATGGGTAGCCATTAGCTAGAACGAGCATGAAATTTCAGCACATTTCACGCCAACGCCAGAGGCAGCTGATGCCCCAGCTCAACTGCTCCTCGAGCGCTACGACTGATCGACAAAGTTGCCAACTTCCCAGTGGGCCGCCCTGGCCCTCGGCAATTGGTGTCGTTCCGGAGCAGCAGGCAAGGGGTTGCCGGCAAGCCGATAGGTAAATCGGGAGTTGCGCATTTCGATATCTGGTGGCGCAGGCCTGGACTCGGCGCAGGGCTTTGACAAGGTCTGAGTTGTTTCGGACTGGCGGATTTGAGATAGGAATCGGCACGATGCCTTGCTCTCCCGGCAGTACAGTTGGCATCCCCAATACAAGTAAGTGCTGTTGTTTCCTTTCTGCAATTCCCCGAGACGCAGGAACTTTGAGCGAATGCTCTGCGGAGTGGGTTGGGACGCGGAGGGTTTGCCTCTTGCCCAAGCGGGAGACCCATGGTAACATTTAGGGTCCAAAAATGCCCCCATTCCATGCTTCGCCCACACTGTCGCTCGCTTCGGTTGCATAGAAGGCAGTATAGCCAATTAGGGGACACGGCAAGCGAGAGGGGGGGGTCAAACAACCAGCTGGTTGAGAGTCCCAGATCAGAGTACCGAACGTCGAGCCTGGCATTGACTACTGTACGACAGAGAAGCAGCAGACGAGTTGCTTGGCAGGGGACCGGGAACGTTTGCAGCAACGTACACCTTCCTCGTCGTCGCACGAGGTGTCACTGACAGACGCGCAACGCCTTCCCGTTTGAGAGCGAAGGTCAAGTAGAGATGACGCGCCCTTCATCGACGACATGATGGGTTGGATACCAATCTCCAAGCCCGACGGAGCGAGAAGCGGCTATATCTTTTCCCAGAGCTACGAAGGCCAAAGCCAGGCAGTCGCGTGTGTGGCCCCGTCTCGGTCACTATTTTGCGCGCGGGAGAAAGTGCCATCCTGCGTTTCGCGAGCACTCGGAGAGACGGTCGTATACCGGGCTACCGTTTGGCGACGGCTGGGAACAGATGACAAGGGCCAGGTAATTAACAAGTCCGTCATGTGGTCCCGATTGTGTGGCGGAAGGACAGGAAAATGCTGGGGATGGCGAGGGCTTGATTGGGTGTGTCGGCAAAATAGGTGGCATCGAATTTAGCCAGAGTGGCCTCACCCTCTCAGTGGTGAAATATATTACCTCTGCCGTGTCCGATGCATCCCTCATGCCTTTTCAGGTCATACCTCTTCGCAATGTCCCCCCGCCGGAAGGTGATGTGCCTGAGAGAGAAGCGCTTTGCTGTGTCGATATTTGGTCAATATAAGTGCGTCGCCATCAGAGAACCTTTTTTTGGCCAGCATGCCACTGGGATCTCTGGCCGGTAAAGGCGATGCGATGGTCCCGGTAACGCTTCTCATCAACCCGATCCTGATGTCAATGGGGCAGCGAATGCTGGCTACTCCGGCCACTTCCTTAAAAGGCGAACGATAGGCCCGTTCCTGGAGGAAGGTGTGGACGAGTTCGCCCCCGGTGAGTCTAGCGGCCAACTTTGGCAGCGCGGTTACCGAGTCCTAAGAGGCCAAGAAGCTTCCCCTCCCGGCTTGGCCACCGAGACCGACTCCCCGGCACTTGCGGTCCCAAGCAGGCGGCAGATGCAGTACAGACTTCCAAGCGAGGTCCCTCGTAAATATCGCTGTCCGAGGCGCTTGTAATGGTTGTGCCACCTTCTTGCCGGGCAGGTATACCTCATTTTGGTCAAGATCGTCGGCACTGGGCCTAACATGGATGTCTTTCCGGGCGCGTCTCGAGGAAATCGTAAACACTGACGACGCCTGCCAAATCCACAAGCGAAGATGCTGCCAGGAACACGGGTTCATCAACTTCCCATCGGATCGTTGACGGTTCATCGGGGCTGATGCGCGGACCCGATGGTGGCGGATTGGCTTTCCGCTTGGGGTTCCTGAAGGCAGGGCGGAGGCGCAGAAGAATGAAGTGACGCGCATATCAGGCGAGCCCTGCCGTCGTCCTAACACGTCCAATACACGACGCCCAACTCTAATCGGACATTTCGTCCCCTGATTCCCACCAGTCTCGATTCGAGTTAAGTTCTCACGCCGCCAGTCTAGTGTCGGGAACCTTTCAGCCACCGGAGCTAGCCGTGTTGACACCACGTGCTGAGTGTGCAGCGTGCAAGATCTATGCGCATTTGGTGCTATCGCGATTCACGGCTCGTACATTTTGCCAGGCAATTAGCAGACGACTTCCGCATACGAAAGTGCCGGGAAGGGCCGACATGTATAGAGGCATGTACCCTAGCCTCTATTTTATTTTTTCTATATTTTTTTCTTTTTTTTTTTCCTTTTCCCTTCCCCTCGAAGAAAGCGACAAGAGGGGTAGGGGACTAAGCATTCTCAATCGAGATGAGTGGCTTTCCGTTTCCCTGGGCAGGCGTTTTAGCCAGTAAAAGCCTGGTCCCTGGCCCCTGGGCTCTTACCTCCCTTGCGTTTGGACAAGGCGGGGGTTGCTTTCCCCAGCGATTCCTTGGGCCGGTGGAGCATCTTCCATCTCCCGCCCCACCGAATGGGAGGTTTGCTTATCTCAGTAGGTGACTTAGCGTTCTGCATCGTTCGCTCCCTCATCGTCCAAAACTCCCGTTCTTTCCGCTTGATTTCGTTTCCTGCCGTCATTTGTGCGCTTCATGTTTACGCAGTCCATGGCATAGTGAGTAACCTTCTCTCAAATGTCGCGATTCCTGCAGGGCTAGGGTCAGTCCCAAGTTCAATTGGGAAACCGAGACGAGCGTGGGCCTGCTTGATCCCGCAGCCCGGTCCAGTCCTTCGCTGCACCCGCCGATCTTTTTCTGCGTGAGCACCCACCCCCAGGAAGGGGAGGCAAAGGGCAACAACTCTCCCCATCTGAAAAAAAAAGTTCCGTAGAGCGTCCCCCGGCTGGTATTTTCCGCCGTTGCATTCCTCGTCCCACGGGAAGCCGCACCCGCATGCCGTCGTCTCTCTCCATCTCGGGCACGCGCTTGTAGGCCACCCACACCTCCCTCCACTTTCCCGTCTTTCCCGCCCTTCTGTACGCCCATTGCTGCTGCGACTTTGCTCGCCGGCATGAGTGACGGAGTAACACCTGGCGATCGAACTGCCTAGCCCCAGCTACCTTACCCGCTTCATTACTTTCTCTCGACACCAGCGTTCCAATTGCTCGGGTTGCTCATTGACACATCACCCAGCTCATGGCACGCCGAGACGAAGTCGCCAGTGTCCTAGGACCTCTCCTCTCGTGACAGCCTATCTACCCCATCGATCGCGAGCGCCTGGTCCCAGCGCCGCGAATCAGGGCCAGGGTGCTGCAACAATGCGGTTGCCCTACCTTAGGGCCGCTGTCGTTTGTGACATCCTACTGCTGTCGTCCGTGTCGCAACTTGTTGCTGCAGCCGCCCCAGAACCGCCCAGTCCGCTCTGGATCCAACCGTCCGGCGAGTGGTACGTGCCGCATCCCTTGTGCTCGTCTCACGCTGTGTCTTCTGACGGCGCTCGCAGGTATGGCATCGACGGCACCTGGTCTAGCTTCACCTTCTACGTGGGCTCTCCCGCCCAGATAGTCTACTTGACTGTTGCCACGGCCCTATCCGAGATATGGGTTGTCTCGACCGGTGGCTGCCTTCCAAGTTAGTATTCTGTCCATCGTAGCGGCGGCCCTAGTGTTGACTGAGGGGTCACAGTTCAAATGTGTATCGACGATCGGGGCGGCGTCTTTGACTTCACAGCGTCCAAGACATGGCGACCGTTGGGGAGCTGGCAGCTAGGCGCAAACTACACGGGGATGGGTGGTAACGGCGACTACGGGCTCGAGACGCTCGCTTTCGTCAACACGATAGAGCGCCACTCAAGCGCCATTGACGGTGCGCTAGTAGCGGCCATCAACGACACTAACTACTATCAGGGGTACGTCGGCGTCGGCGTGACCCAAGGAAGGTTTGGGAATAACCTTACCAATCCATTCATCTCCCAATTGGCCGAGACGTACGGCACTATTCCCAGCCATGGCTACGGGTATACAGCGGGAGCCTATTACCGTGCGAGTAAGCTGATTCCACGCGCCCCCCCCCTTCCCCGTGTCCGATGACCTTAACCGCTAACTCATCTCCAGGCGGTAACAACAGGGGCACAATTGCATCCTTGACGTTGGGGGGCTACGATACGATGAGGTTTGTCCGGCATGACACCACCTTTTCACTTGACTCCGAGACACGGCTGCCTACTGTCCGACTACGCGGGGTCTTCGCACAAGTGTCGTCGGAGGATGAGATACCCACGAGCAACTGGACCTCGACGGCCCGCACGCTTGTGACCATGGACGATTCCATCACGGCCATCATTGACTCATCGACGCCATATCTATGGCTTCCCACCGAGGTGTGCGACCGCTTTGCCGCCGCGCTGAACCTGACGTGGAGGGAAGACTTGGGCGTCTATGTTTTCTCGGAGGGAGCTCAGTACCTCAAGTACCAGTCCGATACGTCACTATCATTTACCTTCTCGCTGTCAAGTTACCACAACGGCGACGATTTTGGAGATCCCTATAACATCCCTGGCGTTGTCAACATCACCGTCCCGGCTGCCGCCTTTGCGCAGCTCCTACGCTATCCTTTCAAGGACGTTATCAAGTGGGGGCAATCGAGCATCCCGTATTTTCCCCTGAAGCGATCCACCAGTGAAGTTAATAACAACCAGTGCATTATTGGACGAGTGTTCATGCAGGAGGCATACATCATCACCAGCTACGACAGGGCCACTTTCTCACTTCACCAGGCTCTCTTCCCTGACAACGCGGCCACCAACTACTCACTAGAAGCCATCACGAGACCACCGGACAGCCCATACCCCCGCTTTGAAGGCGAGCATACTCCACGTAATGGACTGAACCCTGGCCAGACCGCCGGCATTGCGCTTAGTGCGTTCCTTACCGGCAGCATTTTGGGCTTAATATTGTGGTTCTGCTGCAAGCGTCGCCGGAGAGCGAGAAAGGCCAAGCCCGATAGCCAGGAAGAGGAAAACAAGGATGGAACCCAAGTCGTTGAAGACGAAGAGCCGAAGAGCCCCGTCAAGCGAATGTTCACGATGATGATCAGGAGGAAAAAGTCGAGAAAACCGGTAGTGCATGAAACTCACGGAGATAGCACTCCCGCCGTCGAGGTCGGGACCGGCAACGGACATGAGTATTTTGAGATGCCGGCGCCGCCTGGGCCATTTGAACTGGACGCCCCCGATCTTGGAGATGACGACACGGATTTAGGGGTGGATAGTACCGAGGGCCTAAGTCAGTACGAGATTGACCGGCGGAAACTGGATAGGAAGCTACAGGGGCCAGTGCCGACCTACACTCCATCAACACCAACCTTGCCAACCGCCGGGCAAGAAAAATCGATGCAAGACGCAAGTCCTGTAGCCCATTACCGTCCCCCGTCAGAACCATCGCCCGCGTCATCCCCAACGTACGCCAACAGCAACTCACTCCCTAACTCGCTTCCCTCACCCATGTCCCCACACGGTGAATGGACGAACCGGATGTTCGACCTTCCGTCGCCGATGACAGTCGCTCCGCCGTCTCATTTCCCTCTAGGCACTCGGACCGGATCCGACCCCAGCTCTAGCTACTCTCCAGTCTCACCCCAGTCAATCCACTCTCGGCAGACATTTGCTGCATCATCCGTCACCCGCTTAGACTCGAACAATCCTTCTCCCACTTCTCCAACGGGGTCCATGCAGCTGCCTATTCCGACATTCCAGCGGACGCCCATCGACCCTTCCCGAGTGATATGCCTTGGCCCGTTGCCAGAGAACGTCCAGCTTCCCAATCAACCGTCAGCTCAGCGGATATTAGCCCGTGGTAGCCAATTGGCGGAAGCGGGGCCATCTCATCCTTACTCCCCAGAATCTCCGCTTCCCGAACCCCTTGGGCATTACCGCTCCCATACTCAGGGCTCGAGCGACACGCTAGGGAGCAACTTTACCGTGGAAGAAGAGAACCGGCTCAGGACGGGCGAGATGACGCGGCAGCAAAGCGCACTGAGGCAGGAGCAACAGCACGAACAGGGCGAGGGGAATAGCATGCCCCATAGTCCTTGCAGCATGGAGCGCATCGAGGGCGGCTCGGAACTCGTACATGTGCCGCAAGTTGCCGAGAGGCGGTACAGCTGGGAGCAGGACCGCAGTTGATGGCCCCCTAACTGACAATCATCACAACCGTGCGCCAAACGTCGAAACCGTTCTGAACTGCTTTCCTTTTTATTCTTATCTTTTCTATGTCTTGTGTTACCAAATCGTATATATATCGATGTTGCGTGGCGTTTCTTTGAGTTCTTTGGATCCCGGGTCGATATACCAATTCTTCTACTTTCGTTACTTTTTGGATAAAGTGGGGTTGAATTGGAGCGCGGCGTTTGGGATTGGATTTGGCGTTGAATCGATCGGACTTGGTTGTCCGCGGCGTAAGGAGGCAAACGGGGGAGGGGGGGGTGGTTGGGGGGTTGGTTGTCTTCGATTGAGGATGTCTGGACTGACCATGTGTACTGACCATGGACGGAGGGTTCAAGCGGACGACTAGCCGCGCCGGGAGGCATCATGTGTGCTCTGCCTTCATCGCTGAAGCTTACTGGAAGAAAGGGAAAACGGCTTCACTGAACCCAGAGCGCTCGACCTATGCCGTTGGGAGATGTAGATCTACCTTGGCTAAATCACACAACGTTGGGCGAATTGGTTTGATTAGGCACACCGCGATTGCCGTGAAGTTGACCGAATGGAGCTACAAAACTTGGAAGACACGCAAACTGGTCTCATCGTCTCACCTCACCGTACAAGAGATAGGCATTTGAAGCGTTGATAATATGCAACGCTCAACAGGATCCCCCTGAATGCCATGTCTCAGTAAAACGCTCAACATCATTTTGCTTAACTACCACCCTCTAATGTTATGTATTGTATGTAGCCTGAACGGCAGCTGTTTATCCACGGGTCGAACACCAGAAAGCAGAAAACACTCAACCTCCTATCGCGCCGCGGACAGACAGACAAGTGCAGAATAGAAAGCGGGAGAAGAAACGGGAGGCCGGTGACGCGGCTAGGATTCTCGAAGGGCTAGGCAGCCGTGGGCCATTCGTTTAGCTCCCGAGACTCCCGCCACGCGTGCGTAACCCTTTACGTCCAAATCTCTGCTTATTCTTTTCACCACGTCTCCTGCCAGAGCGTCAAATTTCCCGGATCACTAAACCACCTCTCGGCCGCGTCTTTGCTCTTCACCACGCCACTGATAACCAGCGCATCTAGGAACGCGTTGCGCACCGAGATGGGCATGCGACCGGCGTTGCCGCAGATGCATACAATAGGGTTACGCACCATCAAGGCGCCGACTTCGGCCGCGTGCTTGCGGATCAGGTGCTGCACGTAATTCTTGCTCACGTCGTACTCGACTGGGCTCAGGATGTCCGCGCCCTTGCTAACGGCGGCGCCAGTCGTCAGGGGTTCCGGGCCGGGGACGTCACGGTCCCGGGAGAAGGCGGGATAGACCCTAACGTTTGGGAGCTGCTCCCACTCCTGCCAGAAGTAAAAATCGGCAGCTCTGTTCCGGCACCCAAAGAAGAGGAGCGTGTCGCCGGGTCTCTCGTAGCCGCCGCGCTCTTGGATAATACCCCTGATCGGAGCGATGCCGGTGCCTGTGGCGACCGCGATCATGGGGCGAGCCGCTGCTATGTGGTCCTCGACCAGCCGAGGTCCCGAGGAGGGCTTTAAACCAACGTGCATGAAGCTACCGGCAGGGAGGTGCTTGATATAGCGAGAACAGAGCCCCTGGCGGGGCTTGCGGATGATTGTCTTGTACTCGACCAGAGCGGCGAGGATTTCGATCGTGAGCGTGCCTTCTGCATCACCGAAAACGTTTTCTCCGCCGTTACATACGCTGAAGTCGCGGCCTCGCATCACTGGGAAGAGCCCGATGATCATCTCGACGGGTATCTTCACGCCCTGGAAATCGCGCAGCAACTCAAGCGTAGTCCGGCGCGGCCGGCACGTATAATCGTAGAACTCTTGCTCGTTACCGGGTGCGGTGAGTTCTTGGAGCCTCTCCTTCTCCCTCTCATCCTCGGTAAAAGACATCAGTGCCTTAATGAAGTAGCGCTTGGGAACCGCGGTAATGTCCAAGTTATGCGTCAAGAGATCCCGCAGAGTTGTGCGGCCATTCTCGAAATACAATCCTCGAGGAGCCTCGTCGAGCTGGATGGGTGTGTCTACAGCGGCGCCCCAGCCCATGAGAGAGATCAACTCCTGCACATCCTCAGGGAAGTTTTTGGGGTAGATAGTGAGAGTCAGGTTACCAGAAGACCTGGGTGTTGCACGGGCTTCCTGAAGCGAATGATCGACAACGAAGGTCAGATGGCGAACGTCTTGCCAATGGTCGACGGGGGTGACCCTGGTATTTGACAGCAACCTGGCGCCGAAGGTACTAGGTATCGGAATCGCATCGGGGGGTGGAAGGTGGGGTGCTGGAGAAGTCGATCGCTTGAGGGAGTACTTCTCCGGGTGGTCTCTGGGGATGTTGTCCTTGTCCAAGGAATTAACTGACTTATCATCCTCACGCTCCCAACGCGCATCTAGCTGAGCGGAAATCGCGGGAAACTTGAGATCACGCCGGGGTGAGTTCCCCTGGACCTGTTCGGCGGCGGGTGTGGGATGGTCGATATGGGAGCGAACCGCACCCTTGGTTCTGGAAGCGAGGAATCCGCGGTCGTCTTCGGTTAGCGGCGAATCCGCGCTGCCACCGCATAACAGTGCCCTGATGTCCATGGTCGATAGTAGCCGGAGGGGATATTTTGCTGGGAGCGGAACGTCGTCTGGGATGGGGATAACAGACTCTGGGAGCGGATAGTTTGCTAGCAATGTAGCTTTGAGCTCTTCATACCAAGGAAGATAGATGCTATCGATGCTGAGGGGAACGAGAAGGCTGTCAGGATATATTTTGGCAAGATGGGGGGGAAGAGAGAATGATCACCCACCCGTTGTCATGTCGCTCGTCGCCTTCCCCGGCCTTGAAGAACTCTGATGCCCCAAGCTGCAAGAGTCTCGCCCGTAACTTCCTAGCCGCCCAGTTGAATCTAGATGCATTAGCCAAGTTTCCTAGTAGTTCGCAGATCCGTGACCAAGGCCGTTAGGAGGCACCTACTTTAGGTATGAGCTATCGCCTAGCCCAAAGATTGCGAACCGCAACGATCCGAGGCAGTTGGTATTGTTGAGTTTCTCACGCCTGAGATTTTTCCAGAACTTGCATGTGTTCTTTGGCATGTCGCCCTGGCCGGTTGTTGATGTGACAAAGACCACTAGCGATGATTGTAAAACATCGGCCTGCCCACAGCGCTGTTAATCTACGAAGACCGTTTTGACGGCTCGGAGAAAAACAACCCACCAATTTGAAGTTGTCCATCTCGTCCACGGTCGTCTTGAAGTGCAACCTCTCGGCCATTTGGCCCAATTCTACTGCGATCTCCTCGGCATTCCCCGTCTCAGTCCCATAGAGTACCGCCATGCTTCTGCCTTCAATCACGGCCGGTCGAGCGGCCCGACGAGATGCGCCTGGCTCGCCCATTTTGTAATGTCAGGGGTTGATGACTGGTAGTATCTTATCCAAGCCTATGATTCCTCAGCCTTGGTATATCCTACCGTGCTCATGAAGGATTCTGTGAAAGTTCTGGCCGGTTCACACCAGGAGGGTTACGGTGAGCCTATCTTCTAGACAACCCATCAAGATCTCAATAGACGGGTAGGCCCCAGGCAGAGTATGGATACCCCTGGGTTGTTTTGACTCGGGGTTTGCAGTGGCAAGGCGAAAGGAATCTGGGTGCCTTCCAAGACAAAGCTCAGTAGAAAACCCACGGGACGCCCGCCTGGTGCGTCTCAGTATCAGGGAAAAATTGCTGAGCGCCGTGTTGAAATGAGACGATGGTCGGGCGCTGTTGTGGCTTTTCCCATCCTTTATCGGATTGCGTGGAGGGCATCGGCCCCGAAACCGGCCGTTTCGGCCGCTGGATTAGTCAACCGGTCGGAGACGCCAGCAGCGTGCCGGAGATATCAACACCGTCCGCGGCCCTCGATTTGGCTGAAGACCGACGATAATGATAGAAACATTCTTCATCAAAGCCCTCCACCTCTGCAGCGCGTTTTGTGCCTACCTGAATGTACGATACAGCTGTACATTCCCAACTTGGATGCTCAGGACATCAAACTGCTTTGCTCTGCCCGGCAGCCCTGACACTGTGACCTCGAAGGTACTCACCTTGTCATCTTTTACACGGTCCCACATCCGCGATGTGCGCAGTGTGATGTTGCCTCAAATCTTTGTTTGGGCAAATGCCACCGAGATGAGTCCTACATCGCTCTTGCTGG
Organism: Madurella mycetomatis; assembly: GCA_022530565.1. Taxonomy (NCBI): domain Eukaryota; kingdom Fungi; phylum Ascomycota; class Sordariomycetes; order Sordariales; genus Madurella; species Madurella mycetomatis. The sequence continues at coordinate 2,857,254 of JAJTVB010000003.1, read as the reverse complement.
GAACTGGCATTGCATGAACGGACCCAGGCAGGAGATTGGGCGTGTAAAAATTTCCCCTGCATGCAATTTCATGGGAGCCAAGATCCGGCCCCTTTTCCCTCCAACAATTGCAATGCCGCATGCCGCATGCAGCATTGACATATCAGCTGAAGGCGAAGACACACCTGCGAGTGTCGTGCTGTCTTGTACCCTTGGGTTGTATGGAAGCGTCTGGAAGTTGCCCGCTTTTGAAGCCCCCACAGGTGGACCTTTCAACGTCGTGACTGCCCTATAACTTTTGGCGGTCACACAGTCCTACCGCCTATCATCCGCTCCGTCTTTGCACAGCCAGAAACACTGGCCAGACTCGAGATGGATGACCTTCCTTCGTCGACGGCAGTGTGCCTGCGACCAGCTTGCCGACTCCTGAAGATTTGCAATTCAAAAAGCTCCGAGCGGGTCCCGCCGTCCAAGCTCCTGGGTCCATAACTCAGACAAGGGTGCGCTTCCGAGCTTCCATCGTTAGTCGCCACTGACCCCAGATTGAGATGGTGCATTTCCACGATGTCTTGTGGACGCAAGCTTTGCTGGCTCGTTTTCACGGACCTTGCATCTTGCCCTGCATAGCCACCTGGCGGACACGATGGAGGTGCCTTCCTTATAATAGCCTAGTCTTGTGAGAAATCTGTTACAACTTCCACAGTGAAGTTGGTCAAGGATCCAGGCTCGCCAGGCTAGCCCAAAGTGGCCCTCCTGAGCCTGCCTGGGGCAAAACCCACCCAGACAAACAAGGATCTTGGCGGTCGTACAGTGTCCCCGTTTACAAATCAACGATAACATCGTCACGATAGCGCAAACCACATTGGTAGATTCATGTGTAAATGTGGAACAATTAGGTAGCCATTTTGCTGGTTGAACCACGGGGCCGACCTCCAGTCAGGCCCACAGCGGCTGGCCGGGTGAGTCAACAATGTAGGACAGTCCGTGATCTCTGCAAGCGTTGGTATTGTATTGACCGTCCTATGGAGTCCCAATAATCACGGGCCCTTCCAATGCATGCCGTTTCTTCCTACACAATTGTATTCGATCTCCTCGATACAGAGTTGCATGTCACAATGCGGTTACGCGCAATAGAGACCATATCTACACAATACAATCTACAAACGCATCAAAATGCCTTCCTATTCCGGCACTTACAGCCAGCGCACCAGCACCTTGATCAACCCATAGGGCCACGAGTACAGATCAGCCTATCCTAGATAAGCAAGTGCTCTCTTAAATCTTACAACCCCAGCAATTCAAAGCCTTCCACTGTTCTCTCGCAGGTAAGGTGTTAACTCAGGTAGGTAGCTTGCGTGGCAAGATCGGTCCGCGAATCAACATCAGGGTGCCCCGAATCAGCCAAAACCCGGCCGTTCAAGCCGTTACCCATTTACCAACAGCTACAAGGCGGCGCACGGCAACCCATCTTCACATTCTTGTTCCGTGCAGGAGGTAAGCACCGAAAATACCAACCAGCTTGCTGGGTCACCCTCGAAAGGCCGAATTAATGGCAAACTCGCAGCTTCCACCGCAGAGCACGGACGGCCATTTGGCGCACACCCTTGCACTCCCCTCCCCTCCCCCCCCCTTGTTCCAAGGCCCGGTACGTACCCTGACTTCCGCCACCCCTTCCCTCTCGCTTAATTCCGAATGCCTGGCGAAAAAAAAAATATTTGAATTTTGGCCGCGCCGCCTGGCCTTTCCCTTTCTTCCTCTCCACGTCAACCATCAAGGATCGATCAGAAGCCCGTTCAACTTCGTCAATCTTCCCCCCTCAAGTCCCGCAGGGCACGTAGCTACCCTTCTAACTCCCCCTCAGACCCAGAGTTCAATCAAGACTTGTCCGTCAGCGTCGGCATCTCGCTTTTCTCGGCGCCTACTCATCCCGTTGCACGACGAGTCAACAAGCCTCACGTCACCCGTCACATCAACTTGTGGACCGACTCCATCAACCAAGTTACCAACTCGACATATCTATCAGTCACCATGTCTACCGTCGTGGAGAAAGTTGCTGACGCCACCACTGCTGCTGTCAATGACGTTACCAACGCTCTGGCCAATACCTCTATCACTGGCAAGGCCGCCGACGACAAGTCGGCTAACGATGCTGTCCTTGCCAGCGCTGCCGAAGGTCGCCGCCTGTACATCGGAAACCTGGCTTATGCGACAACGGAGGGGGAGTTGAAAGACTTCTTCAAGGGTTACCTTGTGTGAGTGGACATTTCCTTTGCCCTTCCGCCCTTTTGTCCAGTCGCCTCGCGGTGCCTTGACCGCCGATTCATGCCCTGGCAGCTCTTGTCCAATTCGTCACACGTGTTGCGCAATCGCCCACGCGCACACCGCGCGATTGCTTCCATTTGCGCCACACGCAACACCACAGGACTATAGCTGTTTAGGCGTCGTCGCCGTGTCCATGTCACCCGACCCTCTGGCAGACTGGCTGGGCACATGTAATTGGGATGCTTGTATGGACAGTTGCTAATGATTCGTACCGTGGTGCAGTGAGTCTGTTTCCATCCCGAAGAACCCTCGCACCGACCGCCCGGTCGGCTATGCCTTCGTCGACCTCTCGACACCTACCGAGGCGGATCGTGCCATCGCCGAGCTGTCTGGCAAGGAGATCCTTGAGCGCAAGGTCTCTGTTCAGCTCGCTCGTAAGCCCGAGTCTAACGAGAAGGCCGAGGGTGCCAATGCCGAGGGTGGCGGTGGTGAGGGTACCCGCCGCCGCCAGTCTACTCGCGGCCGCGGTCGCACGGGCCGTGGCCGTGGCGGACGTGCTCGTGGTGGTCGTGGCAGCGGTGTAAGTTTCGCAGGTTGCTCGATGCATGTCGGAAGACAGCTGACTTTGCTTCACAGGATGAGAAGAAGGAGGATGAGGGTGCTGCTTCGGCTGAGAGCACCGCCGGAGCTGCTGATGCTCCTGCCCCGACCGAGGCCCTGAAGGACGTCACCAACGAGGCTACGGCCGAGAAGGAGAAGGCCGGAAAGCCCCAAGCCCGTCCTCGCGAGCGCCGGGAGCGTGGCCCTCCGGCCGACGGCATTCCGTCCAAGACCAAGGTCATGGTCGCCAACCTCCCGTATGACCTGACCGAGGAGAAGGTTCGTCGTGCTACACTGTGCCCCTATTACAACTTGTCTATTGATTGCTAACCGCCCACTAGCTCAAGGAACTGTTCAACGACTATCAGCCTTTGTCTGCCAAGATCGCCCTGCGGCCCATTCCCCGCTTCATGATCAAGAAGCTCCAGGCACGCGGTGAGGCTCGCAAGGGACGTGGCTTCGGCTTCGTCACTCTGGCCTCGGAGGAGCTGCAGCAGAAGGCAGTCGCCGAGATGAACGGCAAGGAAATCGAGGGTCGCGAGATCGCCGTCAAGGTCGCCATCGACAGCCCCGACAAGACAGATGAGGAGATTCACGCCGCCGAGGCCGAGCAAGCGGCCACGAACGGGGCCGAGGAGGCTGAGGCTGCTCCTGCTGCGGCTGCTGCTTAGATGACGCTCGACTCGTGACGAGCATGCGGCATACGTCAATGGAGATACGAAAGCACACGCGATTCTATTCGGCTATTTCACCGTTCGTATGTATTACTCTTGGGCGCGTGCATCTCTTTAACGACCGGAAATGGATGGATGATATTTTTTTTTTTTTGACAATGGCTAGACGGAATGAGGAAAGCGAGATTGAGCGGCGGGATAAGTTCTCCTGGCGTCCTGGATTTTTGCACGGGCTTCAAAAGGCTCAACGCGGGTAGAGTTCAGGGACGCATTATCCATTATCTTGCGGCTTTCTCCAAAAAAATATCCACTAATATCCTCATGAGCTACCTTTTCCCTTCCTTGTACTGTGGAGTTGATGGCGGCCTTTTTCCTTCTCTCTCGCATCTTCAGGCGTGTACAGTAGTCGTCGCCAGAGAGGGGTGTGGGAAATAGGAAAAGTTTTGATCTTAGTACATGACTGTCATATATGTACCCGAAAGTGTTGTTGAGGACTAAGCGTGATGTGCCTATGCTGTTTATGTGTGTTAGCTCAACCAACCACAAGTACGGTAGCTACTGCTGGACGGCAACCTGCTCTTTGGCGGTGGTAGGTTGCAGATGTTCCTGCAGGGGTGAGACCAATGCGTTCAGATCCCAGACTGCATGGAACCCCCCGCCCGACACGCGGACCCGCAGACCTCCAACCCTGAGCTTCGATGTGGACTTCTTGAGTTCGTTCTAGCAGCACTTTGGCGCAAACATTCCCAGGCGAAGATTCGAGTCGGCGAGAAGGGCTGCCATTATAAGTCGCCAAGGCCAAACCTGTCCAAGGGCCACCAGGGCTGACTACCTAACATTTTCACGTTTCAAAGCCTTTGGAACCAACCGCAAACGCCACGCGACCTCTTTCGCCAAAGCCCAACGCACCCCGTCCCCTTGACCTGCGCCGAGACAAGCGACAAATCGTTCAAAACCCGTAGCCTGCAATGGCTTCCAAGGCCATGTGGGAGGTTGATCCCGAGACAAGATCCAAGGTACGTTTTGTTTTCGGAATTTCTGCCAGGCCCGAGTACAATGCCTGCTCAATGACGCCGGGTTCACTCCCCGACACGCCGCTCCATCCGTTCCCGTCCGTCTCCCTATCCATCTGGCGCGGAAGGAAAGAGGGAGCGGCGCAAGCCTGACTGATAGCTAATGCATTGCCTCGACTCTCCCTCCAGCTTGTCGCGATCCAACAAGAGTCCAAAAACAACATATGCTGCGACTGCGGCGCGCCGTCGCCGCAATGGGCCTCCCCCAAGTTCGGCATCTTCATCTGCCTGTCGTGCGCGGGCGTCCACAGGGGCTTGGGCGTGCACATCTCGTTTGTGCGGTCCATCTCGATGGACGCGTTCAAGGCGGCCGAGATTGAGCGTATGCGCTTGGGCGGCAACGAGAACTGGCGGCGATTCTTCGAGGAGCATCCGGATACCAAGATGAGGGGGCTGACATGGGACGATGCGACGATCGCGGAGCGCTATGGGGGGGAGGTGGGTGAAGAGTGGAAGGAGAGGCTGGGCGCCAAGGTCGACGGAAGGGAGTACGTGCCTGGGGAGAAGAGGGAGCCCACCAAGAGCTCTGCGAGTCCGGCGTCAAGCGGTGCTGGCACTGGCGGCGCTGCGCCGTCAACGGCACCGACGCGCAGCGGTCCACGCGCAAATACCCCCCTCAGCGGCAGCGCCACGGGCAGTAGGACGGCTAGTCCTGGCCCCGGCAAGATCAAGGTGGATGTGGACTATTTTGCGAAGCTAGGCGAGCGGAACGCGCAGAGGCCGGATGACTTGCCGCCGAGTCAGGGAGGCAAGTACAGCGGGTTCGGAAGCTCGGCGCCGCGGCCGCAGAGGGAAGACCAAGCCGGCATCCCAGGGCTGGATGATCTACAGAAGGACCCCGTGGCGGCGATAAGTAAAGGGTTTGGGTGGTTCACGTCGACGGTGACTAAGACAGCGAAGACGGTGAACGAGGGGTTCATCCAGCCGACGGCGAAGCAGGTATGTCTCTTCCTTGCTTGGCTTGCCGCGAAGTCATGATACTGATATGAGGGACCAAAAGATATCCGACTCTGATTTTGCAGCTCAGGCCCGCAACGCAGCAGCACAGGCGGCGCGGTCGGCCCAGGCCGGCGCCAAGTCTGCGCAGGAAGGGTTCAACCGCTTTGTTGAAGGGCCTTCTGCCAGCGGCTATAAGCCGGTGAACAATTTTGACGAGAGCAAGCGGGCGTTCTGGGACGACTTCGCGGCTGCCGCGGACCAGAGGAAGACGTCAGGGAGTTCAATAGGCACGTCGGCGATGGGTAAGGGCGGGAACAGGCAGGCTTCTTCGCAGGCGCCGCCGCCGAATAATTCCAAGGAGGAGTGGGATGATTGGTGAGGCGGCCATGGTCACTTTTGCAGGGAGGCAGATTTCATCCTGAGTAGGGCGGGGAAAGGTAAGGCTGGGGAGGGGCGGAGAAGCAGTCACTCATATAGAATTATTGAGCGGTCCATCCCCTTTGTTTGAGATATCTCAAGAGCACTGGCAGAACTTAAAGAATACATCTGTTGCCCATCGGCGTCCGCCGTATTGGCAACCCTCTGAGGTTGGGATGAGCGATCGGGCAAGGGACATCTGTTCCGGGTTAGGGATAGATATGAGGTATTGACCCGTCGCTTGGCCGAGGTTGGCGCCGGCACTAGCCGGGTGGTGGCCAAGACCGTGAATCCCAGATGTGAACTTGCGAAATACACCTCTCTTCTCTGCATGTTCCGCCATTGAGCTACAGAGCCTCGCCATGTCAGCCCTACGGATATTGGTCCCCGTGAAGCGGGTGATTGACTATGCGGTAAGTATGCGCGGCCGAGATTAGACGGCTATCCGATGCTCAATCTGCCACCCGCACCGCACCCTCGATCCCATGTGAAGTCGACTTTTGCTAACCACCCTCTTCCCCGCGAGCGCAGGTCAAGCCGCGCGTTAACAAGGCACAGACCGGCGTCGAGACTGCCGGCGTCAAACACAGCATGAACCCCTTCGACGAGCTCTCGGTCGAGGAGAGCGTGCGAATCCGTGAGAAGAAGAGGGCCCCCGGGGGTGTCGAGGACATTTGCGTCTTCAGCGCCGGCCCCACCAAGGCGCAGGACGTGCTGCGCACTGCTATGGCCATGGGCGCCGACCGCGGCATCCACGTCGAGGTGAAGGAGGGCGACGACCTGGAGCCGCTGAGCGTCGCTAAGCTGCTCAAGGCGGCCGCTGAACAGCAGAAGAGCAACCTCGTCATCCTGGGCAAGCAGAGCATTGACGACGACGCCAACCAGACGGGCCAAATGCTGGCGGGTTTGCTGGGGTGGCCGCAGGCGACGCAGGCGAGCAAGGTCGAGTTCGGCGAGGGTGACTCGGTCAGCGTCACGCGGGAAGTGGACGGCGGCGTCGAGACGGTACGTGCTAAGCTGCCCATGGTCATCACGACCGACTTGCGCCTCAACGAGCCGCGGTACGCAAGCCTGCCGAATATCATGAAGGCCAAGAAGAAGCCGCTTGAGAAGAAGACGCTGGCCGACTTTGGGATCACGGCGGAGAAGAGGCTCAAGGTCCTCAAGGTTACCGGTCAGTTTGCGCGCCCACGTGCGGTCCCGCCTTATCCGTCCCGGCTAACTCGCTATGTAGAACCCCCTCCGCGGCAAGGCGGCGGCAAGGTTGAAGACGTTGATGGTCTCATTTCCAAGCTTAAGGAACTTGGCGCTCTCTAAAGGGCTGTGTACAACCCATCGGAGTATGCTAGTAATAGAATATTCGGAAGCCTGCGCTACAGTCCAGCTCGCACACCATGGTTTCCATGGGAGTCCGCAGTCCATACTTGCCCATCCGTGCGCAATTGCTCGTCCCTAACGCATGAGTCTTGAGTTACAGATTCGCAATACGGACTACTTCCGTAGCGTTTGTCATGGTGTAGGTTGGGAATAGAGCAATCGTGGACGTCACCCCCATCGCCCATCGCGGCCCAAGCCGTTCCTCGAGTTCTAGACAGATGGCTGCATTGCGATATCCGTCTAGAACTGTCAAGGGGCTTCTTGCGATAGCTCGAAGCTTGTTCCGTTTCAATCAACGGATGTCCCGTGGTCGGCACTTGGCCGCACGCGTGGTGCTCGGTCTAGTTTGCTAGGCGTCCGAAACCGCAGCGGGATACGGCCAGATCCAGAAAAGCTTCGGCGGGCTGCACTTTCAACCCCCGTTTATCGGCTCCATGCCCCAAGGTTCCTGGACCAATGACGCCCTTGCCAATTGGGAGGGCGAAAAATTTCGGTGGAGCCAAACGAACCCAGCAGCAAAGAAGGCTCTTTTTCTGTCGTTCCCGCTTCTTTTCGTCCCTTTCTCTTCCTCGAATTCGATTTCACCACGACAGCCCAATTGAGTGGAAAGCCCCATCGCATTGGAACACGCTTCTTCCTCGCAGATTCTGCGATAACCCTCACAAACGGCCCTCGAATTGGTCTTTCACAAACCGCGCTGATGAAAGGTCGCTTCTCTATCTTCACTTCTCAGGTGCGTTTTGACTGAGTTGGGATCATGCTTCCGACCCTACCATTCCTTCTCATCGGGTCTCGATGCCCCTTACCCGCCTCCTGTAGGCGAGTCCGGATGGGGGTGTTGCAAACTCCATGACAGGTGTTTCGGCTCCATCTTGCTCTAAGATCAAATTCTGGACTGCGGAGTTGTTGCTAATACGTTTGTGTGCTAGGATTATCTCTCAGGTCCGCCCAATCCCCAGGATGTCTTGACTCACCGCTTCGTACTGACGAGAATTTTAGACCATCTGTGGAGAGCCCTAGTCGCTTAAGAAGCCCCCACGCTGCACAAGAGCCTTATCCATCTTTAACCTTCTACCTTTGCCGTCGAGATGTTCGCTCACTTGGCCGCCCGCCTCCCTAATGCCCTTGGCCATGCCGGCCCCAGAGTCCCCGCCCGCCTCGCGAACCAGACTCGTCTGCTTAGCAGGCTCGCGGTGGACGGAAGCAAGGGTAGAGCGATGCCTGCCAAAAACACGAGGGCCACCGCTGCTGCATCCGGTGTCGACGCTACCTTTACCATCAGAGTATGTCTCCACCTGATTTAGTAGCGCCGTTCGCCGCCCTAACCGCCGTTCGCACAGGATGGCCCCGTGTTCCAGGGCAAGGCGTTTGGCGCCAACTCCAACATCTCCGGCGAGGCCGTCTTTACGACGTCGCTCGTGGGATATCCCGAGTCTATGACGGATCCCTCGTACCGCGGCCAGATCCTCGTCTTCACCCAGCCACTTATTGGCAATTACGGTGTGCCCTCGAACCAGCGCGACGAGTACAACCTTCTCAAGTACTTCGAGTCCCCCCACATTCAGTGTGCCGGTGTTGTTGTCGCCGACGTGGCTGAGAAATACAGCCATTGGACTGCTGTTGAGAGCTTGGGCGAGTGGTGCGCCAGGGAGGGTGTCCCGGCCATTTCTGGCGTCGATACTCGCGCTATTGTCACGTACCTGCGTGAGCAGGGTTCTTCCCTCGCCAGAATCTCCATCGGAGATGAGTACGATGCCGACGAAGATGAGGGCTTCATCGACCCCGGCCAGATCAACCTGGTCAAGCGTGTGAGCACGAAGGCGCCGTTCGTCGTTGCGAACCCCAACGCCACATTCCACGTTGCTCTGATTGACTGCGGTGTAAAGGAGAATATCCTGCGTAGTCTGGTCAGCCGCGGGGCGTCGGTCACCGTGTTCCCGTACAATTATCCGATCCACAAGGTTGCCGACAACTTTGACGGCGTCTTCATCTCCAACGGCCCCGGTGATCCGACTCACTGCCAGGAGACCGTCTACAACTTGGCCCGCTTGATGGAGACTTCATCGGTCCCTATCATGGGTATCTGCCTCGGCCACCAGCTTCTAGCGCTGGCTGTTGGTGCCCAGACCATTAAGCTCAAATACGGCAACCGCGCCCACAACATTCCAGCTCTTGATCTGACCACTGGCCAGTGCCACATCACCAGCCAGAACCACGGCTACGCCGTTGATGCCAGCACTCTGCCGAGCGACTTCAAGGAGTACTTCGTGAACCTCAACGACGGCAGCAACGAGGGAATGATGCACAAGACGAGGCCTATCTTCTCCACTCAATTCCACCCCGAGGCAAAGGGCGGCCCGATGGACAGCGCGTACCTGTTCGACAAGTACCTGCAGAACGTCAAGTTGTTCAAGGACAATGCTAAAGTGTACCGGGACAACAGGCCGTCGCAGCTGATGATCGATATCCTCAGCAAGGAGCGGGTGGGCGTCGAGCCTTCGCCCCTGGCGAATGCTGCCTAAAGGTCTCTTTTATTCCTATCCTTTGACACATGGGTCGGTTTTGGGTTTCCAGGTTTCAAGGGTTAATTTCGGTGCAATGGTATCAATCAAAATTCGGGGTATCTGTTCTTTGGCGGGAAGTATGATCGGCGAGCGGTCTCGGGTCGTCTTACTGGCAGTTTGCTTGGACGGACCGGAATGGTCTGAGGATAGTGCAGACGGGCCCTAAAATGCCGTGCTCTTATATCCATATTTTGCTGCTGCGCCCCTTTCCGCGGTTATGTCAGTTTGTGTGTGCAGCCTCTTTCCACTTCCCTGCTGCCATGGAATGAATCAATGATATGATTGGGGTATCTACTCCGCACATTAACTTTCCGCCACAGAGGTTGTACTATACAACAACGTTTGATAACTTTCGTCAGGGCACAGCCAGTCTTTTACGCCGTCCCTGCCTGGTTGTGGTTATCTCCTTCCATATCAATCTCCTTAGGAGCTTGCGTCGTCCAGCCCGTCCTCGTCTCTCTAAACGCTCACCAACAGTTTTCGAAAGCCCTGTCATCTCCGTTTTGGATATGTCAACACAGTTTTACAATCACGGAAAATTCTACGCTGCTGCTGTCCAGGCAGAAGTAGCTTTTGGGGTGGAACCAGAGAAGAGCTTCCTGGCTACGCTTATATTCATTCAGCCATGAGCGCTGTTTTAACGGCCATTGAACGTTGTGGACCCCGTACGCGCCAAGGAGAGCTCCCAGTAGGCTGGGCCTAAGTGGCGTGGAAGGGACTGACGACTCTAGTACCGATCCCGTCTCCAGCCGCCGCCACCACCGCCGCCGCCGCCACGTCTAGGGCCGCGTGGACCGCCGTAGGTCGGCAGAGGCTGACCATCAAAGCGAGAGCGGGGCACGCCGTTTCTATCATGGTTCCTTTCCCGGCGGCTGCGATCGCGCCAGTCGTCGCGGTCGTCATAGTCGTTTCGGCCGCCACGGTAGCCGCCATCTCGAGGCCGGCGCGGGGAGGGCGCGCGCGGACCGCGGTTGCGGCCGAGGCCGAGACGGCGGCGCTCGTGCTCGCGGTGCGGAGGCCGGATGCCGATGAAGACTTCCTTGCCCCGGTCGACGAAGGTGTCCCCGTTCTCGAACGTGTACCGGTTGATCTCGTCCTCGCGGCCGAGGTCCTTGTAGCGGTCCTTGGTATAGAACGAGCGCATGTTTGCGAGCCGGCGCTGAGCAAGTTCCTGTGGGACGGGCCTGTAATGCAGGGGGGGGCTTGCCTGGGTAATTATTCGGTCCCCACCGCCTGCATCGGCTGAGCGCGGCGGCTGCTGGCGGTAGTGGTTCCCCCCGCGGCCACGGGGGCCTGATGGGGCTCCTTCAACGCTCGGGGCGTAGTTGCGCGCGGGACCGGTGGGAACAGGTGGGGGCCCCAAGGCCTGTCGGGTGTTGCGGCGTATGGGTTCTGCCTCTGCATTTACTAGGTTTGCTGCTATGTTTCCGTCATCGTCAGGCTCGTACTGGACTTCCCATCGGCTAGAAGCTCCCCGTCCGCCCTCCGATTGCTCGCGGCCAGCCCACTCGACAACCTTGCCGGCGGGTATGAAGTCGACCCAGAGCTCTTTTCTATTGCGCTCGTTGGGCCACACTGCTCCGTGTAAGGCTGTCCGGACTCGTGAGGCTGCCGAGACGCTGGTGAATTGGACAAAGGCATGTGTTCGGATTGGGTCGAGGTAGTAGTTGACAAGACAATCTGGATCTAGGTCGGCGCCTGGGGCAGCAGCAAGCTCAATCAAATAATCCCGTAGAATCGGCTCCCTGAGAGGCCTCATGAAATTCTTAATGTAGAGCGCAGATGTGGCGGGGTGCTGCGACGGCGGAACATCTCTGTCGTAGTCAGTCATGGGCTCATCCATGGCTTCGCTGTCTTTCTCTTGATGGGACGACTGGGCGATGTCGGGACTCTGGCGTCGGCTGGGTAACTCAGCAGATGTGTGACTATCTTCTTGATCGGGCCGGACGTTCTCCTCGACATGGCCGTTGCTGTCGGCACGGGCTTCGGGCTGCGTCTGTGTGGCTTCTTGGCAAGTTGGCTCAGTAGAGGAGGCTATACCGACGAGATTCTCGCTGGGAGGAACTGCTGTATCGAGAGGCTGACGGTTATCTTCGCCGGATTGATCGCTAGGACGGGCTCGCTTTCTGGATGATTCGTGCTCGGAAGGTGGAGGGCTTCGTGACCGTCGCTTCCGGCTCACTGCATCCTTGACAATTTCGGAAGTGACAGTCGGCTCGGCATCGGCAACTTCATCTGGTTCATTTTCAATGACTGGATTTGGGTTGGAAAGTAGGTCCTGGGTCTTTTCGGTAGGCTCGGCGCCGACCTTGGAGGCGTCGGCTAAGTCGTGGTCGTTGACGGGGGCTGACGGCACATCTTCCACGATTGAAGCTGCCGGCGCAATCGCAGAGTTCTCCGGCGGAGGAAGACTTTTGGAAATGTCTTGCTGCTCCTCTGTTGCGGAGTTCTCAGGCTGCGTCTCGGGGGTTTCTTGGTCCGCGTCAGGTGCAGTGGGTTCTTGGGCGGTTTTCTCATTCTCGAAGGCTGCCAACCGGTCAACTAAGTCCGCCTTCTTCCCAGTTTGTGGGAGATTGCGGCGCTTCAATTCCTGGCGCAGTTCAAGCACCGTCAACCGACTAAAGTCTTCAGTCATGGTTGCTGGTGTAGGAGTTAAGCAGGAAGCGAAGTTAAGAATGCGCGTCGCGATGACATCGGAAAAGCGAAGGAGCCTCTCGAAGAGTAAAAAAGTCACCCAATGCGACTTTGTGAAGGCGCGCCAAGGATCATTAGCGTGGTGCACGGTTCACACGGCAGAAACTGGTCTTTTAGCTGTTGCCTTGCACCCTGGCTCGCCTGGCTAGCAAGCCTAGCTTTCCCCCCACCTCGAACTGTTCTTGTGTGCTAGGCTATGAACATTTACCGGAATATTCTTTTGGCAGGGTAGAGTTTGTTGTTGTTGTTTGCATACGGAAGACGTCAGGTCCAATGCTGCATTTTCAACATCGATGTATTCCCAGTAGGGCGACCAGAGATTCATGGTGTCTCAAATTCAATCTGCTTCGGAGCGCCCATGAAATTGGGCATGCCGCAGGTACGCCTGACCTGCATGGACAGCTAGCCAGCGAAGCCGATCCAAGCTTGAGTGCCACCTCAACGACACGGGATTCTCATATCTGGCGCTTGTGTGACGTTGCCTGATTCGTCAAGCCCTCCATTCCCATCTCATCTCACGGCCTAAATGGCCCAGCTATGACGGTGATGCTGTCGTGGCCGCCGGAAGCGGCCGAAAGAAAGCAAGAACGTGCAGCTAAGTGGTGCATCTCTCTTTGAGAAGGCGCCGCCCTGTTTCCGGCGCTGACCATAGTATTGTTGCCAACCCCGAATCAATGTCCCACTCAAGACGGAAGGGGAATCCGCACTGCATTTCTTTCTATTCAACTCTGCTCGTCTCACTCGTAGCCTCGTCTCGCACAATCACGAGTGTCACGGTCATAGATGTTCTTTAAAGCCCAATCTCCTCGAGTAGCGAGCCCCGGGTTTCATCACTGTGTTCGCATCATCTATCAAACCTTTACAATCTGGTATCGCCCATTGGCTTCGATTCTTCGACATTAGTGTATCGCCATGGTGTTCACAGCATCTCCACCAGCCCGACAACCAACGGTGCTGGAGGACGCCGCCATAACAAGCACCCATGCTCTGCAAAATGCAGGCGAGCCCGATGCCTCCTACGCTGATGACAGTCAAAGTGACATGTCGCTCGAGATAGCATGTTCCTTTTCTTCCCCTACTAACAACAACGACCGTGTTTCGCTCCGAGGTGGCGTTCCAAAGTACCGGCCGCGCGGTGATTCAAGGTATCGTCCGCCCAGCGCAAGGGACGAAGAAGACGAAAGCGAGGAAGAGAGCGAGGAGGGGTACATTGACTACAGATACGTCAAGGACATCCCGGAGGACGACACCTTAAGTACCAGCAGCGACTGGGACCACTACGGCAATCTCCCGATGACCATAGACGAGTACAACCGGACTGTGGCTCGGCTCGAAGGGAGCGAGGACTGGAACGCCGAACAGAAGAAGCTGCACAAGCTGATCTACATGCGCGGGCTCCATCCTATGATGCCGTCGTGGTGGAGGCTGAGCTTCAAGATGTGGGGGGTCACCCAACGGGAACTAGACGACGTCTTTACCCCCAAGCACAGCCGGAAGCGTGTGGCAATCCATGCGCACGGCAACGAACTGAACGGTAAGTAGTGATCCCCGTTGCCAGGCGGCACTCGCAAAGGTACTGACGCCGTGCTCAGCGACGAAAGCACTCGAGTCACTTTTTTATCTCTCCCAAACCGTTGCCGACTACGAAGAAATTGGCTACCAGCACAAAATCGCACGAACCATCGGCAAGGGGCTGCGGGATTACATCAACTGGTCTCTGCGCGACGCCGGCATCTACAAGGCCAAAACCCAGCCTAACATATTGGTGAAGGAATATGCTCCTGATTTCAGCAGCGACAACGATGGTGAGAGCATGGGGAGCGCGTCCACAGCTTCCTCGGTGGGTGGCGGGCAGGATTTAGACGACGAGATGACGGGCACGGTCGACATAATAGCCAAAACTGTCGCTGTCCTGACTGAGGAAGAGCAGCAGAGACGCTTCACGTGGGCGATATCCCGGGACCTTGAGAGACGGCTTCGCAATCTGGGCCAGCAGTGGCGTGAGCTCCTCCGCGGGGAAGGCGGCAGGGACTACTTGGCGCAACTCCCAACGCTATATGCCTTCGCCATCGTGCAGCACATTGTCATGCTCGCCAGCCATGACCCAAGCGTTCCGGACAACCCGGTGGTCGTGCTGGAACAGGTCCGGCTAAATGACAGAGGACAGTGGTTGTGGAATGCGTTGTCGCTCGCTATTCCTGTCAACATGGCAAGGGATGGGCTGGACCGGCTGTGGGACACGGGCTTAATTGTCCCGCTGCGGGAGCATCCTGATTCAGACCTAGATCTATAAGGCTTACAAGGCTGGCTTGGAGGCGAATCTTCTGCACAATCAAATTCATCATTGCTACATTTTAGCTTTCTCAGATTAGGCTCCTCAGCACGTCGGCAACGAGTACGCCACGGGCATAGAATTTGTGTATACACGGCGTGTACGGCGAGTATCATGTCATATCCGCAACGCCTTATGACCGGGACCATGATCCTCGATCTCTCTTGGTACCGATGTCGGTGGATTTAGCGTCTGGAAGGGCTGCATATCTCCTTACTAGGTTCCGGCACGGATATGAGTGTGCTCTAGCGCGCATTAAGAACCCTTTCCCCTCGAGTCGAGACCAATCGGACAGTTCTTTGATTATCCCAACCCCGGACCCGGCCCGTTCCTGGTGGAGCCAGAGGGGAATCAAGGAGCTGGTAGAAGGGCATTTGCGGAAAATCTAGACCAGATTCTACACCTAGGGCTGTATGGCACCATCTGCTACAGTTCAAAGAGGCTGAGCCGCAAAGCCACTCATAGCACCAAGGCGTTGCCGGCTGACAGGCTTGGAGATCTTTCTCGACCACGGTTAGATGAAATTGATAAAAAAGCTTGGCGGAACTTTGGGTGGACCCCCCCTGGCCGAATAGGAGCATCAACCGAATCGGCCGAGTGTGACAGCCCGAAAGGGCGGGGCGCAACCAGCCCACACTCTTTTATTCGGGCCGCGGGCCTACGTATAGCTTACACTCACTCTGGGGAAGGCAAGATGGGCCGTCATCGTGATCTGATAATCGGGTGTGGCTCGAAGTCGGTCGGTTCTGTAATATCTCTGCTGCGTCTGCCATGTCCGGATCGTGAGATATATACCCGGTTGCTTTGCGATATCACACGATTTTCTGACATGCAATGCCTCGGATTGCTGTTCGCCGTTCGCGGTGCTGTCAGCCCCACGGCCAAATCCGAAAGTTCTTGTGGAGATGTTTGGCCTCCCGACCGCAGACACAACGCCAAGGCACCTATTTTGATGAGGCATCCCCGATGCAGCACATCAAGGAGGGAGGGATCACAGGTCGATAGGGTAGGGAGTGGGTAGTGTCTCGCAATATCAAAATCGGCCGCGCTAGGCAGCGACGGCATTGGGCCTCTTTGGACAAGAATTCGATGTTTTGGCGCTGACATACGTAATGGCCAAATATTTGGGACCTCTGATGCACGTCCAAGGTTCCTAGTCATACCCTGTCTGCTGACATTGCCGGTCATTTGATTCGCTGGGGGTGCCTAAAAGTGGGGCCACTCTTGCCCTGGCTGTCTCCCTTTCAGTAAGACAGGCCTTGCTCTTCGTCTGCAGGAATTCCGCTGTGAGATCGCCGCTCACGGTCCAGTGCCCAGACCGCTATCTGCTTTTCACGCCCCAAGTTCGATAAATCTTGCAGTCGAACTGTTCTGGGGTCGATTAGGAGAGTCACTTGCCCAGTCCCTCTCGCTCCTCTTCACCTGGCTTCACCAAGATACTCATGACTTGTTTACTTGAAGTCCGTCGCGAAGGAAGCTGGAAGGAGATCCGATTAGCGTAGATCAGATAACCTTTCGCTGTGGAGCGGTGGAGCACGCGGCAGATTGGTTATGCAGTTATTGGGACTCGCCCTACCTGCAAACCCCCCCCCCCGGAGAACGACGGCTGGCTCGAGCCCTGCTCCATTCCTCACCGCAACCCCGTCTGATTCGACTGTCCAGCCACTTCGCCATCACCGGACGCTGTTCCTCATCCACGCCCAGCCGTGAGTGGTGCTACCATTCCCACTTCGGCCGGAACTCTGCTCGCCTCTTCCCCACACACCGGGCCTAGTTCGGTGGCGTGCCCGAGTTGCTTGGGATAGGACAGCACGGTCTTGAAGGGGCACCGTTCCCACTACGCCAAATCTCTCATCTTGCTGCTCAGAAGGCCAACCCTTGTTTATGTGCCGATAGCACCTCCTAAAAGCCAGCTGAGAACAGCAACTTCTTCGTATCGGGAGCAGCAACTCGCTCTGTGCTACTGGGCAGAGAGCCGAGGGTTTCGACGACATCTTGACCTTGGCGCCAGAATCTTCCCCCTCAACCTCGACCGTAATTCTAAAAAAAAAACACCTTGAAGTCGACGAGGCGACCACAATCGGCGAAGCAACCCTCATCGTAACTTATTGCGGCCCCTCCGCGTCCCACCGTTGCAGACACTTGTTCAGTCTGGGCCACTCTCTTTCTGCTCCCACCAGCCGCATTTCTGCGCTCCATGATGGCGTTATCGGAATCCTCCCAGCTGCCAGCCCCGCAGCCATCCATAGGACTCGCACCGGCCCCTCGTCGAACCGCTCTCCCGTCAAGGCCCTTATCCTCGAGGGACGTTAATGATACGACAGACCATTCAAAGCACAAAGTCCTTTCTCGAGACCAGGAACGGGACAGATCTGAAGTAGCTAGCTCGCCGGCCTTGACGCGCGCCACTACGATATCTCCAAGCCCTCCAAGCCCGACCCAACACAAAGCGGTAAGCCCCTCAGGCCAGAGCGCAACCTCGGGTCAGGGGTACACTGGTCAGATCTGCAGGTGAGTACGACCGCATCCGGGTCCGGATCTTCTTCCTCACATGTTTCCAGCAATTGCCACACGACTCGAACCCCTCTCTGGCGGAGGTCACCAGCAGGCGAGACGATTTGCAATGCTTGTGGTTTGTATCTGAAGGCGAGGAACACGGCTCGCCCCATCAACCTAAAGCGCCCGCCAAATGTAGTCCAAACTGCTGTCAGGCAACCACCCGTCAAGCTCTCCCCCAAGGCACATGTTCCGCTACTGCCCAACGCGCCGATAGCAACCTATGTTGCGGCGGATCAGACACCGACGGGATCATGCCCTGGAGGAGGAAGATGCAATGGAACGGGCGGCGCCGAGGGTTGCAGCGGTTGCCCCGCATACAACAATCGAATTTCCAAAAGCGCCAGCTTGAGCGTGCTCAAATGCCACAGCGCATCGAAGCCGCAGTCCACTAACGGGCCGGATGGGCCCACACCAATCGATGCCAACGCTCTACAGGCCCAAGACCAGAATACTACTGTTGTCATCGCATGTCAGAACTGTGGGACGACGATCACGCCGCTCTGGCGGAGGGATGAGGCGGGCCACACGATCTGTAACGCCTGTGGTAAGTACTGGCCCCGATGCTGCAATCTCAAGGCCTGCTAACCATTCTGCAGGACTCTACTATAAGCTACATGGCGTGCACCGGCCTGTCACCATGAAAAAGTCGGTAATAAAGCGGAGGAAACGCGTCATACCTGCTGCGGGCGGGAGCCCGGAAGTGGAGAGCGTACCGAGCGAACGTGCAGATTCGCCGTCGGAGGATGACGAAACACCAAGGGAGAGGGGCACTGTCAACCCAGATGGGTCTGTTAATCTTGGGGTCCGACCACGGCAGGAGCACACTATGACACTGGCCCCGGATACAGCTCTGAGGCATAACAGACAGACATCTCCGTTGCCGTCGACCGACCTCGGGCTATACCATTCGTCGCATGCGAGCCAGCCACACCACATCCCTGAATCCCTCATTGACGAGAACCGCCTGGCACCCTTGACCTCCATTCCCATGCCGGACGATCGGCAGCCATCCTTGTCACCCGCGTCGTTCCTTTCACCTTCCCGGAAGCGGTCTTTCTCCAGCGCTGAAATGGACTATCCAAGTCCAAGCGAGACTGATCATCCCAAGCGCCTCTCGTCCATCAAATCGATCCTCAACCCCACCACAACGGCACCCGGCTCGGAAAGTGTTACCGGACAGCCACAGCATACTTTCACATCACCGGGCACTACCGCCGCGTCAACGCCGAGCCCAGGAGCATACCCCGGTACTAGCGCTGCATCTGCTTCGCAGCAGCTGTTCAGTCACTCCCGAGGCGGCTTGCGAGATTCAGCTCGCGAGATGGAGATCTCGAAAGCCGAGAGACGTGCCGTTTTGGAGCGGGAAGCAGAGAGGATGAGGGAACTATTGGCAGCCAAGGAAAGAGAGCTCGCCGAACTGGGGGATGGATGATCATATCGGGTTGTATTAAAGACTGAATGAACTTGGAGGACCCTGAGTGCCAGGCGTTTTGATACCGCACATCTGCTGTTTTCAGTTTGTCATGAAGTAAACCATCGAAGCGGACTATCGGCTCTGAGTAGGGTTGCTGTACAAAAGGGTGGCTCAACTATTTACTCTACAGCACAGAGCATTACACTTTTCGTGACGACAAGGGTTAAACTGGGATCTTGGTGTTTGGCAGAGGGACGATGAGAAAACCCCCATAAATTATCAATACGTAATCACACGGCTAGCTATATAGACATCGATACCCAACATGAAGGCTTGCGACATCAAACACTCAAACAGACCGGTCGCATGCGTACGTAATATACAGATAGGAGGATCTCGCCAAGATTGTTTGGTGGCTGCCTTTTCCCTGGCACGCGGCGCAGCGGAGCCTGCCGCGTCGCTTCGGCCCAGCTTGCGAGTCCCAGAGCCAGCCAGTCGCCAGGGTTCCCGACGTTTCGCAAGCTTCCCAACCGAGCCCAGCTTCCAAAACTTTGTTGAACTTGACAACAACCAACATCCTCAGCCGTCATCGCGGCGCAGTCCCAGCTCCAGAAAAACGCCGCCGCCGACGACGACTACGACGACCTACAACGACAACGCAGCCCTTGACGTCCGCGCGATAGCTCTGAGACCGTATTATCTCGACCTTTTAGCTTTTCTTTGGTTGGCACAGTAGCTGTCATCGCATCGCATCGCATCGCACTACATTCGCAAATCGCACCGAAGCATAGACGCAATCGACAAGACCAGCAACGATGGATTTCTCAGACACCTTGTACGTTTGCCTTTCTTATTTTTTTAACGAAAAATTCATATCCAGTGGGAAGGATAAAAAGGATTCCTTGGCCCGCCAAACGCAGGAATCTCTCCTTACCTGTCTTCTGCTTGCCTGCCTGTGCGCAAACCGCTGGGACCCTGCTACGCCCACCCGCCGCGGATGTGAGCTGGGAGAGGACGACGGGTATCGCGCCGGGCGAAAGTGTCGTCTTGGTTTCGGACTAGACATTGCGCCCTGGAGCTGTGTAGCGACGGGTGGGCGTATGCTCTGGCTTTCGGGCCTTTGGGCTGGTCCTGCCGAGCTGGTAGGGCTGCCCGCTGGCGGAACGGGCGCTGCGGTTTAGGCGGGAGCTTTGCTTAACGTTTGCTTGTGTGGCTGGCTTGGTGCCGTACTTGAGGGATGGAATGGCTAATCTGCTCGGTCACTCTCTAGTCGCATTGTGAACCTCGCGGTTGCAGTGCTGATGATACTGGGCGGTATCTCGCAGTTTTTCCCGACTACCTTGTAGGTTGTCCCTCCTCTTGCTGGGTTTGGTCGTGGCCAGTGGGTACTGATTGGGGTCAACACAGCCAGTCGGCGGTCATTGGTATCTATGTGATCATCTTTGGCTTGGGTGAGTCGCGTGTTCCATTCTCCCCGAACCCCATTCCGCTCCTTAGGAGATATGTGGTATGCTAACCATACTGTATCTGATAGCAACCGGCTTGCTTGGTATGACTGCACCCTTGGGGTCAGCGCCCCTACTAAGAAGCTCAGAGACTCACCCATCATCCTTACAGAGTTCCAGATCCCTCCGCAGGTTTCGCGCTACGCATCGTTCCTGTTTTCGTTCCTCGGCCGCGGTGTCTGTATGTTTGCCCTCCCTCGCCCGAAACCACCGGAGCCGGAACTGACTAGCCTGCGATATCTTAGTCTACATCTTTGTCGGCTGCATCTTGCTCCACGACCACGTTCTCAGAATTATCGGTGGTTCGATTATTGGTGTGATCGGCGTCGCCTATGTCGCGCTCGAGTTTATCCCGTCTATCGAGCCACCCGCCAACATGAGGGAGGCGGACGCTGGCTGGGGCGCTGAGCAGGTTTAATTACCTAGCTGCCTGGAGCCGAGCACACATGGCGGTCGAATTTGTGGCCATAGGGGGAGCTGTAATACACAGCTTGAAGAGGCCGTAGCATACCGGAGAGGAGGACAATCAGGTCCCAAGAGGATAAGGATTGCTGTTGGGTGCAGGACTAGCTATACTCTGCAAGCATACGGGCGACCTAGGTGGATTTTGAAAGGCTTTGCGCAGCATAACATTGAAACGAAGCGCAATGGCCGGGTTGGTATGGGCTGAGTGAGAGAGTTGGGCCAAGTTGTATGATAACGGTCTTGCAGGGAAAGGGGCTCGGGAGCCCTAACTGGGTTTCACCACGGTTGCTGCATGTTAATTGAGCTTGTGCAGTCGTACTGGCTCAATGAGTTGTTGGGCTCAATGGTATTAGGGCTGCATACGTTGTAGCGAATGTTTTATGGACATTGCCTGCAGCCCTGGCTGCTAGGTTTAACCCGCTTGACTCGTAGCAGCATCCGGCCCTCGAAGGATTATGATAGCTCTAGTTTGTGAAACATCTTGTAGAAGCCCAAGGGAGTATGGCACAAGGGTTAGGGTTCACGATAAGCTTCAGTAACCTCTTATCTGCGAGGGGCAGGTTTAAAAATTTCGAGAGGGACATCAAGGTCCCTGCAAGCCACCGGCCTCGGGATCGATAAGTCCTATCATAGATTGAGGTTGTAACGGAAGAGCACCCCGACACAAGGAAGTCCGACTCGCAATTTGACGTTTTTAGAATATAGAAGGTTACAACATGGGCAAAAAGCGCACGAGAGAGGCTGACGCACACGGGGACGTCGCCATGACTGACCCCGCCATTGACAAGAAACACGAGGATGAAAGCTCAGACGATGAGGTGAGGAGGCAACTGTTCACAAAAGCGCATTATTTCAATGGCTCTCCTAACATCGTCATTCGGCCTGGCTAGGACATGGAAATTGTCAACGTAGACTTTGAGCTCTTCAACTACGATCCGCAAATCGACTTCCATGGCGTCAAGACGCTACTGCGGCAGCTCTTTGACGCCGACGCCCAGCTCTTCGACCTGTCCGGCCTGAGCGACCTCATCATCGAGCAGAACACCATTGGCTCGACGTGCAAAGTCGACGACAAAGCCAACGACGCCTACGCCTTCCTCACCGTGCTCAACCTCCAAGAGCACCGCGCCAAGCAGCCTATCGCGCAGCTAATCGAGTATCTCAGCGACCGGGCCAAGACGAACGAGAGCCTGGCGGGTGTCGTACCGGAACTGCTCGCATCCGGAAAGCATGTAGGGCTGGTGTTGGCGGACCGGTTGCTCAACATGCCCGCGGAGGTGATCCCACCCATGTGGTCGTGCATGATCGATGAGATCGAAGCGGCAGTGGAGGACAAGGAGCCGTACGAGTTTACGCATTACCTGGTCGTGTCGAGGACGTATAGCGAGGTGGCGTCCAGCCTGGACCAGAGCGAGAGGAAACAGAAAAAGGCGAGGGAAGTGGCGGAGCTGCAGTACTTCCACCCTGAAGACGGCGAGATGCGCAAGCACGCGGTCGCTTCGGGGACGTATGCGTTTACCAAGGAAAATGAGTCGGTGGCGGACAGCAAGAGGGCGTTTCAAGAGATGGGCGTCAAGCCGTCTGGGTTCATGATGCTAATCGAGGCGGACAAGTTCCCGCAGGCGGTACAAGCCATCGCTGAATACGTTGGCACGGCCTCGTAAGCGTGGGAACCATGGTACGGACAAAACAAAAAAGAAGAATTATCATTGCGCGGGCTCTAATCTCTGCATCAAATACTCGACCTCGACCTCCTTGGTCAAGGGTATGACAAAGTCCTCGTACATAGAGACGACGGCATCCACGTTGATCTTGCCCTGGTCACCAGCTTCAGCGCCGAGCGAGGGGTCGGTTCCGTACGTCTGCGCCTTGAGCTTTAGTCTCTCCAACACCTTCTTCTCGACAGCCTTGTTCGTGATGGCGTCGCCAATACCGTCCCGGTCACCGGCACGGATGAGGCGAGTGAACTTGTCCGTCTCGGATTGGAACTTGGACTCGGCAACGAACTTGCCAAAGTGGATACGCCGCGACAAGGCCTGCAAGCAGGCGATGTCGCACGTCGCCGAGGAGCCGTAGTTCTCTTGCGAAACGCCCCTGTCTTCGCGGCCAAAGTCTGGGCACACCTTGGGTAGGAACTTCTCAATGTAAAACTTCTTGATCTTGTCGTTGACATTGACGTTGTTGGGGTGCAAAATCCGCGGATAATCGAGCGAGTCCAAGATGGGCTTCTGCACGGCGACCGGGAAGAAGGGATACTCGTCTGGCGACTCGTAGCGCCGGATAAGCGACTGTAGCTTTTCCTGCTCCATCAAGTACCAATCCATGAAGCTTAGGGTGCTGTAGGGTATCGGGACAGCTCCGGGGACGTAGATGTTCTTGTTGAGTGGGAACTGAACCCGCTCAATCAAGTGGAAGGTGATGGTATCCTCTAGTCGGCTGCCAAGTGGGTGAGCACACCAGGAACACCCCCATGGTAGGGGAGCTCAGACTCACATCAACTGGTACCGGATGCTCGAGAGGTCCAGCGCCTTGGACGGGTCCGAAAGGTCAATGAGCGAATCCATTGTCTTGTTCTATTGGGCTCAGATGAAAACCAAGACTTGAAGACACCGGGTTGGGAGAGTGGAGATGTCGGATGAGCGAAGGACCAATTCTTGTGGCTGAAAGACTCCCAACCCGATTTTAAGGTCCGAGGTTTCGTGTCCGGCTTCCGACCGGAGCTCTCCACTCAGGAAAAGATGGCAGCGACGCACCGAACAAGCGGCCGAAGAGCGGGATCTTGGCGGACCCACAGCCACAATCCCGACCAATGTCGCACCCCTGTCCTGGAAAACACATGCAGCTTCGACAGCGTCCGGGCCAGTCCTCGCCCGGCGCATGGATTGCCGGTTCAGTGAATTTTGTGCCGCATTATAGTAAATTGTTTTGTCGGTCGAGGGCGGCCTGGCCTTGCGCGTGACATTCCGTGTCGCTAGCGAATCAAGCTTCTGTCAACACTACAGCCCACTGTAGGCTACACATCGAGCTTCTCTCCGTGCTGCCTATTCGTCGTCGTACCGAATCAATCGCTGCGAGACACACCGAAACGCCAATTTGCGTGTGGATACAAAGGGACAATTTTTCACTGCGCCCACGGATGGCCGACCCGGGGCATCACGATGACTACGCCGACCTGGCGTCCTTTGACGACGAGTCCTCGGTTATATCCGTGAGCGATAACCCAATCCCAGAAAGATGTTGAAAGAGAAAGCGGCAGAGGGACTAACCGCAGCCCCGACAATGGCAGACTCGAGGCCTCGAGGCATTCGGCCGCAAAGTGACGACCACCGCAAGCCATCTGATGGGCCCCTCGGATCCGGGCACGAACTCCCACTACCACAACGCCATGACCGAGGTATCAAGGCAGCTGCGGAGGCCCTCGCTGCAGCGGAGCATGCTCTCGATGGCTCGCACGACGCCGACGGACCTGGTACGGTCGCGCCTGTCAACCAAAGAGATACAGTCGCGCGCCCTGGCGTACGTGCCGGACGAGCTGCTGCAAAACATACCCGAGGATGACAGCTCGTACTCGCTCTTCCAGGGCTTCCAGGCGAGCTTTCCTGATTTTGCCGAGGAGGACAAGAAGCACAGGCGGCGCGTCTCGCGTGGGAGGAAGATGCTCGATGAGCGCCCGGCAACGCCCGACGGGACCCCCGAGTCGGTACAGAGGCTCAGAAAGGATAAAGCGGCCATGATGCACCAACTTGAGATGCTGGGTATCCGCAAGAACATGGCAAGCAGCGAGATCCGCGAGATCGACGCAAAGATGGAGAACCTGGCCGGGATGCGCCAGATCATTCTGGACAGGCTGGCGAATCTGGAAAAGGACGAGGCGCTGCTTGAGCATGACAGTGAGCTAGGCCGTTTTCGGAATATGCTGCCACGCCTGTAGTGCTAACTAGTTACCTAGTTGTCGAGGTCGAAGGCAGGTTAGAAGAAGCGCAGGAGCTGGCGGCCGAGGCGGAGTCAATATCCCTGCAGACACCGACCAAGTCGGACGAGGATCTGGCATCAGAAAGGGGCGACGCCCCAGGCTTCATGTCGCAGTCCGTCTACGAGAAGCTTCCCTTGGCAACCAGCACGCCGTCCAAGAAGAAACTGCGAAGCATCCGGCGCAAGTCCATGCCGATTCTGCACGAACACTTCAAGCCAGGCACCATGATCCGCTCGATGCGTGCGCACCAGGACAATATCACGACACTCGACTTCGACGCTCCCTTCGGCCTGATGGTATCGGCAGCGATGGACGACTCGGTCCGGGTGTGGGATCTGAACGCGGGCCGCTGCATCGGGATGCTGGAAGGCCATACCGCTTCGGTGCGGGCGCTCCAGGTCGAAGACAACTTCGTAGCCACGGGGTCCATGGACGCCACGATCCGGCTGTGGGACCTTAGTAGGGCGCACTACGACCCTCAAGGCAGCTCCTTTGGCATGGACGACGAGGACGAGGACGGGATCGCGTTCGAGAACCCGAACGACCAGCCCGTGGACCCGCCCGCAGGCAGCATGGCCGACTGTCCGCTCTTCACCCTGCAGGCCCACCTCGACGAGATCACGGCGCTGCATTTTAGGGGTGATGTGCTCGTCTCGGGCTCGGCCGACAAGACGCTACGACAGTGGGACCTGGAGAAGGGCCGGTGCGTGCAGACGCTGGACGTCATGTGGGCGGCGGCGCAGGCGTCGGCTCTCTCGTCGAACGGTGGCGGCGGCGGCGGCGGCGGCGGCGACATCGGCAGCACCTGGCGGCAGACCAGCCGGGCGCCCGCCGTGTCGGCCGATTTTGTCGGCGCCCTCCAGGTGTTTGAGTCGGCGCTGGCGTGCGGCACGGCGGACGGCATGGTAAGGCTGTGGGATCTGCGCAGCGGGCAGGTGCACCGCAGCTTGGTCGGCCACACGGGGCCGGTGACGTGCCTGCAGTTTGATGATGTACATCTGGTGACAGGCAGCTTGGATAGGAGCATACGGGTAGGCTATTTTAAACCAACCTTCCTCCCCCCCCCCCTTTTTTTTTTTTTTTTCGTTCTGCATCCCCATTTATTCCGCTCCCTCCTTTGATGAAGAAGTAGCAGATCTGACTTAAATGCAGATATGGGACCTCCGGACCGGGTCTATTTACGACGCCTACGCTTATGACAACCCAATTACGAGCATGATGTTTGACACGCGGCGGATCGCCTGCGCCGCTGGTGAGGACGTGGTTAAGGTGTATGATAAGGTGGAGGGCCGCCATTGGGATTGTGGCGCCGGCATTGCCGAGCACGAGCAAGCCACAGCGCCTGCCATTGTGGAGCGTGTGCGCATCCGAGATGGATACATGGTCGAGGGCCGGCGAGATGGCATTGTCGGGGTCTGGACGTGCTAGTCCAGGCAGCTATATGTAGGTATACATGTATGTGTCTGTGTATCAGTAGGTATGATACGGATGATTAAGGAAAAGTGGTAGGAGAGGTGGGATATGATATAGAGTTGTGAAAATTCATGGGAATCAGAATCACGCCGGCAGTCGATTAGACCCTTGCGTGCGTCAGTATCGAACCACCGCCGGGTACACAAGTTATCAACGATGATTTGACCGAACCAGTCCTCGGCCGCAAACCCAGTTGTTGGCCGCAGGCCAATAAGAGGAGGGGACAGTCCAGAAAGGGCAAGTCGGTTAATTCAGAACGACGGCTAAGGCGCCCCTTTTCTCTCAGCGGCCCCAATTACTTTCCCGGCTGATAACACCAATGAAAAGGGCCTGGTCAAAAGGTAAATTTTGATCTGACTGGCACTTACATGTTGAACACCGAAGCAATTCGGCAGAGTTTATAAGTGCGAGGTGAGAATGTAGAGTAGCCAACAGCGGAAATGATTCTGGGAAAACAAGCGCGGTTCTGACTCTGATGGAGTGAGGCTGGATGCGATGGAATAAAACGTGGTGTGCCTACCACCATCCATGGGGTAGGGGATAGGTTTATGGTGTTAGCTAGCCGATTCATGAGCCAACGGGTGCTCGGTGTCAGCATCTCCTTCGGTCACAACGACCTTCGGTTCGATTCCAATCGCTTAGCTTATCTCCCAGCCATTGTCCTTCGAATATAGATGCCTGTGTTCATTGTCTTTTCTCGCCTCGTGAGCCATATTGCCCTCATTGTTTACATTGGATGCCAACCCTGATCCACACGTCTCCGTGTGTACCTTTGGGGCTTTTGAACGATTCTGCCGCAGGGTTCCACCCCCCCTTGACAATATGTGCCCTGTAAGCATGGCCCCTTGCCCTACGGCATGTTAAAAGAGGGTGGGATTATCGATGTTGTGCCGGGGAGCTACAAACGCCTATTTCCGTCTCAATATCTGCAGTCATGCTCATGGGATGAGACAGGACGTCGCAGAGGTGGCTACCTCGGATTTGTTCTCTGCCATCTGAGAGGACGAGGGGATCTTGTGGCACTTTCCAGTCGTGTGTTACTACTAAGCGAGAGACATAAATGGCCTCTAACCCGCCCCTGAATTTTGAGAACGATAGTCGCTCTTCATATCATCACTGGAATCTGCGGTAGTTGAGTCAGCAGCATGCCATTTGTCGTCTTGGGTTTTGTTGAATGACAGGTTCGGGAATCCGACAATAGGCTCACCTTTTGGCCTCTCCCGGGCCCCCTAGAGGGCCTAGCCAGCTCTGTCTTGGGTGCATGGGCTTTGGAATTGTGTGGTGAGCTCACGGCAGTGATTTAAATACCCACAGGTTGAAAGTCCGGCGCCGCGATGTGGGTGACTGGCTTCCAGCATATGTTTACTGGGAGAGCGCATCTATGACGAGGCGGGGAATATTCTGGACCTCTATCAGAATAGCAGTATGGTGATTCTCCTTGGTTTGCTGTCAAATTATCAAGTTGAGGCATACCTGTGGGAACGAAATTTTATTTAACCGGTCAAT
Source organism: Madurella mycetomatis (assembly GCA_022530565.1). NCBI lineage: Eukaryota > Fungi > Ascomycota > Sordariomycetes > Sordariales > Madurella > Madurella mycetomatis. Next base: position 2,829,448 of record JAJTVB010000003.1, on the reverse strand, counting down.
TTCTACCAAGCTATGCAGTCTGAGAAATGGAATCGGTTGGCGGATTGGGAGAGAAATAAAAAAGAAGGAAAGGGACAACAGAAATCAGACGGGTGATTCCAGCAATCACGGCGACTATCGAAGCATGACGTACAATTACACAGGGCCTGGTCATTGCAACCAAGCACAGTAGCAACTTCAGGGTCAGAGATGGAGACAAAGTGATCATGGCGACAATCTGTGCCAATGACAAGAAGAGGATGCATATACCCGTCGAGGCCAGCCTCAAAAAGCTTCGGACAGCTTACATCAACGTTGTATGCTACCCTGTCAACAAACTTCAAGAGCAGGGAAGCCATAACGTTGGGAGCAAGATTATCCCCGTATGTGGCGACGAGGGTCCCGCAGCATCCACAGAATATCTGGCTGCAGCACTTGGTTGGTACTTGTCACCATGTCCCTCTAGCGAAGCCTAATTTACTTGCTTGACAAAGGAATAAAGGGACCACAAAGTCGTAGGTTATAGCACAATCATTACCTGGAAATGCGGCCTGAAGCAGTTGATAACTGAGCCCCTTACAACGCTGAGTATGAGCATCAGTGCTTGATGACTTACCGCATCGAGGCGCAGGATCCGTATCCCGCTCGAGATTGGTCTATCATCTCACCATATTGTAGGCGGCAGTGCTTTTTTCAATGAGTGGAATCTGAGTTACTAGGCAACCTCAGTAGGTCTGATGTCGGCATTTTCGGTTGCTCCTTCTATCACTACCTCTAATCTAAACCACCTGCCGCTCGGCAGGCATCAAGATACATGCTCTGCAGCACCTTTCAAAACCTCAGAAACATCTCGGGATCATATTCTTTGCGACGCCTGCGGTCCAGGCCCGTGGAGCGAGGCCCTTCTATTTGCACCTAAGAGCCAGACTCGGTGACCTCGGGCCAGACACCTGAACACCTCCTGTTCCACCTTAGACCTGCACCCAAGCCGACTAAAAATGCAGCTGGATAAAGCTTCCGGGGTACAAGAAGTATCCGCAATTACCACCAGGGAAAAGCCCGTACGAACCTACTCACACAGAGGGAAGAGCAGCCGGACTCGGATACTCCCCTCTCTTAAACCAACAACCAATCGGCCTCCTTCGGAACCTGACCCAAAACCTAACAAATTCAATATCAGCTGTGGGGAAAGCCGTGAAGAGATGGATCAGTGGCGGGCACTTACGGAACTACCAGGGACAGTTCAAGGGGGCTGGAGGGACGGAAGCCAAGATAACTATGAAGGGACAAATGTCCGCAGCGGTAGGAGAGCTAGGGCAGAAAGCAGTTTGTCGGTCGTGAGCCTCGAAGAGAGTGTGTTTCCAAGCGCTTTATTATTTATTTTCCAGGACGAGGTTGATTGACACATATACTCTCCAGTCACTTCGCCGACATCGCCATCTGGCAGCCCGCTAGCGTCGTCTTGCTCCGAGGAACCCGCAGACTCGGAAGCGAACACTGGAGAGGACAACTACGGATACACTCACACTTCCCGTCCACCCGCAAAATACAATACAGGAAACGGGCGTCGGATGCTCAGACAAGGGATGAGCCTCAGAAGGCGCCCGTTTCTGATATTTGACAAAATCCAATCCAAAGGCTACAAGGACGTAAAACGAAAGGCCCCTGTCAAGACGCCGCCTCCGTCCCAATACCGACCAGGTGATGGGTTCTCAGGCCGCGAAGCCAAAACCATCGGTGTGAATCTCCTCACGAGGAACGGCAAGCAGGTTGTCTGGGGACCTCCAATAGGAGTCCTGGACTTAACGCAGTCGGTGCCGCACGTAAAGCAGAAGCGAAGTTCTCATCGAGCAGGTTGGGACGACAATTCCTTTGCGCCTGCCCACAAGACGAAGAAGTCTCGCCATTCGAAGCCAAAGACTGCCGAGGAAGACGTTAACCCTCCGTCACATGCGGTGCCGCTAGCAACCCGGAGTACGCAGACGGACAATAGCGTGCTAAGAGAGATCACTAGCGGCACAAGGGCGAAGCGTGTGCCGCACAGGAAGGATGAGCTGCACGTCAAGACAACACACTCCGGCGCCAACACTCAGACGAGGGGGGATCGTTCCAAGAGAAGCTTCCCACAGCGCACTTTCGACGACAATACTTACGGGGGCTCCCACGGCACAGACACTGTCGCGAAGAGCGACTACATATGGGGAAGCTCAGATCAACACGCTGGGATTGCCGTTGAACGCCGGGACATGTCAGAGAAAGGGTTTGACAGCTGGCCTACCCATATCTCGGATACTCCACCGCACCAACTCAGAGCAAAGTCGGTCCCCTCGGAGTCATCTGATCGGCAAAATCACCCTCGACAGTCAGCTAGGGTCTTCCGGAGATTCAACACGCAGTAACTAGTGTAGCGATATTCATTTCGGTCTGGTGCAGGGGCCGACTGCCAGGCCATTTTGGTGCAGCATTGGAAAAAAAAAAAAAAAAAAAAAAAGAGAGAGAGAGAGAGAGAGAGAGAGAGAGAGAGAGAGAGAGAGAGAGAGAGAGAGAGATTCATGGGGTGTGGGCTCTAAATAGCGGATCGTATACTCTAATCTCTGTGGCTTTAGCTCGTGTATCTCCTCCCATCTTCGAGCATTCCTAGTTTCTCTGAACAGCTCTGAACAGCTAGTTAGTTAACAAGTCATGAACAACCAAACATTTGCACCGGCATCGTGATGGGTCCCTGGCAGATCTGAAGAGAGCATACGAGCATAAACATAGATTACCTCCTTTTAACGCCGAGATACCAGCTCTTTTGACGCCCATACAATACATCTTATCCCTCATTCCGGCATGCTCACTTCGAGCCCTTCCCTTTGGCCTCCGTCTCCCCAAGCTCCCTTATAAAGACCTTTGTCCTGCCCGCCCCGCTGTAGTCCTCCATGCCCGTCTCGAACCCGGGGCAAACACCGATGGCGAGGTACTTGCCGTCGCCGGAGAAGGCCAGGGCGGCCACGCTCTCAGGGAACTTTTGGTACTGGCGCATCCGGCGCTTGGCCTCGGCGTCCCACAGCGCCACGGTACCGTCGCCACCGCCGCTCGCAAAGGTGCCGTACACGGGGTGGAAGGCGAGCGCGTTAACGGGGTACACGACGTCGCCGCCGCCCTCCTCCTCGGGCGCCGCCTGCCGGTGGCACTTGAAGGCATACTTGCGCGCCTGCGACTCGGCCGTGTCCTCGAACCACTCGACCGCCACGCGGCCCTCGATGGACGAGGTGGCGTACCCGGCGTCGTTGGGCATGCATGCCACCGAGCGCGTGAGGAATTTCAGCGAGGACTCGCGTTGCTGCCAGGGCTGGACCTTGGGCTGTTGTGATTGTTGTTGCTGTTGTTCTTGGGAGAGGGCTGAGGAGAGGGAGGGGAGGTCGTAGATATGGACGAGACGGGCCGTCATGGCGACGACAACTTTGGACGGGCTCACGGCTAGGGCGTGCGGTTTGCCGGGCAAAGGGATGGCGAGGGGCTCGAGGGACGGGTTGGCGGGGTTATGAATGTGCAGGGTGCTGTCCCAGGAGGCGGAGACGAGAATCGCTGGGTTGGAGTTATTAGACGTGAGAACTGAATGGACGGCTGAGTGGCTGGGTACGCTTACAGTGTTCGGCGCTGTAGACGACACAGCGGACGGGCTCGGAATGCTTGCTCAGGACAGTTTGTTCCCCGGTTGTGAGGTCAATCCTGTTGTTTCGCAATTAGCAAGTCCCAACTCCAAAGCTTTTGCGCATGCAGAACTGGCGGACAACGAACCTCTTAACTTGGCGATCCATCCCTGCCGTGAAGGCCTCGTCTCGGTTCGCGCCGAAGCAGACATCGAGAACGGGCGCGCGGTGCTCAAAGGTCTTTAGTAGGGTCGCCTCCTCAGTGCCGTTCGTAATTTCATAGAGGTAAACGCTCTTGTCCCATGACGAAACTAGCAGTCGGTTGGGCGCGTCGGGTGCGAAGACGAGAGCCGAGACAGCATCATTGGGGGGTTGCGCCACTTCGAATTGCGTCGCTAGATGGCCCGGTTAGTACTGGTAGGCTTCCTAGCCGTAAGATGAAAACGTGCGTACCTGGCGCCATGATTGTAGCGATTGTGTTGTGGAAAGGAAAGGTAAGGACGGTTCAACAACAGGGTGAGGGGAGCTTCAGCGAGCTTCCGAGACAATTGGAGGTAAACAAGGGTTAATTCTGCCATGGCTTACCGCCAAATTTTCAGCCTGGGTGCACCCCGCTCTGGAGCTGCCGCTGTCCGTGTGGGGCTTTGTCCCTGCTGCTCTTTGGCGGGGCAATTCTTCAAGGCTGATGTCTACTGCGGTAGATCATGATTGCAGAGGTTCTGGAACACTTTCGAAAGAACTTCTGATGTTATCTCGGTTCTCGGCTTCGGCACTTTAGCGACACTTGTACGAACAGAATAGTCGCAAAAGCTCATGATAACTTGACAAAATGCCGTTCGGACAGCTCATCCTCGGCAGCCCCGGTGCAGGGAAGAGCACCTATTGCGATGGCAGTAAGTGCGGCTTGCTTGCCCTGCTCTTTGGCATGCTACCGCCATGGGCAGAGGCTGACTGTCTCTCATAGTGCACCAGTTCATGGGTGCCATCGGGCGACAATGTTCGGTAGTCAATCTGGACCCCGCAAACGACCGTACCAATTACCCCTGCGCCCTCGACATTCGCAACTTTGTTACGCTGGAGGAAATCATGTCGGACGACCGCCTAGGGCCGAACGGAGGCATCTTGTACGCACTTGAGGAGCTAGAGCACAACATGGAGTGGCTGGAAAATGGATTGAAAGAGCTGGGGGAGGACTATATCCTATTCGACTGCCCCGGGCAGGTAGAGCTGTACACTCACCACACGTCTCTGCGCAACATCTTCTACCGGCTGCAGAAACTGGGATACAGGGTATGTGGTCTGCCGTCCTCTGCTGTATGTATCGATGTTGACTAGCATTCAGCTGGTGGCGGTCCACCTGTCCGACTGCTTCTGCCTGACGCAGCCGTCTCTCTACATCTCCAATCTCCTCCTCGCTCTGCGCGCCATGCTGCAGATGGATCTCCCGCACATCAACGTCCTTACCAAGATCGACAAGATCTCCTCGTACGACCCGCTCCCGTTCAACCTCGACTTTTATACCGAAGTGCAAGATCTATCGTACCTCATACCGTCCCTCGAGGCCGAGTCGACGACCCTTCGGAGCGAAAAGTTTGCGCGGCTCAACCAAGCCATTGTTGACCTCATCGAGCGATTCGGGCTGGTCAGCTTTGAGGTGCTGGCGGTGGAGAACAAAAAGAGCATGATGCACCTTTTGCGCGTGATAGATCGGGCGGGAGGGTATGTGTTTGGAGGGGCCGAAGGAGCCAATGACACCGTATGGCAGGTGGCTATGCGGAACGAGTCCTCGTTGCTGGACATCCAGGACATCCAGGATAGGTGGATTGACAATAAGGATGTGTATGACGAGATGGAGAGGAGGGAGGAGGAGGAGCAGGAAAAGATTCGAGAGGCGCAGGCGCAAGCAGCTGCGGAAGCCGCAGGTGGTGATGCTTTAGGTGGCCCGTCACAGCCTATACCTGATAGCGGTATCCGGGTGGGGCGTAAGAAAAAGTGAAGGGCGTTGAACCATCACCCGTCATCGGACACCTTGCCATCCCCAGGCTCCGACTCAGACTCGTCTTGGCCTCCTAACATCGATGTGCTGCGGGACCGGCCGTCGCTCCGCAGGAGAGCGCCCAGGGCATTTGACGAGCCCTTGCCGGCCATCTCGTCCTTTGCGGCGAGGACCAGGAGCTTGGCGCGTCGTACCGCTTCTTCCTCAACCTTGCGGACGGTGCCGCTAACACGCACCACTCGGAAGATGCACGGCCGGCCATTTTTGACCGGGACGCGGTTCATGAATGAAAGGGCTGCCCAGACGAGGCGATAATGAGCCCGTGATACCCGCAGAATGAAAGTCGATGTTGCTGTCGAGAGGTATTTGACTACGGCAGTCGCTTAGTATTTAGCGCGTAATGAAAGATAATTCACGTTGTGTTACCTTGAAGGCTGCGGTCCACGGCGCCAGAGCCGCAGTCGCCAAAGAGGGACGCCACTTCACCACGGATGCCCTTGAGCAGGAGCTGTGGTCTTAGCTCATCGCTCGTCGGCTGGTTGTATAGCAGCAGGTCGGGGACAGAGCCCTTGAGTTGACCTGCTGGGATATCGCTGTAGACGATGTTGACAAGGAGATAACGGTCCTTGAGGCGCACCATATTCTTCTAGTCGTTGTGAGCCTGCGAAGCAAGCTGTTGTGACATTTAATAATTTCAATGGCCGGGAAAGGACGCTAGGAGGGTGCCGGAAAACTAGAGAGTTGCGTTGGTGCAAGCGTGTAGAAAAGTTGTTGAGGGTTCGAATTCGTTACTCGGCCTGAGGATCGATTTGGGGACTTTGAAGCGTTATCGATAAGAGCACCGAGCGGGCTTGGAGACCGGAGCGGGCACTGCACTTTAATTAAGCATTGGGCACATCACTTTGACCTCCGAATCTCAGCCTACGTATGTAATTCGTGCTTAAGTGCATTCGGTAGCACTCGAAGTAGAGAGCTGGCCCCTTTTTGCGTTGGTGTTCGATTACGAAAATTGCTTCCTGGAGAACTGCGTTTGTGGTCCTCCTTTGTCTGTACATGATTCTGTCCTAGAGGGCCTGGTGACAACGGTGAGGTTTCTCCTTGAAGTCGATCAGGTGCCCGCAAACTTTCACTTTACCACCAGAAGTTTGCAGGCTGACCCCGTGTCATTGACCGGTGGAGGCTGGTCCCGCATGTCATCTCCGCGGCCCGGGCGGAGACGGTAGGGGCCGGCCTCTTAAGTCCATTCGGTTCGTCCGGGTGCACTGGGCTGCCCGCATTGCAGTGAGCGCCTTAAGTGGGGTGACTTCACTCCTTACCACTCACTGTGGGGTCTCCCTTGCGATAACGCCATGTTCCAGAGAAGCTACCATCAAGCTTTATCATGTTGGGGTTTGTCAGCACCACAACTCTCTGTTAACATGCCGTTTGAAATTAGGGCCCCGCTGCTAGACGTATTCCGATTCTACACAGAGTGAACCAAAATTCCCACAATGTCAACCCCTCTTAAGGCGGCTATCCTTGTCGTCTCGACGACAGCCGCCAAAGATCCGTCGACGGATGCTGCTGATGCCACTCTTCGAGATGTCTTTGAGAAAGACGGCGGCGGCGGCTGGGCTGTCGTCGAGTCTCGGATAGTAAGCGATGTCACAACACAGATCCAACGCCAGATCATGCTCTGGACAGACAGCTCCGATCCCGTCAACCTCGTCATCACCACAGGCGGTACCGGTTTCGCCGTCGCCGACCACACTCCCGAAGCCGTTTCTCCCCTCCTTCATAAGCAGGCGCCGGGTCTCGTCCATGGCATGCTGGCGGCTTCGCTCGCAGTTACCCCCTTCGCTATGATGTCGCGCCCCGTGGCAGGCGTCAGGAACCAGACCGTCATCATCACGCTGCCCGGCTCCCCTAAAGGAGCAAGGGAGAACCTGCAAGCGGTGATCAAGACGTTACCCCATGCCTGCGCCCAAGCCGCAGGTGCCGATTCCAGAGCCCTCCACTCGGGCGGCGTGAAGAAGCTAGAGCAAGAAGCTGGGATCGGGTCCGCAGCTCAACAATCCCACCAACACCATCACCAACACCACCATCACCACCGCCACCACAGCCACTCCCACGGCCACGGCCACGCCCCCCTAGTTCGACACACCAACGCCAACACCAACCCCAAATCAAACGACCCCTCCCTCGGCCCAAGCCGCCGCCACCGCGAGTCGCCCTACCCCATGCTCTCCGTCACTGACGCCCTGTCCCTCATCGCCCAGTACACCCCGGCCGCCACAACTACCTTCGCCAAAGTCTCGCCAGCTCTCATCGGCTCCGTCCTCGCAGCCGACGTCCGTGCCGCCGAGGATGTCCCTGCCTTCCGCGCGAGCATAGTCGACGGCTACGCGGTCGTTGTGCCTCACGGCGGTGACATGCGGGGGGTATATCCCGTCGTCGGGGTCAGCCATGCGGCGGCTGCGGCGGCTGGGAAGCAAGAGGAGGAGGAAAGAAAGATGTCGCTGAAGGAGGGGGAGATCGCGCGCATCACGACGGGAGCGCCGCTCCCGCCGGGCGCGACGTCGGTGATTATGGTGGAGGATACCGTGTTGGTGACCAAGACGGAGGACGGGGCGGAGGAGAAGGAGGTGGAGATCCTGGCGGAGGGTGTCAAGGAGGGGGAGAATGTACGGGAGGTGGGGAGTGATATCAAGCAGGGGGAGGTTATTCTGCAAAAGGGGGAGCAAGTGTCTGCTGTGGGAGGGGAGATTGGGCTGTTGGCTTCCGTGGGGTTGGCTGAGGTGGAAGTGTACAAGCGGCCGGTTGTCGGGGTGCTGTCTACGGGGGACGAGATCGTGGAGCACGACAAGGGTGAGTTGAGGTATGGAGAGGTGCGGGACACGAATCGGCCGACTTTGATTTCCGCGGCGAGGGGTGCGGGATATGAGGTTGTGGATCTTGGGATTGTTAGTGATAAGGCTGGGTCGCTGGAGGAGACGTTGAGGGATGCGCTGCGCAGGGTGGACCTGGTGATCACCACTGGCGGGGTATCAATGGGGGAGCTAGATCTGCTGAAGCCGACGATCGAGCGGGCGCTAGGCGGGACGATACATTTTGGGCGAGTTGCCATGAAGCCTGGCAAGCCAACGACGTTTGCGACGGTGCCGGTGAAGAACAACGCCGGCGAACGGGTTGAGAAAGCCATCTTTTCGCTACCCGGCAATCCGGCCTCGGCGCTAGTGACCTTCCACTTGTTTGTGGTCCCGTCGCTGCACCAAATGTCGGGCATCTCACCGCCGGGCTTGACGAAGGCGCCGGTAACCTTGTCCCATGACTTCCATTTAGACAAATCCCGACCCGAGTATCATCGGGCTATTGTATCTGTTGGCAGCGACGGGAGGTTATATGCTGCGAGCACCGGAGGCCAGAGGAGCTCGCGCGTCGGCAGCATGAAAGGGGCCAACGCCCTGCTCTGCATGCCGAGCGGACCGGAACCGCTGCGCAAAGGGGCAAAAGTGGAAGCACTACTGATGGGAAACACACTAAGTGGTGCGTGATCAAAAGACGACAATGAGCAATCGGACAATATACAACCTTGATAACCCCCTTTCTGTACACTTGAGCTTTCTACACCCGAAGATATGATGCCGACAATGCCCATTGACCGTCCCTACCCCTTCTTCCCAAAACGCCGGTGACAATGAAAGCTACACAGACAACGCTCGCCGCCGTGGTCTGAACTCTTGATGATAGGGTCATAGATGTGTGGGCGAGTGATGATGTGAAGGAGAAATCCTTTACTCGGTGTCAAAGTCGGGTGCCTTGGTGGAGATCAGGAGGCCAACGATAAGGCCGAAAAGGCCTAGAACTGAACTGAAGATCTCGATAACCAGAATCTTGACGAAGCTGTGTAGTCTTGTCAGCATCCTGTTTCTCCCCTCAACATGCCTAGTCTAAGAACATACAGCGTGGAATCTGAGGCATCCGCCAGCGCTGCGCCGCTCCCGTTGATGCCGACTGCCACACCGCACACCAGGTTGCACATGCCGACCGTGATGCCTGCCCAGAAGAGCGCGTAGCCGGTGAAGTAGCTGTCGGCTGAGAAGGCCGCTTCGCCTTGGACCAGACTCAGCTTGGCCGAGAAGACGATGGACATGATGACGCCGTAGATGGCGACGACTTCGCAGAAGATGATGGAAATCAGGTTCTTGGTTCGGATGCGGGGGGCCTTGACACCACCGCCGAGGATGGATGAGCCCGTGATGAAGATGCCCCTGTGCAAAATTGGAGGTTACTACGAGGGCCGGAGACAGAATGGAGATGGGAAGCCATACCATGCTGCACCAACCACCGAAAGGCCAATACAGAGCGCGATGCCCAGGTCTGCCCACGCGTAGGGCGAGACGGATTCGAGGAAGGCGCCGACCTAAGTATCCGTCGTGTAAGCGTCGCTGTATCGTCGGGGGCATGTCTAGAGACCACGTCGAGAGGTAGAACTGTCATACATTAAAGGATTCACCGCTGCCCGTGAAGAGCATGTCTGAGGAGATCAGGTTAGCTAGCGCATTCCGTGATGAATCCAACTCGGTCCGCGCAATTGCAACTCACAGGCTCCTACGACCGCCAGGGTCGATCCTATCCCGCTGACCCCGTACGTCAAGCTCATGTTGCCAGATTTCACGCTGCAATCGGTCCTGGCTGGGCGTGGTTCGTGTTATGTTGTTGAAGCTGTCGCCGAGCAGGTCGTCGCTCTGCAAAGCTTCCAGGTTCTCCAACCAACCGACCGGCAGTGCCGCCAACCGCCAAGGCTCAGCGCTGAGCACTCACGTGACATTAAATAACCGCCCCGCCTTGGCTAACGGCAACTTCCCGACATCCGTTCACTTGCCCCTTCCAACCACAATCGCCATCAATTCGCCAGCAACCGGCGAGAACTTCAATCAAGATGGCGGCCAGCTCTACCAACTTTTACGATTTGTATCGCCATGGAAGGTAGATGCTCCCAATGAGGCTCTTATGCGGGCGCACTTCGCTGCGACCTGACCGCCCATGTTCTGGAACTGACATCGCACGTACAGTCTCGGCACAACGCTGACAGATGCGCTGGATGAGCTGATTGGAGATGAGCGCATCGACCCGCAGCTCGCTATGAAGGTCCTCACGCAGTTTGATCGCATCATGGCTGAGACACTCAATGAGAAGGTCAAGGCTCGGCTGACGTTCAAGGTGATTACCTTCTATGAATTCCCAGGCCTGAGGCGAGATGCGGCGGCGGTTGGCCGCGGCAATGTTCTTGCATCACTTTGTGTGTTTATATGATCCGAGCAAGGCTGACGCGAGGCTGCACCTGCTCTACAAACAGGGTTCGCTCGATACGTACCGCTTCTGCGATGAAGTTTGGACCTTTCTGATCCGTAACGTCACCTTCAAGCTGGACAACGGTGGACAAACCATCCAAGCAGATAAGGTCAAGATCGTTAGCTGCAGTGCGAAGCGGTCGGAAGATAAGTAGGTCGGTGGATGCGAGTGCTCCGCGGGAACAAGCCGAAAGGGATAATCTCGACGACTTTCTCAACGGGAAGCATGTACCCAAATCGTTTTCTCCTATGAGCATGGATTGGAACCGGCGTTTGGCACTGCGAAAGAATGATGGCGTTGGGGTAGCCTCAGGGTGGCGTTAGGGGCTCGGATAGGACATGACGTTCAGGGGGGATACCTTCCAGCGTACAGGTTGATCATGGATATTCAATAAACTATGGCACGCAGACTGGACGTTTTCTGGTACACAGCAGAAGGATTCCGGCTGTGACCTATATGCTTGCGCTGCCCCTGTGTGCTTTGAGGGAATCGGAAGGCCGCCCCGTGTATCGCAGAGAAACAGAGGGGCAAACAACTATCACTACAACTTATACAGTAGAGCTGTCTTCCCGTTAGGGAGTGTGTAGTATGCGCTTAACTCCAGAAAGGGCCAAATCGGGGTACGGAACGCCACCTAGCGGGGACCCCTGTCGGCCCTTGCAGAGGAAGAATCGCAGAATGGAATTGCACATGCATGCTTTCACGAATCCCATTTACAAAATTCAACACGCCCTTCTTCAGTGCCCTGTTGGTGGGAGGACACTCGGCTTGCGTTTTACACTACCTGCTGTCGCTAACAATTAGCGCACGCGGAGCCCGGAGCCTCCAGTTTTATCTTCGTCCCGTGCCGCACGACTCGAAATCCAAGACGACGGGGACGCGTACGCATCCCGTAACGCTCCGCCTTCTGCCGCGCTGTGACCAAACACACGCAGAAGGTCCCTTGTGGACGGAACCCCCCCAATCATTCTTTTGGAGGTCCAGAGCCGTTCCAGAGCCCACCCAAACCATACCCATCCGGCCCGCTCGGACGGCTAGGTCCCTACCTTGTTATACCCCCACCACTTGTCCCCAGAGATCTCAAACAATGCCAACAACCACCACACAGAAACTTGGCAACCGCCGCAGTCAGGCACCTGCAGCCGCTCCTTCATCACCCTCTCCCGGTCGCACAGCCACCTCCATCTCAACCTCTCTCTCATCTTCACCTTCATTTGCTCCGTCGACATTGAAAAAGAGAGCCACTCCCCGGTCAGCCGGACATGCCGAGGACCTCGATACAGACGCGATGAGCCGGTCAGACGAAGAGATCCCACTACTGGACGGCGGTGACAACGCGACGTCGGATGAGGGCACGGCTTCTGTAAGCTGGGCACTGCGAAACCAGTGGATCCTGTTCGCGTTGGCCAGCGGGGCGTGTGCCGCTTTCAATGGTGTTTTCGCCAAGCTGTGAGTTTTGAACTTCCGAGGGTATTCGCAAATGGGAAGTTGGAGAATTGGCCGCTAATATGGTGCGCAATTTCCCGGTGTAGAACGACCACTGAGTTGACGGCGAGCCTCTCGCTGGCTATTGCTCGTGTGGTTGGATTGGAGAGCATAGAGGGTGTCGTTGAGTTTGTCGTGAGATCTGTGAGTCCTGATTTCGCCTTGCCGGCTGCATTCCCTCCCAGGTCACTAGGGTGAGTGGTCGGGGTTTCGCATACAGTATGACTGACATGGCGATTGAACCAGATCTTTTTTGGACTGAATCTTACGTTCAACGGTGTGGTAGGTTACGCTCACGCTCCTATGTATTGCACGAACTGCGGACTCAACTGGTTGCGCCAACCCCAACCGTCTTCCCCCCTCCTAATCTGCAAGCTTGTCGGCCCGGGTTCAGTGCTGGTAGCTTTCCCCAGATCCCCTTCAGCCCTACAAGGCTTGCATACCCTTTCGGCTTAAATACACTACCTGGATGGTGCACACGTCGCTTGGAGAATTCTTTGCCTTACACCTCCACACAATGTACACTGTCTAACCTCACCTAGATGTGGACCCTTTTCACGACAGCCCTCGCCCGGGGCAACTCGACAACCCAGGTGTCCATCATGAACACGTCATCCAACTTTGTCCTCACCGCCATCCTCGGCCTGGTCATCTTTTCCGAGGCGCTACCCCCGCTGTGGTGGGTTGGTGCCGCCATGCTAATTGCCGGAAATGTGATTGTTGGGCAGAAGGATGAAGGGGAGCCACCAAAGATTGACCAGGACGAACCTTTGACTGCAGGGGTTGCTACGGGGTCGGGGGCTGCGGATGTGGTGGCGTCGTCTAGCCGGGTGGTTGGAGCTGATGGAGCGTTAGGGGAGGGAGACGTGGAGAAGGATGAGGATGTGGCAGATTTGGGATTAGACATAGAAACGGAGGAGTAAACCCATAGAATTCAGTAGCCTGGCATATAGACCAGGATTGCGGCGAGGGTCCTTCCTTTGCCCGCCCTGCTGCCTTCAGTGGGTTGGGTTTTTCCACAGTCATCAGCTACTGGTTGCTACGGCCTTGTGCCGGATCAGCCGGGGTGCGGCGTAACTGAAGGGGGTGAGTGTTGGAAGAGTTGAGATGTGGCTCGGTAAGTTCAGTTCTGGGCTGGACAGGCACGGCCGTGTCAGTGGCCCATCTAGTAGAAGATATTGTCGGGGGTTAGTAGAGCTCCTTAATCCAGGGACGCATCTCGCTCGTGGGCCGCAACTCAGGGGCAATCTACATCCTCGACGCAGTCCCCCACCTCGGCTATATTGTGATCCCGCTTTATGAGCAAGCCAGCTAGGCCAGTCGCTCCATCCAGGGCCATGTATGAAACCAGAACTACTCGCCCTCTTTCTTTAGTGGCTCGGGAGTCCAGAAATACAAGATGCGTCCCAATACAGTAACATTGTTCTCAGCCCCTCCCCCGTCTCTCCCCCCCGGTGACAAGCCTCTGCCGAGAGTCCTGGCAATGGGATGTGGTGATGATATATGACGATTGTATGGCAGGTAATTCGGCTTTATGCCCTCGGGTTATGACATCATCGACTTGAAGCAATTGACACATGCTCTGGTGAATTGCAGCAAATTATACGAGTTCCTTTAAGTAGCTCGCCCTCTGCGTCAGTGAGTTACATGTAGTTAGCTACAATTCAACTGATCAAACCCAGCCTCACTTATATCCGCCTTATCGTCGTCGCCGGCCTACAGGCCGAGAAGCCACACAGCCCCTGCGGTATCACGCAGGACAGCCATGGGTTCGCCATCACAGCCGGTGCCAGTGAAGGCAGCAAGTTACTATGACACTTGGAAAGTGTTCAGGACAGTGATAGCGCCGACTCTTGGAAAGGGCGTCATCAAACGCCGCCCCTTAGTCGAGGCAGCAGCACAGCACCATGGCCTTGACACAAAAGCCGTGCAACTCTTACAAGAGCTGAGGAGGAAGTACGGAAATGGTCCGCTCTTGTTCCAGTTCCTCTTCCGATGTCAAATTATCATCCTGGATCCCAAGGACGCTGCACAGGTGCTAGACGAGACTCCAATCCCCTTTACGTCGGCCTCAAGGGAAAAGCAGTCGTCTCTTGACCACTTCGAGCCCGGCAACGTTCTGATAGCCGATCCGGAACGGCGGAAGCAGCTCAGACCGGTCCACGAACATGCGTTAGCTACAAACCAGAGGGTTCACCCTTTCGCCGAGCACTTCAGGAACGTCATTGATGCGGAACTGGAGTCTCTCTTTCGGAATGCAGACAGCAAAGGCGAAATGGACCTGGATTGGGATGGCTTCTCTCAGGCATGGTTCAGAATCATCCGGCGGATCGTCCTAGGTGACACTGCACGGGACGACGAGCAGCTAACCGGGATCCTTGACGATATTCGGCGGCGAGGGAATTGGGGATTCGCTGCTCTCCCCGGCAAACGCAAGCTAGAAAGCTTCCAGACTCAGGTGGCGCAGTATCTGAAGAAACGAGAAGAAGGGAGCCTAGTATCTCGGCTGCCGAACGACTCCGACTTGGGTTTGGAAGGTCAGATCACACATTGGCTCTTCGCATTCGACCCCGCGGGCATCGTCACCGCAAGGGCGCTTGCGCTTCTGGGATGCCAGCCGGGTGAACAAGAGAAGGCTGTCGAGGGAGCCAAGGCCACCGGAGCTGACCACTCTTTCTCGCGCGCAGTCTTTCTCGATTCCGTGAGGCTCTGGCCAACCACGCCCGTGATCCTACGGGAGCTGACCAAGGATCATACCATCGGCGGCCAGGCGGTCAGAAAGGGGGCTGGGGTCATAATCTACGCCCCACTCTTCCATCGCGATGACGAGCGGCTCGATTTCGCCCACAAGATGTCCACGAGCACTTGGATGGACAAGGAGGCTGACCCACCCAAGGCGCTATTTCCGTTCAGCGCTGGGCCTGCTATGTGCCCGGCACATAATCTCGTGCCGATGGTGGGCAGTCTAGTTATCGATGTGTTGCTCTCCAGGGCATCCGTTGCACTAGTTGAGCCAAAGCTAGATCCCAAGTCTCTTCCCGGGACACTGGATCACTTTGAGATCAAGCTGCATCTTTCGAAACGAGTGGCTCGCGCGGTATAGGATGGTTCGTCAGGACGATGGCATAACCGTGCGCCAGAAGGAGTTGTCCTCGAGCAAGAGTGCGTATGTAGGTACTGTGCTATATCATGTCGCTAGGAGTCTGGTTGTAGTGTTCTAGATCGTTTCCTTTTGTACTGCATTATTGTTAAAAATTGATGTTCTTTAAAAGATACGTGTCATTTGGGAGATGGTTTCCGTTTCACTCTCCTATTTGCATCCACATGGCAACTGACCCAAGCAATAGGTGGAACCACCGCCTACATCAACTAACCCTTCCCATTTTGATAACGCACCGACTCGTTTTAGAACCTTCCTTTTTGAGAATTTCCTTCACCTCGCACTCCCGAGTCCTTTCCAATAACCCATAAAGCCACCGTACCCGCCAAGATGGCGAGCCGAGGAAGTCCGCGGCGTCAATTGCTGCACAAAAAACTCGACTCATTCTGCGATAGGGTGGGACCTCGTGACGTTGACGCTCTCGAACGATTTCTCGATACAGCGCCAGAGCGACAAGCGCCTACGAGCATTCTACCTGTGGACGAGCTCGAGGAGCGACTCGCACTCATCAACCGGCTCGAGAAGTCTTGGTATGATGAGTTCACCACTTTGACTAAAAAACCCCAGACCGAGTGCAGGCCTTTCAACAACCTACAAATCGCTGCTCTTATGGTCATGAACATCAATGACCTACGGTCTTGGTGCGGTACGCCGGCCGAGGAGATCATTATCACGGGCCTATGTAACATTCCGTACCTCGCGAAAATATGTAAGTCCTACGAGTATAGAAATTGTAACCTATCTAATATTAGCTATAGTCTTGGCACGTAAGCCTAGCCAGGACGATACTCAGTTCTCGAAGTTCATTAGGTCCCCGACGCCGGAAACATATTCGGAAGATGACCAAAGCTCCCAAAGCGATGAGGTGGAGGTCAAGAATGGCAAGGCAGAGCGAAACAAGAACCAGTCCAAGAAGCGGTTGGGACTCGATGGAAACCGCTGTATCATTCTCGGGACCGCAGACCCCGAGGTCTGCCACATTGTCCCATACAGCGCCAATTGCAAGGAAGACAAGCGGCTGGACTTTTACGACAAGCTTTATGGTACGAAAGGCCTTTTGGGTATTGAGGCCCGTAACCCGGAAATTCGTCGCTATTTCACCTCATCGGTTGGAATTAGCGACAAGAAGTGGAACATGATTTCGCTTAACCACCAACTTCATCAATGGTGGGGCAAGTTCTACTTCGGTTTGGAATGTCTTGGCACTACATATCTTCCGGGCAAGCCAGAAGGAGTTGTAACTTTGCGGCTACGGTTCCACTGGATGCCAAGAAATAATCGGCTTCGTCAACGATTGCCAGACAATCTAGAAGACTTCGTCAACGTATTCGACAATACTATAGGGAGTCCCTTGGTTCCTGATCCCCTCGTTGCTACCGCTCAGCCTATATCTGGCTGGATGGTCCAGACAGGAGACATCTTCTATATCGACATCGACGCAAAATACATCGAAAGGATGAAGGCAGCGTTTGATCTTCAGTGGGCTCTAATTAGAATCATTGCTATCGCTGGTGGTGCCGAAGCTCTAGAACTAGTCGGGGACGAGCCCGATTACCTTGTTGGTAGCCAGTTACAGGGACTGGTAGCGATGAGACAAGCGTTCCTAGTCTTCGATGCAACGGTCGAGACGTCCCAGGAAGCTAGCAGTGTTAGCTCGATAGCCGAGGAACCCTTGATGGAGGATGTCCAAGATGATCGTAGCAGGGAGAAGGCTCTTGCTATTAGGGTGGACAAGCAGACCGACAACAAGCAAGCTGATAAGGAGCAAGCTGATGACGAGCAAGCCGATGACGAGCAAGCTGATAAGGAGCAAGCTAATAACCAGCAAGCTAATAAGGAGCAAGCTGATGACCAGCAAGCTGATAACGAGCAAGCCGATAACGAGCAAGATGATGACGACAACCGCAACGTCGACGACAGTGACAAGGACAAACTTGAACCCCATTCCCAGGAGCGTCTCTAGGACGGCGGCTCACGCTTGGGCCAGAGTTCGTCCCACGACACTGACAATACCGACAGCACTGACAGCACCGACAGCACGGCGGCCATTAAAGGCCTTACCAAGATCTCCAGCCGTCGATTCCGAAATATGAACAAACGTCTCATGAATGTGAGGTCCGTAGTACACGCAGTGCAACGGAAACTACACAGAGATGTCAGGGATATAAAGTGGAAAGAACCAAACGCCGAGTATCCAAGATGCGAGGCACAGCCCATTACGGGCTTTTAGAGCCTGAATCCAATCGCTATTAGCAGAGCAGGGGCTCGAATAGAC
This sequence comes from Madurella mycetomatis, assembly GCA_022530565.1. Lineage (NCBI taxonomy): Eukaryota > Fungi > Ascomycota > Sordariomycetes > Sordariales > Madurella > Madurella mycetomatis. The sequence goes on along the minus strand of JAJTVB010000003.1, from coordinate 2,811,584 downwards.
CCGTCTAGAGGGGTAGTCGCAGGAGCCCAGGTGGACGCTCACACTCATCGAGTTATAGCTTCCCGTTGCTAGTTTAAATATACTACTTTTCGTTGATTTTACCCCTCCTCCCTCTATTTTCCTACCCCTTATAAATTCATTTTCCGCTTCTCACGACCCAACCGAGCCAGAATATTAGAGTACTAAACATACCTAGGCCACAGAGTAAGCCCGCCATTGAAGTCCGTCTTGGCGGCGGTCGGCCTGCCTGCGTGGCGCCACTGCGGCGTCTCAATTAGTTTGTAGGGAACGGGCAATAGACAAGGCCTGCTTAACAAATTCCGCACCGTCCCATGTCCCATTAGCCTTGTACCAGGGTAGATACAGGGGTGCGGCGATCAGATTAAGCGCGCAGTCGCCTAAGCTTAACACAACCTCAGTGCGGGGCACAAGTTTTTGGGTCCTGTCCCCGCCAAAACTTAGAGAATAGCACCAGCAATTCCGTCAGGGTTTTCAAGCATAGGATGGACAACTTGTGGCCGCATATACCCCGCCCGGCAAAGGAACGGCAAGCTGCCATGTCCCCCGACGTCCGGGACGTGATGCCCTCGGTCATGTCGGAGATCACGGATTGTATGTCTTCCGTCTGCCAAGCAATGCGCCAGCGAGACTGACAGCCCGAACCGTAGACGCTGTCGAATTGTGGCACCAGCGCCGTATCCCTATCATCATGTCGGTCCTATTTCTTCTCAGCTTGCTGCGCATATACTTCCATTCGACCGCAAAGAGGCAGGAGCTGTTGGTGCTACCCAAGCTCTACGAAAAGGCTTCTGGCCGGAGTGTGACCACCGTCGCTAGGGATGAGAAAACCGAGCTCAAAAGTCGGACCAAGGAGGACGGCTTGGAGGGATCTTCGGGATTCACAAGCAACGGAGACGGAAAGAATGGGAGGATAAAACATGCACCGAGAAGGATAAAAGGCGAGGCAGGCAGGAAACCCCGAGGAGGCGGCGTAGAAGCAGGGACCGACGCACGCAAGATTCAGCTCTTCATATTCTACTCCTCCCTGACGGGAAGCTCAGAGAAGATCACGCTGACCTTTGCGCAAGCGCTGGGGGATGCTCTGGGATGCTCCTCCGAGAAAGAACCCGGCAATGCCTTCCTAACACCGCGAGTGTTAGACCTGGCCGAAATCGACTATGATGAATACTTCATTACGCCGCCAAAGACCGAGGACAAACAGACAGACCCATTTTACCTCTTTGTCATCCCCAGCTACAACATCGATAGCATAAACGACAACTTCCTCGAGCATCTTAAAGAAACGCACCATGACTTCCGCATCGATACGTCCCCTCTCGCCCCGATTTTGGGTTACTCTGTTTTTGGCTTCGGTGGCAGGGAGGGATGGCCGACTGAGGAGGAAGGATTCTGTTTCCAGGCCAAGGAGGTAGATAAATGGATGGCTAAGCTGAGTGGGCGAAAGCGTGCGTATCCTCTCGGCATGGGGGATTGGAAGAGAGATGGCAAGGAGAGGTTGGCCGAGTGGCAAGATGGGTTACTAGACGTTCTCAAGCAGTTAGAGCAGACTGGAAGTCTAGGGGAAGGCGTGCCAGGCTCTGGAGATGCGTTGGAGAGCGACGATGAAGGGGAGGCGGAAGATGACAGGGAGGTGTTGCTCGAGGAAAACTCAGATCCCAATATCACGAAAGGACGGGCTTCCGGGGGTCTAGAGGATGTGGAAGATATTGGCAGGCTGATGGAGCTGTCACGGCTGGATGGCCTCTCCGGTAAAAAACCATCGGCACCTCTGGCCATTGATTTTACATCGGAGGGCAAACCGAAGGCCAGGAAAACGGGGACGGCTGTGGTCAAGGAGATGGTGCCGAAGAACTCGCCGACCTACGCAGCCCTAACCAAGCAGGGCTACTCGATAGTCGGTTCCCATTCAGGGGTCAAAATCTGCCGCTGGACTAAATCGGCTCTCCGCGGTCGGGGATCCTGCTACAAGTTTTCCTTCTACGGCATCAACTCTCACCAGTGTATGGAAACCACGCCTTCGCTTTCCTGCTCCAACAAGTGCGTCTTTTGCTGGCGCCACGGCACTAACCCGGTCGGCACGACCTGGCGGTGGGTCGTCGACCCTCCGCAGCTCATCTTCGACGGCGTCAGAGAGAACCACTACAAGAAGATCAAGATGATGCGCGGCGTCCCCGGAGTCCGGGCTGAGCGCTTTGCCGAGGCGATGCGCATCCGGCACTGCGCCCTCTCGCTCGTTGGCGAGCCCATCTTCTACCCGCACATCAACGAGTTCCTAGGCATGCTGCACGGCGAGCGCATCTCGTCCTTCCTCGTCTGCAACGCGCAGCACCCGGACCAGCTCGCCGCGCTGCAGCACGTCACGCAACTCTACGTCAGTATCGATGCGTCGAACCGCGAGTCGCTCCGCCGCATCGACCGCCCCTTGCACCGCGACTTTTGGGAGCGCTTCCAGCGCTGCCTCGACATACTCCGCGAGCGCCGCTTCCGGCAGCGCACCGTCTTCCGCCTGACGCTGGTCAAAGGGTTCAACGTCGAGGACGAGGCGGAGGGGTACGCGGACCTAGTCGAGAGGGGGCTGCCATGCTTTGTCGAAGTCAAGGGCGTCACGTACTGCGGCACGTCGACGTCGAGCAGCGCCGGCCTGACCATGGCCAACGTACCGTTTTACCAGGAGGTGTGCGATTTTGTCATGGCGCTGGAGGGTGCGCTCCGCAAGCGGGGCCTCCAGTACGGCATCGCGGCCGAACATGCACATAGCTGCTGCATCCTGCTCGCGAGCGAGCGGTTCAAGGTCGGCGGGAAGTGGCACACGCTGATTGACTATGACAGGTTCTTCCAGCTGCTGGAGGAGAAGGGGCCGGATGGGGACTTCACTCCCGAGGATTATATGGGACCGCCGACCCCTGAATGGGCCACATGGGGCAATGGCGGATTTGATCCAAGAGATCAAAGAGTAGACAAGAAGGGACGACCCATTGAGGCGGCATAATAGCAGACTGGTCAGGAATAGCAGTCAAAAAAAAAAAAAAAAAAGGTAATTCACGATTGCGCACTACCTCTTCAAGCGGAAGAAAAAGAAGAGAGACGGCAACGGAGAGGACGGGAGCGCGAAGGTGAACGAGAATAGAATAATTAGAATATGTGGTGTTTGTCATTATCCTGCAGCAGCCCAATCTTGCTGTCTCTCCCTCCGTTTATTTTATACACAGGTGATTCATTCCCTTGGCTGTTGCAGACGGCCTCTGAAGCTCCCGCTATGGAAGAAGAATGGTCGTATCGTACAACACTTTGCATATAGTTATATCACAGTCATAATGCCGTGACTGGTGGCTGAGGAAGCGAGACCGAGCCCACCTCCGACGTCAAACCGTTCCAATGCCCCATCTGGATGCTGTCCCTCAGCGGGAAGGTTTGTTGAGAGGGCATCTAGTCCAAACTAACACCGGGGACGCTGCCCATCTCCCTCATCAGCGCAGCCATGTCGACTCCGGCGGGACCGGTGTATGAGGTCGTGATCCTGCCATCATATGCGATCATCTCGGCGAGGATGTCCAGGATGGGCTGTAGAGTGCGTCAGTATGCAGAGCGGAAGGGCGGGGCATCTGCTCCGGTCTACTCACCTTTGATACGGTCTTATCGTAGATGTTAATCAGGTCTCCGGGGGTAGGGTAGACCTTGAGGGCCTTGTAGAAGGCAATTGCGGCGTCAAGCGCCTTGGAAGCTGTGTCGACGGAAACGTCAGTCGGATGCAGCGAGAAGCTAGGCTTTGTCGCCAAACGTACGATCTGAACCCAGCATCTCCCCGGCCTGGATCTGCTCGAGGAAGTATGCCTCCTTCTCCTCGGCGCTCGACGGGAATCCTTCCTCCTTGGCCTCGTCGACGGCCTGCCTAATCATCTGCTTTTGGGCTTTGGCGTTGGCTTCGGCCTGGTCCTTCTGGGCGCGGGCTGCCCGCCGGTTACTGCGGCGCAGCTGTCTCCGGAACTCGGGGTCGTGGCGGCGGCGGTAATCGAAGTATACTGCGTATGCTGTCGGTTGAGGTGGTAAGTCAGCAATTCTTCCGCACTGAGAAAATGCCGTAGGTCGGAGCGTACCCAGCACGCCCGTGGCTACCGCTGCCACGGCTGCGGTTGCGACGACGACAGGTTGCGATGGCATTTTTGGACGGTGAATTAGAAAGGGGAGATTGAAAGAAATCGACGGAGAAATATGCGGACTCTATGGTAAGGGCAGCTCTGAGAGACACCGAAACTAGGTATCGGAAAGTGGGATGCCTTGGAGGTTGCTGGTTGTTCTTCGAGATGGATGAGTGCTGCAGCTGAACGTTGCTCTCCTTGCTTGTAATTCAGTTTTTTTGCCGGCCGAGTCCTCCGCCAAGCCGTTATCCCGGGCACCAATGACGCTGGTCGTGCACGGTTCAGGAGGCTGAAACGATCCGTTGGGATCCATACAAGCGGGCTAGGCCCCCACTTTTACTAGCTGCTATCCGAAACTGAGCAACACAGGGGAACGTGGTTGCGACGACGTCGAGTAGTCGAAGCTGCCGAGTTTCGACAACCACTGTACGGTGAATTTGCGGCGCCTCTGGTACCGTCATACACCATTCCCCAGCCGCTTCACATCGCTATCTACATTTCGATCACCTCCGCACTAAATTGCCTGCTCCGCGTGGGAATTGGTCGCTATGTCAGACGAACGGTCAAAGATATCGCTGCGGAGTGGAGGGAAGAGGAAGGGCCGTCCAGCTATCAAGATATCGGGACCGATTTTACAAGGTGATGCAGGCTCACGAGGGGCCCCCGGCCGTTCTATCGCAGAGGACGGCCCTCGTCCTCGACCCCGTCCTCCGCCGTCGAACAGCGGGAAGGTGAAGTTCATTCCCCTCCACCCATCGCTGACTGCCAGTAGCTAACCGTCCTATTGTGTTGCAGACCTCGGATCTTGTCAAGCGACGATACTCATCGCGCTTTAACAATCTCCCAACCGACTTTGACCCGACCGCGAATCCAATGCCATCGCTGCCGAACCTCGACCAGTATGCGCAATACCAGATTCAAGATCGCCGGGCTCCGCCATCAAGAGGAGGGAGAAGCGGGAGTGCGGGCGGAGGCGGGGTTGGGACAGGACCCCTGGTAGATGTGAGAGCGCTCCGAGATCCGTCGCTCATCCCTGAGCAGTACGTCGCCGAGATACTCAGCGAAGCCACCGAGGATGAGATCCGTGAATACGAGTCTGCCCTGAGAGATCTAAAAATCCGGGCATCAGGCGACCTGCAACAGAATGTCTATCAGAACCGCACCCAGTTCATCAAGATCAGCAAGGAGGCAGAGAAGCTCAAAGGCGAGATGCGTACCCTCAAGAATCTGATGTCGGAATTAAAAGCCAATACCACGGCCCTCCGGTCCGCATCCAACAATGTGGATGGGGCGGGTCTCAATGGTGATATCCCTTCAGGGCTGAGCAAGAGGGATAAGCGTAGCTCTGTCGCCGACCGAACCGCTCTCTGGAGTTCCCAGATGCAGTCTCTATACAAGACTGTCGAGGGCTCGCAGAAATTCCTCCCAAACTCACCCGGCCGTCATGTCGTCCAGAACGCGGGCCCGTGGGTCGAGCTGGACAACGCGACATACAGGTCGAGACGGTCGATGCAAATCTTCCTGCTAAATGACCATTTGCTGATTGCTTCGCGCAAGAAGCGGAAGATGGATGGCCCGGGTGCAGCTGATAGCCGCGGGCCCATAACCAAACTTGTTGCCGACCGTTGCTGGCATCTCTTGGATGTCGAGGTTGTCGACATGGCGGGGCCTAACGACTCATCAGGCGGCGGAAGAAACAAGCTTGCTGACGCCATCATGGTCCGAGGAGGTGGCCAAAACGAATCATTTATCTACCGGACCGAGAAGCCAGAGGATCCCGAGAAGCCGGCCCTGATGCTCAACATTCGGAAACGAGTCGAGGAACTGAGAAGGAATCTCCAGTCCGAGAGGGAGGCGACGAATAAGGCTAAGGAGACCATCAACTACTTTGCTTCACGCGATCCTGGCTTGCTGCAGAAGACGGAGCTCCTGGAAACGCTGTCGGATATCAAGGACATGCTAATCGAGGTTGATGGCAAGCAACAAAACCTCCGCTGGGTCGAGAGCCAGATGGACGAGCTGGACATCAACATTGCTCTTCAGCAGATCGAGCCTGCTGTTGCCCGAATCGAGAAGCTGAAGGGTCTGGCGCATGGCCTGAAGAACAACGCCATGGCGCAGGATTTTATCTCGTTCAAGGTCGACGAAAGGCGGGCGAAACTAGCAGCTCTAGTCGTGCGGGAGCTGGTCAACACGCACAACCAGCAGAGAAAGACGAAGCAGAACGTGTCTTGGTTAACCCGACTGGGATTTGAAGACCGGGCGCGAGAGGCATATCTGGAAGCCCGCAGTGATATCATCCAGAAGCGGTCTCGGTAAGCACCTCGGCATCCAAGGACCTTCGATAGCTCTCTAACACGCAGTACAGACAATGCATCTTCCAGGGCAATCTGGACCAATACATTTGGGAGATCTCGTTTGTCTACTTCACCATCATCCGGAACACGGTCAGCTGCTTCCAGGTGTGCTTTCCTCCGCCCATGATGAGCGCGTGTGTCAAGTGGGCCAAGGAAGAGGTCGACGCTTTCAATGCCATCCTCGCACGGCAGCTAAGCGGCGAGGAGGAAGGAAGTCAGGTGTGGGCGCAATGCATGGATAGAGCGAGGGAGCACGCCCTGCTGCTCTCTGAGGTCGGGCTAGACTTCCGCAACCTGGTCGGCCAGAACGTCAGGACGGCAGCGGGGAATGGCTCTCCCGATGTTCCAGTGGGGTTAGGATTGTCATGATCTTGGTTGGTGAAATGACAGCGTCTTGGAATTTGGCAAGTGTGTACGGATCCAGGGGAGAGGAACCTCAGATAAATGCAGGGTGGGACATCGTAATTTGATACACGAATGAACCAACAAATCCTAAGAAAGTGTGTGTGAGAGTCGTGTCCCTCGTCCCCTCGTCCCCGCGCCTCCCTACCCACTTGGCCGGTGAACAACCAAACAAGGTTAATGTAAAAGTCAACGGTGGGGGTGCCGAGACTACCCACAAAATGACATACGCTCTAAGTGGGGCACTTGGTTCAGCTTGGGTGGAGGCGCCGCACTCAACCCAAGCCCATTCACCAACTTCGACGCACCACACTCTTCAGCAATATAACGACGATTTTCTTCATCATATTCAATTATTATACCCTTCGCTTAGAAGCATCTCTCTCCGCTCAGTAGTGCGAGTCGAGCCCTCGCGATCAGAATCTCTATTTTTTTTGGGCACTCACCTGACAGATCTCTGCCAGCGAAGCGCAGAGACCCCTTGGCGATAAACCCGCCCACCTGCCCACTTGCCCACTTGCCCAATTTTGACCCAGGACCCGCGCCGCGCTTTGAGACGCAAACGTGCCTGTGGACTTAAAACGTCATTGCCCTTACTCTTGCGACCACTGTCAGCACCACGGCTGCTGTTCAAAGCTCAAAGATACTCTCCCCCTTGTCGCAACCGACCCAACCGTGCATAGCCTTGCCCAAAAAATACAATTGCCAGAATGGACACAAACATGGAGGACGTCGGGCGCGTTCCCGCTGAGCTGACGTCGGCCAACCTGGAGCCGGCCACCATCCCGACTGTTGACGGCTGGATCGAGAGCTTGATGAATTGCAAGCAGCTGGCAGAAGTAGATGTTCAGAGGCTTTGCGATAAGGTCCGTCCCTCACTCCCCCTTTTCCCCCTTTATGCTTTGATTATCGCCTCCTCTTTTCTTTTCCCCCGCGGTGTGCGCGGTGCCTGTCCCCGCTCCTTTGCGGGCGGATCCCCTCCCCCACGACTCTCTGCCGCGCCGACGAGTGCTTGCGGGCGCCTTGGGTTTCGCGATATGGGCTAACATGCCTCTTGCTCTAGGCGCGCGAGGTGTTGCAAGAAGAGTCCAACGTACAACCCGTCGTATGTGTACCCGGCTGGCCGAGGCAGGCAACCGATATGTCCCGCGCGCGCCCAAAGACTAATTCTCCTAGAAATGTCCTGTGACTGTCTGCGGCGATATCCACGGACAGTTCCACGACCTGATGGAATTGTTCAAGATTGGCGGGCCCAATCCGGACACCAACTATCTCTTCATGGGTATGGCACGGCCGGCTGACGTTCCCCATATTTGACGGACGAGACGCGTTGACGTTCTGACGATTTGGGCACCGCGCAGGGGATTATGTTGACCGAGGATACTACTCGGTTGAGACTGTCACCCTGCTTGTGGCGCTCAAGATCCGATACCCCCAGCGAATTACCATCCTCCGCGGCAACCACGAGTCCCGCCAGATCACACAGGTATACGGCTTCTATGACGAGTGTCTGCGCAAGTACGGCAACGCCAATGTGTGGAAGTACTTCACCGACCTATTTGACTACCTTCCCCTCACCGCCCTCATCGACAACCAGATCTTCTGCCTCCACGGCGGCCTCTCGCCGAGCATCGACACGCTCGATAACATCCGGGCGCTGGACCGCATCCAGGAGGTACCCCACGAGGGTCCTATGTGCGACCTCCTCTGGTCGGACCCGGATGACCGGTGTGGCTGGGGCATCTCTCCTCGTGGTGCCGGATATACCTTTGGCCAAGACATATCAGAAGCCTTCAACCACAACAACGGGTTGACTTTGATCGCCCGGGCGCATCAGCTCGTAATGGAGGGCTACAACTGGTCACAGGATCGCAACGTGGTCACGATATTCTCCGGTAAGCTGTCATGGACATCTCGGCGGGCTGCCGCCACCTGGCTAACATTTGTCGCAGCTCCGAATTATTGCTATAGGTGCGGCAACCAGGCTGCGATTATGGAAATTGACGAGCATCTTAAATATACCTTGTGTGTTGGCCCCTGTTTCCGTCGTGGCTCAATTCGCCCGCTAATCAGAGCCCCAGTTTGCAATTCGACCCCTGCCCGAGAGCCGGAGAACCCATGGTCTCGAGGAGTAAGTAGCATATCGCCTCAACTTCTGGGCCTCTGTTAACGAGCCATTGTAGGAACGCCCGATTACTTCCTCTGATCGGGAGGGCCAGCGCTGGCTTCCGGCCATGCAGCCGCAAAAGGCAGGGACTGGCCGGGAAGTGGGGGAAAGCGTCTGATGAAACATCGCCACTGCCCTTCCTAAGAATGGTCTTGCTTGGGTAGGGAAGCTACAAGGGCCGCTGGGGACGGCTGGCCGCGAGAGACGATGTGTACACGAAAGAGATTGCGTCCCCTTTACCCTGTGGCAAACGGGTGCGGGCGCCTAGTCCGGGTCCAGATGGCTAGATCGGGATTGGGAACGGACCTTTTGTCGATCAGTGATGGGGCACGAATGTGGCGCCCCCCACCTTTGGTTAGATCCCGCGTCTCGTCCCGCGGCTCTCGGCGGGCGAGGCGAGATCATGCTAGGTATGCCGTGCGGGCGGCCGTTTCCTCCACCGAATACGAATGTGTTTCTCCGTCTAGATCCTTAGTCTTTTCAATCTTCGGGGTGTTCTCTAGCCGTAGGGTATGATCCAAAGCCATCTCATTCTTTGTCCATGTCAGAGTTGATTTTGGTGATTGCAAGCGGCCGGAAAACACGTTGAATGTACGACGGATAAAACACAGATGATCTTCAACGGCACAAGCCTGCCAATTACCTAGTCTCACGCCTATGGGGCACCCGAGAGACTTGGATACACACGGACGTCATTGCCAGCTCCATAAGATTTCGGCTGGACGGGGCCTTGGAAGCCCCGCCCTCAAGGGCAGAAGGGCTTGCATAGCTGTTCGCTACTCGGAAGCCTAGTTGCCCGACTCTTGCACAGTTGACGATCGGTCGGACAAATTACGGCATGGGCAACAGATGACGAGGATCATGCGCGTCGTTCGTCACGTTGGCTACTCGGCAGCGTTAGCCACGCCCCTGTTGCATACGGTAGTTTCCGAGGGTCGTCGTGCTTTGATATACAGCGTCTCGCGGCCGAAATCATCAGGCCACAAATGACTACTCTTGCACCTTGACTCACCATTTTCATCTATGTGGCCGAGGATGTCCCTACAGGGCCGGCTTGGACGGCAACGAGAAACCAGAGACAATGCTTGGGCTCGCATGCCTTCTTAGACTAAGCCATCACAAGGAGCTAAGGATCAAAGACAGGAGTCAAAGTAAGCGCGAAGCTAAGAGGTGGACCACTAACTCTCGCATGCTTCCAATCCCTAGGTCAACGAGGTATTCGTAAGGTAACCCTACGCTCACGCTGTATGAGCGGACACAAGTCTCGAGGAAAAATTAAAGGATGGAAACAGCACTTGTCTTCGTCTCAACTTCCATCGGAATCGTGACACCACACCTCGGGCGCCTGCTCACCGCCACCAATAGCTCACTTTTCGCACCTGGACTTGCCTTCCTGCAAATAACGCTGGTCTATATGTACGCTGCCTCTTACTGGGCTTCTTGGCGAGCCTGATATCTGCTTTGTCGACTCTAGCCACTCTCTTTCGAAGAATCCGGACGCAAAGCAGCGCGGGGGTGGTTTCTATGTGCTACACACGCATAAATGCCCACCCCGCTCGTGAACAGCCGAGTCTGTACTCCTTAATTCCGCGATATCAATAAAAACACTAGGTTTTGATCGACTTTCTCTTACCTTCTTCCTCCCACTATAGCCGTACACCGGCTTAAGAGAGGAGGATGTCTAACTATACTGCTCCTGCCGCTCCCACGACGAGCCCCAGGATGGCTCTCACTACGACGGGGCCATCGGTATGTCTTGCCGTAGCCCATCCGCTCCACTCCGGTGGTTGATTACGGGGCTAGTACCTCACCCTTTTTTCTTCGTCCTCCCTACCTCAGCTCCTCTAGCAGCACCATAAGAGAGGAACAACCCCCCTACTAACCCTCCCTTCCCCCAGCAACCACCGCGAACCCCAGGGCCGCCTCACCCCCTCACAACACCCCAAGTAGGCGGCGTCCCCTCCCCGCTGCCTGACATCCCCGTCAGCGTGGCGCTGCTCGCCCTGTTCCTCGCGGGCGCGGCGGCCAACATGGCCGTCTTCCAGCGCAACCGGCGGCGGCGGTACAAGTTCCTCTTCTCTGCGCTCCTCTTCGGCTTCTACATGGCGCGCAGCGTGCGGGTGGCCAACGCGGCGTAGATCTTTACGGCGGCGGGGGTGCTAATCCTGTTCGTGAACTAATCTGACCTTCGCGCAGCGCATTGTGCGCGCGTGCTACCCGCTCTTCGGTTGGCGCGGCTTGGTGACGGCGCTGTTCCGCACCAGCTTCGTAAGCGCCGGCGTCGTCCTCGTCATGTTCATCACCGTCACAGTCTACGGCTTCTTCTTCGGCGGCCGCGCCGGCGATGGCCACGCCAAGTCCGCCGACCGGACCGTCCAGCTGGTCTGCGGGGCGTACCTGGCCGTCTATGCCTTCCTGTCGGTGCCGGTGGTGGCGCTGGCGCTGGCGGTGCCGAGGAGGACCAGGATCGATAAGTTCGGGGAGGGACACTTCAGGACCAAGGTACTCCTCCTGACGGCGGCGGTGGCGGCGGCGCTGCTTGCCGCTAGGGCACTGTTCAGGGCGGTCACCGCGTTCGTGCGGCGCCCCGTCGCGGACGCAGCTTGGCTCCATGGCCGCGCGTGCTACTATTGCTTCAACTTTGGCGTGGAGCTGGGGTCATGTTTGCGTACACGCTCCCGAGGTTCCACGTGCAGGATGGGAGCTCTGCGCCGGGCCACTACTCGTGCACAGACTTCGGCCCCGAGGCTGTGGTGGTCGCTGCGGCGGCCTCAGTTGAGGAGCTGGAGAAGATGAAGCAAGCGTACTTGTGCGGTGGCAGGAGGAGAGGGGAGGCCGACTGGGCGGCCGGTTCGCCGAGCTGTAGTAGAGTGTGCCGGATATTGCTACCTGCGGGAAGAGTGGGAGGAGTGTGATTGGGGAAGGGCCCAGCGTGGGGGACAGATTCGCGAGAGATGCGGATTTGGCTTGGATGGCGAGGGGTATGGTATGTGTTCTTGCCAGGCGCAATTACTTCGTGATCTTTCGGGCTGCTAACAATGATATTGAACAGCGAGAGTTGTACGGCGATGACGAAGACGAGCAGAAGCAAGGATACGTGTAAATGAAGTGTTTCCTTTTGTTCTCATAACCCTCCAATAGCAGCCTACAGTAGTGTATATACACGGAGCGTATATTACTGAGGTAAGAGATTGGGCAGACCAGACTCGGTATCGAACCAGTCACGCGTGAGTAAGCGAGTTGGGTGTTATCTGGGCTATTCTGCGCGGTTCGAAGATATTGTATAAGAATTCAGACATTAGACTGAGAAGTCTCGCTTCCATACGCTTTATTCCTAGAACCGACTTGCTCCGTGATCGGAGCCTAGAAAAGGGGATGTACCATATGGGAAGGGGTCAGGAGGAGGATGTATCCTCGTCCAAAGCGAGAGAGAAGCTGGTAGAAACACAACGGGAAAGGCTAAGTCGAGATGGGAATGGTGGCCCTGTGACCTTGTGTGTAGTATAGCTACAGCTTCGCTAGCTTCCCTCCTGTGCCCTCTTCGCGGGCCATAAGCCCCAGAATTCATAACCGAGCTTCTGCTGTGATTGTGGACACCCTTTCCAGTTCTGGGTATGCAGACTTCTCTTCGGTTTGTCCCATAATTTCCTCGCTTTTCGTTTCTTGTGGCCCTGGAAAGACCATCTCAACCGGCTCCCCTACTAGAACAAGCGAGCCAGCAAACCCGAGGAGGCAACGCTCCGCTACCAAACAACTGGAGCTGTCAAGACCTCTAATGACAAAACATGGTTGGCCAATCACGACCTTTCGGCTCTTGGTTCCGTGAGGGTGGCTCATGGCTCCGAGGGGGATATAGTATTTGCATTAACAAACGCTTGGCTCCACTGGGCAATCCGGGGATAGGCGTGGCCTGAATGTGGCCGCATGAATTTCCCGAGAGATGCGGCACAGGATCGCCGCATGTGTGAGACCCCTGAGAGGGGTGAGCCCGGAGTGTTTGACTCTCGGGAGCTATTTTTTTTTTTCTTTTTTTTTTTTTAACCATGTTCCAAGCAGATAGGATCGTGTTTTACGGACAAGCGAGGCATGGCTAGTAAGTCGGAGGTATCAAGGACTGTTGGCAGGGACCATCCCGCGAGCTCAATGGCACTGATCTGCGTGCCGTGGGCATTGATTGCACGCTAGTGGTCGAACGGCAAGTACAGTATCTTCGCACCTTGATGTCCGGAATTGCGGCTCATTGCAAAGAGAGGAAGTCCTATCTAGCCGTCGGTAGAATCTCAAATAGCAATGCGGCAGACGGCAGGCGACAGTCCACGATGTCTGTGTCAACCAGCTGCCGATTGGTTGGGCGGCAGTTGACGGAAGGTCTGAGCGGGCATCTTGTTGTTGCATCCCAGCAGTTAAGAGTAGAAGACAGCCCGTAGGACTGGTTCGGCAATCGGTACATACACTCCCAAGAAACCATTCAACACGGCGGCGATGCAGTTACGGCTCGCACCCGCTCCGGGCCGTGTGCGGTCCTCGCGGCTGCAGCCCAGAAATATCCAAATACCAATTATAGGTCGCCAGGCGGCTGGAGGCCTTCTCCGACGCATGGCGTCCGCTCGTCCAGTAATGTCCGCTCGGGCCTATTGCCGAGCAGCAGCAAGGCGCTTAACTATATTATTCTTGCGGCCTCCTTCCATTGCAGATGTCCAAGGGCGTCCCGCACTTGCAGAATTCCCGTGGTCTGCCGTTCCGTCCTGTGGAGGTAGGAGTCGTGTGTCCCAGACCAGATGAGAGAGCCGGGTTTGACGAGAATGGTGAAGTCGGGGCTCAGAGTTGCGATGGAAGCCAAGACGGGCGGTGGTGTGTCAGCGGCTTCCTGGGCAACCAATTGGGCAGGGTTAGGCTTGAAACGATACCGGAGGGAACTGGGGGCCCGCTTTTCGCACTGAAGGCAAGGGAAGCTCGAGCTCTCTGGAAAGGCTCCGCCCGGCTCGGCCTGACGAAACCCACAAAACCCGAGCTTGGAGCTGGGGTGCATATCAAAGACAGTTTATTTCCAAAAAAAAAAAAAAAAAAAAAAAACAAAACAAAAAGAAAGTTTTAAAATTTAAACATTTGACGGCAAGATTGCACTCTCTCACAGGTATCTGGGGATTCTCTATAGCCTGAGGCTCAGCGATTGTCAGTGCACACGGCTTGATCGCGTCTGTTGTGAAGCGTGCCGGGTCGTTGCGAGTTCTTTCTCATGCCTTTGCGAGTGAACTCTAAAGCCGCTAGTGTAGGTTCTGCTGACTGGGGAATCGATGCCTGGATGACGCGCTCGAGTTGGGACGGCGACATGCCAGCTTCACCCCCTTTCGTAACCCGGCCCCGTCGGTCGATAGGAGCCTCCCTTTTACGCCACGTACGTACTATACATACGCCACGGCGACCGTGTGTAATGGCGAACGGGCATCCTATGTGCTGGGTCATTTTGTGTGAGAGTCAATCTGAGTGTAAATTGTCGAGCGCCAGGGACGGCATTGCATGCAGGGTATCTTATACCCGCCAGAGCTATATCACAATGCCCCGCGAGGCTTTTTTGACCTCGATATTCTTTCTCCCCATTTGGTTCAGTCCGTGCCTTGCATCCGCAAGCGCCGTTAACTATCATACGCGGCTTGGGAAGCGTTTCTGCCATCGAGGCCTGAAGATCACAAGAAGGGAACGGGCGACAGGGATGCGGGTTGAAGTTCTAAGCCACATGGGGAAGCGGGCTTCTCGATGTACCTTAACCTCAAGCGAAATTGGACCGTGGGTCTTGCACCAATCTCCCGTTTGGTTTGTTGCTCTCCCCAAATCCGCTCACTTTTCCATCTCTTCCATTCTCTTCACTCGTTTCTTCGTTCTTTTCGTCCTTGAGGGGGGCGTGACACTGGACCCCACGGTCCGCACACCACCGGGATCGACCTTTTATTTTCTTTCCTCTCGTTTCGTGCCGCTCTTTTCAACCCACCCTTTCACCTCCACCACCGGGCCCGTGGTAATTCCCCACCCGGGACCTCTTTTGACCAGCCAGCTGCAAGTCGCTCCTCGCGTCTGGTTCAAGCTAGCCAAGGCAACTGCTGCCCATTCGACGCTCTCCCGCCCATTGTCTCAGTGCCTTCACTCCACTGCGACTGCGGCTGCAACGTCCTGTAACTGACAGGAGCGACCTTTCACGTTCCGTTGCCGCTGGTCCGCATATACGTGCAACCCTACCTTGCCCAGCCGCGCCCACCACCCCAGGTTTCGGTTGCTGTCGCTCTTTCAGCAAACCTATAACCTAGCGCCGACCCGCGGCGTCAGTTGTCGGTGAGGTCTGCGCCGCAGGGGAATTCTGGTTGGCGACCTTATCACGTCTTGTATCGTCGGCATTGGCCCAAGACCCAGGGTATACTAGCGATTACCCACCGGCCCGCCAGCTCGCCGAGGATAACCATGAATACGGGAGCGCAGTGAGACAACAACCGGCAAACTGCTCCAGGACTATCCGCGACCAAGAGGCGCCAATCGACGCGGCGACTGGGGAGAAACTGGTAGGGGACGCGGGAATGGTAATTGGGCAACGACGATCCGGAAGAAGGCGAGCGAGCCATCCGCTAAGCACCAGGCGCATACTGCTCTCGCTCTTGTCGGCCACTCCGTCCACAATGGCCGCTTGTATATCGCTTCAAGGGTCTAGGGCATGCCCTGCCTTCCAGTCATCTTCAGTGTCAACAACAGACGACTTCTTGGTGGGGATCTTGTACGTGGATTCGCGGCCCGTCGCTTCACCGCTGCCGGCCAAACATGGCGCCGGCTGTTGTTTGATGAACTAACACCGTTCTTCACAGTCCTTTCCTGAGTTTTGTTTCGAACACCGAGACGTTCGACGAGCTCCTGCTATCCTACGTAGAGACCGACTACGTGCGAGAAAAGTGAGTTGTGTGAGCCTTGAATAAGATTGCGGCAGTCTGACCCTCTGGTAGATACGCCGTCTTGCTCGGCTGCGGGAATGTCGACTTAACCAACACCAGCGATCTCTACGCGCGCTTCACGACGACCGTAATATGTAATGCTATTATCCAGAATTCCATCCAGAGCTGCAGCCTCACACCGCAAAATTCCCGCCCGGTTTGCGCCGAGACATGCGTGCGTCATAACTCTCTCTCATTGCTGGTTTTGCCGCTAACCCATACCTCCAGGCCCAATTTGCGCAAGCCGAAGCGTACCTTGTGGCTGATAGCGCTCTCTGTCCCAACCCTGGTGGTAATGCGCAGTCGCAGATCAGGGCTGATTTTACCAACTGTGCCCTACCTGACAATTCGTTGTCGAGCCGAGATTGCATTCCCGGCATCGCAAACGAGCCGGAGAATTGCGGATATGGCAACAGCACCATAGGACTGTGTTCTTACTGCGCCAAAGGTGGCATAAACTCCACCGACACTTGCTGCTACCAGTCGGACGCCGAGACCCGCTGCGCCGGCGTTGTCCTCCCAACCATTACGCCAATCACCCTGCCGACGGTGACTGCGACCCCGCCTCCGTCAGACGACAATATTGGAGCGGACCCGGGCCTCTCTGGGGGCCAGATCGCGGGCGTAGTCATTGGTTCTGTTCTAGGCGCCGCGGTTCTTGCGGCCATCATCTTTGGGTGCATTGTTTATTCTAGGAGGAGGCGCGGCAGCCAAAAGGGGAGCATTTTCAACCAGCCGTCACCCGCTCGGCGAGGCCCGACGTCGGCACAAATGGGGCAGAATGGTACGACGCCTGGTTTTGGGGTCCTCCCCGGTGGAAGAATTGCCCGGATGTCGGCTTTGGAGGGCCATTCGGGCGACGCGTCATCTTACGCACGTCGAGACATCGGTGGCTCTTCTCGGGGAACTCCGGCAGGCTATGGAGGGAGCAGGAGGAGAGGGGATGACCATTCATCCTCCGATGGATTCGGCAGCCCAGAGTCTGATCGCGGGGCCGCTGGTGTGCTCCGTCCGCCCCCGGCGACTATGAGGAGAAATGGGTCGCTCTCCAGCGGCTCTGTGTTGGTTGGTGAAGATGCCCAGTCTCCCACAAGTGCCGGCATGTCATCTCCACCGGGAATGGCGAGTCAGCAGTCGGAACAGCTGCCCTTTTTCAAGGATTACTATTCTCAGGATGATATCCACCCTGGCGATCGGGTCGCCGTGCTGTGGGCATACCAGCCGCGCGCCGCTGACGAGTTCTCGCTCGATCGGGGCGATATGCTCAAGGTTGTGGGTATCTGGGATGATGGTTGGGCGACGGGCGTCATGGTGGATGAGCGCGCCGAGCAGTGGGAGGCCCGCCGGCAAGCGCAGCGGGACAGTGGCGTCTCGAATACATCGGGTAGAGTGCATGATGACTCGCCTCCTGTTAGCGGTGAGATCAAGGCGTTCCCGCTTGTATGCGTGTGCCTCCCGGAACACTGGAGGAGGACGATCGAGGGGGACGGTTCTACTGAAACTGGATCAAGCGCGCATCCGTACACCGCCACGACGGGATCCTGAGATCGGCTTATGATTACGACTCGATACTGCATCTATTCCCAGTAATGTCGCGATGAAGCCTCTGTTTTGGTTCGGCATTGTCTATGGCGTTCGGTATCACCTTATCCTTCTCTACACGAATCCTGAACCAGGCTCTCTGCCAGGCCTTCTGCAATTGTGCTCGTACATATCACTTGACTCTATCGGCACATAGGCGGCTGCCATGTGGCACAGCTGGGTTGCTCGCGACGCTGGGAGTGCCTGCGCCGCACAGGCGTGAAGTGCATTCGGATTAACATTACAAACAGCTCGGCCCTTTCTTCTTTCAATCTTCAGCTTAGGGAACTGCTTCCTACCCTGATGGAGCGGCCGCCCGTCGGACTCACTGAGGCTGCGTACGCTCGGATCCTATTCTTTGGTCAGGGCAGCACTTTTGCCCTTCATTTCGTTTCGTCGGTGTGTTCTATATACCCGGTTTGCCTACGACGGTGTTTTGGAGTGGGGATCAGTGCTGGGGAGTTGGCCGCGTAATGGTGCTAGCATCCAACTGCGGCGTTGTGGAAGTAGGGCTCCTGTCCGAGCCGGGATTGTGGATGCGATGGGCTTAAGCTACCATCTTATCCGCGAAGGTCAGGCAGGGCCGCGACTGTTGTTGTCATCACATAACATCAGAACATTCTGTGGCGATTTTCGTCTACAGGTAGACATCAAGTTTTACTTTAGTTAGATTCAAAAAGACATTGGCACGAACCGCTTGTTTCGGTCAGAGTGAGAGTGTGATAGGTATCTTATAAATGTATATATGGTGATTATTACGGTAGGCGGCTTGTAGATAAGGACTGTACAACGCCGTCCGCGGCTTTCTCCGTCAAGCCTGGAATTTTGTCTCACCCTTGGTGGAGTTGGTGGACCGATGACCTAATCGACCAAATCGGCCAGAGGGCTTATCTTATCAAACAGGTGGGCCGTGTTGCGCTTGACGGGAACTGACCGCGGTCTCCGTCCATCTCCGTTTTCCGTCCTGGTGAATAGCTTGGTCCCAACGGTTTATCTACTGCACAGTTGAGTCGCTGAGTCTCTCTCACTACTGCTACGGAGAACGCCTGTACAGTTACACCGACCGTGGGCTCTCCTAAATCGCCCTTGCGGATATCCTCATCAAACCGGGCTCTGGCAAGATGCGCGGCGCCGACTCGGCATTCCATTCTAGGTAGCTGGCGAGTTGAACCACGCAGCGACTCAAAGCTGTTGCGATGGGTCAGGGATTCTCTCTTGCGGCCCCGCCTGCCGGGGCCGCCGGCATCGACGTCCCTGAGCTTGCGGACTTGGTCTACGAGAAGTCGATGGGCAGCGCACGCTTTATGAAGAGTATACGGGCTAGGAACCACGATGGCGTCGTAATAGCCAAGGTTTTCGTCAAACCGTATCCAATGTCGCTAGATCAATACAAGCAGGATATCATCCGTGAGCAAGCCGACGCCAACTGGTCCGTCTCCGCAGAAGGCGCTAACCTTGGACCGCAGGCGAGCGACGAGCTCTGGCCGATGTCCCAAACGCCTTTCCTTACCAACGCGCCGTCGAAACCGAAACGAATGGGTACCTCGTCCGACAGTACTTTTATAACTCGCTCTATGACCGTCTCAGCACCAGGCCATTCTTAGAGGACGTGGAAAAGAAGTGGTTGGCATTCCAATTGCTATGTGCACTACGCGACTGTCACGCTAAGGACGTATACCATGGCGATATCAAGACCGAAAACACTCTCGTGACCTCCTGGAACTGGCTCTACCTCTCTGACTTCTCGTCGTCGTTCAAGCGCGTCATGTTGCCCGAGGACAACCCCGCCGATTTTTCGTACTTTTTCGATACGTCTGGCAGAAGGACGTGCTACCTTGCCCCCGAGAGATTCCTCCCTCCCGGGGAGGAAGCTGAACCGAATGCCAAAGTGACGTGGGCGATGGACGTCTTCAGCGCCGGCTGTGTCATTGCCGAGTTGTTCCTCGAGGCCCCAATCTTCAACCTTAGCCAGCTCTACAAATACCGCAAGGGCGAATATGATCCTGCCATCTCGCATCTGAGCCGCATTCCGGACAAAGACCTGCGCGAAATGATTGCCCACATGATTCAGCTGGACCCCCAGAAGAGATACTCCGCTGAACAGTATCTCGAGTTTTGGAAGGGCAAGGTGTTCCCAGGATACTTTTACAACTTTCTCCATCAGTACATGGAGCTGATCACCGACCTCTCGTCTGCCCAGTACTCTTCACCTGGAGTGGCGAGGCTCATCACTGAGGCAGACCAGCGGATTGACCGTGTGTGGCTGGATTTTGACAAGATATCCTATTTCCTCGGTTACCAAAATGACGAGAGAGGCATCGAGAGGCGTCAACTCTCCCCGAGGCTTGGGCTAGGGCACTTCCCAGTGCGTCTGAACATACAGAACAATGAACATTACGTATCCAGCGACAAGCAGCCCTCTGCAGACGACGGAACACTAATTTTCCTTACCCTGGTCGTTTCGTCCCTCCGCAACACCGCCCACGCGACTGCAAAGATCAAAGCTTGCGATATTCTCCTCGCGTTTGCGGAGCGGCTGACGGACGAAGCTAAACTTGACCGGGTTCTTCCATACTTAATGACGTTGCTCAACGACAGTTGCCCCATGGTTGTTGTTTCCGCTGTACGGGCAATAACGCAACTCCTCGATCTCGTCAGGGTCATCACTCCAGTCAACTCGCAGGTTTTCCTCGACTACATCATGCCTAGGATGGAGCTAGCATTGGTTGGCACACGTGAGATACCAAGCCCGATCGTCCGGGCCACCTACGCGTCTTGCGTTGGGACGCTTGCGTCGACCGCGAGCCGCTTCTTAGCAATGGCTGCGGCGCTCCGAGCGGACGGATCAGCGGCTCTCGCGGACCCCGAAGTTGAGCCTGGCAACGAGGCGGACGCCGCTTTTGATGACGTATTTGACAATGCTCGCCGGGAGCTAGCGGAGTTATTCGAGGCTCATACCAAGCTGCTCATCGAAGACCCGGATCCCTTTGTTCGACGGGCTTTCCTAACTTCGGTACCTGACTTGTGCATCTTCTTCGGAGCAGCGCAGGCGAACGATATCATTCTTACACATCTCAATACGTACTTGAATGATCGCGACTGGATGTTAAAGTGCGCCTTCTTTGACACGATCGTTGGCATATCGGCGTTTCTGGGTAGTGTTACGCTCGAGAAGTTCATCCTGCCTCTTATGGTTCAGGCAGTCACGGACCCTGAAGAGCACGTAGTACAGGGAGCGCTGCACTCCCTGGCGGAGCTAGCGAACCTGGGGCTTTTGACAAGCCAGACGTACCTTGAGCTTGTTGGCGTCATTGCCCGGTTTACGATGCATCCCAACATCTGGATTCGCGAGTCGTCTGCCGAATTCATCTCGGCCGGCAAGCGCTTCTTGAGCCCAGCTTACCTTAGGGTTCTGGTGCAGCCCCAGCTGGCACCTTATCTCAAGCCACACAGGCTGCCGGACTTCTCAGAGCTTGGTCTCCTCGAGGAACTTCAGAAACCTTTATCGCGGTCGGTATTTGACCAAGCCCTGTTATGGGCATCAAAGACCGACAGGGGAGACTTTTGGAAGCCGTTCAAGAAGCTTCGTGACGTTGTTTCAGGTTCAATATCATCACCCCGGGTGTCGGGGGATTTGAATGTCCACGCCCTGACCCGAGTTTCGCGAAACGAGGAAGATGAGCAGTGGTTAAATAAACTGCGAAACTTAGGACTTGCTCCACAAGATGAGCCCAAGCTGCTCGCGCTCAGGGAGTTCATCTGGCGCCTTAGCCAAATCAAGGCCAGGGACTCGGCCGTGCAAGACCCAACAACTACGACTGCGCTCAACAACATCATCCCTCTCCGAAGCCTAGGGGTAACCCCCCAGACTGTCCTCTTTGATGAAGAGCCGCTTCGACAGCCAATGGTCACGCTCGAGCAGGATGCAGGTGCGCCAAGAACCATCAAGGATGCTTTACTCGACGCGTCCATGTCTATCGACGACCCTCTCAGCAAGAGGCGGCGGGCTGCCTTCAACAGTCACCGGTCGAGGCTCAATAACCAGGACAATATGTCGCCTATGTCGACGGACAGCAGACGCCCGTTGGAAGATGAACTGGCCGCCTCGCCAACGACAACAAGGCAAGGTGAAAATTCAAGGGACGGGTCTCGGCGAACGTCTGTTGCCCAGGGCAAAACCGTTGCTCTGTCGGCGCTAGATGACGACGGCTCAAGTCAAGATGTGCCTTACGCCATGAGACGGAACCTCCGGCATCAATCAAGCGCCATGAGTCTCATGAATCGCAAAGACAGCGCAAAATCCGGCCCCGAGACGAGCACAACCGAGACCAATGCCTTTGGCGAGATGGAAGGGCCGTTTAGCCAAACTCCAATGCGCAATACGCCCGGCGTTGAAACAGAATCAGCTCTGGCGTACGCTAATACGCGGCTGCGCGCTAACCACACGTATACGGGCCATGATCCGAGCATCCTTAAGATGCTGGACGCTATGTACATTGACAACTACCCCCACGACATTCTTGAGTACGGGCCCTTGGTGACTCCGATCACCCGCCGGAAGTCTAGCAAGGCTAGCATATCTCAGCCGGGCGATGACGGCTGGAAGCCTTCGGGCAAGCTCGTAGCGACGTTCTCGGAGCACTACGGGCCGATTAACCGAATCGTTGTTTCGCCGGACCATCAGTTCTTCCTTACGGCTGGCGATGACGGTTGCGTCAAGGTCTGGGACACGGCCAGGCTTGAGCGTAACATCACCCATCGTTCTAGACTGACTCACAAGCACGCTGCGGAAGCCCGAGTGCTCGCGTTGTGCTTCATTGAGAACACGCACAGCTTCATTAGCTGTGCCAGCGACGGCAGCGTCCATGTAGTCAAGGTCGAGACGGTTCTCAGCGGCATCAACTTCCGGTACCCAAAACTCCGCCTGCTGCGCGAGTACCAGCTCGTCGACGGTGAATACGCGGTCTGGTGCGAGCACTTCAAGCAGGAGGCCAACTCAGTCCTGATCATCGCGACGAACAAGTCTGTCATCCTGGGCATCGACCTGCGGACCATGACGCTTCTCTACAAGCTGGAGAACCCCGTACATCACGGTACGCCGACGTGCTTTTGCATCGACCGCAAGCGGAACTGGCTCTGCCTGGGTACGTCGCACGGCGTCATCAACCTGTGGGATTTGCGCTTCAAGATGCGCTTGAAGGGGTGGGGCGTGCCAGGCAAGGGCTCTATCTACCGCCTATGCGTCCACCCGACCAAGGGCAGGGGTAAATGGGTCTGCGTGGCGGGCGGGACAGGACAGGGCGAGGTCACTGTGTGGGATCTCGAGCGCACGCTCTGCCGCGAGATTTACCGCGTTGGGGGGAACAAGGAGGGCCCCAAGGGGTACGACGCGTGGGAGGTAGACGAGGACAAGCCCGAGGGCATGCTCGGCCGGTTCGCTACCAACATTGAGCCGTCGGCGATGGGCAACGCCGACCGTGGGGTGCGCGCCATGATCGTGGGGACGGGGGCGACCGAGGAGCAACGCGACGTGAGGCACGCGTTTATCATTACTGCAGGGTCGGATAAGAAACTGCGGTTCTGGGATCTGTCGAGGATTGAGAATAGTCTGGTTTTCAGCGGACTGCAGCCGGACGAGGGACGGCCGACGTACACGGCGAGCCATCCTACCACTTCTATGACGCTGAACACGGAGCGGCTGCCGAGGCAGGCGGCTTCTTCGTCGTCGGCCTCGGCGGCGAATGGAGGGACGCAGCCGCCGTCGTCAAGGAGCAGCAGGTCGAGTCGTCCGCCGAGGTCGACGGTGATTTCGTTGCAGCAGCAGCAATTGCTCAAGAGTCACCTTGATGCGGTCATGGACGTGGCAATACTAGAATCGCCTTATACGATGACGGTGTCGGCGGACCGGAGTGGAGTGGTGTTTGTTTTCCAGTAAAGTGTCAGCGGCCAGGTTTGGCGTGAGCGGCGTCCAGTTTTTGGGACGGGAATGGCATGACGAGGTTTTCTGTAGATTTTTAAGGAATAGTTCACGTTCAACTAGTTTTGGGAAACACTGGTAATTGAGTTATTTTCTAAGTCCACATCGCAGGATCGGTATTGACATAGCGAGGAGGGCACATGTGGAAAGGGGTTCTTCTGCTGGATAGGTCAGGGTTAGGGTGACGAGCATCCCGCCCCACGTCGAATTTCAACGCAGCCTTGTGGAGCTTTTGCTATCATCGACGCGCCTCTCGTACTACCTCCCTAACTTTCCATTCCAACTTCGACAACAGCAAGAGCCGCCAATTTTACGCTCCCCGATGCGATAAACTCGTCTCAGTTTCACAACAGCAAGTTGACGAGTACGAGCCGCCGTTAGGGAAACAAAAGCTGCCAGACAAAGGCAGCAGAATAACTACTACCTTGCAAAAATGAGGCTCACAGCAGACCTCATCAACCATTCCCTCTCCTACCTCAACCCGCTCAAGGAGCGTGAGATAGATCTCCGAGGTGCGTTTTTGAAAAGAGCAGATACTGCACATTGATCTCTCGCAACACCATGTCAAAGGCCAGAGTTGATAGCGCAACGGCGTCGGGGTTTGCGCCGCGTTTACAGGACACCGAATACCCGCCATTGAGAATCTGGGTGTTGCCGGCGTACGTTTCTCTCCTCTCCCACCCCTCTCTCTTCCCCATACAGAGAAGCCAACTTTGCGTGAAGAGACCTTTTCTTTCTCCCTGGCTAACCGAGAGATGGTGCTACAGCCCCATGACGCCATCGACCTGACCGACAACGACATCCAGCTACTGGGCAACTTCCCGCTGTCGCCGCGCGTGCGCACACTGCTGCTTGCGCGGAACCGCATCTCGGCCATCCAGGCGACGCTGCCCAACGCCGTGCCGAACCTGCGCAACCTCGTGCTGACGGGGAACCAGCTGACCGAGCTGGCGGACCTGGACGTGCTGGGCAAGTTTGCGCGGCTGACACACCTGGTGTTGGTGGATAACCCAGTTACTAAGAAGGAGGTATGTTTCGGAGACCGGGCGACGTGGGGAAAGGGAGATTGGATGCTGACGGTGGAGCAACGGAATAGAATTATCGGTATTGGGTCCTCTGGTTGTGTCCCACCGTCCGGTTCCTGGACTATCAGAAAGTCAAGGATGCTGAGCGGCAGAAGGCAAGGGAGCTGTTTGGTTCGGCCGAGGCGCCGACCGAGCTGGCTTCGCGGGTGAGTGGAAACGAGCGGACCAAGGGAGTTTTCGGGGACATTGCTGACGTGTGTGCTGCTGCAGATAATGGGCATCAAGAGCAAGACGTTTGATGTGGGCGCGGCGAATGGTCCTGCCGGAGGACCGTCGTCCAAACTCTCGCGCCTCAAGCTCACTGAGAAGGAGCGCAAGAAGCTGCAGGAGATGATCAAGAAGGCAGACAGTCTGGAGGAAATCATCAGGTTGGAGAAGGCACTCAACGAGGGGCGGCTGCCGCCAGGGGTCATGGTAGAAGATGCGATGGAGGAGTAAAAGGGTGGCATGATGAAGGGGGCGAGCATTGGGGTTTCCGGGGCAAAAGCTATGCAAAAATAATGTCACACAGCCTAGATCGTATTCCATCTAGGCGTCTGATGAATACATGCAAAGAGTACGCCGCTCGGCGGTCACGCTGTTCGAGCCTCAACCGGGGAAGATGGTGATATTCTCTCGCTCCTAACCAGTCATGTCTACGTCACCATCCTGCCCCGCCTGCGACCTCTGTGCCTGCAGCATCTCGGCCTCTAGCTGGGCGTTGGCATCTCCGCCATCCGAGGACAACACACGGCTCCGCGAGAAGCCGTTAGTCGACGGGGAAGAGCCGCCTCCATTCATGATGGACTTTGCCTTTTTCCCATTAGGCATACCGTCTGTCGGCCGGTCATCCTCACCGGCGACCCCAGACTTCTCGCCCTTGAGCCTAGCCCGCGCTGCGGCAGCCTTGCCCTTGACATCCTTGTAAGAGGAAGTCTTGGGGATGATATCCTCGAGGAATTCGAGGTTGTCTTGATGGGTCACGGCATTTGCTGTAATTGCTGTCAACATGAGGGAAAAAAAAAAAAAAAAAGAATCAGAGTAAAACTGATGGCTGCCATACCGAGATCCTTGTACTGGATGTTTCGGCGTGGCTTACGCTCCAGCTTGGTCATGTTCTGGGCCTCGCCAGTGAGGTACTGGATGAACATTTCCTGTGGGTGGTAGGTGTTAGCAATGGTCGGAGTGAGAAGAGGGCCGAGTCGAGGGAGCTTGCTGTGGCTAGAGTGACGACAAAGGCGGCATTGTTGGAGCAGACGGTGATGTCTGGGTCTACCGCAATAATTTTCTTTACCCGTGTGACTGCGGCAGTGTGAGTGATGGCCTGTCGGTTGAAGAAAAGGGCAAGGACTCACGGGGCAGCTGGGTTTGGCCTGTTACCTCCTTTCTAGGGGGAATCGCCGTCGTGTTGTAAGGCATTTTTGTTTTGTTTGATGGGTTTGCGTAGTATAGAGTGGGAAACGAGGACGGTGCGGTGTGGGAAAACTGATGTTCTGCAACGGGAGGCAAGTTGCTGCTGATTACACGTTGGTTTTCCTGCGGACTAGCCTAATGTCGGTCCGATTGCTTAGGGGTTTCCAGCAAATTTGCCTCTCATCAGAGACGTAGAACAACTGAATTTTTACAAAGGCACAGAACAAGGGATCAGTATGTCCAGGATATAATGTCTACGCTATGAGAGGATGCGGGCTTAAGAGCGACGCGTGAGACGCGACCAAACAGCCCCGCGGCAAGGACCCTGGACTCGCTAAATCAGATGCCAAGACTGGGCTTTCCAGGCAAGCTTCAAGGCGCTTGTTCAGCGCCGTACCTGTTGTACTGTAACGCTGCTGTACAGTACATACCCAGGCGACGTCAGCCTTGCATCTCGGCAATCGGCACCGATGCGACCAACGCCAGCCTCCTCCTTCAGCTTCGGACAGCGCCGACAACGACCCATCGAACCGGATGCGGGATCCCCAATGCTGCGCAGCTAGACGACAACGAGCGAGGCGGCCCAGGGCGCCATGAATTCCCAATCACGATCCACGCCGCTATTGACCACGGCTCCGCAGCGACGGCCCTCGGTCGGTTCTCGACTATCGTTCGCCGTATCCGATGCCGAAGCCGGCGAAAATCAGAATGGAGAGGGCATTGCGGCGCAACACCAAATACACGAGGAAATTGCAAAGATCAAGCGCTATGAGGTCGGTATCGCCGTTACCCCTCTGTGCGTAGGTTGCAACAACTGACTCTATCCCAGGACTTCACCACTATCGGTAGGCCAGATCTCCGCCCGGCGTCGCAATGGCGGATAGTCAAGACGGGGCGCTAATAGACGGCTAGACTGGGTGCAGGACGCTGCGAGAGAGCAGCTCCGCAGGAAGTCACGAAGGAGGCGGCAGGCCGGCCTCTACGGCTCAGGCCAGGCCGACTGGAAACAGAGGATATGGGAGGCGTACGATGCTGCCCAGGGATGGATCGTGGTGACCATCATTGGCGCAGCGATTGGACTGAACGCCGGCTTCCTCAACATCGCCACCGAATGGCTGGCCGACATAAAACTCGGCTACTGTACAACAGGCTTCTATCTAAACGAGGACTTCTGCTGCTGGGGCGAGGACAACGGTACGAACCGGGCCACTACCCACCCCTGGATATATTCCGGCGGGGGACGCTGACACAGCGGTTAGGCTGCCCCGATTGGCATCGGTGGACAGGCTTTGAGCCGTTCAACTACATTCTGTACATCATCTTTGCCGTCCGTCTCGCAAGACCTCATCTCGTTCTGCAAGACTCGTGGACTGACAATGTTCCAGGTCTTTTTTGCCTTTGCATCGGCCACGCTCGTCAAGTCGTATGCCCCTTACGCCGCGGGATCCGGTATCTCTGAGATCAAGTGCATCATTGCCGGCTTTGTTATGAAGGGCTTCCTCGGCTGGTGGACATTGATCATCAAGTCGGTTGCCCTGCCCCTTGCCATCGGGTCTGGCCTCTCTATCGGGAAGGAAGGGCCTAGTGTTCACTACGCCGTCTGCACTGGAAATGTTATCTCGCGGCTCTTCGCCAAATACCGGCGGAATGCGTCAAAAACTCGCGAGGTTCTCAGCGCCTGCGCTGCCGCCGGCGTGGCTGTCGCCTTTGGCAGCCCCATCGGCGGTGTACTCTTCTCGCTAGAAGAAATGTCTAGCCAGTTCCCCCTAAAAACCATGTGGCGCAGCTATTTTTGCGCCCTGGTTGCGACAGCTGTGCTAGCTGCCATGAACCCCTTCCGGACGGGCCAGCTGGTCATGTTCCAGGTCAAGTACGACCGGTCATGGCACTTCTTCGAGGTCCTGTTCTACATCATCATCGGTATCTTTGGCGGCCTCTATGGTGCCTTCGTTATGAAGTGGAATCTGAGGGCACAAGCGTTTCGGAAAAGGTACCTAGCGAAATATGCTATACTTGAGGCGACCCTACTCGCAGCTGCTACCGCCATTGTCTGCTACCCCAATGCTTTCCTGAGGATCGACATGACAGAGAGCATGAAGATCCTCTTTCTGGAATGCGAGGGCGCCGAGGACTATCACGGGCTCTGCGAACCGGAACACCGCTTCGGCAACATCGTTTCCCTCACCATGGCCACCATCATCCGTATCTTCTTTGTTATCATATCCTACGGCTGTAAGGTCCCCGCGGGCATCTTCGTGCCCTCAATGGCCATCGGCGCATCCTTCGGGCGGACCGTCGGAATCATTGTTCAAGCGATCCATGAGGCAAACCCTCAGAGCGCCTTCTTCTCGGCTTGCCCCGTCGATGTTCCCTGCATCACACCCGGAACATATGCATTCCTCGGCGCCGCCGCAGCGCTGAGCGGCATCATGCACATCACCGTATCCGTCGTGGTCATCATGTTTGAGCTGACCGGCGCTCTCACCTACATCCTCCCGACCATGATCGTAGTCGGAGTCACCAAAGCCGTCAGCGAGCTGTTCGGGAGGGGCGGCATCGCCGACCGCATGATCTGGTTCAGCGGGTTCCCTTACCTAGACAACAAAGAGGACCACAATTTTGGCGTCGCGGTCTCACGCGCTATGATCTCGGACGTTGTCTCGATCCCGTCAACCGGCATGACACTCAAGGCAGTCGAACGCCTCCTCTCCAAAGACAGCTATCAGGGCTTCCCCATCGTCGACGACGAAACCTCTAAGATCCTCCTAGGCTACATCGGCCGCACCGAACTCCGCTACGCCGTCGATCGCGCCAAGCGCGAGCGCGCCCTCAGCCCGCTCGCCCGCTGCACCTTTGCCGCCGCCCGAAGCCTCGCCAACCCCGACGCAACAATAACAGCAACAACTACCCCCATCGCAACAACCCCTTCCGCCACCCCATCGTCATCTCATCCTCCCCCTCCCCCTCCCCATCTTGACTCAGACGACTACGCCTCCTCGGCTTCCACAGTCATCGACTTCACTCCGTACATCGACACCACCCCGCTCTCGGTCCACCCACGCCTGCCGTTGGAGACGGTCATGGAGCTCTTCCGTAAGATCGGTCCCCGCGTCATCCTCATTGAGCACCGCGGCCGGCTGATGGGGCTAGTCACGGTCAAGGATTGCCTCAAGTACCAGTTCAAGGCCGAGGCGTCGGCCGAGGCCGATCACCACCATAACCACCATCACGACCGGCAGCAAGCGGAAGAAGAAGGGCAGGAGAGGGTGTGGGAGCTGATGAAGGCTGCCGCCGGGTGGGTGTCAGACCGGGTGAGCACCGTGAGCGGCGGGAGGATACGGCTGCGGGATTCGTGGGAGGGGGACAGGAGTGGTGGCGGGGACAGTAGAAGGATTTTAGAAGGGACGGAGGAGTTGGAGTTGGAAGATGAGGAAGGGGGATTTGAGCTGGAGAGTCGGAGGTGATAGGGTGTTCTCTTTTCCTTTTTTTTTTTTCTTTTTATAAGAGTCGGGCATGGGATAGAATTATGAATATATCTGAAACCACGAGTGTTAGGACCACGGATGCAGTGATGATTTGAATCGGGTGTTCTCGGCCACGAATTGCAGGCCTTGGTGACAATTAAAGGTCGCGCAGGGCCTCCTGGATGGCTACACAGGTGTAGCTTCCCCCAAGTCTTGCTGAGGTGGAGTATTTGGACGTTCCACGATGCTTGGCCTTGTTGTTCCGTGCCGTAAGAACATAAAGATCTTCACAAAGTTGGTTGTCTCGGAGGCGTTGCAGCTTTAAGAAAAAAAAAAGAATTAAAAATAAATCTTGTCTCCAGTTGAACCCAGTTCTAAACACCAAGACGCTAAACCTACCTCGTACTAATTCTGAGACAAGTCGGGAACTGCCTCCATTCCCAACCGAGGGGCCTTGGACCAAATACCGAATCGTGCCAATTGACAGGAGTCCAATTGCATGTTTCCGTTTGGCCTTGGTCTCGTATTGGACCCTCTGTCCGACTTGGAAAGCAGGCGTGAGGTCACATGGACGCCGTGCCCAGGTGACCCACCGAGATCGGTCGCGACCGGCGCCGTTGGCTCCGAAGCGCCGTTGCCCTTGCCGCACACACCCTGGGATCGTCGGCCGTGTGGGAAAGCCCCTTCCTGACACCGCCATTTCCAACAATACCCCTTCTCCAATACATACCTCCGGTCGAGAGCTTCATCGAGAAAGCCTTAGGAACCCAAACAACAGCCATAGTCCAGCATTCATAAACCAGCGACTTTCGGTATCCATCGGCTAACCCGCTTTAATCGTGGCGCCACCATCACGCCTCCTCAAGACGCTGCCGCCTCATCACCCAACCCTCATCACCCAACTCTCGCCTCGTTCTCGACTTCTTTGTGCCGTAGCCTCTTGACATCATCATGGCAGTAGGTATGATCAAGAAGCTGGCCGCGAATGCGCCGGTGGCGTTCTCATGTACCGCCAACGCCGACAGTAATCGCTTCGATGAACTGGTCCTGGCCCTAAAAGACGCACTGGGCCCCTGCTCCGGCCTCACATCGGACGACGTCGACGTCGAGTACCTGACGCGGCTGATGCAGGGCTATAACTCTAATCCCAGGGAGTGGTCCAAGTTCGCCATGGGGGACGAGAGCCGGGGATACACGAGGAACCTCGTCGACGAAGGGAATGGGAAGAGCAACCTGGTAGGTGTAAAGTGCCAATGCGTGTTTGTTTACTTTGCCCCTGAGTGACTGACAAAACACAGCTTGTGCTCGTCTGGTCGCCCGGCAAGGGCAGCCCGATCCACGACCATGGCAATGCCCACTGCCTGATGAAAATCCTCCGGGGCAATCTGACAGAAACGAGATATGACTTCCCCGAGGGCGAAATAGAGAAGCCGATGCAGGTGATATCGGAGAGGGTCCACAAGGAGAACGACGTCGCGTACATGGCCGACGAGCTCGGTGTCCACCGGGTATGGAACCAGGGCAGCGACTTCGCTGTCTCGCTCCACCTGTACACTCCGCCCAACGTTGCCCGAGGGGGGTGTCATATCTTCAACCCGGAGACGGGGAAGAAGAGCCATATCAAAAACTGCGGCTACTTTTCCGCGTATGGGAAAAAGTTATAACGAGGAGAAAAAGTCGGAAAGGGGCGTTGGGTTTGTAATTCTGAGTGATGTTTACCACGGTGGCGCAAGGTTGTATAAATTCAGAGAATCGATAGGGAAATAGCGGCGTGACAGAATGAGAGAATGCTTTACTTTCCTATGAAGCAATGTTACGGAACACTCGGCTGGTTCGTGAGCGTCGCAACATCGCGAGTGTTCCCAAAGCGGAAACCCAAGGGGCCCGCCGCCGTGTCAGGCAGAGTGAGGTCGTGTCGACTTGGTCTGCAACTGCAGCAAAAAGCCGCACCGTTGAAATGCAGAATCAAACAGACTGCTCTCGCTAGCAGGAAGACGTCAGAGTAACAAAACATGTGTGGGAGGAAAGAAACGACGTCGATGTTGTCGACGTCTTGAGGCATGCGTTTCCAGGCCTGCCCAATTTGGGACTAGCGCGGATTGCACCATCACTGGCGAATGAAACTGGCGAACCCCTCTGCAGCCTTCTGGATCACGGTTTAGGTCATGTGACTTAACTCCTCTGCCTGCAACTATCGTAGTACCTACTTCCGCTTGGATTTTTTTTTGATTCCCCCCAGTCCACCGATTGATTGAAGATATGACCACTACAGGATAGTTCCCTTCTTGATGTACATCATTGGGCTACCGTACCCGTACAGTTCAGGAACGATATGGCCACATCTCGCAGACAGTGTACTCTATCCTCAGCTGCCCACGTTTGGAAAGCCCGGGCCTTGAAGCGTCCGCGAGCCCGCTTCACTTCGCAAAGACCTTTGCGCCGAGAGTTCCGGACGCTTTCCCCGGGTTATAGGGATCCTATTATGCCTGGTCAATGCAACGGTCTGCATCCGACATCAACTTAAAGTGGCTAAGCTTTCGAGGAACCCGTTTCAGCAGGGTGTGGCCCCCCCTGACGCAGAAATGGAACTGCTGCTTGCTGGTGGAGGGTTTTTGTCATCCTCGGGCGACAATTCCCGCGCAAAACACTCCATCAACTTGCAACACCGCTGGACACTTCAAAACACGTAATTAATCGGCGGACTGCGGCCGGGTCGACAGTAGTGAGATGACAAATTATACTCACGAGCCACGTAAGTTACCAGGTGATCCGCAATTTGACAAGGTGAAGGATCTGGACTAGCGGGCAGAACCCCTATTCGCCCACAGGAAAGAATTGCCCAAACAAGAGCTTCAAGCAGGACCCGAGCCTAAGGATAGGCTCGCATTTTGTTGCACGCGACAGGCAAAAGAGTAAGCCTAAATTGGCACAAGTCCCGGGCGTGGCTGAATCAATCAAACCGCAAAATTCAGAAGGCATGGGCCTCGATCCCTCGGCCTAAAAAGCCCCTGCTCCTCACGTCAAATGTCCAGAAGCGGCAACTATCGTCGTGATTCAATGGTTCCATGGGGCACAGCAGCCACAGCATGGCCAGGAAGCTGCAAGGGCCGCACTGCATGCATGTCCCCGCGGTATGACAAGTCATCCCGCTGCCGCATCGACACAACCATCTCAGGGCTTGAAACTAACGGCGTACACCGAGCGAGATGCTTACAGGCTTCACAAGTCGGCCCTTCGCGGCCAGTACTGTGCAGGGCTAACCGAGCTACTTCCACTCCTTCGCATAGACAATCTAGATCTCAATCCATCTTCAAAAGGCTCCTCTCGCCCAAGGCAGCTAACGGTCAAGCATTCCAAGTAATGCCCCTCGACAGGTCACGAGGCAGCAGTGTGTCTGGGATGAACGACGCGGGACTCGGTTGGCCAACTCTCCATCGCTGTGGATGGTCATGGCAGACGCCAGCAACCGCTTCGTCTTGGACAGGGAGAGCGACGATCTCGTCCCGCTTCCCGCCGACCACCGCCAAGGCCTCGTGGCAGTGACCGTCTTCGCCAGCCTCTCCTTCACCTCATCCACCGCCGTGCTGTTGTATCTCACTGTCAAGCTCGTGCGATGGCATCTCAGAAGATGGAGAGAGTCACGCCAGCCCATCGAGGAACCCCCGTCTTCACCGGTTGATCTGTCGTTGGGGCTCGCCGAGCGCCACTTTACCGGCAGCGAATCGAAGCGGCGGGTATCGAGCACACGAAAGAAGGCGCACCCTAACCAGTTCCTGATATTGATCTACAACCTCCTCCTGGCCGACATCCACCAGGCTGGCGCCTTCATGCTCAACGTCTCCTGGCTCGGACACAACGCCATCGTGATTCGAACACCAGTATGTTGGGCTCAGGGATGGCTGATTTCGACGGGAGATTTGTCTTCGAGCCTCTTCATCGGCGCCATTGCGATACACACATACCTGGCGGTCGTGCGGAAGTACACGCTGCCTCAATGGGTCATCTATGCGACGGTTATCGCCCTCTGGACGTTTAACTATTTTTTATTCGCCCTCGGCATCGCAATCACGGGCAACGGGAAGGATGCCGGAGGCTTCTACGTCCGGGCCGCCGGATGGGTAGGTCGTTTTGAGGTGTTGCAGTCCCGTCCTCTTGTGTTAACCCTCCGTAGTGCTGGATAAACATTCGCTATGAGAGCCTCCGTCTCCATCTCCACTACATTTGGATATTCATCACGCTCGTCTTAACAAGCATCCTCTACACCCTCATCTTCATTTCTCTTCGCAAGAATCGTCACCGTCATCATCCCCGCCACCAGGATATCCACAGCCAAACCAACTCCTCCCAAGTTCGTTTGCCGACAGCAACCCCTAACGACGTTTACGCCTACAGTACTGCCAACATGAAAACCAACGCCAACCCTGATGGCGGTATCCTCTCTTCCCCCGACGAAGCTCATTTCGTCACTGCCAACACCAACTACAACAAGCCCCGCTCCCACGTCCAGACAACCAACGCCACCAACCACCCTCTCCAAACTGAGGATGCGAACAACAACGGCATCGCCCACTCCGGAGGCCACCACAAGGCCTTCCTGCTCTACCCGGTAATCTACGTCATCTGCACCGCGCCGCTGGCCCTGGGCCGCATCGCCACCATGGCCGGCGTCGACGTGCCCATCTCGTACTTCTGCACCGCCGGCGCCCTCATCACCTCCAACGGGTGGCTCGACGTGCTGCTGTGGGGCGTGACACGCCACTCGCTGCTGTTCAGCTCCGATGTGGGCGCCGAGGAGTCCGGCCTGGATACGTTCGCCTTCATGCGGACGCCAGTCGGGAGGAGATATGGGAACCTTGTCTGGGTCGAGGGCGGTGCGGGCTCCGGCACCGGCGCCGGTTCTGGTGGTGATGAAGGGCGCCGGCGCCTGGGGGGGAAGAGCGGTTTATGGAGGAAACTGTTTGGGTGGGCGGAGCGGAGGAGGAGGGGAATGGGAATGGGATGGCGGGTTTTGGGTACCGGGAAAGGGGTTGTAGGTGGTGGTGGTGGCAGTGGTGCGGGTGGACGGCAGGACAAGATGGGCGTGGCGCTACCGGTTGGGGAGGAAGGGTTGGCAATACAGATGGATATGGTTACTACAGTTGTTGTCGAGGCGGCGCGGGATCGGTCGCCGGAGCCGCTGCGGATGGCCGCTGCGGTCAGGGTAGAGGGGAGGAGCGGGGATGGGAGTAGGAGTGAGCACGATAGAGTCCCGCCCCGAGCGAGGGGCTCGCGAGAGTACGAGGCTGCTGACCGTTTCTCACAAGCGAGGAGTTCATAGAGCGCTTGGATAGGTGAAGATTTTGGTCAGGATCTTGTGTCTCCTGCCCGCAAAGCATTTCAGTATAATTTTTAAGCCCTTCTCAACTTGGAATTGATGCCCGTCTTACCTGTGTTTTGCTGGTGTGAATGACTCTACTATAGGAGAGTCATCAGAAAAGAGAAAGAGGAAGGGTTTTTAGAGGGAGGAATAACAGTATCTGTGATGGCAGTAATCGCAAAGTTTTCGTTTAAGTGTGAAGTGTGTAACGACATGGGACCTATCCATATATTTCGGTAGCATAGACGCCAGTGGGAACGGAGCTTGAATACGGCCAAATCAACGGTCCGCGTGGTTAGTTACAAGTCCAAGCACTTTGTAATCAGAGATGATGGGTATCATAGTATCATATCAACGCAGAGCATTGAGTTGGACAAGAGATTTTCATTCTATTTTCCTATATTCATTCATCAGCGTACCCCACATACTCTCGGTGGAGGGGCAGGGTAAGGTTGCTGGTGGACTACGGTACAGCAAGACTCTTCCTATAGCCCGGGGAGATGCCCTCCGAGAGGAGCTGAGTGCTTGTCAGTATTGACAAACGGCAATAACCTTTATTGTTTGGCGCTAATCAGACATCGGAATCATACCAATGTGCTATTGTGGCCGGTCTTCGGGGCCGGTAATTAGCAACTACACGAGCAGGTTTCTTCAGGATGCTTTGAACATTGAAATCACCCGAGTCGGATTTAATTGAATTGTCGTGGACGTGAAAGAAGGAAAAAGAAAACAGAGCTGGAGAACCCACTTTGTGAGTGGAGAGTTCAGCTTTATGGTTAGATCCTGTTACGCCGAGCATTTTTTCTAAACTCGGCGATTAGAGGAGCTGATCTCTTCTCGGAAGTATCTAAGCTCTTCAGGCCATGCCAAGTGCTGCCATCTCGGCCGTTGGTTCCTACACTTGATAGTACGTTGTATCAATCAATATACGTCAAGTTATTGGCCATCGAAAGTAGGCAGCCAGACTCGCCACGATCGTTTCCGGTTTGCTGCTCAGTTGAGTGACACTCGCGAGACACAGCTCCAGATAAACCTTCTAAATACAGGCTATCTGCCACGGACCCCAACATTTCGATATCGCGCATTGCTGCCCTAAATCGACGACAGTTAAATTACGATGGTGCCTTTCAAGGTTCCGAGTTGGGGGTCATCGTTAGTGACCACTGCGTATTGCAGCCTGGTGTTTGTTGAGACAGAGCCTGGCAGACCGAATGGTGCATGGCTAAACGGTCTCCCAGCCAGTCAACTATCGTCAATAGTACGGTCGATCCTTGTTTTGGGTCCCCAAGTCCAGCCGCGGCTGAAAGTTGGTCTCCGTTCCAAGTTTGCGATCAATACCCTGGCGTATTAAGATTTGTCTCTTGCCACCGGGGTTAATTGAGCCTGGGATATCGCCATCATGCAATGATACCCCAAGCTGATGGAAAGTTGTGTCGAAATATCACCGCACCGGTTTCCGAAAGGGTCGCGCATCTCTGGGCCCCACGACCCCAGTGGTGAACATTGCCGACAGGTGGGAGGGTTGCCGCCCCACCATCTCGTCCAATCTGGGACACGATGCCAGCGCCTCATCGACCATCCGAAGTTACACAGAGATACCAGAATCCAGGGTGTTATGCCGCATGCTCACAGCTGCTGGCTTGCGCCCGAAGAGGTCAACAGACAGCTCGGGGCGACGGCCGAACCTATAATTTAAGGCTTGGGTCCAACAAAGCAACATCTAGTAGGTCGCTGGAACGATGCTGATCGCTTCTCGAAAAGAAACTGCTACGCACCGTGAAGCCAATAGCGGTGTAGATGCGCCGCAAGGCCGCGTTGAACAATGGCGGTGTCTTCCTTCATCGCAGTGAACTGCCTGACTGCCAAAGAGCTGTCATGATTGCGGCGTCCTGCGTGATTAAATCTGGCCCCCACTTGGATCTGGGACTTCAACAGCCGAAACCAGTCAAGTAAGGAGCGGGGAGGTGGTTTGCTGGTGTATTTTACGCGAGAGCTAAGAAGCATCGCCACGATCCGCCCTGCACAACCTCGGGCAAACTTGCATGGCTGTGCCGTGTGACTGCTTAATATTTGGTGGCTCCAGAGTATATACTAACTAACCAACGCCAGCAGCCGTCTGCCTAGGTAGGTATAGTATCCCACGGGATGTCTGGCAAGGAATGACCCAACAGGACTTGGAATTGGCTGGGTATGGCTGGGTATCTGCTATAATTATGGGGTTAGGGTTGGGGGCGCTGAGCCGGCATGAGCAGGATGGAGATCGATCTGCTCATCAAGCACCGGCCAGGGGCTGTCGCTCGTCTCTGATCGGCACCGGCAGAAGGAATCGAAGGCCGAGTCATGCTTCCATGATCCCACATGTTGACCTGTGTCCAAGAAAATTACGTGATTTAGCCCGGAACATGTCCGTGGCAATGGGTCGTTCGGCAGCGGTCCGTTAAAAGCCGATGCAGCTTTGCGGAAATCGCTAATTGTGAAGCAAACACCTGCAGGGCGCTGCAGGGATGAGCTCGAGCCCCATCGGA
Source organism: Madurella mycetomatis (assembly GCA_022530565.1). Classification (NCBI taxonomy): domain Eukaryota; kingdom Fungi; phylum Ascomycota; class Sordariomycetes; order Sordariales; genus Madurella; species Madurella mycetomatis. The sequence continues at coordinate 2,774,153 of JAJTVB010000003.1, read as the reverse complement.
ATCCTGCTTGGCCTGGGCGGGGTGAAACACGACGCTGGCCCCTCTCATCTTCCAAAAATATGACACATCCGCAGAGTGCACACAAGCAGTAGGTGAAACGACGGTCACGAGATAACTTTGCCCAACTGCTCCATTGCACTAGTGCGGCTAACAGAGCGCTCCTGCATGGAGCCCTGGGAGCACCGCATACCAGGGATAGCCGGGTCTGGGCGGCTGAAAAGAAAGCACGAGCTCGAGCTCAAACTCGGTGGCTGCTAGATTAGTCGTCTGTAATTATCCAAGGCACGGATTGAGCGGTGTATTCGCGTATCCCAGCCGGTGCGGCCCAGCTTTGTGACGCCGCGGGGACGCACTATGGCACATGGCATAAGCGGCTGAAGAGCGATGTGCGGACGGATGTGCGGGCGGCTCTGATCATCGCGGGATAGATGGGGTAGTCTTTGGGGTCGATTCCGGTATTGGAATTGGTATATGATTCCGTGGTGCCTGGTAGGTTGTGCTGGGCGAAGAAAACTGAGAAACCCCTTCTTTTCTCCAACCGGGATACCCCACTGCAGGACGCGGCGGTTTTGGCCCACCCAGCCCAGCGCGAGTGAACCAGGACCAAAGGATTTAGTGGCATCACGGCAACGCGTTACGCCTCCAAGCCGCGCCCGAGGCCAGCGAACACGACCGCAAAGCAGTGCGCGCCGCCGCCGCCCCCGCTTGCGGTTAACAAGGGTCAACGACTGGTGCACTCGCATTCTAAGGGAAAACGAGTGACAATAACAGGACCGTCCTCGGCCCGTTGCCCGATTTGCCTTTCCTGGCTTTCAGACGGCGTCTCTGCACGTGAATGGGTTGTTGGGAACGGCCACTGCCAATAATCTTAATCACCCCCGGTTGCATCTCCCGCAAAGCGGTCAAACAAATAAACAAATCTGGACTTGTTCAGTTCTTCGGGCTGCTAAATGATAAGGACCTGGTACCCCTACTCGTTCACCTAAACTTCCGGTTTACCGTCAACTTCTACCATCTTTGGGTTTATTAACCCTCGGGAAATCACCAACAGCTCCTTGCCTGCGGCATTTCATTCTCTCCGCAGCCGCACTGCTGCACTAAAGACGATATTATCGCAGACATCGCGTTACGTCGGAGATACCTAGGGCTAGGCTCATGCGCCCCTGGCTTGGTCAAACCACAGCTGCGACGATCTAACGCAGTCTTGTCCCGCCTCCCGCCTCCTGCCTCCGCTTCTCCATCCTTGGGAAACCCCGCTAATCTCGGGAGAAGGCTAGAAAGGGGCCAGAAAGGACAAAGGACAAAAGAGTTTGGCACTGCGGGCTAGATGCGACGCGCCAGAACCCGGATTTCTCGAAAGGACTTGGTCTCGGAAAGAGACAGGACGTTAGGTGGATAGTACTGTAGAGTACATACAGGACAGCATACACCCGCCATGTGGGACAGACTTAGGACGGCTCCTCAAAAACAGGGCGGCGTCCCTTTCGACGGCGACGACAGGATAGGGTTGGGTCTGAATTACGGCACTCGAAATGCGCCTAGGGGTTACAGTTATTCCATCAAAGGCGGCCCGGCTCCCCCACGGCCGCCCCGAGAGTTCTTTGAGTCTCGCTAGTGAGTGGTCAATTCTCATCTCATCTCATCACACCCCATCCCATCCCGTCCTCCAGCACTGCCCCGGCTTTAGCGGGGCACTTGGCCTGGCCCGGTCGCCGGGCCAGTCCCCTTGCTGAGCTGCAGGATGCCTCTCTAGGCAGAGGCCTAGTGCGCTTACTACCCCTCCATCGCTTCACCACACGTTTAACTGCAAGCTGAAGCACCCGGCATGCCAGCCTCAGCACGCTTGGCTCCTGTGCTTGGTTTACCTAGCCACTTAAAACTCCAATTTCTCCGCTGACTACATCCTACCATTCCTGGAGTATTTGACGGTCAGAGCGCTCTGCTAACACGACGATCACCAACTATAGCGAGACGGCCCCTCCCGTGCAGGAACCTCCTCCCCGCAATCCGAATCGCATCACGGTCCGCACCTCGAATTTTCGCCCAGCGTCGTCGGTCTACTCTCAGCAAAGCTCTCCCCGCGTGGTTCCTGACTACTCAGCAAACGTGGCGAACGCGTACGCTTACCGGTACGGCGGGGCCGATGAGATATCGCCGCCAAGCTCTCCGGAGCCCGATGCCGGGGGCGTGGATCGCTTCCTCCCCGGTGACGTTTCACCGATAGATGAGGATGATCAGACCACTGTACCACGACATGCGGCCCCGCCCGGAACCGACATGTCGAGGAACGGGAGATCCGGCCGGGCAGGCACCCCGGAAAGCCGGCAAGCTGCCCAGAACTCTTTGCAGAATCGTGGCGGCGCCAGCATCCCCATGATGCGCCGAGAGCGCCGGAAACAGTCGGATGCGGCGATGCGCGATGCAAATTCGAGCCAGCGTGGTTCGGCACAACAGCAGTCCCGAAATCGGGATCCACTGACCGGCGAGCGGGCAGGCAGCGCCATGGGCCGGCCGTCGCAAGCCAACCCGGTCGAACTCCCGCAGGGTCTAGGAATCACCACGCAGGCATGGGCTTCCCCACAAAACAGCCCCACGGCGGCACCTCCGTCTTTTGGTGACCGGGTGCGGAGGATAGCCAAGAAAGCGGCGGCCGCCAGGGATGGTAACACCGACCCCGCCGCCGGCGCATTCACGTCCTCGCGGCCCGGCTGGCGTGGGGCGAGCGGGCGGACTGCCATCGTCGAGCCCGTGCACGATACTCCAGAGGTTGCACCCCTGAGAATCCCTGATAAGAGCACAAAAAGAAGCATGAAGCCGGCAGGCTCGAAACCGGGCCTCACGCTGGGCGTCCCCCTCCGGCGAGGTCAGACCCCACCAATGAGCCCTCCCCCATCTGAAACCGCTACGAGGTCTGGGCCGCGGGAGGCCCTTCGGCGAATCCTTCCCTCGTCCCAGCAGGCCCCGACTGCGACGCAATCGCAATCGCCCAACGATCAGAGCTACCCGAGCCCTCCGCTTTCGGGAACGCGGTTGGCAGGAGATGCGCCCGCAGCAGCCGCGAGGGAACTTGCACAGGACGGCGTCGTCAGCATTAGTGCGCTTCCGAGCCCGACTTTCAACAACAGCCCGTCCGAGTCCATGATCCGCAGGAAGCCACCGGCGACGCACACCAACTATCAGAACCAGCACCAGCACCAGCACCAGCACCAAGTGTCTGTCTCATCCGTCTACTCCCAACAGTCTGAAGTGCCACATTCTCACCCCCTGCACATACCGGTGACCCAGGCGGCATCGTCCAGGCCAGACGAAGAACCCTGGGTCCAGCCCCCGTCCCGGTTCAGCATCACTACCTACGCCACAAGCAACACGGGCACGACCCGGGAAGACGGTGATGACCACGTCGACGAGGACCAACCACCGGTCCCCTCATTACCCGCCGACTTCCGGCACGACCACAACGACAGAACCAACCACCGGCCTTCCTCGGACAACAGCCCTGTCACGTCCCCTATTGACCAATTCATGACCTCCCCCTTTGCTCCCACCGACCCCCAGCAACACGCCATGCCCTCCCATGCTCACCACCCCGCCCTCGCCCGCGTAGCGCAGATGCCCGACCGTCCTTCGTCGCGCGCGTCCGACATAAACAAGACGCTGCCCCCGGCGCCGCCCGAGGCGTCGGCGGGCGAGGCGCAGGACCGCGTGGGGCTGCTCAACGCGCAGCTGCGGGCGCTGGCCAACCGGCGCATCAACATCAACCGGTCGATCCAGCAGATGACGGAGTTGATGCCGACCGACAAGCTGATGAACAGCAGCGATGTGGTGCGCAAGCGCGAGGAGGAAAAGAGGAAGGTCGAGGCCCTCCGCCTCGAGCTCTCCGAGGTACAGCGCGAGGAGTACGAGCTCGGCCTGAAGCTGCACCGCGCCTACAAGCGCCTGGACCGCGAGGCCGAGTGGGAACCTACCACGCTCTGGGTTAGGAGGGTTACTGGGTAGCTAGCTCTCTGTTCTCCTTTTTTTTTTTTTTTTTTTCTCCGCTCCGCCAGCTTTTATTGTTGGAAGTGGAGTGGAGTTTGCTGGGTTAGATGGCGGGATTCGTCAAGTGGTTTTGGGTGTTAAAGGTGGTCGAGAGCGTGGAGAGTTGCCTTTGGGTTTGTATGTCCTGTATGTGTTATGGCCGTTTGTCTGGATTTTCCCCATTTCCCCACATTTTGGGCGAGAAGCGAATGGAACGCAGGGCTAGCCCCTGAAATACTGAGCAGATGGTTCGGTCACCTCTTTGCCTTCCTCTTTATCCCGGTTGCTTTTCCCAGCTCGTAGCAGGCTTTTCGCTACTCAAAGTATCTGTGTGGAGGGGTTTCCAAGCGTACGTGGATGATGGGATTATTCTATCGGTATGGACTATAGCGTATATACGTGTACAGAGAATGTATACTCTTGAGCGTCTAGCTGCGTGGTGCGTGGAGACAATATTGTGACTATTGGATCTGTGAGAATGTCTGTGAACTACTGAAATTGATACTAAGAGTCACGGTTGTGCATACTTCGGTGGATGAGCCGCGCCGCATCCAGAGTTAATTATTATTCTTATGGCCCTTAAGTGATTACTGTATTTTACGAGGGTTGCACAACATCTAGGTGGAAGCGACGGCAGGGACCTGCCGAGCGGAGCAAAAGCTACAAGGTTATTATTAGGCATCTTACCACCAGCCATTTTTTTGTGGATTATCTCCTTGTCCACCGGACGAGGCATCTCCTATGCGGGAACTTCAAAGGCCCTCCCTTCCACTCATCCCATCACCTTTTAACCATGAACTACTAAACCCCCAAGTGACCCACAGATGAGTTGCTGGCCAAGCAGCAACCTCAGATCTATGTTGTAATTCCCTGTGATGTGTTGAAGCAATAAGATATACGTATGCTGAGCTAGCCCAAGCCGAATATCTGAAGGACAAAGAAGCGGAAATGTATGTCGATACCAACCAAAACCGGTGGAAAATGTACCGTCTCGAAGGAAAGGGGCAGGAGCAGTGCGGACGCTGTATATCTGGGTATCGGTTCTCCTTGTTATTAGGCAAGATGCTGTGCTCTCCGCCGCTAAGAGACTTGTCCCTGCTTAGGGTGTCTGTTGTAATAGCGAGGTCCCTAGGCTCTTCCGCACGTGAGTTGGCAGTGCTGAAGGGATGTCCTCGTCATCGCCTGATGACGAGGAGTCGTCGTCAATGGTAACACGACCCCGCTTCTCGCCCGCATGCCTTTCGTCTAGGCTGCGGCCGTTGGCGGCGCCAGCGTCAGAGCCGGTCGGGGTAGCGGATTGGGAGCGACTCTCCGGCTTTACTGTAGGAGCTCTTCCTGGTTGGTCTGTCTTGGGTGGGTCGTGAACCTCAACCCAGGCGCTAGATTGCTCGTAGACTCTCGACGGCTGAGAGGGAGGTGGGAGAGCGGTATCATGGGTGACGGCGGTCGCGGATGAGCCGGATGGACCACCGCCCATCTCAGACACCGATAGGGTCTTGCGCATGGGCGTCTCATCCGCCATAGACTTATACGGCGTTTGATAGCCGCCCGAGTCATCTATACGTCGGCGTTTGGCGTCATGCTCCTCCCAGGCGGACGAACTCGCGCGCGGTGTGTTGGCGGCCGTCCATCCGCTGCCGCCGACGGGACGTGGGTTAGGGTCCGCTGTGGTTGCCGGGCTCTCGATGCGCTGCTGGGCACCGATAGAAGCTCTCGCCCTCTCCTTTTCCGCACGCTTGATGCCCATGCGTTCCCTTTCCGCCTGAATCTCGGCCTTGGTCCGCCGCTCGCGGAGCCGCACACCGTACTTCTTGCGGATCATGGATTGCTTTGTGCCGAAGCTGTTGCGAAGGCCTTCGATCCTAGCTCGCCGCGCGGTCTCGTCCGCAATCTGTTCTGCTTCTGCAAATCTGGGCGCGTATTTCAACTCAGCAGCCTGAAGCTCCTCGTTCATGGACTGCATCTGCTTCTCGCTAAGGTGAGCATATGGATCTGATATATTGGGTGAGCCTGTCGATCCGGGGGTTGCGGCTGCAGCTCGGCTGGCCACGCTAGCATGCACAGGAGTCGATTGCGGCTGCGTAGGCTGCGCGCTCGGATGACCATTTGTAGTCGGACTTTGGGGTGCCATGGATGGGAGGATCGGGACCGGGCTGGGCTGGGCGACTGGTGTCGTTCTCGGAGGCCGGCCCGGACCACGGGCTGACTTGACTGTCTGACCGAAATTGCCGCATATTTTGTGGTCGATATGCTAGGTAAAATAAGTCAGCTGCTAGTTATGTTTGTAATTCGGGGTTCGGTCGGGACATACGGCGAGCAGCTCCTCCAACCTGGTGAAGCCCTGACCACAATGCTGACACGAGTGCTCAAAGCCATTGGTCGTGGGCGGGATTTGACTGCAGACGTTGTACCTCATATGCTACATTTGGATGAGAACCTGAGGGCATCCGAAGTGGTCGTGAGGGGCCACTTACATGGTCGTATGCTGAGGAATGAACAAATGTCCGGAAGCATTTCATGCACTGCAGCGGGTGCTGAGGCGGGTATCCGGCTGATGGCGGGGATGGCCCGCTTTGGAAACCGTTCGCGGCAGCGGCAGCTCCGGGGTAGGCCTCCTGGGGGATGGCGCGCTCATGCTGGTCCTCCTGGACCACGTCGTTGGGATCATAGCCTAGCCGCTCGGCTTTTGCGAGCGCATTGACCAGTGGCTTGGCTTCGATAGTCAGGAGGCGCTTCTCAAGGCATTTGTCGAGGAAGCTGTCGCTGGCTTTGCTAATAATGAGGTCTGCAACCTGGTCGAGATCGGCGGCGGTAAAGTGCCCGATGATTTCGTCTCTTGACTCGGCGACCATCTTGCCCCCAAAGTCGCGAACGGCTCGTTGCGTGATTGAGGGAAGCGCGTGGTGAATGGAAGCATTAAGCTGAAGCCGGGGTTAGAGACGGTCGGGTCTGGGGAGGCGGCGATGAGGTGCGAAACACTTGAACCGGTCGGGTGAGTGTAGCAGGGGATTATCGGTGATAGGATGTAACGGAAAAAGCGAGTTGCGATGAGCGTGTTGATGAAGCGAAACAGAAGGGGAAGAAATATGAGACACCAAGATGGGACATAATGTTTCCCCAAATGATTGCATGGATGAGTGTAAGCCGACTTACGATAAAGGCTTGATGAAACTCAGAGCCCAAAAGGCACTTTTCCCAGTGGTCCCGGACAATGCGCCTGACAGCCTCGGGTAGGCTCTGTTGAATGGCGAATGTCATGCGCGTGCAGTCGTCGGTAAACTTGGGATTGATGCGCTTGTAGTCCTGCGTCGGCGATGGGAAGCCGGTAGCGCGTTGCTGCGTCTGAGCCTGTCTCCTCACGGCCGGAGGATCCATGATGATGGGCTTCGAAAGCGATGTGCGTGGGGTGGGCTGGTGGTGGTGATGGTGATGAGGATGATGCTGCTGCAGTGAAGGTTGGGTTTGGGGTTGGGGTTGTGAATGTGGCGGCGGCGGCTGCGGCTGTTGATGGTGCTGATGCAATGGCGGGAGTGTCGCCGGCGGCTGCTGTTGATGATACGCCGGAGGAGGAATTTGGGGGCGCGTTTGTGGGGCGTGTTGCGGGTGGTGCGGATACGGATGCGGATGCGGAGCCGTGTGCGGATGGACATGCGGCGGAGGTGGAGGTGGCGGCGGCGGCGGGGGCAATACCGAGAGAGGTTGCTGTGGTTGAGGATGCTGCTGACGGTGGTGCTGTTCCTGGTGCTGCTCCAGCGGCTGCTGCTGCTGGTGCTGCTCCTGTTGCAAGGAGGGCTGTTGTGGTGGCAGCTGTGGGGTCTCAACCGTTCCGCTTGGCTGCAATTTTCCCGGCTGGGCCTGGTCCCCATCAAACTTGACTGTCATTGGGTCTCGCCAGCGCAATTGGTCCGAATTAGCCTGGCCAGCCGTCGATGTCGGGGCCGGGAGCGATGAGGGAGGCTGCTGCCCGTTCACTACTGATGGCGTCGGCGGATGCGAGGATGGCGTTGCGGTCCGCGGTCCGGGACTCGCCGGTTTCCCGTCCGTCACAGCGACACCATTCGCGTCCGTGTTGACGTCTGGGTCCGCGTCTGTGTTGGTTGGGCGGGCAGTCGCCGGTGCTGGTGCTGGTGCTGGCGTTGATGCTAGCGCTGATGCTGATGCTGGTGCTGGTGCTGACGACGCCGCTGCTCGTTGTAGGTCTGGTACCACGGGGTTTGGCCCATCCAAACTCTGCTGGGGCTGCGTAGACGAAGGCGATGCCGCCATCCTGTGAGGTCCTGCTCCTGGCCCTTGCGCCTTTTTGTGTCGACCCGTCTCGTGCGCTGTAGCGCGGAGGAGCCGCCTGCCCAAAACGCGCGATTGTTCGCAGCCCAAAAAAGTTCCGGATCCAGGTCTCTTGGCTTTTGCTTGGGCCGGGACAAGCCACTAAGTCTGCGATCCTGGCGAAAGCCGTTCGGGATCGGCCAACTCTGGGAACACGCGGGCTGCTACGCAAAAAAGAGAATCGGATGCAAGCAAAAGGGACAACGTGTGCAATGAGATAAAGATAGGGATAGGAATGGGAAGAGGGTTCGCACCGGGATTGCAACGGTAGGAAGGAGCCGTCGTGGTTTCGGTCCGCAAGGGAGGGTAAAAGTAGCGGCGCTACCGAATAGTACCCTGTTCAGTCTTTTCTAAAAACTTTTCTTTGGACATAAGCCTTCGGTTAAAATGGGAGGGGCCTCTTATTTAATAAAAATTAACAACTTAATTAAAGCCAGGCCAACGAATCCAGCTAGCTTCCGAGATATATATTTGCTAGCCAGTACATTTTGCTACCTTGATCTCGGGTGGTCCACGGTCTGTGCTCCACAGCCAGAACTTTTCTGGACCCACTTACTAAGGAAATTCGAGGTGCTGTGGGCTCCAACCGCTTCTCGTTCCTTCTCTTTCGCCAGTCCAGCTCATGTCTGGCTTCATTTAAGCCAGAGATTACACTAGCGAATCGACTATGATGCAGCCATTGCAACTTATTTACTTGGCGCTTCTTCCCACAACTGCCTGGTGCATTTCTGCGCGAAACGCCGCTGGTCTGCCCTTTTGTCAGTCTCAAAGATCGCGGCCAGCCACGCTCACCCGATGATGGCCGTTAGGCGAGGATTATACTTGGTGTAACCACTGTGTGGTGCCGAGCGACGCCGTCTCAAGTGCTGAAACAAGCGTCCTTTTTTGCCCTTCGGTTGCGCAAGGGAGTGTCTGAGTTTTGAGACTGCCGTTATAGAAGCTACGTTGCGCCGCTTGGTTCCAGGTACCACGAGGTACTGTACGCCGGAGCCAAGGGTAATTACTGTGGTACAAGCAGGCAGATGCATGCATGGAGTGTTATTTTTCTTTCTTTCCTCATTTGCTTGCTTGGCTTGATGCTGCCAGAGTGCGAAATGCGAGCCTCGGAGATAAGTAGATCGCTACCATTGGCTTATCACTGCGGCGTTATGCTGTTGGCTGGGAGCCATTGAAAGCTCCTGCATGCCCGCCAGGTAGTTGCGAATTACCTACCTACCTTGGGCGGAAAATTACATGCACCTTACTAAGGTACTTTCCACCGGCAAGCGGCATTGGCCGCAGGCGGGTTGGACTGAACTGTACTGTACAATACCGATACTGCGGCCCCAAGTCGGGTAAATGCGCTCAGTGTCCAAATCAATGCGCTTTCAATGCGAATTGCGTCGAGTTTTGCTCAATAACAATACTACCCCGCCAATAAGTCACGTAATCTCACCCTAACGCCCAGTTCGTAATTCATGATCGCTAAGTCAAGGAGTGCAGCCTAGTTCTAGAGGCCATCGCCTATGCATGCGGTGAGCAACCTCTCGTAGTCACCGCTGGTCTCATCCCTGATCCTGTTTGCCAGCCTCTTCCGGTACCGTTTCTCGTACGCTGCGCAGACGTTGGCCATGTGGTTTTGGTCCCAATCTAGTCAGGATAGTCAGCAAGGCTCTTTTGCCGTTTGCCGTGGGTAATACATACGGTAGCGAATGACACGGCTGATCAGGAGGGAATCCCGGGTTCCGGCACCGGCCATGGTATCTTCAAGAAGCTTTGCATGATGCATATACTTGTCAACGGCCGAGTTGAGCTGGAAAATCAGGGCGTCTTCCATGTGGCCGGAGAATTCCTATCGCATGTTCTGTTAGGTCTTCCCTGTGGCCTCGGAGCTGTCGAGGGGTGGTTTGCTCACCTTGCGGATGACGTTTTCGAGTTTCCGCGCATATTTCTGCTCATACTCATAGGCGATGGCGCGTATCTGGTTGTCATTTCTGGTGCTCAGGATGCTGCACACCTTCATCTCGTCCGTGCCGACCTTGCCCTCCGTCGCGTCGTACAGGTCATTGACATCACGGTCAACATCGGCCTTGATGACAGGAGCCGAGTCTTCAGCACGCTGCGCCGCGAGCACAACCATGAAATGTCGTTCCGTCTTCATGCTCAGATCCGCCCGCACGTCATCCTCAAGCCGTCGATGGAAGGTCCGCTGATACTCGCTCTTGATGGCCTCTATATCGGCGTTGGACCGCCCAAGCAACACATCATTGAGGACATTTTCCTTTGTACCCATACCCGCCAGGGAATCATTCAACAGGTGAACGTCGTTGAGGAGCGGCCCACGGACGAGAGCGACAAGGCCGACTTCAAAGTCCCCGCCCGTCTCACTGCGGATGTCCTTCAACAGGTCCCGCCGGTGGAGTCGCGTGTACGCTTGGCGAATCGTTGCTATTTGCAAAGGGTCCTTAGTTGCCAGGACTCGTATCAGCACCTTCTCGTTAGTGCCGAATCCCTTCATGGCCGACCTCAGCGCATTCGCATCCTCATCGCCACTCCACGCAATGATCTGCGGGGGGCCGTATCCGAGAGACGGAGGCGTCGGAGGGAATTGCTGCGCATACGGATGTTGCTGGGGCGGCGGCTGTCCGTAAGGTTGCTGTGCTGGTTGGCCATAGGTTTGTGGCGGCTGTTGTCCATAGGGCTGCTGGGGAGGTGGCGGCGCGTATCCTTGTTGAGCACCATATTGTTGCGGATACTGCTGCTGGTGTTGTTGTGGAGGTGGCGCCGAGCCGTAGCCCCCTTGCTGGGGCGGTTGATGATACTGGCCGGGTGGAGGCGGGGCACCGTAGGGCTGCTGGCCCGGCGGGGCCGACAGGGGAGCACCCCCATATGGCTGCTGCTGAGGCGGGGCACCGTAGGATTGGGGGCCTGGAGCCCCATACGTTTGAGGGGTTTGAGCGCTATAGGGTTGGGCAGGTGGCGGTGGTTGCTGTCCGTAACCCTGGAGAGGCTGTTGGTAATATTGTCCCTGGGCGGGTGGCGGCGCGCCGTACTGCTGGGATGGAGGCGGCTGTTGGTAGCCTCCTTGTTGCGGAGGAGCCTCTGTTCTGGTTAGCGATGCAAAACTTGGGGTGTGCGGGCATTTACTCACGGCCGTATGGAGGGTATCCTTGGTAAGACATTGCAAATGTATCTGCAAGTAAGTATTTTTGCGATGTGATTCAGCGTCAAAATCCCGACAGGAACGCGAAGAACCGAATTGCGAAGCAACAAAATTTGTCTGTGGGGGTTCGGTCTCTGTGGTGATATCGGGGGAGGGGCACTTCCTATTGAATCATGAGCAAAATCGACGTTGGCAAGCGCAAACCAGTATCCCAAGGTGAGAGGACATGTGTAAAAACTTGTATTTATACTTGGCGCGGGCTTGGGGGCTGTGCGAATTGCAGATCCACTATTTCAATCTCTCGCTCAGCCTAGCTCGCTCGGATGACTGGCTGCCTCCAACAGAAGGCAGTGTCGATGTCGTGATGTGGCTCAGCAGCAAGTCTTGATTCGCCAACCCGCTACCGTTAGGGGCCTCCAAGGCCAAGGCATGCAAGGTACAGTACAGGACAGTACTAGCCTGAAGTTATGTAGTAGGCGCTAATTGAGCCATGCCTAAGTTCACCGCTTGCCCCCAGTCACCCGGCTGCCCTGGCCTTTCCCATTCACGCGCAGCAATCCAACCTCTTTCGTTTTGAGGCCATGATTCATACAGGTTCTCGGCGAAATCTTATTCCCGACGCGTTGTCGGACAGAGCATACAGTGCAGAGCTAGAAGAGAGTTTGAAAGGCTGTCAATGGGCCGGAATTAATTACCAAAGAACTGCCCCTGGATACATTTAGCCCTTGTCTAATTCTGGCAATGCCCCCTGGTGTTACTGCTTTGCATTAGTATGGCAAGCCGTCGAATGTAGACCCCAACACGGCAAGCCGTCGAATTTAAAGTTTCTAGGACGGAATCACTTCGAGGCGGAAGCTGATGGGTCATTGGTTGCGTAGAAGATTTCCTCCGTCCGCGGTTTGGTCACCTTCTTTGGGACGACCATGTATACAGACGAACTGCCCACAGCATGCAGCTCAGGCTTACTCCGCCGATTGAGACACCCCATAGCAAGCACGCAGTTTCGTGGCCGTTCAGTCCGGGTCAGTGACGTTTCTCTCTCCCAACCAGCCGAATCAAGACCAGCCATGAGGCAGTAGGTACGGCGGCAAAACACCCCGCCCGTCACATTCAATCTCATCGCATTGCCGGTCATAAAGCCCGTAGATATTGCAGTGGCAATTGGCTGCTGGCAGGCAGAACACAATTACCTGGCCGAAGATGATTAGAACATCACAAACCATATTTCGAAAGCCATTCAGCATCGAAACCTGGACAGAGGAATCAAGCATCCACTATACCACAGATGCTCGAAAACCCTTCCATCTGTAACGGTATTCCCATATCCAGTGCCTCCAGCGGACGTAATCTTCCATCGGCTGGTGGGGGATTACCGTATAGGAGACAGCAAACTGCAAATAGCAGCTGACTCTCACTTGCGGGGGTACTTGTACTTAGCCATAGAACTAACTCCTCGAACACTGCTTTATAGATCTCTTTAGCAATAAGTTTATCCACGTCAAAAAGATTGCTATTGTTTGTAGCAACGTCTACGTTAGGATTGCAAGTCTGGTCTTGATGAATAACCCAGGGCGTAGGTACCATAAAGCCCGACTAGGTAGCTATCTCGCCAGTTAATATGACAGACTTAGTCACAGCTATTTCGTACATATCCCACTTCGCATAGTATAACGATCTCGTAGGTTACGACGCTGTACTAACTCTCTGTAGCATTAGGCTGGGTTACCGCACGTTTAATCTTCGAGCTCATCAACTTCTATCATATCTATAGGTCACTCAAAGGCGAGACTACTTAGGCGCATCTTAGGTATACCATGACGTTATGGCTTTTGTTCTGGGGGACTATGAACTTTGCACCGGAGTTATCTACGACCTAGACACTATGCAGCTAGCAGGGAAAATGCTGATGCGCCTAGGATGTGCTCTTCCTCGTCGGACTTGCCCCGACGAACCCTGCTGCCTTCCTTGTTGGGCCTGCGGCATCACCGCCGACCTTTTAACCCGCGGGGGGGGGGGGACCGGGCTTACTGGAAGGTGGAATTGGACGATGAGAAGCTTCAAAGCAAGGAAGAAGGGCGTCCGCTTTGCCAACAGAGCAGCAGCACGGTAGCTCTGGGTGAAAACGAGAGAAATATCGAAGCTGGTATCGCAGACATGCTATACATGGTCGGTACCCGAGATTTTCGTTGTTGCCGATCGACAACTCCGGCATAACCTTAGTTTAATTAGGTACAGTACTTTTCACCGCGATCGCTTGTTCTAGCCAACCGCAATCTCGATGTTCACTCTTGGGTGGTTAAATGAGAACGGGAGAAATTGCTCGATTCGGCTGAGGGGATGGAAAGGAGTCAACCATCCAATTGCCGGTTCAGGTGGCTGGGAAGCACCATGACTGAGCCCGAAATGGAAGCATCAACCACCTGAATTTCTGAAGCCCGCAAACCAACTGTCCGAACAACCTGCTGCGACAAAACCAGCCATCTCATTTAATCATGGGCTAAATAGGAGCGATGATCATTCTTCCAGGTTTGTGTTGCGTTCTCTTCTTCTTCTCTACTGCTTTTGCCCTCAGGTCGGGCTGCAAATCGCAACCCAGTCAATAACCTCGTTGCTTGCATCCCTGGCCGGGCACCTGCAGAAGCAGCACGAGATGCACTTCGGGCAGCCACTTTCGTTGCTTTTCTATGCAATTGCCCTTTTCATCCCGGCCTGCGTCTCTTGGCCTCTCGATGCTCGCCTTCCGAGTTCGCAGGGTCTGGCACCGAGAGCAACATATTCGGTGGTGCCGATTAATGGGGACTCGGGTTCTGGCGGGACTGGTGGCTCTGGTGGCTCTGGTGGCTCTGGCTCCGGCACCGGATATCCGCCAGGCCACACCGTGACGGTCACCGTGGTGGAGACTGTTGGTCCCAAAACATCCTTCCGCACAGTCTTTGTGCCGTTGCCTACCACAGAGCGCGTCACCGACACCATTGTCATCACAAAAACGATACACACCGTAGACGTCGGGCCTGAAACCAAAGCCAGCATTTCCACCAACCACACTGCTGCGACGAGTACCCTGACAACATTGCCGCCATCCAGCCTGGCATCATCAGCGTCAACATCCGCGGACTTCTCTTCCAGCTCGGCATCGGAGGTATCCAATCCAGTCAAGTCTTCTACCACGCTTACAATACCTGTCCAAACGGCACTCAGCACAAGCTCAGATACCGCCACCCGCACGGCATCCGATGATGGCACACGGCACACATCTTACCCGGCATGGAACGGCACCGTGGCCCGCCCGTCTTCTCAGCTTCGGCCAGCCCTTCACATTCGCTTCTGAGCGAGTTCGGATTGACAGACACGATAGATGATATGAGGACCATGAAACCCACGATGAGATGCACGATGACGGTGTGTGCCTTGGGGGGTTCTTTTAATAATTAATGCTGCATAATTATACAACAGGGATACCCTAGAGGAAGTGGATGCGCATTCAACTTGGACCGGGAGCTGGAAAACGGTAACGACGAAAGAATCAACTTAAATTCAGCACGTCGTTCGTGTACATAGCTTACGATTCAACTACACTAATGCTAAGGAGCGCTCTGTATGGATGAATAAATTGTGTTAGTCACTTCGCTCGAGAAAAATACCTTGGCTGGGGCTTCGGACACCTAACTACGTGTTGTACAATTCGCCGGGAACAGCCGAGAGTGCAGGTCTGCAAATTCACAACTATCGCCGACGGGAACATGGATACACCGTCCGCTTATCGATCTGATGTTACTGGGTCATTAGATAGCGTTGATCACATTGGATAATCGCACGGCCAATTGTCTCGAAACGGAACCGCCAGACGCTCTCTCAACGTCGATGTTGGCCGACCTACATCCCAACCCTGTTACTGTCGTGGCATCCCAGATCCCTTCTGCAATCTCGTCTTTGGCTATTAACATGTTGTGATTCGTTACAAACGACGAGACTAGTACCACTTTCGCGGGAAAGCTGGGTTGCTTCGTAATTACCTTTTAAACAAACTATTGAGAAAACGAGAAACGGAAGAAGAGGTAAGGCCTCGAGCCTCCCTCGAGTTGCATACATGCATAGGACTATCTTGGGAGAGTCCAATCTCGGCTCTGCCATTTGGATAGAGGATGAGGGAGACATGGTCAGGTATGTAGGATTGACTCTGGTTATACACACTGGCGAAAAAAATACAATGAAGTAAATGTCCCGTCCCCGCTTGGCAATGCACGACGGCTTTACATCAGTTTGTAGAGGACCAGAGGGATTTTAATTATGCACGACAGAGCCGGTTTTGCTCTTCCAAATGACTAGCAGGAGAACTGAGTGTTTATGTTAGTACATCGGCTCGGCCCATTCCATGATATCGAGGTAGCTGATGATTGGCTCCGACTTACCACTCTAGGGCCCGGAACAACATAGTTTCCGAGGTTGCCGTTGTAGATCTACAGATTTTGTTAACTGTACTATTCCACAGCATAATTATGGGGCAAGTGTTGTCTTGGACTTACATTGACGGTGTATCCGGGGTCTGTGCTCTTGAAAGCACCCGGGATGAGTGCAGTTGGTGACGGATTAGTGTTGCCACCGTTGATGACCTTGACCTGAGCGCAGCTGATATAGAACTATGGAGTGCACCCTTGTGTTAGGGAACTGAACGTTCGAGAGTGCATCATGTTTGCTTTATTGATTCGTACCTGGGGAGGAGCACCAGGGTTGTGAAGTCCGAGTTGCTGGATGCGCAGGAGGTATTCTCCGTTAGGGATGCACCTCGGGATGTTGGACGTGTACGAGTCTGGAGAGTCATACTGGTTAGCATCCAGGGTCACTGGCTATTCAAACAGCCACTTACCTCTCATAGGCCAGCTGGAGCCAGACGGACCCCAGTCATATATCTTGAACCAAGGCCCACTCCCATCGTAGTCGGCCACTGCTCCTGGAGCCTTGGACATGTACAAGGAGACGGGCCCGGCGTGGTACACTGCGGTGTCGAGGGAGAAAGTGAACTGGTCTCCGGCGCTCATGGTGATGGTCTCGGTGCCGTTGCTGACACCGCCGCCGACATTGCATCGCAGGTCATTGGACGACAGGTCCGTCACAGGCCCATTCTGGAGCCAGGCCGGGTTCGTGTTGCGACGGATGTACTTCCACGCTGGGTGCTTTGTGCCGCCGGCTGAGAATTGCTGGAAAATGTAGTGGCCTGCGACGCTGTTCACGGCGATCGCCGCCGCGGCGGCGAGGTGCAGAAGAGACTTCATGATGAAAAAGCGGCTTGGAAAGGCCCAAAATCAATGACAGAAACCGGGTCGAGTGCTGAGAGTAGTAGGCGGCACGGTAGTGGTCTCGTTATTTAGGGATTGTCCCCGGCTTGACGCCCGCGGGGGATGAGCTGGGGCTTTAATGCGCCTCGAACTGGGGTACGCCGGCTTGCTGTCCAACAAGCATCGATGCTGCACTCAGGTTGACCTGGAACACGGTTCGTCTATTCCGGTCCATTGGGTTTGTGGGGTGGAGATTGTCCGGTATTAAATTGATATATATCATCCTGTGTGGTAGGCGGAGCCGTGGTTCCGAGACCTTGCCAAATAAAACGCGGCGAGTCGACAACTCGGCAGTTAAACTGCCCAATGCGGTAACGGAAAGACGGATTAGGTCGCGATAGAAAGGAGACTCACGGAAGATGCAGTTGGATCTGGTTGGTTGGCAAAGACAGCAAATGCCCAAAAGCCCTGGCTGAGGTAGTACTCGAGGTGTGCAGTGTTTCTACATCCCGCTCGGCAACAGCCACTGACAGGTTCAATCAACTGGTTGTAGATTCAGGAATAAGGTAGGGCATTTAAGGGTTCATTGAAGCCCACCCAGCCATTTGTTCAGGCCCGTCCTTCCAGTCCTTCACATACGCGTATCTGGACTGTAAGTATATTGCAGGGCCGTTCTTAAGATCGCTAAGTCGTAAATAAGTCGATATGATGGCCCGTGATTCGTGGTTGTTGGGTGAATTTAAGACATTTTCATATTCCGTACTTGGTGTCGGGTGGCATGGTTACCTCAGTCGAGATATTTCAACAGTCTGCCCCGATAAGTGCTTGTGCCTTGCTGTACCTCGTCAGCTCTTCTTGTTGCTTGAGTGCGTTAACTAAAAATGCCAGGGTATTAGCTTTCTCTAGCAAAGTTTCGGGATGACTGCCGGTGCTGGGGAAACCGTCACTGTTTATGTGTGGAATGTCTCGGAGCCCCAAACCTCTCGAACCAGTCAATTCCGAGCCCAACGACTCAACTTGGCTCCATCTCAAACCGCTGCTCCTCCTTTCGGTAGAGCCGGCATAAGCACCTGCCGGCACATCACCACAAAGTCACTGGTGGAAGTGAGTAGTTCGAAGGGTTTCGAGCGCATGATGGAGTGACCCATTTCAGGGGCCCGGTTGTACAAGTTGGCTGGTGACGGCGTGTCGTTGAAACTTATCAAGGCGTCTTAAGAATGAGCTAGAGATTTTGGGGTTAGGGCTAAGGGCTGAGGTGGTGCAACTTGATGAGGCGGCGAGCCGTTTTTGATAGTGTATTGGCAGGTACGATGTAATCAAGTAGATAGGAGGAGGGGTCGTTGCTTTTGAGACGCGTAAATCACGGTTAGATGTGTGGCGTTCCGGTCTAGTGTTGTTTTAATCTTGAGGGCCGAAATTAAGGGCCAATCTGAGTAGTCTGATTCATCGCAATAAATTTCCTATCCGCCGACGTACCTGGTGGGCATCTGTCATGATTCATTACGCCCATGAGATCTCCCTTCCACGGCTAGTAGGCATGCACGAAAAATTTCAGTTTTGGGAATGTTCGGCCTGCCTTTACTGTGTGGTTTCAGGCCACTCGGACTTCTAGCCATAACCTCCACGGCCCCCGACGTCCTCGTAACGGCATTAGTCTTGTCCTCTCCAATACAATCTAGTTAGCGTATCGGTGATCTGAAGAACCTGTAGCATCAACGCCGGGCTTGGCGAGCGTAGCAGAACTAACGACCTGCCAAATGACATAGTTAACTAGAACAGCAATTTTGAAGTATAAGTAGCTTTTCTAGCAACAAGACGCCGAGTAAGATCCTTGTGCCATCGACTCAACGAAACAAAGTTAGATGCAGCAGACTGGTTTATTGTAAGATACACAAGTCACTAAAAACCCTTTCATTACTGCCGCGGCCTGATGTTTCAGGTTTTCAGGCCTTCCTCATCTTGGCGCCTTGCGGTTTGGACCGACTGCCCCTCCGTTTGGCCACTGGGCTTCCCGATGATGCCGGTGCCTCGAAAAGCAACCAACACCACAGCAAGTGCAGTGATTCCGAGTGCAAAATTCCACCATTCAGCAGCTCTGAGGCCGAGTAGTGAAGCCGGATCCCATTCTCTGACGGGGCCCGCGTCTTGAACGCTGACACCTCTTTCTTTGGCCATCACAGCTGTCTGGATTGCTGTTGCCACCGCTAGCCCGATTGCCCTCCCGGCCTGGCCCATGGCATTGACTAGCGCGCCGCCTAGCGCCTGGTCCGCTTGAGGCAGCGAGTGGCTCGTAAAGAGCATGAGGCTCGGCCACGCCGTGTCCGCGCCGATCACGGAAAGGACCATGGCTGGGAACCCCCGTGCCCAATAGATCGTGTCTGGCGGGATCGGCGCAGCGAATAGCAAGGACGAGATGGACAAACAGATGTTACCAGCCGCGAGCAAGAGATACGTCGGGACACGCGCTAATAACTGGGAGACAACGGCGGCAATGATGAAGCCCGCCACGCCGGTTGGAAGGAACCGCAGTGTGGTATCCAGGGTAGAAAGTCCCTGGAAATCCTGGTAGAAGTACGTTCCGTACACCAAGAAACCGTTGAAGCTGCTGAAAGAGATGGCCATGATAACCATAGCAGCGCTGAATTGCGTGCTGCTGAAGATGGAAACCTTCATAATAGGAGCACGTTTCTCTGTCTTCTCGAGATGCCGCTGCCAGAAGACGAACAGAGCAATAAGAATGAGGGACACAACAATGAGCACCGGAACCCACGGCGTGCTCCACCCTACGACATTACCCTCGGTCAAGGAGAAGAGGAGGGCGAGCATGCCACATGTGACCAGGGCGGCGCCTATCCAATCGATGGATGCCTTGGCCGATGCACCCTCTTCACGGAGAACATGTCGCGGGGGTGGAATGATGAAAATGGCCACTGCGGTGATGGCGGCGGCCATGAGCGCTATGGCGACGAACACCCACTTCCACGACGTATACTGGGCAATTATTCCTCCGAATATGTTCCCAAATACGGCGCCCAACGGAGCCCCGGCAGCTGTGTTTCAAAAAGTCAGCGTCAGGTGTGGTTTAGCTGTGGTGCGGTTGATCGGAGTCCTCAGATCCATACCATAGCAACTGAAGGCATAGTTCTTTGCCTTGCTGGGCGGGAAGGTTGTTCCTAGAATTCCGATCGCAGTTGGGACATTGGCCGCAGCGCCCTAATCAATCCACGGTTAGTCAAATCCCATCTCACGAGCGCGGAAAGACGGCAGAATGCTCACCAGGCCCTGCAATCCTCGAAACAAGTCAAAGGCGATCTCGTTGGGTAGGAAGGGGTTGACGAGCAACGTGACAGCCAGCCATCCCGAACCCCAGATGAAAATCTTGCGTTTCCCATAAATGTCGGCCAACCTACCCCAGAGAAGCAAGAAGCACCCAAACGTAAGGGAATACGCAGACACGATCCATTGGAGACGTGCATCAGGGATGCCGAGGTCTCGGCCTATGGTTGGGAGAATGATGACCACGGCCTGGCCCGACATGCTCTGTGGTCGGGTGAGCGTCCGAAACGGGAAGCAGAGGTCCCTGGAGGGCATGCGACTTACGTTGAGGAAGCTCGCGCCGGCGAGAGTGGCCACCAGCGCAATGCACCGCGCTTTCGAGAAGGGGAGCCCTTGATTCGGGTTTGGGTCCGCCAACTCGGTGGCCTCGGCGATATCGCTGATCTCGGACTCGTCCGAGGTCGGCTGGGGCGGGGACATCCCCCTTTGTTTTTCATGGTGCGCGGGAGCGGCCTTTTCATCTCTGGCCGGCGTCGACATGGTCAGGGAGGTTCGGCTGAGGAACCAGTGAACAGTTACTCCCAGATGTCAGTCCTGACAGTCTTGGGAGGCAGTCTGTGAACCTCCGAGATGGTGGAAGGCAAACGATATCCTCGGGCCCCACCCATCATCGGACCGGTCTAGCGATAGCACACCGCATGCCGACATGGGGGAGTCTGGGCCCTGGGGATAACCAGGCCCTGCTCCGTCCGAGTGAGTTCTCTCGGCAGATCGGATGGATTAGGACTGCGCTACGATACAACAAAAAAGATTCTCCGCTCCCATGCTTACATTCTCGACGTCAATTGGTTCGGCCGAGGTGAACCTGGGAACGGTGATCGATGTCCACATTAGGAACCTTAGTCAGCGAGGTCAACCATGTTAGCGTCTCATCGGTGACAAGTTGACAAACAAAAGCCGTGCCCATTTGCATTCCCACGCAGTAACCTTTCGTGGCCTGCGACCGGGGTTAGGGTCCAACAGTGCCCTGGCCCCGAGAACGCTCCCAAGATACGGTACCAATGATAGCTCTTTATCCCTTAATGGTCTGGAGAGGAATGTGCGAGTTAAATTTCGGGCTCGGAGATTAATCTGCGTTTTGGGCGGAGGAATATCAGGGTCTCAATGGGAAGAGAATGTTTCGGTCTTGACCAGGCCAAGTTCGCCTTCCACCCTTGTCTTATCTCGTCAAACTTGGAATTACACCAATAGGGCGAGGCACATACTCAGCCAGTCAATCAGAGACGCAGCCATCCATCAGACCAATTAGACCCAATCACGCAGGCAAACACAGCTTGAAGTGCCTGCAAGAACGATAAATACGCATGTTCACGTTTCTATGGTATCAGAATAGCTTCGATTCCCTCGTTGAGGGAAAGTATGTCTAGTGTCGTCCAATGCGTCCCTTTCATTCTTCAAGGTGGTTTTGGACATGGTGGTAATCAGTGATGTGGTGAGGTGGGTGGGTGCTGGCTAAACATAGAAAGCGGCGGGAGAGTGCGGGAGGGGAATTTTATCCTCGGGCGGATGCTAGGAGTGCGGATGACTCATGATAGGAAGCAGTTCTGGTGTCTACAGACATTTCTTGAAAAGGGACGCGAGTGCTGGGGCCTCTTTCATACACGTTCTCTCTTGTTTACTTAAATCGACATAAAGGGCGAGCTAGGGTTTTGCTAATTACAAGCTGGACATGTTTAGGCCTGTGGATCTTCGTGTCGCTACGCGGTCGGCAACGAGGCAACTAACGAGAGAGAAGTGGGACTTCGAATTAAATTGCTGTAGAGAGCTAGCCTTATAAGATGTGTTAGTATTCTCTGGGGCCCTGGTATGATCAGTGCCGCTAATCGGGAGTTGTATGCATATCCTACAGCTGGTGCAGGGTAGCATCGTCGAAGTGTTTTCTGTTACCGGGTACGAAGCGGGTATCCTGCAGAGTATTTCACCGTGGCTCAGGATCAAACTAGAAGTGATGGCATCATTATGTAGTTGACGGCCCAGATAGGTTGCTTGACCGCTGGGCCGTGGGGTGCTTTCTGCCGGCTTCCGCGGATGTCCCGTTTCTTGTTAGGAAATTTCAGCTACGGCATCTATATTATGGCCCGAAAGCGGAGGAAGTATTTGGAGGAAGAGATCACGTACCGGCCGGGGATTTTGACTTCGCTGCACGTCTTCTAGAAAGTTCGCGTGCTGGCGGCACGGCTTGCCATGTGTTGTACCCTGTGGGAACCTTAGATTGACCAGTGACATTGGAAGAAAATACCCGATCAACTTGGAAAACACGACGTTGACGATGTGCCGCACCTCCCGAAGGGTAGCAACTCAGCCCGCACGTGGCCCACAGCCTAATATACTTGACAACTTCCCATTGACTGCCGGTTTATACCCCACGGGGCTGTTAAGACGTGCATACCCAATAGCCTTGGCTCTACTTATTACATGAGAATGAAGACTCGTCGATCAACTGTTGGGGGCTCATATGGGCGGAGTACCAGTAGCGCGTAACTCGTTCGGTAATTCTAAGGAGTCTCGGCGGCTGGGCCGGCGGGTTTCCAGATAAAGACAGGCAGCCAGTCGCCGGCAGGGAAAGGGTGTGATGGGTAACCGCATCTCCCTTCGTTCCACTTCCAACGCCAAGACGTTCACTCCAAGCCAGTCGTTCGACGTCCTCACCAAGATGCTTCGAGGATCGCTCCTCCTGGCGGCTCTAGCCGCCGGTATCAACGCTGCTCAGCTCCGCTTCTCTTGTTCGCAGCTTGTCGTTGACCGCCTTGACCCGTAGGTGCGCCCACACCACATGCAAAACTGTCCTACTTACACACCATCAGCCTCGTCAACCCAGGCCAAGCCCCGTCCCCCCACCTCCACCAAATCGTCGGTGGAAATGCCTTCAATGTGACCATGGACCACGAGCAGCATGACATCTCCCAGACGGCCACTTGCACCAGCTGCCAGTTCACCGAAGACTTCTCCAACTATTGGACGGCAGTCCTCTTCTTCAAGGCTCGGAACGGTACTTATAAGCGTGTGAGCACGGTGGGCAACGGGCTGGGCTACAGCGCTGCCAATGGCGGCCAGACGGTTTACTATCTCTCCAGCGGCAAAGTCACGGCTTTCAAGCCCGGTTTCCGCATGCTTGTCGGCGACCCGTCGTACAAGACCGAGGCTGAGGCGCGCCGGAACCCGGCACTCCAGTTCACTTGCCTTGCCTCGTCGTTTACACGGACGGGATACCGATATGACTTCCCCACGGAACCATGCGCTGCTGGTAAGTGGACCTGCCTTGCTATGAGCCCCTAAATCAAGGGTTCGCCCCCCGTTGTGTGGGCCTCGACGATATCCTCTCCGCCCGGCCTGCTTCGGTGCCCCGAGCCAGCCCCTTCCTCGTACGACGTGCATAGGCTAACACGCGGGCCAAAAAGGCATCATGGTAACGGTCCGCTTCCCCACCTGCTGGGACGGCAGGAACGTCGACAGCCCCGACCACAAGTCGCACGTGGCGTACCCGGTCAACCGCAACTGCCCGTCGACACACCCCGTGCGCATCCCCGAGGTCTTTTACGAGACGTACTGGGACACGCGGCCGTTCAACGACCGGTCGCAGTGGCCGACCGACGGGTCGCAGCCGTTCGTGTGGTCGTTTGGAGACAGCACGGGCTACGGTAACCACGGCGACTACATCTTTGGCTGGAGGGGCGACGCGCTGCAGCGGGCCATGGACGCAAACTGCGTCAGCGACCTGATCCAGGACAGGCTCAACTGCCCGACGCTCAGGTCCCAGAGCATCACCGAGGCGAACAAGTGCCAGCTCCAGAGGCGGGTTCGCGAGGACCTGGATGGGTGGTTGGATGCGCTGCCCGGACTTTCCGAGATGAGCAAGTGATGTGGCCGAATGTCGCTGATGGGAGGTCCAAGTTGGAGGTTGGGGGGTGGTTGCTGTTGTTCAAGTTGTGTAGGTACGTAGAGATTGGATAGGCACAGTACCTGAACTACCTTGGAGCTAGGTGATTACTTATTAAGTAATGACGGAAACGCCCCATGCGGTGGAGTACATATAGAGTAAGACACCTGCGTCCACCGCCGACAAGCTCTTTCGATTGGAGCCCCCTTACCCACCCCCACGTTATGTACCTGTCCGCAGTTGGGAGTCGCAGCCGACTTGGGTAAGGTCTAAAAGATATTCGTCATCGTACCCCTCATGATTCATGCTAGAGAGCCTGCACCTCCGGAACCCGACGTCCGAGGCCATTGGTTAAATATCCACTGAATAAAGACGCGCCGAGTCCACTCCCCAAGCTGCTTCAGGCAGTCCGAGAAGTCGCCGCCCGAGTCTTGGCCCTCAAACTCCCGCACGCGGGTAGTCTCGGGTTTCCAACAATCCAACTCATGAGTCGGCTGCTCTCTGGCTTCGACGGCGCCTCCTTCACATATCGCGGCGCGGCGCGCGTTCTCCTTCCTCAGTCTGGCTGTCTCTGCTACCATCTTCTGGAGCTCCGCGAGCTCTCGATCGAGCAGCTCCTTGGCCTGCAGAAGCTCCTTCCGCACATACCGGCCTGCTTCCGTCTCATCAAGTCGGAGTCCGTCGAATACCAGCTCACGCTGGATCTGAAGCAGACCGCCGGTGCCCGAATTGTTGAGCAGGATGCCAACGATGTTCTGGGCCGACTCTGCCGTGTTTTCGTGCCGCGCCATCCTGCTCTGCTGTTGAAACACGTCGTCCCAGTACTCTTGGAGCTGGGTCTCTCGCTCAATGGCAGCCTCCTGCCCTCCCTTCCTGAACCTGGCATCGCTCCACATGGTGGTACCCAGGACAATCCTGTGATAGTTTCCGGGGCCGCATAACCTTTGGAGGATACCGAAGGTCTTGTTCGCTGAACCGGCAAGCCGGACGTCTGTGATGCGTTGCAGGAAGATTATCCCTAGGAAGCGTTGATCAGCCTGGCACAGCGGGGCGAGCTGGACCAGTATTGCGTTTAGAATCTCGGTGTCGGATCGGCTGGTGTCGTCAAAGCCCGGCGTGTCGATCAGACGGACGACCCGTTTTTCGTCGTATTGCACCGCGTAGCAGGCGGTATCGGTGGTGCCTGCGAGCCAGCACATGATTCATGTTAGTTTGATCTATGCCTCCGAAGACGGGGTCGGGTTCAGGAAGATGACGGACTGGACGCTAGGCTGTTTCCTGTTCTGCCCTGGGTTTGCTGGCCGGTTAGGCGTGATATGAAGGTGCTCTTCCCCGACCCAGTCATCCCCATGAGAAGTATGAATCCGGCATCCTCCCTGGTGACATGTTAGCGAATGGGGAGATGACCACGTGCTTGTGGCTCGACATGAGAACCAACATTTGGATGTCGGCAACTGGTGCTGCAGCAGCACGCAACCGCATCAACAACTCAAGAGAGTGAAGTTGCTCAATGGATCTGGGTTGGCTCGGTACCCGAGTACCTAAGTAGTAATTGTTAGTCGAGATAAGGTACCGTAGCATCCCGGAGTTTATTTCAAAGCGTGGTTTGTCTTCTGATCCAGGTAACCTTGGTTCCTCGTCCCCATGCAGCCCCGATGTCTCTGAGCGAATGAGATACCGGATACACAAGAAACCCCCGTTTGTTGGCCAGGGTTACAAATCGGGCGCGAATTTCTCGAGGCATAAGGCCTCGATGCCCCACCTCGAACTTGTCAAATCAAGGCGGAAACTGCCCGTGAGTGTTGGAGCGCACAGCGACACGTGGTACCTCGACAGTTCGTGTCAGGGCCAGCTGAATGTTTGGACGAAATAGCAATCTGACAACATGACATGGGTGATGAAAGGCATGTCGGTTCGGCCCACGACCCATCGGAGACATGCTTCGTTGGATCCACCCACGGTATAGAGGACGAAACAAGGCTTCGTAACCCGCGCGCGGCATGTTTCCCTGGCTCTCCATGTCCCGCTCAGAAGGCGGGAGGATGAGGCGACCGCATGTTGAGGTGTTGGGCCATCAAGCCCCTCGTCTGGCTCTCCGCGTCTGGCTGATATGGCGTCAACGGCCCGGCAGGCCTAACATTAAAATATAAAAAAGACTCAGATTGCCATTTCGGCCTGGTGCCTTTGTCGACTCCATTGACGCAACGGCACAAGCCTCACAAATGTTTGGGGCGCTGTTACTGGGCACACGGATACCACGCTTGACCGGACTCCCAAAGAAGCACAACATGGGCCAGAATCAGTCGCAGCCAGGGCCGGTCAACGGGGCTCCCAAGGAGAACGGCCATTTGAAATCGGTACACTTCACGGAGCCGTCAAGGCAGTCCGCGGAGCTGACAGTGGCCGAGGACTCCACAGATCAGACCCTAAAGTCCGCCGAATTCTCAGTGCAGACCAAGGAGTTGTCAGTGGAGACCACGGAGCTGTCAGCGCAGACAGCAGACCTGTCAACGCAGGTCACAGAGCTGTCAGACCAGTTCACAGAGCCATTAGAGCAGATCTCAGATCCATCAGAGGAGGTCTCAGACCAGGCCGTACCAATACCAAACATAGGGTATGTCATATGCTTCAATACAACGATCAGCGGGTACTGATATAGATCTTGGACGGCAGACCGGATGATGCAGTTATTGCAGTCGTTGGTCTCACAGGCGTGGGGAAGAGCACCTTCATCTCGCACTTCTCCGATGCAGCAGTGATCGGAAATGACTTGAAGTCATGTAAGCCATTCCGCACCCACCGAGGCCTACTAGCTAGAAGTTGCTTCGTACGCTATACAGGTTGCTAATGAATATTTATTGCCCGGCAAAGGCACAGCCAGCATCAGCATCCATCCCACCTGCATCGAAGGTGAAGACGTCTATCTAGTCGACACGCCCGGTTTCGACGACACCAACCGCACAGATACCGACATACTCGAAGAGATTGCCTCCTGGCTGGAGAGATCCTACGACGCCAACATCAGGCTGGCTGGGATTGTATACTTGCATCGGATCCAAGACAATCGGTTCAGCGGCTCGAGCACCAGGAACATCCACCTGTTCCGGGAACTCTGCGGGAGGGACAGCCTAGCCTCGGTCGTTCTCGCCACAACCATGTGGGATACTCTTCCCATAGACAAGGCAGAGGAGCGGGAGGAGGAGCTGAAAACAAAAACGGAGTACTGGGGCGACCTGGTCCAGCACGGTTGTGCTGTCCTCCGACAGGACGACGGCGCTGCCTCGGCCCAAAGAATTATCCGGCATATCCTTGATCAACGGCGACCCGTCACACTGCAAATTCAAGAGGAGATAGCCGAGGGCATGGATCTGCACGAGACGGGTGCCGGCAGGGTGCTCAAGGAGGAGCTGGAGAAGCAGCAGGAGATGTACGAGGCCAAGATGGCTCTGCTGGAAGGACAGTTGAAGAAAATCGCGGCAGATCTCGTGAACCTCAGAGACGCACAGGCGGATAAAGAGAAAAAGGCAAAGGAAGACAGGGAGAGGCAAGACAGGGAGAGACAGAAGGACAATGAGAAGCGAGAGCTGAACCGCGAGATGCTGATCAACGAGCTAAAACAGGAGCTCAATGGTCTGAAGGAGGAGGTTGAGTCGACAAAACTCAAGCAAGAACGCACAGAGGCCGAGTACAGGGAGTTCACCAGCAAAAAGAGCGTGTGGGACATGTGTACAGTTATGTAGGAGTTCCGCTGAACGTATCAAGTTACTTTGTTCATGAACCTTGAGGCATATGTTGTTCGTTCCGACTTTGGCTTTGGGTTTTGGCC
Source organism: Madurella mycetomatis (assembly GCA_022530565.1). NCBI lineage: Eukaryota > Fungi > Ascomycota > Sordariomycetes > Sordariales > Madurella > Madurella mycetomatis. Next base: position 2,746,359 of record JAJTVB010000003.1, on the reverse strand, counting down.
CTAGATGGTGAGCCGATTTAGAAAGCATTGCACCCAGTTAACTCTAGTACGGGCTTAGTGGCAGTTAAGAACCTCACTGTTCAGGTCTTGTAGCAAAAGCCCCGCTTCGACGCGAGAATGCGAGTTTTTTGTAGCTTGCTATCCCATCCGTAACCAAATGAAACGGCATCTGGTGGATAAGACTTTTGCCTTCCTTCTCTCATTGCAATCTTCTATTTCTCGTGGCCAAGCAATAACCACGGCGGTGATGCGGAGCAACCGCGTCTGACACAGAAATACAGGAATCTATTGATTATTGAGGATTGGTGTGCGGATGATCTTGTTAGTGTCTAGTTTAATTTAGCCTTCTTACTCAATTCTATTACAATGGCATCGAAGATCGGATGATGATCAATAGAGCACTTGGCAGTTTGAAAGCAAGGGCATTTGAGCTACGTAGCTGGAGCCGTACTTCTCTTGGCGGTCACAAGAAGTGCCCTGGCTTAGCGCCGACCTTGCCAGTTCGGGAGCAAAATCGAGCCTTCGTCATTAATTAGCAGCAGAAAGCCTCACGTGCGTGGGCTCTATGGGCTACTAGTATCTTTGTTGTTTACTTTGGCCGTCTAGTGAGCGTGGCTGAAAGGAGCATGAGCTCTGCAATAACAAAAAGCCCCTTTGGGGCGTTTGGGACAGAAGCAGATAAAGTGAATCTTGGGATATCCGCAGCTTTAGATCTCCTCTAGAAAGCACTCATTCAGGCCGCAATATGCACGTATTGCAGCTACTTTGCCATCCATCTAATTATCTGGACTTCCAAAGTGTGCCACGTGATTGCTGCCAGAGCAGTTTGAGCTTTATTGTTGCCAAAGCAAACACGGCAATGACATTACCCACGGGACCATCGTTCTACCATCCAAACCTCTGATTGATTTGTTGATGCAGGGCCAATTTATCTCATGGAAGGCTGATGGTCAAGAGAACAATGAGGAGGAAAACAATGGAGTGGGACTGGTTTGCCCCAACAAACCTAACTTGTTGGATCAGAACGCAAGCATATAAGGCGACGGAGTTATCCACTGAACTACACAGCTGCGGGTACGACTTGGATTTTCCACCGCAACTTCTACTCTCCATACAGACCCCGCCAAGAGACTTGTCTATTTACCATGACTTCTCCTGGTCCAAATCCAGAAACGCCTGCTTCATTGAGCCCCTTGCTTCCTTTCTCTACGCCACTAGATCCAGGTCTATCAGGCAGAGAAGTTACGCCTGGTACCACTTCGTATGAGTTGTCTGAACAGCACTTGACTTTCGAGTCTGGGAATGAGGGCCATAACTCAAACCCCAGGCAAGGCCCGAGAGGCGACGAACTCCGGCAAGCACATGCAGCGCAAGGGAGGTGGCGCCGGGCTCATGCAGCCAGTTTTGGGCTGGATCAATCACAGACCAGATCCGCAATAGAGGAAAGGTTGCTGGTACAGCGATTGAGTCTACACCAAACCTCCGCCAGCACACTTGGCGCACAATCTTACGACATGTTCGGTAGTGGTTGGTGTGAACCCGCAGAAATGGTTGAAGATTTAGCGGATACGAGCCGGATGTATACGCCGCTCACTCCTTTCCCTTCTTTTTCCCAACCGAGTTCTCATCCGATCCCACTTTGCGCTCTGGAACCCACGCTTCCATCTCGCAATTTCCGTGTCTGGGACAACGTACCGCAAGATCGAACAGCGGCGCAACTTGCCAGTCGGTTCTGTAAGCCCAGGTTCTCCAGCACCATAAGGGAGACGGCGAGTTCTGCGGCTACGCACAACAGAAGCGACGGCGTGACGGCTGGTGAGAGGGCAGCGCTGGCTACACAACTGTGCCAGCAGAACGATCGCCCAGCCGCTCCAATCTACGCACAAGCGGTTGAAGGCCCCAGTACTCGCGATGCAGCACAGGCAGCTTACCTGTACAATGTCCCGGTAACACCAGGCTTTGGCGCCGCACCCATGGCCACCGGTCTTTACAACCAACAGGCCCCGACGGCAGCGGCAGCGGTAGAGGCAGCTCTTCCCATTCATGGTCTGAATTCACTCCTGGCGTCGCCGGCTAATAGCACCACCTCATTTACTACCCAAGTCCCCTCCTTGTTTGTCTGTCCGTCACCGCCGCCCCCAAACCCGTTCCCGTCCACCTCGCCAGCAACACCCAACCACCCTCTCTCCCTCTCCGACATCACCACACTTTCCATCCCACGGTCAGGCCCGTTGAACTTTGACAGAGCCTCCTTTTACCATCCCATGAACTGCCGCGCAGAGCAGCCCCAGCTCCGGCAGCCCGAAAACCCCTGGGAGGCCCGCGCGCAGCTCCTCATAAAGGGCTTCTCTCCCAACTACCGGGGTGACCCGGATCTCGCGCGCAATCGGTCAGCCGCGATCCCTGCCGAACAGAACTGCAGCCTTTTCGTGGTGGGGCTTGCGCCAGACCTGACGACCCACGAGCTTCTGTCAGGTATCAGAGGCGTGGGCCGTGTGTACGCGACGCACATCAACCCGCCTGATCCGGCGAGGGGCCACTTGGGGAGCGCGGCCAAGGTGGTGTTTTTCGAGAGGGCGGGCGCAGGTATGCACCTCTTTGCCTTAGCCCATGTCTTACTTAACCCCTTTCCGGTTCCGCTCCTCCTTTCTGCCAATATACTAACAGGTGGTTCCCCACAGAGCGCTTCTATGACCTCTACTCAGCCTTCGGCTTCTCGACGCCGCGCAGCCCGCACCTCCGCGCTAGAGTGACGTGGAACCGGATCCGGTCGGCCGAGGTTGACGTTGGCGGGCACAAGTCAAGGGTGCTGCTTGTTAGCGGCCCGCCAGACATTGTCAACCAGCAGTTCTTGATGAGCTATCTGGATAACAAAATGCAATATCAGGTTGACGATGTTCTGCATCGCGGAGCGAACCCCGACAGAACGCGGGTCCTTCTTGAGTTTCGGTTTGGGAGTTTCCGATGTCAGGCGGAAGCGGCGAGGATGGCGTTGGTGAGGGAGTTTAGGGATTTGGGGGTCCTCTGTGAATATGGTAGGCTTTACTCGTTCATTCTCCCGATTCTCCGTTGGAGTTTGGGCTCTTGCTATTAGGAGCAGGATGGCTAACTGTGGGGGGTTTACAGGACGGGATCCGTGTGATCACGCCTGGGACAATAGGCGCTGAGCGGTACTTGAGCCAATCTCATTGGGCTTTTCCCGAGTTCGCTCACCAAAGACTTCGGCTTGTAAACTTGGGCAAACACTAAGAGCCAAAGCGGATATTGAGCAAGCAGTTATTTGAAGCTCTGCAGCGCAAACTGCAGCTGAGGTGAGAGAGCGCTTCAGGGGGTTCCGGGTTTTGGATTAACTAAGCTACTCCGTACTATCGTTCTTAATAATATGTATCTTAAGTTAAACTCATATGAACGGATTAGCAGGCATTCTCCCTTGAGAAGTAAAGCCCGGTACTCTAACCCTCTTGGGGTGGGGATGGCCTGTGACATCATATTTACCTCATGATGCCATTGCACAGAAGGTGAAGCGAACTATGATGTATTCTTCGCTTGACCTAAGACAATGGAGCTGTAGAAGTAGTGACGCATTAACCAATAGAACTGGCGCAATGTGTCCAAAGTCAAAGCATGACTGGGCTTCGGCCATTCACTGTGTCTTCCCCCGGCAGAGTCAGCCCATTACGTCACAGAGCTTTGAGTCTGGAACATCGTTTGCGCTTCTCCCAGCAAACGCTTCATGCAGTAAGAGCTTGACCTTCAGAAAGCGGGTACATGATCGAGAGCAGGCATCCAATTGGATTTCCCCGTGGCCCAAACCGGGAAGAGTGACGTCCTCCATTCTGCCACTCAAACCAAGCCACGACTGCCCGTACATGGACTCACAAAATCATCGCGACTGCTTCCTTCTTCTCCCGCCATACTCTTCCTCGCAATTTTGATACCCCAAGGAACCGCTGACAGATACACACAAACCGATCCACGAAGATACTGCAGACTGAAGCACGTCAATTCCATTGACTGAGCGAGCACGGCCTGAAATGAGGATCGCAACGACCCTCCTCTCGCTGGCCCTGGTGGCTGATGCCGCCCTAGCCAGCTCCTGGTTTTCGAATGCCGGTTAGTTTTGATACTTTGGCCCCTCCTATCTCTGCTCAACCGCTAACACACACTGAAGCGTACAACAAGTGGCACGAGACCGAGCTCGAGCGGTGGCTATCTGACCACGACATTCCCTACCCCACACCAGCCGACCGTAAGGAGCTCGAGAAGCTCGTGCAGAAGAATTGGGACACCCGCGTGGTGTCGCCTTACCATGAATGGGATACGGATCAGCTTAGCAGCTACCTGAGACAGAAGGGCATTGAAACCAAGGAGTCGGCGGAACAGGGCCGCGAGTCGCTGGTCAACCAGGTCAGGAATGTCTGGTACGAATCTGAGGACAAGGCCCAGAATGCTTGGGTCAACGTTAAAGACTGGATTCTGGACACTTGGACGGACAGCCAACTTAAGGCTTTCTGTGATCATCACGGTATCCCTGGTGAGTTTAGATGCATCGCGATACCGATTTGGACCCAACCGTTGACGCCCAGCCAGTTCCCCAACCCCGTAAGCGAGACACTTTACTCCAGAAGGCCCGTAGCAACTACGAGTCTATCGCCCAGAAGGCTGGAGAAACCGTGGCATATCCTGGAAACTGGCTATACGAGACTTGGTCCGGTACGCAACATTTGCGAGGCGGGCAACGCCGGGCTGTAACTGATAATATGAGTAGAATCCGATCTGAAGGAATGGCTCGATACCCACGGCTTCCCTGCGCCTCAGCCCACTACTGTATGCCATCGCATCCCGACTTTGGTCGCATCACATACTAACTCTATGGCAGCGTGACAAACTGGTCGCATCTGTCCGTCGCAACTCCCGTTTGGCATATCTGCGCATGCAGGAGCAGGCGGCAAGCACGCAGAAGAGCGCACAGGACACGTATGCAGCACTCACCGACAAGCTCATCGATTCATGGAGCGAGTCTCAACTCAAGGAGTTCTGCGATAAGAATGGAATCAGTGGTAAGCCGTTCCACTCTGCTCACCGTTTCCGATCACACGGCTGTTAACACAAAACAGTCCCTCAAGGCACCAAGGTTAATCAGCTGCGCGCGCTTGTCCGCAAGCACCGCGCTGAGATCATGGGTGACACAGTTTCTGCTTCAGCCGCCTCCGCCTTCGGCGCCGCGACCTCCAATGTTGGATCGGCCACAACCAAGGCCACAGACTCCGCATCCCAGGCTGCCCAGGAGGCCTTTGACAAGGCGGTGGCCACCTGGTCCGAGAGCCGTCTGAAAGGTTACCTCGATGCCCGTGGCGTGGTATGTCTCCTACCCTTCATCAACTCGCCGTTCCATTCTCTCCCCCACTAACCGATCTCTTCCAGCCCATCCCGCAAGGAAGCAAAACTGACGAGCTCCGAGCCTTGGTCCGCAAGCACTCACACAAGGCCGCCTCGGGCTGGACCGCCTGGACATGGGATGACTTGTCTTACGAGAACTTGCGCGACTACCTCGCCTCGAGCGGCAACGCGGCCGCCAAGAAGGTCAGCGAGCAAACCGGCGCGACGCGTGACGAATTGGTTGAGGCCGCACAAGCTGCCTACGCGTCAGCCTCGTCGGCTGGCGGCTCCTCGTTCGCCTCAGCCACGAGCTATCTGTCCCACGCTACTGACACAGCCAAGGCCAATGTGTTTGAGACGTGGAGCGAGAGCGAGCTCAAGGCGTACTTGGACAGCTATGGGATCCCTGCTCCGCAGGGGTCGACGGTGAATGAGCTGCGCGCGTTGGCGAGGAGGCAGCACATGTATTTCAAGTATGGTACTACTACGCCGACGGGAACTATCCTTGCCAAGGTCAAGGAGAATGTACTGAGCGGCTGGGAGTGGGTGACGAGCCAGCTCAGGATTGGAGGTGAGGAAGCCAAGAAGAAGGCCGAAGAGGTGGCTGAGGAGGGGAAGAAGAAGGCTCACAAGACGGAGCTCTGAATGTGGCCTAGCTCTAGGTGCCAATTACTCGTTGGCCGATTGGGATGAGGGACGTGGACTGTGTCGGAGGATGGAAGAAGGGCACAACGTGTATTTGTATGACAGCCTATTTCCTTACAGATTGCCGTCAATTTGCGTTAATAACTGGTAGAATCTTTGACCAACTCCTGAGTTGCTCTGAGCGTTGTTGACTACTCTGATGAAGAAATGAGCTGTGATGAAAATCAATATAACGACCGAAGCACATTCCATTCTGGTTGCTCTGCGTTCGCTTTCACGGCTTCACAGCCCGAAGAACTAGGCTCCGCAGAGTCCAATCCAAGAGACATTGACCAGCATGTCCATTCGAAGTTCGAGTTGGAAACCCCGAAGCCGGCTCCAAAGACGACTATTTCTATCCGACTCCAAGGCTCCGCATTAGGCATTGGCTAAACGGGCCTTTTCTTATGGACGCAAGAGGGTCAAGGTTATGTTTCCTCGGCTAGAAGATCTCCGATTGATTGGGCTGTGCTAGCCCTCAAAACGCCCTGCCATTGACGCCGAGAAACATCTACCATCGATCTCCCAGTGCCAACTATTTGCTTCCGCAAAATCTTTGCCACAACAACCATCAGAAATTCTCCGACAATTCCCAAAAAGGTTCACTCTTTCTGGAAGACATCCCGTTGGACACATGTCGCGCAACAACGCCACAATCACATCCTCGCTAACGCTACAGTCGATTCCCGCGCCCCCGTCCGATCGGTCGCGGGCGGACATTCTCGGTTTCGACCGGTCGTCGACCCCGCAAAAGGATCTGGTCCTTGTGCTCTGCTCAAGTTTTTGGGAGGACCCGGCCGTTGGGAGACAGGTAGAAGGCGCCGTCCAAGGCTTCATCAGGGATGTGGAGAAGACCGCGAAAGGGGAGGGCCTTCTCCATAGGTTCCGGTACCCGAACTATGCGGCTGCAGGGTTTCAAGACCCCTGGGAAGCACGGGGAACTTGGGAGAGCTTAGGAGAGTGGCCGAGAGATACGACCCAGCGGGAATGTTCCAACGTCAAGTCATTGGAGGATGGAAGCTGTATTAATGGTACTGTGTTAGTGGGAGCAACACAGCAACCAGACATCCTTCACTACTGCATTATGCTGTACGGCTAGCTACGCGTTTGCTTAATTACTTCGTTGTGTTGAGAATAGGTCAGACAGTCAGGCCCAGTGATAAGTCGTGTCACCGTCACCAAGCGTGTGACGAAGTGGAGAACAAACGTAGAAGAAGAAAAAATAAAATGTTTTCCCAAATGATCATGGCCCTGCATTGATATGGCACTATGATGGCCCCTTTCGTCTGACTCCAAGGTGCTTGGATTTTACCCATCGAACTTACTAATACAGCTAAGGACCTAGCTACTGTGCGACTTATTGTGATTGGATAAGGTACTCTTATACTTATCTAGGATGCCGTAGTGACTGGGAAACTGTTCTCAGGGCTCTGATCCCTCTGATTAGAGAGTGGCACGTGCCGGAATGCCTCCGTGGCAGGATTATACTACGGCGGGCCCCGTCTCTCTTCCCGCCATAAGCAGAGCCGCCTGGGCCATTGATCCTCAGACGTCATCAAATATCACAACTTTCTTTCGTGCTTGTTGAAAGCCCAATTTGTGAGCAGCCCTTACGCGCGAGATGATGTCATTCTGATCAGAGAGAGCTCTGTCCGCGCAAATTACTTTGACTTTGCCTCGGGCTGCAGGGAGCCAATTCGTTGTGGAATCGCCTGACCCGTCTTGCCTATCTTGTCGGACCGGATATTTGTTGTCTTTGTCCCCCTTGTGATCTTGATAATAAGTAAGGCATGTAGGTGTAGGCGTGTGTTTCTGTGCCATTTCAACAGCTAGATATAGTTGTACTTGCTGAAGCCTATCACAGGCGAATCGTTATCCTAGCCTTAAAGGCTTAAAAGCGGCCGAGGGCCGCAACTTCTAATCTCCCCAACTTGCTACCTTTAGAAGTTTCAAACAAACGGTAATAGATCCGCTTCCTTGCGTAGTTATAGCAGCCGAAGCAGTGGTCTCCTATGTATGTGTCTAGGTGGCGAGGAGGTGCTGGTAGTTCTGTAGGGTGTGATTTTGATTTGTGTCTTACAGACTGTCGGGAAAGTAGGGACTTATCCGATTATCCTGTCCGAAAGTTCAATTAGAAATTCTACGCACCTTGTTGATTTCAGCCACTTTTAACATTAAGCCGTACACGGGAGGGACGACATGCTTCGTTTGGTAAAGCTCGTACGACTCCGGACAATCCGTGTCCCCATACCCTAGTAGGTCAGGGGCGGGGCCTGGCGAATCAGCGTTGACCGTTCTTGAACTCACTACCCCGCCAACCACCACAGGCAACCGCGGACCATAGAAGGACAGTACCAGCGTGCCGGACCCCAACGATCGACCGGCGAGTTAGGGTCGGTCCCTGGCGGCTCTCAGGGAGGCAATCAGGTGCTATTAGGACTCGCGCTCGCCCGCAATTAGACACCGGACTTAAGACGCTCAGCATATTGGCCCTCAAATCCACAATAGCTCCTGTAGCTATCTGTTACCGAGCCCCATCAAGCGTTCTGACGACGAATAGGACCGAAACAGAGCTGTAGTTCAGGTGTGACTTATTATTTGTACCTTACTCACAGCTGTCACAGGGGGGTGAATTACTGTACATCCCTGTTGTAGCTTTAGTAGGGTTGCTAGCTTGTACGGTGTAGGGGACTCTATTGTCGGACGTAGCCAGAGAGCCTATATGTCCTTATATCGTTCGGCAGTGTTTACATGACCCCACCATTGACGTAGCTTTCGGATGCCGGAGCGGTATTTGATAGCATAGAAAGAATCGTACTTAACCTGCCAGCCCATTCAGCCGGCAGTCCCCGCACCATAGCGAGATACACCTCGCTTGTCGGCCGTCTCACTTGTCCACGAGTGCTGTACTCACTCGCATCTACAACTGTTGCAGGTCAGGCTCTGATCTACAATGTTTGTCGACATGCCTCGACTCCTTGCATTGTGTTGTTATTGGATTGGGCTCATAACCACAGCTGCCTGCCAAGTAGCATCCGGCACTCCAAACCACCCGGACGTACCCCCGCCGCCCGCATCTTCCAGGGAATGTCCTGCCGCTTCTCTGAGCTCGCCGTATCTTGATCTCACATCTTTCCGACATGAAACGGAGAACGGGCAGTGGCGAGTCCAATTTGACCTGTACAATCCCATGATCAAAGGGGCGGTGCAGTGCTATGCTAGACTCGAGTCGCAACATGCACCAATCCTTGCTGCTAACTGCATCACTGACGAACGGGCCGCGGTAGCCACGAGTTTCCTTTTCGATCCTGCGGGGAACGGGCGTCTGGAAGTGAACCACACATGGACTTGCAGCAAAAGCTTGGATCCGAAGCTAGATGGGTAAGCAAGGTCAAGAGTCGATCGTCTCCGCTCCGCTGATGGGTACCTTTAGAGAGTTCAGGACGGCACGTTTTGTCGGCCGAGGCGTGGTAAACGCTCCAACAGGCGACAAAGGAGGACGAGTCTGGTTGACGTTAGAAGAGCCAGTCAAGTTGAAGCCAGTCATACCAGCGCCTCCACCGGGGCATGACGCACCTGGCTGCACCGCCAAGTCCCTTGCAGGCCCCTCATGGATTGTCTCGGGATTTGACTGGAGAACTGGCTACTGGGTCATGCCCCATAGCCCCATTTTAGGGTCCTTCCGATTTCCCGCGTTTATTTTGCTCCTCAACCTGACCAACCAGGCCAACGGTGTCACTTATACCTGCAATGCTGGCTGTCCATCCTCCGAAGAGACCCAGCTGTCAAGCCCGGCCCCTGCGCTACTATCGGAATCTGTACACGAACAATACGACCATACATGGTGTAGTTGCGTCAGAGATCCACCGCCGGCCGATACAAAAAGCAGCTATTTCGAGTGGACATCTATCCGCTTCGGGCCGTATCGTAGGTCACTTTCCATCGCCCAGACCTGGTACTGCAACGACGTGGAGTCTCAGGGCCCCGTCCAGTTTACTGCCTCAGGGGAAACTACAGATGTTCCTTTGTCGTCCGAGGACTGCGTCGAGAGACCCACCACGGAGTCCGATTGGGAGTCAATCAACCTCCCGCTCGGCGGCATCCTGCCGCTGACCGATGGCTTTACTTGCAACGGGATCCCGGCCTTCAACATTAACGGGGCGATCATCTCACAGCACCAAATGGAGCGTGACGCCCTCCATCTGCCCAAGCCAGTGAGGCGGAGCTGCACAGCCGGCTCGCTCGGCTTGGTGGACGATCCGTCCGCTCTTGTGCGCTACTCTGTCAAAAACTTTGCAGTGGGATACTTCGATAACGATGGATCTGGATATCGGAACGCAGTCCCAGGGAACGGCAGCACCAGCGACCTTAATCTCGACTTGTCTGGGGGGTTCACCAGTAGTATAAGATGCAGCTTCGGCAGCGCGCCGAGAGAGATTAGCGACGCCGGTTTTGTGTATCGGTGCTTCTGGGAGAAGATTGACTCGGTCCTACCTGGCAATGTGAGCGCGGTGTGGGATGTAGCTACGCACACGATGAGTATTGACGTAGCATGGGCTTGCAATGACAAGAACCACGACACTCCGTGAGTAATCGCCCTATTTGAAAGTCTCCTAGCGGAGAAGAGGTGGCTGAATTTTCGTCGGCGTTTTGCTAATTGCTTGCAGGATCGTATTCCGGGCGCTCGAGAGTGTGGTGCTGCCCGACCTCGAGTGCCAAAGCCCAATTTTGTCAGACAAAACCTGGACTCACTGCCGGATCCCGTCTCGGCTGAGGGGGGCGGTGGTGAGCTCATTCGCCAATATCTCTTGGTATACAACTGGGGATTCTTAATGGAAAAGCGGGGATGTCGATCCGGGGATCCGCAAGCCTCTGACCCGGGCTTCATCTAACGCCCCCTGATATGTGTAGCAATATCTTCAATTGCTATTGGGCAAACACTTGCCTTCGAGGACTAAGCCCTGCATTTCGTTGGAAAGAGGAAAAAGTAAGGTATTACCTTGACTTCTCCATTTAGCTCCCATGCGGCACTGATAGCGATCATGCATTTGTAAAAGACCCTGGTCTGGGTCCCAGTCCCGAACACGCGAAGGTATTGGAACAGTAACGCCAGCTTTATCAAGGTAGCTGAGACTGGGTATGTGGCGTTGCCGATGTAAAGAACCTGGAGTATGGTAGGGCCCAGGGCAGCGACAGTGGTGGCGAGGAGAGACGCCACTGGTAGTTACGTACCCTCATGAATTCCTCCTTCTCGGGGAGAGTCATTGTGTATAGAGATCTGCCTAGGCCCAAGTCCGTTCTGGAGCGGGAGGTACTTGTGAGCTATGCGGAACTGCCGTGAGCTCAGTATAAGAGTTAACGAACATATACAAAACACGATGGAGCCCATGGCCGTTGATGATTGTCATAGTCAAAACAGAGTCACCTGGATTCTGCCGGCTTTGGGCTACGCTCCATGCTAAGGATAATGAAGAAGTCATCCCACCCTGGTGGGTGGAGGATGATAAATCGGGTGTATAGCCTCAGTAAGGAGCATATCCAGGAGAACACCTGCAGGGTGAGTTAATTCTTGCTGTGTACGGGCATATGCCGAGACGAGGGAGAAAACACATCACCATGAAGGAAATCATCAGGGCCAATAGGGTCGGATGGTGGTTCAGGAGAGGCGCCTGCCTGCTGGGCTCAGAGTTTTGACGCGACAATAGCATCATGGGCTTGAACGGCGAGGCCGATAGGACAAACAAGCTAGTGATGTCAACTATCATTACGATGAGCACTGTTTAAGGGGATGAGTGCGTGGTTCAGTTGGTTCATGGCCTCATCTCTCTCAAGGACTCCGAGTTGAAAGGAAACCAGCTGGCTCAAGCTGAAGTCCGTTGCCGTCTTCTTCTTGACTCGGATAGATAAGGATAGGAGGCGAATTCTTGACGTCAGCGGGAGATCTATACAGGTTCAGAGATAAGGTAGGATAGTCCAGGATATCCCAGCGTTCTGAGACGCGTGGCAAAAGAGTGTCCCTCGAAGATACTTGGCGGCAGAGACCATCAAACAAATTTGAGAGGTTTGGTGCCTTCCGTCCTCGTATTAAGGTATGAGCCCGTCCGGCGATGGCTTCCACGCCGACCGAGAACTGGGCGCTCATCCTTGCCGGACGCGAGACAACACTTGCAAGGAACTTTCCTCAGACTTGGGCCAGCAAGCAAACTGGAGTGGAAGAATATCACTATCGAATCGAGCGCCGCAAGTTCTATGCGAGAATTAGTACGTGCACGGCTAAGAGCTGGGGTGGGTGCTGTTTATCCGCCGAGGCGCCGGATGTTCCCTTTGTGTCAGGCGTCTAGTGTTGGTTGCTTCTGCACAAACATTTCAACAATCCAGCGCCCTGACCACTTTCGTGGGTCCTATCCGTGACCTCTTCCTGAGATACAGCGTCAACAAAGGCTTGGAAATCGCCTTATTGTACAAGCACTTCCCGATCCTCCCGACGGAACGGCTTGTCGACCCGCGGAACATATCGACACCGTGGGACATGAGCCAGGACACCAACGCTATAGCCATGGAAAGTCGACGAGCTGTGGATCAAATCCCAGGTGTGGTGCTATGGCACAGACTCTCATCATGCATGAGCGAGGCACCATGATTCACATCGTCTTCTGTACAATGCATCTCCTTTGCGCTTACAAATGCCTCTCTTGCACGAATGTAGCGTGAAGGGAGTGCATAACCTAGAATAGATTTTGTATGGGCTTCAAGGAGATTAGGGCATATCTTGGGAAAGGTACAGTTAGGTTGTAATAGTTGCCCTTCCGGTTTACCCGCCGGGCGTTAATAACTTGTTTGTTTGTTTGATTGGACTCAACTAGTTACTGTCGAAATTCATATACGTACTCTTCTACCCAGTAGTCACTCGAAATTATGATAGATCCCTGAAAATATGCGTGCAGGGACGATGTAGAAGAGGCACTCTAGGCCATGAATGTGGAAGCCTCCGCAGGTTCTCGCACTTTTCATTTCCTCTTTGTCTCTCTACGGTGGATTGTCATTCCGTCAACATAATCAGTGTATTGCCAGGCGCCGCCCTTCCCTCAAGTATCGTGCTGTGCCATGGAAGTCCCCGCATTACATCCCAAATCAGCTCTTGGCCTTTATTCCTTCGTCGTCCCAAGTGACAGCAATGGGTTCGTGGTTGCCCGAAAATTTCTGCCCCCCAAGCCACAGTTCAAATCGCAGGTCAGCAGGAGCCACGATGACCCTGACCTCATACTCGCATATGTAAAACGTGTAGCCCCGAGAGAAACATGACCTGCGTTTGTGCTTGAGAATCAGTTGTTCCTGGCTGACGCCGTCGAGATTGCTGCGGACGTCACATATCTTGGTTGCGCCGGCTGTAAAATTATCTCGTTAACTAAGAAGCTTCCGGAGTATGCGTGTCGGGAGGAAGGGGGGGGAAAGGGTTGGGTCTGCACGCACGCACCTTTCTTCATACTCTTGGGGAGGAGGGATGGCTCGCTATGTGACGTGACAACTTCGGTGTCCCACGCTCTCGTCAACTCTCCGGCGGCAAGACGGACCTGGAACAACTTGGCCAGCGGGGCGTTAGGGTAGATGACGTCGCCCTTCTTGATCAACCACTCGATCTGGTTCATGGCCCACTTCTTGTTGGTCTCGTACAGGTCTGGGACGATGTCCTCATTGAGGTGAATCCCGGGCAAGTAGGGCTGGCGCACGATGACCCCGTAGCTGGCCCGGGCGACGCGCGCCGCGAGCACGGATGCTGTGCCGCCTGTTTGAGCCTTCTGCTGGCGGTCAAGCAAAAGGCCGCGTACGACGACCAGCTGGGGATCGCTACACCGGATCACTTCTACCGGGTTGCTGTTGGGGTGGGAGAAGCTGGCAAAGCGCTGTTGTAGTTGGTCGCGGACGTAGGCCGAGCTTCCGAGACCGCCAGATAATACCATGTGTTGCTGATACACCGTCCCAAGTTAGCCAGTCACTCCCTATGACAAATTCTAGCGTCCTTCACTTACAACTTGTTCGGGCCGACCGCTATCTCTCAGCCAGTCGAGCTCTTCAGTGATCTTTTTGGCAATTCCCTCGATCTGTTGGTCAAAGAGTGCTTGGATTTCTTGACTGTTGGGTTGGTAGGTCTCGTCAGCTACCAGGTATTCTCCTTTGACTGTGGTTGAAGTCCAGCCCAGCAGCTGCACTCACATAGAGAATATCATCCTGCCATTTTCAATCCCAACCCCAGCGTGGCTGAAGTGATGAGCCACTCCTTCCATGGGAATCCGGAAGACTGGCTGCATGTAGGCCCGCTCGCCAAACTTGTGCTTCAACGTCCGGAAGTGGTGGCTACGTGCGAGCCGCGTGGGTAAGTCGGGTGGCAACGCCGCGATAATGTCGGGGTACGTTGCCATCCTTTGTGAGACTAGATGAATGAATAGCCGATCTATGACCGAGGCTCCAATTCCCACGCCGCTGACGGGATGCATCGACGAGATTTGTGGTATCTGCTGGTTCGCCGAAGTCACCTGCATCAGGGCCAGGTCCGTCGTACCGCCACCGGCGTCTACCGTCAGGAACACAGTCCCCGTGCCCAAGGTCACAGCGCTCGTCTTAAGGGTTGCCACGGCGGCCGCCTCGGCTTCGGTAAGGTCGATCTCGGCCGAGTGACGCGGGCCCTCGACGCCAAAGCCGGCGTTGCGGATGACGTCCCTGAAGGTGTTGATCACGCTGAGGCTCGTCCACGTCGTGGGCACGCTGAAGACGAACTCGACCCTCATACCGGACCATCCTCCAAGATCGCGACGGCCAATCTCGGACTCGATGCTGTCTTTGACGTGGAGGTAGACTTGGCGGAGATAATCTGTGCAGAACCGCTGTGCCTCGAGAGTCGATGCTGGGGCGCCCGAGAGGCCCTGTTGTTGGGCGCCGGCGAGCGTGTCGGCCTCCATGAAGATCTTGAAGAACTCATGCTTGCTCTTGCCCTGCATGGTAGTATCGTCGTCGGCGCACATAAAACCCCACGAGGAGACGACGCCGTTGCCGTGGTATATCAAGGTCGTTGGCACTTTGCGCTCGTTGCGGTCACCACTTCCCGGCCAATCGCTGATAACCTGGACGGGAGTCCGCGGGGTCATCCACGCGACTCCTGACGAACTGCGTGAGTCAAGCCCTGTGCTTGCTCCGTGTCGGCTTACCGGTATATGTGGTCCCGAGGTCAACAGCGACCGTAATGTCTGGCACCTCGGCGTTCATCTTGTTCAAGTGCGGCCCTCAAAGACGCGCCCCTAACCGTTAAAGAAGTAACAATCGTTTTTGAGAGATATCTGGTGTGTGGCACAGTGCTTTTAGTATGTTCCAGATCACACATTCTGCGGTCTCCGCGGATGATTTACACAATCACCAGAAGCTTAACGGTGTTGAAAACGGAGTGTGCGCCGGGAACCTGTACACGAGCAGGAGATTCATCAATGACCAATATGCTCACACAAGAGCTGCAACCGCTACGGATTGTCAGCCTGCCTTGCCCCTTTCCCCGCCCGACCCCCGCCCCCCTTCTTGTTGTGGCTGCGCTAAGAACAACGCTATTTTATCTATTGCAGCTGGCTGGACAGGAGCATTTTGTGGCTGGTACAGCGCGTTTAAGTCAGTTAACCATGTACGGAAGTACCCTAGCCTCCCGGATGGCGCTCATGGGGATGAGGGCACCGTAAAGCCCTGGGTCCGGGGGAGTCGGAGCGTGTCTCCAACCAAGGGCTCCTCTTAATCACTCGTTTCCTCTCTCTCTCGGTGGATTGGCAGATTGAGGGCTTTCTCGCTGCTCCAGCTTTCCATCTGTCTCGCTTCCCGCATTTCTCGAATCGCCATGTCAGATTCAACTTCCTCAGTACTAGGGCTCACCACCCCGGCCACGTCGGTGGTCTCAACATCCGCGTTAACACCCCTGACAGGTGCGGTGCCAACAACTTCGATAGGCGCAGGGTCGCCTCACACGACAGCAGTGTTGCCCACTTCCTCGCAAGATCCCCAGCCATCTCCGGGGACTAACACTGGAGCTATTGCCGGAGCAGCAGTCGGTTGTCTCGTGGTCGGCCTGATCCTCGGCCTTGCCATCGCCTTCTTTCTGTCCCATCGCAGGAAACAGCTGCACCAAGACAGCGAACACGCCTTCAAGGAGCGAAAGGTCTCCTCCGCGGCGGCGCGCCCCCCCGCCGAAGCACAACTCCAGCTGCGCAAGTTCCTGCTTGAGTCGAGCCCAGATGCTGAGATCGCCTCGGAGCTGCACTCTCTCGACACTCTTATCCAGCAACATGTCGAGAACAACTATCACCTCGGGTGTGTGCAGGCGGACCCCCGGGCTCTCGCCGTGTCGCTGATGCAGCTGGGCATGGACAATGGCGGAGGCCTGGCGCCTGAAACCATCGCGCAGCTGGCCTTGGACCCGAACACGCGCCACGTCGCGCTCCGGCACGTCATATCCCAAGTTCTATTTACAAGCGTTGATGTGAGCGCGCGCAGCCAACTGTCGATGCTCCCGGCCCCTCTCGCCGCATTCCTCTGGTCGATTCCGCAGAGGGAATCCGGGGAGCGTAACCCCAAAGGTGTGTATCGACCCCAACCTTCAATGCGAAAAGGGAACCGGTCCCTCTAACCTTCACCAAACCGCAGTATCGTCGCTCGCTCTAAATCAGTGGCGCACCCTCTCTGCTTTTCTGCTGCACCCGGCCCGCAGCCAGCGCACACCGCTGCCAACCTCACATACTGCACTGGCCCCGCAGGCGGCGGCACTCGCCCATGCGCTGGATTCCTTCCTCGGATACTTTGCTGCAGGCAGTGACAAGGAGGGCCGTTCCCAGCAGCGGGGCCATCTCGAGGCGGTCATTGCCGAGACGACAAAGTTTGGGTACGTGTTGCTCTCGCAGCCCAGCGAATGGCGGTTTGTGCATGTTCCGGGTCCGAGTCAGCAGGGCCAGCAAGGTCAGCAGACTGATGGTGCTCTTGTCGCCGTGGTCTGCCCGGGCTTGGTCAAGGTCACGGACAAGGACGGGACACCCTACCCGGCGCCGCAAGAGGTCGTCGCGCCATCGACCGTGCTGATCTAAGGTGGAGGGGGAGAAGAGGTTGGTCGCAGTATTTTTGCACTCAGGCCTTTATTTTTCCAAATATGCGGGGAGGAGGTTTAACGAACCTGCAAGCCCTCCCTGCGCTTCCAACCTGAATCCATCCAAGTATAAACAGAAGTGCAAACGTCGTGCGCCCTGCGAAGCGCCACCTGCGGGGTGTGTGAGTCAAGCACTTGCCGAGGCAAGGTTGTGGTGTAGGATATCAAAAAATATAGCCGGAAGAGGAGGAAGCCGAAGGGCTAGATATTCTAGGGGCCGTTTGCTATGAAGAAGAGGGGGCCGTCGTATATCTAGCTAGGTCAAAACACCTACTTTTAGTCCACCCTGCCCCATAGTTGCAGTTGTATTGAGAAGCAGAGTGTGGTACAATAAAACACTGAATTCTTGCGTCAAAATTGCCTCTAAATACTGTAGCCCTCCCCTCCCCCCCGGTTGACCTAGCGGCTTGGCTGTACCGCGCTAACCTTTGGGCTGGGTTTGTCTAGACTGGGGGAGAGGGGGAACCGAACCAGCCGGCATCTGGTCTGTTTCTCGCAAGCCCCTGGTGGCACCGAGCCTTGGCCTTTAAATCACACCCCCCTTCCAACGACAATCACCGTCCACGAGCACTCAAGCTCAGTCCACCTCCTCGCAACTTTATCACAACTTCAGACTCGTTGGCTCGCAGTCTAGGAAGCAGAGACGCTACCATGGAGGTAGCAATAGCGGTGGGGTCTCTCAGGGCTGCATACCAGCTTCTCATCTTTGGCATCAAGGTCGATCAAGTCCCCGACGCCGTTCGGCGATGCATCGAGCTCGTCCGCACCTGCCACTACGACCTCGAGGACCTCATCAGGCTCCGGAACCAGTCACTACCCCTGCTCGAGTCGAAGCCCGCCGTTCTCAACCGCATCAACACCATCGTCGAACGTGCCCGCACGAGTCTCTTAGAGGTAGCCCGGTTGGTGGAGAAGCTGCGGCCCGAGGCTCACGAGGGCAACACGCCATTCACCAGTCGTCTGGAGTGGTTGTTCGTCAGCTCGCGCGATTTCAAGAGTCAGGAGCCCCTCATATCCCGCCAGCACAACTCCGTTATTGCCGAGCTAAACTTCCTCCGGCAGCTGATCCTCCTGGCGCCGCTAGTGGACGGCCTCAAGCCAGGTGGAGAGGCCGCTGCGAGGACCGAGACCTCCCGGCCAACGGTGGCCTGGGAAAACGTCCCGCTTCTCGACGAGATGCTAGGCGGCAGCAGGCAGATTGCCTGCACACCTGGTGGGCCCAGCACTGAAAGCCTTGCGTCTGTCCGCTCCAGCACGTCCCAGACCTCATTCATCGGGACTCCCTCCGTGTCGACCACAGAGCTGCCGCCTCCGCCATACGCCCAGCCCACGCCAAACTTCACAAACAGATCCTGGTCTTCGCCTGGCACGGTTCCAGGGCCCCTCGTTTACCATGCATCTGTGCCGGACGTTCAAAAGCCCAGCATCTTTTCAACAGGGCAAACCGCAGTCGTGTCTGACCGAGAGCCAACTTTAGCCAGTCGCGGAGTGCCGTTCTTGTTTGGCGACCTTCAGCCCTTTCCCAAGCAGGATTCCAACAGCGTTGGGGGTCAAGAGACCAGACAGCAAGAGCCCTCAGGAACCTGGAAGAAGACAACAACGACTTTCGACAGCACTGGAGCGGCGTTTCTATTCGGCGATGGCGAGCTGCCTCCAAGACCCCTGACTCCGAATTGGAATACAGTGGGTGGCCAACAGAACCGCCGGGACTCAAACATATCTTCTCGCATTCCGAGTTCTTCGAGCAACAACTTCTACCTCGACGGCGCGAATCTCCAGCTACAACGACCAACCTCGCTGCTCTCCCACCAAATGGCAGCCAGGCCCTTCTCGACCATACCCCAAGACCTTATCCACTGGCAGGATGGCGTTGAGCGTCCCCGGTCATCGTCCTCAATACAGCTCCCGGAGTTACCAACGCACAACGCCCTTTCCTGGAATCCACCGGAAGAGATGCCCGCAGAACTGCCTCCGTCGGCAAAGTGCTCTGTCGCTTCGAAACCATCCTGTGGAGACGACAATATCACCACCAGACTCACGCTTGACACACCCAGTTTCCAGGATCCCAAAGCAGGGCCGGCGTATGCCACGCTTCGAGAGCACTGGAAGCCCGAGTTCCTCACGGGACAACTTGGGGCCAATAGGCGCGAATTGAATACAGCATGGGGGGCCGTTAGGACTGATGGGGCTGGTGGCAGTTTAGGGGTTCAGAGTGTATCTTCCGGTCAAGCGGCGGGGCCATTCCCTAACGATAGGAACCGCCATCCAGGTATCGCTGAGCTGTCGGCTGTCGTCTTTCCTCCGGACCCTAGCGAGCTAGAATGAAACCTGACACCGTCTGACACAGGTGGCCAGGACAATGTTAGGGTCAAGGAACGATTCAATGTCCGGCACAAGGTACTCTAGTGTGGAGCAATTTAAAATGACGTCCCATTGGGAAGCATACCGGAGATATCACCAACGGGTTTTTGAATGCCATGGCACGGCTGCCAGTACCGTTCTATCGGAAGAATGGGACGCCTTGGACTTACGGCGTCCAAACCCCAAGCTGGAGACAAAACGTCGTAGGCACAAAGACCTTATGGCCCGTTGCGAGCCAACGACACCACCTCCTCCAAACAACTTCGGATCCAGCTGCGCTCCAATCACCAAACCCCAACCCCCAACCCCCAACCCCCAAAGAACAACAAAGGAACGAACCCCTCCTCATTGACTCGTACACCGCAAAGGAGGACCAAATCCGAGAGCGAGGGAGGAAAAAGGCGAATTTTGGGCGGGCGGCCCAGAGTTGGCGGCGGCAGCAGCTGCAGCTGTGGGGTGAGGAGGTTAGAAATCTGGGAGGAGACGCTGCCGCACAATATTTTGCAGAATCCATCTTGGGTGAGGGCTTTGGGGCGGTTGAAGGGTGACGGAACTTGAACCACCTGGTACCAGCAGCGACCCAACTACACAAGACGTTTGGGGAGAGCTCCCTTCTCGTGCAGGGCACGTTCGCCTGGGCACCGTCACATCGGAGCGGGCCAGGAGTCGGAGGCGGCTGTGATGCACCGCCGGCCAGCCAGACGGGTTGCGGATCGGGCGGGGCGGGGCCCCACCTTGCCGATGGCAAACAGGGAGTGGGGAGCGGAGAGCGGGGAGCACGGTAGCAGCGCGTTGTGGGTGGGCTAAAAGGCAACGGCAGCAGAGTTGGTCCTACAGCAGTCGGGCGAGAAGGCAGGACCGGGCTAAAGAGGGATGCCAGCTTGTACCGCAGTCAGCGGCGGCACTGGAAGGCACATTCTAGGAGACACATTCTGGGAGGCACATTCTGGGAGGCACATTCCGGGTGGTACACTCTAGGTGGCGCATCAGTACAGTGAACCGGCATAGCACAAAGCAACTTAAGAACAGAAACACAAGCTATCTCACATCTCGAGCCCGCCAATGCGGGCAGTGCACAGCATTTGTGCGCAGCTCAACTGACCAATCAAATGTTACTAGTTTCACTGCGCACTCTTTTATCAGCATCAACAACAGCTCGTGCGGCGTTTCAAGTGACAGCACAAACAGGGGAAGACAGTGGTATCGGCACCAGGGTTGGGCTGGCGACGAAGTCAGCTTGCAGTGTCGGCCTTAAACGGCTAATGACGCTGCACCATCGAAAACGTGAGTTGTCCTTGCAGTGACTTTACCCCGCATGCCCAGTTGGCAACTCAGCTCCGACGCCTTGCAATTTGCCAAGACGTATATAGTAGGGCCGCTAACGCGTTTGGTTGGCTAGGAATAAGATCTGCAAACACGTCGGCGAACTTGTGGTCACAAGGCGATGTTCGGATCACACCGCGATGTAAATGAGAAACGGAACTGAGAAACGGAATAGTAAAAACTAAGCGGGCGCGCGTACTCGGATCGCGTCTTCAACTCGTGACCCAATCTCTGCTGAGTCAGCAATCTGAACCCGGAAAGAGTTGACCGGATCCACGTTCTCGCTCTCCTTACAATAACGACGGCTTTTGGTCTTCGTTGTAATTCAAAGCGTTCGGTTTCTTGTCTTCATAGCTACCAGTTCTGGGCCCTTCCGAACAGACTCGGAACTTTTATGGGCAAAATGTTGTCTCTGGTCGGCAAATTTCGCATCGGACAAGTAAAGTCGACGGTATTGTTGAGCGGAGATGGTATAATTAATTATGTGGGAACCGGGGGAGCTGTTGAGCAGCCGTTAGTTAGTCGAGTGGTTCCTGTGTTGTAGACGGGAAGTTAACTAGCTTCAACGAGTTGCCTCGTTTTGTTGTTACCATGAATGGTTCATTCAGGTTAAACCGTCCCTGACGTTGTAAACAAAACGAGGCGTGGCTCCCATGTCCAGAGCAACTCTCATTCAATCCCGCCACCGTATTTTTCGTTTGGAGGCCTTCCTATATCTCTGTAGCGTATGATTTTGAGACAGCTGTAAGAAATGAAATGTTGGTGTGGTTGACTGCGGACTACGTCAAAGGGGGGGAAGTGCCCCCCCCCCGATGTAACGGCCTCAGAAGTGTATTGCAACTATCTGGTGATGACTCTACGAGTGCACTGAACTTGAGGAGAGAAAGGAAGACAGGAGATTCTTGGGACTCTCTAGGCCTCTTTATCATCTTCAGCGTGGTGGCCTGAGCGTGTTGCTAGAATCTTCGGTGCTCGACGTTTGGGAATAGCTTCGTTCAGGGGGTTCGGTGGCCCGTGCTTGTCAGGGGTTGGTCGAGGGTTGATGAGGCCTGTACCGGGCTCAGCCCGTTACATTACCCCCCTCCTTGGCTGGTTGTATAGCGTGACGTCCTCCCTCTGATCGGACGGCGGTGATAGGGCCGTGTCTGGCTTCGAAGCGGTCTAGGGCCTCGGTCTCCAAGAAGCTACTAAGTGGCTCCCGCGTTGGTTGGGTGTAACCGGTCCATTTGACCAGTACCCTATATCCCCTACCGGTTTTCTTTGTAACGGGCTGTGCCCGATGAGAGCCTCGGTAACCCTCGGCTATGTACGGACTCCCGGGATGAAGCTATTCCCACGTTGTATATAGTTCGTGCTCGGACCACGCCGCTTCCTCGATAAAGGGAGGACGTTGACTTTGCACCATTCTCTTCTTTTCTTTCCCTTTCTTCCTCACTCAAAGATTCTAGTAGCAGAGGACGCACCTATTGCAACACATTGCTGCCAACCCATTACAAAATACATTCCACGATGCTGGTCCAAGCACGCGATCCAGGGTCTCTTTTTGCACCGAACGCTTCTCAGCACTCCCAACCACCAAGCCGTTGTCTGTAACCCCTTCCATAATGCCAGTTTCGTCGATGTTGTACCGGTGTTGCGGTTTAATGGCTTGAACCTGGGGGATACGAAGGTGGTTGACCCAAGGCCGAATAACCTCCTCCGTAGCGTTGTTGGTCCTCGCTGAATCTATTCGCCGTGTCCTCTGGGTCTTCAAAACTGGATTGCGCTTAAGAAAGGCACGGCACCACCTCTTGCCGACGGTCCTCTCATCACCAGCTTCGATACAGATTCTTTGCGCCAACTCCCTGATCATTTCGTGCGTGGGAAGGTCCTCTATAGCTGCCTGTAGCCGAACAAACTCTGCTAGGTCGGTCTCAAACTCTGTGGATAGCCTCATATCATGCGCATGTGCCGCTTGTCTTGGTAGGATACTTTGAAATCGTCATCGAAGTGTGGTAGGTGGTACGCCGTATCCCTTAGCGATCTTAGCACCGCGCCAATTTTTAAGCGCCAAACAAGCCAGGGGAAGGTCTTCTTTGGTATAGGGCATTGCAAGTGATGGAAAAAGGCATTCTGAAAGTTTGAGGAAATTTGCAGTTGTTTTGTTGAAGAAATGGCGGTCGAGATGTCGGAGGTCCGCGTTCACTCACATACCAGAAAATGGGGCCACTTCCCCCCCTTGACGTATCGAGCGCAGTCTATACATTAGTCTGCAACTTAGAACTGAACGGTGGATGTCTCTATGCTGCTTGCACTGGTAACAACGTTATTATGCTTATTGAAATAGTTCTACGAAAAGCTACTTCGTATTCTCGCGTCATGGCTTTGTGGGGACCAGATCTAGAGCTGTAAAATTATGGAGGCTGGGAACCTTGAGGACTGGAGTGTTGTAGTAAACTGCAGGTGTGTCCTAATTACCTAGTTAAAGTCAAACCTCTGATTACGCAAAGATTACCTGAATGTTTGATGCTAGATGTGATGGGAGACCTACGGGTTCCTGATGGTTCCGATCGACAAGAGTACCACTAATTAATTAATGAGCCCATGTTTCCTCGTACGGGCACGTTACTGGTCTCATGTCGTATCAAAAAGACACTCTGATACTTCTGCTGTGACGATATATCTCCTTTCGTCCATGTCCCTCTTTCTCATGATCTAATTAATCCATACCTTCGAGTGTTTCCTGTTCTTGGCGTCATGCATTGGTTGCAAGTTGGGTATGACCGCATAGAGTCCCATGCAAACTATCCTGCAGAGCCAAGTCGCCGACTAACTTATGCAAAAGGAATCCGCCGGAAAGCTCCGCCGTTGTCCGGAAGCACCATCATCCGGCTATGTCCGCTTACCTCCGCAAGCTACGCGCGATAGGGTTGGGCCCGCGCAACGTTGCGAAGACCCATCCCGGCTGTTTACTTGAGAGACTACCGCTGCCCGACCGTTGGATGCGTATACGAAGTAGAGATTATGTGTTATTCGCTTACGACTGCCGAGTTGGTCACTGGAGTCCCGCCCGAGTATGACAGGAGGCCGGCCAGGGGCTTGAGCCACTACCGGCGTCGTCAATCTAGAGGCTGCCGGGCGCGGGATCATTTGATTCCCTACGCCGCTTCCCACGATTGGCGAATCCCGAACCGACCGCCAGATCTCGCAAGCACTGCCTAGATTTTGGCATAGTGATAGCTTTAGGAGGGCGGTTTGGGGGCCAGAGGAAGACACAAAGCCCTTGCCGAATACTCGACCAATCCCATACTAGGTCAATAGTGTTTGAAATAAATCCTAAGCGCCCTGGATACTTGTATTTGTCGGGAAATTTTGTCTGCTCATCGCAGCGTGACTGGGTGATCAAGATCTATCTGCGACCGGGAATAATGCGGATGATGATCGGTATTAAAGGGCATGTAGCAGGGTTAAGAACGGTGCTACCTGTAGGGAATGTAAGCTGTGAACACGGCGAGGCTGGGATTACAGTACCTAGCTTTGGCTCAATTTGGAGTGCTGTAGTCCGGTGTGTGCAACTCGGGGTAGCCGCGGTTTCGTGCGCTGCGCTTCTTCTCCAAGTCGGACAGGGTTGCACAAAGTTTTGACGAGAGCCATCACTGGGCGAGAGCCGGCGCGCTAAGAGCCGGCGCGCTAGTGGCCGAGTCCCCGCAGCGCCGGGACAGTGTAACCTGCTGTGTGAGTAGGACAAGGTATAGGCTGACATGCGTAGCAGCTATACTACCACATGGCAAATTTAACTTTGGGGGGGGCGCTCCCCCGGATATGAGTCGGGACCGACGGTATGGGTTCGAACAAAAGAGCAATGCTGCGTGGCGTAAGCAGTAGCCATGACCCCGACGTGGGCCATACGCCGCAGACGGCACAGGAGCCCCCCGGAGAGATTATTAGAAGCTTCCATTGCTTCGGTTTGCGGCACGCGCCACCCCGATCTTGCCCGACGTCCCCGGGTGGCAGCTGGCCCTGGCCAGACCAAGGAGTGGCTGCAGGCTGGGCCGCATCCTTTCACGCGCGGGAAGCCGGGATACTGTACCTCGGCTCCACCCTGATGGGTTGAAACCGTTTTCATCCATTCCCGATCTTGTTCTTTGACAATTACTATGTAAACTTGTGGACCATTGTTTCAGGAGGTGCCTTTCTTGCAGCTATCGACTTTCCGTGTCCCCAGCCGCGCGCCCTGCTGCTTGTGATGGGGGCAATTTGCATGCTGTGGATTGTTTCATGGGCTGCACAACCCTTGGGTCAGCCGTCAATCCGCCGGCGCATTTCCCGACAAAAGCAGTAGTACAGTAGCTTGAGCTTGTGCTCTTGTGGACTTACGATGGACTGACGATGGACTGACGATGGACTGGCTGAACTTGCTGGATGCACTGGCTGGATGTACCGCTGATGAGAGGTTGGTATCCTCACACAAGAACAAACTTGTAGGCAACAACGGGTCGTGGTGGATTAATTATTAATAATAATGTCAGTGCTGGTCGGAGGAACAAGCTTAATTGACGCGGGGCCCGGAACGAGCTCCGATGGCGGGGGTAGTGCCTGCAGCCAAACCTGCGAGTTCCTGCCATCTCAACTTCCGGGAGGGGTCGGAATTTGGAATGGAATTGGACCCCAAGGCGAAAAAGCGCCAATCACAGTCTTGGATCTCATTGTATTTGTTGCGCGCGATTGAACAAATGGCAAACTTGTCAAGAATCGAACGACGTCGTATCGCGTGCCCATGCTGCCTTGGGCTCCCTGGTTCCTTCCCAAAGCTTTTGTCTCGATAATCTCACGGGGCGCGCCTTACCAGGCTATGCGTAGCGCTGCGCTAATCAGGCAGGCTTTCAGAATATCCCCGGTTGCTTCGCCCACCAAAAAGAATTATTACGTCGTTCTGGGACTCGGCCACACGGTCGCCGTGGAGGCGGTCATGGTTTGATCCCATTCACATGTTGCCCGGCGACGCCACCGGCGACGACGATGATACCCGCAGCTTACGACATCATGCCGCACCCGTAGTGCCGCAGACGCCACATCCTGGTTCTCAATCTTCTCCCGTCCCTGCCGATCTCTTCCAGCTTTGCCCGGATGCCGCGTCCGTGTCGGGCTGCCGCCATCGTACCTGCGGTCCCGAATTCCGGGTACCGTCCCGACGTCGCAATAGCCAAAGTGGGGACTGTGGCTACCTGCCTAGAGATGGCGGGTCTAATGGCGCCGACAACTGCTTCTCCAGGACACCATGCCTTCCCAATACAACCAAAATCCGGTCGCGACCGTAGCTTGGCCCTTTTTTGTTCTGGGCTTTCTGCCTTCCCTCGATTTGTGTTTTTCCCTATTATTCCCGGCCATGCGTGGCTTGCTTGTTAGTGGGCGGTGAGCCATGGTTGTCTGCAAGGAACTTGTGCAATGCCAATGACGATGAAGTCTTGATGAGACAGCCACCCCAAAATGCTGGGGCACGGCGTCTACTGTGCGTCCCCATGTCTGCAACCGCCAAGAGCTCCACCCTTTAACGCAGGAGGCTCCCCGCCAGGCATCATATCCACTCGTATCAATTCTGTTCTCGAATTCGACTACCCACCTAGTTTGGGGGGTGTTGTGACTCTGGGTTGGGAATAGAAGCGGCACGTACCGCGATGACACAGGCCGTGCCTAGCGGCTCCGAGGTGCCTAGCCTCGCTCCCACCACAGACCCCAAAATCAAACGACCGTGTCCCTTCTTCGCGTGACCAAGCCTTTTCGGCCGGCGTCTTGCCTATTTCGTCAGACACAGTTTCGATATAAAGGTGGGCCTCTCCTGTTCCTGCTCAGATGCACGGTTGCAACACATCCAGCAAGTGTCATCACGATAACTACCTCCAAGGCGACTAATCGGTCCAGACGAAGACGAAGCAGGCCCTTTCCCATAGCCTGTCCCTAAACCACCCACCGTCACCATGTCCGAATACTACATGTATACCCAGTCAGGCGAGCAGCAGACCCAACCCGCAATGTTCAGGCCGGCCAAAGCGGAGGACTGGGAGCCCTACCGCGACATCATTGCCCACTTGTACAACACCATGAAACTGAAGGATGTCATGACCGAAATGCAGGTTACCTACAACTTCAAGGCAACGTACGTTCTTCGCTTTTCTCGATTCCCGGCTCGTGCCAAAGGTGTTAACACAGAGACACTTTTGCAGAGAGAAGCAGTACAAGACGCAGATCAAGAAGTGGAATCTTGACACCAAGTACATCAAAGCCTCCGAGTACCTGTTCATGATCAAGACGATGCGCGAGCGGGAAGCAACACATCCCGGGAAAGAGACACGGTTTATCCTACGGGGGAGAGTGGTGGACCCTAAGGACATCGCTCGGTTTGAGAAACGTGCGCAAAAGAAAGGGTTAATGAAACCCGAAGACCCAATTGAGATTCAGGGTGAGACATGCCCGGACCGGCATCGCGCACTGTTGGCTAACCAGGAGTTTGTTGTAGAGCCTGTCGAAGATCTGATATATGGCACGCCGTCCCCGGAACCGTCGGGTTCAATGTCGAACACAATGTCGTATTCATGTAAGGGGATCCTTTCATCACCTTAATCGGTTTCGCTGGCTAACTTGCTTCGCTACTGACAGACGACCACACGTTCGATTATACGTACACGTATTGAGCTACACTCGAGTGTTGAGAATTTATGAGCCATCTCTTCTTGCGGCTGCCCCGAGCGACATAGCCATCTAGATTCTAGAAGGCTACAAGATTGCAAACGAAATCCCACGAATACGCACGACGCTTTTTACATCTGTAACAACAACCAAGTACGAACCGCTGGGATGGGTAATAATGATAGATTTTCATCTTTATTTTTATTTTCCTGTAGGGGTCTCCCCTTCTTTCCTTTTTCTCTATATCTCAGTTTTTGTTTTCAATCGTCATCCTCTTTCCTCCTAGCATGATGGCTGTACACTACATCACATAGAGCACAGTGCGCGATACCCGCTTTTTTCTATGCAACATGTCCACGCTTTACCATTAGACCACCTCCGTGGAACGTTTATTAGCAATCCGTCCCACGAAATATCAATGTTCACATTCGTTGATCAAAACAAGAAGACCCTAACCCTGACGGGCTAACAGAATGTGCAGAAGTACCGTAGTACTGTAGCATCCAACTTGGACTGGCTGGTGGCTGCTGTAAAATGTCATGCCGACCGGGTAAAGGACATGACTCAATTCCGGAGAAGCAATGTGCCATCGAGATACACCTCGGGGAATTCGGATATTGAAGAATGCTTAAGTTGCATAGTCGATAATTTCGCCACCCATCTGCAGAAAGTCGAACCCTGGCCCTGGGAATCCGCCCGGCGGCCCCAGGCAGGTCAGCTTCTGCCTGCCGCAGGCGGGCTGTGAGCCGTCCGCCTTGCCATTGGTCTTGGTTTTCCCAAAACGCCATCCCGCACCTCCCCGATTCTGCATCGGCACGAGAAGGAGTATGATGCCCATGGTTTGCTTGGACAACAAAGACTCCAAGAAACCCCCTCTGGCAGGTCAAAATTAGGGCCCTATTTTTTTTTTTTTATTATTGAATATCTTAATGTGAGGTTCGTGTGCCCGCTTGGCATGCTGACCACCGCCACAGTATAATTAACGCCTTAACGAAACAAGCGACGAAACCGACCCCAAAAGTAGAATCCCATAGGCACACGACTTTGTGTAACCCCCACGTTAAAGTGAACTTCAATCTTTTGAGCTATTCTCTTTGCCGATACGAGGTTTACTCGTTTCCAGTCAGGCATTATCTGGTAATCCAATACCAACACGAGCCAGGAGAGCCTGACATGATGAGTTGAAATTTTGTTACAGAAACTTCGGATCGACCCTTCCCTCCTCCTTCTCCACCCAGGAAATCTGTCTATATGAAAGGGGCGGATAGCGAGAGGTAGGACGGACAATTGTGGAAGCATTGAAAGTTGAGGTCAGCTTATGCTCAGCCACCCGAATACATTGAACGCCTAAAAATTGAGCTCGCGGCAACGGGTCTAGAAGACACGGCATTTCGGCCAAGCGGGCACATGGATTGTTACACAAAGTCCTAGTACATGCAGGTTAAGTCACACAAACACAAGTGCACAACCGGCACTGGCTCTACTCCCTGCTGCCATGCGGGAACCTGGGAAAGACTTGAGAACTGTTCTCGGGGGGGTCGAGCATGACAGCGGCAAGGAGCGCAGAGCAATAACTAACCCAGATACACCAAAAAAAAAAAAAAAAAAAAAAAAAAACCGAGCGCAAATGCACATAGACTGCGCTAAAGCAATGATTGGCAATTCATGCCTGGTTATGATGCTAAGCGCTTGAGTCTGTAGCGCATTTGGCAAGATTGGGAGAAGGAGGCAGCTGAGGGACTCCGAACGGTGAATTCCTCCATAAGTTAATGTATGCATCTGCGCGCCAATCTTCGAGAGGCTCATCTACCATTAGAGATTCCTCATTAAGGGTAATGAGGAAATCGCGGTGACGGGACGAGGAGTAACCACTGAAAGCCTGATCAAGCCGGACTCGCACCCGCAGCCCGCAATAATAACCAATTTGCCAGCTACACGAACAAAATCTGCTGCTCAGTGTCCCATGCGAGGCCTCTGATGCCTCGAAGAGCCAGAAGCTTGCCCATTGACTTGCGTCCCCGCCAAGGGTCGCGCGGAGGAGGTCTCAACCTGCATCGCCTCGCCAGCATCATCCACTCGGATGATCCCCTGCCCGCTGTCGTCCGTCCTCGTGATAGCGAACGCCTCCAAGGCAAACTCAGAGCCTCCGTTCAGCGCCATGTCGGCCAGCGCCCTGCCCAGAAGTGGGACGAACTTCATGGCCCAGCCGGCGGTGAAGACGGCCACGCTCTTCTCGGGCCCGCCGCGGAGGTATTCCTTGGGCAAGTAGTCGAGCACAAACATGTTATCTAAGGAAGCAGGAGTTAGCGAGCGGTAAACGGATATTTTGAAAGGGCGAGGAGGGCATCTCCGACACAGGCGCCAGTTGCACGTACCAAAAACATTTGTCTGCAAGCAGGTCGAGTTGAAGACGGGCGCGGTCGCATCCACGCCGACGACGTGGTCCCGCACAAAGGCCTGCGTGTCCGCAATGTCCTGGGCGTTGATCTCGCTTGACGATCTGTCGCGGGGGTCCTTGATGCGCCGCGTGGCGGCGTCGACTGCGATGCGGGCCAGGTTGGGCGGGCCCCAGGGGACGGCCGGGAAGCCGTAAAAGAGGCGCGACCGGCCGCGCTCGTCGTTGGGTGCAAACTGGAACCACATGCTGGGGAAGATGGTGCCGTTGGGCCCGGCGTTGGTATTGAAGTAGCTCGCCGTCATCTCCCAGATATCCAGATCGAGGTGGATGCCGAAGCTGGGCTGCAGGACGTGGTTGACGTAGGCGCCGCTGGCGAGGATGATCTTGATTGCGTGGAAGCTCGCCTGTTTTTTATCCCGGTGCAGGATATCGACGCGCCAGGAAGAGGAGCTGTTGTCGTAGGCGATCGAGGTGACTTCCGCGTGCTGCTTTGCGTCGGCGCCGTAGTCCTTAGCCAGCCGAAGGAGGGATCGCAGCAGCAATGGGACGTTGACAACTCCATTGTCTGGAGCGTATAATCCTTCCCATTCGTCCGGGAGATTCTTGAACGGCCACCGGTCCTGGATCTCCTGGGCCGTCACTAAGTTGCCGACTGTTAGTTTGGGAGCCTCTTATGTACGGTGGAGAGGGCAACGCTCACATTGCTGGTAGGCCATGTTCAGCTTCTTGAGGTTGTCGATGGGCCCGAGCAAGGTCCCTTCGGGAGTATTCTCGCCCATGCGTGCGTCGCCAAAATTGAGGAGACCGCTCATCCAGCGTAGAGACTCGCCGGCATCCCTCTCCAGATCATTCCAGAATCCCATGGACTTCTTGGCGAGTTTCGCCATGAAGTCCTCGGTGTACATGGTTCGGAACATGCGAACTAGGTCCGGAGAGCTACCGGCCTGGTTGTAAAAATTGTTTTGCTCCAGAACAAGCACCTTCTTCCCGGCCTTGGCCACTTCATAGGTCGCCGCCAGCCCAACCGGCCCTCCTCCAATGACAATGACATCGTAAAGAGAAGGAGCCATTGTGATGAAACTGGGTTGTAATAGTTTGGTTATTCAACGATGGCGAACTGTTCCTGAGATTGCATACTTCACCCTTCTACTGGGGAAAAGGGTCCTCGAGCATAGTCCTTTCACCTTTTCATAAATTTCTCTTGAGCCGCCGATGCCGTCGTTGGCCAGCATATTTCCCATAGCTTCCCCGCTTTGCGGCGCGAGGTCTCTAGCAAGGAACAGACGTGACCGGAGCTGAGACTATGCAATCGAACACGCATGGTGCCCACATCGAGAGAGAATGAGTACCAATCGGTCATTGATCATTGGCGGCATTTGAGAACGATTGTGTGAGTGTCTGAAAAGCTTTCCTCGATCGGCATACTGCAGCATAGCGGCAAGCTGAGAGGCGGGCGCTGTGGAAACAGGGTTGCCGGAGCACCAATCATCCACTGCTTGGCGAAGTTAGATGAGTTCACTCTTCAAGCATGCGGGTACGGGATGCCTCAGTCGAGGTGATATATTCGCGGCTAGGGCGGGACTGAACGTTTGAGTGCTGGGGAGACCTAAATACACACCCGAGCCTGGGTTGAGATTTATACGACTGGGAGCTGCTTCGACGGAATCGAGATCCATCCTCCTGCAACGACAGTTCCCTTACTATCCTCGCTTTGAACCTTGTATCACCTGCATCCTTCACTCCAAATCCCGGTTACGAAGATGAGAGACACCCTCAATTATAAAGCCCGATGGGCCATTGAACTCAATCGGCTGAAACTCGCCAAAGAATGGCGTATCGCACGGAGGGGCAACCTGATCCCTGGGCAACCTGATACTGGTGTTGGCTTCCAGGACGATGGTCTTGGCCTCCCTCCTGATGAGGAAATCCCCGACAATCTAGACGATTTTGTGGGAGGCCCTCGGGCACCCACTCCGGCCCGTAAGATTGGTATTGTTGGCGCCGGTATCTCCGGCCTCTACGCCGCCATGATTCTCGAAGATCTCGACATTCCCAACCTCTCAGTCGAGATCCTCGAGGCCAACTCGCGCGTCGGTGGGCGTGTTTATACTCACAACTTTAGCGAGACAACGCACGACTACTATGATGTCGGCGCTATGCGGTTCCCCGATATCCCAAGCATGGCCCGCACCTTTGATCTGTTCAGGCGGACCGGCGTTCCTCAGCGAGACTACTACCTAGTTGGCCCCAACACTCCAGCTCTTTTCAACAACAGGTTCTTTGTACCTGGAGTCGCGGATCCCT
This sequence comes from Madurella mycetomatis, assembly GCA_022530565.1. Taxonomy (NCBI): domain Eukaryota; kingdom Fungi; phylum Ascomycota; class Sordariomycetes; order Sordariales; genus Madurella; species Madurella mycetomatis. Next base: position 2,714,083 of record JAJTVB010000003.1, on the reverse strand, counting down.
ACGGCGTCAGCGTTTCCAACGGCGGAAATGTGCCAGATGACGTGGCTGATCACTGGTCCGATGCACTCAACGCCGCCTTTCGGCCTTATAAAGAAGCTCTGGCCGAAAACTGGCCTACCGGCTTCCAGAAACTAATGGAGGCAGACAATCTCTCCACCCGAGAGTTCCTGATGAACGGCGGCCCGAAAGGTGACGAAAAAAAGTATGACTTCTTCTCGGTCTCGTGGATGGAGACGCAGAACACGGCCACGGGCCTCTTCGATCAGGCCTTCTCCGAGAGCGTCATTGACTCTTTCGACTTCGATAACCCGATCGAGAACGTCAAATGGAAGTGTATTGAAGGCGGCACGAGCCTGGTCACCCAAGCCATGCAGCAGTCGCTGGTCACGACACGCCTCGAGACAGGCAAGCGCGTCGAGGGCATCTACCACAATACCACCAACAACGCCGAGGGAAACTTGTCCATCAAGGTTGCCGGCGAGGACAAGGCCCGCCAGGGTTACAGCACCGTCTTTGCCACGGCCCCGCTGGGCTGTCTGGCACGCATAGACTTGTCCACGCTCGCTCTACACCCGTCGACCCGCGACGCGATCCGCTGCCTCCACTACGACGACTCTGTCAAGGTGGCCATGCGCTTCTCACGGCCCTGGTGGCGCACCGAAAGCGGCATCACCAAAGGTGGCGTCTCCAACACCGACCTGTCCATCCGCGTGTGCGTCTACCCGTCCTACAACACCGACGACCCCGACGACCAGCCGGCCGTCCTGCTCGTGTCGTACTCATGGTCGCAGGATGCCGCGCGCATCGGCTCGCTGCTGAAGGCTGGCCCCGACGCGGAGAGGGAGCTAGTTGACTTCGTCCTGCGCGACATCCATCGGCTGCACGCGCAGACAGTCACCGAGGACACGGTCCGCAGCACCTTCACGGGCGACTGGCACGCCTACTCGTGGTCCCACGACCCCCATGCCGCGGGCGCCTTTGCACTTTTCGCCCCCGGCCAGTTCCGCAACCTGTATCCCTACCTAATCCGCCCCGCCGCCGATAGCAAGTTCCACATCGTGGGTGAGGCTTCAAGCGCGCACCATGCCTGGATTATCGGCTCGCTGAACAGCGCATATATGGCCGTGTATAAGTTCCTGCGTAGGTTCGGATTGTGGGAATGGATTCAGAGGCTTGAGGAACGGTGGGGTACGGTTGACGAGCTGGATTCGGGGCGCAACGGGTCGCTGCATATACTAAATGCACTCGGGAAGTTGGCCGAGGGACAGCACGCTAGGGTCTGAGTTCAATGAGCATTAAATACATGTCCTCCATGACGAGCCAGCGAGTGGGAATGATAGCGGTTTGTAGACATACGCGATATGCGGCAAGGTTATTGTGGTCGAGTGTGTTGACGCGACAGGGGAGCAAGGCCAGTAGTGGCCGGGAGGCTAATGGGATGCGATTTATTATAATTAGAAGCTTCCCCAAGTGTGAGCGTTCCTCCCCTGTACGGTGATATTCTGTGTCGCTGACTGGCGTACTCCAGTTTTAATACGTTGCTCACGCGGCTGTCTTTGCTGGCTAGTTTATGGTAACAATAGGTAATGGGACTTTTTAAATAGGCCAATATCATGGTATAAGGTGCGCAGGCACATGTGGCGAATACTAGTCAACGAAATATTAACCAGGACTCCTTGTCAAGACCCGGCTCTTCAAGAGCTCTTTTTGTGAGTCTGGTGCTTTCGGAGAGGATGGATATAGCCCCTTGCGGCGCGATGTCCGGATCCTCCCCATGCTTGATCATGAGAGAAAGTAGGCTATTATAGAGAGCATGATCAACTTTCAAGTCGCTCCGTGGCCTTAGAAATTCCTTCCATGGAGTCGTTGAAACCACACACCGATCGTACGAACGAGCGTTAGGGTCCAAATCACTATCGAGCAGAAATCGAAGCACTTCCACGTGTTTGATGCTCTCTTTGGAGCAACTGGCCGAGTCTATAGCGGATATAACATAATATAGAAAGGGGTTCTCAAAATCCGAGAAATAACTAGGTTCCCTCCGTAATATCTAGCGGACATATCCCGTCAAGCTGGCCTCGGTGAGAGGCTCACGGAAGAACAGGCAGACGTAGTTTGCGTCAATGCCCCGAATGTTAAGCCGTGCTTAGCCCGTCCTATTCATCTCAGGAATACAGCGCTCCAGGTCACAGAGAATATCATAGACGACAGCAACGCCATCTGCCTCGCTGCCATGAAAGAGACCTTGTTGTAAATCAGACATAAGACCAGAGAAAGTATACTGGGCGAAGTCCGTCCTATCCACAAATTCAGGGAGCTTTGTTGTTTTAATGTGGGCTGTGAACGCTTGGGTGGTCTGCGATGTACTTCATAACTGTCGACTTGCCCGAGTCAGGCTTACCGGCAATCCCAGAATATAATTACCGTTTTCCTGCCTCAGCCAAGAAAGAAACTTATCAATGGCGGCTTCCGAGCCCTTATGACGGTGGGTTTTGTTGTATACCGATTCAAAGGTCCGACTGTGGACTTCCGCTATGCAATTGTGTCGGACTGGAAGACTGGAAAAGTCAAGACTCTTAAGAATAGTGTGCTCCTTGGCCACGCTTGCCTTTGAAATTGTGAGCTGGGATAACTGCGTCGCAATGTCATTTGCGATGCTAATTGGCTCGACCTCCGTCCTGGGACTGGCTGCTGAGATACGGGAGCTCAAAGCGCCGATGGCTTGCTTCAGATTGTAGAGCTTTGTAGAGTTTCGCAAATCCAGTTCCCGCCTTTCTGCGAGCAGATCCCTCAGCTGTCTTTGAAAGAAATTCTGCCAGTAACTAGGTAAAAGGGGGACAATCTACCTACCTTGGTCAACGTACACACCTGAAGTGTCAGAAAGGTCTGAGTGTAGTGTGTATTGCAGCCTCTGCTCCAGACCAACAATCTCATCGTTTTTCCAGACTCCTTTCAGGGCAAGTCTAAAGCTCTACCATCGACGCTTGGTTCCATCACTGCTTTTAATTGTCTGAACAATGTTTAGAAGCTCGTCATAATCCTCCTTACGAGACGTAGACAGGTCTTTGATGGCAAAAATGCGGTTGTCGACATCCTTCCTCTGCCCAACGCTTCGAGCAGCGCGTTCTTCTGGGATGCCAACTCAAGCTCTGAGCTCATGCAATGGAGCTAGCCATAAACTGTGTCCAAGGTCGTGATTTCACCGTGGCGCTGTCTGCCGACGTGGATATCTCTCATTTTAAATATCAGACTGGATGCGAAACTGAAAAACTTGATCATATTAGCTGCCAGCCCGAGGGCGGTCAGCGGATCCATTTTCGCATCTCAACAGGTTTTCAAGAATTCCTCGCAAGATATTAGGTTTCACAGACAAGATGGATGATTGGAGGTGAGGTAGCCAAAGAAACTAACGACCGCTAGGCGTCTGGAAGCTGGATTGTCTGAGCACAGCCATCAGGGGGAACAGCCGCACCACTGGGGGAATCTCAGAGGATCCAGCCAGTCAGAGGGAATATGCAGTAAATTATGTATCCTGGATACTGAGGGAGAAAACGTTAACTAAATTCAACACATAACCCGATGTTAATAGATACTGGGTGCTGGGTATGATCCGTAATTATAGCGGCCAGTTTGAATGAAGGGATTTACATGAGTAATTTAGGCCAAGCAAGATGGATAATGTGGAGGGAGAAAATAAGCTTCTTTCCACAAGTCCGTGCTGAGGTAGGTTAATAACCTCAGTAGAGCGAGATATGTACAACTCCGGGCAGCTTAAACGATCCGAGGCCTAAGAGGTTTAGAAACTGGATGATTTCGCTCGGGTATCGACATCCAGGAGTCACTAGGCTCACCCTGGATCATTATGGCCCCGTGTTGCAATTCCTTGAGGTATGATTCTGGACGGCAATTGCGATGCCTCGCTTTGCGCGACACCCACAAGCCGCTAGGAATCCCGCAAACAATGAAAATCGAAGAGAGAAATCGATGGCGGGGTCAGCAGAATGAGTCAATATTGCTTTCCTCCTCACAGACGTCGAAGAAACCGGAATCACATGCAATATTCACAGAATCCATGGCCTCCTGTTGGTACCCTAGGCGCGATAGGGTGATTATAACTGTCATAGACTTCAAAAATCTTGCTGCTTGCTAGTCCAGTCACCAGCGGAACCCCTGGCCATCTCAACCATTGACTTTTCTGATGGAGCAAACTCCAGTATTGGCAATATGATGGTTTCTGTGCCGGAGTTGAAGTTGGCTGTTAGCCCATTTAACTCACCACGAGTCGTAGGTGGTACTAACGAGTTAACCCCTTAAAGCCCACGGTTGATCACTCTGACTGCAGTTTGGGCCGACATCTGGTACTCCAGATACCCACTCCTTCAGGTCCTGGATCCGCTCCTGCCTCTTCCCTCCCCCTAAATCCAAACTGATGACCGAATCCAACACCCACCTTCCCCAACGACGCCTAAACCACTCCAAGCCCTTCCTTTCCATCAGGTAACCGCACCTCATCTACGTCGCCGCGTCACCCAACGTTCATTATCCCCGACGATCCTCACCCAGCGGGCAAGTTTCACCAACTCCCTTAGCACACCTAGCTACTGTCCTGCTTGAGCTCGGCTTTGGCCTTGTCCCCCAAGACCAAACCACCGCAAACTCTGGTCACCGGCAAGTGACACCCGCTACAAAACCTGGTTCGACGATGTGGTGGCGCATGGGAAGTGCCAACCGAACGGCGGGGGGGTTAGGATTGGGGTTGGGCTATGCTGAGGCATCGGCTTGGTCGCTTTGGGTCATAGCCGGAGCAGGTCTGGCGAACAGTGGAACCGGGGGATTCTGCAGAGGATGATCCAACCTCAGTAGACGTGTCAGGATTATTCCGGCTGTTGGTGGTGGCGGGAGTCTGTTCAGAGATAAACAGGAGGGGCAACATCAAAGGCTTCGTGATGATTGAACACCGTTGTTTTCCGGTATGATTAAAACAATGCAAGACTGTTGGACGATCTACGACGATCACCAAAGGGTATCATGTGGATATCGGTCAAGGCAAAAAGGGGGCAAGCATAACGTTGGAAACCAAGGGACCAATTGCCACTGCCAGATCATATTACACAAGCAACCCGCTCTATCTGCATGGCATATCGATATCTATGGGCCATGCCGGTTTCCCTCTGCATGCTCGCTGAGATTCGACGAATGCCAAAAGTTTTAAGCATAGAAGTTGACCGTCTAAACCGAGTGTCAGTATGATAAGACGACGCCTTTGAGCGGGGGAGGAACTCACGTCTTTCTTCTTGGCCTGTACTTCGGCAATGGCATCGACGTAGTGTTCGTGGCCAATCTTGTTCTTACCCATCCGCAGGGCGATCATGCCGGCCTCGACACATACAGCCTTGAGCATGGCACCGCCAAACTCGTCGGTGCTGCGGGCCAGCTCGCCCCAATTGACAGCAGGGTCCACCTTCATCTTGCGAGAGTGAATCTTCAAGATCTGTGCGCGAGCCTCTTCGTTAGGGAGTGGGAACTCGATCTTGCGATCAAGACGACCTGACCGCAAGAGCGCGGGATCTAGAACATCCACACGATTCGTGGCCGCGATGACCTTGATGCGGTCGTCCGAAGCGAAACCGTCTAGCTGGTTGAGTAGCTCCAGCATTGTTCGCTGTACTTCACGATCACCGCTCTTTTCGCTGTCGAAACGTTTGGTTCCAACGGCATCCAACTCGTCGATAAAGATGATCGCCGGTGCCTTCTCCTTGGCGAGAGCGAAACAATCACGAACAAGCTTGGCACCGTCTCCAATGAACATTTGCACCAGCTGCGGCCCAGCAAGCTTGAGGAAGGTTGCGTCAGTTTGGGCCGCGCAGGCTCTGGCAAGGAGAGTCTTGCCCGTCCCCGGCGGGCCATACATCAGCGCACCTAACAACATGGTCAGTGTGACGAAGCTAATCATGAAAACAAAGGGGACTCAAACTTCTTACCCTTCGGTGCCTTGATACCAATCTTCTTGAACCGCTCTGCTTCCTTCATAGGCCATACAATAGCCTCGATGAGCTCGTCGATTTGCTTATCGAGACCGCCAACATCGCTATACTTCTCTGTCGGCTTCTCGTCGACCTCCATGGCCTTGACTCTGCTGTCGTACTCCGCTGGGAGAGTGTCTAGGATCAGATACGAGTCCTTATTCACACCGATGAGATCGCCGGGTCTCAATTTGTCGGGGTCGACGAGACCAATAAGAGGTAGGAAGATGGTTTGCCTGGTAGACGTCTTGATTACTGCCGACTTTCCCACCCGGGTAGCATCTAAGTCGATGTTTGCACCTTCCTCGGACGACTCGGCGGTCGGGTCTAGGTCTAGGAGCTCGACGACATTGCCGACGAGGTAGGGAAGTTGACTAGGAAGTCAGCATGGCCCGGTGGTTCAGCGCGCGGGGGTGGGGGAGGGGGGGAGGAAAGTCTGGGTGGACCTACCGATTGTTGGCAATCTTCTCCATATTCTCCTTGATTCTTTCAGCCATGGTCGCCTTTTCGTGTGATAACCGCTGGAATTCACTCTTCATGATTCTAGCATCGTTCTCGAGCAGGCGGCGGCGAGTCTTGATGTCTTCGGTGCTAAGGCTTAAGATCTCCTCGTCTAGGACATCGTCCTCGGGCTCTGCATCTTCCATCTCGGCATCTCCATCACCTTGCTTCTGCTTGTCCTTGTCGTCATCTTTTTTCTTGTCCTTCTTATCCTTGTCATCGCGCTCACGGCGGTCGAGATCGTCAAGCTCCTCGAGGGTCGACATGGCGAACGCCAAGGGTTGCGGTCGGCTTATTAAAGGTTCGCGATTAAGCACGAGACGAAAAAGCAGTAGGGACAAGCGACAGGGTAATACGCGAAGCTTCTCCTAACCTTTGGTGTAATAGTTCCAAGAGACCACAACGGTGCTTGGGAAATGCGGTTGGGTGCTCAACGGCGGTTGACGAAGACGGAGCTGGACCAAATAGGCTGGGGCTGCTGCTGCAGGCAAAAGCGCGACGTAACCAGGCAAGACAGAGACCCACTCGCCACAGCAACCAACCATAGCACACCCAGCTGGCACTGACTAAGCACTCATCGTCTTGGGTCTAATAAGCCTCCAAAGCTGAGCAGCATCAACTCATTTTCGCTTGCAGAGGCGCAACAAGAGTCAGTGCGTACTCCATAGTGCCCAACACCAAGAATCCCATCATCTGAATGTTTGTATGCTGTGGTGGCGTCCCCAGTTGTCAATATTCTCACTCGGATTATCAGTGAGATAAACAGGAGATTGCTCCCTGCCCATAAAAGTATGGGCCCCGAAAACTATGCTGCCAGCGCCGCCTCTGAAATTCATACCACCACCCCAACCATAGGATTTACACATCGTAATAGAACATATATATATCGACAATAGCGTAATGAAACCCGTCGCGCTCTTCATAACACTGCTCTACTATCACTTCGCCCCGATTACTCGTCGTCCAAGATCCTACTCGCTATCGACCCAAAAATCGGTACCTCGTACCTTGAATCAGAAATGTCAGCATTCCGCCCATGACTGCAGACGGTAAGTAGCAAGAACCAACCTGTCTAACGTATCTGCATCCCGATACGCATTCAACACCAACCACCCGATCAAGACCAGATCCCCCAGGAAGAACACCCAGCTCAGGAAAGTCGACCATGAGAACAGCAGGTGAACCACGAATAGAGCCGTGAAAAGCAAACTCGACTGCCACGCATGAAACCTGCAACAGCGCCGGTTAGCCCTGGCCCAGAATCTCTTCATCGCCATGGGGAGCGCCTTATACACACCTCACATAGTCGCTCTTCCTCTCCAGAATCAACAGCAGTATCCCCCCCAACGGCGGCAGCGCCAGATACGCCAGACACGCCTCATAGTCCAGCCTCAAGCCCAAGCTGGTGTCGAACTCGGAAACCATGCCCTCCCTCGCCCCCAGCGCGCTAAAGTAATCCCCCATCCCACCACCGCTCCCTCCACCGCCAGCTGCACTGCCCACGCCCCCTGCGTTCCAAGGGCTCCCCGTCCCACCGCCACCACTGCCGTCGCCCCCGACAGGACTCTGATACCTCCCCACCCCTTCCCCAGACCACGCCCGCTGCGGTTGCGGGTGCTGCAGCGGCGGGGGCGAGAACTGCGACGGCCTGCGCTGGTACTGGTTCCCCGTCGCGGGGGAGTAGACGCGGCGGTTGTCGAGCGAGGTGCGCGGGGATGCGGTCTGGCTGTGGGTGGGGGAGAACGAGGCGCGGCCGTGCTCCGGCGGGGAGGATTGGTAGGGTGCGAAATCCATGCTCGGCTGCTTTGCGCGCGACCGATATCAAAAGTTGGTGGAATTGCGTTTACTCTCGTTTCTGCTCAGCTCTAACTGGCCGAGTGCAGCGCAACCCCTCGGCTTCGTCTCCTGCTGAGGGCACCTCTCGTTTTTGTCGTTGGGACTTGTGCGAGCTTCGTAAGCTAAGTTAGCTGCTAGGTAGGTCCGGCGGGCAGGCCTAGATACGCCGAGCTTATCGAGGGCGCTAAAGGACCGACATGACGATCTCAAGGGCAATCTGTGAGGTTGTTGCCTTGGCGCGAGCGCTAGTCAATTATCGGGCATTGCAGCGCCGTAAACTGTTGGTAGGTCGGCTGACGACAACTGGGTTGCTCCTGGACTGGTTTTGGTATTGTGGTCGGCTGAGCCGCACTGCCCTGGCATAAGAAGGGAAGAATGACGCGCGCAATGGACCTCGTTTAGCCGACGGGGTGGCTGCAGGGACTTGAGTGGGGCACTGCTGACCCGGCCATGCTAGGAAATGCGACATGGGTACGGAGTAACCTTCATATGAATATTTGATACAATAGTTTACAAGTCCAGATGCCGCAACTACTGCAATACGATCGACCCAGCATCGCTTTATATGCGGTGTGTATACATATAATCCTGACAAGCTCAAGCATTCCGTGCTTATGAGCTCTCCTCCTTCTTCCCTCCATTCTGCTCCTCCTCCAGCACAGTCCGGCGGCTCTCCATCGTGAGCCAGAGGCTCTTGCTCGCGCCTTCCAAAGCAGCCGTGAGGCCAAGACCGGCACACTGGAGCATGACGACGAGCTGGGCACGCAGTGAGTCCACACCGCCCTCGATGCCTCCGACCCACTGCACGCCACCGATGTCAAAGACCTTATCCTCGATTCTTCCGCCAACCAGCATGAGCTTCTGAAGGCCGCTCTGAGCAGTGGGTTCGTAATAACCGGGGTTCCTCTTCCTGCTTGGAGCAGGGAACGCCGGAGGATTCGGGGAGAGCACGCTCAAAGCAGCAGACAAGTGCGCGGGCGACACAGCTGGCAGCGTGAGGAGGGCAAGGGGCCCGACGAGCAGGGGCGAAATCTGAGCGTATACGGATGACTCTGGAACTGCCATCTCACCCTTTGTGATGCTCTTGGCCGTATCGTAGGCCGTCTGCGACAGGTCGTGGTTGAACACCATTTGGACCTTCTCGCCCGTGGCTGAAGACACCGTTGTGGGGGCGACCTTTGAAGGGTCGTGGAATTCAACGATCTTGAGCGCGACGTCAAATATGCGCCCCCGAATGACCTGCAGCTGGGCTCTCGAGGCGATGTCGGCCGAATCTGTGCCAGGGGTGGAGACCTTGGTGAGAGCAAGTCTCAATTCCCGCCTTACAGCTGCCCACTCTACTGCCGTCAGGTTATTGTGCTGAAAGACGAGGATCAGGGGCGTCGACCGGAGGAGTGAGGTGTAGTTTCGGAGCAGCTGAGACTTTCGCGCGTCGGCCGGACGGGCGGTAGGGGGCCTCACAGGGGGGACATAGTCGTCCGGAAGCTTCAAGGCCGACAATCTTGACCCGGGAGCCGCAGTGGCATACTGTCTCGAAGCTGATGTCGCTGCAGACGTCGACGGCAGTAGCAGCGCCGCTGATTTGCTCGATAACCTCGAGTGATTGAGAGCGGAACCTAGGCCACAGGAGGCCGTGCAGCGTAGTCTTGGGGGCATCCTGTTGAAGATATCGGTCAGAGCTGTGATCAATTGAGGTATGGGTAGATGGAGTAACAGCACTGACCTGATCCAACGATAGCCAGCTCGCTGGACTAACCTGGTGTTCACGCCTCAAGGACTCGGGCGGAAATTTTGGCCTCGCCAATTCCCCGGCGCAGGGGCCACGGCCAAGCTCGAACCCAAGCCACGCTAAATCTGACCGCCCAGATTCTGCCGGGATAATCGGGGTTCTGACTGCAGATCCCAGTCAGCACCCCGCTGGAGCTGCCGGCATCGCGGGGCATTTGGAGTTGCGCTCACAAAGCAACCAGCAATCTGAACTCTTGTCCTGCGTCCCACGATGACTCAACTGCAACATCGTTCTTTGGCACTTTGTTTGCCAGGTTTTCGGTTACTAAACTGGCACTTCACGATTATCTAGCGTCCATAAACCAATTGTTACCGAAGTCTTCGAGGGACGACCTGATTGCCCACCATCAAGCATGTCGACCCAACCGCCTGCCGAGCTCCCGCAGGTCGACCTCAAGCCATTGCTCGCCCGTCTGTGGCCAGTTGGGCACCCGGACACCGTAACCCCAGAGCAGATTGCCGAAGCTATCTCGTACTTCTTCACAAACCAGGTGTCAGATGTACAGGCCGGTGCCCTGTTGATGTGTCTGCACTTCACGGGCCTAGACCGTCAGGCAGAAGTGTTGGCTAAGACAGCGGGGTGTATGCTCAAAGCGGCTGCTGAGATCGATGTTTCAACGCTCCGATCAGTGGTGGAGAAAAGTGGCCGGAAAGAAGGCGGGTACGAGGGCAGACTGGTAGGGATCCCTCCCTTCCTCTCGCGCGCCATTGTCGCTAACTTCACCGTCCTTAGGTCGACATTGTCGGTACGGGCGGTGACTCGCACAACACCTTCAACATCAGCACCACCTCCTCGATTCTCGCCTCGAGCCTCCTACTCGTTGCCAAGCATGGCAACAAGGCATCGACCTCCAAGTCTGGTTCTGCGGACTTGCTCAACTGCATGGCGCCCCGGGCCCCGCAGATTTCCCGCATCCGCCCGGACACCATCGCCCAGCTTTACTCGCAAACCAACTACGGCTTCCTGTTTGCTCCCGTCTTCCACCCGGGCATGCGATACGTAGCCTCCACCCGCCGCCAGCTGCCGTGGCGCACAATCTTCAACCTCCTTGGCCCCCTCGCCAACCCAGTCGACATCGGCGGCGATGGTGGCAGCGGCAAGTCCCCGCTCCTCGAAGCCCGCATGATCGGCGTAGCGCGCAAGGACATAGGGCCCGTCTTCGCGTCGGCCCTTCAGATTGTCGGCGCCCGCAAGGCAATGGTCGTCTGCGGCGACGAGGAGCTTGACGAGATCAGCTGCGCCGGCAACACACTCTGCTGGCGGCTCAGCCCGAACCACTCAAACCCGTCCGAGACGGTGTTGGAGCACTTCCTGCTGCACCCGAACGACTTTGGCCTGCCGGCGCACCCTCTGTCCGAGGTGTCGCCCGGCAAGGAGCCCACGGAGAACGCGGCAATCCTGGCCCGCATCCTCAACGGCGAGATGCCTGACGACGATCCGATCCTGCATTTTGTCTTGATCAATACTGCTGCGCTATTTGTGATTTCTGGGATATGCGAGGCCGATAAGAGCGACATGGGACATGGCGACGACGGGTTGGTCATCAAAGAGCGTGGCCCGGGAGGGGGTCGCTGGAAGGAGGGTGTGAGGCGGGCACGGTGGGCTATCAAGAGCGGCGAGGCGGCGAGACAGTGGGCCAAGTTTGTAGAGGTTACCAATGGCTTTAGTGACTGAGCCGGTATCCGGGTCTCTGCGCATACATGGCTCAACGGGGTAGCAGTAGGGAGAAGGGACGTTGGGTGGTTCAACAGATGCCCAACGCAAGACTAGAACTATGCTAAGAGCTCATTACTGGAGGACTGTGCCTGCATAGGAAGAATATATTTCTACTTTAGCTGAACCTTTCATATCGAGCTGGTCAAGTCTTCTCTGTGCAAGGATAAGCAGTAAATCAGTGCCCAGGGTCAGTCAAGTACACAACCACTATTCTGTCGTCACTGTAGCCATCATAGCTTCCTTCATACTAATGCATCAGCCTCTTTCCCCACTCCACCTTTTTCCCTTTCCCCTTTCCTTAGCCCTGAGCCTACCCCTACCACCGCGCCCGCCTCTGCCGGAAACGCTGCCTCCAGACGAGTGCCCTCTATCATACTATTTCGAAAGCACTCCTCTGACGACACCTTTCAACAGCGGCTTCCCTTCAATCAGCAAATCCCCAATCCCGGTCTCCTCTCCGCTGCCCTGATCGAGCCAACGTGCAAGCAAATCATTGCTCTCCTTAGGCTTGACCGAGTCGTCACGCGTTCCGACGGTGATGTGGGCCACGCGGTTGACGCACTCCCACTTGGGTCTCGGTGGGTGTTGCTGCTGCTGCTGCGAGCCGGACACATCGGCGTCCTCGGGGGAGGTGGGGATGAGGCGCACGACGATGGCCATGATGCGGTCGTCAAATACAACACGCTCGAGCTGCACGTCGAGCTCGCCGAGCCTGCCGTCCGGATGGATGGCGCCGTCCGTGTCCTGCAGGAACGTGTACCGCTGCCAGAGGTCTGGGTATTCCTTGGCCGAGGCGCGGTGCATCAGCGTGACGTGGAACTTAGGCTGCACGCGGCGGGTGCCCTGGAGCTGCTTGAAGAAGCGGGCCTGGGCAGGCGGGAGGGCCGGCGGAAAGGTATTCTCAAGGGCCGCGAGGACGTCCTTGGTGGGTACGTCGACCGACATGTACTCGAGGCCTTTCTTCTTTTTGGATTTCTCGGCGGCCTGCTGTTGCTGGTCCTGCCCTTTTGCGGCTTTCTTGTTCCTGGAGCGGTCGGGGATAGTGTGTCGCAGGTCGGGCTGGTAGCCTTCTAGGGCGGCCTTAATGGCTGCATCCATAGCTTCGGCCGGGGGGATGCTGGGTATGAAGTTGGGGTACAGGCGGTGCAGCTCCTTGATAACGATCTCTAGGTTCTCCCGACTTCCTCGGGCAGGATCCAGGTCAATCACAGCGTCGAAACCAACATCAGGTTCTCGCTCCGGGTCGCAGGGCTCGAAGCGCTGAATGAAGCCCTCCATGATGCCCACCACCTTGTTCATGTCCGTGGCGGCCTGGATAGTCTGATGGTTGTCCCCTCGCGCGAGCACCCGATCCTGAGTGACCTGGCGGACGGTATCAATATCGTTGTGGACAAAGTGGAGTGCGACCAGCCTGGCAGCAGTATGCTGGAGTTTGACATCCGTGATCAGCTGCTTGCGCTCATGTCTCTGGGCATTGTTTCTGTCGGCAAACACGGCTGGGAGATCATCTAACTGGTCCAAGATTGCCTTGGTGAATCGAGGGGGCCGCTTCGGACCGGTGATGTTGTCGTTCTGGATGTGTCCCCAGCCGAAGAGGCTGGTGAGCGCAAGGCCAATAGTGGTCTTGCCGCACCCAATGGTTGCAATCGGGACGAGAATTATGTCTCGGGTGACCTCTGTAGCTGATCCGCCTCCGTATGTCTCTTCGAAGTGGGCTGCATCTGCGCCCTTGATATTCTTGTACTCGAGGAAGTCGTTCCGCAGTTTGATGATACCGTGATTCTGGTTGTAGAGTTTCGCCAAATTCCGGTCGGCTGCGAGACGTTTCCTGGCGTATAGGAGGTACTCTTCGGTGATCTTGACGTGTTTTCTGATCTTGGGCTGTCTACCCGCGATGAGGGCCTTGGTGCACTCCCGCCATTGCCGGTACATCAAATACGGCTCCTCGAATTTGTACTTGAAGAACCAATCCTGATATGGCTTCACTTCCGGGTTGTGTGTCATTTTGCACCGAATGACGAAACCTTCGACGTCACGGCCATCGTGTGCGCCTGTTTCGGCGACCTCGTCGAGGAAAGCCTTCACATCGTTGATGTCCTCGATCAGGATCAGCCCGGTCTTAATGAAGCCCCAATCCTCGGCGAATTTCTGGACGAGCGGAGAAGGATAAGTCATAAACTCGGGGACATTGATGTTGATGCCGTGCAAGTACAGACCCGCCTTATCCGGGCCATAAGCTAAAATGTGCTCCTCAAATTCGTCGTCACAGAGCTCCGCGATAGCTGTAGCGTTCCGCTTCCTCAACTCCCGTGCCAGGTCTTGCTTGGTCTTTCCGATGCGTTCCAGCTGCCTTTCGATATGCCTCTCGCCAGCGCTGGCGTGGCTGAGTTCGGCATCCCCGCGATCCCCAGTCGAGTGCTTGCTGCAGACGAGCAGTGTGTCGTCTTCAAGGCCGCTGATGAAGATAATGCAACCGTTTTCCTTCAGGGTAAGCTCGTAAGGGCCTTTGGTCCTTGTCTTGATATTCTCCCATTCCGTCTCGCGGACCTCGCCGGTGTTGAAAAACTTGTCATACCCGCGGACTGCGATCTCGTGAGTGCCGCTCTGGGTTTTGGTAGTGAATAGGCCACGCGCATAGGTAGGTAGATCACGCCGCTTATAATCCCAATCCTGAAACCGCCACGAATCGACCTGTGCTCTAGTCGGCGATCCGGCAACAGCGTATTTGGTCTTCTTCACGCTGAACCCCCCGCTCTTCCTCCCCTTCTGGCAGCTGTCATTGAGACCGCGAACCAGGGCGGCGACCTGCTGCGGATCCTGGCTGAGGTAGGGAACCTTCATGCCAACGGCATCTTTGGCATAATCAGTCGAGGCCTTGTACCTCGAAACCAACGCATTATCCAGTGTGTCGATGGTTTCCTCCATCGTATTTGTGTTCAGCAATTTCAGGGTGGGGATGTGGCTGTTGCGTGCAGTGACTGTCGTGAGGGGCGAAGCGGTTTGAGTGGATACTTGGGTCCAAAAGGCTAGAGGCTCTGAGTCGAATTTAAAGTTACCAAAAATGCCGCGCAGTCGCGATGAACTGGCTGGTGAAGGAGGGACAAGGTTGAGGTGTGGATAACTTAGCAGTTGAGAACGGATTCCGAGGGCGAAGTCCAAAGGTTCTTTAATCCATGGAAACACAGGCAAGCTTATTACAGCAAGGACCTAACCCCCAATGCCCGGCGAAAGGCATAGCTCAGAAAGTCGGCCAATGAGTCAACATTCACCCTTGGTAGGTACGGAAGCAGCCAAGGGCGGCTTGGAAGACACACAAAAACCACCTAAATCAGCACTAGAAGCAATAAAAATCCGTCCTCAATTTATCACCGGTGTGGCCCTGGGTAACCTTACCGAAGACTCATTCTTTCGATAGTCAGCCAACTGCGTCACCGATCGACGCATGGACCCAGGCCACCGACATTGTCGGCTCGGAACATTCGCCTCGCAATCCCAACTTTTATGATCCTTGGAGTTTTCTAGCCGTGTGTATCTTGGGTTACATATCTAAGAGCCTTCAGGTCTGAAAGCATACTATGCGAGCGCCTACGCGAATGTCGAGGTTTTTTTTTTTTTTTTTTTTTTTTTTGGCATCCGATGTTGCGGAAGCGAAGCACCAAAAATCCAGCCTGAAGGCTGTGGTGGGGTCTTGCACTTCAATTGACCCCGCGCTAACCAGAACCCCACCAGATTTCGTCGAAGTTACCAGACACAGCTTGCAATTCCATTTTTAGCAAGAAAATAGCCCTTAGAGATTCTCAAGCAACCAAATCCTCCAATAATGTCGCCAAATCCGTATCTCCTCGCGGCTGACAATCCGCAGGCTCTTCTGTCTCTCCTTCGTGAAAAGCCTTCCCTGGCCACGGGCCAAGACGAGCATGGCTATTCCCTCGTACATGCAGCCGCAAGTTACAACCATCTCGATCTCCTTCGGTCCTTGATCCGTGAATTCAAGGTTCCGGTTGATCTCAGAGACGAGGATGGTGAAACAGCGCTTTTTGTCGTCGAGACTGTCGAGGCAGCCTGTGTCCTGGTCGAGGAGTTGGGGCTCGACACGAAGATACAAAACGCCGAAGGCCAGACAGCAAGGGAAAAGATTGAGGCCGACGAGGAGTGGCCGGCGGTTGCCGAGTATCTTCAGAAGCAGGAGAATGGCTCTGGTGGTGCCAATGGCACGGAAACTGACAATGCCTCGGCGGTGACGGAGCTCCCGCCCCTCCCTGAAGGGCTGAAGGTCACGATGGGTACAATGGATGAGGCGGAGGTGGGAGCACAGCAACCAGATCCTGAATTTCGCCGGAGAATAGAGGAGCTTGCTGCACGGGAGGACTTCCAGACACCCGAGGGCCAAGCGGCGCTACGGCGGTTGGTTGAAGATGCGATCGGTGGAGAGGGCTTGACGGAGGGGAGGAGTGTTCGGCCGAGGCAGAATTGATGTTCCCGTGACTCCGGACTCATTCATGCGCCTTAATCTCCCACATGAGATATTCCCCAGACGAATCTGATGGGCGGAGGATCGTGCACTCGGAATTGTGCCCTGCGAGGCCTTTCGAAAATGTTGTTGTGCTGAATGAGAACCATGCCCTGGATGGAAGGGCCGCGATGATGTCGATCAACGTCGTCCGGGACCAGGAGGGCGCGAGGAAGCCTTGCCAGGTGATTTTGCATATTTTGGCCTGCTGCTCGTCGCCGTCAGGAACTTGGTATCGGGAGAGGTACGGGTCAATCTTATCGCCCGTCTCGATGCGAGGGCATTGAAGCCGAGCAAGGGATAGCCACTCATATAACCTAGTTGAGAAGTCCTCAAAATCTTCCCTAGCGGTTGCTGCAATAGACTCGATACTCGGTTTGAGGGTAGGAATATTGACATCCATGCCCTCTACGGCGTCGGGGGTACATGTGTAGTTAGTAGGGAAATGCTGCGAGAGCGGATCCGGCTCAGGAGCTGCGTGAAAATGTCAGCCATGGCGTGCAGCATTAATTGAGAGTCCTACTTGTGGAGGAGATATTGCAGAATAGCCAGGTAATAGGCGCAACGAGCGCATTTTTGCTTGCATAAATCAGTCGATCAAATCCCTTCTTCCCCGGAAACATTGAGGGGCTCGTGAGGTCAAACTCGACAACTAGCATGGTCAGAACGCCGAGTGGGACAGCCCGGGGGACCAGGGGAGCATACCCCATCGAGGCTTCAGGCCGCGCTTCCCCTTGATTCCATGGGGTTTTCCCACGAGCCCTGCTCGCTCGTATGTTTCCTTGTCCAGGAGCATGGTGAGCATACCGCTCTTTAGTGAAAAAGCGCTGTCAATCCCTCTCCGGCCCTCTGACAACATCATGATGTCCCCTGCTTCAAGTGAGCAAGCCTGAATACGTGCTAGGGTCAGGCTGCGGGTTGCATACTTTTCTTGACGTACTCAGTAAAAAACCCACCCGACAGGATATCGTGCAGTGACATTACCACTCTCTTGAACTCAGGGGCTGGTCGGTCCCTGACAAGCTGCTTCCAGACTATGCCGAACGCATCTTGAGGGATCAGTAGATCGGCCTGCAACAGCAATCAGCATTATTGCTCTTGAAACCGATGTTTTTAATTGAGTTGGTGTGAGATAAAACATCGTGTGGAGGAAGCTTGCACGTACTCTATGGACGAAATCTTGGCTCGTGAGTGTCGCCCATGGCTTCCCCTTTGATGGAGGCTGTTTTGGGTCCAAATGGCCCATAACCCCGTAGGTAACATAACATTTAGAGGCCTGGTATATTGCCGGCGGAGTGAAGGTCAACATCCTGTTTGAGTACTGGCCTGAGACTTGAATAATCGATGTCAGATATCCGGGGCGTGCATTGCACTTGCAGTGCAAGTCGGGTGGGCAACAAATTGCTTGGGCAAAACCTGATGGGGGTCGGCAGGTGGGTTGGGTGTGTTTGTAGAGTATGCTGATTACCCATTGGCTTAGCCCCGACGGCTCACCACACCCAGCGCTCTAATTCCACACCGTCGTGGAATTAGATCAAACCCAACGCCGCTTCCTGGGCCAAACAAACCGAGACCTTCCCAGTGAGTCAAGCAGAAAGTTGCACCATCCGAAACTCACAAAGTCGGTCTAAGCCATATTTTCTGAACCAGACCATGGTCGCGATAAGACGCTCGATTTTGACGACACAAAGCTCACAGATCAACAAGGGTGAAAACCCAACAAAGATGAACTATCTTATTCGCCTTTCTCAGTCTCATGAGACATTCCGTCTCCCAGAGATCGAAGCCTTGGCTGTGATCGAAGGAATAGACTTGAAAGTTGTCTCATACAGTCTAGAAGTAAGCGATTATCCTTTTGAGGTTTTGGGCCGACTCAGAAATATGTCGAGCAACTCCCAGAGCTCAGCCCCTGATCCGTTTTTACCCCGCGCGCCCCTGAAGCCAAGTCAACAATCCTAACCCCTCCTTCGGTTCTTATCCAGTCCCCCTTCTGCATCGTCTCCCTCCCCTCTGCCGCCGCCGCCAAGCGCCTGATCCGCCGCTCCATCCTCGCCATGTCCATCCACGAGCTCTGGGGCTCCGGTGCGGACCTTGCCACGGTGCACGCGCAGGTCCGCGCCGGCACGGCGCACCTCTGGCAGCAGTACATGACGTGCTCGTTCAAGTTCACCATCGACTCGTACCAGGGCTCGCGCACGTCCGAGGACAAGGTGGCCATTATCAATTCGTTCGCCTACCTCGGCTTCGCGGGCCCCATCAAGATGCGCGGTGCCGACGAGGAGTTCGTCCTCTTCGAGGACTGGGAGTTCAACTCGACACCGCTGGGGATCCCAGACCCAAAATACTACTACTTCGGGCGGTACTTGGGGACCGGGGCGAGGGAGCTGCCCAAAAAGCTGGACCTGAAGAAACGGAGATATATCAGCACTACCTCTATGGATGCCGAGCTAGCGCTAGTGACGGCGAACTTAGCGCTTGCGGGCCCCGGGAAGATCATGTATGACCCGTTTGTGGGGACGGGGAGTTTCCCTGTGGCCTGCGCACAGTTTGGGGCCGTGGCGTTTGGAAGTGATATCGATGGAAGGAGTATGAGGGGGGACGAGAAGAAGAGGACGTTGAGGGGGAATTTTGAGCAGTATGGCCTGCTGGGCGGGTTAGGGGGAATGTTCACGGCGGATCTAACAAACTCGCCGATTCGCCGGGTGCCTCTGCGGTATGACGGAGATGGGGTTACCGGGAGGGTGTTTGATGGTATCGTGTGTGATCCGCCGTACGGGGTGAGAGAGGGGCTGCGAGTGCTAGGGGTGCGAGATCCAGAAAAGTCACCTTGGATTATAACTAAAGGCAAGGAGATGTATAAGTGAGTGCTCAATGCCTAAGATGATACGAGGTGCCGTGTTGGGCGAGCTAACCAACGACGGCGAAACTAGGGACCCCGAATTCATCCCTCCCAGAAAGCCGTACAGCTTTCTCGCCATGCTTGATGGGATTCTACAATTCTCGGCCCAGACTCTGGTAGACAACGGGCGACTCTCATTCTGGATGCCCACGGCGAACGACGAGAACCAAGAGATCCCCGTGCCAACACATCCGTATCTAGAGATGCTCTCGGTTTGCACACAAAACTTCCATAAATGTATGTCTCGCCCAATGGGCCAACCAACTGTGTTTTTACATGTTCAGTCATGTCTGACCAACGATAGGGTCACGGCGGCTCATCACCTACCGCCGAATTCCGGACGCCGAAGTCGACCCCCAGGCAATGAAACAACGAGAGGAGATGAAGCCGGTCGGGAAAACAGCCGACGAACTGAATCCGTTCCGCAAGGCTTACTTCAACAAGTTTGAGGCGTAAAGGAAGACCTTGTTAATGTGTCTTTAGATACCCGTTAAGCATAATACAACGAAACTGACTGATCCACCCGATGCTCCTGCCCAACCGGCGCTTCCTCTGGTCGCGGCGAGTTGCCTATTTCGTACCATGCCCATTGGGCTTTCTCATTTGTCATTCCTTTACAACTCATATAACAACGCTTTGTTGTGTCATGTTCTGCCTTTGCCTCTGCACTGATGATCACCCTTCCCAATAACACTATGCATTGTGTTGATGATATTCCGAAGCGTATGAAGAAAGGCAAACTGCGGCGCGGTCAATACGATGGTATGACCAAGGGAGCTGTCCCTGTTGTAGGTATCTCCTTTGCTTGCAGGGGGCTCGATTTGCTAGAGTGCGTCCGCAGTCCTCTTCATCTGAACTCCATGGCGCCATAGCACCCCTTATCGTCGACGTGTTTTAAATCTAGTTGCTGAAACCTACAGAGTTGTTAGCTTCAGCGAGGACTCCTGCTAAGGGACGTAATATTTGGACTCACTTCTCGCTCTTGCTGTGGAAATAGATGCCGCTTACTTCGCCGCGTACCTGATTAAAGCAGATATAGTAGAAGCCTTCGAAGCTCGCCCCGTTGATTGTCCGGACACGGTGGTCAGGGACTAGGAAGTGTTCCTTCCAGCGCATGAAGATGTTCTCCCGTTGGGCTACGTCCCCGATAAAAATTTGCCCGCCCTTACGAGTCTGTTTGGCATACGGCCGGAATGCCGTGAATTTGGCCCAATGAGAGAGGTCAATCTTCTCCGTTGCTCCCCAAGACGGATGCTGAGTGATGAAGCCATATTTCGAACCGATGATCTCGCCCTCGAAGTATGTTGTCAGGGTGGGGTGGTCATCGGTCAGACCTGGTATGGAAAAGACTGGCAGTCAGCATGGCGGGCCCCGCTGAAGAGCAAACCTCTATCCCAGTGTAAGATATGTAACCGACCTTGAATCCGCAAGTAGCCACACAGGAAGGATTCGCGCAAATCCACATGCTTAATCTCGACTTCCACATCATACCGCTGCCGCTCTGACTGTTGTTGCCCCTCAAACCGGCTTCCGGGTCGTAGGTACGATGATGGCGGCGTGGGTATGATCCTCATGTGCGAATACTCGTTGCCCAAACCGACCAACCCGCTGTCCTCCACCCACCGGGGGCCCTTTCCAATTGGGCCCCAAACATCGACCTCGTGTATTTCTCCTACAACCTGCGGGAAACGGCCGGCTGATTGTTGTCCCCTACCCAATCCATCGCCAGACGAGGTCCTCGCTACCTCTCTGTTCCCAGCGACCACTGCGCCGCCGCCGCCAATACCCCCTCGCGACGGCACGTTAGCCATAGCGAGCATATCATCATCCATATCTGTCCGCTTGTGACTTTCATCGGTGCCGTCTTGCGCGATCACCATCCCCTCAGTCTCCCGCTCCATGTCCACATCACGGACGCTTTCTATTTCGGTTCTAGGAGACATGGTGACTGATCGCGACGTTGCAAGGTCATCATTCAAGCCCCGATTCGCTCGCGATTCCGAACCGGGGAGATGCGCGGGGGACTGGAGCGGGCGCCAGCGCGACGGTGATTCGGGCGGGGCTGTCGCTTGTAGTTGGATTTGCGATGTTGATTCGAAGGCCTGCTGCTCTTCAAGGTCGGGGCATGATGAAAAAGGAAAAGAGCGCGGCGACTGCGGATCCGGCGCGTTAGATGAAGGCGTGGGCATGTCAACTGTGCTGTAAACGACGGCGGACGATACCGGCGACAGCGTGTCGGGGGTGCTTCGAAGGTGGAGTCGATTTAATCGAGCTGAAGCAGGGTGCGCTGGAGGCGGAATCAAGGGAATTCCTGCCCTGAGCACGCAGGGATCTAGGCCAGCCGAGAACCGCGCCGTAAGGAGCAAAAAAAGGATTTTACAGGGGCTACCAACCCCGTGTATGCGCGACGGTGCACGATAGATGAGCACAACCGCGGGGAAAACCGCCGTTGAGCCTAAGTAAGCACGACCTTCAGTGGAGGAGGCTTCGTCGATGGTCTCGTGAATCGTTATACAGTGGTTTGGGGGTGGAGCTCAGCCAAGCGCCATGGAACGAACGAGTTCGCGGGGGTCGGCGGAAAGGCAAGGGCGCTCCGTTACGTGGGCGGCACCCGGTAGGGCAGTGGGTAATCCCTTATGTGATTATTCCCGTGGATGAAAAATCCGTGATTGTGGCAGAAATTGCTTGCAAACTTTGACACGCGAGGTAGAAGATGGTAGGACTTGGGAAGTTAAGCAATGACGACGTCTGCGTTGGGTGATCGTCCCATCTCAAGCATGCTTCAGGGGACCTTTTCAGACGGCAAACTGTCCTCGGTCTTGGCATCGGCGGCATGCGCTTCTACCTTACTACAGTATTTAATACCCCCAGGCCTGGAAGTTTTGATCCTTGTGCCTGTGTCAACTCATCCACACAGTTGGACAAGCGGTTGAACTTGATCATCCGCACCTCTTGGGACCTAATGCGACTGAGTACATTCGTCACGTCTGTTCTACCGACTGACATCACGATGGCCGAATGTCTGTACGGAATTCCATCCAACAGTCAATAGACGCACGGTGGTTCTATCAGCACCCCAACCAACATGCAGTAACACAGATGTTCACAAGTGATTGGCTTCTATAAAAGCATTTCGTGCCGAACTGCTAAGCACTAAGCCCCATACAAGGTCGTGGGCATAATGGTAGGCTACCAATCGCGTCCGACGTAGGTATTCTCCGCGGTCGACCGTCTTCCGGCATGGCTGCCGGTCCATCTCCTGTTCTTCCAATTCGGTGGCCCTCGTTGTCGCGGCTGTCCGGCGTGCCCAGCACACGCCAGGCTGGAGAACAACGCCGTCAAATCTAGCCCGAAACTGTTTTTGGTTCAGGAGAATCTTGTGGTACAGAGCAAACGCTCTCAAATTATTTCCCGTCTCCGCAAGCCCGGGGTGTCTCCGAACGCCGGTCGGCTATTACCTCTAGGGATGCCAAAATCCACCGGCGAGATATGGCTTTGTAATCAGATGGGCTTGATCTTGAAGTGCAGCGCAATGAGACTGAAGACAAGCGCCTTGAGGTCCTGAACGAGATAGTAAAACACCCGCAGGCCCTCTGGGTCCGCCGACTCGGTCACGTCGTTGATTGAACCAATCTTGGCAGTCTGTACAAAGTTTAGCAATGGACAAGCACGGGATGGCGAGCAAGGGGTCACATTTACCTCGAAGGAGATGTGGTCGTTGCCCAGCCGGATCTCCAGCTCTTGCCTCCCGTCCTTGTTCTTGGTGGGCCATTTCGCATCATCCTCCCTATGGCCCATTAGACCCGCGACTCCAACATTGCCCGATGGGGAAGCCATACTTCATGATTTCGCTTTCTTTGACGATGCGCTTGATTTCGTCGACAACAAGTGAGCTCACAAACACTGTAGTTCAGTTCATGTGTCAGTCGGCCAACGGTGGAGGTAGGGGCTCCGTTGCAAAGTGGGATGCGGATCGTACTCTCTTTCCGGATCAAGCTATCATTCCGGTAGTTCGAGTTGTTGGCATACCGGGCAGTCGCGCTACGGCCGTCTCCTACGACACGGAAGTCGAACTCTGCCCGAAACGCACATAGCGGTTAGCTAGGCGGGCTCTCGTTTTGGATAATAGCAAAGACGCACCGAGAAATTCATGTCCAAAGCGGCCTTGATGGCCAGAACTGATGATATGTCAGCATGGAAGGCACCAAAACATGATACGAGAAAATGCATACTAGTATCGCAGGTAGAAGGGTTCGTTAGAGTGCGACATTGCAGGCGGCGGGAGGTGAACAGAGCTGCAGCGAGGCTGGAATTGGAACCCTCGCGACTCGGGAGTCGCATCTGGGAAGCAAGTAGCTCGGCGGCAGCGGGGCACAACCCCACCATTACCCCTGTTGCCTGGATCAGCACGTGATTGTGCCGCTTGCTGGCAGCTGGCAGAGAGAGCTGCTCCAAAGGGCCCGTAATGCCACATCTCCCATGCACGCCTGGCCGTGCCTTTTCGATATTATTGACCGACCGCATTGGGAGTGGCTCCTCTGGCTTTCACCACGAACTGCACTCTGCCAGGTGATGCTCCGCCCTCTCTCGCTGCTAGCGGCCACCAAACAACTCCTCGCCTGCGCAAGCTGGCAAGTCCCCTCTTGATCCGCCGACCGAGCCCTCCCACTACTCCCATCAGGGGCCACTTGCGTAGCCCGTAGGAGCTCAGGAGCCATCCATCCGCCCCTCAGCGAATACTTATCCAACACCAGCCATCCGCCGTCCGACCCCCTTTCACCACTGCTGCCTCCAGAAAAACGATCGGCTCGCCGCCGCACGCTGCCCAACATGTCGTTCCTCGACAATGCCTACAGCCTGGTCAAGGACAGTGCCGTCGATGGCACCCCGACCTTGTCAGAGCTGCGGACCCAGCTCGAGAAAGGCACCGACGAGACCAAGGTCGAAACCATGAAGCGCATCCTCACTATCATGCTCAACGGTGACCCGATGCCCCAATTGCTCATGCACATCATTCGATTCGTCATGCCCTCCAAGTCCAAGCCTCTCAAGAAGCTGCTATATTTCTACTACGAGATCTGTCCCAAGCTTGATGCTCAGGGGAAGCTGAAGCAGGAGTTTATCTTAGTATGGTAAGGCGTCTTCTGTCACTCGGTGCTGCCCCGCTGTGTACTGATCGGCTGCCACAGTAACGGCATCCGGAACGACTTGCAACATCCGAACGAGTATATCCGAGGCAACACGTTGCGCTTCCTCTGCAAGCTTCGCGAACCCGAGCTGCTCGAGCCGCTCCTCTCTTCGGCGCGGTCCTGCCTCGAGCACCGCCACGCCTACGTGCGGAAGAACGCTGTCTTCGCAGTAGCGTCCATCTACCAACACTCACCCTCACTGATTCCCGATGCTGCCGAGCTCATTGCTACATTCCTAGAGGGCGAGAGCGACCCTACGTGCAAGAGGAACGGGTTCGCCGCTCTGTCAAGCATTAGTCACGAAAAAGCGCTGGCGTACCTTAGCACTGTTTTCGACGGCATCCCTAACGCAGAGGAGCTCCTGCAGCTTGTTGAGCTCGAGTTCATCAGGAAGGATGCCATCCAGAATTCGCAAAACAAAGCGCGCTACCTGCGCCTCATCTTTGATCTTCTCGAGGCGACAACGTCCACGGTCGTGTATGAGGCGGCCTCCTCGCTAACGGCACTCACCAACAACCATGTTGCTGTTAAAGCCGCCGCGGGGAAGTTTATTGAACTTGCCATCAAGGAGGCGGACAACAACGTCAAGCTTATTGTCTTGGACAGGGTTGACCAGCTCCGCCAGCGGAATGAGGGTATTTTGGATGACCTGATCATGGAGATTCTGCGTGTCCTCTCAAGCCCCGATATCGATGTGCGAAAGAAGGCGCTGGAAATTGCGCTAGAAATGGTGTCGAGCAAGAACGTTGAGGAGGTCGTCCTCCTGCTTAAGAAGGAGCTGTCGAAGACCGTCGACCAGGAGTACGAGAAGAACAGCGAGTACCGTCAACTCCTCATTCACTCTATCCACCAGTGTGCTGTCAAGTTTTCTGAAGTGGCTGCCAGCGTGGTCCAGCTGCTCATGGACTTCATTGCTGATTTCAACAACGCCTCTGCTGTTGATGTCATCAACTTTGTCAAGGAGGTGGTCGAGAAATTCCCCGCCCTGCGGCCAGCCATCGTGCAAAGGCTCGTTGACACTCTGAGGGAGGTCCGCGCTGGCAAAGTCTACCGCGGTATTCTGTGGATTGTGGGCGAGTATTCGCTTGAGGAGAAGGATATTCGGGACGCCTGGAAGGGTATCCGTGCCAGTCTGGGCGAGATTCCTATTCTGGCATCGGAACAGCGGTTGCTGGACAATATGGATAACGAAGAGGAGGACAAGGAACAGGATCACGTCAACGGGCATTCCAAGCCTACCCCCGGGGGCTCGCGGAAGGTTCTCGCTGACGGGACATACGCAACCGAGACTGCTCTCACTAGCCAGTCTGCCGCCGCGGCCAAGCTAGAGGCTGTAAAGGCGTCTCAAAAGCCCCCTCTCCGACAGCTTATCCTTGATGGCGACTACTATCTGGCAACTGTGCTCGCAGCGACGCTCACGAAGCTGGTCATGCGCCACTCTGAGATATCGTCCGAGGCGGCTCGCACCAATGCTCTTCGAGCCGAGGCCATGCTTATCATGATCTCTATCATCCGTGTCGGTCAGTCACAGTTCGTCAAGGCCCCCATTGATGAGGATTCGGTGGACCGCATTATGAGCTGTGTGCGCTCGCTTGCCGAATTTAAAGAACACAAGGAGCTGGAGACAGTTTATCTCGAAGACACAAGAAAGGCTTTCCGGGCGATGGTGCAGGTGGAGGAAAAGAAGCGCGAGGCAAAGGAGGCGTTCGAAAAGGCCAAGACTGCGGTCCAGGTTGATGATGTGGTTTCGATCCGCCAGCTCTCCAAGAAGAATGTCGGCGATGGTGCCGATACGTTTGAGCTCGATCTCGAGCGGGCAACAGGCGGCGACAGCAGCGCCGCAGAGGACTTATCCGGCAAGCTCAGTAGGGTGGTCCAGCTAACCGGCTTCTCAGACCCCGTCTATGCTGAAGCGTACGTCAAAGTCCACCAGTTCGACATCATTCTCGACGTACTCCTTGTCAACCAAACAACCGACACGCTACAGAACCTCTCCGTCGAATTTGCGACGCTCGGCGACCTCAAAGTCGTGGAGCGACCGACAAGCCAGAACCTCGGCCCCCACGACTTCCACAATGTGCAATGCACCATCAAGGTGTCGTCGACAGACACGGGCGTCATCTTCGGCAACGTCGTGTACGAGGGCGCGCACTCAACCGATACGCACGTCGTCATTCTCAACGACTTGCACGTTGACGTCCTGGACTACATCCAGCCCGCCACCTGCAGCGAGACGCAGTTCCGCACCATGTGGACCGAGTTTGAGTGGGAGAACAAGGTCAACATCAACAGCAAGGCCAAGTCGTTGCGCGACTTTTTGGACCAGCTCATGGCCTGCACCAACATGAACTGCCTTACTCCCGAGGCCAGTCTCAAGGGAGACTGCCAGTTCTTGAGCGCGAACTTGTACGCCAGGAGCGTGTTTGGTAGGTCATACCCCCTCTCCCCCCTTTTTTTTCTCAATCCTTTTCGTTCCTGGTTCCCTATTAGAATACGCACTCATGCTAATTAACCCCCGAATGAACAGGCGAAGATGCCCTGGCCAACCTGAGCATCGAAAAAGAAGGCGACGATGGCCCTATCACCGGCTTCCTTAGGATACGCAGCAGGTCGCAGGGCTTGGCCTTGAGCTTGGGTTCGCTAAAGGGACTGAGCAAGATTGGCACAGCTGCTTAGAGAGGGTTAAGAGTGTATGTGACAAAGGCCACGAACTCCCGGGTCTCCGCGCGGAGCCTGCGCGCCAACGTCTCGAAGCTTTGGGAGTAAAACCCCAATGGAAGTCAGATGAAGACAGACTGGGAAGGTGCAAAGTCTCTGATGTGCTAATCAGTGCTGCAACGAGAGGGGATGCTCAGCCTGGGTTCAGGTAGGGAGATGGGGATAGTGCTAGGAGTTCTTGGTGCGGCGGGGTGGAGGAATCTCGAGAAAAAGAGCTCTGGTTTTGGTGGTGGTTGTGACAGGATTTCTGAACCAAAAAAAAGGAACGGCCATGCCACGCGCGAATACTGAGACCTAACTAGGGAGCCTGTTAGGCTGAGAGTTCGGTTTAGATGAAGACGATGATGTAGTGGAATATCTTAACACATTGCTATTGTTTTGCTGAGAGGTTGTCAAAGATCGAGTGTTCTGGTTGTCTCTACCGTACTGCACTGTCCCGCCTCGCTGTAGGTTCTCTCCTGTTCGAGATTAAAGTGCTATGCCTTATCACAATAACATGCCAAGTGCCTTCCCTGCCTGTTCTTGATGGACATCTCCCGTAGATTTGATGCTAGCACAGCCATCTTCGGAGAATGTAAGCGACGACGGCGGCATCGGCACGCGGTTGCGTACGTTTGAAATGGTTTGGGATGAGAAAGAAAACGGGAAGAGAAAAAAATTAAAATCATGGCATAACATGACATGACATGACATGATATGAACCGAGGTATCCTCCCTTCAGGTATCCATCCTCCCACCCCTCAACTCCGAAAGTGGTAATAGCAGTTTGTGAAATGATCTCAGCCGGCCGTAGCAAAATGAGAAAAAGCAAACCGAGATATAACGGCGCCGACAAAATGGGGTATGTTGTTGGAGAAAGCCACGCGATACAAAACAGGACAGCTGTCAAGGGAAAGGGTGTTCCACCACAGGTGGTTTGTTGCATCGGAGCGGTAAGTGACTATAACCAGAGAGAATCGAGGTTATCTGGCTGATAGGATCTCCCGGAGGTTGGCCTGCTTCAGGGTCCTCGTCCATGATGTTTTGTGGGTCATTGTCTGACGTCTGCGACGGGCGTCTCCCCTCGGCGCTGTAGGCATGGTTGCGGCCGTGGTGTGGTTGGGCAATAAGACTGGAGAGTAACCAAGCGCATTGGACGCTGTAGTAATCCGGCTCACTAATACGGAGTTCTCGATGATGAGCCTGTTGTCGATGGGCAGTCCGTGCACCAAGTGTGCGGCGGGCGCTTGTGTACGTGAAGCATATAAAACGCCGGACATCTCAGATATTTGCCAAAGGCGAGGAGGCGTCGTCGTTCTCGACCAGTGTAACTCCGGAAGATCGTTGCTGATATGGTTCGTCGGCTGCGTGAAGAGCAGCAAGAGCCGGGACCGTCTGCGCAAGGCTGTCTGTATGGGATGCAGGCAGGGGGAGTGAAGCGGTTGGTGATGCGGTCCCGTAGGGCACGTTAATAACGGTGCCAGCAAGTGCGTCAACATTGATGTTCACAGGAACGACAGGGGCCGCATCCGAGACAGGGGGGCATGACCAGGATGACCCGTCGTCTACTGCCGGTGAGCGGCGATCCTAGCGGTCGAACACCAGGGCATTGACGACATGTCCTTGCTTCCAGCCCTGTGTTAACAGGGGAGAGCCCTCCTTAAGGATCTTGCCCATGTAGGCGATGCGTACTTTCTTGCTGGAGTGCAGCTAGGAAACAGTAAGCGGAAACGTTCTTTTGCAGGGTAGGAAGATCCCGGAGCAGCCTCTCACCTGCGCCTCTTCCGCTATGAGCCTTGCAATGCTACGAACGGTATCGGCCTTGTCCACCGCAACACTGACATCCTGCGAACCATCGCTCAGTCTTGCTTTGATCATTATTTGATCCCGAATGTCGACGACGGCCTTGCCCTTTTCCTCTCGCCGCCGCTCGGCTTCTTCATCGGCGTACTCCCTCTCCTCGCCCGTCTCCTCGCCACCGGTAAGATCCGTCTTCGCATCGTCGAGGTCATCTTCAGTCGAACCGGGCCTCCATACCAAGTTCAGAGGGTCCGATACGATCGGGTGGGGCAGCTGGTAGTAGTTTCCGAAGGCATCATACGCTCCGTTGTACAGGTCCCCAGTCGGCAGCGTGATGTCAGCTGCGTCGAGAATACTCTGCGCTGTCGCCAGAGCTATTGCCGGGTCGTCCTCGCTCGGCCCATCGTCCTCGCTCACTCTCCTGGTCTGGCCATTGCGTGCAGCTTCGTCGGCGGTCCAGAGGATCTCAAGCGCGGCGTGCAAAGTCTGCCATATCTCCTGCCTCCCCGTAACTCGTGTGTCGAAAAACTCGGCCCTCTCCCGCCGGAGCGCTGCACGGGTCCATTGCCGGTCGTGACTGGTCCATTCGTGTCGCCGAAGTGGTCTATTAATGTGCTGTGCCAGGGGCTGCTGGCTGTGCCTACGACGGCGCCGCGATGCGGAGCTGGGCGAGTCGTTCCCTGTTTGGGACGCCGATGCACCACTCGCCTGGGCGGCTTCGTTGATTGCTCGGGCGGAGCTAGAGGCAGCGCCGCCCGAGTAAGGGGAATTCGGGTCCCCGTCGCGAGAGAGACAGCAGCCCTAGTGAGGAGAGTTAGCAACTCGGAGATTCTTGGACGGTCAACTTATTGGTCCCAAAAGCCGGCGCATAATCGAATGGAGAACAGCCAGCGTGGAGACAAGGCCAGGCATCAAGTGATTGGCAGGAAAGCGTTTTGAGTTCAGTCGTGCGCCAACGGGAAGGGAGAAAAAGAAAAAAGAAAAAGAAAAAAGAAAAAAAAAAAAGAAACGAAACGAAACGAAATGAAAGGGAGGGCATCATACCATTGCGTTGAGCTCGGCACGTTGCCGATTATAGAGACGTCTCGACGCTCGATCCAACCGCCTGGAGAGCTAGTTCATGGCGGCGGTAAAAGAGAGAAATAATCTCGAAGGAACTGGATCTTGCAATGTCTGTTTTGTTAAGGTTTTTGTGCTGTCTCGTCCTGGGCCTGGTGATCGTTTTCCCCCCAGCGACAACCCCCGCCTCAGAGTTAGCGTGCGTAGGGACAAAATGGTGCGGAGAAATGCGGTGCAACAGCTGAATGGTGTTGTTCGAGGTCGCCTCTTTTGGCCTCAGCGATAAGCCCCCTCGGCCGCGGGTCACGGTAGGCAAGCCAAGCAAGCAGACTGTGTGCTAACCTGAGGGCTGGGCGTATGCAGGCGATGGTGTGTACCGCGTAAGCTTAAGCATGAACCCCACCAGGCCAGGGTCGACCGTCTTCCGGACCGCCGTTGTGGGCCTGTCGTCGCGGGGGCTTGCTGGCCTGTGCCGGACTCGGGATGAAGACGTCCAACGTTTTAAACAAAGAAGCGCGATCGCAAAGATACTACCGAACAGCAGCCAGCTAATGCTCCCGCTGCCGGCAGTGAAAGGGAAAGAACAAGAGATTTCCTGTGGCTTTCCGCACCCGGCGCCGGAACTGACACTGACTGGGCACGAGCGGATGACGTTGAGGGGCTGGCTGCCGAATGCAAACGTACGAATCTGGACGCTGCCAAGCATCTCGCTGCTGGCAGCAGCTGGGGCCCATCCAGGGGAGCCCCATGCAGGCGTCGATCCAATGCCCAATCATGCATCGTATGATGTGTATTAGCTCAAGATGAGCACGCAAACTCAGCTACATTACGCAGCTCACCCTGCTGTCACAGATCGCTCTCTGCCGTACAGTGGAGTACAACACGACCAGGAATTCAGTGTTTCTGCTCCTTTCTCAGCGCACTTGGCCCGCACAGCATGATTGAGTTGTCTCGGATGACTAACCCGGCAGCATGCAAGACGACTGCGACGGCCCTGACATACCACCTCGGCTCGGCATTACCACCGCCGATGTAGTTTCCGCGTCTGTTATGAGTACTGTACAATGCTGACCGCAACCCGCCTTCGGAGCTAACCACGTCTTGCCTGCGTGTTCACCACAGGAATCCCCTACACCGTTTGGTTCCGCACAAGCACTTCGTCATGTCCTTCATTTTTGACGGGTCATGCGCGTCGTTTTCCATGTCCTCCAGCCCGTCCACATAGTCGAAAGTCAGCTCCTCCCATGCCGGGATATCCCGAATCGCAAAGAGAGCAAGATCATGAATGTGCTTGTCGGCGTGATCGCCGACGCGCGCAAAGATGCGCATATTCGGGTCGCAGCTGTGGTTTATGAAACGCGTCGGCCCGCTCATCCATTCGCCATCTACCTCGAGCGGCGCCGCCGCCAACAGCGGATCGAGCGAGTCGGGGTCTGAGAACTTGTCCAGAGCAAAAAGGTAGACGTCCTTGCGCTGAGAAATCTTGAATTCCCGGCGCCTCCTGTCCGCCTCTTTGCTCGTTATGATCTCGCCGAGGTACCTATCCACAAACTGGCCCTTCTTGATATCAACGGGGCACCTCACGCCCCAACCTCGGTCCTCAGTCCGGAAGATCTGCAGTGGCACCGTGCGGCCTCGCTCCACCACCCGGTTTGGACACTGCAGCGAGCAATTGCAGCCCTCATGGCACTCGTAGATGGGCTCGCGGCTGTGAAGAATCCTACTTCTCAACAAGCCCGCCTTGGCTCCGCTTGAGTGGTATGCAAAGCGCTTGCGCCGCGGCCGTGTGCCCGATCCGCTGATGTCGTCCTCGTCACTGTCAGGGGCCATCTCGTCCAGGCAGTGGCATGTGCTATACATGCAATCTTCGTCGTCGGCGCAGTCGCAGCCGGTCCGGAAAGAGTCCTCAGCAACGGGGACGCCATCGGCGATCATAGAATGGTCAATGAAGCGAAAGTCTGGGTTCAGGACTTCCTTGTCATGATCGTTGACGATTGTGATTGGTATCGTGGAATGTGTCGCAAACGAACGGATCTGGCACCAGTGGCAGTTGTCCTTCTCTTCAGGGCCGACCTAAGAAAGAAGGATTAGGTAACTGACGGTAGCAGAATGAGCTGCATATCCTACCGTACCTCTGGTCGACCGTGGTTGAAGAAGTGATTCGAGGTGGCGGCTTCCATCTGGTCCCCAACTGGCGCTCGGTGCACGCTGAGACTTGCAGTCTCTTCAGACAGTGGGCACGTATGTACCACGGAAAGACCCCGCAACAATCAGAAACGTTGGAGAGAGCCTGAACTTGCTCCTTCCTGGCTATTAAGCTTGTGAGAGGAGACAGAGCTTTGCAAGTCGTTTGTTTCGAGATGAATCTCAGAAGTAACTGCTGTCTCTCGCTGAGAACGCGTCGTGCTGCATAATGGAGAGAACGCGACCCGCTGGCAGGGATTGTAATTGATCCGGGAATCTTTTGTATCGAGGAACGTGCAGGAGCTTAGGGCGAAGTGGGGCCAAGTTCAGCTATCACGTCCCAGCAAGCAAACTGAGGTTACCCTTAGGATGCGGACCTAAACTCCACATATCTAATTCGCTGTTTCTTTGAAGTTCTATTCCTAGAATTTGGTTTATCTCCCAACCTAGCATTTGTCGGATTAGTCATACACCGGTTCCAGCGGCAATAGATACCGTGACACTATCACACGACCAAATATGACGCCTCTTGATATATAATGGTGCACCCATTTATGAGTCTCCTATCCTACATCTACCGCTCAAATAGCTCCGCACCACCGGTCTTGCCCAGTTTATCGCAGTCCCGTAGAGGTTCGTATTTATTGATGCAGATTCATTTTGCTACTAGTAAATACGCTTGTGGCCCTTTAAGCATCGCTGTGCAACAAGAACCCCACGTTGTTAATCGCTCTGTTGTCCGCAGCGTTATAAAAAAATCGTTTGTTCCCAGTCCGCCTCGGTCCTGACGTTTACCTCGTGGCAAAGGACAAAGTATCTGCTCAAAGCAGCTGTCAAGGCGATGGTTCCACCTAGAGTATCAAGCTTCAAAAGCGGCAGTTTCACGGCTGCTTCATGAAGACTTAGTCTCGGAGTTCCAGGTCTCACCAGTTACTAACATCATCTCAACCCGGAGTGTGCAAAGGCGGCCGGCGTGATGCTAATCGGGTTTCTATTTGTGTATAATCATTTTTATGGAATGTTTCTTGTCTCTGACATTTTGCTAGTAGCCTTGACAGGTATTATTGAAGTACATGGCTCTAATAGCGAAGGATGAAGATTGGTTTTCCTAAAAAAAAAAACAATAGACCCTCGAGCCAAAGAGGCTTACCCGTACTCTCTCCTACGCTGCCTTCCGCTTCACTCCCCAAATGTTCACCACTGCTCCCACAGAAAGGCCCAATGATCCATACCTAATCGTCTGGCGAAGGATGGCCAATGCCTGATTGCCTAAGAACAGTGGCACCTTTATCCTTTGCGCTTCCTCTATGGCCGCCTGTAGCTTCTCGACGAAGTCCTTGATACAAGGCTCGCCCTCCGCGGCGGCCCAAGTCCTGGACTCAATGCCCGTGCGAAGAGCGTCAATAAGCTTCGGGCCAGACTCTTTCAAAACCGTGCTTGCCCCAGCAGCGTTGATGCATAGGTCGAAGACCTGGTCAAGATCCAGACCCACTGCATGAGCAAAAGACAAGGATTCAGCGGCCGAGCAGAGGAGAATTCCTCGGATTAGGCCAACCACCAGATCAATCTTTTCTTTCTCTGTCTTCGCAAGCCCCTCTGCACTTCCCTTGCCTTCGTTGTACAAGCGGATAAGGCCGCTGTCGTCGTCCAGTCCGTAACCCCTTCCCATCGCCGTGAAGTACACCTGCTCCGCCACGCCCGTCATCATAGTGGCAAACCCCCTTCTCCGTCCCTCAGCCGTGATAATACCCGCGTCCTTCACGACAATCTGGGTTGCGCTCGCCACGGGCTGGAACTGCGTGAGCATCCTGGGCGAGCGATGCTCAAAGAACCAGTTCCAAGCATCCGACTCCAGGACCATCTTCTGGGTTCTGACCAGGTCCAGGCCCAATTGATCCGCAAACCCCATGGCCTCGCTCACGGCCAAGATCTGGCACGCAGCCAACACCTGGTGGACCATCTTCATGTTGCTGCCGGCGCCAATACCGCCGTCGACAATGTACAACTTGTTAGGGTCGGACATCTCTGCGAGCAGCGGGCGTGCCTTGGCCAGTGCGGTGTCCGACATGCCTGCCATGATAGAGAGCGTCCCATCTGCGGCGCGCGCGGCTCCGCCGGACACGGGAGCGTCAACCAAGAGAATGTCGCCGCGACCTCTGACCTGGAGCTGTTTCTCCAGCGACTGGACGTAGTCGCAAGGGACGGTGGAACATAAGAGTAGCGCCGCCCCCTGAGGGAGAGCTGGGACGGCAGGGTCTGCGCCGTCGAGGAGCACTGACTGGGCTTGCTGGGCTGTGGCTACCATGCAGACGCAGAATGGCTTGCCGGCGACCGCCTCGGAGGGGGTTGTAGCCGTCAGCCCGCCAGCGGCCTTGAAGCGCTCGAGGGTCGGCGCCCAAACGTCAAATCCAGTGACCGTGTATCCCTGCTTCAACAGATGGGTGGCCATCCCAAACCCCATGGCGCCGAGGCCGATAAAAGAGACAGCTGGTTTTTCGTCTGCCATGGCTGCCGTCTTTCAAATTCCGATCGTTCTGGTTGCAATGTGAAAGGGGCGTTCTTTCTGAGTATCGGGCTGTAAGAGGGATGATGAATCCAAGGCGACTGGTGGATGCCGGTCAAGTGGAACCCCTAACACCAACCGGCTGGGACTTGGAGAAACAGGATTGCCGAGGGTCCAAGGCGATTGAACTGCGTGATCAAGAATTCAAAGGAAAGCTCGACAGGGTGCCGTATAATGCCGAACCCCCAGCCCGGATGAACTCGAGGAGGAGTGGCCCCACAGCCTTTCAAGCTCCAAGGATGCTGCTGCCCCTCAGGACACCAATTATGACGTGCTGTGACCACCCCACAAAGCGCTGCCGTTCAGGCTAATATCTCGTGCATCAAGCCCAGTTCCACCTGTTTGTCACCTTCATGTGGGTGACACCGGATTGGGGAATCCGAGTGGGATTTCTTGCGCTACGGGCTTTCGTGGACAAATCTACCGAGACCACCGAGCAGTTCTTTGATCGCTGACCTGAGGTAATAAATCAGCTCCGAAAACGAGACACAACACACGTCGTACTCAGTCTTGGCAATTGACCGCACCTCCCAGCAACACTCACTCCAATCGCCGCTCCTAGCCATCATGCCTCGTCCGCCGCTTGCCCAGAATAGGTCTATGGCCATCCTCAACAAGGCCAAGGCCGAGGGCTATGCCGTCCCCGGCATGTGCTGCTACAACATCGAGTCCATCATCGCGACGGTGAAGGCAGCCGAGGCAGCCCGTTCGCCGGCTATGGTCCTATTGTTTCCCTGGGCTATTCAGTACGCGGGTGACTCGCTCGTCAAGGCGGCCGCCGACGCAGCACACTCGGCCAGTGTGCCCGTCTCTCTGCACCTGGACCACTGCCAGACGCCCGAGCTGGTGCGCCGGGCGGCGGACATTCCGGACGCCTTTGACAGCATCATGTGCGACATGAGCCACTACGATAAGGAGGAGAACCTGCGGCTGACGGCGGAGTTGGTCAAGTACTGCCATGAACGGGGCATCGCCGCCGAGGCCGAGCCGGGACGCATCGAGGGTGGTGAGGACGGCGTCGCCGAGACGGCCGACCTGGAAGGGCTCCTCACGACTCCCGAGGAGGCCGAGGAATTTGTTGCAACCGGCATCGACATGCTGGCGCCGGCGTTTGGGAATGTCCACGGCGAGTATGGGCCGCGCGGTATCCAGCTCGAGTACGATCGCCTGCAGAAGATCAACGAGAAGGTTGGCGAACGTGTCAGGCTGGTCCTCCATGGCGCGGACCCGTTCGACGAGACCATCTTCAGGAAGTGCATGGAGGGCGGCGTGACCAAGGTCAACATCAACAAGGGCATGAACAACCACTACGCGCGCGTCCAGGAGGAGATGCGCGGGAAGCCGCTTACCAGTGTGATCGAGGCGGGCACCAACGCGATGCAGAAAGCCATTGAGCAGTATATGCATTGGCTTGGGAGCGCGGGAAAGGCCTAGGGCGGTATCATTGCAACTTCGATATCCTGTAATTTCTGCTCTGGGTACTTGGAAGAGGGATTGAGCTGCTTGGATAAGCAATGCTGTATTGGGATGCGGAAGATTGAACAATCAAGACAACATGCAATGAAGGGTGTTACTCGACCACCATTCGCACAATCAAACGGGAAGGAAACTGTAAAGCTCGCAACTTCTTGGAGGGCGCATTGACGTCGTTCTTGACTTCCATCAAGCAACCGATTGATTCTCGTCCATATCATCGTAGTCGCACACAATGACCGAAATCTCTAACACGCAGAGTAAAAAAAAAAAAAAAAAAAAAAAAAAAAAAAAAAAAAAAAAAGGGTTACTGATTCTCCCCGCACTACATAGCCGATAGCAAACCTCTGATGACAACCATCGCACCCCACGCGCCTGGGTCAGGTGGGAGTTCCTTGCCTTCGACGCCGGCACCAACGTAAGTCGCCCTTCCCAGTCTCGGCTTCAAAGTCTTGGTTGCTTCGGCACCCTTGACAGCGGCAGACACACTCTCCTCAAAGCTCTTTCCTGCTTCCATCGCTTCGGCAAACGGAATCAAGGTGTCCATAACGGTTCGGTCGCCGACCTTGGCCGGAGTATACTGTCCCAGGTGGCGCAGCGCAGTTGCTAGAGATCTTGACCATGCCGCGGCCGGCCCTTCCGTCTTCGCCAGCGCGCTGTTTTCTTCGATTGCCGTACGCAGCGACACGAAGAAGATGCCCAGGATGCCTCCCAGCGTCCCACCCATCTTGCTCTCGAGGATATCTTCGACTTCTGTCAGCACCTCCACCACGGACCCCTTGGCCGCAATCTGGATCGAGTCAATTGCCTCTAGAAGGGCATTTGCACCTGTCTTCAGAGTGAGGCCGCAGTCTCCATCTCCCATGACCGTGTCCCATTTGGTTAGGTCCGGCTCCGCCACGATCAACGCCTCGCATGCGCTGCGGAGCATCTTCTCCAGCAGCACGGGGTCGATCTTGAGGTCTCTCGCGTCGTCTACTTTCTTCCTCGACTCTGCTGGCGGCCGAACAAGTTGGTCCGCACGCTGCCGTCGGCGCGGATGATTCTGCGATCCGGCAACTGCTTCCCACGCAGTATCTGTCTTGACGTCAAAGAAAGCCTTGACCTGATCCACGGAATAGGAGCTGTTCGCGGTAATCCCCGAAATGTTCATGACGGTAACCGAGAAAGCGGGCGCGTTTAGAGACGTCTCCAAGCACCCGGCATAGACCCGCACCGGTTCGATGTTCCAATCAACCAATAGCTGCTGGAGTAGCTCGTCGACAAGGCCACCAAGCTCAAGGTTCGACATGCCGCCGAAGTTGCTGACAAGAAGTGCTGTCTCGTCACCCGGCCTGAACTTGACGTAGCCCCTTTCCGGGTCCGTCTCATCCAAGCAGTATTTCAATATCTGTTTCACCAACCCCTCTACGGTAGGGGCTGGCGCCAACTTCCTGTATCCGGGTTCGTTATGCGGACCGGTACCGATCTCGACCTCGTCCTCGGCTAGAGCGCCGTGCTCGGTCCGGCCTGGAACGTGGCAGTGGTCCAGCGTGGCGGCGATGCTGACGACTTGGTCGTTGATGGCAGTGCCCAAATCGTAGAGCTCGTCTAACGAGGCTCCCTGGGCGGCTGCGGCTCCGAGAATCTTGAGCACGCCAATCTGTCCCGCCAACCCACGCCGCCCGACCAGCGACCCCCCCTTCTTCCCTATCGACACATCGTCGCCGCATATCAGCATCCGACATGCTTTCCCCTTAGCCTTTGTTTTCTCGGCAGCTAGCCCGAAATGGAGACAGTCGCCCGTGTAGTTGGTAATGACCAACAACGTCCCCTTGTCCGATGGGACAGCATCGATAGCTGCTAGGATTTGTTTTGTGCTTGGCGACGCAAACACGTCGCCTGCCACGGCTGCGGCGAGCAGGTTGTCCCCCACGTAGCCGGACCATGCTGGCTCGTGGCCAGAGCCACCTCCACTAATGATGCTGACGGCGTTTCGTGGCGCTTCCGGGTTGAAAACTACTCTGTTGGCCTCGTCGAGGTTCAGGCGTGGACTGCTGGCGACGATTCCGCGGAGAGCCTTGGGAACCAGCCCTTCCAGTGAGGGGAAGAGATGTCGCTTCGACATGGTGCAAGTGATCTGTCGGTGTTGGATGCAAAACCCAAACCAAAGAGAACGTGATAGCCCCCAATGATGTCAGTTTTGGGATACGAACTGATGGGCGGGGAAGCAAGCGTGCGGATGGGAACTGCTTGACAATATGAGCCTACAACGCGGCGCTCGCCGGCCGGTGACAGCCCCAGCCTATGAGGAACGCCAATGGTACACTTGCCGGAGGCAGGAACTGGCTGATGGTTGCATCTGGGAGGGGCAATGCACGTCGATCCCGATTCGTACGTCCACTTACACCCGGGTGGCGGATTCATCCTCCTTGAGACAGCCGGGATACCGAGAACGGAATGGCGGCCTGGATAAATGCCGACTTAGTCCCGCCATGGCATGGGAGCTATTTTTATGGCAACTCCGACGTCGTCAACAAACGGCAAGATCAAATCCATCTAAAACCCTCTAACGACAGACACTATGAGTTCACCAAAGTGGCGGATTGCGATCGGCTGCGATGTCAGTTCTACCGTCCAGGTCCAAGAAAGTCAACTGCGCTAACATATCAACCCCTCACAGGATGCTGGGGTGAATTACAAGAACAAGATCAAGCAGGACTTCGCTGCCGACTCCAGAGTGGCCTCGGTCGTCGACGTCGGCACCGATGACAAGACGGCATACCCACACATCGCCGCCGCCGCGGCAAAGCTCGTCGCAGCGGGAGAATGCGATCGGGCCCTGCTCATCTGCGGAACTGGCCTAGGGGTTGCCATCTCGGCCAACAAGATCAAGGGTGTACGGGCCGTGACGGCGCATGATAGCTTCTCGGTTGAGAGAGCTGTGCTCAGCAACAACGCGCAGGTGTTATGCATGGGAGAGCGGGTTATCGGGCTGGAGCTAGCGCGGCGGCTCGCGAAGGAGTGGCTCGGCTACGTGTTCGACGAGACAAGCCCGAGTGCGGCCAAGGTCGCGGCAATTCATCAATACGAGGATGGCGAGGGCGGGCTATCCGGGAAAGGGGAAGAGGCCACTGGAGGTTGTTAGAATTCCTCGGTACACATGCGTCTCACGCACGAGACTGAGTGGGAAAAGGGGAAGCGCTGCCGCTGTGCGAGCTTCCTTCCGGCTTGGTCATGGACATGGACACTAGAGCTTTATCGTCAATATGAATAAATCTGTTTCCCTCATACAAAAGCGGCCCATGGCAGGTCTACATTTTCCAAAAAGGGTTATTCGAAGCTCGTGTGGCAAACCTAAACCCAGGGACTCGGTCCCATTACCCCGAGCATATCCTGAGCTCATGTCGGGTACGGCATACTTAATGGAGGCTGGCTTTCTCTTGGATGTCTTCTGGACCGCAACCAAGACCCTCGACTCCGCACATACAAGGAATGTTCAGGATACCGATATCCTCAGTCGATTGCAGTCTCTGCTCTGGGGTCCACATCCGGGCTCCATGGACTCCATCCGTATGCCACTTTCCTAGCAAACCTGCCTACAAGGCCCACTGCAGTAGTCCGAGATGTGAGGATAGGGGTTAGAATCCTAGATGCGGGGACGCGTGGCAAGAATAGAGGTAAGTGCGCCGTGCATTCGTCGAGCACATCAATTATGAGGAGGGCGCGCTGTGGATTAGGATCATTGAACGTGCTCATCCGCGTCTCGAACAAGCTCTTAAACAGGGCCGTGGGCATGGGTGGCGTCGTTGACGCGCAATCGATACTAACCTGGTAGGTGAAAGAAGAAATAATCGGTGTCGTAGATGGATTCTCCTGGCTCGTTGGTCATTAATACAGCAGATGCAATTACGGCCTTGTCCTTACCAAAGTCGTTCCCAATTGAAACCCAAGGTAATCGGCAGTACTGTTCATGGCGCCCTCGTTGGAACTGGGCATCACCGAGTACTATTAGCGACGCATATCTCACACCATAGCCATATCTGATCGACACGTATCTTGCTGTGGTGGCGTTGATTGGGCACAAGTCGGCCTATCTACCGCAGACATACCGGCTACCCTCAACTTATCCTACATTGATGAAGCCCAAGCACGGCCACGCACCGGCCCAGGCAGAGACATTGCCGACTTAACCGAACTAAGCGGCAGTGCCAACGGCAGAAGAAAGCCTTTAATAAAGCCACATGCTGCATGGTCTCGCCGCGGAGACCGAGAAGGGTGGCCGAGCGGTTGGACCTAGTGGGTTTGCTACAGGCATACGATGTAGGCCACTCGAAAAACATTCATCGCTGAATGGGGGTTCGTATGATTTGCTCTTTATTGTCAGATTTTTGGCTGGCTATACTAATAAAGAGGGTCCGTCTTATCCTCATCTTGAATCACAAGGCGCTAGCAGCCGGTGTGGCTGTTGAATCCTCGGCAGTTGGGAGACATTGCGAAGAGTTTGAACTTCGACCACAGAGTATTCTCTGCTCAAGCGCGAATCTAACAGTCACTCGACAGAATCGTGACGGCAAGATGGCCGTTGCCATAAGCCATATCCCACCCTTGCACCATGCCATCAGCCCTGGTGCATCGATCCATGATGAAGCCGCCAGCACGGGCAACATCGTTACTACAGTCAAGGCCGGTTAGCTACCGACAGCCCTTGTTGCGGTCGAGGGTTGGGAGATCTTACCAGTTGGAAGCAGTCCTGCTTACACCACCACCAGCCGCCCCCATGATCACGGCCGACCGGTAGGTGCACATATCCGCGACCGCGTCGGCCACACACATCCTGCCTTGACGGCCGAGGCTGGCAAGGTAGTTGATGCACCACACAGCGTCGGGTACCTGGTGTTGTTGATTAGTTATAAGTGGCCGGAACGAGCTGGTCCTCACTTGTATGCGCTTTCTTCGTGGACATACCGTTGCTTCGCAACCCACATGGTTATTGCACCCTGCCCGCTTCTCCAGAACACCTACTCAGAACTTGATTAGCAAATGGGCTTGATAGAGCATCGCCGCCAGCGGCATCGGGAGCCTGTAGACTCCCTAACTCACTAGGGCTTGTTCCGTTTAGCGAGGCCGTCCATGCCGCAACCGCTTCGTCTGGCGTCAGGTTGTCGCTGTCGGGGTTCTCAATTATGCCTTCGATCCATTTGGCAAAGGAGAAAACTTCGCCTTCGTTTTGAGCAGTCGGGAGAGCGAGAGCAGGCACCAGGGCCAGTGAAGCCAGGAAGAGCTTAGTGAAGATCATTTTTGCGGTTGAGTGTTGAGATTCCGGAGGTTGCAAGCGACAAAGGACTGGACCACCCTGATGATCGAGTGAGGAGGACGACGTTCAACTTACCTCTGCCGGGTACTTATAGACGACACACGCAAACACCAAATCGACTGCCAAGGTAGCAGGATGCTCTATTGAATCTGACTTCTCGGCTGTCATTGACGAGATTGCACCATGCGCAATCAAAAGCAGAAGTTACATCCACCCTTAGCATGCATGGTCCCGTCCCCATCCGGTAGCGAAGTAGAAATCCCGGGTGCTTGGGCCTGCAGCAACGCCGTGAAGCGGGACAGTAGATGGCGGACACACCGCTGCCCGCCTGTAATTACATAATGTGCCTATCCTTCCTCTAACTCGATATATCTGAATTATCCTAGAACTGCATGCCTGCCTCGGCTTCACAACGTAGTGTCACAACTACTGGTATTTTTAGCAGAAACCAGGCAGATGACTCCCAGAGTGTGTTGTCACTTGAGTAGGGGAGAGTCTTGTGAGATCTCGACGGCGAGACGTCTCTTTTCGAGTCGGATATCCAGGGATCGGATCATCGACATTGATTTGCCTTGGCGCCGCAGGGATCGATAGGTTGTGTGTGTACTGTGTAAGCAAAGCTTTGCTCTGCGTCCTTGTGTTCGGGGAAATATGTCAGCCTATTCTCGGCTGGGCAGCACAGTTACGACGTCGGTGCAATGGCGGTGGGCTAGGGGGACGTGGTTTACCTCACACTTTTGAGTTAGTGGTTACATGTGTTGGAAATGATTGGACTTGAACGTATCGTCGGGTTCGGTAGAGGTGGAGCGGTTCATTCAAACGTCCCTCGTCTACGGTACCAAGGTAAGCTGTGTGCTGGCCACCGAAGTTAATTAGGACCTTGCATGCGTTGCAAGAGATCCTTGCAGCCGGCTAACTACGAGTATAATGGTCCACAAGGGGCAGCGGCAAACCGTGCACTCCTCCTACGAAACCAATGCAAAAGACAACCTAGGTAAGCATCCCGGTTTCATTGTGGTCGGGTGCAAGTGGACCGCGGCCAAACGATGCCGCAACCCCGAGGAATTGAGCAAACAAGGCCATTCCCATAAATGAGGGTGCGGTTCTCCATTTCTGCAGGCGCAACGGAAACGTTTTGTACGGCGATGGACTCGAATCGTTAATCACTATGCGAGGTACTATAGTTACTGTAATACCTTGTCTCTGTTTGGTAGATCCAGTTATATCACCGGTCCACCAACGCTGGGTGTCGGGATTCAAACATAATTCATTTTCTGTGCTTTCTTCTTTCTTTCATCCTTCTCTCATTGCAACATTGCACACCATTCCTAATGGTTATTACTAGATGCCGAATTAGTGTGGTAATTGTACAGGACGCTTCGGTGAGTAATTACAAGTCAACCTAGGAGCGGGGTTTAGTAGCGATTATGCAGATAGTTCTCGTTAGGATCTACGTACTGTAGGAATTAGAAATATGGGGGTTGTAGCCGAGAACCCATGCCGGCCGAAAAGTGGGCGGCGTACAACACGGTAAACCTACAGGGTTTGACTGCGCTGTCCAGAGCCGCATGCCAAACTCAACTCAGGCGCAACATAACCTGTAATCACTCAGGGGACCGAACAGCACCTAGCCAAGCCACCCCTTAATCGCAACAGCCAACAGCCTACAGCCTACAGCCAGCAAACACCAACAACATTCGATCGACCGCTCTACATTCACCTCAACGCACCATGGCCAGCACCAAACCCAGCACAGACACCCGCCGCCCTATAGTAGGCGTCTCCACGAAAATGTACTTCTCCTTGGCCCGCACGGCCGCCTTCGTCGACTCCACCATCTCCCTCCTCTCCTCCCCCTCCTCCCCCTCCCTTTCCCCGCTCTCCTGCATCGACGCCTTCATCGTCCCAGACTTCGTCTCCCTGCCCACGGTCGTCAGGGCCGTCTCCACCGCGCCGCCCCCGGCCGACAGGCTGCTGGTCGGCGCGCAGGACTGCGCCGCGCGCGACTTCGGCCCGCTCACGGGCGAGGTGTCGCCGGCCGTGCTGCGGGAGGCCGGGTGCAGGATCGTCGAGGTCGGGCACGCCGAGCGGCGGCGGCTGTTCGGGGAGACGGACGCCGACGTGCGCGACAAGGCCGCCGCCGTACTCCGGAACGGCATGGTGCCGCTGGTCTGTGTCGGCGAGGCGAGCCGGGAGGGTGGCGTGGAGGGCGCTGTGAGCGACGTGGTCCAGCAGGTCGGCGCCGTGCTTGAGGGGCTGGACGCTACGGCCCCCGGTGCCGAGGTAGTGGTAGCATACGAGCCCGTGTGGGCGATTGGCGCGGCCGAGCCGGCTGGGGCGGAATACGTCAGGGAAGTGGTGAGGAGGGTGAGGGAAAGCCCAGTTTTGCAGGCGGATAGCTGGAAGGGGAGGGTGAGGATCGTTTATGGGGGTGCGGCGGGGCCGGGGCTTTGGGGAAGGTTGAATGGGGAGGTGGATGGATTGTTCATCGGTAGGTTTGGGCATCAGCCGGAGCAGTTTGTGGGGATGCTTTATGAGGTGGCAGGGATGGAGAGGCAAAGCTAAGTCTTGAGCGGCTTAGGAGCCTCAGGTTTGAAGTTGGTATATCATGAAAGGCAGAGGTTGGTGGCTGGAGAGGAGATAGGTCTCAACGGTAGCCCATCTAATAGCAGCTTTTTTTCATGCCCTACATTATCCTTGCATCTCCAACTAGTGAAACCATTTTACAAACATTTTGCCTCATCCCTTCGGTAGCGATGCTAATGGATCCACCACCCATCAACAGCCGGTCCACCTTCAGAACACAAGAACAATGAAGCCATGGGAATCGACAGCTCTAGGCGCTGTTGCCCTTAACCCTCTTCCTCGGCCGGAGCTCACCGGCATACATGCTGAAAAACTCGTCTGGCTCAGTGGGATGCTCGCCTGTGACGTCGTGGAACGCCGTGGTGGCAATGTAATTTGTCTTGCCCTCGCGCACAAGGCTGTAGTATTCAAGGATGAACTCCTTTTCCGAGTCGTCGATGTCTGTCTGAGATTTGAGGACCCTCTTGGCCTCACGCCTGAAAAAACGAGGTAGTGAGTATGGCCGCATGAAAGCGCCAAGAACACTGGGTTTTACTCACTCAGAGATGTTCTCAAACTCCATGTCCTGGCCCAGGGCCTTGCTGGCTGCTTCAGCCAGCTCCTTCCCAGCGCAGAGCATGGGCCCGGTAACGACCATCATCTGGCCGCGGTGCTTGTCGTCGAAGCCGTGGGGCCCCTTGCCGGAGAGGACGTGGGCTGCAACGTGGGCGACGTCCTA
Source organism: Madurella mycetomatis (assembly GCA_022530565.1). Taxonomy (NCBI): domain Eukaryota; kingdom Fungi; phylum Ascomycota; class Sordariomycetes; order Sordariales; genus Madurella; species Madurella mycetomatis. The sequence goes on along the minus strand of JAJTVB010000003.1, from coordinate 2,669,244 downwards.
GCAGAGGTGAGAATCTGGGAAACGTAGGATGTGTTGCGGTGACTATGACTTACACCAAGCGCCACTGGCGCAAATTTGTGGTTCTCACCAATTGGAAGGGGCAGGATCCCCTCGCTCTGGGCCTGATGAGAATACAGTAACAGATTCTCGGCATAGAAGCCAGCGCTGTTGGCAATATCAGCCTGCTGCTACGCGGATGCTCCAATTCCCGTAATTCTATCAACAAAGCTCACCGAATCACGCAAGGCGAGTGCCCCAACGGGGTGCTCGGATCACCCTTGGCACTCAAGACGACACTCTCCAGATCAATAAACTCGCGCAGCCTCGGCTGCTTGTCCCTCTCAGCGTAGTCACATCCCGCCGAGCTAATCAGCAGCACGTTCGACACGCCCGCTTTCTTGGCGGCATTGGCTAGCTCGATGGTGATGTCAAACTTGTCTTTGCGCGCCGGAGGCACGAGGCAGACGGTGTCGCACTCGGTCTTCTTGAGCGTCGCGACCATCTCGCGCTCGCGGCCGGGTTTGTGCGGAACGATGACAGCGCCGAGGGACTGCAGTTCCTTCGCCTTAGCCGACGCTGGGTCGAGGGCGAGGCCCGTCAGACTGTCAATCTTTTTCTTGAAATTATCGTTCTTGAGCAGCAACTCGGCGATGAGGAAACCTGTTTGGCCGTCAACGGCCGTGATGCAGACGTTGCGTGCCATTTCGTTGCTACGATGGTGATGGTGACGTGTGATGTTTTCTCGTGATCCTGTGGGTTCGACGGTGCGGACGGAAAATGACATTCAGGGCAGAATTTAAGAAAAACATGCAGCAAATTTGCCAGCAGGTGTTCTGAAATGACCCAACGGACCGTATGCTTAATTACTAGCAGAGAAAGGTCTATGAAGTCATGATGTTGTGAGCAGAAGCAATCTTTCCAATTCCATCCACTACGTCATGCGCGCAAGGGCCGCCAGGAACTCATGCGTTTGATCCCGGGACCCGGAGGTTCTTTTCCCTGGTTTTCGTTCCCAAGTTTTCCACTTTTGGCATCGTCATTCCTCAGTAATAATGTCAGAGGCGCATTGTCTCCGCCGCATCGGGGCGAAGACATTATGAGTACGGATGGCGTTGATACCAATCGATACACAGTCAGCCGGCTCGGGTGTTTCAGCCTCGTCCCAAGTCTGGGTTCTCAGGCCAAGAGCAGGGTATAGTACATAGTATACCGCTGTCCCTGAAGCTGCTGAGAGACTTGACCAACATCGAGCGTCGTGATACATCGCCCTAACGCCAGCGTCCAGAATTTTATTGTCGTATGGTCTGCAGCCGAAGCAACCCGCGCCGCCCACCGGTCTCTGGCTTGCTGTTGTTATACATTGCCTAGCCGCTATACATGCAATTATCACTAGGTTATCTATGTAATGAATTGTCGCACAGCAGGGAGCAAAAAGGAGGCTCAGATTAATTAGAGCATAGGTAGGGAGGAAGAAAGAATTGTGTGCCTTGCATTGATCCCAGGAACTGGGCGAAAATGATCGATATATAATTATACAGAGGAGATTCCTGCGGCTAACAGCGCTCTAACTCTTGGCAGCGCTAAGCCTTTTCTGAACGCAATGTGAATTGTCTCCATTCGGACAGAACGGCCGCTACCATTTGTGCTATGTTTGGACATAGCCATTACACACTACACATGTAATACAATCCGTTGCCATGTGGTTATTCATTTATAGGGTACTTTACAACCATATAGTAGGGAGATCACGGCGTTTCGAGTCCCTGGATGGGCTGGTGGTCTGCAGCGAAAACTCGAGCCTCGAAAGTCAGTAACGACAACGGCCTTGAGTCAACACTCTAAACCGGATGCACAGGGAATCGCACTGGGTCCCTTGATGATTGCTTGCGGTAAGTAATTCTTGTGCAGTATCAGGTGGTTCTCACGAAAGAGTCATCGTTGACGCGGGATATTCTGTCCAAACGCCACGTCCGTGAGCGCTTGCAAGTTCCGTTGCTGAAGGGCAGGACGGCAACCTTACCAGACCCATCTAAGCACTGGCACAACTCCCATAATTCGTGAGTAACGTTTTACAGGTGGCATCGAATTCTCCGGTCGTGTATATAACGTGCGACAAGAGTCGATGACTGACTGCTGGGTTCGTTGAGTCACGGCATCTAACGTGCTTTCTCAATTGGGCATAAGCTGCATCGACTCACGCCCTCTTGTATTATCTGAGAAGGCCGCACCGGCAGTACGATGTATGATAGAAGATGCGAGAGCGATGTATGGCACAAAGGACGGTTGTGCGCCTCCGAGTGTAGAGTTGAGAGATCACGCCTCGGATATTACGACCACAGAAATATAGCCCCTTGAGCGTCGCGATAGAACTCTCCTTCGCTGTCTCACTGACCTTTACTATGCTTTCCGCCGACGCCGAAGCGAGCCGCACTGCCTCATGTGACGTAAGAGGGTCGCGATACCACCGCCCCGTTGCCGGCTCCCGAGGCGCGCATCGTCGTATCAAGTGATGCTGAGGCCTTCTCCGACGGCTGGCAGTGATTCGCGATAGTACTCGGAGACACCGAGCTGCCGCATGCGCGTGCAGTGGCGGTATTCGGCGGTGGTGTCGTCGGAGCGGGACGCCGGCTCGAACCGCGCGAGGTTGAGGAAGCCGAGGTCAACGCTGTTGCAGTACGGCAGCACGAGTAAGCCCCCAACGGGCAGCCGTACACTATGGTAGAGCGGGCGACTAGGACGACGCGCCGTCTTAGCTCGGCTGAGTCAATGCACCACGGGCGAAATCGCAGCAGATATCGTCTTCGGGTGACTAGTCCCGGCTCGGGATTAGGAGAGAGAATAGCCAGAAGAAACGCATAATGACGAGGGGAGTTGGAACTCTGTGGACGGGTGTGAAGAATTGGGTTAGTGACTCTTTACGCCGTAGCACGAAATGGCGAGGAACAATAGCAGGTCGGCGCAATGCGGAAATGGCTGATGCGATAATATCTATTCCGCTACTCCTGAAACAAAATAACTTAACATGTAGACTTTTCTTAATGTTGGCATTAGGAAATGGCGACACCAAGCCAGGCGCCAGGACAAAACAACGCTTAATTACCACTAGGCGCTGGGATCTGCCTTGCGGAGTCCTTTTACTAAGACTGCAAAGGTCCTTTAAGCCTCTCTAGCCTGGCTTCTAGGCGATGGTGATGCTTAAGGACCTTATGATATCTAAGTAGCACAACGGCCCCGTCGAATTTTGAATTGCTAGCGCCAGTACAAATGTCAAGCGAGGAGTAATATTATGATGAATTTCTTTGATCCTTCACCTCTAGCTAGGTAGGTTGTGGAGTGCTTAAGCACCTTGCTTCCGCCCTTGTTTCGCAAATTCCGGAGTTCCCGCTAGAGCCGTGGCCTTATCAGACCACAAGAAGCCACACAAGCTTGAGAGAGTGAAATAAGAGCAATGATTTTATTAGGACACATGTCGGGAGCTGCTACGAAATGTGAGCAGAGCCGATCGAATGCTAGATGAAGTAGGCTCCGCTTGATACGTCGATGCCCGGTTGTGCCTCCTACACCGCGCCTCCTTGATATTTTGCGCGTGAATATGATACTACAAATACTTCTTCCGTACTTCAATATTAGTGCGTTTTCGTGTTAATGGAACAGGTGGAGAGGATTACCTTGCGAGTTGCTCCCTAGACGGTACCGACGTACTGGCTCACCTGGTAAGCCGTCGTATTCCCCTGATCCCTGGTCCACTTTGACACCATCATATGCAAATCATTCTCGGCACTGGTTGACCGCGGATGGATAAACCCTCCATACAAGTTCTGCCCGGTTGCTTCCACGATCTGAACCACTTCCTCAGACCTGTACAGGGTCACAACGTCAGTGACGCCCGCTCCTTTTTAGCGTCCCGGGGGCTGATCTGGCAGCAAGTGCTCCGTCTTGGCAAGCACTTATTTATTGTTTGACTACTGAAGCAAGTGGAAAGGATGGGGAGCTGTTGCTTGAGATTGACGTACCATTCCTGATCGGGAGCCCGTGCCGTGCGCGACACGATGGCGCGGGAGTCAAGATTCAAGTAGACCATTACCCATGTCCCATCTTCTAGCAGCCTTACCGACGGCTCGCCGAACCTTCCTTCCAATATTGGAGTCGGTTCGCGACCCCAGGCCCAGTTGGTGCCGTCCCAGCCCCAACCTTCATATGCGTCTTGTTCCAGCATCGAGTCCCACGGAACGCGCTGCAGCATCATCGGGCCATGTTGGCGCCCGGAGCGTACCGAAAAGACGTACACATAATCCCCGTCTCGCTGCATTGTCCACATCTGGAACGGACTCGAGTTGTCCTGGTCATTGTACCACTTGGGGCCGATGCGCCTGAATCGGTTCCCGTCCTCTGAGACAGCAAGAGCCGCGTAATTGGTCCGCCAAGGCTGGGTCCAGTTCATGATACTCATGTACGAGAGGACATGCTGGCCGGTCTCGGGGAAGCTGACGGCGTCGTTAGGGATTGTGCTGTACTCCCAGGTTCCTGCCCCATCGTCGCCCCTGTGGCCGTTGTGCATAACCTCTGGTGCTGGGCCGTCTCCGGGGACTCCAGCAGCGCTGTCAAAGACGATACCCTCCGGCGCTCCCGGATGGCTAGCGGATCGGAGCAAGACGGGAGACCGCCAGGCGTTTTCGTGTTCGGGCCGTGTGGTACCGAACGTGTCGCCGAAGAGATAGCCAACAGCGCCATTCTCAAGCATGTATGGGATCCCTAGATCGGTTCCGGCGACATTCCATCTGACGTCGGTGTCAAGATTTTCGCCAGTGAGGTTCTTTATCCGTACGGCATCGCCGCATGCGGATCCGAGTAAGGTTGTAGATACAAGGAGGGAAGCAATCGGGGAATACATTGTGATGCTGGATGATGGGAAGAATTATTAATTACTAGTTGTACAAGAAGAGTCAGCAAAACTGTCCAGGGGTCCGTATACTACGCCAGTTAGTCGGTCCTGACGCACAGCGAGTATAAGTAGTAGTAGCGCCGATGTGATAATTAGCCCGCGCTAGTGATAAGCGGGACAAGTGTTGCTTGTATATAAGCTCCTGCACCGTAAGTGTCATGCAGGTTTCAATTATTCGTTGGGCAACGCTTGGAACCCTGCCCGAGTCTGCCCTGCCGGCTCCGATAATCCTTTCCTAATTATGTGAGAAGGGCCACATTCATTAGCCGTGACCCTCCAAATGACGCAGTCACGTACGTAATGAGCCAGAAAATCGACAACGGCTCTCTAATCATCAACGATCATAAAGCATCATTAGCCTCCCGCTATGCAAGTCAGGATCATTGGGCGTAGCGTGACGTAGCCTGTCGTGTAATATAGATAGGTAATTAGAAGGAGGGCAGCGGGTTATGATGGACAAAGGGGGTTCTTAGGGGGAGGATCTGAATTAGTACCTAGGTATAAGCAGTACGCATATACAACCTATAGTGGAGTAGATTGCTAAGGACTATAATAATTGTTGCATTGGACTCTATCCCTAAATCGCCGAACCCACAACTGAGACACCCCCGTATCCACGAGTCCAAAAAACAACACCAACCCACCACCTCCTATTTGTGGGGACTAATATAAAGGAAGTGACTGAACTACTACTATTACTGCCGTTTCTAACCTGATCTCTTTATCTATACTGTCTTTAGCTATATAGGGCTGGATGACATAAGAGGTCGAAATGTACGCCTACACACGCATGCAATCACACACCATCAATTGAGCCTACTTTGCAAAACCACTTAATTAGTTGCTGAGAGCTTAACTCTGACTTCGACTTCCATTGTTCTATCTATTACCACTACACTTGCAGGTCAAGTCTTGTTTTTGCAATTACCTCCCGCACTTACAGGTTAAGTGGTTCCCCCAACCTTTCGCATTTCCACCTTGCCTTGCGCGAGGCAATGAGAGGACATTCACCTTCTGACAATATAGCTCCAAATATAAAAAACGGTTGGCAACGCCTACATCACTAGAAAGCCCCTTATACAAAGCAGTCAATTGTGTACTTAACTAGCGAATTGCTAGTTAGTTAGTGGGTATGCTGCGCTGTAAATCACACTTGTAGGGCTTTGCTGCTAAACTCAAGAGTTCTGTAGCTAAGCTCCGAGCTTAGCTGTTCATCACGTAAGCTCTATAGAACTGTTATATTTAAGCCAGTCCTTCAGTTCTTACGGTAGTAGACAGACTCTACAGACTTTAATGCACTCCCCACGATCTCTGCCGAGCTCCTGCGCGCGTCCCAGGGCTCCAACAGAGCCAATCAGCTCGCGTGTAGTACGAGCACCTTAGCCTTACCGAGGCGGCATTCAAGACGGATCTGGTGTCGCTGAAGTCGACGATATTGTACTTGACGTCACCGACTTGGTAGAGCAGCCAGGCACCATGGGGTCATCCCGCCAGGAGCAGTACGATATCCACACCTGCAACGCGCCGAGGACCGTCGCCATGAGGCCGAACAGAGAGGCAAAAAGCAGCCCCAGCACCACCCACCAGGTGGCCCAGCGCGCACTCTTGCGCTTGTCGGACCAGCGCTCAATACGCGTGACGGGCGTCGGGTTCTCGATCTCCTTCCAGAGGACGTCCAGTCGCTCCCCCCAGCGAGGGAATTTCTTGTACAGGTCGGCAATGTTTCCGGGATTCCGCGCGTCCTGTGGGCCCTCATGCCCCTGCGAGAAGACGGAGAAGCTCTCGGCGAAGGCAGGATCGTGCTTCGCGGCGTTCCTGAGGATGACCTGCGACGCTCCGTCTGTGCTGGGGAACAGCAGGTTGTAGGTGCTGAGCGTCTCGATCAGCAGGTCCGGCGGGAGGCAACCCCTGGGTCCAGTCAGCGGCAGGTGTAGGTTGAGGGAATCAAATGGCGACGGCACTTACAGGGCCAGTGCGTCGGCCGTATTGTGATCCAGCTCAGGCTTGCTCGCGAGCAGTGCCCTGAGGCACATCTTGAGGTAGCAGGGGTAGCGGAAGACGTAGATGGTCTTCCAGTCGGCACCCACGAGCAGCTCCAAGTGGTCCGTCAGCCGGTCAGTCCACTCGATGCGGATGCGGGCGTCGGTTGTCAGGGCGTGCGCGGTGATGCGGGTGACGGTGATAGAGGTGCTGCGGCGGTCATCGATGGGTCCCGCCCAGCGCGGGTACACGCGGTTGATGAAGGCGACCAAGGTCTCGTCGGTTTGCCACACGGGGTTGAAAACGTCGCCGCCGAAGGTGCCTGGCGTCTTACAGGCCGTCACCAGCATGGTACGCACGCCGAGATCAAGGGCGGCAGCTGCACCTTGGGGGGCGTGGATTGCCATCTTTGGCTTGGTGGCGTTAGCTTTGAGCAGCTCGAAGACCTCTAGGGCGTCTTTGTGGGTGCGGATAGGCGGGCAGCTGAAGATGATGGACGACTTCAGCTCCTGGCGGTAGTACTCAAAATAAGGCGCCATTGAATCAAGGCTCGCGGTGCCCCTTGCACCGAAAATATTCAGGATGGCCTGTTTGGTGTCGTCATCGAGATCACGGGCGAAGTAAGTGACAAGATCCATCCTTAGGTGTCTAAGCTAGCGGCTTTACAGATAAGCCGAGCAGGTTCTTGAATATTTGTTTCACGACGAGGGGCACTTCGCCGGAGACGGAGTCCGAACCGGCAAAGAAGGAGGTGAGGTGGCTGCCGCGTCAGTGTCATCGACAAGCCCATGCTTTCAGCAATTCAGCCCAGGCCGCCTCACCCAATCGTTGTCGCGCCGTCCACGCCACTTGGATGTCCCCAAACGAGACCGAGAAATCGTTAGTGTGGCCGGATTGCAGCTGAGTGGATTGCGGCTGAGTGCCAGTTCCTGCGTCATAGCCATTCATCAACCTATAGCGCCCCCCTGCGATTCCCACCAACAATTCTCCCCTTTGATGCTTCAAGTCATCAAGCGCACGACGTGCCGGCCCATACATTCTTCCACCCAACATGACATGACGAGAGACGAGAGACAACGTGACAATGGCGACGGCCATCGAGGTGCAGATAGCGACGGCCACAGTTCCCGACGCAAATGGCGCAACCATCCTGAGTGGCGCGCCGAAAAGCGAGGCGCTCTCGAGCTGGTGGCGCGAGATCCGCCAGCTGCGCCGTCTGCTTCCCGCTCCTCGGCCGCGCCCTTCCGAGTCTACCGTTGATCCGAGGGACACCGATTTGGGTGTGCCCAGCTTGGTGTCAGCGTCGGCCACCGTGTCTGCCACAACTTCGGAAGAGTTGCGGCGGGTGGCGCCGCCCGTGCAAAATCCCGCACAGGCGCTTCAGGCCTCCGCGACCGGCACTGGCGTTATCGACGTCGAGGTGCGCCTCACCATCCAGGAAAGGCTGCAAACATTGGTGCTTGCTTCTGCACTCGGCCTCAAGGCGGACCGTATGGCGGATTTCACCAAGCAAGAGGAGGAAGCGCTGCGCCAGTTCCAAGCTGCTTATGATGAGAACCGCACCATTTGGTTCCGCGGCAAGCGCATGCCGTCCGTCATCTTTGACCTCGTTGCGCTGGGGAGCGATGGCACAGATCCCGCCTCGAGAGGGAGATCCGAGACCAGCATATGCGTCCGAGGACTGCACTCCGAAGATGACATCAAAAAATTCCACACCGTCATGTCCCGGAGCGCCATTAGGCGCCTTTACTCGGGGCTGCGGCTCTCGTACGACAAGACTTTAATACAGAGACCGGCAAGAGAAGTGAACGAGGAATACAAGCACCTCGCGAGATCGCCGGGGGAGACGCTGTGCGGCACACGGCTAGTGACGTGGCGGCCAGGGCACAGCGAATGGAGTTCGACGATTGGGGGCATCATCCAAGTAGACGGCGAGCTGTACGCCATGACCTCCTCACACATGCCAGACAACGACGAAGTGGCGCCAGAGGCCGCCTCTCTCGTCGACATGTCTAGTCCTTCCACGCTTGTTGACGATGACTACGATGACGATGTTGAGCCCGCCCTGATTCTCGATCCACCGCGTCCGTCAAAATCTGTTAGCGGAGGGGAAAACGACGCAGAAATGGGGGTTCCTGTGGATACCCCGAGCTATTTCTGGCCGGCTTTGACCGTACGCGGGCCGACATTGGAGCACGGAGACGACTGGCGATTGATTCGGCTTTCGACAAAGCACTGTTTACCAAATTCTGTGCTACAAGTGCGAGAGCACGCAAGTGCCGCAAGAAGGACGTACCTCACAGAATATCTAGACGAGAAGCCCTCGCGGAGCAAAGTCTCGATATTCGCCGGCTTCAGCGGGCTCTGCCGAGGAACCCTGCTCTCCAGTCCTGCTTTCCTCTCCATCCGTGGCGCCGCGCCGACGGAGGTCTGGACCACCGTGCTGGACAATGGCATCACTCTGCAGAAAGGCGACTCTGGCTCCTGGGCCATCGACGACCGTGGGCGTTGGATAGGCACGGTGACGGCCCTATCTGGGCAGGATGCCTATCTAATTCCTGCCTATGCGCAGCTGCAGCAGATACAGTGCCACTTCAAGCTCCCCGTCACGCTGCCATCGCCACTGCGGTGCTACCTCACGTTGGCCGCTGATAAGTCATGTCCTGACGCCGACGCTGATTCATTCGCAACCAAGGCGCTGACACCTGACGTCTTGATCGCCTCGGCGTCGGACATGGGCCGCATGGCTCTAACGCTGGCGATGGTGTCGCCTGAGAAGAGCCTGAAAGCCCTTCTACGCTCGATGGGTACTGAACTCAGCGTCGCACTCAAGCAACCAGTGGGATCAGATTTAGGCAAAGTCCTGGAGCCCTCCAGTTTGTTGGCCTTGATTCACCTAGGAAAAATATATGACTCGATAGTAGCTAATGGCCGTACGGGGTCGCGTGCCGAAATTCAAAAGGTATTTGAAAGCCGGAAACCTGCAGACGATGGGTATTTCATCAGCCCAGAGCCCCATGGCACGTCACCGGACGCGGGGACAAAACCTGGCCTCCCACCGGAACCAATTAAAGAAAAACCTTCAGAGATGCCAAACCTGACCACAATCCATCAACACGACAACGAAGGTAAGTTTCCTCTACGTTATTAATTAATTGCCTGCTCTCCCCCTCTACCGTCCATACGTATCTAGAAGAATCAACGCGGTTCTAACTATAGTGCTAGCATCAGAGAAACATGGCATAAGCCATAGGAGGGCATTTGTCTACCTCATTGTGGAGAGCATCGTGTTGAGCAGCGTGAGTGCTCTTGCAGGAATGGCTGCCCTAGCCGCCCTCGTGAAAGTGCAGCCAAGTCTGCGGCCAAGCCTGCAGCGGGGCCTGTTTGCGGCCACCTCCCCTCCCGTTGCGGCATTGGGATCGATCACTGGCCTCTGCCTAGCAGCACCCTTGGTCCTGGAAAATGCTCTGTATCGATTCATGCGATCGCTAGCTAGGCATTCCAGCTGGCTCCTTGTATTCTCCTTTTTGCTCTACATCTTGGCACTTATCGCTATGATTTTTGCTCGGGCTACGGTTGCCGTGGTCGTCGTATCTACCGTGCTATCGATCGATATATCTAGTTCGTGATGCTCATAGTTCCTCGTTTCATCCCCAAGGTATGCTGCGCTGACACTGTCCACAGACAACACCGGCTTGTTCGCTGCCGCCCTCGCCGCCTCCGCGCCGCTTTTGATCGACACTATCCTGAATAGTATGCCATATGTGGCCTGCTTTAATGACTGGAGGAGAGAGGAGGGGGACCGGGACACTTCGTGGCATTTGAGCCCCTTCCTTGATATCATCTCCTTCTACCCCGCGTGCGTGGGATGGGACGCGCTGGCGGGGTATACGTTCGCGCGCGTCGCGGGGAATTACGGTTAGTACTGGTGTCACTCACGTGGGACCTTCCATCTCCCTTCCTCTTTCTAACTCCGCAGGCACAGAAGAAAAGCTGACAGGTTGATTAGATGTTGGCTTCGTTGACGGCGGAGCGGCAGCTGCCGCGGGAGCAGTCTTCGGCACAGTGATTTATCTCTGGCCGCCCCTCGCCCTCGCCGCCGTGATTTTACTTCGCCCGTGCTTCCCCATTGCAAAAGAGCAGGAGAGTATGGAGAGCAGGTGGGAGAGGAGATGGCTGACTTTACTCTGGGATCTGCGAAAGAAAAACACGTCTGGGAAGGCCAAGGGGAAAGAGCCGGAGGCGTCGGCTCCATTACCTGTCCCGGTTTTGGCACCGCCTCCCATGTTCCAACACAACCTCGCGGTTCCCTCGCGCTCCCCACTTCCACCTAGAGAACCCATTGGTAATACCGGCGTGTATGAGCTGCCGGTTTGAACCATATTTCGTCTTATCCCACCGTACTTGGGCGCCAGAGAGATGTTGGTACAAAGCGTAGGCTTCAGCTTCCTGTACGGCGGGATATGGTCGGGCGTGTTATAGACGGATCCGCCAATACTGGCGGGAAAATAATTTAAAGGGACACCTCGAGGCTTGAGGAAAACTGGAGAGCTGGAGACTCTGTACGTACAAGTACGCACATATTTGATCATGAGACTTGTGCAGCAGTTAGGGCAGTCGACAGAGGCCGGATGGGTCCATTCTCCACGCCGTCCAATAGGATGTTGAGATTCGGTGCCGTATCGCAAGCCTTCTCGAAACTTACATACCACTACAGATATCTGGTCCTCCGAGCTAGGGACGCGAAATATAGATCGAAAGCGTCTTCCATTCTCGCTGAAGAGCTATACGCTCCTCTCTGGTGACTGAACCTACAGAAGAACCGATGCCTGCGCACTCTGTCTGAGGGATTGAAATTCCGGGCACGGCAGTTCCGAGGTGGACAAAGCAGAGCCCTACTGGTTTACAGGTGAGAACACTAGGGAAAGTACTCGGTTGGGAGACTTACGAGCCCTTGTCCGCCAACCTTTCGGCGAAGCTTCGGGATCCAGCTATGGGATGCGGGGCCGTCGACTCTGCGTTATCCAGCGGCTTCAATGGAAGTTGCGGAACATCAATTGCTGGTGGGGCTGGGGATCTCTACTCCCGGCTTCGGGCGCTGAATCTGTCAGCTGTGGAATTCTTCATAGCAGCGGGCGAGAGCCGTGAAGACCACCGCGAAAATATCCATGAACCAAGTACGCTGGATAAGGAATATTGCCATGGGACTGGATCAGAACTGAACCGAGTGTTCCCTCTGCCCGCTTCTTTCCTTTGCAATCATGATAGCTTTTGATGACCTGATCCCTTTATCTAGAATATCTCTTTATATATGGCTGAATGCCATGAAAGGTTAAAGTGTTCGCAACGTCCACAGACTGATTCTTAAGGTAAATGCTAGATGACCCACACTCTAGAGCGGTCGTGCCACAATGACCACCAGACCAGCCCGTTTCCTTTTATGATAGGACCGCAAAGTCTGTATATCTACCGTTACAAGTCATTTCCACATAAATTCGAACTCATTGTAAACCGTCCCAAGAGAACTGGTGAAAATAGGTACGGAAGAGATGTCTCACCATCCTAATTTCCCAGCGGATATTACATAACTCCTTCATGTCCTCGTTGAGTCTCTTCGGTGACTGTTACCTTGGTGGCCTCATCGGTATCGTAAAGGCTCGTGAACGGGATTTCTCACAGTTTTGCCCGTCGAGATATCGTCATTCAAATCTGAGCCAGTAATTAATCACCCCATAATTCGGCTTGGCGCGTCAAGCTTGCCAGGGCCGCCATACAGTTTTGAGAGACCAGTTCATCTGATTCCCAGCCCACCAGGCCTGGTAACGTTCATCCCAATATTCGTCTGCTGGATCGTGCTTGCGAGGGCACCACTTCTCACCGTGCTTAACACTGCAGCTAACGCGGGTAACTTTTGCTTGGACATCTACCATAAAAGTCGAGAAACGCTCGAGGCAGGCAGCACGGGTCACTCCGCACGGCAAATTGCTGTCCAACTATACCATTGTGTGAGTCAGATGCGGGCTTATCTTTGGAGAGTTGCACTTAATGGCCTGAACCTCGAGACTGTAGAACCTTGATGTTGCGTCCGAGGTGCTTTCCCAATGCAGCGAAGAAGGAGCTGCATTTACCGAATCCTCCGGTCATGATCACATACTGAAATGGAAACTGTATGTCAGCGGTATGATGGAGTAACTTAAAACATATTTATCCGTGCCTCTGGGCCCTTCATCTTCTTCCCCCTGACTGCCACGACCCGCCCGTCTACCATTGCGCAGGTCTTGTTGATGGTGGAGCCAAACGTGCCGCTCACGCCCGCCGAAGTTAAGATTATCTTTCAGAACTTCCGTTTAGCACATCAATGAACGCCTCGTTGACGAGCACGGCACCACAAGTGCCATCTACATTAGAGTCATCTCTACCTCTTTAGAGACGAGTTTCGCATGCTCATGTATTACACGCCTTGACCTCGGACGCATTCGTTAACCGCCATTGGCGCGATACTCACAACCTAGTATCTGATGAGGTCGACTGTGCTGTCGCTTGCCCGAATACAAGTCAATTATCGTCCTGCCAGTTCAAGTCGAACAAACCAGCCTTGATGTCTTTTGCGGCCATCCATGTCCAAGAGCGTTGCCAACGCGGCAACCTCAGGTTCCCAGATGAGGGTAATTAAGCGCTAGTGTCGCCAGCAATTCTCTCCGCCAGCATGCCAGCTTGGCTGACCGTCTCTCTCATTCTGCCTTGGACATATGAGGGGATGGCGGGAAGAGTCATGACAATGTGGAACTTTGAATATTTGGCCAAATTGCGGCTGACAGTCGTGGTGGTGCGCTGTGTGCAGTGGTTCCACAAGTTACGCAAGAAAAGAGCAATGACTTCGATCGGACTCATGTTGTGCTTCTCCAAGGAAGCTTGAGCTTCCTTGGTTTTGGTGGATACTCGGACGTCATCAAGCAGGTCTTCCCCGTCGATAAGCAACAGTTGGAACCATCTTGCTTGCTCTACACTGTGGGGGACGGAGTACCCCTAGCCGACTTCACTCTTCGAGTTGAACGAAATGGTAGTGGGTTTTTTTTTTTTTTTTCCTTCGTTAGAGCTCGATCCCAGCTCGTAATGACTTCCAAGTCGCTCCACTCCGTTCGACTAGGTGAAAGAGATTCCCGAATTGGTGGTACCAAAGTCGATACCCACAATCATCATGTTGGCTCGTCCATGGAAGCCATCTTTGCAATCTTCAAATGGTTACGGGTTATCTGAAAGCGGTATGAGAAAAAGAGATCAGATTGAAAGCAGTGCCTTTTTTCTGGTAAGTTTGGCAGATTCCCGTGGATGAGGAAAAGGGTGGTAGTCGCTAAGGTACTTAGAATGCAGCGCTGCGAGTGCGAGATATAAAAACAGAAGTTCTTGGGAAATTTTGAAACCGCAACTGCAGCGGAAGGAAGCAAGATATCTTTCGAGCGAGAAAGAAGCGAACCAGAGCAGAGAAAACGACTCGAAGTTGGGAAACTAACTTGAACTCAACCTTCCTCCGGCACCTGGCTGCTTGAAACCTCACGGAGTTTGTCCAGATGCTCCCGGTCTTATTATGGCAGTGGACAGGGTGCGACTAGAAGTGATTACCTTAAGTAAAAAATTGACGAAAAAACATGAATATTTAGATGTTCTGGACTCGTAGCAGTCCAAACATCTCTCGCTCTACTTGCACGTATTAGATACTGTACATTCAGGTACCTTACCTTAGCGTTTCAAAACACATACCACAAGGATGCAGACATACCCAGCAAATTCCAACCCTCAAGACATGCAACTTTCACGACGTGTTCCAACTCGTGTTAGGGACCATTGCTTTACCCGGATCTGCTTGGGCATGCGGCCATCGACCGTATAAGATCCTTATGGCAACTGCCCTGCCTTCCACGCTGCAGATGCAGCGTCAACAATCGCGCCGTTAAACACAATGGACGTCGTGAATGCTCCCGCAAAGGCCCCAAGGGCATCTGCAGATTCCATTACACCTAGCAACAACTAGCAAACTGATTACCTAGGATACCTATCTTATGCTATTCACATACTTAGTAGTCGGAAGCATAACGCAAACTTGCGGACAAAGGCGCCCAACACGGGAGCGCGAACGACTGACAATCATGGAAAGCCGACTAACATCACAACAGAACCACCAGGGAGTGGCTCCGACAAGCGCGGCACGGCAACAACCGAATCGCGACTGGTTCAGGTCCACAGTGCTTTGGCGTGCAGTCCCAAGAGCGGCTGTCCATTCCGAGCGACCCACCCAACTTACCTTGATCTGCCGGAGTCGCCAGCATTGCCGAAGGAGGATAGAGGCGATAGTGTGGGAGGTTAAGGCTGCGGCCAGATTGCACGATGTCCAATTACCCAACTGCCGTGTCGCTTAATTTCTGGCCTACCTTGAGCCTTGTCCATTCCGCCGCGGTGGCTAATCTCCACAGCCATGGCGTTTCATTCCGCATTGGACTGTCATTTCCTGTCTGCACACCATCAAGACCAGGTCCGTCACAACGGCTCGGAAGAACATCCGAGGATTTGCAGGGACCGGCCCTTCTGCGCGTTATTCGGCTACGCTGTTGCATCAACATGACAGCTGCCCGCAGACCCAGCCAAGGTATATACCGATTGCTTGCCCAACCGGAGTCTTCTCTGTAAACAAGGTTGCTGCCGTCGTGCGCGGTGGGGTTACCGCTGTTGCTATTGCTGGATGGCATAGGTCAGCTGTTGCCGTCCCGCCGAATGCCCGTGTGCAACACCTCCTGGGGGTCGAACCAACGAGAGTCTATGACAATATGCCCCTGAGGATACCAAGCTTTTCCAAGGGCTATATTCAATACATTGTATTGGCCAAGTACGTGTACAGATGACTTTTCCCATTTGGATAATGCGGGGAAATATCGACGGATTGACTAAGTGGTGGGATAATGTCTTGTACGGGGCTTGGACTTGGATAGGTACTCGGTTGGATCCGGCTTGGGCAGGAGATGGTTGGGTCATAGCGGAAACGGCTGAGTATTTTAAACTCAGTTGTCCAGCGCCCTTGAACTTCTTGAGTCCTTTGGCATCTTCACCTTCTTCGAAGCCTCTTGCCAAAGTCCACCGTTCAAGATGAAGTGGCTCACTCTCTCCCTCGCGCTCGCAGTGCCATCCGAGGCCTTCCTCCGCTTCGGATGTGCCACGCTCAGTGTTCAGCGTCTCGACCCCATCGTCGAGCCGGGGAAAATCCCTTCGTCCCACGTCCACCAGATCGTCGGTGGTAATGCTTTCAACGCGACCATGGACCCCAGCGTCGATGTTGGCGAAACGGCGACCTGCACTACTTGCTCGTTCAGGTTCGTAAGCCCCTTTCTGCTCTGGACCTTTTTGCAGACGGAGTAAACTAACAACATCGTGTAGCGAGGACTTCAGCAACTACTGGACGGCCGTCTTATACTTCAAGGCCCGCAACGGGTCGTACAAGCGGGTACCGCAGTACCCCAATGCGCTCTTGGGTGACCTGACGGGCGGAATGACCGTCTACTACATGCAGCATGACTTTAGCAGCAACGGCCGCCAAAAGATCACCTCTTTCAAGCCGGTCAGTTTCCTCCTCCACAGCCGACCATAACGTAAAAGCACGTGGACTAATCCGCCTTACTCACCCCCCAGGGCTTCCGCATGACGGTCGGCAACCCCTCATCCAGCTCGTCTGCCTCCCCGGGTTTGCGCTACACCTGCCTCCAGGACATCATGACGCGCTTCCCGGAGACGGCCGAGCTCCCCAAGCAGCCCTGCCCGGCGGGCATCATGGCCATCCACCACTTCCCGGCCTGCTGGGACGGCAAGAACCTCGACAGCCCCAACCACCAAGACCACATGTACTACACGGGACGGGGCGGCTTCGTCGCGCACGGCGCTTGCCCGTCGTCGCACCCGGTGCGCATGCCGCACGTGGCGCTCGAGACCATGTGGGACACGCGCCCCTTCAACGACCGGAGCCTGTGGCCCGAGGACGGCTCGCAGCCGTTCGTGTGGAGCTACCAGGACAGCACCGGGTACGGGACGCACGCCGACTACCTGTTCGGCTGGCAGGGCGACTCGCTGCAGCGCGCCATGGACTCGGCGCCCCTGCTGAGCAACGGGCTCAAGACGCAGAGCGTGGCGCAGTCGAATCGGTGCTCGGTCCAGAGCAGCGTGCGCGAGGACATTGACGGATGTAAGTTCAAGTTGTCATGTTTTGTGTTCGCGTTGCAGGACATGGAGCTAATGCGTTCTCTCTCCTTTTCCCTTCTCCTCGCAGGGCTCGATAAGCTTCCCGGTAGCCAGTGAGTCGCCGAGCGGCACAGTTCCAGCCCAAAGTGCCCTACATATTGAAAAGCTGGGATCTGGAGGATTGGGATTGTCGGAAATTGAGTGAGACTGTAATCTGAGAATTTGTGAGAATGCTGGTGCCTAAAGAATCAGTCAGTCGTTTCAGTGACCTGTAGCTCAGCAATCGCGGTACTATATATGTAGTGCCACCATAACCATTGCAAAACCATCCGAGGTGAATTGGAAAGTTAAGCTTTGTGACCTCGTTGGTATACGCAGTAGCTGCCGGCCGACGGCAGGACGCGCTACCAACCAGAATACAGTACGAGCGCTTAGAGGCTGTACTGTATGTACTCCGGAAGCCGCTAAGTTCCATGTTTGGTCAAGCGGGTGAAGCGCCGTGGCTTAGTAAGGCAGGACACCGTGTGCCAAGATACTCAGCGCTTAAGCTTTGGTACATGAGGTACCCCTGTCAGCCAAGTGGCACACATTCAGCGGTTAATCTACCGTGCTACGGCCGTTTTCGCGGCGCAGGCGCCTAGCCAAACATCGAACAAGGTGCAACAAGACAGCAGAATGAAGTCGCGGTATGCATAACCATTGCTATTTTCTCTTTGCGAATGGGATGAAAGCCCAGAGACTGCAAGAATAGTGATCTCGGTAATTTATTCCCCCTAACGGGCCGACAAAAGTCTGACATGATGCATGGGCGATGAGAGTGGCTGGGCATCAAACACGAGTGGACGGTATGCGAATCCTCGGACCCAGAACCAAAATGTAACGAGCAGTCCCTTCGATCCTTCCATGCAGCAGCGTCAGGAGCAAGGCTCTTGATTCCCCTTGAAATGACCTACGTCTCACCATCCCGGTTTTCCCCAAGTTCCCCCAGGATCGGGCATTTTCTGCGCTCGCTCTCCCTCGCCTGCTGCTGTTCGTCGGGTGTGCTCCACATCCTCCAGGCTTCCATTTGAGAACCACCCAGCCGGATATTCCGCCCCCCTCTCTTCCTCCCCCCTTCTCCCCTTCTTCCGTCGCCCCTCTCTCGATTCCGTCACCTTTTTATCGTTAATTCTTTTTTATGGTGGAGGCAAATATCCGGCATGCGTCTTCTATTAGCTGTCCTCGCTGGACTCGTCCTGCCGGTAGCGGCACAGATCGAATTCATAAATCCGCCTCCGTACAGAGAAGCCGATGCCGACCCTAGTCTAAACCCGGTATACAGGGAGCTCACATCTCTCAATGTCGCCTGGACTCTTCCCGAGAGCGGAGACCCCGTGTCCGTGAGGATAACGGCACTGAATCATAGTGAGGAGAATGCCTGGATCGTCCGTACGTACTCATGACTGGTTGGCCTGCACGCCGCCTCGCCTTGTCAAAGCCCCAAATGTCTCACTGCGGATGCGCTTGCAGGGAATTCTGTCCGCCTCTCCATGTTCATGTGGACCGTGGCCACGACAACCAACCTCTCGCTACAGAACCAGTTCTTCTTCAGCATATATGAAGGGAACAGTACTGAGGTCACCGCCTTCAGTCGCATCTTCAACATCACGCGAAGTGAGGAGACCGATGAACAGGACCCGCCGACGAGCACCGATCCTGCCGATCCGCCTGGAATCACGTCGAATGACCCCCCTGCGGTCCCTACTGAGGGATCGAGCTCTGGTTTAAGCCAAGCTGCCCAGATCGGACTGGGCGTCGGCATCCCGCTCGCCGTGATCTTAGGCGTCGTTGCAGGCTGGCTTCTTTTCGGAAGGCGGAGGAATCAGGTGGATACGTCGGGGGAGCCCATGCTCCAGAGCGGCCACGCCCATGGCGGCTATTCTCACGGCGACCACCCCAACGATGCGCCCGGGGGATGGACACCCTCGACGATGACCGCGGTCCCCAGTGCATACCCTACTTCCGCACCAGTACCGGCTATGCCTGCCCCCAACAAGCAATATCCCGCGCAGCCGGTTGAAGTCAGCGCTCAGGACACTGTGTATGAGTTGTCATCGGGGGCACAGCGATGAGGTCGACTGAGTGTTTACTAGTCGGTCAATCGAAGCATTTGCAGGAGTAACGATGTTCATGCATATACCCACGTATACATGAGAGGCAAAACCTTGGGCCGTTTTGGTTATCAAGAGGCAGGCTCTCTTTTTTTCCCGGGTCGGCATCTATCAATAGTTTGATCTTACTAGTAATTCCAGTAGTTCTAGGACAACTTCCTCACATTATTAAGCGTTTGCCATTTTGAAGGAACCCACGTCCCCGGAACCCATACAGATTGAGAATTACAGGTCTGCCTTCCTGATCTCCCGGTTTTGCACTCGCCGCGCTTGGGGGCTGAGACCCGAGTGGGCCTCCTTTCTGCTACGTTTGCAGCGAGCCAAGGCTACAGGACTGCGCCGCGAGTCCGAGACGGTCGGATAAACCGGTTGCTGTGGCTCCTGCCATGCAAAGCCCCCCATTAGTCAGTGCTTTTAGCCACCAAGCCCCTTGCAGATACGTACTTATACGGAAGTACACAGTAATTATACTACAACGATGAATCTCCGATGTCTGTCAGCCTCATTCAGCATCCCAAAGTGGTATGTTTCCCGGGTGTGGTAGTACTTCTCCTCTTGGGTCAAAAGGTCCAGCTCGGGTTTTTGGGTCTTTACACAGTAAATGTCATGGTAAGAAGATCAAAATTTCGTTACGCCACAGTAGTTTACTCCAGAGTGGAGAGGAATGGGCACGGAGCGAACTCTTGAACTTGGGTAAAATTTTGTGTCAATGCAGGATATTGCGTTGGGAAAAGATTACCACAAAGATTTGTAAGCTTGTGATGCGCTCGAGGGTGCATACAAAGATCTACTCGGGGTGTATTCAGTACTTACATCCCGGGATATGCTGCACGATATGGCTCGATAAAGTCGACTGAAGTAAGTTTTTTTTTTTTTTTTTTTTTTTTTTTTTATGCATTTCAGCTGTCTCGTTCCATAGAATCTCGAGTTTTTTCCTCAACCTCAAGAGTTCGCCACTGCTCGTAAAGACCACCCACTCATGGGCATACCTGGGCCAATAAAAAAACATTTGATCCTATTAACACTAATGATGCAAGTTGTGCTCACGCTGCAGTTGCCGCGATTGTCATGAGACCTACGTATTGCGTAGTAGAACGGTAAAGTTGGCTAGTATCGTGAACTTAGCTGCTGGACTCCTGATAAATTATAGATTAATGATGAGGCCAGAGCAACAGTATGGCGGTTAATAGGATGCTGGTCCTGTTCAATGCGATAGAGATTTGTTTCTCGTTGAAGCGTCTGATCTGAAGCCTGCCGTCTCCTGCGTGATCTTGCGAATCTCAGGGACCTAATCAGTCCTAGTGTTGGCAATTCTGATGAATGGTCAAGGTCTCGTTGCAGTTGTAGGCCAACAAGGCCATGGTTATTGCTGAGTAAATGTTTCGGCTACCCCCTGAGGACAATTAGAGAATGGTTTGCTAAACCAATGTCTAAACGCATTCAGTGTCCTGTTGTTAGGCTGATAGAAGTTCGTTAGCTGGCTTTGGGGGCCAAGATTCGCGTATACTTTGGCCCATTTCCTGTTAGCCAAACTTTATCCAGTTTCAACTACTACGGTCAGTCAATGGCCCTTCCATATCCCATTCACTCTCTTTAATCATCGTAACCGATATTGGATGATCGTGGATTCCACAGCCCGAGTCACCGGTCCCTTTTTGTCTGCTACGTCCTTTGATGACTTCCTAGCAGAGAAAAAAGGTTTCTACCATAACGTAACTACAAAGCAGCACCATGATTTTTCGGGCCATCTTAGTGCCTAGCAATGACGCCATAATGTTAAATCATGATACTCATTATTAGAGTAGCGCTTGGTATATTAATTCGTAAAGGCGGGCGACGACAGAAACCCCCAGCGCTGAGCGGGGTGTCACCCACACCTATCTACCCCAAGCCTGACGTCTAGCCATGTTACAGCTTTGATGGAAATCTGACCGACCCTACCGAACAGCCCGAGGCTCTCCCATTTCTCACGAGCAGCTTTCGGGAGATATTAACAGTATCGAACCCCTATAGCGACACTCGCTTATGGCGAGGCAGATACTTCGTAGACAATGGCAGAATTCAGGGTGTGGTGAATCCCGTGCTTTGGAAAATCTGCCTGCTGACGTTTTCTTACACAGCAATGTTGTCTTACGCCACGAGGTGTGTGCCAAGCACAATGCTTCCTTTTATGATTACTACAATCCCCTTGCCATGTGGGAATTCTGTAATATCTGGCTGCTTGAGCAGTACAGCAGCAATCTCTCTAACCTCGAAGATAAATCCAAGTGACGCTGTAGTGATCTCTCAACTAAGCAGCACCGTTGGTGGTACGGGAATGAGCAGGCTCACACGGGCTAGCTAATGGACGCGGAGAAAAGTGGCCTCGATCATCCCGTTACCATGCGTAAGTGTTCCTCAGACAAAAGCAATATCTAAAACCTAATGTTCTTGTTTGCCGCTGACTCTCCTCTCGCCGTTGGGTTGGCCTCATTTCATCGCAATAGAGTGCTATTATTAGGCACCTAATCTGGGAAATGGAGTCTCAGCCATGACGTTGCTACTCTCGACATTGTACTACCAAACTAGGCACCCGCATAACCTTACGAATGATGCCTTGGGTAGTGTGGGATCATGATGGCTCCCAGCTAGGTGCCATTTTTGAAGTTATTCAACCATTGTCAGCGCTTAGTGCAAATGTTAGAGGCCGGCAACACCCTGACAGACCCCCCCTTTTCTTAACATTAAATTAATACTCAGATAGCCAGGCAGTCATACTTTGGAGATACTAACACCATCTTGCTCCTTTCGGGCTCTGGCATAACTTATCTCAGGTTTAAGGTCAGATAATGGATCGGAGGCCACTGTGCCACGGCATTAGAATAGACAGGAAGACGAGAAACCAACAGAAATACAACAGCATACTTGAAACTGACTTCCCACTCGGTTCGCCAACAGCTATAATTGATCGCGCTCTTGCCTTGTACCATAGCGAGCGCTGATCTTGTAGTGCGCCCAGTAGCTACTTATCGTCAAGCATTGCAATCTCCCTCCCTCTCCAAACTTCCTTGACAGAGGACGACGTCAACGAGATAAATGTTTTTGTCTTCCGCCGTCATACACACGAAACGGAAACAGATTTCATTTAAAAAAAAAAAAAAAGAAGAAGTAGAAAAGAGGAAAGAAAGCGATCCAGGGAAGAAAAAAAGGGAAAAACACAAATCTAAACACAGACGCCCACCCCTCAATGAGCGGCCGTCGCATCACGACTTGCTGGCAGACCTCATTCCTATAATAACTCAGGTAGCTTACTCAGTGGTGGCGATGCAGAAGCGCCATCAGCGCATGTAAGTATTGACTAGAAGGGGAACTTGTGTCGAGGCTTGTGGGCGCCGTGCCGCTGCCCCCAATCCGGATGGTGCATTGAAGCTTGCAAGTCGAAGGATCGTGAAACGTTGGCAAGGGTCAAATGTGGATGCACCCCGGAGGTAGGAATCTGGGTGATACCGTCCACCAGGATATAAGCCTGTTCTAGAGATACGTACTTGCTATATCCGGGAAAGGTTTTCCAGAAACTGAACGAGCCACAGTTCCACCTGCAATACCATACCTAACGGGCGGTCCGAACAATCGTGTGAAATAACTACTATATATAGAGTTTGTTTACAGTTAGTCTGAAATCCCGCGCTAATCGTTTAGTCCCAAACGTGGTGACTCCTAAAAGTAGGATAAGATGTGATGTTGGGAGTGGGGACGAACGACGAAGCCCCCAAATTTCCGACTTGATGACTTGGTGTTAAGTGATGAAGCCGGTTTCCCCTGTGATTTCAGGTGCAACTGCTGCTCTGCAATTGCGGTTCCGTTTTTGCGACATCCCCAAACCCAAAACAGCCAATCTCCGGCGCCCAAAAGTAGGTGCTCAAAACTGCCTGTCTTTTCAGATTTCTGCTTTAGCCAATGTCTAATTGTTTTTGCGCTCAAGTATTTAGCTGCTGAGGATGCGATTGTGTTTTTCGGCCGAGACGCCCCACCGACAGCCTACAAATAACCAAGTTATAATTTCGGGTTATTGTGCCGTACGCTACGCGCCAGGCCTTTCCAGTTTCAGAGATCTCTTCCAACTTCGCCAGAGGGCCCAGACCGCTCGGCGGCACCATCTCTGCTGGGCCAGACTGTTGCATTGGGAAAAGTAGTCAGAAGCTGACAGGAGTAAATCCTGCATTCTGACGGGCCCCGCCCAAGTACCGGATGATACAGTTACACAGCGCCTCGCTACCAGCCGCCATCTGCCTGCACATAACGCCCCATTCCTTTCGGATGATTGGATACCGGCGCCCTCGTTCTGGTGTGCCGCTGGTTTCATCTGAATCCTCCCGACGAGGAAAGTGGCTCTACCACCGGCCACCATCCCGGACCCCATCATCAGCATCGCGATCCGCTATCGTCTGCGTAAAGAGTATACGCCCTCAAAACCCTGATGAATGGCAATCTCGTTGGTACTGCGGCGTGGTGCACGCCCACGCCTAGTTGCGCCGCTACGGATTTCTGGTCGGCTTGGCTGCCTGCTCCCACTAACTTTAGGCTCGAATAGAAAAGGCCCAAGACGCCCAGTGTCGGGAGCATGCATGATCTCTACAGAGAACACACATCAAGGCCTCTAAGTATCAAGTCGCCATCATGTTTCCGAAATTCGTTGCCCTGGTACTCCTAGTACTTTATTTGCCCTTGTCCTTGGCGAACGAGGGTTATGAGGCCGATACGTGAGGTTCCCTGGACTGCTTGGCCATATCTCGCGCTCACACTTGACACAGGCTAGACGTCGGTGCGGACGAGTGGGACGACTCGACGGCGTACGATGCCGAGGATCAAATCGACCTGAGCGGGGATACGGCAGGAAAGACCTGCTACTTCGCCGCTGGGTGTACCGACGGAAGTGAAGACGACCCCTCGGTGAATTGCCCGCCAGACCATCAGTATATGGGGGTTGAGACGGAGCACAGCCCGTTGAAGACGGAGTCGGCGCCCTCGTGCCCGGAGGGCCAGGGGCACCCCGTCTGCTGCCCCAAGGATATCCCCGTCGTGAGCTGCGGGTGGCAGGGCGAGCCGGGACAGAGCGAATTTGGTTGCATTCCCGGTGATGCCACGGCCACGGACCCCTTGGAGTACGGCTCCATGGAGGCCGCGGACCCGGGTGCTGACGTCGAAGACCCCGATCTTGACGCCGAAGACCCCGATCTTGACGCCGAAGACCCTGCCCTTGAAGCCGAGGACACCGAACCTGTGGAAGAATATTAGAGACGGTCATGGATATCTTGGTGTTGCCCGGGTGGCGTTTTGGACTTTTTTGGTTTTCTGTTGTACGTTATAGGTAGCCTCGTCAAAACTAGACTGTAACTTTAGCTCCCATCCGGTACCTTATTCCAACGCGCACCCTTTCCCACGGTCGCTGGCCACATAATTACCTGTGAAATTTTGAAAGGCCCTCAAGGTGCGAATTTGTTGTACCATAAGCCCTTCCTGCAGCGCCTCTCTATCCAAGTCGTAATTAGAACCTTACTACAATCCTCGTATCCAGTTCCTCAATCCCCGTCCCAAGCTGCCTTGATCTGCTACTCAATCTCTTAATTCACAATGTCTTCGGTTAGCGAGGCGCATGGTCCATCGAATGCAGGGAGGTAGCGCGCGTGGCCCACAAAGGGGCCGTAGGCCACCGAAGCCGTTCTGTGTCAACTCATGTTGCGTTCCTCTACCATCTGGCGGTCCTTCAGAGGTACATGGCAGCTTCTGGGTTGACCCAATAGCTCGGGTTCGTGCGCCGGATGGACGCTCGCGGCACAGCTACGAACCACAAACAGACTCCAGAATTTAACAACGCCAAGGGAGGAGCGGACGGATTGGGTTACACACATGGCGCCGCCGTGCCGTGAGGGCCAAGATGGCGTAGGCCACTGACTCCCCATTGCGTTGCGTTGCCCCCGGGGTAAGGGGTGCTGCGCAATTCTGCCGCTCTTGGAATCTAGTTAGCTCTAGTCGCTCACGACGTATCGTCATTGTCACCAACTGAAACCTGGCACAAAATCCCCGCTTACTTACCGCAGGGAACACATTGAAACCAAAACAGTCGTGATTGGTTCCGGAGGTTGCGTACGCAGAACAAGGATCGGGAAATTAACGTATGGTTATAGTTAGCTCTCCGATCCGGGAGCCGGACCGAAGAATTTGCCGTGCATGTGCATGGAAGGTTACACAGTAATTATGACAGGAGTCAGCAGGCTGAAATCTCGCAGCAGTAGTACAGATATATCGGTAAACCACAGTTTGGGTGGCTCAATCACGACGTAGGTCCTGCAGCAATTTGCAGCTGCAGCGTTGTGAGTATCTTAGTTTCAATTGTTTTGAGCTGTTTTGAGCTGTTTTGGTGGAATTATCATGCTTGTTGTTATGTAGGTGCGGTTTTGTGTATCCTTCGCTTATAGTTATATATCTTTCGCATATAAAACACGTTAACTAGTTATATCAATCAAGCTTGTATATTACAAGAAGGCAGTGTAAAGGGGTTGTTCACAAGTACGTTGAGAGAGATGGAACACAGAAGTCTCAGTGCCGATAAGGTAACGAACACAATACGGACAGCCTCCTTGTATTAACAGAGACTGATCCCTGCGGATCAGAAGCTCTCTCGGGGTGCAGTGGCATGCGAGGTTCTTATCTACCAGGTATCGTGACATCATTGTGGGGCATCCGCCCAGTCACTGCGATCCTGTCTCAGAAGCTCTCATTACAGCGCTGCAGAGTTGCTTGAACTCCGCATCCAGGTGGTCAAGCTCATAATCAGCTTGTGCGGCAAGCGAGAGACTGCGAAGCGTGACTGCATCCGTTGGAGGGCGCTGGCCGATATCACTGTGAAGGTGGAGTCTCCTAGGCCGGACCCTTTTCCGCTCTTGATGGATAGGCGTGATAGGAAGCAATATCCACGCTGCATCCGGGGATGAAACCATGCCCTATGAAGAAAGGATATTCCGGTACTGTGGACCGGCGGTGATTGAGCATTTCGATAGGAAGCACGCGCAACACTACGCGGCGTGAAGCAGATATCATGCAACCACCCTAAGTGCCGAGACCAAGCGCTCGAGTTCAAGGATAGTTGAGGCCCTGTTGCGCATTTCAAGAAATGTCCTCAAATACTGTAGTAGATTTATATTCCCTCTGCCAGCACTTCAGGCTGACAGCATTGCAAGTATGCTTACCCCGAGGAAACTCGCCCTTAGCAAACCTGTCTTCCACCTTCTCGTACCACCCGTCTTCCCCGTCAATGATATCCGGGGAAAAAAGGCATGCTCAGCTGGGGGTATTTCGTCGGGGCTCGGAGAAGTAATTAGCAGCTAAAGGAGTCGAAGAGCTGTTCTAAGCGGGTAGAAAACAGCCACAGAGGAATCTAAAAATGGCAGCGATGTCTCTTTTTGGAGGCAGCCCCTTGCAACTCAACCGGTTTTAGAGGGTGCCAAAAATGGCTTGCTGGGGCCATGCGGAGTAGATCCGGCCGGCAATCGCCCGCTGCCCGGTGATGGCGCGGATGACGGTGGCCGCATTCTTCCCCCATCTGGGTGCTGTAGCTGAGTTTTCACGCGCCTGTTGCAGTACGGATTAACCGGTTGAAGTCGGTGTGGGCCAACTCGTCGTCAGATCGCTGTCCGGTTCTATGCCTACGCTCTGAGGGACTGGGCGACGCCCGCGCCTAGGGGAGGGTTTGTTTCTGGATCGACACGGTTAAAACGTCGCCCGCTACGCCGGACTGGTTGGAAGGCGATGAACACTTCCCATAAGGCGGCGGTGTACCGGGCGCTGCTCGCCGCCTGTAGCCAGGTCAAGGCCTCAGTGAAGTGGGTTCAAGGAGCAAAGTTGTGGGCTGTGTGGGGCAGGGCCGAGGAGTAATGAGAAATCTGCATCCTTAAACACTGAGACGAGGATTTCCCGGACAATTAGATCCGTCAACTTAGACAGACGGTGCGTACCGAGACTGCCGAGGACGAACTGACCGATGACGTTGAATGGCCAGGTGAAGGGCAACGACGTCTCACAAGTGTACATCGCAACCTCGATGTTGATGCCTCCTTCGTCTGGCGCGTAGTAGCAAGGCGCGTTCAACGCCAACAAGCAGCTGATCGCGTACTTACCGCACACCGGCAACCCGCTGACGCTGCAGGCAGAGTTCGACCCTATCGCCGCGAGCACGAGAGCAACTAGCTACGCTGGCGTACCCGCTGCCAGCGAAGAGATCCTTCGTTCCCGGTTCGCAGGCCGTGAGCGCGTGGACGGGTGACACCGCTGCGCAACTTCCGCGTGCACCCTTATAATCAATCGCGATGTTACGACTATCAGTAACCGGAGATGGCGTGAAGGCTTCGCCTCCTAGGACAGCGTCTATGCCACCATGGGTTCATATGGCGGCTGGCGCGTGAGTTACGACCCTAGCACGCAATCTGTTCCGCTAAGGTGCTGATCTGGTGCAGAACTGCAGGAGCAGCGACATCGATCGTAACTGCGCCGCTTGACGTCCTACGGACACGACTTCAGTCCGACTTCTACCGCCTCCCGTCGCGGCCGACATTGGCAGCTGAGTATACCGGCGCGACATTGCGACATCTATTAATCGCCCCGTTCCACAATACAGTAGAAACCTTTGGTATCCTGGGGGCGATAAAAGCTAAGGAGGGCTGGCGTGGACTCTTCCGGGGTCTTGGCCCAAGTCTCGCTGCTGCCGTCCCCGCAACCGCCGTCAAGTTTTACGTCTACGGAAACTGCAAGCGTTGGGGAGCTTCCATACTCGGCCGAGGAGAAGGCGACTCTTTCGTCCATGCTCAAGCTGCCATTCTTGCTGGTATCGCGACTGCAACTGCCACAAATCCCATTTGGTTGGTCAAAACACGTCTTCAGCTTGATAAATCTCAGGTCGCTGGCGGTGCTACGCGGCAATATCGAGGCAGTCTTAACTGTGTCCGGAAAGTCCTGCGTCAGGAGGGCCTCCCTGGGTTGTATCGGGGCCTAACTGCCAGCTATCTGGGCACGGTTGAGACGGCTTTTCACTTGATGCTATACGAGCGGTTCAAAGTTCTTTTTCACAAGTCCTTGCAGCCAGAGAAATGGGATAACCCCATGCTCAATGAGTTGGCGACATGCGCGAGCACCACCGGCGCAGCTGGGACGGCTAAGCTTGCTGCGGTGCTGATGACCTACCCACATGAGGTACCTCTGCTCCTTCCCTGCCACCACAGGGCGCTGACATAGAGACAGGTTGTACGAACTCGGCTCCGGCAAGCCCCAACGGTGGGCGGAAGGCCTAGGTATACGGGCCTCATGCAGTGCTTCACTTCTGTATGGGCCCTGGAGGGTTGGCGTGGTCTCTACGGTGGCTTCACGCCGCACCTTGTGCGGTCTATCCCATCCGCCGCCATCACACTGGGAGTGTACGAATTCGTCTTGAGGCTGGTGAAGAGGTAGATGCCGGCTCGAATGGACGGTGTTGCGATATTAGCACCTGAGAACACTTGCGAGGGTAGAGCACAGCCTTCACACTAAGATCGCAAACAACCATCCCGTTCCGAACGAGCGTGTGTTGGTAAAACGAGCGCTCCCTCACTAGGCGCGCAAAATAGAATTTCCTCTCCCACGAGAAACCCAGCACAAAAAAAGAGTGACAGCTGTGCACAGCATGCCTCGCCGGCTCATCATGATTCTTTCCGGTTCTGCAACCCAAATTTCCTGTCGTACATCCCGGGCGCTCTACTTGTCCGACACTGTTCCGCTATTGCTGCACGACGAGCAGGTCACTTCGCCACTTGAACCGCAGCCATAGCAAGCGCCTGTCTCACTGGTGGACGAGGAGCCAGACCCGCCACAGCTCCCGCATGTTGTCTTCCCGCTACCACTGCACGACAAACACTTCGCCATGGTTTTTCAAAGTGTCTAGCGGAGTCGAAGTTGTAACGACTGTTAGAATGCTGTTAGTAGCTGTTGCTGGCCGTTGAAGAGGGAAGGAGTGAAAGACCCAGTACCTTGAATATGACGGCAAGGTTAAGAAATTCTCTGCTGGCTTTGATCAGGTGAAGAGCTTTGATGTTGAAGAATGGTAAAAGATCTAAGATGCGCGTCTTCGCTGCGAGAAGGTAAGTGCGGACTAGCGTTGCGCTAGCCAATCAGAATAAGAGTTCCTGTCTCGCCAGCCCCAATCCAGTAAGTCGGGTTGAACCACCCTGCGCACCTCTCCTCACACCCCCCCTCCAGAAAAGCTCGCCTCGAGCTTTTGCCAGCCCGATTACCATCGTTCTCAAGCTCTATTTCTTCCGGTGCGAGCGCCGTAGCCGCTTACCCTCGGTTGCCGGCCGGTCGTCATCCGGGTGAGGCTCCGCGAACCTGTCCTTGGCCGTAGCCAACAACCACTCGTCCAACCGTACGGGCGGTCCTACCTATTCTAGGTAGTCGTTATGGAATCGTTTTAGGGCTACCGGCGCGTTTCGGAAGTCGCTAGCTAGATACCATTCAGGGTCTGGGCCCTAACCACGCTACTGAGCTCGGTACTGTACCTTGTTATAATGGGTCCTACTAGCTAGGATTTTCTCAACCTCCCATTCCTCCTGGTTAGCGATATCCTCGCCAGGCGGGTTCTCGGTAACTTGCCTTAGCAACGGGTTATTCGGATACCGTTGTAGCCGGCTAGCTATAAACTCGGCCGATCCGCGCCAGGATTCTAACACCTCCAGTCGTTAGGCCCCTATGGCGGCTTTCTCTAGAATCTTGCAATGTTGCTGGATAACCGGGAAAGACAACTTGTCGCTTGGTCGACTGGTTAGCTCGGACTGCTTGACAATGACTACGTGGTTGCCAAAGTCGAAGTTTGGTTCGCGACGATGCCGGTTCGCCTGCGTCGCCTGCTCCTCCTAGGCCTTTGTAATTATCTGCCGGGCGTTGGTCTCAGGTGCTCAGGCCTGCCAGTCGTGAGGTACCGTTTGTACTGTACCTAGTGACTCACTTTTATAGCCCCACTTCAAGGAGCCAATCAAATCGTATCGACAAAACTCGCGACTGCTGGTCTGAGCAACAATCTGAATCCGACTTGATCTTTTTTTATCCTTGCCACGAAAGTGTGCTTCTGAGCCATCTCGGCCCTACGGTTATAATTCCCGTAACAGCGCCGGTGTCGAAATAGGAGGAAACTGCCAATAGGGACGAGCAAGTTATATAGAAAATAAGAGATGAAGTTTAGACCTTTGATCCCTTTCCAATGGGCTCTATTATATTCCGGTATTGCGAACTTGACTTCATTTTCACTTTCCTCACTCATTGATAGTCCAGGCGGTTCCAATTCCCTGCTGAACTCTATTACAACTTGTACATATACATCTGTTTGCATGTCAACAAAGCTACCTAAGTCTGCAACCCAGAACACCTGGTACGTGGCTATCTAGAGTGTTAGTAGGTCCATCATCAATGCCATTGAAGTAGGGTGCGGAACCGTGATTTACTGTTGCTGAGCCTTTGCTATCTTGAGTCGGACCGTGAGACCTCGATATCGAAACGCTGGGGGGTTGATCTCCACGGGGCTTTGCAGGTACAAGCAGTGCTCCTTTATGTGCCATCCTCTGTGTGGTTTATTTGACTTCTTGCGAGGGCATTTGAGACAAATTATCTGCCGGTGGTATGGCTACGGCTTGGCTTGAGCACACCAAAGGTTCTGACGATTGCGTGGAGAGCGAGCTTTAGACATGAAGTCTTAAGAGTGTGAACGAGGGACTGTTCCCTCACGTGCTGCGTTACGGAGCAGCTACAATTTACAATATAATAAGGGGGGTTTTACTAGCGGAACCCAAACTCCTAGCCCTTGTTACGGCACACCACAGCAGCTGCTCACTAATTGCCACCGAGGGCCTTGAAAGTTGTGGATGATAATAGTACCTTCTTGACTGCGAAGTGGGAGGAAACTTGAAGGGAGTTTACTTACAGTGTCCGCATTTTATCGGCTCGCACGGTATGTCACCTTGTAAGCGACGGCCGAGGCGTAGCCGAGGTGTGTATCTGCCCCGCAACACCCCGAGATCTGCCCCATTAGCTACTCCACCGGCGAGTGATGCATCTATGCCTGATCCACGACCGATTCTAGAGCACCTTCAGACCTCTCAGCTAAGCACTAGCGGTTGTACCGGCTTAATAATATAATATGGCCAAGTTGCGTTTTAAAGCAACCGCATCGCCACTACTGACAATGGCTGGAATACCAATGCAGTAGGCCTTAATTGGATCAAGCATTTCGACTATTATATAGCGCCCCGGACAAGGGCAAATACCCGTTGTTGATCCTTGATGGCCATGAAAGCCATCACTCAACCGAATTCGAGCTCTACTACCGGCAGAATAACATCATCACGCTCTGCATGCCCCTGCACTCTTCCCACAAGCTCCAGCCACTCGATGTTGGCTGCTTTGGGCCACTGAAGCAGGCTTATAGCCGCCAAGTTGAGGACTTGATGCGTGCATATAGTAACTACGTCAGCAAACTCGCGTTCCTCTGTGCCTTCCGCAAGGCCTTCTTTGCTTCCATGACAGAGAAGAATATACAGGGTGGCTTTGCAGGGGCAGGCCTCGTACCGTACGACCCAGAGAGAGTGCTTTCTGAGCTGGACATAAAGCTTAGTACACCAAAACCTCCTACGTTACAGCCTAGTACAGCACAACCTTGGACTTCCCAGACACCATACAACCCCCAAGAAGCTAACTCGCTGTCAATGCTCATCAAAGAGCATATTACCAACCAACCATCAAAATAGCTCGCCAACTGGGATTCTGACTGCTGTTGACTAGATTACTAAAAGTACACTGGCTATAATACACTAGGTCGCTATTCTTCGGTCGGAGGTCTCTTTGCTCCGCAAGGCCAACGAGGCACTAAGCAAGCGTCGGAAGGCAAAAAAAAAAAAAAAAAAAAAAAAACTCGCGTACAGCTTGGAGGGTCACTTGCTGTATAGGATGCATAGGATCTACTAGACCAGAAGGCTATAGGTGGTATGGTAGTGCAGGAAACGCAGTCGGATGGTATTAATACAGGAGGGGGTTGCAGGAAGGTTCGGCGCTGTAGTGTATGCGGTAAGCCCCGCCATAATGCACGCACTTGCCAGGGGGCTGCAGATGCCTCTGATTCAGCTGTCTCTGATGTGATTGTAGTTAGTTTAGTGTTGTTGTATTGTAATTGAGGATAGCTGTTACGAGGTAGCGGAAAGTGCGTCGCTCGCTTATCATCCACGTTAACTCATGGATTTAAAGAGGGTCCCGGCGCCATTTTTGTTGGTGCTAGTTTGTGTCCTTTTCGTGATGAGGGCTGCGTGGGACGTGATAACGGGTCAAGGTTCTGGATTGGAGATGCATAGACACGTGGGATGATTGTACGGGGTAGTAGGGGGGGCGTTTAGAGCAGAGGAAGGACACGCACACAAAACCTCATGAGGATGGAAAGGTAGCCCGACCATATATCCAATGACGACTTTACCTTGAGTCATAACTAATTACACCGTGCTCTCTAGCATTCCCTCAAACGGCAAGCGAGGACGTGTACCCGAAAGATAAAGATGGCTAACTCTATATTGTCAGTTCAGAAAGCAAATGCCGCCTTTGTCTCCCCTCCACCAATACTAGCTCAGGTCTTAAATATGCGCCTGCAATATCATATTGTACCATTCAACCCCCAAACTCCTGGCTAGGTTGCTCGAACCCGGCAACGGCCTTTCCATGGGTCACGTTTTACGACATGGACAGCGGCAAAGTGACGGAACGCGCCGGAAGCACCCCCAAAAGCAGTCGCAGCATCAAGAGGTCCAAGGCAAAGCAAACGACGCACTGAAAGTGAGCCTGGAGGAGGGCCAGCCAAGAAGCGATCCCGAGCGACAGCCAAGAAGTCCAGGGATGTACAGGACGAAGCTTGATCTTCAGCGCGAACGGTACATACTGGTCTGGCGGTTTTGGCGCCTCCATGTCTGAGTGGTTTGAGAGAATGACAGGTCAGTGAAATCCGAAACCTAACAGAGAGAATCCAAGATGGAACCAAGGACTAATCAGAACTTTTTTAATTAAGTTACTATGTAGTCGCTGCCGCAAGGGGCGAATCACCACAGCTTCTCCCCGAGATCAACGAGCACCGGGCCCGGATGATGACGCTACTCTACCAGTTAAAGGGCAGCCCAAGCCCTGAGCGAGATGCATACACGATTGTCAAGATCTTCGGGCCGACCATTACGGTGCGAGACAGCAGAATCCCCAAGACATCGCGATATCGGCTTCTCTCCGATGCGCTTGACGTCGTCCATCTCACAGCCGACTTGGACATAATGTTCCGGCGGTCTCTCTCGGATTTCAGAATCTACCTCAGCACAAGCGGACTAGAAGAGCTGGGCCTCGGATTAAAGCCCATCGAGTATGGCCTTCACAGGTACGGAGACCAGGATGGCGAGCACTATGACAATAATATATTGAGCTTGTTCCAATACAAGTAGTTGTGCATGACCGCTGAAAGGACTGCAGGGTCCATGTGGGAATTCGGTTTTTGTCAGGTTCATTTCATTTCTCTCCGTGATTAATTACGATAAATCTCGATAAAATCTGAGGGAACATTTGTGTTTGCACGTGCAAGAGCAACGCGGTTTGATCAGATGCGGGGAAACAAGGAACAAGGACGTCACTCGTCAGATGATCGTCACCGGGAACCACGAGCACGCATTTGCCAATCGCATTGCAATTAAAGGCAGCAGTCGACCGAGGGATGGCATCACGCCATCGCTGCAGGGAAAAATGAACGACTTTTCGAGGTTCTCTCGTTTCTTGGATCCCCTCAAAACAGGCTTCATTGACTAGTTGTCTTGAACTCACCGGCACAGCGACAGGCGGCGCAATGGGTGGTCCACCTCGGCCGGCTTTGACAGCCGTTAGGAGTTATTTCAGAACGAGTACTACTTTGGCACCTTTGAGAGTCTCACGAGCATTGTGCACTTCGAGCATCAAAGTGTTTCCTGGCCCGTTGCCCAGAGCGGCAGCGCCATGGCAGCGACAGGTGGCATTAGCACCACTCGTCTCATGTCGTCAACTGACTGAAATCCGACGCCGTTCCTTTGCCACTGGGCCCGATGAGAAGAAGGGGCACCCGCCCAAGTGGCACCCGCCCAAGGAACAAAGCCTCGACGAGCGGCCCGTGCTAGTCGTCGGCGCGGGCAACATCGGGCGCCGCGTCGCGCTGGTCTGGGCCTCCAACGCGCGGCCCGTAACCATCTACGACATCTCCCCGGACGCTCTACGCTCGGCGACCGACTACATCACCGACCACCTCGGTGCGTACTGCGCCGAGCGCGGCACGCACCCAGGCCACGTCTGCACCACGACGGACCTGCGCACGGCGACCACCTCCTCGGGCCGCCACCCGGAGAAGACGGCCGATGGCCGGTTCTCCCCGCAGGAGATGACCAAGGCGCCCTGGCTGGCCATCGAATGCCTTCCGGAATCCCTCCCGCTCAAGACGTCGGTGCTGGCCCTGCTCGAGCGGTCCCTGCCCGCTGACTGCATCCTCGCTTCCAACAGCAGCAGCCTCACCACGGCCGAGATGGCCGCCGAGGGGCCCCTCACCCACCCTTACCGCCTGCTTAACACGCACTACTTCATCCCGCCACGGAACCGCATGGTGGAGCTCATGTCGAGCGGCGAGACGACAGCGCCCATCTTCTCCTTCCTGGCCTCCCAAATGCGCCGCGTCGGCTTCATCCCCGTCATCGTGCCCCGCGGCGTGCAGTCGCCCGGCTTCGTC
Source organism: Madurella mycetomatis (assembly GCA_022530565.1). Taxonomy (NCBI): domain Eukaryota; kingdom Fungi; phylum Ascomycota; class Sordariomycetes; order Sordariales; genus Madurella; species Madurella mycetomatis. The sequence goes on along the minus strand of JAJTVB010000003.1, from coordinate 2,634,143 downwards.
TTCAACCGCATCTGGGCCGCGTGCAAGCGCGAAACTCTGGCCGTGCTGGCCGAGGGCGTGGCCAAGCCCGCCGATGTGGACGCGCTGTTCCGGGATTTCTTCCACGCCGAGAAGGGTCCCTGCGAGAGGATGGACGAGGTCGGGCTGGATACCGTTGCGAGTGTGGAGCAGCATGACTTGGAGAGGAACCCCGAACTAGGGAGCAAGGCAGCGCTGGCCTGGCTGAGGGAGAATTATGTGGAGAAGGGGAATCTCGGGGAGAAGACGGGTGATGGGCTGTTTACCGGCGAGGAGAGGGACGCGCTCAGAGAGGGTCATCACTTGGAGCGGTACAAAGATGTGGAAGAGACGGCAGGTGCGTGAAGGGCCCAGCCATCTGACGGGCAGGGCCCTTGAACAGATTTACGAGTCCATGCGATTTCTTGGGAATAGTGGTGAAAATGTACGACCGCACCCTTGAGCCGTCGCTAGTTAGGAATATCACAACTGCGGGAACCGAAAATCGGATAGATATGCCCTTGCTGCTTACGCCGGGATGTTGCCTGCCGGTGCCATCTGATACGGGTCGATTGTAGGGCGCCGTGTTCAGTGTAAACTGACGAATGCCAAGGTAGCCCAGCCCGCTCTAGTGGGCATATGCCACATGCGTCCCCGCAATCAGATCGACAATGTCAACCGCAAAGGCGCGCCGCTTGTGAAGCTTCCTAAAGCTATCATTGGCAAGGCCTGTAGAAGCTACGCAAGGCTCTGCATTGGGTAAAGTTCTGTGGGTAAGAGGTCGTGTGACATGTTGCCCCAAATCAAGATAAAATGACTGGCTTGCCTCCTCAAACTCTACTCATTTGTGTCCCGAGTCCCATACAAGATAACGATCCCCAGAGCAAGCACCACTTAGGTTTTTCAAACATGTCTCCCCCGTTTCCCACGCCCAAGTTCATCACGGGCGGCTGCCTCTGCAACGCCCTCCGTTACCGGGTCGACTTCCCTGCCGACCACAACTTCGAGACCGCCGTATGCACCCCCCGGTCTTCCCGCCCCCCGTTTCCCTTTTAGCCCTACCTAACCTAATGTTTCTACCCCGACAGTCAAACACATGCCAATGCACCCAATGCCGCAAACAAACCGGCTCCCTCTACTTCTCGTACCAGACCCTCGCGCAATCTGCCGCCTTCCAGTGGACCAGCCCCTCTACGTCTACCCTGAAGCTCTACCAGGCCACTCCGACGGCCGAACGGGCGTTCTGCGGCGATTGCGGGTCGTTTATCTACTGGAAGGCTAAAGACTCCAATCGCGTCTCATTCACGATCGGGACCGTAGACTCACTCTACCTGTTTGGCGAGGGGGCAGATGGGAAGGAGGTGCCCCAGGGCGGGTTTGGGATGGCCTTGGCGAACGGCGGAGGCGAGCATGGATGGTGTAAGAACGAGATTAAGGGAGTGACGGATGAGGCAAGTTTGGGGTTCATGAAGAGGGGGACGAGGACTGAAGAATGAGGAGGGATTGGGGGTGAGATGTGGTTTGAACAATACTCAATTACGAGCTAGTGGCCATGATACAGCTTTCCGCAGCCTACCACCAGATGTGAGCCATGGGCGAGCACCAGCAGCTTTCAAGACAAAGACGAGTGGCTGGGACGTAGAAAGGCGAAGAAGTCCAGCTCAGCGTCTGGACAGCCGCATGGATTACGAGCACGAGAGAGCTGTTAATTGTTTGCATCTCAGCCAAATAACAAAGGTCCAAATTGGTTTCCCCGGGATTCTGTCCCGGATTCTCACAGTGTCTACTTACAATCAGCCGTTGTTTTCCCATTCCGATTATCAAGCAGGCGACTGCTGAGCCATCGCAAAAAAGGTAAACTACCTAATCTTCCTTTTCTCTTTTTTTTCTTTTCTTTTTTTTTTTCTTTTCTTTTTTTTTTTCTTTTCTTTTTTTTTTTCTTTTCTTTTTTTTTTCTTTTCTTTTTTTCTTTCTTTTCTTTTCTTTTTTATTCTTTTTCTCTGGGGTTACAGTCAAATGAAACTTTCCCTAATTACCGTCCGAAAAGACCCTCTCTTTCTCTTTTCCCCTTTTCCCTTTTCTCTTCTTCTCTCCCTCTTCTTCTCTCCCTCTTCTTCTCTCCCTCTTCTTCTCTCCCTCTTCTTCTCTCCCTCTTCTTCTCTCCCTCTTCTTCTCTCCCTCTTCTTCTCTCCCTCTTCTTCTCTCCCTCTTCTTCTCTCCCTCTTCTTCTCTCCCTCTTCTTCTCTCCCTCTTCTTCTCTCCCTCTTCTTCTCTCCCTCTTCTTCTCTCCCTCTTCTTCTCTCCCTCTTCTTCTCTCCCTCTTCTTCTCTTCACCTTTTTAAGAAAAGATTGACTAACAAGAATTGAATACCTGAAGACAGAACGTTTCAACCCACAACATCATCTGGAAGAATATCGCGCTGGTCAGCAATAAGGAGATCCCACAGTGGAAACAGAAAGACACGTGAGAGGAATGCAGCGGCATTGCCGTAGATACCCAGCACGGCACACGTAATGGTCACAAGATACCTCACAGCAGAAGCAGACGGGTAACAGGATCGCCGATTTCGCAATTATATTAGAGACCAACCATCACTTGGGGAGAAGGCAACGTGAGGCCTGCAATTACTTAGCGTTCCACTGCCAATACTCAGGGAAAGAACGAGCATCATGTCAGCCTTCAACTCTGTGTTCGCTGCGACAATGCCCTCAAGGTGCTTTCCTGGCTCGAAACTCTTGATCACCCCAGTCATCATTGCCACGAATGCGACGGCCGACTAGGCACATTTATATCCAACAAGAACAAACCCAGCACTCAACAACAGAGGCGTTGCCGATCGAGCTCCGACTGTTCGACAGCAATGCGGCCGCCGCAGCTAGGCAGCCCTCGCAAACGGTCAAGAGAGGATGCTAGCAGCAGCAATGATGGTTTCGACGACAAGTACGGCCACGCGGCGCCCACACCTCGGCCTCCACTACGGCTCTTGTTCCCGTCTAGTGCCTTCGCCCGGCGGGGACTACAGAGGACCCATTCATCACCGCCCTATCCAACCTAGTCATCCGCATCATACGACCTCCGATGATGGTCATTAGGACTCGGCGACCCCCGGTCAGGTGTGTCACCGTCTGGGGGACGAACATAGTTCTCGGGCACGTTATTCTCCTCGCACTCCTTGGCCGCATTATACTTTTTGAACGCGACCTGGACCAGCAAGCCGACCTCTTTTCGATTCCGGCCAATGACACCAACTGCTAACAAGGCCTCGGTTTGCTCGATCCTAGTAAATCTTGTCAGCCATCGTCCATTTCATAAAAAAGGGAGAGAGAAATTCCAGGGGCAGTCTTACCAGTCCTGAAGCTTCCGATATTCGGCTTGGTCGTGATACCACCGGTCTGGCAGCCCCTGGCCCTTGACCAAGGCCAACACACCAGCAATGACGGTGTTGAAAGCACCCAGCAGGGTAATCACAAGAACATATTGACCAGCGCTCGGGCCTCTATTCACTGATCAGCGGCAAGCCCACGGGCAGAATTTCGAAGGTCCAAAAGCGCAACTCACAATGCCGTCAATGAAGCACCAATTATGATTTGCGCGAAGTGGCAGAAGTTGACCAAGACCGACATGAGCCGGTACATCAGTTTCTTGCGCCTCTCGCCCTGGAGCGCTGCGGCATAGATCCCCATGGCCTTCTTGCGGCCCTCCTCCAGGGACTTCGGGTCGGCCGAGCCCGCTAGGGAGCTGTTGATGCCGACAGCGCGGCGGAATATCACCAGGTTCTCGTCGTTCATCCTCCGTATGGGCAACCCAGCCGGGAGGCCCCATGACATATCCGTGTCCGCCTTTGGTATCACGGCTGCCGAGTCTGGAGCTGGTTGAGGGGGGTTGGCTGGCGGGCCGGTGAGAGCCCCCTGAGGGCTCTGTCCCTTATTAGCGGCCACGGGAGGCATATCGGTGGTCTTTAATTGTGTCGGCGGTGGTGGTGGTGATGGCTTAGAACTCGAAGCTGAGGTCGACATTCCTGCTATATCATGTTGCGACGGCGAAATAGAAGAAAAACCAATCGTTGGCCCTACAAGGAGAGGTGATCTTTCGCTTTCCTGGTTTAAACCGCGCGGAGTTGACATGATTCTTGATTGTTTAAGTCGTTATGTAGGGTGAGAGGAAAGTCGAGGGATTAATTTTGTAGTAGGGTCTGATTCACCCCCTTACACGCCGCAATTGTACAGCCAACGGGTCGCCGTCCGAACACAGTCCGAGGAAGAGAGTCACAGGGCAGGGCTTAGGAATCCTTTTACCTTCTCTGAGCCCGCGCTTAGTTACTGTTTTCAATCAGCCTCAGCCCTGTGTTGTGGAACTCCCCCAGCGTCATGAGCGGCACCTGTTACACAACGCCGCACGTTGCCTCTCCAGGGTGGTCAGCGGTAGGACGGAAGGGGGCGATGCGGGGGTAGCAGCCAGCCGATCGGCCACTCGGAACCCCTGGAGACGAAAACGAACACTCACCCTGGCTGCATTCCTTTAGATCGCTGAGGCTATTACATACGCCCGATCAAACAGCATAAGCATATGATCAGTTCGGTGTTGAGGACTACTGGCGATGTCGCTCTTACACGCTCAGTTAGCGGGACCAAAAAAAAAAAAAAAAAAGAAAAAGAAAAGGCGCGTATAACTCCCAAGTTAGCTTAGGGAAAGAGTGTCGATGGAAGACTACCGATGTCTCGAGTCTTTGGCTTCAACCTATATCGTCCTCTGATCGGATAAAATCTCATCATGTGCAAGATCAAGCCCCAGCGGGTGTGTAGCATCGCATCAATTCGGATTCCATCCAATGCGCGTCATGTGGCTCAGAAATCTCTGGTGAGTCAGCCATTCCCGGTTAGGATACTTGGGATCCTCGTGGGAAATATCTCTTTTAGGTAAGTTGTTGAGGGGCTTGGATGGTCATCCAGCTGAAAGACCACTAATGACACAAATTTCGGTGTGCTGCAGAAGAAGTGGTACGTACTGTACGGTCATGGAGTTCAATTGCCCTGTTATCTTCAATTGGCCTAACTAATTACACAACTCCTCAAGCAAATACACTCTACCCACGCCCCTACATCACACCTTCATCCCATTCTCCTCCACCTTGCGGCCTCTTTCGTCATATACGATGACACTAAACGCCTCGTAATCATCGTCATCCACTAGCCGCTGACCATCTTCAACATCTGCCGGCAAGCGCGTATACAAGCCCATCCCCGGCTTGGGCCACAGCGGAGCGAGCGGGTCGAACTCGTCATCTTCGTCGTTCGTCCTCTCCTGGCTGTCCTCCTTGTTGCTCTTCGCGCCGCCGCTGCCGCTCCCATTCGGCCTCCCCTTGCCCGACACCGGCCTGCCGCCGGCATTAGCGATCTTGCGGACAAAGTTGATCTGCCCCGTCGGATGGGAGTCGGCACGGGGGAACAAGCCCTCGGTGGTTGTCCCAGCAAACAGCGACCGCGGCGGAGGCGGGCCCCCGTCGGCGACAGCAGCAGAAGCCGGGAAGATGGGCAGGTCCGGGTGCAGCTCCAAGCTTGCCATCAACAGCCCAACCAGCTCCTGCTGCGGCAGCGTCAACAGATAAGCTCTCTTCTGTTGGATGGGTTTGGACGCCCAGCTCTCCCTTCCCCCGTTCCCCGCGGTACCGCCATTTCTAGCACCCGTAGAAGCGGTAGCAGCAGCAGAAGTAGCAGAAGCAGCAGAAGTAGCAGAAGCAGCAGAAGAAGCACCCGCCGCCTCGACCCTCTGTCGCTTAAACAAGTGCCTCTCCCTCTTGGCCCGGCACATGCCGCAGAACCAGCCCTTGCTCTGGTCCCGCACCGTGTCGTTTCCGATCCACGGCTCGTGGCACAGCTGGTGCCACCCGTCGTTGCAGCCGTCACAGAACACAATCTGATTGCTCGCCGGGCTGTGCATGCGCGTGCACTTCTTGCAGAGCGCCTGCTCGGCCGTGCGTTTTGCGTAGTGCGCGCGTTTGCGGCTGCTGCCGCTGGCCGCGTCCATGGCTGCCGGGTTGTAGGCGGCCGGTTTGAGGACTTGTCGGCCTGACTTGGTCACGGCGAGGGGGGTGTTGGTTGAGGTACTGCTTTCGGCGGACGACGACTGTTGTAGTAGTAGTTGCTGTTGTTCTGGCTGCTCGGATCCGGATGAGAGGCTGGAGATGCTGCTCGCGTCGTTGTCGCTGTCATCGTCATCGTCATCTTGGGTTTTGGCCCGTTTGCGCTTGCCGCCACCGGCGCTGCGGGGTGTGCCAGCCTGCTTGACTTTCTTGACGGCCTTGGTGTCCGAGGTGAGGACCTTGGCCGCGGTAGCTCTGGCGGCTGTACTTTTGGAGATTCCTGTCAGCCCGGCAGTGACCTTCCTAATGGCGCTCATGCCGCTCCCCGACTTTGTGGCCGCTGATCCGGACACTGGAAGCGTGGAAGGTAAGGGCCGGGTCGGGGTTGCAGAGGGCATTTGCATCGTCATTTGGGTTGATGTGTTCATGCCCATGACGAGCCGTCTTTTCACATCTTCGTAGGTGGCGGAGGGGATGTTGGCCGTGACGGATGGCGAGCTAGAAGCCTGCGACAACGCGGCGCTGAGGCTGCTCGGCTCGCCCTTCATTCGCTTGAGAATCATCTGCGTGGCTGCTGTAAACTGCGGAATGTATAGCGGGCGAGTCGGCGCGAACGAGGCTGGCGTCGTCTGTGTGGACCCGGGCCCGGAGCCGGTCGGCCGAGCCGGATCCGGGTCTGACTCTGCAGGAGTCTTCTCAGCCGCATCTTTCTGGGGTTCTGCATCTGCCATGGCCAAAATGACGCTCCGGGTAAGTCGGCCTGCACCGAGAGCCAAGCATCACCTCCTGCTTCGTGATTGGAGTATTGTTTGATATTATGCGGTCTTGTTTCCCGGGAGTCGGCTTTGTGCGGTGGGACTTGATGCGGCGGCGCCGTTGTCGCAAGGGTCGCCGTAGTTTCTCGGCGCGGAGAAACGAAGCGAAGGCGGGCGCCGAACGTGGCTTTGGCGTTGAACACACGTGACATTCACGTGGAAAACCCTAACCCTGTATTCGGTGTTTAGGAACGCAACTGGGGATGTCATTAAGCAACTCCTTGCTTGTCGCATGAAATCCAATGCAAAGTCTTATATGAGGAGGGAAACGGGGGCTGCTTGTTAGTGCTACCTAATGACGCCCCTTTCCCTCAATTCCTCAATTTGGCTGACCTCCATACCGAGATGGTGCCGCAGGATCTCATCCGTGTGTTGCCCCAGCGTTGGCGGTGGGTTCCGGATCCTGGGTTCGCTCTCCGAGTACTTGATGGGCGTGTTGACCAGCTTTATGGACCCGCATTCTCCGTGCTCTACCTCGACGACCATGTTCCTTGCTTTGGTGTGTTCATGCGTCAGCGTCCCTAAGACATCATTGACGGCGGCGTACGGCATGCCCTTGCCCTCGAATATATTGAGCCATTCCTGCGTTGTCTTGGTCACGGTAATCTTCTCGATCTCGGCCTCAAGCTCATCGCGATGTGCCACTCGTGATGCATTAATCCTGTACTTGGGCTCCTCCTTCCACTCCGGCCGACCCAGGCCGTCGCAGAGGATACCAAAGAGGCGATCGTTTCCTCCGCCGAAGAGAACAGCGCCGTCCTTGGTTTCGAAGGACCTGTACGGGACGATGGATGCTGCAGCCGTTAGGAAAGCACTCATACGACGGAAAGCGCACTACCTACGGTGAGCCGTACCCCACCGGCCAGTGTCCTGCTCCCCGCTGATCAAGCAGCTGCTGGCGATATTGGCCAGAGTGGCCGTCTGGCAGTCACTCAGCGCGGCATCGATGTGTTGTCCCTTGCCAGTTCTTGCGCGAGCAAGTAACGCTGCCATGATGCTGTTGCTCGTGTATAGCCCCGTCGTAAGATCGGCCACTGCAACACCGACTTTTACCGGTGGTCCGTCTCGACAGCCGGTGATGTGCATCAGACCAAACTCAGCCTCCACCATCACATCATAGCCCGCACGCTGCGAATAAGGCCCCGTCTGGCCGTATCCGGTAATCGACGCATAGATGAGGGCTGGGTTGATCTTGTGGATAGTTTCGAAGTCGAGCCCGTACTTCTTGAGGGACCCGGGGATGTAATTCTCCACCAGGATGTCGCACTTGGCAGCGAGCTTGTGGAGGATATCTATGCCGGCTGGATCCTGGAATGACAGGGCCAGCGACTTCTTGTTACGATTCACCTGGGGTTCCAGTCAGCAGCAGTTTGCACCCCAGACGGTTACCTTGTGTCATACCCCAAGAAAGTATGCAGACTCGCCAGGGCCTTCCTGCGCCGAATCCGACTTGTAGGACGCATACGGCGGTCCCCAAGCCCGGGTGTCGTCGCCCCTGATCGGATGCTCTACCTTGATTACTTCTGCGCTTGGTTTATGTTAAATGGGGGTTTCTCTTTTCCCCCCCGGGAGAGCTTACCCAAGGTCCCCCAGAATCTGAGTACAATAAGGCTGCCCAAGATGTCAGTTGCCTAGTGACGCTAAACCGCCACTACGTTGGTTGCCTCACCCCAGCTAGGACCCGTGTCATGTCAAGAACCCGGTATCCCTCAAGTGGAAGCAACCCCGGCGCCGAGGATGTGGCCGAGCCGGTGAACCGGCGATGGCCGGACGGCTTGCTCCGTCCCGCTGCCCCGGGTCGGGCGAAACGGCCAAAAAAGTTTAGCGCCCGGGTCATGACAAAAGGCTTGTAAATGATTCCTCGGGCGGCAATATACGAAGTGAAATGAAGTTAAAACTCTACTGAGTCAACTGGAAAGAAGGGCTGTCCTGTGGTGGTCTAGGCGGGGCTCGGGGGGCAGCGAGCCCCCGCAACCCGAAACCAGCCACTGCTATCCAGGAGTTTAGCGCCTGGAAAGCCGAGGAAGCGTTCACTGATCAGCGGTGTCTCTCCATACCCGCCACCATATTGTTTGGTAGCCTCGATGCTCTTACTTCATCCCCATTGCAACGAGTGGATTGAAGTGTCTTTTGGGGTGGGAAAATGCTAGAGAGTAATTTGAATAAAAACAAATGTTCGACATGGATACAGTATGTACAAGCCCTCCAAGGGAGGACTTGCTTGGACGTCCGTGGAAGTTCCAAGTGTTACCATAGGCTAGAGAGCCGGCACCGCCTGGTGACGGCTGGCAATGCTTGACCTCAACTTTTGGCAGCCTTTACTCCAAGGCTCGAGCTTCAACGAGCCAGCCTCGCTAAAAGTTCAAGCCGTTATCTACCATCACCGCATTTCTTCCATACTCGCCACACACGCGCCGCGCAACCGCCCGAACCAAACCGCCCTCGATAATGGACTACCAAAACCGCGCCGGCTCTAAATTCGGCGGCGGCGGCGTCGCCTCGCACAGCGCAACCAACGCCGACCGCCGCGAGCGCCTGCGCAAGCTCGCCCTCGAACAAATCGACCTGGATAAGGACCCCTACATCTTCAAGAACCACCTCGGCTCGTTCGAGTGCCGCCTCTGCTTGACGGTGCACCAGAACGACGGCTCGTATCTCGCGCACACCCAGGGCAAGAAGCACCAGACCAACCTCGCGCGGCGCGCGGCGCGCGAGCAGAAGGAGGGCAAGGGGGAGGTTGACCCCAACACGGGCCTCCCCGTCGGCGTCGTCGGGGCCGGGTTCGCCGCGCTCGGCTTGGGTGCTTCGGGCCCGCGCAAGAACGTGGTCAAGATCGGTCGGCCAGGCTACAAGATCACCAAGGTGCGGGACCCCATCACGCGGCAGCAGGGGCTGCTCTTCCAGCTGCAGTACCCGGACATCGGCACGGGGGTGACGCCCAAATGGCAAGTCATGAGCGCCTTTTCGCAGCGGGTCGAGGATCCCGACAGGAACTTCCAGTACCTGCTCGTGGCGGCCGAGCCGTACGAGACCTGCGGCTTCAAGATTCCGGCACGGGAGCTCGACAAGCGTGAGGACAGGCAGTTTGACTTTTGGGATCCTGATTCCAAGGAGTACTGGGTCCAGATCATGTTTATGACGGAACGAGAAGAACGGTTCAACGCGGCGCCCGGGTTGACGGGGAGGAGGTGATCTAGAATATGCGCGACGTTTAGAGATGGAAGTTGGGGCTGTACGATATCTGGATGTCCCCAATTGGGTCGGAGGATATGATATAATGGGGTGGGACCCGGAGACAACCATCATCGTTGGAACAGGCTCCGCCGCGCCATGTGGATTGCATCACTTGAACCGTCACTCTCCCGCCGGCGGTAACTCGGCGTGATTTATAGCTCGATGCCGAACTTCGCAGACGGCAAAGGCCCAGAGCCAGCAAGCCGCAGGCCTCAGCATGAGATCAGTTGTAAGACTGCAACAAATCATGAGTGAGCTTTTGTCAGGGCTAACGGTCGGGCAGTGGGAAACTGTACAACGGCTCATGGGCATCCTGAGTGTAGAGCACCGTATCTCTAGACTGAATTATAGCACCGCCCGAGGCAAGAAGATCGCGACTGTGCAACACCTTGCGCTTGAAGGTTTGATGGAGCTAAATCGCACCTAGTTACTACTACTTTGATGATGGCGGACCTGCGAACCTCCGAATAAGACCCCATTTTTATAGCATGAATCACCCGCTCCCAGCCGTTCTCGAGGTGATCAGTCCCGTATTCACGAGTTGTGTTTCCCTCGACCCCGCATAGTAGAAACCCATTTAGCAATATTTTACCGTGCAACGCTAAGTATTTGGGACCTAACATTTCACACTGTCCGCCTTCTATTACTCTTCCATCTTTGACTGAGTCCCCATTTTCCTGGGGTCTCCGTATGTCCAAGTATGCTGTCCTTGTATCCTTCCGGCCGGCCTATGCATAAACTATCTGGCGAATGATGAAAAGAACCGACGGTACCGCCTTCTCGCAACATCCAGCCAGGACGAAAATTCGACGAGCGTCACGTCTGCTCGGCGAGGTGTTCACCTTAAGCCATACGCAAGGTTGACGTGATGCTGAATCACCGGAAGAAGTTGTCGAATCGCTTGAACGTGTAACCGATGAACGGAAGGCTCATCTCCGGACTCTCCTCTTGCTGCGGGCTGGCGTTTCTAGCGGCCTGAGCAGCCTTGAGTAGGGTAGCATTATCCGTCTGGTCAATCTCGTCCGTGGGGAAATACGTCGTGTCAATGTTGGACGTGAGGCGCGGCTCGAAGGGCGCCCGGATCCGACGCAGGCTATCAAATTCAACCCCCCTGAAGAAAGCGTGATTCTTGATCTCGTGCGCTCCGCCACGTCCGAGGCGGTTCTCCGTGTTGCAAATGAGACTAGGTACCGGGTGAGCATCAAGAACAGAACAGCATCGGCAGAGCCAAGTCTTACCTCCGGATTAGGTTCTCAGCCTCGACGCCGAGCTGGATATCATCAGGGAAGTAGAGCGACTGCCGCCAGGCGACAATCTTGCGGTAGGTATCGTGGCTGTCCTCGGCACAGAAAGGAGGCCAACCGACCAAGCACTCGAACATGATGGTTCCCAGCGACCACCAGTCGCAGTCGAACGAGTATCCGTGTCCGGTAAAGATCTCGGGCGCGATATAGTCGGGGGTTCCGACAGTCGAATAGGCCATCAGTCTTCTCGAGCGTCTCCAGTCGTTGATCTGAGCGCGGTTGCTGACGGTCAGGTTGATCTGGTCGATAGCGACCGAGTTCCGGTTATCGCGAGGCTTGTTGGACTTGCCCTGGAGGAGCTGCTGATAGTAATTGTTGTCGTGCAGCTTGTGGAAACCGGTCGAGAGACCGAAATCCGTCAGCTTGACGTGACCACCCCTGTCAAGGAGGATGTTGTCCGGCTTGATATCTCTGCAGGCCTGTTAGCTCCGAGAACGATGCACTAGTGACTGCCTGTCCAGGACGCACCTATGAATGAAGCCCAACTTATGGACTGCCTCAATGGCCAGCACAATCTCGGCAATGTAGAACCGGGTAATGTCCTCCGAAAAGATTTCGTATTTGATCAACATGGTCATGAGATCTCCACCGGGCAAGAACTCCATGAGCATGTAGAGGAAATTGGAATCCTGGAAAGTAGTATAAAGTTTGACAACCCAGGGGCTGTCAGACTCGGCCAGAATATCACGCTCTGCGCGAACGTGTGCGAGCTGGTCCTTCTTGAACATTTCGGTCTTGATCAACGACTTCATGGCGTAGACCTTCCCGTCCGCCTTCTTCTGTACCAGCTTGACCTCACCGAAAGCGCCCTTGCCAATAATCTTGATAGTGTTGTAGTTCTCGGGCTTGTCCTTGGTTCTCAGGAATCGCAGGTAGGAGCCTTCCCGTCGGCCCCCGGTAGCCCAGATAGATTCGCGGCGGCGTTGGTCGGTGGTCTCGGCCAGCTTCTGCTCCATCTCGCTCTGCCTACACGCCAGTCTTGTCAGCACGCACAAATTCCACACCTTACACCGGGTCTCTGAGCCGCGTCACTCACCTCTGATTCCGCTCACGGGCCCGCTTCACGCTGTCTTTGAAGAAGTCGGAGGCCAATTGCGAGCACTTCTTCTGGTTGTTGTTCGCATTCGGGCCATACTTATCGGGGTTCCGTTCGGGGGCGGGCACGAAGTCGGTCTGAGCGTTCTGGTTGGGCATAGGCGGCGCGTTCAGATAACCATAGCCGGGTTGTTGACCCTGTGCGCCGGCCGTCCGTGGACGCTGGCCCGGCGACGCCCCACGGGCGCCATAAGGGGAGGCTTTGCCAGCACCGCCCAGGTTCTGATGCGAGAATTGGTGGGCGAGGCCGGTGTTGGGGTCATTGCTGGTGCCGGGAGTCGTCGACCTGGCCTGGTTGTAGCCCTGGCCGGCAGCACCGTAGTCGGCCTGGGCAGCGAGCTGCGAAGGGTACTGAGGAGCGTACTGGTTCTGCTGGAAGTAGCCCGCCGACGCGTAGCCCTGTTGCTGGTACGCCTGGGGCTGCTGGGCGCCACCGCCCTGGCCGGATGGCTGACCCTGGAAGACGGGCTGCGGGAAAGTCGACGGGGTGGTAGGATATGTGCGGTCGGCAGCGGCCAGTCGCTCGTTGTTGTTCCCAAAGTTCAGGTACAGGCGGTTACCCTGGTTGTCCATCTTGACGAGGTGGTGCTGCGTTGGCCGGGCGCACAATTGGATTTGCCGCTTTCTCGCGTGTTGCAGGTGTCGAGTCAACACTGGGCGTCGTCGAACTGTCGGGTCGATGTTGTGCGGAAGGGGGCCGCAGATTAAAGGGACTTTGGGATTTCCACGGGAACGAGGGTCGAGGCCCAGTGACCAAGACTCGGATCACGACCCGGCCTGTCTAGAGGTGGGGCAGGGGAGTAATGGAAATGCTTGGGACCGATCGATCGAAAGATCTTTGTGCAACTACTGCAACGCAGCTTGGAGCACGCGTGCGTCGGATTCGGTTCGGGCACGGGTCAACCGCGCGGTGAGGACAGATCGGTGTAGGAGAAAAAAAAAAAAAAAAAAAAAAAAAAGAGTTATGCAAACCAGCCGGCGGAGAATTGTCAGAGGTTCTTGTGCGGTCTGCTGTGTTGTCCCGTCGAGTACGGTACGACAAAATATTGTTTCAAATGACAGGCGAAACAAGAGGACCAGAAAGAGGGGTAGACGCTAGGATGCAGCAAACGTGTTGGGCCCACTAACCCGGAATTTAGATGTAACTTTGCCAGGACTCCCTGCTGTCAGTATGTTACTGGCTCTCTCGCTGCTTGGCCAAACCTGCGGTTGCAAAGCAGTCGCTGGGTCCTCAACAGACCCTTGAGGGCGGCTCCTGGAAGGTGGGATTGAAAGACCGCACAGCTTCTCACCATTAACGTCAAGGGGCCTCAGGGGCACTCTCTCTGGCCTTGGAGCCCCCACTGGGTTCACTAGACCTGGCTACACAGGTTTCCGAAACAAGATTATCCAACCCCTTTATTCTGTTATTTTGTTTTCCTAAAGCGTTTTGGATTGCATCTCTGAACGCGTGAATCCGCTGCTACGGGACAGCCATGACATCGCTCCACGGTTCACCCCTAGCGCCGGCTTCCCCCTTTCCAACTTAGGCAACTTAACGGAGGCAGCGTGGATGCCCGACAAACAGGGCCCGAGCGCTCCATGGTTCCCTGCCTGCTTCACAGTTAAGACTACGTTAAAAGGGAAAACAATTCAGGAACGGAACGCAAAGTGGACGACCAAGGACAGACCAGTGTTCACTGAACGACAAATAAAACTTATCAAAACAGGAGCAGAATATGTTAACCCGAATACCCCATGTTGTTCATGAGCCAAAAACATCTATTTGTGTGCACAAGTCATGAACACATATGTGGGGTCCGTGCACCAGGTCTTATCGCGATAAGCTGGTCTGCCAGGAAATTTGAGCTTTCCATCGCCGACTGAAGCTATCCCCGGAGATCAAAACGACGAAACACCACAGGCGGCATCAACGGAGCTCTCTGTTCCCTTGAAAGCGGCGAGATTGATCGACCTCCCTGCAAAAACCACGAGCCTCAGCCGAGGCCGCAAAAAGGCCAATGTGCTGGTAGTTCTGCTTGATCTACCTCGCAGGAAGCTCAGGAACTCGATCAGAACCACCATGGCTGATCCGGCACCACCCCAAGCAACAACAGCAGCGTCGCCGCCGCCAGCCGATTCGGTATGATACGCTGGCACTCAACCCTTCATCGTTGGTTCGGCTCACTGACAGCGCCTTCGTCTAGGCAGGAAAGGCGCCTCCTCGCAACCCAGCCCTGCGCATGCTCGGCCTCCCCGCCCTTCCCCGCAAGCTCCCCTCCCGGAACTGGATGATCTTCTGGACCGTCTCGACCGCCATATCAGGAGCAATAATCTACGACAAGCGTGAGAAAAAGAGGGCAATTGCCAAATGGTCGCATGCGGTCGAACATCTGGCCAAAGAGCCGCTCCCCAACGGCCTGGCGCAGCCGCGCAAGCTGACCATCTATCTCTCAAGTCCGCCTGGTGACGGCCTGCGCGTTGCCCAGGACCACTACACTGAGTATGTCAAGCCGATTCTGGCTGCCAGCGGACTAGACTGGGAGTTCGTACAGGGTCGACGGGAGGGTGATGTTCGAGCCTACGTGGCCGAGAGAGTTCGCAGGATCCGCCGCAATTGGGAAAGCGACGGCGAGCTGGATCCAGACAAGGAACCTACAAAGGACGAGATTGTGGACGCATTCCGTAAGACTCGGGGCATCACCGAGTACGACGGCGTTAGAGGCGATGTTGTCATCGGCAGGCATACATGGAAGGAGTACCTGAGGGGTTTGCACGAGGGCTGGTTGGGTCCCCTAGCCCCTCCGCCGGAGCCCGAGCCGCTTCTCACAGCCGCCGCTCCAGAAGTCTCGTTAGAGGACAAGCCCGCCGAAGAAAAACCTGCCGAGGAGAAACCTGCCGAGGAGAAACCTGCAGAGGAAGAGAAGAAACCCAAGAAGCCGCCACAGCCAAAGCCCCATAACACCACGACCGATTATCCAACGTCGCCTCTTCCCTCCCAAGCGCCCGACGAGTTTGCCCCCACCGCGCCCATCCGTGAGCCACACCTCCTAGGCTTCCTCAACACGCCTACCCGCATGTACCGCTTCTTCAACCGCCGCAAACTTGCCGACGACATCGGCCGCGAGGTCGCCGCCGTGTGTCTCTGCACCTACCGCGAGTTCCAACAGCTCGCCGGCGACTCCGATTCTGGCAGCCCGACCACTGACCAGCTACAGTACGAGCAGGCAAAGGAGCTGGCATGGGAGGAGAAGGACTGGATCAAAACCGTCTGGGAGGATGACGCCAAGGGCACCGTCGACGAAGCAGTCCCGGAAAAGATTCGGGCAAAGCCAGTGGTCATGGACCCACGCATTGCCAGCCGCATGCGCCGCTTTCAGCTGTCGCCAGAAGATGAGGCGCGAGTTAGCCAAATTGTGGTCCCCGAGGAGGAGATTGAGGGCTGGACTAAACGACACTTGCGTCAGCTTTATCGGTGGGGGGTGAAGAAGGCTTTTGAGAAGAAAAAGCTCACTCCCTTGGACGACTCAGATGTCGATTAGACAGTTGATGATGTGGGCACTCGGCGCCTGTGGCGTGCGATTCCGGAGTTTGTGGCATAAGTGTGTGTGTATAACAAGTGGCATCGGTGTGCCGCCAGACTCACTGTGCAAATATGGCGGCCTGTATACTAAGACATTTAAATGATAGATTCCCCGGGTAGTAAGGTATGGTGATGGTGGCATAATGAAAACCCCCCCTGGCACTTAATAAGACGTACTGCAGGTCCACAACGTGCAGTCGGCGCCCATGATCTTTGGAGATTGTGATCTTTGCTGTCGTTTGGTAGGCCTTTGCGAGGCCCGGGCCCACAGGTGTCCGCTATGGCTGGTCCATTGACATCTCGTCCGCGCAACAGTTCAAGCCCCCATTTCAACATATCATGGTCGGAGGCAGTGATACAGCTGACGAAGTGAGAAGAGCCCCAATAATGGGCCACGGCTCGGGAGCACAACTCTTCGCCAAAAGTCGACTCGGCGAGCCGGTAGCTGTATTCGTACGAGAGCCGACTTGGCTCAGTCGTCATCATCGTCAGACCCATAGTCCACCAACAGACCCCCAGTCTTTGCTGTGCCAGGAGCTGGTGCTGGCGACGGCACCGTTGCCGGCTTCTCTTCTTTCGTCTTCCCTTCGCCGCCATCCATGGGGCCCGTCCCCTCCGTTTCCTTCTCCTTCGCCAATCCTCCTTCCCCCTCTCCCTTTCCCTCCCCAGCACCTGATCTACCCTCTTCACTCTCCCCAGTCGACGCCTTCCTCACCCCCAACCCCTTCACCCTCTTTCTCTCTCTCGCCGCATCTCCCCTGACCCTCTTCCGCCTCCCGCTCCCCTCCCACCCGACGACAGCCGTCTCGTCCCCATCCCCATCCCCACCACCCACCATCCCGTCCTTACCAGCGCCAGCAGTACCGCCACTACTACTACTACCATCACCACCACCACCGCCGCCGCCGCCGCCTTGCAACCTCCGAAAAGCCTTAAGCCCCTCCTCCGTCTCGCGGCGCACCCGCTCCTCCTCCTCCCGCCGCGCCCGCCGCACCCCGTCCAGGAAGTCGACCTCGTCGTCGTCAAGGGCGCGGAACTGGTTGCGCAGGCGGTGCGCCTCCTCGAACGCCGCCTGCTTGGCCGCCCTGTTGGCCTGGAGCACGTCGTACAGCGACCTCTGCTCGCCGGTGGCGGCAGACCTCTGGAGCGCAGCCGCCTCGGCGCGCTGGCGCCGCTCCGCCTCGAGCTGGCGCGTGACCTGGGCCCACTCCTCCTGCCGCCGGGCCGCGGCCGGGTTGGGGGGCGCTGTGGTGATGCTGGGGCTGGGGCTAGTGCCGGGGCCTGGCACCGCAGGCGGTGAGACGGTTTCAGCTTCGCCGGTGGCGGCGTTGATGGCGCCCGCCGAGACAAAGCGGGATGACATCTTTGTTCAAAGATTTCTTTCCTCAGCTTGTATCAACCGGGGTTGGGGCGACGGGCGCAACAAGGCAGGAATGAGGAGGTAAATGGTCAACGGTAAAGCGCTGGCAGCTTCAAGAGACAGAACCTAGCCCATTTACTGTCTGGTAAGGGAATAAGAAGGGAGACAGGATGGCAGTGGCTCACCGGCAGAAAGGGACTGGTATATCGTAATCAATACACGGTTCAGCAGAAGTATCATACGTCCTTGGAATGCAAGTATGTCCCAGCGCTGAAACGCGAGCCGAACGGTGGAGGTCGAAAACGGTCGGCAGCTGCAGCTGCCAACTGGCAAGATGCAGCACAGAAAATCTTCCCGAGACGAAAATAAAATTTCGCCAGTTCAATCCATGGAATTCTTTGTTATCACTACACACAAGTATCGTAGTCATTGACTCAAGTTTGTATTTTCTTATTTTTCTAGTCAAGTCCTCATGGCAAGAGACCGAAGCGTGGCTTGCCGCTGCCCGGTCACCTAGCAAAGAAACGTCCCAAATGACACCGGACACCCTCATCAGGTGCTGCAACGTGTCTTCGCACAACACCATGTGGTATCGACTTGCCAGACGCCTTTGACGCCCCAGCTCTCTGTCCCATACCCTGGTTTCTGACATTCTGTCATCCTCCAATCTCCTCCCTTCAAACCTCGTGAAGTCGTGACTGTGGGTTGTGGTAGAAACGGCGAAGGAAAAAAAAAAAATCAAGCCTTATCAAATCCCCTAGAGAAATCTGAAGTTATGACACGTGAAGAAACACCCGTCTGCTGTTCCTCCTCTAAGGAATCCATATAATCTGAAAGCCTCTAGGTGCACCCCAGTAAGAGAGAAGCAAAACGATGACCGGACTTGGTCCGCTAGCGACCCCCGCATGCCATTGCCAGACCTCGCAACCCGGCAAGCGCACAAGCGAGATGTAGTTGTCACTAGACAGATTTGCCAGTCGGAGAAGTGCAGAATTGGACAAGAAACGCAAAGGATCAAAGCATCATAACCCCCATTGTGAGCCCTAGGAAAACAAAGAAAACGAAGGAAAAGAAAAGAAATGCTATTGAGACCACCACGAAGTCCAACTTTTCAACCTCATGACCCAATCCCGGAAAGACAATTAGTACCCGTGAAAATAGCACCAGATATGTACTCTGCAAACTTTTCGTCAAGAATAAACATTGTGACAAATGATCCCTTCTGAAGTGGTAACCACCCCCGCGTGTCCGTCCCGAAAACGCCTTGGAGAACTGCGCTAGTTAAGTGGTCCGTTCCATGCCATAAGAGAGCGTGTGCCGCTATTGGAAAATGATAGCCCATGCGAGCAACACGTCCTCGTCGGATGTCCGGAATTCTTGTCAGAGACGGGCATCGATATTTTCCCCGACCACCAATCCCCGATCTTCTTGTCGCACGATGACCCCATGCTACTCGAGGGTTGAAGAAGCGGATAAGATGTTGCCAACATCCGAGGCCGTTGGGAAAAAGCTGTTTCGCCGAGTCTATGATCGAAACTGAAAATGGGAAAAGTCCATGGTGTGGGGATCCAAAAACGCCGTTGTATGTAATAATAGCTTAAGCCATATCCGAAGTAAGAATCTCATTAGTCGAGGACGACTGGGACCAAAAGAGGAAGAATAAAACTATCGGCAACATGTGGGCGGTCTCATTCGTTGAGGTAACTCGGCGCCCCTGGGGTGGTCCATACCGTCCAGGTATGTATCCTACACTTAATGATGCAGGGAACAGACCCGGCGGTTGACCCGAGGCAGCTCAGGCGGCCTGAGACGTTCGAAATGAGTGACCTTTGTTGTCCGGTCGTCGCTCGGGGTATCTGAATGCAAATGTATCGAATGTCCGATGTGCCTGGAAAGGAAAAAAGAGGAAAAAAAAAGAAAAGGAAAACCTGCGTCCAATGGACGATGCGATGGAAGACCAGGATCGCGCCTCATGGAAAGCGGCAGCCGAAAAATGGCCGCTGCGGAAAACGCCAAACGCGCCGTTGAATTTATCCCTGTGCTCACTGCAAGAGCAACAGGGCTCCGTTCAGCCAACGACCGGCTGCCCATAAGCGTGACCGGCAAAGTATGCCGACGGCTTGTTGTGCACACCGCCGCAGCTGCCGCAGTTGCAGTCAGCAACGCCCGGGTGCTCCCAAATGCTGTGGCCGTAACCGTAGTAAGAGCCGTAATTGCCAGGGTTGCGGGAAGGGTGGCAGACAGGGCGGAAAGCATTGTAGGCCGGGGCCTGGTAGTGTCTAGTGGTGTTGCTGCTGAGAGCTCCATCAAACCACTCCATGTAGCTCGAATTGACCGATGCGGTTGAGTTCGTGTACTCGGGAGTCCCATATCCCGAGTCAGGGGGCGTCAACGGCGTAGTCTGTGACCACGACGCCAGAGGATGGGCCCATGCTGTCGGGTCGTGCCGGAACGAGGTCGCCAGCGGAGTGTGGTTGCGCTTCAGGCTTGATAGACGCTCGTACTCGGCTACTTGCTGCTGATGCCAGCTTGAGAGCCAGGGCGAATTGCGAGATCGTCCCATATCGGGATCGACAGGCGAAGGGAGAGTTGCCAAGCGATCGTGGCTCGCCTGCTGCCTCTTCTTGGCCTCCTTCCACTCCTTCCAGTTCGCCAACCAGGCCTTATAATCCTTACTCCCGTCCAAATTGACGTAGAGGCCCCATTGGATTGCGCCTAGCCACTCATATTCCAGAGTGTTGAGCTCCTGGACAGGAATACCGCTCACTTCGGACCACGACTTGTTTTGGAAAGTGTTGTCGTCGAGGAACTTGCTCCCAAGGAGTAGAGCAATCGTGAGCATGCGCCAGATCTGACCCTCGTTGTGGTTGTTCTGGCCCTCCGAGTGCATCATGTTGATGCGTTTCGCCAGGTAGTTCATGCCGAGGAGGATGGTGGTGCTTGGCAGTCGCGTAGAGGAAAGAATCTGTGACACGAACTTTCGGAACGCTGGGTTGACCGCTCTCTGTGGCATGACCACACGGGTTGCCATCTCGGAAACATAGTCGGCCATGAGCTCGACATCGTAGTCGAGTACGGCACAGACGCCTCCAGGCATGCTGGGCTGCTGGGGGATGGATTCGGGACCGAGCGAATAGGCGAGGTGTGAGGGTCGAACTGCTTCAAGCAGCTGGAAGGGAACGGGCAGGCGGGAGGGGTCCACGCGGTGCCGGCACTCCCAGAGCTGAAGAGTTGATGGATCTCGAAGGGCGAGGGGTCGATCGAGATCTACTGGCACGCTTGAGCCATAGAGTGTAGATTTCCGCAGTCTACACGATGATGGATCTTTTCAAATCAAACGACTCGAACCTCTTCCCGGTCTTGATATAGCAGTTGACCGGACAAAGGCTAAGCCACGAGCTCTTTGTTGACTGTTGAAAACAAAGGCCTTGTCGCGAAGCGCAGGAAGGTTCAACGGGTAGCCAGGCGCTTATGGCCGCACCGAATAATGTCGAAGAGATATTAAGGAGAAAAGCGGAAGAGAACGTTCGAGCACTGGGGTATTTTTGTTCTTCTAGTCAGCCAAGGCTCATGCGCTGTGGAACCGGTATTGGGCAGTGCGATATCCAGAAGGGTGGCTGCCAAAGTCCCCAAGTAATGTCAAGAAAGGGGGGCGAGGTGTTCGCGAGTTCGCCAGTATGATTCAGTAAAAACTGTCGGATTCGCCGAGGCTTTCCGAGGCGTTACTGTGACTGTCGGGTCCAGGCTTTGGGTGGGCGGAGCCGAAATCGCGTCGCCGCTGAAGGGTGTTGGGGCGGACCAAAACAAGCGGAACTGCCCCGTGGATGGTGCGTATCCGACCGCGTTGGAAATGAAGCAACGTGTTGAGGGACAACTGAAATAATACGAACCTTGCTAGGGGAAGTTGTCGGAAACGACGCAAACCCGTGCTTATGCTGAGGTGACGGCTGTGTCCTCCTGAGGTGTTGCGGTTGACAGCGTAGTCGACCGAAAAACCGCTCGCGTGCAGCGGCTGATTCCCGTCTTCGTTCGAGTCAACGAGAGCCGACAGCACCTGAATCCTCGCGTGAACGACACAAAAATGAATTGGTCGCTCGTGGATCGCTCGGTTCTTGGCGGTTTCTGCGACGGTCGGAGAAGGGAGGAGGGAGAGAGCACGGCGTGGAGGAAGGGGAGGCGGAAAGGAAGAAGGGAAAAAGGATGCTCTGTGGAGTGATCAGAATAGCAGCTTGGCAAAACGGGTGTGGGTTGGTGGCCGGCGGATGGGGCGACATCAGGAACCTGGAAGGGGCCCTCCTTAGCGGGCAGACTCGGCGCTGGGTGGGCCACAAGTGGGTGGCTCCGGCACGACTGGCACAGGCGCCGAGGAAACTAGAGCAGGGCAGGCCCGAGGAAGGATGGGCAATATTCCGTACACAGTACTTGCGCAACATTCCTTTAGCGCGCCTCAAAAATGGATCCCCCGGCAACGAGCCACTGCAAGCAGCGGCGGACTGCCAGAACTGCGTCTGCACCGCACGGGAACCCCCAATCAGCAAGTGCGAGAGCTCTACTGGCTGGTCAGGCTCGGATGCACTCGGCTCCATGCAATTTCACCAGTCCCCCCAACGGCAACTCGACCGCCGGAGGGGAGTGCGTGCATCAAAATTTGGGGCGACGATGACGGAAATGATCAGGGCCGGCAGAGTCAAGCCTCCCCAAAAAGTCAAGGGTGGCCAGCTTCTGCCAAGCGGTCAAGACGTTTGCCAAGATGACCCACCGTCAACAGGGTTGGACGGGTAATCCAGAAGCAGGGAGCAGGGGAAGTGGATCGAATGGCGGACAAGGGGTGTGGAATGCCTCCCACCGCCCACGCAGGATCACGAGCCTGCCAGGGGATTTCGTAACCCCGACGGACAACACGGGAAGTCGATAACGCTGGAACACTAAACGATTCTTTGGCTGTTTCCTCTATGGAAACTAAGGGAACAAAGAGCGCTGCTGTATCTCCGTAATTCACTTTCAACTACGAAGCTTAGTACCAATGCCAGTGACCATGAAGTACTCTTTGATCAGATGTGTTACATGTGGTGGTTTGTTGAGGAATTTGACTCGTGTCCTATCAAATCGAGAATCCACTGCTGCACCAAATTCTGCTGGTCAAAAGGGCCCTTGCAAATGACACCTCATTCACAGCTCATTTCGATGCTTTGTAAATAGGGTTAGGGTAATTTCTGCAGCCCATGCAGATTGCGTTTAGTTGACGTTACGATGCAGCGGCTGGGGGAGGAGTCAGTCGAGTTTCTGGTGGCCGGTTCCGCCGGGACAGCCAATATACGGTTAGCAATATGGGCTCAGGAACGACTCGAACCGCTTTCCCCATGTGAAGGGCCGGAATGCGCTCAAGTCTGCATCACCGCCCTCTTGTTCAGCGGCGTCCCATGCCACGGCACAGCCCTAGCGGAGCACGATGCAAGACAGAATCGTCAATGGATCTCAGTCTCGTGTAGAACGTTACCTGGAACGGATTAGCGAGCCTTTGCTGGCCCCCGTGTTCTTGCAGCCAAAAGGCTGGCCAGCGGGCGGCGGCGGTGCCCTCATTAGCATGGTCATACCGCGAGTCGAGCCACAGACCCGTAACCAACGCGGCCCATTCTCACCATTCCCTCCCTGTTCGGGCAGGCCTTGACCACCACCTTCTAAGAGCAGGGACTTGAAGATGGATGCGCAGGACAAAGAAGAAAAAATGAAGGCTGAAGACAACAGTGGAGCATCCAAGCCCATCCCGGCTCCACCTCGAATGACGCGGTCCGATCGAGAACCAAATGAACGCACAGATGACTGGAACGCGACACAGCGGCGTCAGAGCATCTCGACTATCACCAGCCACATCAAGCTTGGTTCAAGAGGCGCAGCTAGAGTCCAGGTCACCCGACGAGACCACCTTCGCAAAACCCATGTTGTGGTCCAACCAACAGACTGCCGCGCAAAGGTACATGAGTAAGGGTCAGCAGAGCCTTCAAAAAAACCAAGACGAATCAGAGGCCTTGGTGAAAGAAGGCTCGGTAAAATTGTGCTGGTGGTGGTTGGTCCAACCTACCGGAGAGGCACACCCGGAACAGTGTCATCGGGGGCTAGATGCACCCCACCGTTGAGGCGCGGAGAAAGAGAGCGGTCAAGGCCAAAGGGATCCATGGTGCTGGGAGACCGGCGAAGCTGGCACCCATTGAGAAACAATGGACGGCCTGCTGGCCAACACACCAGGTCTCGTCCTTTGAGTCAGTCTACACAAGAGCCGAAAAGGCAGCATTCGTGTCTGACAGAAGGCACTGGGACCGATGCTCGGCTGATGTCCAGCAGCAGACTTTTTCCTTCCCCGCTGTCTGCTCCAAAAGGTTGCACACGCGGGAGGAATGGGATGTCGGAGCGTGGGACCGGGGCATCCGGGGGTCCGGGTTAGCTACCTGTCGGTTACTGCCATCTTGCTTGATTGGATTCCGTAATTCTCTCCTTTGGGACTCTGCCCCCCAAACATTGCCAAGTTGAAAATGGAGCCTTTTCAGTTTCGGCTCGCCGTTATGGTCTGCCGCTACACAGCCGATCTCGTTGCATCCTCAAAAGACAGCCAGTTGCATTGCTTTTTGATGTCTGCCGCCGGCCGGCCTGTTGTATACCGTGCGGGCTGTACCTCGGCTTCAAACAGCAAGAAATGAGTTTTGAATAAAGCCCGTAATTCCGCCCCTGCTCACGTCTGGCATCTCGGCGGGCGCCGTGCACGAGGAGCTGAGCAAGTAACCGTGACCTTGCCCCAGTGCCGGTGACTTCCGACTGCTGATTAATCTCTCTTGCAGACTTGCTGGAAAGTGCCCACTCCTTCACAGAAGGACCAAGTGGAGGGACATGCACCTGCTCCGCAAGCGGTGTGGCAAGTCTGTCACGACAGTCCGACACACCTCCTTTCTCTCATGCATCGAAGTTGTCGGGGTCGGCAGCAGGCTTCCCGCAAAATACCACCAAATCAGGCCGCAGCGCCTGTCGCAGAGTCTGAGTTCTGTGTTGTACTTGCTGAACCTCGTTTGAGCCTGCCGTCACTTCCTGTGACCAAAGGCCAACATCCTTCAGACGCAGGTGCTTCCTGCAGCAGGACTCGCCCCGCGTCATCCATACCGCTGGCGGATGTTCCCTTGGCCAGCCACTCCTCGTCAGACCAATGCCTACCCCATTGACAGGCTCACAAGGCAGGTGCCTAGATAGGAGTTTCTCCTTCCCATCTAGATGATAGTCAAATGCGTGTACGACTACGGAGCAGGCAGCGACAAGCCTGCGACTGCCTGCTTTGCGCGCGCTGTCACCCGCAAAATAAAACGGCATTGCGGTACCGGCAATATCGGACGTAGCGACCCGCGAGGGAGTCTGGAAGCTTGTGAAACGTGACCGCGATGTTCTGCGGTCATCTGGTAGTGTTGGAGCCTGCAAGGAGGCGCCGTCGACTCGAGATTCAGCGCGGACTTCGACTCACGGCTGCCAACCCTTCCCTGCCCTAACTGGTCAAAACAGCCAACGAGTCGGCGCATCATCCGTGGCCTCCGTCAAGAATTCATCGGCAGCCGCGGCGTCCTCCGGTCCTGGCATCTGCAAGCAGATCTGGCTAGAATCGGCGTTGGGCAGAAACACCCCGCGCCGAAGCGGAGCGCTAGCTGCGAACCGCGGCAGTGGAGACCGTTTTCCTCCAAACCGTCTTCATAGGAAGCCACACAACGAATCTTCTGGGGAAGGCGAAAATATACCGCAGTCGCATTCACAGACTATTTACGCTGCATACCCCTCCCCCTGCGTCGTCTCCGAGGGCGTCATACGGCGGCGGCACGAGAAAAGAGAGCAGAAAAACATTGGCCGCATAAACAAAATTTCTTCTCGTCCTCTGCCCGCTCGCTCCGAGATAGGAGGTGGGGATACTGTCCTAAGATATTCCCGTCTCTCTGTTTTTTTTGCGGATCACCCGATGGGGTTAAGGCTGTTTGATCAAAACCCGGGACGGGTAAGAAGTCGAAGGGTTGAGGGGTCCCGTTCTTGTCGCATTGCATCTTTCAAAGGCAAGCCCGGGCCGGAGGATAAGGCGGGGTCTCCATCTC
This sequence comes from Madurella mycetomatis, assembly GCA_022530565.1. Taxonomy (NCBI): domain Eukaryota; kingdom Fungi; phylum Ascomycota; class Sordariomycetes; order Sordariales; genus Madurella; species Madurella mycetomatis. The sequence continues at coordinate 2,608,585 of JAJTVB010000003.1, read as the reverse complement.
GCTTTCTTATTTTCCCACCAAGAGCTGCATCAGCACCTCATTGCGACCCCCGTCGATGTCAATGAACCAGTACCCGGTTGTATCGTCGCTTGGCTGTCTAGGTTTGCGATAATTTCCTTCAGGGTCCTTCTGGCGCCTGGAGCAAAACTTTGCCCACCGACTTGTCTCCGTCCCGTCTCGGCTCTGGTTCGGTATCCCTAGCCTAGCCTGCAGGTTGCATCATGGCGCGTAGTGTCGCCACGCCGAAGCATCCCAGTCCGCCGCTCCGGGGCCGATATGTCCAGGGCTAAAAGAAGCTAATAGAATCTCGTCATGAAGCGAGTATTGCATCCGAAACGGGATTGGACCACAGCTCCTCACCATACGATACCCCGAGAATTCATCGTCGTTTGTAACTCACATACCGAGTACGGCAATATCTCCACGCCAGAACATCTTCGTTGTGGAGCATCCGTCACTCACATACGCCAATCGACCAGTGCTTTCCAGCATGGTAGGAGCGGGAGAACAGGGTTTAGTGAAAGGAGTGTCATCAGAACGGTAAGGGACCCTTGGGATTCTGTCCACGCCCACAACTTGTGGCTTGGGACGGAGTTCGGATCTAAGGGCCATGACGACCCCCGCCGTGGGTAAGAATGCGTAATGCCGGGCGATGGCAAATTGTTCGATGGCGACTAATCCACCACTTTCCTCCTATGATGCGGCCTTCCAGCTACAGATGACCACACTTCCCGTCATGCGTCGTAAAGGCTCACTCTCCCTACGGAAAGCACGTGTAAAATACTGTCCGATATTCTTGTTCTGATTTCGCCATGGCGCGAGTATTACGTATGCAAGAACGTAATTACCACAAACTCCGTGGCGTACAAGGTTGCCTGTCACGTTCAGCCTCACCATAGCCCATCTGGATGAGAGGATGTATTACGCAAATTCCATCACTCAGACCAAGTTGATTGATTCACAACTGACGCGGCCACGCTCAATCCAGAACACGCGGCGGCCAGGTTTGACACTTCCTACCTCATGCCATAGCCTACACGTGCCGAACATTTTCCACGAAGAGCGTGGCAGCTGCGGCATGTAGCTTACAGTGCTGCCTGCCCCGTCCAGCGTGGGGACGCTGCCTAGGATGGCCGAAAAGCTAGCCCCAAGTTCAGTCTCAACTACCGGCCCATGACTCCTCGAACCCGCAGCATCAATCGACCAATGGATACGTTTGGTTGGGGTAGTGGCCCTTTTTCACGAGGCAAGCGCGGAGTTCGCCATTGTATTTGTGTGCTCGGCAGAATGGTGTACCGAGACTAGCCCTTGAACCTGTTACTTTGTCAAACTCCAATCAGTAATACCATGTAGCCCCTCTGCTGTCCCGAAAGACAACGTCCATGCATGTGTGAGAAGCCGGTTATGCGCGGAACCAACCATATGACAATCCGCAATGAGAGCTGAATCCCATCCGGATTCAGTCTTCAGAACCAAATAAAGCCCTTAGCCAATAACTACGTTGAAGGCTATCGAGTTCGAGAGTCCCCTCCACTACGCTATCACTGCCGCTCGTGAGAAGGAGGGTTTGGGCACAAATGCATCTCCAGACACGAACTGTGCCATGATTCTCAGCCAACTGCTACCTCGTCTGTTTCTTCTTCGGGCAATCAGATCTGAGTGTGACCTCTGCCGTCAAGATAACCTCATGCACGCCATTTGAATGGATTAAAATAACGCAACGGTTGAAGCGCTTGCTGCAGAGCATGGGCCCCAGACCCGTCGCTTCGAACAAGTGCGAGATATCGATGTAACACAACAAAGAAATCTACAAACCACCATTTTCTCAAGATTCGGGCGGTAAACCCAAATGGTGATAACCTAGATGATGGCACACTGGGTAATGGGATGGACAGCAGTCGAACGTGCCGAAACCTCGAGTATGTGTCGCGCCAGGCTGCTAGATACACACCAAGGAATCCCTTAACCCCTTTCCAGCCAGAAACTGCAGGATCAATGGACCACTGCCGTTCTCCTCGAATACTGGACCACTGAGATAGACCAGCCATGCGTGCTCCTGTCAATATGATGGGACCTCCATAGTCGGCCTCATGCCTTCACTCAAACCCAATCAGACGGCAACAAAAACAACAGAGGCGGACGGGACCAATCCGGTATCGTATGGCAGGCTGTTGGCCCACTCTCGGGGACAGTTGAACTGTTGAGCTGTCTACAACATCGGCAGCGGCTCTCGGCATATCAGAGAGAGGAGGGTGGAGGAGGCACCACAATCCAGTCGAATCAACTTCCCACGGCGCCAAAGCACCTGACTTGACCACCATATCCATTTGTTTCGAGGGACAACCCGTCTGTGCGCGGGGACAGGAAGAGAACAACAGACCAAGGGACCGCTTCGCACCTATCCAAAGTACCTGGGTGACTGACTGTCCATCGCTTCACGGTGGGTTATCCACGCTCTATGACCTGTTCATTCCATGCCAATCTCCGAGTCTCTATTGGCTACCACAGCTCCCCACGTAGTCGATCTCCCAAAACAAACGCCTCCAACCCCATCCCATCCTCTCTCTTAGCCAGGAACGCCACGGCTAGCAGGTAAAGGCAACCTCCAGAGCCCTCTCCATGTCGGTGGGTATTGTACAATAACCATACTGAAAGACATCCCTTCCCGTGTAGAACAGCCTGCTGTTTCCCTCGGCGGGTAGAGCTGCGTGTTCTCCCTCTCGCTTCCCTTTGTGTAAAGTAGTTTCCGACTGCAAAATTTCCTCGTTGAGTCTCTTCCCAGCCCAGGGCTCTAAATAGGAGAGCCAACCGCTTCCCCAGCACTGCCGGCCTCGCCAAACGAAACCAGCGCGTCGGGCGGTGTCCTCACGCCGTCCCAACGACCAGCCCGGCCTCACCAGCACGACAACAATGATAAAAACTCTGATAGTAGAACCCACGTAAACAAGAGAAAAATAGGGGAAAAAAAAAAAAAAATAGAAGCCAGCGAAACCCACCCCTCGAAAAACCTTCAAGATAACATCATTGAATAAGGCACAATGGCCTTATCCACGACAGGCTCACGTCTCGAACTCATCTGCGCCTCGTCCCCCCACCGCGAGAACCAACCCTCCTCCCTCCTCCTCGCGTCGTCAAACGCCCGACGGCAGTCGTCGGGCAGCAGATCGCGGACGTCGTCTGGCACGGCGCCTAAACCCCGGAAAGGAGCGAGGAAGTCCGCCGACGCCGAGGCCTCGGCGTCGGCCGGTGACGTGCGGAACGGGGTGTCGTACGCGGCCGGCGAGATGCCCACCGGCGGCGTCTCGAGGTGCGTGTCCATGACGAGAAAGTTGCGCGAGATGGCGGGCTTGACCGGCGGGAACCCTCCCCCACTGGAGGATGACTGGCCGGCTTCTTGCTGCTGCTCGCTGTCGTCGATCTGCTCGATCCGCGCGTGTGTCGGCTGCATGATGCGCGGGTAGTGCATCTGGTTAGTGTGGATATCATAGACGCCGTTGAGGTTGGCGCGGCGCACGGCGGAGAGCATGCTGTTGAACTGACTAAAGAAGGGGATACCGTGGTTAGAGTGAACGCTTCGCCAAAAAAAAAAAAAAAAAAAAAAAAAAAAAAAAAGGGGGGGGGGGGGGGGGGAGGACAGTTTGAGCGACTTACGAGGCCTCACGCGCGTGTTCCAGTTGCCAATTTACATCGTTGACGGCAACTCGCCGTTTCTTCGTGTCGACCTTCACATTTTGCTGCGGCACGGACGGACCCCCAGAGTGATAGACTGCGCTGGCGCCGTGCCAGGCAACGTACTGATTCTTGTTGTAAGGCTTGTCCGGGTCGTAAACATCCGAGGGATCGGCCAACTCGCCCTCGACGATGCCCTCCTCTCGCGCCTTGGCGACTTCGTAATCATCGATAATTCGACGTCCACCGACAATGATCAAAGCCCCGAATTCGCGGAACACGGACCGGGCTGTAACAATACCTATAGAACGGCCCTTGTAACTATGTGGGATGATGTCGCGCTCGATCATGTCGCGCTTCTCGTCATCGTTAACAATGATCTTGTAGAGCTTCCTGTGCTTGGTGAAGAAGAGGTACGAGTCGCGGAAGCCAACGCAGCGGGCGGGTTCGGTGGAAAGCATGTAGAGACGGTCGCCACGGCCGGCCACTGTAAAGGTCCGGCAGCGATACTCGCGGCCGTCCTGGAGATTGCCTAGCTTGTCGACTTTCTTCTCGCCTTCGGGGTCCTCGGGAAGGTCCACCTCATCGTTCACAATGTCCAGCACCGTACCGTCCTTGTCGATCGACTGCTGGGTGGGTTGAAAGTGCTGGCCCTTGCGGCCACCGCGCCCGCGCCATCCTCCCCGCCCACGGCGACGAGGCGTAGCGTCTGGGTTCGGCGGCTCGATGGGCAACGTGTCCCAGTCGGGCGGTCGGTTCTTAGGAGGCCGGCCTAGCCGCCGGCGTCGGATGACAGGCTCGGGTGGAGGGGTCGGGGACTTGGCCGATTCCTCGTCTTCTTCCGGGGCTTCATCCTCGGCGGCAGACTCGTCGTCCTTCTCGGCCTCCTCAGCCTCCAGTTTGGGCTCTACTTCCTCCTGCTCGGCGTCAGGCATGGGTTCGTCCTCGTCGTCGATACCCTCGAAGGTCTTGGGTGTGCTCTCTGTGGATGCAAACATGCAAATGTTAGCAACGGGATGCCCGAAGATGATGAGAAGCCTGCAAATGCCGGAGCGACAATGCAATTGAAAAGCTGGTTCAATATTTGGTTTGGAAAAGACGATGGAGGATGATGTGGAAAGGACAGAGCATACCGAGCGCCTGCTGGGCGCGCTTCGCAGCTGCGCGACCGGATCGTCGAGAGCCCATTTTAAAAATGACGGCAGAGATGGTGTCACGATGTCTTTCCCGGTTTGGTCACGGCACCGGTAGTTTTGGCGCAAGGGTAGCCGGGAGCGAGGTCGTAAAAGCCAAGGCTAGAAGCGGGCGACGCGATGGATTCTCAAGACGTGGATTTAGTGGTTCGCGCGGAGCACGGCTTTCAGCTTGCACAGTGCCTAGTAATGTTTGATAATTTCACACTGTATCCATCTAAGCCATTGCCGTCTAACTAACTGGACTCATTGACACTGTTCAACTTTTCCACGGCCAGGCTGAGTTAACTACTGCTGCAAGGTTTAACCGAGACGACTACATTTTATACCATTTGGAAGCCAATTTCATCTCCAGACAGGAAAGAAGCAGCAAGAACAGTGAGTAGGGGAAATGTTAAAAGCAATGCAGTGTCAGGTTAATTGCTGGGTTGCGCTCTGCCGCAACACGCGTGCAGCTGGGAACTGACAGCCAATACACTATCGTCCCCCCCATAAGCTCCCTAGTAATCTCCAAATACCATCATATCCTGCCACTTTAAGGAGGGCCCGACAGCCCAACCATAACCATCATGCTGATGCCACAGTCCCTCCCATAGAGGGGACTTCGAGATGAGACCAGGTCCTTCTTACTTTCCGCCTCTGTGGCTTCCGCCCGAGGCCATCGAGTGGGTCAGTCTGACCAAGCCAGCGGGAAAGTATCAAGGCTCTCCGCCGTCGTTACGTTTTCAGTAAGACGTTCCGTTTGCCTAATCCACTGTAGATGCATAAATGCTATCACGCCGCATCTATCCCGCATGTGACCAAGCTATGCTGTGCTTCTGCCGTTCCCCTTCAGTGATATTTAGGGTATAAGCTAACAAGCCCGATGTGACCGACGCTGGGAGAATGGCCGACATGTCCCAAATCTCTGGACCTAGCGCACCCTTGACTTTCTAGTTCATAGGGAGCTTGTCTGCATTGGGCACACCTTCTGGGAATACCTCCTCCGTCAGGATCTTGGCCCGTTCCGTGTAGAGGTATCGGTATGCCGTCTTCACCGTGCCGTCGCTGACACCGGAAACCTGGGCGATCTGCTTCGAGTTCCTAGCTTGCCCAACGAGGTGGGAGGCCATGTAGATGCAAGCGGCCGCAACCGACAGCGGGGAACGACCCGCCAGGTCGGCCACCTGCGTTGATTTCTCTGCAAGGCGGCGGGCCACGTTCTCGACACGGACGGGGTCGCGGAAGTCGAGGTTGCTGCAGTAGCGAGCACACAGCTCGACGGCGCTTGTCGAGCCCTTGGCCTGGTACTGCTGATTGAGCATGCTTGCCTTGGTGATCTCGGCCTCGCCACCCATCTTCTGCAAGAAGAGCTCGAGCTGCTTGAAAACGCGGCCGATCTCCTTCTTGGACACCTTGGTCAAGCTAAAGATTTCCCGGAAGGTCCGTGGCGAGCCCGTCTGCCGGCAAGCGATGAAGATGCACCCCGCGATGATGGCCTCTTGCGACTTGCCCTTCAATGCCTTGTTGTCGTCGACAAGTTTGAAAATGTGCTTGGCTGCGTTGGCCGCTTGTGTGCCGAGATTCATGCTGTCCGTATACAGCTGGATCTGCCGGTATGCCTCGAGGAGGACCTTGGAAGCCTTGTCTTGAGTGACCTTATTCTGCAGGTGTGCCAGATTCTTGGCGTTCTTGCCCTCGAACGCAATTGTTGTCTGGAGCTGGTCTCCATCAATCATCAGGTTGGGTGCGTCGCCGACACGAGAAGGGTCGTCATTTCCTTGATCATCGTTGGCGAACGTACGCCATTCGGAGCGAGTGTCAACGATACGCTCGCCAACGATGAGGCCGCACGATGCGCACACCATGTCACCGGAAGAGAACTCTTCGACCAGATTTGGCGGGTTCTCTTGGCAATCGGGGCATATCAAGATATGGTTAAGGTCCTCCTTATAGCCGCCCTTCTTCTTCGCCGCGGATTCGAAAGGAGCGTACGGGTTCGACATCTTGGGCAGTTGGGGCTCGCAGTGCGAGTGACCCTGTCAACGGCGTGCCAGCCGTCTCGTCTTAAGGTAACAGGAGCACAAGAGTCGGACGTCGAGTCGATTTGTTGGCTTTTCTAGCGTCTATTCTAGGGACAACCGGCGAAGGCGTCCAACGCAGCTTCGGGCGCTGGGAATCGAGGCACGCCTCCTTTGAACAAAGAAAAGCCACAGCCGGCTGAGGATCGTCGCCGCTGGGCTCTTGCGATCGGCAGATTGGAACCTTGCTTTGAAGCCGTAGCTGACAGAAAATCTAAGATTGGCAAGGATACCTACTTGTGATCTCGAGACGGGGCAGCGAGCGGCGGGGACGGAAGAGCAGTCGAGGGGGAAGTGGATGGCGAAGGAAAGCGGACGTTGGATTCTGGTGGTTTCGAAATGCCTGTTTTCGCCCGCGCTCTGCGGCGGGTGAGTCAGCCTCAGGCCTCAACGACCCACCGAGCTAACGTTACAGCAGCCTTAACTTCAGGCATCTGAGGCTGAACTTCGCTTGGCCCAAGCACAGGGTGACATCTGATTGGCCGGTATCAATTTACATTATGTATGTACTTGTGATGCCATTTTTCTGCGGAGCACCTTGTTCGCTCTATTCCCAGATCTTGCATCCTATGCAGATTTCAGACTCTGCAAACCCGCCAGAAATGGCAAACTTGTCGGGCCCCAACGTTTTGTCCACATGACCCCATTGCTTGGATACTATCCAACTTTATGACCGCTCTGAACCCTGGCCGGTCAGCTTCCCCACGAAGGTCTGTAATTTCTAGCGCTGTTCCGGCCTTCCACTTGGGCAGACGAGCCCTCGGTCTCCATGGGTTGTAGACTGCTCCCAATCATTCCTCGACGCCGGCGTTGATGTCTCCTCCATCGCCACCCGGTCGTTTTGACGGACAGTGGCACGACAGCCGAGGAGGGACCGGCAATCTGACCGTTTGATGCGTGCGGTTTCTTGCTTGCTCTTCCTGCTCAGCCTGACGATCGTCGGCCAGGATGGCCGGGCGGTGGCACTGGTACGCCGGGAGGGAGACTCAGCACTGGCATCCTGCCCGGTGACCGGTGCTTTGCCGGCGTTGGGATGCTTAGGATGGGCACGCCAATCTCTGCGGTAGCTGCGGGATGTTGACCGCCTGACATTGTTCGCACGTGGCGCTCTCTTGCCTCCCACCTCTTCCAGTCGTCCTTTAACCTCGTTGACTCGCGACGTTCCATCTCTGTGAGCTCCCGGTCGATTTGATCCGCCATCGTTGAAAGCCGGCTTCCGATCGAGTTTGTAGACCGGCTAGCCAGGGACTTCCGGATCATGTACCTCCTGCGCTCCTCCTCCTCCCGAAACCGATCGGCCTCACTCATCTTCCGCCTCCTTATGAACTCTCCGCGGGTCAGGTACGGCTCTAGCTCCGGCGCTCCCCGAGATCGACGTCGCTTGTTATAGCACATAGCGATGGAACCAAGTGTGGCGCCAATGAAGATAATGCCACCTACGACGGCAGCCACAATCCAGACTACCGAGCTACTCGTTGCGGTAGGGTAATCATCTTCCTCGTATTGAAGCGCCGATGCGGTGTCACGGACACCAAGGATAGGAAGGACTGCCGGCATTGTGGTCAGAGCGCACAGGGGTTAAACTTGGGTCGAAGACGGAAGTGCTTGATATCTCCTCAATCGAGTCACCGCAGAACCCGAGTGATGAATACATGGCGAGGCAAACGCCTTCAGCTCAACTCATGGTAGGGGACATCCGTGTTATACCACAGTCGCACCCATCGTCAGCTCAACCGCATCGCTGGGGGAAGCATTGGCGCAGAGAGCCCCCCTTTCGTTCTATAAATGGAGGGATGGGTCTTACCTAGTCGATCTGCATGCCCCGGTGCTTGTGCACCCTTTCATCCCGTGTTCGCAGCCAACGACGTGCAAAATCCCCCCGCGTTTATTGGCGGTCCCGTCCCCCCAAAATTGCCCTCCGCCCCCCAGAGAGCCGGCGAGGCGCAGGGCGGTACCAGCACGGCAGAGCGCCGGCGCAAATCAGGGATGGAGACTAACCGGCGGGTTTAACCGTTTTCTGTCTAAAAATTGCCTGGTCTCCCAAGTAAGGCGGCCACGCGGATGCGCCGTTCAATGTAGGCTTACGGCACGCTCTCGGCTACTAAATCAGTCGGCAGCACTTGTGCTGAGAATCCAGAGGTGTGTTTGTTCTGAAGGCCGGAGCATCCAAAACCGCGCATAGTCGTGGAATCGCATATCAAGTGGCGAATGGCGTTTCTGGCCTTCGTATTCTTGCGGGACACGACGCCGGACTCCGATTATTTGGCTGCCCGTCGTCCGACTGCATCGGTTGTGGACGCCTCTTCCTGCGGAATTGGGGCGGTGTCCGGCCGCCAAGACCCAACTCAGCAAACTTGGACCTTACACGAGGTCACGAGTTGCGTGGCTGCATCTCCAAAGACTTTGACGTTAGACAGTTTCCCCATTGATCGGGCGATAAAAGGAAACTTGACCGATCTTTTGCAAGTTCTGCCAACCACGTCTTCCTCTAGGATTCTCGGACGTCGATGATCCTGACGGTGGTAAAGCCACAGCTGCAAAAAAGGTGTGACAACCTTCCACAGCATATCAGTTTGCCCTTACTGGTCGACTTGAACCCTAGCAGTCGTACGTGAACAGTGTTCCATATTATGATATTCCCTTTCCCGTCCGTCCATGAATGTTACACACCAAGGTACATTACAGGCATGCTTGTGTATCGGTATGCTCGATCATCTCTGTGAATTACTATGCAGTGTTCCCAGGACGAGGCTATCGCGCTGACTCTTGTTCGTGCCACTTCTCGTCGGTCTCGTCACCATCTTCCTCCGACTTGGCATCGGAACCACTACCGAATGTTGGGCTTCCTGTCCCACGGTCCTTACTGTCATCTGAATGTCCCCGCAATGTAGTGCCACACAAGGGCGTCCCAGTGTAAGCCGTTTTCGAGGTCGCCCTGGCTGGAACCTGCGACTGGAGTCCGAGTCCACGAACTCCACGTCAGGCTTTTGGATGATTGTGACCCCTCCGTTCCGGCCTTGGCCACACTCGCTTTGGATCCTGTTCGGCTTTCTGGAGTGCTTTGTGAAGTTGTAGATTCGGCTTTGAGCCCGAGGATATACAAATGAGCAAAGTCCCACAACCTGTGTCGGGTCCGAGGCCGCGTCAGCAAGCATGCTCTATCCTTCGGTCGCTAACAAGCACAACAGAACGAACTTACGCCGCCAAGGCCGTGAGAATGTACGCCAGGCGGTGTACTTCCCAAGGAGGTAGGCTCCTGTAAACGTGCTGGTCCTGGAAGATGCCTTCACGAGTGAGATATACCGTCAAAACGGCTATATAGTCGAACCCAAAGGTCACCCTGCACAATAACAACCATACGGGCAACGGCCTCCGGAAGCGAAGGAGCGTAAGGATATCAATAATGACGTCAAAACAGAGGGAAATCATGAAGAAAACAATGGCTACACTGGACAGTTCAAGCCTTAGACAACTTTGATCTCTCCGGAACGGGTGTGGGAAAACGACTCACAGCACGATACTTGGCTCTGGATGTACCCCGCGGGTAGCATGCCCTATGATGGGCAGCAGAACTAAGCAGGGGACAATATGCAAAACTGCATTCATGATGCGCACGCAACTCCGGAAGTCCAGCTTTGTGCGCTTTCCTGGGGTAGTTCCGGGGCTGGGGCTACAATTGCAGCTGCCGGTCTTGGTCCTGCGATGCGGTGGTTCATATTCCCGGTCGAATCGCGCCACAAAAGAGCTTGCTGGCGTGTGTTCCGTCATGGGCTCCTCCGTGAAGCGCGACCGTCGTCGCGAGCCACTCTGCGGCCGGGTCGCGGCGGGGACGGCTGGGAACGAGGCGGCGGGCGAGGAAATGGAGGTTCCCCGGGTTTGGTCAGGGCCTCTGTTATGGCTGTCTAGTTCAACCATGATGTGTTGCGAAGTGGGCAATGCGCCTTGCCAACAAATGAGTGTGAGAGACGGGCGGGTCGTGGTTCGTATGATGGCAGGGGTTGCGGTAAAAACGAGTGCGCTTGACTCGAGAGAAACGAGTGAAGATAGTGGGGACGGCCGGAGCCTGAGGGCGGGACCTAAGGGATTAGGCAGAGATATCCCGAGTTAAATACCCAGAAAAGTTGATGAGGTGATGCTGACCAGTGTAAGAGCCTTTAGACCGGTCGAAGACAGAGGCGAGTAGTTCCGCCCGACCAGCTTGCATGTCCGGCTTGTCCTGCAGGAAAGGCGAGTCCCTAGCCCGTGGGGCTGCCCGAGACGTAGGCCCGACATTTGTGCCCCAACAGTGGGAAACCGGCTTTTGGCCTCCACTTCAGATGTTTAGTGACTGGGAAGGCCAGTGCGGAGCGAAGAGGTGCAATACTTAATGAGCCTGATGTACTTCCCTCGACGGCGGACTGTAGCTTCTAAGACTACTACAGTACCTACACAGTATCGAACCGTATATATGCAGAGGACAGGGCCTGTTGTGCTCCATTTCAGAGCCAGTTGTCTGCCACCCTTGATCAGAGGAGTAGGATTGGGCCACCGGCACACAGGGGCCAAAGGGTATAAACACATCAGATATCAGAAGAGAAATAAATGAGGACGGCATATGCGGGAGAAGAAAAGGGAGAAGCAGATGAGATTCTAGGCATTCATATGCGAGCCAAGTCACCATGTTCGGCGCCAACGATGGCAAAGCTCCTGCGGGAAAATATCGAAACGAGACCCAAGAAGCGATCCAGGGGAGCAAAGCACCCAAGCTGCCATCCAGCGTTCACCTGCCCGGTTTCCAAGCCCGTCCGAGTTTATTGCCGAGTAGTCTGATTTCTAGACGAGCCATTGCCGATCATTGTGCGGCTAGCTGACCACATGAATCCACCATGGACGACGGGAGCTGCATGTGAGGAGGTTCCGGCCCTAGCCGGCGGGGTTTCCTACTGGGATGTGCTTGGGCGTTGTGGGAGAACTCGCTGATAAGAACCCTGCTAGAAACACCGACTCCGGAAGCGGCTTCAAACAAGACCATCCGGGTTTAAGCGGTGATTCTATGTCTTAGATATCCACACTCAACCGTCGACCTCGACGCCCGGGGCTCAGATTTGCCTTTTAACTTCATTGTCAAATAGAACGATGCAAACCGGTAGTCTGGAGCGCAAGGGTTTCAGGCAGAAACCACATTACACAGCTGACCGCCTGGGTGTTGCCATCGTGACCGTGACTCAGAAGTATCTGTGATCTATCATCATCGCCGCCAGCTGTGTCCAGGACCGTGCACCTTACGAGAGTAGGGTGGTGCCTTTGACGCGACCGCTTTCCATCTTGGCCGTTCGGGAGCCGAATTGTATCTGCAGTGATGTCAACATGATGGGTGACAATACCACGGCCACTAGGGGATGTACATACAGCGCGCTTTTTCTCCTTTGCTACGCTCCCCATGCCCAGCTCTAGCGCAAGAAGACGCAATACCCTCTTGCCGGCCTCGACAGCGCTGACTCCCTCATTATTCTCAAAGTCGCACTTCTCCCACGCTGGAATCTCAATAGCCCATCTCACGAGCCGCTCATCCAGATATGGGAACCTCACATCCTTGCCCCAGTGAGCCATCACTCGATCGTCTCGCCCGAGGTTTCTCTTGCCAAGCCGCCCTACGTCGAGCAGAAGCTCGTCGATCAGTCCGGCATAGCCCTTCTGCTGAAATGCAGAAGGGTGTCGAGAATACCCGCCAAAGAGTTCGTCGGCACCTAGGCCGGAAAGTAGAACCCGGGCTGGGGATGCGTAGGGCGCCGGTGAAGAGTTTGAGCAGGAGCTTTCCGTGCACAACCCCTGGCCACGGGCGGCGAAGTAGAGAGCGTATGCAATCGAAAGGTCCATCTCGGTGTTGTGTGGATGCATCAAAGACATAACCTGCTGGCGATGTGCCTGCGTCTCTGAGTAAGGTACGTTTACCTGATCCGGTTAGCATCTGGAGGCTGCATGCGTGTTCATGCCGGTACTTACGGCTACAAACCGAAAGGCTTGCCCTGGACAGACTGTCTGCAATTCTGCAAATGATTTTCTCCCTGTAATCCTGTCCGGGCAAGCCTCGTAGATATCAGGTAAATCGCCGTTTGACTGCTTCCGAAGCTGGGCCACAACCCGAGGGTTTTCGAACGCGACATTGAGCAAGTCTATCTCCTGGTCTGCATCGAGAACCTCGTGGGCTAACCTTGCCAGCACAGTGCAGTCTAATCCGCCCGAGAACAAGATCGCAACGCGAGCCTTGCCGTTTGACGACGGCGGGGGAGGGATATTGAGAATCCTCAGCCGCAACGATTCAAGCAGCTGCTCCCTCAGCATCGCTACCGAGGGTGAAGCCGCCGTCAGTGGACCCTGGCCATCGGACGGAGGAAGCGCCCTATTGAACCTGCCGATGCCGGAGACCTGCAACCAGTAGGGTAAGTCTGACAGGACAGGTCCATCTCGATCACAGACTCGAAGAACCCAACAATCGATGATGTACTCACGAAATCAGCAGCTTCCTCCCCGCCTTGAACCCACTCATGCCTTTCCACAGCCCACTTGCTCCCTCCACGCAACCTGACCACATAAACCCCATCCGCCTCCACCTCCCTCCACCCTTCCCCCTCCCCAGACACACTACAAATCTCCAACTCTTGACCCTCCTCATCCTTAACCATCAATGACCTCCTCCCTAAGCGGTCCCTCCCAAAGACCAACACCTCCGCCCTAGCGTTATAATAGACGAATGCGAAAGGCCCCTCAACTCCCCTCAGCACCTCTATCACCCCTTCCACGCACAACCGATCATCATCAGCACCGGCACCGGCAGTAGCCTGCAACAACCGCTTCATCACAACCTCCCCATCATTCTCCCCAGCCTCCACCACCCTCCCACTTACCCGCCACGCCTCGCCATTCCAGCAGAGTACTGAGCCCCCGTCGGAGCCAGTGCTAGGGTCAGGGTTATTCGCCACGAGCGGCTGGCGGGCGATATGATCGCCGCGCAGCGCAAGGACGGTGGACGTGAGGCAGAGCGCCCAGCGGCCGGCGGGCGACTGCCGCGCGACCTGGCCGAAGTGGTCCGGTCCACGGGCGCGCAGGGCACGGGAGAGCGATGGGGGTAGGGAGAAGTCACGAGGGGATGGAGAGAGGACCGCGTGGATGCCGCACATTGCGGGGGGTCTCGAGGAGGCTGGGTGTTTTTGCTCGGTTTTGGGTTTAAGAGAAAAAGGAATGGGAAGCGGAAGACGATGATGCAAATTTGGGCAGGTCGAGCCAATGATGACTCAGCAGTTGTTGGTTGATAGTTTGCTGGAGAAGCAAGGGACTGATGGCAGAATCGTTGATAAAAATACGAAAGAAAGAGGATTGTGAATAAAGAATACAGCTGGGAAATCAAGCGAGAGATATCCCAAAGATTGCAAAAGGTTAACCTTAGCTGCGACTCGTTTCGATCGAGTGACCTCCGGGTTATGAGCCCGGCGCGCTTCCGCTGCGCCACGCAGCTGCTTACAACTGGTTGGTATTGAACTCTTTGCTATCCCATATCAGAATGCAATTGCACATTTAACCCTAACCCTGTACTAGTAGCCTCCGATCACAGGACGGGGGCGGGAAGGGAGGACGAACGGGAACGGGAACGGGGCAAGGAGAACAAGAAACGGAAACAAAAGAAGAAGAAGAAGAAGAAAAAAAAGGACATAGAATCTAGGATATAGCTGTAGCTCACAATGGCTGGGCATGTCACAAGTCCTCAGCGACAGCGAAGCTTGAGCGCTCCGCTTCTGACCACTAAGATGTACCATCGAAACCGCTAAATCGGATGATGCTACGGTATTGCCCCAGGATTGTTGAAAGACACTACGATGCGCCCTCATCAACCATTACAAAACCCCTACCTAGGGGACAATACCAATGGTCTGTTGTACTCCAGTTGCACCGACCCAGGTAATGCAGACGCGACTAGGATATGGGAATATATATAGCCGCTCGTTGCCGTCCATGCTCCGCGAGGAAAGAAGATAACGGCAAAAAGATACGATGCAATAATGCCCGCCAACCCGATGAACGGGATGCTGGTCTCCCTATTAGATCTTGTCCAGAACATCCAATCCTTACGCCGACAGCGCGAGACAGGCATCGACTGCCAACCCAACCCTAGCAGAAGGGAGTCAGAAAATGGGGCGTAGACCGGGTACTAGAGTTGGCACAACTTACCTCCCCTCCTTCTGATACACCACATCGCTGATGATTTCCCGGTCCAGATCTGGAAACATGCCCGCCAGCGTCTCCACCACACTCGCGTGTTCGGCACGAGAAAGCCGTTGCGCCTCTGCGGCCTCGGCGCTCGCCTGCCGCGCCGCCGCCTCCTCGGCCGACAACCGCTGCCGGGCGCGCATATCGCCTTGAGTACGCTCAGGCTGCGGGGTCCGTGCTGGGCTAGCGATGCTCGTGCTCGCGGCTGCTGCTGATGACGACGGTTCTTCAGAGAATATGCGGCCGATGGTGCTTAAGGGCTTTTGGATGGACCGGAGCAGACCGGTGATGGCCGCCTTCTCATCGCTCCCGCTGTACTCGCCACTATCGCGCGCGTCGTTCGACGAGATCGAGCGGCGGGGGCTCGCTGGACGCAGAGAGCTATCGGCGTCGAGGGAAGGCCGGGTGGAGGAAGCTCCTGATCCCGCAGCAGCTCGCGGCCTTAAAGAAGTGGACTTCTCAGACTGCGGAGGTGGGGGCGGCGGTGACTCGGAGCGATGTTTCTCCGCGATGGCCGAGACGGCAGCCTCAACGTTCTGTTCGAATTCTTCGTCCGTGATAGTCAGCGTGGTACGGTCCATGTTCTCGATGAACTGGATGGCACCCATCTGCTTGCTTGTTAGCAAAGTGGTAAGGGTGGCGAAGCGTGGAGCAGTAGCATGCCAGTGAAGAAAGGTAGTAGCCAGCCTCCCCGCCCAACTTCTCTTGGTTTCGGAACCTCAGGATATATTGGACATTTGACACCAGATGCTCTGGGTTTGCATGCAACACAACATAGATAAGCATCGGCATGAATGAATCAGCAGACGAATCAGACTTTGTGTGCTTAAGCAAGCCTAAGAACGTCAGTCAGACCAAGATCTGAGGGGTGTGGACGCCACGTACCGAAAATGACTTTGCAGCAGTTCAAGACGCATATAATTTTGTCTCTCGGAGCTCGGTAAGACTTGATCTTTAGCAACTCTGGACCGTGTCAGTGGAGGCGGCAAGAGGGAGCGATCTCTGAAAGGCGCACCTTGCTGAGCGAGCTTCAGGAACCGCTTCCCACTCTCGCTCACCGGCGGGATGTCAAGATGTTCCTCTCTCACCCAACTGTAGATATTAATCTTTTGGGAGAGAATCTCGTCTCTTTCAACGTCTTCCTGATGCTGACCTCGCCTTCCTGGTCCCATCGGTCGTTCGCCGCCTCTCCTCTTGGGCTTTGCTCCAGGGATCGGCTGAGGAGCCGGTATTGCCGGAGAAAAGGTCTGAGTGTACAAGCGGTTCATGACGAGCTTTTCCATGCCCTCCCGGGCATTGTCAAATTCGGCGTCTGACACGTCCCTCCACACCTCACATTGGGCCATCTTGTTTGCGATAAAGATCAGGAAGTCGCTGATGATCTTGACCTGCTCATGTACCATCCACTGCCGCTTTCCAAACTCGGACAGAAAGGATTTTAGGTACCTTGCGACCGGATCAGCCTTTTTGTTACGCAGCTGCTCCAGAAATCGATGGAAATCGAACGGCAACGGTGGTTCCGGTTCGGGTTCTGGAGGAGGCGGGCGATGCAGCGAGGCGATTGGAGACATGGGCGAGTCAGTACTGCGCAAATCGTCTTGAGAGCGCCCCGGACCGGACCCGTAGACCGAGTCGTCTTTTGGGGGGACCGGGGGCCCCTGATCGTCCTTCTCCTTTTCCTTCAGCCGTGCACTCGCAGGGGACGAAGTAGATAGCCGGAGGCCCTGCAGCTCTTGAAGCTGCTGGGAGACGTTAGACGTGAGGGGCTCAAGGCTTGATTTTCGAGGTGGATGCTGAATAGAGCTGCCCAAGAAGGGGGGGGCCATCTCCAACCTCGGGCTCATAACCTCGTCCACCCCAGGACCGCCGCCGTCCTCGCTAAACTGTTCCATGATGCTCTGAATCTCAGACCTAGACCCACGCTCCTGCTCGTCCTCGCTGGCATACCTCCTCTCATCGTAGGCGGCATCGGATCTGGTCGGGGAGACGTCTGAAGACCCATACCTAGACCGGGTAGCCGAAGTGGACGGGGCACGTGAAGGGGGTCGAGAAGAGATCGGAGTTTGCGGTGTGGGATCGACGTAATCTCTTGACTCGGTTGTTAAATATTGCACGGCGGTTGTGGTCACCGGGGAAGTGATTGGTTTTAGGGTCGCGATCGAAGAGGACATGTGGTCAACCGCATCTTCCACCGCCTGGTCATTACTGGCAGAAGGAATATTCGACGAACCATCGACTCGGTGCGTAGCGGCATCATCGCGGAGGTCTAGCAAGTCATCCTCCCTAGCAGCGCCTTGGGGCGCATTGACTCGCGCTTCATCGGGCGGTAGCTCGGTTTTCGGGGCTTCTGGAGTGCCCACGGGCAGGCTGCTCGAGGTGGGTGCTAGCTCTTCATCCTTCTGTATCGAAGCCACTTGATGAATGCCAGGTCGGCTCGGAGAGATGGCTTCCTGGTTGTGGGGAGACATGCAAGGGGCCCAAGGCGATGTGCTTGTCCGAGATGGAGCCGGGTCGCAGTGCGGCGAGAGAAGGCCTGAACCTTGGTGTCTGGATGAAGGGATTCTGGAGTTCGAGATAAGCGTGCCTGGAGAGCAAGAGTAAACCCCTCTGCGCTATGCTTCAAGAGAATCGAGCCGGACCTGGCCGATATGTTGAGTCCAGCTGCTGTTGGAGTTCCAGGTGCCAGGCTTGGCTGGGCATTGCCCGCAAGGCCACAGGGGTCTTGATCACTCAGAACGGTAGTGGGGTTCCGCCTGGAATTTCCGAGGAATTGCCGCCAGGCAACTGCTGTGGATTGTGGGGCAAGGTACTTTATGAAGCCTTATGACTTCCCGTCCCACTCCCCAAGGCCTGGAGTGGATGCAGAAGCATCCGTATGATGCACTCTCGGCTGCTTGTGACTGATTGAATACCGCCCAACTGGTGCGGTTGAGCCACTTCTTCCAGCTTCGCTATTTCTATGTCGTCTATCGTAAACCTCAGCTATGTTCTCCGCTGCGCTTTCTAGCTCATCATAGACAGTGACTTGGGAGTACATCTCCCTTCCAAGATGAGCATGGACACGGTCCAGTCTGGTGACAGAATTCTCAGTCCAAAGGAGCGGTTTCTCAGACTATCAGCCGACTGCTTTTGCGATCAAAGCCCCTTCGGACCGAGCATTCATGACTCTCTTAGACCGACTTCTGCTAACTTGCAGGCCCGCCAAAACCGACCAACTGGAAAGTAACAGACACGAGTGTAATCCATTTCCATCAAAAGATGATGCCATTCGGTCATCATGATTACATACGAAACGCCACCGCCAGGCATGACCTAGTCTGGACGCCAATCAGTTGCCCGAGAACAAGCCTCCAAACCCGCTCGACTTCTTCTCTTCCTCCTTCTTGCCAGGGAATTCTTTGCCGGTAGTCTTCTGGTACTGGCCCCGGATGGCGTCGGCGATGAACCGGTCCTTGGCTTGTTCGGCCGCGTTCTCATTGTGCTGAGGACCCTGCTTGAGGATGTTCTCCTGGACCCAGTCGATTCCTGTTAACCGACATGTCATTAGCTTTTGAGTTTACCTATCGTGATGAGCGGCACTCGAGACTCTCAGGTGTGAGTATCAGCCGTTGCAAATGGAGCAAAAGTACCCTTGTCAAGCGCGTCCTCTTTCTTCTCGCTCTCTGGGCCACCGCCCGCAAGCCCGTGGAGTTTGTCCATGAAACTACTGGAGCCGGATGAGTCCTTTTGCTGCTCCTGCGAATGGGGCTTGTTGTCCTGGCTGCCTGTGGCTTGGCCAGTCATCTTGTTGATGAAATCCATTGCGTCGACGATGTATCGGGGATCCTGTTAGATGTTTGGCTCCGCTTGAACGCTGAACGAAAGGGTGACCTCGAAATTGTTATATAGCTGAGGGATAAATGGGAGGTGGGGATAACAGTTTCAGCTGTGTTGGGCAGGATCCCGCGAGACAGCGGCACCTCTGCTGATGCGCAAGCCAATGGACGAAGTCCCGTCCTTGGCAGAACTCAGATCTAGCTGTCCTGGAGACAGTCGGCTTTCTTATGATGACCAAATTGGATTGGATCGGGCAGGACAAGCTGCGGGGAAACGCTTTGTTCAGCTCCCCGCTTCCCTGTCGAGCTTGTAACCGTCTGCTACATCGATGATGCAACCAAACATGACGGAGACAAAGCTTTAATTGGGATTAGCGGATACATATACAGGGCCTAGAACTGCATCGCGGCGCTGGACGATGACTGAATCGGAGGGCCTTGGGCAACATCGACGCTGCGAATGGGAGTAAACCGAGTTCTCCCGCAGAGATATGTCATGGGACTAAATCGAGAACGGGGTGGGTTATGGCCCCCTTTGGATGCGCGACCCTGAAGCTTGCGTCGTGTACATAGATCTGGGTAGTCCATGTCCTGAGTGCAACTCTTCCAAAATGGAAACCATGGTGAGGTTGTATCCAATCCCCTGGTCACATCCAGCGCGATGGGTTTGCAGGGGCTGCGGGCCGTTGCACGGGCCACAGCTGACGGGGGTTCTTTGGATGTTTGGCCCGCAATCCACCAATTTGACAGCTCCGGTCCGGTCTCCACAGCTAAATGCACCTGAAGCTGCCGAAGAAGCCGCAACTCTTCTGGCTTCGAGGTTGACACACCTTCAGACAGTTTTCGGCCGTCAAGCCTTGCGCGGTATTGACTCTACATCGGCAGTAAACCTCTGCTTGATTGCTGTTCCTCCCACAGCTCCTACTCAGTTCCGGCGAAATCCACACCGCTCGGATTCCCACCGTCCGTATCCTCAACTCTCCAAGTTTCCATCACCACCACCGCCTCGCACAACCAAACCACAATGGACTACGTCCAGCAACGAGTCGCGCAAGCCGCGTCCAACCCGGACGCCTCAACAAAGTACGCATCCCTTGCCCCCCATCCACCACAGGCCCAAAAACCAAAACACGCAAGTACTAAACCCCTCCTTCCGCCCCCTCCACAGCGCTCTCTTCACCCCTCTCAACGCAATCCTCCTCTCCCTCCTCCTCTACACGGCCTACGCCTTCCTCAAGCCGACTCCGCCGCCGTCGATTCCCAAGGAAGAACCGGCCACCGTCTTCCGCACCTTCAACCCGCACACGCTGCTCCCCTACAACGGCGAGAACGGCATGCCCGTGTACCTGGCCGTGCGCGGGCGCGTGTTCGACGTGACGCGCGGCCGCAACTTCTACGGGCCCGGCGGGCCCTACGCCAACTTCGCCGGGCGCGACGCCTCGCGCGGCCTGGCCTGCGGCAGCTTCGACGAGTCCATGCTGACCAAGGACCTGGACGGGCCGCTGGACACGCTGGCGGACCTGGGCGGGGAGGAGATGGAGGCTCTGAGGGGGTGGGAGGAGAGATTCGAGGAGAAGTATCTCGTCGTCGGGAAGCTGGTGCCGGTTGGCGAGGAGGAGAAGGGGGAGGAGAAATAAAGCGGTTGCGTGAAGGGGAGGCTGAGGATGGTCGGGGTGGTTTTTGCGAGGGTTGGTGGGAGGAGAATATTGAGGGTATATTCGTTGGGAAGCGCCTTGCTGCGGAGGGGAGATCGTGTGGAACGTATCGAGGAAGGGACGGGGTGTGTTTCTGGGCCGCACTGATCACGCGGGCAAACATCAGAGATTACACTTAGAGGCTACGACACTCGTTTACGGCATACGGCAGGGGGGGATAATGACATGGATGGTCTTAGATTCTGGTATAGCACATTGCGCCAACCGCCATGTCGTGCACAAACTCCCATACCTTCGACAGGTCCTCTGTGAGACCGCGCGGCCAGCCAGGCGGTGCGCGCCTGTGCCTGACTTGGGGCAACTGTTCGGCGGCCCGCTGGTTACCAGTTGTCGACTCGAAGCAGCGCACAGGGCGTACCAGAAGGTCCTGCGCCCTGTTCTCTGTGTTGATGTCGTGGAAGGGGATTGTGCGCCATGGCGTTCGTGTTAGTCTTTTGAGAAAGGGGGCGCACTACTTCGTGGTGTAGGCCTGTATGGCGGCGCCGAGAGCCGCCTGACCCTTTCGAGCGATGTTATCGGCCGTGCCGTGGCCCAGTTCCCCACCGAATGCCGTCCCGAGTGCTACAGTGCATATAGGTCCGGTTCGCGAGTGCTCGCCAACATGTAGATTGTCGATAACTATGTCTATGCCGAGCAAGCTCAGGAATGTTGCATCTCCAATGCCAGGCAGTTCTCGTATCTTGGTCAGCCTACTAAAGAGAACAGCCTAGTTAACGCCATCCCCGTTGGTTTGATGACCTACCGGAATGACAGCCGAGCCCTGCAACTGTGGCTACATGATAGCAGGGCCATTGTGTCAAAAACCCTCTGTAAGGTCCTCGCTAGTCTTAAGGATCTGTTTGCTAGGTAATTCGGTCTTTAGATAGGGGGTTCACTAGAAGTAGGTGTAGCCACCTCCGATGGTGACGAAGCCAAACTGGAGGGCCATGACAATAGGTTGGAAATGCTACGGAAATCCTTGGCTGACTTCGGCAAGGACTGATAGTAGACACTTAAACACGACTAGACGCACCTCGCAGGATTGGCATGTTAGACCGACAGACTGATCTCTTACACGTCATTTAAACTCATCGCGTATTGTTCTCATGCGTGGCTGTGAGGGTGGATTGTTCATCGGCGTTCCCTATTACGAAAAGACCTGAAAATAAATACGAGGGAGCTGCGGTGCGTATCTTTCACGTGTCTCATCTCCCTTGAAAGCATGCAATGACGCGAAGAGACTAGAAAAGAAGACGACTATTGCAGGAAACATCTTACATGGTGAGGAGTAGATGCTCAAATTTGTCTACTACTTGATTATACTTCTATGTCGTCGTGACGCATTCCCCGGAAACCGTTCTTTATCCCAGTCGCATATAATATCTCGAAAGGAAAGGTTCTCCAAATCAAAGCCCGCGCCACCAACTCTTGACCCCGTGCCATGCAAGTAACTTGAACCGCGTGCCCAAAAGGAATGTAAGAAATGATTAAAACTCAGCCCAGATTTCCGGACAAAACTCTCGATCCATGCAACTTAGTAGTTGGCCACGCAGTAGGGGATGCTGTTGAGATACTCGCAATGCGAGCCACTCGGGCAGTCGCCGACGAACTGGGAGATGTTCTGCGCATCGCAAACCTGGATGGCGTAAGGGCCGAAGCACGAGTACTCGCCCGCGGTGGGGCAGGGCTCGCCGGGGCTCAGACCGGGGCGGCCGTTGCGGGCCTCGACCTTGGGCTTGGTGCAGAAGGGCAGGGTGAAGCCGTTCTGGGGCAGGTTATTGCACGAGGTGCCCTCGGGGCAGGGGCCGACAAGTTCCCATTTGCCCTGGATATTGCAGATCTCGATGCCCGTGTTGGGGGTTGTGCAGCGGTAGGTGCCAAAAGTGCACTCAGTCCCGGTGCGCTTCTCCGAGGGGTGGGCGAGGGCACCGGCGGCGAGGGCAATGAGGGCGGTGGCGTACTTCATTTTGATGAGTTGGTGTTCAAAGTTGAGAGAAGATTGACTTTGATTTTGTGTGGATGGATGATGTACTCAGGTTGCCTGAAAGATGAACGTGTTTGTGTGTGGATGATGAGCAAGTTCAAGAGGTTAGAGGCGAGCTGGTCAGTCGTCTTATACTTTTCGGCGGTCCACGATTATCTCGTGCTCATCACGCAAACGGATGTCCCGTCATCACGAGACCACTCCACAGCCCGTGGCATTGACTCGGATCTCGCGGTGTATGCTAGTCTGGCGACACGAAGCCCCGAGCCCCGCATAGAGGCTTTGATGCGAGCAGCGAATCACCCGCAAGAAGCTAGGAGAGGGAGGTTGAGGATTCGGACTCAGAGCCATGCTTAGAAAACGGTGTGATAGACCAGAGAGGCCGTTCGCTCGGAATCCGGGAGCGCGGCTCTGGCCAAGACTGGCTAACGGCGAGCCTAATACGTAAAAAAATGGAGCGCTTGCAATCATATTGGCCGAACTCGAAGGTTAGGCTGGAGGGCTGATTCCCAGCTGTGCGGACACGAGCGACAAAGCGTCAGCGCACGATACCTACAGGGTCCAATACGATGAGAGGCTATTTTTAGAGCGCCACCTGGCTCTAGCGGCCTGGGAACACGAACGCCATGTTCAATATATGGTCACCAGTCCCCATAAGTGAGCAGATATCGATCTTGGCCGTTGTCATCAAGGCCCAATATCTCCCCGATGCAATCCAGCACCTTGACAGAAAAGCAAAGCCAAGCGCTGCCAAGTCGCTAGGGAGAACTGATGTTGTGGGGTCAAACCTGGAAACCCCAGCCCTCCCCCGGCTATGAGTAGTTCGTTTACAGTAGCATCCGGGTCGGGAGCCGGGGTGGGAGGGGCGGAATCCTTGTAACAACCACAAGACATCCACTTTTTCATATCTGATTTCACCTTGGCAAACATAAGATGAACTTATGTTTGCCACGTACATACCAAGCAAACTGTGAACAGTCTGCTGTTCATTACCTCATGCCCACTGTGGAGTAAGGGGCCTCGGTCTGATGAGTCACGTACGACAGCACTGGACCCCCAGCGGATCGCAAAAGTACATTATGTCCCACAAACGCCCCATGTGCGCCTTCAATTCTTTAAGAACTCGAAGGCTCTTAGATGATGCAACGCAGAGATATCCACTCCCATTAAACTCGGCCGCAGGGCCGGGAACATCCTCATCACAGAGAAGTTGATGTAGAAGGTGCAGTAATAAACCCCGGGCGTAGAGGGAATGGCCTCTCAAAATAGTATTCAAGTTTTGAGCAGCTGCCCCATGGACAAAAAAAGCCGTAATTACACCAAAACCATACACCGTCTCAATACACCACAACTCGGCCAAAATACACCCAACACTTTCGAGTGCAATCTAATGTTCTGTCAAAGCCATTTTTGATGTGATGTATATTTGCAATAGAAAATAAGTAGGAATCTGGTGCAGTTGAAGGAAAAGACGATGAGAATTACTAACGTAACCTCTTTGTGGCTTGGTGGGGCACTCTACCCGGAAAAACCGAGTTTGGTGTACGGCTTTTTTTTTAGCCAAAGGGAGTGCAGCCTGGTTGGGCCGGTGAGTAACATGCACCGCTCTTCCTCAGCATGGATCTAAGGGAGTGTTGCTACTGAGGGTGCAGCAGGTATGCTCTCTTCATCTATTCGAACGTATCAGAGGATGCGCAGAGGAGAGCTTCTAGGAAGAAGACATAGGCGGCGGTAGAGCAAACCGCCGCACTGACTTTGCATACTTATATCCAACATGCCAGCGTACGTCTCAGTTCCGCCCGCCCACCCGGCATCCTGGTGATTCCGCCGTGTGCATCTACACTAGTTATACGAAAAGCACTTGGTTACTGGACTCGACGGGACAAGAGACGGGAGATGGTTGATGAAGGTGAAGATTCTAGAAGCGGTGTTTTGTGTAATGCCAGAGAATGTGAATCAGGACTGCTTTGGAAGTTGGTGTGGCCGGCCTTACCCGGCACTTTGCGGCTGGTGACGGCTCTGTACTGTTGGCCTCACAACCTGGAGAAATGCTTTGCTTCTTGTCATAGATTAACACAGCTCTTGACCGTGAGCCTACCATTTTCTCTCCACACGACCAACTCGTGGCCGGCATCCGGTCGGGCGACGGAGGCATCTGCTAAGTTAATATAACACCAAGATAGGTAGTCTAGCAACTTGAAGTTTTCTCTGCTTACACGCGGCTCTTAAGAGGATCAACCCTCCCACTCTGGCCCAGCGGTCTCAATTTGACATTCGCTCCGTTCGAAACCTACTCTTCACATGGTTTTCAAGGCCTTCTAACGTATAACTTTACCTTTGTGCCTTGATGCTTTTCCCCGCTCTGTGGCTTACATACTAATTATTGTGTCCGGAGTTGAGGTGAGTTGCCATTGCATTCACACAATAACAATGTCAACAGGTGGGCAACATTATGCCATTATGTAAAACTTATCCAACGCTGTGGGTTGTTTCCGTGATTGTCAAGTGTGTAGCAGCGATTCAGTGGCGGTGGGGGTCAACTATATCGGAGCCCTGCGTCATTCCCTTGGAACAAGACTTCTTTAGCCAGCCACAAGACCAGTCATTCACCAGAACCCAGTAACCAGCGTCCTTG
Source organism: Madurella mycetomatis (assembly GCA_022530565.1). Taxonomy (NCBI): domain Eukaryota; kingdom Fungi; phylum Ascomycota; class Sordariomycetes; order Sordariales; genus Madurella; species Madurella mycetomatis. Next base: position 2,583,294 of record JAJTVB010000003.1, on the reverse strand, counting down.
ACTTGTGGGATTGTGTGACACACCTGACGGAAGAGTGATCTCAGCCAATGCGCTGAGGCCTGATGCAAAACCTGCCTGCGAGAGGCAAGCTTTGTCTGAAATGACAGCATTTTATGCCTTTTAATCTCGCCCAAATCCAACCTACTCACTCAACTCGTGGCCCCTCAGGCTTTTGTAGCTATCTTGACAATACTTGGATTTAAAGAACTTGGAACATGACTTCTCAGATCATCGCCGAAATATCTCGAACCGATCTGGCCGAGTTGCCGGAAACCCCCAGTAGAATCACTGGAGTCCGGCACCTTGCTTCCTACAATTGGCTAGACAAGCCCGTGCCGACTATCTTAGTTCCTGGTAAGGTGCTGCTTGCATTGCTTCTGTTCGTTCTAACCTTGTCCAAAGGCTCCCCACCACTTTGGTCTCCGCCATCAGTGTCCCCAATGCTGGCACCGGATTCCGGAATGGTGTACATTGATCAAAACGCAGCGCGCAATTTTAACTTTCCTCTCGACCCCTTGTTCCGCGCCTTGTATGCTGAACATGCCGACTTCCAGATCGGGGACATCGATCTCGTCACTGATAGAAACAACATCCGTAAGCTTCTCCGCTTCGTCCAAGGATCCTCTGTCGACGCGTTCCAGATCCGGGCCGAGATTGCCGGCGATAGGACCACACTGTTCACCCGCGTGGAAGCCGAGACAACAGACGTCATCCGGGCTTTTAGAGGGTACGGCCGCAATTTTGAGAAAGCTTTCACCAAGAAGGAGCGTGGAACTTCGTCACATCACAGGATTGTTGGATATGAGTTTGGCAACATGAGCTGCATCGTGCGGTACGAGACCGATGGATACGTTGACGACGAAGGTCCAACGAAGTTGGCCGACAACTTATCAGATTCTCTGAAAAGACTGTCCATCTCCAGGCCCGACGACGTCGTCAACGATTCAGCAGCAACTGCCGTTGAAACCGGCGGCAGGACGGTGGATTCGTCTTCGATCCTCGAGATCAAGACCCGGACTGCCCATCGAAAATTGGACATGGCCGAGGTTGCCTCCCAGCTTTGGATCTCACAGACTCCCAAGCTGGTTGTTGGCTATCACCGAAACGGTCTTTTTGACGACGTCCATCTACAAGATATGACAAACGAGATTCGTCAATGGGAAAAGACTAACCAAAGAGACATCTGCAAATTGTCATGTCTGCTGACAAAGATCGTTGCCGCGGTGAAGCAGAGCGGTGACCAAAGAGTTGTTGTGAAGTATGACGGAGGAGCGAAACTAAGGATCGCCCTCGGTGACGGGAAGCCGGCTTTACCCGACGACCTGTACGTGAAATGGGAAAAGGGGAAACGGTGGGACGTCGGTCCTCCACAAGTTGGGCGAGAAGACACAGCGAAGCTGAAGATCGAGGATGATGAAAGTGAGGCCACGCGTGGGCAGCAGCACCCTGGTCAGAACACGGCCCCTTTGCTCGTCCCTGACGGCACTCCTTTTTCCGACACTATCGACTATGCCGTGCGCAAGGGGTTTCGGCAGTTCTTCCGCCGCATGCCCACCCAGCTGTCCGACTACCGCGCCCTTTGCAAAACCCTCGCATCTCTCCCAATCGATGTACTCGAAGGACGCAAATTGCGGGACATTATGGACGACATGAGACAAGGCAAGAGCAGCTGGGATCTGGAAGAGAGAAGGGAAATCGGAGGGTCGAAGGGTTTGGCACGGGACTCGGCGTTCAGGCTGTTATATTTGTTCCTTGTTGAGGGGTCCACGTGGGAGTCCAAGGATCGGAACGCGGCCTACAACGCGGCTTTTTTTGTTGTCTCCCATCCAAGAATTTTTAAATATAGGGCGCGGAAGATGGTTCGAGAGGTATTTGAGGGCCAGTTTCATGTATCGGACAATCAGCGGAAGATGTTGGACAAATGGCCTATCAGATGGCAGGATGTGGGAGAGGATGTGACTACTGAGGAAGAGCACTTTTATTTTGACTCCGACTCCGACTCCGACTTCTACTTCGACTAGTCTTGGAGCGGAGGGCTGGACAAATCATATAGAAGGGCTCTTGGTCCTTGATGCCTTAGCTCGAGGCACACAGGCGCGTGTGTGCGTCATCGGCAATAGAGGCTGATACGATTTGCACAGGCTCCTGAGTCCAACCCCATCATTAGCGTCAAAATTACACCAAAATTTGATTCTTCCTAGGTGTTATTAGTAATTACATACGGCCAACTTCATAATGTTAAAGTGCTGCCGGACGAGACTGCTCGAGTTATCCAAATATATTGACTGTAGCCTCAGAGGATGCGGCGAAAGAAACGATCTAGATTCTATAGGGCCGATGACCTCTTCAGCTCCTACCCAGTTCAATCATCGATAACTTTCACTTATAACCTTCACTTATAACATACCAGAGCTTCGCCTCTATCGATTTTCACTGCCAGACAATGGACATCCCCCAGCGATATACGCGGCCTCGAGGGCACAAAACCACTGCATAAAAGTGAATCCTCCAGAGAAATGAAATCGAATATGGACCAAAGAATAGATATTGAATGCCCTCACCGAGACCCCAACCATCACACACCGTTCTCTCAGCGCGTCTTGGGTGCCTTGATCGCCCTACCGCCAAATCCCCAACCGATCTGGCTGGCGATGTGAATGCCAACCCCCAACTCTTCGGCCCAAGCCCAAACCAGGCCTGGGTTCTTCAGGAACATGCGACCAACCATGGCAACGTCGAGCGGCTCATCATTCGCATGCCTTCCCCCTTCCAACAGCTCCAGCGCTTGCCTGCCGCTCGTGATGCTGCCAACAGTCGAGACAAGCATCTTGTCCCCGACCACCTTTTTGATCTCCTTGGCAAACGGAGCCTGGTAGCCCGGCCCCGTCTTGACAACCTGCTTGGGGTGGTTGCCGCCGCTCGAGACGTCTAGCAGGTCGACGCCGCGCTCGGCGAGCAGCGGCGCGAGCCTGCAGCTGTCGTCGACCGTCCAGCTCTCGCCAGAGTACCCTTCGGCATGCTCGAGCCAGTCGGAGGCGCTGATGCGCCAGAAGAGCGGCATGTCGGCGGGGATGGTGGCGCGGAGCAGCTCGGCCAGCTCGAGCGTCAGCCGCACGCGGTTCTCGAAGCTACCGCCATATCGGTCGCTGCGCCGGTTCGATACCGGCGAGTTGAAGCTGTGCAGCAGGTAGCCGTGGCCGTTGTGCACCTCGATGACGTCGAACCCAGCCGCCACGGCCCGCTTCGCCGCCGCCACGAAGTCCAGCTTCAGCTCGTCGATGTCTGCCAGGGTCATCTCCCTCGGCATCGGGAAGTTGTCGCTGAACGGGATGGCGCTGGGCCCAAAGACGTCATCGGGCCAGCCGCCGGCGGGCTCCGTAGCCGTAGCGCCCGGCGACAACCACGGCGCGACCGTCGAGGCTTTTCGCCCGGCGTGGGCGAGTTGGATGCCGATCTTCTGGCCCTGCGAGTGCGCGAATTGTACGTGTTGCTGTAGACCAGAGATGTGGGCGTCTAGCCAGAGGCCCGAGTCTTCTGGAGTGATGCGGCCGCGGGCTTGTACCGCTGTGGACTCAACGATGATCAAGCCGGGCTATTTTATAAAACATTCCAATTGTCAGCTGGGTGGTTCCCTCAGGGATGTGAAGGGTTGGGTTCACTCACCCCTCGCTGTATGATGCCACCGAGGTGAGTGGCGTGCCAGGGCGTGTGAAAGCCTTCGTGTGCGCTGTATTGACACATCGGGCTGACGAAGATGCGGTTCTGGAACTCGAGACCGCGGATCTTGAGAGGCGTGAAGAGCTTCGGAACCGGCTTGTTGTCAGGCTGCGGCATTACTGCCGTGCCCGAGGGGGGTTTTTGGGCTGGAGTGTAAAAGGGAACGCTCTTTGCGCCATCATTAGAGAGGTACGGTTTCTGGTGGGTCTCCTCATTAGGGCCTCTGCCATGCCCAGGCGCGGCGTCAGCGAGGCAGTGGTGGGGATGCGCCCCTTCCATCCGGATAACTGTAAACATTTCGGAGGTTTGTTTGGAGGACTTCGATGGTTGAAGTTAAAAGTGCAAAGTTTACCCAGCGTTAAGGTGAGCTTTATATACCTAGTTACTGTGCTGGACGCTACGTAGGTCCCCCATCTACCTTAACCTATTTGTCAGAGAAGAGGGGAACATTCATAGCCACGGGATAAAACTGCCCAGAACGATGACGATCTCACCCAGTCTCGCATTCACGCGGCAGCAGTGTCCCAATCAACCTACGCCAATTCCCAACACATATTACAAACATCGCGTATCAACCATCTATCTAGACCGGTGCTGACAAAGCGGTGCGGTTCAATAGTTTTCCCGTAGGACAGGAGCCCCTCGAGTCCATCCATACCTTTGGTCGTGTAAGGCAGGTAAGCACTCCTGTCACCCCGCCTTGTATCACTTTGCCAAGCATACTGCCGATTCGTCGTGTCGGATATATCAATGGATACGTATGGCAGTATCGCATTCTAGAACAGCGTTTCAGGGACCAAGTGGGTTAAGCCGCGGAACACAGGCGTGGAGCTAGACCGTCGGGCTCTGCAGGTAAACATTTGCGTCGCCATCGGTGTCCTTGGATAACGATAGGTTGTTGGCCTTTGAGTCTGCCGTGATCGGGAGATCGTGCACTGCAGGCGTGTCTGTCGCTTGGGCGCCGTTTCGCGAGTTGTAGGACCAAAGTGCTTATCCTGCGGCGCTAGCGCGGCAGTTACGTGACATCATCATCCCGGCCGTGCTCTGTTATGCCGTCCTCAATATGACCGCAATCCCTCTATCATCGGTACCACAAATGTCGACGACGACCAATATTGTGAAGGTTGACCTGGTCTTGGTTGGCAGATGGCTGTATGGATGGCCTGGCATCTGCCAGCTCACAGTCACTATTGCTCTCATCGTCCAGCAATCTTGGGATGCTTGCCCGACTCTCCTGCGCCTGTAGCGGCTCGATCGAATCTCCCTTACCCTGCTCTCCTCTACGGTGTATGTTGGCCGATATTCGTCTAATGAATGACTCACCGTCCTGATGCTCCTGGCCTGCCGTATGTCTGGCCCCAACGATCCACCGCAGGGCATTGACGTGGATGTTGGAGATACTTAGGAAGTAGCTGAATCACAATCTCGCGCTACCTATCAACTCTGGGGCCAATAGACGCTACTGAATCGCGTTCGCTCGTCGAAGTATTGCTGACGCGAACCTACCCACAAGAGCGGGGTTTCAACCTGGCACCACTCCTGCGAGCAAAGACAATGCGATAACCGCGGAACCGACCCTGGGAGGATTAATTTTGGCCAGGTGACTTAGACGAAGGCACCAAAAAGTAGCGCATCAGAATGTGTTCCGTGTCGAGCTTCCATGTCTTCGTTCTCGGACGTCTTCTCGCGCTGACCTGTCCGGACCGCTTGAGAAGCGTAGATTTGAGAGCGCGGCCTGCCGTCCAAACGATACGGATACCCACCTGCTACGTTACGAACCCCCGAATGGGCAGCAGCGAATATGAAGTGGATGGCGACACGGGCCGATCCATGGCGCGACGAAATTCTGCCCGCCTCCGCCGCGGTCGGGCTTGTCCCCACAGAAGGCTACTTTATCTATCTCCGAAAGTGGGGCAGCGGACTCCGTGTGGCTGCCCGCGCGGGGCGAGGTGGGGAGCGGTGGCAGTTGTTGGCGGCGTCGCCTTTCGCGGCCCGGAGAGAACAGAGGTGACTGAACACGCTTCGTTAGCTCGGCTTGCCGACCTTAACGAACAGCACCATGGCCGGACACCTAGATCCGTTTCTCTCCCTCTCCCTCCGTTTCGAGAAGCTTTCTACAACGTGCGATCGCAATCGACGCGTCCGAGGCTGCCACGCGCGACAACGAATGGGAATTGTTCCGTTCCCGGCGCCGCGCCTATGCCGAGTCTAACGCGCTCGATAGGACAGCATACGTTCAAGGTAATTCGCCAGTTTGCCGCTCTTCGTGCCACCGGCCGACTCGTTGGCGACAGGAACGGGAGATTACCGCGATGTTGCAGTCCGACTTAAACGATTGGTTACCTGTGCAGTGGCTGTTTTATTGGGTCGGCGCCAGTCACGCTCCAGACCCTCTGTGGTTTGCAAGCATCCCCGCCATTCCTCGCGATTTCGCTTTCTCTTGCGAGCTGTTGCCCACTGGTCAGGTACCAGCGTAATAACTTGCCCATCGGTCTAGGCTCGTCTTCCTTGTTGATCCGACAGTGCGTCCGAGACGATGAACAAATTATTATCATGGAGAAAGAAGCGCAAGGCTGCGCCAAATCCACCGCCATCATCCCTCGAAATAGACCCCGGACCATCCACTCTCCTTACCCCCTCTTTTCCGGATGGAGTGAAGGTTCTATACGACTGCCCCGACGCCGCAGTCGACATCTGCTTTGTCCACGGTCTGACGGGGGACCGGGACAGTACCTGGACGGCCCCGGGGCAGTCCGAGCCCTGGCCGAAGACACCCCTTCCACCTAGGCTCAACAAAGCTCGTATAGTCACGTACGGCTACGATGCCTATATAGTACGAATCTCGGTCGCATCGAAAAATCGGGTACTAGATCACGCTACGAATCTTTTAGTAAAGTTGACGACAAATAGACAACTTAATCACGCGTCGTCTCGTCCCCTTATCTTTATCGCGCATAGCCTCGGCGGCCTTGTCTGCAAGGAGGCCGTCCTGCTCTCGCGAGACAACCCGGCCCTCCATCTCCGCGGCATATTCGATTGCACTAAGGGTTTTATATTCATGGGCACCCCTCATAAGGGAGCATGGATAGCAAATTGGGCCAAGATACCCGCGAAGACTTTTAACCTTTTCAAGTCTACCAACACATCTCTCTTGGATATCTTGGGAACGGACAATCAGTATCTCGAGTCTATCCAAACCAGGTTCTTGGGAATGTTACGGCAACAGCGCGAGGATGGTAGGCCCCTCGAAGTCACATGCTTCTTGGAAGAATTGCCTCTTCTCGGCGTCGGGCAGGTCGTACCTAAAGAATCCGCCATTCTTGAGAGCTACACTCCCATCACCATCCGTGCCAACCACAGGGACATGGTCAGGTTTGCTAGTGTGGAAGAGGATGGATTTCAGTCGTTGCTGGGAGAACTTCTTAGATGGCAATCCGAAGTCGGTAAGAACTAGCATATTACTTCCAAGATAATGCACCCAGCTAATTTCAAAGTCCAACGCCTGCCCGCAGCCCCGCAGATGCCGGACCCCTCCAATGACTTGCGAGGGCGTCTCCAACGTCACTTTGTCATCCCGTTCGGACGGAACAAGGATTTCGTAGGTCGCGAATCGACTCTAGCATGGCTCCTCGAGAGAATTCTGCCTGGCGCCGACAATGAGGACTGCCAGCGGACCGCTATCGAGGGCCTCGGAGGCGTCGGGAAGACCCAAATCGCACTCGATGCCGCTTTTCGCGTCCGGGACGAGTGTCCGAATTGCTCTGTCTTCTGGGTCCCTGCTATTGATGCCGCCACGTTCGAAAACGCATACCGCGCTATCGGCCAGCAGCTCAAGATACCAGGAATCGACCGAGAGAATGCAGATGTCAAGGAACTTGTCAAGACAGCCTTGAGCCGCGAAAGCACCGGCAGCTGGCTTTTGATCATCGACAACGCCGACGATGCAGAGCTACTCTTTGGCGACACAGCCCTCACCAACTGTCTCCCATTCAGCCGGAAAGGATCTATTCTGTTTACAACGCGAAATCACGAAGTTGCAGTAAAGCTCGTTGAGTCTGAGAGTCATATCATCCCAGTCGAAGAAATGAGCAGAGACGAAGCCCTTAAGCTGTTACGGAAAAGCTTGAAGGGAGAACAAATAGGCGATAATAGGATAAGCAATAACGCGCTGTTGGACTTCCTTGCCAATCTCCCTCTGGCGATACGGCAGGCATCTGCTTATATGGTCCAGAAGCAGATCTCGACTACACAGTACCTTGAGCTGTGCAAGTCCAGTGACGAGGATATGATCGAGCTGCTGAGCCAGGATTTTGAGGATCGATATCGATATAAGAGCATTCGAAATCCTGTAGCTACAACTTGGCTGGTTTCATTCCGGCACATCTCGGAACACGACCCGCTAGCGGCTTACTACCTCAAGTTTATGTGCTTCCTAGCCGGGAAGGATATTCCGCAATCTCTGCTGCCACTGGCTGGGGGAGTAGAGATGATCGAAGCAATTGGGACTCTGAAGGCGTATGCGTTCATCTCCCAACGGAAGGAGTCAGATGTTTACGACATCCACCGGCTAGTCCAAATATCGATGCTAAGCTGGCTAGCTCAAAAAGGGGAGCAAGAGGAGTGGGCCGCCAAAGTATTACGATGGCTTGCCGATGTGTTTCCTTCTCCACAACACGAGAACAGAGGAAAATGGATGAAATATCTCCCGCATACACAACACGCTCTTGAGTTGTGGAAGAGGCCAGGTAACGAGTATGCACTGGCAAGTCTTCTGTCCAGTGTAGGTCGGAGTTTTTACCTGTTAGGGAAATATCAAGAGGCCGAGCAGATATATCGACAAGTCCTATCGTTATGTGAGGGGGTATTGAGCAAGGAGCATCCTAATACACTCGCAATCAAGAATTACCTTGCGAGTACACTCGATGCCCAGGGGAAGTACGAAGAGGCCGAGCAGATGCAACGACAAGCCCTAGCGTTATACGAGAGGGTATTTGGCAAGGAGCATCCTAATACACTTGCAAGCAGGGAGTCCCTCGCAAATACGCTCGGTCACCAGGGGAAGTACGAAGAGGCCGAGCAGATGCAACGACAAGCCCTAGCGTTATACGAGAGGGTATTTGGCAAGGAGCATCCTAATACACTTGCAAGCAGGGAGTCCCTCGCAAATACGCTCGGTCACCAGGGGAAGTACGAAGAAGCCGAGCAGATGCAACGAGAAGTCTTGGCGTTATATGAGAGGGTATTTGGCAAGGAGCATCCTAATACACTTGCAAGCAAGAATAGCCTTGCGATTACGCTTGGTGACCAGGGGAAGTACAAAGAGGCCAAGCAGATGCAACGACAAGCACTAGCGTTCTACGAGATGATATTTGGCAAGGAGGATCCTGGTACACTTGCAATCAAGAATTACCTCGCGAGTACACTCCATGACTTAGGGGAGGACGAAGAGGCCGAGCAGATACGCTTAGATGTGTGAACTATATTGTGGATTATTTGAGAGCGAAAGGGGTTATTTTGATTTATAGCTACGTTAACTCGTTTTGTCTGTCTCTATCTTTATTCTTATTCGTTATTTTCTATTTTATTTTTTTTCTCATAGCGTGCCGCAGAAAGGGTGTGAGAGGACGAGTGTGGCGGGGTTCTGCAGTTGGCTTCAGAAGGCTAGACGTCAACCTACTGTTCCTTGCCACGATTTTCATTAATTGCCACTCACCTGAAGTAAAGTTCTTATTCATCTAACGGCACTATTTCTCGGCGCTTCGAAGACGTCTGCCGAACATATCCATAAGTTACCGTTGCAGAGAACTTACGCTCCTTATAATTCTACCAACTTACGACAGCATATTACGATGCCTACCCCGGCGCACTGGGATATGTTGAGCAACCGTAAAAAAAGGCGGTTACGTGATAGGCGGTTCAAATGCGATAATATCATGCCGCTTCTCTCTTCTAAATCCTGTCCAACACCAAACAGCCCTGCTGAGTGAGATGCCCTGGGATAAGAGTCACAACGGCAGCATGTGTCACACAGCTAGCAGCGGTTATTCCAACCGTGCCCGCCGCGGTAGCCTTGCATTTGGACATGGGAATTGTGGTAAACAAGCACCTGAAGCAATCGTGTAACTAAGACGACAGCAAGAGCCATTTTGCTGAAGGCAACGCTTCATGGGTTGCTTATGAACCCGTGAACCCGGAAAACTTAAGGCGTGAAAAAGAGGACTTGTGTAGCGACTTGTAGGTTAACCAGCGAGTACCAAACCCGAGACGCCTTGCTTTTGATACCTAGCTAGGTACCAAGTCTACTTCCTTGGGGCCACTGTTAAGTGATTGCAGTGCAAGGATAAAAGCGGACATTCTTAAACCCGACCATCCTGTGACGAGACGAATTGTTGCAAAGGTTGCTTAGAATTCACACGAATTCAAAGTATCTTATATGACTTGTGACAGAGCCGGCTGACTTAACGCATTGAATAAGAAGATAAATACTCCGACGTGTGAAGATAGTTAAATCTCGAGCCGTATGGGCCCTTTGGGCAACAGGTAGGTTTTGTAATTGACAGCAAGGGATGCAAATTCCAAGAGCTCCAGGCCAATGGACCTGCGCCACAGCATCCCGGAACTGCGCTCATGTCAAGCTTCTCTGTCAAGCGACCTCTAGAGAACCTCATTTCTTCAACGCGGGGGTTTTTCCAGGTTCGAAGTCCCGTGCATTACATAGCGATGGGGAGGAGGCGACAGTGAGAGTAGATGAGGTCATGGAATCAATGCGGGCCAATCCGGTGCGTACTACCGGGCCGGCGGGTCAAGGCACAGACAACTCTTCCAAACCCTGCTTCTGGTCCGGAATCTTCCCAAGCACAGGTTTGCGAACGACTGCCGGGGTCGATGATTGGTTAGCGGACATGCTGTGTTCGTTCTCGGCTGATTCTTTCATTTGATGCACGGGTTCCCGGAGCGATATGTCGTCTGTTATGGCCCCTACTCTGGGTTCTTCGATGATGTCGTCGTCTCCGAACTTGCCTTTCTTTGGCTGCGGCGGTTGGGTTGCCTTGTCGTCTGCCCGCTTTTTCACCTCCACGCCCCGCAACAACGTTGGAATGCCGCAAAACGGGCCTAGAGCCCTAAGCGCTCTCCACTTGACTTGCCTGCAACTTAACTGCAACCGCCGAGAAAGCATGAGAAGAGAGCTCACAAGGGTGAGGATGGATCTCTGGTCCTGTTTCACGCCCCTCTTTATTCGTACAGTCATTCCCCCATTATATGTCCATATTCCTCGCACCATCAACCACATTCTCGGGCCTCAGTGACGGCCAGCATCATCTCTCCCTTGACCGCAATTTGTTTTGGCCCGTCGTGTCCCTTTCTCTGGAAACCTGGACGACATAGTGCGCCCCCCTGCCGTGACCTCATTGCTTGCCTGTGGCCAGTCTTGCTGCCCACCCTTCCACCAGTCAGGTGGTGCTCCCTCTGCCGTACCTGTAGGGATCGTCATCCGGTCGCCGTCGGGTGGCTGTGCAGTAAAGCAGAAACTGTTGTCATCATGTCTTTCGCCCCGATACAGAAATCTTATACAGACCCTGAAATACTTCCCGGCCGGCCAGTGAGACCCAAGTTCCACCACAGATGCACCAATGATCGAATTCGCGAAGGGTTCGGAAGACCATCTTCGTTCTCCATGTCGAGCAAGATCACAAAGAACCGAAAATCCGTCTTCAGGGAACTGGGGTTAGACACAGACGAACCGAGCGTGCCTTACTCGAGCGAACACGAATATGGCGGGCGCGGATTGGCGCCACCCACTAGCACTCACGCCCCTGAGCCGAGCAACGATGACTCAAGCAACGACCGAGGGAACGACACGGAAAGATATCAAGCAGAGCAGCAGATGCAACCCGACGAGAACGAACCAGCAACGTCACTGTCGACATCCCGGAGGCCGTGGTACTCGAGGTTGACCCCCAGTCGTCGCCCGAGGATTAAAACTGTGTCAAGTGCGCCGCCTCCTAGCCTGTCCACATTCACGAGGCTTTCCGCGATTGCGCTGCTCATTGCTGTTGTGCTTCCCGGATTTAGTTATTTCAAGGGTCATCAGGAAGTTACGTTCAGCGCCGTCGACGCCGGGGTGATCCAAAACAAGTCGGGCGCGTCCAGTCCCGTTCTTGAGTTGAGGGCAGAGAGCCCGACTAAGGTATGCAAGAGATGGGCGCATCAAAGTGAGTAGGCAGCCCCTGGCTTTATGAAGAGAAAAGGAATGGAAGGCTGACCATGAATGCGAAAGCCGCGCAGCTTAACGGGACGCTGTACGTCTACGGTGGTCAAGCGAAGACCCAGGAGGATCAGACAACCGATACCTGGAGTAAGACTCCCCGCTAGCTCGTGCCGACTGTGGTCCCGGTGCTAACTTCTGATAAATAGATAACAATTTCCTCGTCCTTGATCTCACAACGTCCTGGGATGCCAGCTCGCCAACATTACGCGGCCTCCTCCAGCCCTCGGGCCCACCAGCCGTGGCACTAGGGTATTTATGGAATGACTACAATAACCTCTATCTCTACGGTGGTCAGTTTGCCGATAATCCGTTCGTCAGGCCTGCTCCCATCTCGCTGTGGAAGTACGCCATCAAGAGCAGGGAGTGGATCGAGTATCCCTCTCCCAGGACTTCGGCTGGAAAAAACTCGGACGTTGGAGACCAGCCGGTACAACGGGCCGCAGAAGGAGCCGGCTTGTCCGTGCCCGAGCTGGGCCTGAGCTGGTACTTTGGAGGTCATCTCGATCAGTCCACGACCCCTGGATGGTCCAATCAAATCCCTCGCGTATATCTGAAGAGCCTGCTCGAGTTCACCCATCCAGATTACACCAACGATGCCGTCTTCGCACTGGCCGATGGGACCGGAGCTGGGGACGGGGGCGTCTACAGAAACATCACCGAAGGCGGGTTGCAGACGGCCGAGGCGTTCCCCGAAAGAGCAGACGGGGTTTTAGTGTACGTGCCCGGATGGGGTGAGAAGGGGGTCCTCATAGGCCTGGCCGGTGGCGCCGTCGACACTTTCACAGACGACCTCGAGATGCTCGATGTGTTCGACATTGCAACCTCGGAATGGTACCACCAGCAAACCACGGGGGACACCCCTTCCGTTCGGGTCAATCCCTGCGCCGTCGTCGCCTCGGCGCCCGACGCCTCCAGCTTCCAAATCTACCTCTATGGAGGACAGAATCTCCAGCCCTACGTAAGCTCCCTGTTCCCCCCTTTACCCTTTACGGTCCCCCTCACCTCCAGGCTAACCAGACCCCTTCTCCCAGAAATCCCAAACCCAATACTCCGACATGTACATCCTCTCCATTCCGTCCTTCACCTGGATCAAAGCGCCACAGTCAGGTCACCCGTCGCCCGCCCCGCGCGCGGGTCACACTTGCAACCTCCGCGACGGGCAGATCGTCGTCGTGGGCGGCTACACGGCGCCCTCGCACGCCGGCTGTGAGGATGACCCGGCCTCGGGCATCTTCGTCTTCAACGCCTCCTCCCTCGCCTGGCAGCCCACCTTCTACGCCCTTGATCACCCGCCCGACCACCACCCGGACAACTCGGTGCTGGCCAACTCGTACGGCTACCGTGTCCCCGACGCCGTGGCCCACGTCATCGGCGGCGACGGCGACGGCCGCGCCACCGCCACCACCCCCTCCGCCGGCCCCGCCACCGCCGGGCCCTTCGCCACCGGCAAGCCCCCCGTCTTTACCGTCACTGCCTCGGGCGAGGGCACCGCGACAGTGACGAGGTGGGGCCCGGGCGTGACAGGCGCGCCCGCACCCGGGGGAGGTGGTGAGGGCGACGGCCGGCGGGCCGGGCTCATCGCGGCGGGGGTGATTGCGGGGCTGGCCGGGCTGGCGGCGGGATATCTGGGGTATTGCACGTGGCTGTACCGGCGGCAGGTGAGGGCTTACAAGAAGCATTTGGAGGTGGCCAATCGGTATAGCTACAGCCCTGTTGGTGCGGGCGGGGACGGCGCTGGGGTTTGGGGACGGGGGAGTAGCACCTCCGGACCTGCCGCCGCCGCTGCTGCGTCTGCGGGGGTGGCGGTTTCGGAGAAGGAAAAGGGCAGGAGCCATGAGACGCGACCTCGCTTCTCTGCCAGCACTGTCGATTCGTTTGGGCTTGGCGGCTCTGGGCTTGGCTGGCCGCCGGCGGAGCCACGGTTCCTGTTCGATGAGGACCGGCCTAGCCCTGGGAGTGGCTGGAGCGGGAGTGGAAGCGGGAGTGGGAGTGGGAGTGGCCGTGGGATGCGCGGAGCGAGTGCTGCTGTCCCTGCGAGCAAATTGCCGCGGCGCAGCGGGAGCATTAGTGGAGGGAGCACGTCGTCAACCGAGCGCTTGCTCGACGGGCAGGAGCCGAGTTTTATTAGTGTCGTGATGGGTCCGAGGAGGGCGTTGAGAGTTGTGAATGGGTTGGAGGGGGACAGCGGGGGCGAGTAATCGTGAAGGACGTGGAAGATGGTATGCTTTTCAGGGGTAAACATGAAGCTCAGCGGCGTTCTAGTTGCTCATTAATGTTTCGGATACCTTGTTGTTTTGCCGTATTATAGCCAAGAGTACTTCTATACATGACATGTACGATGAGACGGTTGTGACGATAGCCAATACAATGAACCTTAAGCCGCGTGCTGGTGACTGTTACGCTCAGTGTTACATGACAGGAATCTGTCTTAGAGGTAGTGTACAAGAACCCAGAAGCCATTTCGATTCATGACGAGCCTCTCCATATATACGCGCTCCGGCATTATGACGTGCTAGAGGGCATGTTTATTTCCTGGGGAAGCAGTCAATACGCGCATTCCAGCCACCGTCTGACGTGGCCTAGACCGGGCAAACACGATGGGACGCAGCTCCAGCTGGGGCGCCAGCTGGGGTGCCATCTGGGAATCACGTCGTTTCTCGTTTCCGTCCCGAAATGGGCTCAAAGAACGCCGTGCCCGAGAGTCGCAAGGAAGCTGGTGTGCGGACGTGTACCCATGATCAACCTTGCCGGAAACTGGCGGCCTCGATAGAGCCAATGATCGTGAATTATGATCAACAGTACCGCAAACATCCATTTCGTCCAGTCTCTCAGACGCCAAAAATGGGTTTGCCATCCGTGAATGTGAGATGAGTCCTCAGCTTGTCCAAGATTTGCGTGGCTTCCTGAACCCGGTCGGCCTGCACGAGATGCTGGACTGTGTCGACGCCCAGCGACGCGAGAAGCTGAATGAACTGTGGTAGCGGTGCCGCTCGCGAAACGGGTCTGATATCCTTCCAGGTGTTCTCCTCTGAGAGATATTGCACAGCAAGGCTGGAAGAGGGTTCGGTCGGGTGGTAGAGATAGAGATGTGCTCTTATCCTCGCGATATGTGGCAAACTGCTCTTGCGGGTAAAGGCAACAAAAGGCTCGAAAAGCTTGACGGATGGTTTGGTGTGCTGCCATGAATTGACTGTAGTATTCCGGGCAATTGCAGTCCATGCGGGCAGCAGATTCCTTGTGCCTAGGGAATTCTCCTTGTTCATGGTCTTTCCCTTCAGGAAGGTAGCATAGGCCCCGTCTAGCTCAAGGGTGATCTGAGTCTTGGCCGTTGCAAGCGACCTGAGCAACGAAGCCGACGAAGCCTCAGGAGCGGTTTGCTGTTCTGATTTCGAGACAGCCTCAGCTTTCATCAGACGCTCGATCCAGACCCAAACTAGGTCCTCTAGGCCCTCGGCGACCATGAACTGCACCAAGGTTTGGGTGAATGGCTTGTTGGAGACGAAGGACAGACTGCGTTCCAAGCCCGAGGACCGCAGCCATTGCAACACGAGAAGTGCAGCGCCGGTAGATTTCAGGCCGTCAGCCAGTGATAGAGTCGCCGATTGCTTCACGGTGGAGTACACCAGCCTGAGGAAGCCATGTGCTCTGGTCTCGGTCATGAGCCCCCTCGCAACTGCCTTTTCGAACACGGCCTTGTGCACATCGTACGCGTTTATGGCATCTTCTGGCTGCTTGAGGGTATTGGCCTGTGTGAACAGGGGGTTGTTGAGGATGGCGTGCAGGTGGCGGTCGGTTGGCCGGCCTGCGACATGATCTAAGGACGTTGAGGACGACAGTGCGGCGTTGGCGACGGAATTGGCGGCAGCCGGCAAAGGTGGGGAGGCGATCTTGGAGGTATCTGGTGCAAAACCATGCTCCCTGTCTAGCTGCGTGCGGAATGAAGTGTTTATAACGTCGAGGAGCCGTCGTGACTCGCGTTCGGTCAGCGGAAGGGCGTGGTGGATGGGCGGGAAGAGCTTTTTGATCGAGGTGAGCGGTTTGGATCTCTGCATTTTCTCTCGTCATTTGGAAGCATAGGAGTAATCAATTCGGATTGGTGTTCATCAGCCAGGCGTTGGGGCTTCCATGGGAGCCAAGGCTCATTGAAGGATGCCGGCGACGTTAATGGCCTGATTGGAGATGGTGAACGCACTCTGGAATGTTGCAGGTAACGTATTCCACCTGGTCTTAAGCCACACTGGGTCTTTAGCCACGTAATCTCGGCAAATTCAGGGACAACCAACACCACCACACCAACATGATCACCACATGGAAATGCGGACCAAGAGGGCAAAAATGAAGCAATTCGCATACTGATATTAGTACTGGAGAGTAGGAGGAATAATAATAATAATAATAATATTAGTACTGGATACAGAAAAACAAGGCGGTTGCAGCGGTTGCAACGGCCAGATCAATCCTCAAAATAGTCAAATGCAACTGGCATCTCCTTCCACACCACCTTTGCGAATCCCACAACGCCACGCAAGGCTGCCCGGCGTGCCTTTGCCCTCTGTTCCTCGGCTTCCTTTAACTCCCGCTGTTGTTGACGATCCTTGCATTCCTTGACAGTTAGTACTCTGGCCTGGCCAAAGTGCTTCCTCGAGCTCTTTTTCTTGCCTTTAAGCCGCTTGTTGACCAGCTCCTGGTTCATCGCGACCAGGGCAATCTTGTCGGCTTGTAGGCTGAGGTATGTCTCCCTTATCTGGGCTACCTGTTTTTTCAGGGGGCTGGTGTATATGTTCACGATATTGTCGACTATAGTGTTGAGCTGGGCGGTCAGCTCCTGCGTAATAGAGAGCTCTGCGGGCTTCTTACTGCAGGCGGCTGTTACAAAAGGGGGGGTCTTTAGCTGTAATTCATCGAGGATCTTGCCTGGGTTGGCGGGCACTAAGCCAGCTCCCCGCTATGCCCCGGCAATGTTGTGGCGTATCGTCTTATATGCCAGTTCGTATTTAAGGAGGAAGTTGTAGTTATTGATTCGAACTGCCCCGAAGATAGAACCCTTGTTGACCAGACCGCGGTATACATTTGCTAGCGGCCCGAAGACCCCAATATCTAACGGCTGAAGCTTGTATATTGCGTATAGTGGGAGGTAGAGCGGCACGATATCTTTGTCGACGCAGTATTGAATAAAGGTGGGCGAGATATGGCTGGTATGGCCATCGAGGATCAATAGGCGATGTTTTCCGAGTGTTCGCGGCTTTGTATACTCGTTGAAGTGATCTAGCTATTCGAGGGTGATCTTGTAGTCGGTCTAGCCTTTCGGGCTGACCCGAACTATAATATTCTCGTCGATATTCTTCGGTATCCACGACTGTTGGATACGCTGGCCCTCAAATATCACGAACGGAGGCAAAAGGAAGCCACTAGCCGAGATGCATTCGATAATCGAGACCCATTCGCGGTTGCTAGGCTGAGCAACGAAGCTCTCGCACTCGCGCTGCGGTACAATGACCCGTTAGCTCTGGCCAATGCCCTTTATGCAACCCTTCTTATCTATGTTGTAGATATCGTCGTCGGGAATGGCGTACTTCAGGCAGGTGGTTTGGAACAGTTCGAACTAGTGCATAGCAGTGTTATAATCTAGGGAGTCTTTCCTTGCTTGGTCCATTGCGCGGGAGCGGCGTGTTTGTAGATCTTCGTGCCGGTCGAGAAAATGCAAGTGCTAGTTGACCCCGAGGTCCTTAGTATTACCTTTAGCTAGCAACAACTGCGTAGCAAGGTTGCGAATGGCATCAATGGTTATAGGCCAGCCCCATGCATCGAGTTGATAGACCGCCTTGACGACAGTGTCTTCCTCGGTGGGCGTAAGGCGTTGTTGATGTTGATGGGCTTGTCGAGGATGTTTATGCTTGCCAGACTAGCGATTCCCGAGGGTGCAGCGGTTGACATCAAAGGCTTTGGCGGCTTCCCTGATGCTAGTAACCTTCTTGGCCTCCAGAGCATCAATAGCGAGCTGAATCTGGCGTTCTTGCGCATCTTTTTCGGCTTTAGTAAGGGCTTTTTTCCTGGATTTGTTAGCCATTGTGTTCGCCGTCGTCAGAGGTGCTGAGAAAACAAGGAATGAGGGCAAACCGGCTGTTGTGGCGATAGTTGTGTTTGAAGATGATGTTGGTGTTGGTGGCTTATACGGATCAAATTGGTGGAGATTGAAGATGGCCAAAGATGGAAAAGTGGTTGGCTAAAGACCCAGTGTGGCTTAAGACCAGGTGGAATACGTTAGAAGGTGGGGCTGTGGTGAGCTGATGACGGAGCTCCACACGTGAAGTGCCGGCCCACAGTGGGCAGATTTACGCAGTCCATGTAACTTACCTCCTCAGGTCCCACAATACCGTTCCTTGACAATTACGGTCGACGGCCAAGGGTACAGTACATACCCGATTTAGAGCAAACTTCTTCTACTTTGATTTGGTGAGTTCCCGCTCATGTACCAGAAGCAAAAAAGTGCCCTCCACTAAGCCCAAATTCGACGCATTCATCTCACAGATTACACTCTTTTCGCCGTACGCAGAATCGTGGGGATCGAGTGCCAGGCAAAAGCTTTTACATTGATTGAACCGTGTATGGACTTTAGCAGACAGGGGAACGATATTCTGAAAATGAGACCCATAACTAGCCCAAATCGCACTTCAACATCTTTGGGCCTTTGGTCCACAATACCATGTATGTGGGCCACCAATCGCCACGTTAGAGCCAAGTACGTTAGTCATGTGATATACTACAGAGCCTGCCGGTCTGGGCGTCCGACGCTAGCCTGTTGGAGCATGTGCCTGGCAAAAAGCCCTGACGTAGCGTCGTCTTGGAGAAGCAAGACTGTGGCGGGCTTGCCGATTCACGCACCCAAAATGGAGCCGCCCACGAATTTGCACTTTTGAACAGCCTGCGGCGGCTCCGCGAGGTCGGCAGCTTACGCCTCCATCTTTGTCCGCAGCAGCCTTGGCTGCCCTGCCCGAGCGGCTCGAAGGGCGAGAAACAGCAACGGCCCAAGCGCCAGAGTGTTGCGTTGTACTTGCTGCAATCCCCGCCCTGCCACGCCATGGCCACCTATTGATGCTGGTCCACAGACAAGTCCTCGCAGGCGTCCTGGCCGTCTGACTGTGTAGCGCATATTGGGTGCCAGGGTTTGGTATTGTTTCGGTATAGAGTTCTGAACTTTCAAGTTCAACAAATAAGAGGAGGGTGATGTGAGTGTTCGGAAATGCGTAATGTCATTTACGACCGCAAACTGTACGGAGTACCAGGTAGTTGATGGACCCACAATAAATCGCCCACCCTTCGTGTGCAAGAGGTCGAGGCTGGAGCGCCCCGTTACAGACTCAGCTATTGCGGAGAGCCCTGGGGCGGTTGACGTTGCACTGGAACCTGACCTTGGTGCGGCCTCTGCTCAACTGCGGCGCTGCCACCTGCATTTTTTGCCGGGCCAATTCTGTATCGGACAAAAACTGGATGGTCTTTGCCTCGCCCTTTCTTTCCACACTTGCACCTGCTCTTCTGCCCATCCCAACCACCACCCGGCTCGATCCATTCCGTGGATCGCACCACGACTCGCCCTGCGCGAAGAATCCATCGATTTTGCCAACTCGGCTTTGTTTTTTTTCCCCCTTCCCTTTCCCCATCTACCGCCATTGCTCGTTGGTTGCCATCGACACGCGACGCCGCCCTAAATTTCTTTCGATCCACATCACACAATTCACATCTCAGCAATGTCTGAGGTACAGTCCAGACCAGCTGCCTCGCGCGGCCGAGGCTCTGGTCGCGGCGGCCGGGGCGGCGGTTTTGCAACCCGGGGAGGGAGCCGCGCCGTTACTCGGAACTCTGCCACCAATGGCGACACCAAGCACGACACAGACTCATCTCTGCCGACCCTGGAGGACGAGGGCGAGATTGGCCAACTCAAGCAAAAGTATGGCAGCAAGGTTGCAGTCATCAAAGAAATGTTCGAGGACTGGTCCGACGTCGACATCTTGTTCGCTCTGCGCGAGACAGACGGTGACGAGAATCTGACCGTCACCCGGATGGCCGAGGGTAAGTACAGCTTCCACCTCCTCTCTCCCTTGTCACCGATGTCCCATTTCCCGCATGCCATGGTTGGAAACCCTTCCCCCCCCAAGAGGGACAGGGGAGTGGGCTGCGCTGTGAAACTCTGCACAAGTCAAAGAAGCTTTGCGACTGACCTGCGACAGGAACCATCTCACAGTGGGGCGAAGTCTCTAAGCCTAAGAAGGAGCGCACGCGCTCCAAGGCAAAGAATGACACGTTCGCGACTTCCACCGCTGATTCCGCCCCCGCGGGCGGCCCTAGGGCGGCCCGTGGCGGCCGCGGTGTCGATGGCGGCCGCGGCCGTGGTAGAGCTACTGAACGGGGCGGCCGCGGAGGTGGTGCGCGCGGGAAATCGACCCCTGCGACCACCAATGGAACTAGGAACAAGGAAACCCAGCCTCTCTCGATCCCGACCGAAGAAGCATCGGAATGGAATACCAAGCCGGCTGAGGAGTCGGCTCCTGGATGGAGTGAGCCGACCACGACAGAGAATGCCACCCCTGCTACCACGACTGCCTCTACCGCATCTACCACTTCTAAACCTGCCACAATCCCCGAAGGCACAAAGACAACCTGGGCCAGCATGTTGAGACAGTCGACCACACCGAAACCCGCGCCGAAGCAGAAGGAGGCGCCCGCCCAGGCCTCTGAACCACCCATCGAACCCCTTCCCCCAGCTGAACAGCCCAAGCACGAACTCGAGCCCGAAGTTTCCGCCACGGCTGAAGAGCCCGCCCCCGAACCCGCGAAGGAGCCAGCTCCCGCACCCCCAACGGATCCCATTGTCCCTGCGGTTCCTGCGATTCCCGTCCCCTCAGTCGCTGTGCCCGAGGTCACACTTCTGCCGTCGAAGGACCAACTCACAGAGACAAACCTCGATAAGATCGCCGACGATTCTCATCCTCCCCAGACCGAGACTGCAGCCAGTGAGGCTGCTGATTCTTGGGATCCGCGCGGCGCTGCCGCCAGTGCGACAGCCACCCCTCTGTCGGCCTCGCAGCAACAACATCAGGCCAGCCGTACCCCAGTTAGCGGCTTCGCCACTACTGCAGCCAAGGCGACGACTCGCCCGCCCACCTTCCCCCGACGTATGCTTGACCAACTGGAGCCCGTTCGTATGCCCGGCAACCGTGACCAAGTCGATCGCGCTGCAGTTCAATTCGGCGCATTCAGCCTCAACGGCCCTATTGATGACGACGTTGATGGCGATCGTGAAGAGCCCGAGACCCGCCCTCAGCCTCCGGAAGACTCTCCGGTTGCGCACCCCCGTACCTCCCTCCCTCCCGCTCAGCCTACTCCCGTCCCTGAAGTCTTCACCGCACAGAAGCCAGCTGCTTCTCAAGTTCCCACAGGACCTGGTATGGAGTTTCACCCGTCTATGATGCCTTGGTCCCGCCTCACTAACCCTTCTCTAGCTGCGGCTCCTTCCACCGCTCAGGCGACCCCCCCCACCGTCGCGCAGGGTATATTCTGGTCCCCTTTTAGCTATATCTTGGACCTTAACTGACACGTTTTCAGCATCTGCACAACCGCCCACCGCACCCAACAACCAGCAATTCGGCCGCTTCGGCCAGCCCACTTCCCAAGAGTCCTCATCCTTCACCACCACCAAGCCGTTTGAGCCGTTCGGCCAGCAACAGCAGCCCGGGGGTTCGACAGCGCCAAACCAGTTCGAAGGCGGATTCCAGAGCCAGGGGCAAGCCGCACAGCCGCAAACCCAGCAACAGCCGGGCGCTCCGTTCAGCTCCGCCCCCAGCGAATTTTCCTCTTACTATTCCGCGGACCCACAGAACCGCTTCAACAACTACTACAACCAGAATTTCGGTCAACAGCAGGGCGCCCAGGCTCAGCAAGACACGCTGCCCTCACAGGCCCAGCGCTCGTTCGCCGGCTACAACGCTCCTCAGAACGATAACCTTAGCCAATATCCTCAGAGCGGTGCCCAGCATGGCCCATCGCGTTTCGGCGCCGGTTCGGGTGCAGACGCGCAGATCAGCGGCACCCCTACCCCCGCTCAAGCTGTCAGCCAGGCCCAGACAGGTCCTAGCGGCCAGGCCCAATCGCATGGCCAGCAGCAGCCGCACGATTACCCATACAGCCACCCTTACTACCAGAATCCCTACTATTCCGCATATGTTAATTACCAGGGTGGATACAACCAAGCTGGCTATGGCGGCCCGTACGGCAAGGGAGGACTCGGCTACCAACCGAGCCAGTACGGCATCTCGCCTCAGGGTCCTCACAGCTACTCGTCGCCGGGAGCATTCGGTCAGTCGGCGCTACATCGTGATAGCGGTGGTCTAGGTGACTATGCACGCGCCGGGTCGGCCCAGTCGGCCCAACAGGGCCTTGGTAGCGGGTTCAGCGGCGTCCACGACTCGTTCGGCCGTGGTGGCTCGGGATATCAATCACAGGCCGCACAGTCGTTCACGCCCGGCTCTCAGCCCGGCAGCGGGCCGGCTGCTTCCGACGACCTCAAGCCTTTTAGCGATGCCAAGGCAGCTGGCGGACCGAGCCCCTCGCTCCCTGCCGCAGCCCGCCCCGGTTCTGCGGCGAATAACGGCCCGTCGCAGACCGGCCTTCCCCCGCCTCAGTCTAATCAGCAGAGCGGGCTGGGAGGTATGGGTGCATACGGTTACCCGGCCCACATGCAGGGCCTTCATGGCAGCCAGTCTGGCACCGCCGGCTACGGCATGAGCGCCAGCGGAGGACAGGGCCACCAGAGCGGCTATGGCGGCTACGGCGCCCAGGGTTTCGCTGGCAGCTACTATACGAACCAGGGTCCTCGCGGATGGGGCACTAACTATCACTAGGGGGATGGTTATTCCCCCATGGAGTAGTGGGATATTACGGGATGGGCTGTGGGTGAGGACAGAATCCTAGTTGGCATGGGCTGGGAGTGAAAACGAACTAATACGACACGACTTTACCGAATGATGGATCGGTTCAGCTCAGTCCGGTCGCCTTTTGCGAAACCAACAGAGTTCTCCATAGGCGAAACAAAGAAAAAGAAAGCGCGATGAGCTTGTTCAGCTCTTTTATCATCTTATGGTCTTCACCAAACCCCCCTCTTCCGTCTCTACATCGATTGTCTATCTCTCTTTCTCCTCGTTTCTCAGCTTGTGTACGATTCTCCGAACCGGGATCAGATGGCGGCGTCGAGCGTTGGGAATGTGACTGCTTGTTTGTGTTTGTGAGAAGTGATTGGAACGAATGAATGTGTGTTTACAACGCGTTTCTTTCCCTCTTTTGACTGCCTGGGTTGGGTTTGGTCACGGCAAACTGTTGGTTCATGAGGGGGGGCGAAGGCGGAGAATGGGTGGTCGGTTTTTATCATCCCATGGGCAACCGGTCGGTTCACAAATTGGAGCAACGAGCAAACAAGCAGGTAGCTACCTCAAGCATCTCGGGAAATGGGAAAACACGGGTTCACTGGTGGCTGCGCTTCCTAGCGTTCGTTGAATTTATTGTTTGGGTTGAGACTAGCAAAGCACAAGACGCAAAGTGCTCTGTACATGTAAATGCAAAAAAAGGGGGTCCCAGGACGGTTTGTTCCGCATGCCTCCACTCCTCTCCACATGCACACCAAGTCACTTTGCTTGCATTCACTTAATGACGTGGTTCCAGAGATTATCCATTCGATAACTGTCAAGCATGGGAAAATTTAGCGTATGCCGCTTATCATCCCTTGCAATATATTCACTCCCGCGGGAACCTATCAGGCATTCGCGGTGCTCCAGAAGAGGGGGCTTTTATCCCCACAATCTTCACATAATATACCCAGCCTACAAAACAATTTTTATCCTCTTTTTTTTTTTTCCCTATCCGGCCCCCTTACAGGTTAGCATACTTCTTGAACGCCCCCAGCAGACCGCCGGTAGAGGGGTCGTGGCCAGTGCCGGCACCAGGCTCGTCAATCTCCTTGAGGATCTTCTTGGCCAACACCTTGCCGAGCTCGACGCCCCACTGGTCGAAACTGTTGATGTCCCACACAGCGCCCTCGGTGAAAGTCAGGTGCTCGTAGTAGACGATGAGAGCGCCCAGCTCAGCGGGGCCGATGGCGCCGCCCACTAGGATGCTCGTGGTGGGGCGGTTGCCGAGGAACACCTTGTGCGGCACCAGGTTCTCGGCGACGCCGCCCTCGGCGCGCACCTCGTCAGCCGTCTTGCCCACCATGAGGGCCTCGGCCTGGGCGAGGTAGTTGGAGGCGAGCATCTTCTGGTGGAGGTTGTCCGAGACGGGGTTGTGCGACTTGGCGGCGAGGATGAAGTCAGCCGGGATGAGCTTAGTGCCCTGGTGCACGAGCTGGAAGAAGGAGTGCTGGGCGTTGGTGCACGGCTCGCCGAAGAGGATGGGTCCCGTCGTGTACTTGGCCGGGGTGCCGTCCGACGTGATCGTCTTGCCGTTGGATTCCATCGAGAGCTGCTGCAGGTAGGCCGGGAAGCGGTGCAGGTACTGGTCGAACGGGGCCACGAGGTGCGTCTGGGCGTTGAAGAAGTTGGAGTACCACACGCTGAGCAGGCCGCCGAGCACGGGCACGTTCTGCCGGAGCGGGGCGGTGCGGAAGTGGTTGTCCATGGCGTGGGCGCCGGCCAGGAACTTGTGGAAGTTAGCGTAGCCGATGTACAGCGCGACGCTCAGGCCGATGGCGCTCCAGACAGAGTAGCGCCCGCCGACCCAGCTCTCGAAGCCAAACATGTTCTTGGCGTCGATGCCGAACTTGGTCACCTCCGCCTCGTTTGTCGAGAGGGCAACAAAGTGCTTGGCGATGTCCCCCTTGCCGCCTGTCTTCTCCAGGAACCAGGCCTTGGCGGTGTTGGCGTTTGTAGTCGTCTCGGCAGTCGTGAACGTCTTGGAGGCGATGAGGAACAGGGTCGTCTCGGGGTCCGAGTTAGCAAGGGCCTCGGCAATGTGGGTGCCGTCGATGTTGGACACAAAGTGGAGCGTCATGTTCTTGTCGCCGTAGTGCTTGAGGGCCTCGGTGACCATGACCGGGCCGCTGTCACCCAATTGAGTTAGCGAGCCGCACCAGCATGGCCGAGTTGAAGAGGCAACACGGCCGTCACTCACAGATCAGAGCCTCCAATGCCGACATTGATGATGGTGGTGAGCTTCTTCCCAGTGAATCCCTTCCACTCGCCGCTGCGGACCTGCTCGGAAAAGACGCGCATGTGCTCCAAGACCTCGTTGACACCGCCCTTGGTGCTCATGACGTCGACACCGTCGACCTTCATGTCGACATTACTGACGTTGCGCAGGGCAGCATGATATACGGCGCGGTTCTCGGTGAAGTTGATCTTGTCGCCATTGAACATGGCATCCCGTTTCTTTTGCAGGCCGGCCTGCTCGGCGAGCTTGATGAGCTTCTCTAGTGTCTCCTCGGTAACGAGGTTCTTGCTGAAGTCGAACAGGATCTCGGTCCCATTGGGCTCGCTCGAGATGTCGGCGGGCAGAGTGATCTTGGTGGATAGCTTCTCGAATCTGTTGGGGTCGGCCTTGAAAGCATCCTTGAGCACGAAGGAGCCGCCAACGCTGGTGTGGTGGGACTGGAGCTCAGCCCATGCGGGGAGGGTGTTTGCGGGAGCCATCTTGAGGTTTATTGGGACTGACGAGAGATGAGAAGCTGCCTGTTGCCGTGTAGTTTGTCAGAACATTGCAGAAGGCCGGAGACTGAAAGACTAAGGGAACAGGGGCCGGGCAAGGCAACTCGAGGGAAGTGGGGTGCAAGATAAGTTGTGTCAGTTGTTGCTGTGCCCCGCAATGCGGGACATGATCCGAGGAAAGGAGAGCTAATCGGTTGCCCGTTGGTTTCAAGACCAGGCGAGGAAAACGGCGATACGTACCAGAGCTTAGACAAGAGAAAGAGAGACACGATTAGGCACAGATGGCGAGAGCACGAAGTGAGAGACCATGAGGGGTTTTAAGGGGAGAAGGCAAGACAGTGGTGGGCTCCGTCAGGATGATCAAGCAGCTGGAGACTCGGGTCGGACGTCACCATACATTCCATTTGTCCCGCCTTCCACTGGTGCCCCACCTCGGCCGTGAACGCTTCACACTTCTCAAACCCCTCGTTCTCCTGCTCCCCACCACCGATTTTACCCAATTCGCTAGGTGTGCTGAATAAGAGCCTCATGTCACTAGCGCGGGGGTTATTGACAGGGTAATGTCTTGGGTGCCAGCATCGCTGCATCGCTGCATTGCTGCATCGACAACATCGATCCCTGAACCAGGTACAGACGGAAAGGAAAAATCGCAACTTGGATGGCCCGGCCAACGGACATCGGACGAACCGCAGCCCGGGACGATGGTACTGCCGGATCTTGATGGTTTGTTTATCTGCGTGTCTGCTCGTTATTGAGTCGCGAGCATATATTTCTACACCTCTTTTCAGCCCTAAATCCGAAAAACAAAAAACAAAGAGCAAAGTACCAAAATGGAGCCCCGGTGATCATGCCCAATACCAGATGTGAAATGTTGCACGGCGCCTTCCATTTGAGAGCGCACCTCTCGAAACCCCTCAACCAAGAACCCCTGGCTCCCCTAATGCCTGCCCTCTCCTGCACCAGTGGCGCCAAGCTCGCTGCTTATCAGTGCGATACATCATGTACGGCTCGCACATCCCGAGCAACAGCAGGCGGCCCCTCCCCCCACTTCACTGTGAGCTCCTTGGTGGCGCTCTCACTTTATCGGTCCTGGATGCTGCCCACAAATGACGGGTCCTTTACGCTGCCTCCAGCATCTCCGAGGCCGGCAATGGGGCGGTTGTAGCTGAACCCTGTGAATTGGTTCTGCAGCGTCTCAGAAAGAACCGGCCCCTCGACGTACGAATCCTGAGGCGGTTCGGATGTGAACTCAGGGTCAAAGTTTGCTGTGTCGAGCGCATCGGCCTGGAAAAAAAAATTAGTCAGTACCTTTTCTGTTTGCACACATGCACCACATTCGGCATGGCGATCACTACATACCACACTCGGCTTGAACGCAGGCTCATACTTGCGCTGCAAGAGCTTCCGCCAGTCAATGGCATGGAAGAAAGGGTGCGCCTTGATCTCGGCGGATCCGTTGGCACCCAGCCGTTGCTGCGGGTCGCGGTTCAGCAGCTTGGTCAAGAGGTCCTTGGCCGCCGGCGGTACCACCTCGTGGCCGGGGAAATGCAGCGGTTCGCTGAGGATCTTGCGGTACATTTCGTTGGTGTTCTCGTCGTAGAAGGGCGGAAGGCCCGTCAACATCTCGTAGAGGAGCACGCCCAGAGTCCACCAGTCGACCGTCTTGTTGTAGCCGTTGCCCATCAGGAGTTCTGGCGCGAGGTATTCGGGCGTTCCGCAGAACGTGTTTGTGCGGTCTTCGTCCTTCATGTCGAGCTTGCAGAGTCCAAAGTCGCAGAGGGCAATGTGGCCTTGGTAATCGAGGAGAATGTTCTCGGGCTTCAGATCGCGGTAGATCACGTTGAAACCGTGGAGGCACTCGAGGGCGCACAGCAGCTCGGCCGTGTAGAATCGACTGCGGTTGACATCGAAGCGCTGCTCCTTTTGCAGGTGGTGGAAGAGCTCGCCGCCGTTGACAAACGCCAGAACAAAGTAGAGCTTCTCAGGACTTTGGAACGTGAACTTGAGGGGCACGATGAAGGGGTTGTTGATCTGAGCGAGCACCGACCGCTCGGCTAGAGTGTGGGCCACTTCGGATCGCGAGATGATGTGGGCTTTCCGGATCGTCTTGAGCGCGTAGATCCGGCTAGTATCCTTCTTGCGCACCTGCATGACCTTGCCGAAACTCCCCTTTCCAACCACCTTGAGCAACTCAAAGTCTTCAATCTTTAGCTTACCCGCCCTGTTCTCGACGTACTCAACGCCAATCTTGATCTTGCCCGAACCGTACTGCACATCGACCCAGTCCACGCCGCTATGCCCCAGCGCACGCTCGCGGTTGGCGTGCTCGGCCGCCGCCTTTTCCCGGTCCTTCTTGCTGGCCTTGGGATCCTCGATGTAGGGCTGCTTCTCCTCGAACCTCGGGTTGATGCGGACCACGCCGAGGAAGATGTCCTGGCTCCGACCCGAGCCCGGCGGTGCATTGGGGTTCCGGATATACAGGTGCACCACCAGTTCCGTCACTCTGGAAACGTCAAACTTGTACTGTGTGTTGGATCCTGCCCAGAGAGGGTTCTCCGGGGTGCCCTCGACCGAATTGACAAAGACCTGGACTTTGTCGAAATCTATCAGGGCGTAGGGCATGTACTTTGTAGAAATACGGCCGTGGTTCGTCGGAATCCCGCTGAAGCCGCCGGACGTCTGGGGCCGCCCGCCCGAGAGCCCCGCCGTCCGGGAAGACGACGACGGACGGACCGAACCGGCCGCACCGAGCGCATTTCCCGTCGACAGAGAACTGCCTGCGTGGCCCGAACTGAACGCATTCCGGTGCTGCTCGGGGAGCGAGAAGCCCTGGCCCTCGTGGAGGGTAACGACGAGGATGCCGGGTTTAGGCGTCTTGACGACAGGCGCTTGAGTGAGTGCTTCTGAGGCCGCTACGAAGAGTCAGGACACGCTGGGTGATGTGGGGAGGGGCAAAGCGCAACGGCGACATACCGATCGTGCTCTCATTTGTGGGAGTGGCCGTCCCGGAGATGGCTCCCTTCTCGTCCTTATCTGTGATGGTCGAGGTCGAGGGCGACCGCGAGAAGGTGCTTGTGAGGGGGCCCAAATGGGTCTCCTTCAGTTCTAAGGCAGCCAACCTGTCAGCAACATGCGCTCGAGAGGGAAAGGCGCAGGGCCGGCTGAAGACAGCCACCAACGGGCGGGGAAAACGGCCGACGCACTCTTGGTTAGTCTCCAGGACATGTTTGCGAATGGAAAGGCCTCCCAGTCGGCAACCGGTGATGGACTCGTCGCAGAAGGAACGCGTAAACGAGAGGGCAAACGGTCGTCTTAGAGGCTGGTGTTCTGGGGATTGGGGACAGTAGCGAAAGAGGAGGATGTCTGTATGTATGCGGCAGTGAGGGAGAGAGTTGCCGCCCAAGGTTGGCCTGCTGGGTCTCAAATCCAAAAGTTGACGGATCGGGCGGACTGCGGCAAGGGCTCAGCGGAGCCCAGTGTTGTGGTGTGCGGGCCAGGCTGGGGCACTCCAAGCCGAAACCAGTGGGACCGGGGCTTGTGAACCGCCCCAACTTGTTCCCACCGCCTATAAGCCTGTCGTGGGGCCACAGCGTAGCAACCAGAGCCCCGCAACTGCGGTAAACAACGTCCCCGGCAAGCGCAAGCGCACCTGGCCCGACAAACCTGAGACCCAGGGAAACTGGTTGATGGGCAGGGTGCAACGTGGGACGTGCAACGCGCAAAGGTGCAACGCCGTGGCGTCCAAATTTAGGAACGGCCGTGTCTCTGAAGATGATTGTTGCCAAAGCGAAACGGGACGGGAAGCGCGAGAGCGAGGTTGATGATGCAGGGATTTACAGCCCCCGCAGGCCACAGGCCGCTGGGCCAGGATCCCCAGCGAGGTTAGGGGAAGACACCCGGCACCCGCAAAAAGCAACACACTTGTTGAACCTTCAATTTGAAATATGGGCTGCCAGTATAAACATTATCTCACCCGTCCATCAAGGGACCCGCCGCGCAGCCGTTCATGGGTCCCCCTCCTATCTCCGCATGGGTCGCTTGAGCCTCTGCCACTGTCCTCCAAACAATACGCCAAATGATAAGCCAAATGATAATCATTTAATCAATGCCCCTAGCCCGACAGATCCCGCACTCGTGTTCCCACCAAGCTCGGGTGGCTAGCAGGAGGCCCGGGTTGACGGCATCAGCCGCGCGAACCATTGCAGCACTGCCTCGGTGATGGCGAATCCCCCCTTTCACAATTCGCTTCCGAGGCGTGGAGCCCAGGGGTAGGAAAAAGGGGGTTCCAGAAGATCGGCCCCTGTTTCGGTGCCCCGGCCATCACGTGGGCCTACTTCTTGGAACAATTCCAAGGCCTGGGACCAAGGCGATCACCATCACCAATCTCAGCTGATTCCGCCCTTTCGGTCCTGAAATCATATCCGCGTCTGAGGCCGCCCGCAGCATCGGGCATTAGGAATCGCCACCGGACTCGCGCTTTCGCCTGCCGCGACGCATGCCGCTGAGCATGCCGCGGAAGTTTCTATGCACGGTTTGTGGAGCATGTTGGGCTTCCACAGCAGATGACAAAGTATGCAAGCTCATCGAGGACGCTCATAGCCATGCCGGTTGCGAATTATGGGACGTCATAGCTCGGCAACTCGACAATTCAGCGAAGTCATTCGGCATAGAGAGGCAAATCGGCACGTCCGGGACTTCGGAACATGAAGACAGGCAATGCCTACCCGCAGTGCTGCTGTTGCAACTTTAGACAACCCACCGAGCACGTCTTACAACCTGGTTCAATCGCATCCCAAGCCCAGATACTGTAGGCAGTAGGCAGCAGGTGGGTTACCGTAATCTGAGTTCGCTTTCTCTCGAATAGTTTACGGGATCAGGAACAAAAGAGCGATGTGCTCACCCCGAGCATCGCGATAACCACTTGGCCGACCTCTTTTTTTCCCGGCTGCTTCGAATCAACCCAACTTGTCTAGTCCCGCTGTTTTCACCTCAGCAATAGAGAAACCAATTCACTAACTGAGGCAACTGTCCAAGTAATGTCTGCCATCTTGAGGTGGCGTTTACCAAATATGCATAATTATAGCTGAACCTGGCCCTACATCCTAGATTGGCTAGGCCGGAAGCATCTGGTGTCATACCCAATAACAAGCTGCTGACATCCATCCATCCATCCATCCTTCACAATCGATCACCATCGAAGAAAAACCAACCCCACCCCAACCTTGCACTCACCCACTCTGAATCCTCAAGACGCAGAAAAAAAAAAAAAGAAAAAAAGAAAGCCTCGCAATAATGTCCGCAATCCAAACCCCCGTGAAAGCTTCGACGGCCCTCCCCCTCCTCTACCGCCTGCCACTCCTAGTCATCGAGCCCCTCTGCTCCCTCAACGGCGCCGTCATGACCCTCCGCAACCCGCATGACTACGCAGCCAAGATCACCCGGGGCTTCGCCCCGTACGACCCGGCCAGCCAGTACCTGTACACGCAGCTCGCCGGCGCCTGGCTCCTCTTCGGCCTCAGCGAGGTGCTCGTCCTGGGCCTCGTCGACGACCTCCGTGTGTGGAGGCTCCTGTGCGCGGCCATGCTGGCCAGCGACGTCGTGTACCACGTCAGCTCAGTGCAGGCCGTCGGGGGGTGGGAGCGGTTCGCGTGCTTCGGGGAGTGGGACGCTTTTAGCTGGGCTGTGTTTGTTTCGGCTGTGGTGCCCATGGTGGTGAGGGCGTTGGTGGTGCTCGGGGTGGGGATCAAGGTCCAGAGTTCGTCTCCGGGGGGAAGGGAAGGGAAGGGGAAGAAGGGGGAGTGATCGAAGATTTGGGGTGTGAGCTGGGCGGGGACCAGACTCAACAGGGAATGGTGCGGCAAGAGGTGCTAGTGATTGGGCCTTTGCTTTGGGTAGCTAGACGTATTAGTAGCAGTGGTCGTAGTGCTTGGGAGTTGTTTCCGCTTCTATTTCATATATTTAGTTTTCTGCGTCAGCGTAATCCTATTTCTTGTCCTGTGCTGTTGACTTTGTGAGGCTCTGTGGATTGCTTCTAGGGTGAGCTCCTGCGACGTCACTATGAAGCCGCGTGGTTCGAATAGCTGAAAACGGTTCCCGGGCCATTTCCAGCCCAAATATTTTTCGTTGGCTATGGGTTCGAAAGACCCAACAATACACCATAGTCTAAGCCTCTAGAGGCACGCAAGTTTCTTGCAGGCCGTTATGAGACTAACGGCGCATGTATGGTCTGAGCCACGGGTTAATTAGGTTGCAAGTCCGCTTCAGCAGCTAGGGAACTGGACCTCGAACTGCTCCGAGCTTTCTGCACATCTAGCTCCATGCTAACTCGAGGGTGGAAAAACACAAGAAGCCATTTCGTACCCGAGTTATCAGTCCTGTGTCTTTCCCTCTCACAGCCTATATTGACAATACTAAATTCAGTCGTTCTCTCTCCTTTATCAAGGTGGCGACGGTCTCTACCCCAAATAATACTAGTTTTTCGCCGACATCTCTGCTTCCTATCCTCCACCATTATCTGATGCGTCACTCTGACTGCATCTAACAGCGTCGCTGAATCCCCCAAGAGCGAGGTCACCATGTATGATATACTCGACCAAATCAACACAATAATCAGCAAACTAGCCCCGAAACATATGTGAATAGACACTAGGCATCACATAATTCTCGAACAAATTTCATTAGAGAGTCTGGTCGGTGACAGGCTCGATCCAGGCGCTGCTCGATATGACCATACAATCCGCCGAACCTGCCGTAATCATATCAGAAAACAAAATACAAGCCGAAATTGCCAAAGCGCAACCGTTTCGAGCCCTTCCCTCTTTCCAGCTCGGGCTGCGAGCTCGGAGTCATGGCTCGAGGAGGTTAGTTTCCGAGAGGAGAGCACAAGGGGATAGAGGGAAGTCATTGCTAGGAGCTTTGGTGTATGTGTATGTGTGTTGATTATTTAGTTTCTACGCGTCACCTTTGAATTGGACTGGATTGTTTGGTGATGATTGTTTACCAAGACTACGGCTGATTTAATGTTGAATGGTGACTTTGCGTTGGTTCACTCACATCATATTGCTGTCCATAACGTACACTAGGGAATTTGGCCATCAAAGCACCGACGAGTCTCTTCATTTCTCAAGAAGTGCGAGTTAATCTTAGAAACGGGGTTTAGCAATCGTAGAAATCTATAGAGCAGACCGATCTAGGTGATTTCCTTCTACCCCGACCCAACGTATGGTGCAAAGTTGTATGTAACGTTTAGAATGGTACACCCCATGCTGGAGTAAACCTGATCATAGCTCCCATCCAGCACACTGCTCAGCCAGGCAAACGCCCTGTGTCGCCCGTTAATGAGCTCCTGGTTGTGGCTGCCCGCAGTGTTCCGGTGATATAGAATGTTGGCGCCCACTCCGCAGAACCTCTCGACCAGCTCGTCCACGGCTCTGATATCGCTCAGCTCATCGCTGATGGCGTTGTAGATGAACACGGGCATCCTCGGCACGCCGTGATATCCCATGTACCCGTCCACGTTATACATCGTCTGCATCACCCTCGTACGCAGGTCCGCTGACCCACCCAAAAAGTAGGCATAGATATCTTGATACATGAACGCCCTGCTAGCTTGCACGGCCGTCATATTTCTTACAGCCAGGAACCGGTCCCGGGTGGCCGGCCTCAGCCTCTCCACGATCCAGCTATACGCCTCGGGATGCTGTGTCGCCATCCCAAGCAGGCCAGCCGGTATCAGCCCGGCACCCTCCTTCGTATTCAAAAACTCCATCACTCTCGTGACGTTGGGCGTCAGGCCGCCCAGGGCGATTCCCGCGATCTCCATCTTGGGCGCGTACTGTACAGCCAGCTCGGCGGCCCACTCGCTCGCGAGGGCGCCGCCGCTGTACCCCCACAGGGCGACCTTGGCGCGGTCCATGCGGAGGCCGAAGTGGCCGGCGACCTGTAGGACGGCGCGAACGCCGTCGACGGTGGCGTGGCCGGCCTGCACGCCGGC
Source organism: Madurella mycetomatis (assembly GCA_022530565.1). Lineage (NCBI taxonomy): Eukaryota > Fungi > Ascomycota > Sordariomycetes > Sordariales > Madurella > Madurella mycetomatis. The sequence goes on along the minus strand of JAJTVB010000003.1, from coordinate 2,549,630 downwards.
GGCATAGCTGGCCAGCGGGCCCTCATAATCGGGCACGGCTACGAACCAGCCGCGCGCCAGCGCCTCGGCCATCTCGCCGTACGGCTCGCCCGCGTGCAGCGCGAAGCTGGGGCTCGCGTCGACGTTGCACGTGTCGTACGGCAGCTGGTATGACAGCAGTGCGTGCGCGCAGAGCGCCGGGGTCACCGGCGAGCACCGCGCCTGCCACCGCGGGATGAAGAGCGTCGTCACGTCCCACGCCGGGTTGTACTGGCTGTCGGTGGAGCGGTAGAGCAGCTGGTAGGCGACCAGCGCGTTGGCCACGGTGCGGTTGAGCAATGGCGCGAGCCGGATCTTGAGCACCTGCCCCGGTTCCGCCTCGGCCCAGTCGTAGGTGGCCGGCGCGCGGTACCAGGGGTCTAGACTCGGGGGGAGGGGATGAGCCGGGAGGGAAGCGGCGGTCTGATTGGCTTCGAGGAGGAGCTGGTGGACGGATTTGAGCGGGCCGGAGGAGGAGGAGGAGAGGGTAACGAGAATGCTCCAGAGGAGGAGAAACAGGCTGGGAAGAGCCATGGTTGGGGCCGGCTCAGCCTCGGCGCTGAGAAGCCATAGGCGTCCAAGATGGTTGGCCACCGATGGCCGGCCACCGCCCGTCGGCATATATAGCGGCCTCCCTGTCGCCTTTGGACAGGACGGAAGCTTGCCGATAGAATGCGCTCATGTTAATTAACCGGCCGCGTGTCCCCGGGGCTAGGTCTCACTTACGGGCTATCCCCGCATGCCCGTTTCCAGGAGATCTCCGGACGGGCCATCTATTTGTATCAGACGTGCCCTAGTAAACGCTGATCGGCGGGGGCCGTTAATATACTGTGTAAGAGCGCCGGGTGGAGCATTGCAACCGCGTTCAAGAAACCGAGTCTTGCTTATCGAACGATCGGCAACACTGATACGGTCAATGCAGAGGACGTAGGGCTTTTGATTAGATTGTTTGAATTCCTGGATGTAGCCGCTACACGGCACAGTCTGCTGCATGGACGATTTTCAGGCCTGGGCCAGAGGATCTGAACTCCTAGCCTCTCGATCTTGGAATTTACTCATCGTGTCCCACATCTCGCTGCTGCGCTGTGCTAGTTACGTCGGTATTTGTCCGGCAACCGCAGCCTTGACTTGGGTTACGTGTGTATGTTAAAACTGGATCATAAATATAGGTGAAAGAGAAAAAAAAAATAATATTCTATCCAATATTCGTAACACATGCATTCCCTTCTCCCGCAATGTCATACTCCCTCACCATTGTAGCACGTCTATCAATCATGCGAAAGAAACGCGAGGCATAACAACAACCGCACACTCCTCCTGACTACCTTCCCACCCCATGCTCCCTCATCCTCACCTTGCACGGCATCCCTCCGACAGGGTGGCCGGTGATGTTCCCGACGGCATACACCGACTGGCCGAGCACCTCGTCCACGCCCTCCCTACCGCCCCCTGGGCGCGGGAAGCAGCTCTCGACATCGAACTCGCGCACCGTCATGGCGAGGATGGTCTTGATCTCGAGCAGCGCCAGCTCCTGGCCGATGCAGCCGCGGGGGCCGAGCTCGAACGGCCGGAACGCGTTCTTGGGCACGTGCAGCGCCTCGCCCTCGCCCGCCAGGAACCGCTCCGGTACGAACTCGAACGGCCGAGGGAACACGGACTCGAGGTGGTGCGTGGCGAACGAGTTCTGGTGCACAACCAGCCCCGCCGTGGGGTAGCGCCGGCCGGTGCGGGGGTGGACGAGGTCGAAGTCGGCCTGGCCGGCGCGGACGGTGGCAGCCGGGGGGAATATGCGGAGGGTCTCTTTGGCGACGGCGGCGGTGTAGGGAAGGGCGTTGAGGAGCTGCGGGTTGGCGGCGAGCTTGGCCTCGGCGGCGCTGGTGTCGGTGCCGAGGACGGCGTCGTGCTCGGCGCGCAGGCGCGCGAGCGCGGCCGGGTGCTGCGAGAGGAGGTGGTAGGCGAAGCAGAGCGTTGTGGCGGTGGTGTCGTGACCCGCGAAGAGGAAGATGACGAGCTGCGGGACCGCCATGGAGATGAATTCCGAGTCGAGGTGCGGGGCTTGTCCCGTGGAGCTGCCCTTCTCGGCGAGGTAGGCCTTGGCCGCGAGGGAGACGACGGTTTTGGTGGCGGTGGTCGTCGCCAAGGTGGTGCCCTCGGCCTGGGCGGCGACGGCCCGCTGGATGATGGGGACGAGGCAATTGCGGATGATGCGGTTGTAGTTCCACATGAGGAGCGGCCGGGCCGGATTGATGAGCTTGAGGAGCGAGGGCGGCGTGTACTCGGGGCAGAGCCACGAGATCTGCTTCGCCAGGGCCTTTTGGAGTGGGTTGTTTCGTGTTTGGCAGTGCAGCCGCGTTCCTCTTTGCTGGTTTAGTGTCACGCCCCCCTCAAGGACGCCCCGCGGACATGGGCGAAAGGGGCAGGTCAACCTACAGGACAGCACGCCCGATGATATCAATAGTTAAGTTGATGGCTGGCTTCTCGATCTGCAGGATCTCCCCCGACTTTGCGGCTGCTCTCAGCCGATCGACAAATATGCGTATCTCTTCGAGAAAGATTGGGATCATGGACATGAGGTTCTTGGCCGAGAAGCCGGGGTTGTAGACGCTCCTCCACAGCTTCCACTCGGCCCCCTCGAGTGTCACGAGATCCTTGTTTTGGGTGAGCGGCCTGAACTCGGCCTTCAAGTCGGCAGACTTGGGTAGGGACTGAACCTGAGTGAACTGCGCCGAGATTTCGGGATCAAAGACGTAGATCATGGGCTGGACGAAGGGCCACGAGTCCATGAGGATGAAGCCGTACTTTTCAAGGTGCGGATACTGCTGCAGCACGAGAGTGGCCACGCTCACCGGGAACATGTCTGGTGGATACTTTGCCATGATCTTCCCAACCGGGACCAGATGGCCTAATAGATACGAGTGTGGGATCATTTCCTGTGATGTGCCATGAGTCCTGAGGCCGTCGAGGTTCTATGAGGAACTCGGGGGGGACATACCACGTCATTTTCTTTGTGGAACTTCCTAACCAGTGTACGGACCTGGTGCATCCGGTAGAAGAATCGAGCGAGCGCAATTGAGAAGAGAAGCCCGAGCGTCTTCAACAGAAGCGCCGAGCTTGACGACGAGCCTACTGCAGTATCCATGTTGCTGAGCCGACCTAGATCGGATAGGCCTAACCCCCAGACTTCCTTCGACAGCAGGCGGATAACAAAGTCGGCCAAGTTTTCATTCGAGTGACGGTAGGCATTAGCTGGAATGCACAGCGGATTTATCTGTCGTTGAGTGACCGGTTGTCGTTGGTCGACACTGACTAGGGGTGGCATCCTGCTCGAGACTTGTCCCTCTAACCGGGCAACCCCGGCCTAGCGCAGCTGGGCCGTGCATCAAGGCCTGGGTTCCCGCTCCCACGGTGCCGGGACAACCCCCCCCCTTCCCCGCGATGGGGTTCGAGGCTCAACATCATTGACAAGTGAAAAGCGACCCTCAACGGTAGGATGGAGATTGGAATCATTGAGGAGGCAGCTGCTGTGACGTGCAAGTGCGACGCCTGGCATTCATTAAGTATTCGGCATCTATATACAAGAATCGAAGCCCGGGGTATCGGGCATGCATCACTGGTCATGATACATCCGAGTCATGAAACTCTTCCCCCAACATTAAGCATATCCTCAAGTCGTCTGTCAGGGCTCGGACGTTCCATCCCGAGCTTGCCAAGAGACAGAACTAGCGCCAGGCGCGAGAAAACAACGGGGCTGGCTCCTTAAAGGAGGGCGGCGAACAGGCCGGCGACGGCAGCAATGCCCTCAACACCACGGACCATGCGGCCAGCACCGGCCGTCACAGGCACCGAGGTGGTAGGCTTGGGGCCGCCGGTGCTGGGGAGACGGGTGATGGTGCCGAAGCTCGAGGTGACGGGAGGGGTGGTGGGGGTGTCAGTCTCGGTCACGGGGCAGACGGTCACGGTCGTGATGACCTCGGTGGTGACGATGGTGCTCTCAGCCGGGCAGTCGGTCACGACGGGAGGGCACTTGGTGATCGTCTTGGTGGTGCTGGTCGTGACGGTGCTGGTGGTCCACTTGGTGGTGGAGGTCGGAGTCGACGTCGGATAGTCGGTCTCGGGGCAGTCATCATCCTCGTCATCCTCGGTGGTCGTCGAGGTGGCGGTGCTAGAGCTGCTCTCGCTGGTCGAGGTCGTCTCGGGGGCATCGGTGGTGGTGGACTCGACCTCGCTCGCCGAAGTAGAGGAGGTGGGAGCCTCGGTGGTGGTCGGCGCCCAGTAGGTGATGCACGAGCAGGCGGAGCTGACGGCCTGGACGTTGCCGTCGCAGTTATCAAGGGCGGTATGGATGGCCGAAGGAGCCGTGGTGGTGCCCGAGAGGAACTCGGGGCACCAAGCCTCGATCTGATCAGCGAAGCGCTTATCGACCATGTTACGGTAGCAGTTGTCCTTCTCCTGCTCTGCCGTTAGCGTCCATGTTATACACGGGCCATTGCCTCTAACAAAGGGGAGTTTGATGACATACGCAGTAAGGGTACTCGTGGGCAGTAGCTAGCCCGAGGGCGAGGGCACCCAGCGACAGAACGGTGGCACGCATTTTTGCTTGTGATGACTAAAACGGGTGACTGGTGCTAGAAGCGAGCGGCAAGCAAGCGCAGAAGGCGACGAAAAATGCAGACAAAACGAGCGACTGCGAGACCCGAAGGCGAATTAATCCGTTCCTGGAGCGAGCAAAGAGACAAGCAGGACGGAAAGGGGGCAACACACGGGGGCGGTGAGGTCTTTATTCTCCCCCCTTTTGCGCCGCTCAGGTACGGGTCCTCACGACACTAAGTGACCGTGTGGTGCCCATCTGGAGTCTGGTCACCACGCCATTCCCGATGCGGCGGGAATACGAGGTTCATCTTTTTTTCTCGCGGCTCGTCACTGGGCGCCTAGGAACAGGGACCGGGATTTCGAGGCTCCACTCAAACGGCAGAGCGACCAAACCATTGCCCCGGAGAGCTTGGACGTGTCCTGTCATGCGCCCAAACGCAGGGGTTGAAGGAGAACATGTTCGTGGCCAAGCATTGCTGCGTGGAGATTGCGGTGGTAGCATTTGTGCAACCAATGCGCCTGTGCGCGATACAACGTGGCCACCACAAACCGAGCAACTTGTGCGAGGGTTTACTATGTACGGTACAGCTGGGTATGACAAGATGATCTCAGCTGGATCCTCGAATCAGCAGCCGTGCACACCCCCGTAGCCTTGCCGCAATGCGAACCACCGGTTAGCCGGCGCAAGAAACGTCTTTTTTTGGGTGCCCCCCCCCCTAAGAGAGACGAAGTGTGCTGGCTGCAGCAAGCATATGATGCTCTGCCGCTCTGCCGGGGTGAGACAACCACTTGCATCCCACTAGCCGTTCATGGTGCAAGCCTGGCCTTCGCTTGATTGGTTGTCACCGTTCCTGGCGCGCCGACGCGACTGAGTTGTTCCCTAAAACCGTTGCCGTGGGATGCCCTCAATTTATTGAACACGGGTGCCTTTCATCATTGGCTTCACCGTGGAAGGCAGCGGAAGCGAGGGATCATGATTGGAAGCGGATGCTGACGGCTTGTGGAAATTGGTTTTGAGTTCCCCCATCAGAAAAACACAACGAGCATTGGGCTCCCGGATGCCCAAATACACAAAGGAAAAAAAAAAAAAAAAAAAAAAAGGTGAAGGGAGATTGGAGGGTAGGCACAGGATCAGATTGCAACGTACCACCGCGGCGTAAATTCGGATGGAAGAAGAAAAAGAAAAAAAGAAGAAATAATAAAGAGACTAGGTAAGCCACTGGTACATGATGTGGCGGCATCGCGCTTCCGCTCCATCTCGCAGAATCTCTCGGGCCGTTCATTTATTTTATTATTATTTTTCGTTCCCCACACATTCGAGGCACGGGAAATAAGCCTCGCATCCTCAGCTCGGGAAAAAAGAGCTCTGCTGGGCCTGTGCCTTGTGCCTTTGGGTCATTTTCCGCCACCTACCGATTTTGTGCCCTCTTCTAAAACCACCGTGTTGGGGCCAGACAAAGCGTGACTGCATGGTCTATTGCGGGTTCGATGTGGTATAGTTTGCAAGCCATCTTCGTATTCATGCCTTATTTGACCCCCATGTCCCTCCGGACCGCCAACCCGGAACTTTGGAAGCATAGGACGTAACGTTAGCGTACACATCGCTTTTCCATGCCCGCAAGACCCAGATTGACAGCACCACAGGATAACACGAGGCATTTTCTAGGCCTGTAGTGCCCACAACCGTATCTATCTTAGCTTCTCATCGAGTCTCGTGTCCGGTCGGCTGACCATCTGAATGATGAGCCCACGGCAACCTGAATTCAAACGCGCCTTGCCTTAGTACAGCAGCTGAGCATGCTCGTTGGTGTGCGAGGCATGAAATCCCGGAAGGCCCCCGGAGCCGAGTGCTCTACGTTCTTCGTGGCTTGGACGTTATGAGACCATCCTGTGGTTATTCTGTTCAGGGGCTCATCGCTGTACTTACGAGCCTCACCTCTAACGTCAGACGTAGAGCGAGATGATCTTGCATGTCCGCTGATATGCCGTCTATTCCGTTATTTTCTAAGCAATACCTAACTTTGGCTCCTATCAACCACTGCACCAGAAACCCCTTCTTTTTTTGTTTTTTGATCTTGCCCTCTAGGTACCCTCGCCGTCAGTCTCCCCTCTCCAACCTCCGCCCCCTCGGCCCAGCTCTCACCACTTTCCCCTTATCCAACACCACTTCAAAATCCGCATCCTCGACCGCCTCTGCCTTGTGCGCGATAGTGATGACAGTGCTGTACTTGAGCTCCTCCCTCAACAACCGCTGTATATACCCGGCTGTCTCGCTGTCAATCGACGCCGTCGCCTCATCCAAAATCACCACTGGACTCCTGCGCAGCATCGCCCTCCCCAGCCCCACCAGTTGCCTCTGGCCCTGCGATAGATTCTTCCCTCCCGCGTCGACCCGGCTGTCCAGCGTAAACAGACCCGACTGACCAAGCACGCGCTCTAGCACATCCGCCCGTTCCGCTTCGTCCCTCTCCCCAAGCGGATCCAGATTATCCCTCAGCGTGCCGGGGAAGAGCACCGGATCCTGCGCCACAAACGTAATATTCCTCCTCAGTGCATGCTTATCCACATCCGCCAAATCGACAGAGCCGATCCGGATGCTCCCGCCCGTCTCCGGGTCGGGGTGCAGGGTGCCCAGCAGAGCCAGCGCGAGTGTGCTCTTGCCGGAACCCGTGCGACCCGTGACGGCAACGTTGGCCCCGCCGGGGATGGTGAATCGAACGTTCCACAGCACCGGGTCGAGGGCCGGCGCGTACCGCAGCGTGACGCTGTCAAAGACAATGTCGTCGCCGTAAGCGGGCCAGGCGGCCGGCGGGCGCACGCTGCCTCGCGGTTCCTGTTCGAGTGAGAGCAGTTCAATGACGCGCTCGACACTGACAAACTGCATCTGCAGCTCGCCGTACTTGCGGCAGAGCGTGTGCGTCGACCTGACAAAGTTGGAGGCCGACGCCAGCACGAAACCGACGGTACCGCTTGAAAGGCCTGAGATGATGGCGCTGAGCGTCAGGGTGAAGGTGCTGAGCGCCGAGAGGAGGTCGAAGCGGTACTGGAGCCAGGCCTGCAGCGACCAATAGATGTGGTCCATTTTCTGAAAGGCGTCGGTAGTGGCGATGATGCGGTCCTGGAAGTGCGGCTCGGCGCGGAAAGCTCTCACCGTGGTTAGTCCCTCGACGAGCGTGCCGAAGTTAGACATGAGCGGAGACAAGGACACCGTCTCGAGCCGCCGCAGAGATTGGGAGGTCGGCAGGAAGCGGTTAAAGACGAGGACGAAGAGCGCTGTCATGGTGATGCTGATGACTAAGAACGGCGGCGTCGCCGTCGAGATGACAGCCACCGACGACAGCCACCCGATCGAATACCAAGTCACCGACATCAACTGGCCGGCGATCTGCCCGTCGATGGTACCCATGTCCGACGTCAGCCGGTTCATGAGACGGCCAACCGGCGTGACATCGTAGAACCGGAAGGTGGCATTACTCACTCGCCGCATGGCCCATTCGAAGAGGTTCTTTCCAGCCTTGTAAATGATGACAACGAGCGAGGCATCGGAAAGAGCCGAAATGAATACCTGGGCGAGCGACAAAATAAGGAACCACACGAGCCATGGCTGGACGTTGGTGTCGGGCGGAGGCAGGTAGCGCCCGAAGTCGACCCAGCTCTTATCGCTTGATGACATGCCGCCCTGGAAGATATTCTGCGAGACAGCCACGTGGTTCAACTCCTCCAAATCGCCCCCGATATTGGTGCGAATATTGTATATGCCTTTCGATACGTGTTTGTATTGCTCGCCCCATTCTTTGAGGAACCAAAAATACGCAATTCTGACGAGTCGGAATGCGACGAAGAAGCCAATCATGGTGGCCCACCAGCGCAGTTTGCCAGCTTTGACGTACTGCCAGTACACCGAGGCCAATACTCCTCCATGAGCGCGGTGCTCGTCCTCAATGAACTTGTCGGGAACGGGCTCGCTCTCCTCTGCGCCCGGGTTGTGGACGGCGGTATCAGCGATTTCCGCCAGATGCTCAAGTTCGCCTTCGTTGCTCTCCAGCTCCTTCCTGTCAAATGTCTCCACCCGGCCGCCGTCCACAACCTCGATGACTTGATAGGCGAACGGCCTAACGATATCCACTCGATGGGTTACAAAAATGATGAGCCGGCCAGCCGTTAGTGGGGAATTCTTGTCCGCAAAGAGATTTTGCAGAATGCTCGTGGCTGTGTGGTGGTCCAAGGCCGCGATGGGATCGTCGAGCAGTAAGATCCGTGCCTGGCTGTAGATGGCCCTCGCCATTGCTACACGGGCTCTCTGGCCACCGGACAGTCCGACGCCATTCTCCCCTATGAGCGTGAGGTCCTTAGATCTGAAGTTGTCGAGGTCGTCCCGCAGGCAACAGGCGTCAATGACGTGCTCAAACCGGGCCTTGTCGTAGACTGCCGAAAATAAGATATTCTCCCGGATGCTCATGCTCTCAAGCCAGGGAGTCTGAGCACAGTATCCAATCATCTCACGGGGCACAACCCTTTCACCGCCGTGCTGGTCTAGCTCACCCAGGATGGCCTGCAACAGCGCAGTTTTGCCAATCCCCACCTTGCCGCACACCAGGGTCAAACCCGGTCTGCACTGAATCGACACATCCCGCAGCACCTTCTTCCCGGATCCAGGCCAGGAGAAGGATGCATCCCGCACCACAATCTCCAACTCGCCAGGTGGTCCCTGGCATTCACCACCTGCCAAGTCCCCTTCCAAATCCTCCTTATCCGGCTCCAGCATGAACGCCTCAATCCTCCCCATGGCAACCCGCGCATTCAACAGCACTGTCACCAAATCCGGCAGCTCCCTCAAGCTAGTCTGCAGCATTGTGAACAAGTTCAGCGCCGGAAACGCCACGTCGACCGTCAGCGGTTTCTTCTCCACAATCGTGTATGCCCAAAACCCGGCGACAGGAAACAGATATGCCCCAAACGCGTTCACTGTCGAGATGCCCTTCATGGTCATGTTGCTCTGCACCCGTCTCATCAGCTCGGCCCGCCGGCTTTCCATGATCTTGCTCAGCCAGGCGTCCTGCCAGTCGTACCAACGCAAATGGCGGATCGACTCGACAAACTGGCTGGTGCGTTGGAGCTTGGTGTCGGTGATGTCGCGGCGAACGCGCTCGATGCGGAGGAGCAGCCGCATGAGAAACACGTTGATGGCCATGCCGGCCAGGAGAACCAGGATGCCTGAAAGAGAAGCGGGGCCGAGGATGCGCCAGAGGAGGACGAGCGAGATGACGAAGTTGAGAGGTTTGGTAGTGATGCTGGGGGCTTCCCAAAAGCGTTGGGCGACTTCGTAGGCGTCATTGCGCAGGAGATTGAGGATCTTGCCTGTTGATGCCGGGCCTTGCTGCGGTGCGGACGAAGTTTGAGTTGGTTCGGGCTTGGGCGGGTTGAGCCTCGTGTAACCGCGGTGGACCAGACGCTTGAATTTTTGGAGGTTGGAGCGGGGGGTCGTGTCGGAATCTGCGTCATCATCGTTGCTAGACCCATCATCGGTGAGCGTCGTAGAAGTGGAAATGCCTTCTGAAGGAGGTTGCTCTGTCGATTCCTGAGGGAGCGCAAGGTCGCTCGGGAACGTGAAGGCTTTCCTCCTGAGAGTCTTCTCGTGGATCATGGTGATGAGTTCTCCCCTGGACCGTTCATAGTTGCGCCGTTGGAACCAAAGGCTAAAGACTCCGGACTGGGCTTGAACCAGCCTAGCAAAGAGGGTGATCCCGGCGTAGACAACTGCGGCCCTGACGTTGGGTTCTTTCGAGCTAAGCGCAGCAAGTAGCTGCTTGAGCAATAGGGGCTCCGTGAGATCGACTAACGTCTCTAGAACGGCGAGGCAAGTTGTAATGAGGAGGTCGAGGCCGTTGGCCTTCAAGAGGCGGGTGAAGACGGTACCAGAAAGCTCGCGGAACAGTATATGGAGCCTGCTATGCTGGAACTCGTATGCGAGAAACCAGACGTCTTCGTCGTGCAGCTGTCTCCTGTAGCCAATCTTGATGAGAGGCGCCATCCATGAGACCGTCATCCACTGCCAGAGAGTAATAACGTCCTCAGGACTGCGGACGTTGAATGAAGGCTCGGTGAACGGTTTCCCAATGCCGCTGCTGTCTAGCGAAGGGTCCCTCATGGGCATGTTGAGCATGAGGATAACCGAAGCCAAGGGAAGGCCGATACCAGCAACCCAGGCAAAGACCTGCGGCCAGCCATTGGGAGCAGCACTTGGTAGGACGGCGAGAAGAAGGAGCTCTATCAGGAGGAGAACGCTGTTGACGACAAAGACAGCCCCAGGGACCGTTCTTGGATGCTCGACCACAAGGATAAAGCCTGAAACGATCTTTGCGCGTCCGGTTAGCAACCTTAGCGACGAATAGACAGGCCAAGATGACAACCTACGCTTGGGACAACAGGCATCAGGAACAACTGAGCATGCTCTGGTTGAACGGCGGCGCCAATGGCACCCAAAACAGCAGCGCCCATGCTCAAAAGCAAAAGGCATAGGACCCATGGTGTCCAGACCGTTACGCGGCGCCCAGGTCCGCTTCCAGACTCTCGGTCTCCCTCCCCGACCGGCAGTCCATCGTCTTCAGCTGCAAAGCGCCGCAGCCAGAGGGGACGACAGAGATTCCAGACAGGCCCGACGCCGTAGCGGAGCGTAACGGTGAGTATGGCAATCCAGAATGGGATGTGGCTTACAAGACCAAAGCACTGGGGAGAGAACCTGCCCAAGGAGGGGATCTGCAGTGGCCGTGTGTCAGCTGGGCGGGTTGAAATAAAAACGGTCCCCATCGTATGTCACTTGCCCAAATCTCCCTGCAGCAGCTGTAGCAGGGCCACAGGCGGTCCCACCACCCTGGGTCCAGAGAGCTCGTAGCCATAGGATAGTGGTGTTGACGGCACTCCAAAACGGAGGGAAAAGGAAAAGAAAACCCTCGGTACCGATTCTACATTGACGGCATAAAGAAGGCGAGCAGGTCCTGCCCTAAAAAAAAACACGACAAGGTGGCGCTAAATAAGAATTGGCAAAGCGATGTGGGCAACGGAAGGCGCAGTAGACCGGGTACTGTGGCCGGTAACAGAGCGGTCTGAAGCCCAACGCAGGTCCGCAGACCGGCTATTTTCTAGACACCTGTCGGCTTGCGCCAATGGACTCTCCTCTGCCTGTCACCGACAGCGGGGGAGTCGGATCGACCATGCACGGCACTATACGCGCATTTCAGTACAACCTCGGGATAACACAGCGTGACGCCGACTCGATCGCGCTGCGTGCGGGGTCAGCCCCGGTACAACGGGAGCTGGAAGGCTGTACGATGGCAGCGGCAGGAGCAGGGTCGGGAGATGCACTGCTTCGGGGAGCATACCCGCGAGCCAAACAGTGCTCAGAGTGCAGGCAGCGTGACCCACTAATGATTGGAAAGCATGTTCGCCGTGTGGCCCCGACCGCCTGACGCGGCAAAGCCGTGAGTTATTAGAAAAGACTCCCGAGACTCCATGGCCTTCGAGTGCTTGCAGATGCATCTCAGCCTTAACAAGTCACACCGGGTATATAATTCTACTCTCAAAAAAAAAAAAAAAAAAGGAAAAGAAAAGAAAAGAAAAAGGATGAGAGTTATCACATAACCGGTTTCCATCCAAGCGCCAAAATACCTTGTGACCGTATCCAGTAACCAAATACCCCGCCACAGCGCATTCCCCATCCCCGATATTCACCGACCGGTCGGCTGCCGATTGATATGTACAAAAAGGGCCGTTTCCCACCACAGCAATTAGTAACTCGTCCGACGTGCTTACCGCCGCTTCCGCCACACTGTGCCGATTACCAGACGCAGCCGCGGGAGCCTGTGTCTACCTCGGTGGTTGATGCCAGCCAGTCCCCGGTTGCGCTGGCCCCGGGTACGAGAACTGGGAATGCGGCGGAGCCACGGTTCCGACCGGCGTCCCTCCGATCTCGGCTGGCGCCTCGGCTGTCCCTGTGGGGTGATGCTCAACTGAGTCCAGTTCCTGGATCGGCGGCGGCGGCGGCGGTGACGGAGCAAGTGCGTAACCCCCCGGGTACGACAGGTGTGCTGGCGATTCCCAGTTGAAGCCGCTGGTTCGGATGTCTGGCGGGTTTGGTGACTGTGCCCAATCTTTCTTTGGCCAGAGAGCAGTATCCGGAGGACTACCGAAATACCCACTCGTTCCTGGCGTCGTCGGCACAAACGACATGTGTCCGCTCTGCTCTGGCAGCATCGGGTGTGACTCCTCACCCAGTTTCCTCCTCCGACGGACGAGGAAGAACGCAAGTCCGCCGAGTAACGCCAAACCGACAATGGACGCGCCCACGATTATTCCTACCATGGCCCCAGTCGGCAACCCCGAGTCCGCTTGCTCATCCTCCCCCGGGAGCGCCGTCTCAGATGGGATTGTGCCAGTGCTGGCGCTCGAGGTGGTTGTGCTGGCTGTGCTCGTCGCACTGCTCGTGGTTGATGTCGTAATGGAAGAAGCTGAGGCTACACCATCCGCAGCGTCCATGAACTCGTCTTCGGTAATGGTGATGGGCGTTTCCGAATTGTCGCATGCGTCTCTCATCGTCCGGTAGACGGTCCGCAGCTCGCTCCGAGATGACTGCCCTAGGCACGCCGCCGTGTTGATAATGAAGTCGCCGCCATTCCGGCATAAGCAGGAATTTGTCGCGATCACTGAGCTGCTCTCACAGCGTGAGGTATCGGCTGCGTCGTACAGGCATTCTCGCGCGCCCTCCGGATAGAAGCCGAAGTCAATTGTGCCGGCGGCTTGCGACGCTGAAATGAGAATCAAGGCGGTAGCAGCTGTCGGGAGAACCCGCAGCCTCCTGAAGTCGACCATTGTCCGAAGCAGCCGTTCGTCGCTTTCAACCGGGCTATCAATCGTCTAGGTTGGGCAGGTGTGTCAAAGCCGGGGGGTTTCCTCGACTGGCCGAGGGCGATCACTGTGGTAACATGGGCTTGAGGAGGCTCGTCGAGATTGCGTCGAGGTAAAAGCGATGGCAAATGCGGCGCGATAACGGAAGCCCAAAGAGAAACAACAATGGGGTAGAGAAAGCTTAGCCGAAGCCTTTTTGATGCGAGACGGATGGAAAACAAGGAACAAATAGGAAAGGATTCGCGGTGCGGCCATCCAGCCCTCCTCGATTGTCGAGGCTGAGCGCGTGGGTCCGCTGGCAAGGGGGTAGATGGCTCCCCAAAGTTTCCCCAGCCGCTGGTGATGTTTCCGAACCGCAGTTCTCGTCACGTAAAGCCTAGCCTGCATTCCGGGCGCCAAGTCCGCACCAGGAGCTAACTGCCTTTTTTTTTTTTTTTTTTTCTTTTGCTGCCCAACCGCAGCATGATGTGGAGGAATCGATCTGAAAGAGAACCTAACATTAATGTTGGCAGACTGGTTCTCCGGGAAGGATGGCGGTGTCGTTACCTTTGTATTTGCACCCCAGCGAGGGTGGCCGAGCCAGCCAACGCCGCACCTCGTCCCCTAAAATTAAGGTTCTCAACTCAGGTAATACCGTACAGTGGGTATGACCGTCTGCCTTGGTGCCCTGCGAAAATGTATGCACTTTCCCGAATCTGCACATAACCTGCGAACAGACGTGGCTATCTCTTCTGGACACGCGCGATCCTTTTCTCTCTCGCTTGTTCTGACCGCCTGAAATCCTGGGAGCCAGCTCATCTCATGAGAAAGAGGAAAAAGAGCTGGGCTGGACTGGGCCCACTGACTGACCCGCCTCCATCCCCAGCCACCACAGTTAGCAAGCCACGGGGATTGCGCCATTTACCCCATTGCGCTGCTAGCCTTACCCGATCTCTGGGGTTATTCCTATTTTTGGAGCTGTTGTGGAGGTCTGGATTCAACTGGAGCGGCAGGATCCCTGTCTCGATGGAGGCCTTGGGCCATCAACCTACAGTGATAATCTCGTCCAGCTCAAGATGTCGATGCATCTGCGTACATACTCTACTTCGGCGTAAAGGTGCCTGTTGCCTTCTTCAGGTACAGACGTCTTGGGCCGTATCCACACCATCCTCCCTTAATTCCACGTGCCGGATTCCCATGCCTGTCCGCCTGCCAGGCAACTGCAGAGTTGGAATTGGACGGGCAATCCCCACCGCGGACCCATGTCTACCGGTACGGCTCGTCACTACCACGCCTCCGGTTATGTTACACAGAAATCGTACCTGCGCCCACCGGAGTGGCGTGCGGTTATTTTCCAAGTTCGTCTGACATTGTCATCCATCAGAGTCGAGCGTGCATGTCACGCCAAGATCCGCATTCAGCCCTCGCCAAAGAAGTATGCGCGGGTTTGGCAGCAGTAGGGTGGCACAAAGCTTGGGGGGTACAGTAGAACTAAGCCGCAGATACACTACTTAGATTGCTGTCCAAACAACTGCATGCCACAAATGAGGTAGGGATTCGTTTGCGCAAGGAGGTATTGCCGGGAAATAAAGCAGCTGTGAAGGCGGCATATCCAAGCATCTCGGGAAACCCATCCACAAATTGCTAGGTCGTGGCTCCTGTTGCTCCTTGAATAATTAAGAGGGGCAATAGCACCCCGCCGGTCATCCAATGGAAGCCCAATGACTACTCTATGACGTAGCGCAGTTAAGCAAACAAAACAACCCGGGCTCTTCAACCCTCCGTTGCCATTGACCATGCAAATTTCGAATCTCATCACAGCAACGCAATTTCGCCTAAGCCATAGCATCCTGTACTCCCCTTCTACTAAAAGAGCTTTACGAATCGTTTGTTGACTCCAGAATGGCGGCTCCCGGTGCGAAGCCCATTGCCACAACCAACGAGGTCATCGAGAGCGCTGTGATTCGCGCCCCGCTCTCGTTTGTGTGGCACTTCATCAAGCTACCCGACTTTCACAAGTTCTGGTCCACCATCTCCAAGGCGGAGCATGTCAAGGGCACCAGCAGCGAGACGGACGTGGTAAAGTGGACCTTCAAGGATGGCAGCGTCGTCCAGGTGAAGCAAGACGAGCACAGCGTGAGTATGGTTTCCTTCGTCGCGCCGGATCCAACATACTAATCCGAGACGTCAGAACCTCGATCACTTCATTACCTATAGCGTCATCACCGCCGAACCCGAGCTGACATACTCGAGTGTCGTGAGCACCATCCGTTGCTGGCCCGTCACATCTGGCGAGTTCGAGGACAGTACCTTTGTCCGCTGGACCTCCAAATTTTCGAGTGATGCTGATCTGGGTATGCCATACTGTTACCCTCGCTCATCTCGGATCAGAAAGCTGACTAGCCTATGCAGGCGTTCTCGAGGATGCCAAGTACAAGCGCCGTGACGCGCTGAAAGATCTTGCTGCAGCCGCCGCAAAGATGGCCAAGGAGCATCAGTAGAGCTCATGTTCGCGAGGCATTACCTGATGTACTATTACACTTCATAAAAGTTTAATAATTCATATGACATGGCTTGCCCGGCCTGCTCCGTTTCGACCATAGGTGTCAGGGTTGCCACTCACTCTAATGGTCCGTGGATAGGCCAATTATCATGACACGATGCCAGGAGCTATATAGTTTCGGCTTGCGAGTCCCAACCCGCAAAGAACTTAGTTACGGCATTTTCCATTTCCTCCAGTGGTTTGCTTGTGCGGTAGATGTATGCGCCGTGAGTGCCTGCCCTAAGCAGGGTAGGGAATCCGAAGCTTCCATCCGAATGCTCAATGGAACCCCACGCCAGGCGGAGAGCCTCTGTGTTGCCGAAAACTACGTCCTCTCGAATTCTCTTCTGATAAAGCCTCAATTGACGAAACTCGCGTATAAAGGAAACTAATTCGCCTTACCGCGACTCTCGTCCTTTCCAGCCACCACAATCAAGCCCATCAACATTGGATCTCGAAATCTTTGTTCTCAGTCGATCTCAACCACTTACTGCGCCAAATTTCCTTCCCAGCTCCGCATCAACGACAAATACGCACAAAATGTCGTATCTCTTCTACCTCGCCGTCGCTACAACCGGCTTCCATCGCTCAGCCGCAAGTAACCAGTTACAGCGGGTACGTTCGCTTGCTGCCACGCCGCTTACTTGCCCTAGTTTTATCATTCTGTATCAGTAGCTGCACCTTGCTGACACTTCTTCTCCATGTCTAGCGTACCTCCAGCTCTGGCCCCGACACATGCCGCTCTATCCCCACTTCCACCGCCGGCTCCAGCCCCAGCCCTCCCGGCACCGGTCGTCATTCCACAGAACAATATCACGTACATTGCCGGCCCTGTTCCCGCTCCTACCTCCTCTGCGAGCGTGGTCTACCTCCCACTTTCCGTTTCAACCCCTACGGTTGTTTGGTGTCCCGGTTTCCTCCCTGGTGGCTGCTACCACGCCTGCTGGCAGTAGGTATGTGCCGGTGGGGGCGCCGGTGGCCGCGATTCCGTTGAGGCTCGCGCCGTAACGGAGAGATGGGGACTAGGTGGATAAGACTTGATGTTTCGTTACGCCTTTGCCTTTGGGGGGAGGGATGGTTTAGGTCCGCGCCAGGCGAAGAGTGACAACTCGTTCCGTTTTGGTGCGCAAGGGAGGGGTTTGCACCAGCGGACTCAGTTGGGCATAGATAGAGAATGCGAGGTTGCTGTGAAGCCTGCGTGGATCGCCAGTGTACACATCGTACACAACATGAGAAGCAACTCGAACAGTGGTTAATTAAGGGAATACAATTTACAATCCCGACATGCCAGCCCAACCTTGACCAGCATCGGTGCCATTCCCGCCCTAACAAAATATTCCGCACCCTTAGAGAACTAGCATAGGCTAAAATGGCAAAAACAGCTGTTTTAAGTACCTTGCCAATAGGATTCACCCATACCACACGGCGAAGAAGGCTGTCAGGGACTTGAGGCCACTGTGCAGCTGCAGAATCGTGTGTGCGATGTCAAGATTGGTACGAAGGGGTAACCACCCGCAAGCATTGATGGCTGAGAGATCTTCTGCTCGAAGTCCACACGGATAGTTAGGGTTTCTGTAATTAGCGGAACCAAAACACTTGCTGTTATGGTCAAGGTCTGGTGGCCTAGTGAGTCAAATTGTAATGCTCGTTACACCAAGAGAGTAGTCTGCAAGACGGCTAAGAGTACCAGAAAGACTATGGCAAGTTGGTTAGTTGAATAACAATCAAGCTGTCCTTCATCAATGAGTGGGATACCACATCCAACCTGTCTCCGAGGTTCTCGGTTAACGCTCCCCACGGCTGTCAGACGCGGGCGTACGGTGCATTGGTTATGGGGCTTAGCCTGCCTGGTATAACCTTGACTGCTACCTTTGCTGCGCTTTGGGTGCGCGATACCCCAGGTGTTCCCATCCGCGAGCCATCTGGCTGAGTAACCTCTTTGCCTTCGTGGGCGGCGATGAGACTATCTTCGCCGCCATGGCATATCATTGTGGCCGAGATATCGAGCAATGCCTAAAGGTAGGCACGTAGACGCTGCCTTCCGGCTCTCCGAAACTCATATAATAGTCCAAAGCACTCCACCTTGCATTCCGGGCACCGAACATCGAACTCTGGTACAACCGTTTTCTTTTACCTGGCGCCCTGATCATTAAACCCATCGTCTATCTTGCGATGAAACGCGGACCATGGTTTTCCGGCGCTATGAGTCTTCTTTTTCAGCCTATTTCCACCATAACTGTTTTCATCGCGCTAGAAGCTTTCGACGAAGCCAAAATAAACAACGGCGGCTGAAGAATCTCTAGCTAACCACCTAGAAGCCGCCTCTTCGTAGCCATAGGACATTCGCAATAAGCCCGGATGGCATCCACTTCCCAAGGACGGCAACCAGCACCGACCCCTCTCCGCTTCACACCCGCGTCGCTACCTTCGTGATGAGGGTGTTGATGGCCCCGCTGGTTGAGGATAGTGAGATTCGGCCGATGTCATGCATACGAAATAACTATTGCGTTCGTGGAAGGGCTGGCAGCGTTGGCGCCCGGGCCATTGTTTTCCAGCTTGTTTGATTTTGAAGTGGGATGGAGTGATGGCTGGGTGGGCTTGCTGTTACCAGTAACCGGTTGGGAGGGAAAACCAAGAAGTGTGGATAGTGGCGGAGAGGGACAGGGGGAGGCTGATTTTGTATCACAATATGCGCGGTTCTTTTTTGGGGGCCGAAGGAACAACCCCACAATATCTTATTTTCAGTTGTAATTTACCCAGCTGGTTAGCACCTATGCCCCGTTCACGGTAGTAATTCAAGCCTAGCGTGACCAAGGTAAAATTACAGTACCGTATACTTTATCTGGTGCACCAGACTCTAACACCGAGCCTTTACCACACTTAGATTTATGTTTCCCGTAGAGTGCTTGTAGTATTACCCAGGCTACCAAAAAAGACCTGTGTTAAGTCGTTGACTGACTTGCCGGGTAATATTGATCCGATTGTTGCCCCTCCCTTGCATTGAGCCCGAGAGTTGGGGTCTTGGGAAGCGGCTTGGTCTGGTATGGGTCCCATGTGGCGCTATGGTCTGACAGACGTAAAACTGCCGCCGTTCTCCCAAGCTGCGAGTCGGTATCTAATGATGCGCGGGTGGCTCTCTGTACCAAGCAATACCGTTAACACCTGGGGTGAGGAAACATCGTCCCATCAGCATAGTTGCCAATGGGGATAGGACTGCAAGAGTGTGGCGTGAAGAGCGGCTATCGTAGCAGCTCCATCCCCTTGGCTGGCCTACCCTTGGGGCCTGCGTAAAGATCTGCATGATATAGTGTTACAGACTGCTAGATCTGAAATTCGACAAGGAATGCATCCTTGGTTCGCCCCAGGAAGAGAATTGCCCCGCAGTCTCACTCTGGAGAGTCCCTTGCCCATTCCTAGCTTTGACATCCAACCATGTCGAGCCCATCCTGTTTCGTCTCTTCCTATTCAACGACTTCAACACCATTGAAATAACTGACGTTGCCGTCTCCACCGGTGTCGCCTCGTCACCTCTTGCTTGGAACGCCGAAGATGGCGGCACCTCGGGATGGGCCGAGCCTGGGCTACAGCAACCTTGAGGTCGCCCCGTCTTCGCAGTCATATCTTACGCACAGCACGGGGATGGAAGTGGTCCAAGAGGGCTATCACGACGCTTATCATTACGGCCACGGACGCGATGCCAAGCAATCCTTCGGGGCCACTCTCAACCCGTCACGTTCTTCACTTGCGCCAGAAGTGGTGGAAGGACAGCACGCGCCTGAGGTAGTAGGGAAGGATGATGTGCTTTTGCGCCCTAAGCCGCCAACAATATGTGGCATCCGCCGCAAGGTCTTCTGGGTCGTGTTGGGAGCCACTGCCTTCGTCATCCTCGCCGCTGCTGTAGGGGGCGGGGTGGGAGGATACTTCGCCTCTCGTTCGGGGCGATTACCAGCCAGCTCGACAGGTTCGGGCGACCGGATAGACTCATGGAGTCCTACAAGCACTCCTTTCCAGAACTTGAGCATCGCCGCTCTGCACTGGGTCGAACGCAATGGTGTAAGCCAGTACCGCCTCTACTACTCTCCACCAGCCATCCAGGGCCAGGCACGCGTTTTAGAATCTGCCTGGAGCTCCGACACGAGGACCTGGAGGGTATCGCCGATCACCGACGCAGGCGTTGACCCAATCAAGCCCGGCACACCCATCGCTGCGTCAGCCGGCTTTTATCTCACAGATACAAACAATGAACTGGTGTGCATCCCAGCTAGAAGTGTGCTTGTCCCCGGGCATCGCTAACATGAAGCGCTTGGTGGCCATGCAGATCGAAACCGTTTTCTTCCTCCAACCTGACGGCGCGATGGTCGAGCGACAATCCATCGACCGGGTGTGGAGCAATGGAGTTTCCAGTCGGCTCTATACCACGTCCGATGCGTCGTCGCTCTTCTCCTATTGGTACCAAACCTTTGAGAACCCCGTCCAGATCCATGCCACCTTCTTTCAGGAAGTCGGCGCCAACTCTCTCACGGTTGCGAGGTACATCGAAAGAAACCGCACCAATGGAGGGCCATGGCAGCGTTTCAGGCACAGCATATCCATTCAGGACGGTTCGCCAATTGCTGCTGCGCCTGTAGGGAGCAGGCGGGACTTGCGCTTGTACATTGGGGGGACGGACGGAAAGATGAAGCAGTATCCATACAACATCGAGTCAAACGAGCTGGAGGATAGCGTCGGTGAGTCGTAACTGGCAACGCATATCTTTTGGTCTACTGGTGGCCAGTGGTGCTGACGAGGTATAAAACCTTTTTCTAGACACGGCCTTTGACCTTTCCCCTCGAACCCCATTATGCGTGACGATGGAAGACAACCGCAACTGGTACTCGGATGATGACCTGCCCCAATGCGCTCGGGGAACTGCCGGCTCTTTCCTCACTCACCTTCTGCTCTTCGCCTCTCCCGACCGCCAGACCCTGACGTTGGTATCGTGGAACTGTTCGAGCGGTTTCGTCGCGCAGCAGAACCGCATCGAAAACCTGCTAAAGCCAAATCGGACTTACCTGGACCTTGCCACGACGTCCGCAAGCAACTTGACCTTTGTCGGCCAGAGCGTGTATGTACTATTTGATGAGGGTGCCGGCCCGCAAGTAGAAGAGTGGCGGGTTCCTTCGAGCGGGGGATACAATATAGCCGAACAAAACGGAGCCTGGAGCCTCCTCGGAAACGTTCCCATCGAAGAATTATGACCACGGATTTGTTGGATGCTTGGGTCCATCATTAGTGCTTCTCAAACGGTGGGTACGCGGGAATAGCACCGAGAACGAAGGACACTAATGTTTGAATATGATGTATATACCTGTAGTTTTAGTAATGACAGATTGTGATTTCGAGTGACACCAGCCTAGGGCTGTGCCGAGCTTTAATAACAAATAGGGTTTCTATGGGGAGCCACTGTAGGACCACCTCGCTGGGCATTAAGTTCTGAATAACGTAACGTAATGTCTCCAGGGCCGTCACTACAATGTTGTTTGGTCAGATTGAAAGATTGGAAACTCGCTACGCACTTCGTAACCGTATGGAAGAGACAAGTCCGTTATGGCTGGGGGCTGAGACGTTGTGTAAACATGTTAAGTACAGTAATGATTGGGTAGCATCATCGGGAGTGTATGAAATCTCACCTAATACGAAGAGTTGGGCGAAAAGTGGAACGCTAGTATAGGTGTGGGTTTCGTGTACAGTACCGGAGATAGCGGAACAAGGGATTCCCCGAGTGGGTTGGATCCCGAATAATATTTCGGCTAGATACACAATGCCACGTTCGGTTACACCCCTGTCGGCCCTGCCAAAAATTCCCAATGCTCAAAACTTTATGGATACGGCCGTCTTTCTGTCCTGAGTTTATGCGTTTGTAAAGCTTGCGACGTTACGCTGTTAGAACTACGTTTTAATCTAAATATCACGGTCACCTACCTAAGTTTTGCTGGTGAGTGTTGCTCTGCCGCAGGATTCTGGTATGGTGCATCTAACGAAACCATGCAGTGGATTTACCGGAGTCAAATTCCGAATCATCACGGACTTAACACCCAAAATCACTTCCAAGAGGCTTGATCCATACCCTTTAAGCGCCAGTGTGCGCCCTACTCTGCCACGTCTGATGGAGCGACTCAGAACGAGAATCTGCCGCTTCTTCACATTCCATGCTCCACCATCCAGCAAGACTTCTCTGCGAGCATCTGTAGTCCCATTCTCGACCGCTGTCGCAGCCGCATCCATGGTCGTTTACTCGATTGCCGTCTCCAAGCTGGAGGTTGCTGCTGACGTCCCCGAGGAGGCCCGCCAAGCCACCCACCACGTCAAAGGCAGCGATGGGAAAACCATCAAGTTTAGGAATCCGCATCCATCCGCGGGAAGGCCGCCTCCTGCCTGGGAGATTGGCCGCAAGATCCTCTGGTAGGAAGCATAGCGCCACGTGCGCCGACAGGTCCGTCCGAGCTCTCGTGCTGACGTCTGCGGTAGGGGCCGGATGTCCGGCAGCATGCAGGCTCCCGACACATCCAACGTCGAGATCCCCACTGTAGAGCCCCAATTCCTAGCAGCTCGGACGGGCTCGACGGCGCTGCGCGCCACCTGGCTCGGGCACGCCTGCTATTTCGTCGAGTTCCCGAGCGGGCTGCGCGTGCTCTTCGACCCGGTCTTTGAGGACCGCTGCGCGCCCGTGCAGTGGTTCGGCCCGAAGCGCTACACGCCACCGGCCTGCGCGCTGTCAGCGCTGCCCGCCGTGGACGCCGTGGTGATCTCGCACTCCCATTACGACCACCTCTCGCTCCCGAGTGTGCGGGAGCTTGCGCAGCGGAACCCCCAGGCTCAATTCTTTGTGGGGTTGGGCCTGGAGAAGTGGTTTCGCAGCAGCGGCATCGCCAAGGTGACCGAGATGGACTGGTGGCAGGACGCGGAGCTGGTCCTGCAAAAGATCAAGACCGAAGCCGCCGAACCGAAGGACCATGAGGCGCCCGACACCATTTCGGCGCGCATCACCTGTCTGCCTTGTCAGCACTCTTCGGCGCGGACGGCCACTGATAGGGACCACACGCTGTGGGCGTCATGGGCAGTCTCGTCGGGCGGCAAGTCGGTCTGGTTCGGCGGCGACACCGGGTACCGCAACGTGCCCGAGCTCCCGGCACATATCGACGACTACGGGCCCGAGTACGACTCGCTGCCGCGGTGCCCTCAATTTGGGCAGATCGGCAAGCTGCGGGGGCCATTTGATCTCGGTCTGATCCCCATCGGCGCCTACAAGCCGCGGTTCCTGTTCAGCTGGATGCACGCCAATCCGTACGATGCCGTAGAGATCTTCAAGGAGACGCGATGCAAGCGGGCCATGGGCATCCACTGGGGGGCCTGGGTGCTGACCGAGGAAGAAGTCGAGGAGCCGCCGCAGCTGCTGAGGGAGGCGCTGAAAAAGAGCGGGATACCAGAGACGGGCGTTTTCGATGTTTGTGCGGTTGGCGAGACGAGGGAATTTTAGCCATGGAAATCCCGTGTTACAAACGCAGCAAGGGCGCTTGCGTAAAGCTTTAATTATTTATCCGAGGTGAACAACGTGGAAAGAGGAGGGGAAGGGGGGCACGGCGGCGAACGTTGTGGAACAGCGGGTGACCCTACTCATTTGGAAACAACCTATCCCTGTAAGGACTGCATCAGCGCAAAATCTAGATGTACTAACAGCGTCTTTCTCATTTAATCTCAAACCATCAACGTGGTGACATCAAGAATTTCGGGAATACGTTTCTGGGCCAGGGTTGGTGAATGTTGAGCCCCACAGAGGAAAGAGATTCCAGTCCAGACCCCAGGATTTTTAAAGTTTGAATGCTTTATACATTTTCGGGAATATCTCCCAGTATACTCGGAGCAGTAGTCCCGAACGTGGAGTGGTGCGACCCACTGATCAGCACAGATCTACCGGCAGCTCCCGTACCCATGACCGGTCATCTGCCAGGTCCAGGGATATCACAGTAGGTCCGGAAGGGTCCGTTAAGTGGTAATGATCCTAACAAAAACATACTCTGTTCATGTATTGACCAAATGTCGTGTTTACAAACTAATAAATCCCCCCCACAAAAGGTGATCAGCTTCATACTACCACAACCTTCATCCCGTCCACTACCACTCCCCCAGCGCCGGCACCAAAACAAGCACCACCATCCCCACCTTCCCTTCGCCATCCTTCAACGGCACCCAGCGGCCGACCACCCTACCCATCCCAGCAGCCCCCGCCGGACCAGCACTACCACTCCTCTTCGCCACCCCGCCAAAGACCTCTCCGATCATCTCCCGACCCCTATCCCACGTCTCGCTCAGCCTCGGCTGGGCATCCCCAGAACCAGAACCAAGCATACATCCCGGCTCGGATGAAGACCTTGGTCCAGACAGGTCTGGCTTCACGCTGTCACTGCCACCAGCCCTGAACGAGGTGGGAGCAGTAGCAGTCCTGGCGTGCCTCAGCGGCGGCCTACCGGTTTTGCCCTTCCCTGTCTTGCCTCCATGCTGCTGCTCATCGGGGGAAGTACTAGAGGAGTGCACCATCCCGGGCATGGAGGTGGTCGCTGATTTGCCGGCCTGGAGCTGATCTAACACTATCGTCTTGAGGCGGGACGTGCGATTGCTAACCGATGAGAGGACGGAGAAGATGTCTTGGTCGGTGACGTCCTTGTGGGTGGACTTGGGGTTGGCATTTAGAAGCGAGCGGGCCGCGGGAGAGCAGTGGCAGATGAGTAGCTGGCGCTGTTTTCCTGGCGTCTGGGGGCTGCAAGTGTAGCGAAGGACGAGGAAGTGGGAGTAGGGAGTGGTATGGTCCTCGGTCGGGCGGAGAGGGGAAATTGGGGAGGGGCAGGTGTTTGTGGATGAGGAGGTTGTTAGATCGTCGTCAGTAGGTGGGTTGGATGTTGTGCTGGGATGTGCAGATGGCGGCGATGACTTGGTGGAATCGGTCGATTTCCGGTGGAAGAACCGGTACAGGCGCTGACGTCGGGAGTCACGTCTTGCTGATACGCCTGGCGATTCTACCCGTTGGTCGGGGGAGCTCTTCTGTAACAAGGCGTCTTCAGATTGTTGGGCACCGTTAGGTTGGGAGGAATCCCCTGCCGGCGGACCGTAATTTAACAAACGCAGAACCTCCCCGCAATCCGACCCCATGCTTTCCGAAACGTTGATCTGCGCGCCGAAAAAGTAGCGGACGGTCCCGTTATCCATGAGTGGACAGATGAACAAGAGGTTCCAGTAAGGAGTCCCGTCGGGTCGGTGGTTGATGATGAGCTCGGCGGCCTCCCGTCCCGCCGAGACCGCCTCACTAAGCCGTAGGATGGTTTCAGGACAGGTTGCGATGCCTTGAAGGAGCCTGCAGTTCCCGTTTATCACCTCACTTCGGCCGTAACCAGATACAGCCAGAAGCCCGTCCGAGGCGTAGATGACCGGGTTGTCAGGCCGAAGAGGGTCGGTGATGCAGAATGCATCGCCCAGGCCAGGGTACGCTGATTGTACCTCGCCTAAGGCCGCTGACAGTGCGTCTCTCAGGCGCTGGGAGAACTGATACTTGACAAACTCTGGGTATAGGCCCCGAGCAAGACGTTCCTGGACGGCCCCTTTCGCCTCGTCATACAGCAGTTCCAAGACTGGTATTGATGACCTCGCAGAGTCTTTGGTGTTTACCCTGAGCAAGCGAGACAACTCTGGGTCAAGCCCGAGAGGTGACGTTGCCGCCGGGCTAGTATAATTGGTCCATATGTGGCTCATTAACAAGGTCATGTCCCTGAGGAGGCGAGAATATTCTTCCACCTGTAGCCCGCATTAATGAGCTCGGTCATTAATAAGGAGTAAGAGGCTGACCTTGAGCAGAAACTCGATATCGGCGGCAGCATGTCGTTTCTTTGCAAAGCTGCACAGCTTCTTTCTCGTTGCTGGGTTGGAAAACGCCGCCGTGATCACGGCAGGCCCAAAAAAGTCGGAGAGCACGCCGCCGCCGTGCGAGGCGAGTTCTTTGCATTCTATACTGGCTCGCGGCGCTGGGACGGGTGTGTTCGCGCTGCTGCGTCCGTCATAACTCAAACCTCTTCTGTAGCACAGACGAGACGGCACCGACCCCTCGGGGTTGTAGCCGGTGTATTGACGGATGGCGGCTTGGTCCGTGTGTAGGGACAAGCCTGAGTCGTTCCGTAATCTCCCACGGGCATTTTTTGGCCGGGGTTCCGCTGACCTGAAAACTACAGGTGGCGACAGGGCTACAGCGCTGGAGTCAGATCGATAGGGCAACACGAGGACTGGTTTGGACTGAGTACCGCCGCGCCCGTTGACAGGATTCCTAGGCGTTGAAGGTCTGCCTGTATCTGACTTGGTGGGCAGCACGGCGCTAGACGGATGGTCTGCGCGATGCATAGGCATGGTACGTGTCCGGCTGGCAGTCCGTGGTTCTTGCAACGGTTAAAGGATCAAGGGGCAAAGTATAGCCTCTTAGTCTCGCGGCGAAAGTGAAACAAAGCCGGAGGATGAGAGTCCAACATAGCTGACGAAAGGCGGGCTTAAAAAGGGTCTGCTCCAGGTAGGAGTACCGGTCTCAACCGCCTCGTTGGCACTAATGACTCGGACACCGCACGACCACGGGAAGATCTAGAATCCGTGGGCTTCTAAACAGCATGTTGAACTGGCGAAGAGTACGATGCAGAGGCGTCATGCACGCAAGGTTTGTCGGAGAAGAAGTGCTCCGCCTTGACGTCAGCTCTGGCCACAGCTACAATGTGGGCATCCCCGCTAGCCGTTTGCAAAATCGGATGGCAACCCAGATGCCCGCTTGTCCAGCATCCCTTTGCAAACGAAGGACGGCTTATCTGCGACAAGCTGGTCGCTTCCAGCCCGGCTGCCAACCGTCATGGTGAGGTGGCTGATGGGTGATTGCGGGATCGAGCCGGAGATATTCGGACGGGATCTGGAGCCACGAGGGGAGCAATGGCATGAGCATCGTGTGCCTCGGGCGGGCTAGATGCCAGACATGGTGTGGCCGTTTGCGCCTCGTCGTTTCCGCGGCTACTGGATCTTATCCTGGGGAGTCACTGGACATGGTGCCCCTGTTTTGTGAGATATAATCAGAGCCGATGGTCTGGGGCCGATTTGGTTCCGGTTCATCTCGACGTCCGGCCAGGCTCCCCTGGGCCCGGCAGTCCAATAGCCATTGCTGGATGTCCCAGTGCCGGAGTTTATCTTCCTGCTGCAACGGCACCTATCGCCGCACTTGGGCTCGCAATCGGGGATTAGACGTTTCGCTGTTGTACGGGCAAAGGTGGATTCTGGAACCTTGCTGCTACACATACAATATGTGTAGCTGCGCAGTGGCAAGCATCAATGCCGATCGCTTGTAGCTGGCGTTGTACTGTACGGAAAGCCAAGAGATGTGGCGCCCGAGGGTGACGATCAAGCTTCCCAGTCACTAACCCCGCGTCCCGCTTATCGCGCCCAGTGGGTCTACGGTAGGAGCAACTGGCTGGTATGTATAGATTGTGGCAGGGAAGTCGAGCCTGGAACGTCTTTAGCCAAGTGCAGCACAAGGCATGCGCGGAAATGCCATGCTTCCCAGTGAAGGTGCAAGGCATCCGGCAATTGGCATCTTACTCCCGGCTGTCGATGGGCCAACTGCAACTTGTACAAGTATTGTACAGTACAATGCCTGTACTCATTCGATAACGGAGCGTAGTATTCTCCTCGATGTGCCGGCGGAAACCTGCAGCCCCCTGCAGGTTGCGACCCATGCTGATGCTGATCGTTGGACGCGACGGGAGTGAAGAACAGGGAAATAGCCATGGCGTTCGATTGCCGGTTGCTTTGGCAAAGCGCGTTGGCACAGCATGGGATGCTCGTTAATCCCGGTATGCAGCTTCTGCCTGTGGCTGAATGATACCTTTCTGCATCTCCCTATATGACTGTTGCAGAGGGATATCCAAGGGGTTGCTCGTATCGTTGCCGCTCCTTGCGTCGGTCGCTCTCGAGTCTTCTGGTCCGGATCATCGCCATGCCTCCAGACTTGCTTCGGGTTTTTAAACTCTCTTCTATCGCTCGGTGATCACGGCACCATGATGCTACTTCTCGCACTCTGCTGGTTGGCCCTGGAAAGGATTGTCCTCGCGCAGGACAGTTTCGACCCTCTTGCCCATGTCGACCCATTGATCGGGGCTAGCAACGGCGGCAATGTGTTCCCCGGCGCCTCGCTGCCCTATGGCATGGCAAAGGCAGTGGCTGACACAGACAGTCCCAGCAACCAGGGAGGCTTCACCATGGATGGCTCGAGAGTGACGGGCTTTAGCATGATGCACGACAGCGGGACGGGTGGCAACCCAAGCTTGGGGAGTTTTGCTTTATTCCCCTACACCAACTGCCCCGACGGTGATATCAACCGTTGCGCCTTTCCCAAGAGGACCCGCGCCGCCTTTGGGAACTTTACAAACAGTACCCTATCCGCGAAGCCTGGTACCTTCGGCATCACGCTGGATTCTGGCATTCGAGCCGAGATGACCACAGCCCACCACACTTCTCTCTTTAGATTCACCTTCCCAACCGTTGAAGCCGATGGCGACTCAGCCCAGCCGCTGATTTTGCAGGATCTAACCGACCTGGCCAACTCCAGACAAGACAATGCCACCGTCTCTGTGGATCCGACCACAGGGCGCATCACTGGCAATGCCCGCTTCTTGCCGAGCTTTGGTGGCGGAAACTTCGTCTTGTATTTCTGCACCGACTTCGAGGGGGCGGAAATTCTGGAAAGCGGCATATTCGTGGACAGCCGAGCCAGTACTGAAGTCAAGAACCTGACCATCTCGAGATCTATCAACGGGTATCCGCTCCCTGGCGGCGCATTTGTGAGATTCACCTCGGGGGTCGAGCCAATCCTAGCCCGCACCGCTACAAGCTTCATCAGCGAAGCCCGGGCCTGCGAACACGCTGAAACGGAGATCCCTGACTTTGACTTCGAGGCCGTGTCGGATGCCGCTACGCAAGCCTGGCGAGAGAAGATGAGCTCCATCAAGGTGTCAACCGTTGGAGTCAATAGCTCACTGTTAACAAACTTCTACAGCGGCATTTACCGGGCCATGATTAATCCACAGAACTACACAGGGGAGAACCCACTATGGTCTAGTAGTGAGCCGTACTTTGACTCATTCTACTGGTAGGAGAGCAGAAGTTGCGGTCAGTGTCGGCTTGTTGCGCTAACTCCATGCAGCATCTGGGACCAGTTTCGATCACAGCTCCCTCTCCTCACCATCATAGATCCTACTGCCGTGACACAAATGATCCGCTCGCTGATTGACACATACCGGCACGTCGGATGGCTCCCAGATTGTCGAATGAGTCTGAACAAGGGCTACACACAGGTGAGAAAGGGCAGTTGGACGGTTTCTCACCTTAAACGCTGAAGCTATTGTGAGGGCGGATCCAATGCCGATGTCGTGCTGGCGGATGCGTACGTCAAGGGGTTGCAAGGGGGGATCGACGTAAGGGTCAACGGTCTGGATCTGACGAGCACAGTTTACTGATGATCCCTACAGTGGAACGATGGTTACGCTGCTGTGGTGAAAGATGCCGAAGTTGAGCCCTATGACTGGTGCTGCCAAGGACGCGGAGGACTCGACAGCTGGAAATCCCTCGGGTACATTCCCGTCCAAGACTTTGACTACAAGGGTTTCGGCACTATGACCAGGAGTATCTCGCGTACGCTCGAGTACTCGTATAACGACTTTTGCATCGCCCAGATGGCTGCCACTCTAGGGGAGCCCGGCGACGAGGAGAAATACCTAGAGTCCAGCAGTAACTGGCAGAACCTGTTTAAAGCAGACCAGATCTCCCGCTGGTGGAACGGCACCGACACAGGCTTCACAGGATTCTTCCAGCCCCGTTACCTGAACAGAACTTGGGGTTTCCAAGACCCCCTAAACTGCAGCAACCACGACAGCTTCAGCGTCTGTTCCCTACAAAACACCGGCCGCGAAACCTTCGAGAGCAGCATATGGGAGTACAATTTGTCCGTCCCTCTTCCCTCATCTCTCTTCACTCCTGGCCCATCTCGCCTCATAGCCGACTACTAACCACTGCATAACCATTATCCAGTTTCGTCCCCCACGACCAAGCCACCCTCGTCACCCTCCTCGGCGGGCCCGGCTCCTTCACCTCACGCCTCTCCTACCTCCATTCCCAAGGGATAACCTACATCGGCAACGAGCCCTCTTTTCTGACTGTCTTCCAGTACCACTACGCTGGCCGCCCGGCACTCTCGGCCCTCCGCGCCCACAGCTACATCCCCTCCTCTTTCGGGATCACGCCCGGCGGCCTCCCGGGGAACGACGACAGCGGCGCCATGGGCTCCTTCGTCGCCTTCTCCATGATGGGCCTCTTCCCCAACCCTGGCCAGAATGTGTACCTCATCACACCGCCCTTCTTCGAGCACGTCAACATCACCCACCCGCTGACGGGCAAGGTGGCCCGGATACGCAACGTCAACTTCGACCCCGCCTACAGGGCGGTGTACATCCAGAGCGCGACGCTCGATGGGGAAGCGTACACAAGGAACTGGATTGATCATTCCTTCTTTACCGAGGGCAGGGAGCTGGTGCTTACGCTGGGGAGGAACGAGAGCGCGTGGGGGACGAGAGTGGAGGACCTGCCGCCTAGTCTGGGGAGTTACGAGGGCTTCGGCAACCGCGGGGGAGGCAAGTACAAGCTTCCGCGGATGCCAGCTCATGGCGATTACAAGGGGGCGTTTGGCGGATTGAGATATGATCTGGGGATTTGAACATCCTATCGGGGACAATGGACGACGGCCAAAGGCACGGAATGCGGATCCAATCGCCGGATTTCTGTCGCTCAGCTCTGGCCCGTCGTTTCCTGTGCCCTGGGCCTCAGACGACTTCTGGTTCCCTCTCTCTCGCGGTGCCTCCCTCACCTCACCTACCGTACAATTACCATGCATTGGTAGAGACAAATATGTGATATTGATTCATTGCCTAAAATGTGAAAGACATCCGACCATTAACAAAAGCCACTATTCTCAAAGCCAAAGGCAGTCTAAGGGTATCAAGCGGCTACCGAAGATTCAGATCCGACAAACTCTCAATGCTTTTTCCCTTGCCTTCCTCCTAATACGCCTGTCCATGCAATATTCCTAGCTGAGATTCGTTTGCTCACTCTTTCCGAGAATACAATGTACCCGGGACGCCCGCACGGCCATGCGGCCCTAGTGAATAAACAGCCAACGCCGACAACACTTCGCAGACCTCCAGTCTGCTGTCGATAGGGGACCCCGTCCTCATTGGTGGCCCAGAACAAAACGTAATTATTCAGGCTGCCGTATGGAGCCTGATTCTCGTATGAAATATCGACGAGACCCCTTAATCATCGCCAAACGGTGAGTGCATCACCCCGCAGTGGAGGCAGATGAGATCCTCCACGTCGTATTCATCCTCGTCGGGATCGTATTCGTCTTCCTCGATGGGCTGTCCGCTGAGTCGATCAAACTCCTTCCATATGCGAGTCTCAGAGTCTTGGCTGATGGGGACGCGTTTAAAGAGGGTCCGCCGTTCCATCCAGAGAGATTCTGGATGGCCTTCCTCCTTCGGGGCTGGCGGCATCGTATAAGAACCGGCGTGTTCATGGCGATGGGCACGCGAAGGCTGCGGGGTCGTCGATGTCGCTTTAGTGCGTGCGTATTCTTCGGCGAGGACCTTCCATGCCCGTACAACCTTGGGCCACCAATCTGGGTTCCACCTCGACCGGTCCGGCCTCGACCGGTCCGACATCGAACGGAGTCGGTTGCCGGAATAAACAAAGGATGAATCGCCTTTGAGAACCAGACCGTCATCCTTGACCATTCTCGACAGTTGAGAGGCGACTTCGCTCCCCCACGGGCAATCCGGAATACCTGTAAGCTGTAGCTCGTTCAGCGTGGAGCCAAGGTCGTGAGAAGCCAGGTTATGGATTGAAGGCCCGCCTGGAGGGGTGAGAAAATTCTCTGGGAAATTGACAAAATCCATCCTTAGTATTTCGAGGTTGGGAAGCAGACGCGGACGTGGTTGCGTCTTGGGGTGGCTGGGGTCAAACGGCGGCCGCAGGGGTTCGAGAAAATCCACGACCTGGTTCCAAGAATAGCTGCGGAAGCCCTTCCGGGCGAGGTTCTGTTCCTTGATTCGGGGGATGACCTTGAGGTTGATTGTCTTTTCGTGCGCATATTCCATGGAGGGATATGGAGCAAGATGCAGCCGGTCCTCGTCATCGTAGTAACGAGCAATGACACGAAAAGTGACATTCGTTATATCCTTGCGGTATTGGAGGCTGAGGTCGGCAAAGTTCCGCAAAGCGTATGGCGTCGTGAAGAGGAACCTGTTGTTGCTCCACAGAAAGCGGCTGCCCTCGACCAGATAGGCTTTGCAGGTGGCAAGGAAACCAATGGCGATTTGGTTGCCGCGGCTCTTCTCAGCGGCCGTCAGGTTATCCCTAGTCAGTTTGCACAGAGGGTCGATGATGGGGTGCTTGCTGGTCATGGCGTACTCCAAAATGAAGAGCTGGATTTCCACGGGGAGTGTGGGCAACCGGCAGTTCTCGCGCACAAGAGCTGCCGTGCCCTTGGAGGAGCGAGTCCGAATCCTCTTACGTGAAGACCACGTGCCTCGGGTACAGGTTGGGTCGCTCGCATCTAACGTTAATAAGGGGTCCCAGGAAATGCCGTTTTCGCGCAGGAGCTTCTTCAGGCGCATGTTTTCCTCGAGAAGATGCTTATTTTGAACCCGGACTGGGTGGTTGTACCAGGCTTCAGCCTGGTCTTCCTGGTCGCGTTGCTCAAAAGGCAAAAGGGCCTATCCGAGCATTAATAACGTCTCAAGCTATCATTTAGGCCCCAAAGCGGCCAAACTCACATTATCTGCATCCCAATCCATTTCGTTGGTCGTCTGTGGTCTGGAAGGGAAAAGAAGAATTCCCCTAGCGGCGGCGGATGTGGGGATGGCTTGCCTGATGAACCGCCAATTTCCCCACCGGCTGGATTCAGCGGTGCGACTAATCACAGTCGCTTTGCGGATGGTGGACTGTTTGGCGATAGGATTGCACCGCTGATATGGCAAATAGGACGTTGTAAGAGAGGACAGCTGACGCTGTCTCGGTGTGCCAGTGAGGTTGTTGGCCGTAAGGAGTTTCGATCTGAGGAGTGATGGCGCGATCACAGCGAAGGGGGGAAAAAACACACTCGCCGAATTGCTATTTCGGCCGAAGACCGTCGTGATATCCACGAGCGGGAACAATCCTCTTAGATGACCGACACTCTTCGATAAACAAAACGCGACAGTGGATTGCGGGAATATTAGATGCTAATCCAATGTCTCGGAGCGGGAGGCCGACCAGAGAGGCAACCACAAACAGCCGGCAAGTGCTGGGACAAGGACACAGAAATCCTCTGCAAGCTGGTCGACCGATAACACACGGGGTTCGACAAAGTCGCAGGGAGCGAACAAGTAGGCCGGTCGCTAAAGATGTGATGAGTGGAATCCGGCAGCCGACGCGCGGCACGAGAAACTACTTTGCCTTACGCTCGAGCAGGGTTGAATCGACGAGCCGGATGAAAAGCGACAGAGAGAAAATGGAGGTTGAATGCAATGCGACCGCCAGAATTGATGAGCGGGTTGGGAAGCGAGTGCCGCGGTGCCTGCGGTGCCTGCGGTGCCTGGTGGGCCTCCAAGTCTTACTGCCGGCTGCCCAAGAAACCGCTAATCAACCCGCGCAATTGCCCCATTTGGAAGGGATGTAGGCAGCGCTTAACAGCTGCCGCGCAGCAGACAACGTCTGAATGAAACGGTAGGGTCATGTGTAACAAACGAGACACCCGTCGTAGTGGCGCCTACCAGTAAGCTCAGCACATATGCACTGTACCTACGTTAACCTTATCGGAACTCCGATACCTGGTCCGACGGTCCCGAGGATAGGGCCAGGATTCAAGTAAATATACATAACGTACTGTACTGCACATGCAGTGTAGCACAGCACAGCACAATACATGTACGTAACCACGGGGCTTACACGCCTGCGGGCATCAATTCAGGATCCCTATATTTATTCTAAAGCCCAGACGGAAGTACCCAGACGTGGTAGGTTCCCGGGAAGTTCCAGTATCCTATCAATCCTGCCCGTGGATGGCTTTGTGGATTGGAGTCCCTCGAGGATCGTCACGAGACGGGCCGCTGCCCCTCCTTGGGTCCCTGACGTCAGTGGTTGCGAGGCCCCGACCTCATTCCCATTGTTCAGTACCAAAAATACTACTGCCGTTATTAATGTTTCTAAGTGTATGATGACATACAGGTAATAGCAAGCCGGGATAATGAAGGTACATACGTAGCCCGCTAGCTGCTGGCCTTACATCATAGTCTGAGCATCATCAGTTGCGTAAGGGGAATGTAGATATTTACTGTGACGACTCTCCCCGCGCGGTCATCGCCGTCAACAGGTGCTTCTGTCTGAACTAAGCAATCGAAACTCTACGAACAACCCTACTCTCAAAGTAAAGATCATCAGCATGGCTCAACAGTCCACCGAAGCCTCCACCAAACACCCCGACCCGTACAAGGAAGCCAACCTGGACACCGGGGTGTCATTGGAGCAAAAGATTCACGACCTCAGTAACTTCATGACACGCTGCAAGTTTGGCATGATGACCACTCGCGATGCCACGTCTGGAAACTTGGTGTCCAGGTGTATGGCACTGGCAGCTCAAGTAAGCCCATTGTTTGGCCCGGGAACCTCGGCGGAGTAGATTACATGATATCGCTAATGCCAACCTGTAGGAAACCGGTGGCATCGATCTCCTCTTCCACACCAACACCGAGTCCGGCAAGGCTGACGATCTCGCCAACGATTCGCACATCAACATCGGCTTCCTGAACTACGCCGGCGAGTGGGCCTCGGTCAGCGGCCTCGCCAACGTTGTCGTAGACCGATCCCTCGTCAAGGAGCACTACAGCCCCAGCCTGAAGGCCTGGTTGGGGGACTTGGGAGATGGGGTCCATGACGGGAGTGAGAATGATCCTCGTATAGGGATCATCCGTGTCAAAATGACTACGGCCCATTATTGCATTTCCTCCAAGACCATGATTGGTCAAATGGCCGAGATCGCCCATGGAACTGTGACTGGAAAACCAGCCGCGGTGAACAAGATGCGCGAAATCAGTGAGGCCGAGGTCAAGGAATGGAGAGCGTCGCATTAGGGGGGCGCCTCTGTTGTTTCTTCCTGCCAACCCCGGGAATGGTGCAGAGAAAAGTATCGAAACGGTGGACCAGGCACGGCCAATGGATAGCAGCGAATAGAATGGACATTTCGAACTTGTGAGAATTGGATGTCTTAACCTTGTCTAGCTGGAGCCCCCTTCTCACTGCTTGCCCTGATACTCAGATTTCCATATTCTATCCCAGGTCTCCGTGTTTACGGCAAATTCACGAACAAACTCGTGCTCGAGCTCATGTGTTCTCCTCCCTAGGAGCACCAGACTGTGTAGCGGGGGCCCAAGCAAGTCATCTGCATCGCAGAGCTCCTTTAGTGTACCGGCGACAAACTTCTCCGTCTTGCCGCCAACTCGGGCAGCACCGATCGCCAGGCTATCAGGACCATAGACACCCTCTCCCTTCTCCTCTTCGATCTCGAGCATCTGCTTCGCGCAAGTGCCAACAGACATGTAGCGCGGCGGCTCGTAGACCTTCCTCCCGCGGGCCATGTTCTCAAGGCTCTGCTCCTTGACCTTGATGTCCAATAGTACGAGCGTGTGCAGCCCGATGCTCCTGTTCTCCTTAATCCGGTCGTAGAAGCTCGCGGGCCTCCAACCCTCGGTGAAGAATACCATGCTGACCGTCTGGCCAAAGTTGTATAGCTGCAGCCCCGCCGCACCGATTCCCGACATGATGGATGCGTTCGGGACGGTTCGCACGGAAATTCCGAGCTCGCGCGCTCGAAGTACTAGGTCTGTGTGCGTGGTTGCGCCGAAGGGGTCCCCCACGACGAGAAAGGCGACATCGACAGTGTCAGCGTCGCGCAGAATCTCGTCACTGTTGGACTCGACCATCTCGCGGTCGGCGACGACGATTGGGCGGCCATAGTAGGATTCCTACTGTGTATTAGCGTTAGCTCTAATCGTGGTATTGGGGAGAGGCACGGTGTACTAGGACAGACTGGTCCACGAGGAGGATGCTAGTGTAAGCCTCGAGATACACCCGCGATGCCGATCTGACTATCTCGAGACCTTTGACGGTGATATCGGTCTCGTCAGAGAGGCCGAGGCCTACTAGATATAGCATCTTGCCTGCCGAGCCGCGAGGTTTAGAGTCGTGCCTCGCAAATGCTTAGAAACAAGAGCGGAGAGGTTCTGATGGCGGGGCAGAGATAAGATAGCACTCCCATCTTCGGGTGAAATATGGATGCCCCCACTACCCCGCCAAAGGAGTAGAGCTGCTGTTTACGGTTGTCTGGCATTAGTGGAATTGACATAAATTTCCGTGAGCAGGCTTGTTCTCCCATACGGCTGTCCTACCTCGCCGATACACCCTTACCTACGATGTAAATGGAAAACGGGCAGGCGGAAGAGAACGGGAATAAATGATAATCTCAAATTTGAGCTTTTGGGGAAGGTCTGCTGTGTGTCAATAGGTTGCAAGGATGTCTATTTGCGTTCGTGCTGTTCCGTAGTAAGCTGGCTGGCCAAGCGGCCCCTCCAAAAATTTCGGGGAGCTCCAGAGATCGACCTCTAGCAATCCCTTGGCTGATTACTCTCCAAACAACAAATCAACAATTACCGCCATGTCTAACAAAGGCTCCGCGTACGGCCAGGCGGCCGGCGACACCGACTTCAGGAAAAAGTACGACCTGGACGAATATGCCGCGAAAGCCAAAGAGCGCGAAGCCGCCGAGAAGGAAGAGCGCAAGGCGCGATGGGAAGCCAAGATGGCGGGCAAGAAGTACCACAAGCCCATGGACGGGAGCGAGACGCTCACGACGGCTCGCAACGCGACCCAAGACTTCAGCAAGCTCGTCGGGACGTCAACCCTGGTGCCCGCCGGCGCCGGCGTGGGCAAGCGCGGCCGCGGAGCCGGCTTCTACTGCGAGGCGTGCGACTTGACATTCAAAGACAACCTCCAGTGGGTGGAGCACACGAACAGCATGCAGCACCAGCGGAATATCGGCGCCACGGGCGAGGTACGCAAGGCCACGGCGGAGGATGTGCACGCGCGCATCGAGGCCCTGTGGCAGCGGGAGCAGGAGCGCAAGAAGGAGCAGATCATCTCGCTACACGAGAGGTTAGCGGTCCGCAAGGAGGAAGAAGAGAAGGAGCGGGAAGAGAAGCGGCGGAAGCGGAAAGAGGCAGAGGAGCGGAGAAGGCTAGAAAAAGAGACGGCAGCCAAAGTCAAGACGGAATATGGCGAGGATGTCCGAATCGAAGGGGAACACGATGAAGACGACATGATGGCTGCCATGGGGTTTACGGGATTTGGCAGCACTGCCAAAAAGTAAGCTATTACGGGCTGTGCTTTGATAGTGTTGAGCAAGGGCTATAAAGATACCAAGCATGGGTGGGCGTTCGGAATTTAGACAAGCTGAGCATATTGTACTACTATTACCTTAAGATACATCTCGTCCTTTTTTTTTTTTCTTTTCTGTTTCCAAGTTTTTGTTTCGCTTCATCTCTCCACTCTGTTCACCAGATACCACTGCAAAAGTTAATGTACTGTGCTCCTGGCGTACGGGACGCCCCACCCCCGAAGCGTAACCGTAGCATTTCGTGAAACCCCGCCGCATCCGCTTTGGTCGGTGGTCTTTGACCGATGTCGCCATTATGGCGGAGGTCTTTACCGACGAAATAGTCCCCCCAGAAATTCTTGATCCCCTCCTCGATTCCCTTATTATCATAGCCTCTTTTAACGTTACAAAGCATCCCTTGCCGTGTCTCCAGGACCCGGATTATAGACCACATCATCGACTGTTCTCTGCCCGCGATTGGATTATCACCGAGCGCCCTGCCGAACCCTGTCGTTGGTTTGCGGCCCCTCGCTGAGAGTGTAACTGGGGCCAACACCATAGAAGGAAAAGAGAAGGGCATTATCCAAACTGCCAACCATGGCCAGTTCGGCGGCTGCCGCATCTTTGCTCGCACGGCAACTCAAGCAGATGCAAACGGCGAAGGACCTACCGGGCATCTCCTGCGGCTTGGTCAAAGCCGACAACATCTTTGAGTGGGAAGTCATGCTGATGATTAGCGACGAGTGCAAATACTATGGAGGTAATGTCTCCTCTGTGCGCCAACGTGGCGGTTGCGATATCCACTATTTCCTAGCTAACAACCTTTCCTTGGACAGGAGGCAACTTCCGCGCGCACCTGTCGTTTCCCCCGACTTACCCTCACATGCCGCCCAAGCTAGTCTTTCAGTCGCCAGTCCCGTTTCACCCAAACATCTACCCGAATGGTGAGCTGTGCATCAGCATCCTTCACCCGCCCGAGGAGGACAAGTACGGCTACGAGGCGGCCAGCGAACGCTGGAGCCCTGTGCAGACCCCCGAGACGATCCTTCTCAGCGTCATCAGTTTGTTCGAGGATCCCAATGATGAAAGCCCTGCGAACGTCGAGGCGGCGCGGCTACTGCGAGAGGAGAGGGCGGGCACCAACAAGGAATTTCGGCGGCGGTGTCGGAAATGCGTAAGAGAGAGCCTAGGGGAGGATTAAGTCTTGGGATGGCTTAGGTACGTTTGGGTGAAGGGATCATGGGCGCCGAGATTGAATGGCGGGCCCGATTTTACACTTCGGAACAAATCGATGGGGTTTGACGGCAGGTTATGCCCCGTGCGAGCATATCTCCATCATTCTCCCAAGGAGGAATCACCGTGGGTTCGTCGGCGACCCAACCAGCGATAGCACATATAACATGTGGAAAATCCATACACAACTCAATAATTGCTTTCAAGGCCAAAGCGTCCTACGATACGAGTCCCATAACCATCCCCACCTTGGAATCCCACTCCTCATCCCACCGTCTGCTCCCCTCCCGAACTGCCCCTTTCCTCAGGCTCTCCAGCTCCGCCTTGCCCTCATCTCCCAACAGACGCACTAGGATCTCCGCCAGCTCCTCCGTCGTCTCGAACCCCCTCCCATTCTCTCTTTCCCTTACCAGCTCTCCAAAGCTCTCGTACCCCGAGTACGCCGCCACAGGCAAGCCCGCACCGAACATGTCGACCACCTTCATGGGCAGGTCCACGCCCGAGCTGCTCATGTGCAGGCAGATGCCCAGGTCCGCGCAGGCCAGCAGGCGCGCGTAGTCGGCGAACGGCAGGAACGCGGTCGTGACCCTCACGTTGGGGAGCCGGCCAGCACGGCTCAGCTCGGCGATGCGCCGCAGATACATCTCCTTCTGCGGGCCCTTGCCGGTGATGACCGCGAGCACGGGCTTGGTGGCGGGGTCAGGGGACGAGGCGTACCGCACGAGCGCATCCAGGAGCAGGGAGAAGTCCTCGTCTGGGGTCCAGCTGGTGCTGCTGATAACGAGGCGCATGCTGCCACCGAGGATAAGGGGGATGAGGGGTTGCTCGGCTTCCGGGAGGATTCGTCCGAGGGCCTCAGCCCTGGCCGACGGGGAGCTGAGGGGCTGGAAGATGGCGGCTGGGCGGTCGTGCACGGCCATCATGGGCTGGGTGATGCCATACGGGGGCCTGCGCAGCTGCCGCGCCATGGCGTTGGTCACGGTCAGGTGGAGGTGTCCTAATCGGCCGAAGTAGCATTCGTAGAGCTTGGAGATGGCAACGAGCGGGTGGTTGGCGCCCCGCGTCCCCGAGAGAATGGTCCAGCCGTAATTGTGCCAGTCGATCATCAGCTTGCTCCTGCGCAGGTAGCATATCAGGCTGGCGACGGCGAGAGTGGGGATGGAAGGGGGGTTTTGGACGAGGATCCATTGCGCTGGCGGCAGCTTGTGGGCGAGAAGACGGACGAGGTGATAGATCTGGTATATAACCTTCCATGGCGCAAATATGATGAATGGGATGGATGGTGGTCTGCGTAGAGGTGCCGGTAGGGGGTTGATGGTGATGTTGGGGCTGTCCAGCAAGTCGGGATGAGGTGAACTCTCTGTTGCAAATTAGAACCGCTGAGCCGTGTCTCGTATTACAGCTAACGATCTCACCGAGGTAACCTATTAAATTTACTTTTCCACCATGCTTGGCTATGCTCAGGGTATGGTAAGTCATGCGCGGACTGCGGCCAATGTCACCGAGGACGAGGACGTGGACGGAAACAGGTCTCTCGGATGACCCTGCCGGGGGCCCATTGTACTCGGTTAGGTTTAGAATTGAGCACGCAGCAAGCGCGATTAGACAGAAAAAACAAAGAAGTAGGAAGTATAT
This sequence comes from Madurella mycetomatis, assembly GCA_022530565.1. NCBI lineage: Eukaryota > Fungi > Ascomycota > Sordariomycetes > Sordariales > Madurella > Madurella mycetomatis. The sequence goes on along the minus strand of JAJTVB010000003.1, from coordinate 2,509,170 downwards.
CAAGATCAAGACCATGGTTGTATCACTGACTAGCCTTGGGCTCGTTCGGGAAGCAGCCGGTTTTGTACAGCTGTCATCTACGGTGGTTGCTGGAATTGCTAGCTTGCGGCACTGAGCGCTAGGACGGGCACAACAGCCCGGGGCCAAAGGTGGCAAGTTATACCTGTCGCAGCTATTTTGCCTTGTGATACATCGGTGTCGAGTCCATCAACCTTGTTGCAAGTTCAATAATGATGACGCTGTTGAGGTGGGGATTGAGGCTGTCGACAATGTGACGATTGATATTGCACCCATATTAACACCGATTTGCTGGAACGGGATGGTCACTTCTCCCTGCAGTCGTTAACATTGTTGTGTGCAGGGGTGCGGCCCGACTGCATGCATACGGCCAATCACGGCTCCAGATCTCAACACTCGATGATAAGCTTCCCCACCATAACCAGGTTCAGTTCAGGGGCCAGAATGGGAAGGCGGTGGTTGATGCCGTGACAAGGGGAAATGGGGAGGGAAACGGGACCACACAGGCAAACAACAAAACCGTGGCCGACGACGGTGCAGCCCATCCCACGACCACATTCGCTGTTCTTAGCCCAAGGGCTTGAAACGGACCGCAGCGGCCAGGCCAGCTCGAGAAGGCTTGTCAGGACACCAACAAATCCAAGTTCAGAACTAGATATTTCAGTCTTTGACGAAAGGCACGTTGCGATCGCAGACTTGGACGCATTTGCGCCTAGGTGAAATAGTCGAACAAACGTCGCCCTAGAAGCGCCGCTGCCGATCCCCGAAACAACATCCGGCCCGCAATATTGTCCCGGGCGGGCCTCCGGCCGGCGACAAGACCGTTACCGCATTGCCGGCCGTTTTTGGGCCAACGATCATCCTTCCGATGCCGATTGAGAAATAAACCTCGGGGAGTCGACAACTCGACGCTCTTTGACCTCGATCTTGCAGTCCCTTCTCGCCCGGATAACCAAAGACTCGATTTTGGAGCCTCATTCAGGTTAAGATGGCCACCTACGCCTTGCCGACGACTACGATACCCCAGCACCACCACCATGTCACTGACCATGGCTGCGCGCACTCACCCTCGCACTCGCATTCGAATACATCATCTCTAACTTCCCTAAGCCCATCGCGGAGCCGCAAAGATTCCCGGGCCAACGGGGCGCACTCCCATATGCGGAGCCAACAACGCGATGGCAACCATTCTCACTATCGCGCGAACTCGGCTGTGCCGGTGCCGTTGAATCTCTCTTCGGCGCATTGGAGGACTGAATCAACTCCGGGGGGAAAGCAAGTGGTGACACCAACAGCTCTCAGCTTTGACGCGACCAGCGTATACGAGCCTCCCGCTCCCGCAAAACCGCGGACTCATTCACACTCGCACTCGCACTCGCACCCACACGATCATCATCACCATGACCATTCGGCTCAGCGCTCCAAATTTACATCCCTTCTTCTTCATTATACGTCTAGATGGCCGCTGCTCCACGCGGTGCTGACAGAGAAGGACTCTCGTCGGATATTCTATTTTATGAGGTTCGTAGCAACCCGGCCCGGATCAAGGGACGGATCTCGCTGATTCCTGCTTCTACAGCTTGAACTTGTCATTCATGGCCGTGCAAGCGTTCTACGGCTACGTGACAGACTCGCTAGGCCTTCTCAGCGACAGCATACACATGTTTTTTGACTGCGTGGCGCTGGCGATTGGGTTATTTGCCGCCGTCGCGAGCAAGTGGCCCCCTAGTGAAAGATTCCCCTACGGATTCGGCAAGATCGAGACGCTCAGCGGTTTCGGTAACGGCGTGTTCCTGATATTGATCAGCGTCGAGATTATGACCGAGGCGTGCGAGCGGATAATCGAGGGCAGAGAGACGAAACGGCTTGGGGAGCTATTTATCGTCAGCACGCTTGGGCTGGTGGTGAACTTGGTCGGGATGAAGGCCTTTGGGCATCACCACCATGGGCATGACCATGGCCACGGCCATTCTCACGGCTGCAACGGGCATGCCCACGGTCACAGCCACGAGCACTCGCACGATCATGCGCACCACGACAAGAGCCACGGCCATGGCCACGGTGCGCATTCTCACGACAACGAGAACATGCACGGCATCTATCTTCACGTGCTGGCTGACACGCTGGGGAGCGCCGCGGTTATCGCTTCGACGATCCTCACGCACTTCTGGAAGTGGTCAGGATGGGACCCGCTCGCATCCTTCCTCATCGCCGTCCTGATCCTGCTGTCGGCCCTGCCGCTCGTCAAGTCGTGCGCGCGAAGGCTGCTGCTGACGATCCCGCCCGAGATCGAGTACAGCCTGCGCGACACGCTCTCTGGGATAACCGGGCTGCGAGGGGTTGTCGGCTACGCGGCGCCCAAGTTCTGGATCGACGGCCGGAACGCAGGGGAGGGAGTCCCGGCAAATAAGCTGCTGGGGGCCATGCATGTGGTTGCTGCGAGGGGGGCAGATATGGAGGACGTCCGCGACCGAGTCCACAATTATCTGCTCGGGAATAATATCGATGTCACATTGCAGGTCGAGCGGGAGGGTGATCCGACCTGCTGGTGCGGGGTGGGACGGAGCGCGTTGTCGCAATTGCACAAGTCGACGAAGAGTGTTGGCATCTTTTAAGGAGAGGATGTGGTGTCGGTTTGATAGCTTGGATCTTTGGCTCGTTGTGCAAGTTGGGTGCTGGCTACGTGTTCGCCTTGTGCCATTCATGACCTGGAGGGTCTTTTGGCCTGCATTTCTCAAAGTTAGTGAGCGACACCGGAGGCGTTGCCCTCCCACTTCGACTATATAGGGCGAGCGCTTGGGGCTGGCCGGTAATATTGTAGTTTCGAAGCAAAAGGGATCATGAATACCCTGTTGTGCCTGGTGTTCATGCTGCCATTGTCTATACACTTCTGTTCATAGGATTTTGACCTGCCGGATTGCCGGTGAGCGGCTGCTTAGATAGCAGAGAAGGCTCCAGATATGTTTCGACACGAGTGCTTCCAGCAGCGTAAAGCAACCATCTACTGGCCGATGCTTCTCTAGACGATAAGTTAGACGAGAGATGATCGGGTATTGGCCTGGGAAACGGCCCCTAGGTTAGTGAATGCTGTTAAATGGGCTTCTCCTCGTAGTAAGCAGTAGGGAGAGAACCGTCCTGCATAATCCTTTGCCAATCGGCTGTCTGGCTAATCTGAGTCCTGAACCGTAAATAGTTGAATAGCCAGATCATTGAGTGATTAGGGTTAGGGATAGTCGACAGAGGCGAATGCCGTGCCTTCCTTTCGCCCCAAAATGACGCATTTCACATGCAAATCACTAACGAGGCTTGGCGTCCCTACCTTATTTTTCGGCCTGCATGGGTTGCGCATCCCGCACCGTTGGCATCATGCGGCGAGATCGCTAAAGCCGTCACCCAGTTGATGCCAATTGGCTGGAGAGTTCAGGCCCTTTACCTGCAGCCTCATCCATCCGTCCGGTGTATGGGATGCATATTGCGACATGTGCCCTGTTGCGGCTGGCATCAGAGGACCTCGATGATTGTAGCCACCAGCCGCTCGAAGATGCCGAGGAACGATTCTGCCATTGCCGCACGTAACCCCACGCCCACTCTGGACTCGGGGGTCCACACGGGGTCGGTTGCGGGAGCGCTTGGTCATGAAGCTAGCCAAGGGTCCCCTTGGCCGCGCGAAGGGGCACGCGGTTTTTCTCCAGAGAGGGAACACGCTCGAAGAGGCAAGAAGCCGAACGACCGAGAGAAGCTGGAATAGATAGGATGAGGGGTAACGGTAGCCGGGATTGCTTCGTCGTCAGTTTCTATTGTTTGGTACCCTGACAAGGAGTAGCAACTCGGAATACTTTCCGCTTGAGTTAGATGAACACAAAGAAATAAGGTTTAGGACCGTTGAAAGGTACGGTACTGGAGGAACACGGAATTCACCTGAGGCTGAGAACGAGGTTCTTGGCGTAGATGTTTCTGAATTCCGGGGTCCCGCCAACGAAACAAAGGCGGGGCTTCCTTTTTGCCGAGGCTCTATCCCAAGTCCGGGCGGGTGACGTCCGTGGCTGGACGCTTGCCGTCGGCCGAGACTTCTCAAAAACCCGCGCAGCGAGCGAAGCTCAGAATTATTAGCTACGCGCGCAACACAGTTTCCGGAAGTCCAGCGCCCACGCGAACTGCTATTCAGCCCTCCACCAATACAGCCTCGGCTCCGCTACAGAGAGTATCAATCCATTTGCCACATCACCGATCGCTGTTACGCGGGGGAAAGGGTTGGGCATAGGGCCAACGCAGGACCGAAACTCTAAACCAGTTGTCGGAACTCCCCCCCCTCCGCAGGGCCCGTCTCTAAGACTGTTCCCTATCCTACTCTGTTCCCTAATACCGTCCTTTCAGCCATACAATCGCAATGTCCTCGACACCATCACGGTCGCAAACCGCGCTGCCCAGCGCCGTCGCCGAGAAGCTTCCCCACATCCCCGAGACCAAGGACGAGCTAAAGGCGGAAATCAAAGCCGAGGCGAAAGCGGCAGCGTCCACAGGCCTGTCGCAACTGCGGTCATTTGTCGCGGGCGGTTTCGGTGGCGTGTGCGCCGTCATATCTGGGCATCCCTTTGACCTAGTCAAGGTGCGGTTGCAAACCGCCGAGAAGGGCGTCTACTCGAGCGCCATCGACGTGGTCAAGAAGAGCGTGGCTAAGGATGGTCTGCGGCGCGGTCTCTACGCGGGCGTGAGCGCGCCGCTCGTGGGCGTGACGCCAATGTGTTAGCTTCCCCTATTTCCCCTGCTCTCCCGTTCGGTCCCCCGCCCTCGCAGCAAAAAACTAACCCCCTGCGTTTCCCAGTCGCTGTCTCCTTCTGGGGCTACGACCTCGGCAAGTCCATCGTCCGCGCCAGCAGCACCGTCGCCCCCGACGGCAACCTCTCGATCGCACAAATCTCGGCTGCCGGTTTCTTCTCGGCCATCCCCATGACGACTATCACGGCCCCCTTTGAGCGTGTCAAGGTCATCCTCCAGGTCCAGGGCCAAAAGAAGCTCGGCCCCGGCGAGAAGCCAAAGTACTCGGGCGGCGTCGACGTGGTCCGGCAGCTCTACAAGGAGGGCGGGGTGCGGTCCGTCTTCCGCGGCTCGGCCGCCACGCTGGCGCGCGACGGGCCCGGCTCGGCCGCCTACTTCGCCGCCTACGAGTACATCAAGAGGACGCTGACGCCGCGGGACCCCGTCACGGGCGAGGCGAGCGGCAAGCTCAGCCTAACGGCCGTCACCTGCGCGGGCGCCGCCGCCGGCGTGGCCATGTGGATCCCTGTCTTCCCCATCGACACGGTCAAGAGCAGGCTGCAGACAGCCGAGGGCAACGTCACCATCGGCGGTGTCGTGCGCGGTCTCTATGGCCAGGGCGGCTTCCGCGCCTTCTTCCCCGGCTTCGGCCCCGCCCTGGCGAGGGCGGTGCCCGCCAATGCTGCCACTTTCTTGGGCGTTGAGCTCGCGCATCAGGCTATGAATAAGGTGTTTAACTAACCAACTGATAAAGGGGTGGGGAACGAGTGGAGTTTGTTTGGGTAGTGCATATAGATGGACTGGCATGGTGGGTTTTGTCTCGTCGCTCGCGGCTTAGGCCTCGTTTCTTGGGCGCGGGCTGATATTCTTTCCGTTCCTGGAGGTCTTGCTCTTGATGCTGTAAACGCCGTTGGATATCCAGAACGACCGGCGTCGGGGTTTGCATTTGCAAGTTACTTTTACGTTGTTATAGATTTAGGAGCGTCATGATCGGCTTCGCGTTTCGCTGGCGTGATGCACTCCGTCGTATGAATCCACATCTTGCTGATTTGGCCGAGAGACATGAAGTCATGGGTAGCTACACGGCATTGCTCAGGAGCACTCATTGCTACAACTCCGTTGCATAACGATAACCCTCGCTTCTAAGCTAGTAATACACCCCGAATCCACTCCTCTTACAGTCCATTCGACATCCTCCAATGTCAATCAACTCAAAAACTTGCCTCCGCACGCGCCGCACACCCCTTCCCCGATAAGCCTCCTCACCTCGTGCCTCTCAGACTCGGGCATCTTGGCTACGAGCACATCGGCCGTCATCGTGCGGAGCCCGCACGTCCCGCAGCTGCGCGTGCCGCCGGGCGTCTGCACTGCCAACCCGGACGTCGCGCAGGTCCCGAAGAAGTGGCCCTTTTCGCACCCGCTCAGGTTGCCTTTGCGTATGTTCATCCGGGCCCCGCACAGGTCGCACATCTGGTTCTCGAGGGCCGGGGCGAACATGCGGCGGAGCTTCTCGGTGTTGTTGTCGTGCTGGGAAGCGGCGGATGTGGCCGGAAAGTAATGTATGCCCGGTACTTCCGGGCCGCCGCCGTAGAGGTACTCGAAGAGTTTTGCCTCGGTTGTGAGATGCGAGTTGATGTCGGGAGTGACCACGGGCGCGTTCAGGACCCGTCGGTCGATAGGTTGGTTGCTTCCGTGGTCGATTGGGGGATTTTGGTCCTGCCGCTGACGCTGCCGGCGCCAGCGCGGTTTGTGGCCGAACAGGACGCTCGACCGCACTGTGTGCCAACCTCCTCGTTCCGGATGCTGCGTGCTGTGAGAGCTGGCAAGAACAGCAGCAACTCCACCTCCGGGCGAGAGAGTCAGACCGTGGAGGCGGTAGCGGTACGGGTGGATTTCGGGGACTTCTACAATTTGATTATAGCCTAGACCGGTGTCGATGTTCCCGTCATCGTCCGAGTCCATCCCAAGATCGTCCGCATCAAGGTCCCCTTCATCGTCATCATCAGACTCCGGAGCTGACCCGCCGTCTGAGTCGCTATCTCCGGTATAATTGCGTTTCAAATGCATATCAATGGGGACTGAGACCTCGAGTTTCTGCGTAATAGAGCGAACCCACTGTGGGCGAGTGTCTACCGCGGGATCGTCGGGAGGAGGGACATTCGTCTCAAACCAATCTTTGGTGGTCAGGGTGGCAGATATGCGGATAAGAGTGTACAAGGGAATTGGGGTTGGACGGAGAAGATCAGGGGGGTGGATGACAAGATCTGGGAAGTATTAATTCAGGGCATCTGATTGAAGAAAAACGGGAGAGATACGTACCGACAATGGGATTCTGCGAGGCCTGGTCAACATTGTAGTCGTAAGCCGTCCCACAGTCCCAGACACTATGTTTCTCCTGACGGTAGTTTGTGTCCCCTGATAGGACAAGTTCAAAAGGTTTGACGTGAAATCCAGTAACGATGAGCCCGCGACACGAGCTGACAAGACCTCGAGTCCAAATCTTTCTGTTGTCAGCTTCACACGTTGGAAGAAGTAGAGAAAGATGTAGAACCTACACCACCCTCAAATTCTACAAACGCATCGCTCGATAGGTGCAGGCATCTTCCGTCTATATCGTCGTTCTGGACCTCTAAGCTCGGCAGCTCACCCCTGATCCAAGGTTCCTTTATCGTAATTTTCTTGAAGCCGACATAATTCCGGTCCGTAAAAGAGAGAACGCAGGTGCGGGAGTCGTCAGTTTCCAGCCAGGGCCCCCAGCACAGGCCGAAGGATGTACCACAAGGGACAAAATCGGGGTCCATTGACTTACGGCAAGGTAAGCGAAGTCCCGTTGGAATCAGGGAAAAGTTTGTAGAAATCGCTTACGTCTTGTGCGGTATGAGGTCCTTCAGCTGTAAAGCGTGAAATCTCACGCACTAGCCAGACAACGGTCTCCTTCGGTTCCATCCGAAACGACAAGTCCCCCTTGGACTTGGCCTCATCCTTGACTGAGACTGACTGGACGCTGATGATCGCCACCTCCTTCACATCGTTTATCGTGGCGAGCAGGGCCTGGCCGGGCCCCATCTCGCGAGCCCAGGAAAAGCCGCGGATGCACTCACTGATCTCCGTCTGTTGCCCAGGCACTACTAAGCGCTCGCCCACTCCCCAGAGGACAATCCAGGAGTTGAGCTCGCGGCGCTGCAACATGCCTTCGTTGGCACGCGGGAGGATGTTTGTGAATGCGCTGCTGTCTCCGTACATGGTGAGCGTCCCGGAGCCGGTTAGGACGGCCAAGATGGGCCTGCGATTCACACCGAGGCCGGAGGGGGACCAGCTAACCGACACAACGTGGTTCATGCTACTGCCGACGCCAGTGATTGGGCCATAGCCAGCGCCATAGGGTCGGTTGAAACCCAGGGCACCAGTCTCAGCATCGTCGTCCTCTTCATCATAAACATCCGAGTCAGTTGACTCATCACTGCCATCTGCACTCCCCCCTTCAGTGTTGGGGTCGGCGTCGGCGGCGCCATCGTAGGGGAACGGAATTCCCGCGGCCGTGTAAAGCTCTTTGTTGACGCGCGGATCTAAAGGAGGGTACGAAACTGGCATGTGCTTGCTGCCTTCAGAATACTGTCCTCGAAAGGGCTGGTGGTTGTATCTCTGGGGGACCGCGCTGTTTCCGTGGTCCTCGCCGTCCGAGGATGACGAGTCACCGTTGTCAGGCCATCTTCCGGCCGCGGTAGTTTCGTCATGCTCTGCATGTAACTGGCGGGCCCAGTTATCTCTTCGCCTGGACGGGTCAGGGAACTCGGGCACGAATATGTGGACCGAGTCGTCGGCAGTGACTGCCAGATCTCCGTCGCAGGAAAATTGGATTGCACGCTTGACTAGCGGTCGCGAATTAAGCGTGATTTCTCGAAGAGGGAGATACTTGCGCCTTGTCAGACGAGCAGTGGAAGAGAACGAAGTCGAAGATACAGCAGCCGTTATCTGGGCCGGCAGTGAGACCGGGGAACGCCAGGATAACGGCGAACGATTACTTGACATGTCTGGGCAGAAATGGGGCGGTATGAATGCTTGACAATTTTATTGCTTTTGGTTGCTCCAATGCGTTCCACTTGGAGCGTTCCAAAGGCATTCGAGCTACCCAACAACACACGAAGAAAATGGCAAGGACGAGGGAAGGAGCCTTTGGCCCTGGAGGACTGGCTCAAAGAGAAGCTCACCTTATGCTTGTTAGGTTTGGGTGCCGCCATGATGTAGCTGTCATCCTAGTAGTAGGCTTACGCGACAATTGGCCTCCCGGAGTGACGGGTTAGAAAATCTTGCATTTTCGTTGCGAGAGTGTAAAAACCTGTGAACCGGGTTTGATGTTGTTGAAAGACTAAGTTCCACCACCGGCAACTGTTGCCCCGCCTGAGGTCGTGTTTAACCCTAACCCCCTGGCCACAAGCCTCCGACTACTCCGTAGACTTGAGGGGATTGCGCTTCCGAGGTGGCTCGCTGAACCCGGTCTGAGGGCGGAGATCATCAGGGACGATCGGTACTTTAAGGTTATCCATAGTGCAGGGCCTGGAGCATATAGACATACACTAAATGACCTATTGAAAATGTTGATTCGGCAATGGATGCTAGCAACAAAATTAAATGCTTTATCCACCAGGACTTCTCAACTCCCCGGCCCTTCGAGAAACCAACTCAACCCCCACAGTAATGCGCAGCCTGCTACGGCGGTTGCTCCGAATATCCTCTTGGTCCACCAGTTCTCGTCGGTAAGGGGTTTTGCAAACTGCTTCCTTTTCAGCGCAGGGGATTGAGCCGTGGACTCGCTCGTGGCATTCCTGCTCAACGCAGCCTCCTCCTCTTCCGCCTTGCGGTGGAGTGCCGCGATTGTCCTACTAAGCGAGAGCAGATCCTCCTCAAGCGTGGTGTTCTTGGTTCCGTCGATCTCGACATCCTGGACGTTGCCGAAGAAGTCGGTAACGAGGCGGCTGCGAGCCGCTTCGGCACCGCCGCGGAACAGATCGTACCGCACGCCAGCGTGCGAGTGGATCTTTTCGTACGTGTAACTATCAAACAGATCGCCCAGCGTCTTTTTGCTGCTAGTGTCGCGCACTTCCGTCTCGAGAAACTCGAGGTTATAGTAGGTGTACCGATCGATGACGGCCACTCCAATGTCGTTGTCGGCGTGATGTGAATATGAGGATTGGTCCAGCTCGGACGAGCCCGTCGCAATGATGTTGGGGGAGTACAGCTTACTGTACATTGTGTTTGCCTGGCATGTGTCGATCATGAAGAGGATCTCATGGTATCTGTGGCAAGGGATGGGTTAGCATTGATCTTTCTGGACACGGGGGCGCAAAGCTTGCGACTTACCTCCTCTTCTCCCACATCTGCTCAAAGGCGTCGGCCAAATCAAATGCGCCGATCTCTTCGGCATCTTGGAACTTGAGAAACTCGTTTCCGCCGTGCCCCGTCATGTACACCAGGATATTGCTGCGGTCGTCTGTCAAGAGCCTCTTGCTCCGTGGCATCTCATCTCCCACCCGGTCCGTCAGCAGCCGAATGAAGTTCTCGACCGTCACCTCATACCCCCTATAGTCCACTTCTATGTTGTCTCCGTAGAGGTCGACGGCGCGATCGGCATTGGAGTAGACGGTCCCGGGGAAGGCATTGCGCGGGTTACAGGCCATGTCGTCGGGGAGCATCAGGATGATCTGCGAGTCGGGAATGCCGAGCCGCTTGACGGTTCGGTAGATGGAGAGAACGTTCGCCAAATGCCGGTAGTTGAACCAGAATCGGGATGTACAGACTAGCACAGCCCAATTGCTCGTGTGCTCGGCGCCGACAGGTGTGGCTAGTCCAAGGAGCGCTGCGCCGAGGAGCGCCGGCAGGGCAAGCAGGCCCGACAGCTTCATCTTCGGTATGACAGAAGCGTAGGTGGTGTATGCTTGCAGCTAACTTTGTCACAATCGCGTGTCGACTACCGCCATCCGACTCTCCGAGACCGAGCCGTCGGTTGTGTTGATTACCTGATGATGGTGGTAATTGTCATCGTGCTGCGCATTCGCGTTACTGCTGGGAACGGGTAGTGGCCCCTAACCAAGAGCACTCTAGCGCTGGTTACATAAGCCTGCCGTATCCTGTCACGTCTGGGGTTGCAGCGCCAGACCTCTGGTTCATTGACCCCTGTCCTCATTTTTCCTTTTTTTCTTTTTCTTTTTTAGGGCCTGCACTTCCCCCGCCATGTGAAAGCCCCCAAGAACCCGAGCACAGACATGGTCACACGCGCGGTGGGTGGAACTCAGGTAGAACATGTGATGAGTGATGCAGTCTACTTTTAGCGGCAATCCTGTGAGTTGAACGGTGCTTTCCTCACTCACCTCCTCGGACGAGGAGACATGCGGTCGGAGAAACGGGGGATTAGAGCATGCTCCCAGAGAAGCTACAGGACCCTAGTGCTCCCTCACTTTAGGCCGCGCCATCTCTGCACAACATCAGTTGGTCCCTCACGGACCATTTACTGTCCCAACCCCGAAAGACCCAATGAGGCAAACTATTTGGCAATCACTGGTGACGCAACTGGAGCCGGCCAATGTTGTAACCAGGCAATGGACTCAGACCCAGATATAAGAAGTTTATTCCAGGCCCTCAATAAAGGAAGCATTTACCTCCCTCTCGTTGCTTTCCCACTGGAAGTCGAGCCCCGCATCCCCCACCCCCCGAACGGTCTTCTTAGACCCCGGCTCCGCATCCTGGTCGGCAACCCCACCTCGTGCGTGTTGGAGCTCCAACCCCACGGTCATTTCAACGAGCTCGTAAGCTTCATCAGGCCCGGAGCTTGCGTCAGATAGTTTTCTTCTGCCTTGCTCCCACAGTTGGAATTCATAGCAAGAGATACCATCGATCATGGGCCCTCCCGCGTTTTTGTTCGTCGTGAGGTAAGTATCCCGGTAGCAGCTAGGATCGTCCCGAGACGTCAAGGTCAGGTGCTAAGCAGCTGCAGACACGGATACCGACTCGACGCTGCCGACAAGCAATGGCACCTTTCTTCTCCCACCCCCTACGACCCTCCGCTTACTTATAGCGGCTGGCAACAGGCGAAGAGCCTGGGTGTCAGGATAGCTTCAATACTCCGCGAGAGAATCAACGAAGACGAAAAGGCAGCCTTGCTAGTCGAAGATCCCACAGCCCAGCGAAAGTACAAGAGATACAAGGTCGTGCTGCACAGTTCGCCATTTCTCCGATGCGTACAGACAGCCATTGCCATCAGCGCCGGCCTGGCTCAGGATTCCACCCCGCTCGCCCCAAAGAGTTGTCTGGCCAAGTCGCCCTCACCAGCTTCTACCCAAGATGCCCGACCTAGACCAACCATCAATACGGATGTGCGGGGTTCGAATGGCTATAATGCAGGGCCCGCGTCTGATGTGAAGATACGACGGTCGGTGTTGCGGCTTGATGGGTTTCTAGGCGAATGGCTTTCTCCGAGCTATTTTGAGTTGATCACTCCGCCACCCGGGTCATTGATGATGATCGCGAGTGCCAAGGCCGACCTCCTTCGGCGTGAGGACTACAGCCACTATCCAACCTTCAACACCCATAACCACTCAAACTCCCGCAGTCAGCTCTGGAGCCCGGCCGGCCGTTCTAGCCCAGGCTCCTCGCCCGCCAGCGGCCAGTTGGACCCTTTAGAAAGCATGGACAGTTTAACTAGCTCGTTGCCTAGGAGCGCAAGCGTCAGCAGCCACAGCAGCCACAGCCAGCGGCCGTCGACGCCACGGCGAGAGTCGCCGGGCTATGTCTCTCCCGTCCCACACTACGCGATCAGTAACAATAACACCATCCCGCCCGGGTATGTCTCGCATGCTCGGGATGCCTGCGTCGATATCGATTATCAATGGGACTCAACGCGAGGCCCGCTGGACTGGGGAGATGGTGGGACCTTCCCGGAAGAGTGGCCTGACATGCACAAGCGGTTCCGCACAGGAGTGCAGCGCCTGGTCGATTGGTATTCGACAGCCAAGAACCCGACCGAGATGATCACCGCCGTCCCTCGCCAGTTCAGAAAGGAGTCTGCAGATTCCTTCTTGGATGACTCTGAGGGTGTGGAAACAGAAGCAGTCGTCATTCTGGTCTCCCACGGAGCCGGCTGCAACGCCTTGATAGGAGCCATCACGCACCAACCCGCGTTAATGGACGTCGGTATGGCTTCCCTGACTATGGCGGTCCGGAAACCAAGCGTACCGAGCCGTGAAAGTGATAGCTCAAGCTCCCCCCATGGTTCCAGAACCACTCCTCCTGTCCACGAACTTTACGATCTCAAGTTATTCGCCAACACCGAACACATCCGATCTCCTGCACACACTCCAACATCGACACGCTCCCCATCAATAGCAAGCGTATTCAATGGTCCTCGTGGGCGTCACCTGTCGTTTTCCGGTCCATCACACGACTTCTCGTGGAACGACAGCTCTGGGAGCAGAAACACATCTGCTAACAGTGCGCTGAGTGGCCTCAGAAGGGCCTCAAACAATGCGTCGCCAAGAGCCACATCACTTCTCAGTGGCATCACAGTCGGAAGTGGCGTAACATCGTTTTCTCCGGCGAAACCTATAACACCGACGCCGGGCCTCTGGTCACCCATCTCATCGCGGGAAGAAGAGGAAGATGGCGATGTCTTGCTTCCGAACTTTGCAAATGTAGAACCGGATGCTCCCAAAGCCGCTGCAGAAATTTCGCAGAGTAGCGCCTCAAACAGTACAGCCGAAGGGTCTAAAGAGGCAGTATCCCCCCTCCCCGTCGAGTCTCCGGCACAGAACGAGCCAGCACAGCGTGGTGCTGGACCTGGCGGGCTTTGGGGCGGCACGCCACATCCTCTCGACGAGGCGGACCGGATGCGGGACCTCAGCTCCACCAAGCGGCGGTGGACGGTCACCGAGCGGCGCCAGTAGCACTTTGAATCTTAGATTCCATTCCACAGTGCTCAATATCCGGGATCATTCATGTTTGTTGTTTTGGATTCACAGCACATGGGGCAGCATCTATCTAGGAAAAATAAGCGCTTATTTACTCACTACGATACCAGGCGGAGGACGGCCTTTCTGGGATGCGGACGCGTTGGCTGGTGGGATGACATCAAAAGAAATGCAATGATCTCTATCGGAACATGGGAGCCGGCGTTGCTGGGAAACAATGTTCAGGAGCTACGATTGGCCGTTTTTTTTCTCATTGGTAGTGTGCCAACTTCCTAGATTGCTGTTGTCATGTTCGTGCTCCGGTCACATTACGCTTTACATGGAAGCCGTCAACACCTGGCTAAAGACAGCATTCTAATCAACCTGCTCCCACGAGGTAATCATTCCCTTGCATCAACTGAGTCGGGCCGAGCCCTTCATCCGATGTCTCCTCGTCCGATCTCAGAGCAGATCGTGGACTGCCGGAGCCCCTTACACTTCCCCACGTTTGATCGACGCGGCGACCTGCCGGGCCATGTCCGGCCCCAGCCAGAAACAGCAGGCTTCCAGAAGCCCGACTCGGGTCTTTAGTCCTTCCGTTTTTATCCGCCGAGCCTCTGCGACAAGAGATGGTGTAGGCCGAATAGGCTGATAATGGAAGGATGCTTTGCCCGTTCCCACGAAACTGGAATCACAGGGCGAGAAGCGGAAATTGTGCTGTGGAAGTGGTCTAGTGTTGCAAATCGGCTGCATATATATGTATATGTATCTCGGCCCTCCCTGTTCTCGAGGCAGAGAGCGAGACAACTATTTGTACGCAGAAGAATATAGGAAAGATTGTCCATGGTATCATACCGGCCGTCCATCCCTCCCAGAAACGAGAGAAAGCCTCCCTAACCCAATCCAGCCCAAGTACAATATACCGCCCACCAGCTGAGCCCGATAGAATACATCCCAGATCCAGCAACACCCACGACCATCACCACCCTCATCATGATCATCACCTCATCACTTCATTAACAGACGCAATAGGGAACAACATAATCAATCTCATCAATCCGTGTCAAAAAAGCTGCCGTTCCTCCTCAGCATCTCCAAGTTCACCAGCTTCATCACCCGTCCATCCCACCGCCTCACCAACCCCTCCCCCCAAAGCCACCACACCATCCCCAGCACCGCCCCGACAACCATCTGCGCGATCCCAATCCCAATGCACACTCCTTTCAGCCCGTAGCTCGAAGCCCACACGGCGCTGGGCAGCGCCAGCACGAACACGCCAGCGAACAGCGCCCTCCAGCAGGCGACGCCGGCGCTCATGTCGGCGGTGTTGCGCAGGGCGACGCCGAGGTTTGAGCTCGTGAAAGCGGTGCTAGCCGCGACGGAGGGGCGGACTGCTGCGTCGAGGGCGTAGGCACCGGCGGCGAGCAGACCGAGCACGAAGCTCACGGCGGGGAGGTTGACGCGGGGTGCGAGGTAGCCGAGCGCGTAGACCGACGTGGTCGCGGCCAGGACGGGGTCCTCGTCCGGGCGCGGGGTCAGGGACGAGGTGATGTGCAGGCCGAATGTGAGGATGCCGATGAAGGTCAGGAGGGAGCCCAGGGCGATGGTCCAGACGTGGGTTTTTGGGGTGAATCTGAGGTTGACGGCGGTGAGGGTGCACTGGGGAAGCGGGAGGTTGAGAAACGGAATCCTTTTGGTCGGTACAAGGGGGCTGTTGGTGGCGGTGCCGGTCGTCTTTTGCAGGAAGCGAGGGAGGAGGGAGGAGGTTGCCACTACCGCGGTGGTGAGCAAGAACGGAGCTGCCAGGAGTGCCCCAACGCTGGATGGCGAGAGGTTAAATGGGAGCGGGCGGAAGAGAAGGGATAGCGAGGCAGCAAGGCCCCAGAGGGCTGCGTGTGGAAGGAGGGAGGCGACGGCGAGCAGGGTCGTCGTCGGCGTGACAAAGGCGCGGGGCGCTTGGAGAAGAGTGCTGAGGTCGTACGGGCCGCTGTAGGAGTACGGCTTCAGCTTGACGATGTAGTTGTAGAAGGTTTCGAGTGAGAAGATGCGGCGTGGGGTGATGGGCAAGGAAGCCTTGTATTTGCTACTAGCGGCGGTTGCGGGGGTCTGGGCGAGGGTGTAAGCCCGGTCAAACACCGTTTCCGGCGCGCCCAGTGCGATGGCAGGCACTGCCACCACGAAGAAGGCGCTGAGGATCGTGAACTGGAGGCTAAAGCCGGCCTGGCTCTGCGACGCTACTCCTCCGATCAGGGGCGCCCCCCATGTCGTCGCTACGGCGACAATCGAGTAAATGGCGATGCGGAGGCCTCGTTCGTGTTCCTGTTTCGGTTAGTAAATGAGGGTGGTGACACGTGAGGATGTTCTGGGCTTACAAAGTAAGTATCCTGGATGGACCCTAGGATGAGGGTGTCAAAGGCGCCCCACCCAAGCCCCTGGAACACTCTCGCTGCCATGCACTGGGCATAGCTGCTCGCAACATTGGTGTTCCATGTCGTACCAATGAATACTAATAGCAACGAGACCAAGTAAAGTGGCCGCTTGCCACATATCCTCGCGGCCACAAGACAGATGAAGCCGGTAAATGCCGAAAGAATAAGAGGAACACCAGTTAAGGCTGCAACAGCCGTGTAAGAAACTTGATAGCTCTCGGCAAGCTGGGCATTAACGGTCATAAATATTGTCTTCATCACACCGGTCATGGCAACCATTAGTAAAAGCGACGCAAAGTTTAACTCTTTCCTCCACGCAGGCCAATTCTGGAGAACGGTCAGCACAGGTTCTAATGGGGCAGGATGTTGGACATACTAAAGGGTCATCAGGGTCATCGCTAGGTTGTGGTACCAGCTCTACACGGCTGTACTTTCCCTGGCCATACTTGATAGGCCTCCTGCTCGAAGCAATCGACGTCCAGGATAACCTCTTCGTCGACCCGGGAAACCTTATTGGCGCAGTTGTCCCTGACCTCTGGGTTGCTGCTGTGCCGGGCCTCGTTGGAGGGTTCATCGCTAGAGGTGCCTGCGGTCTAAGCGGCGGCGGCCGTGTCGGCGCGGGCTTATTCGGGGCTTCTGAAGGCTGTGTTTTCGGCCGAGATGCATCAATTTTAGACGTCGGCCTGGGCGGCAGCGGCCGGTTCGGCGGCTCAGTGGGACTCGGTCCAGGGCCTGTGGTGTCCAGCTTCAACGGCGCCGGTCGCTTGGGCGGCTCTTTTGCTGGAGGCTGCGGCGGAATTGCCATGGTTGGACCTCCTTCCCTTCCTCCTATCTTGCCTTCATTCGCACCCGACCGAGGGAGTCCGACGCCCAACTCTTTCTCGAAATCCATATCTCCCCCGCTGTAATTCATAGTAAAGATCGGAAGACACCTCAACTCGCAGAGGAGGTAGAGTCTGGTGAAGCAATGTCGTCCGTCGTCGCTGTCCAGCAGACGAGACGATGGCTGGCTAGGAGCCGTAGGGAGGGACAAAGACCGTAAAGGGAGTCAATGATAGTAAGAAAGTGGCTACGATTAGCATTAAAGGAGTGGCTGCCCGCAACTGTGCGGAATGAGAGTGATCAGGCGAGCATTGACCTCTGGGTTTTCGAGAGTCATGATGGTGGGATGGTCAGCTGCAGTGCGAGCATGCTTGCATAACGGCAACCAGTACGGAAACGAGACGAGAGAAAATCTCAGGAACGGAGGGAGGGCCACCTGGCGATCAAATGCATGATAGAGGCACCCTTGGCGGTGACGGCGGTGGTCAGCGCTGGGGTTAATCCGGGAGATGCAACTTCTGACAGCGCGTTGCGCATGCTGAGAAGAGCAAACAGCCTCCACTGCGATGCCTCTATCCAGGCATGAGGCAGAACCAGATCCGGACATACCTGGTGCAGGCATCCCTTCCTTCAATGCACCTGGGGTGGGCCAAAGGAAGTGGAGGTTGCACCGGGAACCTGATTCCCGGACCCGCTATTGGCTATTGGGCGGAGCTGCCCACGCGAAATCGGCATCTAGGTGTTAGATCCAAAGGATCCGACCATCGGCCTGGCCTCCCTGTCCCGGTCGGATGGGACGGTGATCAGGCCCGCTATGACCAGGCTGGTGGACTTCCCGCTCGCACTCGTCCCAAGCGAGCGCAGGGGCCAGCAAGAGGCTGAAACCGCAATTGACGCGAGCGGGGTTTGTGCGGTGTCTCGGTACTGTGTGTACTGTTCCTACCCATCGTTGGTTGTCTATCGACGGGGGAAAAAAAAATGTGACAAGGTTTGTTCAACAGAAATACGAAATGCTTCTCTTAAAGAGGTTACCCCACTGACTGCACCTTCCACTGCACCTTCCCTTGCACCTTTGCGTCATTGATGGACTTGCAGGAGCGTTGTCGAGGTTCCGAGGCGGGGACGAGCTAGCCAGGGCGAAGTGGGGCAAGAACGCTAACTGGTTCCCGACCCGTCACCTTCGCTGGGACACGAGCTTCTCCTTACCTTTGCATCGAGCAGTTTCCCGTGCCGTCGGCACAGTTTTAACTGTGGCTTGCCCGGCTGACTGGATTCCCGCAGCGCGTCTTCACCGCTGAAAGATATTTATTGGGGCCAGCTAGTCATCACTGCTTTTCTTCGGCAACAGGGGGGAGGGGAAGTGGGATGGGTTCTGCGCCATGCCGGGTCGAAGATCGCGTTCCAGCAGATAATAATGCTTCTCCGAGATATCCGGGCTTGCGAGTTCAGACGAAAGTGCGAAAAAAGAAAAAAGAGAGGGCAAAGCTGGCAGACTCAGTGTCCCGATGTGTCAAGATCTGTCGCAATTCGCCAGAAGAAGCATAGGCCATACTCATGGAGTCGGCAGGGGCCGATGCCGATGACGTTGGTACGGGGGTGTTGGAAGGGCTTGGCAGGGGTGGGGGGCAACTCGATCACGGAGATTGGTCAGCGAGCCCCGAGCACGGCGCCTCGACCTCCTCCTACACACAACAAACTCCAATACTTATTCAACGTGGTGCAAAATTCTAGGAACTTGACCTCAGAGGAGTCCAGCGAGCAGCGAACTCTCCAGCGGCCCCAGCGCAGCTGGAGAATGAACAAGTCTAAGCTAACTTAGTGTTGGTTGCTAGTCGCTGCCCCGGGTCACACAGGTTGGTGGGCCAAAATAGGAACGGCACGACCATAACCCGTGATTAATGTTTCCGGTTGTTTCTTCTTAGTTACTGGTGTATTATTAGACCTTGGCCCGGTCAATACCTTACCGGGTTTTGAACCAAGTATTATCACACAAGCATAAAGGTGATGAAGCCAGACCGTGCCGGACCCTAGGGACGATCATGCATCACGTATGTCCGGCAAAGGTGACTGCCGCATTTCTCCCAGAAATGTGAAGAAATCCTCGAACCGCTCAATTGGGCATACCCTTTGGATCGACGTCACTACGAACAGAAATCACACAACTCATCCACTGAGGGCTCGCTATATCGGGGTGCTTTCTTATGGTCTGCGACTCTCATCCCTGGATAATCTGCCGTTGCAGATGACATCCATCCTGATTGTCGACACGTTTCGTTCCGGTAACCGCTCTGGAACTGATCGCCGACACGAGATTCCCCACCCAGGCTAGGGAATGCGATGGTTGAACAGCAGCGTTTGCGTGTCTTCAGTCGTGCCCAGCCTACTTGAGCACTCACTGCAAGCATGGCTGACTGGCTCTATCATGTGGAAATACTGGGCCGATAAGAACCTAGGACCTCGCTCCTCGAAGAAACCTGAACACATGAGAGAGAACGGTGATTCAATTTTCCCTCAGAAGTTAAAAACGTATATCTGTTCAGGTGATGCCAAGATCTGACAGTTGACCCATTGCTAGATGGTCCTCCAGAGCTCATATTTGTCCGTTTCGATCGTCGAACGGACGAAACACAGCTTGTTGGGAGTATTTTTGGTAAGCTAGCAGAATGAAATCGCGGCTAAAGAGGCCAGATACCTGGGGCAAAGCCAACATCTAAAACAATACAGCATCGTTTCAGCGGTCGCTCCCTCGTTGGGATCACTAGAGCCTCAGACGGACGGCATGCCATCCCTGGCTCCATTTCGCTCTTTGTTTCTCATGTCACCTCGCAATGCGCCCCCCCCCCCCCCCCCCCAACAACAACAACAACATCAAAACGATGCGATAACAAGAGCTTTCCCTTCGGGAATAGCCTCTCTCTGCATCTCCTCCCTCTCCACCATCACCAACAACGTGCCGGCTCGTATTAGCAGCTCCTCAAACTCAAGCCGGTATGCCACCGGCAGCTCCTCATCGTTAGCCACCAGCACGGGGTGCTCATCCCGGATATCCTTCTCGGTCACCCGGAAACGTAACCCAACGGTACGGGCCGTGTCGGCCCACAGCACCGAGTCCTCGTCCCGCGCCTCCCGTCCCGCCGGTGGGTGCCCACTGGCGGCAGCCTGCCTAGCCAACCAGCCGCGCCACACGCGAATCACCGCGTCGCTGATATTCACGTGGCTGAGGAACAGGCCTGGCTTGGGGCCCGCCCGGACAAGGTTGGTTATGGCGCAGAGCTGGGAGAAGAGCTCGCCGCTGTCGAGGTAGACGTCGGTAAATGGAAGCGAGTTTTCCCCCCCGCTCTCCCCCCCTGCCGTGGCAGTACCCTGGCCATGGCCGCCACTACTGCGCTGGCCCCGCCGCGTGTACCGCCCTCTGGGCCTCGCTCTCTTGTTCTCCTCGTGCTCTACCGGTCTAAAATGCGAGTACACGCTCCCTAGACCGCCCCCTAGCGTCGAATGTTCTAAGAATCTACTCTCATCTTCGGCTTCGTCGTCTAGCCCCTCGATGCTGTCGGTATAGAGGTAGTCGCAAGAGAGGTAGGGCGTATAGAGCTTCTCAGAGGGGTGATAACACTCGAGTATCAGACGGCGGTCGGGCAGCGAGGTGGCACGGTGCAGGCGCTGCTTCAGGATGCGGAGGGTGACTGAGTAAAAGTGGCGGCTCACGGTGGCAAGGGGGAGGAGAGAGCGGGTTGGAAGGTTGGTGAGGATTGAGAGGAGAAGCTGTGGTTGGGAGTCAGAAGAGCTAGGGGACTGAGGGAGACGGGGGCGGAGCGGACGAACTTCGTTTGGTAAGGAGTCGATCGTTTGCTGGCCCATGGTGCAAAAGATTGAGATCTTTATGGTATGTGTATCGGCGATGTAGCGACGCTCGACAGGATGACGGATGCCGCCGGTCTATCTTATGTCACCATGATATCAGTACGGAAACTCGACTATTCCCATATCGGGCGGTGTTGCCATGCGAGTCGGTATAACAAGGGATTGAAGCTGGCGGCCGGCAGTCGTGCTCCGGAAAAGTGACGTTTCTTCTGCGGAGATGATCTAGAACCGATGATGCAACGGAAGTCCTGGGCCAACTCATACGTCCATTACCCCGCCCCACAGCTGTACTGCAGCTACGGGTAATTCAACTGCAAGGAACATGCTATACTGCCATAATCTCGTTGAATCCATTTTATCGTAACCTAGCATCTAGGTTCTGGAAGCAAAAAGGAAGTGATGGACATTCGTACTGACATGCAAGAACCGAACGTACGAGGACAGTCAATGCGCCTCGTTTCCCATCCACTTGTTGACCTGATTCGATTGCCTAGGGATCTAAACACAAAAGATGGTATTTGAAAGGCGCTGTCAAAGTGGTTCATTGCGTTGATAGATTGATGCACCCTGAACCCATGCGCTTTTATGTTTGGTTTGGATGCTGCACTCCCAACCGAGGACTGCGCTACGGTATTCCGTGTGTGTTGAAAACACCGGACAGACATGCTTCAATTTCGGTCTTCCTAAGAGCAGAAAAGGTGGCGCCCCTGGTAGCAGCAAACTGAAAAGTGACGGAGTATTGGTAGTTTGTCTTGAATACATGTACAGTACTTCCCCCGCCCCCCCCCCCCCCCCCCCCCCCCCGGCGATGTGCCCGAACGCATGTACAAAATAAGTAGGCCGCGCATTAGTTGTCTGCAGTAGGTGTTCGCCTTCGCGCATCGGAATCATGATCCTGAATTATCTCTAGGAAAGGTTTTATTTACTGCGCAAGGCGCTATCTAAAGATAAAGAGATTCGCCAGCCTCAGGCCGTTTCCCTTCTGCACATCCAACCACACCCGCTCGTCCCTATTACTTATGTCTGGTGGTATTGGATCCTCTACGTATCTCGATTTAGCCAATTCATCATGTCTTGCTGATACTCAGGTTAACACGTGATGACGAGGGTAGGCACGCTGAGGGAGGCAAAGATAGCAAGAAACTACCGAGCAGATTTTACGGACCAGACGCAGGATCGCCTACCCGTGAGTTTATGTGGAGAAGGAGTGGGGACGAGGTGCTGGAACTTAGAAGTCATTCGATGTTGGCGCAAAGGATACTGGCCTACGTGGCACGGCTATTGCCTCATTTGGAGTTTTTACCGATGCTGTGCTACCTCCACACAGCCGGGATTCCTTGATTTACTGGTACGGTAGGTGCTCTACTGTACTTATAGCCGAACACTAAGGGCCTTGACGGCTTCACCTACAGTGATCCAGTTTTCAGGCTAGGAAAACACAATGCATAGTGTAAAAGCCCGCAGTCTTCTCTATCTATTTTTGTTGTCAACAGTGGCAGATGTTGTTGGCGGCAGTGACGGCTCCCATCTGAATGAATGTCGATCCATTCCAGGGGATGTATCATGGCCCAGCCCTGCGGATTGGGCTGCCCTGAACGCAACCGTCAACGGCAGACTTATTGCGATAACTCCCATTGCGGCCCCTTGCCACAACGTCTTTACCTCTCCTCAGACATCGAGTAATGTTTCAACGTTCGATGAGGCAAAATGCAACGAGTTGCGCCATATCTGGTTTCTCCCAGAAACGCACCTGACATCGTCTTCGTCTCCCATGGCCTACACTTTTACCAACAACAGTTGCAACCCCTGGCTTGACCGTACCGCTCCTTGTACTATCGGTAGTCATGTCGTGTACGCCATCAACGCTACTGATCCTACCCACCTGCAAAGAGGCATCAGCTTTGCCAAGCGGCACAACATCCGGCTGGTGATCCGCAATACCGGCCATGATTATCTCGGCAGATCCACCGGCGCTCATTCCCTTGCTCTTTGGACTAGAAATCTCAGGTCCATGGAGTTGCTTGACTACCGCAGTTCAGTCTACACTGGGCCCGCTATTATGATGGGGGCAGGTGTGCTTGCCATCGAAGCCTACCGCTTCGCAGACTCTCACAACGTGGTAGTAGTTGGTGGCAACTGTCCAAGCGTGGGTATGACTGGCGGCTACGCCCAGGGCGGCGGCATCTCGCTCCTGTCCTCAGTGTACGGCCTAGGCGCGGACCAAGTACTCGAATGGACCGTTATCACAGCCGATGGAGAGCTAGTTACAGCAAACAGCACCCACCATCCCGACCTCTACTGGGCCTTGCGGGGCGGCGGTGGCGGCACCTTTGGCGTCGTGGTGTCTATGACAGTCAAAGTTTTTCCAGACACATATACATCTAGCGCGGCCATTACAGTTCCTGACAACGGAGCCAACATAGACGCCATTTATGCCGCCTTCAAGGCGTTCATAACCACACAGCTGCCGACCCTCGTTGACCGGGGGATTTACATCCCGTGGGTCCTCACCCCAGCCGGGTTTCACCTTGAAGCTCGTATTGCGGCGGGATTGCACAAGGATGAGCTCGACGGCTTGTTGCAGCCTACCCTTTCTATCTTGGAAGACGCCCAACTGGAGTATAACTACTCTTCCTTCGAGACCCCTACATTCTGGGCACGTATGAAGGAGCACCCGGCGCGTCGAATGTGTCGGATTACGTCACTGGTGGTCGACTGATCTCTCGTTCTGCTCTTCAGAGCGACCCTGACGGACTGGTCGCTGCCTTACGCCACATCGGCTCGCAAGCATTTCTCACCGGAGTCAGCTTCAACGTCAACACCACCAGGAGCGGCATGTCACCCGACGAGGTAGCAGCCAACCCCTATTTCCGGGAATCCATATTCAACCTGTTCTTCGGGCTTCCCATTGACTACCAGGATTGGGATATCAATCTGGCCCGGATGGACAAGATAACAAATGATTACCTCAACCAACTGGAGAAAGTGGCGCCTAACGGCGGGGCATACCTCAATGAAGCTGATATCGCGCAGCCCGACTTCCAAAGCGTGTTTTATGGGAGCCACTATCCCAGACTGGAGAGAATAAAGCAGAGGTACGATCCCGATGGGGTTTTCTATGCGAAAACGGCAGTGGGGAGTGAGCGCTGGGAGGAGAGAGAAAATGGAAGGCTATGCAAGGTGAAAGCTCCAGAAAGAAACGTCGGCGATAAAGTCGTAAAATACAGCGAAAGGTGTGACTTACTGTGGGATTATCGCACCCGTAGAGGTTGAGCTGAGGGGCAAATCGTTGTGGTTCGGTATCCCCTTTACGAGAGCTAGGAGGCAAGGCGCGTATCGTTCGCTCTATTTCTTAGCCGGCCCCCCGAGGCGTATAATGGCATCAGGGGCGTAAGTACCTTGGCATCTAATTGTTCTGAAGCAGTGGGTCCGTGCTAAGCCCTGAGCGTACTAAGGGAGTCACAGTGCCTGGTTTTGGCATGACAAAGTCGCGACAAACCCTGAGGCGGTTCGGGCTGCCTTGCCATCGTGCGTCTCAAGGCATACCTGACCATCGGTCTGCCCAAACCCGGTTCCCGAACGGGGAATTCGGTCAAGACCCGGCATGATTGGGGGCCCATTGGCAGTGCTTGCGTCTACAAGACCATCCATGGAGCGGAACTGGTGTGACTTTGATTGAAATAGCAGACGAAGTCACTTGAGTTTATGCAGGGGACTTGGGCACTCCCCGTAGCCTATAGGGTATGGCCCATTCCGATGAGTTGTATAGGAATTCTATCCCGTGCGTATTCTAAAGCCGCTTTCCCGATGAAGCCAGTTGATGAGACGTTGTCGGCTTCACAGCCCCCCCCCCCCCCCCCCCCCCCCCCCCCACCACATCTATTCGTCACCCTGGTTCTACCAGACGCTAAGATCACCGCCGTTCAAATCACCAGACATCCGCTCTCGGCATCAGACACTGCCTCAGGTTTGTACATCATCGCCTGTAGCACCACCTTCTCCTCTTCCCCGGGAACCTGTATGTAAAAGGTTGCAACCTTTTTGAAGCCCAGCCACTTGTACAGATTGTAGCCCATAGGGCTGGCCATGACTGACATGTCCTTCAGAGAATCTCTGCGGACCAGTTCCATAGCCCATCTACACAGCGACGAGGCGTGGCCTCGCCTCTGAAACTCGGGCAACGTGCCCAGAATCTGAAGATGGATCTGTTCGGGACCGAATGGGCCGAACAGTTTCTTGTACGCCCTGATTTGGCCGTGCCAAAATTCGTTGTAATGCTTGTGGTTGGCATCCCGCCGATTCTTGCCACCCCGCTTCTCGACCTCGGTCACGGCTGTCGAGCGTCAGTCAGTGAACACGGTACGAAAGTATGCCGCTCGGGCGACGAGCTAAGACTTGCGATCCTGAGGCTTGTAACCGGCGCCGTATCGTCTCTTATTGAGATACGAGACGTTAAAGACGCCGAACGAGACGACCGAAGTAGTGCTCCCCGGTTCGAGGCTGTCTTCGGCCACCATGACCAGCCAGTCGTCATACGACGGGTCCAAAAAATACTCAAACAGCATTCTCGTGTACTTGTAGTGGTCTGCGGGATACTGGTGGCGGTAAGGGAAGCGGTAATCCCATTGTGGGTCCAGCGGCATCGTCCTGATGACGGCATCGGTGACGGCCTCGATGTCCGAAGGAAGACCCAATCGGGGACTCATTGCGACTGCCGAACAGGGCCTTTCCCTTCCGACTTTTGCTTTCCGGGGAGGGGCTGTGAAGTTGGGCGACGAGGACGGACAATGGGGGCGTACTTGGGGGCCAGGAAAGGCAACAGGCCTTATATTCAACCCATCGGGCTGCGCGAAGGAACCAACTGATCCCTACTCCTTTTCCTCGCATGGGCCCAACAGGCGATGCGATGCGTGGTTCGGGTGCGCGACATCGCTCCTCACGTGGAACAACAAGAATGTCGCCGCGCGGTCTTGCCTCCTCAGCCGGCGGCGTCGCGGAGACATAAATTTGCCAGGCCCACAGCTCCGGGTCCCGCTGGTGCAGCTCGCCGCGATCTGCGTTTAAAGCTGGCTGGGACGAGAGAATTAACTGTGCGGAGCAGGGTGGCAAGGGTTGTGACTTAGTTTCAGCTTGGGTGACGCAGCGCAGCCGGTGCAGCTCTGTGTTCTGCACGAGATGGAACAACGGAACACTCCGAACAAACCTGAAGCACGTCTGACTGCAGGGGGGCTAACCCAAAGATGGAAATGCGGTGATAAAAGAGGCAACGCGGTGCCCAGGCGAAGAAAGCCACAATGATTGGGTAAGCCACAAAGGCCTCCAACGCCCCTTCTGACTGCCGCGAGGGCCCCCACCAGAGCTGGCTCAAATGTCGCATTTGCAAACCGGGATTGCGGCAAACCTCCCGCACATATGACGATGTTTTGACACGAATCTAGTGTTTCCTTGTGTTGGCGCTCCCTGGTCGCTGTGAGGTATGTAGGACATGGACTACCCCGGTAGAGAACCCGGTGCCACACCCGCGCTCTGCGCGAGAGGAGCTGCGGATACCGAAGCACCTTGGGACCCCGCCTTCGACCCATCACTACTCCGGTTCCTCGCGCAGGACTCCGGCCACAGGGCTGCCACCAATCCGAACGCCAGCCGGGTCGTTGGGCCCACGAGCTGTGCATCACAGGCCGCTCATGCCTTGCGTCTTGCAAACTCACGCAGCGACAGAGACGCCGAATGGCCTGTCCGCGTTGCAAACGAGATCGTCGCACCGGCTTCGCCGTCGACCTCATCCAGGATCACCCGGCTATATGCAGCGAACCGGCCATGCCGCTCGGCGGCTCGGAACCAAGGGGTGTGCACACCGGTGCATTATCCGCCCTCAGTGATGCATCCTACCGGACCCATCGAGCACGCTAGCTGGAGCTCCTTCCTGGATTTAGACGCCAACGCCTCGTCACACACACCGCAACCGGTTGGGGACACCGTCAATCTCGGTTCTCTACAGCCCGCACTGGGGTTACCTTGTTACGAGACGGTATTCAACCCATCCATAGCCTTACCAACATCCCCTCTGCAATGGATCGTTGTAGGCAATGCTGGCCAAATCCCGACTACGAGCGTGAATAACGCCCTTCCGCCCCCCCTCCTTGAGCTTGGTACGACGTTTGGCCCTCCCGGCGACGACGGCTGCGCAGGCTTGTCTGGGATCGGTCTCAACGCTCCCTCGATGCCCGGTTTTCTCCCCGCCCTCTCCACCAGTCCACGAGAGAGCCATGACGATGCAGGCAACAAGCACGAGCTGCACGCTTGCACCGTGGCCACAGATGCTGTGGTCCCGAAGGCTTACGATCCCATCCCCCCGCCGCCGACCTCCCAGTCATGCAAGGCTGCCCCCAAACAGTCTCCAACAATTCTGCCAATTGTCCAGTGCAAGCTAGTGGAATGCACGAGAGGGAAGCCGCCCAAAAGACGCCGACTCGTAGAAGTCACTCCCCAAGGAATCGCTTCTCAAACCCTCGAGGAGATCTTAAAGACGGACGAGAACGGACAGGTCAAGGGAGCATTTACGACATTCGGGAAACGGGTGAGGACGAGGGCTGCCCCGAGCCACGAGAAGCGTCTGCAGATTGCCCAGGCGAGGAAGGAAGGGGTCTGTGGCAGATGCAAAAAGTCCAAAAGACAGGTACGAGCGCTGTAATCTCTTGCCTTTCTGGACCATCAACCCCTGACCTCGCTCCCAGTGCGATCTCGCTCAGAAGCAGAGTCCTTACCTGAGCTGTACTCTCTGTGCCTGCAAAAAGCTCTACAAGAATGTCCCTCGAATGCCCTGTTTCAAGGAGACCTTGCAAGACATACTCTTTTATCGGCCCGGTGAGCTTCTGCTGTCTTCTCCACTTGCCTACTCCAACCTACGCCTAAAGTTGGTCTGGCGCCTCGTCATTTCGTGGTTTTCTTGGGCGCAAGACATCCCCCATCAACAGCTTCAGGTTCCAGGCGCTGACGGTGACATCACAAGGCCCCGCGGAAAATGAACCGTTCTACACTAAACGAAGCACCGTATACGACCTGGGCGATTTGTCGGTGCCAAACGCCCCTGTGAAGACGCTGATACTCACACAGAATATTAAGGGCCACCAGCTATCTGTATATGCCGCAGAGTTCCTTCCCATGCCAGGAGATGTCACCTCGTATAAGTGGAGGGACGTTACGGGAGAACCGTGCACCATGCAGATGCCTAACTTCTGCTTAACCAACATCAATGAGGTCGAGAATCACCTCCATCAGTACATCAAGTCCGCCAAATGCTATTACCTCCGGTCCCTCGAGAGTGAAGACAAGCTTGCTTGGATGACGGCGTGTGCTGCCATACCGTACGCACAGAATAGAGTATGCCCCCGCCCATGCTCTTTACTGCGCCTCTGTTGACACTTGCAGGACTCTTTGATTGCCGACGTGCTCGATCTCTGGGCAATATCCAGGATGATAGAGGTTCCGTGGGAGATCTGCGGAACCGACACACTCGGTATCCCTCCAATCAGGCATTTCAACAACCCTCGCCGCGAGAGGATACCAATTCCGCCGATTATGGATACGCAGCTGGATCAGATTGTGATCAAGCGGATCTTGAACCCCTTGCGCGCCAAAGTCGTACGGAAATTTGAGCTATTGATCACCCCTGCGAAGCCTGAGACCTGGTTCGAGGTCTACCTATCGGCCTTCCTCCTGCTCAACCACATCGAGCAGCTCGCGAGACACTCTACCTCCCACGCTCAGATGCATGCGCTGCCGGTGAGTTTCGGGCCATGTGCGCTCCGGATGCCGTGCATCCTAACGTCAAATAGTCAAAGTATTCCAACCTAGACTTCCTGAGAGCCGCCTTTCACACAGCCAAGAGCATCTTGGCTCGCTTCCACTTCATGTGCAATGGGTCTGCGCCGTTTCGGCTGGACTGGAAGTCGCCCAAGACCGCCGCGATGGCGAAATTGGAACCGAGCCAAGTGGAGTTCATGGAACTGACGCAGTCGATGATCAAGACGAGAGGTACCGCCGGACTTGCTCTTCTGCCACTCAATTGCTGGTTACACAACTAATTTTGATATAGAGACCGAGGTCCTCAACCTCCGGGAAACACACCAATATGAAAAGAGCCTGTACTGGTGTGGCCAACTCTTCTTTGAGAATTGGGATGCATCCCCGGTGCATGTTGTGGACGCACCTGCGGAGGCGCCTGTGAAGTCAGAGGCGTAAAACATACTACTACGCGACTAGTGGTGTCTTAAGTCTTGTAACACTATTTCGGAGACAGGCATTCTCCTTAATTTATCGGTGCTTAGGTGGCTGCTTGATCATGGTCTCTCAGCCTGTAGCCTAAATGTCTCATGTGCACCAATACATTCGTTGAACATCATTGATACTCTGTACGGCACCGGGATCATTTTAAGTGGAAGAAAAAAATTAATCATAGTGTTGTAATCGAAGGGTAGGGATGTCAAGATTCAAGAGTCTACACTCAAAGTCTCGGAGCTGAATTAGATTTTTGAATCCGTCCAATAGCCTGGTTAGATGGACGAATCTGGGCACTCACGATTGCCATTGTTGATGGTGGTATTGCATTGTCCATATGATCAACAGACGTTTTGTATTGACACATTCTGAGCCGGTCTATCTCACATTACTACGCCATGTACCAGTATATCCTAAGTTGGTACATCACGTACTACTGCAGCGTGGGCTAGAACATCATGTACTAGGATGTTTTAAGTGCCAGTATGTCGTGTACAGTACCATACAATGACATTTATTGGTTATGGAATAGACTAGGATGCGGTATGTTGTCCCACACTATCCACTAATATACTTCTGTACCATTTACCTGCAGGGTTTGGCCCACTGAGCACGGTCAGCCGGATATACAGTGCAGTCCGACGTGCAGTGCCTCTTGTCGACAAGGCCTAGATTGGGCTGGTAGTTTGGACTAGCCGTGGGCGAGACAAAGATAGCGGAGTTGTCAGCTGAGTGTGCAGTAGACGGATCAACCAACCACGGGCACGGAACGCGGGCTCCCCACACTGCTGAGTGCCGGATGCGACCAAACTGGAAACTGGAGAGCTCTCTGGAGGCTGGCACGCCAGTACACATGACAAAAGGCGTGTTGACCCCCAACGGCGCGTAAAACAAGCCCTGACAGGCGAGAGACACTCTAATTAGATTTCCACACAAGCCAGACTTCTTGCCTTAAACTGCGTATGCCAACATACGCTCGGTGGTCTCCCATTGGAGACGCTGTCGTGAGTCCTCAACACAAGAACCCAGTGCCTCGCAATCATCGCCGTGCTTGACACATGATGGCGACCTCGTCCGGCAGTGGCCACCATCCTTGTCTTCCTTCCTTTCATCCTGCTGCTCTTTTCGTCGTCCTCTTCATTCAACTTGCCGCCTATCAACCGGGGTTGGCATGCTGGATGCGTGGAGTTCTTTCCCCGGCGATCTGAGGCCTCGCCAGCTCCGGGCTCGGGCTTGATGGGTAGATGTATGGGCAAGTATGTGTAAGAGCGGGAGCCTAAATTAGAACCAACGGGCCAGAACTTGTCTGGTTAAGAGCGGGGCGTATATAAAACCCGATCGTTGTACTCCTCAATGGTGACGGTGACAGATGATACCCCCTCTGCTCGTGCGAGAGGCAAGCGGCGCAACACAACAAACTGAAAGGCCAGGATAAGTCAGAACACAGACCGTGTTGGGGCATGTCTGGTTAGATCATCCGCGTGCCGGGTTTACTGGTGTCTCCGGACCGGCAATCCGGGCTCGGACCGAGTCAAAGGGGAAGTTGGACTATAGCCTCGCCCTCCTCGGACTTGCCTTGATGGCCTTGGAAGACAGGAACTCATCTAGGGGGCTAGCTATTTGAAGAGGGCAGGATGTAATATATAAATGTGCATGTCTCGAACGGGGAGCGGTAACCCTTCGCTTCCTTCTTATTTTTACGGAAGTCCCTATTTTCTGCTTACAGAAACAGTCAGAGAGCACGCACGCAGACGGATCAGAGGAAGGGGGCAGACCTCAGGAGCTTAGCTTCTCACCCATGATCATCTAGCCAAGCCTCCTGGCTGAGGAAACTGTTGGCTTTACTGGCACATACACCTTTTTGTGGTTCACAGTGCGTCTGACCCAGCGCAAGGATGTTTTATCATAAGATGGGAAGAGAACTAGCCTCATTTTGGAGGCGAAACGTGATATTCACCTGAGGAAGAGCTGGGTTCTGATTATAGTAGAAATTTCAAGAAGCGTCAGGGGGTCATTACTTTACCTTCATGATGGGAGATTTGTCGTATAGAGAGGGCGGCTTCGTCGAAGGTATTTGATCTACCTAATGTAATCGTGAGAAGCAATAACTTACCGTCTTTGGCTCCCTGCAAAATTTGGGAACAAAGGCAGTGGTGTCAGTCCGGGCTGTTTCAGCAAAGGGGAAGAGTGGCGGGAGAGGCCGCAGAAACCCTGGAGTGCCTTCCTTGATGACAGCATCTCAGCAATGGTGTTAGGTGCACAACACTGCTGGTGAGATGGACGGCTTGGGGAAATAAGTTCCACCCATTCCACCTGCACCGGACCTGTCGGTCCCTACCCAACGGCAAGTACATATATGAGTGCACGAGCACCTTTAGTCTCAAAGACCAACCTCGCCGCAGAGAGGCACAAGTGCTTGTATCATCAGCAGTCAGCCAAGTCTACTTACATGCTACTGTGACCACTGGTGATGAAAACTCTCAACGACAGGGTTGTGTAAAGTGAGTAGGACATGGAGTTTCACTGTTGCCATGACAGGCGCACTACTACGCTCCATTGCGCCAAGCAACTTGCCAAATAAGGAGATGTAAGTGCAAAGGCTTTTATGATGACAAGAGAAGAAGAGCAAAGCCCTCCGACCCAGGTCACGAGCTACTAACTACCTAACAAGAAAAAGGAAATGCCGCTCAGAGCAGCGGCTGGAGGTAGGTCACATGACGTGCACGTGTAAGATCCTGTGATGCCACGTCCCACCAGGTAAACCGTGGCGAGTTACATTGCGTAGGCCTCTCCTTCTTCATCCTGAACAAACATGGACATGTAATCGATCTCGGCGTACTGTCCACCTATGGTACCGTTGACGGCAGAACCATTGGCAGAACCATTGGCAGAGTTCACATCCCCTCCTTCGGGAGCCTTCGCCTGCTTGCCGCGCACCATGTACTTCTTGAGGAAGGCTTCGCCTAACTTGTGGTACGTTCGGAGGTGCTGCAGGAGATGGTCGCGCCGAGAAAAGCTTCGTCCTCCGTCGCAAAGCTCGCAGGCATGACGTCCATAAGGGGCATTATTGTTGGTGGTCGCAGGGCAGGCGGCGGAGCGGAGATGTCGCGTCAGTGAATCAGCGCGACTGAAGTTCTTGGCGCACTTCAAGCATTGGAGGACGGCTCCCACTAGGCGCACAGGTCCGACACTAAAATTACATAACAATTAGCGTAGAAAAAAAAAAAAAGAGTTACCGAGCAGGCTCAGGGCCTGTTGGTTGGGTAAAGCCAATGGAGGAAATTTCCGCTACACCCATAAACGGGTCAGCCCCATTCCGAGCCAATTGAAACGCTGTGTCACATCCGGGCGCTCCATTGTTGTCACCAACCCAAGAGCCGTTGTCGGGGTCAGTGAGGTACTCTCTTAACAGAAAGTTGGTGGAGTCGTTGGTGGGGGGCAGGCCAGCCATGGTGGGGGGGCAAGTTCGAAGAAGAGAGACTGAGAGCACCGGTGCAAACTTTGCAGGTGATTGATGACGGGTAAGTTGGGGCTTCTGCGTGCTTTTAGTTTCGTGGCTCTGCAGCCGTTGAGCAGCAAAGGCGTCCTTTGTGTAGCAGATAGTGTGGTCCTTGTCTTTCGGCCTGCACAGGGTGGACGAGGCTTGCATAGGGTGTGGGGTGGATGAGTTACGGGTCCAATCGGACCCTTGGGTGCCTAAATCATTTCTCCCCTGTTTGAGGAGCACTGTCCTTCCGTGATACCCTCCAAGTCAGCAGCCCTTTTGCTAACGTGTGCTACCATTGACATGACAGCATCGTGGAGGCCCACACCCAAAGGACTGGGCAGGTATGTCCGTGCCGCGACAAACCACTCATTCCTCGTTGTTTATTCTTAGGCAATGGCCGAAAAGCTGAGGATAGTCGGCTTGGGGCATAATCTCACCGCCGCTTCTTTCCATGTTAGCTGCAATATGCTAGTTCTACTCATATCACACTAGCGTGACAACTAGCTCTGGATCGAGTTGCTATGCAAGTCAGCCGGCGCTGGGTTGAAAATGTTTATATGACGGTATGAGATGTCGATGGAACTGAAACACCCCTTTAGGGCACCTAATCGGGTTGGGGTTGGGGTTGGAGTGTAATTGTCTAAATAACCTGAACATTTAATGCTGTCCCGCCCGTTTACTTCGTAATAAGCGACGCTCCATCCCGATAGAAGAGAGGTCTGAGTCTGATGCATCGGCCTTATAATCGTGAGAAGCAGATTGGCTAGAGGGAAGCTCGGGGTGTATAAATCGGTTCAGCCATCCCGCTTCATCTCTCATTTCTGGAACCGGATAGGGGCATCAGACCGCAACAGATCATGCAGCAGTCCTCAATCCTACAACCATACGTCCAACCACTTCAAAACCCCGTACCCTGCCCACAAAATGCTCGCAATAGTAACCCTGGAAATAGCCCTCTTCGCCCTAGCCTTCCATGGTTCTCGAGCCGTGCCATCCAGCACTAAGCCTTTCCCCGGCAGTTCGACTCCTTCCCAACAACCCCCTCTCCCTCTTCGAATACCACAACAACACTGTCTTACTCCTCTCCGCCGTCGGCGGGAACAAGCAGGGCACCCCGTAACGCTTCTTCGCCGTGTCCGCGCTGAGCATCACCCTCGGCAAGGACCCGGAGCATTGGAACAAGTGGGCGACGTGCACTAGTTACCTACCTTAGGATGCCGAGCGCCTTTTACTTCCCGGCGGGGCGCAATGGGTCGGGCGAGGAAGCCGACTACTGGAACAGCGTGCTGCGCGCGGGGCTGGCCACGTTCAACCACGACGCTGGGCAGCTCAACTTTGCCTTCTTCGGTGCACTGAACCTGGCTGTCGACTTCCCCGGCCAGACGGTCATGTCGGCAACGTTTGAGGGCATCGGCCTGGCGCAGGGTCACACGGAAAATTGGGGGCATAACTGGTGGCTTAGGGGCAAGAGTTGCGCGTATATCGGCGGCGTGAGATCCAGTGTGATGGGATGGATGGGGATGGGGAAGCCGGTACAGTGAACTTTTTGGAGAGGTGGCGTGGGTGATGGCAATAATATGGTGGAGATCACTAACATCGTGTGAGAGTTCGTCGTGGAGGGAGGCGTGGTGGACGGTTGCCAGTAAAGGTTTGTTAGTATGGTGGATGAGGCAGCATAATATGTCCGCAAGCCAATATCACTCGGGCTTATTAGAACTGAAGCCAACAACATCCACCATAGTCATGCTAGGACCCTACTGCCACAGAACCTCTGCCATGTTCTGCTGCGGGCACCTCAGCTGGGCGGTCTAGGTCGGGTTGCTCACATACCTACTAATTAGCATATCGTAGGCGCGGCGAGAACAAGCATATCAGCTGCGCACAGAAAACTCCAAGCGGCTAATTAGCGTCGGAGAACGGATGGTCTATGTGAATGGCAAACTGCGTCAGATTGGCCAGTCAGCAAAGGGGTGCGCTTGAACGGGCTAAAATGGCCCAACACCTTCTCCGGCTCCGCGTCCCCGAACTGTGGCTCTGTGTTGCTGGGTACTTGCGCCAACTAAAAGATAGAGTAGAGTTCATCGTTTTCATTCACGTCTCTTCCGGCAGCCGCAGAGTATAGACGGAGAACCCGTTCAGTGCGCCCGCGTCGTTGCGCCCGAGATACTCCAACAGCCTGAAGCGTAGAGAAGGGAAGTGCTCTGCAGACTCGGTACCAGGAGAGCCACCCTGCTTTGGCATTCGGGTCAGTGCTACGTGAACTACCCAAATTCTAGGTGTGCCAGCGCGTCGGATAATTCTCAGCAACCTGTCTGCTCATATCGGAAATACTGCCTTCAGAAAGTCGAATGTAAATAGTGCATTTGTGATACCGTACCTACTAGGTAAACTCATTGATACTAACCAAAAATCTTTGTCAAGACTGGCAGTCTAGCCTTGTCTTGTCTCTCAATCACTGATCACCTAGATGCAACTGTAACTCGGAAACGTAAAAACTAAGAAAGCTAAAGCATAAAATCATAGCAGGGGATTCCCACATGAAGAAAAAAGGAAAGGTAATGAGAAAGTTTCGCAACCTAAGGCAACCCTCCTCTCTCGGTAAAATAGCAGCAAGCTCAGGCGCAGCTCGCCCGGCGATGATTGACCCTCAACTCGGGCGGGCTCCGGTCGATGTCCCAGACCCGGAGTTGGCGCCTCCACTCGTTGTCGCCGTAGCACTCCCAACTGATGCGCTCGAGCTGCCGGGGCGTCTTCCACATGCGCTCCTCGTTGCGCAGCCACAGGCGCAGCATGTGGCGCTTCATGCCCCTTGCCTCGTCGTCGGCGAAGCCGCTCCGGGCATGCAGCATGGCGAAGTTGTTAAACAGGAGCATGTCGCCCCTCTGCAGGCGGATCTCGAGCGCGTGCTCTTTGGCCAAGAAGTACACAGCGTCGAGCGCCTCAGCCTGCAGCTCCGTCATGGCCGGCACCTTGGGGTGGTGCGGGGAGAAGTGCGACCCCGTGAGCGGCCGCCGCGAGAACTGGAAGGCCGGGCCGTGCGATTCGAAGTTGTAGAGGAGAGGGCGGGTGTGGTATTGGCCTTCCCAGAACCTGCGGCAGGGGATGAATGGTTAGTAGAGTAATATGGGATGAGGGCTTTTTCTTTCTTTCTTGTGGGGGTTGCTTACTCGTCAAAGACCCAGTCGTCTTTGGCTAGCACCTCGATGATGTCGGGGCGCGTCTTGGCGAGCTCGTTGTAAATCTTGGCTGACGAGGCGAGGAAGGACTCGCCTCCGTAAGCGGCGACGTTGAGGGCATACAGCGCGAGCACGTCGCAGAGGTCCGTATGGAAAGGCTAAGGGGAGGAGAGGTTAGGTGCGAGGTATGTTGTTGCGAGGGATGGGGTGGCTGACCTGCGCTCGAGCAACGTAGGGGGAGTTGGGCATGCTGCCGTGCTTCTTGATGTCCTCGAGGACGGCTTGGATGTGGACTAGTGGCAGTGTCAGTAGGTGCCGCTAACCAATCACGAAAGGTCTGAACAGTAAACGCACGAATCATCCGCCCATCAAAGTCCTGCATTCCCCGTTTCTCGGCGATGTAGCTGGTGACGCCGAGATAGAGCAGGATGTTGTCATACATGGTGTATTTGTCCGGCTGCAGGCCTCTCAAGACAACGAAACCCCGACCATCGTGGATGATCTCCGAGACTCTGCCAAGCCGGCTGGCCATATTTGGGAGCGGGAAGGTTTCTGGGCAGACATCGTCCGGACCGAGTTCGCCGGGCAGCCCTAGTCGAGGGTTAGCTACCGATCATGTGTGGGAGAATGTAGCTGGAGCGACGGAACTCTTAAAGTGTTCCAGGCCTGCCTCAATCTCCATAACATCCTCGTCACTGAGTATCAGTACGTAATCGCCCTCCGAATTGAAGTCAGACCCGTCCCACGCTCGAGCTGCGTTGACTTGGGCCGGCCAGCCAGCCGGGACCGTGGTGGGACGGTTGGGGTAGAGGTCCTTGAGTTTCTCGACCCGGTCGATAAAGACCTTGTACGAGGGAATCCATGAGATATCGGGTCTGACAACCTCATCGGATGGGTCCTTGGCCGTAGGCAGGACGTCTTGGGTATTGGAGAGGAGCGGGCAGGCCATGGGTTCTTGCGTCGAAGGTAGGGGAGGGTCAGTGGTGGTTGACACAGGGTTAGGGTTAAAAGTGTATTTTCCGTCTAAGTGTTGCTCGACGGGGGGTGGATGAAATCGAATGCTAAGAGTTTGTGCAAGCTCCCAGAAACAGTCTTGTGCAATGATCTAGATGAATATGGACACCAGATTTTCTCCAGAACACTCATTCATTAAATACCCATCATCCGCAGAGCCTCAACTTGGCCCCGAGGAAGAGCCCTCTTGCTTCGGCACCGTCATTTGCCGCAGAGCCTCAATCTCGGACCGGGGCACGACTCCTGCCGGAAGTGGATTTCAGGAGGGGGCCTGAAGACTCGCAGATAAGAGGTGCAGGCTTTGATTGGGAGTAACTCTGGTCATCTGTCCCATTTGCAGCTGGTCTCGGCCAATCCCCATCGCTTAGTGGGCAAGCTGCTGCTAGCACCATTGGCCCGTCTTGCTTTGGATGAGCTCAGTTGGCTCGGTGGCTCCCGCCATGCATAGTAGTAATGGAGCGACATGCCGTAAGACTGAGGCTCTGCCGTGATTGTACAACCGGAATAAGGACGTGTCGGGACGGAACACGGCACCCCGTCGTGGGGGAGCACCCAATCGTCTAGAGACCTATTACCAAATCAACGGTAAGGCTCTGGCGACGCGCTGCTTAGCGGCTCCGAGCCATCAGCATGTCTCTGACCATAGGCTGGCGTAGACTCATTGATGTAAGCCATACAGGGTGGCTGATGCACTTCTGTCTGAATTCTAACTCTTAACGCGGCGGAGAGATCCCGATGAGGCTCAACGCAACGCTCTGAAATCGGGGTCACCTGGGCTCTAACCCCGGAGCCTTGCTTCTTTCGAGCTGACATGCGGGTGGCACTGCAGAGGGCCATCAGGATTGAATTCATGGTTGCTCCACCGGACGTGCTACATACCCCGCATGAGATAGAGCCTGGCTGTATTGATTTTACCGCTTCACACTGAAGGAGAGAGAAGGTGGGGTGGGAGCCGCACCCTCCCGCAGAGCCGCAGTACCGGGCGGATTGACGTGGGTGATCTCCGTCGAGTGGCCAGTGCTACGCAGTAGCCGTGTTCGGCGTGTGATCGACAGGTCGATTAGGAGCGAACAGCAGCAAGCCTCGGTGGTCCGAGTTGTGGAATTTGCTTTATGACAGCTAGTTATGCCGTAGCCAGACGAGCAGTAGTCGGGTGGCTTGACCTGTCGAAGCTGGGCCAACCCCATTTCCCACACGGGCGGCCATTGTCGTGTCATCTTGTGTCGGCCCCACAACCGGGCCGCACACCCAGGCTCACCGATAGAATGAATGTCGCAAGCTTTAGGATTGGTTAGGTTGTCCGGACGGATGAAGGTGCCCTCTTACTTACACGCCACACTGCGCTTTCATCCAACCACCGGGACGCTTCATGCCACACTACTGCCAGCACTCCTCATGTCGTGTGGGTTATTGGCTACTAGTGAGACCGTGTGGGATCAAAGCCCGGAGAAAAAGAATCTGGAATGGGACGTGAGCTGCGCCATGTTATGCGAGGTTAGAATCACGGGGCGGGGAAAGGAAGAGGGGGTGTTGTGATCTGTTTAGACATTCTTCCCGTTTGAGTAGGGCCTGTCTGGGCGGTGTTTCAGGGGAATTGCGAGCCTGGGGACGGCGTTGCTTGGGGCGACTGGAAACTGAAAGCAAGTACTAGCCCATCTCGAGACCAATGCGGGAAGGCTTGTTACATAAGACACCGGGTATTGCCCGTAGCCGGCCTTTCCACGATTAGCTAGGTGACCCGGAACATAACATAGCCCGCTGAACCTGGAAGCTCACCATCACACTATTAGTTCGTGGCCCAGTACTGGCTACGATACAGGGCAACTGCAGATACCAGGATCGACATGCCGCTCTTCCGGCTATCCTGTTGCACAAATGGTCCAGAACAGAGCCAGAAGATAACATGAATAATGTAAATTGAAAGGCTGACTAATTGGACATGTGGTTTTAAGGGGGAGGTCCGGTAGCTGCCAGAAGACATCCTCCAGTCCAGGAGCATCGCTGCGGCGCCATTGGAGCGGTAGGGTGGGCGGCTTTTCCTGGGCTGTCAATGATTTGGCAGAATATGGCGCCTGGTCCCGATGATAACGTATGCGAGGCAAGGGGGGGTCTTGGCCATAATGTTGTCATACCTTGACCGTATGGCCCAGCGTTGGCGATAGCGTCTGGGCTGGCAACATACGGTAGACAATGATGCCCGAGCTGGGAGCCAAGGTGGCTGTAATTAGTAGGTCGAAGTGGTACCTGGCCGGGCGTCGTGGTGTCGCCGGCGTTCCTGGATTTCCAGCGCTGGACTATACAATCCAGGCAATGACAGAACCCCCCCCCCCCCCCCCTTTTTTTTTTTTTTTGTCCTGTTAAGAAAAGACAACAACGGGGTGCGTACACACTGCAGAAGAGAACCGGCAATGTCACTCACGTCCTGCTCCGTAATCATCGTTGAGCCAAAACCGCAGGTCGCCATTACCAGCCAGTTGCTGATTATCATGTATGTTGAACTAAAACCTAAGCATACTCAGTCGTTTCGTATTGAAGCTTCAAGTTCTTCTCGACGATACCTACAGTAATTAACCCAGCCTCCTTCAGTCACTTCCGATAGACAACCTCGATCGCTACATCATGGAAGCTTCGGATCTCCCTTGGCGGCTTCCGCCTGCACAAAAGCCGACACCATGGCCGCAGCCACCGACGCTGTCGAGATCGCATTCGTCACTGTTTTCATCTTGTTACCGCAGTCGCCCGCCACAAAGACGCCCTTCACGTCGGTCGCTCCCATCGGCGATACCGTCTGAATATCTCCGTCAGCAGTCATCTGCAAGCCGAGCTGGGCAGCGAACGGCCCATTCACGACCATTTTTGGTTTGTGGACCAGGAAGCCTTCCGTCTTGCTCGCTTCCGCACTGGCGTCGCCGTCGTCTGCGAAGTGGATGACGACATCGGACCCTCCGGTGGGAGCCTTAGTTAGCTTCTTGATGCGCCGCATGTCCACCATGACCGAGGACTTCTCGAGTGATGCCAGTCCGGCTTCCACCGCGGTCGCGAGAGCCTCGTTAGGGCCGTTGGTATAAATGGTTACTTTACCGCCCGGTGCCACCAGGGCGCGTGCCTGTCTGGCGAGGTGCAGCGCCGGTCCGGCCGCGGCAACATCGTCGATGGCGAGAATGCCGGCTGAGGACACGCCGCGCTCTTCGAAGCCGTGGCAGAAGAGGCAGTGGAAACTGTCGGCTACTGTTAGATAGAGAAGTGTGGCTCCCACCCAGGAGGGCTGGAGAGCTCGCGGGATTGAAGGTCAAGTAGCATTGCACTTACATGGCCCTCACCCAACATTCATCATAGCCCTCGATGTCGGGCATGACATCCCTAACGCCAGTAGCCAAGATGACGGCTCGACTTTTCCAGACCTTGCCGTCGGCCGTCTTGGCTTCGAAGACGCCGGCCGGTTCAAGCCGGGCGATGTCGGACACGGCGACGTCGTGGAAGGAGACGGTATCATACCGCGCGAGGATCTCCTCGCGTGCGGCAGCACGGAACTCGGCCGGCGATCGGTGGTCCCATGTAGGCACGACGTGCATATGCGTGGCCCGCTCGTTGCGGTACGTGCCAGAGTCGAAGACGGCAACCGTGTGCAGAGCCCGGGCGAGGGTGAGTGCGGCGCTCAGCCCGGCTGGCCCTCCACCAACGACCAGCACGTCGTGCATTCCCGCTTCCGACATAGTGAGGTGCGTGGTATCAACTCGGCCACCGGCGTCCACTTGGGGCACGTGGTAGAGGATTCTGTCTGACGGACTCGAGTCTTCCGAGGTATGAGCCTCGGTACTGTCACGTTTTGGCATCCCGGGACGCTGAGAAAATGCGGACTAATTAAATATAACAAGAGGCAACGCCGCTGTAGTCTGTTATTGGATGCGGCCTCGCTTAGCGGCGTCGGGCGCCGGCAAGCTGCACTCGGTCAGCTTGCAACCCTTCTGGCCTCGCCAGAAACTGGGAGGGTGCAGGCAACCAGGGGCAGCAGTAGGATGTGCTACCCTATGTTCTCTCCCACTGTGAAAATTTAATATCCGGTTCTACGTGGATCGCTTGTAGTAGGCGCCTAAGTACGGTAGGTAAGGTGTAAATCATCTACTTACACCACCCGTTCGGGACCCGACCACCATGCATCCACAGAGAGGGCGGGTGTGGCGGCACAGGTAATTACTGTGTGATCGAGGCATTATTATCTGATGGTTAGCCTTTCTCTGATAACTGCCGGGAGCGTACATCTAACTGCTTTAGACTTCAAATCTAAGTCTGTTATTTTTCCGTACTTCCTATCTTGGTAGCCTTGGTCACTTAGACACCGACGTTCATCGTGCCGCCCGCCGAAGCACAATTCTACTAATTCGATGGACCAAACGCCCGCCGAACCGCAGGAGCGGGAGTATTTCCTCCCCGAGCCCGAGAAGGAAATCCAGCGATTAACAGACCACGATACCGTCATCGCTCATGCCATGGGCAACCGGCGCGTATTAGCGCCGTTGGACATGCAGATGACGGGCTTGAAAATTCTCGACTCGGGCACGGCCGACGGTTCGTTGTTCAGCTCCTTCTCTACCGCCAGGCAACTGACCTACCTTCTTTCCCAGGTCTCTTCCTCCGCTGCCTCGAGTCCCAGCTGAACCCCCCTTTTTCGCTCTCCGGCTTCGATATCATGCCCTCCTTTTTCCCTTCGCCGAGCTCGACACCTTCCCACACTACCTATGCGGTGCACGACATAGCCGACCCGTGGCCGCCCTCGATGCACGGCCAGTATGACCTCGTGCACCAGCGTCTGTCCCTCGCCGGCGGACGCACAACCGCGCCACGTACCGCCATCCGCCAGCTCGCCTCATGCGTGCGGTCGGGAGGATGGATCCAGCTCGGCGAGATGGACGCCCGAGCGCCGGTTTCTGGCGGACAGGCAATGCACGACTCATGGGCTGTCATGCGCGCCGTATTCGTTGCCGCCGGGCCAGGAGCCGACGCGGCCGGCAGCGGTGCTCGTGCGGCGGACGCTGGCCGCGAGACAGGAGAGGTTTGGGACTTCGCGCACCACATGGCTGAGTGGCTGAGGGAAGACGACCTCGGCTTCGAGGATGTGACGGAGGAGCAGGTCGACGTGCGTGTGGGCCCGAGCTGTGAAGACAGAGAGATCGGAGAGCTTGGCGTGAGGGTGCTGTTGCAGTCTTCAGAAGCGGTGCTCAAAGCTTCGAAGTGTGAGTCCTTTCCCTGGCCGCCTGGGTTGATGAACGCCCAGCAGAGGAGGAGGACGCCTTGTGGGATACGGGGCGCTGGCTGACTGGCTGACTGACATGACTGCACTAGTGCTCAATGCGGACGTGGCACCAGCAGTCACAGATAGGCTGCTGGAGCGTCTTGAAACTGAACTTAGGGAACAAGGAGCCGTATACCGGTTGATATTTGTGCACGGGCGGAAACGATCGTCTTGAGCCCAGGACTGAAATGGAGTCAGATATGTCGAATTTAAGTCAACTACAATGTGAGTTAACCCCCTTGGATCAAGTAGACTGCCGGGCACCCCAGTCAGGCAATCGCGACATTACCTTACGCTTCGCCTCTGAGTTAAGGTACAATAGTTTCGAATCAAATACAACTTGCCTGGATTGACGGAGACTCCTTCCGGCAATGAGGCGGCAGCTTGCAGGAGCACGCGACTTCCAGGGTTGGCGCATTGGATTTGTCTACGTTCTCGTATGCGGTCAGAACCAATGCCTTGTTCTTGTAATGGGGGTTGGTAATAGCCGAGCAATGAGATGGCAGCTCACAGTTCGGTCAGTTCAAATTCTACACACAAAACACGTGTTGCATCAAGGTTGACTTCGTCCGTGGTCCAGCGCTCTCTCGTATTCAAAGAAAACTGTCCCCGTGCTTCTGCAGCATGTCCGTCAACATGGCCAGCCGTCTTTCGACACTGTCCAACATGGAGCTCATGGGGCCTCCGGTGACACTGGGCCGCTTTCTTGTCCTACAGTCATCCCTGCTATCCCTGCAGCTTACATTGGCGCTGCCCTCTCCGGGGCTCCTCTGTCCGCCGCCAGTGCTGTCACTCTCTTCCTCATCGACGGCCGGCATCGAGAACATACTCGAAGCCCGAAGCTGCCTTACTATTCCTAACCCCCGCTTCGTCTGCCGCTGCACTATCGCCACCTGCATTGTCCTCCGGTCATCTTCTTCAACCATTTGAAACCCGCCGCTGCCACCGCCGATGCCCATGCCCACGCCGACAAACCCGAGGGGCAGCGTAGGCGAAGACGGCAACGTGGGTATGACGATGCCGGAACCGCTTCTCCTGACGTTATTCCCCGTGCCGCCGAAGCCGTGTGCGTGGTGGGCACCGTCCGGGCTAGTCGAGACACCCGCGCTCCCCGCCCCACTCGGTCTCTTCCCACCACTGCTTGGGTTGTCCTCCAGCAGTGTCGGGCTCCCGGCGTCGTCGCTCCCCACGCTGTTGGCGTACTCCCTACCACCCAAGGCGAGCGTGGAG
This sequence comes from Madurella mycetomatis, assembly GCA_022530565.1. NCBI lineage: Eukaryota > Fungi > Ascomycota > Sordariomycetes > Sordariales > Madurella > Madurella mycetomatis. Next base: position 2,465,875 of record JAJTVB010000003.1, on the reverse strand, counting down.
GATGCAGCGAGAAGTTGGACGACCTGGTCGGCCACGACGCACGCCATGATGGCAGCTCGCGTCGTAGACGACCGTTGCCGTGCCCCATTCGTGGGTTGCCCACTGTGGCTGCCCAGCCGGTAGTGGTCCGCCAGGGCCTGCAGCTCCCACAGCCCCGACTTGACCAGGCTCAGCGAGGTGTACAGGTCCCGCTGGCTGCTAGGGCGCGATACGTACGGCTCCAGCTGGTACGCCACATGCATGAGAGGCTGGATGGAATGAGGCTGGACTGCGTGGGGCCCAGACTGGGCTAGATGTGTGGGCCGGCCTTGGGTTTCTCTGCCCCTGGGCGGGACACGGTGCTCCGATATTGAAGGGGTCCGAGAGCCAAGATTATCACGGTTCCCGGTTCCGTCTTCGTCATCATCGGTCCTGGAGGCTATGGGGCTGAGTGTGCCCGCGGATGTCGCAGCGTTCGGGCCGCGACGTGCGCTCCCAGGAATGCTCTCGCCGCTGCCCAGCTCGACTGGGGTGCCGAGGCCGACGGGCGTAGGCAGCATCCCTGCTCCGCGCCTGACGTCCGAATTTCCCTGTGTTTGCTGCCGTACCGAAGCCGGGCTTGAAACGCCCGCGGCGAGCCCATTCCTCCCGGTCCCCGCGCTCCCGATGTCGAGCGGATCTGCGATGGCTGTCGCTGCGGGGGTGACGGGGCTGTCACCCTTGCTTCCGCGGGCCACGGCTGCGGTAGTAGCTGTTGTCGGGCCACCGGGGTGGGAACCCGCATCGGGAAACATGCTCAGCATGTCCGGGAAGTCGCACATGGATATTGGCATGTTGAAGTCGGCTGCGTCGGCCGTCAGCAAGGACGGGTGGTCCTGCCGCTGGGGGGGAGAATTAGGCGACACGGGCGCCGCTGGCTCCAAGTCGGCCATGAAGGGCGATGAAAGAAGGACGGTAGGCCACGAGAAGTCATTCTGCGGCGTCGGGTTTTGTTCTTCGCCGGTCACGGCCGCACCTCGCCGTCCCTGCCCGAGGCCATGTCGAATTCCGTCCCGCTCTAGTTGTGACGACGTGCTCCGGGCTATGCTTGACCGGCGGTAGGACGGCCGAGATTCGGAATACGTCTGGTACTGCTGTCGTTGCTGCTGCTCCTCCCGCCGCTTGTTCCGGCCCCTGACGCCGGGCACGCGTCCGACGCGGGACTCGGAGTAGTGGCATTGCAAGTTCAGTGAGGCGCACCGAGCGCAGCCGGTCAACTCGGCCGAGCATTTTAGCTTGTCACGATTTGTCAGCCATCATTGGTCGCCGTCATCGGCTCCGCGGAACTGCCGGAAGGGGGCTCACCTTGGAGGCATTGCAGGCGTCGCAGGCGCTCCTGAGGCGCACTGGTCTCGATCCTACAGGCATAAACGGAGTGGGTTAAGGGACAGGATTCCCTGGGAAGTTGATGGATAACCAAAAAGAAAAGTTTGCGGGGGGAAGGGGGAATGAATGAGTGGAGGAAGGGAAGGAGATACCCGGATCCCACTCCTAATCAGGGTCCGTGGAGTGCAAGGTAAGCACACATACGCTCTACATTGTATCGCCAATTGCCACTGTGATATTAAATTAATGTGTCACCCGATGCCAGTTGCCTGGGACGAGAAGTAGCCCGAGATGGGACGCAGTTTAAGTCGGGAACAGGTCGCGGGGAACCTTCTTGGGGTCGATGGGTTGCAATGCCCGAAACGATGGTGGTAACCATGGATGCCAAAATAGGCTGGTCTTTGCTGGTTTATCCGAGGCGCGGGCCGCCGCATCAAGGCCAGGCCGTTCTTAGCGTCGGTACATGGCCGCGCAGGCACAAATCGAGACGGCACCAGTTGGGGAAGGATGCGCATCGGGAGTATCCAGGCTAGACTACAGCTGCCAGGATCGAGAAGTGGCGTTTAAAACAGTCGGTTATACCAGCAGACGGCTGCCCGTCTGAGGCTCTGCAGGAAGAATTGCACAGTAAATTAGCAGCCCGCGAGCCAAGATAGGATAATCCTCTACTGGGAGTATTTCAAGCCAGGGCTGCCCTACAACTGCGGTGCCATGCACTGCCTGCACCTCAGTAGGAGTGGGGGGCAGCGGCCATCAGCATGCCTCACCTTCGTCGTCATCACCACGAGCTTGAATGCAAAACCGGTCGTTACACGGCAGCCTGGTTGGATTCCGGTCGCGTCAGATGGCTATGTAGGGCTGCGGCGTCAACCCCGAATACAAGCCGAGAATCGGCGGCTTCTCTGTACCTTACTGGGCAATGACCCGACTTTGGCTGGTCTGTGTGTGGAGGCTAAGGTACACAGTTGGGCTGAACATCGGCACAGCACGATCCCGCTCTGAACGATTCCCGCCTTGGCACTCATCATCTCTCTGGTTGGTCGCCCGAACGAAAACGTTACCCCGCTATAGAGTGCCTTGCCCTTGATTGCTCCCGGCCTAGCAGGCCTAGGCGGGTGGGGTCCAAGGAACTGCGCCCCGGGACCCTCATTGCCGACGGGACTTTTGCGCTACTACCGTCCGTTGCGACGGAAGTCCGTAGCTGGTAGATGATGGCACGTGAACATGGCCCGCAGCAGTTCGCCCTTTCCAGTTAGAGTCGGCCGACCGTGATGGTTTATCGGCTGTCACTCTACACAGTAGTCACTAGTCCGGCATCCACTAGTATAAGGTTCTAGGCTCTGAGTTAAAATGCCCCGAGCCCTCTGGGTCCACTTTCTGCTGATATCAGCTTACGATTAGGTTGAGGAACTTTTATTCCGCCCCCCCTTTGGCCCCTCCTTTGTTAAAATGGCGCTACTAACTCACGGCATTGAGATAGCTAATTACTGTACAATACTTTCACGGTTTTTTTTCGCTCCCACACATCAGGAAGAATACTTCATGTGCTGCATAGAAGGATTGTGATGCCAAGCACATGGCGGAGCGTGCGGGAGCATCCTAGGCTGTTCAATTCTTGGCGATAGTAACGACTTGATATATGTACATACACGTAATACAGAGGAGCTGCAGAAGCAGGCCCGTGATTTTGTCGCATTGGTCACCGAGAGAGCCGCAATAGAAATACAACAGAGCAGAACGCGAACCGCACCGATCCTAACCTTTCCTTCCTAGCCTCATACTGCCGAGTTAGGATACATTGCGACGCCCCCTTTCACCCTCGGTGGCGTTGCTCGTGGATAACCCAGCTCGAGGTCTTCGACGGAGGATGACTGCATCGATGCCTTGCCGCGGCTGCCAAGTTGGTGGTAGTCCCTGAGCTGGACATTGCTGACGTTGTGGCCGGAGAGCTGGTGTGAGGAAGACGAGGTTGAGGACCCGACCAGACGCTCGCGTAGCGAACGGAAGGTAGTGCTGAAGGCCTTGGAAACGATCGTATCGCGGAAGAGGGCCGGGAAGATGGGCACGCAGCTCACAATAATCCCAACGTAGATCTCCACGACCCTGCGATAGAAACGGTTAGCTCAGCTTCACTTGTTCTTGGTCCCCGACGCTATGGCGGATTGGACTTGGCCATGAACACGGGGGCAAAAGAAGCAGACCGGTTTCTGTGGGGGGCCACTTACAACACTGCCGTTCGGGAGGAGAAGTTGTACGTCATGTCAATAAGCCCAGTACCGTCCAGGATCTCGAAGCGGTACTTGAGGGACAAGGCGCTAAAGGCGCAGGCACTAGACAAATAAATCAACTCGTCAGATAACGCGTCGGAGCGAGAACGGAGTCGGGAACCGCGCACGTACAGAAGACCGGCCCCGAAGATGGCCGACACTCCAATCTTCTTGGCCAGGGGTAGGTGCAAAGAGCCCACGGCCGTCATGGGCAGGATACAGAGATAGACGTCCGTGATCAGGTTGATGCAGGCGACGCCGTAGCTGGTGGGGACGAGGACGTTTATGTCATGCTGAAAGATGAATAAAAACATGCTGGGAATGTAAGCGCACACGATGACGAAGCAGCCGGCATAGATGGCCCAGCGGAAGGCGGGTTTGGGGTTGAAGATGCGGTAATAGAGGAGCAGCAGGCCCAGCTTGACGCATAGGTAGGTTGCCATCTGGATGATGCCGAGCTTGTTCTGGACAGACAGGATCTGTTGGAACTTGCCGATGGGCATGTCCCATTGGTGGCGCGCTCCGCCGTTCATGAACATGTTGATGACCAAGGCTGTGTAGCCAACCTGCAAGACCAAGCCGAGCCCGGTGAACAGGTCGTCGAACCAGACTTTCTTGTGCACGAAGATGCGGATGTACATCTTTATGGCGTAGCACATGAGAGCGAGCGCCATGACGACGGAGCTGACGCCGTAAAAGAGATCCGCGCTGTTCTCCGGGCTATTGAAGTCGCTGACGGTCCCATCTGGGGCTCTGCTCGCCGGCGTCGTCCATATGTCGACCGGGGGAGCCGGCCCGGATTCCATTTTCTCGGGGAGGGAGAAAAAAAAAAGAAGTTAATATCAGGTTGCCACGGGGCTTTAGAAAGCGCTGGGGTTTGCAAATTCCCAAAAAACCATTGGAGAATCAAGTGTTGGCTGGATTCTCCCTGATGATTAGTGGTTGAGACTACGCTGATGGCAGGGTATGGATACAACGATGGCCAAAGAAGAGGCAGAGTGGTCGGGATAGAGGCAAGGCCAATAGACTTCACCTACCGGGCTAATCGGTACACAACAGGAGATGGAGGGGAAGAGGAGCTTTAATGTTGACATAACAAGGCGACAATACTAATCTGGGTGTTGTAACAATGACAGACCGGACGGGCCAGACTGGAAGGAGTGGCTGCACCGCCGCACTCCTGCACATGCTGATGGGCGGCATGGCGCTGTGGCGGGCGATGAATGTGTTATTGGGTGGCAACCACAACCACCAACAGAGGCACAGCTGAGCCTGATGGAAGACCCCATGGAACTTCTGAAGCGCGTGTTTCCTCATATAATGACGCAGTAGCGGTGCAATACATTGTGGTGCTGGTCACCTACCGGCTCTTCTGGGTCCTTGGTTGGAAAGCTGGAGGGCGTATCCTGGAGAGATTCATGTTCAGCTCTGGATGCCGGGTCTGCATAGCCTAAGTAGCGGGAAGATAGGGCTGCGGCTGGGGACGCGTTTCTCGCTTTCGCTGCTAGTCTGTGACCTCGCTTAGTAGTTTCCGTGGATGTCGAAAAACTCTCTGCCGGAGGGGGGGTTAAAGCAAATGCAGCAACCGTCGCAAACAATGTATAGCAAGTTTTACGACCAGATGTCGAAACGGGAGCAACATTGCCGCGTAGCTGCCCGGTCATGAATTCCCCCGCTCGGCTACAATCTGGCCGCCTGAGGGTTACGAGGTCGGCACCCAAAGGCGCGTTCTGAGTGGATGTTCGGGTACCGAAAAATTGCTCCTGTTCGGCGCCCGTAAGCCATGCAAGTACATAGATAGGTAACCGTCGGTTCGGCGGGTTAACAGCTGATGGGGGGGTATTGAGCGCAGTAAAGCTGCCCGATACAGGTGCTTCGCCGCGCTGAGTCTATGGGGATATGCTGCAGCGGTCCTCGGTTGCAACATAAAGTGCATGAGAACCCACCCCTCCACACCCTCCTTTCCCCCCCCTTCTCACCCGCCCGGCTCCTGAAGTTCATCCTTTTGCGTTTGGAGCTCAGGGGCCGTCTCTGCCTCTAACGTCTAACCGAAACGTGCTTAGAAATCCGACTTCCTGCGCCACGCCACCTTTCGGCCGATTTAACAGGCGCTCCGCATGGGCGAATTATTGGCCTTGATTTCCTTACCTATCTTAATCAATTGCGTTCACGGCACGAGTTACCACCGTCTCCACATCCTCCCTGGGGACCCCGAGGTCCTCATTCCAGAGCCTCTCCTCTTCGGCAAAATTATTGCCGTAATCCGGCAGCAGATTCGCTGCGATGACAAGTTTCCCGGCCTTCATCATGTCGCCGGCTGCCAGCTTAGCCTTCCCGTCCGTGACCTCGTCTTCCAATCTAGTGTACGAGACCGTGTACTTGGTTTGCTGCACCTTTTCCAGTGCAGCCAGTAGCTCGCTCATAGACGTCTCAAATGAAGAAACGTAGACGTACTTGTTCGCCGTAGCCTCCGGGTGCTTGAGCACACCGACAACGGCCCTGCCGACGTTCTCACGCGACATAGACGAGAACTTAGCATTGCCGTCGTCCCAGATGGTGGCCTTGTGCTCTTTCAAGTTAAAACCCAGAAATCCAGATGTGAGGGTGCTGCACGCGCCTAAGTCAGCTGTCTCCCTCGCTCCATGCACTCGTACTCTCGATAGGTAGGTACGCACACGTCTGTGAACATGCCAGTGCAGATGGCTGTCCAAGTAAGTCCACTAGCTTCTTTCGCCTTGAGCTCGCCTACGACCCTCGCCTTGGCTCCCATCATAGGGAACATGGCGAGCGTGTTCTTATTGTTTGTGTTGCTGCCGAAGTCTGAGGGGATGAAGCGCCTGACGCCGGCCTTCACAGCGGCGTCGATGAATTTGCCCTCCTGGCCGTAGACGTGGAAGCTTGTCGTCATCACGACGGCGTCTTGACCCTCAAACGCTTGCTGGAGCTCATCTTGTGGGTACGCGTCATCTACTTTTACGACTCTGACATTCTCCGGCACGGCGCCTGAGGAGGATTTGCGCGACAGGACTGTGACGTTAAAAGCGCCGTCGGCCTTCAGGGCGTCGACGACGAAGGACCCTAGGTTTGCCAGGCCGGCTTTCGAAGCCTAGTCAGTTTCCAGAGTCAGCAGGGGCCTGGAAGTAGACAGAATCCCCCGAGCCAGACAGTACTCACCCCAACAACTATGACATTCTTCAGCGGCGTCATCTTCGCAGCACTATGTAGCGTGTTGAGGAGATCAGTCTTGTTATCGGCGTGGCGGATGGGATTCTGCAGGAAACTCCGAGGTCAAGTCAGGTAGTCGAACTAAAATGGAACGGAAAGGCGTGGGGTGCCCCCGTGCGGGTTCCACGAAGGTGTCGCAACCCGTTAGGCAACCGTGGACACGGAAGCTCGGTCGATGCGGAAATCCGATCAAGCGGTTCGCACCGTACACTGCCATCATCTCACACGGCTAGGCTGCTTCTTTCCGTTTTGAGGGTTTGGGTTGTTATTCGGGAATCGGGAGCCGGTTTCATCGGACAGCGAAGCACAAACCAACACCAGTTGGTGCCGGCCGGCGAGAATGTTGCGTAATATCGGCCATTATGTGCAGTACAAACATGACTTTCAAAACATACACTACCGGAGTCCACATACGACCAAGTCATCAATGAACAGCTCGAAGGAGCAAATCCAAACAGTTGGAGCCTGAGCAGTTCGAGTGCGAGCGGCCTGAAGCCATATGAAAAGCAGTATCATAGAGACATGCCCACGCAGGATATTACGCCGAAAGAGAGAGCCTTTCCCTTCTTTTTCATATCTACCACTCATTTTACCATAAACATAGCCGCATAAGACAAAACAACAACTTTTTTTTTTCTTTTTTTTTTTTTTTAAAAAAAAAAAAAAAAAAACAAAATCATGGACCTGCAGACCTCTCAAAGTTTTATTCCGAAACAGGCCTTTCGGCCTGATGCACAATTGTACGAAGAAATCGTGGGGGACTCAACCGCGAACATCGCCAAAGCGTTCCTCGGCCTGATCCCCCCACCAGGCCCCGACGCGATAATCCACGACAACGGGTGTGGCGGCGGCCAGGTAATTGGGCAGATCATGGAAACACGTCCACCGGCCAGCATCCGGATCGAAGCGACCGATATCGACCCAACGCAGATTAGCAACTGTGCCGAGGCAGCAGTGGCGGGCAACTGGCCCGTGACCACAAACCTGATGCCGGCCGAGTCCCTTGACTTTCCAGACGAGACCTTCACGCACTCGTTCGCAAACCTGTTGCTACTCGCAACGCGCGATACGGGAACCCACGCCGCACGGGAGATGCACCGGACGCTGAAGCCCGGTGGCGTTGCCGTGGCCACGTGGTTCGCCAGCATCCCCCACCAGGAGGTCATCAAGGAAGTGCACCGGGAGCTGCGTGGTGCAGACGCCCCTCCGCTACCGCATGGCATGCCCGATGAGTGGTACGCCGAGGATTTCTTGTCCTCGGTGATGGGCCGCGGCGGTTTCGCTCCGGAGAAGATCCGGGCGGAGTCGGTGGAAACGGTATGCAAGATCGCGGACCTCCAGAGGTGGGTCACCATCCTGTGGAGCTATATCGGCGCCCCGGCCTCCGGGTGGACCCGAGCAGATGAGGAGAACTGGGATAAGGCGATTGCGATGATAACGGATCGTATACGGGAGCTGCCGGGTTACAAATCTACTGGGGCGGGGGGTGAAATGACGATGAAGGCAGTTGTCTGCATTGCTACGAAATGAAAGGGGCAAGCAGGAGCATCGGGCTTAGATTGTCAACATTCAACATTACGCCAAAAAATAAATTGGATTAGTTTGCTCCTGACCACTATCTGGTACTGGATAAAACCTCTTTAATATTCTTTGAAAGCCAGGTTCCTAGCAAATCCGGACTGAATGTGGGAGCCTGGCATACAAGTTCACGTATAATTAGTCAATAATGTTGTGTTACTACAAAGGGGGAAAGGAATTGAATTTACTTGTAGGAATCAGGTCCAGCCATGAGATATTAAGGTGATGCACGGAGTTATATGTATTTAAGTACCCAGGCCTGTGTTACGTACAACTTTGGCCGCGTTTCACAAATTGATAAGGGTCTAGGGCTTGGCTTCTGCGGTGGCTCGGCATAACCGTCTGGCTACTCCTGGCCCCAACCTGGCACAGTACAGTCCCTGTGCTTCAGGGATTACACCGCAACAGTGCATTTGTAAGACCCGGTTGCATTCTATCCGACTTCAAGAGGCGTTTTTTGTGGTGTTTCCTGTTCCACCACGGCACACCAACATTGCACGATTGAACATGGCAGTGCAAAAGAAGGACGAAGGATACCTCATGTCGGAGGACCATGACGAAATTCGGCGTCTTACTTTGCAGCATGACATGCTCAAAGCTGAACTGAACGGAAGCCTTGTATTTGCGCCCATAGATTTCTCGGTTCCTGGGCTGAAGGTATTAGATTGCGGGTGCGCCAGCGGTAAGCTGAAGCTCGATTCCTCCGTCAAAGCCCTCAGCGTCCGATAGCTCGCGGCCGGAATCGACGGCATATGGTTACATAGCACCAGACCTAACACATCTAGGCTATTGGCTCCGCGATCTTTGTACCGCATTGCCCAACGGCAAACAGCACTGCTACGTTGGCATCGATATCCAGACCTCTTTCTTTTCTCCCCGACCCGATCCGGATCAGGAGCCCTGGCTCCACCTAGTGAACCAGTCCATGCAGCGGCCATTCCCGGCCGACTGGGAGCTCTCTTTCGACCTTGTGCACATGCGCTTTGGGCTTGCTGCTGCAGTGGAATGGGGCCCTAGGAAGGTCGTCTCCCACCTCGTCTCGTTGGTCAAGCCGGGCGGGTGGATACAGCTCGTCGAAACGGACTGGACGGACGTATCTGGGTGCGGGCCGGTGCTGGCCGAAGCCTTCAAGTTGTTTAGTGAGCTGTTCGATAAGATGGGTACTGGGGCAGATTATGGGCGGCGGATGCACGAATGGCTTGCTGAGGATGGACTCGAGACGGTCATTACGAAGCCGTTTAGCATTAGACTGGGCGCCCGGAATCCGAACCAAGGGCTCCAAGGGGTGACCACGGGGGCAATTTGCCATGCCGCGACGACCTTGAGCGGCATAGCGATGAACGGTGAGTTTTTTTGATCGCCATCCCGGTTTTCCATTTAGTTCAAGATGTGCTAATATTGACCCGGATATCCAGGGATCCCAACCTCTTTTTCTCTGCAGGACTTACAAACGCTGGTGCCACGCCTGAAGCAGGAGCTCGAAAGCCAAGGGGGCTCGTACCTCCTCAATGTGGTCTGCGGGCGAAAGCCAAGCACCATGTGACGCTTCTAGTTTAACCTACCTAGAAGACGTCACCCGTTCCGTACCGCCAATCTTCAATTTCATTTTCCAATGCATCAATAACATTAGAGATCTCCCAGTCTAATTCACACATTGTGTTTATTCACTAAAGTACTAATTACGCCACGTTTTGCGGGTAGCGTCGCACGCGACACCTCCACAGTCGGTAGCCGATGCATAGCTGCATGTCACCGAGTTCGGCTTACGGATCTGGCTAAAGTAAGGTAGGTACCTAGTCGCTAGGTAAACTTAATCACGCTTCCTGACCTCCCAAGTGCGTATGATGCCCAAATCCGTCGCACAGTGTTCTAACTTACAGGCACATTTCTCTAAGTAGAGTGAGCATCTCAGAAGCCTGACATGGCTACCTCACCGGACGTCGTACCGAACCTGGACCTCCGAGATCCTCATCCGATCCCCGGGCCTTGGCCTCACTACGCGCTCATGGCTCTTCACACTGTCCTGTTAGCCGGTCCCGACTTCCGCCATCGTCGAACCGTCGCGACGGTCGGTACCATCGCCCTCATGTCCGTATGTTGGATCCGTGCGAACTTCACAACCGACTTCGGCTTCGCACAACCCTTCTCCATCGCTTGGTCGACCTACCTCGCGACACTCGAGAAGATCGTCCTCCTTCCGCGCGGTGCCACCCCCGAGTCATCCTTCTGGCGCATCGACCGGCCCGCCCGCGAAGCGACCTCGTACGCGGCCTTCGGGCTGTCCAAGATCCGCTGGGCGCTCACGCTCATCTTCAACATGCGAGGTGTGCGGTGGAACTACCAGGTCAAGAACGTGCCGCCCGTGTCGGCGGGCCGGCGGCTGGTGTCCCGGACCGACTTCCTCCTCCGCCGCGCTGCCATGGCCGTCTACTACCTGGTCATGGCGGACCTCGCCAGTCAGGCCGCCGTGACGGTGTTGTACACCAACGAGGCGACGTTGGTCCGCGGCCAGGTCGACTCCAAGTATCTCCACCTCCGCGACGGGCGGAGTGCCGTGTGGAGCTTCCTCCGCGCCGTTGTCTTCGGCGTCCAGCCCTACTACATGCTGCAGCTGCAGTACGCGGTGCTCTCGCTCCTCGCGGTGTCGGTGCAGCTCAGCCAGCCGACCGACTGGCCGCCCATCTTTGGGGACCTGGCCGAGACTACGTCGGTCCGAGACTTCTGGGGCCGATACTGGCATCAAACGCTGCGCCGCATGTTCGAGGCCTGGAGCCGGGCATTCTGCGACGCTTGGGGGCTCCGTCCCGGCACATGGCAGTCCCGGTACGCGCGGCTGTGGCTGTCGTTCTTGATGTCGGGGCTGGGACACGCGGCATCGGTGCTGATCCTGCCGAGCCCGCGGAATATCACATTCGGGGAGAGGACGGGTGGGCTCCTCGCCTTCTTCCTCTGGCAGGCGGCCGTCATCACCTTCGAGGACGGGGTAAAGCATCTCTGGCGTCGTCGAATCGGGGGGCCGAGCGCAACGGAGAGCGCGCTGGTGAGGATGATTGGGTATGCCTGGGTCGTATGCACGCTTTGGTATTCCATGAGTTGGGCGGGAGATGTGTTCCTGCGGCTGCGCTTGGCTGAGGAACCGCTGTTTCCATTCACTCTCTGGGGTCGGCTGCTCGAGACTTGGGTTCCGAGAATACGTGACTACCTTGTCTCATGATCGTACAGGGAATCTCTTTCACCCGCTCCTATCTCCACTACCATCATAGTACACCATCACTATAATAGAAATATACACCTGAATTGCCCCCAGGGTCAAGCATCTAGTACCAGTGATGCTTTACCCAGACTTAGCTGCCGGTCTTAAGATGACATTCATGGGGACTTTTTCCCAGAACGCGTTCGTCTTCTGCCCTATATTCCAGCTTTTAGACTCGGCGGATATCTCAGGGTCAAACCTCCAAAGAATTCTGCTCAATATCAGACGCATTTCCGCCCACGCCAGCCTTGGGATTGTGGTAATGACCATTGGTTAGCCGACTGCACCTAAAATACGCGTTCGCATCTGCATCCACACAGAAGTGCTTTTCCTCACCTCTTTCCTATACAGCTCCGTGGTCCGAAGGAGAATGGCTGGTAGGCCTTCTTGTCGTCAGCTGCGAACTCTGGATCCCCGAGCCACCTCTCCGGGGCATAGCGCTCCGGGTCAATCCATATCGCGCTGGACCGCATGACGGCGCTCTGGTTAACGCCTACGCTGTAGCCCCCCGGAACGAACCTGCCGCAGATGGTGCATCCGCCCGGGGGCGTCCTGCGCGGGAACGTGCCCGGGGCGGGCGGGTACATGCGCATGCCCTCCTCGATGACGGCGCTGAGGTAAGGGAGCCACTGCTGCGCAGTGGAGGCGATGGTGATGTCGGACTCGGACGCGAACGCGGACCGGACCTCGCGGGTTGCTCGGGCTAGGGCATCCGGGTGCGAGACGAGGTGGAAGAAGATGCCGCATATGGCTGTCGCGACGGGCTCGGTCCCTGCGTTGATCAAGACCTGCGAATTCGACTCGATCTCCTCTTGGGTCATGGCTCGTTGCTTTTTGTTGGCCCGTGTTATGTAGGTAACTGTAGAGTGTGTTAAGCAATTCGGCCCATCCCGAAGGCGCATTGGTGTTGAGAGACAACCCCATTTCGCTGTCCAGGGCGAACGGAGGTAGGACGAAAGAAGGAAGACGGGGGACGACGCACTGAAGTCAGGCCGGTCGTCGGACCGCGCGAGCCTCTCCCGGGCCTTCCTAGCGCAAAACATGAAGTTTTCCTCCGGATCCTTGGCCATGGCGGTGCCGACCAGAAGCATAAGCTTCATTATGAGGGGGAAGAAGCCGGGAACGAAACGCTCGATTGTTTTGAGCTTGAAGACTGCTTTGACGCCTTCTTGAATGTCCTCAATCCACCAGTGTGTCTTGGCGTTCTCGAGGCAGTGAAAGGACTCGCCGAAAGCCAAATCGCCCAGGATGTCGAAGCACACAAACGTCACCCAGTCAACCAGATTCAGCGTTCTGTACGGGTCAGTGTCGCTGGCGGCATTTTCCTGTAGCCGCTGGATGAACAGGTCGACGTAGCCCTGGATGATGGCTTCTTGGTTGAGGATGGCGCGTTCAGAGAGCGGGACCTCAAGCAGCCGGCGAAACTTCAAATGCACTAGGAAGAGTAAGATCATATAAGTGGTATGCACAGGAGCGCGAAACTTGGGCACGCATATCAGGGCAGCAAGGGGGCCACACCGTCGAAAGTAGCTGTGATCTGTGTTGCGCTGTGAGCATTGGAAGGGCGACAGGCATTATGTTCTCATCCCGGGGATGGGATGGTTACATACTATCGAGTCGACACCATTTGGTGCAATCATGTAGAACGACCGGTCCTTTTCGAGGTCTGCCGTCTTGCCCGCGAAAGTCTGGCCTATGCAGTCGTTGGTAAACCGGGAGTGTGAGAGGGAGCATGTTAGCATTTACCGCAAATATCCTGCCACGCCTGGGCGTTGGCAAAAGAGAGCTCATCTGGCGCTATGCGTAGGACCGGTCCGTATTTCTCATGCAGCTGAATCATGTTGGAGGAGTATGAGCCTGTCCACAGGTGATAGGCATAGTAGAGTCGAGAGACGCGGGCCAGCCATGGTCCTGGATAATTCCGTAGAGGGTGGAAAAAGAGATTGTAGAGAGTCTTTGCGGCTATCCCCACAACCGCCTATGTTCCAGGGATATTATTTAGTTAACAGCTACTTGACCAAAGTTTGCTGAGGCTTAGGTTACGACTCACCAGCCCTAGCACGAGGACCGGAAGAGTGTGTTGAGACATACTCGGCTGGACTGCCTGTCCTCGAAGATGGTTGCCTGCCCGTTTGGTGGATAATGATCCATCTATACAACCTAGAGTGGCTCTCCTCTGGTGTGTTTGGCAACACCCATCGGAGAGCTAATTATGGGAACAGACGGCATATGCCGGCTCCCGAAGGGCCGAAGAAGGCCCCCCGTTTGTGCTGACTGCCATGCACGTGAGACAAAGGAGCAGGAGCGCAACCTTTTGGTTTTCTCCTACTGGCTGCCAAGGCGCTCGCCTAGAATAACTAATTAACTAATTCCATAGAACCAACAGCCCAGAGTGAAGCCAGCGTTCCCGGCTCCAGAACACAGGTACTGAAAAGTGCACAACTGCCTCAGCCTCTTCCGGAATGTCTCCTACCAAGCGTACGTAAAGTCGTTTTACAACTTAAAATGATGGATTTAATATGCTAACCTCATCAACCACAGTCATTGAAAGCTCCGAATGGAGCACTTTCGCGCCTGCTTTCATGCAGCTGGTCTCGGCAGGCCCGGGAGTTGCCCCCGCCCAGCACATGGCAACGTACGCCGACAAACTTCTGCCCTTTTCGCAGGCGACTACCGTGGTCGATATGGGCTGCGGCCCGGGCCAGGTTACCGACGCCGTGCTCACCCAGCACGGTGCCCGGCTTCCGGCTGATGCGCGAGTCGTCGGCGCCGATAGCAATCCTCAGATGCTGCAGGGGTATGCCGCGCGTAAAGAAAGAGAGACGGTGCAAGAGAAGGAGCATTGGCGGCGCGCCGAGCAGGTTCAGACCGATGTGCATGATTGCGCCGCATTTGCCGATGGTACTGTGAGTCACATGCTGGCTGGGTTTGTCGTCTTCCTCGTTCCGGAGCCGGCGAAAGCCTTGCAGGCCATGAAACGCACCTTGAAGCCAGGCGGCGTACTAGCCCTGTCGGCGTGGCAGGAAAGCGAGTGGATGGGTTTGATGTATTACCCCAAAAAGGTGCGTGCGTGTGAATACCCTCCTCGTGAGCTTCAGTGAGCCGCAGATCACGGTCTAACTATCATGGTCCAAAACAAAAAGGTGCGGCCGGACTTGGTGATGCCGGTGCCACCAGCAGACTGGACCTCGCCTGAAAGCGTCCGGGCAAAACTAGAACAAGCAGGGTTCAAGGACATCGAAGTCGTTCAGGTAGAGGGCTATATGCCGTTTGAGGACCACGCCGAGATCTGCCGGTTCATCTTGACCAAGATGCCTCTCTCCGCGCGAGTGGTGGCCCAGATGACGGACGAGGAAGTCCTAAAGACCCATGAGTTGATGGTGAAGGACCTCAAGGCGCGCTACCCTACCGTGCCGGCAAAGATGGTGGGTAAGGCGACGATGACATACTGCCGGAAGTGAGGTAAGCTTCTCCGGGCATTGGGCCGTTAATAGTCACACATGGACTGCGGTTAGCTCTACGTGGCTGGTGCTGCCAACCTGGACGTTTAGGGAGTAAGGCTCAAACCAGAGCGCAGACATGCGTCATGATTATAAATTTTTACTGTTGATCTTAGCTCTACGACTGCGTGACAGAGAGTTGGAGCGGCCTCCGGCTGAAAATTCTGCTCCCAATGACGGCTAACAACGCGATGCATGATAAGCCAGAAGCAGCAAGGAACACCGAGCCTGCTCCCGCGTAACTCTGCCATGAACCTAGGACCAGGGCGGATAGCAAACCGCCCAGGCTTTCTAGCATTGCCATACTCGCCAGACCGGCGGTCTTGTCCACCGCCAAAGATGCTCCGTAGCTTTTGAGAAAGCTCGGGGCGGCAAACCCCGGCGCAAGCAACGCGACCAGTAGAAAGACCTGCCACTCTTCCGACGCAAGACCGATGCAGGGGAGCACGGCCACGAACGTGGACATAGATAGGATGGCGCAGATAAAATCGTGCATTGACGACGATGTTCGAGACGCGCCGTCAGACGCGTAGGTGTCGTCACCACTGAGCCGTCTCGACCGCCCGCCCCGGCCCGAAACGAGCAGCTTCTTTAGCCTAGGCACGCCATAGAAGACGAAGAGGAGATGGAGGGCAGAGACGGACGCTGCGATGGAGATGAGATAGCCGTTCTGCCGCCCGGTGAAGGATAGTTCAAGCGTGGTGAAGACCATCAGGGCCGGGAATACATACGCCTGTGTGGTGTTGTAGAAGAGCAACGCGCAGGCAGGAAGGACGATACCGCGCTCTCGGCCCAGGCCGGCCACTGGGCGGTAGACGGATCGAATATGTCCGACTAGACGCCTTCCATATGCCGTGTTGGCCCGTGACCTCTGATTATGGGGTGGCACTCGCTCCGTGGTGGCGGGTGGAGTGCTGGTAAGCGCCTTTGTGCCACTGCCGTCTCCACTGACGATGGGCACAAACAAACACAAATAGAGCGCCGAGGCAGCGAACAGAGACAAGGCCAAGATGAAGCTGGCGAAAAAAGTGGGAAGAGTTCCCACAATGGTTGGGCTCAGGGCCATTCCCATCATGTACAGGGCAAATGAGGTTCCCATCAGCCGGGAGACGCGCATGGGCTGTGCACCAGGGACGGATGCACAGGGCGATACAGACACGTATATGGTGTTCAGGATGAAATGCAAAAGGTTGTCGGTGGCAAGGCCCTCAAATACGCGGCCCATCAAAGCGAGAGGGACGCTCTTGCATATGACTAGTACCAGCAAAGTTAGAACCGGAAAGGAGGATCGGAAACAGGCATCTGCTCTGCACCAGGAGGCCTCAAATCATATATTCGAAAATGACAGCCGGCCAGATACGGAGAGAGGACAACCCACCAGCTATGCACAAAATGGCAACGTTAGTCGCCCGGCAGACGATCCAGGCAAGGAGTCCTGCCTTGGGGTTTGCCTTCATAACACCCTGTAGCGGGCCTAGGGCTAGGGTGCCACACACGTTAGCAATTCCCGTGGCCAAGGCAACCGCGCCGGCATAGGAACGCTGCTCTTCACCACGACAATGTGTCGGGACGGCGCATATGATCACCGCGTAAGCATATACCTCGGTGGCGGCCGTCGCGGCCATAGCCAGCGAGACCGAGAGGGCCAAGGGAAGGACACGGTGAACATGCGAGGCGGGTACGACAGCCAGACCTGGAGGTGGGACAGGTGGTTCCGATCGGGGTAGGAGATTGTCCGTCTCGTCCGAGTGGGACGGGTTCTCCGAGGCGGTAGTGGTCGAGGTAGTCATGGTCCGTCACAACAAACGGGTACGCGAAATGAGGGCGATAAGACGTTCACCGTTTGCGGCCGAGCCAACCCCATTCGAATCTCAGAGCGCAAATCATCAATCTGCAAGCCAGACGAAGTAGGTAGCGATGGGTGGGTGACTCCGGGTGGCTTGCGGCTTCTGGTTGGCTAGTGGTTATAATTATTGGTCGCGCGCCACGGCCCGGCTCGGCTCCCGAACGGACACCGAACATACAAATGGGTCCGTCTGCCTCATTCGCTAATTCTCTACTGGGCTAACATAGTTAACATAAATCATATTTTTTTTTACCATTAGCTGCACGGTGTTTATTTGTTCCGCATACCGAAGAGCCTCCCGACCATGGCTTCTGCCAACGCTGAAACCGGTGGTCAAAATAATGGCGAGATTATCCAGGGAGACGTAGATTACGACGGGAGAGTTATTCTCTACATGCTGAAAGGTCTGTTCGCCCGTCCGTGAGCCACATTATCCTCGATCCGAATTTGACGCTGGGAAGCGGACGAGACGAACTACATCAACTACATCAAGCCTATTATTCTCGCTGAAGAACTTGGGATTTCATACGTGCTCTCCTGCATCGACACACGTGATGAGTGGTATTATTCGGTCCACCCAGAGCGGTACGTACCAGCTCTCAAGGACAAGGATCCGGATACGGGGCAAACCCTCTTCGTGTTCGAGGGAACCGCGTGCCTACAGTACCTAGCCGAGCGTTGGGATACCGCAGGGGACTGGGCTGGCAGGACAGCGTTCGAGAGGGGGAGCGTCCTGTCCTGGACTG
This sequence comes from Madurella mycetomatis, assembly GCA_022530565.1. Classification (NCBI taxonomy): domain Eukaryota; kingdom Fungi; phylum Ascomycota; class Sordariomycetes; order Sordariales; genus Madurella; species Madurella mycetomatis. Next base: position 2,448,116 of record JAJTVB010000003.1, on the reverse strand, counting down.
CGTACCAAACTGCCGGGATCGGGTAAGTTTTCGAATCTGTACTTACGATCGGCAACTACGATACTGTTTGACTTCGACGTGGACGGCTGACGTAGAACACCGCAACCTCTTCCTAGCCCGACGGCGAAATACTGGCTTTACTTCCTGCGTGGGTATCCAAACCGCCAGGAGCCGGTTCAGCTCCCCCGCACCATCGAGAAGTACATGATCTCATGGCTCCCTTCATTTGATGATCTTATTTGCGGGCTCTTCATCCTGACGCTTCTTGACCATGTTTAGGCTCCACTCCAATGTCTTAAAACAGTGGGATATCATGGAAAAGCGGCTCTCAGAACCAGGGCAAGATTACGTTGCACTCAAGGACCGACCGAGCCTTGCTGACTTGTCTTATTTTCCCTTTGCAATGCCCTGGATGTTCAAGTTCCTGGGTGTCGATATCGCCGACTGGCCACACATCGAGGCTTGGAGCGGCAGGATGCTTGCACGACCGGCCGTGAAAAAAATCCTTGAGGCGGCACCAAGGTATGGCCACTAGTAAGGTAAATATGCGAGGGAGTTGAGCTACGGTCCTTGACAGATGTGCCCGATATGTGACGAGCGGTGGTAAGGGGCGATGACAGCGAGAACTTGAACTTCCGACCGTAGCAACGTCGAATTTGGGTAGATGCCTACTACTAGTTCGTATGATGGTGCAGCACACAGAGACGGTGGATTGAGTTGCTGAAGCAGCCCTCTTCAGATTACACCCAACACAACATCAGTTACGGAAAGAAAGCTAGCTAGCCAACTAAACAGAGATTAATTAACGCTCGCATCAAAGGACCGAGCCGGCGTCTCGGAACACAGCAGACCTTCCACCAACTACCTTACCACTAGAGCTTGAGTAATCAACAGTGGTAGACTTGCGAACATTGAATCCTAGCTATTGGCATCGCAATCCAGCAATCCGGGTCCCGAGCTTTTATATCGCTCGTATCCGGATGGAGACGCATCTCGCATCGGCACAGAACCTCAACCACCACGATACGCATGATCAGGTCAGCGAGATACTTCCCAAGGCACTGTCTCGGCCCAAACCCGAATCTCCAGAACTGATACCGGAGATCCCGAACGCCCTTGCTGGTAGCGGGTTTACCCTTGTTGTTGTTCTCCTCGAGCCAACGTTCCGGCTTGAAAATCTCACCGTCTCCGCCCCAGGCCGGATGTGTAACGTTTAGTGCCTGTGCATCGATGATGAAGTTGGTGCCCTTGGGAACCACATAGCCACTCACAACCCTATCCGATGGCGCAACCTGTGGCACAGAGAACCCCGCGAGTGGCCGTATACGCGCGGACTCGAGTATGACCGCGGCGAGGAGAGTGCTGCCGTCGGATAGGTAATTTTCCCACGAGCCCCCATCCCTCGCCGCTTTTATCTCCGCCCGCAGCGTGTTCTGCACGGTTACATGTGAGGCCAAGAGGACCAGAACCCAGGATATGGCGCCCAGAGTGACGTCCAAGTTGGCGAAAAGCATCTCATCCAGTGTCTGCAGCGCGCTCGTCTTTTCGACCTCGCCGCGGCCGACAGATTCGATGAGGGCCCGCGCGGGACTAGGCTGAGAGCTCGGGCTTGAACCGGAGCCGCCGTTACTGGTTTCCGACTCGATCAGGGCGTACACATAGGCCTCCCATTCCCTGTGAAACCAGGCCAGTTCCCGGTTTGTCTGGGTGGGGAGCATCGCGCTCCAGGCGTACCGCGTAAGCCCGGCTCCCGTAAAAGCCTTCATTAGCAGCCGCTCCCGGACCGGGATCAGAGCGGCGAGGCACTGCCGCTTTTGCTCCCCAAGCTCCTGGCCGAAGAGGACCCCGGCGATGGCGGCGAGGGCGACCATCTTAAGATCGCGTGGTGGCACCAGCGACTTGGCGCCGAGCTGAGGCGGGGTGACGGCGGCGGTAGCTTCTAGGACGGCTGACACGTCCCGCGTCACGGGACCGATGTAGTCGCGGCATTTCCGGAAGGTGAAGGCGGGGGTAAGCTGAGCAAGTAGGGCCGCCCGGCGCGGCCCGTTGACCTCGCCGAGGCTGGCTCCCAGGAGTTGGCCAAATAGCCAGCCCGAGTTGTTGAAGTACGCCTTAGTGTGGCGGTCCGAGTCGGCGAAGACGGTGCGGACATCGTCGGGGTCAGTAATGACTCTGAGACGTTAGTGTTTTGCTGTTTTAGCCCCAACATGACTGATTTTCCTGGCATGGCCGGTAGACAGAATGCAGTTGAGAGGGAGAAGAAAGGCAATCTGAGGGGCCTAAACGGACGTACACCTCGCCGTGCAACCCCGACCACAGCCTGTATACCTTCCCGTGCTCCATTCGCCACTTAGGGCTATTCCTTAAGCCTTCGAGGAACTTGCCTACGTCGCCTTGCCCATTTGGCCAGACCCATGGGCAGGTAGGCAACCTCTGCCGTCCATCTGTAGACTTGATTGGCTGGGTTGCTAGCAGGACGAACTGTGGGTGACAACGTAGTTAGTGGGAAGTTACTGTTGCCCATTTAAGACATAAGGAGCGAGAAGGAAAATATACATTCACCACGCGAGAAAAGGAGTTAGCCGCGTAGATGACTGCTATAATGAGCGCGCAGGAAAACAATGGAAAGATGGGGCCTTCAAAGACCGCGCGGGAATGAAGACCCAAGGACTGGAGGTTCTCAAGTAACGAGTGCATGACTTGATAAAGATGACGAAAAAAGAATGGAAAATGAAACCGGCTTCGGACCGGCAGCGTAGAGGGGATGTCCCCAGAAAATCAAGCATCGCATGGCGTAAGCCATGTAAGGGCGATATGCAAGCGGTAAAAGCTTTATTAGGTGAACAAAAAAGTACTAGTGCCTATAGCCAGTACCGTTTGCCGCGATCAACAACTATGAGTAATGATCTCTACGTAGGCCTTTACATTTGGAATATCTTAATCAGAGCATATCATGTCAAAGAATTTGGATCGGTACTTCTGCTCTGTACCTGAACGTCTTTGATGTCTCTCGCGATGGCGTGGGCGTGATGCGATTGGATAAGATGGCTGCACATGCTGTGCCGGTACCGTAGTTACGCGCGAATGGGAAAGTCACCCGATACGGGTCCCGAGCTGTAGCTGTACAATCCCTTCGGGTGCCGACGAATCTGGATTCGACATTCTCGTTTGTTCCCGAACCCCACCAACCGCCTTTGCTAAGCTACGACCACGCATTTCTGTCCACCCAGTCTGGCGTTGAACCTCTTCCATTACTGGATGCCCCATACCCAACAGTGTGGGACGCAGGTTGGAATAATCGGAGTACGCGCAGCGCGCCCGGAAATTCAGATTGCAACTTGCCACACCTCCTATGTTAGGTTGCAATGGATTCTATTCTGCAGCTGGCGGCAAAGATAGCAGGGCATGAGCTCAGCTGGGCTCAGGGCGCTGCAGCCGCCTTTGCTTGCGCAGTTACACTTCTCTGGTTCCTAGACGTCAGCTTCTCAGCATCCAAGCTGAACTATGAATGGATCAACAGCAAGTGGTTGCCGCGGCTTCTCTGGCCAAAGCCCGCGCATGTATACGCTGAGGAAGGCTATAGGAAGGTAGGTATTTCTCGTCGATGGTGTCTCCTGCACGAAGCGTAATAGAGGACACTCACCGCTCGTGACGCACCTCTAGATCAACAAGGCCAAGGGACGGCCGTTTAAGATGATGTGGTGGTCTCGCGAGAACATCTTCTTGCCCCCCGAGTATCTCCAGGATCTCAAGACAGCCGACGAAGCAAGCTTGAGTTTCATGAGAAATATTAGCGATGTGAGTAACAGACATGGCTGTCAGCTGCCCCTCTGCCGTCTCCATTCTGCAAGAGAAGAGAACCGTCCCCCAACTGACACATTGGATCCACCGATCCCAAACCATAAAATAGGCTTTCAGTTTGCATCACAGTGTTGGAAATCTCTATGATGGTCCTCTCATGATCCAGGTTATCAGGAAGAAGCTGAATCAGCAACTTCGTAAGTCGCAGGGCTCTAATTATCCTTTCGACTTGTGGATGTCGAGTCGTCAAGTCGTCGACACTATCCAGATTGCTAGCAATTACCTAATGCGGTGAAATAGCATCCATAACGCCCATTCTTGCCGACGAGGCAGACTTTGCCATTCAAACCGAGATCGGCTCTTGCAAAGGTACGAGCTAGCCAGCTTTTATGTCTGCTGCTCAGGTATGTAAGGTGCCAGTAACTTCTGCGACTAACACATCCCATGCACACCAGACTGGACCCCTCGCAATGCCGCCAGGGTGATCAGCCGCATTATGCACCGCATGACATCTCGTGTGCTCGTCTGTCCAGAAGTGTGCCGTGACGAACGCTATCTAGACGTCTCTATCTCGTTCATGAACTCGGTAATGATCACCGGCCTCACGGCCATCTCGCTCCCATTGGGACCTTTACGAGGTATTCTTACCCGCCTCCTTGTAGCGGCTATACACAAGCCCAAACTGGAGGCCGCCTTGGCTATTGTGCAGCCGATTGTTGAGGCACGGCTGCGTGAGCTAGATTGCGGTGCCGAGGCCGAGCCACAACACCAGGACGCGATCCAGTGGGCGATCGAGCTGGCGCGGGAGCTAGACGACCCGACGAGCCCGAGTACGACAGACAGGCCCGACGCGCGACATATCGCGCTCAACACGCTGCAGAACATCTGGGCCGGCAGTGCGGGCCCTGCCGTCGGCGTGACCCAGATGCTCTTCCAGGTCCTCCTCATGCCTGAATACCTCGCACCCCTGAGGGAAGAGGCGGCACGGGCAATTGAGCGGTACGGATGGACAGACAAGGCCATGAACCATGTCCCTCTGCTCGATAGCTTCATCCGCGAGTGCAACCGGTGTTACCCGCTTGGTTCGGTCACGGCCGCCCGGACCGTCATGTGTGAGGAGGGGTTTAGGTTTCACGACGGCTTGACGTTCCCTCAGGGGACCAGGGTCGCCTTTGCCACCGCAGCGATGCAAAGGGATGAAAGGTTCGTGAAGGATGCCGATAAGTTTGACGGATTCCGGTTCGTGACCCAAAGCGGGGACGGTGAAGACAATGGCGATGGCGGGGCAGGCCAAGGGGGGCAGGAGGATGGCAGCAAGGGTAATAATCCTAAGAGACACTTGATGGCTGCTTCGACTGTTACGCCCACCAATCTTGTGTGAGTTCATCGGCAGTTACGCCCTCTGTCTCGAGTCTAATCTTCCACCTCATTTCTTGACTACAGGGGAAGCTGACGTTTTCTTTCTTTTTACCCCTTCCTCATAGGTTCGGTTATGGGAAGCACGCTTGCCCCGGGAGGTTTTACGCCATTAGAAAGACCAAGATCATCTTTTGCAAGCTGGCGTTGAACTATGATTTTCGGTGGACGAAGGTGCCCAAGGGCAGGCCGAAAGAGTTCCCCGTTGAGGGCCAGTTTGCCGCAAATTTGTCACAAGAGATCAGCTTCAAGAGTATTCATTCTGAGTGAAATGGGGCGGGGGGCCGCAACCAGTCCAGGTTTACCAGCATTACCTACACTGGTCCCGAGGCGGAAGCGGGGGGGACAATAGTAAAACACAGATTCGTTATTACCTGCCAGTTGATACATAAACTAGTATTAGGTACGTAGCCTGTGCCCGGCTCAGGCCGGTCTCTCAAGGATTGAATAGACTTCCGCCGAGGCTCATTAGATTACAGTATCGCCCAGACAGCAGACACATAATTACCCGCAGTTAACACGCCGACGACCTGATCCCAGGTCTTTGACTTCTGTCGAATTTTACACGGACATCATCTCAAATTTCAGCTTCCCTCGCCATCCAAGATGACAAAACACCGGACCTCAATGCTCTGCCTCGGTCGAGCATCAGCGGGTGTGTTGGGATGCTTGAAGGCAGCATGAGCGCAGACTATCATACGAGTTAATCATTATTGTTCAGGAGGGATCCAAAAGCGACATGACAATGAACGAGAGAAGTAAACTCACATTTTGCCCCTGATCCGGGTCGACTATCCCAAATCTTGATCAACGTGACCTCTTGCGTGTCATGGCCGTGTAGATACCACCATTCGTGCGCCTCCTGGTGCTCCAATGTCACCGTCTGCCGGTGGTTCTCGTACGCGCCACTCCACAAGTCCACGTCGTGTACCTCCCCGCAGTCGGGCTGCAGGCTGCGGAAGTCGATCGTACCAAGCGGCCAGTCCTCGACGGGGCCGAAGAGCGGCCGCCAGACGTTGACCATGAGGACTCGGTGTCGCTCAAGTAGTGACTCGACGCTGTCGCCGTCGGCGTGGTTCCCGGCATCATCAGCGGTGGAAGTGGGGGCCTGGTCCTTGCTAGGCAGGTTCTGCTGCAGCCGCTTGATTGCCGCGCGCGCCGACTGGTCGCAGTGGACCATGGTGGCCGGCTGCTCGTGCCCCGCCGCATTATGCCGCCGGTCCCGCGCCGGGTCCCGCCGGCGTACAGTGTGGTCGAAGATGATGATCCGTCCGGCGCCTGGGATCGCGTGCCGGAGCACGGCCTTAACGTGTGGGTAGTAGCTCTCGCGGATAATTTCCTCGCGTGACCGTGCCACTTTCTTTTGGGTTGTGTCGTTTCCATTCTTTTCTCCGTCGTGGTTATGGTTGGCGTCGTGCGTGTTGATACCATCATTGTTGCTGTTGTCGTTGGCATCGGCGGTAATGTCAAGCCCCCGTAGCGCCGCCCAGGTCTCCCTGGAGATAGTGTCGGCTGTTGGGTCCGTGAAGTAGGCGAACCCGTGCACGTCTAGGGAGAAGTCCGACATGGTAGGGCGCGCATCGCGTACGAGGATCGGCCGCGTGACCCAGCCGATGTTGGTACGCTCGTAACCGACGGCGGGAGACGACCGAATAAACGGATTTCCCTTAGATGCGCGGTCCCATGGCTCAAGGAACACGGCTTCGGTAGCGATGGGCTCTCCCTTGAGAGGTGGTGGAAAGCGTTCATGTGACACCACACTGTGACGGTCGCTTTCTGAGCCGTTCGGCCCACCGTTGGCGATTGCAGCAATGGTTGCGGAGGCAGGGGCAGAGGCGATGTGCGTTTCCTCACCGTTACCGCCGTCCTTCGTTCGCCCCCCTGGCGCGGCAGTGTCCGTATAGGGAGGAAGCGCAACTGGTACCAACTCGATAGCGCACGGCCATACGTTCCGCAAAGCATAGATCTTGCGTACTTCCCAGCCCGTCTGGCGGGCGAGCGACCTCCACCGGAGCTCGTCGCGTTCCTGCCCACTATGAGCCGTCATCATCATATTGATATCGGCGTACCCCGTTAGCTGACCGATGCGACCGTCGGCTAGGATGGACTCGAAGACAATCACGCGGGCCCGAGGCCCTGGAATGATTGCCTTACGCATATTCAACAGAACAGTCGTTGCCTTGCTGTCGTCCCAGTCGTGCAGACACCACTTGATCGTGTACACCTCGAACGGGGGGATCTCCCGGAGGAAGTCCCCTGCTACCAGATGCTCCTTGGCTACCTGTGCCCCGACATCCGCATAGAGGCCATCCTGGCCGTGGAAATTGGCGCTTGCCTGCTCAATGACGTGCGGAAGGTCCAGGATACCAGCCCGTATGGCCGGGTGAGCGCGGAGCACGAGCGCTACCAACCCGCCGACGCCCCCGCCCACGTCTAGGAACGTGGCGTCCTCGAGCTCGGCCCACGGGTAGTCGGCGAGGATACCAGGAGCCTGGGCCGCTGCGCCGCCGCTAAGGGTCCGATGGAGCTGCGGGACCCAACCGCGCTCCTTGAAGTAGGTAAACATATCTTGGTCGACGTCGAACTCGTGCTGGGCGGCGTTGCGCGCCGACCCTGCGCGGCACGACGCCGGGATTCCCCGAGCTATGTCGTAGAACTGGTTCCCGTACAGCTCCACCCAGTTGCGCCACTGCGTCCAGTGGTCGCGCAGGAGCAGCCTGGAAGCGCGGTTATTGCTGAAGCAGCCCGTGTGCGGGTCCCATGCGAAGACGCCATGGTTTACCAAGAGACGCAAGACCTGCGCAAGCCGATCAGGTCTGGCTGAGGAAGCGGCGGCGATCTGAGACGTCGTCTTTGGTCCGTCGGCTAAGACGCCCGGGATGTCGAGCTCGACGGCCGTGACCAGGCACTTAGTCTTGACGTAGCCGAGGAAGTGATCGGCCAGAACAAGTGTGCTCGGCTCAAGCAATTGCTGAGTCTCGTGTAACAGGTCCACCGCCAGCGCCGCCTTCGCGTGCAGCGCACTGTCTGGCAAGCAGTCTGGATCGTGCAGACCTAGGTGGATTGCCCTGCCCTCAGGGGCAGACTTTAGTACCGACAAGGATCGCTGGAGCGAGGCGATCAGATCATCGAGGACTTTAGACATGGCGACATCGGGAGCACTAGTAGTGAGCTGCGTTGATCGTCTGGACTCTGTTCGCTCGCAAGTGATGGGGAGCAAAGTGAGCTTCTCGGCCATCTGTCAGCCAAAGCAAGCAGCGACACCCTTCAGCTACCTGCGCCAGATTCGGAAGCTTTTCGATTCGGTCTGCCTAAATCCTCTGCCAAGCCTTTTGATGTTCTACCCAGAACACCACAGCTGTTCCGTCCTGGAGCACTCGGCATTACAATAGGAGTGCCATCCAATCATCTTGTGGATTGGCATATTGTACCTATAATGCCCCCTAGACGGGTCCCTCCGGTAATCGCCGATGCTACCTTAGACTTTGCGGCTCTTCCAGTGTTCCTCGTCCCTCGGGTGCCGACAGTCGGGACCCGACCCAGATGCATGTCCCAGGAACACGGTTGGTGTGGTGGGGGGTGGTATTAGCGAATCACAGCAGGATGGTCTGGAATCCTGACGCTCCCGTCCCACGGAGCTCGCCATTCGTTGCTGACTGGGATACGTACTGTACCTAGTATATCGACGGGCGCCATCACAGCTTGTTCGGATTCTCGCTGGGTCTCACACCATGCCAACAGCCTCCTCCTCCGGCCAAACATCTTACCCGCTACCACATGTAAATATTCCCGCCGTGTAAATCGTTTTGATCCGATCAAGCTCCCCATTCTAGGGTTAGGGTGCCCATTTTTTCTCAGGAGAGCAAAAACAGAGTTTAATTTTTCTTCCGGACATCTAGCTGAAGATGGCGGCGGCGGCGGATGAGCTGGTCCATGATGTCCTCATCGTGGGTGGGGGGCACGCTGGGCTCTCAGCTGCGCTGACCTTGTACCGCGCCCAGCTCAAGACAATCGTGTTCGATACCGGTCGGCCACGGAATCGGTGGAATACGCCAGTTCGGCTCACGCCTACCTGGGAGTCTACAACGCCACAGGAACAGATCGAGATATCGCGCAAGGAGCTCGCAAAAACCGACTTCGTCCGTTTCGTAGATGCGGCCATCGTCACCGTCTCGAAATTAGAAGCCGGAGATGACGATGGAAAGCGGAACTCTGGCTGCTTCCGTGCAGTCGACGAGACGGGCCAGCCGTGGCTTGGACGGAAACTCTTGCTGGCTGTTGGGTCGTCGAATGTGTTCCCCAGTATGGACGGGTACGAGAGCAATTTCGCAAAACACATGTACGTTACCTGGATGTCCGCCGTGGCCCTGTTAAGCATGATATTCGGACATTTTATTTATTTCAAATACAGCTATCCTTGCATGTTCCAATTCGGATTCGAACAGCGTGGAGTATCGTCAGCGGGTGTGTTGGCGATTCAAGGCCTCGCTGTAGCGCAGATGGCCTTGGCGCTCGCAGATGACGGACATAAGTTTACCGATCGTTTTACCATCTACACAGACGGAAATCCGCCATTGGCGTCGGAACTGGAAAGCCAGGTATCTGGGCGCGGAATGCGAGTAGATGACCGGAAGATTAAGCAGCTGCGAGCATCTAAGATGGGAATGAGCGACAGAAGCGATATTCACGGGGACGACGGAGCGGAGACGGAAGGCATCCTGCTCGATTTCGCAGACGGGACATCCCAACTCGAAGGCTTCCTAGTGCACCGCCCACTAACGCGATGCGAGTCTCCCCTTGTTTCGCAGTTGGGGCTCGCGATAACGCCAGCGGGTGATATTCAGACTTCAATGCCCTTCTGTCAGACTAGCGTGCCAGGAGTCTTCGCAGCAGGCGACTGCGCGTCCATGATGAAGATCATTCCCCATGCTATTGCTATGGGAGCCTACGCGGGATGCGGTATTGCTAGAGAGCTTCCCAGACGAGTTACGGGCAACGCGTGTAAGTGAATGGGCCTTTGCACTGGGCTCTAGATTTGTGGAACAATATGGTAATTATTCATCTGTTACATGAAATCATATCTTTTACCTGTAAATAAGTGACATATTAGGACTACAAACCAATAACTCTTCAACAACCGACTTCCATACCTAGTGAAGGTACTGTACCTCGCGAATATTTGGGAGTGATAACCCCGTCCTAGTTCACATTGGCCGAGAAATATGCATCGAGCCGGGATAACGCCTCCCTCAACACCTTAGGCGGCACGGAAAACCCGATGCGTGCCCATCCCATACACGATTCCGAAGTGTGGTAACCCCGCCCCGCGCTGACAAGGACACCGGCCTCCTTCAGCCGTCCCACCGCGGCGGTTTCTTCATCCCAAGACTTGGCGCCCGGAACAATCTGCGCAAAGACATAAAGCCCTGCGTTTGCCGGCACGTACTTCACGTCGTGCTTGCGCAGTACCTTCGTCAATGCGTCGTACGCGGCCGTGAGGCGGTCTGAGTTTGCACGCAGGAGGTCCTTCAGCCCTGGAGAACGGAGGATATGTTCCACAGCGACGGCGGTTAAGGAAGAGACCGTATGTGTGGACCACAAGGAAGCACCTGTCCGTACAGTTTCGTTGGCCTGGCTAATGAGACATCCCTGGATTGCGTGGTTAGGGACGCAGCACAGAAATACCAAGAAAAGGGGTGGGTAGAAAGGAGAGCGGAATCAAACAAAGACTCACCATACGGAATCCGTTCTGACCTAAGTCCTTGCTGATGCTCCAGATGATATGAACCCTGGACGGATCGCACCCCAGGGCTCCGAGATCCAGTGACAGTGCAGACACGAAAGGAACCGGGTCGGGGAGGTCTGGAGCCGTGTACGACGTCAAGGCGTAGATCTCGTCGGAAACAAAGTGGATATTGTGCCGCTCGCAGAACCGGATGCATTCCTCCAGAACCTGCCGCGGATAGCACCGGCCTAGGGGATTATTGGGGTTCACAAGTAACAGCGCCCTAACATTGCATGTCCTGCTAGCCATGGTCCGTTCGAGGGCTTCTATGAGGCCGCCGTCCGCGGTAAGCGAATCCCGGAGGTCGTCCGAGTCAACGGCTACAGGCAGGAGCGTTATGCCCGTCCGGGCCCGGAGGATAAAGTCGAACGCGTTCCAGCACGGCGCTGGCAACAAGATACCGTCACCCGGATCACAGATGTTGTAGATAAGCGCGTCCAGCGCACCCGCCGCCCCGGGGCCAACCATAATGTGGCCTGCTTCCACTGGCCGCCGCGGGGCAAAGTATTCATTAAAGAAAACAGCGAGAGATGAGAGCAGTTCGGGTTCTCCAGCGAGCCCTCCTGGGTAGGAGAGATGGTTAGGACCTAGACCCTGAACGATTCCTTCACGGGTTAGTTCGAGCATCTCGTCTCTCATGAGCCAGTTCTCCGACGTAGTGAGATCGATGGGAGCACTGCTTGGAAGTTTCGACTGCGCTGCTTGGCCACCCGCCGTGGCTTCTGCTGTGGCTTTGACATGACCTTCATGTTTTGTGCCCTGAATTCGCCGGCGTTTCACATCAGGCCCTACTCGTTGGTCGTTTTCAATGCCCGAGTCCCCATCCCTTGCACTGTCCGAGGCACGCCTCTTAAGACGCCCCTGCTGTTCAGCATGTTGCGCCTCGCGGTCGGATACGGCGGCTCTAATCCGGGGCATAATGTCCTTGACATTGGACCAGCCTCTGGATGATATGTTTCCATCTGGCTCGGGTTCTGCTCTGGCCGGCATGACAGCAGAATCCTTTTCCCGAAGGATAGAAAAATGATGTTTGTATGGGGAAGTGAGAATAGCAGACGCTCACTATTACTCAGGAGACTGATGGTTTGCAATATTCCTATAATTAGATAAAGCATCTAAAAGAGTGGAAACGGGGACTAAACTCGCAACAAGTCCCTATATGGGGAGCAGATGTACTGGGCTGTAAATGTGTCGGGGTGTATAGTCGACCAATTAAAGTGAGTTACGGTAGCACCTCCTTGGTGTGGAGTTTATACTACTGCCGCGTCGTTCCGATTGCCGGGCTCCGAGCTTGCCATTTCAAAAGAATCACCGGAAACCTTCCCGACAAAACGCCAAAGAAAAGCCAAGGTATTGTACATACCACATAGGTGGTTAATTAACAGGTGCTGGTTTCCGAAACCCATCCTCTCATTCTTCGCTCAGCCAAATACCATAACGAACGCCACTACGGCTCTAGGACTTCACGGCCGTACAAGCCATCTCCCCGGCCGAAAACAGGGGCAAAGACGTAATCATGAGCCAACCATAGGAATAGGACAACCCATCGAACCAGGACGATAACCCACCAAGGGGCAAGTCCGTCGGAGCCGATAGTGCGCTTCGTAAGAACCTCAAGGCCACTCATAACGGGCCCGAAAATGGCCACAAAGAACCGGGCGCCGACGGCAGCACGGCCCCTCTCGGGAACCTGATAGTGGGGTTGGCGTGCGAGATAGTCTTGGTACTTCTCAGACAAGCCGGCTTCCTTCGCGCCCTCGAGTACCAAGGTCTAGGAGTAGGTAACCAGCCAGACGCGTCAGAACAGCAATGTAAGATTGGCCAAGGAACGAGCACCTGGGCCGCTTATTCCGAGAAGATAACTTACCATGTATCGCAGACTACCTCGACCACGAGGATACCTCGTCAGAGCGGCCACTAACGTGAGGGCCTTGATGCGGCTTCCGAAGCGCCGACCGTCGGCGTCCAGCAGCGGCACGGCAGTAATCTGGGCCGCGTCATAGGCTGTCCCGCCCCCTTCGGATGCCGTGACCTGGATGTATTGCCGATGTGTGATGAGGTATAAGACGCCCTGCACGTCGGGCCGCGAGTTCGAGTTTGCCCCACATTTGTCCTCTTTCTCTTCTTTGGCCTCGACTGCGCCGAAGGCAGGCTCGGCATAGGGCAGGCCGGGGACCGACATGACGAGGACCCAACCCGGAACCACGACAGGGATTTTGGCGAGCGGTTGAATGCCGCGGTCCCCGGTAAACTTAGCCGTGCTCATGTTGGACCCGTAGGCGAAGTACCAAACTTTTTCCGACATTGCCGATGCTGCCATCTCTGGACTGCTAATTCGCCGATGGTGAGTGAAGCCACTGCAGTGCGAGGTAGGTACTGTGTGAGTTTCTTGTGCCGCCCCCTACTGTTTCTCGGGGCCTCCCTAGCCTTTATGTTTCCCCCTTGTCTTATGTTTTCCCATTTGGTTACCTAGGGTAGCATTGAGTATTGATATTGATATTGGTATGTCCTTTTCCTCCGTGATGTTGTGATTAGGTTTCGTCTAGCTTTGTTGGAACGGTAACGCAGGGAGACACCCGGAACCAAGAGGTCACGCTCATAAATGTATCCACATCGTCTTCACGCATACAACCGCGTACCGAACCAGACATCCCGAACAACCACCGCAGCCAGGGTCACATAGAGCTGTTCCTGCGTTGGCTTACCATAACCGGGTCCGGTCCGTCCCTACGTTTGCACTATGCCCGAAGATGGTACCAAGTCAAGTACCTGTCGGCCCTGGCTCGATGCTCTTCGCCGAGCTCTGTCGAGTTCTCAGGCTTCCCGCCTCAAGCTTGCATTTGCGTAAGAGTTTCTCCGAGAACGGCGGCGACTCAATCCACGCCCTCTGGCTGTGCTCAGCCTGGAAGATCCATGGCATCGACATTAGTCTATCAGATGTGCTCAAGGCCACGAGCTTGGAGGACCTCATTACGACAGCAACACACCTTCTCCCAGATGATCCGAGACCGCCACCTTGCTTCCAGGCCAGCCATGATACTTCTACAACGAGGAAACGACAGAGAGAAGGCCCGCCCGACGGCGACATCGCCCCACGCTCGTCCAAGCGATTACGTGCTGCCAGCAGCTGGTGTCCCGTCACGGAAACACAGAGGAGGTTCTTGCACCCAGTGGGGCGGCGGAGGACGCCAAACGTTGTCAGGTTTGCCGTCGAATGGCCGACACGGCAAATACCTGACGTCAAGCGTGCTTGGATGACGGCCCTGGCATCGGAACCCATATTCTCCAGCCAACTCGAGCAGGGACATGACGATGTAAATTGGTATATCAACGAGAAAGACGAGTTTGAAGAGCCTCCGTGGCGGGAGATCCTGGTCCACACCGAGCCGGAATATATTCGTGCGGTTGAACGTTACACGAAGCAGCTTACCCACGATAGAGCGGTAGAGGAGGGGATGATGTGGTTCACCGTCATCGTTCCGTCGAGAACTTCGAATCTGCTCCCTGATCCTCAAACTGAGGGTACTACAACTCATAGCAACTCTACCGTCATATGGAATGTCCACCATGCCTTGGTCGACGGCCTGTCGTGCGACATCATCTTGCAAAAGGTGCAACTTGCCCTGGGAGGAGGTTCCGTGCATCGAGGCCCGAGTTTCGTTGCCTTCGCCAACCGCCTAGCCGCGCACCAAGCTGCGCGTTCCAGAGAGGGCGAGTCGTTCTGGAAGCGACAGAAGGAACGCTACGGCTCCCCTCCCGCCGAGCTGGCTCTGCCTCCAGTTGAGGGTGTTAGTTGGGGAGTCCACAACGATGTCGAGTCAGGCGGTGCTGACGACGCGGACCAAGGCCAAGTGCGATTTTATTTCCCTCAAGAGCGACTGCGGGAGGCGGCTGGACGGTTGCGAGTCAGTATCGCATCTCTCTATTTGGCTGCCTGGGCAGTCACCCTTTCCTCACTCGCCAATTCAGATCGGATCCAATTTGGCGTCGTGCTCAGCGGGCGGACGTTACCCTTTCCGCACGTGGGCCATGTCGTAGGACCGCTAATATCCACCTTACCGCTGACCCTAATTCTCGGCTCAGGGGACACGACGACCTTTGCCGACCTAGCTAGACACGTTCACGCCCGCGTTGCCGAGCTTTCTGCCTTCTCCTGGACATTGCCTAGGCACGGGTACTCGAATGACTGGGCCAGTGCCATCAGCGTACGGCAGCCCATTGAGAAGGGAGATGCTGATGCCCGTGCCACCACCATCCCCTCCCACAGCTACCACTCCTCATCTACGTCTACCTCGTTTGTGTCTCACGTTCCACTGAGCGTTTCGGTTGAGCCCGACGGGCTCGTGCATCTGCAGTACCACAGGAACAAGATTAACCGGTTCCAAGCCGAAACGATACGCAGCCTCTACTCCCAGGCGCTCTCCGTCATTGAGCTTGAGCGAGACACTCCAACATCTGCGCAGCCACAAACCCTGTTACACTCGGAAATAGTCCCGGCACCGATGACTAGCTGGCTCCGCGCCCAGTCAAACGCCGACTCGGTACGAACTACGGAGCTGTTCGAGTGCGGGGATCTCGTGTCGCTGTTCCGGGAGGCTGTCGCCGTCGCCGGGCCCGGAGCCGTCGCAGTCGAGAAGGCAGACGCGAGGCTGACATACGAGGAGCTCGATCGGCGGAGCGAAGCGGTCGCGGCGCAGATTGCCGCCCTCGTCCGACCGGGCGAGCCTGTCGCTGTGCACGTGGACCGCAGCCTGAACTGGATCGTCGCCGTCTACGCCGTGCTCAAGGCCGCGGCTGTCTACTGTCCCTTGCATAGCGCACTGCCGCCACACGTTCGTGATGAGCAGTTCGCGGCTGGGGGGTGCACGCTTTTTCTGATTCCCGGCGCGGTGAGCACGGCTAGCTCGTGCATCCCGGCATCGTGCAGACTAGTAGTTTCAGTGCAGCATATACTGAATCAAGAACAGGAACGCCTCAGGCATGGCATTTACCGCGACGGCAATGGCAACAACGGTAACAGCGCACACGTGAAAGTAGATCCGGGGGTGGAAGCAGAGGAGGTAGCAGCGCCCAAAGACCAAGATCAGAAACTCGACTACGTACATCCGCTGCCGGCTGTCACCTCCGGCTCTCCGGCCTACATCTGCTTCACGTCGGGCAGCTCGGGCAAGCCTAAGGGCGTCTTGTGCCGTCACGGCGGCCTGGTCGCTTTCCAGAGGGACCCAGACGTACGGCTGCGGGCACGGCCCGGCTGGCGGATCGCGCAAACCATGTCGCCTTCGTTTGACGGGAGCATCCACGAAATATTCTCGGCGCTGTCGTACGGCGCGACGCTAGTGCTGCCGCGGGACGAGTGCGACCCTCTCGGCCACCTCGCCGACGTCGACGCCGCCGTGCTCACGCCGACCGTTGCGGCGGCGCTGCGGCCGGACGCACCCGAGCTGGCGCGCATCACTACCGTGTATCTCATCGGCGAGGCCGTGCCGCAGCATGTCTGCGACGACTGGGCGGTCGCCAAAGACGTTGTTTTCAACATGTACGGGCCCACCGAGGCGACGTGCGGCGCTACCACTGCCCGGCTGCGCCCGGGCGTACCCGTGACCGTGGGACGGCCGAACCCGTCGTGCCGGGTTTACGTGCTGGATCGCAACCTGCAGCTGACACCGCCGGGCTTCGTCGGCGAAATTTATCTCGCCGGGGTTCAGGTCGCGGTGGGCTATGTCGGAGTTGCCGGCGCTAGAGGCGAGGCGACCGCAGTTGTGACCGAGCTGAACACAAGCCGCTTCCTCGACGACGTCGTCTGCCCCGGACTGGGCGAGCGTATGTACAGGACGGGCGACCGCGGTTGCTGGGGCGAAGATGGACAGCTGCACGTCCTGGGCCGGAACGACAGGCAGATTAAGCATCGGGGTTTCCGAATCGATATGGACGACGTGGAGGCACGGGTACACAGTCTCGTCCCCGACGCAAGCGGCGTAGCGGTCATGATCAAGGACGGCGAGTTAATTCTCGTATTGGCGCCAACGTCTCCGGCTCTGGATTCGATGCATCCCTCGCTGGATATAGCAGTTGTTAGGAGAGTGTTGGCCGCCCATCTCCCGGCGCAAATGATGCCGCGCCATATCTACCTCGTCGATAAGTTCCCAATCACGCAAGCTGGGAAGCTCGATTATGCCACTACAGCCAAGATGATAAGGGGTACCGAAACAACCATAGAATCAAATGCCCTTGCCAATCTAGGCCACCGTCTGGGCACGGCTCTAGGATCGACGCTGGGCCAACTGGAGCGGGACCTCGCGGGTTGGTGGCAACAAATTCTCAGCCTGGCTCCGAATACCCCGGTTCCTTATAGCTCAAATTTCATCGATCTTGGCGGGGACTCGATCAGCGCGCTCAAGCTGCAGAGTCGGATCGAAAACAAGCTGGGATGCAGAGTACCAGTTGGGATTATTCTGGGGACGCCAAACCTGCGAGGCTTGGCTGCGGCCTTATATTCGATCACGCCCCCACGGTCGAGTGGAGTCGTGATCCGAAATGAAGCATCAATATCGGCTCAAACAAGTTCTGATCCGAGGCAGGAACCAGTAGTCAGTCGCAGCTCCTGCTTGTCCCCGATGGAGCGGGCACTGTGGATGCAGGACGGCAGCGAGTTGCGGTCTACGGCGTTCAACGTTAGCTTGCTGTGCAAACTCGGGCCCTCGATCCAGCAAGAGCGCCTAGAGCAGTCCTTCAACAGCGTTCTGGGTCGTCACGATGTCCTCCGTAGCCAGTATCACGGCCTCGATGGTAACCAGCCGTACAGGACACTATCAGAAAAGCCGCCCAGGGTTACCCGGACACGAGGCGACTTTGACGCCCGGGCCGAAGTCAACCGCCCTTTCGATCTGGCAGCGGGTGGGCTTTTCCGAGTGTTTATCTCACCCACACAGCTGCTTGTTCTAGCGCATCATATTATCTGTGACTTGACAACACTGCGGAGGATCATGCGCGAGGTGCGCGCAGTCTACGACCGCGATGAAAAGAAGCCTGGTACCGTCTACACAGGGGCCAATATAGGCGCCGATGGCAACCACGCGGGGGATGACACGGCGGCCGCTGCTTCTTACCTTTCCCAGCCATTCCTGATCGGCCAAAACAATGACAGCAGCGCGCACTTGGACGTGGAACGCCTCGGCTTTTGGCGGGAATATCTTGCTGTCCTTCCCCGCAAGGAAACGGATGGAGACCTCGCTAAGACGGAGACAAGGACAGAGAAAAACACAGGCGGACATGTCCTCTCACGCGGGGCTGCGTCTTCCTCGGGACTTGAAAGGAACGGTTCATCTATCGTCTTCAAAATCCAACGACCTGGCTTCTGGGAGCGGATGGAACACTTTGCCAAGGAGCGCAACATGACGCTGCACCAGATTCTGCTGGCCGCGACAACTCTTGCACTTCACAACCTTAATAGCAGGTGGCATGGCCGGAGAGACGCCGACCTCGACTGCGTTCTTGGCGCGCCGCACATGAACCGTGAGCGGAACCATGTCTATGAGGACATGGTTGGTCTATTTCTGCAACCACTACCCGTGAGAATCCGCTGGCCTTCCAGGGCTGGTATTAGCTACTCTAGGTCCTTTCAAGCACCTACAGGCAAGTTCGAGAACGGATCTCCAAATATGGAAGAGGAAGTTCGAAGGAAACATAGGGCCACGGATGCAGTAGATGGTAAGAGGGCGCGAGAAGGAAGCGAGCGCCTGATACCCGAGGAGAACGAATCTGCAATCCAGAACGAGATGGACGCGTTCCTCAAATCGGTAAAGAACTCTAGCGAGCAAGCGCTGGGCCACGCTGTCCCGTTCGAAATGCTCTGCGCCCACTTGAGAGCCGGGGGGGAACAGCAGGAGGAGCGGGTAGAGCACGGTGGGGTAGTCAGAAGAATGCCGTCTCTCCCCCTCTTCGACGTCATGGTTACGCTTCACCGACCGGGCGACTGGGGAGACTCCCTGATGCCCGGGTTGTCGCCGCTGTTTAGCTTTGCCGATGGAGCCGCCAAATTCAACTGTCTCGTTGAGTGGACGGCGCCCTCAGCTTCTTCCGGTGACGAGCTAGCACCAGATCCTGACAGTATCTCCGTGCCAGAGGGGGGAGCTGCGAAAGGAAAAGAAAATACCTATCCTACTCGAGACGGGTTACTACGAGTAGAATATAGCCCTGAGTGGGCCACCGCCAGTGAGGTCGGATCCCTCGCGCAAAACATGTTCAGGGCGGTGGAGGCAATGATAGCGATGGCAGCGACGGCACGTGATGACCGCGGTCGTGATAGCAGTTTCCTTGCCGCGGTCATGGACAGGTTAGATTGGGGTGCTCACACTGAGGACCTCGTTGTGGGAGATTACTTTGCCGCCGAGGTATGAGGTCGAGTAGAGATGACCCTATGCTAGGATTATTCAGGGGTGCTATTACTGTACCTGTTAGCCACACATCTCATTTTATCCTTCCGATGAAATTCCAGGCGCTGATAGTGCTCGGAGTTAACATAGGACTAATTATTAGAAATCAAGTAGGTCAAGGCAAATGAGTTTTCATTGGCTTGCGTAGACGTGTAGCGCTGGCGCTCGGGTTGCCATTATGGGTGGAGCACAAAGGCGGATTCTACCGAGAGACCGGTCATACCATGGTCCTTGGATCAAGCAACGGCTCCACCTGGGGGTCTGCTGCATTACGGTACATTAGTATACCGTGGGGTAAATGGGCGAGCCCTGCATATCGGTTCCCGGGACGCGGCTGAAAAATTGGGACAGGTACCTGTATCCTGAGTAGAACCCCCTGCTGCCTGAGGTTGGGCAACTACGAGATCAAGCAACTAATTACTCATAGACACCCGTCGGGCGGGGAACGTTTTCCGTTGTTCAGGGGAAGCGGCTGGGGACATCAAGGGAGGCGGCGAGGTCGGCATGAAGTATGTCAGCTCCCCGCTTTGACCGAATCACCTGGATGTTGTGCTGGGTTGTGCCGCGTTATTGAAACCCGGTCTACCCTCTTCGATATCACCATAGCGTTTTGGATTGAGGTGTCGACTTGGATCGGGAAGCTAGGTTCCTAGGTAGGTGCTTAGGGCAATAATTGGCTAGGTTTTTGAGTTGCGTTGCACTTGCAATCAATTGCGGCGTAGCGATGCAGGCAGGCGTATAAATAGGCCCTATAAATATTCATTCAATAATTATTTTACAGCTGAAAGGAACTAAGGGGAGGGCGCAGGATGGAATTTGCCGTCGCGCGGATGAACTTGACTCCGGCCCCAAGGTTCATATCAACGACCCGGGAGTTTCCAGAGAATGTCTTGGCGAAGGTGAAGTTCGGGAGCCCGTTGTATTGTTATCTCAGACTACTAGACTATCTGTCGTCCTATAGATTCTCTGGTTGAGTTCGCAAATAATCTCGGTCCTGGAGATCCTTCCCCCAATTATTTGGACATTGAACCACCTGGTCAGCCTGCAGTGGATATTCTGCATTGTGCTACCACTCATTCCAGCTCCTGAATGCCGCACAGCGGCTATGCAAAACCTGGACCATGCCGTGCGCACCTGATGGCACACCGACGCAGCTTGGATCTGGATGCAGCCGTCTGGGCAATCTGGAATGATACCCTCTCGAGCCGTGGTGGGCAAGGTGGAGCACGTCGCGTTGGTGCTCATAACTGCGAGATGCTCACTTTGACCATGTTGTTCTCTCTGGGGCGTTTGACGCATCTCCATCCCTTAGACAGCCGACTACCACCCAGGTGCACCGTTATAGGACATGGTCCAAGTCGAACTCGTCGATGGCTCCTACATCTGGAGTCGGTATACGCGATCCAGTGTGCCTCCTGAACTGGAAGGCATCGCATTCCCTCGGTATGGCGAGCCTATTGAGGGCCTTGCCTACTCGGTCTTTACGGTAACGGAGCAAACCTTTCCCGATAGTGCCACAGCCACGGCTCCGATACTTCTCGCTGCCGACGGTTGTGCCTATGATGATGGTCCCAGAGATTGTTTCCGGGTCTGCAACGATCCGGCAGCATTATTCTCATCCTGGTATAATCTTTGGAACTGCTTTACACTGGCGGCCATGGCTGTGTACGTCCAGAACGCGTCGTTAGCCATAACGTCCATCACCGGGCTTCAAGTTGCGAATAACCATCTCGGTTTCGGCGACTTGGAAACCTTCAACGCCTTTTCCGTCATCGATAGCGTTATCACCTGCGGTGAGAGAGCAGCATACGATGCATCCCTGGGATACCTTGCCGACGCTAAGGGAGTGTCCACGGCGGGCGCCCCGACTCCGCTTGAGAACTTGACCTTCTTCTGGACGCTGCCTTGCTTCCACGTACAGAGTGACCTCAACAGCGATATTGCGGGTGCTGGGGTACGGATAATCCCTTCTTGAGTACCTAAGTTACCCATGTCAGGGTTATCTCATCTGACTGCTCGTTTAGATGCTGGTCGCATATTTCATCCAGGGCTTTCTTGCCGCTTATGGATGGCTCCTTTGCGCCCTCCTCACCGGTATCCCATTGGCCTTGGGAGCAGTGATCCATTTCCTCCCCCGGGCAACGCGCAAACGTCCAACCTCACCCACCCTCGTTCCGCTAGCTAGCTGGGTAGAATCTTGGGCAATCCGAATCGACGGCTCGCGGGCCGGCGCGGCTCTCAAGACGATGCTCGTCGACCATCAGGAAACGCAGTGCTTCTTCACCATCGGCGCGCAAGTTGCGCTAACATACGCAACATCCCAGCCGGCATCATTCCGAGGCGAGCAGACCTACCAACAACTCATGAACAATCAGGCGTTTATGCGCATCACGGGCGGCATGTCTCTGTATTCGGTCACCTTGGCGCAGCTCGCCCTGAGAAGGGCGGGGCTGAACTCGGCTTACACGTTAGTGTTTTCCGCTGCGGCCGTCGTGCTGAAGATCGTCAGTGATGCTTCGGTTGTCACGCCTGGGCCCGAGCGGCTCTGGTCAGAGTTCCACGGCCAGAACAGGCTCGACGAGTGCGGTGCCAATACCTCACCAAGGACGTTCTGCTACGTCAAGACCAACCCGGTCGAGTATCTCGACCAGATGACCTACTCGGTCAGTCAAGTGCTTCCGCCGGCGATAGTCGCCTTTGTCATGCTTCTCTTGGACAAGATTCCGTCTCGTTTCTGGGCAGTGCTCCGCCCCAACGCCCAGGGGCCGTACCGACGGCTCGATACCATCACCCATGTCGCTCCCCAGGTTGTGGAAGGAATATACTGGGGACTCGAGCTGTTCTTCTTCTTCCTGGTCTGCCATGGCCTCGGCTTTTTCCAAGGGCCGGTCAGGGACACCGTCATCCGCAACTCAGACGAGTCGAACGCTGCTGGGGACTTTGCAGAGCAAGGACTCCTGCGGTTTACCGTCGGGCAAGTCATCGCAGTGATGGCCTGGACGCCCGTGATGGCACGCTATCTTTATACCACTGCTTGTGAGTCCCGAGATGAAGGCGCTCCTACTTGCCCATACAAGGCTGACCCCATGCTGCTGCACCGCCTGTAGTCGGTTTTGAGCACACGTCGAAGATTCGAATCGCAGCCCCGTTTCAGATCGTCAAAAAGAAGCCCCAAGAAGCCGTAATCTTGTCTCTCGACAAATTAGAAGAGGGAACCGAGTTGGGAAAGGGTGCTGACTGCTGGCATGGAATCCGAAGCACGCAGCCGCCTGGTGCAATGGCTGGATCTGCGCGGTAATTCGTCTTCTTTTTGAAGATCTTCATGAACCGGCTCTTCAATTGTCCGTGTCTGACTGGGTGTTCGGATGACGCCCAATGCGCATCTCCCTCGGACTCTCTTTCTCTCTTCCTCGCTCTTGGCCCCCCCCGGCCGGATGTCAGACCCCTGTCTTGGCAATGCTTATTATTTGTCAAGATTTTCATGCAAGTGGGACACGCCCGGGACGCATCTTGCAGTGTGATTGGGAGATTCGGTCCGTCCGAACAGGGCTTCCCTCACTCAGCCTTACGTATGCCACATCTGCCGGGTCCGTACGTCGATTATTTATTCCCGCGTTGCAGCACAATCGCCAGACAGCGCAGCAGGTGTCAGCAGAACCCCTTTTGAGTCTGAAATTAGCAAGGGTCAAACGCCTCTTCGTTGTGCTCCAAAAACAGCCACGAATGCGAGGCGCTGCAGGGGTCACATCGCCCCAAAGGCTCATTTCCCAGAGCCATTGGGCTGAAGCGCCACTCTATGGCCACAACGCTGTCCAGCCTATCAGAATCAGGCACCAGTCCAGGTTGGGCAAAGCCTCTAGTCGCTTGGATACACCAGATCCTTTAGAGAAAGGCGCGGCCCACCTAAACTAGGTAGAACCAGGCAGAATTTGCGGAATCGAGGCCTGGCGCAGGGCGCAGGACACAGGAGGCAGTGATGCCGCATGGATCCCAATCTCGCATTCTCTCTCGGAATAGTGAAGCTTACCTTAGCTGTTGTATGGAGAACCAGAATGGTGATGTGGCGGCAAGATACATTATTTAAATCAGGCCGTCAACCCCCATCGACGATTTCTTTTGCTTCCATCACCAACCATCTCCACCGTCGCTCTCTTCTACTCTCCGCCGCAAGCACCTCAGCCTCTTTCGACGCAATCGTTCATTCCCCCGTTTTAATTTACACCCCGCAACCCAATACAAAATGATCTCTCAATCCCTCCTTCTCGCCGCGCTCGCCGCCACGGCCGCCGCCACGGGCCCCATGAACCTGCACCCCGCCCACCAAGCCGTCAAGCGCTTCGTCGAGGCGCGCCAGACGGATGGCTCAGAGGCCTGCACCGCTGCGCTTATGTCTATCGCGACCGATATGCCCACCCCCCCTTCGGAGATTATGTCTTTCGCCATGACCGCCACCGAGACCGACCCCTGCAGTATCACCCTCCCGCCCAATGTTGAGAGCGCCATTTCGAGCTACGCCCAGGAAGCGCAGTCTTGGTTCTCGGAGAACGAGTCCGACTTCAGCTCGGTGATGGAGGACTGCCCCGATGTCGCCAGCATTTACAGCAGCGCGAGCGCGGCCCTCGAGTCCGCTGCTTTGCCCACCTGCGACGGCGGGAGCGGGAACAACGGCGGTTCGGACAGCGGCAGCTCCAACGACGACAACAACGATGATAGCAACAACAATGGCGATGATAACACCGGTGGAGATGACAATGAGGGTGGCAATGACAACGAGGGTGGCAATGACAACAGCAACAGCAACGACAGCGGCAACGAGGACGACGAGAGTGCTGGTGCTCGCCCGACTGGTTTTGTTGGCGCTGCTATCGCGGTTGCCGGCTTTCTCGGCGTTGTTGCTGTCCTCTAAGAGGAATTACATATGAGTTGGATATGGGATCCGCCGTGTTGGTCGCCATTGGGGATCTGGACGGTGCCTTCTCAGCGGTCTGGAGTAGTATAATATCTAGTAATTCGATTCTTGAATACCATTTTATTTGACTGTCTTGATTTGTTCCTGGTCCAAAGTTCGTTTCGCAAGTCTTATAAATCCGCAGCGTTCTCGGCAACTTCCCCTAGGTGACGGGCCCGGCTAAGTTATGATGAGATCCCGGGCGATACTCGTATAATCTCGCGGAACTCTGAAAAAGCTAAGTCGATTAGGCCTAGTGTCATGCGGACGCCCACCAATTGAAGCCATCGCCAAGCCCCTGACCGGACCCAGTCAGTGGATCTTAGCCACAGATACCTTTCCCCTGATCGCCTTCCGCGACGTGATGGAAGATGTGGCTAAGTGTGGCTCGAGAAACCCTGGTTGATCAGGGGTCTAGAGATGGCTTCAATTGGTGGCATCCTCATGACACTAGGCCTAATCGGCTTAGTTTTTTCTGAGTTTCGCGAGATTGTACGGTACCTATTAGTACGGAAGTACAGTACATGAAAAAGATTCCGTTTTCACACGAGCCAACCCTAAAGTGCTGTTTCCCACTCGACAACCTTTTGCGCGCCCGGCTGCCCTCGCTTCCAGTCGCCCACCGTGACAAATTGGAACACGGCGCTATTGTCATTCTGGAATTCAATCTTGACCTCGCGCACTCGCTTATCCGCCTCCACCTTGCCGCGCCCTCCTTTCTCTTCTAGTGCTTGAGCCTGTGACGCAACTATGCCCGCCAACGGACCGTCCCAAATCCCCTCGCGCCGCGTGCACCTCAGGAGCAGCTGCACGGCCCGCCTACGGAGGGCCGGGTTGCGGCAGCGCGCCGCGATCGTGTACAGCGGATTCACGTAACCCAGCCCCGACGCGCATGGGTGCAGCGGCCGCCCTTGCTGCTGCTGCTGCTTCTGCACGGCCCTCCGCTCCTTCTGGTCATGCTCGGATAGGAACTCACAGTGTACCAGCATCTCCCCGAGGTAGCCCTCGAGCTCGTCGAACGCCGACTCTCGCTGCTCCGGCCGGAGGAAGTCGATGCGCAGCCGGACCATCAGCAGGATCTGGTGGAGGCGCAGGACCGCGACGCCTCGCTGAGACCGCTCGTCCGACGGATCCAGAGAGGCCGCCAGCGCCTCCAGCGCCTCCCGGCTGCTCTCGAGTGCCCCGCATAGCTCGCGATGGCGCGCGACGACTTCGCAAACCCGCTCAGCTGTCGACGGCGGGTGCCAGTCCACGTCCTGGAGGAAGGCGAGGACGTTGTGGAAGAGCCGTTCGACGTAGGCGTGGGCCTCGGACAGGGACACGAAGATGGTCGCTCGCCTCACCTCCGTCACTAATAGGTCCTGGGTGCCTTCCTCCGGAGCAATGTCGTTGATCATGCTACGAAGCTGGCCGTAGACCGAGATGAGGAGCGCTCGCAGCTGCGGGAGGGGCACTGGATACTTGGGGCCACTGGTGCCCTTGCGGGCATGGTTGGATTCCTGCTTGTCCAGGTTCTGCAATACCTTGGTCGCGGACATGACGTGCTGGACCGCCTCGGGTATGCGGCCGCGGATGCAGGCAAAGTAGATGAAGAGGATGGAAGCGGTTAGCACGCTGTACAAGACCTCAGCCGATTGGGTGCCCGAGGGATGAGCGAGTTGCTGAATGGACTGGTTGCATTGCTGCAGGGCGAGCCCCATCCCCTCGATCCCGTCCCCACCGGCCTCGACACGTTCATAGGCGACGCCAAGGGCTACGACGAGGTGGCGTATCGGGCGGTAGTGGATGGCCGCCTGGATCACCTCGCGCCCCCAGAAGGAGGCGTTGAAGTATCCGCCTAGTGAATGACACGCATGGGACTGGAAGTAGTAGAAGCTCCGTCTCTCGGCCTCCGAGGCGAACAGCCCGGTGTGGGAAGAGGGTACCAGAGCTCCAGCTCCAGGTAGCGGGCTTCGCACGGCGGGTCGATAGCCGTCACATTTGCGGCCGCTTTTGGTGCAACGCTGGCAGTGGGGTTTCGCTTCGTCACACTTCACCTTTCGTGTCCTGGCCGCGTGCCAACGTGCGTTAGCTCACCCAACCGCGTGCCGTGATGGAGCGGGAATCAAGGAATGGAAACGGAGACGCATACTTGCAGGTGAGACAGCCAGTCCTCACCTTGGCATGGAAGGTCCGTTTTGACTCACGCCTGGCTTTGTTTGGCTCCATATCGCTGAACAGGGTACTAGTTCCACGGGTCCCGGTTTTTTTTTTTTTTTTTTTTTTTCAATCAGATGTCGATGTTTGGATTCGTAAAATCTCACATGACGAAGAACGCGGGCAGAAAGGAAATCCGAGGCTTCGCACACAAATCCTTCCCTTTCTCTCGTAGTTATCATGTGACTTTTGCGACAGCACGAATGAGAGAGACGCTTGGCATCTCACGCGAAAATGCGGTGCAAGACGCTGTAAGGAACGTGGTGTGGGAGCGCGGCTCTAATGTGGCTGCGCCAGACAGCGAACAGTCTCACTGCCACACGGCCTATTTCCTTTGAACCATCCAAGTGCCACAATTAGTTCTGAATAAAATCGCTCCGTCCAAACGTAGGTACCTAGACAGGAGACCCCAGCATCTGCCAGGCACGACCTTTGCAAATCTATAAGACAATGTCGCCAACACGAACAATGAAGCTGAATCTTAACCCGCTTTCCAATTCATTCCCTGATCCCTCGTTACTCGCCCGTCCCCCATGGCATTCTCCTTTCGAAACGCGTTTGTCGCCAATATCTTGATCCTGGCCGCAAGATGTGCGTCGGTTCCGCCGGACCCTGAGACCTTACGGCTGCGAACCACCCTGTCCTCGCTAGATCCTCATGTGTCATTATCCTTCAAGGAAACGCACATTTGCGAGACGACGCCAGGTGTCAAGTCGTACAGCGGCTACGTGAATCTACCCGCCGACGAAGCCGAGGGCCGACCCTACGATATCCACACGTTCTTCTGGTTCTTCGAAGCTCGCAAGAAGGCTAGGAATGCACCTTTGTCTGTATGGCTCCAAGGTGGCCCTGGAGCTCCGTCCACCGCCGCGGCTCTCGGTGAGAACGGTCCGTGTCATATGACTCGCGACTCCAAGGGAACCGTCCTTAACCCCTGGTCCTGGAATAATGAAGTCAACATGCTCTACATTGACCAGCCGGTCCAGACCGGCTTCTCGTACGATAGGCTCATCAATGGCACTATCGATGAGACGCTGCTGCCGTATGTGGTAGCGCCATTGCCGCCATCAGCGCCCACGCCAGATCTAAATTCGACCTTCCTTCAGGGCGTCTTCCCTTCCCAGGATCCCCTGTCGACCGCGAATACGACTCTAACGGCAGCCCGCGCCGCCTGGCACTTCATGCAGATATGGATGCAAGAGTGCGTGTTTCGATTGCCTCCACGATATGAACGGCTCTGACGTTTGGACTTCTCGCAGGTTTCCCAAGTACAAACCGAAGCACAACAAATTCAGTATCTGGGCCGAGTCTTACGGAGGGCACTATGGCCCCACGTTCGCCCGTTTCTTCTCGGCACAGAACCAGAGAATCGCGAATGGTAGCATCGAGAGCAACGCGATTCCGTTGCATCTTGACACAGTTGGAATAGTCAACGGCTGCATCGACATCCTCACCCAAATGCCCACCTACCCTCTGATGGCCTTTAATAATACGTACGGCGTCGAGATAATCAACGAGGAAGAGTACAACAGCGCGCTCAACAGCTTCCCTCAATGCCGCAGCCTGGTAGAGACGTGTCGGTCTCTCGCCGGCATACATGATCCACATGCTTGGGGCAACGCTACCGAGGTCAACAGTGCCTGCGCTGATGCATACACTTTCTGCTTTGCAACTATGTGGGGGGATGTCGAGGGGCGAGGGGTGAGTCCATCGTTACGACTACCTGACGTTTCTATGGCTAACTATAGGTCACTGATAGAGGAACATCTACGACATCACCGCCCCGACATTGGGGCACTTCCCACCCAAATACATGGCGGGTTACCTCAATTCAAAGGAGATCCAACTTGAGCTCGGCGTCCCACTTAATATCACGGGGCTCTCTACAGCAGCATGGGAAGGTGGGGCCGTGGTAGCATTTCAGGAGCCAACGAGCTGTTTACTAACCTGCTCGCAGCGTTCCAGGTGACTGGCGACTTTGTCCTTGGCAATAATCTCGGCGTCCTTGGCGAGTTGCTTGACCAGGGGGTCAAGGTTGCTCTCATGTACGGCGACCGTGACTACCAATGCAACTGTAAGTAGCAGCCTCTGAGAGCATGCAATGAGCCCAACTGCCCTAACACTGATTGCAACAGGGTATGGAGGGGAACAGATCAGCCTGGCCATCGAGTCCAAGTTCAGCGAGGGGTTCCGCAACGCCGGTTACGCAGACATCCGGACTAACAAGACATACGTCGGGGGGCTCGTCCGGCAACACGGCCCATTGTCATTCTCTCGCGTCTTCGGAGCCGGGCACGAGGGTGAGTTTTGGTTCCACGCAAAGTCCCACCTAACCTCGCGGACTTCAATGTTAACATTAACCATCACCACAGCGCCTTCGTACCAGCCAGAAACCGCGTATAGGATCTTCAACCGCGCCATGTTCAACAAAGACGTCGCGACTGGCAACATTCCAACTGATAGACATTCGTGCGATTATTCTACCCAAGGCCCAGATGACATCTCCAACGTCATGAACGACATGCCAGCCCCACCGCTGCAAGAGTGCTACTTGTGGGCCATCTTCCTGACATGCACTGCCGATCAGACGGAGATGCTGCGGAACGGGACAGCCATAGTGAAGGACTACATCATGATCGGATATCAAATGGCTAACGGATCAGCCCACTACTACTAATTAATACCCATAGGGGCGCTTTGATAGGGGCCCGCTGGAGAGCATCCGCCCAGGGAACGCCGCTAGGGGGGAGGCTAAGCTGAAGCCGTTGCAAGCGTGGATGTGCCAACTTGATGAGTGAAGTCGGCGGTGTCAAGACGGGCCGTTTTTCCCGTGATAATAAAGTGCCGGAGAGGGACGTCGCCAACCCGAGCAACGGCCCTCCGAGCGCGGCCACATGCAGCGTTGGGATTTCCGGCACACTTAGTACACTAGCCACTTAATTCATCATAGAAATAAACGCATTTCTTGAAAGCTAACGCCATCGGAGGTGTTTTGTCCTCCTGAAAACCACTAGTTTCTTCTATTAGTACGCTCGCCGGTATAATTAATTAACCGTTCAATCCGAGGATTTAGCGGCAGGTAAACGCTCAGACACATTAAGGTTGCATCACGGTTTCATCAAGATCGTATGAGATTTGGTAAGACGGTGGATTGGGAGATTCAGTTCTTGGGGGCTTAAGGCACCTGGACTCGATCGCCTCATGGTCAGCCAGGTTACGAAAATTGGGACCATGTAATAGGTAAATTGCCTCCCTTGATCAACTCATATTGTCTTTAAAGAAGCCACCTAATGAATTGTTATCTTCAGTTCCCGGCCACCCGCGCTCCCCACCACACCATCCTCACCGGCCCGGATATCACTGTTTCTGTTCGTCACAGCAGCCGCAGGTACCTGACCGCCCATGAACCCATGGAGGAGACCGTTTCCGATAACAATGTACTAGCTGAGACCCTCAGTATCTCTGTCTCCCAATTTAGATGGGCGGTTGAGACGGCGGAGGATGGATGGGGCCGGACAGCCTGCCACGACGTGGACTTCATCACCCTCCATTATATTCATGGGTGCTAGGCCAATATTATGCCTTTCTCAGTCGGTGATGAATAGTCGGGGCTTCCACAACAAAAGATGATGGACCGTCTTTGGAGCATTAACCACGATAGGGCCACCCGAAGCTACACCCGGCTCGAGATTGAGGGACAGCTCCGCCGACCTAACCATCAGAGAATCCGCTAACTCAAAGATTTAGCTTGCTACTGACCCATAGAATGAGTTGGCTATTGACTCAGCCAACAACTGGGCTGCTGCCTCCACGAGCGAGACGACTGCTGCCTCAACGTGAGGGCTAACTGCCGGCACAGCCTGCAGGCCGATTGCTGACTCAGCCCGCTGTCTGATCAACAACCATAGGCCCCATAGATCTCTATAGCCGTCGGCGTTGTCTACGGAAGGTCTCCTATGGGAGAGAATAGATGAGCTATCTTCAATTGGGTCGTTGATCATCGTTCTCCAAAGATCATCCATCGGGGTACTATTTACTGGGGCCTCCGCGGACCATCCGCCGAACCCGATGTTAGCCATCGACACCCATCCACGAATGACATTTCGTATCCAAAGCCACTAATTCGTATTTTCCACCGCGTCCCCGATCCGTACGATCTTGCCGGCGAAATGTGACTAAAATGATCAGAATGCAGCTCCTCATCACCTTCGGCTCGTTGAGACGAGGCCCAGAACTTGGAAGCGAATGAATTATGTATGCTCAGTCTGCGCCGTTCCATCATCACCCACTTTGGCGGAGAAGTGCAGAAACAAGCATCCGACACCCAAGAGAGAATATGAAGCCTTGCGTACGGATCTGAGGTGCAGAAAAGTCTCTCACCCAATAGAAGGTCAATCTCGCCCTCCTCAGATACACGTTATAGTGGCGTAGCTGATAGCTGTCCTCAGGGAAACGTCGTATCTGGGTTTAAAAATCTCCGGTCTCGTGACGTTACCGAGAAACCCATAGAAAAGATCCCGCGATTCAGAACCTCAGATCCACAGAACCGTTTCCGCAGCCGAGAAAAGGTGACCGAGTCACCACTTCTCTGTCGCTCGCGTATAAATATTATAAGCCCAACCTGCTCCTGAATCGTCAGAAGTACGTCGACGAAGATGGAACACGATGTCTCAAGTGCCGATAAGTTGACGGACACAAGTAGAAGCCTTCACGAACAGCCTCCTTCTATTGACAAAGACTGATCCTTTCGGATCAGAGGTTCCCTCGCGGGTGCAGTGGCACGCGAGGTTCTTATCAGATATCGTGGCATCATTATGGAGCATTTGCCTAGTCATCCCAATCCTGTCAAAGAGGCTCTCGTTACATTCTTCGATGAGTTAATTTGTTGAGGTCACTAATAAACACAACCATCTTAGGCCAAAGGCTTTCCTTTCCCTGATTGTTGACAGTATCTAGTGTAGATTTGTCGCAGGTCTGAAGCCACTTGTGCAGTAGAGCTTTTGGAGGTCTGGCGGTTGAATCGGATAAGACAGCATTACTTATAAAAAGCGTTTAGTAGCAGTTCGCTCCAAAACTCCATGGCAAATGGGTTACTGTGACGTATCTGCGATGTAATGGGGCCTCTTTGATAGAGTTGGTATGACTGGGCAAATGCCCCATAGTGATATCACGATACATGATAAGAACTTCGTATGCACCCACGAGTGAACTTCTGATTCTCAAGGATCAGTCTCTGTCAATAGAAAGAGGTTGTTCGAGTTGCTGAGAATCGAACTCTAACCTCGATTTCTATTGTTCTATCTACTACCACTACACTTGCAGGCCGAGTCTCGTTGTTACAACTACCTCCCGCACTTACAGGTTAAGTAGTCCCATCCCCAACCTTCCGCATCTCCACCTTGCCTTGCGCGAGGTAATAAGCGGGCATTCGCCTTGTGGCAGGACGTTTACGATAGTATCAACGACGAATACTTAGTTGAGGTAGCAAGTTTGATAGAAGAGTAGTTAGAGGGTGAATGAAGATTGCAATGAGTTCAGGATTGTTAGTAAGTTACTAGTTATAGACAAAATTGGAAGATATTTATACCGTTAGATAGCCATAAATCTGTCGATTCTAACACAATCGAAGGTATCAAAATGAATCTTGTTCAAGCTATATTGTTGAAGATAGTTGTAATAGCTATTACGCAGTGAGTTAACGGAATCGACTGTCCGTCCAGGATACTATGTAGTTCTGTGCGTTGAATGCGGGCTTAATAGGGTAGTTCATATGACGGGCTGAGCCCGGTGCAGGCCTTGGCAACCCTCGGCCAACCCTTGACAAGCATAGACCACTGACCTACTGGATGGATGAAGCTATTCCCAAATCTCAACCACCGAAGATTCTAGCAAGACGCCAGGGCCACCACACGCAAGGATAAAGACGCCTAGAGAGTCCCAAGAATCTTCTATCTTTCCTTTCTCTCCTCAAGTTCAGTGTACTTGTAGAGTCGCCATTAGATAGTTGCAATACACTTCTAAAGCCGTTATATTACACTAAACTTCCCCTTCGACGAACCCGACGAAGACGGCAATTGACTGCTTTTCAGCGGTCGACGACGATAGACCTTTCGCCGCTACCCCGACCGGCGGACACTATATAGATAAGTTAGATCCCTCTTCCAATAGCAGTTAGTAGGGACAGAGACCTTGGTCCAAGGGAGCCAAGTAGTCTAGACTACCAAAAGAAACCATCGAGAGAGAGAGAATCGATAGTCGAGATGTCCACCGAACCTTAGGAGGGCTAGCTACTACAGCTAGTAAGTTAGCTAGCCGAACAGCTCACTACCATTCGAGCGGAGTAGGCGAGAGAGAGAGAGCACTTCGTGCAATAGCTAGCGGAAATTCGGGTAGAACAAGCAAGCGAATGCGAGGCGAGTCGAGAGTAGATCCGAGTCCTCTAATAGAACCTCGTCTCTATCTAGAACCTCGTCTCCCCTACCCCCGCGACCACGGCGCCGACTTTAGGCAATGACACCCTAACGACCAACTCCCCTATACCTATACTAGATATAGCCGGCGCCCCGAGGAAGAAGCCGCTCCTTCCTAACCCGCCCAAGTTCGATAGGCTATACTCTAGTTTCCACATCTAGCACTTGGAGATAAAGAATAAACTGGCGGTAGACGGCCTGGTAATGGGATCCCCGTTAAACCAGTTTGCCTATATCTACTCGAGGCTAGAAAGAACGGCCTAGAATATAACCGTCGTATTCGTTGAGAGAGACGGCGGCGATAGTATATATTGCCCCTAATGGTTCCTAATATACCTAAACGAGTATTATAGGGACCCGAACGCTTAGGCGAGGGCTATCGACCGTCTCCGAACGCTATAGTAGAAGGAGAACGAGAGCTTTAGAGCTTTTCTACCTAAATTCGAGAGGGAGCTTGCAGATAGCAACGGCGGAAGCTGGATAGATGAGATTCGGATCAACTATCTAGAGAGAGCGTTGAATATAAAGATGCGGGAACGCTTGGTTAGCTACCTGAATATCCCTACAAATTATACTAAGTTCGTTAGAACACTCTATATACTTGGATCGAGGATCGATAGCCTTGAGTTGGCAAGAAAGAGGGATAGTGCCTAGTTGAAGTCCCCCTAGTTCAACTAGGAGGCCTCGAGGCCGGTAGCTAAACTAGCTATATAAGCTAAGGGAGCGGATAGGATAGACTAGGAACCCTCTAACGCTATAAGGATCAACTGTAGGGCCCCGAGGAAGGGCGAAGGCGTAAGACGGCAAGTAAAGCCAAGGGATATTGAGGAAGGAGAGCCCTATTATAGGGAGAGACTCTACTATCGCTATAGAAAACCTAGTTATATCGCGGCTACCTGCCGATAGGCGTCTGAGGGACGTCTATAGCGCTCTTGTAAGACCTAGGTCGATCGGGCTATACCTACCGCCCGCGAAGATATAGCTAACGACTATAGCCAATCCGGGAGTTCGCTAACTGATTAGTCGGATAGCGAGTCGGAAAACGAGTAGCCTCTAGTAGAAGTCGTCGTTAGAGGCACTAGGAGGCTAAGGCGGCTTGGAAGAAAGCTAAGGAGAAGATAGATGGGCTACCATTCTATATTAACTTAGGAATAAATGGAATTAAGTTTATTAAAGCCCTTATTGATACTAGTTGCCTATACTATATAACGATAAGTAAGACCCTCTTTAACCGCCTATACCTTCTATATATCTATATTAAACCCCGGGACCTCGAATAGGTTAATATCGTTACCGAGAGCGCTATTAAATATATAATATATACGGATATCGATATCGATAGTTATAAGTAGAAGCGAATATTCTTTTATATCGTCCCTGGCTAGAAGGACGATGTGATTCTAGGAAGACTATAGGCCGATGTGTAGAGGGTCGTCATCTCGCCTATAGAAGGGCGACTCTATATCGGTACAAGTAGGCTAGTTATCTGGGATAGGAGCTGTAACGAGGGTATCAAGCTTAATGTTTCCTAGTAAATGTGTTGATAATTACGGGGCTACACAGAGGAGGAGAGGAAAGGAGATGAAGAGAGAGACTTCAAAGTGCTTGATTATTATCTATCTAAGTGAGGAAAAGCCGTGGTTATTATAGACGTGGTATTGTGAGCTGTCTCGGTCTTCGGGAATATTGGAAAAGGGGTTTTAATGTAGATCCATTGCTTACCGTGGGGCCGTGATGAAGATCCCATTTGAATACGAGATTATCTTGCTCTATAGGTGAGATTATAGTGGATTCGTTATTGGGGATACCACAGTATCCAGAATTATACTACAGCACACAGAATAATACCACAGCGCCTGGAATTGTGCCACAGCACAAGAATAATACAGCAGCGCCTGGAATTGTGCTATAGTGCATAAAATTGTGCCCTGAGCACAACTAATGCACCTAGATCCATCATAATCTCACTATAATCTTACCTGTGGAGCAAATCCGCCATAATCTCACCATAATCTTACCTGCGGAGCAAATCCACCATAATCTTACCTGTGGAACGAGACAATCTTGTATTCAAATGAGATCTTCATTACGGCCCTACGGTAAGCAATGGATCTACATTAAAACCCCTTTTCCATATTCCCGAAGACCGAAACGGCCCACAATACCACGTCTATAATAACCACGGCTTTTCCTCACTTAGATAGATAATAATCAAGCACTTTGAAGTCTCTCTCTTCATCTCCTTTCCTCTCCTCCTCTGTGTGGCCCCGTAATTATCAACATTTGTTCCGCAGGTGAGATTATGGCGGATTTGTTCCACAGGTAAGATTATAGTGAGATTATGGTGGATCTAAGTGCATTAGTTGTGCTCAGGGCACAATTTTATGCACTATAGTACAATTCCAGGCGCTGCTGTATTATTCTTGTGCTGTGGCACAATTCCAGGCGCTGTGGTATTATTCTGTGTGCTGTAGTATAATTCTGGATACTGTGGTATCCCCAATAAAATGGCTAGTATATTCGGCGCCCTTGTAAAGAGAGCAAGAAGGTCTCCCCCTAGTTAGAGGGGAGCTATATAGATATTTACTGCAAGCCTAGAAGATATTGAGAAAGCGTTGGCCCCGAAGAAGTATAGCGACCCCCGTTAGAAGTTACCCAAGTACTATTACGAGTTCCTCCTATTGTTCGACCGGGCTATAGTCGACAAACTGCTACTATATCGGCCTAGTATAGACTACGAGATCCCGCTATTGAGCGACGAGTCTAGTTAAGAAAAGTAGCTACTATAGGGGCCGCTATATAGGATATCCTGCAAGGAACTGATTGTCTTGTAGAAAACCCTAATAGAACTGCTAGATAAGAATTTTATTCGAGCTAGTAGCTTTCTAATAGCTATACCGATATTGTTCGCGAAAAAGCTAGGAGGCGGCCTCCGATTCTATATCGACTACTATAGTTTGAACGCTATTATAAGGAAGGACTGTTACCTACTACCCTTAATCTATAAGACGCTATAGTCCTTAGCGAAGGCGAAGTGGCTTATAAAGCTAGATATTATTGCAGCTTTCTATAAGATCTATATCAAGGAGGGTAACGAGTGGAAAATAGCTTTCTAGATTCGTTATAGCTCGTTTAAGTACCTGGTTACCCCTTTCGGCCTTACTAGAGCTCTAGCGACCTTCTAGCGATATATTAACTATGCCCTATAAGGATACCTAGATAAGTTTACCTTAGTATATCTGGACAATATATTGATCTATTTGGACGGATCCCTCTTGGACTATAGGAAGAAGGTTAAAAAGGTTATATAGAGACTCCTTAAGGCTAGCTTATAAGTCGATATCAATAAATACGAGTTTAAGGCTAAGATAGTTAAATACCTCGGCTTTATTGTAGATACTAGAAAGGGTATCTGCGTCGATCTAGAAAAGGTTAAGGCTATAGAACTCTAGTAGCGCCCTAAGACTATAAAGGGAGTCTGTAGTTTTATCGGCTTCGCTAACTATTATAGGGAATTCGTCCCTAACTTCTCGACTATAGCCGCCCCTCTAGTTATATTAATAAAGAAGGGCGTGCCATTCCTCTAGATAGACGAGTATAAGAAGGTCTTTAAGGATCTTAAAGTACTGCTTATTAATGCCCTAGTATTGGCCTAATAGGACCTAGACTAGAAGACGGTATTCGAGATAGACTCCTCTAGCTATATAACGGGCGGAGCACTCTTCTAGTACGACGATAACGGCCTTCTATACCCTATAGCCTTCTTCTCGAAGAAGAATAACCCTATAGAGTGCAACTACCCGATCTACAATAAAGAGTTGCTAGCTATAATATATTGTCTAGAGTACTAGGATATAGAGCTATAGAGTATACCCTCCTTTGAGATCTAGACGGACTATAAGAACCTCGAGTACTTCTAAAAGAAATGCTAGCTAAGCGAACGATAGGTCCGATAGGCGGAGATCCTCGCCCGCTATAACTTTACGCTAAAATATCGACCTAGTAAAGAAGTAGTAGTCCTAGACGCGCTCTCGAGGAGGGAATAGGATATATCTATAGACGACTATAACGAAAGGCTAGCGGGGAGATATTTCTAGCTTTTGAAGATCAAGAGAGGGCGCGTTACAATATACTAGGGGCAAGTCAACGCCTTACTAGAGAACTCTACCCCGTTACCCAGGTAAATAGCTATAAAGACGGGCGACCAAGACGGGCTATATAATAAGCCTGCGAATAGGACGGACCCTTCCCTCAACCCTTTTAATAGGGAGTGTAACGGCTTTAGAAGTGTATTGCAACTATCTGATAGCGACTCTACAAGTATACTGAACTTGAGGAGAGAAAGGAAAGACAGAAGATTCTTGGGACTCTCTGGGCGTCTTTATCCTTGCGTATAGTGGCCCTGGCGTCTTACTAGAATCTTCGGTGGTTGAGATTTGGGAATAGCTTTATCTATCTAGTAGGTCAGTGGTCTATACTTGTCAAGGGTTGGCCGAGGGTTGCCAAGGCCTGTACCGGGCTTAGCCCGTTACATTACCCCCCTCCTAGGCTGGGCGTATAGCGCGCGTCTTCCCTCTGATCGGACGGCGGTAATAGGGCCGTACCTAGCTTTGAAGCGGTCTAGGGCCTCGGTCTCCAAGAAGCTGCTAAGCGGCTCCTACATTGGTTAGGTATATCCGGTCCATCTAACTAGTACCCTATATCCCCTACCGGCTTTCTTCGCTGCTAGGATTTCTTCTATATACTACTCCTTTTCGCCTGTATCTTCCGCGACGATAGCGGCTAGTTATATATCGTCCTGCTATTGTAACGGCAGCGGGTCCTCTATAGCTCTTTTTAATAGGGAGATATAGAAGACTAGATGGATTCTAGGAGGTATATCGAGGTAGCAGGCGTACAACCCGATCAGCTCGGTAATAGTATACTTCGCGTTAAGCCAGTTAAGCTTCTTCAACGGTCTATCGGTTTATATATTCTTTAGCTATAGCTACACCTTATCCCCTTTTTAGAACTGCTCCGCTACTTGATAACCCTTATTGGCGTAGTATTCCTATCGTTCCTATATAGAGGCCATTGCGGCTTATACAAATTCTATAGTTTATAGAAGTTGTACTATAAACGCCTCCTCTCTCGCTAGTAGTAACTATCTCTCTATCTAGAGGGGGCCCTCTTCGCCCCTACCTATAGGCGTATTTAGGAGGTCGATATAGTACCTGTATATAGCGAAGAAGGGGCTTATCCTAGTAGATATATTATCGCGATTGTTGATTCCTAGTATCGCGATAGGGGTTAACTCGGCCTAGTTCTCCTATTAGTATATCGCGAAGTATTGGAGGAAGTGTTTAACAACCTAGTTTATTCTTTCGGTAGCGCCGTCGGTTTCTAGATAGTATATAGTGGAGAGCCTCCTTATAATACCCAATAGTTTATAGACTTGTTCTTACATCAAGCTAACGAACTATAGGCCTCTATCGGATATAATTGTATACGGTAACCTGTAGTGGCGGATTAGCCCTATAACCAACTAACTAGCAACGGTATCTATAGTAGTTTCCTTTATAAACTTGAGGATTACTCCCTTAAATAGCCTATCTATAATTACTATAAAGTTAGTTGCTTAATTCGGTCTAGAAAGGGGTAGATCTATAATGAAGTCGATAGACAACTTGTTCTATATTCTATTAGGTACTAGTAGTAGCTTTAGAAGGCCCCGTTTCTTCTCCCACTATATAGCTAACCTTCTATATATATTGCAGTTCCTTAGGAACCGGTATATATCTTAGCTAAGGCCTAGCTATATATTATTATTCCTACTCCGCTTTACCCAAACGGGTGTGCCGGACCCTCTGATGCTATTTACATAGGAAAACCGTACCATGTAGGCCGGGTGAAAAACCTATATCAATGAGTAAAGGAAAACAATGATAAAGAGTGCCAGATAGTTGCAAAAGAGAGAAAGGCCTTATATAGGCCTTGAAGACTTGCTAGTCTTCGACTCCGTCTTCGGGTGCCTCCTCCTCTTCCTCGACCCCCTCTGCTTCTAGCTCTAGCTTCCTAGCCAGACTGTATTCCGCTAAGCGCCCCGAATCCATCAGCCAGCCCAAGACCTTCCTCAACCGCCATTGGTTCCGGGATCCCTCGCCTTGCAATGTGAGACGAAGATCTCGGTGGGTGCGAATTTCTGTTCTTTGCCAAGTTCTAGGCTTCGGCGGTATTGGGCACCATATAACAAGGTGCTCCACTGTTTCCCTTCTCTCCCCACATCTGCAGTACGGAGTGAAGAAGTCTGGGACTCGTTGTTTGAAGAGGAAGTCTCGCAGGCCGATTGCCCCTGTACGAGCTTGAACTAGCAGGGAGCTCTGAGCTTTAGTTAGATTTTGGTGCTTTCGTAAGGTCTTGTCGGTGAAGATAGTGCCGGGAGGGTCTTCGTCTGCTAGTCTAGTAGGCTAGTCTCTAACTTGTTGTCTCTAACGGCCTTCCCACGCCTAGATTAGCGCCTCGTCTACTATTGGTTCTAGTTGTTGTTGCCTATCACTTTAACTTTAGTCTTGGATTCCCTGACTAATCCACTATTTGATTATGGTAGCGGATTTCTCGATGATTGTAGGTTTTGGTTGATTGAGAGGCCTTCGTCCCCGTCTTCTTCTTTAGAACCTCCTTTGGATCTTATTATAGGTCTCTATAATTAGAGAGCCTAGTAGTCGCCGTAGGGTTTCTAGACCCTGCCCTGATTGTAGAATCGGGGTTTGTAGCCGGGTTTCGAAATCTGCAAGTCTCTTGTTGAGGTATAGATCTAGCGGTAGGACCCAGGTTTCGGTTTCGAGGTTCCTAATTGGAGTAGCTTTATAAGCTCTAGCGACAATCCTGAGGCTCCTAGTCTAAGCCTTGATCAGTCTCTTCGCTAATCCCTATAGCTTGCCTTCGACTAGAGTAGGTAGGTGATAGTTAGTAGCTCTATAGGATATAGCGCTTCGGATATACTTGGTATAGACTTTATAGGCCTGGATAAGGTTCGGACCCTAGGTCTTTACTACTATCCTAGATAGGGCGAAGTCTTGGGTTGTCAGTTTTCCTATTACCTTAGCCTTATACACTCTCCAGTTGAGCCTCTAGTCGAGCTACACTCTAAGGAATCTAGCATTCGGTTTTGGCTTTACTACAGTAAATCCCTAACTATAGGCTAGTCGAAGTTCGTCTTTCTAGTAGGTTCGACCTTTATTAAAGTAGACTAATTCACTTTTAGCCGGGTTGAAATCTATACTATAGGCCTTAGCCCATTGAAGATATATTGCCTACACTTTCTCTAGCTACTAGCAGTTGGTCCTAGGATTCTTTCCGAAGGCTAGTAGGTTCGTGTCGTCTACGAAACCCACGAGACTGATATAAGGATGCTTCTCTCCTAGTACCCTATATAGGGAGGCAATATATAGGGTAAAAAGAACGGGTAAAAGAGGGGAGCCTTGAGGAACCCCGGCTCGGATACTGGTCTACTAGGCTTATTGACCGTCGAAGAGGGGGGTCGCTTTGCGGCCTATAAGCCAGGCTCTTATCCAATGGACTAGCCACCAGGGAAAGCCTTGGTCTTGGAGAGTAGCGAGTAGCCGGGTATAGTTGACTCTATTGAAGGTACCTGTAATATCCAGTTGTAGTAGGGAAGTTGTAGCCTTCTATCTCCAAGCCTCCTAGACTTGGGCTATAACTAGCCGAATAGCCAGTTCTATAGACCTATATTCCCTGTTTCCCATTTGTTCATTGGGTAGCAGGCTGTAGGCTTCGGCCACCTTAGTTATCCTCCTTATAGCTATTACCTCGATTACCTTTCCAAGGGTAGGCAATAGAGAAATCGGCTTGTATCCTCCTAGGGTTTGATAGTCTACCAAACTTTTTCTAGGCTTAGGGAGGACTGTAGCTACAGCCTCCTTGAACCTCTTAGGATACCATTCTAGCTTAAAGCATCTCTGGGCCAGCATAGCCAGCACCTGGTATAGTGGCCACCCATAGGCCTTCAGTAAGCCTGTAGGTAAGTGGTCGTTACCTAGGGCCTTCCAGGGCTTGGCCCTAGATAAGACTTCTTTAATTTCTTCCGGTATTACGACCTAACTGACTTCGAACTTCGGCTCCCTTAAGTCCGTCAAACCGGGATCCTGAATATCCGATAGGTCGGCTAGTAGGTTTGGAAAGAAGCGTTCTACCAATGCTATAGCTTTCTCGGTATATATTGATAGGGTAGGCACGCTAGTTGGGCCTATAAAGGCTAGTAGTTATAGGGGTTTAGTCGGCTTGAAACTCTTGTAGCGGGCCCAACGTTCAAGTTTCTAAAGCAAGGCTATATTATATATGGCCTCTTGTATAGTTGACCTCCAAGCTCTTGTCCTTTTGTCTTTAACTGCCTTCAATAGGTCCTTATATCTATAGTTGAGTTCGGTTTTATTGTAAGTTGTTGGGACCATCCTATATATCCTTTCCGCTCGTCTAGCCTCCTTGGCCATCCTCTAAACCTCTAAGGTCTACCAAGGAGACTGGAACCCACTATTGACTTTTCTTCGAAGAGTGCTAACTCCTACGATCCTTGTTAGTTCCTCTATAAGCTAGCTAAAGGCGCTATCAAGACCTTCGATAGTTCGGATTCTACTTTATAGACCTAGGGGGCCCGGGTTGTCAAGGCCGATAGCTAAGGGCAAAAGAGCTACTTCGGCTTATATTCTTTATCTATCTATCTTCTTCTAGTCCTATCCTAGAGGTTGTACAAGCTATTGTAGTCGAGGGGTATACGTTTCGAGTACTTGGGGATAGTGATCTGATTTCCCCCTTTCCTCGATACTGTAGTAGGAGTGCTATATACTCCCTGACGCCTATATCAAGTCGAGCGTCGATAGTCTACCTCTCTATACTCCCTGGGGTTCCCTAGTTATAGCACTTCGAGGGGTAACTAAGTTGAGGTCCCAGTGAGCAGCTAGTTGAAGTAGGGCTTCCAAATCTGGTTCGTATCGATCAAACTGGTCCTATAGCGGGTGGTGGAGATTGAAATTGCCTGTGAGAACCACTGGATAGACTGGCTAGTGCCGCTCTAGTAAATCCCTTAGGAGGGTCTTGTTGGTAGGAGGGTTGTATACCGACTAAACCTCTAGACCTTCCCTTTCTATCATTGGGAACCATACTCTATACCAGTCTCTTGAAGCCTTATAGTCCTATTGACTAATATCTAATTTTTTGCTAACGAAGATAGCTGCTTGTCCCTCTCGCTAGTATACCAAGTGGTATCGGCTACTTCGGGGGTAGTAAGTTGATTTGGTATACAGGTTGATCCAAGGCTCTTGAATGGCAAGGAGGTCGAATTTTGCCTCCTTAAGTAATATTTCAAGGTTCTGCTTGTTGCATTCGGTATTCTACTATAGGATTGTAATTCCCATTATAGTTGAGGTTCAGTAGATAGAGTGAGCTAGGAACTTGGCTAGGCCGGCTAGGCCGGTTGGGTTGACTGGGATGGCTGGGTAGGAAGTGTAAGAGAAGTGGGAAAGGGGAGTCGACCCTGCTTCGGATCCTGTGAGGCTTGTTGTATATAGTTGGGCCTACCCCGTTTCTAGGGCTGGTCTCTCGTTTGGTAGTAGCTATCTCCCTAGCTGGCGACGAAGTTGTATAGGGGAGTTGCTAATGTCGATAGGGTAGTGGTTGTAGTAGGTATAGCCGATTTGAAAGTTCGAGGGCGGTATTGGTAAGCCTCCTTGGCCGCTTCCTTAGCTTTAATTCGTTCTAGGCATTCCTTATACCAGGCTAGGTGCTAGCCCCCATATACCAGGCACCTGCAGTGCAGTCGGCGGTTGACATAGATAGGGCAAAGTGCCTCACCCTCTTTGCCGCCCGGCTCGTGAGCCCCTATACCGCACCTTGGGCATAGCGGTTCCTTTCGGCAGTAGCGGCTATTATACCCCCATTTCCAGCACTTGAAATACTAGGTTGGCCACAACGTGGCCCAATACAGTTCGCAGCTAAATATCTATACCCTAAAAATTACTCCTATATTACAGGCAGTTTTGGCTTCCTATTGGTTGGTTAGGGTAACTAAGACGGTTACCTAGCTAAGGTTCTAGTCTTTCGGGTATTGGAACTTGACCCTTTCTAGCGACTTCAGCTTGAGCTCTTGGCCGAAGTCAGCTTCTATAATGCCCTGGAGGTCTAGCTTTTGGATTCCTTTGATTATAACTGCGAAAGTTCGTTGGGCCTCTCTAGCTTGGTTTCCAAAGGCTTGTTGAATCCAGTCCTTGTAAGCAGAGTGCCAGTCCTAGGTAACCGAGTCAGCGAAGGTGACTATAGTATCCCCGCTAGGGAGTTTCCGTGCTGCAATAGCTCCTTTTTTATTCGAGGCTTGGTTAACTGCCTATACGATTTCTAGTGGATTGCATTTAGCCAAGTCTGCTGGCATGCCGTCTCCCTTGATCAAGATTTCCTGGCGTAGCTTAGCTAGGACTAATTTAGTTGGCTAGACAGGAGTTGTAACGGTGCCTTGGGCTACATCTATCTAGGTTCGAGTTGGTTATATAGGTCTAGCTAGTTGGATTTCACGAAAGGCCGCTCTTACTTCCTTAGCTACTACCTTTTGCAGGTTAGGCAGTATAACTGATTGTATCGGGGCTGGGGTTGTTGTAGTAGCTTGCTAGTAGGCTTGTCGGATATCCCGGGCTAGGCTACATGCCCTGTCCTTGCTCCTAGCAGGTATAAAGGCAAGGAGGTTGTCGACTAGGTTGTTGAAGGCTTGGGTAGTAAGACCGTTTTTTAGGCCGCTAGTAGCGCGAGTAGGCTAGCCAGGTCGGTTAGGAGGCCCGTTGGATGGTCCGTTGGGGCTTCTTCGGCCCTATTATTAAGGTTGTTGATTCGTTAGGCGGGAAGGGCGAAGTAGGCCTGGGGTTGACGAGGGTGAAGATGATAATGGTGTCGTCGGCTAGGTATCAGGGATCACTGTAATAGAGGGACCCTCTCCCATCTCGATATCGGGTCCTGGCGTTGCCATTGTCTAGAAGGCCAGGGAGCGATACGCTAGATTAGGGGGGGTGGCTTGCCGGGTAAGGGGGGTGGCTGTTTAGGTGTAGCTGACGTTTATCGATAAGGTCGTCGGGACGGTGCCGTATCGATAACGGTGCCTTATCGATAACGCTGACTAATCGGCTGTGAGGATTTTGCCCGTTGGCTGTTCTCAGTTGTACCCGATTTCCGGCCCCAATTGCGCATGCGCAACTGGTGCTATATGGCTGCAACTGGTATCGTTGGATAGGGCTTTTCCAGAGGAGTCGATTGATGTATGTTGCGGCTATTTTGCTCGTGGGTGCAGCATTCGGGATCCCTTCTGCGTCTTGCTAATACTCCGAACCCCCTTATTATTGACGGGCGAAATGGACCTCACA
The DNA here is from genome assembly GCA_022530565.1 of Madurella mycetomatis. Taxonomy (NCBI): domain Eukaryota; kingdom Fungi; phylum Ascomycota; class Sordariomycetes; order Sordariales; genus Madurella; species Madurella mycetomatis. The sequence goes on along the minus strand of JAJTVB010000003.1, from coordinate 2,403,672 downwards.
TGGACAACACCCTTGTGGGATCCCACCGGCAGCCAGACAAAAAACCCGCTTTTTGCTACGATGTAGGCACACCTGCGCATGCCATGCATATCTCGCGGAAGGAGGGACAACACACTCCTCAATTCCGCAGGGAGAAACACTGCCATAAACTCTCGGGGGAGAAGGAGTGGGATGATTGGTTAGATACGGTATGAGAGGAATGCCGCGTTCACTTACCTTTCTTTGTCTTCGTCTAGGTGAGTGGCAAAGTAGTATATAGCTAGCTAATGATTATGGTGTCCTAGATTCCTCAGCCGGGTCGCCAGGGTATAGAGGCTGCTGTCAGTCTGGTGTAAAACACCCCAGTACCCTGTGCATCCCGGAAACTGTTTCAATGACCATGATCTTGGAACTGATGATGAGTCCAAAACCTCAGAATATGTCCCCGCAACCCAGAAACAGTCCATGGTGGTAAGCTACTTCGAAACCCGGCAAACCTGAAATACCTCCCGTTCCCAAGCGAACATATCTTCAAGCGGCTCATCGACAAGTTTCACATTCACCAAGTCCTACACCTAGTCATCAACAGGGGCTGGCCAACTATTCTCGTGTCCGAAAGCTTTTCTAATCCAGACGGAACAATCTGTAGGTTCTCCTTCCTCTCCCGTGCCAGCTCAAGATCCTTCGCCCGCCTAAATGCAAATCAAAGCGTCGACCCTCAACCTAACAAGAAAACCAAACTAAACCAAACTAAACCAACCGCCCTCCTTCTCCCTCTCCCTCTCTCTCTTTCTCTCCCTAAAGAAAGAAAAAACCCTCCACCATTGATCAACTTCAGTCTACTACACCCTTCGGACAACAAACACCCTACCACACGACACTGCCCTCTCCATAACCCACATTCCCTCCCGCCATCTTACCTACGCCCTTTTCCTCGGCTTCTCGGACCGCCAAACTGACGCCATCCTCAAGCGCCTCGAATACTCCCCGCACGCCGCACTGGACCCCTTTACTCTTATCAACGCCTTCATCCAGCTGGAGAAAGTTGTCCGCTTCGAACAGGTCGAGAAACATGCCGACGAGATGGCGAATCTGATTCGGAATTTCCAGCTCCAAGGTACCAGCAAGGGAGAGGAGGGAAGGGCGAGGGGCCACGATGACGATCCGAGGAACTTGGTCGGGTTGGCAGGTGAGATGGGGTTGTTGCAAAACGGCCTGGTCAGCTGGGCGAGGGAGATGGAGAGATTTCGGAAGCATGCGGTCGAGGGGTTCGTGGATCATGTTGTTGTTGATGATGGGAGGTGGAGGGTGCAGTTGGTGAATGCGGGGGAGTATCTCGAGCGGACGGTAGATGAGTACGCGGCCATGGTGAGGAAGTGCGAGAGCATGAAGGAAGGGGTGGATATGGCTTTCTCGATGGTGAGATTTACTTCTACGTGCCTTTTAGCGCTAAATTGAGAGCGGTGGGGAGCGCTGACATTTCCCCCTCTCACTATTTCATGGCGGTAGGAAACCTCGAGCATTGCTAGACAGGAAGTCAGCAAGATGAAGGCTCTGGCGATTCTAACCATGATGTTCCTGCCGGGAACTTTTGTTGCGGTGAGCTTCCTCGTTAATCGAAGCCCCACTGGGGAATATGAGTCACTAACGACAGGGCAGACATTCATGTCAATGGGGCTTTTCAACTGGCACGCCGAGGACGGCGAACCAGTTCTATCGCCGTTGTGGTTCGTTTACTGGATCGTCGCTGGGAGTTTGACGGCCGTGGTGTTTGCCGCGTACTTTTGCTGGTCAAGGATTGCAAGAATAATACTCCCGAGAAAGGTCAAGCATCACATTGTTTGAGAGTCGGGGAGCAGTGTCACAATTCGGAGTTGAGAACAGCGGATCACGACGCCGGCTTTTTTTTTTTTTTCCTATTGGTTTGTCTAATACCAAGTAAGAGCAATTCTAGGTACCCTGGTACTTTACGACTTAAATTATCCACTGAAGCCGTCGCCCGTGCCATAATTATATAGATGCCTCTTAGTCGAACCGCACTGGCTGCGTGCAGAGGTAACCTGGAGGCCTGAAGGAAGAGGATCTACAATCGGAAGGCTGTTTAGCTCCAGCCGTCTTCAAACTCATCACCGTACAGGCTCTGAAATAACAGGCATCTGCCTATCACATAGCCGCCCGGCCTCTAAACCATCCAAGAGTTGTGGCTTACCAAGCCTGCAGACCATGACAAGCCTCAGCAATTCTTTCCATGTTAACAACCTAATTATCACCTGCAGACCATGACAAGCCTCAGCAATTCTTTCCATGTTAACAACCTAATTATCGCCTGCAGACCACCATTCACCCAGACATTCCATCAATATCACCTCAGCTTTCAGCTCCTCTCCTGCTTTATCAACACCCAGCCTCATCCATATCCACTATCCAAGACAATAATAAATGTCAAAAATGGACGCGGAATCCCCCGAATTCCCCCCCTGCGACCGCGGCGCCTGCGACGAGATAATTATACCTCAAACCATGTGTTAGCAAGACTGGTGCTGAGGCCTCACGACCACCTTTGAACACTTCATCCGCTCACATACTACCGTCAGACCGGCTATTCCTTATCACTTGTTTCCGAGCAGGCGCAGAGTCTCATTTTCTCTCGCCTGCCCCTGTAAATACGACACAATGTTTACGAGCTTGTGATGTTCCAACTCGATCAGCGGGATTGGTGGTGTCAAGACTAGCCGTCTATCTCACAAGAATATGCGGATTTGTGATGATACCGAGACACTCGCAGATGAAATCCCACGAAAGCGGTGAGATATTACCTGGAGGTAATAGATAATACTAATTACCCAATAGCTAGGTGTCTACCACTGGGTTACCATCACTAGTATTGTGTAAAGGTGTAGATTTCACGATGGATATAGTTGGAATGGATAGAGCTTGATCAATTTCAGATCGTCCCCGAGCCCCTCTGGGACCGGGGCGGTACAGACGAAATCAACGAGCCATGCGTGCTTGACAGACACGTCTCGGAACAGGCGGTGCTCTCCTACAGTAACAATGTCCTTGCTCGTAATACTATGATTATCAGGGTGACCTTCATGGTTGTCCACTAGCCTGTGCTATGAAGGGTTCTTTCTTCCTTGCCAGCAACATGCCTGCTGCTAGTGGTAATCGCTCTCTATGTCCGGCAGGACCAGTTTGCTCAACTTCTACCATTCGATTTTTTCAAGTTACATATCCATGGCAAGGAAAACGCCGCGCCTTCACCAACGGATACCACTCCAGCTCCCGTCGCAACTGCTCCTGGTGAGTGTTATGATCCAATGTATTCGCAATGTCTATCCTTGAGCCAGCGAATTCTACCCGAAAGATTGTGGTGGTGCTGGCAGTGAATTTGGAGTATTCCGATGAGGCGGGGCGGGAGATCGAGGAGGCCAAGGGGTACACGTCTAAATGGCTGGGCACGCCGGAGTGGAAGGAGGAGGCCGAGTGGCAGCGCGACCGCCGGAGGGGGCCAAGTGCATAGCCAAGTACGACAACCAGTTCTTCGAAGCCTAGGACAAGACCCAGCCGGGATCTGAGAGGGCGGGACTCCGCCATGTTGGAAAATATTGTCAGGTAAATCTGATAAGAGTGATTGGCCGGCGTCGGTGACATGGGCTTACGACTGGGGAAACATTATGCTGCCCCTTGGTGCCTTGATGCAGCTCAGAGGGTACAGGTTCACAAAGAAATGTCGCTTTCAAGCTTACGCTAGGCATAAGTACTGGCTGCTAAGGATAGAAGACATAATATTTGCCATGGCGACTCGGTGCTGCCATGAAGAAGAGTTGAGCCCAACATATTAGGCATAAGCCACAAGAGAACATAATGAGAGGAAATGCGGAAGGGCGGAGGAATTCCTCAGAGATTCCTTTGCATAGCAGCAAACCGTCTCGTCTGGAATGAGGCATCACGGTTTCAGTCCAACGAGGCCGCATCCAGCGCGCAACTATTTGACAGTACGGGATCCGCCCTGTCAAGCTTATAGAACGGCACCTCAGAGTATCTAGTAGAGCAGTGCTATATTCTTTGCATTGGACTGTGATCGCCTTCACTACTCCTGGATGTCTGCTTTGAAGCATAGACATCAGACGCGACCCGTACTTCTGCATTTCCGCAGTTGCTCCGATCCGAAGATTCAATCAGATAGATTCATAGTATTGTATTGCGCAGGTAAAGTCGATGGAGAAACGTCAACCAATCTTGTGTCCCAGCAGAAAACATTATGGATTACTAGAACGCAGCTCATCACGCCTTGCCTGGCGCTCCACCAGCATCAGTTTCTTCTCCCTCAGTTACTCTCGTCTTTGTCGCCACCAACTTTGTACCTCATCTTATCGTCCACAGTCGCTCTCAATTCTGGGGACAGGGTGCGAATAAAGTCCAACATCCCAATGACATCGGATTGCTGTGCAACAATTAGCCTCCATTTTCTGCAATTAGAGACCGAACACTTACCTGGCATGTCCGCCAGTTCTGGTACGGCCCCACTGTAGAACACCAGGCGGGAGGGCTATAACACGTCAGTAAGAGCTTCAACTTGAAGCAGATCACGAGCATACATACTTGTTGGCCAGGAGGGTATTTCCACCTTGGGCTCGCCAGGAGATACTCTTGTTCAATCTGCTCTGTTCCTGAGCCTCCTTATCCGTCGACTCAGTCTCGTGCGAGGCACTGGCAGATGCTTGCACATAGGGGGAAGAGAAGGAGGCGCTGGCCGCGATCTTCATTCTATTGGCTTTCTCGGTCGCGCTGGCGCCAGAGATGTTGGTCGAGGACTCAGACGAGAATAGCCTGCCACCCAGCTCGACTCGTCGAGCAAAGAATTGGCCTGTATCGGTATCATTAGATTGGGTTGTGTTCATGTCAAATGCAGGAGACAAGAAGAAGCATACCGAATTTTTGGTGCCACTCCACCAGGCCCTCTGTGCTTTCAATGTCGCTCAATTCCTTCACACACTGGGTGGTTGGTTCCACACTCCATTTGTCGAAATAAATCACCACACGCGGAAACTGTGCCAATAGTAGGTAAGCACCTGCCAACGAGAACAGGGATGGCGTTGCCTCATACGTTGTAGCTGATATTCATCGTGCGGGTCTTCTCGGAGGCAGCCTTGCTGATGGCATCTTGCGTGCTCTTGCTGAACCCAGCCTTGACTTCGCCACTAAACCCTCCTGCACCACCGCCACTAGACGAGTCAGTAGCGTTCTCGAATTACTTCAGAGCAAGCTCTACCTACATGCTTCCTTCTATGTCTGTCTGGGAGAAGGAACTCGACGCCAACGAGGTGGAAATGGCATCGGCGGTTTCAAAGACGTCCACGTACGAATCGTCCGCGACGAGATATCGAGGCATGTAATATTCGGTCTGTATTGTCAGCCCAGAACCGTCTTCCAGGGTACCCGAACCAGACACCGACTTACTTTCACGTCAATGTCGGATTTCATATCCAACTCATACCGTTCGAAAATCCTTGGCTTGAGCTTGAATGCTGGGCGGTGTTACCATGTGTTATTAGCACGGGTATTGGCGTTGGAGGCGGATACCTGGGTATGGGGCCTTTTCGACCTTGGTGATGTACTCCAGCTTGTCCTCTTTCTCCCTGCTCTTGTTTTCCACGATGGAGAAGACGTTGCCGTTCATCAGGCTGTTGTTGCGAATGACACGGTTCCAGTCCTGCTCTGCCATCTCGGATGGATGACTGAATCTGTCAGAACTTGGAACTTGCTCAGAGCCAGACAGGGAGGGACGGAGAATTACGTGAATGTATCTGCAGAGGCTTGCCAGTCGGCCTTGTTGAAGGTGCTTTCTAGCTCCTCCCATTTTGCTTCTGGAATTGTGATTTTACCGCCCTGCATCATTTATGAGTCTGATATATACGATCAAGGAGGAGGTTTGACATACGTCAACAGAGACGCCCAAACGGTCGGAGAGAAATCCCTTCTCGGGAGCTTCACGTTTCTTTTTGGGCTTGGCGATCAGGTATACATCGTATTCATTGGGCTTCGTCTTTGGGATTTCTGCAGCTGTTGCTCCGGCAGGGTCCGTTGCTCCGGCAGGGTTACTGTCCTCGGAAGTTCCATCCTTTGACTTGGGGGGTGGAGTGCTTGGGTCCTTTTTATTTTTCCCATCAGTAACATTGCTGTCAATGTGTAGGATAGAAGCTCATCCTTACACTTTCGGTAGCCTGGAGCCCGATATACACCGAGAAGATAGTTTTGTCGCGAACTTCGGCACCCTTGTTGGTGCAGAATGCGGACTGCTGTCTGCATTGTATTAATTCACGCAACGTACCACGGCGGGGGAGATAGCAACCTACTGTCTTGAGTCGAGGACCTTTTCCGTGATCAGAAGGCTCCGAATCTCGCCAAGGGTCTTCTTCTTGAACCCGTCAAGACTCTCCACATCGAGGGGGGCGACGCTAGCCTGCTTGGATGTGCCAGCATCCACATCATACGCTTGGACGCGAATGACCACGGATGTTCTTTCTGTCGCAGTCATGTTGTTTTTCGGCCAGATATCATCAACGGCCTGAGATAATTGTTCGGTAGAGATTGGCGAGAACGAAACTCGGGCTGGGACTCGGAATGTGGCAGTTCTCGCCTGTTCATGTATCCCCTCACCACATCGTGAAGTCTAAGCCCGACACGCATCTCTCGCCAGGCCCCTTTCGCCTTGACTAGCTCCAGGTGCCGATCCCTGCAGTAACATGTTTTGCAACCCGGTTTGAACTTGGTCATATGGTGTTGATGTATGCAAACACGCGTCAATCACACATCTTAGGCCCCGTTCTATGCGTGGACATCAAGGAAATAAACCAAACCTACAGCTGTGACGTCGTTTAGACAAGCAAGGCCGAAAAGAATCGTCCGCATGCATTCAGCTGCAATGCAATGGGTGATCGGCAGTGATTTCAAGGACTGAGTGTGCTATCACTCCAATGAGTGAGCGCCTAATCGGGCGAACACAGCATTAGTGGCGCGCCGTCCTGGCTTCCCAGCTCCACGTAGGGCTCCACGGAGAAAGTCGCGTCGAAGCCAGTCTCGCCAGTCTAGGTTTTTAATTCGTGAGCAATCCTTATTGCAGTTCTGACGCATTCATTTCAATCACCCCAATCACCTCACCTCGTCTATCTGTCTCGACGACTCAACCATGTCCGTCCAAAGCACAGCCAGGTTCCGCCTGGCATCAGGAAGCCAATACCTCGGTCTTCGCAAACGCGTCACCTCCCTCGCCATGCTCAAGGCCTCAGATCCCGATGGCAAATATCCCAAGATCCAGGAAATGATCCGCAACTACAAGGAGCCCGAGTGGCTCATGTACAACCGGGAGGCGATCGATGACCTTCGCAAGAGGGAATTGGACGACTACACCTATCGTAAACGCTTGGAATATGCAAAGCCGAAGCAGAATCTCGTCTCCGACCAGTTCCAGTACCTGTTCATGGAGGGCACAGGGCCCATTTGGGCACACTCGGGCCATGTTTCCCTCGTTGACAAAACCGATCTGATTGACTGGGAAGTGACTATTCACTCAACTCCTTCAGCGGCATGGAAGGTATGACCCTAGCACCCCTCCTAGGTGGTTTGAACCTCGGTTGTGGACTAAACCGGAGATCCTTTTAGCTCAAATACGACACTCCCTACGAGTTAAGGAACATGGGTTCCGACGATGCTGTTCTTCTCGCGACCCCGTCCATCGCGGGATTTTACCATAAAGTCCTTCTTGGCTGCGGAGAACGCGGGTACTTGAACTCGTACAAGGATTGGAACGTGGAGGGCATCACACCCCCGCCCAGGTTCAGCTCTCATTTCCGGTTCCAAAAGCTTTCCGATCATAAATCCAACTTCTTGAAGGACGGGGACAGTGTGTATATGGATATCACCACGCGGGATGAAAAGAACAATGAAAAGGAGCGCCCGCGGTCGGATGTATCCCAAATTTTGGTGCATTCCATCGGAGGCGAAGAGTGGACAAAGGACTTGAAGTTGAAACGTCTTACCTTGACATATCAGGAGCTGCCGGGGAAGTAATTTGGGAACCTGTTTTGGCACGGTTCTTTCGTCTAGTGTAACTATTTCTGAAGTTTAGTTTAGTACTATTCGCTTTTAAGATAACGTCAATGAATTCGAGCAGTGTCAATGGGTAGGTGCCTAAGTACCTTAGGTGCCGTAGTTTGATTCACGAGCCTCGCAAGGCATCAATCGAACTGAACGGCCTTCCCTACGCCCCCTCATGCGATCTCAACACCGTGAGATAAGATACACGGATAATTTGCCGGAGCTATAAGGGGCATCTAGAACTTTTCGACAGAACATAATACTGTAAGTAACCACGCGGCGCTGCCAAGGGCATACGGAACCTTCAAAGAGCCTTGGTACCAAAAAATTGCCCTGGATCGTTAATTGTCTGCTCATATTTCGGCACTGGTCAAATACCTGCTTGGTGGAATAATTAGTGTTCTTCCACTGACTGCGTGAAAGCCGCGTCAATTTCGATAACTAGCCATAACGATATACTTGCCGAGCGTGCCAAGCTGGGGTGTGGAACAAAGCCCAAAGCCTCATGCGTGATTTCCATGGAGCATCGAGGGACAGGGCCATTGGGTCTTGCTTATTGACTTCTGTGGAGAGCATTTTGATGAACCTACATTCGCGCTGGAGTTGTTGACGAACTACTCTCCTTCATTGTTCCGACGTGCTATTTAAGATCTTGAAACTCAACTAAACGGGAAGCAGGTGACAATTTGCTGTCAAGGCTTCCATATGAAAGAAACCAGGACCGTTCGACAAGGAAGGGAGGTAAAACGATTGTTGTCTTGACGTCGATATTGCTAATCTACGTAGTTCTCGGGTAGCAGTCAAAGGCAAGCACCTAACAGAGAATTCCAAACCAAGCGAGGTGATAAAGATAGATGATCCTAGATCGGCTGTCCAGTCTTCCTGAACTCATCGTAGATGGCATACATTCGGTCTCTGACAGACAATCTTAGCAAACATGACGAAACCCGGATGATTTACTCCGAAGGCTAAAGGAACTTACACTTGGCCCCTAGTGAACTCAGTCATGCATGAGTCCGAGCTGTACGACATGTAGTTGTGGATAGGATCATAGATGGGGTCCTCGTCGTCGGCCTCCTTGCATGAATTCTGGGTCTCGACGCAGGTGCCGGTTCCCTGCCTCTGCATCTTTGGAGTGTCGGTGACGTTGTCATCTGGGTTGCCTTCCCAGCACGGATTGGGAGGGCTCACACCGTTTCGGATCCCGCCGTGCTCGAAAGTATGCCAGAGGCCGAACCAGTGTCCAATCTCGTGGACTGCAGTCTTCCCTTCGTTCATGTATTCGTGGCTGCTGCCGGGGAGTGTGTTGGTGGCAATTACGCAGCCGTCGAGTTCGAGGCGCTCGCCCTTGTCCGGAGTCCTCGTCCTTGCGCTCCACGGGTTGGTGCAAGTACCGCCGTAATCCTTAACGGTGATGTTCCTGATGTAGAGATTGATCGTTGTATAGTTTCCTTCGTGAAGAGCTTTCTTCATGTCGTCGAAGTCGGTGCTCTCTCCAGCCCAGCTGCTGTTGACATACCACTGGGTCATGTCGCTGTTGTGGTTGAAGGTAATGCCCGTGGGCGCGTACAGGTCCTTGATCAGCTGAACTTGACCGTTCACTTCGTCCTCCTGAGGTTACAGGTCAGATAAATGTTCCGTTCTTATGCCCTGTGAATAAATGCTTACTGTGAGGTAGCCATCCTCGCGGTTTTCAGACCCGGCGACGACATGGACGTAAAGGTCGAGGGTGGGAGGAGGAGGAGCGTCTGCTCTCCGCATAAGCTGCTCAAACTCAAGCTCTGGGAGTACTATCCCATCAATGTACACATCGCATCTGTCTGCGAACACCGGGGCCACGGCCAAAAGGCCAAGAACAAGCCCTTCAAGAAGCATTGGTGGCAATGACAGTGTTGCGGGTTGAGAACTCCAGAGCTTTGTTTTCAATCCCGAAGAGCGAGCCAGACCTGTTCTATTTATCGAAAAGGGGATACCCTGGGCATCGCAGATTCGTAATGCATTGATGACCTGAGAGGCTGTGACAGGCCGCGCATGGGATCCTACCCAGAGATAAGACGAACTAGTGAATGTCGTGGGTAATAATATCTGTCGATCGTTGCCCTTTTACTGTAGCCTAACGACTGTTCAGTAGCTATTGGCATAGCATAGACCGAATTTCAGCCATTCAGAAAGATGGTGAAGGATTCTGTATCACAAAATCCTTTCAGAACCCAGTCCCGCTCTTTGCTGAAGACTGCGAACGCACCATTTGTTGTTGGGATCATGGGGACATCAGAGACTTGCTGTTCCGGGAAGTAAAATTCAAGTTGAGGTATAGCGCTGTGACGGAGCCACATACGACTGCTGATGGGGTGAGATGGGGTGGTTCAAGAGTATGCCTAGTGCGAAATATGGTTGACTAAAACCTGGTTACAGGATCAATCAAGGAGTGTAATTAGGCACCACGTGCATCTACGTGCATGATTGACACCGCTGTGATGCTGGCCCAATTCCCTGGTAACCTTCCCTGTGCCTCAATCCCCCTGATTGCGCCGACTATGGACGTCCCGGGTCCCCCAGTAGAAGGAATGGATACCATGAATCTGTTCTGCTGCCTTACCAAACGAGACGAGACGTAAAGCCGAGTCTTCCGGGCCGAGAAAAAAGAAATCAGCACTGAAACACCGTCATAATCCATTTGAGTTTCGACAAACGATGTTTTACTATAGTGCCCAATAACTATTTCATTGGAAAAGAGACAATGTTGCACGTTGCGTTTGATGCAAATTACTTCGCAGTAGGAACTAAGACCATTACACACTGGCGAAATCACTCCATAGAGGACACAGAGGTCTAGCCCAGGTTGCCGGAGTTGCGGCCCGCCATGTTGTGTTCTAGCGGCGCATGAATGGGATCCTGGATGGCCACGCGAGCTGATCAGATTGAACAGACAAGGGAGTGTCGCTCATGATTCGCTGCTACCATGTTGCCGTGAAATCCTTTGACCGTAGACTTTATCTCTCCACCTACCCTCTAGCAGGCTACCGGTTAGCCCGAACTCTTACCTAAGACTAGTAAGATAGGGAAACGGGAGGGTGGCTTATCGTAATGTTGCCACCCTTGAACATTTGTAGCTAGTACTTAGCAATGGATGAAAATAAATACCTAACTCGGTAACCTTACCGCAGCATGGCTTATCCGCTATGTTACGGTGGTGCATTTGGACATCACGAGGGCGCCGTCCTTAGTAACTGAAGGGACCGTGTCATAGAGACCGACCCAAGCGAGGTATATCCTATTCTGCTGTTGCTTCGTTCTCCAAGATACAGTATATGTATAATCCAAGTAATACCCGTCGTAACGTTGGCGGCGGCGTCAGCTGATTGGTGCGGCTGGCGGGCGACTCTATGTGCAGTAGGGAAATTACAGGAGCAATCCGCAAGGGGACCATTCCTGTTAAGCTACAGTACGTCGTACTATATACATTACACGTCGAGATCTCACCACTTGCTGCAGCGACCCAGCGACGGAGATTTTACTAATATCCGGTCAATTTAAGGAACATTGGAATTTCACCTGCCCTCGACTTGCGGTGCATGCGCTTCATTCTTCCCCGCGCGTTAAAGTCAACGATGCACCGAGGATGTGTTTGGTGCGCCAAACCGGATTTATGGAAAGGCATCTCCAGCAATGAGGTCGCCGTAAGTGAGCATCACGACGTTGTTTCATTGCCAAAGCTCCCCCGATTTGCCCGGCGGTGTCACCTCCGACGGACATAGGGTCCGCGACACCTAGATTCGGTGAGGCCGGGACTCGATCTCAGGCTTGTCGGAAGCGCTCCAATCACAGCTTGAGCATATATTAAGCGGTTGCCCTTGCGTTTACCACGCTTCCGGGTCCGGGGAAGCTGCATCGGCTACTACTCCGTTAACACCTTGTCGACGTCAATATTGGTGGATCTTTTGGCTCCCGAAATACGGACAGGTCGGAGAGACTACTCGCGGGCACTGCCCCGGGATCTGTAACTGCACGGCAGATCGTGCGGCCAGTTCCAGTACACCCGGAGCCGATTAGGGTAGTCAATGCCGAAGTGTGGGATATATATCCTAGGCGGGTCTCACAGTTGCTTTCACTTCTTCGTTCAGAAGCTCGCATGCCTTTCTCCATCTGTATTATTCTTGCCGTCTCGTGAACAAAGCGCAACATGATGAGACTTCTCGTACTACTAGCGTCCTCGGCGGTTGCCGTTGCGCAGACAAACCCCACGTGCGCTCTCCCTTCGACGTACCGCTGGACGTCGACCGGGCCGCTAGCTCAGCCAAGGTCAGGATGGGTGTCGCTCAAGGACTTTACCACGGTTCCATACAATGGCCAGCATCTCGTATATGCAACGACGCACGATGCAGGCTCGACATGGGGCTCAATGAACTTTGGTCTCTTTTCGAACTGGTCCGACATGGCTACGGCCAGCCAGAACGGAATGAATTCGGCTACCGTTGCGCCTTCGCTGTTCCATTTCACCCCGAAGGATATCTGGGTGCTCGCCTACCAGTGGGGCCCTACCTCTTTTTCATACCGCACTTCCAACGACCCGACCAATGCCAATGGGTGGTCCGGCGTACAGCCGCTCTTCACGGGCAGGATCGACAACTCCCCAACTGGCTGCATCGACCAGGCGCTCATCGGTGACGATACGAACATGTACCTCTTCTTTGCCGGCGATAATGGTCGTATCTACCGCGCCTCTATGCCCATTGAAAACTTCCCGGGAAACTTTGGTTCATCGTCGACCATCATCATGAGCGATACTACCAACAATCTGTTCGAGGCCGTGCAGGTCTACCGCGTCCAGGGCGCCGAGAACGAACAGCGATATCTCATGATCGTCGAGGCCATTGGCCGCAACGGACGCTACTTCCGCTCATTTACGGCCTCGAGCCTGGACGGAAGGTGGGTTGCCCAGCCTCAGGGTTCGACCGAGGGCCAGCCTTTCGCCGGGAGGGTCAACAGCGGCGCCACCTGGACCAACGATATCAGTCACGGAGAGTTGATCCGCGTCAGTGCCGACCATACCATGACCATCGACCCTTGCAACCTGCAGCTGCTCTACCAGGGGCGCAACCCCAACTCGGGCGGTGACTACGGCAAGCTGCCGTACCGGCCTGGCCTGCTGACTCTGCAGCGTTAGTTAGTAGTACTAGCTACAACGGGGAGGGTCTGTGGGACGATGAGGGGAGGTACAATAACTGGTTACGAGGCCAAGTGCAAGGATAAGAGCAAGAGCGATTGAACAGCCACCGGGGGAGTGACATGTCTGAGAAGAAGAAGCCATTGGTAGCCGAGCCGGAAGAAATGGGTACCGGGGCAGAGGGTGCGGAACCAATTGCTATTATACGAGACCAAATTAGACTACGTTTCACTCACCCTTGGCTTGTCCTCGCGATCACTTTAAACATGCCCAAGCCGCAGCAGGCGCAGAGTTGCTTCGACTCTTGTCGAGTGGGCCCATACCTGGCCCAAGGAGGAATGCCTCCTCAGTCCGTTCTAGAGGAGCGTGACAATTTATTTGCGCACCGTCAGCCTCTTTTATACGTGATTTAGAATCCGCACTGCTACATGGCGGCTAACTACCCTTATTTTCAGGTCCGCTTGCTGTCTTGCCCCGCCTTGCCCTCGGAGGTGAAACCCTGACCACGACCCTGTGGAACCCTTGTCGTACGCTCTTGGAAAATGTTATCTGTTGGCCCAATGTTATGGCCGCCGACGGATTCCGTACCAGCAGAGCGGGGAAATGTGGTAGGCCTCAGTGCATTAATTAGGCAGGAAGACCACCTAACCTTATCTCAACATCCATCATTGCTCAGAAGTCTCTGCTCTAGAACAGCTTCAAGCCGTCAAATGCAGTGGTCATCTAGACAGCACCGATCACATGGCTCCCCTCCTGGATTCCGTCTTCAACCACATTGTCCTACCACCCAAACTCCCAGGACAGCAGGATGTTGACACCAGGGCCGTTGAGCAGGACATCCTGTCGCGTTTTCTCGATGCCTGTGAAGCCCTAGGATCGCTGCCCGGCCAGGAGGCCCAAGAGGGTTGGCAGTCCGCCCGACGACAGCTTCTTCTCTGTTGCAATCTCCACCAACCGCAATTCGATCAGACGTCCCTACAAAGCGTCTTCTCCAGTTTGTCTGTTGACTGCCCGATCACTCTCTACATAACCGAACAGAATAGTGCAATGCTCATCCGATCTGAGCCCCAGTGAGTGCTGGCACCCCAGCCGGCACGATACAAGCTAACACACCATAGGGAGAACGGCGATGACCATGTGGTCTTTGAGACCTTTGAGGCATCGCCTCGCTCCACAGATGTTCTCGCTGCTGACGGCGCTTTGCAATGGGACTTTCCCGGCAGAGCTGCGCGCATCCCATCCGCCAAATTCTTTGATCCATCCTTTATCCAGAGCTTGGCCACTTTCATCGAACAAGCCAGCACAGAGCCGCTTGAGCGTTTCGCTGCCCATAGTCACAAGGCCGGGGCATCCGTTCCGGAAATCAGGGACTCTGCCGACCCGGCTCTGATCAGCCAGATGCTACTACCGATGCTCGAGGCCATGGGATCCTCAATCCAAGTCCCAAGGCTGCGAAAACGGGTGCGAGACAATGTCAACCTCCATAAAGCCAAGGTTCCCTGGCGTCGCTTGCCATTTTGGCTTGTACTTCGCGTCGCCGTCCAGCGCAACCTTTGCTTGACCCTCGGCAATGGTAAAGGGCGTGCTTGTTATAAGTTCCTCATCTGTGCCCTTCTCTCGCAGCTTCTGAAGGAGTGTGCCGGCCGACTTGCCCCTGAGTTGACCATATTGCTGCGATCCAAGCTCTGCCGCCGCCTTGCCAAACTTGAAATGGACAAGGCCGAGGCGCCACCAGAGTGCAGGACCACATTCCAGCAGCTCTTCGATTCAACATCTTCCTTCTTCGAGCAAGCTATCCAGGCCGCCACCTCCCAGGTTGAGACGAGCTGGCATCGCTACAGGAAGGAAATCACTCCAATCATTCAGAGGCTCCCGCTGCGGACGGATCAGACAAGTTTCCGCCTCTCCCTTGGCAACAGCGCTGAGTACCTGGATAATATCATCCACTTGGCGCTACCGAAAAACAAACGCACAAAGTTGAAATTGACCTCGCAATCCACTGGCATCACTGCCACAAACCAGATACAACAGTTCACCCACCAATTTTTCGAGCTAACCAAACTGGAAATCGCCATCGAGCAAGACGGAACATCTGCTGCAAGCTCTCCTGACTGCCTCAAATTGGCGCAGAGAATCATCAGCCTCGTTCGCGCAACCCCGGGCGCATTTGACTCGGGTCCGGAGCAGGCTAGCTCCTCGATCTTGAGCATTTTTGACCTGTGGATCAAAATGGACAAGTACGCCGTGACCGAGTGTCCCCTGCTTCGTGACTACCACCCAGGCTTCCATCCCGAGCTCCTGGATGTCTTGCAGCTTCCAGCCCCAAACCAGATGAGGCAGCTCAACATGATACAGGAGTACCTCCGGGACAGATGCGAACGGTGCCAGTATAGCACCAGAACTATCTTGAGCGGGTCTGATAAGAACTGCTTCGCCGCACGATTCGTGGCAGGATCGGCCGCTCTGCAGGGTCTGCAAAGCCGAATCGAGGCCGAGTCCCGGCGGGCGAGGGCTCTAACCGAGTCCAACTGGACCACGGCTAGCGCCCAGTACGACGATCTCACGGAACGTCTACACGCTAGCACCTGTTCCTGTATTAGAAAAGCAGACGGGACCTATGGCACTCGGGATTGTGACCGATGTCAATGTCGCAGGAGGCGGAGGAAGTTGAAAGTCAAGGCACATGAGGATTTCTTGCCGTCTGAAGCTCATCTTAGCGCCGCCTTAGTGTTCGAACTCGACACCCCGAGCTACCTAGCCGCCTATCGGGATGCCACCTGGACCATAATCAGTAAATTGGCGCACCCAAGTCGACCGCAGGCCCCATCCTCTTCACCGCACATGCGGCTGAAGGCATACCCACCCCTCCAGCCTTTTGCCAAGCTCGAATCTCGAATTCTCTCGGTTGCCTCAACCAAGAAATCGTTTCTCCAGTCCCACTACAAAGATGTCAGGATGAAAGTGGAGAAGAGCGCCGTTCTCCTACCTCACGGTCCGGACTTCCGGCTCTATGACTCCGAATCGGAAACATGGGTCAGTGATCTCAAGAGACCGCTGACATTCAGTCATCTTTGTGGCGTTCACATACCGGACGAGTTGAAAAACACCGTTTTTCCGCCGCAGGAGCAGCCCCATCATGACCCCGACGGGCCATCATCATACGAGGCCATTGCAAACCAAACAAAATGCCCGGCTGGCATGTCAGTACACGAATTCTTGGCGCTTCAAAGACTGTTCTCAGGGCGATGTCGCCGCTGGATGACTGTGCTCGCCGAGCTAGGCTCTGCGAACCTCAACTTTAGCAGTGAAGATACCATGCTTGTCATCGGCCAGCTCGCCATACAGGCCGGTCCTGCGCGACAACACAAAGGCATGCTACGGGATGTCCACGTGATATTCAATGACACAGCTTTCTGCGCTGCTTTGACACAGCAAATTCGGAGGCGCCTCCAAACGATATATACCAACTGGCGAGAGTCGTACTGCATGGAGGTTCTCATCGCCCTGAGTCTCCGACTGTTCCACTTGGCCACGCCAGGCGACCGCAGCGCCGCGGAGGATCTCATAAAGATGGTTCGTGGGGCCACGCTGGCATGGATTACCCGGACCCGCGAAGATCTGTGGAAATGCACCGAGGGAGCCGCCGCCGAAGCGATAGCGAAGTACGGCTTCTGGGCCTCTCTACTTTGCCGAAGAACCTTTGCAATCTTTGAAGACCCGGCTCGGAACATGTCGGCCCAAGAGCTCGGAGAGTTTGTCCTGGCTTCGGTGGCTTTGCAGCAAAACTTGGTGGTGGATTTGGGAAAACTCTCCCCGACAATGAAAAACATGCTGGCTCGGGACATGAAGATGGCATATAGGATCCAGCAAGTCGTCAAATCAGCTATACAACGCTACCCGGTCAACTTGAGTCAGGCCATCAGCGGCACTTGGTGGGATGCGACAGAGGCAGGCTCTGCGACCGGGTCAGCGTTCAGCGGGTGGCAATTCCTTGCGCAAGACGGTGGGCGGTGGATAACCTGCGTAACGAAGCCGACGGAGACTGCGATTTCGCCTCAGAGAATCCAATACAATTTCGTCGACGGTCGACTATTAATAGACGGTAGCCATATAGGCAAGCTGCCTCCTGAAATCAGAGATTCCAAGCATGTCAAGGAGCTCTTCGGGGACCAGCACCTCCTCACATTCCCATCATCACGTTTTGGTATGAGCTATGTGCTCGCAAAGCTTCAATGCGGTCAACGCATCCATTTCGGCCTTCGAGCGGGTCAGGTAGTTATTCACGCAGTCTCTTTCGACGGAAATGTCCGGGAGTACGTCCCACACCACATATTTTTCGACTCATCCACATGGGATTTGCCCCTAAGTCTCATCGACAACTGCGTCCATTGGTTGAATCTTGGCTCAGGTTGCCTGGAAATCCGCAGAAAACCTCACGTGTGGCGCACAAGACGGAGTGACTGGGTTCTAGACGTTCCAAAGCGCCAGGCGCAGCGGTCCAAGGTCCTGCTCGTAGATCCATACTCGGCCCTCGGCCGCCAAGTTGCGGGCATCTTGGGCAATTTTGAAGACTCACGTAGAGTGACCATCTTTCAGCCATTACACCAGCGCGGCAGACTCTCGGTCGAGCTCCGAAACCTGGCTCTTAGCTTCTTCGTCAACAGCAAAGGACTCCTGCAGTGCCGAGAACTTCATGCAGAAATCGACCCAGACCAAGATGTGGGAACGCTATACGGCTTCCGGAGTGGGCTAGTCCTGCGTGGTGTGCGTTGCAACGACGAGAGGAGTCTTATCGCTCCCCTCGGAGCCATGAGTTGGAGCCGCGACGGGATACACGTGAGTGTCCGCGTCCGCAGTGCTGACCACTACGGCAAGTTCGACATCGATCAGGTCCTCGGACAACTGACTTGCCCCCCCGAACCCCGACTTTTATATACCAAGGCTTTACTTCATGCCCTTACTTCCTTTCCCCTGCCCGATAAGCTCACGGGACGGACTGGTACCGAAGAAGCGCTGCGGACCTTAGAGTCAGGCCGGTGTCAGCCATGGCAGCCTATCGACGCAGGCGCCATGGCGAGCCTCATGACAATCAAGAACTTAACCCCAGTTCGAAGCTACTACCCGCGCGATAAACGATCCCTCCAGACTGTGACTTGGGATGGCACCCTCACCATGACCATACAGCACGAGAGCTATGAGCCAGTGGTGTACGGAATCTTGATGAAATCGGAGCAACTCCAGGCCTTTTCGGGGAATCACAATAAGATTCCGGGCCCCGAGAATTGCTCATCCTCCCACCTCAATCGCCGTGCCGAGCTCCAGCGCCTCTCCTACGAACGTAACATTGCTCTCAGATTAGACCCAATCCCAGCCCAGCAGCAAATCATCTATCAGCCTCGTGACCGAAGGGCGAGATCGGCAGAAGCAGTTAATGTGTATCGGATAACCAAAGCTTTCCACCGGCGGCCACTGGGAATCCACATGTCTAGGACCATCAATACGGTCCTGCAGGACTGGAAGCTAGTTGGCGGTTTTCATTCCGAACCGAAGAACAACGCCGTGCCGCCACTCGCCAGCCTTGTTAGTGACAGCATTGCGGAGCACTGGGGCAGTCTGGTCGATTCTTTCCGCGACATGAGCCTCAACCAACCATACTCGGCATTGTTCAAGCTTGCTCTCCTGTCCTTCGCCCCAGATGCAAACCTGGACGTGCTGATGTTCTTTGCTGCGTGCTACTCTCTGGAAAAACTGAGAGCTCTCGAGACCCCCAAGTACCCATTGTTCACCAATTTCGGAGTTGGCAAGGAACCGACGTTGGACTGGCTGAGGCAAACCATCTCTAAGACCTACAAAGGATCTGACTTCCCAGCCAATGGTCAAATAGGACGCAAGGGGCGTCGAAGGGAAGCCAGCCGCTTCATAGACTTCGTTCTCCAGCAGTGGCCCACTAGGCCGGAACCCTCGCCCGGGGACTTCGAGGCCAAAGTCTTCAATGTCGAGCGAGCTATGAAGTCCATCGTGCCCGAATGGCAGCGATTATACCAAAATCAGAGGCTCTCAGCGTATCTGGATCAGGCCCAGGCCGTTCTGGATGGGCATCAATGCGGTGCCGATGTATCCATTCCGGCGCTGTGGAATTCCCAGATCGAACCTTTCTCCGTCACGCGGAGTGGGGGACTCGTCGTCCCTTCCTTGGTTCAGGACATTCGCCGCAACAGGCTGCCAACCTCTTGCAAGCCCCTAGCCGGCTACGACGAGATATCAGCGCAAGGAGTCGAAACAGCGAAGAAAGCCCCCAAACTTATACACCACAGAAGATTTGGCATGGCTTCTTCCAAGGCCCGAGAAATAGACGAGCTGGCTGCTATCCTATCCTCGTTTGCCCGTTCCACCGATAGCATGCGTCAAGAGTATGTCAATAGTCTAAGGGCAAGTCTCGAGGCGCTGGAAAGGGCTGCCAGCCGCGCAGATACAGATGAGAACCCCCCAGCGTTGCACGCTATCCAGACAGAAATCTCGACCGCCCGCTCCATCATGAATGACCAGTTCAATATGGCAACCGCAGCTTTCTCAAGTGGAGACCCTCGCTCCCGATGGCTGAGATTAGCTGACCTATGGCTCTGGACCACCCCAATTTCAATACTCGAGCCCTTACGGTCCAGTAACAAGTTCCACTTAGATCGGGGTACGCGGGCGTTGATAGTCTCATTCGGGCTGAGCGTGACTCGACTCCAACGGTTACAGCGGATTAGGTCTGCCCAGCTGCGAAATGATACATCCAAGGCAGTAAGAGAATGGAGAAACGTCGGCCACGCTGGGTGGAGTCCTCTGGACCTTCCAGACTGGCTCCTACTGGAGATTGACAACAACTTACTCATTCGCCCCGAGCAAGTGGAAGTGGCACGCGCCATGATTTCCCCGGTGTCCAGGTCCAACTCGGTACTCCAGATGAACATGGGCAGCGGCAAAACCTCGTGCATCGTACCAATGGCCATGTCCGTCCTAGCGAACGGCGTCCAGCTGGCGCGCTTGATTGTTCCCAAGGCTTTACTTTCTCAAACGGCACAGATCATGCAGGCCCGGTTGGGCGGGCTGGTTGGTCGCGATATAACACACGTGCCTTTCTCCCGCCGAACCCCAACTGGCCAAAGAGCGCCCGATATGATTCTGCTATACTCGCAGCTCCACGAGCAGGCCAGACATCGCCGTGGCATCATGTTGACCGCCCCCGAGCACATACTATCCTATAAGCTCAGCGGTTTGCAGCGACTGGCGGACAAGCTTTACGATGAGGCCCGAGACATGATCAAGTTCCAGACACGACTCTCGGAAACCTGCCGCGACGTCCTCGACGAGTCAGACTTTACTTTGGCGGCCCGGACTCAGCTCATCTATCCAAGTGGGCCACTGTTGCCTTTGGACGGACATCCCCACAGGTGGAGAACAATACAGACCATGCTGTCCTTGGTAGAGGACCATCTCCCAGGGGTTCAGAGCGATTATCCACAGGGTCTCAAGATCTCCGAGCGTCCGGGCGGGTTTCCCGTGGCGCATTTTCTGCAGAAAGAGGCCGAGGATGAGCTGAACCAGCGAATTGTAAGGGACATCAGCAGTGGGAGAGCGGCTGTGCTCCTTCTCGGCATGAACCCGTCGGGGCCGTTCCCCCACGCTCTGGTTCAGGCGATCCTGTGCAACGATAGCATCGACCCAAGCGCGGTCGAGAAGTTGGCGAGTCAATTCCCTAACGCCAAGCTCGCATCCGACAACCTCCTTCTAGTCCGGGGGCTTCTGCTGAAGCGCATCCTCCTGCTCTGCCTCAAGAAGCGATGGAACGTACAGTACGGTTTCCATCCGGGGAGACACCCTGTGGCGGTCCCATTCGAAGCAAAGGGAGTGCCATCGGAGCAGTCAGAATTTGGCCACCCAGATGTAGCCCTCCTCCTGACCTGCCTGTCCTTTTACTACACAGGCCTCACCCCAGCTCAGTTCCGTGACGGACTGAGACAAGTGTTGAGCTCCGAGGACCCTGCAGCCGAGTATGACAGATGGACACAGAATTCCAGCAGCTTGCCAGAACATTTGCGCCATTGGAATGCCATCAACACTGATCACCAAGAACAACTTGATCAGCTTTGGCGCAGGCTTCGACTCAACAGGGGCGTCCTTAATCACTACATGAACACCTTTGTCTTCCCCGCCCACGCGAGGCAATTCGACGTCAAGATTCAGGCCTCCGGGTGGGATCTCCCTCTGCTTCCCTTGTCCTCCGCTGAACCCTCCAACACCCACGCAATATCGACCGGCTTCAGTGGTACAAACGACAACAGGACTCTCCTCCCATTAACGATAAAGCAGGACGATCTCGAGAGCCTGAGCCAAACCAACGCTGAGGTGCTCACTTACCTTCTCCAGCCCCGCAATCGAAGGTACTGCCTCGCCCCTTGGCGCGCAAATAAAGAAGAGAGGTTGCTGGAAGAGCTCTCTCGCTTGGGCATCAGGGTTCTGATCGACGCTGGCGCCTACATTCTTGAGCAGGACAACGAGTCCCTCGTCAAGCTATGGCTAGCGAAGGACACACAAGCCACGGCCGCCGTGTACTTGGGGCCCGACAACAGACCTTGGGTGCACTACAGGGATAACAAGAAGGCTCCTTTGATCGCCACACCATTTGCCGAGGCACTCGATGAGTGCCTCGTATATCTCGACGAAGCCCATACCAGGGGTATCGATCTAAAGCTCCCCGGGTACGCCAGTGGGGCCCTTACTCTGGCTCTCGGCCAGACTAAGGATCATACCGTGCAAGGTGAGTCTCTCTCTTTCGCTCACGTGCCTCGGAAGCCTGCTTTGCTTCTTCATCCTGATCGCTAACACTTGGTGGCAACAACGAAAAGCGGCCATGCGGCTACGTGAGCTTGGCAGCACGCAGGCCGTCGTCTTTTTCGCCCCTCCCGAAGTGCATCAGAGCATAGTCGATGTTTGTAAACTGAGGGACAGGCAACCGGTCGACTCGTCACACGTCATCGCCTGGCTCTTGGAGCAGACGTGCCGTGCCAACGAGCAGCTTCGAGGCCTGTATCTCGCCCAGGGCTACGACTTTTGCCGTCGCGCGAACGCTCAGCTTACCCATCACAACCTTCTCACCAACAGATCTCAGCGTGAGGCATTCCTCCAAGTAATCCGTCGGCCCGAGCGGCAGACCATCGATGAGTTATACGGCACCAGAACGAAGTGCCATCCAGACCTCGCCGCGGAGTCACTGCCAACCGGGAAGCTGCGAGATTTCATGCAAGAGCTCGATAGGCAGCAGAAATTGGCGGCCAGAAGCAGCGCGGTGCGAGAGGCACACGATTCCGCGCTCGAAGAGGTTGAGCAGGAGCGCGAAGTTGAATTCCAGGCAGAGCACGTTCAGCAGAAGCAGCAGCGACCAGACTACAACGCGCTCCGGTTCCCTGGTCTTCACCCGAACATCCGCCGCTTTGTTGAGACCGGTACGCTCAGTGGCGTGACGGGCTATGAGCACGCCTTCAATGCGATGGCGAGCACGGGCACGGGCAAGAAGTACAACGTCCGCGCGACAGGGTCGCGGCTATTCGTGTCGGCTGAGTATATGCGAACCATTGCGCTCGAGGGCTGTTCTGAGACTGATGACTTCCTCGTAAATCCCCCGCTTGTCTCCTGCTCGGCCTTAGGTGTCTCATGCTAATCAACATTGACAGCGTCCCGTAGAATGGATCCTCTGGAACCCGGCCCAGCAAACCGCCCTCGTTGTAGTGCCCGAAGAAGTCGAACTCCTCATCCCTATGATCCGCAATAGAGCCAGCAGTGGACAAAAAAGCGGGGTACATCTTGTTACATACATTGCACCGCTCACTCGCGAGATGCTGCATTTTAACGACCTGTCTTTCTACGTGTTGCCGTCTTTGCCCACGGGCCACAGAGTCCCAGAGTGGCTGTCGCTGGAGCTCGGCATCTTCGCAGGCAAGATGTATACCGATTTTGCCGAGTGCACTGCCCTGAAGCGGTACTTGGAGCGGCCCGGCGAGACCGCCTTCTCGACGAATCCCGCAGGTTTCGTCCTCGAGTGGCTGGCCCTGCGCCGCAAGGGCCAAGACGTCACGCACACGCCTGTGGGCTACGTCTGCCTGGGGCGGCCGCTGCGCGAAGACCACCGCTTCTTCGTCTCGCGCCATGCTGATTGGGGCGGGAACGTAGACCCGCTCATCGAGTCGGCGAGAGACGCACAGGATTCAGATGACGATGAAGGCTCAGATGATGACTGGGCTACAGCAGATCACGAGGCTTAAGGTCTCCCGTTCTGGGGTTGTCTTCCACGGTTGGTCCAAGGCGACCACAACCTCCACGCCAAGGTTATCCAGGACATCTTCTAGGTGCTGGAATCTGGCTGAGACAGGCGATTTGATACGGTGACGGCGGATCCCGCTGCTGGCAATGAAGCGAGGGAGCGCGCGGGAAGTGCCCAACTATTGATAAGATAGACCGACTCCTGGATTCATGAATTAGGCTGAATTTATTGACCCGAAGCTCGATTCTATGAATTGGATTTGATATGAAATTATGAATAAGCATGGGTCTTTGAAAAAAATGTAAGTGTACTGGCTGCATATGAGGGACTTGGGTTTTCGAGAGAGGGCCGGATACTACATGTGCTAGGCTAAACTTGAGACGATGGGGAAGCTGGTGGACACGAAGTAGTATTGACGGTTTTATGTTGAAGGACTCGTACCATCAAACAAAAACGCGGTGCTACAAAAACCTACGGGGTTGCTAATTAGTTGCGTCAAATAATTAACACACATCCGTCTCCCCCCGCTTCCCTCCTGGGTATAACTTAAATATCCCGGGACTACGTCTATAGCCGTAAGAGTGACCCTATAGACCTCTAGAAAACTCATACAGACAGAGAAATATCCCGACTTCAGCCGCCGGCTCCGCTTGTGGCATCAGCAGCCCCTCCTAGCTAGTACGCAGCGAACCCGCCCCAGCTAGCCATCAGCCATGTGCACATACACGATCAGCCGATGGATCTACAGCTGTGGGCAGGTAGCCGGGATATGCGGCGGTTATGCTGCCGGTGGGGAGTACACCTGGGAACGTGCAGCAGCCGAGGGCCGGATGCTCGACGAGGATTGCCCTGCGCACGGCAGGAATAGGCCCAGGACTTGGGTGCGGCAGGCATAGCGATTGGAGCGCTAGCAGCTTCGGCCCAGCTTTGTAGTAAAAGCTTGATAGTCATACCTAGGGAGGGGCGAGCTGTTTACATTAGCGTATTGATCGCATTGTGTTTGCCTTAGACCTTTGTGACTTTGGCCTTGATATTATTGGTATTGTTCCGTTATTACTGATATCTATCACGTCGCATGTACTATCTCACCGGTGAGCTACCATGGCATCTACCCAGGGCGATCTGGTCGCCTTCTTGCTCCTCATTCGCATTGTCGTTGTAGGCTGACCGTTTTGTTTCACTCTCTGACGGCGAACCAGGGGTGTCTTGGGTTGTCGCATCCACTTTGTTGACACCTCGGGCCCACATTATGGACCGGGATTGTCTTTGCACAACCTCCTCTCGAGCGCCCGCAAAACTCAGGGCGCCTTCTTATCATCCGCCGGTTGCCAGGCGCGTTCTCTGGTTGTGCTAAAAAAAAAAAAAAGAACTAGGCCACCCTTGTGAGCGATATGGGTATCCTCTACGGCAGCGGGATCATGCCGAACGCATCGAAAGGGTCACTGAGCCCTGTTCCTGGACCATCCGGAATGTGGAGCAGTTCCCGATCACTCCCAGGGGAATCAAAGAGATTTGACAACTGCCTACGTACAGGGGGTATCACTCCGCCAACGAGGCTCGCTCACTCCCCAAGTCACCCCTCGTTTCGGTCTTCGTTCACGTCCCCTTCGTTGTATCAATTATCCAGACATATTCCCCAATAGACTTCGTAGCCCACGAAAGGTGACACGGAGGTCTCCGCCAGCCAGTCCGCTTTTCCAAGGGAGTTTTGTCAGGCATCACAAGCCGGCAAGGTACCACGGGGAGGTGGGGGTATACATGATGGTATGCGGAATCTGTAAGGTAACATGGTCGTGTCAATTTCCAGATCCCAAATTTTGGAAGGGAACTAATTGTTTCTCGAACCTTTCCCCTTTCCCCCCGCGTTTCCACCCTCATAAGTCGTGTTATACAAACCACAAGGTACTTAATTTTGTTGGAACTTTCCACCTCTATATCTAATTCAGTCTACCCAACTCGTTACGGAACGTTTTCCATTGTTATTTTATATAACCCGTGCACAGCGCTCTCTGCAATAGGCCGGACAATTGTGAGTACAAAGGTGGATAGCTCGGAAGCGCCGAGAAATGTACTTTAGAAAACCAAAATCTAGCCCTGATTGTTATCTCGTAGCCCTGTTCTCCCATGGTGCTGTGGTGTCTCCGAGCTCCAAGTCGCTCCCGGAATGCGAGTCGGATGTGACAGTGATGTGCGTTGTGCGCGTCACTTGAACTGCGTTGTTCGTCTTCCCATCTCTCGTGCCGCTGGCCTCGCGTAGCCGTTCTTGGGATTCGGACTTTTCCATGTCCGACATGGCTACGCCGTCTTCGCCGATTTCAACGTAGGCTTCTGATGACATGCCGGTCTTGGACAGCTGCTTTGACCCCGACCCCGTATACTGATTCGACTTGCCCGTCGTTGACTCGACGCTTAGCCCCAACACCATCTTAACGCTGCGCGGGAGCGGGGATTCTTTGATCAGCTTCGGCACGCAGGGCACGCAGAATATGAAGAAGCCAGCCGTCATCTCGGCACACGCCCAAAACAGGAGCGGCCCGATGAAGTACATAGTGTCGTCCGAACCGGCAAAGGTGATGGTGTGGTCAAGGCGGAAGCACGCGGCAACACAGGCGCTATTGGGTCAATGTCAGTCTGGAAAGTCGGGCAGCAGGTATGGGGGCGTGAAAAGGGGGGTAAACTGACAGCACACCAACCCCAAAGACGACCGACACACCTAGCTTCTTCTGCCAGTTCATCTGCAGATCCCAAATGATCTTCTGCGGCAGCGCCACCATGATGAAATCGGTCACGACCTGGACGCAGGCCGACGTGAGCATGACCTTGGGCAGGCTGTAGCATTTGCTGGGGACGTAGAACTCCCAGATGGCGTTGTGGGGGATGCATTGCATGTTCAGAAGTATAATACACAACACTCCCCAGAGAGACTGGAAGACGGAGACGCTCATACAGGCCCACCAGAAAACATTCTTGGACCGGGAAGATGGAACGAAGAGTCGGCACCAGTCAAGTAGAATGGCCGTCTTGATCATGGGCAGAACGACCGAGTAGCAGGAGCCGTATAGGAGGATGAGCTGGGGGGTGGAGTCAGCGTTCGCGGCCTGGAGCAGGAACGAAAGCGAGAGGAGACTCACCCAAAGCGGTCTCACCAGATCCCCTAAGCGGAGATTCCAGGTATGGACGAAGTAGCCAGGCGTCTTGATCATCTCATATGAGACGTAGATTGTGCCTATGTAGGCTCCATAGGCGCCGATCATCAAGACTGAGCACGAAAGATTAGCCCCGTCAGACACAGCTCGCACCACTAGAGGGAGTGCTTAGGGCCATGGCAGTGCGTACGTTCTTCGAGCTGGAGTTTCCTCTCGACCCATAAACGGGCATAGGCACGGAGCAAGAGGCATAGAGTCGCAACGATGGTGCTAAAGGTAAACACAAACACCGCCAGAGTGTTTTGGTTGTCGGGGTTGTCAAAGTTGGGCACGACACCCTCGGGTGGCGCCAGCGCCGGCGCGGCGAGGAGCGCTTCAAGCTCGGTTGGAGAGAGCGACATGACCAAACAAACGAAGAAGTCGATGCAACTGGAAGGGTCTGGCACACGCCGCATCCACAGGCGTGACGAATGAGCCCCTCCATCTAAATACCTAGGCCAACTGCTACTACCCCATGAGTGGTTTGAGGTTATGGGGGGTTACGTACAGAAGCAGGGGCCAAAAGTAATCACCACCCCTGGTCAACCAGACCCTTGGCATCGTGTAAATTCCCCAAAGCTAATACGGTGCCTTAGTTTAACTAGCCACTGAATACCCCTAAGCCATAGCTTTAGCCACTATAGCTGCCACGATAGGGCTTCTCACAGTACTGCGCCGCCTCCGTTAAACCTGGAAAGAGGAACCTGGTGATAATGCTTGGCGTAGGTGGACAAAAAAATCTGCAGAAGAGAGAGCGGCTGCGGCTAAACGAAATGGTGGATGGGAAACTGAAGAAGATGTGGTTGACGGGGGTTGTTGGAGATGGAGACAAGCTTGTAGATTTAGATTGAAGATAGTGATCTTTCCTGGTGTTGAGGGGGCCTGAACCACCTAAGTGACTGAATTCAATTAGCGGTTTGCCAGTGGTGTTGGGCATTCTTGGCATACTGTGGACGTGCGAGAGCTGCCCAGGGGGGGTGGTGATTACTTTTGGCCCCTGGTTCCGTATGGGCTTTCTTCTTCTCCTTCTTTTCCCGACAAGGCTGCTCCGCCCAATGGCTCGGGACAAAGCCTAGGTATTCCTCTCTGGATGGAATTTGGATCTTCCTGACTAGGGTGAGGTATCCAGATTTCTCCGGGCAAAGAAATCTTGCCACGGCCAGGGAACGTGGGGGGTCCGGTTTGAGGGAGGGATTTGCGTACGTACCATTTCTTTTTCTGATGTAATTGACATTCTCCACTGACAAGGGTCTCCTCCCCGCGATACCCGCTAAACCGAAAGATGTGGTCAAGCGAGCAGACAATCGCACCATGCGATTTGTCTGTAAGGCAATTGGTTCGTCTCCGGGCCATGCCAACTGAAACGCCATGACATGCCTCCAATTCCCTTTTCGGCCTCATGCAGCAAAACCTTTCCTGAGACGCCACTTCGTGTTCGGATATAGTAATTATCAGCCCGTTAAGCAGGCTTCAATAGTGGAATGCGTATCCCCGAGAGGAAGTACCATGATACGATTGCGGGCCCTCTTCCAAGGTGTTCCGAAAAGAAAAGCAACAGAAAGAGGCTTATGCATTCCAATCAGATTTTATACTTTGGGGGAGGGAAGGGGGTGGAAGGGGTCCGCTCTCCAGCATTGAAAATTCTGTGGAAGCTTCGTCTACACCTCTGCCAGGGTCAAAAAACGGACAGCTCCACGCAGCCAAGCCACCAAAAGCCGCCCGGTATTTGACCCCGGCAGGGTATACTGCCCAGGAATGCCGGGCGTTCCCTAGCGCCGGGTCGTCGTCGGGCGACCAGGTGGGCGCCGCGGCAGTGGGTAGTTGCCCGGCATTTCGGGTCGGAGCAAGGGCCAGGCAAAAGCCTGCACAGCGAGCCTGGCATAGTACTGTACATGTATACATACACCGGGAAACGCTCCGACGTAATGGTCCAATGTGGGTGCTGGTCGATCCCCATGCCGTCCAAGCCCGCAGAGGAGACTCAGAAGTTCTTGGTGCAATTTTGCCCCTTGTTGCGGCAGGTTGAGCGAGCACCTCATGCCATCCTTGCGCCAACGGCACACTGTGGGATTCGTTATCCAGACTGTCCGGACCCAGAAAAACCTCGCTTACAGGGGTCCCCAAAATCACGGCCCATAGGTACCCAAAAGCCCCATCGCATTTCTCTACCACAACAACGCAATAAGCCCACTAAAGATTCCATGCCAAACCAAGTATTTTTTTTTAAAAAAAAAAAAAATTAAATATAGTATCCTAAACCTTAAGCCTAACCCGAATACTGCCGGATACTGACCTAGATGCTGATCCAAAAACTTTGACTCTATTGCTAGCCCTACAGCGCAGGGCTGGTGAAGGTGGTGGGAACGGGTGGCGGGCCCCTGTCCACAAGTAGGGGGTGATCTATGGGGCCTGCATAGCGGACACCATTGTGGGGATATCATTTATGGCTAGTACCAAGTAGCTCACCCCATGCCTGCAAAGGATTAGCCACTGTCGCCCCCTTCGACGGACTCTTGGGCGGTGAAAGGAGACTGCATAACTAAGAATAAGCTGCACCCATCCCGACCTCACGAGAGGAACCAGCGTGAGCATTGAACAGACTTGATATCACACTAGAAGACATGGCTGCCGCGAGTGAGTCTCGCAGTACCCTCCCCCAGCTTTGTCCCCATCGCGTGCGTTGACCCATAAAGAACCAGACATGGACAGCAACCTGCCGTTGGACGATGAATATCCCGCCGCAGTCGACCTACGGGAGATGATGGCCAAGCTGCCCCTGCCTGTCATTCCTGAAGGCACCGTCGACCCGGCCTCCATGGCCGACGATGAGCCGACCAAGCAGGCCCTCGTCGTCCTAGACAAGCTGAATGCGGCCCTTGCCGCCAACGATGTCGAATCGCTCGAGGATTGCTTCTTTGCCAGCCAGGCATACTGGAGGGACGCGTTAGCACTGACATACCACTTGCGCACCTTCACCACCCCTGGCGTCATCGCCGCTGGCCTACTGCAAACCAAGGCCCTTCGGGGTCTCGTCGGGGAGATCCAACTGCAGGGGGCTGCTCAGTTCATTCCGGCTGCGCCGGTTCTTGTAAGCCACAAGCGAACTGTTGTCTTCATTTGGCCGGGTGGCGTGACTGACAGCATTCGTCCCCGTGTGCGCAGCAATTTATCGACTGTGATCTTGTCTTCAAGACCAGCTCACCAGCTGCCACTTGCATTGGAAGGATCGTGCTATTGCCTGTCAAGGCCGACGGTACCATCGAGTGGAAGATTTGGGTTCTAAGCACCCGGCTCGTGGACCTAGACATTCATCCAGAGAATGAGGCTCTCCTTAAGGCACCCGGCCGACAATTGGACGGCATCCAGGAATTCGAAACCGACGTTTTCATAATTGGAGGCGGAAATGCGTGGGTTTCACCTCCTCCCAGGACTGGAGTCCCGTTCCGTTGCTAACGCAGTTCGTATAGCGCCGTCGCGCTCGCGGCGCGTTGCAAAACCTTTGGGATCGGCTGCGTCATGGCAGAACGTAATGCCCAGCCAGGGGACAACTGGCAACTTCGTTACGACTCCATGAAGTTCCACATCCCGACATCCTTCTGCGAGCTCCCTTACATGAGTAAGCAAGAAAGAGACAACGTTGGCGCTGCATGCTACTCGTGGCTAACCTGGTATCCGAAAACCAGCTTATGACAAGGAGCTCCAGACGCCGCATCTTCTCACTAAGGATGAGCTTGCCGAGCAAGTGCGGCGCTACGTAAAGACCTTTGATCTAAACATGATCAACTCAGCCCGGATCCAATCAACAACGTACGACCAGTCAGCCAAGCGGTGGACCATAAAGTTCCAGACGCCCAACGGCCCACGAACCGCCGTCTCCAAGCATCTTGTTCAGGCCACTGGCTTCGGTTCGCAGAAGCTTTACCTTCCGCCCATGGCGGACGAAGGCCTGTACAAGGGCATTAGTATCCACTCGGCGCATTACAAGAACGCCACCGAGCTGAAGGAAGAGGGGGTCAAGGTGTGTTACGTCTCACAACCCAGTCACTTACAGCCCGTTGACTCTGGAGTAGTCCGTCCTCATCATCGGATCGGCCAACACCGCATTCGACGTCCTCGAGGACTGCCACGCCGCCGGCCTCCAGACGACAATGAATGCACGGTCGACAACGTACATCGTCCCGCTCGACTACGTCTGTGACAACCGCAGTCTCGCGGCCTACGACTTTGGCGTTCCGGCAGCTGACAGGCTCTTTATGACTCTCCCTACATGGGTAGACAGCCAGTTTGCGGCTGGTTTGTTTGCTCAGTTCGCGGCCCGGGAGCCGGACCGCTACAAACCGCTCGCTGCCGCTGGCTTCCCCTGTATCGACAGCAGCCACCCAGAGGCTGTCTTGATGCACCATCTGCTTGAGCGGGCTGGAGGGCACTACGTCGACACCGGCGGTACCAAGCTGATTGTGGAGGGCAAAGTCGGTCTCAAGACGGGGGCCGAGCCCGTCGGATACACTGAGACGGGATTAAGGTTCTCGGATGGCAGCACGATCGATGCGGATGCCGTGGTGTGGTGCACAGGATACTGCGACAAGAATGGGAGGAGCGTGACCGCCGAAATTCTGGGAGCAAGTGTCAGCAACGGTGTCAATGGTGTCGATGTCAACGGTGTCAACGGAGTTAACGGGGTTAACGGTGTCAGCGGGAAGAGGGCTTCGAACGTGCTGGGCCCTAGCCAAATCGCGGCCCGTGTCGACGCCACTTGGGGCTTAGACGTCGAGGGTGAGGTCCGCGGCATGTGGAAGCGTCAACTACAGCTCGACAATTTCTGGATGATGGGGGGGTACACGCAGCAGCACCGGTGGCACTCGCGGACTGTAGCGCTGCAGATCAAGGCCGACCTCGAGGGCATCCTGCCGCCGGCCTACCGGGATACCCCTGAGCCGCGCAAGAAGGATTAAATAAGGAGTGGGACCAAAATAAGCCAGATATCTGCCGCGCACCCTGCGCCAAGTATGTTTGGTTTTAAGTACGCGGTCCACAGCACATAATTCTTATAGCAAAGTAATAATTTTATTCACATTTGTGCAATAGTAGTGCCAGGCCCTTGCAAGTCCACCCCCTTTACAGTTTACTATCCGTCCAAACAGGCTCCCTCCTCTCCACAAAACTCCTGACGCCCTCCCTCATGTTTTCCCCGCCATCAATACGTCCGTACATTCCCTTCCCGAGCACCTCAGTTCCCAGCTCGGGCCCCATCCCTTCCCACCCCAACCTTAACCCTTCCCGCGAGACAATCACCGCATCCGGCGAATTTCTCGCGATCTCCTCCGCCAGCCGCACTGCGTCCCCCACAGCCTCTCCTACGCCTGCCACGAAATTCACCAACCCCCACTCCCTCATCTCGCGCGCCGTATACTCTGTCCTCCCTAGTAGCGCCATCTCGGCCGCCCTCTGCCTCCCCACCGTCCTCACCAGCCTCGGCAGCGCCCCAGCAAGCGCGACCACCCCCTTGGTGACCTCGGGCAAGCCAAACCTGGCCCTCTCCCCGTCGGCCACGACCAGGTCGCAGTTCACCACCATCTCCATCCCGCCGCCAAAGCACAGCCCGTTCACCGCCGCGACGACGGGCTTCTTCCCGGCGCGGTTCGACAGCCCGCCGAACCCACCGTCCCGCACCCAGATCTTCCTCCCCTCCTCCTCCGCCCTGTCTGCCTGGCCGTCGCCGTCGCCATCGCCGCCCCGGGAGTCGGGCAAGGGCCGGTGGTCGGCGTCCCACTCGCGCAAGTCGGCCCCCGCGCAAAACGCCCGCCCGTTCCCCGTCAGCACGGCGCACCGTAGCTGCGGCTGTGCGTCGTACCACGCCCAGAGCGCCGTCATGGCCGCGTGCTGCGCTATCGGGATGGCGTTGAGCTGGCGCGGTCGGTTGAGAGTAACTAGTAGGACGTGCGGGGACGGGAGGGAGAGGAGGATGTTGGGTACGGCGGGAGGAGGCGGACGGAAAGCGGATAGGGACATTGTGTGTTTTATCTGATACTGATGGTAGTAATTATGTTGTGGTGGTGGCGATGGTGATTGTGGTGATGATAGACTATGATGATAAAACCGGGGCTGAGTGAGACTTGAGCTGAGAGGTTCGGTTTCCGGGATGGGATCTGCAACGGTTCAGATGAATGGCCAGTATTGAAACCAGACGAACTCGTATTTCTCAGCTTATAATTGGGCCATAGGGATATGGCATAATTTCCAGCGTTAGTTCGTAGGATGGTAAAGTTTGTTGAGTCTCGGCCCGGCGTCGTCATTTTGTTGGGGTAATGGAGGTGGCACAGCGGTCCGAGCCGAGGCTCCTCGGGTTTCTTACTCCGGAGCAGGCATCCCCACAACGAAGGACCTGGAGTAGCCTCCACGAGGAAGGTCCACAACGGCTGGAATTTCAAGCTAGACTTGGATTCGGAGAGCTGCCGTCTCTAAATTTATCTGACAATTGCACGCAATGGACCCTGTCTATCTGGCAGCTTGCAGACTTCGGTGGTGAGACCCTTGGACTTGAGCATGTCGAGGTTTGCGTCGAGGTTTGCAAGGCATCGCCTGGCTCGTTTTGCGCGTGGTGTTTGGCATATCTAGGATGGTTTGCTGACCGTCTCTTGTTCGGACGGTGTAGTCAAGTTCTGAGCGGACACTAAAAGGAACCGGGCCAGGCGTGTTCAAGACGTCGTTTGGGTTGCGGAGTGTGACGGAGCTGCACAGGGAATGGCAGGCACGCTCAAATATCCTTGTTTACGAAACCGCCATGCTCCTCAAAGCACCATACAGGCCTCATTACGAATATACCAAGAGATTTGTACACCAGTTTGAGTCCGGATGGTCAGCCGTATCCCTATATAGACATGCGGAGGTGGGTTAGGAGGCTCACGCTGAGGTCTTAAAAAGAGTTGCGTAAGTGCAGCGCTCCCTTCCCAGCAAATTAACCCCCAAAGCGCCTGTCGGCACCTCTGATTACCTGACAGCGCGAATATTTTTTCCTTTTCTCAATACTGGCCTCCCCCGTTCTCACCCCTAGCAGGCAATACCATCTCCACAGACACCGCAAGGCTGAGGCTGCTCTTAACCAAGCCTGGCCCATGCCTCAAGCGGGTAAACCACGCTTCTCGCTCTCGGTGAAAAAGATGACCATCCGCCACAGCTTCTTGACCATGTCCTCGGCATCTTCGTCGAGCGCCTCGCCCAGCGTCTCAACCAACTCGGCCGGTTTCTGGTGCTTGCGCAGGTGCTCCTCCACCACGTCAACCAGGAACTGCTCCTGCACACCCAGATACTCGACCACCTTCTTCTCCACAAACGGCCGCAGTTTTTCCCGGATGACCGACTCCTCCAGATAGTCCCACTTGACATCCCAGGCCCACAATCCTTCCGTATCGACCGGGATCTCGTGGGCAAGTGCCCGGACGGCATTCTGGATGTCCTCCTCGGACATTGCCTTGGTGTCGGTAATTGGCTCAAACTTGATAGGTACAAGCTGACGCTTCGTCGTCTGCTCTTGCTCTTCGTCGTCCAGGAGCCCTTCGACTTCGGCCACAGTTCGCCGCGCCGTAGCGGCACGCTGAGCCACCTTCTGTGCGGCCGCACCAAACGAGATAGTGACACGCTGCGGCGCCGCAGGGGCTGCTGGTTGCCTCTCCATCTCCTCAGCTTGCCGCTCCAAGAAGGAATCAGCCATGTCCCTCGCATGCTCCATCTCGGCCTCGGCCTTGCGGAGCTCTTCTTCCTCGGCGCGCCGATCCATCTCATCCCTTGCCGATTCCGCGGCCCGGAAGGCAGTCCGCTCTCGGATCCATTGGCCATGGTCGCGGTAGTAAAGGTGACCCTTGCGTGATGCCTCGCGGTCATCATCCCAGTTCTTGTCCTTGTCGAGCTGGTCGTCTCTCCTCCGGGCGAAGCCTTCCGTCTCCGCTCTCTCACGCCCCTGTTCTCTCTCCAGCGCTGCTGTCCGCTGGCGCTCACGGTTGACCCACTTGCGCTCCGCTTCGAGGTACAGCTTTTCTTCTTCTGCCCGCTGTTTGGAGAGTTCCCTCTCGTACAGCTCGTCGTCGTCCGCATCCGTGTCGTCATCATCCCTAAACTGCGGTGCATGGCCGTTTGTTGAGCCGCCGTTAACAAACTCGATGCCTCTGTTCTGGCCTCGCGGACCAGACGGCGCATTGGGAATGCCGCGGGGCCCGAGCGGGACCATGTTGGAATTTGCGAGCGGCGGGGATTCCAGCCGTGACTTGCGGGGCGCGCCGTTCCGTTGCCGCTCCATCTCCTCAAATTCTTCCTCCCTCCTAAGGCGCTCCAGGTCTCTTCGGTTGCTCCGCTCTCTGAACGCCGCGATCTCGGCAGCGACGGTCGCACGCATCTCGGCAGGGATGTCTGCCAGATCGTCTTCTGGGGCAAGCGGGATGTTGATAACCTCGACGTTGTCACCCAGACCGTTGGATCCATTGCCCATAGTCGTGTCGCCATCGGCATCTCGCCCGCTACCGAGACGGGGGTAGAACAGGTTGCGGACGAACTGCTTTAGCGCAAGCCTGGCTTCGCCTAGTCTTGCGTCCACTGCTGGGTCGTCACCTCTGCTCTCCTTCCAAGACTCCAGGTACTTGAGTGTGCTCGGATCGACCTCAACCTTTAGCGCAACCTTCTCGATGCCGTCAATCTTGTCGTCCTCGTCGTCGGGCGGGTTCTCGGTGGGCGATTGCTTCTTCACGGGCACCTCGATGTCTTTGAGTAACTCCACTGCAGCAGCTAACGATTCGGGATCTTCGTACTGTGCGAACCCAAACAGAGCCCCCTTGTGCTCCGAGAGATGTGACTGGCCCGAATCCCACCGACGCAGCCTGCCGACGGTGTTGAGCAGCTTCTGGACGCCCTCCTCACCGCCCAGACCATCTGGGATCTTGTGCACGAATATTGTCCGTAGACGCTCCTCGGTAGTAGGGGGCACCAGCGACTGCATGTTCTCCCTCA
Source organism: Madurella mycetomatis (assembly GCA_022530565.1). Classification (NCBI taxonomy): domain Eukaryota; kingdom Fungi; phylum Ascomycota; class Sordariomycetes; order Sordariales; genus Madurella; species Madurella mycetomatis. The sequence goes on along the minus strand of JAJTVB010000003.1, from coordinate 2,367,944 downwards.
TCTGGGAGCGCGACTGCTCCATGCCGCGGTCGGACCCCAGGCCCGGCCGGCCCGAAGTAGGTGTATGCGTGTCTTTGCGGTCGACCAGAGACGAACCGGGCTTCGCGGACGGCATGCTGGCGCCGAGTCGGATTACGGGGGCGTTGAAGTTGATGTTGGGCAGGTTCGGCGGCGGTTGGAAGGACGCAGGAAGGCCGCTTGGTCGATTAGCTTGTGTGGTATTACTTGGCTGCTGGACACCGGGAGGTGGTGCCATTCCAGGGGCAGAGGACATGCCTGGAGGAGGACCTAGACGGGCTTCGGTTAGCACACGCCAGTTGCGGGCAGAAGGCGAGGCGACACAACATACCTAGGCCCGGCGGCGGCACCATTCCTGGGGCCGGGGAGGCACCCGGGTATGACGGGTAGCTCGGAGGAGCACCGTAAGGAGGCACTAGCATATGGACTGTCAGCACATCATAGACGATCCCCGACGAGGCTGAGGTGCCGAAAGCGAGGCTGGACCGACCTCCATACGGATTGTACGCCATCGTGGCGGAGAATGTCTAGCGACTCTGAGCACCAAATATGTGTCGAATCGCAAAGCGATGCTGGTATCTACCCAATGACTCAAGATTTGCTGCGGCGTCGGATGGTGATGTGAATAAGTAATTCAGATGGCCCGGTGAGAAGCTCCAACTCTCGCGGTCGCGGAAGGCAAAAGTTCAAGGATTGGATACGGAACTGGGAGCACGGACCAGCGAACCTGCCCAAAGCCGAATCGGGTAATTCTCGGATATTTTATACGTCACTTTTCAGAAGTGCAAGAGGCGGAAGCGGAACCACAATTGCCCGCTGGCTTCCAGTTCGCCAAGCGGACCCGACAGGATGCAGCCAATTCGGCGCTAGCATTGCCGAGCGCGACTTTTTGAAAATCGAGGGAGACTCCCGCTGTCCCGTCACTGTTGAGCAGCTCGACTGCTATCAACTCAAATCAAGCGGACGACAGGCATCCATGACCAATTGAGTATGTCTCCGCTTCTCCTATATCTTTCGACGCAATTGCTAAATGCCACCAGCCCCAGCAGCGTCATGGAGTTTCGCCAAGTTGTCCAATCTGTCTGCCGTTCGGCAGCGGCGCGGCCGTCGCTGCTCGCCAGCGCTCGGCCATTCCCGTCTGCTATCCTCCCCCAACACCACCAGTTCTCCACCGGCACGCGGCTGCTCTCAGAAGCGGCGGCCGAAGCCCCCCGACAGCAGGTCGAACCATCCTCCGAGCAGAGCCGGCCATTCCCTCCCACCCATTCCGCCCGCTCAGGCCAAACCACCCTCCCGCCGCGCCCACCACCGATCCGCCGGAACAGCTTGTTCATGGACGAGCAGCAGAAGCGCAACCAGACTCAATACAAGACCAAGGCCTCGGACCCTAGCACCGCAGCAGACCCGTTCCAGCTTCCCTCGCTGATCCACGGCGACATGGAAAAGAGCACGGGCAGCCTGTCTACGTGGGACGAGGGCGACTTTCTGAAGCGGCACTTTTCGTCGCCCCAGCCGGACCCGCGCATGCGGCCGTCGACGGGCCGCACCATTAACCTCCGGCAAAACGTCGACGTGGCGCGGGCGTTCCAGCTGCTTGACCGCGCCGTCACGAGGAACAACTTGCGAAGGGATATGCGCCTGCAGCGGCAGCACGAGCGGCCGGCGCTGAAGCGGAAGCGGCAGTGGCGGGAGCGGTGGAGGGTGCGGTTCAAGGAGGGGATGAGGGCCGTGATCAATCGGACGATGGAGCTGAGGGCTCAGGGGTGGTAGATTGGCATCCCCGGTGGCACGGGAGCAAGGAACGGTCTGTAAACACCATGGCAAAGGCCCAGCATCGCCTATCGTTGGTGATGTCGTAATGTATGTATAGTGTTCGTCTCGGGCAGATAAAAATAGATCTCTGCTGTCATTCAATGCCAGTCCAATCACACCCATAATCAAAACGGCATTACCACATAAAGCATCCTAACGACATCACCACCCCAACATCCTCCCTTTTTCACATGGCAACCCCCCTCATACAACCATCATTACTCTTTCCCTCATCACTCATTCCCAGTGGGCTCAATCCCAAACCCCCCTCACCGGCGTTCCCACCGGGCTGGTCTTGATCTTGGGCCGGCTCATAAAGACAGCCTCGTAATCATCGCCCGTCATCAACTCCTCCGCCAGCAACAGCGTCGTGTTACCGTTGTTCCCGTCCTCTTCCTCGCCCACGGCGGGGAAATACCCGCTCCCCCTGTTCCCCGCGGCGCCCACACCAGGCTGCTTCCCCCGCCTCAACGACCGCCTCCGCTCCAGCTGCGCCTTCTGCCGCGCCGCCTCGAACCCAGCCATGCTCCGCCGCGTGCGCGCGGCCAGGTCTTCGTAGCCGCCTGCCTCTCCGCCCCCACGCACCGGGGTCTCGGCCACGATCGCCGTCGCGGCCGTCGCGACGGGGTTGCGCTGGGTGGTTGGAGAGTCCGGCTCTTCATCGCCGCCGTTGTTGTCACGGCCGTTGTACAGATCGTCATCAAGGTCCGCATCCTCGTCGGCTGGCACGCGCAAGCTGGCGTGCGATGTGCGCCGCGCCAGGGAGAGGCGGGTGCGTTCCGCCAGGGAGAGTGCCCGCCGTGGTTTCTTGACGGGTGATGGAGAGGCGGCGCTGACCGAGGCGAGGGTCTGGTCTGCTAACTGTTGTGTTGGGGAGAGTGGCGGGTGTTCCGGAGACGGCGGTGGTTCCGGGGAGACGTTGGTGGCGAGGCGGGGTGGGGATCGGGCAAGCTGCCGGGAAGGGGTTTGTTCTTTGGGTTTCGGTGGGGAGCTCAATCTCCGTTCCGGGGTTCGGATTGGAGAATCCTGTATCGGTCGTCTTCGTGCTGAGGGTGAATGAGATGGTATTGGGGCCGGCCGACGGAACCGTGAAGGGGTTGTATGTTCTTGTTCGCCGTTGGGATATGGGTGGTCGTCATCGAACGTCTTGGCCTTTCGCAAGACCGGCTCAAATGCCGGTTCATCCAGCACGCGGATCGGTTCGCGTCGTGCGGGAGACGGACGAGACAGTACCGGTTCCTCGTCAAGCTCGCTAATGTCTGACACTACCTCTGGCTCCGAATCGGTAATGCTGGCTCTTCTCGCAGGCCGCTCGGCCTGTGGCGGTTTCTGGAAAAATGGAGGGATCCGAGCGACATCCGAGCCGGTGCTGGCCAGCTCTGCCTTCAATCCGCTGATCAACGCCTCATAGTGGCTGTCAAGCTGACCCGACCTGCTACGAGGCAGCTTCCTCGGGCTCATGCGGCCAATATGCAGATTTTCGTGGGCCCTGAAACCAAGATCGATGCCCCTCTGTTTGGATGGCGGCTCTGGTTCCTTGGTAGCCGGCCCGGAGCCCTTCTGTCCAAACATACGCTGCCGAAAGCCCTGCCACCTTTTTAACCTATCTTGCTGTCCTCGAACTTTGCTGTCCAACTGCTCCAGGAGACCAGAAGATGTCTCTTCTTCAAGCTCCGCCAGCCGCCCAGACTGTACCCGTCTCCATACCCTGTCAAATGGAGCGGAGAGAAGGCCATCCTTGCGCGACCTGCTGTCGCCGTAAAGCAGCGCCTCCATCCAGCGATCGTTGCCTGTCCAGTTATTCCGCACCGTACGCCAAACCTCGAGCTTTTGGTTGTCCGAAACTCCCTGGCGCGGGTCATTCCGTCTTGCAGCCTCTGCTTCTTCTTGTCTGCGCGCAATGGCTTTCTCCTTCAGCGCAAGCACGTCGGCGAACTCCCTGAATCTTAGGCGCGCTGCATTTTTATCATCGAGCATGCGCCGGAGCGACGCCCTGTGAGCTAGGATCAGCGTCGTAAGCTCCGAACGCTCTCCGGAATATCCCCTGTTCTCTAGAGCAAGTGTCTGAGCCAAAGTCGGGTACTCAGGCTCGTTGAGCTGCTGCTCGGCTACCAGCTTCTTCAGCACGGCCGATGAAAAGACGGCCAAAACCTCTTCCAGCCTCTCGCCCTTACACTCGTCGAGCATTGTCTTGCGCACGACGGCATCGCGTCCAAGTACGCCATTCTTTTTTGCTTGCTCTAGGCTCCTGAGTAACGCGGCGCGCAGGTTGAGCGACTGCACCTGATCGAGCGGCGGAAAGAACGGCCGCAGCTTATTGCGGGCTTCTTCGGGGTCCCAGAGGGCAAAGAGGTGGTAGAGCGCCCACTCGACACACTGGATGCGCTTCTTTTGTCCTTGGGCGGCATCTTTGGTGGTGAAGGTCAGGGCGTTTATATCGGGCCAGCTGGGGTGCAGATCTAGATCGAGCAGACGGAGATTCTTGAGGAAGAGGGAGATGTTGGAGACGCCGGTCGGAGAAACGGCAAGCTGAGGGGTAGCGGGCGCTGAGGATATTATGCCTGGCGCACCCGTACGAGACGAGTTCTGCGCGGGTTTTCCATTATTCGACAGCCGGCGGGTTGATCTAGTGCGGGTGAGAGAGGAGGTTCCGCCGAGGTTCGCCATCGCAGCATGGTCGAAGCTTCGTTGATGTGGGTGCCGAGAAACGTCCGGCTACCACCAGCCCGAGGAGCAATCGACGCGGACAGTGCCTGAGCGCCAATCCGCGAGAAATTGATCGGCTGTTAGTTTGAGGCGTGCAACGGCAAGTCGGGGCGGTCAAGACGTGAGCTCCTCTGCGCGCACAGGTGGACCTCCAGTCAACGAACTTCAAAAGATTCCCGAGTTGCAGATTCATGCAGCTGTAACCGTAAACAATGCGACAAGGGTGGCTTCCCACTCTGCCAAGTTCTCGGCATTGTTGGGGGTTAGGGTTACGCCGTCGTCTAGCTTGTCTGCAAGATGCCAACGCATTCCGCTCCGTCCCCAGTCAACAGAATTTGCAATTAGTCCCACGAGCCCAGCATTAATTCAGATGAACGCATACCTGTACCCAAGACCTTCTAGCTGATATGATATTCATTGCACAAGATACACTATCCAGGCAGGCCCCCGATTATGCCCCTCCGAAACTGCCTGATCTGGTGATTCCCCCACCGGAACGCCGTGCCATGCCTAGGTACCTGGCTCACTATCCCTTGGCTGCGTATCTTGTAAGCATGCCAGCAAATGCCGGTAAGGTACTGTACGGGTATGCAGCTCCAGCGCCTTTTGACACTAGCGAGATCACATCCTGATGTTACCCCGACCCGCCCTTTCCCATTGAGGCAGGTTAAGCTACCTCCTTTAAAGCGAGGCAGGGCCATGGCATTCGCTCTAGACCACAATGGTAGGCCGTCAAAATGTCGTTTATGAAACCCTCGGCTCTCTGAAAAGCCTTGCAACAGCCTCCAGTCTCGGATACGAAGCAATTGACATAATTCCAAGCCGAAAATTTCGTTCACTTCGGGTTGGGGAGAATACACGAGAGAAAAAATATTGGTTAAATTATCAGTTACGGACCTTACCTAGGTACCTGAGTTACATGACTGTGAATATTGAGTGCGCAACCCCGAGCACAGATGTAGGAAGAGGATACAAACCCTCTGCAAAGCCTCAAGTGCCCCCCTCCGTTTCCCAAGAAAACCATACCTGTCCCCACAACGTCTCGCACCCAGTGTAGTTTTAGTTACCTTTGGGCGGTGCGCGGCCCAAATCACACGGGTCCGTTGTATAAGCCACAGATACACCCGCCTGGCGAGCCAACGGCTGTCTGAGAAGCCTGAACGCAACCTCTGCTTCGCCCCGCCAACTGCCGAAGCTGATCTCCAAGCATTTTGTGGCAGGGCTGTCAACAACGGTTGTGATGTTATCCAGGCGAAAGCTGAAATTCCGGCGGAAGAGCATCAGCAATTTGCCCACTTCCACCTGGTCTCGGGGTCCCCAGACGAGGATTACCCGGCTGAGATTGCGGGGAAGGTTGTTGGCGATTCGCGCATCGTGGTTGCAAGCCACCTTAGCGTCGTAGCCCCTGATCGTAAGCGGCGCGTTTTCGTACATGTTGTGGAAGCGCTTGGAGGCGAACACGTCGAAAAAGATCACCGAAGCGGTGGCTGTGTCGTCACTACTTTCGGGCTTCATGATGCGCGTGGTGTAAATTCGACCAACGTTCCTGATGTGTCTGAGGAGCGATCTGATGCTAATATTGGGCGGAAGCCCCGTGATGAGGAACTTACAGTTGTCCTCGGGAGGGGTTTTGGACGGACCGTCCTTATCCTTCACCAAATGTCCGATCAGCAGACCAGGATCGGCGTCGCCAGGTTTCTGGACCGCGGTGTCTCTTCCTTTGAGGGGCATCCGGCTCGGCCTGGCCACGGGTGTCGGATCAAACGGTGAATGGCTTGTAGACGTGGCGCCGCCGACGTGGATGCATGATTGTGCAGTTAACTCTGCTAACGTCAATGGTTCCTGTGTTTCTTCTCCCATGCCTTGTTTCATACCTTCCCCGCCGACTTCACCGAGGCCCAGACCAGCCATGTATTTAATCCAGTCAGCCCGGTCAGCTTCCTGGGCCTCCATGATCTCTTGCCAACTGTTGTCTTGCAGCCCGCCGAATGGTGAAGTCACCTCTCGATTAGACATCTTTCTAGTTGGGGAAACTGTTGGTTGTGGGCTGTGATCGCTCTCTAAACTGGAGGGTGTGCAATGCTATGTGTTTATGTGCTAGTAGCAGCTCCCTTCTTCAGGTAATTATAATTAATTGACGATTCAATGTGCTTCAATTTAAATACCACAGCGGCCCGTCTTTAAACCAAGCGGTGCCGGAGCTTTGTTCGGGAATAAGTTGTTCGACAGAAGCCAAAACTGTAGGCATGTAAAGCGTAATGTTTTCCATTTTCTGTGCTCTTCATCGTAAAAAGGGCCTACCTGTTCACTGAATATAAGCCCACCCAAAGCCAATGCGGTAAAGCCTAGATGTCTTTGATGGGGAAGCTACCAATTTTGGTCAGAAGAGCGTCAAGGGCTACTTCACTGCTTTGGTGAAGTTTATCCAAATACTAATAACCAATGTCCCATACGTTCACTCGCATACGCCCAATGTTACGAAACTAACACCACGCACTGAGAAAACTCGGTCCCCAGAACCGAGCCCCGACCCCGGGTGACAATGAATGCCTCAGCTTGCTCCCCTCAGTAATTGCGAGACGTGGAAGTTAAGGTTGTTTTATTAGCAAGGTTGGGCGATCCTTTGTTCATGATGGCCCTCTCAATACCATCCTTTCTGCAGTGTGCGAAACAGGCCACCTCTCCCTTATATCACCTCGGCTGGCATGTGCCGCCTCACAGCGTTGCCAACACAGACTTTGTCCTCTTCTCCATAGCATCAGGGGAAGGAATAAGGGAGCTGCAGGTCGCAATAACTATGTGCGGCATCGAGCAGCGGGTTACGTTCTAATTACACGTGTGCGCTGTACAAAATTACTGTTGTTGCCGACGTGTGCGATCATTGGCTGTTGAGGAATCTCGGGGCATTCTTGGCGTTCCTGCTTGGTGTAGATCATTCGGAGCGTGTTGGTTTCACAATCCCGGTGTTGGCTCGCTGACCGGATTCGCGCCACGCGTCGGTAAGTAGTGTAACGATGCGGTTCTCGATCTTGGACGCAAAAAGACGACAGGGAAAAGTTTCATGATGCGACTGTGGTTGTCGGTCACTGCTTGCCGCGTTTCACGTCGAGGAAGCGATGCTGGAATAACCGGTCCTGGCTCGGCGCCAGCCCATGCAGCCGCCGCGGTATCTGCATGAGTGGGGACGTGTTGCGTTTGTGGGGAACCTGTCTACATAACTGCTGTGGTACGTACATACGTTATGGGGCGAATTTCTTGGTCTTATTTCGGGTACCTGGTCAATTTGCCCCTTGTGTCCCAGTCACTAGCCCCTTTCGTCCGCCACTGGACACTCACGAAATGCCGCCGAGGCTCGCAATAATCCGGCGCTCGGCAGCGACAAGATCGTGTTCTCACAGCTGTGACTGTTGCGATCTGCCCTGTCGCTGACGACGCAATTGCCAAATACCTGGCCCTGCATATCGATTAAAACTTGGAAGTCGCACAACTGACCCGATGGTGATTCGGTGCGACTTGGAACGCCTCCAATCGAGGTGCGCCAGCTGCACAGCAACCCGGCCTCTTTTCCAGGGTTGGTAATCGTCTGCGCCGGGCCCAGAACTGGCAACAGCGATCGGATTGGTTTGTCGACATCTTGGCCTCGATCCATTGGCGCTTGGCATCTCAATTCGCAAGGGGCCGGCTTTGCTTGGCCGACGCAACAAGCTCTATTGATGCAAGGAAAGGGTGACTTTCAAGACGTGGCTATGCATCTTCCCCCCCTTTATCGACGTTTCGGGCCCCGGCTGTGCCGGGTTTTAATCTCTGGGCTCCTTGAAATCAGGTTCCATTTCCCTTTTCCTGAACTTTTTCACCAAAACCGTCCGGCGATTTTTTTTCCCAGTCAATCGCTCATCCAGATTGTCTCTGCTATTCTTCCCTCTGCAAGGCCATTTCACTCGTTTTGATGGCCGTTTGTTGAACAATTCTACTTTGGCGACTTTAATTATTTTTTAGACTGCCTCCTCCCTTCCCCCGCAGCCTTTCCAACCCAAAAACAAAAAGATATACACGATCGAGATTACACAATGAAGTCGGTCGCTCTGCTGTCCGCGATGGCGGCCGCGGCACACGCCGGCCCGTCCAAGACTGTCCCACTTAAGCCCCGCCAGGTCTCTATCGAGCCCATCACAGCTACTGGCAATGCCTTTTTCAGGGGTAGCGAGCGCTTCTATGTCCGCGGTATTGACTACCAGCCCGGCGGTTCGGCGGGCAATGTCGACCCGCTCGCCGACACCAGGGTCTGCATGCCCGACATCGAGAGGTTCAGGAGGCTCGGCATCAACACGATTCGTGTCTACTCTACCGACAACTCGTTGAATCACGATGAGTGCATGAACGCGCTTGCCGAGGCTGGCATCTACGTTGTGCTTGACGCCAACAACCCGCAGTACTCGATCAACCGGGAAGACCCCCATCCCTCCTACAACGCCGTGTACCTGCAGAGCGTGTTCGCCACCATCGACACCTTTGCCCAGTATGACAACACAATGGCTTTCTTTTCGGGCAACGAGGTCATCCACGACCACAAGAACACAACCCTCGCCGCCCGCTACGTCAAGGCGACAGACCGTGACATGCGCGCCTACATCAGGGCCCGCGGCTACCGCAGGATTCCCGTCGGCTATTCCGCCGCCGACGTGAGCGAGAACCGCATGCAGACTGCCGCCTATTTCAACTGCGGTTCCGACGAGGAGCGCAGCGACTTCTTCGCTTTCGTAAGTGACCTCACCCTTACTTTCTCCCATGACACGGCACGTCTCGCTAACTATGGCGCTCTGCAAGAACGACTACTCGTGGTGCAGCAGCGACTTCCTCACGGCCGGATGGGACATCAAGGTCCGCAACTTCACCGGCTACGGCATCCCCATCTTCCTCTCCGAGTATGGCTGCAACCACAACACGCGCAACTTTGGAGAGCTTGAGTCTCTTATGCACAGCAACATGACGAGCGTCTATTCTGGTGGCCTCATGTATGAGTACAGCATGGAGCGCAACAATTTCGGCATTGTCGAGATCGAGGGCGGCCAAGAGAATGGCTTCACCGATCAGACCGGTGAGCGCAGGGAGCTGGACGAATTCGAGGCCTTTGCCAGCGCTCTCTCGAGGTGGCCTGCCCCTACCGGCGACGGCGGTTACACATCGACCACCAGGGCCGCTGCGTGCCCTACCGCCGATGACCACTGGATTGTCGACACCACCAGCCTTCCTGCCATCCCCGAGGGCGCTCTGAGGGTGCGTGAACATGCCCCAGGAACATTTCTTCCCATTTGTGACGAGACCGCTGACTTGAGCGCTAGTACTTCGATGAGGGCGCTGGTGAAGGCCCTGGACTTAACGGCCCTGGCTCCCAGTGGGCGAGCGACCAGGCCTCGACCGGCGAAGGCGGCACCGGCGGCGGCGATTCTACCGGCAACAACGGCCAGGGAGGTCAAAATGCCGCCATGCGGGGTGCCATGCCTACCGTTGTCTCTGGCCTTGTCGTGCTCTTCACTCTTGGCGCTGCCATTGCCTTGTAAAATGGGAGCCGGTCTAGTGGTAGTAATGGACCGTTGGTGTTTGGATGTTTCCATAGGTTAATAACAGCGTCCTGCTTTCTTGGGTAAAATGGAATTCTTGTTTTTTTAACGGGTTCTTCCACCTAGCCAACTCACTTTTTCGATATTCCATATATCCTAATGTATGCTTCAGGAAGTTCTCACCTTATATTTCAATTTTACGTGCCATCTTCGCCAATTCTGCTGCCGAATTCTGCTGCCGGTATCAGTAATTATCAGTCCCCTATTTGGCGGCTAAACCATTTTTTTTTTCAGCATTTACATGCTTCTTCCGTCCTACACGGTTCCAAGGGAAAAGAATGAAAAGAAAAGAAAAGAAAAAGAGAGAGAGAGAGAGAGAGCCAAATCCATTGATAGAGATTTGGTATTACAGTCCCAAACCAACGAGGTGGTACTGCTCTAGGTGGTGCCAAAGCCCACGAGAGTTAAGCTTTGAATTACCGGACTTGAGGTAGAGGCCGGATGTGGAACCACCATCCTCCCTTGATTATCACCTGCTTTAACTCGTCCAATACCTCATCACGATTTTTTTGATCGCTCCCTGCTCTTCAACCATACCACTACTATTCCTTGTCTAATCAATGCTGGTATCCGTCTCAATACTTGGTCAGATAGGACACTTGGCTGAGGTGCACAGGTGGTGATTGAGCAGTTGGGGCATAGGCTGTTCGAGGGTGATGGTGTAGTGATGCCTCGGTGGTTAGTAGTGTATTTATGGTTCGTCATGATCACCATCATGGCCAGCGCTACAGTAGCTATCGATGATGAGAATTACAACGTCTTGGCAGAATCACTTCGTTTCTCTATTTAGAGAGCGAGCGGCTGTAGCTCGAATCGAGCTGCTAGCGAAGGCCGAGAAGATCATGGCGCAGCAAGCTGACGTTGATCGTGAGGAGATTGTTGGTGGCTGTGCTAGTTAATTCACGTTTTTGGTGCCGCAAGAGGCCTCAGGGACCGCCCTTAAGTTTTCTCGTATGTAGTACATTCGTCGTGTAATAAGTAAGCCCAATGAGGTAGCGAACTCGAAGCCACTGGAAGCCAAGACTCTGTCTCGGTCCCGAGCAACACACCCAACGTCGGAGATGGCCAATACTCGGGGCTCATGCATGCACTCTGATGCAGACGTGCCGTGGGGGACGCGCGGCTCGACCAACTACGGACAAAATATTCGTGGATGGGGTAGAATTGCACGAATTTTATTGGCTGCGATAAACTCATCGACTTGGGGAAGCTTCCCGAATATGGAGGTAGAAGACGTGTTGACGATCTAGCGGTCTTGGGGGAGAGAGAGCCCAGCCCCGCTAGCCCTTTTGAAGGCGTGGACCCTATCGTAGCCGCTGCTATACTAAGTTCAGCATTAGCTAGGTCCCGAGCCACACCGCAACTGCACAACACAGGCGGCTGGCATGATTGTCCGACGAGGGACGGGCGATCAAACCGAGCATATTATAGGCTGGTTGTAAGCCCTGCGTCCACGCGGCATTCCTGCCGCGCAGCGCCTTAAATCCCCCCAGAATATCCCGTTCCCAGATACACTCCCTTGTCCGGAATTCATGCTTTCTTTGCGAGCCGTGCACTACGCGTCCGCAAAACCAACAAGATGGCCCGATCACAGACATATCATCGTCTCCTACAACTTGTGACATTTGCCTGGCTGAGTATGCCACACTCGTGGCCATTACCTAATTACCTTTGGCAGACTGCTAACACCAGCAGCACTCGAGGTATCGGCCAGAGGCGGAGGTGGAGGATATTCCGGGGGTGGCACTGGCTACGGATCGTCCTTCGGAGATGGAACCGGGGCGGACCGCGATTCCGGGGGCGGGTGGCCCGGTGCCGGCAGCAGTGGCAGCCGCTCTGGTGGTTCCGGCGGGTCCCGGAACGGGATAGGCTTCGATTTCGAGAGCGCGATGACCTATCGGAGGATCCATGGTATCCTCGCCGCCCTCGCCATGGTCCTGCTCTTCCCCATCGGATCCATCCTGCTGCGCGTGCTCCCGGGCCGCATCGGGTTCTGGGCCCACGCCATCTTCCAAGCGCTGGCCCTCTGCGTGTTTATTGCGGGAGCCGCGCTGGGCATTTACCTGGTCCGGATGGTACAGATCCCGGGCCTCGGCAGCTTGGTGAGTTTCCTTTCGAGGCACGCTGCGGCGTGCGTAGCTGTTGACTCCGTGGCTGACTGGTGCGTCTCCTTCCAGCTGGAAAACCCGTCGACCAACTACCATCCCATCATCGGTCTCGTGCTGCTCGCGCTGTTCATCATCCAGCCCGTCGTAGGATTCATCCACCACAAGGTGTTCAAGAAACTGCAGAAGCGGCAGGTTTGGTCCTACCTGCATCTGGCCAACGGGCGCATCGGCATCACCCTGGGCATCATCAACGGAGGGCTAGGGCTGCACCTCGCGAATGCCTCGGACTACGCCAAGAGGGTGTACGCCATTGTGGCCGCTATCATGTGGGCCCTCTGGATGGCTGTCGCAATCTGGGCCGAGCTCAGGAGGATCCGGAGGGGCCGGCAGGCCAAGAAAACGCCAGATCCTGTGGTCACGAAGGCCACTACCGGTGAGCGGAGGGAAAGCGAAGATTAGGCCATGTTTATCCCGCGGCTTCTCTGGTGCTCCAAGGTGTGTTTGAAGTAGCGACTTGGGGGTTCGTGGTTCGTGTGGATTTGGATCCTCAAAAGGTGGAAAGGAATGGAATGCTGCCTACTACTAGACTGATGCCATTTCTGCCCGTATCCCAAACTCGACCATTCCTAATTCAAATTTCTTGATGCTGCCTCCGTCGTGAATAATCCATCTGCTGTACTAGCGTAGGTGCGGCCAGTTCAATGGCGGAGTTGGATAGGTGATTTCAAAAAGGACCTTCTTGAACTCGCTTAGTTTAGGTTCCTTCAATCTTCCTTTGAGCAAGTCCGTGAATCTCTCCCGCACCACAACCCGAGTGATGAGCTCTACTCTCTCCCCTTCGTCCAAGATGCTGGAGAGCGGGCTTGGACTCTTGTGCTGGCCAGTCCTTAGAATGTCAAGTTGCGTTTGGCAAGCAAGTTGCCGTACACAGTCAATACCTTGGATAAGGGTTAGTCAGGACAGCCACGGCGTATTTGCCGATACAAGGCCTACCGCAATTTCGTATGTATCCTACCATGTGGTGTTAGTACAGTTTTGGTCGACGGGAATACAAGAAGAGGTTGGATAAGCATACCTGGCACTCCAAATGCTAGGAACGTCAAGGCTAGGTAGCTCTCAAATGACTCGGGGCTGAAGTTGGTGAAATTGGCCCAGAGGTTAAGCTGAGGCCGCCTTCTCTTCTCAATGTCATTCATGCCGGTAATGTAGATTAGTTTTGCCAGCGAGGCGGAGTCAATGATCCGATGCGCTGCGCAGCTTCGATTAGCGATGTCGGGAAACTCTGTGAACGTTTGGAGCTCCCTACCTCGTGCTATGGCGTCTTCCGGCCCAAATACGCCGGCTTGCTCCATGCTCTCAAACTTGAGATGGAAAGACAGGATGATGAATCTGGAAAACTTGATAAAGAGCCAAATCCGGCGTGGCGGAAGCCGGAGATACGCGTCAATAAGGAGCTCGCGATTGCGTTGCCGAATGGGTTCGGCGACTTTGCCGCTGGACCACGAATCGATTTTGGTACGAAGTATCCACATTCTCTGAACTTGCTCCATGTCTTCGAGCAAGGTGTCTGCCGACCCCCCTGAGGTTTTGTTAGCTGGACAATGCTGACCGCAGTTGGTTACTTGCCGAGGCGTAAGTAAATGCGATTAAGCCTAGGATCAATTAGAGGGCGCGGCATGCTCTCTTTCTTCATCTCCTCGAAAAACGCATCTCTATCGCCGTCTAGGAAGCGGTCCATTTTCTTCCTCTTCTCGCCATGGCTGAGCCGGAATGCTTCGTAGTCGTGTATCAGAGGCGTCGGTTGTTTGACCCATTCAGTCTTCTTCTTAGACCCGAGACTGTGTGACACCCGTTCCATCTTTTTCAAGGTCGCCTCGCGGAGGTCCGCATCGGGACCGGTGATGATCTTCCCCACTGTGCAGGGCGCAGTGAGATACCATTCCAGAGTCCGCGCGAAGCTCTCCTTCGACTCAAATACCACGCTTGAACAATGGACACAGTTGTCCAATAGGATGGCGTTGATCGTGTGGACATGGGCCGAACTGATTGGGAAGAAGCTGAAGCAGAATTTATGGTCTTTTCTTGGCCTCCCATCCTCGCCGCTAAGCAAGCGGATGTGGCCGTCCACGACCTCACTGTAGTTGTTTCGAGCTTTGTCAATAGGGAGGTCAGCTAGCATCGATTTTACCTTGTAATCGTAGACCATATCGATGGCGAGAAAGCGATGGAACTCGCGTTCTTGCTTAACGGCCTCATTTGCATCTTCTAGGGCGTTTGGGAAGACAAGGCTCCGGCAGACGATCATGAGGCGCGGAGATAGCGGGGCAAACTCGTGAAGGGGAGTATAGCATGCCTCGCCAATAACGCCCGTATCAATGTCCTGGACGAAATGGTTTGGTCCCTCGAAGATGTTGTAGCTGTTGTCGATCAAGATGAACTCATCGTCAGGGTTGGAAGGGGTGCATATGGCCATGTAATAGAACTCAACATGGCACCAGAACCACATGGCATCATCCGGGTACATGCGCTTCCGCAGTTCCTTGACCCATTTCCTCTCTGGATCCATCTTCAGCTCGATGATGGTCTTGATGTTATGGAACCAAACATCCAGCGGTCGCTTGAAGCCGTGCTTAGCCATGTACTCTTGGACCCGCTCTCTGTCGTTGGCGCTGTAGTCCTCGGGCTTCTGGTGAAAGAAACGGCGGCGGAAGGTGTTGCCGCGGTACTTGAGCAGGAAGAGGAACTTTCTAACGAGGTCTCGCTCGTCGCGCGTGATCCACAAACCGGATTCCTTCTCCTCGAACGCCTTCGTGATCTTCCGGAACACGGCACTGGCCTGGCTCTCTAGGTTGGACAACAGGAGCTCGATGTGCTGCTGCAGCTCGGGTGGCTTGCTGGTGTCTTGGTACATGTTCATTTGGCCGAGGATGCGCGTGACTGGCTTCTCAGTGATGGCCGGAGGATCGGCGAGTAGGTCCAGGTTGCGGACAACTGGGTCTCCCGGGAACATGCCCTTCTCGTACTTGCGCTTAGGGCCACCCTTCCGTTTCCTAGGGCCATCTCCATCTGGCTTGTAGGGGTGGGAGTAATTTTTGAGGAGGAATTTGGGGACAAAGTGTTGGTACTGAGCGTTTGACTGTGCCGGGGCTGCCATGATCGATGCAAGACAGAGACAGAACGGTGTCGGGCTGCCGGTGCAAGTGATGATGCAAGTGAAGAGGTCAAAAGATGAGTCCCATCCTGACCCATAGCCGACGGGGTGGTGATAAATGCAGTGGTGTTTCCATGAAGCACTGGAGGCCGACAGTTGTAGTGGGGTAGCTCGATGCTTACAAGCTGTGTAAGACCCCAATGAGACCAATGAGAAGCTGAAGAAGCGCGGCAACAGCCGCCCTCATTACCTATCACACCTATGTACGGTATTTCGCGAAAACCGGGCTATTCTCGCAGCCAATCACATGCCGTAAAGCCAAGGGTGAAGCCAAGCGAGCGCGAAGGGCATCGGTCCGTGAAGGCATACGGTCATCGTCCGAGGTGACAAGTGGAAGGATGCGGCTTGCGCATATTTTCTACAGTTCTTAGAAATCACATGGCATCGAATTTGCTGTGTTAGCCCACTCGAGACTTTTAATGTGAAACACTAATGAGGTGCTATAATATTATCCACATCTCTACTTACGGGATGGAGAGAAAGAGGTCGAGTTACTTTTAGGCTTTAATTAAGCAAACTGCTGTGAGGTCACGGTACTTGATAACAAGTTCTCGCCGACGTGCCCGGTGAAGCCGAGTTTCACGGTAATAACTCCTCTTTTTTTTTTTTTTTTTTTTTTTTTTTTTGTTGTTGTTGTTGTTGTTGTTGTTGTTGTTCAAACCAGAGACACTTACCTTATTCTTTCCCAGCTTCTCTGCACATCCGTCCTTCATCTCACCTCTGGTTGACCAGTACTAATCAGTTAGATTGCCTGTATAGAGTCGCCCCCTGTTCGCAATTAAGCCGCAATAGGGCAGCGTCTATCGTGGCGGGACAAAGCAGGTGTATAAAGTAAGTCGAAGTTAGTGGCCTGGCTCTGTATCCAGAACCGAGAGCCGTCAAGCAACAGTTGGCAGTCAATGCCGCGCAACATGCCGTCACACGCCAGCAGTATTTTGCTTACATGCCTTGCACAATGCTGATCATGGCCTTTAGATGAAAAAGAAGACATAGTTTGGAGTTTGGAGGATTGGGGTTAGGTTGTCGGCAATTGATCGGCGTGTCCAGGGAGAAATACGGGATTGGTGGGAGAATTCCTAGAATCAAGTAGGGAGGAAATTGCCGCATCTTCAAACACCATCAGACAAGGTGGGGACACCTGTTTGGCCCAAAACCTCGGGACATCTAACCTCATCGGTACTGCGGAGCCAAGCCATGAAACATGCACAAGCTTGGCATGTCGCATCATTGGCTCCGCCTACCCCGGAAGACGACACGACTGATAATATAATCGGGAGATCGAGTGCCCTAGCTTGTCATCGGATCGCTCTTCGCGGAGCGAACGACTCCATATCGGTTTGGAATGACTCGGTCCAGAGAGAACGTCGTGTCTAAAATTTCCCGGCGGAGGAATCCCATGTCTCTCGGAGATTGGGACTCTTGGTATTTCGCTCAGGAACGTCGTCGGCCGAAAAGTAGTTCAACGATGCCATAGGCGAACCAAGTGTATAAGTAATTAAGTTATGAAGTGAATTATCGGTGGGCAGTGCAGCGACGTACATCTGGGATTTTGTATCAATACGCAATTCCCATTCCTCCAGCTCTAGCAATCTTCCGCGAGTCCAATATGAAGCTTCCTGCGCTTGCGTCTGTTTTGGCCCTGTCAACAGCCACGCCGACCCCGACTCAGCCCGAGGTAGGAACAGCCAGAATAGCAAAAAGAGCGACCATTTCGGACGCCGCAGATCTAGGATTCGCAACGCTGAATGGAGGGTGAGACAACTTCGTTTTCAGGACAGACTGAAGCCGGCTAACGCGGCTCGCTTGTCTAGCACGACGGGAGGCGCCGGTGGCACCGTGACAACTGTCTCAACATTGGCCCAGTTCACGGCTGCTGTCAGTGAGGAGAATTCGGCCCCGGCCATCGTTGTGATCCAGGGCGTCATTAGTGGAAACGGAAAGGTCCGGATCGGAAGCAACAAATCAATCATTGGCTTGCCGGCATCTGGTGAGTTTAACCATACTTCCACCAGTACTAAGCCGGCATGTCTACGTTGGTGCCTTGGACTAACAAACAATATAGGGTTCGAAGGAGTCGGCCTGCACTTCCGCAGGCAGAGCAACCTGATCCTGCGAAACATTGTCTCGTCCTTCGTTCCCGCTTGCAACGGAGATGCGCTGAAGATTGAGGTACCGCTCTTTTCCAGCTTTATTCTAGTGTGAGTATCCCCCTAACCTCGACTCTAGGCAAGCACCAACGTCTGGGTCGACCATTGCGAGTTCCACTCTGCCCTTGTCGCCGACAAGGATTATTATGACGGGCTGGTTGACTCGTCTCATGGCTCCGACTTTGTCACCATTTCCTAGTGAGTCCCGAGTCCCTTCACTGATCTCTTCACGCCCGTTTCCGACAAAGAAGCAAGAAACAGAAGCCGGCCCGGACGCCACTGACAAGGCATTGCCAGCACTTATTTCCATGACCATTGGAAGGCCTCCCTCAACGGACACAGTGACAACAACGCTGGCGAGGACCAAGGGAAGCTCCACGTGACCTACGCCAACAACCACTGGAAGAACTGCAATTCACGAGCACCGCTGCTCCGGTTCGGCACCGGCCACATTTACAACTCGTACTATGAGAAGTAGGGGGATCCATCTGAGCCTGAGCACGAGAGAGCATAAAGCTGACAAGAAATGCTCCCCCAGCATGAGTACGGCCATCAACACGCGCATGGGCGCTCAGGTGCTAGCGGAGAGCAACGTCTTCAGGAACGTCTCGTACCCTGTTACAAGCCGGGATTCGAAGCAGGTTGGGTGAGTTAAAAAATTCTGCACGCCTCAGGGGGAAATTGACTATGAGTGGACCTGGGCTGATAGGACGGGGGCTTTAGATACGCGACTGTCATTGACACCGACTTGGGTGGCGGAGTCAACGACGCCCCGGCCGGTAACATGTCCCCGAACTCTTTGGGATATTCGTATTCCCTTCTTGGGTCTGGCGCGGTGGCCGGAACGGTCCCGCAAGAGGCCGGGGCGATCCTGGCGTTTTAAGCCCGGCGTGGGACGCAATGAATACGTAGACGCTAAAGCAAGACACGGGCTGCAGAGCCGGTCTCAGAACACTCTCATGCTGTTGATCTGGCCCTGGGCATGGTGTTCCCCGGCTGTAGCGATGTCTAGTAACTGCCTCATATTAATAACTCTTCTAATTTGTATGTACTGCGAAGTTATATCTCCCCATTGCCGCCACCCACCAACCTCACACCACACCACACCCCTCTCTCCTTTCCCCTCTCCCAAACTCGTCGTCCTTTACGTTCTCACGCTCATCTTGGTCACCAACCCCTCCTGTCTCGCGAACCAGCTGCAAGTGACTGTCCATTCCTTGGCCGGGTCGTCCAGCTCAATGTCATAACGGTTCACCAGCGTCGCGACGATTTTGTACACCTCCATCAGGGCCAGGTGGCGGCCGAGGCAGACCCTCGACCCGGCACCGAAAGTCAGGTCGGCCTGCTGCATCTTCACCAGCCTCGCCTTATACCGCTCCTCCGTCTCGCCGTCCCCCTTCAGCCACCGCTCGGGCTTGAACTCCTCGGCGTCCTCGCCGTACAAGCCCTTGTTCCGGCCGGTCACGTAGGCGTTCAGGCCCACCGCGGTGCCGGCGGGCACGTACGAGCCGTCCGGCAGCGTCAGCCCTCCCTGCGGCACGTACCTCTCCAGCAGCATGCTCACGGCGGGGTGCAGGCGCATGGCCTCCTTGACGACGGCGTCCAGATAGGCCAGCTTGTGCGCGGCTGTGTACGCCACCGGCTTGTCGGCGTCGAACCCGGCCGCCCTCACCTCGCGCACCAACCGCTCATAGGTGGACGGGTTCTTGAGGCAGAAGTAGAAGATGGCGCGGATGGTGATGGCCGTGGTGTCGGCGCCGGCGAGCAGGTTCACCAGCAGGTAGCCCATGACGGTGCCGTCGTTGACCAGGTCCGGGTGGGTCGTCTTAGACTCGAGGAAGTGCGCCAGGTAGTCGGGCACGGCCGGGTTGAAGTTGGCGTCCTTGCCCTGGGTGCGGGCAACCAGCGACTCAAGCGCGATGCGGGTCACATTGCTGAGGTTGGGGGGGCCGATGCGCATGACGGGGTTCTTGTCCAGGAGGAAGTCGAGCCACGGGATCTGGCCGACAGCCGAGAAGTAGTCAAGCGCCTTGTCGGCGATGGCGATGGTCTGGTCAAAGTCCCGCCCAGCCTCCATGTACCCGAAGCGGCGGGAGAAAGTAGTGGAGCTGATGAGGTCCCAGGCGTCTGTTGGTTTCGTTTCGAAGGAGGGTTAGGCCGCCCGTTGATGTGATTGGGAGGGAAGGGGAGGGGGGCAATGAAACGGGGGCTGGATTGTGTGACTTACAATAAGCAACCCACTCGCCGAGATTGCAGGCCTTGAGGCTGCCGGGGCTGGCAAAGCGCTGGTCGAGATGCTTGATGAAGTCGCTGATGACACCGTCCATGTGCGGCTCTAGGTCTAGGCATGCGCCTTGGGAGAAGTACTTGACGACCGGGCGCTTCATCCGGGCGTGCTCGACTTGGTCAGTTGTGGAGAAAATGTGGTAGGTGATGCGGCCGTTGACGATGGCCGAGTTGTTGTGGTAGAATTCGGTCTAGCTCACACCATCAGCTCCTGCGTCGTGACCGTGGGTGGTTTCTATAATGCTCACCTTGTGCCATCTGCCGTCGGTGCTGTATATCGTCCTGATGAGCTCGGGGTAGTCAATGTCGAGCGTGTTAGGCCCGATCCGGACGACGGGCCCATATTGCTCATGGAGCTTCTTGATTGTCTTCTGATAGTCACCGGCCAGGACTTGGGCGAGACGCCACAAGTTGGTATAACCTGTTTTCGGGAGGCGGTTAGGTGCTATTGGTGGCGAGAAAAAGAAATAAAAGAAAAAGAAAAAGAAAAATTGGAAGAGAAAAAAAATCGAAAAGAACGGATTGAATACTTACCTGCGAGAAACGGGCCGGGAAACTTTCGCAGCGGAGATGCGGCCCATGAGATGGTGAACCAGGCGAAAAGGGTCACAATTGGGACGACAATGAAAGCCACAAGCCGAGACAGGGCATGACTGTCCAGGACTAGGAACCCATGAAGCTCTATGGGCGAGTCGACGATGCTACCCGAGGATGCCATGGTCGCAAAGCGTATGAGGTGAGACCGAAGGGGAGCCCCTGAGTCACTTCAACGTTGTCTTTTACAAAACGAACCTCGAGATGCGTACACTCTTAAAGCCCAGAGGAACGCTGGAGCGACCCCGACCTCCCAGGCCGATCGTCCTCTCATCAATGGATGAACAACTGGCCATTGTGGCCCCAATACAGTGCGTAGAGGTTACCGCAGTAGATCGATGCTCGAGACAAGGACCTAACCCCTCTCGTGTTCCAAACTACCTCGATCTACACGCACATTCGCTCGGCACTGGGCTGTGGTTGGTTTACCCGCCACTTCGGCTGCCGTCCCAGCACCGGGAATAACGGCGGTCATGGGGTATTGCATAACGGCCAAGGGGGTTGCTGGGTACCCGCATGGGGAAAGTGGCGGCGATAATTGGTTTAGAGGGGAAGAGGAGTTGCATTGGACGGCGAATGCAAAAACAGTGAGCACAAGCATGGATTGATATCCACCAAACTATGTAGCGCCAATCTTGTTTGATTGTTATTGCATGTTTAGCTCGGGAAACTCTGGACAAGGGTCATAATATACTAGCCTTGGGCGCATTTGACACGTCTGACAGATTTGGCGATGCGAAGATCGTATCTCAAGTCAGGGACGCGGGCCCAGCGTAGAAACGGAGAGCCAGAGAGAATCGTGGGAGGCAGAATCTGAATCGCTTGTCTCTTTAGCGTTAAAAGTAGTTACATAGTTCGGGCTCTGGAAACGAGTTCCTGAGGGGGAACCTGGCCCTCAGCTGTGTGGGGGGCTGCGAGCATAAGAAACAAATATGTAGAATAAGCTGTTTTGAGCCTGGGATGTGGCAAATGCAAGCGGCCCAAAAAGGAATGTGGTCTTCGCCCCATTGATGTGAGCGTCGGGTCGAGACTATGAAGCTCCAGGGCCGGCTCCATACCCCCGGAATTGGGGATGGGATCTGCGTTTCTCGTTCAAAGCTCCACCGAGCCCACACCGCCGGGAGCAATTGTGTGGTCCGCGAGAAGCGGACGCACCCGCGCGGGAACTAATTTTCGGGGTCTTTTACTGTAATTACAGCTGCGGGATCACTGCTTACCTCTAGCCAAGACCGCCCTTGTCGCTCTGAACCATTATGTGTACGATATGTATAGATGTGAAAATGGCATGTGTGTAATGAAGGCCGACCAAGTAGAGAGAAGCAAGGGATGGGAAATATGATGCTGTGGCATCGTGTCAACCCGGCCACCAACACACCCTCTCGTCTCCAAGCTACGAACAGCCGCTAGAGTCAGTGGCGAGTGTCCCAGGACATCTTATTGGGCCTCGGACTTCGGTGGGTGAACCTCTTCAAGGGTGTGCGGGCCGACGTTGGTCACAAAATTGGACGTGGCCTCCGCGGCGTTGATGTCGCGAACACCAATGGCTTCCGCGCATGGGGTGTGGTTTGCCGCGCCATTAATCCTGGTCCAACGGCGAGACCCAGTTTGCTGGGACTAGCGGTGCGGAGTTGCTTACCGCTGCCCCCGGCAAGCCTCGCTCCATTCCGGCTTATTTAATGCGACTTTATATTGAGATATTGTGCTAGTAGGGCCGACACTGTGTGGACCGCAGAAAAAGGCAAACCGGGG
This sequence comes from Madurella mycetomatis, assembly GCA_022530565.1. Taxonomy (NCBI): domain Eukaryota; kingdom Fungi; phylum Ascomycota; class Sordariomycetes; order Sordariales; genus Madurella; species Madurella mycetomatis. The sequence continues at coordinate 2,345,695 of JAJTVB010000003.1, read as the reverse complement.
GGGGAGTTGTAGAGCTGCCGAACTACCGCTTTCGGTAAATTGGTACCGTACGCGGACCGGTGCAGATGCCAACTTGTCGCACCGCAACTAGCCGACGGTTCTTTGATGAAGAAGGGAGCCCAAAAAAAAAAAAAAAAAAAAAAAAAAAAAGGGACTTGGCAGCTCATCAAAAACACTAACCGGAGAGGTGGTGTCCAATGCCTTAACCTCTTCCTCTCCCAAATTGCATGCTGGAGAAAAAGAACAAAGGGAAACAGGGAATAAAACCGCTCAGCCAGATATGGGACGACGCGCATTATCCTGAAAACCCAGGTATTAGTCACAAGTCTCCAGGGGCCACGATTCGTTTCTCACCCTCCACAGAAGCTGAGAATTGAGGAATCGGAGGAGCTCCTCAGTGTCGTCAACCTCCTCGCCGAGAGCCACTGACGGGCCATTGCGGTTATAGAACGGAAACTCAAAATTGGGCGGGTAGAAGCCGGCGTATTCCCAGTCGACAATAGCAGCGATCTTGAGCGTGGCTGGGTTGACAATGATATTGTGCTGCGAGCAGTCATTGTGACAGAAGACGTACTCGGGCCGGTCCGATACGCGCAGGCAGGTCCAGTCGTCCCTCTCCGTCTCGCAGAGCACGCGGTACGGGGGTATCACGATGCCCGACGGGCCCCCCATCCGGTTCGACTTGAGCGTTTTCAGCTTGGCTAGGTGGCCCTGGAGCTCGGCTATGACGACTCCCTTCTGGTGATCGGGCAGCTCGGCCATGTCGACGCCCTCGACGTACTCGGTGATGAGGTAGTAGGCGTCATCGTCCTCAAAGTCGCAAAACACCGTGGGGACGGGAATGTCCGTGTACCGGCGTATGAAGCGGAGGCTGTCCGCCTCGTTCCTCAGCGACTCCTTCCGCAGCCGCGGCACGTGTACGCCGTGGGGGCCCACCAGGAACTCCGACCGCCGCAGGCACCTCTTGACGAAGGCGCCGCCGCTGCGAAAATACTTCCTGTCGGGGCTCGTAGCGACGTGTCCTTCCTCGGTCGGTTGCGGTGATTGCGGCCGTGGAGGTGGAAAGGCCATGGCTCGGTTTGAAGGTCCCGTAAGTCATCTGGCTATGCGTGCGGACTGGATGGCGGCTATTTGACCGCCAGAACATGGAGGGCGGGGGAGGTTGAAATGGAAAGGTAGGGGCAGCGCCCGTCTTTCTGAGCCGCGGATTGCGGGTTGCGGACTGCGGGCTAGCTGCAACAGTCGCACGAGCATTGCTGTGCCCGTTCCGAGCACCTTCAATGCCATCCCGTAGCTTACCCATACTCACTTGACTTGGTGTGATATACGACGACGCAGTCGGCGAGAATTGACGAAACACAACAGGCGCTTAAGTAAGGTAAACCAGGTCGCACAATCGGGAAGCCCCTCCAGAGACGGTTGGGTTCAATTGGGAACAAGTGGTCTATTGGGGGACGCTGCACCAAGCCGGCGAATCAATGTTGTCCAACAGCTGCTGCTTGTCTCCGCATGCATGTTGGGCAGTTGTACTCGGTGCTCCAACCCGAAACTCGAACTGGGTCACCGCGGGATCTGCCAATGAAGGCGCAACGGAGGGGCGGCGACATATTTTTCCTCTCCCTCCAGCTCGTATGCTGTCTGTTTTTCATCGCCATTGGCCGCGTCTGGCGGCAGAGTCGCCGATGAGTCTGTTGTCGACGCAGCCACGATTGAAGCTACCGATCTAGGCGCGAATAATTACTTGCCCAACATATAGTCCCCCACGCTTTTTGCTTCTTCACGGATCCCTCAGTCCCGCCAGGTCGTGGGGTGTTATGCTGTTCTTTCTGGTCCAGCTTCGCGAAAAATGCATACGAATACGCATAGATGTCGTCAGGTACCTTGATAACTTTGCAGCAAAGTCCCCTCGTACACAGAATCCATGTATAGTAACCCACTAGTCTTCTTGTTTCCGCTGTGGAAACTGGAATCGCCGCGCTTGTTTCCTTTTCTACCACTCGCGCACAGTGTCGGACCTCTCCCGGTCTCAAAATGGAGCCAGCCAAGCCCGGGGAACATGGTTCGGCGTCCGGCAGTGGACGGGGGGGCTTCAAGAACCCTGGACGAGGGGACGGGAATCTTTCATCTCCAGTCACGCTGCTTCAGCCTCTCGGTGCCATTCTCTGCTCCCACGGACGCCCCTTTTGACTTTTGAGACCGTTGGACCCGGCAGCGTGGGTGAGATAACAATTGCTTCACCCTTGCGAAACCGTCGATCCAAAGTTAAATCGACACTTAGCAATAACGTCTTTCTTCTTTCTAGGTCGCGCAATTGCAAAGGCGCAGTTATTTGCGGGAATATGGTACTCCTGAGCTTGACGCTCTTATTCCCCCCTAACGCTGGGGCTAGTAGATATAAGCTGAGCGGGGCCCCCTTCCAAGACGTCAGGCTCTCGAGAACGTAGCCTCCGGGGGACGAGACGGCGCAAACATTTCTGACGCGAACTCCAACTCGCCTTCTCTCCGTTGACATCCCCCCTCACGCTCACACAGAGCACAATCGCCCACCATGGCCATGGGAGGTGATGGACCGTGGGCGGTTGCCGTCATGTGGATCGTCACAATCCTTACCTTCGCCTTCGTTGTCCTCCGAGTCTACACCCGTGCCCTCGTTGTGCAAAATTACGGCATCGACGATCATGTCTACAACTTTGCCTTTGTAGGTCAACCAACTCGCTGAAGGAAAAAAAAAAAAAAGAAAGAAAACGAAGCTGTCGAAAATCCCCTCGCTAACTCGATCATCCAAACAGGTGCTCCTCCTATGTTACACCATCTTCACCACCATATCGGCCCATTACGGGTTCGGCCAGAACATGGCGGACATTACCGTCATCGACGACCTCGTCAGCGCCATTCTATTCGAGGCCATCGGCCAGACTTTTGCCGTCGTAGGCATGGCCGTCGCCAAGTGGTCGCTGGGGCTCTTCTTGTTAAGATTGGTTACACAGGCGTGGCACAAGGTGGCCATATGGATCGTGATGAGCAGCTTGATGGGCGCCTCAATCTCTGTCTGCTTTGTCTTTTGGCTGCAGTGCACGCCGCCAGCGTATTTGTTCGATAGGCGGATCCCGGGAGGCTATTGCCACATCGACACGACGCCCGTGTCTATAACCTTGTGTGGTATGTTAACCCTCTTGTCCCGGACTGGCTGTCGCTTACCCAAATTACCTTTTCAGTCCTCTGCGTCATCGCCGACTTCTTCTTTGCTCTATTCCCCTGGTTGTTCCTTTGGGGACTGCAGATGAACCAGCGCGAGAAGATGGTTATTGCCGCTAGTATGAGCCTAGGCTTGATGTGCGTCTTTCCTAAATCGACCCCTGCCTGAGATACTTAATCCTCTTAACACGAAATAGCGCCGGCGCCTGCGGCATCAAGCGTACCGTCGAAGTTCCCAATCTCATTAGCCCAAACTACCTAAGTACATCTTACCCCCCCAACCACCACAACGGCTCTTCAACATAATCCCATATCTAACCCCCTTCGCAGAGGACACTGTAGGTCTAATCGTCTGGTCCGCCGCTGAGATCGCCGTCACCATGATCTGTATCGGCATCCCCGTCTGCCGCCCGCTCTACAAGCGCTTCCTCGACAAGCTCTCCTCGAACGGGACCGGATCGGGTGGCTACAAGAAATATTCTGCCGACGGCGGCAGGAGCGGCGGGGGTCCGCGGTACGGTCTGCGCACCTTTGGTGGGAGTACCATGCCCGGCTCGTCGAGGTGGGAGCCCGAGGGCGAGACGGCGAGGGATCGAGATCGGGCCGATGACGAGTCAGACCGGACGGGCAGCAGTGGCGACGGCGGGAAGGGCGGCGGTCAAGGCGGGAGCCTTGGCACCAATCTGAAGCTGGGGATTAGCGGTCCGTTTACCGAGACCACGGCGGTGGCCGGCGGTGATGTGTGCGCGCCGGATAACGGGAGCCAGGAGGAGATCCTGGGGGACGCGTTTAGAGCAGATCACCGGAGGAGGAGAAGCGACATTGAAACTGGGAAAGGCAGCGGGCAGATAAAACCTAGTATCCAGGTTACTGAGGAATGGCGGGTTGACAGGTCCTGAAAAGGTTGGACATGGGCGTAGAAGCACGTCTCTGTCCCGCATCACAGGTCTGCATGGACGGACATGGCTGTATTTTTGGTTCCATTTTTTCACGCACGGCGCACTTTGTATTAGGCATATATTCTATAGATTCCGGAGTCCGGGAATGTCGACATTCCACAGAGATATCCCCGTTCTGCGTACCCGTGCTATCACTAGAAGGAATCAGAACGAAGCAAAGTAACACGCCCCTAAGCTGTGCGAGTCTTCTCAGCCTTTCCGTCAGCTGGGTATACCCCGCGATGCTCCGTTCTCGGCGCCAAAGCAGAGTTGGTGCCTAATATGCGCGGTCCTTTAAATAATTATCGTGGTTTGTTCTGATGCACCCAGCTCGGCTGTTATTATAAATAATGCTTCTTCCGATACCGGGTCTGATGTCAGTGTTGTCCGTGCGGAAGACAACAATTACCATGATAGGTAAAAAAAAAATAACTTAGTTAAAATAAAAGAATACGTAAGCCTCCGTACCGCGTTACACGAGTGTGCCTCGACGAGGCGTTGGTGTCAGCTGTGTTCACATGATTATCGAGGTCCGGTATCGTTTGCAAGTAGCTTTGTTGTACGGAACCAGGGGCCAAAAGTAATCACCACCCCCCTGGTAAGCTCTCGCACGTCCACGGTATGCCAAGAATGCCAACCACTGGCAAACCACTAATTGAATTCAGTCACTTGGGTGGTTCAGGCCCCCCAACACTAGGAAAGATCACTATCTTCAATCTAAACCCCGTCAACCACATCTTCAGTTTCCCATCCACCATTTCGTTTAGCCGCAGCCGCTCTCTCTTCTGCAGATTTTTCTGTCCACCTACACCAAGCAATACCACCAGGTTCCACTTCTCCAGGTTTCAATGGAGGCGGAGCAGTACCTTCTTTGTACTCATTACTGCCTGCCAACCGGATAACCCACTGTATATGCCCTTGTATTCTTTCCACATATCGTCGTAACCTCTCCAACAGAAACTAGCGCCATTGAATAGTCCAATCCTTCTCTAAGGTCTTCCTCGTCCGTGGTAACTTTCGCTGGCGAAAAGACTGTTTCATCCTTGCCCAAGGTGTAACGAGAGCCTCAGAGACAGGATCGGAGTGACAGGGCGGATGCCCCACAATGATGTCACGATACCTGATAGATAAGAACCTCGCGTGCCACTGCACCCCGCGAGAAAACTTCTGATCCGCAAGGATCAGTCTCTCTGTTAATACAAGGAGGCTGTTCGTGTTGTATTCATCACCTTATCGTTGCTGAGACATCGTGTTCCACCTCCCTCAACGTACTTGTGAACAACCCTTTTACATTGATCCCCGGTTTGTTCGTTATTTTAACCCAATGAAACTTATTTTTGCGTAACCAACGAAGGACTGTTCGACGGCTAAGACTTGCGTTAGCGCCGTCCACGTTATAAGGTAATTCTTTGACACGGTCGGCAATCTCTTGCGAAGAGAGGCAACGAGAGTCGAAATCGGCTGTTACAACCTCTTCAAGGGCCTTCGCTTCTATAGGCCCAATTAGCCGTGGTCGGCCGGTCTTTTCGCCGTTCAGGACATGGTGCTCCTGGATTCTATCGCCCACTACCCAACCACGGTCTTTAGCCCTCTTTAAAAGACTACGAAAAGTCTCTTTTTTGATGCCCGTGACGGCTTCGATCTCTGTATACGACTTGCCGACAGAATACAGCGTCAAGGCTTGTGTCCGCTCTGTAACGGTCGATTGCTTGCGGTGAATCGGCATAGCTATAGAAGGTCACTCGGCGGGTAAGGCTACAAAGAAATTTGTTAGTATTCGACCCGTTCGGGTTACCTATAGAGTTACTTACTATCCCACCATCTGAATGTGCCACCCTAGTGTGTTGTATCAGTGTGGTTTGGTGGGCTGTTTTTTTGGTGCGTGTGGGCACCTGTGAGAAGCCCTATTGTGGCGGCTATAGTGGCTAAAGCTATGGCTTATAGGGGTATTCAGTGGCTAGTTAAACTAAGGCACAGTATTAGCTTTGGGAAATTCACACGATGCCGAGGGTCTCGTTGGACGGGGGGGTAGTGATTACTTTTGGACCCTGCTTCTGTACTCGTCAACAAATTACCACACGTCCATGACGCTGCAGTTAGAGTTCTATGATGCAGTAGAGGAAGGAGAGCTACGGTGTGGCATGATGCTGCGCCGGAACCCCTCATCATTGTCTCATTAGATCGACACTGTTGGAACCACTGCACAGATGGATTTGACGTCAAAGGAGCACGATTTCACCCAAGTTCAAAGTGATTGAGTTGAAAGCGTATATTGTCATGTCCGTGGAAAAATCTGACCAAGTGGGCGTTGCTGGAGACTAGTTGATGGCCAAGGGAAATTGCCCCCGACTGGGGTTGTTTCCCACACGGCAAGTTCCGACAGATACTATCTGCTGGCAACGGGAATCCGACCGACAAAGGCGAAAAGATTGGAGGAAAATGGGTTCTCTATCGAAATAGTGCATAAACACACATCTACACCCCCATGCCCGTCAAACAAGGGGTAGGGCAAAGACATGAGATATCTGGACAGAAGCGATAGACAAGACGGGCCAGGCGATATCACAGCCAATCGGGTCTTATGGTGCAAAAGGAAATAGGGGAAATAGGTCCACTGCAAGACCCAGCCCCGGCACGTTTCTTGCTCTGATCAGAGGGACCTTAACCCCTGGAGACAGTTTCCCCCAACTCGCTCTCTACCTTCATTGTTGCTCTGCCGCGTGGGCAGCACACGAGACGCAGAAACATTAATTCAAAACCATTCAGGTAATACTACTGTGATTGATGATCATTTATCTATGACCTAACATGTTTTACTCACTGACACAAATACAGCGGCATTCACGACGCCCTTCTTCAACTCTGTTTGCTCGTTCCTGACCTTGATTGCCCACGCTTCTCATGTACTCGTTCGCTCTGAACTCCACCTCCCAAACCATCTCACCGACCTCTCAGAGCCTCAGCCCCCCCAACCCCCCCATAAGCCTTTCCATCTGCTCAGCCCTGCTCACCCCCTCCGCAGGCCTGTAGCTCACCCCGCCGACCGGCGCCCCACACTCCGGGCACTGCGCCAACTGCGCCGGCAGGCCGCAATTGCCGATGGCGAACGGGTGTCCGTTGACACAGTTGTACCAGTGCCCCGTCCCGCGGAGCTCGGTCGACATGGCGTCGTATACGGCCTTCAACTCGGCGTCAGTGACTGCCGTGTAGAGCACTCCGCCGTTGACCATCTTCTCGACTGCGTCGATCTCCGCCTGTAGCGCCTCTGTCGAGGCGTGGGTTTCGACGATCTCGCGTGCTGAGCGCAGGTGGTGCAGTGCAAGCTCATCGAGACGCTCTACTTCGTTCTGGGCTGTTGAGGTTTCGGCTGAGGGTTCCACCGGGGATTTCAGATGCTGGGAAGAAGACGCAGAAGTTGCTACTGCTACGTGGCGGATAAACAGACAGAACCGCGCAAAGCATATGTGCCCTTCGATCTCGAGCCGCGGAAATATTTTCTGGCTCGCGGTAGCGATCAGCGCCCGACACTTGTTGAGATGTTGCGAGAAGTCGAAGGCCGGCATCCCGCGGTCTTTGCGCTCTTGGGCTTGGTTCATGCAATCGGCAAACAAGACAATCTCGCACTTGAGCAGCAGGGCCGTGGCCTGGAGCTGACCCTTGACTTGGATCGTGCTCGACTCGTCGAAGAAAAACTCGCTCTGACCGCTGCTGCCGCCGCCTCGCTGCCGGGCGGCATGTTGGACAAAGTCGGCCACTCGCTGGAAGGGCTGCTCCTCCTTCCGCACCATGCCCAGATACTCGCTGATCCGGTGCCACAGCATGATGATGGAGGTGTATCTGCTTGTGCCGTCCCAGTCCCGTGCCAGCCAGAGTTGTTTTACTCTGGGTGATTTTGCCATTTGCTGCTCCGGTTTGACACTGTTCATCCCAGCCTGCTGGGCTGGACGAGTCTGATCAAGCGTATGCTGCTCATCGACTAGCAGCTTGGCTAATTTCAGGTACTCGGCGTTGGACCAGGTGATGAACTTCTTGGTCGCCTCGTCGAGCATGGCGCGGCGCACGATGCGGCCGTACCGGGCGATGTTTCGGAGGGACCCGCGGCAGGTCGGACACACCTTGACTTCGTCCATAGAGAACGGCTTGGACGCTTTGGAGATGGCGACCGGACGGTCGGTCTCTGAGCCAGACATGGTGTAGTGTGACGCCATGTCCATGATGCCGTCCATGTTGGTCATGGTGACAAAGTGGCCGCAATCGGGAAAGAGACAGGGGTCTTCGTCAAGGTTGATATCGCGGTACTGGAGACCCTCGAGAAAGTCGACGACCGTGTCCTTGATGTCTTCGGCGCAGCACGTCTGGCAGAACTTGGGGTCGGGACAAACTTCACCGCAGATTGATGGGCCTGTGCAGAAGAGGTCAGCGATAAAGTTCAAAACATGCTTCACCATAAGGCTCTCTAGTGAAACTTACACTGATGATTACAGCTCATGATTTTGGAGCAGCGTCTAGAACAAGGTACCCAATCACAAGGGGCGGCGCAGCTGACGGCGCGTTAATTAACAGGTACAATCATGAACGGGATAGGGCCAACTTACGGCATGCTGCATCTCATATGCTCGCAGCAGGATGAGCAGGATTGTTCAGCACAAGGGACACACGGTTCGTGACATGACTTCGAACATCTAGAGTGGGAGCAGCGGACCTCGCACTTCTCTGAGCACGGCGGACAGGGCTCACCAGGATGACAGGAAGCAGTGCAAACATGTCGACAAGTCGAGTACTTTCTCCCGCATGGCTGCTTGCATGTACCGTGGTTCTCCGCTGTCACCCTACCGTCTTTCCGTTCCCTACAGTCTGAACAGGTTCGTCTACAAGAGTGACCGCAAGGGAGAGCAGAATTGCAGAGGGATGGACAGCGAAACGAGGCAGTGCCGACATCAATATGACAAGGTTTCCTGACGTGATGCTGGCATCCCGGAACCTCACGCTTGACGGTCGCTGTGCAGATGATAGAGGACGGATCTTGGGCGCGCCAACAGACGATTGATGACACAATGTGGCCGCATGTGAGAGCCAACTGCAGGTCTGTGAGTTTCTCGGTGCACTTAGGTTCGCACTTGTCTCCGCATACTCGTCGGCAGGGATGGTCGCAGCCCGTTTTCGGCCTGGGGCAGGGCTCCAAGCACCTGACTGCGTTGTGAAGGACGTCTGAGTGACAGCGGCTGATACAGGAATGACCACAGGAGAGCCGTTTCTCGCAATGGAGAAGGCATCCCCCCTCGGGAGAAAACTGCAGGAAGTGATCGGGTTCCGAGACGGCCACGGGTTTGTTGGGGTGGCGCGGGCATTGCAACTCCAGTCTTGTGCCAATCCTCCCGGACGCCTGAAGAATGTCAAGGACCTTGGCCCACATGGGCACCCCGCCGTACATGGTCGAGTTGCCTAGGATGTACATGCCGTGCTTGGCGCGGGAAAGAAGCACATTGATCCGGTTGCTGGTGCTCAGGAAACCGCACTTGTTTTGTGTGTTGCTCCGTACCAGCGAGATGATGACCACCTTAGCCTCTTCCCCCTGGAAGTTGTCCACTGTGGCGACCCGGACACTCTTGAGAAGTGACGTTTTGGCGACGGGCGTCTTCGAGACGACTTCGGCAGAGGATGATGCGGTGTCGTGCTCGAGAGCGGCGAGATCCTCCAAGTCTCTCTCTCCAACCGAAATCTCGAAGAGGCCTTGCATTTCACGGCGGAGCCGGAATAGCTGGCCGAGGTACGGAGTGATGACGGCGATGTCGTCCGGGCCGTATGAGCCCTGTCGGACCAGATGTCTCACCAATGCAATTGTCATCTTGATCTCAAAGCCATTTGAATGCGAGGTAGAGTGAGGATCTGAGCTAGCGGCGCCGTCCTCGAGGTGGCCATGATGCAGCCAGAAAAGACGCTCCTTCATCCCCATGACTTCAGGGTAGTCAGCCACATTTCCGCCGTCTTCGAGCGTCGGATACAGAGTCGATCGGACAAGTTCGGCAATGTCAGGATGCATCCGTCTCTGGGTATCAAGAGAGCTGAAGGGGAGCCTGGGATCCGCTGGGTGGAGAGGCCGAACGAGCCGCTCAAACAGGGAACAGTCGAGCGAATATTGGGAACCATAATAATTGGTGCTTTTCAGCTGATCGTTCTGAATCTGGGGTCGAAGCTGAAGATGGTCTCCAATCAATATGGCGTGCTCAACCGACGGGAGGAGCGCGGTCAATGTATGTGCCTCGAGGACCTCACCGGCTTCCTCACAGAGCATCACCTTGCTCCGTAGCTTCTGAAAGAGGCCGAGATTCTTTGCTAGCCCAGTTGTCGTAACACCGACAACATCGGCCTCATGTAGGCATCGGAGGTCGACCTCGTGTTGCACTTTGTCGCACTGGCTCTTAGATGACTCGTATTCCTTGACGCTGTCGACAGTGTCGGTTATGATAGAGTCACGTATTTGTTTAAGCCACTCTTGGTGCAAAGCCCGCCGCTGGTCATGTGTCATGCCGAATAATCTCCCCGTCGACGCGTTTCTAAGATCTGCAGGGTCTAATGGGCCGCTTCGCCGAGGATCTCCACGCTCGCCACCATGAAGCCATCGTTCTATGACCCGTTCCGGCTTATGGACTACCATTTGGAAATCGTCTTCGTCCTTCCGGCCGAAGAGCTCATCGTGGTAATGAGGTTGTGACTCTCGGAGGTGCTGTTTCAGAGCTTGCCACTTGTTGGACGTCGTCAGCTTCTGGAGAAGTTCACTAAGGCGCCCGGAAAGTTCCTCTTGGGTCGCTCGCTCCCCCCACAGGGCGTTTCGTTCCGAGTATGTGCGGTCAGCTGTCCTGGCCACAACGCGGAGATTGCGCAATTCAAGCTTCTCTGATTTGGAACGGGAACCGATTCGGATAATCTTGGTCTTCCCATCGTCGAGGTGCTCAAGGAGTTGATCGAGTGCATGATTTGTGTAGCAGACGCAGAGTATAGGACCGAGATTGGCTCGTTTCTTGTTAGCCAGCAGAACCCGAATGATGTGCTCACCGGTGAAGCTCTTGCCTGTCCCCGGAGGACCTTGAATCAACGCAAGCCCACGAGACAGGGAGTCTAACAGTGCAATTGCTTGCGTCCGGTCGAGGCTAGACTTTTGGGCAAGGTCCGCAGCATCTAGCGGGCTGCGTGGTGAGGACCGTAAGTGTGAGCCGGTCTTTGTGAGGCACGAAAGGTCAAAGAAGAAGCCCGGTTTCATAGCGTACTGTGGAGGAGGAATGGACCGAAGCTGGCCCCCTTCTGATTCGTTTTCATCCGGCGTGATCAAGTTGGTGAATGGCAGGCGAGGATTCTTTGACATCTGCTGGAGGGCCTCGAGAGTGTGTTGGAAAGAGGGAAGAAGAACACCGGGAAATTCGATAAGGCATCGGCTCTCATAGCGTCCAATATTGCGATACCACCGTAATGCTCGGTAGTACCCTCCGCGTCCCATGTCAACAAGGTTTAGGTGGACGTAGGCGAACTGTGCGTCTCCGGCCAAGGACAAGCTCTGAAGCGGATTGTTCTCCTGATCACCGTCATCCGCCGGGCTTCCCCGCTGCTGGAGTCTCTGGTCTGGGGTACGGAGCGTCGACTGAGCCACAGTGAAGAAGAGTACCGACCCTGAGCCCGCGACGACGGAGACAAGGGCACCCGGCTGCAATCTTCGTGAGTGACCCCACCATTCCTGGCGGCCCTGATTCATGTTGGATGCTGGCTGGTCAAATTGGACTATGAAATCTAGCTTGTGTTGATCAAAGACGACCCCCACAACTGTGGCGTTGCGATAAGTAAAAGTACGGAGGCCATCCTTCTTTTGGCGATGGGCATTCCCCTGTTGTGGTGTCTTTATAGCTTCAAGCTGGATACGAATAGCATCTCTCAGCACGCCGACCGTATCCTCGCGAAGCAGACGGAATTCACGGTCGAGGCGGCCATGAATGCCTGGTCGATGGAAGTTGGACGGGTCGCTGGTCGGCAAGTATTCACTACGGATAGCTGCAATTTCGTCCCTGGTGGGCATTATTTTGATGTCGGCAATGTCGGCGTGGTCATTGTCGTGCCGTGGCCCTTGGGCAGAAAGTTGCCCGGGAAGGTCCTTTCTGAGAACGAACTCGGTTCGTTCGACGCGGCGCCGCGATGTAGTTGTGGACCGTTCCGGGAGTGCTTCGCCCAGGCCGAGCCGTTGTCGCACGTAACGGAGATAGCTCTGTGACTGGAGCCTATAGAACTCATCGTCAGGAGCAGATGGCTCGTCGGCGATGGCGCCTAGTCGATGGACGATTGGCCCCAGATCGTCAATGACAATGCTGTTTGTGTTGCAGTCCATCATCTTGCTCAGCACAGCGAGGGAGAGCTCGACGGTTGACATTCGCGAGTCACCATCCCGCCCCAAATCAAAACGCTGCCAGCCGTCTAGCATGTCGAGGCAGAACAAGAAGACAGACTTCATCCTCCTCCCGCCAATGCCCAGAACAAAGTTGTACATGACGGCAACCTCCTGCTCGAGGATGGCCGAATCGACTACTCGGGGGTGGGCTAGGATCCGGAAGAGAGGTAGCAGCTCGTCCTGCCACGTGGCCTTTTTATACGCATCTCCAGCGACGGTGTGGAGTCGTCGATCTGCCAGCTCTCGGATGACAGTCAAGCCTTGGTCCTTGGCGAGGAGTTGAACCGTTTCCTGAGCCATGCCGACTTCCCCATCGATCAGCAGCAGAGCCAGCTGAAAGAACCGAGAAGATATATCTGCCCGCCGATGAGGATGTTCCGAGTATTGCGATGCGAGGCGTTTCAGTTCGCGAAGGCGATTAGTAGAGGAATTTCCACCGGTCGGCAGCGACGACGTCGACAATGACTCCGTTGTTCGACGTGCCCTGGGCGCCACGCCTCGAGGACCTCCGGTATTGCCCGGGTTCCGCGAGTGCAAAAATTTGCATTCCTGACCGAAACGACATCGGCCTGTTTCCATGAAGTAACGACAGGGTTTGCCTGGCATAGCGACTGTGCTCTTGGCTCGGCGAGCGCGGGTGGAGAGTGTGACGGCTGTACAACTGGATGAAGGAACTGAGCTTGGAAAAAACAGTATGTTATGACAGCGCTTGTAGTGTGATGACCGGAACTTAGAACATGAGAACAAAACCAAGAGAATTCTTCAGCGTAGAGGTAAAAAAAAAAAAAAAAGTCGAGAAGATGAGGGATGGAATTGCAGAGGGTTGTTTTGATCGGGGGCTGTTCACAGAACCCAACGAGCCAACCAGCCACGCAACCAGCCAACAAACCCACCACCCAACGAACCAGACCACCGTTTGTTCAAGTAACAAAAAAAGAAAGCCTTGCCTAACCGCCCATTATCTACGCAATTGGCGGCTTCTTGACCGGCCAGCATAATATGCGGGGTGACTCTTGTAACACTTGCACATGTGGTGAGGCCTACTGCAGCGCACGTGAGGAGAAAAGTGCGAGATGGCCCCGACAAATTGATCTTTGCTTTGAGCTCGAATAGGCTAGTAGAGAGCTACATGTTACGCGTATCTATCCCTATCCAGTCCCGCGCAGCGTCATTGTTTGTGAGAGTGGCCGGGAGCCTGGCCAGTGGCTGTAGAGGGAGCCATTCGCCGATCACAACGTTGGTAGCGTACACACAACCGTGTCGTCGAATGAGAGCGAGACGAGCGTTTGCCTGGGCGGAAACATTGGACCGGACAGTTAGGCGCAGCTCGTTCTAGAAAAGGAATGGACAAAAATGATTCACTGGTGCGCGTGCCCGTATCACATATTCTAGGCTACGTATCACGGCACCGGAAGTGGGGATAATTAGGGTCGGTGTTGAGGAGCCGGCTGCTCAACCTGTCAAGCGTCTATTCGGAACTTCCCGTGGGACTGCCTAGAAGCTTAGCAGCTACTAGTACTTGTACAGTCACCAACTTGTCAATTGTTCAACGCTCGACGTCATTTCCGCACCGAGTCCAACAAAAGTCGAGCTGGACGAGCCAAGAATCCGGGGAAGCGTTGAATCGGGAGGGGCGGAGGGAAGAGTTCCGCCGGCCCTCCTACAGCCAATCATGATTGCGAAATTCCTGGAATACTGCCGGCTTCTTGTTGTAACAGCCCCAGATGCCTCAGGACGAGTGAGAATCGAGAATGCCGAGTCCTCTGAGATGAGAAAATCATTCCGACAAAGTCTCATATCCGCAGCTGTTTATTAAAGTTCTAGGCAGGACGGCGGATCGCATCCTTGGATAAACCACATGATGTGTTGGGGATCGGGCGCAGCCCGGATGAAGGCTTGGTTATTAAAAGGCCTATGGCCGACATTGGCCCCCCATCGGCTCACTTGCTCCTGGTAAACTTCACAATAGACCATCTCCTCTAGCCTTTCCATATATTACATTGCCGTTATCATGAAGTTCACCCTCGTGGCTGCCCTGGTGACCTCTGCCCAGGCTCACAGCATCTTCCAGGCGAGTTCTGAGAGAATGGGTCTGGCGCACAACATCATTTTAACTAAGGGGACACACAGAAACTCTCGGTCAACGGCGTCGATCAGGGCCAACTGGTCGGTCTGCGCGCTCCTTCCCAGCCAAACCCCGTCCAGAACGTCAACGACCCTCAGCTTGCCTGTGGTATCCGTGGTACCCACTCGGACAAGGTCATCAATGTCAAGGCAGGCGACCGCATTGGGGCCTGGTGGGGACATGTCATTGGGGGCGCCCAGTGGCCCAATGACCCGGACCACCCTATCGCCGCCTCACACAAGGGTCCCATCTCGACCTACATGGCTCGCGTCGACAACGCTGCCACGGCGTCCGCGAACGGTCTCAAGTGGTTCAAAATCCACGAGGACTCGTTCAACCCTTCGACTGGCAAGTGGTATGTGAGGAAGGATATGCTTCAGAAAAAAAAGCGGGATACCTATGAACTGACAATGTTGGTTAGGGGCGTCGATAACATGATTGCCAACCAAGGATGGTCATACGCAAACATCCCTACCTGCTTGGCTCCGGGACAGTATCTTCTGAGGCAGGAGCTGTTGGCTCTGCACTCGGCGTACGGCAATATGGGGGCTCAGTTCTACCAGTCTTGCGCCCAGCTGAACGTCTCGGGCGGTGGTTCCTACGTGCCGAGCCAGACTGTCAGCATTCCAGGGGCTTATGGCCAGAACGACCCTGGCATCCTAATTCAAATCTGGGTCAACAGCATTCCAGATAACGGTCGTAGGCCATATACCGCTCCGGGACCGAGGCCCATGACTTGCCCAGCGTGATCGCGCTTCCAGTCAAAACGGACTTGAGCCGGGCAGCAAGCATCACAGAAAGCATGGTAACGATGACGGTCTACCGATAACAAAACTACTCTGTAGTGTGAATTGATTTATCAATACGAAATTCTATTCTGGTAATTAAAATGTTCACTCTCGTAGGTCAATTATCCTTGCTACCTTCCTACCGAAACTCTTTATCACCCAAGCCAAAACCCATTCACCCACTCAACCCCCTCCGCCACCCAATCATCTTCGAGTCTCGCCCCCCCATCAAACCCATGATCCCCCTCACGAATCGTGTACTTAACCTGCACCCCTTCCACTTCCCGCTTCAACCTCTCCACGACCTCATCCATCGCCTCCTTCGCCACCAACGTATCCTCACTTCCCTGGATGAACCAAATAGGCGGAACCAGAGAACCCTCTTCCTTCACCCTGGTGATTGTGTACTCCAACGTCATCCTCCCCTCGGGATCGTCGCCGAAGAGCTCCCTCATGAATCCACCCTGCAGTGCTGCTAAGACGAGCTCGGCCTTCTCCGGCCACGGCGCCGACACCTGGATCTCGCCCTCCTTCAACCCCCTCACGTAGCCCCTGACAACCCCCTCGAACCCGGAACGATCGACGCCGGCTGCGGGGCCCGGGTTCCACGCCTCTACGTCCGAGAAGATCGCCCCGTACTGCACGATGGCGGCGCGCAGCTTCGCGGTCCCGTTGAACGCCAGGGCGGACTGCAGCGCGAGGAAACCGCCGGCGGATTCGCCCACCGTGGCGACACGGGAGAGGTCGGGGGTGACGTGGGAGAGGAGCGGGTGGATGACCGAGGAGAGCGGGTGGTCATGGTGGTGCAGCCAGGCCCAAAAGTCGGCAACGTCCGTGAGGCTGTCGACGGCTTTGGACTCGGGGACGAGGCGGTAGGCCGGAGAGAGGAGGATGGCGCCGGCTGAGTAGGCGAGGTCACGGATCCTATTTTGGGGGGTTGGTTGTCAATGTGAGCGATTCGATGGTGAGTGGTGAGGTTTGTTGGGGGATTTCGGAAGGGGTTGGGATGGAGATTGCCGGACGGGGGATTGGACTAACCAGTCTACTAAGAAGAAGGGTTCGGGGTTGGTGCCACACACAAGGCCGCCTCCGTGGAAGTGGACAAGGACAGGAGCGTTTTGTGGTGAGTTATTGGAAGAGAGGGTTTTGGGGATGAGAATGGCCGTTTCAATAGGGGTGCCGTTGACGGACTTGTAAGCGACGTCGAGACGGTCGAACCTGGCCTGGATATCGGCCAGGACTTCTAAACGTCTCTCGGCGGGGAATAGCGCCATACTGAGGAGCGGTTTGGTATCTATGATGGCTTGATTGTCGACGTGGCTCAAGTTGTTGTAGTGACTGTCGAGACCTGTACAAATCCCCACCGCCCCAATCTAAGGTTGATATAGTAATGAAGTATAGCACTCTAAAATCTAGCTCCGTAGAATCGCCTCGGAGTTATCAGGGCCTTGCAACTAATGGCCGTCGTCTCCGGTCATCAGGATTTGGGAAATTGATTATCAATTACTAATCTCCCATGCATCGGCCTTGTGCGCGATAGTAATTACTGTAGCACTGCGGCGGCTGTCTGTTAGGGCCTGCTAAAAAAAAAATACTATTGCGTTACCGTACTAACACTTACTGAACCCCTGGGTGTGGTAGGATTCAACACCAGTCCCGGAGGGTAACATGCGGCCCGTGATTGATGTTTGTAAGCGTAGAACGCCGACGAAATTGTTGCTCGGATAAGCACAATTCGGAATACGCCTCGTCTTTTCTATCGTTGGCTAGCTGATTCACACCTCCCTTACTACGGGCGCGTTACTGCATAACATTTGCTCTTTGCTGGTTCGGAATAGCAACCGCCCGCCCTCGCCAAGCACCGACTTACAACACAAGGAACGGCTTGACGGGTATTATGGAACTTCGTTTTGCAGATCGCTCAACTCCTACCATACCTTACAAATAGAGATCTAATGTTGTAGCCGCGCCACAGTCGCGTGTTTGAGCGCGCAGCACCATTTCCATTTTAGGAAACCCGTTTCGAATCCTGCCTGCTCTCTGAGCCTGATTTGTAAGCTTTACAAGGGTAAGGTTGCGCCCATGACAGGCTCCTTATACCGGGGCATGGTGGAAGAGATATGAGACCGATTCGCCTGCACGGAATGAGTATCGCCACATGATAAGAGGAGTCCAGCATTGTATAATTCTTACCGTTGTGTGTACGACGAATGGCCTGGATCGAGAATTAGCGGGCTGCATACGGGGAGGAGCCTTTGTCCACACGTACCTCTGCAATTGTCGGACTAATGTCAATGACACGAAGTTTGGGGCACTGCGCTGTGTTAGGAAACTGTTTGCCGCAATGGTAGGAATGAAGGAGCTTACCCGCTCAACCTTGTTGCCCAGGGGGACGGTGTTTGTGACAACAAGAGCGGACAAAACACTGCCGTTCAAGGTCTCGATGGCGTTGCCGGACAGGATTCCGTGCGTGACAAGCGCAAGGACTGATTTTGCGCCATTCTCCTTGAGCACCGCCGCTGCTTTCACCAGAGTACCTACTAACGTAAGAAGCCGTCTTCGTACTGACTGCCATGCTGATCTGCTACTTACCACAGGTGTCCGCCATGTCATCTAGCAATTCGTTAGCGGAAGTGATCTTCGTCCTGGGCGTTTCGACGAAACTTGCCAACAAGAATAGCCACCTTGTCCTCGACGTTACCAACAAGGACCTGCGAACCCTTATCAGTCGGAGCTCTTTTGATTTTAAGATCTCCATCCTTACCATACGACCGACAACATTCGGCCTAGGGCGCTCTTTATGGATAAGAGCAAATGCCGTGTTGAGATGGTCGGCAATAGACGTGGCACTTCAGCGTTGTCAGTTACTGCTCTTGCACGTGACAGCTGGGAATACCAACCGTTTTGCGCCGCCGGCATCAGGAGACACAATCACACAATCTTCTGGGTTGAAATTCTCTCTGATGTAGCGGAGGAAAGAAGGTTCCGCGTACAGGTTGTCCACCGGGACGCTGAAGAAGCCTGTAGAGTTATCGTCAGCTTCGTGGTCGAGGCCGGGCGCTGGTGTCTGTGAGGACATACCCTGAATCTGTGAAGCATGGAGATCGACAGTCACGATATCTACGACGGCGAAACTTAGCGTCAGTGCACCAGCAGAGGGGTGAGTGACAGCATACGGTTCGCGCCAGCCGTCTGAAGCATATTGGCGACTAGTCTCGCACTGATGGGGGCTCGGGACTGAGTGGGTTGATTAGTATGCGCTTGTCTCCGTCACATGTCGGGTATGCAGCCCTACCTTGTCTTTCTTGTCCTGGCGAGCGTAAGGGAAATTTGGACTGTGACTGTCAGCGCCGGTCTCCCGACACGGGACAAGCCGGGCGGCAGTGTAGCGACGCTATGGAAGCGCTGCGTCTGAAGCGCGGGGCCCCTTACATAACCGCTGTTATCCTCCTCGCGCTGCAGAATCAATGTCAGCAACAGAACGACTCGTATGCCCGTGCGTTGTCTCCCCACCTCGCCGTTCTGCATGCTGATATCATAATCAACAGCTCCATCAACCCTTCATTCACGTCACCAGTGGCCGTCGATTGCACAATGAAGACATCTTCGTCGCGGACCGACTCGCCGACGGTGAAAGAGGTTTCTTGGTTCGAGTAGTTGAGGGAAATCGTCCTTGCCACTTGGATGCCCAATCTGGCGAAAGCCATGTGTCAGCGGACAAAGTTGCGCTGTCAAGAATCCCCGCCAACGCCATGGACCCGGGGGATGCTCTGTTCGAATGTGCTGAACTCGACTGTGTTCCCACATACCGTTTCGCAATCTTCTCGCTGAGTTCGGGGTGGCTGCGGCCACTGATCAGCTTGATCTCGTTTGCCATCTCGGCGGACATGGTGAGAAGGAAAATCGGTCGGCCCCGCGGGACGACCAAGAACCAAGAAAAGCAGTGAGACCGTCCTGTTTCTCCCTGCAGCTGTTAGCGGGGAACCTAATTGCGGGGCTGTGACATGGGCGTGGCGCGTACAGGAAGTCGAGGGCTCAAGATACGAATGCGCCGCGGGTACGGTCAGGAAGGCAGTTTTTGGAACGGCGAGGACGCCGGGAAAGAAATCCACTATCCGGCAGCGCGATTGCGGCGATCGGAAGCAGCGAGGACCCCATGGCGGCAGAAAAAGTTGAAAGAAAAGCGGGTGGAGATGGTCCAGGCCAAGGTACCTTGCCATTGTACCCACTTAGCCGAGTCGAAGACTTCGGTTATCGATAGGCCCGCCGCACGTGAGCCCTGCAGTTGTAACCCGTGGACTTACCGGTGAAGAAATTTTTTGGCTCGTCATCGGATCAGATCAGGTTTCTCCTGTACCACAGTAGGAATACAGCAAGGTACGTTAGTAGGGACAGTACTGTACATGTAGTAACAATCTACAATGGAGTGTAGGTCCGCTTAGAGGCCTGTGAGGCCCACCTACAACCCTTGGTACTACATGTAGGCCGCTCGCCCCGTCGACCACCATCAACACTCAGCCAACGCACGTTCTTGCGTCATTGGTTGCCATGATTGTGACGGTTGTCCCGCTGGCCTGGCGCGATATTGCAGTACCCGGCAGTCAGGAGAACTAAGGTAGGCGGTGCACCGCCGATTTCCACAGCGGCGTTCAGTGCAGCGTCGGTTAAGCAATTACCTACGCAGTCCTCGAGCGAGGCATCTTGGCATATAGCCGGTATGTAAGATGTTGCAACATCATGACATTTGACGTCTATTTGGCTGTCCGCTCCTTACCCGTGTGTGGATTGCCCGACTTCTTCCCTGGGTATACGAGGTAATCGAAAGGCTTAGTCGCCTCACCATTCAAAGATTCTTATCCCCGTGAGCCTCCTTTGGCGGCCCCGTCCGCTTCTACAAGGTTCTCATCTAGCACCTCTTCTCCAGTAGGCCCGCTAATCTTGACCCCTTTCAACGAGGCCTCGTCATCTGCATCGTCCTCTCTTTGAGCTGTAGTGCTGTCTTGACCAATCACTTGACTCTTCACGCTGCTCGCCCTGCTAACATACTGACTCTCGGGATCTTCAACTCTCAGCCCAAGGCGCTTTTCGGCTGTTGGATCTTCAGAGTCCGCTCCCTTCCAGTCAGCTGGCTGCATCTGTGGCACCGGGCTGTTCTCACCAGGTTCGTCGACGACCACGCCCGAGACGGCGGCCTCTTCCTCGTCGGTTGCCGCGGGCCCTGGACCAGCAACCCGCCAGACCACAGACATTCTGTCAAACGCCCGGGTGCCTTTTTGGCTGGACCCTTTGATCCCGTCCATCTTGTCCCACTCCATCTCGAACACTCCACTTTCGTCCGGCTTTCCATCTTGCTCCGGACCCTTGCCCTCAAAGAATACATTGAACCATACGTGTGCAACAGCAGTGACCATGGTTAGGCCTATACTGGCACGGTTCCTCCTCTCAAACGAGATGTTGACATCGCTGTTCGGGACGCGGATCGGACTAGCTGGCTTGAGGACGACGGCCTGCCCACCTGGCTCAGAGCGGTCCGCGAAGGGAAACCCGTTTCGTAAGCTAGTCGTGGACTGGGATCGGGATTCGTCTTTGCCGGGTAGGGAGGGCGTCTGCGAAGCTTCTGGCATGGCGATTGTCTTGCTCTTTTTCCCATTCTTGCCCAACTTGCTTAGGCTCTGCGAGGAGCCCCTATTCCGACTCGATAACTTCCCCATCAATTCCGCGGCCCTCGACCCCTTTGACTGCTTTGATGAACTCCTCGACGGAACTTCCTCCTCAGCGCCGCCCGCACGATGCTTACTGTCCGCTGCCCCCGTGATCTCCCCGTAATCCGCCTCCTCCACAACCTCCCCTTTATCATCCACCCTTGCCCGCTCTGCATACCCCGCCATATCCTGCACCATGTCCACAACCCCTGCCCCACCTGGCGCGTCCCCCTCCACCACTACCCGTTCTTCCGGCTTGAACGTATGAAAGACCTTGATCTTCTTCCCTTCCTCCACGAACCCTTCCACATCAACCTTGACTCCGTTCCTCAGCCCCCACACATGCACCTCCACCACCTCGACCGGCCTATCCACATACCTCTTCCCGCCTTTCGCCCACCGGTCCACGTAGCTCACCCATCTCAGCTGGCTCGGTATCGACACGCCGGCCCCGAAATTCGGCCTCATCCTCCGCTCCGTGAACCGCGCTAGCGCCTCCGCGGGCGTCCAGCCACACTCGGCGATAAGATAGCTGCACGCCATAGTCCCAGACCGGCCCTTGCCCGCCTTGCAGTGGACCACCACCACCCTCTCGCCGTCCTTCGTGTGGCCCTTCTCGCCCTTCCCGCCCTTCCCGCCCTTCCCGCCAGTACCTTCGCTTTCCCCGGGTATATCGCCATCGGCAGGATGTGTCGCCCCAGCTTCGCCCCGTAGCCAATTCCTCATGCCGCCCAGGATCACGGGCACCAACCGGAACGGCGGGGGATGGTGGTCGGGCCAGGGGTAGTGACGGATCCGGTTGTAGACGGCGTCGTCCGGGTAGCCGGTGCCCTCGGCGCGGAACTCCCATATGGCCCAGCCGGTCCCGTGCTTGGCGTCGAGGTAGGCGACGAGGCGGTCGAGCGGGTTGCGGTAGGCCCGTTTGGGGTATGCCTGGGAGGGGCCGGACCTGATTTCCTTACGTGTCAGGGGGTTTCCAAAGCTGGGTAAGTGGGGAAATGGGGAGTACAGACGTTGCGATGATGTTGGATGTGACGTAGCACAGGTCGAGGCCTGTCTCTTGATGCTTCACGCGGGGCCCGGCGACGATCTGTCGCAGGATCGAGGACATTTCGCCGGGGTTGGTCGGGAAGACGAGCAAGGTTTTTTTTTTTTTTTTTTTTTTTTTTTTTTTTTTGTATGATAGGCTTGGAACAAAGAGTCTATGGCTTCCTGTCATGAGAAAGCAAACTAGTCCGTTCCCGGAGACGCCCAAGGCAAGGCCTGCAAGAATGCAAGAACCGATAGTCTGGTTAGGCACAACGGGAGATTGCCTGCTTCTGTCCCGATGCGACGTCATAAGGAAGTGGGGTCCTTAAGAACAGCCTTGGCAGACTGCTCCTCCGGGGTTGGTGGCCCTGCAGCCCACTTCCAGTATTGTCGAGCACCGATATCTTGGAGGCTTTCTGCGCCCCAAGGTGTGCGCCACTTTGTCAAAGGAATCAATGGTGGTAATCCAGACATGAATGGTCACGGGTGATTATACATAGCAGCCAGGCCAAACACTATAGGTCAGAAGTTGAAATACAAAAACAAGATCCACACTCGGGAAACCCCAGCCAAATCTCCAGTAACTCTCCTGGTATGGGATCGGGGCAAGGGTAAGACAAGATTGCGTAGTTGAGACGGGAGATTGCAATCCCAGTTTTGAGCCCCTGTCCATCAAAACTGCCATGCGCCATCCTACAGTACCTTGCCTTGTCACTTCTTTCGCCGCTGCGTGCTCCCCCTCCCGCGGCGACCCGCTTCAGGATAACCTAATATTATTGGCCCATTCCTTCGAGATCCCCCTGCACGAACTTGCCGTCGGCATTTTGGGTTTGATGCTTAAGGTCGCGTCGTCGACACGGAAAGCATTCTTGTCGTATTGCACAATATAGCCAGGATGCGACTGTCTAAGACGTCTTCTTGGGAGCCGCCGCGCCGTTGACATACTTGTTGACGTCAGTTGCCGAGTGGAACTGTCTCGCGGTGCCCTTCACTCCGTCCCAGACCTGGCGAGCTGCAGGTGGGGTACCCTGGGCACCGATAAGGTTGTCGATTCGCGCCTCGAGTTGGGCGAAGGAATTCTGCGTGTGACTGCTCTGGGCGAAGCGGGCGCGCAGGAATGCCGTGTAGAGAGCGAGAAGAATCCAGGATCGGCGCTGGAAGAAGATGGCGCCCAGAAGCAGGCGGATCCAGAGGAGGATCTCGAGACCCGAGACAATCGACATCGAAGCATCATAGTATTGCTTGACAAAGGCACCGAGAGCCTCAGCAGCCGGGTGCTGGGCGTATTGCGGTTTGGCATTCGGCGATGCTCCAGCGGCAGGGCTCAGCTTCTGCGGTGGGATGATCGTTGGGATCAAGTTTGCGCGGACGTAGGTGGCAACGTGGAAGACCGAATAGATGCCGTAGGGGAGCAGAGCAAGAGGCCACTGGGGCATAAAAAGCCACACAAGAGCCATCACTACGAGGTCAGTAGGGTCCGATGGCGCAAGATATACGAGCTCCAGGTACTTACCGAGATACTGGATGTTCTCATCAGAGAGATAGCCCAAGAGACCGCCCGGTTGCTTTGCGCCAGTCTTTTGCCGGGCCCGCCATGTCTTGTAAACCACAATGCCATATGTACCGGCGGCCGCAATGAAGGCGAAGCGATAACAGAACTGAGCCCAGCCCCCGTAATAGTTCATGCGTATCCAGGAGAGGAAATACCGGAAAACGGAGAGAAGAAGGAGAAAATGCCTGCACGATAGTAACGGTGTCAGCAGCGAGTGCCGGAGAGGTCAGCGCAGCGGGACCGCGTGAGCGTGCCGCGAGAAACCAGAGGTAACGTACCCGACGAACCAGGCGACTGTAAACGTGGCCAATGTCAGTTGTGTAATCCTCCTAGATGTTGCAGGTTTGGGCGGATGCTTGGCCGAGGGAGTGCACACGTACATTGCAAAGTGGACGCCAGGAGCTGCAGCCTCGTGGCCAGAGGCAAGTCGGCCGACGGCGGTGGTGCCATTGTCGCGCGGATGAGAGTGCTAGACAAGCGCGATGCTGGCACTCGGAAACGGTGCGGTTGTGTGCGTCGATGAAATGGCGGTTGAGCGCTCGTTTCCGTCAGGAATCCGGAAAGCTGGCTTAAGGTGGCTGGTGGAGATGGAAAAATGGTGGTGCCCTTGCACGACAGATTACGTCGGGGAATTTTGTCGATGGCCGGTGCGTCACTGCCAAAACGCAGGAGCTGTGAACGCAGGGGTCGTGACGTCGCTTGTTTGGCGGTCAGCCACGAATAACTCGGCAGGAAAGCAGTTGGCTGGTTTGGGTCTGGAAATGAACACCGAAGTGCAGTGGAAACGGAAAATAATATTATTTGGGTATGGAATGACTCTGTCTACAAAGAACCAAAGAATTGTAGACGTTCGCTCAAATCGTGTGCTGTACGTGTACAATACCGTACGCCCGTTACCACTTTTGTCGTCATCAGGCCAGCTCTCTCCGAGCGCCGTCCCGCTCTTCAAGTGCGACCCACCTTGCCAACTGCTTTTTCTCAGATGGAAGTCCGGACCGCCAACGAACCATTCTCCGGACAGGACGGCTCGTTTCCATTGGCTAAAAGAAAGCAGTTTGCAAACGACCCTTTCCACCAGCGCCGATTGGATTCTCATGGCGGCTGTCACGAAGGCCATAGCTCCCCGCAGCAACAGCAGCGGCCAATCGGGGTTTCGCTACAGTTTATTGGCATCATTCCAGGGTTGCATTGCATCTATTTCGTAGTTGCCCTGCCTTATCGGTACGTGCTGGCAAGAATTCCGTCGACCGATCAAAGCCGGGCATACACGAATCTAGGTTGCCATCTAAGGCTGATGCCTAGTACCAAATACCAGAGTCAAGTCGTGTTGTAGAGCCCTCATTCACGCTTCGTCTATGAAGTTTCACAGCGCGGAAATACCCGGGGTCTGCACTGCCTCCTCTTTCAAAAGCCTATGTCCATTTATCAGGGGCCAGCCGATGTCATCCCTCCTCGCTGCCGGGATTGACAAAAACGCGCCACCGTAATAGGCCTCGCTGATGTCACCGTAAACCCGCTCGGTGCTGTCCACAAAATGCGAGGATGCTGTCCTTCGATAAAGACTGTTTGATGTCGCCGTAGGAGAGGATACCGGTCTCGGACTAAACACTTTGACGGCTTGGTTGGCGGTGGCGGTGGCGGTGGTGATAATTTTGTTGGTGGTGACTGAACACGGGGAAGATGGGGCAGTGGGGGAAACATGAGGGCCCGTTGCGTGTCACACTCTCGACATTCATCTGCAGGGCATTCGTCACTGCGTGCCCAAGTTGTCGCCTCGCTTCTTATGTCGATGACCTCTGCACATTAGGGAGCTCGTTGACGATGTAGCTCACGATTGCCCGATCAAGGGCGGCGCTGACTTCCATCTCCTCTTGGTCTTGTCGCTTCGCCTTGCGGCGGCGTTCGAATATGCAGAAGTCTAAAAGGGGCACGAAAAGTGGGCCTACCATGGCGGCGACCGCAGGCGATATTGTAAGATCCCATTCTCGTGCCATAGATCTGTACCTGGGTTTGAGTATCATGAGAGGAGGGGGAAAGAAGACCTCTGTCACAAGCAGCAACACTCAACATATTCCAAGGCAAAGAAACTAGAAGAGGGAGATTAAGGTTCACCTGATGGCCTCCCCAGAAATTCCTCGCATTATCTGACGTCTTTGGCATACGGAGCGGCCGTTTAGAAATCTAGATGTGAGAAACATGTAGGGTCGAGTGGCCACACTGCTTCTTCGCCTCTCAGGGCAGAGGTCATAAAGACGGTTAGGAAAGTGATGGCACAGGCTCGCCGGTGACGTTTTCCGTCGAGGTCACTGAATTGATTTTAGCGCACATGAGAGACCTTTGCCGTGTCCCTTAACCGGGTGAGCTCGATGTCTTTGGATGCATGGCGTCTACTCATCGGTATCTGGACGGTTGCCTGACAGCAGCGGCGTGTTTCGTGGCGTCTCTTTGTTATGAGCTGATCACAGCCGGGGACTTGGAGATGTCTACGGTAAAAGCCATCGAGCTAGCTATTACACTGCCGTCCGTCCGTCCGCCCTCCTCTAGGTGGCGAACTTGGCGATGTTTGTAATGACTCGGTCGTGGCACTAGCACGTGTTCAAAAGCTTAACCTACCCCATGCCCGAATCAATGACCCTGTCAAGCCTGTTTTAGCAAGGGCTTGTAATTTCGATTTCGATGATAACTAGGAAGGATTTGACCAGTAATAAATGTATGCGGTTGATGTGGCAACAGCAAGAACAAGGATGATCAATTTGCAAAGTTCAAACTTAGGTTGACATGGCGAGAGATTCCGCGCAGTAATTAGATCACCGTCGAGATTCAGCTCAGATTTCGCAGCTGTTGCCAGTTGCGACTGATCTCTCACGACCCCGCCCTGCCAAAGAGCAGTATTACCCAGTGCTGCCTGGCCGTCAGCTGCGACAAACCGACTTTCTATACAACTCAGGTTACCAATAATACTATTTCAGGGCGGGAAAGGCAGCCGACCGATCTACCCACCTCTACCAGAACATCGACACACCCTCGGCGTACCACAAACGCTAAAGATGGCAACAATCGGCACCCTGGAGCGCGTGTCGGCAGCTAGTCTCTCGAAGCTGCTCCTAGCAGCCCAAGAAATAGCTGCAGCGGGCGACCCCACCACCGTTGCCGTTATCGACGTGCGGGACGATGGTACTGATTCACCTACCTTCCATCTCCTCAACTACTAACCGCCACCCTGTAGATTACATAGGTGGACACATCAAGGGCTCGCAAAATGTACCGTCGCGCACCCTGGACGCTATGCTCCCGACACTAGTGCGGCAGCTGCAGGACAAGGAGACGGTCGTGTTCCATTGTGCTCTGTCGCAACAGCGCGGTCCGGGTGCGGCGCTCAGGTATATCCGGGAGAGAGAGCGCCTACTTGCCTCGGGAAAACTGGATGGAGAGAGTAGCAAGGCACGGATCGATGGCAAAGAGGATCGCACTGCCGCAGAGGTAGGGGTTGAGCAGGCCCCGGCAGTAGCGGAGCAAAAGGTCTATGTGCTGGATCGTGGGTTTGTGGGCTGGCAGGAAGTGTATGGGACTGATGAGCGGCTGACGGAGGGTTATCGAAAGGAACTATGGCAAGATGGATACTATTAGTACTGAGTGAGGAAATTGAGATCGCTAGTTAATGGGATCTGCATCTGCGACCATTTGCTAGGGGACTATCACGTATCGTGAGACCGCTTGCGCTAGAAGCGATATAATTAACAACCTAAGCAAGTGCAACGACGACGGGCGATCTAATTACTGTAGGTCAAGCAGCGACTTATTAGTGGGCTCGCGGGGTCTGACGATTCATACCTTTGCTTGGGCAGCGATGATCCAATTAAACACAAACTAAAAAAGGCATCACCCCTCGCCCCCCCCAACACCGTATAAAGGGCGAGGCACTCCTCTATTACGTATTGGGTGCTGTCTGGTATCAACCGGTCCCTGTGAGCGGCGTGAACCGTACCCAGAAGTGACTTTTGAGTTGTTATAGGGCAGCTCAAGTCAGGTACGGTACTTAACACTATTGGAGTTGCGGCTCGAGGGCTTGAAATGGATGCTGCATTGCTAACGATGAAGCTTCTGGCCTGTTCGTGTAGTATTAACACCGAGCATACTACAGGGGAGTCTGATCACCCGATACCGTTCAGACAAGGCAACCAATGCAGCCTGCTGCACTTCACCCAACAAGCGCGAGGACTCTTCCCCTCAAACTCAACCCGTAGTAATCGAGTTGCCAACCGTCGAAGGGCTGCTACCACAACGTGTCCGACAAAGTATTTCTTCTTCCTGTTTCAAACGTCAGGTAACGTAGTTTACACCACCGGCTTCGTTTATAGACTAACGCTATCGAGGATAATACCATAGCTATCATCTCCTTGCCCCGACTGTATGCTTCGTCGCCTGATTGCCTTCAAGGAATCCGATCAATATGTCTAATTCAGTTATTCAAGCACAGTGGAGCCTCAGCAGGACGGGGTCTATGACCTTCGATGCGCTGAAGGGCTTCCTGACTGCCGTGACAAGTGATAACGTCCAAGTCATGGCTCTAATGGCTGGCGAACGGTTCGGAAATACACTGGCGATGTGTGGCGAGACAACAACTAAGGTGGAGCGCGTCCTACTCCCATCACCAGACAGCTACCGTGAGCTTCCTAAAAGCAACTGTTGGCTTTTCCCGGAACGATTGCGCAACGCAACTCGGAAAAGTGCGGCAGGGGTCCGTTTTCTTGGATTGGCTGCAGCTCTTGTTGCTTCACTTGGCCCTTTCAAAGCCGCTAAGAGCCTTGATCTCATGCTGAAAAAAAAACGACGGACGATTTAGCGGTGTTACCGAGCGTGCGTAACTTGAGGGACTTGCTAGGAAACCTCGAGGCGAGGTATCTCGGCACAAGACAACAGGGAAATATATGCTAGACTTGTATTGCGCTCCAAAGCCTGCAACTACAGCGCCTTCTACTGGAACCCTTAGAAGGTACTTCTGATTTTGAAAAACGCTCTTATCGTGGAAAACTGCCCTCACAACCGTTGCTCTCCGCTCGCACATGCGGATCAGTCTTCCTCGTACTTGGCCCCTTGGGACGCTGGAATGACTAGCTCTGAACTCCATGTGGTTGCGGTGGATGGCGCAGATGACTTTCGTTACCTCGCAGTTGCCCTCGCAAAGGAATCTGTCGTTCTTCGCAAAGATTCTTGTCTAGCTCGCTGTCTCAATGTCTATGGGAACATCGATAGCCATCTCCTGGTCCTTAAGTATCATCAGGCACAGTTTTAGATGACCCTTTGCTTCCTATTTCCTCTCAAACTTCATACGCACATGTAATGTGTTCACCTGGGAACGGCGGCATACAGCCATTTAAAAGCCTCCCCCATTATCTCAATGGTTTGTTGAGTGTGATCGTAATACCACAATTAAGATGAGGATGATTTCGAGTTCTCCTGGCTCTCTACGTCGGTTTGAGTACCCATTGCCATTCCTTTCGTCTTACACATCAAGTATCGCGCTAGAAATAGAAACCAAGAGCAAGACCTACCGACAGAACATTACTGCGTACTGACCCCAAAACGAAAAGTCCGGACTTCCTCGATAACCTACTTAAACCCTCTCCCTCTCCTGCCTCCATACCTCCTCCCGAAAGACATTCCCCCCTCCTCCTTCCGCCCGGGGCTGGGATGAGATAGTCCCCATCCCCAACCCCAACCCGCCGCTCCCATTTCCCACATCCCCACCCCACCCCCTCCCAGCCTCGCTGCCGCCGCCCCCGGAGAAAGCTCCAGCCATCCTCACAGCATTCATTCTCAGCCCCTGCAGATCGGTCGTGACTACCTTGATCTCCTTCCCGCGCAGCCCGACCCCCTGCAGCTTATTCGTCTTCTTCCCCAGCCGCTGGCCCTTGCTCTGCCGCTCACCGTACCCCCTCTCCTTCCACCCGAGCCCCCGCCACCAACCCCCGCCCCCACGAGCGGGCCCAAACGCGCCCGACAGCCACCCGCGCACCGTGAAGCCCGGGTTGCGCCGCCGGAGGAAGACGTACCCGGCCATCAGCACCAGGGTGAGCAGGCCGAAGACGACGGGGAGGATGATGGCCAGGGTGTTTAGGCTTGGCTGGGCGCTGTTGTTGTTATTGTTGCCGTCAGGCGACTGGGGTTGGTTGTTGAGCAGCGGGGTGCTGGCGTTGAGGTCTGCTGAAGAGAAGCTGCCCCGGCGGAGGAGGGCGAGGCGCGGGCCGGCGTGGCGGATGCGGCCTGTTCCGGTTCGACTTTGATCATTGTCCTCGCCGTTGTCGTTGTTGTTGTTGTTGTTGATATTCCGATTAGGGGCGGCGGAGGGGTTAGCGAGGATCGGGGGGTTGAGGGCCGCGAGGATCGGCTCGGAGATGAATAGGACGGCCGAGGTGGAGTTGACGTTTTGGGGGACGTAAGAGTCTAGGATGGACCAGGTGAAGTTGCCGTCCTGAGTGTCAACGGGGTCGGAGGTGAAGCCCGTTGCTCCTCCGCCGCTGCGAGCGGCGTCCTCCTGGGAATTGGAAAAGTCGGCTTGAATGAGGATTTGGAGGGGGGTGTTGTTGAAGAACGAGGGGTTCCATGTTACTAGCGCAGTGGGTGGTTAGTTACACATGGTAGCGCCGAGGGGCGGGTAGCCTACTTTCGACGGTGTCGCCCGTCTGGAACTGTGCTCCCTCGGGGGGTGAGCAAAAAGGCGTGTCTGCGCGGTTGTCGCACATGGCGAAATCAAGCTCCTAGTTCGAGAGGCTTCCAGAGCCGATTGAGAAACGATCAGGAGATCTCGCACTGGACGTTATCTGGGTAGGGACTCTAACAGGGGAAGGATTAATGAGAGAGGTATCTGACGGTGGGTGGGCTCATATACAGAGCTCCTAACTTCCCGCACACCATCTTAAAAGAGCGCGATTCCTATATTCAGATCTAGTCCGTGTGAGCTACACGTATACCTCATGCATTGCGACAGCAATTATTATGCTCAGCATCGGGAACGTCTAAGTGATGGAGTGTCACGGACCCCATTCCGGCCGAGCGTTGAAACGTGGTCCGGTACGTTGGGAACCCCTGAAATCGGAACTCTCGAGAAAACAATCGACCCCAGGCCGGCAATTTCTACCGTGCGGGCTTCCCACGCACCAGTCGCATTTTTCCGGGGTTATCAGTGGATTGAGAAGGCAATCTGTCATGCGCGCGCCCACACAACGAAGCTGATGGGATGGAACCCCGCGATGTTTCGAGAGCAAAAGGCGGCTGGACACTCGGCCCCTGCATGTTGCATGCCTTCATTCCATAACTGAAAAAAAAAAAAAAAAAAAAAAAAAGAAAAGAAAAGGATGTGAAGGTGAGTGACGTTACGAAATCCTGAATTCAGCTACCCACTCACATTTTCCGCTCCAGACACGGACGGACTAGTACGTACACAATACACCTGATACTTGAATACCCCGCTATCTCTGTTCTGTTCTGAGAAACTTATCAATCTTCGCTGCAGTCGTTCAAACCCTTCGGTTCGCCTTCCTGTAGTAGCATGGTTGGCTGGCGCGACTTGACAACTTGTAATTTTGTCCATGAACATCCTTGGTAGCTCTTGGACACATTCGCATTCGCTCTCCAAGATGTTTTGATTTTCGAGAAGGAAGCGGTCCCGGAAAATGTCCCAGAGAGTCTTCTCCCCTCGCAGGGTTCCTCTGGGTCGCGGGAAAGGCCCGCTAAAGGAGAAATGCCAAAGCGTCCGCCAAAGAGACCGTGTATAGGGGTATTGAGAGCCTTATACAGTTCATCTGTTCCCGATGCAGCACCAACTTGACATCCTGCAGATCGGATCACTGCTGCGTCGGCCGAAGTTGAAGGCTACTTGCTACAATATCGAGTGGGGAGGCCTCTGGAGCGAACTTTTCGAGAAGATCGCGGATGGACACGTCCGTGGGTGGAATCTTCTCAGTGATGAAAGTGTTGCAGGTGACGGATCCTTCAGGACGGTGAGGCAAGAAGTCGCGCCAGGCACTATGGTCTGGGGTGATGTGCGTGTCTGTCCGGTCATGTCAGTCATCCATAACAGAATGGCCGCAAGAGGGAATGAACGGTACAGCAGGCCGGAACAGCAAATTGAATGCTGTCATTTCGAACGTCCACAACATGCTTCACGAGAACTGCAGTGACTCACCGGTGCAAGCGAAACTCGGCGTCAGCGGCTAGCTTCGCGTGCTCACTCGCCGTTTTCAACCATGTGTCCGGCGATGCCGAGGCTAAAGTCGCTGGCCAAAGTGGTTCCGTACTCGCCATGCCAGAGAAGGTTGCAGATATGTCGCGGAGGGACTAGGATCTGAAGACATCGAAATCTTAGTAATGGTTTAGACCTTTGGTGGAGATTGATGCGGTAAGGGGATTGAATGCTGAAGAATGACGGGGACGATGACAGGCGAGGTCCAATCCCGATTCTCTTCAACACTGCTCATAACTCTCGCTACCCTGCAGTCGCGGCTTCTCCAATTCCGCCCTGGACGGGTGTGTGGAGGCTCTGGAAGGCACTACTTGGGCACCACATCATGCCATGGACGGGTCTGCCCACGTTAGGCCGCTATGCGCCTTCCAGCCTCGCTTGAAGTCCGATTTAGTGGGATGACATCGCTCCTCCTTCCAGTCCAGCTGGAACTGAATAGCCGGAGTCCTTACGATGTTCAATCCGCTATTCAGCTCGCAGGAGAGGAATGCCGAAACGTATGGCGATCCGCTCTCCATCCTCGTCTAATAGTCGCGGTTTTTAGTCTAACAAAACAGTTCCGGTACCATCCATGTTAGGAAGAAAGCCGTTAACAGGATTTATATAGGCTGCCAAAAATCCTCTCCCTGCGTCCTCCTGATGTGCATCTGGGCCAGCGTTCGGGTCGGCGTCCGGGCCAGGAACGAACGGCGCCAAAGGCTCGCGGTTCACACGGCCATGGAGCCGGTTGTAGATATAGATATTACCGTTGGACAGCGCATGGTCCATTGGGGTTTTGCCTTGACCGTCAGGTAGGTTGGTATCGATGCCAGGCACCTGCAAGAGTGTTTGGAAGATCTCCACCGAGTCGTTTTGCACTGCACAACAGAGTGCGGTCCTGCCCTCAATGTCTCTCGCGTTGATCGATGCGGCGCACTTCCAGGCAAGGTCCTTGACAGCTTCAAGGTCGCTTTGCAAGACCGCGATGTGGAGGGCCGTCTCTCTACGCTCATTGACCACGTTGAAGTCAACGCCCGAATGGCGCAGGAATTCCTTGTAAGCGTCCGTTCTGGAACCGGGTTTTGCTGACCAGGTGCCTCTGTCGTTGCGCCAACTTTGCTCCCTCCGTAGCTGCTCTGATCGTAACGCTGCCATCAGCGGTGTATCACCTCCCTGGCCCCGTCTGTTGACGACTATATCACCGCGGTAGAGTAGAACCCGGATGACGTCGCTGTATCCTAAGCGACTAGCGTAGTCAAGCGCCGTCCGGTCGTACTTGTCGAGGAAATTGATGTCTTTGGCGTAGTGTATGAGGACTGCGCAAACCTCAGAGTGTCCGAGCGCGGCTGCGAAATGCATTGCACTGCTCCTGGCGCCCGTATAGCTGTCCGGGCTTATCCCTATATCTATCAGAGCTTGTACCACGTCGGAAAGATTGTGCTGTGCTGCAATATGAATTGCCGACCGGCCTGAACGATCGACTGGATCATTGCCCGGACGCTTGCAGTGGGATGCGATCCTCATCGCCAGCCCGGGCGGTTCGTAGTTGCCGCCCTTGAGCCTCCACTCTCCAAGCTCCCGTAAAAGGACGTGGAGCACAGAGGTTCCGAGGCAATCTTGAATCGCCCAATATGAGTCCATGTTGAAAAGCTTTGTCATCCAGTGAGAATTGTCAAAAATGTAGGAAATATATGGCCCCTCGACAAACATATCGACGATCTGCCTTCCAACTTCATCTTGGACGGCTGACCGCAGGTAATTCTTCCAGAGGCCCCTAACGATGGAGCTAAACTGGCTGCAGAGCGACCAGTACCCCCGTAGATCTGCCTCGAAATCTTCTGACGGGCATCTGTTGTTTGCAAATGCTTCGTCCTGAAAAAGCAGAGCAGCACCAATTTCGACATTGGAAGTCATGCTATCTATTATCCTTTTTATCGACGCGTCGACGACAAACGGCGTTGAAGTGTGGTCGCTATCGTCACACCCAGCATGAGGTCTTTCGATGAT
The DNA here is from genome assembly GCA_022530565.1 of Madurella mycetomatis. Classification (NCBI taxonomy): domain Eukaryota; kingdom Fungi; phylum Ascomycota; class Sordariomycetes; order Sordariales; genus Madurella; species Madurella mycetomatis. The sequence continues at coordinate 2,311,710 of JAJTVB010000003.1, read as the reverse complement.
ATCGTTGCCGAACAATCGTAACATCGACACCTCCAAATTGGCTTTTTCGCCCGCCTGGCCTGATGGAGTGACCGGCCCCGCGGCGATGGAGCAGAGAAGGTTCTGGCATAGAGCCTGGACAGCTCTTCGTAGCGCCAAGATCGCTCGAGGGGATGATCCTTCTTCCAGGTCGCCGAAGCCGCGGAAGATGTCAGCAAACTCCCTTCGAGAGCTGTCAAGTTTTACGAGAGCTCGTTTAAGAACCTTGACGAAACTGACGGCATTTGAACTGTGATACCATTAGTTTATGACCTTAGAAGAGAGCTCAATAGGTACGATGTTAACGTACAAATCAGCCAACGTCCAATTTTTTGCTGAGCTGACACTGACGGTTTCCGGGTTCAGAGTCTTTCCTTGGAGGCTAACGGCCATGACTGCTTCCTCGCCGGCAGGGATTGGCACTTTTGACGGTTTCCGTTTTTTTCGGGCGCCTGGGGAGCAATCGAAGTCTTTCTCTAGACACCGAACGCACTTCTCGGGCCATTGACGGGCTTGAGGCTCACACTAGTTATGAAAACTCTTAGTTAAACTCGACACTACTCCAACTCGGCCAAGACATATATACCTTCTGCTTGTCTCGGCGGCAAAAGTTGCATTTGATTTGGTCCAACTTCCCGCGGGGCTTCCTCTTGATCCCTGTAAGCTGTTTTTGGGCGTCTTTCTCGCTCATTTCGATAGAAGAACGTATCAATCTTGGTCTATACGATGCAAACGCCAGGTGGCTTTTTTGAATCGGCCTCGGGAGGGAGATCATTGTGATAAGAGTGCAGCACCCGTGGTGCAGCCCGGGGACGTCCCACTTCCGAGACCAGCATCGGAAAGCTCCCGGATTGGTGCCAGCAAACACGGAGCGAAGTCACATCCGCAGTCCAGCGCAACTCGTCGCATCTTTTCGCACCTGGCCCCTCTTCCACAGGTCCACAGTCCCGCTTCCGACAGGCCCCCACACCCGGGACCCGATTACGAGCGGTGCCGGTGCTCTATCCGCCGCACGTTGTCGCTCTCTCAGCAACTCCCGAGTTATAGTTAACCAGTTGGATTATCTTGCAATGCCCCTAACCATCCGCTCCCCCTACGACGGCTGAGGAGAATGGCTTGCACAGCCCTGAAAAGTCCACAGTTCCGTCGCAACTCGTCGCATCTTTGCCAAGTTGCGCCTGTTTACCTCAGTCAAATAAGGTTAGATCCCCCCATTCCATCGATGGCTACGCCCAAGGTCTCAACGCATAAATATAGACGACACGCGCGATCTGTCCCAGCTACTTTCAGTGATGGAAGATTCTCCGGACATGCCACCACTCAGGTGTCCATCTCTAGCCCAGGAAACCTTCTGTGCATCATTCTTCCCAGATACTCAACAGACTATGTTTCTTTTACGCTCCTGGATTCTCCTTAAACGCAACGACAGCCTTGATACTTCTAGCCCGCCGACGAGCTTCCAACCCACCTCCTCATGGGCTTCTCCGGAATCGAATGCCGCGCAGGTCATCTCTTTTGGAGTGGCTGCGTGTCTTTTTGCTCTTGTTGCCCTCTACATCTCCTACCGACAGCTACGGGCTACGCACCATGTACAGAGAGGAGAGTCTACGGCAGCTAACGAGTCTATCGTTTTGCAAAGAGGCACACCCGAAAGACAACTTTCAACCTAGGCCATGTGTAACAGGGGCCGGATTTGGGTAACATCACACCACACTTCTTCGTGAGAACCTTGTAGAACAATTCTCTGACTCGAACAAATCGGTGCTGTGACAGGACGGCGAAGGCCTAGAATATAGAGCGGTATCCCATGAAGCATTGCAGGATCAAGCTTGATGTATGTGTCAGATTGATTAAATACTCATAGTCTCATCTAGGTCCTCTGATTGGAGGGAAGGGCAACGCGCCAGTCCCTAACTCCTATAGAGGCCTGGTTCTTCTTTGCGTCCTAGGTAGGCTTATTTAGACTGTTAGTTAATCCTGCAACAGGACTATCAACACGGCAATTTATACTTGTTGCCCACTTGAGTTAAGAACTCTTCTTCAGAGCTTTATCTGCATGTGCTGGTATCGATAATTTGTAGGTCAGCTACACTAAGGGGGGATTGAAGAAGGGCGGGACACTTATCATTAAAAATTGTACATCGCTTTCTTCTATTCCTCGCCACATATCCGCCGCTCTGGTCATCCCATCCAGCCCCAGCGGCAAGAAATCGCTGACTATCTTGATCGCTCAGTACACTCCCCGGATATTTACCCCATACGTCCCTGACCAGTCTGTTTCCTCGCCGAGCGGCACGAAAGGCGCCAAGCATCCGGCCCTGGGGACGAGAACAGTCCCGCCGGCGCACTGCACAGGGTCAGCGGCATGGTTTGTTAGCGTCATAGGTGTTGTAGTAAATATTACTAATATCAGCCTTAGACGAAAGGGTTTAAGTCCGGTTGTCTCTCAAGTTATTGTACTTATGGTCGAGGGTTGCAGAATTCGGATCAATTACTTTGGGACACCACTGCAGGGAAACCTGAGGGATTCAAACTCGGAGCGGAGATAAACCAGTGAACTGAGTCAGCCCCTAAGTCGTGTTTGATCATTGCGGGGTTAGCGGGCGCAAGTCCGTTAACCCCCTATCGGTTACCACGACCGAACTGTTACTGGCCCCCATGCGCGTGGGCCGATAACTCGTTCATAAGGGGCATTTGATCAAGCCGGGGAAGCAACTTAAAGCCTCCATTTGCTACTAAGCACATAGCCTACGGGCTACTGCAACCTTTCACGATCCACCAACTCAAATTAATCCACTGTACCGCTTCCATCTTCGCTATGGCAACCGCTATTCCACTACCCCACACGGCCTTCGGGCTGCTGGGGTTCACATGGCGTTCTAAGAGAGTGCCGGATGGGGAGGCCTTCCCTGCCATGAAGGCCGCAATTGAGCATGGAGCGACGATTTGGTCCTCGTCCTCTATCTACGGAAACCCGCCCGACCCGCCGACAGCAGGCCTCGAGCTCCTCCGCCGCTACTTTACGAGATATCCCGAGGACGCATCCAAGGTCGAGCTCTTCATCCGGGCCTGCTTCGACGCTCCCACGTTCACGGCGAAATGCACGCGCGCGGATGTGCGTGCCAGCTGGGAAGAATGCAACCGGATTCTCGGCGGTGTCAAGTCGATTGACGTGTTCGGGCCCGCTCGTATTGACCCGAACGTCCCCGTTGAGGAGACGGTATGTGCCCTTAAGGAGCTCGTAGACGAGGGCAAGATTAGTGCGGTAGGCCTGTCCGAGGTAAGTGCCAGCACCATCCGGCGGGCGGCGGCCATCTGTCCCATCAAGTATGCGGAAATCGAGTTCTCGCTTTGGAGCGCAGAGATGCTCGATAACGGTGTTGCGTTGGCCGCAAAGGAAACCAACCTCACCATATTGAGCTACGCTCCGCTCGGTTACGGCTTCTTGTCCGGCGCCATCAAGACGGTCGAGGACATCCCCCCGGGCGATAACCGCCACATGTTCGGCCAGTTCCAGCCAGAGGTACGTCTGCACCCCCCCCCCCCCCCCCCCAACGCTAAATCACAGCTACAGGGACAGTCTTCCGTTGTGCTCACACTTCTATGTCTCTCAGAATTTCTCCAAAAACCTCGATCTAGTCAACAAGATCGTGGCATTTGCTGAGAAGAAGGGTGTCACGCCGGCTCAGCTCGCACTTGCATGGATCCGATCCTACTCGAATACCGGAAACTGCGGCACGATCATTCCTATTCCTGGAGCTACGAAAGCCTACCGTGTTAAGGAGAATTGCACTCCCGTGGAATTATCAGCCCAAGAGAGGGAGGAGCTTGGCCAGATTGTCAAGTCGTTCACCGTTGTTGGGCACCGACAGATTCCCGGGGCCGACCACTTCCTCTGGACTTAATTTGTCATCGAAGAATGGCCCTAGGTACCATTATAGCAAAATGAGGAAAAGAAATTAGACGTATAAAGCCACAAAACTCTTTACCTAGCTTTGAACAGACTGCGCAAAAGTGCTAGGACTAGACTTTACTACTTTACCTCCTAAGTGAGATCACCGTAGAACAATGTTAGTACAGTACATCTCATTCACAGTCTGGGAAACTGCTTTCAGCCATCAGTCAATGTAATTAAGCTGACGATAACACGTAGTTTTACCGGTTTGAAGATGTCCATAGACATACCAATGACATAAAATAGTCTCAGCCCCGGTGAATATCATCTTGATACCGAGTGTCCTCAACCATGGCTATTATACTACTATATATCTACCCAGTTTACTTGGCTCAAATTAACAGAGTCAGCTGTCGATGGATTTAATGATCGTTGACTTTCCCTAATACGATTTGACTGCTGGACGCCGATGCACATTTGTGAGAACATAGTTGCACCTAACATCACCCACCACTTGCTCCTAAATTTTCAATGGCCAGAAGCTGTCCGCAGTGTAATGTTCACGGAATCGTCGTGATGGCACTATTATTACGTTACGGTTGGGTTGTCGACCGTAATGGTCTATGTTGTATACCTGGGGTCCTCCACTACATCATCAGACCTCAAGCATACAAATAGGACGTCCACCATAGCGTAGAGATTCCTCAAACTCATCCCGAACTCATAACCCGAGATTGGCAATGACGGGAGGTAGTATTTCCTACCTTACCAACGCTTGTACCTTATCCGAGAACACAGAGTCGTCTGAAAGACTCCCGATCGCTTCCACTACCAAAATCCACCATTACTGGTAGATATCAGGGCCTAAAATCATCATGTATGGTATTATGTATAGTGAAAAGGGAGCGAACTGGGATTACCTGCGGTATGCAATGTAGGTTCTTTACGGCCTGTGAGTGGAAAATTTCAAAAGGGCCTTGATCTCTATGTGTAGGACTTGAGATAATTAACCGGCCGAGGCATGGATATTTGACTAATCCTCAACAGAGCTGCCAACGAGTCTTTTTTTTTTTTTTGTTTCATTCGGTTTGTTTGTTTGTTTGCATGTTTGTTTGTTCTCCTCGTTTGTCGGTTTGTTTGCCTGATTGTTTGTTTCCAATGCTTAACAGCACCATTTGCGTTAGCTCTCGCTGTGTTGGTGCCTAGAGACCGATATGGGTTTGACGACGGGCATGTAGGCAACGGATGAGAGAGTTAAAGAAATTAAGAGCCAGATGGAGTGGAAATTGGCCCTGAAAGACTGCTTCTGAGTTGTATGATGAACTCCACTCTGCCTCAGGGCGTTGTAATAGGAGTCGGGTAATGCCTAGGTAAGGATTTAGGGACTGTTCCGTAACATGGTTAGGATAAAATAGGGCAAGTGATACACGCATATGACCGGGGGATGGACGCAGGTCTTATGACAATAAAGCATGTAGATTAGATAGATGCCCTAAGACCCGTACATTCTGCCCCTCTTCCATATTGGGCATTTGCATACTAACGACCGGTTCCTCGATTTCATCATGCACAATGAATATAGAAGAATTCTTTCTGATGTAATACTCTGTTTTAGCCTGATCCCTATAATACATGCCTCTTCAAATACCTAGTCTTTTGTATCAACGTCACTATCAACACGGTTCCTCGACTAGCTGGGTCTACGATGCAGAAACCAATGGTGATGATGCGTAAATAAGCAGAATTATTTATTCTACTAACTTCCAACAATCCTAGGACCACTGAGGGCAAAGCATCCCGCCTTAGTTCCTGCCGGACGCTGGCACAGCTAGCGGCCCGTGTTTACCCGATCCCGCTCGGGCCGGACGATCTAGTTTTAGGGCGTTCTGGCTGCCTTGTTAGCATCTAATCCATTTCCACCCCTCCAGTGTCCTGAACTGTCGCTTTTTTCCTAGTTTGGATTTCAATACTGACCGAAAGTTTGCTCCCAAAAAATCTAATACGAATCCTACGGTCTGCGGCTCTGCACCAATCGGGTCGAGTGGCAAGCCCCAAGCCGCGTGGAACAAGGCAGCAGCAAACAGAAACGAGTGGTGTCGACGGATCTGCTTCCGTAGGCCGGGGACCGGCCCGGTCGGTAGTCGGAATGGATGGGGATCTCGTTTGGGCAATTGATCCTCTCCCGCGAATTGGGTTTGGTGCTGGTGCGGCTACGGAAAGCTTATCGTTCTCGGCTGCGGCTAGGCGTTTTGGCATGTTTGGTTGGTTTCATTGGGTTTGCTGAGCAGCCACTTTCCCCACGTCGTACTCCAAATAGCACGTGCTCGGATTCTTGCTCGCATTCAATGGGAAGTTTGCTACCTCTCGGTGAAAAAGAGCGAGCACTGGGCTGCGGCAAGTTGACCCGAGTCCTAGGCTCGTAGTGATCCGCCCGCCGCATCCCCCTACACACACAATGCCACAATGTACCCCTCTGGTAGTTTACTGGTCAAGGATGGCCTACCAACTTTGCCTCCCATCACCAATAGCTTTTGCCTGGTCGCAGGCCTATTACCAGGACGTTTCTAGCACAGCTCGAAGGAATCGCCAGGCAGGCACCTAAACGGAAGCCTTCTCGAGTCACGTCAAGTTCACGAAGGGCTCGGGTTACTACCATCTATAGTCATTCATGGCGGCTCGTTGCATATATAGGGCATGGCCTTCGAACAGACACGACGAAATGGCTTAAAGCATCAACATCAGCATCGGCATCGGCATTGGCATCAGCACCGGCATCAGTATCAGCATTAGCAACAGCATCAGCAACAGCATCAGCAATAGCATTAACGAGCTCACAAAGCACTCTCATCAAGAACTCCCAGTCGCCTACTCGGCCACCAGCATCTCGATCAGTACTCGAACCAGCATCTCAGTCCGCCTTATCTTAATATCTTTACCCACAATGTCCAACCAGGGAGGCTCCTCTACCAACTGGAACGATGTGCTCAAGCACGGGTCGGCTCTGAGCATCCTCAAGCCCGACGTTGTCTATCCTCCCTACGGCGGCAGCTCTAGCTCCAGTGGCAATTCGGGCTCTACCTCCGGAGGCTCGTCGGGCAGTACTGGATACTCGTCCGGTGGTGTATGTCGGTCCTTTTGGCCTCCATGATAAACAGAAAGACTGCTAACCTGCGCATGATCGTCAGCAACAGAGTTCCGGAAACCGGAGATGATTCTGAGCTTGAGTCGTCGGTTCCCCTAGAACTAGACCAATCATTCTTCTTTGCATACAGCATCAGGGGTTGGGTATGGTTGACTGGAGCAATCACGGGCGCAAACACGACGCGGAGTTCAGGTTCGCATTTAGAGTCGGGGGTCTGCATAAGACATGGTGCATTGCATGGTGCATTGGGCTGTAGGGTTAGATCTTCTTTGATAAGTATTGTTCCTCAATTGATTTGAGTCGATAACACGACTATTGTTCTTTGTTGCCCGGATTCCTCCTTCTTTCAATTCAGCAAAGCGAGAAAAGTGGGAGCGGAGCCGACCTTCCAAGCGGAGCTCCGCTGTCCAACGTCGGCCCGGGAAGCCGAAAAAGGCAACCAAGGCCCGACCGGGCGGCGGAGACCCGGAGCAACCAACTAGCGGGGCAGATTTTCGCGGATCCTAGCTCTGATTGGCGTCCCTTGATCCTTCGTGCATCATTGCGTCCTAAGTAAGGTAGGACGGATTGCAGTTGCGTGACTGCCTAAAGTCCAAACATGCGTTTGCGGCTTGGTGAACTGTCAGCATCCCGCAAGACCTACGTTCTTTAGATCCTTCAAATAGGATTTTATACGCTGATGCGTATTCTGGAGAGCCCTAGCTGCCGTTTGAGTCGCAATCCCAGTCTTGACCTTGTGATCGACACCCTCGAGTTCTCCGTCGCGGAGCTCGATGGGGAGGCTCTGAAAACTGAAACCGAAGCTAGCGGCTCGCCGCCTGCTATGTAATGATCTAATCGCGAGTTACTAATATGAAAATGTGTGTGATCAGGGAATTGCAACGCCGTATCCGGCTCAGGGTCATCAGCCACGTTGTGAAAAGACTCATTTTCATTCATTCCCGAATTACCACGTAATTATCCAGCAGTGGAATTCCATGAATCAACTGGTCCTGAGTTGCAGTAGGGAAAAATGCCACCATGCGCTGAGGCCCTTGGTTCAGAGATCGGGCGCTGATTGATTTGTGCAAGGGACCCACCTGCAGTTTTCTTATGCACCCTCAGCAGGACCATTCGGTTAGGCCTCTGATTCTTCAGTTAGATAAGCCAATCAAAAGTTTACACCTTCACCGTTGCTCGCCCTACTGGGGGGCCTCTCTTACGTGCAAGATGCTTCCCGTTGATTAGGCAGGAGGGGCTCAATCTGCATGTGTTGTTTTAGCCCTTGCCTAGTTTTCTCTGTCTAGTTGTTCACTGTCGTTGATCAATAATCCTCCACCTCGTTTGGGTAGATATGCAAGTGTAGATGTGGGTTTCTGTGCCATTTCGCTATGCGGATTAGGTAAACGTTACCTGCAAAGTGAGTTGGGTTTGCCTTCGTATGCTTCTCTCGCAGGGAAGGCCCTGCTGACCATTCCCTAATTCAGTACCTACATTTGAACTCGCTGCATTGATTGGGCCTGGACTTTTTGTACTGCAAACTACTGTACATCCACACATCCAAACTGTGATATTTGAGAGAAAATTGTTCTATACCGTGGGGTAAATACGGGTAAGCTTTGTGTAAACATTGTAGGTGTGCAAAGAACCCGGGAACCTAATCAGCCCCCGGCGACCTGGTAATAAACCTGTTGTTCTAAGGGCTATTCTCAGAGAGCGGCAGCTTTCCGGCTATGACTTAGGGCCCATAGCGACTCAAATCGTTCTCTTCGGCTGAATTGAGCATCTGAAACAATCAAAAGACGTGTATTGTTAGGTCCCAACGTAGCTAGCATGAAGGCTCCGCTAGCAGACTTCGAGTTGTTAGAATCAAATCCGTGGCTAGCAAGCGCCTCTGGATCACTGAGAGTGAGGGCAGCTGCAACTTGCAACCTTGCTCCAACTTCATCGGCGAGGTTGCATGTATGACTCTTTAGGGAAAATTAAGGCACCCAATGACAAGACTTAACGATAGACAATGGAGAGTCAGGGAAGACAGCCGAAATGCACGAGTTGTCTTTGTTGGACCCCAAGAGATCCAATCACCAGTCGTTTGCAGGGTACCTTTTGTGTACTCGGCTGGCCTGCTGCGAATGCAGGCAAGCCGGGTCGCCATCGAGTACTGATGAGGGGTTGTTATTGATTTAAATTCCAGCATTGTCGCGTGGTGCAGTTTACCCCATCTCACTTTCCTTCCCTTCTCCACAACCACCTCTTTGCTAGTTCATTTCCTCCGACGTGCTGAGACGCCTGAGACTCTCGGGGAGAGTACTTGCCCGACCAGCCGACACACGCTTCTGAAGTCTTTTCTTAACTCGGATAGCTACTACTTACTGTAGGAGGAGATAGCGGGGAAAGGGTGGGTCTCTGTCTCGACGGTCCAAGCCGCCTGGCAATCGGACTCTTCTCCTACAGTAAGCCAGTGCGACCAGTGCCACGCATCGATTGCCAGCGGGGACCTCGTCACAGAGACCCACCCTTTCCCCGCGATGGCACTGGTCGCAGGCCCGAGCATTGCTCGGGTTCGTTATTCGCCCTCGTTTCCCTTCTCTTTTCCCAGTCAAGAAACCTCCTTCTGCGACTCGGACAAAATTGTGAGTTTGTAATCCGCCTGTCTCGACGTTAGCTAGGGTCCCAAATGCTCACAGTCGCTGCCAAAAGTTCCCGCCGTATCCTCTTCACGACCCTGGTTCCAATTCACTTGTCGGCCGACTCTATGTCCAAGCGGGACCTCTTGTATTAGAGAAGCACACAAGCGCACTGGAAGTTGATCATATCGAGCAGCTAGATGCCATGCATCTTGAGTGCTTCTCTGGCACAATACCTCTTGCTTGGACATTGAGATGGCGGGACAAGTGGAATGTAGCCGATGGGATCATGGTCATGGCGGCAGTATCGGAAGGAGGTCGGCGTCGGAAGATTCGCGCTTGTATATCATGGATAACGTACGTTACCGCTTCATTTTTTTTTTTTTTTTTACTTTTTTTGAGACACTGTTCACAACTGACATGATCAATGCGGCACTACAGCAGATTGTCGGACCTGGATAGTCCGTCGTTAAAAGGTCCCGCTGCAATCCGTAAACCTCGGATAGCGAAACAGAATCAAAACTGCTGCCCACGCTCAAAAATCAACCAGAACGAAAACAAGCACTCGACAACAACGAAGCCTACTGCCGACAGGAGTGCGGAACGTAGACATTCCGTCACTCTTGGCTCGAGATGGAGGTACCGAATGACGATTTCAGCTTCGAGGAGTGGCTCTCCTTCGATGACGGCAACTTGGAAGAAACCTACCGCTATTGGACCCCGCCGAACCTCGAGAACTCCCACCGCGAGGAGTCGCAATTCAATCATGCATTGCCGGACGCTGTTGACATCAAGAACCTCCCGCCGCATTATTATCTGAGCAGTCTTGGCATTGACCTCTTCGCTAAAGAACCTATCGACTACATAACTCACGTAGATCCGTCCGGACTTGACCCTGGGTTTGAGACAGATTCCACCACCCGCAGTGGTTCGGTTGATGCTTGGTTGACTTCAACAGAGTCCGTCTCGGCCGACTCGTTGACTTCACCCGAGACGTCGTCCTTCTCCCCGGATTTTCTGGATTCAACATCGCCGGCACATCTTAGCTCATTACAAAGTTCACCCACCAACATGGTCCAGATGTCGGCAAAAGATATAACCAACATCCCTCCTACCAGGAGAAGTGTTGTTCCCGAGAGCCTCACAATAACCCCAGGGGCTCAGTCATCGCCATCGGAGACGAGCACCACCCACCAACCCCACCAGAAACGAAGCAGCCGGACCCGTCTTTCCAAGTACGTTCTACAACACCCCAGAATTCTTCCCGTTAAAAGACGGTTCTAACATTGATACTGCTCCACAGACGGGAGCGCCGCAGACTCGAGAAGCCGGAGAAATGCACCATTTGCAACAAGGGGCATCAGTACAAGGCCGACCTCAAGAAACACATCGTCGCCAAACATCGAGATATGGCTCCATTATTCGAACTCTCGACAGAAAGGAACTTCTGCAAGTGGTGCCCCAAGTCCTTTGCGAGGAAGGACCATCTCCTCCGACATCTGACGAGGAAGCACTCGCGAGATCCCAATGAAGGACGGTCACGGAAACAGAATACGGCTTGACAACACGACCGTGGGCATTTGGTTGGGGCTGTTTTTTGGGGGGGAATATTTCGGTTTTACAAGCGTGTGTTGCCATTCTGGGCTTTATTTTTTGTTCTATTTTCCTCGTTTATGACGATTATCTTTCGCTTGGACGGTTTCCATCCGGTGGTATACAAGCGTGAAGTCTCTAGGGGTGCATGAGACCTCTCTCACGCCGCTCGGGGCTGGGAATTTTTAGCTGCCTATTATCAACTGGTCATCTACCTTATGAACGTGGCAATGAGTTTCATGATGTTAATTCGAAGTCATTTCCTCAACTCCCTCAAATGACCCACCTGTGAACGCCCCACAGGCTGCCGACTCTGCTGTTCGTCGTCCAACTTTACCAGCAGCGGCGGTGCGTTTCAACCACTCAGTGACCCGTATTGCAAGATTGGGGCTTGTGTTGCCCTGGCCGTGTCCATGGCGCAGCCATTCGCCCGTTCCGCCACATGGATGGGCTGCCTAGAACGAGTCAAGGTTCCCTCGAGGCAGTACAGATAAGGCAGCAAGATACGGAACATACAGCCATTCCAGTCTTGATTTCGTGTAACGGACAGTAGGGCAAGACACAGAACGCCTCCCCGGGCATTAACGCAGCTGCGCGCTTGTTAACCAGAGAATCGCTGGTGGATTGCGACAGGATTCCGGTGACACAAGATATAGGTTGCCATGAGCTTGATTCCTTCTCGCGTGGCACTTGAGGCAATGTTTCATCGACTGCGTGGCTTTGGCTTATGTTAGCTAAGACCTCAAGGCTGAATTGACAGCTCTTGGTATCCCACGGACCCACCTGCAACGGATCGCTCCGGGTACACCGCGGACCCCACGATGAAATCGGAGATCCGACCCACCATCTCGGATCCAAAATCCGAAGGACTGGGTGTGGGCATGCGCCCTGGTCCCGTCCCTGTTCTGTTCATTGTACCTTGATAAGGTAAGCACATTCATCCCCGGTAAATTGCTGAGATAAAGCAAATTCACCCGAGCTTGATTGTTTGCGGCAGGCACATTACATAGAAAACACCCGAGAACGAAAAAACATCGGTATCTTACAAAATAAATGGATTGAATAGATAAATTAGGCATTATAATATGTAGCTACTATGCATTGTACGCCGTAGTACAGTCCAGAGCTTCGCGAGCTTCCCAGTTCGCCCGGCCCCGAGAGGGTTAGGGTGTAGACGATGCCGGAACTTTACCTACAGTAACTATACCTTAGCGTCTCGGCAATTCAGCCCTATGGTGCGCCAAGCCAAAGTGCCGAAGCGACGTCAGTGCGCACTGAAACCCACCCGCGATCTGCCCCGCGTTTTCAATCGACGACGCGTCTCTAACGGGACTCGATCTACTCAACAGCTAAGGCCAAGTCAATCTGCACCTCGTTCGCCTGCAGCAATAGGCCAATTTCCCTCAAAATTACAATGACGAGGTGACATTCGGTTTTCAACACCCCCTCCCCTTAAAAAAAACCAAAGAAAAATAGCTTCAAAGTTCACAATGGCCCTACCCCTCCCGCCGGGGCTCAACCACGCCGAGGTCGCCTTCCTCGCCGAGATGGAAATGGTAACGATCGTCCCGCGCCAACGCCTCGAGAGCATCGACCTGTTATGCGTAAGCCACATCACCAGTCTTCCCTTCCCAACCTTCGTCGTCGTCGTCGTCGTCGCTGGATGACCTAATCACATCCTTCTCCCTCCGCAGGGCCAAACCCCGCCTCTCCGCCCCCCGCACCGCGCCGACCTGCCCCTCTGGCTCGCCCTCCTCCTCAAGAAGCAGCGCCGTGCCAACGTCGTGCCCCCGCCCTGGCTGCATCCCTCCTCCCTCGCCGAGATCATCCACCGCGAGACCAAGGAAGACCCCTCCGCCTTCTCCGAACCCCCGCCCCCACCCACCGCCGCCGACCCCGCCCGCCCCGGCCACGCCCGTCGCCTCCCTTCGTTCCCCGCCCAACAACAACATCATCAACAACAAGAACGAGATGCGGTGCTGTCCCCGCCGTTTGTCCCCTCGTGCACCGCCGACGCCCCTGCGGGCTACTTGCCCTACCACTGGCTGGAGGTTGCGGAGCAGTTGCTGGCGCACGCGGGGGACGACGTGGCGGGGTTGGGCGCATCGGCTGGGGAGGTGAGGTCGCTGCTGAGGGATCTAGTCGAGGTGCGGGCCGCGAAGATGAGGAGCAGCGCGGCGGCGCTGGAGGGGTTCGGCGGCGGGCTGATGAGCCTGCGCGGGGTGGGCGCAATCGAGCTCGCCGAGAGCAGGGGATTCGTGCTTGGCGTGGTGGATGGGGTGCGGAAGATCGGGGCTGGGGCCGAGGCGGCGAGGCGGGAGCGGGAGGAGGAAATGGGCGGTGGGGAAGGTTTTGATGGGAGTGATGAGGAGATGGGAATCTGAAACTACATATTTTAGGTTGGAGGAGGTTTTGAATGTTGGGTTTGGTAAAAGTTACGTTTGCAATGTCGGCTCCTAAGCCGTAGATTCTATCCTCGCTAAGGCTACCTATACCTGAAAGAAGCACTTATCTCTCCATTGTCACGCTCAGCATGCCTTATCTGACTTGTTAAAAGCAACTTACCTTGGACTTTCAATTTGTTCACCACGTTCCTCTCCTAGGTCTTTGGTTGATACCCCCACCAACCTGAGCTACGGCCTTCATAACCGTAGCATCATACGCCCATCTCCGGTTCACCCCGCCAGTATCTCCACGACTCACCGTCTCCTCACCCTCAATGGAATCACGTCTAAGCACCTTTGTGCTCGTGGAAGAACCTGGCACGGATGGCCAGGGCATATTCTCAACCTTAACTGGAATGTTGCTCTGACCATTGAAAACTTCACCCTCAGCACCAAAGTTGTCGAGGCCAGCGCCCTCGGTGTCCGAATTTGGCTCCGGCTCCGACTGGGTGACACGAGGAGGAGATGATGATGATGACGACGAAGAGCAGGCGCCAAGCCAAACGTCGATCTCATGGTAGGGTGACGCAAGCATGCTGGGCTCGTTGCTGCCCACGATAAATAGCTTCCTGAGTTGGGCGTCAGTCATCTCGTTGGGGTCCAGGAGCGTGCTTCTCCAGGAAGAGGCTCCGGACGAGAGAGAGGGATGCTCCACTTGCTCAACCCCTTCAATCTTGACTCCCGGACCTGCCTGGTCGGCATCCACTATAGCTTTTTCCGTCTGGGCAGACGAGTCAATCAGTGGCTTGTTGGTCTTATGGGGAACGGAGGCATTGTTAGCTGGAGGCTGGATGGCAATCTCTGATTGTGGTTCGTTTGTTCTGCCCCCTTCACCGGATTTCCAGGGGTTTGCAGGGCTAACTGTTTGATGACGGTGGCGTCAGGTGGTACCAGCTCCGCATGCTCAATCAACCAAACTTGACCTGCATCAGCCACTTCCGTACCAGGATCAGAAATGCTGGCGATCGAGCTGGGACGAGCGATATCCATGGGTGAGCCTGCGTTCAAACCGTCAGCTGAGATGACGTCGTCAGACGTTTCCACGTCTGCATCGGCGGCGTAACCCTCCTCTGTCATCTCTACCCTCGGAAGAGGCAGGGTCTCGACCGTGCTTACATCCGATTCCGGAGCAGACTCTCTGTAGAGTGTGAAGAGGCCCGGGATGACAGTGTGATTGGACTGCGAGGTGGAGTATTTCTGCTGGGAATGGGCCAGCGGACTATCTGGTTTGTCTACGTTTGGGGGCGCAAGGGAATTTGCTTGCTGGGACGTTCGTATCATTGAGTTCTGCACTGAATGCTGCTGCTCGGCAGGGGGTTGGATGTTGATATTTGTGATAGGCGATTCCAGTTGCACGATGTCTACGTCCTCGGGACTGCTGTTCTCATCGTCACCGAAATAGTGAGTTGTTTGTGGTGAGACGGCTGGCGTGCCGTCGTGACTGGAGATTGTCCTGAGGTCAAGGTTGATGTCGATCTCGATGTTGGAAGTAGCAGAAGAAGTAGATATCTGAGCAGTAGAGAGAGACGGTGAGGTGACTTTTCCAAAGGTGTCGGCACCGTTGTTGGCGCAGCAGACGCTGTCATGGACGGAAGAGCTCATCGATGAGGTTCGACACTCCTGGTACTCGTAAGTCAGGCAGCTCTCACCCCTGTTCTCAGGAGCCCTGAAAGGTTCGGACGACTGTGTCGGGTAGAGCATCCCTCTATAAACATCCTGGATATGCTCGCTGCTGCGGTCATGGTCGCTCCAATCGTCATTGTTATAGTCCTGACCGTACTCGCGACTGGAAGAGCAGATGCTGTTGCTGCCAGCAGGATATGCAAGAGGAGTAAGGTGCTCCGTTTTGTCGTCCTCCTCAACCGGCTTGGGCTTTAGATGTGGAGATGGAGTTTCACCTCTAAATGAAGTGCTGCTGCTGCGCTTGATTCTCTTGGGAGATGGCGGTAGATCGGTAGCATTTGCCCGGGCCTCACTGGTGTTACTAAGCTTTCTTTTTCGGGCCGAGGTATCATCACCACTAACTCGCTGCA
Organism: Madurella mycetomatis; assembly: GCA_022530565.1. Taxonomy (NCBI): domain Eukaryota; kingdom Fungi; phylum Ascomycota; class Sordariomycetes; order Sordariales; genus Madurella; species Madurella mycetomatis. The sequence goes on along the minus strand of JAJTVB010000003.1, from coordinate 2,295,979 downwards.
ATCCAGCATGCCAGCCAGAAGAGCAAGATTCAGGGATGGGAAAACTTGGCCGCGTTACTACGGTCTTGGGACTGATCCCGCCGACAATATCTTCAAAGTTGGGCACGCAAGTTCCACCGCACCCCTGTCTACAGGCTGTACAAAGACGCATCTCAGCCATGTCACCCTTGGGCAGGTCTGGGGGAGGAAGTGACTGCCTTGTAGCAGTAATAACCCTAGGCTGACGCTCAAACGAAAAAATTTCGTCAAACTTTGGCCTGTCGTAATCGTGGTGCCATGTTCCCAAAGCAGCACAGGACTCTCGACTGCTACAGGGGACCAGCATCAATCCATCCTCGCCGTCACTCAAGTCGGAGTAGTCTGGGAGGTTCGGTGTGCTCGGCCTAGACTGAGGGCTTGGCGCGTCCTCCCTTTCGAAAAATATTGGCTCCGATATTGACGCAGACGTGGAGTGGGATGTTAGGCTTAGTGGTTTAAAGGCAAGGATCTTGCTGGGAGCTAAGAATACCTCGTGGGAATCGACACTAAAGTTCTCGGCCGGAACCTCAGCCGAAGTCTCGACCGCAGCTAGGACTTCGACGGGCGAAAGGGCCCTGGTGGCGGGTTGACTCTGGGCGACGGTTTGTAGGTTGGATTTTTGTAGGCACCGTGAGCTGCGTGAACCCCTGGTCTTTGCGTCCATGTCCAGTGCCACCAGAGGCGACGCACCGGGCAGGGCCGCCCGAGACCGAGTCTGTCGAGGCTGGATATCAAGGTCGACATGTATACGGCCGTGGTATGTCTCCGACACGCGACGACGCTTATTTGGAGCCGCAGCCGGCGCCACGGTATGTCTCTTTGGGGCCATTCTTTGCCGTTAATAGCAGAACAGGCAGGGAGAACGACTGCTAGACAGATCGATGATTAAGACAGCCTGTAAAGACGTATTAGTAATTTGTGGATGCCTCTCACCGGGAGAGAGCGAGACACGAAAGGACTAAAGAGACAGTTGGTGTCGTTGGTCGAGTGTATTTGATACGGGTGATGCGCACCGGTCGGATTTATGCATTTTCTCGGCTAGTTGATACTTCTTTGTTGGCTTACAGGGTACACTTCTCCTGGGTTACAATTAGCCCGAGTGGCCTCACAAAACAAAGTTGTCTATTATTAGATCAGGATAACAAAGTGCCTACCGCCGCGATCACTGGCATTTTTGACAGCTCATGCCCTGTTTAATTATTTAGTCAGCACCACTAGTAGTGAATGTGTGTGTTCGACCTTTTCCAATTCTACGGCGAGACACCGTGGCTTATGTCTAGATTCAGGGTTCCATGTAATCGGGACAGCAGCAACTTCAGTCATGCAATGGTTCAACCAGCGAGTCAGTATGGGAGTCGCCAGTAATACCGAATAAAAGAAGGTAGTTTTCAAGTCAGTAGCCGGAATTATACCGCATGGTTGGTCGGCATCTAGGATTTTGTACAGTCTTGAAACGCAAGAAGCTTATATGGCGGTCACTTCCGAACGCGAGACCGGAGAGGCTGTCGACTTGGGACCGCTTTAGGAAACAAAGAACGGGAAGTTCTCTACGTGTAACAACCGCTATTGTCTGTCTTGATCAGCCGAGTACAGTAAGGTTAGGTCTAAGATTGCCTGGCACAATGTTTTCCTAAAGCTTTGAACGGGTTCTAATAATAGACAATGTCAAAGTGATGTTGGCGGGTTTCCTCTCAACACAAAGGAACCGCAACTCCCGTGCAATGCTTTGTTGGAAGCCATTATCCAAAAGTTCTTCGTCTCAGTTCCCGCCTTTGATTCGGAGGTTCTGGGGAGGAAGTCAAGTTGACAACCATACTAGCATCAGCGACCGCACAACCTGCGTGCCTGTTTCAATGACTTCTGGGACTTCCTGTTTACACTGCTTGTGACCGGAAAACTGCACCCGGAATCCGTCAGGTTCGCTAGCCACCCAGAATGGAACCCCCAATCGAACCGGGCTCCGGACTGGCAGCCGCCTTGGAAGCTGCACTCAGCACGCCGAAGCGTGACGACGCCGCAACCCTCTTCGCCGGCCTCGAGGCCGGCCTCGAGCGCGATCTCTCCACTATCTCCTCCTTCCCCTCAAATTCCGCGATCACCATCATCGACCAGCCCTGCACCCGCTGCTATCCAACCCCTATCTCGCCCGACGAGCTCCTCACCGCCTTTTCATCCCCCGAGCACTACGCCCTCATCCTCCTCGTCCCCCTTATCATCACCCTCCTATTCTCCCCCAAATACCGCGCCATCCTCCGCTACTGGCTCGTCACCGTCCCCTGGACCCCTTCGCCATCTCCTTCTCCCCGCCGCTCCCCATCCCCCACGCGTTCCGCCCCCCGCCGTTGGCCAAAGAGGTTTCCGCCTGGGACGCCACGCTGTCCGCGCTGCAAGAGGATCAGGAGGCGGCGCGCCGGACGTTTGTGTACCTCCGCCGGATGTATCTGGTCATGCTTACGCTGGGCTGGTTTGTGCCGCGGTCCCTGGTTTCGACGGTATTTGCGACATGTTGGCTGGGGCTCAGGGTGTATTGGTTCAGCTTGGTTTGCTGTACGGCCTTGAGGGTGGCGGTTTGGCTTGCGAAGGTTGCCTTCCTAGGGAGTGTCGTAGTTGTACGTGAGGTCGGGACCCAGTTGATCAAGCAGTGGGGGGGCTTCTTGGTGAGGTGTCGGAAGCTTATCTTTTGGACCACGGCAACTTGGATAGTTGCTAGTTTGGTGAGAGCGACCGCTCTGGATGGGATTGTCGGAGATGCGTTAGAGTGGATGTTGTTGCAAACTGCCGGGGTGGCTTACGCAACTGGGGATGTCTTGAGGGACATGGCCAAGTGGCTTGCGCAGAATTACTAAGTTGTGAGAATATGTGGAGCTTGCAGTTTAGAACAGATAGTGATGCTCAGCCGGTTCGAGTTATTCGTAGGATATTTACGGACCTGGAGCATCTCTAGGTAGTTTCCACCCTATCCTCTGCTTATTTGGTCGGGTATCCCACGGATAATGATTGACCAGGTAACGTATTAGGTTCTTCCACAAGTTATCCGAGCCGTTCACAGGATGTTATCGATCCGACACAAAATTGTCTCTTAATTATAAATCGATGGAAAGTATCCCAAACGCCAATCGAATCTAAGTCTTACCAGCCGCAGTGATTCCGTTCGCCCCCGTCTCAATGACCTTATATCCGTCCGCGTTCCCCTCTCCCACCGCGGCTCTTTCATACGCCTCGTCACTCCTATCGCACAAGACATGCAGATCCCCGTCACTGATGATCTCCCGGTCACCAGAAAACTTGTACACCAACCCATCCTTAAGTAACAGGGCCCTGAGCGTCTCCTTATCTAGATCCTCACGCATGTCAATCTTCTGTCCCATAGTCCTGAACCCGCCCTTCTTGATCACAAGTTTTTCCAGCCTGCGCTTAGCATCAGCGCTCATCAGCAGCTCCTCCTCGACCGTGCCCTTGGTCGCGAGGCGGTACACAACCACTGGTCTCGTCTGGCCGATGCGGTGGGCCCGGTCCTGTGCCTGCAGGTCCTGCTGCGGGTTCCAATCGCTGTCAAAGAGGATGACCGTGTCGGCGCTCGCCAAGTTGATGCCCTGCCCACCGGCGCGAGTCGAGAGCAGGAAGATCTTCAGTTGGGGGTTGGTGTTGAACTCCTGAATTTGGGCGCGCCGGTCGTCTTGGGCGACACCACCGTCGATGCGGCAGACGCGCCATTTGCGGAGCTCGGTGCAGTAGTCCTCAAGGATGTCGAGTTGGGTTTTGAACTGGGAGAAGATGAGGACTTTATGGCCGCGCTTGAAAAGTGCTGGGAGGAGGCGGTCAAGAAGGAGCATCTTGCCCGAGGCTGTTACGATGCTCTCGTCGATGGGGAGGCCGGTATCAGCCGCCCAGGGGTTGTAGAAATTGTGCGGAGTGTTGCAGACTAATCTGAGTTGGAGGAGGGGGTTTCCGAGTTTCTTGTTTGCAATCTCCCGTTCTGGGTGTTGTTAGTAATGCGCGAATGAACGGGCCGGACAAGAGGGCAAACATACTTGCGAGGTCGAGGGTTTGCGCACGTTCAAATTCCTCCACATCAAGAACACTCTCGACATCTTCCCTCTCGTCTTGAGCCACCTCCCTAGCGAGTTTTGCCTCAAACTCGTCGTCGTCCAGCATATCGTCATCGGAGTCTGACTCCTTGTACTTCTGCTTTCCCCGCTGCGAGCGGCCACGAGTGCTGGCAGGGGTCGATTGTCGGCTCGACTTGGCGCTCTTCGGGGCCGGTGACTCAGACGACTGCGGGCTCTTCCTCTTCGCATCTTTCCTTGCTGGCTTTGGAGGTGCCGCTTCTGCTTCAGCTGCCTCCGCCCGCTTGGCGGCAGCGACAGCTTTTGGAGGCCGCCCTTGGGGACGAGGCTTACCCATCATTAATGTAAAGGCGTTTTTGACAGGCTGAACTGGACCCTGAGCCATCGCTGCCGCTGACGTCGATACGGAATCTGTGTCGAGTTCCTTCTTGACACTGTTTGATCTCGACGAGCGAGTACTGCGGCTGGGCGAAGATGCTGCGTCCTTGGTCGTTGCCGTGAGACGCTCGACGACTTTGCTTTCGAGATACGCTCGCGTATCGACATTCTTGTCGTTGATGACGTTGTACAAGTCCGTCTGCTCCTTCGTCATCGGCGCGTATAGTACGTACTCGCGCTTCTTAGGAAGATATTTCGCCACATCTGCCTTCACCCTACGCAGCAACAGCGGCTGCAGCACCACGTGCATCTTCTTCACAAGCTCCTGCTTCGTTTTGTCAGCAATGAACTCTTCGGTGCCCTCTTCGTCCTCGAGATCGCTAAAATCAAACCAGCTCTCGAAGGCCTCCCAGTCGCGGAAGATCTTGGGTAGCAGGAAGTTCAACAGCGACCACAGCTCCTTGAGATTATTCTGCAATGGGGTGCCGGTAATGAGAAGACGAGTGGCCGAGGTGAAAGACTTGAGCTCGCGGAACAGTTTCGAGTCGAAATTCTTCATGCGGTGTCCCTCGTCGATGATGATGAACTCCCAGTTGATCTTGGACAGGGCGGCACGATCCTTGAGAACCATCTCATAGCTGGTGCAGACCACGGGGAACCTCTCTGTGGGCCTCCCGCCGTGGAGATGACGCATGATCTTGGTCTTGAAGATCTCGTTGCGCTGCTGAGGAGTGCCGTGGTACATCACAACCGGGATAGAGGGGACCCACTGATGGAACTCGTCGATCCAGTTTGATAATGTACTCAAGGGGGCGACAATGAGGTGCGGTCCGAGGTAGTTTTCCTGCTCCCGGAGGAGTGCGATCAGGGATATTGTTTGGACGGTTTTGCCTGGCTCGAACATTTAGCACTCAGGATAGTTGGATGTTCGGGCGCACTGGCATACCCAAACCCATCTCGTCTGCTAGGATACCGCTCATGCCCTGGATGCAAATCTCGTACATCCAGGTCAAGCCTTCAAGCTGGTAGTCTCTCATGGTTCCCCCAACAACGCATTTAGGCTGTTTCGCCATGGTCAAGTCATGCTCGCCGAGCGTCTTGCCATCGAGACCAGTCCCCACACGCCCTAGTACCTTGGTCTTGTTGGTCAGGATGCTGCTGAAGGCAGCGCTCTGAGCAAGAAGCTGGTCCAGGTCCCTGGCCTTGGCCTCGCGCTCCCCCTTGCTGAGCACCCGCTTCTTCCATTTCTTCTTGCGCTTCTCCTCGTTCTTGTTGTTGTCGGCCCGTGCCTTTTCTTCCTCCTCGGCCAAGATTTGCTCCTCTCGTAACTTGGTGTAGCTCATGTTAGGCTTGTCTGTTCCGGTCGTCACTGGAGAGACTGGAGAGACCGGAGAGACCGTAGGAGGAGACGACGGAGCGCTCGTGGGAAGTCTCGACGGGGAGCTAGCGGTATCGTCCTCGGATGAAGAAGAGTAAGGCATTGCTAGGAAATAGCGGCAGCGAGAACTTGGTCAAGAGCGACAATAGCAGAGTGAAACGGGTCTTGGGGCGCGAAACCCCAGGCGTGTTGCCACCCGCAAAATGTTAAAAAACTTTTCCAATATCAAACAAGCAAAAGAGGTCATTAACATTGAAGGCTGCATTGACGAAGCCTCAGCACGGTATGGATTAATTGAGAATATCACAAGCATATAGCAGGCGATTCTCGAAAAGAGGCGGCCGAAAGGGAGTGGGTGGATCTGTCAATTAAAAAGGGCGCGATCGAACGCGACTGTCGATCGCCACTAGCGTGGTGCAGCGCGTCAATGGCCCGCGCGTTGTCACCTGGTGCGCAAACGGACAGGGTATGATTGACAATTGACAGATCCCATACGGAGTACATAGTGCAGGGGGCAGCAGGCACCGTTTTGGTCTGAAGCCAATTTGCCCCGCTCAGTCCCTCAAACATCTTTTGTGTCTGCCTCATCTCCAAGGCGAGAAAAAAAGTGCCCCGCGTTTGACTCGAGCAGATGCCCCGCATTTCTTTTGTTCGACTCAAAATTGTTTCGTCCGCTGTGCCCCTCTATCGCTCGACTTTAGCCAGTCTGCTTGACCAGTTTACAAAGGATTGATCTCACATGCCTACACATCTGTAAACCTCACTCTTATCTTTCGATATTCCCTGATCAATCCGCCAAACTGTTCTCCCTCCGAGCTGCAGCGCGCCCAGCAGCCGCTCTTCGAAGCGTGTCCCCGCTCCGCCAGATCCCGTCCCGGCCGCTCAACTCCATCTCGCTTTCAAATCCGCACATCATGGCCGCCCTCGACGCTCAGAAGTACACCTCCGCCGAGGAGTCGGAGATTCAGGCGTGGATTGCCAAGGCCGAGTCCCTCAGATCTGGCGCCTCCGATTCCCTGCTCGACTCTCTCAACGCCGACCTCGCGACACGGACCACCGCGCTCGGCACCAAGCCTAGCAAAGCCGACGTCGCCTTATACGAGACGCTCGCCCCGCTCGTCAAGGCCTGGACCCCCGAGCAGCGGACCGGCCAGCAGGGTCGCCCAAACATTGTCCGCCACATCGATTTCGTGCAGAACAGCCCCTTTTTTGGGCTCAATGTCGCCGATGCGGACAAGGTGCAGGTCAATCCCGAAGAGATTCTCTACGTCAAGCCGCCAGTCGACGCCAAGGCTGAGAAGGAGCGCCTAAAGAAGGAAAAGGCCGCCGCCGCCGCAGCAGCGGCGGCAGATGGGAACAAGGCTCTCGTAGACCGGACAAAGGAGGCAGCCGGCGCCGTCGCCGAAAAGGCGGCCGAGGTGAAAGATAAGGTGGTCGAGGCTGTCGCCGGCGAGGGCGCCGGCAAGCCAAAGAAGGAGAAGAAAGAGAAGAAGGAACGCGCGCCCAAGCAGCCCGCGGCGCCGCCCGCGCCGACCGTCCTCTCCCCCTGTCTCATCGACCTGCGCGTGGGCCACATCCTCAAGGCCATCAAGCACCCCGAGGCCGACTCGCTCTACGTCTCGACCATCGCTATGGGCGACCAGCCCGGCACCGACGACACGACCGAGTACGAGGGGCAGGTGGTGCGGACCGTGTGCTCAGGCCTGAACGGGCTGGTGCCGCTCGAGGAGATGCAGGGCCGCAAGGTGGTGGTGGTGTGCAACCTCAAGCCCGTCAAGATGCGCGGCATCAAGTCGTGCGCCATGGTGCTCGCCGCGTCGCCCCGCCCCAAGGATGGCGAGGCCGACGACCACAAGGGCCCCGTCGAGCTGGTCAACCCGCCTGCTGACGCCAAGGCCGGCGAGCGCGTCTACTTTGAGGGGTGGCAGGGCGAGCCCGAGAAGGTTCTGAACCCCAAGAAGAAGATCTGGGAGACGTTCCAGCCCGGATTTACGACCACGGATGGCCTCGAGGTGGCGTTTGACGCTGGTGTGGTCGAGGCGCTCGAGAGCAAATCCGGCTTGGGGAAGCTAGTAACCGCCAGTGGTGGCGTTTGCAAAGTCGCTAGCTTAAAGGGTGCTCAGGTGCGGTAAGAGGGGAAAACTCTCGTGTGTTCTTAGGAGGTGGCATGTATAGCGCTGCAGCATTTCCAACCAATGCGTCGGGGGGCATTGGAGGATCCACAAATAGAGCAATCATGTCAAGCCAACAAATGAGGTCGTACTCCGTCTCAGTTTGGCCTAGGTACAGTGGACTGAAGTGACCCTTTTCTTCCGCTTCCCCAACTCTGCATCCATACCATCCCCCCCCCCTCCCCCCCCCCCCCAACATTTCCCTAAGGCGCGCGAGTGATCTTCGGGTAGGGGACCTTGGGACACCCAGTCGTCACCGTGACAGTCTCGGTCGGGATCACGCAGGTAGTCGGGCAGCCGGGGCATCTCGTCGGAACGTACTTAGTCGGGGTGTGCGGGCAGCATTCGTCGCTAGCCGACATTTAGTAACTCTTGTTCCCCAGGATCCTGCCGAGAGCGGAGGTGAGGAGTGCGGCTTACTGGCATGGAACGGAAAGCGTCTCGATCTTGATGACCGCAGGGCAGTAGATGGGTTTGGTCGGGAGAGGACACTTGGTCGTGGGACACTTGGCTGCGCAAAGGGGGTTAGCAGACAGTCAGTCTGGCGGGAGGCGGGAAGGTGTGTAGTATTTAGTTACTCGGGACCGTCGTCTCTGTGTACGTGTAACACGTCGGCCTCGGGCCTATGCTTTCGTGGAGTCCGCGGCAGGATGACGGGAGAGGGCCGCCAGGCACGGGGACCGTCAGGACTGGGGCGGCAGTGTACTGGGCCTCTGGAGCAGGCGCTGCGGAGCTGCGTCAGGGCGTCAGGTCAGTTGCTCTATGAATGAAGTTCGAGTGGGATAAGCGATTTGGCCATGGTACCAGATCCCCACCAGGAAACCCCAGAGAAGAACGTTGCTTGAGAACTGCATGGTGGACGGTGTGTCTCTTGTAAGGCGACAGTGGATTGAGTCCTAAATTTGGGGGAAGCCTAACGGACGACGAAGAGACTGGCTTGTCGTGGGTGTTCAAGCGACCTTCCAGTCTAGAGGGAGAGCCTCCCTTTAAATATTGTTTGAGAGCCCGAGAATTTTTCTAGTCCTCTGGGCAACCTGGCCGGATGTGATCCCCTGGACCGTCATGCATCGCCATTAACCTTCTCGTTACCGATCACCGTATGTGGCGGTCCGAATTGCGACTCGCTTCTGGGCACTTGGCGGCATCAAACTTAGCGTAGGTGTGGTTGCAGTTCCCGACCGGGCCAAGAAGCCCGTGGAAAAGGAGGTGTGAACCAGTCCAGAAGCCGATGGCAGCAAGGAGAGCCAACTTCCGGCCTAAAGAGAAATCGACCATATCAAGCGAGGCTCTTCACCGCGCAACTGCCCTACCATCCTGTAGTCTAATTCCACCAAAGGGCAAACCAGACGTTGATCCTCATCGGTAAGGTTACCATCACCAGAGAGTAGAATGATACCTTATCCTTGCAGAAGAGCTAAAAATAAAGATAAAGATAGAGTGAAAAGCTGCACCAATCGACCGAGATCCTGGTTAGTAGCATGCAACAGAAAATCGGCGACTCATCCGCCGTGGAAAAAGACTCCCAAGTAAGTAGATTAAGTCTTAGCCGGGGCCCCTTCAGCACCCGGTCAATATATCCCTTATTTACCGGGCACGGATGAATAGATGACGCCAAGCTTACTACCGAGACCCCTTGCAGCAACGATATTAACGATCAGACAACATCACGCATATCGACAGAACTGGGTGTGAAGGTGGATTCACGATACACGACAAAATCGAAGCCTGGCTTCGCAGTTTGTCGCCTGAGTGAGAATGCCCGCTGTCCGCTTTCTGCTAGGAACGATCTATGGCATCTTTGACACTGCCCTTTAGTTTTGGTTTGAAGACGGGTCATTATCATCCCATCTTACCAAAAGTATGTTAGGGGCGCTGCCGGTGCCATGCCAGTAGCGCCAAGGGCCGAATCCCCAGCTGAAGACTGACAGCGTGGTAATGTGGCTAGAAATGCTCGAGTCGGGATCTCTACAAAATGAACCAGTTAGTTGACCGGAGTCACCCATGATGCTGGGACAATTACATGACAAGGTGTATCTCCCAGCTTTGGTTACATCTGGACTATGCAGGAACTTTTCGTACATAAACACCCCATCTGGGTGCGACCGGCTCTGATCACATTACAATACATGCCCGGCCCTCCACCCCTCTTTGGTAACGCCATGCCAACATCCTACCATGCAAAAAAGAACAACGATTGAAACGCCGCGATATGGAAGCCGCTTCCAAATGCACTGCTTGAGTAATGTACAGGGCAGTAGAGTACACGCCATGAAATCGTCTTCCCCTAGCAATCGGGGCTGCAAGTGCCGGGTGAGTGGAGTGAAGTGGTATCTTCAAGAGAAGAAATATTTGCTCTCTTTGAGCTTCCGCACGTCGAAGTCGCCCTTCTCCGGAATGTCGGGAAACGTTAGCGGAAGCCATATGGACGTTCTGTGCACCTGCGTCCGGCGCACTCTGTATTTGGATTGCGTCTCGTGGACAAAGTAGTTCGACTTTCGGAGCCTCTTGAGACGATGAGCAAATCCATTCCGGAGGGCTGTGGCCAAGTTGTCGCTCACGGTATTGCCTTTCTTGGGCTTGCCCGATGCCTCCAGATCCGGTGTCTCCTCGGCCGATGCCTCCTCGGCTGATGCCTCCTCAACCGATGCGTCCTCCGCTGATGGGTCCTCGGCTGATGTCTCATCAGCCGATGCTTCGTCGGAAACGCCGTCAAGTTCGTCGAATTCAAGGCCTTCGTCGGCTCCCGCCAGAGACATGTCGTCGGCGCCATCATCATCAGTCATCCGTACCAAATCCTCGGGCTCGACCTCGTTTTCTACCATATCTGGGGTCGCCAATTCCTCAAAGAGACTGGCTGGCGTCACCATCTCCTTTCCTTCCCTCACCTCCTCAGGGTCAATGGAGCGTAGCAATTCTTGGCGCCTCTTCTCCTGCAGCAACTCATCCTTGAGTGTCAATCGAGTTCGCTTGCGAAGCTCTGTGACCCTCCGTCCGACTTCCGAATCGCGGTCAATCTTGGCTAGATAGATGGAACCCCGGTACCTAGCCTCGAACTCAGCCTTGAGGCGGCCGATGACGTCCTCACTGTGGATCCGGATAAAGGAATCACGGATGACAGTGTTCATCGAATCCACGTCAGCCGCGTGCGTCCAGAACGAGTCGTGGACGGCAGCGAAGGTGAGACCAATCTCGTGGCACTCGAGCGCCGAGAGGATCATGTGGCTGGCATCGAGAGAGTGGATAAAGTTGGGTGGGAATGCCTGCAATTGCTTTCGCCGGTTGACAGGGTCGTCCCTGTCCGAAGATGCCAAAATGAGGACCTGCAAGCACGTGTTGACCGTGCGCGTACCGACTTTCCTGTATGGCTGGACCACCGGCATCCGGAGCGGTGTCGTCCAGACGAGCGTAGAACGGAACTGCCTAGCTACCTCGTCTTCCAACTTGCCCTTGATCTTTTTCTTGGCGAGCTCAGGGTGAGCAGAAGTCTCGACAAACTTCTCAAGCTGCTCGGGAGTCATGGCTCGGCAGACGCGGCCGCCGATCTCTCCAAGCCACGTCTGAATTTCGTGGGCACCACGGAACATGGTCGACAGGGCTACGAAGATCTTCGAAGCAATGTACGCCGCCAAGAGCGACGTGGTGATACCTGTCTCTTTGTGCAGGGTTGGATATAGCGCTTCCAGCTGTTTCGCGACCTGCTTCTTGGCACCGACAAACGTGACCCCGTAGACATTGGTCATGACAGTTTGCTTGACCACCTTTCTCGTGATTTTACCGACCACGGCCGTGGCAAACTCGTCGCCCGTCGCGGCATCCTTGGCGGCCTCTTCCTCGACCAGCTGGGCAACGGCAGAGTACACATCGGCAGGCCGCTCCCCAGGAATTAGGTTGACCTGTTGCGCACCCCAGGAGTCGCCGCCAAGAGCCGCGTAGTGCTGCAGTCCATTGCAGGTACCGTCCTGGTGCACCGGCAAGTGAGAGACGTAAGCGGTCGGATCGGGTGACTGGAGCGCCTCCTTCAGCTCACAGCACGTGGCTAGGCACTGCCACGGATCTTCAGCCTGGAGCCACCACCGTTTACCAGTAAGGGGGCTCTCAGCCGAGTCGAAAATGTTCTCGATGTTGTTCGTGGCAAACTCTTCGCGCTCCTGGAGGCTGGCCTTGTCGAAGCCATATACGTTGGCAAGATGGACCTTGAGCCAGCGCAGCCCGGATTCTCCTAGCGGTTTTCCTTTGGCAAAGAGTAATAAGCCACGCATGTGGTCGGCGCCCATGTGGTTCAGGTAGGTGGGAATCGGATAAGCGCGACCGCGGAAGTCGATGTTGTGAGGGAAATAAAATGTCTGGTCTCGGAACGCCCTGGCAACTTCGAGCTGGAAATTCATAAAGCAGCGGATAGAGTGCATTTTAGACTTCTCGTTCTCGGCAACCTTGAGGGCTTTGAGCCAGAGCCGCCTCTGCATTGGGTCCTCTGTCGAATCTGGCTCCGGGGGGACGGGGACTTGGGGATTCAGCGCGGGTATGTTGGCGAACGGTTCTCCCGTGTTCCATGTCTCGAGCATCACGTCAAACACCTTGCGGTTGATCCTCCAAGCCGTCTTGCCTAGCACGTCTAGGCCTTTGCACATCTGCTCCATATCCCCCCGTTCGATGGCTGCCTCGGCATAAATCCTCTGGTCCCTCTCGTGGTTCTTCAGGCGGACGAGGGGCGTTGGGTATTCGATGAAGCCGCCCTTGTCAAATTTGGACCACGGCTCAGGCTCGACAACCATGGGTAGGTGTCGTGCCAGGACTTCTCCTCTGGGCTCCTTTTTCATGAGGTCCACTAATGCGAGGTTGGGCAGAATCATGCCTATCTTCCTCCCCCTCTTGAGTTGCAGGGCATGCTGAAAGGCCGGCTGAGATTGCGATACCAATTCCTTGCTTACCGGGTGTTCCCTAATGACGGTGACTCTGGCGGTTTCGATCAAGGCCGAGAGCAGCAGGGCGCCGAGTTTTGCCCGGATCTGTAGAGGCCAGCGAGCCTCCCCTTCATCTTTCCGAGACGGGTCCGAGTCGGGGTCTGAAACTGTCGAGACGGTACCATCCGGCAACGTGACGGTGGGTGGGTTCCGCATTGGGTTCCCCCATTCTTTTACCAAATCTCGGGCATTCTGCAGCCGTGTTTTCGCTTTGCCCTTGGCCGCATCGATGTCATGCTGCTGCGATCGGATATCCTCCTCGGCGAACTTTGCTAGCTGCGTTACCAGGCTCGAAACTGGGACGCCCTTCTCGGCCCCGTGCATGGCGAGCATGCTGAGCATGCTGAGGATGGTGACGGCAGCAAGCCGGCTTGGTGGAGACTGGTACAGATATGGGCCGTACATGCAACGGTCCAGGTCCTCTGTCGACTTCCTCGGCGCCGCCTCCGAGGCGTCGATCCTTTCCCGCTCCTTGAACAATCGAGCCTCAAGGGCCTGATGCCAATCGTACAACTTGGAACTGAGTGTTGGCGATGACATCTGCGGCGTGACGCCCATCTCCATGAGCGCCTCGTTCTCTTCCCGCCAACGCGCAAGCGCGGCATCCACACAATCTTTCTCCAACCGAGCCTGGATCTCGCGGCGCTGCGCGGGAGGGAGAGAGGCAATGTCACATCCTTCTGGAAGCTCACGAAACAGCGAGAGGGCAGATTTGAGCGTCGCGAGTCCCATGCCCTTCTGGGGCGTGCCGAGGACTTCGGGAGTGGCGTGCTCGACGGTTGAAGCCGACCCAGACTCATCCCCAGGCCCACCAGAGCCTCCAGCGGCAGCTGCAGCGGCAGCACGGAGAGCATGGACGCGCATAGAAGCACCCTTTGGCATGCTGTAGGCAGGGCAGACCTGGGCGATAGTAGCCAAGTCCTGGTCGGTCAGCACCTTCCCTACATACAAGTCTCGCATAGCGGCCTTCATGGGCAGCAGACTCATGTAGCGCTCAATACGTCTTTTTAAGCGCGTGCCCTGGGATGTGAGGAGGCTCGCCTTGAGCATGTAGGCGATGATGTTGGTGTTGATCGGCACCCGGCTGTTCCGGAGTTGGAGCTCGAACCACTTGTGGACGTCTTCGGCCTTGTCCACCTCAGGCTCGGCGGCGATTTGGGCAACACGTGCCTGCAGCCATCGGGCATGTAGCTCCAACATCTCATGCGCAGCCAGGACATCCATGTTTGCGAAGCGCTTCAAGACCAGAGCAGCCCGGTCTAACCTGCCGACTTGCAGGCAAGCGTCGAATATTGACAACATCTCTTCCAGATCGCCGGGAATGCCGTGGACGTTGATGCGACTTCTTTTAGGGCCCGCCGGTTCCTCGCTGATTACCAAGGGCGATGCGGGATCGATTGGCTTCAACAGATGTAGTCCCGACCGGTTGGACTGGGACTGCGGCTTCAAGCCAGCGTGAAGACCGTCAAATGGGATGTCATCGGTGCTGAATCGGTGTTCGTCGACAGCCGTAGCCAGATTGCGCTCGAAACCGACAAGGGCACGAAAATCTTTCCTCTTCCATAGCCGGGAGTCCGGTGCCGTGGTGAGAACCCGCCTGGACTCGAGAAGCGGCTGCTGCGGGTTGGCGACTGAGCATCTTGACGAAACTCGTAAAGGACCGGCGGAGAGAAGACGGCGCATAGGGAAGGTCTGTCGTGCGGCGCCGGGACGGACGAGCATCCTGGGAGAGTGAGAAGCTCGCTCTACGGTTCGCGTCGTCTCGGGAAAAGAACGGACAAGCTCAACAGATGCGTTGCAGGATCTGCTGAGTAGCCGAGCAGGTGATCAAGTCATTAAACTAGATTATTAGGAGCAAAAAAAAAAACAAGATATAGAACGAAGGCTACTGTCAACTCAGCCAGCTCGACACGGATGAAGAGACGTCGTCCGAGTTTGGCCTGAGCGAGAGATAAAGAACAATCGCCAGGGAAAAGATTGGAATGGATGAGGACCTAGTAAAAAAAAAAAATTGGCCCGCCTCGCAGAAGTCTCGGTGGGGACTCTGGACCCCTGGGAGAGTCGCGTCACTCCACGAAAACCGAGTCCCCAGCACGCTCATTGGACAACCCACCCTCGTTACCCCACACGGCACGACAAGGTAGGTAAGAGCACAGACAGCTTCTGGTTTTTTGTTGAAGCTCAGAACAGAGCAAATCCGCTGATTACCAAGCCAGAGAGCAACGCCTTCGAAGTAAAGGTGTAGTCCCACATCACCGACAACCATGGGACCATCATATTCCCTACGGGTTGTCCGCTGCTTAGGCTTTAGTTCGCCGTGGGTACGGCTGTCCATTGGCAACATTGCTGGAACTCGCATCCCTCTGGGAGCCAGACGCTTTTCTCCGATTGCCGCTTCCAGGCACTCGACCTTCCGAGCCAGCCCACGTCTCTTACAAGGACCCGCCATCGAAGAACGGGTCGGGAAGGAAACGGAAAGCAGTACTCGGCCTAACGATGTGTCCTCGGACGCCAATGGGCCAGATGTGCCGTGGTATCTCCAAGTCGAACCTCCCCGACACCCGACTCTGTTGCACGAGCCACCGCCCCTTCCAGATGTTCCGGATGGATCGCCGAAGCTGATGCAGCCGCTCCTCGAGTTTGTGTCGGATGAATTGGGCATGGACGGTTTGACGTTGCTCGATCTCCGGGCGATGGACCCGCCCCCGGCCCTCGGCTCGGATCTGCTGATGATCTTTGGGACCGCGCGCAGCGAGCGGCACCTGCACGTGTCGGCGGATCGGTTGGTGCGCTGGCTGCGTGCGCGGGGTATCACCGCCTCGGCCGACGGTCTAATAGGACGGAACGAGCTGAAGCTCAAACTCAGACGGATGGCCCGCAAGGCCAAGCTGCTGGGGAACTCGGGGGTTGCGCGGGGTGGGGATGACGGCATCAGTACAGGGTGGATTTGCGTGAATCTCGGTTCCGTCGGGGGCTCACATCAAGAGATCTCGATGGTCGATGAGGAGGGAAGGCCGACGGGTTTTGGGGTGCCCGACACAGGTACAACCATCGTCGTTCAGCTGTTGACCGAATCTAGGAGAAATGAGTTGGATCTGGAAACACTGTGGAGGAACAAGTTACAGAAAAACCTGAGAAAACAGGGCCTGTTGAGTGGTAACAAGATGTCCAGCCCCGGCCTGGCAACTGGGGACGGGCCGACGGTGGCTGCGGACCAGCACTCTTCAACACATCAGCTGGACGGCTGATCAAGGACCCAGCTACTGGTTGTACGAATTCCGGGGAGACTGAAAGATGATGCGGGAGGCATAACGCATGCTTCTGCGGGCACGGCGAATAGACATTAGGCCCCTTCCCGGCATGCCATATTTCATGTTCATGGCCTACCTCCACTGGACACGATCGGTTGAGAATCCGCGACGTGTCCCCGCCGGCACGGGCCACGAATAGCCGACCATGCCGACCCATGACTTGGCTGGCGGAGAAGCCTGGTGCTGTGCAACTGAGTCGCTGATCTTACGCCAGAGTAATTATCATGGACCGTTACTCTTTTGACGACGGATTTGGTCTAAATGAACCATGGGTAAAGAGGTCGGGAGCCAAGATGGTGTTTATCGAACACGGGACGGCATGACTGGCGCTGATTGAGCTTGGAGAGACTGCCGGCATCGAAGGAAACTGTACAAGTAACTGTATATTACAAATGGCGCCTGTTAAGGTCGAGCCAGACTACCGGGTTCGGTTTGCAAAACGTTGCAAGGGCTTGCATACTGGGTGAACAGAGAGATAATGAGAGAATCCCTCGACGTGCTCAGAGGGTGGCACTGCATCTTCGAACGACACGAATTGGGTATTCTGGCGTGGTCAGTATGGTACTCTCGCAGCCCTCTACAACGGACCCGGGATAAGCCTCGACTAGCTCCGTCGGTTCACAGCCTGGACGACTCCTTTCATGACCTCCCTCAGCATCGGCGCCACCTGCTTCCGGCTATGTCCAATATTCCGCTGTCTCCAGCACGCCCTCCACCCCCCACCTTCGTCCCCGTCCATCTCTCCCCCCTCCCACGATTCTAACCCTAATGTCCCTTCATATTTCTTGACGAACTCCTTCGCGACCTCAACCCCCTGCTCGTTCAGCCCCCAAACAAGCAGCTCCCTGGTAAAAACCCCACCCGGTTTCGAAACCGTCATCACAGCCGCGATATCCAGCTTCTGCTCCTCCGCCCAAGAGCGCAGCGCCCTAAGAAACTCCCCTTTATCCCCGATCTCCCGAAGGAGGTAACCAAGCCCCTGCACCACCGTCGACACGCCCAGCGCGAGCGAGCCGTCGTTCCAGCGCTTGTAGTCCTTGCGCAGGATGTCCCGGTACGACAGCCCCAGGACATGATCCTTGAGCCGCGTCAGCTGGTCGTAGTACGCCGCCCGGTCATACGACCATTCTCCCGCCTGGCTAGCGCGCAGCATCTGGGGCCTGAGCTTCGACTCGGCCAGCTCGACCGCGCGCACGTCGCGCTCGGTGGTCTTGTCCTTGGAGGTCAGGTTGGTCGTGTCGACCAGAATGGGGGCAAGGGCGACGCGCGCCAGCTCGGCGTCGCACTCGGCAGAGGCCGCCCCGCCCTCGGCGCTCGACCGGTCCCACGCGTCTCTGCACTGGTCCAGGACCAAGCTCATGCAGCTGCCGCACTTGGCGAAGACACGGGGTTGGCCCGGCGGGAGCGCCTGGGGGACGACGCCCTCGTCGTCGTGGTGGTCGACGCAGCCTATTATAAGGCCCGGGTCGGAAAAGGACTCGGCCACCACGCCCGTCAGGACGTTGTGGTCCACCAGGAGCCAGCGTGTGTCGTGCGGCTTGAGGCCATCCCTGGGTAGGTCGGTCAGGGTGATGAGGTCGTCTGGTTTGAGGCCTGCTGGGGAGAGAGCGGCGTTGAGCTCTGGGTGCAAGGCGAGATCAGCCCGGGGGAGGTTGGAAAGGGGAATGTGAAGCGTATTGGGCGGGGTGTGGGTGCGGAAGTAGGCATAGAGAAGGGCTGAACAGAGGGAGTCGAGGTCTGGGTTCCGATTAGTGATGCGGCCGGTGTGGAGGGGTTCAATCCGCTAACTTGCCTGCGGACTCGTTGCCAACGACGAATGTGAGGGGATTGGGCCGTTGCGGCGGAGGGGCCAACAACGCCTTCTTCGCCGTTGCCAGGAAGACCTTCAAGGGTACACGAGCAGCCATGGCTAATGCTTGGTCCCGAGGTGCTTCAGTAGCAACAACAGCACTTGCCGTCCGAAAATCCACCCGGCCAACCAAGGAAGGTTCCCCGACTGGGCAATGCGCTCTTTTTAGAGTCTAACAATGTTGTGCTAACTGTGCCCTGCTTGCATATGTAATGACGGGTGCGGAGGGGATTCAAGCAAATGTCAATGCGATATGTACAAGTGCCTTTGAGTCGATTGGGGTGTTGCGGGATGCTGGGCGCTTGCAAAGCAGCGTCACTCCAAGCTCCGCAACAGGTAATTGTTTCGTGTATGACATCTGCAAGACATTTCAGGGTCGCCCGCAAGTAACGATTCTTGGCGCTGCGGCGGGCCGTTGCCGATTCCTTGGCAGCCCGACAACTGCCGAACGAGGGGGGTGGCAACTTATCGGATCCGGCCTCGGCTTCTCCAGCGGTTGAGGGGCATCAAGCATCCGAGGTCTCGTGTTTCGTGTTACGCCATCTCAATCCCGTGGCAAGTTGTACAACGGTTAACTCGTCACGCCGTCAAAAGGTGACACAAACATTGACTCGCGCAACGCAAGCTACGCGCCTACCTACATCACGCTAATTGGATGCAAAAGCCAGCCCCCTCCGCCTCCCCTTCCTCGAAGCCAACACCGGGGTTCCCCGCACCGTCACCTGCTATAGGGGCTGCTTTGGCGTCTTCAAACCCCTCTCTGGGCACGCCGTCTCCGCTACGCCTCTCGAAGCCACAGTCACCCTTACCGGCCACGACGTGGTCCACAGCCGTCCACAGCCCGTCCACAACCTACTCCTCTCTCAACGGCACCAACGTCATCCTCATCACCAGCCCCTAATACGATGCCTTTGACGGTGACGAGCGGATCCTCACGCTAGCGTCGAGTACTTGCGCAAGGGCCTGATCCACGACCGTGTCCGGGTTGTGGGATGTTGTGCAAGTCTGGTTAGAGTTTCGGATCCTAGGCCGTCGGATGCTAGGCCGTCTCGCGCGCTTAGGACGTCGTGGCGGAAAGCGACCCACGGCTAGGAGGTGAGTGTGACCACAACGAAGGTGATGGAGAGGGGTGGTATTTAGCAAACCCGCTGGCGGAGAACTGTTGGTCTCCACCGACGGGTGCATGAGCCATGGCCTCGTCATCCTCGGGCGGGTCAGCACAGTGCAGGCCCGCCAAGAATTTACAGAGGACGTCATGGCCTAGATTATTGGACCGAGACACGAGACGGCCCTACTCACGGGCGTGTTCCACAACGGAATTGCAGAATGGGCGCCATCACGATGGGGTTTTGATGGCTCAGGTGTTTCTCATGCTTGGCTGGACCGTTAATACGGTGTCTTGAATCGTAGGATATGGCGAGGTGGGGGGCTGTTGAACCCCTAAGGGCCTCGAATCGACTCCACGCCAAGTAGTCGATCACGGTGGCGATCACCCGCGCTCTGCCACACTATTGACTGTGCAAAAGAAAGATCGACAACTGTGTTTCACGCTCTCTATACCCCGAAGGGGAAATCCTGCATGCCGAGGCGTGCATCAAGCTCAACGCTAAGCAACCGCTATTCCCAACCTTGAGGATCCTACTCTCCAAAACGCCGAGGGACTGCCCGTAGCCTCCCGTCCCATGTGATTGCAACCAACTAGCCCGCCCGAAAATGCACGCTAAACTAAGGGTATAGCCTCACCTTGTATGCCATAACAGAGGAAAATGAAATGATGCATGCAACAACCGACCAATCAAACCATCTCCCGCCCGATCTCGCTGTGCTCTCGCTCGCGGATGGTCTCCTCGTCATCTGAATAATCCCAGTGACCATTCGCATCCCACCACTCCCTAGCTCCCTTGCGCCTGCCCACGCTACCCTCCCTCGTCGCGCGCTCCACCACAATCTCCTCCTCCCTCCTCTCCCTGGCCAGCCGCCCATCCACCAGCATCTCCTCCCTAGTCCTGCCCGCGATGCCCCGCCCCCCGCCCCCGCGCCGCACTACGCTCCCTAGCGACGCCAGGAACCCCCTGCCCTCGGCCGCGTGCCGCCACGGCTTCTCCCGGAGCATGAAGAGCGCGCAGTCCACGGCGCCTTGCACGCACAGCGAGATGATGCCCACCAGCAGCAGCCAGCGGGGGCCCTCGCCCGCCCCGGCCGACGAGTCGTGGCCCATGACGTGCGCCACGAACGGGAACAGCCACACCACCATGTAAGCCAGCGGGTAGACGAAGAGCGAGCGAAGCTGCCGGCGCACCCGGTCGCGCTGCTCCGAGACGACGCCCTGGGTAGGGGATGAGTAGTCGTCCACAGCCGGGGTGAGGAAGATGGGTGAGGATAGGTGTGCGCGGTGCGGCTCGGCTGCTACTGCTGTTGCTGTTGTCTTTGTTGTTGTTGTGGCTGTTGTTGTTGTTGTTGTTGTTGTTGTTGTTGTTGTTGTTGTTGTTGTTGTTGTTGTTGTTGTTGTTGTTGTTGTTGTTTTTGCTGATGATGACGACGACGACGCCGTGCCGGTGCGGATCTTGTGGAGGCGCGAGAGGAGAGGTGTGAGGGAGCGGTTGCGTCTCTTGTTTCCGGAGCTGTCGTCGGGGCTTGCAGGGTAGCTAGGACGCCTGGTGGAGGAAGCTGGATGTGAGCGATGAATAGAATCTCGGCTGGCTCGGGCGGGCGGACCATCGGTCACAGGGGCTGCGCGATGCTGGTGATTGTGTACCCGTGGCGGTGAGGGGATGACGGGAACAGGAGTAGAGAGAGGGTCTTCCGTCTCTTCTGCTTCAGAGTTGCTCCGCCCAAGTGACTGGGCTTGCTTGAAACCCGTCCAGTTCCATTGGATTTCCGCCTGCGTACTGGTATTCCCCGTTTGGATGGTGCTGGTCGATGATAGGGGTCTTTGCCCGTCGTTTGCAGCAGATACCGTGTCCACCGCTGAAGTGCGTCGTGAACTTGGCGTGGATGGGATCAACCCGTGGTAGCAGATCCGGGGGGTTGCAGGCATGCTGCTGGCTCCGCTTGGCCATCGACGCTGCTGCACGGCCTCGGAGCTCCGCCTCCCATAATCGCCTAGCCTTTTCCAGATATACAAGTAGATGAATGCGTAGATGAGAACGATGCCGATGCAGATGAAGTATCGGGGAATCCAGCTGAGCATCAGCCGGGTCCAGGTGCTGTCGTTCCGGAGATAGCAGTATTGGCCGACATTCTCATACCCGTTGCCCCGGATGAATGCCAGACTAGCGGTGGTGGCTGGAAATAAGTAAAACACCAAGTAGGCAACCCGCCGATACGGGTACAGCCCGGATCGCGGCCGGAAGATATACATGACCGAGTGTAATGCGATCAGCAAAATGGCGACATCCGCAGACTGGATACCGATTGTGAGGGTAAAACCACTGAGCTGGCAAAATGTCGAGTCTGACTCGACGTTGCCCTGGACAAGGCTCACGATCGGGAAGATGACGTAGGCCATGGACTTGAGGATGTCGCTTTGGATCAACAGTAAAATCAACCTGATCAGTCTTAGCAAAACATGCGTCTCGACGAGTGATAAATGGGTTACTTGCTCGTGCCGGAAACTTCGCCTCATCCGCACGAACCAGTAGAGCGTGGGTAAGGTTGACACCATACTGATCGAGGCGAACACGAGCGATAGTATCGTCAAGAGACGGACGGTGCTTTGAGACCTTTCGCTATCGGCCATGTCCCTGGGTGCCATCGGTGGCATCAGGTCAGAGACGGGGTCTCCGTCGAGTAGTCGAAAGGTAGTCATCCTCTGAGAACTCCATGGAAGGCCGTCACAACAAAACGAAGAGCCCCATTCACCGAGTGGCAAGACCTTCAGCCTTGGCTACCGTCTGGATGACTGTTGATATGTGCCTTGGTGCATCATGGACAACAGGCGTCGCTGCTCGCTGGGTCGTTGGTTTGGAGGATAACGATCAAGGTGGCCTGCGATGGTGCAAGCCCACGACTATGCGGAAAAGAACGATGAGCGCTTGGTGGCGCTTCCCGACTGGAGAGGCAGAAGTGCAATATTGTCCCCGCAGTAACACGAAGCAACGCGGTTGAAGTTGGGTGCGTGGGAGCTGAGACGCTGACCTGTTGCCGTGTTTTAGGGCAACAGACGGGAGGAAATGAGGTAATGTTTATGAGAAAACGTGCAACAAGGTGTCATGAAGAGACGTTGGACGAGGATGCTACTCTTTCCAAGATTACGGGAAAGAAGCAAGAACATCCCACTCACCCCCTTGCAAAAGGTGAGCCCGAAACGATGGGGCCGCCTGTTGCGGATCGACATGATCAGTCGAGGCCGGGTCCGGCCCCGGATTGGCTATCCCAACACGTACTAAGTCAAGTGGACTAGCTCGACGAGAGCGCTGAATGGCTGGTTGCCCTAAAAAAGCGCAAACGCAAACAGAACGCAAAGCGCAGGACTTGCTGCTGCGAGGCCGGCTGGTTTGGGGGGGGAGGGATTGGGGATTGGGGATTGGGGATTGGGGGTGTGTTCATTTGCGGGATGGCCGCACCTACCGATCACGAGATGTGGTTGGCGATGACTGGCTCTTGAGGCGCCGGGGCTACCTCCGAAGGCAAGAAGAGGAAAAAAGCAGGCACGTTTGGCGCGGGCGCTGCTGAGATTGCGCCCACAAGCAGACCGCCACAGCCAAGCCCGAACCAACACTCTGGGACTGCCCATCGGGAGAGGGTGAATCATCCTGCCTAACCCCTCTGATATTTTCTTGGCTATCGTGTTTGGCTGGGACCACGACCCACGTCGTAGCACATAGCAGAGCAAGCTGGATGGGCACATGAGGTCATGCCACATCTTGCCTTGCTCGCTGGAGGCCTGAAGAGGAGAATAAGAACAGGAGCCAGCTGACGAGATCACCTGCAGCGACCAAGAAAATTGTGTCGCCTCGATCTTGTGCATAAGGGCGGTCCCAGCTGTCTGGACTGGTCAGATTCCGGGTACAGGTGCCCATGGTGGGGCTATTATCCGGCCGGAACGGTCATCCGGCCTTGTTTGAATTTCTTGCTCCTTTTCGGGGTTTGGGTAACTTTGACCATGGAGATCTTATTATATTACGGCGGTTTTTGCGCCGCGGCCCGCGAGGCCCCCGCTACATGTGTTGGGGTAACGAGCCAACGGACCCTGGCTGGCGAGCATGGATCAAGTGTGGGGGGCTCAACCCCTTATGCGCATGATCAAACCACTAATTGTGATCCCCAAGAAAACGCCTCTTTTTTGGAACAAGGTACATTTTCCACCAGTTGTGGGCGCACCGCAAACTCATGCTGTTCTCCTATTGTATTCGATACCCAAAGAGTGCAGGAGATAGAGGACTGAAGAGTGTTCGGGAAAGGGGCGTTCTGTACCCGTAGCCACTAGCACAGTACCTAAAAGCATGATTTTTTTTCCCGCAAAGTGGCGAAGAAATGCAGACACCGGCATCAGATAAAGCATAACAAGTCTGGGATGAAACAATAAAAGAAAAAAAAAAAAAAGGCAAAAACGATGTCATAAGGGAGCAGTTCCGAAAAACGGAGTGGCCACAAGTGTATCGGATCACGCCCTCCTGTCCCAGCAGTTTGGTCGCGCACGCACGGACACGCGCCAGTCACATACGTTGACGGACCCGCTGATAGGCATCCCGAAATGTGTCGCTAGCCTTAGCTAACCCACGCTATACTAGTAGGTCGGGGGCGACTGCCGAACACGGCTTGAGATTGCAGAGATGCAGCTTCTTTCGTCCATACCAGGTCTAGGGTGGGAAGGCAAAAAAAAAAAAAAAAAAAAAAACCTGCTATATGCGTCGCCTTCCCCGAAACCAGAACCCAACATTAAACATGCACCAGGAAATGCAGCATTGTAGCAACTTCGCCCTCGCCCCAAACAGGGGATGAACCTCTACCCAAGCAGGTTAATGTATGGTTCAGGCCATCTACCCCATACCATGGGCCGATTTCCCAGTTTGCCGCTGACTGGAGAAAGAATCTTAAGTCGCCTCCTATCCTCGTCAACATCGGCGATCGCCACAAACCCCATGACCGGTGCTTGCCGTATCGTTTCGGGCGGGTCGTTGACAGAAGCATTCATCACGGCCAGCGTCCAGTGGGACATTCCCGCCGAGATCTCAGCGGGCTCGAGTGTCTGCTGGGAATCGTCGTAAAAATCCGTTTCTGCGGAAGAGTTAGTGATAAAGAGCCCTAGACCAGAATAATCAATGCTACTACCGTCGGGTGCCTTGAAAATAGCCACATCATCAAAACCCACAGATTGCGTGAACGGGCTCAGTGTCCTCTTCGAGTCGCCGAAAAAGTACTCCTTGATAGCAGCCTCACGGATGAACTTCGTGAAATCCTTGTCTCGCTCCGCAACGCCGTCGGATTTGTCCAAGGGAAAAACTGTGATGGGCTCCCCGTAGGCGGTCTTTTCGTTCTCCAAGAGGCGCTGCATTTCCGCACTCAGCCCAGCAGAGCCCAGGACAACGACCACATTCACTACCAATCTCGCTCAGCATCCATCCCCAGTTACTAGACACGGGCCGTTTCGGCAACTTACCCGCAAACTCCCTGACCACATGCGTCAGGATCTCAATTTCCCCCTTGCCCGGAGCTACCGGCGGCGTATCCAGCACCAGCCCAGCCGATCTCACCACCTCGTCATTCGCAAACTTGGCGCGTACCGAGCTTCCCAGCTTCGCCACAAGGTCCTTCCACAGCGGCATGTCCTCCTCCACCTTCTCCCTCCCAAAGTAATACACCATTGGCAGTTTCACGGGCACGAGACTAGGCCCGCTGCTCGGCGTACTACTCACCCCGAACCCCCCCGCGGGCTCCTCCACATCCATCACCGTCCCGAACACCGCCGCGCTCACTGTCCCAGGCAGCGCCAACAGCCCCTCTCTCGGATCCACGTTCGCCATGAGCGGTTGCTCGCCCATCCTCGTCGCCAGCGCAACCAGCGTCCTCGCCAGTGTCGTCTTGCCCGTATTCCGCGGACCGCAGATCATGACCCTCGGCCCTCCCCCTCCCCCCCCTTTCCTATCGTGATTACCCCTCGTCTCTTCCTTCCTCTGCGCCTGCAGGGCAAGGTGAAGGTTGAGGTAGGCCAGGGCGGGCGACTCCTCGGGCGTGGCGTACTGCGCGATGTAGTCCTCAGCCTCGCCGCTGACCTCGAGCGTGCAGCCCGTGTAGGTGATGATCTTGGACTTGGTGCGGGCAAACGTGTAACTGTGGTTGAGGGCGAGCTCGGTGCCGTCGCGCTCGGCGGTCCCGCTCGTGAGGCGCACCGTTACGCCCGACGCGGCCGAGCTCCGCGGCACCGCGAAGCGCCATTCCCAGAACGGGCGGAGGGCGATGGTGCGAGTTGTCGAGGCGGAGGATTGCTGCGCAAGGTTTTGGGGAGGGCCGTTAGCTAGGAGGGCTCTCGGGGGATGTTTATTGTGGATGGATGGCTGGATGGCTGGATGCCTGGGATAATTGAAAGGAAGATTATGGGAATTGACGAGCGGGGGTTTTCATACCTGCGGAGCAATCTGACCCAGGCCCGGGATAGACATCGTGTCTACCTCATTTGTGCGATTTGCTGATTGCAGATGAGATCGCAAGTTCCGGGTTCGATCTGGGGAGGACATGCTCAACCTCCATGGTGGGGCATACTCACTAGCGCCTAGCTTGATGCCAGGGTCCTGCGCGTCACTCTTGCCAACGCTGTATCTCTAGAAATTACGCAATCTTGCTGTCGAAGAACACGACCTTGAACGGTTAATTTTGGCGTTGACCCTCTCTTTAAATTATCTACACTACTTTCCATAATATCTTTTTTTTTGTTCTGAGCGTTGAAAATGGAGTTTAAACCGGAACCGGAACCCTTGCCAAAGCCGTGCTGCACTAACGAAGGACTGGGTGACATGATCAATGAGTTGCGCAGCACTCGAATGATTCGCTTTCCAGTTCCACCTCGTTGCCCTCAGTAACACAACCCGTGGGATCATGACATGGGTTGTAAGCGCAATATCTATGATATATAGAAAGCAGTGTCTAATGCGAAGCAAGGGGGTATTGTTCTAAACACAATGCAATATAAGCCTCGCCTGCCGGCTGCTCCCCTCTGAGAACTTAAGTGTTTCCGGACCAGAGATGCAGCCCATAACCAACTCTAACGCCTGAAAATGAAAACCTCGATTCCTTATTGACATAACTCCTCAAAGATCTTGATCAAGCTCCGGACGCCCAGTAGACTGTTCTCGTCTGGCCCCTGGCCAGGTACCCATTCAGCATGCGCGAAATCGATCAACTTGAGCGAGTAGATCCGCGGCAAGTCGGAGAACTCCTCCTCATCATCTTCTCCATCGACGCTGATATTTCCCGCAAGCTCAAGAACTTTGACGTCGCCCTCGATAGCACCAGAAAACAGCTGGTTACGGATGCTCGCGTCCTTTCCCTGTGTGAGGACAATCTCGCCGTCGTCGTCTACCACGATGCCACTATCAACGCGGTTCGTAGAGATGGGAGCTGCGATATCTCTGCCGTGTCTCTTGTCTTTGTCCTGTTCCGAGCTTGCCGAGCTGGGCGTCGCCTTCTCGATAGCAGCTCGGAGCGCCTCTCCATCCCCTTCAAACGTAAATAGGAGGCTGGCAGAGTACATTCTAGTCTCTTCACTAGAAAGGACCTGCTCCACCCGCCTGAGGTCATCCAGAAACGCCTGCGCGATGGCCTTCCCGAGATCCTCGTCGATACCCGCCCTCTCGTTGAAGATGAACTTCCCGATTTCTCGCACGACGTTGTCCTTGTTGACTTCTAGCATCCCGTGATCTTTGCCGTATATCTTGTAGCCCTCCGAGTCCAGTTCTTCCGCGTTGTCAGAGCCCTTGTACACACGCATGCCCGCTATCCGGAAGCCGTGAGACCCGTTCGTCGTTGTCTTGCTAATTTTATCGAATCTCTGCTTCTTCTCTAGCGGTGCATCGTCAGCCCATAGCCGCCGGCCGAGCTTTGCGTCGAGAATGTTGGGCCTCTTGAATCCATATGCGGCGTTCTCCAAGACGACCGACTTGTTCGTGGCAATTCTTTTGTTGTTATTTGGCTTCCACGTAACTCCATCCGACGGCGGAGGGTCCCCCGTTGTTGCCTCCGCTGCTGCTTCCGCCGCTGCTGCTTTAGCAATGCGTATCGCCTCTTCCTTCATCCCTTGGCTCATGTGGTCGGCGACCACGGGGAGTTGTTCGTTGACGGAGCTGACGTCGGTCATGTCGTTGAGCGAGAGCGTGCCGAGATAAACTGGCATCAACTCGGCGAAGTTCGGATGTTCCTTAAAGGCCGTCTCGTAAAAGTCGATCTCTTGCTGAACGCACGGCTTGATGAAGAGCTCGCCATCAGGGTCGCAGAGGGTGCCTTCACTGTCGACATGGTTAGCATATGAGGCCGTCCGTAGGGGGACGGCAGGTGCGAAAACTCACTGCCCTGCAACTGCGAGATTGTACGGCTGGAGATCAGCATGGTTTGGGAGTTCCCTGGCGCCGGCCATTTTGTTGGTCGCCACTAATGCTGTGGTGCTGGACAAAGGGCGTCGGCGACCCGGCGAAGTTTGCCGACTCGGCCGTCGATACTTGAGCGAAGGAGGTTCGAGCCGCAACCAGATGCATCTGGATGGGCCAACAAGACTCAGACTGGCCACTGGGAGGGAATGAAGCGCTCAGCTGAGAATTGGAACTTGAAAGGGGCTTTGACGAGGAAGGCAGGAAACCATGGTATTTTCAACAGGGAAAACGCCAAAAAGGGAACGAGATGGGATGAATCGGCATGCGCGTGCGGCGATGGGGCGGAGCAGTCCAGAAAGGCGAGGGGTCTTCCACATTCGCAATGGTGGGGCGCTTCGCCAGCCCGAATTCTTGGGAGCCGGCAAGTTAGCCAATAGATTTCTAAAGAGCTCGCAGGACTCGACTAGGGTCATCTGCGAGGCCAGGGGGTGGAGACCTCCCCTCGCTTTTCGTCACCGCCCCATTCATCTCGCTGGGGCTGAATCTCGGGTCGCCTATTCGGCTACACCCGAATAAGGCGGGACAAGGCACAATATGCGGTAGCTCAAAAAATCTGGTCTCACAGCCACACCGTGCATTCCGCCTCGCGCTTCTATAAGCGCCATTGGAGCACATTCATGCAAATTATCTCGAAGCGGAACTCCCCCCAGATCCTTCCCGTCTTTGGTAAATGCGGCGCCCAATTTCTCGTTAGCCTTCACTGCAGAGGGATCTAGTCTATGTCGTACGGGTTTTGATACGACGTGATCAACGAGCTGCGAGCTCTCTTTGCGAGGCCGCCATCTTGTCTCGTTTGCTCATCCATAGCTAGCCTCAATATATCCCCTGAAGTTCGAGAGAGTCGAACTCCAATGGCAGCCTGGTAAGGCGTTAAGGGAAACTGAGTAACTGATAAACCTTAGCTTCATCCACGCAAATATCCACATTCTCTGACGCCCGATGTGGAAGATACGAGCAGCACAAACCGTCGGTGAGAGTGTTCGGCAAGGTAGTGTTGTTTGCCTATAGCTTGTCTATGCTACGGCGAGGACAGTTTGAGTTATCATCGAGCCTAGGCCAAGCTTTTCGTCTCGCTTTGCCATTGCTGGAACTGGCCTTGTGCCGTGACAAACGGTGGTTGTCCGGGGCTCGGGCATTGTTTCTCAGAATGTGCATCTCGATACTTGTTTCCATCTCTGCCAACAGCATACTGTGGAACTATCAACGTCTTCCGCACCACAGCCCCCCAGGCCACCCACCCTGGATATCGAGCCTCGTCATACAACCCGGCTTGCTGAGAAGACAAGTGTCTTGCAGTTGTAGGGGAGCGGTGGCTTTCTTCCCAGCTCGGTATTGACAGTGCAGTTCCACTGAAGCTTCGCATTTCTTTTCACCTATAGGTACTTCGATAAGAGCCTTAGATGGCTTGTTCCTTCCCTCTCTCAGGCTCCATTGCAGCTTGCTCCGCCTCCGCTTCTTGCAGCCTTCGCACGAGTTGCCTAAATCTGTCTGGGTGTTTTTATCCTTGCTTCCCTTTTCTGCCCCTCCAACCTTTCCCCAACCGACCCTACTTCCCGCCCGCCTTCTTCGAATGGTAGTTCACCTGCGTTTCTCCCCAAACCCAACAAAGCGAGATCAGATATCTTCCGTTGTGACTAGTTGTCACAGCCACGGAGAACTCGTATACCACCTGCATAGGCACTTGCACCAACCCTTGGAGACTGCCAGGATGTCTCCCCCGGGTGAGTGTGGCTCAGCTGCTGAGTGGGATACGCGGAATGACGCAGAAGCGCCCCAACATCTCGACATCGACGGTGTCCGATTGAAGAACAGCAGAAGTACGGAGAGGAAGAAGAAGCGGAAGGCTCGCACTGGTCACGCCAAGAAGAAAATAACAGGGTTCGAGTGTACGTTTCCATGCACAGCGACGAAGATGCTGTGGTACCGATAGGTCCTTGCCACTATCCGTAATGACTTACGCATGTCAGAGTTCTGCTGCGGCCCGCCCATGACACCAGCAGAGCATGACCAGGAGAAGAACGTCATCCACGGTCAGCATCGCCCTTTCGTGGACGGCATCGAGGAGTGTATCCAGCGATTCCGTGCCCGCCGCCGCATGGCCCAGACCGCGAATACTTGTTCTCCAGGTATCTCACCCTTGGCGGAATCGATGCCACAATTCGTCAGTTTCAAGGCACTCGGAACCTGGGCCAGGAATGTCCTAGGGTGCACGAGCAAAGCGGTTGCTCGAGAGACGACTGCCGACGACGCGATTCAGCGTGGCGGAGAAGGGAACCGCAACCATCGCTTCTACAACCCGAACTCTCCGGAGCACTGGGATGTCGACTTCATCGGCGTTGCAGCCGGATTCTTGTAAGCCTCTTAATCTAGTTTCATGAATACTAAACATGACATGCCTGAGCACTTTTCCTCCTTGGGCTGTCCCAACACTAGAGACTTCCGCATTGGTACTGGGATGGTTTCCAACGTCCTCAAGTACGTGGATATGCATGACGTCTGTCCTGAATATGCAGAAGACATCGAGAGCGCCTAGAAAGTTTGAGTACAAGCATTCGAAGAGATGCCCGCTGCCTGGAAGCTCGTGGATCTACTTCCTGGAGATTTCAACGCCGCACTCTGAGCCCTTCACTGTAGGGAAGAAGAGGAATCATTTGCAGCTTTTGGCAATCACGGCAAGGAGATCACTTCTTGTTGGGAACGTGCTAAGATGTGCCAGGCAGTCACCCTAGCAAGTTTGCTTAGAGACAGAAATATCCCGGCTGATAAGGAGTGGACAGTTACGGGAACAGTCGAGCAGACCTTTGAGATCTGCGAAATAAACCTTCCCGATGCCGGTATTAAGGCTAAGTATGCGGCCGTCAACAAGCCCCTAATAGATTATCCCGACTTCCGGCCGTGCGGGACCGTCATTGGACGCCCGGCTATCGTTCGAGATGGTTAGGATAACGCCATGACCGATACAATTGCAGAGGAGACCGCAGGCCATATGCAGTTCATCTTGGAGGAGATCCTGCGACTGCTGAAGGTGGAGATGAAGATAGCCATGGGAGTCTGCACTCTCAATTCTGGCATCGCATTTATCAAGTATACCAAGGACGTCAAGCCGACGTTCTACGTCTTCCTGCCTCAGGAGCTGATGTCCCAGTTCAAGGATCCCGTCCTCAACCCCCGTCCGGCGCCCAACATCCACGATCGGGATATTGACGAAGATATGTTGGCGGGTGTTCCAATTGGCGATGTGGATGATTAAGGTTTAAGTGCGTTACAGATTTTTTTTTCTTTGTCCCCCTTCCCCCCCACCCCTCCCCTTCCCCGGAGGGGTGGGTTAGGCATGACTGGGTTGGCGTTGATCAACGATTTGATCGGAGCATCACGGCTAAGTCGGTAGAGAAATGAACCGAACTTGGGAAACTCGGCTCCTCTCAAATGGGGCACTCGTCTTGTTGGCCTTGTCGATGGCGGTCCGAGACGGATTGTCCAGCTCTCCAGATAACTGCAATTCCTTGCTGGACTGGTAATGTAGTGGAAGAAAACAAGGATGCTGAATATGAAGCACAGTTCGGATTCCAGTGGAGATAGTCTTCACTAGCAAGTTATCTGGAAATAATAGAGGAAGGTTAAACCATGAATCCATCCAGCCCTCGACACCCCATATCCACCCGACACCTAATACCAGTAGATCCCTGCGTTGCCTAACGCCCCATGATGCCTCACTATGCTTCACTGAATACAGCAATAATCCCTCCAAAGCAGACAAGTCATACCCATCGCCCGCAGAACTAAAACCACAGCCATCCGCCCTGAACACCGCATCAAATATACACTGATCCATAGAGGCATGCAGGGGTCTACCCCTGACGTACTTCTACTACCTTCAGGGGCCTTCCCTGTGCACGCTCAATTAATCCTGCGTCTGGACCTTGTGATCCCCCGCGACAACCTGGGCATAGCTCGGCGGCGGAGCGCCGCCATCACTCGGGCCAGCGAGGCCAGTAGCCCCCTGCTCTTGTTGCTGATGCTGCGGCGGCTGCTGCGGCGGCGCCGAAGCTGAACCGCCGACCGGCGAGGTGGTCCCGTAGTTCATGGGGGCCTGCGCACCAGCGCCACCATACTTAGGCTGGATGCCCTGCTGCTGTGGCGTGTGGCCCTGGCCGTGGCCGTTGTGCACGAAGACGTAGATGCGCCCGTGCTCGGCATCTTGGTGGCGCCCTTGAGCCCCCGGGACGGGCTGGTATTCGTAGTCGTACGGCGGATCGGGGTGCTTGGCGATGATGTACCATGCGTGGAGGAGACCGGGGACCTGGTGCGGGGAAGGGGGACATTGGTTAGCTGGGAATGAGGAGGGGGTGTTGGGGAGGAGCGACGTACGAAGCCTAGGATGCAAAGGAGGATGTTGAGAAGAGAGTCGACTGAGCAGATCCCGCGCCTTACCCATACTGTTTAGATGGTGGTTGTTAGTTGGACGACCTCGCAGCAGGCAGCCAAGCGTCGCTGCGGGGTTGCTCGCGGGTTGACGAACCTGGGAGCGGCGGGAGGAGAACGGCCAGAAGACCGAGGAAAATGTCGTTTGCGGACATGACGATGAAATCGGACATAGAAAACTGGTTATGTGAAGTGAGTGAGGATGATGGATGCTAGTGGTTTTGAAAAAGGATGGAAGGTTGTTTGGGAATTGGACTGTCGAACGACTGCGGGACCAGTGATGCAAGAATGGGGTCTAGGGACGTCACGCCGTGAGCAGATTGGGTGGCGGTGCCAGGGACTTGCGTAATGTGCATGAACGCTTGTGTTCTCGGGCCTCGCGCTCCGGGGAAGTGGGGAGGTTTAAGGGTTAGGGTCACAGGGTCCCTACTATGCAGGCGTGAATGTGAAGGTAATTAAAAGAGAGTGTCTCTTCGGACTATACAGTTCGTCTCATTATACTATGACCCCACCCAAAAATGGCCCGTGCGCGCCCGCCCGCCTGCACTAAGCCCAATTGTGCAAAGGCCCATTGAATTCTGCCACTCTACTGCCCACACCGCCTTTTTTTTCCATTCTGACCATCACAACTTCTTTTCTACCTTATTTACAGCAACGCCGATAAGAGCTCTAGGATTGCGTTCAATCGCGCGTTGAACTGCGCGCTCAATTGACCCAAGTAAGCGCTTGTATCAACCTCATTTCCATCCATTCTAGTGGCTGGATAGATCTCTGGCTGACGAGGATAGGTACCTTCGATACCACGAATTCGACCGCGTTGACCACTTACGTGGGCGCCCACATCATACAAAAGTCTCCGCTACAGACCCTTGCGCGCCGCGCTCGACTGCACCCATCTCGGCTCAGGCTTCAGTTCAGGTTTCCCAGCCCTCTGGGGCGATAGGATTGCAGCCATCCATTCGCCGGCACGCATCGCAATGGGAAGGCGTGGACCTAGCCCAGGCAGACAGCAACGACAACGCCAGTCAGGCAGGATCACAGCGAGGGCGTAGAAGCAGAGGAGGGCGTGGAAGTAGGGGAGGGAGTACCAGAGGAGGTCGCAGCAGGAAAGAGGCGCAGGCGCCCAGGATGGCGCTTAGGAAGACAATGACGACGACGATGATATCGCCAGTCAAGCGGCACTACAGGGCGCGCAACGAGGGCGTAGAAGAGGGTGAGCATATAGAAGCAGGAGAGGCGCCCAGTCAGATTTGCAATAGTCAGGCTGACAACTGGGTCTTGAATTGTACTAGAGCTACGCTTATTTGGGCCACAAAAGCGACACTGTTAGACATCGTTAACTACAGCGAATTGAACACTTTAACAGCGTCAATTGCAATTACAGTATTTGGTGGCATTTTGGCTTGAATTGCGCGACTCGTGTCCATTGTTATGTCCATTTTGATGGATATAACCTTATCAGGGTTAGGGTTATATATGGCACGCGCCCGCCCAGGGCGCGCACGGGCCATTTTTAGGTGGGGTCATAGTATAGTGAGACAAACCATATAGTCCGAAGAGACACTTTCAATTAAAACAAGAATCCCCTCGTATTGCGGAAACCGTCTTGACGGTTGTGTTTACATGAGATGCAAAACGACACCCTCGCAGGTCTAGGAGCGGCATAATTATTCCATTTCCATTTCCATTTCCTTCTTCCTCTTAATTTTTTTCCTCTACGCTAACTGTTTCCTCTTACCTTGTCTCTTACTTCGCGTCACTTGTAACTTTGTTAATAGTATTGTACCCAAGTGTACAGTACCCTATCTCTGTTGTTATCGGTGATGGGTCCAGTTGCTCTGCCTAACTGTGTAAGCAGCGCAGTAGCTTGGCCTCGGCGGTGGAGCGCAAAAAGCGGTCGGGGAATCCCCGGCAGAATTTAGGCTTCGCAGCCTTGACCTCTTGGCGTGATATAAATTAGCCTCTTCGCCGTCCTCTTCTCGCCGCTCTGCATCAGAGCTATCCTAACACCGAATCGACAGCAAGATGGACGACTTGGAATCCCTTGAGCTGCTCTCGCTCGTGTCCAAGGTCACGTCCGAGTTGCAGAACCATCTGGGGATAAGCGAAAAAACGCTTGCCGAGTTCGTAATCGCCCAACGCTTAGAATGCACCTCGTTCGCGGACTTCAAGGCCAAGCTGGCCACCGTCGGCGCCGAGTTTCCACCCAGCTTGGTAGAAAGCATCGACCGCCTCGTCCAGGCTATGCACCCTAAGTTCAAGGGCAAACAGAACGGCACGCGTCGCGAAGAAGACGAGAAACCCACCCGGTCATCAGAGCAAAAGACAAAAGTGTTCAAGGGACTAGCGATCCCAGACAAGGAGGTGGATGCCATCGATGACACTTTGGCGTTATTGGAGAGTTTAGAGCCGAAGAAGGCGGGCAAGGAGCCATCAAGAAAACGTAGTCGTACCCCAGACGACTACCGAGATGATTCCAGACGCAAGCGCAAGGACAGATACCGGTCGAGATCGAGATCGCGGTCGAGGTCACGGTCTCCTCCACGAGGCCGGAGAAGAAATGACCGCTATGAAGATGACGACGAAATGTTCCGCCGCCCACCACCACAGGAACTGGACGATACGCCGCAGCTCTACAAGGTCTATGACGGCCATGTCACGGGCATCAAGGATTTTGGGGCCTTTGTGAACCTGCATGGCGTGCGGGGCAAGGTGGATGGACTGGTACACATATCGGCATTCGGGCAACGGGTCAGCCATCCTTCGGACGTTGTTGCTAGGGGACAAGATGTCAAGGTCAAGGTGATCAAGCTCGACGGCAGCCGCATTGGGCTCTCTATGAAGGATGTCGACCAGGAAACGGGCATGGACCTCGCACCGCAGATGAGGATAGGGTCTGGCGCCAACTTGGAGGCTCTGGGTGGCGGGAGGAGAGGTCCGGGTGACATAATGAACGGTACAGACGGGTCGTTCCAGGCATCTGCAGCGGCCCGGAAGCAGAAGAAGCGGTTGACATCGCCAGAGAGATGGGAAATTCGGCAAATGATTGCAGCTGGAATCGCCAAGGCCTCGGATTATCCGGATCTCGAGGAAGAGTACAATGCAACACTCAGAGGAGAGGCGGCGATGGAACTGGAGGAGGATATTGATATTGAGATCCGAGACGAAGAACCCCCATTTTTGGCCGGTCAAACGAAGCAGTCGCTTGAGCTGTCGCCCATCCGTGTCGTTAAGGCACCCGACGGCTCACTCAATCGTGCTGCCATGGCAGGAGCCAATTTGGCTAAGGAAAGAAAAGAGATGCGGCAACAAGAGGCTGATGCGCAGGAAGAGAAAACTAAGGTTGACCTCTCCTCGCAGTGGCAAGATCCCATGGCCAATCCCGAGAATCGGCAGTTTGCCAGCGATCTGAGAAAGCGCGCTCAAGCATCACAGTCAACACCGGATGCCGTACCGGAGTGGAAGAGGGCGGTTGCACCCAAGGACCAGTCCCTCGGCAAACGGACAAACATGACGATCAAGGAACAACGCGAGTCATTACCTGTATTCGCCTTCAGAGAACAGCTGATTAATGCTGTCCGGGAGAACCAGATTCTGATTGTCGTGGGCGAAACCGGCTCAGGGAAAACCACGCAGCTCACACAGTATCTGGCTGAAGCCGGGTTCACGAACCATGGTATTATCGGTTGCACACAACCTCGTCGAGTGGCCGCTGTCTCGGTTGCAAAGCGCGTGTCGGAAGAGGTGGGATGCCAGCTTGGCCAGGAGGTTGGTTATACTATTAGATTCGAGGATTGCACGAGCCCGGCAACCAAGATAAAGTATATGACGGACGGGATGTAAGTTGTTCCTGGCTCCTTCATCCAGTTCAATGCGGATGCTCACCATTTATAGGTTGCAGCGAGAGATCCTGATAGACCCAGATCTCACGCGGTACTCGGTTATCATGCTGGATGAGGCTCACGAACGGACAATCGCCACGGACGTCCTATTTGCGTTGCTGAAGAAAACAATGAAGAAGCGGGAAGATCTCAAGGTTATTGTTACCAGTGCTACGTTGGACGCCGACAAGTTTAGCGAATACTTCAACTCTTGCCCGATTTTTACGATCCCTGGACGAACTTTCCCTGTCGAGATTCTTTACTCTCGAGAACCGTAAGTGTTTTATGTCATTCTTGGTGGTACCACTGGCTAACTTGTGCAGGGAATCTGATTACCTCGATGCGGCGTTGACGACGGTGATGCAAATCCACTTAAGCGAGCCAATGGGCGATATCCTTCTCTTCTTGACAGGCCAGGAGGAAATCGACACGTCTTGTGAGATCTTATACGAGAGGATGAAAGCCCTCGGACCGAACGTACCGGAGCTCATCATCCTTCCGGTTTACTCTGCACTTCCTAGCGAAATGCAGAGCAGGATTTTCGAGCCGGCGCCTCCTGGGAGTCGTAAAGTCGTCATTGCTACCAATATCGCTGAGACGTCCATCACGATCGATCACATCTACTATGTAGTCGACCCCGGTTTTGTCAAGCAGAATGCCTATGATCCGAAGCTCGGGATGGATTCCCTGGTCGTCACCCCTATTTCACAGGCACAGGCGAACCAGCGAGCTGGCCGCGCCGGCCGAACGGGACCGGGCAAGTGCTT
The DNA here is from genome assembly GCA_022530565.1 of Madurella mycetomatis. Classification (NCBI taxonomy): domain Eukaryota; kingdom Fungi; phylum Ascomycota; class Sordariomycetes; order Sordariales; genus Madurella; species Madurella mycetomatis. The sequence continues at coordinate 2,259,195 of JAJTVB010000003.1, read as the reverse complement.
CCGCTTGTACACGGAGGCCGCGTATCAGTCAGAAATGCTTCCAACAACAATCCCCGAGATCCAGCGGCAGAACCTGTCGACTACCATCCTTATGTTGAAGGCTATGGGTATCAACGACCTGCTGCGCTTTGACTTCATGGATGTAGGTGGCTTCCCTCTTCTCTGAGAATGCCTCCACGTGCTGACCCTCTCTTAGCCTCCGCCGGTCAATACTATGCTTACAGCACTCGAGGAACTGTATGCGCTAGAAGCGCTCGACGACGAAGGGCTGCTAACGCGGCTTGGGAGAAAGATGGCCGATTTCCCCATGGACCCACCGCTCGCCAAGGTGCTGATTGCTTCGGTCGAAAAAGGCTGCTCAGACGAGATGGTCACAATCGTTTCGATGCTCAACCTTTTGCAAATCTTCTATCGACCAAAGGAGAAGCAGCATGTGGCCGACCAGAAGAAGGCCAAGTTCCACGATCCCCACGGCGATCATCTTACATTACTAAACGTGTACAACTCGTGGAAGAATCACGGGTACTCGACCCCGTGGTGCTTTGAGAACTTTATCCAGGCGCGCTCCATGCGCCGTGCCAAGGATGTGCGCGACCAGATTGTCAAGATCATGGAGCGTCATCGGCACCGCATCATCAGCTGCGGGCGGGACACGGACAAGATCCGGCAGGCGCTGTGTAGCGGCTTCTTCCGCAATACGGCGCGTAAGGATCCACAGGAAGGCTACAAGACGTTGATCGAGGGCACCCCCGTTTACCTCCACCCCAGCTCGGCACTATTTGGCAAGCAAGCTGAGTGGGTTATCTATCATACCCTGGTGCTAACCACACGCGAATACATGCACTTCACGACAAGCATCGAGCCAAAGTGGCTGGTCGAGGCGGCGCCCACGTTCTTCAAGGTGGCGCCGACAGACAAGCTCTCCAAGAGGAAGAAGGCTGAGAGGATCCAGCCATTGTATAATAAATATGCCGGTGAGGATGACTGGCGGTTGAGCGCCCAGCGACGAGCGGGCCGCTCAGGTGGTGGAGGTGGTACTTGGGGTTAGATGGGACACTTGTATCGAAACTCTGGACGGTTCAGCGTCTGCGACGACACCTGATGGTCGCAGAGACATGAAAATAAGATACCCCTTTTATCCGATTTCTTTTTTCCTGGCTTGGCCCTGAGGTTAGGGCCTCCGGGCTGGCAAACATTAACACCATCACGGCCCTGGATCGGGCTATCGTGCCGGCGAGGAACCTTGCTTTTCAATGAATAATTAATGTTTTTGTGACTTGGGCATCTATGATATTTTCCCCTCCTTGGAGCGGGTGTCTAATTATGGCACGACGGTCACAACGAGTGGGGATTGGTCCACCAAACAAATCTTGCAGGCAGCACCAACCATAAGGCAGACAAGGACTGCGCCAACAACTCAAAATGAGCCCCTTACCTTGCTCATTATTAGGCTCACCATCTTCCAGAGCTCTACTCACAATCAAACGTTAAACCTCACAATCGCAACGCCATACTAGCTCGACTGATACAAAACTACCGAGCAGTCCCCCCACAAGAGAAACGAGAAAAAGATGCCCACAACTGACTTCCCCACCGTCATCCTCTCCCCTTCTACCACCCATACGCATACGCACACCGTCATTTTCCTCCACGGCCGCGGTGACAACACCAAGTCCTTCACCCGCGCCCTTTCCAACTGGCGCGACTCGCGCGGTCGCAACCTCCTCGACACCTTCCCCTCCTTCAAATGGGTCTTCCCGCAGGCGCCGCTCCGCCCAGTTGCGGCGACGGCAAAGGCCGACCGCGACCCCGAGATCTGGCCTCAGTGGTTTGACGTGTGGAACGTGAGCGACTTTGCCGACCGGGAGGAAGTCCAAGCCGAGGGGCTCAAGGAGGTGGTCCCCAAGATCAGGGACATGATCGCCCGCGAGGCTAGCAAGTTGGGAGGGAGGTGGGATCGCGTGATTCTCGCGGGGATTAGTATGGGTGCTGCTACCGGCGTGCATACACTGTTCAATCTTGATGTGCCGGCTGAGGGAGGGGGACGGTTGGCGGCGTTTATGGGATTTTGCTGTCGGTGTCCGTTTGCGGGGAGGGGGTTGCAGGGGATGAGGGAGGCATTGGGGTTGGAGGGGACACCTCAACCTGGGGAGAATGGGGTGCTGAGAGGGACGCCGATGCTTATGGAACATTGTGCGGATGATCCGTTGGTGAAGATTGAGGGAGGCAGGAGGCTGAGGGATATTTTAAGGGGGTTTGGGGCGGCAGTCGAGTGGAGGGAGTATCCGGTAGGGGGCCACTGGTTCAAAGAGCCGGACGGGATTGATGATGTGGTGGAATTTTTGAAGACCGTTGTTCTGGAGAACAGGGGTCGCAGTGCTGCTGAAGGAGAAGAAGCAGCCGGGACGAAGGTCCCGCCATGAGGGATTGATTATGGCGGGTTGTGGTCTCAAACGACCTAGAGCGCATGCCGTTGGGAAGGCGACGCATTATCCAACTTACATATCTCAAGAGTCAAGACACGGTGGGCGATGATGGAAACTATGACGGAGACTTGTATATGCGAGAGGTTGGATAACGTGCCTCATACAACATCCTCGTGTTACTTAGTAGGTACTGTAACAGCCACAACTCGGTCGCTATATACAAAGACAAGCAGACATCTTGCAGAATTAGGACGCATCATTGTCGTACCTAAGCAAGTTAGATGGTGTCAAAGCAGTGACCAAAGGTTTCCGCCGTTCTTAGACCCATACATAATCGGACTATTCCGTTCACTGTAATGCTGCGGACAGGTCCACTTCCTTTGCGCTGTCCTTCAACCGGTTCCCGTCGCAATGCCAAGTTTCATCCACCTGGATGATCGACGCTAGTGCTGAGTGGGTGTGCCTATGGCAGCCGCGGTCCTATCAAAGTAATGGAGATTTTCTGTGGTCATGGTGGACAAGCAGTCGCACCCACAGCATCGCAGCATTGATAGAGGGAAGTCCTCTTCTCCTCCATTCCCTTCCTTGTACTCTCTACTTTTCTCCCCGCGACCCCTTGCTCGTTTTTCCGCCCCCCTCAAATGCACCTGCTGTTCAATCTTGCCTTGTCTGTGTGGACATCCCTTGCCTTCCAAGCCCGACATCCTCTAATTACAGCTCTTCCCCCGGGCTTAGCTCCCCTTACCACCCCATTGATCTTTTTGTTGAAAGTAAAGAATGTATTGTCGCGGAAAATTTAAGCGCGCCTTAACAGTCCTTTCTCTAATTATCAATTTTACAGTCTCTCTCATGTTTGGGTCGAATAGGGCATTCTCTATCATGGACATTACATCCCCTGATTAATTACGAGCTGATTTATATTTAAGCGCAAGTTTTCAGGGTTATGTACGGATTTGAAGTGATCTTCCCACTGATTATGTCATGTTAAAAGCATACAAAACATGGGTTCCTACAGCGTCAACAAGCTTCCCTCGTCCTTGTTTTGATAGCGATGCAGACACGGCGTAAATCATCCCGGGCGGTATTTTGTGTGTGCGGTCCGGCGCGGATTATTAACTTAATCGAGTCTAACGTAAGGACGATCTCTCTCTATCGAGGCTTATACGTCGCCGATCCCCGGTCAGCTCGCCACCACGGACGAGACCAATAAATGAGAACCCCCGATATATATAGATACATATTTCACTCCGATGAGGCTTTGGGTATTTCTTGGCGCCGTCATGTGAACCTAGTCAGCCTTCTGAGCATCTAAGCAAACCATCATGAACTCCGTCAACAACGACATTGCTCCAGACAAGCCGCACCAAACCATCCAGAACCAGGAGCCGACTATCTCCGGACAGCTCCCGACTTCTACTCTGAATCTCTACCGGCGCCTCGCTTTTGGCCGCAAGCATCTGTTCGGCCATGAGGATCCCGACCAGGCCGCGCAGTATTTTGTCGTTAACCCCGTGCCCCAAAAACACAGTGGTTCATGGCGCCCTATCTTCTACCGGGGGGACAACCCAAAGTACTCCGGCCATAACACCACCAATAGCCGGCCCGTTGCCCGCGCCCTCCGAACCGGCATGTGGAACTCGTTCCAGATCCAGATCGGAGACGGCGTAAGCGAGGTACTTGAGAACAACGCCCGCGTCGAAAAGCGCAAGAAGCACGAGCGCAAGCAGAAGGCTCGCAGGCTCTTCTGCATGCCGGAGAGGCCATCCCTGGATCCGATCGACGACCCACAGGAGGTGCAGGGCCTCGTTGCCGTTTTCAAGATGCGCCGTTCCGGGTTCCTCAGGCGCACCCTCAAGTGGGAGCTCGGCGGGCAAGACTACCAATGGAAGGGCACCCGGCGCTTCCTCACAGGATCATTTAGGGACTTCAAGGGCGTGTCTCACGACTTCAAGGTACTTACATGTCTATGACTGTCTCAGAGCAGGCTAAATAACTCTCGGAAATCTCTCAAAGAATAAAATCTGACATGGTGCATAGCTCGTCGACGCAAATAACAATATCATCGCCACCTTTGCAAAGGACCGCTGGGCCTCGTACAAGAGATCCGAGAGACTCCATCACCCGCCCAACAAGAAGAGGCTGTTCCTCGGCAAGCTGCGGCGCTACCCAGCTACGGACACGCCTTCGGCTGCCGCCGTCCTCGAGAACATCCAGTCATCCTCATTACAGGACGTCTCTGGATTTTCCGAGAAGCTGACCAGAGACCTCAACCTCCAGGGGCCACATTCCGGCGACATCACCGAGGAAGCTACTGCATTCACCTGTTGGATCACCGTCGAAGCGGAGCATAGACTTCGGTACAAGATCTTCGATATCATCGAAGAGATTGCTGAGGGGCTCGGAGGGTAGAAGCACGCCTGATTCACCCATCCATAAGGGATATGTTCTCAGTCATATAAGCACGTCATTTTCTTTTGTTTACGTAAATCCCGCCCAGGTCGTTTTTCGTTCCTTCTAGAAACCTTTTCATTAGTAATTCTTGATTATTAAAAAGTATTGCATGCTCGCGTTACAAAATTACGGTTTAGCTAGCGTGGTTGTATCTCATTAACTAAACTACCTACACATAATTAACTATCTGCAAATCAAATCCGAGAAACAGCGTCCTCCTGGTCGAGAGTTTGGTTGGGGGTTGGGGTTCTCCGCTCGTCCGATGCCAACCTTTGGTTTATGAGACGAATCTGGGCGCCTGTACCCCAGCACGACCTGCGTGACGTTGCTCACCCTTGTCCAGACTCCGAGTAGATTTGCTCGCCGTATTAACCACTTTCCACAAGGCTCAGTCAAGGAATTTAGGACTGGCTTCAACTCCAGCCGAGCAGGCCAAGAATCGGCGCCATATAGAGATGGCTAACGTCAGTTACGATTTCGGAAAGATGTAGTACTGTCTTTGACTCCTATGCTCATATTCCCTCCAACCACTAAAGGCTCAAGTACTTTAGGCATCTTTATCCTCGAAGTCTTATGTCCCATTCTCCTATAAATTCTCCCTCTTCTGTTTCTTAGTGCTCTAAGATGAAGAGCCTTGTTGAATTCTCTGTTTATTGAATGCCATCGAGCGATGAATGAATCGGCGCTATTCTTCAATCGGCGCTTCCTTGAACCTACAGTTCATGCATTGTTTATTTAACATGGCAGTTTTGAGTTAGGCGGCATCAAGGTTGAGTCGATTTCCATCTCTATTGCTGACCTGCTCTCATCCTGTGGCACTATAACTATCCAGCAAACTTCACAGATTGCCGTATGGGCATGTGCAAGCTCTCAGACAGCTTGAGCAGCATGCATCTCCTAGGTTGTTGGCGCCATTCCATTCTTTTGTGGTAATTCTTATACAGAGTGCACCGGCCGCTTTAATTAGGTGAGAATGAAAGTCTGCTTTTCTATAACTGTTTACCTAGACTAAGGGTGCAAACAACTTCCCTTCAAGTGCAGATCTGGTGTCACCAGTTGTCGCCATTTTTCAGTAGTCACGGTAGAAAAATCCGACATCAGCGTTGGCCGAAGAGCCGGACCAAAGCCACCCCCCCGTTGCAGAAACAACAGGTCGTCCTTGGACCACGGTCTTGCAAGGAAATTGAAAATAAAGTCAACCTTGATACTGACAGCCGCCTGACACGGGCGGTTTGTGTCAACAATTACAGTAAGGAGTTCAAGAGGAACGCCATCCTTCTCTTCTCGTCCTCGTTCAACTAAATCTTGACGCAGTTGGGCCGGCTGTGTTTGCGATTTTCCCAGTCGTCGCTCTCGGCAACAGCGGCATATTCCAAAAGTCTACAGATGACACGAAACGGCTTTCTTGCCTTGGTCCAGCCGAAGACTACCTTAAACCCGTCGCCATTTTTGAATCGACCCGCTTCTGGAATCGTGATAGTTCCTGCCGCCATCAAGCAAAGAATAGCACAGGATGAGTTGGCGACGGAGCTTTACCAAAGGCTCACGCCCCTACAGACGGCCCTCACCGTTGCTCCTGAGGCAGAAAAGGTTTACCTTCGGCAAAATCTCGAAGAAGTCGAGGAGCAGATGCGCAAACACGAATCATTTAGGGAGTTTGTTCTCTTGAGAGACGGTACCGTTCGTGGGTTAGCGATCCCGAGGCCCTCGAAGCTGTGACAGGTGGTTCGAAGTCATGGGAGAGGCGAGAGGTTATCTTCGTTGATTGGGTTGCGTTTTCGCGATACGATCTCTGTCTTGACCGCAAATACATCCAACCCCACTGAGACCTGCCAGGCTTCGCTTCTCCCCTTGGGCATATCACATGTGCAGAAGTGGATGGGCGACCACTTCCATTCCGAGGAGCAAAGGAGAGATTGCCTTAAACGCGGCAACCTCAAGGATCCATTCAAGCCAATGCGCCAGCTCAACTGCCTTGTCTCTCCAGTTGTGGCTGCCACTTCATACGTTGAGAGTGGAAAATGGTGCGCACCCCTACGAGGGCGGCATAATGTCCCTGATCGAGGGGAACCCCGTGGTCTATGCCCCAAAGTTTCCAATCGCCCAAATCTGCCTTGCTAGAAGTAGAGAACCGGTCAGGAAGAACAACCACGGTTAAGTCTTTTTCGGAATATTAGATGTCGAAACGGAGGCTAGAGCTATATATCAGCAGATAGAGCAGCTCGCAGGCTACAAAGCAGAACTTTGCTGCTGCCTCCCCACACGCGGCGTTGATTCATTACCATGGTCACTGTTTGTTCGCCGTCGAAGATCTGCTTACACAGTGCCTTGTTAGGCCGAGGTCCTAAAAGCCACCGTAACAGATATCCCCAATCGCCCATGCCTGAGAAGAACTCACCACAACCAACATAACCAAGCCGGACATGGCTGCCGAGGCAGGTTTTCATGTCCCTAAGCTCTCATAAATACTGGGGGAGGACATACCCAACCTATGCAGCGATGAAACCGTCCTGTTGTCGGTGGACTCACCCGAAGACAAGGCGGTCATGGAACACTGCCTAGCCGTTCCGGAGGTATTCAACCTGCAACTTACAGCGGCACCGCTGGTCGTTCTTGTTGGACGTGACTCTGCTTTTCGGAAGGTGTCCACAGGAGACAAGTTCCTCGGTCTGATAACCGCTCTCCTCTGCGCCGGTGCCGCGCCGGAAATAGGCGCTTCCTGGCCGATCCCCAGCGCCGCAGGATGAGCCTGGGTGCCTGGGATGTCGGCGCAGTACTACTGGGCTGGGTTTTGTTTGTATGGGTCTTGGCTCTTTCGGAAGTGATGGTCTGAGCTCTGATGACGAATAGCATGTAGTACAGTTGTTCTTTTCAAGGACGGCATCGTGCATGGTGCCGCATCTTGGACCCATATGCAGCTGCTGGATATTCTGCTTATACCCAGCTGAACAGCATAGAACTGAGTAGTACTAGTAGTATCATTGGATTTGTATTCTTAGCGCTGGGCATAGACGCACAGCATGTATTCTCTGCCCCAGTAATTATACACTAATCCCCAGTCTGTCGGTAAACCGATTGTTAAACATGCCTGTAGTATTCAGCTCCTTATACACCTCCACCCACCTCTCAAAATCGGGATACCAGGCCCTGACATCCTCCCCACTCACAAAATCCAAATCCAACCCCCAATGCACTCTCGCAGACTCTTCATCCCGGGTACATAATCTCTCCTTCACCCTCCTCGCAAGCTCTCGCCCCGTCTCCAAGCCGACCAACATTCCCAGCTCAATTGTACACGTTAACCTCCCAGCCTGGGGCGCCAGATAGCCCTCGCTCGCCTTCACGAACCTCACACCCAGGGGTCCGGCCATGTACCAGCACTCGCGGTCGGCCAGCTGGTCGAACAGCTCGAGCAGGGCGTCGATGGTGGGCACGCACCGCTCGGCGGGGCAGTGCAGCTCGAGGGCGAAGGCCGAGATGTCGTTGGCGGTGCCGAGGGTGAAGACATTGAAACTCTTGTCGACGTAGACGTCAGGCTGGCCGTCGCCGTCGCCGTCGTGGCCAGCCACGGTCGTGAGGGCCTGGTCGATAGCCAGCGGGGAGAGGAAGGGGAACTTGCGCAGGACCGCCACCAGGTCCGGCGTCCGCTCCACCGCGATCTGCTGCAACAGGTTCGACAGCCAGTCCTGCCGCTGGCCGACCTGCGGGTGGTGGGCGCCAGGCAGGCGCGTGCGCGAGACGGTGACGCAGGCGTTGCGGAACCACCGTGTGTAGGGGTTCAGGATGAGCTCGAAGTGGTCCGGGTCCGAGACGATCGGCGGCGGCCGGGCGGACCACTGGGCTGGGGAGAGAGCGGGCTTGACGGCGGCCCAGGTTGTGGAGGAGCGCTGCTCGCGGATCGAGTAGGCAGGCGTCACTTCGAGGACGTACGAGTGGATGAGGCCGAGGCAGCCCATGGAGGTGTGCGCGGTCCGGTACCAGGCGTCGGATTGGACGAGGGTGATGGGGACGCCGTCGAGGAGGGCGGGGGATTTGGACGGGTCGGTGATGCCTTGGCTGGGCTCGATCTGGTAGACTGTCCCAGATTCGGAGACGAGGATGATGGCACGGGCGAAGCTGGCAAGGGGGCCGAAGGTGATGCCCGAACCGTGGGTTCCGGTTGAGAGAGTGCCGGAGATGGTCTGGCCGTCGTACCCGCCCATGTTGATGAGCGCTAGCCCGCGGTTGTCGAGCTCGACTTTGAGGTTCCTGACGGTGATGCCCGCCTGGACGTGGAGGAGCGTATTTCCTCTTTCCTGGATCGCATCATCACGGAGCACTTTGGCGTCGACGGGCCGGACGTCGTTGAGGAGGATCGGGTTCACCAGCACGGCGCCGTCTGTTCGGGCAACGTCGGAGAATGCATGCCCGGAGCCAACTGCACGAACGCGTTGCTTGAGGCGACGTGCTTCGTTGATGATATCGACCATGTCCTGGAGCGACTGCGGCTTGACCTTTTTCAAGGGCGTGCAGCGCTGCTCGCCAATACAATTAACCCAATCTTCATCCACGCTCGGTTTTGGCCCTGGTAGGACTGGCTTTGACGGGATATTGTGTTGCCTGTTTGCCTCTTCTTTGAAGACGCTAAATATTGCATTTGGTTCGGCTTCTAGTGATTGTTGGATTTTCTTCTGCTGTTGCTCATCATCCGGGTTGGATTCGAGGCAGCGTAGCACCTCTTGCACCACTCGCTCGACGTGGTCGCTTGGAGTGTCTTCTGAATTCGTCGTCTTCTGGGCAGGCTTCGTTTTCTTGAAGCAGCAGAAAAGGGTCTGGAAAGCTGACATGGTGCTGGTGGTGGGCTGCCTCTAATGTTTCTCACCGTTACAGAGCATGGCCTTGCGATTCTCTCGATGGCTACGCGTCGAATATATTTCGCGCCAGGCCTGAGCCTAGCCACACCGGCCACATGACGGTATGCTCCAAAGTTCCATGCAAGCCTTCGGCACCCCTTTCCTAGTCGGGTCGGAACGATCAGCCGTCAGCTTGTACGCCGATGAATAAGCGCAAGTAACAGCAGATGACCGGCCGCGTTGCTAAGACGGATATGGAGCATGCCTGGCAGTGGGGATTGAGATATCAGTTTTGATCCTCAATTGGCTGAAGACCAACCCGCTTTGAGGGATCCGAGTTTCTTGTGTCGGTTAGAAACGCCGCTTAAGGTACGTTCTTCTCTGGCGGGAAGGGAGAGGAGGCCGCCTTAGTGGCACCCAGAACGAAGCTGACCTCCATGTATGATTCCCCGAGACGTACTGTGTAGCGAGTCCGTTTTGGAGGGTTATTGAATGCCAAGCCTGTGATTCATATGGCACGGCGCAGCCCTGGTTGGTCAGTTTGCCCGACACCGAAAGAATCGGGGCGTTGGTTGGTGTAAAATTTACCTGTGCCGCTTTGGACATTCACCAACGCTGTTGGTTGAGCTCTGAAGGTCACTGCGCGTTGTAGCCACCGGTGGATACGGGTTGAGAATGGTGCGATGGTATGTTGTAGACATATCTAACCACTTAGTGACTGCGTATGGCTGTTAGTATTTCGTCAAAGGACTAGGAGACTAGCCTAGCAACCTAGATAATAATGAGTAATTGGTACCTCGACGCGCCTAGGGCCACGACTATATGTCGGGACATGACCCGACAGAAGCCCTCGCACTTTCAGTCTGTTTTCCTTTGACACTTCCCAAGATCCTCCTAAGTGCATTTGGGTGAAGCAGGTGCCCCCTCTGGATATAGGTAAAGGCGGTATACACGGTCCACGCTGAGGCGACGGCGCCAACGGATACGAGGCAAGGCCACTTGAACTGCTCGGGCCGGGAGAAGACGATAGTCGATGCAAAAGACAGAAGCTCGAAGGCGTTCTGCCAGGCCGCCTCAACGGATGAAAACGCGCCGCGGCTCTCGGCCTCCACATCCTTGTTGACGGTTAGCCGTGTGCAGCGCCACTCTCACGACAACCTCCGTGCTCACCTCTTGGACGATGATCTGTACACAAAGTTCAAAACCTCTGAGTCCTAAACGGCTGAGTATCGTCCCAGCCACCAGACTGCTTGCCGAAAAGAGCGGTTTGTCATCGAACAACCAAAACAGGGCGGTCCCGGCAGTTAACATTGTCACTTGCCAGCTGCTTAGCCACAAGCCCGCCCTGATCGGTCCGATTTGCTCTAAGAGCCAAGGCGCCACCCACGTTGCCAATACTTCAAAGGCCACACTCAGCGTGCTCGCGATACCGACCTGGGTGGCGGTATAACCGACCGAGAGGAGGTACGTCACCATCTGGCCTGCAAACCCCAGGACCGTGAGGTAGAGCAGGGCACCAGCGAAGGACGGGAGAAAAGCGCGGTGGCCGAAATAGAAGCCGAAGTCCCTGGCTGATTTATTGAAGACGCTGCGAATGCTTTTCCAGTTGTGTGCGCGGCCGCGCTGGTTCTGATGCGCTGATTCGGCATCTCCTGGTTCTGGCTCCGATGGGTTCGGCTTCGCTTCGTGCAACTCGGGCACCTCGTCGTAAACCCGAGCGATAGCATAATACTCGACGACAACGGATGTGACGTTCATGACTAGATTGACAGTTATAGCCAGTTTAGTGGAGAAACCGGCTACCAAGGCGATGAAAAGAGGGCCGAAGAGCTTGCAAAGCAAGTCGATGCGTCGCATTTGCGCGTTCATCATTATCAGTGCCGCGTTGTTCTTTTTCGCCACGACCACGACCTAATGATTACCAACTCGATGAGCCGAGGCGCCGGAGTGCTACGCGCCTTGTAGGTACTAGTAACCTACCCAGTCCTTCTCGACAGAGATCAAGTTCATGATGGAGCATAGCTTCTCGACGCAGGCTAGGAATGACAACAGCACAAGCATGCTGTTCTCCCCGCCGCGTCCGAGCGGCAACTTGGCGGCGAGGATATAGAAGACCATACAGGACGCCGCTACAACAAGGCGCTGGAAGACTTGGGCGCGTTAGTATGAGCACATTACCAGGGTACAAGGGGCTCTACCAATAGACACCCGGACAACCTGGAGACGGTTGCCCGTGTCGACATAGTGTCCGATAGCTGGAGCGAAGACAATGGCAGAAAGCCCGCGCGTCAACGCGTACACAGACATTGGCAACAAGGTCCCTGGAAAGACTGCCGCCAGATAGAGCACAGCGCCGAACTCGAAGACGCGGGAATTCCACGTCGACAAGAAATGCGACACATAGAGCCGGTTGGTAATCCGGACTGGCACTCCGCCCTTAGGTCCGACCGGATTGTCAAGTAGAGGGGTGTGATCATTGGCGCCGCCGCCCCCGGGACGGGGTCGACCGGAAGCCATGGTGGATATGACAAAGCCGGTGGTCCCAAGGTGCCCCAAAAAGATACGTACAGTACCACTACCTGGACACCCTGGGCCTGTCAGCGCCTGGCCCGATGACAGGGGCAACCAGGTTTGATGCGACCGATTCTTACCAACACTACCTGAATTAACTGGGTGCTGAACTGTGAATGCCTGCAATGGTCCGCGCTAACAAACAAATGGGTTTGTATGGTGAGGTAATTACTTGGTCTGAGTGCTGCATCTCCTTGGTTGTTTCCGCAACGAATCTCCCCTGCTAGGCAGAGGCGGATGAGTGGGTCATCATGTCTGGGCGCATGACCAGGCGACCCGGGAAACCGGCTGTTAGTGAAATTGGCCAACAAATTCTTTGCGAACTAGGTTAGTTTCAGGGGCCCAAAACCACCTCGTATAAATAAGGCCGACGACCTTAACGCCGCGTCCATCATGACCTTTTTCCCGGTTCGCCTCATCTCGCCCGTCGGCCGGCTCTGGAGGACGAATGATGCACAAGACGGCGCTTTCACTACTGCTCGCCGGCGCCGGTTCGGTGTCGGCAGCTCTGGAGGTTGACTTCGGGTCCGCAGGTAAATATGATCATACTAAGCTCGGAGTTCAGCTGGCACGACACTAACGCTGCCTCAAGACTCGATCAGAGCCGCCGCCAGAGATGTGGCCTCTGACCTCATGACATACTACGACGGCAACGAGCCCGGCCATATCCCGGGCATCTTCCAGCCGCCGCCAGAAGGCGAGTACTGGTGGTACACCGGCGCCATGCTGTGGTCCACCATGATCGACTACTGGCATTACACAGGCGATGACACCTACAACGCCGTAGCGTTGGAGGGTCTCGTACACCAGAACGGTCCCGGCCTCGAGAACGCTTTCTTGCCCCCCAACTGGACTGTAGCTGCGGGGAACGATGATCATGGACTCTGGGGCATGTCGGCAATGCTCGCTGCCGAGTTGAACTTCCCTAGTCCACCGCAGGGCGAGCCGAGCTGGATCGAGCTAGCTGAGGCCGTGTTCGGGATTCTGGTAGCTCGTTGGGAGGAGGACGATGTTTGCGATGGCGGTCTGCGCTGGCAGATCATGTCCACCAACGTCGGCTACGAGTTAAAGAACACCTTGTCCAACGCCGTCCTCATCAACCTCGGCGCCAGACTGGCGCGGTACACGGGCAACCAGACCCACGCCGTTTGGGCCGCGCGAGCCTGGGACTGGCTCGCCGCCACCGGACTCATCGATGGGTCTTTCAACGTCTTTGACGGCGCCTTAACCGAAACAAACTGCACCGAGCCTTTGCGGTACCAGTGGTCGATTAACGCTGGCATCCTCCTGCAAGCCGCAGCGTACATGTACAACCAGGTAATTACGTCGCTCATCATTCCGTACCCCTCCCCGATCCAATCCAACCCTCCTAACAACCTGATCAGACAACTGGTGACGACCAAGCCATTTGGGAGTCAGCCCTCACCGGACTCACCAACCGCACACTGTCCGTCTTCTTCCCGGACGAGATCCTTCTCGAAGTAGCCTGCGAGCGGGCGATGATCTGCAACAGCGACATACGCTTCTTCAAGGGCGTCGCCCTACGCTCGCTCGCCGGCGTGGTGCAGCTGGCGCCCTTCCTGCGCGACACCATGTCCCGCGCGCTGCGCGGCTCGGCCGAGGCCGCCGCCGCCGCCTGCAACCGCGGGGAGAGCGGGCGGCAGTGCGGATTTGGCTGGGCCGAGAGGGAGGGGAATTGGACTGTGGGCGCGCCCGAACAGATGAACGCGCTGAGTGCGTTGGTGAGCATGTTGGTTGATGAGGTGGCTGGGGAGGGGTTCGCGACGGCCGAGACCGCGGATCAGACCGGTGGTAATTCCGGGTCTAGTGAAGGCGGAAGCGGGGGGGATGGAAATGAGAATCAGAGCGGAGATGGTGAGTCTGCAGGCGCGAGGATACCAGTTGCGCTGGGTTGGGCGGTGGTCGGGTTGGTCGCTGCGCTTCTGTAGTTGAGCGCCTAGCCTTTGGGGGAGGTTTCTAGACTGCCGGCAGGGCACACGATCCTCAGATATTAATAAGAACATGATTACTCCACCTATAGCTCGCGTGCTTCCTCGAAGCACTGCTGCTGTGTCTCATACTTCGTGCTCCTGCGTGGGCTAAAACATAAGAGTACTACCTACCGATCATTACCGAGCGTGTAGGTTTACTCGCAGCCGTCTACTTTGTAAGCAGCTAGTACAAACAGCCCAATGGTACTATCGATAGTTCTCGCATTCTTGCACATTCATCCATTGCCAAACACCAATTTCCCATTAGACCTGCTCAACCCCATCTCGTTCCTCCGCACCAAACGTCTCTTCATAAACCCCTTACAGCACATCCAGCCAGTGCTCCAGAACCCCCATCACCTTACGTATATGAGCCATCCTCTCGTCTCCGCTCTTATCACCATGCTCCCACCTCCATTTCCATCATTACCCCGCCTGGTTCCTTACCTACCCCCTCCCTCTCAGCTCTCCAGCACCCCCTCGTACGACTCAATCAGCAACAACACCTGTAACTTCGCCGCCCTGTGCTCCTCGGGCGCGTGGCTCCCCCGCGGCACAGCGCCTTGGTCAGCTCGTCAACCAGGAGCTGGGCGCAGATCTGCAGGCCGGTGAAGTTGCTCTCGCTGTGGCCGAGGCAGGAGGGCGAGGAGGGTTGACGGAACGAGGCCCGGGACTGGCTGGCCGAGTGCGGTGGGCGCAGAGGGCGCGGGGCCGGCGAGGCGGGCCACACGGTCGCTGCAGCGAGTGTCTCCCGCAGTGTGGGCATTGAGGCGACGGACGGCTGGCTGGCTTGGATGGGGCTCCTGGGGAAAATCGCAGGGACCGGCGTTGGCGATGGCTGCGCTGTGCCGCTGGTTCTTCTGTCGCTTTCGTGTTCGACAGCGGTGGTGGAGGATGCGACGGATGGGGCGAGGATGGAGTTTGTCCATGTCGATGCTCGCGGGGCCTGTCCCGCGGTGTCGGGTCGTGGGCTGGCTCGTGAGTGGGCTCATTGGTTAAGGCCTGCCGATTCAGGACTCGGCTGGTTCCCATGCCGTCAAACTCTGGCAGGACCGTGCGGTAGACCTCGGAGAGCACGGCAGCTCTGTCGTAGGCTGGAGGCTGGTCAGCTGTCAAAGTGGCTACTCCTGTTGTGTGATTTAAGGCTACTCGTTGCGATTCATTGGCTCTTTGGACCACGCATGAAGTCACGGAAGCGGCTTTCATCCGTGGACAGAAACCGAGATCCCTTCTTCAGCTTGCTTCTCTTTTGGTCAACATCGCAGGGCTGAGAACTGGAGCTGACATGGCGGTACTTTCTTGACAAGTATGAAATGATGGACGACATTCTGGCTTAATGAGCGTGCTCTCTCGGTGGAATCAAGAAGGCGGCAAATGGAAAGACAGCCCGCTCATTTTGTAAAGACATTTTTGCGCCTATCTCGGTTACCGGGAAGCAAGTATCCTTAGCCACCCATATCTGCCCGAAGCGGGCGGTGGCGGGCCGAGAGGCAAAATTTGCGACACATATTTATGCATCTGCCTGCAAAGTTGCAAAGAATAACGTCGAACTTATCACTTGTGATGTACAATACCACCGACTACTGGAAAAGAAACAGCATCAACTGCGCTGGATACTGAGAGCTCACCGCTAATTATACTTAGCAACTGTGGGCATGAGGCTTGATGCTCTCAGTGCCCCTGAGTGCCGTCACATAACACATTGATTTCGGTTACCCGGCCACCAAACATCAATAGAGTGCGGGACATAGATTTGAAGATGAGGGAAGATTATGACGAAGACCTGCGTTTTTTGTTCGGACCTTCGAATCAGGTTCTCCCTGAATGCGGGCATTGATACGGATTTGGTGATGGCAACAGAAACAATGAGATTGTCCAAGCGACTTCTTTGTTTTGAACTGGCCATAAATAGGTGTTGAAACAATCTCTTTGTCACAGTGTATTGCATCGAGCGTTCTTTACTTCCCCTGGATCGGGGATGCAGCCTTCCGAACCGGTCTTTGTTGTAGTCCGGGATATAGTCCTCGCTCCCACCGGCCACCACCTTGAATACCCAAGAAAATCCGGAGTGTATGAACTTTACACATTGTTCAATATCCCGCCAAACTCATGGAGACATTCTGGGGCTGGAACTCTTCCATCCAAAGTAAAACAACCAATAATCGAACAACCTATCTAGATAGAGATAAACGGTGAGCAGCCCCTAACCACAACAACACAAAGGGAAAAGATGTCGCAAGAAGAACCAGTACAACTTTCATGGAGAGAACGCCACAACCACGAATGGCCGCTCCCCCGGCTCCAAAACGTCGTCGCTACCGTTAACCTCGACTGCCGGCTCGACCTCAAGCTCATCTCGCAACAGGCCCGCAACGTCGAGTACAACCGTAACAAGTTCCACGCATTGGTCATGCGCATCCGCGAGCCGCGCACAACGACGCTCGTCTTCGCGTCGGGGAAGCTGGTCATCACGGGCGCCAAGTCCGAGGAGCAGGCGCGGCTCGCGGGGCGGCGGCACGCGCGGGTCATCCAGAAGTGCGGCTTCCACACCAGGTTCAGGGACTTCAAGGTGCAGAACTTTGTCGGGTCCGCCAGCTGCGGCTTCTACGTCCGCCTCGAGGGCTTCCACATGGAGACGCTGTGCTTCAGTCAGTACGAGGCCGAGATCTTCCCGGGCCTGATCTACAAAATGGTGAACCCACGCCTGACGTGTCTTGTGTTTGCTAATGGCAAGGTGGTGCTGACGGGCGCGAAGAAGGAGGAGGACGTGTTTGAGGCGTTTACGAATCTGTATCCAATGCTGTTGGATTACAAGATGGGGGATGTGATTATCCGGACCGAACCGGCGCCGGTAGAGAATGCCAAGGAGGTAAAGCGGGAGAAGACGGCGTGGAGAAGGAGAAGGTAAGGACCCGCTACCGCTGCTAAGTATTGACGAGGTATACCACTGGCGTAAACAATGGCGGGCCTGGAGTAGACGGCCAGTAAGTATATACTGAAGTATCTCATCTCCGCGGCCATCACGCACACGGGCGCCGGATGGGATGTCGTAATTCGGTGCAACAAAGACAGAATCTTGAATTGGGCAACAATTCATTGTCTTTCTTTGTCCTTGATTCTCTTATAAGTTTATCCCCATCAGACCTATGCCATATTTTCGATGAGAACGTTGATAAAACAACAGGCGAGTATAGTGCGTTAGGCCTGTTGCTCTGCCGTCCGGGCCTCCGGCTGGTCCTTCGAAGCCCGCCGCTTTACATCCTCCAGCTCAACATGGAGCACCTTGTCGACATTCTGCTGCACCTTGTCCTGGACTGCCTTGCCCTCAAACATGAAGCTCAGTTCCTCGAGCGTGCGGTTATGCGTCTCGGGGAATAACCAGTATACTGTTGCGATCTCGATAAAAATCCAGACGCAGTAGACAATGTAGTACCTCCAGCTGATGGCGTCGAGCGCGATGGGGTTGACGTATGTGTTGAAGAAAACGGCAAATCGCACAGTGAGTTGCTCCACAGAGATACCTTTGGCACGTTGTTGGTAGGGGAATAACTCGACCAGATAGGTGTAGGCCAGGGCGTTCCAACCCACGTTGTAGAACCTAGCCTGTCAGTTAGTATTGCGAACCGCAGCGGCACGGGTGAAAACTCGGGGCGAAACTTACGGCGAGTAGATATAGATAAACACCAACACCGGGATCGCTGCTGTGGATGAGTTTTCGATTTCAGCCCGCGCGCTGGCAATAGTCCAGACAATGTAGACTACCGCCGTGCCGATCGTACAAAGTAGGAACATCTTGCGCCGGGGGAACCGAGGCGCAATTAGCGCGATGGGCACCGCGTTGATGAAGCCCCAGCAGGTATTGCTCAAGATGATCTGCTGCACCGTCCTGTTATCCGTGATGTTTACAAGCGCCAGAATCTTCTTCATGTAAAAGCTCAGAAGGCCGTTCCCGCTCCACTGCGTAAAGAAACCCATAACGGCAGCGATGGTGAAGCGGCGACGCATAGGCGGATCGCGCACCACATCGGCCCACACGAACGAGCTTGCTAGTTCCTTCTCCAGCGCAATGGTCGACTGGATCTGGGCATATTCGAGCCGCACAAACTCGTCGCCATCGGCGCCCTCGCTATGGTACTTTTGCAGTATGGCAAAAGCCTCGTCGCCGCGGTCTTTCGAGATAAGCCAGCGGGGGGACTCGGGGCACCAGTACATGAATGCAATCTGGCAGAGGCTCGGGACGAGCTGCAGGAGACTGGGAAGCCGCCAAGCCCAGGTGCTGCTCATCTGAAACGTGCCGTACGTTGTTCCCGCGGCGACAATGGCGCCCACGAACCAGGAGGCGTTGAATAGCGACGTCATGATGGGGCGTTCTTTGGCATACGACAACTCTCCAATCATGGACGAGGCATTGACGATGGCGAACGGGATGCCGAAGCCGAGAACCCAGCGTGAGGCGAGGAACATGTCCGAGTTGCGTGACCCAGCTTGTAGACCGGCACCCATACACATGAGGAAGGACGCGGCGAGGATGGTTCGCCGGCGGCCAAGGTATTGGCTCACAGTCGGGATGAAGGGGATCGCCATAAGGGCACCGAGGGAGTACATCGCGTTCAGGAGGCCGAGACGGGCCGAGGTCGGGTTGTCAAAGTCTGGTTTATGGTCTGATTAGCCCGGATCCCTGATTCGCGGGAGGGCGCGACACACAATCTGTCCATGACTTGACGGCCTGGAGGCTGTTCATCATGGAACTATCGAAGCTGGTGGAAGTTGATGAGGTTAGAAAACCCATAATTCGTTGAAGTTTAGGTCTGGCTGGCCGGTCCACCCAGCGCTTACCCTGAGGTCCATTCCACTCCCAGCCCGGTGGGGACGAGGATGAGGTACAAGAAGCGCAGATTTGGTTTTTTGTACCATGGCTTCTGGTCAGCCTGCGCAATGCGCGTCAGCCGCGGATCGGCATGCTCTTCCCTCCCGCCGACGATAGCCATTGTAGCTTGTCGGTTCCAAAGATGGTGAGCAAGATGCTAGAGGTCCTGAACCATCGGTTGGCCATGCCAACAGAGCTTTAATAACAGATGCCATGTTAGCACCTGCCTATTAGGACTCTAGCCCTAACCATTTTCTCGATGTCAAAGGAGCTGGAACGGCTCAGTTGTGTACCACAGTATGGCAGATTTATTTGGCCGAGGCCGGGATATTAAATCGGATAAACCGACCGCGTCATCGGGTATTATGACTGTATGCTGCTGCATTCCACTGACCAGTGTGCCGTGTGGCAACTTTCAGGTTGGTAACAAATACAGAATAATGACGATAAAAAAGTATCCTTTTCTTTTCCAACGTAATTTCTGAGTTGATGTTATACTGTGATCGTTCACTTACAATTACAAAAGAAATGAAAAGAGAGGGGCGTAGTCGCTTTGACGCCTTACTTTAGACAAGCCGTACAAACCAGCATACGGATAACGGAGCCGGATACCTCACGGTCAGGCACAGTTATACTATCAGACAACACTGTTGATTTATTTCCTGTGACGGAGATCACCCATGCATCAGAGGCTCGCCTAAATTACAACAAGAGACTGACATGCCAAGCTCTATTTGGGGTTGCTTCCTCCGACGAATGCGGGGTCCCGGCAGCCAATTATTGCGGGGCGAGAACCCGGTGCTCGGGATTGAGGATGCGGCGTGCCGGCCTCCGGGGAAGAGATGCCCGAGGTTGGTTTGTTGGCAGCATGTCACATGTCCCCAACATCGCACAAGCAAGCGAAAGGGCAAGAGTGGAACATGGACGATTTGAACGTAATGGTCTTAAAATTAGTATGCTTAGGACCATTATCCGGTAGCCCGGCTAGGACAACGGATGCCGCTGAGCCTTTGCGCAGGTCGGAAACCGGTGCAAATTAGCTAGGGTCTCCTACCCACGGCGGTAACCGCTGGTGAGCGGTTTAAAGCAACTGCATACTTCTAGCATTCCGCCAGAGCATGCTCTTATATACGATGCTGAAATGGCGCAGACGCACACACCTATACCTACCTGGAGTACATACCCCATCAAATCGGGTCGAAGGCAAAAAGCAACACACAACTAGACGGCCAAGGCCAGGCATATTACAACAGCAGCACCCTACAGCCTAGGCAGGCTGAGACAACGCCTGCAAAATAGAATCCCGTCTACTCAGAGGGAGAGCATCTCGCACGCAAAGGAACCTCCAAGCATGTTGGGCGAGAAGTGCCGTAAAACGGGTGGGATTGGATGTCTTGTCGGAAGGGCGGCAATGTTTAAAAATGGGCCTAGCACTAGGGCGTGATCCGTAAGTCCACCCCAACACGTCGCGCAAGACCGTCCTGTGGGACCAGTTCCAGCCTCGTATCGACAGGAAACATAACTGTTACTTCCTTTTAGCGGTATGGGGGTCGAGACGGATATAGTCGCATATATAGAGCAGCCGCAGAATAGAAAGGTTGACGCACCTTCTCGAATAGCTACTAACTGTCGCTGAATTAGATCGACGATTCTCAACGCCCATGCCTCCCTATCAGTTCGGATCAGCCGGACCTCCGGTGCGCAAAAGGATACCCAAAGCAAAGTCCCACCGTACATCCAGTAGAGGAGGAGGCTACACGCGGCGGCGCTTGACGCACGAGAATATCTATTGCAAAGAAGCTACGCAAATCTAAGCGTCAGCAGGCGGGGCGGCAAAAACGAACTCCTCAAGCTCCTTGTAAGCGGTCTCCAACTCCTGAGTCAAGTTAGCACCCAAGCATGGCATCCAGAGCATCGCTGAAACTCACGTCGTTGACAATAATCCGGTCGTGCAGGCCCGGGATTTTGGAGTGCTCCAGCTCCACCTTTGCCTGCTTCAGCCGCATTTGGATCGACTCCTCCTTCTCGGTCCCGCGTCCACGGAGCCGCTTCTCCAGCTCTTCCTCGGACGGCGGAGCGATGAAAACATAGCGAGCCGGGAAGCCCGAGGCCCGGACCTGCTTCACCCCTTCCACCTCGATATCCAAAACGACTATCCTTCCCTTGGCGCTCTGTTCTTGGATCGTGGCTTTCGATGTGCCGTAGAGGTTGCCGCCAAACTCGGCACTGCCCACCCCGGCATTGTCAGTGGATAGTCCCCGTACCGTATCAGTGCGTGCCTACTTCTCTACAAAGCCACCCTTGGCCTTTAGGTCCAGAAACGCCTCCCGCGTCACGTAATGATAGTCGACGCCATCCTGCTCGCCGGGGCGCGGGCTACGGGTCGTGTGTGATACAGAAAGCGCGAATGTGTCGGGATGTCTCTAACTCAGGAGTCAGATGGGGTCGAAGTTCGACGTGACCAGCAAAGCGCATACTTGGAAGAGAAGCTTGTAGAGCGTCCCTTTGCCGACACCAGATGGACCAGAAATAACGATCGGGCGGGGATCGCGAACAACTACGAAATTAGCGTGTCTCGGATCGAGTTTGCAATGCGAAGCGGACATACCCGGCGCCATGGTACGGAAAAATGTCGAGCGAAGGACTTGGAGGGAGGGGAACAATGGGTGACGCATCTTTTGAGCCCGAAAGGTCGCTGTTAGAAAAGCAGGGCTGGCCCTCCAGGAGGGGTCTGTGGCTTGCGTGGGGTCGGACCCACCCGCCCAAAATCGGGAATTGGCGTATCAGCTGGGAGCTACCGTTAGAAGTGGGCGCTGGTTCCTTACAGCTGGAATCACTTGTCCACAGGCCAGGTTACCTAAGCGCCCAGGATCAGTTTCCCCAGCTCCCTGCTCGGGCGCGATCTCTGCAGTTGTCACGCGTGCAGGAGCTCGGCAGAGGTCGTGGGAAGTGCAATGAAAGTGTGGAAGTCTGATAGATCTATCTACTATCGTAGGAACTGAAGGACTGACTTAAATACAAAAGGAAAAACTGTCTGTGGAGCTCACGTGATAGGCAGCTGAGCTTGAGCTGCAGGGCTCCTGTGTCCAGCAGAGCCCCACAAGTGAGGTTTACAGCGCGACAGCAGTAGAGATAACAAATCAGGCACAACACATCAGAACATATCAGATCAATTGAATCAAGCTCTATAGATCGTATCTGCGTGCGCCCATTTGAACCCACTTTGCCTAACGAGTGCCCTAGGCTGTGGTTCTAACAATTATGAGCCCGGGTTAGCGCTCTTTACTTCCTACAATCAAGAACTGCAGTCAGATATAACGTATTTTATCACCTAATGAAACATATCACCATACGAAACGCATCCCTGCTCATACCCCGCCTATACCAACTTTCAACACCCAAAACCAACGCAACAAGTATCTAGTAAGCTACATAAATCGAATCCCGAATCGAATCTCCATCAGAATCCTGAATTTCAGGACAGTTTTTGCGGTTGTACGCAGGTAATCTGCAGGCACTATATCGTTAGATAGCTCTTTTTAAGACCTTTCTATTGGTACTAGTCCTGTCGAAATGCACGCAGTATTGGTGGAGTGCTAAGTGAGTTGACCTCCTTACTATATAGAGGGTGGAGAGGGACTTCGGCCGACCGTGCAGCTACCTCGAGGTGGCCTTGTTCGGCAGCAGAGTTGGTTGGTATCCTGAGACAAAACTCAAGTGACTTCTTAATCATCACAGAGTGGCCGCTTTTACGGTTCCCCCGAGCTCCGGCTCAACTTCGGCTCAGTCCCTCATCAGCCCCCATTAGCCCCCCTCAGCCCCGTATCAGCGCAGAGCTCACCCCTCAGGCTGAGCAGCCCTATACCCTCTTGTTGATCCCGTTTCTGGGCCCTTATTTCTCAGCTTATTTTCGTCACCCTGTCCATGTGAGGAAAGGTGCGCAGGGTTAGGGTTCAACCTGACCTACTGCATTGGGACTGGTGAGATGGGGACTCGTATTCTGATTGGCTAGCACGACGCTAGTACGCTCTCACAGCGCAGACCGCATCTTAGATCTTTTCTTCCTTTCCTCAGCTTTCGATTAGCAGAATTGAGTAGTATTAGCAGCGCCCCCGTGCCTCGCCCACGTATTGCTCGTCTCTCACAGTCCAACTTCTGAGAATCATAGCAACTCCTAGCGGAAGGGAGCTGTAGGCCTTCTTTTGGACCAGGGTCTTAATTTTAGACCCCTTAGACATCAGTCTAAGGCCTGGTGTGGTAATGGAATCCTTCAGTCCTTTGATATAATGGAGAGGTGGACTCTTGTTCTTGCTTGTCTGACCTGATCCTGCTGCATTGGAAAGCAGCTTCTATACTTCTTATATCTTTGTTATGCCCTATGCCTCGTTTAGGCTCTGGGCATCTATCCTCAAGATGGCTAATTCCCTTACCTATTTGTTCTTAAACCGCTTTTGGTATCTATTCCTCAAATCTTATTTACAAGAACATATGCAT
This sequence comes from Madurella mycetomatis, assembly GCA_022530565.1. Taxonomy (NCBI): domain Eukaryota; kingdom Fungi; phylum Ascomycota; class Sordariomycetes; order Sordariales; genus Madurella; species Madurella mycetomatis. The sequence goes on along the minus strand of JAJTVB010000003.1, from coordinate 2,235,563 downwards.
CTACCCTCATAAAATGGGGAGAGTTAAGAGTGCAGCTGTTGCCCTCCGGTTAGGCTGCCAGAGAAGCATTGGAAATAAAAGCAATATTATAAACGGTAAGCCGGTCCTGAAGAAGCTTTAAGCGGTAGTGAGGTAGAACTACAAGAAGATAATACAGCTCTGAAATAACTACGTATATTACCCATAACTTTCCTGGCTTGATGTATAACAGTTTGCTGACTTTAAGTTAGATATCAGAAGCAACATCTAGAGGCGTTGCTTTACAAGCTAAAGGACTTTAAAGACTTTATTAGAAAGTTTACCTATCGCGCAAATACCTTAAGTAACTAATACTACAAGAGACAGCTGGTTCTATAATAACTATAGATATGAAAATTAAATAAAAATTACATTCCACTCTTGCCTAAAAACTCGCCCGCAACTACGCCAAAATCGCTACTCTTACCAACGGACGAAAGCTCACGAAACGCTCTACCTAACCGTACCAGTTGCGACCGCGCGCAACGCGCTGCGTGGCTGCAACAGCACACATACGAACCCACCTACGAGCGACCCCACGCCTTCAATGGACAAGCTCACGCTGGGATCGAAGCGAACAGGGGAACCCCCGGGTATATAATGGCCGTTCCCGCTCCCCTCTACTCTACGTCCCCCTCCACTTCCCCCACCGTCACCAAGCAAAGAATTAACTTCCAACACTGGTCCATCACATTATATCAATCAACATGCTGCTCCGCGAGACCGACCCAGATTTCGAGAGGGAGATCCGAGAAAAGGTCAAGGCAGCGTTAAACGCAAAGTTCGGGGTTTTCGAATATGATCTCCCGCTGCCGCTCCTCCTCGTCGATGAATATGCGGAGAAGCCACTGCCGTGCCATGAACCTGCCGAGGAGACCATCGCCATCAGCGCCCACATGTCGGTGCGCATCCGTACCTTTTATGAGCAGATTGCCGCCGCCTATAACGGGATCGAGGATCCGCCAGCCAGCATCGGCATCAAGCTCGAAATCCAGCCGCAGAACTTTGACCCAGAGGAGCCAGGATGCCACCATCGCAGGTATCACTCGCGCCGCCTGCAGCTGCACGACCCCGAGACACTGCCAGATCTGCCCTTTGTGAGCAGCCTGGCCATCAGGTCAAGGTCGTACGGCCCCGACGCCGAAAACGCGACAGACATACGCCCTCTGTCTCCCCTCGTGCCGCTGCAGTGCCTCGTCCACCTGCGGGCTGTCCAAGAGTGGAATGCCCCTTGGTTGTGGGAGCGGCCCATGCCCGCCTCCATGCCGAGTAGGGTGTTGCGCGAGCACTACACCTGGCCGTGGGAGGGCCCCCTGCGAGACGCCCGCCACGAGTTCGGCGCCGCCATCATGGACCAGGAGAAGTACCTCTGCGGGAAAAGGATCCCCGCCAGTCTAACCAGGGCCGCACTACACTTCTGGCCTTTCTTCTCGCGCCCCAGGCATGACCAGTCCGTGGCCCGGCCGAACCTGATCCATCCCGCGGATAAAGACCCGGTGTCTGTCGGCCTGTACAAGCTCGGTGCGCAGCTAAGCCTGTTCGACGTTCGTGCTATGGTCACTTCAGACCTGTTCCCCAGTCCCGAGGCATCCACCGACCAGCAGTGGTCACAGTTGCGGCGATTCCGGCTCGAGTTCCATTCCCTCCGTCCAGACGGGCGGTGGTACTTTGTCGGCCCCGGTGGCGAGGATCCGCACGACTCTGAACAAGGAGGTTACAAGATCTCAGACACAGAACATTACCCCCGCGAAACCGACACGGACGAGGACATGGACCTCGACGCCGAGTATGGCGATAACCCGGACGATGAGTACGATCACGATCTAGACATGTTCCGCACCAAGCCCTGCAGGGAGCGGATCGAGCCCCTGCTTGCGGCGTTTGCGAAGTCTCTGACTCGCGACAATATGCCGAGCCTCGAGGACGCCGAGATTTTCACGCACCTGTGGTGGGACCCTTCAGACGACAGAGAAGTGGAGGAATATGGTCTGCCGATGAGAAAGGGCCACAGATGGGGTGTCAAGTTCATTGCTGGGCGTGGTAGTAAGAAGCAGAAGGACGGCGATGCTGCTGCGGCGGCACCAACACCACCGGTGGTGCAGTGGCAGGTTGGCGACTGGAGACCCAGCGAGGAGCTCATGAGTTTGTTCGAAAGCCTAGGACGACAGGAGTGGCTCGATCTCGAGTGGGACAAGTATAGATCTACGGCGGGGCACGACTTGCTGGGAAACAGCGAGTCTTCACCCATATAGTCGGGCGGGCAACCAGAATCCTTTTTTGGGGATTTCGAGAACAAAGTGGTCTGATACCTTTTTAGAAATGGCTGGTTGAATATGCGATTGCAGCAGCAGGGTGGGCGGGAACGTATGCTCATCATCATCGAGGAAGCATCCCGAAGAATTCCGCATATGGTTATCTCAGCAGATGCTCAAGATGAATAGTATCAGTTGGGAGGTGGCAGCGAAAAGAATACATGTCAAGTTTGCGCTACAAGTTTGTACCAAGATGGATTTGTCCTGGGATTCATGTAACGTGGGCAAAAGTTGCCTGACGAGGAATTCCCTGATGGTAAAGTGCGCCAGGTGCACTGTTTGGTTCCCGCCGCTGATACCGAGTGCGAGCCACGAACTTCGAGAAGCGGGCCACAGTACTCGAGGATTTCGATGCTAATGTACTCGTCGTCAATGGCATCGGGGAGCTCGTGTGTTGGGAACGCCTCACAGTCTTCGTCGATTAGCACAGCTTCCGTGATCTCGTCAATGGTCAATGGCCGCAGAGCAAAAGCTGCCTAGCGCACCAGCGCTATCGTACGGTCGCTACGCTCGATTTTGTCCTAGTTTCGTTTGTAGATATGGTCGAGTCCCGTCGGCGTGCCCTCGAGGGCGCTCTGGAGTTGCCTAAGGTTCTTCCATGCCTTGAGGTTCTGTTCCTACTTACATTTTGAGCTAGAGAAATTGGCTCTCGCATCGAGCGGTCATGGTCCTAGAGAGGCTAAATTAGCCCTGTTGTGTTGGGACTTTTTTTTTTTTTTTTTTTTTTTTTTTTCAGCTTCCTATCAATGATGGACCGCGCGAACGCAGTGACATCGGCTTGGACATCTTCGGGTGAGATTTGGTATTCGGCAAGGCGGTTCGGACCGTCAGTTCGTAGCGCTTGTCGAATTTCGAGCTCCTCGCGGCTAACAACCAGGACTCGGGTAGTTGGCGTGATCATGTTCTTGACGTCTTCGGGAAACCTCGCGACGGAGCTGCTACTGTCAGTCGGCGCGGTGCATTCGTCTAGGCCATCGACGACCAGATAGTAGCCCGGTCTAGCTTGCAGAGCCTTGTAGAGGAGCTATATGACGGTCGTACGGACCGCAGCCTGATCCTATGAAGTCGTCCATCTCTAGTAGGCGAGTGCAAATACTTCCGGCTGTGACGCGAGCTGGGAGACCCAAGATCGCATAACGATATAGGGATCATTGCGACTCTCGTGATCGGACGAAGAGAGGAAGTGGGCGACGAGTGTATCACGGACGGCCAACAGGTGTTCGACGATGCGCGGAGACAGAATGGTCTTGCCAAACCTAGGTCGTCCGTGGATCTACAGTATCTCAGGCGCACCTGATGGTAGATCTGGGGCACTCCATCGGGCAAATGCGGGTCGCGTAATGACCCAGTCGCAGGTGCCCGTTAACCTCCTGTTGCGCGACTCATCGTAACGCCCATTAGGAGAATGCTGCCCCAGGAGCCAACTGTGAATCTCCCGGCGCGTGTCGGCTGCTAGCCTTCATTAGCTTAAGCCGCGTCACGGATGCACCGTACTCCCCCTGCGTCTCTGCCAGAGCCTGGCGAGGCTCAATGAAGGTCTGGCAAAACTCGGCCAGCGATCCATGCTCCAATTCCGTTCCTGGTCCTGGTACATTGCTCTGTGGATCAGTACCTCGTAAAGCCTGGGGGCTCCTATTGTCCGTTGTCGATCGCGTACTCGCCGCTCGGTCAGGAGGCACCAGATCGTAGAGCTGCTGCACCACCTTTCCAAATCGCGTGACTAGGTCTGTGAGATCTCGCTTCCTTCCTAGAGCCCCAAGTGAGCTTGGGCCTCTTTGTCTCGACATCTCCCTCGCGGGTGTGGTGTGGATTGACCGTGCCGAAGGTGGACTTGTTCAGAGGATCGCTCTTTGCCCTCCCGATTTGGTGTTTACTTTCGTCTTGAGAATATTGTCGATGACGTTGAGGAGATTTTCCACCACCGAGCTTGTTTGGTCGTCGGCCGAGAGCTATCCTCTGTCTGGCCCGACATTGCGGTTCCAGTAATTACTCGGATCGCAGCCGCTCCGCCTCAAACTGGACACTCAACGCATCCGAACCAGGGGTGAAAGACCGTTAGGCATTCACTATGCCGGTGAGCTGAATCAACGGGTTGACGCCTACGAGGCCGATGCTCAGGCTAGCGGGCTCCATGGTGCGTGGTGGATGAATGCGAGGAACGGGATTTTCCTGTCCTAAGAGGAGGGCGGGGGTTATCTTCAGTCAGCAGCTGCTGTAGGTAGCCTTACAGCATGCTTTTTCCACTATGGTCGAAGACGTGGTTCTAATGCAACCGCGCCACGCTACTGCGCCTCGCCCGAGAGAAACCCCTCCTAAAGGAACTCAAGGAAGCAGGCGGATCCACGGTGCATGCCTAGAAACATCTCACTCCTGTTTGTGTTCGCCTAAAGAATCCTTGGGTTGGACGTCGCAGCTGCTGCCGCTGCGAAATAGTGCCAGCCATGGCGATTCGAGGCAGGCTCGGCGTTGTTCTGGTGTGAGGCCGAAGTGGTATGAAAGATCAACCCCACTGCGGGCGATTGAAGAGCCTGCGCCACAGTTGTCGAGCCGCCACGCGGGGGTGCCCAGTTGGAGGCAGACGGGACATGTAACCATCACGAAGCCGCCCCCAAGAATAGTGGGTTTTCAATAAGAATAAAGATCACGCCCTCCCTCCTCAACCCGTCTCCCCCACTGTCGCGGCATCTCACCATCCCATCACATCTCATCACTTTCAGCATCTCATCAACAACACTTCCAGAGACCCCGCCATCATGAACATCATGACCTCTTACAAGAAACTGGACCTTGAGCGTGGAGAGATCCGACTGCTTACATTGCACCCCGGAGAGCTCGCCGACCCGATCCGCATCTCTCTCCGCCATGCCCTCCTCCCAATTCCCGAGGAACCTCTGGAGGAACCCAAGGTTGACCTGGAGGACCTGCAGAAGACCCTCCCGGCCGGGTGGGAAGTACACCAGACCTTCGAGGGCCGCATAATCTTTTGGAATCCAACGGAGCAGAAATCGAGCTGGTCACACCCGGACCCAGCGATCCCCTACATCTCGCAAATTCCCAGACAGCCTCAAAAGCTGGGGCCCAACCAGCCCGAGTTTGAGGCCCTCTCATACACCTGGGGCCACGCCGGATTGGGATCGGGGGAGCACGTCTGGATCGAGCGATCCGACGACTTCCCGCACCGCGCCCCCGGCGACCCCAACATGACCCTGAGCGTGACCGACAACCTCGCCTCGGCCCTGCGCCACCTGCGCTCCCCGTCCACCCCGCGCACCCTGTGGATCGACGCGCTCTGCATCAACCAAGCTGACGTGGTCGAGCGCGGCCGCCACGTCGCCCGCATGGGCAGCGTGTACGAGCTCGCCACCCGCGTGGTCGCCTGGCTCGGCCCCGAGGCCGACGACAGCACCCTCGCGCTCGAGACCCTCGAGCACCTCGGCAAGCAGATCGAGATGAAAGGCTCAGGCTCAATCCCCTCGCCCATCTGCGACCACCCGGAATGGATCCACAAGTTCCCCTGCTCCGACGCCACGCTGCGCGCCCTGCGCGCCCTGCTCCACCGCCGCTGGTTCCAGCGCCTCTGGGTCTGGCAAGAAATCGTCCTCGCCAACATTGACGCGCACCTGCAGTGCGGCCACAAGACCGTCTCGTGGTACTTCCTCCGGCGGGGGCTCGTCATCCTGCGCGAGACGGACCTCCCGCGTGCCGAGATGCGCGCGGGGCTCATACCCAACCCGCTGTGCTGGCTGCCCTACATCTTCGAGGCCGAGTACCGCGTGTGGCACGGCGTCTCCAAGCTGCTGCACTCGGCGGGGCAGACCGGGTGCGTCGACCCGCGCGACCGCATCTACGCCCTGCTGGGCATGTGCGAGCGGCGCCTGGCTAGAAGGATCACGCCCGACTACACGCTCCCGCACGCGCGGGTGTACAGGGACTTTTTCGCGCTGTTTGTCGAGAGCTATCAGAGCCTGCTGCTGCTGCAGTACTGCGATCTGGAGAGGCGGGGGATCGCGGAGGCGCCGACGTGGGTGCCGGACTGGGACAACACCGTCGTGCGTCCGTGGGCGCTCGTGTACGCGGCCGGGCTGAGCCGCGCGCAAGTGGCCTTTGATCGTGAGTCAGGGGCCATGACGGCGCTGGGCGTGCGCGCGGGAAGGGTCGCGGCCGTGAGCGAGTGGAAGTGGCTGGACCGGCCGGAGTCGGTGGTGGAGGTATTTGAGATGATGAAGGATTGGTACGGTGTCTGGCGCCAGCACAGCCCTGAGGGTGCCCCCTTGGAGGACTTCATCACGCCGCTGGTGTACGGGTGGATCTCTGAGAGACGGCATGTAGGCAATTCCGTCACAGCGCACGTGGCGGACTGGTTGGACTTGACGGGCGGCGACGAGGAGCCGTCGGCTGATAAGTTGGGTCGGAGCGTGTTGCTGCAGAGTATTATTCGGGATGAGAGAACCTGTGCTTTCTTCTGCACGGACAAGGGGCAGTGTGGGCTTGGTGCGGTCGGGACGAAGACTGGTATGTTTTGCTTCCGTTACCCTTACTTTCCCTCCTGCGCGGTCAGCCTGCTCGCGTGGAGTCCGCGGGTACTTCCCAAGCCTCATCACAAGCACACCCGACTGACCGAGATACTAGGTGATACTGTGAGCGTCATCCTCGGCTCTGACTATGTCATCATCCTCCGATCGCAAGGCGGTCAAACCGAGGCAGGTGAAAAGTTCCAGGTCGTCGGCCCAGCCTACGTCCACGGAATAATGGATGCACAATGCCTTCTTGGCGAGTTCCAGCATCCCCACGCTCTCAAAATCGACTGCGGGACTGCGAAGGGGAATGTATGGACTACTATCAACACCGAGACGGGTATATCGGATGCAGAGGATGCTCGGCTGGGCCCGCTTCCATCGGGCTGGTCAGTTCTGGAGGACGGACGGTTCGGGGATGGGCAAGGTGTCATCACCGAACATGATCCTCGCTGGAGCGTTGAGAGCTTGAAGCAGAGGGGTGTCAAGCTGGAGGAATTTTGTCTCATTTGATGCAGAGGTTATGGTGGAACGTCAAGCCACACAATACACGCATATTTTCTCAGGGATTTTCAATACACTCTGGGCAGTTCCTGCCCCCAAGTATCTGCAACAGTGAACTTCGAAAGCAAGCAGCCTAACACTGTTACAAGTCATCAGGAGTCAGGAGTTGGAGTCTTTCAAAACCCTCAAAATTTTGACATTGCCGCTTTGACATTCCAGCAAGGCAAATACCTAAATGCAATCCAATAACGTAATCCATACCCATGTCGATAGCCTCTGTGTACCGCAAGCGAGCAGGGCTACACGGAGATTGCCAAGGAGCCTCTGGCAACAAGCAGGGTTAATCCCGACGTCCGCATGTTTGACAAGGGCCGTAGACCCCTTCATCTTGCCGTGGAAGGTGGGTGGAGGAAATTGTGAGGATGCTTCTGGCCCCGGGCGCGGTCGACGTCAATGCGAAGGATGACTACAACAAGACGGCAAGGGATTACGCAGTCGAGAAGCATCACCGACGTCTGATTGAGCTTCTCAGCAAGGAGTAAATGTCTCACTATGGATTACCTTGGCTCAGAAATAGTATCAGAAGATTATACTGAAAGAGAGGAGAATCCGGCGGCCAAACTGTTGGGTTGTAGTTTTACGGAATTGATAGTCACGACGGAGAATTTTCACGGGCTCTTTCTACTGGATCGTCAAGATGCCCTCCGAGGACACTATGTTCGGCGTCTATCTCAGTAGACGATCGAAGACCGCTATTCCTGGGATCCGAAATGCTAGACATAGTTCTTGGGTCCTCAGTCGCGGCTGATCTCAGATTCCGAAATTGGCGCTACCGCCAAGGGGTTCCTGAGATTGTTGGTATAATTATGATGTTGGCATGTAAAGAAGACGCTGGAGGAAATGGACGAAGATATTGCACCAAGGAGGAAGAAATAGAAAAGGTGCTGAGACAAGAAATGAGGTAAAGAAAAGGCGGGGTAGGTGAATGAGTCTTTAGTGAAGGCGAACTAATTAGTAAGGTTGCCGTGCTACGGCTGCTCTAAGGCCGCGGGACTGCGGCGGACGAGCATGCCCCTTTGACGTGATGTCTTCTCTCTGCTGAAAGGATACGTAGAGCTTTCTTTTCAGGTACCGCTTTCTGAAAAATCATTCCATAGCCTCGTTTCAGGGTTACGGCCACGCCGAGTAGCCAAACCCTCTCCCTGGAAGTTTAAGATAATGAAACTCCCGTGGATTATTGCTTATCATGAACTAGCGGTAAGCCCAAGCTAGCGTCTCGCAGGATGAACATAGAAAATTCAAAAAGACCGATGGACTTTACTTCTGATATTAGTTAATCAACAAGTCAAGCAGGCCTCAAGTCACAAGCTGGCACTAAATGATGACGCCTGAAGCTGTCTACAGCCCATGCGAAATCAAGAGCAAGATCGGGGTTCTTGATCCCGATACTCGAAGAATGAAGAAACTATCCAAGGTACCCATTCCCTTCTTCTTTTATCTGTATCCCATCTCCAATGTCACCAACGATTACCTTGTTATGAATCCACCAAATATCTGTCTTGACGCCGATCCCGGGCATCGAGGTTCATGATCTGTTAAACAGACTGAAGCCCACGCTCGCCCTCTTTGGCCTTCTCTCCATCTTCTTCAGTCCGGCACTATCTGCAAGTCGTCTCGATTCGGTCACGAGATAGTAGTCACCGATATCTTGCCCGTTGGGGGATAGCCCGGCAAGGCTCTTGCGCGTCTCGATGACTTCTACCAACGTCTGCTTGAGAATGACGCCGTTCATCGTAGAAGCGACGCCCCCAGTCTCGATGTCCACGCGGGTCATGGACATGGGCGTGTCGGCATCCAGCGTGTGCGTCGGCGAGCCGTCCTCATCGTGCAGGACGCAGATCTGCTCCTCGCTGTCGTTGGCAGTGAAGTTCGGGATCGGGTGGACGCTGCGCGGGCCCATGCCGCGGCGCGGGTTCTTGTCTTCGAGCATGATGGCTCGCGACTTGCCGTCTAGGCTCCGGGACAACCCAGACGCCTTGTTCTGTGCCGACGATAATGATCGAAGGCTCCCGATGAGCGGGCGGAACAGGCGCGTGATGAGGGGTGAGATCATCGGTAGGTTGGATGTCACCACCGCGACGAACGTCTCTCGCACAGCCCACGATCCGGCTTTCTCCGCGCCATTAACAGGGTCCTGAGTGGCTGTTAGTTCGGCGCTGCAGCCACAACCCCCCCGCCCTTTGCACGGATTTGCTTTGGGATGATCCCAGTACTCACGGTGATGATTAGGACGCAACGGAGGACGCCCGCGACGGTTACGAATGCACCGCCGGAGAAGAGCAAGATGAGACCGGCCTTCTTGAAGGGCCTCAAAGAGGAATTCCATAGCATCGGGATTGGGATGCTCATGAGGTAGATGTCGGTCAAGACGTTCAAGACGACTGTGACAAAAATGTCGATTTTGGATATGGCCGGCTGGCAGGCGTCTGGTGCTCTGGTCAGCAACCGGCCTGTCTGGGATTGATAATATAAGAGAGCACGCACTGCCCGGGTCGGGGTATATCTGCCAGTTTTTGCTAAGTGGAAAGCAGCCTAGGAGAATTGCCAGGAGGACGGCGATCCATGTCACTGCAATCAGAACGAATCCGGTGTAAATCCGCTTTCTAAACCCTAGGCCGTCCTACCGGTCGAAGATCAGCAATCAAAGTTCAACTCCTCTTAGGTTATTAACGGACCGTACCGTCAGGCGAAGGTAGAAGGTGCACATGGCAGCCTTGATGATCCAGAGCAGGAACGTGTAAGTGGACCAACCAGCTACTTGTGTCTTGGATCCATTGACCCTGTCTCATTCATTAGAGGCAACGTCCCATCCTCTCGAGAAGACGCACTCACCGTAGCCTGTACTCCTCGCTGTTTGTATCAAGCAGCCGCCGATCCTCATCTGTCATGGAATTGTTGGCAAGTCCTTTCCAATATGCCCCCACCGAGTACGCAAGATATGTTTCGATCGCATAGACTATCTATTTGGGATGGTCAGCGCCGGCTGGGATCCAAAGCACGGGACCTACCTACAGCAGCGAGCACCATGAGATAGTCATCCGGGTGCAAGCGCTTGAAGCCGCTCGTAGATATCCTGACGTACAGGCGGAGACCAATCACCAGCAGTCCGACCCCCAGAAGCGAAAAAGCCTCCCGTATAAAGGCGTCCATCGTAGGGGCGAGACGTGGGGCCCGAGCGCGGATCTCGACCAGTTTTCAGCTCGTCAGCCCGGCCAAGACAATAGGAACAATGTTTTTCTTTCGGGATATGGTTACACCACAGATGATAGATTGTGAGTGCGGCAAGGCTGCCACACGGACTCTGATGAGTTGGGATAAGGAAGTGGCGAAGGATTGAGAGAAGAAGTCCGCGGAGTGGGGTGTGCTGGGTTAATGATCATCTTGATCCATCACGATCAAAATTAGTGTAGGGGCGGCCAGAGGTTAATATGGGGGAGAGCTGCGGGCTGTCGAGTTTGACAAACGCCGGACGAGAAATCTGATATCAGGAGAACCATGGGTAGCCGTCTTGGTATTGCAGACTGCGTGGGATCGTTATTTCTGGTGCAACCGGGACATATTTTCTTCGGACCAGTGGGTAGTGCAAACAATGCAGAGGAGTCGATGGGCTGGTAGACCCGGGAGAGGCAGGTTGTCGGGGCGGACTGACATTTGCCTCATGGTTGGTGTTGGCGCCTCGCACAACATATTCATTGGCGGAATGCAGCAGCAGGATAGCGAACAGAAAACGGGAAGAGCGGAGTCGGGGACCCGGGTGGCTGCAGCTCGCAGCCCGTTCCCGATATTCGCCGCTGCACCTACAAGCATAAAGTGCTTATATCATGGAGGGCGTGCGCTGCCATACGGCGAATTATAGTGCTGGGTTTCATGCCGCGGGAACAACGAAAAGCGCAGAGCATCAGTAACCAACTGGGGCTGCCCAGGATAAGGCTCGGGTGTTGGACGTTTACAATGTTGAAGCAGACAACCGACGGAAACAATAATCAGCCTTCATTTACGAGGCAGCCACTGCTTGGCGAGGTCGTACGTGGCCCCCCTACGGACAAGCCCCTGCTAATTAGTTGACACATTAGGAGCGACGCCACCGACCGGTCGGCTTCCTCATGAATCAAGGTGAAGCCCCCTTGCCCAGGATTTCAGCTGGGACCTGGCCTGATGATTGACCTGCGAGCAACTAATCGTGCCAGCTGTTCCGCCGTTCGGACATCGATGTGTTCCAGTTTGAGTTATTGCCATTGCAAACTAATTCGAGTGCCAACCCTCTCTGCCTCCTCCTTTGTGGGTGGTTCGATCTACCATCTGATAGTACGCCGAAAGGAAGTCGATTGGGAGATCTGCTAAGGCCTCGGTTGTGAGAACTGGCGAGAGATCCGGCACCATCGACTTTATCGCTTGTGCTAATTATCCTATGGCGCTCAGCAAGAGCTACTATGTGGAACAGGTACACGACATGCACTATCATGCTCTGGAAACAGGTTATTGGCCCCAGCCGGATTGCGGGTAACTGCCTTCCCGTACGAACTAGTCTCTTGGTCCCTACTGTACAGATGTAATTGAGACTGGCAAGAATCCTCGCATTCCTACGGCAGCTACGTACCTTACCCTCTCAAGCGACATGAGTTGGCAGACTGCGAAGTCACCCGGGCCGATTTCTCTATAGCATCCAAATGGGGGTTCCCAATCACGTTGGACCCAGGGAACAGGATGCCAAGAAGGTATACACATGACGCAGAGTTGCATCAAAACGTGGCATAACATGTGGTTCACATACAGCCGGGACGCTTGTTTCTGCACCCTTCCGCCCTACAAGGTAATCCTACCTATATTCTTGCTGCTGTCAGTCCGTGACACTGGGGCAACTCAAGGGCCAATGGATAATTGGGATACTACCTGAATCGCAGGTCTTATTGGAGGCGGCAGAAGGAACCGCCTCCGCTCCGCTCTGACCACACCAACAACCGGTTGAGGTTGGCCGGGGTTGCCGTCATCACCTCGTCATCTCCGTTTTCGTCTGCTTTTGATCGCTGGCCATTGAAATGCGCTGTTGTTAACTAGAGCAAGGTCAACAAACATCAGCATGTTCTGGGTATTTTCCCCGCCTCACAGTCCGTGATAGAGGAATTTGTGAGAGTTGTGCTCTCTCGGGTAACACCGAGGAGGTGTCGATCATCCGGGATGAGTAAGACAAGAGTAAGCCCGGTTTCGGACCAGGCCGCCCATGGATCACTCGGTGGGCTGGTGAGTCTGACTGACACAAACCAGGGGCCGTGAAGCCCCAAGCCATAGGACTCTAAAAGCAAGAGGGCATTCTGTGGTCTAGACACAAAACCAATGAGCTTCCGCGCGGACAGAAGATGCGAGGCTGCTCGCAACGTGAATGGTTGACTTGTTGAGGTGTGAAGATGACAGGCCGAGCCCGCAGCTTATTCCTTAAGCGGAATTCGTCTGGGGTACGGTTGCAACCGAAAACCACATGGTTGGATGGTACAGTACAATTAGGGCATAGGGCCGCGCAGCCCCTGCAGGTTCCCTAATCCCGTTCCTTGGGACATGAACTCCAATGGTTCCCTCTTCATTCACCCCCGCCCCCGCCCCGTGATAATTCCCGGCGCACACTGGTCTTCGTTCGGTCACTGGGTCCGCAGCAAGCCCGAACTACACAGAAAACGCGGCATCTCTCTGCGCAATGGAGACCTTCGATCTAGTCGTTGTCGGAGCAGGCGGGTAGTTCGACTTCTTTGACACGCATTGAGCCAAGACGGCTAACATCCCCGCCTCTCCAGGCGTCTCTGGCCTCGCTTCGGCCAAGACATTCCACCAACTGGATCCCCAAAAGAGCTTGGTCGTTCTCGACTCCGGTTCAACTGTGGGGGGAACTTGGGCCCGGGAGCGTCTCTATCCCGAGCTCAGGACCAACAACATGCTGGGAACGTACGAGTACCCGGACTTCCCCATGGATGAGAGCTTCGGTATCAGGACAGGAGAGCACATGCCCGGCGAAGTCATGCACAAGTATCTTACCAAGTACGCCGAAAAGTTTGGCTTCCTCGACAAGATCCGCCATCAAACCTCGGTGCTCACAGCCGAGCATCAGGACGGCGCGGAAGGGGGTTGGATACTGACGGTGCAGGATGGCGATGCGAAAACGCAGTACAAGATTTTTGCCCGAAAGCTGACCTTGGCCACTGGGCTCACTTCACAATCCTTCTTGCCACACATTGAGGGCCAAGAAGAGTTCGGCGTGCCCCTGTTCCACAGTAAGGACTTTGTCAAGTATGCAGACACCCTAGACTCAGCCAAGACCGTGACTGTGTTCGGCGCGACAAAGTCGGCTTGGGATGCCGTCTATGCCTATGCTTCCAAGGGTGTCAAGGTCGACTGGGTTATTCGAGGTAGGGCGAGCGGCTCATCTACCTCGACTGTGGACTGGTTTATGCTTACTCCTGTACCGCAGAGAGCGGTCACGGTCCGATATGGATTGCTCCGCCCTACGTGACACCGTTGAAGAAGTGGCTGGAGAAGCTTGTCAGTGAGTATCCCACTGGCGCTAGAACTTGGAGCAGATTGTGCATCGGTATTGACTCGCGCGATGCAGACACGCGCATGCTCTCATGGTTCAGCCCGTGTATCTGGGGCGACGCCGACGGCTACACCGGAATACGCCGCTTCTACCACGGGTCCGCCATCGGGCGCGCCATCGCAAATTCTTTTTGGTCCATCTTGGGCAACGACGTTCTAGCTCTGAACAAGTACGACTCGCACCCAGAAACGAAGAAACTCAAGCCCTGGAGCCAACCCATGTTCACGGGTTGCTCGCTATCCATCCTCAACTACCCTACCGACATTTTTGATTTTGTCCGCAACGGCACCGTGAAGGTCCACATCGCCGACGTAACGGGTCTGTCAAGGCGGACGGTGCATCTATCCGACGGTACACAGCTTGATACGGACGCACTCTGTTGTGTCACCGGGTGGAAGCACGTTCCACCTATCAAGTTCTTGCCCGAGGGCATCGACCGGGAGCTCGGCCTGCCGCACGCGCCCGCAAAGAGCCCGCTGTTTACCGCCGAATCGGTCGAAAGAGCGGACCGGGAGATCCTCTCGCGGTTCCCGCGCCTGAGGGATCAGCCTGTGCAGAACCGGGACATGAAGCCGCTGCTCGGGGCGGGGGCCATCTCGGCGGCGGACGAGAACAACCCCTACACCCCGCTCACCCCCTGGCTGCTCTACCGCTTCATGGTCCCGCCGTCCGCCCGCTTCCTCCAGACGCGGGACATCGCCTTCGCCGGCATTCTAATGAACTTCTCGACGTGCACGACCGCCCTCGCCCAGTCCATCTGGATCAGCGCCTACTTCAACGACCAGCTGCCCGCCAGGGTGCTGCCTCCCCTCCGTCCCCGACCCGCCGGCGCCAAAGACGTGGCAGAGGCCAAGTCCGTTGAGGCCATGCGCTACGAGACGCTATTGCATGCGCGCTTCGGCAAGTGGCGATACCCGGCCGGCCACGGGTCCCAGTTCCCTGACTTTGTCTTTGACGTAGTGCCGTACCTGGACTTGTTGCTTGGTGATCTGGGGCTCAAGGTGCACCGTAAGAACGGATGGTTGGCTGAGGCGACGGACCCATACGGGCCCGAGGATTACAAGGATTTGCTGGTCGAGTTTATGGCGAAGACGGGGCGCAGTTGAGGCTCATGTTTTGCCGTTGTGTTGCTGGTAGTTGCAGGGCTAAATGAGGTGGTTACCGTGGTGTTTTCGGGGTGGCAGGACATTTTTCTTGGAGGTGTTAGTGAAGTTGTCATCAAGATTCGTTTCGTTTGGTATAATTAGTGCGTAGGTTATTGTAGAATTAAGTACGCTACTATTGTCACGCCTTGGATGTTGAGAGTCAAGACTCGATTGTTCTTACGTGCCTCCCCGATATAATTTGCCTAGCCAGAATGCTAGAGCTAGAGGCTTTGGCTGAGGAAGAAGAGGAAAAAGCGGTCGAATCTGAAGCTGAAGGCTACTAGCCTTCAAAGGCCTTGGTTAAGGCCTTCCTTTCTTTTGCAACTATCTGATCTTGACTACCTTTCCTTTACTGGTTGATATAGGTTTTTCGCCCAGCTTATATGGTACGGTTTCCTGTGTATTTAGCATCCGAGGGTCCGGAACACCCTTGTAGGGTAGAGCGGTGTAGGAATAATAATAATAATAATAATTTGTCGAGGAAGACTGGTCATCGCGTGCTAATTAAACACCATAAGATGTGCCGCAGTCTTCACCTTGATATTGTGCATAGAGGCTTGATAAGGGTTTGGCCGTTGGCTGATAATGTTTGTGGTTTGGCGATTAATTTTTTTTTTTTTTTGTTTCGACAGTCCCATACCAACAAAGTGACCTCCCCAAGACTTCTCGACGTGGCAGGACGCGGCATGGTATCAGCTATTTGAGTGTTTCGGTCGACCCCAGCATGGTTGGGTGATTGGGGGATATGGGGTTCAATACGGTGTTATGGGTAATCTATGTACCTATCTGCAGGTAAGTAAAAAATGAAGGATAAGGGACTATAATGAGAGATTGTCGGGTGGTAGGGAAGGCTCCGGCCGAATAGGTAGCCTTTAACATAGCTGGAAAGAGAGGTGCTGCTGTCCTCTTCCCTGTCTACAAATCCTCTATTCATCCAGCCCCCCCTCCGAATTTACAATCACCTATCACACCATTCAGTGCCTGTAGCTTTGTCTCATATGCGTTAGTGATTAAGTTGCGCATTCGATGGGGAACTACAGTCTTGCATTCGCCACCTTCCTCCCACTGCCCGAGCCATCTTTCCAATTCTAAGCGGCCACTAGAGGTGCCTAATTCAGGTACTTTGCGTCATCCCGGATCTGGATCCGAAGGTATTTTCTTGTCCCAGGTTCATTCATCTTCATTATACATGTGTTGCATTAAACTCCGGGACCTTTATCCGTTGAAGGCATCTTGCTATACTTTACTCACCATGTCGACTTCAGCTCCTCCGGCGAGCGCTACCTCAACACTCAGGTCATTTCTCCCCACAAATGGCATGGAATGGTCCAACTTAATCACTTCCCGATAGGACATTATTGCTCTGGTGGTCACGACATTCCAGTCATTAGGGATGGTCCCCGTACTCAGGCAAGACATCGGTATCGTTTTGACAAGCCTCGTCAACGACGCAATCCAGCTTGCGAAGCGCGCTGTCTAGCAACCCAGCCGCAAGGTGTCCCTGTTCTACTTTGTCCACACGGTGCACAGAGGGACTTGATTTGGTCCTCTCCTTGCACCGAAGGATTTATTGGAGCTCTTTGCCTCCCTTATTCTTGCTCGACGCCGACATCACGCGGCTAAGGTTGAGCTAGGTGTTGAGACGTCAATTGAAGTAGGTACGAGGATTCTACTCTCCCATCTTCCACTAAACTCAAGGACGTCATACAGCGACTCGTTGCCGCATTGAAACCTGGCCTTGACCGTTAACGAATCCGAGATCTTTTCTACTCTTCATCGGCGCGAGCTTCGTTGTCCGCGCACAAAGCCTTCACACTGTTCTAGAACCAAGCGTATTGATAATACCGAGAGTGACAAAGTCACTATCAGCATCAAATTGGCCTTCTGATTGGCGGGTTGAAGCTACCGCTGGAGAGACTTAAGGCGTTGAATAGGGGTCACTGGAGGAGGCGTTGGATGGCTCAACACGGTAGTGTAGGTTAATTAATGGCGAGAGCGACTAAGAATTCCAGTGTTCCGTAGACATCGTAGTCAATACAAGCATAAGCATAGCGGAAAAGCGTCTGGCACACCCTGGCGGGTCTTTTCGGCAGATGATCCGGAAAGGTGGGGATCACGGTGCCGGAGCGGGCTCGGTGGCTGCACACTCACCACGTGATGACGGTTGCATGGTCAAACCCCTTCCGGAGGCTTGATCCACTATCTAGACTCAAAAGTCTTCGTACCGACCCATTCGCTCCCCACCTCATCGCAATCGGGTCACAGAACAGTCACCCCCCACCCCCCCCAATATCCGAGCAGAGCCTCTCAGTGACTAGCCCGGGCACCCTTACAGTACGTCATGGCTGCCCCGCGCGCATCTTGGTCCTTGACCTCGCACCTCATCGAAACCCAACAACCCCTTTACAAATCAGCAACACAGCACCCCTTCCTGCTCGCCGGCGCCGAGGGCCGCCTTGACAAGGAAACCCTCAGCCGCTGGCTCGCCAACGACAGGCTCTACATCCACTCGTACATCCGCGCGGCAGGCAAACTCCTCGCCACGCTCGACCTCCCACGGGAAGTGTCTGGGTCGCAGGAAGCGTTGGAGACCCAGTTGGCCGACTGGCTCATCGAGTCGCTGGTCGCCGTCCGCAAGGAGGAGCGCTTCTTCCTCGACGTGGCGGATCGCTACGGGCTGGGCATCGAGATTGGCATTCCGCTCGTTTCCACTCACGGCGGCGCTAGCAAAGACGGCGATGACAATCAAGGCGGCAGCAACAGAGAACTTCCCGGCCTGGGGATGATGCAGTCCGTCTTTGCGTCCGTCAGCACTGTCCCTATCACCGCGCCGCCCGACCCGGACTCTGTCCACCCAGCACCGGCTTCCATCTCCGCCACCGCGGCCACCCCGCCGCCTCCATTGCCCTGGCTCGAAGGAGCCCTCACCTTCTGGGGCACGGAGCGGTGCTACCTGGATGCGTGGTCATGGGCCAAGGACAAGGCGAGGGAGTGCTCTGCGCCGAGTGGCAAGGACGCTGATGGCGGGGCGCTGAGGAAGGAGTTTATCCCCAACTGGAGCAGTCCCGAGTTTGCGCGGTTTGTGGATCGCCTGGAGAGCTTGATTGACTCGGCCGTTGGGGAGGTGCTGAACGGGTGCGCCGAAGGAGAAGAGAGAGAGAAGGCCAAAGAGGATATTTTGGCGAGGGTTGAGGGGCGGTGGAGGACGCTCTTGGTTGCTGAGAGGGCCTTTTGGCCAGAAGTTTGAAGCTGGGTTGCTGTATGATTTTACGCCGAAGCTTCAAGTTGCTGGGTGATGAGATCCGAACTACTAATTAGTGATGACTCCACTACCATTGGTGTGCAACGATAGCTTGGATGATATTAGAAGGCAATAGGTGCTGGTACAGCAGTAATTATACCGGCGTTCCCTTTACACGAACGAGCATGACCTCCTGGTAAGCCTGCCATCTGTAGCGCGCCATGTGGATGTACCGCAAGCGCAGAATGCGCTCGTCACCAGGGAGATCAAGGATTTGAGCATCAAGCCAACTAGGGAGGGGTCAAGACGGAAGAGAAGGCCAGACGACTCGAGAATGTGATTACGAACCAGCAAGTCGAGATATACCGCCTCGGCGAGACAATGTATTGCCACAACGTGTCAACCCCTTTTGTGCAGCACACACCCGTCTGGCCCCTTCCGCCTGCCCTCACAACCTCGCAAGCAAAGGCGTTTCTGGTATAATTAGTACCGTCACACGACACATTTCTTCTCTAAAACCGCTTCGATCACTCTCCCTAGCATCCGTAATTGTCGCTACTATTATAAGGTATTGTGCATCCGAATGGGGAGCCTCTAGGACGCTATTGAAGAGCAAACAGTTTCATTTTTCGTAGTTCCAAGCAGAGTTTCTAAAGGAGTGTTCACGATGTACTTGGGTGAATGAAAAGAAACAAAACACCATAACCCGGACAAATCCGTTCAAATGCCCCAACTGCAGGTCTTTCGGGAATGAAGAAGAGGCATGCAAACTGAGAAGAACAGCATAAAACTGATTGCTAATTGATGAGCCAATGCGGTTATGAGAGAGCAAGCCAGTCGCTGACAGTTTTGTGCACTTTTTTAATATGGCGCCCCACATTGTCTCTCCTCCCTTCGTAGTCGCACTCAGGATAGGGGCAACTGCCATTGATTGCTTGCACCTCAGGACGATTCGCTGCGTCGCTTCCAGGGTGGTGGACCAGATAGTGTCGGAGTAGTCCTTTGTTTTGTGCGAACCGAAACTTGCACTCCGGAATCTCGCACTCGACGGGCCGCCTATGGGTTCTATGATGTCTGCTATAATCGCATAAGCGTTTGTAGCCGTCCCTCCGTTGATCCATACTAGAGGATGCTGGGAGGTCAGGGTTGGTACTTACTTGGCGCCATACCGTTTCTCAAAAGTTTTCTGGCACACGGTTCCCTTCTCCCTGTCGATCCCATTACAACACCACAACCCGTTTGGCATTTTGACCGGTTGGTTTGGCCCTTCAGAGTCTTCCTCACAGTTGTTGTCTGGCGCTCCGTCTTGATAGTAGTGATCATTGTTCGAATTCCCACCATTGCTAGGGATGTTGTTGGACGAGGGGTAGAAAGCGGTATCGTGTATATTGCTGAGGTCGAATATGTGTGGGGCTCCTTGGCCTTCAACGAACGGCGTGATCTCGGTTGTAGGTGATATGGACTGGTCAAAGGAATGGATCGGAAATTGCTCTCCTGAAATGCCAGGCTCGGCAAGCGGGACGTCAGCCATGGGGTTGGTGGAAGGCCATCAAGAACTCCCTAAATGGACTGCGGGCGCTTGGTCTGCCGGGTAAGCCATATCTACAAGAAGGTCAGAGAACTCGTCTGTAGCATATCCTTGCATGTTGTAATCGAAGGTGGACGGAGGAAAGTTTGCAATTGCGGTAGTCTGTGGACGGGGAAAAGTACTGATGGCACCGGCACCGGGATTTATGTCCACCGTCCCGTCGAGAGGAGGTCTGTGATATCCTTCAGATACCTCATTCCATTGAGTAAACAAAATAGAAGGATGACACGGAGGGAACCGGGCGTTTGGAAGACCTGCGGTTGCGGGGTCTGCTCGCTGCAGACAGCTTGGGTCGATACACTGGGACTCGTCAAGGCCCTCGAGCCGGCTGTCTAGCCTCTCGGTTTCCGGGCTACCGCTGCGCGTCGCACCTTGCGACCACCCTGAGTGCCTTCTCATTCTCCGGGGGCCGCGAGAGTTGTAATCCCAAGAGATATGGGTGTAACAGGTGCTTGACTCAAGGCGTCACTAGGGGAACGGAGAAGCTGTCGGTTGTAAGTTCTAGTGTTGAGAAGCCGTATGCAGAACTGAGGGACAGTAAGTGATATTTTCTCCACGTTGACTTGAAAACTACGATGGGAGCATAAGGAACGTACGAGGAACTGAATTGGCTGGGCCTTGCGCGGTGGCTATGCTGAGATGCTACGATGTCTTGTAGACGGCCTTGGAATACGAAGCGGTTGAGACACGGGGCCGGGATGCTGGGGTGCCATACGAAGTATGATGTATTCGACACTTCACCATCGCCCCGGTTGCGGCTAGGGGCCTGTGAATTCAGCGAGTTGGGTTCTCAGGCAAGAGATCTGGCGCTACTTGGTTACCGAAAGTCTTTCAGAAAAAAACTTGATTGGGTGGGAAGTAAAGTAGAGTGTGATAGACAGGGGTGGATGACGCTCACTTTGTAGGTGAAAGGCGTGTCTTAAATACTCTAGAGTGGCCTCATCCCTCTGAGGACTTGACAAGCTAAGGTACCTCCAGGAGACAGATTTCTGTAGAGCCCGTTTAGTCTTTGCGCAGGCCTTTCAGCTGCGTTGTAGGCCTCAGCGGGGCTAGTTGGGCACAATCACGGCCAGAAGAGCCCCGCTTCGTGAGGTCTACAGGGCGGAATCCGGTGTATTCCGAGGCGACATGCATGAGGCCTACGGGGACGGAAACCGGTGTATTCTGAGGAGACATGCAGAGAGGCATACGGACAAGCTGTGATTGGACGCACTTTGAATCTGTCCACCAGCCCGGATAGGACGATCCCCCAACCAGCACGAAGTCACTATTATTGGGCACTCTGCCAAGGGAACCCAACTATTATCTTTGGCGGGGGGATTGGGGAAATTGCATCTAACAGGCATGATCATTCATGGTTGCCCCGCTGAAACCATTGGCTATCTACGTTTTGGGATTGTTCTAGACGCTCAATTAACCGGCCCTGATGCTGTGATTTGTGTAACCAACCCCACGTCGAGGTAGAGCCAACTCTCAATGTGCGCCTTCTGTGCGCGGACGGGTAATAGATCGGACATGTATCGCGCCAAGTCCTGCTATTATCAATTAGGCCGCAGCTTCAAGAATGTTGTTCCATAGGATATAAATATGATAGATCGAATCTCCATGACTTGACGCATCTGAACGCTGAAGGCTCTTGCTCTCGCCAGGTTTTCAACCCTAGTTGCGCTCAGGACTCCCAATCCCCCCCAGTTATACTTTCACTTTATATTTGCTATTTTCCTCCGCAGAACCATCACAATGAGCCAGTCGGCCTCTGATCTCATTGATTTGACACCAAGTCAGCGCAAGCGGCTCTATGAGGCGATTGTTATGTTAGTGTGTCTAACTAAGGCATACGTTGAGGGTAAAAGCGCGGAGGCAACAGAGTCCGAAATCAATGTTCCAAGAAGTAAGAAGCTGGTATTCCACTGCTTCGTTAACAAGCTCGCGCAAATCTGCGACGATCGACGCGGGGGCGACACGGTGACTGCCTTTGCGGTTTTGCAGCCTGGCAATGTTCAATATTACTTCGGATGCAATGGCCGGAACGCAGCAGCGCTGGAAAGTGTCAGATCGTATGTCGCCGATGTTCTCAACTTAATTGGTACAGCAAACCCGGATGATGTCAAGAAGGCAACCCGGGACTCAAGCACTCCACTTTTTTCGCATGTCCTCCAGAAGATTGTTGGGTTCAACCGGCCCCGAATCGAACGCTATATATCTGTTCTGGCGAAGTCAGTCGAGGACAGTGTACATCAGACCAGTCAGGAGGATTACGAAGAAGGTACCTAAGTAGGAGTTCGCCATGTCCTCTGGGCCGGGCATGCTAACGAAGCCTAGAAAACGAATCTATAGCTACGCTGGAAGCTCTCGGCCGCCTTGCGCAGTTCGCTACTCTCAAGCCCAAAGTGGGAACGGAAGAATGTAAGTGGCTAGGGGCATTTGCCACCCTGGTCGGTTCTTGAGTCCCCTCGCTAATGGCTCTAGTTGTCGACAAAACCCAAGAGCTGCTCCATGCCATTCATAGATGCTACAAGGGCGCTTTCACGGATTTCATCCACGATAGATGCAGCGATGGGCCGGTTGGAAGGGAACAGACGCTGTGGGATGAAATCTACCATTCCCTCGGACGCCTTTTGTCCTACTTCCTCGCGGTCAAGGTCCTCATCACCGCTTGCAAGTATTGGCCGCAGCTATTCGTCGACTTCACCATCATCCCGGTTCCCTCTAGCCGACCAAATCGTGACCCACCCCAGATTCGCAAATCCGCCAGCAAGCTCATCACCGCCATGACCACGGACAACTTTATAATTAACGCATACCGCCACAGTGCCACTGAGCTCCAGGAGTGGGGCCTAGACAAAAGGATCCAAGAGGTAACCCATCACTCAAACTTCAAACCGATCATCCACGCCGAGATTCTCGTGGACGACTTCATCCGTCGCAGCCAGCGCGAAGATACGACTGGCGAGGGGCCGATACGCTTCTTCCACCAGGCAGAGTTCGGCCGATATATCGGTGCCAGCAAACCGACTTGCCGTCTCTGCGCGCTGTATTTCAACTCACAAGTGGATGGCGTTGAGGTGCGGAAGTCGCATAACAACCCATATTGCAACTGGCGGGTGCCCGATGTATTTGTTCACGATGGCGAGAGAGTCAAGAAGGAGCGCGACGCGGTGCTGGAAATGATGATCCCAAGACTGCGGAATGATGTCTTCAAGGCAATCCTGGATAGGCGTGTCCAGTGGAATCGCTTCGACTCGAATAACACAGCGACCAACCCGGGCATGAGCGATTTGACGTCGCTTATGAGCGGAATGGCGGTTGCGGATGTAAGTGAAGGGTAAAGGTGACGAGTAATACTTCCTGAGGCGTATGGTAATTATAGAGGGGAAGGGGGACGAAGGATCGAGGGGGGGGAAATCTTGCTAACATTCCCAATTTTTCGTATGCTCCCCTTCTTTCTTTACGCGTGGCCTAGAACGCGGTGGTAAATTTTTGGGGTGTTGTTCAGGTTGAGGCTCTGCTACTTTACGTTTGGTTCCTATAGTCTTCCACTTGGGCTTGCATTTTCTGGGACAAGCTACTGCCCACCTACCTTAGGTTGAGGCCACTTCGCTCACTTCACTCGTTTACACGCAGCCTGCCTACTCGTATCACTGTGTTTTGCACATCCCACTCTGTGGCAGTAGTAATCTGAGTAAACACACTGTATTTTGTCAACTTGATTGCCTCGGAAGTAAGCTCAGCGTCTATGCCCAGGTTTTTTTTTCTTTTTCATTTTTTTTCTTTTCTTTCTTTCTTTCTTTCTTTCTTTCTTTCTTTCTTTCTTTCTTTTTTTTTTTTTTTTTTTTTAAGAGAGACGTGACGAGTTTCGCATCTTATTATGTCGAATAGAAGAGATCAGGTATACGCTATCTTCAACCCTGCCAAGGCATCATGTAGTATTTAGAGCACTGATTGAATAAGACAGAGGGCCAATTGTTCGCCAATTGAGGTGTTAGCTCCTTATGGCCAGTCGAATCACCGAAGCGAGACTCCAGTCCTGGGAGAGAAAGGCTTAATCTCCAGCTACGGCATTTTCCCTGAGCGGC
Organism: Madurella mycetomatis; assembly: GCA_022530565.1. Lineage (NCBI taxonomy): Eukaryota > Fungi > Ascomycota > Sordariomycetes > Sordariales > Madurella > Madurella mycetomatis. The sequence continues at coordinate 2,211,525 of JAJTVB010000003.1, read as the reverse complement.
CTCAGCTATTACGAACTGCCGGGTAAGCTTTTGTGTTAATATGAACTACCGATATATTCCTCTTATATCGACCAGCCGAGCGCCTTCGGTTATTCGAACTCTAGTGTGATGGGGTCATTCTCTGCCTGTTCATAGTGGGGCGATAAGAATGGATGCGTGGCCGGGTTCAGAGCTTACCAGCGGTTTGCGCTGCTGCTGTGGAATTTCCGCCCTGGCGGCCCATGCCCGATCGCAGGGCATGGGTGACTAAGCAGCTCTCAGCGATCGGCTAGGCGCCACTCCATGGGTGCCGCGCCGCCAAGAGCAGCTGCGACAAGCGGGCGACCGTATCCAGACAAGACGGGGTCCAGAAGGCAATTTCAACTTCATTGCAGGAACGCACGACGTCTGGATCCTTTCATCCATGTCGGTTCGCAGAACAACTAGACTGATGAGCGTCGCTTCGCTTTCTTCCGCCGTTCCCTGAGAAACATTGTTGTCCCCGACGCTCATTTGAATCCGAACCCGATTCCATTTGTTCGCGTTCTTTGCACCATCCCCCTCCCCCCTGAAATACCCCCGGCCTGCATCCTTATCCTCGGCCTCGAATGTCCGCGACGATCCGACCACACACGCACACGCACCGACGGTAGCAAGCCACCATGGCGCCCGGAAGCGGCCAGAGATACGATCCCGTGCCCCCGATACCGACCTACGACGAAGCCGTCGCCATCGGGAGCAGCAGCAGCCAGAATCAACAGGATTATCCCCACTCCCCGATCTACGACGATCCTCGAGGGGCCGAAGCCGAAGGGCAGTCGCTCCTGACCTCGAGGCATGCGTTCGAATCCTCTTCCCCAATCCAACAACCCGCGCGAGGCCGACGACCCCGAGGCTACCGCCCGCCGACCGTCGAGACGGACGATGAAAGCGATCTGTTCAGCTCCAACGATGACTCGGACTCGGACGGCGAGACGGAACATGTCCGCCGGGAGATGCAAGAGTTGGAGATAGACGACTCGGACGTGAACGCGCGGAATCGGTCCTCGTGGGGGAAGCGCATCGGGCTGTCCCTCTCGCTACCGCAGTGGCGCTGGAAATGGAGGTGGAAACTCCCCCGTTTACGGCGCGCCGGCGGGCGCGGAACCAATCAGGCCGAGGACGGCGGTGGTGAGAATGCGAACTCTGGGGAGCAGACCGCTGCGCAGCGCTTCGCATTTCCCAAACTCGGCAGCACGGCGCTCCTCCTTCTGGTGGGCAGGGTTTTGGCGCTGCTGATGGTGCTGGCCTTCCTGTACCTGCTGTTTGCGAGCGACATGTTCACAAACGTGGCGAGGCGGATGGGCAGCCAGGTCGACCCTGAGAAACTGCGCGTTCATGTGCAGACCCACATCGACCCTCGGAGGATACGAGACCACCTGAAGCATTTCACCAGCTACGCCCACCTTGCAGGGACCGAGGGCGACTACGCGCTGATGGAGGACACCGAGATGCTATTCAGGAAGTACGGGCTAGAGAGCGTCACGCGGGACGTGTACACGGTCTACCTAAACTACCCGAGGGCGGGGGGTAGAGCTGTCGAGATTCTGGGGGAGGACAGCAAGCCCGTTTGGTCGGCGAAGCTGGAAGAGAATGACACGGGCGGCAAGACCGCTGGCCGCCAGACGTATGCGTTCCACGGCCATTCCAAAACTGGCATTGTCAAAGGGCCGCTGGTGTACGCGAACTACGGCTCTAGGGAGGACTTCCAGGCGCTCAAAGATAGCGGCATCGACACGCATGGGGCGATCGCGTTAGTGAGGAATCACGGGCCGCTGAGCAATCCTGGGTTGAAGGTTAAAGCTGCCGAGTTGGCAGGCTTCGCTGGTTGTATCACCTACAGTGACCCCATCGACGATGGCTTCGTGAAAGGCGAGACGGCGCCGAATGGTCGGTTCATGCCAGCGGACGGCGTGCAGCGAGGATCTGTGAGTCTCCGCAACTGGGTTGTCGGGGACGTCTTGACGCCCACGTGGGGTAGCAAGGACAACTTGCCCCGCATGAAGGTCGAGCAGACAAAAGGACTGGTCAATATCCCGAGTCTGCCTTTAGCGTGGCGTGACGCCCAGGTGTTGCTTCAGTACCTCAAGGGCTTCGGCCAACCGGTCCCCGATCAATGGACCGGGGGCGTTCCCAGTGTTGAGTGGTGGACCGGTAACGGCTCATCGCCCATCGTCCGCTTGAAGAACGATCAAGACGAGATCGAGAAGCAGCCCATCTGGAATGTGTACGGGAGAATCCCGGGCACCGAGCAGGGGGAGAAGAAGGTCATCATTGGCAATCACCGCGATTCCTTCGCGTTCGGAGCGGCAGACCCCCACTCTGGAACAGCCGTGATGCTCGAGGTTGCTCGGATTTTTGGTGACCTCTACGCTCGAGGCACCTGGCAGCCTCTGCGCACCATCGAGTTCATGTCCTGGGACGGCGAGCAGTACAACCTGATTGGGTCTACCGAATACGTCGAGCAGAATGACGACGATTTACGGAGGGATGCCCTCGCCTACATTAACCTGGATGGCGCTGTGACTGGCAACACCTTCCGTGCCGCTGGCTCTCCCGTATTCCGCAATCTAGTTGTCCAGACTTTGCATCGGGTATCCGATCCCTACTTCAACACTACGCTGCGAGAGCTCTGGGACCGCCGACATGGCGATATTGACGACCCCTTGGACGGCACTGACTCTGTCCCGTTCCAGGACATTGTGGGTACTTCGTCTCTGGACTTGTATTTCGACGGCGGCCTCTACCCTCACCGCTCTAGTTACGATAACTTCGAATGGATGGTGAAAAACGCCGACTCTGATTTCGTCTATCATACTCTCCTGGGACAAGTCCTCGCCCTCCTGATTCTCGAGCTCTCTGACCGCCCAGTCATGCCGTTTGACATGACAGCCTACGCTGACGATCTGGGCCGTCGGGTTAAGGAGCTCGACCTGTGGGTCAAGAAGCAGCAAGGCGGTGGCAAGCTCTCCCTGAATTCGCTCAGCGAAGCATCTAATGAGGTGACCATGGCCGTGCGCGAGTTCAGAAAGTGGGAGCGTAGCTGGGAGAGGCGCATCGTCGCGGCCCACGGGTGGGAGCCTGCGGGGTTGGGCAGCGAGAGGTGCGAGTACAACTCGCGCATGGCAAAGTTTGAGAGCGACTTGTTGGATTCCGCCGGGGTACGCCTCCCCTCCCCTTCAAACCTGCCTTGTAGGATACTAACATGGCGTTTAAACAGTTACCTAACCGGACGCAGTTCAAACACGTCGTCTTCGGCCCCCCGCAATGGCCTGTCCCCGATGATGGCTACTATCACTTCCCCGCAATCAGGGATACGGTCCTCTCGGGCAACTGGACGCTTGCCCAGGAGACCGTCGACAAGGTCGCCGGCATCATCAAGGAGGCTGCTGCCAATCTGGCCAGGTGATGATGCTGGTCTTGTTGCCAACCACAGGACCTACCACTCATTTGGCTCTTATTATTTCCTTGCCGTTGTTGTTGATATAAGGCGTTGTTGCTTGCCTCCTTTTCCCTGATGAGAGGGAAGATGTAGTAAGCTTAAGGGCTAGCGTTTTTCATGCCGCGGCCCAGGGGAGGATTTTTGTTTTCCGCTTTCTTTGCATCGCATCGGCGTCCTGGGTCCATCTCTTCTGCTTTGGTCTTTTGTCTCCACCACAGACAATGTCTTGGCTCACAGGTAACTTTCCCTTTTCCTTGGCCACGGAGGCCTCCGTCAGCGCCGTATCTACCGCAGGTGCAACGCCAGACTGTGGCTGGTGGATGTGTATCAATTTACCTATACATTGTTACTGGTGGAATAGATATCGGTCATTCAGCTTAATTGTATAGCGGTGGGTTTGTCGAGTTTCCTCGCGTCCTTGATTGCGTATCTGCTTTTGGTTGATTCGGTGAATGGATGGGATGCTTCTGCGTTGAAATCCGAGGGGACTCGGCCACCACATTAAGCTCCGCAACGCCCAACGGAACGGGCTGTTGGAGCTGGGAAAAATACAACTATACAATACATGTACATGAAGAAAAGTTCTCCATTGTGGCGGGCGCTCATACACGGGTGCCTCTGCCTTATGGCTTCTTCACTCATCAGTGTCTCTTTGCGCCCCACCCTGTTTGGTTTTTGTTCGGAATGCCCGCTCATCACCCGTACCCAGAACATCCTTCCTCCACTGCGACTAACCTGCTTCGTCTGAGTTGGACATATTCTCCGGCTCCCTGAGTTCGCAGCAACATGCTCCGCCGCCTCACTTCGGTGTCAGCACAATGCCTTCATACTCCTTGCTCTGAATCATCTCGAGTGTCTGCATGAAGTGCTTCCTGCTGGCCTCAACCGACGCCGAGTCCTGCTGGTTGCCCGCAAGGTTGGAATGAATGAGTTCAATGAGGCCGTTGAGGTACTTGGTCGTCACCTAGTGCGGGATTAACAAAGAGAAGGGGAATAGTGGGAACGCAGGGTTAACTCACAGACTCATTTTTCTGGTCAAAGTAGTACACGTATCTGTCGAGAATCTCGACGAACAGCTCGATGGACGTGGCCGTCTCCATGCACGAGTCTGCCACGCGGAGAGCACGTTGCAGACATTCCAAAACGCGCTTGCCGTCGCGGTATAGCTGGAGAGGGTCAGTAACGATATGATGGTAAGGGGCCGAGCCGAGGGACTTACCTCAGTCTCCTCTCCCTCGCCATTGGCCGCAATCGGCGTAGCCCACCATAGATGGCTCGCCAGGTAGACGGCTCTGCACTGATCGGGCTTGCGCAGCAGTTTGCTAGCGTGCTGGGCACATTTTGTGATCAGCGTGTCGTAATTCTCCTTGCCGAAGTTGCGCGTCCGGTGCAGCGCGTTAGCAATGACACAAACGGCTTGGAACTGAGCCTTTGAGTCGCTGATTGCCTCCTCATAGACTGTGAATGCCTGGGCGAAGAATTCGTAGGCGACTTCTTCAAAACCAGTCATATCGGCAATCCGCCCGCAGGAGCAGAAGAGACGGAGAGAAAGCTCGGCAGCGCCTGAACCATTGACACGGCTGTACAAGGTCGAAATGGCTGAATGTAAGAATTTAAACAACGCAGAAGACTGCGACGACCAGTTGTCATCGTAGTGTTCACGGGCCTTGAAGCGGCGAGCGAGTTTCAGGCCTGCGGTGATAAGAGGTGGTGTAGTGGTTCGGATGCGCTCGTTGCCTTCAGAGTACGCCTTCCTTGTCATCTGCAGCAGGCGGAATTGAGTGTCGTTGTCGTCGGAGTGAATCAGATGCACAATACGAGCCAGCCAACCCTGCTCCTCCATCGTTTCATCGGTCTCTAGGGTGCGGGCCCGCGGCTGCACAACCCCGGGATACCCAGCTGGTGCCTGAGAACCCTCCTTAATGAGAACTTTGAGAATCTCCAGAACATTCTCGAGGTGTGCAGGGGTGGATATGAGCGTTTGGTTCTTGAGAAGACTCCTGGCGACCTCTCCGGCGACGGCTCTCCGTGTCGGGTAGGTTTGAGACTGAAATAGGGGAACGTAGGTGGGTAGCGATAGAGCTGTGAATATCGACACGTATCTCCTGAGTGGGCTCTGCAGGAGCGCTAAGAGACTCTGCTGTGCGGGCGGCGAGTGTAGATCTGCGCTGTTGGCATGTTCCTTGACCTTGGTGTTGGCGTATTCCAGGATCTGGTCCACGTAATCCAACCTCTCCGGGTAGATGTTGAGTGCTAGGTTGATGAGCGAGCCACACAGCGCAATAGTATCCTGAATGGGGAGATGCTGAGCCTGTACGAGATGTTTCACCTGACCAAAGAAGATCTCATACAACAGCACGTTCTCAGGGATGCCCCTCCGCTTCTTGGGCGGCTCGGACTCATCGCCGTTGACAGCGGTCGCCTCTGTCTCCGCAACTGACTGCGCGGCATCGTTATCCTGACGCAGCGTCTCCGCAGTCGAGGCCGCATCGTCAGGACGGTCACCGTTGCCAGGTGTCGCGGCAACATTCGGGGGGGCGGGTGAGTCTTGCGCAGGACCTGGCTCTCCCAACCTGATTCTCTCGAGAAGTGCTGCTAAAGCCTCTTCTTCCATCTTCCCTCTGTCCTCCTCCGACTCGTTCTGTGATTCGCGCTCGGCGTAGTCAGAGAGACGGTCCATAAGCCCGATAACAATGGCCTTGACATTGACGTGAGGGTTTAACCTCGATACGGCGGCCAGGAACTGGTCGAGTGTGTGGAGATGGAACTCATCCGGGAAAACCTGGGTGATGACTTCAAGAAGGTACTCCTGGGCCAGGACGTCGCGGCACTGCACAACCTGCTCCAGGAGGGGGGCGAGAATGCCATTCTTGTATGCCTGCAGGTCTACCAACTGACTGAGCCGGACGATATTGCTCCCAACCAGTAATTGGAGTTCCTTCCTCTCCTGCGTCCTCTGCTCCCGTTCCCGCGAGTGACCCTGGTGTTGTAGTCGGACCCAGAGCTTGTTCATCTCGACAAAGTTGGTTAGAATGAAGTTGATCGAGTCCTGCAGGTTCCCCTCTGGGCCATCGGAGTCGCCAGAGGGCAGGTAGTCTCTAGCCTGGCCTGAGAGGTAGTAGCGCAAGAAGAGGCCGCGGATCGGGTGCTGCACGCCACGACTCATGTCCATCATGTCCTTCATGAGCTCTTTGACCGGCGCGCCCTCGATAGACATGTAGGCGGTCCCGACTGTGATCATGAGGTAGAGACGGGGGATGATGTTGCCAGCATATTGCACAAGCTCGTACAGGTCGGCGAGATGGTTGACCGGGTGGTTCTCGCGCAAGTGGACAGAGAGGTAGCGGAGGGCGTCGAAGACGGCCATGTATAACTCGTAGTACTGCTTAGGCCCTAGGCTGCTGGTCCGGAGTTCGGAGACAAGGGTAGAGCTGGGTAGCAACCAAGTCAGCTACACGGTTCGATCGATCTGCGGCCAGCTCTCGCGATGCGCTGCGGGACAGACGGCTGGAAAGGTCGCAGGGTCCGCCAAGTAAGGCAGGCGAAGCAAGTAAGGCAGGCGAGGTGGGGGGATTGAAACGCACCAGCACTTCAGAGCGTCCATCAGCTTCCCGGGGGTATCCAGGCATTTGCGCATCAATGCCGTCTGTTGGCGCACGGCAATGAGGGCATCTTCAAGGAGGCGGGCCTGGTCCTCAGGCGGCGCGGGGGTTGACATGGTGATGTCTCTGTGTGCAGTATCTTCGGCGAGGGTGTGAGCTTGTGCAGGCGCAAGGCTATGTATGGTGGGGTGATCATGCGCGAAGGGTATGGCCGACAATGGAATCAAGCCGAGGTGTTTGCAAGCAGGAATGACGAAAGCCGGGAGGGCGGCAGAGCTCGCCCAAACTGGTGCGGCAGCGGCAGCATTCCAAGGACCCTTGTGCGGACCCTCCTGCCAGGGTGCTCGTTCACGAAAAACTGATTACATAATGCCCCGCGTTTTACGAACGACTCGTTGATTGAAACCCAGCTCGGGGCACGTTTAAGCGCAATACACGGTTTATTTACACAGGATGCCGACTTTTGTCCCCTTTCCCGGTCCAACCACTGCATCGAGGTTGAAGTTCCGTTCATCACACGTTGCGACTGATCTCAGATTTCTAAATATACCCGCATTGCCCGTGGGGCGTTTAAAATGGGAATGGAAGCACCAGGGCCCACACATGGTGCTGACTACGCGCGCAGAGACACAAGTGTCCTCCGCTTCCAGATCCGGGAAACGAAGCAAGACTTTCGCCAATGGGACCCGCTATGGCACATCCAAACCGGCGTCAATATCCATTCTTCGTTACATCATGATCCTGGTTGGTAACTGGATTGTGGCCCATCTGACAAATCTAAGACGAAGATGGGAAGATACTCGTCAAGAGAACCGAAATGGTCCAATTGATTCCAAAGCAAACAATTTCTCGTCCAGAACTTTAGCGTATTTAAGGTCGCGTGCCTCCAAGCTGATTGAGATGGATGAGGACGGCACCGTCTCCGTTCACCACCTCATTGAAGCGCCTTGAAGCACCGGTGGTATTGCCTCCAACCAACCATCTCAACCTTCGCTGTTACATCGAGCATACCCGACCAATGGCACCAGATACCCTTTCTCTGGCCGGTAAAACCGCCATTGTCACGGGTTCAGGTCGCGAAAACGGCATAGGGGCAGCCATAGCCAGCGCTCTGGCCCGCAACGGTGCCCGTGTTGTCATCAACTATGTCTCCGACTCGTCCGCCCCACGCGCTGCAAAGGTAGCAGCCAGCATCAAGGCTCTCGGCGCCGAAACTATTGTCGTCCAAGCTGATGTTTCGACCCCTGAGGGTGCGGCCAAGTTGGTCAAAGAGACGCTGGAGACGTTTGACACCGATAAGATTGACATACTCGGTCCGTTATTTTCGAGAGCCTGCCTTTTCGCTGCCCCTGAGAAACTGACATGTCCACACAGTCAACAACGCAGGTGCCGGCTCCGGCCAGGGTACATTGCTTGTCGACCTCACCCCCGCCGAGGCCCAAAAGGCCTTTGCCCTCAACACCTTCAGCACGCTGTATACCGTTCAGGCAGCTGCCCCATACATACCCTCCGGAGGCCGCATCGTCAACATCGGCAGCGTCGTGTCCAGGATCAATAACATGCTGGGTGTAGGCGTGTATGGCGCGAGCAAAGCGGCCCAGGAGTATTTGACTGCTGCCTTGGCGGCCGAGCTTGGGCCGAGCAAGGGTATCACTGTCAACACTGTCGCGCCCGGCCCTGTCAAGACGGATGCCGCGTCGTGGTTCCCTGAAGGTGAGTTGAAGATTGATGTAGGGAAAAAACTGGCTGCCGGATCTAGGCTAGGGAGAGTTGCAGGCGATCCGGAGGAGGTGGCGGATGCTGTCTTGCTGGTCGTTTCGAACGGTGCTAGGTGGATCACGGGGCAGTATATTGCCGCGAGCGGTGGAAATACAGCCTGAGAGAGACGGCGTGCCGCTGAAGTCCGTTTTCATCTAAGTTTCCTTGGATATTGTGTCGGTTCGTAGGCTATGCGACTCGCCTACCTTCGGTGGAAGGCTTTGTAAGAACAGTTCCTTTTTCGCTTTGGAACGGGATGAGAATGGTCCGCAAACTCGGTACTGCAGGGAAGTTGGCCCAGTGACATAAAAGTGTACCCGGGGAATTACTTGCACTCGCACAGTCCCACAGGATTTTGTTGAGAAATAGCCACCATCTGAATCTACTGGTGATCGTCTGGGCTGGTAAATACAAGGGGTAGGTTCCTATAGGCCTTGAGATGGGCTAGACATTTATCCAAGCTATTAAATCGACCATTCAAGTTGCGGATTTAGCGCCATTCCCCTGCCCACTTCCTCCACCACATGGCTTCTCACACTCCTAGAGCCATCGCCAATACTACGGCGGTTTGGCCATATTGCTAGCATTTCAGGCCGTGTCGATTTGTGTCAACTAGTACGAATTCGCCCCACGAAGAGAGCTTAATGAAACGGGCAAAGGGTTTTGGTTGATGATCAGCCTATCCCACGGCAGGCCGTCAGTCTCTGCCTGGGCGCGGAGACCCTCGCAAACTCGGTCGAGGCCGTCGGCGGCGGTTCCAGACACGTGCTGCACCTCCCCGCCCTCAGTTTGGAGAGTGAGAGCGACGGGCAGGCGAGGGACGAAGTCGACGTAGCTGATGTTTGCGAACAGCTGGTCGTTATTGAGGGTTAGTTCGGCAAAGGCGAAGTCAACGTCGACGTTAGGGTCGCTCGGGTTGAAGGGCGAGGGCTCAACAAGGGCCGGGCCAGGATTGAGCAAGAAGGTCAGCTTGGCGTTAACGCTGAACCAGATGCGTCCACCGGCCAGCTGGGGAATGCACACCGTCGTGGTGCTCCCAGGAGGTCCAAGAGGGATTGCGCAGTCCTCCTCTAGAGGAGACATGATGTCGTCAGGGGACGATGGGAAATAGAGGTCCTGGCCATCAGCCTTTAGCAGGACGCGAGCATTACGGCTTTGGATGGCGAGGCCCGTGACGTAGGCGAAGACCTCCTCCGAACTCGTCTCGTTCTTCAGCTGAATCTCGAGGGAGTCGGGCATATTGATGGGACGGTACTGGGTCAGGACAACGAGATATCAAGTACTAACTAGTGTGAATGTAAAAGTCGGTAAGGTCCTTGCTGTGGTGGTAACTTTGGGAGCTGAGGAACTTGATGATGGTTATGAACGCCATTATGAGAGAGGAAGTTAGGTACTATTTGATCCCCGTGGACGGTGCGCAAAGGGCCATCGCTATGCTATCGGGTGGGCGGTGTCCATCAGATATTTACTCGGATTCAGATTCGTCATGACAAAGCAGCATGTTGGATGCATCGTTGGGGCGACTCCATTGTTGATGACGGAGCGGCCGAGGACGCCAGTGAGGCCGCTACAACTCGGAATTCGAGCGGTTGCCAGTTGACCGCCTCAATTCCCATCAGTGTCCCTATCCTTGATATGGTGGTTTGTAACTAGCTTCTCAGCTGCTTATGGTCTTAGAACCAAGCCACCATGCCACATCTTGGACCTTTATGATTTGGAGGATAACTGCCCAGTTGTCAGCTGAATCTTACGAACTAGCCGCATGAAGGGATCTGGGAGCCCGGGACTAGGCATGCTAACCAATAGGAGAACAGGACAAGTTAAGATGTACAGAGTATCACTATCTACTCGGTATTGTAATATCATCTCCAGTATTCGTCCAAATACCTAACGGCAGGCCCTCGTTCCCCCCCCCCCCCCCCCCCCCCCCCCGAAAAAAAAAAAGAAAAAGAAAAACAAACAAAAGGAAGGGTGTTGAACATCTGACGAGACGGTTCAACTCCATTACCCTCTCCCAATTAAATCCACTCATTTTTTCGCCGTCATTGCCCATCCCTCCCTCCCCCGCTGCAACCGTAACTCTTCAATAACCCTCGTTGCCATATCCAACACGTCAGCCTTAGTAACTAGCTTCTTCCCATCAATACCAACTGGTAGGGAAGTCGACTGCGGCTCTCCACCGCTTACCCCGCCGTCATCACCAGCGCCATCATAGAATCTCTCAATAGGCAACACGGCTAGGAGCCGTTCAAACTGGGCACTTAACCGATTACGGTATTTCTTCTCGACCCGCTTATGTTTGAGGCGAGCACGAATCTCCCTGGGCAATAGTCCGTCGCCGGTGTCGGCACCGGTGCCGTATTCGGTGCGGTCATCGGATTCGCTGACTGACGACCGCCGTAACCTGCGATGATATGAAGTACGTAGTCGAACGACGTTTACAGCCTGGCGGGCCACCTCCGGGTCGTTTATAGACGTGGTGGCTTGGGGGGGAAGTAGGGGCGTTTCTGTCAGGGGACCATCGATAGAGGCGGGGATGACGGGATCGACTGAGATCTCTCGGAGTCCGGTATTGATGGGTGTAACCGGGCTGGTAGGTTCAGTTGTTAAGGCAGGGGTGAAAGGGTCAGGCTGCTTTGAGGGCGAGCTCGTCAATGGAATGGACGGCGTCTTCGTCTCGATTGGGATGTTGTGCGGAACCGGCATGTCGTAAAGATAGTCCTCGTCGGGGTTCACAAACCTAGGGCTGGTGCTTGGGGTTTTAGCCAAGCACATGTTATGATTGCTGTGCACAGGGGCGTGGTCGATAGAAGCCGTACTGAGGCCTAGAGTCGCCTGCTGCCAGGGGTTGCCGGTAGTATTCCAGCGAAGGGAGGCGTCAAGTCCAAAGATGGCGTGGCTGTCGGTGGGGTTATCGGCCAGCAGCGAGCAGATCTCTTTCGGGATCCTATAGTCACCAATGTCGTTGTTGAGGACAGTGTGTGATTGGTACAGGCGGAATATCAGCCCGTTGTCAGAGACGTCTTGGGCAAAATGGCCGTCATAATCGTCGTGGACGATGATGGAGTCTGTTTGATCCGCCTAAGATGGCCCCCGGAGCATTGATGTTAGTCAGCAGGAGTCGAGTCAAGAACGAGGTAGGTAGGAAAGTATTATGGGGTGCGGTAGCGTATACCTTTAAACCCTGTTCTTCCATTCTTTATGAAACTCGCCCCTTGGAGCTGTGACGGAAGTCTCCTGCCTTGGGTGGATGGGATACCGGAGCGTTTCGAAGACAAGGTTGTGATTGTACAAGTATCGTCAGGCCAGTCGGCTCACACATGGACCAATTACTTTGTGCCTGTCCGAGAAAATTCTAAGAATCTCGGGGGATTAGCCGAAGACCAGTCTCACCATATACCCTGTGTCTTAACACCATTATGACCAATAACCATCACTGGAGATGAGGTGCGGGCTATTGGCGACATGCTAGTATGCAGCCGCTCTGAGAATGGGGAGAAACAACGAATGAACACGAGGGGGCGAGAGGTTTTTGGTGACGTGGAGTCTGCCGGTAGGCTTTTGCAGAGCGGCTGATTTTAGTTCGTCTCATTGGACTGTGCGTAGCACGGCCTGCCACTGGATTACGACGAGATATTGTCATATCTGAAGCCTGCAATTGGAGAACACAAGGTACTACCCTCCATGCCAATACTTGCGAGTTAAATGCATTGCTGCTGGCATACCTATTTGCTCGTCGCATTCTACTTCCACGTGGGCGAGATAAAGGGACTGTGGAGGCTAACTTGATATTGCAGCGGCATTCGAGGTTGGAAAGGAGGAGGCCGAGCCATGGCGGCAGTGTGTGTGTCCACCACTGCCTTGGGAGCATGATCGGCAGGTTTTACGTAACAGTAGAGGTTCGAATGCTAATTGTTTTAACCTCGGGGAACTGGGTCCCAAAATCTCGAGAGATTTGAGTCCTTTCCCCTGAAAGGTACGCCGACAATGCTATCTCCCATGGGGTTAACTAGGGGTACCTAGGTGTTTAGGACTTATGGCCGTCAAGCCTAAGCTACTTCTCCAACTCAGCACCGACCATATAGAGCAATAGGGTGTGCCCAGTAAGCATCAAGACCACCCTAGCGGTGCAGCGGGGAAATCTGGGCTGTCATCTGGGTCCATTCCGTCCCCGATGGCCGACAGCGCCAATGCTACCCACCTTGCCGACTATCCATCGTCATTCCCCAACCAGGCCGCCAATTCCTTGCCGTAGGTAGTGCGTCTGCAACGAAATTTACCGGCCCTAGGAACCAACGGAGTAGCACATATTGATCAATTACGTAACTTAGACTGGACGTTCAAGACTCCAACACGGTCGAGCCACCGCTCACTAACTTATGTCCAGGACACGTGTCACTGAAGGACATGGTAATGATAACATCTGGCCGGCCGACTATGACTTGCAACTCTCAGCTATCCCTATTACGACCTTTGATACCGACAGATATTGCAGCTACAACGTAATGAACTTAGGAGGGTGCGGGCTCTTTGACCCCCTGCCATACGGAAGTAGTAGCCGAGAAACAGAGTAGGGACTAAAATATAGTTTTTCTTAATTCCGGTTAAAGAGAGGGCTACCTACGTTATAGGAGACCTGTATCCTGCTATATTCAAGATAGGTTATTCGGTGATTTCGATATACATCCCGGGGAGTACAAATACAAAGATACCTATTTATGCGTTCGTTCTCGGTCATGTAATTGAATACGATTGTCGCGAATAAGACCAACAATAGCCACAGCATACCTCCCTGGGTTTCTGCTAATTATCTTGCCCCAATTATATGCATTTCGGTAAGTTAATTACTGAATGTATTATTCTTCTACACACCAGTTTGCGCCGTGCCCTGTGGGAGATTTGCCGTGGCGCATATTCTCATTGGACCACATTACTCGGCCATGCTTGTTTAACTAGCTACTTTTGTCTTCGATGGCGGCAATGCTGCCGAGAGAGCTCACTGGGCATTTGCGTTTGTTGTGTTGTAGGGGCTAAAGCTGAGGGATACAGATGACATGAGATCTTGATTGCTGCCCGATTCTGTACTGCCGCGCTTAACCTTAACCTTTGATTGATCTTCGTTGCTAAAATTAGAGACGACGTGATGGAGGAATCTCCAAGAAAAGCTGCCCTTCATCTGGATCAATCTGCATTAAAGGACAGTCAACGTGGTTTTGGAACTAATACTCCGAGCTGCCTGGGAGTAAGGAGGGACGGCTGTTTCGCGGGACCCTTAGTATAACTGGAGTATCCTGTTGTAAATGAGACCGTAGGGTCAATGAGGCCGGAAGAGAATTTCACTCGCAGTTTCGTTATGGTATCGTTGCACCGTGACGGAAGAGGCCAGATGTCGCATATTGTAAGCTTTCTCGGATAGGAACGGACGAAGTTGCTAAGTGGCGAATGAAGCGTTGATGAGTCGGTCCACCTCTGTGCTTTTTCATGATCTTTTGGAATGCGACAAGCTGGGCGTTGATGAATCGTTGCAAAGAGAATATGCCGTAATCGCATTGCTGTTACTCGCCATGGCATTGGACGAGTCCACGCACTGTCTTACTGAAAAAAAAAAAACACTTTGCTTTGGAAGACGGGTGGTGGATCAGTAAGTCATCGACTCGACTTGATAGTGAGTTTGAAGCATAGTTCTTTGTAGTCGGAGGGCCCATAATTAGGAAGACAAGACTCTGCGCTAATCTGCTTTGGTACGTGGGAATCGAGTAGTGTGATAGCATAATTAGGAAGAAAGAAAAGACGTACTTAACTGCCGGCCGATTTCACACAGCTTTTCTTGAGGCGGAGAGACTGACAATATCATAGTTCCGGCAGAGCTCTGCAAAGAACCGTTCCACGAATTTCCTAGGAGTTTCTTCCAGACGGTTAGTAACCGCGACCCCTGTCCCGCGATCCCTGGCGATGTTCGCCTTAATTACGTCTTTGAAGGAAATGTAGTTCATATTATCTGCAATATTGAAGCAAGGTTGACAAAAGACAACCTTGAGGTAGGGTCTACAGTACAAGAGATCTTCCATGAACTTGGGAGGTCCAGGGATTGAATTCACGAAGGCACCATTACCATGTGGACTCCTCCGCAAAACGCTTGCCGTACTTCATTGTGTCCCGGATTTAATCTACCTGCTCCAGTTGTATATCAACAGTTTCGGTGAAAATGCCTACATTGCGGCCGTAAGATATTAGTTCGCCGGACGACTGACAACAGCTGCGGGGCTCGATGGCCGATTACAGGCTTGGATATTGGAACGACGCATCATATTGGATATCGAAGAGCCAATAACATGAGAAGAGATCAAAAATCCAGGAAAAAGAACACAACAGGACGAATCGATCTCGTCTTGCAGATTGTAGTGGTGTGATAATCAATCGATGCAAGAGCATAAAGTTGAGCCTGCATCATGAAATTTTGACGGTATTCGATAATTACTGTACGGATTATTCTTCTACACACCAGGGGGTACGTGTCGTTACTGCTGGGCACCGCATAATAGAAGAAGGGCCTGGAATTGCCACAGCCCTGAGGTGTCCATATTGAAGGCGGATCGGTCTGGATTTAATTATGACGTGGGCTATTGCTCGCTGAGATATGTTTGAATCACCCCTACCAGCCATAGGGTACTGACTTCGACCCTTCCAGGCCTTCATGGACCTAGACTGCCCCACCACCCAGCATGAACCTGCCAACATGCCGCTAGCAAAGCCAATCCTAGTCGCTCTGTGGTTGCCTAGTGGCACCAAATACTGTGGCCATGTCAATGCTGATCCTCACCATGAGCTGGAGCACCTCAGAGCTGAGAAACAGTGGGAGTTTTGGCTTTAGCAGTACCTACCTTCGTGACTTAGATAGGCAATTGTCGGCAAGATATGCCTATCGCTTTGTCGCGTCCCAGCAGAGCTGATTATTCCGGGAATCTCTCTAGGTATAGTATCTAAAGGGCCACAGCTCTTGGGGGCCGAAAAATTGCCTGGCTTGGTACAGTACACAACGGTCAGTTACCTCCGCATAGCCCTTACGTGATAAGTTCATCTTATCACCCTAGCATTGCTAACTGGCGGATGCCCTCCCTCTGGACCTGGCTTAGATCTCGTCCTGGGAACCTCGGCCCCTATGTGTGCTACAAGCTCTATATTGTGTTTAGAATCCTAACCATCGCCATGGATCTCTGTACTGTAACATTCCATGCGTACCCGCCCACACGGCTTGCTTGGCAGGCCTGCATCAGCGCCCCGGGTGGGACAAGGTCAAAACTCGCTGCGATTCGCCCAAGCTCAAGGGCGTTTGTGGTTTTTTGCGTGTGTGTGTGTGTGTGTTGTGGTGGGGGGAACCACGCCGTTCAAGACATGTGTGAGAAGGATTTCGCATA
The DNA here is from genome assembly GCA_022530565.1 of Madurella mycetomatis. NCBI lineage: Eukaryota > Fungi > Ascomycota > Sordariomycetes > Sordariales > Madurella > Madurella mycetomatis. Next base: position 2,195,290 of record JAJTVB010000003.1, on the reverse strand, counting down.
CATCCTGAGCATGATTGATCTAGAGAGACTGGCTTATGGTTAACCATTGCCAGGGATCGACGTGATACCGTCCCGGCGGAGACGGGGGAAGATGCCACGCCGGGGGGTGATGGATTCGCGTCACCACTTGTGGAGCAAAGTGCATTTGGGAATGCAAGAAAAATGGAATTTATATGGAAGAGCACGATGGCATATAATTATTGAATTGGGAGAAAGTTGCACCATGTTATTTTGCAGCCCCTCTCAACCTTAGGCTCCAAGTTCCCGTACTCTGTCCAAGTGCTCCTTGCTTCTTCAACCGTGGACATGGATTTAACCCGCTTGCATCCCCACTACCATCATGAACGACCGGGTGACGAGCGATTCCCGGGGCTTTACCATGATGAGCGGCTGCCATACCATTACTACGACGGAAATGTACCGCACTCTTGTGCGGATGGATTAAAGGACCACAAGTCCAACCGTTACCGGGAGGTGGGAGATGTCGGACCTAACGCCAGGAGGAGCCGGAGTGCTGTACCGCAGGGGCGACAGCATGACGACATTTCTGCACCCACTTGGACTCCTCGCAACCACAGCACAGCATCGTCACCAAATCGACGGTGTCATAGGCGCCCTCGCTCGGAAGATCCGATGTCGAGAAAACGCTACGAGCACGCTATTGAAAGGGCCATTAGTGTCGGGAGCGCGGCCGCTTTCCATGTGCGCAATTCCCCGGGATCATGGGTTGGCGGAAAAGGGCTCAAGGTGGTTGGCGCTGCTTCGGTGGCGGGTCTGATCGATTACACGCTCGACAAGGATCCCAAGAACCATGCGCTTCGGCATATAGCGCTGTCGATGGTGCAAAGTGGGATGATAGAGGCTATATTGCAGAGTGGTCAGAATGAGGGCTATGAATGACATCAATATCACCACATCATTATCAGGAAATAAGGAAACACTAGCACAGGCCGTCGGTTTTTTACAGTTTGTCAGGTATATTATTAGCACTCCCAGTAACAATCAAGACAGGGAGTTTCGAAACTGCAGCGCGAGCCCTTTGCTTCGATACCTAATTAATTAATCGCGAACCCGGTCGGATGGTGTCGATGAGCCAGGCGAAGCATATAGCAATGCTTGTGCCATGCCCAGTTGGAAACAGCCCAAATGCAAGTTCGAATGAGTTAAGAGGAAGAGGGGGCCCGACCGGCGGAGTACAAGGTAATTAAGCTCCAAAGATGTGCATGTCGGACTGCATGTCACCACTTTGGCACCTCGGAGCACCTTGAAGGCTTCCGGATCCGGTAGAGCCTCGTGGCTGTCGAGATGTTGCGCGCGATTTTCGAGTTGGGCGGCCATCCCAGCTTTGATCCAGGATTGGTTGATGGGAGACAGTCTAATCAATCTGAAGGTTTTGTCCGATGGGCTTATGCACAATGTCGGATTTTGTATTGAACTTCGAGTCGCCGGGTCGGGAAACGAAGCATGGGCTGACCCGCTATCTGCCTGCTGATGCTTACCGGTACTTAGGTACAGTACCTTAGTCTGCAGGGCGTGGAAGTGAAGCAAGCACATCCGTGCTTCTTTGTTAGATGGCAATGATGGCGTGACACGAGAACTGTGCCAACATGTACTGTACCTAAAACAGGTTCGGGTCGAACACATCAGAAACCTGACTTGGTGGCATCCAAATCTGCCGAGCACATCACACCCACCATCACAATCGTGCGGCTGATAAATCAAATAAAAAACAATGATGAACCAGCCTTGACCTGCAAGAATCCCTTTCCATACCCCTTGTGGAACGTTGATAATCAACCTGACCATCCCTGAACGGAACCTCCTTCCTAGAATTGGAATCAACAAAGCTCACCATATTGGTAATCCTGCCCTCTCGCAAAACTAAAGGCGACCCATACTCACATCCCTCACATCACAATCTCAGCAACACACCCTTCACGAACCCCCCTTTGCAACAATGGGCGCTCCGTCCAAAGTCTTGTCGGTATGTCTTCGAATTTGGGAGCTTGTCTGCTCCACTATCGTTCTAGGGCTCGTCGGCCGCTTCTTCTGGCGGGTGGGCGAGGCCAACGTCTACGCTGACGCCCGCCTGGTATTTGCCATCATCGTCGCTTCTATCAGTACCGTCGCTTCTTTGGTGTTCATGATACCCTTTACCTTTACCTTCCTGGCCTGTCCGTTCGACTTTATCCTCTTCGCTCTATGGCTAGTCGTGTTTATTCTCCTCGAGGCGGTAAGTACAATGGATCGTCCCACCAAGGCGATGCTTCTTTCAACGTTTTGGTTCTAACTGCGGTGTAGCTCACGGGCATCCAAACCTGTAACGCGATATGGTACTATAGCTACTGGGGTTACTATTGGGGTGGCTTTTGGAGGACTCCGTTCATTGCAAGAGGTCCTTGGGACATCCGCTGGTCAGGCTGCTCGTCGTGGAAGGCGGTTCTGGCTTGGTCATTTCTCGCGTCCATGGCATATCTGCTCAGTTCAATTTTGGTATGATCCTTCTCTTGACCCCTGGACCGATACCTGTGGCTATGGGGCTAATCGTGATTAGGGTGCCTATGTCATCTTTAAATACAGGGAGGAGAGGAAGAGAGCTCTCCGGTTAATTCCTTATGCACAGAAGGGAGAGGGCGGCGGGGTGCATGACCAGAAGCCTCCTCCAACCCTGGCTTAAAGCCATGGGCTGGGAGAGTCGTGTGTTGCCCTGGCCACTGACAGAAGACAACGCTGAAGTTCCATTAAGCTCTCTGCTTATGAAGTATCAAAAGGTTTTCACCCCCGAGTTGGATGTGAAACTTGCGGTATTGGTTGGTGCAACAGTGTGTCGTGTGGGATAGGTCTAGCGCTCTCCTAATTATAAGGTGTTAATCAGTAGAGTCGGAAATTGATAATTACTGTTACGATTTTTATTTAGTAACGAATTATCACTACTAGTAGAGTACTCGTAACCAGAGTCTTCGAGTCCGTTTAAAACTATCATTCACTGTGTAATAAGGTACAAGGCAAAATCCAGATGAGCAGTTAGGGCCTGAGTATTCTTGCCTCCCCGATTAGTGCCTTTGGATGGCGAAAGCTGAACTGGCCTAAGGCTCTGGGAGCTAATATAATTATAGCAAGGTAGGCTGGCCGGCCCTCTTTTTTTTAAAAAAAAAAAAAAAGAAAAAAGAGAGAAATTTGCTTTCACTGATCAGATACTGAATCGACATTGCCTCTGAGCCATCTGAGCCAGTAGCCACTCTGACAAAGAACGCACTCCGTCGTAATACCTACTCTTCAACAGGCCGTCTCCGTCCTTCCGTCTTCCTGCCACCATTGCTAAGCCCGCTAAGGTCAGGTACCTCCTACAAATATCCCACAAACCACACCCCAAGATACAATCCCCCCACCACCAATCCAACCCCGACCGACAAAATCCCCCTCCTCTTCCCGCCCGAAGGCACTACGATCTGACTGGGATCATACGTCGTCAGGTTTGTCTCATTCACCGTCCCATTCCAACAATACCGCTCAAAACACTCCCCACAAATCTCGGGGGCCTGCCTCTCCGTCCTTCGTAAGCTGCGCTCCAGTATTGCGCATCCCAGGCATGTAGGCCACTGCGCATCAACTGTCGCATTAGCCATTGTCGCTACGTCGTACCCGTTGCGGATAATCGCCTGCCGCTCCTCGGTGGTATACTCTAGCTGGAACGTCGTGACGTTTGAGTATGACGAGTACGGAGCGTTTGGGAGGTAGACGATTATCGGCCCCGGGTTCACGTTATCAGGGTGGCAACCGAAGAAAGTCGGGCGTCTGTTGAGGCCGAGGTTGACAAAGGTGTTCTGCTCTGGCACGGGGGGGAATCTTTCCGTCTCTGGCGTGTCGTAATAACCACTGATGAACCGTTGATACGTCGCCACGAGGGACGTGCCGTTAGGCCAGTGCGTGATGGTGTCGGCGGAGCTGTCGACCGCGAGGATGACGTCGATGGCTCGGCGGGACCAGAGCAAGGGGTGGAAGGGAATGTTTTGAAGGTCCTCGCCGCCGTCGACGAGGTCGAGCGTTGGGAAGTTGGCGTTGTGATTAATTTCGGGGCGGTACCGGTAAAAGGGGTTGGGCCAGCTGGCGATGTAGGAGTTCTCCTCGCTAATGCGAGCGAGCGTGGCGTTGATGGAGCGAATAAAGAAGTCCGGGATCTCAGAGGATACTCGTCCGATCTGCAGGAACGCTTGGTTGAAAGGGGAGGAGGATGTGCCGACGATGAAGCCGACGTTATCGACATCGGCGATGCATTGGCTCTCCGGAGACAGGGTGCCGTTGGCGAAGGCGGATCCAACGTAGCGGAGGGATACGAAGGCGGGATTTCCCGGGTCATATGATCCCATTTCCCAGGGGTTGAATTCGAAGACTGTGGAGTTTTCCCAGATATGGATCTGGCCCGGCGGTCTTTCGAGGGCGACGACAATGGGCATGGGGATTGTGGCGTCTGTGAAGCTAGTGTCGGTGGCGATCGATGAGAAAGTATAAGCTGTAAAGAGGGTTTTAACCAAAAGGTTACCGAAAGATCAAAGTTGATGGATGGGTACGTACCTGGAGCTCCATCCGTGGCATTGAAAAGTTGGTACGACAGTGCCCTTCCCCAGTACTCGGTAATAGTCGTGTTGTATCCAGCATTGGCCTTGGCCTCCACGGCGTCCTGGAGTTGCTGGTAATACCCGCGGATAGACAAGGTAGCGGGGCCTGCATTGTGTGTTATCAAAACCCTGCCTATCAATGCCCAAAAGGCATCGGCAACCTTCAATAATCGTCTCGTTAAACTGCCAAAGTTCGCTTAGGAACCCTCAGTGGCGCGGGCAACGGATTCCACTGGGGTGAAGTTTAGTGTATAGAGGCTTCCTACCAACCAACTCCCTCCAGAAAGCCCGCTAACGTAGGTACTCGCTTGAAGTATGCCTCCAAGTTGGCCGGGCTCGGTGGAGCCCGAGGTGCGGTCGTCGAAGGCGGCGAGAGCTCCGGCACCATTCAGCATGGCACGGTATCCCTCCCCTGACAGAGCTATTCCTATCCTCGGCATCATGCCCCCATTACCTAGAACCTCTTGCAAGTAACCCCGCACATCTATTCCTTCTATGTTGGCTCTCTCGAGCACAGAAATCAGCGTTGGGTTTGTGACACTAGCCCTTCGGTCCAGCCATGCAGTCTCCTGGGCAGACAAGGCATCCGCTGGCCGAACAAACGGGAGCGGTGCAGGGCAGGTAACGGCCGCCGGGGAGTACCCGTCGGGGGCATCAGGCTCTGCTCGCGAATCGAGAAATGCCCCTTCTAGGGACATAGGCTCGGCAAGGCCTGTGCTTGGTTGTCAGCGGCGCGCTCCCTGGCATGTTGGGACAGACCCCAGGCATGGTAATTACCGACGCACCTACTAAGGCGACGAGTATCACCACGCAAATGTACATCATGGAAGTCAGATCAGGTGGCTTCGGTATGGATAGTATGTGGTACAACTTCCGACTCGCCTTCCCGCAAGAAAAACTGGGAGGGAAAAGATGAAATTCAATTTAGATCCCATAACGATCCTGAGAATCGGTCCCCCTAAAGCCAAGAGATTAAAGAACAGTGGGCTGCATCCGGAATGCACTCTGCAGTTCACGCTATTCCAAATTTTCCTCCATCTTCTTTGTCTCGTTAAGCCTGTCGGTGGTCTGACGACAGGGTCACCTCTGATGCGCCCGAAGAGGGGGGTTCCGACACTGAGGTGTCTGCATCTTGACCTTTGATTCGCTTGCTCCGTGTACGGCCTGGGGTCTCGATACGATGTTCTATGGAAGTTTCTGTCTCCCTCTATATGTATGACATTCTGACCCTCCCTGCAAAGCTAGCACCTAGACGCAAGGGTGTTTACAAGTAGTTTTGTGCCCAAGTACCTAGTATCTCTGAAGATGTGTCCTCGTCCTAGAGGAATCGGCGCCTCCACTTTGCCTAACGTCGTGGGAAGCCGTTTTCTTAATAATTAGGACGCTGTAGATGACAACACACACCTCTGCTTTGATTGTACGTACCGTAGAAACTAGCCTAAGTGCCCCAGTGAGTTGGGTCAGATTTTGTGAATGAATCACAACTCCACAACACGACTGATGGCGTGGTCAATTGCGCTATTGGTCACTGATCAAATTTATTATCCTCGTCATCCTGCCTCGGAAAATTACATCATGGCCGGGATCAACGATCCAGCGTCTGGTTGGGACTCGAGCACTCAGCAACACTGGGGAAGATCCTAGGGTAGCGCCTTGTTCGAGCTGGAAACATCCGATCCGGGCATAAATCCGTCTCTCCCGGCCTTTGATTTCGATCGATGGTCCCGCACCGACACCAACTCGGCGTTGCCATGCCGCCCCGGTCTGGCTTTGTCTTCCGGGGACTGACCATCCGAGGAAGCGGTCCTGCCATCGGGTATCAAGAGACGGTTTGGACAGCTTTGATGTTGTTTGATATCACGCTAATAAGGCACCACCATCATCTTTCCGTTTCCCGAACCAAAGATGGTTGTTAAATGCAGCCGTTTACGGATTCATTACGTAGTGCATAACTATGACATGGAAGTCTGGCTCAAGATGAGAGAGAAGACGTGAAGCCAAGTTTACATTAACCGCTGCCTCATTAGTAGACGGGCTAGTAGTACCAGATTGCCCTGCCTGTGTTGCATCAATGCTTGCCACAAGGTCTACTCAAAATGGCGTAGAGAGCCTGGCGGCTAACGGCGCTTTTACGCAACCATATTGATAGTAAATCGCAGGTCGTGGATCATCTCGCAGGGCGGAAATGTGCGCATGAGCGATCGTGGATCCATCAGCTTTCCCTACGGGGCGGCGGCGCTGACGAGGACGATCAAGAGCTGAAACGGGGGAAATCAAAAGGGGAGGCGGAGAAGGCGCTGCAGGCGCTAAGAGACGAGATGTTGCACAATTTTCAGGATGCCTTTGCGAAACTGAGGATCCCAGATACGTTGATGTCGAGGGCGGGTTCCCATTGTATCTTTCTGGAGGCGGGTTCCGCGGCTGGGGTTACCTGCTGCTACACATGAGCCAGACGGGCGGTGACGACAATGACGACGACGACATTCCGTACCCGATATCAATCATCAACGGGTACACAGTGAGCAAGGTGCGATTCGCCGACACAAAAGCCATGGAAAGAGTGGCGCGGGCGGCCCAGTCGGTGTTTCGCGTGTCGGACCGCCGCAGGAAGCAAGTGCCCGCCGTAGCCCTTCTCATCAACGTCCTGCACGCCGCCATCCCGCACGGTATTCGCACCGCCCATTTCTGCCAGGGTGGCGTGCGGGAGGGCTTCTTGTTCCGCGAATTGACGCCCAGCGTGCGGGCAAAGGATCCTCTCGAGGCGGCGACGCAGAATGTGGCGCCGGCGTCGGCCCCCACCATTTATACCATGCTCATGTTTTCCTTCCCGGAGCCGTCATCGCGGTCCAGGTTTCTCGGCGCGATTGGGGCACATGTCATTCGTGCCTTCGCCAACATGCTCTACGTCCACGCCGTCATGGACAAGGAACTAGCGTCGGCGTCGGCTCTATACAGTACTAGCACGGGGCTGTTGTCGTCTACGCGTGGCGTCTCGCATGAGGATCGTGCCAGGCTCGCATTGATGCTCGAGTCACGCTACATGGGCGAGCTGCCGCCGCGCGAGGTGCGGTTCCGAGAGGCACTGCGGCGCGTCATTACCCCCGAGGAGGTGTGGTGGGCTGCCTACCTCGGCAGGGTCGGATATCTCATTAGTAGATTGTATCCGTCGGTAACGGTGGACGAGTCGAAGCCGAGGCTTACTCTGTCGTCAGAATGGGCTGTGGACCTGGGGAAAGGGAAAAACAAGGAGGGTCTGAGGCTGATCATTTCGGTGCAAAAGACGAGGCATGACCCGGCGAAGCTGAAACAGACACTGTGAGATCATGTTGGAATTGTGGAAAATGTCGGCAAGAGGAAAAATTGGATTGGAGGCCCCGACGGGTGGGGTATCAAGGTTGTGGTGAAGGTGGTACAGGAAGATATTTTGTGATGGTCGTGCAAAGTAGTCCCCTTGCTGTGGTGTAGTAGCCTTGCTTTTACTACCTGAGTTTTAGTACTACATAACGTATGCCGGTAAATGCACGTCCTGATCCCGCCGGCAAAGTGTTCATCGGTACTGCGCCTAATTACGGAGGGTGTCTGTTGGAAGATAATCACAGGACAAGTAAGGGTGAGCCCAGCATCCAACAGGCTGGCTATTTTCGCATTTTTTGAACCACTTTTGCTTCTGAATGTTCATATTGCCTAGACAAATTTTGAAGACCTATAATGTATGGTGTCCAAACATATAGTCTATTGTTGGTTACCTTAGCCGTAATGGGGCATCCGTTATTCCGCCCGCTCAGCTAACACCAAGTACCCAGTTAGCGTCCGCCGGTGGCAGCGGTTGCCCCAACGTCTGCGGGTACAACATCGCCTTGTTTGGCCTTGAACTCCTCAAGACGGTGTTCCAGATCAGTGCTTGCCCAGTCATGCTTGTCCATGAGCGGAACGAAAAGAGGCGCATCAGTGAAGAGGTGGTTCATCTCCTCGAGGGGACGCCTGGCGGTCTCGGGTAAAAAGGCCCAGAAGAAGATGGCATTGGTCAGGTTGCAAATGATGAAGAGGAAGTAATAGCGGTAACCGACCGTCTTCATGGCGGGCCCAGTGACTTGCCCAATCATTGTATTGAAGGCGAAGGATGTCATTGTAGCGATCGACACGCCCTTTGAACGCGTCTTTGTGTCGAAGACCTCGGCGGGAATAATCCAGGATAGGGGGCCGCAGGTGGCACTGAAACAGAAGTTGTATGCCCAAGTAACCACGATGAAGCCCCAGGCGGCTGCTGTATTGCCATTTTCTGGATTAGGGGGAAACCGTGCAAGCAAGATGGTGGCAATAATGAACGTGACGCAGTTTCCAAGATTCCCACATATGAGCGGCCAGCGACGTCCGAGATGGTCGATGAAGAGGATGCAAAGCGCCTGAGCGACCAAGGCGATTATGGATGAAATCGCCTGGTATTGCAATGTGTCATCTCCCTCAATTCCCATGAGACCATAGATGGTAACTGAGTAGTACTGAATGGCCGAGACGCCAGTCATCTGGATCGAGGCCTGGATGGCACAAGAAAGGAAGAGGCGGCGGAACGAAGACTTGTCCCTGAAGAGCTCAGCATAAGACTTGGCCTCGTGCTCATGCTCAAAGGTAATGGCATCTTGGATCTGATGGTATTCGGCCCGAACCCAGGCATCGTCGGTGTTGCCGTGGGCATGTAGCTTGGCAAGCGTCTGTAGACCCTGCTCGGGCTTTCCGTGGTCGATGAGCCAGCGTGGAGACTCGGGGAAGAGAAGAATAAGAGCGGCGAGGAATACAGCAGGGATGACCTGAATTCCTAATGAGGTTCGCCATTGTCCGTCGTTGGTAGGAGGGAAGCCGACGTAGGTGCCTGACAGGGATGAGGTTAGTCAATTAAGCATTCAGGACTGTTCCCGGCCAAAACTTACCATACGAAATCCAAGCGGCAGCCAAAGCACCAATACCAAGCATGAACTGCTGCAGAGCAGTGATGCGGCCACGGATGCTGGGATGTGCCAGCTCGGCCTGGTAGAGAGGAACAATCATGCAGAGGACGCCAACACCGAGACCGGCAATGGCACGACCAGAGTACAGATATGAGAGAGCTTGGGCTCCAGTCTGTAGAGCACCTCCAAGGCAGAAGACGAGAGCACCGGCCAAAATTGTCCAGCGGCGCCCTAGTTTGTCACCCATAGGCCCGGCGGCAGCAGCTCCAAAGAAGGCACCGCCTGTGAAGACGGACACAACCGCTGCTCTGGATTTCTTGTTAGAGCGAGATCATGCATGGTGCATACGGTATATCACGTAGACTGCGAATGCGTACTCTTCATTGTTGCTAGGGTTGAATTTGGTCTTGAAAGAGTGCGATGCAATAACCTGGGCAATCACGCCCAAATCGTAACCGTAAAGCAGGGAGCCGAGTGAGGCAAAAACACCGACCAGAAACTGGTACCACTTAGGAGGGAGCATTATGTCTGCATACAAAGGCCTAAAGTAACTCAAGTTGAACTGCACACTCACAAGAGCAATTCACCAGTTCTTTATACCTACTCACTCCGCTTGTTATCTATTCACTGCATGGCAACCTGGTTCCCGGGTCATACTCGAACCACGTCCCTGCCGTAACCCCGGGACATCTACGCTACCGATAGACTCACAAGGATACCCCGAATGTAGGATGATGTGCGGAGTAGGACTTTTACCACCGCAGGCTAGAGAGAGGAGAAGTAGCCGGCTCCAAGCTGTCTCCACCTATGGGGCCGCTGCGGAGGCGGCCGTACCACCCAGCACCCCATGTCATGGACTCGCTACATGCGCACCAATTGCCTGTAACCCCTCCTCGGCACCCGATTGACCGACTTCACGTGTTCCAGTCGGGCCATGCACCTTGATGTGGCTAGACCTTTGCCCATGACTCCGTTCGGTATCTTGGTACGATATGCTTGGATTCTCCGCGAATCGGATGCACATCGCTGTGACGATTCCCGGTCATCATTTCGTGGGACTCACAAGAGTGTCCTAAATTCTCTTTTCATTTGAGTCCAACTCGTTCTTTTCGATCGGTCTTGGTTGGGAGACACCGATCAAGCAGTGCCCGTCATGGCGACTTTCACTAGAGTTGAAGAGGACGACAACCCTTCCATTACCATCCATCCCGCTCACAAAATTGCCAAAATAAACGACAACATCTATGGTGGATTCACAGAGTAGGGAATCAACGCCTTGGTTGGAGCCCCGGGTCGGGAGAGCGCTGACAAGCCCAAGGCATATGGGACGTTGTATCTATGGCGGTATCTACGATCCCGGAAATCCCCTGTCGGACGAAAACGGTTTCCGCAAAGACGTCATTGAAGCCCTCAAGGAATTGAAAGTCCCCGTTGTTCGGTATCCCGGCGGCAATTTCGTTGCCACATACCACTGGCTGGACGGCGTAGGTCCCAAGGAACACAGGCCAAGCAGGTAAGGCGATTTCTCGTCATCTTAGTTTTTTGGTACAAGATGGGCTGATGCTGTGATCAGGCCAGAGTTAGCCTGGATTGGCACCGAGTCCAATCACTTTGGAACCGACGAGTTCATGAAATGGTGTGAAGCCGTTGGCACCGAGCCCTACCTCTGCCTGAACTTCGGAACCGGTACTCTGGATGAAGGTTAGATTTTCTGCAGACATGGAAACAATAAATCCTCAAACTGATGATTCCACTGCAGCCCTGGGATGGCTTGAGTATTGCAACTCTGACCGCAACACACATTATGCCAACCTTCGCCGCAAGAACGGCCGTGAGAAGCCGTACAATGTACAATACTCTAGATCATTGTATCAGGTTCTGGGAGTCACTGACATGCGGCAGGTAAAATACTGGGCTCTCGGGAACGAATGCTGGGGCCCATGGCAGGTCGAGCAAATGACCAAGGAAGACTACGCGAAAAAGGCCTACCAGTGGGCCAAGGCCCTCAAGCTGTTGGACCCCAGCATCACGCTGATTCTGTGTGGTGAATCGGGCTATTCGTCCTGGGATTACTACGTCCTGAAGGAATGTGTGAAATGGGATGTCCACGGTCTGAGTGGCGACAAGACCAAATCTCTCATCGACATGCACAGCATCCACATGTACACTGCAGACAAGGAGCACCTGGCGAATGTGACGGCGCCTAGGGGCGCGGAACGCGCCATCCAGACAGCGAGTGCCCTGATCGACCTCGCCCGCATCGAGAATAAAGTCCCGGAGACTGTCCCGAAGCAGACAATATGTTTCGACGAGTGGAACGTCTGGGACCCGGTGCGCGCGCCGGGCGAGCAGGGCGCCGAGGAGAAGTACACCCTCTCGGACGCGCTAGCCGTGGCCGTCTTCCTCAACGGCTTCATCCGCCAGGCCAGGGACCTGGGCATGGCGAATATCGCCCAATCCGTCAACGTCATCTCCCCCCTGATGACGACCAAGGACGGCCTGGTCAAGCAGACCATCTGGTGGCCGCTGCTGCTATTCAGCAAGTACATGCGCGGCCATACGATTGCCCTGAACGTCCGGACTCCGGAATACACGGGCCGCACAAGACCGGCGTGGATCCGTGCCACCATCGAGACGCCGTATCTGGACTGCAGCGCTTCCTTGGGTGACGATGGCTACGTCAATCTCGCGGTTGCCAACCTGAGCGAGGATCGCAACTACGAGGTATCGCTGGATGGGCTCAAGGCTGACAAAGTCGATGTGTTCACCGTTTCCGGTGATAATGTTCACGTCACAAACACTGCCAAAGAGCAGAACGTTGGCATCAGGGAGAGTTCTTGGGATGGAAGGGGGAAGTTCGCGTTTGGAAAACACTCCTTCACTCTGCTGAGGTGGAAAGAAGCGTGATGAATATTTTGACGGTTCGGGATATAAGGTCTTAGAGGCATACAGTTGGAGCGGCGGCCGATGCTATGAGATTGGGGAGCAGCCGGTGTTTATTGCAAGTGGACCATGGTAGTAGTCCCTCCCTAACACAAGACAACCTTAGCAGTAAATGAATGACAAGAATGAAACTGAGGTCGAGCAAGCTCCAACGACGGTGAATCATCTCAACGCTCCAAAACGGACTAATAGTACCGTGCAGCCTCAGCCCTTAACCTCGGCAATGGTCTCGGGGAGACGATGGAACCCGCCCTTAGCCGCAACGTCTTTCTGCAGCTCGGCCATTCTCTTCTGGTCGCCAATCGGATCCTTCGAATCAGATGCGAGCGCCCATTCCAAGAAGTCGTTGGTGTAGTTGGGCTCAAAATCGGCACTCAAAACACCGAGCCGCTTCCCATACTTAGTGACCTTCTCCCAATCGCGCTGGACGTTCTTCAGGTCCCTGGAAAAGTAGGCGTAGCTACGCTCAAAGATCTTGCGGTTGAGCGCCGTACCCATGACTGGTTTGAAGTCGACATATTCAGCCCAGGCCCTCTCCGGCTCCGCAATGACAAAATCGGTAGCCCTCTTCACGGCGCGCAAGAAGGCGCGGACCTTGTCAGGGTTTTGGCGGATGAACTTCTCGTTGCCAATGTATAGGATCGAGCAGAAGCAGCAGCAGCCAAGCTCAGCGAGCTCGTCGATCCGCAGCATCTGCACGTCGGACTTGGGGCGGCCTTGCGACTGAAGCCACTCCTCGAGTTCGACCATCTGGACGTTCTCGAGGCCGATGCCAGCGTCGATCTCGCCCTTGATTATGGCCTTGGAGACGTTCATGCCGCAGCGGATGGCAGTGTAGTCGGAAGGCGACATGCCGTAGTGCGACGTCAGTTCGTCGATCTGGATCTTGCCGAACTCGCCGACGTAGCCGATGCGCTTGCCCTTCAGCGTGCGGAAATCAGGAGTGATACCGGAATCCTTCAGATACACGACACCGGTAAACGGCTCGTCGAGAAGGCTTCCAATGGAGAGCACTGGAAAGTTGCGTGCCTTAGCCTATACCCACTTGTTAGAACCTGACGACGGCTTGTCAAGCCTCCATACCGTGAGCAGCTTACGGCAAGAGTATGGATCATGGCCTTGAAACCCAAATCGACCTTTTCCGTGCCAATGATCTCCGTGACGTCCTAACATTCGGCGAATCAGGAACCACTGAGGATAATACACGGTCAAACAGGATTGAAGCTTACGCTGGGGTCATTGGGTTCGAGAAGAGCGACCTTAATCCCCTCATCTTTGAAGTAGCCCTTGGCCTGGGCCAAGTAGAGCGGCGCGTGATATGGCGTGGCATGCCTGCCACAATCTAGTTTTCAGCTCGCTGCCTCAGCACATCCCGGCATCGAGAACCCTACCAGTTAGTGAGGAAGGTGATCTTGTCAGTCGACATGTTGAAAGATCAAACGGGATGCTACAAGAGTCAGTTCCGCCGCAGAACATGGGAGAGGGGAGGGAAGCCAAAGAAGCATGTCCTTCCGCTGGAATTATCCAGATCAAGTTCACCGGTATTTCTCAGATCAACGACACCAGTGCACTCTTCTCCCGTCGAGTCGCCACGTGGGTCGTAACGACACGGACAACGCAGCGGGAGTAGAGACACTGGAGCACGCTGAACACCCGGCTGCTTTCTTTGCTATTGTTACCTTGATCTGCAAGCTCCATGGCGAGAGTGTCCATGTCTTTGTAGCACCTTCGTACCGAGAAAGGCCTAGGCAAAGCTGGGATGTTGAGATGGTCGAAAGTTTGTAAGTGTGAAGCGATGAGTAGAAAATTCCTAAGGACCTGGTTAGAATTAAACAAGCGAGAACACAATATTATATGTGAATGCCGAAAGTCCGTCCCCGCAACTGTGAGGGGTTAAATGTCAGCGAATGTGGGACAAATACTACTACATCGCTATTGAGGTGCGTCATTTTGATGCTATCAACGCGGCTGGAATACGAGGTGTGATGCCGATTGGCCATTTACGAGACAATGATTGTCATGAGTGGCCGAAGACCGGCGTAAGTGGGAACATTTCACCGTTGCCAAGCGTTGGTGTGATAGTCTGGGTTCATTAGATCTGCCAACCTCTTTTCCTCAGTTCTTACAGTTGGTGCCAGGAACCACTCACCCTCCGCCTATTGTCAATTGCTCTATTATCTTGAGCTCGGCGCGGACGCGAATGTCAAAGGAGGACAATAACATGAGTGAGATTCTCCCCTGGCCTCCTACACAAGGGATGGTGTTAGTGTGATGTTTCGAGCATGGCAGGACTCAAGATCTAATTACTGTAACAGCTGCATCGCGCAAGCCGCGGGTCGACGGCACTAGAGCTTTCCATTACAATTTGCTGCCCTATGACGCTTGCGCCCGCGTGAGCAATGGGAAGTTAAATGACAGCACTATAGAATCAAACTAATTAGAAATTAGCATGAGGTTACTAAGCCTCCTTGATGGGACCCTTGAAACAACGCCTAATTAGCCTGCAAAACATACTAGTACCACAGGACGCTAAAGATGACAGTCGAAAGGAAAACAAGGATACTCCGATTTACAGTCTTCGGCGTAGTTGGAAATGACCCAAAAAGCAAAAAGATAAAGTAGACAATAATGAACGATCTGTGGGAATGCAATACTCTGTCTCGCGAAAATGACTACAATATGGGCGATGCAACAGCGTAGACACTTACCCTCCTAGCAGCTTCTAGGACGAGAACAGTGCCGGTTATGACGCACGCAGGACCCTGTTGAGCCGACAGACGAATGGAAGATCTATAGAAACGGGCAAATCATGGCTTGACCACACCTAGAACCGAATCTAAGTCGCCCAAGCAGAACATCATGACAACGATGACGGAGAAAGTAAGGGAGCCACTGAGGAATACAATTGATATTAGCGCCCGCTGCGCGTGTGAGCGGCGGACTAGATCCCCTAAAACATGGCCGCACAGTGATCTAACCAATGTCTGCACTTATCGTTGAGGGCACTCACTTCAGTATGTTGACCGACAGTAATTACTCATAAGACGTGGCTGAAGTACTTAGTTCACGGCAAGTGGTTCTGTCGTAGGAAGTCCTACGCTACGAATAGAGGCGTAAATGGGAAGGGCTACGACATCCTGATGAACTGGGCGCAGTGCGAGGTGGTTTACTCCGTAGTAAGTGGTATAGTTCACCAATGCTTCCAAACTCAGAAACTAAAACCCACCAAGACCTTTGAATCCTCGAGTCACATCCAGCGAACTGGATTGTCGGCAAGGACAAAGCCAACAAAATTCAAGCCAACAGTAGTGACTGCGCTGGTGTCCTCGGGGGATCCCATCATGTACACTCCCTCAAAAACCTCCGCCGAGTCGTTCAGTAAGTTACTACGGGCCTCGCTTTGCTAATGCCAAGTACCCGGAAGGATAATTAATCAAAGGAAAATTCAAGTATGTATTGCGTCGCCTGACGGAGGCCTAAACTGAAGTGGGCCATGCTGACTGCAAGACTAGATCTTGTATCGACACCATCCGCCAGGCGCCGATGTGCCCCTCCCCCCAAAACACAGCCAACTATACGGCAGAACGGATGGGGAATCCCACTCACCTAACAACAAAGAGCTGAGATCGGACGCGGTCACCAACTGTGTCAATTGGGATTTCCTGAGTGACTGGGCACTCTAGAGAGTGCTCGTCGCTGGCTACTGCCACTATTTGTCGAGTACGAGCAAAACCAACAGCTTCAGGGACGGGTCACGCCATAAGCGTGAAGGGTGCTCTGCAGCCAACAAGTCAAAAAGAATGTTAACGAAAATCCCCAGTTCCCGCTGCAGTCCTGCCTTGGGATTAAGCAACTGCAGATTACGGAAAGATGAACGCTAACTACACACTTATCAAGGTTGGCATGTATGGTAAGCCATGTGATTGCGGATTAATTAACGGAAAGGAGCAGTAGGTTCCAGACTTTCCTATCCCTGATTGTGCGCCTGGGAAGGCCCGGGAAACTGTGGGGCAACTTGTTGTGAGGTGCCCAATACCACCCAAGCCTAGATCATGGCTGGGGGCAGAAATAAGTACCTACCGAGACCTTAGCCTTTTATTTTAGGGTCAAGGATCTCGAAACCAACGGCTATTAAAGATGGCTTTGGGTTCGCTAATGGATTCAGGAGACTTGACGGGATATAGCCTCACCCGGAGGCTCTATAGAGGTCGAGGCTGAAGAAACAGTGGAGTAAGAAGCAGCCGAAACTGAAGTCGAAGTCTAGATGTCTCCAGGGCCTAATTTGCAACTAACTGACTTCCTTCTTGTTGGTATTGCAGGTTTCGCCAAGCCTATACGGTACAGTTTCCCTATCTAGATAACTGTAGAAGCTCCGGCACAGCCCACTTGGTAGTAGTAATGATGATAATAATTATGGAAGGGATGGCGTCCTTAGAATAGGTATCCCTAACCGTGACGGAGATTCTCTCGAGCTTACAGACGATCCCAGTCACGGTATCCCTGTGTCGGTAAACGTACGGCACGTATCAGACCGAGTCCTCACAGAGGACGTTAGCCGTCGGCGGCCGTGGCATGGTACGTTACGTGTTACTTGATCAGATGAGCGCTGGTGGCGATCGAGAGCATCTCCCTGACTGTAGGGATGGAAACTCGGGTTGCAACAACAGTCTCAAATTCAGGGTTGAAAACTAATTAATTAATTAGCAGCATTGCGGTGCCTCAGAGACACACGGGGCCAACCAAACGTGGGTTCGACCTCAATGGTTTAATTCGTGCGCACATGGTGTACCTAGATCACCTTGCAGCCAACCGTCCGGGTGAGGATCCATTCTAGGTAACCGTACTTGCACGTGTAACCACTCCCTTAATACTGACTCTTGAAGAGGGGTAAAACAGGACTTGGCATGGTGGCATGGGTAAGCAGACGGGATATCACCAACATTCCTTGATTTGGGTAATTAGCCGCTGAATTGCCAAACTTTCTCGCGGCCTGATTCTTTGCATGACTTCATGTCAATTGTGATATCAAAAATGGCCACTTTCCCTATTACAGAGAGCGAAGTCGAGTTCAACGCACCTGGCGCCGGTAAGCAGTGCAGAACGTGGTACAAAGTTGTGGGCAGCGTGGAGTCGGATCCTTCTCCGCCTTTGATCGCCCTGCATGGTGGACCAGGTGCCGGCCACCAATACTTATCACCACTCACCGATCTCTATCGCGACTATGGAATCCCGGTCGTCTTCTACGACCAGATTGGATGTGGCCGCTCGACGCACTTGCAGGAAAAAATGGGTGACACCTCGTTCTGGACATTTGATCTTTTCCTGCAAGAGCTGGACAATCTGATCGACCACTTAAAACTTCGTGACAAGGGGTTCTACATCCTGGGACAAAGCTGGGGTGGTGTCCTCTGCGGCGTCTACGCTTCGAGCCGCCCAAAGGGGTTGCTAAAGGCCATCATCGCAAGCGGGCCAGCGAGCATTCCTCTCTACGTTCAGGGCTGCCAGGCCCTGCTCGCTGAGTTGCCGTCTGACATCCGGGGGACATTGGAAGAATGTGACCGCCGTGGTGACCACGAGAGCGAGACATTTGAAACTGCAGCCAGCGTTTTCTATAAGCGGCATGTATGCCGGCTTGACCCCTACCCCGACGATGTCCTGTCTGCTTTCAAGAACCTCAAAGAGGATCCGACCTCGTATCTTACCGTGTAAGTCCCTGAAGACTCTTGAGGCTGTCTCTGTTGTGGATACTGCACACCGACCTAGCTAACGGAGGAACTCTACTCCGTAGTCAAGGCCCATCCGAGTTTGTCATCACCGGCTCCATCAAAGAATGGGAAGGCTGGCAGGATGCGCACAACATCAACGTTGAGACCCTGCTTCTCAATGGTCGTTACGACGAGGTCACCGACCTTTCGGTCGAACCATGGTTCAAGAACATTCCGAAGGTCAAGTGGGTTACGCTTGAAAACTCGAGCCATATGGCACACTTTGAGGACCGCGAGCGATACATGCAAATCTGCGGTGAATTTCTTTCTAGTAAATAAGTGACTCAATCACGGGAGTGAGCATGTAGGGTAGAGGAGAAGAGAACTCATATTTCCCAGGCTGCTCAGATAACCTCCACGGATCGGCCGCGTAGCATATCGAATTTCGTGTCATGCACTGTTAAGCTTCCGGGAGGCCCTGTCAGCCCTCATGAACTCGGGGACTTCTTGACCAATGAACTCTTTGCGCGACTCGTTGAAGAGCGATTGCCTTATAACAAACAGGGGCCGATCAATTTCTCCAGCCTCAGTCGAGACATCTTTTCTCAAAGACTACCTGAGCCTTTTGTCAAAGACAGAGTCAGGCCTATCCCGACTGCATTCAGCAAGATACTGTTACCGACCCATCCCATACATCTAGAGCGGCCACTTCTTCCACATCCTCTTCCGAGGGGTGAATCAGCGTCGGAAATATGCATACTTCTGCCAGGCGGCGCAAGGGGTTACCAAAGGGTGGGCACCCTGCCTCTCGGCTGCAGTGCTCAGACCATGGAGGGCAGAAGACGGCACGGGGATCGATTACTGGATCGGGGTGCGCTTCCGGTTTGGAGTCCCCCTGAGGAAAAAAGATCCACCCAGCTTCGTACGCTATCTGCACCGCTGTACGCTATCTCTACGCTTATTTCTGAAGGTCTTGCGTGCATCTCACTAGCTTAGTTGCACGATTTAGCTATTTAATACCCGTTCCACGTGGGTTCAGACGATATAAACTCACTTTAGTTCCCTGGTGTGGAAACACAGACTGGATGAATGCTGCCTTATGATAGAGTTGTTTATCTTGGCTGTTTGGTACGCCAAGGTGACTAACTTGCGCATCCGCTCTGCGTCTTTCGAAATGTTTTCCCCGATGGAAGTAGGATTTAACAATATTCACTGTGGACATTTTTTTGTCGCTATCGTGAGAACCGTTTGTGTATATGGCGTAGAGCTTGGTGAGGTCCTGATCGTCTAACGTCAATATCTGGCGGGCTGAAGTCGTTGTTGGTGGCTTGCGTCGCTGGTGCCCGGCTAACTCGTACTCACACTCTGCCTGTTGTCTGTATTGCTGCCTGTATTGTTGTCTGTATTGAATAGCGGACCCGTGAGACGCTCCTCAGGTGGGAGATGCGGTGGTTGATGATGCCCGACTGTATGGTACCCAGCGCTGCCCACGAGTCAATCCATGTCTAGAAAGTTAACCAATCAACCAAGCAACTACGAGCCCCTCGGGGGTTCAATCAAGCAAGTTCGCGAGGGTGGAAAGTTGACTCCCTGATTGCTTGATTGACTTATTCCACGTGCAAAACCACGTGACTTTTAACCAACGAGATTGGAGATTTAGCAGCCGCGTCGATTGCGACAGGCTACTCGTCTTCGACGCGACTAAGGGTGTGCTCCAGAGTTCCCGTTGTGACAGCGAAAATTGTGACAAAAGATACCTCGGATCTGTAGTATTAGCGCTTTGGCGTGTAGTAGTAGTTAATGTATCTGTGGATCTGTGGATCTGTGGAAAATGGCCACTATACCTTTCCTGGTAGTACTCCACTATTTGGGCCAGGCGCGCCCTGTGAGAAAATCTTGTGTGTTGTCGTCAATGACTTCGAATACCAGGCAAATCTTGGTGTGTAGAAAGTCACCATGGACGCCAGTCAGCCCGTCTTCGATAGCGACGATGATCTCGATAATCCTCAGAGTCCCCAGGTACTTCCTGACGAGGCGCTCGTTAATCTCGATAGTATCCGCGCCGACTCAGACGATCTCTCGCGGCCTTGGCAAGAAAATGAGGGCATTCAGAACCAGCCGACTAGCCAGTCAGCTAGCGACGTTGCTACGCCGTCTCCAGCGTCTAGAAAGAAGAAACGAGCGCCCCAACGCCGCGCAGTTAGATCGGCTCAGCGCAATAAGAGAAGGAAGACTGAAGGAGGGGATACTGCACTTCAGAAGTTATGCTTCTCGAGGGAGATGACAGCTCGTATCATGGACCTCTTTCTCGATGAGACGCGCGCAGGCAACCTCAAAGATGCGAAGTGGTCTTTCCAGAGGCCGGCGATGGAGAGGATCCTTAATAGGATGAAGACCGAATACCCTAGATATCAGTGGGAGATCCAAAAAATCAAGGATAAATACGCCAATGAGCGACGGCGTTATCGACTGTTGCTTACCTTCCTGGCTATATCAGGCGTCAGTTACGATGATGGCACTGGACTACCGCAGGCGCCCGACATTATTTGGGACGCATTCCTCGCTAAGCATCCCACAGGTTCGTGGCTGCGTTCGACGTCGATTGGCAGGCGGGCAGTATATCAAGAGGTCTTCCACGATGAAAAGGCGACTGGGCGTTATGTCAAAGAGGCGAGGAAGCTTGCCAGTCAAGCGTGCTTGCATCTAGATTCGGATCTCGAAGACGTAGATATCTCTGCAGTTGAGGACTCGAGTGGCGATACAGATATGGACGACCCAGACGAAAATAGCGACATTGACGATGACGAAGCTGTCGTCGATTCTTCATCTTTAAGCTCAACACCGTGGAAAGAGAGGCGTCGGCGCGAGAAGACCCGCGAATCTGCGTTCCGGGCAATTGCGAGTGGAATCGAGCGTCTTGCTAAGTCGAATGCGGCTGCAACGAAGGTCGTATTTGACGTGCCGGGCGCTGACGATATGAGGCTTGCGATCAAGGACTTCCAAGATAATTTTGTGGGCGAGTTTGAGATTAGCGATATGGTCAAAGTGATCAATAAATTGGCGTCGCCTACCTGGGCTTTGGTATGGAATAGCTTGTCGAGGGAGGTGAAGGCTGAATACGCGAAGCAGTGGGTAAGAGAGTAGAATAGTATAATTCCATTGAAACTATTGTTTTCCATTAGAACTGCCAAAGGCGTAGTTTTCTGCCAAAACTATAGTCTTCTATCAAAGTGTCGTTTTCTATCGAATCTTTCGCGAACTGCCCTAAGCGTTAGCGATATAGCGGCTAACAGCATTGAATGACTGCTTAATTACCCCGCTAACCCCGCCATCGACAACAACAAGCGAAATATCATCAACTTGTCGCTCTTCTTCGCCTAAGATAGGTCTGGTATTCCTTCCAGGCACAGACTGCTGCTAACCGTCGAATTTGCTTAGAAGAACGAGGCGGAACAACCCGATCTGCACGCGCTTTCGCCACTTTCATCACAGTCTCCTCAGCAGGCGTAAGTACACGAAGCCCATCCTCACCAATATCTACAACTACCCTTCTACCCAATCCCCAGCCTTGGTTCTTCGGTCGGATAGCTCTCCAATCCATCCAGGTTAATTGCCCAGACCTCTATGGCCCTGACTATATTTGGCGGGCGTCCTCCGGCCTCCATTATCGCACAGCTGTCGGACTCATGGTCCTCAAGCGATTCTGACCGCTTTGACGGTTTCCCGATCGCGAGATGGCGAGCCCGTTGCTTTATCGAGGACGAGCGCCTCTGGAGGAAGGGATTCCGGCCGCCGAAGACGTAGATTAAGGACCATGACTGTAACGGGCTGAGCCCGGTACAAGCCTTGGCAACCCCCTGACAACCACGTGCCATCGAACCCCCTGAATGAAGCTATTCCCAAAGGTCGACCACCGAATATTCTCGCAATACGCTCAAGCCACCACACTCAATGATAAAGAGGCCTAGAGAGTCTCAAGAATCTCCTGTCTTCCTTTCTCTCCTCAAGTTCAGTGTACTCGTAGAGTCGTCACCAGATAGTTGCAATACACTTCTGAGACCGTTACAACATGCTGTCCGGAAAGTGGGTGACCCGACTTACTACGCGCCACTCATCCTACAATTAAATAGGCTGCGAAAAGCCGTTTTTTCCCAAGGACAAACCGTGGGAACGGGAGGACGAAAAGCTCTATACCCAGATGAGAGACATTCTCTGGCCAGGGGGGAAGGACTTGAACTGATGGATATTCGTGGCGGATAGAGGCAGCGCCTTCAAGAGAGCCTTTTTGGCGCCTCAAGGTCGCTAGCTGGACCGAGGCTGTGGGACGCTGAGAGAAATGGTACCTTTCTTGCCACCTTGGCGGTCGGTAGGTGTGTTCCAGGTGCCGAAGTGATTACTGAAGAGATGAGCGGCCTCGATGAGGACTGCGTCCTGAATGTGGGGAGATTGGAATTCCCTGAAGGTCTTGGTTGTCATCCGGAAGATTTGGGAGAATGTTGGGCAGTTCTAGGTCT
This sequence comes from Madurella mycetomatis, assembly GCA_022530565.1. Lineage (NCBI taxonomy): Eukaryota > Fungi > Ascomycota > Sordariomycetes > Sordariales > Madurella > Madurella mycetomatis. Next base: position 2,172,569 of record JAJTVB010000003.1, on the reverse strand, counting down.
CTGAAATTGGACAGACGGATCAAATCTCACCCTCCCTAATTGCGGCTCGGGTCCAGCCATTTTAAAGGCGGTGACTTTTGAGACAGCACGGCGGCCTTAGCATGATTGATTTTTTCCCTTCTTTGAAGCATGGGCTGGGTGGGGGCCTTGCGCCACCCACAACTCAAGCGGAGTCACGGTTTAGCTGGCGCTCCATGTTGCACCACGAAAAGGGCGATGTAAAAGTGGCTAGGAACGCATTCGAGCAGCTCACCAGGTGAGAGAAGTCCAACGCGTCAGAGACCTGAGAGGCGATGACTGCAACCGGAGCGACGCTCAAAGAAGGAAGAAACTTCCGCAGCGTAGGGTATGTATCAAGGTTTGCATGAGCAGGGACGCCAGGCGTAGGCTTTGTGGAACAGACTGTCGACGGCAGCCGCATTCCCCGTTCTCAGTTCGTGATTTTCCCCTGCTGCCTGGGGGCGGGGTTGCGCCCGATGGCAGAGCTCGATTGTCGCAGGGCCGCAAACGCGTTTGGTTGGCTAAGAAGATTGCGACGCGTTGGTGGAACTTAGGATCACACCTAAGTATAGATGGGAAACGGAGGTTGGTAAACGGAATGGTGAAAACTGAGCTCGTACGCGTTTCCTACCGTTTTAATTCAGAAATTGTCTTTCAGCACGTGATCCAAGCTCTGCTGAGTCAGCAATTTGATCCAAAAGAATGTGAACTACCAAGTCCAGATTCACGTTTTCGGCCTCCCCGCAGCTTCTTGCTCCGTTGTTGTTCAAAGGGGGCGGTTTCTTGTCCTCAGCTGCCAGTTCCGGGCCCTTTTGAGCACAACACGGAACTTTTATGCGCAGAAGCTCGGGCCACCAAAACGGGGCGGTGGGGCAAAAGGGGACCTGATCAGAACGCAGCGTCAAAGCACCAGCCTTCTGTTTTCGTCCCACGCACAGACCATCCGTGGACTTCAAAACCACGTCAACCGCATGTCGGCAATTGAGCATCCTCTTTGCTTCTCCACACCAGGTCGCGCCCACGCCTTTTGAAGGATCAGTACCTCGCGCTCAGTGTCAACCTACTGTTTCTACCCATGGGGCCGTGGTCGCATTGAGACACCGCTCTTGGAAGACCAGGACACTGAGAATTGGGATTTCCTCGGTTCTCGCTCGTTTTCGAGGAGAAGGAGCGAGATCGCCATTCGTTGACCCTGATACCTTGAAGGTGTGGTTGGCGACCGTTGAGTGCTTAAAATTCGTGTCTGCAAATCAGTAAGTCGTTGATACTTGCTAGGGACGCTGATCGGACCAGGTCGACGACACGGAACTCCTCAACGCCAAGTATGTCATCGTCAATACCCAAAGACGCCGCCTCTCAATCGCTCACCACTCATATTGTCCTAGAATGGGACGAGACAAGTCCGAATGGCGAAGAGCGGCACTACCTTACGGCTCCCGATCCCTCCAATGCAAAGATCATTTTCAAGTCCGACATCTCTGTGACATCAAATGACGGTGCGACCGGATCGGCGGTCGGTGTCTTTATGCGGCTGCACATTCCGGTGAAGTTGAAGAATGTCCCGGCCCGCACGCCTATCCACATCCATATCCGGCCATCTCGTGTTCAATCATGCGCCTTCGCCACTACCATCGACGCCCCGGAAGCTGTCAGGGCGGTATCTCAGTGTCAACTGGCGAGTCTGTCGATGAAGCTCAGCGGGCCAGTCCAGACCGTTGTTCCCCACACCATGGCATCATCATCGCGGCCGGCGAAGACCCGCGCATCAGGCCGAGTGCTCGACGCCATCCGGTCCCTCAGCCGAGCCACACAGCTCGTCATGTACATGCCGACGAACCTGGCTCCCCGGACGCATCTGCAACGTCTGTCAGCACTGCTGACGGGTGGTGGCTTGCAAGAGCTGCCGCCGTATACCGAGTTGTTTAAGTTGTTTGGCGGGTTGGGAGGACGGATATGGGATGTCGAACCTTTGTATCCCACGACGTCACCACCACCTGACGGCGGCGGGGAAGGAGACGGGGAAGGCGACCGGGAAGGAGATCGTGACATCCCACCGCCATATCATGAAGCTTGCGCAGGGCCGTCAGCCTCCCCTCCCTCGAGATCACGTAAGCCATTCCCTGTTATTCTCTTCAACTTTTTATCCTTTTCTTTAGCTTTTTGCTTCTTTGTCTTTACTTCTCTTGCTTTATTTTTTTTTTCTCTCTTTTAGCTCCTTTCTTCTTACTTTTCTTTTCTTCTCTTTTCTCTCTTTACCTTTCGTTCTTGATTCTATTCCAGCCATTAACGTGCTCATCTAGGTCTGTGGCAAGAGTCTCGAACCCGGGACGGAAAGCGGCGGCGTAGCAGCAGCGACCCTGTGGCTGTTGCGACCTCTGGCGAGCTTACCAGGGCAAAAAAGCCTGACTTGCGCGCTTCTCCTTCAAGGCCACACCTTCCCGAGAAGGGACAGACGCCGGAACTCTCCGTCTTGCAGCGTCTGGCGCTTCTGGAGGCACTCGTCCATGCTCAAGCGGTGCAGATCAGCAACCTGTCGAGCGAGAACCAAGCGCAGCGGAAACGGATCGATGAGTATGAGACGGATCTTGCGGCCTTGCGGCTGGAAATAGGCCGCGTGGATCGCCAGGTGGATAGGCTGGATCTGGGCATCTCGGAGCAGCGGGAGGACATTATGCGCTTGGAGGGCAATGTCCAGTACTGTCTCGACCGAGAGGACGAGATTGTGGGGTCCGTTATAGATACGGTGACGGAGCAGATTTCCGAGAGGGGGCTTAGCGCGGCCAATATACACTTCACCTTGGGTGAGGGTTGACTCTCCGTCTTTATGCAAGACTTGTCTTTGTTCTGAAATTCGTCGCCCCCGGTACAGGTCCTGGAGCCTGACGCAGACCTCTTCCCTCCTCATGGACTCGAACCAATGCCTTGAGACTGCATCGGCGACGAGCGCATGACGCTGCAGGAACGCACGTTTCGATCTTGTGACCCTAAGTTAAGTCTCCGGCTAAGAATAACTAGCTCTGTGTTTGCTCCCTTCGTCCGTATTGAGATGTTCCAGTGCACCGATACTTTCCTTCTCCTACGTCAGCTTTACTGAGTTAGCAATTTAGACCTAAAGACAATACCTTAGCTAACGACCATCTAGATTCACGTTCTCGCCCTCCTGGCAATGACGATAGCTTCTGGTCTTCGTTGATATCGCGTGTCCTGGTTGGACTGATTGTTAATGCATGGAAACCCCACAGCTTTGGACACCTATTTTCTATGAAGCAAAGTACGGAACTAGACGCTTACTTGCTTCAGCAGGAGCCCCAGCTACTTCTCCTTCCCGCCGCAGCCACCACAGATGTTTTATCTCGCGAGTTCACTACCGCAACGCATCGCATTGAAAAGTATTCCTTTCATGTACGAATTATGACCCATTACGAATCCCAGACATCCCTTCGCCTTCAGAGCAGCTCCCACCATGGCGCCGATGCTAGAAGGGATGACGGGGGACGTGGATGCGGAGAACGGGGAATGGTGTTGATATGAAACAGCCCCACAGGCGTTTGGCAGGTTCGCTTGTTCACTAGCGTCAAACGATTTTCTTGCAAACCATTCTGTTTCCAGGCGTCCCCAACAGCGTTGTACTCTGCTGTTTCTAGCCGCGAATACGACACCGTTGTGGTCCGAGTCTGAGACGAGAGTTCGGAGCTCGGCAGAGACCCTAGGTATGGCAGACAGCCTCAACGGGTATAATATGTGCTTGATGTCCCAGAATACGGATCTAATCTTCTGAATTCTCATTGTGGCTGGCTACAACATTTTGTCTGTACATTATTGCTCCTTCACTTCGACTCTCCGGCATTTGTTTTATCAAGGTTGTCCATAGATTCCTTCGATTTTCTGCCGCCAATAAGACGCACATCAAGATGAAGCTCTTAACGTTTCTAGTTCTTGGAGCTGGCTTCGCTATCTCTGGTATGAGAACCCTTTCCCTTACTTCACACCCATGACAGCTAACATGGGTCCCCTCTAGCACCCATCGTTTCGGAGCGGCAAGCAGGGTCAACCTGCTTCGTCATCGGCAACCAGGTCCTGCCCAAGGAAACGGCGGGTTTTGCCACCCAACTCCGGCCGCGCATCACCTGCGACGCCTCACAGACCACGCTCTCGGGAGTGCCTGATGTGTGTTCGGGCGACGTGTGCTTCTCCTCTATCAACTTCGCCACGTCATCCCAGACACCGCTTCAGTTTGCCCTCAGCAACTTCGCGACGCCCACATCCCTAAGAAACGCCGACCTCGCCACATTTCAGCAGCAGCTCGATGTCTACCTCGCCACCGAGGCCGGAATCAGGTCGGTGGGCGGCAACCTTGCCATCAAATTACCCAAATTCTTCCTCCAATTCCAGGTCTCGCGCATCCAGACAGCACAAGGAAACCCGCCCACTGCCCCTGGGTTGCAGGTAAATCATCTACTGGAAAAGGTCCTCAAGAACGCTCCCAGAGAGAGCCAGCAGCTTAGGGACCAAGTTAGGGCCTTGGCCACAATTTTAGCTTAAGTTAGTAATGGAGACGATGGAAGTAGATAGGGTGCTGTGTAGAAATGCATGCGGAAATCCAATGTATAGACATAAAATCAGACTAAAATCAACTAATAGGCTCCATATCAGTGATGGCGAAGCTCTGTCTTCAGTCAGCAACTCGAACACATTTCGATTGTGATATCAAGAGAAATTCTGCCCTAGTAGCCCTTTACTCCAAGTCATACGGAAATATAACGAGCTTTCCACAGTGCATTGCCTCATAGCCTGCTGATACGCTGGTACGCGGGGAAGAGCTGGAATATGATGAAGTGTGGTGTATTGAGTGTGTGTCTGAAGAGAGTGTAAGAATGTGGCTCTGTCCCTGGGGCTGAAGTGTGGCGGCCCATTCACAAATGATATCTAATCATATCTAATCAACGCGTGAAATGCGTCCGTCCCCCCGTTGTCAGATACGGGTATGATCTGCTGTCTAACAAGTTAACTGTTGAAATTATCCTCCTCGGAGTTTTGAGCTACATTGCCCCCAGGGGTAGTGATACAGAAAGGGCTGTACGGGGGGTGTGGTTCAGTTAAATTGCATATGTTGATTCATCGATTGCCAACGTTTTGTTTTGGGTGATACAATATTGATAGGTCCATTTCAGCTAATTAGCCAATTAGTCGAGCATACGTAACAATGGTCCAAGTCTTTAGCTTACGGCACTTGCAGGCATCACAACGCTTACCCCATATCCACCTACTACGATGCCTAGCTAGCTATCTCCATAATCATCAGAGAAGGCCTTCCTCTTGGGTGCTATATTCCATCAACCTCTAATCCTGGCCGACATCCTTGTCGTCCTTCCACTCGCCCGCAGTGCAAAAAGTCTTAAGGCCGTCACCACAACCATGAGGGTCCATCGCTCCCCCAGTTCCCCTGAACGACCAACCCCTTTAAATTCCAGGGTGAAAGCATGCTTCAACGACGTGACCTTAGCAAACACCAGTTCCGCCACAACCGCCTCGTCGTGTCCACCCTCGTCCCCTTTCGCCGCAGAAGACGGCCCAAGGCCAGTACTAGTAGCACCGCCAACACGGGAAAGCCTCACAAGCCTAAACCCCTTCGCCTTTCCATCGTTGAAATTGTACCCCTTCTGCCACTGAAACCGCTCCCTCTGCTTCTCCTCCTTTTCCGTCCCAATTTCAACCTCGAATTGAAACGCAACCCGGTCGTCTCCCTCGCTAGCGGTGCCCTTGCCAGCTATTGCAATCAAATCCTCCTCTACCTCCCGTCTTTCCCGTTATCGAACCTCGTTGACGGCAGCAAAATAACGCTCTCCCTGTTGAGAGTGGTTATCGCGTGCTGTGAGGTATCCCCTGCAGCAGCGAGTATGGGGTCCTTGATGCTGGCGCCATTGTGGAGACACAAGCCTGGTCTTGTGCCTAAGGGGTGGGCATTGCTGCTGAAGCTACCAGAGGTTACTTCAACGATGTAAAGGAATTCCTTTTCGTTGGCACCGCACAGTTTGAGCGTCTTGAGGGAGTCGAAAATCCTGGAGAGGTTGGACAGGGAGGGATAGTTGCTGTAGAGGTTCATGACCATGGGGAAAGGATGGTAGGGTGTAAGTGGTTGGCGTTGGCTCGATGGGATTTCGGCACCGGTCGGAGTTGGCGGGTGCGAGTCATCGTTGGCCATTTGAGCGTTGTGATCGTCCGTCGGATTGTTTGTGGCAATATTTTCAACGGGTCTACCCCTGACTGTAAAATTCTCCTAAGAGATACTTGAAGCCCTGGCTGGCCGATCATGAGGAAAATTATCCACGCAATTGGAGAGCAACGCCAGGAATATATAGCAGTCGAATCGATTCCTGCCCCACTTTGATCCTTCAAGCCGTCGTGACCGACAAGCACAGCCCGTTGAATGTAACCAGTTCCAACGGCAACCACTATCAGATTAACGGTGTAGCACCATATCAGTAAAGCCCAGAGGTCGGTTAGGACTGTTAGTTACAGTGGTCCGCTGTAACCAGATGTGTCTGATTCGCTTCGCAAAAGCGTTTCCAGGGTTAGGAACGTCCGGGGCATTCAGGCGAAGACCGTGTGTCGCGGCACAGCTTGTCGCTACGCCCAATCACGGGTTCCCGGAAGCCAGATCACGAGGAGGCCCGTTAGGTAATCCGTATTCATCTCGATGATCAATGTCCAATTTAGACAGCACGTTCTTCTCGTCTTCATGCACCCAACCCAGAGATGATTGCTATGTACCTACGTATCTACCGCCAACCCACTAATGGACGGGGGCAGTCTCACTGTTCGGACTTCAGGTAAAACAATTCATTATAACAGCGGGTTTACTGTCGTTCGTAGCTCAAACTCGAATCTTGAAAAGTGGCTGGCATGTGCCGTGGCATGGCAAGTTTCCAATATCCGAACACCCCCAGTGTAGTCACCTATACTGCATCTCGAAACCGCGCCTAGCCATAATTATCCCCACTGATCCAATCTCATATCTCGCTCTCACCAGCTGACTCTTGAGCAAATGCCCGCAGCTCATTTTTCATGGTCTTACCGGACCCTGTCCTGGGGATAGACGGGAGAAAGATGACGCCACCTCTGAGCCTCTTGTGACTTGCGACTTGGCCAGAAACCCAATCCACAATATCCTGAGAAGTGATCTGCTTCTCGTCTGCCACGACGTAGGCCCTAATGAAGGGATTCTCTGTCAGTATAATCCATAGAATGACTTACAGTGGTACTCACCGTGGCACCTCATCGCCCTCCACATGTACACCAATAACCGCCGCGTCGAGAATCTTCGGGTGGCTAATCAACAGCGCCTCCAGCTCTGACGGCGCAACTTGAGTTCCCTCACACTTGATGAGTTCCTGCACCACGTCAATCAGCATCAATCACCCAGGAGCCTCAAAGCCGGGTCACCCGCAACCGACCTTCTTCCGATCGAGGATATAGAACAGCCCTCCCTTGAAAATGGCGACATCCCCAGTACAAAACCACCCATCCACAAACGACTCCCTATTCGCCTGCTCATTCCCAACATACCCCTTCATCACCTGGGGTCCTTTAACCCAAATCTCACCCATCTCACCAGGCTCCACATCCCTCCCCTCATCGTCCACAATCCTCGCCATCGTCCCAGCCATCAAACTCGACACACTCCCGGTCTCATCGTTGGGTTCCCCCAGCGGCATGAACGTCATCGCGCCGGCCGTCTCCGTCATGCCCCACGTCTGGGAGAGCTGCGCCGTGCCCCTCCCCAACTTGGCCCGCGCGGCGGCCTGCAGCTCCTTCCCCATCGGCGAGGCACCCGAGATGGCCTGCTCGACGTGGTCGAACTGGTCCGTCACGGCGGGGCTCTTGGCGATCAGCAGGTAGACGGGGGGCACCGTGAAGAAGTGGGTCAGACGGTGGCGGCGGGCGTGGGCGAGGAACTGTGCAAAGTCGAAGCGCGGCATCCAGTACACCGTCCCGCCCGCGTAGAACGTGTTGATGAAGTACCCCTGGATGCTCGACGTGTGCGCGGGGGGGAGGTGTGCGACGTTACGAAAGACGAAGGGTCGGCCCTGGCGGGCGTAGTACTCCCGGGTGAGGTCCACGACGAGGGTGCACTGGCTGACCATGTTGGTGTGGGAAATGCGGCAGGCTTTTGCGACGCCGGTTGTGCCCGAGGAGAAGGGGATGCATATTATGCTCTCGGAGAGGGCGTCAAGGGAGGTGATGCGCTGCCAGGAGAGTTCGGAGGCAGAGAGCGGGATGGGGCGGCTATGTTCCTGCTCGGTGAGCTGGAATGTGCGGGATGTCGGGTTGAGGCAGAGGACGCGCGAAAGGGGGAGGTTGACGAGTTTCGCAGCGGCGATGGCGGTGAATTTCGTGTCTTCGGTGCAGAAGAGGAGCCTCGCGGAGATTTGGGCGAGCTGGGCGGCGAGCTCTTTAGGAGTCGACCCGGGATTGGAAGCAGAGTAGACACCGCCTGCAGCGATGGTTGAATAGAACAAGTTGGGTAGAAGCCAGTGTCCTGTACAGATTGCTAAGACAGCATCCTGATTAGGGCCGTCCCTGCCAATGCCATATTGGTGGCGGAAAGTGTAGGCAGTTCTCTTGACGAGTGGCCGTAGCTGCGCTCTAGTGATGGCTTTGGTTGGATCTGCCGCATCGGCGTGCAGCACCGTGTCTTCGTTCGCTCCGCTGATGTCCGACTCTGTGTAGCGCCCTATTAGTGTCTGCTGCCTTTATTCACAGCATTTCTTGCCAGGGAACCTGGGCGCTAACCGAAGAGAAGAGTGAGCAGGTCAAGCTTTGGAAACTCGCGGTTTTCAGCTGGCTTGTAAATAATGCCGGAGGCAGTTCTCTCGCATGTGCTAAGCATTGCGAACTTTGAGTTTTTGTCATCCAGTAAATCAGGCCGGATACAGCTCTCGAGAAAAGGAAGCAAATTTACCTCGGTTTGGCACAGGGCCTTGATATGATAAGAGATGGACATCTAACATGCATAATCCGGGAAAAGAGCGAGATTATACGGTTCCATGAAATCAGCGTTTCTCGGGTAGGATCGTCGCGCATGGCTTTGTTGTACAGAGGGGGCCAGCAAATAGAAAGCCGCCCCGCCACTCCGAAGAGCGAGCAAGATGCGAGCCTTAGTAAGGTACGATTGAATCCGACTGCAGAGCGCCGTTGAAATCCCGAGGCATGGAACTTCCGCTTTGAGCTAACGCTTCGATGCCACGGCAGGCAGCAGAACCCTTAGCGCCAACAGAAGATGGTAACACAGAGTCAAGAGTCGCCCTATCGATCAGTGAGGCATTGACCTCACTAGCAGGCCACAGTACAACTGGGGCAGGTTTTACGGGGTCAGGCTCTCGAGCGGGGTTTGGGACCAGACACAATCATCACAGAGATCGATAACCATCAACTGGCAATTCTTGCTGCTTCCACACACGCGCCATCACTCCCTCCTTCTAAATGCCCATCTAGTTGGAATAGTTGGATTGCCGTAGATTGCGGCTATTGGGCCTTCCAACACATTCCCCGGCCGGATTAGGGGTAGGGACGGGATTTAATAGCATGTGGTTTCCTTTCTGCGTTGATTCCAGTTTAGAAGTGGTATAGATAGACTTCTGGTCTTCCTCTCTAAGAGCTAGGCGAAATGGGGAGAGGCTGACGGGACAGAACCCATACGACTCCAGAGATTGGCTGGTTGTTGGCTACCTTGAACACGTTGATCTAGCCTAATTACACGAATTCCAATCAAGGAGCTGCGGTTCTAACAGTAAAATCTGCCTCAGCACCTCGAGTTCCCTCACCCAGTCAGAGTGCCAGTTTCTGGAGTGAGGAAGTGATCCCTGAACCATTCCCAGCCAATGCCTTGATATCGAAGTTTTTCATCCCCAGGCGGGTGCCGTTCACCCTAACGTCAAACTTAACACTGCTGCCATGGGATATCATCCTCACGTCGTAATTCAACCTCTTCATCTTCTTCCCGTTGGAAGTCATATGGTTCAAAAAGATGTTAGAGAGCATAAAATCAGCACGGAGGAGAAAGCCGCAATACGTCGACCATCTTCTGGCTACTACACAGGGAAGCCCCACATATTGTGAGGTTTTTCAACAACCGTCGGACCTCTCAAGATCTTTGAGGTGTTTGTGTAGGAAGGCTTTGACCCAAGAGGTCTTTGGGGGGTTCCACTGGCTGGCCAGGTGGTTTCTCGGAGCATCAGGGAGTTGAGGGAGTTCTTACAGCAAGGTGAGTTAAGAGGGTGTTGAAGGGTGTGTCCCTTCACAGGAGCTAAACGGCTAACAAGTAGCGGGCTAGAACTTGGATCGGAACGTCCCCCACCTGGGGGGGGAATTGGCGATTCAGAAGTGGACGGTCAGCACCACTCAGCTTGTCCTGGGCTGTCTCTGTGCTCGGGACTTCGAACACGGAGACGATCAGATTCAGCCATGGGAATATGATACCATCCAGTATCTACTGCAGATCATGGGCGAAAATCTCAGCACTGATGCCAAAAATGCCGTTGCCAGGCAGTCCGGGGAAATCATTGACGTCGCTCTTGAGCTCGACAAGAAGCTGAGCCGGCAGGTTGCTCCGTGGAAATGGAGATACAACAATGAGCATCTCAAACGGACAAGCCATGATTTGGCGAAACGATAATGGAGTTGCGCAAGGATCCAGGATGATGCGCAATAAAAGGCGCACACGCCTACGGGTGCAAGTGGTCATTGCTCCAGCGCTGGTGAAACGAAGCGAGACTACCGGAGAGAACTTTGACTCGGTAGGTGTTTTGCTCAAGAGTATTGTATATTGTTAGGTACAGGGCCAGATGGCTTGTATGTGGCGTCAAGGCTATATTTGACGGTCACTTATTGGGATCGGAGCCTGGAAAATCTTGAAATTCAGGCACTGCCAGCGACCGCTCAAATGCCTGATCGTCAAAGTAGCCTCCAGTTTTATGCTACGCTTTCACCCCCTCCAGGACCCTCGAAGCGGATGCCTTACGAAGTCGGCCTCCGGGGCCGTGCCATCGTTTGTGCAGTTGGAGTGTAGCTGTCCCATGTCAGAACCATCAATGGCAAGAATGAGGATGTCGTCACACGATGTTGGTTCCTTCATGTGCGACAAATCTTTCGTTTCATTCAGAATATTTTCGTTCTCTTGTAATTGGTGGGAAACAACTTCCGTCCATGCCGCAGGCCCTGTCGAGTTCATAGCTTCCACATCGGATGGACGGAGCTCGCTGACCGGGGGACCTTGTATCTCCGACAATTTGTTCAGGAACCGAAGTATACGGTCTAATTACCATCTTCCGAGGGCGGGGTGGCCGGGCGCCGCAGCAATACTCCACTGACAGAACTGGGCGAAATGAATATTATCTTTCCACGGCCCCCCATCGAGTAGGTTGTACTCAATACCTACAGTCAAGCGGACTCGATCTCGAATGGCGGGTAAGATCCAGATATCTATGGGCTTCAGCGCGGCGGTATCGGTGTCGATATTTGTTAGATACAAGGGTGGTTTGGATCCAAGTGTCAGGATTCCGAGATCGGGTTGAACGGCTGAAAGATGCCGTGCCCGTGCAGCGAAATAAGAAAGGACTGGATCACGGGAGTGAGCAGCGCGTTCGCGCTACATTAGTGGCGTAATCCGGCGCAATCCTATAGGGAGGATTGCGGGGTAAGGAAGATGTTGAAGAGAAAAAGGGGAGTCAGTGATCCCCCATGGATTGATCAGAAGAGAACAGAATACACTCTCTTTTCTGGCTGAATATACACTGTGTCTAACAATATTAGACACGTCGGTGGCTGATGTTGCAGTGGAAGCAGGGCCGTCCGGGCCATTGAATCTTGGAAATCATCAATATCACAACCTTCTTCGCACTTGTTGCAGACTTAATTTGTGGGCTATCCTTGCGTGCACGATGATCTCCCTCTAATCAGAGGGAGTTCTATCCGCACAAGTAGTTTTGATCTTGCCCCAGGTCGCAGGGGACCCGATTTGCTGTGGTATCGCCTGGCCCGTTTGTCTAATTACCTATCTTCTTGTCTTTGTGTGAATGTGTATCTCTGCACCATTTCACTAGTCCCGTCTCTAGAGTCGCCCAGATGTTAACAAATGTGCAGGTAGCATGTGTTGATCATAATATTATTTGCCTTTTGGATTTAAGCTTCTCGCATCGGGCCCAATCGGTTGGGACTGATCCTGGCTGCGGTGCTTGGCATTGGTGACCCAAAAGCGCCCGCGGCGCAGCCCAATCCCAAGTCGATTCTGCAACAGCGCCGTCATTCGCTTGGCAGGTAGAACTTTGCCGCATAAGGCTAGTGATGAAGCCGCCGCCGGAAGAACGGATAACTGTCTTTATGTTGCCCGCCTCTTAAATCCGAGACACTCATGCAGGAGAATCAGCCACAAAGTGCAGACGTGGATGGCGGTCAAGACATCGAATGCAGCGATCATAGTTGAGACCAAGGAAGATCACCGCAAACCTGCAAACCGCACTTCCAAAGATGCCAGGTTCCAACTGCAATGCATCGTGGGCGACGCGGCCCCCAACACAGTCAGCGCGATTTAAACTGCCACGCCCGTGCTGACCGCGTGGTTCAACGGTTGCAGACTTCCGGGTCAATGGAAAGTAATTATAGAGATATGGCAACAAAGAGATCAACATGAGATCAACATGAGATCAGCATGAAAAATGTCTGCTATCCATCTTTGGACGGTCAGCCACGTAGACAGGGAGCCCATGTAAGCAATTTGGCGGTCACACTCAGTGGCTTGCGGTAGCACAATGTCGTCTCTCTTAGCAAGGAGACCCAGCATTACCTTAAATAGCCGTCTTGCATCTGGAGCACGTCTAAGATCTAGTTCCCCTCCTTTGACATTCATAACATGGCGATATCGCGCAGCTGATATATATACATGACGACCATTATCTCTCAATGTGTCGCGCATCTCGCCAAACTTGCTGAATGGTCACTACTTTATACACTCGACACTTTGAAGGAAAACTCACCCGTTCTCAAAACCGGACTCTGAGTTGAGTGGGCTTGAATGTGCTCTATTCGCCAGCCGGAAGAGGAACAACACCGCCATCGGAACATCTTGTATATATGAAGCCCAGGTCATCACAGCGAACGTTTGCCTGCTGTCTAAACCAGCGGCACTAAACCAACACTTTCACCTTCACGAGCTCTAGACTTCACTTTACCGACCCACCACAATGGTTGCCCTCCCTATAAATAACCTCCTACTAGGTCCATTCCCCACCCCCGCCGCAACCGTCTCGCGTAACAACCTCTCTAACCCCGCACAGCTCTCGCTTCCCCGCTAGCAAACCGCGGCATCGCCCACGTCAATCTCGAGGTGCAGGTCATGGCGCCTCTCGGTGGCGGCGTCGCGCTGCGCATAATGCCCCTCGGGGCGTCCATCACGTACGGCCAGGGCTCGTCCGACGGCAACGGCTACCGCGCGGCCGTCCGCGACCAGCTCACCGGCGACTTTGGCAACCCCGTCAACATGGTCGGCTCACGGCAGTCTGGGAGCATGCGCGACAACGACGTCGAGGGCTGGCCGGGCTTCCGCGTCGACGAGGTCCACGCCAAGGCGGCGGCGCCCGAGTCGGTCCCGCGGTGGAAGCCCAACGTGCTGCTCATCAACGCGGGGACCAACGACGCGGCACAGAACTGGAACGTGACGACGGCGGGGCAAAGGATGGAGGCCATGGTGAAGGACATTTGGCAGATGAGCCCGCGCGCCGTCGTCGTGCTGAGTACCCTGCTCCTGAACAAAAACGAGGCCACTGAGAGCAGGGTGCTGAATATTAATGGGCAGTATCGAGAGTTAGTCGAGAGGTTGAGGAACAGGGAGCGGAGGAGGATCGTGCTGGCGGATATGCATACCGACGACGGTCCGGGACCGGCGGACTTGATAGATGATACGCACCCGAACGATGTGGGTTATGGGAAGATGGCGAACGTGTGGCTGAAGGGGCTGGTGGCGGCTAGTGACGCTGGGATGCTGCAGGCCCCGGAGCAGGTGCCGGGGGTGCCGGATGACGGGGCAGGTGATTAAAATACCAGGGGGAGGGGGGCCGATGGCTCGCTTTACGGGCGCTGGCTATTTGGGAGATACTTCGGGTCGTACCAATCGCATGGTAATTAACTTGGTGTTGGGCTACCGGCGTTTATGGCAAGCATTGGTTTAGGAGTGCTATACTTCTGTCTACTGAACTACGATTTAATCCTCGCTATATTCACTGGCCCACTACCGTGCAAGGGTAAACGCGATCTAAACCCTAGAAGCCTAGGATTCTCGCTAGGACTGTCCGCTTCCTCTGAGCTATCTCATCCATAACGCCCTCGTGGAAGAGGAAAAGAAACATAATATCTGGTCAGGTCCAAGCCAAACTAATTACTGTTCCCGAATGACACGTTTACTCCCCTCTGAGTTTATCTGAAATCACCTTGTTTTCTGGAGCGTCATCAAACCGTTTTTCAACCGTATAAAGCATCACCGATTGGCATATCATTGTTTTCCTAGATATCAAACCAAACCGAAACCTCGATCGGGATGAAGTACGGAAGAGAGGTAAAGGAAGAAATAAGGTTCAACGCTAGTTACGGCCTAGCGAGACACTTATAGCGCTTAGGAGAGACGCTCCCTGAATTCGCCGAGCATTCTGCTAGAATACCCAATCTCGAAGCGCATCACCTCCGGCAAGGTATGGTTAGCAACGCCATATCGGGTATGGTACATCCGCAATGGACGAGCATTGACGACCCACCACCCGATCTCTGCCGCCTCCAGGTCCGCCGTTCATTGCCGTTCTTGGCCAAATACATAACTGCAGCGTGTGTTGACTCTAGAAGTGCACTAAAAATCGCCGGCGCTCTTGCCGCCTTTCCGTTGCCGTCACATCATTGATCGTCTATCCAACCTTCACGCGTCGCTAACGTGTAAACTGGCCTTTCGACCCCGCCTTCTATGTATTCCCCCTTTTGATGCAGCAATCCGCCACTGCTAGTTCAAAGACTCGTGAGCCATATGTACGGTAAACCGAACGATGAAGATAGAGGGGGGGGGGGGAATGAGGAGGGTCTTTTCCAACGCAATACCCTGCGTTGATCTGCCTTGGCTGTACTGCGCCAAAACATAAAGGTACCTACTGTAACACCATTTCGCATCCCTTAATTACTCAGGTACTCTAACCATGCGCACAAGCACGGGTCATCGCACTCGATCTTATAGTAGGGGCAAAAGCAGTCTCCGCAATCATTCCTGAGGCGAAAGCTTATTTCCATTCGAGTAATATCAATCCCAGCACTCCTAGCCGGCGCGAACTGCCGAACGGTACGTCGAGCCGTGTTAACGGGCTGGGCATAACCCTAACTCCTCCCCTCGCGCAGAATTGCATCGACTGACACAGCAAGGGACTCGAATTGTTGTGGAGGATGTGTAGTGCTCCCCCGCTTTGATGAGCACTGTCGCCGATCACAACGGTAAGCGACCCTCCAACTCAGGGGCCCCTGTTCCGATTAATGTAGGGGTCATGAGAAAAAAAAATATTACAGACCAAATCCAATGGCAGCCCGTTGCGAGGGCTCGGAGCGGGGGCATGTGGATAACCGAAAGTCCCGAAACCCACAACGTCGGGTAAGTCCAGCGGCTGATGTCCAGTTCGAGGATGCAAGTCACGATCTATGATGGGTGGGACCGATGCCGACTGGCTTTTATGGATATTCTAGGGGATCCTCGACGGGGGCAGGGCTCGTGCCAGAGACGACAACCGGCAAAGTGGGGTGGTTTCGGACTCGTACTCGCCAGTCAGTTCTCGACGGAGGCTGGGTACTGTACATACACTAAGATGGGTAGTCAAGGGGCACCCATCTAACAGCACTTGAATGAGATGGCTCCATTCGGCAACTGCTCCACAGCCCTAACCCAATTACGTCAGTCGGAGTTACATCCGAGGCCGTGCTGAAGTCTTTGGTACACTATGAGGCACCTCGGGCGAACCCGCGTAAGCCCTGCGCTCAAGCCTCTCTGTGCAGCACACCCGCAATATCCCAGCCAGTTCCCGCGTCCCGAGAGCATTCCCCAGATTTGGCACATAGTTTGGAGCGTTTAAAATAAAGAGATGGCGCAACACGGCTCGGCCACGCGTGCCCGGTTACATCCATCCGTATATTTTTTTCTGTTAATACCGTGCCGCCCCGAGGCCCTCCCGTCGGGTCCCTGCCCAGTCCTAATGTGATCGAGCCTCAAATCATGAGCAGCGGACAGGGCGATGTGCAGTTCGTCCACACCAACATCGCCATCTGGGTTCTGACCTGCGCGTCGGGTGCGTTCCTCTTCGTTCGCCTGTGGTGTCGGCTGAATTTCTCCAAACTGTGGTGGGACGATGCTGTGCTCACGACCTCATGGGTATGTCCCGTCGGCCAAGTCTGCAGCTGCCGAAGCCCGTCTTGAGTTAACCTGGCCGAGTATTAGCTGATTCTGCTGGTCGCGGCCGCGCTCCTGAGCCGTACTATGGCGTATGGCTATGCGACTGAGGATGCCCAGCGCGCATTTTACCGTCTCCAAAATGCGGTAACGGCGATGACGACCATAGCGACGAGCTGGACCAAGGTCGCCTTTGCAATCACATTGATCCGGATCGTACGGAATCGTGTCCTGACGTTATTCCTCGGGTTCGTCATCGTCACGGCCAACTTGATTCTCGTACCAGGCATGCTGTCCATCTGGATCCCGGCTTGCGAAGACCCGAGGGCTTTCCTCCGGCCTCAGAAATCCGTGTGTTTCTGGCTTTCGGATCTCCGGTACTTGGGAGGGACAACGATTGGTAGGCAATCACCTCCCGACACTGTTTGAGGATGCAGCGGGGCTGAACGTATACGTACGTAGTGTACGGTGGTGTCATCGACATCCTTTTGGCACTATTTCCCTGGTTCGTCATACGAAACCTGCTGTTAGAAACGCGAGAAAAGATCGGCCTCACCGTCGCCATGAGCCTTGGGGCCTTAACCGGCACCATTGTGATCCTTCGGGTCTTTTTCCAACTCGTACCAAAAGACAACGATTATCGTACGCTACGCTCCCCCCACGTATCCCGATGATAATCACAGCCCGGGAACTAACCGCGACGCAGATTTCATGATGTTTATGGCCATCTTCAACTACCTAGAGCCAGCAGTAACAATCATCGCCCAGACCATTCCCATGTTCCGAGTGCTCCTCAGCAGCGTCAAGCGGGGCACTCAATACGACGTACGTATAACCTCACCGACGTCACGTTCCGAGTTGGTCGCTGCCAGGTGTAACTCGGCTGAAAACCAGGCTCCGGAGAACGGGCTTCACAACGAGCCGGCCCGGGACCATGAGTTGCTTCGTGTCCGAGTTGACCCAGGCGGTCAGATTGTTCGAGACACAAGACAAGGCGATTTTGGGGACGACAAGCTTCCTGATAGGAGAAATTGAAAAAAAAAAAAAAATTATGAATACTTATTCCAAGATTGTGAGCATCAATCTTGGATCTCTCGTACTGGTGTCATTCCTTAACTGTGCCGGCTAATCAGCAGCGGGAGCCACGCCACCCGTCGCCCCATTCCTTACCCCCTCTCGCTCTCGTCTTCCCCCTGTCGCACTTTCCAACGAAATTTCCGCGGTTCGGGTATCATATGCAGTTTCCCCATATCCCAACAATTCCTTCCCGGTGCGCTTCCCAACTGTCACCACAATCTGGGTGAAACATATCACTCTTCCATCGCCGCCAACTCGGCATCGAACGAGTCCTCACTCGTGACGCTAGATTGCCTGCTACGCAGAGTCAGCACCATCCCGCGAAGCATAAACAGTATCCATCGCGCCCCTCCACCACTCGGCACTAGTGTGTGCGTAGTAGCCCGCTGATGAAGTACCACGTGCACGGTAGACTCCATTCCCCCCAAAAAGCGCCAAACCAAAACTGAACTTACGACAACCTCGTCCACCTCTTTCTTGCGGGCCCATCATCGCCCTCCATCTCACCGTCATCACCGTCCCTTACTCCCCCAGCCTCAATCCCAACCCCGGCCTCCATCCCCATCCCCAAATCCAACACCTGTCCTCCACCAACCTGCCACATCCTCCGCGCCGCCTCCCGGACCTTGTCCGAGTCCCGCAGATCCGACACGGCCGGATCGTCGTCGCGCCAGCACAGGAAGATGCGGCCGAACTGGTCGTAGACAGCGCGCAGCGACGGCCGTTCGCAGCAGCAGCACGTACTGCTCGCGCACCTTTCCGAGGCGATGCGCCGCTGCTGCTGCGGTTGCTGTTGTTGGTGTTGTTGTGTCTGGAGAAGCATCTCCAGGACCGAGTTGGCTGCTCCACAGGTGCCGCAGAGCCAGGAGACCGGGAGGGAGTAGTGCGGGAGGCAGGCGCAGGGCTCGGCTGGTTCCGCTGCTGGTTGGGGAGAGCCGATGGGGCAGTGACGGTTGTGTGGGAGGAAAGGGGAGGTAGGGGTGATGTGCGACGGGGGGTAGGGGGAAGGCGCAATGGGTTTCCGATCGGTTAAGAAATCCATCGTTTTTGCTTCCTTGGCTGTCGTGGTCGTGCGTGGCAGTAGTTGGGGAGGTGAAAAGTGTCTCGAGACGAGCTGTCGAGATTGGGAGCGTTGAGATTTCAAGTTTTCTTTTTGGGGGTCCGAAGGGGGTGTGGAATATACCATCCACGTTGCACTACTCCAGCGCAGCAGGCGGTGACTGATAAGCGTTGCGATATGCAAAATCCAGCGGGTCCGATTCGGCGAATTACCGAATCCAGTCGAGCCGGATCATCGGGGTTCGGGTATAATCAGAAAGTAACCGGGTGGGTGACCTACTACTGTACCTCGACGAGCGGACCGGCGTACGGCTCAGGCTAAAATAAATATTTTAGGGGATCGAGATGCAGTTCACCCATTCCCCAGCTCGCGGGCCTAAATACACTGGGGATCATGGACCCCAATCGTCCGTTCTTACCTTTTATCTAACGTGGAACCGGGCAGGCTTCGGCTTTCCGGCCTGCAGGGCAATTAAGGATGGCCTCGACCGTCGACATGACCGAAGGGAGTACCAGGTTCTCGGCTCCCCGGTTGGCGCCACCTGCTGTGGCGGACTTCCCCTCTCCCTGCCGAGGTACGTACCCTCGTGACAGCATGCAAGGGGAAGGTTAGGTAGCATTTCGGTGTCAAAAACGCAAAGCGAACAAGCCACCCGTGACACAAACCACCACGTCAAAAAGACGCGGACCCAGTATTTGTGTCACCACAATCGTCGCGTTACAGTGGGATTGGATGCCTGGAGCGCGACGTCCACCACCGGGCCCGGGGTTCCCCACCCTCGGGAACATTATATTGCACCCACTTCTGCCACCGCCGAGATGCGCAGGTCGAGATGGTGGTGCAGCAGCGAAATATGTGAGGAGCGCCTTAGCTTAATGTCAGCCGTCGGTCAGCCTCGGTGCGCTCCGCGAAATCGACGCTCGTGCCTCGACAATAACAACAAACGGGAAGATGCTGACTTTCGGGTTAACCCTCGAGCGGACTGGGGTGCGCCCGCACGGGCAATGCCAACTCGATAAGATGCTGCATGGAAGTCGGAGACCCAAGCAGACCCATGCGCTTGGTGGATGCAGCAATGTCGTCTGGGTGCATGGTCTGGGGCGGCTGCTGCTGCCTCAGCCTTCAAGTCTACTAAGCCTACTCCTGGCCACCCCACCTGCTACATTAAACGCACCATGCCTATTCAAAGCAACCTGACGCAGTCACCGTGTATGAGTTTACACACCATATGATATACGATAATTAATTAACCTACAGGAGCTGGCTATGGTGGGCAAGCTGGATGCCGTATGAAACTACGATAACCGACAGTTTCTACTATAACACTCTTTACAAGAAGCGGGCAATAGAAGCACCAGGCTCACACATCACCGTGCCAACCTCCACCGTACCCCATAGCCGTCGTTGACCATACCGTATAAGGGGCTCCGCGATCGCTAGCGCGGGTCTGTCTGAGTCACTGGGGCAAGGCGGGTGTTCACAAAGACATGGCCTAGACCAGACACCTCACGATGCATAGACTCGTATCTCCGCCGATACATGAAGAAGCTCGTATCTCCACGATGCTGATACGCCAAGAGATTCGTGTTCGAACTCCGATCCGACCGGCGCCAGTGGTCCACATGGGTGTCTTCTTCGAGTAAGCTTAGAAACGAACCAACTTTGCGAAGCAGACTTTCTGCGAGCACCTTGACCCTAACGCATGACGCGACCAGCCTGTTGAGCAGCTGCAGGATGGCCATGCTCCCGATTGAATGGACCGCAATTCCGACTCTCCCACAAAACATTGAGTATACATCCACTAGTAATTTCACACACATTGGTTCATATCCTGCAGGCCCCGCAAGAGAATGGGTGATAAGGACTCCATGGCCCAAGTGTTGTCTGGTTGCCGAACCACTGAGTGAGATAATCACCGGCTTGCGATTTCGGGATATCATGGCCGGTATTTCTGAGACGTCGTCTCGACGGAGCGGTCGCAACGTCAGCGCCCATTCCGGCCGGAAACTGAGCCGTTCCATCTTGGTTGCTGATGACGGTCCTCTGGTCAAGGAAGTGTTAGCAACGGAAGGAAGGGCAAGCGGAGAAGGGTTGATGTGGGAAGAAGCTCATCTAACCTCTGATATCCGCTGATGGTCGACAGACCAAGACCCAATATGTGCGAGGAGTCCCGCCGCGCAGCTCCGAAAGCCCTTGCTGACGGGCGATGAGTCCATATGTAATGGAGAATAGCGGCCTGTGCGGGCCTGTGGCGGCATCCTGGAGATGGAAGGCTTCTCCGGCCTTCGAAACATCATATGGAGCGGGAGGCTTCTGTGAACAGCCGGGATATTGAAGAGCAGCTGGGGCTTCGGGCTATTCTAGGTAACCTGTAGGAGGGAATATCACCAAGTCTGGGAGGCAGAATGCAGAGGGACGCAGGCCGCGACCACTAGGCATGCCATTGGCTATCTATATAGTTTGATATCGAGCTCCCTTCTAGATGGCTCTGCTCGCGGCTCAACCGCAAAGTGAATGTGTGGTGCCGCACTGTGGCATCCCATAATCAGACGCTGCTTCTGGAGACCCTAGTCCAGAACAGGGCATCTAGCGAATCGGGAATTAAAGCACTTCTTGCAAAACTACATATGGCATGCCGTGGGGCAGGTTCCTGACTGAGCCGAGATCCTTTCACCACTGGCGGAGCTGTCCGTCAGACATGCGGCTGGTCGTATGGACGACAATTACCAAATCTAGTGAAGCGTAACAGCGACACCCCTCCCCGGTACTAGGGTCTTACGGCTGGAAGCTCCGTGCGTATGCTTTGGGGCTAGATTACTACGAACTGACTGCAGCGGCCAGTTCCGGCTGCTGCAGTCAAGCGTTAAAGATTGGATCACCGATCTACTGCTGTCTTGCCCTTTTTGGTATCCCTTTGAGCATCAGTTAACAGAGCTTTTTCTACGGCCCCGTATTGCAACGTGTTGAAGGAGATACCTTTACTAAAAAACTTAAGGGTAGTGGATTGCATTTTCTTTGCGACTTCCCTGCCCGGTTCGTACTGACAGTGAGATGAGCAGTTTGGGACAGACCGGCCAGCCCAGAGCAAACCCAACGGAAACCTCACAAGTATATCCCTGCACCTCCAGTGTAGCCATATGCAGGCCCTGGCTAGCCAAGACGCTAAGAAGCGGCACATCCAAATCTGAAGTAACAGACTAGGCCAGTCCGGGACTGACCAGCTCGTTCGTGATCTGACTCTTGTTGATGGGGCTATGAGAGCCTCGCTATCATAAGAACAGGAACGGCGGCCAGTAGGCGTACTCCAGGTACCTAGGGTTGATATGACCAACGTTAGATCGGCATCTTATAGCTAAGCCCGCTTTGGGCGCCGTTCGAGCCCGACAGAAAACTCGTCATTTCCTTGTTACCTGGCCCGTGCGAGTCGATATCCAGCTGAGCCTGGTTTTGGAAAACCCTGGTTCACCCGTGGATCCGGCTATTGTGCTATTTTAAGGCGGTGTAGGTGGCTTTGGTACGTACCTACAATTCCTCGATTAGGCATTTGTAACTAGGTGGGAGGGACCACAAAAATCGCCTTGTGACCCCGGCCTTTACGGCTGAAAACTTTTTATTTTTTCAACTTTAATCCACGAGGCTCTCCTGAGAAGGAGAAGCAGGGGAACAGGCAGCCGTTAGCCAGATCTGGCCATTGGTTCGAGAAGATTCGGGCTTTCCCCGAGGCTCGAGCCTCGTCCGAGCGTCAGTTATGACTGATTGGCCATAACGCACTGCATAGGTTGGTGCTATGCGCTGATGTTGGCTACTGCCCACCAAGGCCCCGAGGCGGATTTGAACGTTCCTCCTCAACCCCACGCACCTAAACCATGTCTTTATTGTCCTCAGAATCCCCAATCCGACCTACCCTTATTAATATAGGTTGATCGGACAGGCTCCACGATGGAATCCTCATGTCAAATACGGTTTGTCGACGGGGCTGGGATTCCGAGGGCGGCCCGCATTCCCAGCGAGTTGTGGGAGAGGCTCAAGCCCGAGTTGTGGGAATTACGAAATGACCAAAGGACGTTCGACGACATCATTGGCATCATGAAAGAGAAGCATGGCATCGCTCCATCGTCAGTTTGTGAGCCCCACTATTTTCTACGTTCGGCATCTCTAATCGCCCAGCAGACGCAGGCAACTGGGTTATCAATTCAACAAATGGAAGACAGTCAAAAGCCACTTGATGCCAGAGGCGGGTGGGGGTGAGCCGGTTGCCGACGCACCGCAAGCCACCATCAACCGAACGCCCAACGACGGCGATCGGCATTGCTTCGGTATTGATGTGCAACCTCCTCCAGCCAAGAGGCACAAGGCGACAGCAACGTCCGTTTTTACCCCCACCGCCCTGCCATCCGCCCTGACGACGGCGGTGGCTGCGGAAGCCGACGAGAAACGGACGTTTACCACACACGCAGCCACGCCGAAGACAGAAACGGCGACCTATGAGAATCTCCTGCCCTCCACCTTGGCGTCCGTAGGCCCGCTCGCTCGGTCGGCGCTGCAGATAGACCCAAATAAGCCCGTCACCTCATTCTCCGAGGACGAACTGGCGCGCATCAAGCTGGCCGCCCAGCTCTTTCTTTCGTGTCGCTTCCATGACGAGGCATTCCGTCTCTATTCACTGCTCATCGAACGGGACCGGGCAGAGTCGCCGAAGCACCACCATCGACCCTGCCGTACCGTCTTCGTCGCAGCTCACACAGCCATCTTGGGACAGGATGGAGTCACCCCACAGGATATATTACGACTAGAGCAAGTCAAAGCCGTCAATGCCAAATCAGCACTCGATGAGTTTCTTTCTGTCATGCTCCTTGCGGATTGCAAGGTGTTTACATGGCGCTGCCCCTATGGCTCGGAACGGAGTGACGGCAACGCCGAGCACTTCGTCAGATGGGCTGGGATGCCCGCCTCGAAATTAGGCGATTTGCTCGACAAGTTGCCCGAGCATGACCGTTCGCTGGACATGCTGACTTGGTATCAGCTCGTTCGCTTGCAAGCGCCCCCTGGTCCAAAACTTCTCGATCTGCGGCACGATCCGTCATCGTCAGACTACGGCTTCGGTCGCACAGAACAGCGCTGGACGCAGTGGGCGGTCCACGAATACACCGATGCACTACTCCTACGCCGGCCCGGGCCGTTCGAACTGGCCGACGGCGTCATGCAGAACTCTTGTCTCCGGCAGTGTGTGGAGTCTTGCCACAGCGAGATACTTAAGTTCGATACGATACTTGCTATCGTGGGCATCTGGGAAAAGATGGGATGGAAAACCATGGCATTAAGAAATGTGAACATGGCTAGACCATCGCGCGTCCGATGCTCCATAGCCACGTCCATGGCCATGTTTGTCTACCTCTGGGGGATTTGGGTAGACGTCAGGAAGTCCCAGCCGCCCCAATTGGCCTGGATTGACCAGTCCGAGGCACGCATGGGGATCCCACCTACCGAACTCCTTGTGATGGTCTGTCACTTGATTTGCGATGCCGCAGTCCTATGGAAGCCGGTCGAGTGCCACCCACTTAGTCCGCTGCTGCTAGATCGAAGCTTGCGATCCGGAGTGGGCCGTTTGGCGCAGGAGTCCGACGAGGAGCTCGCACGGAGATTCTTAGGATGCTTCCACCGGCGGAACAGCTTAGTTCCATGGCCGGACAGCGCAGGTTCTGCACCACGGGTTCCTTCTTCGATCGTTTCCGTTCTTCTACGGAAGACGCTGGGTCTCTCGGGTGAGGATCCAGGCTCACACGTAACCGGATCGGAAGCCCCAGCGTTCGTGCAGGCCTGTTTAGATGTGCCACCGTCGGAAAGCCAATGCTCGATTCACACCCCGTCCATGGCGCCGTCACTGAGCTCGTCAGACTACTCGGCCTTCTCTCGGCTCCGGGACCGCATCAGCCGAGCCATCTGGCCGTCGTCTGTGAGTGTCGTCTCCCAGCGGACAATCATGAGCATCAGTGACAGTTTCGAGAAATATCTCAACATTTCGCCGATGCGAACGGAAGAAGACGTCTCGGTGGCGAGGACGGGTGGTGTTGCAGACGAAGGCGGCGAGCATCATCTTGTCCGCGAGGAGTATTAAGGTTGGAAAACGAGGACAACTTGAACATAATTACACGTGGTCTCAGGCATCAATGCCAGCTACTCAACGTAGCATAGTCTCCGCATCTGCGCTTACAGGCAACAAATTCCGCCCTCCCCCAACTAGCAGTTCAATCCGAATGCACCGGTTTTAGCTTCTAAACCATTTTTTACCCAAACTATGGGGCTAACGGACGCTGTGCTTTGCAAGCACCAGGTCAGCACCACTTTTTTGGAGCTCTCCCCTCCTCTGACGGACCAGACCGCTAGTCTGGTAGGATAGTTGAAGCTGTAGATACTGCGTAAAACGGCCCAACAACGCGATTTCTGAGGTTCTTTTCGTATTGCAGCGATTCTGGAGCGTCGAATTGCTCTATTTTAGCCTATTATATGCCTGTCAGCCTAGTTGCGCACTGCCTAGCCGCGCTACAACTTGATAGCCGACCTCATCGCTCCCAAGTCGATATTGAAGCGTCCTGATACTGCCCGACGATGTACTTACCTATAACGTCGGTCTCTTCGTCGTATTGTACAATTTGCAGCGATGCCATCGCGAGGTTCGAAGCGTAGACGGGTGCCTACGCAAAGCAGCGTTGACGAGCCATCGTAGCGCTTGCCTCGCATACGCCTAACTAGATCAATAAGCAGTCTAGCTACGAATCAGGGCCAGAATACCGTTCTAGAGACTCTATCGCAGCGTCCTGTCACCAGAATTAGGCTAAGAGGCTTGCTTGGACTTTGATCGAAGCGAGTCTCTCAACGCGATCCAATGTATTAAACGTACGATCATTGAGGACGGGCGTAATGTCGACAATATCTGCCGTCTCCATGATTCCTGGTTTGTTGATCAAGGTCTGCCTGCGCGCCTTGTCTTGCCACTACGTCAAGCAGTGAAGAGCTTCTTGAAGGCAGAGCGGCAGCTAGCTCTATTGGATGACGATCCTACAATTAAGATCCGACGTGGCGATTGATGGGTTTGTTACCTGCCCTAAAGGCGATTCGCGAGTTAACGTCAAATATTACAGTGTCTTCGTCTTCTACTGCGCCGCTACAGCGCCCGCCAGCGATGGTGCCCTATGATAGCGCTCTCGACGACGGCCTCGATATTGACTCTACGGCCCTGCGTACTGACGAGTATATTGAGGACGATGATGGCGATACTCTGAGACATTAAACGATAGGAACGAGACTGCGTCTAGGTATTTAGAGGAGCAGTAGGATGTATAATACATCGATAGGGAAGACAACCATTGAAGAACTATCTACTATATTCAACATACAGTTCCAGTTGCTAGATACTCAGCAAATTCAGTAGCATACAGTTGGCGATAGTCCACAGTCCCTAGTTCCTCGCCCTCCTCTCTGAAGGTCAGCCCCGCTTGCCGATAGTGGCCGCGCACTACTTCTACACGGTTACCAACAGTATCGATGGCGCTGTAGAGGAGGTCTTTGAAGCCATATAGGCTCATATCGTCGCCACCTTTGCAACGATAATGCCGTCGTAGATACGCGTTGATGTCGCTAAAAACCCCCTTGATAGGATTGAAGTCAGGTGAGTAAGGTGGCAAATACCATACCAGGACCCCAGCGCCTTTGCACAACTGTGCAACGCGAGGATCGCGATGCCAGGAGGCGTTATCCATTACCAGGATACTGTTGGGCGCTGGGAATGGATTCATCTTTGGCAAGACCCTCACCATCAACCACTGGATAAATCCATCCTTGTTGGTATGACCTTCGTATACCAGCGCGTCGAGGATACCGTTGACAGTTATCGCAGGCAGCATATGGAAGCGGGTTCCTCGCTCGAACGCATTGTTGAGGCTCGGTTGGATTCCTTTAGGCGCCCAGCCGGTTCGACGAACGCCACCACGTCTATCCGTACCAGATTCGTCGCAAAAGACAACCATCTCAGCAGTAAACAGCGATATCTTCCTTAACCAGTCGACTCGCAGTGGTTCGCTACGCTGTGATGCCTTCAACTGCGCCTTTTTCTTGGCCCAGTCCGCCTCTTTCAAATGCCGGCTGATGGTCGACGATTGTACGTATATCTGGCACTCCTCTATCAAGAACAACTGCATCTCTTCAAGATGTAGATCGGGTTTCTCGCGCAGGTAGTCAAGCAAGCTCTATCAACAGTCAGTGCCATCAGGAAGTATCAATGGATACGAGGACTAACCGCCATCGCCCACGGCGTCAATACACAGGCATTTTGCGGTGTCTTCGGACGCGGAAATGGATTGCCGGTCAGCTCGAACATACGCTTATATCGCCATGCCTGACGCTCGCTAACGCCCGCCTCCCTCGCGATATCCTCAGGATGCTCCTTTGCAGCGAGCATCACTGCAATTTGCGCCTTCTGAAGCTTGTTGATGTAGTTAACCATGGTATCTAACAACGCGATGGACAACGCGATGGACAATGCGATGGACAACGCGATGGACAATGCGATGGACAACGCGATGGACAATGCGATGGACAACGCGATGGACAACGCGATGAACAGGGCGATACGACAGCGCGGCTAGGCAACGCGCAACTGGGCTGACAGGCACGTAGCAGGCTAAAATAAAGGGCAATTCGACGCCCAAGAATCGCTGCAATACGACAAGAACCTCAGAAATCGCGTTGTTGGGCCGTTTTACGCAGTATCTACAGCTTCAACTATCCTACCAGACTGGCGGTCAGGCCCGTCAGAGGCGGAGCCCAAAAAAGTGGGGCTAACCTGGTGCTTGCAAAGCACAGCGGAGGCTTAGAGAAATTACGGTACTCGCGATGGGCTGCGCCACATACGCAGGTACCTGGCTAGCCCGGAAATTCCGTGACAACCCCGCATCAGCTTTGGTCTCGTGGTCTTTCAGTCTGTTCATTGCATCAAATCTTGTCTCCATGAATGCTGTGTGCAAGAGCCGATCCCATTCCCGTCCCATCCTCTGGAATCTGCTATGAGGCGGACTATTTTCTCATCAATCAGCTCAAAGTTTGCGCGCGCCAAGGCAGTCAACGCGCAGCAGCCTGACCATGGACTGCATATCCTCATCCCCGAAGGGGCAAAATCGAACAGGCCTGGGAAGTATATAGATATCGTTGCCATCCACGGCTTGAACGGCCATTGTCTACTGACATGGACCGACGAGAAAAGCGGCGTTAACTGGCTGAAAGATATTCTCCCCGAGGTTGTACCAGCGGCGCGCGTCATGTCCTTCTCCTATAACTCGGTCTTGCAGTTCAGCAGATCGGCCTCGGACGTCTCTACCTTCGCACACCAGCTAATAGAGAGTCTTCTTGCGGAGAGGAACACGACCGAGGAAAAATGCCGGCCAATAATCCTTCATCTGCCACTCCTTGGGTGGCCTCGTGTTTAAGCGGGCCTACCTTCTAGCGGGCGAGAACACCAACTACACGGATCTCAAGAAGTCCATGAATGGCGTCATGTTCTTCGGAACGCCACACAGAGGGTCCTCCATGGCCTCATGGGCGACTGTGGCAGCACGCCTCTTGGCCATCAGCTCCCTTGGTGCTCGCACCAACACAAGGCTCTCTAAGGACCTGGAGCCGAGTTCAGAGAAGCTGCGCTACATATCAGAAGCCTTTCGTTACCAGGCTTTGCAAGATAAACTTCCCATAGTTCTCCTGTCACGAGACCAACAAGCTGGGGTTCTTGGGCAGCCTAGTAGGGCCCCTCTTTTCCTCATCAGCATCGTTCGGTCTTGCGTCGGTATTTCTAACCCAACCACCGGTGACAGGTTGTAGAGCGTGAATCCGCGGTCTTGGACCTCCCCGAGATCGAGATCGTTCTCCCAATCGAAGGTGATCACCGAAGCATATGCAGATTCTTGGGTGGCAAAATGAGGCGATTCCAGGCGGTTGCGACCAGGATTCAAGGGTTGGCTAGTGCCGCTTCACGTCACGGTGAAAAAAGCCACGGGAAACCCACGCCAGTGGCCGTAATCAAGTCCCTCAAAACAACCGACTACATCGGGCATCGAGCGCGGAATCCCACAGCGGTGGAAGGGACCTGCCGGTGGGTTCTCAGCCATCCAGAGTCCCAAGGATGGTTCCACTCCACCAAAACCCCATTGTTGTGGATATCGGGCGATCCTGGCTATGGAAAATCGGTGTTGGCGTCTTTTCTCGTGGACAGATTCACCGAAATGTCCAAGACGGAGGACTTGAATCTTTGTTACTTCTTCTGCAAGTCGGATAACCTGGAGCAATCCAACGCTCTCAACTTAGTTCGGGCTTTCCTTCATCAATTACTCACCCAACGGAGCGGCTTGGCAACCACAGCCGAGTTTTATCTCAAAGATGCCGACCCTGAGGACATGAATCAACTTTGGGACGTGTACGTTCGCCTGACGCAGCGCGATAATAACAGGCGAACCATTTGCATTCTCGACGGTATAGATGAATGCGAGGCCAAGTCTCGTGGGCAGCTTTTAACCTCCATCTCGAGATTTATCCACACGGGGCAGGCTGGAGCGGAGGATACCGGCAGCACAGGCGATACGAATCAAGCATCTGGCTTGAAGATTGTCGTGACGAGTCGACCAGAGAACCAAATCAAGGTGGCATTTGAGAAGATGCCACGGTCAAGTAGTCCTTTACATGATTCTTTGGCGGTAAAGACCGCTGTGATACGCCTTCAAATAGAAAATGAAACCGATGCTGTCAGCCGGGATGTTACAAGGGTGATCAAATCCAAGATCGATGGCCTGATCGAGCGGGGATTGCCTCCAGCACTCATGGAGGCAGTCCAGGAAAGGCTCGTAGCAAAGGCCGACCGCACATTCCTGTGGGTTTCACTAATGCTCCACTTGCTCGAAGAGAAAGTCGAAACTGGAGCATCAAGGCGGGGACTGGACGAAATTCTCAACGCACGAGATATCTTTGACATTTACACCCAGCTCCTAGAATCCAGCCCGAATTCTCCTCGAGCGAGGAAGATGCTCAACATCATTCTGGCCGCGACACGAGCGCTCACTCTGGACGAGATCAGCGTGGCCTTGGCTGTTATTCCAACGAACTCGGTCCTTGGCTGTTCTGAAAGCGAGAGACCTCTCCAGCCCGGAACGCAAACACTGGATGATATCGAATACGGCATCGTATTCCCTTTTGAGGATTACATCAAGTCTCTTTGTGGTCACTTTGTCCGCATCATCGGCGAGAGAGTCTACCTAGTACATGAGACGGCGAGAGAATTTCTCCTTAGCTCCAGAGCGCCGCAGGGAGTACCAACCCCCCTCCGTGCCACGCGACCAAATCAGACAGAAGAGAGTATCCCAGCCACGGCCACCGGAAACCAACCGTTCCAGCACTCATTCAGACTCATCGAGGCGAAGGCATTGCTGCTGGACATCTGTGTCACGTACCTGTACTGCCTAGCCAAAGACCCCACGGGTTTCGCGGGGGTTAGCCAGACAACGACGTCCACGAAATCCTTCCTGAAATATGTTGCGCGGGCTTGGATGGTACACTTCAGCCAGGTCAAGCACAGGTTGCAGCCACGGGATTTCTGGTACTTCCAGAGCCTCTGCCACCCGGTGTTTCCCGCATTTAAAACTTGGATCAAAGCGTACTGGGAGCCCAATGGTCCGCCGGACCATTTAGGGGTTGCGAACGATGAAGTACAAGATTATTATATCCGTCACTTCAATCTTGACCATGACGATGACAGTCCGACCGAATACGAGGAGGACGAAAAGGATAAGGAGGCCTACGGTGTGGTCCACGAAGAGGCCGGCACTGACTTGGAAGAGAGCTGGGAGGATGGGGAGTGGGGCTTGGGCGCCATCCCTATCACCACCAGAGGTGTAAGCAGGGGCGGTAGTCCCGGAGGACCAGGCTATAGCGAACCGCTAGGGACACAAACTATATTCGGCAGCAATCCAGCCTCAGTAGCCAATTACAATTTTCCCCTTCGAGTTGGCGCCACTGGGGTGGTTTCGTTGGACGTCCCGAGGACACCCGGGGTTCAGGGGTATCGAGCAGTAGCAAAGCTATCGACCATCGATCAAGAGTTGGATGATGATTATGCCGGAGCCCGAGGATGACAGAAGGTGAATGCAAGGGGTTCCAGTCGCGTAACGGACCGATTCTTAAGACGGATAGGAGTCGGTCGCGATGGGCTTGTTCGAACGTGGTAACCTATCAACGGCAGTAAGAGGCCAACGGTCGGGAATGCCAGCCGCACGGAGACGTACAAAAGCTGTAGGTGATGGATTGGAGGGCTGGGTTTACGAGTTGATGGAATCGTTCCCCCAGGAAGAAATCATTTGGGGAATTGGGATAGGAAGCAGAACGGATGATTGTGTCTCTGATTGGAAGGGGCTCACCATGGGCCAAAAGGGCCGGCCTTATATTGTGTGGCACCCGGAAAAGCGTATCAGAAGTTTTACCGCTTAGCCAAGGCGCCCCAAAACACATCGAGTGAGCTCTGCTAATCAACTTTGTATTTAATCAGCCTCCCACCTCCTACAAGAGCAGGGTAGTAGCGCTTCAGACTTCTGACAATCCCGCATCCTGCTGCACTACTACCGCGCCAAGCAGAACCTCGGGTTCGCCGCCATCAACCTCCGCCCCGGCATCCTCATGCTCGAGCCCGCCGGCGCCGTGGAGTTGGACAAGACAGGTCGCTCGACGGAGAATGTGAGCCGCGAGAGCGTGGCCCGCGTGGCTGATCTGTTGTTGGCGAGTGAAGGTTGGGAATACGTGGTTGGATTTGTTGGATGGGAAGATGGGGCGGAGAACGCGGTGGAGAGGGTGGTTAGGAGGGGATGAATGCCGTGGAATGGGAGGCCATCTTAGGTTTTAGGTGTAAACCGCAAGGGAAGTTTCTTCTATCTCGGAATCAATGTTAAACACAAGAGACTTGGGGGGCTCTCCTAATCCTAGTCGTTCCTGCGACCGCTCGGGAACCTCTCCGGGCAAGCATGCATCTCATGTTGCCCCGTCTTCCCACAGGTAGGACAAAACAGCACCTCAACCGAATGCTCAAAGATGCAGCCGCGTCCCCGGATGCAGACCTCCTTCGAGCAGATCTGGTGATTCTTCGCTTTGCGGCTTCCATACACCCGGAAGTACTCCTCGTCCTTGGTATATCCGTACTTGCAGTCGAGCGCACGCGAGCAGTACATCCGTCAGTGGCACCGCATCCGCGAAACATCCTCTTTCTTCTTAACCAGCCCCTCTCCCTGTCCAGTCCACAGTTCACTTCAATCAATACATAGCCATCATCAGACGCTTGGTTGTGATCGTCCTCTTTAGACTCGTCTCTCGGTCGCCGCTCTCTTCTTCCTCGGGCACCTCGTCGAACCGGTTCGAAATGGCCAGCGAGTTGTCCGCTTCGGTACTGTCGAGGTATGCTTGGGAGCACTCGAGGTGGCTGAGCACGCTGGCTCCGTTTTTTTCCCAGGTTGGTCTTCGCCTCCGTAAACAGGCTGCGGAGCGCATCCGGCTACATAGACCATATGTGGCATATGCAGCCCTTTGCAGACCGCCCACTTACTGCCGCCAACACTTAGAGGAGTATTTCTATGTCCTAGGATTTCCCACCATTTTACAACCAACCACCACGAATACTTTCTCGATGCCCCCCGTCTCCCTCTCCCTACACATCATGCGATTGAAAATCGACAATGCTGCTAGTCGCTACGAAGGAAAGCGGGAACCAGAGCAGCTTCACAGACCTTATCTTCGATTCGAAAAATGTATCTCAAAAATTAAACCCCACAATGCAACCTGCAACAACTCCTCTCCTATATCTATCATATGTTCTTTGTACATTGTAAATTTAGAACAGGGCAGCAACCAAACCTCCCACCATCCATCCGACCGCAACGCGCGTCGTTGTACCAGCAGAACCCCCATTTCCATTGCCTTGAGATCCATCTCCGCTACTAGAACCGCCTCCATTGTCCTGGGATCCATCTTCGGTACCAGAACCCCGATCCCCTCCCCCACCCTCCTCACCTTGAGTCACCGTCTCATTCGTCGCGAACCCCTTCAACGCAGGTTCATCCACCAACAACCCCAACAGCACCGAAAGCGCATTCATCTCTTCCGGCGGCCCCACCATGCTCTCCCCCCCTTCATCACCATCCACGGCCCGCTTCTTCTCCCAGTTCGCGTCCATGTTCCACTTATACGCACACGCCCGCCCACTGGCGCCCCCATTACAAACATTGACAGCAGCCTCGGATGAGTCACGGAACCGTCGCGCAATATCGTCACGGGTAAAAGGGGCCAGCTGCGCTGTGTTGGCCAGTGCGCGGAGGTAGATGCCCTTGTAGAAGTGCGTTTCAGGGTTGCAAGGTTGGGAACCGAACTCGCAGTTGTATTCGACGAGGATCCGTTGGTCGCTGTGAGTGAAAGGAAAGCTGGAGGCGAAGTCGAGGGCGGTTATGTTTTGGATGCGGGTGCGCCAGGTGGATTGCACGTCGCCGGTGGTCTGACCAGGTGGGTTCGATTAGTGGGGCCCGGGGGGAGGGGGAAGGGACGGGAAGGAAAGGGGAAGGAGAGCTTACCTGGTTGTACATGTAGGCTGCGCCCTCGAGGAGGACGCCGGTGTTGGCTGTCCAGCTCTCCTTGTTGACGTTGGTGCAATTCTCGACCGACACGCTGTCGTGAACGCCGATGAAATTGCCGTAGTGCTCGATGAGTCCGACGGTAGAGAGCCAGTCCCACGTCTTCTCCGCCCACTCACCGTAGGTCTGGTTGCCCGTGTACCGGGCGAGGCGCGCGCCTAGGTTGAGAAAGACGGCGTTGGACAAGGTGTTCTTGATATTGTAGCCGTTGTTTATGGGCGACACCTGCCAGCGCAGGCCGCCATTGCATGCGGTTTGGGCCATAAAACGCCATTCCAGCGCTCCGAACACGGCCTGGGCCAGCTCGATCCAGCTCGGCTCGGCTCCCGGGGCACTGGGAAACTCCAGCTCAGCGGCCGACATGGCCGACAACCCCCAGAAGCCGTGCTCGTCATTGCTCATACCGGCGGTCCAGTTGGGTGGCATAAAGGGGTGTTGCAGGTCCGGGCCACTTTGATGCATAAGGCCCTCCGACATCACCGTGTTGTAGGTCTCGTCGCCTGTATAACGCCAGTAGTCAAGCATGGTGGACCATAGGACTGCGCCGGTCCACCAGTAGTACTGGCCAGAAGGCGGTGGTAAGCCAAGGATGCCGGGAATTTCCCCGGACTGGTTGCCCTTGTAATACAACATGAGATCGAAAGCCACATCTTTGGCGGCGGATTTGATGGAGGCTAGATGGATGGTCAGCCGTATCAGCCGTGGACTGAACACTTGGAGTGGAAAGGAGGTAATGTCACCCACCTGTGGATCCGAAATCGACCTGCAGGGCAGCCGACACGGAACCGGCGCCGGCGAGCAGCAGGGGAAGCGCCGCTGTGTGCATTGCGATTCACAAACCGAGTGTTCTGTAAACCTAGAAGGAGAGGGTAAAAGAACGGAGGGAATCATTGTGGGGATTCTAGAGAAGGGTTCCCTAACTTCTGAATGAGCCGCTCGCTACCCGGAGAGGATTCAAGTAATCTTAATCGCCCACTTCAGGCGCCTTGGCACATCGTTTTACTGGGCCGCTGCGGCGTAGCCAGGCACCCAAGGCACTGTATTAGTTGATGGTGCATTCATGCACCGTCGGATCCATCTCTTGGAAGTCCAATAATAGCCACTCGCATGCAGTAGTGGGGAGAGACGACTCGATTGAGGAGTTCCCACAAGGCTGTCAGCGTAAACAGCTGACGATTGAATTGAGTGGAGCCCCCAGTGCCCAAGGCAAAGTACTGTAGGCATCCTGTTGTGGGAGTCTGGAAAAGAAGAGAAGGACAGGAAAACCCTGATGTGTGGGGAAAACAGGTAGGGCGGGGCAGTGCAGAGGCCAAACGAGCCCACGCAACAATGAGTGGTCCGGGGTGCCCCGCGCCTCGTGGGCTTGTTACTGTAGTTTCGTGACACAAGGGTCAGTTATCCGAGGAAGAGCGAGAAGAGTTCGGTTCTATCCTCCTCGACACAACACCGCTAATACTTCAACTCCGGACAGGTAATGACGCCCACTAGAACTCTATTTACTTCATGATTGAGAGGGCTATGGTTTTGAAGGACCCGTTGGAGGTATTCACAGAGCGTTAGTCCCAGGAAAAAAGGATTCCCAGAAGCGACTCAGCAAAGAGATGATGCTCCTTACAGCCTCGGACTGGGTAGTTCTGACGGAAATACTGGGCTATTCTCGAGCCTTTCAAGATCATCGCGAAGAAGTTTGAGCGCAGGGAACCCAAGTTCGCCGAGGGTATCGCGCACGCCTATACATTTCTCAGGGACCTTGAACAGCTGAGCCAACAATACTCCATTGCCTTCAAAAAGTGCCGTTCACTAACCCAGAGCTCTTTCCCATCGAGTCGCCGCCTCTGGAAGAGTCTACCCGGCGGCCATCTCAACCCAGTCAACCGCAACGAGCCTCACAGTTGCCACGGCGGTTCGAAGGCTACGAGGTCGATCGTCCAGGCCTCAGAAGCAGACGTCCTAGCACACCTGTCGGTCCCCAAACCGAGCGTAATTAAAGATCCTGTAATCGAAGACTTCGGCCGTGATGGCTTCGATACAATCCAAACAAGCCTCATGGTCGCGATTCAGAAGCTCCGGAAGTATGTGAGCTTGACGGAGGCATCTTTAGCTGTCATGGATTTGGCCACATACAGCGGCCGGGAGGGGCTGCGCGGGAGGCGCCCCGAACGAATCATTCTCACTAGAAGTTCCGACCAATAGCAATAGGATCATAGGGAACGACGGTGGGAGACAGTTGTCCCAAGTGTTCCATGGGAAGGACCAGTGAGGAGTGGAACATCAGGATCGACGGAAATGCAGGAGTGTTCCTAGCATTCCCAACGTTTCATGATGAAAGGTACAGAGATACCTTAGAAGCTGGATAGTATATAATCACTCATTTAAATAGGACCTGGAGGACTCTAGAAGTTCTCTAGTAAGCAATTCATTTTAACGCGCAGTTCGCCACTACTGCAGAGACGTTTGCTTGTGCACTTATTGTGAACCCCTTTCCAGCCATGTCAACGGAGTGCGAGAGGACGTTCAGCTTTGCGAAACTAGCAGTAGGGATGCAGAGGCAGCCGATACAGGAGGATACCATATCTAAGCTTCAGTGCCTGAAGAATTGGCTGCGGAATCGAAGATTCGAAGTCCTTTGTAGCCGGATCCTTGTCGGGCCTAGTTGTCTCGGGAGTTAAGGGGGGTTCATCTGAAATCATGTGATTTAGATTGCAATTCGCCAATTCAATTCAATTCTGGCCCAGGTGACCCGGCTCCTGATGGTGTCATACCTCGCCTCGCGGCGCGCACGGCCGGCCTGGTGGCCCGACGATGCCTGGGCCGCGGCGCAGCACGTCCACGACCGCGCACTTCCCACGACTCCTAACCGGCTCACTGAACGCGTGACATATTGCGCCATCCATTCTATGCGAATAGATGAAGGGCTTGCGAGCACTACAAATGGTCTAAAGTATGGAGTACTGCATACGATGAGGCAACTGAACACTTGTTTACGGACTCGGAAATGCAGGAAAATAGATACCAGCGGCGATTACGAGGCAAACATACGAAGAGTGGCTTATCGCAAACTAGCCTTGTACCCAACACCATACCATATGAATATCGTCTCGGTGGGAAGCTAGGACTTCGTTGGCTTGAAAGCCTTCGCTTCGTTGCCAGGCGTATACGTTGTTGTAGAGAATAGGATCACGACGCGCCAGGGACTCCCAATTGGTAGATGGTGTGGTGTTCTAATTAATCTGGAAAAAAAAAAAAAAAAAAAAAAAGAAAGTCTGGGGCCAAAACTCAATTAGGCACTGAGGTTAGTAAGTACTGTAGGTATCGGATCTGTGGTGAGGCGGTGCACCGCAGGGGTACGAGGGTCCGCAGCGAGAGCTTGGTAGCAAGGACGATGCGTTGGCTAATCCAACCGCAGCTGGGGGGCTTGAGGACTGTGAGGCTCGCCGGCTTTTGCAAGTCTTCGGTATTCCACCTCATCCCTACCCCTTTTTCAGCCGCACAGGCAGATTTGGATACCGCATGTAACCCCACAGGCGCTCTCTGCTGAATGATTGGGCATCAGTTCCTCAACACGTTATAATATTGAAGCCATGCCTTGGGACCTCTTGGCCCTCTTGAACCATCGCCCACGGAGGTTAGAGCGCCCTGTTAAGAAGGCTTAGCGTTCAACAGCTCGTCACAGCCCAAAGTGCGCCATGGCCTCGGAGACTCCGGATCAGGCTGGGTCACTGGGTGTGTTTAATTATTGGGACCCGTGCCGCGTTTCTCGGTTCCTCATTCCTGTCTCTTGCTGTCTACGGATTTATGACGACGTATTTCCTTCTGTAACCACGACTCCTTCAACCTTAACGACCTCAATAGCAGCCCATGGGACGAATGTCGTCATTATTCCGGGTCCTGGCAGCCGTGCTTGCTGCTGCTGCCCTTGGCGTTGCGCAGAGCCAAAACTGCCAGGTGAGCACTCGGGAGAGGCTTCGCGGCGCAGGAAAAGAAATGCCCACGCTAACCTACCTACGTTCTGCAAGTTAACATGCCAACCGGAGCTGATGGCGGCGATAAAATGCTCTACCCCGCAATGTAGCTGCTATGCGTATGATGACCCCAACTTTATCAACTGCCTTCAAGTAGAGTGCGGCAAGGGATATAGCTGTAGGGCTTCCTTTTACAGGTTTACCGGTCTTTGGTAGATGCTAATGATGGTCCCTTGTTTTGTAGCCATCCGTGAATTCCAGGTATTGATCTGCGCAGGCCTCGGTGTTACGCTAGGCCCAGACCCCCTCGAGCCTTCAGACACGGCAGATTCAACCACTATTGCGACGGGACCACAGACGAACCCAGCCCAAGACGCGCCGAATCCTACATCGAACGGGGAAAGCAACGGGGACTCGTCGACCACAAACAACGGCTCTGGCGCAAATTCCGATTCCCGGCCATCGGGTACGTGTCTTTCCAGAATGGTCATGAGGCATCGCATGGCGCTAACTCGGCGCAGAGGATGGGCTCACCACGGCCGAACTCGTAGGGATAATCATTGGGGCTGTGTCTGCGGTGGGGACTTTTGCTGGCGTATTTCTCATGCTGAAGTGTCGGAAAAGAAGCCGGAACAGCTCGGAAACATCCTCAGCCCGACTAAAGCAGCTGCAGCCTCGTATTAACCCACCTGTCAACAACCGCGATGCATTTCAACCTACCTATGTTTAGTATGCGGGCGGCCGACCGCAAGGGTACTAAGCAACCACTGCCCGCTTATTCGGTGCAGCCTAACTGGAAACGAGTCGAGTGGCCCTATACAAAGTCCCAGGGTTACCAACCCTGCAAGCTGGACTATGATCCCTTGGGAACACTAAGCATTAGACTTAAACGTAACTAACGTGCAGAACCGTATTATGCGGCCTACATCAGGTATCAAAATACCCAAATTGATGTTGGGTCTTGATCAATGTCGACCTAGCCAGTCGCCGGCAGTTTCTCACTGTCCAGTTGTCTTCTGCCTGCTCCATATTCCCCCAAATGTCTAAACTGCCAGACCGAGTCCCCTACCCGGAAAAGAAATGCAAGCTATGTAGGAATCCTCTGGCCGCGCCGAGCTTCTCATCTTCCGGCTATCATTTTCGCAAACATCGTAACTTGAAATTCTTTTCCCCCCTTTGAGAGTATTCCTCCATTTAATTATGCTGAATTTTGTCTAGAGTTTAGGGTACGATCCCCAGAACACCTCATACGCCGCATCACTACGCCTCAGTAGATCATCCACATCTGACGATCACTTTTCCCAGAGCATCGGATGGCTTTAATCAGTCCACCCAAGTCAAACAACACTCGAGCATGTAAGATAGTCATCCTCCGTGTATGTGTGTTAATGTAAAATTATGCTCTGTAAGTCTCATGGCCAGGAGTGCCTATGGTTTCGCTCCAGTAAGCGAGTTGCAGGAAGTCGAGTCCAAGTTTTGTTCTGCTTGCAGTTTGTATCAGCTACCTACCCATGAGCAGTGAAGGAATGTCTTGTCTCACTCCTGCGTATACACTAGGTATTTTAGGTACGTAGCCCCAGCCCAGCTTACCGTACCTGCACTACGCTACCTATGACAGCCCGGCATACCATCAGAGATGGTTTCAATATTCTCTGATCTTGTAGGGTTCCGCGTCAGCCACAGTCATACCGAAGGAGTTTCTCTGGCAGTTGATCCGTGGTTAGAGAGCGGAATAATGGTAGTTTTAAGCTTAATCTATCCTTGATGATGTGAAGGGCAATAGAGAATCTGGGGCAGATCATGCCGGGTAGTTCCATCGTGGTTATATACACATCGCATCCCGCAAGGTACCTTACCTTTGGACGGTGGCGCAAAAAATCTTCCAGGACAGTTTGTATCCGCATCTGGCATCGGCTTTCTTCCTGGTAGTTTTCCGTAGACCAAAATAGGCGATAGAGGGGGTTTACGAGGCATTCTAGTTCTAGCGAAGTAGGCAGGTCTGCTAAGACGACGAAAACCTACCAAATTCAACGAAGGTAATTCATCTCGATAGATCTTCCGAACATTCATTCCTGCCTCCAAGGCGCAACTCCATCAATTTAATGACCTCGTCGTCGCGGTGTCCAAGGTAGGACCATGATGACTTCAATTCAATGATAATTACATGCTAGTAATCTTCTATAGCTTCAAACGTCCTTGATTCTGGCCAATAGGATGGGTTCGTAGTACCTATATTATCCTTCAAAGCTTTCCTTCTGACTCCATCTGGAGGTCCTCTAGCCAGCCCTAGCCTTTCTTCATATTAGCTGGCTATGGTTGCTGCCGCATAGCCATGGTAGCTTCGTTGGCAGCGCAGGCTGTGGGAACAGTTGTAAACTTTACCCAAGGACCACATTGCAGGCATCCTGCAATTACACCAAGTGAGATTCTTAAGCAGGCGCTTTTCATACGCTTGTCTTTGATTCGATATTCAGGCAATTTGTAATAGTGTCGCGCAAAAGCGACAGCGCAATTGCCTTCTAGCAATTGCACCTTAAGTATGACAAATAGTAACTCCTCTAATTCGAACCGCAATTACGTAGGTATTCATCTTCAATTCCAACGCAATCGCTAGGAATTTTCCGTGAGCACTAGCCTAAGGGTCTAAAAGAGTCCAGTATTTCCGAGACAGCTCGCGTCCGTTTAAACGACCTCCACCTGGGACAGGTCCTGGACGACATTGGCTCCATCAAATAGACCGCCTCCCGGGAAGTTAGCACGGCAAAGTGACCTCCCACGCTCGATGATGTTATCGTCACATGTCAGGCTGCTCTGCCCTATGCAGCTGAGCCTGCTACCGCCTATCGAGTATCCCGGTCAGCACCTCTTCACCCTTGGTGACGTTAAAGAGACTAGTAGTTGCCAGACTTACAGTCGTTGCCGCCGGGGACGCAGCGGCCGGCCTCGCCGTTGGCAGTGGTGCAGGCATCTTGCTTCAGGTTTGTGTTGGCAACGCAGCAGCTCCCCTGTGGCACGGGGCGATTGGCGTTCTGACGGGCCATCAGGGCCGCAGGGTCTTGAGGCATAGCAGAAGCGATGGCCGCGATGCCAAGGAAGATAGTAGCGAGGGATAGCTGCATTTTGATGGGAATCTGCTCGAGAGGGGAAATAATGACGATAATGGTAATAAAGAAAGAAGTATTTTGAAAATGGTAACCGGCCGGCGGCT
Organism: Madurella mycetomatis; assembly: GCA_022530565.1. Lineage (NCBI taxonomy): Eukaryota > Fungi > Ascomycota > Sordariomycetes > Sordariales > Madurella > Madurella mycetomatis. The sequence continues at coordinate 2,132,104 of JAJTVB010000003.1, read as the reverse complement.
AGAGGAGAAGCGGATGAGGATGTGAGCTTGGAGACCGAAGACTGGCTTGAAGTCGAGAGTAAACATGAAAATTGAGAAAGCCGGGCTCGCATTCTAATATACTCCTCTCCAACCGATGTTCGACGTCTGCTCCGCAGCAGTTTGGATGACAGGCAGCATGCACCTTACCAAATACGGTTATCCCAAGGGTGTGAGCGTTGCATAAGGGGTTGTTGCAAGTTCTGAGACACACTAGACCACTGGCGAGCACTTTTTTGTTGCACACTAGCTAAACTTGATGCTGAACCGAAAAACGGAAACGCCGGGCCCCCGTATATCGCCGCACTTGGTATTTGCCTAGTCATGTGGCCGTCGCGCTATAGGTTCCTAGCCTCGGTTAATTATTGTTTGCAAGCCCGTTGTTGCAGGACCTTGGTGAATAGGGAATTCAATCGATCGCGAGATGTGATGGAAATGATTCAACTAGATGATACCCCCAGCCGGGAATGTTAAGTAATCGTCGTTTCATTCCCGGGCTGCGGTCCACCTTCTAAGACGGGGTCCGTGGGTAGGTTTATGCACATGTCTCAGCCCGGAACTTGAACATTATCGATGCATCATGCTAGGTGCTATTATTATTCCTGCACTGCTTGGCCTTACTCTCAGAGATTGTGCAAACGATTCTTCCAGTGCTATAGGTACGTTAGGGAGACCGTATCGATCACGTAGATTCGGTGAAAGTCAAGTCCTATATCAAACAGCAATGGAGAAAACAAAAAGCTATACTTGCAGTGAAATGGTGCAGACTTGCATATGCGCCCACACAACACATCATTCCCTTGCCTACGCATCACGACAAAGGGGTGGCCAAAGACAGCAAGACAATTGAAAGGGCAAGCAGTTATGATCCAGATGGGCGTCGTCTCCCTAATAAATAACAAAACGAATTATTTAGAACAGCCAATAAAAGAGGCAACATTACAGTTCGTATTGAGACTAGCACTAAGGTCGGCTGGGCGGCACTGTAAGAGCGAATTGCAGAATTTATCGGGGGACTAGCTACGACACTGCCGCATGAAGCCCGAGGAAATTCATCACAGGCGCCTCTAGAACTTGGCCCGCAGCATTAGGCTCGATTCTTCCTTCCACACAGCCTCGGGATACCCAAGCCTATCAGCCTCTTTCCATTCGCTGTTGCTCTTGTATGCCTCTCGGACGGATTCCAGTAATTTATTGATACCACTAGCAACAGCGTCGGTTACCAGGTCCTTCGAAAGTTTGTTGTCCATGATTGCGCGTTCGATTTCATGGTAGTCTTGGTAGTGTTTCTTTTGATCACCCGAACCGATGGTGATGACGGCTTCTCTTGGTGCATCTTCCGTAACGAAGCGGTACTTGGTATTGGGTACGATACCCTCGGCCTGGAGCTGACTGATCGGAATCAGGATGTCTCGAAGGGCGGCCAGAACCCCGTTTTTGGCCGCATCAAGGGGTGCATCTTGGTAGGCCGCCACAATTTTCTCTCGGACAGCTGCATCGTCGTCCAGGAACATGATTTTTGTATGTGGGGGATGAGAAGATGACATTTTGCCCCCATATAGGTTCGGGAGCATTGGGTTCATCAGATGGGCGCGCGGCCGGTACCCAAGCTGCGGGAGAAATCTCTCGGCGAACGTGAATATACCGCTCTTGATGATTCTTAGCCCCCGAGGCTAGATTGAACGGATAGAGAGAGAGAGAGAACTTGCCTGATCTGCGCCGCCAAACTGAAAGTCAACGTCGAGGTGTTCCTCAGCCAAGGTTTGCAGCCCAGGGCATAGCATCGGACCGAGCATGTCGGGGTTGTAGCTACGGTCCCACGCGTCTCTGACGGCTTGCTGCGGGGTTAGCGTACACAACCTCCACTGGTCCGTGACGAAGCGTCGTGTAAATTGGAACGTCGATTCCTGAACGAAGCTGACACGCGTAGACGAGATACCAAGCGCCTCGAGCGCGGCAGCGACGGTGTGCTTGTAATAGTTCATCCGGTGAATGACCTGCTCCATCGGATACTTGACATTGTCCAGGAAGGAGTACACATCAAGCAAGAGCACGATAATCTAGCCATTGATTCAATTGTTAGCACACGTTCATTGTTGTTGGTAGGGGGACAGCGGCGGGGAAGAACACATCCTTACCTCAACGTCGGCTGCGAGGAATTCAGCGAACTTCAGCAAAGGAATGAAATATCCGACATGAGCTTCGGTAGTGGTTAGTGCGAGGCGCACCTGATACGCGCCTCAGAGACTCACGTCGACCCGTTGGCGAAGTTGCTGAGTCTTTGCTTAGCTTATGATGCCAACGCAACTTCCAGAGACCCAAGCTTACCCCAGAGCACGCGGAGAGGGCCGCTCTTCTTTTCCACCTTCTCCTTGATAATGTCTAAGCCCCAGATGTTCTCCTCAGGAATCCTGCGGGTGATAAGATCAAGTATTGGTGCCATAGTGTCGCCGACCTTGTGTACCGGGTAATGACGACAGGACTCTGCCCATCTGACGTGGGGAGAAGGCCCAAATATACCCGACCCCAAGCCAAGAAACTGCGCTTGTGTTTACGACTAGATCGGACATGGTATCAAACGCCAAGGTCTGAAGGTGCCGCGAAAGAGTTTCTCCTCTTGGCGAGACAATTCCTCACTGAAACATTCATTTCTCCAAAGTCTCAGCGAGTGGGGGGCGGCTGGCCGGCGTGACGTACGTAGATGACTAAAGTGCCCGCCTTCACATGGCATGTCGCCACACAACATATTGATGCACCTCCCGACCGGCCATCCCGCACCGATTGGGTCATATTTGCGTCCGATTAACTATTTAGCAGCAGCATTGGCATCTGGAAGAGGGTGTCCAATAAATTATCCACCGAGGAAAATAGAGCACGTAACTGGATGAACACTCCCGAGAGGTGGGCTCTTGCAGGCGGTTCAGTTTGGTTCGAATATCCATGAGTAATTATCGTGCTGCATAGTAGACTCCCGCGAAATTTTTTTCCTGTTTGACAAGAGCATAGCGCGTACGGCGGCCTCCTATTCTACCGCCGTACGCGCCGTGGGCCGCAATAGGGTCCCCGTGGGGTGCTCGTGGGAGATGAGGGACCGTTAAAAGTTCATTGTCAGTTGCCATTTGAGCAACAAGTTAGTCACTGGCAGAGCGAACGTCTACGTTAGCAAATGAAATCAGCTCTGATGTTTTGCGGTCGAAGAGGATTCGAGGCGTTGATGAGAAACCGTAACAATGGAGACGTCTCCCTATCTGCCGCGGGAAGTGCCGGCCGTTATTCTCTCTCTTTTGGCCGCCATCTTGCTTTATCTGAGCATCGGACAAGCGCTTCCCATCCTTTACCGCCACAGCCATCGCCAGCCCCCGGGATACCGAACCGTCAGTCGTGTCGTAGTCGCCAAACATCCCGCGCCAACTCCCCCTGAGCCAGCACATCATGATTCATTACAGCTTTACATGGAGCTATACCACAAGCTGCAAAACCTCGAGGACTACCCCGAGGTAATACCGCAGGCTCGATACACGCTCATCGCACTCTTCTCCTCGGCCATTCAATTCAATGAGAGCCTCCAGAGCGGTGGGATAATGTCCCATAACGAGCACGGTCCAGACGGCCTGGGAGCATTCTTGGAACGCGATCAGGATGCGACGTTCACAAAATGGGAGCAGTATATGAGGGGAAGGAGGAGTGGAGGTCCAAGATGCATGTTCAAGAACCAGCAGGAAGCCAAGCATTGGTTGAAGCAGAATACCCCCCTAAAGTATGTCGACGGAGCATGGCTGGGGCATATCAGTGCGGCTGCGACGCCATTTGCATTCCGTGGCGTGGTTAAGTGCCTGTGGCAGACCTTGTCCGAAGAATATGGCGATGGCGACTTGAACAAGCACCATGTGCATATCTATCGAAGGTTGATGAAGGAGCATGTACCGGAGCTGCCGTACGCGGCTAACTCGGCCGAGTTCGTCAGGACGTGTCGAGGTTCTACCGATGTGTCTGTCTGGAGGGCAGCTGTGGCGCAGCTTCTGCTATCCGTCTTTGCTCACGAGTTCTTCCCCGAGCTGCTCGGATACAATATGCACTTCGAGAGAGTAACACTGCAAACCCTAGTTGCGGCCAAAGAGCTCAGGGAACTCAGCATTGATCCCTACTATTTCCACCTTCACACTTCGATCGACAACTCCGACACGGGCCACTCAGCAATGGCTGTTTATGCTACGACTCAGTACCTGGATAAGATTGGACGGCACGACAATAGTGTCGAGGCGAGAGAGAGGGCGTGGAAAAGGATTCAGATAGGGTACGCCCTGTCCCAGTATCTCGACCAGGCACCGCCCTCGAGTGCTGATACACACTCGACGCGCGATAAGCCTCGGGCTGTGACTGCGGCCGCCGATATGGAGAAAAAGTTAATCGACATACTTCGGGCAAAGGGTGTTGCCTCGGGCAGGCTTCATTGCGGCAGCAGCGTCAAATTGGGCAACAGGAAACTTGGCGAATGGCTCAGCCCTGAATTCCTAACATCCCCGGAGCGAGAGTCCGAGTTTATCCATTGCTTGGCCAACGCCGGCTACTGGGTTCGTAGAGGCAACAGTGCTGAGAGCAGGTTGGTGAAGGAGTTTTCTTGGGGCGGCAGGATGTTTGGCGCTTTCACTGACGTCGAAATCGACGTCCTCAAGGCCTGGATTGACTCATTGAGCGACAATGATCCTTCCCTATTACCGTACTGGTCTTTTTCGGAAAGACCCGTGTCCTCAGCTGACGAGAATCCCCGGTATCACGATATCCCCGGAGACAGTCTAGCAGCCTCGCTGTCATCTGCGTTAGATTCCTGCTCACAATGGAGTGCGAAATCAGGGGCCCATCCCTTAGTGTGTGCAGACGCTATTCGCAAATCGCGACTGAACATTCCTGGCATTGCCGACATGACCAGACTCCTTCCTCTCTGGTTTGCTCAACTATGCCTTCTACAGCCCCTCATCAGCATCCCGTTTGAATCTGCATCACGGGCTGGATGCGCCATTCTTCGCCTCTTACGTGCGCAAGGAGGTTTCTGTATGGAGAGTGGGGGAGTTGCGGGAATGGACGAAGCGAGGCGCACCGATGTCGTTGGGATACTAGAACTTGGCTTGGAGATGGCCCAAGAGGCCGGAATGGCAGTTCCGCAGTCGTTGGAGGAAGCTCTCAAGATATGGCCTTCCGATCCGGCCAACACCATGCTCCACCTGTCCACACGTCCCAAAAGGAGCTCTGGGCTTCTAGTTGGAATTTCCTGGGCATTCATCGATTTACATGGCGCAATCTCTTCATCTGAGCATACCGCATTCCTGTCCCCAGAGAGTTGTTATATCCTTTCCATTATCTGTCAACGAGAGAGGGAGAGCCTCACTGAGTACGTGGAAGAATTGCGGGATGACGGTTTGGCATGCCAACGGATTCGCCAGGGATATGCTTGGGGCACACAGCAGATTCAATCTTGCTTTGGATGACGATACTAACCCTCAAGGCCATACTCCTAGGGCCACAGGGTTAGATAGAGCGACGATGATGGCGGGGAGCCTTGAAATGGTCATGCTCTACAAGCTTGGGATTTCTCTAATCTCATTCGTGTGTTCCATTTCAATATAACACACTGGGCTGTTCGGACTAACTAGGTGCAAACATCAATCTGATTGGCTCCCTCCGTCGCACAAAGTTCAAACTACCTTAGGTTCCTAAGGTAACCTCATCTTTAACCTAACTGCAATCTCAAGAATGTCAACGCAGCCAATGCATAAGCGTCCGTAGCAACCGTCAATGTCGGCTGGATGACCGGTGCGAATTTGTGGTTATGGTTTGCTATGAGTTCCGTGAGCCTCAGACTTCGCCCAAGAAAGAAAAGGAACAACCCTCACCTGGAACTGCGTCTAATTTGCCAGCTCTCGATGCTTCGTCCCACACCTTTGGATCAGTGCCTCCATAGTTCCAAAAACAAACAGGCGCCGAGATCGGGGCGGCTAGGTTAGACAGGTCCTCGCTCCCGGTCGAAATGGGAACATCGGACGAGAAATCAGCACCGAAGTGATGCTCCATCGCTTTTCCAACTTTGGTAGCAGTTGCTGGGTGGTTGTAAAGCAGCGGGAAGGAGCATATCTGCTCGATTAACGGCGGCTTAGGGCTGTTGAACGATACACATTCGGCGTGGATGATCCTGCCGATCGCGTCCCTCACCTTCTTCTGGGAAGATTCGCTAAACGTCCTGGTGTTAACGAGCAAGGTGGCCTCGCTAGGGATGACGTTGGGGGCTCGCCCGGCCTGTATCGATCCGACTGTGACAACAGCAGCCTCTAGAGGGTCCACTTCTCGGCTCACGACCGTCTGTAGTTTCATCACAGTGCTACATGCTAGCACCACAGGATCTACCGTCTTGTGCGGCTTACCGCCATGGCCGCCGTGACCGTATAGAGTCACGCGGAACGATTCGGAAGCGCTATTAAAGGCGCCTCCTCGTGTGGAGATGGAGCCGGCTTTCATCGGCATGACATGGCCGCCGAGGACAACATCGGGATGGGGAATGGCGTGCCGCTGTGCATCGTACAGACCGTCATCTACCATCCTCTGGGCGCCGGCCCCATTTTCCTCGTCTGGCTGGAACAGAAAGACGACGGTCCCGATCCAAAACGACCGGGCTGCATGGAGAAGCTCGGCCGACGCCAGCAGAGCAACCATGTGCATATCATGACCACACGCATGCATGACGGGCTCCAGGGGCCCGGTCGGGTGGCTTGACATGCGTTTCGTGCTGGCATACGGCAATGCCGTTTGCTCTAGAACCGGGAGGGCGTCCAACTCGGCCCTGAGCATGACGACGGGACCATCACCATTTCTCATTACCCCAACGACTCCATGGCCTCCGATGCCAGTCTTAACTTGTATGTCCCCGAGAGCCCGAAGCCAGTCGGCAACGACGGAGGCAGTAGAAGCTTCGCATCTGGAGAGCTCGGGGTCTGCGTGAAGTTTGCGATAGAGGCTTTCATACGGGGCCAGCTCCGGCCTGAATTTGGATATTAGGTGGGACATTGAAAGTCGGGTGGCGTTAACATTAATTCGGGACGAACAGCAGCTGATGTGCGAGGGGTTCGAGCGGGAAGAAGGGGCGGACGAGGGGCGAGGAGGGGCTTGCATTCGTTCCTGGCTGCATTCCCCACACACTTCGCATGCCCCTCTTCCCCCCACGCCGCCTTCCGGTGTGAACCCCGCCCGAATATTGAAATTGCGCACGGAGGGCAGGCGTCGCCGTCGCGGTTCCCGTCTACTAATTATTACATCATTGTGGTTATGGCAGATCGAAGATCGAAATGGGAGGGTGGTAAAGTGTGTTCGCCCCACCCACTTCGAGTCCATTTCGAAATATTCATCGGACCCGGCGCTTCTATATAGTACAGTTGCCCGTCTGAGGAATCGTTTAGAGGCAGTTGCATCCGTTCCACTCTATCCTCTCCTATCATTCCCTATCTTCCCCTATCTGTTCCAATTTCTCTCCCGGGATGTCTGGCGGCCCCAATGGTGCAACCTCGCAGGTCAAGCTTGCAGACCTGGAGGTGTTGAGTCTTGGCAAGCTCAGAGCAGGGGATGCCGGCGAAGCGCAGAGACTTCTCCAGGCGGCAAGCGCTCCTGGGATATTCTTTCTTGATCTCCGAGACGACCCGGAGGGTGTCCTTGTGCTCCGTGACTTACCCGGGGTGTACGCACTGGCTAAAGAGTATTTTGGTCAACCGGAAAATGCTAAGTCCAAAGACATCCGACTTGACCAGAAACCAAACCAAGACCGGGGGTAAGAAACACTCACCATCACACTGCCCACTAAGTGTGGCTAACCGTCTTCCTACCTCAATAGCTATAAGCAGAGCGAGTGTGATGAAACCTTTGAGGTAACCCAGGAAAGAAGAGCTCGAAGCGATGTGCTGATAGGCTAATGGCAAATGAAAGATGTCATACGATGAACTGAGGAAGCCGGATTTCAAGTTACCACCCATCGTTCAGCAGCGGGCCGAGCTAGTTAATGTGTTCTCGGAGAGGTGCCATTCGGCTTGCCTCGCAATGCTGTCCTGCCTATCGACTGCTCTCGGGCAACGCTTTGAGCAGTATCACAGCAAAGACGAACCTAGTGATTCTGGGCTGAAGCTCATCTACGAGCCGTGCAAGGAAAAAGTCGCACATGTTGTCGATAACCTCCACACGGATAGTGGGACACTGACATTCCTCTTCTACGATGGCTTAGGCCTGGAGACCGAGCTGGTTGACAAGAATACCTGGGCCTTCACCCCCGTGCTGGAAGGGTGTGCCTTGATTAACGTCGCCAACTCCCTCCAGAAAATGTCTGGCAATGTGCTGCACTCACCACGACATCGCGTTACCCAACCAGTCGACGGCTTTGCAGAGCGCTACTACATCTCCTACTTCCTGAGGCCCGCGCGGATGCCGGAATAGCAGATAGGTACCATTGGATAGTGAGAGATCCTTGGAATTACCATCGGTGGCATCTACGACTTTTGTCGTTCTCGTTGTTCTTCCACATACCGTTTTTCATCCTTCTACTTTTTCCGTCCTGTTGTTACTCTTCTCATATTCTAATTAGTATTACGATGCCGCTTTCAGGTGTCTGTCTTTGCGTCTAAGCACCAAATAAATGAAAAAGAGAAGCGCAAAAGCGCTACAAGGGGCCAGAAGAAAGAGCCCGAGTACCATTGACATGATACGTGTGCATGTGGTTCCCCCTTAGTTACATGTGCTCATTTCTGCTCGCACCCTACAGGGCTGCCGCCTCAACGACTTTGTCCATGCCGGTCGTTTTCTGCCCCTTACCCTTCTTCGTCATTATCGCTACCGGCGTCGCTGGGAACCGCACTGCGGCTGACGACGGAACTCGTATCTCCATAGGTACTGCCAGGCCCTTTCTTAGATATGTCAAAAAGGTTGCCCATCCGGGAATAGTCCAATTTGGTGCTGATCGCCCGGGTCCGCAACATGTTCTGTGTAGCCTCGGTGGCCGAGCCAGCGGGCGTGGGCTGGCCCTCTCCGATACGCGGTCGCCTGGTCCGATTCCGCTTTGGCTTGGGCGGGTTCTTCTCCGCCATCTTGGCTTCGAAAATCTTTTGCTGCACCTTGCGCATGTAGTCCTTGTTGTGGTTGGCCCAGATCATCTCCTTGATCCGCACGTCCCTCTCTGACAGCTTACAGAACATGACCTCGGGGTCGTCTTTGAACTCATCCTCGTGGATGATCGGGTCGTCCGAGACCTTGGATGTGGGGGTGAAGCGCGTATCCGATGGATCGGGCTGCGACCGCGGCCCGGTAGTGCTGACGACGGCGCTATTATTGCCACCGGCCTCGGGCGTAATGCTTGCAGACCTCTCGGCCCTTGCGGCGGATTCTCGCTCGCGGCTATCCTCGATGTCTTTCGTAATTGCTGCAGAAGCACCAATCATGGCGGGATCGTCGAGGTGGCCTTGCATCTCATTCTCGAGGTTGGTTTCGTCCAGTTCCCATTCTTCGTCGATGCGCAACGTCGGCTTCTCCTTCGCCCTACTACCTGTCCAACCCCCATCTGCTGCAGCCCGGCTGGTATCTTCCGTTCCGGGAGGTCGTTCCCTCTGCTTGATCCTCATTCTCATGCCGGGGACCTGGATTCCTTGTGCTGCGGCCATAGCCATCTCACTGGTGGGATCAAACTCTTCCTCCTCATTCTCCTCCCCGGACTCTTCTTCAGATTCGCCAAACTCGTCAGCCAAAGCCTCAAGTTGATCGTTGATCGGGGCCATAGCTGCTTGTACAAGAGAGCGATCGTGTACGCTGGGAGGCGGACGCGGGCTTTGCTGTGGAAGTGGGGGGGTGGTAAAATCACCCTCGTCAACGGCAGTGGCAGGGAAGTCATCCATCTGGAGTATGGGCGATGCGGATTCTGCAAGTGTCATTGTGACGGTATCCGTTGCTGCGGCTGATGGGTCGGCAGCTGTCTGCGCCTCATCCGGAGTTGTCTTCCGCCGTTTCTCACGACTCTGCTGTTCTGTTGCGTCGCTAGGCTGATCACTCTCAGGGGGAACTGCGGCTGCCTTCCTCTTCTTGCTCTTCTTCTTGTGTTTCTCCTGCCACTCCTTCGTCTGCTTGTAGACAAACGGGGGGTCATGCGAAGTCTCCGGGAGCTTATCGGACTCGTGAAATTCCCGGATTGTCATCTGTGCTGACGGCACGTTGGCGAACTCCTCCATGCGCTCCTGAAGAGTGGCCATGGTGACCTTGGCGATGTAGACGACCTCCCTAACCGTCCGTCGGTAGTTGTGTGCCCTGGCCGCCATGATTAATGCCGCCCCGCAGATGCCTGCGGGCCTACGCCCGTGTGTTATGTTGTCATGGCGCATGCGCTGGGCGATGCGGATGGCGGATAGGGCCACCTTGTTTGTGTCGTGCAGGAACTCGAGCTTGCTGGCGAAACGGAATATGAGGTCCTCGATAATGATAGGCTTGGTGCCGTCCTTCAGGTCGGGGAGCTGCGAAAGCAGCTCCTTGTAACTGCGGCCTAGAAGGAAGACGTCCGTCTTGATGATGTCGGCCAAGTCGATGAGCATGACCTTATTACTGTCTTCCTTCCGGCAGGCAGCGTACATGCAGATGGCGGCCACGGTATTCTTGCGGCGGCCTTGGACAAAGTTGCTATTCGCGGCCACCTTGTAGAGCTGGAAGGCTTGGTCGACCATATATTGTGGTATGGAAAGCTGGTAAGAGAATTGTGACAGGAGCTGCTTGGCCTCTCTAAGACTCCGCTCGCGGGCCTCGCTCGCGCCCGCGCCCGCAACTCGTCGAAAGGCGAAACCGCGACCGGTAGGCCGAATACCGCCCTGATCAGCCGCAAGATAACTGCCATGCACCACAGCCGCACCGTTGGAAGTTTCGCCGAAGGTGACCTCGGCAACGATGTCATGACCGTCGTCGGCCACGAGACCGCAATTCTGACAGGCTCCGTCGCGGATGTCGGACTTGTCACACTGGGGATTCTTGCAAACTCGACTAGGGGGTGCTGGCGCCGCTGTGGCTGCTGTAGTAGATGAGGATGATGCCACTGAGTTCTCACGTATGCGTTGCTCGCGGTCCATGATGCGGCGGACGGGGTTCGGCCGCTTCGATTTTGGCTTTGCTCCGCCGCCCTGTCTCGACGGCATTCCAATGGCGGATGACATGATGAACCCTGGTGTATCGACGTGCTTTAGGTTCCGTAGCGGATCATGTAGGTAGCGATGGAGTAGATTGACGTATAAGGAGTGATTGGGTGAAGCGATAAAGAGACGGTTCGTCCCCCACCAACGTCGTTGAGGACGCAAAGCTCCTGACCCTACCCACGGCCCCCAGGGCTCGTGTTCCAATCGACAGGCGAACAACCTCCCTGACGAAAATGAGGTGTTTTGCGATTGGTGAGAATGGGCCAAGAAGTGAGGATACTGGCGACGGTGCAATGGTCAGCAAGGCGCGTTGTTGGTGGGGTGCGAATTCTGTGAAAGAAAAGTCAAGATAGTCAAGCGGGGTGTGTGGACACATCCAAAAACTGAGAAAGCTTTGACCACAAAATGAGTCAGCTTATGGCTGGCAGCTGGAGGGCACAGGTTCGAACTCGGAGCTGATTCAATTTTTACCTGCGCCAAATCACAATCGCAACTGGGCAATGCCGTCATGACTTGAGTGACAGAGGCTTCACCATGCGGCCGATCATCACACAAGACAATGACAGTCAATCCAATGGAAGAAGGATGCTCACCGAGTTTAACACGGATCCACGGGCCGCTCGACACTGTCAGCTGCCCCTCCGACAGACTCACAGCACCCCGCTCCGCCAACGGCAAGCCTCCGGTTATTCGACGGAGCTACCCAGTATGGCAGGCGCCCGACAAACTCCAAAGCAAGGAAAATGCATTGTACCAGTAATTATCCACTCTGAAATAAATCTCGTATTCAGAAAGTTAGCCAAGTATAAAAGCAGCAATATTCTTCGCCGTCTTCAAGTGTGCCCCTCCCTCCTGTATGTTGTACTGTACCCTCTAGCCAGAGAGCAACGTGAAGATTGTCACCAGACAAATGGCCGCCCCAACCCCGACTAACATCTTCACTATCACCGCCGCCCCCGGCACCGACATTTGGCGCAAGCCACCCACAACAGACGTCTTCAACGGTATTCCCATCCCCTCGTCCTAGGACAAAGCCCCCAAACTAATCACCGGCCCTCTAATCTCCCCCAGCCCCGACCGCCTCTCCCCCAGGTCCCACCCGCACCTCGGGCCCGCTGACCTCCTTCCTCTCGGCGCGCCTCTCCCTCCGCTTCACGTGGCGCGAGCAATACGACCAAGGCGGCATTCTGCTCAGCTTCCGCCGCGGCCGCGCGACGACGGCCAACACCACCACCACCACCGCCAGCCCCGACGACACCCTGCCATCACCCCCACCCAAATGGATCAAAGCTGGCATCGAATTCTACAACAGCGCCCCCCGCCTCTCCACAGTGGCGTGCGATGCCTGGGCTGACTGGAGCGTGGCGCCCATGGAGGAAGAGGAAGGCAAAGGGAAGGACACGGCGGGCTGGACGACCGTGCTGGTGGAAAAGGCGGGCGACCATCACGGGACGAGTCTCTGGGTGTATCAGGTTATGGGGGGGACAGGGGAGAAGGTGCCGCTGCGAGAGGTTTGCTGGGTGTTTGGAGACCGGCCGGAGGAGTGGGAGGTTGAGGTGAAGGCGATGGCGGCGAGGCCGGGGAAGGGAGTGCCCGAGGGGGAGGGGCTGGCGGTGGAGTTTGGAGGCATGGAGGTGAATTGGAGCAAGTAAGTACGCGCTTCAGGGGGTATGTCACAGGTCACACGTAAAACGATGAGGGACAACATATGTGAGGTGGCCAAATTCTCTCATTACCCTAGTAGGAGCCCCTCAAGCGGGCGTAGAGCCAAGCGGGAATCGGGGGTGGGATTGTTCCAACTGTCTTGCAGTGGAATCCATGCCCTGAGCCCGACCCGATGAGGTTTAAAAAGCTTCACTTTACCAAGTAAAGCCCGAGTTTCGTCAAGAAGTCGTAATCATCATCAGTCGTTACAAACGAATGACCGCCCTTGCTCTGCGCGCGGCGGTAGAAACCAAATTTGCCAAGCGACCATGCAGGCCTTTGCTGTCCAACCATGACCATCCGGGTGTGTTTGTCGACAAAGGAAAATTAATCGCGGCTGAGCGCGCTTGAGTCGCGTCGATGTACAGCAGCGAGAAGGGCGGCATCTGCATGTCGCTTCTCGCTGCCCGTCTTGTTCCAGTCTGAGAGTGGTGTTGCTTGTGGTTCCGACTCCAAGCCTCATTGTGTGTTTCCAAACGCCAGGGAAAAAGACAAAAAAGCTGAGATGTCGTCGCCAGTTCCCGTTCCAAAAAATAAATGAAGTCCAGCTTAAGCAGACAAGAGCAAGAAAATGACACAATCCATGGTTGTTTTGGAAGATGGATGTTGCAATGCGGCGAGAGTAAACGACGCCTTTTCTTCTTGTCGGTTGTTGGACGTCGAGTTTAGCGACAAGCCAGAAACTCCCTGGTCTGTGACCTCTCCTTTCCCCCTGATGTCTCGTGTTGCCTTCTGCAAATCATTCGACCAGCGATGATGCCAACCAATCTGATAGTTCAGAGAAGCAAAAAAAAACGCCAGGGTTCCGTTGAAAATCTCAAACCAGCCCGGTATCCAAAAGTATCATCCGAGAACAAGCAAAGAAATCGGATAGTGGGGGGGGGGAGCATGCTGCGCAACTCCCATCCTGTATCGGCATTAAGCCCCTCTCGCTCCGGCAATCTCGTATCAAAAACTGGTCGGCCAACCTCGAGAAGTGAAGATGTTCCAGGTGGATGAAAGATCTCCCAAATGGTGTTCCAATCTGATACCAGGGGATGTGGGAGCTTGAATGAGAAAAGCCCAGACGCCCAGAGTAGTCCCGAGTTTCCCTTGCTTGCGTTGTCGGTTATTCCCAAATTACACCTGCAGAATCCCAGAAACCTATCCGTTAACCAATTACAGCGCCAGCCTCTCAGATGGTCTTTGGGGTCCGCGCATTGCTCGCCTCAATGACATCGTCGAGGTGGTTGCACATGGCGACGAACAGGTCGAAGAACAGCTTGCCGCTTCCGTCGCCGTACACGTCGCTGCCGCATTTTTCCATCTCGGCCTGCATGGTGCCGCTGCGCTTGAAGGTCTTGCGGCACCGGATGATGAGCGCCAGGTAATGAGCGCGCAGGCGGCTGTCCGAGTCGGGCGTGTTGGCGTAGCAGTATTGCGCGCTGCGGAGGATGGTGCCGACGTCGATGCCGGACTGCAATCCTTGCTTCCGCAGCGCCAGCCTCTTGAGCTCCTCCAGCCCGTAGCGCTCCGCGGCACAGTAGATGACCGTGTCGCGGAGCAGGTGCTGGCCGATGCTCGAGAGGAACACGGTCGCCTCGACAGCCGAAGGGGTCTGGGGTGTTTGCCCTGCGCGACCACCTCCGGTTTTCGGTGATTCGTGAATCGTCGGGGAGGTATGGGGCGTGGCCCGACGGGGTAGCGAGTCCTCGAGTTCCCAAGAGTTGCGGTGCTTGTTGTGCAGCAAGCGGGGGTAGTAGTCGCCCTTGTAGAGGTACTCGAGGATCGCACTGAAGACCTCCGGCTCCTCGTCGGGGAGCGAGATCCTCCTACTCTGCGCATCGACGTGGTTGACACTCAGGACCTTATCGAAGAAAGGCGCCTGGCGCAACACGTCCTCGTGCGCCGCAAACAGCCGCGCTTCCCGGCCCACCACCAGGGTGATGATGGGCGAGGGAGCGAGGGACTTGTCGCTGAGCCTCATCTGCGCAGACTGCGTGCGCGAGGCCTCCTCGCTGTTGAGCGACCGTTGCAATTTCGACACTTTCTGGGCATCCCGCCCGGTTCCCTTCCTCATCAGCCTCGAGGACTTGTCTACGCGGTGCTGCGAATCCATCGTCGTCGGGGCAACCTCCCGCTGGGAGGTGCTGACGTCGCGGCTTCGGAACGAGCGCTTGAACATGGCGGCGGTGCTTGATCGGGCGTGATGAGGACTGTTTCCGTATTGTGGTTCGAGACGCGCGGGATGATAGAAAGGGCGGCTTTGGATTACTGTTGCCACCACTTCTAGAATTCAAGAGAGTGACGAAAAGAATGAAGGACTGGAGGAAAAGGAGAGAAAAGAGTGACGCACAAAAGGAATGATTGACGGGGCCCGGGCGGCGTTATCCCAAAGAGAACACTCTCGAGATAACTCCAGCGATCAGTTTGCGACCCGTTGGTTGTGTGATAAGGGGGGAGGGAGAGAAAGAAGAGAGGAAGTTCTGAAGTGGGGTGCGACGGGGATATTTATAACGGCATTCTTGGGTGGTGGGGCAACGCAAAAGATGGTGTGTGGCATGGAAACATGGCAGATCGGCTCGAAAACTGGACAGGGCTGGACGATGCAGCTGTACTTGGCGTGCTTCTCTTGGCTTCGCCATGGTTGGGCGGCTCTGGGCTGCGACGACTTGAACCCTTGTCATTTGCGTGAGCGTCTTGCGAATCCAGGGCGGCAGATATATCCGTTTGCCGTCGTGGTCCATGTGCTTTGATCAATGCGGACTCGGCATCGACGACACACAATCCGATAGCTGCTGAGGTGCAAGGGTCCCTTGTCGGATCTCCAGGTCCTCCCGCAGGGCACGAGGTGAAGAGTGTGAGGAGCGGTCCCGGCGCTTTGATTGACAATTGGCCGAGACGTATATCGAACGGAGATTGGATTGCTGAGTGGTTCCTGTAACGAATCGAGATGCAAGACGTAGCTTGAAGAGGCCTCTCTCTGCAGTGTTTCGCCTCCCGCAGAGCGCGTGAACATTGGTTGTCCACTGATGACGAAGCACCAGATATCGGTTTCACGGCACAGCCTGGATCCCGGCGCTGATTTCTCTGCACATCTGGGCAGACCCTGCGAAGACAGCCAATGACAACAATCAATCTCCCTTGACCACACCTCATGGTTACTTGTGACAAATGAACGTCCAGTACATACAGGTATGCGAGGACATTTCCTGGCCCTCCGTGCAGTATCCCACTCTTTGGCCAGGATTGGAGATGCCCTTTTCCCCACCTGAACCAGAAGGGTGGGAGGGTGGGGCTGAGGCTACCCGTCGCTAACTTGTTATGGGGCGGATCGATTTTCGATTTCACAGCGAGCCCAGCGCCTGAACCTTGATCCCCGCATTTCCAGGACCTTGGCACAAGTATTTCCATGTCCCGGTGTGAACAGCGTGAACAAACCCTGAAAATAAGATGTCGCAGACAGCTTACGCATGCCAACGGATGACGCAGAGAAAATTAGACGAGGTGGGATAACCGAACCAGCCTACATACATTGTCATCCGTTTCCTACCCGCCAAAGTCACCAAATGCGTCAGCCGCCCACAACCCTCATCTACCAAACTGAACGTGCCCGGACAAGTAGTGTGCCCGCCTGTGACTCGATGTCACTAAGGCGAGCAGGGAGACTTGGAAGAATATTGGTCAATATACGGCCACGCCTCGAAACCTGCAGGCACGGACACTCATTCTGGAGTGGTGCCCTGGCCAGAACTTCATACATTTGGGAGCGAATGGTCCCGAACACTTGAGTTTCGGGTTCATACTACACCGTACTGTACTGTACTGAAGTGTAGATATTCACTTGGTGTCGGGCTTCTGCCCCGTCCCAGCCCCGGATCTGGGGCGCGCTTCATTTTTATGGGTCCAAGCTGTGCCCCACAATTCTTAGCTCTGCGTCCCAATCACTATTCGCGAATCCAACACCGTGGTCACTGCGCCTTCCGAGATGCCAGCAGCAAGCGACCAGCACCTTCAGCAGCAAATTTCGAGAGTCGCAACGCACCTTGCATCGCAGCCATACACCCCGTGCCGGTAGCGATCGAGTGCATCCGTTGCAAGATGTTTTCCAGCTTACAGAACCCGCGGCAGGCTGCCGCTCAGCTGATGAATTTTGGGCTGATTCTCTCGACTGCTTTTATGGTAGGTGCCGCTCTCGCCCTCCAGCGCGGCTCTCGTTCTGGCTCTGTTATACGTTCGATCGGCTAACTTCTGCACGGTAGATGTGGAAAGGTCTCTCTGTCTTTACGGACTCGCCCTCCCCGATTGTCGTCGTCCTGTCAGGCAGCATGGAGCCGGCCTTCCAGCGAGGCGACCTGCTTCTCCTGTGGAACCGCAACCTCTTCTCCGAAACGAACGTGGGCGAAATTGTCGTGTACAATGTGAAGGGGAAAGACATTCCAATTGTGCACCGAGTGGTTAGGAAATTTGGCACCGGGTCCGTTCCCCTTATGCAGCAGGCTAGCTCGACGGGACTGACTCGAGCTCCAGGCCAGACGCAAAGCTTCTCACCAAGGGCGACAACAATGCTGCCGATGACACAGAACTCTACGCGCGCGGACAGGATTACCTGGACAGGAAAGACATTGTTGGGTAGGGCCTGATCCCAATCCGATCGAGTGATACATGGTGCTGACATTGAGACACAGGAGCGTCGTAGGCTATATGCCGTTTGTAGGATACGTGACCATCATGCTGTCGGAGCATCCGTGGCTGAAAACAGTCATGCTAGGCTTGATGGGTTTGGTCGTGGTCCTGCAGCGCGAATAGTCAATAGCCAAACAATGATTCCAGCGGACAGCGCGGCTGAGGAGATATCCCAATGGCCCACTTTTGTGTTATAGTCATAAACTTCTCGAAGATACCCCGGAAGGGATAAAAGTTCTCTATTGTTGAGAGCCGTTGGGCGGGGCCAATGCAGTTCTCTTCGCTGCAAAGCACTTGTGCTCGTATAGTCTCAAACCCTACCCGCGGCTACATCCCAACCATGGGTGCCTAACGGCCCTCCACCGATGACTGACTCCCTCAGGCTCGAGAAAGCGCCTTAATAAGTGGCCACATCTCGTTGGGGCCCCCTTTTTAGCACTCATCTATCACGGATTTTCAGCCTTCCCAGGCCCAGAAGAAAAGAGAGCCAGGCTAGGCACCAGTCCGGACCCACTGCCCCTAGCGAACGCCTTTCCCGCGTTGGACCCTCGCAGGTTCCCGCCAAGACGCCCCTAAACCATTACGGAGAGAGATCCCTGGCCCATCGCTCATGGGCATAAGGAAACGTTGGATGCAATCTTAAAAACAGCACTATTGCCACCAGCCGTCGTTGTTTTTACACACCGTTCGTGCTCCTTTCCGTCACTTTTCCATTTCTTCAGTCGCTCGTTTCTTTCACTCATTCCCACGATTTCTAACGCTCTTTTCTGCCGACCTGAATTGAGTCTCACTTGGCCACCTCAGTTTTTACGAAACGGATAATTGCTGAACGTGGATACGACAAATGGCCCTCAACGATGTGGGATCCGACGGAGATCAAGAAAAGGCGCAAGGGAACGAACAGATGGCGGACCAGCGCCAGTCAAGGCACGGCCAAACCGATAGTGAAGTGCAGCAAGAGACTGAGCGCCAACCATCTCCGCCGCTGCCATCGAGGCCCCTCCCGCCTCCGCACCAAGCGTCTCTCGCGTCAAAGACGCAGCAGCAACCACAAGCCGTCCACTTCGCCCCCCTACCAGCCGGGTATCCCCCGGACCCGTTAGCCGACCCCGAGCCGCCATTCTCTCCGCGATGGCACAAAGCAAAGCTTGTGCTCGGATGCCTGTCCCTAGTGACTAGCACAGTAATAATCGCCATCGGCATTGCCCTCGGCTATCACGATCTCCATCACAGGAATGCGTTGGGATCTGCAGAGGTTGTATTTGGCGTCTCAGGGACAGCGGTATGTTCTGTACTTTCTTGCTGTGGCACAGTGCTAACCCAACCAGGCCGGCCTTGCCGTCCTCGTGACCACGGTTGAGTTTTTGAAAATATGTTTATCCAGCCAGCGTCGGGGTTTACACCCTGGCGTCAGTGTCGCCTTCCATCTCATCGTCTGGCTAGCCGCTCTCATTGCCGTCATTGGTACCGCCCTGTTAAGCGACGCCTACAATTACGGTGGGATCACGGTGCAAGACGCAATATATGGGCAGGTTCTGCTTGGATTCGATTGCGTGCTGCTCCTCACTCACTTCGTCCTGTTCGTCGGAGCCTGTGTGGAGACAAACCGATTCGAGAAAACGCGAATGAAGACAAAGAATATCTTGATCACAGTTCCGGCCAACTATCCAGACGGTCCTTATACGTTTTACGGATCGCCCCAGTCGTTCGGGCTGCAGCCAGGTGCACAGGGCGGGCAACATCCACTGCCGGTGATATGCCCAGTGCCACCCCAGCCAAACGTCTTGTATGGAGGATACTATGCACCCTTGCCCGTAGCGACGGGCACGAGGGAACCCCAGCTACAGTTCGACCCGGCGCAATTGCAAGGATATTATGCGCCAACCGCTGTCCCAGCCAGGACAGCCCGCGCCAGCGTCCCTACGCAGCATCCTCGGCAAGAACCTGCTGCTGCTACCGCTGCTGCCAGCTCCGGATCTAGTCGCTCCCAACGTCAAAGCCAAATGCAGCCCAAGAGCCAGACCCAACCTCCAGCTCACACTGATGGGCCCCAGCAGGGACAACAATAAGAGCAGTCGAAGGCCAGAAAGTCTGCCGTCGGAATAAGGCCATGAATAGGAGTCTATATTCGCAGTTGTTCCGGTGGGGTTAATAAGAGGAGCCAGCAGACATTATTCTGACGATGGCAGCATCGAAAGCATACTTCTGAGTCCGTCCCGATAGCCATAATGTAATCATGAAGATACCAAATTTGGGCCTTGCGAATTCTCATCTGTCATCGAGTTGCAGCCTACCCGTGTGACATTTGCATCAATATCCTTCCCGGGCACGCCGGGACATCAGCGACCCGTTTCCGCAGTTTCACAAAGCACGGTTGAGGTCAAGGCAGTTACTGTGTACTCTACAAATTGAAAAGATTGATGGCCGTACAGATGCCAGTTGTATCGATCTTTAATCAACACTAGGCTCCCTTCCGTTCCAAATTCACATATCTCGGCGATGACGGATCCGCCTTGGGGCCTTCTACAGTGCTGACTTTCAGAGGGCCACACAGCCATATTCACATGCTGCTGGTCGAGACTTCTGGCTTGCAAAACGCCGAGGAACAGGCCAAGGTTGTGTTGCATTTCCCCAGACTTCGACATGGGTCCCAACAGGCAAATCAAGCAACAGTTACAACGAGCCCCCGCATTCTTGGGCTGGTGCTCTGGCCTCGGCTTCCCCTTTCTCCTCTCACCTCGATACCACCTTGTTGGCGGACGCAGCTCCGTCATACCCGGACTTGGACAAACCTTGCCTGGTAGTTTTCCCCAGGAACCCTTGCACATTCCAGCATTCGTTCAAGCGAATCATTCAGGGCCAAAGTAGAACTCTTGTCACCGAAGTCTGGGGAGATTTATGCCTGGTCTTAGACCCGGCCGATGTCACCGTCCCATACGTGTAAGGCGGGGTAAGATGAAGGATTTGACCCGTTGGTGCGCGAGAGCATCCCAGCTACTAGTACTGTACCATCTACCTCGGCGGCGAACTGCAATAATTGAGCGAGAAAGCTTGTGAAAGGCTTGTGTGAAAGAGCTATATAAAGATGCGTTAGCCGATCCATTTCCCATACGGGAGGCTGCCTCCCAGCAGTTGCACCCCCGAGCTCTTTATCCCCATAGTTACAAGTTGTCACTGCCCAGCCAAGATGAAGCTTAGTACGATTTTTGTGCCTCTTGTCTTTACCAGCACCGCTCTCGCCGACGGCGCTGCCATCGTTGGGTCTCTCACGAAAGTCAACGACGCGACTGTCCAACTAGGCGAGAAGGTTGGCAGCTGGAAGGGCAACATTCTGGGCACCCTTCCCATAGTCGCTGAGAGCACATCGCTCCTCATCGAGGTCAAGAAGGGCACCAAGACGGCCGAAGAGAGCGAGACGCTCGACGTTTCCCAGACTCTTGAAGTCGCCACGGCCACGCACCAGCTTGTAGGGTCAGTCAACACCACCATGACCAACCTAATCAACGCCAAGGCCAAGTTTGACAAGCTCCTAATGTCGCCCATCATCTTCATCAACCTCGGCCTACAGAAAAAAGCGACAACCGAGATGAGCGAGGCCATCATTTCCAAGGTGCCGGCTGAGCTCCAGGCTATTGCTCAAGGCCTAGTTGCTCCCATCGACGCGTCGTTCGAACTCGCCATCGATGCCTTCCACCCACTCGACTAATGTATGTATGGGACTTGGGTTAGTCGCACGCACGGTACCAGGTTACAAAAAAAGAAAAAAAAAAAAAAAAAAAAAAAAAAGGAGGCACAAGAGGAGTGGAAAGAGGGGGTGGAACAGCAGTAAACCTGGGATAATGACGGGAAAGGGGAGTAGTATTCTTCGCAGTACATAGTTGATTTCCCTATCCCTGATTCGGACCTATTATCTCAATTGAAGTATGCAGCGACAGTTCTTTCCTAAGATCTCCATCCCAGCGATCTATTTTTACTTCAGGGGCTGATTATTACGAACCGGACTTGGATACTCTCTTGCTGTTCACGAATTACCCTCAGGTCGTCTCCAGTGAGTATGTCATTGGCCATGTCCAGTCACCCATGTGAGCGTTGATAATCTGCCATGAAGGGCAAGTAAGAGTCGCATACGGGAATAAGGAAAGATAGGCTAGTTGCGAACGTTAAGCGCCATGGGCAAGTAATACTCCTCAGGCTGGTGGCTAGATCCATCAAACTGCATCAATCAGCTCAGGACAAGTCTACACATGATTAAACATAACCACAATAACTAGGTATCTACGAATCCGACAGAATGAGATCCGAAAGATTGAAAAGTAGGAAACTCTAACTCAGAACATGAATTTAAACGAACCCGCGATCTGAGCATTCAGTGGCTGAGGCCCTTAGTTGGTCTCCTACTGAAACATTCATCATATGATCGAGAACCCTATGGGAACTTGAAGAAATGGCTGGCGAGAAATGAATGAAGGCATCCAAACTCGAGACATATCCCACCCGCCACTCACCTTTGACTTCGTCATACCGTAGCATCAGCTATTAAGACCCAACCCTTCCTCTCCCCTCTTCCCCACAAAATACCATTCTGTTAAGCATAAACTCAGAGCTTCACCACATGTACATCTCGACTTCTCAACCCTCCTACTAGGAATATTCAGCATCTCGCCCCTGATCTTGCTCCCGCGTCTCCTTTTTCTTAATACTAGCAGCATGCTCATCCCAAAGCATCCTCAGCTCCCGCTTCTCGGCCACCAACCTCCTGTGCTCGCGCTCCAACGACTCAATGTACAGCCGCGCGCGGTCGAGCACCTCAGCCTTGCTCATCCTGCGTTCCCCCCGCTCCAAATCAGCAGTGACAGCAGCCGCCGCCATACTCACGCCATCCACCAGCGGTCCCCCCGAATGTGGCGAACCATTCTCCTTCGCAGCCGCGCTCGTACGGCTAGCTGTTGATACCGTACTGCTACTCCTAGCCTTCTGAGGGAGGACGCCAGTGCCTGTGCCGGCGCTCATGGTCGTGGGCAGCGTGTCCAGGAGCTGCTCGTACTGCCGGTTGAGCCGGTGGCGGTACTGCTGCTCGACGATGCTGTGGCGCTTGCGCGCGCGGCACTGGGAGCTGGGCGAGGCCTGGCCGTGAGGAGTGCCGGCGGTGTCCTCGTGGGCTCGGGGGCAGGGCCGGCTCTTCTGTGCTGCTTTGGTGCTCCCAGAGTCGCGGGACCGTCTCTTTCTCGCCTTGACTCTGCTGATATCGGGGCCGCGAGCTCCGCCGTCGCTCAGCCCACTTGAGTCTCCGTCGTAGTGGTCCATAGTGCTGGGTCGGTTGCGCCGGCTTGACCTCTGCGATAAGGGCGATGTTGCGTGGTTAGGCTAAGATATGGGATGTGAGCGGCGATGTCGAGCTCCGGCTAGAAACTGGTGAGTTACTGGGAGGGCTTTGCCCTCAGGGGTCACCACCCCAACTGATCCCGCTTCAACAGGCGCAGTGTCAGGAGACAGTGCTGTGCTCTTAATTGCACCGCTGTCCAAGATGGTAGGGTTAGATGGGTTAAACCGAGAGTGGGAGTGGCACGAACGAGAATGTTCCCAAGAAAATATCATAATTAGGGTGGGTAAGCCCTGAAATCAGGTCAGCTGAGCATCTCGACCCAGAGAACGAACTGTAAATGATATGGAGGCCACAAATCCAGACCCATCCTTCTGATTCGACGGATCAGCGGCCGATCAGGCCACACCGACATAGTCGGCTATGCAGAGACCCGCTTCTGGGGTTCCTTTGTCATCATCGTCACACACTGGTATGAGGGACAGCATGGTGGAATATTCGATCTCGGACGGGGTTTGGGCTTAAGTTCTGTTTGGTAAGGGTTATCGACTTGTTTGGAATCCTCTTAGGCGCCTAGAAATACCGATGCGAGACGTAATTACCTAGGGCACTTGTCTTACGAAAGACGATTACATTCTGCCAGACCGTTCGTACGGTACGGATATGATGAGACCATTTCGCTCACATGGGTTCGGCTCGACTTACGATTAGCAGGCTTGGAGTTCGAGATCATGCAGGAGTGGGTGACCGGATGGTAGTTTGGCATGGCTGTGATCAGTCACTGGCCCGGGACAGCTTTTAGTCCGGAGGCCTGCAAGGTTTTTGCAGCCGTTGGTGATGTATATTGCTCCTATCTCATGTGGTTGCGTATTTTTCATCCGCTAGATGGGATGTCGTCCATCGGCTGATTTTGTGCCCTGATCACGCCACCACACCCAGCACCTAGGTCAGTTTTCGATCAGAGGCACCGAGAGAAGCCAGATCATGGTTGACTTTGTCAGTTTTGAATTGAGAGCAAGACATTCTATGACGTGTTGAAACCGAGGATCGCCATGAGTAAGTGTTTTGCAGCCTCAAGGGTAGCCAAGCTCTCGAGCGGAGTGTGACGTTATCTAATTAGGGGCTAGAAGAGCAATGCCCAGCCTACATCGGAGCCACTTTTTCAACCCTGCCTTGTCCAATCTACAGCCAACCACGTGTCTGGATTATGCTATAGACACCAACCAACTTGGACGTGTCTTACGGTAATTAGTCTTTTGCCCCAGTGAACGTCCCAGGTCCATTGAAACAACGGATGGCCACAATTACTACATCTTCCAACGTGCTAGGACATGTTTTCTTAACTCATGCTAGTCGAATTTTCAGAAACCCATCCCGTAAAGGCCACTAGCCTTCAGCTGGTCCCGGACCTACTTAACCCTGGCCCGAATACTCCGCAGCGCAGTAATAATTACGGCGTTTGGATCCACATCCTCCCCTGCAGAGCGATACAACCTTTGTTGCTTGCGATTAGATAGGACACAGTTGGATATTGTTGGCGTTAGACGGTCCAGTCCATCTCTTTCGAGAGCACATTCATAACTAAGGACTTTCTACATCACAACTTGCAGTTCTCTTCTCAGCACCCAACTTTAAGCAGTGGACCATGTATCTGCACTTGGCCAACGGCGTACAGCCCCGAGGCCCTTCGAAATCCATGGATTTCAGTATTTACCATAGCGCGATTATTCACTTATATCTCCTGAAGAG
The DNA here is from genome assembly GCA_022530565.1 of Madurella mycetomatis. Lineage (NCBI taxonomy): Eukaryota > Fungi > Ascomycota > Sordariomycetes > Sordariales > Madurella > Madurella mycetomatis. The sequence goes on along the minus strand of JAJTVB010000003.1, from coordinate 2,107,462 downwards.
CCTGCTTCGTTGACTGCTAAGTATTTACAAACTCATTACGCCGATTAAGTGCTCAAACAATCACTGAACTCCTTGAATCATAAGATCCACAATGGTAATCCGATAAACCAACCTGTCATATCTCAAATCAAATCCCAGCTTGTTGAACAAGGGAACCGCCCCTTTTCCCCAACCTAACCTTTTCCCGCCTAGCCGCATGAACCGCAACATCAAAACACGCTCTACTCCGTTGTCGCCAGAAAGGAGGAAGATGGGGAAAAAAAAAAAAAAAAAGAGTCACGAATAAAACCCTAGCCTTTCCGCAAACTCAGGTAAAGCCAAAGTACTTGGGCGGCCGAGAAATATTCCCTAGTCTCGCACTGCACAGCCTTGCGTCTGCGACTAACCTACCTACCCTTGATTAGCCTACCCCCTCCTGCCACCATTGCCACCGCCGCCGCCACCTGCGCTGCCGCCGACGACGACCTTCCCTCTGGCGCCCGTCATAGCGGTCAAGGCCTCCACGTTCCTCAGCAGCTCCCGCCGCTCCCGCCGGAGCTTGTCGCGCTCCATCTCGAGGGTCCGGATCTGCCGCGTGGCCAGGTCGAGCACCTCGGCCTTGCTCAGCCGCTTCTCCTCGCCAGCGGCGCCGCCGGCCGCTGACGCGCTGATGCTCATGTGCCGCGCGTCGTACCCCCCGCTCCCCGCTGCCCGGCACTGGTCCACCGGTAGCACCGCCAGCAGCCGCTCGAATTGTGCGTTGAGCCGGTTGCGGTACTGCTTCTCGACCAGGTTGTGGTTGCGCCGCGCCCGGCGCTCCTCGGGCGTTAAGTCGTCGTCGTCGTCTTCGGGCGCCGCCCCCGTCGCCTGTTGTGTTCCTGATGCGGATCCAGCTGCCGCTCCTTCTTGGTTCGCGTCTGGGAGGGAATGCGGTTTGCGTGGGCGGCGGCAGGCGGTGCGGAGTTGGAGGGGGTGTTTTCGTGGGGGCTTGCTGCTGCTGCTGCTGTTGCTGCTGTTGTTGTTAAGATGATAGTGGTGGTGGTGGCTGTTGGTCTTGCTCGATTTGCCTGGCTTGCTGTTCGAGATCCGTGCCGTCTTGAGCGGGGATGGGGATCGGGCTGATTCGACTGATTCTGCCCCGCCGGACCAGGTCCGTTCCATGTCCGTGCCCAGGGCTGAGTCAAAGTCCGAAGACATGGGGAATTGTTGGCTGCTCAGCGAACTGGCAGCGTCCGGGTCACCACTGATGGGCGAGAAGATGTCGTGCTCGCCGACATCAGAGTCGGTTTCCGCTGCCCAGGGGTCTTGGGAGATGTGAGGGTTTGCCGGGTCATAGCCCATGTTCGTGAGCGGGACGCCCGAGACACCTCCTAGCCTCTGCCAATTCGCGAAGTCGGTTCCTGAATAAAGAAAAGTCGAGGTGCCGGGCGGAGAGAAATAGCCGTATGCAGAGTCGTTGACATAGGACGAAGTCGGATAGGACGAGTCCGGTTGACCCCAGGGGACACCATCTATGGTCATGTTGGATTGGTCGTAATACTCCGGGGCGGATGATCCCGGTGACAATGCGATCTGAAAAAAGAGAGAATCAGCATCGCTGAATCTGATAGGATGAGAGAAAGGTTGGATGTGCCAGGAGGTTGCCAGGACGCGGTGTGATTGGTACATGATATGCGCAACCCAATGCTCTGGGACCTGAAGGAGCGGGGCAAAGAATTTCCGCCCTTGAAAGAGCTTGTTGTTCACTGTGCAGATGCTCCAAGTTGGGTGATGTATTTGCTAGCCTTACGACGGCGGGAAAACACGCCACATCCCACCCTCCTATACCATGTTGAACCAACCGTCGAATAGAGAAACGACAAAGGCTAATTCGTGATTGTGAGGTCATCGCTTACCTTGTTAGCATCTGAATCCCCGCCGCCATTGAATTGGGCTGTTGGTTCCATGGTTGTTTGCAGAAGAAACCCTACTCTTGACGGGAACACCCATGTGACAGGCTTTCAGATGTCGCTGCTGCCGGCGTCCGAGACGGTTTGCTTGTAGCAGTCGGCTGGCGACAGGACGGCGACAGGATCACTTGGCGATGCCAGGGCGAGAAGCAGGTGAGCCAAGAGCGTTAAACAAGGAGGAGCAGATATCCAAACACTCCCTGGCTCTTATATGTACCTACGAGCCCGCGTAGCAGCGGGACCGACGGCAGTTGGCAGCGGTCGAAGTAACCGCCGCCAGTGCCCACTGCCGTCCCGGGGTATTGGCATCCCAAGCATCGCCAGGGCAATGAAGGCATCCCAAGGGGGAATGGAAGATAATTGATCGGGCCGCCCGCATGGGCTAGCATGCCGGGCGGGCCTCATGATGCGCAATGCACGAATAGCGACCATCAAAGTTAGGTCATGTCATGCTTGTCGAGGTCTTGGACTCGCATCCCCCCGTAATGCGGTCCAGACCACCTCGGAGGAGACTCGGTCGGGGCTCGGCGCCAAGTGAAGAGCCAAGATGGGGGTATTTGATGGGGATGGCGGGACATTTTGTTTCTGTTGACCCCTTTCTTCCGCAGCTGCCAGCAAATGCCTCGTCGTTGCCCTGCTTTGACCCTATGGAGAACTTGGACGGCCGGTTGCACGGCCCAACCACGAAGCGTAGCAAGATGCCGTCGTTTCACCGAGACATGACCGACCTTTGGCCAGGTGAGTTTTCAGTATGTAAGGTCCCAAAGACAATTAATCTGGGATGTGTCATGCCAAGAGAGGGGCTGGTAAAGGGGACATTCAAGCCTTCCGTCGGATCGATCCGCCTCTTGGATGCGACGCCAAGTTGGACGGCGACTGTGGTATTATGCACGCGTCTACTGGGCGGCTTTTCCTCCGAGTAGCCCCCGCCGCTGCAGCAGAGCTGTCCCCAGCCCCCAACGGGAATTGCCGGCTTCATCAGGCCATGGCCCTGCCAGCCATGGCGTTGGCCACCCACCAGTGAACAAACAGCCGCCGGACCTCTTCCAAAGTTCCCAAAAAGCCTCTCGGGGCTCTACACCGCCAATGTTGGCCCTCCTCCTTTCTCATGCCTCACTCGCGCGTCCTAGTTTGGGACCGGGTGGTCAAGGCACCCAAGTATCGCTCATAGTAGATATCTTCTGCTCGTGACAAAAGACGTTGGACGTCACTACTAGTTCTTGGCCAGAACAGCACCAGCCGTATGGGGAACCGAGCTAATTTTGGGACAAGAGTGGGTAGAGTACCACCCCTCGTAGACGTCTGTCTGGTCGTGTGCCTACCTCTGCCGTTTCCCTCGATCCCCACAGTGCAAGCATCTGCATCTAATTTCACGACCCGCATCTTGCATCGTGCATCGTGCCTCTGGCTTCCCCACGTCACCTGGCAAACGAGCCGGGGTGGTGGGAGATCCCCTGGGATTCGAGGTCTCTTCGACACGGTGGAGTTCGGCTAGCTCCTGCGTCGCCCATTCCCCATGTCACAAGGTCTCGAGGCCTAGAGCATCTCCTCGGGGGCCGGATCCGACGGCACCCCCTCCACCGAACGACCGGGTCGGCAGCGTTACCGATGGAGAGTCTAATGCGGACGACACCCGATTCTGCCCGGGGGCCCCTGGCCGTCGGTCGAAACCCGGGATCCTCGGGTCGCCCTTCCCACGGCGGACTAGTAAACCAAACAGGCAAAAACCGTGCAGGCGCAAGCAAGGCGGCAGCGCTCACCGCAATCCCAGCCATGCCCTCACGGAGGGTGGCGACGGCTTGTACCCGGGCAACCCTTGTTCGGGTTCGCGAGGGGAATACCGCCCCCGATCGGTCGAGATGAGGCGTACCGAGGAGCACCTCCATGCCAAACAGTCATGCCAGGGGCCGCGGTACCCAGTAACGAGGAGCCAGTAGCTCGCAGCCAGCTGTTACTAGCGACGGACGGACTCTCTTGTTTTGGTTGAGAGGTCCAGAAATTCGCTCACACGCCCTCGGCAGAGATCAGCCCAACACCGGTGACCTTGAACCATGTGCGTTCTGCTCAGAGGCGGGAATGTAAATATTGACGATACAAGTATCCATTCATTCCCTCATTTGTGTGGCGGCCGCCTTGTTGGTGGTACTGTACATTGCGTGGTGCTGTGTGAGAAGCCCGACCTGGCTGTTCGTCGCAGTGTAAGTGAAGGAAGTATCGTGTAATTGAAATATAAACCAACCAACGACTTGCCCGCAACCAGAGGATGCCTGCCAAGCCGCCTTCAGCGCGCCCAACCAGCAAACTCGGGAATGCCCGAGCGAGTACGCCTAGGGCACAAAGTGTGTGCTGGGGGTGAGGGTAGGGAAACGGAGAATACTAAAGAAGAGGAGGGAAAAAAAGAGCGAATAGCCGGCCCAAGACGGATAACCCCAAACCTGGGGTAGCAAAACAAGGCAAGCATACACTCGATACGTGGGCACTCAGGCGCCACAACATTCCACCAGCGTGGGGAAAGCTGGAGGATTTTGTTTTAGTCGAGAGGCTAGCAAAGCATCCCTTCTCTCTCTTTTTTTTTTTTTTTTTTTTTTTTTTTTTTCAAACCTCGGCCGCAAAATCCAGAATATTTTCTTCTGCCTCCATCGAGGATGCACTTCGTCTCCAGGCATGCATGTGACTGGGAATCATCCGGGAACGGCAATACAAATGGCCGATCGCTCAAGCGGGAAACACCAAGGCCAAGGCCGCCATCGAACATCAAGAAAGAATCCAACTGTCTTCCACCTCGAGAAAGCTCATCTTGCAGGTTTCTGACTCAGTTTATCGGTAAAACATTCGCACACAAGCATGCCTGGAGCATGATTGAACAAGCAGACGAAGAGCAACGATTATATGTTGAAGTGGTGGAACAGAAATGATGTCCCGGACATCTTCAAACAGCGAGGATGTAGCGGGTTAGAAGAGGACGGTATCCGACGAAAAGAGAACGGTGACGCGCATCAGGCCTCTTCATCGTCACCGCCGCCGGTAGCAATGGCGTTGGCGCTGTCCTTGCCGGCGACGGGCGCTGAGGCGACCTTGTTGACCCCTTTCGCGGGGACCTCGTCGCCGGCCTCATCCTCTTCTTCACCGGCCTCATCCTCTTGGTCTACATCTTCCTCTTCTTCCTCGTCAAACTCCTCATCCTCCTCACCCTCAGCTTCTTCTTCCTCCTCTTCTTCTTCTCCTGCTTCATTGCCGTTGGCCGTGGCGGTGCCGTTCTTTTGGGGCACTTCCTTGTCTGGGGCGGGAGCCGTCTTTAGCTTCTTCTTGGGAGGAGCTTCTGCAGACAAGTGTCAGTTAAGCTGTACTGGGGCGGGGAAACTACCATGCCCGTGGACCGCATCGATGGCCCTATGTGCAGAGAGTATGCTTACCTGTGACACCGTTCTCCTCTTCACCCTCACCACCCTCTTCGCCTTCAGCTTCATCATCGAAATCCTCATCCTCCTCATCGTCTACTTCTTCCTCATCTTCATCCGATACATACCTAAAGACGCCTAGTCAGCGATGTTCTCGGTTCGAGAACGCAAAACAAGTATCTATCTGAAGCGTGCGCCGCGCGACACTTGCCGACAACGATGTGCGCGGGAGGAAGGGTCCTGAGGGCTAACGACGGCGACCCGTGCGCCGTTGTGCGCCGTGATGCGCCAGTGACGTGGCTCACACGCGTATATCCGGCTGTTGTCGCATCATCTAGCCGACCGGGGCCAGGGCACCGAACGGGGTTTGCGACAGCCGGGGGAGTCACTTACTCCTCCTCCTCTTCTTCATCGCTGGGAAGGGAGACGAGCTCCTCCTCCTCTTCCTGCTTTCTCTTGCGGCCGGACATTGTGGAATGCGGGTTGAGGCGGTATCAATTGGCAATATTATGCCTGTTGGACGGTGTAATAGAGCGTTTTTTTGATGGCAGATGGATGGGGAGCGGCTGGGTAGTGAAGAGAGGAAAGGAGAGGAAGGCTGAGAGGGAGGGGGGTTTCGGGGGTGTTGGACGGGCAAAGGCTGGGAGCTCGAGCAAAGGGGTACGTACCTCTCTAGGCGCAGGTGGGAAACAGTGAGAGCGAAAGGGGTGGAAGGTGTCTGGCGCACGGCAGAGTCGCTGAGGAGAAGCGGGGGAGCTCCAACAGCTCCCTAGGGCGGCGGGCTGTTTGCACGCAACATCCGGGGGCAGCTGGCAGCAGTTTGCCAGAGCGAGCGCGTGCAGGAGGCCATGGTTGTGATGGGCCGGGTCAGTCCCTCAGCGAAGAAGGGTGGAACTCGAGCCGCATACTGGCCCTTGCAGCGGCCCGGCTATAATTTGCGCCCCTCTCAGTGGCCGGCTGCCGAGAGAGCTTGGACCCCTTGGCGACACAGATCCTGCTGCGGCACAGCCTTCTGGGCGCGCAGAAAGCCGGAGCAACAGGAGCTTGCAAGTTCCGTCGTAACCATCTCGCGCAACCGTGGGGCTTCAGGTTTGGGGTATGGCGCTAGGACGGCTGATCCGGAAAAAGAACGTCATTGATCTCTGGCGCATCACGTGCAGCCTGGACGCGGCTTCGGTTTAACTTGGTGCCGTAGAAGACAGCACGAGGGATGCACTGCTCCCGTCCTCGTCCGTTCCCCGGGCTATCGTTCGCATGGCTGTGCGTGATGCAACGCAGCGGTAGCCTGTAGGTGGACCCGGTCGAGGTTCACTTGGTCTTTGATGTTCATGAGCAGTGCTTTGGATTTCGCCCACCAACGGGCTATCGCGACATTGCAGGCGCAACACGTTGGCGTGACTGACGGGAGGTCTTGTGCGCATGAACCCGAGGTAACCGAGGTTGCGGTTGCACGTCGATCTAGATACTTAGGTTATCTGCCTGGTTTTGAAAATATGGGGATTGATCCGGCGGAGTGAAGGGCTTGTGTTGATTGCCTGCATTCATTCGGCTGTGACTCGTCAACCGTAGACTATTCTGGATTGATGTTGTTACTGGCCCTCGCGTGATGAACGGTCGTAAATTGCAATGTCGGCAAACCTGGGTTGGGAATCTGAAGCCAAGAAGTTTTGGAAATTTCGAAGCTTCCACGCGAGCAACGGGGTCGTTACCCAATGTAGCCTAATGCCGAGGCGCTAAGCGGGCCAGAAGCTTCGCCCAAAGGCCCAGTGCAAATCGCTTTCCGGAGCTGCGGGCTGGCCGGTGGAAAGCACAAAGACGGTTTTTGCGGGCCCTTTTCTATGTTATCTCGACGGCTCGTTCTCAAACGGACGTTCGTGTTGATCGCCTCGCCGCATGTTTGTTATTAGGTGTTGCAATGCCCGAGGGGTTACAGCAGGCCTGCCAATAATGCTCATTGCTCTTTTTCTGCCCCTGACAGTGGCAGGTTCCCTCGCCAATCTAGTGTCTGAATGGCCGACCCAAGAGTCTGACCGTTAGGGGCTCTTGCTTTTCCTCTGCATGCTGCGCTGTTCCGAGCCAATGGTGAAGCCTGCCATTTTCAGCTCTCGTCTCGCACAACGAAGCGGGTTCCCAGTGGCCAGACAGGTCACCCACATTGAATCCCACCATTCGCCCTTGGTGAAGCCGCTGTTGGTATTGGTATTGGAGTTGGGATATCGCACCGATCCACCACCTTTCTCCACCCGGCAGATGGTCACGGTCTTCTCCTGAAGCCTACCTTTTGGGGACGGCCCGAGCGAGTGCGTCGACGGTGGCCAGTTACGCGGCAGCGTGCCCAGCACTACCGACCTGCACAACCACATCGGACATGCGCGGTACTTCGCATGCCGTGCGATTAACCGGTGGCCTGTCAGATCAATAATTTTATCTCGTTGGACGACCTACAAGGGCGCGCACGATCGCACCCGAGCCTGAGTGCACCGTTGAGCGGATGAAGACGATGACTGACTTGGACACTCGGTACATCGCCATTTAATACAAGTGAGCACGGGTTGGCTTTTCTGGCTCTCTGGAGGTATGCACCCAAGTTTCTGATGCTGTTTTGGCCCTGGAACTTGGGTTCCTCTCTGGTATGCAGCGACCCAGAATCAAGCACTTGAGCGTGGTGCGACCGGGATCCTAGGCCGCCCACCCTGGCACGTTATCCCAACGCCGGGCAGGGCGGCTCCATCGCTGTACTAGCGCCTGCATACTCGCCTGGGCCTTTCTCATTTGGGTGCTGATCGCGGCGTGCCGGGGAAAATAACAGTAAAATTAGGCAGTGCCCCATGATATTTTTCACCCGATCTCCGCCTCTAGCTGTTCCGTCGGTCGGCCCTCTCCCGCAACGGCCGCAGCAAAGATGGACAGCAACCCGACAGAAGATGTTGCGGGAGGCGGCGGCTGCGGCGGCGGCGACGGTGATAGTAGTGCGGGCTACTACCCTGGGCAGCCCCAGTACCAGCAGCCCGGCATGGTGAAGCACCGCGGACCGGTCCCGTATGCGTCCCGACTGCAGACGAGACAACAATGGCCAAACGCCGGACCCTGGCCGAAACACGGCGACGCTGATGCCGCTGATGCCACTGATGCCTTTGATAACGACCGGCCTCATGGCCGTCTCTTTCGCCTGCAAAATCTCCCGCTGATGCGTCCAAGGCGTCCTTCGAGTTCACCTCGACCCGTTCTCGAATTAAAACCCGACTACCACGTGCCCCCCGATCTCCTCTCGGCCCGCAGCGATTCTTTCTTTCACGACTCACCAGCTGCCAGAACCATCCCGAGTCCGAGTCCGACCGCCTTGTACTTCCAGTCGCAGCATAGAACGAGGGCCGAGTCGACGCCGACCCCACGACCGCCGCGATCCGCGTTTCCTGGTCTCTCCTCCAATCCCTTCATCCCTGAGGCCCCCGAACCCGAAACCTCACATTCCGAGACTCGTAAATTCCCGCTTCTCAGCCGCCAACATGAGCAATTAACTCCCTTATCCTCGGTCCCGAATCCTGAGTCGCCCGTGCAAAGCCGGCAGCCAATGCCAACAGAGGGCAACATGATCGAGAACTTCTCGCGTCCGCGAAAGCACAGCATCAGGTCGCAGCCGTCAGACGGTGCCTTGTCGCGACGTCTGGCAGCAGCCCGCCCGCACGCTGAGACGCCCGTCGACCAACAAACAAGCAGTCCTCAATGGCAAACTAATTTTAATACTTTTAACCCGTCCCAAGCACCGAATCCCTGGCATAGAAATCGGCGCTTCTCCGGTTCCTCGTCGCACTCGTCGAGCACCTTTTCCTCAATTCCCCCTCGCCCGTCCAACGACCATCTCAATGCGGCTCCTACGGCCAGTTCGCTAAGGCACGGAAACCTACCAGCCACCAGCACCCCGGGCCCTCAACCGAGGCCACCGATAGTTCCCAACAACTACAATCACAACTACAATCACAACTACAATCACAACTACAGCCACAACTACAGCGCCCCTCAACCCTTGCCTCGGGAAGTCCTGCCCCCATGGCTGACTAGCGGCGACGAGGTTCGATCGAGTTTCCGGCCCCAGCTAACGGCGTCGACCACTCAGGGGCCTTTTTTTACGGCGGCTGGAACGGAGAGGAACAGCATCCTTACCAAGGCTAGTAGCGTCACGGAGCAATCCATCATCAATGGTTATGCGAGGAGGAGTTGGCGAGCGAATTCAGTCGACGACGGCCCGAGCTTGGAGGACGTGATGGGAATGTACGAGAGAGGTTTCAACGACTCGGACATTGAGAGCATCCGTCGTAGCATGAGATTTGCCGCGGACGACGATATCCCCGACATCGGCGTGGATGATGGAGAGCCCGACATGGAAGGTTCACGACCGCAGAGCAGCCACTCCGAGGCGAGCGGATTAAGGGCGAAGATGCTAGAGGCCATGAACGACAGCCTGCCGATCCCCGGAGCTGTACCAATCCCTGGGTCCAACCGCTCAAGTGTAAGGCAGTCAGTCAGACGCTCGCTGTTGCCCAACTCGTTGCCCAAAGATATCGGCTTCAGGCTCGCGACGGAGCATATGGCGAAGAGAGACAGCGTCCAAACCGACGGCACGGGGAAACACGATTCAGCAAAGTTGCTGGACGGTGATGACGGCTTGGACCTGCCACGAGACGAAAGTATCGAGTCACCTTCGCCCACCTCCACCTTGCCAGCGCCGTCCGCAACGACAGAGATGCCGCCGTCCCGCTCCGTTACGCCGGGTCTTGCTCCTCGTCCCCCACAAGAGCCTCCCGAAGATCCGGGCAGCCGTGACCGGTACGGTTTCAGGAAGGCAAACGCTTATATCACTCGTCAACAGTACGATGCCTGGGAAGGCCCCTATAGCGAGTATTTGGCTCGGAGGCGTAAGAAGTGGATTGCATTCCTCAAGGATAATTCTCTCATGACGGACCGGCCTAACCGGTTCCCTCCGCGTAGTACAAAGACGAAGAGGTTCATCCGGAAAGGAATTCCGCCGGATTGGAGGGGCGCCGCGTGGTTTTATTACGCCGGCGGCCCGGCCGTCCTCAGCAAGCACCGCGGGGTTTACGAGCATCTGGTGCGGCGGGCAGGTCTACATTCGGACGGCCCGCCCAGGCCTCCAGGAGAGACAGGCGAGGTAAAACCTCTGATCGTGGAGGACATTGAGAAGGACCTCTACCGTACCTTTCCCGATAATATCCGGTTTAAACCGCCCCCACGGCCACCCGCAGAAGACCCTACCGAGGACGCCGGGCCAGCAGAGGCGGCCCCGTCAGAGCCGCCACCCGAACCCGAAATCATCACTTCCCTTCGGCGTGTGTTGCACGCCTTTGCGCTCTATAACCCGCGTATCGGCTATTGCCAGTCACTTAATTTCCTCGCCGGCCTGCTCCTCCTCTTTGTCGAGACCGAGGAACAGGCGTTCTGGCTGCTGAATATCATTACTAGGGTCTACCTCCCGGGGACCCACGAGATGAGCTTGGAAGGGTCCAAGGTCGACCTTGGCGTGCTCATGGTTGCACTGAAGGACTCGATGCCCGCGGTATGGAAGCAGATTGGCGGCGACGAGCTCGAGGCGGGATCCAGTAAGAAGGGCAAAGGGCGAAGGGGCAGAGATCACAAGCGCAACCTCAACAGCATCAACGACCCCAACCGGCTCCCAGCCATCACGCTCTGCATGACGGCCTGGTTCATGTCATGCTTCATCGGCACCTTGCCGATCGAGACGGTGCTGCGCGTCTGGGACGTCTTCTTCTACGAGGGTTCCCGCACCCTCTTCCGCGTCGCCCTCACCCTCTTCAAGCTAGGCGAGGCCGAGATCAAAGCGGTGCAGGACCCGATGGAGATGTTTGGCGTCGTGCAGTCGTTTCCCCGGCGCATGCTCGACTGCAACACGCTCATGGAGACGTGCTATAAGCGGCGCAACGGCATCGGCCACCTCAGCCAGGAGTCGGTCGAGGAGAAACGCCACGAGCGGCGCGAGGGAATCCGCAGATGGAAGGCCGAACAGGAGGCGGCGGCCAGCGAGACGAGCAGCCCGCGGCCGGGCACCAGACACCGGCTCGGCTTGGACTTGGCGGCGGACCTGGACGATGTGCGCCGCAAGGGAAACCTGTTTGGTTGGCGCAAGGACCGCGAGCAGACACGGGCGGCTGAGGTGATGTAGTGCGCGCCAAGGCCCCTCTCAGTGCTTCCTCTTTGGGGGTCCGCGGTGGCCCCCGATGGTCCATAACAGTCACTCGTTTCTTTGACTGATTTTTTTCCTTTGTGTTACAATTTTTGCGTCTGGCACGCTTCTGTCCACCGCCGACACTGGGTCTTGAAGAGCAAGGGATTCGTTCTCGGATCGACGCGGACCACACCCGCTAGACGCGGTTTCGTGTAATTCTAATCTACCCCATTTCTTTTGCTTTACTTCACCCTCTCCCTTTCTTTTCTTTTTCTTTTCTTTTCTTTCCTTTTTCTTTCCTTCCCCTTTTCTTTTCTCCTTTTCTTTGCTTTTTCCTTTTTTCTTTTTTTTTTTTTCCCTCCTTGGCGGGATCTTTCTATCTAGCAAACAAACACAGCATTATGTGGTGGCGGCTTATATGGGCATGGTATAGCATGGCATTGCAGGCGTAGCAACCGGGCACGGGTGTTTGTTGAGAAGGAGACAAAAAAATGAATCACAACCAACTCTGGGTCACGGTGGGCTGCTATTATATCAGGATAGATGGAGACGAAAACGGGGTTAGGCATCAATTACTAGCTAGATGGATTGCTTTCGGCGAATGCTAGTTGAGCAATCACACAAGATATTCGCGCTTCGGCATGAGAGCGTCTTCCCAGGCTGTAAGAAATGTGATACCGTACAGTCCTAGCCCATAGGACACAATCCCCTGTATTACCTATTTCGATTTCTCTCTTTCGACCCCATCCCGAGTTGAAGATTTAGGTTATGTACCTAGTAAAGTAAATGCAGATGCAGCGTGCTGAGACGCTTCCCATGGTAAGAAAAGGTGGTCTTTAGCATTCAGGTCTGGGGTGATGCAAATATGGTGCAAGTGCCCTGTTCTCACTGTTTCGGTGAGGTGAGGCGATGGCCGCGAAGCGTAGGGTATCTATCGCTAGCGAGGATTGTCAAGTCCCAGGGTGCTCGTTGTCGGGGCATATTCCCCATTTCCCCAACTCTCTTGAAGATCAAGCACTGTCTGCTCCAGTCCCAACCCCCTTCGCTACCACCCACTAAATTCCCTCGGGCCACCCGTCTCCTCCGGAGAACACCCACCGGAAAGAGGAAGCTGCTGACCGGGCAATGTGTCTATCCCATTCCTCCTTTATGACGCGTCACCGCCGCTCCCTCCCCCACCGTTACTAGCAGTATTCTCGGTGGGGCTCTCAAACTTGACCGGCCCTTTGGCGTACCGCTGTACGTAGGTCCGCGCGTTCTTGTCGAACTCCTTCCGGTCGTTCCGGTACTCCTCGGCGATGCGCACCTCGAGCGGGTCGTCGGGCTGGGGCTCGGCCAGCAGGGAACGCACAGCCTCGAGCACGCTCGCGAGCTTGGACGACGGCTTCCAGTTCTCGGGCTTGAGCAGGCCCAGGCAGATGTTGCCCAGGCTGTCGTTGGTGATGTTGGGGTGGTAGATGCGCGTCGAGAAGGTGATGTGCGGCGCCTTGAACGGGTACTCGGCGGGCAGCGCCACCACCACGCCGAACCTGCCCCCCGCGTAGACAGTCCCCTCGGGCCCGTCGAGCGTCACGTGCCACCTGTGGATGTTGGCCTCATCCGGGACAGTAACGGTCATGCCGGCTGGTGGAGAGGCCATGCATTCCCCTAGCTCCTGAGGCAAGCTGATATTAGCTTCGTCGTTCTTCCTTTCGGGAGGAGATGGGAGGGGCTGTCGTACCTTGGCGATGCGCTTTTGGGACGCCATCTTGACTTTCCGTCACATCAAATTGTGCGATAGCGGTGAAACCGGTTGAGGCAGCACTCGAGGCGTTGCCTTCGCTCCTCGAATGCGAATGAGACGAGGTGGTGTAGGCACTGAATATGCGTGAGAGCTGGTAGTGGGTATGCGTGCCGCTCTTCTTAAGAAACGGTCGAGAAAGAGTTAGGAGACGGAACAGGCCTTGAGAGCTGCTTAGAGATGGGAGTCATCAGTTGGCTCCCAAGGCTGGCCAAGCAAGGCGAGTGGAAGACGGGTGAAAGGTAACGTGCGGGGCAGAAGCAATGGATAAGCTCTACCCCGCCAAGCTAAAAGAACAGGGGTAGCTCCGTCGGTGTCATTCGGTTATGTACTGTACAGTACCAGAATCCCGGTTTTATACCTCTACCAGGGTCAAAAAACCGGACAGCTTCTGGTGGATTGGCTGCGTGGAGCTGTCCGTTTTTCAACCCTGGCCGAGGTGTAGAGCCATCAGCGCTGTTCTTGGAGCACGGCTAGGCGCTAACAAGCCGACATCACATCATTGTATAGTTGACTGTCTTGCAAACATCCCATGTATAAACACCCAGAAAACTCCTGCTGTGTGCGAACATATACCAAGAAGTGCTTAAACGCCATGTAGCTGCCAATTGCTCGTCGAATTGAGCAGCTCCTGAAGCCTCGTCCTTTCACCAAGCCCAAACCTGCCAAACCCTTAGCTGATATACAAACCAAACGAAACGCTACTTGTCCTCATCCTCCTCCATCGTATCCCCTTCTCCCTCTGCTTCGGGCTGCGGCTGTGACGAGCCCGCCTCGACGCCATCTCCATCGCCCTCCTCCTGCTCCTCCTCAGTGTCGCCTACCTCGTCGTTCTCATGCTCATGTTCATGATGATCCCCGTCGCCCGCACCTTCTTCCCCCCCTTCATCATCCCCTTCACCTTCACCTTCACCTTCACCTTCACCTTCACCTTCATCTTCTTCCTCCTCCTCCTCCCCCTCCTCTTCCGAACTCACCGCACTGGTCTCCCTTCCCGTCCCCCCCGCCGCCGCCACAGCATCTACACTCCGTCTGAGATTGGGAAACAGCAACGAAGGCGGCACATTGTCCTCGTAATCCGCCGGTACATCGCTCAAGTCGCTCTCATCGTCCGCAGAGTCGTGGACGCTACCCGGCGGACTCGATATCTCGCTCCCATCATCGTCATGATTCTCCGCTCCATTCCCCGTAGTCCTCTCACCCGCACCGCCCTCGTCATCCGCATCCTTCATGTCCACATCCTCATCACTCGCATCCTCGCTGTGCCCACGCGACATCGTCCGCCCATGTCCATTCTTGGCGCTTGACATCGACCCCATCCTCGTCCGGGCGCTACCACTGGTACTCGCTCCATTGGTGCCGCCGCCGCCGCCGTTGGCGGTGGCCGATTTCGGTGGCGCCTCGGCCGCGCGCAGGACGGCTTGCACGGCCTGCTCGGCTTTGCGGAGGATATTGGGGCGCCGTATCCCCCCACTGCGGGTATTCCGCGGAGCGGCCTCACCGGCGACGGAGTGGCGCTCCGACTTGTCCTTGTCCGGTTGTTCTGAGCCGGCGCGGAGGGAGCTAAGGACGGTGGGCTCTCGGTCACGGGACAACAGGCCCACAAGGAGCTTGCTCTTGAGTTCGGTCGCGTGCGCATCCGCGTCGTCCTCCCTGTCTTTGGGCTGGCTCGAGTCGATATCCATGCTCGGCGTAGGGACCCCGGGTCCGGGTAGGTCCGGCTTGACGTTCAGGTAGATAGCCGAGTAGCAGTCTGTGATGAGGTCGTCGATGGGACCGGCCCTCATAAGGTTAGCATTGAGCTTCTTGAGCTCGACGGCCTCTTTCATGGCGCTGAGAGAGGTGTTGTTCTCTGCTTCGGGGGTCGTCGCCCACTCGGTGATCTTCTCGCCTACAACATCAAAGTCTTCTGGGCTGAGGCTCTTGAACGCGTCTTCCTCGGTCAGGGCGACCTTGAATGTCTGCCGGAGTAGCCTCACGTAGGTGACAACGCAAAACTGCCACAGCTCGTTAAAGTGGTAAAAGTCGGCGCCCTTCTTTCGGATCCGGCGAAGGACCGCTTCGAGGTTGGCGCGGTCGTTCATAACCTCCAGCAGCCGGACGACGTAGCGGATGTATCGCTCCGTATAGACGTGGTGGCGCCCGGGCCGTTCGGCGTCGCATTTCCAGACATTCATCACCATCGTCTTGGTGAACATGCTTTCCCGCAGCACAGTAAAGGCCGCCTTGGCAGCGACATAACTTTGGCCATCGCCGTTGTCGGCGTTCTCATCGAACAGGATCCGCGCGTGTCGTATGATGATGCGATGCTGCCAGTTCGACTTGTCCTTGTCTCGCAGGAATTGCAGACACCGAATCACATACGCCTCCCAGTCCTCCGCATTCTCGATTGTGACCTCTTTTCCTCGGTCTGGTGCGTACGGCTGGCGCTGGAGAATGTCTGCGGCTTCTTGGGCCGGGAGGTTGCCTCGTGTGACGAGTTTATACACGACCGATAGGATCTTGTAGTGCGGCTCTAGGATTGGATCCTGGCCATGCCTAGGCTTGGGTAGCGCAGACACAACCTCGACTGTCTTCTCGAGCGCGTCTAGGACCGACCGGACAGTAGGCCGATGCAGCCGATTCTTCTCGTCCAGCTCCTCTTCTGGTTTTTGGTACATCTTCCAGAGGCACTTTGCTACCATGTAAGGGTTCTTCCAGTCCTTCGGCTTGCCGACCATTGCCTTCCGGAAAAGGTGAGCTGCAAACTTCCAGACTTGGTAATCCGACATCTGATTATGCAGGATCTTCTTGTAGGTCCCTGAACCCTCAGCTCCGATAAAGAACCGCTGGTGCTCCGTGTGTTGGAAGGGCTCCATCGCAAAAGGCTCCCGGCTGGACGAGTACATTCGCATCCCGAACTCGTGGTACATGTCGTAGAGCGCTTCCTCGTCGTCCTCCAGCGACGTGAGGGCTGCAGGATCTGATGCCCACGCGTAAGAATGAGAAAGGGCCATGATATAGCTGTGAATGGCATGCCGCTGGAACCGGACCAACTCGGCCCGATCTTTGTTCATCTTGTCGGCGGTCCAAAGGACGGACTCGTCCAGCTCGTAGTCGAAGCACTCGGCCAGGCGAAACCATGCATCCCAGCGGTCGGGTGTGTATTGGAGCTGGAGGCGTAAGTATGTAGCCCCGATCCGCAAGTCGTCGGTGGCGCCTGGCGTCTGCCGCCGGTTGAGGTCCACGCCTTTGAACTTGGTGAGCGCGATCATCCCCAAGAGGAAGAACCAGCCTTGCTTAGCCGGGGCGCTCTCGGGGGTGTTGATGGACACGGCGTCGAGGTCAACGCTCCCGGTAAGCGCCTGATAGAGGTGCAACGGGTGGATCGGTGCCTTGAGATATTCGGAGTAGTTGCGTAGGTTATGAGCCATCTGTGGACTCGACTTGGCTGACCCGATCGCCTGCTGCATCCTCTCGATGGTCGTTTTGAGGTCTGATTTCAGAAGGTCCTTCATCGACATCCTGTTTGCCAGTATCATGATCTTCTCGACTAGCTGCAGCGCCTGGCGCTTCTCCAGGTTCTCGGGCTCGCAGCCATGGTCCTGTACGTCCCAGATTCCTACGCCGAGTTTCAGCCCGTGTAAGTCATACAGCACTTGGCCCAGATAGTCCTCCCAGTTCTCGATATTCTTCTGCTTTAGGAGCTCGACACGCATCATCTTGAGGAAGATCTTATTGGACGACTTGCAGCATCTTCGCAAGCCCAGAACCTGATGCACTGCGGCCAAATAATCGGCGAGATCGTTTTCAGGCCTCGGGAAGATCTTCTTGTGCTGATGGATGCCAACTTTGAGCATGGTGTACTGGAGCGACCACGTCCGCACTTGCATCTCTTGAAGCTTGTTGAGGAAGGCTCTCAAGGTTGAACCGCTTGGCGGAGCGGTGGTCATCCCAATGCGCGTCTCATCCTCATACATGGCTGCGACGTGCAAAAGGCAGCTGACCTTTGCGAGAGCAGACATGCTTGACCTCAAGTGATCCTCGTCGATGATGTCAAAGGCACTGTTGTCGTTCAATGCTAAGTGCAATGACTGTATAATGAGGTCGTCGAGGGCTTTCAGCATGCTCATAAACAGCCCTCTCCTCGATTCGGGGGGCTTGTTGAGATAATCTTCGTGCTCAAAGTCGGCTATAATGATCTCGATACTGCGGAGAAAGCATGAAAACTGCTTCGTGATATATTGGATTTTGCCGTATGCCTCCCCAAGCCTCGACCACAACAGTAGCCGCAACTCTGTGCTACTGGCCCTGAGGAATTTCCACAGGTCCATCAGTTCTTGACTGGCACACTCCGTGATGGGCTGCTTGCGGCATTCAAGCTTAGTGCCGCTACCATCAACTCCGTTAGGTTCGAGAACGACGGGGATGCTGATGTAAACGCCTTCCGGGCTGAGGACGGGCTCCAAGCTCTCAATCACAGCTACCGGGTCGCCGGCATCCTCCTGGAACAGACCCAGAAAGAAGTCCATGGTTGTCAGTTTGGATATCTCACGCTCTGCCGCAGCGGTCGAGATCTCAGACATGACGGTATTGTTGGGTAGGCTTATGTCGGCGCCGGTAGTTCCAAGAAAGTCGCGCAAACTATGCCAGCAGTTCAGAACGTGATCCCGCGGTGCACCCTTGACCAACGCAATCGCGGCGACTGCCGCCCATAAGAGACGATACGGTAGCTCGTCGTCTTGCTCAGGATTCCGAGGTCTGGCTATTGCGATGGCCCAATCCATCCAGCGGTCGAGTCGACACTTCGCCTCCAACGTTGTACTTTGGTCGACAGCGCTGTTCGGGTTGGCAACGCGCTCATAGTTGTCAAGATGAAGCTCAAAGAGCATCTGTGCAAGACTTGCAAGCTCCGTATATGCCTCCCCATTCACATTGTCTTGGCAGATGTTGAGCTCGTGGATCACTCCGTCGCAGATGCTCTCGTCCAGCCGGGTAATGACTTGCATTACTGCGGTTTTCAACGGGTCCGGCCACTTTGACTGGGTGTAGGTTTTTGCCAATGCCTTCACATACTCATACGCAACGTCGTGTATGGTGTTCCACCCTGCGTTCAGCTTCTCCACGAAACTCCTAGCGCCTTGGGTATCATCGAAAGCCGGCACTTCGCGGGGCCGCTGCGAACCCGCTTTGGCATGCTCGAGGAAAGCAGAGAGACTGAGCTGGGGAAGTTCTCTCTTATTCAACAAGACGGTCGCTGTATTCTCGTCGAAATTTGTAATTGCATCCCGCAGGTCTACAGTAGCCGCGTTCTGGATTTTGCCCGCCCGATCATCCGAGGCGCATGAGTCGAGAACTTCGGCGATCCGTTCTAGGGTCACCCTGTCTGTTACCCCCAGATTCTCCAGGAGGTTCTTGGTCGTTTGAAACAGGTTTTGGTCTGCGGCCTGCAAGGGTTGGAGCTGTGTCGCGAGAAATGTGGCAGGATCCATAGCCTCCTCCACAGCGGTGTCTCGGCGTCTTGTCCTCTTGCTTCTCTTGAAATCTGCCATTTCATCTTCTTGCGCGTCAGGGATGCCGGCCGCCGATTGCGACCGCTTCCTGGTCGGCACAGAAGCTCTTCGCTCTTTCGTGGGCTGATCATTGGGTGGAGTCGCTTCAGTCGCCGCCGACTTGGGTTCTTGCACTGCCTCTTCTCCATCTCTAGGCTCTTCTGCCGCTGTCTCTTCTGCTGGCGTCGTCTCGGGAAGATTCTCGGGGGGCGAAGATGATTCCGGCAATTGTAATTGCATGTCGATCTCCATCTGGGCATCGATTTCGCTACTTACATCAGGGAGCAGGAACGAAACGGCCCGTCCTAAACAGCCATTTTCCGTGACAATGCGTATTAAGGTAGAACCCAGCTCCGTCCACGACAGGTCAGAAACCGAGATGGTGAGGCTCTGAGTATCGGTTTCCGCAGTGCGTGGTCTTGAGATGGCTAATGACTTCGTCGGATCTGGGAGGAAGGGCATCGGGTCCAAGAATCGTGTCAGGTATTGCGGCAGGCCTTTTTCCAGGAAAGGTTTCATGATGGGATGACTCAGGGCCATCTCATCGCCCAGAATCTGGAGCTGTTTCTTGAGCTGCTCGCCTGCGAACCCCTCGGCTAGGGACGGCGGCTCAACTTCATCCACGGCTGGATCGTCATCCAGCTCGACGGCAGCTTCTAAACTGTAGCGACTGATCCGAGCGCTCGCGAGGAAGGAAGCAACGCGCGCAGTTTTCCTCCAGAGCTCAGCATCCGATGGATCGCGGTCCAATGCCGTGCTGAAGTCTTGTAGGGCTCTCCGGGCATCGTCCTGCAGCGCTTCGTCTCCCAAGATGGACTCGTTTGTTGCCGAAGCCGTGCGAATCCTGTGCCGGATGCGGTCGACGACAAACTGGCCATGGTTTTTGTATGACAAATAGAGCGCCTGCGGAAGACTGCTCCCAATCCCGTCGACCTCTGCACCGACGACGTCAAGTGCCGGGACGAAAGCCGGCTCAACGGCGAGGGTGCCGTCCTGTCCTCGCTCATTGCGCTCGTATTCGGTCTTGCTCTCGGGGTATTTGAAGATCTCGGAATCGAAGAGCGCATCGTAGGCATCGGAGGCCTGGTCAAAGAATTTGGGGCCTTGGGCGTGGAGCTTGAGGGCTGTCTGGAAGAGCTTCAGGGCGTCATCGACCTAGAGATAGACGAATGAGAAACCGACAGTGCAGGCAAAGCGGAGAGCGACCGCAACACACCTGGAGATCCTTGGTGGTATCGATCTCCTCGTCGATGTTCTCTTCGGGCTCGACGTTGATGGCCGAGAAGGCGGCCTGCAGAGGGACGCAGTTAGTGCGAGTAAAGCTAAAGTTCGATTGTTCAGGGACTCACCATCTTGTCGCCAACGTTAGCGTATCATGTATGGAATTTCTGTTTCCGGCAGACGTTTGGGTAAGTGAGATGTGTAAAAGAGCAAAAGGGGAGGCCGGAAAGGACGTCGCAATTGCTGGTGGCCAAAGTCGCACAGATTCGCGAACGGCGCGATAGACGCGACAGCGGTTTGGCCCCAGGGCAGGCAATTGCTGCAACTGCAGCGTGTTAATGGGACGGTGCGGCCCAAGCTCTCATCCCAGCGGGGATGTGGGCGCCCGGTCCGTGCGCGGCGCAACAAGCTTCGCTGGCACCAGCCTCGTCTGAGCCGTCTCCGGTCGCTGGTCGGATGCAGGAGCAGGCAAACCAAACACGCCCAGGGCATCAAGCCACAGACGAACTAATAGGGGGCAACCACCCACAATTCTTCAACCATTGGGTTGCGGGACCGTACCGGCTACGCCCTGAAGGTTTACTCAATTGCATCAGTTGTCACAGACTGGTGCATCGTCATTAACAACCTTCATATACTTTTCTGATCCTTGTTGATCTTCCCAGGTGCCGGCCCAACCCCGTCCACCACAGGCAGTGGTGCGAAGACCTCCGTCATGGTCGCGCCGGCTGTGCCCGAGTCCGTGCTCCCCGTCTTTCTTCTTCCCCGAGTGTAGCAGAGACTAATGTGCGTGTGCGCAGGTTGACCGAAGAGGTGCTGCACGAGGCAATTGATGCGCGCACCGATTCCCTGATATCGTTACGCGAGCTGGGTCCCCCCGATCTCGTACACCTAGTCAAGCAGCCTCTACGGAACCCCGGGAAGCAAGTGAGTGCCATGCGTACGCTCCCCCTGTTTGCTGAGGTACCGACCCTGACATCCGTAGCTTGGTGTCTACCACCATGTCACCGGCGTGGATGCCTCGTCGTCGGCGAGCCTCGCCGCCTACGTCAATACGCTGGCGTATAAGGAATTCGGCCCGTCGGCGACAACCAAGACCCTCGAGGGCACATACTGGTAACCCCACCTCGCCGCGCCCCTGACTATCCAGCTGTTAAATGACCGCTAGCTGCTACAATGCTTTCTCGCGAGTTGATATGCGCGT
Source organism: Madurella mycetomatis (assembly GCA_022530565.1). Taxonomy (NCBI): domain Eukaryota; kingdom Fungi; phylum Ascomycota; class Sordariomycetes; order Sordariales; genus Madurella; species Madurella mycetomatis. Next base: position 2,086,201 of record JAJTVB010000003.1, on the reverse strand, counting down.
ACACGCGCCTTTCCCGGGATCCGTCGAGAGCTACTGTGTCGACGAGCGCGGCGAAAAGAAGAAGGCGACCGAGGAACTTTGGCTCGAGACGTACCTCTGCAGCGTGCTGCGCGCCTATTCATACGCCGACGACGGCACGGGCGACACCATTCGGAAGATCATCGGTGTCAGGCGGTTCAACCCGGTGACCAACACCGAGACCGAGCACCGGTTTCTCAGCGCAGCGGAACAGCTCTTCTTCAGGGGTAAGGGATTAGAGGACCCAAGGGTACAAGGCCATAAATCAGTTAACAATGCACAGGTTGGCAGCTTGGGTCTGACTCGGTCGTCCAAGTCCCGAATCTCGTCTCGAATCACCTTACCGCCGGCCTGCTGAAATATTTCCACACAACCGGCCGTTATGCCTCCGGCATCAATCTCTTCGAGAAGCTTCGGACACAGAATGTCGAGGTGGCATCCCTCTTGGCGAAAGTCCTGTTCATGGGAAACGAAGAGGTCCAGGGGATACGCGTTCTGCACGAAGCTATGAGGGAGTCGCCAATGGACTACGTCATGCTCGACACTCAGGCAGAATTCCTGCTCAGAAAGGCTCAAACCGCCACGACACCGGAGCAAAAAGAAGAGAGGCTGCGCATGGCCCTCGGCTGCGCGGACCGGAGCACCATCGCAGCACCCAGCGAGTTCGGGACGTGGGCAAGGTTAGCAGAGGTTTACGTGGCTATGGAGGACTGGGAAAACGCCCTCACCACGCTCAATTCATGCCCCATGTTTACATACCAGGACAAAGACACACCCATCATGCCAGAGCCAAGAGACGTCAATCTCCCAACGCTCCCCGAGACGAGACTAGACGAAATCGACAGCGAGCCTGAGACGCGATACTCGGAGCAGGTAGACCAGAGTCTGCTTAATCTCCGTGCAGCCGCCTATCGGGGCACCTTCAAGCAGGCATACAGTATCCTCACAGAAATGACGGCAAAGATTGGGTGGGACCAGCTTCTCAAGATCAGGAGCAACGTTTTCGTCATGGAAGATGAGTACCGTGAGAAGCACGAGTCGGGCCCGCAGAGCTATCCAACAAAGCGCAACGCTAGCACCGATGCTCTCCGTGGAACCCCGGATCCCGCCACCAACGGCGATCCTGAGGGCGCAGATGAGGAAAAGAGAGAGGGGGATGAAGCGGCCGACAAGGAAGCGGAAACGGAGACCGACACAGACTCGGCTGCGCATACGCTTGCCCCTAACGGCAGAGCCGAGGACATTGAGAGGCCCTCCAGCGCAGTGGACCCAGAGCTAGCCAAGAAGGGGGATGACAGCGTAAGCCGGTTTTCCGCCCTTCGCCCCTTGGACGGGGTAGCTGACCTTTGTAGCAGACCTCCAACGACGATCACTTCTCACGTCTCAACAACAAGCGTCTCTGCGAGCGCTGGCTCGACAGTCTTTTCATGGTGCTCTACGAGGACCTGCGCGTATACACGATATGGCGCACGCAGATGGCGCAGTACCGTGCGCAGAGCATGCAGTACAAGAAGTCCGCCGAGGAGTGGGAGATTCTCGGCACCCTGGCGGAGCGCCTGCAGCACCTCGACGAGGCGGTCGAGGCGTACCGCGCGTGCCTATCGCAACGCTTCAGCCCCAGGGCGCTGGCGGGCATCCTCAAGGTGTTTGAGAAGACCAAGAGCACCCGCGACACGGTGGCCGCCACCATCAGGCTGGTGACGTGGCAGTACCGGTGGTACAGCGAGTTCTCGCCCGAGCTACTGCACACCATCCGCATGCTGATCGAGGACGAAGGGGCCGTCAAAATCCGCAGCATTATCCAAGCGACGAACCTGCCGCAGAATGTGCTGGATCTGACGCATCATTATGCCGCACTCTGCGCGACATTTAGGAGCAGCGGGACGGATGGTTAGAGCGTCTTGGGAACGGTAGGGGTATGGGAGGTGGTGTGATGCGTCGCGATGCCGGAGCTCTAGTTTTGGGTGTTGGTAGTGTCCAGCGGGTTGAAAAAAAAAATGCATTGTGTATGGGTGACGACTGCTAGTGAAAATCGACGTTGTAATTAGGTGTTGCTCCATCGATACCGGGGTTGGTGGCACGGAAGTCTGATAAAATCCCATCCAACCATGAGCTCCTCATGATGAGGAGCGTATGCGATTGATGTTGGTAAGAGGTGGTTGATTCCGTGACTTGGACATGCACTCCTTATCACACGAGGTGTTTGTTTCCGATTCAGGGGTATTGAGATCGTATAAACAAACGCGAAATGGTGACGCCAGTTCGGAAAGCTTCGGTCATACTTCGTGGAAAACAATCCCCCCCCCTTTTCCTTCGATCCTCATTGATGGGTTTCTCCACCACAATGGTTCCGCTAGCTCCATCCCAAGGCTCAGGATCGGACCGTGATGCCGTTTCTTCGGATACAAGACAGGCTCGATGTGGGTTTCAACGAATATATTGGTTCCCTGCAAGGTTCTTGGCTCACAGAGCATCCCCACCACCCACCCAACCTGCATAACCCCGCTTGGCTGATGGAGCAAAGTCTGGTTGTTTTCCAGGAATATGCGGGGCTGGGAAGGTATAACGTCACTAGCTGTTCGAGTATCGGAGTTGTAGGAGTGAGCCCCCCATGTTGATCGCAAGAGTTGGAAGGCTGCGGCAAAATATTCCTCCGCTGTTTGATCGCCAGAATGTGAATACTTCTCGCCCCTCCTGCCCTTCTTTCCTTTTCACGTTGAGAGACGCTTGTCTGTAAGTAGCATCAGAACATCATCGCAACCATGGCCGATATTAAGAACACCGCGTAAGTGGCCCGAGTGAACACCAAAGCTCTTATTAAGCTTGTGACTCACAAGCCTCGCAGAAAGACCTTCAAGCTGAACACGGGCGACTCGATGCCCGCCATCGGACTTGGAACATGGCAGTCCAAACCGGGCGAGGTTGAGAAGGCCGTCGAGGCCGCCCTGAGGGCAGGGTATCGGCACATTGACACGGCGCTGGCCTACGGCAATGAGAAGGAGGTTGGTGAGGGTATGCGGGCCTCGGGCGTGCCGCGCGAGGAGATCTGGCTCACCACCAAACTGGACAACCCCTGGCACAAGCGGGTGCAAGAGGGCATCGACAGCTCACTTGCGAGCCTGGGCACGAGCTACGTCGACTTGTACTTGATGCACTGGCCGTCCAGCACCGATCCCAGCGACTTGAAGAAGCACTACGACGACTGGGACTTTGTGGACACCTGGCGGGAGATGCAGAAGCTAGTTGGGACTGGCAAGGTCAAGAACATTGGCGTCAGCAACTTTGGCATCAAGAACCTTGAGAGGCTGCTGAACGACCCGAGCTGCAAGGTATGCCGCATGTTTCTCCATAGTCATGGTCGGATGTTGACTCCCTGCTGGTAGATTGTCCCGGCCGTGAACCAGGTCGAACTTCACCCGGGCAACCCCTCGCCCAAGCTCATCGCCTATTGCAAGGAGAAGGGCATTCACTGCTCGGGCTATTCGCCGCTCGGCAGCAACGACTCGCCGCTCTACAGTAACGAGACGATCGCGTCCATCGCCAAGGCCAAGAACCGTAGCGCGCAGCAGGTTCTTCTCATGTGGGGCTTGCAAAAGGGTTGGAGCGTGCTTCCGAAGAGCGTCACCGAGTCGCGGATCAAGGCGAACTTTGGCCTGGATGGTTGGGGTTTGAGCGACGAGGAGATGGCCAAAATCGATGCTATCCCGGATCGCTTCAAGGTCTGCGGCGACGCATGGTTGCCGGTCAAGGTCTTCTTCGGGGATGATGAGTGACAAGGCCACGCGAATCAATCTAGAAAATTAGATACGCATCAACGCAACCATGGCAACCTGGCCAAACTTACCGGGCATCTTAAGACTACAGGCCCAACGCCCCGCCGTGACTGTACCCAACGTAGCCAACTAATCCCCTCCTCCACCCCCTTCTCTACCAAACCAATCTTGGCCCACACACACCTCACAGCTTTGCCCTCCCTTCCCTTCCAGCTTCCGATTTCGCCATCACCTCCGCCACCTTCCTCCTCACCCGCTCCGCCAACTCACCTGCCTCCTCCTCATCCAGCTCATCTCTCTGCCCGCGACCAAACATGGTCGCCGTGAACCTCTCGCTCCTCTTATCCCTCAGCTCCGGCCTCGGAATCACATGGAAATGCATATGCGGCACGACCTGCGCCGCAGCCGCCCCGTTATTCTGCACCACATTCCAGTCACCCACCCCCGTGGCCTCTACCACCGCCGCCGACAGCACCCGCAGGTAGCGCCCCAGCTCGGCGGCCTCGTCTGGCGTCGTGTCCGTGAGCTTGCCGCAGTGCCGGCGCGGGCAGAGGAGGATGTGGCCTAGCGAGAGCGGCATGATGTCTAGGAAGGCGATGAGGGTCGGGGTGGAGAGGACAATGAAGGTCGCTGGCTGTGGAGAGGTCAGGGAGGAGTTAAGGAACGGCGAGGACGCCGGCGGCGGGCTGGCCGGGTCGTAGGCGGGGAAGGTGGAGGAGATGTGGCAGAAGGGACAGTCTTTGTCTTGTGGCGTGTGGCTGCTACTGCTGCTGTTGTTAGGGGGGCCCGGGTCAAAGGAAGACTCAGGGGTCGGAGGGAGGGAGGAGGTGTAGGTTTTGGGCGCCATTGTCGATGTACGTCCGTCTTGTGCCCGGCTTGGCTTAGCGAGAGAGACGCCCCGGGGTGTTGTGCGGCTCAGAGGGAGCGTGACGACGCGACGAAGCGGCGGAGCGACTGCCAAAGAGAAATTGAAGCGTAGGATGGCTCCTCTCTAAGGAAAACAACGTAGACACAGAGCGAATGAGGACATAAAAAGAGAATGTGGACGTTGCTGGCTGGGTTTCGCCCGGCTGCCAACCGGAATGTGTGGACCCTTTTGCCTGCCGGGTGATAGCTATGCATTCATTATGCATCGACCTCGGGCCAGATCTCAGACACGAGTGCACGTGACCTGACAAATTAAAGCCAAGAAAGTGACCCACCACCGCAGATTCTGCCATGGTCCTCCGCCAATTTTCTGCCGCCCTCTGCCCCTCGGTCACTCAAACTCCCATCTCACACTTGCCATCCTATCTACTTCATCAGCCGTCCATACACCTCCACATCGCCACACCCATACCGCAGAGCTTCGGAATCAACAGATACCCATCTGCTATGTCTCGCGAGCAGTATCAGATCCCCACACACACTGGGTCCGGCTTCGGTGGAGGCAGCGGTGCGCCCGCGCCACGCGACTATGCCGGCGAGAGTGGCGGCGGCGCCATGACCTACCTTTGCGGCGACTGCGCGGCGAGGGTGCCGCTCGAGAAGGGCGCGCCCATTCGGTGCAACAAGTGCGGTGCTCGCGTCCTGTACAAGGAGAGGACCAAGAGGTGAGGATATGAATTACGGTCGGGAGAAAGAGAAGGGTAGGCGCTAATATGTTTGCGTGGTAGAATGGTTCAATTCGAAGCGCGATAGTAGACCGGATTGCATTGGGATCTGGGAAACTATATTCGAGAGACCCGGGCGCGACTTTGAATCATTCAAACCCTGCGGCCGAGGGTCGGGTAGACTGAGAATAGGCGAATAGCGGCATCCACTGGGCATTTGGCGTTTTCGGTAGACACCGGCAGAGAAATGATGGTTGAAATCGGTCATGAATCTTTACCTCTAGTCCTAGTCGACCCTAATATTGGTATCACATCCAAACGCCGATAATGCTGATCGTATCCGAGCTCCATCATTGCAGTCCTACTCTCTGGATCTGCTAGCCCCATATTATGAACATTACGCCTCAGCGCTGGGAGTGGAGATACTTGGCGAAGCTCGCGTCGGCAGCGGTAGAGTCATCTTGCTGAAGCATGGCAGCCTCGTATCTCGCCTGAAGGCCTTCCCGATCCCCTTCGTCATCGATCTCATCCTCGCTGTCTTCGTCGGGGCTGAGAGCGTCCATGTCGTTGTCCTCCTGGTTAATATCGCCCACGGCGCTCTTCGAAGTCGTGCCACCCATTGACATGTCTTTCATCATCTTGTCTAATTCCTTCTCCCTCTGCTTCTTCTTGTTCTCTTCCCTCTCGGCGCGTCTCCTGTCCAACTCAGGCTGGTAATCTCGTTTGAACTCCTCCGCCTTCTCTTGTACCGCCTGGAAAAACTCGTCGATTCCGGTGCCGTGGAGTGAACTCACGCTCACCACGCTAAGATGTGCGTAAAACTCCTCCAGCATGAGGCTCATGCTATTCAGCAAACTTCCCATGTAGCCACTGCCGACGCCTTCGCCGCCCTCTTGGCCTCCAAAGGCGTTGCTGTTCTCGTCCTCGTTCAGAGCGGCCTGGAAGGCCTCATAGTCCGTCATCCACTCCTTGGCGAAAGATGCGTCTTTGGCATCGGTCTTGTTGAACACAAGAATCATGGGGAGCTTCGTCTTGTAGAGAATGCTGCATGCATAGAGCATGTTGCTCATAAATGTCGAGGTCGAACTCGTGCGCGGCGTGTCGATGATGTAAGCGATCACTGTAGGAAACGACGAGGCAAGCGAGTCGAGCAGGATGCTTCCCGAGGCGGACCACACGAAGACTTCAATCTGCCCAGGAGTGTCGACTAAAATATGCTTGATCGGCTTGCGTGCTGGGTTCTCGGGACTGGGCGCCGCCCGCTTCTCTAAGAGGCCGAGGACCTGGTCTACTTTGGTCGCAAAGAGGTTGAGAGATGTCATAATGCCTCCATTTGGCCCGAGGTTGTACTCCTCCATGACCTTCTTGTAGTTAACCGAGTCACGGATGTCGATGTTGCTCTGGAAGGGGGAGTGGGTGACGGCCGGGTCGAGGTTGATGACGTAGGGCGGCTCTTTCTTAGCGTGTAGATGGGCATTGATCCGCTGCATGAAGGTCGTCTTTCCAGAACCTAGAGGGTCGTGTCAGTCGTCACCCTTGAGTCGGAAAACGCGGACGGGTCGCCAGACCTGCCATGCCGACGCATACGAGAGTCACAGGCTGGGGGACTTCCCCGCCGGAGCTGGCTGTCGCTGAGCTTGATTCCATACTGCCTGGCGCTCTCGAGGTTGGAGACTGGAGAGCTGAAGTTTGATTGTCGATAGAAATCTATGGTGGGGTTCCGAATTCGATGAGGAAGTGTAGCGGGGCGAACGCCGCCCCAGCTTAAGCCAAGTGGGGTTGGCCTGGCTTCTAAGGACAAGCAGTTTCTATTTCTCTCTTCTTTTCCTTGTTTCTCTTTTTATTCTTCTCCTTAAGCATAATCCATTTCTCTCCCTGTTCAATCTAATTCTTGCCCTCCTCGATTGTACTGGGTGGTCCATCCTCTCTTTATTGCCATCTTCTACGGAAGCATGATCCCTCTCGGCTTTAGTCAACAGCTTGGCCGGGTCTTGCCTGATGGTTCGCGGGGTCAGACAGTGCGCTTACTTGTTCTTCACACATTGCAACCTCCCAGCGCCTTGGAGCCTATTAAGGTTGATTTATGGGCCAACGGCATAAATAGCGTCGACCCACTCCCTCTGTCTGATCAAGGCCTGGATCGTGGACTTCGTCCCAGAATCGTTCCATCTCGGCTGGCTTCCGTTTGCTGGGTCCTCGAAGCCCCAAGAAACGATCGAGATGGCGCGGGGGACAAGTTCTGGGCACAAACGAGGGCCCCGAAACAATCGTAGGCTACGGACTCCGGCCAGCCGGGACCATGTAGGCCGCAATACCTAGTGTGTACGTAGGGTCTCACGTCATCGTTCCCGGACAAAGGCCCGCCCAGATGGGTAGTGGATGGCTGATTGTTCTTGGGCCCTGAGCCGGTTGGTGCCCCATTTCATAGCCACAAACCAGATCAGCGGCAGCAAAGTGGGCGACCCAGCAGAGCCAGATTTATCCACCTCCCAAAAAGGAACCTGGCCCCCGATAAAGACCGCCGGGCCTCCCCTGTCCCTTCTCATGTTTCCTTTCAACAACAATTGTCAGCCCTCCGGATTCGGTACTCGCGCAGCGCAATCCAGCAACGTTGGCCGAGTTATATCAATCCAACAAGAGTCAAGCCGATCGCCGCCTCGCAATCAAGGATTCGTCCGCCATGTTGCGGAAAAAGGATAGCTTCACTGTCATCACGCCCATCCCGGGCTTCATCCCGCGCCAGTTGGCAATTGACATCCTCCACTCGCACTCCGAGGTCATCACTCTGAACCCGCTCGTCCTTGACCACAAGCCCATCCCTGCTCCGCAGAACGCCGAGACTGATGAGTATTACTCCACTTGGTATGAGATCACGGAGCGTATTCAGTTCCTCCCGGGCATTGGGAAGATGGGCTCTTCGACCATCAAGTTCAATGGGTGTTTCCACGACATGCCATGGGGCCTCCAAACGCACATCTACGCCCCCATGAACGTCGACCTGCGGAATACATATCGCATTGCCGGCAACCAGCCCGGTTTTGAGCCGCCCGAGGTTCCCGAGATCGGCCTGAAGGCGCTTGGCGCGCCCTCAGACGGGCTGTACCTGAGAGAGGACATCGAAATTAAGTGCAACGTTACCGTGCACAGCTTTGTCAAGTCGCAGCTGAAGAAAGCCGGCTCTGAGATGGTGAGCCGTATCATCAAGAAGGCCGAACTGCTGGACGCAGGTGCGCTTCAAGCAATGATAGAAGATGGGAAGCTCAAGACGATCAACCCGGCCGATCGAAGTACCATTGTCAGGTCACCACTGCCGTCTCCGACCAACCCCCATTACTCCCCGTCCCTCAGCGGGAACTCGCCGCCGATGGCAAGTTCACCGCGCATGCCATATCACATTCCCCGGGTGCAGTCTGTGCACAGCAGGCCGGGCAGTGGGTACAGCCATCACCAGGTTCCCCAAGGATTCGGGAAGGACGGATCCAACGGAGTTCAGGAGCTCGCAGCTACCGGGCCGAGCCCTCCAAACCAGTTCCCCGTAGAGATGCCTGGCGATTTCTACCATGCATCCGCCGACCTTCAGCCGAGCAGGCAGTCGCCCCAGCCGGCCCAGCCGATACCTCCGGGGAATTCCCTCGCTGATCCAAATCATGTCCGGCAGTCCAGCCCTAACCCGGCTGCCGGCGGGCAGTGGTCAGCACCAGGCTCGCGGCCTGCCTCATTCGCCCCAAGTCTCGGGTCTCCGGGACTGGACAACAAGGGATTCCCACCTCAGCTAGCCCCGCATCAAGAAACGGCGGAGGAATACCGGGAGGATAAGACGGCGGACGGGCGTAACGCCCACCTGCCCCGTCACGCTCCCTATAACCCGGCCGATTACGCCAAGATCCAGGCACAGCAACATCCGCGGTATGGGCATGGACAACTAGGGCAGCGGTATAATTACACACAATGAATTGCTGGCGCCGGTTTTTGTGGGAGAGAGCATTTATCACGGGGGGCGGTTATGTTGCGGATTTATACCCAGGGATTCCGTTTGAGGATTTACCAATGGATTTAGATGATTTAGAGCGTTTGGCGTCCTAAAAGCGTAGCAATCATGATTAATGATGAAGACAAATCTTGCTCGACTCCCAAAATCGTCTTTTCATGGCCCCTTCTCTCCTCACATTAAGTTGACATGTAGGACAGGACGCAGCATCACAGCGGCACAGCCGAACACCAGCTACCGTGGCGAGCCACCAGATGACGATTAGTATGTGGCTAGAACTGCACAGCGATGTAGTCTTGAGCACGCTTACCGACGGCACAGCCCCTGTGCCACCGGGAGCCGGCCCCCTCATTGCAATCATCAGAGCAAACCTGGTCTAGATGCAACAGAAAGTTCATGGGGGGGTCCTAATACTAGCCATCTGCTTCCCTTTGGGACGAAATGATGCAGTATCTAACAAACCTTTGTGCTTTTCCTCATTGAAGGCAGGGGGTCAAAGGACCAAATGTTTCATCCAACCTCGCTAACTCTTCAACTGTCAGCAGCCAAGAGGCCCCATTTGCGACCCATGCACAGGGCGCTAATTAATAAGAGGCAGCCTAAACCTGGAGTCGCCGGTCCTAAGGTTTGAGGCCCACGTCCGCGTCCTGGGGGGGGGGGGGATGACGCCCCATCGAAACCAACCGGGAAGGATGCACGCCGCGGCCGCAGCGGTCGTACTTGTGCTCCTTCCGGGCTGAAGCCTAGGAAACAAAGAGAATAAAAAGAAGATGCATGGGTCTTGGAGAGAGCTAATACATGCCCCCAATGGAGGAATATAAACAAAGCCACGTGCCGTCTCTCTTTGAGCTCCCCGTTGTTTAAAACAGCCATCTAGCAGCTTAAAACATTCTTCGAGTCCGCCTTTGCCCTTACTTTTGCTTACTTTTGCTTACATTTGCAATAATTGTGGTATTTCTTTCACTGCATCTCGGCAACTAAAGATGGGAAGGCTGCCCCGGATGGCGTCCCCGAGAACGGCGTGGCGATATCAGCGTTCAAGGCTGAATGAGTCGAGATCCGTTCCTGTCCTGCTCGGGAACTGTACTGTGTAAACCAGTCATATCTTTGAGAGGTGGCGATCCCCGCATATCCGTTTATGCATTGGGCTCCTCGCCATGGATTTCACCCTGAACTCGGATCTGCGGGTGCAGAGCTCCTAGATGCTATGGAGGGGGATGACGTCGCCCCTGGTTGTGTGCAACATGTGATTGCCGTGGCTTTCGGACAGCCTTTTTGTTTGGCTTCGGTGTTGGTGCTCTATTAATAACTAGCTGTAAACTGTTAGCCTGAAGTGCATGTTAGAGGCAAGGGGACAAAAATAAGACGAATTTGGGGTTGATTTGCTGCGTCTGGTTTGTAGGGTTAACCATTGCTCGGAAAAGACTTCCGAGAAGACGGCTAGACTCTTAATCCTTAACAGGTGGCCCAGACTGCACAGTAGACAGAACTGTGTTGCAAAGCTGAACTCCAGCATCGCGCACGCAAGGTTGCGCACGCATGCATGCGACCAACCAAAAACAGGCCAGATGCAAAAGTGTAGTATGTATGGGATTATGGCCCTAAGATTTGCATCTCGAAACCATTTGGAACTCCATTAGAAACACTTGTGGCAGTCACCGCTCGCCAGATGTCGCCCGGAGGCAAGATCAGAAACCTCGATGGGCAGTGGGTCACCCAGCTCTAGCCTGGTGGGGCACCGTACTGTACAGCTCAGTACGCCATTTTAGTGGTTCCACGGGCAATCTGACCGAAGACGTCACCACCAATTTCAACCAGCCTCACTCTTGGCATCTGATTGACATTTCCCAAGTGGCCACCAGTCTTCACCTGTCCAATGCCAAGGTTGAGATGGACAGCCTTGAAGACTTTGAGAAAGCGCTAGCTGCCGAGAAGGCAGAGAGGGAGCACGAGACCCAGAAGAAAGAAGAGCGGCGCGAGCGGAAAAACAGGCACCATCACCGCGATCGTCGCGAGAGATCATCTGAACGCGATCATGTTGGAGATAGACATAAACGCCGAGACCGTGAGAGGGACGAGCGCAGGGATCACGACGGCGATAAAGAACGGCGTCGTCATCATCGATCCAGAGACGACGATCCAGACGAAGACAGACATCGACACAAACGATCGCGCCGTTCGCGGGAGGACGACGAGGAAGAGCCGAGGCATCGGCACAGACACAGACATCGGTCAAGGGACCGAGAGGCGGGTGGGGGAGATGATGCGACCGAGAGGCGAGGCGGAAGGGATCCCAAGGAATTGAAGCAGTCCGACCCCAAAGAGGAGCTTCCTCTGCCGGACGAGGAGAAGGCTCCGACCGACGCTGCTCCACTTGTCCGGGACTCGTGGATGACGACGCCATCGGCGCTTGACATTGATTACATACACCGGAGGGCAAAGAGAAAGAGCCCTTCACCCGTGAGAGAGGAGCCAAAGAGGGTGTTGCACAAACGGGAGCTAAATACGAAGCTAGCAGAGGTGGATCATGGAGCGGAGGGGTTGGAGCCCTCAAAGATACGAGAGGTGAATTACAAGTTTGGCGATGAGGGCTCGCAGTGGAGGATGACCAAGCTTAAGGCTGTCTATACTATTGCGGAACAGACGAATCGCCCGGTTGACGAGGTCGCGATGGAGAGATTCGGCAGCTTGCAAGACTTTGACGATGCCAGAGAGGAAAAGATAGAAATGGACAGACGAGGAGTGTACGGTGAAGGGTACATTGGCAAGGAGAAACCAACCGGGGAGCTGTATTCGGAACGAATGGCCAAGATGCGACCCGAACCGGCGCCTTCTCCATCCCCTCAGCCAGAGCAGGGCGTCATCATCGAAGACACGATCCAATCTGCTCCCCCAATGGACCAATCTACCCTCAACCGCATGCGAGCACAGCTTATGAAAGCGAAAATCCGCAACGCTCCGGAGGTAGCCAAGCTAGAGGCAGAATACAACGCTGCCATGGCAGCCTTCAGCGCCGGAGCCGCCTCCTCCAACGCTATCGTCCTCGACGCCTCGCACAACCGCATGCTCGCCGGCCCCCGTGGCGAAGTCAAAGCCGTCACCAACAAGCGCGGGCTCGAGCGCGGCCAGGTGGAAGCCAATGAGGACATGTCGATCGAGGACATGGTCCGGGAAGAGCGGCGTACGCGCAACCAAGCCGGGGGCGAGGGGCTCCGCCTAGCCGAGCGCATCGCCAAAGACGCCAAGTTCGACAACGACCTCGAGTACCTCGACGAAAATGCCGAGAAGCTCGCCCGGCGGGTGCACAAGAACGAGGCCTCGCTCAAGAACGTCGCCGTGGCCGAGTACAAGAAGCTCAACCGCATCCTCGACATCTGCCCGCTCTGTTACCACGAGGACCGCAACCCGCCCCAGAACCTGCCCCTTGCGCCCGTCCTCGCCCTCGCCACCCGGACCTACCTCACCCTGCCGACCGCGCCGGAGCTGACGGGCGCTGAGGGCGGCGCCGTGATCGTGCCCCTGAGCCACCGCACCAACCTGCTAGAGTGCGACGACGACGAGTGGGAGGAGATGCGCAACTTCATGAAGTCGCTGACGCGCATGTACCACGACCAGGGACGGGAGGTACTCTTCTACGAGAACGCGGCGGCTCCGCGGCGGCGGCTGCACGCCGCCCTCATCGCCGTGCCCATCCCCTACGACCTGGGTGATACGGCGCCCGCCTTCTTCCGCGAGGCCATGCTATCGGCCGATGAGGAGTGGGCGCAGCACAAGAAGATCATCGACACGGGCAAGAAGGCCAGGGAGGGCCTGGGCAAGCTGGCGTTCCGGCGGAGCATCGCCCGGGAGATGCCGTATTTCCACGTCTGGTTCACTCTGGACGGCGGGCTGGGCCATATCGTGGAGGACTCGGATCGGTGGCCCAAGGGGGATCTGTTCGCGAGGGAGATCATTGGCGGCATGTTGGACAGCGAGCCGGACGTGATTAAAAAGCAGGGGAGGTGGACGAGGCATGATGAGCGGGTGGACGGGTTTAAGAAGAGGTGGAGGAAGTTTGACTGGACGAGGGTACTCGCGGAGGGCGAGTAAGAGTAATGGAAGGGGCCTGCACATGTGTCAAGATTCCCTCGACGTTGTCCTGGGTCAGAAGAAAGATTAATCAAACACCGGCATTGCACATTGTGCAAGGCAGTTGTGCCGGTACGTGGTAGAATCCGTCCTTCTTCAAGTTTGTACCCATGCGCTACCCTTCCTCTGCATCCATATTGTCCCTGTTCGACCCGGCTGCTGCTCTCTTCCGGCCTTTACCGCCCTTCAGCACAGAACCCTTCTTGCCGCGGTCTTCCATCAACGCCTTCATCTCGTTCTTGGCATGTCTCTGCGCCTCCTCAACCCGCGGCTTAAACACCATAACCTCATCCTTCTCCAGGGAATACTCAGTAAGCTTCGTGCCCAATGCCGCTTCAATGCGCAGCCAGATTTCGAGATCACTTCTGAGGGTTAGGCTCCATACACCGCGCGCGGGTGGTTCTGCTTCATGACTTACTATTGAGTCACAATGCTGATTGCATGTCCCGACTTGCCCGCACGGGCCGTACGGCCGACGCGGTGCACGTAGGTCTTTGAATCCTGCGGTAGATCGAAGTTGAGGACGCAGTCAACGTTGGGGATATCAAGACCACGGGCGGCGACGTCGGTGGCCACGAGGATCTCGCGGGAGCCGGCACGGAACTTGTTGAGCGCGCCGAGGCGGGCCGACTGGGAGAGCCCGCCGTGCAGCGGGATCGCGCCCATACCCAGGGTGCGGAGCAGGATGGCGATTCTCTGCGTCTCCAGGACGGTCCGCGTGAAGATGATGATGGTTTGCCCCGCGAACTCGTTGCACAGGTAGATCAGGTAGGTGTCTTTGTGCATGTGCGGGATGAAGATGTAGTTTTGGACCAGTGTTGACACGGTCTGGTATTTGGACGACGAGATGCTGACCTTCAGGGGGTCTCGAAGACTGGCTCGCTGCAGGCTTTCGACTTTGCTGGACATGGTGGCTGAAAAAAGAAATGTTCTCCGTTCCCTTGGGAGGAACTTCAGAATCTTCTCGAGGATCGGGCCAAAGTCCATGTCAAGGAGGCTGAAAAGGGCGGTTAGCAGAGCCGTCGATATCATAAAAGAGCGTAGCCTACCGATCCGCTTCGTCCATGACCAGATACCGAAGGTTGCGTCTATCGTGTCGAGAATTAGCATCGCAGTCTTTCTAAACTCTCGGAACGTGATGATGTTTAGCGCCACCCCACTTACAAACTAAACCCCTTGGTCTTCTCCAGGTGGTCCAACAGTCTGCCAGGTGTCGCAACCACAACATGCGGCTTCTTGCCGAGCGCGATAGCTTGTTGTACCATATCCAAGCCGCCGAGAATTAGGGCACACCGGAGCGAGATTAGGGAGCCGAGAGCCTCAAAAGCCTGCGCGATCTGGGCGGCAAGTTCTCTCGTCGGCGCCAGGACCAGCGCGAATAGAGCCTGCGGCTTTTCGAGGAGCGCCTGGAGAATTGGGAGCGCGAACGCTGCTGTTTTTCCGCTGCCTGTTTCCGCGATACCGATTATGTCTCGATCTTGCAAGGCGAGAGGGATTGCCTGCTCTTGAATGGGGGTTGGTCTCTTGTATCCTAGCCTGTCACAGGCGTCGCATAACGAATCTACGATTCCCTAGCAGTCGCATCAGTATGTCCGTCACTAAGACGATGTACAAATTCACCACGTACTAGGTCCGCAAACGACTTTGGCGCAGCATCCCCGTTTTGCTGCTTCGAGGCGTCGTCGACGGTGGTAGACTCGGCATCGGAGCTTTGGGTTGGTGATGCCACCTTGGCTTTCGGTGTGGGTTTGGTCTCTATCGAGTCATCTTTTAAAGCGCCCGGATCGTGGGAGATTTTCCTGCGTTTGGTTGACATTTTAGCTGTTATAACACCTCGATCCGCCGCTGCCAAATGTTTTTTTTTGGTCGTGAACTGGACGGAGAGTCAAGGGTGCCCCCCAAAATTCAAGGCTTATCGTAAGTGGGACCTGTGTGATAAGAGCTGCCCCACCGAAATTTTCTGCCGCCTCTGGTCTATCATCAATTGGGCCTGGAGCTTCGTCCGTGACCACCTTTCAAGCTAGCAACACCCGATCTTCGTACCCCAGCTACCATGGCGAGAAGGCGCACGAAAAAGAGAACCCATGTTGGCGCCAACAACCCAGCCACTGCGGAAGCGATCAATGGCCATGCGAACGCTCGCGACCCCAAGAGCATGGTAATCCGGATTGGCGCCGGCGAGGTGGGCACCAGCATCAGTCAGTTGGCCACTGATGTCCGGCGCGTGATGGAGCCTGGAACGGCCTCGCGTCTCAAGGAGCGGAAAGCGAACAGGTTACGAGATTATGTCACGATGTGCGGCCCGCTTGGAGTTACCCATCTACTACTCTTCTCGCGGTCCGACTCGGGAAATACCAACCTACGTCTGGCAATTGCGCCACGCGGCCCCACGTTTCACTTCAGAGTTGAAAAGTATTCCCTTACCAAGGACGTGAGGAGGGCGCAGAGACACCCAAAGGGAGGCGGGAAGGAGTACATCACCCCTCCATTGGTACGTATTCCAACCCTCTCCTACTAGTCGCCGAGCTAACCGTCGCCGTAGCTCGTCATGAACAACTTCACCAACCCTTCATCCGATGCAAACTCCAAGGTTCCGAAGCATCTCGAGTCCCTCACCACGACGGCCTTTCAATCTCTCTTCCCTCCGATCAATCCCCAGACAACACCACTCAAGTCGATCAGGAGAGTGCTCCTCCTAAATCGTGAGCAGTCGCCCGAGGATGACGGGACATTCATCGTGAACTTCAGGCACTACGCCATCACAACCAAGGCGGTTGGCCTCTCCAAGCCGCTAAGACGACTCAACGCGGCCGAGAAGCTGTTGAAATCCAAAAAGGGAAGAAAGGGCGGTCTTCCCAATCTTGGGAAGCTCCAGGACATATCCGAGTTTATGATCGGGGGCGAAAACGGGGAAGGGTATATGACAGACGGGACAAGCGGTAGCGAGGCTGAGACAGACGCCGAAGTCGAAATTCTCGAGACGACAGCGAAGAGAGTCCAGAGCGGCAAGAGCAGGGCTGCCGCGGAACAAGACAGCGATGACGAGGATGCCGGCGCGAATGACCACGTTGAGCGCCGTGCTGTGAAGCTGGTGGAGCTGGGGCCGCGAATGAAGCTACGCATGACAAAGGTGGAGGAGGGGCTCTGCTCGGGCAAGATCATGTGGCATGAGTACGTCCACAAGACCAAGGAGGAGATCAAGGACCTGGAGAAGAAATGGGAGCAGCGCAGGAAAGAGAAAGAAGCCCGTAAGAAGCAGCAGAAGGAGAACGTCGAGAAGAAGCGTAAGGCGAAGGAGGCCAACAAAAAGTCTCAAGGTGCCGAGGGCGAGAAAGAAGATGACGAGATGGACGTTGATGAGTACGACAGCGATCTGTATGACGATGGTGGATTCGATAGCGAAGGGCTTGAAGGCGATGCTGAGGAGCAAGTCAATGCTCGGATGGAAGAGGATGGTCAGTGGGAGGACGAGGAAGAAGAGATTGCGGGGGGCAAAACCTCTAAGAGGAAATCTTTCAAATCGTGATAAAATATATCTTCGGTCCCTTAAGCGCAACTTGACGCATTCGTTGAGGTTATTTACTTCTAGCAGTCTCGCCATCCAGATGGGGTTGTCGGGATGAGCCGAGAATGTGATGTCAAGGTTAGCAGTAGCCCGGCATGGGATTCAGGCCCTTATTGACGACAACGCTTTCACATTTTCCACCCAGGAAGCAAAAGGCTTGCAATAACCACGGGAGGCAGTTCATGGGCCGAGGTCCATGGAGAGCGCGTACTGTAGTCGTTTGCGCTCGATACCGGACACGATCAGGTAAAGACTTGGCAAGATCTCTACAAGCAGCCTGCCTATTCCCCTCGCCTGCATTCTTACCCCTGAATCAATAGCGATACCGCAGGTCTCGGCCGTATATTTTCTATTCTATCGGGTGCCGACTGAGGTCCCGATCTTGTGTGACGCAGATCACCGGCCCTCGCCTATCAGGTATGTTGCAAGGGTAGCAATGCGGGTGTGGCCGTCCCGCCGGCAGCTAGATAAATTACCGCCTCCAAACTTTTACCTAAGATGCCAGAGTCTCCTCAATTGGTTTGACATTTTTGCGATATTTTGTTTGCAGGTACGACGTGTGTCCCAAAATACGGGGAGAAAGTACGAGAAGAGATCGTCTTTTTGTAAAAGTTCAAACACTCGAAGAAGGGGACCACTATGTTTCCCCCTGGGAGTTGGCTGTAAAACGCCCTGCATCCCTTATGATATCGCACAATGCCCCCTGACCCCCGTATGACCCACCAGCCATGCCGACGATGCCAGTGCAAACGTTGTCATGTCCCAAGTAAACGCCAGTCGCCTAAAACAAAACGCCGGATATCAATGTAATGCAGAAAACCGAGCCCTTCGGATCGTACCCTCCCTCATGTCCTCATATACCTGCCACCTCCTCATTCATTCCCCCGCTGCGCCTCGTAAACCTTCATGGCTTTTTCCAGTTCTTCCAGACTGCTCCTGTCGCCGTACGCATCCGCCAGCGCGGCATCCTTGCGCCGCCTCTCGACCTCGGCCTGCTGCATCTGTGCGAGGTGCGTTTCGGCCTGTGCTTCGCGGTAGGTTGCGACGGCGTAGCCTGCAGTGATGGCGCCTACGAGAGGGGGGACCCTATTGTTGGGGGTTTGATTAGTGACCGCGGGAGAAGGGGGGTTGAGTGAGGAACGGGGCGGGGTACCATTTGACGCCCTTTACGCCGTTGCGGGAGGCGTTGTGGAGGTAAGGTAGGTAGCTTGGGTGGACCCGGGCCGAGGTCGAGAGGAGACGTGACGAGGTTGGGCGGTTCATTTTGGGGTTGGGGGGCTGGAGAGTTTACAGGATGGAGAGCAAACAGGTATATTGCTCAAAGTGGAAGTATTGTTTTGCTGGTTGCTGGTACTGCGGTTGTTGTTGTAGGTGGAAGTTGGACTTTTAAGAGTTGATCGACTTGATCGACTTGATCTAGTAGCCCGGTTGTTCGGTTTGGGACTCGGTTTGGGGGGGGAAGACGAGATGAAATAACGAATGAGTGAGTCGGAAGTGGGAGCCAAAAGCCTCAAGCTGCTGGCGGGGCAAAGGGTTCTCAAAAGTAATAAACGAGTGTCAAAACGCCCTAGTGCCGTGTGTGAGACCCAAACAGCCGCCATAAAACACCGGTCAGCTCATAAACTGGGGTCCAAGCCGTATAAAAGCGTGCACTCGCATGCATCGTCTGCATCGCAAGCGGGCCTGCTCGGCATGTGGTGTGATGTGCGCCCCACAGATGGTGCGTTAGGTCGAGCCACAGGGCGTGGGGTAACCGGCGGTTTTAGTTTAAATCCGTCGGGCTTGCGGCCACCTCCGCTTCCCCAGACTTGGCGGCTGCATCGTGAGGAGAGAGGGTCGCTCTCATGGGCGGCCATGTCAGACGCCCGGTGATTCGCTGTGTTGATCAGGCACCAGTGACACGGTTATAGCGGGCGTCGAAATAAGCATTACGGGCCCCAAACTTAAAATACATTTATATCCTGCAAACTCAGAAGAACTAATGACGACCTCGATCGCCCTCCACGGCGATTCTCTCCAGCTATATAATTACGGCGGTACCTCCCAACTCGCCTTCGGGAATTCGATGTCAACCCAACCCGACTGAGGGCATGCCAGGCCCGATCCAAAGAATTCAGGCTGTCGCGCAAAAGCGACGCCGTAATTGCAGCCGGCCCTCTGGTAGGCGCGACAGGAAATCTTATCCATGAAGCTGGCGAGATCGGGGAAATAATTAGAGCCAGTTTCTGATCCGCTTCAACATGTAATGATTCGCAGGTCACCTTATCAGGCACCAACACTGCAAATGGGGGCATAAATGTGTGCTCTAGAAATTGGAGTCTACTTTAACTCAACACCGAAGTAGGTTCGGTCGCGGCAGGGCGGCAGTTACTGCATTCAGGTAAAAGGGGCTGAAGTCGACTCCTGTAACTCGGAGACGCCCACGCGAATTCCCGCACCGCATATTCGACATCACCACACCTTATTTTTCCCTTGGGCTTCCTACCACAGTAGTGCTGCTTGAGTAGGCGGGCAATGATTACCCGAGCAACCACAGCGGTTCGACATTCTCCAATTGATTGCTAAGCCAACCAACTTCGGTTACACGGGAAGGAAGCGAATTCAGTTCGCGCAAGAAGGATGGAAACCGAATCTATGGTTGCAATATGAGGTTGCTTCGACACCAGAGAACGCGGTTCCGTGTTGGCACAACTTGAGTTCTCATTGGCCATCCTGGGCTGGGAAAATGACTTTGCGGATCGAGGCGCAGGCGGCAGACGGAAGTAACGGGACGCTGGTCCCTTGGGTCCCAGGAAAGAGTTCTCGTCGCGGGCAGAAGCAGTCGGGTGTAACGCCACACCGAAGACGCCCACGGATCACACTTTGAGGATGGGATACTTCGGGTGACGATCCGTACACTAGACCTTAGAATACCATTGGTTGGCCCTTTTGATCCTTCGTTCCAGAGCCAAGGTAAGCCCAAACCGATTTAGAATATCTACCTAGTCACGCGGATGAGCTGCAGTCGCCCATGTGGCAGCTTGGTATATTACCGTTGCATATAGCCTCCGGTCATCCCCAACACAAGGGCGAGCCACATCTAGTGTCGGACGTCCAGGTATTTCACAGCTTCCTGCACCGAATGCTCTGATTCCTCGTCAATTGCGTCTCCTTGGGTGCGTGTGATTGCGCCCCCTCCGACCTCACATTCGATGACTAGTAACCAATCCAGAGGAGTGTGCAGAACATATCTCGAGGAAGCGACATCGTTCCACCATGTCGAATATCCTACCTTCCGGAACAGCCCGTAACAAACCGTCTCCAGAGAACCTACCCTCGAAATTCGGATCCTTACAACTGCCGCCGCAAAGTGAGGCTGTTATAATAGAGTACCCTACCGAATCGATCGAGCCGGGCGATGAACCGCCGGAGGAGGATGAGTTCCTGGCTGCCGGCTGGGACGCTACGTCATCGAAGGCATCAACATCGGTAACATCCAGCATCTACGCCCACACGTACGAGAACGGGCGGCGCTATCACTCGTACAAGTATGGCAGATACCCGATCCCTAACGACGATCTCGAGCAAAATAGGGAAGATATGAAGCACGCCATGATGCTAGAGATGACGGTACGTGCGCTTTGATCGCTTTCTGAACTGCTCGTAAGAATGGTATCTGATGAGAGTTCCCGCTCCAGGACGGGAAACTATACTACGCGCCCATCGGCAACAACCCCCTGAAGATTATCGATATCGGTACGGGTACGGGTATCTGGGCCATAGAGATGGGCGACCTTTTCCCGGGCGCGCAGGTTCTAGGCTTAGACCTCTCGCCAATCCAACCTCAGTGGATGCCGCCAAACGTCAGGTTCATGGTCGACGACGTTGAAGACGAGTGGGCAAATGGCTCCGGTTGGGACTTTGCCCACTTCAGGAGCATGGCGCCAGTGCTGCGGGATCTGCAGAAGGTAGTGGACCAGACATTCCGGTGAGTCTGCTGTTTCTATCGGGAATAGCCACGCGCATGAACCGGGTCAACGCGAGAATCGAGTACCAACAACACAGCGACAGGCACCTCAAACCAGGCGGCTGGATCGAGCTCCAGGACCCGCACGGCATGCCCTGCTGCGACGACGGCACGATGAGCGAAAACGACGTCCTGAAGCAATTCTACGAGCTGTGCGTCCAAGCGATGGCCAAGTTCGGTATGAACCTGGACCTGGGCACCAAGGTCGGCGAGTACCTCGAGCGCGCAGGCTTCACCAACGTCACTTGCATCAAAAAAAAGGTGCCAATCGGCACGTGGCCCAAGGACAAGACCATGCGGCTGATCGGGCTGTATGTGACGGAGGGTACATACCAATCCCTCCCGTCGCTGGGTAAGGCGTTTGCGAACCTGGGCATTTCCGAGACGGAGATGCAAGTGTTTGCGGCGAAGGTGAGGGAGTCGGTGCAAGACACGCGGCTACATCGGTATTACAATTATTACTTCTGGTATGCGCAGAAGCCAAAGGGGTAATCAATAAAGTTTCCAGGACGGCTGCGCGAATTAAACAGCCATCCATGGATCCTTGGACTCTAGCAGAACGAACACGGAAAAGTTGGCCCTGCAACAACGTTGAAAGACGGCAGAAAGTTTCTCTCAGAGTTTGCTTGCTGGTCTCGGATACCAGCACGTAGTTCAACTATGTACAGGCCAAAGTGAAGTCCGCAACGTCGTCACATACTCTTTTTCGCATCAAAGAAAACAAAACGAGCCGAACCTCCATCGAGCTTGACCCTGAGCAATGGCCTTAGTTATCAGCCAGACTTTCGGCGGTTAATGTGAAAGAATCGGGGCGCGCTGGAATACGAATAAGAAGGAACGTGAGAAGAAAACGAGCAAAGGGCTTCGTCTCAGGAAAGACCGCTACTTGCTGCCATTTTCTCGCAACTCCGTCGTCGTTTCAGCCAGACTAGATCATCGCCAAGCTTACCAGTCCTCTTGCCTCTCGCGCGGTTGACGTTGTCACGTGAGGCTCAATCAGTCCAGCGTTGGCCGTGGGATAGCAGTGAAAGTGCGAGTGATGGGAGGCTTGGGGGTAACAGACTTGGTAGGTGCCGGCTTGGTGGGAGCGGGTTTGGTAGGGGCAGGCTTGGTGGGAGCCGGCTTGGTGGGAGCCGGCTTGGTGGGAGCAGGCTTCGTCGGAGCTGGCTTCGTCGGAGCTGGCTCAGTAGGGGCTGGCTTCGTAGGAGCAGGCTTGGTAGGAACGGGTTTGGTAGGACCTGGCTTGGTTGGAGCAGGCTTGGTTGGAGCAGGCTTGGTAGGAGCAGGCTTGGTAGGAGCAGGCTTGGTAGGAGCAGGCTTGGTTGTAGCTGGTGTGGTTGGGGCGGGCTTGGTCGGCTCTGGATTATCGCTGGTAGGCTTGGGAACGTGGGTAGGGACTGGTGGCTTCGTAGGGCGTGGCCGGCGTGTAGCTGTGACCCGGGGACGACTAGTGCTGGAAGGGGCGAGGTCCGTCGGTCGCGGAACACGTGTAGCAGTGGGAGCGAGGACGACAGAGTCGTCCTGGGCGATGGGGAGAGCGATAGTCTGTTGGACAACCGCCGCGGCGGCCAAGAGAGTGAGGAGGATATGAGTCATTATGGCGGCTTAGAGTCGAGATTGAAGTGGCAAGACGGAAAAGTGTAACTAGCAGGCCTGGTGGGTGGCCGATTGATCATTCCGCTGAGGCAGGAGCTGTTAAATACCTCACTGTGTCTACCATGGGCCATGGCCAAGTCGCTGTCTGTCCTGGCATAAGTTCCGGGCCAAAGTTGGTATCTGTCACCGCTTGGATGACACTCCTTGCAATGTGGGCGAGCCAAGTTTGCTGATATTGAGACTGCAACCCAAGAAGGCGGTTGATGAATGCTCCTCAATCACATCATTCCGCCCCTTGAGTTGATTCTCGTGAATCACTAGTAGGTAGAATGCTGGTGTTGCTGATGCTCCGCACCAAGCAGCTGGAAAAATTGTGTTAACGACACTCAATATAGGCGAAACCGAATATAAGAACACGGCATGGAAATTGACTCCAATACGGTGCTCAGAGTTTGCAGCGTTAGATACTGTGCTTGAACCCGGAAAGCGTTGCTATTTTTCCGCCCAACGAGAACGTATGGTAGCGAGGCCCCATGTCCTTCATAGTGGCTCCGTGAATGTCGTCAGCTCGTATACCGGGTTGCGGGCCTGGCTTCCTTGCCCAAGTTTGCTCTTTCTTAGCCCCTATGGTTCCACGCACCTGGTAAGCCGATGTAGGCCGTAATTAGGACACTCCGAACAACCCATAATTGGTGTATGTTTGCGAACCTCAATGGTTTCCGGCTACTATCTCTCCCGACTGGTACTATATCAGCAACGATTTAAATCAAACATCCATAGCTCATCGCTTCCAGAGGCCTTGGCATGCGTTAGCCTAGCAAGTGCCGATGAGTTGTTAGAGGTTCCTCTAAGTTTGGACCAGGGGAATCTAGACCCGGCTTGACTTGCGATGCCGTTGCAACCCTACTAGATGAGGTCGACGTAAGCTTATCCGGGGTCGTCATATGAGGGCTGGCATCAAGATTGGTGCGTTTCTTGGGCGGGGCCCCAGGTTGCCACACCTGTACTAGATCCATAAATACATTGCTACAATATCCCCTGCAGCAGTAGAACAGCGGGCCCGACACGCAGTGCCTCGCTAAGGTGACCTGCTTATTTGCTTAATAGCACTTGTCTCAACGACGTAGGAAGCTGACGCCATGAGCGGGACCCCGGACGCCCCGGAAAGACCTCGCTACGATGCGGTCGTGTCCTAGCGAGAAGCGGGAGGGTAAATTGGGTGAGCTCTGGGAAGGCTAAATGATAAATGTGTGATGCAAAGCAGGTTATATCTTGGATGCCCACATCCCGGATACTGCGGGCAGCCGATGGAACGATGAAAATGGTTCTGGCCCATCCTGGAGAGCGTGGATGGGGATATGCCCGTTGTTGTTGTCAAATATGCCTGCCTTTCTCCTGAGAGCGATGCCACGGGCATATTCCTGTCTTATACTAGATGATGATTGACTAGGCCACGTAGTAGCTGCTACGCTTCGTAGGCGCGATGTTAACAAGTTTATACGACGCTCATGAGAGGTAGAGAATCTCGTATCTCGTCTAAATCAACTAGAATCAACATATACGCTGGACAGCCTTCGTTTGCCATCGTGGCAAGATAGCAAACTCTGCCTTTTTCGACACCTGGGCCTCTTCAATTGATAACCCATCAAACGGAGCTTCTTGGCAGTAATAGGGCGGACTTGTCCTTTCCGACTCATTAATTTATCGCGGCAGAGCTATCGGATGGGAGGAAATGGTGCTACGGAAGCAGTTGAGTCGCGAGGAGGAGATCGGTTATATTCAAATACGCTTGCATCAGCAAAGTCTCTATGGCGTGATCCCGGCCCGTGGAAGTGCATGGAACGCAGAGGAGGTTCCATGTCTTCCCGAGAAGCTTGAAAGCAAACGCTTCGGCGATTGTTCCCAACAGAGGAAGGAGCTCGTCGGCCGTCAACCAGACATAGGACACCCATCCCCCGTAGTACGAATTTGTTTGATGTCTCCGTGCTACATAACCTGCCATCAGCTTGACAGCCTGAATCGGCGGCGTCTAAGCACAATGAGGAGCCACACTTTTCCTATACTAAGTGCCGTTGACTACTGCTTTTGGAGCCTCCATTCCTAGCTCTAGGCTAGGAGGTCCGTTGATGTGATAATTACTGTCATACTTTCGGTGTAGTTTCTGGACGGTAATTAATTGCGGTGTCGCTTTTGCGTGACAGATAGGGGCACACCGCTAATGGTCCTGATAGCAATACCTTGGAGCGCCGGAGACACTGTTGATGAAGAACCGCTATAGGTAAGGAAGCTTAATGAAGAAATATTGGATGACGGCTAAGGCATGGGACATGCGTGGCATATGGGGCATATTCTTAGGCTAGCCCTCGACCTTCAAATCGGCGAAGCTAGAATTTCTTACCATCCTATGTGATCCTCAGCGATGATGGGGTGATTGTGTTCGAGTAACACTAACCTTCTACCGGGTTTGAGAAGTGAGAAGCTGGCTGGGGTTGCCTGGGGATGTGTGGTATGGATTGTTATTTCCATGGTGTAGATGCCATCATTAGACTGGTTCGGAATAGACCCCATATGATGGTAATTACTTAATCTTCTGAACTCTAATCTGGCCCCCGTGGCAGACCGGAGTGAAGAACATTCCGCGGCCGGAAACCCGTGATGTGCAGTCAGCGGCGAGCCATGTACAGTAATATACTGCAGCATGGTCGACGCCAGAGTCACCGTCTAGCACCGGAGAGCTCTCCGTGGGGTCCGAGGCGCGAACGCTTGTTTCCCTCCATGATACATAAGGTACGGAGGGCGCGCTCATCGGGGGGGGCAAATTCGTGTTTTCTGACATTTTGGCCTAATTGCGTTATCTTGTCGTGCCTAAGGTGCAATTGCTGGAAGGCAATGGCGGCGTCGCTTTGCGTCACACCTTAATACCCAAAGCGCCCGGCCCTGCCAAACGCAAGGGATGATAGTTCGCCGATGCACGATTCTAGAGACTCGCAGTACTACGACTCGAGGTCGTGTTTTGCCTCCACACCGGGTATTGCATCACCTCTGTCCTTGGTGGCCATGTGGCGGGGACTGTGAATCTAGCGGCTTTGTGCGTTCGAATTTTCGTAAGTTGCAGCTGTTAGCCGCTGTAAGGGAGTTGTGGGCAATTCTGTGTAGGTGCCTAGGACGCTTACCAGAATGAACGAGCAAGGCCAACGAAGAGGATGAGGTAAAAAAAAATAACGGAGTTCTGTAGAAGGGTAGATCAACCCTTTGCTACCTGAGACCAAGTGATAATTAGATGTGATCACATGAGGAAAGCATTGGCCGAGCCTTGGGGCGGTAATTGGCCCTATCAACCGTCACGCAGCTCTTGTTTCCCCACGAGCTATCACACATGTGCGCAGATGGCAGAAAGAGTGGTTGACCATCAACTTGAGCTCTTACTGGCCATCGGCTCTCGCTTCCTACAGGTAGCACGCTGACTGCTTACCTACAATACAGGTAGTTTCATGAAGGTACTGTAATTACTGTGCAAGCTGCAAACGTCACGTACACTACTACAGTACAGCACACCTTTGCATGTCGAAGCCTGATGCTGCACTGCAGTGCTCTTCAGGCTCTATAACAGAGTAGGTACATGTTGGTGTGATTTTCTTAATTGTTGAGCTTACACTCGGGTACTGTACCGCACCCATACTGAACGCAGCGCGACGGGTGCCTCTTTTCTAAGAACGAACGCACAACCCCTGTCCATTTCAATCCGTTCGGTACTGTATCTTGGTGCAAGGTAACGTTACGATTTCTCCTTGACGCTCGTGCTCTTATGAGCGGAGCGATGGAAGACGAGATGGTGATAAGAAGCAAGTTCAACAATCCGGGTGGCGGGGAACATGCGGAAAAGAGATGGATCCCGATGTGTAGGGTCACAGCTACCACCCTATGCCCCCACCATCGACCCAAGGTAGCGCCTTTTATGATCTCGACACCACGTGCCTCGTTGTCATAAGGACCCCTGCGACAATCCATTCCTACCATGTGCTCGCCTGATTACAGCCCCTCAAACGCTTTGCTATCCCCCAAGAGGAAGCTGCTTCTGCAAGGGGTCACTCGGCGGTAACCACTGCATTGTCATTGCGTCCGAACCCCCGGGTTCAGAGCACCAATCCAAAAACTTAGATCCTAAATGACTGACCAAATTGGGTCGGGGGTGAATAACTGCCGTTTTGCGGGTTTCCGGGGCCGGAAGCCCCGTCCGTACCTAGGGAACTTATCAAAGACTTGCGCGTCTCGCTCAGAACGATGGCTGAAGGCTACCATACCAAGGTACTTTCCTTCTCATCGGGGCTAGAGCTTTTCTGCCAATCACAAGGTAGTCGAAGGACTCCCTGTATCCGGCACAAAAAGAACCGGCACAAAAAGAAGTAACGTTTTCTCTTGTCAACCGCTACGGTACCAAAGTTCCCCGGTCCAGGCTACAAACTCCCTCTGTGTAGGCACCACAGGCTCGAGCGGAGAACTTAGACATGTAGGGACAGTTCTTCACATGAATTTGGAGTCTCCGAAACACGGAAAATTGCACGCGGCGTAAACAAGACCGCATGTAACCCAGAGCATAAGGGCGAGTTGACAAGCGCTGCAGTGTTTCACTTGAGAAGCATGCAGAATCCTGGCTTTCCTAATGTCCCGCATGCCCTATCCTCCTAGCAAAGCCGATGTGGAGTAGCACGGGATTGAGAGATGAAGTTGCATTCTTGATCGCGCTGGGTCACGACGTAGGCTTCGAGAATTATGGCTCACCCTTGACCCTCTCCTGAGCCTTTATGATAGACTCGCGGAAGTGTGCAACGTCACAAATGCAGTCATGCCGAGATAAGGGGCAAGAATGGTGGCTTCCCTGGTGCTTGAGTTCCAGGTTCATCGTGTATTATAAAAACCCGATTAACCAGGATCGTGCCTGAAATACTCCGCAGAGAGCTTGAAGTTCCACGGTTCAGCAGTTCCTTCCCAACCACTCCTTTCTCTGATCTGTTCATATTCTCCATCTCATTATCCAACTATGGCTCTTCTTTCTCTTCGAGCTGCGGCCATCTGGGCCATGGCTGTCTTTCTCCCTGGGTCGCTGGCCAGCTTCGATGCGGGAACATCCGACAATATCGCCATTTACTGGGGTACGTACTGGCCACCAACAATTGTGGACCATTGTGACTCACTTCCACAATTCACAGGACAAAATTCCATCAACCGAGCTGACGGCCAGCAGCGCCTTTCTACGTATTGCGCCAGTATGCACAATGCTGCTGCGTAGCTCACATCCCCTTTGGCGGCTTGGCTGACATTCTCCAGACACTCCCGTGAACATCATCCCTCTCGCCTTCCTTCACGTCATCAAGAACCCAACCATGGTAAATTTTGCCAACGCTGGTGATAACTGCACAACCTTCCCGGGAACACAGCTTCTCCGCTGCCCGCAGATAGAGTTAGCATTAACCCCCCTCCTCCTGCATACTATGCCACCTAATCCCCATCTTTTCCTTCACCTACAGAGAAGACATCCAAGCCTGCCAGTCCCTCAACAAATCCATCCTCCTCTCCGTCGGCGGGGCGACCTACACCGAGGGGGGCTTTTCCTCTCCCAGCGAGGCCGCGCAATGGGCCGACACCCTCTGGGCCATGTTCGGCCCTCCTTCCCCATCGTCAACCGCTCTCCGCCCGTTCGGCTCGGCCACAATCGACGGCTTTGACATGGACTTTGAGGCGACGTCGGCTAACATGGCGCCTTTTGCCGCCGCGCTGAGACGGAACATGGATACCGCGCAAGACGGCAAGAAGTATCTGCTATCGGCGGCACCGCAATGTCCATTTCCCGACCACGCCATGGGCGAGATGATAGACGCGGTTAGCTTCGACTTTGTCAGCGTGCAGTTCTACAACAATTACTGCGGCGCGCCTAGCTATGTCCCCGGCGCCCCCGCGCAGAACAATTTCAACTTTGCGAGGTGGGATGAGTGGGCTAAGAACGGGAGCGCGAACAAGGGCGTCAAGGTCCTGCTGGGGCTGCCCGGCAGTCCGACAGCAGCAGGGAGTGGGTATGTCTCCGGCGAGCATCTGAAGAAGATGGTCGAGTACTCGAGAGGCTTTGGGAGCTTTGGTGGGGTGATGGTTTGGTAAGTGACTTCTCGCGGTTGTTCTGGGGGCTGGGATATGGGGTAGCGGCGAAGGTAATTAACACATGGGTAGGGACATGTCGCAGACGTATGGCAACCCTGGATTCTTGGACAGCATTGTGTCGGCTCTGGGCGGTCAACTGCCGCCTCCGATTACCACTACTGCTGCTACTACGACGACGACAGCGGTTCCGACCACTCTCACAACGTCGACGAGGACGTTGACGACGGCTACAACAACCACGAGCACCACGCAGCCAACAGGGTCATTGGTTCCACAATGGGGTCAGTGCGGTGGGAACGGGTATGATGGACCGACGGAGTGTGAGCCGCCATACAAGTGTGTGCCCCTAGGCGACTGGTGGTCACACTGCGCGTGAAGCGGGTGTATAGAGGGGATAGATATCACCTTGCTTGATTAAGCGGCGCTTTTCCTGCTCCAGACTGTAGGGTTGGATATCTTGCAATATGGCGAGTAGTTATGGAGGAAAGACCGCGTCCGAATTATCTCGATGAGCCGTCGAATTGAGGGCCTGAAAGGCTAGAGGGCTGGAAGACTGATAGATATCGTCCACGGCGGCAGACCGTCGTGCGTGTTTTTCAGTTGTAGCTGGAACCATAGTGTACATATTGTCTAACTAATACAAGAACCTGAGTGCTTCTGGCTCCCTCAGGTAACTTGGAGATCAGAGTTAGACTCCTTCTGCTAGATGTATTTAGATATTACATAATTAGCCTGGCAAAGATGACTTTCAATATCTTCCGCTTGATAAGGTACCTTATCTTCGGCTGGAAGGGACTGCGAGCATGACGCTTTTTGGGCGAACATATGCCACGAACAGGCGTTAAAGGACAAGAGCGTTTGGGAATGTCCCTGTTGCTCTCTGTCAATTAGGCTCCACTGCAATACCTTACACCACGTGGTGAATAAAGCTTTTCTCTTAAGCAAGCTGTCGATTCCAAATTGAATACCGCACTATTGTGGCTACTGAGCTTCGCCCTAAATCCTGGACTGCTGCGAAGCTAGTTGTGGCCAACAGTTTGTGTCTCGAGCGATCCCCGTCCAATCCCAGCTGTCAGATTGTTCAACGGCTCCGGCCGAGAACAGTCAATGACGAAACTATTATTTCTGCCTGCAGTTGCTACAAGGGCCGCTACGGACCCCTCTTTGTCGCCACGCGAAATGCAGCAACCTCGACTGGTTCAAATGAAATGAGACAGTTAGAAAAGCGCTGCTGGACGCGCCTTCCAGACACGAACCCGGTGGTCAGTAGGCAGTAATGAGGACACTGGTTCCGCCTTGGTCCGAGCAGCAGCCGACGTCCCAGACTGGCTTGCTGGTAGCTCCCTTCTGGGGTAGCTCGATGGCTGTAGTCACCTTCAATTGCGCCAAAGCAACATGCTACGTAGACCCGACAATCATGGAAGTGGTCACCGAAGGTGAACACATACATTATCATGGTCTGGACCGAAATAGCTATGTGCATCACTTCGTCGGTAACAAGCTGGCTCTCCCTACAGGGCTATATCCCCCGAAGGTGCGTTGTTAGTTTATGTCGGTGTTTCCGACCCCCTGCTCCTCGATTAACCAGCGACTAGATCCAGTGCTTGATGCAGATCCTTGCCAACCGACTCTTCCTTTCCTCTACAGCCCGGCGAGGTCACGACGACTAAAGATAGGCTTTGGCATCGCTATGGCATCATCAACGTAAGCGTCTTCTGCATTTGGGTCCCTGCTCGGCTGCAAATAAGCACGACATGGATACGGGTCAACAACATATGGGACCGCATTGATAAGGCCATATCCGCCTGCATCGACACGTCGCTTCACGTATATTTCATGTGGCTGGTCAAGTCCAAGCAGGTTGAGGGTGGTTTGACCACTACAAGCTCGTCTACAAGGCCAAGTTGGTTCTGGTTTGGCTCTCCATCTCGCTCGATGTGGGTGCAGCACCTTCTATTGTTAAGCCTTGTGGAGCACTATCGACTGGGACTCTCCCCATAGATCTTGCTCATTGGTCTCATGTCTTTCCTAGACGACGTGGTGTAAATGCCGGGCCTTAGTTGCCGCGCGTTGGACAGTTGCTGACGTGTAGTCTTGAAGATCCGCCCAAGTACACCCCTTTACATACCTTGCCTAGCTCCACATCGAGATGAACATGGCTGAACTGTTTGGGAAAAGCCTTCAAAAAGACACAGCGTCTGTTCAGACGGCAGATGCTTACCACGGTCCCCATTTGGAGATGTTTGACTGGCTGGGAAGCGCGAAGAATTTGATGCCGGGAGGGGGAAAGATGCACAGCTTGAACATGGACATCCTCAATAAGCCCACGTCGAGTTGGGTTGGAGAGTCTCTCAATCTTAGAGGGCAAGGAAGCACAGAGGGGCGTGCATCAGACTCCACGATGGCGTATGGAGCCGGCCAAACGGATAGTGGGTGCTCGGACTGCAGGTTGGGTACCGTATTTGCCCTGACCATCATTTGGGCGGCGGGTGATTGACGCACTCGATGTAAGAAGCATGCACGGATCTAATTAGGTAGATTTGACTCTGAACCGAACCAGAACGGCCAGTCCGCCGGTGATCTGACCAGGGCATATTATATTGATCAGCATTGAAAGGAGAGGTCATGACTATGCAACATGTACTGATTGTCTTTAGTTGATCCCAACATCTCATGCTCGGCTACTACAGTAACACCGTGAGCCAGGGATGAGAGCTTGGGAGGGGCCGGGGGAGGGTTGGGATGGATTCCTTAGCGGGGCCGACAGCTGCTCACACCTGTCTTGCCAGTGGAGACCTAGTTTTGCTAACGACATCTCATCCCTCCAGCATCACTCGCAAAGCGTTTGTTTTCCATCAAGAAGCGCTTGTTCTTCACTTGGTAAAATGGATAGCTCATCACAAAATTCAGTACCCAAAGGACACACTAGGACAAGGTCCGGCGTAAAAGGCAAGTAAGACGGGAATGCTAGAAAACAGAAGCCAACGGTGTGTGGCGTGTGGAAGTCACGACTTTCCGGTCCTCACACGGCGCAGTTCCTCGGGCTACGAAACGGTTCTTTTTCCTTTTAATCTCATATAGGATCGCTGACACCAGTCCATAGCCACGCGGCCACGCTCGGCTACGAGAGGCCCTCTCGATGTTGATGAGTGAGTACCTTGCCTTTCCTCACTCCCGTTTTCCGGTCGGCATCCCTGACTCTCATTCTGCAAGAGCACCTCTGGCTTCCCCTCTGCATCCCGCAAATAACCCACCGCAAAGGGTGACCTCACTTGCCGGCCAACCCAGGACCAGAACCCCCGGTCCGGCATCCCCAATTCCCCGATCCCCCGCCCGCTCCCCAGCCCCGCAAACTCCCACCATGGCAGCCATGAGCCTGAAGCGTGGGGCCGGCCCGCCCCGCCCAAAGGACTTCTCCTACCTCCTCCGCCCCGAAATCTACCATCCCCTAACCCCCCTCAACGTCCCGCCCCCCTTCCGCAATTCCCCCAAGCAGCCCGCACCGGACACCCCGATCCCGGACCTCCTCGCGCGCGGCCAGTTCCGCGCCGCAGCCATCGCTGCCACCCAGGCCCTGACGGGGACTGGCTCCGCGCCACCGCCCGACCCAGCCGACCACGCCCGCATCTTCGAGCTGCTGTACACGCGCCTGGCGTGCCTGAAGCTCGTCGACGCGACCGCGCTGGCCGCGCAGGAGGTCAAGGCGCTGGGCGACCTGAACAGCGCCTTCTACTACCACCAGGACGACGCCGGCCCGGCCACGCCCGCTTCCTCCACCTCTGCCGCTGCCGCGTCTCCGTCGTACCCCGCCCATCTCGTCCCCTGGGACCTGCGCGTGCTGAGCGTGCGGCTGCAGGCCCTCGGCTTCGGCGACCCCCGCCGCGCCGTCATGTGTTACTACGACCTAGCGCGCGAGACAAGGGCTAGGCTTGCCGAGGCGAGGAAGGGACATGATTTTTCCGGGGCCGAGGTCTGGCGGGAGAGGTTGGCAGACTTGGGAGTGAGAGTTGCCGGGGCGCTGGTGGAGATGGGGGATCTGACGGGCGCGGCGTGCCATCTGGGGACGTTGAGGGATGGGGGGCAGATGCAGATGCGGAGGGCGCTGTTGTGGTTGCAGCTGGGGGATGTGGAGGCTGCGAGGGAGTGTTTGGCTAGGGGAGGAGGGAATGCGGTAGAGGAGAAGGTGGTAAGGGCACTTTGCGAAATGGCGGACGGGGAGTATGAAGCCGCGGTGGAGAGGTGGAGGGAGTTGAG
This sequence comes from Madurella mycetomatis, assembly GCA_022530565.1. Classification (NCBI taxonomy): domain Eukaryota; kingdom Fungi; phylum Ascomycota; class Sordariomycetes; order Sordariales; genus Madurella; species Madurella mycetomatis. The sequence goes on along the minus strand of JAJTVB010000003.1, from coordinate 2,053,131 downwards.
GGACGAGGTCGACGATGAGATGGTCGGGGTGAACTTGGCGGTTTGCTTGCTTTATGTGGGCAAGATGCAGGAGGTGAGTCGACGTTGTTTTGGGCCCCTACCGTGGTTACCATCGCTGATGTCAAGCAGGGCAAGGCATTGCTGGAAAGCCTCGTGGATGCTGGTCGGAACTCACACACGCTGCTATTCAATCTGACGACCATGTATGAGCTTTGTACTGAGAGGTCACGGCCTCTGAAGGTCAAACTGTCAGAGAAGGTGGCGTCGATGGACGAGACTGCGGATGGGTGGGAAAAGACCAACGCCGACTTTAAGTTATAATATTACGGGCGTGGGCGCCACTCGAACGATGGATAAATCAAACTATTCAATAGTATTTGTACACGGAAATACTCCAACTGATTTTGGTAAAATAAGAGTCTCGAGTTGCGTTATGCAGCGAGATGCCGCCCACCTCCGTAGGGACGTTCTCCATCAGATTGGCAGACTGGAAGCCGTCAGCTTATTCAGTTTTGGGGCTGTAGAAGCATTCGAGGATTCCAATCCGCCGTTTTTTTTTTTTTTTTTTTTTCCTTTTCTCTGCCCAATCTCATTTCGAGCATGTCCATTTTCGTACTTATTCTGTCGCGCCGCATACCACCGAATACGATACGTGCAACCACTGCGGGCCAGAAACCCGATGAATGGACGACCTCTAACTATACTTACACTGGATCAAGGGGGTTCGGTGAATATTGGCTTTCTCGCCTACGTCATTGCGGTGATAACTTGCAGAGCGATGTGATTCCAGCTCGCCAATTCCCCCTGCTAGCCGTTTTCGGGATCTGAGCTCTCGGTAGGGATAGACTGCTCGCACAGGACAGCAGATGGATAAAGTACACTAATGTTTAGGCCGGTCTGTGTTTTCCTAGATCAAAGCATTCGCTTCACTCGGCACACACACCGAGTGTGGCCAAACACGAGGATTGGGCTAAGTTCGGTGCCAAAACTGAAACGTTCGGCTCCTTCTACGACTGTCTGTGTGCGGGAAACGTGTGTAATAATTAGCGGCCTTTCGAAGCAACCAGTGTCAGGCGCTAATTACTACCCACAGTCACCAAAATTTAGGTGCGTATTTTCATCGCCTTAAATTCTCTCTCCAGGCTCTCCTACGTCTTAATTATTCTCCCTCATCTTCTTCGGGACTCCGGCCTTGCAAACCGGCAATCAACCAACGCCATGTCTTCGCAAGCTCTCGCTTTCCCAGCACTCCTCCACGTGTCGCAGATCCCATTTCGTTAGCCGGGCCGAAGAACCTTAGCATCTTTGACTTGCCGCTCGCCTTGCGCAATCGTATCTACGGCCACGTCCTCCACGACGACGCTCCTCAACGACCGACAACCAACAAGTTGTTATATCCTTATGTCCCAAACGACCAATTAGGCCTGCTCTGCGCCTCCCGCACCGTCTCCCAAGAGGCATCGACGATCCTCTACCAGACACTGGACCTCGGTTCTTATCCAGCGACAGCACTGAAATACCTGCAATTCATCGGCCCAGCCCGTATACAGCAAGTTCGCACCTTAATCATCCACTACAAACATGTGTCGTGCTACGGGCCCAAAAAAAATCTCAATTGGCTGCCCGTATTTGAGAACTTGTGCCGTTCGGGGGAATGCATACAGCATGTCCGCATCCATCATGACCACTCCGAACTTGTATCCGAGAACGGCGATTGGGATGATCCGAACCACTGGCTGTGGAATCATTACGGCTGGTATAGTTCATCCTGCGATGAGAGGCTACATTGCTATGTCGGCTACAGGGAATGGGATGATGATATTTGGGACGGGTTGAGGTTGCTTCAACATGCAGAAGATATTGACTTCAAAGACTGGATCGCCGAATACTGTGTTTACCGTCTCTCGAGGGAGCTCGGCCGGCAGATTTGAGGCAGCACAGAGGCCAGCCCCCAGCGTTTGTTTGGGTGGGACGTTTTCACGATATTTCGCGGCAAGCTGGTGAATCTGGAATACGCCTACGGGTCCGACTGGCGTCCTGAACCCCGCCAACTTTTCGAGCCGGGGAAGGATTTCTCTCCCTTAGCAAGTGGCCAGCGTGACACGGTTTGGAGCGCTCTTCGTCCGGTCGAGGCCCCCGCCAAACAACACAGCCCAGCCTTCTCCGCCCGGCCCAGACGTTTTCTTGACCTTCCAATAGAAATCCGGCGGGATATATACGATCTGGCCTGCAGTGAGTGGGTGTACAAAATATTGCTGGCCGGTCCACTCGACACGGTGGAACAGTGGTGTAGGCCTCTTGCATACATGCAAGCAGATCTCAGCGGAAGCACTACCTTCAATCTACCGCACTTTTAGAATCTGCCGCGGCAAAGCGCCTAAGACTCTCGACTCGCTCGGTCCTAAAGTTGTCTACATTCGTAGGCTGGAGAGAGTATTCTCTTGCTTCTGCACTATTGGGGTTGGAAGGAGCGTGGCGAGAGACTGGGACGGACCTAGAGGGCCTGAAGTTGAACATCTTGGACCTGAACTCTTCAGGTTGGAACAGTGGTATACGGATTTATGGACCGAAGTCATAAGTCGAATCCAAGCGCTGCGTGGAATTCGGGAGCTGGCAGTCACATTTTTCTCGTGCAGTCGTTTCTGCCCGAAAGGCCTGAAACTGCCGCATGGGCATTCTAGGAACGGCCAACACTCATGGGATTTCCGTCATATGTGTTGCATCAATGTGGAAGATCACTTTTTAGATCTCCTCCAACAGTGCCGACGGCTTGGGAAAATCTCCCTTGCCGGTCTGGTCCCGCCGAGTTTCGCCTTCCGTCTGGAGTCGGCTACGCCCTCTGAAACCAATGGGCTATCAATAAAGTGCATCAGCAGCGAAATGCGCAAGTTTATCAGGAGTGCTGAAGCAGACAGAGTGCTCAAGGAACGGGTTGAAAAGGGCAGAGGCAACGCTCCGTGGAAGAAGAGCTACCGCTATCCAAAATTCTACTCGGAGAGCCCGTCAACTCACTTCGTCCTCGTGCGACGGGAAGCGATGGAGGAAGGATCAGCGCGGCCGCAACTAGTTGTTGATCTGCTCTCCCGGAGAAAATGGGAGGATTTGCAGGCGATGTTGGACTATGACAACCGTGCATCAAACAAAATATCATACAAAGCTTATGGAAGACAACGGGAGCACTAGCGATAGTTGGTTGCTATGGGTGGGGGTTTAGGAGATGGCTTCTAGATTAAGATGGCAACAGGTGGACCTAAGAATTGTCTTCGCCTTCACCTAGATTTGTCACTATGTCGCAACGCCACACCGGCAATGTTGACTCGGATGAGTAAGGCAGAATGATTAATAGAACGCTCGTTGTGATGCAAGGAGCTACAGCGGAAGTGGTCTAAGCAGTACCAACCATCCAAAACACCGTTGCCGTAATGCACTTAAACGCAAAGTATACCCCGAAACTAATCCAAGTATGACTCGTCCATGCGGTATTACCATTTAGATACGCCATTTGTCCAATAATGGTAACCTACACTCCTGGCAGCTGCCGCAGCGTGCCCGTTTTATTTGGGATCGCTAAACGGCTCATACGCCGTATTCAGATCCTTCGTCGGCTTATTCCCGCCGAGAGTGATCAGGGGAATCGACGGGCCCGAGGTCGTCTTTGAATTTGCTGCATCCCCCGTGTGGTACTCATCCGGCGCAGCCCAGTCCTCATCCAGTCTCCTTGGCCTGCCCACGCTGTCTGGTGACCCAGGGGCCCGCAGCTCCTGATCGGGCATGCCGGCGCCATCTCTGTGCGCCCTCAGTGCCTGCTGCTCCTCGATCTGGACGTACTTATGCTCGTTGCGGCCCCATCCCCCGGGGCCGGTCCCGGCGCCGCGGTATCCGGCGTCATCGCCGCCCACGAAGCCCCCGTCACCTCCGACACTGCGCGCCATGAACGAACGCTTATTGCGGCCGCGAGCCTGCCGGCGGTAGTTGAGGATGTAGAGGATGGTGGCCAGCAGCGTGAGGGCACAGCCCACGAAGCCAAAGATGATTGGGTTATTGCCCAGCTGGCTGGTCAGGCCGTCGCGTTCGAACTCGCCGTTCCAGGCGTCTGCAAACCTGCGGAGTATCACCGTGGAGGCGACGGATAGTGCGAAGAGGACGATTGTTGTGATGCCGCAGGTGACTGCGGCGAAGGCGGGTGCGAACCATGCCTCGATCGGGGCGAAGAACGAGGCCGCGGCCGAGAAAACGTGCGCTCCGGCGAAGAAGCGATTGGCTTTTTGGTAGGTCTCTAGGGCGTCTTTTAGCTCCTCAGACCTGATGCCTCCGAGCGGCGTGGCACCGATGTTGAGGTCACCGTCTGGCAGAAACTCGAAGCCGTACCGCGGCTTGGAGCATTCGACGCGGCCATCGGGGAAGTTGGAACATTGGGTAAGGAGATGGACTCCGGACCAGTCAGGGAGCCCGAGGGAGGCGGCTGTGAGGTTTGACCCCACAAAATCAGTTCCCGAGACCCTGGAGAGGGCATCTAAGAAGTCGGAATTGGCCAGTGTTGCCGGGGATGAGAGACCTGCGGTGTCTATCTGTGAAGGCTGTCAATCTCGAAACGTTCAAGGGTTGAAGGCTCGAAGGATGCTACTTACCCTCAGCCAATAGAGCCATGTTAATCTCCCATCAAATCCAGAGAAGATGATGAGCAACATCAGCACAAATGTAACGCCATTAAAGATGCCCGGGAGGACGCTCAAAGCAAGTCCCCGCACCATCTTTGTGACGAGACGGCAGGACTGACAGAACAGCTAGGAAGTGTTGGCAACAAGGAAAAACGGCACTAAGATGATGGGCGAGCCCCGAAGTTCGGGGGTTCGCCGTCCTTTTGTTCAAAGGAACTTCTCTCAGCTACTCGGACTAGACAGACTGAACCCTCCCAAGACGACGTTCCTTGGCGTGGGTTGCCAGGATATTTCAAGCAGGCAGCCAACACAACGGCGCGCTAACTTACTGATGGATGCAGGGTCTAGGCACATCGAGACAGGCGCCGTGGAACCGTGGGCCGAGCCAAGAGAAGGATTTTCTGCAGGGAGGGTCACCCCGGCCACACATCCGGAAGCCCTAACGCCCGTCCACAAATATAACCGAGCGGCACAGCAGACGGTTTGCTCGCCATCTCTTGGGGAGTCCGGATTATGGGGTCTGACCTAAGGACAGGGGCGACTGTTAAGACAGCGCGTAGCGCTTATTTGCCCAGCCATGTGGGCAGCGGGCGCCACATAGCTGCATAGAGTTGGTCAAAAAAAACACCCGCAAAAGCACTTAAAAGCCGAAATGAAACGGATAGAGGAAGAGACAATTAGAGACTTTGCGTGCTTGGTGTCACTCTGTGAAGGCAGAACTGGGGCTTCAGGCCATAGCTCAGTTTCCGCGCGAGTCGTAACGGTCACTGACAAGAGAGGCATTGGAACATCGGACGGTACGGCACTGGGCGGCATGTCTAGGTGTTGATGTGGCTTTCATTGATGGGTCTGGCATTCCGACCTGGACCCATGGCATAAGAGCGTCCCCGGATGCTCTATAGCCAAGCGAGGCGCAATCCGGAGCCCTGCACTCTTGGTAATGATCTATCAGCCACCACGTTTTCGCCGGCTGGTAATGTATCCGCTGCGGAGGCCGGGGGTGGATGCTGCTGAGGTGAGCGGAGATTGGCCCGGCTGAAAATAGCAGACGCCTCTGTCAGCGACTGGAGACATCGCAGTCTGCAGGGCACAGGTGCCCTGCTCAAGCGTCAGACCAGCGGCCGCTGCAGCCCAGCAAATTGGGACTTTTCGGCCGAAGGAGCAACCGCCCAAACCCTATTGCGATCCTTTAGCCCCGGACTTTAAAGATGGACAGGCCTGACCTCTAGATGTCCGTCTCCTGAATATCCGTTGCTATCGGTCGACACACTCGCCCCTAGCACGCTTTACGTTCGACCAAGATGCAAGTGGCCAAAAGGTTACTTCTTTCTATCGCCCTTGCGGCGTCAGTCGCCAAAGCAGAGCATCATCAAGTCACCGTCGGCAAGGGCGGCGAGCTGAAGTTTGTGCCTGCGGTAATACACGCCAGAGAAGGCGACACGGTGACATACACCTTCTTTGCACGTGTGAGTTGCATCTTTGCTTCGCACAGTTTTGAGTCCCAAAGTTAACATGACGACAGAATCATTCTGTTACCCAGTCAAGCTTCTCAGAGCCTTGTCAACCCCTGGCAGGGGGTCTCTTCTCGGGTTTCGTTCCGAACCAGTCTCCCGATGTTGCCTCGCGGACAACATTCACCGTCACTATCCACAACACGGACCCCATCTGGATCTACTGCAGTCAACCAAATGGCGACCACTGCCAAAAAGGCATGCTCCATGCTATCAACCCGTAAGCCAATGTCGTTTGGGCAGCTTGTGTTGAGCCATCACTGACAGCTCAAACTAGGCCGGCCGAAGGAAATACGTTTGAGAAGTTTGCCGAACTCGCCACGAGTGCCCCGACGAGCACGTCACCAGCCAATGGGCTCCCCGCTGGCGGCCTGCGCCAGACGCACGTCGACGTCGGCAAGGACGGGAAACTGACCTTTGAACCCAGCAACATCATAGAACCCAAGAACACGATAGTTAAATTCAACTTCCATCCGAGGAATCACTCTGTTGTACAGTCCACCTTCGATCGTCCATGCCAGCCTCGGAGCGGCTTCAGCAGCGGCTTCATTCCCACCACGGTCTCCCCGTCTGGCGTGGAGTTCAACATCATGATCCCCGACGACAAACCCATCTGGTTCTACTGCGCCCAGGGGAGGCACTGCCAAGACGGCATGGTTGGCAGTATCAATGCGTGAGTTAGCCTGCGTCGACCAATCTTCTCGCGAACCCTGTCTAATACCAACCAGGCCCGCCACGGGCAACACCTTGGACGCCTTCGTCGCCAAAGCCAAAGAAGCCGACCTGCCAAGTGGCATCGAGCCTCTCGCCCCTCTCGGTGGCAGCGTCTTCGTCAACGGCCAAAGGGTCCACAGCTTCAACGGCGCCGTCCTCCCGGGCTCTCTCCAACCCTCAGCCGCTCCCTCGTCCACGGATGCCGCCTCCGCCACCAAATCAACCCCTCCAGCCTCCTCCCAAACCCTCCCACCCCCAGGCGCCGACGTGCCTGCCTACTACCACGACAAGGCCGGCGGCGGCAAGCCAACCCACTGGGGCTGGGCCAGCAACATGTCCGCGGACGCGACCACGTATCTGCACGTGCACCAGCTCATCGAGGACGTGATTTTGCACCTGCTGTGGGAGGTCTACACGCAGCTGGAGGCGCCTGACGGGGCATGGGCGGGGGTCTATCCCAAGGCCATCGTTGACACCATCGGCGCGTGGGCGGGGCAGTCGATGGTGCACCGCGCGACGACGGCCGAGTGTCTAGCGCACTATCAGCGCCCGCTGCTCGAGTCGTGCCGCTACAGGCTGCCCACAGACAGCGCCGACGCCTTCCTGGGCGCCTACGCGAAGCTGAACCTGATCCAGGTCGGCACCCTCATTGACATCTCGGCCAATGTCGCCCGCCACGACCCCTTCCTGATCCCCGTGCTGATGACACAGGTCGGCGCCAAGTCGAGGGCCGCCGCCGTCGTCAACATGATGCAGAATCACATGGCGGCCGCGGCGCCCAGGGAGGTGGCCATCCCCGCCCAGCTGGCATGGAGTTTTGTGAGGCGCGGGTTTGTCGAGAGCTGCCCGGCCGAGGTGGCCGGCATGCCAGACGCGCCGTGGCCTGCACTGGAGGTGGTGGGGACGCAGGAGGGCGGGAGGACGGTGAGTGTGGATGTGAGCTACGAGGGGAGCGGCAGTGGGGAGCATTTCATTGCGTGGCTGGGCCCGTATGGCCAACTTGAGTTTACTCCTATCAGGGTGGACGGTGATAGGAGGACCGCTACGGTCCCTGGAGACTGGTATGGCAATGTTTGGGTTGTGGTGGTAAATCAGAGTGGGATTACCTTGGAGGAGGTGAAGGATCACATGGTCGCCGGGCCAGAACTGGTTTGGGTTAGCCAGCCTTGAGGGGTGTTTGGACGCATTCGGTATTGTCTAGAGCGCGGCGTCGACAGGTTGCATTCTGGTGTTTGGCTGAAGGAGTCTTTAAAGGATTGCCTATCCATTTTCATCTACTACTACACCAGTAATTATGATACCATGATGAGCGAGGTACTTGCCTCGACAATGGCAACCATTGGAATAATTATATTGCCTCAATTACTACTCAAATTATGGACTCTATTAATCATGGGTTAAGTTTTCTAAACAACCGTAATGGCATCCCCTTTCTCGCGTCATTATCGTAGCAGCTCGACTATTAAAACATTCCTCGACCTATCATGATCCACTGAATACCCTTACGGAACACAATAACTCTAAATTCTATTCTAGCAACCAGGAAATTCTAAGAATTCCCTCCAATCTAAGGTAGTCTAGAACCGACGAGTCTAACGCGTTCTATCCAAATGTCATCTGTCGGAACTTGCCGTGTGGGGAACGACCCCAGCCGGGGGCAATTTCCCTTGGGCGTCAACTGGTGCCCAGTAGCGCCCACTTGGTCAGACTTTGCGATGGACATGACAATATACGCCTTCATCTCAATGACTTTGAACTTGGGTGAAATCGTACCATCTTGATGCCAAATCCATCCGCGCAGTGGTTCCAACAATTAAGAGTCTCAGTTTGCATCCAAAACCCATTGAGCTAGTCAAAACACGGCCCTGCGCAAGTCGGTACGATATCTACCGTTCCCGAAACCAAGTACGAGATCACCCTGAACGGCCCGGTCGACTGGGTTGCGTGGAATCGCGAGTTCGTTACGAAGATGACGACCCTCAACCTCCTTGACTACTTCGAAGGGAGGTGCGACCTCGTTAAGGAGCCTCCCACCACGTTCGACTCGTACTACGTATACGAAAACCACGTCAACAAGGAACTTCACGCCCTCACTGTCAAATTAAAGGGTGGCAACAACGCTAGCGTATTGGCTGATTAGTAACTGGAAGAAGATACGGCTACTACCGATATAGCTACGGTCAGGACTAACGAAGACGGGCCTCCTCCCGACGATTCGGGGTTGACCAACGCCTAGAAGAAAGTCTATAACGAGCGGAAGAAGTGGTTCAAGGATAACGCTAACTATGTTATCGCCGACTTGGCTAGGAACTACGAGAACTAGCGGAAGGACTGGCAGAGCCAGACTACCCGCCTTAGCCAGGCACTAAACTTCCTCACGACCACTGTGGCGCCACACCTTCGAAACGCCCATTTCTCCATTGATGCAGACCTATAGAAGTGGTATAACAACCTGATGACCGTTGCCCAACTGTGAGAGACGAGCAATACGTGGGCGAGGCACGGGGGCGCTGCTAATACTACTCAATTCTGCTAATCGAAAGCTAAGGAAAGGAGGAAAAGATCTAAGATGCGGTCTACGCTATAAGAGCGTACTAGCCTCGTGCTAGCCAATCAGGATGCGAGTCTCCATCTCACCAGTCCCAATCCAGTAGGTCGGGTTGAACCCTAACCCTATACACCTTTCCTCACAACCCCCCCCTCCAGAAAAGCTCGCCTCGAGCTTTTACTTCTTCCGGTGCGAGTGCCGTAGCCGTTTACCCTCAGTTACCGGCCGGTCGTCATCTAGGTAAGGATCTACAAACCTATCTTCGGCCGCAGCCAACAACTACTTGTCTAGCCGTACAGGTAGTCCTGCCTATTCTAGGTAGTCGTTGTAGAATCGTCTCAAGGCCGCCGGCGCATTTCGGAAGTCGCTGGCCAGATACTACTCGGGGTCTAGGTCCTAACCGCGCTATTGGGCTTGGTACTGTAGCTTGCTATAATAGGTCCTGCTAGCTAGGATCCTCTCAACCTCCTATTCCTCCTAGCTAGCTATATCTTCGCTAGGCGGGTTCTCAATAGCTTGTCCTAGCAACGGGTTATTTGGGTATCGTTGTAGCCGATTAGCTATAAACTCGGCCGATCCTCGCTAGAATTCTAGTACCTCTAGTCTATATACCCCTGTTGCAGTTCTCTCGAGAATCTTGTAATGCTATTGGGTAACCGGGAAAGATAACTTGTTGCTTGGCCGACCTATTAGCTCTAACTGCTTGACGATAACTATATAATCGCCGATATCGAAGTCTAGTTCGCGACAATGCCGGTTCGCCTATATCGCCTGCTCCTCCTAGGCTTTTATAATTATCTACCGAGTATAGTCGATATACCCCTAGATCTAGTAAGCTATTTCTTGGGCTATCTTCTAATTTATCCGCTCCCTCAGTATATAATCGTCGAGTTCCTATATCCGAGACTCCTAGTCAAACGGTATCGGTATAGGGAATCCAAATAAGACTTTGTATAGCTACAACCCGGTGCTTTTATATAGAAGACCTATCTAAACGGCGTTGAGAGCTGGGATTGTACGAGACTAGTTGTCTTGGAAGTAGCTAATAAATGGCTATAACCTCTAGTTAATATACTAGTTAAGGTTTTTAACCTACCCTATAGTCTAGGAGTATCCTACTATAGCTAGCTTCTATTCGATCCCGAGGATCCGGGATAGTTTGTTAGTGAAATTAGCCTGGAACTATAGCCCTCGGTTACTAATAACTTCCTTTGGTAAGCTATAGACTCGATATAGGCCCTTATAGTATATTTTTATAGTATTATAGGTAGTAGCGCTCCTCTTATATAGAACGGTCTATAATACTTTCGTTAGTCGGTCAATTATAACTAGTGTATTGTTATAGCTATAATAGTTAGCGGGTAGTTTATTGAAGTCTATAACTAAGTACTACTAGGCTCGCTATAGCGGAGGAATCGGTTATAATAGCCTAGGGGTTTTATTATATAGGTGCTTCGATAAGCGGTATAGTATATAGTTGCCGATAAAGACCTTAATATTGCTAGTTATCTTCGGCTACTAGTATTAGGTAGCAACCAGCTTCTTAGTCTTGTTCCGGCTAGGATATACTATAACTAGCTAGGAATATACCTCCTAAATAACCCGGGTCTATAGATATTTAGTCGCTAGTATAACTAGCTTACTATTATATAGGAGTAATCGGTTGCCTAGGAGGGTAAACTCCGAATTTCCTATATATATATAGTCACGCTATTCTTCTAATGCTACTACTATATAGTTGGCCTCTAGAAGCTTATCGACTAGTTGGAAACCAGAACCTAGCAGGGGAGCAATGTCTTGATCGAAGGCTATAATCGCTATAATCGTTATACCCGGTTTAGCTTAGCCGTCCGCTTATACTAGGGCAAAGATCTATATCGTATAGTATACTTCCTATTTCGCCTTCTATATAGTAGTATCTTCTAGCTTCTAGAAGAGGGTATCGGCTATAGCGTTCTTGCTACCTAGCTAGTAAGTGATATAGAAGTTATACTATAATAGAAGCTTAGCCTAGCCCGCCTACCGGATATTTAGCAACCTTTTTATACTAAAGTATTTCAGTGCCTCGTAGTCGGAGACAATAAGAAAAGGCTCTTTATTCTATAGACCAATCAACTCGGCCCGCTAGTATTGCAAAGTATAGACGATAGTAAGGAGCTCTTTATTATAGATATAGTAATTGACTTCGGCGCTTTATATTGTTTTAGAGAAGTAGGTAACTAGGTACTACTAGTCGTTATCTTATAGCTAGGATAGGACCCTAGCGACTATACCTTACAAAGCGTCGGTTTTAATATAGGTTAGTCGGCTATACTAGAAATAGGCTAGAACTAGCTTAGTAAGGAGGCATTCCTTTAGTTCCTCGAAGGAGTATTGGCAATTATTAGTCTAGATAAATAGGGTAGTCTTCTTTATCAAGTTGGTTAGAGAGCGGGCGATATATCTATACTCGCAAATAAACCGCTAGTAAAAGTTGTAAAACCTTAGAAATAACTATACTTCCTTGACTATAGTTGGCCTCTACTAGTTGTATACTATATCCAGTTTCTTCGGGTCTAGTTAGACGCTGTTGGTCCCAATAACAAAGCCTAGGTACCGGGTCTCTATAATATAGAACTTGTACTTCTTTAAATCGGCCTATAGGCTAGCCTCGTATAGGCGTTCAAGTATATAGCGAATATAGATCTTATACTCCTTTTATATAGCCAAGAAGATTAGAATATCGTCGATATAAGCGCTATAGAAGTCGTCGAGGTAGCCTATTAATATATTGTTAATAAACCGCTAGAAGGTTGCTAGGCCGTTGGTTAAACTAAAAGGCATTACCTTATACTTATATACACTATACTAGGTCCAAAAGGTCGTTAAATCCTTATATTTAGGGCTGATCTAGATTTAGTAGAAAGCCTATTGGATATCGATCTTAGTAAAGACCTTTGCCTAGGCAATCTAGGCTAACGTTTTATCGATTAGAGGTAGGGGGTACTAGTCCTTCTTTATTATTGTATTCAATTTGTAGTAGTCGATATAGAAACGGAGGCTTCTATCTCCTTTAAGGGCGAAGAGGATTGGGGCGGCCTATAGCGCGCTACTTGGCTCGATAAAGCCCTTCTATAGGTTCTTAGTAATATATCTCTAGGCTACCTCCAGCTCCTTAGTAGAGAGCTTCTATAACCTAGTATACCCTAGGTCCTCCGGCTTTAACTTAGGTAGCAACTCGATATTATAGTCTATATTTAGCCGGAATAGGGGTAGTATATCGGATTCGGCTTTACTAAATATATCAAGGTAATTGTAGTAATATATAGGGACTTGCTTTAAAGCCTGCTACTACAATTGATTGTTATTACCCTCTAGAGTAGTTCTTAGCTCGAGAATCCTATCGATTTTATAGAGAGTAGTAACCCCTATAACCGCCGTATAACGACCGCTCTTATATTATCTAATTTATTGGAATATAATAGCGCTAATTACTACAATATTAAGGGGTCTTAACTTGTACTAACCAATAGCGTCCCTCTTTAGGGTATATAGGCCCTAGGTATTAACGCCCTATTTAGATAGATCGGGTCCCGGTTCTAATTATAGGTTTCGCTCTAGAGTCGAGGTCTAAGGCGGCGGGATCCCTTATAGAGCCTATTCTATCTTATAAATATCTTTATCCTATAGTATAACTGATTGGAGTTCTATAATTCCGACCGATCGGGGCGAAATTATAACCTTCTATAGTGCTATTCCGGTTTTCGGCTCTAGCCAGGACTCCGCTATAGCCTCTAGTTCGGCAATCCGCTTTTTAACTACAGTTCGGTCCGCCCGGTAGCGGCAGTCTTCCTTATCTATCAATCTCTCTTGCCAGTAGGTATCCTCTATCGCTTTCAGGTCCGGGGGCCTTATAGGCGACTGGTCTAATAGGATGTCTATTCCCTTCTACTAGCTAGGGTCGGGTTCCCATTTGGGCGGAAATAACAATTGTCGATATTTATAGTTAATAAGAACGTTATAGCGTCTAAACCATTTATAGCCAATTATAATGTTATATCGAGAGTCGATAACTAGGAACTGCTTATTATAGATAGTTCGGCCTTATATAGTTAGATACCCGAGTATAGTAGAATCAATCTACTAGGTAGCGCTATAGTTGTCAAATCCGCCAACCAGGCACGGTCGAAAATCCTTGAACCGCTTGACTTGCAATAGCTTATATACCTGCTTTATAAAAGAAATACTAATAAACAAGTATCTACCTACTCCTATATCAGCTAAGGCATTGTTGGTAGTTAAAGAAGCTCTATTATTGGCTATTATATATTTAGTAACTAGGGGCCTTCTCCTAAGGAGCTCGCTAATATAGTCCCTACCTTTCGCTATTAATACTTTCTCTAGAAGGGAGTCAATTTTCCCTAGGGTATTTAGTTTTCCTGCTTGCTAGTACTGTCGTTAGCAATAGTAGTACTATCGTTATCCTTATATAATTATTCGGGGGACTTCGTTGTCAAACGCTTCTAAAGATAGGCGATATAGGCATTGCGGTCTCGACCGGACCTATAGGGCTTATTATTCTTTTCTTTCTATAGGCATTTATCGGTATAATAGCCTTTCTTATAGCAGATAAAGCAACGGCGTTTCTTATAAAGCCGCTTAATATTGTCGGCCGAAAGCGTCTTTATTGTAGCTATACCCTATCTATATACTAGAGATCTAGCTATCTAGGTTCCGCCTCGGTTACTATATATAGTATTGTTCTATTGGTCTATAGGCTAGTACTTGGATACCTATTTATTGATAATAGCGATCTACTAGGCTTTAATAATAAATTGGTTAAAAGTAATAGCTAGTTTGGCTAATAAGGGAACTATATTATACTAGAAGCTATTATAAAGCTTATAGTTAAACTTGTACTTCTAGATAGAGCGTGGGCTTCCGATCTCGCTAGCAAGGCAGATAAAGTCGTTCTTAAAAGCTAGGAAATCGTTACTAGGTTCTAGCTTTAGGTTATTATAGTCGTTAAAGGCCTTCTACTCCCAAGTTAGGTCGTAATACTACCTCTATAGATAGGTTAACAGCTTCGCTAAGGTATTAACTAGAGCGGGATAGGTTTTATAGAGGTAGGGAGCTAGATCCCGTTTAGCCTTGCCTTCTAGATATAACTCGATATAAGCCTAGTAGGTATAGTTATTACCAAAGTAGTCGCTATTGACCTCTAGCTTATTCTCTATATCGCGGTACTACTACTTGAACTCCTTAGTATCTCGGTCCCTTTCGTTATAGAAGATAGGAGGGTTAGGGATTTTTATAGATCTCTTAGTACCGCTATAGACAGTCTACTAGGTATCGGCTATACTTTTGCAGTTATAGCGGGCATCATTGTCGCTATTATTGTTGTCGTCATCGTCGTTGTCGCTGTTATCGTTATCGCCGTCCTCGTTATCGCTATCGTCTCTGCCGGCTTTATTGTTATCGGTATTGAGTATCCTAGCGAGTTACTAGCGGAGGTCTACAATCTAGGTATCGCGGTCGGCTAGTTTAGCATCTCGGGCCGCCAGGTCCTCGAGCAATATATCCTTCGTCACCCGCGTACAACGCTATACGGGGATGCTTCTATCTCTAGAGTCCTCTATAGGAGTATTTGCCGGTTCGCTCGTGCCTACTATCGTATCGGTTCGGGTGCTTCAAGCGCTTAGAGCAGCCGTTCATTCTTTATACTACAGGTTCGCTCGCGAACGGCGGACTCTCTCGGTTCGTTCGAGGGCATATGACGCAGCTACAGTCGATTCGGTCTTCGGGCGCTTGGAGCAGCCAGTTCTTCTTTGAGTGGGATATTATTGAAGCCTTCCCAGGCAGGAATTTTTCGAGCTTTCGATTGTAAGAGACGAGCAATATGTAGGCGAGGTACGGGGGCGCTGCTAATACTACTCAATTCTGCTAATCGAAAGCTAAGGAAAGGAGGAAAAGATCTAAGATGCGGTCTATACTATAAGAGCGTACTAGCCTTGTACTAGCCAATCAGGATGCGAGTCTCCATCTCACCAGTCCCAATCTAGTAGGTCGGGTTGAACCCTAACCCTGTGCACCTTTCCTTATACTAACAACCATTCGAGATCGAGAGAGCTATTAGGAAGAGGCTCAAGGAATACCTCGACATTCTTACTACGCTTAAGCACAAGAACGTCAAGCAAGCCGACTTCGACCGTTAGCTAACTAAATGGAAGACCCTAATAGATGAGGCTTCGCTATACAGGCTGGTCGAGACTATAGCTCCTGGATATAAGGAAAGGTGTACAGGGTTAGGGTTCAACCCGACCTACTAGATTGGGACTAGTGAGATGGAAACTTGTATCCTAATTGGCTAGCACGAGGCTAGTACGCTCTTATAGCGTAGACCGCATCTTAGATCTTTTCCTCCTTTCCTCAGCTTTCGATTAGCAGAATTGAATAGTATTAGCAGCGCCCCCGTACCTCGCCTACATATTGCTCGTCTCTTACAATCGAAAGCTCGAAAAATTCCTGCTTAGGAAGGCTTCAATAATATCCCACTCGAAGAAGAACCGGCTACTCTAAACGCCCGAAGACCGAATCGACTATAGCTACATTACACGCCCTTGAACGAACCGAAAAGTCCGCTGTTCGCGAGCGAACCTGCGGCACGAAGAACGAACGGCTGCGTTATATACCTAAAGACCGAATCGACTATAGCTACGTTACACGCCCTCGAACGAACCAAGAGAGTCTGCCATTTACGAGCGAACCTGTAGCACGAAGAACGAACGGCTACTCCAAGCGCCCGAAGCACCCGAACCGATACAATAGTAGGTACAAGCGAACCGGCGAATACTCCTATAGAGGACTCTAGAGATAGAAGCATCCCCGTACAGCGTTATATACGGGTAACGAAGGATATATTGCTCGAGGACCTGGCGGCTCGAGACGCTGAACTAGCTAACTGCGATACCTAGATTGCAGACCTCCGCCAGCAACTTGCTAGGATGTTCAATACCGATAACGACAAAGCCAGTAGAGACGACGGCGATAACGAGGACGGCAATAACGATAACGGCGATAACGACGACGACGACAACGATAATAGCGACAATAATGCCTGCTATAACCGCGAAAGTATAGCCGATATCTAGTAGACTGTCTATAGCAGTACCAAGAGATCCATAAAAATCCCCGACCCTCCTATCTTCTATAACGAAAGGGACCGAGATACTAAGGAGTTCGAGTAGTAGTACCGCAATATAGAGAATAAGCTAGAGGTCAATAGCAACTACTTTGGTAATGACCGTGCTTGCTAGGCTTATATCGAGTTATATTATTACAGGAATTCTCACTGTAATGGCCAGGATGGCGCAAAGGCACACTTGCGTGGCGAAGATAATAAAAGTTAAAGTAGATTCAGAGTTGTTGTCTAAGAGAGAGAGTTCTCTCTAGGGGTGTAATGGCTCTCCTTATAAAGATGAGCCCTCATGTGAATACAGCTCACCCTGGTCGGGACTGATCCCTGCTCTCTGCAATCCTATATATAACAGGTGCTGTAACGGCTTCAGAAGTGTATTGCAACTATCTGATGGCGACTCTACGAGTACACTGAACTTGAGGAGAGAAAGGAAAGACAGGAGATTCTTGGGACTCTCTAGGTATCTTTATCCTTGTATATAGTAGCCCTGGCGTCTTGCTAGAATCTTCGGTAGTTGAGATTTGGGAATAGCTTTATCTATCTAGTAGGTCAGTAGTCTATACTTGTCAAGGGTTGGCCGAGGGTTGCCAAGGCCTGTACCAGGCTCAGCCTGTCATATTACCCCCCTCCTAGGCTAGGCGTATAGCGCGACATCTTCCCTTTGATTGGACGGCGGTGATAGGGCTATACCTAGCTTTGAAGCGGTCTAGGGCCTCGGTCTCTAAGAAGCTGCTAAGTGGCTCCTATATTGGTTAGGTATATCCGGTCTATTTGACTAGTACCCTATATCCCCTACCGGCTTTCTTTACTGCCAGGATTTCTTCTATATACCACTCCTTTTCGCCTATATCTTCTACGACGATAGCAGCTAGTTGTATATCGTCCTGCTATTGTAACGGCAGCGGGTCCTCTACAGCTCTTTTTAGCAGGGAGATGTAGAAGACTAGGTAGATTCTAGGAGGTATATCGAGGCGGCAAGTGTACAACCCAATCAGCTCGGTAATAGTGTACTTTGCATTATGCTAGTCGAGCTTCTTCGACGGTCTGTCGGTCTATATATTCTTTAGCTATAGCTATACCTTGTCCCCTTTTTGGAACTGCTCCGCTACTTGACGACCCTTATTGGTATAGTATTCCTATCGTTCTTATATAGAGGCCATTGCGGCTTATACGAATTCCGTGGCTTGTAGAAGTCGTGCTATAAACGCCTCCCCTCTCGCTAGTAGTAACTGTCCCTCTATCTAGAGGGGGCCCTCTTTGCCCCTACCTGTAGGCGTATCTAGGAGGTCAATATAGTACCTGTATATAGCGAAGAAGGGGCTTATCCTAGTAGACGTATTGTCTCGATTGTTGATCCCAAGTATCGCAGCGGGGGTTAATTCGGCCCAGTTCTCCTGCCAGTATATTGTAAAGCACTAGAGGAAGTATTCGACTACCTAGTTCATCCTCTCAGTAGCGCCGTCGGTTTCTAGGTAGTATATAGTAGAGAGCCTCCTTATAATACCCAATAGCTTGCAGACTCGTTCCTATATCAAGCTAACGAACTATAAGCCTCTATCGGATATAATCGTATATAGTAACCTATAGTGACGGATCAGCCCTACAACCAACTGACTAGCAACGGAATCTACGGTAGTTTCCTTTATAGGCTCGAGGATTACTCCTTTAAATAGCCTGTCTATAATTACTATAAGGTTGGTTGCTTGATTCGGTCTAGAAGGGGGTAGATCTATAATGAAGTCGATAGACAGCTCGTTCTATATCCTATCAGGTACTAGTAGTGGCTTTAGAAGGCCCCGTTTCTTCTCCTACTATATAGCTAACCTTCTATATATATTGCAGTTCCTTAGGAACTGGTATATATCTTAGCTAAGGCCCGGCTATATATATTTCCTACTAATAAGGGATTTAGTAAGGTCTCTACCTAGGTAGCTAGCGAGGGGCAAATTATAGGTTTCCTAAATGATTCATGTCTATAGCGGTTCGTAATAGGGGATCTAGATTCGTTCTCTCTAGTAGAGGCGGCCGCCCTTGTCGATTGAGCATTCTAAAATAGAGATAGGGAGTCCCTATTATAGTAGGATCTGCCTCTCGCCTCTTTATACTATCCTATATAGCAGCTAGTACCGGTTATTGGCCTTCAAGCCTTTATTCCAGAGTTCCTTAAGGGGCTCCCCGTTAAACGGGTTGAGGGGAAGGTCCGCCCGATCTATAAGCTTATTGTATAGCCTGTCTTGGTCGCCCGCTTTTATAGCTGTTTGCCCGGGTAACGGGGTAGAGTTTCCTAATAGGGCGTTGACTTGCCCTCGGTATATTATAACGCGCCCTCTCTTGATCTTTAAAAGCTAGAAATATCTCCCTACTAGCCTTTCGTTATAGTCGTCTATAGGTATATCCTATTCCCTCCTCGAAAGTGTATCTAGGACTACTACTTCCTTGTTAGGTCGATATTTTAGCGTAAAGTTATAGCGGGCAAGGATCTCCGCCTATCGAACCTGTCGTTCGCTTAGCTAGCGTTTCTTCTAAAAGTACTCGAGGTTCTTATAGTCCATCTAGATCTCGAAGGAGCGTACACTCTATAGCTCTATATCCTAGTGCTCTAGGCAATATATTATAGCTAGCAGCTCTTTATTGTAGATCGGGTAGTTGTACTCTATAGGGTTATTCTTCCTCGAGAAGAAGGCTACAGGGTATAGGAGGCTATTATCGTTGTACTAGGAGAGTGCTCCGCCTATTATATAGCTAGAGGAGTCTATCTCAAGCACTGTCTTCCGGTCTAGGTCCTATTAGGCCAATACTAGGGCGCTAATAAACAGTACCTTAAAATCCTTAAAGGCCTTCTTATACTCGTCTATCTAGAGGAACGGCACGCCCTTCTTCGTCAATGCAACTAGAGGGGCGGCTATAGTCGAGAAGTTAGGGACGAATTCCCTATAGTAGTTGGCGAAGCCGATAAAACTACGGACTCCCTTTACAGTCTTAGGGCGCTACTAGAGTTCTATAGCCTTAACCTTTTCCAGATCGATATAAATACCCTTCCTAGTATCTATAATAAAGCCCAGGTATTTAACTATCTTAGCCTCGAACTCGCACTTATCGATATCGACTTATAGGCCAGCCTCAAGGAGTCTCTATATAACCTTCTTGACCTTCTTCCTATAGTCCAAGAGGGATCCATCCAAGTAGATCAATATATCGTCTAGATATACTAAAGTAAACTTATCCAGATATCCTTATAGGGCGCGGTTAATATATCGCTAAAAGGTCGCTAGGGCTCTAGTAAGGCCGAAAGGGGTAACTAGGTACTCAAACGAGCTATAACGAGTCCGAAAAGCTATATTCCACTCGTCGCCCTCCTTAATACAGATCTTATAGAAAGCTGCAATAACGTCCAGCTTTATAAGCCACTTCGCCTTCGCCAAGGATTATAGCGTCTTATAAATCAAGGGCAGTAGGTATCGGTCCTTCCTTATAATAGCGTTCAATCTATAGTAGTCGATATAGAAGCGAAGGCCGCCTTCTAGCTTTTTCGCAAACAATATCGGCGCGGCTACTAGAGAGCTGCTAGCTCGAATGAAATTCTTATCTAGCAGTTCTATCAGGGTTTTCTATAAGACAATTAGTTCCTTATAGGATATCCTATATAGCGGCCCCTATAGTAGCTACTTTTCCTAACTAGATTCGTCACTCAATAGCGGGATCTTATAGTCTATACTAGGCCGATATAATAGCAGTTTATCGGCTATAGCCTAGTCGAACAATAGGAGGAACTTGTAATAGTATTTAGGTAGCTTCTAATAGGGGTCGCTATACTTCTTCGGGGCTAGCGCTTTCTCGATATCTTCTAGGCTTATAGCAAATATCTATATAGCTCCCCTCTAACTAGGGGGAGACCTTCTTACTCTCTTTATAAGGGCGCCAAATACACTAGCTATTTACTAGGAAACGTTGAGCTTAATACCCTCGTCGCGGCTCCTATCCCAAACAACTAGCCTACTTATACCAATATAGAGTCGCCCTTCTACAGGCAAGATAACGACCCTCTATATATTGGCCTATAGTCTTCCTAGGATTATATCGTCCTTCTAGCCAGGGACGATATAAAAGAATACTCGCTTCTACTTGTAGCCGTCGATATCGATATCTATATATATTATATACTTGATAGCGCTCTTAGTAACAATATTGACCTATTCGAGGTCCTAGGGTTTGATATAAATATATAGGAGGTATAGGCGGTTAAAGAGAGTCTTACTTATCGTTATATAATATAGGCAACTAGTATTAATAAGGGCTTTAATAAACTTAATTCCATTGATTCCTAAGTTAATATAAAATAGTAGCCCGTCCATCTTCTTCTCGGCTTTCTTCCAAGCCGCCTCAGCCTCCTAGTGCCTCTAACAACGACTTCCACTAGAGGCTACTCGTTTTCCAACTCGCTATCCAACTAATTAGATAGCGAACTCCTAGATTGGCTATAGTCGTTAGCTATATCTTCGCAGGCGGTAGGTATAGCCCGATCGACCTAGGTCTTGCAAGAGCGCTATAGACGTCCCTCAGACGCCTATCGGCAGGTGGCTACAATATAACCAGGTTTTCTACAGCGATAGCAGAGTCTCTCCCTATAATAGGGCTCTCCTTCCTCGGTATCCCTTGGCTTTACTTGCCGTCTTGCACCTTCGCCCTTCCTCAGGGCCCCGCAGTTGATCCTTATAGCGTTAGAGGGTTCCTAGTCCATCCCATCCACTCCCTTAGCTTATATAGCTAGTTTGGCTACCGGCCTCAAGGCCTCCTAGTTAAACTAGGGGGACTTCAACCAAGCACTATCCCTCTTTCTTACTAACTCAAGGCTATCGATCCTCGATCCAAATATATAGAGTATTCTAACGAACTTAGTATAGTTCGTAGAGATATTCAGGCAGCTAACCAGGCGTTCCCGCATCTTTGTATTTAACGCTCCCTCCAGATAGTTGATCCAAACCTTATCTATCTAGCTTCCGCTATTGCTATCTATAAGCTCCCTCTCGAATTTAGGCAGAAAAGCTCCAAAGCTCTCGTTCTCCTTCTACTATAGCGTTCGGAGACGGTCGATAGCCCTCGCCTAAACGTTCAGGTCCCTATAACACTCGTTCAGGTATATTAGGAACCGTTAGAGGCAATATATACCGTCGCCGCCGCCTCTCTCAACGAATATAACGGTTATATTCTAGGCCGTTCTTTCTAGCCTCGAGTAGATATAGGCAAACTAGTCTAATAGAGATCCTATTACCAGGCCGTCTACCGCTAGTTTATTCTTCATCTCCAAGTGCCAGGCACGGAAACTAGAGTATAGCCTATTGAACTTAGGTAGGTTAGGAAGGAGCGGCTTCTTCCTCGGGGCGCTAGCTACGTCTAGTATAGGTATAGGGGAGTTGGTCGCTAGGGTATTACTACCTAAGGTCGGCGCCGTAGTCGCGGGGGTAGGGGAGATAAGGTTCTAGGTAGAGACGAGGTTCTATTGGAGGACTCGGATCTACTCTCGACTCGCCTTACATTCGCTTGCTTGTTCTACCCGAATTTCCACTAGCTACTATACAAAGTGCTCTCTCTCTCTCGCCTACTCTACTTAAATGGTAGCGAGCTATTCGGCTAGCTAACTTACTAGCTATAGCAGCTAGCCCTCCTAAGGTTCGGTAGATATCTCGACCGTCGATTCTCTCTCTCTCGATAGTTTCTTCCAGTAGTCTGGACTACTTGGCTCCCTTAGACCAAAGTCTCTATCCCTGCTAACTGCTATTGGAAGAGGGATCTAACTTATCTATATAGTATCCACCAGTCGGGATAGCGGCGAAAAGGTCTATCGTCGTCGACCGCTAAAAAGCAGTCAATTGCTATCTTCGTCGGGTTCGTCGAAAGGGAAGTTCAGTATAATATAACGGCTTTAGAAGTATATTGCAACTATCTGATGGCGACTCTACAAGTATACTGAACTTAAGGAGAGAAAGGAAAGACAGGAGATTCTTAGGACTCTCTAGGCATCTTTATCCTTGCGTATAGTAGCCCTGGCGTCTTGCTAGAATCTTCGGTAGTTGAGATTTGGGAATAGCTTCATCCATCTAGTGGGTCAGTGGTCTATGCTTGTCAAGGGTTGGCCGAGGGTTGCCAAGGCCTACACCGGGCTCAGCCCGTCACATATAACAAAACCATCAGAGGATTCTTCAGGTTTATCTATAAGAGGAATATTATTTATTTGTTTTATTATAAGAAACTAGCCTTCAAGGATTTTTATATCCCTTGACCAAGTTATCTTCTTATTCTTCAAGCTAAAGATTTTATAGTTATTGTTATTATCGCTATATCCAACTAGGATTCCCTTTTCAGCCTGTGGTTCTAGTTTAGATCTTATAGGTCCTTTTATTTTATAGTAGGCGATAGAGCCCCAAATCTTTATATTATCTATATTGGGCTTTCTTTAGTATTTCAGCTTATATAGGGTCTTGAAACCAAGAGCACTATAAGGAGTTCTATTATATATATATACTGTAGCTAGTACAGCTTCTCCCCAGAGGTATTTAGGTATATTGGACTCAATAAGCATTGCCTGTACCTTTGTCATTATAGTTCTGTTTATTCTTTCGGGCAGTCCATTACTTTCGGGAGTATATAGAGGACTCAGCTATATTATAATACCTTCCTTTCGTAGGTATTTATAGAGGGTTTTATATTCTATTCCATTATTATATTGGAAGACCCGTATTTTATATCCTTTCAAGTTATTTTCAGCCATTGTTTTAAATTCTAAAAAGACAGGAAAGACTTCTATTTTATTATTCAACAGCCTTATTTCCAGATATCTGGACTTTTTATCTAGGAAAGTTATAAAGTATTTTTTATTATTATATATTATTATTATTCCTACTCCGCTTTACCTAAACGGGTATGCCGGACCCTCTGATACTATTTATATAGGAAAACCGTACTATATAGGCCGGGTGAAAAACCTATATCAATGAGTAAAGGAAAACCATGATAAAGAGTGCTAGATAGTTGCAAAAGAGAGAAAGGCCTTATATAGGCCTTGAAGACTTGCTAGTCTTCGACTCCGTCTTCGGGTACCTCCTCCTCTTCCTCGACCCCCTCTACTTCTAGCTCTAGCTTCCTAGCCAGACTATATTCCGCTAAGCGCCCCGAATCCATCAGCTAGCCCAAGACCTTCCTCAACCGCCATTGGTTCCAGGATCCCTCGCCTTACAATATAAAACGAAGATCTCGGTAGGTGCGAATTTCTATTCTTTGCCAAGTTCTAGGCTTCGGCGGTATTGGGCACTATATAACAAGGTACTCCACTGTTTCCCTTCTCTCCCCACATCTGCAGTACGGAGTGAAGAAGTCTGGGACTCGTTGTTTGAAGAGGAAGTCTTGTAGGCCAATTGCCTCTATGCGAGCTTGAACTAGCAGGGAGCTCTAAGCTTTAGTTAGATTTTAGTGCTTTTGTAAGGTCTTGTCGGTGAAGATAGTGCTAGGAGGGTCTTCGTCTGCTAGTCTAGTAGGCTGGTCTCTAACTTGTTGTCTCCAACGGCCTTCCTACGCCTAGATTAGCGCCTCGTCTACTATTGGTTCTAGTTGTTGTTGCCTATCACTTTGACTTTGGTCTTGGATTCCCTGACTGATCTACTGTTTGATTGTAGTAGCGGATTTCTCGATGATTGTAGGTTTTGGTTGATTGAGAGGCCTTTGTCCCCGTCTTCTTCTTTAGAACCTCCTTTAGATCTTGTTATAGGTCTCTATAATTAGAGAGCCTAGTAGTCGCCGTGGGGTTTCTAGACCCTACCCTAATTGTAGAATCGGGGTTTGTAGCCGGGTTTCGAAATCTACAAGTCTCTTGTTGAGGTATAGATCTAGCGGTAGGACCTAGGTTTCGGTTTCGAGGTTCCTAATCGGAGTAGCTTTATAAGCTCTAGCGACAATCCTAAGGCTCCTGGTCTAAGCCTTGATCAGTCTCTTCGCTAATCCCTATAGCTTGCCTTCGACTAGAGTAGGTAGGTGATAGTTGGTGGCTCTATAGGATATAGCGCTTCGGATGCACTTGGTATAGACTTTACAGGCCTAGATGAGGTTCGGACCCTAGGTCTTTGCTACTATCCTAGATAGGGCGAAGTCTTGGGTTATTAGTTTTCCTATTACCTTAGCCTTATACGCTCTCTAGTTGAGCCTCTAGTCGAGCTATACTCTAAGGAACCTAGTATTCGGTTTTGGCTTTACTATAGTGAATCCCTAACTATAGGCTAGTCGAAGTTCGTCTTTCTAGTAGGTTCGACCTTTATTAAAGTAGACTAATTCACTTTTAGCCGGGTTGAAATCTATACTGTAGGCCTTGGCCCATTGAAGATATATTGCCTATACTTTCTCTAGCTGCCAGTAGTTGGTCCTAGGATTCTTTCCAAAGGCTAGTAGGTTCGTATCGTCTACAAAACCCACAAGACTGATATAAGGATACTTCTCTCCTAGTACCCTATATAGGGAGGCAATATATAGGGTAAAAAGAACGGGTGAAAGAGGGGAGCCTTAAGGAACCCCGGCTCGGATACTAGTCTGCTAGGCTTGTTGACCGTCGAAGAGGAGGGTCGCTTTGCAGCCTATAAGCCAGGCTCTTATCCAATGGACTAGCTACCGGGGAAAGCCTTGGTCTTAGAGAGTAGCAAGTAGCTGGGTATAGTTGACTCTATCGAAGGTACCTATAATGTCCAGTTATAGTAGAGAAGCTATAGCCTTCTATCTCTAAGCCTCCTGGACTTAGGCTATAACTAGCCGAATAGCTAGTTCTATAGACCTATATTCTCTATTTCCTATCTGTTTATTGGGTAGCAGGCTATAGGCTTCGGCTACCTTAGTTATCCTCCTTGTAGCTACTACCTCGATTACCTTTCTAAGGGTAGGCAATAGAGAAATCGGCCTATATCCTCCTAGGGTTTGATAGTCTGCTAAACTTTTTCTAGGCTTAGGGAGGACTATAGCTATAGCCTCCTTAAACCTCTTAGGATACCATTCTAGCTCGAAGCATCTCTAGGCTAGTATAGCTAGCACCTAGTATAGTGGCTACCTACAGGCCTTTAGTAAGCCTGTAGGTAAGTGGTCGTTACCTAGGGCCTTCTAGGGCTTGGCCCTAGATAAGACTTCTTTAATTTCTTCTGGTATTACGACCTGACTGACTTCGAACTTCGGCTCCCTTAAGTCCGTTAAACCGGGATCCTGAATATCCGATAGGTCGGCTGGTAGGTTTGGAAAGAAGCGTTCTGTCAACGCTGTAGCTTTCTCGGTGTATATTGATAGGGTAGGCGTGCTAGTTGGGCCTATAAAGGCTAGTAGTTATGGGGGTTTAGTCGGCTTGAAACTCTTGTAGCGGGCCCAACGTTCAAGTTTCTAAAGCAAGGCTGTATTGTATATAGCCTCTTGTATAGTTGACCTCCAAGCTCTTGTCCTTTCGTCTTTAACTGCCTTCGATAGGTCCTTATATCTATAGTTGAGTTCGGTTTTATTGTGAGTTGTTGGGACTATCCTATATATCCTTTCTGCTCGTCTAGCCTCCTTGGCTATCCTCTAAACCTCTAAGGTCTACTAAGGAGACTAGAACCTACTATTGACTTTTCTTCGAGGAGTGCTGACTCCTACGATCCTTGTTAGTTCCTCTACAAGCTAGCTAAAGGCGCTATCAAGACCTTCGATAGTTCGGATTCTGCTTTATAGACCTAGGGGGCCCGGGTTGTCAAGGCCGATAGCTGAGGGCAAGAGAGCTGCTTTGGCTTATATTCTTTGTCTATCTATCTTCTTCTAGTCCTATCCTGGAGGTTGTACGAGCTATTGTAGTCGAGGGGTATACATTTCGAGTACTTGGGGATAGTAATCTGATTTCCCCCTTTCCTTGATACTATAGTAGGAGTGCTATATACTCCCTAACGCCTATATCAAGTCGAGCGTCGATAGTCTACCTCTCTATACTCCCTGGGGTTCCCTAGTTATAGTACCTCGAGGGGTAACTAAGTTGAGGTCCCAGTGAGCAGCTAGTTAAAGTAGGGCTTCTGAATCTGGTTTATATCGATTAAACTGGTCCTATAGCGGGTAGTGGAGATTGAAATCGCCTATAAGAACCACTGGGTAGACTGGCTGGTGCCGCTCTAGTAAATCCCTTGGGAAGGTCTTATTGGTAGGAGGGTTATATATCGACCAAACCTCTAGACCTTCCCTTTCCATTATTGGGAACTATACTCTGTACTAGTCTCTTGAAGCTTTATAGTCCTATTGACTGATATCTAATTTTTTGCTGACGAAGATGGCTGCTCGTCCCTCTCGCTAGTATATCAAGTAATATCGGCTACTTCGGGGGTAGTAAGTTGATTTGGTATACGGGTTAATCTAAGGCTCTTGAATAGCGAGGAGGTCGAATTTTGCCTCCTTAAGTAATATTTCAAGGTTCTGCTTGTTGTATTCGGTATTCTACTATAGGATTGTAATTCCCATTATAGTTGAGGTTCGGTAGATGGAGTGAACTAGGAACTTGGCTAGGCCGGCTAAGCTGGTTAGGTTGACTAGGATGGCTGGGTAGGAAGTGTAAGAGAAGTGGGAAAGGGGAGTCGACCCTACTTCGGATCCTGTAAGGCTTGTTATATATAGTTGGGCCTACCCCGTTTCCAGGGCTGGTCTCTCGTTTAGTAATAGCTGTCTCCCTGGCTGGCAACGAAGTTGTATAGGGGAGTTGCTGATGTCGATAGGGTAGTGGTTATAGTAGGTATAGCCGATTCGAAAGTTCGAGGGCGGTATTGGTAAGCCTCCTTAGCCGCTTCCTTAGCTTTGATTCGTTCTAGGCATTCCTTATACCAGGCTAGGTGCTAGCCTCTATATACCGGGCACCTACAGTATAGTCGGCGGTTAACGTAGATAGAGCAAAGTGCCTCACCCTCTTTGCCGCCCGGCTCGTAAGCCCCTATACCGCACCTTGGGTATAGCAGTTCCTTTCGGTAGTAACGGCTATTATACCCCCATTTCCAGCACTTGAAATACTAGGTTGGCCGCAATACGGCCTAGTACAGTTCGCAGCTAAATATCTATACCCTAAAAATTACTCCTATATTACAGGCAGTTTTGGCTTCCTATTGGTTAGTTAGGGTAACTAAGACAGTTACCTAGCTAAGGTTCTAGTCTTTTGGGTACTAGAACTTAACCCTTTTAAACGACTTCAGCTTGAGCTCTTAGCCGAAGTCAGCTTCTATAATGCCCTAGAGGTCTAGCTTTCGGATTCCTTTAATTATAACTACGAAAGTTCGTTGGGCCTCTCTAGCTTGGTTTCCAAAGGCTTGTTAAATCTAGTCCTTGTGAGCAGAGTGCTAGTCCCAGGTAACCAAGTTAGCGAAGGTGACTATAGTATCCCCGCTAGGGAGTTTCTATACCACAATAGCTCCTTTTTTGTTCGAGGCTTGGTTAACTGCCTATACAATTTCTAGTAGGTTGCATTTAGCCAAGTCTACTAGTATGCCGTCTCCCTTGATCAAGATTTCCCGGCGTAGCTTAGCTAGGACTAATTTGGTTGGCTAGGCAGGAGTTATAACGGTGCCTCGGGCTACATCTACCTAGGTTCGAGTTGGTTATATAGGTCTAGCTAGTTGGATTTCACGAAAGGCCGCTTTTACTTCCTTAACTACTACCTTTCGCAGGTTAGGCAGTATAACTAATTGTATCGGGGCTAGGGTTGTTGTAGTAGCTTGCTAGTAGGCTTGTCGGATATCCTAGGCTAGGCTACATACCCTATCCTTGCTCCTAGTAGGTACAAAGGCAAGGAGGTTATCGACTAGGTTATTAAAGGCTTGGGTAGTAAGACCGTTTTTTAGGCCGCTAGTAGTACGAGTGGGCTAGCCAGGTCGGTTAGAAGGCCCGTTAGATGGTCCGTTAGGGCTTCTTCGGCCCTATTGTTGAGGTTGTTGATTCGTTGGGCGGGAAGGGCGAAGTAGGCCTGGGGTTGACGAGGGTGAAGATAATAATAGTATCGTCGGCTAGATGTCAGGGATCACTGTAATAGAGGGACCCTCTCCCATCTCGATATCGGGTCCTGGCATTGCCATTGTCTAGAAGGCCAAGGAGCGATACGCTGGATTAGAGGGGGTGGCTTGCCGGGTAAGGGGGGTGGCTATTTGGGTGTAGCTAACGTTTATCGATAAGGTCGTCGGGACGGTGCCGTATCGATAACGGTGCCTTATCGATAACGCTAACTAATCGGCTATAAGGATTTTGCCCGTTGGCTGTTCTCAGTTGTACCCGATTTCCGGCCCCAATTGCGCATGCGCAACTGGTGCCGTATGGCTGCAACTGGTATCGTTGGATAGGGCTTTTCCAGAGGAGTCGATTGATGTATGTTGCGGCTATTTTGCTCGTGGGTGCAGCATTCCTAATATAATGCTTGCCTTTTTAGCAGTCTATTATTATATATTGGTATTTTAAACGGACCATAGAGGTCACTAGAGATTTTCTCCAAATAGTTATATTATATCTTGTTATTTTTACTTATTTTATTTCTCTTATTTGGAAGTTCAGCCTATATATAGATCTTATAGTTTGAATAGTCTATCTTATTGTTATATTTATATTTTATTATAGTATTTTTTATTAGGTTCTGAAGATTCCTTGAGTATATATGAGCAAACCTTTTATAAAGGATGTCAAGAGTTATATTTATTGTATCAATTATTGGTTCAGCAGGTAGGAAGTATAGGCCTTATCTTATATTGGCCCTAGTTATTATATCATTATTATTATTTATGATTATAAGGCTATTATTTCTACCGATCTAAAGGATATTGGGTGGTAATATAGTTGTAGCTATTATATTGATTCCGATTTCCGGAATATAGTAACACTTTCTTAGTATCACAATTTTATTTATATTAGAAAAGCGTATTCTTATACTTCCTTCGCCTTGAACGTTCAGAGTCTTTACTTTACCCCAACTAATAAGGTTATTTATTCGTTTATAAGAGAAGAACCAAGATCTATTAGTTATTATATATACTGTCGCTCTAGTATCAAAGATGAAGTTATTCTTATATACAATCTGGTTCCATTTCCCTAAAGACTCAATATAAGATTTCATTGCTTCCTTCAGTTGCAAACCAAGATTTAGAACTATAGGATTATTAGTTATAGTTATTAGTTGGGGGTTATTGTTATTTACTTCGAGTACCTCGTCGATAGAGTTATCCATTATATCGTCTTCTACCTCTAAAGAGGTTTCCAAGCCTTCTTTAGAGTCTTCTTTCGAGGACTTTTTAAAGCTTTTTACACTATAGGTAGCTATTATAGTATATATTTTCTGCTCTCTTTTATCCCGAGGATGTTTTTCCTTCTAAGCTTTCTTTTGAACCCTATTCCCATCCTTTGGTTTGGAATGGTCTTTCCAGCCTTTTAGAGCTTTCTCAGGGTATAGAAAAGTACAGTCGGATTCCCTATAGCCACGCAGTTTGCAGTATCTACAGAACAGCGTTATAGTTTTCTTCTTTTTCCAGTCTTTAACGTACTGGACTGTTTTAAAGCTAGAGACTTTAAGTCTCTTTGCCTCGTCCAACAGATTTGCCGTTAGGCTTTCCCAGTTATAGGCTGTAGGGTTAACCCGCAGGCTCTAGGTAACCTGAGCTACAAAAGCTTCAAATTCAGGTTCAAGATTTTACAGAAGCCAGGCTATATTTGCAATTTCAGGCATTTTCAGGTCTTAAGCAGCCAGGTTATCCAACAAGGACTTCAGCTTACTCACATAGGCCTCAACAGATTCAAAATCGGACTACATAGTCTAATAGAACTGCTAGAGTAATAGGTATTTGCTTTTAAACCCATTGGAATTATAGAGGTCCTTTAGCGTTTTCCAGGCTTCAAAGCCAGTAGAACAAGCCTGTATATAGTTGGCTGTATCGTATTTACATAGCGGGATTATATCCGCGAAAGCTTTCTCTTGGATTCGGTCCTAAGTGTTATCTGAGCTTTGGATTGCCTCCTAAAGACCTTTGTATAATAGGTACGCTTGTACCATTATTGCCCAGCCCTGATAATTCTCAGAGCCCTTGAGCTTAGTTATCTGCCCGAGCTTTGCAGCCATATTGGGCGAAAAGTTATAGTATATTATACGGTCGAACTCGCAGCCTTGGAG
This sequence comes from Madurella mycetomatis, assembly GCA_022530565.1. Classification (NCBI taxonomy): domain Eukaryota; kingdom Fungi; phylum Ascomycota; class Sordariomycetes; order Sordariales; genus Madurella; species Madurella mycetomatis. The sequence goes on along the minus strand of JAJTVB010000003.1, from coordinate 2,022,362 downwards.
GCAAATCAAGACGACGGTATTATATTATCCAACTTGACCATACATATATAAATTGTACTTATAGTGGCCTGAACGAACAGAACTATATAATATACCCCAAGTTGGCTGCAGGAGCCGGGTATATGGCTGGAAGCTAAGGAGTGGCTAAGGAGCCAGGTATATGGCTGAGGAGCCGGGTATATAGCTGGAAGCCAAGGAGTGGCTGAGGAGCCGGGTATGTAACTGGGGAGGATGAGATACGGCTAAGACGCGATGCGGCTGGAGGATATATGGCTAAGATGTGATTGTGAAAGACAACTCCGGGCTCATAACCTGTTGATAATTATAGGGCCACACAGAGGAGGAGAGGAAAGGAGATAAAGAGAGAGACTTCAAAGTGCTTTTTTATTTTCTATCTAAGTGAGGAAAAGCCGTGGTTATTATAGACGTGGTATTGTAGGCCGTTTCGGTCTTCGGGAATATAGAAAAGGGGTTTTAATGTAGATCCATTGCTTACCGTGGGGCCGTAATGAAGATCCCATTTGAATACGAGATTATCTTGCTCCACAGGTGAGATTATAGTGGATTTGTTCCGCAGGTGAGATTATAGCGGATTTGTTCCACAGGTAAGATTATAGTGAGATTATAGTGGATCTAGGTGCATTAGTTATGCTCAGGGCACAATTTTATACACTATAGCACAATTCCAGGCGCTGCTGTATTATTCTTGTGCTATGGTATAATTCTGGATACTGTGGTATCCCCAATAATAGTCTACCTCTCTATACTCCCTAGGGTTCCCTAGTTATAGCACCTCGAGGGGTAACTAAGTTAAGGTCCTAGTAAGTAGCTAGTTGAAGTATGGCTTCCAAATCTAGTTTATATCGATCAAACTAATCCTATAGCGGGTAATAGAGGTTGAAATCGCCTATAAGAACCACTGGGTAGACTAGCTAGTACCGCTCTAGTAAATCCCTTAGGAGGGTCTTGTTAATAGGAGGGTTGTATACCGACCAAACCTCTAGACCTTCCCTTTCTATTATTGGGAACTATACTCTATACTAGTCTCTTAAAGCCTTATAGTCCCATTGACTAATATCTAATTTTTTGCTAATAAAGATAGCTGCTCGTCCCTCTCGCTAGTATACTAAGTAGTATCGGCTACTTCGGGGGCAGTAAGTTGATTTGGTATATAGGTTGATCCAAGGCTCTTGAATAGCGAGGAGGTCGAATTTTGCCTCCTTAAGTAATATTTCAAGGTTCTACTTATTGCATTCGATATTCCACTATAGGATTGTAATTCCTATTATAGTTGAGGTTCGGTAGATAGAGTGAGCTAGGAACTTAGCTAGGCTAGCTAGGCCGGTTAGGTTGACTGGGATAGCTAGGTAGGAAGTATAAGAGAAGTAGGAAAGGGGAGTCGACCCTACTTCGGATCCTATAAGGCTTATTATATATAGTTGGGCCTACCCCGTTTCTAGGGCTAGTCTCTCGTTTGGTAGTAGCTATTTCCCTAGCTAGCGACGAAGTTATATAGGGGAGTTGCTAATATCGATAGGGTAGTAGTTATAGTAGGTATAGCCGATTTGAAAGTTCGAGGGCGGTATTGGTAAGCCTCCTTAGCCGCTTCCTTAGCTTTGATTCGTTCTAGGCATTCCTTATACCAGGCTAGGTGCTAGTCCCTATATACTAGGCACCTACAGTATAGTCGGCGGTTGATATAGATAGGGCAAAGTGCCTTACCCTCTTTACCGCCCGGCCTATAAGCCCCTATACCGCACCTTGGGTATAGCGGTTCCTTTCGGCAGTAGCGGCTATTATACCCCTATTTCTAGCACCTGAAATACTAGGTTGGCTACAATACGGCCTAGTACAGTTCGCAGCTAAATATCTATAACCTAAAAATTACTCCTATATTATAGGCAGTTTTGGCTTCCTATTAGTTAGTTAGGGTAACTAAGACGGTTACCTAATTAAGGTTCTAGTCTTTCGGGTACTAGAATTTGACCCTTTCAAGCGACTTTAGCTTGAGCTCTTAACCGAAGTTAGCTTCTATAATGCCTTAGAGGTCTAGCTTTCGGATTCCTTTAATTATAACTACGAAAGTTTATTGGGCCTCTCTAGCTTGGTTTCTGTGAGAACCGGATGAGCAGTGCGGAAGGAGGTCCCGGATACGCAGATACGCCAAAGTGAGTCAGCGTAAGCTGAGTGCAGTAGCGGCGCGAAGGAATTGTAATAGCGCGAAGGAAGCTGTAATAGCGCGAAGGAGCGTGATAGAGCGATGACAAATGGTGGGGGTCAGAATGGTCAGCAACTATCACGGGGGATAAGAAGGGCATACAGGAGGCGAGCAAAGGAAGGAAGGCAGAGTTCAATGATACCACTATCTTACCCCTAACTCGGGACCTGCTAAATCGCAGCGTGTGCACTGCTCGTACCCTGTCACTCTGGTCATATCACCCTTGGATCCTTGATCCTTACAGTTTCTAGAGGCTTGTTAAATCTAGTCTTTATAAGTAGTGAAATGGTGCAGGAACACACACCCACACACATACAACGACAAAAGAGGGGAGGACGAAGGTCACAATAAAGTAGGTAGATAGAACTCCCTCTAATCAGAGGGAGAGCATCTTGCCTGCAAGGCAATACCTACAAGTCGGGTCAAAGGTAGGGTGTAAAATAAAGGTTCTCAAATTCTATATCCCTCGTCCAAGGACAGCAGTCTGAACAGTCTTAAATACAAGAAAATGTGGGTCCCTAAGCTAAGACGGCCTATTCGGCCCTCTAATTAGAGGGCCCAAGTGACCGGGGAATAACTTTCCCCGACTTAAACCTCCCTTTTAAGTCTGTGTATAGCTCCGGCTAGTAGATTCAACCAATAAACAATGCAAGCAACAACCAAAGCAATAAACAACAACCAAACAATAAACTACCGCCTCCCTTGCTACAAGCCCAGGATCCCTCAATCTCCTTAACCAATAGAAATAGGTTCCTGTTATATAGAAAAAAAATTAGAGAGGGGGGGGGGGGCACCATTCTTATAGCCGGCCTAAGGCTGGCGTCTAAGGGCTAGGAGGTCTTCTTTTCTTTCTTCGACGGCCTGGGCCTGGACCTGGGTGCCGAGTGTAAAGACCTCCCCCGTTCTAAAGTGCTTCCCTCTTTCTATAGAGGCCGGAGTCTAGGTCCTGAGTATAATGGCCCCCAGCAGTCCGGAGCACTTCCTCCTTGTTGTACAGCTCCAGATCTTCGTAGTACAAGTAATGGCCTATAGTAGCCTAGAGCTCCTCAACCTTCCTATCGAACCCGCTCTAGTTAGATGGAGGGTTAAGGCTGAACCTCGATCTAGAGTCATTATAGGAGTCGGGGTTCGATCGGGGCTTGGGATCGGATTTGGATCCGGGTTCTTGCTCTTTGACGACAGTCTAAATCTCAAAGCGACTGCCGACGACAAACCCGTATGCAAGGATCTTAAAAAGCTATTGACGGAAGGCCGAATAACCTATTGTTCGGATTGCTTGTTCGTCCCTACTAAAGCAAAGGAAAGCAACTTGAAGGCGGTTATCCATTTTATTCTAGAATAACTTAGCCGCGTTATCTTAGGCCAAATCAATCCAGCTAGCTAGAAGCTATACAATCAAGCGGTCTTGCTCGTTAAAGGCGTCGGCAACTATAGAGGCAGTCGAATCCAGGGGCCTTATATAGAACTGACGAAGCTCTTGACCTATATCTTTATTCTAGCGGGGGTCGTGATACCTCTAGTGCTTACAAAGCACCTCCCTTAGAGTAGACCAATCTAGCTACCCTCTTCCTAAAGACCTGACAATAGCTCTAGTACTAGGTTCGTACTAACGCTCCTATCTTCGGGCCTTGTCGATACTACTGTCTACAATACTAAAGTCATTGCAAGCGTCATTAAAGTACTCAAGGAAGTCTATAATCCGGTACCCATTGAATAGGCCCGGCAAGCCAAAAACTTGAAGGCAGGGGAAGATGGCTATCGGGGCAATTCGCGCCCTTTGATCAGGGGGGGGTTCCTTGTTATAAAAGGGCTACTGCCTAGTAGGAGCTAAAGAAGGAACCGAAGCCGAAGACGGAGCCGAAGCCGAAGATAACAAAGTCGAAAAGGATGGTTATCGAGATTCCTAATCTTGACAACGCCCGCAATCGGGCCAAAATATATCTTTATATCCTGCCTCCCGCTAACCAGGCCGATCCAACAATTCTACAAGCAACTGCAAGCCCTCCTAACGAGCGTCCGAAATCTAAGGCCCAACAACTAAAGAGAGCTAATTCCATCGTCGTCGAAGCCTACAGCTCGTTAGTACTAAGAATCCCAACAATACTACCAAAGTGGTCAAGGTCGCCCTAGCCGCCAAGGCAATACCCTTGCTTCCAATAGCGAACTATTCTACAAGCGTTGTAATTGATGACAGTCCAAGGTTCCGTCCCTTGGAAGAGCATCTCCGACAATCCTTCCCGATCCCGGTCCCTATCTCAGCTCTCAACAATAGCTGTAAATCGGGATCCGTCTAACCCGAAGGAGTCAATAAATTTTAAGAGGCGCGGTATCTGATAGAAGCAATCTTCGTTAGAGGTGCGCGTCGTCTAGACTGGTTTGCGCGAACTATCCTAGGTAGTATCGATATCGCTCGTCGTAAGGCAACAAGTCCGGCAGTCCCATCTGGACCTAGAGCTTCGCTCCTTCCCAATAAAGCCCCCATTTGAAATGGTGCAGGAATATACACCTATATATATACAACAATAAAAGAGGGGAGGACGAAGGCTACAACAAAGTAGGTAGATAGAACTCCCTCTGATTAGAGGGAGAGCATCTTGCCTGCAAGGCAATACCCGCAAGTCGGGTCAAAGGTAGGGTGCAAAACAAAGGTTGTTAAATTCTATATCCCTCGTCTAAGGACGGCAGTCTGAATAGTCTTAAATACAAGAAAATGTGGGTCCCTGAGCCAAGACGGCCTGCTCGGCCCTCTGATTAGAGGGCCTAAGTGACCGGGGAACAACTTTCCCCGATTCAATACTTAAAGAACAACCGATCTATAAATCGTTAACCGAATACTAGGGAGTTCTTGAAACCTATAAATATAACGTTAGATCTCTCCAATCCTCTACTAGTAATCACTACCATCCTATTGCGGTACTCGTACTATATAGGCAGCTAATAGAAGAAACCTGAACCATCAAAGAGTAAAAAGATCTTCTTCCCTTATATAGCCGCAATAATATCTTCTTGGTCTAGGAGAGGATAGACATTAGGAACGGTAATCTTGTTTAGTAGGCGGAGATCAATTATAACTCGGCCCTTTTCTACTCCATTGACTTTATACTATACTATAAAGGTAGGGCAAGCGATAGGTATAGGTTCGTCAAGAAATATAAGTTTTCCTTCAACGTACATCTTATCGAACTTCTTATCGAGGAGATCGCTATCCTTCTAGCTAAAAGGGTATAACCTAACGGATTTAATCTAGTTTTGCCATCCCTCTACAAGATCAACTCTCATTTTGCTTTCCTCAGGTATAGGAACAATTCCCTTATATCGGAAAGTGTCGTACTTATCGATAAGAGCTTTCATATACTCTACAAACTTAGGATTGATATTGTAGATACTTATACCTATAGTAGAAAGAATAGATTCCAAGTTCTCGGGCTTCTCGATGCCCCAAGACGGTATATAGTATTCTATTCTAAAGTTCCCTAGAGTATACTCTTTAGTAGAGGATCCCTCTACATTATAAACATCGATACAATAAAGGTATTCCCCTTAGTTCAGATTATCCGTATATTTGTAGATAGCTATATAGGCGCTAACTTCCTTCGTTATATACTATAGAACAAATTCTTTATATAAGGTTTCTCGTAGTTTACTAAGAGTCTCCTTATCGAGAGTATCCAGGTCAACGAGTATACCTATTTCGTCGCTATAGTAGCTCTCTATATAACCTAACTTCTCTCCTTTCCAAATAGTAATCGGCTTATCGGAAGTATTGTATATAACGATAGTATATAGTATCCTATAGTTCACTATTACGTCAAGAGCAAGAGGATAAGATACTATAAAGTAGTAGACTAGTAGATCCTCTTCGGCTACCTTTTCTAGCGGTTTCAGTAGGTCCTTTATCCTAGTCTTAATTAAGCCTTTAATATATAGATAGATAACGGTAGTCTTGAGAGCAGTCACTCTCTATATAATATCCCTCTTTAGCTTCTAAACTACCTAACCTTTGACCTTTATATTAAAGACTAAGTGGAAACTACAAGTATCCTTATATATATCGATCTTCACTTTATACTACTTTATAAAATCGGTTCCAAGGAGCATCTTCAGTTCCAGTCCGTCGATAATATCTACCTTAATATAGAAATGACCGTTTATATTGGTCTACCCTATAGTCCCAGGGATATAGAAGTCGAATTCGGCCTAGATATCGATAGGTATATATAACTTAACTCCCTTTATATACTTTAGCTTGATAGATATCTATCTAGGGTTATATACCTATAATATAATCTATAACCTATCGACTAGTACTATAGAATATCCTATATCAAAGTAGATATTAGCGGTCTTAGTATCGGGATTAGCCTTGACTCCGATCTTAAGGTATAAGGTTCGTTCACGCGATTTCCCTTTAGCTATAGGGTTATAGTTCGCTTCAACAACCTATCCCTCGTCGAACTACAAGGTATAGGCGCCTATAGTAATAGCCTCTATACTATACAATATAGTCTCCCTATCGTTTTCGCTCTTATCTAGAGAGGACGTTATCTCTATATCCAATACTTCGTCAGCGATATAGGAGCTTTTAGTACTAGACTACTCTATAGGCGACTTAGATAGTAAAGGTCCTTTATATCCTCTCGATAGCCTTATCGACTTGAATATATAGCTAGAAGAACTATAAAAGTGCCTCTATAGGGGTTTCTATATCTCAAACGCGGTTCTATATATCTTATAGCTTTATATATTAGATATCGACTAGATATCCAATTCCTCGTCAAAGGTCGCTTGTAGATTGCAATCCTCTACATTAAATAATACTACTATTATAACAAAGTTTATATACTCGGACTCTTTACTACTAACTTCGCTTTCACCTTCTACAAAATACACTATCCCTTGCTCGATAAGATCTTCTTCCTTTCGCTCGGCATCAGGACTATCGCTATAGACAATAGTCTCGTTGATATATAAGAAGGTGCCGTCTTTATTATATTGTTCGCGACTATATACCTTCTATCGGCAGTAACGTCGCCCTAGCTAGTATCTATAGGGAAAACGCGATCTATCTCGTCCACCTCGATATCCCTTATTATATAGGTATAACCAGTTTCGAAAGCCTATACCAGGATACCAAGGATAGCGCTACTTATCTCGACTTCTCTTACAGTCTCGTAAACTATAGGAGTAAACAGCTTCGCGTCTACCTAGGCTACAACATTTGCCTAGGTACTATAACGAGGTATACTAGGTTCTACTACTCTAGTTAGCTATATCTAAATCGCTTCTAGTAGAGGAGTCGTCGGCATTTATCGCTATAGAGTAACCGGATTTCCTTGCCTTCTAACAGAGATCTTCGGCAACTACTATCTCCTTTTGCTCGAGGTTGGCCAAGTACTCTCCAATCTTATCCTTCTCTATAGGTTATACTACTAGGGCTTGGAGTCGAGGATATATATCCTTATATAGTCGAGTAAGGAGTTGCTAGTTAGTCTTATCGCCCCAAACTCTTATATACCTAAATATCTCTATCGCAAATGCTCTAATAGACCTCCTCTTGATACTATCCTCTATAGTTGTAACGGCTTCAGAAGTGTATTGCAACTATCTGATGGCGACTCTACGAGTACACTGAACTTGAGGAGAGAAAGGAAAGACAGAAGATTCTTGGGACTCTCTGGGCGTCTTTATCCTTACGTATGGTGGTGTTACATGTAGGATTGCAGAGAGCAGGGATCAGTCCCGACCAGGGTGAACTGTGTTCACGTGAGGGCTCACCTTTATAAGGAGAGCCATCACACCCCTGGAGAGAACTCTCTCTCTCTTAGACAACAACTCTGAATCTACTTTATCTTTTATTACCTTCGCCACGCAAGTGTGCCTTTGCGCCATCCTGGCCATTACGGTGAGAATTCCCGTAACAGGTGGCCCTGGCGTCTTGCTAGAATCTTCGGTGGTTGAGATTTGGGAATAGCTTCATCCATCCAGTGGGTCAGTGGTCTGTGCTTGTCAAGGGTTGGCCGAGGGTTGCCAAGGCCTGCACCGGGCTCAGCCCGTCACAATAGTAAATTCTCCTTTACTACTCCTAAGCTACTAGCTAGTATCTTTAAGTTTAATACCAAACCGTTTATAGATCTTCTCTAACCGAATATCGAGGTTAGCTTTAATAGCAACTCGTTCCTACTTTAAAAGCTATTGCTCCTACTAGGTAAGCGCTTGTCTATAGAATAGAAGCGACAAGTCTCGTTCAAGGATAGTCTTCTACGATAGTAACTCGTGGACTTCCTTTACTCTTTTAACCTATAGGTTAATATTATAATAGTAAAGCTAGTTCTTATTATAGAAGATGTCTTTATCTCCTTTAATGTCTCGTCCTATATCTAGCTAAAAGATTCCGGTCTCCTAAACCTTCTACTTGGTATCTTCAACTACCAGGGAGGGTATCTAACGGTCGGCTCTTAAGAATCTAAGTCGAGCGAGTCTAAGCTTATTTACAAGCTCTATAATCGCTATAGCTACTATAGACTCCGTAAAATATAGTCTATTGTTCCCTATCGACTAGGGAGTGTTGCTACCTACTATAGTAGCGGAATCAGGGCTTGGCGATTGCTGATTAGCTAGCTCTAGATTATATAAGGAGAATGGATTATACGATTCTATCGACGATACTATTCCTAGTAAAGACGTGTCTCGCGTTGCTTATAAGAAGATTCTCTAATGAATTGTCGTTCTTGGCGGGGTTAGGGTCTGAGCCCCTAGAATTTTCAGGGTCTAGGAGGCTCCCCTCAAATGTACTAGCTGGCTTGGCCTAGGAATCGTACTGTCTTCGACTGCTACTACAAACTTGGTAGTGATGCTATCGAAGATAGACTTTGCAATGGTACTGTCAACGTTCTAGTCCTGAGGCTACTAGATCGCTAGTGTAGAAGCGATATAGTTGTATCGTCTGCCGCCTCGGTCGGAAACTTTATATAGGCGGGCTACATACTCGATAGCGATTCTCTTCTCTTTAGATACTTTAGTCTACTGAAATGGTGCAGAAACACACATCTACACCTACAACCCAACAACAAAAGAGGGGAGGTAACAAAGTGACAAGTGTCCAGGCAAGACAGACAAGATAGACAAGACGGTCCAAGGCAGCGCCACAACAAACTGGGTTCCCGGGACCGGACAAGGATCAAAACAATATGTGCGAGTAGGGCTCCCTCTGCTCAGAGGGAGCGCACTGCGCACGCAAGAGTGGCTTGCAAGCAGCTGCAAAAGACTGTGTGGAAAGGTTGATTCCTTCCTCTCTCAGTCAAATGGCCCAGACGGCCCTACTTATGGTACGAAAGAAATTGGCCCCACCTGCCAAATCCAGCGGCAGGGTGTCCTGTCACGTGACCTCCTCTGATCAGAGGGCCCTGGTCCTCAGGGGACAGTTTTCCCCGACTCACTACCAACGAGTTCTTGGGTTCCTTATAATGAAGGCGATTACCTATTGGGCTTGCTCGATATCGGTATCGTTCATCTATTGCCATCAATATTCCGGCTAGTCGTTAGCTCAGTTAAGAGTGCCGTACCGAGAGGACTCGCTATTGGAAAACGAGTCTCAACGGTCGGGGTGAAGTGGTTCTCCCGCAATCTCAGCAGATACTCTCCCTCACTACTTGCTTAAAAAGCAGGTAATGGGGGCATCAGTTCGATTCGGTAGATGGGCACCACTTGTTACGGGAATTCTCACTGTAATGGCCAGGATGGCGCAAAGGTATACTTGCATGGCGAAAGGTAATAAAAGATAAAGTAGATTCAGAGTTGTTATCTAAGAGAGAGAGTTCTCTCCAGGGGTGTGATGGCTCTCCTTATAAAGGTGAGCCCTTACGTGAACACAGTTCACCCTGGTCGGGACTAATCCCTGCTCTCTGCAATCCTACATGTAACAGCCACATTGCGGACCGCACTATTGTTACGCATCATTTATTCATCCACGACTGGCTCCGTCACCCTCACTCCGGCATGTGCCAGGCCGCGGACGGGCCGGCTATACACAACGATATGATGTCGTGGGTGCCTCCTTTTCCGATAAGCTGCATGATGCTCTACAACAAATCCTGGGCCAGGGGCTTGGACTAGCTGCCGGTCTCCCCTTGGAGGTTCCAAAAGAGCAGCACAAAGGGCTTGACTAGTTTTTGGGGTAACGAGAAGAGTGAAGCTATGATCCCAGAGGCGTCAATGGAACAAAAACTAGGCAATGTATCAAACATATAGTTCTCTATAGGCACTATCTAGTGATAGTTTGAGGGCAGCCCTATGAGACCAGACGTACCTTGGCTGGGTTACGTATTTGTGTCGAGAAAGCCAGACACTAACGGTACCGCCGTTGTCTGGTACGTTCGGCTTAGGACATCCTCAAGCATTGAACAGGAGCGCCGCTTACACCGACATATCCACGGTGCTGGAGATTGTCGGTCCTAAATTTGTATGCTCCATCAGAGTGGGATGGCTGTCCGCAAGGGTGTAGTGTACACAAAAGTGGCGGGCACGGAGTTGGACGGCACGCAGGATATGACAGTCTTCCTTGGCTCAACTGGTAACTAGTTCGCGATCGCGAGTGTTCAACATCGGGTATGTCAGCACGGTACGAAGTGCTGCTAGTTCATAGCCGACTGATAGGTACACTTGGCACTGTCTACTATCCACACCATTTCTAAATTTCCGTCATTTTAAGCTGAGGCTGTTTGGCGACGGCACAGCGTTCCACTCCTTCTAACAGACAACTTTGAAGCTCAAAAACAAAACATTGTTGAAGCACAAGTCGCTGCCAAAAGCGATTGCCTGCTCATCTGTATTGCACCCAGTCGCGCCGTATCCGTACACCTGGCACGCCTGACCAGACCAAGACAGCCGCTGTACGATCTTGGACTGCCCATTACCACTGACGAACTGGATGCACTGATTCTGGCCTGGGTTCTGCCAGGTGAAACCTGGCGTGCCGGCACAGCCGTTACCGCTTCCCGTCCACGCGCTCAGGGAGCCGCTGGCACGTTTCATCCTAGGGAAAATAAACGGAAATGGTTGTTAGCAACTTGAGAGTAAAGCGAAAAATGGGAAAGAGTGCATATACGTGGGTATATTATGTATACGTACCACGTTGGTTCTTCCCGCGGCGTGCAGGCTCTCAACCGGTGAGCCGGCAGCAAGTCCGCTCAGGGCAGCAATAACAGATGGGACAAGTCAGAACTTCATGATGGAGCTGTAGGGGCGCACACTGGGGTCTTCTGCCCGAGTCTGATTTCGAGTTCCTGTTCACGAGTGACTGACTTTATACTTATTTGCTTTTGTGAGCGTTCATTCAAGGCTCTGAAGAAACTCTGCTAGCAGGTGCTGCAAGGTGCTGATTAAAGCTCTGCTGACGTGAGCACTAGCATACGTAAAAGAAAACATTGGAGCCCCTACAGTAAAGGTGCCGAACAAGCATCGAGTTGAGACTACAGCTAATTAACACCGTTCGGGCAGTTGTGTCGACAGGACGGCGCTATTTCGGCATGCTGCGTGGCGAGATATTGCATTTTCAATAGCTACAGTAACAAGGTTGGTGCTGACATTGATCGTGCGTAAGCGAAGGTAGACAACTACCAATTAACCCCCGAACGGAAACGCTCTTGATGCTGACCTTGAGGTTGACTCTCGACCGCTCAACGTTTCCAAGTTTAGTGGCTTCGGCTGGTCGTGTCTTCAAGTCCACTAAAACCATTGTTCGTGCTTAAACGATTAGTTAGGGAAATAGGAGCGTTGGGTTTCCTCGAGGGGTACCGTAGCTATTAACATAGGAGACCGAATAAGCGGGATCTGCTATGCACATACCGCTGGCCCCAACGGATCAAGAATCGAGGCTGGCTATGGGATAGCATCATCGACGTATTGCTCATAGCTCTGCCGTATCCTCTTAAGAATAGCGGTGTGTTTCTTTGCGGGCGCCCAAGCGAGCGCGACTATGGTTGAGTCTAGATTGAGGGTCCTAATCATACATTGTCCATAGGTATACATGATTCCGTAGCCATCTATGAGTGTCTAACAATCACCACTTTACCATATCCCCTCCTAATTACGTAACTTGTCAACTCGCGCATCTCGACCCGATACCACCACTTAGTGATAGTAAGGGACCACAGACGTTAGAACAACGGCGCATCCACCTCACACACAATATCCTCCGCGGGCAGCGTCCCATCCGCGAAATACGCATGCAGCACCTGGGTAGTGCAGTTCGAAAACTGGGCGATGGAGGCGTGCTATTTGATGTCATGTTAATAACTTGACTCATGCCGGTTTCGGAACTTGGGGATATGCTCGCGAGGGGAGGGAAAACAAAAGACTTACCCCGAAACCCCTCTGCTCAACTACCACACTTCCTTCAAACCCCGCGCTCATGTTCTTTGCGCTAACTACGGGCGTAACGGGATCATAGGTATTCCCGATGAACAAAACCGGCGTCGGCGTCCTGATCCCCTCGAAGGGCCCATCGTACCTCTCCTTAGCCACAAAGGGCCAGGTAGCACACTGCGTCGCCAGTGATGCAATCAAGTTCCCGAACAACTCGCTGGATTCTAGCATGCGCTCCACGTCCGGTATGATGCCGACTAGATCCTCGTAACGGGGAAAGGTGTCGGAGCATTTGATCCCCCACACCGCATCATCGTTGCCGGCCGCCAGGCCCGCCATCAGGTCGTTATAGTACTCAGCCACGGCCGTCAGGTTAGTCCCAGTCAACAAGTTGTTAATGTGCACCGCCGCGTTAGCGATATCCGAGGGGTATTTGACCACTACGAACAACAACTCTCTAATGAGGCGGTAGTCGATCACTGAGCTCCCCGCGGCCATGGGAGAGGCCTTGAAAGTCTCGGCAAAGCTAAAGAGAGTGTCCTCAAGCTCGGCAGCAGTAGAATTGACGGATGCGAGAGCGCACTTTTCGGGACCGACTCTGATGCACTCAGCTAGGATGGCGCGAAACGCGCTGTCGGCCGAGAGGAGCTGGTCGACGTCGATGCCTAGGCGGTGGTAGTAGTTCCGCCCGTTGACGACGCCGTCGAGAACGAGGCGGTCAATGCGGGAGGGAAACATGGCGGCGACGGTAGCTCCCAACAGCGAGCCGTACGACAATCCTGCATAAGGTAATGCTGTTAGTTCTCCACGCCCAGGACTGGGAGAGACAAACCATCATCACTCACCCCAGAACCTCAACATCCCGTCTTCACCAAGCGCATCAACGACGCTTATCAAATCTCTCGCCACAAAGGCTGTGCCGATCAAGCCGCCCCTTTCATTGTCCTTGTTCTTCTCGTAGCAGATGTTGGAAATCGCATTTGAACCGGCGAAGGTATCCGCTAGCGCGTGATCATAGGCGTCCGTCGGGCGGTATGGGAATCGGGCAGCGGCAAGTTGCCTCTCGGCAGCAGTGTCGAAGCATGAGAAGGTGAGAGTTTTGCCGACACCGCTGCCCGCATAATGTCAGCCATCACGGAAACGGCGGTAGCAGTTCTCGATAATCAGAGAGGCGGAGCGAATATCATACCGAGGATCAAAAGCAACCAAATCGTGCTGGCCGCCGGTCATGCTACAACATCCCGGTATCAGCACCTCTGACAGGGGTCAAACGACAACTCGGGCGAGCTGACGTACAGATGGAGAAGATCGGCAATCCCGTTCAATGCTTGCACGGCTTCATACCCCGGGCCGCCAAAGTTGAACAATATACTTCTTCTGCCTGTTGTCCTATTTACAGGTGCGCGACTCCTTATCAAGGCCAGAGTGAGCGTCTCATTCGAACCGGGGTTGGTGTAGTCGAGCGGGACAGCGAGAGTGCCGCAATCAATGGGGTTCGACCCTGCATTCTCAAAGTCGCAGGGTCCCCATTCGATGCCGCCCGAGGTGTCGGTGTTTCGCAACGGTAGGGCCAGGGCGGTTGAGGCCAGGGCGAGTTGAGTCAGGAGGGTAAACATTCCCATCATGGGCGTGTCGAAGGTTGATGAAATCTGGTATCCGATATGTTGGTAGAGAAGATGAGTTGAAAAAAATTGAGTGTGCAACGGCGGTCGAAGAGGACTCTTATATGCAGAGTTGTTTTCCTATGATCTGTCGTACATTGGCATTTTCCTGCTGTGATGGAGGCAATTCCCTGTCAACGTAATGCCAAATCCGCCTGGGAGCAACGGACGCCTCGCGATGATTCATTGGCACTGCAGACAGGCCCAGCATACCAAGCATGCTCTGCCAGGATGTTGCGGTATTTCCGATTGAGGACATGATCCGTCCTAAGTCACCGACTCTGCTGAACCCAAGCCACACGTGTACTGTACGCGGTGGAATTGCCGATCCAGCCATTCACTGCGGGGCCAACGTAGGGGCAGTCTAAGCCACCCACGTTGAGCACCCAAAACGGCAGTCAGATGTACAAGTACATCCAATTACCCAATCTGGAAGTTGTTGAACAGCCATTCGTATCGAGCTCGTCGGCTTCCATCCTCCCAGCGGGAACAGCCTCGATTGGATTGTAGTAGTCAACTCGCCTCATCCCGCGGACCATGAAGTCATTAAACTATCTGAACTTCCCCCAGCCGCACGATATTCCCCCTTATGAAGGAAAAACAAAAAAAAAAGAAGAGGGAGAGAGAGAAAGAGCCCACGATGTATATCAACTCCTTCACTCATAACTCCCCATCAACAGATTCCCCTCCACCCCATTCGCAAACTCTTCGGCTCCCAGATGCGTCGTATGCGCCCACGGCTTGGCCCGCACCTCCTCCCGGATGGTCTGGGCGAAGCACCCACCCCACCCCAGCCGGGGAAACGCCCGGTTCACGTCGGCACGGGTGGCCTCGTCTACGAGGTATGGCCTGTCCCCGAGGTTGTCGTACACAGTCGCCAGCTGGATCAGCTGGCCCAGCAGCGTGATGGTCCCTTGGGTCCCGAGGTCCTGGTGCCGGATGATGGCCTCGCATACGGCCTCGGCCTGCGCCTGCGGCGCCCCGAGCTGCTTGTGCAGCAGGTCCAGCGCGATGATGCCCCCCTGGAACTCGAACGAGAGCAGGGTGGAGTGGAGGTTTGCCGGGGCGGTGCCAATGTCGTGGAGCAGGCAGGTCAGGGCGAGGGTGGCGGGGGACAGGGAGGCTGCGTGCGAAGGGAATTGCTGGTGGAGGAGGACGGTTGCTTTTATGGTGGAAGAGAGTTCGGTTAGAATTGATCATCTATTTAGGTGGGTGTGTGGGGGGGTGGGACGGATGGGTAGGGTAAGTGAAGTTGGCAGTACGTACACCAGTAGTAGACTCGCATCGAGTGGTTGTATGTGGGCCCAGGGAGGTGTTCTTTTGCATACTGTTGCACCTTGGCAACGATGGGGTCGTCGGAGGGGAACTTGATGTCCTTGGCGAGGATGGGGGTAGGCTTATGGAGGTAGGGTTTGCCTTGGAAAATAACCTCGGCATCGACAGGGACGGCAGTCCAGCCATGCGTAGAGACTGGGTTGCTAGTGGTAGAAGAAGTCATGTCAGGCGCTTAGGTAGTCAGACTTTTTGAATTGGGTCTGAAAAGGCACGGTTTTTAGCTTGTTGCAGAGTGAGGGTACAACGGCCACGGTGAGGAGTCCTTGATTGCTGATGCAATTCCGCGAGTCAAAACGACTTGAAGGAACCGCCTCCAGATATTCATACTAATAGTATAAAATCGGTTTTTTGAGATTTCAAATCTTCAAGTGTCATGTTTAGATCATGATGCATTTGTACGTCATGTTGGCCCTGGGCTTAGTAACGCCCGATGCAGGGCACGCCATGACCAAGCAGTCATTATTAAGCCCAATATACAGAAAATCTGAGCGACGCAGAAACAGATGCGACGGGCGACAAATGTAGTCCAATGGAAGTGGTGAATCCCTTGTCTACCGGTAGCGGCCGACGGATGGTTTGGGGAGTCGATGAGCATCTCCAATTCTCCAAAAGAGAACTACCATTATTAGTAGCCAACTAGGACTCACGACAATGCCCATGTAATTATCGGTCTAACCGAATATGTGTAATTACATAGTCCTGATTACTCAAGGACATGAAAATCTTTGAAACATCTGACTAATGACGCAGCTGGATTATGGCGGGCACGCCGAGCCGCTTTGCGGATTCGGGCCGGGAACCCGGGCTCGGGCCGTGCCACCTCCCAGGCCGGAGTGAGGGTGATTCGGGAGCGAGCCCGGCTTATTTCAATCGTTCCCTCTCTGCAAATGCATTAGGACGGACGAGCCTGTAGGTATATGCCTCACGCCTTACTTCAGTGAAAGCTGCTGTTTGAGCAGTTCAATGCTATATAATTATAGATTGGACCCAGACTTCTTCACTCCTTACTGCAGATGTGGGGAGAGAAGGGAAACAGTGGAGCACCTTATTATATGGTGCCCAATAACGCCGAAGCCTAGAACTTGGCAACGAACAGAAATTCGCACCCACCGAGATCTTCGTCTCACATTACAGGGCGAGGGATCCCGGAACCAATGGCGGTTGAGGAAGGTCTTGGGCTGGCTGATGGATTCGGGGCGCTTAGCGGAATACAGTCTAGCTAGGAAGCTAGAGCTAGAAGCAGAGGGGGTCGAGGAAGAGGAGGAGGTACCCGAAGACGAAGTCGAAGACTAGCAAGTCTTCAAGGCCTATATAAGGCCTTTCTCTCTTTTGCAACCATCTGGCACTCTTTATCATTGTTTTCCTTTACTCATTGATATCGGTTTTTCACCCGGCCTACATGGTACGGTTTTCCTATGTAAATAGCATCAGAGGGTCCGGCATACCCGTTTGGGTAAAGCGGAGTAGGAATAATAATAATAATAATGGATTGGAGCTCAGCATGCCCTCGCCAAATATAGCCCGGAACCACTCCGTAAAAGAGTACGATTCTAGAAGTCCAAACGAATTGTGGGCTTGTCTCCCTCTGTCTTAGGCACCTCTTAACACATGGTTCGGGTGGTAGTTATGTAATGTAGACATACAAGAGGGAAAGGTTCGTCAGAACTACCTTGGTATTTAATTATACCCAGCACTAGCGGCTCAATGACTTAAACTACAACTCCTGAAATCTAAGCATAAGGTACTAATTCCGAGGAGTGACTTCATTTATACCCGACATGAACATATCAGGAACCAGGTCATATCGCTCCATCGACATGCTAGGATAGACTAGCCTCGGACGAGTCCATTCTCTCAGGGTTCTAAGTAGGTTTCTTCAGCATATAGCGCTGGTCCTATATGTACAGTAACTTACGTCCTAGCAGTGCCTACTAACCAGATAGGGCTTATACCGGAAGTTCATCACAGCGAGGTTTGCGATTGGTCATAGGGAAGGTGTGTGGTAGACGCAGTTTTGATCTCCAAAATCCTTCATTAGAGGAATTAAGCACGGTGAGTGGAAACGCTTTAGGTATGGGCGCCGAACGGTTCCGCTGTTCATGCCTCGGCATATGCAGCGAACGGAGGGCACAACTAGGAAAACCAAGGAATTTGCCGGCCGTTTCGAGACTGAAAAATCTCGTGCTAACTTCAACCCCCATAAAAATAAAGAACCGGTAGCACTGGAGCGGGAAAAGTTTCCGTCAGCAATAAACATTCATTGTGAGATCTGTTCCCCCGGAGTGATATCTCTTTACATTTCAGTCTTTCTTCTGAGAGCCAACTAGGTTTCAACGTCTTGGGCTGAAGTTTGCATTCGTTCTGTGAACCATGGTTTATGGCAAGGGTCCCTTGTCGCCAGTATTAGTATGAGAGACTTTTTCCATGCCGCGCCCGCCGACTGGAGTCCAGTAGGCTCTGAGCAGCTTTGACAACCTCGTATCTGAGTTTCCGAGATTCGTGCGAAAGACCGCGACCCTCTCCTCGCCGAAAGTTGTACGGAGGAAACGTCATACGATCTTGCTTGGAGCTTAAGATTAGGGATACCACGGGAGATTAAGCCTGATAACTCTTAGGGGTCGTAAGGAATGGACAATGGCGAGGCTGTTTCGCCCAGTCAGGCATTTCTCTCCCGCCGCAGCGTGTGGAATAAGCTTACGCTCCAAAGCGGGCCGCATATTCCCCCGGCAGCCAGCTGCTGCAGCGCATTATTGCCAGGCCGCATTTCCCCGAGCAACCCGATACTAAAGTTCAAAGGCGAACAGGCATGGGATGTAAATCCGATGTGTTCATAACCCAATCAACAGTGAAGAATGGAACTCCGAGAAAATTCTTTACCCCTTAGTGTGGGTTGGGGTCCATCACACCCAGCTCACGGGGCCCACTACGGCGCAACCATAGATGCTGAGCAGCTAACGTTACTCCGAGTTTGCTCCATTTTCGGTTTTTCCTGGCTCGGTTAGTAGCGAAAGCCCAGAAAGCCCCAGAAACACTCAGCACCGTCACGAGCCAGGGGGTGCCAACCACGGACTTTTCGCATAGGATTACCCGATGCGAGATCACTCCGGGAGGCCCACGTAGTTTCATTACCTTCCTCTTCACGTTAACCCTTATGCCGCTGGCGGCAAACGTCTCCTGTAAATGGAGGTCCCCCTTGCCATTTACCCCGCGGTCTGCTGCGTGAAGAGTTCGATAGTGAGAATCCCGGGGGAAATTGTCATCTGTTCCGCCGTAGAGATGGTCGTATGGTAGCAATGGTCTGTCCCTGAGGGAAATGATGAGAGGGACAGGGAGGGAGGTGTAGGTTGGATGAAAACGATAAGAAGAGGGGGCTGCTCTGCGTCAGTCGCCACGATGTCCACGTCCAGGTTGTGTTGTTTTCTTGTATGTCTTGTCCGAGATGCAGAACCGTCTTTTGCTGCTGTCAGCCCTCATGGGCGCCGCCGGCGTGTCTGCCCGTGACGTTCCCACAAACGTTAGGAACTTTTATGAGTCGCTAAAGGCTAAGGGTGCTTGTTCCAACAAGCTAGCTACCGGCTTTTATAGCAATGATGAGGGCCCGAACTGTATGTCGTTGCGTGCTGAGACCGGAAAAGGGGTAGGTGCTTAACATTCTGACATTCGCAGCCTTTTCCTACTGCGCCGACCACATCGACAACTACAACGTCATCTATATCAAGGGCTCTGGCGGCGCGTTTGCCGACATGGACATTGACTGCGACGGGGAGCAGAACGGACGTGGTGACGACGGACGATGCGGAAGCAGTGAGGACACACAATCCATCACATCATTCCAGTGGATCATTGAAAGCTACAACAAGAGCATTAACGACCTCAACGCTAATGTGCACCCCTACGTTGTGTTTGGAAACGAGGGCTCCAAGTCCGGATGGAAGACGTTTGACCCGGAGGAGTTTGGCATCGAGCCGCTATCGCTAATGGCCGTGGTGTGCGGAAATAAACTGGTAGGTTACAATAACAACAACTACTATTACTAGTATTGCTCTTTTATTTCTGCACTTCCTCCCTTCCTTTCCTTCCCTTTCGGCGGTAGGTCTAAAGCGGGATCCTAGATCTACGGCGTCTGGGGCGATGAAAATGGCGACGACGGCGACAAGCCTATGGTTGGCGAGGCCTCCATCTCGCTGGCGACCGCCTGCTTCGGCACGGACATGAACGGCAACAACGGACACGACGATGACGACGTGCTCTACATTGCCTTTCCCGGAAGTGAGGCCGTGCCCGGTGCGGACGGCGCCAACTGGGACGCCAACAGCTACGACGACTTCGAGTCCTCCATCGAAGCCCTCGGCAACAGGCTGATTGCCCGTATCGGTGGGTCTGGCGGCGATGACGATGGTGACAACGGGGGTGGTGACAACGGGGGTGGTGACAACGGGGGTGGTGATGACGGGGAGTGCGGCTGGCCTGGTCATTGCGAGGGCGCTACCTGCTCCGGGGATGATGACTGTGACGGCAGCCTTGCGTGTATCTCGGGTACCTGTCAGGTCGAGCCCGAAGACGGCTCTGGGGACGGCGAGGAGAGTTATGTCTGTGAGTGGGAGGGTTATTGCGAAGGTGCAACATGCGCCTCTGATGATGACTGTTCTGGTGAGCTCAAGTGTGATGGTACCGAGAAGGTCTGCACTGAGGATGGTTGTTCGTGGGCCGGTCACTGCCTCGGCGCGCCGTGTGGGAACCACGATGACTGCTCTGATCCGTATGCCTGCGGGGACACGGGCATATGCTGGTACTCTTGACAATATGGGGCCGAGGTGCTGTGGGCCGATCCAACCTGCGAGAATATAGTACAAGTCGTGTAACATTCCGCTAGTCAATACATTCAACAACTGACATCGACGCGTTATTGAAGCGCCATGGCCCCGTCGTAACTCTCTGGCTGACCCTGACCTGCGGTTGGTAGCAGTAGTACGTATCGATCGCACATACCACGAAATACTCATCAAATGCCTCCACTTTCTAACGGATTCACTATCATGAGCTTCATCACGAGGCTTTTGGTCCTACCTCGTTCCCCGGTTTTCCAATCCTGTGTCTCTTGATCATTTCCCTCTTCGTAACATATTTCACCCCCTTGCCCATCATGCGCACCAGCAGACCTCCTTGCAGCTGGCCATGAAATCATTCTCAAACTTGCCCTGGTCGTTACAGCTCGCATGACTGTTGTCGGCTAGGACGCACAGGTTGTAATGTGCCGCCGTCTTACACTTCGGTGCGAGAACTCCCGCCGCCGCGGGCATTATGGAATTGGTGGAGGATGTGTTGCTTTCGGTATTGGCTTCCACCGGTGCGGCAAGGGCCGCTTGCGGGAGGAGTAGCGCTCCGGTGGCGAGGAGGGCGACGATGGTCTAGCGACATAAAGAGTTAGATGACGTGTGGGAAGTTTGTTGGCATACGTCGTGACGTGCCTTCATGATGGCTAATAATAGTAGCGGACTTGGTCAGGGATGAGCAGCTGACGAGGTCGATCAGCGTGGTAAGAAGCTAAATGGGATTCCACGGTCGATCTTTGCCGGGCGGGGTGGCGAATATCAACAGAGTCCTGTCCCTGAGAGGAGATGGTAAGAGGCCCCGACGGCCGATGGTGCGCTGGGTTCTTATAACTCGCTGGTCTAGGCAGCGAAGGTTTTGAGGTGCAGCAGAGAGCTTAAACTCCGCTGAAGTGTTTGGTCGCTATACAACGGCTGGCAGCGTCTTGCAGGGACAAGAGGGCGCGGCGCTGTTCTCCGGGTGGCGTGTAGCACTACCACGTACCTAACGAGCGTGGGTGGATGGGGTGTATGCGAGAAAACGCAAAAAGAGGGCGATGATACCACTCCTCGGAGGCTCGGGCGGGCTCAAGTCTAAACCCGGAAAAGGAGGGCGGCGTGGGTGCTATGGTTTAAGGTGTCAAGAGACGCAAGCGACGGCTTTTGGCGACGTTGCGAACCCAACTCCCGGGACCGCGATGGAATGCAACTGGAAATATGGAGTCTGGCGGGGAATGTTTGTGATGGGGGTTAACCCGGACCCCGGGAATGGGAGGGGTTCCAGGCCTTGAGGGGTGTCTCGGCGCGGAGCGACGATCTTGACCAGTTGGAGAGGGTAGCACTCTGCAACGAGAAAGGCGTGGCGCAGAAAAGAGAGCGACGGACTGGGCCCTTGCAAGGCGGCAGCCCAGAACATGCAATATGAGAACAATAAAAGAGTAGTCTGATGTGTCTCACGCAGCCCACCGAGAGCCGTGGTCGTGTTTCGCGATTTAGAGCATGCCGAGATGGAATTCAGTGAGGTGGGCAGGGCATGGCTACCGCGGTGTCACGCTCCGTTCCCGATTTATCCCAGTACGTTTTCGGCTGCTTGGCCGATGACCTTCCATATACGGATTGTATAAGTCCAGGATTTGAGCCGGTACGGGCCAATGAAACCTCGGTTTTGGCAGGGTTGCAAACCGGACAAAGGTTCGCTGAGAGGAGGGATCGCCGGACGGGACTTTGTCTAGTTATACAAGAATTGACGACGCCGCGATGGCTTTATTTTTCGGCTATCAATTGGACATCGCATGAATGTGGAATTTATCGCGAATCAGACAGCTTCCCGGACTTGGAGGCCATGCTCAACCCCCCGTCGTCTCCCGCACGGCCACCCAATCGTCCGCCGCAGCTAGATAGTCCGGTTAATTTAACCAGATTTCACCCGCAGACGAGGGGCAGGCACAGATTAAGTGGCCCACCTCCGGGCAGTCCCAGTTAAAGCACGACATGCCGGCAGCTCCCCAGGCATTCCTCCATCCCGGGCCCTGTGTGACGCAGAGAAGCAGCCGGTTCGGGAACCCATGCTCGGACCTTTGGTCTACTCTGATTTGAATAATCTTCAAGACAGTGTTGGCACAAAAGGAGAGTGGCATCCCAGTTCTATTAATACTGCAGGGAAAACCGGGAAGTTGTGCGCAGATATCTATATATATCTACATATATAACTAGATATATAATACACATATATATACATATCCCTCAGCCGGCACTAGCAATCTAACCTATCAGCATCCTCTGCCATAACTGTCCCTTGCAGTAAAACCAATCTCACCACGCCGGATACGATACATAACCCTGCACGTTGATAGTGAGCCCGGAGTACTACCTGCCTACGCATCAGGCGCAGTAGTGGTTATAATTGAGCCAACAATCTGAATTCATATTGGATATGTCCATGGCGGCTGCTGTTTATGTGTAAAGCCTTAGGGCCTCATAGTAGCACTCCATAGCAGCCGTTGCTGCAATGTCTCCCTCCCTGCCCGAATACACCTGCCCCTTTTAGTACGTCCACGGACCTACTCAACTTCCTCAGGCTTCCGACCCCATACAACACGCAGCCTAAAATATCCATGAATCGAAGGATCGCGCAGCTCACGGCGTAGGTGGCTGATATAGAGGAGAACTTGTTCTCGCGACCAGCCGCTGATGACGTTGATGAACAGGACGTAGCCTGCCGGGCGTGTGAGCAGCGGAATCCTGATACAATAACCAATGACAGGGCTAATTATACCTTCAATATCTGATTCGAGAGCCGCTTTGGCGAACAGCCCAATCTCCTTGAGCTTTGGATCCCTCGGCCAACCACCGACCGGACACTATAGCAACATCAGCCTTTGCGGGCTTTCCCCCCCACACGGTACCGCCCTCGGGCCCAGCGAGATAACTCACCTTAAAATCCCACACCTGACAATCCACAAACCCTGCCTTCTCCATCCCAGTCTTCTGCACTCCGTCTGGCAGGAGTGTGAAACTCCTCCCCGTCTTCTTGCCTCCCTCGACGAAGATCGGGCCCCACTGAGACATGGCGCTCATCTCACTCACCGTACCGTCATCGCTCTCCAGGTAGGGTGCCGCCTCATGATGTTCCAGCCAGCCTCCTGGCCGGAGGGTCTTGTTCGCTTCGCTGTACAGCGCGTCCCAGTCGGCGATAGACCCCAGCAGGTAGCGTATGTGGATGTAGTCGGTTGATGATGCAGGGAAGGTCCAAGGCAGGGTGGCATCGTCCATCTCAAACCTGAGGTTGGGAGGGATCCAGGTCGGCTGAATGGGGGAGAGGTCTGTTCCGGTGACTTCGACGTCAGGGAAGGCATCGGCGAAGTCGCTAGGTAAGTTTGTTAGGTGTGTTGGGCGGAGAGGGGGGTTGAAGGCGGGGGGACGAAGTACATTGCCCAGATGCCTAGATGGAACGGGAGATGGATTAGTTAACAGGTATAAGCGTCATGGGTAAGGGAGTTTCGGATTCATACCCGTTCCCGTTCCAATGTCGAGAGCGTTCCAGAGGACAGTTAGTCTATAGACGTCAGGAACTGATGAGTTTTGCATCCCTTTACCTTGATTTTATCTTCCTCAAGCGGCGCCATGAAAAGTTTGCCGCCCATGGTCAGCGTCAACATGTGATGGCTGGGTCTGGATTAGCAGTTCATCCATATATATATATATAAACATCCATTCTGCCTACTTGATATCCATCGACTCCGCTGCCCGCTCATCGTGTGAGCCCCTTGTTCAGTGTCAGCAATCACAGCCCAGCCCGACCGACTGGGTGTGTCCACCTGCCAGTACTGTGCGTCGCCCATGCTGCTATGATATCTCCGCCCATGGAAAGTGCGGTACTCGATAATGCTCCCCGTCAGCGACGTTCCCGAGCTAGACACGTCTTCGCCATCATTGTTCACCTGGGCCGAGTGGAGAAGGGTCTGTCAGCACCACACATCGATACTGATAACGCTGCCTGCGATGGCGATCCGTACTTCAATTTTAGTCCAGATCTCCGGAGGCAAGAGGCCGGATGACCCGGCCGCAAATTCCAGGGCTGGTGACTTCGGCGGCTCGTGCTCGACAGCCGGGGCCGGGGCCGGGCCCGGCTTCTGTTGCGTGGGACTCATTGGAATGTCCGGATTAGGCCGATCGAAAGTCATTCCGCTTACGCTACCGTGATTTAGAACTATCAGAAATTAGGTTCATTCGGCCGAAGGGAGAGTCGGCCGCAGCACTCTGCGAGAAGCGGGGATATTGTTTAGTTATTCCCTGGCAGGGTTGACCACCGAGCCATCCCCGCTGCACTATTGACTTGTGAGTTCAGGGGGGCCAGTTCGGGTATAACAGCGGAATTATCCGCAGCGTAGGCCCAGTTTTGTCATGCGTGGCAACAGAA
This sequence comes from Madurella mycetomatis, assembly GCA_022530565.1. Lineage (NCBI taxonomy): Eukaryota > Fungi > Ascomycota > Sordariomycetes > Sordariales > Madurella > Madurella mycetomatis. The sequence goes on along the minus strand of JAJTVB010000003.1, from coordinate 1,997,558 downwards.
TTCGATCTAGTGAGCGCACTATTGGTCGCCCAAACATCAGGAGGGGATGTGAAGTGGAACCCACTAACGCGAGCTTCTCTGTTCTCGGGTAGACGCAGCAGTTCATTCGTGAGGGCAATGAAACCGACACGTAATAAGACCACCTTGAGTGGGCGTCGAACAGCGGAGGTTGCGAAGTCCACGATCAAGATAGTACAAAAATTTGATCGACTGAACAGTAATTAACAGGCACAGGGCCCCGGATCAGACCCGCTGGAGCCGGTGCTGATCATAAGGAACCCACTCCAATATCGGTAAACACCTACGCTTAGGTGGTTAGCTTGGAAGAGATATACAAGGATGAGATACGAAACACAGGGCTGGGAGACGTTGCTCGGGCTAGCCGAAGAGTTCTTCATTCTCTCGCACGGACATCAGACGGGATGGAGTTATTCTCAGGCAATACCATTGGCACAAATGCTCACAACCAACTCGGCTCTTGTTCCGCCCAAAGCTCACGCAAGCGCCATCCAGGGGGGCAAACCCCAAGACCTCCATAGCTAGCTATGTACATACCGATTATACCTTACCAACAAGACCTCTAAGGGGCCAGGCTAATTGCCAGACACCATTCATTCGCTCTGCCACACCTCTCTCCTGTCAGGGCCATATATTCGCAACATCAAGCGCATAGACCCGAGCAGACTCAGAGAACCCAACCCCGGAACCCAACCCCGGAACCCAAACCGCAGCAACATCTCCACCTCCACCTCCTACCGGGCAGCAGGCAACTCACCGGAAGGTGAAGCTACCCGTGGCCACGTCTCCCAGAATCCCATCCACGCTTCTCTTCAATGCCTTAACCACCCTTCTCAACTCGGCCACCTCCGCGGGCATCGCGCCCCCGGCCGTGATCTGCATGAGGCACTCGTCGGCCCTGGCCAGCAACTCGCCGACCCACGCGCCCATGGCCGCGTCCCCGCCTTTGCCCACCGTCCCGCGCCTCTCCACGTCCCGAACCCACGCCTCCACGACGGCAGCGATCCACTGCACCACTATCTTCCTCCGCCGGCCCGTGAACGGCGCCTCCTGCGCGTCAAACACGTTCTCGAGCACCTGCGCCACCAGGGCGTGCGGCACGCCCAGGCTCAGGAACAGCATCACCGGCCAGGACGGGTCTGCGCCGATGGAGGCGTCCTGGGCGTTGTTGACGGCGTACGCGCACACCATGGGGAGGAGGGCGTCGACGGGGAAGACGAGGCTGTCGAGCGAGGTGCGGTGCGCGATGACGCTGATTTGCTGCGAGACGGCTTCGTACGGGAGGGCGGGCTGGCCGGTCTGCTCCGACCTCCAGGTCTCAAGGAGCAGTTCTCTGTCGTAGTGGATCTGGTTGATGAGGTTCTGCCAGGTGTCGGTGATCACCCGCGGGTTGTGGTAGTCGGCGGCGTGGAAGATGAGCAGGCAGATGTCAAAGTAGCCTGCTTGGTCGGCGTAGTCGTTGTAGAGCTGCGGGCGTGGATTAGTAAAAGCCGAGCAGGGTTAAGGGAGAGATTAACTCACATCGGTCACACCCCTAATAGGACCGTCCAGAGCCTCGGTGATGTCGGGCTGCTTCTCCGCCGGAATGCGAGTATCCGCCCTCAACCGCTCGAGCAGGTCGTCTTGGATATGGGCAATCTCTAGCAGCTCCGTAACTTCGTGGTTCAGCAGTTGTTGTTGCTGGCGGCTGACGCCAGTGGTATTAACACTTGCGTTGGCCTTGGCCCGACTGAGGAGAGTGATTCGATCCTTGATACCAATAGCCAAGTCCGACTTTGCTAGTGTTGCCTGGACTTGGGCAGCTTCAAAGAAGCGACTGCGGTGCGTGTAGAACCGGCAGAGAAGCTCGGCGTGCTGGTAGTCGGTCTCTGCTAGCCGCTGCAAGTAAGTAACAACGTGCGGGGAGTCGATGGACAGGATTCGGTCGGTCCAGTCCTTCTGAATGTACCATTCGTATAGATCGAAGTGAAAGAGTTCGTCAGTGGAGTCGTTGACAACATTGTACGCCTCCATCCGTTTTGTTGCCGCGAGCGTCTGCCGGCCGTCTACCATCTCGGGCTCACCAGCAAACGCAACCTCCAGCCTGTCGAGGACTTCGTGGATTAGGGCGTAGCACCCCTTGCGCTCGTCAAACGCTTTCTTCCTAGCATCGTTGGCTGGTTTGCCATCATTCACCCACGACAGCGCCGTGTTCCCCCGGTCCTTCTGACGCGCCACCGCTAGACACAGCTGGATGGCCCCAGCATAGTACTTGAGCTCGACGTACTGCTCGACAGCTCCCCGGAGGTTAGTCGGGGAAAGGCTGCCTGCGACCTGCTCAAATAAGCGCAAGCTTTCTCCTAGCACCGTGCGAAGGACGTTGTTGTTGTGCGTCTGCTCGCTGGCGCGTTGCAGCTGCTCCTGCGCCTTGAATATGACAACGTCATCGGGCGAACAGAAGCTCCCGCATCTCCTCCTCAGAGCATCGGCAACGGTCTCGACGTTTGCACCGCTTGCAATGTTGCGGTTGACAATTGCTTTGACCAGCACTTTTGCGAGCTCCTTTCCAGGCGCCTGGGAAAACAGTGCTTCATACGTCAGATCCCGAAGTTGCTGCTGGGAGGTAGCGTCAAGTCGTGCGTAAATATCTAATACCCGCTCGTCAAACAGCATTAGCACGAACGAAATGCCTTCTGATACGCTCTCCATCAGTTTCCGTAAGCTGTGTAACGCTTGGTGTTCCTTCTGGAGGGCGATTTCTTCTTGTCTGCTGGAAATCCGGTCGGAGGGACCGGCCAAGCCCTGGATTATACCCTTGTTGGCTTCGAGGAAATTCCGAAGCCGCTCGACATTCTCTTGGACCATGACAAGCTTTGTGGTCGGAATGGCCGAGGAAACGACCAGACCACCCTTGTCCTTGTCTACTTTTGCAGTGATCACCTTGGACTTCCACAGCATCCGGATGAGGCGCGTGAGGTATAAAGCCAAGGCATCATGCCGTGAGGATAACTTGACGGATTCCGTCACTGCCTGCCTCCCGTCTGACTCGGCGAGTCTTGGTTGGCCGCCGTAGTCGACAAAAGCGGCGCGTGCTAGATCTTCGACACGCTGGTCCGGGGCTCTGCTGGTGCCAGTCCGCAGGTCACTCCCTTGACCGCAAGCAACAGCCAGGGCTGCCGAGATGGTCTCTACACGACCGTATTGGTTGAGGAACCTGCGCACCTGTCTCTCGAATTCATCGCCAAGGTTGGCGCAGGAGCCGAGCGCACTGGCGAAGATGTCAACCAACCTTCTCCTCCGGACCACATGTACGCCAGTATTAGTGAGCACGGCAAACTCCCCCGGAGTGTGGTCGAACTGGACGGCAAGCTCATTGCCAAAACCCAGGGGCTGCGGTGCGGCGGAGAACGGGGCCGTTGTCATGCCAATCTCGAGCGCCCTGCTGGTCCCCAGGTCGATCCATGTCCCCTGCTCAAAATACTTTAACGCTGACGCGGGGGTAGTTTCCTTGATCCTGCCCGTGTCGGGAGTAGAAACAAAGAGCGCGTCGTTGTTATCCTGCATCCGGACGATATCGAAGAAATACCCAGGTGCGAACCGGATACCGAAGCCCGTTGGGTCGAGGGCTCGCGAACTCCCGTCCAACCGCCCTTCGGCTAGCTGACCAGCCATGGCTCTTCCGGGGTCGTCGGGATTCCTGGGTGGAAACTTGACAAACTGGAGCTGCATGCTCTGCGGAGCCAGACTTGTGGCTCCGCCGATCGTATAAGACGCAGAGCTCGTGGCGCTGAGAAAGAGCCGGCAGCCGGTGTCGGTGAGCGCCATGAGATGAAGTTTCGAGGCCTCGGTGGCGGGAATAGGGCTCAGTGACACGATGTTTGTCTGGTTGGTGAACAGCGGGGAGCTGTCTACCATGTGGGCAAAGTCGCGCAGGCAACTCATCTTATCCTTTTCGATCACCTTGGTCAGCTTCTCGGGCGTTTCCATGTGGTAGGTCCGGATGGTCGACCGATTAGAGAGCGAATATAAAAGATTCCGTGTATCATCAACGACAAGTCCGATAAGCCCTTCCTGCTGCCGGTGCCCAAACGACAGGCCGGGTAGCGGCAAGTTGGGGACGACCGACGACCATCCGGGGTGCGTGTGGTTGATCTTGCCGCATCTACTCGAAAACCACTTCTCCTCCTGCTGGTAAAACAGCTCATAAATATCCGTATCTGTTTCGCCACCAAGGAAGATGCGACCGCTAGCAGTGCCCACAATGTAACTGACGTCGCTGCCTCCTCGGTGGACCGCCATATTTGTCTGGTACAGCGTGACCGATCTCGACCCCGAAGGCGTCGGGGTAGCCGAGACGCCCAGCATATGAATCTCGGTGGTTGTAGCCACAACTAAAATGTGCGTGATGTCCTTGATGAAAACGCCGGGCTTGGGCGGTACCAGAGCGACAGCTGTGATGGTGTGTGCAGCCTCCTCGTAACCAATGAGCTCGGGGTTGGGGTGCATGTAGTCCCAGAGGAAGAGGGAGCTGTCGATGGCGGCCCAAGCATAATTGATGCTCGCGAATAAGCCCAGTCTTGTCACCACCGCGGCGTTGTTTAGGTGCGTAAAGACACTGTCTGGGATGTTGTACATCGAGACTTTGTAGAACGGCGCCCATGACGCATTCTCAGCCTGGATGTCATAGTCGGAGGACGCGCCAGCTATATAGAGGGTGGGCGATTAGCACTTATCCGAGAGATGCCGGTTCGACGGGTGGCCTAGATGTGGGAACTTACGCCTGCAATACGAGTCGAGGTCGGGGTAGCTTTCGTCGGTCTGCAAAGTCTGATTGATGACCCGGGCGGCCTTCGCAACTGGGGGTGTATCTTCGCGTCCCTGGGCCGTCGGCAACCCTCCGGCAGCTGGTTCCGGAGGACCAGACGCAGTTGTGGTTACCATTCCGCTCGTTGCGCCGCTCCCGGTGGCCTGGAAGAGACTGGATCGCCGCCGGTTCGGGTTGGCCGTCCCAGGAGCTGGAGTGTTGAAGTACGCACCCGGAATCGGGCGCTTTGGTGTTGTGGGTTCCATGGCCGTGGTATCGAATGGCCAACTCAAGGGAGCTCGCGGCGCAACCAGAGGAGTAGCTCGTCCACGCTCACGCCCGCAGCTTAGCTCCTCCCCGCCTGATTTTGCCCGCGGCCAACTAGCTGTAGCTCGATCGCCAATGCAATTGCACCATACAAGCGGTTCCAAATAGCCCTCGTGAAGCTAGCAGCGGGGTCTGCGATGCGTTTGGGATAAGGTGCGCTTGAAAATGCGGGAGGCCCGATGCTGAACAAGGAGCCGAGAGAGAGGCTGGCCGTAAACAATTTTTGGAGAGCAAGGATCATTGGCGAGAGCAAGCCTGACACGCGAACGCGCTGGGGCAAGATCGCGCTAAACCGTTTTTAGCAAGTCCCTGTTAGTGCGCCCAACTGAGAGTGCGAACGGCTATGCAATCAATTCAGCGTGGCAGCCAGCGCGACTGGCTATTTCGAACATGACGTGCAGCAGGAAGCAAAGACAACTCTTTGTTTTTAGTGTTGTGTTTGCTTGATCGCGCTCAATTTCTTGTCAACATAGATCATGAGCACTCGAAAAGCCAATTGCATCACGTGCTTTTATTCTTCAGGAACACAGGAAGCGTCTCGCCGTACCGTAATCACTCGGAGAGACACGGTCGAGAGCAATTGCAATGATACCAGGTGGACGTTGTGCAGGCACTGTTATCTAAGTGCTACAGGGCCCGCAGTATACCCTCTTGAAACATGTTTTAGAGAGTTTGCACCCGCCTAGATATGCCATCATTGCCCTGTCACTTTCTAGCGCTAGCCGGCTTCCGACCGGTTGGGGGCTCCAAGCGCTGCCATAATTCTAGAAAATTACACGACTCAGAAGGAGCCGACACCTTAATCCTACAGAGCAGCAGTTTTACTGCTTCTTGGCCTCTCTTGCCGCCTTCCGCAACGCCCGGTTCCGGATGTCGATGTGCATCCTTTTGTTGTACCAGATAGTAAAGGCGCTGCTAGAACCGACCGTCTTCTCAATCACCCACTTGAAGGCTGCGTGGCTCCACCACGGCGTGCAAGTGTTGGGGAAGTTCTCAGTGCTATCGAGGCCAATCTTGCCCAGCGTTGAGCGGACAAACTGCTTAGGGTTGGGAATGAGCAGGCTCGTGCGGCGGACCTTGCTCATGGCGGTTGTGATCAGGTAGCCGACAACGAACTGGACGTCGACGCCGTCCGGCTTGAGCTCCGAGGCCAGAGAGCAGCTCCAGTGCTGCAGGAACGCCTTGCTGCCGCTGTAGGTTGCCAGTAACGGAGTGGGCATGACACCAGCGAACGAGCCCAGAGTAAGGATGAGGCCGTTCTTGCGCTTCTGGAGGATGGGCGCAACAATTTGTGTCGTCTTGAGCGTGCCGAGGCAATTGATAGTGATGATGTTCTGCAGCTCGTCACGCGCCGTATCGAGGAACCGGACAGGGATGCTGTGCGACCGCCCGACGTTATTGATCAGAATGCCCACGTCCAAACCAGAAATCAACTCGGCCAGGCGTTGATAGTCGGCATCGTTGTCCTGGGAGTAGTCCATGGCAAGCGTCTTGGTCTGCAGGCCAGACCACTTCAGCCGCAGCTCCCGCGAGAGAGCATCCAATTTTGACTGGGTGCGAGAAACAAGGACGAGATTGAAGCCCTTGGCTGCCAATTGCGAAGCGAACTCCTTCCCTAACCCGTCGGATGCGCCGGTGACGATAGCCCAAGTGCCTTTCTTGCCATACTTGCGGAGCTAATGACAAAAGAAACCGTCAGCAGTGGTAAAAGTAGCCGCCGTGACTAGGCATAGACATACATTGGTGCCGCTAAGGATAAAAGCGTTCAGGAGAAGCTGGATAAAAGAGAGAATCCCTCCGGCAACATAGATAACCCCAACGCCGGCAAATGCCCATTGCAAGGACTGGGGGACCGAGTCCCAATAGGCGAGAGCTTTGTCCATGAGGCCCTGGACCGTGGTGTTGTCGGTGAACGCCATGACGCAAGAGCAGGAGGGATTCGTTTGGAACCGGCAAACGCGTTTTGAGCGGCACGGCGTTAGGCGGTGCTCAAGGAAAAATTAAAAAAAAGAGTTGGGGTCTTGTTGATATCCTTGTGGGGCAGCTGGGCAGTCAGCTGCATGATAGAGAGCTTTGACCACCAAAGCTGCCGACGTCTTTGTTCCGTTGCACACCAATGCACTGCGTTGCCACGGCAGAACCCCTGTCAACACTCGATGAGCTTGGCGTTCAAGGTTGGCGATTCCATCTGACATTGGACGACGATCAACAACCAGAAAAAAAGTTCGCAACTCAAGGCAACTCATCTCCCTCGCCGAATCGGCTTTCTTACAGCAGAACCCAGGCTAGTACTGCCACTTACCGCAACAATGGACAAGATCCAGGAATTTCTCCCAACGGCTGAGAAGGGCTACCTGCCCTACTACCTGTTTGTGGTGCGTTCTGACAGCGGGAGCCCCCAGTTGATCTTTAATTGACCCATATCCCTCGGTCTAGGTCGGCGTCGTGGCTATGGGTAACGCCCTTCAGAACTACACAACTCTGCATTACACGCGGCGCATCTACAATGGGCGCTTCGTTGCCAACCACTCGCTCCCGCCTGCCAGCGACCGCTACAACCCAGAAGACAGCACCAACGTGGTCAAGCCGGCCTCATCGACGGGCAAGGATTCCGAGAAGGCTAAGGATCAGGTGTCTCCGCTTGCCGCCCGTCTTTTCGGCACCTACACGTTCATGGCGGGCCTCATCCGTGTCTACGCCTGCTATCAGCTCGAGAACCCGGCCATGTACCAGCTCGCCATCTGGACCCACGTGATTGCCGCGGTGCACTTCACCAGCGAGATGCTTGTTTTCAAGACGGTCAGGTTCAGCGGACCGCAGGGATTCCCATTCGCAGCGGCCTATGGCGGCACCGTTTGGATGCTTCTGCAATACAACAACTATGTGCAGTGAACGGTTGCTCCTAGAGAGAAGCGGTCATGGGCGGTGGTTCTAAATGCCGCCCCTGAACAGACAAAGGTGACACTAAGAAAGGGGGTTATTTAGTCTTAATACTCTATCTCACAAGAGAACGTCGTTCCATGGCCCCTGATGCCCTCAGCCTAGCAGCTTGCGATACAATTTCCCGCCGCAATCCCTGAGCCGCGCAGAAGCCTGTTCAGGGGTTATATCTCGCTGCGGCTCGGCCATTAGCTCGTATCCAACGAGAAACTTCCGAACAGTCGCGGATCGGAGCAGAGGTGGGTAGAAGTGCATGTGGAGCCAGCTCGTCTCGGCTTCCGCCTCGGTACAGTCCAGAGGTGCTTGGTGAATCCCAGAGCCTGCGACCTTTATCAGTACCGCATCCCGTCATAGCAACAAATAATGTACTCACTGTACGGAAAGCTTGTCTCGAACAAGTTGTCATACCGCCTCGTAACCTCTTGCACAGCCTCGGCGAACTGGAGGCGCTCCTCATCCGTGAGATCGACAAGCGCGCGGACGTGGCGCTTCGCAATGACGAGCACCTCAAACGGCCAGACCGCCCACCACGGGCAGACGACGAGAAACCCATCATTCTGCCACACCACGCGCTCTCCCTTATCCATCTCAAGCTTAACGTAATCGCCGAGTAAATGCCGGCCACGCTCCTCCCTGTACCTGGCCATCTGCACCAGTTCCTTACCTGGCTCTTCCGGCATCATGCTGGTCGTCCAGATCTGACAATGCGGGTGTGGGTTCGAGCAGCCCATAGCGGCGCCCTTGTTCTCAAAAATCTGCATGTACCGCAGCTGGTGCTTAGGCGGGTCCACCTCGCCGTCTGGGCTCGGGGTAATATGCGACAGCGCCATTGCGGCCTGGGCCTTCAGCGGGTGCGAGGCCGCCAAATGGCTGGCGTAGATGCGGGTCCACGTCTGGATCACGGGTAGGATTTCCTCGGTAGCCATATCAGCGAGTGTGACATGGTGCTTAGCCGAAAAGGTGAGCACGTAGCACCGGCCCGTGACGGGCTGGGCTTGCAGGAGGAGCGCGGCAATGTCATCGCCGTCTGTGTCCGGTTTGTAGTCTTGTTGCTCTTCCTTGACAGCGCTGTAGTCATTGATGAAGGCAAACGTATTTTGGTATTGCGGGTTGCTGTCCCCTTGGGCTCGCTTATTACCGGGACAGAGGTAGCACTGCGGCTCATTAGGGGTTAAGCTTCTCGAGGCGATAAAGAGTTGACTTACCTTAGGGTCGTACTCCGGAAGTTCGATCTTGGATGGGGCTTCTTGTTGGCCTCTAGCCACGTATCAGTTCTGGCACAGGCGGGGGAGGGAGAGGGGGAGGGGAAGGGGGAAAAGAGCGCAAGCTTACTGCCATGGTCTCTTTGTGCGATGGGGTGACACCAGCAGCCAAGACCCGGTTAGCGGGTTGAAGCGGCGGTGCGAAATGTCGTCAAGCATATGGTCGGGCATCTCGAACGAAATCGCAGAAAATCGTTTGAGATGCAATATGGAATGGCAAGAGAGAAGTATCGCTGAGCCGGATCTAAACAACGGTCACAACCTGTATGATCCAATTAACCCCGCGTGCGAGTTGCTGGTTGGCGCTTGTAAGTTTTGTTGACAACCAAACCTGGATTGATGGTGGGGTTAAAAGGCAACAGACGTTTCGGCCCTGCTCCGGCGACACTAACCTGCCACTTTAAAAATAATTCCGTCGCACCCACGTGTAATCTACTGGATCTCCCGGGAGGAATCAGTTTCACAAGTTGAATCCCCTGGAAAAGCCGACCCCCATCGTCAGGTACATAGCCTCCCTGCACTTCACATGGTATGTATCTTATACTACTGTACTACGAAGAAACCCATGACAGGAACCTCACTACAGCACCGCCGGATTTCACTAAGAAAGGTTCTAGAATCCATAGCGAAGAGAATATAGGACGGGACTCTAAGAGGCGGCAGAACATTTCTTTTTCACCTTGCCGTAGGATATTTTATTCGTCCGCAGTTCAACTCAAGTTTTTAGACAAGGTCCATTTAAGCAGACTGTTCTCGGCGCCCCGGTGTGAAGGTAAGTGGGAGTGGCGGGTTAGGGTCATAGAGCCAGAGTGCACGGACCAAGTGCTCCAGAAAACTCGGGAGAACTGCGGAAGCCGCTCCCCGCCTGCCGCCTAAACCACGAGGAAAGAGTGGGACTGGGCCATGGGCGTCCGGGATCGACCCTCAACCGCAACAATCGACGCCCCATCAACTCATCAAGATTCCATCAAATTTCCCGACATCTACCGGCGAAATCTATCAAAATACGCGTCGCATCGACTTCAGGACTCCGTACCCAATTGTATAAGGCCCTTCATGGGGAGGTTCCGCACGCTTTTTCGCCTCGCCTGAGTCCGCTTCAGCCTTGATTGGCGCTTGTCGGAATAGCCGCCTCTCCACCCGCAGCGGCGCGCACCTAGTATGGGCGTCATTCGCAAGAAGATTGCCGCAAGAGGCGGCGAAGGGGGGGTAAAATACGTCTGCGATGTTTGTTCGGCAGATATCACTTCAACTGTAGGTTTATAACATCGTTGTCACTTTGTTTCGTGGTTCTCCGTGGGAGGTCTTGCCTCGATCGGTAGTAAGAGGTGCATGATGCCTCTGCAAGAGAGTTTATAGAGGAGGAAGCCCACTATTCTTGCAAGCTCAAGTTAACATGTGCTCCGACAGGTCCGGATACGATGCGCTCACAGCGCCTGCAACGAGTACGACCTCTGCGTACAATGCTTCGCCAATGGCTCGTCGAGCAATGCACACCAGCCCGCAACACACCCTTACCGTGTCATCGAGCAGAACTCGTTCCCAATCTTCGACCGAGAATGGGGTGCCGATGAGGAACTGCTGCTCCTAGAAGGGGCCGAGATCTACGGCCTAGGGTCCTGGGCAGATATCGCGGACCACATTGGAGGTTACCGGCACAAGGACGAGGTTCGCGACCATTACTACAAGGTCTATCTCGAATCGCCCAACTTTCCACTCCCAAAGAGATGCAGCCCGCACGATATGGAACTGGCAAACGAGATTTCGAGGGAAGAGTTCCAGGCGCGCAAGAAGCGCAGAATCGAGGAACGGAGAGAAGCCGCCAAGAATGCGCCCGCCCTCCAACCAAAGACAAAACCCACCGCCAGCGTGCCCGCCTGTCACGAAATTCAAGGCTACATGCCCGGCCGGTTGGAGTTTGAGACCGAGTACGCCAACGAGGCGGAGGAGGCAGTGCAGCTCATGCAATTCGATCCAGGAGACGGCATCAACCCGCGCACCGGCGAGCTCGAACCCGAGATGGAGCTCAAGCTTACTGTGATGGAGATTTACAATTGCCGGTTAACTCAGCGTGTTGAGAGGAAAAAGGTGATTTTCGAACATAACTTGCTGGATTATCGGGAGAACAGCAAGGCGGAGAAGAAACGGTCGAAGGAGGAACGCGAGCTTCTTAACAAGGCGAAACCTTTTGCGCGAATGATGAACCGAGACGACTTTGAACAGTTCTGCCAGGGCCTCATCGACGAACTCAACCTCCGACAGGCGATCGCGCAGCTACAGGAATGGCGCAGCCTCCGCATCGGGGACCTCCGCAGCGGCGAGAAGTACGAACAGGAGAAGGCGTTGCGCATCCAAAAGTCAATTCCCCTCGGCTCCATGGACCGCGAAAGGTTAGCGACCACGCAGCGTAACAAGCAGCAACCACCTCCCGAGCCTCCGAGCGGCGCTGCTCTCTTGGTTGCTCCCGAGCTGCCGATTCGCTCGGCGGTAACGAACGGCGCATTAAACGACCAAGGACCCAATGGCATCAAATCAGATGCCAACGGGAACCACATGAACGGCGGGAGCGTGGTTGTTGCGAACGGCACCACGCCTACGAAGCAAAAGTACATCCCACCGCCGATCCCCGGCGTGCAGCCTCTGCACCTGACCCAGGATAATGCTCCAGACCTTCACCTTCTCACCCCCGAAGAGGCGAAATTGTGCGAAACACTCCGGCTGCAGCCAAAGCCGTACCTGATGATCAAGGAGCAGATTCTCAAGGAGGCCGTCAAGGGCAATGGCAGCCTCAAGAAGAAGCAGGCCAAAGAAATTTGCCGTTTGGACTCGCAGAAAGGTGGAAGGATTTTTGACTTCATGGTTAATGCTGGCTGGGTGGTCAAGGCTTGATTTCTATTTGCGGCGAGGCGTTTCGCGTCAGGGTTCGCTCAGCGGAAGGTGTGGGTTGGTTTTTTAGGGAACGGTTGGCGTTTTTTGGGTCAGGGAAGCGATACCAACATGAAGAACAGGAACAAACACGACTCTTTCGGGATTTTGCAAGATAGGCATCAGGGGAATGGTCATGTTATATGCCAAGTGTGCTCATGCGAACGCGAATGTGACAGCGGAAAACGACGGCGAGCGCCCTTCCATCCGTGTGTTTTGGTGTGAATCAGGGGTCAATGAATAATGGCAGGCCCGGGCCACCGAAGGATGCCGCCCAGCCCTCACTCCCCCCTCGGAATCACGCATGCTCCGTCGACACCATCTTACCGTCATCCGTCGACGCGCCTATTGGTCACGCACGTGCAAGCCGGCCACTCCTTTCTCCGGACGAGTATATATAAGGGCCACGAATTTCTCTGTTCTCTGTTTTTTTCCCCTTTTTTGCGTTTTCCAGTGGCCTCCCCTTCCTGAGCAAGTCTGGTCCCCTCGTGCAATTGTGTGTCAGCTGCATCTTGCTCTGGTCCCCCTGTTCGATTGTTTGCCCCTTTTTCTCCCAATTACCTTATCATCTTCCCTTGCGGCCCCCTTTCCACGTCACGATGTCGGATAACACCATTTACCTCATCACGGGTGCAAATAGGGGTAAGTAGCTTTTTTCCTTTCGCCCACCCGCGTTCCCTCTTGTTGCCCACAACTTCGGCCCCAGCCTGCACGCTTTCCCCCTCACGCCTTTCATTTCCAACTTACCGCTCATATCGCATTTCTATTCCTCTTCCCCTCCTGTCTCCCGTCCTTCTCTGTACTCCTTTCACTTTTACCCCCGCTTTCCCGCTTCTTACATGCCCGTTTTCCCTTGCGTCCGACTTCGCCGCCCCATGCCCACCCGTCCAATTACCAACCAATTCAATCGTTCCCATCTCAAGACCCCATTGCTCACCACCGCCCACAACAACGGTAACAGGAATCGGTCTCCACCTAACAGCCCTCCTCCTCGCCCGTCCCAACACGACCGTCATCGCCACCTCCCGCACCCCCTCCATCACTCCTGCCAGCATCCCTGGTACCCTCCACCCCACGAGCAAGCTCATCCCCTTCCTCCTGGATGAGTCCAACCCGGTCATCAACCACGCCTCCCTCCGCGCGCGACTGGCGGCGGAGTACCCAGACGTCACGCGCCTTGACGTGGTCGTCGCCAACGCAGGCGGGTCGTCGGGGTTCAAGGACGTGCTGGGGACGGAGCCAGAAGAGATAGCGAGGGACCTCGAAGTGAACACCCTCGGCGCGGTGAGGCTGTTCCAGGCGGTTGTGGGCTTACTTCTTGGAGAAGGCGGGGACGTCGATGGCGTCGGGGAGGAAGACAAGGGGCGGAAACGGTTCGTGGTCGTATCCAGCTCGGTCGGGAGCATCGGTGCGCTGGAGATGGAGAACTTCCCCGGGGTGGGGTACGGCATGAGCAAGGCGGCGACGAACTGGTGGGCGAGGAAGGTCAGTTTGGAGTTCGCGGCGAAGGGGCTGCTGGTGGGCGTTTTGCATCCTGGGTGAGTGTCTCTCTGCTGTCTGGTCTGGTTTGCGCCGCTGGTATTCGGGGCTGATGGATCGTTCGTCGGGGCTAGATGGGTCAAGACGGCCATGGGCCAGGCAATGGCTGATGCTGTTGGCTTTCCGGAGCCGCCGCTGAGCTCGGAGGAGAGCGCAAAGGGGGTTCTTACGCAGGTGAGCTCCTCCCACTGGGAAATGTCAAGGCGTATTTTGGCTAACGGGGTGATGGAGCAGATTGAGAACCTAACCCCTGAGAAATCGGGGCAGTTTTTAGCATGGAACGGTATGAACCTACCTTGGTAATAGATGATGGCCTTGGACAGGTGCGAATTTCGGGAGCCGTCTAGGTGCCACGCTTCGGTAGCAGATCAGTCTAGCCAGTATAAAGGAGCCTTGAGTACATCCGAGTAGCAGCTTAAAAAACAAGCACGGAATGTAAACCAGAACACGACCCACGGAGGAACCATGGCCTCACAATCCACCTTATCCAGCTTGTAGAGACAATCAAAGATGTTCGAGAGGAGTATCTTTGCATTAGGCTAATATGTTTCTTCACGAGGACGGAATCAGAAGTAGAGGAATGCAGCGATGGCGGTAATAGCAGGCATTTCAGACTGACGGGAGATTAGGGAAATTTATTCGTGGCATCTAAGATGTAATCGACCGCAACAAGCACCTCAACCTTTGTGTAAACGTTTCCCATTCTTTGCTTAGTACTACGTTGTGTGATGATATTCAGTACTTGCAGCCATCGGCGTCTTGTTCGGAAGGGCCACGCTCCAAGGGTTTGGGATTGGTGTTTATCCAAGACAAGCCGAACTCTTGGAAGTCTTGATGACTCGAAGCACAATCACCCCTTGCCACGCTAGGATTATTGCCCCGAGGTGTGCAGCACTGTAGTAACTCTCTGAGTTGAGGGCTATGGACAGACGTGGGCATCACCATTGGTTCAGTACCCAAGTCAAATACAAAGACACTTCTGCTGGAAGTGTTAGGGGTCGCAAATACCTCCCTCGGGTGCTTTCCGGCGATAGGCTGGTACACCGGTACTATACAGTCGGAGAAATTGATACGTCCCACACCTACTCTGGTATGTTCTAACGGCGGGCCCCTATCACGGTAGGATTATTTACCCTCATTGAGGTGTATTCAGCAGTCGGCTTCGAAACGCTGAGATGATACATGGGATTTAATTGCATTGACGCAGCAACTGTCACTAATTGATGTCGAACATTAGATTTGGCTAGTGGCAGTAAACATTTATTTCGACCGTCTCTCGTGGGTAAGGTGATTCTCACCACTGGAGGCGCCGGTGACCGAAGCAGGAAGTGTTGAGAGTAGTAAAATACTATAATATCAGTAACATCCAGCCTATCGGAACGTGTTTCGCATCCTTACAGGATAGATATCTACTTGTCGCCAATGACACATTTCTCCCTACCGGGTGCCACGCACAGCGCGGAATCTCAATCGTGTCTCGTCTGCGTGTATAAGCTGGGATAACGGGTTGTGCCCCACCCAAGTTTAACCCGCTCTGCTTTGGCACCCGCGCTCAGAAATAGCAATCAGGATATAGACATCCTCAGTCACTGAAAGAGTCTGGCAGATCTCCACCCATAACTCCTTGGCGTAAGATCTGCCATGTTCAAGTCCAGGTGGGTTTTGGTGTTGAAACGACACATGATGGGCTGTACATCGGATGAAGTGCGAAGATCAAAGCTCAGTTGGGGCATGCTGTCTTATGCAGGAGTAGTCAGTGCTGCATGAGCATGCAGAATCAGGGAGCCGATTGCGAGAGATGATTGATAGTACTCTAACGAAGTTTGGTGTTTAATTACTGCAAACTCTGTTAGTAATGGATCCGGCGCCCCTGAAACCGCTCGAGTGAGAGGCGACGCAGGAGCCAAGTGTGACAAGATCTTTCAGAAGACCTGTCGCTTGCTGTGGCGAATCGACTTGTCGGTAAACCGATAAGGGTGGCCGGTTGATTTACCCGGGCGCGACCTGTCGATCCTGGTTTGATGTAGTGCTGGGCATCGCCAAACTCCTGAATGTGACACAAACCACAACACTCGTCATGGAGCCTCTATTCTTAGCCAACACTGCCCTAGCCAGTATTTTGATCCCTCTCGAGCCCAAATTTCACACCACCGCTCCAAAAATACCGGGCTAAATCACCAACCTCGGCCTTCAAAGCTAGAGCGTTGGCCCACTCGCCACAAGTACGGCCCGAACGCTCCGCGGAGCGAGCGTTACAGTCTCAAGAATAACGACCGACTGAGAGTAATTTGACCAGCCTGCGTGTGGCCACGATTAGAGCCTCGTCAAGCTTCCAGAAGGTAACATGTCGGATTGGAGCAGGCAGCTGCCGCGACAAGAAAGTGTTGGTTCGCCCATTACGGTGATCTTGAAGCCAAGCTTTTGCTGCAAGAGCGTTGGGTGAGTGCCTATCTACTTTGACTACTTGCAGCTACGCAAAGCCGTTGAGTGAGGGTGTGTCGTTGCGAATATCGAGGATTATTTCACGGATAGTGTAGGCCCTCTTCTTCAGAGCGGCCTAAGCGTTGACTACATCGATCTTCGGCAAAGTCGTAAGCGTCATCAAGCGCGTCCTAGTGCAGAGCAAAAACCTCCAGACAGACAGGATGTTATGATATCGCCGAGGCGCTCAAGGGCAACGCAACAGGGTCCCAGAACTGAAAGCGGTGGAGATTGGTCAGCGGAGGAAACGATCAAGGAGAACTGGTCTGTGTCGGGACTCGAAGCTCTTCTAAGTTCGGTGCGGGCAGAAGTAATTAGACCCTCGCGAGCCTCGATCTGATGAGTGGACAGTGCGTAACAATCCCCGCTGATGTAATAGAGTGTGATCTAGAGGACTTTTAGTCTGGGAGGAAGGGTTTTGTAGCCTCGTGAGCGACAACGCCAAGGTTTCATTCCGGGTTAAGAGCGAAATGGGGGGCTTCGAGGTTGGATGCATAGTTGAGGATGAGCGCTTGAGCAGAAGACTGTGCTCATACTCCTATTTTCGGTCCAGTGATCGGGAAGAGAGGGGTGCTCGAGTTGAATAGCGATGTGTTGAACAACGCATCGATCAGTCTCGCAAAGATCGCCATGTTCTTGCTTCACAATGAGGGTAAGGAACTTCATGTACAGGGCCAAATAGGGGCGTGTGATGAGGGCGCGCAAAAGCCTGACGAGGCGACACTTGGCCGCTGCCCGTCAGAAAGAGTGGAGGACGATCGGCTGGGTAATACCGCAGAGGCGTCTGAAAAGTTCTCGACAAGGGCGACAAGTCAGCTTGTGGCTTTGCCCACCAGGCACGCTTGCTTAATCTCTCCCAAAGGGGTCGAAGCAGCTCGACTCTCTGAATGGCGAAGTGCAGGAAGCCTAACTCAAGTGTGTTGCGGACGGCCTGTGTCACTGGCATGGAACTTCTCCAGGGAACACTATCCTTTCAGTCAATTTGCTCCTGGAGGTTATGTCAAGATTTAGCCAGAAGTTTGTCCGGGTTTCGAACCCTGATCTCGGCCCAGATTCCGGGCTTCCCCCCTGTCCCAAGCCTACCCTCCCGAACCGTCTCAGGAAGAAGACCCGCCAGCCTATCAGATGGAGCGATCGGCAGGCTTCCCGTGTGCCAGTTGACATCACCAACATCCGCCAAGGTGGTATGCGGTTAGGTCTTCATGCCAACTTCGGGCAGCAGCTCGATGACGCTTATCGCATTTCGAACTAGACGCGCAATATGCAGACGCTTGCCACAGCCGGGAGCTCGAGCCTGTAACGCTGGGGGATTTTCGCGAAGGTGAACCGTTTTAGCTCTCCACATCCCAGGGGTCAAGTGTGAAACGCAAAAGATGGGGAACCGGCGATCGCGGGGTCGATGAATGCCACAGAGATCGACTGATGTCGGCTGCTCTTACCAGTTCTGCATCGGGCTGTGGTAAGTATAGAAGCCCATACGCGCCCGAGATACATTACAGTATAGACGAAAGGGTGTTGTACTGTTTTCCCAGCTGATGTTCTGGCTCCCTGCAGCGCCAGTGCAGGGGTATCCCATGCCCGTTACTGGGTCAGAAGCTTGTGGCGCCAAGGGACCCCACCAAACTGTCTTGCTCGTGGGGTCTGCTGCACATCACATCACAGCTCACAGGCCGTTGCCAACTTTTTCTGCAAAGAAACTTCTTTTAATGCTTCTCGATTCTTCATCCACCGCTGGCACCCGTTCTTGCTGTAATTTTTTTTTTTTTTTTTTTTTCGAATTTTCCCTGGCTTGTCCGCGAAGCTGATTCGCCCTTTCTCTTGCTCGCCAATACCTCATTTGTTTTGGTGGGGAAGCTGCTCGACCCTTGCAGGGCCTGTCATTGCGCAGCAACCAGCGGCAGGGACTCGGTTTCCAAACCCTCACAAGTTGGCACCCTCTCGCACAACAGACGTCTCAATCTGGTTCCCGTCTAGTTCCGCCTATTGACCGCCGTGTGAACACTTCAGATCAATTCCATCGAGCGGATCGACATACCCGTTCCACGATTGGCCGTGCACAACCACCATCGCTCGGCCGCTTTTCCTTGCCAAGTCCCCCCCGTATCGGGCATCAAGTCAACAACAACTTAGCTACGCCGTCTGGGATTCTCCTTCTCGCCAACTTCGCCTCCTCGCTATCTGTGGTGATGGTACTTGTCTAGGCTAGCTCTGCGTCTCGGAAAATTTGTCTCCAACCCCTCTCCGCTCGAACTTCGCCGGCACCCATCCTCCTATACCCAAAATCCAAAAGGCAGTTCATGTTCCCTCCCACGCCCTTCGAACGACCAAGAGATATTTTGCGACCTCTCTGCCACATATAGCTCCCCCGGTTGTGCCGTTAAAGATCCCTTTAAGGGCACACGGGCATTCGGCATCTAGGCGCAGCGACGACGACCTAGTCGTCGTGTCCACTCCCTGGCGCTGCCATGGACAAAGCTGCGCAGATCTTTGATCATGGTCACCAGCTATATGCCCGCGTGGGTGGCGCCGGCTCGGCCTCTGGAGACAGGCCGCCGGTCTTCAAAGCGATCGGTATTGGACTGGCAGTTGGCTCAGGCGCCTTCATCGGCACATCGTTTGTTCTGAAGAAGGTCGGTCTGCTCCGGGCGAACGAGAAGTACAACGAAGTAGCCGGCGAGGGGTACGGCTATCTCAAAAACTTCTATTGGTGGGCCGGTATGATCTTGATGATCCTGGGCGAAGGTCTTAACTTTGCTGCATATGCCTTTACCGATGCCATCTTGGTCACGCCCTTGGGAGCACTCTCGGTCGTCATTACTACCGTCTTGTCGGCCATATTCTTGAAGGAACGACTAAGCATGGTTGGCAAAGTCGCATGCTTCTTGTGCATTATCGGCTCCGTCGTCATTGTCATGAATGCGCCCCAGTCATCCTCGGTCGCCAACATCCAGGAGATGCAGGAGTTTGTGATCCACCCAGCGTTTCTAAGCTACACCGGCGTCGTTGTTGTTGGATCAATCATCGTGGCGTTGTGGCTGGGACCCAAATACGGGAGTAAGAACATGATGGTCTACATCTCCATCTGCAGCTGGATCGGTGGACTCAGCGTCGTCGCCACGCAGGGTCTAGGCGCGGCCATCATTGCCCAGGCGGGAGGGACCCCTCAGTTCAACGAGTGGTTCTTATACGTTCTCTTGGTCTTCGTCCTTGTGACACTTCTGACAGAGATTATCTACTTGAATGTGAGTGCCGTACGGTCGGTCCTCTTTGGAGTCCTTGCTGACTGTGGTTCCAGAAAGCACTCAACATCTTCAACGCCGCGCTGGTCACCCCGACATATTACGTGTACTTCACCAGCACCACAATCATCACTTCGGCTATCCTATTCCGCGGTTTCAAGGGGACACCGACCTCGATCATCACCGTCGTTAACGGATTCCTCACTATATGCTCCGGCGTCGTGTTGCTGCAACTATCCAAGTCCGCCAAAGATGTTCCTGATACCGCCGTGTTTGCCGGAGACTTGGACCAAATCCAAACTATTGCGGAGCAGCCACAACCCGAGACCGAGCCCAAGGCCGATGCAATCAGAGGCACAGCTGCTATCGTTAGAAGATTGTCTGCCGCAAGGCAAAAGATGGAGCTCGATGAGTTCAAACGGCTGCAGGAAGAAAAAATGCAAGAGAGCCTCGAACCGGTCGGCGAGAACACGGTGCCTCAGTACGAATGGGATGGCATAAGACGGCGGAGGACAGGGACGGTAAGCACCTACGGGGCGAGGTCTATGACATCCACGCCGCATAGTACATTCCTTGCACCTCCGAACCCGACGCCGCATCCTCCGCTAGGGTGGTCCCGCATGCCGACCGAGGAGGAGCTTGCCGAGGCCAACAGGCCAGTCTCCCCAGCACTCTCTAATCTTGTGGGCTCCATCCGAAGCAGAGCCCGCAGTGTCCTCCTTCCGGGGCACCCTGATTTCCGCAGGACACCTAGCCCAACCAAGATGCAGAGTCCCATGCACCCCGTCCAGCTGACGTCAGTAGCGGTCCCGGGACCAAAAGCCGAAGAAGAATATGATCCCGACCCCGAATATAACCTGCGCAATACGGGGGCCATTGGCCGAGGGCGCGGTGATAGCACAGCGAGTACCAATCGACGGGTACAGTTTGGCGGCGACACCCGCAAAGTGTCTGACGGTAGCGAACCCAGGAGCATGCTCGCTCCGCCGACGCCACCGCAGCACACGAACCGGCGGCAATTTTCGTTCCAGAATATCTTCAAGCGTCATCAGTCACAGGCAGAGGGTGGCGACAGCACAGATGACCGACCACAAGTATCATCCCGCGGCTACTCCAGCCCGCAAGTGAGGGACGCGAGCGAGGAGGAGAGGCTTGGACTCGTCAAGGGTGATTCAAACAACGCATGGTCGATGCCTGCCCTGCCCCGCTTTTACGACAGCGACGACGGACACGATGCAGAGTATCCCGATGACAAGAAGTCACAGTATGGCCACAGCATCACCAAGGGTTACAAGCATAGTCCCCCCCGGCGGACGGAGTTCAGTGAAAAGGAAATAGAAGAGGACGAGCTCGCCGCATACCAGCAGCGCCGGCAACGGTTCAAGGACCGTGGCCGCAGGAGCAGTAGCGACCATGACGACGACAAGCCTCCACCGCCACCGCCGCATGGCGGGGCTTTTATCTGATGGCTTTTTTTTTTTTTCTTTCTTTTTTTTTGGCTATAACTGCGGGCGGGCGCGCGTTATACCGCTAAGAACGAAATATGACACGAAATAGTAATGAGAGAAAACGAAGATGGTGGCGTTTGCTGCATTGGCGGAGGCTTTCTGTTGGTCGGAGTTGAATTCCTGTAAGAGTACGTTGGCGGCATAATACATATGGGATGGGCTGTTGCAAGTGGGACATTGGGCATTCATGCGGGTTTCCCTCCAGTTCTTCGGCTTAGTTGTCAGTATGGATCAACGGGGGTCGGGTAGACTGCGTAAACATCGGGCCCTGGCGATGACATATCTTGCATATTTCCCTGTATACTAAACTGTCATGCTCGAGGGGGTGCTACTTGGTCTCGGGTCCAAGGGGTATGAGGCGTCAACCCAATACAGGGATGCAATGCTTGCTTGAGATGCCTTGAACTTTTACTGCACTGCCGTTGAAGACCTCTTGTCTTCGAGTCGTATGTGGGCTTTGAAAACGATGCCTCGCCAGGGAGGGTTTGAATCAACTCCTGGCCATCCACTGAGTTGGGGAAAGCTGTCCCCAAGATAGTGGCTCCCTATGACCAAAGGAAGACCATCCTAGAGGCGTCTCACTGGCTAGATCCCTTGGGGTGAGCCCATTCTTTTCACCGTCACACTATAAGTAGACCATTCCTTCGACAGGACAGAATACTCAACATCACCACCCTTTTACTCTCAATTGCGCGCCCAGTTGTGGGCTTTTTCTTGCGTGCAAAGTGATCTCCCTCTGTCCAGAGGGAGCTCTATCTGCACATGTTTATTTGACCTTCTGGCTGCAGGGGTTGGTTTGTTGGAGTGTCACGTGGCCCGTCTTGCCCATCTTGTTACAGTATCTACCGTCGTTACCCTCCCCCTTGTCTTGTTGGGCATGTGGCTGTTGATGTGTGTTTCTGCACCATTTCAATAGTTATTAGTAAAGGAGAAGGTCTTATAGAAAGATCTACCGGTGAGCTCTATAATAATATAACCCGCCCCGCAAAGTGTTCTATAATCTAGTCAGGACATACGGAGTAATTATTTCCAGAACCTATTGTTTCAACCCGTCCTTCGGGAAAAGTTGACATACCTTAAGGGTGGTAAAGCACCGCTCGCTTGACCAGTTTGGGTAGCTTTGTCGACTGTACCCTGAGTAATCCCAAGAAGTGAGAAGACTGCGAGGTAACTAGCAGCCTAGGATGATCAATAGGTATTCAGTTATGTGCATCACTCACGACTTTGTCCTCAGGAATTTCCGTTGCCAGCTGGATTCCAAAGCCGCTCTCGGGTCACGTGAGAGCCTCTCATTGAAAAATGCTCTGTTCGAATGAGCCAAGCGGCGAAGGTTTGGCGGCAGCGATTTAGAACGTAGGAAAAGTAAACTAAAGGAGAAATCTATCAGAATATATCGATCTAGTAATGGAACTGGAAAACGCAGAGCCGGCACCGTCCTCAAGACGCTTCAGAGGGTTGTGCTGTCTGACTCTCTTGCAACCTATTAACAAAGCTCTGCCCTCGAGTCACCTGGAACTGCTGCGATCCGAAAAATACCGCTCGGAACGAACAGTTTGTAGACTTGTTCTACGGATCTTTCATCGAACGAGCAAAGCTCCAATAGAACCGCCAGAGGGCTTAATCTACAAGCAGAAACCTATCGTCTCGACCTAGGTCCTGGTTCGGACCTTGCAACAGTCGACGTATAGGTCCTAGGCTGCGTTAAGAATGCAGGGTATGCGGTAAGGTTACCTTAAGAAGAAACTTTATGACCTGGCGCTGCTGTTCCCCGCCCCCGCGCACCTGCTCCGCCACTATGTATGCTCAACTCGCAAGCTGGGAAAAAAAAAAAAAAAAAAAAAAAAAAAAACCCAAAAATTTTAGTGCAGACACCCCGCCCGTAATCGGCACAATCCCCACAATGCCTAAGGAACGTCTGAAAATATGGCCCTGTAGACCAAGGCTCTTTCCCATCAGCGACGAAACCGCGGACAAACACTGTCAGTGCAATGGACCCAGCCTCTCTTGCCATTGGAGTTGCAGGCATTCTACCCCTGATCACGAAGGCAATATGCAGCGCCAAGGCCTACATCGATGCTGTCGGCAGAGCAAGGGAAGCCGCTGCCGCTCTCATCACCGTGCTTGAGGCGCTTCAACTGAACATCTCCAATCTACACGCTCTCCTGAAAAGCACCTCGTTGTGTAAGGACGATCTGCGGTTTCATCAGACATCTGTCCTTCTCTCGTGCTCTACTGCTTGCGAGGCAAAGCTGCGCGCTCTCTGCAGAAAGCTGAGCAATCAGGATAATGGGAGGATAGGCGTCTGCTTGTGGCCTTTCTCTGAGAAGGAACATCAAAAGACGCTTCAAGAGCTTCAAACCTTTACCAACTGGATGCAGTTTGCCCTTTCCATCGATGGGTGCAGGCTTCTCTCACGCACCGCCGATGATGTCCTGGAGTTGATGGGTCGGCAGCTGGGGCAGTTCAAGCTCCTTCAGTCGGTGGAGGAGAACACGTCGGTAACCCTCAATATTGTCCAAGCCCAGAACAAATTATTCCAGGATGCCGAGGAACGGAGCAAGATACTGGGCTGGTTATCGACTCCCCGCCACTACATGTACCAGAAACACCAAGCACTGCAGTCTTCGAGGACACGAGACACCGGCAATTGGATATTGCGCCATGACCTCTATCTCAAATGGCGAGATGGGTCCGAAGATTCTAATGTGCTCTGGTGCCACGGCATCCAGGGCTCGGGAAAATCCACGTTGAGGTATGACTGGCATGACTATGTCACACCGTGTACAGGTACGTGCTAACGCCGGCAGTTCAATAATTATCGACAACCTCTTGGAATCTGCATCAAACCATGCATTACCCATAGCTTTCTTCTACTTCGACTACCAGGATCAGTCAACGCAAACTCCGACAACAGTTCTGCCCTCTATTCTCAGGCATCTTCTTGAGAACATCGATCATATTCCCCCGTCCGTCTCGAGCGCCTACGAAACCCTCCAACCGCGAGGGAAGCCACCTGTGTATGAGTGTGAGAGACTTATAGGGGAGATCGCAAAGGCCGTGGGACCCACTTACATCATCATCGACGCCCTTGACGAATGCAGCTCGGAGCATCGCACCACGTTCCTTCGGAGCCTAGACAACCTTAGTCACACCCATGGCCTCAGGCTGCTGGTCACCAGTCGTCCCCATTTCTCGGATATAACCCATACATTCCGTCGGCATCCCCAGATAAAGATCGAAGCACAAGAGGAAGATATTCGAACCTATCTGCGGCATGAGCTGGTTCGCAGAGACATCAGCAGCATGGCTGATGGGGATTTTGTGGAAAGACTAGTGCAGAGACTTACCGAAGGGGCTGACGGGATGTACGTCTATTCCGTCCTCCAATTCTCTTCCACCTACCGAGCATTAACTTCAACCCAGGTTCTTTCTCCCGGTCCTGCAGCTTCGCACAATCCTGAAAGAAGCCACCATCGGTGAAATGGAGGATAGACTTGACAACATGTCCCGTGGGCTGGACGAAGCATTTGCAGAGACGATATCACGGATCCAATCCCTCCCTGAAAGCCGAAGACGCATTGGAATGGGGGTGCTGATGTACCTTGCCCATGCCAGAAGACCCATGACTGTCAGTCAGCTCAGTGATGTGCTCGCCATGCGACCTGGACAACGAACCATCAATGTGAAATATCGGCCGTCGGCAAAAGTGTTACTCGAGTGTTGTCAGGGCCTAGTCACTATCGACCCCGAGACCCAGAACGCCCGCGTGGCTCATTACGCCGTTCAAGAATACCTGGTTGCGCATTCCGCCAGTCTGTTCCCGCGGGCTGGGGCGAATCTCGCCATCCAATGTCTGAGATACCTCCTGCTAGACAGCTTTGCTCACGGCCCATGGGCCACAAGAGCGGAGATCGAGTCACTCATAGAAGCCTATCCGTTTCTTCCCTACGCGGTCAGTTTCTGGGGCAGTTATGCGGCGGGGTGCGAAACAGACCCTGAAGTGTGGTCCGCCCTGTTCGACTTCTTCTCCTCCGCTGCTGCAACCGCCGTGGCCAATCAGATACGGCAGCTCTGGAAGGGGTACAGATGGGAGTACTGGAACTCAAAGGAGTCCCGCAGCTTCACGCCCCTGCATCTCGCGGCTCGCTACGGACTCCTCCGTGCAGCATCCACCCTGTCCGATGGAAGCTTGTACGGTGTCAACGCGAAAACCGAAATGGGGGCAACCCCGGTAATCCAGGCAGCCGCAGGGGGACATATTGCAGTGTTGCGAATGCTCATGCAGCGCGGCGCCGACCCGTATGTCTGCAACTGGTATGGGAATGCATTGCATTGTGCCATCGAAGCTGGCCAGACAAACACGGTTCGCGAGCTGATTATGAATTGGGGGATGGATCCGAACGAAAAATTCGAAGGTTTCATGCCGTACCTTGACTGCACGCTCGCTCATGATGCTGCTGATACCTTCGAGGCGCTGGTCGATCTTGGCTTGGACCTCACACCCTACATGAAGTTTGTTTCCGATGGTGACAAGGGCGTGGATGAAGATGCAAGTCCGTCCAGCCACCTACCTCGCATATGCGACATTCACGGGAATATATTTCTGAAGGCTTGCGTCTGGGGCTGCGCTAATATTGTTGAGCGCATGATCAATCGCGGTTGGGCAGACGTCAACATGCGGTCGGAAATGGGTTTGACTCCGTTGCATTGGGCTGCTGCCCATGTGTTCGATCCCGCTGTCCTGGGAAAGCTGATAGCGGCCGGTGCGGACATCGACGCGCTTGACAACCGTGGGCTGCTTCCTATAGCCTATGCATTGAGAGCAAGGCAGACAGCAGCGGCTGAATTTCTGATAGCTGCTGGATATGGAGAGAAGTAGTCGAATGAATACCTTAAAACGAACCTCGGAGTCGGTAGTGAACGGTAGTTGAAAACTCCCCGTCTAAGGAAGAGAGATGGACACGGCTAAGTTATAATGATATTCTCACGTAGACCGTAGCTTAGGGTCGTTGGTGATAATTGATGGGTTTTACCATTGAACTCAATCCAGACATTGGGAACGTTCAACACAGTGCAACTCGAAATTAGGGAGTCTCAAAGGAAAAAAAAGTTAACCAACCAGATCTAAGCATAGATACGTAGGACATAGAGTACTTAACCGTTATGGCATTCTCAAGTGAGCAATGACTATAGTCACTGTGATGACCCTTACGATACGAGTTTAGACGCGTCTTCACAAAGATGTGGCCAACGTATTGTATCCCAATGTCGCGTAGGACCAAGTTGTTTCCGTTACTTTTTCCTCATTGCCATCGCCCTCGATCAGACCCCCAGTTTTCGGGCTCGAAGGTTTCTATTACCGCATCCAACACCCTGCCTTCTGATTGTCTTGGATAATCTTGACCAATTTTCGCGTAATTGACCATTCGATCAATGGTCGCGTACCGATAATAGGGCAGGAATATACTCACCCACGGGTACCTATGGGTTACCCAAATGCTATAGGGCATTAACTACCTGAGCCCAAATTAGTGAAGTTGAAAGGCTGCAGAAGGAAAGAAAATGGGCTACTCGCTATGCTGGGTTATTCGCTATACAAGTACGTTTAGTTATGACTATGTTGCTACTAATTAGAAGCTATTTCACTTTACCCCATTGATCTTGTCGCTTCATCTCACCAAGTGCAAGTGATCGATCTACCGTATCTTTTCCTCCTTTTCTTTTCCGTTTTCTTTTCGTGTACAAAGCGGAATGGGGTTAGATGTGACATGGTCGATTTATCCGACTCGAAGAGAGCGGAGGGGTTGTTCCCGGGAAACAAGGAGCAGGGTTGCATTGGGACACGACCTAGGTGGAAGAACACATCACGGCGTACATTACGGACCCGCGTTGGCCTCCTAGGTTAATTAAAACAAACTGCCGATGGCCAAGATGAGGACTGCACAATTGGCGGAAAAGGTTAGGTCCTGGACAAAGTCACTCGGACGGCTACCGACCCCGAAAATCCTGCACGTCTCCGTAAACCTAATTCGGATAGTTCCATGATACTCTCGAGGTGTATTTATCCCGCCATCCCTAGCGCCATCAGTAGAGAGCCAGTCGCCGGTAGTTCTCGGCCCGCCAACCCACCGAAAAGATGTTCTCCAGCCTAGCCACCGTTGTCTTCCTCGCCGCTGCCGAGGTTGCGGCTCACGGCTTTGTTGAGTTCATCCACGCTGACGGCGTGCAGTACCAGGGGTATAACCCCGGTTTCCGGTTCCAGGACCCGGCGCCCCGTGTGCCGGGTTGGTATGCCAACAACACCGACATCGGGTTCGTGGGCCCAGAGAGCTTCCGCGACCCCGACATCATCTGCCACAAGATCGCTCGTCCGGGCCAGGAATACGTCAACGTCCGCGCCGGCTCCAACATCACGCTGCAGTGGATGATGTGGCCCGAGAGCCACGTCGGGCCCATCATGGACTACCTTGCACCGTGCCCCAGCAGTGGATGCGTCGACACGGACAAGACGCAGCTGGAATTCGTCAAGCTCGCGCAGCAGGCGCTGAAGCCGGACGCCACGCCGAGCACCTTCTGGCTGGAGGCGTGGGTCGTCGACGACTTCCGCAAAAACAGCTACAAATGGGTCGTCAACATCCCGAGCGACATCAAGTCGGGGTACTACGTGTTGCGTCACGAGATCATTGCTCTTCACAGCGCCTGGGGTGAGAACGGGGCGCAGGCATACCCGCAGTGCATCAATCTCCATGTGACGGACGGCGGGGACACCGAGGTTTCCGGGGGCACGTCTCCGATGAAATTTTACGATGCGGAGCACCCGGGGATCCACATCAGCGTTTACGATGGGCTGACTACATACCCATACCCGGGTCCGGCCCTCTGGAGGTGAAAAGATGGGCAGGGATTCGGAGGTTTACGTCGGGTTAGAGCGTGGATGGGCTTTGAGAGCGCCAGTATTTCTTCTATTATCTAGACGAAAGAGGAATCTGGATTCTGATCAAGGGACGAGAAGCTGGGAGACCGACACCATCGACACGGCGTGCCGATGGTTTAGTGATAGCATCAGCAGACGGAGAACTCCGAGAGCACGCTGTAGTGATCGAGAGAAGGAAATGATCCCAAAACGGAAAGACGGGAGAGTGAGAAATTTGACCACACTCCAGACACCAGCAATCACACCGCTACTGCCCCTGTGTAAAATGTTGCCATCTGCGATTCAACGCTCCGCCCTGTACTTGTCAAGCTGCCGGCTGACCTCAAACATGCTCTCGGGCCACCAGTCCTCGTCCCGGCTCCACAGACAGTTGTGCCACCACCAGCCTTCCCTCCGGTACGCGACGATGCGGCCGAGCTCCCAGGCGCCGATGCCCCCGATCCACCACACGTTATCCAGCATGATGACCAGGACCAGCCAGTGGGCGAAGATGTCGACGGCGAGTTGGTGCGCTATACTAGGCTCTGGCGCCGTCGTCGTGGACTCCGGGAAATCCGGAGTGATTATCATCTCGTCGTCGTCGTCATCGCCGTCGCCACTGCCGCCGCCGCTGCTCGGCGCAACCGGCTCGGTCTGGATGAGGTCGATCATCTCATCGACCAGACTCAGATAGCGGGCGGGCGCCTTGTGGATGAAGGCCATGATGAACCTTCGGGGGAGCGGCGAGGGGACCATGGACGTGATGTTGGCCGTGTACTTGCGCAGCCAGGGCGAGACCTGCGAGAGGCGGCCCACGGGCTCGATCTCGACATCGAAGACGAGGGGGCCGTGGCCCGGGGTGCTCGGCCGCGAGTCGTCGGCGGCGAAGGTGCTGGTGGCGATGCGGTTGAAGAGGTCCAAGGCGGCGAAGCACACCTGGAGGTCGGGGTTGTTGCTGATGGGGCCGTGGTGGCCTTCGACGATGGCCAGGACCCCTCTGGCCTTCTTCTCGAGCGTTGCCAGCGCGGGCCCCACCGTAGCGGCCAGGATGGGGGATAGCACGTGGTTTGGCGGGCCCCTCGGCTGCTCGACCCGCGGTGACACCTTGTACTCGTACTGCGGTGGGTCGCCGGGCGAGCGGGCGGGACCGGGTGGCTCCATGCCGTTCGCGCTTAGCGGGCCGTTCAGGAGGCCCGAATAGGCCAGGTGGGCAGCGCGGAAGAGGCGGATCCACTGCGAGTACTTGGGCATGACATGGCTCGGCGGCTGATCGCCCAGGGTGGCCGTCTTCACCAGCCAGATGCGGGCGCGGTGGCTGGCCGAGCCATACATGCCCATCATGGCGGCATTCGCCAAGACGTGGTCGTAGTGCTTGGGCTCGTGGAGGGTGGTCTGGATCTCGTGCAGCGACTCCATGTGGTACTGGTGGGCGAGCGATAACAGCTCCACGACGCTCGCACGGTCTTGGCGGGACGCTGACGGCTGGCCGATGATATCACAGCACTTACACACTGCGGCTAGAGCTAGGACCGATCTCATGAGAGGCTTGCTCTCGCAGGCTAGGTTCGGAATGCCGATCTGCAGCGTGTACTGGTCATTGTCGTCGACCGTCACATCCCTGCTGGTGTGCTCGAGATAGTGCTTGAGCAGCTCGAACTCGGCAGGCCCCAGCCTCTGGGCGGCCTGCGACCGCAGCGGCGAATTGGGCCTCGCTCTACTCGCCAAGCCGGGCAGCGCGTCGGAGGGAGGGATGCTGGACGAAGTAGACGGTGATGGCAGCGGGCTTCCGCCAGCCGCGGACGAATGGCCGGAACTCTCAGGGCTGCCCACCCCACAATCGTCCCGAGGAACCTCGAACCGCAGAAGCTGTAGGTCTATTGGCTCTGTGCAATACGCGGGCGGTCTCTTGGGGTACTGGCAGGTCAGGTTCATCTTGTGGCATCTCGAGCAGCGTGGTGTGAGCTCGTCGCACTGTGTGCCATCATTAGAGATGCATGGCCAGGGCGCTGGCATTTGCTCGCTGTCTACACGCGGGTGCGTACCTTGATCCGACGCTCCTTGCATTTCGTGCAACCGTATCTGGATTTTCTGTGCGGCCTGCGTGTCTTGCGCTCGGCCGTATTGCTCCCGTGGCCTGACAATTCCTCCATCATGTGGATACGAGATGATTGGAGAGGCAAGCGAGGATTCCCAGGAAAATAATAGTAGTAATATCAGCAGGAATAAATGATTAAGATAGCGTTGGATGGCGTTAGGCAGGCAAGTGCAAAGCAATCTTTCTCCCTCTCTCCGTTTCTCACCGGAGCTTGGAGGGCCTGAACGTGCACGGCTGCTTGTAATTAGTAGTATCTCTCGCGTACGTGATCTTCCCAAGTCACTACCGGCCCACCGGGGCATTGGTTTTTTTTATTCGCCTCTGGGCCCTTAGTCAGCTACGTAAGGTACATTGTTCGTAACAACCCCTACCGCCCACACAGCCATCTGCATCTGGGGACTATCACACTGCCCTACACCATCAGACCTGCGCCGCTCAATGCAAGCTTATCGTGGTTTGGCTCATATAGCCCAAAGGTCCACCATCTTGGTCCCTCCGTGAGCCGTCATTGAGAGCCGTCCAGCTCTTAAAGGCCCTGCCATACCTAACTTACGTGACACGTTTCCTCGGCTGGCTGAGATGTTTTGGCGTGGCGTTTTGTCAGTCTACTCTCCGCACAATGCTTTTGCTGCCCCAGTATGACTGAACGCCAAGAAGGAGCGTATAGCGTATTTGTCTTATGCACGTGCGTATTCGCTACTGCGCGGGTACGCAGGCGATACGCGGGTCTTGGCGCCTTAAATGCCGCCCCCGCATACGGAGGTTTAACTCGCAAGCTGGGAAAAAACCCAAAATTTTGTAATCCACACACGCCCTGGTAGAATTAACCAACCATATTAATTGCATTCCCCCAACTAACCAATAAATTCTGCCTGCTATTATACAAAAAGAGCAAAATCTTTCTCGCACCGCCACGGCCTTCTATTCTACACTCGCTTCCAAATCCAATTGCATCCGTTCAAGCTCGCCATTCCGCTTGGTACCGATCGCGACCGTGCTTCTCATTCTTGGCGCTAATACATTATCGTGTACCTTCCCTACGTTCATTCAATCAGCTCGAACCAATTCGATTCCTTATAGCCATATCGCCCGCTCTCGATGCATTTACCTGGAAGGGGAGCTGTTAGAAGTGAGTGCTAGATCCTTATAGCTGGAGCACCTGTCAACAGGTGCCAGATTACCTAAGCGCTTAGGATCAGCTCCTTGCTAGGGCGCAATCTAGATAGATATGCCATCGATCAATCGAATTAAGCTCTACGGATCGCACGTTGCGTGCGCCTACAGTATTTGAACCCAATTTGCCTAAAGTATACTACCGACTATAGTTCTAATAGGAGCCGCTAGAGTTGATAGAGTCCAATTACAAGGAGTATAGCAACGAGCTCAAGTATATAGCCTAGCTATTAGCTACTCATTCTATCGAGTTTTAATAGGGTGAATAGCATTATAAGACCATCTACTATAGAGATCGCGCCCGAGCAGGGAGCTGGGAAAGCTGATCCTAGGCGCTTAGATAATCTGGCGCCTATTGACAGGTACTCCAGCTACAAGGATCCAGCGCTCACTTCTAACAGGTAGTAATCTCGAGGTCATTTTAGCATTTATCGCGGTCGGGCTCCCTTATCTCTAGCGGCTTCCCCTCCCAAGTAGAAGTAGCGACCATAATGACAAAAATTCGAGTTCCGCGGCTATAGACGCAACAGACAGCAGGTTAGTACTGCAACTGAAAATGCTAGTACAAGCAAAATGTACCTAATGGAGGTATGGCGTTACACTTACTCGCGAGTTTGAACAGATGCGATTAGATCTGAGAGTGCGTGGAGAGGAGCACTGTGGCGCTGTCGAATGAAAAATATTGGTTTAAGAAGAAAGTTGTGGGTGGAGCGATTGCCAACTGGGAAATGAATTTATTGAAGAGTTGGAAAAATTACGGGTGGGGTGTCTGCACTAAAATTTTGGGTTTTTTCCTAGCTTGCGAGTTAAACCTCCGTACCCGCAGCACCGCAGCACCCAGCTAACGGATTTAGCACACCGGCAAATGTACCTACAGTACGTACTGTGCAAGACTGTGCCGCTAGATAATTAGTCCAGTCCCTAGATCCCTGACATATCTTGTCTTGCAGCAGTTAAGGCCGCGGGCCCAGGAACTGCAGATCTCCGAAGGGGCCTTAGTCAGTACCCAAATGGCGGTCGGCGTGACTGAAGTGCGTCATGCCGGCGGCTAAGGTTCTCTGCAGTGCGAAGACGCCGGGTCCGTTGCAGTCGTGGAGATCGGCCATCCGCCCCATGTTCCCGGTCCACATAATGTTTAATACCACTGTCACCAAATAAAGAGGTCCCGGCTTTCCGGTTGCTGACAAACCCCTGGTTCGGTATCGTCACTCACAAGGCGGCGGAGCAACTTAGAGCAACTCGGGCCTTCGCCAAACAAAATCAACCACGGGATCCTATCTCCGTGACTGGGGCATCCTTTCGATTCCTCGTTCCCAATGCCAACAAACAATCTTACAGAACACCCTGACAACCGGGGCCAGGGATACCACCTGCCCAACTCAGATGTGCTGTCATCATGTAAAGCGTGATTCGCCTATGGGAGATGCTCGTAGGTTTGGGTTCACATGAGGCTGAGCACGCACTATGGACACACTTGGTGAGCTTTGCTTCGTGTGGTCCTCCACGGGCACTTATATAAACACATCATCCCGTGAGTATCCTGCTGGAGTAGACGGCCGCGTACCTCCACCCTCGTCTTTCTCGCAACGCACCGCTGAAATACTAGCCTCTAGGACCATGTGGTCTCGTTTGTTCGTCAACGCTTTCCTTCTCAGCCTCGCCGCTGGCTCTTGCGGCCACAAGGAGCCGGAAGGCCATGAATGGCATCAGCCACCACCGAACAGTCAGTTTCTCGCGCCGTCTTCCCACCCTTTTTACACCCGGGAAAGCAGCTGACCAGATACTGCAGGCCGGTCGCCGTGTCCCGGTCTCAACGCCATGGCAAATCACGGCTGGCTCCCTCGCTCGGGGGAGGACATTAGTCTCGCTGCGCTCCGAGAGGCCGTAGTCGGCGCATTTAACTTCGAGGCCACGGTCTTCGACGGCGTTTTTCAGGACGCCTTGGACTTTAAGCTCTCAACCACGGGGAACAGCTCGACCTTCCATCTCATTGACCTAGCCAAGCATGACACCATCGAGTTTGACGGTTCGCAGTCGCGGAACGACTTCTACTTCGGAGACGACCTGCACTTCAACCCCACCATCTGGGCGACCGTGTCCAAGAGGCTCCGCCTGGACGAGGTTGGAAATTCCGAGATGGACAAATACGTCACCGTTGAGGCGGCGGCCAAGGCCCGCGCGGCACGCGTGCAGGACGCCATGAGAGTCAACCCTACTTTCAACGCTTCAGCCAACCAGATGAAAGGCAGCCCTGGGACAACCGCTCTCTATCTGACTAGCTTGTGGGATGAAAAGGCAGAGGCTGCGCCAAAGGCGTGGGTCAAGGCCTTCTTTGGTATGTTCCAATGACCACTCCTCTGCTTGTTGTTGTTGCGACATGGCTGTGACGCGGTAATGCTGATTGCCTTATTGGACAGAGGAGGAGCGTATCCCGTATCGCGAGGGATACAAGCCTGGAAAACAAAAGACAGGCGCATTCCTTGGGGAAATTACTAAACAGGTCATGGCAGTTGAAGTTGAAACAGGAGGCTGCTGAAGCGTAGGTGTCCCTCTAATTAATAATATTATATATTATTATTATTATTCCTACTCCGCTTTACCCAAACGGGTGTGCCGGACCCTCTGATGCTATTTACATAGGAGAACCGTACCATGTAGGCCGGGTGAAAAACCTATATCAATGAGTAAAGGAAAAAAAAATGATAAAGAGTGCCAGATGGTTGCAAAAAGAGAGAAAGGCCTTATACAGGCCTTGAAGACCTGCTAGTCTTCGACTCCGGCTTCGGGTGCCTCCTCCTCTTCCCCGTCGATCCCCTCTACTTCTAGCTCTAGCTTCCTAGCCAGACTGTATTCCGCTAAGCGCCCCGAATCCATCAGCCAGCCCAAGACCTTCCTCAACCGCCATTGGTTCCGGGATCCCTCGCCTTGTAATGTGAGACGAAGATCTCGGTAGGTGCGAATTTCTGTTCTTTGCCAAGTTCTAGGCTTCGGCGGTATTGGGCACCATATAACAAGGTGCTCCACTGTTTCCCTTCTCTCCCACATCTGCAGTACGGAGTGGAGAAGTCTGAGACTCGTTGTTTGAAGAGGAAGTCTCGCAGGCCGATTGCCCCCGTGCGGGCTTGAACCAGCAGGGAGCTCTGAGCTTTAGTTAGATTTTGGTGCTTTCGCAAGGTCTTGTCGGTAAAGATAGTGCCGGGAGGGTCTTCGTCAGCTAGTCTGGTAGGCCGGTCTCTGACTTGTTGTCTCCAACGGCCCTCCCACGCCTGGATCAGCGCCTCGTCCGCTGTTGGTTCTGGTTGTTGTTGCCCATTACCCTGACTTTGGTCTTGGATTCCCTGACTGATCCACTGTTTGATTGTGGTAGCGGATTTCTCGATGATCGTAGGTTTTGGTTAATATTATATATTATTATTCTTCCTACACCGCTTTACCCAAATAGGGTGTGCCGGACCTTCTACTGCTATATACATAGGAAAACCGTACCATAAGAGGCCGGGCGAAAAACCTACATCAACAAGTAATAGAAAGCAGTAATAGTAGATGCCAGTTAGCTGTAAAAGAAAGAAAGGCCTTGTATAGGGCCTGGAAGATTATGAGTCTTCGACTTCAGATTCGTCCACTACCCCTCCTCTTCTTCAGCCTCCTCAGCCTCTAACTCTAGCCTTCGGGCTAGGTTATATTCCATCAAGCGGCCCGAGTCCATCAGTCAGCCCAAAATGTCACGGGATGTGATATAAGCAAGTGGTGCGCAGCGTTCAACCACGGAGTGGTTGAACAATTGTCAGAGGGTGCGCAGTAACCCACTCTGCCCATGAACCAAAAGATCCGCCAGTTCAACCACTCCGTGGTTGAACGCTGCGCACCACTTGCTTATATCACATCCCGTGACACAAAACCTTCCTTAATAGCCTAAGGTTCCGGGGGCCTCGACCCTGTAATGCAAGGCTAGGGACCCGGTGGGTTCGAATTTCTGTCCTTGGCCAAGTTCTAGGCTTCGGTGTATTGGGCGACACACAACGAGTTGCTCCAGTCCCCCGGCCCTCTCCACCGCTACAGTAGGGAGTAGGGAGGTCTGGAATCCCCCGCTGGAAAAGGAAGTCCCGTAGGCCGATTAGGGCCTGTATTAGAAGGGAGCTCTGAGCCTTGGTGAGGTCCTGGTGCTTCCGAAGTATCTTGTCGGTAAATAGTAGCTCAGGAGGGCCCTCGTTGGCTAGCCTAGTAGGTCGGCCTCTGATCCGTCTTTTCCATCGCTCCTTCCAGGCTCTTCTGTAACGAGAGCCTCAGAGACAGGATCGGAGTGACTGGGCGAATGCCCCACAATGATGTCACGATACCTGATAGATAAGAACCTCGCGTGCCACTGCACCCCGCGAGAGAACTTCTGATCCGCAAGGATCAGTCTCTGTTAATACAAGGAGGCTGTTCGTGTTGTATTCATCACCTTATCGTTGCTGAGACATCGTGTTCCATCTCCCTCAACGTACTTGTGAACAACCCCTTTACATCTTCTTAGTACCTCCCCTGTTGCAAGGCTTTGATACTGGCCCTGGCTAACCCACTGGCTAACTGATACAGAAGAGACTGTATGAGGGGAGTTCCATTGAATTGAAATGTGTTGCTTGTTGTTTTTGTTGTTGTTGAGGCTTGCTGAACCTACGCTGGATATCTATCTAGAGCGCGGGGCAAGAACCTCTCTATCTAATCTACAGTATCTAATCAATAGTCCTGACCCCCTCGCCTCGGGAAACAGGTATCACTAACAGTAATAGCAGCCTATTCAGTCACTGTTGGTTGCTAATAATATTACATAGATATCGTACAAGATTTAGTCAATACGAGGCTCTCAGAGGAGGAGAAATAATCAAAGGAAGCCCTGTGGGCTCGCCACGGGTTTGTACAATGTGTGAACGAGGTTATCTGCGTCATATGCCGTTCCAGGTTCAGCAGGTGAGCCTATGTAGTACGTGTAGATCAGGTTGTAGGGAGCGTCACCCTTGGCAATGGGTGGGCGTTGACTAGGATCAGCACGGTAGCCGGTTTCAAGCTCATTAGGTATGTTTTTGGGAACGACAACGTTTCCGCATTCTCGTTGGGGCAGAATTATTGCTGTACTCGCTCGGTTCTGCGTCCCAGAACTGAAGAAATTCCAGAATAATATATGAAGATAGAAGCTCAGCCAGGAAGAAACACATTGAGAATGTAGGCATGCAACCGAAGTGTGCCGCCTCCAGGAACCTCGGACCATCATCCTCTTGAAGAACCACACTTTCTCATAAACATAGCCGTCGCCTTCACTTCTGTTTCCTTTAACAGGCAGAAAACGTCGTGGGTTGAGACTAAATAGCCTTGCCAATAATCATAAAGGTAGCACAGGAAACGTACAGGGGGGAGAAGCGCTAGTCAATCTAAAATAGAGGTTTCTCACGCCTTTGTATTATCGGCATGTAAACTATAATTTCAAGCACGTTATTAGAGCAAGGAATTCCTCGGCGCCATAGCTGGAATTACTGTGGCGTATCTAGAGCCTAGCCGGGTCGACATCGCCCAAGTGACGTTTGAATAGAGCAATATAATAACCTCTTTTGTACGAAAAAGTTGACAGACGCAAAATGGCAAAACTTGAGGTCTCAAACAACGGGCACAAGCCCATAAACTCCAGTGCCATTGAAGGTGTGCGAGCGCCTCTCTGGGCATGGAAAGCCGGACTATCAGAGCATCATAGCGAGACATCTCGAGGAGGCTGCTCTGTCGAGGGACCAGGGACCTTAGCAGCACTCGTCTTTAGCTAATTCACGGTGATGGTGGTGCAGTCGACATGCACTGCGGCACCTTTCCCCTAGCCAAGCAGTTATGCAAGAAGCATGGGGTGTTGATGATTGCAGGCGAGATAGAGCTGAGCGACTTCAAACAATAACAGATATTCCGGTAGTTCGATGAGCCAACTCGTCTGACCATGACATTTGCCAAAACGGGGCAGCTGATTTGGCATGGACCTATACAGTGTCGGCCGGTAGCATTCCAAAATGTAGACGGTCCCTGAGCAAAGATTTCCTACCAACATAATTGTGCACTATATAGGTAGTTGTGCAAGCTCTGTGTGGCGTACTCCCCTTTACTCGTGGTGCTGAAGAACACGCCAATTTTACAATCGGGATCGGGACAGCCTTGAGCCTCAGATCGAAGTCGAGTCTTATCTATTTTCAATAGCCTTGTGCATGGTCTAACTGGCGGCCGGGAGAAACCGCGGAACTTTAGCGGTGCCTTTATCCTGAGCCTGAAATGGGATTTCTCTTGTGCATCTCCATGTGCTTGAGCGTTTGTGTAACCTCTTCAATCCCCGAGTTCCCACTGGCTGTTGGGCCGGATCATTCGATTGATGCAGGATTTGCTGACCGCATGGACGGTTCCGGCCTATCGTACCCAATAAGACCCTGGATATATAACTTTTCGTGCGCACTTGCATGGAATAATGGAACTGCGACTCGCAAGATGAATCCTGAAATGAAACTGGCCATCCGCATGCGTCAAGGGATGCGTAGCCGGAACCTTGGGAACGGGACGCCCTAGGCATGCGGCATCAGATGGAGGGGAAGGGCCCATCGTATATGACAAGTACCATACGTGTCTCATCCTCCACTCCGCTCTCACGTTCCGCTAACTTTCACTTCGACATCTTCTCGCCCATACCCAAGCACAAGATCTCCAGCAATCACCATGGCCTCGGAAGCGGCTGCACCCCCAGCCCTGCCAGACTACGTCCTTGATGCCGACGCCGTGCTCAAAGACGCTAACATCAACTGGCGTCACGGTAGAGCCCCGGATTACTCGCGGACACGGCAAGTCTGGGCCGAGAGTGAGCTTTAGCCCTGCAATTTATTAACGTACCCTATTTGTTCAAGTATTAACATCTCTCCACCAACCAAGCAAAGAAGAGCTCCCACCCTGCCGCTAGCCTCCCCGACCTCGTCGAAAAGCTCGTCAAGAACTGGGAGATCGAAGCGAGTTACAAGCCCAACCTCTCAGACTGGCGCACCATTGACCGGCCATCCTACTCATTCTCAGTCAACGGCGGCCCGCCCCAGTCAGCTGAGCATATGCTCGAGGTAGGCACGTACAACGCCATCATCGAGCCTAGCGAGTGGTACTGCCCTGCGCGATCGAGCTTCGATGCCAGCCACAAGACGTTTAAGCGGATGATGCCCACCTTCGCATGGGAGGTGTTGGAAGTGTGGAGCGGGCCGCCGAAGGTGGTATTCAAGTGGCGGCATTGGGGAGAGATGAAAGCGGATTATACCGGCGTTAATAAGTAAGGCTTTTTTTTTTTTTTTTTCACCCTCTGGTTTAGTCTGTGCACTTTAGAAAATGAAGGTGCTAACCAGTGCTTCTGTCTTCTAGTAAAGGTGAAAAGGTCACAATCAAGGCCCACGGCGGGCCGATTGACATCGAGGGGGTTGCGATAGCCAAGGTGAATGAAAAGCTGCAGCTGCAGGCAGTCGAGGTGTTCTTCGACCCTCTTGCCATGTTCAGGCAGATGACGCCGGACGGCGAGACAGGTGTGGAAAAGGTCAAGATGGATATGTAACACCCTTGAGGAGGTCAGCCGGATGACTAAGAATACAAATTCTTTAATGACAGGATGCCCATACTTGGGGATTATAGAAGCGCTGCCTTTGGTAGACAAAGAATTTGCTATTCAAACAGAGGTCAAGTGGGTCTGGTAATTGCGCCAGGGTTTCGGGTGCGCAAAATGTGGCCTTCCGTGCATCGCAGGGTGTGGAGGCCGATACGCGGGGAAAACACAAATCCAGCCAACCGATCCGATCAAAAAAGGGTTCACCTAAGCCAATGTCTCCCTGAGCTTCGCTGCTGAGCTTAACACCACTTACTGGAAACGAATAACGCTAAGGCCGCAAAGGCAGCCAACAGCTGCCCACATGCGACTCCACGACGGTGTGGTTGGGTGGCAGTGTACTGGTCGGGAGAAAAAGGTGGGGTCGGCGGCTACAGCGGGCTTCCAGGGCTGTGGTTGGCTCCTCGTCGTCCCAAGACGTTCGTCTCTTGCAGGTGAGTGGGAACTTCGAGCCGCCCATGACACAGCCCTGGGGAGTTAACGGAGGAGAGGTGGGGAGCCGGCGCATGAAATATCCTGATTACACTATCTCTCCATGTTCCCGTATCTCCCTCTCGACTGCTCTCTCTCATCTCCATGGTTGACGCGATGGCAGAACCAATAGGCCTGTCTTCGGGGTTGGTGGCCTTGGTAGCTTTTGCGCTCAAGTCCAGCACCCTGCTCTACGACACAGTCCAGAGTTATCGCAGCCATCCCAAGAACGTGCGTGACCTCAACGAAGAGCTCGAGGCCCTCACTGTCGTCCTACAGGCGCTCTCCCAGACCGTGGAGCAAAACAAGGATGCAAGTTTTACAGCTCTTAAGCTACCATTATTCCGATGCGGAACTGCGTGCAAGGAATTCGAAGAGGTGATCGCGAAATGCTCGTCACGGTCTGGTGGGTCCAGGACGAGCTTTCGTGATTGGGCAAAGCTGAAGTATATGGGCGAAGGTATCGACGAGTTTCGAAGGATGCTGGCTGGATACAAGGCGACAATAAACATCGCGCTTGCTGACGCGAACCTGTGAGTAGTAGTTGTGAATCATCTCCTTGCTCCTAAAGACGCTAACATCTGCCTGCGTTTTTCCTGACTCAGCCGCCAGTCCTCGGTCACCGCCGAAGGCCTGGAAGCGTACAAGGTTATGATTAAAGATGCCACGGCCGATCTCGAAGATCACCTCCAGAGCATCGATGAGAAACTCGAATCCACCTTCTCAAGAGCCGCTGATGAGTCTGTTGAGGATGCAATCCAAATGCGGCAGATGCAGGAGGAGCGCTCAAGCACGCAGCAGGGTCTCGCCATTTGCGCCCAGTTGTCCGCCCATATCTCCCGGCTCCAGCCCCAGCTAGCAGCCGATCGTAGTGAGCGCTCTGATGATGCACGCGCCAAGTCTCCTATTGCGGCCGAACGTATCACCCGGGAAGGTCTGGAGGAATGCCAAGACACTCTTAGCAATACGGCTCACCGGTTGGAAAAGCACCTGAAGAGCATAATGGACCGGCTAATGGCCAAGTCCATGACGGCTCTATCGTCCCCCCAGGAAGCGGCCGACCTCGAAAGGCTGCAGGAGGAATGGGAAACGGCACGGCTCTGTCTGGATATCTGTTCCAAGGCGAACGAAAACACGACCAAAGTAAATATCAACGTCTTTGAGAATGTTAAAGGGGAAGAGAGAGTGCTCCAGTTCTTCGCCTCCACAACCGGGAAGATCGTACACGCTAAGAACATATTCCTTGGTTCCTACGGGGTGCAGTTCGGGGGGCAGCTCAGCGATGCCTCGATCCAGCAAATCTCACGCGACTTTTCTCGCGCTGAAATCAAGCCAATGGATCCGGCACCAGGAACAGTCACACCCGGGGGTAGCCCTGGCATCTCGGTGTTCAGCGATCGTTACGGGCCAGGTATTAAGCTAAATTCGCAACCATCTAAAGACAACATTTCGTCATCACCGGCGGAGCAGCAGGCACAGGCACAGGCACAGATGGGCCACGGAAGTGAATCCAGTCCTCCCCCACAGCCTTAAAGCAGAATGAGGCAAGACCTGTATTTGCTAGCGTCCAAGAAAGCCGTTTCACCTTGGCAGAGTCTCCAAAAAATTTGACACGCACACACTAAACACAAATCTTTGGCTAAGCGGGTATAGCATCCGAGAGGGCTTTGGTGAGTAAGGCGCAGGATTGAAAACAGTTCTACGAGCAAGTCGACTTTTTGGAGAACAGTAAGGTAGGGTTAGAAAGTACCTGAAGAAGCAATTGACCCGGACATAAGACTTTAAGAGGGTTCACTTAGATTTGCCGAGCAGCAAGGTGCATTTAGGTGGTCTTCTCTGAGTAAAATGTTCGATGCCGGGTCAGCTCTGCTTAATCCATCTGAGGATCAGAGCGTCTCTCGGGTCCAGCACCTTTGGAAGCACGGGCGGAGAATGATCATCAGCTTCATCCGTGTCCAAATTCGTGACGTCGATGCTAAATAGCCAGCCGCCATCGGTATCATCTTTCTCCTCGATCCCCTCCTGACGCTTCTCCTCCTCAATCTCCTCATGACTCTGAAACGTTTGTAACATGGTCATGTGCAAGCTGTCTGGAATATTCTCCTCCCTATAGTCATCCTCAAGGGATCCTGATAGCTCCCAGCGTCTCCCTTCATACTCCAGCAACTCCCCGAGAACCCCAGCGACTCGTGACGCGTAGAACCGAGCGAGCTTGTTTTGAGCGTGGGGCGGGCGGCAAGCATCAGAAGCGGCAAATACGTCCTCACAGGGCTTGGTCGTGGCGTCGGCCTCGGAGGGGCATAATAGGGGGTCTATGACGACGGTGCCATGGCGAAGAAAGGTCTCCCTGAGAGCGGTGACGCGTTCCCACTTGAGTGGGTCCAAATCAAGGGCGGGGAAGTCCCGGGCATAGTTTATGCCTACTAGGCTGGCCAGAAGTGTGAGGAAGGCCAAGCGGATAGGCGGCAGGGAGCGGATGTATCTCTGGCGAGCAAGGTGGACCTCATGCTCGATGGCCCATCCCCCATCATTGACATGGCAAGCCTCCCTTTCCCGTTGGAGATGGACAACGGCGGCACAATCGGCGATGCGGTCTACCACCATACAAGCATCTCTGAGACCGTCAATCAAGCGCTCCATATGTTTTGGGGGAAGGGCCGTAAATTGAGCAAGCCGTTTGATGGTTTCATGGAGCAGCTGACCGCAAGGGTTTGGGAAGGCGGTATTGAAGAGATTGTTGATTTTTCGTGAACGTAATTCCAACTCCTTGGCGACAGCAAAGCTCCAAGGTTCCAAGACTCTACGGCCCAAGCACTGTTGATCCAAAGTGGATGATGATAAAAGGGTACCAAGAGGTGGCCTAAGCATGGAATCGCGAACCAGATTTGTGATTTTGGCGTTTATGATTGACCGTTTGTGACTCCTGATGAGCTGATAGTTGGCTTTGCAGCTGAGCATGAGTGGGACCATGGAGTCACTGTCGACCTGCTCGGCTATGAGGAGGGTAATGTCGTAGCTGAGGGGAGTCATTCTTGGTTCCTTCGGAGGGAGCTTAGGAGACAAGAAAAAATACACATAACCACCAACGGGACAGCACAGAGCAAGAAATAGGCGAGGGTAGATATGATGGGAGTAAAGAAATTGCATGAACAAAGTAGACTGTGAAGGAGTGGCCTTAAGGTTAGCAAAAAGAAAGTTAAGAGGGGGTGAGAGGTAGCAAGAGGGTCCCTTATATGAGCGGGTGTACCTTGATGACCAAGACCCAACAAGGTGCATGAAATATAAACGCCGACTCAATCACGTCACCATAGTCCTCCATTTACTGTTCAAACTGCAGCCTTTCACTCCCTTACTTGACCTTGGGTTTTGTCAAAATTGGATACTAGTATCTGATGATGCTCGTTGTATAAATAAGGGGCACGACTCCAGTCTCCTAGTTGGCCCTGGGCTGGCTGGCAATGTGGGTCATTCACAGCATGTGAACACCAACCGCTGTTTGAGGCTTCCTAGACCAAGTATATCGGGCCGGGCGAGGTCAGGCTCATTCAAATAAATGAGGACCCGCACCGGCGGTCGAGCAGCTAATTAGCATATCGAGTATGATGCCATTGCAGACCTAGCCAGTATCACCATCAGACGTCTGTCAACTTGCTGACTTCAAAGTCCGGACAGACAGCAAGCGGAATCTCTTCGTTGAAGGCGTAGTTTCCAGTCGGATGTGCTGAAACACGCGCCTGGAGTTGTCGGGGATTAATTACTCGCGTATGGGCACTCCGTCATCTCTAATGCTTTCGGGCTCAGGCCCCATCACGAAGCAGAAAAAGCGCACGGCGCGCCTGAGGATGTATTCGACGAAAATCATAGCCACAATGAAACTGCTTGTATGGTTTTTACGAAAGAGAATATGTTGAAGTGTTCCTGGGGTTGATCCGACCATGACCGCTGATATGGACGGATCTGTCAAAGACTTGAGGAAAGGATCATAAAAGTTCTAGTAGGAAAATTATGAAGGCCCAATGCGCCCTAACTGGAGTTTCAAACCTCTATGCGACAAGGGTGACCCCTACTGCTGATCTCTTCCTTCGGTGTTAACTAGTGCTCTTCGTTCAACAACGTGCAGGGTCACTAGGCCCAAGTGGCGTGACTTTCTATGAGTGTATCATGCCA
Organism: Madurella mycetomatis; assembly: GCA_022530565.1. Classification (NCBI taxonomy): domain Eukaryota; kingdom Fungi; phylum Ascomycota; class Sordariomycetes; order Sordariales; genus Madurella; species Madurella mycetomatis. The sequence goes on along the minus strand of JAJTVB010000003.1, from coordinate 1,954,084 downwards.
TAATTAGTACCAAGGCACCTTCCAACGTATGGAATCTTTGCTGTTACAGCGGAATCCCCCGGCCGGTAAAGCTTTACAAGTCAACCGGAGCCTTCCGTCAGGTTACATCACCTCCACTAGTTTCCATGGCCACCGACGATAATTGTGTCATTATAAGCGTATGTGGCATCCGACAGACGGACGCCGGGGGGATTGGCGCCCTAAACTGAAACCCAAATATTCAAATAGTCAACGGGGCCGTCTCGTTGCGGTCTACGATGCAACTGGTGGCCCTATTACTGCTATATTTCATACACATATACATACTTATTTAAGAGCACTATGCCCAAAACGCTAGGGGCCTTGAACACCGTGCTATGCACTAAAGAAGCCACTGGCCCTGTGACCCAATGGGTCGCTCTTTGGCGCTGTTCACATGGTTGCTCCTACCAATCTGCGGCCCAGCCGTTCTCTTCCAGGAACTCCTCACATGCCTGCTTCAGGCCAAGGTTCGGCCTCAGCTCGGATATGTACAAGGTATCTCTAGTCATGGGGTCTTGAGGTTGCCGGCGCAGGTGTTCCTCAATGGCTGCACGCTCATAGGATTTGCCTGTTTTTGTCTGCCACGGCGGTTAGCTATCCTGGAGCAGCCGCAAGCGCAGCTCTGGACATGTCCACTCACGATAACCGGGTCAACCATGACCTCAAAGGTAATGTCGTCAATGGCCCAGTCCGGGACCTTTCGGCGCTTTTCCTTGTGCGTCCTCGCCCTCTCAAAGACGCCACGCATCCTGTCAAGCTTTTGGTCCCATTCGTCCTCGATTTCTTTCCTGCTCACTTCGTCCTGATCCGTGGCGTCTCGGACAGCCTGGTCCCGCTCACGTTGGAGCAGCTCGAGCACCTCGCTCTGGAGCCCCGACGTCTCTCGTATCCTCCGCTTTTCCATGTCATCCCATCTTTCCTTCTTGCACTTGAGCACGTGCGCCGTGATGGTGGCCAAGCTCTTGTCCATGGCCTGCACGCAGAGCTTGTGGGCCTTTAACGCATGTTCTAGTGCGTCGTCGTAGGCGTGTAGGGCGAGGTGCGCCTGGGAGAGCGAGTAATGGGCCTTCAAGTTGTCGGGGGATAACCTGAGGCACTCGTGGCAGTCTGAGATGACGTCGTCCCACCGCGCTAACTTCAGTCGAGCCATGGCGCGGTTCGTATAGAGCGTCGCGTTGTTGGGGTCAACAATCAGGCTACGGCAGAACGGTTAGCTATACAAACGGGCTGCGCTCGCTCTGTGTGGCGTTGCATCTTACGCCTGGGAGTAGAGGGCCTCGGCCCGAACATAGTCGCCGGCCTGGAAGCGGCGGTTGCCCTCTTCTTTGATGAGTATCGATTTCGCCATGTTGCAAGCTTATCACGGCATGACCGGGAAGGCAGGGTGTTCGGGATCAGGATCTAGATCGCTTTCTGATGTCGGCTAAAGATACTTGGGATGAGATGCAGCGTCGGGGTCGCAGAACACGTCAAATGCACTGCAATAAAGTCCGAAGACTGAACCTGCAAGGTCTCCGTGCCAGAGCAAGAAAGCTCTACAAGAGGAAGTTGAGCTAGGTGAGTGAGTGCTGCCGGCAACCGGCGTAACCCCTCTATTTGTTGTCTCGAGGTTGATCGCATCTCTTCGTGGGGGTGGCTCGCCGCACCACCACCCCTGCACCACCCCGCTGGACTCTCCAGCGATAGGGTCCGCCTTCATTGGCCCCATTTGTCAAAGTGGGAAGGTTCTAGAAGCCGCCTCGACGCACTGTGTACAGTACTTGGCAGGTGCCGGGATTCCCTGCCGTCAAAATCTGGGAGGCGTGAGGTGGTAGAGATGCATTACATCTACTGTACGGTAGGTACCTGGATTGTAATCGGTTTTTGGTTACCAGTCCTGGAAGCCATCTTGTTCGCTGCTGTCGCCCCGGAAGTCTGTGGGCTGCCCCACTGCATTCCGTTGCTCCCTGCAGACTCGTGCATCTTCCCCAACATGACATGACGCGTCATTTTCCTCTCCTCATTGGTCGCTATGCCCCGACCCAAGACACTGATTCCTCGGACTGTCACCTAAACAGGCCGCCTGTCAACCAATGTTCTCCGGCGCGAGCTGAGCCGTTGCCTTGCGCTCTGTAGCCCCCTCAAGAACCCAATAGCCAGCGCATCAATGCAGAGACGCGGGACCAATTGCGTGTTTCTTACATAGGCTGTCCTAGGTAACGGGTTTGGACGACGCGAGCGGGCCACCTAGAATGGTGAGCTCCAACCATAAGACACCGGGGTAGGCGCTGGGAAAATATACCACGCGTCTCCCAGCATATCGTGCACTTACCCACACGCTGGTTCCCACCTGGAAGGCATCACACTTTTGTCACCGAGATGGCCAGCCAAATTCCCGATATTGCCGCCTTCCGTCACACTGCGGATCCACAGCTGTCGTCGTCTTTCTTTACATCACTCCCTGCAGAAGTCCGCAACCTCATCTACCTCGAGTTCTGGAAGCTCTCCTCTACGCGGCAGCATGTCCACGCCGACGAGATCGAGCTTCCACAAGCGTTCCAGCCCGGCGTGGACCCAGAGCCACCCCGGCTAAGATGGTCGCATACGCGGTGCATCACCAATCCGCGCGCCAGAGACATCCGCTTTGATCAGTTCTGCCGTGCCAAACCGGGCTCGCCCGAGGAGTCAATATGGACCGCCCGCTTGAAGAGCGAGTGGTGCTTCCACTGGGACTGCGAAGAGCAGGGCCAACGCGGGGAGCTTGATGTTCATGGCATGTCTCGGAAGTTGCAGGGTCTCTTGTTCGGGAATCATGGTGCTGGAGACGGAGTGTTTTTGGACGTCCTGCGAACGTGTAAGCGGATGTAAGTCGTCCTAATCCTAGTTTTGGTTGTTAAGGGCATTGACCCAGAGTCAGGTATCTGGAGTGCCTCCCGTCCATCTACAGCAACACGACTTTTATATTCACCGACCTGCGGGAGGCAAAGGAATTCCTGTTAGTTTTTGGAGGGGACGATGAACGGTACCCGCTCCGCTCGTTGGAGCTCTGCATCCGCACAACCAATCTCATGACGGAGATCTACTACCCGGGAACCGGGGACGCCAGTGATGAGGGGCCGCCGGCCATCTTTGCCGGCACGGCCAACCCGGGCTTGTCCATGAAAAACAACCCTTGGCAGCACGTGTGCGACCTGTTGGTGGAACTTCCAAAGCTGCAGGATCTGCACATCTGGTTCGACTCGCGCGACCTGCGGCCGTGGCACAGTCGCGTTAGCGAGACGCGCTTCTTTGGGAGACTATTCGACGTCCGCGTCGCCAACCGCAGCCGCTTCGTGCTGGCGCTGCCGGAACTTCCTGCTAAGCGTGGAATGCCATCTCACCAGGTATGTGAGAGCCATTACTTGGAGGGAGACAAAATCGCAAAGGCGCCGTTCACGGTAGAGAGGGGCCCGAGGCCGAACAATTGGCGGGTTCATTTGATGGGGTTTCCTATGCGACACCCGGGACAGGCGATCGCGATGCCTACAGGGCTCGCGCCGCCCAATCCGTAAAATCTTTCAAATTCCCTAGACCTATTTGTGAGGCAACTGCATCTGCACTTACAAGTACACTTGGTCCGCCACCCATGTTTTGTGCTTCCTAGTCTTGATGAAACGAAGGGAACCCTTCTTATTTGCACCCCCTGCCCCAAGACGCGGCAGGTGCAGCAATCCGACGGCAACAGCCCCCTGCGTTCCGTTCCTGCCCGAATATTCATTCGGAGGAGAAAGCCGCAGCTAGAATCGAAGGAAAAGGAAGCCCAGATATATCGGCCAGTCCTGCTCCGTATCATGCCCTCCGAGCAAAAGTTCCTCACACCGCCATGAGCACGGCGTAGAAAGTAGAACAAGATATAAGATATACAAGTCGATCGCGAGCGAGTGACACGAAGCCTTTAAAATACGTCCATCCTGCACCATCCCCCGATGGAGGGAATCATTTTGCTCCATCCGAAAAAGCCCCAGACACCACTCTCCCCCCCTAAACGCCAGACGATCAAATACCAGTCAGTGCAAAACACATCCAACCCAATGCCCGCCCCAGAACCAAGAATATTAACGCAACCCCATTCTCCCTAATAAGCCTGCCCCGGCGCAGGGCCCCACGAATCCCCTCCCATCGGCGGCGAGGAGCCATAGGCATAGTCTGGATACCGCTGTTGCTCTTGGCCGCCTGGACTCTTCCGCCCCTGCCTAGTGTCGCCACTTGGACTATGCGGCCGCCCTTGAGGATGATACCTCGGTCCGTTTCCCCCGGTGGGCGAGACTGGGCGGCGCCCGGCCCTGCTGCCGTAGGGGACCGGGGGGAAGCCGCCGGGCGAATGCGGCCGTCCATATCGCGAGCTGGCGTTGCTGCCGCTATGCTGGTGCTGATGATGGTAAGACGGGTTCACCGGCGGCCCACCACGGAGACTCCCTCCTCCTGCTTGCGCAGGACGGGGTTTGACGGGACGGGTGGAGAGGCAGGTCCGTGGGACGACACCTTGTTGGGAACGGTCAAGGCGGATGCAGAGGGCCTTTATTTTCGTGGACATGACGTTAGTGGGTACTCAGGGTGGGATGGTTAAAGGGGGGTTTAGAGAGGTAAGGCAACGTACCCAGCCATCGTCATACTCATGCAGCAGCCTTACGAGCTGCCCAGCCCGCAACTCTAGCTCGTCTGCTAGCGTCGGCTTGAAGTCGAGTTGTACCCTATGGACCGTCGACTGTGACGGGCCCCCTGCGGCCGCGATGGCCGCTGCGCTCGCTGACGGACCGGGCGATTGGCCTGGGGCCATCGAGTGCATGCTGTATTCGGTGCCCGCGGGGCTAGGTGGGACAGCGAACAATGGGGAAGGGGGTTTGGTGAGGTCGAGGGGTTTTGGGAGGTCCTTCCGGACGGAGGTTTTACGGGTTAGGGCTGGGCCGGAGGCCACCCCGAATCCGTCCTCGCCGTCGATAGGGGATACCGGTTCGGGGATGGAGTCGGATGTGGCTGCAGGGGCGAAGTGGTGGTCAAAGGAGCCCAGCGAACTGATTGGGCTTACGGGCTCGTCTGGGATACGCTGGGCATCGTTGAACGGGTTGTTGGGGTGTAGGCTGTTGCTTGTCTCAGACCGGTCGCCGCCAGTGGTTGGGCTATTCATGGTTGAGTCGAGCGTCGGGCGCTCCCAGGCGCTGCCTCCTGTAGGACGGGTGAGGGGGGAGAGCGAGGCTGTTGGCGAGGGCGCCGAGACAGGGTTGAGCGTCAGCGCAATGCCACGGCTAGCGCGCCTCTCGGCGTGGCCGGTCGAGTTGAAGTTGGGCAAGAACTGAGTGACAGGTCGCAGGCTGAGCCTCGGGGCCGTAGTCGGCGTTCGGATCGCGGCGCTATCGCCAAAAGGGCCGTTAATCTTCTCGTCGTCCTCGATTTGCTGTCTCTGTCTTTCAAGCTTCTTTTTCCGCGAGCTGACGATAAGCCAGACCATCACAAACACGATCAAGATGCCTGCCAGCACGCCGATCACGATACCGGCCAGCGCGGCCGTGCTCACACCGCCATTGCTACCATCTGAGCTTGCTTCCGCAGTCGCTGACGACTGCGACGCCGTGGTCGTCGTGGACTGACTTGTGACCTGGCTGACGACTGCCGAGCTTGCTGTGGGTCGTGGCGCCACGTCGACAGCCAAGGTGCTCTCAATGCTCATGGAAGTAAGCTGGGTCGGGTTGGCGATCTCAGGAGGAAGCACTTCGGGGGGAAGCGAGGTCGTCTCAGCCCTTTGGACGATGGCGGGCTTCTCCGGAACACCTTGAGGTGTTTTCATGCTTGACAATGTCCTTGCCGTATTTTCTGCCTGTTCCGAAGCTAACCTTTTCCCAATTCCGTGCGCCATCCTGTCCCACCATTCCCGTGCCACCATGGTTGCTGGTGTACTGTGCGTCGAAGCTCACAGGCAAGATGCTAGAAATCTGGAACTTCGTATGTCCGGGCCCCAAGACTGCTACCTGGCGCAATAATAGCAATCTTCGGCATTCAAACACGTCTCGCCTCAGAGGGTATGCCGAACAGTCCTGTACACCTCAAACAGTCGTCTGCCCAGGGCCTAGGAGAAAGAGAAACGAAGGAACGAATGGCTGCTGCTGACGCTCGCGCGAATAAGGCGACTCGGCCGGTTTCGTCAAAAGGAAGGAAAATATAGTTGGTATTGCGAGAAGGAAAAGTGATGACGAGATCTCGACCTCAGCAAATCATCATCACCAAGCCAGACACTCGACGACACCGGAAGATACCCGCGTGTCCAGGAAAAAAAAAGTACGAGCAGTAGCGTGAGACGAGAGAGCTGCAAGTGTATGAGAGAAGGCCGGGGGAGTCGGCTGCCACTAAACACGGTTGTTCCTAGCTTGGGTGTGCAGAACCCGGCCAAAGCGTGGGCAAGAGGGGGAGAAGGTGGAGTGGTCTGGGAACACAACAGAGCAAGCCGACCCGAACCAGCAAGTTGGGGGCCCGGGATCAGCGCGCGGGCTGTGCGCCGTGCCATTCCTTCGCTGACAGGGTCCCGTTGTGGGAAACCGCAGGGCAGGCAGACAGGCAATGGAACCTGCACAGGCGATGCTGTGCCGCTGGTGAAGCTGCCGTTTACGGATTTGATGGGCATGTTGGGTCATCACCACCAGCCCGCACTGACACCCTCCACAACACTCCATTGTTTCCCATCCCATTATCGCGGGGAGATGACCGACACTTTGGCGTTTCCTAGGGCTCAGTCATGACTCGCTTTGAAACGGAGCGTTGTGCCCAGCCTTTCGTCCCGAATCAATCCCTGTCTTTGTTTCTCGCGCATGAGCCACGACCCCAAGCGCCATTTCAGGGACGGGTAACCGCTGATTGGCGAGGTGGGAGATCAGCCGGGAAGCGAGATTGTCCCCGGGCATGTCATTGGCCAAGAACGACCAGGATGTTCAGGAAAGATGACGAACATGGGGCGTTCGCTAGTGCGAACTGGGGCTCAGTTTCCTCCACTCCGCTTTCCCATACGGGCTCCTCTTGTGGCCCCCGCATTCGGGTTTTGCCTGTTGTGGTCGTCGCGTGGGATTATTTCTGGAAGTTCCCTTTGGGGCACAGGGGTTCAGCGTCCGTTAAATTCCTCTTGTAAGGTACGGGCTGAGAGGCTGAACCGCAACTCCATCACAGTCAAGGCGCAAACTCCGGTTTTCTAGTGGGAGTGGAGCTAGCCTCTGTATTCTGTGCCTGGTGTGGAAACGCGGGTTTAAACCTGTGCGCGCGAAGAAACCATTCTGGTGACTAAGTCAACGTGTTATCACTTCGCAAAGGTCCGAATCGCCAGTTGAATTGCAGCTGCTATTCTGGATTGTTGCCAATCGGTTAGTTGTCTTAAAGGGGCTCATAATCCGCAACCATTTCCAAGGTAGCGAGAGAAAATATTGCACTTCGTGCCGCTGCGAACCATCAGGGGCACCATGAGTTATTCTGTCCAAAGCCCCACTCGGCGGCTTCGGTGGCCCGTTGGGACCTTTCAAGAAATGATCGTCACCAACACAGATAAGCTCAGGAGGCCACAAAATGGGTCTGCGGGGGAAATGACCAAAAACGTGCACCAAAGCCCTAGCTTGACTTGAAACCGCGGCGGGCCTCGGTAGCCTAATTGCCGCTAAAGTAGCGCGGTGATGATGCGATGGTAAGAATCTTATCACATCAGTCCTTGCGTTCCCGACGAAAATCTGTGACGGGGTAGAAGGTGATGCCGGCGAACTCCCCGGGGCTCCCAATCGCACAGACGATGCCAGAAGGCACAAAAACGTTGCATCCCGCCGGTCGCTCATCTTCTGACGATCATCCATCGGCAGAGCATTGATGTTCTCAAAAGGCAAATTACGTACAGTGCTCCCTGTTACACTCAACCATCAAACAGCTTATGATGCCTATCTGTCTATCGCTCCAACTTAATTACCGGCCCGGCAAGGATGCGAATGACAGGAGAGCCCCAATTCACCCGACCCATATTTCCCCCAAGCGCCGAGTTTAGTTGTTTCCTAGCGGACTCGTATGAACTTTTTTTTTTTTTTTAAACAGGGAGTGGTCGTCCATCTTCAACGGTTAAGATGATGCTAGCTGAGGATTGGGCGCTCGATGCAGAAAACGTTGAACCATCCCATATACCTGCTTCCTTTTTGATCTACCGGCAATAGCCATCGAGAAACCACTTGCTTCTCCCGAAGGCGCTCGGGGCCCCCTCTGACGGCCTCGGTCATTGCACGGCGGCCGATAGTACATAGTATACACAATGCCGATCCGATCTCCAGGGCTAAATCTGACACTAATTCTATTGACCCGGCCCCTGACCGTAGGCACCGCGCTGCTGCTGTGGCCAGTACTGCTGTCCCTGCTGTGTTTGTTGACCATGCTGATAACCACCGTAAAAGGCTGGGTTGTACGCGCCCACCGCAGGGGGCGCCGGCGGGGTGGCGCCGGCAACCGGCCAAGCAGGAGGGGCGAAGGGCTGTCCATAACCCGTGGGATGTGACGGCTGTTGGGGAAGGGGCGACTGTGGGTGCTGCGCCGTCTGAGGATATTGGTATTGTTGGCCTTGGTTTTGAGTCCAGGCCTGGTAATTAAAAGTGAAATTCCCTGAAGGGGGTTGGTGCGGAGAGGTGACCTGCGGCCTCGCTGACGGTGAGTGCGGGTATGGGACAGGAGGCGTTGCATAGGAGGGAGGAGGGGTAGGCCACTGTCCAGTAGGTGTTGGCGGCTTCGCACCAAATGGGGGAGGGGGGAGATGGGGATTCTGAGCAGGAGGTAGTGGGAGGCTGGACATGGGGGCCTGTGGTGAAGCTGGACCGTCGCGGCCAAACTGCTGATAACTACCACCCCGGCCGCCTCGCTGACTTGGTCTCCGGTCGCCTCCGCGGAACCCTCCGCGGCCGTTACGGCCCCGGAAATCACCCCGGGCACCGCGATGGGAGCTACGCTGACCATGGCTATGACCGCCACGATGTGCGCTGAATCCACTTTCGGGCTTTGGTGGGAGCGCGGCAAGTGGAGGCGGCCCGAACTGGCCAAACCCAGGAGGCCTAGCTAAGGGTTTGTATGGCCCATCATCATCCTCATCGTAGTTGAGACCGGCCCCCAATGCCGCGTTCGCAGGCTCGGTGCTGCCGGAAGGCCGTGGCTGACCGTTCGGCTCCCGCCCCCCACGAGCGTTTTTGCCTCCCCGCTTCTTGAGTTTCTGTTGTCTTTTGTACTCTGCCTCTTTCTCATCGTCGGAGAACTCCATCTCGTCTGCAGCCACTTCCTCATCGTGAAGATTGCTAGCATCGGTGCCCTTCGTTTCCCTCAGCGGCTGAGTGAAGACATAGTTGGCGTGTTGGACAGAGTAAAACACGGGTGTGCCAACGGCCAGCTCAAGCTCTTTGATCTCATCCTCAGTGGCGAACCCCACCGTGTACAAGGGGCTGCGGACATTGCCTAGGATCTCAGCCAGGGCACCGATGACTGTCCGGTCCTCCCTGCAGAGCACAGAACCAGAGTCCAACACTTGAACCTCGCCCGGCGCTTGCGATTTGATGACGGCGGTGTTCTCGACAATGAACTGAACATTCCCCAACAACTCGATCTTCATGTCTGGCGTTATGGTGACGTTAGGCTTGGGAATGACCTCTTCCGGGATTTCATTCTTGGTTCGGAGCGCTGAACCTGCGCCTTTGGATTTGCCTGTGCCATCTCCGTCTCCTTCACCCTCACCATCGGCGGCCATCAGCAGTCGAGCTGTCTCCTCGATGCCAAGTAGCGGATAGCCACCTTCGTCTTCCGAATCCTCATCCGAGGAGCTGTCCGAACTAGACGAGTCTGATGATGACTCATATGGAGATGAGTCCACTTCCCACTCCTGGTCTTCTGCCTGCTCCACATCACCGGCGTCCTCTTGCTGGGGTTGTCCGCCGGTTCCCGTAGCGGATGAGAGCATGCCGTCAAGCGCGGCTTCTAACGCATGTGTAACACTCGGGCTGGGCGCGGTGTCATGGTTCGTCTTCATCTCGACATCTACGGCCGGACCGCCGGTACTGCTTGATTCTTGGTCGTGCATGCCAGAATCCTGCTCATGGACCGACCCAGGATCACCGGTTACGGCAGCCGAGAGTGTGTTAGTCTCATTGTCAACCTCCATGCCATCTTCTTCCCGATTGCTGTTTGCCACCCTCCCTGCATTTTCGGTTGCCTCTGCTGCTTTTTGTTGCTGCTGCTGCTGCTGCTGCTGCTTCCTCCCCCACTGTGCATCCCCGTTTGTACCGCTCACGGTGACCCCGCTCTCCCCCATTATACTTGCGGCAGCGGCTAGAAGGTCGGGTGCGAAATTTTCGACAGGGAGTTGCTCATTAGGTTTCGCCTGGCCCAGGCCAGGAATCTGAAATGGCGTCCCAGCCATGTTGTTTGGCCGATGGCGGACCACAGGATTCTTTTCAGGCCTTGCTATAACTTGCAGCCAACCCCGATACGACAAGATAAAATCTAGTAAAAAAAAAATAAAAGAAAAGAAAAAAAAAGCCGTGACCCGAGAGACCGCCGTGGCGATGCGGTTTCACGTTGGCGACAAATGATAGGACAAGATCTTGAAGCGCAATAGGCCAAGAGAACGCTTGATATTGGTGGAAGTGATAAGAACCTTTAACCAGGAGACATAAAGTCTCTGATGTTGGAGAAAATTTAAATATAGCAATGCAACTATGCCGCAAACTGAAACAGCATGTGCTCAGCACCGAGACAAGGTGAAGATGTCGACACGCAGAAAATGGAAGAAAAAAAATACAGACCCGAAAAGTTGATGGAAGGTGGGGCGGATGCAACGGTGCACAGATCACCAGCGGGAACGCTATACCTGATCCAGACAAGCGCCCTCTGCAACCACTGAAGCTTGCTTGAAGCTGAACAGTGCAAGCTCAACAACTCTTTGTTTGGTTTTTCCCAAACGCTGCCAGCGTCAACCATTGGAGACGAATCAGCGCAATAATGGCTCCGAAAGCCACGCAAAGGACGCCGAAGGCCGCTTCCAAGCCGGCGGAGAAAACCGGAAAAGGCGAATTTGTCCATCCGTCGGCCAAGCATGCCAGGAAGAAGTGAGCTCAACCATGTGGGGGACGCATTCGGCTGGAGTGCAAAGGCTCGAGCTGACCGAATGTTCCGCCAGGGCAATCAAGAACACCTTCGCCATCGAGCCTATCTCGGCCTTCTACATCTTCCTAGCCGCCAACGTCGTAGCCGCGCTCTTCTCTCCGATCCAGGACTGCGACGAGACCTTCAATTACTGGGAACCAACGCACTACCTCAGCCATGGCTACGGCCTACAAACGTGGGAATACTCGCCTAACTATGCAATCCGCAGTTGGCTATACATCGCCATCCATGCCGTCGGCGCAAACGTCCGTCGCCTCCTGCCGCACTCCAGCAAGGTGGCCGAGTTCTATTTCCTCCGCTACATCCTCGCCTTTGCCTGCGCCCTCTGCCAGACGCTCATGTGGCGGGCTGTCTGTCTGGCGCTCAACCCACGCGTCGGCCTCTTCTTCATCCTGGCCCTCGTCTTTAGCCCGGGTAACTTCCACTCGAGCACCGCCTACCTCCCGTCTAGCTTTGCCATGTATATGGCCATGGTGGGCGCCGCAGCCTTCATGAACTGGCGCGGGGGGATAAAGACGTCTCAAGGCATGTTCTGGTTTGCTATTGGCGGTGTTCTCGGGTGGCCATTTGCTGCGGCGCTGTGCGCGCCGTTCGTGCTGGAGGAGGCTTTCTTCGCCATGCTGAGCGACAGAGAGCGCTTCTTTGAGTCGTTTATCCGGCTCAGTCGTGGCGTTATAGCGGCGTTGCTCTTGGTTGTACGTTTTACCCCTGTTCCTCGCTGAGCACGGCGCTAAATGCATCAAGGTTTTCGATACAGCCATCAACACCTTCTTCTACAAGAAGCTAGAAGTTGTGTCTTGGAACATCATCAAGTACAATATCTTTTCCGCTACGGGTGGCCCTGACCTCTACGGCACCGAGCCGTGGACCTTTTACTTCAAGAATCTCTTGCTGAACTTCAACGCCTGGTTCATCCTCGCCCTCCTTTCTCTCCCCCTCTTTCTGGTCCAAAAGATCTTTTCCCGCCGTGCAGCAGGCGAGACCTTCCAATCCGGCCTGCGCACGCTCGTCTTCCTCACTCCCTTCTACATGTGGCTCACCATCTTCTCCCTCCAACCCCACAAAGAAGAACGCTTCATGTACCCCGCGTACCCCTTCCTCGCCCTGAACGCCGCGCTCGCCTTGCACACGCTCCTCACCTTCTTTGGCAACGCCGATCCCAACACCCTCGTCGGCCGCATCCCTGCCAAGCTCAAGCTGGCCGTGGTGGGGCTGGCCGTTCTCTCCTCCGTCGACATCGGTCTCGCCCGCATCTGGGGCCTGTACACGGGCTACCACGCCCCTCTGTCCATCTACTCCCCTCTTTCGGACCCCAAAGTCGCCGGCCCGGGTGACACGGTGTGCTTCGGCAAGGACTGGTACCGTTTCCCCTCGTCGTTCTTCCTCCCGCGCGACATGCACGCCAAGTTTGTCCGCTCCGAGTTTAGGGGCCTGCTTCCCGGGGAGTTCTCCGAGGCGCGCACGGGCTTCGGATTCTGGAGCGGGACGTGGCTGCCGACGATTGGGCTGAACGACCAGAACGAGGAGGACCCGGGCAAGTACGTTGATTTGAGAGGCTGTGTGTTTTTAGTGGATACGCAGTTCCCTGATCGGGAGGGGCAGCTACCGCCGGGTGAGCCAGATTACGCCAAGGATGTTGAGAGGTGGGAGGAGGTCAAATGCTTGCCTTTCTTGGACGCAGAGAGGACGCACTTTTTGGCGAGGGCGCTGTGGGCGCCGAGTTGGGACGTCGTGCCCGAACGGTTCAGGAGGAGGTGGGGGAGGCATTGTCTGTTGAAACAAAAGAAGAAATAGAGAGCCGGTCGTGGGATGTTAATGTTATAGGTAAGCCGGTCTTAGACGAATTGTATGTTGGGATATCAATGATGCATTTACACGTGATAGGAGCATTATAACAAAGACCTTTCCTTCCTCTGTTATGCTCCAGTGATAACATTTCTTGGGACATCTAAAGAGTCTAACTACCTTATACACTAATTATCCCTCCCATTCTATCGTACTTTGCTGCTGTCAACAGTAGGATCTTCGTAATAGCCACTTAATATGGATTACTACTCTATTCCAGCCTACCGAAGAAAAAGGGAGTTCTTGGGTACCGGTTAGTGTCATTTCCCACCGTTACTCCAGCCGCTTGTGGGGCCAGCGTTGCTTGCGCATCGCTGATGTCTCACGTCTATTTTGTTACGGACCGGAGATCATTTGATTGCCTGCCCAGTGTTGACAACGTCAACGTTCCTACAAGGTGATAGCAACATTCCTTTTAGTGCATTCTAATTGACGTACAATTGAGAATTCCCAAGGGCTTGTCAATCATAACCCTACTTTCACTTAATCTCTCGTGGTTAGTCCTTTACTGAAGGCCAGCGTGCCAAGTTGGCCCGCAGCATGTGTCATCGACACCAGCTACTCGGAACAGGCGAGGAAGGCGCCTTGACGCGGATGTCAGGGCTGCTACTCAAGCGGTGACACTAAGATTGAATTCATTGGTTACCCTTTGTGCATACGCACACTCCCTAGCATAGGAACACATTCGAACAACATACGGATAACCGCCGCGCCCAATCTGGCATTGCTTACCAATCTTGATCGGGCTGATGGTATCATATTCCTTGGTTTCATCGCAAATAGGCGAACAAGTATCGCCCCGCTCTGCCACTCTTCACGATGCGCCGGTAATCCCCAGAACCTGCTACTCTTAGGTAGTAATCAGTCCAGAGAAGGGAGACGGCCATCAGCTCGGCCGGCGGCGAGTTGTACTAGCACACACAGCAAGAACCGCCACTCGTGTTCGGCACTTTATGAGCTTGGGTATATGCTCAAGCTTGCTGCTCTGAGCGTTTCTGGGATTTCTCCCCCCAGCCCGCACCCGATGGACCATGCCACACTTACAAGTTCTAGCCGGGCGATGAGTGTTGGGCCATTGCCGGGGGGCCATCACCTGACGAGCGGTCAAACCATCGAGGACAACACCCTGGAGCTGGCGGGGGAGTGAACATCTGTCTGTCGGCTGGGTCGCCGCCCACGCCTGCCCCCATCGGTTCTCGGGGCGTGGGTACTTCCGGCGGTTCAAACCCTACCCTGAGGCAACCGGGCTCAGTCTCTTCGGATCCAAGAGAGACCACAGCCAAACCGACAAATCAGCGTTGCGCGCACTGGGCAACCAATCAGGCACGTGCCAAAAAAAGCAACCAGGGCGTCGACGTGGGACCTTGCAGGCGAGCGGTCTCTACGTGTAAGGCTGAGCGGCAGGCATTCGGACTAGAGGCTCCGTGGTCTTGTGACTGCAAACATGAGACGGGCACGTCGCCCACTCTCGTATTGTAAGTTTCCAATTCTGCAGCCTGCAAGCCCCGAGCGAATTCGAGCCTAAAAGTGACGCAACCTGACTTGTCACAAATCCGAATCGGGCCTAGCCAGGCACCAAGCTTGGGGTGCCGACAGGGTTGCGGCAGCCGTTGATCGCTGCCAGCATTGAGACTGGGCTGTCAGCCACAGGGCGGGGGGCCAAGAAGGCCAGCTGGAAGCATCGCCATGTTTCGCTTTTCCAAGACCCTGTCCTCTTACGAGTCACCTCACCGAAAACGCCTTGGTCGTTTTAATATATGACCTCCGCCGACATGTACATATTCATGTCGCGCCAGAATTCTCTGCCGCCTACTCGCAGTAGGTGATCGTAGTCGTATTGGACTGTACGCCTTGAGTCGACATTACGCCGCCGGCAACCACCCACCCGAAAGCCCCGCAAACATGGCATCGCTTCTCCGGCGCGTGCGGCCCCAAACCCCGGCGGAGACAGCAAACGTTAAACCAACCGCATCCGATGCGGCACCGGCCCTGATCCCGGCAAACACACCTAATTCGCGGGACGGCCGGCCCCGACCAACCCTCGCCACCCTCCCGCCCGAAATCCATCTCCTCATCGCCGACCACCTCACCTACCCCGACGCGCTCTCCCTCAAGCACACCAACCGCCACTTTTATTACCTCGTCGACACAGGCGTCGCCCTCAAGGTCGAATGGCTGATGGAGCGCCGCCTGCTGCACCTCGAGTGCCCGAGCGACTCGCGCTGCGACCTGGGGAGCGACTTGCGCTTCTGCCGGGGAAGCGTCAGGTAAGGAAACCTTGCGAACCTCTGGACCCTGCCCATCCCAGCCCAATCCAACCATAGCAACAAAACCCAAAACAAAAAGATGAAAGTGCTAACCTACATTTGCTTACCGCCGCAGACTCCTCATGCAGCGGCGCAGGGAGCACATCGAGTGCGAGTCGCGCCCCGGCTTGGGCTGCCTCATCTACGGCACGCGGACCTGCCCGCACGCGCGCAAGCTCAAGACGCGCGCCAGGAGGTGGATGCGCGCCCGTCTTGGTCACGATGTGACTGAGTGGACCCCCATGCGGTGGGTGCTCCTGCTGCTTGTGGCCCTGGTGCCCCTCGTGCTCGGGTGGGTGTGGATTGTGGGGCTGATGTTCTTCTGAGCTCGCCACAGGGAGATCGCCGGGCTCGCATGCATGACGTTCTGTTGCTGTCAGCGCGGAAGCCTGAGGGTGCGGTAATAAGAGCCGGGGGGTCAGGGAGTTTGGCGTACTGAGCGGGGACTGACATGATTTTTTTTTTTTGTTTATGTCCTTGTCAATAGGTAGTCATATGGAGGTGAAGGCTATTAATGGTATCGCTGAGATAATTCATAATATGGGAGGTAGCTCACTATTTATTAGAGAATGAATATCATGCCCTTAGGGCTAAGGGATTATATAGGCTTGCCCGCTAACAGTTCTGTTCTAGCCGCTATTAATTACTTCCACTGATTAGCTTTAGTACAGCCAACAGTGACTAGCGCATGAAGCAATGACTTTTATCACACCGATCCAATCCACCAAACATTCAACCCCCAAAACTCTACCCTTGCGTCAGGACTCAAAACCCCCCAGTGCCCCTCAGCCTCTGGATCGCCCCCTTCGCCCCCCTCACCCACCCAAACGGCCCGGCATTCACGCCCAAGGCGCCGTCCGCCTCTCTCCCTTCCCGATCCCTCCACACCCCGTCCTCCCTTTGCACGGCACCAAACAACCTTGTGTTCTGGTTGCGCTCCAGGGCGTGCACCCACTCCGCGCAGAGCGCCTCGCTCTCCACCAGCAGGTTCACCTCCTGGCTGTGGAACCAGCTTTGGGTATCCTGGTTCCCGTTGCCTTGGATGGCCACGCGCCCATCCACAATCATGAGCTTGATGTGACTCGAGCGCAGCCGCTTGGACTGCGCGAGCGGCGCTGTCTGGTCTTTGGCCACGTACCACTTGTAATGGAGGCGCCGGCGGCCCGCGGGCGAGAGCCCCGCGTGCAGCGCCGCCGAGACGCCCTCGTTGTGCCCGCCTTGCCGCGGGAGGAGCTCGCCCTGTGCCCTCACAGCGAATGAGTTTTTGTTTTTACTACCTTGGTAACTTTGGTATGGTTAGTTTGAAAAAAAGGGGAGGGGACGTACGGCGTCGTTGTAGCTAAGGCAGATGTAACACACCACATCGATGCCGCGCTCGCACGCCTCGCGGATGGCGAGGATGAGCGGGCCGGAGTTGAGGGTAGGGGACAGGATTAGGACGCTCGTTTGCGCGTTGCGCAGGGCTGAGAGCCATGCGGCGTTTTGCGGGGTCTGGAGGGATCTGTGGATGGGTGGGCCGTACGGTGCGCGGTTGACGAGGGCCATGGGGTAGGGCGTGCGAGTTTGGTGCTGGATGTAAGGCGTCATCGGCTCCCTGGGGGGACATTGCGGTGCGTTGGTGTCGCTGGGGAAGCCCTCGTTGATGGTATGGTTGAGCCGGCGGGTCACAGCCTCCATGTGGGTCTCCCCTGGCTTGGAGGAGAGGGAAGATTGAATGCGGAAGACTTCCCCTGCGATGTCATCATCGTAATGCGGATCGTCTGGGGTATGTTCTGGGAGGAGCGCATGTTGCTGCGGTGAGTCTTTCACTTGAAGCTGGGATACGGCTTGCTTCCCGTTGCCGGGGCCGACTTGAGCTCTCCCATCCGCAGTACCGCGGGGTTTCCCGGTCGGGGGTGCCGATGGATCAATATCTCCTGGCTTATGGCCTATCCTATCTCGTTGGCCTTTATTACATCCCAGAAAACTGGCCTCATCTGGGGCATCATCGGCTGTCTTGTCAGGCAAGGTTCTAGACCATTCTTGTGCGGCTGGACGGTCATAGCTCGGCAGAGGCGGATCCAACTTCCTATGCCACGAGATCAAGGCCATATCGTATAGCGAGTCAACGATGGGTCCTTCCACATGGACTAGCATCTCTAGGTTGTCGTTGTCTTGGATGTTGTTGCTCTGTAAAAGAGCAATCTTTCGGTCGACCACCATGTACTTTGCATGAAAAGTGCCCATCAGCGGCGTGTGGAAGTTCATGACTTGCATGTCGATATTTGGAATCTCGCTGGGGTGTGGCAAGTTGACATGTTTGTGAGTGAATTTCTTCTCAGAGACAAGGTAACGCGGCTCAAAAAGCTGCCTGAAGCTGCCACGGTCATACAGGACCTTGAGCACGACCTTTGCGCGTCTCGCTCCAGCCCGACGATCCAGCTCCCTGATGGCGTTGGTGATGTACTTGGAGGCAGTGCTGTTCTGCCAGTAGTTGGTCGCCAAGATAACCTCGCGCTCGGCTCGGGCAATTACGTTGGACATGTGTCGGACAATGTCGGGCATACTTGCTTGGTGTTAGCCAGTAGTTGTGACTGGGTATGGATGTTAGTGAGCATACACGGAGATGATGGTAAGAGGTACCGTCCCATAGCTTCCCATCAGCGATGGGCTAACCATGGCTCGGAGAGGATCTTCCTCGAGCGTACACAGCGCGTCGTGATAGATCTGAAGGTGTCAGCAGCTTGGCCATCTTCGTTGCCGTCTCACGTGTCTACACCCACTCTGAGGAATAATTCACTCGGCTTTGTAGGACCCCACCTCCCACACCAGGCTGCCTTCTCAAGCTCATCTTGCAGAGTCGATTCCCTCGGCCCCTTCTCACCCACTGTGGTGGCCTTAAGAGCCCGCTCCCTGTAAAGCTTCTTCCAGGCATCGCCTGGTGCTAGACTCGGATCTCGGGCAACAAGCGATGAAACGCTCTCGTCTGAGGTGCATAGCCCAATGAGACGGTCGCTGATCCTGTTTTTCGGTTGGCGGTGCGTCGTCATTCCCGTAGCAGTGGAGACTTGTGGATTCTGTCTTTTATGATGTTTATCAATCAAAGTGGTGCAGCAGTGGAGTGGACAGGAGAAGAATGAGCATCCGTCGCGGTTGAGCGTCAATACGGGAAAGCAAATGTACGTGTTGGAGTAATGCCGTGTGCGAAAATGTGAGAACCCAGATCCTCCGGCCTTTGAAAACCAAAGTTCAGACGATGCACAGATCGCGCAAGCCTGCAACTCGGAGCAACCCCCAGCGGTTTCCTCGTTTTGAGAGCAAAATGACAGGAAGTGTGAGTCGACTAAAAGAGGAAAGACAGAGAAGGCTTATCTTTCCATCCGGTACTAGGAAGGAGTTAGGAAGCCAAGCATGGCGCGTTTCATCCGCTTGCTCCTGTCTTGACAAGTCCAGGCCTGTCACCTCATGACGTCAATGGCCCTGGCTTGGTGAAAAACATCGGTTTGGGTACTGTACATCCCGCAATTGGCCGGACCAAACTGTGTGATCAATCGCCAAGAGCCGGGTTATGGAGCCATTTTCCATTCCGCTTACGGTGCGTTTCTTGAGATCCAGATAGGTCCCGCCAGTCAAGTTTCATCCCCAGGTACTTACCATCGGTTGGCGCTCAGCCCGACCTGAAACAACAATGATCGCGTATCCATTCTGATGAGAACTACTTGTCTAATAACGATACCCCGTCCCTGTCGTATGCTCCCAGAAACTCCAAATATTCATTTGCCCTTACCTTGCTCCGCACCCCGCGACCTAGTAAAATGCACTCAGAGGTCTCCCATAACATTGGCATGTTGCTTCTCTTCCAGTGCCTTAAAATCTGTGAAAGCCAATTCGTACCCAAAAGCCAGGGTCATGCGTGCGTGCTGGAGCATGTGGTCGAACGATAGGTACTTGATAAGATCCTCGGTGGTATGAATGTGATTGTCCGAGTACTCGAACGCCGACTCAATGACGAAGGCCGAGGGGTATCCTGCTTTGGAAGCAGAGGCATGGTCCGAGCAGGCATATCCACACTTAGTCTCGACGAAAGGGATATCGCAGTACTACAGAGACGAGTCAGCTGAGGTTAGGAATGGCCATTGAAGGATCCGACATACCTCGACAATCACTTTCTTGATGAACTCGGTCAGGTTGGGGTCGACAAAATCGACAATAACGCCCACGCTCTCGACATGGCCCGCCTCGAGAGTCCTAGCCACGAAGCCCGTCATGTCCTGTTGCAGCATGGCCTTTACGTCACGCCCCTGCTTCTCGTAGGACGAGAAAATGGCCTGACTACCGAGGAGACCGCCCTCTTCGGCGCTGTACCAGTGGAATTCGAGCGTGTTCTCGTGCTTGCCCTTTATAATGTCTTCGGATTGCAGCAGGACACGGAATGCTTCGAGAATGGTCACAGTGCCGCTGCCGTCATCGTCGGCGCCTGGCGCCGCCAGCACGCTCGGAAACCACAGATTGATTGAGTCCTGGTGCGCCCCGATGACCACGGTCGAGTTGGTCTTGCCCGGGATCGTGGCGATAATACTGTTCTGGCCCCAAGGGTGTTTGAAGTGCTCGGCCCGGACGGAGTCCTCGGCCCCGGCCTCCTTGATGGTATCCCGGACTTGGCCCAGCAGCCACTCGCTTGACTTGCGGCCCCAGTCAGACTGTCCATACCGGTCAGCGTATTCCCTTCTCGGATTTGATACCTTTACAGCCTTACCTTGTAGTAGCGGGTGTGGAACGATGTGAAGGTCGTGAGGTGGTCTTCCATTTCTGTCTTGGACAGCTTCCCCAGCAGGGGCTCCACCTTCTCTTGCAGCGTCAGCTTGTCGGGGAAGACACTCTTCTTCTTGGAGGCAGAGCGAGCGCGGAGCGTTCCGAGGTCGGAGTTGTCGGTGATGTCAAAGAAGCGCTTGCCGTTCTAATAACAACGAATGGAGTCAGTAATCTAAACAACGACAAACGATGGGAGTCCATCAGAACTCACCCGGCGCAGCTCCCACTTTTCGTCTTCTGTCACCCATCTAGTCTCGCCGGGGCCGAGTTCGATGTGGTACTTTTGCGTGTCCTTGGCCTCGGTGGGAATGCCATCTGGATACAGCATCACGCGATCCGACTCGCCGGCCTCGACGAAGCGAGCGCTGACCGCCGGGAGCAGCAGCGCAAGGAGGGATGCGTTGGAAACCTTCATGATAGCAATGCTGAAGGGTTACGGTAGAGAATGACGAGATTGTTGATGAAAGGAACGAACAGTGCTGCCGAGACAGTTCGGCTCAGCGGACACTAGGTGGTTGGTAGAGGAGCTGTGTCAGCGGCTGGCTTCGGTGTGGGGCTGGGCTCTGGGACGGATCAGATGGCGGTGCTGCGATCGGCCGAACAGGGGTACCTTCCGTATAATTGGCCCACTCCTGAGCTGTCAACTGATCGGAGTCCCACAGCTCTTATAGTGGGCTAGCCTGGCACGACGCTCATGCTGGTCAAAGTCGTGATGACAAATGTGTTACAAAAACAAACAAGGGGCTGTTGACCCTGCTTAATAGGTTTAGCAGAACGTCTGTTGATGTGTACAATAAAACAAGAGGATGACGGCATTTACAGGAGATAGGCCAACGGCCATGGCGCTTGTCAGAGTGCTGGCCAGCGAGTTCGCTTGACAATCGCTTCTACTGTTTTACTTCCATATGAAACACTTCAACCCTGAGCAGACTGACAAAGTAGACAGATATTTTTCCAGAAAAATTGGTATTCAGTCGGCTATAATTCCAAAACCAGACAATGCCTTCCGAGAAAACATGTTGCGCCTCGCCGGTGTTGATGCATGGCACGCTCAGGGAAGTCGGACCGGGTGGGTATCATGCCCCCTCTCTACATGCTATCCTCCATCTGCCTGGACCTCGTCTTCGCCCAGTTGTCTCTCTCCTGTTTGCCGCCTTGGCTCTCGAGGCCCATTCCGCGCTCGACCCACTGCTTACTGCCCATCTCGCTGAGTCGTGACAAGGCGCGCGCAAACGCAAACGCCTCCTCATCTCCCGAAAACAGGTTCGACTTGGACAGCTGCTCGACGTTGTGTTCGAGATCGTCCATCATGTGGCTCATGGTGTCCTCGACGGCGTTGTCATCTGGGATCTCGGCGCCCTTGCCGACCTTCATGAGCGACTCGCGAATCTCGGCCTTTGAAACAAACAGCTCCTGCAACGGCACCGCAGTCGTCAACACCAGTTTAGCGTGCGACTCGTACACGGCATCGATGAAGGTAATGAAGCGCCGCGCCAGGTCCCGCTGCCGGTATGTCATGCCGGGGACCTCGGTCACGATGAACGCATCGTACGACCGCATCAGCTCCAAGTAGTCGGCCGCGCTCGTGGGCTTTCCAATGAGCTCGTCAAACGTGAACCAGGCGCAGCGGCCGCTGACGCGCGGCACGATGATCTCGCGCCCCCACACCCTCTGGACCTCCGGGTGCGGCTCGGGCGTGTCCGGGTCGCCCAGAAAGCGGAACCACTTTTCGGCATGCGAGGCGGCATGGGCATCGAGCGGGGTGTGGTAAACGCCTGACGGGGGCCGCGGGATCTTGCGGTAGTCGGTCGTCGAGTCGAGGTTGATGACGTGCAGACGGTTCTTGAGCAGTTGGATGGCGGGGATAAAGGACTCGCGCTGGATGCCGTTCTTGTACAGCTCGTCCGGGTGTCGGTTCGACGTTGTAACCAGTACCACACCATGCGACATCAACGACTCCAGGAGCCGTCGTAAGATCATGGCGTCGGCCACATCGGTGCACTGGAACTCGTCGAAACACAGAACATTCCCCTGCTCGGCGATCTCGGCCGCCACGAATGGTACGCAGTCGACGTCGCTTCCGTATTGCAGCTTCTTCTTGTGCAGCCGCCGGTGCACATCCTGCATAAAGTTATGGAAGTGTATCCTCGTCTTGGAGCGCACGGATTGCGGCAGTGTGTCGTAGAAAAGGTCCATGAGCATCGTCTTCCCGCTACCTACATCGCCATACAGGTACAGTCCGCGCGGGAGGTTGCTGGGGATCTCGCGGGTCGAAGTCTTGGTGTTATTACCGAACCACGAAAAGAGGGACTTGGTCGGCTTCATAGACTCAGGCGTCGGGTGGACGACAGGCGGTGCGGTATAATGCCTTAGCTCCTCGTGCAGGTGCTGGAGGCTTTGGATGATGCCTGTGGAGAACACGGAGTACATGAGTTCAGTATGCCTGTCCCTTGTTACCGGGTCAGCGGACTATCGCCGTCGCGCCTCACCTCTTTGGTGTTCATCGTTTCGGAGCACGCCGCTCATGACGCGCCGGTCGTATTCTTGTATGGGACCAACATCCTCGGCATTGGCTGCGGATCGCATGTCAGCTTGGCCCGCAACGCGTGAATTCGATTCCCAAACGCACCATTCTCGACAGTCGCCGCCACGATAGTGGACGCTCTTCTCCTTCTCTGTCCCGCTGTGAAAGCTGCGGAGAGCCCTGTACGTGACGCTGATTCCAAAGCGGTGCAACGTCCTGGCTGGCTAATTGGCGCGCGTCTATATGCCGTACACAAGGTGCGCCGGCGCACACAACTCAACATCGGTCGGACGGGTTGCCTCGCGGTCAGGAGACACTGACGTGGGCGCATAGTGGCTTTCGATCGGCTGTTGGAGCAAACTTCAGTAATGAGTCCCACGTGGTGATACGCACAGAGCAGTCGAGGGAAGTGGCTCGCTTAACCTACAGCATTGGATGCCACAGCCTGGGGGTTGGCCGTGGCATTGTGGCCCTCGTTCCAGCCTTGGAGATTCTGGCAAGAGGCGACAGAAGATGCTGCTGCAGACGAGGCAGTACTAGCAGTATATCTTCGGTACCAGCGCCGGGGCGGTGAATAAGAGATGTTCCCGCCCTAGCGCACCGAATACATAGTATAATCGAGGACCACGAGCGTTCGTTGGCCAAATCGCAGATGCCGAGTCACATGCGAGCAGAAGAGGCGTGGGCAATGGCTCTGTTATCGTGGCATTAGCGCATAAAGGCCTATGGCCAAGATCAAATTTTGTCTCTCCGAGGTAGGCGCAAGCGCAGCGGTCCGAGGAAAGATGTCGGTTGGTGAACCGCGGTGTTGGGTCCAGAAGGAAAATGTGTTTTTGCAATACAAGGCAAGCGGGTTTTACCGGATTTACACAGCCGGCACAGGGCATCCCAGTGCAGCGGCACTGCCCTGGCATGCCGCTGGAATGCGCGGGGTCCAAGATGGCGGGGACATCCGACGCGATGATGCAAACCCTGCCAAAGCCTTGGCACTTGCCAAACGTTGGCCCAACACTTCCGGTCCCGCTGCGGCAGCTGGGGTAGTTTACACCGAGATCGAATCTGACGGAAGGGGGTAATGGCACCGCTTTCCGCTACGGTGTGCCACACTGCCTTTTTGCTGCGTTGTTACTTACGTTCTTGCCACATTCCATCTACACTCGGCCGTGATCGGAATAAACATCGGATGAACAGGGCGCTTCCTTTTTTGCTGGTCGACGGCAATCTCGTGTGGGCATCAGAACTGGGACAACCTAGACCGGATTTGTCTGTTAATTAGCACCGTTCTTAGGACAAGGATCGCAACTGGAGATTCAACAAGTCGAGTCTTACTCGCCAGCAGAGGGATTCAATGTAAGATATCGAGAATTAAAAGCTATGCGGATAATTAGAGACTTTTGCGGCCCCCGTTCGTCAAGCCAGAAGCGAGCGAACAGAGTACGCATATACCAATCCGTGCTGCCTTGGCCTAAGCCGAGGTCTCGCAGCGAATACTTTCATAGAGAGCTCAACTACTATGGCAGCATCCTCATCAGGGATGCCAAGCTACAGCCAGTCCACCCCGAACACATCTACATGCTTAACCAATATATTCTCCGTATTGAGGTTGATGAGTTGGGGGAGCACTACTGTCTCGACCGACAACTCCGCGAAGGACTTGGGGTTCCACAGAGTCCGATCATTGACGAAGAGGAGGTGTCTTCGTTGTCTTCCGACAGCAAGGGTGAGGACAAGCGCCAGGAGGATGTGTGAGTGAAAGCGTAGTGTCAGCAGTGTCGTATTAATTAGTAACAGTAGCGTGCCATGGGATAACCGTCCGGATGCGTCGTCTACATCTTGCGCCCAGTTGGGTTCGAATGCTTTGGCATGTCCTTTGGTGAACTACCATCAACTTGAGCTTCTATACGTGGCGTAACTGAGCAATTAATTATGATGCTAGTCCTATCCTTGCTGCCGCCCGATCCAATCTCACCCAGTGCCAACCCTTAAAGGCCGATTCCCCTTTCTCACAATCTGACGAATAACTCGTCGGCAGAGATCCGCATCAAAACGCTCTTCACGCGTGCCCATACCCTGCACTCAGTCGGCTCGGTGAGTCTGTTTAACTGCCATTCCCCGCTCTATTCGGCTGGAGGTCGCATAAAGGAGAATGGGAAGACACTTACCGATCCGACCCGACCTGTCCCTTCCCCGCCGCCTCCAAACCAACATACCACGTCCCTGACGTCCCCATTGTCGTCTCCCTCATTGGCCAGTTCGTTCCTCGCTGAGGAGGGAAGAATCCGCCCGTCACAGATCTAGGTCGTGTTCCTGCCGCCTCGCCGTGAGAACCACTTGACTACTGCGGCCCCAAGGATGAGAATAACCTCGATGGGGGCGGTAAGAGAGGCGACGCAAGGTGGATGTAGGCCGTGGCGAGGAGGGCGGCGCCGAGGAGGAAGAAGTCGGCTATGAGGGAAGGTACAGAGTCGTCCAAGAGCCAGGATAGAGGAGTGATGGGACCGCGGATGACGAGTGCGATAAGGAGAAGGGTGATTTTCGAAGAGGAGAGCTGCGGATGGTAACGCCCTAGCTGGAGTCGGTGTTTAGGGTGGAGAGAGTGCGGATTCGGCTTGGGCCGTGGTGATTCTGTGACGGAGGGGGTGTTAGTCGCCCAGAAAGAAAGTTTAGGTCTCGCTCGATATCGTTCAAGCCAGCATAAGCCATTGGGAAGAAACGGTTGGCAGGGATGTACCACGGAAGGATGGAGCAGAGATTAGTGGGGTTGTTGGCGGGCTGAGGAGAACTGGTGGGTTAAAGTAGGTATACACCCGTACACTGTAAATATTTAGGGGATACTAGGTAGGAATCCTGATGCTGGCGGTGCCTGGCCGGGCTGCAGTGCAACGATCCTTTGATCTGCAAGGGTCTCCTAGGCAGTCATAGGACGAGACTGGCTGGGTAGCCCTGCTTCAATACAGCTGCCCTTTCTAAATATTATTAGCTGTAATTCGGGTTTCTGACCCATTAATCACGGAGTAATTTTACGTTTCACTTACGGTAACGTTATCCCACTTTTGCTAGTCGTAATTGTCGGGCATCGTTCACCACGCGGCAGCAGGTCTAGGTGCTTTTTTCATATCTTTTTCTTTGAGAGGGGCTTTTCGGACCATGAGAAAGGTCTTACCATGCTCTGACTACCAAAAAATAGCTCGTGCACACACAAGCGTTCACATAAGCCTTCAATCGCGCGTTGGATTACGCGCTTTCGCAGTCCCTTTCCACCGCTGCTAACTTGCGATAGTTATGGCTACGCGCAAGTCTCCTGTAATCGATTTTGATGCCGACAACCTCGGCCAGACTGAGGAAGATTTACCCTAGAAGAGACAGTGTTGGTTATCGTTGATTTTGATGGACGCAGTCGAATTAGAATTAGGCTTAGTGCGCTTGCACGGGGCCATTTTGGGTGTGGCCATAGTATAGTAGGACCTTGGTCATAGTCCGAGAAGTCCGCCTCTTCTCTTTTCCTTTCTAACCTCATCTTTAAACAATGACCAGAAACTCAAAGAAAAAAAAAAGCCTGTCATATCTGTTGTTTCGTTTGTGAGAGATTGCGAAATATTTCGTGCCGTCGTGATTTTGAATCCAGGGAAAATGCTCGGATCATATCATTTGATACCATTTCCTGCAACACATAATTACGTCCGCGGCTAGAGGGGCAAACCGCTCTTCCAACATGGACAATGTAAGGGAAAGCTCGCCATGGGCTCACTTAGACTACCTACTTACTGATGCCTACGCTTTCTTATTAGTTGTTGTAGAGGCCATCTACTCCTTTATTGTTCTTGCTCGGAGTAAAGATTAAGATTCTCATTGCTGGAAGAAGTAGTCTACAGTGTCAATTGTAAGGAACTTCCAAAAGTCTAAAGGCGCTCTCCTGATACATCCCATGTTGATAATATACTGACTAAAGCACGGAAGGGCGGCAGATGATGCCTCCAACACCAATGTTACGGAGCAATGAATTATTGCTAATTACTAGTGGGATCTATATCTCACCACCAGTCCGTAGTTCGATCACTGTACATGCACGTAGTTTCTCGACACAACAACCTTCTGTATCTGCTAAACCAACTCGGGTACCCAAGGACCGAGGTCTCGGCAATTTGTACCATTCACACTTCTTCCAAGCTTGCATCTGTTCTAACCTTTATGTCTGCCCACTCAGCACCAGGCATACTTCTCATTCGCAACCCAGTCCAGTTCCGCGGTCGACTCCTCCCCATACCACATCAGGCTCGCGATACTCTCTTTGTCACGGTCGACAAACTCGTACTCGATACCACAACTCTCAATCAGTCCCCTGAGCTTGGGTGTTGGGTTCCACACTTGCACGTCTTGCGTCTTCCACTCCGCCGCCTCGGCTTGTGCGATCTGGACAATAGACCGGAACCCGTCGGCCAGCTCCTCATCTGGCTGCTCCTCGTCCTCTACCACAACCCTCAGCACATGTAGTGTGTTCCCCTCTAGCTTCTTCAGCCCACCGTAGTACCCCCTCATCCAAACCGCCCAGACCCTTCTTCCCGGCTCGCCGGCCACAGCACCCCGGACAGTCGGGGTGTGCCCGAAGATGCACTTCGTCATAAAGTCCTCCCTCATCAGATGCCACAGCAACACGTCCAGCTCGGGCAGCAACGCCACGTGCGTCCTCCCCGCCGGTCGCCTCGCCAGGTCGGCCCGCAAAAGCTTCTCATCAACGTAGCATAGCTCTGCCAACTCATAGTAACCAATCGGCCGGGCAAGCCCATCCTGGGGACGCTCCGGTCTCGGCTGGAATGCGACATGGGAGCTCGCAAACGGCGCCCAGCCGTGCCGCGCGTAGAACTTCTTCCCAATATCGCTATATAGCACCGAGAAGAGCGAATTCCGCCTCTTTCCTGCCGTGACCCCGTGTTCTACCACCCGGTTTCCGTGACCGTTCTGCGCATCGCCACAGCCATCACCCCGATCGGCCACGCCGATGACCTGCCATTTCCTGAGCCTCTCGCCCAGCTCGCTCATCATCCGGCTCGCGTACCCCTTCCCTCGGAACTGCGGGTCCGTGAAGACGCTCCCGACGCCGTGCGCGGCACCCTCTTCGACCCTCCCGTCCCGGGCGACGACTGCCCTCTTGCGGGTGCTCTCGCACGACGAGAGGACCGGCCGCTCGTCCGGGGGCAGCGACGCGATCGTCAGGATCCAGTGGGTGATCCCGCCGTCCCTGGCGAGCGGGACGGTGGTCAGGTAGGCTTCCCTGGCGAGGTAGTCCTTTTCGGAGAGGGCGGGCCCCCACTTGGGATGGGTCAGTCTCCAGGTGCGTGTGCGTTCCGTCGGGGTGGGGTGGGTGAGGATGAGCTCCGGGGAGGAGGCATCTGGAAGGGGGTAGGGGTAAGAGGAGGGGGCGGTGGCGGCGATGTTGGAGCCCATGTTGGAGGCTGCTTTTCCTTTTGGCTTTGTGTGTGTTTAGTCTCTCCTCTTGATATTGGTGTTGTGTTGTATTGCTAGGGGAGTGAGTAGATTAGGAGTTGTAGCATGAGGTGAGACGCCAAAACCTCAAGTGGGAACTCAAAAGAGACAATTGTACAAAAGAGAGACAAATTCCGCTAAGCATTGAACACAAGTTCCGTGTAAACCCAAAGGCGCAGGCCGAAACCTTAAAAACGTATTCACGGGAACGACCGGGAGGACTCTCCCTTGCCGCTGTCCCTTGGCTGCTTAAACCTGGTTACCATTGCTAATTACTAGCTCCAACGCAGTGTTTAGTCATGGAACGCCGCATTCTCACATTACACACGATAGACTCGCCATCTCTAAAGGTGACAGCTAGCCACGCGACCAAAGGCTCAGGAACGGGACCCTCGTAGAAGAATGCAGCAGTGCGGAGAAGAGACTCGAAAGCATCATTTTCTCTTGTCCCATTGGCCGGTGGTCCTGGAAGGTAAGGTCAGATGCACCATCCGTTCCGGGATGAGACAAGGATGAGAGCCGCTCGCACACCGCGTTTTACGTCACAAAGGCACATCGGCTCCCGGCGGGACGGTCGGCGAAACGTCTCTGCTCGGCCCATGCTCTTGGGGCAACGGTTTGATCGGCGGAAGTGAGCCGGCCGAGACATTAAAATAAGTCAACTGCGCACGCTGCTCCTTGGCTGAATTCCGCTCTGGTCAACGCGGAGAACGCCGGCAGAGACGCCTAAGCCGACAGTATGCGATCCTAACGGTCCCCCGAAACAGGGGTTGCTGTATGCGATCAAAGAATGCGTCTGCCTTCATTACATGGCTGCTGCTGATTGACGGGCGTGATGTGGGCCGCCTGGCATCTCGAGTACTTGCTTGACAGCCATGCTGCTTCTTTTATTCCTTTTCATTATTGGCGCTGCGCGCTTGCCACATACTCCGCCTAGTGATCGTGTCCATCATCCTCCGGCTGCGGCTCCGGATCCAGCTTGATCAGGGTATCAATGCGCATGATGCTAATGCATGCCTCGACGGCGCTCTTCAGCTGCCGGATCTTGCTGATGCTGGGCTCTACCACACCCGCCTTAATCTCATCCACTACTTTGCCCTTCATCAAGTCCAATCCATAGTTTTTGTACGCCTTCTTGCGTGCTACCGTCTTCTCGTCCTCGTTTGCCTCACCCTCCTGGATGCGCTGCGAGAGCGCATGCCTTGACCGCAGCTGGGCTACCAGCTCTGAGGCATCCTTGGCTGCGTTGACCGCCAGGGTCTTGGGGATGACGAGTAATGACTGCGCAAACTCGCCGATGGCTAGCTGCTCACGCGAGCCAACTGTGCCCGCAAACTCCTCTAGGTAGATATGCAGAGCAGTCTCGACCGCGCCGCCGCCCGGCACAATGCTGCCGCTCTCAAGGGTCCTCTTCACGGCGCACAAGCTGTCGTGCACCGACCGCTCCATCTCGTCGAGCTGGAAGTCGTTGGGGCCCCGGAGGATTATGGAGGCCGAAGAGTGCGTCTTGGTGCCCTTGATGAGGATACACTCGTCATCCGAAATGCGCTCCTGCACGACCTCCTCGGCTTGGCCGAGGTATGACGGCTCAAACTTCTCGTCCCCATTCAGATCGGATAGGGTACTCAGCAAGGTGGCACCCGTGGCCTTGGCGATCCGGCGTAAGTCCTCCTTCTTGCAGCGACGGACAGCCATGGCGCCCCTTTCGACAAACAGTTTCAGGCACAAATCGTCAATGCCCTTGGTGGTGAAGACGACGTTGGCGCCAGCCTTGAGGATCATCTCTACCCGCTCAATGATCATGCCAGACTCGCGTGCCCGAATCTGCTCGAGCTGATCCGGGTCATCCACGGTAATCTGAACGCCAAGCTTCATCCTTTCCTTCTGAAGGTTCATGTCTAGACAGGCAATTTTGGCATCCTGTATCCGAGTCTTCATCGCCTGCGAGGCCACCGTGCAGTTCAGCGCGTAGCCCTTGACTAGTATTGACTCCAGGGCCCCCTTGCCGTGGGCCTTGAGGATGTTGACCGCCTTCACCGGGTACTTGACCTCGTTCTTGTTGTTCGTTGTTTTGACAGCCTGGATGGCATCGACAACCATGTTGGCAAAGAAATCAGAATCGGCACCTATAATCTTGCTGGACATGGACGTCTTGGCGATATTCAGGAGCGATTCGCGGCCCAGGTTCTCGACCTTGATGCTGACATGCTCGTTCATGTACTTGACTGCCTCGCGAAGCGCTAGACGGTAGCCGGTGATGATCGTTGTCGGGTGTATCCGGTTCTTCATCAGTTCGTTTCCTCTCTTGAGCAGCTCGGCCGCGATCAAAACAACTGATGTTGTGCCGTCGCCGACTTCCTTGTCCTGTTGGTGCGCGAGATCGACCAGAATCTTGCCTGCGGGGTGTTCAACGTCGAGTAGACTGAGGATGGTCGCACCGTCGTTCGTCACCGTCACATCCTGTAGCTGTTAGGAGGGGCAGTTCGGCGGGGCCAAGAGAGCGGGATCGGGACTTACTCCAATATCGTCCACCATCATCTTGTCTAGGCCGCTGGGGCCGAAAGAGCTCTTCACAACATTTGCAATCGCCTGCGTAGCCAGAACTGTGAGTTTGGTTAGCAGGATTTCTTGAGCTTGAGGTCGTCACATGGGTCGGGAAACCAACCATTTTGATCCCGGATATCTGCGCCAGAGATCTTTTGTCCGCCGAGAAACAGTGTGCCGTTTCTCGGCTGCTCAAACATGGAGGCCATCGCGAAGGGTGTTTGGCGTTAGATGGCGTCAGGGTTAAGGGGGAGAAAGGAAGGAAACGTGGGACTACGATCGAAGGTCGGGGGTCTGTTGACAGGCTCCAGCAATTTCGAGCTTCGACCGCCCGCAAGGCAGCTTCAGGAACTTTTTATCGGAGGGGAAATTAATCCCCCGCCGGCTACTCACTGCAAATGCTAAGCTCTGATTGGTGGTGTCCCCACTGCGCTGTGGCAGAAAGTCGCTGCTCAGCCCAAGTTGCCCCTCGTTTCGAGCGCGAACAGCGGTCGCAAGTGCGGGGCACCAGAAATACACAGAGGACAATACAGCCTGTGCCCCGTCCCGCCGCTCTCGGCCTGACTGACTCACCAACGCTCAAACTTCTCCTCGACCCGATCCGCTCCTGACTCGAATGCTTCAAGCCCGGTAACAATGGAGGACACAAAAGAGCAGTCAAAGAGCGCGCTCAAGAAGGCCGAGAAGCAGGCCAAGATGGCAGCTGCGAAGGCTGAGAAGGCCGCAAAGCAGGCGACACTTCCCGTCGTCGGCGGCAAGAAGACCGACGAAATCATTGGCATCACAGCCTCGAAGGCCGACAACTTCCCGCAATGGTATCAGGAAGTCGTTCTAAAGGCCGAGATGATCGAGTACTACAGTGAAGTATCGGGGTTCTTCATCATGCGCCCGGCAACTATGCACATCTGGAACACGATCCGGAAGTGGTTCCAGGAGCGGATCGAGGCAATGGGTGTCGAGGAGACCAGCTTCCCTATGTTCCTGTCGCAAAAGTCTCTGGAGAAGGAGAAGAGCCACGTCGAGGGTTTCGCCCCTGAGCTGGCTTGGGTGACAAAGGCGTGAGTCGACCGAGCGTCTTTAGGGTCACGCCTTGATATGGCTGACAGCAGATAGGGGTGACAAGGACCTCGAGATTCCCGTCGCGGTGCGCCCAACTTCGGAAGCCGTAATGTATCCCTGTAAGCTATTTCTGAGCTGGGACAATGCTCCTCCAGCTGTCGTTGGTTGCTGACCATCGCAGACTACTCCAAGTGGATCCGGAGCCATCGCGACCTCCCGTTCAGGTTGAATCAGTGGAATTCGGTGGTCCGCTGGGAAGCCAAGCAGACCACCCCCTTCCTGAGGGCTAGAGAGTTCCTCTGGCAGGAAGGTCACACTGCCCACTTGACCGAGAAGCTTGCCGGGGAGGAGGTGCTTCAGATCCTCGAGTTGTACGCCGGTATCTACGAGCAACTGCTCGCAGTCCCGGTCGTGCGGGGCCGGAAGACTGAAGCCGAGAAGTTTGCGGGCGGTTACTACACAACGACGGTGGAGGGCTACATCCCGTCAAATGGGAGGGGCATCCAGGGCGCGACATCCCACTGCCTTGGGCAGAACTTCTCCAAGATGTTCGATATCACCGTCGAGGACCCCAACGAGAAAGGAAAGCATATCCACGTGTGGCAGAACTCGTGGGGTCTCTCCACGCGCGTCATCGGTGTCATGGTCATGATCCACGGTGACGACAAGGGTCTCGTCCTCCCTCCTCGCATCGCCAAGATTCAATCCATCCTCATCCCCGTCGGCCTCACGGCAAAGATGACTGCCGAAGACAAGGAGAAACACCTCAAGCAGGTCGACGAGCTGTTCGGTACCCTCAAAAAGGCCGGTATCCGTATCGATGTGGACCTACGTGACGGCTACACCCCGGCCTGGAAGTTCAACGACTGGGAGCTCAAGGGCGTCCCTCTTAGGCTCGAGTTCGGTCCCAAGGACGCAGCCAAGGACGTTGTCAGCTATGCTCGCCGTGACACCGGCGGAAAGGGCACGATTCCCATCTCGGAGCTCACCACTAAGGTCCCAGAGCTACTCGAGACAATCCAGCAGGACATGTACAACAAGGCTGAGTCGGCGTACCGGGCGCACCGTCTGAAGATCACCGACTGGAATGAGGTCGTCCCGGCGCTGGACGCCAAGAATGTTGTCATCATCCCCCACTGCCTCGTCCCAGAGTGCGAGGACAAGGTCAAGGAGCTGACCACCGGCCGCTCGGACGAACCGTCCGACACCCCAGAAAGCCAGAGGGCTCCATCGATGGGCATGAAGTCGCTCTGCATTCCGTTCGAACAACCTGAGGGTCTCGTCAAGGGTGAGACCAAGTGTCTTAATCCCGAATGCACTCGGCTGGCTGAGCAGTGGTGCATGTTTGGACGGAGCTACTAAAGTGGCAAGATGCCCGGGGACGAGCAGATCCTCGATTTTCATGCTTATCGGTTTGTGGCCCGGGATGGAGTTGTAATGGGTTGACGGGATTACTTCTCTGCCTTTCAGGGTTGGGGGAAGTGGAAAGCGACGGCGACCATGGCGACGGTGATGCTTGATAAGATTCCTTAGTACTCCCATGCGCATAGAGAAACGAATCCGAGACAAGGCCTCTCACATTCATTGTGTGTGTGTGTGTGATAAGCCATGGTATAATTGCTGCCTTGAGATGTCATCCCATCATCCCAAGCGAAAGACTCGCATCAAACACTATACCCATTCACGGTCCTATGGTAAATGGCGCGTACCTACGCTGTATGTGCAAAATAGTTACAAAATTCACCTCAGACACATCCAGTGCAACGGCAAAAGAGAACATGGCAGAAAGATATGTCCTTAGCCTCCAAAACAGTTTCTCCTTCATCTCGATCCCCGACAAGATCAAAGCCTCCACTGATGCCCATTAAACTTTGAACCGTATGTAACGGGTACCTTTATATCCAGACCATTCCGCCACATATCCACCCTTCCCTTTAGAAACATCATCGAAAAGACCAAAACCCCATCTGGCAAGAACTTCCGTCTTCAAATTTGAGCTGTTGCACGCTTCTCTTGAGCTCGCGCGAGAAATATCACCAGGAAACGTCATCCGCGGCCGCAGCTGCGCTAGTCCTCCTCTTCCTCCCCCTCTTCTTGCCACCCTCGCTACTCCCCTCCGGCTCCTTCCCCTTCATCTGCTTGACCTGAGCCTTGCGGATCGCTTCCATGTCCAGCCTCCTGCGCCACTCGCAGTCCTTGACGAAATCGCACGACCTGCATTTGAACGCCTCCTCGAGCGATACGCCATGCGGCTCGCGTTCGCCCTTCCACCAGCGCAGCGTCTCGGTCAGGTACAGGTCCAGGGTGTGGGGCTCGACGAAGAAGGTGTTGGTCCAGAGGACGGAGCCGTCTTCCAGTTGTTCTTGTTGGTCCCCTTGCCGTCGTCGTGGTCGTGTGCTTCCCCCTTCCTCCTTTTCTTCGGGCAGTGATGAATCGCCCGAGTCAGTGACGTCGCCGCTGCCGGGGCTGCGGTAGCGGTATTCGACGGCTACGATCCGGCCCAGATTTACGGCGCCTCGGGGGAAGGTGCGGCGGATTTCGAACTTGAGGAGGGGGATGAGGGCGCGGAGGGTGCGGTATTTGAGCCTGCGGGACTGGGAGGGGGATAGGGAGGGGTAACCGCTGAGGTCGAGGTCGCTGAGTTGGGAGGGGCTTGGGGGGGCCGAAACAAAGTCCCTTCCGTCGTCGTCGACGGGGCTGCCGCTCGACCTTGAAGAGGTGGAGGACTCGGCGTCGATGTCAGCAAAGACTTCCTCGTGCTCGGCGCCGACCTGCACCATGAACGAGTCGGAAAACGGCTTGTCCGGGTTGAGGCCGTAGCGCCCGAACACGCAGAGGTAGTCGAGTTGGTCGGTGGCCATCTGGGTGAGAAAGCGGTGGTAGAGAAATAGTTGTATGAGAGATGCTCGAACTTGGGCCTGCGGCGGTTGACTGCGGGTTTTACGAGTCTTGATGTCGGTGATGTAGATCTCATGGTCGGCGGCTCCGGCGGCGGAAGTGTCCGACTCCTCCTGGGGATCTGTCGTGTTCTGACTGCCACCGCGGCTGCTGAGGACTTCATCCTGTAGTTCCTGGTCCGGATTTTCATAGCTTAGCCTGTCGATTATGCCACTGACAAGGTTGCCGTCTACCATCCCCCATACTTGAAACTCGTACGTAAAGCCCCTGTCTCGCAACGTGCGCAAGCCCTGAATAATGTTCCAGATTCTCAGGCTAAAGCCTTCTTCCTCATTGGCGGGTTCTATAATGGCGCGCTTGTACAATTCGCGTTCGAGCTTCTCGTGGACATGGGAACCCCGCTTCATGTCCGTGGTCCGCGTCTTTCTGCCTCCCAGCAGGGTCAGAATGTAATAATACTGCAGCTCGCACCACGATCCGGCTGTCAAGTCTGACACGGAGAAAGGCTTCCTTGGAAACGTGCGGAAACGTAGGATTGGTGGCCGATTGTCTTGGGCAACGTCTTTCGCGCACTCCATAGCCGCTGCGGGAGACTCCAGAGCCTTCTCAGCCTCGGAGAGCGCGCGGCTCACTAACCGCTTCGGTCAGTGGTCAGTCAGAACGTGCGGCAAGTGTAAGCGGGAAACGACTTACAATCCGGGTAGCTAACGTCCGGACCTGAGAGCAGCGTAGGCGAAGGCCTCGGTTTCGTTTTGGAAACAAATGAAGCAAGGTCGCCATGGTCCGTTGTGACGGAAGGCGTAAGCCTCCGTCTATGCTGGCTCTCGGCAGCGTCGTGATGTGAGCTATCGCCCACATGGTTAGCTCCTTGCCCGTCGAGCTCGGATATGTCAAAGGTCAAATCGTCGTCTGAAACGGCAGCAACGGTTTCGTCAATCGCAAGGGTGACATCGGGCACAGGGTTAACTGGGACCGAGCTTTCTGCATGGGTGAGCGGAGCGAATGTTTTGGAGGGACGTGCTGAGACCGGGCGAGATTGTGGCACAACTGGCAAAAGCCTGTCGGCAACAGCCAGCAGCAGCTCCTCGTCGGACGTTGTCAGATCGTAGCTATAATCGCTACCCCCGTCGCTGTCAGACACGAAGCCCGCCATGCCCGCTGCTTCAATACATCGCTTTGGGCAAGTCAGAGTCACAATCGCCTCATTGGATTTTAAGGCAGCGCAACGGCCCAGAATCAGCGTCTGCTTTGCTCCTCATTTTGTTACAATTTTGGGCGATTCGCGCCTCGTCCCGCCGCTTTGCCTGCCGCTCGCGCGTGCTCACGTGATAGACTGGATTTGCCTGGAGGGGCCAGGTACGTACCTTGGCCTGCATCACAAATACCGTACCACAAAAACCAGAAGACAAAGGGACAGTAATTAACTGCCTGCCAATACACATCCAATTTCAACGAAACTGAGCAATTAGGAGGTGCCTGGAAAACCACCCCGGCTTCTGGTTAATTTCCCTTCTACACCCCCCTCAGCCCAAGAAAACAAACAAAAAAAAAGATAACGTTAGTCCTTTTTACGTGCTCAATTTCTACATCATAGCTTTTGTCTCCATGCTAGCGCTGCTTTGGTGGTAAGTGAGCTGGTGCCTCCTCGAGCTGGTGCCTCCTCGAGCTGGGAACTGTCGGGTGCTGTCCCGTGCTAATTAACAGACATAACTTACTGATATTGAACTCTACAGACTCGAAGCAAATGAGGAATAAGAAGCAGGATAACATCCTGGTCTTCCCTTCAGCGGCAATTCTGTTGCAATCTCTTACAAAACATATCTGTTTCAGTAATTATGGCTCACAAACACAGCTAGCTGACTGCGACGTATAACAACACCAATCCTCTTAAAACTCAAACGTTTCCTCTTCAACATGAAACAAACCGTCTCTTCCGCTGACGCGCGCTGCTGCTTTCCGCCCATCATCTACCAGCGACCGCGGCCCACAGAGATTCACAGCCGCGTCGAGCCCGGCTCTTACCGTCTTGATGTCTTGGAACCACTGCATGACATTCGGCCTTCCTTCGCGAACACGGCCCGGCCCTTCGTATTTCATTATGTTCTCTATATCATGCTCTTCCTGATTCGTCACCACCGCCTTCGTAACATGGATCGAGATGTCGAAAGAGACGGGGACATCTGGTCGCGAAGCTAGTTCCGAAAGGTTCTTGAGCTCCTCACCGAACCAACGAACGTGCGCGATATCGCTTAGCGACCAGAGCAGGTGGAGGTGCCATCCTCTCCTATCGGAGCCCACGCCGGCGCTCGCGGCGTTCTTGATAATGTAGGACGCGATGCTGATCCCAGGCGTGATTCCGATGCCGCCAGCGACAAGCACCACGACGGGATACCGAGCCCACTGAATCCGCCCAACACCATACGGTCCATCCAGGCGTATCTTGACTTGCCCAGCCAGCACTGTCTGCTGAGCGCTCGCGTCTCCATGTATCACCATATCCCCATCGACAGCCATCTGTTGCACATTCTTGGTGTATCCTCCGAGAGCCCGAATCGCGATTGTTCCCACTTCCTCTCTAGGCCCAGACGCGATTGTGAACGGATGCCAGTTGGCAAGGGAGATGCTAGGAATCTGGACCCAGGCAATCTGACCGGCGGACGCCGTCTTTGCACCTCTAAACTTCAGCTTGGTCACATCTCCGGCGTAATGGGTCACGGATTCGAGGACTATACTGCGGAAATTGTAACAGAATCGAATCAAGCGGTCGATGGCCCACAGGATCAGACCGGGAAGAATAAACTCGGTTGCATATGTTGCGTGGTAGAAGGCGCCCCCGACGAAAACTAGGAAGAGGAAATGGGCGTAATAGAAGACTTCAAACGCGCGGCGGCGAAGAATCCGGAGGGAAGTCATGAACATGAGGGTGAGTGCCGCCCAGGCCATGATCCCGACCCTGATACGGGCGTTCTCCAACACTGTGTCGAACTGGTTGGTGCGGACGTAGTGCTGGGCAGTTAGGCCAAAGTGTAGAGTCGCGTGGACGACGGCCGTGACGCCAGCCCAGCGGTGGTACATCAAGAGGATAGAAGACGGGATGCGGGCCACGACAGCGAAGAGATTGGTTCGAGTGGGCAAGAGCAGGGCGAGGCCTGCGTTAGCGATGGTGAGCCAGCCATAAAGCTGGTAGTCGGTTGTATATCGAATTCGATTCCAGCCCCAGAACACGTTGAGCCCCGTGAAGATGAGGCAACGGAGAATGGATGGGACAGTATGCTGCGTCAGAAACGGCGCTAGAGATGGTAGCGTGAGGAGCTTGTGGAGCCAGACGTAGGGTGCCCAATGATTCTGTGGATTGGGCATCGGCGTGTCCCCTTTGCCGTGAACGTCAGTTGATGAGACGACTGAGAAGACTGTTTGGGCGGCGGTGCACCAGACCTTTTTTCCGGAGAGCCAGCAGGTATCCTGGAAGCCGGACCATGCTCTCAAAGAACAACATGCCAAGAACACAGAGAAAGTAGGCTCTTGATGCTGTGTGTTGATCTCCCACGACTGGGCGGGTCGTAAAATGAAGCGGCATGGCCATGATGGGTGATCAGATTCAGAGACAACGATGACGAAGGTATGTGTTGTTCCCGTATTCTCGTCACAGGCTACGAAAGGTTATATGCATAGCAAGCTCGCAGGCTCTCGGGCGCTCCTAGATCTTCACACCGCCCTCCTTCCGCTATGAGTCCATGGCTGGAGTAGATGGAATCAGCATGCTGTCTGTACGCGCGGCGGGGGAGCTGACAAGCCCCAATACAACTTAAGACGAAGCCGCAATGGATTCCAATGCTCTAATTTCACCGTACAGCACGCCGCGGCAAGGCATGTGGAATCATTGCGGATGGACGTGGTGCTCATTGGTCAGTCGTTGATGTGGAATCAATGTTGCACTGATCGCCCTGACCTTGCTGCGCCACCCCACTACCCTACTGCCAATCAAGCTCCCGCTTGAATCGCAGAAGCTGACTCTGAGGATGTCAATGGCTAGTAGCTTTGGAATCATTTCCCGATTCAGCCTTTGACCGGTTAGCAGTGGCCGTTGCTGGCTTTATCTTCGTGCGCGGCTGCTACCACCTGATTGTGTTGCTAAGTTCTGTTTCTCTCCAGTCTCAAAGTACTTATACCCGCCCGCCCTTCGAGGTTTATCGCCAGTGCAACCCATAAGAGTGGGCTATCTGGCGTTCTAAACAAGATAAAGAAATCGTTTGATCCAGATCCTCCTTAGTCTTTCCCCCCGCAACATAGCAAGTTTCACAAGGCTCCACCTCAACCTTGAACAGTACCATATACAAGCCAACCCTTCGACGGGCTTCACAATGAAGAGCATCTTCACCCTATTTGCCCTCGGCTCGGCAGTATTCCAGGTCGTCGCTGCGCAAGCCCCGGCGGCCACGAAGATGGACTGGACGGGTGAGCTGTCAAGCCTTGACGGCGGCCTTGGCGGCACCGTCGTCGTCACCGACGCCAATACCCTCGTCATCAACGACTACAGACTCGAAGACGCTTCCGCACCGGCGCTCTACTGGTGGGGCAGCACCTCCTCCGACCTGTCTGATGGCTTCCGCATCTCCAACGAGCAGGTGGACGAAGCCGCCACTTCGGATACCTACACCATCACCCTAGATGCCGGTAGGACCACTGCGGACTTTGAGACCGTTGGTTTGTGGTGTGAAAGATTCGGCACGAATTTCGGGCAGGCAACACTGGCCCCGTCAGATGGGGAGGATCAGATGGATGGTGGATCCGACTCTACTGATACTACGGCACCCAATGCCGGGATTGCCAACTCTGTCGGATGGGCTGGTGCGGGGGCTGCTGCAATCGTGTTTGCCTTGTCCCTTCTATAGGTTTTCTGTTACCGAGTTCAAAATTCTGATAGCGCAGGCGGTTGGCCAATGTACGGAATAGTGATGGGCGCATATATGATAGTATGACGTTGTGTGTCATCTTAGTTGGGGGATGCACCCTGGGACAGCTTGGAGTTCGATAGTAAGCAATCAACCACAGTTAGCCGCTTGATTCAACGCCGATCTAATGTCCCGAAATGAGATGTGCCTCGCTTTTAGTCATTTGACAACCTAGTTACTATCGACCCATTGGGGGTACCTAAGGTAGGACCGAGGTTAACCATACCAATGCGGTTGTGATTACCCCTAAAGAATGTATACGGTGAGAGCTTTGCCCGAGGTGTGAAATATAGGAATTTAGGTTAACTTAACACTTGAAATCTGGTGAATGAAAGATTTAATCCTGAGGTTCATAGCTATCGGTTTAATATGATACTCGGCGCTATTACGAGGGCGTGGCTTGACTCATCATCTCTTGTTTACACTGATTAATTAATGAACCGAGCATTTGATAATCAGTACCGTGTCCTATAGTGCGACAACAAATGCCGAAGTCCATTAGAAGAGCCACAAGTTGTCTCCGATTCACAGCCAGCAATCTGAAGAATGACGGACTCCTCAGACCTTGGATAATTTACTCGAACGTAATGAGAACGGCTTCGCTATCTCTCACTTTCACCCTCTCGTTCTTCCCAAGATTTTCCACCGCAAGCTCTCCGACCGCATCCCCATCTCTAAATGATTGCCCTGCCCACGTCACCTTAGCAGCATCCTGTTCGTCCACGGAAGGCGCCGTCATGCGCTTGACCACGGCACCCTCGTGCCCCCCGATGTCGAGTTCCACCGTCCCCGCCGGTGCTTCCTGGCCGGCATAGAACGGCTTCATATTCAGGACCACCATCTTCTCCAGCGCGCCCTCCTGACCGAAGATGGCATATGCCGCGAACTCGCTCTGCTCCAATCCCTCGGGCGTGCCGAGCGCGGCGATCCTCGCACCGCCGGCCAGCGCCTCGGCCACCAGCAGCTGCGACACGAAGACGGGCAGGACCCTGGCGGGCCCGCGCTTGGACGAGTCCACCGGGTACAGGAGCGAGTAGCTGCTGAAGCCTGGGGTGCCGTCGTCGCCGGGTGTGTTGAGCTGCTGGTCGCTCTGGAAGACGAGGGTGGCGCCCTGGTGGAGGTGCACGCTGGTTGCGTTGCGCACGGCATACAGTAGTTCGACGTCGGCAGTCCACAGCGCCTGCGCGAACGTATCGGACACGTTGGGCTTGCCGCTGCAGGCGATCGAGTTGAACTCGCCAATGGCCCACGAGGCGCCCGAATCCATGGCGGCCCTGGCCGACGGGTAGATCTCGACGTCGGCGTAGCGGAGCAGGTCCGTGTGGTTGAGGATGTTGGCGATGGTGGCAAGCCGCTCGCGAGCCGGGTCGCACGTCGCGAAGGCGTACGAGTGGATCGAGTACTGCGCGACCTGGCCTGTCGAGTTGACCCCGGCTGGGATGAGGTCACTGGGCCGGACCTTGAGGCCCGTGACGTCCGTCGTCGCGCTCGAGGCCCACCATCGACCGTGGCTGTCGCCACTGACGGCTTCGTCAATCTCGCCGGTGAAGTTCTGCCACTGTGCGATGTAGGCCTCGGTGCTGCGTTGCCAACGGCCTTCTGGGTAGTTGGTCGGCTCGTTGCCCAGCTCGTAATACAAAATCTTGTCGGACTGGCGTTCGTACGAAGCTACAGCGAGCCCCCGAGCGATGTCGATTGAGTTGTTGCCAAAGTTGAGCGTCGAGACGAAAGCCGTGCCTTCGGGAAAATTGTTCCATTGCTCGTAAAAGGCTGGTCCGATCGTCGTCCGGTATATCCCGCCCTCGCCGTTCTCGGTTCGTA
This sequence comes from Madurella mycetomatis, assembly GCA_022530565.1. Taxonomy (NCBI): domain Eukaryota; kingdom Fungi; phylum Ascomycota; class Sordariomycetes; order Sordariales; genus Madurella; species Madurella mycetomatis. Next base: position 1,912,679 of record JAJTVB010000003.1, on the reverse strand, counting down.
CGACCGACTGCTTTTGGTCACCGTCGAAGATCATGCTGTCCATGGTGATGCCACCGGCGCGTATGATTGGCCGTACTCCGCGCTCGTGTAGATGGTTCAGGAGGGTGAAGGTGAGGTTCCTGGGAGCGTCGGGTTCACCGAAGAACTCGACCCAAAAGGCCGGCTCAAAGGAATAGCTAACGAACTGAGAGCCATGGGATTGCGATATTGGTGACGACGGTGTGCGCCCGATCGAGTAGTACGGAGCATCAGCTGCGGCAGCTCCTGCTCCCGCGGCGAGTATGCCTCCTACCGCCACAACTGAAGACTTCATGGTAACGGCTATGACGAGATTAGCGTGCCTGCTTGACCATCAGGAATGCTACTGACACAAGCCAGGACTTTCGTTTTATACCTCCCCATCCCCTACCCCCGACCTAGTGCGCAACCGAACGGATTATCCTAACGAATGGAAACCAAGCAGGGGTAAAAAGGCCGCCGAGTTTTTCCACGAAGCGGGGCCGTGAGCGCTCCGTGTACATATATACCCGGAATGCGAGCTGCTGCTTGTCTGCGTGATGCATGCAACACGGCTCCGCATTATTAGCCAATGGCGGGAATGGCTGCAAGCCGCCAAGTGACGATCGAGTGATTCCATTGCCTAGGATGCTAGAATCGGCTCCTCGAGTAAGTACTAGGACGCAGCGGCCTTGTATAGGGGTTCTGGCTCATCTGTGTGAAGAGCAGACTAATTTAGTACTCTGAATTTTGCTCATGGATCTTAACCTCAATGTCGTCGTCGTTCAGACGTTTCCGTTTCTTAGGCGCGTCGGGTCGATTGCGTTTCCGTACTCCTTGCCGTTGGAGGGGGTATGCCCGTTATGAGATGGCTCAGCGGCTTGCGGCTGTTTGGGCGCTCGTGCAGGCTGGCGACTTGACTTCCTGCTCTTGGTGACGGGAGCTGAGACAGTGTTGCTAGAGGAACCAGCTTCTTTGTCGCCGGCTGCTAGATGAGCAGCAAGCCGCGGGCTGTGACGCAGCTGCTTGGCTGGTGCCGCTATGCCGGCTTCATTATACCTCGATCTCCCTTCCCGGGACCTTGGCCGCCAGGTCCGTGATGAGCATCGTTGGCTTGATTCGATTTGGCCTCGATCAGTGGGAGCTGCCCACGAATTCACGATACCAGCATCTTCTGGCGATCCGCTACTTCTTTTGAATCCCAGTAGCTATCTATGGCCCTCGTGAAGTTGCCTAGTTGACCCCATCGTCTCTAAACGGGTCTATAGGACGTTTCTGCCACCTGGTACTTTGACTTTGACCTCTTTGATCCGTATACGATGGTCCGTGGAGAAGCCAAGGGTCTTTATATCATTTCTATTCCCCTCTGTCATTTTCAAAACAGCTTCAGTGTCAGATCTAGCCAAACTTATAGCAAACTCGGTTTCATTGTCGTTGATCCCTCTGTTATCTTTCCGAAACTAGTGGAATTCCCGCCAATTTCTTGACTAATTATACTTAAGAAGATTTTGTGCTGGCTGATGGATTCAGGCCGCTTGATGGAATATAGCCTAGCCAGAAGGCTAGAGCTAGAGGTTTTGGCTGAAGAAGAAGAAGCGGTCGAATCTGAAGTTGAAGGCCACTAGCCTTCAAAGGCCTTAACCAAGGCCTTCCTTTCTTTTACAACTATCCGATTTTCCTTGACTACCTTTCCTTTACTACGTTAGTTGATATATGTTTTTCACCCGGCCTATATAGTACGGTTTTCCTATGTATTTAGCATCCGAGGGTCCGGCACACCCTTGTAGGGTAGAGAGGTGTAGGAATAATAGTAATTATTATACTTCGATGACGGTGAATCTATTCTGATGGTGAGGATACCAATATTGCAGCATCTCCCTGGTACTTGGTGGGATTCTCAGAAACCTCGTCAAGGAGGCCGATGGGGTACCATGAACGGCCCCAATCATTGACGAGCTCAGAGTGACAAACTCTTTCATGAGCTCGAGTCAAGTTGGCGGCACGTGCGGTAGCTTGATTTAGGAGTGCCACAGTGTCTGGGTTTCCGGTGTGTTCCCTGTGTCGTGTTAATTAGCAGCCGGACACCGATGCGGTGGATAAGGACGAAAGCGTGCCACACCTACCTCAGTCTCTGAATAAAAGCGTCTGTCTCATGGCCCCACAAGTGTTCGAACCCGATGATCTTTGGAACCATTTCAACCTTGGAAGGGCGATTGTCGTTCAAGTACGAGCCAAGCTTAGTATCGACCAATGCAACAAGGTGGCGAGGTGTTAGCTTCGCTTGTCCTGTCTTGGTAGATGGCATTTTGGCGACGTCGAGATACAGTAGACGCGACATCGAAGTCACGCCGAGGTCGTTCAAAGAAACATCGTCGACGGCCATCCGTTCTTTATACAAACAAGACTAAACGTTGAGCGACCGAATGCATGTTTGGGCACAAAGAAACCTCCTTGATAATCTCAAGAAAGGCAGTACAGTAGTGTAAGCTCTTACATTGTGACATTTAGTGGATGCTCACGGATGCGACGTAAACGGGTCCCTCGAACGCCTCGCTAGATTGGTACATGGCTCTTCTAGCGGACAGGCCGGCTCGACAGAACGGGACAAAGGGGATGCTATAATAATCGTGGCACCTTCGAGCCCAGAGGGCCTGCAGCTCTTATAAACCCAAAGCTCGAGACTGGAAGATCAGGCTCATCACTATAGTACCATTCGGAATACTACTACAACTACAACACTCGTGACGGCGTCTCACCTCGACCACCACTACCATGCCCACACCAAGCAATCTCCTCCTCGCCAGCCTCTCCGCTCATGTTATGGCGGCTATTATCCCTGTCTCGGTGGGGAGAGCCGGCCTCAACTTCGACCCTGCGGAGATCCGAGGACACATGGGTGACGTGATTGAGTTCCGTTTCTGGCCCCGCAACCACAGCGTCGTCGCCGGTAACTTTGAGAATGCTTGCCAGCCCGCCGAGGATGGGGGCTTCTTTTCTGGCTTCTTCCCTACTGCTCCCAATACCGTTAACGTGCGTCATACTCTCCCACCTGATGTACATCCATTCCTGACTGACAGCTATCCCCTCGCAGAACCAAGTCTTCCGGGTGGCCATTACCCACAACAACCCAGTGCCCATCTACTGCTCCCAGAACAACGGCCAGCACTGCAAGAACGGCATGGTTGCTGTGATTAACCCGGGGGACAGCGGCTCACATACGCTCAACGCATACCACCGGCTAGCCGGTGGAGCGGGCAACGCTACCTCCCCTTCTGGCGGCCCCTTTGGCGGTGAGGTTGCACAGATGGAAGGCGGACAGGGTACGCAGATCTCTCCTGGGTCCAGCACCAGCGTCACTACCCTCACCACTGGTGGTCCCGGAGAGACGTCTTCCACCACCACCGGAACTGAGACTGGCACTGCTGCCGCCACAGGCACACCTCAAACTTCGAATGGGGCGGACGTAGTGGCGGCGCCAGCTGTGAGGTTGCTAGTTGCCGCCGCGGCAGCCGTCTTTGTTTGAGTGGATAGGGATTGGCCGCTAGCGGAAATCGGTTCGGACGGGACGGAATTGGAGTTGGCGTGCTTTGTGTTTTTCCTTTGTCTGGTGACGCAGGGGTGAGACAATTTGGAGAATGCCGGGCCTGTGGCGCTGTGGTTCTCGCTCCTTTCTGAGACCCAGTGTAACGGCTTCAGAAGTGTATTGCAACTATCTGATGGCGACTCTACGAGTACACTGAACTTGAGGAGAGAAAGGAAAGACAGAAGATTCTTGGGACTCTCTGGGCATCTTTATCCTTGCGTGTAGTGGCCCTGGCGTCTTGCTAGAATCTTCGGTGGTTGAGATTTGGGAATAGCTTCATCCATCCAGTGGGTCAGTGGTCTGTGCTTGTCAAGGGTTGGCCGAGGGTTGCCAAGGCCTGCACCGGGCTCAGCCCGTCACACCCAGTCCGGTATGGTTATCAAGAACCTGAATTCGAGAATTGTTTTAACTACGCAAGTGAGCAGTATTCATAGCGTATCGTAGCCAATTTACTCGGCATAGCCCGGCGCTCATGCCTTGATTGTCTAGGGGACTTCCTGCCCGCTCCGATTTCCATCACGCATCAGCCCCCTTAACAGTCATAAATTCCTATCTTAGCACCTGAATGGGGTCGCCGTGGCTACTTAGCTAGCGCTATCATGACCTGGCGCATAGGTGGTTGCTGCCATAATGGCGCCTGGCTCGGCATCATCAATCCTTCTTACTGGCGTTAGGTAGGAAGACCAAGCAATGGTAGAAAGGCCCGCTCATCCTGTTAGGCACCGCGGATTCTCTGTCTGGCGCGAAGAGACGGTAGAGTGCCTGATTGCGTGCCTACCTCAGTATTCTTCTGCGCTGCAAAACATTACTGAGACAATTCAGTTAGTCGTCATTCCCAAAACGATTCGTGCTTTGAGCATTGAAAGGGGGAAAATGCCGACTAGGCTATCAGAGAAATAGAAACTATAATCATGGGTGAAGGACTTCATAGCCATGGAAGTAGTTATACGTCTCATCATGTAAGAGCACAATCAGTGAGAAGCAAGGATTGACCAACCTTTGATAACTATGGCTTGAGGGCTCCTTGACGGTAATGATGATGTCCTAGGGATATCTATGTTGCCTCGGGCAACTGCGGCTGATTGTTTAAGCCTAGACATCCAGGCTTACGAGCATATTCATGTAAATTTTAAGCTTGGAAAGTTCGAAAGGTTCCAGAAGGCAGAAGGGTCGAAGGAAGACTTTTATAGGTTGATCGGCAAAGTCGGCAAGGACGGCATCATCCTTCTCCACAAATTGCAGAGGACCATTTACCTAAACTTGTTAGTTGCAGGAAAATGCGGACCAGGCAGAGTTTACGTGCTGTTCTAATGCTGATGCGTTAGACGTTGTCTCATCGTGATGCATTGGCAGCGAGACAATATGAACTTACTGGCAAGTAATTTACTTGCACTACACCTACAATGAATACAGTCATTGTGTGTCTTATCATAGACTGCAGTTTTAACACCCCATCTTACATTTTCACTAGCCGCTACAGTGAATGGTCAAGGTGGGAGGCCGGCAGTGGGTTGGGCCTTTGGCCGCCAGGCTCAGCTCTGACAAAGGCCCAAATGCATGATGGCGTTGCCACCATCACCGTGGGTGGTCATCTGAGGAAAATGTACATTGATTATTGCATGACTAGCCACCTAAATTCCATGATCTGGTTATGCCAGTAAACTACTGGTTGCAAACTTGCTATTCGTCTCCTTCAGGGACAAAAGGTGTGTCTCACTAATGTATGGTGACACAGCCCCGGACATGTGCTAGTAACCCCTGGTTCCCTCTTGAGGATAGTCTTAATTGTAGAGCTGGCAAAACGTACTGAGACTACCAGAGAGTGTAAGGTTTCATCTAGCCGCAGAAAACTGTCTTGGAACAATGTCAATCAGGATGCAACATCTGCTGCGCCATGTCGGGTTGCGGCCCGGGCCACTCCCGGCCACCGGGTCTGCCGGCCCGGAGATCGGAGTATTTTACTCGACGGCATCCCCAACCCGTGACACTGCATGAATGATTTACAGCATGAGCCTTGCTTCTGTCATAGACCTTGGCCAGATCATACCGACGCTGGATGCCTCCTAACACAAGTCCTCTATATCTTCTACGTTGAACCCCTCCACCCGGTCGTTTGTGGGTGAGCCAGGAGACCCCTCCCGACTCTCCTTAAGCGTAGCATCCACGGCTCGTCAGATCAGGAGGACTCAGCCAGCCCGTCCGCAGCCAATCCGTAAGACGCCAGCACTAGTTCATCCATCCGTGATCATGTCGCGTACCCCCATCCTCAACCACTCCCATTGGGACACCATCGACCTGGGCGACACAAACGCCCACAAGGCCAACAGTAACCCCGATGGCGAGCTCGACCCACCCGTGTACCACCACATATACTTCCCTCGCTATCACGACGAGAAGCAAGCCACCTTCACAGAGGAGGAAGACTGCCACTCAGAAACCGCCAGCTCCATCAACGCCGACTTCTTCCCCCTCCCACCAACGTATTCCCAACGCCTTAGCCTATCATCTGGTTACCACACATTCACCCTTCTCGAATCACCCACTACAACCCTATCAGGAGCCGGCAGCGACGACGACTTAGCGGACTTAGAGTCATGCTACTTCGAAACGCTCGACTTCGAAGACTACATGCATCCCAATGCCAACCCCAACGACAACAATAACCACCCAGCCGGCTCCAAGCACACCAAGCCCGCGTCAGCAGTCACGGTGCGCCAGTTGCTAGCGCCGTCTTCCTCCCTCCATCAGCGTCGTCTCCGCCGCAACCGTCGTAACCGCCGCAGCCACTGCAGCCCACACCATCACCGTCACCAAGGTCAAGCCGTCGGAGGCCGATTGCGCAAGCTTTATACCAGTATCGCCGGCAGCGAGCTTGAGCTCGACACCGCCACGGCGGAGAAGCTGGGCCTCCAGCCGGGGACAGCCTGGAGGCTCGGGCGTGGCTGGCGTGCGGTGCGCAAGACGGTGGGCGTGCTCTGCCTGGTGCTGCTTGTGGTTTCGGTCTTGGTGGCGGCGGGGTGGGCGGCGACGAGCATGTGGGGGGTTCTGCGGACGATGGCTTCAGGGGTTTGGGGGGATGTCAAGAGCACGACCGGTGGTGGCGGGAGTTGGGGTAATGGTTCCCCAAGGTTGTGCGGCGAGGTCCGGTCGAGGTTTTGTCGGGTTGTTCATGTAAAAGGGGTGGGGAGGTAGTAGATACTTGCAAAACTGGGGTATTTGGAACGGTGGTGCGGTTTCATAATAATAGGTGTACATTCAGGCTGCCAGGCCCAAGATACGATAATCAGCTCTGCTACCTCTTGCTGCTAGCTTTTGCCTTCCTCTTGACCGCATCTACTAGACTGCTGAGCTCTCCCGGATCCCCGCCTGACTTTGCCTTTTTGGAACTTCGCCCGTCCTTTTTGCCGTTAGATGAGTCGTCGGGACCAGCCTTGCGCTTCTTCCGGCCCTCCTCTAATAGCTTCTTCATGCCCTGCGTCGCCTTGTACTTTGGATTGGACGGGTCGATGGCGAACTCGTGGTTCTCAAACACGGCCTTGAACCTAGAGTCTTCCACGTCCATCGTGAAATCCTCCTGTAGTCCACCATGGTCCTCGCTGCCCCTCTTCCCCTTCTTTTTCTTCTTCCCCTTTTGCTTTTCGGCACGCAGAATTTCTTTCATGTCGAAGTGATCAAGATGAGCGCCACCTCCGTTCTCATCAGCCATAAGCAACTCCAGTTGCGCTTTCTGGGCGGCATTCTCAGCCTCTTCCTTTTCTCTTGCGGCACGCTTCTTCAACCGTTCCTCCTTCCGGATTGTGGACTTAGACGGCTGGGCTGGCTCTGAAGTGAAGAATGGATCGTCAAAGCCAAGGTCTTCAGTAGCGCTTTCACTCCCCGCCTCAACGGCTCCCGAATCAACGCCCTCTCTCTTAGCCAGAGCTTTGGCCTTCCGCTTCTCCTTCCGCTCCCTCTCCTTGCGCTTATACTTCTCAATGGTAGTCTCCTCAGCTTCGTCCTTCTTTTCCGGTTTCCCAGACAGGGCAGGTGTAAATGTAATTTGCATCTCACCGACTGGGCCGGATTTTGAGGGCTTTGGAGTCGGCTCATCACTAAGCCCAAGTGCCGCGCGCATCTTGCGCCTTGCAAGCTCTTTCTTGCTCAATGGCGCCTCCTCCTGCTCGCCCTGCGCCGCTGCAGGCTCATCTTCTGCTTCCTCGTCGCTTTCGCTGTCGCTTGCCAAATACGCCCGCAGGTCGTTCTCTGCTATCTCTGATCGGCTGCCTGTGAAAGCTTTCTTGATGGAATCTTTCCTCGACACTTCTTCTGGGTGCATATCCCAAGTCAGTTTGACCTTGGAGTGTTGCAGGGCATCTGTGACGAATTCAACCGGCTTGTATCCAGCGGGGACACTATCGCACTCATCTGAGGGCTCATCATCGAATGTGACGTCGTCAGGGATAAACCGCAAGTCGAGGAAATTGGACGACGAAAGGTATTCGCTGCCATCGGTCGCTTCGTATATCTTCTGCGCCGTGTTCCTGTCGGAGCAAACTACCACGGCGTAGTAATATCGTAGCCGGTCGAGCTGGTAGGTGCGAAGGGCATCGCTATCAAAATCCTGGTCATTGGCCTCTTTCAGTAACTCCTTCTTGACCTGCTCATCCAAGTCTGAGTCGGCATCCTCGCCGTCTTCACTATCAGATCCAGGGTCGTCCGAATCATCTGAATCCTTTGACTTCTTGAAAATCTCCCTTGGAGGCCCTTCCAGCTCTTCACGCTGCATCCGCTCCTTGCCGAATTCGCTCGGGTAGATGGACACCTTATGGATGCGCCCGCCAACCGGCACAAAGCTCGAGAACAGCGCCATCAGGTCCATTGACTTGATGTGGTCCCAGTCCATATTGACGACGGCAAACCGGTTCGTGACCTCGCCAACTTCCACTTCTTGTTTATCCCTCCGAAGACGAATCCCCGGCCGGGACTCCTCGACTTCGTCGTCGGCCTCCGGCTGGTCTGACTGGGAGGCCGAATCGGAATCTGAGTCTGAATCAGATTCGGATTCGGAGAAACCGCCACCACGGGCGGGATCGTACTTCGCGTCTGCCTTCTCTAGCTCGCGACGCACAATATCATCGTCCTCGACCTCGGCCTCGATATCCTCGCCGGCATCCTCATCGTTCTCGCTTTCCTCATCCTCATCCTCGTATAGTCTTTGGAGAGCCTTCTTCTTTGTGTCTGTCTTCAGCTTTCGGCCATAGCGATCGACTTTTGCGGTCGCAACAAAGTCGGCATCCTTGAGCACGCGGGAGAAACGCTTGTCGAGCTTGGTTTTGATGTTCTTCTTGGACGGCAATTGGTATCGTGGGTCGGTCTCGAAGCTAGCAAAGCGAGAATCTGTTATGCGACCCGCAGAAGCGCCGTCGCGCGCTGTCGGTTTGCTTTTCGGCATCTTAGCTTCGTTTATCGCGAGGCGCTTTGCAGGGTCACCGAAAGCGGGCAGAAAAGCTTGAGAAATTTTTAGTGGGGCATTCGTTTTGCCGAAGGCGGTGAAGCCGCTAGCGCCCCATCGCTTCCCCCGCTTCCCCCGCTCCCCGCCCGGAACGTTCCAAACTCCTGCGAGGTTCTGTAGCTCAAACTACTGGCTGCGCTCCCTCTGGGGCATTGATCCTGAAAGTCACCGGGCCTCCAAATAAAACCCGTGCTCCAAAGCCCGATTGCGCACTCGTATCTTCTGCTCTCCATCCCATGCTGCTTTCCAGCAAAATTCTCCGTTTGCCGCGTTATTAAGCCTAAAGGCGTCGCTCAGCACTGGCTAGAAGTGGAGCGGCAGCAACAGAGACGTACCCATCCATTGGCATCAAGCGCGAATCCATGCCCATGCGCAGGCCATTATTGTGATGGTAACCCCGCACGCAATCTCCAATGTGTGGTCTTTGTCTGTGGGCTTCCCTTCTCCATGCTTCTCGTCGTCCGAGTACGGGTTGAGGCGCGTATAGCTGTTCAAGTTCATGGCTGCTGTGGTGCCGTTCGTCGCTGGCCAGTGAAGCTTCGCGCCGGTGTCGACATGCGAGCAAGAGCTTGACAAAAGGCGTATGGGATTAGCAGGACGCCACTGGCGGAGCATAACTATATACCTTTCCCTAGCTGCGGTGGCCAAGTGGCCACTCAAGTTTCACATGAAGAGTGTGACAGTTTGCCACGTAACATCAACTGGTCCAGCTGCCCATTCCATGCCTCCCAACGTTGCCTTGCGCACTTAGTTTCTTCGATACCAGCGGCCCGGGCCCAATCTCCGTCCGCTTTCTCCACCCAAGACGGGGGGCTCCGCGTTCGACTGTAATTCCCCGGTTAATGTGGCAGGGGTGCAAGGCTGCAACGGCGCGCCAGTCCTCGCTTCCCAGCATTGAGCCCAACTCAATGTACTTAGTACGTAAGGTCTACGCTCACCGCTGCCTCTACAGCCTACCACATCGGATGATGGCGTCATCCCTGTCGCGCCGGGTTCAAAATCTCGTGCCCTTGGGTGTCTGGGCGGACTGCCTCGTCAAAAGACGAAACCTCTATCCAGTCTTGATCGTCAACCTTGAACCAGTCCTGGACGGCGTCTGGGATGGGATGGAGCCGAGACGCAACGGGTCAATTGGCCTTCCTCTCCTACCCCGGCGCCGGCAGTGATACCCAACATTTCACGTCGTGTTCTCAATGCTTCTTCCTGCCACGTACTCGGCGTCGGAGGGGACGTCCCTTGTATGCCTCATGAGCTTGACACAATGGTCAAAATTCCGCACTGCTCCGTTTCGGTCACGCAAATACACCCATGCGCTGTCACTCCCCTAGGCTTGTGTCTCATGCATTCGCCCCTCGCGAATGCGCAGACAGCTCTTCGCAGAGACACCATGCGGCAGCATCTAGCCGTCCGCTGTGCGCTCACCACCATCACTGTCGCCGCCGGCTCCCCCCAAGGAACCCGTCTTGGCCAGCCTTGCCCGTGAATTGATAGTAATACAGTCCATCGGGTCAGCAAGCGCCCTCGTAGACGGCTTTCGTTCGCATACGGGGCGAGATGTCTTGTCTAGCTTCATCACCCGGGCGTGCCGGGCTCGTGGTAGTCTCCCGAGCCCATAAGCGGGGAGATTGCGTGCTCTGAATTTGCAACCGTGGCATGCGAGGCTGGTTAACCGGGGGGGGGGGGGGGGGTGTCTGGTTTCCTGCTGCGTCATAGGTTCAATGTACTATTTTCCGTCTCAGCGGAGCGTTCGGCTGCCATGGAGGAAGGAAGACTAGCGTGCTCAACGGGGCGGATGAGAGCATGACTAACCTCATTCAGCAACGGGCGCGGATGGATCCGCTAGGGGCGGTGCGGCTCGGTGTGGGGAGTCCGCTATGTGAATGACTGGACCCTCCCCCCAATATACTACTTGGGAGGATGATGACAGAATGTTGGGGGATGAGATTGGACTGTAGCTGGGAGTGCCAGATGTCGTCGGCAGGGTATGAACGGCGACACCGAGTGCGCGACAAGCTGAACTGTAAATGGAAACGTCCCCCTTACCTCTTCCGACTTGTCGGGCGCCGGGCGAGTTCTCGATACCGACGCCATTATCTAAACCGCCCGAAGATGCGGCGGTCTCGTACCATTTTCTAGAGCCTAAAGAGTTCGATACCGGCTCTAGGTCCACATTGGTTTCGATACGGAGTGGCAGCACGGTACATGCAAGTTACGATGGAGGGCGGTACCTTGTCGTTTGGGCCAGTCATCATCCCAGAAGGAGCTGAGACAGGCGTCTTCTCCGCGCTTCCCTTTGACACTGACGTAAAGTTTGACTGCCGACTCCTGGCTCGTTCCTATGTCGATCATTCCAGTCGGCAGGAACGAGGCCCCATCTCAGCTGGCTACCCAACACTGTTGGTGTAACGCATAGCAGGTCCTGATCCATATCTTGGTCTTGTCAGAGACGAAATCGCTCGGCGGGTCGAAGAACCGACTGCAGGGTGCCGAGCAATCGGGCGACAGTGTCCCCTAAATACCTTATGTAATGAGTCTTAACAGGAGCTTCGACGGTCGTCTTAACGGGCAGAGAAAAAGCCGCGAGAGTATTTGGCAGATCCGTATCAGGGTTGTCACCCAGGCCTTCTCTCGGCACGGTCCACAGCTTGCATGTAGTTGGATATCGACTATGTCGATAGCAGCCTATGCGTAGACTCACTCTAAACACACGCTGAGGTTTACTTCAGAGCAGACAGTTTAACAAGAAGGGAAGGGCAATTGGACCTTTAATTCTATGAGCTTTGTTGTCGCCATCTCCCGACAATCTTTGCAGAAGCGAGTTATATTCGTATAGATAGGTAAGAATGAGCTTCATCTAGTATCCATGCGTTATCATTAGGATGAGACTGCAACATTTTACCTCGGCTTACATTAACTAGCGTATGTATGGGTTCTCATCGAGATTAAAATGGCGCATTAATTATTCTCGTAAGTAGCCTTAGGATGAGGAGATTCAAAGGCCTAGCCTGACCTAACGCACTGCACGTAACCATATCAAGGAGAAGAATCCTACTAAAACCAAGGCAATGATGAGATTTCTACACGCTGTTTAATTCCTCCCCTTACATAACCCCCATCCTCTTAAAAAATCACCTCTTACCACTCCGCAACCCCACACTAAACCCTAATAAGTTGATTCGCCAGTTAGATCTCGAATCTCGTTAAACTGATTCATATTGTCCGGGAGGTTATGGCTACGATTATAGGCTCCGAGTCACCCGAAAACTCCAAATCAACATCTAGGTAGCTCCCTATCGAATAGTTAGAAGTGGTCTCGCCTCATGATGCTAGAAATTATCCCCCTCCTCCACTCGTCCAATTCTTCTCTAACCTTCTGTCTCCAAACAATTGGACTGCGAACAGTTACTGATTCCCCGTGCACGCTGTTCATAAATGCCAGTGTCAGCACGCAAGTGCTAGAAATGAAGAGTCAAGGTAAATCTTCATTCATATATCTATCTACATATAATCCAAATCGAATACGTTATTACTGAAACAATTTATCAGGAAACCAGACGCCTGACTGGCCTGGTGGGGTTGCTTAACCAATGGTTCGGAAGAGGAGCAGGAAATTCCAATGATAATCGCCAGAATGTAGTAATTAATGGGACGTGGCTCGTCGTGGATGAACTAGCACAGCGTTCAAGGAAGGATAGACCCTTCGGAGCCTCGTGTCAACTGATTGGTCGTAGCGGCTTACGTGCGGGGTAGCCAATAATAAAGGCGCAGGCACCTGGACCAGGCGGCTTGGGGCTGCTTGAATATGTGAATTTGTTGGATTGCCGCGATTGCCCGCGGTGATGTTAAGTAATACCTGGACGAAGGAGCTTAGCGTGCTTTGATTGTGTCGCAGGCTAGCAAGGTATCAAGCGGAACGTGAATGTCCACACATTATATATAGAAACTCAATTACTGTTACGAAATGGTCGCAATACACGCAGCGAGGCATTCACTTCGGCAGCAAACAGTGATGCACTTCCTGTGTCATATCTGGACCAACAGCCCGTTGAACTTGGCCCAATCATACGCGGGGATACGCCTGGCCATACACGCGGCAGCCACCCCGTTGAGGCCTACTGCAGCCATGGTAGGATACAACACACGTTGTCCAACAAATCTCCGGCCACATCGTCTTCTCGTGTCCCGCACTTCTCTCCGCTTAAAACTCCCAGTGGTGGCAAGGCGCGACTGCAACTCGGCGAGAGTTTATACAGGAGCTCTTGAAGCGCCCTCCCAAGCGCCAACGCCCGACAAACACCGTCATCTCTACCACAAGCAAAAATGGCCAATGTTTCACAACGTGTCGCGACTGGCGCTTCTTGTCTGACTTCAGCCTGCAAGTCTGCCGCGACGTCGACAATGACCCAGGCAAAGCCCCTGGTGGCGGCTGCCGCTACGAAGGCAACAGAGCATGCCAAGCAGGCCGCTGGGAAGGTATTGTAATATCTCCATTGTGTATCGGTCAGGGGAGACGTTCTTCACTAAAAGATACACTTCAACAGGCAGCGGAATACGCGACCAAAAACCTGGGCGCCATCGCAGGGGTCGCCATAGTGGTTGCCGCGCCGCAGCTCGTCTTTGTCCCTGCGCTTAACCTAGTTGGGTTCGGCGCCGCTGGTGTTGTGAAGGGTGAGTACCTCCAGCATCTCTGGGTATTTATTTGCAGTGTAGGCTTATAGTAGCCTCACCCCTACAGGCTCGATGGCAGCCGCAATCCACAGCGGTGTTGGAAACGTCGCAGCCGGAAGTGCCTTTGCCACGTTACAAAGCGCGGGTGCTGGAGGGGCTGGCGCGTCAGTGGTCGCTGGGATTACTCAGGCTGCGGCGCCGGTTACAGCTGCTGCGGTTGCCCGGGCAAAACGGCTTTGGTTCGGACCCAAACTCTAGGCTTCTGTTTTAGGGGTGTTTGAGGCGCTGTCGAGGTTTCCACTGGATTGGATCCGGTCATTTTGTGAAAGTTGACTTCTCTCGGAGAGAATCAGGACACCCCCTGGTGCCCTTTGTATTGGTCGAGACTGACACAGCTGTCATTTTCTTAGCATCTAGCACTACTACGAGCTCGCCGCATATTGGGACACTTGCGCTAACGCATGCTGCGGCTGGGGTTGGGCGTTCGGATAGAATTTTTGTTATTGAGATTGTCACGATTCTTCCGGCTACCTTGTTCCTGGGATTATGCACCCTTTATGATTCCTACCTGATTATTGGAGTCCTACTATTGCTGTATGAAGTGAATTAGATGAGATTCTGTTGGGTGCGTTCCAACGGGATTTTGAGCCGTGCAATCGGGCACATTTCGGAGAGTAATGAATGGGCCATCTTCGAAGGCAAGCATCTCTCTGTTTTACTAGTACGGATCCTTCTCGGATACTTACCGGGCTTCCAATGCTAGTTTCAATCGCAATCTTGATTATGTAGGGATCGGCTCAGAGTATAAAGTAAGGCAATTAACTGCGGTTTTGGCAGATGGAGCACGGCGCGACTCACTAACTTACACCTGTGCCTCTTAAGATTCAAGTTCGACCCATAATGACCTCGCCAGCCTCTCGGAGCGCCGCGGAAGCCGAGCTGCAAAAGGCCTTTGCCAATGCCGGCAATGGGATGACGGCCAATGGGTTCGAGGAAACGGTGCTCGACAACAGCCGCCGCGTCAGCACGCCACTTGCAATAAAACTCCTCAGTCAGATGGGGCTCAGCAATGATACCGACAAGCCATTCCAGCTGTTTGAGAATGCCTGCGGACCTGGCGTGGTCGCGCCAGCCTTGCAGCAGCTCATCAAGCCCGACGTCTTGAAACAGAGCAGCATTCTCTGCGGAGATTTCTCCGAACCAGTTGTCACAATAGCAAAGAAGAGGAAGGAGGGCGAGGGGTGGTTGAACACCGAGGTGAGGAGGATCGACGCCCAGGTAAGGAGCTTGTCCGCCTTTTCGTTGTTAATGGCTGACAGATTACTGGCAAGAAAAATGGGCTTGCTAGCGGCGCCTTTTCTCATGTGGCGACGAGTATCGCCTTTCACGTCGTGCCCAACTCGGAGGCTGCTGTGGACGGTGAGAGAAGACAACAGTGACAAGCCTGACGGCGCTAACGAAAGGTCCCAGAGGCAATCCGCGTCCTGAAGCCGGGGGGCGTCTTCGGCTGCACAACTTGGCACAAAGAAGCAACCTGGGTTACTTACCTGAAAAAGGCGTTTGCGTCATTCCCTTTCGAAGCGTCCTTCGACTTTGGGCTACAGACAACTGAATGGGGCGATTGGTCCGATATCAACTGGATCCGGAAGATGCTCGTGAGCAAGGGCCTGGAGGACGTCAAGGTCGAGGTATTTGCCTTCATCAGTCATGTGGATAATATTGAGTACTTCCTCGAGCGCTTTTCCATGCCCATTGATTTGGTTCTAAAGAGCCAGTGGACCGAGGAGCAAAGGAAGGCACATCCGCGGGACGAGGTCATGAGACTGGTCAGGGAATTCCTCGAGAAGAAGTTTGGGCCGGGCGAACAGTGGGAAACGAGCTGGGTCTCCATTATCGCTACTGGTCGGGTGCCTTCTTAACACCCTTTTTTTTTTTTTTTTTTTTTTTTTAATTTTTATGTCGGGTAAGTGAGGTACTGTACCTAGTTAGGGTATAATGTAACTTGGGCCGCAAAGGAGTTCGAGAACCCCGCATCGGGCGCATCCACATTGTTTTCCTGCAGAGCGTCATTGATTCGTGCAGCCCACGTGATGAGATGCGCATCTTCAGCCCCTCTGGAAGGCGCGCTGAGAAAACCCAGAACCGCGAAGTTTTCCCAGGAGTTTCTGGCTTCCCGTCTACCTCTGCTGCACGCCTCGAATCGTGCCTGCGGTGGCGAAATCAGCGAGATCTAGACGGGCCAACTGCGCTTCAGGTTGTTCCTCGCAACCCGGCGCACAAACCGCTGAGAGCAAGTCGCCAACACAGTGCGCGCGCCCAGAGCGACCACGGCAAGTCCCAAGCTGCAACCCACCCGCAAAGGTGCAATGGCGGACCTTGGGCTCCCGCACAACCACCTCGCAACCCTTCTCAACGCCCTTACCTCGATCGATCGCCGCCTCTCGCGCATCGAGGCCAGCCTAAGGATCTCCAATTTCAACCCCAACGTCGCTCCCACCGGCGCATCCTCCTCTTCCACCCCGTCGGCTGCCCTCCAAGCCTCGGTCCATCAGGCGGGGCCTATCCCAACCGCCCCGCCACCGCAGCCCACCCATAACCATAACCATAACCATACCCATACCCATGCGCCGCAGAACCACCGCCAGGCCCAACCCCAGACCGCTGCTCCTCCCGCCCCAGGACATGTGGTTCCTGCACACGACCCGGGCTCCGCAGTCGCTGCGGCCCACCTCCTCGGCGGCGCACCCGCCACGGCAACGGCGGCGGTCACCCCGCTGGAGCCCCCCCCGCAGGGGTACACCATCTCGTCGCGGGCGACCATGCAAGAGGAGCTAGACCAATGGACGCTGCCGCGCGGGTATAGCATGCGCATCGCCGGGGCCAAGGTCACGGGCAAGCGCAAGGTGCGGTGGGTGTGCTTCCGGGGCGGCGAGGCGCGACACCACCGGGCGCCGGTCGACGAGGCCGTGCTGCTCAGGGCTAAGGCCGAGGGCCGGCGCAAGCCAACGACGGACCGCACCAGCAAGAAGTGCGGCTGCCTGTTCAAGTTTGAGGTGATTGAGACGGCCAAAGACAGCGACGTGTGGGTGCTGCACTACCCGAACGAGGAGCACAAGGTGCACAACCACGGCCCGTCGGACCAGACGAGCGACCCCCGCGCGCGGAAGCTGCCCAGCTTCATGTCGGCCGAGGTGGACCAGTGGCTGCGGGACGGGTGGCTGGTGAGTAAGATACAGGAGGAGCTCAAGGCGAGGGGGTTCACGAATGTGCTGAACACGGATTTATATAATCGGAAGAGGTTGTTGAAGAAGGAGGGGGCCCAACTCATGGGCTGAGGCCAGTTGCTTCAGTTGGGATTGGAATGCGGGATGGCGTTCGTTGGTTTAGGAGGGCATTATAGAGATAGTAAATCCGGCGACTGGCTACCTGTTGACAGGTTTTGACAAGGTGAGTGCATTAAGGGAAGGCGTTCGATGGGGGTTGTGGGTTTCACGCTGCTTAAAAGGGGGTTGTAACAGAGATAGAAGATCAAGAGAAGCAATGGGATGAAAAGGCTTGCCGCTATGTATGCAGGTTACTTAGAGATAAAGGGGACGGAGGTATGGCGTCCTTGGCAGTACGCTTGCACTACAAGGCAAAGGTTCAGATAATTGCTAGCTTTGCGTAAGCATCAAATAAATTTTGCCTTGCATAGCGGTTGGATGGCGAGATGCCGAAAGATCATCGGTCCAGACTGAGAGGAATAATAATAATTAAATTGAGCTGCCAGATCACGACGATCAACTTGAAAACTCTTTACCCACTCGAGCACTTGTAGTAACGCCAAGCGAAGGAACAGCACTAACCACAAGCTGTCGCTTCGACTGTTTTAGCACCCCTTACGAATACTTACCGTATCTAGGTAGCGCTGTGCCCTGCAATCCCTCCAACCTGCTCAGCTACTCAGCACACTATTAGTATCAAACCTGCTGCGTCAGCCTTTTCCGGTTAGTGCTAGTGATAAGAAAGGGTTGTATGAGCCGTATGGGTGTAATAAGCTTCAAATTAGTCTGTTACGGCGCAGCCTGGCATCAAGTGCGGATTCAGTATGGACGGCCCCCTGCGATGTGCTTGGTCCTGTTTGGAGGTGCTCGCTGTGCATCACCAGTGGTAGTAGAAGAAGAACCGAGTGAAGCAGAAATAACGCACTCATGCTGGTACCATCTTCTGCTTTCGACGCTTTGGGGTGCAACATTGGGAATCATGCAACTGTTGCTCAAGGCATGTAGGCCCAGTGTTTGATTCCGTACTCTACAGTACATGCCTCATAAAGGCTAGGATAAAGTCCTATTCTCGAGTGCCAATTATTTCTGAGAGAGCAAGTAATTCGCCCCGAGATTCTCGAGCAGTAGAAATAGTTGACGGACGGAACGATGGTGAGGGCGTGTAAAATCCCGTGAACGAAACTTTGGCCTTAAACCGGAGCAAGGGTGGGGCGGCGGTGCGCGTCTCCTCGATAAGTTCATCTTATCGCCGCCGCACCCTGGTCGAAATTCGTCACGGAGCTTCCAACCAGCATTCTGAACTTCAGTCCCATCACTCCACCGTAGTCAGTCAGAGCGCTCACTCCACCGCGGGCCATCACGCCTTATACTCCGAAGTGCACAACCTGAGGATTAGCAATCGGAGAACAAAGGGCCATCCGCACCGCAATTCCCCGAGCGCTTGCGACCGACGCCGCCATCATCTAACCGGCCCTTAGCCGTTCACTAAGGCGTCACGCTCCCCGCGCATGGTCGCCGAACTCCAGGCCCTGTCATCACTCGCCGGCCAGCCGTAGGGATGGCTCCGCCAGCAGTCAAGCCGGTAGGCCCGGCAAGCAATGGGCCAGTCCCCGACGTCAGCAATCCGGTTGGGCCTCCTTCGGGCCTGTCCTCGATCCCTACCCAGTACACGTCGGAGCAGACACTCAGGCAGATGCTCAAGAGCATTGGTTACGATGAGGCGCGTGAGGATGGCTATCGGCTGAAAGGCACCCAGCTCATCAACGCTGTCCGGCAAAGTTTGCACTTGTACGTTTGCCTCTGCCGGGAACGCACAGGTTGTCTCGAGCTGCATTCACTAACTTTGCCCCCGTATCAGGCCGGTCAAGACGTTCGATACGGCTGCCATATACTACCACAAGTTCCGCATACGATTCCCGAGCAATGAGTATAATTACGAAGACGTCGCCCTAGCGGCTCTGTTCGTCGCGTGCAAGGCCGAAGACACTGTCAAGAAATCCAAAGAGATACTCTGCGCGGCACACAACCTCCGGCAACCTCATGACCGCAAAATGCCAGACGACAAGGTGGGTGTCTTCACGAAACAGCGTGGAATCGGGCTCGGCTCTCAGGCACAAGCTGACTGCTGCTCAAGATATTCGAGGGCCTGTCTCGGTTCACGGTTGGGCTGGAGCGCCACATTCTCGAAACCATTGGATTCGACTTTCGAGTCCAGTACCCTCAGAAGCTCCTTATCAAGATGGTCCGGGAGATGTTCTCACGAGAAGGTTGCACAAAAGACAGCGAAGGGAGAAGGTTCCTGCAAGTCGCCTACGACATGTCCATCGACATGTATAAGACCTTTGCGCCTGTGAAACAAACCACATTCACAATGGTTCTGGCGATTGTGGAGCTCACAGCATTGCTCTTGGAGACGGGCCCCGAAAAGACTGCCAAACTCAAAACGGCGACGGCATGGCATACGCAAAGAGCATGCATACTCGAAACAATACTGGACCTGCTGGATTTGTACACGCAATTCCCCAAATCCACAAAGATCGGCGTCCGCTTCGATCTCAAAAAGTTGATGGACGTCAAAATCGACATCAACAACACGCTGACCAAGGACAAGCACCAGCGGTACCACGGATGGTGCGACCGATGTGGCCCAGATGTGTTGGACATCCGATCCGTCACGCCTGGTTCGGCGATATCCCCCGCGACGAATAGTTCATTGCCGGGAAGCAGCTCGGTGAAGCGCAAGCGTGCACCTAGCGAGGGAACACAGCGGTTCGTGTTCGACGCCGCCGAGGCCCGCAGAGAGAAGGACGTCGTAGCGCGGTACTTCAATGACGAATACGAGGAGTACGAAATTGAAGTTGAAGAGCCGATCAAGGAGCCAGAACCCAGACAGTCGAGCCGAGCCAACCACCCCCACCGCAGCCACGGCCAGAACCACGCAGATTATGGCTGGCCGCCCTACCATCGAAGTGGCAGGCATAGCCACCACAATGATCGACATCGGAGTCGGAGAGGCCATGGGTATTGAGTTGGGCCGGGCTGGGGCGGGAGTATCAAGATTCCTTGTGCGTTATTGGGAGTTTGGGGGCAGGTAAAGATACCCGACGTTTGTAAATGGTGGTACTTTCGACGTACGGCTCGTGTTGGTTGGAAGTTATGTATGTTTAGCACCCAAAAATACAGCCGTCGCTCTGTCTAAAGTACACCTACGCCCTGCTCACGGCGATCCACGGAAGCGAGCATAAATACCTCGCATGAAGCTCCTCTTCATCCCCTCCCCCAAAGCTTCTCTGAGAAGGGCGTGGTCTTTCCCAGCGGTCACCTCCGCTTCAGCGGTTCCCCCTGGGTTTGGCAACAGCCGTCTAGGATTGTACACACTCGTTCCGTTCTACCCGGGCGGCCCTCCCCGCCTCGGTTATCTTTCAAAGATGTCGCTCAGCATTTCCATCTGCCCCCAATGACATCTCGGTATTTCCCTACTCGAAGATCTAGACAGGGTATCGCCCCCGAAATGTTCTCCACCGATACCTGCCTAGCAGCCATTCTATCCACTTGTCCCCCTAATCCAGCCGGCCGTGGGAGAATAGGTGCGCTGCCCGCAAATCATGGTCGCTTAAACGTCGCTCACCAACGCCTCGTCAAACAACTTTAGGAGCTAACGTGGTTACTCCTCGGCGCCGGGATGCAACAGGGCGTAGCCTGGTCATGTTCGGTTGTTAAGTGCGAGACCTGAAGGATGCTGGTGTGTGACTGTCAACTGCGGTGGGCTATTGGGTAGTCGAAAATAAGTAACTGTTCTATACTCCCTGGCTATGTAGTATGCTTGGCTAACCTAAGTAGGTAGTTGTCACCGTGTAAATCGCAGCACAAACGAGGCCTGCAACAGGGGAAAGCCGTGGGGGACGGAAGTAATTAAAGGGTCCCGTACCCTCAGAGGCATCAGGTGACCGTGCCGGACGATTGATATGAACAATAACATCATGATAACTATGGTGCGATAGGGGTCTCCACACTCCAAACCTGCTTTAGGCTCTTTTGACACTGTCGTGGCACGTTAAAGCGCGCAACAACTGCATGAAACCACCCGAGAGGAAGGGTACAATGCTGTCGACCTTAACCGCCACGATACATGTGACAATGAAAAGCGATGCGAGAGCGGTGAGGTAGTATTTGAGCCCAAAGGGCTGGAAAACTACCTCTTGTTCCTTTGGTATTGCTAGTATGGCCTGGGAATAAGTTTGTGAGTCGGATGGAACAATTGAACTCGGCAGAAGAATCGAGTAGCATTGGTCAAGACTCACGGTTATCAGCTCTACTGGCAGGTAGCCGATGGTGACATATGTCAGCTTTTGAATTGTGCGGTTCTGCTGCAGAGACGTCTGACTGTCGACCATAGATGTCACGATAGAGAACTACGAGCATAACGGGAGCTGTCAGTTCGCCTTATAAAGGCGGCAGGAATAACAGAGAGACCAGCATGGACTCACCACATCCATGGACCTATTTGTAGACTGCACCACCCAATCGAGTTGCGCACCCAACGCAGCCACCTGGGAGAATTCGTCCTCGACAAGCTCGAGGTGCTCATGGCACATCCTATCCAGCAGTGGGCTAAGGCTTGCCTGGTCCTGCTCGCGGGTAAGATTCCATGACCTTAATTAAACAAGGTCTAATTAGCCAATGAACTTAGCGACTTACCTCCCGGACTTGGGCCAACAGCTCTTGTTTTGCTTGCATAATGCTGTCGACGCATTCGTTCAAGGCAAGCTGTATCGTGTGTAGAGTGTGCCGCCGGAGACTCTGGACCAGGTACTTGGTAACATTGGATCCGCCGAAAGCCTCTGGCAATTCGGCGTCGAGTTTATCGCCCTAACACAGGAGCTTTAGTTGACACGGCCCAAACTCGCAAGGTAATTTCATGTTTGTCCCTTTGATTCCCAGAAGACGCCTTACCCTGAGGAAAAACCTATTTCTGAGCCACTCTAGACTGTCTTGGGCCTCATCCTCAACCTTGTTGCTGACTATTTCTTTGTTGATTTCCTCGACGACGCTGCGATACTCCCTACGGATAACCTTGCTGAGCTCTCTCAGAATGAGGAGAAACGCGAGACACCTTGCAGTCTGGGGCCGGTGCACGAACTGTTGCCAGAGGCCCCGGATCCGGTTGGCGGTTTCGGAAATGTGTTTATCTTCAAGGAGGTTGGATATGATGGTACATTTGCTAAAGTCCCCGGAGAAGTTCGTAGACATGGTGATGGTCGATAGCCGCTGGACGATGTCCGATTTTCTGGTCAGAGGTATTATATTCATGTTTTCATGTTGGACTTTCGAGTTGACCTGCTTGAACTCGCCCTGGCACAGGAGCTTGGCTGTGCCTGTGGATTCGACCTGCGGTATCATACCCGCGTTGAAAGACATGTCTGACCGCTTCACGGACCATGCCTTGAGCGTGATGGTTGAGATCCATGTGCTGCGCTTTTGACACAAAAACCGAGACAGGCTGAGAACATGGTGGTTGAGTCCAGTGACAACTTCCGGGTGGAGAACGTAGATGAGGTGCCCCATCAACTCTTTCGGCAGCCGCGCCATCTTCCTGCAACACAAGACATCAGCGGCAGTTCGCCATGGCCTAGGTTTCCCAAAGTCTAATCGACCCTTCTAGACATGGCTTGGACAGTAGTGGGAACTTACAGAAACCTATGCTGAACATCTTGGTCTACCAGCTAGCTAGGTATCAGTAGTGGCCGGCGTGCATGGTCCAGTCTGACTTACACTGCGAGAGAGTCGATCCAAGACGAGGTTCGGGGCGTGGGGTGATGAATTGCTGTCCAGGTACCGAGCCGACTCTTTCAACCCGCTAAATCCTTTGACATCTCGATCAACCACCGAGTCGACAATGTCAGTGACCGAGATGAAGTTGGCATAGTCTCGCAGCTCTCTCTCGTGCGATTCGATTGGAGGTAGATTATGGCCTTGGCTGGAGCGTATGATGTCTTGTAAGGCGCATTCGAATTGGTCTTGAGATGAGCCAGGGGTACGATTCCTTCCAGGCGGCACGTTATAATCCCTAACCCACCAGGGCTTTGGCGGAGTTACGATGTGGAAGAGGTACTCCCTGATAACCGATCTTAGACTTTCCTCAAGGGCTTCCTGGAGAGTCTCTTTTGTGAACTTTGGTGGGTACTCGGATCCGAAATGCTCGAGGGTGCTGGGAATGGCAATCCGCTTCTGTAGTACCTTCTTGCGGTACGCGTATCGCGTGTCGGATAGGGATAGAACGAAGGCGTCTGGGTGGTATTTCTTTGGCGGCGTAAACACGGTCGCCCACTCGATGGGCGGCGGGCTGCTGGTTTCACATAGCGTTTTCTCGGGTTGCTGAAATTGACCTCTGAAGACACTGCCTGCCATGGAGACCGGATCGGAGGTCTTGTGTTCTCCTGCCGGAGGATCCGTGGTCCTCTTCCTCGGATCGATTTGCTGGGCCAATACGCTGATGATAGTCGACGCCACGACAGCTGTGGTCTCGGACCGCAGCCATCCTCTACTAGCCTTGGAGTAGGCCCTCTCCCAGCAGGCCACGAGGGTGCCTTCAGTGTTCAGAAAATGGCTCAGTCGGTCATTGAATGTCTCTATCTCCTCGCTCCCTTGTCCACTGTCCGGATCTAACAGAAACGCCATCAGTCGGCTGTGGTGGCACAAGGCGTGTACCTCCCAGGGCGCCGAGGTGGCGTGATCTTCATGGGGCGGGCACCATCCTGGATTGATGACCCGTGTTGGGGTGCGCTGGGTGATGCGACGCACCGAAAAAGCCGCGATGTTCCCGACGTTGCAGTTTGCATACTTGAAGCCGAGCTCGCCAACGATCAGCGTCAGTCGGTCGAAAATCTCGTCTTCAGCTTGGTATGGACGGTTGGAGGAGAGCTGCATGGCCGAGGCAACTCTTGCCGCCATCTCCAGCCTCGCCACCTTCGCTTCAAGCTCAGCACGTTTCCACGTCGCCGGGAGTGGGAGTAGTCTTTGGCAAACAAGGCACAAGATGGACGCATAATGGCACCACTTGAGTATCGCCACTTTATTCCTGTCGGCCTTTCGGAAGTTCCAACTGTCGTAGGGCAGATACTCCTGAAGCGCATCTACCTTGGCCTGCGCTAGATTCCACCGATCTTTACTTTCGCCAGGCTGCTCAAGGTTCTGGATCACGTACCAGATTGTGAGCATGACATAGTAGTAGTTGGAATCTCCGCGAACGAAAGTATCGGGCTTGAGGACGACGTCGGATCCGGGTTTGAGCAACGCTTCTACCAGGAACCGAACAACCCGATCTATGCAATCATGGATGCGTCTATGCTGGACAGCAATATCCCGTCGACAATATGCTGGACAGCAATATCCCGTCGACAATATGCTGGACGAGGACAATACTCCGACTGGGCAGGATCCACGACGTCACAGCGCTGTTGGAGGCGGTAGAGGAAGTTGTGAATCTTGACAAGGAAACGGACCTTCCAGCTACGGCAGAATATCAGCAACATGCAGGCAAATACAGTATACCCCTTTGCAGCTCAACTTACAAGAGGGCTTTCAAGTCGACATTTGGCCACATAAACAGATTGCTCACAAGGGCCAGTTGGTGTTGGTCCTTACCAACCGGAAACATCTCGACCTGCAAGATCCTCTCAAGACATCGGCCTACAAGATTGGCTCCGGTCAGTAAGGGGCCGCAGTCTGGCTTCTGCGGCTCTTCCCCGACGAAGATGGTCAACCACATATCACCGATCGCGTTCGCATGGTACATGTCGGCTGCAACATAGTCCCGGATTTCTTTGGATTTGATCAGTTTATCCTGCAGCAGTCGGGTCTTGTTGCTCTTGCCGGCCCTGGTGTCCGTGTCGTCATCCGTCCTCTTGTCATCGCTCTTCTCCATTCCCTCATCGCCTTCGGAATATTCGGACAGACGGAACGCTGCGATGAAGGTAGTTACTGATTGCTCACAGGGGATGTCCTTGAAGCTGTTGTAAGCTGGGACTGACTCCGGGTCAGTATCCATTTCGTTGTCAGACCTCGTCAACTCGAGCCGTTCAAGTGATCCGTCCCGGTTAACGAGGGAAACCTCAATCTCCATTTTTAATCGATCCCTGTCGCTCACGGAGTGCACCACTGTGACGCTATATGGATCGTCGGACCGAGCAATTTTAGGTCGCTTGCCGCTGAGCGGAGGACCGCCCCGCCGTTGTTGGTTCACCGTTTCCTCCCTCATAGCTGTGGCCTCGTGAAAGGTTCGAAACCACATGTTGCCACCCACGGTCAGGACGATCCGCCTCGAGTCTTGAGACTTAACGTCCAAGGCCGTGTCTTGTTCGAAACGCAATATTTGGTAAAAGACGCCGTCCTTGACGAATGAGAAGACAGTATACGTGCCAGCTGGCGTGTCCGGATTGTCGGTACCGCGGCTGTCCTCCTCGGCGCCCAGTGTCGTGCTGCTGCTCATACCGCTCAACGACGAGCCACCAATCATGTCGTCGTCATTCATCTTATCGTCTTCGGTGCCCGCATTGTTCCGGAGGAGAGCGTGCTCGTATAGTGGCCAACGATAGTTCAAGCAGCCGCGCTCAATCAATTTTCCGGGACGAAAGCTAGATGAGAGGTCGGTACTTCCGCTCGCCGTTATATTCTCAGGCGACCTGTACGGAGGCTTAGACGCCGACACCTCGAGCCCAAAGCTGGACGGGCCGCCAAACTCTCCTTGTATCTGCGCCAAGGTGCCATAAAGCGAGGTTGATCGATACCCGCGAACGCAGATGATTCCATGTTTCTGTGACCGCGCCGCGAGATGGATCAAATCGCCGCCGTAGTTGCAGCATCCGGCATATCCGTTGTCGCCAAACTCGAATGAGCTGGCTGTCCGATGAGAGAAAGGCGAGAAGCTGATATAAGTGGGCCCTGAAGAGTTAAAGACAAGTGAGAAGCCACCCAATAGCGCGCATGGATTCATCCTAAGCATACCTCGGTTCTCCCTGCTGAGCCAGCTGAATGGCTCTGGTTGTTCCTCTGTTGGCTCTGACATGGCTTTCCACTCTTTGGATCAATAGACGTAATGTGGTGAGGACTTGAAGGGGAAAGAGTTAGACAATAAGGTAGAGGCCATGTCCCCAACTAAATTAAGAGACAGCGGGCTGACACGGCGGATTACAATCACGACCGCTAATGTTCCGCTTCATGATCTACCCCTCCTTTTCCCAAGGTGAAGGGCGTAAAACGGCATTCAGCCAACAATAGACGGGGCCTGCCGTCTGTAGGGGAGTAGAGGTGTGGAGTAGAGGTGTGGTACATGTGCAGATGGTGGAAGGCACATGTCTTGTTTTCGCGGGTGTGTGTCCAAGGCTGGGTGTCACCCTTCTGCCTCTGTACCGCTGATAGGTCATGTTATGAGAGATTGTGGTGGGTGTGCAATGCAATAGAAACGCCAATTCAAGGCCGTCGCTCCCGAATAGGTAAGATAATCAAAAGAGGGGGAAGGAAGGCTCCCGCCGGAGCCTTGCGCACAATGAATTGTGCCGCAAAGATACGGAGTACTCATTTTAGCTTGCTGAAGAGAGAGCTGAATAAACAGTGTAAGGTAGCCTAGTGTACATCGTCTTTGGCATGGCTATCATTCGGATATAGTTAGCTATCCCCTAGTGAACTAGAGGCGCACCCCACGACTGACCTTTGGAACTCATTGGTATGGGTTCTGCGCTTCCTCTTTCGGCACATGGCACGTCGTGTCTACCCCCCACCTCTTAATGGAACAAGCCAATACCTTTCCCGTTCTCGGAATTGCCTCGATATTATACCTCTCTCTCTCTCTCTCAAAAAAAAAAAAAAAAAAAAAAAAAAGAGAGAGAGAGAGAGAGAGTAATGTTTAAAATGATGTTATCATTAGTCATTTACCCTCAGCGCTGGCGATACCAGTTAAGATGATATTACCGCGTTGCCCATGACTTTCCAGTGGTTGTAGCACCCAGTTTCTGAAGAAGCTTTAGCACGCTGTTAGAGAATCATCCCGTAGGGTCAAAGCTGACCGAAAAAGCCGCCCCAGGGATAGAAGGGCACCACGTCTGCGCGCATGTAAGTGGTTGAGACTGGCAGCTGTGTCGTCGCCCTCCGTTTTGGCCTATATTCATTTCTTTAGCTCCCTGATGACCTCGACATAGATATATGTTGCAGTCTTTATGTCAGAAGCCCGCCCCAATGGCTGCACACATCGTCACCTGTCCTCTCAATACACAGCCTAGAATTCCAATTTCCACACAAGTCGAGAGTCATCTAGCGTCAATACTACCGCTTTCATATGCGGAAATACCTACTATCACTAGAGCGCTACTCCTGCATGCTATTGCCCACGACCCAGCCACATCCTTAACCACGATATTTACCCTCCCGGTTAGTCCACACCTAGCACCACCGTGTTAACGATAGTAGGTCTCGCTTCATCCAATATGAGGGTTAATTACTCTATATTCTGGTATCATCATGAGCCAACACTTGTCAGTCGCCCCGACCAGCTCTACACTTGCTTCTGATTAATGCAGCGATGTTGTCTATATTTTCCGCCACTCATTTACAAATAACATCAAGCCATATAACTAGTGCACTTCTGGCTAATTGAGCCAAATAGTCGAAAATCGAATCGTCCAGTTTCATCGCTTACAGCCATGGCAGCATCCCGCTTACTCCCGATATCTCACCGCTCACGGCTCATGTCCAGTCTCTCTTACCTCAAGATGGCAGCCGCGAATCGCTCATAAAATCGGTCATTCCTGAGCTCTTTAAGAGCATAGCCTCTATCGCCGATGCCCTCCGCACCAGCGCTTCATCCAGCTCAGATTATCAGTCAGATATATCAGTCAGATTCAAACAAACAATCAGAATCTCGAATGCCATTCAATCAAACAGATCAGATTTCGAGCCCTTTAATCTGCAGATTATCAGATTCCCTTCATTCGCCGGATTAATAAGTTATTCGGTTCTGTAAGCCCCTGTCCAAACCCCCCCTAAGGCAAGCCCCCTGGAAGCTTCCTAACTCTACAGGGATGCGACCGGGCAACCAACTAGGTAATTTCAAATTTCTGCATCTTCACTACCCTAGCTACCGCTAGCTCGCTGATGAAGCTATTCCCGAATCCCCCAGCTGTTATCATGTCAACTACCGCGACAGCTGAGCAGTCATCTATTCCATCTCCCCTTTCCCGCCCCCGATCCAAGCTGAAGACCGTCGCCAAGCAAATTGAGGAGGCATCAACTACTGCAGTCCCTGATGCATCATCCGTTTCTGCCCTTCCAAAGATTCACTGGAGGACCCGAAGCTTTGTCCTTGAGTCTCAGCTTGATAAGACACGATCTAGGGGCCGTGTCAGAGGGTACGCAGTAAACCACTCTGCCAATGAACCAAAAGATCCGCCAGTTCAACCACTCCGTGGTTGAACGCTGCGCACCACTTGCTTATATCACATCCTGTGACAGGCCGCCAAAGTTGGATTCTAAACTACGGAGACTTCCTTGTGGAGCTTGGGAAGGACGATCAAGTCAAGGGCCATATATGGTCCTGCCGAGCCTATAGCGAAACGGGGAGTCCCCAGTTCTTTATCGTCCAGTCCATATCTTCCTCTATTGAGTACCTACAGAAAGAGCACTCTATTACCGAGCATTCTATCGATCAAGAGGCCCCTCTAACAGTTATTGAACTCTAGAGGGGGGCAGTAGCAAAGCGACCGGCCGTTAGGATCTCAAACGTTCCTCGAACGAAAGCGATCCGAATCCGCGAACTCGCTACCGGCTATATCCTCAACTCCGACCATCCTCTTATATCTTTCGAAGACTCGTTTATCAAGGAGCTGCTCTAGCTCTTCGATAGTTAGCTGGCGAAGTATATACCTCTTGGAAGGAATACTTTAAGTGCTGAAGTCTCGAGGCTCTTCGAAACGGGGAAGGTGGCTCTCTGTACTAAGCTCTAAATTGCCCCTACATCTATATATATTAGTTTTGATCTCTAGACTTCTCTAAACCACCTCTCTATTGTAACGGTCTTCGGCCACTTCCTCGATCTACATTTCCGTTACTAGAGACGGATATTTGCCTTTCGACGCTATGAGGGTACCTACTGAAATGGTGCAGGAACACACACACCCACACATACAACAACAAAAGAGGGGAGGGCGAAGGCCGCAACAAAGTAGGTAGTGAGTCGGGGGAAACTGTCCCCTGAGGACCAGGGCCCTCTGATCAGAGGAAGTCATGTGCCAAGGCGTCCTGCTGCTGGATTTGGCAGGTGGGGCCAACTTTCTTTCGTACCATAAGTAGGGCTATCTGGGCCATTTTGCCTTGCACAAAAATAAATCAGCCTTTTCACACACTCTTTTGCGGCCGCTTGCAGGCTACTCTTGCGTGCGCAGTGCGCTCCCTCTGACCAGAGGGAGCTCTACTCGCACCTATTGTTTTAATCCTTGTCCGGTCCCAGGAACCCGGTTTGTTGTGGTGTTGCCTTGGACCGTCTTGTCTATCTTGTCTGTCTTGCCTGGACACTTGTCACTTGTTACCTCCTCTTTGCTGTTGGGTTGTGGGTATAGATGTGTGTTTCTGCACCACTTCAGTAGATAGAGCTCCCTCTGATCAGAGGGAGAGCATCTTGCCTGCAAGACAACACCCGCAAGTTAGGTCAAAGGTAGGGTGCAAAACGAAGGTTGTTAAATTCCATGTCCATTGTCCAAGGACGGCAGTCTGAACGGTCTTAAGTACAAGAAAAATGCGGGTCCCTGAGCCAAGACGGCCTGCTCGGCCCTCTGATCAGAGGGCCCAAGTGGCCGGGGAACTACTTTCCCCGACTCACCAAGAGAGTTGCGCGGCCGTTGGCGGATTTCAAGTTTATAGGCGATGATCAAGCTGAGTGTTGGCATCTGCTTGGCGCGCGAGAGTTGACCTGTATTCAAAGTTCATGTGCTGCCAATAGATTAATTAGGCTACCGATAGGTCAGACGGTCGAGGGGAGCCTAGGGGTGTTAGGGGTTGGGTCGGTGTTTCACGCAGTCGGGCTTCAGTGATATTCTCTTGTTGATATTGAGGGTCGACACCACTCAACTATTTGCGACTATTGGCGTTAAAGACCTTGTAAGGACAAGCATCAGCTCTTACTCGTACTCTTAGAGAAGCTACAAAGATTATATCAACAGTCCGTCTTCCAATCATTAGCGCATAGGCCGTCTCGAGGCGAAGCTGGATGGTCTAGTACTAATGAGCTAATATATAATGGATCAGTATATAGACTGCCCCTCCTCCATCTCCCACTCAAACATGGATACGTCTTCCCCCTTTACGCCGAGATCCCAGTATAGCTGTGGCGGCTTATTCTCGTTCTTCTCCTTCACCTCAAAAATCCACCATCCGATATGCGGCTGCACTGTATCAAAATCTAGGTTCGTTGGTGGCTGCGTATCCGGAGAGACACGTGGTCGTCCCGCCTGGCGTCGGCCGCTATCCGGGGGTGTCTCGCGCTCCGCAGGAGCCGGTGCTGGCCCATCCAGACGAACGCTCATCTCGGTGTGCTTCCCCGGCCGCATACCGATCGAGCCAGCAACCATGCGGCACTTACGTTCCTCAACAATCGCCCCTTCGACCTCATGGGTGACCTTGACCGGCACAGCCGCCCAGCCGGCGACCTTTTTGTCATCCGAGAGCCCTTTGTACTCGACGCCGTCGAGATACCGCGAGAGTTGTTTGCCGTATGTCCCGCCAAGTTGGTTTCGACGACCCTCGGCATCCCAGAAACAAAACGTCGTGATCCAGCCGGATATCTGCGCAGGGATATCTTGGCCACTGAACATGTAGCGAGGCGGTTCCCAAGACGCGATAAGGCGCCAGAACTCGAGCGCGGCAGTCGACTGCGGCTCGTCGAAGGACAGTACCATATGACGCGCGATAGGCTTCAGTAGGCGATGGAATTCGACCGCCTCGCCCCCGAGATTGGGGATCTTGTCGATACGGGCCTGCAGCTCAGTCCAGTCATCGCGGGTGCCGAGCAGCGTGACGGACGGGATGCCGCAACACGAGCAGCAGAAGCTGTAGCTAAAGTATTTCTTCATGGCGCCCATAAGAACCACGGAGGCGGTGACGCGGTCTATATCGGTTGTGGTGGAGAAGTTGGGGATGATCCACGGGACAAGCTCCGGATCGTTGACGTTCTTGGAGAGCTCGTTAGCAATGTCGGTCGCGAACCGACCGTAATCGGCATGGTCCGGGTGCGCGAGCTGCTTGACGGTTAGCTCTCTTTGCCCTCCGTGCGCGACAAAGAAGGAGCGTAGCTCCTCGGCGTGGGCGTTGACAAAGAATCCGAGCTGCGAGATGACGGCAATCCAGATGTCGTCGGGACGGAGGACGAGATGGTGGTGGTTGTTCCAAGCCTCGACGACAGCGGAGACGAGGCCGTTCGTCGAGGGGGTTACCGCGTGTGTCGATTTGGAGAAGGAGCTATCCATGATGCGTTTCACATTCCTGGCTTCGACGGATGCTGCGGAACTGAGCACGGCTTCCGCATCATTGCTTATTGCATTGCGCCATGCCTGTCCCTCGATGGGATGGGTGCGAGTCGTGATAGGCATTGCGGCAGGGGTAAGGTGAAAAGGCGAGTAAAGTTGGAGAGTGCGGTGGCACGTCTGGCATGGAATCCGGCGCAGAGTCAAGCGAATAAATTGGCCGGGTCAGTCGCTGCCTAGTACTACAACGCTTCGATCCAAGGCATCCTCCTCGGCGGGAGACATACCGTAGTTATCGAGGAAGTGCATCACACTGTGCAATATGTGAACTGTGCAAACAGCTCAAGTAATACAGCAGGTGGCGGGGGCCCAAGCCGAAAGTTCCCAAATTAAAAGATTCCGTGTCACATTATACATTATCCGGCGACTAGCTGCCTTCGTTCGTAACGGGCTGAGCCCGGTGCAGGCCCTCGGCCAAACCCTGACAAGCACGGGCCACCAAACCCCTAAATGAAGCTATTCCCAAACGTCTACCACCGGAGATTCTAGCAATACACTCGGGCCACCACACTCAATAAGAGGCCCAGAGAGTCCCAAGAACCTCCTATCTTTCCTTTCTCTCTCCTCAAGTTCAGTATACTCGTAAAGTCGTCACCAGATAGCTGCAATACACCTCTAAGACCGTTACATTACACTGAACTTCCCCTTCGACGAACCCGACGAAGACGGTATAGCCGACTACTTTTTAGCGGTCGACGACGATAGAACCCTTTTGCCGCCATCTCGACCGGCGGACACTGAGTGGATAGATCCCTCTTCCAATAGTAGTTAGTAGGGACAGAGACCTTGGTCCAAGGGAGCCAAGTAGTCCACACCACCAGAAGAAACCATCGAGAGAGAGAGAATCGACAGTCGAGATGTCCACCGAACCTCAGGAGGGCACCCCCCAGCTACTACAGCTAATAAGTCAGCTAACCGAACAGCTCACCACCATTCCAGCGGAGCAGGCGAGGGAGAGAGAGCACTTCGCGCAGCAGCTAGCGGAAATTCGGGCGGAACAAGTAAGCGAACGCAAGGCGAGCTGAGAGCAGATCCGAGCCCTCCAGCAGAACCTCGCCTCCACCCAGAACCTCATCTCTACCCAGAACCTCGTCTCCACCCAGAACCTCGTCTCCCCTACACCTACGACCATAGCGCCGACATCAGGTAGTGACACCCCAACGACCAACTCCTCTACGACTCTACTAGACGTAGCTAGCGCCTCGAGGAAGAAGCCGCTCCTTCCTGACCCGCCCAAGTTCGACGGGCTACACTCTAGTTTCCACGCCTAGTACTTGGAGATAAAGAACAAACTGGCGGTGGACGGCCCTATGATGGGATCCCCGTCAGACCAGTTTGCCTATATCTACTCGAGGTTGGAAAGAACGGCCTAGAATATGACCGTCGCATTCGTTAAGAGAGGTGGCGGCGACGGTATATAGAGCTGCTGGAGGAATGGCGTCTTGGCGGACTTGCCCCACCCGTAAAGTGCTTTTTGTCCCCGCAACACCAGCTCTACTGATTAATGCAGCGATATTGTCTTCCCGTTCTCACAACCTCTAACGGCACGCTATATTTTCTAACTAGTGCACTTCTGGCTAATCGAGCCAAATAGTCGAAAATCAAATCATCCAGTTTCATCGCCTACAGCCATGGGCAGCATCCCGCTTACTCCCGATATCTCACCGCTCACGGCTCATGTCCAGTCTCTCTTACCTCAAGATGGCAGCCGCGAATCGCTCATAAACTCGGTCATTCCCGAGCTCTTTAAGAGCATAGCCTCTATCGCCGATGCCCTCCGCACCTCGCATCGTGTGTTGGCCTCTGGCACTGCCAACTCGTTTGGCGACGAACGTGAGCTTTAACTGTAGGATTCGCAGCTCTCTCTGATTCCGACTCATGCATTGCAGAACTCAACGTCGATGTAATCGCAGAAACCTGTATCAACCTCGGTGTCAGCCTCTGCCCCTCCATCAAAACAGCCAGCAATGAAGAAGACCCCGTTGAGCGGCCGGTCCAGCATCGCAATCCGGTCCCATCTCCACCTCCCTCAGAGCAATACACCATCGCCTTCGACCCCCTTGACGGAAGCTCTATCATCCCGGCCAACTGGACGGTCGGCACCATAATCTCCCTGTGGGACGGCCGCACGGCCCTGGGCCAGTCTCCTCGCACCCGCCAAATCGCCGCCATCCTCGGCGTCTACGGCCCGCGCACGACCGCCATCATTGCCCTGCGCGTCCCAGGCGGCGTTCCTGCCTGCTTTGAGGTCGCCCTCACCGAGGGTGGGTGGCGAGTCACCCACCCGGGCCTCTCCCTCTCCCAGACGGCGCGGTGCTTCTCCCCCGCCAACCTCCGGGCCGCGGCCCACTCGCCGGCCTACCTGTCCCTCGTGAGCGAGTACGTCGCCAGGCAGTACACGCTCCGCTACGCGGGCGGGCTGGTGCCGGACGTGGTGCACATGCTTGTGCAGGGACAGGGGATCTATCTGTCGCCTGCCACGGCGCAGAGCAAGGCCAAGCTGCGGAGGCTGTACGAGCTGTGTCCGCTGGCTTTGGTGGTGGAGTGTGCAGGCGGGAAGGCGGTTGATTCAGCCGATGGGGAAAGGATCTTGGATACGGAAGTCAAGCGCTGCGATGAGCGGGGAGGGATTGTCTGCGGGTGTGAGGCGGAGGTGGACAGGGCTGTTGCGATGTTGGTAGAGAAGGGTGAAGTGGAGTAAGGGGCTAAAACGGTAAGGCTCAGACTGAAAGGAGGGACTGAATTAGAAAGTGGATGATACGGATGATGTTGGAACCACTGCGCGGATGGATTTGGCATCAAGATGGTACGATTTCACCCAAGTTCAAAGTCATTGAGATGAAGGCGTATATTGTCATGTCCATCGCAAAGTCTGACCAAGTGGGCGCTACTGGGCACCAGTTGACGCCCAAGGGAAATTGCCCCCAGCTGGGGTCGTTCCCCATACGGCAAGTTCCGATACACCCCCTTAGGGTAAGGCGTAGCGTTGCCCTGATCCGGTATTATATAAGGCTATTCCCAATAGTTCCTCCTTCCTGATCCTATATCTTGTACCCTGTTCAACTGGCTTGCCCGCCTATCTTGCCACTGGTCTTTTATCTTACGGTTCTTCAATCTTAAAACGGACTACCTTTCGAATCGGCAGTGCCTTCCTTGCGGGTTCGTTGTCCTGGCTGATAGAATGGCTGACAACTTCTGTGCGTTGGCTTACGCGTTTCTTGACGAGGTTCTCGATAGCTACTAGATTGAGCATTGTAACGAACTTGTTGTGGTGGTCGGCGTTTAGCGCCTTTGTTAGGCCGTCGGCAATTATCTTCTTCGAGGGTATGTATTCGATGTTGAGTCTTCCTTCCTGTACCTCTTATCGAAGCTAGTGGTTATAGATATCTATATGGCGTAGCTTTGTCTATAGCTATACGACCTCTGCTATAATCAGGCGGATCGTTTGGGTATTGTTACACTGTATTGTAAGGAGGTTGTTGTCCAGCTAGATCGTTAGCTCTATCAATAGTCGTTGAACGAAGAAACCCTCTTTGTAACGGCTTCAGAAGTGTATTGCAACTATCTGATGGCGACTCTACGAGTATACTGAACTTGAGGAGAGAAAGGAAAGATAGAAGATTCTTGGGACTCTCTGGATATCTTTATCCTTGTGTATGGTAGTCCTGGCGTCTTGCTAGAATCTTCGGTGGTTGACGTTTGGGAATAGCTTCATCCATCCAGTGGGTCAGTGGTCCGTGCTTGTCAGGGGTTGGCCGAGGGTTGCCAAGGCCTGTACCGGGCTTAGCCCGTTATATTACCCCCCTCCTAGGCTAGGTATATATCGCGATATCTTCCCTCTGATCGGACGGCGGTGATAGGGCTATACCTAGCTTCGAAGCGGTCTAGGGCCTTGGTCTCCAAGAAGCTGCTAAGCGGCTCCTATATTGGTTAGGTGTATCCGGTCCATTTAACTAGTACCCTATATCCCCTACCGGCTTTCTTCGCTACCAGGATTTCTTCTATATACTACTCCTTTTCGCCTATATCTTTTATAACGATAGCGGCTGGTTGTATATCGTCCTGCTATTGTAACGGTAGCGGGTCCTCTATAGCTCTTTTTAGTAGGGAGATATAGAAGACTAGGTAGATTCCAGGAGGTATATCGAGGCGGTAGGCGTATAACCCGATCAGCTCGGTAATAGTATACTTCGCGTTAAGCCAGTTAAGCTTCTTCGACGGTCTATCGGTCTATATATTCTTTAGCTATAGCTATACCTTGTCCCCTTTTTAGAACTACTCTACTACTTGACGACCTTTATTGGTATAGTATTCCTATTGTTTTTATATAGAGGCTATTATAGCTTATACAAATTCTATAGCTTATAGAAGTTGTACTATAAACGCCTCCCCTCTTGCTAGTAGTAACTGTCCCTCTATCTAGAGGGGGCCCTCTTCGCCCCTATCTATAGGCGTATCTAAGAGGTCGATATAGTACCTATATATAGCGAAGAAGGGGCTTATCCTAGTGGATATATTGTTGCGATTGTTGATTTCTAATATCGCGATAGGGGTTAACTCGGCCTAGTTCTCCTACTAGTATATCGCGAAGTATCGGAGGAAGTGTTCGACGACCTGGTTCATTCTTTTAATAGCGCCGTCGGTTTCTAGATAGTATATAGTAGAGAGCCTCCTTATAATGCCCAATAGTTTGTAGATTCGTTCCTATATCAAGCTAACGAACTATAGGCCTCTATCGGATATAATCGTATATAGTAACCTATAGTAGCGGATTAGCCCTATAACCAACTAACTAGCAACGGCATCTACAATAGTTTCCTTTATAGGCTCGAGGATTACTCCCTTAAATAGCCTATCTGTAATTACTATAAGGTTAGTCGCTTAATTCGGTATAGAAGGGGGTAGATCTATAATAAAGTCAATAGACAACTCGTTCTATATCCTATCGGGTACTAGCAGTAGCTTTAGAAGGCCCCGTTTCTTCTCCTGCTATATAGCTAACCTTCTATATATATTATAGTTCTTTAGGAACCGGTATATATCTTGGCTAAAGCCCGGCTATATATATTTCCTACTAATAAGGGATTTAATAAGGTCTCTACCTAGGTAGCTAGCGAGGGGCGAATTGTAGGTTTCCTAAATAATTCGTATCTATAGCGGTTTATAATAGGGGATCTAGATTAGTTCCCTCTAGTAGAGGCGGCTGCCCTTGTCGATTGAATATTCCAAGATAGAGATAGGGAGTCCCTATTGTAGTAGGATCTGCCTCTCGCCTCTCTATACTATCCTATATAGTAGCTAGTACCGGTTATTGGCCTTCAAGCCTTCATTCTAGAGTTCCTTAAGGGGCTCCCTATTAAAAGGGTTGAGGGAAGGGTCTATCCTATCTGCAGGCTTATTATATAGCCCGTCTTAGTCGCCCGTCTTTATAGCTATTTGCCTAGGTAATGGGGTAGAGTTGCCTAGTAGGGCATTAACTTGCCCCTAGTATATTATAATGCGCCTTCTCTTGATCTTTAAAAGCTAGAAACATCTCCCCGCTAGCCTTTCGTTGTAGTCGTCTATAGGTATATCCTATTCCCTCCTCGAAAGCGCGTCTAAGACTACTACTTCTTTACTAGGTCGATATCTTAGTATAAAGTTATAGCGGGCGAGGATCTCCGCCTATTGGACCTATCGTTCGCTTAGCTAACGTTTCTTCTAGAAGTACTCGAGGTTCTTATAGTCCATCTAGATCTCAAAGGAGGGTATACTCTATAGCTCTATATCCTAGTACTCTAGACAATATATTATAGCTAGCAACTCTTTATTGTAGATCGGGTAGTTGCACTCTATAGGGTTATTCTTCTTTAAAAAGAAGGCTACAGGGTGTAGAAGGCCGTTATCGTTGTATTAGAAGAGTGCTCCGCCCGTTATATAGCTAGAGGAGTCTATCTCGAGTACCGTCTTCTGGTCTAGGTCCTATTAGGCCAATACCAAGGCGCTAATAAGCAGTACCTTAAAATCCTTAAAGGCCTTCTTATACTCGTCTATCTAGAGGAACGGTATACCCTTCTTTGTTAACGCAACTAGAGGGGCGGCTATAGTCGAGAAGTTAGGGACAAATTCCCTATAATAGTTAGCGAAGCCGATAAAACTATAGACTCCCTTTATAGTCTTAGGGCGCTACTAGAGTTCTATAGCCTTGACCTTTTCTAGATCGATGTAGATACCCTTCCTAGTATCTACAATAAAGCCGAGGTATTTAACTATCTTGGCCTCGAACTTGTACTTATCGATATCGACTTATAAGCTAGCCTTAAGGAGTCTCTATATAACCTTCTTGACCTTCTTCCTATAGTCCAAGAGGGATTTATCCAAATAGATCAATATATTGTCTAGATATACTAAAGTAAACTTATCTAGATATCCTTGTAGGGCGTGGTTAATATATCGCTAGAAGGTCGCTAGGGCTCTAGTAAGGCCAAAAGGGGTAACTAGGTATTTAAACGAGCTATAACGAGTCTAGAAAGCTGTTTTCCACTTATCGCCCTCCTTAATATAGATCTTGTAGAAAGCTATAATAATGTCTAGCTTTATAAGCTACTTCGCCTTCGTTAAGGACTATAGCGTCTTATAGATCAAGGGTAGTAGATAACGGTCCTTCCTTATAATAGCGTTCAAACTATAGTAGTCGATATAGAATTGGAGGCCGCCTCCTAGCTTTTTCGTGAATAATATTGGTGCGGCTACTAGAGAGCTACTAGCTCGAATGAAATTCTTATCTAGTAGTTCTATTAGGGTTTTCTATAAGACGATTAGTTCCTTGTAGGATATCCTATATAGCGGCCCCTATAGTAGCTACTTTTCTTAACCGGACTTGTCGTTCAATAGTAGGATCTTGTAGTCTATACTAGGCCGATATAGTAGTAGTTTATTAGCTATAGCCCGGTCGAACAATAGAAGGAACTTATAATAGTATTTAGGTAACTTCTAATGGGGGTCGCTATACTTCTTTAGGGCCAACGCTTTCTCGATACCTTCTAGGCTTATAGCAAATATCTATATAGCTCCCCTCTAACTAGGGGGAGACCTTCTTACTCTCTTTATAAGGGCACCAAATATACTAGCTATTTGCTAGGAAACGTTGAGCTTAATACCCTCGTTATAGCTCCTATCCTAGATAACTAGCCCATTTATATCAATATAGAGTCGCCCTTTTATAGGCGAGATAACGACCCTTTATATATTGGCCTATAGTCTTCCTAAAATTATATTGTCCTTCTAGCTAGGAACGATATAAAAGAATACTTGCTTCTATTTATAACTATCGATATCGATATCCGTATATATTATATACTTGATAGCGCTCTTGGTAACGATATTGACCTATTCGAGGTCCCGGGGTTTAATATAGATATATAGGAGGTATATGTAACGGGCTGAGCCCGGTGCAGGCCTTGGCAACCCTCGGCCAACCCTTGACAAGCATAGACCACTGGCCCACTGGATAGATAAAGCTATTTCCAAATCTCAACCACCGAAGATTCTAGCAAGACGCCAGGGCTACTACACGCAAGGATAAAGATGCCTAGAGAGTCCTAAGAATCTCCTGTCTTTCCTTTCTCTCCTCAAGTTTAGTATACTTGTAGAGTCGCTATTAGATAGTTGCAATATACTTCTAAAGCCGTTACATTATACTGAACTTCCCCTTCGACGAACCCGACGAAGACGGCAATTAACTACTTTTTAGCGGTCGACGACGATAGACCTTTTCGCCGCTATCCTAACCGGCGGATACTATATAGATAAGTTAGATCCCTCTTCCAATAGCAGTTAGTAGGGATAGAGACTTTAGTCCAAGGGAGCTAAGTAGTCTAGACTACCGGAAGAAACCATCGAAAGAGAGAGAATCGACGGTCGAGATATCTATCGAACCTTAGGAGGGCTAGCTACTATAGCTAGTAAGTCAGCTAGCCGAATAGCTCGCTACCATTCGAGTAGAGTAGGCGAGAGAGAGAGAGTACTTTGTATAGTAGCTAGCGGAAATTTGGGTAGAACAAGCAAGCGAATGCGAGGCGAGTCGAGAGTAGATCCGAGTCCTCCAATAGAACCTCGTCTCTACCTAGAACCTCGTCTCCCCTACCCCCGCGACCACGGCGCCGACCTTAAGTAGTAACACCCTAGCGACCAACTCCCCTATACCTATACTAGATATAGCTAGCGCCCTAAAGAAGAAGCCGCTCCTTCCTAACCCGCCTAAGTTCGATAGGCTATACTCTAGTTTCCGCGTCTAGCATTTAGAGATAAAGAACAAACTGGCGGTAGACGGCCTAGTAATAGGATCCCTATCAGACTAGTTTGTCTATATCTACTCGAGGCTAGAAAGAATAGCCTAGAATATAACCGTTATATTCGTTAAAAAAGGCGGCGGCAACGGTATATATTGCCCCCAATAGTTCCTAATATACCTAAACGAGTATTATAGGGACCTAAACGTTTAGGCGAGGGCTATCGACCGTCTCCGAACGCTATAGTAGAAGGAGAATAAGAGCTTTAAAGCTTTTCTACCTAAATTCGAGAGGGAGCTTGTAGATAGCAATGGCGGAAGCTAGATAGATAAAGTTTAGATTAACTATCTAGAGGGAGCATTGAATATAAAGATGTAGGAACGCCTAGTCAGCTGCCTAAATATCCCTATAAACTATACTAAGTTCGTTAGAACACTCTATATACTTAGATCGAGGATCGATAGCCTTGAGTTAGCAAGAAAGAGGGATAGTACCTAGTTGAAGTCCCCCTAGTTCAACCAAGAGGCCTCGAGGCTAGTAGCCAAACCAGCTATATAAGCTAAAGGAGCGGATAGAATAGACTAGGAACCCTCCAATACTATAAGGATTAACTGTAGGGCCCCGAGGAAGGGCGAAGGTATAAGATAGCAAATAAAGCCGAGGGATATTAAGGAAGGAGAGCCTTATTATAGAGAGAGACTCTACTATCGCTATAGAAAACCTGGTTACATTGTAGCCACCTACCAATAGGCATCTAAGGGACGTCTATAGCGCTTTTATAAGACCCGGGTCGATCGGGCTACACCTACCGCCTATAAAGATATAGCTAACGACTATAGCCAATCTAGAAGTTCGCTATCTAATTAGTTAGATAGTAAGCTAGAAAACGAGTAGCCTCTAGCGGAAGTCGTCATTAGAGGTACTAGGAGGCTAAGGTGGCTTGGAAGAAAGCCGAGGAGAAGATAGACGGGCTACTATTTTATATTAACTTAGGAATCAATAGAATTAAGTTTATTAAAGCCCTTATTAATACTAGTTGCCTATACTATATAACGATAAATAAGACTCTCTTTAACCGCCTATATCTCCTATATATCTATATCAAACCCCAGGACCTCGAATAGATCAATATTGTTATTAAAAGCGCCATCAAGTATATAATATATATGGATATCGATATCGACGGCTATAAGTAGAAGCGAGTATTCTTTTATATCGTTCCTAGCTAGAAGGACGATATAATCCTAGGAAGACTATAGGCCGATATATAGAGGGTCGTTATCTCGCCTATAGAAGGGCGACTCTATATCGGTATAAATAGGCTAGTTATTCGGGATAGGAGCTACAACGAGGGTATCAAGCTCAATGTTTCCTAGTAAATAGCTAGTATATTCGGCGCCCTTATAAAGAGAGCAAGAAGGTCTCCCCCTAGTTAGAGGGGAGCTATATAGATATTTACTATAAGCCTAGAAGACATTGAGAAAGCGCTAGCCCCGAAGAAGTATAGCGACCCCTATTAGAAGCTACCTAAATACTATTATAAGTTCCTCCCGTTGTTCGACCAGGCTATAGCCGACAAACTACTACTATATCGGCCTAATATAGACTACAAGATCCCGCTATTGAGTAACGAATCTAGTTAGGAAAAGTAGCTACTATAGGGGCCGCTATACAGGATATCCTACAAGGAACTAATCGTCTTATAGAAAACCCTAATAGAACTACTAGACAAGAATTTCATTCGAGCTAGCAGCTCTCCAGCAGCTATGCCAATATTGTTCGCGAAAAAGCTAGAAGGCAGCCTTTGCTTCTATATCGACTACTATAGATTGAACGCCATTATAAGGAAGGACCGATACCTACTACCCTTAATCTACAAGACGCTACAATCCTTGGCAAAGGCGAAGTAGCTTACAAAGCTAGACGT
Organism: Madurella mycetomatis; assembly: GCA_022530565.1. Taxonomy (NCBI): domain Eukaryota; kingdom Fungi; phylum Ascomycota; class Sordariomycetes; order Sordariales; genus Madurella; species Madurella mycetomatis. The sequence goes on along the minus strand of JAJTVB010000003.1, from coordinate 1,870,916 downwards.
TATTATAGCTTTCTACAAGATCCGTATTAAAGAGGGCGACAAGTAGAAGACAGCTTTTCGGACTCGTTATAGCTCGTTTAAGTACCTAGTTACCCCTTTCGGCCTCACCAGAGCCCTAGCGACCTTTTAGCGATACATCAACCACGCCCTACAAGGATATCTAGATAAATTCACTTCAATATATCTAGACGATATATTAATCTACTTAGATAGATCCCTCTTAGACTATAGGAAGAAGGTTAAGAAGGTTATATAGAGACTCCTTAAGGCTAGCCTACAAGTCGATATCGATAAGTGCAAGTTCGAGGCTAAAATAGTTAAATACCTCGGCTTTATTGTAGACGCCGGGAAGGGTATCCGTATCGATCTAGAAAAGGTCAAGGCTATAAAACTCTAGTAGCGCCCTAAGACTATAAAGAGAGTCCGCAGTTTTATCGGCTTCGCCAACTACTACAGGGAATTCGTCCCTAACTTCTCGACTATAGCCGCCCCTCTAGTTATATTGACGAAGAAGGGTATACCGTTCCTCTAGATAGACAAGTATAAAAAGGCCTTCAAAGATCTTAAGGCACTACTTATTAGCGCCCTAGTATTAGCCCAATAGGACCTAAACTAGAAGACGGTACTCGAGATAGACTCCTCTAGCTATATAATAGGCAGAGCACTCTCCTAGTACAACAATAACAGCCTCCTATACCCTATAGCCTTCTTCTCGAGAAAGAACAACCCTATAGAGTGCAACTACCCGATCTACAATAAAGAGCTACTAGCCGTAATATATTGCCTAGAGCACTAGGATATAGAGCTATAGAGTATATACTCCTTCGAGATCTAGATAGACTACAAGAACCTCAAGTACTTCTAGAAGAAACGCTAGCTAAACAAACGATAGGTTCGATAGATAGAGATCCTCGCTTACTATAACTTCACGCTAAGATATCGACCTAGCAAGGAAGCAATAGTCCTAGACGCGCTCTCGAGGAGGGAATAGGATATACCTATAGACGACTATAACGAAAGGCTAGTAGGGAGATATTTCTAGCTTTTAAAGATCAAGAGAGGGCGCGTTACAATATACCGAGGGCAAGTTAACGCCCTACTAGGAAACTCTACCCCGTTACCTAGACAAATAGCTATAAAAGCGGGCAACCAAGACAGGCTATACAATAAGCTTGTAGATCGGGCAGACCCTCCCCTCAACCCGTTTAACGGGGAGCCCCTCAAGGAACTCTAGAATAAAGGCTTAAAGGCCAATAACTAGTACTAGCTACTATATAGGATAGTATAAAGAGGCGAGAGGCAGATCCCACTATAATAGGGACTCCCTATCTCTATCTCGGAATGCTCAATCGACGAGGGCAGCCGCCTCTACTAAAGAGAACGAATCTAGATCCCCCATTACAAACCGCTATAGATACAAATCATTTAGGAAACCTACAATTCGCCCCTCGCTAGCTACCTAGGTAGAGACCTTACTAAATCCCTTATTAGTAGGAAATATATATAGCTAGGCCTTAGCCAAGATATATACCGGTTCCTAAGGAACTACAATGTATATAGAAGGTTAGCTATATAGCGGGAGAAGAAACGGGGCCTTCTAAAGCCATTACTAGTACCCAACAGGATATAGAACAAGCTATCTATCGACTTCATTACAGATCTACCCCCTTCTAGACCAAATCAAGCGACCAACCTTATAGTAATTATAGACAGGCTATTCAAAGGAGTAATCCTCGAGCCTATAAAGGAAACTACTATAGATTCCATTGCTAGTCAGTTAGTTATAGGGCTAATCCGTTACTACAGGTTACTATATACAATCGTATCCAATAAAGGCCTATAGTTCGTTAGCTTAATATAGAAATAAGTCTATAAGCTATTGGGTATTACAAGGAGGCTCTCTACTATATACTACCTAGAAACCGACAGCGCTACCAAGAGGATGAACCAGATAGTCGAACACTTCCTCTAGTACTTCGCGATATACTAGCAGGAGAACTAGGCCGAATTAACCCCCGCCACAATGCTTAGGATCAACAATCGAGACAATATATCCACTAGAATAAGCCCCTTCTTCGCTATATACAGGTACTATATCGACCTCCTAGATATACCTATAGATAGGGGCGAAGAGGGCCCCCTCTAGATAGAGGGACAGTCACCACTAGCAAGAGGGGAGGCGTTCGTAGCACGACTTCTACAAGCCATAGAATTCGTATAAGCTATAATAGCCTCTATATAAGAACGACAGGAACACTATACCAATAAGGGTCGTCAAGTAGCGAAGCAGTTCCAAAAAGGGGACAAGGTATAGCTATAGCTAAAGAATATACAGACCGATAGACCGTCGAAGAAGCTCGACTAGCGTAATACGAAGTACACTATTACCGAGCTAATTGGGTTATACACTTGCCGCCTCAATACACCTCCCGGAATCTACCCAGTCTTTCACATCTCCCTACTAAAAAGAGCTATAGAGGACCCGCTACCGTCACAACAGCAGGACAATACACAACCAGCCGCTATCGTCGCGGAAGATACAGGCGAAAAGGAATGGCATATAAAAGAAATCCTAGTAGCAAAGAAAGCTAGTAGGGGATATAGGGTACTAGTCAAATGGACCGGATATACCCAACCAACGTAGGAGCCACTCAGCAGCTTCTTAGAGACCGAGGCCCTAGACCGCTTCGAAGCTAGGTACAGCCCTATCACCGCCGTCCGATCAAAGGGAAGACGTCGCGCTATACGCCTAGCCTAGGAGGGGGGTAATGTAACGGGCTAAGCCCGGTACAGGCCTTGGCAACCCTCGGCCAACCCTTGACAAGTACAGACCACTAACCTACTAGATAGATGAAGCTATTCCCAAATCTCAACCACCGAAGATTCTAGCAAGACGCCAGGGCCACTACACACAAGGATAAAGATGCCTAGAGAGTCCTAAGAATCTCCTATCTTTCCTTTCTCTCCTCAAGTTCAGTATACTTGTAGAGTCGCTATCAGATAGTTGCAATATACTTCTAAAGCCGTTATAGTATAGGCGGTTAAAGAGGGTCTTACTTATTGTTATATAGTATAGGCAACTAGTATCAATAAGGGCTTTAACAAACTTAATTCTATTTATTCCTAAGTTAATATAGAATAATAGCCTATCTATCTTCTCCTCGGCTTTCTTCCAAGCCGCCTTAGCCTTCTAGTACCTCTAACGACGACTTTCACTAGAGGCTACTCGTTTTCTAACTCGCTATTTAACTAATTAATTAGCGAACTCCTAGATTAGCTATAGTCGTTAGCTATATCTTTATAGATAGTAGGTATAGCCCGATCGACCCGGATCTTATAAGAGCGCTATAGACGTCCCTTAGATACCTATCGGCAGGTAGCTACGATATAACTAGGTTTTCTATAGCGATAGTAGAGTCTCTCCCTATAATAGGGCTCTCCTTCCTCGATATCCCTTGGCTTTACTTGCCGTCTTATGCCTTCGCCCTTCCTTAAGGCCCTATAGTTAATCTTTATAGCGTTAGAGGGTTCCTAGTCTATCCTATCTACTCCCTTAGCTTATATAGCTAGTTTAGCTGCTGGCCTTAAGGCCTCCTAGTTGAACTAGAGGGACTTCAACTAGGTACTATCCCTCTTTCTTGCCAATTTAAGGCTATCGATCCTCGATCTAAGTATATAGAGTATTCTAACGAATTTAATATAGTTTATAGGGATATTCAGGTAGCTAACCAAACGTTCCTATATCTTTATATTCAATGCTCCCTCTAGATAGTTGATCCGAACTTTATCTATCTAGCTTCTACCGTTGCTATCTATAAGCTCCCTCTCGAATTTAGGTAAAAAAGCTCTAAAGCTCTTATTCTCCTTCTACTATAGCGTTCAGAGATAGTCGATAGCCCTTGCCTAAACGTTCGGGTCCCTATAATACTCGTTTAGGTATATTAGGAACCGTTAAGGGCAATATATACTATTGCCGCTATCCCTTTCAACGAATATAACGGTTATATTCTAGGCTATTCTTTCTAGCCTCGAGTAGATATAAGCAAACTAGTCTAACGGAGATCCTATTACTAGGCTATCTACCGCTAGTTTATTCTTTATCTCCAAGTACTAGACATAGAAACTAGAGTATAGCCCGTTAAACTTAGGTAGGTTAAGAAGGAGCGGCTTCTTCCTTAGGGTGCTAGCTATATCTAATATAGATATAGGGGAGTTAGTCGTTAAAGTATTACTACTTGAAGTTAGCGCTATAGTTATAGAGGTAGGGGAGACGAGGTTCTAGATAGAGACAAGGTTCTATTAGAGGACTCGAATCTACTCTCGACTTGCCTCGCGTTCGCTTACTTATTCCGCCCGAATTTCCACTAGCTATTGTACAAAGTACTCTCTCTCTCTCGCCTACTCCGCTCGAATAGTAGTAAGCTATTTAGCTAGCTAACTTACTAGCTATAGTAGCTAGCCCTCCTAAAGTTCGGTAGATATCTCGACTATCGATTCTCTCTCTCTCGATGGTTTCTTCCAGTAGTCTAGACTACTTGGCTCCCTTGGACCAAGGTCTCTATCCCTACTAACTGCTATTAGAAGAGGGATCTAACTTATCTATATAGTGTCCGCCGGTCGGGGTAGCGGCGAAAGGTCTATCGTTATCGACCGCTAAAAAGCAGTCAATTGCTATCTTCGTCGGGTTCGTTGAAGGGGAAGTTCAGTATAATGTAACGGCTTTAGAAGTATATTGCAACTATTTAATGGCGACTCTACAAGTACACTGAACTTGAGGAGAGAAAGGAAAGATAGAAGATTCTTGGGACTCTCTAGGCGTCTTTATCCTTGCGTATAGTGGCCCTAGCGTCTTGCTAGAATCTTCGGTGGTTGAGATTTGGGAATAGCTTTATCTATCTAGTGGGTCAGTAGTCTATACTTGTCAAGGGTTGGCCGAGGGTTGCCAAGGCCTGCACCGGGCTCAGCCCGTCATATCATTGGCGTTCTTGGTGTTGTAGTACTCTATATAAGTCTAGCGATCTTCTCGATATATACTGTTTGGCTAAGCCAGATCAATCGCCGTGTTCGGTCTCGGTAGACTTCTATCCCTAGGAACCAAAGCAGGTCGTTCCTGCCTATAAGCTGGTATTTGCTTTCCAGCCTCTTGATCAGTTCGTTGGCTTGGTCCCGGTCTCTCTTACGGTATACGACAACGATGTCGTCAATGTAGAAGAAAACGATAATGCCCTTGTTGATTATGATGTATAGCTCGTAAGGGACTGCTTCGAATCTAAGATCTTTTAGTGTAGTCGTTAGCTCTTTCTGCTATAGAAGGGGAGACTTCTGCAACCTGTAGAGTGCCTTCTGTAGCTTTAGGATGGTTCCTTTCTTCCTGTAGCCCTATAGCATCTCTATATAGATATCCTCGTTAATCTTGGCGTTTATAAACGCATTGACTGTATTGTATTGTTTGAGTTCAAGGTTGAAGCGGGCTGCAATAGCAAGGACTGTTTGGAACGACTATACCGCTAGCATTGCTGTATAGTTCTCTTCGGTATAATTCTTCTATTGTTGATCGCCTCTTACTACCAGTCGTGCCTTGCATTTAACAAGGTAGCCATTCTCGTCGAATTTGTAGGTATATACCTATATATAGTCGAGGATCTATCTCCCTCTAACTTCCTTAGCGCGGCAGAGTATTTCTCGCTAGGAGGCCATCTAGTAGTAGCTCTAAAGGTGGTCTTCCTCCCCCTATAGGAATAGCTCGCTAAATGGGTGGTTCTGGAGGTCTGAATGCCGTCGTGGCTCTAGTGGAAGGCGGGATTGATGGAGAGTGCCGAGCGCGTTTTATCTCCTCAACCGGTCGACTTCCTCCTAGGTTACTTCCTTATCGCTACTATCCTAGTATTTAGTCTTCCTTTAGAGCCGTTCAATAGTAGCTCTAGTGGCCTGTTTGCCGTCTACCCTACCTACTACTAACGCGAAGGTTCCGGTATAGAAGGCTGCTTTCTATAGCTCGAATAGATCAGTTGTCCGGCCCTCTATTTTATAGGTCCCTATAAACGCTGCCGTCTACAGTGCCGCTGGTGGTATAGGCGGTAGCGTTGGATACTGAAACTCGGGGAAAGTGCCCGAATCATTACCTTTGACGATAATGGTGTCCAGAACTTCGTTAGTGGTTACTTCGACCACCCCCTAATCTTTGTAGGTATCTAGCGTACCAATAGTCGCTTCTATCGATTCTTCTACTTCCTCCTTAGCGGGGAGATCGCTACTCTTGTATTTATTGGCGTCGCTCGTGCCTCTATCGTTGAGCTATTTCTTTAGCTCTTTAAGGTCTACCTAGGCAAGGTCTTGGGCTAGATCCTCCTTCTTGCTAGGGAAGATCTGCTTTTCGTTAAAGACGATGTTGTATATACGGACCACTTGATTAGTAGCTAGGTTCTAGATGCGGTAAACATTTATAGAGTTATATCCTATAAGATATCCAACCTATATTCGGGGTCTTAGCTTCTCGAGGCGCTTTTCTTTCTTCTTCTCGATATCGGTTATTACGAACGCCTTGCTTCTATAGACTTTGAGATGTCCCTAGTAAGGCTTATATCCCCTCCTTCCCTAGCCGTCTCTAATAGCTAGGAATTCGTCAAAACGCTTGTATAGTGATTTCTACTTGTATATCAACTTTAGGGTTCTATTGTTAAGGTAGACTATATGTTACATGTAGGATTGCAGAGAGCAGGGATCAGTCCCGACCAGGGTGAACTGTGTTCACGTGAGGGCTCACCTTTATAAGGAGAGCCATCACACCCCTGGAGAGAACTCTCTCTTAGACAACAACTCTGAATCTACTTTATCTTTTATTACCTTCGCCACGCAAGTGTGCCTTTGCGCCATCCTGGCCATTACAGTGAGAATTCCCGTAACAAGTGGTGCCTATCTACCGAATCGAACTGATGCCCCTATTACCTGCTTTTTGAGCAAGTAGTGAGGGAGAGTATCTACTGAGATTGCGGGAGAACCACTTCACCTCGACCGTTGAGACTCGTTTTCCGATAGCGAGTCCTCCCGGTACGGCACTCTTAACTGAGCTAACGACTAGCCGGAACGTTGACGACAACGGATGAACGATACCGATATCGAGCAAGCCCAATAGGTGATCGCCTTCATTATAAGGAACCTAAGAACTCGTTGGTGGACCAAAGTATCTGAGGAGAAGAGAATCGCCATCGAGTATATAGCCCGCCTATATAAAGTTTCCAACCGAGGCGGCGGACGATACAACTATATCGCTTCTGCACTAGCGATCTAGTGGCCTTAGGACTGGAACGTTGATAGTACCATTGCGAAGTTCATCTTCGACAGCATCACCACCAAGTTCGCAGTAGCAGTCGAAGACGGCACGATTCCTAGGCCAAGCCAGCCAGTATATTCAAGGGGAGCCTCCTAGACCCTGAAAATTCTAAGGGCTTAGACCCTAACCCCGCCAAGAACGACAACTCATTAGAGAATCTTCTTGCAAGCAACGCGAGACGCGTCTTTACTAGGAATGGTATTGTCGATGGAATCGTATGATCAATTCTCCCTATGTAATCTAGAACTAGCTAATTAATAATCGCCAAGCCCTGATCCCGCTACTATAGTAGGTGGCAATACTCCCTAGTCGATAGGGAATAACGGACTATACCTTATAGAGTCTGTAGTGGCTATAGCGATTATAGAGCTTGTAAATGAGCTTAGACTCGCTCGACTTGGATCCTCGGGAGCCGACTGTTAGATACCCTCCCTAGTAGTTGAGGACACTAAGTAGAAGGTTCAGGAGACTAGAATCTTTTAGCTAGATATAGGACAAGACATTAGAGGAGATAAAGACATCTTCTACAATAAGAACCAGCTCTACTATTATAATGTTAACCTATAGGTCAAGAGAGTAAAGGAAGTCTGTAAATCGCTATTGTAGAAGACTATCCTCGAACGAGACTTGTCGCTTCTATTCTATAGATAAGCATTTACCTAGTAGGAGCAATAGCTTTTAGAGTAGGAACGAGTTACTACTAAAGCCGACCTCGATATTTAGTTAGAGAAGATCTATAAACGGTTTGGCATTAAACTTAAAGATACTAGCTAGTAGCTTAGGAGTAGCAAAGGAGAATTTACTATAGAGGATAGTATTAAGAGGAGATCCATTAGAGCGTTTGCAATAGAGATATTTAGGTATACGAGAGTTTAGGGCGACGAGACGGACCAGCAACTCCTTACCTAACTATATGTGAGGAAAGGTGCATAGGGTTAGGGTTCAACCCGACCTACTGGATTGGGACTAGTGAGATGGAGACTCGCATCCTAATTGGCTAGCACGAGGCTAGTACACTCTTATAGCGCAGACCGTATCTTAGATCTTTTCCTCCTTTCCTTAGCTTTCGATTAGCAGAATTGAGTAGTATTAGTAGCGCCCCCGTGCCTCGCCTATATATTGCTCGTCTCTTACAATCGAAAGCTCGAAAAATTCCTGCCTAGGAAGGCTTCAATAATATCCTACTCGAAGAAGAACCGGCTGCTCCAAGCGCCCGAAGACCGAATCGACTATAGCTACATTACGCGCCCTTGAACGAACCGAAAAGTCCGCTATTCGCGAGCGAACCTGCAGCACGAAGAACGAACGGCTGCTCCAAGCGCCTGAAGAAGAACCGGCTACATTACACGCCTAAAGACCGAATCGACTGTAGCTACGTCACGCGCCCTCGAACGAACCGAGAGAGTCCGCCGTTCGCGAGCGAACCTGCAGCACGAAGAACGAATGGCTGCTCCAAGCGCCCGAAGTACCTGAACCGATACGATAGTAGGTATAAGCGAACCGGCGAATACTTCTATAGAGGACTCTAGAGATGGAAGCATCCCTATATAGCGTTGTATACGGGTAACGAAGGATATATTGCTCGAGGACCTGGCGGCCCGAGACGCTGAACTAGCCGACCGCGATGCCTAGATTGCAGACCTCCGCCAGCAACTCGCTAGGATGCTCAATACTAACAACGATAAAGCCGGTAGAGACGATGGCGATAACGAGGACGGCGATAACGATAACGGCGATAACGACGACGACGATAACGATAATAGCGACAATGATGCCTGCTACGACCGCGAAAGTATAGCCGATACCTAGCAGACTATCTATAGCGGTACCAAGAGATTCGCGAAAATCCCCGACCCTTCTGTCTTCTATAATGAAAGGGACCGAGATACTAAGGAGTTCGAGTAGTAGTACTATAATATAGAGAATAAGCTAGAGGTTAACGGTAACTACTTTAGTAATAACTATACCTACTAGGCTTATATCGAGTTATACCTAGGAGGCAAGGCTAAACGGGATCTAGCTTCCTACCTCTATAAAACCTATTCCGCTCTAGTTAATACTTTAGCGAAGCTATTGACCTATCTATAGGGGTAGTATTATAACCTAACTTGGGAGTAGAAGGCCCTTGACGACTATAATAACTTAAAGCTAGGACCTAGTAACGATTTCCTAGCTTTCAAGAACGACTTCGTCTATCTTACTAGCAAGACTAGAAGACCACGCTCTATCTAGAAATACAAGTTTAACTATAAGCTTTATAACAGCTTCTAGTATAGTATAGTTCCCTTATTGGCTAAACTAGCTATTACTTTCGACCAATTTATTATCGAAGCCTAGTAGATCGCTATTATCAATAAAAGGATATCCAAGCGCCAGCCTATAGACCAATAGAACAATACTATATATAGTAACCGAGGCGGAACCTAGATAGCTAGATCTCTAGTATATAGGCAGGGTATAGCTATAATAAAGACGCTTTCGGCCGACAATATCAAGCGGCTCTATAAGGAATACCGTTGTTTTATCTACTATAAGAAAGGCTATCGTACTAACAAATACCTATAGAAAGAAAAGAATAATAAGCCCTATAGGTCTAGTCGAGACTACAACGCCTATATCGCCTATCTTTAGAAGCGTTAGACAACGAAGTCCCCCAAACAGTTATATAAGGATAACGATAGCACTACCGTCGCCGACGATAGTACTAGCGAGTAGGAAAACTAAGTACCCTAGAGAAAATTGACTCCCTTTTAAAGAAAATATTAGTAGTAAAAGGCAGGGACTATATTAGCAAGCTCCTTAGGGGAAGGCCCCTAATTACTAAATATACAATAGCTAATAATAGAGCTTCTTTAACTACCAACAATGCCTTAGCTAATATAGGAGCAGGTAGATACTTATTTATTAGTATTTCTTTTATAAAGTAGGTATATAAGCTATTATAAGTCAAGCGGTTCAAGGATTTTCGACTATACCCGGTTAGCGGATTTGATAACTATAGTACTACCTAGTAGATTGATTCTACTATACTCGGGCATCTAACTATATAAGGCCGAACTATCTACAATAAGCGGTTCCTAGTTATCGACTCTCGCTATAACATTATAATTAGCTACAAATAGTTTAGACGCTATAACGTTCTTATTGACTATAAGCGTCGACGATTGTTGTTTCCGCCCGAATAGGAACCCAACCCTAGCTAGTAGAAGGGAATGGATATCCTATTAGACTAGTCGCCTATAAGGCCCCTAGACCCGAAAGTAATAGAGGATACCCGCTAGCAAGAGAGATTGATAGACAAGGAAAACCGCCGCTACTAGGCGGACCAAACTACAGTCAAGAAGCGGATTGCCGAACTAGAGGCTATAGCGGAGTCCCGGCTAGAGCCGAAAACCAGAATAGCACTATAGAAGGTTACGATTTCGCCCCGATCGGTCGGAATTATAGAACTCCAATTAGTTACACTATAGGATAAGGATATTTATAAGATAGAACGGGCTCTATAAGGGATCCCGCTGCCTTAGACCTCGACTCTAGAGCGAAACCTACGACTAGAACTAGGACCCGATCTATCTAAATAGGGCGTTAATATCCAGGGCCTATATACCCTAAAGAGGGACGCTATCGGTTAGTATAAGTCAAGACCCCCTAATATTGCAGTAATTAGCGCTATTATATTCTAATAAATTAGATAACGCAAAAGCGGTCGTTATATAGCGGTTATAGGGGTTACTACTCTCTATAAAATCGATAGGATTCTCGAGCTAAGAACTGCTTTAGAGGGTAATAACAATCAATTGTAGTAGCAGGCTTTAGAGTAAGTCCCTATATATTACTATAATTACCTTGATATATTTAGTAAAGCCGAATCCAATATATTGCCCCTATTCCGGCTAAATATAGACTATAATATCGAGTTGCTACCTAAGTTAAAGCTAGAGGACCTAGGGTATACTAGATTATAGAAGCTCTCTACCAAGGAGCTGGAAGCAGCCCGGAGATATATTACCGAGAACCTGTAGAAGGGCTTTATCGAGCCGAGTAGCGCGCTATAGGCCGCCCCAATCCTCTTTGCCCTCAAGGGAGATAGAAGCCTCTATTTCTATATCGACTACTATAAATTGAACGCAATAACGAAGAAGGACTAGTACCCCCTGCCCCTAATCGACAAAACTTTGGCCCGGATTGCCTAGGCGAAGGTCTTTACTAAGATCGATATCCAATAGGCTTTCTACCAAATCTAGATCAGCCCTAAATATAAGGACTTGACGACCTTTCAGACCCGGTATAGCGTATATAAATATAAGGTAATACCTTTTGGTTTGACTAATAGCCTAGCAACCTTCTAGCGGTTCATTAATAATATATTAATAGGCTACCTCGACGACTTCTATAGCGCTTATATCGACAATATTCTAATCTTCTCGGCTATATAAGAGGAGCACGAGATCTATATTCGCTATATACTTGAACGCCTATACAAGGCCGGCCTATAGGCCGATTTAAAGAAGTGCGAGTTCTATATTATAGAGACCCGGTATCTAGGCTTTGTTATTGGGACCAACGGCGTCTAACCGGACCCGAAGAAACTGGATATAGTATACAACTAGTAGAGGCCAACTATAGTTAAGGAAGTATAGTTATTCCTAGGGTTTTACAACTTTTACTAGCGGTTTGTTCGCAAATATAGATATATCGCCTGCCCTCTAACTAACTTGACAAAGAAGACTACCCTGTTTATCTAGACTAATAATTGCTAATGCTCCTTCGAGGAACTAAAGGAATACCTCCTTACTAGGCTAGTTCTAGCCTATTTCTAGTATAGCCGATCAACCTATATTGAAACCGACGCTTTATAAGGTATAGTTGCCAGGGTCCTATCCCAGCTATAAGATAACAACTAGTAGTATCTAGTTGCCTACTTCTCTAAGACAATGCAAGGCGCCGAAGTCAATTACTATATCTATAATAAGGAGCTCCTTACTATTGTCCGCGCCTTGCAATACTAGCGGGCCGAGTTGATTGGTCTATAGAACGAAGAGCCTTTTCTTATTGTCTCCGACTATAAGGCGCTAAAATACTTTAGTACAAAAAGGTTGCTAAATATCTGGTAGGCGGGCTAGGCCGAGCTTCTATTGCAATATAACTTCTATATCACTTACTAGCTAGGCAGTAAGAACGCTATAGCCAACGCCCTCTTCTAGAAGCTAGAAGATACTACTATATAGAAGGCGAAACGGGAAGTGTACTATACAATATAGATCTTTGCCCTAGTATAAGCGGACGGCCAAGCTGAACTAGGTATAACGATTATAGCAATTATAGCCCTCGACGAAGATATTGCTCCCCTACTAGGTTCTAGTTTCTAACTAGTCGACAAGCTTCTAGAGGCCAACTATATAGCGGTAGAATTAGAAGAATAGTGTAACTGTATATATATAGGAAATTTAGAGTTTACCTTTCTAAGCAACCGATTACTCCTATATAATAGTAAGCTGGTTATACTAGCGACTAAGTACCTATAGACCCGGGTCATTTAGGAGGTATATTTCTAGCTAGTTATAGTATATCCTAGCCGGAATAAGACTAAGAAGCTGGTTACTGCCTAGTACTAGTAGCCGAAGATGACTAGCGATATTGAGGTCTTTATTGGCAACTATATACTATACTGTTCGTCGAAGTACCTATATAATAAAACCCCTAGGCTATTACAACCGATTCCCCTGCTATAGCAAGCCTGGTAGTACTTAGTTATAGACTTTAACGAACTACCTACTAACCGTTATAGCTATAACAATATACTAGTTATAATTAACCGACTAATAAAGGTATTATAGACCGTTCTATATAAAAGGAGCGCTACCGCCTACAATGCTGCGAAAATATACTATAAGGGCCTATATCGAGTCTATAGCTTACTAAAGGAAGTTATTAGTAACCGAGGGCTATAGTTCTAGGCTGATTTCACTAACGAACTATTTCGGATCCTCAGGATCAAATAGAAGCTAGCTATAGTAGGATACTCCTAGACTATAGGGCAGGTTAAGAACCTTAACTAGTATATTAACTAGAGGTTACAGCTATTCGTTAGCCACTTCCAAGACAACTAGTCTTATACAATCCTAGCTCTCGATACCGTTTAGATAGGTCTTCTATATAAAAGTACCGGGTTGTAGCTATATAAAGTCTTATTTAGATTCCCTATACCGATACCGTTTAACTAGGAGTCTCGGATGTAGGAACTCGATAATTATATACTGAGGGAGCGGATAAACCAGAAGATAGCCCAAGAAATAGCTCGCTAGATCTAGGGGTATATCGACTATACTCGGCAGATAATTATAAAGGCCTAGGAGGAGCAGACGATATAGGCGAACTAGTATCGTTGCAAACCAGACTTCAACATCGGCGATTATATAGTCATTGTCAAGCAGTTAGAGCTAATAGGTCGGCCAAGCGATAAATTATCTTTCCCAGTTACCTAATAGCATTATAAAATTCTCGAGAGAACTGCGACAGGGGTATATAGACTAGAGGTACCGGAATCCTAGCGAGGATCGGCCGAGTTTATAGCTAATCGGCTATAACGGTACCCAAATAACCCGTTGCTAGGACAAGCTGCTAAGAACCCGCCTAGCGAAGATATAGCTGGCCAGGAGGAATAGGAGGTTGAGAGGATCCTAGCTAGCAGGACCCATTATAGCAAGCTATAGTACCAAGCCCAATAGCGCGGTTGGGACCCAGACCCCAAGTAGTATCCGGCTAGCGACTTCCGAAATACGCTAGCGGCCTTAAAACGATTCTACAACGACTACCTAGAACAGGCAGGACTACCTATATAGCTAGACAAGTGGTTGTTAGCTACAGCTAAAGACAGGTTCGCAGATCCTCACCTGGATGACGACCGGCCGGTAACTAAGGGTAAACGGCTACAGCGCTCGTACTAGAAGAAGTAAAAGCTCGAGGCGAGCTTTTCTAGAGGGGGGGGTTGTAAGGAAAGGTGTACAGGGTTAGGGTTCAACCCGACCTACTAGATTGGGACTGGTAAGATGGAGACTCGCATCCTAATTGGCTAGTACAAGGCTAGTACGCTCTTATAGCGCAGACCGCATCTTAGATCTTTTCCTCCTTTCCTTAGCTTTCGATTAGCAGAATTGAGTAGTATTAGCAGCGCCCCCGTGCCTCGCCTATATATTGCTCGTCTCTTACACTATACAAGGGTATATATCCTCGACTCCAAGCCCTAGTAGTATAACCTATAGAGAAGGATAAGATTGGAGAATACTTGGCCAATCTAGAGCAAAAGGAGATAGCAGTTGCCGAAGATCTCCATTGGAAGGCAAGGAAACCCGGTTACTCTATAGCGATGAATGCCGACGACTCCTCTACTAGAAGCGATTTGGATATAGCCAACTAGAGCGGTAGAACCTAGTATACCTCGTTATAGTACTTAGGCAAACGTTGTAGCCTAGATAGATGCGAAGCTGCTCACTCCTATAGTTTACGAGACTGTAAGAGAAGTCGGGATAAGTAGTGCTATCCTCGGCACTCCGGTATAGGCTTTTGAAACTGGTTATACCTGTATAACGAAGGATATCGAGGTGGACAAGATAGATCGCGTTTTCCCTATAGATATTAGCTAGAGCGACGTTACCGCCAATAGAAGGTATATAGTCGCGAACAACGCAATAAGGACGGCACCTTCTTATATATCAACGAGACTATTGTCTATAGCGATAGTCCTAACGCCGAGCGAAAGGAAGAAGATCTTATCGAGCAAGGGATAGTATATCTTGTAGAAGGTAAAAGCGAAGTTAATAGCGAAGAGTCCGAATATACGAACTTCGTTATAATAGCGGCATTATTCAATATAGAAGATCGCAACCTACGAGCGACCCTTGACGAGGAATCGGATACCTAGTCGACATCCAATATACGAAGCTACAAGATATATAAAACTACGTTCGAGACGTGGAAACCCCTATAGAGGCACTTTTATAGTTCTCCCAGCTATATACTTAAGTCGACAAGGCTACCGAGAGGATATAGAGGACCTTCACTACCTAAGTTGCCTATAGAGCAGTCTAGTACTGAAAGCTCCTATACTGCCGACGAAGTATCGGATATAGAGATAACGTCCTCCCTAGATGAGAGCGAAAACGATAGGGAGACTATATTGTATAGCATGGAGGCTATTACTATAGGCGCCTACGCCTTGTAGTTCGACGAGGGATAGGTTGTTGAAGCGAACTGTAACCCTATAGCCAAAGGGAAACCGCGCGAACGAACTTTATACCTTAAGATCGGAGTCAAGGCTAACCCCAACATTGAGACCGCTAATATCTACTTTGATACGGGATATTCTATAGTACTAGTCGACAGGTTATAGATTGCATTATAGGTATATAACCCTAGATAGATATCTATCAAGCCAAAGTATATAAAGGGAGTCAAGTTATATATATCTATCGATACCTAGGCCGAATTCGACTTCTATATCCCTGGAACCGTCGGGCAGACCAATATAAACGGTCATTTCTATATCAAGGTAGATATTATAGATAGACTAGAACCGAAGATACTCCTTGGAACCGATTTTATAAAGTAGCATAGAGTAAAGATCGATATATGCGAGGATATCTGCAGTTTCTGCTCAGTCTTTGGTATAAAGGTCAAAGGTCAGGTAGTTTAGAAGCTAAAGAGGGATATTATATAGAGAGTGACTACTCTCAAGACTACCGTTATCTACCTATATACCAAGGGCCTGATCAAGACTAGGATAAAGGACCTACCGAGACTGCTAGAAAAGGTAGCTAAAGAGGATCTACTAGCCTACCACTTTACGGTATCGTATCCTCTCGCTTTTGACGCGACAGTGAACTATAGGATACTATATACTATTGTTATATACAATACTTCCGACAAGCCGATAACTATTTGGAAAGGAGAGAAGTTAGGTTGTATAGAGAGCTACTATAGCGACGAAACAGGTATGCTCGTTGACCTAGACACTCTCGATAAGGAGACTCTCAGTAAACTACAAGAAACCTCACGCGAAGAATTTGTTCTATAGTATATAACGAAGGAAGTTAGCGCCTATATAGCTGCCTACAAATATATAGACGATCCGAACCAAAGGGAACACCTTCACTATATCGATGCTTACAATGTAGAGGGATCCTCCACTAAGGAGTATACTCTAGAGAACTTTAGAACGGAATACTATATACCGTCTTATGGCATCGAGAAACCTAAGAACTTAGAATCCATTCTTTCTACTACTAGTATAAGTATCTACAATATCAATCCTAAGTTTATAGAGCGTATGAAAGCTCTTATCGACAAGTACAATACTTTCCGATATAAGGGAATCGTTCCTATACCTAAGGAAAGCAAAATAAGAGTTGATTTTATAGAGGGATAGCAAAACTAGATCAAATCCGTTAGGTTATACCCTTTTAGCAAGAAGGATAGCGATCTCCTCGATAAGAAGTTCGATAAGATATACGTTGAAGGAAAACTTATATTTCTTGACGAACCTATACCTATCGCTTGCCCTGCCTTTATAGTATAGTGCAAAGTCAATGGAGTGGAAAAGGGCCGAGTTGTAATTGATCTCCGTCCGCTAAACAAGATTACTATTCCTGATATCTATCCTCTTCTAGACCAAGAAGATATTATCGCGGCTATATAAGGGAAGAAGATCTTCTTACTCTTCGATAGTTCAGGTTTCTTCTATTAGCTGCCTATATAGTACGAGCACTACAATAGGATAGTAGTAATTACTAGTAGAGGATTGGAGAGATCTAACGTTGTATTTATAGGTTTCAAGAATTCCCTAGTATTCGGTCAACGATTTATAGATCGGTTGTTCTTCAAGAATCGTTACTTTATAAGGGCCTATATTGACGATATTATCGTCTTTAGCAATTTGGAAGAGGAGTACCTACAATACCTTAAGATTGTATTCAAGACCCTAATGGAAGTAAGAGTATATATTAACGCTATTAAGTCGTTTGCTACCTACCTAGCTATATAGCTTCTCGGTTATATCGTGAACGGCGAAGGCACTCTTAAGACGGACGACTGTATTGCTGCTTTTAAAAAGATGAAGTTCCTGGATATACTGGAGACCTTGGAGACCTACCTTGGTATAGCGGGATGGCTTTGTAAAGGTATCGCGTGGTTCGATATTAAGGCGGTACCGCTATAGAAGTGTAAGACCCAACGGTTAGCTGCTGGAAGAGTATAAGGGAAGGTTGTCAATGGAGCGACGAAGAGCGCTAGGAAGGTGTATACTTTAACCGTCAAGTTCGAGCCGACCGAAGAGGAAAAGAAATCGTTTCGTATCCTTTAGGAATACCTCTGTATCTAGTATATACTCTATTACTACTAGAAGGATAAGCCTCTCTTCTTTAAACTGGATGCCTATAAGATGGCCTATAGACTTTTCGTCTTCTAACTTAAAGGAGATTGGGATAGTTATTCTATCCCTGGGAGAGACCTTTCAACCAACGAGATATTGCCTATTATATTCCTGTTAAGAGCAATAATGAGGAAGGAACAAGGGTACGGATCTACCGAAGCCGAAGTGGTAGCGGTAGTATAGGCAGTGCGAAAGTTGAGAAAGATGGTCTAGTCGAATAGGTACCTGTTGAACGTGCTTACCGATTATGTATCGATAAAAGGAATTGTTAAGTATACCTTATTGGTAACGATGGATCTCGCGAAAGCCAACCTGAAGCTTGCTAATGCTGCCAACTGGCTTTCTTAGTTCGAGCTCAATATCTTCTATATCCTAGGGACATTCAATGTCGTCCTAGACGTACTTTCTTGCTTATCTACGTTTGAGTAAGACGACCTAATTCTAGAGAGGACTAACGATAGCGAGCTTGACGATATTTGGGTATATATATAGAATGATGCTAATGAGATTTGCTGTCTAGCAGATAACGCTACTATCTACTCTATCCTCAATCTAGAGTTTAGGAATGCTATCGTTGAAGGATATAAGAGTGACTTCAAGTATAGGAGGATTATCGAAGTACTTTAAGATACCCTAGAGCAACGTTAGTATGATAAGTTATACCCTTATTACAATTATCGACGTCCGAAACTACCTTTAGGACTATTTAAACTAGATGACTCTCTATTGTACTATATAGATTATGTCGGCTGTAGAAGGCTATATATTCCTCGCCTATATATACCAAGCCTGCTTAAGGCAGCCTACGACGAGAGATATCACTTTAGTACTATTAAGATGCTCGATATACTCGATAGTATATACTTTTATAAGAAAACCTAGATAGTGCGGAGCTAGATTAGATGGTGCAAGTCTTGCCGATAGAACCAAGTCGATAGAAACCCTCCTTCTAGTAAATTGAGGCCAATTAGATTACTACCAAGGCTATTCTATACTATCGCTATAGACTTTATTATAAGCCTGCCGTCAGTGAAGGCTAAGAACTCGATGTGGGCTATACCTAGATATCTAGAAATGGATACGCTATGTATAGTGACGTGCAAGTTTAGCAAGAAATGTTATTGATACTAGGCTACTCGATATACTTAGTAAAGGAATAGGCAAGAACAATCCTGCAAGTCCTGTAGAACAACGATTGGGGAATACTAGCTGAGATTATCAGTGATAGAGACAGGAAGTTTATCTCTAGTATCTGGTAAGAGATCTTTAAACTGCTGGAGGTGAACCTTCTCTTCGCTATAGTATATTATCCCTAGACTGACGGTTAGTCGGAATATACAAACTAGATAGTTGAGATTGCAGTCAGGTACTATACTACCAGAAATCCTAATGTACTATAGGTTGCAATTCTACCCGCTCTTTAATACAATCTTAACAACTTACTGGTTGTAACTATCGGCAAGTTACCGAACGAACTGGTATATAGCTTTAAACCCCTTTCTATTCTAGATATACTTGCTACCTGCAAGATAGTAGAAGGTAGTAGTAAAGCTCTAGAGGTACTCTATAAAGGCTACTAGAAGGAAGCAACTGTTCTTTTAGATATCGCTAGAGCACTCGCTAAGTTAAGGTACGATAGCAAATATATACCAACTAACTTCAATGTCGGTAACACTATATATCTTCGCCTTGGTAAAGGATACTAGCTGCCAGGCAAACCTCAATGCAAGGTATCTCCACTGAGAGCCGGCCTATTCAAGATTCTAAAGATTATAGACAGTAGATTAGCTTGTAAGCTAGACTTCCTATTATAGTAGGGAGTACATCCTATTGTTTCTATTATATAGCTTTATAAGCTAGTATAAGGCAAGGACCCCTTTAAATGCCAAGTTCCTCTACTAGAGCCAATCACCATTGATGGAGAGCTTGAATAGGAGATTGATTATATCGTTAAGTACTAGATAAGTAAGAGAGGTTGCAAAGCAACGCTAGAATACTTGGTCCGCTAGAAAGGGTACGAACCGAAGGACGATCAATAGCTAGTATATCAACTTCTTATACCCAACGCGAAGGATCTCCTTCTAGAATACAAGGCTACCTATAATGTCTACAGTTAGGGACCTATACAGCATTTAAAATTAGAGCCTACTGAAGATCGGCTAACTAAATGCGAACAACTATAGATATATAGATCTGGTCGATAAAGACAAACTCCTAGAGAGTAACTTAGGACGAGTTAGCTTTTCAATAAGCAACGGAGAGAAACTACAACGGCACTAATACCGTTTGTAGAAATACGGAGAATATTCCTTACCATTGAATAACTGCTCTAGAACCAGTATATTGGCGAAAGCAGTTCTTTTCTTCACCGTTTAAGAACACTATATCTTCTATTGTTTTGACATACCCTTCTTTCTACAACAACGAGAGCGATCCCTACTATTGCGCAACCTTCTTCTCTCTTCACTATAGTCGCGCAATCGCGCAATTGCACTTCGTTCGTTCATACCTTATTTGTTGTTTACTCCATTCGTTGTTATCTTCAATTTTATATTCCTATCGCGCGATTATTACAAAGAGCCTACAATCGTTATCGCTTCTACTAAAATGATCGAGGACAGTAAGAATATTGTCAACCCGCCTATTGCTAGCCCCAACGAACTAGCCGCTAACGACACTCCTGCCATCTCTATAGCAATCGATACTATAGAAATAGAGAGCGCTACCAAGCTTCCTCAAGGTACTACTATCGATACCACCGATAACGCCAACAATTTTCCTACCATATCGTCTCTTACACCTGTTATTGAGGTCGCTAACTAGGCTAACAAGAAGATCGACCTAACAATTCGTATCGACTGTAAAAGCCCTATAGAACTAGAACTCGAATATAAGCCTACCGAAGAACAGTCTTAAGCTATAGAAGAGGACTAGCTTAACAAAGGAAGGTCTTGGCAGCCTAGACCGAGAAAGCTTAGATTCCATCGTTATAGAGGAATAAAAGAGGCTGAGAAAGAGAAGGCTACTACTTAGTACGATCTAGATACCTGCACAATGAGTCCGACAATATATAAAATCGGCGATCAAGTAAGCGATCGCAAAACGGCAAAGAAGATTACTATAAAGGAGATCGATAACCCTAATCTTCTTAGCGCTATAGAAGCTGAGATTGATATATTTTTCGATAGCGTAAAAGAGTCCTTTGCGAAGAATTAAGCGTTCGCCAACAACAATATACTTCGCTATATCAAAGCATTGCTCGATAAAGCCGCTCTTATCTATAGTTAGACTAGCGCCAACGACGAGTAGATGCCTTCGAAAGCAAGCATTCTAGCTATCCATTATACCTATCCAACTAGTTGTCTCAATAGTAAGATCGCAGGGCGCCTCGCCTATATAAACCGGCTTAACTTAGTGCAAGTTGGTCCAATTCAAGGTACTGGACTGCGCACCTATAGCGCCTTCAAAGCCTTACTTACCAAGGAGGTCGATACCCTAAGAGCAATGATCCATAGCCTAGAGTGTGACGGGCTGAGCCCGGTGCAGGCCTTGGCAACCCTCGGCCAACCCTTGACAAGCACAGACCACTAACCTACTAGATAGATAAAGCTATTCCCAAATCTCAACTACCGAAGATTCTAGCAAGACGCCAGGGCCACTATACGCAAGGATAAAGATGCCTAGAGAGTCCTAAGAATCTCTTATCTTTCCTTTCTCTCCTCAAGTTCAGTATACTTATAGAGTCGCTATCAGATAGTTGCAATATACTTCTAAAGCCGTTATATTATACTAAACTTCCCCTTCGACGAACCCGATAAAGACGGCAATTGACTACTTTTTAGCGGTCGACGACAACAGACCTTTTCGCCGCTATCCCGACCGGCGGATACTATATAGATAAGTTAGATCCCTCTTCCAATAGCAGTTAGTAGGGATAGAGACCTTGGTCTAAGGGAGCCAAGTAGTCTAGACTACTAGAAGAAACTATCGAAAGAGAGAGAATCGACGGTCGAGATATCTACCGAACCTTAGGAGGGCTAGCTACTATAGCTAGTAAGTTAGCTAGCCGAATAGCTCGCTACTATTCGAGTAGAGTAGGCGAGAGAGAGAGAGTACTTTGTATAGCAGCTAGTAGAAATTCGGGCGGAACAAGCAAGCGAATGCGAGGCGAGTCGAGAGCAAATCCAAGTCCTCCAATAGAACCTCGTCTCTACCTAGAACCTTGTCTCCCCTACCCCTATGACTATAGCGCCGACCTTAGGTAGTAATACCCTAGCGACCAACTCCCCTACGCCTATACTAGATGTAGCTAGCGCCCTAAAGAAGAAGCCGCTCCTTCCTAACCCGCCTAAGTTCGATAGGCTATACTCTAGTTTCCACGCCTAGCACTTGGAGATAAAGAATAAACTAGTAGTAGATAGCCCGATAATAGGATCCCTATTAGACTAGTTTGCCTATATCTACTCGAGGCTAGAAAGAACGGCCTAGAATATAACCATTATATTTGTTAAAAGAGGCGGTAGCAACGGTATATATTGCCCCTAATAGTTCCTAATATACCTAAATAAGTATTATAGGGACCTAAACGCTTAGGTAAGGGCTATCGACCGTCTCTAAATACTATAGTAGAAGGAGAATAAGAGCTTTAGAGCTTTTCTACCTAAATTCGAGAGAGAGCTTATAGATAGCAATAGTAGAAGCTAGATAGATAAGGTTCGGATCAACTACCTAGAGGGAGCATTGAATATAAAGATACAGGAACGTCTAGTCAGCTACCTAAATATCCCTACAAACTATACTAAATTCGTTAGAATACTCTATATACTTAGATCGAGGATCGATAGCCTTAAGTTAGCAAGAAAGAGGATAGTACCTAGTTAAAGTCCCTCTAGTTCAACTAGGAGGCCTCGAGGCCGGCAGCTAAACTAGCTATATAAGCTAAAGGAGCGGATAGAATAGACTAGAAACCCTCCAATACTATAAGGATTAACTGCGGGGCCCCAAGGAAGGGCGAAGGTATAAGATAGCAAGTAAAGCCGAGGGATACTAAGGAAGGAGAGCCCTATTATAAAGAGAGACTCTACTATCGCTATAGAAAACCTAGTTATATTATAGCCACCTACCAATAGGTATCTAAGGGACGTCTATAGCGCTCTTGTAAAACCTAGGTCGATCGGGCTATACCTACCGCCCGCGAAGATATAGCTAACGACTATAGCCAATCTAGAAGTTCGCTATCTAATTAGTTAGATAGCGAGCTAGAAAACGAGTAGCCTCTAGCGGAAGTCGTCGTTAGAGGCACTAGGAGGCTAAGGCGGCTTGGAAGAAAGCCGAGGAGAAGATAGACGGGCTACTATTTTATATTAACTTAGGAATTAATGGAATTAAGTTTATTAAAGCCCTTATTAATACTAGTTGCCTATACTATATAACGATAAATAAGACTCTCTTTAACCGCCTATACCTCCTATATATCTATATCAAACCCCAGGACCTCGAACAGGTCAATATTGTCACTAAAAGCGCTATCAAGTATATAATATATACGGATATCGATATCGACAGCTATAAATAGAAGCGAGTATTCTTTTATATCGTCCCTGGCTAGAAGGACGATATAATCCTAGGAAGACTATAGGCTAACGTATAGAAGGTCGTCATCTCGCCTATAGAAGGGCGACTCTATATCGGTATAAATAGGCTAGTTATTTAGGATAGAAGCTACAACAAGGGTATTAAGCTCAACGTTTCCTAGCAAATAGCTAGTGTATTTAGTACCCTTATAAAGAGAGCAAGAAGGTCTCCCCCTAGTTAGAGGGGAGCTATATAGATATTTGCTATAAGCCTAGAAGATATCGAGAAAGCGCTAGCCCTGAAGAAGTATAGCGACCCCCGTTAGAAGCTATCCAAATACTATTATAAGTTCCTTCTATTGTTCGACTAGGCTATAGCCGATAAACTACTATTATATCGGCCTAGTATAGACTATAAGATCCCACTATTAAGTGACAAATCTAGTTAGGAAAAGTAGCTACTATAGGGGCCGCTATATAGGATGTCCTGCAAGGAACTAATCGTCTTATAGAAAACCCTAATAGAACTGCTAGATAAGAATTTCATTCGAGCTAGCAGCTCTCTAGCAGCCGCACCGATATTGTTTGCGAAAAAGCTAGAAGGCGGCCTTCGCTTCTATATCGACTACTATAGATTGAACGCCATTATAAGGAAGGACCGATACCTACTACCCTTGATCTATAAAATACTATAATCCTTAGCGAAGGCAAAGTGGCTTATAAAGCTAGACGTTATTATAGCTTTCTATAAGATCTACATTAAGGAGGGCGATAAGTAGAAGATAGCTTTTTAGACTCGTTATAGCTCGTTTAAGTACCTGGTTACCCCTTTTGGCCTTACTAGAGCCCTAGCGACCTTTTAGCGATATATTAACTACGCCCTACAAGGATACCTAGATAAGTTCACCTTAATATATCTAGACGATATATTGATCTACTTAGATAGATCCCTCTCGGACTATAGGAAGAATGTCAAGAAGATTATATAGAGACTCCTTAAGGCTAGCCTATAAGTCGATATCGACAAGTATAAGTTCGAGGCTGTCAGAGGGTGCGCAGTAAACCACTCTGCCAATGAACCAAAAGATCCGCCAGTTCAACCACTCCGTGGTTGAACGCTGCGCACCACTTACTTATATCACATCCTGTGACAACTATCCTCCCTCCTCGGAAGAGCTCGACCCCGAGCTCCTTCGCGGCGGTTCCCAGCCACTAAGGATAGCAGGCAAGTGTCAGACCCCCAATGATCCATATGACTCGCCGTGGGTGGGGACCCCAAACCACGTACACCCCGCAGGGCCTTGGGCGAAGCGCGCCGCCACCATGTCATACGTCACTGTGAGCACCAACGAAGGAGGAGAACCCTGACGTCAATCGCCACTCTCTCAAGGGCATCTTCGCCCGCCGACATGCGGCTCCTGGCCGAATTGAACGCAGGACCTCCAGTGCACCCACGGAGTGGTTGAACAATTGTTAGAGGGTGCGCAGTAAACCACTCTGCCAATGAACCAAAAGATCCGCCAGTTCAACCACTCCGTGGTTGAACGCTGCGCACCACTTACTTATATCACATCCTGTGACAGAGGCCAAGACAGTCAAATACCTTGGCTTTATTGTAGATACTAGGAAGGGTATCCGCATCGATCTAGAAAAGGTCAAGGCTATAGAACTCTAGTAGCGCCCTAAGACTATAAAGGGAGTCTGTAGTTTTATCGGCTTCGCCAACTACTATAGGGAATTCGTCCCTAACTTCTCGACTATAGCCGCCCCTCTAGTTGCATTAACGAAGAAGGGTATACCGTTCCTCTAGATAGACGAGTATAAGAAGGCCTTCAAGGATCTTAAAGCACTGCTTATTAGCGCCCTAATATTGGCCCAATAGGACCTAGACTAGAAGACGGTATTCGAGATAGACTCCTCTAGCTATATAACAGGCAAAGCACTCTCCTAGTATAACGATAACGGCCTCCTATACCCTATAGCCTTCTTCTCAAGGAAGAACAACCCTATAGAGTGCAATTACCCGATCTATAATAAAGAGCTACTAGCTATAATATATTACCTAGAGTATTAGGATGTAGAGCTATAGAGTATACGCTCCTTCGAGATCTAGACGGACTATAAGAACCTCGAGTACTTCTAAAAGAAACGCTAGCTAAGCGAACGATAGGTTCGATAGGCGGAGATCCTTACCCGCTATAACTTCACGCTAAGATATCGATCTAGCAAGGAAGTAGTAGTCCTAGATATACTCTCGAGGAGGGAATAGGATATACCTGCGGACAACTATAACGAAAGGCTAGCGGGGAGATATTTCCAGCTTTTAAAGATCAAGAGAGGGTGCATTACAATATACCGAGGGCAAGTTAATGCCCTACTAGGAAACTCCACCCCGTTACCTAAGCAAATAGCTACAAAAGCGGGCGACTAAGACGGGCTATACAATAAACTTGTAGATCGGACGGACCTTCCCTTCAACCTATTTAACGGGGAGCCCTTCAAGGAACTCTAGAATAAAGGCTTAAAGGCCAACAACCGGTACTAGCTACTATATAGGATGGTGCAAAGAGGCGAGAGGCAGATCCCGCTACAATAGGGACTCCCTATCTCCATCTTAGAATACTCAATCGATAAAGGCAGCCGCCTCTACTAAAGAGAACGAATCTAGATCCTCTATTACAAACCGCTATAGATACAAATCATTTAGGAAACCTACAATTCGCCCCTCGCCGGCTACCCAGGTAGAGACCTCACCAAATCCCTCATCAGTAGGAAATATATGTAGCTAGGCCTTAGCTAAGATATACGCCGGTTCCTAAGGAACTGCAATGTATATAGAAGGTTAGCTATATAGTAGGAGAAGAAACAGGGCCTTCTAAAGCTACTACCGGTACCCGATAGGATATAGAACGAGCTATCTATCGACTTCATCACAGATCTACCCCCTTGTGAGAGACGAGCAATATATGGGCGAGGCACGGGGGCGCTGCTAATACTACTCAATTCTGCTAATCGAAAGCTGAGGAAAGGAGGAAAAGATCTAAGATGCGGTCTGCGCTGTGAGAGCGTACTAGCCTCGTGCTAGCCAATCAGGATGCGAGTCTCCATCTTACCAGTCCCAATCCAGTAGGTCGGGTTGAACCCTAACCCTGTACACCTTTCCTTACAACCCCCCCCTCTAGAAAAGCTCGCCTCGAGCTTTTACCTCTTCCGGTGCGAGCGCCGTAGCCGTTTACCCTTAGTTACTAGCCGGTCGTCATCTAGGTAAGGATCTACAAACCTGTCTTCGGCTATAGCTAATAACCACTCGTCTAGCTATACGGGTGGTCCTGCCTATTCTGGGTAGTCGTCGTGGAATTGTCTCAAGGCCGCCAGCGTATTTTGGAAGTCGCTAGCCGGATACCACTTGGGGTCTAGGTCCCAACTACGCTATTGGGCTTGGTACTATAGCTTGCTATAACGGGTCCTGCTAGCTAGGATCCTCTTAACCTCCTATTCCTTCTAGCCAGCTATATCTTCGCTAGGCGGGTTCTTAGTAGCTTGTTCTAGCAACGGGTTATTCGGGTACCGTTGTAGCCGATTAGCTATAAACTCGGCCGATCCTCGCTAGGATTCTAGCATCTCTAGTCTATATACCCCTATCGCGGTTCTCTCGAGAATCTTGTAATGCTGTTGGGTAACCGGGAAAGATAACTTGTCGCTTGGCCGACCTGTCAACTCTAACTGCTTGACGATGACCACGTGATCGCCGACGTCGAAGTCTAGTTCGCGACGATACCAGTTCGCCTATATCGCCTGCTCCTCCTAGGCCTTTATAATTATCTGCCAAGTATAGTCGATATACCCCTGGATCCGGCGAGCTATTTCTTGGGCTATCTCCTGGTTTATCCGCTCCCTTGGTATATAATTGTCGAGTTCCTATATCCGAGACTCCTAGTCAAACGGTATCGGTATAGGGAATCCAAACAAGACTTTGTGTAGCTGCAACCTGGTGCTTTTATATGGAAGACCTATCTGAATGGCGTCGAGAGCTGGGATTGCGCGAGACCAGTTGTCTTGGAAGTGGCTGACGAATGGCTATAACCTCTGGTTGATATACTGGTTAAGGTTCTCAACCTGCCCTATAGTCTAGGAGTATCCTGCTATAGCCAGCTTCTATTCGATCCCGAGGATCCGGGATAGTTCGTTAGTGAAATCAGCCTGGAACTATGGCCCTCGGTTACTAATAACTTCCTTTGGTAAGCTATAGACTCGATACGGGCCCTTATAGTACATTTTTGTAGCGTCGTAGGCGGTAGCGCTTCTCTTGTATAGAACGGTCTATAATGCCTTCATTAGTCGGTCAATTATAACTAGTATATTGTTATAGCTATAATAGTTAGCGGGTAGTTCGTTGAAGTCTATAACCAAGTACTACTAGGCTCGCTATAGCGGGGGAATCGGTTATAATAGCCCAGGGGTTTTATCGTGTAGGTGCTTCGACGAGCGGCACGGTATATAGTTGCCGATAAAGACCTCAATATCGCTGGTCATCCTTGGCCACCAGTACCGGGCGGCAACCAGCTTCTTGGTCTTATTCTGGCCAGGATATGCCGTAACTAGCTGGGAATATGCCTCCTGAATGACCCGGGTCTATAGGTGCTCAGTCGCTAGTACAACTAGCTTACCGTTATACAGGAGTAATCGGTCGTCTAGGAGGGTAAACTCCGAATTTCCTGCATGTATATGGTTACGCCATTCTTCCAATTCTACCGCTATATGGTTGGCCTCTAGAAGCTTGTCGACTAGTTGGAAACCGGAATCTAGCGGGGGAGCAACGTCTTCGTTAAGGGCTATAATCGCTACAATCGTTATACCCGGTTCAGCTTGGCCGTCCGCTTGTACTAGGGCAAAGATCTGTATCGTAGAGTATACTTCCCGTTTCGCCTTCTATATAGTAGTATCTTCCAGCTTCTGGGAGAGGGCGTCGGCTATAGCGTTCTCGCTGCCTGGCCGGTAAGTGATATAGAAGTTATACTGCGATAGAAGCTCGGCCTAGCCCGCCTACTAGATGTTTAGCAACCTTTTTATACTAAAGTATTTTAGTGCCTTGTAGTTAGAGACGATGAGAAAAGGCTCTTTGTTCTATAGACCAATCAACTCGGCCCGCTAGTATTATAAGGCGTAGACGATAGTAAGGAGCTCCTTATTGTAGATATAGTAATTGACTTCGGCGCCTTATATCGTCTTGGAGAAGTAGGCAACTAGGTGCTACTAGTCGTTATCTTATAGCTAGGATAGGACCCCGGCGACTATACCTTGCAAAGCGTCGGTTTTAATGCAGGTTAGTCGGCTATACTAGAAATAGGCTAGAACTAGCCTAGTAAGGAGGCGTTCCTTTAGTTCCTCGAAGGAGCGTTGGCAATCATTAGTCTAGATAAACTGGGTAGTCTTCTTCGTCAAGTTGGTTAGAGGGCGGGCGATATATCTATACTCGCGAATAAACTGCTAATAAAAGTTGTAAAACCCTAGGAATAACTATACTTCCTTGACTATAGTTGGCCTCTACTAGTTATATACTATATCTAGTTTCTTCGGGTCCGGTTGGACGCCGTTGGTCCCAATGACAAAGCCTAGGTACCGGGTCTCTATAATGTAGAACTTGCACTTCTTTAAATCGGCCTGTAGGCCGGCCTCGTGTAGGCGTTCAAGTATATAGCGAACGTGGATCTCGTGCTCCTCTTGTATAGCCGAGAAGATTAGAATATTGTCGATATAAGCGCTATAGAAGTCGTCGAGGTAGCCTATTAATATATTGTTGATGAACCGCTAGAAGGTTGCTAGGCCGTTGGTTAAACCAAAAGACATTACTTTGTATTTATATACGCTATACTAGGTCCGAAAGGTCGTTAAGTCCTTATATTTAGGGCTGATCTAGATTTGGTGGAAAGTCTATCGGATATCGATCTTAGTAAAGACCTTTGCCTAGGCAATCCGGGCTAACGTTTTGTCGATTAGGGGCAGGGGGTACTAGTCCTTCTTCGTTATTGCATTCAATTTGTGGTAGTCGATATAGAAATGGAGGCTTCTATCTCCCTTGAGGGCGAAGAGGATTAGGGCGGCCTATAGCGCGCTATTCGGCTCGATAAAGCCCTTCTATAGGTTCTCGGTGATATATCTCCAGGCTGCCTCCAGCTCCTTGGCAGAGAGCTTCTATAACCTAGTATACCCTAGGTCCTCTAGCTTTAACTCGGGTAGCAACTCGATCTTATAGTCTATATTTGGCTAGAATAGGGGCAGTATATCGGATTTGGCTTTGCTAAATATATCAAGGTAATTGTAGTAATATATAGGGACTTGCTCCAAAGCCTGCTACTGCAATTGATTGTCATTACCCTTTAGAGCAGTTTTTAGCTCAAGAATTCTATCGATTTTATAGAGAGTAGTAACCCCTATAACCGCTGTATAACGACCGCTCTTGCATCGTCTAATTTATTGGAATACGATAGCGCTAATTACTGCAATATTGGGGGGTCTTAACTTGTACTAACCGATAGTATCCCTCTTTAGGGTATATAGGCCCTAGGCATTAACGCCCTGTTTAGATAGATCGGGTCCTGGTTCTAGTTATAGGTTTCGCTCTAGGGTCGAGGTCTAAGGTAGCGGGATCCCTTATAGAGCCCGTTCCATTTTATAAATATCCTTATCCTGTAGTATAACTAATTGGAGTTCTATAATTCCGACCGATTGGGGCGAAATTGTAACCTTCTATAGTACTATTCTGGTTTTCGGCTCTAGCTGGAACTCCGCTATAGCCTCTAGTTCGGCAATCCGCTTCTTAACTGCGGTTCGGTCCGTCTAGCGGCGGCGGTCTTCCTTATCTATCAATCTCTTTTATTGGCGGGTATCCTCTATCGCTTTTAGGTCTAGGGGCCTCGCGGGCGACTAGTCTAACGGGATATCCATTCCCTTCTACTAGCTAGGGTCGGGTTCCCATTTAGGCGGAAACAACAATCGTCGATATTTATAGTTAACAAGAACGTTATAGCGTCTAAACTATTTATAGCCAATTATAATATTGTAGCGAGAGTCGATAACTAGGAACCGCTTATTGCGGATAGTTCGGCCTTATATAGTTAGATGCCCGAATATAGTAGAATCAATCTACTAGGTAGCGCTATAGTTGTTAAATCCGCCAACTAGGCGCGGTCGAAAATCCTTGAACCGCTTGACTTGCAATAGCTTATATACCCGCTTTATAAAAGAAACGCTAATAAATAAATATCTACTTACTTCTATATTAGCTAAGGTATTGTTGGTAGTTAAAGAAGCTCTATTGTTGGCTATTGTATACTTGGTAACTAGGGGCCTTCTTCTAAGGAGCTTGCTAATATAGTCCCTGCCTTTTGCTACTAATACTTTCCCTAGAAGGGAGTTAATTTTCCCTAGGGTACTTAGTTTTCCTGCTCGCTAGTACTATCGTTGGCGATAATAGTACTATCGTTATCCTTGTATAACTGTTTGGGGGACTTCGTTGTCTAACGCTTCTAAAGATAGATAATATAGGCGTCGTGGTCTCGACCGGACCTGCAGGGCTTATTATTCTTTTCTTTCTATAGGCATTCGTTAGTACGATGGCCTTTTTTATAGTAGATAAAGCAACGGCGTTCCTTATAGAGCCGCTTAATATTGTTAACTAAAAGCGTCTTTATTATAGCTATACCCTGCCTATATACTAGAGATCTAGCTATCCGGGTTCCACCTTGGTTGCTATATATAGTATTGTTCTATCGGTCTATAGGCTAGCACTCGGATACCCGTTTATTGATAATAGCGATCTACTAGGCTTCGATAATAAATTAGTCGAAAGTGATAGCTAGTTTAGCTAACGAGGGAACTATACTACACTAGAAGCTATTATAAAGCTTATAGTTAAACTTATACTTCTAGATAGAGCGTAGTCTTCTAGTCTCGCTAGCAAGGCGGACAAAGTTGTTCTTAAAAGCTAGGAAATTATTACTAGGTCCTAGCTTTAGGTTGTTGTAGTTGTTAAAGGCCTTCTACTCCTAAGTTGGGTTGTAATACTGCCCCTATAGATAGGTCAATAGCTTCGCTAAGGTGTTAACTAGAGCGGGATGGGTTTTATAGAGGTAGGGAGCTAGATCCCATTTAGCCTTGCCTCCTAGACGTAACTCGATATAAGCCTAGTAGATACGGTTATTACTAAAGTAGTCGCTATTGACCTCTAGTTTATTCTCTATATCGTAGTATTACTACTCGAACTCCTTAGTATCTCGGTCCCTTTCGTTATAGAAGATAGGAAGGTCGGGGATTTTCGCGGATCTCTTGGTACCGCTATAGACAGTCTGCTAGGTATCGGCTATACTTTCGTGGTCGTAGCGGGCATTATTGTCGCTATTATCGTTGTCGTCGTCGTCGTTGTCGCCGTTATCGTTATCGCCGTCCTCGTTATCGCCGTCCTCGTTGTCGCCGTCGTCTCTACTAGCTTTGTTGTTGTCGGTATTAAGTACCCTGGCGAGTTGCCGGCGGAGGTCTGCAATCTGGGTATTGCAGTCGGCCAGTTCGGCGTCTTGGGCCGCCAGGTCCTCGAGCAATGTATCCTTCGTCACCCGTATACGACGCTATACGGGGATGCTTCTATCTCTAGAGTCCTCTATAGGAGTATTCGCCGGTTCGCTCGTGCCTACTATTGTATCGGTTCGGGTTCTTCGGGCGCTTGGAGTAGCCGTTCGTTCTTCGTGTCGCAGGTTCGCTCGCGAATGGCGGACTTTCTTGGTTCGTTCGAGGGCGCGTGATATAGCTATAGTCGATTCGGTCTTCAGGTGTATAATGTAGCCGGTTCTTCTTCAGGCGCTTGGAGCAGCCGTTCGTTCTTCGTGCTGCAGGTTCGCTCGCGAACGGCGGACTTTTCGGTCCGTTCAAGGGCGTATGATGTAGCTACAGTCGATTCGGTCTTCGGGCGCTTGGAGTAGCCGGTTCTTCTTCGAGTGGGATATTATTGAAGCCTTCCTAGGTAGGAATTTTTTTTTTGAGCTTTTGATTGTAAGAGACGAGCAATATGTGGGCGAGGTACGGGGGCGCTACTAATACTACTCAATTCTGCTAATCGAAAGCTGAGGAAAGGAGGAAAAGATCTAAGATGCGGTCTGTGTTGTGAGAGCGTACTAGCCTCGTGCTAGCCAATTAGGATGCGAGTCTCCATCTCACTAGTCCCAATCCAGTAGGTCGGGTTGAACCCTAACCCTGTGCACCTTTCCTCACACCCCTTCTAGACCAAATCAAGCGACTAACCTTATAGTAATCACGGACAGGCTATTTAAAGGAGTAATCCTCGAGCCTATAAAGGAAACTACTATAGATTCCGTTACCAGTTAGTTGGTTGTAGGGCTAATCCGTCACTACAGGTTACTATGTACGATCGTATCCGATAGAGGCCTATAGTTCGTCAGCTTGATATAGGAACGAGTCTACAAGCTATTGGGTATTACAAGGAGGCTCTCTACCGTATACTACCTAGAAACCAACGGCGCTACCAAGAGGATAAACCAGGTAGTCGAATACTTCCTCTAGTACTTCGCGACATACTAGCAAGAGAACTAGGCCGAATTAACCCCCGCCGCGATACTCGGGATCAACAATCGAGACAATACATCCACTAGGATAAGCCCCTTCTTCGCTATATACAGGTACTATATCGACCTCCTAGACACGCCTACAGGTAGGGGCGAAGAGGGCCCCCTCTAGATAGAGGGACAGTTACTACTAGCGAGAGGGGAGGCGTTCATAGCACGACTTCTACAAGCCACGGAATTCGCACAAGCCGCAATAGCCTCCATACAAGAACGATAGGAATACTATACCAATAAAGGTCGTCAAGCAGTGGAGCAGTTCTAAAAAGGGGACAAGGTATAGCTATAGCTAAAGAATATATAGACCGACAGACCGTCGAAGAAGCTCGACTAGCGTAATGCAAAGTATACTATTACCGAGCTAATTGGGTCGTACACTTGCCGCCTCGATATACCTCCCGGAATCCACCCAGTCTTCCACGTCTCCCTACTGAAAAGAGCTACAGAGGACCCGCTACCGTCACAATAGCAGGACGATACGCAACTAGCCGCTATCGTCGTGGAAGATACAGGCGAAAAGGAGTGGCATATAGAAGAAATCCTGGCAGCAAAGAAAGCCGGTAGGGGATATAGGGTACTAGTCAAATGGACCGGATATACCCAACCAATGTAGGAGCTACTCAGTAGCTTCTTGGAGACCGAGGCCCTAGACCGCTTCGAAGCTAGGCACGGCCCTATTACCACCGTCCAATCAAAGGGAAGACGTCGCGCCACACGCCCAGCCTAGGAGGGGGGTAATGTAACGGGCTAAGCCCGGTGCAGGCCTTGGC
Source organism: Madurella mycetomatis (assembly GCA_022530565.1). NCBI lineage: Eukaryota > Fungi > Ascomycota > Sordariomycetes > Sordariales > Madurella > Madurella mycetomatis. The sequence goes on along the minus strand of JAJTVB010000003.1, from coordinate 1,837,188 downwards.
AACCCTCGGCTAACCCTTGACAAGTATAGACCACTAACCTACTAGATGGATAAAGCTATTCCCAAATCTCAACTACCGAAGATTCTAGCAAGACGCCAGGGCCACCACACGCAAGGATAAAGATGCCCAGAGAGTCCCAAGAATCTCCTGTCTTTCCTTTCTCTCCTCAAGTTCAGTATACTCGTAGAGTCGCTATTAGATAGTTGCAATACACTTCTAAAGCCGTTACATAGAGGACAAGCTTAATAGTAGATTAGTAAAGGGTCTAGAAACCCGTCTTTACACTCTAGAGAAGCTTATACAAAAGCGTATTGACTAGGAAAAGTTCACTAAGACGATAAAGAGTATCAAGGAGGCTATTAGTAACGGTATAGCCTCTCGAGCGAAGGTAAAGGATCTTGCCGACCTTGATAAGACTATCAAGAAGCTTAGTGCTATAGACACTTATAAGAACCTTGCCAAGTGTATCGACAAGGTAGAATAGTCTTTCGCTACCTTGGAAAAGAAGACCACTCAGAGCGTTGCAGCTTATATACTACATCGCCTAACGATAGCTATAGCTAGCAGCAGTAGAAGAAAGAGAGTTGGATCGCCATAGACTCCAACTTCCAAGCGATAGTGTTATAGTCCCTCTTATAAAGATAGTGACGACGCCTAGGAGAGCCCAACTATACGCCTCACTAGAAGTACAACGAAGACCTAGAGAGGAACAGCTTAGAAGGAGAAGACTTATAAAGGATCTATAGAGGAAGACGAGAACGAGTTTGATGTAGATTTCTTTAGAGTGGATTGAGCGAAGGACAATAAGCTGGATGAGAAGGGCCATAGGAGTAGTGAGAGGCATTGTATTGATACTGTTGTAAGTTAGTAACCTCGCTGTAAGGATACGGCTTTTTTCTTTCCTTGGAGGGGCACCTATAATGGGCTAAGCCCGGTGTAGGCCTTGGCAACCCTCGGCTAACCCTTGACAAGTACAGACTACTGACCTACTAGATGGATGAAGCTATTCCTAAATCTTAACTACCGAAGATTCTAGTAAGACGCTAGGGCTACTATATATAAGGATAAAGATGCCTAGAGAGTCCTAAGAATCTCCTGTCTTTCCTTTCTCTCCTTAAGTTCAGTATACTTGTAGAGTCGCTATCAGATAGTTGCAATATACTTCTGAAGCCGTTATATTATACTGAACTTCCCCTTCGACGAACCCGACAAAGACGGCAATTGACTGCTTTTTAGTAGTCGACGACGATAGACCTTTTTGCCGCTATCCCGACTAGCGGATACTATATAGATAAGTTAGATCCCTCTTCCAATAGTAGTTAGTAGGGATAGAGACCTTGGTCTAAGGGAGCCAAGTAGTCTAGACTACCGGAAGAAACTATCGAGAGAGAGAGAATCGATGGTTGAGATATCTACCGAACCTTAGGAGGGCTAGCTGCTATAGCTGGTAAGTTAGCTAGCCGAATAGCTCGCTACTATTCGAGTAGAGTAGGCGAGAGAGAGAGAGCACTTTGTATAGCAGCTAGTGGAAATTCGGGCGGAATAAGCAAGCGAATGCGAGGCGAGTCGAGAGTAGATCCGAGTCCTCTAATAGAACCTCGTCTCTATCTAGAACCTTGTCTCCCCTACCCCTACGACTATAGCGCCGACCTTAGGTAGTGATACCCTAGCGACTAACTCCCCTATACCTATACTAGATGCGGCTAGCGCCCTAAGGAAGAAGCTGCTCCTTCCTAACCCGCCTAAGTTCGATAGGCTATACTTTAGTTTCTATACCTAGCATTTAGAGATAAAGAATAAACTAGCGGTAGACGGCCTAGTAATAGGATCTCTATTAGACTAGTTTATCTATATCTATTTGAGGCTAGAAAGAACGGCCTAGAATATAACCGTTGTATTCGTTAAGAGAGGTGGCGGCAACGGTATATATTGCCCCTAACGGTTTCTAATATACCTGAACGAGTATTATAGGGACCTGAACGCTTAGGCGAGGGCTATCGACCGTCTCTAAACGCTATAGTAGAAGGAGAACGAGAGCTTTAGAGCTTTTCTGCCTAAATTCGAGAGGGAGCTTGTAGATAGCAATGGCGGAAGCTAGATAGATAAGGTTCGGATCAACTACCTAGAGGGAACGTTGAATATAAAGATATAGGAATGCCTGGTTAGCTGCCTAAATATCCCTATAAACTATACTAAGTTTGTTAGAATACTCTATATACTTAGATCGAAGATCGATAGCCTTAAGTTAGTAAGAAAGAGGGATAGTGCTTGGTTAAAGTCCCTCTAGTTTAACTAGGAGGCCTTGAGGCTAGTAGCTAAACTAGCTATATAAGCTAAGGGAGTGGATAGGATAGACTAGGAACCCTCTAATACTATAAGGATTAACTGTAGGGCCTTGAGGAAGGGCGAAGGTATAAGACGGCAAGTAAAGCTAAGGGATATTAAAGAAGGAGAGCCCTATTATAGGGAGAGACTCTACTATCGCTATAGAAAACCTGGTTATATTGCGGCTACCTACTGATAGGCGTCTAAGGGACGTCTATAGCGCTTTTATAAGACCTAGGTCGATCGGGCTGTACCTACTGCCCGTAAAGATACGGCTGACGACTATAGCTAATCTGGGAGTTCGCTATCTAATTAGTCAGATAGCGAGTTGGAAAACGAGTAGCCTCTAGTGGAAGTCGTCGTTAGAGGTATTAGGAGGCTAAGGCGGCTTGGAAGAAAGCTAAGGAGAAGATAGACAGGCTACTATTTTATATTAACTTGGGAATCAATAGAATTAAGTTTGTTAAAGCCTTTATTGATACTAGTTGCCTATACTATATAACGATAAGTAAGACTCTCTTTAACTGCCTATACCTCCTATATATCTATATTAAACCCCGGGACCTTGAATAGGTTAATATTGTTACTAAGAGCGCTATTAAATATATGATATATACGGATATCGATATCGACAGCTATAAGTAGAAGCGAGTATTCTTTTATATTGTCCCTGGCTAGAAGGACGACGTGATCCTAGGAAGACTATAGGCCGATGTATAGAGGGTTGTTATCTCGCCTATAGAAAGGCGACTCTATATTGGTATAAATGGGCTAGTTGTTTGGGATAGGAGCTGCGACGAGGGTATTAAGCTCAACGTTTTCTAGCAAATAGCTAGTATATTCGGCGCCCTTGTAAAGAGAGCAAGAAGGTCTCCCCCTAGTTAGAGGGGAGCTATATAGATATTTGCTATAAGCCTGGAAGATATCGAGAAAGCGCTAGCCTTGAAGAAGTATAGCGACCTTCGTTAGAAGCTACCTAAATACTATTACGAGTTCCTCCCGTTGTTCGACCGGGCTATAGCCGATAAACTGCTACTATATCGGCCTAGTATAGACTACAAGATCCTGCTATTGAGTGACAAATCTAGTTAGGAAAAGTAGCTACTATAGGGGCCGCTATATAGGATATCCTGTAAGGAACTAATTGTCTTATAGAAAACCCTAATAGAACTGCTAGACAAGAATTTCATTCGAGCTAGCAGCTCTCTAGTAGCCGCGCCGATATTGTTTGTAAAAAAGCTAGGAGGCGGCCTTTGCTTCTATATCGACTACTGTAGATTGAACGCTATTATAAGGAAGGACCGATACCTACTGCCTTTAATCTATAAGACGCTACAATCCTTGGCGAAGGCGAAGTGGCTTATAAAGCTAGATATTATTGTAGCTTTCTATAAGATCTATATTAAGGAGGGCGACGAGTAGAAGATAGCTTTTTAGACTTGTTATAGTTCGTTTAAGTACCTGGTTACCCCTTTTGGCCTTACTAGAGCCCTAGCGACCTTTTAGCAATATATTAACTACGCCCTACAAGGATATCTAGATAAGTTTACTTCAGTATATCTGGACGATATATTGATCTATTTGGATAGATCCCTCTTGGACTATAGGAAGAAGGTCAAGAAGGTTATATAGAGACTCCTTAAGGCTGGCCTATAAGTCGATATCGATAAGTGCAAGTTCGAGGCCAAGATAGTTAAATACCTCGGCTTTATTGTAGACGCTAGGAAGGGTATCTATATCGATTTAGAAAAGGTTAAGGCTATAGAACTCTAGTAGCGCCCTAAGACTGTAAAGGGAGTCCGCAGTTTTATCGGCTTTGCTAACTACTATAGGGAATTTGTCCTTAACTTCTCGACTATAGCCGCCCCTCTAGTTGCGTTGACGAAGAAGGGTATGCCGTTCCTCTAGATAGATAAGTGTAAGAAGGCCTTTAAGGATCTTAAGGTACTGCTTATTAGCGCCCTAGTATTGGCCCAATAGGACCTAGACTAGAAGACGGTATTCGAGATAGATTCCTCTAGCTATGCAATAGGCAGAGCACTCTTCTAGTATAACAATAACGGCCTCCTATACCCTATAGCCTTCTTCTTGAGGAAGAATAACCCTATAGAGTGCAACTACTCGATCTATAATAAAGAGCTGCTGGCTATAATATGTTGCCTAGAGTACTAGGATATAGAGCTATAGAGTATACGCTCCTTCGAGATCTAGACGGACTATAAGAACCTCGAGTACTTCTAAAAGAAACGCTAGCTAAGCGAACGATAGGTTCGATAGGCGGAGATCCTTGCCCGCTATAACTTTATACTAAGATATCGACCTAGCAAGGAAGTAGTAGTCCTAGACGTGCTCTTAAGGAGGGAATAGGATATACCTGTAGACGACTATAACGAAAGGCTAGTAGGGAGATATTTCTAGCTTTTGAAGATCAAGAGAGGGCGCATTACAATATGCCGAGGGCAAGTCAACGCCCTACTAGGAAACTCCACCCCGTTATCTAGGCAAATAGCTACGAAAGCGGGCGACCAAGACGGGCTGTATAATAAGCTTGTAGATTGGGCGGACCCTCCCCTCAACCCGTTTGACGGAGAGCCCCTTAAGGAACTCTAGAATAAAGGCTTGAAGGCCAACAACCGGTACTAGCTACTATATAGGATGGTATAAAGAGGCGAGAGGCAGATCCCGCTGTAATAGGGACTCCCTATCTCTATCTTAGAATGTTCAATCGATAAGGGCGGCCGCCTCTACTAGAGAGAACGAATCTAGATCCCCTATTATAAACCGCTATAGATATAAATTATTTAGGAAACCTATAATTCGCCCCTCGCCGGCTACCTAGATAGAGACCTTACTAAATCCCTTATTAGTAGGAAATATATATGGCCGGGCCTTAGCTAAGATATATGCCGGTTCCTAAGGAACTGCAATGTATATAGAAGGTCAGCTATATAGCGGGAGAAGAAACGGGGCCTTCTAAAGCTACTACCAGTACCCGATAGGATATAGAACGAGCTGTCTATTGAGTCGGGGAAAACTATCCCCTGAGGACCAGGGCCCTCTGATCGGAGGAGGTCACGTGACAGGACACCCTGCCGCTGGATTCGGCAGGTGGGGCCAATTTCTTTCGAACCATAAGTAGGGCCATCTGGGCCATTTGACTTAAACAACAATCAATCAACCTTTTCACACAGTCTTTTGCAGTTGCTTGCAAGCCACCCTTGCGTGCGCAGTGCGCTCCCTCTGAGCAGAGGGAGCCCTACTCGCACATATTGTTTTGGTCCTTGTCCGGTCCCGGGAACCCAGTTTGTTGTGGCGTTGCCTTGGACCGTCTTGTCTATCTTGTCTGTCTTGCCTGGACACTTGTCACTTTGTTACCTCCCCTCTTTTGTTGTTGGGTTGTAGGTGTAGATGTGTGTTTCTGCACCATTTCACTATCGACTTTATTATAGATCTACCCCCTTCTAGACCGAATCAAGCGACTAACCTTATAGTAATTATAGATAGGCTATTTAAAGGAGTAATCCTCGAGCCTATAAAGGAAACTACTATAGATTCCATTACTAGTCAGTTGGTTATAGGGCTGATCCGTTACTATAGGTTACTATATACGATTGTATCTAATAGAGGCCTATAGTTCGTTAGCTTGATATAGAAATAAGTCTACAAACTATTGGGTATTATAAGGAGGCTCTCTACTATATACTACCTAGAAACCGACGGCGCTACTAAGAGGATAAACTAGGTAGTCGAATACTTCCTCTAGTACTTCGCAATATACTGGTAGGAGAACTAGGCCGAATTAACCCCCGCCGCGATACTCGGGATCAACAATCGAGACAATACATCCACTAGGATAAGCCCCTTCTTCGCTATATATAGGTATTATATCGACCTCCTAGATATGCCTATAGGTAGGGGCGAAGAGGGCCCCCTCTAGATAGAGGGATAGTTACTACTAGCGAGAGGGGAGGCGTTTGTAGTACGACTTCTATAAGCTATAGAATTTGTATAAGCCGCAATAGCCTCCGTACAAGAACGACAGGAACACTACACCAATAAGGGTCGTCAAGTAGCGGAGCAGTTCCAAAAAGAGGACAAGGTATAGCTATAGCTGAAGAATATACGGACCGACAGACCGTCGAAGAAGCTCGACTAGTATAATGCGAAGTATACTATTACCGAGCTGATTGGGTTGTACGCTTGCCGCCTCGATATACCTCCTGGAATCTACCCAGTCTTCTACATCTCCCTGCTAAAAAGAGCTGTAGAGGACCCGCTGCCGTCACAACAGCAGGACGATACGCAACTAGCCGCTATCGTCGCGGAAGATATAGGCGAAAAGGAGTGGTATATAGAAGAAATCCTGGCAGCAAAGAAAGCCGGTAGGGGATACAGGGTACTAGTCAAATGGACCGGATACGCCCAACCAACATAGGAGCCACTTAGCAGCTTCTTAGAGACCGAGGCCCTAGACCGCTTCGAAGCTAGGTACGGCCCTATCACCGCCGTCCGATCAAAGGGAAGACGTCGCGCCACACGCCCAGCCTAGGAGGGGGGTAATATAACGGGCTAAGCCCGGTACAGGCCTTGGCAACCCTCGGCCAACCCTTGACAAGTATAGACCACTGACCTACTAGATAGATGAAGCTATTCCCAAATCTCAACCACCGAAGATTCTAGCAAGACGCCAGGGCTACTACACGCAAGGATAAAGATGCCCAGAGAGTCCCAAGAATCTCCTATCTTTCCTTTCTCTCCTCAAGTTCAGTATACTTGTAGAGTCGCCATCAGATAGTTGCAATATACTTCTGAAGCCGTTACATTATAGAGGATAACAACAATAACGATAGTAATAGCAATAACAATAATAATAACAATAATAATAGCAAGAATAATAATAACAATATAGACCGACGAATTATAATATAGTCTCAAATACGCAGTATAAATTCCAATAAAGATATAGCTCTCTTACCCGAAATAAGGGTAGATATTCCTAGAAAAAGTGATGAATACTATAACCAATTTGAAAGGATCCTAATAAATAATATTACTAATACTGTTGATATATTCCTGATAAAAGATACTTATAAAGAGCCTTCCACTTATAACCAAGTAATAAATAGACCTGAAAAAGAAGAGTGGACTAATTCTATACATGAAGAATTAGATGAGCTAGAAAATTAATAGACCTAGGAGCTATTAGATTTATTAGACGATAGAAACGCCCTTAGAGGCTATTAGGTATATAAGAAGAAGGTTAATAATACCAATAATACTATAAAATATAAATCTAGATAGGTAGTTCAAGGATTCAACTAAGTCGAATTCCTAGATTACCTAGAAACCTTCTCTATAGTCTATAGACTAGAGATATATAGAATAGCTTTTATAATAGCTATATTAAATAAATAGCTAATTCTTCAATACGATATGAAAAACGCATTCGTTTATACAGATATAGACCAGGAAATATATATCCAATTACCTACTGGTTTCTATAACAATATAAGAGGCAATAAAGTGTGCAAACTGAAAAAGGCACTCTATAGCTTGAAATAGGCCCCCCGGCTCTAGTATAAACATCTGTCTAAGATATTAAATAAGTTGGGATATATAGTATTTAACTACAATGAAGGTGCTTTTATAAACCCAACTACTAAAAGTATAATCCTCTACTATATCGATAATATTATAATAATAGGTCCAAACTCTAATAAAATAATAGAACAAATAAATAAGGCAAAAGACGATATAAAATTACAAGCTCTTGGAGAAATAAATACTTTTCTAGGAATAAATATCTTAGTGGATTATATAAATAATAGACTTTATATATACCAAAATAACTATATAAAGAATATACTTGAGAAATACAATAAAATAACCTTAAGACCGAAGAATAACCCTCTCTCTACTAAGAAACTCGGTAATAATAAGGATCAAGCTACCAAGCAATAAATAACTCTATACTAACAATATATAGGGTCTTTACTATACCTGGCACTGAAAACAAGACCAGATATCGCCTTTATAGTACAATACTGTACTAGATACTGCTCAAATCCTGGAATTTAGCACTTCAATGCTGTAGATAATATATTTACTTACCTAGTCAAATACCTAGACTTAGGTATAACATATAATAGGGTAAACAATAATAACCTCATAATAAAAGCCTATAGCGACTCTGATTGGGGTAACTGTATAGATAGTTGTAGATCTACCATAGGATATATAACTACGATTGGAAATAACCTTATAAGTTGGTGTGTTATACTATAAAAGTCAGTTGCTCTGTCTAGTACTGAAGCTAAATATATGGCTATAACAGAATGTAGTAAAGAGGTGATTTACCTTTATAATACTATAACAGAACTTAATACAGCTCTTGGTCTTGATATCCCTATAAATATACCTGTAATTCTAGAAGATAATATAGGTGCTATAAAGCTTGGATATAACGCAGAATTCTATAAAAGAACAAAATATATAGATATAAAATACTACTATATAAGAGAACTAGTTGAATCAAATAAGATACGAATAATTTATGTAAATACTAAAGATCAGCTAGCAGATCCCCTGACAAAGCCTATAACTGGACCTACGTTAAATACGTAGAAGAATAAAATCGGCTTAGAAAGATACCAATAAGGTGGTTAATAACGAAGGTTTTTCATCCAACTTTGGATTTTCCTTCGATAACGAGGTTTTTGATACTATACCTTTTTCCTCTACAAATAAACTAAGGTTTTAATTTTTTCCTTAAATAATAAATGGAGGTTTTTACAATTTTTCCTTCAAATAATAAACAGTGATAGCCTAAGCCTAATAAATTAGACGTTAGTCTACGGGAGGGTATTGGGGATACCACAGTATCCAGAATTATACCACAGTACAAGAATAATACAGCAGCGCCTGGAATTGTGCTATAGTGTATAAAATTGTGCCCTGAGTACAACTAATGCACCTAGATCCACTATAATCTCACTATAATCTTACCTGTGGAACAAATCCGCTATAATCTCACCTGCGGAACAAATCCACTATAATCTTACCTGTGGAGCAAGATAATCTCGTATTCAAATGGGATCTTCATTACGGCCTCACGGTAAGCAATGGATCTACATTAAAACCCCTTTTCTATATTCCCGAAGACCGAAACGGCCTACAATACCACGTCTATAATAACCACGGCTTTTCCTCACTTAGATAGAAAATAATAAAGCACTTTGAAGTCTCTCTCTTCATCTCCTTTCCTCTCCTCCTCTGTGTGGCCCCATAATTATCAACAGATAGCCTAAGCCTAATAAATTAGACGTTAGTCTACGGGAGGGTATTGGGGATACCACAGTATCCAGAATTATACCACAGCACAAGAATAATACAGCAGCGCCTGGAATTGTGCTATAGTGCATAAAATTGTGCCCTGAGCACAACTAATGCACCTAGATCCACCATAATCTCACTATAATCTTACCTGTGGAACAAATCCGCCATAATCTCACCTGCGGAACAAATCCACTATAATCTCACCTGTGGAGCAAGATAATCTCGTATTCAAATGGGATCTTCATCACGGCCCCACAGTAAGCAATGGATCTACATTAAAACCCCTTTTCCATATTCCCGAAGACCGAAACGGCCCACAATACCACGTCTATAATAACCACGGCTTTTCCTCACTTAGATAGAAAATAAAAAAGCACTTTGAAGTCTCTCTCTTCATCTCCTTTCCTCTCCTCCTCTGTGTGGCCCCATAATTATCAACAGAAACAGTGGAGCACCTTGTTATATAGTGCCCAATACCGCCGAAGCCTAGAACTTGGTAAAGAATAGAAATTTGCACCTACCGAGATCTTCGTCTCACATTGCAAGGCGAGGGATCCCGGAACCAATGGCGGTTGAGGAAGGTCTTAGGCTAGCTGATGGATTCGGGGCGTTTAGCGGAATACAGTCTAGCTAGGAAGCTGGAGCTAGAAGCAGAGGGGGTCGAGGAAGAGGAGGAGGTACCCGAAGACGGAGTCGAAGACTAGCAAGTCTTCAAGGCCTATATAAGGCCTTTCTCTCTTTTGCAACTATCTAGCACTCTTTATCATTGTTTTCCTTTACTCATTGATATAGGTTTTTCACCCGGCCTACATAGTACGGTTTTCCTATGTAAATATCATTAGAGGGTCCGGCATACCCGTTTGGGTAAAGCGGAGTAGGAATAATAATAATATATCGAGTGGCCTAGTATCAACAACGTTTTCTTACTAAACTTGCACGTTATAGTATATAGCGTATCCATTTCTAGATATCTAGGTATAGCCTATATCGAGTTCTTAGCCTTCACTAACGGCAGGCTTGTAATGAAGTCTATAGCAATAGTATAGAATGGCCTTGGTAGTAGTCTAATTGGCCTCAATTCGCTAGGAGGAGGGTTTCTATCAACTTGGTTCTATCGGCAAGACTCGCACTATCTGATCCAGCTCTACACTATCCAGGTTTTCTTGTGAAAGTATATACTATCGAGAGCGTCGAGCATCTTAATAGTACCAAAGTGATATCTCTCGTTATAGGCTGCCTTAAGCAGGCTTGGTATATATAGGCGAGGAATGTATAGCCCTCTACAGCCGTCGTAATCCATATAGTACAATAGAGAGTCATCTAGTTCGAATGGTCCCAAAGGCAGTTTCGGGCGTCGATAATTGCAATAAAGGTATAACTTGTCGCGCTAACGTTGCTCTAGGGTATCTTAAAGTACTTCAATGATCCTCCTATACTTAGAGTCGCTCTTATACCCTTCGACAATAGCGTTCCTAAACTCTAGACTAAGGATAGGGTAGCTAGTAGCGTTATCCGCTAGATAGCAGATCTTATTAGTATCGTTCTATATATATACCTAGATATCGTCAAGCTCGCTATCGTTAGTCCTCTTTAGAATTAGGTCGTCTTGTTCAAATATAGGTAAATAAGAAAATGCGTCTAGGACGATATTAAGTGTTCCTAGGATATAGAAGATATTGAATTCGAACTGAGAGAGCCAGTTGGCAACGTTGGCGAGCTTTAGATTGGCTTTCGCGAGATCTATCGTTACTAGTAAGGTATACTTGACAATTCCTTTTATCGATATATAATTGGTAAGTACGTTCAACAGGTACCTATTCGACTAGACTATCTTTCTCAACTTTTATACTACCTATACTACCGCTACTACTTCGGCTTCGGTAGATCCATACCCTTGTTCCTTCCTCGTTATTGCTCTTGATAGGAATATAATAGGCAATATCTCGTTAGTTAAGATGTCTCTCCTAGGGATAGAATAACTATCCCAATCTCCTTTAAGTTGGAAGACGAAAAGTCTATAGGCTATCTTATAGGCGTCTAGTTTAAAGAAGAGAGGCTTGTCCTTCTAGTAATAATGGAGTATATACTAGGTATAGAGGTATTCCTAAAGGATATAAAACGATTCCTTTTCCTCTTTAGTCGGCTCGAACTTAATGGTTAAGGTATATACCTTTCTAGCGCTCTTCGTCGCTCCATTGACAACCTTCCCTTGAGCTCTTCCAGTAGCTAACAGTTAGGTCTTACACTTTTATAGCGGTACCGCCTTGATATCGAACTACGTGATACCTTTATAAAGCTATCCCGCTATACCAAGGTAGGTCTCTAGGGTCTCTAGTATATCTAGGAACTTTATCTTCTTGAAAGTAGCAATATAGTCGTCTATCTTGAAAGTGCCTTCGCCATTTACGATATAGCCAAGAAGCTATATAGCTAGGTAGGCAGCAAACGACTTGGTGGCATTAATATACACTCTTGCTTTCATCAAGGTCTTGAGTACAATCTCAAGGTATTGTAGATACTCCTCTTCCAAATTGCTAAAGACAATAATATCGTCAATATAAGCCCTTATAAAGTAGCGATACTGAAATGGTGCGGGAACACACACCCACATATATATAACAATAAAAGAGGGGAGGACGAAGGCTACAACAAAGTAGGTAGATAGAACTCCCTCTAATCAGAGGGAGAGCATCTTGCCTGCAAGGCAATACCCGCAAGTCGGGTCAAAGGTAGGGTGCAAAACAAAGGTTGTCAAATTCCATGTCCCTCGTCTAAGGACGGCAGTCTGAATAGTCTTAAATACAAGAAAATGTGGGTCCCTGAGCCAAGACGGCCTGCTCGGCCCTCTGATTAGAGGGCCTAAGTGACCGGGGAACAACTTTCCCCAATTCAAACCTCCCTTTTGAGTCTACATACAGCTCCGGCTAGTAGATTCAACTAATAAACAATGCAAGCAACAACTAAAGCAATAAACAACAACCAAATAATAAACTACCGCCTCCCTTGCTACAAGCCCAGGATCCCTCAATCTCCTCAACTAATGGAAATAGGTTCCTATTATATAGAAAAAAAATTAGAGAGGGGGGGGGGGGCACCATTCTTATAGCCGGCCCGAGGCTGGCGTCTAAGGGCTGGGAGGTCTTCTTTTCTTTCTTCGACGGCCTGGACCTAGATGCCGAGCGTAAAGACCTCTCCCGTTCTAAAGTGCTTCCCTCTTTTTATAGAGGCCGGAGTCTAGGTCCCGAGTATAATGGCCCCCAGCAGTCCGAAGCACTTCCTCCTTGTTATATAGCTCCGGATCTTTGTAGTGCAAGTAATGGCCTATAGTAGCCTGGAGCTCCTTAACCTTCCTGTCGAACCCGCTTTGGTTAGAGGGAGGGTTAAGGCTGAACCTCGATCTGGAGTCATTGCAGGAGTCGGGGTTCGATTGGGGCTTGGGATCGAATCCGGGTTCTTGCTCTTTAACGACAGTCCAGATCTCAAAGCGGCTACCGACAACAAACCTGTATACAAGGGTCTTGAAAAGCCATTGACGGAAGGCCGAATAATCTATTGTTCGGATTGCTTGTTCGTCCCTACCAAAGTAAAGGAAAGCAACTTGAAGGCGCTTATCCATTTTATTCTAGAATAACTTAGCCGTGTTGTCTTGGGCCAAATCAATCCGGCTAGCTAGAAGCCGTGCAATCAAGCGGTCTTGCTCGTCAAAGGCGTCGGCAACTATAGAGGCAGTCGAATCCAGGGGCCTTGTATAGAATTGACGAAGCTCTTGACCTACGTCTTCATTCTAGCGGGGGTCGTGATACCTCTAGTGCTTATAAAGCACCTCCCTTAGAGTAGACCAATCCGACTGCCCTCTTCCTAAAGACCTAACAATAGCTCTAGTACCAGGTTCGTACCAACGCTCCTATCTTCGGGCCTTGTCGGTACCACTATCTACAATACCAAAATCGTCGCAAGCGTCATCAAAGTACTCAAGGAAGTCTATAATCCGGTACCCATTGAATAGGCCTAGCAAGCCAAAATCTTAAGGGTAGGGGAAGATGGCCATCAGGGCAATTCGCGCCCTTCGATTAGGGGGGGGTTCCTTATTGTAAGAGGGCTGCTGCCTAGCAGGAGCTAAAGAAGGAACCGAAGCCGAAGACAGAGCCGAGGCTAAAGACGGAGCCGAAGCCGAAGATAACAAAGTCGAAAAGGATGGTTGTCGAGATTCCTGATCTTGACAACGTCCGCAATCGGGCCAAGATACGTCCTTATATCCTGCCTCCCGCTGACCAGGCCGATCCAACAATTCTACAAGCAACTGCAAGCCCTCCTAACGAGCGTCTGAAATCCAAGGCCCAATAACCAAAGAGAGCTGATTCCATCGTCGTCGAAGCCTACGGCTCGTTAGCACTAAGAATCCCAACAATACCACCAAAGTGGTCAAGGTCGCCCTGGCCGCCAAAGCAATACCCTTGCTCCCAATAGCGAACTATTCTACAAGCGTTGTAATTGATGACAGTCCAAGGTTCCATCCCTTGGAAGAGCATCTCCGACAATCCTTCCCGATCCCGGTCCCTGTCTCAGCTCTCAACAATAGCTGTAAATCGGGATCCGTCTAATCCGAAGGAGTCAACAAATTTTGAGAGGCGCGGTATCTAACAGAAGCAATCTTCGTCAGAGGTGCGCGTCGTCTGGACTAGTTCGCGCGAACCATCCTAGGCAGTATCGATATTGCTCGTCGTAAGGCAACAAGTCCGGCAGTCCCATCTAGACCCAGAGCTTCGCTCCTCCCCGACAAAGCCCCCATTTAAAATGGTGCGGGAATACACACCCACATACACACAACGACAAAAGAGGGGAGGACGAAGGTTACAACAAAGTAGGTAGATAGAACTCCCTCTAATCAGAGGGAGAGCATCTTGCCTGCAAGGCAATACCCGCAAGTCGGGTCAAAGGTAGGGTACAAAATAAAGGTTCTTAAATTCTATGTCCCTCGTCCAAGGACGGCAGTCTGAACAGTCTTAAATACAAGAAAATGTAGGTCCCTGAGCCAAGACGGCCTGCTCGGCCCTCTAATTAGAGGGCCCAAGTGACCGGGGAATAACTTTCCCCGACTCAGTAGAGTGCTAGTCCTAGGTAACCGAGTTAGCGAAGGTGACTATAGTATCCCTACTAGGGAGTTTCTAGACCATAATAGCTCCTTTTTATTCGAGGCTTGGTTAACTACCTATACAATTTCTAGTAGGTTGCATTTAGCCAAGTCTACTAGTATACCGTCTCCCTTGATCAAGATTTTGCAATATAGCTTAGCTAGAACTAATTTAGTTGGCTAGGCAGGAGTTATAACGGTACCTCGGGCTATATCTACCTAGGTTCGAGTTGGTTATATAGGTCTAGCTAGTTGGATTTTACAAAAGGCCGCTCTTACTTCCTTAGCTACTACCTTTTATAGGTTAGGTAATATAACTAATTATATCGAGGCTAGGGTTATTATAGTAGCTTGCTAATAGGCTTATCGGATATCCCAGGCTAGGCTATATACCCTATCCTTGCTCCTAGTAGGTATAAAGGTGTTATATTTACAGGGCCACACAGAGGAGGAGAGGAAAGGAGATGAAGAGAGAGACTTCAAAGTGCTTGATTATTTTCTATTTAAGTGAGGAAAAGCCGTAGTTATTATAGACGTAGTATTGTAGGCCGTTTCGGTCTTCAGGAATATAGAAAAGGGGTTTTAATATAGATCCATTGCTTACCGTAGGGCCGTAATGAAGATCCCATTTGAATACGAGATTATCTTGCTCTACAGGTGAGATTATGGTGGATTTGTTCCGCAGGTGAGATTATAGCGGATTTGTTCCGCAGGTGAGATTATGGCGGATTTGTTCCACAGGTAAGATTATAGTGAGATTATGGTGGATCTAGGTGCATTAGTTGTGCTCAGGGCACAATTTTATGCACTATAGCACAATTCCAGGCGCTGCTGTATTATTCTTGTGCTGTAGCACAATTCCAGGCGCTATGGTATTATTCTATATGCTGTGATATAATTCTAGATACTGTGGTATCTCCAATAGTTAGGTTTCTATTTAGGCGGAAACAACAATTGTCGACGCTTATAGTCAACAAGAATGTCGTGGCGTCTAAACCATTTATAGCCAATTATAATATTATAGCGAGAGTCGATAACTAGAAACCGCTTATTGCAGATAGTTTGGCCTTATATAGTTAGATGTCCGAGTATAGTAGAATCAATCTACTAGGTGGCGCCGTGGTTATTAAATCCGCTAACTAGGTATAGTCGAAAATCCTTGAACCGCTTGACTTGCAATAGCTTATATACCCGCTTTATAAAAGAAACGCTAATAAACAAGTATCTACCTGCTCCTATATTAGCTAAAGTATCGTTGGTAGTTAAAGAAGCTCTATTGTTGGCTATTATATACTTGGTAACTAGGGGCCTTCCTTTAAGGAGCTTGCTAATATAGTCCCTGCCTTTCGCTACTAATACTTTCTCTAGAAGGGAGTCAATTTTCTCTAGGGTACTTAGTTTTCCTGCTTGCTAGTACTATCGTTAGCGACGGTAGTACTATCGTCATCCTTATATAACTGTTCGGGGGACTTCGTTGCTTAATGCTTCTAAAGATAGGCGATATAGGCGTCGTAGTCTCGACCGGACCTATAGGGCTTATCATTCTTTTCTTTCTATAGGTATTCGTTGGCGCGATGGCCTTTCTTGTAGTAGATAAAGCAACGGCGTTCCTTGTAGAGCCGTTTAATATCGTTGGCCGAAAGTGTCTTTATTGTAGCTATACCCTACTTATATACTAGAGATCTAGCTATCCGGGTTCCGCCTTGGTTGCTATATATAGTATTGTTCTATCGGTCTATAGGCTAGCGCTTGGATACCTGTTTATTAATAATGGCAATCTACTAGGCTTCGATAATAAATTGGTCGAAAGTAATAGCTAGTTTGGCTAACAAGGGAACTATACTATACTAGAAGCTATTATAAAGCTTATAGTTAAACTCGTACTTCTAAATAGAGTATAGTCTTCTAGTCTCGCTAGTAAGGCGGACGAAGTCGTTCTTAAAAGCTAGGAAATCGTTACTAGGTCCTAGCTTTAGGTTATTGTAGTTATTAAAGGCCTTCTACTCCCAAGTTAGGTTATAATACTGCCCCTATAGATAGGTCAATAGCTTTATTAAGGTGTTAACTAAAGTGGGATAGGTTTTATAGAGGTAGAGAGCTAGATCCTATTTAGCCTTGCCTCCTAGGTATAACTCGATATAAGCTTGGCAGGTATAGTCATTACTAAAGTAGTCGCCATTGACCTCTAGCTTGTTCTCTATATTGCAGTACTACTACTCGAACTCCTTAGTATCTCAGTCCCTTTCGTTATAGAAGATAGGAGGGTCAGGGATTTTTATAGATCTCTTGGTACCGCTATAGACAGTCTACTAGGTATTGGCTATACTTTCGCGGTTACGGCAGGTATTATTGTCGCTATTATCGTTATCGTCGTCGTCGTTGTTACCGTTATCGTTATCGCCGTTATCGTTGTCGCCATCCTCGTTATCGCTATCGTCTCTACCGGCTTTGTCGTTGTCGGTATTAAGCATCCTAGCGAGTTGCTGGCGGAGGTCTGCAATCTAGGCATCGCGGTCGGCCAGTTTAGCGTCTCGGGCCGCTAGGTCCTCGAGCAATGTATCCTTCGTCACCTATGTACGACGCTATATGGGGATGCTTCTATCTCTAGAGTCCTCTATAGGAGTATTCGCCGGTTCGCTTGTGCCTACTATCGTGTCGGTTCGGGTGCTTCGGGCGCTTGGAGTAGCCGTTCGTTCTTTATACTGTAAGTTCGTTTGCGAACGGCGGACTCTCTCGGTTCGTTCGAGGGCGCGTGATGTAGCTATAGTCGATTCGGTCTTCGGGCGCTTGGAGTAGCCGGTTCTTCTTCGAGTGGGATATTATTGAAGCCTTCCTAGGCAGGAATTTTTCGAGCTTTCGATTGTGAGAGACGAGCAATACGTGGGCGAGGTACAGGGGCGCTGCTAATACTACTCAATTCTGCTAATCGAAAGCTGAGGAAAGGAGGAAAAGATCTAAGATGCGGTCTGCGCTGTGAGAGCGTACTAGCCTCGTGCTAGCCAATCAGGATGCGAGTCTCCATCTCACCAGTCCCAATCTAGTAGGTCGGGTTGAACCCTAACCCTGTGCACCTTTCCTCACAGGTATAACAAGATACTTAAACAATCTATATCGAGTTCGAAATGCTGTCTTCCATTTGTCTCCTTCTCGAATGCGAATCCGGTAGTATGCCTCCTTGAGATCTAGCTTGGAGAAGAATTTCGCTCTAGAGGCGCGGTCTAGGATCTCTAAAATCAATGGCAACGGATACCGGTTTTTGATTATAATGTGGTTGAGACCGCGGTAGTCTATATAGAGGTATAGAGTACTATTCTTCTTCGGCACGAAAAGAATAGGACTTGCTATAGCACTTTGGGATAATCGAATCCGACCCTTCGCTAGATTTTCCTCTAGATATTCCCTAAAAATCGCAAGCTCCTTTTATAACAATGTATAAATTGGTCCAATAGGGGGTATTGTATTGGGAAGTAGATCAATAGTATAATCAGTGTTCTTGAAGGAGGGTAAAATGCTTGCGCTACTAGGGTTTATAACGTCTACGAAATCTGCAAGTTCAGGAGGAATTTTATTAGGTTTTCGAGGTATTTTCTCCTCTTCCTCCTCTAGAAAAAGTGCCTCCGGTACATCTAGATGTTGAATAAGGGAATAGACCTTTACTTGTCTCCAATATATTTTTCTAAATTTCTTTAGGCTTTCTAAACGAACCTTGTCCGTTTCTATTATAAACCACTATATATAGTCGTAAGGGAAAAGTAAAATCTTGAGTAAAGTTAAACTTGTTATTTCTAAAAGAACAGGGGAATCGTCGGTAACGATAGGGTAATTGATAGTAGTACAAGGAATAGATATTCTCTTAGTAATTTATTGACAATCCATTAACTCTAGAGGAACTTTATAAACGCCAAATACTTTAGTAATATAAAAGTCTAGGCATCGAATACAGGGTAATTCTATACCGATCTATCAAAGGTTGTTCCATTTAACGAACTCTATACTAATAATATCAATCTTAGCTCTAGTGTCTAGATCGATTGCAACTAGCTTTGGTATACAACCTAGTAAGGTTCCAATAGTATATATACATGTTTTAGTGGGAACTCCTGTTTCTAAGCTACTAGTATGACCGGAGTTTATATCCGCCGGTATCTGCCGTTTCCCCGGCGATTTCTATAGGATCTTCGAATAGGAAACTTGGTTGTCCTTTTAACGGATACTCCCTTCTATAGGCAGTTATTGGCGAAATAAGTATTGCTGCTATAGATAAAATAGGTAAGGGGATTTCTATAACTATCTATAGGATTTAACTGGTCGAAGTATAAAGGTATTGATATAGGATATTTATCGTATTTCGTATATAGCGTAGAAAAGCGGGGGTTTGGCTAACGATTTCGATAAGACGACGCTCTTCGAGAACGAGATAACGTTTATCGATTTAAAAATGAATAAGGAGAGCGCTAGGACGAATGCTAGGGGGATTTACAATGGTTTGGGTATCGAAACTCGTGCCAAAATTGAGTGGCTAGCCTGACCATCTCTTCCCGGGTTTCTAGTATATTGGGGATATATAGGTCGAAGTATTTAATAAAATCGGGTATAAGCTTGGTATAAAACCTCCAAGCACGGATCTTATTGTTCTCCAGTGGAAACTAGGCCTCAAGGGACTCCAAATACTGGTGAAAGTCTACAGGTAACTGGTTTTCTCGCTATACGGCTTTATTGAGGTCTTTGGCGGTGGAGTTCTTAGAATTTGTAGCGTCTCGAATACAATGCTTTTGTATCTAGTCCTTAAAGGCGTCCTAGTCCTTTTTGATAGCTCCTCGTTCGGTTATCGGGAGGTTATTGCAGTGACTGTACTATCGGTTGCGAGGTTTCTTATCTATCTGGTCTAGAGCGAAAAGAATCCGATTCTTATCCGTTTTAAACCGCTTTGGGTTACCTACGAATGCTCGTTGCAAATCTTCAAGCCATTCGCTATAGCGTCGATAGGAGGTATTGTTAGGAAGCTAGACAAGATTTTTCACCTTGATTCCCTTGGTGTATTCCTCGTTACTAGAGTCTTTAGAAGAGGAGTAGTATCGCTTCCTTTTCCGACTGGATTTGCCAAGCACGGCATCCAACTCGCGGAGCAGTTACTCTTCTTTCTCTTACAGTTGTTTCACCTCTTCCAGTTACTAAACTCGAGAACGAAGTGATCCCACTAGGTTGTTATAGCCTTGCGTAGGCGAAATCTAAGGGTCCGACAAGGTCTGAGAGGGGGGCGGTCGAACTCTTGTAGGCGTCTCGGATCGATATAGACGTATAGGAAAGGTAGGAGATTGTTGTCCGTTTCCTTAGGTATTCTCTCTAGACCTAGGGGTTGCAGGAGTGCTCATTGTATATGCCATCTCGGCTAACGGTAGAACGGAAGGATTAGAATTGTAAAGGAGTTGTTTACAAGTACGTTGAGGGAGATGGAACACGATGTCTCAGCAACGATAAGGTGATGAATACAACACGAACAGCCTCCTTGTATTTACAGAGAGAGACTGATCCTTGCGGATCAGAAGTTCTCTCGCGGGTGCAGTGGCACGCGAGGTTCTTATCTATCAGGTATCGTGACATCATTGTGGGGCATCCGCCCTGTCACTCCGATCCTGTCTCTGAGGCTCTCGTTACATACATACAATAGCGGTAAAGTTTATCCACCATAAAGGCGTTAACAACAAGCCGAAGCCATATATATTTATCCCAATACACTTCGCGTATTCTCTCTCTAACATAGCAGGACTATCTTCTTCTTCACACTAACTCGCAGGCTAATCTTCCATCTCATCACCGTCATTATTAGCATAGCAGTACACGACAGTACGTTCGACGCCCAGAACCTCACCACCATAAAGAGTGTATTTGAAGTAAAGAACAACGGCCCTATCCTATATACACCACTACGCTAGAAAAGGGAGTGGCTCAAGCAGCCTATATTCCGCCGGTTTCACGGCTCCGAGATTTCCCAGCACGAGGCCATACAGTATTCTAAGCTACAAGATAATATAGCACAGCAGTCGCTAGATGGCAGGCAGGAGAAGCCCATACAGCCGAAAGATTTCCTCCATAATGCGGCTAACGAAGCAAATGGTATAATCGCTTTCTCGCTCTAGCGAACGATCTCGCTAACTCCATCTAGGGAACGCGCCTAATGCTATCCGCGACCAGATAATGCATCAACGACCCTAAGTGGACCACGTTCAATAGTACATACATCAACGCCAAGGTGAAATTCCACCTTCAAAATACAGTCCTACACGAGCCACACGAAAATGCGCTTCTCGAGATGCTCACGCACATCAGCGTCATACGCGACCCACGCGCCGGCCGGGATATAGTCCCCGATAAAGTCTAGCGGAACTTGCCGCCCAATCCCGAAATTGTCGAGCTAGAGCAGCAGAGGGAGCAGCTCAAGGGCGGCCAGTATCGCATCAGAGGCCAGGACGACGCGCAGGAGATCCAGAATCTTGCTAGGCAGATTAGGAACAAGAAAGCACAGCGCGTCAAGGAGATCGTAAAGGAGTATCGTGCTGACTACTTCTACAACCGTCCGCCCTAGGATATCGAACCACAGGCACGAGGGGAGGAGGAAGAGGAGTATATCGAACCGGCCATCGATCTTCAGATACCCGAGCGTACGCAGCTGACCGAGATCCTCTGCCACCAGCCGGAGGGCTTAAGCCCCGCCACGCTACTCGAGCGCCGCATCCAGGCCGCTAAGCTTATGGTCGCGCTGTGCGACAAGCGCGAGACGGCCAAGTGCAGGCATGTCCGGCAGAACGTGCGATCCGAGGTATCAGTGAAGGATGATTCTCCTGCGCCGGACCCTTTCCCGCTCCCCATGCAAAAGACGCAGTGTCCTCGGTGCATTGGGGACGAGACGCTGCCATACGAGACGAGAGTATTCCCATACTGTCGGCCTTCAGTGATGAATGGCCACTTCGATCGCGAGCATTTGGAAGATCTGAAGGGCAAAGAGCGATACAATCTTATCTTCTGCAAGCATCCCAGATGCAGTGAGGAGGGGGTAAAATTAACGACTTTGGATCATTTCAGGGCTCATGTTATGAACATCCATGGCGTCGAGCTTCGAACCGGCGACCGGGTTAAGTCGTTCCCGAAGCCTCTCGTCGAATAGTACCGGTCTTTTCCTAACAGCCTCAGTAGTTCTGTAGCGTTCAATCTACGTTGTAATCGAGAAACCTGCTGCCGCTTCCGGAAATAGCGCCCGCCCGTTTAGGCAAGGCAATTGATAGGGGGGCAGGGCACAATTGATACGGGGGCAGGGCGTTACACGGGCAGGGCAATCTCGACACTGCTATTGGCTCAAAATTTCCGACAGCTGTCAGCATGTCCCTACAGTACTAAAGGCGGTAAAGGCCCATTCACTAACACTAACACCATTTCTACTGCCTTCCAGATTGTCTTCAAAGCGATAATTAGATATCAGGGTTTTACAACATTAACCTAGCTAGCGAATATTATATATACCCTCTATGTCGAGTGAGTCTCGTCTCATGTAAGACCTCTTGGTCATTGCTACTCAACAAGAGCTCCCATTGAGATCTCCGTCTCCGTACGCTCGGTTGGACCTTAAGACCACTGGCATGTACTCCTGATGCCTTTCCTACCCCAAGTACTGCATTTCGTCTACCATATACTCCCCCGCGAGTCGGGATAGGTAGATCGTCTCCCCTCTAGACCGCCGCGTATGTTTCTAGCCGAGCAAGTATTGACCTACTCTGGGTGCCAATATCTAACCAATCTCCCTCCCTTTCCCCTGTTCCGCCCTTGATTCTTTTTACCTCCTTTACTGACTGCTTGTTCCTTCTCTTTCATCGTTCGAATTTTTTCTGGCTTCTTTGCTTTCCGTTTCGGCGTCGGTAGCTGAAGCGTCCAGAGCTGCTGGCTCAAGTGGCCTTGCCTTGACAATTGCGGTCAGGTACTCACCAGTATCAGCATAACCTTCCATCATGCCGAGTTTGGATTTGAAGAACTCGACATCGAGTAGCAGACTGTAACATACTAAGTTAGAACGTCCCTGTATTGTCGCTTGGCGCTATGCAGTGTGACAAGAAATGCGTCTTACCTATCCCTGCCCGATTCTGTCACGGGACCTATCTCCTGGAAAGCTTGGCCGAACTGGGCCTTGTAGTTGAGAAATACGGGGACCATGACCATGGCTACGGTTTCTTTTGGCATTGTCTTGGTCAGGATGCGGTGAAGCGACGTCGTGTCTTTGACCAGCGTCGCCATGTAAGGATGGACATCCTTCTGGCCATTGTCCCAGTCAATGTGTTTCAAAGCCTTGACGTGCGACTGGGCCAGTCGACTTATGATATCGACCAACTTATCATGCATGCGACTCTCCTGCTCTTGGTAGAGACGCTTGACCTCGTCAAATTCCACGACGCGCAAGGGCGTCGCGCCACGCCCAGCATAGCGTCGAACAAACTCGCGGACATGGCTGGTGAGGGTTGCAATAAATGCCAACGCTTGCGATGCGAGAGCAAGATGCTTTGAAGTGATGTTCTTTAACCCTGCAGACTGTCTGGCCCCTGCATCTAAGACAAGTCGTGTGCAGCAGGCGTTGAAATGACGGAGATAGGAGACCAGAGACGTCGAGATATCAGCAGCCATCGATGGCATACCAGAGATCAATTGCAAGAAGTGGGATAAGCCTTTCATGCAAAGAATTGCAGAATTGGGAAGCACGAACACTTGCTTGCCGATGCACGCGCTCCTCCTGGTCTTGGATTTCCTGCCGTCGCTGGTTTGGGGATCGCTAGCCTCGCTAGACTCGGGATGGCCATCGTAATAGGGAATCCAAATCTTCAGGCTGTCCGACTGTTCTGTCGGGTCTGTTGTACTACAAGACAGGATCCGGTTGAGCTCGGCAGAATCATCTTCTGTAAAGTCTCTTGCTTCCCATCGGTCGGACTCCATCCCCTGCGTGAGCGTTTGCCTTTCTACCTCACCATGCTGCTGGATGAAGTCCTTAATTTGCCCATTGACAACCGTCTTGAGGGCTGTACCGCTCTGCCCAGAGATTGATTCGCACTCGCTGACAAAGCCGAGATTCAGAGAGAAATATCGGAGGAACCAGACTCGCGATAGACGCGTACTCTGCTCTGAGCGTACTCGGAGGAGCTTGACAATCCGGTCCTGCGCGATATCCACCGCTTGGCCTAAAAGGCGTGGCAGGTCTATCGCTTTATAGAGTTCTTGTGTCTGGCGTGCGGCGATGGAGGAGTCGTAATCTAATGAACTGGTAATATCAAGCAGCAGTTTGACTTGTGTCGTCAACCTCCTCAACGTTTCCGTGACATTGACATAAATTTCGGTCAGCATTGCTTCAGCATCTCCAGGCTCGAGAGCTCGTAGGTTACGAGCGAGAATGGACGACTTTTGTTGCAATGGCCGTGTTCCTCCCGTCATGGTTGACACAGATACCATTGACTCGTTGTCCTCATCATTTGCGCTGGGCAGGGGCCGGCGGACGTGATTTCGGATCTCTTTCAGTGCAGCTTCTCTATAGGCAATTGCAGCAACCATGAGGTGCTTGGCTCGGTATAGGCTAGTCGAGGTCTTGAGCAGCTCGGACCGAAGACGGTCGGTTGAGCTCAAGTAGGATGGAACGACTGGTTGCTCTTGTGTACAGGCGCCTCGAGGCCGCGTAAAAGCATCGGTCCAGCGTATGAGCACCTCCTGCTTAGAGACAGCCTCGGAATGGCACCGGAGGTCGCCCAAAAGGAGACTCAGAAATTGTGTTTCGTAAGCTTTGCCGATGCGGAGTCGCAAAGTGGCCAAATCGTCATGAACGCCTTGCAACGCTACTGCATCTCTGAGATCGCGAAGCTGAACAATCTGTCCATCCACCCTGCAAGGTGGCTTTGAGAAACCCGGTTCGCCGCAAATAAGCTTCTCGAGAGACGCGATGCTTTCTGAAGCCTTGTCGATGTTGCCATCGTCAATGAGGGACTCGCAGGCGGCAACGTTATCCACAATATGTTGTAGTTGCAGGATGGCATCGTGAAACTTCTGAAGATTTTCCCATTGTTGTCGTTTCTGGGCGATGTGCAGCCCACTGACGGCAATCTCTTGATCCAGAACATCGAGCTCGTTTCTCAGGGCCTTGATTCTCTTCACGGAATCGGCGACTTCTGTGTGGAGCACCTGCAGCGAGCCTAGGGCGGCGAAAAAGGACGTGGAAGCTGATGAAATAGAAGCTATGAGATGCATCTCAACTGTGTCGATATACCAAGATAGCTTTTCTTGCAGTACCGCATTGGTTGCCAGGGCTTTCCGTGGTGGCCCTGAACTTGTGTTTGCTATGGCCTTCTTCTCGTCCAGGGTCTCAGGTCGCGGTGGGACAACCTCGGATCGCTCCGTGACCAGGTCAAATGTACGAGGGTTTTCCAGGTGAAAGTCTGCATCGAAATAGACAGCGGGAACGGCTGTTAACGGCGACGAGCCTTGCGTAATTCGTCGTGCAAATTCCGAACTCCATCTTCGATATAGACTCGGAACCCCAACTTCCATCGGCAAAGATGAAGAGACTGAGGGTACAGAGCTTTTTCTTGTTGCTGATGGCCGCTTTCCCGGCAGCAGGCTGCCGTCATGGAGGACCACGGCAAACTTGTCGATTATGCCGCTCCTTTTTCGGAGAATATCTGCCACCTCATCTTCGCCCCTTTCCAGTGTTCGCAATTGTTCATAGATCGCACCGAGTTGGACTAAATAGGGCTTGAATTCCGCTGTGTCAACATTGGTGATGTTCGTGAGTGTCACGGGTGGGATGTCGCGTGCGGTTGGAAGCTTGTGGGTGATTGATGTTGGAGTATGACCATTTTGTAGTCCCGTTCGTACGATCGGCGGCTGTAGTAATGTCGATATTGCTTTCATGACGTTAGCATATCCGTAGGAAACACGAGGAAAGGGCTCCAGCAATCTACCATTCTGTCCCATTTCCAGCACAGGACTTGGCCAGCTCTCTGGCAACCCGTGAAGTGAATCAATGGAGTTTCCCGCCGAGCTTCGTCCTTGAAGGAAATCCGCGCTTCAAGAACCTTGTCTTAGGAAGAAATCAAGCAGTCAGTCTCTATGTTTTCCGGTAAGACACGACGGCCGTGATACCTTTGATGTGTTGGGCTGCCGATGGGCTGGCGTGCGCCGGAATTCGTCATCGCGAGTGGTTGATCAAACGATCAGGGCGACACCGAGGATTCGCAATAGCGAGCAACGCACACGTGTATGCATCAACGATTCGCAGGCTTTGATTGAGATTGTTGATGAATGCGTGAGGAGATGCCAGCATGGTCAAAGAATCACGGACCCTATGGAGCCGCTAAGCGAGTCACGAGCTCTTATTGGCCAATCAGAGCTATAGTGGCTCTACAAGTTAATGGAAACCAATTTCTACGCAGTCTGGTCCATCTAACCATCAACTAAACCCTTTGGCGAAGAGAAAGTGGGGGTGGAGAGTGTACATGATGGTTTGCGCTACGTCGACGCTAGATTTATCGCTGGGCAAGCTGGCTGAGGATGATTAAGTGCTTCATTAGTGTACATCAATAGAGTGTAAAAAACAACCACTCTTTTTAGCACACGTGGGGAGGCAATAGCAGAGACCTGTCTTAGCATCACACACCCTCGTACACTCAAATTCCCAATCCACAGGCTATAAGTGATTCTACAGGACCTTAAGCCAAGGGCAAGCCTTATAGGCCGCAATACTTATCCTAGTGCCTGAATGTGCTGCGCTGTGCTTTTGCTTACTCCACGTTCCACCAACAGCGACACCGCCGCCCCGCAAGGCGTCACTGTTCATAGACTCGGCCCTTCGCTGAGGATTCTCCATTTATCTTTGGTCTATGCAATTAGAAATCATATTTTAGCCCTGGAACTTTTGAGAGAAAACCTTCAAATTTCGCAAATTTCCGACAGCAGAAAGGGAAGAGCAAAAGAGATGCGAGGTGGGCAGGCACCAACTCCTGGCGTATCGTCCCGTCGATCCGCCTGCGACCGATGCCGCGGGCAGAAGCTGCGATGCCCCGGCGAGGGTGCCGATGCGGACGGCCGCTGTGACCGATGTGCAAAGGCCGACGCCCAGTGCGTTATTAGTCCGGTCTACCACATGAGGAACTACTTTGTTGGTGACGCTACCACCGCCGTTGCTCCTACAACGCCATCACACAAGCGGCGCTGCCGGGCTGACCCAGACCAAACCACAGCCTCCGTAGCTCCGCGCCAAGAGCCGCAATCATGGCGGCGACAGCAGCAACAGTCGGGGAGGCCGCCGGTCCAGATGCCGGCCGGTGCCGAGCCCGCCTCCACCACCTTCGACTGGCCAGTGGACCCCTTTGAACGGGTGGCGGAACCTCCAGTTCCGCTAAGTTTCAACCCGCCGAGCTGGAGTTCTCTGGCTGACCCCGTAGTGGCGGGGCCGTTGTCCGGGGCGACTTCGGTACCTTCCGCGGGCGCGGGCAACTTGACGCCGGAGCACATACCTTTGGACGACGGTGTCAACACACCATCTTCCTCTGGGCCGCCGCAGACACAACAAAAACAACAGCAGCAGCAACCAAACGAAGCACAAAGGGGAGTGGGAGGAGAGCCCTAGCAACCGGCAGCGGCAGCGGCAGCAGCGCAAACCCAAGGCATTCCCTGGCTACCGTACAGCGAGGGCGTCGGCATGGAAGGGACGCTGTCACTGCCAGGCCTTGGATTGCCGGGCCTAGGAATCTATCCAGGCATCAGCAACGTTGAAACGAACGACGACATGGAGGAGCTCTCGCGCATCAACCTTGATCTGGCGTCACACTGAGCCGGATGGCCAAGGGTCCGCCGCACGTAAACCTTAAAGTGCTGATCGCGCTCGACTGCGGACGGGCCCAGCCCCTCAGGCGCCATCACCACCACCGCTCGAGGACATCCTCAATGCCACGCGCCACTACCTTGTCGTGCTCAGCGATGGGCGCATGGATAATGCACCGCGGCCATGGTGGCTATCTTCTTCCTCCGCCTCGTCTACCTTCAACCCGCTTGTCTCGGTAGACCTCAGCTCGGACCAAGACGGCGCAGGGGGCTCCTTTTCGGGGACGCCGTTGGCCAACGCGTCGGGGGGGGGGCGCGTCAACAAACGTATTGTCGTCCTTATTGTCGTCCGCCTCAACCGATCACAGTAGCCCGTTCTCCCGGTCGGACGCCAGCTCGCCAGCTCCAATACTACCCAGTAGCTTGTGCGCGTCGCGAAGCCGGGTTAACGCCGCGATGCTGCTGCTCGTACTGGCCTGCTATGTCCACATCTTACGGCTGTACGTGGTTCTGTTTGCGCATATCCAAGACTACTTGCAACTCGTCTCGGAGAGCCATGATCGCACCATCAACCGCTGCCGGGGTTATGCGGGTTTGAGAACTTCCCCGTCCGTAAGTGTTCCTAGTATTTACCAAGGTACCTCTCCGGTTAATTACATCCTCCTCTTATGCAGAAAAAAAAATGGAAAATATTGACAGAGAAACACAGAATCCGGCAACCTCCATGCCAACATGATCATCCATATCTTCACAAACATGTTTGAGCGCGTCGAGACGCTCCTGGGCCTGCTGCGAGAGTTGCGGATGGGCACGCGCGAGGATGGCCACGACGGCCTGTTCAGGAGCGAAGGATTCCTTGAGCTGGCCGAGGCAATTATCCGCAAAGAGGATGTGGGGCGGTCCGAGGAAAGCAAGGGGTATCGAGTCACTCCGACGCGACATGGAGAAGGCAAAGCGGCTACTGCGAGACCGCATTGCCCTGTAGTACGAGAACACGGGGGAAGCGTGAAACCTTGTGCGATAGTATCCCAGACTAGGAACTCTCCTCAGGGCGAAACTGTGCGAAACGGTACAAGAAGTTAGAGGCGGGTGGTGACGGTTGTATCGCGCGCGGTGAACCTGGGACTGCACTACATACCGCCATGCCCTGAAGGACATCCACGCAATGTGATATGTTTGGAAATGGTACACAGTGGCGTTTCAAGTAAATCCCGTCTAATCAGTGCCTCTCCCGTCCTATCCGAGATACATCGTCCGTAGTCACCGAGAACGGCGGCCGAGAACGAGTCTGGACGAGAATCTCACCTTCGGGATTCACATAGACATATACGACGGCATTTCTCCTACATTTCCGCGTGATTTGCTGCTGGAAACCCGCCCGTCACCAATCCGATGATGCTGGCTGTCGGCAGCAACACTAGCGCAGGCGCCATGGTTGGCTCCAGAGATACGACCGAGAAGCCAACAGGGCAGTATTTAAGGCGAGATGCGCTAAGTGATGTCATCATGTGGTGATGATGGTGTGATTTATTCCCAAGGAGTCAGCTGTCAGTTTCTATTCAGTAACTACCTTCCACCTTTCCTCAACATGCTCCGCATGCCGCGAGAGCCCATGGCCATTATTTCCGTTTCCGCGGTAACGCCAACACTCGTTTCAGGCTGCAGAATCTAGTAGAGAACCCGAAAGAACTACTTACCACCATTCTCAAGGCCCGCTTCAACGAAGATAGATTCATCATCGGGATGACACGTACCACGGCCACGGCGACGCCTGCCAGCGTACTTCCTTGCCGGTTCCGAAACCCCCCCGGCGTTTCGATGCCTGCTTCTTCGGCATCAACCTAGGTAAGGCTGGGCCCGCAGAACCGCCTCCTCCTAGAGTCGGTGAAAGAAGCTCTCGAAGCTGCTAGCCGGGCGATTGAGGGTCACCAGGGTTCCGGCACAGCCGTATGCGCCGGCACCATGCTGTTCAAGTACGAGCAGCTGATGATGCGCGACGAGGATACTATAGGTACTTGCCATGCCGCCGACACACCCCGCGCCCTCGTCCCCAACCGCTTATCCTACTTTAGCACGGTCCTTCATAACGGTCAACGCGACGTGTAGCTTGAGCCTCGTTGCTGTACACCAGTCCGTACAACAGCTGCGGACGGGCCAGTCACGCGTTGCCGCAGCAGCCGGCGCGAATTTGGTCTTCGGTCTCCAAGCCTTTATTAGCATACGTAATTATTTAATCGCCCCACCGTTGCTCAAGATGTATAATGCCGACGTTCATAACTATGCTCGCAATAAGGGCATTACTTCCATGATTCTCAAGTTGCTTCGTGCTGACGAGGCCGACAGGGACCATAGTGAATGTATTATTCGCGAATTAGACGCAAACCAGAACAGGAAGACCGCTGAGCTTACCACGTACGTTACCGCCTTAATTTTTTTTTTCCCGCTTTTCTACGCTCCTTCTCTTTTATCCCCTCTCTTCCTTTCTTATCCATTTCCAGAACTCCAGTTTTCGTAGCAAACTGACGGAAGGGGCGCGACGTTAAGTAGCTACCTAACTGGGCATGGGAAGTGCCAATGCTGGGCTAATTATATGATCTAGGTTATGACTGATGCCCCCATTCTCCGACTGGGTACAGCTGATATAGCGCATGGCGCGCAGCACTATGGCCAACTGGCCGAGATGGAGGAGCAGTTCAAGGGACTCTGGAGAGATGCCACGTCGGACAGGATCGCCAGCCGGCAGGCCATTATACCGGCCACTAACTTCATCTACATTGGCGGCAAGTTGTTTCAGCTGTTAGATCTGTGGAGGCGAATCCAGAAGCAGTGGGACATTGATCTGTAGTTGACTGAGATGTTTTGACGCAAGCACACTGGTCAGCATAGCGCTTATCATCAAGGCCAAGCAAGAGAGGCTGCGGCGGCAGCCGAGATTCACTGGGACAAAGAGACAAAGCTCACGCCCTCCCTCGTCAGTCTGCAACATGTGCCGCTAAGAGCACCAAGCGGGAACCACTTCGACTGTTGTCGAGCACTATCGTTATCCTCACCGGTGCAAAGGGCTACCTCGGCCGTGGCATCCTATCAGCCCTCATTGCCAACTTCGATAATTACCAAACGCACTCATTGCCTCGCCATGCGCGATTGCTATCCTCTCGGCAGCATAATTGGGAAGACCGCGAGCAAGGTAACCGTCTGCCAAAGTGATCTCACTTTCCGCCGCCGCGGCAGACCTCCGCCACATTGGCCCGGCCTCGATGGCGCGCTACCCGCCCCCAGGCGACGGAAAGATTTGCTACGCGAGCAGCAGGTGGGCGAGCGAGATTTTTTTGGAGAAACTCGAGCAGCGATAACGCGGACTGGCCAGTCTGGATGCACCGCCCCTCCAACATCGCGCGCGTCGACGACTCACAGCTAGATCTAGTGCACAACATTCAGCGGTACTCGTGCGAGTTACGGGCGGCGCCGGTGATGTCGGGGATGGTAAAAGGCGCGCAGGACTCGGTCACGCTCGGGGAGTACCGTAGAGGGTGGCGTCATGGATGCAGTGCGGGAGACGACCGGGCGGCAAAGGGATTGGGGAGTGGGAGGGGTGTGATTCGTGCATCATCTCCGAGGAGTGGAGCTGCCGATGGACGATCTGAGTGAGGACATGAATTGCGGGCGGTGAGAGCAGCATGGGAACAAATGAAGAGATCGACGGCATACCGTTCAATCAGGGGACGGCGCACGTGGCGCAAAGGGGCATGCACCCAGCGGCTGAGGGCGTTCCTGCAGACATTTGGTGTATCGGGCGATAGGGTGATTCCCAAACTGGCGCAGGATAACTTGGTGTGATGTGATTGCGCTCGCCATTTGTCCCAGTATCCGTTTCCAGTGCTGTTCTGGTTTTCATCATCACAACCTGCTGTATAAAGTATGGATTACAAAGCATTCAAGAAATTTTCCGCTCCCATGTCTTATCCCATCCTAAAGGGGCAATAAGGCGAAGTTGGCTTCATTGGAGACGTTACACGAATCCAAATCATTTTAGGATCCATCATCGTTGGTGACTCGGATCTGCTGTATTCAAAGCAGGTTCTAATAGCCTGAGCTTATTCTTGACCTTCCTTTCCTTGACACCAAAGACGAATAGCAAGAACTCCTCGAGTATATAGTGGCACCTTTGGGGGGGATCGTTCAAGAACGGTGCCCTTGGCGGCTGAGATTGGAGAGTTGCCTCACGGAGTTTTCATCACCATATGGACTGGAAGAAGCAGGCACGTAGATTACTTGAACACGAGGATCAGTCTGGGCAAGGGCACCAAGCAACGGGCCGGGATGACGAAACTACGTGATGGGATCGCAGCAGAGTCGCCTTAATGCCAACGCCGACTGCTCCTGGTCACCAGCGTTCACAGCGGAATACAGCACCAAGCGGGCAGAGGAAGCCCTTCGATCCAGCATGTTGCGGAAGAATGTAAGATAACTTGACACTAGCTTTAGGAAGCAATCCCCTCCTCTATGCAGTGTTCGCGCTCGATTGTAGCCGGACATTCATCTCAGTACTCTGGAGATATAATGACCTAGTCTTGGTTCGTGAACGGTTTTCATCCACTTGACCAGTTACCAACCTTTCTCGCTCCCCAACTGTGCAGTCTCGATATCATCTCTCGCTGGATCCAGTAATTATGTACGCCGCACAGTACACCGGCCTCAAATGTGCCCTGACACCCGGCGTACCATTGCGTATGCCTCTCAATGCGGCTGCCGCCTTGAGGAAAGCTTAAGCACCTGTCCGACTTATTGCTGTGATCACTGTCAGAACTCGTCCAAGTATTCAAAATTCCCCCTTCGCTCCCGTCATGCATTTCAGCCCCCTTTCGGACATCTCCAAACGGCAACTCATAAAAGTATTACACAGGCCCTAACCCTAAGGCGTGGCCGAAAATTACAGGTTTCTTGCTAGCTCTACCTTTTCCAGGCAGCCTGAGGCTTGCAGCAGATCATGGGGTGGACCCAACGAGGATCTCAATTTATTCATCTAAGTACCCTGCCGTACGCCCAACCGACCATCCCCTGACATTGACGCCCGTGCAGCTCTTCCACAACGACTTCAACATTATGCAAAGAAGTGCCTCAACTTTGGGCACGTGCAGCAATAGGCATAGGAAACATAGGGCCACCATGGAGGATAATTTTTTTCTCAGGGCCATCTATCACCGCCCAAGCCAAGATCGTCACACGCACAATGACAATCACAATCACAATCACAATCGGGATAGGACGGTTGTTCACCGCTGCCCACGAAGCCGCCGTGGCTGCGGCAGTTCCCGCCGAACGCCTTAACCTTACCCTGGGCAGGCGCCTGAAGCACGGCCCGACTGTGGCTGGCTTTTTGATGGGGGTCTGCAAGACGGTTGGAAACTGCAGCACGTCGATCCCCACGATCAGCGCGCCCCTTGCCGAAACCATTTGGTCGGCTTGGTCCCTTGTCGCCTTTCGAGCAACAACAAGCCTTGTCACCTGGGATGGCGGCGCGAGCAGGTCTCACAACGTGTTGCGGTCAAGAATAAAGAAGTTAGGATCACCAAGTGCTGCGTTGCTGCTGGCGCGCGCGCAGTGTGTTGGGCCCGAAGTCCGCCCGCTTGCCCTGGCATCACAGCTCCTTGCGATGAGCATCGCTTGGGGATCCGGCGGCGCCATCTGGACGGTAGCGGCCTCCACTCTCCAGGTACGCAGATCGCAGACCTGACGTGGCCTCCCATTTGCGAGTTCAGCTCGCCGAGCTGTGATCGGGGGCCAGCTTTGATGAGCACAACGGAATAAGCCGGTCCAAGCAGAGAGGCATGCGAGGACATGTCCGGACATGTATAAAGAAGCCAGGAGAGCCGGACTCTGCCCACCGTCAGCTCCAGCTCATCCGCATCATCTCATCCGCCAGCCGCCTCGATATCATCACTACAGGCTCCTCCTAAAAACACAACGAACCTGCTCTTTGCCATTTTAGTACCTTCCACCGTAATCAGAAACCATGAAGTACTCTAGCACTCTGCTCGCCGCCATTGCCTTCACCGGCGTCTGGGCCATCCCTGCGGTACGCTCACCTTCGCATGCTACATTGAGAGCGAAATGACTAACATTTCTGTAGCCCATGCCCGCTGTTTCCGGGGACGCCCTCGCTCCGGTCACCGGGCGCGCTGTTCAGGCTTCTGGCAATGACCTAACCAAGGCGGTCACCGATCCGGCCGGCAATTTGGATAGCATGCATTCTGCTAAACGCCAGACCGCCGCCAATCCGGCGCCGGTGCTGAGCCAGCTCTCGCCACAGCAGCTCTCGGCGCTCCTCACCGCTCTTGGTCTTCCGAGTACGACATCCTTGGCTCAGGTCGAGACACTACTCACCGGGCTCCTCACCGCTGTCGGTCTTTCGATAAATCTGCTGTTGAACCTCACGGTGCAGCAGATTGGGCAGGTCATCGCTGAAATTCTCGCCGCCCTCCAGATTCCCCAGCTGGGTGGGGTTCAATCGCTTCTGTCACTCACGGTTGGCCAGATTGTGACCCAGTTCACGCCTGCCGGGGCTGCTGCTCAACCTGGGCTCCTGGCCGTCATCGATAGCATCCTCAATCCGTCGGCCACCCAGGCGGCCTAACTTGGCCACTATCTCGAGTGGATAATCTAAGTGCCAACAAGCAAGCCTGGAGAAGTCCGTCCTGACCAGCCTCGCGCACACGCACACTCCCCGCCGTATGATACAAGCTGTCGGAATATCCTATTCATGGCTAACTCTTGTGGCATTCTGTTTCTGGTTCACCTAGTAATTCTAGCGCTTAGCTTAGTTCGATTCGTATAGTTCTTTTTAGAGGGGTTATGTTAGATGAGGACTGGTAATGAGGAAGATGTTCTGTCCGTTCAACCGTTGATTCTACAGTGAGAAGGTCGGCCCTTAGTTCCAGAGCGAGGATTTGATTGTAACGAGAGCCTCAGAGACAGGATCGGAGTGACAGGGCGGATGCCCTACAATGATGTCACGATACCTGATAGATAAGAACCTC
Source organism: Madurella mycetomatis (assembly GCA_022530565.1). Classification (NCBI taxonomy): domain Eukaryota; kingdom Fungi; phylum Ascomycota; class Sordariomycetes; order Sordariales; genus Madurella; species Madurella mycetomatis. The sequence continues at coordinate 1,802,520 of JAJTVB010000003.1, read as the reverse complement.
GCGTGCCACTGCACCCGCGAGAGAACTTCTGATCCGCAAGGATCAGTCTCTCTCTGTAAATACAAGGAGGCTGTTCGTGTTGTATTCATCACCTTATCGTTGCTGAGACATCGTGTTCCATCTCCCTCGACGTACTTGTGAACAACCCCTTTACAATGTACGTGCTCGCCTGTTGCTGGGTGACGGATAACTATCAATAGAATATCCTTGTAGTAGAGCGCCTTAGGGCGTCCGCGCCTTAACGTTTTAGTTGAAAGCATCTCTTCTACTATCTTGGCATCTTTATCCGACAATTCCTCTATACCATTGTCTTCACCCGCTCCGCCCTGCGTAGCAATATAATCGCTATCGAACTGAAGTAGCTTGTGGCCTATGATTAGTTTCCGATCGGAGGGGTGGATGGCCTTGGGACTATAGATCTTATCCTAAGAGCCATCTTTGGACCTCTTTTTCTTACTGTCCACAATCTTGGTAGGTCGGTATCTAGTAAATATAAGAAATTGGTAGTATCCTGCTAGGTTTATACGATGGCTCTCTCGGGGGCAAACGCCTGTGTTGTAAGCAATATTAAACGTTAGAAGAACTAGTAGATCGTTCCAATCGGCTACTTCCTTGTCGGTTATATTCGGTGCTTGGAGCCTATATTTGTGTATTAGGACAGTATAGTGCCACTATAAAGGTGTTAGCGCTGTAGTAGAGGTACGTGGGTTTGCTCTAACCTTTTGAACCTCCTTGCTATCATTGAGATCTATATATTGGCCGACTACCCGAGCGTACAGTTGCTTGTATTGACGGAAATACTCCTAGGACGTACCCCACGATATAATATTGTACGTCTTGTATAGGTGGTCGAGGAAGTCTATCGCAGTTGCTCGATTTGCTTTTCGGATCTCCTCGCGCTACGGTCCTAACTGAGCGACGTCGCAATATCTCGCTTGTAGTTAGCGACTATCCTAGCGATAGAGGAGAGGAAAACCTACCTTTTCCACTTTCGTAGTATACTAGCAATGTTGATCTGAGTGCCTTCGGCATCTGCGGGCTTGAGGAAGCGTATTTGTCGCAATGTTTTGCGGCGTACCGCGCGCTGCTCGGCCGTGAGGGGAACCTTCCGCCGCTGGGTCTCCGACGCTGGGCCTCTCGCTCGGTAAAGCGTTGGATGAAGTTAGCGTGGTGACGAGTCCCTCCGCTAGGGCGAGAGGCCGCCATGCTGTTGATTTGGGGCTGGCCGCGGGAAAGGGAAAGACAAGGTTCTGAACAGCGAGAGCGAAGGGGTGAGCGGAGTTTCTGACTTTGACGGAAAGATTGCACGACTCGAGGAATCCCACCGAAATGAGGGCGCCATTTTAACTGCTGGCGGCTGAAGCTAAAAACGGCTCTCAAGGCCAGGAACTTGGATTCGGGGAGCTGAAGAGAGTAACTGAGAAAAAGCGAGACGTGCCCCTGTTGGCGCTTGGGGTGGGGCAGGGGAGCTAATGCAGGAACGAAAAGTAGAAGGTACTTCCGTAGGATCCGGCGCCGTAGCGCCGCTCACTGTCGAGGCCGCCGAAAATGGCGACACTGCCGAGCCAAATTCAGCGGTCGGAACAGCGCTTTCTCAACTTAATCTGTATGACCGGGGATGGTGTAGCACCTGGCCCGAGCATCATGGACAAGTGACTCCTTCCGTGAGTTGCGTACAGCAAATCCTACGAAGTTTGATCGAAAATCGGACGCTGAGAATCGGATAATGCGTGTAAGCATATGGGTGGCCATACTGTTGGGGGTTCCAAATGATACAGCCGGACAGGGTACACTGGTGGCTCGGCTGAATCGTGGTGGACTATCTCCTTGCCCTGGAGTTATCGAGGCGCCCATCATAGGTACATGTTTATCAACGGCAGAATCAAGGATCAGAGTCTGGATTATTCTGAAGAACATTGATGAAGATGGATCACAATGACAGGTGCAACAAGGATATGGTGAAATACGGTATACTCTTGAACAGTCTCTTATTGTGACAAGAGACGCTGATATTTAGGGACCCCAAGTCAAATCTCCCTTGGATCCTTTCTGAGACCCCTTTTCTCGAACACATCGTGACATCGTCCTCCATCCGTCATGCGGTTGGCTATCCTTGTCTAGAATACCTGGTTCTCGTGAAAAAAGGAAGAAAAAGGGAGAAAAAGAACACAGAAGCTTCCTGATCCAACAGAACATCCCGGTCCTCCCTACCCCATACTTCTTTTGTGGGAGATCTGGGAAACAGTGGAGCACCTTGTCGTCTGGTGCCTAATGCCACCAAGACCTAGAACCAGGTGGAAGCAAGAAATTCGTACCTACCAGAGCCTAGGCCTCGTATTACGGGGCCGGGGTCCCGGAACAAATAGATATTGAGGAAGGGTTTGGCTAGTTGATGGATCTAGGACGCTTACCGGAATATAGCCTAGCACGATGGCTAGAGCTAGAGGCTGAAGAAGAGGAGCTGATGGTGGAAGACGGAAAAGAAATAGAAAGCTAAAAGCCTTCGAGACCCATATGGGGCCTTTCTCTCTTTGTAACTATCTGGCATCATTATTCTTGTTTTTCTTGGACTTTCAGATGTGGGCCTTTCACCCGCTTATAGGTACGGTTCTTCAATGTATATGCAGTAGGGGGTCCGATGCACCCTCGGAAATAATAAGAAAAAGAAAGAAAGAAAGAAAGAAAGAAAGAGAGAAAGAAAGAAAGAAAGAAAGAAAGAAAGAAAGAAAGAAAGAAAGAAAGAAAGAAAGAAAGAAAGAAAGAAAGAAAGAAAGAAAGAAAGAAACAGAGCTGTTTAAAAAATACCCCACAAAATTGGCACGCTGTTTATGTTGCCATCGCACGTCATTTCTCCTTTAGCTCCAACTCTGCCGCTACCACCAAACTTCCTGACAGCATCGTTGATGATGTCAATGACGTCCTGTCCGCCGACCTTGAAGTTGGCGTTGCCGTTCTCGTGGGTTGCTTCCACGCCGAAGCGACACCCCCCGGCGCTGGCAATCGTGCGATGACCCTTGCCGAGGACCTGATGCGTCCACTCAGTGCTGCCGTCACCCTCGATATTCCTGATAATCTGGAGGCAGTCCTCGACCTTGGGTGACGCAGCGCTGGTCTGGTCAACAAACGTTGAGTCGCCGCAATACCTCCTACCAGGCGGGATGTCACAGGGATAGTTGGCGCTAGAGCCCTTGTGGGTCGTCTCCCAAGATTGCAATGCACGCTCTGGGCTGCAGACGGGGAGGCGTATGAAGCCCGGCGTTGTGATGTCGGTATTAAGCAGGTTATCGATAGTTGCGCTGTTGTGGGGATCCGCGAAGCCGGCACCATTCTTCTTGCCGTTTTGGAGCCAGGTACGGACCGAGCCCTTGATCAGGTTCTGCTCGGTAACAGCTCCAAAAGTTCTACCATTGAGCGAATTCAGGCCTGGCGGCACCGAGAACTTCTTGTGGTCCTCGCATCTGAGGTCGATGCAGACGCCGGGGGCCGAATAACTGTGGCAGCGGCACTCGCCGTTAGACTCGCCTGCTGGGTGGACCAGATAATACTGCTTGCCGTTGACGCAATCTCCTGTAGCCGCCATGGCGTCGTCGTCGAGGTACTCGCGAAGCGGGTTTTTGTCGTCAGTGCATCCTAAGCCCGTATCCAGGACAAAAGCGTACGTTTCGGAGAGGCGCCACAAGGTCGGGATGGCGTAGCCGAAGAAAGACTTCGCAACGTTGTCTCTCAAATCATCGTCCCGTTTCTTCTTATTGTCGCTGAGGGCTGGTGTAGTTACAAATCTGCCGTCGATGAGCTTACCGTCCGACATAACGTCCCAAAGGATCTCAAGAGACTCATCACTGCCGTCGAACAATTTATTGAGAGCACGTTGGGCAGCCTTCCTCCAGCCGTCAATGCTCTGGCCCATGTAGTTCGAGAAGGCAGCCCGTTCCTCTGGCAACCATGGAAGGTCATCGTCACTGGGTAACAAGTCCTTGGCGATTGTTGTAGTTTGTCCGATTAGAGTCATGGTGGCGTCCTTCGCATTCTCAATGTTCATGTTATTCTGAGTGAAATACGGCTTGGTCTTGAGGAGCGCGTTAAAATAGGGTGCGGCGGTCGAGAGGGTTCCAAGGGTAATGAGGTCGATCAGGAGCAAGCGCCAGTTGTTGTCTTCCGGTGGCGGGGTCGGCGCAAATTTGTTCTGCAGATCGTCGAGCGCTGTGCCAGCAATGGCGGCGACGCCCAGTAGAGCGTCGATGTAGTCATGGTGCATCAAATGGATCGTCACTAATGAGTTGTAGATAAACTGGGCCGCGGCTCCCGAGAAGGGGCCATTCGCAGAATTGGGGCAATCCCGGCGCGTATCGCAGCTGCAGCCGTCAATGCGCTCGCAGTGTGTCCCGCCCCCCATGTCCAAGGTGTCTGTGACCGATGTCATGAAGTTGGCCTGCAACCGATGGGAGTCGGTGTCTTTCCAGATTCTGACAACGTCCCGCCATGCATCATCTGCCTTCACCGCCCTCCACCGTTCAGAGGGCGTGTAGACTTGTGCGTTTAGAATGGTGTCATGCATGCAATCAAACTCGGTCCAGCCACCGGTCCGCGTATTGTCTGCTTTGGGGTCCTGCCCGGTGCTGGCGAGTCGTTTGTAGGTGGCCCAGTCCTTCGCTGGGCGGGGGACGGGGTGGTATTTTTGGAGATCGGTGGCCCAGTCTGAAGTACCTCCCATACCCCAAGCCCTATAGAGGGTGGTGCGTACATTCTTGATGGCGCTACTCATGTAGCTCACCCATTGGTTATTGTCATACACGAGAATGTCGCTGTTGCTGGTGGGGTCGACAAAACTCCTAACGACTCGAGCGGAATTTTGCATGATTTCATAAATCTCTGCGTTGGCCAGATATCCAGATACGCCCGTGCACACTCCTTTCTTCGCGTTCGAAGTCATGCGGTCACCAGTGAACAGGCAATTAGGGCCCCAGCAGCCCGGCTGAGCCATCTCGAAGGACCGCCCGTAGCTGGTCACACCAACAATGACCTTCGCTCCGGGAACGCCTGCCTTGGTTATCATGGCCAATGACTGCCTTGTCTCTGTTAAATTAACCTGGCTGCGCAGGCAGGTGCCTGTGCTGCATCCCTCCTGTGACCCCCGATTGTGGGCATCCCACTGGCCTGTTGAACGTTAGTAGATATAGCCAAGGGCTTAGAGGAAAACGGAAAACAGAGAAGAGCGGAGTGAGGAGGGAGAAGAGGGAGAAGAGGGAGAAGAGGGAGAAGAGGGAGAAGAGGGAGGAGATAGAGAAGAGGGAGGAGATAGAGAAGAGGGAGGAGATAGAGAAGAGGGAGGAGATAGAGAAAAGATAACCGTACCATGGAGATCGTAGGTCATGTAGACTATGTAATCGACCACTCTACCGATGTCCTTGATGGGATATTGCTTTAAGTACCAGTAAGAGGAGGGAGCGGCGATTGAGACCGACTTGCCAGGCAGCAGATTCTTAAGGATGACGAGGAGAGCCAGGTAGTTGGGGCCCTCGTCCGTGTTGCCGGCCGGAATGCCGGGGATATCGGGAGCTCCAGGGTATTCCCAGTCGATATCGACGCCATCAAGATTGTTCTCCTTGATAAAGTTGGCAATGTTGGTGGCCATTCTGAGGCGGTTGGCCGGTGTGACGCCGTTACGGAAAATGTGATACGTGTCGGGATCGTTCGAGAAAGTCCAACCGCCCAACGACAAGATCCTCTTGACACCAGGAAGGCGCTTAAACTCGCTAAACTGGTATGAGGATAGCGCGTCACCAACTTCAACCTCGAAGGAATCGGTTAAGGTGCCAAAGGCAAAGTGGATGTGTGTATACCCTGACGTGTCGATCTGAGAGGCGTCCTGGAAGAGGCATTCGCGACTGAAGCCAAAGCCCTCGAAGTAACCAATCTTGATGGCACCGGTCCCGTCGCCCTTGACGACATCGAGGCCGCAGTTGGAAATGCACCCGTAGGTGCCGGTCGCGGCAGTTCCCGGGGGGCCGGTATTTGTGTCAATGCAGAAGTCGTCGGTGATGCCGCACTGGCCCCAAATGTTGCAGCAGGCATTCAGCGGACAGGGGTTGAGTTCGGCAATCTTGGAGCCGTCCGTCGGCGGCCTGGAGCCTGGCTTCTGCGGACCGCACACAGCATTGGAGATCGGGGCGGGGAAAGGCGGAGTGCCTGTGCTCAAACACATGACGGTGTCGAAGAAGAGCAGCTTGCAGCCGCCCCATCCCCAGCTGTTCTTGTTGAAGTCCTCGATCTCCTCAAGCGTCAGACTGTACTCAGCAGCAAGGCTGGCGCAGTTGTCGCCCCTCTTCACCTGATATGAGTGGCATGAGCCATCCGCGTTGGGTTTGGGGCGGAAATCCGGAAGGTCTCCGCTGGAGCAGCAAACGTGCTGCTTTGGCTTCAGCGTCGAACACAGGGAGGATCCGGGGTTGTACTTGGTGAAATCGGGACCCGAGATGCCGCACTTTGTAGCGAGCGACGCACAGCTGTCGCCAGACTCGACCTGCACCGTCCTACACACGGCACGTGCGTAGAGGGCCCTGGTATGGATGGTTGAGTTGGACTGGGTGGTGCCATTCGTGGGCAGAAGTGGCGTGATGAACTTGACCCGGCCAGGAAAGCTGATAAAACCGGCCAACGATAGGCATGTCGCATTGGACCAAGTCAAGATGGCGTCCTGGATAGCAGCAAACTTCGCATTGCTAGCGACCATGACGCCAAAGGTGTGGACACTATCGTAGCCTGGCCCGCAAAGCTGCATGGCCAAGCTCGGTGTTGAGGCGTTGAGGTTGGCGAGGTTGTCATACAGAATCCTCAGGGCTGATTCGCTGATGGCTTGGTTCAGCAGACTTTGGCCAATGTAGAGACCAATGGTGGCTTGACCAGACTGGCCAAACATCACGAAGGGCGTGTCCGTTTCTCCATATCCTTTATCAATATACTTGCGTATTTGCCTGATCAAGGACCGGAGACCCGGTGCTGCCAGGCCAAAGCCCTCGTCCCACCATCCAACCTCGAACCGGACATCGACAGGTGCAGCAGAGGCCACTCTAGTCGGCGAGTCGGGCATCTCGGAGAAATCAGGGCCGAATGATGAGCAAGCATGGATGCGATGGTTGGTGGTCGGATCGTCAACTGGGTCGTAGAGAGAGAAGTCGTAAAACATGGTCTGCTCACAGCTGCTGATCTGCTTGAAGTTGGGATAAACGGACCAGTTCCCTGTTTTAGGGCCCGAAATGCTACATCGCTCCGGGCAGACTTCAACGACGCGGTAAGGTGGGCCGGAAGCAAATCTGGATGCTGGTTTCTTCGCCACGGCTCCGGAGAGTAAAAGCCCAATAGCCGTGAGCCATGATAAAGTTACCATGGTTACACAGTGCGGCCGATGGAAACCATAAGGGCCAGAATGAGTCAACGCCTTTCATTTGCTTGTCCGTTAAAAAAGGTCAATGATTCACATGGATCTGAGATCGGGAATTGACAGAGTTGGACGACAGATTTGAGAGATGGGACTGGAAGAACGAGGGAGAAAGCTTGGAAGATGGGGAAAGAACGAAAGAAATTATGTTCAGGAGTTATTACCTTCTGTGTGCCTGATCTACCTTAGTCTTGAGAGCCCTGTACTGGTAAACAACTTGGAACGTGCACCATAAAGATGATATGGAAAGAGCGGGGGGAGAGGATTTGCAAATGTTGACCTTGCTGATCACATCGACACAGCCGCGACCACTGGGTATCAACTATATTTACTTCTTTTTTTGACGCCTCCGATATCGCCTTGAGTCCTAAATATCCGCATCCCACTACAAGGCTCAAATGAACCGAAGGAGATGTTGTTGACTGTTGGTTGTGAATAATTACCATGCGAAGGGAACAACCGCTCGGCGAGCAACGGGGAAATTTGGGGAGGTGTACCAGCGGGAAATTAATGGACTACAGTAGACGGACTGGCGATGCTGCGCGCCGAGATGTTGGAGCCTGATCTGGAGACAATGATCACGACATGTGAGAGCCTTAACTATTTTGGTAATTGTCACCCCACAGTAGACAGTTTGTAGCTATTCTAATCATTTTGCGATTTCTCCTTATGATGAATGCTGATTACTCCCGGGCATTTGGTCTAGGGCGGAGAGATTAGCTGTATTTCGAGCCGTAACACATACCAAGGGTATATCGGATTGTTAACTGTAGTTTTGAGTTCTCTTGGCGTGCGGCCCTCCCCATTTCCCATGCTACAGTACGCCAACGAGCCGCTGTGCCCCACCCATCGTCTTTATCCAGGCTAAATCTAGACCGAAAGTTCCCCGTGCTGTTGGTTTGTTGGCAGTAGGCTGCATGGGACCCCTGTACTATGCTTTCTGCATGACTTCTCTGCAAGGGGAGACGGCCCGTTAGAACTTGGACCCCGGCTAAGGGAGGTGCCCAGGAGGGCGCACTTGAGCCCATGATAATTATTTGACTTTGGGGGACACCGCCCAAGAATATCATGAATTTAGAAAAAAAAACTCCTTCGATTACAGGTTGCTGGATGCCACTATCGATCACGATATTCTGGGACCGCCATCTATTTCCTTTGTTTCCCATGTAGCTGTTCCGGCAAGACTGTCCTCTGGTTGGGACCTACTGAGACGTTTTCGACTTCAGCCGCTCTTGTGACAAAGCGTCTTGCACACCCTTACTGCGTGGTCATCGGTTCAGATGTTCCGTCTTTTGAGGACCCAACCACATGTGTGTAAAGCACAGTACCCACCGCATGAGTGGACCCCGCCTGTATGAAGGACGGCTTGATCTCTTGCGGACACGGCGTGTGCAGGACGAACTTTCTGAAAAAGGAGGGCCCTCAACAGTTACTGAGCCCAGAGATCATCCTAGAGATAGAGATCAACTACTATGTATGGTAGTTACACACCGAGATCTTCGGGGCCTGAACTCTCTCCGGTGCTAGAGCGAGTTAGATGATTGGCGAGCATTGCAGCGATACTGACACTGGGCAGCCTTTGGATGACTGGGGAACCGGAGCTGCTGCGCAATACATACATCCAGAGTTACTCTCTGGCCCAAACGTTTACGTGTGGATGTTCATAGGGGGTCTCTCTATCTAGACGCTGATTATGTACGTCTACATAATTACATACACAGTATCTGCATAAGGCGACTGGCCGGAAACGAAGGAAAAAAAATCGAGTGAGAAACGAAGGACACGATGATCTAAGAACACCCATAGCATTCATACCAGGAAAAAGCTAAGAGCTCCAAGTGTAGTTAGCAAGCATGCCATGCCCGCAACGGCCAGTCGCTGGGAGACGTTCTCTGATGGGCAGTCGGCCGGCGGGTCTAGGCTGTGGCAGAGCTTGGCGGCAGACATGCTTGCGGCAACGGCAGAGTCGATAGTGACCCGGCAAGGATTTGGGGTCGGGGTCGGGGCAGATGACGCCACCACCACGCACGTATCGTTACCACGCCAGTTCACCCCCTCGTTAACCTTCATAGTCGTGTCGGTGACGTTGATGGCAATCCCCCTTTCCTTGGTGCAGGTCCTGTTGGCGGCAGTAGCGGCAACAAGATCCACCACCTGCCCGCCCTCCTGAATATCGAATTCGATGGAATAGCTAGAGCGGTCGGTGATTACATTCCTTCCAAAAGGTTCGGCGTTCTCATCGCAACTGTCCCAGAACAGGTCCCAGAGCAGCCACCAACGACCCTGGCGGGTAAAGTTGTTGAAGAAGGTGTATGCAAAGTAGGGCTCGTGGCTACTCCAGTTGGCTTTCCCACTCAGGTCATGTTCGTAAACTTCAATGTCGTCCCTTCCGGCCCACGGACGCCGCATGTAGTACGTGATGGAAGGGTGGAGGTACCGCGCGAGCTCGGCATTTTGAAAGGCGAAGATGATGGGCATCGAGTCGGTGGGCGCATATGTCGTGTCGTTGCGTGGGAACACGAGGCTGACTTCCAGCACGCCGGCAGCGTCGACGATGGCCCCAAGGTAGACCAACGGGGCCACGAGGGACCAAGCCGCTCGGGAGAACAGGTGCATGCTGCCCTGGCGTTAAGTAAGAACTGAAAACGATGATAGGTGTGGGGATGGTGAGAGGACGATATAGAGCTGAGGTTGTGCAGGGGAGGTTGGAGCCAAAGGGGAGAATGGACTTGTATCCTTTTTGTGGAAAGTGAGTGGGCATGACCGGCAAAATGATTGAATAGGGTGCTCTGTCTTGGCGTGGGTTGCGACCCGATTGCAGCCTTGCCGTTTTTGCCTGCATTTGCGCCAGGCCGCATGACCGGTTCTGCGACTTGCCGCTCGACCCGGGGCTTTGCATAATGTCACCATGTAATTTCAGCTGATAATCTAAAGTGTACTTATGCTGAGCCGAGGAAAGAAGAGCTCTAAGAGCTTCTGCTTGTGGCAGGTGGGGCCAACATTGCTCAGGTTAAAGTGGGTAACGTATGTGATGTGGGCCACACAACAACAACACCATAATTATTTTCTTGCATTCTTCGTTGTCGTTGCTGTTGTTCTAAGATGATATTTACTATGGTATCTCTCACTTGGGCATATTTATCCATGTATAAGTAGGTAAGTGGACAGATACCGCGATAGCCATTACGGGCGTATAGGGTTGGAGCGTAATTACTTGTGCCAAAGGTCGGCTGTGCAGAGTTGCAACTTGCAGTGCCAGAATTTTTCCACTAGCACGGTGCAAGCTGCTAGAGGCGTTGGACCCGTTCCGCTCTACCAATTTCGGACTCCGCCCTATTCCTCCAAAGACAGTTGGTTGTTTACAGAAAGAAGGTGTGGTAATTAGGTGGCAGAATTGATTAAAATTGCAACAACATCATAGCCTGTGAAAGCAGACCGTCCACTGCTAGCGGCCATGGAACTGTATGTTGGTTCTGTGAGCTGACCAACACACAACCGAGATGTCGTGGTGGTTCCGTAGATCCGATGTCGGCAGCGATGAAAGTGAGCTTTCCTGGGGTCATGGAGACGTCCGACGGTTCGAGCCTCAAGTTATCATTTATCAAACAGGTGAGCTAGAAGGCGAGTATAAGGTAGGGCTCTAACTGCGATCTCTTCTGCCTTCATTACAACGGCCTTCCATCCCCTTCTGTGATCACCTCACCCCTCATCATTGATCCAGATCGAGCCCGAAAGGATGCGGTTGACACGTCTTCTTGCCGCTAGGCTAATCCCAAGGATGGTCTCTGCCGGGGCTGCCTTGTCACGCCGTGCTGTTAACTGCATCTTTGCCACGACCCCCAATGCCGGCGCTACATGCGAGAACCTTGCGAGTGACTAGGGATTATCGGTCGATGATCTCATCAAGTTGAACCCTGGCATCAGCTGCCCTGGCCTCGATACCGCCCAGTCGTACTGCGTGATTGGCGCTGCTACCGAGGATCTCATGTCATCTCACGCAGCCCCTAAACACCGCTCCCGCCGTGTCTACCGTGTCTACCGTGCTTACCACGCCAACCACTCCATCGACAACGCCAACCACTACGTTCATGACGCCAACCACCACCAGATCCTCGACTACCCCCGCCACGCCCGGCCCGAGCAACTTTCCGGCCATGCCCGGCCTTGTAGAGAATTGTGATGGTTTCTATAAGGTCACGTCTAGCAACAAGTGTGATATCATTGGTATCTCAACGGCTCAGTTCAGGAGCTGGAACAGCTACATTAATGCTGGTGGGTTGTTGACCGTTGAAACGAAACCCTACCACAACCCTCTACTGACATCTCCTACAGGGTGTTCGTACCTTTGGCTTGGTTACTACGTCTGCGTTCACGTAGCCGGGCCGATGCCACAGATGCCCGGCGTGGTCGAGAACTGCGATGGCTTCCACAAGGTCGTGTCTGGCGACCAGTGCAGCACCATTGTCCAGAAATATGGAATCAGCACGGCCCAGTTCATGGGCTGGAACACCCAGCTCAATGCCCGTATGTACCCATGTGCTTGTTTTGCTCCTTTGTTCGAGGACCACCAGAATTTGATAGATACTTACCTTTTTTCCCCAGAATGCACGAACCTCTGGCTCGACTACTACGTCTGCATCCATGTTCCCAACCTTGGGTCCACGCCTCAGATGCCTGGTGTCGCCGAAAATTGCAAGCGGTACCATCTAATCGTATCAGGCGACCAGTGCTCTACGATTGCCTCGAGATACGGAATCAGCACCGCCCAGTTTCTCTCGTACAACTCAGGTGTCAACGCACAGTGCACTAACCTATGGCTGGGCTACTATGTCTGTGTCGGCGCTTGAATTGGCACCTTGAAATTGGACAGCGGCGTTGCGCGCGCAGCTTCGTGCGGAAAAAGGACATAAATTCATTAACTAGCGTTAAGTTCCCATTTTCCCCCACCTTGAGAAGCTGAGACAGAATACGAGAGACAGATGTAAGCACTTATATGTAACTTATGTGATAGAGGATTAGGGAGTGCTATACTGCCAACCTTAACACCAGATATAAGATGCAAGGAGTCGCTCTTAAAGAACAGCTTTAGGTTCATCAGTAAGCAATGCAACTTATTAGCCAAGGGGAACATTGATACATTGCTTATCGTGAATCCTTTGGCGTCACCGAATCTGCCACCCACGACACTGATACCTTTGGGACTCCTTTCACAAAGATTAGCTCATATGTATTCTGTACCCCTGCGACATTCTCTACTTAGTGCTACTTGTGTGTCAGGCCATATGTGGCATTAGCGCCGGTGGGCCTCATTGCATACACAGATACGTACATGCAGGACTAGGACGCTTCTAAGTGGTAGAGAAAGGTCTGGCTTGTTACATAAGAACTCCCGCTTTTCACGCTGATTAATTGAACCGAGACAACCGAATGACGCAAAGGCAGACGCGGGACGTTTGCAAACCCCCGGGTTGCCTAACGAGAATTTTTGGCCCGACCAGATCCAAAATTGAATTCCTGACTCAAAGTACCCCTAGAATGGCGCCTACGGAGATTCTCCATGATTATTATGCCATCCTCGAGGTGACAGAGACTGCGAGCGAGGCCGAAATAAGGTCGAACTACAAACGGCTGGCAAAGATACGCCATCCTGATAAGAATGGCAACAATCCAGACGCTACGGCGCAGTTTCAACTAGTGAGTAGACTAAGGACTCGGAAACAGCAGCCATCCCACTGATATTCCGACTACTCCCAGCTTCAAGCCGCCTACACTACTCTGATTGAACCGGCCTCGAGACACTTTTATAACTTCCATCACTACCCATCCATTCGGCCGAAACGAAAGGATACGACAAACGCAGGGGGTAACCCAACATCCACATCATGCGCGGCTGAGGAGCCGGGAGATTCGGCGGGGGATACCGGCGACGCCCAGAAGTACGCATGCGAAATCCAAAGATTGGACCAGAAGGACAAGGAACTGCGCCAGGAAAAATCCGAGCTCAGTGGAAGATTGTTCGAATTGAAGCGGGCACTCCAGCGGTGCATAGCAGCGCTCGACAAATTACAAGAGGAGGCAGAAAAAGATGAACAGGAAGACGCCGCCAGGAACACCCGGTATGGCCACTTCTTCGGCGCGGCCCTGTCTGCTGAGGAGAAGGAAGCCAAGTCGCGGCGCACAACTGAACGAAACACGGGTCGGATCGTTCGAGAGGCCGAGCTGAAGCGCTTCCAGGCCAGCGCCGACAAAATCCAGAGCCGGATCGATGATCTCAGAGTGGAGATTATCCAGACGGTAGTGGACCGGCTTCTTGCAGAAAGAGCACAAGCGAGGGAACAGGCTCGGCAGAAACAGGCGGCGAGAGAGGCAGCGGCGCAGCGGGCGAGGCAAGAGAAAGAGTCGGCAAGGAGGCGGGAGGAGGGACCGGCAAAGCGAGAAGCCGAAGCAGAACGGAGACGAGAACAGGACCTTCGCGAATATCTTGAACGTGTGCGAAAGGAAGCAGCAGCTAGAAAGGCAAAAGCAACTGAGGAAATGAGAAAGAAGGAGAAAGCACGGAAAGAATATCTTAAGCGTCAGGAAGCGGAAAAAGAGGCTAAAAAGCAGAGGGAAGTCGAAAATAAGCGGAAGCAGGATGAGGACCTTAAAGGCGATCTCGAGCAGAAGGAACCGCCAGCTAAGGGTAATGGCACTGGGAAGGAGGAAGAGCACCCCCCGGCGAAGCCAGAATCGATCCGATGTGGGCATGGGAAGAACTGGGGTAGGGGAAGAGGGGGAAAGGATGGTGGCGGCTTGGGAGGAGGGACCACTGGCAGGTCGAAGGCGCAGTCCGCATCCTGTCGACATAACGGATGGTGGGGGCGTGAACTTGGGAGCCACCAATGCCAGAATTGTCTCCGCTCAACAGCGAGAGTTTCTTTCCGCTGTCCCGGCTGTCGGATGACGGCTTGTGCAGGGTGTCGGGATATACTCAGAGGCAGGAGCTGAAGGAAGGAGTCAGTAGAAGTTACATCTAACATATGACGTCGTTGTTGAGACAACACTAGGGAGGATTCTATGGGAAGTGCAGGCTGTTGGATCTTTGAGGTTAATTATTTGTGTGCTGGCGTTGGTTTGCGGGCGATAAGTTCGGAAAACAGATCGATTTTTTTTGTCATGTAGTGTTCGATCAAATTGGCTTAGTCATGTTGGATGGGGGAACGATTGCGAGAGACAGCACCAAATATCCTAACGTATACGAAAACATTAGGCCCTCCTCCTAGATATCCAACCTCTAGCTCCGGCATATCATTGGCTAGCTTACAGCGAATGCTCACGGGCTGTCCAAAGCGGACAAAGTTCGGGATAGGTATCAGTACTAGTCTAGCTTATCACCTACTCGACACGATGGGAAGCATGTATAGAATAGCAATAATTCAGCATCGATAAATTGCCTCCTCTCCAGCCCGACCTGAACAGTAAGGGACTATGTTGGCACAAATGTTACGGTAATGGAAACAATCAAACCTAACGATGACAGCCCAAATCCCATCCTTGGTATCTAACTAACGCCTTCCCAATGACCCATCATCGACAATCAAACACGAAGAAACGTCTCTAAGGGGCTTAAAGAATTAGTGAATTAACCCCCCGGGACCCTGTCGTTCCGGCCACTAAGAGGCCCAAGAATTATGCTTGCGACGTTGCTCCTTATATGTTTAACGTCGACAATATCCCTGGGAAAATCTTGTCAGCGGGCTGTATTACTCCTTCGACGGTATGAGCGCCCGATAAAACTCACCAGCCGTCGGTCCTCCCAAAATCATCAAGCCTCTGCAGGTACTTCCGCCCAGCCTCATTATCCCCAAACCGAACAAAATGCAGGCTAACTTCGCTGCGATCCAGCTTCCGACTCTTCATCTTCTCAATCAGCCTCTTGATCTGCATCTCCATGCCATACTCATCGCCCGTGCTCGTCGTCTCGCCTGTCGCAGTGCGCGAGTCGCCCCAGTTTCCATCCGTGAAGACGTACACGCTCACCTTGTTCCGCGCGAGCAGGTTCACGTTGAAGCCGCAGACGCGCACCGGCAGGCGCGGGATGATGACGCAGTCGATCAGCTCGGCTACATGGCTCTCTATGAAGTGTGGGTCACCGCGGTACTGGCAGGCCTCGACGAGCTCGCGCAGCCGGCGAGTCCGCCGCGCCCGGTAGACCTTGCGCGGCCGCGACGCGAACACCAGCTCGACCTTGTTCGGGTCCAGCCGCTTGGCGATGCACGCCAGAGCGCGGAACCCGTCCAAGATCGCCCCATGGTGCTTGCGCATGCCATGCGAGTCGTCAATGAAGAAGAGCTGATCGCGCCCGCCGAGGTTGTGCTCGAGGTGCTCAACGAGCTGCGCTGTGACCGGGTTCACCCGCCGACCCGCACGACTCGCGGCGTGGAAATCTACCATTTGGTCCACGAAGATGCTGGGGCCAATAGAGGAGATGGGTGAGGGATTGGGGCTTGTGTTGGGGGAGGTGCCTGATGGTGGCTGGTGGGAATTGGATGAGGCATTGTCGACAGTGAGCCTGGAGTCGTCGCGCTGGAGCTGGGGCTGATCGGCCGCGGGAATGTTAGCGCCATTGTCATGTGGCGGAACCGTGATCAGAAGAGGAGGCCTTCGAATAGGTCCCGAATTCACAGACGCTGTGGGGCTGGCATTGGCGACTGACACGCCGTCGACTGTGCTCGGCGTCGCTAGCCCTCCTGACCACAAAGGCGATATAGCCTCCGTAGTCGAGGCAGTAGGTAGCGGCCCAGAAGCCGGAGAGGCCACCCGGGAAGACTGAGCGCAACTAGCGGGCGGTGACATCATGAACTGCTCAAACTTCTCTAGGATATCCCTCGCCCGCAGCCGGTCTTTCGGGACGCGGATAAGCATGTGCTTTTCAATCAAGTCCAACACAAAGGGGGTCGTCTCGTCGGAAACATGGCAGCGTCGCTTAAACTCCCTATGTTCTTGCGCAATGATAGGAAGCGGCTCGATGCTATTGTGGAAGCAGCCCTCATAGCCGCTACCCCGAAACCGGGTCAGGTGCTTCTCGTGGTAGGCCTCTCGCGACTTGAAGTAGTGTTGTTGCATCTGGACGCCCCCGACAACCCAAGCCACGGTGTGGCTCAGGACAGCGCCGGTGGAGAAGATGTCTGCTGACGTGGTGATCATGTTGATTCCTTTTTGGCGCTGAGTCGTGTGGTGACTGCACTCAGGCGAGCCTACAGAAAACACGACATCAGTAAGATGGCTCAAACAAGACACGGCGATGGGCTGGTGCTCACTGAAGCGTTGGTTTCCATAGTGATCTAATCCCATCGACCCGCTGGTGTGCGTCTTGGCGGTTCTGACACGGCTATAAAGACCAAAGTCGGCGATCTTCGGTGAAAAGTCGTAGGGTGAGCCTGAGATGCCTTTCATGAGAAGAATATTTTCTGGTCGAATATCTTCGTGGATGCTGTCCCAGGATCAATTAGTATAATCTGCGCGTGTCAATGTGGACGAGGAATCATTCTCACCCCTTGATCACCTCGTCGTTGTCGTACGATATGAGCTCGTGGATTCTGCCCAATCCGTTGAAAACCTGGAACAAACTCTTCCAAAACGCCCTGATATCTTCGACGGTGGAGGGTCGCGGTGTGTTATCGAAAAACTCGCCTAGATTTCCACCGTCGACGTACTCTAGTATCAGACAGTACGAATCAAACTGTCGGAAAGAACCGTAGAACTCGACCACGTTCGGTGAGGGACTGATTCTGAGTCTCCGCAGTGCGCGGAGCTCGTTGTTGTAGTAGTCTTCATATTTTGTATTGTGGTAGACCTTGACGACAAAGGTTCGTTTAGAGCGACAATCCGGTATGCCCTAGTGGTCGCCGTGTATGTTAGTGAAAAGTACAGGGAGAAGAAGGTCGCTTTGGAGGTTTAGACAGGGTAGCCTACTCGCGGCACTAGACCGTTAAACTCGTCGTGGACGACGATCTTGTGAATGCCCGCGGCGCTGCCATGGTTGATCTGGCACGGTGCGTCGATGGGCAGAATGCATCTCCCGTCAAGATGGCGGTCTTGAAGTTGGTCACGAGTGAAGTGGAGTGGAAAGAACTGCCACTGAAAGTCCGATATTTGCTTGAAGAAATCAAGGTGAAAATTCTCGTTGGGCCATTCGCTAGGTCGGTGGCTCAACGGCAACTTGTCGTCCGAGATGTTGCGGCTAATGAACAACCCTTGTAAATTGCGGACGGCGTCGGGCTTCGTGTAGACAAGTGTGGAAAAGACTCTCAGATAGCGCCGTCTGATGATGTCAATATCGACATCGAGACGGACCGGGAACGCGTGAAGCACTCGAGAAACTCGACGCGGTGTCCAGTACTCATTGAGGGCGCTCCAGGGTACATAATTACTGGGGTTTCCTGCAATATCATGGCCGGTATGCGCTTTCTTTGTATCGGCGACGAAGTTGGCAAATTGGGAAAAGGGATCCGGGTCAATGCCCCAGTCCGCCATCGCGGAGCTGCGACAGAAGTGCAGAGGTGGGGAAAGCTGGGATGGCGGCTAATTGGCAGACGGCAGCGAAGAGCCGGACAGCGTCCCACGAAATCCTCCCCAGCGACCTGTAAACGTGCCATGCAGCTGGGTAATTGAGGTCTGGAGCGAAAGATGAGATTAAGAGAGGGAAAGAAACAGAGTAGAACATGGCGGTGGGAGGAAATCCTCCATCGAGCAGGAATATCGTTCCGTCAGCCAGAGCCTTGTCCCCCAGCTCGGGGAAGTTGTGGAGGCGCAAGGTGCAGGTGGGTGGCAACACTTGCATGCAGGCGCTTATCGGCCCACAGCTCCCATCTACAGGTACCAAGGTATGTACCTTGGTATGTCCCGTACCTTAGAATGGGAAAATAGAACAGAAAGGTGGGGGAAGAGGATAAAGAAAGGGGGAAAGGAGTCGAGCTGGCAAATGAAGGCTGCCTTAGCCTAGCCTAAGTATCCGGTCAAAGACCTCTTAAGCAGAAGTAAACAATGGGGACGATTCCTTAACAGCAGGGAGTATCTGTCAATACACGTGAAAGGGATGATAGGCCAATTCCTGATGCGTGCAACGAACTGGTAACCGGAGGCCTGGTGCCTGGGTGGCTTGGCGAGGGGCACAGGACATTATGTACAGTACAGTACGGGTACGGCACCTGCACAGCCCAAGGCTTCACGTGAAGTTTACCGCTCTATAGTTGCGTCCCCAAGCATTGGCGGCACGAGGTACCTTAAATTTACACACTCCATTCCGGACAATTTGTATCACGCATACTATACACACGTGCGCTTCCCACGTCACCCGGGTTTTGGGTACCGGATCAGAAAGGAAACAAGTTGTGCGAAACGATCCCTATTGCTATTAAGTTGGTACGGTCCCAAAGCTACTGTAATTCATTAGCGCCGGCCTTTTCATGCTCCCCCCCGGGCACCTGCTGTAGAGCAATCAAGATCCCCTTCTCATCCGCATATCGGTCGGGCAGCCCGAGTTTCTGGCGGTGCCGTCGTGCCCAACGCCGGGCGATCCCGTACATGACAGCCCAACCGGTGATGATGATGGCCATCATAGGTAGGCAGATGGACAAGAAGAGCCGGATGCCCTCCCCACGCACCACCCAGTCCGAGCCGAGCGTACCGTCCTCGTCCCAGTGTAGCACACCGCTGCTGAAAAATGTCTGGGCACAAGAAGCCGCCGTCAGAAGAGTGTCATGAACCGTCGCGCCGCTCCACTGCGGCCCCCAGTGGCTCTGATAATGTCTTACCGCAATGAACGTGCCTGGCAGGAAGATGAGGGTGAAGATGGTGATGACATGCATCGACAGCGTCTCTTGCTTCGTCTTGATGGCGATTATGTGCATCTTCTCGGTCCACTTCATCATCTCGTCGGTCGACTTCTGTGCCAGCATCTGGAACGCCTTGGATGTCTGGATGCTGGTATGCTGGTTCAAGGATTCAAACTGGAGAGATACTAACAATGAGCAACGCGCCGCCTGTTGATGATCCATCGAAGTTTGCACGGCCACTTACCATCTGCTTATCTTTTTCGACGATACGCGAAAGACTGAGAAGGCGACGGCGGTGCACGTCTAGATCTCGGCTGATATTTTGTACGCGCCGGAAGAAGTCTGTGAGGTCTCCGCCGCACTCTTCCTGTTTCAGGAGGGTCTTGAACGCATGGGACGAAGCCGCCATCCTGTACTGCTCCTCGACTTGCGCAATGACTTCTCTGCTCTGCTCAAGCGCCAAGATGGACCGATCAATCTCATCGCTATTCAGGCTAAGCCTCTGTAGCTCGTCAAACGAGAACCGGTCCTCGAATTCCTCCAGTTTGCTGATCAGAGGGTCGGCCTCCTCTTCAATGTCTCCGCTGGCCTGCGAATAAGTCGGCCGGTCCTCCAGGCCGGATGCACGGCGAAGAATCCCGAAAATGTTCGCGCACTAGTGCGGCGTGGCGAAGTAGGACTTGATGGCTCCGGCGAGACCGAAGGAGAGCCGTCCTGGTGATTGACCTGATTCATAGTCGCCGGGCTGGATGCCGTGCTTTGCATGGTTCCTTGGCGAGATCCTAGAGTCCTCATGGTGCCCCGCCTGGGCAAACCACTGCCGCGTCTGGAGAAGCTTCCGGCAAGGTCCATGGGGCTAGTAACGGCAGCCACAGGAGCCACCTTGGCCGGTACAGACTTGGAACGGAGTGTTTCCTCCATGTCGTCAATGTACTCGCTCCAATTCTCTGCGCACCATTCTAGCATGATGAGGTGGATTTGCAAGCTCGCGATCAGAGACTGCTCAGGTGTCTTGGCCGTGTCTGGCCGTAAGTGCCTGTTTTTCCCGGTCGCTTCCTTTACGCGCGCCGATAGCTCGCGGTTACCTTTGAGGACATAAACACGGACCGACCCGTCTCAAGGTCTAGGGAGTGGTACAACGATGCGTGGCGCAGGGGCCACGGGTTAGTTTCCTGGGGGACCTTGCTTCTTTCGACCGTGAGAAGGTTGAAGGCGTGCTGGATTTGGATACCTGATCTGCCTAGATTGGGAAGACGGAGAGTCTGGCTGTGCGCCTCAACATAATTCTCTGCTCTGAAGAAGGCATGGTTGAGTGGGTGCCGTCGTGTCTTGAAGGTAAAAACAAAGTCTAGAAAAGATGGCATGACTTGGTGGTGCGTCAAAAGCAGCATGAGCTGCTCCCGAGAGCAGCCCAGGGGCCGCCGAGATGACTGCGAGTGCAGGAAACTTAGAGATGTCAGCAATGAACGGCAGAAACAAGCCGAGAGATTGTCCAACATGAATCTCCACCAGGGGTCCTTCGCTGTCTTGCCGAGGATCTCTCGAAGGTTGTCCACATTGTCGAGTCTTGGTGCCGGCTCAAACGATACCGCAGCATCGAGAAGATCGAGCACGTAAAGTGAACGGTACGAGTCGTCAAATAAACCTTCTTGCTTTACCGTGTCTGAAGGGACTTTTGTGAATGGCTAAAAACCTCGGTTCTTAGGATGTTCAGGGGGTACACTTCAGGGTGGTGGCAACATGCTTCGAATTGGGTCGAGAGATCGTTGAATTGAGTCATTTCGGATTGGTCCACGAATAACTGCAACGACAATGCTTCCGAATCCCAGGATAGAGAAAGGTTACCAGGCGTTGGAACTCTAGTTGTCTGCGATAGCTATATCAATACCACCAATTTCGCGAGCCTCGTAGGGAGGTGGCCAGTTGAGTCGCTGCCGGGCGGCCAAACCCCGCTAGGCAGATTGCCACAGCTGGCACGGCCTGCCAATCAATCACGGAATCTTTTGTGGTTCTGAGACACTACGCCGGGTTCTGACATGTGGCACCTGGTGCCACCAGGGTATAGCTGACAGTCGTATTGCGCTCCAATTACATGCATCCGAACTGGCCAGCACGAACTTGATGCACAGCCCTCTCCTCACCCGAATTACTGTACCAATCCAGGCCCTCAGCACTGGGCCCCGCCACCGCCCCAAAATCGGCTTAAAAGCCTACAAGAACGCCTCATCTTCAGAGGGGGGTTTCCATCTGACCTTATTCTCAATTTCCGTCTTTTGTATCTACAAAGGTACAAAGGTCAGCCACGCCACACACTAGTACCAATAATAAACTATAACTTCCCTTCCCCCTTTTCCAAAAAGAGAAAAACGTAAAAGAAAGAAAAATAATAAAATAATAAAGAAAAGAAGGGGAGAAGAGTGCGGGGAAGGAATGACACTAACATCCGTTAGAGGTTTCGGCACCTCAAAAGTGTAGAATTCTTTACCATCCGCGGACAGCTAGGTTTGTGGCCATTGTCAGTACCAAAGGTAGCCAACCCATCACTTGATGGCCACAAAAGAGGAGCCTGCCTTACTTTGACCTTGAAATCTGGGTGGCCGGGGAAAAGCTTGCGCAAGTGTGCTTCGAGATCGTCCGCCCGAAGACGGTAGGTGGGAAATGATTCTTGGACCATCTTAATCTCCGCCAAGTGTCGATGAAGACTTTGAGAGCAATGCAAAAAAAGCCTCTGCTCGCACAGAATCCGCGTATTTAACCTGATTCTGCCCCGCTCCATGGTGCCAAACCGGTCAAGCTAGCAAACGCGCGAAACTTCGGGAGCCTCGTGAGCTCTCGTTGGTCAGCGACTTGGACCCCGCCCCAAGAGAATTATGTCGCCGGTCTGACAGGACATCGGTGCAGGCATAAATGCAACCCCCTCTATCCATTGCGATTTGTGACCACGCAGTTGGGCCGTTCTCTGCCGCTCTCAGCTTCGCTAAGGGTTATAGGTAAGCAGCCGCAGATGATGATACTCCATAAAACCCCAATTTGCGAGCCACAGGGACCAACGCAGGGCGCTCCGAGGTTCTCATTCTTCAAGGACCGAGTGTGTTGGGATGTCATGCCAGTGACAATTCTTGCCATGGAATTGAACACACGCTACTGCCTTCTGCTAGTCTGAGTGACAGGTAGATGGGGTAATCTGAGCTCCCACTGACCCCCCGCATTGCGAAGGCCAGGTAATTGCCTAGGGAGGTAAGGATGAGGCTGTAAAAGAGCGCCTTTGTCTACTCGGAGAATTGCCACATTGCCCATCTGCAGCTGTCCTATAGGTTGTTGCAATTGCAGTTAATTGTATTTATCCTCCTTGCGCGACTCTTGTCCCACACGACTAGGCATCATACGAACACTCGAGGACAGCCCACCCAAGGCAGAATGTTATCCTGAATGATTAATGGTGCCTTCCCCATTGGCGGTGCTTTGCGGGTCGATCGTGCTATAGGTAGGAAAGGAACCAATGGAAATCGACGTTAGGGAATCGGCTCATCACCTTTGCCTCAGTGGAAATCATACGCAGACCCTGGCTGAACTAGCACGAAGCCTGCTCAGATATGCGAATCCACGCTGGCCACGTGCATCAATAGCTCCTCCAACCCAAAGGGTGAAAAGTCCATCGGGTCGGTGGCATACAAGCTCTGGCCCGTCACAGCAAACGGCTGAGTCAAGTCACCCAGATCCGGCACGAGAGCAGGCCACCTGGGATCGGCCCATCCGTTCGGTGCTATCACACCAGGCGTAGCCATCAGCGACTCCGTCCCAGGCATGGCCGTATTCTCCTGCAACGCCGCCTCGCCACAGGCGAGCACCTGCGTCCCAACACATCTCTGAGCTGACTCGCATATACTAGCGCTGCCCTGGGCAGGGTGCTGCCTTTCCCGCTGCTCTGGAACATCCCCAGCTTCATTACGACTCCGGTTCCCATTCCCATTCCCATTCCCATTCCCACTCCCATTCCCACTCCCACTCCCGTTCCCATTCGGCCTAGCCATGAGGTTTTGCAGGCCCGTCTCGATGCGGGCCAACTTGCCGCGCAAGTTCTCCATGCCGCCCCAGAACGAGATGTAGCGGTCAATCGTCAGCTTAAGCAGGTCAAGATTGGAGCTTCTCAGCCGCTTGTTGAACGACGACGGCCCGAACACATTGCAGGCGCACTGTGCCGCCGCGGCGAACCAGAGCGTGTTGACGAGGAAGGGGTTCACGTAGCGGCAGTGGTCACGCGAGCTGTTGCGCACCACTGTGACGATCTCGTCCGACGCGTTCATGTAATTTGACCACTCCGAGTTCGCCTGCTGCGCGGTGGGCGCCGCGCAGTTGCCGTCTGCCGCCGCCGGCGGGTCTGGATGTTGCTGCGCGAGCCAAGGCGCCCGGGCGCAGATCTTGTGGTGGTAGATCATGAAGCGGCAGAGCTGCGTCATCAGGTGGAGCGCGTACTTGTCGGCGTGCTCTTGGCGGGGGCTAACACGGTCTCGGGGCGAGGGTTGCGGTCCGAAGTCGAGAGTCTCGCCGTGGTAGGCGAGGCTGGCGGGGAGCGAGGTGACGGTGCAGTACAGGGTGTTGGCCATGATCTCGAGTTCCTCGTGGTTCGTATCGGCGTGCTTGTCGTTGAGCGACTGCATCGCCGAGCCGGCCGGGTAGACGATGCGCTGTGTGTTTCGCATCAGCGAGTTCACAACTATGAACCACGCCTTCGCGCTCCGGTTTCCCGACCGCACTAGGTGCTTCCACCGGAGACTGCAGTCTACAGCCAGGAAGCAGCTTTCCTGGTACACGTCGTTGAACCAGCAGCTGTCCGGGACCGGAAGCATGGTCAAGTTCTGGCTGCCGTCTATTGCCGTCGGCAACCGTCGTATGGTGCTAGCGAAGACGTCCATCTCCCAAATAGCCCACCATGCTCTTCGACGCTCCTCGAGCAGGACCCAGCGCTGCATGTCTATTCTAGCGCCATTCGTAGTTGATGCCGGCTCGTGATTTGCATCGACGATGTGCAAATTCATGTCGTATGCGTACCTGATGCAGTCACCGAGCTTCTTCCACGACCTTGACCGGACGCTTTGCGTAAGCTGGTAGAAGGTGACTAGGACGCAGGCCTGCAGCAGCCAGAACGGGGGCCGCATGTCTCCATAGCGGCCGACGGATTCGTCTAGCTGCAATGATGCAATACACGCGAAGTAGGACGGGCTGGGACAGCCACTGGGTTGACAATGCCTGGCCGAGAAAGAAAACATGGCCGCTATGAGCGCCTCGGCCTCTGAAGGGTGCTGCATCATGGCAAACTTTGGCTCAATGCTTCCTGGTCGGAACAGGGAAAAGGACGTCATGTTGGTGAAGTACGATGCCATCCTGTCCATGGGAATCAGCAATGGCACTCCAATCAGGCAATCAAGCCAAGGTGGACTCCAGACAGCCCAATGCGAGTACTCACAGCATGTCATATGTAACCCTAGATATCTTGAGCGCCTCGCAAATACTCTGGGCGGTTATCCCGCTCGCTCTGTCTCGATGCCCAGGTGGTGTGTCCACGGTGGACGGAGACTGTGGTCGGGTCTGCGCTTCATGTGAAGGATACATTATCCGCGAAAATATCGGGGCGCTTGTTACATGGCTACGTGGTCTGCCACTTGGTGGAGACAATATATCTGGTCGCTCCTCAAGTGTATTATTACCATCATCCAGGGGAATTGAGCCACCAACGGAGGATGCGGCAGAGCTCCGTCGCGTAGGATCGAAGGAGGCAGCTTGCGTAGCGGCGCTCACAGAGATCTCGTCGCCAGACCTAGGTCTACTGGAGGAAGGAGGGTCATCAAGCCTCCTACGTTTAGTCTTTGGGCCATGGAGGGAGTTCGGGGTGCCTGACTTTGTTGTCAATGTCTCCCCGACATATCGTAGGGGGCCCGGGCCAGGTTGCCTTATCAACTCACCAGTCTTAGGCCCAGGTTTTTCTGGGTGGGTTGGATACTCGCAGACGCCATTGAGCTTGTGGCAGAGAGAGCAAATTGGGAGCTTACGGTCACTAGGCACTTCTCAGTAATTGCCAGAGTCACGATGACACTCATATTATCTTGAAGGTACCATTTTACTTTGCGCCTAAAGAGCCAACGAATTAGTAACCACCCTGCAAAAGAAAGTTGACCGCCAACTAACCTCTTACAAGCATAGCAGGCCAATCTGGCGGCTGGCCTAACGGACGAAGTGTCGGGCTCCGTCGGTCTCGCCGTCTCGCTTCGGGCTGCGTACGACTCCGCCATGACTCCGGATCAAACCAAGAAACAATGAGTGCGGCACATCTCTGGCCACGCGGGGGTGGTTGGATTGCGGAGGAATTATGAGAAAGGAATTGACCCGATGGCAAGCGCAAGGTCGCCACCTCAAAGATGGGCCGAAGAGTCTTGGCATTGAGAAATCGTGCCGGTTGGAGAATGGAAGCGAGTTGCTTTGATTCGTCAATTGCGAGGACAGGTACCTTGGGGGCGCCGTCTGGTTGAACCACACGTTCATCAAGTCCTGTACAGTGCGCTGAAATTTTCGTGGGGTCCCATCTCGTCCAATAAGCCCTTGCTCTTGGGACCGACTTTGTTCCTTCGGTCGTCATTTTCACTTTCCTTTTGTCTCCTTCCTTTTCCGCCGCATCTATTCCAGAGCATGGCCCAAAATACCGCGCCAGCAGCTGGGGCACGCAGCGCGTCGCCGCTACCCTGAGAACTAATGTGATGCTGTATCGTAACGATAAGCGGCCGCCGATGTGTCTCGACCTTGAAGTCTTTGGTAGAGATTGGACTTGGCGTAAAGGGGAGATGGTTGGATTCGGATGGGCACCACGTCCCAGGGACAGGCCGGGCAAGGAGTGACCCGGGCTCGGTCCTGCTCGTCGCGCTATCTCCGGCGCGTGCGTGCCTCTTTGTCGGTGTCTATACGAAGTACTAAATATCTTTATTTTGCTGTGACGTGAGAGCCGATTCTCAGACCAGCTGTCATAAGTTTTGTCGATACGATTTGATTGGCTTGTTGAAGTGGGGTGATAAAAGTGGGTCAACAATCTGTGCCTACGACTAGCAGGTCCGAGCTCCCGAGACTAACCCTAATAAGTCAATTTCTAACCTTGCCACACCCAAACTCCCAAGTCCCAGCTCAAGGCTAGACGACTAAAATAAGCCCTGATTCTGGTTTAAGATCAGTGTCACACGGAAATACTCCCGAACTCCGGTCTAAACAAAGAGAAATACACTAATAAGTCAATTTCAAACACCATTTGGCCACATCCGAATATGCCCGGATCTCGGCTTAAGTTCCACAGACCTTGAACATATTACGTAGCTTACTTAAGAGAGCACAGAGACGGATCCCCAATCAGCGAACTTAGGCTCAATACTAGACTCGACCTAGGTCTGGTCATCGGTGAGCGATGCGGATGGGCTTACACCCTGGAGGAGCTGATGGAGTAGCATGAAGACGACTACGTATGAGCGGACATGATCCGAGACGAGCAACCGCCGTTGGTAGACTCCGCTCGAGACACGACTATCACAGCACTGAGCATATGTGTTGTCCCCCTCAGACCCTCCAGGTGACTGTTCCGTCTCTATGAACGTGGAGGTGGCGGCCGGTGAGATCGTCAACCTGCCAGTAGTCCAGTTTCTTGATAGACCTCGAAGACTGCGACGACGATGCCTTGCGCTTGTGGCCGCTGCCGTTTGCGAAGCCCACAGCCGGCGGTGAGGACACGGCTGAATGCGAGGAGCGTGACCCATGCTCGGGCGATTTCTCAACCTGGCCGTTCATGAGGGCATGCAATGGGCGCTGAAGGCTGCCGAGTTGTTTCACCGAAACAGGGGCCCAGAACCCGTGGGGCTCAGCTCACTTCCCCAAACAGAGCCAGCTATTGGAGCTCGACTCTCTACAGGCGATTAAAGGTTGCAGGTTCATGTATTCCCGATTGTGCAAACCCACCTAGCCCCTCTTTATGAGTAACGGGCGTGAACCTTGTTTGATGGGACAAGATCCTGCCAGATAACTACTGTAGCTCTGCAAGAAAGAAATTGGAGAAATGCAACCTAGCAAGAGAGCAAAATGCATGAACCATCATAGTGGTTGGCGGAGCCCCACTAGAGCAGTCAAAACTTGCCAGGGAGTACCTGCGGGAGACGACGCCCCTCACTGTCGAGGCTACCAGGAATGGCAAAACGCGCCAGCAAATCCGGCGATCAGGACAGCGCTTTCTCGCTTTTAGCTGTGTAACACACTCCGGGTCCATAACCGCTGTGGCTAGAGCGATCGCCTACAATATCTGATCTGGCCATTGGTATTCCTACTGATCACTTGCCACATTGAAGACAAGCGCCGAGCGAGTTGGGTTAGAGACACCACCACGTTCCTAAATTTCAGATCGTTCACCATCATGAAGTGGGACAGAACCACTCAAGGTGTGGTGGGTTACATTTGAACAATGATAAAAATTGAGTCTGAGTTTATTTCTTGTAGCTTATTCAGCTATAAGCTTAATACAGGATCGAAAGAGCGTGATGGTGATAGAGATGGGCGGGCGTCATGGTTGGTTTCTTTTCTGAGAGTGTCTCTCTCTACTATGGGAACAGTCTTGTTGGAACATGGGCCCTAGCTAAGGGTGCCAAGAACAGCTCACGTGAGCCGGTGATATTACGTGTGGTGGGCGTCGACCAAGAATTAGGGCAACCACACAGAGACAACACACAATCAAGCACACAATTGAGATCACCGTTGAGGTCATCATATACCATT
This sequence comes from Madurella mycetomatis, assembly GCA_022530565.1. NCBI lineage: Eukaryota > Fungi > Ascomycota > Sordariomycetes > Sordariales > Madurella > Madurella mycetomatis. The sequence continues at coordinate 1,774,476 of JAJTVB010000003.1, read as the reverse complement.
GTATCACCTTCGTTTACCACGTAGCGGTTCTGACAATTAAGAGTCTCATTTGCCTCGATCCCGATTGAACCCTACCCGGCCAGTTCCCTCGTAGTACTCGAAGTTCCAGAAAACCCCTCATTTGATCCAACCACGATGTTGACCACGAACGAATCTACTTCGAAGCCAAAAGTGATCCTTAGAGGACCAACCGACTGGATGGAATGGCATCAGCAGTTCCGAACCCGTATCCAACAGGCGGACTTGGCGGATTACTTTGATGGCGACCGTGACCTTCTTTTGAAGCCAACCACTCGATTCGACCCTCAGAAAGCCGTGGAGGAATACAAGACCGAGAGATATATCCATCACTACCGCCAGGAGGCGCGTAATCGCCAAATCGACCTACCTGACCATAACAACTTCGAGACCACTGTCGCACGCGCACAACACAACTCCTTCCATCAATTCGCGCGCGAACACTCGAACGAAGACTACAAGGACATCAAGGACTTCTTTCTTTGGGCTAAGCGAGCTGATTTCGAAGCAAAAGAGAAGGAATACAACAAGGAGAAGCAAGAATTGAAGACAATTCGGAACTGGTTGTACGACACGGTCGACAGAACGTATCAACTCTCCTACTTCCTTCCCGACAATAGTCTCAAACAGTGGTATAATGACCTCAAGGGGGCGGCATTGCAACCAAAAGTGGTCACTCTCCACGCGCGAACGAAGCTCTTGAATCACGTTGCTGCAATCAAACGTCGTAACGCAATCAAACCTGACGAACTTGAACAGTGGGTTCGCGAATGGGAGTCTCTCTTTGAACAGGCCCAACAATTGAAGGTGGCCGAGACCACCCATCCAACTTCTGGTGCGAGGACTTGCTAAGGGCAGTTACCCATCTCTCGCCAGCCATCATCGGATCCTACAAAGCAACCCTCGACTACGTCAACAACCCTGTCACCTTTCGCCAGGTAGCCCAGGGTTTGATCCGCCTAAGCCACGACCTCGCCGTTGACCAGAAAAGTGGTCGCGTATCCCGAGGAGCGTTCCCCACATTCGGCCCAAAAGAGGAGGCAAATAAAACTAACCGGAGACGATCGACCTCTCGTCACAAACGCAAGATCAGCGAAGCGGATGGCGATAAAGAACGACCACGCTGTCGCGCCTGCAATAACCCCCATCCGACAGAGCACTGCTTTTACCTACAGCCCGAACGGGCACCCCGTGACTGGGAAGAACGCCCATTTGTGAGAGACAGGGTCAATTCGAACCTTGCCGCCGATCCAACCCTCAAAACAGAGGCTGATCGATTGAGGACCAAAAGGTCAAGGAACCGCCTTAATCAAGGCGAGAATGAGGGTTCAAAAAGAGCCTCAAGCCAACAGGGCAACCGTACTTACGGTAGAGAGTCCTATTAAGGACCCAAGCAGCCGTATTAACGGCCAGAAAGAAGAAGATCCGCCCACTGGTCAGTGACTCGCACTTCGCGATGGCAAGACGCGCGTGCCCAGGCCGTCAACACCGCCGCCACCGCCGCTAGTTAGCCGCGGGCGTACAATGGGCAAATGCTCTGGAGGTTTCCATACCCGGAAGGACGCGTTTGAGGTAACGTATCGTCAATCCTATCCGTTGATCAATTCTGCCCTCCTTGATTCTGGGTCAACTGTGAGGAAAGGTGCACAGGGTTAGGGTTCAACCCGACCTGCTGCATTGGGACTGGTGAGATGGGGACTCGCATCCTGATTGGTTAGCACGACGCTAGCACGCTTCTCACAGCGCAGACCGCATTTTTCTTCCTTTCCTCAGCTTTCGATTAGCAGAATTGAGTAGTATTAGCAGCGCCCCCGTGCCTCACCTACGTATTGCTCGTCTCACATCAACCATCCATATCTTCAACAATATCAGTCGCTTCAAGCGCCCGCCACGGCTAGCAAGCCCAGGCGACCATATATGGGCTGGGGAACACCCAGTACAGATTGAAGGATACGGTGACGTTGACGTTGTCGTCCAGGGCGGCAGAGGCCCACAAATCATCACCCTCACAGATATGGCGTTCTGCCCTACTTTGCCTGCAATTTGGTGTCATTGAGGCACCTCCTACAGCGAGGAATCTGGTGTGATATCAGCCCAGGGAACAATTGCCTGCGGCGTCACGACAACTCCTTCCTCTGCCATCTTCAAGATCGGTACAATCAATTCGTTCTGGAATACGTGCCTGAGGACGCGAGCCACGCCGCGTTAACCGCCTACCGCAAGAAAATCAACAGCTAGACCACCCGTGCCACGAACGCCGCAGAAGCGGTAACCTGGCATCTACGCCTGGGCCATCCAGGTCCTCGAGCCCTCGAACACCTTGTCAATCATTCACAGGGCGCCAAGATCAAAGGAATTACGACTGTCGAATGTGACAGTTGTGGGCTAGGAAAGGCACACCGATTGCCACGCCGTCAAGCGATGCCCACATGGAACCCGGGTGACAGACTGGCGCTTGATCTCCACGACTTCGAATCGGGCGACAAGGATATAAGGCACTGTTCCTGATCACAGACCGAGCCACTGGTTTTGTGTGGGACTACTACCTCGAGAACCATCGAGTCGAATCAATCCTCACCGCTATTCAGCACCTCTTCGTCTACCTCGATCGTCAACACGGGCTTAAGCCAAAAGTCATCGAGTGTGAGAACCGCTACGTGGTAAACGAAGGTGATGCAATGGTGTATATGACGACCTCAACAGTGATGTCAATTGCGGCTTTATTACTTTGATCCTTGTTCGGTCCCGGGAACCCAGTTTGTTGTGGTGTTGCCTTGGACCGTCTTGTCTATCTTGTCTGTCTTGCCTGGACACTTGTCACTTTGTTACCTCCCCTCTTTGTTGTTGGGTTGTGGGTGTAGATGTGTGTTTCTGCACCAATTCAGTATTCGGTGCCGAGGGCTCAACTTTGACGCCTTGTTGGTCGAAGAAAGTGGTGATAATTCTTGTGCGTGAAAATTCGTTGTGACAAGTCTTCCCATACTAGGGCCCCACTAAACATCGCCCGTCCTTTTTTTTCGTTTCTTGTTTTCTTTTCTTTTTTTTTCTTTTCTTTTTTTATTAAAAAAAATTCCATCATGTGAGAGACGAGCAATACGTGGGCGAGGCACGGGGGCGCTGCTAATACTTCTCAATTCTGCTAATCGAAAGCTGGGCAAAGGAAGAAAAGATCTAAGATGCGGTCTGCGTTGTGAGAGCGTACTAGCGTCGTGCTAGCCAATCAGAATACGAGTCCCCATCTCACCAGTCCCAATCCAGTAGGTCGGGTTGAACCCTAACCCTGCGCACCTTTCCTCACACATCACCAATATCACTTGCCTTTTACCGTATATACCCTACAAGAGTCCGTTAAGGAGGATCGTATCAAGGAGGGCGTGGGAGAGGGCCGCGTATGGGCCATTTTTAGTGGGGCCATAGCATGGGAAGACGGTCTCCATAGTACGAAGTAACACTCCTTTTTATTCTTTTTTCCTTGGTCGCTCGGACTTCTTGGATCACTGCTCTTGTGGGGCGAACGCCCTTATGAATCACGATCCCCGAAGTTCCCATAACGGGAGGCGGTTTCCGTTTTGGGATTCTGACAGCTCTTGCCGAGCGCTGAGGCCGTGCCTGCGGGCATATACACCAGACATGTACGTTATACACATACCATAAGCTCTGAGGAGTGCATATCTTCGTCTCGCTTTAGGTACTTTCAGAGGTGATTTTGGGCTCCCGGAGATGGAGGTCTAGGGTATCCAAAAACGGCTTCCCAAACGCTGTCACTATGAAATGTAATCCTACTAAACTCTCTGTGGCAGGGATTGCAGGTGTCCAGACAGCTCACTCAAACACCATTTTATTCCGTATCGCACCAATCCCATCGATGGCAACCTCAACAACATCACCATCCTTCAGGAAGCCCTTGGGTTCCATGAACAGGCCAACGCCGCTCGGCGTCCCCGTCTGGATAATGGTCCCCTTGCGCAGTGTCGTGCCCCGGCTCAGATGGGCAATGATCCTGGCCACGGAAAAGATCATGTCCGACGTCTCCGTCTCCTGCCGGACCTGACCGTTGACCCTGGTAACAAGCCGAAGCGTCTGCGGGTCGGGGATCAATCGGGATGCCACCACACACGGGCCAATCGGAGCGAAGCTGTCAAACGACTTTGCATAGCAGAACTGGCCGCCCGACGTGTCCGGGAGCTGGAAGTTCCGCGCGGAAACGTCGTTGCCGACTGTGTAGCCTAGCACGTGCTGCAGCGCGTCCGCCTCGGACACGTTCTTTGCGTCTTTGCCGATCACTACCGTCAGTTCGCCCTCGTAATCGAGCATGCCTTGGGCGTCTGGGTGGATTGGAACGTCGTCGAGAGGGCCGGCCAGGGCGTCGGCCGGCTTGGTGAAGACGACTGGGTATGGTGGGACGTGGAGCTGTGTATGCGTCAGTTCCCGTTGCGGCCGCATGGCTAGATTTGGATGGGGACTTCCGGGGAATCATACGTTTGCTTCCGTGGCATGTTTCTGGTAGTTGAGCCCGATGCAGACGACGAGGGGAACGCGAGGGAGAGGACACAGCAGCTGTCGTCGTCGAATCAGTTCCCCATTCCCCACTCTTTGAGGTTACGTCAAGTGGGGCCGCCAATTACCCTCTGGATCCTTTCCGTCCTGCCGGTACCCCTAAACCCCTCCTCAATGTCACCCTCCAGGACCTCGACCTTGGCGCCCGCCAAGTCGGCAGTTGGCTCGCTCTTCAGATCGCCAAAGCTGATTGCGCCTTGTGCATTGATAAAGCGCACAAGTCGTTGGAAAGACATGGTTGTTTCGGCGTTCTATTTTCGTTGCTTTTTGATTGGGATGCTTCGGCAGCCTGTGACCTTTCGAACGTTGTGCAGGGGGATGACCAGAGATGAAGTGTCACTAGAGATAAGAGCAAGGTGCCAGGGGTATGCAGTGTAGGGTGTCGATGCAGTTTATACATTTGTCGGCTCCCCTGGATGATCACTCCACCTTCGGGCTAATTCCCACGGTGTCGGGGTAATTCCACCGAATTCTCTGGCACTTCCCCTGAAATCATAGGTACACCACACAAGTATCAAATCAAAATCAATTACCAAGCTGCACACATGACGGTCCGCACGACAGCCGCCTATTCCTTGGGCGTCTCTAGCTTAGAAAAGACCTGCGCTCTAGCTCTCTCAATCTCGCTCAGAATAGTGTTTACCCTCGCCTCAGACCTCGGCGTGATAATGCACGGGAAATCCTCCGCGCACACCAAGAAACCGGCGCAATATCCCTTCTCGTTGCTGACATCGGGCTCGATGATCTTACCCGAAGCATCCCTGCCAGGCTCTATTTTGAATGCCCATACTAGCTTCGCGATGGCCAGGAACATATTCCTCTCGGCCAAGTGGATGCCGGGACAGATCCTCCTGCCGCTGCCGTAGCCATAGTGATCCCGATTAGTGTACTCGCCGCTCGCTAGCTCAGGGGCTAACGCTGTCACTCCCTTGTAGTTGTCCGGGTTGAACACGTCCGGGTTGGGGAAGCGCTTCTCGTCGTGGTGCATCCCGAACGCGTTGATGAAGATGTCGCTACCCTTCGGCAGGAACATGCCGTCTACCCAATCATCCTCAGCGAGAGAATGCGGAAAGGCGAGAGGAGTGACGGGCCGCCACCTGTGCGCCTCTTTGACACAGGCAGCAATATACGGCAGCTTGGCATAATCGTCCCACGTCGGCGTCCTGTCTTCGCCAACTACCTGGTCCACCTCCTGCTGGGCCTTCTTCAGCACCTCGGGCCACTTGGTCATGGCGTGGATGAAAGCGATGATGAGGGAGCTGGTCGTGTCTGATCCGCCCTCCATCACAGTTCCGCAAAGGAAGTACAGCCCGTGTCTGTCGAGGCCAACCTTCTCGCCTTGGTCGAGAATCCGGTCGAGGAAGCAGTCACGACTCCCTGAGTTCTTGCGCCGCTCAATTCCGTATTCAACCCACTTGCTGTACAGCGCATTCATCTCATTGCTGACTTCTTGGGCACGAGAGCGCCACATGCCCAGGAACTTCTCGGGGACGTATTTCAAGAAGGGGAAGATGTCCACCGGAGGCGTGTTTCCGGGCTCCATGACCTTGGACCACTTCTCCATGAGAGAATACAACTTCACCATGTGCTTGGTGCGGATGGTTGGCGTGCGGGTGCCGTAGACTGCGCGGGGCGGTCCATGTCAGCAAAGAAGTCCACGGATGCACTGGATAGAGAGCACAATGGCTAACTTACTCAAACTCATGATGATACTGTTACTAAACCTCTTTGGGTGCTTCATGTGGCCCTCGGGCTGCACAACAAAGTCATGGAGCATCTGAACGGCCTCGGCGTCGACGATGTCGACGTGCTGTTTCATCACCATCTGCTCCATAAAGTACTGGTGCACCAGCTTGCGGCACGTCCTCCACTGGTCTGAGTACTGCATCAGAAGGAGGTGGTCGCCGCCTGAGATGATGCCGTTACCGACATGAGAGGTAGGACGGCGGCTGTAGAGATTCGACTTCTTGTCGACTAACTCTTTGATGAGGCGCGGGGACGATATGACAATCGATGTCCCCGGACCAACCTTGAGCGAGAAGATCTCGCCATACTGCTTGGCCCATTGCGCAAACTTCAAGTGTGTGCGTTTGGTTGGGATCTGATGCAAATTGCCGATAATCGGAAGTGTTGGTGGCCCTGCGAGGTTGTGAGCAAAAAAGCAAGAATGCGTGCACAAAACAACTCGCCTGGAGGAAGTCTCGAGTCTCGTCTTCCAACAGAGAAGAAGAGGTAAATGACTGCGATACCCACAAGCAGAGCTAGCCCAGCGAGGAGAATCATGATGGTGCAGTGCCAGTTTACTGAGTAGCCAATTGGTGTGCGGCTATTCGAGATAAGGTTGGGAAGGAAAGGGATGGAAGACCGGGCTGGTATTGCCAGACTCTGTGGCCTCCTGTCTTTTATCAGCTTCAAGCAATGTGTCGCAGCTGCAGCAACGAACGAAATGGTCCCCTTTGCTCTAGAGTGGAGCGGACGGCTGGATGTTGATCACTGCCGGATTCATCGATAGCGTGCCTTTCTTGCCGGGCAGTTCCCCGCATTCCGGAATGGGAGGAACTAACGATACCAAGTTCATGTTTGTGGCGAATAACGGGGAGAATCGTAGGAAGATTGGAGAGCTTTGGGACGCGGGGTTTACCGTAGTCTGCCCGGCACACCGCTATTTGACGACGGCAGGAATTAGTGCATCCGGGAATGGCAGCAGATGCCTGGTATTGGGGTTCCTATGGACCGCGATATTTTGGTGAGCAGCATGCAAGAAACGGAAACTAGGTACCTTACCGTACATATCCTCACTTGCAGGGGAACTGTGGAGTCATGCAATCTCCGCAAGCCGTTGGATCATAATCTATTTATCATTAACGATTTTTCAGTCTCTTCGTACTCTGTGAATCGCTTCCATACTACGACCCCCACTAAAATGGTCCATACGCTCACACCAGCCGTCGCATTTGGATGCACTCAGTCAAATTGAATACTACCACAACTTCAATTTTGCCATATATATACGACAACGCCGTCAAGAGCCATCACCGTGTCGAGGAGGGCGCTGAAGAGGGTATAGAAGCAGCGTGTTAAGGGGGTGGGGTGGGGGCCAGTCAAATTTGCGACAGCCCGAAATTGTACAAAAACGAAGCTTATTTGGACTAGAAAAGCGATTCTATTGAAATGATACAGAAACACATCTACACCCATATACCCATCAACATGAGAGGAGGACAAAGTGACAGATGTCCAGGCAAGACAGACAAGATAGACAAGACGGACCGAGGCTGCACCACAACAAACTGGGTTCCCGAAACCGGACAAGGGTCAAAACAACATGTGCGAGTAGAGCTCCCTCTGGTCAGAGGGAAACCACTGCGCACACAACGGTAGCCTGCAGGGTAGTGTGTGAAGAAGGATGATGTTGTGTAAGTCGAGTGGCCGAGATTGCCCCACTTATGGTGTGAAAGGAAACTGGCCCCACTGCAAGCCACAGGAGCGTCGTCTTGGCACGCGTCTCCCTCTGATCGCCTGGCTCCCTGGGGACAGTTTCCCCAGCTCACTGTTAGGTATCTTTAAATTCAAAGCTAATTAAATACTCTAGCACTCAAACAATCATTTGCAGTTGAAGAATTAGTAGACTCTTTTTTTTTTTCTTTTTTGACTTGGAATAGCTCGAATAGGTATCCTCTGTCCGCCTTTGCATCCATTGTCATGTCCATTTTGATGGACGCGGCCTAATTAGGCTTAGTGCGGCAGCTGGTGGCGTATGGGCCAACTTTAGTGGGGTCAAAGCACGGGAAAGACATTTCCCGTAACTACACAGTAGTATGGAGACACTAATTTTAATTTTCATTTTATCTTTTTTTTGTTGCCATACTCACATACTTCGTACAAATCTTCAAAGTTGATGCACGATTTCCTTCCAGCTAACACACAAGTTATCTACCTAACGAGGTGGTCTAATTTTTCCCAAAACACAAAACCTTCCTCATTATGGCCTCCAGTTTCGCCTCGGGATCCTTGATCATCGATTTTGACCGCCAAGCAACGAAGCGGTCAGGGCGAACAAGGATACACCCATCCTCCTCGACTTCCCGCCGCTTGGCCCAGTCGAAATACACATCCTCGTAGTCTTCCTTCCACCCAATGGAATAGCTCTTGATTTCAACCTCGGCCTTGTGCCCCACCTTGATCGCAGCCTTCTTCCATGCTTGGCCCCCAGGGCCCGTAAGGAGACAGAAGTCCCCATGCCCAGCCAGATCGATTGTGGAGAACTGCTTGCCCGGCGCCCGCGTGTTCAGCCATGCGTGCGGAAGCCTCATGCCCGGGTACGTGGAGATAAGCCGGTGGCGGACGGCGTCCTCGGGGAGCTGCGGGGCGTCCGGTTCGTCGGCTAGATAGACGGCATCCGAGCGATACTGCTGGTTCATCTCAATGCCTAGGCCGTGGAACTCGGTCCCCGTGTTCTCGATGCCTTGGTGAAACAACTTCCTCCGCCTCCGGCCAACCTCGCCCTTGTCTTCGAACTCGGCGAGCAACGTTCTCCTTTTCTCGACGTCGGGCTCGATCATGCCAATGGCCTTCATCCACGGGAGATGGTCGCGGAGACCCTGGTTTGCACGCGTTATGATGCCAACCCCAACCGGCTGGCGTTCGGTGTTATATGTGTCAAGGAGCTCGAGGCCGGCGCGTCCCGACATGACGTACGAGATCTTCCATGCCAGGTTGAAAGCATCTTGAATGCACGTGTTGGATCCCAGGCCGTTGAACGGCGGATGGCGATGCACCGCGTCACCCAGGCAGAATATATTTCCGTCCGAGTAATACTCGGCCACCGTCTCGTTGATCCACCATTTACTAACGTCTAGAATCTCGACATGGACCGTATCGTCACCGATTACCTCCTTCGCCCTAGCGAGATACTCTTCATTTGAGGCAATCATGTCATCGGCCGTGACATCAGCCCCGGGACGCGGCAGGAAGATAAACATCCATTCGTCCCAAGGCCGGACCATACGTACGATGCACGCCCAGCCCCAAGGTGGATGTTCCCTTTCGGGTTGGAAAACCCAGTGCAGATTGCCGGTTCGGTTCGCTACGAGATGTGACAGGTCGGCCTTCAATAACACGTTGAGTGCTAATCCTTGGCCCGGTTTCTTGATCAGAGGGATGCCGAGCTCTCGGATCACCTGGCTACGCGCACCGTCACAGCCAAAGACAAACTTAGACTGGATCTTGTATGTCTTGTTGAACAGGTCGTCTCGGATCTGGCTGATGATTACGTCGGGCGAGGAGCGAGTGAAGGTGAGAAAGCTTGTATTGAATCGCAGAGTCCAACCGTCGTGCACAGCCCTCCGCGTAAGAATCGGCTCGAGCTCGGTCTGCGGCAGGTCGACCTGGTCGCACGGGCTCGCTGCGTCATAGTCACCCTGCTCCTAGTCAGACCAAGTAAGGAACGTGTGGCAGGGCGCACTGGGACTTGGATCTGCTTGCCTTGCGGTTGGGATCATTCCCCCAGGAGTAAAGGCGTGCGTACTCATCGCCAGCCATGGAATGGCACCATCTAGTATGCATCATGTTGTTCCCCGCTGTCGCAGCCTCAATGCACTGCCTGTCTAAGCCAATGTCCCTCAGACACTCGAGCGCAGCCATGTTGGTGATGTGAGCCCTGGGCGTCTCGGCGCACCCTGGCGCAGCCGAGATCATGATGCCCTTCAGCCCTTCGATATTGTCAGTACCACTCCTGATCATCCAGTGTGCTTACGACTGGGGCGCATACCATGTGATGCGAGAAAGCATGCCAACGCAGCGCCAGCGGGGCCAGCGCCGACGATCAAGAGATCAGTCTTGACAACGTCGTTGTCCATTCTAATTCGAGTGCGTTTTTGTTCAGTGTCGTGCCTGTGACGTAATGGTGAAAGTTTGGTCCAGGGAGAAAAAAAAACAGCCTTACTGTCCCAAAAGTCGCACGAATTCTTGGAGATGCTGTATTTGAGAACCTTGCTTGCCCACACTTAGTCCACGATGGGCCCTCGTAAAGGAACATGACGTTCAAGTGTCAGCCATGACAAATGGAATGACAACTACCGCGCCTAGGGTCCGAAGTGGATCCTGATCTGAAATGCAGAGAGCCATGTGGTAAGAGGTAACTGAAAGAGGTGGCAATATGGTACACGTACATCGTGTCTCACCTCCCTGCGTCGAAATGGCCACCTTGGCAACGTATGGGGCCGGCCATTAGTATAGTAATAGAGCCTTGGGTTGCGGGGGTTCATATCGTCTGATTAGTACTTTCGTTATCCCAACGAGGCATTCTCGAGATCAAACGCGAATTGAATTATCTAGGCTAAAGGGGCAAGGAAAGAAACAAGAAGAGGTCAACCACTGGTGATGTTTTTCAGTGGCTGCTTACTGTAACTTACAAGTTACAGGTACTCGAGCGCACAGACAATGCGGAGAATCCCTGTTGTAGGCTGGTCATCGAGATCGACCGTTATGCGGGGAAATTCCACCGCTTTGTATAGGATCGGCATCGCGGTCGAACTTCGGGCTAATATCGGAGAGCAATGGGTTGTCAACATCAAGTCCAAACCTTCCAACTGCCGCCATTTTGTGACCTCCTCTTCTTACTGCGTCTCTGAGGTGTCCATGAGCGATTGAAGTTGTCACCCAACAAAAAAAAAAAAATTGGACCGGCAGCACACCACCTTAGGAACCATGGCCGCTGAGCAACCTCCCAAGATCAAGCTCGTGCGCATCGCACACGTGTACTACACGCACGTTGACCTTGACAAGGCCCGTCAGTTCCTCCTTGATTTTGGCTTCACCGTAGCCGAGGATAGGGGAGACACAATCTTCTTCAAGGGCTATGGCACCGAACCGTTTGTTTATTGTGCCACTAAGGGCGCCTCTAACGAGTTTGGCGGCGCTGGTTTCGTCGTCGAGTCAATGGCCGACCTAGAGCTGGCTTCCAAGACCTTACCCAAGGCGACTGCGATAGAAGACTTGGATACTCCCGGCGGTGGCAAGCGGGTAACATTTAGGGATCCCGTCGACGACTTCCCTTTCCACTTGGTTTACGGTCAGACTCTTGTCGAGAAGTCGGCTCACCTGTCCGAGCTCGATTACAACTACCCCGAGACCAAGAATCGTGCCGTAAACAAGACACAGCGGTTCAAGAAGGGCCCGGCGCCAGTGCACAAGCTAGGCCATTTCGGCTGCTGTGTCACCGACTTTGCCAAGACGTTTGAGTTCTACACCACACGCTTCAACCTCAAGCCGAGCGACCTGATTCATAATGCCGAGGGCAAGGACTTTACGACATTCCTCCATCTAGACAGGGGAATGGAGCAGGTTGACCATCATACCTTCTTTTTCTTCGAAGGTACGTGACTTGAGCCGACAGCCATTAGATGATTCACTCACATTCCACCGCCTTTAGGACCCAAGTATCATGTTCATCACTCGAGCTTTGAGGTACATGACTTTGATATCCAATCGCTGGGCCATCAGTGGCTGCGCGACAAGGGCTACGACCTCGTCTGGGGTGTCGGCAGGCATGTCCTCGGCTCACAAATTTTCGATTACTGGTAAGACAATCCGTTCTCTCCGGCTACCTAGTCGGGCCCTTCTAACTCAGTATAGGTGGGATCGCTCGGGCTTCGTTTTGGAGCACTATGGTACGTGAACTCGCTATCCGTGTGAAAGGAGAAGGAACTGACGCTTGATAGTGGATGGTGACTTGGTCGATGAGACGACGCCCATTCAAAGATCAGAAGCCGGACCCGATAGTCTGCATGTATGGGGACCTCCGCTGCCACCGACATTCTTGCAATGAGCATGATGATGGGTTTGATGTCTGAGTTCTTGCTGTTGAATATTGCGGCCTAGTACGTACTGGCGCGCATGACCTTTAGGTTAAGTATGGAGCAGACTATGTTTATGACTTCATGGTTGCTTTGATTTCTTTGATACCGAAGACTTTTAAACCTGTAATTAGAATGCAACGTTCTTTGCTAAGTAGTACGGATAGCATCAACGAGTATCCGAGTGAACTCTCAACCTTCTGCCGCAGGAGCGATATCTGATGTATTTGAGATGGAAAAGAACATATTTCCGAAAAGTGAAGGTATCCTGGACTTGCATCAACGTTTGTTCGAAGTAAATTTACGGAATGCCAGCTAAGTCAAGAACATTGTCCCGCGCAGCGCCGGTATAAAGACGGGCGTATCATCGATGGCTACCCCCGACACGAATTCCGTGGACTCCCAAGACCCGACGCCCTGCATCGCCGGTGGTAAGTATCTGGCTCATGCTCGATACAGTGCTTGCGCCCTGGACAAAGGTTGATTTGGGCATGAGTTTTGACGAACGGAATACGTCCGTGACCTTCAAGCTTCAGCGGTCAAGGATCTCCCAGCTTCGAGTCCAAAGCTAACCTTCACCTCTCAGGAAGTAGCCAACATCGAAAGCATAATTAGGTTATAACTGCCGCACCTAAAGGGACTGCTCATGACCCTGTTGATTGGGACGCACACCTCAGCGTCGGCAGCATCAACTGCGCTGCCAACTCCGACCCCTTCGCAGTTTCGGCCTGGGTTGTCTCGTTCAATGTTGGTCAGTCGAAGTTCGCTGGGGCTATGCCGGTCCTGTCGCGGTGGCACACAGCAGGCTGCGCCAACTGCCAGAAGCATCTAGATGTTCGTGGGCACTTTCCGCTGCTTGACCTCATGCAAGACGAAGCCGAACGCACCACCTTCGAGATACGGGTGTACATGGGGGATAATCCTTTTGGCGCGCCACACAAGACAAGCTGCGACCGAGGCATCGCTTAAAGACTGGCCCAATGAAGAACTTGACGGTTGAGCAAATGGCTCTGTGGACTTGAATTGCTGATATAGGTTTTGAGGAGACTTGCCGAGTTTGCAATTAACCACCGACGTAGCAGGATGTGATATGAGCTTGGCTATCTCCTGCGATATTTAACACCAGAAAACAGTCTAGACTACTAAAGGATAAAGGGGCTTACTACTTCCCGGTAGAAGTGGGGTCCTGTCTTTTGGAGCATCTGATCCCGAGTTGACGTAGTTTGTAAATCTGTTGGGAATAAACGTTACTGAAACAGGATAGCCAGGTGAAGTAAATGTAATTTGGCAACTGGCAAGTCAGTTAATTAGGCCAAGGAGTCGCCGCCCACAATCGACTCAAATATCGATACGACGTTAATTAATTAGTATAGTTCTGACAGCTTACATTTGGCTTGTGGTCCATTTGGTGAATCAGTCCACCAATGAGTGCTCGTTTCGGTTCCCTGCTGTATCTTTGCTACTTGAATATCTGGAACGCCTAGCGGCTACGTATTCCGGGGTTCCTGACTCTACGCTAATTACGCCTTGCCCTAGGGGAAACATGGGATTTGCAGGCTGCTAAGGCTGGATCGATCACGAATGTGCTGAAAACGTGGCTTACTGTGGCCGAACCTGCTTCGCTTGAATAGGACAGCATTGGCGTTCCGAGCCTGATCAGTAACTGATGTATCGCATGGAACTGTATGTGCAAGGCTGAAAGTGGGTTAAGAAACGCCTGGGCTTGGCAGGAGAAGGATTATGGTATACTGTAACCCTTCAACTGGGCACCCAATTACCGACCAGGCCCTTGAGCAGGGGTGGTCTCAGCGTTTTAGTGCTTCTCCTCGCACCCCTCATCCTCAATCTTACACCTGATTGCATCTCCTCCGGACTCGCCAGGGCAAGACTCACGCGGCAAGATGGACAACGACATAGCATGCCAATTGAGCGACATCAAATCCAGGGATAAAGCGCCATTAACAACGAGAATTGTCGAAATCGAAAGCAAAGGGAAGTTCGTGCTGCACAAAAAGGCGATGCGACGATGCGTACAAGTAGATATGAGTACGGTGCAGAACTTGAAAGGAGATACAAGCACAATACGGCTGCAACACTACGATTCAGGGGAATACATAGCAGTGTCTTGTCCATGGTTTCTCCCTGGCCGCGACACAGTGTCTGGTCGCTACACGTTTGGCCCACACCAACCCCCAGGAGTCATCATGCCACCAGACATCGTCTTGGACCGCATTCTCAACTTCAAGCTCTCCAACCCAGACTATCTCAACACACCATTCTGGGTGGATAAGCTGTGTATTAACCAAGAAGAGAGCGAAGAGAAGGAGACGGCAGTACACTCCATGGATCTCGTTTACCAATATAGCGGCAAGAGAGTTCCAGACGCGGACGGGAACCTGCGACTGATCGGATGTTCGCTGGGCCTCCTGTTTGTGGAGATATCCACGGTTGACAATCTCATTATGCTCCGTGAACTACTGGACAGCAAGTTCGCTGATTTTATCGACGACCAACCGACACTCCTAGTGTCAGTCGAGGAGGCTTCCCGAGCTTTGGACTTGGTAGAGATGATACTAAGCGACAATTGGTGGCATAGAGCATGGATCTTTCAAGAGGAGTTCCTCGCCTCCAGCTCCATGATCCTCTTGCTGCCTTGCGCCATCGACCGAAGAGGGCTGGGACTGGAGAACGAGGAAGGCGTCGATCTTTTCGGGCAGACACCGGGGGAAATAGAAGTTCGACCCCTCAACTTCCGCTGCTGCGTTACCGAGCTCTGCCTTGCTCTCAGTCGGCAGGCCGATGAAGCCGTTCGAGACCGCTGTTCTGAGATCCTGAAACACGCACGGCGGTATACATTTCTACACAGGACGGAAAGGCTCTCTGCCGGGTTAAACTCCGTCGTTCACGCCATGTCGCCGGCAATCTTTGAGGACATCGCCTCCCGCAGGATTACCATGCCGTCAGATATTCTAGCAATCGCTGCGAACTGTTGCAGATATGTCACCCGTTTGGATGCGGAGAAGTTGAACAGAATGGGTGCGAGTCTCAGCGTCGCGATTCTGACGCTGTTTCTTATGAACGGAGAGATTCTGCGGCATGATGTCCAGCCCGGAGAGATCCAGGGTCAGACTGTAGTGCAGGGTCTACGCACAGCAAAGCTCCGCATAAAGTCGCCCGTGCAATCGGGAGAACTCATCTTCATTAAGATGTGTCGCCTTCCTGCCTTCACCATGACGGTGGATGGATTCAAAGTTGGGGGCGTACTCTCACGACTGGATAAGAAAATCAAGGTCAAAGTCTCCATTTCGGATCAGGAAGCTTACTGGAAGACCAAGGGCGAGCCCGTTGGCGTTGGTCTCAGCCAAGCTGAAGAGCGCTTGCTGCTCGTATTGGCGGCTTATTTGAAGAGCATCCGCGTCGAGGGCGGAGACGCACTTCATACCATGCTGACAGCGTTTGTGAAAAACAAGGAGTACGAAATATCCCCGGGAAGGCCAGCACAGCATTGGAGCTTTAAGCACATTCAAGTCCTGATGGCCAAAGGCTTGTGCCGGGCGATCGCGGAGGGTAGACTTTTGTGGCTTTCGAGACTCCATGGAGTGAAGCCATTTGCTCCTTGGCTAGGCGTTTTTATCGTGGACGACTTAGATCATGGTACAACCGACCTTTCCCGAGTCATATCCTTCGCTTTTACCGCTACCCAAACCGACCACGAGTTCACAGACCGTGGCGCGAAGTTATCAAGAAAAAATACAAGAGTGACTTCGGTAGAGGTTAGATATGATCCAGGGACCCAGAGAATATGGCCGAAGAAGTGGCTAAATGGATTGTCCTTCTACAACAAGACGAATCATGTAAGGGACATGATTATTCCGTGGCCAACCTGGATGCAATAGCACCGTGGGATCCTGCCGCCGACGACGTCCAGTTCGGTGCGTCACACTACAATCGCAAAACAACCCCACTTGGAACCGGGTCTAGTCCTTTCTCAGACCAGGCAGCAGTGTACGTGCGCAATTCCGCAAACGGGATAGTGGTGAGAGTACATCTTTTGAGGCTTGATACGGCGGAGATGCGCCTCTTTCAAGGATAACACTACGGACACCAGTCTCGGAGCAAACTCCGGGTGATATTGGTCTATTGCTGGAGCGGATTACGGACACCATCACCCAGATTATTGTCGATAACCAAGGATACTACTAGTAGCAATTAATAAAGATTGGATAATACAACACACTACTGTGTCCACCTGCTGGTGTACGGGAACAATGGTCCTGTATACGTACTTCTGATTTAGCCGTAGGCACAGGTATCCAAACTGCTTATTCAAGGAAGCTTAATCGGGTCCGACGTCTCCAGAACCGCAATGCTCAGTGCCGGAAGACTGAAACTGAACACGCCTCCTTCCTCTGCAGCCAGCTCCGACCGTGTCTGCTTAACAACATTCACCCGAGTGAACGGGTCATTGTAACCGTATGGGTCAGCCGGCCCGGTAAGCACGGTCAGGTTTGCAGTTGCCCCCTTGTCCTCGATTCCCTCGAACTTGAGCGACACAGCAATCGGCTCAGTCGCGTTGTTCACGCCGGCCTTGAGAATGCCCGTGCCTGTGGCGCTTTGGCCGGCAACGTAATACAGAGGGTCAAAGTTGGGCTTGCCAGGCGGTGCCGACACCGGGAGCGTGGTCTTGATAATGTGGTTGGAGAACAGCTATGGAAACCCAAGCGTAAGCATCGTGAAATGGCTGAGCAGAGATCGACAGGGGCTCTAGACTTACCCGCCAGACATACCAGCTCGTCGAGAGCGTGGTAAGTGCCGGGTCTGCGGCGTGTTGTAGCAGTGTCATGCTCCACTGCCAGCGGTTCATGTTCCGGAGTCCAGGGGCCTATACGACTACGAAGTTAGCCATTGTGTTTTGTGGGAAAGATGCGAACTGCTAGTAATTGCAGCAAATTGAGACTGACATAAGTTGCGCCGAGGATCTTATCCGCATTTCTTTCTGCGCTAATCAAGAAAATTCCTTCGGCAACACTGCCTCCCCACCAAGGGAACGGCATGAGGTCGCCGTCCCAGGCAATACCCCCGTTCGGGTGTGTCGAAGCAGCTTCTCCTGTCGGCTCATTAGCAAAGGGTCGATCTAGTTAAAGGGTCAGGCTTGGCGTACCGATAAAGGTCAAATTGTCTCTCGTAAGCCCGTCAAGACGATTGAAGCGTGTGACAAATTCATCCGGCGTGAGATACGGGTGCCAGTCACCAGCCACACCCTCTGGGATCACCATGTCGTCAAAGACTGATGGCGAGGAAATGAGCTGTATGTCGGGGTATTTCTCGTTGAACGCTTTCTTGAAAGCTGGGAACCGATACTGCTTGTACGACTCGAAACCTGCAGGGCGGCCAGCGAGCCAGTCTTCGTTGCCAATCTCGACATATTTCACCGTCCACGGCTTCGGGTAACCCAACGAGGCACGGACAGCTCCCCATTTCGTCGTATTGGCGTCGCCTGTCAGGAATTCAATCTCATCAAGGGCAAATTGAACGGCCCATCCGATCTCGGATTCGGGGAGGAAATTGCCGTCAAGGGCGAGACCAGCCCAGACACCGACGACTGTTCAGTTAGCCGCCATCTTCATTCTCAGGAAACAAAGCACGTAATTGGGAGAACCTACTGGGTTCCAAGTTCATATCATCACACCACTCCATATACTCAACTATTCCCAACCCGTTTGTCATCTGATATTCCCACACGCCGGCCATGCCGGGCCTGTCCTTGAGGGGTCCGATCGTCTCGTTCCACTTGTAGAAGCTGTCGAGGGTATTGCCCTCAAGCGCATTTCCGCCAGGGAATCGAAGGAACGTCTATCCTGGTCAGTTAGGACTCTAAATGTAGTGGGCATGACACAATCCCTACCGGCTTCAACTCGGCGATTGCCTCGGCGAGGTCCACACGCAGCCCGTTCTTCCGGCCCTTGTAGGTAGGTGGGAACAAGCTTATCAGGTTAAGGTCTAGTGCACCTTTCTTCAGCTCCTGAAAAATGTCGTCAGCCACCATCCTTCCTATCTCTGATTAACCAGTCTCCCTCGAAACCTACCGCGACATCCCACTCAACGACAAAAGTATTGTTGCTGTTTGGTGCATTCTTTTCGGGGACGAGTTCAAATTTCTTTTCTGTCCACTCGGTTGTACTCGGGCCCTCCACCTTGGCCGTCCCAAACACCTCGCCCGTAATGGCACTCCTCAAGCTGACCTCGAAATCCCCGTCGTAATCGCCGCGGACCCAGAAGCTTCCAGTATACTTCTGCACCCGGACATCCATGCCCCAGAAGCCGTCGTTTGCGATCCCAATTTTTCCGTCCGTCTTTCCCTCTGGCGCCGCAACCCTCACCGAGTACGGCAGCGCCTTGGAGAGTGGAGTGCACAGCTTCTTGAGGGAGAGGACGGCATCGTTAACGGGTGACCAGCCGTCGAGGTTGGCTGGGTACAAGGAGCTGCCCTGGAAGGCACGGTTGCGGATCAGCTCGGCGTAGATGCCGCCGTCGCCCGAGTTGTTGATGTCCTCGTGCATGAGACCGTACATGTGTGGCGTGGTCGCGTTGCCACCTGTCGAGCGGACCACTAGGTCAATGGCGAGACAGCAGGGTGCCGCCGAAAGGGCGGCGGCGACAAGAGAAACGAGAGGAAGCCTCATGGTGCCCGAAAAAGACGAAGTCCAGACCGAGGCACACGACACTGGGTTGAGGATGAGGACCGGAGAGCCGTGTTACCGTAGCGCGGCGGAGCAGCGTCATATATCATCCCCCCCAACGGCCGCCGCCCCCTGGTCTGTATTCTCCAATCTAGAGAGCCAGGTTCCTGGGTCTTGGTACGGTTCGGCTGCCATCCTGCCTTTCGGCTAATACCTTGAGCGGATGCTGCCCCATGAGCCGGGGCGCTGCGATGGAGGAAATAGCCCACAATGCCCCTCGGGTTACCGGTCCGTGAGTGTTTTGCTAACTAAGCGCTCCAATGTCATAGATTGGAGTGGTATTCTTGCGGGGCCATGCAAGGGGCGACCCGCAGTGTCTGCTCGCTTTAATGAGGGGACGGCGTGTAGAACTCTGGTTCCGCGGTCTTGGGAAACCTAAAGAGCATCGGCATGTAAAATCGGCAGTGAACGAGGTGCCCCGCCCGAAATGATGATATTACCTCATCCATGTCGTATCTACGGGGGTCGGGCCGTAGCCGATCTGCACGCTACAAAATTTGAGATGCGCTCCAATAGGAGACATGGTACCCATTTGCCTATTTCAACGTCGAAGCCGGAATGTAGTTCAAAATACTACCTTACCTTGTTTACTTAAGCAATTAACAAATTATCCGAATTCAGGTGTTAGCCGCAAGCCTCCGTTCTATGTTATGTCCTCACGTGCCTATTTTTCTGAAAAACAAGTAACGTATTTGATAAGCAAGCCGTAGGTACAAGCGAGGCATGGCCTCTCAGCAATCTAATGGGAACTACCCTCAATCGCTACACAACAACACTAGGAACCAATTATAATTACATTAGAAACGGCTGAATCAGATGCTTCTATAAACTCCTGGCAAGGGCGGGCATTATGGCCAGGCTTGCCGCACACACCATAGCACCGAACCTTTGTACGAACCCCTCCTGCACCACTACCATCTGGCTGTGTTTCTCCCACTACCTCCCCACCCACAGCCTTCTTGCCTAGTACATCCTGTAAATCCTGTACACAAGTGACTCTCCAAGCTGTACACGTGTTCTTTTGGCTCTCCGGCGCTCGCTTAGTGCTTCGCTGGCCTTACGGTGCGAAGCATTCTTTGACTGAAGGAGGGCTACCTGGTGCATTACAGCCATCGTACCCTTGGTAAGATGGCCTACAGCAGCTAATATCGAAGTTGGGGAGCTGTTTTGACTGTTGGTAACGCGAGTCTTGATAAGCGTTGACTGCGAGTTGGCTTCTCGAGGGTTGTATGGTGGAGGGTTATATGGTGTCTGGTAGACCCAAGGTTATATAGTACTAGGCTGTAAGGTCGGAGATGTTGGTATACAAAGCTTGATATATAGCTTGGACAGCACCCTCTCTAGATCGTATAGAATAATGCCGGCCCCCACAAAGCCGCCCTGGATATTCCTCTCGGTAATGAAGGCAAAGAAGGCCTCGCGAAAGGAATAGAGGAAACTCGAGCTTGTTTGCGTCGTAGTTAGTTGGCCATATCTTCCACACTACTCGATCTAGGAGGAAATGTGTATGTATATAGCTCAATCACATACTAAATCACCGTCTGCTCTTCCAGATCCGTCAGACTACGTGAGTTAATTAGAATATCACGTCGTGCAAGCTCGCCAGCGCATCGGTCACGGAGAGCTGAAGATGCGACATTGTAGAGCCTGGCTACGGCTTCAAGCTTCAGTTCCTTGTCATTTCAAGGAGCTTCAAGGCAAAGATTACCCTAGCTTTCTTTGAAGGAGGAGACATGTTAGATTGTGGGGGGGGGGAAATGACGTTAGGTGTAAAGAGGATGTACGTGCTAAGAAAGCCACGGCTCGCTTGTAGCCACGGCTCGCTTATCAAATACGTTAGTACTTGTTGCCTTGGAGTTTAGGAACCATAACACGCTTTCTGGGAATGCACGTGCTGCAAGGAAGACTAGATGTCACGAGATAATATGGAACCATGAGGAAAGTAGATGTAAAATTCACTGAGCATGGACTGCCAGACCAAAAACAACTATCGTGAGATTGGTTACATACTAGTAGCTGTGAACAAGGGATAATGATCTATTGATTCCTTTCTTCTCCGCTCAGACTCGGGGCTGCTAGCACGCCACCTTCAGACACTTCTCTTAGATACTCCGTCCCGCCTTCCTATTATCTAGAGAAGAACGGGAATCTCACTGGCCCCGTTCTAGTACTCGCACACGCACAGGCATGTCCTCCATGAGAAGAGGCAACCGCCCTGGATGACGCCCGTCATCGAGTCCCAGCCGGGGCACTTCGAGTTGGCCTCGCCGATGCACTGGTTGACGCACCGCCTGTCCTCGTCCCAGTCCGTCTTGCAGCCGCCGGCGGCCTGCCATGTCTTTTGCGCCAAAATGGAAACGCCACCGTTCGAATCCGAATCCGGGTTCTTGACCTTGCCTTGGATGATGTCGGGAACGTCTTCCTGTCCCTGCGGAGAGGGTGCGGCCGCGGTGAGGGCGACGAAGAGTGTGATGATAAGAGCCTTGGATTGCATTTTGGATGATTTGATGTTTGGAAGGCTAAAGCGCTTGGTTGTGATCGTAGGCGAAGTTATTGTCTTGGACTCGAGGGCTGCCTTGTTCAGATGATTTGGAAGATGAAGCAGACGATAGATCGGGAGTCATCGTACAGTATTTATGCTTCTGAGATCCCTATAGAACAAGACATTGCCGAATAAGTTTCACTAGAGGGCAGGGCACTCGTAGGACCGATCCACACTGTTCGGTCAATCATCCAACTTTGTCTCGATTATCACCTTCTGAAGTAAGATCATCTCATAGCTCGGATATTGCCCGTGAGCCGGCTCGACTCATCTGCCCGTCTTACGGCTATGGTGTTTAGTTTCGCATTGCACACATTCCTCATGGTTGGGCTAAAGCTCAGCGCGAGAGTGCTAGTGGCTTTGAAACGGCCGTACAAAACTGAGCACGCCGCAATTGCAACTCCGGTAATTGCGCCTTAAATATCACGGGAATTAATAAGGAACATACCTAATTCTCACCTCGTTTCTTATCCAATTGCTCAGTGTTTCGAAACACGTTGCGTACGAATTCAGAACAGCAAATCTTCAGCGACACATCTCACAAGACATCAAATCGCGTTCTGGCAAATCATCGCTCGAGCCCGCAGATAACCTTGGCCGCATTGTGTCCATACAACCGTTAGCTTAATCCAATGAGAGGGCTCTCCTGAGCCAAATGCTCAGCGTGACCACCGAAGTCCCAGGCTATAATTATTCAATAATTTCGAAATTACTCAGGTACGTATATAGTCGCTTGATTGGCTCTTGAGCCTGTCAGCGAACAAGCCTATAATATCTCACATGCCTCTAATTGCCTAGGTGATACAGAAAGGACTGTATGGGGGGTGCGGTTCAGTTGAGTTGAAATATGTTTGTTATTGTTGTTTTTGAGGCTTGTTGAACCTACTCTGGATATCTATCCAGAGTGCGGGGCAAGAACCTCTCTATCTAATCTACGGTATCTAATCAATAGTCCTGCCCCCCTCGCCTCGGGAACTAGGTATCACTAGGTAATTAACTTGTATACCTCAGCAGGGTTCTATGAGGGGCGGCATCGAACGTTGGGGTTGGTATTCAATACCCAGAGAGTCATTGTAGCCACCACAGCATTGAATGCCACACCGGACACTGAATGAGCCCCCGTAAAAAAAAAAAATACTTTTTATTGGTTTGAATACCGAAGTCCTGCAATCTGGTTGGCCCGCTACAAAGCACACAGCTTCGGCCAGCATTCCTAAAATGGAAGCTGCAAAATAAAGCTAAATTGGAAGCTCTCAATTGAATCAAGCTTCGTGTTACGTGGTGGAAACTCTGGTGGATATGTGTTTCTGCGCCATTTTAATACACGAAGAGCGCTGACATGATTGCAGATGGTCTGACCGAGAACCCGAGCAGAGTGGTCTACGATCGCTTTGTGGTCCAAATGAGCCTCGTGGATGTGGAAGATAAGCTCGCAGAGCGCTAGGAAGCAGAGGAAAAGGATTACGATGGGGATACCTTGATGGAATAAAGTGAATTGAGCGTGTTCGAGGTTAGCTGAGCCTTGCGGGCTCAACTACAGTAGGGAGGTGTGTTGGAAGTGAACGCTGGATCCTTATAATTAGCGGGAAGCACCTGTCGACAGGCGCCAAATTACCTAAGCGCCTATGATTAGCTTTCCCCAGCTCTCTACTTGGGCACGATCTCTACAGTAGAATAGATAACATATCGATCAATTGAATCAAGCTCTATATGGATCGTATTTGCGTGCGCCCATTTGACCCAGGTTGCCTGAAGAGTGCCACAGACTGTAGCTCCAACACTCTTGGCGCCCATGACCGTGCAGATGGGCCCACATACGCCATTGGATGTCGAGCGCTTTGTATCTGGACAGTTAGAATGAGAGGAGGAGTAGTTGAATAGAAGATTAGAATGATGTGAATAATGATGGGCACTGTGTTCAGAAAATCTGGCTGGTCACTCGCGCCGTATGCGGCGATTAAGTAGCACCAGGCGAATAGCTGTTCAACCGTCATACTCTACGCCGAAATACCTTTGATGTGGCAAGCCGAAAACTATCCGCTATGTTTTCGTCAACTCAGGAAGCCTGTCTGTCCACTTCCCCTAACCTCGGTGCTGCCGTCATCGCCTATATACGTTGACTCCGGGCCGTCCCATGTCATTTCATAAGTTGTATCATCCACCTTCTGGCCCCAGCGAACCTCTGGCTGTCCATTTGTTTCAGGAGGTTACGGCCCCTTCCTAGGTTATCCCCTGACGGTGGGGGAGGCAAGTACGGTGGTGGTGAGGAGCGGCGGCAGTCATGACTAGCAATCTCCTGTGCTAACGAGGGCTCGGGACCTGAGCAGCTGCAGTACCATTGTTTTCTGCCTTCGCTAGTTGCCAACTTCATGTGTGGTATGGACGACGGTGGCAATCCTCGGTCGTTGAAATGGCGGTACGCCTTCGGTGGTGGCTGCTGATCTGGGGTTTATCATCCCCGATTATAATTAGCGCCGTTTCCTCCTGCTCGATAGCTTCCTCGAGTTTAGGGAGCTATACAAAGCAAAACGACGCCTAAGGAACTGCCATGAACCGGCCATCATGCGGTGGTCGCAATTTCGGAGATTCTGTTCTACCGTTAATGGTCGCCTGGGTCTTGTTCCTGGCGGCGCCGCGGCTGGGGATGTTGTTTGCGTCCTGCAAAGGGCGAGAGTTTCATATGTTCTCCGGCCAAATCCTGACGGGTCACATAGATTAATTAGCGTAGGTTCACAATCACATGCATGGTGAGGTGCTGCAAATGCAGAGCAACAACCTCAGGGAAGTGTTTTTAGGTATTCGCTAGACGGCTGAGATATCTTTAGCTTGCAGGAGCTTGGGTCGTCATGGTCTTCTAACAAGACGTAATTAGTACAATACCATGGTCTTTGTTGCCAACCAAAAGCACGGCTTGGTTGAGGCCGCAGACAGCGACAGAAATTCGCGGGAAAGGGAACGAGGCCGAGGGCGAATCTTACACGTAACTGCTAATGTGAGATGGTGGCTTAATCGATAATTATGCTCTATTGTCGACATGAAAGCTAGGGTGATAAACCTGCGCCAAGGCAATGGGCAAAATTGCGTTAACGTACTTAGTATGGGCGGACGCCCATCGGTCACGCTGTCTTCACGTAAAACTCGTGTGACAGTCAGCACGTCGAGGTGCCGAGTCTACGTTGTGCTTCTTCCTTTCCCGCCACTGACAACTGTCGCAAACTGCCAACTACACCAAACACCTAAAAGGTGAGGAGCTCCACGATTGTTAGTCGTAGAATGCTAAACCTGCATTTTATCTGACAACAACCATTCCACCGGATTGCCAATCAATAATAAACGACGATAAACTGGGTGATGAATGGGTAACACTGCAGTTCTGTCTGCCCGGCACCACGTGTGCCTGTTTCATTTAATCAATGCAAGCGGGAAAGCTCTGCCAATAAGACCCGTAATCGGTATTGGCAGATTGGGAGCCATTCCCGGGCGGACACCAAGTTTCACAGCCGCTGCAACCTTACTCGGGGCCGTCTCCGGTTGCTTCGTTATCGATCTGAACCTTTTACCTTGAATGACGCAAACTCGTCGAGAACCGGCCAATGGAAGTTCCGGTATAATTAGAAAGCCGTCTCACACTGTATCTCGTACACGCATGTCTAGGACGGGATGGGCACCGCCTGATAGGAGGCCCGCGTGAATTACCCCGGCATTGACGGTTGGAGAACACGCCGATTGGTGAGCTATGAATGGGATTTTCAGCTCTTGGACGGGTTCTCAATGCTGTGAGCGGACTGGTGGGCTGTGCCATGAAGATGCCGACCAGTAACCTATGCTGTCTGGCGCAGCCCAATAAGAATTGTGGAGAGGCGATCGGCCCCTTTCCGACGATCGTCAGCCCTGTGGAAGCCCGCGCACTGTGATTGCAAAAGGGCTGGTGGAGTACTGAAACGTCAGGGCGCCTCTCACATTTGAGAGAGATCCATGATGACTCGATGCCTCGCTGGCTATGTGCAATTGGCCCTTCCCACTCCACACTGATGGGGTGAATCTAATCTTCCGGAATCTGGTCTATAGGAGGGAGTTTCCGTTCTTCGAGCAGGTCAACATGCCCAAGCCCTCCTACAAACATCTTAAATGGCCGGTAATCCTGTGTTACAACCCTTCATACCCAGAGAAACCAGTGGCCGACAAGACCATGGGAAAGGCTTGGCACGATCGGCCAGCATGTCTCTTCGGAGAACAGTGTCGCCCCGCCGGATATCATGCTCGGATTTTAAGCCGTTGCCGCTAAAATGGCCCTATCTCGTGGCGATGACGGCTATCATGCTGGCGCTCATCGCTGGACTGGAGACGGCTTGCCACTTCCTACCCGCCGAAGCCGACCGCGACCAGGTCCCGGAACTTGGATCTAATTCGGGCAGCACCAGTCCGTCGGATAGCGCCGGCGAGTCCCACGTTTTGGCGTTGAGATTTGAAGCCACAAAACGCTCTGCTCAAAATAGTTCAACTGCTCTCAGCAGCAATTTCGCTACCACTTCTCCATCCATTCCCGCCAAGACCACGACAGAATTGCCGCGAAGCAGTCCGACTTCAGAAGGGAATAACCCTAGCGATGGGAGACGTACATCCCTCGATACGCCGCGCATCGGTGATCCGACCGACTTCATTGAGCCCGGATTTCAGACACGAACGCTCACTCTTCCCGCCAAGGGCGAACCGTCTGCTACTAGTACAGACGACGACAACTTCTTTACTCCGCCGGCAGATCATCACGGTGTTGAGGGCCCAGTGACAATTGAGTCCACAACGGTGGAGGACGTTGTGGCTACTGTGACGAGGAAGACGACGCTCACAGGGGTTGTGACAACCGTGACTGGGCAAACGACGATAAGCAGCGTTGAGAGGACGACGGTGGTCCAGACAACGCTAAACGGCGTAGAGACTATTTACTTCAGGACAACCACAATCGATGGCGTGCCGAGCACCGACGTCGGAACGACGACATTAAACGGAGTGATCACCACTCTTACAGCAACCGCAACGCTAAGCAACGTGGTGAGCTCCGTTTCCGAGGTACGGACGCTAGGCACCGTGGTCAGCGAGTATCTTTCAGTGACAACACTGCATGGAGTTTTGTTTGGAGTTGACCCGTCGTACGTGACGGCAAGTCTGGCGACACTGACAGATTCCAACGGAAAACCCACAGCGACCATCACGAGCATACCGCCGGCCGTATACACACCAACCGTCACAACGCTGACAGATTCGAACGGAGCACCGACCGCGACTGTTACGACACCGGTCCTCGCCACTCTCAGAACAAGGGTGCTGACGGACTCGGCCGGCGCCGCAACTGCCACAGTCACTGAATATCCCGTATCGCCGAGCAAGGCCCCGGGACCACAGATAGTCGTTAAGGTATACTACATCTCAAGGGGGGAGTATTTTGTCGGCTTCTTTCTACCAACCCTGTTGGCCGTCATGCTCACGATCCCTATCCGCATGATTGACTTGGCTGCGAAACAGCTCCAGCCGTGGCACGCCATGACGCACCACAAGGGTGCATTGGCCGAGGACTCATTGTGCCTGAGAACGGGCGGCCTATATGGCATCACATCGAGCATCCGCTCTCTGGCGGGAGGGCAGGCCTTGGTGTTCTTGACGACATTGCTGACTCTGTGTTCCATCTTTCTCGTGCCTCTGTCCGCCGAGGCAGTTTCGTTGAAGCTGCATGGCAGCTGCTCAAAGACCGACTTCCGGGGCTGCGCGATGACTTTGGGGGTATTCTTGGTGCCGGCGAGGGCGACAATTGCGCTGCTTGGATTCATGATCATACTGGTACTGCTGATCGCGTTCGTACTTGGCCGTTGGAGGTCTGGTGTGACGACGAACCCATGGGCGATTGCGAGTATCGCTTCGCTCTCTACAAACCCAGGAGTAAGAGCGGCCTTCTCAACGCTTCCGACGAGCCGTGGGGGTAAAATTACCCACCGACAGCTGGTCACAGCCTTGGACGGTAAGACGTTCAAGCTGGGATACTTCTTCGGTCACAACGGTGTTCTTGACTACGGCATCGTGGTCCACAACGACGGAGGAGCTATCGGCGGGAAGTTGGATGCGGTAGCGAGCGCGGGTTCCAAGTCGCCTCTAGAAACCGAAATACCCCCAACAAGTGACAAAGCGGAGCATCAGCTTCCATTTCTGATGCTATCGTACACCGGGAGGGCCGTGTTTCTGCTGTCGTTGACGGGAACCATGGTGCTGATCCTGTATTACAACAACACGGGCGGCGACAGTGCGTTCGAGCGGTTCATGAACACGCAGAACTTTGGCGTGCGTTCGCTGTTCGCACTGGTGGGTGTTTGCATTACCTTTTTCTGGAGCTCCTTCTTCACCAGTGAGTCCTTGCTACCGTCTGACAGACGACGAAGTTGAAAGCGTAATTACTGATTAACCTCGGCGCAGGCGTCGCTGTCCTCAGCCCGTACCAACTCCTCTCATACTCACCACAGCCTCCCCAGCGCTCCATCACGCTGACACCGCCACTAAACGCCTTCTCGGGGATCTGGAGCGCAGTCAAGCGGCGACACATGTTTCTCGTCATCGTGGCCTTCACGGCCATCCTCTCGGAGTTCATGCCGATCCTGCTCAGCAATGTGCCCTTCCGGGTGACGCAGACGTGGATTGCGTCGCGTGTCTGTAACTGGCTTGCCGTGGGCATTCTGAGCATCATGTGGCTGGTGGTCGTCGGCAGTTTCTTCGTGAGCTGGCCTCACATGCCTGTCGATCCGAGCACCATTGCTGGAGCTATATACTATGTCTGCGACTCGTGGATGCTGTGGAGCATGGAGGGATTGAGTACATTGTCCAAGGAGGAGCGGGATCGCAGAGTGGCAGAATGGGGTCTGAAGTATGAGTTTGGTGACATCACTGGCTTATCAGGGCGCAGCAGGGTTGGGGTCGATGGTCTAGACAACTGCGAGTGACGGAGAATGGGAAATAAAAAAAAAATAAATAAATAAATAAAAAATAAAAATAAATAAATAATTACCCAAGGAAACAGAAGCAGGCTTGGAAATAAAGAGTCGCTCGTCAGGTAGTAAGAGGCGTTCCGCGATACTGTAGCGCACGTAGAATCTCCATTCTTAGACTTCGCAGGGTTGTAGACTTTCAGTAATTAGCAAGTGAAAGACATGGTCCGACGCGTCGTTTCCGTATGCTTCAGGATGCAAAGTTAAAAACGAACAAAAAGCCCGCCTCGTGCTCCACTGTCCCTCCCCCACGTGCCCACCAGGCGGAGTCAAAATCCCACGCATGGGCCACTGCAAGGCACCCGGCAGGCAACGGTTGGGTGGGTCACCGTCGCAAAGGTCCCCGAGACCTTGATTACTACCCTATTCACCCCGGGCATCTCCAGAAGCATCCCCCCGCGACGAGACATATGTCCGTGAATGTCAGCGCGACATGGTAGACAGCGGCGACGAGGGCATCGGTGCGGGCCGCTCGGCTGCCAAACAACCCGAGTCTCGGAGAGTCCGACACTATCCGCTCGACATTCCTCATGCTCCGTTCCATCGTTACGAGCATCGCCGGCTTTCGGCCCGGGACATTGCCGTCCACCGTCTTATGGCCGATTTCATGAACCACACACGCGTTCCCGGCGTTTTCATGGATTCTCCAATAACTCCAGATCGCCATAAAGCCTTTGCCGATCCCTGCAGAGACCTTGTCGTCCTCGAGAGCGCCCTCTTCACCACTGCTGATGAGGACACGCACGTCCGACTCAAAGTCGGCCAAGACGAACGAACCCAAAGCACGATTGTACAGGGATTGCCCTCGAATCGAGAATGCACCATGGGCGAGTGCTTACTAGACATGGCCATGCGGCACTACCTTGAGAGTGATGACGCCGCCATGAGGATCTGGATGTCGCGCACCGGCCTCATGCGCACTCCAGAGGGCCCACTGCCGCCCTGTGTTAACGCAAAGGCCACAGACGCCCGCCGGACTCGCCGCGAGAAACAGGTTTTTTCCCGGACGGATCTCGAGGCTAAACGGGACAAGGAAGGCAAACACCTGGCTGATATGCAGAGGGTTCATTGGCGGGGATTGCAGTCAGCCGCCGGGTTACAAGATGAGCTATCTCTATACGACGGCGGCGCATCTCTACCGGTATTGCGCCAGCGTATGGACCGGGACGCCTCCGGGACGTATGGCGCGAGACGAAGGCCAAGCAGTCTCCATTGGGCCCTCGACACCAGGCCAGTCATGATCGCTTCAGTTCCAGCACGGCCGGATACCAATATACGCTTTAAGCTGCGGCCCTCCTGGCGGATTGCCGCGTCCCACCCTCCACATCCTCGCTGGCTCTGGCATGCGGCTCTGGACGTAAGCCTAAGCACAGGACGGGGCCGGAACCGCGATAGCATCTGGGCCACCGAACGGGACGCTGGCGTGCCGAATGGCAAGCTTAGCGTCGGCAGCGTCCACGGGGGTAGAAACGGGCGGGTACGTAGGAGATGCACGAGCGAGCCTCCCCCCAAAAGCTTCTGGAGCGCTCTCCTCCCGGTCTGCAACGACCACCCACTATTCTCGAAGCTGCAGGTCACATTCCCGCGAATGACAGTGTCCGAGCTCGACAGGAGATCAAGAAGACGGAGCCTGAGCCGGACCCGCATAGAGGAGATGTTTGACTGGAACATCGACGTTGGCGCTATGCTAGACGCGTCC
The DNA here is from genome assembly GCA_022530565.1 of Madurella mycetomatis. Lineage (NCBI taxonomy): Eukaryota > Fungi > Ascomycota > Sordariomycetes > Sordariales > Madurella > Madurella mycetomatis. Next base: position 1,744,039 of record JAJTVB010000003.1, on the reverse strand, counting down.
AAAGCACAGCCGCCAGCAGTGACGCCTGCCCAAACCAAGGACAACCCCCACCCGAAACCTCCAATCTCCTGCAGCAACTGCGCCAGCACCGAGCACCGAACCTCGGCGTGCACCGCACCATGTGGCCACTGCGGCGCTCCCAACATGAAGAGCTTCACCGAGGACGTAGCAATGGAGCTCTACAACGGCCCGCTGGCGCCGGGCGTGCACCAGAGTCCGCACATGGCGTCGCAGTGCCCTGTCGCCGCGCAGAACCGGTGCAAGTGCGTGCCCTTCCCGACCTTCCACACCGCCGCCCGGTGCGGCATCCCCTGCCGCCGCGACTGCGGCGGCGGGCCCACCAGGCCCGGCAGCTTCCAGCACCGTAACGCCATGACCTGCCGCGCCCGCTGCTGCATGTGCGGCCTGCGCGGGAGCCACAGCGGCCGCGAGTGTCGCCTGCGCCGTTGCCGCTGCGGTGGCACCCACCTCGGCCAGGACTGCTCCTGGCACCCCACCTGCCGCGTGCCCGGCTGCGACCGCTTCCTGTGCGGGCTGCACTGCCGCGAGTGCGGCAGCACCGAGCGTCCGTTTGCTGGGTGGCGGTGCGCACGGTGTGTGGGGTCGGACGAGCCGCCGGAGGGGAAGCACTCTGGGAGGAAGTTGAGGAGGAGGGGGAAGAAGAAAGGAGATACAGCGGGCGAGGGTGATGAGGGTAGAGTCCATAGCAGGGAGAGGGATGCCGAGAAAGCCGCTGATGGGGTTGCGACGCCACCCGCGGTTACGGCACTGACAGCTACAGTTATTCCGCCGGCGGCAGTACTCCCGCTTGCGACGGTCAATGAGCGACAGCATAGGAGCATCATTGGCGATCCACGACAGAGGGATCCAGTACGGGCCAATAGGTAAGGGTGTTGCGTTTTCGTATGATCGGTTCAAGGGAGGCGTTGGGGAGGGAATTGGGATCTGGCGACAAAGCAGCAGCGTTGGTTTTGCGGATTAGGGATGCATGATACCTACACTCAAGAGTAATTAGGCAGTAGCATAGCGAATTATTGTGATTCGAACGTCTTCCCGCAGAGTGTCTCTTTCTTCGCTCATGCTCTTTATCATCGTGCGGATCGCCACATGGCCATGTTTAGGACTACGGTTTTGCATACGAATCAATGCCCTTAAAATGAACGTTTCTACACTTCCGGAGGTATTTCACGCTCGAGAAAAGAGTCTTGGTTGACACAGGTTTACATTCTGGTATTCCTAAGCTAATGTCAACAGCGAGTCGTTTACAGTGAAAGCGACAACATCCCACATAGGTCTGCCGTAATGTATGCCCAAGCCATCAAACTCCTTCCGACGCGACCGTGACAGATATATCCAACAGGAAGCCATAAATGCATCAACATATAGAACTTCACACAAAGACCCAACCACAGCATACATCAAGACCTCATTTCATCCACTCCGAAATTCTCTCCCACCGCTGGGTATAACAACAAGAACGATGAAGCAATCCCACCAAGCATCCACACAAAACCCACCTCCTCCCCTCCGTTCTCACCTCAACAAAAACAACGATTGCAAAACACACCAAGATCAATTAAGTCAGTCATCATCCTCCCACCCGGCCCCGCTAAACCCCCCGCCAACTTCCCCGATGTCCTCCATCTCCACTTCGACCTTCGTCCCCAGTGCCTCCCTCCCCTGCCGGATCATGCTCAGCAGCTTGGCGTTGAACGCGTCCACCCTTGCGTCCGCGTCCCGCTCCGCTGCTAGCTTCCTCTGCGCCAGCTGCCACGCCTCGGCATCCAGTCGGGGGGAGGCGCCGCCCGTCTCGGCGAGTAGGCTCTGCCTCCGGGCGGCCGCCGACGCACCGCTCTGGTTCCGCCGGTGCGAGCTGCTCCCCAGCTTGGTCGGGGACATGGGCCGGGCGCCGGGCGCGAGATTTGAAGTACTGCTGCCGAGGCTCAGGCGGCCGCTGTGGCGGCTCGAGGGGCGGGAGGCGGAGGATCTGAGGGTTGATGCCGTTGTCGTTGTCGCGGAGGCAGCGGAGGAAGAAGTGGTGATGCCGGTGGTGCCGGGGACGGCAAAAGGGTTTTGGTTCTGTCCAGCAGGTGATTGGACCGGGACAGGGATACGGCTTGGTGTCGTGCGGGGGACGGGGGACGATCGCGGGGAGGCGAAACTCGCTGGTTCGCGGGGTGTCAAATTAGGCGATCCCGCATGGGATATGCGCAGCGAGGGGCGGGATGTTGCGCGTGAAAAGGTCGGCGTACCGCCGGTGAACCTGGATGAAGGGGTGGAGATGCGCCGATGGGCGCTTGCGGCGGTTTGGGAGTAATATCCCGATCTAGGGCGGACTAGGCCGCTGGATCTGGCGGCGGCAGCCTTGACCTCAGCGCCGAATCTCCTCGGCTTCTGATTGCCGGGTTCGTCCACCATAACCCAGTTTTTGAACTCGTCGTTGTTTGCACTGACCTGCCTCCGTTTGGCGGCGGGGCGCGGTGTCGATTCAGGTGTGCTGAAATCGTCGTACACAGGAGAGTATGGTGATGGAGCCGGTTGTTGAGGGATATACTCTGGAACTCCCTGGTTCATCGACAAGTCCTCGGCTGGTTGTGCTGGTGTTTCGTGTTCGGTATTCCGCGGCTCCCCCGTTGTCTCCGTCACTGTTGAGCCGCTCACCGTGTAACCAGTCCCTCCCCCGGCGTGGAAACCGCGGAATGCCCCGTTCCTGCAAAAGTCCCAAACTCTACCCATCATATCTCCTATTGTTTGAAGAGTAAACAGGCTCCATCCCCTCGAACTTGGTGTGCTCGGTTTTTCCGTCTCGGATAGTTCTGACATCGGAGATTGCACCTCGGAAACAGCCTTTGGTCCCAAAGCCCTTCTGTAGTCAACATCCGAGTAGACGCTATCCTCTAGCACACCGTTCTCAGAGCCCACCGCTGCGCCTGCCGGCGTCGTGCTAATCTGACCCGCCAGCGTGTACCTGAACTCCCGACTCTTTTCCTCGTCCCGTGCGTCATTAGCGCCGTCCATGTTCATATTCCAATCTAGCGGCGTCGACTCCCTCGTGTTCGCCCTTTTCCGCTTGGTCGTCACCGTAGTCGGGGCGGTCGACATGGAGATATCTGAATAGAGACTGCCGGTGGATTTGGCCAGGTTGTAACTCGAGGCTGATGGAGACTCGGGTGGCCGAAAGATGTTGGCGTGTAGTGCCTGGCCGGTTCTTGTCGATGCATCTAAGGGGAATGCGCCAGGCGCATGGAACTGAGCTGCGAATGACATAGTGGGCAGCGCGGTGCGATGTCGGGGTGTTTATCGTAACCGTAATAGACCCTCGATGCCCGACGGCTCGGTCCAGCGCACAGGAGCCAGCTCAAGGCTGTATGCACGTCAGACCCGGATTGCGTGGCTATCGTGTGTAGAGTTTTTGGGGGTGCGCTGAGTTGTCGATTGGCAGCTGCGAGGCCACCCTATGCCAGTCTTGTGCCGCCGCTCCTCACTCGTTCAAAGCTGCTGGGCTTGGGCTGGAATACACTAGCGGCGCGTGACGGCGGGGTGAGGTGTCGGGGTTCGAGGTGGCAGCGGCGAAGCTCGGAAAAGAACCGGCCAACCAGCGTTGACTGCGCGAGCTGCCGGCCCTGCTTTGGTCTGCTCGTTACTGTCAGGTACCGCCGATCCGTCGCCTTGTTTATATCGACTCGGCTTGAGGGTAAAAACCGGGCACGGGATAGCGGGCTCTGAACTGGAATAGCCTTGTGTGACGTGCTGCTCGCCGGCGTTAATGATGGAAGCTTTCGTAGCTGTCGTCCGAATGCGCCAGCCCGTGACACACCGCCTATCTTCTACTGTACGTCACCGAGTTTGGTTCTACGCGTCCGAAGGTGCTGTCAAGTGGCTGGTATCAAAAAAAGGAACACTGCCGGGCGTCAAAGCTCTCTGTGTACAAAAGCCACGGCTGCAAATTAATTGATAGAAAGCGCTGTCGCCGCCAATTCGATTCCGTGGTTGCCGTGGCAGGAGGTTGGGGAATGGCACGGTTTGGTGCCAAGCCAACCCTGGAAATTTATTCCTTACGGTATCGCGGGTGCGGGGCAAGCCTCCACATCTCCACATTTCCCCAACAATTCTGAGCCTAACCAGGCCCGACTGGATGGAGCCATGCAAATCGCGTAAAATTACCATGTGCGCTAGGATAAGAGTCGAGCCAGGGGTTCCGACGGGAATGGAGGGTAAGTCTAGATTATAGCTATGCAATCCCTCTACCAAACTTTGCGGCCTGGTCTCAAATGCCATGCGAAGCCCAAATCCCTTCTTAAAGCCCTCTAAGCGAATCATTTGCTTCATGAATTCAACCCGACCAGAACCTGTCGAAAAATGGTCCACTTAAGGTCTCTCCTTGTTGTAGTATGCGTCTTGCATCGCTTTCTTCTCGGGAGCAACACCGCCTGTAACACCGGCTTCGCCTTTGACGTGCGACTGGCCCGCCCAGAATTCTTCCCTCTCCTTCATGAGCTCTTCGGCCCATTCCTTCACCTCGTCCAGCACGATCTTTGTCTTAACGTAGGCGAACTCGCCCAGGTCCAGCCTTCCCATGCCGCGCTTTTCGTACTCTACCATCTGTAAGATCAACTCCATCTTGTCGATGTCGTGGACGTAGATACTCTCGAGCGTCTCCGAGTCTTCGTACTCTTGCCAGAGGGCACGGATCTCCGCGCCAGCCTTGCCTCCATCAACCTTGCCAAGCAGGTTCTGTGTCATGTAATCCATCGTCGACGCTTCGCGGCGGCTCTTCTCGGGCTTCGAGACGCCATCGACGGGTGTAATGTCACCAACGATAGCCTCCGCCATGTCGTGGATTAGGCACATCTTTGTGCACTTGGACACGTCCAGCCTAGCAGCGAGCGCCGGGGGTGTGAGCATGCTGATCACGGCCATCCGGTACATGTGGTCCGAGATCGACTCGCCCCTGCACGACAGCAACGTCAGTTGGCATTTTGCGCCAAGACCGAGGGGCAACTTTACCGGTCGATGCCAAATCTCCGCCAGCCTTCGCGCTTCGTCGTCTTGAGGCGCTCCAAAATGTGAAAGTACGGTACCGGAGAGCTTGTCCCTTCCGCAGGCTTTCCACCCGGTATTGTGTCTAGAACCTTGTCTACGGTCCACGGCCCAGTAATCATCGGGTTGGGGTTCGGTACGGTTGCGACTTCTAATCGAGCGGTCAGTGCAAACCAACGTAACACACTAGTCTCTAACCTACCATGCAAGACAATTGCAGGCTTAGTAACCCCGTTGGTATGGGTACTGTTTTCCTGTGCGCTTGGTGACATCTTCGCTGCCAGGATCAGAGTGGACAGTGGCAATGGCGCTGAGGCGGGGTACGAGCGCAACGTGAGGTCGCAATACTAAGACGTCTCGAATAACAGCAAGCCTTGAGAGCAAACACCTGACTAAGGAGGAAGACTGAAAGCCGGATTCGCAGCTGTAGAAGCGACAGGACGGAGACCCGGTTTATAGGTGAGGAAAACAATGACGGGGAAGCAAGCCAGCCCAGCGGAGTCACATGGAAGCGCGGGGTGGGGCCTTGGCCAAGCTTAGCCCCACTTGGCGGCCCAGGCCTTCTCGAAAACAGGGGACTACTACCCAACGATTGCTCTCTCGGGGACGCTAAAGGCCTGACTGTGTGGCACGGGCGACCTGGTTGTTCACTATTAAAGCCGGTGATGTCACACAGTGCAGCCACCGCCGAGCCATCGTCCGCTTTACCGAACTAAGTCCAAGTTAATGCGTTTGGGCAAGCGTAGGTAATCTCTTCTCACAGGCCTAGAAAACGGCTGTATATCGAAGGTTTTCAGCAAATAGAGTGCAAGCACGGTGCCCTTTGTGTTCGTGTAGAAAAGTAGGCCCCTAGCACCCACTCCGGGGCATCCCGTGCCGCTCCCGAGGCTGCCTGCACCTTACACCACTATATGAATGCAACCACAGTACCGACGGAGGGTCACTGCGCCGTTAGGCGGCTGCGTCCCCAGTCGATCCCGGTAATCACTACCCTTGTTGCCAATCAAGGACACTTGCCATCCCTTGTTCCGCGGCTTTGTGAAGATGGAACCAGCCCCAAGGTAGGCTTTGTCATCGGCCATCACGGGCAGCCAGAGCATACCAAGACCTCCGGTACACTGGGCTATGACAATGTATTCTGTCTCGGTAATGGACACTGGCCCCCGCGACAAACAACTTCTATGGGGGTACCAAGTGCGCATTGCATCGATGTAGCTTTTTCCGGCTGCCCACGACAGTGTCTGTTTGTATGTACAATCTTGCGGCGCAAGCTAGCGGCGCCCGCCCCTCGTCGTCCTCCGTCGACCCGTACCCCTAGCTCTCTGAGCAGCGGCCTGATAAGCGTTGTCTGCCCATTGTTAGCGGCCTACGGGAACGCCAATCGGCTATATCCCCATGGCAGAGGCATCCACTAGGTCATTTCGGTTCTGTAGGGACCGACAGCTTCATAACCGAAGTCTTGTAGTGGGCCACCTCCTATCCCGGATGATGCGTGTTCAAAATGCCCATGCTCACCGAAAGTGAAACAGCATTTTTTTTTTTTTTTTCTGTTTTCGATGCAGCAAATGACAACGCCATATTCCGTCGGATTTTGCGCGCAAAAGGCTATGGGCGCTGTCACGCCTTCATAGCGCCGTCAAGCGCCCTGCGTCTGTTCGAGACACCCCCGGGCAGGAAGAGGGCAATGCTTAGAACATCCACATAAATTGCATTGTTGTTGGCCAACATAGCTACATTAGAGGATACCCTCCCTCTACCGTAATTGCTCGAAAAGCTAAAATTGAGGGTTCAGGTGAGCAAGATGGAGCTGGTGCGCTGTCCCCGGCCGAATAATTATACTCTGAGGGAGTGGGACAACTCCGGTAGGGTAGCTCTGTTACTGGTCTGGCCTCTACCATTATCCCCGTTCGTATAACCTCTAAGGGGTCCTTCCTTCTCTATCAGCTACATAAACGTGGTTATTCCCGTCAGGTCCCACGAGATAGTAATTTCCATAGACAGCCTCAGGTACGGGTGTGTCCACGCGTATAAATGCTTGATTGGTCAGGATTCCATAGCCCGAAAAATAATCCAAGCGTTTGGTGTTATCATCTACTGCATTGAGGGACGATTGGGTAGTGGGAGCTGAGCTTAGAGGCCATATGCGCGCTGAGTGGAACGGAAAGGAGACTTCCTTTGAAATGGATGGACACTTATTTGCGGGAGTTCCATGATTCTCCACTGACTTTTCGTCATCCGACAGCGACCCATGGTTTCACTACTTCAGGCCGCAGTTTTTCCGTCAGCAGCATACGATATTCATATGAGCGCGCTGTTGGATAGTCCGCTCGGTGCTCAATTATTGGCACCGACCGCTGGCAGAACTGGTTTGCTTGAACATCCATCAAATAGCTCAAGTCGTTGCGCAGCTTGATGGAACGAGACACACGAACAGTGGGGTACTGTGCCTCCTGTAACCAACGAGTGGACCTTCATTAGAAAACCCCAACCATGACCAGTGGCTGACCAGCGCAGGGTTTTATGCTGTGCGGCGTCTCTTATCCTAAACCGCAGAAAGCTCGGCGGCACTTAGTTGGTGACAGTGCTGAGAGTGCCTTATTGAGCGCCTGGTCGGATGCCCAACCTGCTGAGATTCAGCCAAGGTGCCTCAAATCCTAAATGCACAAACTCAAGTAATTCATGCAGAAGACCAAGACCCTTTCAACGGAACCCACTGTGTTAACAAAATTGGCGCACTTACCGTACCTATTCAGGTAACTAGGTACCGGGTGTTGGGGTTTGGTCTATACTATTCGGATGGCTGACACGGCCGTATCGAGCCCCATTCCTACTCACAGCACCGACAAAGGTCTTATAGCAGGCCGAAGACAGGAAATGCAGATGAGAGCTTGAAGCTAGGTATTGATAATCGCTTTCGATTTATTAGGCGCACTTGTCTCATATATCGCACCTATTGTGGCAGCAGAGGGAGCTAACGTTGCGCTTTTCGGCGAGGGAGTGCAGGTAATTAGTGTACATTATTGTGCTGGGAATCTTGGAGAGCTCTGAATAGCACCCATCCATTGTGAACCGTATCCAAACTTGACGAAACGGCAATTTTAGGTTACTTGCTTACGTCCTTGGATACACAAACTCCATGGTCAGCAGCTAGCGATACGGACACGTCTGTGTACTTCCGAATACAAAGACCATCAGCTTCACCAGATGATAAAATGACCCAAGATAATCCAGGGGACCTAGTACAGCCCTCAGAGAATCATGAAACCTACAGCCTAACCCCGCCAGTACTTGGTATCAAACCCCTCCACCTGTCGAGCACGAACCCAACCCTCTCCTCATGACCGGCAACTCCTGCAGGCAACACTTCAAACTTCACCCCTTCGCCCTCCAGGAACCTGCAAAATGTCTCGTGAAACCCAGCCCACTCCTCTACATCCTCAGGCATCAGCCTCACCCCGTCGTCCGCCAGCCACCCGGCCGCTTCCGGCCCAGCCTCACATACGACCACCAGAGACCGCTGCATTCTGCCCTTCAGCTCTCTCCACTCGCCCAACGCACACAGCGCGCGGCGCGTGACCTCCTCCCCGACATAGCGCAGCGCGTACGCGATGGGGTCGGCGCCGGACCGGTCCGAGATGAACCAACGCCCCTGGCTTACGGCATCCCGCTCGGCTGCTGACTGGGCGGACAGGATGAGTTGCTGGAGGGCGAGGCTGCGGGCGGGGGAGCGCACGTCCTGGGCGGTGAAATTGTGGGCTTTGAGGACTGAGCGGGCGACTTCGGAGATTATGACCGGAGAAGGGGCGTCGGTTTGGTCAGGGTGGTTGGGCTTGGAGTTGAGGTTGGAATTGAGCGCTTGTTGGGCGAAAAAGTGCTCGCGGAGGTTGCTGACGAGGGTGGTTTTGCCGGTGCACTGGGCGCCTATAATGTAAATGTTTGGGGGAACGGTTCGAATTTCTCGGGGCTGGCCATTGGGAGTTGCCATGAGTCATGGGTTTCTGGCAAGGTTCTGTAATTACTGAGTTGAGATGGTTGACGCGTTGGAACGGGTGCATCGGCGGAATCGGAGGCAATTACATATCCTGGAGGCAGCTGCGAGTGAGGCCCACGATGTGGCCGGGAGGGGAAGCACCGGCTGCGGAATCCGGGCTGCCGTGTAACCGTTCTGATATATGTCTTAGCCGCCTAGATGTGGTAGGCCTCACCCCGCTCAACGGTCGCCCTCGGTGCTCTGAATTCAAGCCGGCTACATCATCCGAAAACACGCAAGGTAATCCTTCGGCAACAGAAACAGCCAGCGGATTTGGACTCAGGCCCAGAATGAAAAAATGACGACAAACCACCCCAAACCTCCGCAGAAGAAGCCCAACCTTGCGTCGTTCAAATACGTACTGCAGGACTGCATCAGCTTGGACGATCATGAATGGAAGTTTCATGTTCCCAACCTTCCCTCTCCGGCTGTTCTTGACCAAAGGAGACTTCTAAAGACCGTCAATTTGGTAAATAGCGGAAAGAAGCAGGAGATTGTGCTCTCGCTGGAGCCCGCCGAGGACAATCGAGCCATCCGTGCCGACCCGCTCAACAAATTCCTCGTCGTTTCTCTCGCCGATTTCCGCCACCGGCCTCAGTCTCAAAGTAGCGATGCAAGGAACGGGCTACAGCCGGTGACACCAAGAGAATGTACCGATTATGCGACAAAACTGCTACGGACGGGCATCTCCCTGCAGGGTGTCCACTACAACTTCTACGGCCACAGCAACAGCCAGTTGAAGTCTCGCACCTGTTTTCTCTATGCGGCCTCTAAAGAAGAGATTTCCCGCAAGGTGGAGGCGCTCGGTGACTTTGCGAAGATGAAGACAGTTGCAAAGAAGGCGAAACGAATCGGCCTTCTCTTCTCGACTGCCCGGGTAGCAAAAATCGTGCCGCCAGACCGCGTCGAAGACATTGGCGATGTAGAATCGAGTGACTACGTCTTCACCGATGGTTGCGGTCTAATATCTCCACGGCTGGCTCAAGAGCTTGCCCGGAAGGTTGGCATTGTTTTCAGAGACCGGCGTTACACCCCTTCTGTCTTGCAGATTCGCTACCGTGGATACAAGGGGGTTGTCACAGTCGATCCGACCATGGCTAGTGACGGCAGGGCCCTTTTGAAGATGAGGAAGTCTATGAAGAAGTTCACCGGCGGGGATGACCACTCATTCTCCGTCGTGGATTATTCAAAGGTGCTAAAAGCCCCTTCCCGTGGTTGCGTCCGCCATCTCATTCATCTCCTACTGACGCTTTCCTTCAAGCCCTACAGCTACGGCTTTCTGAACGACGAGGTCGTCGTGCTTCTTGAGGCACTCGGTATTGACCGTGCCGTAATAAAGAGGAAGCAGGAAGCGCACTTCCAATTCCTCGCCGACGCCTCTCGAGACCCTCGAGCAGCATTCCGATTTCTCTCTTGCGTCAACATGCCGCATCTTGCCGAGAGAGTCTTGATAGATTCTCTGGAATCAGTCCAACCTAGAGTCAACGCTCTTGTCAAGAACGAGTATGCTAAGATGCTCAACAAAAGAGACGAGCAGAAATGCCGCATTCTTATCCCAAAGTCGAGGCTCTTATTCGGCGTTTGCGATGCCTGGGGGGTTCTTAAAGAGGGCGAGTGTGCCGTCAAGGTTACCATGGACGGTGACGGACAGCCTTCCGCTCTAAAGGGCGGCAATGTTTTGGTCACCAGAAACCCCTGTCTGCATCCGGGGGACATGCAAAAATTTAAAGTGGTTGAGAAACCAGAGCTGGCCCACCTGATCGACTGTATTGTCTTCCCCACACAAGGGAAGAGGCCAGCCGCGGACATGATGTCAGGGGGTGACCTCGACGGCGATACCTGTAAGTCCCTTCGTAGGTAGTACTGACGGACGCGTCTGACCATGTGCGTCATGCAGTCTTCGTATGTTGGGATCCTGACCTTATCCCTTCGAAGTTGTCCCGGCCGGCACAATACCCCGGTGTCCGGGAGCCCCTCAGGTTCAACCCCATCACGGACGATGACCGCCTGGTGTATTTTGCCCGCTACACTAACGCCTCCCTCGGGCGGGTCAAGAATCTCTACCTTGATTGGGCTCGTGCCTGCGGCCCAATGTCGGAGCAATGCCAGGAACTTAACCGACTCTTCTCCCAGTGCGTTGACGGCAACCGAATCAAGGTCCCGCCCAAACTAGAGAAGGCCCCCCCTCCACCCGCTGACGCGCTGCCTTTCATCCTGGACGACCTCCACGACGCCGCAAAGCAGTTGATACACGAGAATCAGTGCTTGGACCGTGGTAGAACCCTGGATGGGTATGATTTCGACGCCGTTCAACTTCTCTTGGCTCGCGAGGACGTGGCAATGTCCGAGTTTGAGCTCATCTGTATGACTTCACGATGGTGCCGCCGAAACGATGCCAGACTTGAAGACTTTCTCGATCTGTTCGACCTCAGCGTTCTCACGAGCGAGGAGAAGGCGTGGGTATTGCAACAGATTCCCCCTTCGAAAGAAATCCCAGCGCTAGTCCTGAATGCAGTGTGCACTTCGAATCTCCTCAGCCAAGAAGCGGCATCCCGGTTCAAGCTCAATTACCAAGGCATACGCTGGAAGCGGATTTTCGACTCCTCATACGATCGACTCGGTACGTTCCTCGACTCTGCTAGCAAGATCATGGGCCTCATTCACCGCAAGCTTATCGTGTTGCGGGTTGATGATCGCCTCACGCTGGCCATATATGTTCCACGGATTATCGAGAGAGCTCAGGACTGCTTGGTCGACAACACCGTACGACTGTTTGCCTTTGCCGACACCCAAGGAACGGAGACACAGAGCCGGATGTCTCTGCCGACAAAGATGACATACCGCCTCTATTGTGATGAGAGGGCATTTCAGTTGTTCCAAGGGCAGCGGGCCAACACGTGGATATACATTGCAAGAGGCCCATCCGACGACAGTTCTTATCGCAGCATGGAAAACGTTGGCGATCGGCGGCGGCAGCGTCAGGCTACAATCGATATTGGAACCAACTTTGACTTTCGCGTCAGCGTCGCGGTTGACAAGTTTAGTAGGGGACTCCAGAGGCATGTTGGGCGTGTGAACAGGAACGGGCTTTCTGCTGCAGTGAGTTTATTTTCTCAAATAGAGTTTACGGCCATCTAGCTAAAGCTGTCATAGGAAATCTACATCATAAGCAACAGAGACGTTAAGTCTATGCGTAACCTTGATCTATGGCTGCAGCATATCGACACCGAAACGACCCTACCTCTTTTTGACCAAGAGGCCGAAGAATACACGATTCCGAGTGTAAAGGATGTCGACTGGGATACGGAGCCGGACTTTCTCGTTGAGATCGTTCGCCGCCAGAGTCTCACGGCATTCAAAGCGCTGACTTCTCCAACGCAGTTCCAGGAAGTCTTTGTCTGGCTGCTGGAGAGAGACCAGTCCCACCTACTACTGCGGAGCTTTGACTACCTACTTTCTGCAATAAGCAACAGGACCCTGGGTAACACAGAGCCCGGGGCGTTGCTGCAAACGATGCTAAATTTCCTCAAGGCCGCGCCGTTTTTGGCCATCAGCTTCGGCCGGATGGCGCCCTTAGAAACGGCTGATGAGTACTCAGATACCCTACAGACCAAATTGGAAGTCCACGCGGCAGAAATCTTGCGCGCTTATATTCTCTCGGCAAACGAGGCCCGAGAATTGGTTGTCTCCCCTCTGCAGTCATTTTTGTCCCGCATCCGTAGCCTAACGTTGAATACCTTTGCCGATTTGGTCGAGCTCGTGTCTTTGACAATTCGCTGGCCAGAAGTTGCGATGGATGTGCTTCTCGAGTGCCTGGAACGCGAGAGTACCCGCCTGCTCTCGGGCCGACCGGCACTGCTCCGCCATTTCGTCCGAAATATGACTGCTATTGCGTTGGACCATATCGGTGAAGCATCCGAGCAGTCTAAGACGAGAAAGGATCTCCTGAAACTGAAGCTACGACCCGAAGAACGCGATGGATACCAAGTTGTCGAGATTGTCTTCAGGATCGACTCAACCGGCGGCACTCCTGAGAATTCCGCCCATGTGCGGTTAACTCCGGCGGGCCCCCCAGCCAACTCGCCGTTGGCCAGGATGTACTCGATCGATGCCCTTGTCATACACTCTGAGCAGGGCCTTGCCCAGTTCCAATGCTTCCATCCGCTTCCTCCGTTCTACGACCGCTGTTCATGGAAGCTAGAATATTGCAGTCCCTTTACCACCACCAAGACTATGTTCGAGGCGGTGCGTGATTTTGCCATCCACTTTGATGACTGTTGTGGAGTAGCAAACCACATTTTGCTGGGCAGCGTTGCAAGGCCGCTCTCCTCGAATGGCGGGAGTACCACACCCGTCCTTCCGGAATTCCCGGATAGGGAAAACCTGAATCCCAGCCAAAACACGGCAGTTCGAGCCGCGTTGAAGTCAAACCTGACATGTCTTTGGGGCCCACCTGGGACCGGCAAGACGGAGACGATCGTCCAGATGATTCGCGCTCTCCAATCTACCTTCAGTGAGGCGAGGATCCTAGTGACCGCGCCAACACACAACGCCGTCGATAACGTCATGCGGAGGTACATTGCTAGTCTCGGCGCGACTGCCATGACTCAAAACAGACGTCTCGCACCTTTGCGTGTCTCAACTGAGGTCAGGAAAGTCGCCGAAGACCTGAGAAAGTACACATGTGACGCGATGGCGGGCCAGGAGATCTACGCCAACCGCCTGGCACTGGAGCAGGCGAAAAAGCAAGTCCAAAACTGTCGCATTATTTTCACAACGTGCATTGGCGCCGGTCTGGGCCTCCTACGTTCCCAGATTTTCGACACGGTCATCGTTGACGAGGCATCTCAACAAACCGAGCCGGCGTCGCTAGTCCCACTTGTCAAGGGCTGCGAGAAAGTCATCCTCGTAGGCGACCACGTCCAGCTCCGGCCTACCGTACACCAGAGCTCGCTAGTAATGGAGTTCGACAAGTCGCTGTTCGAACGATTATTCGCGCAGACAGCTGGAGAGGCACCCGAACCCCGCCACACCGAGTCCTCCCCAGTAGCAAGACTCATGCTGGACACGCAATACCGAATGCACCCTTCCATCTGCGCCTTCAGCTCGACCGAGTTCTACGACGGCAAGCTCCGCACCGGCATCCCGCGTAGTGGCCGGCCGCTCTTCCGCTCCGCATTCCCCTGGCCACCAGCCCCTGACCAAGACCAAGCACCCCTTCGTAGCGACCGTGCGAGGATGGTCTTCATCGAGTGCCCGGTCCGGGAAGAGCTCGGCGGCAAGTCCAAGACCAACAAGGGCCAGGCCGACCTCTGCGTGCGCATCTGCCAGCTGCTCTGCATGGCTGCTGCGGGCCCGGCCCAGGGAGATAACACTACCGCCGCGGCCGAGCCGCAGTCCATCGCCGTCCTGACGCCCTACGCCCGCCAGGCGGAGCTCCTCAAGCGCCTCCTCTCTGCGTTGGGGGGCAAGGTGGAGGTGTCGAGCATCGACGGGTTCCAGGGCCGCGAGGCGGATGTTGTGGTGCTGGTAACGGTTCGGTGCAACGAGAGCAGGGAGATTGGGTTCTTGAAGGACATGAGGAGGATGAATGTTGCCCTGACGAGGGCGAGGGCTGGCGTGGTGGTGGTCGGGAATCGGGAGACGCTGACGGGGACCGGGCCCGGAGCAAGTGCGAGGGGCACCGAGGATGTAGATCTGGAGAGTAAGGGGATGTGGAGAAGATTAGTCGGGGGGTTGGTCAGGGTGGAGGTGGAGATGAAGGATCCAGAATCTGGCGTCAAACCGTAATGGGTTGGTAGTCCTAGGGAGGAGGGGGAGGGCGGCTAGGCACATGGGAGACCCCGAACGTACTATGTACATGATAACGCGGGTGAGAATGGCTTTTGTTTCTTATATGGTACTCCGTGGTGGAGTTACCGGACACGGGTAATTTGAGTATTCCCCTCCTGTATGAAACATTTGATATATTGTAACGATCTCTACAGATCTTCTACCAATATCGAGACAATTTCTACTTTTTGTATAGGTTTGAAATCCCTACGCCTACCTGCAAGTCTACTCCAGTGACCTGAAAAGCCAAATCTTACTAAGCCAGTCCTACCTTTGCTTTCGAGTTAGTTCTCGTCGCTATTCGCGGGCGCTGCTGCCCTGCTGTAGTTTAACCACACTGCGGTACCTAGTAACTCTAATTAATGAGTAATCGAATGAAAAATGACGATAAACCATCTCAAAACCTTGCAAAACTTCAACTTCGTGTTCTTTAAATACAGTATTAGCCTGGACGACCATGAATGGAAGTTCCGCGTTCCCAACCTTCCCTCTATGGCTGTTTCTTGACCAAAGGGGACTTGGTAAATAGCGGAAAGAAGCAAGAGATCGTTAAACATCTTCATCAGTCCATCACTTATCTTAGCGCACTGACAAGGACCGCTAAACAACCTCTGACGGCACTATCAACTCAGTGCGTCAAACAAGATTCGCATCAGGCAGCTGCGGAATGATCTGAGCGCAATTAATGCATCAACCACCAACAAATGTGAGTTTATTTCCTTCCACAAATTTCATCTACATTAATTGATTCCAGCAGCTGACCGACTTGACGTAGCTCGTCACCGCAAGATGTCGTCTTCGGTGGTTCACTGGCTGGTCTCTCCAGTCCCTAGCACACAGAGTCCACCCACTCCGGCGGCGCGCAGAGTAGTCCCATCAACCGAGCAATCCACATCCAAGAGAGCAATAATCATTGCTACGCCCACCGACGGCGTCGAAAATGCAACACAGGGAGCAGCTCCTATTCAGCCATTCCACGCGCCAAACCGTCTATTTCCCCAAGCCGTGGCTACCATTACCCACTATTCTACGCATAGCCACCCAGCCCCCGAGAAGAAGCGGCAAGAAGCACAGGAAAAGAAGGTGCAGGAACACGCTCGCCATGTGCTGCTCCCCTTTGATCTGCGTGATCCAAAGGTCAGCATCTCCAAGCCAGAGGTCGCTGCGTTGCTCCGCACCGTCTTTCCGGGAACAACGAACGTTACCCAGGGGAATTTCCGCTCCCATCTCCTGTTTCAGGTTAAGGAGCTTCCCAGCAGTCCATGGCCATTGACGGTTGGTGGGCTCCCCATCACAATTCTTGACGACAGCGACCGTGGACGCGCGTTCATGTTTCCCATGACACCGACAGGGAACCTCACCATTTCAATTTGCCGCAACGGACATGAGTTCACCTCTGGTCTGCCCTCCGGAAGCAAACTCCGCAAGCTCCTCGACGAGGTCAACGGTGAGTTTCAGAAGAACTTGCCAGGCATCCGCATCGTCGAGTTCATGTTCGCCTCCACACGGGTTTTCTACGTCGTCCTTGACGACCATGTTGAGATTGACGCCATGAGACATAAGCTGCCCGGCAAGATTGCGGACTGCCCCGTGATGTACCTGAACGATAATGAGATTTGCCGGCCGAGGTGGGCAAAGTTGCCAGCCAAGCGGATGATCGAGGCTCGGCCTCACGCAGGCATCATCGACGACACGGCCTACGACATCCTGAGACCCGGAGTAATGATCTGCAGTTCCAAGCTCAGGGACCATGTGCATCCGGCGTCACTGGCAACGACAACCGGTGTCCTCGTCAAGAATGCCGCAGGTGATACCTTCATGACCGCAGCGTCCCATAGAATCGGACCCTCAGAGGAGGTGTGGCAACCGGGCAGGCGTGACAAGGTAGTTGGTAAGGCTGTCGTGGAGATTATCCATACCGACGTCAGCCTGATAGCTTTGAGCCAAGGTGTCAAGTTCATCAACGAGACGTTTGAGGATAACGCCGGGGTGGTGCCAAACTTCTCACACCTCATCACCTCGGAGGACGAACCTCAGTCTCCCTTTGCCTACCTTAACAGTCCTTTCACGGGAAACATGGAGGCCGTTATCGTCATGAGATCACTCAGAATCCCGTCGACACTGTCCCAGGAGGCCGTGGTGCGTAACGTGCTGTATGATTGGAGTTACTGGGGCCAAGAGGAGGGCAATGAAAACAAGGCTCGGCCGGTCGATGGCACATGTGGTTCGGTCATCTGGGATGGTGACGGGATTATCCGTGGGTTCTTCCGTTACTACGTTGAGAAGGGCAGGTGGGCAGGGTTCTCCATCTCGGTTTGCGCGAGCGAGATAGTTGATGCTGGGTACACGCTGGTTAAGAAGTAAGGAGGATGCGACCGCTTGCGGGAGTGTATACTTGCTGTACACTTAGGTACCCAGTCTCACAACGTCGACAACAGTTAACACAGCGAAAAGCCAGTGATGAACAGCTTTGACTCCAACAACTGCACCACACGCCTCGGCCTTCTGATGCAGACATCATGCTTACACTCCCAATCTACTCCGCTTCGCGCTGGCAAGCAAGGCGAAGGTGACGAGCATTGACAGGGCCCAAGACCGCGAGGCATATATTGTGACGATGACGACGGGAATAATTGCCGGACTGAGACACTCGCAACCGATGGAACAGCAGTTAACGACTCATCAATATTTTCTCGGGGATGCAAGCTCGTTAGACACTGGTCTCTCGAGCCTACAGGCCCTCATCAAATGCAAAGTATCTAGGCATAAACCTCAAAACCTCCTACCCAATAACTTACCAAATGACTCCTCTTCAAGCCCCCACCTGCGAAATCTTGAAACCGCCGGGACACAGCGTCTGAAAAATACCATCTGGGTCATACCTCCCGGCAACGTCCCTCAGCAGCTTCACGTTCTCCTCGCCGTAACTCGCAATCGGATCTTGGCTCCTGTCCGCATAGTTCAGATACACCCAGTCCAGCATCCCCCCGCCCTCCAGACCCTCAGCAAACTCGCGCACGCCGTCCGCCCAGGCCTTGACGAGCGGGTAGGCGAGAGCCTCCTGTTCCGGGGTGTGCACCATGGTGGTGGCGAGGAACAGAACGCCGTCGTGGCGCTGACGCTCGAGGCCCATGACGTTGCCGCCGGCGCGGAGGCTGTTCTGCCCGAACAGGACGGGCAGCGGCTGGAAGATGCACTGCGTGATGAAGTTCTGCTCCGGGATGGAGGCCGTGAGGTCTGCGACGAGCTGGTCGTGTAGCGCCGAGGCCTTGGCGAGGATGCGGGCGTCGTTCTTGAAGGTGAGGGTGAACCATATGTCGCTGGACAAGGGGTTGGGGCGTGAGCTAGGTGTTTCTATCACTGTGCTTTATCAGTGATGCGGGTGTGAGGGACTTACTGAAGCTGCCCGGGTACGTTGTATTCAAAGGCCATTTCCTTGACGGATGTCATCTTAAGCTGGTTGAAGAGTTCGGGCAACGCCAGCCACTTGTCGTAGGCGGGCGGTTTCTCGATGCCGGCGACGTTAGCGTAGAGGGTTCCAATAACGATATCCTTCAAGTCCGCCGCGTGAGTGATCAGGGTGATGAGATTGCTATCGGGGTCGTTGGCGATGTTTTCAGTGAACGAGGTGAAGGCTTCGATGGCTGCCGGGATGGCCTGCTTCGGCAAAACCGCCATGCCGCCCCAAACCTTGTTGCAAGGGATGGCCGTCATGACGAACTTGGTCACAATACCAAAGTTGTTGGAGCCTCCCTTGAGCGCCCGGAACAAGTCCGTGTGGTCATCCTTGTTAACGTTGATGATGCGGCCGTCGGCAAGCACGACCTCGTAGGCGACAACGTTATCGCAAGCAAAACCCCGGCGGGCCGTGAACAAGGTGTTACCGCCGCCCAGCAGCAGGCCGGCAACGCCTACGTTGCCCTCGCGGCCGCCAGCGACGGCACGGCCGTGCTTGTCCAGTTCGGCGTAGACCTCTTTCCAGCGGCAGCCCGGCCCGATGCTGGCCGTCTCGGAGGCGGCATCATAAACCACGCTATCCAGCGGGCTCAGGTCAATGGTTATGCCTCCTTCAATGTTGTTGGAGCCAGCCCAGTTGGTGTGGCCACCAGAGCGCACAGCAAACGGCTGCTTAGCAGCCGCCAGGGCCTTCAGCGCAGTGGCGACCTCATCGGCCGAACGCGCCAGGAGGATGGCGGCAGGCCGAATCTTTGCGCTGTTGGACCAGTACGAGTCTTGGCGGGCATCATAGTCGGCGTCGCCTTGGACGAGGATTTGTGACTGCAGGCCGACAGCAACGAGGCACTCGGCTTGGGGGGGCACAGTTTTGGGGGTGAGAGCCGCCATGGTTCCAAATCCCCCGGGTAGTCATTCGGGGGGTAGAGAATGTCAGAGGTGCAAGTAATTATGCGGCAAAACAATGGTACCTATAATTGATTTAGACAGCAGATATCGGAACAATAATTAGCACATGCGATACGATGTTGGAGCTCCGGTCCCGAGGCCCCAAACCCTGCCCCGCATGAGTCTTGATCCAACCCTGTGAGCACCCTGGTAAGCAAAATTCTTTGGGACCTGGAAGGGCAGGACCGAATGTGGTATTCTTGGCTCGCAGCGCGCTATCCGCTGGACACCGTTCAACGTCTCCGGACATGGTTCGTTTCGAGACGCCTGGCTTGTTGGGAAAGAGCCAAGTCCCTCAGCCGCCCCTTTGCTATAATCGGACATGTCTGGATCCCCTAGCGTAGCCGGAAGCTGTACTGCGTATAATTAGTCGCTGAGGTTTAGAGAGGATCTAATGGATCAAATCCACGCTGTCGTGAGGAAATTTTCGGTTGCCACCCTAACCTTTGGGAGTGCAGGATTTACCGTAGTTCTTGCCTCGGGGCCATAATACCGACTGTTTTATTGAATCATTGCTTGACGTGCGGCCGTTCTTTCATTCTTTCTGTTGCTGGTGGCGTTGAGCGCCGGAGTAGCTACGAGAAAATGCAGTTTCCAACCCATGAAGAGTCAACATTTTGACAGTCTGTTCTCCTGGTCTCCAGACGGCACGTCGATATCGAAATGTCTGCTCCTACCATCCCAACCGTCAATGGCGTGCCGGTAATTATGCCGCCGCCCGAGGGCTACATTGTCGATTTTGAGAACCCGCTGCGGAACAGCGTGGTAGAGGCGTACTGGTTGCTTGGAATCGGTAATTTTCTCTGCTTGCTCCTCATTCTACGTGTCTCTGTCAGACTCGTTGTGCAACGGCGTGTGCAGCTAGAAGATGGTACGTCATGATCTAGCTGCCTGGCTCTCAATCCGGATAGCTAACCCGGTGGCTGCCTGCCTTGGGGTTGCCTATGTAAGCTTGCCTGTGCCCTACCCGCGAGCCCGGCGGCCGCGCCGATAAGTCCTCGACGATCCACACGCTGATACTCAATCTCGAAATACAGGTCTTCTCCGTTGCGCTACAGATATTAATCATCCGTATGTAGACATCCCCTTTGAATGCCATGTCAATGCAGGGATTTCTAGCTAACTAGGTCGGACAAGGTGATTTTGCCCGCGGCATTATGGGCACACACTCGTGGGAGATGCCTCTCGACAAGTTCATGTTCTTGCTTCAGGCGCTACATTATATCAACTTCCCATCCTGTACAACCCGGCCCAGTGTGGTGCCAAGCTTGTTTTACTTCTTTACCAGCGCCTTGACCGGCGCCTAATTATACCAGCCCAGAAACCCTCCGTATTACAGTAACGCAGCGGCACAGTTCATGCTAAGCAATGTCCTAGCCGTCTTCGACTGACACCACCATGTTGAATTGCTCCACCAGATTAGTTTCGGGGGTTCTGGAACCCCCATAGCAATGCAGCTAATCCTTACACAGTGCACACTCGGGCCCCACATGTATGTATGGATACTCTAGAAAGGCAGAAAGTTTACAATCCAAGAAGCGGTCATGCAGTTCGAAAGGACGCCCTCTTTAGTACAGTTACAAATGCGCCCACCCATTACGCACAACGACCTGCATCTCATTAATCAGGCAGAATCTCCCTTTTTCCTCACGACCCTCCTCCTTGTGCTCCCATTTGTCAACCCGCCTATGCACCCTCATCTCCTTGAACCATGGCGTCGTGAACCACCGCGCAAGGCGGTTCTTCCACATCCCAGCCAGATTTGAGACAGAGAAAGCCAGCTGCCTTCCCCTTCAGGATGCACCGCATCGTAGGCCTTGCGGTTGTACCCTACCCGCACAGCGGGATTGAGAAAAACCCCCCGAGTGCGAGAAGCGGGATTGTCGGCGTGTATGAGGCAGCACTCGGAGCCTTCGACATGGGAGACTGCGAGACTGTCTGGAACACCACGGAACTTGAGACCTTGGATACCTGTAAAGGCCGAGGTCGGCATAGAGACTGTGCTTCAGTTAAGACATGGGCTGGATGGTGATGGGATTTTTTGTTTTTGGGGGGGGGGGGGGGGGGGGGGGTTGGACAGACCTATGCCATTCCAGCAGCTGGATACGGGAACTGGCTCGCCGTGGGTGATGGCTTTCCTGGACTTAGAAGAGCGAAAGTAAGGCCATGTCTGTGAGGCATGCTCGTGTCCGCCCGAGTCGCGCAGGGCGAACGTGTCATAGAAGAGGGGCGGCTTGCTAAAGTCGAGTGAGCAGGCTGCGGCATAGCGGCCGTTGTTGGTGTTTAGGAGAGCAATTATGTCGGGAACCTATGGAATGGCCTGTTAGTAGCTGATGGGTACGAGGGTTGATCTCAGAGGGATAACGCACATTGAAGATGACATCGCCTAGGAAGAGGACATGATCGAACCTTGTCCCGTTCTCAGCGAGCTCCAGCAACGGTTGCAGAGAGAGGTTCCGTAGCTTTGAGAGATAAGGTATCCTTCGAAGTTCCTTCTTTCCGTTGGAAGTGACAATCCACCCTTCTTCACCCGGCGGGCCAGCCACCAGATCTGCGTGTGTCGTCTCATCCAGGATGATCTTCTTGGCGACACCCGTCTTCTCTAACTCGCGGTCTAGTTCGCGCAGAGCTCCCTTGGAATTATCCCAGCTGCCGCTCTCGTAGACGCTGACGAAGACATTCTCGGGCCCCAGGGTCGTAACCAACTCCACTACGCCCCTGTTCCAATCGGACCGCAAGATCTTCTCATTGTTCCAGTGCAGACTCGCGATGTACACCCTGGCTGGATTGTGGAGGACACCGTGGGCTCTGGATTCGCGTTCGGCGCGCGCGATGCGGTAGTAGATGACATGAGCCTCGATGACGGTCCATACGAGTAGCGCGAGGGCGAGCTTCTGGAGGGTCAAGCGCGAGAGCAGCGTGCGTAGGATCCGCGGGCGGCGCGCGGCCGTCTTTGGTCTCATGGGTCGGTCGGCCGTGCCAAGCACGAGGCGGCAGTTTTTCGACGGCGAGAACTGCTAGAAGCCATTGCAGAAGCCGCGAATGGCTTTCGTGAGGGAACCATGTTGCGTGGCTGACGTTGACGGCTAGATGTGGGGCGAGGTTTGGGCGGATTGCTTGGCTTAATTTCTGCGCAAGAGCAGCAGGGGGGTGCGCATACTGTAGCACACTCACGGATTTTCCAACTTGCACACGCAACGCCTGCCCAAGTGTGTTCCGAATATTACACGAGAGGTCAACTTGAGGAACACGTCGGAGCATCCCCGCTGCTAGTAGCCAGCAATAGCTCATATTCTATAAGCCTGCCTTCCAGCCTGAGGCAAATGCCTGTGACCGAGTTCCAGTGATGACAAGTTCAAGCAATGGAATGGAGAGTGAAATGGCAGCAACCTCGCAAGTAGATCACAACTGAACCCAAGTGCACATACATCTCGTACTGCACATAACATTTCCATTGCGCGCTCAATGTATCCCAGACGCCGCCTTGGCTCGACTGCAACAGCACAGCAAGCGTGTCACTCCCTCAGCGCCAACCCCGCGCTTAGATGCCTCATGAAACATCGGTATCAAGAAACAAACTTCAGGTTCCTCCTATCCCTTCCCTTTCCCCTTGTGAACTCAATCCAAGCGTCATCTAAAATCCCAGCTTCCTCCCCCAGCTCAACTCGACTAACCATCCATCCATCTCCATTCATTCCCCACTTCAACCCAACGACTCAGCCGCCCATGCCTTGCCGCCCGACGGTGCGGCCAGAGGGGTGTAGATCTTGACGCCGCGGCGCTTTCCCTCGAGCTTCTCGCGCTCGCGCGCCGCGAGCGTCGACTTGACGGCCGGCGACTGGAACTTGGAGAGGAACTTGCTCAGTCTGGACTTGGGCTTAGGCTGGGCATCCGGGTTGGGCACGCCCGTCCGCTCGTAGTAGACATAGCGCTGCGGGGCTTGCGGCTTGGGGGCGCCGCTGCCCTCTGGCTGCTTCGTCTGTCCGCTGGCTGCCTCGCTTGGTTTCTCCGGTTTCGCGGTGCTGGTGGTACCCGGGGAGGAGGAGGACGGGTTCGAATGCAGGGAAGGCTGGTTGTTTGCGGTGTTCTTCATTTTGGTGTGTTTTTATTTTATTTTTTTATTGTTTCAGACGATCGTTGTGTGTAATTTGATCTGATCTAATGGATGCCGGTTGTAAGTTGCCGCCTAGAGGCGAGTAGTTGAAGGAAGATTTGGCATGACCGAAAACCATTAATCTATATCTTAGTCATGCTCGTCTGCATAGCCCGGATGGATCGCAGACTACAACACTGTCGCATAACCGTGTCCATTCACAGCCGCCGTCATGTTGCATGCGCCAGCCGTGTAAGTGCACCGCCACCCTTGGCATGGCTATCACTCACGTTCGCCGACGGAGTCTTCAGGGTAAAATGACCCCTAGGCACATCGACTTAATTGAAGCTTTATGTAATTCAAGTGCGATCGACTGTGCCAAGACTATGGCTGGTGCGGCGTGTAAGTGGTTAACCAGTTCTGGGTACGGGCCGCCGCGATTTGGCGAAAGAGCGCAGCTTAATTCAGGCCAAGCCTAAGTTGGCAAGACGTGGAATGATCTTAGAAGTATAGTCTGGGTGCGGAGGAAATCACGTCCGAGACGCGCTGTCACGGGCTGGAGACGGGCCATGTGCATTTGCCCGTTGTACTGTTGTTCCAAGATCTTCATTTGCATTTGGTAGACCTGGGGCTGGTGTTGAGGTGCGGCAAGCCGACTGAAGCCCGATTCCGTGTGGGCGGCATGGCCGGCAATGCGGTCCTCGGATATGTTGTGTTGTACGGCTGCGGGTGGCCGCGGCATGGCCGACATGGCTGCATGCGCTCTGGCTGATGTATGTACTCACAGCCTGAGGTGGCGAAATCAACAGGAGTTGGATGAAACTCAACAGGATGCGCAGCTTTTATGCGAATCTCCAGCATCTTCCGTGCCTAGGCTAGTTGTCTAATAAACACGTGAGCGGCACCACCATTCTGGAGGCGTTTGTGTGCTATATGAATAAGGCTGTTTTCGAAAGCGTGGGATTTTTACTGTTCAGGTCTTGGTTTACTTTATCGCCCTAAAAGTTCACTATGGCGTTGCCTTCCAAGGCTAGCATAGGGTCTTGTGAGGCTCCTTGTAGTGGTGAATGGATACACGAACAAGAAATCGTACGGCTTATAGACTTAGTAAGTAGAAGAGTCCTAACCGACAATATATAGACCTGTCATTACGTTGAACCGCGTTTTGCATTTGAAAGGGGAACTGCATATATCGAACTTGCAGACCAATGTCCACACATAATCCAACGGTTGGTAGCCCTTGGCTGCAGAGCTCGGTATTTCTGGGCCTCCCTCACACAAGCTGCCTCCTCAATCTCTTGGGGCTGAATCCCTGAACGCTCGGTCCCAGCTGCATCGCCGCCAGGGAAAGACTCTCGCCTTCGCCGAAGGCCTGCCGCATGACTGTGGTCGGCGACGGGCTGGTTATCAAGAGCTTGAATACAATACCGCTTCCCTCTGCCGCGTTCTCTCTCGTATCCAGCAGAAGGCGCAGCACCACCGACATGTCTTCTAGGTACTCTTCCCTCTCGTAATACCTGATACCATCACGAGCGTGACGCAGAAGAGCGACAAGGCAGACATGTACTCTGTCCCCAGGAAGTTGCCACGAATGAGGAGCTCGCGCGACGCGGGCGACGCGGGCGACGCGAGCCACCTTCTGAACTTCGCCGTCGCGAGGACCCCCTCCGCGCCCTCTCGTTCCAATTTAGGGATCATTTCCCAGCATTGATTGATGTGCTGGATTGTGGGGTCATTCTCGAGACCGCCGACACCCTGGAGTTCAGCTTGTAGGTCTGTTGCGTGATGGGTGGCCGCCTGTTGGTCGACGAGTAGTGTGGCGAAGGCATTTGGCGACGGCGTACAATCGCGGTAGTATTGTCACCTAGGCTGTCAGGTGTACGTTGACCCGATAGAGCTTCTGTATATTCACTTCAAGCTGTTCAAACAGCACCCTCATGCCGTTCTGAGTGCCGCCGAACTTTTGCTGGCCGTCGATCAACTGGTCCAACTTCACCGAGCTCTCCCCTGCCACTTCCCATGCCTTCCGCTTCTGCCAGAGGTAGGACTCTTCTGCCTCTTTTAACAAGAGTTGGCTATTCGATGTGAGTGCCTGGAGGCTCTGAGTAAGGGGGGCCTAGTAATCGTCCTGGAGGATCAGGGCCATCACCGCTTTGGACATGGTATTTCTCATGTAGTATCAATGACGTCCTCGATCGCCTGGAGAATCGACGTAACAAGCTCCACAGAGGCATTTACAATGTTTTTATCCTCGGGGAATGTCATCAAAAGGCCTCAGTGTTTTCAAAGTTCTTATCCAAAACGTCTAGTCCTGCGGCAGCTTCTTGTCGCACATTCATTGCCTTCCTTGCGGCATCCAAGATAATGCTCAAGGTTCCAACGACCGGTGTAAGGTAGCCGTTGTCAGGGATCCATTTCACTATTCCGCGCAGGGGTTGCAATCTGTCTATGGCGTTTCTTGCGCCCCGTCGCAAAATCCCAACACGTCCCTGCGGATTAATTATCTCGGTTTATACGGAGGCGCTCATACACTTGCTCCCAGCTGTTCAAGTTCCGAATGCTTTGACCGGATTCTAGTCGTCCCCTCGGCTCAACAGGGCGCTGTTTCTTCAATATCTCCATAGCGCGAGGGAATAATGGCGCCTAGAACTGGATTCGGCTAGGCGCCGAAGGCAAAAGCCTTCCTGTCGACAACGGCACGATCTGCCCATGCTTCGGCACGTACAAGTCTTTTGTCAGATCGAATCTGGTTGGGGGCTTGTCAAAATTGGGTGGTAGGCGGGAAGGCAATTGTCGATGGAATCCACTGCCAGCAGTTGATTGCGGATTCAATTGCGCGGACTGCGAGAAGTGGCAGTTTGTGTTTTACGTTGTTGGTCCTCTTTACGACAACTCAACGTTATCTGTGAGTGCTAAACAACTTGAACCTAATCCTCGTATGCCAATCATCATTGGAGGGACCGAGTTGCTATCTGTTGCACTACCTATCGCCGATCAACTAAACACTCGATAATCGATATCCAATAAAACACTTCACACCTTGGGATATCAAATGTAAATATGGCAGTATTGCCCATTGTTCCCCCCAAGCGGATCGTGCGACTCCATCAGCGGCGACGTGGTAGGCGACAGCCACTCAAGATCAATCAGCATCTTGTTGGGGTCCGTGATGCGCTGACGCGGCTTGACCTTCATGTTGTGGCCGCCGTGGTCCATCGGCACTACGACGCCGTAGATTGGCACAGCATTCAACCGATTATCGGGGTCTTGCATCTGCCAGATCCACCACAGTCGGTCGAGCGCGGCGTGGTGAAAATGGAAGACCGGGTCGCCCGGAGATGTCGCAGCATCGCCTCCAGGATCAACAGCGTTGATGTAGTGGCCTGCCATATGGATCTGTTGATTGTCAGCGTTGAGCTTTGGGGGTCCGCGGGGGTGACATACTCCCCAGGGGTAAGGATCGTTCCTGGGTGGAGGAGTCCCCAGCAGCGTGTTGTAGAACGTGTCAATGTCGTTGCTCTCCGTGAGAAGCTTGTAAGCGCGGTCAGCCGTGGCCCCCAGCGCGGCGCTCTTATTAACATCACGTCGCAGACAGCGCTTGTTAATGCCGGTCCCGTCGGCTTTTGGATTCTTTGGTATCCCCCTGTACGAGGCCATCGGGGTAGGTCCGAGGCTAATGACCATACTATTTGGTTATTAGTATCCTGCCAGGCTCTGGGATGCTCGGACTGAGGGTGCGGGTATTACGTACTCTGAGAACGGGCCGGATTTCACACAGCCTCCACCTCCGCCAGAAGGGATCAAGATGCGTGTCCCAAAACCAACACCCTTGTAATTCGGATCAGGTTCGCCGTTACCGCCAATGCTCGACGAGTTTCCGTTGAAATGAGGTGACGTCGCTCCCGTTGCGTCCACAACAAGGTCCTTGGCGATGCGGTCGTAGTTCATGTACGGCTGGTACCCCTTGTACCCGCACTCATTGCGCAGCGCCTGCTCAAACGCCCAGAGAAAATGCTTGTGCGCCGGGAAGAGATGGTAGTTGTCGTGCAGCTCCGACGCATGTGTCATGTGGTAGGCGACGAAATCATCATATCGGCTCAGGGCGCCCGGGAACCTGTCCTTAGGGGCCTTTGGCGGGAGTTTCGTGAGACACGTCACAGCCGCGACGTATTCTTCTCTCTCCGCAACACTCAGATCTGCCCATTCTCGACGCACAGCTGCGTTTTCAAGTGTGCAGTTGTTGTTGGTGCCCGCGGCAACCTTCTTGGCTAGGAAGGCCTCTACCTTGGGCCGGGTCGCTACTTCGACTTCATCCACCACATCGAGTGGGTAGACAGGATTACGGACTCTATAGTGCTCAGTAAGTCGTATTGAAGTGGCGGAAGTGATACGAGCTGCCTTACACTTTGACATTCGCAGCGTACGTCCCAGCAATGGCAGCAGCGTCTGCAACGGGGTCCGCTGCTTCCACCCCGACGAGGAGAGCGGGCAAGACAAAGGCGCTCCAAGTGAATGGCATGCTCGCGGATAATGATGGGATTTTTGTCAGGCGTCCCAAGTCACGCCAGCGTCCCAGATCATCCACTTAATAAATAGCACGGCTTTTTGGGTGCCCGTGTGTTCGCCCCCTGTTTGCCCCTTGTCGCCCAAAAGCAACGCCGCAATTGCCGTCCAGCAATTGCATCTTAGGTATGGCACCCCTACTTTCGTCTACTATTGATCTAGTTATGCCGTTTGGTCCGGCAGTTGCACCTGGCAGCGTGGAAAACGGTCCACTGTTCATCTGAGTTCATTTGGTTGACCAATCACAGGTGTGGGGTAGTTAAACCTCCGTTTAAATTAGACTCGAAAACATATTTCGATCTGGTTATGTGCAATTCTACCGGCGCCAGCGCGGAGACGCTCGGTTCGGATCATACAACCGGACCAGTCAAACCTAGGGAAATTTTAGACCCTAGGTCGAAACTCGGGAAAGCCAACGCGCGTCCTGTAGGTCGGCCTTGACCACCAGAGATATCTGTCCCGTCTGTCGTGGGCAAAGAGGTGATATTCGCAGTGTCGTCCGCCAAATGAACACAAATACTGAGCCGTACAATCAAGAAACGATGGTCCCAACCATATGATCACAAGGCAATGGCGTTACAACAGCACGTAGTGTCGCGGAGCCCCTGGACGGTGACCGCGTGAGGGCGAAGATGGGGATCAAAAGCTGATCAATCCATGGCAATGATTGATGATTCTACAAGGTTACGCGACTAAAACGAAAAAAAAAAAAAAAAAAAAAAAAACAGACTATAAATGCTAGTATCTGATACACAGTCTCTTTCCTCCATCTTGGAGAAGGGGAGGCGGCGCGATCGGCTTGTGGAAGTGGTGGGCTGAGCGTTGGCTCATCGAAATGAGTCTCCTAGAAAGAGATTGGGACGAATGCTTTAGCAAGTGTCCAACTTTTGTTGTCTCCGTCGCTGGTCTAGCTAGTTCCTTAGCCCTCCCGACAGGGTATGCGAGGGTCACAAGCTCCCCAATGACACACGCTCGTCAAGCATCGACAGCCACGACAGCGAAGCCCTTCTCATTGACCCGACCAACGATCAACACAGCAAACACAGCCTCAACCTCAGAGTGCCGGCCGCTGAAGTAGGCTGCACTCGTCACCGTACATACAGCGACTAACCGCTCGCATCCGGGGACGTCGACAAGGCCGTGAAAGCCACCAAGCGGGACGGGTAGCAATGGGGTGAACGTCCATGCTGACAGCAAGCCCACAATATATACCTTTTCCGTCGGGAAAGCCCTTGTGTACTACTACGTCGACCAGCCGAATCTGGCTGCCAAGCTCACGACGCAGGATGTTGATGCGGCGCTTGAGGCCATGTTCCAGAAACCTTCTGACATGTTAGTGGAGGCCTCTGGCATACCATACTGCGACCCCGTGATCAGACCAGTTTGCCGACCGGCCGGCCCAGGTCGTTGAGATGAAGAGCTGGGACTGCTTCGTTTGTTCCGGGACGGTTTACGGTACATTCCAGGGGAGAGGATGAGCCCGACTAAATGCAACTGGTGTAGATCTGATACGATGATGGCCCGAGGCCCAATTAAAGTACTAGTGTTTGATCGCGTATGACAACTTGACGTCCCTTGGATTGCTGATCTCAGGATTCTACAACCAACAATCTGTGCTTCCACCCGAGCGTGCTTTTGTAACAAGAGTACCATAATGTGGAGCAAAGAATTACTGCATTTGCTGACGCTGACGACAAAATTCCCTTCACGCATAACGTATTTTATCAGCGAGTGACCCGTATCAGCGAGTAAGCCGCTTTCTACGCGGCGCGACAGCTTTGCGCTCAACAACAACTTTCCTCCATCAAAAAATGCCCTCTACTTCAAAAGAAGGCCAGATAATCTTGGCCCTCCAAGCGCTTCAAAACGACAATAAGTTAAGCGAACGAGCCGCGGCTAAGATCTACAGGATCGACCATAGGACTTGTTACAGTAGGATTTGCAGAGAGCAGGGATTAGTCCTGCCAGGGTGAACCTGCGCTCACGCGAGGGCTCACCCCTATAAGGAGAGCCATCACACCCCTGGAGAGAACTCTCTCTTAGAACAACAATCTGAATCTGACTTTATCTTTTATTATTTTTGCCATGAAAGTGTGCCTTTGAGCGATCTTGACCATAAGACGATAATTCCCGTAACAGGACTCTAGGGCGCCGACGCGCCGGCAAGCCTGCGCAATGCGATACCACGCCTAAGTCAAAGAAACATACTCAGTCAGAAGAGGAGGCTATTGTGAGATATATAATCTAGCTAGTTGCACGAGCTTTTCCACCAAGTACGAGGATCCAAAGCTTATTAGCAAGTAGTTTACCCTTGTACGAAATGTTAATGCCAGGTATGGTAACTATTGTAGATGACGATATCTATAGTTTCGACGAGACTAGGCTTATAATGGGCATCATCTTCGCGGGTATAGTGGTTACGATCTCGGATGGCCGTATCAAAGCAAAACTAGTCGCTATAGACTAGCCTATTAAGAGTATAACGGCTGAGATGCACCAGGTAGCTCTCCTTGAATTAGAGATCGCTTCGCACGGTAAGGCCAACGAGGCACTAAGCAAGCGCCGGAGAGCTAAAAGAATACTTGTGTAGCTTGGGGGATCACTTACTACGCAGGATACAATGGATCTATTTAGTTAGAAGGCATAGGTAGAGAGGGAGTGCAAGAAAAGCAGCCGGATGGTAGTGATGTAGAAGGAGCTTATACGGGGGTTCGGTGCTCTGGTGTATGCGGCAAGCCTGGCCATAACGTACGTACTTGCCAGGAGGTCGCGGAACTTCTGAATCAGCTATTTCCGATGTAATTATAGTTGGTTCTTAGTGTTGATGTACCCATAGTTGAGGATAGCTGCGAGAAGTGGGTGACTCGCTGATAAAATACGTTATTCTCAAATCCCTATCCCTAGCTTGCAAGCTACCGTCCGCTCATCCGCATAAGTAGATGGGCTTCTAGAGCGATAGACTCCTACAGCTCGAGAGTCCACTCTGAAAGGCAAAGGACATAATCTGCTAATGGTCAACGGGCGGCGTATCTATCACCACGTGTAGCAAAGCTAAAGCTCAGTAAATGCGTCTAGGGCATCGAACTGATCCCGCACAAGCGCTCCACAAACTCGTCGAAGGAATTAATGGGGTTCAGAAGGCGTTCCGAAATGTGGGGCTCATCCTCCTCGTCATCTTCTTCCTCCGTTTTCTTCGTCTCTTCCTCCGAATCTTTCTTGAGTTTCTTACTGAACTCCTCCTTGATCTCTTCCTCCTTCCTCGTCCCCCACATTAGTATCGCTTTCATTTTCTTCTGCCCCTCTGAAGTCTTCAGGTCCTCTTCGAAGATACCCACCCTCTTCAGATCCTCAGTGATTACCTTGGTCATCTTTTGTCTCTGCATGGAATCCAACTTATTCCATCTCTCAACGGCCATCTCCTCCAACTGCGTCATCTTCTTCTCGTATTCATTTAGCTTTCGCTGCGCCTGGGCCGCCTCAGCAGCCTTCTTCATGGCCCTTCGACCCATGCGTACTTTGTCCACGGCCTTGGGCTGCGGCTTCTTCTTCTTGAGCCCCTCAAACTCCCTCAGAGTACGATCCAGCTCGGATTCGACTGCGTCTTTCATCTCCTCCGCCGTCTTTGGGCCATGCGGAAGAGTGGCGACGTAGCGCTTCAGCGCCGGATTCCTCTGTACCGCCGACTGGTGGCTGGAGCAAAGGTACGCACTGGACATATAAGCTGCCTCCATCAGCGGGCTACGGCCGTCCCCGTCGCCGCTGCCCTTTGCAAGCTTTCTCAGTGTGCGGATGTCTATGCCCACGAGGAGTGGGTCGCTGAGGGGCGAGCGGTCGCCAACCCAGTCGTTGTTCCACATCTTGCTAGGCACGTAACGGGTTTTGACGAATTCCCGGGTCAGAGGGAGGGATGCCATGTCGACGAGGTCCCAGTTATCGACGGCGAGAGCAACCCAGTCAATTTGCGTGCAGAAGGGTGGGAGGCCGGCACGGTTAGTGATGAGATGGGTGATCAGAGCGGGAACCGTGACCGTCGCCATCATCGGGCTGTTGAGTGGGTTAGTCCATCTACCCCTCGATGGTCTAGGTAATTGGAATATGAGGGCCAAATAATATACCAGTCATCGGCGTAATGATCGTACTGATTGCAAAAGAAGCAGCCAAGCATCCAACCGAACTCGGCATGCACTGGGCCCGGACAGATCGCAATGGTATGTCCAGGCTTCCCGCAAAGCGGGTTTGCGCAAACTGGACCTTTGAGAGGGTTATCGTATGACGAAGATAGCCTCGATTCCTCTGCAAATTTCCTGAAAGAAGGGAGATCCATCACATCGTGCAGGACATCTGGATCGTCCATCTTGATCCTCATTTCATGGTCTCTAGGGATCTTTCCTCCGGATTTGGCAACCATCTTCTTGAAGGCAGGAATTTTCATCATGTCCTCCAGCATGTTCGGATAATATGCCATGACCAGAAATAGCTGCCTCCAATCGTGCTGGCAATAGACATTGCCTTTGGCGCTCTTTCCCACAATTTCTGTCGCCTTTTTCTTCGTCTTAGCGACGGAAGCCGCCTTCTTATCATCGTTCTTGGCTGCGGAGGCAGGCTTCGCGCACGGCATGGCTTTGATATTAGCATCAGGGACAAGCTTCTTCGCGGACTTGACGGCATGCTCCCCCGCGGGCCTATCCGCGGGCCTGCCTGTCGGCTCGTCGGCAGTCTTGCTGACCGGCTGGTCGGATAGCTTGGTTGCTAGCGTTTCATTAGCCTTGTGCGCGGAATCCGAGTTAACAAAGTTGTCGCCATCCGATATATTCGCCGTATTCGTTGGGCATTTCATGGTTGTATCTGCTGCTTCACTACCATCCATTTCTGTGGCAAAGTTGACGGTAGTAGCCGAGTAGAGTGGCATGGTCTGTTGGCTGACGTTCTGGCGAGATGGAGGATCGCCTGGCTCCGGAATCTGGCTAGGCGCAACGGTTTTGCCCAGAACGAGAAAATCTGTATTCACAGTGGTCGAGGACTTTGCGCGGTTAATCTCCAGCAACTGCGATCGCTTGGGTCGCAAAAACCTGGCTCGGAACTGGTTTGGATCGCAGGCATCTTGGACCAAGATCCTATCGAAGGAAAGGTTGAGGTTTGGGGGAAGTTGACCTGTCATACTTTTTTGCTGTGGAAGGCGGGCTGTCATTAAAAGCGGATACCGAAGTGCGAGGAGGAAAAGTCGGAAGTGGAGCGCAAGTTGTTCTCGAGAGTTGTTGGAGAGATAAGGTGACTACCACGCCAAAAGGTAGTCGCAGGACAGACTGCGCCTGCCTCCCCCTTCCGCTCGAGTTTCAATTTCTCTATTCTCTTTACGTGTTCGCCTTCATGAAATGCTTCCATTCTCTTTACATGGTGATGCATTGACAGTTTTCTCACTCCTGGTCAACTTGGTCAACCTCGACAGGTAGGCAGCAACGTGACTCAGGATGAACAGTTGCAAAATTCACAATTGCATCAAAGCTACATTACATCAATAACTCCTAAATTGGTTATGCATTATTTCAATGGACCGAGAGGTAGTAGTAGCTAGGTTTTATTCCTCAGGTAGACTGGCCCTAATTAGCCATCTGCATGATAATAGGTGAGTAATGCTCTTTCTTAATAAGGCTTAACTCCGACAAAAAGATAGATTTTAATTCATCTCACGAATGCAAGTCATAACGCCGTGAAGCATATCGTTGAAGCAGGAAAAGGTGAGTTCCAACAATGAACTCTGGCGAATCAGCCGCGGTGCTATTCCGGGTACGCTACCCGGCTTCCACAAAAGGTAATTACCTTGTAGCTATACCAAGACAGATAGCTACTGTACCTGCGCCAACAACCTTGAATCTGTTTATATTTCCCTTCCCTTGATTCTTCCCTGCTCCTGATGCCACGTCCACTCCTACTGGCAGTCATCCAACGTCCAAAATCCCTACAGGTTTGCCGACACACCACGTTCATCGTGCTTAAGCACGTGCTCTGCATGGGCAAGCGAACCCAGAAGTCGTCATCAATTTCCGTATCAGCTGGCACCAGATGCAGGACCTTTGGCGGCTGCCTCGCAGGGCGCAACATCTACTCATCGTCCTGTTTTGTTACATGCACAACCTGAGATACAATGATTAACTGATACATGCATCCTGGGGAAACCACCACTTTGTTTCCATTTTATGCATAAGTACCTTTGATTGTAGAAATTATCTCCCCTGCCGCCAGCACGACACTATGTCTGGTTTTTATTTCATATTTTTGTATTCTTCATCATTTCCTTGTTTAGTTTTTCCCGACATCCAGCGCGGCCATAGCCGGACCGAAAAGACGCTCACTTTCCCGTGTTCCCAAAACCACTCTTCCGTTGCCATCCGTGCATACAGGTAGCTCCGCCAGGGACGAATACAATACGCAAGCCCAGCAGTAGGCGAGCAAGAAGCAAGCCCCGACCAGAATCACACCTCGCGGCCAGCGATTGTTTGCATGAAGCGATGCTCTTGTTTTCGTAACATAGAAACACCGGGTCGAGTGTTGTTGCCTTTAATCCTCAGCCACTACTTAATCAAATCCTTTCCACCAACTATCCATCCTCCCGCGCCGCGCTGGGACCTTCACTCCTGTCCCACGCATAACATTCAGATACCTCGGCTCCCGCGAAACGTTCCCCTCTCGGCACTGAAACCGACTTCAAGCTCAATTAATGCCGCAAGGGTGGCGAGAACCGTATAACAGGGGCGTTTGGCCCTCGCCGTGCAAGTTAATCGTCTTGAACCCCTGAGTTGGGCGGCGTGATCTCAGCAAGCCGAGGTGTGCGAGCATGTGTATCTCTGGAACTGTGTTGCATTGCACTGTGCGCGCTAAAAAGCATCGGGTGTGTCGCGGCGCCAATCTGCGGTGTGCAGCGCACAAGCTTTCACATGCCCTGCGTCTCGCTCTTCAGCTCGGAGTTGAAGAGTGACAGGGGCATGGAAAGACATGGAAAAGATGAGAAGCTGCAACTACACTAAGGAACGCACCAATAGGGAGAGGGAGATGGGAAATTTGCAACAACGGGCTGCGTACCTGAAGAAGGTGATGCCCCGTCCATGGCAACCCCTCCCCTACCAGCATGCCTTAGGTTATCCCCGGTAACAGACCGGAATGGACCCCAGACACTTTGCCGCCCAGGGCAAGGGTATTTATTCCCCACAAGGCTTGGAACAGAGATTCTTGCCGTGTCAGTCCTAGTGCAAGCAAGGGGTCGTGGCGCACAGCACCCATATCGTCATCCGGCCAAACAATTGTGGAGGATTGACCTCGGTTATCTTTGTCAACTTACGATTTCCGACAGGCGTGACCCCTGAAAAGACCGGAACTGGGAAAGAGACTAGGCAACCCATGGCTGGGCCACGCCGAACGTAACATTTCCAGGTTTCGGAATCTAGGGAAGCTTGAATGGCCACCACCCCACGGCTGCTTCGTGTACAGTAAGTATTGTACATGCACTACCACGGGGAATACATGTCGCTATATCAGGGCCTCAGGTGATGGGACGAGACTTGGAGATGTCGGACAAACGCCAGCGCATTCCACTCTGTTTTAGCGCGTTGATAGTTGGGCTCATGGAGTCGGGCAGTCGTCCAAATTCTGGAATTGGTGTGAAACTTCAAATAATTTATAACTTCCACTGATCATCATAATAAACATCTTGTATACTTGTACAACATTACACCAAGTGCCAATCCCATCAAAACGCCTCATGATACGCC
Organism: Madurella mycetomatis; assembly: GCA_022530565.1. NCBI lineage: Eukaryota > Fungi > Ascomycota > Sordariomycetes > Sordariales > Madurella > Madurella mycetomatis. Next base: position 1,708,317 of record JAJTVB010000003.1, on the reverse strand, counting down.
TATCCTTTCCATCGCTTCCCGCCCGAAACCCGAAGATGAGTGCATGCACCTCTAACAGAACCACTAATGATAACCCCGATGTCTTCCCAAACAACCCAAGAGACGCATAATAAACCGTATGCACACATCAAACTCATCACATTCCATGGGGCCCCTCCTGCTCTTACGCCAGTCTCATCAGCGGTGCAAGCTCAACAGGCTTCTGTTCCTGCTCTGCGTCGCCCTGGATACACCTGTACAGCCACGCAGAAAACCTGACGGCCGGCTCGTCAACCATGCGCGTGACAAAGTCCGCCGTCCACAGCGTGAGCGGCAGCAAGATGATGTTTGGAATCCAGAGGGCGAGCTCAAGGCCCATGGGCCCGTTCATGGGGAGGGGGAAGATGTTGTGCCAGCCCACCAACTTGTCGTCGCCGTCGGCGAGCGCTCGGTGCCAGCCGGCGGCGGCGTAGAGCCGGTCACCGATGGAGTAGAGGATCGGCCCGTGGACCAGGTAGAGCGCAAAGGAGATGCGGCCGAGGAACTGGCAGAAGCGCGAGTCAAAGAACCTCCGGAGCCAGCCGATGCGCGGGATGCAGGCCACGATCATGTTGCCCGCCCAAAAGAGGTAGAACCACTTGTAGTCGAAGACGGCCTGCGGCTTGAGGTACGACAGCCAGGACCACCCCGGACTCGCCCGCAGCTCGTCCACGTCCTTGTTGGACGAGGGAACGCCGGCAAGGTACATGGCGATGATGAAAACGTGGTAGTAGATAAAGGTCTTGTAGGGTTCTAGGTGGCGTAGGAACCGCGGGAAGTAACCGTCCTTCCTCGCCAGGAGGTCAAGATCACACTGCAGCATGCCGGCGATGAACAGGGCGCAATAGTACCCGTCCACGACGTAGAGGAAGTACCAGACGAGGGCGAGCTCGCACAAGAGGCGCGCTTTGGTTGTGGCTCGCGACAAGGCCATGCACGCCGTGAACGTGGCGATGGAGCCTCGCATCTCCAGCGGGATGGACCACAGATGAGGGTTATACGACACCCAGAGCCATCCGTCCTTGAAGAGGAAGCTGAAGTTCTTGAACTCGACGTACCAATTCCAGAGCTCCTCTCCAAGCGTCGCGTTAGATTCGCACACGGCGCTCCAGTAGCCAAAGATATGCCACGAGGTGACGAAGACGAAGGTCGTCACCATGAGTGGGATGTAAAGCCTGAACCATCTGCGGAAAAAGGCCGATGCCATGTTGTCGAACAGCTTGAGGTGTTCGCCGTCGTGGATCAGGGAGAGCGGCTTGGCCGAGAGCACATAGCCCGAGATAACGTAGAAAACTGCGACTGCAATGTGGCCACCGGTGAAGAAGTTGCGGATGATGGGAAACGTAGCAAAATGGAACTCGCCCTTTAGGCCAAACGCACTCTCGAGGATGGCACCGTCTTGCAAGCTGTGCGACCACAACGTCTGGTGGTGAATGTACACCAAGAAAGCCGCGAATCCTCTCAGGCCATCGAGGTAGGCCGTCGGCCTCAACTGCCGAGGGCCATCAGAACTGGTGCTCGTTGGCCAGAACACATGCCGCAGCCCGCGAAATATTGCCGACTTCATGAGTAATGACGAGACTCTCTCGATGATATCGCTCCATCCAAGGTTCTCGCGATCCGCAGGTTTTGCTGTGTTGTCCAAAATGCGTTCTTCGCGCTGCTGCGGATACATGCTTGAGTGCATGGGTAGACGGGGTTTGAACCCCAGTGGAAAAGGGTGATGGTACAATACTGTACAATACGGTACCTGGGCCTAGGCGAGGCGCTAACTTTTCCTCTTCTTGCTCCCTGCTTGATGAGGGACGGTTGAAGCACCAAAAGAAAACTATTTTTTCCTCCACTCGGATGCCAAAAAAAAAAAAAAAAAAAAAAAAAAAAAAAAAAAAAAAAAGAGAGAGAGAGAAAAAGAAATATGAAGAGGTATAGCAAAGCTACGTGTACTGCTGATCTGTGTCGCCAGCCAGCGCATCGGATTTGCGGTCGATGTTTTAATCGCAGATCAACAGCCACGGGCATGAATGAGGTATGGTCCGAAAGCAAGGCTTCTGCTCTGGGAGGTTGAGCGATATGCGGCTTGCCGGGCTCCCTTGCGTCCAGCGCCAGAAACAGGGGAACGGGTAGGAGGGCCAGGTGGGTTTCTCCGGCGGTGGAAAGTACCCCGGGGGTGTACAGTGCGATGGTGGTGTCAACTGCGATTGCTTCAGCCCAGATGCTCACTGGCTGGTGACGCGACCAAACAGCACCAAACAACCCGTCGCGTTAACGAAGCAGAGGCAGTCTTTGGTAACTCGGAAGGTGGGGGGCACGCCCCTTTTCGCTCGACCGAGGAGGCACGCCGCACGATTGGCCTTCGGACTGGACATCCGGATCGGGCTTGCGAAATTTGCGCCTTTAGTCTCACATCAGTGATTGCCACATGAAGCCATGCTCCCTGTCATCCAAGGGCCATCGCTCCCGTCAGAAGGAATTTTCGTCCAGTTGATTGGGTAGGCGATCCTAGTCGATGGAGTGGCACTGGGTGGTCCGCGACTTTCCGTCCACGATGAGCTCACCGGCCAGACTTGCAGCGAAACATGCCGACTGCGACAAGATAAGGGTCCCAAAGCCACTGATTAGGAGGGGCGCCCCCAGTATCCGGGGACCGTTCGTGATGCTTGGATTCTCTCTTCCCAACTCCCCGTTCTCTCTAGCGCAAACCCTAACGTAAATCTTCCCTTTTCTTCCTTGCAATTTCGTTCGTTTCTTGGTCCCCCGCGTTGTCCCTTGTTTTCCTCTCCCAGTTGGGATGCCACTCTCTTTCTTCTCAGGGCAGCACATCGCTTTCTGAGTCGAGTCTCGTGCGCGTCTTCTAGCCGGCATGATTTCCAAACTCGGCTCGCCGATGGGTGCCCCGTCCATCGCTGCACAGTTCAGGAACCGCCTACCGACACAGTTCCGACGGGGGCTCCCCATCTACGTCGCCGCCGTTTGCCTGATTCTGCTCCTCTTCAACCTCAATCTTTTCCAGTCCAGCGTAGCGCAGTCGCCCTATCGGACTGTGCTGTCGCCTCAGCCACCGTCCAAGGTCCGGAGCGAATTTCCGAAGAAGATTTGGCAGACATGGAAGGTGAATCCACTCAGGTTCGAAGAGCGCGATCTCAACACGGCGCGATCGTGGGTCTCGAAGAATCCCCGGTACCGGTACGAAGTGTTGACCGACGACAATGATATGCTCTACGTCGAGTGGCATTACGGCCCCGACGGCTTCAACCGGCCCGATATTGTCAACTTTTACCGCGACGTCAAGGCGGCTATCGTCAAGGCCGATCTCTTGCGCTACCTGGTCATGTACGCCGAGGGCGGTCTGTACGCAGATATTGATGTCGAGGACTTGAAGCCGCTATCCAGGTTTATTCCGGAGCGGTATGACGAGAAGGACATTGACATGGTGATCGGCGTCGAGATTGACGAGCCTGATTGGAAAGACCATCCCATCCTTGGGCCCAAGTCGCGTTCCTTCTGCCAGTGGACCTTCATGTGCAAGCCGCAGCTTCCCGTCATGATGAGGCTCATTGAGCAGATCATGACGTGGCTCAACGGGGTGGCCAAGGAGCAAAAGGTCCCCCTGGGCGATGTCCAGCTGGATTTCGATCAGATCATCAGCGGCACGGGGCCCTCGGCCTTCACCGAAGCCATCCTCGCCGAGATGAACCTGGCGAAACAGGACCCACAACAGAAAATCGACTGGGATCTGTTCCACGACATGACCGAGTCCAAGGTTGTGAGTCGGGTACTCGTCCTCACCGTCGAAGCATTCGCTGCGGGCCAGGGCCATTCAGATTCGGGCAACCACCAGGCTAGAGCTGCCTTGGTCAAGCACCATTACCACGCCTCAAACTGGCCCAGCAGGCACCCTCGGTACAGCCATCCGGCGTACGGCGAAGTTGAGAAATGCAACTGGAACGACGAGTGCGTGAAGAAATGGGACAAGGATGTCGAGGCGTTCTCGCACATGTCCGAGGCCGAACAGAAGAGAATCATCGAGGAAAAGGAGAGGGAGAGGAAAGAGTCAGAGGAGAAACGGAAGGCTGAGCAAGAAAAGAAGAAGCAGAACGAAGAGAGGAAGAAGAAGGAAAAGGAAGAAGCCGACAAGAAGAAGAAGGAAGAGGAGGAGGCGAACAAGAAGAAGGAGCAACCGGAGCAGGAGTCCAAGCAAAAGGGAGCCGGCGAGCAGGGAGAGAAGCAGGAGAAGAAATCAGGGTGGCTGCCCTTCTCATAACGCGTATTTGTATTCGGGCACCTTTGGGAGCTGAGGGATGTTTTTCCAGCTGGAGTTCCTGGGAGTTGTGCTAATGGAGACGACGTGACAGATAGGCTAGACGGAGTTGTGATGAAGATGACGACAACGCAGGCCCGACGTAACATGGACTTTTTCGACGGCGGCGTGACAGGGTCGGGTCAGGCCTGTCCTTGGGGTGCGGCAGACGGAGCGGTCCATGCTAGGGTGCATTACTTACTTCCATGTACATATGTTGCTTTAGGCCGAGTCCGGGCATTTGCTTGCCTTAGACGGCGCTTTGTCGGGCACCGTTCTGCTGGGATGCACACGCTGAACCGTTGCTGCCCCCGAATTCAAACGGGTTTAGATATCGCCATGTTAATGACAATACCCCAATCGATGAAGGCCGGTTCAGTATATGTGGCTGCCTGACCGAGTCCTCGGATTAGCAAGGCTCCAGCTAAGGATGCCTTCTTCCTTAAAACGTCGCATCTGATGCCGTATAAACACTGCCGTAAGGCATTTGGCGGCTACGAGGGAAGGCAAGATATCATGGGAACTCCAGGCCCGGAGGTTGCGGGACAGGAGAGGTCACAATAAGCACAACGCTTAGCCATCCGGATTCGGATGAGGCTTAACGAGCAGATCCCATCACACCTCAGGGTTACACTCCCCCGGAGAACGGCTCCTAGCGCGGCGGGGCTTACGAGACAGAGTATTGGGCAGCACAAACAGTCCACCCTGGCCACGCTAGGCTTTATTACCCCGGAAGTGTATAAGATACAATATATAAGACTCGGCTTTGTGGTACCGAACACGGATTGGGATTGCTTAACTAACGTTATCTGCAACGTTTTAATTTATGTAATCACCACGGGCTCCCCCACGATCTTGGCTCTGAGCCCTTACAACATCCCAGCCATAATGGATGCCCGCCCGAATCCAAGTCAATTGCGCGGGCTGATCGTCTGGGGCAGGTGGCATGACCACAAAACGGCCCTGCCCCTTGCGCAATGTCCTGTGGTTTGGGATCAGTCTTGGAAACTCGGTTTGGGTGATGCGAATTGCCGACTCTCACCTGGGTAAATCCGGTATGGCACGCCAAGATCGCTTCGTTGCTTGAGTGTCTCGAGCACCGCAAAGCGGCGACAACTTGGCAGCCAGAACTATGCACCGAGACTTTCTCGCGGGGCGAGGCCCGCATGCACGTCGGTGCGAAACCTCAAACCCATGGTGCCGTGTGCGGTACAGCACCGCGTCGATTCCTGCCGCAAACATTTGTATGATCGCCGAGGGGTTCAACAATCGCATTCTACCGATTTCCCGTCTCTCGGCCCTGCTGCCGTGACCTCCACCACGCTATAGTTTCGCTATGGGCATCACTATAAATCCCAAAGTCTGCCCCGAAGTCTGGTTGTGAGTTGTCGCTGACCCCATTCTCTTAAAACCACAGGCTTCACTCTTTTCTGGCTCTGACCGACCGGTTCGATCGACCTTCTTTTCTAACGCTCTTTTTCTACACGGCTTGCCGTTGATAATATTGTTTAATCCACCTACAACCGCTCGGACGGTATTCACTTCTTCGCAAAACAATCATTATGCAAGCCAAGGCATTCATCCTCGTCACGCTCGCCTCCTTTGGCCAGGCCCGCTTCGGCCAAGAGGGTGCCGTTCAAGGCATCATCCAGGCCCTGAGCGACTTCGGACCCCCGGGCGCCGCCGGGACCTTAGCCGGCCAGACAACCGGCGTGCTTCTCGCCGGCGGCAGCGCCTGCGCCAAGGTAAGGGGACCTCAACGCTGCGCTCCAAGCTGAGGACAGCATTGGCTAACGCAAACCCAACACAGCTCGAGCTCGCTGACGAGATTGTGGCCACGCTCGGCGACGCGCCCGAGGTCATCGCCGGTGCCGCGGCGCTCGTCGCTGCCGAGAAGAACTTCAACCCCTTCGCCCAGGACGTCCCCACCATCTGCAACGACCCCGCCCTCCCGACCACGGCCGCCCTCCGCGGCATCGTCCCCCTCGTCGACCCCGCTGTGGACGGCGCTGATATCCAGAACGCCAACTCAGCCCAGTCGCTGCAGGCCGCCTTCGTCGACAGCGGGCTGAGCGTTGCTGATCTCTCGAGGGCTCAGGGATTCGACAACTTCATCGACGAGGTCTGAATATGTTGAGGATATGGAGGTACCGGGGTTAGTGCTCTCCCTGTATTAAGAGAATGTAAGCGTCTTCTATGAAGTCAAGACATGATTCTATGAGTGTACTGCACCACTTGCCGGGTGTGGAAACCACCGTATTGGGAGCACCCAGTGCTGGCCTTCTTACACCACGGAAGTAATTAAGAAGCCATAAAGGCTAGCTTGAACCCTTATTGCTTAACCGCCGGCCTGTTCTCGGGTGATGTCGGTCCTAGTTGGCGTGATATGTCTTGGATAAGTGAATCGCCTATCGCTGAATCAGCACTAGGACCGTGCTACAAAGATCAAGGTTCGGAAGACAGGCAGAAACTCCGATTTCCTCTTAAAGTGTAGGAAATACATCACAGAAATGTTTTGAGAGAGTGACTAGCCGTGCTCTATTTTTTCGTCAACGACCCTTCCTGTATTCTGTTATAGCAGGTGATGTCGTCTGGGGTGTTTGGAATAGTGACGGGGGGTTGCTAGTCTAATCTGTTATACGGTTATACCGCAAGGTTTCTGTGACTGGTTAGTGCAGGCTTTGCAAGGGGAAAACTAGTATTAGCCATAAGTATTGTATAACCTAGCCACCGTTTAGTATTAGCACTTCCAACGGCATGTGCAATGGAGGTCTAAACCCAGGCAGATTCTCATGACAGAGCGCTGGGTATTGTTACAACCTCTCCCTCTTCTGTCCATACCCGTACTCCCAGCCTCTTCTCACAGAAAGATATCATATGAACATGCCATGACGTGCGATCCCAAGGTAGATACACACTAAAATTACATTTACAAATGGCAGCAGTGGCCCTAAACGCTAAACGAACAAGAAATCTAACAATATCATACAATGCTATGATACATCATTCATAACCTCGTGTGTTCCGTTCAACCACATTGATGTCGCGGCACGTTGGCCGCACCTGTATTACATTAGTATCCTGCAAACGCTTAGGTTTTGCGCGTTAGTATACAAGGACTATATATATATCACTTCCCTCCTTTGCCCTGTCCACTTCCCATTAAGCCAGATATTCCCAGCAACCTTAGTTAGTATCCCTCCTGCGGTCCATGGCCCCCTCCTCCGAACATATTATCATTACCCCCCGGGCCGTGTAAACCCCCAGCGGTGGTGGCGGCGTGAAATCCCCAGTCCACCTCGGCAAAGTTGTGCACCTCCGCGGTCCCAGGTGATGCGGAAAACGGGGCTGCCGCCCCCGTCGCGTCGAAAATGCGGTGCTGTTGATGTTGCGGCCCGGTCGTTACTGGCATGCCCGTGGGCGATAGGGTCGATATGTCGTCGGGCAGCGTCTTGCTGCAGCTGGGGCAGAATATGTCGCGGCACCTCCCCGGAGGGTGTGCTTCGACAAGCGTCTGGCTCGAGTCTCGGTTCTCGTCCCGGATCCAGGTGAGGCTGGCGAGCGAGGACCGAGGCGTGGAGGACATCAGCCGGCTCGCGTGTATGGTGGAGGTTGTCGACTGTCGGCGTGGACCCATGTCGTGCTGCATGGCCTCAGTTGTGCCTGGGTCTATCGGCTGCTCCGGAGGGAGATACGGTTGAACGTCGAGCTGGTTGGGGTGAACGGGCGCGTAATGAGTCGGGGCTAGACCGGGATGCTGGAAGACATCACCCGGGCCGCTGTACGAGACACCATATGCACCGGACATAGTCACGCCAGTGTTTTCCCAGCTAGTTTGATATGGGGCCCCGGGGTCGAGGTTTGGCGCGGTTGACGCTGGTATTGGGATCGCCTGGCTGATAGGGACGGACTGGCTCGGGAGGATCGGCTGTGAGGGCCTAAAGCTACTAGTGGGTGCTCTTGCTTGTGGTTGCGGTGTTCGTGCTCGATGTATGGGAACTGGAATTTGCGTTGCAGGTTGGGCTTTCGGGAGAATTTCCGCCCGTTTGATCCTCTTCGGTGCCGGGTTGGGTCGCCGTCTGGCGGACGTGCCCCTAGCAGCTGCCGGCGCAGTTGAGCCGGGGCTTTCGGCGCCGGGTACAGCGTTCACCGCACTTGAACTCCCAGGCGCGACTGTTGGAGTTGGGGCGGGAGAAGGAGGGAGGAGGTTGGGAGTAGATGCCCAGCTACCAGTTTCTGTCGCGGAAACCTGGTTAATAACAGAGCTAGTGAAGAACGAGGCCGTTCCCGACACCCTTTGCTCCCAATCCTGCACAACCGTCTCGATCCAGGTGTAGATGGACTGGGTACTCCGCTCAAGCCCTTGGCGAATCTTGACGTCGACTTTCAGAATCTCATTTGCTCCTCCAAGGACATGGCGATACTGAATATCGAGGAGGTCTCTCAGCGTGCCTAGGAACTTCTTGGACTCGGAAATGAAGTCGAATATTTCCATCACCGGGATGAACACTTCTCATGGGTTAGAAGACGGCTTCCAGGCCACATGATACATGGAACCGAGGGAAACTCACCCGGATCAGGAATGTCGACATCGGCGGGAAACAGGAGCTTCCACAGCGACACCCAATTGTCGATCTTGGCCTTGAGACTTCTAGCCTCCAGCGACGAGATGATCTTTTGCGTGATGCCGTCTTCTGGGTCAGCGCCACCGCTGTCGTATGACAGACGGCAGACGTCGAGCTGGCGCAGATGCGAATCCAACTCGTTCTTGGAGAGAAAGCCCTGACAACATCTAGGGCATAGATACGGACCTGCATTTCGCTGTACCGGGGGGTGGTGAGCACGGATGTGCTTTCTAACGCGCTGTTAGCACTACCCTCCGACACCTCGAAGCCATTCCACACCTACTTGAGTTGCGACATGTCAGCAAAAGAGTGCGTGGCGCAGACGTAATAGTCGCGCACGTTGAATCGTAAGGGGTTGCGTTTCCGGTAAGGACAGCTGAAGTTGGAAAAGGCGCCTTTGTTGCTGTATGCTTGCGAAGCGGGTGAGATATCGCGGTCCCCATCTCCTTGGTTGTCCCCACCCCCGAGTCCACTCCCATCCTCGCTGCCTCCTTCAGCTTTCCGCTTCCCTTTTCCGGGCTGGCCAGAGTGTTGCTGGTCGCTGTTGCCGGAGCCTGGCGTGCCACCGCCGTGGGATGACGGAGTCCCGTGGCCGGACGCCGTTTGGACAAAGCCCAGCTTCCCCTCCTCGATCACGGTCGAGAGCTCTTGGATGTAGCGGTAGGTACAGTCCCAGACCAAGAGCGGGGACGCGCAGTCATCGACGTCCTTCCCGAACGTGTTCCTCAAAACCCACGACGAAATCTCGTCGACAAGGCGCGCCTCTTCATCCATTCGATGCTCGTCCTCGAGGCTCCCAGCAGATCCCTTAGAGGTTGGCCGCGGAGTGGTCGGCGGGGCAAGCTGAATCTTACTGGCCTGTTCCTGGGCGAGGTGATACGAGGCGATCGGGGCGCCGCCGTCGGTGTCCTCAATCTCGATGCGGATCTCCCGGGACAAGCGCGATTCGGGACGGCTGCACTCGGACTGAGTGTTGACGCAGGTGGTGGAGGAGAGGATCGAATCGATGGAGCCAATGCCTCGGTTATGCTTCCGGAAGGACGATTCGTCGCCATCCTTAGCCGTCACCTTGCCCTGCGAGCCGACGAGGAGCAGCTGGGGACGGGCGGCGGCGGGCTTCTCGGGCGTCATGGCCTTGGAGCCACCGGGGAAGCTGGACATGGTCGGGCTGCTCGGTGGGGTGCTGCCGGAGAGCGACAGGGCGTCGGCCGGCGCCGAGGGCGTGGGTTCACTGTCCGAGTCGTGTCTCTGCGTCAGCGGCGCGTCCAGCCGGGCAGCTGCACTCTTCCGCGAGTAGGCTGCATCCTTCCGCAGGCGATAGGGGATGCGGATGACGGTGTCGGCGGGCAGCTTCTTCGGTGCGACGACACGCGCGGACACAGGGGACCTGCCCCTGGCCCCGGGTTCCATGCTCGGGATCTGGAGTCGAGCCCGAATCGCAAGACCAAGACGACGCGCTCCACCAAAGTCGCGGGGCCCGCGACGTCTCGACCCGGGAGCCCCTCGGTGACGACGGCGCGTCGATGACGGGCTCTGCGACGGCTGCAACCGCTGCAACCGCTGCGGAGGCGCTGCGAGGTGGGACGATGTCGCGAGTCGTTAAATTGTTCATGCGATAAAAGCGATAGACGGCGATAAAAAAAGGCCTGTAACGAGCGACTGTAATGAGCGAAGGGCCACTTGCATGACAAAGGAAAAATTGGCCTCGTCAACCGACTCGACCCCCGACCATCTGCCGGCGCCTGTCAGCGTTCTTCAGTCAGAGGTTGCCAGAGCCTCGCGCGTTTCGTTCCCCTGAAAGTCATTCGCGACGTGTTTTAATTTCGATCGTCCCAATCGAGCAGCGGCAGCCGTGGCGCTTTGGGCCAATTAAAAGGAGCGCGAATGACGAGCCCGCCATTGGTTCAGGCAGCGGTTCCTGAGCCTAGCCCGCTTGGCTGGCCTAGCGCCCCGGACGCGCCGGCCAGAGCGTCACATCGCGGATCTCGGATTGATGTTCTGGCAACCTTATCTGATGTTTCAGGCCGAGAGCGCTTCTTTTAACTCGGTTGTTGGTCTCCAGATCGTTCTGATCGCCCAGCACCGCGAGACCCCACTCGGAATCGACACCCGATGCTTGACTCCCGCTCCCGTCCCTTGGACCTTGGCCTCTTGATAAACTCTTCGGCTCTCCGTGACCGCGTCGGGTTTCTGCAGCGGTTTAACGACACACACTACCATCCCCATCTCCTGGCTCCCCGGAGAACAGCAAGCCCGTCGCTTCAACCAACGGGACCCGGGTGTCTCAGATGCATTCCTCCTCGTACCTTACAGCATCAACCGCAATTACGGAATCTGCACTCTGATGCAACGCCAAACGAATTCAGCCAACCGCAGGGCGAGGACCCGAGGCCACACCGCACGGTTGCAGGCCAAGCCCCGAAAATCCACACCTTGCGCCCGCAATCCGCAGGCTTCTAGAAAACACCAAGGAACAGGCAAAAAGGGCTGCATCCGGAGCAACACTCAAAAATTCATGACAAGGGTGAGATTCGAACTCACGCCCCATTTCTGAGACCAGGAAATCTTCTTTTCAGATCGTTAATTCAGGTTTTCCTGAACCTGGCGCCTTGGACCGCTCGGCCACCTTGCCTTTGGATTGTCGCTTGGGAGTGCGTGCCGGGATGCAACCACAAGAGCGGCCCGCGATGTGTCTACTGCACGGCTGGCTGGATCCAAGACAGCCGCTATCGAACCACCACTCGCCCTATCCCCATTCAACAACAATCGCACTCTGGACGGAACCGGCTAGGCATGCACTGCGCCGCACAATTACAACACGAAACAAGTTTTACCTAAACCGATGCCGGGCTAGCAGTGGCTGTAACCAGTTTAACAGGGGCTCGCTTTTTCAAACTTCGGTTTAGAACCCCCCTTTTTCGACTACTTCTTCCGACCCCGCCGTCGCTCGCTCATGGTGGAAGACATATGCAGGAGGCACCAGGCCCTTCCTTGCTATGCCCGCCCTTCGCCGACCGGATGCACTTGTCCACACGGATGCTAGCACTGCCGGGTGCCAGATCCCTTTGTCCTACTCCGCGCCGGGCGACACCTCAGGACGACGTACCTGCCCATTGCTGCTAAAACTGTGGCATCCACCCCTGGGGCAGGGCCGTCGGTGTTACCAGAAAAGGCGAGGCCGTAGCGCGAGTTGCACACTTGGAATGCCCCATGCCGGCAAACTTCTTTGATTGGAGCCGGCTGCATGTGCCTCCGGGAGACTATCGGGACACGGCAATGTCCCCCCTTGAAACTAATACCGGCGTGGAGCATACACCACAGGTATGTCATATATGCTAGACTGTGTTTTTTAGGTCAGCTGGAGGAGCTAGTTGTAATAGGTCGCGTGACAGTCTACAACGGAACCCGCGGTTTCTGAGCCATGGAGCGGTGTGGTCTCCGGGTCATGGCCTCTCTTAAGTGGTCGTACTAGGAGGCGAGACTGATGACTGAATCCATCCGACCCGATTTGGAACATCGCAGTGGTGGTTATTGTCTCGTAGCGGCATATGCCATGTATATCCGGTGCGGCGTCTACGTGTCATCTCCCTATTCTCATCCCAGTTGAATGGGACACTCTTGGAAATTAGCATTGATATCTCGTGGGACCATCTATTGGCTTGTAATTAACCCGAGTACCGCAGCTCTATGAAGATGTCAATGAGGATACAAGCAACGCCCTTGACTGCCATGTTTGGGCCGAATTTTAACTAGCCGAGACGTTGGGGATTGGCCGAGATACATATCTCACATTGGCGTTGTACCAAGAGGTAATGATCGGCACGAATTAACGGGTCAAATCGTGAAGCTCCGTCCGTGGAACCTAACAAGGAAGCATAGTACCCTCGCGTAACTACGAGTAGAGAGCGGTCATGATGCAGCAACCCGACTTCGTCTGCCGTTTGGTGCGGCTTGCCTTCGATTCAGTCTGACAGCGCGTGAAGGCCAGTCTCGGACATTTGCCGAGTCTAAGCTTGATCCCTTACTCAACCTTTTCACAGCTAGAGTCGTCCTTTGCTCCTGAAGTACCAGTAGCTAGTCCTCAATATCTATTTTACCCCACCGGAGTTCTCAGCTCCGAGCAACCCAGGAGCCTTACCGCATCTTTCTTCATCCATCATGATGTTCCGACGACCAATCGCACACTAGACCTTCGCTGCAGTCTATATTGTCAAGAGCATGCGGTGAATCTGGTGATTGTTAATAAGGCTACCAACCTCCTCGGCCTGCGCTAGCGTGACCAGAATGCGATCGATTGTTAGTAGGTTGCTACGCCAAGGGAAGCGCGGGCCCAATATTGGTTAAGGAGGGAGGGCTATCTATGTCAAGTTGTCCAGCACGTGCGCGCCACGTCACGTCACAGGGGCTGTGGTATTTATACCCCTGGGTTATGGTCTGGGCTAGCCGAAGGCCTGGGAGGTATATTAATTAGCCATCCCAGAGCCATAAACATGTTTAACCGACACCTAATTAATGTGTAGATGATCTGCGTAAGCGCGCGCCACCACATCTCAGCAATGTCTTAGAAACAATTCGCCATGCTACGCAATGCAGTACGAAACAGAACGAAAGCATAGACAAGTGATGCAAACTGTGATAAAAAAAGAAAAAAGAGAAAAAAAAAGAAAGCATCCCATAATTAAACAGCACAAACTCGGATACCCCGTCCTTAGATTCTTCCAGCATGCGCTTTCAACCTCCCTGCCTCACCTACGCAACAGAGACATCCGTCAACCCCCTACTCTGCTGCGCCTGCAGCGCCACCACCAGCTCCGTCAGCCGATCGATCTTGGCCGCCAGGTCCGCGATGCGCACCTCGACGTCGGTCGCGGGGTCCCCAAACGCCTGCTCCTCGGCCGCCTCGGCCGCGGCCAGCTGCTGCCGTCTGGTAAGCCTCGCCATCGAGCCGAGAGGGCCCTCCGAGGCGGAGGTTGCGGGGGCGGGGGGCGGAGGCCGGAGGATATTCAGCGCCGACGGCGGGTCATGGCGCAGCGACGACGAGGTCGACTGCCGGTGCAGGGCGAGTTTCTTGGCTGGATTGGGGCTGCCGATGGTGGAGTGGCGCGGGCCGCGGAAGCCACTGTAGTGCGTGCCCTTGCCCGCGTCGCCGTGGAGCCACTCATAAAGCTCGATGGCGGCGACGATGGGGAGGTGGGTGGCCTTGAGGAGCAGGATGCGGGCCTTGCGGAATTTGTCGTCCGACGGGAGGAAGAGGCGGAGGGGGCGGAATATGACGAGCGCTAGGAGGTTGAAGGGCGGGTAGAAGTGCGTCAGCCGGTTGCTGGTCGAGGCCTCGAGAACGTAGACGCTGTAAACGTAGAGGTACTCCTCGCGGGCGTGCGTTATGACGCGCGAGAAGCTATTGGACAGCATACCCGTCAGCGAGCCCGTCAGGAGGATGGAGCTGAGCATGATGAAGATGATCATCAGGGGCGGCCCGAAGATGGGGTCGATGTCGTGCATGATGTCAAAGCCAACGGAGCTGGAGCCGAAGAAGATCTTGGTGAGGTACAAGGTCATCCTTTTGAGCGAATACATTTCTCGGCCGACGAGGGAGAATGTGGTGAGGAAACCGAGGTAGACCACCACAACGAGAACCATGAACTTGAGAAAGTCTTTTCCCATCTCTTTCAGGCAGGGGATGAGGGTCTGATTTTCCTGTTAGCTTGCATGCGTGACTATAGGACATAGAGCCACCTACACCCCAGTAAGGACTCAAGCTCAAGATGGAGAACACACGAGGAACCATGAACAACGCCTCCAGTGCCAAGACGTCAAAGGCCAGGTCGACCAGGCCGGCGTTACCGGTTTCCAATCCGACGATTCCTATGTGTTGTCAGTAGTGGGATCGGCCCCAACAGCTGGGGCAGCTTACTCATGACAGCATACGCAAAGCCGATGCCGATCATGACCATGTCAAAAATGTTCTATATCTGGGCATTAGCAACTATAAATGCGGAAGTCTCAGCAATCGGAAGTCGGCGGCACATACCCATACGTCAGCAGCGTAGAAGACGGACCCAGCATCGATCCACTCGCTCAGCTCGTCGTAAGCAAAGGCGACAAACCAGAGATACAAAAAGATTTCCAGCGTAGTAATCCGGGTCGGATTACGCTCCACCAGAACGGCATAGTAAAGGAAGAGGAAGCTGGCAAAGAACAAGACTTCAAAGGACTTGAGATACTTGGGCACGCGGAGGCGTGAAAAGGGGTCGGCAGTACTGGGGTTGTAGAAGCGGGGCTTCTTGACCGAGTGGACTGCGAGCGTGTCCCAGAAGATGATGTCGCCGTTCCATATTCCCGTGATGATCTTCTGGACGATAGCCTGGCTGAGAAAGCGCTTGGCATCGGCGATAGCGGCGATCTCGAGGGCGTTGAGGTTGGTGAAATGGGCAGTCGGGTCCTCCTCCTCGTCATCATCATCGTCGCCCGTCATGCTCATGGTCAGGCGGGAAATGGAGTGCAGTAGCAGATTGCGCTTGTTATTCCCTGTCTGGCTGAGGGCGCGGCGCGCCGAGTTTGCCGTACTTTGGATGGCCTGGCCGAGGAGAGCGCTTCGCTCATCGATGGTAGCTTCCTCCTCATCGGTGGGGCTCCGACTGCCTGAGTACTTCGAGTCTGGGATTTCATAGAGGCAGTAGTCAACAGCTTCCCTCTCAGACAAGTGTGTGAGGAAGCGCCAGGCAACGATCTCGCAGGCATTTGCCCTGGCATCATTCAAACTCTTGTCCTCGGTGATGGCTCCATAATGCCACTTGAGTGCACTACGAGACGTATTAGTCGTGCCGTTTAGACACTAATAGGGTTACAGGATGAATACACTCACAGCAATGCGTTCACAATAGCAGGATGCGTGCAGGTTCGACTTAGATGGTCGACGAGAACACGCAAGCCCTCGCCAGCGCCGGTAGTCCGTAGCTGCTCAAAAGTGCTTGGCAACACAATAACACCGGCAATGTATCTTGGTGATCGTCAGCAATAGAGGTAAAGCAACAGCGACGTTCCAAGATACATACACGGAGAGCTTCTTGACTACCACACGGAAGCCGTCTTCCTCGGAGATGTCGGGGAGTTCGGCGCCGAAGCGGATATGCCGGCCCATTGGCGACGGGGTCCGCAAGGGGACATCTGCCTGTGATGGGCGCGACTTGACGCGGATCGGCATCGCAAGTCACCAATTGCTGATCGATCAAACACGAAAAAGAAATAGAAAAAAAAAAAAAAAAAGAGGAAGAAGGGAAAAAGAAAAAAGAGAACAACATAAACACGCAACCCGCAGAGGTGGCGAAATTTGGTGAGCGAGATGGAGAAGCAGGCTCAGCGCAAAGAGGGGCTCTTTGAGGGGGAATGTGATGTTGATTGCAGCGAGACATGAAACTTAGGGTAATGTAAGGTACCAGGCAAGGTACAGTACCTGAAAGAGAAACCAGCGCCAGGGTCAGCACCTTGCCTGTTTCGGATGTTCGATGCAGGCCAACCCCCGCCGTCCCGTGGGATTGAACGGTTGCTCGAGGCCTAGAACAGGTCCGGCGGGCTGGCCCAGCTGCGGAGCTTGGCGACAATCTGGCGCTGTGGTAGGCTTGGATTGAGCTGATAGGGCAGCGCTGAAGGCGGCAAAGCACTGCCTAATGATCAGATGGAGTTGAAACTACCAATAGTGAGACGTCAGTCGGCATTTTTAGCATAAATACAGAGAGATTGCATAAAGGCACCCATTCGCAATTGGTTCAGGCCAACAGCCAGGTTTGACGATTGGATTCCGTTGAAACCAACAGTCAGAGTACGCCCTTAATACCGTGACAATACATATAAATCCATTAACCCAAGTAACTACAACAATCTGCTGCACATACCTTTAGCCTCTAAGATGATGCCCTAGACGGCCCACATTGTCCCTCCACTGCAGCGAACTCATAACTATCTCGTGCGTTGCAGCGATCCCAAATAGCAACGAACCCAAGCTTCGAGGCAAGTATTCCTCGCCTGTTTCGGACCCTTGGAAGAAGGAGGGTGCTAGGCTTGAGCAAGTGTATCCCTCATCCATCACATGCTGTATGCCCCGCGCTGTGGTCGGGCGCGCGGACCGAGCATGTAATACTTGTAGGTAGGATTGTCAACGACTGGCTGGGATAGATAGTGGGCAGGAACTAAGGGGCATACCGGCCCCGAAACTTGGTGTTAGTATTAATTGCGCACCGGGTACCTCCCACTCCCATAGACGCAGCCAGCCCAGGTGGCAGACCACTGACCACAATGAAGGGGTTTGCGGCTCTAACCTACCGTGCCACTTGTGTTGCTCGTCAAGACCAGTTGCCTGAGGTAGTTTTGCCTGAGCGGCAGGGGAGACCTTGACTCCTTTTATCCTGGTCGCTTTGATATTTGGTGCCTGTGGCGGCCAATTCCACTGATCTATCTTCAAGCTGGGGTGATTTTGGACGGGAGAACTTCGTCTCAGTTGTTCAACTGCCGTCTTTATGTGTCGTCGACTTGCCCTGCATTGGGATTGAGTGGCGGTAAGATACACCTGGCAGGCCGCCTCGAGTATGTTCCTGACGGGCTGTTTCCTAGGATCTTTAACCTTCTAACAATACAACCCGTCAGTTAACCCTCGGTAGATACTAGCGTATCACACCACGCTGGTGACGAGTAACGTTTCCCCCTCTTCCGAACAAATTAATGGGAAGTGTATGACGAAGTTGCTGAGCGAGGAGCTCTGCTTAGGCGAACGATTCTAATTATCCTCGGATCGAGCAGTTAGCGTTTGGTCCGCTAGGAGACGCCGAGGCATTGTCCCAAACGGGGCCGCGGACCTTCCCACTCGCCTATTCTTGATGGTTGACGGGGGAAAGCTGGCACTAGACAGAGTGTAGACAGGGAAAGCATTCCAGTGCTGGGGTGAGGGCATCGTCTGTGATTTCAGTGCAGAGGTCGAAGCGGCACGATGGAACCCAGCTGGACACCAACTTAAACGCCCATAACATCGATGCTATTGGTGGACTCAAAGTCGAGCTCACCAATAACCCCCCGGATCACTTGGAGATGGTAGACATTGAAGGCGAGACGACCGCTATGATCCTCCGCCATGCTTCCTTTCTCAAGAACCAGGAGCACCCTTTTTTCCTAGCCGGTTTACCGGTAAGACACTCCAAACACTAATTACCTTGCTCCTCACATAGAATCCGTAGTGTAAGGACACCAGAGTGTGGAGCCACAAACATCTCGCATCCGCAATGGTGAGCCAAGACGCAACATGTGTTGACGTTCGGGCGTTTGATCATGATCAAGATCGACGCTCACAGATTCTAGCGCGATAGGCTCGTGCGGTTAGAATTGGTGCTTGATCAAGTGAAACCCAGGGTGCTCTGCGCAGTGGTGGAATGGTCGGCGAGAGGACACGCAGCAGTACGCCTTCTGGGTCGCAGTCGGCCTGACTGTCTTCTTTGGGCTGGTGCAGAGTATTGAGGGTCGGTGGAATCAAAGCAATTGATCCATGAGAACAACCCCATCGCTTCTCTACTGTCATTCACGTCGACACGTAATCCCCCCTGTATTGGGGCTAATACGATGCGTTCCTCAGGCATGGACTCGTTACGGGTTGTTTCCCTCGAACATAATGAATAGTAGTGCAGGACCAAGATGAACCCTATATATCATTTGATCTAGGCCGAGGCCACTGTTGACAATTTCCCGGAATGGGCAGCGGCCACCCCGCTTCCGCCCTCCAGGCCCGGCTAATCTATCAATGGCGGAATTCTCATATGGCCTCACAACCAGACGCAACTTACCTCGGAAGCTACCCGAGCGGAATGTCTAAAGTGGCAATGGAATATCGACATCATGCTTGTATGATCAAGTATTTATTCGGGGGTGGAGAGTCTCTAGGCAATCAAGCTGCGGGGGACGAGAGGCAGATTCCTATCGGTTGCCCACCAGGAAGCCCACGCTGACAACCTCGAAACCAACATCAACACAGACCGTCAGTCATGATCAAGAACATCCTCGCCCTTGGGCTCAGCTTGCTCTCAGTAGCCCGAGCCCTCCCTGCAGCCGCAGCAGCGGCTTCGTCCAGCGTGAATGGGACACGCTTCACCATCGACGGCAAGACGGGTTACTTCGCGGGCAC
Organism: Madurella mycetomatis; assembly: GCA_022530565.1. Taxonomy (NCBI): domain Eukaryota; kingdom Fungi; phylum Ascomycota; class Sordariomycetes; order Sordariales; genus Madurella; species Madurella mycetomatis. The sequence continues at coordinate 1,689,215 of JAJTVB010000003.1, read as the reverse complement.
CAACTCATACTGGATCAGCTTCCTCACTAACAATAGGGATGTTGATACCGTCTTGGACCACATATCGTCGTCCGGCCTCAAGATCCTCAGAGTGTGGGGTTTCAACGACGTGAACCGCCGGCCAAACCCGGGCACCGTCTGGTTCCAGCTGCTCTCGTCATCGGGCTCGCAGATTAACACCGGCTCCGACGGACTGCAGAGGCTTGACTACGTCGTCCAGTCTGCCGAGAGGCGCGGCGTCAAGCTGATCATCAACTTTGTCAACTATTGGAACGATTATGGCGGCATGCAAGCCTATGTCTCGGCATTCGGCGGCTCCAAGGAAGGCTGGTACACCAACACGCGGGCCCAGGATCAGTACAAGAGATACATCGCTGCCGTCATCAGCCGCTACGTCGATTCACCCGCCGTTTTCGCCTGGGAATTGGGCAACGAACCCCGTTGCAAGGGCTGCAACACCGATGTCATCTTCAACTGGGCAACCGAGATCTCGGCCTACATCCGCAGTCTGGATCCTAACCACATGATCACGCTTGGTGACGAGGGCTTCGGCCTGCCCGGGCAGACAAGCTACCCTTACCAGTACAGCGAGGGCGTCGACTTTGTCAAGAACTTGCGCATCAAGGATTTGGATTTTGGAACCTTCCACATGTATCCCGGCAGCTGTACGTGTCATTCGTCCTCTCTTCCGATATGGACATTGGGGTCTAACTTGCACCGACAGGGGGCGTTCCGAACAGCTTCGGTCCCGGCTGGATCCGAGATCACGCCGCAGCTTGCAAGGCCGCCGGCAAACCCTGCCTTCTAGAGGAGTGTAAGTACAATTCTCTCCTTATTTTGGTCATGAGAAGCGCCGCTGACCAAGAGGGCAGACGGCGTCACGTCCGACCACTGCAATGTCGAGAGGACGTGGCAGGCAGCATCAAGGGATCTCGCTGCCAACGGCATGGCAGGCGACGCGTTCTGGCAATGGGTAGATCAGCTGAGCACGGGGCAGACGCACAACGATGGCCACACCATCTACTACGGGTCTAACCTCGCTACGTGCCTGGTCACTGACCACGTCAGGGCGATAAACGGTTTGTAGGTGAGGACATTCGCCATAGTTTGGCCGGGAAAGTGTAGCCCCGGGACACTATGAAGCTAGCAAAAGTCTGTACGTACTTTGATGGTGAGAAGCCACGGGAAAATAGCCGTTCCACAATTCAACCGTGACCGCGGAGCCTCCCCGCCCGCATATTTCCAAGGGCCAATCAGGAGCTTGAATTGCTTTATGGACTGTGGCCATTGCCGGGCTCGGGTCTCAATTCCCCGGGGACAAGGCTACGGGAGCAAACGAGATGGAAGAGAGAACCGGGAGTCCCGCTGCTCCGTTACCGAGGCTAGTGTGAACGTGCGTAAGTGTTTATATAACTTGTGTGCACAGTCTACGACAACATGATCGGTTCCTATCTCCTGAAGCCATCGCAGTTCGCCATCATACTGAACTCTTTCCACCCAAGCCATTGCTCAGCGAAACGTCTCCCAGGATGACACTCCCACTTCCCAGACTCCTCACCCTCCTTCTCACCACCCTTCTCCTCACCTTAACATCCCCCGTCTCCTCCCAATCAAGCCCGGTCCGCATCATGGCTCTAGGTGATTCCATCACCGGCAGTCCAGTCAGTCCCTACCTCCCCCCTTCCTCTCTTTCCTCGACAACTCCTTAGTCTCCGATGGTTAACAAACACAAAAACAGGGCTGCTGGCGAGCCCTGCTCTACCGACGCCTCCAGTCGGCAGGCATCACCAACACCAAGTTCGTCGGCTCGCTGCCGGCGCAGGGGTGCGGCTTCCCCTACGACGGGGCCAACGAGGGCCACGGCGGGATCCTCGCGACCGACATCGTCGCGCGGCGGCAGCTGCCAGGCTGGCTGGCGCAGGCCCAACCCGACGTGGTCATGATGCACCTCGGGACCAACGATGTGTGGAACAACCGGCCTGCGGCGGACATCGTACGGGCGTTCGACGCCATGGTGGATTGGATGCGGCAGAGCAACGCGGGGATGAAGATCTTGGTGAGTTCTTCTCCGCACTACCCACCTTACCTTACCTTACCTTTTAAAGACCTATATCTCTTGATTGCCTATGCCAGCATAAGACATCATAAGAGGACAGTGCGTAAGGGATGAGCAAAACTGAAGAGATAGAGAAGATGTGGGATTTGATGAGAGAGGTGATTAATCACTGTATGTTTTCCCTAGGTTGCGCAAATCATACCCATGAATCCGCCCAACTGTCCGCAGTGCGGGCAAAGGGTTGTGGCGTTAAACGAGGCTATCCCCGGGTGGGCGGCTGGCAAGAACACGACCGAGAGCCCGATTACCGTGGTTGATTGCTGGACTGGGTTTGATACGGCAAGGATGACGGGCGACGGGGTGCATCCGAATAACGCCGGGAACGAGAAGTTGGCGGATTGTTGGTATGGGCCGCTGGCAAGGGCGATTCAAGGGTAGGGGAGGGCAGTTAAGAACGTAGTGCGAACGAGCGATGGATCCCTGATGAGGCACTTCCCGAAGACGGTTGTTAAATTCTTCCTTTTAACGAGGTTCAGATATCGATTGCAATTGCATTCGACTCCCGATAAAGTGAGATTGGCATCAACCATGCCTACCTATGTTCGACGGTTGTGCGTAGCCCGTGGTGTTGTTCCTTTCTCGGATAGCTGCGCGGAGGGGAAATAAAATCATGGCAAATAAGACACCACATTCCAGCTTCATGGGCTAGGATGGGATCTTGATCCGGGGGGGCACGCACGTCATCCGAGGCTGGGGATGACTCGTCAGATGGTGGCGCCGGAGCCTTGCAGGATCGAGATCCTGGATCGAGGTGGCTGCTGCGGGCGCTTAAGGCGCTTGTTAGAGAGGTGTGAGTGAGACAATGACGTCTGGTTTTAGGTTTGATTGGCTGAATCACTGCAAACTGTGAATTGCGCGCTTTGCGTTGACGGATTGTGGTGGTTATATGGGCCTGGGCTGCAAGTCAACGACCATGCGATCTTCACCCGTAGCCATTGGAAGGTAAAGGTCGCAAGCCGGGAGCGCGTTGCACATCTTAAGAGCCTTTAACGTAAATTGATTGCCCCTGGGTGAGGTTTGTACTGTATGGCCACCTCAGCAGGACGCACAGCATGATGGATTGCAGCGGCAATGTACGGTGCGTTGTCGATATCCAAGGGATACAGAGAGCGAAGTCGTTCATTTCCAAGTTCGGACATCGCGGAAATCTGAGCGAACTACGGGCCTGAGTGGCTTTAAAGGCTAGCTACGTAGTACCGCCGAGAACTTGGGGGCCCGCAGTCTTTCCGGCAAGTCGTTGCCGAGCCGCACAAACCAAAAAAAAGCTGACATGGCAAGGGTGCTGATGGGGGAATAATTGAACCGGACGCAATAAGCGCCAGAATTTGGATGATGGCAGAGACCCGTCCATCCGTTGCTTCCATGTGCTCGAGCCTCGCGACCACGCCGGCCGTCCCAAGACCCCGGGACTCCCACCGACGCGTGTGCGAGGCGACGGTGGCATTCGCTGCGCCGAGCACGCAGTCGCGGTCCACTTTAGAGGCACGGCTCCAAGTTTGCCGACGGGCGCGATTGATGAACCAGTCCTGCCCATATTTCTCGTCGTCAAAGATGTAATCCAGCACTGAGAAAATCTCTCTTGTCACGGCAATTTCGATTCCCGAGGGCAGCTGCATTATGGTCCCGCTCCGATGCGTGGAAATCATTGGTGGCGCCACTCTCGATGGGTGGCGGTGCTACACGCTGAAGCCAAAAAAGCTGCGAGGCTAAAAATAAAGAACTTTTAGTGTGGACGACACCTCCACCACGGAACAAAAAACCCAAGCATAGCCTAAAGATATCTACACTAGAGAGAGCAGCTCCTGATTGAGCTGGGCAATGTGGGTTGGGGGAAAGCCCATCCATCCCGGTGCTGTTGGGGTTGAAGAATTAGTTGTACAGTAGTTGCATTGCAGCATGCAGAAATTGGGCGGACAACTGTTCGGAGGGCTACAGTACTGTACAATACAATAGCGGAAATTGCACCCTGCTGCAACTCCTCGCCGGCCGAGTCCAGCGCTTGTTACGACAATTGCCCTGCTGTGATCTTGCGCGGCAAAAGTGGGCGTCCCAAGCCCAAAGAGGGCAAAGTAGGACATTGGTCGCATTCCTGGATTTGGTGCTTTGCACTCCGTGTTTCAATGCGACTCATGTCCCAAGTTTTCGCTTCCCGGGTCGCAACTGGACTCAACTGCGTATCAGACTTCGTCAGTAGGATTCCTTCCACTAACGTGGGGTGTGGGCTTGCAGTGGCTGTAGATTGGCTACACGGAGCTGCAAGCTACGGCTAAACCCGTTCAATCTTACAAGCAGGACGCACGATGTCGGACAGCGTAAGGTACCGGGCTCGTTAGCGCGTTTTCACATCCCACGACGGCCGACTCTGATCGACTCTGATTGATCGAGCAGCCCCGGCTCAGGAATCGTTCAAGGATCGTCAGCCGGCTTCTGTGCTCGTCACAGTCACAAGGCCGACGGGGGAAGTTTGACCCTGGACGGCCAAAGGCGTCCAGGGCAGGAACTGACGAATCCCTGCGCATCATGGGGAGGCTTGGACTGCGAACCACCGTTATTGCCGCAACCCACATTAGACCATCGTATCCTTGCATGCACCTGCAGCGCTGCAGATTCCCCAGCTGCCCGCCCTCTTTTATTATTATGACTGCGCCGCTGTGCCTCTTCCTTGGGCGCCTCCCTCTCGTTCTCGTCTCACATTTTGCGAGTCTGACTGTTCCGTGTTATATTACTGCCGTGGGTGCTCGCACTCTCCCCTTGGGTTTCGATCCGACTTTCTGGATTGGAAAATCGACCTTAGCCGGGACCTGGCAGCTATAGGGACTCTCGTCGCATGTCTAAGCGGCATCGCTCACCTTCCCAAGCGCAACCGCGAGAATGAGAGCCGACCTGTTCGGCCGTCTCCCGAGGCCGACCACGGTATTATTGTTATCGAGCGTCTTCGAACTGAGCAGTGCTCACGTATTACACGCATTCCCGCGGCAAACACAAGCACCGACGAAAACCATCCCATATCACGACCTGAATGTCGTCTCATGGCCCCTCCTTCCGACCCCGCCCCCGGCGGACCTGTTCGCTCTCGACCGGCGCCAAGAGAACACCATCTGTGGCTACATCAGCGGCGATCCAGCCCTTCCCGCGACATGTAGCGCCGGGTCTCACTGCGCACTCGACACGGAGAACAATGTGGTAGGCTGCTGTCCGGACGGAGATGTTGCGTGCACGGCCGGCGTCTTCACGGGCTGCGTGGATGCGAACAGTGGGCCGCAAACCGAGGTGAACCCCTACGTTTTCACCTGCCTCGACGGCGCCGTCTGCTACAGGAACATCTTCGACGGCGGCTTTTCCCAGTTCGGCTGCGGTACAGCGAGCGACCAAGCTGCCACCGTCGTAGCGACGGCGAACGGGATCACGCTTACCCGTCCCACCGTCACCGTCTCGTACTCGCAGGGCATCAGCACCCTTAGTGAGCCGACGACACTCGGCACCATCACCAGCACTCGCACATCGACCTCGTCCGCATCAAGCAGGGCGCTTGCCTCGTCGTCGCCGTCGGCGTCCTCGTCAACAGACGTGACGGGCACAGCCGAAACCTCACCCGCGTTGCCAACCGCCGCCCCCACCGCCGCGTCCCGCACGGGTGCCATAGTAGGCGGCACCATCGGCGGCTTAGCCGTGCTCATCGCGCTGATCGCGCTAGCCTTCTTCTTCCTCCGGCGCCGCAACGCCAACGTCCGGCAGGGCCCTGGGCCGGGCGGCATCCACACAAAGAGCATCGGCCCGCCCGAGGGGGGCACCGGCACGGGCTTCGTCGCGCTGGCCCAGGACAGCGAGGCGTTTGAGACGGGGCCCGGCCCCGCGTACGACCCCCAACCAAGCTTGAACCCGAATCCAAACCCGAACCCGATGACCATGAACATGGCCATGGGCAGGGGCGCCGGCACTGGCACCCTCCCGCCCCTCGCCACCATCCCGATCCCGCCGATGCCCTTCCAGAACGACGTGAGCCCCGGCGATGACTACCAGATGTCGCCGTACACGTACGGCGGCGCGGCGTCGGCGGGCGCGGCCACGTCGCACTCGTCGTACCCGCCCACCACGGCCGGCTCGAGCGACACCGCCACCGGTGGCAGCGCGGGGTATCTGTACCCGGGCCCGCAGCAGCAGTACCCAGCGGCGTACGTCGGGGGCGGCATGAGGCAGTTCGAGTCGGACCAGGTGCCGCTCACGAGGGAGATTGACGACTTCTCGCAAGGGTTTAGTGCCGCACTGGGGAGGATCGGGGAGGAGGACGAGGACGGGGTGGAAGGGGGCCACATTCCCGCTCCTGCCTCTACTGCTACTGCTGCTGCTGCTGGGACCAATTTGGCCGATCCGCATCAGAGCGTGGGATCCGGGAGGCCGCTTTGGCAGCAGAATCGGAGGCAAAGTCGGAATTTGATGTGGATGTGATGGGTTTTCTTTTCTCTTTTTCTCTTTCTTCTCTTTTCTTATTTTAATTGGGATTTGGGAATCGGAGGGATAAGGAGATGGGAACATGATATCCATGGTGTTTGCTTTACTTGGACTGGCACGGCGTTTTTAGGGTGGGGGATGTGGTATTTACGGGATATTCGCATTGGCGTTGAGGATGGAGCTGCATCATCAAGCATGTTTGATTCCAGGGGATGAAGGATAGCGATGATTCTTGGTGCTATGTTGGGAGGTCCGGTCTAGCACGGTGCTTGTGGACAAAAGTTAGGGGATCCGTGTTGTACAACGCTCCTACGTTGCACGATACCTACGAAGCGATGACGTTAATCTTAACCGAAAGTCCGGCGCGTTCATACGCATCCCGGCGCATCCCAAATGCAAATTGAACTGCTGTGAGTGTCAAGACATCTGGTAAGCTTTGACGGACGCGATATGGTATCGGCAGCTGAGCTTGCTCTGGGGGCAATGCCGAACAATATTGCAACCCCCTCCTTGGGGAGGCTGGACTGTGGATTCACTATGTTCCGTGCTGACGCCGCCACTGCACCTATTCCGCAGAAGCTGCTCAGCCACACCATGCAATGCAACTTAGCAGAGCGTGCAGCCCAGTTCCCATTGCCTGCACTTAGACTTTTAGACAAGACAATTGTCGAGGTAGGCAGCCGCAGGGCTCATGAGCCGGATTCTTTGTAGATGTGTATTGGATGCGTCGTTCTACAAGACCATTTTTCCTGACCTGATAGTAGCCGGTCGGTGAGTGAAGTGCAGGGAAGCACTGGGTGACACTGTTGGACCGGAGGGAACCCCTTTTGGTTTAGGGATGCCTTTCCACCAGGTTGCCTTGCGGACGGTTCAGGTTGAGTTCTGGCCTGTGGAGCCAGGAAACGTCCTTCAGGTTGTCAAATTATGTTGGGCGCCCAGGTTCTTTCTGATGAAACGGTATGGTTGTTGCCGGTGACCTTGTTGAACAGCTCGCTTCCGTTCTGCGGTCCCAACCTAGTCCACCGGTTTGGCAGCACTTCCGATCAGATGAGAGTTATGCTGTGCTCAGCATTTTCGATCTGTGAAAATTCCACCGGGCCGTCGATGCAAATCGCTCCAAATCCCGTCATCGAAGCCGCAGAATGCGTTCCCACTTTCCCGGATGACGTCACAGTTTTGCAAACAGCTTGACATGATCGAGCAGCGGCGACCTCCGAGTCGCAGTTGATACGTTCGTTTGTCTTCAAGTTCCCGGTACACGAATGCCAGAGACTAGCCTAGCCGATGAGGATGTGCGAAAGCACCGTTATTGCAGAGGCCAGATCACTTGGATGAATTGGCCGAATGCATGAACAAGCCAGAATCAAAGCCATGGTGGGGTAGGATCCTCGGGTGACGTTCACATCAACGGATATAAAGAGACCCAGCGAGGGCCGCGTATTCAGTTTGCAGAAATCGGTCTTAACATTGTTCATCTTGTCGGTACGCATCACCATAGTTCAAACATCACTGCAGCTACAACAAACCACTTAATTATACACCCGTCCCCTCCCCGTCCAGATCTCGTATTTAATCGCAACCTAACATGGCCGACAAACAACCCAAGGTCCTGATCGTCCTCACTTCCCATGATAAGCTCGGAGACACAGGCAAGTCAACAGGCTGGTACCTGGTCCGTTCTATCTCACCCTTTCTTCCCTGTCGCCCTGCACCCGCCAAGCTAACCTCCCTCTCTCAAAAAAAATCAAGCCCGAGCTGGCCCACCCCCACGACGTTTTCACCAAGGCCAACCTCTCCCTCACCCTCGCCTCCCCGCAGGGCGGCCCAGCCCCGCTGGACCCTGCCTCGGTTGAGGCATTCTCCAAAGACCCCATCTCCACCACCTTCCTGTCGAAGCACAAGTCCCTGTGGGAGTCGACCCAGCCCGTCGAGAGCTTCCTCGGCCGCGCCGACGAGTACGACGCCATCTTCTACCCGGGCGGCCACGGCCCCATGTTCGACCTCGCCGGCCACGCGGCCTCGCAGCCCCTGGCGCAGGAGTTCGCTGCCAAGGGCAAGGTGGTCGCCGCCGTCTGCCACGGCCCCGCGGCGCTGGTTGGCGTGAAGGCGCCGGACGGGAAAGAGCTGTACCTGAACGGGAAGAAGGTGACGGGCTTCTCGAACGCGGAGGAGGCCGAGGTGGGGCTGGACAAGACGGTGCCGTTTCTGCTGGAGGATCGGATGGTGGAGGCGGTAGGGAAGGAGGGCAAGTTCGAGAAGGCAGCGGAGAAGTGGGGGGAGAAGGTGGTGGTTGACGGGAAGCTGATCACGGGCCAGAATCCGGCCAGCGCCAAGGGCGTGGCCGAGGCGATCGTGAAGGCTATTTCCTCGGCGTAAGGGAAAGGATTGGACAAGGGATCCGAGTTGTTTTTGTTGCTGAGAGTGTTTGGTTCTGGATACGACGCTGAAAAAGTTGGGAAAAAAGGTATCAAGGACTAGCACCTCGGGGTCGGCCTGCTGGCGTCAATGATTTGTTAGCCTACCCCATCGTGTCTGATTGATTTGTCGTGGTGTATTGTTTTTTTCCTGCTCCTAGCGCCCTTTCTTAGTTACATATAACGCATTAACCAAACGTTGCGCCATAAACCATGGATCAGAACCATGATGACTCGAGCCCTAACGCGCCGTGCCCTTCATAACTCAACCCAGGTGAAACCCACCGCAATCTCCGCCCGAATATGCACTTAAAAATACAATCAAAGGACATCCCCGCTCTTTGTACTTCAGAAAAATGCTCTAACAATCAAGCTCAGCCTCGTTCAGGAAGCATGGATTTATTCCTGCGTACACCCCGAGCTTTGACCTCTACAGCGAGGACGCCAGGCAGCGAGATAGAATATATTCGAGATAGATGGCCCGCAGTTAGGGACCCTGTTATTCAAGTATATATCCCGGCATAAGGTTTCCATAGGACAGGGCCCAGAATGATGAGGCAGCCGAGATAGACCGAATGGGGAAAGTGGCGGGAGTTTTTCCGAGTTTTATGGTAGAGTGGGTAGGGATTTAGGTAGCATGGCGCTCCATCGAGACGTCTAGCGGATACTTGGGTTTGGCGCCGAAAGGGGTCAAGCTTGGGGACGTTGTCTGCATCCTCGAGGATTGCAGCGTCCCACTGATACTGCGGCCAGTTTCGAATAAAAGAAACAACTGCTTCGTCCATGTTGGAACAGCGTTCGTGGTGGGCTTGATGAACGGAGAAGCTATCGATTTTGTGTCGAGCGGAAGATCGACGCCAAAACTACTTACCTTGACATAAGTATAGTTCGTCGGTCAGCGGTGTTGGCCTCGAACGGGAAGGAGTGGGCGATCTGTGTCTTGTACCTCACCATCGAGCCCGGGGATCAACAATCCCGAGGAAACAAAAATTGACCGTGTCATCAAGAAGTGTAACTCAGCGAGTGCCTCACAAGCGATTTGAGTTTATTTATCGCCGGGCAGATGTCGCAGGCAAGAATGTAGGTGGTAATTATATTGTAACGAATACAGTTTAAACCCATAGGAGATTGCTTGGTTGGTTGTACAGTACTGAGACAAGGTTTATTTTGCTGGTGTCTCTTAACTTACCGTCTCAAGAACTGCTATGCTAGATTTGATCCATCCAACCTGGCTTAGGGAAAGCAATCGAGACCGAGAAGTTCGCTCAGTTTATTGTAATCCGTAATTAGGTAGTTAGTCGTGCCCGTGCTATCCGACGATCTGCCCGTCTATCTCTGTTTCAAATTTTAGCTCTACAAGGAACCAGTTAACGATGAGAAAACTGTAAACAACACCTCAGATGACATAAATAACCACTATAAAACCCTTATAGATGAAACGAAGCAGGAAGAGCACCATCGTCGGTAATCCCTCAACAAATAGCCCGCATCATTCCTCGGCCGCGAGTTGATAAACCGTCTCTATAACCCAAGCGCCCCGAAGCCAAGAAGCCAGACTGGTATTCCCCGTTTGAAGCAGATCCGTGTTTTTCCAATACAGGCCGAGAGAATGAGGCTAAACCCCCTAACCTCATCCTGCCCATTTCCTAGCATTCGGTACTTGGAAAGGGCGATCATCTCACAGCAACATGAAACTTCCTTGACTCTCAAACCTGGATACCACAGTGCGGGCAGAATGGCGTTGTGACGCCTGCGCCGCATTGGCCACAGTATCTCGTTCCCATTGCCATCGGTTCCTTTGAATGAGCCGGTGCCGGGGCCTGAGTGTTCTGATAGGGGGGAGCGTTTTGATAGGACGGGACGTTCTGGTAGGCGGGGACGTTGGTGGGAGCGATTGGCGCGCTCGCATAGGTCAGAGGCTGGTAGGTGTACGCCGTGGACGCTAGCTGGCGAGTGCTGCGCTTCACGCACCAGACGATGAGCAGGATCCAGGCGATCAGCTTGCAGATCCCGCCGAGGGCGAAGCAGGCGAGTGCGCCGTACCACATGCCCATGTTGCCGACGCTGCTGCAGGAGGAGGAATAATAGCTGTCCACACAGTCGTAGGCAGTGGCTGTCCACCCTCCGACCAGGCCTCCGCCGACGATGAAGAAGAGGATGGCCGTTATGAAGAAGGAGATGGGCCACCATTTCGAGAATCGGCTACGCGGTGGGACAGCGACGGTGGCTGCGGGTGGAGGATATGGGTATGCCGTGTTTTGGCCGCCCGTCATTTGGTAAGACATGTTCTCGTTGGAAAAAGGAGAAATCCCCAGTTAGTTACCGAGTAGATAAATTTGGCAAGAAGCGTGGACGAAAAAAAGCCTGAGAAATGAAGGACGTAAGTATCGGGCTTTTCCCCTCAGCAGGAAAAAAAGGAAAAGAAAGACAAAGGATAAGACAGGAAAACCAAGAAGAGCGGGCCCGCTGCGTTGATAGGTGAGGACGGGATGGATCTTATGGCACCTGTCCCGGCGCTCAGCCCACTCAACCCAAACTGCTGGGATCTCCATGAAATTTTCCAATCTAAGCCTAGCTGAACTGCTCCCCGGGGCTTGCACTGCGAGATCTGCTGCTTACTCTGCTGTCGGGTAACATTCCCCCGTGTATCCAAGGTCTGCGAACTCGCTGGTTGATTGGTTGTGCAGTCCGATGGCCAATTTTAGTTTCAGTTCTCAGCCACAGCTCATATGCAGTAGCGTTCTTTTGCACATGTATCCTCTGTACAACAACCGTGCACCCTGCCAAACAAAAAAAAAAAAAAAAAAAAAAAAAAAAAAAAAGGCGCACCAAAAGAACTGCTGTCTCCAGTGTCTAACACCTCGAACCTGTGTAAAAAAAAAAAAAAAAAAAAAAAAAAAAGCTTAGAAAGTTCTGGATCAGTATCTATCTCTAAAATACTCTGGGCGTTCGAGTCCGGAGGCGTCAAGGCAGAGTTTGGTTATTTTGGTACTTTATCCTGAGACGAAACTCAAGTGACTTCTTAGTCATCACAGGTGACCAGTTCCTCCGAGCCCAGGCTCAACTTCGGCTCAGTCCCTCATCAGCCCCCCTCAGCCCCGCATCAGCGCAGAGCTCACCCCTCAGGCTGAGCAGCCCTATAACCTCTCGTTGATCCCATTTCTGGGCCCTCATCTCTCAGTTCATTCCCGTCACCCTGCCCAACTTCTGAGAATCATGGCAACTCCAAGCGGGAGGGAGCTGTGGGTCTCCTTTTCGACCAGGCGTCCCAATTTTGGACCCCCCTTGGACGCCAGCCCGAGGCCTGGTGTGGTGATGGAATCCTTCGGTCCTTCGATGCCTCGGAGAGGCGGACTCTTCTCCTTGCTCGTCTGACCTGATCCTGGTTCGTTGGAAAGCAACTTCCACACTCCTCATGACTTTGTCATGTCCCTCTCCTCATTCGGGCCCTGGGCATCTGTCTGGTATTTAAACTCGAATCGCCCTCAAAAATGGCTGATTCCCACCCATTCGTCCTCAAACCTCTCGTAGCATCTATCCCTCGAATCTTTTACAAGAACATTCATACCCACCGCCCCCTTTGTTCTATTATTTCTTCCTTTGAATTAACCCTACAAGATGGGGAGAGTTAAGGGCGCAGCTATTGCCCTCCGGTTAGGCTTCCAGATAAGCGTTGAAATTGAAAGCAACATTGTGAACGGTGAGCTTGTCCCGAAAAAGCTTCAACCAGCAGTGAGGCGGAATTACGAGAAGATGATGGAGCTCTGGGATGAGTATATTAACCATGACTTTCTGTAAAGGGGTTGTTCATAAGTACGTTGAGGGAGATGGAACACGATGTCTCAGCAACGATAAGGTGATGAATACAACACGAACAGCCTCCTTGTATTAACAGAGACTGATCCTTGCGGATCATCAGGTCTCTCGCGGGGTGGAGTGGCACGCGAGGCTCTTATCTATCAGGTATCGTGACATCATTGTGGGGCATCCGCCCAGTCACTCCGATCCTGTCTCTGAGGCTCTCGTTACACTTTCCTTGCCATGATATTCGAGTAGAGGGTCTTCACTTAATGAGTTCGTATGTACGATCTTCGAGTATCGTCCTTGCTGACTCAATCTCTCCAATAGATCAATTTAAAACCGAAGCGACAAGGATGGTATATACCGGGCATACCGACCCGAATACGCTACTAAGACACTTTCTACCTCGCAACGGTGCAAACGGCCAGACTGTATACTATAGCCAAGAAAGGCGTGCATTAGTTCTCGATGTCTTCCGTGGTCTGACAATACCCCGAAACCCAAGTCTCTAGCACTGACTGCCCGCGAAAAGGCAGTTCGAATACGAGAACTGCCCGGATATCATCCACATCAACGAGGCACTCTTCACACGACGGGGCAAAACTAATAGCAAATCATTGGAAGAGCGGAAAAGGCTATACACGGAGAAGCGGAAACTGTTCGCCAGATAACTAAGAGATTGGCAAAAACGCCAACCGATTAGGCGTAATGACCCGCAGGGGTATCATAGGGCAATTTTCGACCGTGTCCGGTTCCTTATACCTGAAAGAGACCGTCTAGCACGAAATACTTTCGAAGTTAACATGCTATAGAGCTCTGCAGGTCTCGCCGTGCTCAACGATATATTGTCTCTTTATTAGAAGAGCTCCAATGTAGAGTGCCGCCCAGGATTGGAGCCGGATAAGTGTCGGTGAGGGAAAGGCAACGACCGGCCTTATGAATGGCGATACGTGTATAAATGCTACAAGGCGGCCACTACCAAGATTCATGGCTTTTCGGAACTTTGTTTTCATGTGACGCGTAGTTCCACGGAGCCGAGGGCTAGGAACGGCATTGTCAGCACTACTTGGCCCATCCAGACGACCTCCCAATCTAGTGCGACCCTCTCACTTATAGCGGTATTCTCGCTAGAGCCGGATATTGTCCTTTCTGCCTTGGGGATGAACGGCTGTCAGCCCAGGTACGGATATATCAGTTCAAGATTCGGTGGACCTGGCTCGATCATATCCGAACCCACATCAGGGCTCTCCAAGATGGGCCTATGCCTGTACGCTATCCGCGTCTACATCCCTACTGCCCAGGGGAATTTGAGTCGGTACTGGAGTTGCAATTCCATCTCCAAGACGCTTTTGGTATCGAGCGCAATAAGGATGCCGCAGGAACAAAAAGATATATGTAGCAGTGTGACGATCACTCGCTTTTAAAAAGGAAGAGAGCGCGGCGATGCCGTAGCGCCCTAGAATAAGACGATATCATAGCTTTCTTGCCGACTCGATGCATTTTCTCCAACACTAGTGTGGACAGCATGAAGGGCGAGCGTCCGACATCGCCAGCATTACCCTACATCTCCCAGGTGTCTACGCCTTCCCGCGCAACAGACTATGAGTATACAGCCCTATCCGGCTACAGCACTCCTCTATCTTCCGCCCCATTAGAAGAAGTAATCGACCTAGCCATCTTACTAGTAGGAACAGGCCTGGATGACAGTGTGAGGAACATGTGACATGGTGTGCACCTGCACTGTGGAGCCCTGATGCGCCACTAGGGCTATGGCCCTGTTGCTCCACTTACTCCTGTATTTTTACCTCTCGATTGGGAGAGCTCTTCCAGCTTCTCTTTTCTCCCCATCTTGCGATTATTGGAGTAGAGTATTGCAAGCCAGCGTCCCGTGCCTCGCTACGCGTGCTCGTACCTGGCACCTTGGACCACACGGCTCCAATCGAACTATATGAAGCCACGCCGGGCATGCTGGATGAGAGTCAAGGTACGTGATCCTCTTACAATCGACATACTGCCAATCCTGACCGACGCTGTAGGTACTCTCCAAGGCTCATTCTCTAATAAATCAAGTGTTATAGAGTAAGAGGGCGAGGCAGCCACTGTAAACCCCAAGATTGACTTATTCAACCAACTACCAATCAGAACCTTATCTGTGGAGATATATAGCAAGAAAGTTGTAACGCAAGGAAATATACCAAGTCCCTTTCTCTAGACAAGGAAGAGAACGAGTTTGAAGTTGAAAATCTGGTAGCCAAGGGACGCATTGACAGGCGGGTGTAGTACAAGGTCAAATAGAAGGGCTATTCAGAGAGTGACAATAGCTGGGTGAAGAAGAAAGATATCGGTACGGGGGCTATTGCTAACTACGAGGCAAGGCATCCTCAGGGCCAAGGTGAATTCAAGTTTGAAAAATTGGTAGCAAAGAGAGAGGAGGATAGCATCACGCTATATAAGGCCAAGTGGCACGGCCAATCAAATTCTGAAAACGTCTGGGTGGACAAGTGGGACATTGGTGCCAAGGTTAGGCTTCAGCCATCACCCGAGTTAAGTGGCTTATCACATATCCGAACTTGTTGGCGGCTATTGAGAGTCTTTTGCCAACTGGATTTCACGTAGCATAGTTGCAGGTTGCCAATATAAAAGAGACCTGGCAAATATATATAACGTGGTTGATCATTGGGTGGCGCACCCCATTATGGCTGGTTGTGAGAGACGAGCAATACGTCGGCGAGGCACGGGGGCGCTGCTAATAATACTACTCAATTCTGCTAATCGAAAGCTGAGGAAAGGAAGAAAAGATCTAAGATGCGGTCTGCGCTGTGAGAAGGTAAGTGCGTGCTAGCGTCGTGCTAGCCAATCAGAATACGAGTCCCCGTCTTACAAGTCCCAATCCAGTAAGTCGGGTTGGACCACCCTGTACACCTTTCCTCACAACCAGCTTCTACAATAGCGGTGATGTCGACCGCACCAGTACAGCCCGGGTCAGCAGACGAAGGAAGCGACTATACATCTGCCCAGTCCAGCATTAGCAGCCGTCCTGTAAGCCTGCTGGCAGTACAGGCGTGGGAAGGCGAGCAAGAGCCGCCGAAGTACCGGATATGCCGGGCGGTAAGGACGGTCGAGGGCCTCTGACGCGAGTGGACGGTTGGCCTCCGGGGCTAGCCGGCCGTTGCGGCGCTCGACAGCAGATGGGGGAACCGGTAGCGCGCGGGCCGTCAGAGCGAGCAACAGTGGTACTTCCTACGGCTAGAAGTGATCAAGGAGATCCGGCGCATTGCCCAGACCCAGCGGAGCAGCGAGGAAGCCGCAATGTATGTCGTTAATATGCAGCAGCAGCGAACCGGCTACTCCATAGACCGGTTTGGCAAGCAGCTGCGGGCCACAAGGAAAGCCCAGTTAGCTATATAGAACGCTAGATAGTAGTAATATAGTAAGATCTTTATACACCTTTGGTTTTCTCTATTTTTTAGGTCATCTGGAGGATCTAAATGGCTTCGTTTTGTGCTGACCTCCCTACCGTGGATATGGGTTAGACATTGATTGTAGATTGCTTGTTTTATTCCTCAGTGCCAATCTGGGTCCCGCACTGGCATCTCACATCTCACCGAACAGCGCAGCATCACCCAGTTAGAGAATGGTTGCAAATTACTGTGTAACATGCAGTGATTGATCCGCTCCCGCCCTCTGAGTGCCTGCGATGCTGCCGTGGACAGGGCCCGCGCGGCACAAACAGACGACCAACAGCTGCTGTGCCGCACACAGCCGACGAGTTGTCACATCAGTTAAAACCAAGTCGTTGCACTGGCGTGTTGTCTAGTTTGTTTTTATGAACTGCGATGGGCACCGCAAATCCCCAGTCTCTTTTGTCTGGCTAGTTTTCATCCGTAACCATCAATCAGTCGACAAAGGCCAGGGGGGAAGAGTCTTGAAGCTGCACATCATGTTTGAGTCGCTTTCGGTGCGTTTTGGGCTGCTCGGCGTGGCTACCGTTGGATTTATTCTCATCTTGCGCAAGCT
Organism: Madurella mycetomatis; assembly: GCA_022530565.1. Lineage (NCBI taxonomy): Eukaryota > Fungi > Ascomycota > Sordariomycetes > Sordariales > Madurella > Madurella mycetomatis. The sequence continues at coordinate 1,672,418 of JAJTVB010000003.1, read as the reverse complement.
CTACCCGAAGCCATACCCGGGCATCCCCTACAACGAGGCTTCGGCGAAGCGTCTCACGGGCGACATTCCCGACCTAGTACCCATAATCAAGGAGACAAACGAGTTCTCGGATGCTTTGTTCACCGCCACGACGCAGAAGCTCGGCACACCCATTGCGCAGTTTCTGTTTCCCGGCTTCCGCAAGCCCTTGATTGTCCTTGAAGATGTGCGTGAGATTGAGGACATCATTGTTCGCCGCAACAAGGAGTTTGACAAGGCGCCCATGGCCCTCGACATCTTTGGACCCATGTTTCCCCGCGCCTCGCTCGCCCAGTTTACGACGCCTGAGCTGAAGGCCCAGAAGCGGCTGTGGGCCGACGTCATGAGAACCGACTTCCTCCGCAAGGTTGCGGCGCCCAACATCCACAAATCGACGTGCGAGCTCCTGGACCTGTGGCGGCTCAGATCGTCGACCACGTCCAAGGACCAGGCGTTCAACGTGCACGACGACTTCAAGAATGCCGCGCTGGATGCTATTTGGGTTGCCGTCGTCGGTGAGGAACCAGGCACCATGCGGTACGAGGTCAAGAAGCTACAGAACCAGCTGGCGGGGAACAAGACCCTCGACGAAGATCCCCCCATTGGCTCGTTCCTCAAGGAGCAAGTCGCCTACATCAGCAGCACCATTGCACGCAACTCTAACACGCCCTCGCCGAAGCTGGCGCAGAAGCTGGAGACGTACACGCCGCGGTACCGCAAGTTCAGGAATACGGTGAGCGGCGAGATGCGTCGGGCCATGAAGACGGCCATCGAGCGGTATCAGAGCCTCGAAATTGGCAGTCTGGAGGACGACACCATCGACACTTGCGCCATGGACCTGGTTCTCCGCCGGCAGATTCTGCAGGCCAAGAAGGCCGGCGTTGCCCCGTCGGATCCCACAAAGGACCAGAACATCCTCGATGAGATGTTTGTCATGCTGGTTGGAGTATGTATTCCCACCCTCACCCCATGAACTATTAAGTAACCACAACCCCAGGGCCACGACTCCACCGCCAACACCCTCTGCTGGTTCGTGCGGTACATGGAAGCCTACCCCTCCGTCCAAACCGAGTTGTGCGCCGCTCTCAAAACCGCCTTCCCCGGCCCTGAGCTGCCCTCCGTCACGCAAATCCTCGACGCCGACATCCCCTACCTCGATGGCGCCTGCGAGGAAGGCTTGCGCCTCGCAGGCACCGCCAAGGCGAACCTCCGCCAGGCCACCGTCGACACGCAGATCCTGGGGTGCCCCGTCCCCAAGGGTGCTGAGGTCATCATGAACTACCATATCAACCGCTCCCCGGTCCCGGTCGAAGAGGCCAAGCGTAGTGAGAGCTCCCGCGCGGCGGCTGAGAAGCACGGCGATGGCTTCCAGGGCGCGCCCGGCCGTGACTTGGGCAGTTTCCAGCCGCGCAGGTGGATTGTTGTTGACGAGAATACGGGCAAGGAGACGTTTAATGCGTATGCGTTGCAGTCGTTGGCGTTTGGCGGTGGATATAGGGGGTGCTTTGGTAAGTCTCTATTGCAAGGACGCGGACTGAGGATCTGATTTGCTGATTGTGGGTGTTGTAGGACGCAAACTGGCTATGATGGAGTTTAAGATTGTAGTCGTGCTGCTCGTGCTCAGTTTTGAGTTCCTCCCGCTACCGGAGGAGTACAAGTCGATGGCTGCCACGGAGCGGATCTTCAGGGAGCCCAACTTTCCGTTTGCCAAAATCAGGGCCCTGTGAGGGAAACGATCCGTTTTGCTGTTATTCTCTTAGAAGTACGAGCGTGGATTGGGGCTTAGTGAGGAGGGTAACCTCATGGATAGCTGCTCCGTAAAAAAAGGCGGCGTGGGTCCTAGTCATTCAGGGTTGACAAAAAGTATTACGTTATTCCATCGTTTGGTGCAAAAAAACCGTGCCTCTTTGCTGAATATTGCATTTGTACTGCGGAGCAGGCCGCTTATGACAGAGAGGGCACCGCCATCCAGTGGTCTAGAAGCCGACGCCACGGTGTGGCAGCTACCTTCTAGGTACGTTCGTACTCCGGCTCGTTAGGTAGGGCCAAGATAAAAGACATGACTGGGGTCTTTGATCTAGGGTATGCGGGAACTCTCGGCCCACTCACAGATGATTGTTTGAGAACAAATAATTAAACCGAAGCGCGCTCTTCGTTACAGCAGTCGAGATCGATCTTACTAACTACATCTGTAGCATATACACATCCCTTAGAGTCTCATACATCATTCATAACATGTTATAAATCGAACCTAGGCCAAGAAAAGCAACTCCATTACTGTGTAGTTATTACCGCCCCCCTTGCCCTTGCCCCTGCCCCAGGCCATCCCCCTTCGAATTATGAGGCGGCGTACCCGTCGTCCCCGTCCATACCGAACTCGCATCCCTTGGAGTGGTAGCCACACAATCTGTGCACTAATCATGCGCCAGTGCCAGAGCCGCAGGCCAAAGTGTCGTGCTCTTCTAACCAGCTACTACAATAGCGGGGCACTGCCTGTAAGTGGCCCCTCGCAGCTTAAGGTAATTAATAGGAGAGATCACTATGCGACCTTTTTTCGATCGCGCTCAGAAATTCTTTTATTCTTTTATTCTTTTTTAGGAGAATTCGGATGGTTTCGCCTACCCTTCACAGTGGCCGCGATGCATTGGACTCCAGGGGCTGCCGGAAACGCTGCGAAATGTGTATTGAGGAGGGACTTGGGACTTGTGGTTGAATTAATACGCTGTGTAAGACTGATTGGCTGGTTTGGTTAAAAAGTACCCACGCGACGCGAACGCGGGGCTTGCGGCAAGCTTCCTGGAGCTGTTTATCTTATCTCCGAGCATTTCAGCACCTCCAATGGACAGGATCCGAGGGGCTCCTCATGGCCAACAACTCAACGAATGTGACGTTTATAATTCCCCAGCAAAAAGCCGTGGTCGCCGTACTCTGTCGAAATGGCCTACATCGCTCCAATCCATCGGCCCAGCAGTGCGCGGCATGCGCTGCTTAGCCATCTTCTGTCGGCCGACGAGGAGAGCCTGGTGCTTGCGTAGGACACTGCCGTCTTTTCGTTTCTCTAACCGACAATGGCTAACAAAATGAACCAGAAAGGCCAATCGGCTAGAGATATGGCGGCTCTCCGAGGACATGCTTGTGCTGGCTCACTCCAAGCTCGTCAACGGCACCATTTCAATCCTCCAGAAGCTCCGACCCAAAGATTGGCAGACTGACCTGCTATTTATCGGCACCGACCGGTTCGAGTACTTCACGCTGACATGGAATGCTCAAACATCGCAACTCGATACAATAGACCCCTTCAAGGACCCCGGCGAGCGGCACATGCGCGATTCGCAGAGTCAAGACCGGTGTCTAGTCGACCCGTCTGGGAGATATCTGGCAATGCACCTTTGGGAGGGAGTGTTGACGATCATGCGGCTGGGCAGCAGGAAGAACACAGCCATGACGCTAGAGTGGATGGACCAGGTGCGGCTATCTGAGCTCTTCATCAAGGCGAGCACCTTCCTCTACACCGAAACCGGGCATCCAAAAGTTGCCTTTCTCTATCAGAGCCGGTCCGACGCGAATGACTCCAAGCTGGCTGTTTACCGGCTTACGTCAGATGACCGAGATACGGTCCCCTCGCGCTTCGATGCCAACCGGGACAGGGAAATCGACATGGAGATACCAGACGAGGGCGCGGCTATGCTCATACCCGTCCGGAAAGTAGAAGAGGAAGTAAAACGACACAACGTGCGGAACGTCGAATCGGCTAAAGCACACGTTGGGGGCCTAATAGTGGTGGGCGAGACGAGGCTGCTTTACATCGACGAAGTCACAAAGACCACGGTGGAGTCGGCCCTGAAGGAGGCTTGCATCTTCGTCGCATGGGCCGAGTACGATGTGCTGCATTACCTATTGGCCGACGACTACGGGAACCTACATCTGCTCTCAATCTTGACCGACGGCGTCGTAGTGACGGGCATGGACGTATCCAGGATCGGAAAGACGTCCCGCGCCAGCAATCTGGTCTACCTTGGGAACGATCTGTTGTTTGTCGCCTCTCATTACGGAAACAGCCAGTTGTTCCGGCTCAACCTCCTAAGTGGCAATGATCAGTACATGCATCTCGTCCAGACCCTCTCGAACATCGGCCCAATTTTGGACTTTGCCATTATGGATATGGGAAACAGGGGCGATGACGGCCAACTGGGAAATGAATACTCGTCTGGCCAGGCCCGTATTGTTACCTGCAGCGGTGTGCACAAGGATGGGACGCTCCGGAGTGTACGAAGCGGTGTTGGTCTTGAGGACGTAGGCGTCCTTGCTGACTTGGATTACTGCCGCGGCCTATTCTCTGTCAGATCTTACGGCGCCTCAAAGACCGATACACTCGTCGTGTCATTTTTGACTGAGACACGTGTCTTTAGGTTCGATCCGCAAGGTGAGGCTGAGGAGGTAGAGTCATTCGCGGGTATGTCGCTCAATCGCCAGACGTTGTTAGCTATGGCTCTGCCAAATGGGCAGCTTCTGCATGTCACAACGGCGGCTGCCACACTTCTTGACACCGAAAGCGGCATCACGATAGCGTCGTGGGCGCCGGAAGGGGTAAGGAGCATCATCAACGCATCTGCAAGCGTCAACTGGGTGTTGCTGTCTGTTGAAGGCACCGGGCTTGTGTCTTTGAGCATACCCAATGACCTCCAGGTCGTTCAAGAAAAGGATATCAGTGAACAAGACCAAATCGCATGCATTCATGTCGCTCCCCAGCTGCATGACATTGCCGTTGTCGGTTTCTGGGCGTCCGGGACCGTGTCCATCGTCGATCTGAATACCCTGGAGCCCTTACATGGAGAGTCGCTCCGAACGTCCAAGGACGACGCTTCAATACCGCGCGACCTCGCTCTCGTCCAGGTTTTACCGCCTCAGATATCCGGGCCAACGCTCTTTGTCGCCATGCAAGATGGCAACGTCATCACATTCAACATCTCTCGAGACCTAACCCTCTCGGGAAGGAAACGGGTTATCCTGGGCATGAGGCAAGCCAAGTTCCACCTCCTTCCACATCCGGATGGCATTTTCAGCATCCTTGCAACGACAGAACATCCCAGCTTGATTTACGGTTCCGAGGGAAGGATAGTTTACTCGGCAGTGACAGCCGATCACGCAACTTACATCTGCCCCTTCGACGCCGAGGCCTTCCCCAATTGCATCGTTCTAGCAACCGACTCGCAGATCAAGGTCTCCCAGATTGACCGTGAGAGACGGACGCATGTAAACACGCTGGAGATGGGGGAAATGATCCGCCGCATAGCGTACTCGCCCAAGGAGAAGGTCTTTGGCCTCGGATGCATCAGGAGGGAGCTCACCAACGGCGAAGAAATCGTGCAAAGCTCCTTTAAGCTGGCCGACGAGATCGTTTTCGATAGGGTCGGCAAGGAGTTCCTGCTGGGCTCGCCGTCGTCCACGGAACTGGTCGAGTGTGTCATCCGCGCCGAGCTGCGTGACTCGTACGGCAACCCCGCGGAAAGATTCATCGTCGGCACGAGCTACCTGCAAGACCCGGACCTCGGGCCGAGCACCGAATCCCGCGGCCGGATCCTCTTCTTCGGCATCGACAGCGACAGGAACCCCTACCAGATCCTCAGCCACGAGCTCAAGGGCGGGTGCCGTGCCCTGGCAATCATGGACGGCAAGATTGTTGCGGCCTTGACCAAGACGGTCGTCATCTGCCAATATGAGGAGACGTCGACCACGACGGGCCAGCTCACGAGGCTGGCATCGTACCGGCCGTCGACGTACCCCGTCGATATCACGGTCCAGGGCAACATGATTGCCGTGGCGGACCTGATGAAGTCGATATCGCTGGTGGAATATGTCTCGGGCGGCGACGTAGACGAGAACAAGAGCTCGACAACGCCGAAGCTTGTGGAACGGGCGAGGCACTACCAGTCCGTGTGGACAACGGCCGTGTGCCACGTGCAGGGCGAGTCGTGGCTGGAGGCGGATGCGCAGGGGAATCTGGTGGTACTGAGGCGAAATCTGGAAGGGGTGACGGCTGAGGACAAGAAGAGGATGGAGGTGACGAGCGAGATGAACTTGGGCGAGATGGTGAATAGGATATGTGGGGTTACGGTTGAGACGACGCCCGGGGCGATGATCATTCCGAGGGCGTTTTTGGGAACAGTGAGTCAATCCCCGAGACAAGGGATGGTTCAGAGAGCTTTCGTTTTGCTGACGAGTTTGCCACGATGCAGGTGGAGGGCGGTATCTACTTGTTTGGGACTATTGCGCCACATGCGCAGGATTTACTCTTGCGGTTCCAAGCGAAGCTGGCGGACGTTGTCCAGACGGCGGGAGGCATTGAGTTTAGGACATACAGGGCGTTTAGGAACGCGGAACGCGAGGGAGACGGACCATTCCGGTTCTTGGATGGGGAGTTGCTTGAGACGTTCTTGGATGTGGACGAAGAGACTCAAGAGGCCATTTGCCAAGGACTGGGACCGAGTGTGGAGGACATGCGGAACATCGTAGAAGAGCTTCGGCGCATGCATTGATTGATGGGAAGACCTGACTCGAGATGCAAAATAGAGATTCCGGTATTATGTCCGAGTTCCGACTCCATCAATTGACCTCTCTGGGCCCATCGCCGATGGATGATGTCGAGAAAGAGTCTTTGACAGTGGCAACGCCATCCCAGTTGACACAACGACTCGCCATGCTAGCAGCTGCCATCAGCCGCGGGAGAAACCGGAGTTGCACGCAGCCAATCAACGTTCCGTTAATTGCACTGGCTAGCTGCCTCAGGCCACAACAGCTTCCCTCGGGCCAGCTCCAAGCCGGGAAATGTGGAAACAACAGTGCTCGGCCCAGAATCCAGCAAAAACCTCAGTCCACGGACTGTGAATGCCGGTGTCGACGAGAGCAGACCACACCACAACCTCGCCGCTCCCGCCTCCCGCCCATTGCGCAGTTCGCCTTGCGTTTCAATTTGCCGAGACGATAATCGCACACAATGGCGCCTCTCTCGACCGTGTCGCGCGCCCTCGCGCGGTCCTCACTGCGGCAGCTCCCGACGACCGCAACGGCGGTCCGCACCATGAGCTCGTCGCCCGCGCTGCGCGACGCCGCCTCATCGTCGACATTTGAGAGCCCCTTCAAGGGCGAGAGCAAGAGCAGCAAGGTCCCCGACTTTTCAAAGTACATGTCCAAGGGCTCTGGCAGCAAGAATGCGCTGTTTTCGTACTTCATGGTGGGCACGCTCGGAGCCATCTCTGCGGCGGGGGCCAAGTCGACTATTCAGGGTGAGTTTCTCTCTGTAGGGACTGGTCGATTGGGGTAGACTGGGGCCTCAATTGGGCGTGGGGGGCAGGGTGGGAATAGGGTTGGGATACGGAACCGGAGCTGACGATGTGGTAGAGTTCCTCGTCAACATGTCCGCCTCGGCTGATGTCTTGGCCATGGCCAAGGTCGAGGTCGACCTCAATGCTATCCCCGAGGGCAAGAACGTAAGAGACATCCATCTATCGGGGTCAGGCGGAAAGGCATCGCTGACGGGACCTTGCAGGTTATCATCAAGTGGAGAGGCAAGCCCGTCTTCATCCGTCACCGGACGGCGGCCGAGATCGAGGAGGCCAACAGTATCAACGTTGCCTCATTAAGAGATCCCCAATCTGATGAGGAGCGTGTCAAGAAGCCCGAGTGGCTCGTCATGCTTGGCAAGTTCCCGGGCTCTTTTTTTTTTTTTTTTTTTTTTTTGCTTTTCTTATCCGAAGACAAGAGGATGGGGCCGGCTAACACAAAAAACACAGGTGTCTGCACACACTTGGGTTGCGTGCCCATCGGTGAAGCCGGCGACTACGGTGGCTGGTTCTGCCCTTGCCATGGTTCCCACTACGACATCTCCGGCCGCATCAGGAAAGGACCCGCCCCTCTGAACCTCGAGATTCCCGAGTACGACTTCCCCGAGGACGGCAAGCTGGTTGTCGGCTAAGCGAGGTGGAAGGGCGGTATGGAAATGATGTATTAGTACGGGGTTTGGGCGAACAAAAAGGAGCGGTGCCGGGTTCCGGATGTAGCGCGCCCTATAGAGCATAAACCGCAGAGCAAGCCTGACTGCTGCTTGAGTTTGGGCAATCTTTTTCCTTTTTTTTTCCTCCTCGTTAGACTTGCTCTTTGGCCAATGCCAATTGTACAAATGACAAGCCACTGGACACAGCTCAAGTGATCAGACGTTTATGCACCTGTTGATCCTGCTTTGCTCGCGGTTGAGTCTGGCCGATCCTGTTTCCGTCTTTGCTCTGACAAGAGGGGGTTTTCTTGGTTTGGGTACATCAGTGTCGGGCTGGACCTGGGCGAGAAAGCCTTTGGGTGAGCTTGGGCGATAAGCTTAAGATCTGAGTCTTATACCGAGTATTAGATCCAATGCGCAGTCAGTGCTCTCTGGGGCAAAGCAGCTTGACCCCATGGGGAAACGGCGACTTCAAGTGCCGGAGAAACAAGCCCGCTTCCCACCTGGATTAAGATCACGATCAGACCCTACCTTGGGAAGCACGAGTCTCAGATGAGAGGGTGGCGCTGACCAAATGAGCTTCAGCAAGAGGCGTGGGCGGGACCGGTGTGTCAATGAATGCACCTGTTGCGTTGACCCCAAGTCATTGGGGGTTGTTGGGGTCACTTTCAGCGTAGATCATACCTGCGCTGCCAGGTGATATCCGCCGCCTGACGGTTGCTCTGAGGAAGGCCCTTGAACGGTTCATGCAGGTTGTTGCTTGGACCTCAGTGATACATGCATCGGCGCTTGTAAAGCCGACTTCATGCCTCAAACAGCGTTTCGTACAACCACATGGAGCAATTCGGACCGCGACTCCCAAAGGAGCTATCGGAATCCCAAGAATCCCATGCTCTTGCACCCATGAGACCACGCATTTAGCGCTTTTATATAGCACATGTCAGTGTCATGCGTTTACATGCCATGGTGGCCGCAGTGTCCCGTGCCGTTGGGTCAGCCATAGGGTACCCGTTGCTGATCTGCTTAGGACTGGGGGTCCTTTGCTCAAAGGTTGGCGGTAAGTTTGTAGTCTATAGGTTTGGTAATGTAGACAGGTTGCAGGGCGTTGTGCCCCATTCAGGTCGTAATAGAGCTCGGTAGGATCCCGCATGTTACATGAGAAATGCCAGAGTCGGCGTGGTTTGAGGGATGAAAATGTTGCACGGAACAAGGAACAAGAGGATCGACTCGCGAGAAACACAAGGCCTAGGATATAAAACCACGGAGAAAGTCGCCCACAAACTGTAGCCTCGCACCGACGGTAACAGTCGTGACCCGGAAGCATAGATGGGATCCGGCTCGGTGTCCTGTTTTCATCCTACTCGACCTGTTTCATCTGATGTTGAAGCCCGTCGAAGATCAGCGAAAACGGTAGAGCGGGTCAGCTCGCTTCTGACTAACCTCGGGTAGCTGAATAACGCTCGCTAGATTTGTGTTCAATTGGTGGGCAGATGAGACCTTGAGAACTTGAGGCACCGGACGCATCGTCTGTTGTTTGAGGAATTCTCCGAGCTGGACAGCATGCTAACAGTCCGTCACGGAAGTATGCAGCACCCAAAGATACTTTTATGAGTGGGGGGCTATTGCAGTCCCGTGCACGGCAAGTGGCGTTGCCCTGTTTCCAGGCAGCGGTCAAAACTGCAGGGGCCGCTGACGCCACACACTCCGTTATCCCATCTTTCGGGTGTGTTTGACCTGCCGCTCGCTTCGTTAAACGCATCGGAGCGCAAGAGCCACGCTCACTGGCCTGCACCTTTGTAGCCGCTTTGGCACTCTCGTTCTCTCATCAAAACAACCCTTTCACTCCTCAATCGTCCAACATGGACAACACGTTATTATTTCTAGGTACATCATAGAGTTTCTAGTTTCTCGACTACCAGTCAACAAGAATACAACTGCCCGAGACATTCTAAGAAAAGGAAGGAAAGGGAAGGAAAAGGAAAGGAAAAGGAAAGGAACAAGTAAGGGACAAATAAAATGCTGCAGCAAGATGATCACGAAAGGAAACAGACAAGAAAGCGTCCATCGCCAACCCGCCAGCAGCTCTGCTACGGGTAGGCCTCAAAGTTACCCAAGTCTCCTCCGTCCAACCGGAGCGCACCACGGGCGGCGTGGGGCTAAAGCTGGACATGATTCTAACCTATCAACAGCGGTACCGGGATCCCAATCCTCCAATCCCGTGACTCCGTTATTCTCTGCTTACCCAGTACTGCGTGTACAGCCAATACTACGTGCTGAAACTTGGCAAAATGGCTGGCGCGGCAAAAGGTAAACGATGATGGCCTCTTCGAGTTTCAAAAAATGGGCAGCCAGCCTCAGTCGGTTTGGTGAACGCAATGTTGGCTCGACAATGTGGAAACCACTACGATTCGAATGGATCGACCCGATCGCAGCATCAGCCGGCGCAGCGGTGCTGTGCTCCGTGCTGACGCAGCATCTCTCGTCCAGACAAGCCGAACTCAGCTCCGAGGTGCTATGCTGGGCGATACTTCCGATTCTGGTCACTGTGGCAAAGCGTTCAACGACTGGTATCAACGACATACCAAGACCGCTTTTCCCAAGTAGTGCTGCCAGCTCGGGATACCAGCCCACACATTCAAGAGGGTTATGGCTAGTTGCAGCCGGCGTTGCCGCGGCTTGTTGCTACAAAGCCGAGCTGGGCATGATTCGATTTCTAGTAAGAAACTAGGCACAACTGGACCATAGCGTGCTCTCGACTAAGACATGCGTAGCCAGCCTTAACCCCGCTTCTTCTAGTAGCTGAGAAACACCTTCGACCCGAATCACGAGCCTCTCGAGTGTCGGATCCGTGGTCCTTATCCTTCTTCAGCAACTCGGTCTGGGGCACAGCTCTGGCTGCCATTTTTGCCATTTTTATCCTATCGGACGGGAACTTCAGAGAAACAGCCCTCTCGACCGTCCCGGTTGCTGTGCTTCTCGTCGTCTACGCCTCCCTCATACCCAGGAATGTCGAGGGTACCCAATTTCTTCCACTTGTTAATATCGATGAAGCTATTGTCCCCCTTTCACTTTGGATTGAGATCATGTTGGTCGTCGCGCTCTGCGCGCAAACGTTCACGTTCGGTTTGCCAAGCAACGCGACGGTTGCACCAGCCTTGCTGTTAGGCTTAGCTAAGGCCCTTACTTGGTACTTTACAATTCAAACAGTCTGTATCCCTGCGGATCACTGCCAAACATACTGCACTGACACATTGATCTAGGCCCGAGATACTTCTTGGTGTATCGCCACAACTATAGCAACGTTCAGCATGGTGGCTAGCATCGACCCATTCATCCAAATCTCGGAAGTTGAGGCCGTGTTGCCCGTCGTGGCCTCGTGCCTTGCTCTAGCTCAAACTATCCTCATGCTCCCGAGGCAAGCAAAGAATAAATCAACGCTATGGGCTCTTATCCTTCTCTCCGTCGGCCCCTACCTCGCAAACATCATCGCTATCAGACTCGCACAGTCTTCAACACCACCGAGTTTCGGGCATTCTCGGGAGCATCCTGTCGAGGCTCTTGTCCGTAATGCCAAGGATGGTTTCGAGCGCCTGTTGCAAAGACAGTCTCAAAACTATACGGCCGCGGAACAAGAATATCGCCGTCGGTACGGTCGTGAGCCCCCTCCGGGTTTCGAGGGCTGGTATGAGTTTGCCACAGCATATCAGTCGCCAATCATTGATGAATTTGATGCCATATACGAATCCATTTCGCCGTTCTTAAAGCTCAGCGGCAAGGACGTCGCTCAAATCATGAGGGACGCGCAATATGCGCCCAAGATAGACCTGTGGGCCTGTGCTTTCTCCACAAGCCGCGCCGAGACCACTTGTATCCACCCCCATCGCACATTCGACAGGCATATTGGACAATTGTTCAACAAGCTGCTGCGGGAGCTGGGCGGGATCCTTCCCGACGTCAGCTTTCTCGTGAACCAGCTCGATGAACCAAGGGTCCTAATCCCCCCGCCATCACCAGAAGGGGGTTCACAGAATGGCGCAGGCCGACTCACGCTAACGGACCTGGCTGAGAAGCCCACTTGGGATGCGATTACGAAGTTTTGTGTTCCTGGAGAGACAAACAAAAGCACGGTAGAGACATTCGGACTTCCTTTCGTCACAGACAGGCACTCGGCCATGGATCTATGCCAACATCCCGAATATCGCGCCATGCACGGCCTCTTCATGAGCCCGACGTCCTTTCGCCTTATCGAAGGCCTTGTGCCGGTATTTGCAGTTGGCGCACCCTCGACAATGGGTGATATACTATTTCCGAGCCCCGCTTACATCGAGTCGGAGTTCCGTTACGACCAGGCCCAAGACACGGAATGGGATCAAAAACGAAATAATCTCTATTGGGCCGGTTCTACCACCGGCGGCTTCGCCAAGGATGACGGGTGGCGGCATTACCAGAGACAGAGATTCGTCCAGTCAGCGCAGAATCTCGGGGGACGGCAGAACTATTACCTGCGCGAGACAAACCGAGGAATCGACCGCAAGGGCTCCCGGTTTCTGAACGGGCGGTTGTTCGACGTCGCGTTCACTAGAATTTTCCAGTGCCTACCAAAGTATTGCCGAGACGAAAGATCCTTCTTTCGCGTCAAGGCGTGGGCACACAAGGACCGAGCTCTTGGGTCGCGGCTCGTGTTTGACCTCGACGGAAACGGGGTCAGCGGCCGCTACTACAAGCTGCTAGCGTCAAGATCGGTGCCACTGAAGCAGACACTGCTGCGGGAATGGCACGACGACCGTCTTGTGCCCTGGGTTCATTACGTACCGGTCAGCCCGAGCATGGAAGAGCTTCCCGAGCTGGTCTTTTACCTCACATCGACTGAGGCCGGGCGGCAGAAGGCAAAAGAGATTGCCCAGCAGGGGCGGGAATGGTTCGCCAAGGCACTTCGTGACATTGATATGACCATCTACATTTACCGGCTGCTGTTGGAGATGGCGAGGCTACAAGACCCGAAACGACCAGCAGGCTGATATGCTGTGGGGAATTTGTTTGGCCACCCGCACCTTGAATTTTTGTACGCCGTATGTTTTAATGCATTGATATCCGGAATTTGTGATGAAGGGCCGATGGGGACGAGAGACTTTGGCTTGGCGGGTATGACTTCCGCGTCACGCCAGTAAACTTTTGGGATAGAGCAACGGAATGGAGAGAAAGACGTCAGGGTTCGCACCCCTCTGGAGTGGAGCAAACGGAGCGGAGAGTCCACCCCTTGCTCCGTTTTTGGCGAATGGGAAGCTCTACCGCAGCGCATTGACCAAGACGCGGCTCCTGGCCCGTGCCCCTGGCCGACAACATCAGAAGGGATGAGACAGGCGATGTGCCATGTTCGGTCTGATCAGATCTTAACCGCCATAGCAACGTCGTCTCACAAACAACCAACTTTCCGAATTCAGCAGGGCTCGTAGTCTGTGAAACACGCTGCTTGTGATGGCCAGCTTACCACGCGGGGGCTCCTTCCTCGCCCAGCAGGGGCAGCTGCCCGATTTGGGTGGAACCCACCGCAGGTTGTCGACTTGCCCCACATCTCGTCGATAAGGATCAGGCCCCTCTGGGATAGTATCTCGCTCTTTCCTGGCCAACATGCACGCCCAGTGTTGAGCCTGAGTTCAGGTACAGGTATTTCATCATGTCACGGAGCGAGCTCCTGCGGGCTGTTTTTTGGTACCATCTCAGCTTTTGGCACTCTCTCCATCTTAGGATCCCGGGATTCTTCAAGTGTGGTCTCGCCAAGAGGGTCAAAGCAGGCGGCTCTCCAAACGGGATGCGCAACACCTCGCTAAGATTCTCAGACATGGACCTACCACACGTAATCGGCGGTAACAGGGTACTCCCCCGCAAAGACTGACCCCTACGGGCGCCCATCCCGTCCGATGGAGCATGTTGGGACGACCCTTGATGAGCCGTCTCGTTCCGGAGTCTAGTATAGCCGACGGTGCTTTCCAGGGCAGCGGCTCGCGCACGCTTGCGTCAACAGGGACAGCCCGGCCACTATCACTGCCGTCTCTTCTGATCGCTGGTGCTTGGCTTGTTAGCAAGCAACGGGGGATCCCAGGATCCATGCCCATCATGAGACGGCACGCGTAGCCCGATCTTCTTGGGCATTGATGTTTGTGAGCTATCGTCCCTCGTATAAGATAGCCGCAGCTCACCCTTCGGAGTCGTCTTGTGCTCCTTTTCCCCTCCACGCTCCTTCTGTCTCAGGTTCCTTCTCTTAGTTCTGCGAACTTTGCTTTTCTTTACACTCTTTTGGTTTAATCTTCTCTTCCAACAGGCCGGGCCTCCCTTTTTTCGTTTGCCTCTTACTTGTCTTCACTGCGTCGATCGCTAAGTATCACGAAGATTACGAATCATGAAGTACGACGTTGCGCTAGCTGCCCTTGCGGGCCTTGTTTCGGCCCGCGAGGTACCCGGGTACTCGGGCAAGATGTTGAAGCGCGAGGTGCCCCAGGAGCACTCGCACAGGCCCATCCTGAACGCGACCAACGTTGCCCTCCAACTCAACAACCCCCTCAACATCGTCGATTCCGTGTTTGCCCTTCTGGGCAACGCCGCGGCGGCCGACGGTGCGCCAGAAGTTGAGAATCTGGACTGCCTGCAGCAGATCATTGCCGACCAGGCCTTCACCAACGCCAAGGCCGCCGGTGACCTGGACCTCATGGCGAACGCCATCCTTTACCGCGCCCTCGAGAGGAACACGGTTGAGGTTGGCTTGGCGAGCGTGCTCTGTGATGAGGTGGCCGTCAACCCCGAGATCGCCAACATCCAGCAGCACCAGGATCCTGCCTCCCCAGAAGCCGTCAACAACGCCGCCATCGAGTTGGAGGTTGCAAAGTCGCTGGCTTCGATCGGTGCCGACCCGCTTCTTGCTCTCCAGAGCGCCACTTTCCCCCCCGGCGAGGTGAGCGGTCCTAGCCAGCCCAACAAGCCGTAGACGCTAACGTGTTTTTAAAGCTCGGCGACCCGACAGCTGCCGGTAACACCTGCAACGATGAGAATGACGAAGCCGGCTGCATTAACACCTTGGGCCTTCTCACACCGGCCGTCACCGAAGAAGAAATCCTGGCTGCCGTGGCTGGCGTTGATGCCGGTGCTGGTGCTGGTGCTGGTGTTGGGGAGGATGCGGGTAAGTCACATAAAGAACCCCATCAGTTAGGCAAATTTGAAGCCACTTTCTAACTCCCGAAATCAGCCTGCAACGTTGTCGTCGGCGGCGACGCTGCCACTGAAGACTCCAACGAAACCGCAACCGGTACCGTCAACGTGCAAGCTTTCACTGGTTCCCTCGGTGGCCCTGCACCCCCGGTGGTCAGCACCGCCGGCTCGGACCGCCCCTTCTCAGTCGGCTCAGCCACCTTCCAGGGCCTACAAGCCGCTCTCTCGCGCTCGTGCGACGTGCAGAAGAATGCGTGCGCCAACGCCGCCAACGCTGGCCAGCTCGAGGGCGGCACCCAGCAGTGCGAGGCCCAGGCCGACGAGTGCCGCGCCACCAACAACCTCCGGAGGCTCCGTCGCACTGCCCCGAGCGTCCGTCGCCAGGCTGGCGCGCTCAGCTTTGGCAACTGCGGGAACCCGGCCATTCAGTTCGCCGAGGGCCTGGATGGCCGCACCGAAGCGAGCTTCCAGAACGTGAACACGGCTGATTTCAATCACGGCTCGGCGCAGGCTATCCGGATCATTGCCGACTTTACGTGCCAGCGGCTGCAGAGCTCGTGCGGCGCCGACGAGGCGACAGTGCAGGCTTGCGAGTCGGGCGCCCAGGCTGCGCAGGGGGCCAGTGGACAGGCAGCAGCCGACGCGTTCAACTCGGCGCTGGGAGTGTCGGCTTAGGGGAATAGGTTGTGATGGTGATGGCGACGATGATATGGCGGGGTGGATGAACTGGGATGAACTTGAGCGTGTACGGACTTGGAGTTTACGATATGACTGGAATGGAAAGGTGTATTTTTCTTTTTTATTCGCAAGCCCTTGGGCTGCTCCATGATGTGACTGTCAATAAGCGCTGTAATACACGAGATACTGCCATGAGCTTTCCAAACCCATGGACCACCCCCTGTTGTATCTGACTAGAAGTTGGCCTAACAGCTAGTCGACGAAGGAGGCCATCCACGACCCCCGACACAAAGGTGGGTGGGAGCGCACAGAAGCGTCCGCCCGAGACGGAAACCGTATTCGCTTAGACACTATTGATAGAGACGGCAGATTGAAACGATTGCTGTCACCGTTCGCTTCGTAATGCCTGGTGCGTGCTTGGAGATCATGTCGATCAGGAGCGACGTGCAAGCAGGGACTGCCTTGTGAGGAGATTGACCGAGATGCGGGTAAATACAATGCGAGCGCTGACAATCCTGCTCACAGCCAGTCCGAACAACATGCAACGTGCTCGCCGTAAGCCAGCTATGCCGAGAGATAGACAGCAGGAGAGGGAAATCTGGAGAGCCGCAGGCCAAGGAATGTAATCGGGCATATTGTATTCCGCCCTCCTTCGGAAGGCATACGTACTCGGAGATTCTATGTATGTGTATGTGTATGTATATCCAACGAAAGAAGGATGCCTCAAGACAAGTTTCAATCTCGATATGCAATGCTGTCATGCGGTACGGGACCAACCTGTTGCCACACCCGTCCCCCTTCCCCTTCAAAACATCTCCCACAGCGGCGGCGGCAAGACAGGCCGGCTGGGTGGCTTGTGGCGCGGGCCTAGCTTCTGCTTCTGCGTCTGCTTCTGTTTGACCCCGACAAACACGACCCGCCGCGCGGGGTTGCCAACCATGACTGACTTGGAGCTGAGACCGTAGTAGTCCGAGATGGAGTGGGTAAGCCAGCGCCTGTGATGAGAGAACGTGTGTGTAACACACATCGTGTATAAGCAACCGTGCCCACTGAAATGAGAGCGCCAAAAGGAAAACGAAATAAAAACCAATAACAAAGAGAGGAGAAAGAGAGAAAAAAAAAGAAAAAAAAAAGGAAAACGCACTTGAATGCCCCCGCCGCATCATCCTCTCTCGTATCCAGCACCATCCCCCTCTCCTCCACCGCCTCCTTTCCCTTGATCCTAGTAGTGGCCGCAGCCTTCTTCCACCCGGGCAACGGCTTGCCGTCCCTCATCCGCCCGTTACGGCCCACGAACACAATCTCCTCGTCCTCCGGATCCGTCGACTCGTCGCCACTGCCACCCTCGCCTTCCACCGCCGCCGCCGCTTGCGCCGCGAGCCCCCGCTCGACGACGAACTGCCGCACCGGCTCCTCGAGCACCCTCAGCCAGGACTTGACGGCGGGCGTGCGCTTGGCCGTGTTGCGCAGGTCGCGTGGCACGTGGCCCAGCTCTGGCAGCTGGGAGGTGGCAGTGGCAGTGGCGGTGACAGCGCAGGCGGCCGACCTGCGGTGCGCGGCAAAGGCGGCCTTGCGCTCCTCGGCGCGGTCGCGCAGGCCCTTGTCCCAGTACTGCGCCAGCTGGTAGGGGATGGTCCCGTGGACCGGGTGGGTCGGGCGGACCTGCCAGTCGGAAGGGAGGGGTGGCTGGACGTTGGGGACGTGGAGGAGGTGGTCTGCGACGGTGGGCGCGAGGGGAGGGTAGGTTTGCTCGTTAGCGAGTGGTCTTTACATTTTGTCTTTTTGTTTTTTTTACACATGTATAATTTGCATGCAAAAGTTGCGTGGGTTTCAGTGGGTGGGTGATGGGGGAGGGGGCCGGTTACCGTTCTCCCACCGTCTCCGCTGTCGGCTGCCTTCCTTGCCCTTGAGCAGCGCCTCGCGCTTCCTCATGCTATCGCGGCGCGAAGGCGGCCGACGCGGAGGGGTGATGCTCGCGCCGTAGGCGGCCTCGTCGGCGAAGGCGATGCCGCGCAGCTTCATCTGGGTAGCAGCAGCAGCAGCCGCCGTCTCGTCATTCCCATCCGTCGTTTTGCCTCCAGCATTGGGTTGATTGCCGTCGAGCGGAATCGACAACGCGCTGCCCGTGCCTCGGGCAATGGGCGCAATGCTCAGCGATTCGAGCGCGGCAACGGTCCATGACTCGATATCGACGGTTGCGGTCGACGCATTGGAGATAGAGCGCTGATGCAGCGCGTGAGCGGGGTGCGTCGGCTGTGGCTGTTGCAGCTGCTGGTGTTCGTCGCCCTCCCCATCGGGGGACAGCGGGATGCGAGTGATAGCCATTGAGTTGAGATTCCCTCCCACCTGGGTGCGGGATATGCCGGGCAGGCGACACGCGCAGAAATTAACACTGTCTAGGGAGGCGTGGGAGCTATGAGCGCGTTGAGTGGCGAACGAGCCTCCACAGTTTCGCGGCACCGAAATGGATCTCGACGTCGGGCGGGATGGGACACGGGGTTTATATGAGAACGACGAAAGAAAAGTTAGGCAACATGAACTGAACCGAAGCCCTGGATCTCCTCCCAATCCCAATACTGCGGCCGACGCCGAGGAGGAACTCGAGGTGATGGAGGAGGGTGTCAATCCTCACCGGCATGACACATCGATCACAGCCCGTGTCCTCCGCTGGGGTCGAACGGGGACCAATCGGAGTCTCAGCGCAGGCAACGCACCCTCCCTCCCCCAGAATCTGACCGTGCAGCGGCTTGTAGGGACCAGGGTTCAAGGGCGGGTGGCACGGTGCCAGTGCTGTGGAGCTCCGAACAGCGACCGCATCGATGTCGAACACAGAATCTCCACATTATAGCTAAGGTGAAGAAGAACCCGCAAATATTATTGAGATAATGGTATGTCTACAAGGCCCCAGACGAATGAAAATAATCGAGTACAATGTAATGGTATCCTGACGCTGTCCCTCCAAACTCCGGGGTTGAAAGATCTCCCTTCATGTATGACCCAGCTCCCTAACAAGGGGGCCTGCTCCTTCCAACCATCTACGACCATCTATTCTGCCCCAACCCGTTGAGACTGTTTCGAAGCTCCACTCTTCCATTCTTGACCCCATACACCGGCGTACCCTTCTTCTCCCTCGCTTCCTCTACATCTTCCCTACCGTCCCCCTCCTCAATATCCTCCAGTTTCTCCATTCCCGCCGGCCTCCCGGTTAGGAACCCAGCCACACTATCCCGGACGCTAACCCTGACCTCGGCATTCTGTTGCCTAGAGTTGACCTCGGAGAAGTTGCCCATCCCCGCCATCTTCCTGCTGGTAACCCCGCTATCGCCCCGTGACTTGCGTGACGAGTACGAGCTTGGCAACCAGGAAGTGAACAGACTTGATATCGGCCATGGTCGTGAGATGTCCGGTCTCTTTTTACCTCCAACCCCGCTCCCACGACGACGCCGCCTGAGCATGGTAAAGGTAACCGCGATCAGAGCGATGGCAGCTACACTGCCCACCACCGGCGCAGCGATCCATGCGTTAGTTGATGCCGCGTCGCCCGCGTCTTGACCAGCCGTTTCGGGCGCGGCCTGACCGGAAGACGCCGGGGTGGTGCCGGCGCTGGGGAAGAAGAATGGCGGAACTCCTGCCGCGACGGAGGACGACGGCGTGGTCACGGCATCGGTTGGCGCCGCCGAGGAGTCCGGCACCGGTGCTACGGTCGACGTAGCAGGAAGAGCAGGGTCAGTTGCGGCACTGCCGCCTGGAGGAGTGAAAAAGATGACGCCGTTGCCTGCGCCGGCCGTGGGGGTGGACGAGGGAGGTGGTACAGGGATGGTGGATACCCCAGGAATTACTCCTACATCTGCGGAAGAAGCCGGTGGAGGGTCATTGGAGGGTATTTCAGCAGCGTTCACCACCATCGCCGAGTCAGTCCGTCGGTCCGCTGCAACGTCGTTTGGGTTGGTCACGGCTGATTTGAGGTAGCAATTCTTGAACCCAAGGTCCTGGCTGGGGTCGAATGACAGGGCTGCGCAACCCGACGTTGCCGCGCACTGGCCCAGACAGTCCTGAAAGGTGGGTGCAAAGTTCTGGCTGATGTCGTTTCCCGCGATGATGAAGCCGCACATCGTCGAAAAGCTGGTCCCAAGGGCCTCCTGTTCCCCAGACAGTGTCGCGCAGTTCGAAGACGCGCCCGGGAAGCTGCCGATAGCGGAGTCAGTCCTCCTTGACCGGCGCTGCTCGTCGGGTCGTAGTCTTGCTCTCAACGTGCAACGCGAACCGTCAAAGGAAGCGCCTTCGCATTTCGGGTGGAAGGACGAGCAGAGGTCGACACAAGTCGTAAAGTCGAAGGCATCGAGTCGGTCAAGGACATCTCCCTCGAGATTCGTGTTGCAGAGCACCGTGAATTCTTGGACAGTGCCAACGGTGGTCCCGTTCCCGCGCGGGCAGGGTGCTGTGTTCTGTCTCCGATGCACCGTCGCCCTCTCACCAGCCTGCAATCCCCACGGTAACATCATCGGCTTGGATCTACCAGCGTTGGTGTGGATGGTGGTTGTATGAGGATAGGGTTGAGCTGTGATGGGCGATATTCGTCGGATACACTAAACAGGAGACATTACGAGGAAGAAAAGGCCACACAGCGGACTATAAGTTTCGCAGAAAGGAGAAGCGAAAGAACAACCGAACACGGCGGGAATAGCGGTGGATGCCAGCGTGCCCTTATACGAGGCTTGCCGTGTTGTCGTAGGGGACATCGCCAATGACCCGGGCCATCAACTCTGAGGGGCGGGCAGCAAACGACGCATATTGCCCAGAGCATCACTTGCTGCACGTCGGACTTGATCGACTGCGTGCTTAACAAGAGCTGGACGGTGTCGTTTGGAATGCGCACCAAAGAACAGACAATGCCATTCAGCCCGTGGCTGAACCAGCGCAGAAGGCGCCCTGCAGTGGCGGGTAAAGTGCCACATGAGACGAGGAGGGGGGCGACGCTCCGACTGACATGTTCCAGGACGGCAGATCCTTGCAGCGAGCCGCGTCCCTTCCGTGCTTCAAGCGGCCCCCTTTCAAAAATGAGAGAAACTTCCAACCGGAACAACAAAAAAACAAGTGTCCGACGTCCCGCCGGCCGTCAGCGGTCGGAAAATATCTGCTGGGCGTTTGAAGTTTGTTGGTAGTCAATGGTGCTGACCGGATAATTTCGCCGCAACCGAGTCGAATGGGGGAAGGGACAAGCCCACGCTGCGGTTCAGCGCGGATGCAGTGTATGCCCCGGAACAGCGACTTCATCTCACATCGCTCAGCGAAATCTCTGGAGCACCCGCAGGAGTCTATCGGAGTCTACCGAGCAGCGTCTCTCGAGGATATGCGGCAAGGGCGCAGATTCGGTATTTGGTGCGGCAGTTGATAAGTGCCTGTGCGCAGCCACACCTGAAGTATCGCATCATGTTGCACGGCTGGGCCCCCACGACTTTGGCGTCCAAGCGGGGGCATGCTTAGACATGCTTCCCCAGGAAGATCTGATGAAAGATCTAGGGAATCCTTGTCACTCGACAAGGACCAGGAGGCCGTCCTGCGAGCCCTCACTCTGCTGTTACCACATACGAGGTGGAATGTTTGCAAAAAGTAGCCTAGCAGGAAAGAGGAATCAGAGATATGGCTGCGGCTCAATATCGAGTCCGAAAGTAACAGCAACGGCCAGGTCACATGGTGAGTGATGCGTGTTCGGACATATGCCCTCGACAACGCAGGCAGGGAAATCAATTCGAGGTGGCGGCGCGAAACCACCCATCCCACCCAACCTATCCCTAAGCTTTACG
Source organism: Madurella mycetomatis (assembly GCA_022530565.1). Classification (NCBI taxonomy): domain Eukaryota; kingdom Fungi; phylum Ascomycota; class Sordariomycetes; order Sordariales; genus Madurella; species Madurella mycetomatis. The sequence goes on along the minus strand of JAJTVB010000003.1, from coordinate 1,650,728 downwards.
GAGAATGAGTGGTTCGATCTCAATGATATCATGTTGCAACAAATACTTACGTCGCATCTTCCTGCCCTGCAGCCAAACTAGTAACACATCCTTCCTGACGAACCCGCCCTCAAAAATGCCCCAAGCCTTCCAAATAACGCCGTCTAGGTGAATGTAATGTCGTCTGAACTCCGATACCCCGGGGGGTAGAGAAGCGAGATGAGTGTCCAAGATACCAGGAACCTCAATACGGAATGTCCTTCCGATTCTCCTACTCTCGATTGGTGTCATAGTTCCGATGAGGGTCGCCAATGCCACCCGGTTTTAACAGCGGGGTCGCCTCGGCGGCTGCATCGCTGTCTTGGCGGTCTATGACCCTGATCAACTGCTCGGAAGCCGCGGCGTAATTTTCGGGGTGCGGCTGACGCCCTAGGATCGATGAGGACGATTGTGCTGACGGTTTGATCGCCTCGCTGTTGCGAGCCTGGATCTCGTAGTAGATGGCCATGGTCAGAAGTAGGCCCTGCATCGTGGCCGTCAGCAAAAATATGCCCCACGAGCTCCAGCCGGCCCAGCCAAGCCGGACAAACAGACTGGCCGCGAAGAGGTAGCCGCCCGGCGTCTGAATGCACATCATGGGGATGCTCAGGCTGCCGACATGTTTGAGGTGGTATGTGGTCCAGATCTGCGGGAGGTATTGTACGGCGGCAAGAAGGGCCGCCATGACGCCGAGAAAATTAGCCCAGACGGGGAGGCGTTCCTTCGCCACAGCAGACAGGACGCCTGTGATGACGATGACGGCCAGGCCATGTAGGAGAGTGAGCGATGCCACCAACAACGCCGTGTGCCATCTCGGTTGGCCCTCATCCACCTCTTCGGTGTCTGGGCTCTCGGTCGAGCTGTATCGGAAGAAGACGAGGAAGAGGACGAAACTAGAGCGTGATCGGTCAGTCATTGTCGCCGCACTCGGCCATGGCGCACCCACATGAAGGTGAAAGAGATCCACTGAACTCCCAGCTGCGCAATACCCAGCAGACCAGCGATGCAATGGAACGTCTCGAGCTCTTTGCAGCAGGCTATGTCCTGGCGAGACTTGGGAAGAAGTAGGATGTTCGCAAAGGCCGAGGTGGCAGAGGTGGTGCCGAGGAGGACAAAGTAAGGCGAGATGCCCTCAGAAGTGCGGCGCTGGATGATACGGAAATGCTGGGGGAGATAGCTGATCAACATGCCGATGACGATGACGCTGTGAAACGATCAGCAGGAACCGTGGTGTGGCGGGGCGTATCTATCGTACATCGAAACGATGAGGTTAGCAACGCTAAGATCGCGGAGCTCCTCGCAGCGGTCCGCTCCCAGTAGGGAATCCATCGTGCTGAGACGGCTGAGCCGAACTGACGGACGGCGGTGGGTGGTGGAAGTGGCGCGGATCTGTGCCGATACCAGCAATCTAAAACCGTGATAGTTGCGATGCGTTGGCAGACAATCGGCCGAAGATATTTTCTTCGATAAGCGATAGCTCTCGAGACCAGATGGGACCGAACACGGTCGGTGCCGCCCTTGGTGATTGTGATTGTTGACGTTGGTCAGGCGTCTGGGTTGAGGTGAGGGAGCTCCGGTCCCTGCAAGGTTGCAAGGTAAGGCGAGCTCCAGCGAATGGATCCTCGGCTGCTGCCGGTCGCCTGCAGCCACCCTTCTGGGGCTACAAGGCGAGAAGGCTAAGCTTGGACATGACCCACTCTGTGACCACAAGTTCAGTGATTTGCAAGCTGTTAAGGAATCTTCCCAATAAAGTACCATCTCGTCTTAAATATATGTGAAATACATTACCATCAACTTGCATTAACACCCCTGGTTTGCGTCCATCAACATCTCTCGTCGCTGGAAAGTTTCTTAACCAGCCGAGAGTTAAACCGAACTGACTCCAGACGATGGATCGGCCTTTGGTCAACTTGGTGGCTTCATCCCACGACCCAGACGGATGGCCACCAGCACAGAAGAGAGATGATGCCCGGAGCCTCGACTCTTTCTTCAAAAGCGTGCAATGGTACGTCCCGGCGCCTTTCCCACGCATCCCACACTAACACCACCCAGGTCAGCCGACGGCACAACACTTTTCACCTCATCCTTTTCGAACCGTGTCTGCACTTTTGTCCTGCCTGAGAGCCTGCTCGAGCCACAGCAATCCCCGGTCAAACTCACCGCGCATGGCACGCTCGTCCTCCCGGAGCCAACCAGCGCGATAGCCCCCTGTCCCTACTTCGCCCTCGAGCACCCCTCCACCCAAGTCCTCCTCACAGCCAGCACCGACCACCCGATCCACCTCCACCACGCCTTCCCCCCTCAACCTCCGTCCTCCCCAATAGCCGCCGCCGACGACGATGACTCCGCCCCCTCTTCTTCAGCATCCTCTTCTCCACTCCCTCCCTGGTCACAACCCCCACCCCTCAGCGCATTCCGCCTCATCAAAAAGGAAACCGAAGCCTACCTCCCCATCGCCTCCCTGATCTGGCCCGCCCCTGGAACCCACTTCATCGCGGGCACCACCAACCTCATCGCCGTGTACGACGTCTCCCGCCCGGACGTGGGCACGTCCGCGGAGCCCCTGCTGTCGATCCCCACCATCCCCTCGACGCGCCACCTCGCCAAGGGCGGTGGGGTGGGCATGCGCGGCACGGTCGCCGCGCTGGCGGCGCAGCCTGCCAGCGGTGGCGACGGGTCTGGGTGGGGTGGAGGGGGGATCCTGGCCGCGGGGACGTGGACGAGGAGTTTAGGGCTGTATGATGTCGCGCGGGCCGGCGGGTGTATAGCCACGTGGAGTGTTGCCGGGCCGGCGAGGGAGGCTGGGGTGGGCGGGAAGGGAGTGGTGCAGACGGTTTGGTCGCCTTGCGGGAGGTATTTGGTAGTTAATGAGAGGGGGGCCGGAGGATTGTTGGTGTATGATGTAAGGGGCACCCATCAGTTGCTGGCATGGTTGGAGGGGAGGGATGGTGAGACGAATCAGCGGTTGAGCTGTGATGTGTTCCCGGGGAGTGAGGGGGCAGGAGGGTTCGAGGTATGGGCGGGATCGAAGGATGGGGGGATAGCTGTTTGGGAGGGGGTCGGGAACCATGAGGGCGGCATCCCACCGTCGTGGGGCTGGGAGGCGCATGGTTCGGCTGTCGGGAGCGCGGCGATGCACATGAGCGGTTCGGTGGTCGCGACGTGCTCTGGCTCCTGGAAGATTGCAAACGAAGAGGGCTACAATTCCGATACTTCCGAATACAGTTCAGATGAGTCTGGATCGGAAGGTAGTACAGGGGCGAGGAGCAACCCGAAGCCCCGTGTTGTAGTCCAGGAAACGAGTCTCAAGGTCTGGAGCATCGGGTCGAGTGATTCATCTCACGTTGAAAGTATCCCAGGCGAAGGAGGAGCCGAATCTTGACAAACCCAAGGGTTTAACGATATATACTTTGGGTTAAGTCACCTACCTATCGACTTATCTGTCACGCCCACGCAGCAAGGGCGCAGGCAAGTTACTCTTTAGCCAAACGCCCGATGATTCCAGGGCAACATCTATGCTAGAGGGAGCCAGCATTTCAAAAACACGTCACAGGAGCAAGACATGGCCCTCCAAGACATTACAACACGCATCCCGCAGCCCACCAAAGCCCATGCCGATTGTGGGGTTTAACGATCATCGACAGCGCGCCGACTCCAAGGCTTATCAAACGCCGCGCTCACCCGCTCTAAGATTTTTCGACCCCCCAACACCTCAAATACCGCGAGCCTCCTCTCCCGCGGCATCATTACAAACAGAGGGAGCCCATACATCCGCCCTCCATCAGCGATCGCCGGCATTCCGTCAGGCACCTTCAGCATTCCCAACACAACCTGTGCAGCAAACACGTTCATCCCCGCCCACCACAAAAATACCTCCCAAGATGTCTCCACCTCCAACAGCAGATGCCTGGCCGCAACGGCCTCCCAAGCATGGCGACAAATTATCGCGGCAACCCATTTGGCTAGCGTCTCCGCCCCACCACCAACGTACACTACCCGCACGCCTTCTCCCAGCTCGGCCAACAAAAAAAAAAAAAAAAAAAAAACCCTGAAACTCTGCCAGCGCGGGCGCATCGGACCGCGATAGAGGGCTCGCGTTCTCGCTATGCTTGTTTCCTTCCGACACGAGTACCACGAGGCGCTCGTAGCGAGCTGCTACGTCCACGGCGACGCGGCGGAAACATGTCGCTGTTGTTGCTGATGCAATCTGTCTGTGTAGAGGTTTCTGTTGAAGTTTGACCATGGTTGTGGTGAGAATTCCGGCTGCTGGAGAGACGGTGATGTCGGCATCGTCTGTGTGCGGTAGATGGGGGCCTGAAAACGGCGCTGGAGGTCGGTGTTTGTTGTAATCGCGCGAGATGAGGTCGACGCCCGAGAGGAGGGTTTTGGGATGGTTGGCTAGGGGTTTGCAAGCATCGGAGGAATGATAATTGCGGTGGGATACTTGGAGGTGTGATGGCTGGGGCAAGGGCGGGGATTGGTCTCAGAGGAGGTGGCATCGATTTTGCTGTTGCCGCCGGGTCGTTGGCTTTGAGGGATGGCGTCGTGCTAGGCGGGGAGAAGAAGGAGCTGGGGCTTTTTAGGAAAATTCTTTCAACAAAACTGTCCACAAGTGGCGCGAAATCCGTGTACTCGTTCATGGAACCCCGGAGCACGTTCGTTGACGGGAGCACTGCGGGATCGATAATGACTGTGGCTAAGATTCGAACTGGCTTCTCTAGCTCTGTATTCTGCTTCCTAATCGATCGCCTTTTCTGAATCGTCTCTTCGATGAGGCGCATTCTTCCGCTTCAGCCGGAGGCGACATTTCCGAGGTGGGCGCTAACGAGGGACCGGGAAGCAACACAGCACCCCTAGCTAGGGGAGACGTTGGTGTCTTCCCCCCGAGGTTCGCCCGGGGACTGTTTTGCTCAAGCTGCTTAGAAGAAACCGCTACGACACGGGGAACTGCTACACCTGATTGTCTGTAAATATAATCTGCACTAGTTGGGACTTTGCTCTCCCAGATTTCCATCAGGAAGCGGGGAAAAGGGTTTAAGTCTATCTCCATTCGCTCAGATACCAGCTTCTTTCATATGGGCCAGCGGTACCCAGACCATCCTCTGCTCAGCCGCTCAATTGTGCGTCCATTTGGGGCCTTTCCAGTCGATATCAGTGTTCCCCCGAATCCAGCAAAGCATGGTTCTAATTAACATCCAAGACGCGGTCCTCCCATTGAGGGAGTGAGACGGAAAAGTCCATAACCGGAACGGGGACTCTGACTATGACATCGAAAGATTGAAGTTTCTCTTGCTATACATACCGCATTACGGCAGTTGCGCCTCCTTGGAAAATGTTGTGAAGCTGATCTCCTGGTCGTCAGAACTGGGATGTGTATCGCTGCTTGCCACTAGGGGCCCGGCCCTTTCCAGGTCTTCAGGGGCGGTAACCCTCGGTTGTTTGCTAACGTTGGCGTCACCGTCACCGCATGGAAAGTAGAGAGACGTCAATTTGATGTCTCTAGACACCATCTGTTGGGTCGATTGTGGCATTGCGGCAGGAGCTCTCCAGTCCTGATCATTCCTGGCACATCGATGCCTCGGCCCAGAATGCATTATCTGCCTCAAGTATCCTGCTCTCAGCGACCTCAATGTCGGCGCTGGGTCGTGAACTAAGATCAGAAGGCTCCGGTATGTCACAGGTTTCCCTGTCGGGGACAAAGTATTCCTGGAACGTCTGCATCACGGGGCTTAACGGCGGTGTCAAAACGCTGTCTAGCTCCAACCTGCAATCCCCCGTCAGCACCATGCGTCCTGGAGGACGAGACATACCTACCTGGTTGTAGATCGAAATGCTCTGAATAAATGCCCGCTGTTCGTCCTCCGTCTAACTAAGACTTCGGACTCTGCGTCAGGTACCTAAGCGTGTTTTTGCTCAGCTCCAGTTTCTCTTTTTCCACATCCCTCGTCGTCTTCTTGTCCCTCGCTTTCTCTATATTGGTGAACGTAAGTCATTGGCCCTTGTCAATGTCGGTTGGCTCAAGTGGGAGACGATGATCCGACAGCTGCACTTCCATGAAGACCTTCATCCACCATTCAGACCTGCGGCAGTCGGTTTTGTGAGTTTCCAGCTTCAGTTTATTCCACCTCAGACTTCCCGAGAAACATTCTTGTGAGTTTAGCCTCTCGATCTCCTCTTTGACATACCTGCAAACTGTGACACAGCAGACATCTGCCATTGTTCTGGAGTGGGTATGATTAGGCAAAATAGGTATCCCTGAAGCTGAATATCTTCAAGTAGCTGACCGGATGCGGACTCGGAAATTGTACTGTAGTGGCGATATAGTGGTCATCTTCAAACAGCTTTGGCCATCTCGGGAGGAGACTGTCAAGCTGTGGACCCTAGCGTACTCGTCTGCCACGTCCATTATTCGGAATGGAGGGTCTTTGGTTATGGGATGCTGGTTTTGGAGCGTGGAGAAATCACTTGAACGGATACATATCGAACCGCTGCCGCCATCAAGGGCTCCCGTAGTCTCTATCCAGCTTAGATTTATAGGGGTGCTGACACTCAGCAGCAGGGTTTGGGTATGAATCTAGACGGCGTTTTGAAAAGTTGAACGCCGAGACCGTAAGTTGTAAGATTCCTTTCCTTCCCTAGAAGGTGCGGCCCAGGGCTAATACCATGTTGCCTCCTCCCGCCATGACCTTATGCCAGAGACCGCTCCACATCGGTACTTGCATTCCAGAGGCCTCAATACCAGCCTCAAAAACCTTCAACCACCTGGATCTCATGTATTGAACTGATCTGGGATGGAGGATTGTATTCTTCGAACGCAATGCTTAGCTGCTCAAGAGGTAGCGAAAGAAACGAGCTATCTAGGGATAATTAGGTCATCGACTACACCGTATCCACTGGTGAATCCACAGTGTCTTAATTACGGCCTGGAAGTGCTAAATCAATGCCGTGCCCTTCGCTGCTCTGCGAAATCACCACCTGACCAACTTTCTGAAGTGTTTATCCGGAGGCTTGTCAGCCTGTGGTATACCATTCTTACTACTGTCGTAGCTCTCCTCCCCTGCGACGCGCGGGAGTTTTTATTCCATAGGAATTGAACAACGATATCAAATATTATAGACGACCTCCGCCCCTTGTAAGTGCACACCTTTCCCATATCTCCCCAACCTCGGGTACAAGCGACCTTAAAGTGGGATCACCAAACACTGCAGAGGAGTGCGAAGCGTCCTAGACATTTACGGCAAACATAATTTTCCTTTCCCCGAACCTTCTACGAAGTGATGAGAGGGATGGGATTTCTTTTAACCTTCGCTGAAATAACAGCTACAGTTGCGCCACTCTGATGGTTCCGACGCCTGGAAGAGAGATGGACGTACAGTAAGCTGCCCCTGTCATTGAACTATTTTCGTGCACTGAGTACGTACTCCGTCTGGTGGAACTTTTCCCAGCAAGGGGCGATATGGTTAGAAACAGCTGGAGCGGGATTGGGAGATGATACTCCCCTACTCACTTCAGCGCCAGGAAGCCATTGGTATTGCCAAGGGGATTGAAGGCTCCAATAAAACTGCTTGCATAAACGGTCTGCGGAGCTGCGTTATCCAGCCATTATCTTTGTTGCACAAGCTGGAAAATAAGGCACCGGGAGTGCCGGGGCCGGCCTCGCCTCCTTAGCATGCCCTCACCGAATCGGGTTCATGTTCACAATGGCCCGGGCCCGTATTTATCCCCAGATGATTATCTAAGCCCCCGTAGGATCCAGGATCCAACGAAGATACAGGTACCACGGAACGTCCACGTCAGTCTGCTTGAGTTCTTTAACTTCATCAAACAAAACGGGATAGCGCTAGAAGCTATATTTTGGTGACGGTAGGAACGCGGTAACTATTTACTCTAGTTAGCACCATCGGGAGGCCGTCTTGATTGCTGACATTCCCGACGCCGCATGTCATCGCCACTAAGGTTACGTTACCTAAAAAGACGCCAAGCTGAGCACTTAGCATTGCTAGAGAGCAACGGCTCCTCGCTCATGCTAATTAGCACACGCGACAGCGGAACGATGAAAGGACTCCCATCTAGGAGCTACTACCTTTCTCCCAGGCACTTCTCTGGCATCCATCAGCGCGGATTTCTTCGACTTCCATCAACGCCACGACTCCCGCCTACCGATAGCTCATGCTTGGGACTATGCAGCTGAGCACCAGGATGCTGAACCTGAGCAGTGCATACCAAGCATGATAGAGGGAAGACTTGGCCGGATTGAGTGATCATCGCCCACAACCCAGCACTAGACCATTGTAGGGCATGGGGCAATGTGGGGGACCTTTACTTGTGGCTGGCTAGCCTTTGCATGACTTCATCAATGAAATGCAGTCGCCACAACGTTCAACATTGTGCATGTGCTTCCAAATCATAATTACACGCCAGTGCACTGCTCTGAAGTGGGAACCGCAGATTTCCTTCGCGCCCTAATTTGTGGTCTTACTAATGGAAAGGACCTGTTCGCGAGCTGCGTATGCTCGCGAGTCTCGAAATTTTACAAACTCTTTTCGCTCGCTCCCCGGTGAGACAACTGAGCAGTGGCGCTTCTACATCGACTGTACGGAGTAAGCACCCTAAATTATTCTCAGCCCGCGGCTAGCAGGATACCTGTTAAGGAAATTGCTGGTTCCCTTTCTTCGATGAAAGTCGAGATACAAGGCAAGACAGAAGCAAACCCTGCCGAAGCTAATCTCAATGCGGGCAAAAAGTACCGAGGTCCCTGCGGTGGGACCTCACCGACAATAACGTATCGCCAGCGGAAGGGCCCCCCGCGTGCCGGGCTCATCCACAGGGGCTGCTTATCACCAACACATCAAGTAGTTAATGCAAATAAGGTTAAAGAAAGGGAAAGCCCCCGAACTGCTTCCTGTTTCTGTCATTACAAGCTCATCCCTTCGGGGACATATGAAACTACGCGGTACAAGACAACATTTATATATACGTACGCCGGTGCCGAAGTTGGCAGGACCCTCTGTCACATCTTTTCTGCCACTTACACCCATCCCACTCGACCACACGCCCCAGACTTTTCCGGCGTGTGCCATGACCCAACGAAGCAAGCAAAATTCCCTCCTCCCTCCGCTCCTCCAGGCCTGAGAAATCGTACAACCAGACCGATCGATACCCTCTCGTATTGGTCTGCATCATCGTTTGTTGAACCATCGTGCCAACCTTGAGCTCGGCCAGGTGACTTGTCAGATATGCCCTGGCCCATGACAAGGACGGGGCTTGGTTCTTTGGTAGTTTTAGGCATCCAGTGGCAATTGCTGACATTGTGTGGCGTTATAGGAACTGCGTTCACGTTTGCTCCTCGCGACAGCCACAGCGCTGAGCACCTACCCGTCATGTCGTATCTCTCACTCCCTGCAGCCAGTTGCTTTCTATCATCAAGAGCTGGGGTCCGTGGCTGGCCTTCGATGTGGGGAAGTAACCTCGTCTTAGACTCTCAGTCGGTCACGGCGCTCAGTGTGACCAACCTGTGCGCCTCGGCCGACGGCACGTTAGCACCGGCCTACATATCATCCCTTGAGACGACCAAATGGTCCACCGACCCGGCCTTCATGCGGGGCTACTCCTAGCCTTTTCGTGATCATTCCGGCCGCTGAGTCTGGTGACATGCCAACGGCCTTCTTTGGCATCTCCAGGGCGCTTCTCTTCCATCCGGCCCTAAGGATCAGCTTTACCAAGCTCGCTCACCGCCAGCGCTAGGCTGACAACGGCGATATGCCCGTGACAGATTGCGTTGATGGGATTGTGAACACCCTCTTCACCGCCTTAGCCCTCTAGAGAAAGGTGGCAGCATACGGAGGCCGCGACATCCCCCGACGGCGCCTTCTTGGAGGGCAATGTCTACCAACCCTCGATCTGGTGGTCGAGGTGGCCCACGGGGCAGAGAAACCAAACCTCCATGCGGCGTGGATTACCCCCGACGAGGTCGACCGCGCTCCATCGACCTCGGTTCAGGCGACAGCAGCCGTCAACCAAAAAGGCTGTGAAGGCCCGTGTAGCTCATCACGTCCAGCCAGTGCGTCAGGCGGCCGAGTCCGATCTCTTCGTCATAGGCGCTCCAAACAGCACGGAGGAGTTGTTTTGCCACCCCGATCGGTTTGGGGGGTAAGCTGAGCTCGTGTTTGTCCAGCCGCTCCATGATGAGCTGACGCGCCCGCGAAATCTTGATTGCGTGTTCCGAAACACCTTCGCTGACGTAGGGTGAGTCGGTATTGACGACCCCTGATGTTGAAGGGACTGGCGCATCAGGCTTAGTACTCAGGAGATAGCTGCGCGGCCCGCTTCCCAAAAGCACCTTATCGTCGTATCTGAGGCCACTGCCGGCGCACAGACAGATCAATGGTTGGATACATCGCAGGCTTCCTTCAGGGATTTTGTCGAGGACATCGGTGAGGTGCAATGCCAGAGGCGACACGCAGACTTTCCAGACAGTGGCCGCGTCGGCGTCCTTCAGGGCAGGCATCTGTTTTGCGCTCAAGTCTGGGAAGGTCTCGTAGAGCTGCAGCAAGGAAGATAAACGATATGCCTCGGTGACGTAGTGCAGGTCCCATGCTCGATTCGCAACCTGCAAGGTTCCGGGATCCTCGGGGAGTTGTGGGACGTTGAGCGACAGTAAGGCCTCCTCAATCTTCGCGGCTTCCTCGATGTCTCTCATTGCAACTTGGAGGATGCGGTAGCTCGTGCCGCCGTTTTGTCGCCAACGAGTGCGGGACCTCCGGCAAAGCGCCATGGCCTTGCCGAACAACCTTATGACGTCTGGAGAGATGCCAGTCCATGCATGTGGGACCATAGGCGCGGGGGGGCGCTGGGATGGAGGCTCCGGCCAGCTGAGCATATTCTTAAAGTCGACTTCCTCGTCACTGACAACACTGCGTAGCATTTCCTCGTAGGTAAGACATCCGTTGAAGAACTCGAGCAACGCCTGCTCCTGGGCGTCCAACGGCCGACTCCCGAGAGACTCGAGTACGGCCCGTGCATATCTCACGTATTGTTGGCCGAGCTGGCGAGCTTCCATCCAACACATTGACGAGCTCATGCAGAACAAGGCTAAGAGCAGGTCACTTGGAAAATCGGTACGGTGGCCCTTGAAGAAGGTGACGAGCTCTTGCTGAATAGCCTCGGTAGCTTTGCGTGGTGCGGAGCAGGCGGTGTCCTTCATGACGTGCGGGAGCCGTTCGACTAGGGAAGCCGCTGAGATGGCCTGCAGTGCATAAAAGATGGGCCTTGAATTATTCCAGAGAGACGAGGTTATGCGGCGATATGGGTTGGCCTGACTATCGAGCGCGCACCACGAGGGGCAGACCGACTTGAACCAATGTTCGATCAGAAAAGTCGGAATATCCACCACTGGTTGGAGCATGGGTAACTCAGTCGCCTGGCGAGTCCTCCCTGGGACCACCGGCCCGAACTCGTGCGCAAAGGGAACCAAAGCTACGGTGGTTCCGGCACTCGTGAGAGCGTCCCCGGGCTGAGGCGGGGGAGATGGTGTTGACGAAGAGGACGACGGCGATGTAGCCGCAGGGGCTGAAAACTGGCTGGCGGATGCCGGAGACGCAACCGCGATCTTTGCTCCACCACGCGCAGGGCCCGCGGCAGTGCTCGCAGGCTTCGCTATGGATTCGGAGGCGGCGGTGACGAGCTGGCTGAAGTTGGCTGGCCCGCTTGCATTTGTCGCCGTCGGTCTTTCGTGCTTGGTTGACCACTGCAGGCGCTGTTGATAACCCGGGCACTCGAGGCCCTTCTGGGTACAGTTCCGGCACCCGGGTTTCGTCTCATCGCACCTCAGCTGTCGGGAGCCGGTCAGCGGCGCCGGGCCATCACCCGAGTCTCGGCGAGGGTGGAGCAACTACATACCCGCTTGAGCTTGCACGTCCGACAACCGCTTCTCGACTTCTGTCTGTTCTTCATCTTGGGCCCGTCATCATCTGGATCTCAATCCCGCGTCATCACAAGATGTTGTAAATTAAGGATAGGAGAAATGTCGCAAGAACTGGGCGAACGAGAGGCCGGGAAGTCCGCGACAAAGCACAGCCGGCTCCCGGCCAACCCCGACACTGTGCTCATCCAACGCCATGGCGCTGGGGATGGGTTGATAAGCTTGTTGGAGCAGCCAATCGAGGCGATCCCGGCAATGATTAGAGGCCTGTCAGGCCCAAGAGGCTTGTACCTTAGGCGGGGTTCGGCCCACACAACACCTAGGAGCCAACCGATTGCGCTGGGGCACAGCGCCACCAACAGCGCGGCCAGCTTGACGATCCAGAAATTTCGGTCAAATTCTTAGTACGGCTCGGCTTGCAGAACTAGCTCTTTTGCAGGGATTATTTCGGCACCACTTGACAATTACAGCATAAGACTTTCCCATTGATGAGCAAATCGATCGAACCTGATCAATAGATCGACTGGGAACCCTGCGTGACTTGGTAATAAACGTGCGATGCTAGTAAAAGTACGTTAAGTAAGGTGTTTACGTTATGTACCTGGTACAATACCTTGACCGCAGGCCAGATCCACCTGCGGTGATCACTACTACGTGCGGCTTGTCCTCCCTGGTGCCAGGAGCCGGCCCGATGCCAAGTCGGAGTGTCAGATCATGCATCGTGCAGGGCCAGGATGGCCTGTTGGGGGGATGCTCTCCGCCGTCCAGAAGGATGAAATAAGGACAGGGCTTCTTGGAGCGCTGAAGGGACGTAAACGGCGGGCAGGACTAGGAGAGGATGACGCGAAGAAACAAGTACTAGGTATACGTACGTAGGTACAGTACGTTACATGAATTTGGAGGAAAAGAACCTAGAATTTAAGGCATGAATCGTCAGCCGGCTCCGAGCGTCGGCACGAAAGCGGGCAAAAAAAAAAAAAAAAAAAAAAAAAAAGGTCGCAGGTGTTACCAAATTTTTTTACCAGCTCACACCTCGGCGGTTTAATTCGCAACCTCAAAATCACGATTGAATTCCCTTCACGACGGACGAAGTCCAAAGTCGAAATGGCAAACGGCGAACCGGGAGAGGCTATGGCCCACAAGGCCTTCGACACCATTCTGGTGCTCGATTTTGGGTGAGAAGCAGATGTTATTCCGATCTCACCGCCGAAATGGGGAACTGACCGGAAGGGTGCCACACAGTTCACAGTATACTCACCTGTATGTTTTTATTACAAACCTTCAAGACCTGATTCGTATCAATGTCTGCAGGTTGCTGCACTTGGCTTTGAACCCTGACCAAACACAATTTATGAATTCGAACGCACTGACCATGGGATGCGAAGGATCACTCGCCGGCTTCGTGAGCTCAATGTCTTCTCCGAGATGCTGCCATGCACTCAAAAGCTTGCTGAGCTAAAGTTCAAGCCCAAGGGCGTCATCCTTTCGGGGGGGCCGTACTCGGTTTACGAGGACGGCAGCCCCCATGTCGATCCTGCCATTTTCGACTTGAGTAACGATGCCATTCACCCTAGCCATCTACCCCGGCTAACGTGATTTCGTAGATGTGCCTATTCTTGGCATTTGCTGTACGTGGATTGCCGTCTTGCCCCGGGACTCGCCGCTAGAACGCAGCTGATTGAGGACCGGCAGATGGCATGCAGGAGCTTGCTTACCGCATCAGCCCCGACAACGTCATTGCGGGCAGGCACCGCGAGTACGGGCATGCCATGCTCAAGGCCCAATCTATCAGCGGACATGTCGACCGCCTTTTTGAGGGAATCGAGGAGTCGATGCGGGTATGGATGAGCCACGGTGACAAGCTGGCAAAGCTGCCACCGGACTTCCACACGGTTGCGACCTCGGACAACTCCGAGTATGCCGCCATTGCCCACGGCAGCAAGCCGATTTACGGTCTACAGTTCCATCCAGAGGTCACCCATACTCAGAATGGGACGGTGCTGCTCAAGAACTTCGCCGTCGGCATCTGCGAGTGCAAGCAGGACTGGACCATGGAGAAGTTCCTCGAGGAGCAGATCGCCCAGATCCGCCGGACTGTCGGTGATAAGGGCCAGGTGCTTGCCGCCGTTAGCGGTGGCGTCGATTCCACGGTCGCTGCCAAACTCATGGTATAGTCCCTCAAATACCGCTTCCGAAATCAGCAGCTGACAGCAGCAATAGAAAGAGGCTATCGGGGATAGATTCTGGGCCGTGCTAGTCAACAGTATGGTTTCCTTCGGCTTTGGTTTTTAGGAAGCAAGGCTAACGGAGCTGGGCAGACGGCGTTATGAGACTCAATGAGTGTGAACAAGTCCAGAAAGATCTTTCTGAAGCACTGGGCATCAACCTTACCGTTGTGGATGCCACAAAGGATTTCCTTGACGGTCTCAAGGGTATCGATGATCCCGAGGTAGGTATTGTTTTTGAATCGTACTGCCGCATCAGTTCTACTAACGGCTGTTACAGAAAAAGCGGAAGTTCATCGGTATGCCTTCGCATTCCGAGCTTGCCCGCCTGTTCTCCAACTACGGGCGGCGTAGGCAGCCCCAGAATGTCGGAACTAACAGTGAACAGGTGGGAAGTTTATCGACATTTTCGAGGCCGAAGCCATCAAGGTTTAACTTCCAATAGAAACCGACGGAAGAAGGTAGCTAACAGGCGACAGATCGAGGAGGCTGCAGCCAACGATCCGAGTAAGGCCGGCAAGATCGAGTTTTTCATGCAGTAAGCTCCAGGCTGAGAAACCCTAGACATCTCACAGGTATACTGAGCATGTGATAGGGGCACACTCTACCCCGACGTGATCGAGTCGCTCTCGTTCAAGGGCCCTTCGGCAACAATTAAGGTGGGTCTCTTTCGACTCCCGATAATTGTCCAGAATATCCTAACCGTTACTAGACTCATCACAACGTGTATGTTGCCGAGTGTGTCATTCCAATCCAAGCTTAGATACTAATTCAAACATGAAGCGGCGGTCTCCCGGCACGGATGGCGAACGGACAAGGTTTGAAGCTTATTGAGCCACTGAGGTCCTTGTACAAAGTTCGTAATGTCGGTCTGCCCCTTGTCACGAGCATATCAAACTAACCATCACGTAGGACGAGGTGCGCGGTATGTAAACTCTTTTAGCCCACGGTTAGGGATCGACTGGGTGCAGGACGGAAGTGCTGATGTGTCGCATAGAACTTGGGCGTGCCCTGGGTATCCGGGAAGAATTGGTGATGAGGGTAGGTCACAAGCACTTGAACTTCATAACCATCCCATGCTAACTGGAAATTAACAGCATCCTTTCCCCGGTCGTATGTCGACACTTCTTCTTTTCTTTTACTTTTGTGCTTCCATACTGACTCGTACTAGCCGGTATAGCCGTCAGGATCTTGGGCGAGGTGACGCCCGAGAAGGTCGAAATGTGCCGTCAAGCCGACCATGTAAGCTGTTACACAACTAGGTTCCCCTAACGCAGTGTGGGCCGTGCTGACAATAGTTCTAAAGATTTTCATCAGCGAGATCCGCAAGGCTGGCCTCTACAATCAAATTTCCCAAGCTTATGCTGCTCTTGACCCTAGCCGGGCTGTCGGCGTCATGGGGGACAAGAGAGTTTATGGCTATGTATGCCCAAGATTCACTCCCGCAGCCATGGCAGCTCTGACCTTTGATAGATTATTGTTCTTCGCGCCGTGACAACCACGGACTTCATGACGGCGGAAGCTTTCAACTTCCCATGGGACTTCCTCCAGCGCGTCATGAACAGAATCGTTAACGAGGTTCATGGGTATGCATTTAACCTTCTCTCAGTGGCCATGTACGCTAACCCTATCGGCAGCGTGTGCCGCGTTGTGTATGACATCACCTCGAAACCGCCTGGAACGATTGAGCTTGAATAAGAGCCCGATACGGCGAGCAGGTATATGTCAAGCGGGTTTGGCGTTTCTCGTTCGTGTTCGCCGCCGTTGATGGCTCCGTCGTGGACTGCAGCGATTACAGCACAGGGTCCAGACGACTGCCGTTTGCAGATAACATCTCCGTGCTGCAATAGATTGGGGGTTCGGTAACTAGAGATTATGATAGACCCTCAATAGAGCTCTCGCTCACGGCCAGTTTAGAGATTGTGATCTGCAACAATATATCGAATTGCCTCCTTCCGTTTAAGCGAACCTGGTTAGACTCGGCGAAATACATTTCGGCCCTTGTTAAACACTCATAGGAGTTGCGCCTTGGCGAGAAACCCTCGCGTTATCCTCGCGCGCCTCCTCAGCCCTCCTCCCCCTCTTCCCCCTTCATGCACGAAAATTGTAACGCCTAACATACGTTTGTTAGCACAACCCATAAGTGGTAATGGGGACAAACCAAACTCACCTCTGACGCGGACACCCTCTTTCCGCTCTCATACTTTACCAGCCCGGCCACCAACCCTCTCCACCCCTCGCCTATCCCCTCCAACACCTCCTTCCATTGCCTCCCTTCAAAAACCCGGTACATCTCAAACGGCGGCGTCCGGAACCCCTCCGCCTCGGGCCACGTCTCCCTAGTCGGCGATCCGATCGTCTTGAAGATGCTCAGGATCAGCCCGAGCTGGTTGCCGTCCTCGTGCGCGGGGGGACTGTCGAACAGAGGCCTAGGCCGCGGACGGGCCAGGCACTCGGCAAGCAGCGTGCCCGCCGCCCAGAGGTCGACCGCGCTTGTGTAGGCGCGGTTGCCGAAGAGACATTCCGGCGCGCGGTACGGGCCCGTGCCGACGTCGAGGATCTTGGTGGCCGCGGGCTCCGTTGCTGCGGAGAGGACGGGGTGGTAGGAGGTGCCAAAGTCAGAGAGGTAAGTCTGGAAGTGGGGCGAGTGTTGCTGGTGATGGTGGTGGAGGTGGGTGGGGTTGGCGGAGAGTAGGAGGGCGGAGGGCTTGATGTCACGGTGGATTATGCCTTGGGCGTGCAGGTGTGAGAGGGCGAGGAAGAGGGAGGTGAAGATGTGCCGGACCAAGGAGTAGGATAGCGAGGATTGGGTTTGGTCTAGGAGGTGGGCGAGGGTGAGTGGCATGTAGGGGAAGACAAGGACGAAGCGCTGGTCGCTGTCGCGGAAGGTCTCGAGGATGGGAATGATGTTGGGCGTGCTGTCATCCCTGAGAGAGGCGAGGATCTTGGCCTCGCGGTGGGGATCGTGGGGTTCGATGTTCGTTTCGACGATGACCTTGAGGGCGCGGGCTTGGGAACGGTAGACCTCGGCCGTCACGCCGCTGGCAATGTAGTGGCAGTTTTGGTAGGGGCCGATGGTTATCCCGAGGTCTGACTCCTGCTTGTCCCTCTCGGAGGCTTCTAGTAGGGGTGAGTCAGGTTCTACTGCAGCCCCGGAATTCGAAGGATTACATGCTGCGTCGTATTCTTCCTTTATGACAGTTAGGCTAGAGTCCGGCCATGGGTAAGGCGAGATACACCTACCCTACTGTTGGCATTCTTGTAAGCGTCACTTTCAACGGTAAAAGCACTTTGCGTGATGCCCGCTGCAGCTGCAGCTTTTGTACTGGATATTTAGATGTCAGACCCGCAAACGTTATCTTGCCGCGGCATCGTGAATTCTTACAGCCGCTGAATGTTCTCATATCGCTCCGAAGCGCTTATTGAGCTTCTCCAGTCGCCCGCGTCGGCCATGTTGTCTATCTAGTAAGATCTAGGCACGGCTTGAGACCTGGATCTCCTTGATGTAGCGAATCCGAGTCCGAGATGTTTCTGTGGAAGCCAGTCGAGGCCCGAACAACGGCCTGGAACTGAAACTCACTTTTATTCCCTGTAGTTAGCAACTCCCATCTCGCATGGATGGGTAACCGTTACCAGCCTGGCGGTGCCGCCCCGTCGGAATGTTGCAGGAAACGAGCTATAACCACAGGGTTTATGCATGTTCTGGGGGTTTAGTCTTTCCCGCTCTTCTGGGCACTGCAGCGGCTGCCGGGTTTTAGTGGTCGCTGTGCCTGATAGCGGGTCTGCGGCTAGCGGACGGTCCCAGTCTGGCTGCTGATTGGTCCGCTCTTGTCGGCAGCTCGGCTGCGTTGGGAGACTCCACAGCAATGCGAGCTCCATCCCCGTGACATCAATGCGCACCCGGCCGAATTCGTGCCTGCGGCAATCTCCAAATCCCCGACGCTTCAAGCGCCGTACCTGCAGTCCTCTCGCTGCTTGTATCGCTTTCCTTCTTTTACGCCGCGTCGGCGGCATTGCTGCATGTATTAGTGTTATGCGTTGATTCTGGGCCTCCCTCGCTTCCGCCCGATTGCCCCCCATCCCAGACACCCTCGACGATGGCCGCCATGGAGGACCTCTCGCGGTCCGAGTACCCCGCGATGCTGGTACGCTCCCTCCGGGCATTTCACTGATTGCCTATTCTGGTGCCCGAACTAACTGCTAACCGCGTGCGATTGCTCCAGGCGAATCTCCAACCCAGCCAAGCCGTGCAAGTATTGTCGGATCGAGTCAAGCGCATCGCGAGGGCCAACCAGGAGATTGCGGATTGGCTTCAGGTATGACGCGCTCTGCGTGGCCATCGAGCGAGGCATGGAGGAACGTGAAGGCTGATCATATTGCAGGAACGGAGGAAGGTCGAGGAGCAGTATGTGGCCGCACTGCGCAAGCTCCTGGTCTTCAAGGTGCCAAACACAGCAACCGAGCTTGGGTTTGTTCTCCCTCCTTTTCTACCCAACCCGTCGACTAACTTGTGCCCCCGGTAGCATCTTCCAAGCGCCCTGGGACAAGATCCTCCAATCCACCGATGGTATTGCCGCCTCGCACCAGCTGTTTGCGCAGCGCATCGACAAAGACGTCGAGCGGCCTCTCCGCGAGTTTCAGACCAAGAAAGAGATGCAAAATATTCAAACAATCAGCTCGAATTTGCAAACAATGGCCAAGGAGTTGGATGACGCAACCGAGAAGTCAGAAAAACTCAGTAAGAAGGGTAGCAGGGCCAACGCTCAAAAAGTTGATCAAGCAGCGTCGAGGCTCGAAGCTGCCACTCATCAGTGGGAATCCCAGGCGCCTTTCATCTTCGAAACGCTTCAGGCCCTTGACGAGCAGCGGATAAACCACCTGCGTGATGTCTTGACACAATTTGAGACGCACGAGGTCGACCAGGCCACCCGGACCCAGGCGGCAGCTGAAGAGGTGCTCAACACCATGCTCGAGATGAACACCGCCCAGGAGATTCAGAATTTTGCTCAGCGCACGGTCTCCGGAAAACCAAAAGTGGAAAGGAAGTCTACGACAAGACAATCGAGCACCTCCGCTGCAAGCCCCGCCCGTCCAAGCACTGGCCATGAAGATAATGCCAGCGAGCACAGCCAGCCAGGTATGGACAGGTAGCCTTGTACGGCATCCGATCGGATCGACTGACAGGACTGTGTAGAGCCAAAGCTACGAAGCCGTATCGGTACCATGCTCGGCCGCCGCCGACAGAGCGTTCACGGTTTCGGACAGTTGTCTCCTCAGAAGGGGCTCGGTTCTTTCACTCGCAACCTCGGGAGCAGCCATGGCCAAACCCTGTCCCCAAAAGCATCGTCTCATAACTTGAATGAATCCCAAAACCGGCTACCGTCGGTTGTTGAGAGTCCAACGACAGCCGAGCACCGCGATTCGACCACCGAGAAGGAAAATACCAAGACGTCCCACGAGGGAACGAACGGGGTGACCGGCGGAGAAACGTCCAATGGCGCAGCACATCCGACCCGCTCATCCAGTCTTTTGAACGGGACGGCCGAGGATATCTTTGATGCTCCGCCGGTGCCCCCATTACCACAGCAGAACAAGGAAGAGCCGGCCAAGGATGCCGATGGCTTCACAATACCCGTCTCGACGAATGACCCGATTTCCCAGGCGCAAAAGGACGCGGCCGCCGAAGAGGGGGATCAAATCTTCACGGTGAACATCAAGAATGAGCCCATTGCCGAGGAAGACCAGGACGCGAAGCAGGCGGCGTTATCCAATGTCGCGAATGCGCTTACTCACATGGGAATGCCTTCTCGGAAGGCGGGAACCGTGCGAGGTAGGAGGGAGGTCCGGAACACCGTCTACATGCCGTCTCTGCCGGTCCCTGATATATCTTCCGAAAATCCCTTCCCATCCCCGTCCTTGCCCGTTAAGCCCCCCACCGCGACGACATTAACCTCTGAAACAAGCCATACATCCCATGCGTCCGACACTCAATCTATTCGTTCCGGAACCTCCTTCGGCGGTGCCTCCTCGTATAGCACCGTCGCGCGCCTCAAGCATCCGGATATGCATGGCCCGGGATACGGACCTGGTCTGCACTCCTCCATCATCGAGACCGTCTCCGCTGTCTTCCAGGACAGCGAGCCTAAGTCTGTCAAAGTCACAGGCGAGATTGCCCTCTCCTATGTGCCCGATCCCGATATCCCTTTCCCAGGTAAGCCCCGTCACGACCCATTCCGGCCCCTCTTCATCCTAACAGCTCCTGCAGCAGAGCATCAAACTATCCGCCTGAACAAATTCTCCCTGCTCGAGTCCATCGGTCCTAATCGCGTCTTTGTCTCCAACACGACCTCTCCTGACGAGTTTACCCTCAATACCTCACACCTTGCTAACACCACCTCGCCGGCCTTCACTTACCGTGTGCACGCCGACTCGGATACGGCGCTGGCTTCTTACTGCCCCATCGCCATCCACCCTGTCTGGAAGCCCCAGGGCGACAAGCTCGGCCTGCTCCTGCAATACCGCCTCAACCCGACCTACCCGGGGCCGGTGACACTGTCGAACGTGGTCTTCATCATGACATACGAGGGCGCGCGCGCCAGCGGGGTGCAGACCAAGCCGTCCGGGACGCACCTCAAGGATAAGCACCTCGTGTACTGGCGGCTTGGGGAGCTCACACTGAGCGGAGAAGGGTGGGAGAAGATTATCTGCCGGGTGATTGGGGAGCAGAATGCCGAACCCAAGGCCGGGCATGTCGAGGTGAGGTGGGAGTGTTCGTCTAATAATGCTACCTCCACTGCTGCCGGTGGAAATAATAACGAGGGGAGCGGGATTTCGGTGGCGAGGTTAGTCGAGGGGAAAGGGAAGGAGAAGGAGGTGGCATTGCCGCAAGAGGAGGAGGATCCGTTTGCGGATGTGGAGGCGCCGCCGGCTTCTCCACCGCCGACAGAGGTTGGAGCGGGGAAGAGCTGGGTTGATATACCGCTTGTGAAGAAGGTGGTGAGTGGAAAGTACGAGGCAAAGTGATCTTGTTGGTTTGCGCAGGGATGGCAGGTAAAATCACTTGAGACGATATTTATTTTTTTTTTTCTATTTTTTTTTCCTCCCTCTTACCTTGGTCTCTTATCTTTTCTGGAAGAAGCGATGGATAGATCAATGGGTTTTGATTGGGACTATTTTGTGGAGGCCGTGGTGGTACCACTTTTTGACTGGTTGATGATACCGGAAGGCATTTGGCCTATTTGATTACTGGTTAGCGAACACTTTCTGGGACGGCGGGTTGCCTGTAGCGGGAGGCAGGGTGAAGACAGAAAGGAGATTGAGAATGCACATAGTTTGTACATGGCTGAGGATCTAGTTCTCCGAGCTGCTGGGCTATAGCTATATCTCTATGTCAGCGTCGAGTTGAACAATATGGGAGGTTTGAAGGAAAGCGAGTTAATTGGTGGTCCCTATTGACTTTGGAAATCGGGGATGGTAAGTTGGGAGCCATCAGGGATTGATTGGAGGCGGAAAGCAACAGCAACGTGAGTCTACCGTAATAGACCGCGAAGCGGAGCCAGCTACGGAAACCTTTGCTGGCAGCTCAAGCGCAGGGACATCGGACTACGAGGCAGAGAAACTCGCGTGGTTCGCCTGAAGCAAAGACGGCCTCCAGATATTGTATTAAAATCGCGTCACTAGTAGATTCATTACCCGTTCACGCAACAAAAGCTAATACCCCTGATCGTCAACTCCGTTCCGCATCCTGCCCGCCCTTAAGATGCCACAAAAAGAGTACCCTTTAGATATAAGTTACCAGCTTCCCACAAGTATAGAGGATGCCAGTGTACCCCCTCAGCCGGGCCGTACGGCCCTCGTATGCTCCTCGTAAAACTCCAGCGTGAGCGCGGCCAAGAAGCAGGGCACGCAGCCCCTCTCCCTCACCCAGAACTTGATGTTGTCCCCTATCCTCTGGGCGAAGGCACTCCTGGGCCCGCCGCCGACCTTCATGGTACCCTTCTCGCCGTCGAAGACGATGCTGTTCTCGTGCTCGTCCGTCTGGGACGGGTAGTAGACGCTCTCGACGCGCATCTTGCCGCCGGGGATGAAGGTGACGGTCCAGCCGAGGGTGCTGAAGACGGCCTCCTTGAACTCGGCCGACTTGGCCGCCCACACCTCCTTGAGGCGGCGGGCGGACTTTTGGGATGAGGCCGTCTCGGCCTTGGCATCGGCGATCTCGCGCTGGGCGGCGGCCAGCTGCGAGGCCGGGACCGTGGCGAAGAGGGTGGGCTGCCGCTGGATGTGCGCGAGCAGCTCGGCGTTCTCGAGCTTGAGCGCCGCGAGTGTGGCCGCCTTGGTCGCCTCGTGGTCCGACGTAGGGTTGGAGCGCAGGGAGAGGATGCGCGTCTGGAGCTGCTCCTTGGCAGCGGCCAGTTGTTCCGAGGTGACCTCGTGCTCTTTTTGCAGGAGGCGATGTGCGGTCTGGAGTTCGGAAATTTCCGACTGCAGTTTGCGGTTCTTCCGGGCTAGCTGGCCGAGCTGTTCGTGCTCTGCTTCGTCGGTCTCGCGTGCCCGTTTGCTGCCCACCACCGGCTGGACTGGGCTGGTAGACGCCGATTCGAGGGACGTAAGGTCGGCATGCAGCGTGCTGACCTCGGCTTTGTACTTGTCGACCAAATCTTCGAGTTCCTGGATGCGCTTCAAGTTTTGTTCGTCGACGCTCTCCGGCTGCAGGGTCATGTCTTCCATGTCGAAGGTCTTCAGCTGCGCCCGGAGATATTCAACTTCCTTGACGGCGAGAGCGCGTTGGCGATCGAGGCGCGCGCGGGCCTTGTCGTTGCCCGCAGCGGAGCTTCCTGTCGACCTGAGCTTTTCAATCTGGTTCAGCAGGCTGGCCCTCTCGCTCTCCAACGCCTTAATGATGTTGTCTCGGTCGGCAATCTCGGGCTGCAAGGCTCCCAACTTCTCGAGGAGGGAGGCTGAGTTTAGGCGCTCTGCTGATAGCGCCCTGGCCACAGCTTCTGGGGAGTCAAATTCGGCCTGGCCGTCCGCGCTTCCTTCGCTCCGCAGATAGGCCGCCCAAGCCCGCCTCTCGTCCTCGAGCCTTTGCCGCTGGCGCCTCTCCTCAGCGAGCTCATTTTGAACTGACTCGGTGGCTTCCAGTCTCCGCTGGAGTGAGCGCTTCTCTTCCTCGACCACTTCCACGGCCTTGTGGACTTGCCGTAGGTGCTTCAATTCCGCGTGTTGCTCCCTAGTCTTGGCCTCCAAGGTGCGGATGTGCGTGACCTGGTCAGACAGCTCCCTCCGGATGACGGCAACCGTCTCGG
Source organism: Madurella mycetomatis (assembly GCA_022530565.1). NCBI lineage: Eukaryota > Fungi > Ascomycota > Sordariomycetes > Sordariales > Madurella > Madurella mycetomatis. Next base: position 1,627,260 of record JAJTVB010000003.1, on the reverse strand, counting down.
CGTCGCCAGTGTGAGCCTTGAGGCGAAGCACTTCAGCCTCTAGGTTTCCAATGGTTTCTTCCCGTTCCGAAAGTAGAGCTTGAGCCTTTTGCAGAACCTCTTCCCGCGTCTTGTTTTCTTCCTCCAACTCTTGGCACGTCCGCTGCGAGGCCGCGATTTTGCCCTTCAGGTCAAGAATCTCTCGCTCGGCCATGCGCGCGGCCTCATCCTTCGCCGCGCTTAATTCCTCGAGTTGTTCCTGGACCAGCCTTGCCTCCTCCTGCGCATCTCTTGCTCTCGCCTCGAGCTCACGTTTCTGTGTGTCCCTCTCGGCCCTCAACTCTTCTAATTCAGTCTGTAACGCCTCCGCCTGCCGTACGGCGCGCGCCTTCTCTGCCTCAGCGGCCTGCTTTGCTTTGAAATCATCCTCGGCGCGCCTTTTGGCGTCGCACACCTCGGTTTCCATCTGCAGCCGCACCAGCTCCTTCTCTTGCTCGTAGCTGTTGATTTGGTACCGCAGCGTCCCCACCTCGGCCTTAAGCTCCTCGATGCGTTTGCGCTGAGTCTCGTATTCCTCGGCGTCCGGGGGGGCGCGGTTCTCTTTGCTGCTTTCGCGGCTAATGTTGCTCGCCACGGTAGGGGCGCGGCCACGGGGAGGCGAGGGGCCCGACGGGCCGCCCTGTCGCGAGCTGGGGCGTGCCATGGTGCTGCGTGGGGTTGTCGTGCTGGCCTCGCCGGTGAGAATGTTATATGAAGGTTGCGTGGTCGTGCTGTTCCGGAAACTGGCTATCTGTACAAACGTTAGTAGGTCCAATCCGGTCTACGTCGCGTCGCATCTTACCCTTGACCCCCGGAGTGACGTATTCGGTCGCGGGATGCCCCCGCTGACGGTTGCCCGGAATTGCGAACCGCCGCTTACCGAAGGACGTCTCGGGGGTCCCGGAGGGTCACCTTGTGGCGTGGAGGACCGCATCGTGGGACGCGGTTTGGGTTGACTTGGCGCTCGCGGCATCGTGAACCGAAATGTTTGGGGGAGGATAAAGCTCGGCGCGGCCGAGTTGATTGGCCGATAGCACCACTGGAGAGCTTTCTGTGGGGCCAGTAAACAGCAGCTCCCGTCTTGGTCTTTGCAATTGGGAGAAGGCTGATGTTAATATGCGAAGGCCCAAGTCCATTCGGCCATCCGGTCATTCGAGTCTACAGTAAGGGCACGAGAATGCTTGACTCAAGGTTGTCAGTGTAGCCTCGTCTTTATGTTCTATTGTTTGTGAATAGGGAACCACGGCACCCTTCCGGGGTAAGGTAGGTGGCGGAGGATAAACCACTAACTACGGTAAGCCCGGTTTTGTTTGAAAATCGGGAGAAAAAATGATAGGGAGTGTCTGAAAGTTCAACTGCTTCCGGAATGCCTCAGGCCACTATCTATTTATCTCTAATTCTTTGTTTTTCGTTTCCATCGTCATTGTCACTAGCAAGGGCTGTAGCCAAGCCGCCAAGCCAGCCAGTTTGTGGGGTTGGACAAAGAACGGGCTTATCGTCCCCTGCCGAATGACGCGGGCGGTGATCTCCACTGCATGCAGTAGCAACCAAGCAATTTAGCGGGCACAGCTCTTCAGGAACAGCCGGGTAGCTCTTCGATCTCGATCTCCTTTCCCACATGTATGTCAGTCAGAGGTGACGTTCTGCGGCTCCCGCTGCCACGACACTCGATTACACCATCCGAGACGGAAATCGAATCGACATTTCCCTACCGCAGAGAGCGACCGCAATGGTCCGCGGTCGCGTAACCCCCCGGCTGCGGGTAGGCTTCAAACGTTTTCGCTCTATTCTGTCTTGGACGTCATAGCTCATTTCAAAGCTTCCGCAGGGTCGTCTCGCACCGCGCTCCACGTCTCTAGGCCCGTTCCTCACCCGCCAGACTTCTACCACTCCGACATACTCGACTAACAGGCCTTTTGCTCATGCGCGACAGTACGGGACGGCCGGCGGAGGCCACGACGGCAATGCCGAGTCGAAAAACGCCCGGGAAAGTACAGAACACGATGCAGCCGCGGACTCGGCGGCAGAGACAGCAAAGAAAGACACAGAGTCCGCCGAGGCCGTAGCCAACGAGGCAGCAGGCTCGGCCACGTCGGGATCGTCAGTGTTCAGCGATCTGAAAGATTGGGAGTACAATCCAAATCTGAAGATTTCTTCCTTCAAGGACCTGCCGCATGCCAACTTCGGCGTGAACCAGCACATCCCCTTCGACGCCGAGTTCAAGGAAGTCTTGAAGTCGATACCTTGGCAATTCCGTGCGCCGATCCGTTATGCGTTTGCCTACGGCTCCGGCGTGTTCCCGCAATCAAAACCCAGCGGGAGGGTCCCGACAATGGACGAGATCCGCGCCATCCATCCAAAGGCACCACCTGCCGTGCAGAGGGCCCAGGACGGCTCACCGAAGATGATCGACTTCATATTTGGCGTCTCGCACACTCAGCACTGGCATTCGCTCAACATGAAGCAGCACCGGGACCACTACTCGTCGCTTGCCAGCCTCGGGTCCGGCGCCGTCTCGTACGTCCAGGACAAGATGGGAGCTGGCGTCTACTTCAACCCTTACGTTGTCGTCAATGGGATCCTGATCAAGTACGGTGTCGTGCAGCTAAGCACGTTAGAGCGAGACCTGAGCCAGTGGGATACGCTCTACATCGCCGGCCGGCTGCACAAGCCGGTCAAGATCCTGCGTGACGACCCAATGATCCGTATGGCCAACCAGATGAACCTTCTCTCGGCCCTACGCACAGCGCTTTTGCTGCTCCCGCCGAGTTTCACGGAGGAGGAGTTGTACGGCACCATCGCCGGCATCAGCTATCTCGGCGATCCGCGCATGGCTCTCCCCACCGAGAACCCACGCAAAGTGAAAAACATTGTCGGCAACAACATGGCCAACTTCCGCCGTCTCTACCTCCCACTCATCGAGACGCTCCCCAACGTCGACTTCGACGATCCGGCATGCAGCGCCAGGGACTGGATCTGGGACAACACAAACCTGAAGCTTGTCCAGGACATGGACCCCGTCAAACGCGGCAACATGGTGCGGCGGCTGCCCAAAGAATTCCGGTCCCGGCTGTACTTCCAGTACCAAAAGAAGCTCGCCATCCCCCAGGAGGAGTTTTCCAAGATGATGGACGAGAGCCGGAACGAGGACTCGGTCGCGTTCAAGCGCCGTGAGGGTGGCGGGTTCGAGCAGCGCATCGCCCAGGACGACCCCTCGGAGCTGCGCAACTACATGCGCGCCGTCATCAAGCAGACTATCAGCTGGCCGGCTACCGCCCAGTCGCTCAAGGGCCCCCTCACAAGCGGCTTCCGCAGGACATGGCGATACTTGATGGAGAAGATGAACAAGTACCGCGAGGGCCGCGCCGTCGAGAAGGCTAAGGCTGTTGAGGAGAAGGAGGAGGTGGCCCAGGGGGATGACGGCAGGGGCCCTGGGGAAAAGAGGCCTTGAGTCGGGCACACATTCTCCGTGTGGTATATCGTGTCTGACATGGTTCGTCTGTGGCGTGTTCCTTTATTTGTACATACTATGCATGGCATGATGGTGGCACCCGGAAAGAGGCATTAGACAGTGGTTGGCGTTTTGTATTCTCTCATGCATCAGCGGCTACAGAGGTCATCAAGGCAAGACCAGAATACCGCAGGCAAGCGCAGTTGGCCTTGCAGAAGGGTGGATGAATTATGTCTCATGATGGTATACATACTCTCCTGGCTGATCCCACCGGTATGATATTGACTTCCCTTCTGCAGCCGGGTGGACACGTTGGCCGCTCCATGTTTCGGCGGCCTTGAAGCCTGAAATCTCCTCTCGTCACCTCGGCCGGAACTAACACTGCATCTCACGGTCGATAGCTCCTCTAATTTGGATTTGATCGCCGGTAGAAGTAGGGACGAGAGACTCGTCTGACCTGAGGTAGGACGATGGAACTGAACCTGTCATCTCGTCTTAGGCCGGCTGTAAGCTTTTCTCAAACTAGCTAGACCAGTGTTGCCTGATACCCGCCTTGGCCGGATGGGCAACTGGTGTTTCTGGGGTCGGTTTTTCCGCCTCTGTTCGCACGGCCAGAGGAGCTTGGGGTCCGATTCCTTCGCGTCTACCAGACTGGCAAATCCTAACAGAATCCTGGCACAAGATTACAAGGACGAACTTGTGCAAAGGAGATGTTGATGCTGAAGGGGCTGAGCAAGCTGGGTCTGGAGATGCTGGGGCTGAGCTTAGCGGTTCAAGCAGCCCGAAAGATTACTTCGGCGTAGGCACAGAACCTTTGTCAGGCTGTGCCACCCACAGAACCGAGCTGATGGCATTACAGGAGGAGCGATGGCACCTAGCCACGTTCGATCTCATGATCCGATTGGATACCAGGAACCTGGAACTTAATTAGGCCTGAAGTCTTTTGACAGGTGTCGAGTGTCAAGAGCAGAAGCTTGGCAAACGATGAGGGAGAAGTGAGGCAAGCATGATCATAGACAATCAGATGGATTGAAACACGTGCGGTCACTGCTACTTAAGCATCAAGGCTTCTCGTGAGATCATGTTATGTAAACGACACCTAGAAAGCATGGGGTGAGCAAGGGGTTGTTGAACCAAACGAGACTTCGGGTTTTGGAGTGCATGGATGGCCTCTGATTTGCAACTCCTTGCAAGCCTCTGTAAGAGTGCGAATCCTATTAATGCCTTGAGCTTGGTTTCTAAACGTAAGGGGGGAGACCAAGAAATATCGGCCTTTGGGTAAGCATGGATAATAATCCTCCTATGCCAAGCTTGCGGGATACCGCGTTCTCAGTGCCCAGGAACCGTGGGATCTCTGCGATCCGATCGTTGATGTAGGATCATGGAGGCAGCAGACTGGCCCGCTAGCTCATCACAACGTGGTGATCCTTCGGTGAAAGCTGTCGACCGCACGCTTGGCCTTGTGGCGCAATCTTGCAAGCCATAGCTACCGACTCATTGCCTCGTTGCCAAACGTGTATAAGAGGAGACGATCCACCCACGTTGTGCCCATCTCATCAATAAACTCATCAGCACGCCAGATCCATCACTTCAAATCAACAGCATCTATCAATCAAACCAACCGATCCATCTCTAAATGGCCAAGCTCATCACCCTCGTCCTCGCTGTCGCCGCCTTAGTGGCCAACGTGCAGGCTGCTTGCCCGCCTAACGCCAAACTTTGCGTTCCGAGATCATCGACCGCTACCAGTGTAAGCCTCAACATCTTGGATCCTTTGGTGCGTCCAGTCGCTGATGGCAAACCATGCAGGCGACGACGGCACCCTCGCTATCATCACGCCAAGGGACAATGATCCCCGTGACTGCCACTTCTTGACTGATGGGGAGGGTATTCCTCAGGCTAGAGGAGCGGCTTGCTGCGCCGTAGGAAGGTGCCGCACTGATTCCAGCCTGGATTCTTTCTGCGATTAAGCAGGGGCAGTAGGGATTGGGACATAAGTGGGAGGTGGGAATCCCGGATGTGATAAAGGAACATTCAGGGATAGACAGTGGAGGGCTTGAGTCAGGTGGCCGGATACAATCTTGCACGAATTATCGCTAAGTACGCATTGCAACGGGGACCGTCGAGTCGGAGATGCAGCAATCCATAGCGTGCAAAGTCAGGAGTTTGTTAGGCCTATTGTATCTGTGGTATTCAATTGTTATCAATTTATCACAATTGTGGTCCTTCGGCTGAAGATAACTACAATTGGGGTCCCTGACAAGGGCGAGGTTTCGTAGCTGCTAGTAGAGGTTTTCTTTTTTTTCCTCTTCTTTATCTTCTTTCCCTAGCTGGCCAACAATACAAGCAATAAACACCCTATAAGCCTTCCAAACTACTGGCCACACTATTATGCGGCTACGGAGGTGCTGCTGCCCGCCATGACTCAGTACGGAACAACTTGGCCGGTGGGGGTTTCTGCCAGGAGGTTGCCGCCCCTAACGTTTACGCCCCTTTAGCTATTGTCTGCTGAGCAGCAATACTAGTTCAAAGACAACGAGCCCCTTTTCCCCTGCTACATAGCAACTGTTTAACCAAATTCCTCGCGACTAAAGCAGAAATTGCCTTCCAATGTACTCCGACTCATTATCTCTGTTCCATATCAGACCCTGGCAAAGCACAAACACTGCGGACACATATGAGAATTTCCGTAAGACTCGTGGATGTTACCTACTCTTTCCAACGAGTCGGAGCGTCCGGAATATCCTGGTACCACTCTCGGCAGAGAGGGAAGACGGCCAAGGAATACATGTCAATCGAGCTCCAATTCATGATTGGAGAGACTTCGCTTGTTGGTAACTAGGAAATATGCTGTCAAAGGTGGGGAAGTTACAGACAACTACCGCCCTTGGACGGTTCGGAGGATACTAGGAGCTGGCTAAATTGGCTGCGCCGCAAACCCAATCTACCACCCGATGGCCCAGAGATGCTGCCATGCCGTACGAAAGAACAATAGAGCTGCTATTCTGGGCGGCCGCCTCGGCCAACAGAGCGTCGTATTGAAAGGAATGTGACCTTTCCCTCGTGTTTCTTGATTCACCAAACCTACCCGTAGAACAAAGTGTTTATATATGGAAGCCTAGTATGTCAGCGAAACAATTCGTAGCAAACTTGGGCAGTTTTTTTACTACTCGATCCAACCTAGATATCAAGCTTCGAGTTGAAAACTTCGATACATAGATCAAAATGAAGCAAAAGTGGTTGGCAGGGCTAACCAGCCTGGGGCTGATGATCCTAGGGGCCAGCGGCGGCAATCTGAAAATGTCGTGTTCGCAACTTGTGCTTGACCGCATTGATCCGTACGGCCCCCTCCCGGCCTTCGCTCCAAGGACGAAGCCGACTAACACTCTGTTAGCCTGGTCAACCCGGGGGTATTCGGTACCCACCATCTCCACCAGATCGTGGGAGGAAACAGCTTCAACGCCACCATGGACCCAACCACAGACCCCGCCGAGCTGTCGACCTGCACGACCTGCACCTTCATCGAAGATTTCTCCAACTATTGGACCGCCGTCATGTACTTCCGCGCGCGTAACGGCACGTACAAGCGCGTGAAGCAGCTGGGGGCTCTCTTCCACGAGGAGGCGCGCGGCGGCGGCATCACCATCTACTACATGCCGGTGAGCAAGGGCCGCACTGTTGCCTTCAAGAAGGGGTTCCGCATGCGCAATGGCGACCCCGGCGCGCGCAGCCCCGACGAGCACAAGGGCATCGATTACACCTGCCTCGTGCGCGACGACACACGCTACACCAACATCTCCCGCGCGTTCCCGACCAACATGTGCCCCGAGGGCATCCTCACCACCATCTACTTCCCGTCATGTTGGGACGGTGTCCGCCTCGACAGTTCCGATCACCAGAGCCACGTGGCGTGGTCTCTGAAAAACCGAACGCGCGGCTGGGTGGATGACGGGCCCTGCCCGGCCAGCCACCCGGTCAAGGTCCCGCAGATCTTCATCGAGATCCGGTGGGACACGCGCGAGTTCAACCAGCCGGAGCTGTGGCCCGAGGATGGCTCGCAGCCGTTCGTTTGGAGCTTCGGCGACAGCGTCGGATACGGGCACCACGCCGATTATGTCTTTGGCTGGAATGGCAACTCGCTGCAGGAGGGCATAGACAAGCAGGACTGTGGTGATCAGCTCTGTGGTCGGCCCATACAGATGATTCGTACAGCAAACGAGTGTATGAAGGAGCCCGAGGTCAAAGAGGAGATAGATGGGTGGTTGGACGAGCTGCCGGGAGGAGTCGTAGCCGTTGATTAGTTCCATAACGAAGAAAGGCACTCTCAACCACGGAGAAACCGCCAACCGATGTTTCCACGCATGGAAAAGGCTCCCTTCAAGTAAAATCCGTTCCGCATGAAAGCGCACAGCCTCGTGCGAGGGCGAAGAAAAGCTCCCAATAACGAAAACACAATCTCCAATAAGCTGACCAGACTCTGCGACTCTAAACACTGACTGTATAACAACACCCTATGTACACACTGCCCGGGGTCCTCAAAACACCCTGACAAAACGCGCTCACTGCAACGTGTCTTACTCGTATACAAACGACGCCAGACTCCGGTATCATTCAACCACAAGGCCTTCCAGCACGCGTATCGCTCTCGTACCCTCCCTCTCAAATGCCGACACCATCGCCTCGCACTCGTGCTTGAGCTTCTGCTCGGCCAACCCGGCATTATGGTAGATCCACTCCTCAACCGTCATCCTCCTTTCCGGGCTGGTCAGCTCGCTCCCCTTGCGCAAGAGCCTGGCGACACCATTCTCCTTGTCGCCGTCCGGGTCTGAGGAGCTGGGCGAGAAGAGCAAGTCCAGATCGGCAGGCCGCCAGGGAGTGCTGCTCTGCAGGCCCGCGATCATGTTGTAGTTATTACTAGTATGATTGTTGGGCTTCGCCGGCGAGCTGCTGCGCAGCGGCGTTGCGGTGACGGCGACGGGCGCAAGCGCGACACGCTTGGATCCGACGCTGGAGGCTTCTTTCGAAGATGGGGGCCGGTTTTCAGCGTCTGAAGACTGTGGAGACTGGGATGGCGAGATGGCCGCTTGCCTAGCCGATGCGGACGGTGTGGGGTGCGACCGGGGGGTTGCCGGGGGATGGGGGAGGCGGTCTGCGGATGGTGGTGGCGCGGGGAGGGCCTTTTCTGTTCTGGTGCACGATGTTGTGACTGGACCAATCTTGGCAACTGGACGGTCCAGGGCGTGCAAAGGAGCGGGCGCAGGTTTCTTGGGGAGCTTTTCAGGTGTGCTCTTCGGCGTCGAAATCGACTCACGAGGGTGCGACGACCTGTGCTGCACTTCAGCTTCCACCTGAACCTGAGATGGCCGTCGTTGCTGGGGCTCTTCGACCGAAACTTGCGAAGCCGTCGATTTCTTAGACGGACGTCCTCGCTTTCGCTTCTCCATGTTGGGGTGACTGGCAGGTTTGGTCACGACGGTACCAGTACTGACATCAGGGTCAACTGCCAGTTCGTCCAGTTCATCTTGCGGAACCTCTTCTGGAGCCAGTTCCTGAACAGGCTCGCGAAGTTGAGTGTCATCCAGCATTTCTTGATCGATTGGATCTGACGGAGACACTGGTCCTTTGGCCTTCTTCGTTTGTTTGGAAACTTTCCTCGTCCCCGGTTTACGTCCCTTCTTTGGCACTACTAGAGTCTCTGTGACCGCTGGCGGCTCCAGCTCCATTTCCGCCTGCAAGGCCTTGAACTCTGCTTCGATATCGGCTTCGTCTGGCTCCACGGGAGTCGGGTCGAACATCGCATAGTGCTCGCTTTGCGCTTTGGTTTGCGAGCTTGCTTTGCGGGTCGTGGCAGCCTTTTTGGGGCGTCCCTTTCCACGGGCGGGTGCCTTTGGCTTTTCTGAATCAGAGTCAAGGACGAGATCTTCCGCATCGGTCTGGTACCGCTCCAGATCGACTTCGAGTTGACGATCGATCTCGTCGTCATCGGGGAGGTTGGCACGTAGAGGGGCAGTGGACGCTTGTGACCTGACTGACGACTGCGAGACCTTTCGCGTGCCTTTGGCTGTGGAGATGCGCGCCTTCTTGCCAGCTGGTTTCTCAGGAACGGACCCGGCCATCTCAGCGTCCGGCAGCGACCCAGCCGCGCTAGCGCTCTCTGCCCCGTCGTTTGCCTTGACGCGTGTAGCGCGCCTTTTGGGCTCAGGTGCCTCGGCATTTGTGCGGCCATCATCCTCTATAGCGTCGCTTGCACGCTTGCGTCCTCTTGCAGGCTTCTGTGGAGGTTCTTGCACTTGCGGCTCATCTTCCAGGATCTCCACCGCCTCTTCCTTCTTTGCTTTCGTCTTCCTCCCCTTGGTCGCCGCTGCCTTCCGCCCCCGCGCTGTCTTTCTGCCGCCTTGTGTCATGGTGGATGCAGTGGTCATGATACTATCGTCGTGATCGGCCGTGATGTCGGCGGCAGATGCGAGATCTGATACGGCTGTGGCAACAGTCGCGACAGATTGGACTGAGAGGCGGGATGCCTTGGAGGCTCTAACTCCCTTGGCACGTCCCTTCTTTGGCGCTGGGTACTGGCTGATGAGGACAAAGAACGGGCAGTTTGGTTGGCGCCGGTAGTGCTCATCGCTGGGTTCTAGAGTTAGCACCAGCGTTGAAGCGCGTCTATAAGGGGAAACCTACTATGGGTTATCACCAGATTCCCAGCCCTCGAGCGCGAGTTGGCAGTAGGCACATGTCGTCATGTCATCCGCATCGAGAGATGGTGTGTACTTCCAGCCCGCCTCGACTAGCTGCAACCACCGAGTTAGGCTGTGCTTGCAAACACGGACTGACAGCGCGCGCCTACCTTTTTGGTCTTGCATTTGAAACCCTTTTTCGAGTCGTATGGCCACCTTCCCGCAAATGTCGCCTTCCGCGCCTCGATCATGGCCGGATCAAGAGGATGCACCTTCCCATAGTTTCCCAGTCCGGCTTCAATTGCTGCCATCAGCGCCCACCCGCATGTTGGCGAGTGTTTCAGGTGCTCCTCCAACGGGTTGTCGTTCGCTTCCCACCCATCGAGGGACTTGGCGCAGAGGAAGCAGACCACATTGTCCGGACTTTTGGGATGCGGCTCGAAGAAGAATCCTGCTTTGGCGAGCTGTGTGTTGGGTGCATCAGCGAAGTCTCATCCGCAGCGGCGAAGGGTTATGCCAATTACCTCGGCGGGCGACAGCGCCCCGTGCGGCCAGACCAAAACTTTGGAAACTCTGCCCTTTGCAACGGGCTGAGGGCTTCGAAACGACGCGAGACGGTTCTCGTAAATAAAGTATTGCTCGTCGACACCGGCCATTGCGACACACGTTGTTGGAAGCACGTCGGCGCTATGGTTCTGGTGAGGTTTGCAGTTCGGATGCCAGCGAGGGACGGACTACGATGCTATAGTTCTCATCGGGCAATGTTCGGAACTGGAGCGATAGGACCTAGTGTTACTTTAGAAGCAGCTGCGCATGGTCCGTATCTTTGAGGAATATCGGGAACTCCAAGAAAGGTAAGAATGAGGACGCTCGAAGGGTTGGTAATTTGTGAAGCCTGGATTGAGCTCGGCGCGCAGTGTTACGAGGGAGGTTGCAATCGCCCCAACATCACGCGCGATCGTGATTGGCGGGAGCCGCCGCGTTTGTTTACTTTGCCATTTGTGGGTAGCCAGCTTCCGAAGTGGGGTTAGTTATTCGAACCGAAACGCCACATACGCCACCCATCACCCCATATCCGCACGCCACATGAATCAGCCTCGTTTGCATGGAGCAGGTGACGACATCCGCCGCCAACAGCAGAAAGATTTGCCAAGCGGTTCGCCGACTCCGCCATCTTAACCTCGGGAGCCACATCTCCCCCGGATTTTCATCTCTGGTGAGAACTCGCGGGCCAAACCGAGCTGGGAGTACTTCGCTCGTAATTCGGCATGTCACGAGGTCCCGCCCCTCCTTCGCCGCCAAAGTCGTTGTATTCATGACGGATTGGAACAGCAGGTTTCCCCTGCATATCCTACGGGAATGTTTGCGCCTCTGCACACCAAACCATGTCTAGGCTCTAGCGTGTTGGTCACGAATACTTCCCGTCCGCGACAGCCGACTTCGGATGAACTTACCGCGGCTTGGTGTTTTGAGTCGGTCTTTTTCCCCCTGGAGTTCCTTATCTCGGCGGTCTTAACGGGGAATAGTAAGGGAATCTGATCCCGGAGCGGCTAGCCAACCACCCTTGGGCTTGTGTGTTCAGACACCCACAGCCCCAGTGGAAGCCGGCAATGGGATCGTGGGGATTCGCTGCAAGTTGAGCGATGTCATCCTAGCTCAGAGATACCGATCTCGCTAGCTGCGGCATGCTCCTCATTCCCGCTAAATAGACTTCATGCGTCAACCGTGGTATCACGTTTCTCCCTTGTGTGCGCCGCCAGTCAGGAAAGGTGGTAGTGTATCTACACTTGGAAGACAACAACGCGCCGCGGTATGGTCAAGCTTTTTAGGGCATGCATTGCCGTGATTGGGTTCGCAGGCCAAGTGACGGCAGGTACCGCTTGTAACTGAGCTAACGCACGCTTGCCGCCTTGGGGGTCGTTGCGTCCCGTCGGAATCCCCACAACGCCGGTCATGATTTGTTGGCCGAGCCAGCCGATTCTGGAAATAAGCGAAGTAACCGTGCTATTCCTTTTTCCTATTCATATTAAACAAAGCGTTTACATCGATCGGTATACTTTACGAGCCCATCTCAATACTGTGTAGCATGAGGCAGCTATAGAGGCTCGTTCTTTTATCTCTTATTCTCTCTTCTTCCCCGTTTTAATATTTGGCCATTGTTATAGTGAGGCGCATTTAGAGGCAGTCTTTCGGTGGGGATTAGACGGAATTTGCCAATAAATATTTGAAGTTCAGAGACGGGTGTTGGGCTGCTGGCTGCTGACAGCCCCCGATGTATCGCCGTCATCCTTGTACTAGTCCTCGTGTTAACGAATAGCATTCGGAACTGACCTGGCTTCTAGAAGCCAGGAACACCCGCGTGGGCGGAGACGCATGATGGAGAAGCACCTATTAGGTAGGATCTAGGAGCATAGGGATCGGGGCCACGACTACCTCCATGATAACCCGTTTAAAGCGGCTGGTGGAACCAAGATGCGCCGTTCCCGGAGAATTCCTTGATACAATAGCTAAGCCAGTGGAGGTGGCGATTGCTTGCATGTGCCGAGTGCCGGAGATTGTTCTCGACCGAAGCTGCCTACTGTAGCAGGGTTCTGCCAGCAATCCAGGCAATCCTTGATTCGGCCTTCTCTCCATGGATTTGCAGATCTTTTGAGTTTAACCCCTTATCCTCGCCTTCTCTGTACCTTCCTTATCTTCCTCCCCGTCCCCCGTCGCTCGGGAAAAGGACATTGTGAGGACGCAACTTCCCACGGCTCCGGGCATAAGAATCCCGCTATTGCGTCCTACGGGCTGTCGCCTTCACAAGGTCAAACCCCGGGCGGACATCTGACCTCGCTTACACATACGATTCGCCAGCCCGCTGTACATCGTCTGTTTAGGTTCCTTAAGGGGCTCAACCCTCCCAGCTGCAGTCGCAGGTGAAGAAACGAGCCTTGCATTTTCACGCGAGCAGCCATGGCCGCTATCAACTCGATTGCGGATAGAAGGCCCTCGGAGAAGAAGCACACCCTCGAGACCTCTAATGTCGCAGTCATGATGGGTTCCTCTTCGGACGATGAGGTGGGCGAAGTGCGACACACCTCCCAAACGGACTATGAGAAGCAAAAGACGGCCGAAGGTGAGGCCCATTTCCACCAGCTTGGCTGGAAGCGCCTCACGATTGTTCTGGTCGTCACCGCTGTTGCACTTGGGAGTCTCAGCCTTCCCGGCGCGTTCGCGACGCTGGGCATAGTAGGTGGCGTTATCCTGAGCGTCGCAATCGGCCTTGTTGCCATGTACGCCAGCTACGTTATCGGCCAGGTCAAGCTCAAGTATCCGGAAATCTCGCACTACGCCGACGCCGGCCGGATGATGTTTGGTAAACTCGGCTACGAGATCATCAGCGTCATGTTCGTTTTGCAGCTCACCTTCACCATCGGCTCCCACGTCCTGACGGGCGCCATCATGTTCGGCAACCTTACCGACAACGGCGCGTGCACAATCGTATTCACCGTGGCCTCGGGGATCCTTCTCTTCCTTGTTGCCATCCCCCGACCTTCTCCGAAATGGCCGTGCTCGGCTACATCGACTTCGCGTCCATCACAGCTGCCATCTTCGTTACCATCATCGCCACCGGCATCCGTGCCGGCAGCTCCGACGGCGGCCTCGCCTCCATCCCGTGGTCCGTGTGGCCCAAGGAAGGACTGACGCTGGCCGAAGCCTTCATCGCTATCACCAACATCGTCTTCGCGTATAGCTACGCGCTGTGCCAATTCAGCTTCATGGACGAGATGCACACGCCCCAAGACTTCCCCAAGGCCATTTTTGTTCTGGGAATTTTTGAGATCTTCCTCTACACCATCACGGGCGCCTTGGTCTACGTGTTTGTCGGCCCAGACGTGCAGTCCCCGGCCCTGCTGTCGGCCGGCCCGCTGGTGTCCAAAGTCGCCTTCGGCATCTCCATCCCCGTCATCTTCATCTCGGGCAGCATCAACACGACGGTGGTGGCGCGCTACATCCACCAACGCGCGTTCAAGGACTCGATCATTCGCTACGTCAATACGCCGATGGGGTGGGCTATCTGGATCGGCCTGGATGCCATCCTCACGGCCTTCTCGTGGGTGATCGCCAGCGCGATCCCCTTCTTTCCTCCTCTGCTGGCCATCTGTTCGTCGCTATTCATTTCGGGCTTTAGCTTCTACTTCCCTGCCATCATGTGGTTCATGCTCATCAAGGAAGGGAAGTGGTACGAGCGTAAGAACCTCGTGCTGGCAGGTGCTAACGCCCTGGCCTTTGTGATTGGCGTTATCGTGCTCGGGGTCGGCACTTACTCGAGTATTGAGGATATTGTAAGGACACCATTTTTTCTCTTTCCTCCCTCTTTCTCTCTCTCCCTCTCTCTCTCTCCTTTTTTTTTTTTTTTTTTTTTTTTTTTTTTTTTTTTGCCATTTTGCGAGCAAATAACTAACTTCAAAATTCAGCTGCAGCGTTACGCGACAGGGACGGTTTCGGATCCGTTTAGCTGTGCACCGATATCTTGATCCGTTATGTGTTAAGACATTTCACTTTGGCGGAGCTGCGGGGGTCGTTCTTTTTAACCTAGGAAAACAGTGCGCCAGGGATTCGTTTAGGACGTGGCAATCCGATCGCGCTTAATGATCTCTATGACCCGATAGACTTGATGAGTTTATGCATAGCGTAGGGTTAATTTTGTCTCTCTTCCGCCAGGCAGGAAAGTTCCGTGTGTGGTCCGATTGATCCAAGTACAGAATGCATACGAACGCAGACCTTGCACTGGCCGCCCATGGTTAGCTGGACTTTAATAACATTTATCGCATCACGGACTTTGCCACTGAGTGGGATCGTACTAAGGCTTATAAACAAACCCCCCGGCTAAGGAATGTATCGAGATGGGTCGTTAGGCATCCTAATTAGCCCATGGAAATCAGAACAAATTCGATGATACGTTATAGAGATCCCAATTTTACGCCAGCCTCCAATCCAGATAGAAAGCAAATAGGGATGGAGAGTGGGAACGGGGGCCGAATGAGGAATTTATGAACAATATAACTGGAGGAATAAAAAAAGTGTTTGAATGGAAAGGATATGAGAATCCAACTCTTCGATGTCGGATAGAGTTGCGAATTACGCAGTCCATCTTGCAAAACAAGCAAAACTGTGCTCTAATAAGTAATCGACAGGTATTCGATAAGTAAGCAGCAAGGCGCAAAATGAAATGCCCAGTAACAGGATTGAACTGTTGACCTTCGCATTACCACTTATAGCCGGGTGGCTATATTAGTACGACGCTCTAACCAGCTGAGCTAACCGGGCTTCGGATGTTTTGTCATTCTTCACTCTCCATCCTATAAGGTAACCTGCTCAACGTCCGGGACATGCTGCGAAGCAAACCACAACGTCCCCGCGCACATAGAATACCACATGCGCCTACCGTTTTGGGTCAAGCAGAAAGACCAAAAAGCATGGCGGATAAGAGTATTCTTTGTTAGGCATATCCAAAGACATCTACGTCAGTCTTCCCAGATGTGCTAAAACACAAGGTTAAAATCAATATCGCCAGTATATCATAAGTAGAGAAGGTAAGTACGTTGTCTCTCTCCTATCCTATTGGCATATTCGCTGGCGAGTATAAAGACACTACGAATTTAGGTGGAACCTAGCGAGATGCAATCTAGAACGCAAACCGAGTGGTTGCGATAGATTCCTTCGAATATTTGTACCGGACATATTAGATCAAATTGTAGGGCTTGTCATAGGAGTATTTCCGCTAGTGTAAGCAGCTGTGCGCCAGTGTCACAGGCTGCTACGTAGACAGGTATGACAGTCGAGAAGTTTAGAACCTGCGTCTATAGGCTAGCTACCCATTCTGTACCACGGGATCACTTCTGCAGCTGCACGGCCTGCGAGGAGGATCCTGGGCGGGGCTGATGAACCCGGGAAGGCTGCCAATGTACAGTTTGGCTACCGCAGTAGGAGGCGCAAGCTCGAGTGAGCTGTAATTATTGTGTCCCCTCCCTCGAAGGCCACGAGACCTTCTCGTTCTTGTATTCTCAGCTTACTCGAGCATCTTCCATTTTTTTTGTCCTTTATCGTCAGCAAAGGCTTTTCATCCGGCCCCACGAAGGCGGGGTTCCCTATACAATAAATGGTTGAAGGTCCGGCACGTCCTAGGGCAAAGTGTTGAGAGTGCACACAGCCAAAATGAGGGCATTCAGACACTCTGGTGTTGATTGATCTGTCAAAGAAGAGGTGTGCAGAGAAATCTCTGCACCTATCTACAAGGTGGGGGCTCTGCTTTGTGCACCCATTTCACCCATGGGATGGTGAATGGTGGTGCTGGCCGGCCCCGCAACACAAAGCGGTGGAGCGGTAATAAAAATGATCATTACATTTGCTCTATTCACCTAAGCGACACTATCTGTCACAAGTGACGCTCCTGAACGTTGCGCAACTATCCCTAATTAACCAATCCCTCAAAACAAGGGCACGTTCCTCGCAACCCCAGAGCTGGCACGTGTCTCGACAGCAGTGCCGGTGCTGCTGCTGCTGCTGGTAGTGCTGCTAGTGCTAGTGTCGGTGCCGGTGGTGGGCAAGGGATCCCAGTTCTCCTCGGCCTCGTAGACGGAGAGGACGCCCTTCCCGCCGCAGAATGCCGTCGTGTCGCCCGAGCAGGGAGTATTGCAGTCTGTCTGGTCCCTCGTCCACTCGCCGCCTACGTAGCTGCTGCACCAGCACTGGTTGCCCTCCTGCAGGCCGGCAAAGTTGTAGCGCGCGCGGTAGCAGATGTTCTGGCATTTGGCGATGGTCAGAGACTCATCACCGCCCGGCGGGCTCATGTTCTTCTCGAGAATGGGCAGCTCGGGGTCCTCCTCATAGCAGCCTAGATCGGACCAGCTAGTCGGGGACGGGCCTAGAGTGGGCACGCTGCTCGTTGTGGTAGAGGGGGTGTTGGCCGTGGATGTGGTTTTCGTCTTGTTTGCGTTTTCTAGTCGCTCCAGGGTGACAATGCAGTACGATTGCCATCTCCATGGCTCGCAGTCGAGACTGACGGAAGGGTTCCATTCGTGGAACTCCTCTGGGGTGATGCCAAAATAACTACGCACATACTCGCATGATTCGCCCTCGTAGTTGTTATACCACTCGACGCAATCCGGCGCCGTTTCTGGGTCCCATTGCAGTTCCGGATTGCGGCTGGATGAGACGTGGCGGGCGAGTGCTACGAGAGAGAGGATGATGGCGGCGGAAGTCTTCATGGTACCAGCTGATGCGAGTGGGGAGTGACTGGTGGAATCAACGAAGAGAAGGTGGTGAGAGGAGTGAAGTTGGGCAAGGAGAATAGGACGAGGTTCCCTCTGATAGCTCTTCAAGTTGGGGTTCTGCGGGAAAAGGGGCAAGGAAAAGCAGGATCCTGGCGCCAAGAGAAGCCCATTGCATCGACCCCTTTTTCCGATTCTCGTGGTGTGGTCTGGATTCCAGAGTCTGGGTCCCGCGACGACGGTACTTTGAAGAACTTCCTAGGCTGACAGTTAGACCGGACCCTGTGGCGACTACACGTTGGGATTTTCTCGTAACCATAGCCCAGTACTACGTGGGGCCCCACTCTGCACAGTAACCGGCCGGGCGCTTGGGTCCAGCCCCCTAACTGCCGAACAGCCGCTTGACCTGCATCGCAAGTTAGGACCAAATAAGGAAAGGTATTAATCCTGAGCTCCCTAATATCATTTTGCTGCGCCGTACCAACTCTTTAAGCCGCATTATTCACGGCTTAGCGTCGTTCAGGAACATTGCCTTGACATTTTTGAATAAACCCAGGATAACCAGGACCCCGGGTAATATGATTTTTCTAAGTATCCACCTTCTCATTACAGCAAAAGAGCCGCAAGCGCTTACACTGCCATTTGAGTTAGAGCCAACAGACCTCGGTACCCGGATCGATCGGCATGATCATTTTCCACTCATTTCCTCGCCTCCCATTCGAGCTCCGTGCCCGAGTCTGGGAGTTGACGGTCGAGCCGCGCATCGTCGAGGTCCGCATCGTTTCCAAGAAAACCACCCTCCCGGAGAGTGTCCGATCTGAGGATGGACCGAGAGAGGTCTCGGTCCGGCATCTGATTTCACCCACGCCGGTGCCAGCGGTTCTGCAGGCTTGTCGAGAAGCCCGGAACATGAGGCTGTACCAGCAGGCCTTCTCTGAACTGTCCCCCTCAGAGATGCGTTATGTTTGGTTGAATCTGGAGATTGATATGATTTCCATCGGGACCGTCGGGTTTGACGCTTTCAAGCCGGTTGCGCACCTCATCAGGCGGCTCAGGTTCGAGCGCAACAACGGAGACGAGAGCTTCTACTACTTCGAAGCCAGAAAACTTCATTCCTTTGTCAATGCCAAAGAGATCCACGTAGTCTGTCCAGAAGGAATCGAAGCTTGGTATGAGGCTTGGAAGGAGCACTACTTTCCTTGCGGCGAGGAAAACTTGTTCTTCATCGACCTGAATGACGGTCGGATGATGAGAAGCATCGAGTTGGACGAGATGTGCTACCAGGTACTAAAGGAAGCATGGGCGGCAGAGGGATACGATTACTTCACTGGCGAGCCTCTTAGTGAGGGAACTGAATAGGGGCAATATAGAGATACACGTTTGAACCATTTCCACCCCTCGGCCTCTCAAACATTTCTACCTACTCCTTCCGGCACTTGATTGTGTTATCTGCCATCCGCTTGTATGACTTGATGACCTGATAGTGCTCTCTCGCCTTCGCAAACTCCTCGCCGCTTCCGCGATAGAACGTCCCAAGAAAGCTCTTGATCTTCTTGTCGACCTCCGGTACGCCGCTGGCCTTGGCTCGGAGGGCCGTCTCCCTCCAATTCACCGTTTCCCAGTCATCACCGGTCGTGGGATTCGTGCCCAGTTTCTGCTTGTGAATTTCCATCCAGCCGTGCAGATTGTCGTGTGCTGCCTTGTAGAGGTATGGGCCATGGTCCCCGGCGCGCGCAATCCGAATCTTCTCGTTGGTGCTGTCGAAGGATTCCCAGAGATGCTTGTTTTCCTCCGTCTTCTTCAACTTATAAGTATCATTGACCTTTTTGTTGAGCTTGGCGATGAAATCGTTCCATTCGTACGTCTCTTTCATGGCAACAAAGGGGGGGAAGTTTGGGATCAGGGCGGCGCTGGGGGCTCTGGGCCGTGCCTCGTACAGCTGGTAGGTGTTGAGGGCTGTTTTTTCAACATCCAGCCTTCCAGTGGCATCCAGGACGGACCATCCCTTCTGGACATGCGTCTTGCCCAGATGGACAAGCAGCTCGTCGTAGTTGCACCGGGTGGCCCCCTTTCTCTTTGGTCGGCATGCTTGCCAGGAACCATCGCACGATTTTGTCTTGTCGTTCCACTTGGTGCATTTGTATCCGATCGTGCGATCCTTCTCGTCGTTTAGTTCGTCAATCTCGTAGGCCTGAAACAGCAAGACACGCTCGAGGCATCCCTGATATCCTCCGGCCCAGACAGCGACGGAAAGGTAAGAAAATGCGAAGAAGAGGGAAAATTTCATGATTGCAGCAGCGAAGGGAGGCAACGCAGAAGTTGGGGATTGACCGGAAACAACGAAGGAGAGTTGTCCGAGTTCGAAAGACGGAGCACAAGATGGGAAGTGAGAGGTGATACTCGGCATGCGAGTGCCCTTGGTCCCGGAGCGATATCTTCAGCCTTCGCGGCTCAAGTGGATGTGGATCCAGAACTGCTTGACCCATGTCCTGTTTACTGTGTAAATCCCATTTCATGCTGTGCCTCATGGGAGCAATACCACGTTCGGCCAAACTGTTTCCACTTGCCCCTGAATAGGTAATAAAGTTGGTCCAGGCCATATTTCTTGGCAGCGGCGCCTGCTGCCCGCAACACGGGCCGAATACCCCACAACAACATTATTTTGACGGCCTAATGTAACATGATGGGTACTTGAAGATACAAAGACACTTTGGTCTGCTAGTCAATGGGTCAGCCGTGGCTGAGGCCAATACTGCGGCAGCAGATCGAGGATCCATCAGGCATCCATTTCTCTCCCGAGAGCGAGCGTGTTGGGCTTCGGGGTCTCATGCCTGGCTGGTCAGGGGATTCACTACACGGGTTCATCTATCGGCTTCCCACGCCGCTCTCCTCCATCAAAATAGCATTCGCCAGTGCCCATTCTTCTCCTTCACCCTCCTACGTCTTCCTTCTCTAGGGCAGGAGATCGGAGGTTTACCTTCTTTCTTGGAAAAATCTGCTTCGACAGTCTCTCGCTATCATGAAACCTTCACTGCGATATCTCCTTCCTTGCGCCTGGCTGGCTGGAGAGGCTTTAGCCTCCCTCTCTACTGCCGAGATACTGCCTCGAGCTGGACAGGACGCTGACGGCCTCGACGAGTGGCTGGCAGCAGCACAGCGAGTGGCACCGGAGGTTCTCAAACCATGCCCTATATTATGCAGCGCGGCGACAGACAGCGCCGGCTGGTTTTTGTTCCCTGACGCATCAAGGTTGACGTCCTGTAACGAGACTATGCTGCTTAATATGGTCGTCCAGACGGCTACAAGGAACGACAGAGACACCCAGCCAGCCATCAGGGCCTGCACAGCCGACTATGAGTCGACAATGAAACCCGTGTTTGTACCCGAAGAAGGGAAAGCAGCTCTTTGTACAACCGCCAACCGAGTCCTGGAGAAGGCCTCGGTCCGCCTGCACCAACCCAATGCCGGTAACACTGAGGAGTTCTCTGTCGATCATCTTGTAGCTGCTTGGCATCAGGTAGTCGGCCACCTCGCATCTCAAAAGCCCTCCTGCACAAACAACGCGATCGAGTTTGCCTACTCTCAATCTGCAGCCATTGGTCTCTTCGCTGGAGCTGAGATTCATCAGCACGGAGTTACGTCGGACGTTCTCAACAAGTTGCTGGAACACGCACAAGACAACGCTGTCTCGAGGACCACTGTGGTCCAGCTCTGCGGAGCCGATGGGCGTGGCGCAGATTACAGCATCGGAGTCGTTGTCGCCAGTATCAAAAACCTTCCCTTTATTCAGGAGACTGTCAAGACCTGGGCCGATGGAGGATGTGTTTCTCAGTCTGAGGCGAGCGAGGACTGGATGACGGTTACTCTGCGCGTCCCAGCCCCTGCCACAGCCACCGATGCGACGCCAGGATTCGGCAACATGACGACACCTGCCCAGCTTGGTGCAAGATCACGCCTTGCTACCAGGGCCGATTGCAGGACGACCACAGTCCAAGCCGGTGATGGCTGCTGGGCTGTGGCAAACAGGTGTGGGATCAGTCAATCCGACTTGGAGAGATACAATCGCGCCAATCTCTGCAGCACTCTTGTCGTCGAGGAAAGGGTCTGCTGCAGCAGCGGCACCTTGCCCAGCACCTTACCGCCGGGAAACGCAGATGGCACCTGCAAGACGCGGTCCGTCGTGAGTGGCGACAGTTGCGCTTCGCTCGCCTCCAAGTGCGGCATCAGCGCGAACGACTTCATAAAGGCCAACCCCAAAAGCGATCTTTGCTCGACTCTGACGGTAGGCCAACCGGTCTGTTGCACAAACGGCAAGATGCCGGACCTAAAACCCAAGCCCGATGCCAACGGCAACTGCGCTACGTATACGACCAAGAAGGATGACAGCTGTTCCGTCATTGCCGCTGCCCGAGGCCTGACAGTTAAAAACCTTGAGGATTTCAACAAGAAGACCTGGGGCTGGAACGGCTGCAAGGTGCTCTATCCTGATTTCAAGATGTGCGTGAGCACAGGAACCCCGCCAATGCCTGCCGCCGTCTGGGTAAGTTCACTTGTGGTTTTCTGTTCCCGGTCATCCGTCTTGCTCCTTTCAATTACCTTGACTGCTAACCTCTTTACAGAACGCGGAGTGTGGACCGACGGTAAGAGTTTCCTGACACTCAGTTTAATATTATACAGGCTAACGTGATGGCGTCAAGGTGAACGGCACGCGTCAACCACCGGCAGGTACAGATTTGGCGACGCTTAACCCGTGTCCATTAAATGTTTGCTGTAACACTTGGGGCCAGTGTGGCACAACTGATGACTTTTGCGTTGTCTCCAAGTCGGAGACTGGCGCGCCTGGAACCGCCGCTCCCGGGGAAAACGGATGTGGGTGCCCATAAACTTCCCTCGCCATCCCTCTTGGTGACGGTACTCGAGAGGGACCGATTCGGCTGACTGAGACTCAGGCATCAGCAACTGCGGCAGAGATATCATCAAGGGCTCGCCTCCTGCAAAGAAGATCAAGATCGCGTACTATGAGTCTTGGAATTTCAACCGCGAGTGCATGAACATGTGGGTC
Source organism: Madurella mycetomatis (assembly GCA_022530565.1). Taxonomy (NCBI): domain Eukaryota; kingdom Fungi; phylum Ascomycota; class Sordariomycetes; order Sordariales; genus Madurella; species Madurella mycetomatis. The sequence continues at coordinate 1,604,799 of JAJTVB010000003.1, read as the reverse complement.
GACCAGATTGACACAAGCTTCTATACCCATATCCACTTTGCCTTCGCAAACGTCACACGTGGGGACTACAAAGTCGACATCAGCGATCCAGCGGTAAAAGAGCAGTTTGAAACCTTCAAAGGCATGACGGGCGTCAAGAGGATCCTTTCGTTCGGTGGCTGGGACTTCAGCACGAAGCGCGACACCTTTTTTATCCTCCGCGAGGCCGTATTACCAGCCAACCGAGAGACGTTCAAGAAAAACATTATTGATTTCATGAACGAGCACAACCTCGACGGTGTAGACCTCGACTGGGAGTACCCAGGGGTGAGTGGTCTTGCATTTTTCTATCCGGTTGTACGGCAAGGTACTGTACTTGGCCGAACTAACACCGGATTCTCTAGGCCCCTGATATCCCGGAAATCCCTCGTGACGATCCCGTGAACGGCTTGAACTACTACAGACTACTTTCCAGCATCAAATCGGCCGTGGGTTCTTCCAAATCAGTCTCGTTCGCCGCACCGGCCTCCTACTGGTACCTGAAGGCGTTCCCGATCGAAAAGATGGCTAGGGATCTTGACTACATCGTCTACATGACATATGACCTGCATGGCCAGTGGGATTACGACAACAAATGGACGTCCCCTGGCTGCGATACCGGCAACTGTCTAAGATCCCACGTCAATGAGACTGAGACCAGGGATGCCCTTTCCATGATCACCAAAGCCGGTGCGCCTTCCAACAAGGTTGTCGTCGGCGTGGCCAGCTACGGCCGGTCGTTTAAGATGGCCCAAGCTGGTTGCGACTCAGAAGATTGCAAGTTCACGGGATCAAAGAGCGTGTCCAACGCCGCCAAGGGGCGGTGTACGAATACCGCGGGCTACATCTCCAACGCGGAGATCGATGAGATCATCTACAGCGGCAGGGTTAACAAGCAGTGGAAGAAGGAGGGCTCCAACTTCCTGGTCTACAACGACACCGAGTGGGTGGCATATATGGATAACGACATGAAAAAGTCTCGGTCGGACTTCTACGACTCTTATAACTTTGCGGGCACCTCGGACTGGGCAGTCGACTTGCAGGAGTTCTATGAGTAAGTTGCACAACTGCTGCTTCTACAAAATTGGATGTCATCCGAATCATGACCCTAACCTTAACTCGCAGTGGGAGCGGCGGTGACTACTACGACGAAAACGAAACGTGGATTGATGACGATTATCGGATTCACTGCGAATCGCGACCCTCCTCTCTCGAACAGCTTCGAGCTCGGATGCCCAAAACACCAGTCTACTGCGTTGAGCAGTATCTTGTCGATGTCCAGGTTGCCATTTTTGGAAGATCCTTGAAAAAGTACAAGAATCTGGTCAACGACGGCTACGACGACAAGTTCCAGGTCTACGAGAAGTCCGTCAGGGATGAGATTCCTGACCAGATCAACGCCTTCATGGCCAGCAAAAAGGTGGACAAGTACTTCAAGTGCAAGGAGACCAAGAGTGTGACATGCTGCAGCGACTGCCGTTATGCCCTCTGTAGTGCCAATTGTGTTCGTGGCGACGACTGCAAGAGCGGCCTGGGGACATTTGATATGGACGAGTGCCCAAAATTCCCGCGCACCGTTGGCATGTTGGACAGAGTGCATATCCCCAAGGCCACCTTCACTCTCACAGACTCTGAAGGCTTCTACAAAGACCTTGCAGAGACATACGGGATAGAGCGTGAATGGATCAAATTCGGAAAACGCCTCGTACGAGCGAACAACGGATGTCAATTCTCTGGCGAGAACATCCTTGAGTGCGAGGACAAGTCGCACAACTGGTTCCGCAACTACCCTCTCGTCAACTACGACAAGGTCGAGATCTACAATCCCAAGAAGATCATCAGCGACTCGCTACCCGACGCGAACGGCATGCTCGAACGGTTTCAGACCGTGCAGATGTATGGTGACTGGGACGAGCTCATGCTCGTCTCCGACTTGCTTGATGCCACATCCCTGCCCGCATTCTCGACCGAGGAAGCTATCACTAGCATGGAGAAGATTGTCGAGACGGCAAACGATATCATAAAGGCGCAGCGTGAGGAATTCATCCTCAGCTTCATCACGGGCTTGCTCTTCTGGATCCCCTTTGTCGGCTCAGCTGTTGGCGCGGCCGGTATGACCACCGCTCGTACTTTGCTCCGGTTGATCGGCTCAGTCGGGGAGGCTGGCTTGGCGTTCCACGAAGTGATCGAAAATCCAGACAATGCTTTCATGTCTGTCTTCAGCTACCTGCTTGGAGCCGGGGTCGGGCGTGCTGGGTTCAGGAACGCTGCCCAGTCGAGGCGGGCCATGAGTACCAGAGAATTCAACAGCCTTGGAGATGTCAAGAGCAAATTGGAAGAGTTTGATCATGTTCGGTCACTCAGCTGCCCCCTTTGAAATCGTAGCAGGAGGAGGGATAAGCACTCAAGATGCCCGAGCTTCGCTGAGTACCTAGGCACTGGATCCATCGCCTTACAATATACATGAATAAAAATTGAGATCAACCTTCACTGATTTTCGAACTGTTGGAAGCTGTGAGTATTTTGGGGGGCATGCGGCGACTGGGATGCTCAGGGGTCTTGAATACGCAGCAATTTACAGGCGATTTGATCCATCTTGAACCGGAACACAGTTCTTTTGTTCTTTTGAGCAATAACGGGAATCATTCCCTCCCACTCCAAACCTACGGCTGTTCCGGAGTCAAGACATATCTCAAGAATAGCTATAGTTAATATGTTGTATTGTATACCAGAGAAGCCTCTTCATGTTTTCGAGACCAACTATAAATGAACTCTCCGTAACTATATACTTTTGTACCTTGATTAGCATTGTATCCTCTAAGTATTATTGTATACGACTCCCCATCAACTCGGGTTATTTTGTTTATCTTGCTCTATCCTATACCACCTGGATACCCATAGACTGCTTCCTCCTAGGATATAATCGGTCCCTTTCTGCGGGTAAACGATTGGCCCAGAGCGTAATTTAATTAGCATAATTGACCCTGAACATCTCGCTATGAGGACTTCGGCGATGAACGACCGTAACAAGGCTAGGCATACCTTAGGCGTATTTCTTACTATAGCACCAGAAACTGTCTTGATAACTCTAAGGACTAGTTACAGTAGATTTGGATCGAAGAGAAAGTATCTATACCCATTGTAAACTAGCCTCCTAATCAATAGAAGGACGGGACCTAGGTCGTATTAGCTTAAGAAAGGTAGCAGCTTAGGACTATCTAATTCCACCTATAGAAATTTCAGGAAATATATAACTAATGCTGTTCTATCTATGCTTCAAGGTTGTGAGAGTAAAGTCTATCTACCGTATGATTTACGAATGTTGACTCGGCAGATGTAGAAATATGCGCTGTGCAAAGCAAAACAAAACAAAACAAGGCAATAAAAAAAAAAAAAGGGGGGGGGGGGGGGGGGGGGGAGGGATTTAACCCCCCTTAGAGGCATTGAATCCGCTTCTGCACCGTACTGTGAATGTCAATAGTATATCCACGTCGGCCTTTTGGTGGCTGATTCAGGAGGGCGCTCAGCGGGCCCTCGGATACCACCTGGGCTATATTCAACTGACGCTCAGTCCGACGTAAGTACGGACTCACCCGTCTCTGCTTCAACATCATTGGGACATGATGATAGCAGGGACGGTGACGAACCATGAACCCCAGCCGCTTGGGTAAGTGGACGTGAAATCTCAGCTCGGAGGTCGATGAAGACCTCATTGCCGAAACGAAGAGAGACGAAGTCGTACTCAGACAATAACAGGTCGAGCAGAGAGCGCATCTGCTTGCGGGTGGGTTCAGGCAGCATGTCCGATCCCGACAACTTCGCCACTAGAAAATCATGCATACCCGCAATGCCCTCGCCCTCTCCGCGACGGCCAACTTCCGTGATAGCGCTTGGTCCGTCAGGCAAGGAGGCCACCGCCTCGGCGAAGGCGGCTACGAGACGGTCAGGAATGCGCTCCTTGCGCATACCAGCAGCCTCGTTGCTCCCAAAGGTACGCCGACGTTTGAACGAGATGGCGTATTGCACGACGTGATGAGCCAGGTTCCGGAAGCCGCTAACGCCATAGCGTTCGGGTTTAAGGAAGAGACAGTTCCCACGGCGCTTGTCGTTGGCGATGGCAATAAAGAGGACATGGCGGTGGCCGTGGGGGAGTGGCGGTAGGCCCGAGTCATGCAAATCAATACCCCCGGTGCAACCCGGCACGCTGTGCCTCTTCAGGTGGCTGCTCAAGCGCGGCGTGCCGATTCCGCGAAAGAAAGCTGACAGCCGGCCGTCAGGATCGCTGCAGAGATAAGCACCCGTTACAAAGTGTTGGTTGCGCTGGACGGCTATGGCGGTGAGGTACCACATAATGGCGGTCGCCTGGCGGGCGCGAGTGGATGAGTGACGGGCGGCCAAGCGCTGTATGTCGTCGACCGAGCGCGGCTGTGCCATGATGGCGTGGACATCGTGAGCACCCTGAACAATGGTGGCATAGATCTCGGCCTCCAGATGGGCGAGTCCAACGGCATCAAGGTATCTGGTAAGGGGTGGAACAGCATTGTTGTCCTGTATGCAGGTTGGCGAGATTATCATGTCCTTCATATTCTGGTCGCTTCGGTCTGATTTGTCCGCTGGGGTGGTATGAACGATGACATTGGCGCCAACGCATTTTGGAAAGCTCTTCCTCGACTTCCGCGCCATGATGGAAGACGGTGTTATGGTCGTTCTCAGGGGTGGTAAATCAGCAGTCGGGCCGCAAGAGAGACGGTGATAGGCACTCAACCCCGCACCGGAATGCGACTAGATTCAAGTTGGCCTGCATCCTCAAATATCTCGCGCTCACGAGTCACATTCAACCATCCAATCTTGTCACATGATAGCAAGCCACTGTGTACCACTGGCACTATCTCATTGGCCATACATGGGGCGGCGGGTCAAACTCACGACCCCATACAGTTGTGATCAACGCGTTAAGTGGTGCTACGGCCAGGTCGGCCCATATGACAGGCTATCCGCTAACTTCCACTCCTCTACCGGCATGTTTTCAGTCATAAAACCACCCTCTAACTCGTTGTAGTCTAATGAATCTAATTCAATCTCACTAAATATCGTCTCCTTTTCCCGGAATCTCGCTTTGGGGATCTGTACCTGGCCGAGGGAGTGGGAAGGGGGAGGGGGTGCGATCGAGGCATTCACCCAGGAGCAAATGTCGGGATGGACTTGGTCATCTAGCTTCCCACATTGATCCTCGACGTCTTCTTGGGGCTCTTTGAAATGGCTTTAGAGATCTTGTATTTCCTTCCCTGGCTCCGGCTCACGAGTGGGGCTTGACGGGCATTTCGGTAATCGGCAAAACAGATGTTAGTTCAACAGAACAGACCCCGGTCCGTTCCCGCATGACCTGTCTTCCAGTGTGAGCATTATGCAAACAAAGACTGACCATAACCCGGCACTGGCCAGCCGGACATTGAGCCATAGCCTCAGAGTTGCATTGAACCAACCAGGGACAGGTCGCCAAGTCTTTTACAACGTCGTCTCGCCTAGCGATCTACCTCAAGTATACTGCACCCCAGTCTCAGCAGCTAATACAATGCCGGCGGTACCTCCATCCACGTTGGTAGTCCCGGTAGCCACGCAGCCTCGCGGCGGTCATAAAAATAGATCCATTGAGTCACTTCGTAAGACGAGGTAGGCGGCATAGGTGAAGTAATATACGAAGGAACAGAGGTGAATAGGGGTTAGCAGGCAGTCTGAAAGAATATACGAACCTGGAAGCGTATCCAGGATTGAATGTGTGTAGCGCAACGCATGGGAAACTCGCTTATTGATTTTTTTTAGTTTGAGTTGCACTACGAGAGCTATCATTCTCTCTTCTTTTTATTCTTGTTACATGTAGGATTGCAGGAGCAGGGATTAGTACTGCCAGGGTGAACCTTGTGTTCACGTGAGGGCTCACCTCTATAAGGAGAGCCATGACACCCTTGGAGAGGACTCTCTCTCTTAGAACAACAATCTGAATCTGATTTTATCTTTTATTATCTTCGCCACGCAAGTGTGCCTTTGAGCCATCCTGGCCTTGCGGTGATAATTCCCGTGACGATACGTCAACTGGAAGGCACTGAAAGGAGGCACCGTCCTGGTGATCATTTTCTATCCTGTATTAGTGTCCATGGTGCTGTTGTTTTTATTCTTATTAGTCCTATGATCATGAGAAGCCCATCCCCTGAGACTTAACAATAAAGAAGCCCGCTGCATTCCGTAGCTTCTCTAAATTATGTTGCCAGGAGAAAAAAAACCTTTAACGTAAAGAAAAAGACAAGGAAGAAAAGAGAGATAAAAAGGTGAACAGAGGAGAACGAGAAGAAAAACTATATACTGCAACTGATGCAGAAACAGATTGTACGAGGGGGGTTCCATTGAATTGAATATGTGGATTGATTGTTGGTTCTTGTGGAAGATAGCTGAGCCTGCTCTAGATAAATATCCAGAGCGTGGGGCAAGGAGCTAGAGCCAAGAAGCGATTAACGCACCTACCTCTCTATCTAATCTACAGTATCTAATCAATGGTCTTGCTCCCCTCGCCTCGGGAACCAGGTATCAGCAACGAAAGTCCCCAAAAGACCAACACTCTCCTCGTTTGTTTCCGCTTCCCACCACAAGATTGTCCCATGGGTGAACAACAAAGCATCCTATGGCCCAGATACCTCCACCTGTGTGAAAAGATGCCCTCCTTGGATGCATTCACTTCCCATCTTCTACTTCTCCACGTCGGCGGGAGCTGCCGCCACCACTGTCGCCTGTTTCGCACCGCCAACATTCGAGTTATTTCCACGGAGAGGTCGCCCCACAGCATCATGGGTCGCGTCCCAGTCCGCCAGTTCCGTCAGTGGCACCTTAACGAGCTGGTGACTCTGCACGTCGCCGTCGTCGAGATGCAGAACCACTTGCCGGATGCGGTAGCCCCGCAGTTTGGGGATGAGGGAAATCCAAAAGTAGTAGTAGACTGCGCAGACGACCATGCTAAAGCGTCAGGAAGCTCCATTGTTAGCATCAGCCTTCCGATCAGTTACCCAGTGCGGGATTGGGGAGGAAGAGAAAGGGCGAGTGTGTGTGTTACTGACATGCCGATCCCAACGACCACGTAGGTGGCGTACCAAAAACTCACAACGCCGGCAAAGGATCCACCTTCTGGGGGATACCACGGCATGATGAATAAGTAGAGGTTAACGAGAATGTTGAAGATGATGATGGGCTCCCAAGCGCGGAAGCTAGCCCGGGGTAGGCCAAGACGCCGACGCCGGTACCGCACCACGTAGATGCCCACCGCTAGAATAAAGTAAAAGAAAGCGGAGGGGTATATTTGGAGGTCGGTAATAAAGTTAAAGACGTCGCCGGCGGGTAAGACGAGAATCGTGAAGATATTTAACGCCCACTTTACGATATAAGGTCCGAGGGGTGTGCCGAAGGGGCGGGTAGAGGCCCAAAATCTAGGGAAAGGAAGGACGCCCTGTCTGATTATACGGTTTCTACTGGTCAGTAGGAATAGCAGAAGAAAGTGTGGGTACGTAGCATGAGACAGGGGGAAGACAGACCGTCCACATTCCCGGATCAAACGTGATGTGCCAAGCAGGGTAGCAATGATATTACCAAAGGCGCTCAGCACGATGAGGAAGTTGAAGCCCCTGGCGGCGTTACCAGACCCGAACACGTTGGTGAAGAAGAGGCTCGCGGCGATCTGTTGGGCTGACCGTAAATCTTCCTTAGTTACGGCCGCGAAGTAGGCGATGTTTGCAAGCATATAAAGGATGGAAACGATAGCGATTGCGAGGAAGCCATTACGGCGGAGTTGCTTGACGGGATTCTGCCATGACTGTTAGCAAGCGTCCCCGTCCGTAGCAGAGAGCAGCCCACCTTAATCTCGTTGACGACGTTGAAAGCGTTGTCAAAACCACCGTACGAAAAAATGATCCGGTATAGGGCGTTCGTTGCGCCATAGGGGGTCGGCCGGCCCTCAAAGGCATCGACGAAATTAAGATGCGGGTTAGGTACCCGCGGGGCGTGGCCCCCCAGGACGACGAGGCCCGTGAGCGAAATAAAGATTAAGGTCAGGACTTTGACGACACCAATACCGTTGCAGAGTCGGTACGAGAAGCGAGTGTGGAATATGACACCTGATTCCGTTGAGAATTCTAACCCCTGAGAGAATTTCGGGCTTAGACGGAACGGGCTGCAAGGGTGGAACTCACATAGTAGAGCAAGGGTATCACCGGCCACAGCAACAGCCTTAAGTTCCCAAGGTGACGGAACATGGCTGCCAATCTGGAAAATGTAATTCGCCAGAACTAGGGATAGCAATTCCTTGTTAGCCAAGAATGGTACGGTAGGCAGGACCTGCGGTCTGCGCCGAAGAGAGGCACTAAACTTACCCATGGAATTTCCGCTACTGAACGACAGGGCAACGGCATGGAACGCATAGGCGGTTGGGAGGAGCCACCTAGGCCGTGGATACGCCTGTTCAAGGTAGACGACGTTTGACCCGGATCGGTTGGGGAAATATGCCGTATATTCCAGATAAACAGCGAAGCCCGCAATGGAGGTCAGGGCACCGAGAGCCCAGTAAATCAGTGATAGGCCTACGGAGCCCGTGCCATTGAGGACGCCCGACGCTAAATTTCTCCTGGACGGGTTAAAACAACTCCCTAGTCATGGTATAAGGCGTAAGGCAAAAAAAAAAAAAAAAAAAAAAAAAAAAAGAGGCGGTAGTAGCTCGAAAGCCGCTCACTTACGTGTCGAATACACGCCTGTACCAACCATCTTACTCACACCGAGGAAGATGATCGTGAGAGGTCCGACCGAGTATCCCAGTGGCGAGTTTCTCTCGACCGGCGCTCCCGTAGCCTCTTGGTATGAAGCAGGTGAGTCGTTGCCACCTTCTTCGAGCGTGTACTTGAGGCCGCAATCCGAGAGCTCGCTGTGGCCGTGGGATACCGTGGGTGTCTGGTCATTGTAGGTCTCCCCATCACGCTCACTGAATGGACGCCGCCGGCTGAACTGCATGGCCGACCAAAGGCGGGCTGCCCGGGCCATCGAAATGAATCTTGATTAGCTAACTAACGGAAAGAAGGTAGCGCGAACAAAAGCATTATGAAGGGCATCAGACTTGGTTATTCCAGGGGTCTAATGCACCCAAACCCTGGCGAGCAATGGGCTGGGCGATCTGGTAGTGTTGGTTACCTTACCTTATCTGCAAGTGTTTCCTGGAAACGCCGGCGTGGCTAGGACAGCGTGGGAGTAACAGAGGGGTAAGAGCAGAGAAGCAATGGAATCTGAAGATGGTGATCCTGAAAACATGTCTCCTGGGAGCTTTATCATGGGCTGTGGGGCCCAGATTCTGCTCCGTGAGGAGCATTGAGGATACAAAAAAAGGCGACTGCCGAGCGTTGCCTAAGTCCAAGTGCGGTGCGAAACAGCAAATCGTAAAACTTTCCGGGAACCGAAGTCGGCCCTACTCCGCCATTGGGCTTCCAGACGGTGAGCGGTGCTTGCTGGTACTGCTTGAGCGGGCGAGTGGCAATACGACGCCAGCGAGCAAGGCGCACCATGGCTGTTGCCGTCGCCGATAACTCGAAGCACCGCCGGACCCCAACAGGTAAATAATTGCCGCATTTAGCTTGAGGACTATCTCCTCACATCGTGCGGACCACAGTGATCACAGTCGGAGCAGCAAAGAGTAGAAGATCAGCGCCCGCCCTAAGCGCCGCAACTCGGCGCCAGTTCCCAAACCTTGACCGTGTAAACAGCAGACCAATAACTTACACACGAGTAGCGGCAAGCGCTGAACCACATGAGGCGTTTTCCCATAGCACCAATTGGTGATCTGCGCCTTGGTTCGTGGAGCTGGTGATAATAGCTGCGTCGGCCAATGGCGATTACATGACCTTTCACGTAGCAGAAAACGCCCCCAATACACTGCATTGGTGTTATGTACCGCAGACATGGCCCTTGGCTTTCCCGCTTCTACCACAAACTCGGAACGGCCGTTGCGGGATTACTATTACAGGGCAGCGTGCTGCACACTAGCCGCATTGAGTGCGTTAGCACTAATTACTGCATTTTGTGATGGGCGACGCAGCTAGAAAAGCACTGCCCGACCGTGAGTGGGCGGAAATTCGTCAACAGCCGGGACCCCACAGTCCATGCAAGTGGAAAGACGTTGGGATGTAACCAAGTTTGTTGCATTGCTTGCTGTTGCCCTACTTAGCTTTATACCCTCCCTACATGTATGTTAATACTCGTACTGAAATGGTGCAGAAACACACATCTACACCCACATACCCAATAACAAGAGGGGAGGTGACAAAGTGACAGGTGTCCAGGCAAGACAGACAAGATAGACAAGACGGTCCAAGACAACACCACAACAAACTGGGTTCCCGGGGCCCGACAATGATCAAAACAACATGTGCGAGTAGAGCTCCCTCTGGCCAGAGGGAGCGCCCTGCGCACGCAAGAGGAGCCTGCAAGTGGCTGCAAAAGAGCGTGTAGAAAAGGTTGATTGTTGTTGTGCAAGTCAAATGGCCCAGATGGCCCTGCTTATGGTACGAAAGAAAATTGGCCCCACGTGACTCCCTCTGATCAGAAGGCCTGGCCCCCAGGGGACAGTTTTCCCCGACTCAGTACTGCGCTCGTCGGGCGCTCGATATCGTTCACAGGATCCGGAGCAAGTCCGCGATGATATTCGTTCCGTAGTAACGTCGGCAGTCTCAAAGAGAAACATCTAGGCGGAGCGAGCAGAACAGAGCGACACCAGGGGCCGGCGAGTGTAGGCGGCGATCGCTATGGATTTATCTCTTGTTGCCCTGTCAGCTGCTGCCTAGCATATGGAAGCTTTCGCCACCGTATAGATGGGTGAAGGTGTGGTGCCCCTCCTCTGGAAGTCCCGCTTTTCCCGAACCACGGGAAGGCAAAATCCGTGCCGCTCTCTGTGGGGGTCCGTGGTTGTGTTTATTAATTTATCACAGGCAGACAGGTAGATGGCAGAAAATCTTGGGCCGATGCGTTGGTCGTCGACCTCAGAGAGGTGATCGAGTCCAACGAAGACAACAAGTCAAAGGAAACAAATACAAGTCAAAGGGAGTGCCTCGATGTAGCCAAACAAAGGGCCCTTTTTCCTCGCAAAGCAAAGCAAATCTCGAGGCATCCTTTGACTTGACTATTTGTCGGTCTTGGCAAATATTTCGACCTGTCGGTTAGACAATCTGATTGGTCCCTCGGTGTTGATGTTGCTCCGGTCCGGTCAAAAACTCAGCTTCCTTGGCCGCTCCAAGGATGATCCTGCATTACAACGCTTGTTAGCCATTGTTCAATACCGACGTTGCGCTGTTCGAGGTCGACTATTACGACGACCCCGAGCCAATCGAAGAGCTTAATGAGCTTGAGAGATACCTTTCGGATCGTATTACAATGGTCAAAGACCCTATTTCTTGGTGGAAGGATCATCAACAACAGTTCCCTCGGCTCTCGCTAATGGCCCTGGACTTCCTGTCAATACCAGCGATGTCTGATGAAGTTGAACGAGCGTTCAGTTCGGCTAAATTAATACTGGGAATTCAGAGGGCGGCGATGGGCGACAACACCATCTCCATGCTTCTATGCCTTAAGAATTGGGGCCGGAACTGAAGCAAGTCGACCGTTCTCGATCCCGGGGAGGCCCGGGGATGCCCATCCGGAAACCGGAAGCAATTGTTCCGTTGATTTGTAAGCACTTGACAAATCTTGCAAATAGAACAAATCAAGCCAAAGGGCAGTCGGGTCCCTCTTTGGCAAACCAAGGCAAATCTGACCCCCAGACTTGGTTTGTTTGACTTATTGTATTCGTTGATCGAGTCTCTGCCGGCTCAGGTGGGCTCTAGCTCTGGACTGACCCCGTATGGCTGTCTGCCACATGGGCTGAGCCCGAGGACCGCCAAGCAAGACAACGCCCAATAGCTCCTCCCACTAAGCATCATCATACTATGCAAGCCCGATGACCCGAACCCGAACCGCCACATGCTACCCAATCTACCTGCCTGATCGATTGTTCCGCAGATGAAGCAACAGCCAAGAAGCCCAGTACCGTCAAAGCTGGTCATAACATGGCAGCATTCTTAATCTTTGGTCCGTTGCTGCTCTACCCGGAGGTCTGGATCATCCAGAGGACAACCCTATCCAAAGCAAAACATCGTGTTGCAGAAGATCTCTTTCATTCTAGCTATTTCCGTACTTTGGGTCTTGCTTTGGCTATGATGGACTACCTGTTGGTCAAACCCGACGATTTTCCTCCCAGAAAAAAGGGGTCAGGAAAAGGGGGGAATGGATTGGTCCACGATTTCGTGTCTTGGCCCAAGCTACGTGCATGAAGGGCATCAAGCAGGGCTGTGGTCAGACGAGACTCAGCAAAACGGGTACTGAACAGAAAATCGGGTCCCGATATCGCTGGAGCCTAACCTGGCTTACCGGGACAAAGCTGCGTCAAAATTGAGACTCGTAGGGCGCTGATGGTTGCCTATATTGGCCCAAGATACAGTACAGTACATGATTAAAAAAGACGCATTTGGCCGGCGATCTGGACAATTCTTCCACCCTAGCATGGCATCGAAGAATACCCTTGACGTTGTCAGGTGGTAATTACGTGTCACAATGCTGCATCACGCCTCAAAACCGCTTACCTCGGAAGGGTATGAAGCACGCATCAGGGAATGTTTCCGCCGCTGGCCAAACGCCGCTCCTTTCTACCAAACCCTGATCGATTATCTGAACACGGCCTTTAGCCAGGTGTTCTCGCCACTCCAGATACCAACAACTTATTGGTTGGGACACGACCTTGGCCGACGCGACCCTGTTGAAGCTGGAAGCCCCCCGGGCCACCGTCCGCCATCGACGCAACCGGCACGTCGGTTTTCATTTCCTCTCGTCACCCAAGCACCCGCAACCAACGCCCAGTGGATGCGCCTGCCACCTCAATCCCATCTCACGGTAGTGGAAGGGCTCCTGGCACCTGAATCCATCGGCACCCTAGGGGAGATGTACCAAATAAGACCCGAGTTCTTCATTGATCACTTAGAACTCAGTAATGACACGCACGCGGCCAAGGCGTGGAAGGGGTACGAATTGCCAAACCTGCCCTCAAGGCGGGACAATATTATTCATGTGAGATTCATGTCGATGCTGCAGGTCTCGAGCGAGGCGCATCCCTTTTCCACCGTCCCGGCTAGGCGGTTAGAGCGGCGCATCAAGCTTGAGAACAAGCGCCGTGCGTACGAGCAGCGCCTCTTCGATCTCCGACACTACGGTGCCACTCGAATCAGAGCGCTGCACGTCCACACGGAACGGTGGCTGACGGTGGAACAACTGGTTTCATTCAGCGTGAAACGTGAGGGCAAGAACTGGCATGGTATGTAGAGAGCGGCAGGGGGACCCCGGGCGGAAAGGCGCTAAAAGTTAAGGGCGATAGGATTGCTCCTCGTGGACGGCGGAAGAGAATCGGACCGTGTGGACCCTCCATGGGCGGAATACGTCAGGCCTGGTGACCCCAGTGCTGGATTTGCCCCCATCGTACCGTATAATCTCCCCATCATCGTCAACGGCGGCGCCGGGCCGCAGGATGGCTTCCAGCAGAAGCAACACCGCCCCTATCATCCCGCCATGGATATTCTCCTGGCAGCCTCTTCCCCCGGCAACGAAGCTCAGCTGTTGGCTGAGGACCCTTTCTACATCCTCAGCTGCATCTACCAAGCGGCTGCGCGCACCCGGATCCAGCTGCTCAACTTCATCGAGTCCGACATTATAGAGTGCTCGGCCGCCGACAGCAGGAACGCCAGCGGAGACCTGCAACAGAGTCTAGCAGTTGACCAGCTACTCTTCAACCTCCAGCTGATACGGCGGGTGGAGCGGTTCTGCAAGGATGATCTCGGGAGTATCGCGCGGCTGGGCTCGGCGTCGTGGCCGCGGACCGAGCGGCTGGCGGAGATGGAGCAGATCAAGCGCGAGCTGCAGAGCGACTACGACTACCTCATAGAGCAATGCGGCAGCCTCGCCCTCCAGTGTCAGACAGCCATCGATGCCCTGGTCAGCCTGGCCCAGTGGATGGATGCGCGGGATGGGATTCGGGAGTCGCGCAACGTTGCCGACCTCACCTTCTTGGTTTTCCTTTTCACCCCGCTCAACTATATCTCATCATGCCTGAGCATGAACGTTGTGGGGATTGCAGAGGGGGTTTCAATGTGGGTTTGGGGCGCGAGCTCTGCCATTTCTGTCCTCATCACTGGTATTGTGGTCATAGTGCTCAGGAGATGGAGAAGCTTGTTAAGGGTCGGCACCTACTTACCTACTACTTCAACCATCTTAGGAAGATACTTTTCGCCTAGGGGTAATCACAGTTAGGCATAATCAGTGCCGAGTACTACCCAGATGGTACTACTAGTAGCGAGGAAAGTGAAGCAACAAAAGAAATGGAACCGGGTGAAACCCCCCAATCCCACAGCACCTCGGTCTTGAAAACCCACGGATATGGCGTGTCGACTGCGCATGATCCCCACGGCCCGGCAAGGATTCCCTCGCCCAAACGGCTTTCAATGAGAGATCAAACCCACAGATTTAGTAGAAGGCAGCAAACCGGATTTCAATGCTCTGTCGGGGCGGCCCATCGACCGTGCCCGGGTCGAACGCCGCATGAAAGGCAACTGGTACCCCCGGCGATCAATACGTTAATCATGATCCGATCTAAACACAAGAAATACCGGTCGATCAAACTAACCTGCGCGTTCGCCCAGAGAGTTCGCATTACGGAAGACGACCAGGTCGTCGACCTCTTGATCGGCCAAGTAATACCACTTGTGACGGGGGTTATAGTGCATCAAGCCGTTTTCGCCGACTGTCTGCTCATTGATGACATCGTTGGCAACGAAGTCGGTAGCAAAATCGACACTCTTGGCGTCGCAGACGGCCAGTGGCCAGTCATTGTTCGGCCCCTTGAGGACCTTCCAGATGCTGTTCATGTGCGTCAGCTCCGAACACCGATACCGCCAACAAACTAGCCCAGCTCTGTGGTCGGGGTTGTTATCCCGGCAAGTAGGTAAACTTACTTGATCAGGTCAAAATCTTTGCCACGGTATACTTCGGGCGTCTTCGGAAACCGTAGGGCCATGCGGAGGTGACACCCACGCGTTGTGAAGTCAAAATGGGGCAGTGCCGCCGGCTGGGGAAACGTTACGGGCTGTCCCGGACTGCCTGGGAATAGTGGGCTCCGTTTCCGGATGGTGTGGTCGAGGTAGAGAATGCTCTTGTAAAATGGGAATCGGCTGCGGAGCACGGCCTCCATCTCGACTCGGAACTTGTCGTAAACTAGGTCCCAGTCGTCAAAATCGCCTGCGTCGAGGCATGTCTGGTGCTTGATGAATTCAAAGCCGTTCTCTTGCAAGCTGAAGGGCGGTAGGTGGCGTGCGTTGTGGACGTCCTGTTCGAACAGGTCGATGACATGGTTGGTGGCTTTTGCGTCCGGTATATCAGAGACGTCAAAGACGGCGGCGTACGGCTTCTCAGTCTTGTATAAGGGATCCCTGACCAAGTACGGCAGGGGAACATGAACTTTCGATTCATGGCTTTCAGTCATTGTGTGAGTCATGACTGTCGTTGATGGCTCCTACGTAGCGGTCAAGCCTCAACCTCTCCTGTCACGGCGGGTAGACTACGTGGTGACCGTCTGGTTTATGGGGCATTGCATCTTAAAGGGGAGAGTGGTCATAATAGGGCTACTATCTTCCTGATAAATAGGTATGCACTTGGTTTACCTAGGCACTATACCCTACTGGTATTGGCTATGCGCACGCATGGCAGCACGAGCTCGGCACCACCCTTCCCAAACCCCGCGCCCCGTTGAAACGATCACGCCATATATCCTTATATTAGGACATTGATATGAGCACTCGGCCGAATTCTACGGACAAAGAATGTTCCACGACGCTGCGGTATCAAGACAGCCATGTCACGATCTTCTACGCGTCCTTTTCACAAATTTGATAGAACTATGAGCAACCTCTTTACGCAGTTTCCTTCCCTTCTGAGTCCTCGTGCTTCGACGACTTCCCTCCTTTTGGGTCATCATCCCCGCCGGAGCCACCAGAACCGCCGGAGCCATTAGGACCTCCGGCAGTACCGCCTTGACACTGTCGTGTGAGCTGATATCGACCATATCGCAGATACAGAATCCCGAGGATAAGGGGAGCTTCATACCATTCCCGGCTGCCATGAAGGGAATAACCATCCTGCGGCCAAGTGGCCCCGCGATAGGCCGGTACCAGGCCTTCCAAGGCTGCTTGAGAGAAGTGCTATCTGGCTCCATAATGATGAAGATGCTTGAGTTTCTGAATTGTATGTTTTCTCCTCTCCGCGACAACAAAATGTGGTGGGTCTCCTACATATTGTGATCGCACACTGGCCCTTCTGGTAGCCATCTTCGCCTACATATATACCCAGGCATCACGAGTGCACCATCCCGCTCTCTCTCGCATGACATAACGGTCAGAAGCAGCAAGTGGGTTACATTCATACCTTGCATTACTGTTACATTCGGCATTCAGTTTGATTCCAGGCAGCGACTTGACAAAGGGTCGTTGAGAGTAACCGAAGTGGGCAGAGCACCCCAAGCCGCGGTATTTCTGCATGCCTTTCGCAGCATATGCAGTGTATATACATGCGTAATGTACTTGGAATAATCGTGCAGTTTCAAAGGTCATCCCACCCACTATCAGCAATCCAGATAACAAAATCAAGGCGTTGGTGAATGCGGACGTCCAATACGTTGACTCACTCTACCGTAGCTCGCTTCTATGGTTATACAACATGCCGCCCAGTGAGGTAAAGCAGGCTTATCCACGTAATTACGACATCTCTGTTCGTAACTCATTCACCCGAATCCTCTGCTCGAGTATGTAACTCTATATCATCTCTCGCATTCACGCTGATTGTTTCCTAGAGCAGGTTTCGAGTGACCCCCTAGGGATTTCACAAACCTACGCCGACGGTCTAAGAGGGCACGCTAAATCATGTCCAGAGCCCTGGAAATTACGGTGATGAGTCGGGCCATTGATAAGAGACAAAGGGGCGGTTGATGACCAGATTATTGAAACGATAAAACCCTTATTGCGAAGCCGGTAATTGCTCCCCTTGTAGAACATATCTTGGAATGGGTGGGCTCACCCGGGTAAAATGGGAGTTTATCTTTTGGTTGCACGTAATAGCTTCCCCGCTTTCTGGTTGACCACCACGAATGTTCGGCACTGGGTTGCATTGACAGACTACAAGTGAGACATGAAGGGTCCTAAAGGGCCCATCGGCTAGGAAGGCGGCCCCTCGCGAGCCATCCCACGGGATCGATAACCACCGTAACGCCGAGTGGTGGCTGTAATCTGGACCTCCCATTGGTTCTCAGTGGGACATGGAAGTACAAGAGTGGCACAAATTGGAACTTCCGGGGTGATTGGGGATTTGCAGGCCTTTTACGAAGAAACGGTATTCCAAATGTGGACACACCCCCACGTGTTCTCTCATAGCGATGTTTAAACATGTCGCTCGCCAGAGCCGCCGTAAAGAATTAAGAGCTAATTAGCGTGACCAGAACATCACCAGCGCGTCAAAGTCGCGTTCACCCCCCGGCAGAACGTTCGGCCCAAGAATGTCCCGCCTGATCTGCTCAGCATCGTTGATCAACTGACTTCCCTCCTCTATCTTCCCCATATCTTGAAGGACGCAGCCTAGTTTGTATTTCGTCCGCGCCCTCTCGTTGCGGTACCATGTTGGCCGGGCTTCATAGACGGCAAGAGCCCGATTCAATAGTTCTCTGTCGGGGTACGCATGCGGGCATGCCCCAGTCAGCACCATATGGTTGCCTGATACGATTGGTACCTCTGGGAGCACTCACACGGCCTGGGCGTATTCCTTGCGGGCGTGGTGATGCCACCCTACCTTGTGGCACAGGTCTGCAGTTCTGTGATGTTTGTCGCCGAGGCTGAGCCGGTAGATCCTGAGCGCGTCTGAGTGCGTCTTGAACGCATTATCCATCTCGCCCCGCGCAATCTGCAAGTTCCCTAGCGGATACATGATGTACCCGGTTCTGCCCGCGTGAGTGCCCCTCTTTGATGTCCGCATCGGGTTTGGGAGGGGGTGAGGGCGGGGATGTCTCAAATTTGCTTACCTGAACCCCGTGTCGGGAACGCTGTTGATGATAGGGTCTATGACCTCCTGGGTTTTGTCTAGCTTGCCTTGCCAGATCAAGCAAAAGGCCAGATTGCCGCCCTATGCCCGCCATGAGTAAGGTACGGAATGAAGTGCATGACGCAAAATCACCGCACTTACGTATATTCGCTTGTCCGCGTTCAGTCCCTCGAATGCGTCGAAGCATTTGCGGTACCACCGCTCCGCATCCTCATACTGGCCCATACTATGAGTTCCGTTGCCCATACCACCAACTCCAAAGCAGTAGCGGATGTCGGGTAGCTCCACCATGCCACGCTTGACGGCTCGGTCTATGAATTCGTACTGGAGCGTAAAGTTTTCTAGTGCCAAGCTCGGTTGATTTGTTTCGGTTGCCACGGAAGCTCTGGCCCCATATATGTCTGCCAAAATTAACTCGCAACCGTCATGGCCGAGGCAGTAGTGCTCGGCGGCGCGCAGAAGGGGCTCCGAATGCTCAAAGGTACCTCTCTCGTAGTTATGCCTATCACCTGTAAGTTTTGGATCCGAAGTCGGATTGAGTAGATGGCCATTAAAAAGTACCATGATGCGTTGTATAGTAGCTCGGCGAACTCCCTCGTCCCAACCAAGGACGTCTTGTCTTCCTGTTGCGAGCTTTCGTAAAACCGACACATAGACAAAACATGCGGTAACAAGCGTCCCTGTGTGGGCCACAAATCGGGGCGGTGCCTGTTCTTCCGCGGTGCAACCGGCCACACGTGATGCAGAAGACTTGACGCCATGTGGAAAGCCTGCTGTCGTTGTTCCGGCGTCATTCGGTACTGGCAAGACGCTTGTACCAGCCTGTGCATAGAGAGAGTCTTCGCCATATGATTCTGGTCCAGCAGAGAGCTGTGCAAGAGCATAGCCTTCTGCTTGGCTAACTTCCTAGGGCTGTCTATGATGGACCAACCCCTCTCTCCAGCTTTCGATGCCTTTGTGGCGCCACTGGCTAGCATGTCCAGCTCAATCATGTCGGGATTGAGAAGGGAAAGCGCATTAAGGAGCTTCTGGCAGTCCTCGGACAGGCTGTCAAAGTTCATAGACCATACATTTAGAAGCGTGTGGCGGTAAGGCTCTTCGATGGGGTTGTGGAAGAGACCTTCGCCTCCCCCAGAGGTGACGAGGTCGCGGTAATCGTAGGCCGAGAGGAATTCGGTGAGAAGGCAGAAATCGTTGACGATCAAGTTAGCTGCCTGGTAGATCCCGAGAGGCAGGCACCCCAGACGATGCACAATTTGTCGGGCCGCTTGTAGCTGCTCTTGGTGGTTATTCCCGTGCTCAACATCGCCGAAGGTGTCTGTTTCGGGCACCTTGAGGCTTTCCATGCTAGTGAGTTTCAGAAGCAAATCGACGGCTTCGTCTTCCTGTAGAGGAGGAAGAATCTGGCAACCGAATCTGGCCGCTAGCCTTTTGTCCCTGCTGGTAATTAGGATTGCACCTCTGTTGCAATGAGGCCAGAACTTCAGGATAGTGCCATCCGGGTTATCAGCATTGTCGAATACTAAAAGCCATGGTACATCTACAAACAGGTTGTTAGATGAGGGGAAAACGGCAGCTGGCTGACCATACACAGCACTTGCCTGTCTCTTCGAACCACTTCTTCAGCCGCTCACAGCTGTAAAGACGGTCCGATTCCTCTGGGTCTACGAGGCCGAGGTCGACAGCAAATCGAGCAAAGTCGGCAAGCAGATTCGCCGGCTCATCGGCATGAGCAAAGAGCACTGCTTGGAAGGAAGCCATGTACTCCATGGCAAACCGTATGGCGACCTGAGTCTTGCCGACGCCGCCGAGCCCACAAAGCGCAAAGACAGATTGGGCGTTAGGCTTGTTGCCCGGATTGTCGGGCTGCAGGATGCTGTGGATGCGAAGTATAATATCCGATCTGCCGACGAAGTTGAGATTCTCCTTGTGGGGGAGAATGCTCCGGCAGGGGAGGCGAAGTGGACGGGTTTGAATCTCCGTCAGGTGGCCCAGATCGTCAGAACCGTTGGAACTCGTTGGAGTTGCGAGTCCCGACCCTTCAATGGTCAACGATAGACTCCCTTCGCTGGTCGTCTCAGTCTGCTCTACATCGATATCTTTCGCCGCTTCCTCCGAGACCTGAAGCTCCTTGCAAGTGGCCAACATTCCGTTCAAAACGGCAATAATTTGCTGAAAGAGAGGATGACCGCGGGTCGGGAAAGAGGAAATTTGCAGATGATCCATGTCGACCTGGAAGAACCGTTCTTTGTCTATGTTGAGCCGTGCAAGCGGCTCCTCGCAAGCCTGTTTAAGGGTAACTCGTCAGGGACTGGATTTTTCGGTAATACAAACATACAAAATTGAATGTGAGATACTAACAATCAATGACTCGGCCAGGCGGAGCCTGCGGGTTTTGTATGTCGTCTTGCGAGTCTCACAATAGCTCCAAATCGGGAAGTGGATGTCGAGCTGCCTGAACTTGTCAAGGGTGTCCTTCAAGATGTTCCACTTATCGCACCCCTTCAGAGATGCGCTGACTTCGTGCCGACCTAGAGGGATGCGCATCTCAAGCGCCGCGCACCTGATGCAGGCGGTTTGGAAGGTAGCTGGTGTGTGGTTGTGGATACAGCCGAAGAAGAGCACACCGATCGTGCTCTTAAAGATGGAACTCAATTCAACGTTCTGCTTGGCGGATAAGAGAGCCTTTTGGATGAGTTCCATGTCAATAGCTGTCCCGGGGCTAGCCTCTGGAGGACAGATGGCGAGGAAGTCAAAGATGCGGGGCTTACTTGTTTGAGCACCATCCCGCCAAAGCTGTGACAGATGAACACAAGCGGACGGTTCATCTCCTTTGGGTGCGATCGCTGATGGATGAGTTCATACAGCAGCGTCGTCCCCTCGCGAAGAATTTGCAGCCAGGAGACGTCAGTGGGCGATTTCGCAAAGTCATAGCGGAAGAGGAGGACTCGAGCAGTCGGAAACTGATGGGAAAACACGTCTCGGATCCACGATGTCTCATCTCGAGGTTGGTACGATGGCAGCAACTGCGGCAGGCTCGGGATCGATACGATGCTGTGTGGGGACTAACATTAGTACCGCTCGTCACTGAATGGTGGTAGCAAACCATGTCCGCAATTGAAGCGAACTCACTCGACCGTGGGGTTTTGCACGCCGCTGCAGATGACTCTGAGGCTGCTCGTGGGAACGACCGGTTCGGTGGCCGCCATTTGCAAGCAAGCGGCCGGCGGGGCGGCTCGATGCTGAGAAGATTGAAATTATGCAACGACAGGTCCGATGAGGATGGCGGTCGCGGCAGGACGAAAGGAGGACGGTGCCGCTCTCCCGGAAATGTCAAATCGGACAGGCGCAGACAACGCAGGTCTCATCACCACGTGATTCCGCAGCCCAATGTGTTGGGCAGCATGGAATTCTTAATACCGGCCAGTAAGTCGTATCCCAGCATCAGCATGTATCTGGTGCATATAGTATTGAGGCCATCGGCGCCACCGACAGAGGTTCAAAGTTCTCTATCCAGCCCAAGACGAGGGTTGTATCACAATACACGAGAACTCCGGGTGATACCAACATTGCCATGACAGTCTTGAGTCCCGCAAAGAGAAAGGGGGGACCTACGCTGTACAGGCAAGGCTCTGGGATATGCAAGAATCTTCGTATGGAGAAATTAATTAAAGCAAGCTCTGGAAGAAAAAAGTGACAAACCCCGGCGGGGAACACCAAACACGCGAGGCTTTCCAGATACGGCGATGCGCGGCGCTGGAAAGCTACCCTTTAAGCTTGGCGATATCCCTACGTGTCCACCTTGATCAGAAATGCTGCGTACTAGTCAAGCCATTCCTTTTTGCCCCACCTGTAGCCAAGCAGTATGTCTCTTATTCAAAGCCGAAATGCATATCTTCCTGTCGCAACCTCAGTGGGAAATCCGGCATTTCCTAGTGCCTGCCTCGCAAGCTCGATGAGCATGAGATCGCTCCCTGCCAAGTGTCAGCCGAGCTCATCACCATCTGTTCCCGTGTCAACCACTGCGATCATGCGCAACTTACCATGTGCACCGGCGATGGAGGACGCGATAGGGAAGCTCTCCTTTCTCCCGGAAACACGAGAGTTGTACTCCACCTGGCCGACTAGTGCGCTGGTTTAGTTAAATGTTGGCTGAACAAAGCTGCCGTGACCGCTGGGACGTACTTGGCATCACAAGCTGGGGCATCCTCATGAAAGATGCAAGACTGAGAGCATCAACACCATATCTCGGCTTTGGCAGAATGCAGGCGTCGCGATAGTCGGCTTGTTCCGGCCCGACAGGCAGGATTAGTATGGCAGTAGAACCCGAAGTCCTGTCCGCCCTGAGTACTTCTTTAGCGAACCAGGCCCGGAGCACCTTAATCTCCTTGTATGATGTTTCTACTTCCGGTCTGGTCACTTCGGCGCCACGGTCCCTGCATCGAATTAGCCATGTCCGCGCACGGCCCGTGGGTTTCAGGTACGGCATACCACCTCCATTGCATGCTAGGTGACACGTAGACTTTGGTTCCGAATTTCTTGAAATGATCCTCCCGAAATGCATCGTATTCGTGGTATATATCGTAGTAGAATAAATTGTATCCGGTCTTAGTGAGTATCTGTGCTTCAGCAGTGCTCAATAAGGTGGATATGTAAACTGACTAGATACCTTGACGGTGTAATCTTCGAAGGACTTGCCATTGGCCTCCACCGGTGGATTCTTCTTCCAAATTTCAGCAAGGCTAAAACTCGTCTTCTTGACACCGAGGAACTTTTCGAGCAGACCAATAAAGTGGCCTGTCAGATGCTGCTGGGCGCCATCTCCTTGTGGAAAGAAGTCCGTGGGATAGAGAATTCGACGAGGGAACTAACTAGCGTCAGCAAGGCAATGCTAGGCGACAGCCTACGGCGTTCTACAAACCGTCTTGAATCCTTTGACCGTGGAGCCGAATGTGGCTTTGGCGAAGATCTGAAGGTCTCTCAGGCTCCTACTAAATGCGCCTGCCGTATCAAAAATTCTTCCGAAAAAGTTAGTGATTTGTGATTTCTTGGTGCAACATGGAGAACTCACGGCGAACAGGGATATAAGCCAGTCTTTGGGCCCCAGGCATCTGTTGAGTACCTGATTCCGTAGACACCACACCTCGCAGCAGGCCCTCTTACGCTCCCATTGGCTGACAACCCGGTTAGCACAGCACGCCCGTAGACGTGCTCGAACACGTACTGTCAGTTCCGATGCAGATATCTATCCAGGGGTACGCAGCGGTGGCGGCGGCCGACCCGGTCGAGCTCGCACCGGGTTCGAGATGGGCGTCACCGCGAGGGTTGAAGGGGCACTGGAAGTCGAACCAGTCGCACGGTTTCTCTCCGCTAGCAAACGCAGTCATCTTGGTCTTCCCGACAATGACGGCGCCAAGATCGATAAGTGTCTTGATTAATGCGGCCGTTTCCTCGTCTTCGTCGTAGGTCGCAAGGAAGGACCGATTGCCCACCGAGCTCTTGGTGCCGGCAAGTCTGAAATTGTCCTTAACACCAACGCGAACACCAGCCAGTGGCTGAGCCGCCGAGGGCCGGGTGTATAGCCGGCTGGGGACGGCGACGGACATGCCAGTACCATTCGGGCCGATGGAATCCAAGTTCTTGAAGCTAGTTTCGAGTCAGTACCCGCTCCATTGGTGCTTCGCTCGCTTGCTTCAGCCGTTTAACCCACCGGTAGGGCCACTTGGTTGGGAGGACGGTAGTTTCAAAGCACGAGAACACGTCGGTATAGATCTTCCAGGCCTGAAACACCCGATCTCCACTGAGAAAGTACGGTCCGCTGGGGATGTTGGCGTCTGAGACAGCAGTGTCGACGCTATAAACGTAATTGAGATGCCAATGCTTTCCGTCCAGCACTATTTCGTCTGCCAACTCTGTGCGTAAGAGCATCATCTGGTCGGCCGTCGAGAAGTCATCTGCGATGAGGAGGATGTCGGATACGAAGGCTTCATCGAAGACGTCATCCTCATTGTGAAACCGTTGAATCTGCTTAAGGATTTCAGCGGGCTCGAGGCTGCTATCCGAGGCTGAGACTAGGAGGACGGGTTGAGGTGAATAGCCGGGTGAGATGCTAGGCCTAGTAGCGACCCGCTTCGAACGGAACGACAAGTCAACGGGGAGCGCCAGACATGAAGTGTGAAGCGGGGGTAAAACGAACCATGCCCGAGTCGACAAGCGCGTATCGGTGTTCTCCCACCGCCACAATCATGGTAGCGCGTCCAGCCGTGCCAAGTCGGTGAGGTGGCGAAAGGAATTGTCGTAAGGTATGATAGGTGGGCCGGGCACTAAGCGGAGGAGGAGAAAGATGAAAGGAGGACCAGACCTGGCACTCTCCTAGTCCACCGTAGTACCATGGCATGCACCCGTGTCTCGAAGGACTGTGGCATAAGGGAAACTGCGAGGCAAGGTTCATTGGCTGCTGCTTGTAGCATGGTGCTCCACTCGTACCACGCCTTGAAACCAATGAAAAGGAAGCGGCTGGGACATCCGTAGCACAACTGCACAACTCCCAAAATACTAGGTATTCCCCCTCCCGATGGAATTGCGTCTTTCTAATCTTGACATCACAAATTAATTGGCCCACCCGATTTTCCTCTGATATGACTTTTAAACGGCAATTCCCATCCGCCATGTATAGGGCGACTTTATCTCGTTCTAGACGTGACATCTCCGAGCTGGCTAGAGGTGCACTCGGCTCTTGGCGAGAGCGCTGTATATACCGTCACTTACAGCATCATGGTAGTATTGTTAATGCGTTCCAAAGTCGTCCGATGGATGGTAGCGCATGATTCTGTTGTGCTATAAGGTTCGTCGGATTGATGACGCGTTTGCTTACCCCGGTCTTAACGTTAAATTGTAGAAATCCTTATACCGAAGGCCGAAGAGTACGGAGTATCGTAATATCGCTGGTAATTGTGGCTTTCCACCGTCCCAAAGCAGCCCCCTTGTCACAACCGCCGCCACCCGTGGTCACAAGGGTGATGGGACCTATGCATGAACGACACCACCTCCGCGAGTAACTTCAGTCCACAGCAAATGCCCGCGTTCCCCAAGATGGCGGAAAGCATGCTGGCGTTAGCCATGGCGATAAAGGCTTCAAAACAGTGTTAGCCCTTCCGTCTCATATTATCCTTCCTTACGTCAATTCAATCAAACCGAGTCCCATCGTTGCTAATGTCCAAGACTGCGCAATTTTAGCCTGGCAATCATTCCGAAATTTGTCGGTGTCTGGTTCTTCTACGTAGCTTTCGAGTCTCTTCGTGGGTATCAAGGTGTTCAAGCCTTTCCGAGGGCTTCTTCCTTAACAATGCAGTAAGTCTTTAGGGTTATATGTGTAAATGAGTGTCCCGGATGTACGTACGTTGACTCAGGCTAGACTGCTCTCCTCGTGAATCTTTGGAAATTCCTCTGTATACACTCAATGAGCAGGATCAATGCACGCACAGCGTGGATTGGACGACGGCTTATGCTAGCTAGTTGATACCTTCCAAGAATACAATCGGTTGGATTTGGATACGTAGGGCAAGATCATATGGTAAATGGTCCAGCGCAACAACAACAACAATTGCCGATACTAGCAGCCGGGAAGTTTACAAGGGATCCGTCGACCAAAGTCTAGAACACAACCAGTCATGAGGAGCGGGGAGTCTGGGTCCAGTCACACTTGAAGTCATATAACTTCGATTCCATGTGCCTCAATCCAAGAGGATGAAGCATACTGCTGCTGGCTACCTACTGTATATCTCAGGCCCGAAGAAGGGCTGCAAAGTGATTCCACTGTTCTATCACGGAGATACCATGCAGACAGTCGGGCCTGCATTCCGTCACTTCGAGATGACCTCACTTGACAGGCCCAGCTCGTTGTAAAACGCCTCAGAACTGGGCTTGCGGCCCAAGAACTGCTCCAGTGTGAGCATTTCATCCTGCGAGCCGCCCTTCTCAAGCACTGTGTGTCTGTAGCGACGGCCCTGAATGGGGTCCATCGGGTTGCTCTTGAAGACGGTATAAAACATGTCTGTCGAGTAGACCTGGGAGGACAGGTAGCCGTAGTAGCCGGCGTCGTAGCCGCCAATGAGGTGGCCAAAGGTAGCTTGGCCGTTACCCCACGTGCTGCAACTTATCAGTAACCACATGGAGAAACTAGGGAACGACAAAAAGGCTTACCTAGGCATTCCTTGAGCCTCAGGACCCTTGATCTGCGAGATGTCGACCCTCAAATCATTGTACAGCTTGCTGACATTCAGTTCCTCCAGCTCGGCGTGGCTCTTTGGCGTGTGAACGGTCATGTCAAAGAGGCCAAAGTGCAACTGACGCAGGTTGAAGAGAGCGTCGTTGACGTGCTTTGTGGCGATGAGCTTCTCAATTAAGTCATCGGGAATAGGATTTCCGGTTTCGTAGTGGCTGCTAAGGCTCTTGAGCTGGCTAGGCGTCCAGCACCAGTTCTCGAGCATTTGGCTCGGCGCCTCGACAAAGTCCCTGACGGTCGATGTGCCATGGTAGCGAGCATACCGAGTCCGGCCAGCCAAGTCATGGATGCCATGGCCTAGTTCGTGGAACAGCGTGACCACCTCGTCGTGCTTGAGGAGGGATGGCTTCTTTGCGGTGGGCTTGCTGAAGTTGCAAACAAGTGCAGTAGCCGGATAGCGTCTTGTCCCATCGGCCTTCAAAAAGCCTGGCTGCAGGTTGAAGTTGGCCGCGTGGCCGTACTTGCCGGGACGGGGGTGCAAATCGAGGTAGAGGTAGCCAACAAAGCCATCCCCTTCACCTGCGTCGTCCCACACGCTGAAGATGATCACATCTTCATGCCATGCAATGTCCTCAGCCTTTCCAGTAGAAGAAATGCGCTTGCGATCCTCGGGAGTTAGCTCAACAAAAACCAGGCCGAATAACTCCTCAAAGATGCGCAAAATTCCTGCCACGGTAGATTTGAGGGGAAAGTACTCGGCAATGGCATTCTCATCAATGCTGTACTCCTGCTCCACCATCATTCTGTCATAGTAGCGATGGTCCCAGAGGTAGTAGTTGCCATCGAACGGCAAGTTACGGGCTTCGTGGTCCTTCTTTTTGAGCGCCAGGAGATGCTCAATCTCCTTGATGCCGCCGGCGGCCAGGCGCTTCTTAAGATCCCCCAGAAAGTCTAGCACAGTCTTTGGCGTTTTGGCCATCTTGTCCTCGATACGGAAGGAGGCATGGTCAGGGTAACCGAGCAGGCGGGCAGCCTCATCACGAAGGAGAATCGCCTCCTTGAAGAGGGGGGCGTTTTGGTTGCACTGGGACGTAGCGTCAGCGCCGAGCCTATTTCACGACTGCAATAAGATTATGGCAATACCTTGTTTTCGTTCTCGATAAACACCTTCCTGCGAGTCTCGGGGTTCTTGGCGAACTTGAGCGTCGGGAAGAGGTCAGGGTACTTGAAGGTGAGGCGGAGCTTGCCCTCGTTCTCGCCTGTCCCTTTCTCCAGGGTGTCCAGCACGTCCTGCGGAACGCCGTCGAGGTCCTCCTTGGTGAACCAAATGCCGCCGTTCTCTTCATTGAGGTTCTTCTGGAACTCGATCTGGATCTGGCTCAGCCGCTTCTTGATCTCCTTGAACCGATCCCGCTTCTCGCCCTCCGGCAGCCCCAGACCGTTCCTAATGTAGCTCTTCCTTTCCTTTTCCAGCAGTCGCGCGCTCTCGACATCCTGCAAGCCGGCGCTCTCGGCTAGAGCGGCGTCAATTACCCGATCTTTGTCCTTCTCGATGCTCGCCCCGAGTCCGGAGTTCTGATACACGGCATCGACCAAGCGGAAAACGTCCTCGCGCATGCTGCACTCAATGCCAAACTCATCCATAATCTTCTCGGCCTCGGTGCTCGCGTCACGCAGGGCACTGTCGGCGCTGACATATTGGTAGAAGCCCAGGATGCGGGCGCTAAGGGAGCTCTCATTCTCGTCCTCTGTCTGCGGGCGGATGACGGACTCAAACGTAGCCGAGGCGGGGTTCTCCGCCGGTTTGATGTTGCCGACGAGCGAGTCCAGCAGGGAGCGCGTCCTGTCGCACAGGGCCTTGGAATCGCTCACGATACTCTCCTTGGTGCCCGTGAAGAGCGGCGGGGCTTGCGGGGGGTTTGCGTATTTGGCCATGTCGACAGAAGGCCGGTTCGTCAAGAAAGAAGCTGGAGACGTGAACGTCAAAGTGCCCAGAGCCGGACCGGTCGAGACAGCATCGAAACCACCTCTGAGGGGTGCTTGATGGGGTTGGCTGTACTTGAGCCGGGTGAAGAGTGCAAGAAAGCGGGGGGCAAGGCGTGGTGCAGCCAGGATGACGGTGCTGGTGGAGAAGAGGATGAGGGAGAAGAGCAGCAGGAAGACGACCTGCCGAATCGAGCCGGTAGCAGCCGCCAGGGTGAAGTTAGCCAGCGGGCAAATATCGAAAGCGCAGAATTCAGAGCCAAAAATGTAAGCCCAACTGCGGGGAAGAGATGGATAGGAGCGCAGGCGATGGCGCTGTACTGCCAAACAATTGGTCGACTCATGTAAAGTGTGGCGAGATCAAAGGGCATGAACAGGAGCAAGCGGCACGCCAAGTCAGTGGTTGATCTAGCGGAAATCGGATGCCTAATTTGTGCATGCAAGATCTCATCCGAGAAATTCGACGGAAGGTTAATCTGAGCGGGCGCGGGGCCTGATTCTGCGATCAAGACTGGGCTTTTACAGGAGGCCTGTGACACGGGGAGATGGCGGGTTGTTTTGAGAAGGCCAGCCTGGAAGTTAATGGATGCCAAGTCCTACCCCGCGGAGGGGTCCGTGCAGGCTTTATTGGGGTTAGCAACAGTTCTGGAATCCGAGATCTGGATGACATGGGATGTGTGCGTTGAGAAACAACCGCAGGCTCTTTTATCGCGTGCAGTAAACAACTGAGACCCGTTGCAGAATGACATTCATGTTGCCGCCAACTCTCTACCATATGTACCCCTATCCCAAACCCCGAATGGTGCTACAACAATACCAATCCGGGCGCCCAAATTCAATACAGTCCAGATCACGCAAGACTCCAACGCCAGCTATCCCACCACGGAAACCATGCAATGCGCTCAGAGTCTCTCGTCCCGTAGGCCGGTCCTCCTCCGTAATTGCTCATCGTGCTCGGCAGGTTCATACCCCTCTAGTTGGCTAGAATGGTCCGGACAAGCTCTGGTTGGCGTACGCAGTCAGCGGATGAACTAGGGCCGGCGCAGAACCGGACCTACCTGTGTAATTCACCTGCCCAGAGCTGGTGTCAACAGCTTTGAGCAGCTCGTCCACTTCCTCCTCGGTCATCTTCTCTCCCAGATTCGTCAAGATGTACTTGAGCTGGCCGACGCCAATGAAGCCTGTCATGTCCTTATCAAAGACCTGGAAGCCGCGGCAATACTCCTCTGGCTCGCCGGGATCGCGGAAGCCGCCCGGCCGGTTAAGGATGCGCTGGAACGTCTCAAAGTCGACTGTTTGCGCACGGTGTCAACTGCTGATCTTCTTGCGCGGGATTTCCCACGCGCAGGAGTTACTCACAATCACCGC
The DNA here is from genome assembly GCA_022530565.1 of Madurella mycetomatis. Taxonomy (NCBI): domain Eukaryota; kingdom Fungi; phylum Ascomycota; class Sordariomycetes; order Sordariales; genus Madurella; species Madurella mycetomatis. The sequence continues at coordinate 1,574,975 of JAJTVB010000003.1, read as the reverse complement.
CGACATTCTTTTCAAGCTCGTGGATCTCAGCCAACGTGGGGTTCTGGCCGCAGGCGCGAAGAAGATCGCCCAGGCTCTCGAGAGCAACACGGCCGTTGCCACGCTTGTCGAACAGCGAGAATGCCTCCTTGTAGTTGGTTGAAGCCTGCGCGTCGTACTGGTTAGAGGCCATTGTGTCTGTTTTGGGGAGCAGAAGCGATGCGATGGGCAGATCAGGTTGCTGCTGAGAGTGGGTATACAAAGAAAATAACAAATTGGGTTGCGAGAGGTGCGAGCGCAAGGAGACAGATGCTGTGAAATGTGCTGGTGGGTAGCGATCTAGAGTCGATGTTGCGGTTACGCTTTCCTTGCTGCTGCCCATTCCCCCACCCTGTTTCGCTGCTGCACCGCACCTCTGCACTAACAGAGGATTTTTAGTGGCCGGCTGGCCTCGATTTGTTGACCTGGGCAACCGCGCGGCACATGTCGGGGGCAGTGGCAAATCTGGTTCGAATCGGGTAAACTCACCATCGTAATCCTGATGCGAAGCGGTGCTTTTCTCCTGACGAAAACTTGCGAAAGTTTAGAAGATGAGGAGATCAAATGGTATTTGGATGCGGAGCGGTGACCAAAAGTGCGGGAAGTGGAACTGAGGCTGGCCAGTTAAAGAAGGGGGTGCTAGAGCAATGGCAAAAGCAATAACCAGTATTGTGGTCTGTGCTCTTCATGCGTTCCCCAGGTGTTTGATATTCGAGATTGTTTCACGGGGCAACCATAGCTTAGTCAGCTGGCCTGCAAAACCATTGTCAAATACGAAGTATGGCTCGGAATATATCGGCAAATCAAATCGCCTGTGCTTTACCACTGTTAGGGTTAGGGTTAGTGTTCTCACCGTCTGAGCTACAGTACGTCATTGTCACCGTCTGATGTCCAGGCATCCTGAAGGTCGGTCCTAATGCGTTCGAAGTGGCACCGAATTCCGTGTTTTGGCTGTAGCCCGCCGTTTGGGGCTCCTCCGGACTGTAGATGAATCCACCGTACGACATTGCACGTTTAGCAGTCTTGTCTCTTCGGAAGGCACCGGCGCGCGGTTTCCCCGCATTCCCATCTTCCTGGCCGCTGCGTTTCCCTGTACCCCGCCATCAACTCCAACGACACCTCAGGTCAACTGCCCCTGCATTCACCATGGCCGCCACCGACGCGACTATGCGGACATTTTTTCTGTCTCCTAAGTTTGCCGTAGTCGGCGCGAGCACCAACACGGCTAAGTTCGGTTACAAGGGTCAGTCTTGGGCTTTTCATCAATTCATCCACCCATCTGTTCACTGCATTAATTACGTAGTGCCTGTTTCGTTTGACTTATGACACGCAATGGAGAATCCGATCAACTCAAGTGACTCACATGCCCTCGTAGTGTTCAAGTGGTACGTCGACCGCGACCTCCCTGTGACCCCCGTCAACCCGGGGACCAAGGCGGTCCAAGTGGGCGACGTTGAACATCCCACTATTGCCTCACTCTCGCAGCTGGAGAACCCTCGCGATACGTCCGTCTCCATCATCACACCCCCGGCCGTCACACTGAAGACGCTCGAGGAGGCGAAAGAACTGGGTATTCCGTCTGTATTCTTGCAGCCGGGTACCTTTGACGACACTGTGTTGGATTTTGCGCGCGAGAACTTCAAGGCGGTTGTTGCGGGCGATGGTGGCTGGGGCGGAGAGGGTTGGTGTGTGTTAGTTGATGGAGACCGAGGACTGCGATCTGTAGGGAAGTTGTGAAGCCATGCGGAGATGATCCACAGCATTTACTTTCTTTGAATAACATCGTAAGATATACTATAGTTTGTTTGAAATATCGCTTAGATCGCTCCAGACATCCGTTATGCACGCTTCAGCTCCAGGGACTGTGTTTTTTAATTTTGATGCGCAGAGCGCTAAGTGAGTGAATTCGAGGTCAAGCTGGGCATTCACTGACGGTTGCGGAAGCTCTAATTGCCTAACTTAGGAGCCGTGATCCTGAATTGTATGCCTACGTTTCATCCGTTGCCCAGCACAGCCACCTTCTGCTGTGGTTACTTTGGGATTTAATCCTTAGATGGAGACTCGATCCCAGGGTAGACTAACTGAGTGATATATTCTTACTGGCGTCGTCTTAGTTTGGAATAGTGGTGTGTTCCTGTAACGATCTCAGAAGTGTATTTGCAACTATCTGGTGACGACTCTACGAGTACACTGAACTTGAGGAGAGTGTAACGAGAGCCTCAGAGACAGGATCGGAGTGACTGGGCGGATGCCCCACAATGATGTCACGATACCTGATAGATAAGAACCTCGCGTGCCACTGCACCCTGCGAGAGAACTTCTGATCCGCAAGGATCAGTCTCTCTGTAAATACAAGGAGGCTGTTCGTGTTGTATTCATCACCTTATCGTTGCTGAGACATTGTGTTCCATCTCCCTCGACGTACTTGTGAACAACCCCTTTACAGAGAGAAAGGAAGACAGGAGGTTCTTAGGACTCTCTATGCCTCTTTATCATTGAGTATGGTGGCCCTAGCTCGGTGGTCGACGTTAGGGAATAGCTTCATTCAAGGGGGCTCGGTGGCCCGTGCTTGTCAGGGGTTGGCCGAGGGTTGCCAAGGCCTGTACCGTGTTACAGTTCCCAAATTTGTCGACGACCTAGACGAGATAACTACACAGCTCATGACATCAGTCGCAATCTACCGTTAGAGCAGTCATATGGGGCAATATCAGAACGTCAGAATTGGATAATTGAATAATGTTCATCAACTCCGTTAATGTACATTTTGTTCTTAGTCTAAACTTTCCGGTGCACGTCTTCATCCAGCCTTCGAGGTAATTAATTTACGGTTTCCTGTAACGTATGCAGAACAGAGAAGGGCCGGCAAACCCTTAGCCTAGAGTATAGCGGAGTAATTAGGACAAATAAATAAATTTTTGGTCTTTTCTTTTTTATTTTTTATTTTTTTTTCCAAAGAAAGAAAGGGTAAAAAGCAAATTTGGCCATAGACATCACTTGCTTACTTGCCGATCTGGGATGCAGTAGGCTGCGCACAGACCCTGACACTAATAAATTTTAGGATTGTGTGGATCATTTTTCAAATCATAACAATCGCGACTCTCATTCTCACCAGGCATCGAGTACGCAGGATCCAGGACGCTGTCAGGAGGTGCTGCCAATCCCCCCAGATCTTGCTAGCTTTAGGCTTCCTTGATTCCCCTTCTAACAGATTTTCTCCTTTCACTCTTGACTATCTTAATCTTCTACGTACCGGTACTGGTCTAGGTTTGGCACTGCATGAGGTAAGCCGCTTCTTCCGACCTCAACAGAAGTTCTCAAGTACCACTATAGACCGAGGCACATAAATGCTAGGTACTAAATCACAATACATGAGGCTGGAGTGGGCCATGGATTTGAGCTTTGATAGCTAAATCAAATCCTTAGGCTTAGCTGCCTAGGAATGGAAACCACGTTGCGATGGCAACAGACCCTTCTGGACAAACTTTAACGAAACCCGCAGCAACCTTCGCAGCCTCGATCTCAACTTCTGGATCCAATATCGGGAATTTTGCCACTAGAGACCACAAGACCAAAGCCGCTTTGGTAGCTAGTGATGCCACTGCCAACAGTCCCATAGCTGCCACATCGGCTAGCACAAGCCCCGTGAAAGCCCATCCGCACAATGAGGCCTCCAATTCCGCCTTTACGACGAAGAACAACGGACATTTAAACTTACTTGATGTTACTCAAACATCGTTACCGAGCCCGGCCACGCGTACACCGACGCCCACCGCCCTTCCCGGTCTTGACTTGGAACCAGAAACTGCCAAAATTATCAGCGATATACTTCCTCGTTCTCTCCCGCCCCCCGCAACACCTATCTATTATACCATGCCTGCGCCGTCCAAGTCGGCCCCGGCGTCCGGCAGCGCCCACAAAACGAAATACGCCACCGATGAAGAGAGAAGGAGGGCAACCAGTATTGCGTTGCGTGGTATGTCTCCCCCTCTCCCTTTGTATGCTTCCATTGCTGAACTATGGACTCATGTAGAGCGATGGGCCTCCGGTGCCATGGCCCATGTCCACGAGAAGCGGTTAGAGACGATGAGACGAGCCAGGGCTGCCGAAGCCTTACTTGGGACGCCGAGGATCATTAAGCCGTCGGGTCCCGTGAGTACCGCTAAGCATACGCGCAAGGCCTTACTGGACCGTGGCCCAAACACTAACAACACGGCTTCGGCTCCAACGCACCATGCTCAGAAACGATCCTTGATTTCGGAGAGGCTTGCCCGTTTGCTTGATGACAGTCCTGTGCCCGCTGCATCAATGGCCTCAGAAAGGAGGTTAGAGGCCAGGAACGCAAAAGAACAGGATCCTACATGCGCGTCTAGCATGGCGTCGTCAGACGTAGAGATGGATGGCCTGGAGGCAACCGAGTCTACACTTGCCGATACCCTCGAGGGCAAACACGATAGCAAGAGCGACGGCAAGTGGAAACCGTTGGAAATGACCGCCTCTGGCCGCTCTTACGGTACATGGAGAAGTGAGTTGCCATGGGATTGAGGTGAAGTAGTCGTGCGTTTCCTCCTGACATGCCTATCCAGATAGCAGCGGCACTTTAATCAAAACCTATGGCGTGCTTCTTCCAGAAGGCTACGAGCTGTCCACAACTACTCCGGATCATCCATGGATATGCCCTGTTCGGTCGTGCCGCAAAGTGTTCCGGAAGATTCTTCAGCTAGGCGGCCACTTTAATGTAAGCTGGGAACTCCGCTCTAAAGCGAGTGGCCGCTGTTACATGACTAACGCTCAATCAAGAGACTTCATAGGGGCGCGTTGTTGCATGACAACGAGGACGGAACCCTCTCGGAGCGCGGAGAATATGCCCCCCGGCGTCGAGAGAAGGGCCATGGCGCGGACTGGACTGCGAAGTCCTCAAAGCCAGCCATAATCATCTCTCGGGGCTTTGCCGATCCGTCCAGTCCACCACCAGTAGCCCCATCTTATCCGTCTTCTGGGGAACTATCACTAGCAATCGATATTTCGGGCACCGCCTCAAAAACAAGCGGCGTGTCGGAGTCCAAAGAGCAACCTGAACCGAAGGATGATCGGGAAGCCCTCTGGAGTTACCTCCAGCCCTATTTGGCCAAGTACAAGGGGCCTAAGCCGCCGGCGTTAGGGTGGACCGAACTACTCATTACATTACCTCGGATTCGGGAGATCGACTGGAACACATCTTGGCTTAGGAACCACCCATTCACAGATTCATTACCAAGAGATGTCTCGGCTCTCATTATTCAGGTTACTGGAGAGCCCGCGCCAACGCCCTGCGCAAAGTGCACGGATGGGAAAGGGCCCTTTAAATCTTGCATTATGATATCACCCAAAGCGCCGGCCGAACCTCTGCAATCCATTGTCAGCTGCGCCAACTGCTTTTATCATTGTGCGCAGACGTATTGTACCAACAATGCGTGGGGTGCGGAGAGAGCAAAACGCATCTTGAACGCCAGATTGGGAACGGGTGGCGACACATGGTCCGACCATGCCGGCTCCAGCTCTGGAACCGAGAATGAGACAAATGACGGGTCTAATGAGCTTGTCGAGACGCATACCATAGCCGATAGCACAGGGGGTATGGACGGCGACGACGATGACGACGACGACGACGACGATGACGACGACGACGACGACGATGACGACGACGACGACGACGACGACGACGGCACGTCTACTGGTATTATCGAGGCAGAGCCGGGAAGGCCATACACCATGTGGCTAGGTGAGAACGGTTTCATCTCATCAAGGGTCCAGCACTGACCGTATGGTGGTAGACAAACACGGCGATCTCGTTTCGTTATTCGGCGCTCTGCTTCCAGCTGGCTACCGCCTCGATACAACTACTCCCGGCAGACCGTGGGTCTGCCCCATACGCACATGTCGAAAGGCGTTCAATAAGACGCAGGGTCTAGGTTTCCACTTTGAGGTACGTTCAAAGTTGCCAGAACTTGGGATGGAGCCTTCTTTTTAACTTGGTCTTATACCAGCGTGTTCATTTTGCCGCACGTTTGAATGACAATAGCGATGGAACTTTCTCGGTCAGAGGGGTCTATAAGCAGAAGGGTGGCAACATCGGGAGAGGCGGCAAGATTTTGACCAAGGCCCCCCCTATTGTCGTTTCCCGGGAGCCCCTGGGACGCAAAAATAAGGCCCTGGCAGGGCCTCAACCTCCCACCGATTTTGGAGGCAGTGCCCTCCAAGACCGCTTTGAGGAGGAGGGGGGCCAGAAAACTGAAGCGCAGGCGGCTGTCGACGGGCGGGGGGGGCTCTGGACCTACATCCAGCCGTTTTTACACCATACAACTGAGGTACCGAAAAACCACACGGTGAAACAACTCTTGACTCTACCACAGCGGCGGGATCTTGTGATGAATCCATATTCCTCGGCAAAGTTCCGTGAGCTAGATTCCAGAGACATAGCAGCATTGCTCGTCCAAATCACTGGGGAGGAGGCTTCGGATATTTGCAGCAGATGCAAAGAACGGAGGGGTCCGTTTCAGGGATGTGTGGTGATGGCGCAATCCGCGCACCCTGAGGTAAAGGCACGATTCCCGTGTTGCGGAAACTGTGTGTATCAAGGCAAAAAACTTTATTGCTCCTTGATGGACTCGGTCCTCTCGAGAGACCGGTTACAATCCGCTGGGGATGCAGGCGCCGGACGGGCTACTAGGAGGCATACGGATATCGCCGGTCTGAGCTCCCTTGGGGCTACGGTACAGAGCGTGGAAGCGCCCGGCGGCCCGGCAAAGAGATCGGCACCGGTGACTCGGGCGTCATCATCATCCTTGATTTCGAGAGGTACTTTTCAAGGGCCTAAAGAACTCCTCGAAATGGAAGACTGGGAAGTAGCACCCGGCAGGATCCGAGGAACCTCGGGGCCTGATGCTGGGAGTAAGTTCTTCCGTGGGCACAACACCCACTCTGATTGCATCCAAGGAGGCGCGGTATGCTAACAGCCACTAATCACAGCCATCGCGTTCTCAAAGGCCTATCTCTCTACCAACCAGGACGTCCCAGTCTGCGACGACGTCTCCTTCCGCGTCGACACGATCTTCTCTGGCAACTTGCTGCGGCTGAAGGCGGACACGGATAAGACACGAATCTGCTCGGTTGCCGCGGGCAAGGTGCGTGTCAAGATTGGAGACCAGCCCGAGTTTATCGTTGGCCCGCACGGCATGTTTAAGGTCAAGGCTGGAGTAGCATGCACCATCATGAACAGGATGTACCTTGACGCGGTGGTTCATACTACGGTGCTTCAGGGGTTCACGTGAGCGATGGATCGAGAGCCGGGCCAGTAATTGCGCATTGGATGGGGTAGCTTGGATTTGTATTCTAGTAGCAGACGCAGAGACGCTGGGTTGCAAAGTTTGGTCGCGTAATAGTGTACTGAAACATCCTCTAACTTTCGCCATCTTTCACAAGGGTGAAAATGCCGAAAATTGTTCTTTCAGTTGCCCTTACAGACAATTTAGATAGAAATGCTGAATCGGCTTCGCTGGAATTAGCGGTCAACTATCAATGAGTACTATGTGGCCGCTTGTAGGCCTTCGGACCTAGTGAACTTGGACATTGAAAACATACGGGACTTACAGGTCACAATTAATTAACTGTCTAGGAAGACTACCCGTAGTCAGATGCTGACCCTGGCATTCGTCATCAGAGCTCCTTTTGGGTGTTTGGGTATGTTCAGGAACAAGGCCTGCTGGTCATGACATCATCGGAAGTCATTAAGAGTTTCCGCAGTGGCTTGTTTCGTCACCGATCTGGCAATTCGCATATATAAGCGTGTTATGAATTGCTGAACCTACTGATGCAGTTTAGGTCTTCAACCAATACAAAATATCCCTTTGCACAGCATCAGCATGGACCAGTCATCAAGAACAACCCCCCAAGACTCGCACGTCGGGCCTAAGTCGACTGGAGGCAAGGCATCAGAGACGAGGACAGGGGCCACTGCGCATCTCGGCGTCGATAAACCTGGAATCCTCGACGCCCAAGGCTCGATTGGGAAGCAATTCACGCGTATGTCAATTCGTCGGTTGCCAGGACTCGGAAAAACGGGATGTGCTGACTCTTGTGGCAGCCGAGGGAACGATCGGTGGCGCTGCGCAAAAGATTGGCGGGCCGCTGGACAAGGAAGGGGTTATTGGCAAGCAGTTCACCACCGAAGGGGGCATCGGCGGCACGGTGCAAAGTATGATGGGCGGAAAAAGCAAGACATCGAACTGAGGTCTCGGCGTTGATGAGAACCGAGCATGTATGATGGTAGTGGTGTCCATGAATTCCAACTCTTCCAGACGGCTTTCCAATGTTTCCATTCCCTCGACGTTTCTCGACTCACTACTCCCCCACCCCCCCAGGGAATTGCAGTACCAAGCCTACCAACCTGCCGCTTTGACTTGGTGGAAGGGTCAAAGCTGTTCAAAGTTATGGTGTGCACTTAATGAAGCCATGCACTCTCGGGACCATCCCCCGGTACGAGTGGGGCCCCGTCGGCGGCTGCATGAGCCTCGTTGCAACAATGAATAGGATTTGTGCTTATACCGGGGACCATATCTGCAAATTGGGTAATTGTCATCGCAGTGCACGCTTTAGGATCTGTGTCTTGAGATATCAGTGATTTTGATGTTTCAGGGCAAGACCACGTTTTCTGTGCATGCAGATATTGCGTTAAAGCGGGGGTTGATCATAGCGGAAGCTGGAAGATGGCTTGCGAAATGCAGTTAGGGTCTAAAGTGATGCTATTGTCGATACTAGGCTGCTGCTCAGTCTGGTGCTTGCCTGCCGCCAGACTTCTGAAATTACATAAGGAATTTGTACTCAGTTACTGCAACACGCGATTTCCAAAGGTATCATTACGTTGCGGTGCGTCCCAGTTCCAGCACATAAGCAAGCCAATCAAAATGGCTGTCGACATCTTCAGATCACCTGCTGCCACTTGCATGCCAGCGGGCAGGCGTTTCGTTTTACGCCTTAATCCCCGCTCCCAGGGCGGCTTTGTCGATTCGCGCAACGAGGCCTCATTACAACGATCACAGCCAGATCGTCCTCCCCAGATCGTCTCTAAAAGAGGCATATCCGATTATCTCGGGTTCCTCACTAAACTCCAAAGCCTCGCAATCCCAATCGGGATTATTCAAACGCCAAGAACATCGCGCATCGCGTCGCCATGTCGGCCGAAATCGCGCCCGAGGCTACCGCGACGCCGCCCAAAGAGCGCCATTCATTGACCCTTGACCAGCGACGCGCCCTGCGACGCTGGGCGAGCTCGCAGCCGGTGCGCCCAAGCCACAAGGCCTGCATCGACTGGTTCCAGAACGAATACAACCAGACCATCTCCCAATCGACGGTATCGCACTCGCTCTCTCCCAAGTATGCTCGGCTCGATGGCGATCCCCAGTTGTCTGGGTCGCGCCTCCGCTTTGGCAACTGGCCCGACGTCGAGAGGCTCGTGCTGCTGTGGCATCAGCAAGTCGTGAACAGCGGCCGCCACCCGTCCAACGAAGAACTCGCTGAAAAGGCCAAGGCCATTTTTACCCAGCTGCCTCGCTACAAGGACGAGACGCCCCCCGAGTTCTCCCCCGGGTGGATCCACCGCTTCAAGAAGCGTTACGGCCTTCTGATCCGCCGCCAGCGCCGCCACGGCACTGGCCCGAACCCCGCTGACGACATCAACTATCTCGCCGACGCCGTGCCGCGCTTCATGACCATCACCTCGGAGGCCTCGCCCTCCACCATCAGGGAGACGGTCCAGCGTGTCGTCGGCGTCGAGGCGAGCCTGGCCACATGCGCCCGCGTCCGCGACGAGATCCTGCGCCGCCTCGAGAACCCGCAGCCGTCCCCCGGCCAGCCTAACGGCCACCCCGTCAACGGTGACGCCACCATGTACGCCACCGACGAAGACCCGGAGGTGGTCCTCCAGAACGCCCTGCGCGCTCTGCAGCAGGAGGAAGCCGACGCCGAGGCCCAGGCGGCCGCCGCGCGCGAGGAGCGCGAGCGGGTAGAGCGGGGCCTGCCGCCGCTGGGCACCATCGCGGGGCAGGCGTACGCGCAGCACGCGGCGGCGGCCGTCAACGCCATCTCGACGCCCGTCAGCGCGGCCCGGGCCAGCGTGGGCCCGCCCACAAGCGGCGGCTCCGGGTCGGCCCCGCGCTTCATCGCCCCCACGCCGCCGCATCCCGGCACCTCGGCCGGGGGCAGCGCCACCGGCGGCGAAGACCTCACCCTCACCCCGATCCCCAGCGGCGGGCCCGTGTCGGTCAATGACCGCCCCGTGCGCTGCCCTTTCTGCGTCAATCAGCGCATGCTCCGGACCATCAAGGAGGCGGTCGAGCACTTGTCGACGCACGTCGTGGTGTGAAGAGGTCGATATCAGAACCCGCTCTCGCCCAGAAAACACCACGGGACCACCACTCACTCCCCCACACCCTTTCTCTTACGATATACAACGTGCAGTCGCTTCGTCTCGCCCAACAACGCGATTATGAGTCGTCCCAACAAACCTATATCACAAACCCCACACCCTACTCAAGCGGGTTCACAGGACAAACCGGCAGCAGCACTATCAGAGTGGCGGGTAAAAACCTTGTTGGTGACCTCATGTCTAAATCCTTGCTATATCGAAACTAAACGCAATTTCACGTCACCCTCGCACAATTTTTTTATCAGTTGTATTACCGGATAGGACCGGACAAGGCGCTCATGGCGAAGCGGGCGAGGAAGCAAACCATGGTATGGGGGAATGAGGATTCTTTGCTTTTGCACGCTGGCTTTTTTGCATGGTCTGTTTGTTTCCGGCTTGGTAGTTTAATTATGCAATATACCACCGCGCGGCTTTTTTCTTAGTTGTCTTTCGATGCCTCGATTTCGAACATAGGCGGTGGTAAGAGACGAATAGTAGACACTCCGGTGTCCCGTCTCGCTTGGGTTCGACCAGTTGCTAGTAACCTTCAACTTGCCGGTCTTCTGTAGTGATCACGATATCAGGTTATGTATATTCTACTGTCCAAAAAGGGGAAAAAAAAACGTTTCTTACAGTCCAAGACGCTCTCTTGTAGAAAAAGACATGCCGTTGCAGTAGTAATCGTGGATATCTTTATGACCATAAGAACCGCACTTAGGACCGACCGTACGCCGCCTGATTCAACACCCCGATTTTATAAAAAAAGGACCACTCGATTCACTCCAAAAGAGCCATACCGACTGATCGCTGACTGACTCCCTCTGAAATAGACCATAACTCACCCCATTCCAAACCCCGCTGCGAAAAAAAATGGAGAAGAGATAGATGCCCCTCGACCAAGTAAACAACCAGGATCAAAACCTGCCCATTTTGTCTCCCGTGCCATATACGTCATCCATCCATCAAAAGAATTCGCTCCTCACTCTTTCCCCTGGTTCCGGGGTCACCTACATCACATCATCGCCACCACCTAACCTTGCCGTCTCAGTGATGGCCATATACCCTTTAGGGTCAACGTGATGCGATCCCCGCCGACTCCCTACTCCAGATCATCTCGTCATTCATCTCGAGCGCATCCAGCAAAAAGGCCAAGTGTTGAAAAGAGAAGGCAGCCGCAAATGCGCCGTCGACGATTCTCAGAACTCAGAATGGACCCCAAAACAAGCTATGCCACATTGATCCCTCGCCAATATCCTCCTATAACGTATCGCAATCCCTTCTGCCGTGACCTTTCCGCATCGATAGATTCGCTCGCAAGAGTCGATAAGGTATTGCCGCGCCGTCAAGGACCAAACTCGGTACTTAGCCAAAATGTGGGCATCCGCAAGGCTTGAGGGAGTTGGGAAAGGGTGACTAGAGGGTGACTAGAGGGCGCCTCCATTCATCCATCTTGCTCATTCTGGTGAGTTCGGAGATTGTTTGCCGTCGATTGTGATTGCTGGTCGTCTGAGAATAAGCGACATCATAGCAGCTTCGCAGCTCGCAATAACGGCCCAGGGAAAAAAAAAAAAAAGTATCGGTTGCCCGATTCAAGAAAACAAGAAGCCAGAAGAGAAAGCCGGGTATACTTTGGCGAAACGGGTAAAAACAAAGAGCAAACATTCCGACATACAGGGAAACAGAGACAAAGACAAAGTGTAGCTGACGAGACCCGCGTCACTCAACATATAGTAATAGTTTTTCGTTCCGCTGCAATGCAATGTCAAGGTCATTGTTGCTCATCAGGGGCGGCTTGTCGCCGGTTGCCTCGTCCTTGTATGACAACTGGGGCAACTCCCCAGGGGGGATCTTGAGTCTCTCGACGATCCTGTCGTAGAGACTTGGGAAGGAGATATCTGAGGGTACTTTGATGGCAATGATGTCGCCATTGTAACTCAGCTTGACCTTCATCTGCGCACCGGCTTGCTGCACACCAGGCGACAACGATGTTTGTGATGGTTGGGATAGGGAAGATGCCTGACGTGTCATGGTGGGCTGGCGCGCAGCTGGGCCAACCTCACCGTAGCCGGCCCCATTGTTGTCAAGGTTCTGTCTGGATGACTGGCGTGACGCTCCATCGGCCGGTGAGTCTGTTGACGAGGGCCGGGATCCCGCGGATAGACGGTACTCCTCCTCAAGGGTGCTGGGATCTATCTCGTAGTCGCCTTCCCTTGGCGCAAAGAACTGTTTCACCAGATTGCACCTCGAGATGTAGGGCGGCTGAGCAAGCAGGCTTTTGACGTAACCATCCAGATTATGTCGTCTGCCTTCCGTGATTGCGTCGGTCACGTAGTTAACGGGACCGGGCATGTACGGTAGCGTCCGCTGTTTCGTCCCGCTCGTCCCAGCCTCGACCGGGAATTCTGTAAGGAGCGCAATCTGGAAATCATAGAAGTCTTCGTAGTATCGCGCCAGCTCCCACGTCCGGCCATCCTCTAGCTCGGCTTCGATGACAAACCAGTATTTCTCCTCGGCAAAGCAGTACCTAGGAATTCTGGCAGAGACGGGTGCATACATCTGCGAACTCGGTCGGCGTCCCGGTGCGTTCTGCTGGCCCTGGCCCCGGTCCGTATAGTATAGCATTTGTTCCGGGTGTTGCTGCTGGGTCTGGCCCCGGTCCGAATAGAGTGCCAATTGGTCAGGCTGCTGCTGCTGGTTAGATGTGTTAGCGCAAGGTAGCAGGAAGAAGTGGCTAAACAAGCTGGCACTCACCATACTGGTAACCGGTACTTGGCTGGTTCTGCCATTGGGCTGCTGGATGCTCATGCGCTCCATGCCTTGTTCGAGCGACTGCGGCCCAGCGCCCGTCTCGAACTTGCCGAGGGTTATGCTCGAGTTCTTGTAGTCGGCCGCCATCTTCTTCCATTCCTCCACCTTTGGAATGCCAGCCCTTCGCACAGCCTCCTGCGGGTTGGCAACCGGCGTGTTGCTTGCCATGTCTCGGATTTCGACGAAGGATACTGGAATCAAGCCCGGGCCGCCGAGTCTCCCGATCGGCTTTGCGACAAACCATTCGGGGTTCGACTGGGCGATAACGATGATGGCCTCGCCGGCCTTAGCCTCCAATTCATCTGCTCTTTCGGCCTGAAAGTCATACACGACGACGCCGTAGACCATGGCACCGGACTTTCCCGCCTTGGAGCTCCGCTGGCTGGCGACGGGCGTGGTCGCTGTGGTCGAGGCGTCGCCATAACCGGAGTCATGATCGGGATGTTTGGCGGAACGTGCGCTGTCTGGTTGAGACTGTCCGCTGTCCCGCTCGGTGCGCCCGAGCGCCTGGAAGAATGCGACGGGCACGAGACCACGGGCGTCGGGCAGAGCGGGGTTGCAGGCTTCGTACCAATCCGGGTCGTTCTCGCGACCGATAACGTGGAAGAAGTCACCACGCGAGAAGCTCAACTCTTGCGGGTTTGTTGCCTCGTAGTCGTAGAGCGCCCGGATAACCTGGTTTGCGTAGGAGACGTCAGTGTTGCGCACACAGGTGTCGTTGTTGGAGGTTTGCCGATGGAGGCAGTCATGAGCAGAAATACACACCTTTTTGGGGGGGACAATAGCAACCGCGGACTTCGGAGCGATGCTAATGTGCGGCTTGTTCTCCTTCTCCCCCTTGATTGATCTCCTCAAAGCCTTGAACACACGCATCACGGTCAGTCGCCAGGCCAAGTCAAGGGAAGAGGAAGGTATCCAGAGTGTTGATAACCAGAGAGTAGGAAAGGGAATAGCGAAAGGGCTGTGCAGCGTGTAAATTTTGCTTATCAATGGGTGTGTCGCAAGGTAACGACAGGTTGAGGCCGCAGGCAGCAGATGCTGTTGCTGGGTCGGTGTCGCCGGCGCTACAGCTAGGAGGAGAGGCTGGCGATAGAACGAATCGGGAAGGGGCGATAGGAAACGGCCGCAGCACACCCGAAATGACGTACCTTCATGGTGATCAAGTGTGCGGCTCCTCCAACTGTTTGCAAACTCAAAAGATGGCAGCGCAAATCAAGAGAGGACCCCAAGGGTGGGTGGTTGGTTCGGCCAAACAAGCCCTTGAGTCACGGCAGGCGGCTGCTGGAATAGCGTCGTGATCGTGGTGGCTCTGGATCAGTGTAACAGCATCAAAAATGCGTCGCCGAGGGTATAAACTGCGGGCGCGTGACGGTTCTCCGCTCTTGAACCGTCTCGCGGCGGCGAGGTGTTGAACGCCTTCCTGAATGAACGTCTGTATCGAAAATCGGGCGCTATTTCGGGATTCGCAGTATTGACGCCTTTTTTGTGTCCGGGACACTCGGTCGCTGACACCTCTAAGAGCGTGTGGGTCGCTTGGTCCTGCTATCTGTGTTGTGGAACTCGAACCAGGTTAACAGGTTAACGTTAGGTCTCGCTCGTCGCCGCGCCCTTCTCCTTTGCCCGACCGCACGCTCAGACCCTGTCGATTCTGTCGTTGTCGCGGTGCTGGCAGGGAGAACGACTTGTCGCAGCTCGGCGATTGCACAGAATGTGGGCAGCGGGGAGAGGCAACCAGGGGCAATGATCTGGGCGTGAAGTACCTCTTAAGGGGGGGACCTCCGCCGGGACCAGGGTGAGCGCACAGAGCGAAATTGTTGGAAGGAGGGGAGGGGCCTGCAGCACAGACAGGATTCGCACGGTTGGGTTGGATGCGGGCTAAATTCGAAAAGTGAGGACCAGGGGTTCCACGACATCCTACCGGTCGGCTTGGCTTCCTAACTTTATATGTGCATGTATGCCCAGGCTCTTTGTGAGAGGGGATGACGAAGCTCTACCGGGAAAGAAAGAATAAAAAAGCGTTGCAATTTGATGCCTTTTATGATGCGCGATTGCCCACCCCCTGGTCCTTACTCCGGACGCGCGATAGCGGGGCGAGTCGATGCCATGCACTGTACCAAATGCTCGGCAAGGGTCCCGGAGTTTGCAAGAGCGCAACTCGCCATCTGACGGGTCAAATGCCCTATACTCAGGTATGTAAGTACGGGTACAGGCTCACGTGTCCCGAGAGTCCGTCACTAACGGCGTTTCCCGTCGCTTGAGCAGGAACTATTGGTCTCTGGAATGGGTTGAACCTTCAGTTACAGGTAAGGTGTCGTGATACACGATCAAATCAGATTTCGCGAAATTCCGGGCGGACGGTGCCATTTGAAAATGGCGCAGCTTGACAGACCTCGAATGGAGCTCCCGCACCAAAACCCGCTGCTGATCTGGGCCTCTTTTGATAAAGAAGGACCAGCTCTTGATAGCCGTTTCTGGCCAGCAGTCTCTACCCTCGTCTTGGCTTTGTATTTTCTACCTCTGGCAGTACACCTCGTGCTGGGTAATAGATCCTGGCGAGGAGGGGGGCGTTGTTACAATCTGCCAAATAAAATTGGGCGGTGCAAACAGTTACCACTGGCCGCGCTAGCATGTATTACCTGGAGGGGTGTCACTTGAGGAGGCGCGGAGTGGGGCTGTTGAAGCCGCCGATGTCAGGCAGTCTGGGCGCATCCAACTGGTAACCAATGCACATTGGAACGCCCAGGGTTGTCAGCTGATCGATTCGATTCGTCCGCCACGCATTCTCTATTCACGCTGGACAGACGGATTCGGAGAGTGGCGACTGTCGAGCACATGCAAAGCGCATTCATAGCGTACTTGCTATGTGAGCTGGAAGTCCCCGCCGGAACACCCCGCATAAGGTGGTTTATCGATAACCAGGCCCCCAGCAGCACTTTAGGCCACTCACCCCAAGGGGTGTTAGTGGGCAAAACCCACAATCTACAGTAGCAAATCCGAAAGTTATGCCGTTCCACCACAGCGCTCTTAATTCTAGGCTCGGAACTTCTCAAGATCCTGGCCGGCTGCGTAGAGGTCTTACAGGGGCACAGTGCCGGCGGAAAGCTGGTGGTGTACATCACATATAACAAACCGACTGATGAAACCATCCTGGACGACTTCGGTGCTTCCGTCATCTTTTCGCATCTTAACTTTTCCTTGCCCAGGTTTCTCCCTGCTAACAGCAGCGTGCTGGAAACTACCTTACGTCAATATCGGGATTCCGTCTTCCCGTATGTGTCCTTGTGCGGGGCTTCACGTGCCTTTCGTTTTACTGCCATGTCTTCCGCCCGTTATCAAGAGACATTCCCTGGTCCCTGGTCTTGCATCGTTCAGCCCTTCTCGGGCTTTATTGTGGCAAGTGTCAAGACCCAATTCTCGTTTCACACTGTCACCATTAGGTACACCAGTCCACCGGAGTCAATCCTGAGCCAGCAATGGTGCTGCTGGTCAGGTGGGGACCTTGTTGGCCAGGCGGTTGTCAAAGGAACCCTGTTTCAGCTTTTTGTGGCCGGCCTGTCTCCACAGTTTCTAACCCCGCCATTGATGCCGTGGATGATCACTGACGTTGCCAGTGCTCTCAGAGCGGGGTAGTGTGTCCGAGGTTATTCTGATGAAGTGACTCTCTTTTTCTTCTGCGGTGCTGGGCCTTGGGTAAAACGTGGGTCTAGAAGCTTTTCTTCTTGCCGCCCCTGCATTTGTACTCCATAGTTATTGCCTGAAGAGGTATGTACTGTACCTGCGCTCTGCAGGTGCCATCTGCGGCCCGGCCCCAGTTCGGCGCGACCCCACGGTGACGTCGAAATTCGTTGGAAAGGACGGTGCGATGCCATGTGGATGAGAAATGGCCCGATCCCACGTCCCAACAGGCAAAAATTCGCCATGTCGCTTGTCATCTCATGTCGAAGGCCGCTCGTGACTTCTGATCTAAAGCTCTAAAGCCTCCAGCACTTCTCAAAATAGATCAACGTCATACAACCCTCTTGTGCGCCAGCAACCGCACCCGTCCAAAAACCGTAGTGCAATTCCAAATCCATCTTCATGCCTCCCTCAGCCACGCCCACGCCTTGTGCTCGGGACCCGACCGTCCCGATCGGCACGCACCCCGACATGAAACTCCACAAGTGAACATCTGAAACAACCCAACGACAAAAGTAACTTACCACATGGTTCTCTATCCACTAGCGTCAGCTCGCGAACCCGGGTAAGAGGAACCGAAGAATAAGCCATTCCAAAAGAGCAAGAGCCAAGCCGTCGCATCCCCGCAGTCTTCGGGCTGGGCACGCCTGGACCGATGGAGACCTGCACGTGTCGCACGTGTCGCACGTGTACAGCGCAAGACTGCACCTCCTGTACGGGGCTGCGTACTATATTGTACCTTGCTTGAACAGCACTTCCCCACTGATGTCAGGGCAGCCCTTCCGGCATGTGGTTCTTCCGGCCAACCGAACCGGACGAATAACCGGACTTGTTCTTAGCAGCCCAGACCGGGGATCAACCTAGCGTCATCTTAGACATACATTACCACTATCGATCGAGTCACGTGAACCAACGAGGATTCCTGCAAGCGGCGTGGCGTGGCGGTTGGTTGTTGTTGGTCTTACGTAGATCCTTCTGGCACATAGTTAGCACACAATGCTAACTTTGTCCGACATGTTCGTGCACAAATGTGCGGTGCGTCACGTGGCTAAATATTGTGCCACGTAGAGACAAGAGCAGCAAAAGTACGTCGGAAAGGCCGTTAATTGTGTCGCTGTATGGAAGATTCCTCCTCCAGGGGGAATTAGGGGGGTTAAATACGTAATGAGCGTTGAAGCCCGTGTGACAACTCCGCCATGCTGTATCCGGTCGAGAGAGCGTAACTGGCTGTGTGGCTTGCAACATCTGAGGTGACTACGTGATGTTGTTAAGAGCAGCTCTATATGTAGAGAGCACTGGACGTCGATGTAGGGTAGTACGTTGGAAAAGAACCTTTTTTTCCTACGTTCATTGTTCAGTTCGCCACACACGTAGAACACTAGATGTTAGGTATGGCACGACCGTTTATATCCTCCCAGTTATACTGCCCTATCAGATAAGTACAGGTCTCCTCTGATATGGCGCCATTCACCACATGTACAGGATGCCCGTGCTGTCAGTACAAACTCCGTCGATAATACCCTATCGGGTGTTAGTGTTACTGGGGCGCGTCATAACTGGATCTCGCGTCACCTTATTGTTAGCACCGGGCATCGGTGTTAACAAACCGAACATCTCCATCACCCCAACCCCTTTTGCAGAGATGACCACTACCCAATGCATGCGAAACCCTAGATCAGCAAGTATCACAAATGTTATTCAACGGCCGAGGCAGAAAAAGGGGGCCTATGCCGCATACTACGGAGGCAAACTAGGTACACTCATGAGCCCTGTAGAACGCCAGACTCCACACAAATCCCCCGGAAGGCGCCCCTTGGCGCCTACAGTGAGTAGAAGACTAGGCCGACCAATCCGAATGCTTCCCGTTCCCGTCGTGGGTATCAACATGGCAACGGAGCGCTCCAAAAAACACCGAAAAAAAATAGATGGGCCAACTGACGAACCCTCAACAGCAGTGCCGTTGTGCTAGGTTTCAAATCCACACCAACCCTTTGCCGTTGCCTGGTGCCGTCTCCGTGAAGTCAGACCCTCGAGGGCGAAATCGTTCTTGATCACAAGCAAGACCACATTAAAGTCGCCCATGGTCAAGACTCGTCAATCGTCATCGTCATCGGGTGAATCACGGGATGGCCCCGTGACAAGAGGGCACCGCCGGAAGTCGTGTCCAGCTCGGCTCCTCGAATGTCATCAGCAGGAAGATGGTAATCGAAATCAAGATGCAAAACGAATACTTTTCGAGGTCGAAGGATGAACATGTCGGTAATTGCGTCGGAAAATCCCGAGTCCCTCTAGGGGACCTATCAGGTCCTGCAGCGAACAAGAGCTAACCGCATGGATTAGGCAACGTGACGCGACTGATACAGCCGCCACTACCGTCGACCGGATGACATAGAGTAGAAATTACGGGAAAGGAAGAAAAGAGATGGACTGATGACCGGGCGTCATGAACCGCTTTGCGGGTTGCGGGGCGGGAAATATGGGAAGGTAAAAAGAGGGCGCAGACATCAAATTTGGCCCTTGATGTCGACGCGGGAAAAGGCTGCAGCTTTAGGGCCCTCAAAGAGTGGGCCGGCTTTGGCAGTTAGGAACATGATGGTGCCGTTACGGTCCTCGAGGAAATCCCGGCCATTGTGGTCTAGAATGAACTGAGCTGCCTCAACATCAGATTCGAAGTAGAGTTCTTCGGTGATGAAGCGCAGTGGCACATCTTGTTTGTATCTAGATGAATGTTAGCAGGTTGCGCAACCCCAGGAAAAGACGAAAGCAAACGTACGCCCTGCATATGGTGCATAGCGCAGCTAGGCGCTCTCGACCGACAAACATGTCCATCAGATATGCACCCATGTTGGGTGTCTCGTTGTAGAGCTGGAAGAATCGATGGTAGTTGTCCAGGGCCAGAGCGGAGCGCACGTCCAGGGCATGCTTAATAGCCTTATCCTTCTTTTCTGCTGCAGTTAGATCTGCCAGAGCATTATTCAGCTCCGTGCGGTTCGCTGTGTGAATGTAATACAAGATCCGGTATGCCTTGAATTCGTTGGGTTTGCCTTTCAAGCCCAGCTTATACAGTGCCTTGAGCTGGGTTTGGCACTGATTATACTCACCGAGATCCCCCTTCTCCAAGGCTATCCGAGCATGGATTTCGTAAACTTCAACCGTGAACTCGTCCCGGACATGCTGCACGGTAAGATCCTGCCTCATGGATTTGAACTGGTCGCAGATGTACCCATAGTTCTGGTCCTTCTTCCACCTCTTCTTGAGCAGTTCCAAAGTCTGCCGTAGGATGTAGGGAGGACGAACTTGCTCCGGTTTTGGAGGCGCAGTCAGACGCAAGTAGGACTTCTCTAGCTTCTGGCAGGTGCCAACGACGGGGCCGTCACTGGGAGGCGGACTGACAGACCGCGGAGTGGCCTTGTATTCTCCCTCGAAGCGCTTCTGCCGCTTCTCCAGCCTGTTGAACTTACTCATATTCTTGTGCGGCTCGTCAATGGTCTGGCGTTTGTCGGGAGAGAACGAGACACGGTCTTCAAGACGGCCCGCCCCGCTCCGCCAAGGCGGTGTCGCAGGCGTCGCGTCCAGGCCGGCCGTGTCAGTAAAATCCGATGACTTTCGTTTCTTGGAGACCGAAGGCTGCGCCTGTGGTTGCGGCTGGAGTGGAAGCGAGGCTCTCGCACGCTCCTCCCGGATCATGTGCTGGGGGAGCGGCATCGTATCCCAGTCGAGCGTGTACATGACACCGTTCTCGTTGGCCTGGGTTATGGTGTCCTTTAGCCTGGCTTCCATTTCCTCCCTGGAGACAGTGGCGTCCAAGTTTGCAGGAATAAAAGATCGCTGAACGTACCGCCGGACCGCGTCCGGCCAGTCGATCTTCTTCTTGGGCTGCTCCTGGGCTGCCGCCGGCGGCGAGTTCACATTCGGTGAAACATTAGCTGAATTGGTTGAGAGGGGTTGGGCAGGGCCGTAAGTATGTGCGACGGGGTAGGAGGATTGCGGGGCAGAGTAGGACTGGCCGAAACTTTGCCGGACTTGAACTGCGGTGTAGGCAGGAGCTGCTGCTAGCTGGAGGTTAGTGGCACGACCGGGATGTGAGGATAGGGCTTATAACGCGGCTCTGAGGATCGCAGAACACCACGAGGGACCAACTCACCGTAGGAAGTCGTGTAGCCAGAGGGTGGCTGGGCGCCCGACGGCAGAGCGGCTGGCCACGTCGGCATCATTGCCGGTTGTACGCGTTGAGTCGGGGGAGGGAAATCAAAAAGAGCTGTTCCACGGAAACAGGTTAATGCAGTGAAAAGTTTCGCTCTCCACGTCTAGGAGTAGGAGCAGTGCTGGTAATGTAGCAGCGATGGTAGTCGACCCAAAATGATGAAGCGGTGGGAGAAGTGAGCCGGTTCGAGTCGACAAAAGACGTGGCGGAGAATGAAAGAGCGGTTGTGTGAGAAAGTCCGTGCGGGGATTAATTAATTAAATCGATGATTAAGCGAGCCATCCAAAGCTCGGATAAGCCGGTCAAGCATAAATGATGATGCGATCATTATGCTTAACCGACTAACTGTGCTAAGCGATAAACTCCGTTAATAAGGTAATCGATAAATCCCTATCGGGCACTTGTTGCTTGACGTCAACCGGGCATCCCATTCGCAAACAGCGGGAGGCGGGCACTGAACCATCATTCTCTCAGGAAGCCGGGACTGCCTGCCCCCAGCTATGACGAATGTTTCTAAAGCACATAGACTTGACAACCGCTCTGCGGCCCTCGTACCTACCTGATGAAGATTTGCTCTTTGTTCAAGACAATGTGGGGTTGTATGAGGGGTGGGTGTCTCTCTCCAACCCAGTCGCCAGCTCAAGACTTTTAACATTTTTGTCTTCTCATCCAGGAAATACAAGCTTCCCAACCATCAAAATGGCCAGGTCTATCTGACCTCGCATCGGATATGCTACGTCGATAAGGCCGAACCGAGGAAACACTCGGTGGCGCTCGAGCTCAAGGATGTTGAGCGCTACGAATTCTACGTATGTGGTTGGGCCAGAGGGTGGCAGACAGAAGCCGGTATTTTTGAGCATATGCTGACCTATCTCTCGCAGGGCGGATTTCTCAAATCATCCGCAAAGATCACACTGATCCCAAAGGCAACAAAGCGCTCCTCTGTTCAGCCCCGGTCTCCGGCTCTCGCTGGTGCCCCTTCGCGCAGCGGCACGTCATCGCCAGCTCAGCAACTGGATGGCCCACTCCGAGCATCGCCGGTCGAGCCTGCCCCAGCCAGTACGGCGACATGGGTCTGCACCATTTGCAGCTTCTCGAACCCCGTGCCCTCCAATTTCGATCCGACGACTGCCAACGCACACACGCCTCTTCCCCCTTGTTTAGCCTGTGGCATCAAGCCGACCTTGACCCATGTTCTAAAGGCCGCGATATCCAATGCGACAAGCAGGCAGCCCAGCAGCCCGGCGCTGCAAACTCCCCTGCCCATGCGTCCCATGCCTGCCTCTGGGTTCTCGCCCACGGAGGGAAACACATCGGGCACGCCCCCTATTCGGGATACCTCGCCACGAAGCTCAGACCCTGATGCATCGTTCCAGTGTCCCCGGTGCACCTTTCTCAACCACCCATCCCTATTGTCCTGCGAGATGTGCGGTGCGCAGCTACTCTCGCGTGATCTGCCCGTCGAACTCACCTCGCACACCCGGACGCATACAGAGTCGCCCGGCCCAGTCCTCAACACCTTTAGCGCTGGCCCGCCGGGCCTCGAGAACCCTGAGAGCGTAAAACTCTCATTCCGAGGCGGTGGTGAGAAGATCTTCTACGAACGTCTCAAGGGTTCCATGACGCAGCGGAAATGGCTCCTCCAAGGCGCGCCACCCATTCCAAAGTCTTCTCGAGCCGGCGAGGTTCCGGGCAGCAACGGTCTTGACTCCAGCCCCGGGAACTCCGGCTCTAGAGAAAAGCCCAAAATTGGTGGCATTGCCGGACTGGAACATCGCGGCCAAGCGATGCGCAAGAACAACGAGCTTGTGATCGGCAGCGCTTTTGAAGACCTGGAAGCGCTCATGGCTTCGGCCAAAGAAATCGTCGCGCTCGCCGAAAACTTTGCCCGACAAGTAAAAGGCGCGTCCGGCGGGTCCAGCGCGAGCGAGAGTGCGCTTCTTGCAGACTCTGTCAGTCAGCTTGGGCTGATCACAACTAAGGACATCGTCGGGAGCAGCAGCGGCGGTAGTGGAAGTGACTCGCTGTACCTGTCTGAACTAGCGCGTACCCTAGCCGAGTTCTTAACAGACGATCGGAGAGGGGTGCTGAAGAAGGCGGGGGGCATCATCTCGTTAGTGGACCTGTGGGCCATGTTCAACCGCGCGCGGGGGGGCGTCGAGCTGGTTAGCCCAGCTGATTTCGAGAAGGCGGCTCGCCTATGGGAGAAGCTTGGGTTACCGGTGCGGCTGAGGACGTTCAAGTCCGGTGTGATGGTGGTGCAGGGCCGTGATCGAACCGATGAGACGACCATCAAGGCGCTAGTTGCTTGGCTGAGAGACCTGCACGAGTTTCCGCCGGAGAGAGAGGTGCCGTGGGACTGGCGGATGTTTGGACGCGGTGTCACAGCAAGGGATGCTGCTGAGAGGTTCGGTTGGAGTATTGGCGTTGCTGAGGAGGAACTAGAAATGGCAGAGGAGAGGGGCGTGCTTTGTCGCGAGGAAGGTATTGAGGGGCTGAAGTTCTGGGAGAACTTTATCGATACGGGGGAGGGAAAAGGGTACAAGAACCCGGCGAAGGAGCAACAAGACAATCTAATCAAGGCATTGAGGGAGAGCGGGGTGTTGTGAGACCGGATCTACTGCCGGCGTTGGTTGGGTATTCATGAAATGGAACCAGCACGTTGCGACTAGAAAAGGTCCGGCACACTGAGAAGCCAAACTCTCGAGATACGTCCGCAAAAGAAACCGATTATTTTCCCTACGCATTAACCAGCCACCTCTATAGTCTATGGGAGATGCCCTTCCGATAACATTCCGGGTATCAACGCCGACATGACGACTCAAACAACCGGTCATATACAATAAGACCTAAACGCCGCTACCCGAAGACCCGCTTGCCATGCATGGCCGTCCCACGAAGCATGGACAGATTAAAGGAAAAACGACAAAAATAACTTCAGTTGCGGGTGGACAATCACTCCAACTTCTCCATCAGCGACCTCCTCACCTTAACATTCACCACTCCGCCAACCCCAAACGCCGGCACAATCCGACATATCCTTGCGGCCGTACTGACGGCCCAATTCTTGCTCACTGCCGCCCACCGATCCCGCCAACCCCTCGGCACCCGGGGCCGGTTATACACATCCAGCCCCAACAAATGCACGGGCGTGCTGACGAACTGCACCGCGGCGGGCGCGGCGAACTGCGCGATGGTCTGCCCTGAGACGTGGCGTTGCACCTCGTCCCCCAGGCGGCGCGACAGCGCGGGGCCTAGCAGGGGGGGTACGTTGAAGGACGCGAAGATGGTCATGCAGTCGCGGACCGCGAAGAGCAGGTAGCTCGGGAGGGTGACGGGGCGCGGGGTCATGCCCGAGGGGCCGAACAGGCGGACAAAGACCTGGTCCTTGTAGATGCCCAGGCCGATGTTGGCGAGCGAGGGCGCAGCGAACTTGGGAGTGCCCGACGAGACGTGGGTCGCGGGGAGGTCGCGCGCCGTGGAGATGGCCGTGTCGAGCGTGTTGGCCGTCAGGTAGGTGCCGCCGTAGGCGGCGAAGATGAGGGCGAAGGGCCGGCCGAAGACGATGCGGTGGGGTTGGAGGAGGAGGGTTTTGAGAGACGACTTGACTGAGGCGGCGAGGGCGCGGCGGCCAGAAGCGTTTTCCATTATGGAGCTGTGTGGAGAGAACGGGGAAGGTCAGCCAGTCAGTCGGGTTTTGACGTTGGAGGGCGTTGGAGACTTACCGGTCAATGATGGATATGATAGGGGCCACGAGAACAGCGGCCGAGGCTGCGCTGATGGCGTCGGCGCCTAGGCGCAGAGCCAGGTTCTTGGTGTTCCATTTTGCAGCCTTGCTGCTTTCCGGCTTTGTGTCCATGGTCGCTCTCGAGGGTGTCATTGCCAAAGGAGCTGTTAGTGCTACTGCTTTGGCGAGTTGCTGGGTCTTAACTCCGTCCAATTGAAGGTGCGGCGGTGTCCGGCGCACCTCGAGCCCGGCCGAATCGCTATTATCTTTCATCCCGGTGCTCACGGATCCCTTCCGGAACAGCAGTAACCAGGAGGGGTTGTGAGGCAAGGCGGTTTCTGCAGA
The DNA here is from genome assembly GCA_022530565.1 of Madurella mycetomatis. Lineage (NCBI taxonomy): Eukaryota > Fungi > Ascomycota > Sordariomycetes > Sordariales > Madurella > Madurella mycetomatis. The sequence continues at coordinate 1,549,760 of JAJTVB010000003.1, read as the reverse complement.
CCCGGCTACGACACAACATCGGCCGAGATAAGAGCTCCGGGACGCGGCGCCAAGCCCGCGCAAGTGAAATTCCGGATCGTAGCAGACGCGCCAAGGGAATATTGGATGTTGCCAGGGAAGGAATTATGTCGGGCGTAAGATACGGTGGTCATTGAAGGTGATCTTGGGGATCCATTCTGTTATCGCCCCGTCGGTCGCTACAAGAACTCCTTGTCTTAGACAAGGCACGCTGATAAATCAAGCGCCGGGAGAGTGCATGAAATATAGAAGCAGTCCGCGCTTCGCGGCAGAGTTCGTTCAATCCAATCCGAGGTCGGAGACGCATCTCGTTCGTCAATCGATCTTGGCAATTACCAAAATTACCTAAGCCCGACAAGGGCTCTCCCGTCAATAAGCCGATCATGGTCCACTTTGATGCATTCCCAATGCATGGCTCTGTCTCGGCCATGTCAGACTTGTTCTCCCGCTTCCATCCTCAAGAGTTGTTGCTCCGCGCAGAGGAATAGTTCAGCTTCCTGACCCCACGAGAGACTTGCCACACCTCCTGCGGTAGTGATTAGCAAAGATGAGTCACACCGTTCGGCGGGTGTGTTCATCACCCACCGGGCACTTCGATGACCCGAAGTATAGAACCTCCAGCGTCCCAAATCTCGACGCCTCCTGCGCATCCGGCGTAGATATTACCGTTCTTGTCACAGATGATTCCCAAGGGCCTGCCAGTCAGCGTGCATGCAAAAACACGCCTGTTCACGAGGAAAGGCGAACCAGACCGTTGGATGAGGTCGAAAGCATGAATCATTCCCATACTAATGATCCACGAGGGTCAGTCTGGGTGTTAAAGTCTTATGGCTTCACAGGTCACAATGCTCATAACGTTGCACTCGTGGCACTATCGACCCGGACGGGCCCTGAGTCGGACACGTACACGGTGCTTTCATCGGGGGCAAGCACAATCCCCTGTGGCTGCTCCAAACCATCCGCCATGGCCCGCGATCCCCTGTAGACGGGTCATAGCGATAAACATGACAAGGCAGCTGTGGCTCTTCTAGAAGCTTGCTCTTGAACCCGTCGCAAGCATCGGTGAACCATAGCAACCTGTCCTTCGCGACCACAACATCGTGTGCTGAGTTGAAGCCGCGGCCAAAGTAGTTCGTCACCACAGGTTCCGATCCGCGGTTTCCCGACAAGTAATGGAAACCTCTTGTGCCATTTGACATATCTCCTTGGGAACAAAAATAAGATGTCGTCGCGATACTGACGTCCCCCGGCAGGCAAGGGGATGTTGGAAGGAGGGTGAAGTTTCCGCCATTGGACACAGATGATGCGCTCTGAATCGTCCCGGCGGAGCTGCACTTTTGAAATCAGAACCACAGGCAACTCGGAATTAATGGGGGCTGGCAGGAGGTGGGATGTGATGTAGAGCTCATCATGTTCGAATCGAGGGACGTAGATGCAGGCCGCATGGAACAAGGGATTATTGGATGAGTCCCAGGATGAGAGTAGTATGGAATAGGATGGTTTAGGTCATATGACCGATGAGAGCTTTGGGTGGTATTGCGCGATTGAGATTTTGTGTTGCTCTGGAGCTTTTAGCGGTCTGCGAGATGCGACTGTGAATTGGAATTCCGGAACCCTATGCTATCGGCCGATACCGTAACAGTGTCTGCCCAGCTGACGCGCAAATCTAGGTGCTGAAGGCGGATCTGCTGAGTTGGAGCACGACCAAACAACAACCTATGGTCCAATTCGAGGTGGGAACCCAGTTCAATTTCGCACCGCGTCTGCCGTCCCACGGATGAGGTGAGCACTGACATTGTGAATGAATGGCACAGAGAGAGAAAATTTTTGAAACCCGATGAAGGAAAAACCACTTGCTAACTACAGGTGCTTTCCTGTATCTTGCTTGTTCAACTTTCTCGTAAAGAACGACGCGGGGATACAGACGCAGACCCTAACCCTTTTAAACTGCTCAACCTATTGAGGGTACAGTAAAAAAAAAAAAAAAAAAAAAGGTAGTCCTCATGCTGTTTTAAGAAGGTAATATAGCTCTGTATCTGTCTTGAAGCAAAAGACTCTGTTGCATCGTATGGGACCCTGCTGAGTTGAGACTGGTTGGGGCATCGGCCAGACGCTTCGGAGAGCTGCTCACGCCACTTTACGTTTCTCTGTCGTACACAACGCACTCGCCTTCAGGCCCATCCCCAACCCTCTTCCGTCTTCTTCCCCAAGCCTTCATAATGTTCATGCCGAATAATCGATTCCTCTTGAAAAGAAACCTCGCGCCGGTGGCGGCGGGTACTCAGTGGGCCCTCGGCAGGAGCGGCCTTGGCATTTCGGCAGCGGGCCGTAACTTCGGACCGCGAGGTAGAAAACTGGGTCCGAAGTCCGAACCTGCTCCCGCTTGGCTTTTCCTCTTTGTTCGAGGCGACGTGTATTAATTGACGGTAAATGTATGAAGGTCTTGGGTTGACAAGACCTGGTGACTTTGAAGACAAGAAAGGGTATGTATAGTACCTCACGTACCTTGCGCAGTGCCTCCGTTGTTCTCGGCGGCGCGAAAGACATGCTAGAATACCAGAGCATGGCCGAGGAACGGTAATTCAAGAGTATGCGGCAATGGGGACAGACCAGGTGCGAGTCGTGCGCCGAGAGAAATGATGCGTATCCCCAGCCTAGCGCCTTAATGGACAAGGCCCATCTCAGCTACAAGATCTGGGATAAGGTGGCTGGTAGTGTACAGCCCTCAGTAGGCGAAACGGGTTGACCTACCCTTGCCATAATCTGAAGGAAGAGAACAAGTGCTATTCTTCTCATCGTGCCGAATACCAATAGCATAGTCGCCGGTGTGTTAACGGGACTATTGAAGTTGCTAAAAGCGGGACAGTACGCAAGTTTGGATGTGTGTGTGTGGCATTGAGCCTGGATGTTCGGCACTGTAGAGAGGGCTACATCTCATTAATCGTATTCCTGATGTTGCGATGCTGTGTTATGAGACGTCACTTTGGGGCGCTTCCCGGCACCGAAAACAGCTTGATGGGAGCGAGAACGCCTGAGCACACGTCGAAGAACAATTGCAGAAGCAATGCGCTCACTCAAAGGGGTGTCGGTCTAGGCAATCATGCTCCCCATTGAACGCCTGTTATATGTACATAGGACATGGTCTATGCATGGCATCTCGATCCATCCCCTGCCACGTCTCGTCTAGTGCTTCGTCGGTGTCCCCTTCTTTTCATCGGCTTCTGCCTGTTCCATAAAACTCCTGCCAACTTGTTAGAGAGACATGCGATATGCTGGGACCATGAGGGCTGCAGCGCACTTGATGAAGTCGGCCTCGTCAGAGCTGGAAGCGTTGATGGGGGGGGTAGCACCCGGAGCCTTCTTGCTACCGCCGGTGAAGGTATAAGCGGTTCCGAATAATGTTCCGAGGATGCCCATGGCCAGCTGCAGAATCAGCAGTGTCAGCTTTGGCCCGTCAATGGATGGTAACAGGGTGTTGCCGGAGCTGCCCAGGTGGAGCTGGAATCGGTGCTTCAATCGGGGTGACTAACGTAGTGCGAGCCAACCTGCTTGCCGAAGATATTGTACGTCTGGACCATTGTGGCAGATGGCGGGGGACCAGGCTTCGAGATGTGTGCTGGTGGTCCTTGGAAGGGAGGGTTCAATTGGAGGAGGCGATGTCTGGTAAGAGAGGTGAAAACGTCGCAACGTCCAGCTCCTTTCTCAGCGCCCGAGATTTTGCCAGAGTCGGACCAAACTACGCCTTGGCGGATTAGGTAAGCAAACAAGCTTGTGGTTAACTCGCTGCCGCAATGTGGGTCAGCGCTTCTTATCACCCGGTGGATAAACGGCTTCCCTATCGCTCAACTACGTCACCAAATCTGGAAGGGTGAATTGCGAGGAGCTCACATCAGCTCACATCTTTCCAACTTAACTCTTCAGAAACCTGACACGCACATCACTGCTGCAGAATTGAAATATACAGCTGAGAACAAGCGATCTGGGCAAGGAGTTGTGCAAATCCAAGGTAATTACCCGCTCAACACCTATTCCGGCTTTATCCGGCAGCGCCGCACTGATCGTGATATCAGTCTCATAACCTCAATCTCATAGCCTCAACCTCATAACTTCAGTCTCATAAAACTCCACCTATAGATCTCCGAGTTCCGCAAGTACAATATGTGGTGGCCATGGGGTGGAAGTTCCGATAAGCAGACGGGACCGTCGAGCCCCGAGAAAGACGTTCCCAGCCCGTCGCAAAATGCGACAAGCAACCCGAAAACGGCCGCTGCAAATTTCGACCCAAACAAGCTTCCCGACAGGGAGAAGCTGCCGCCAAAGCTCCAGAAGATCATGGAGAAGTCAGACAATGACGAGAATTTCTTTGACGAATTAGTCGAGGGATAGTATGCATCCCAACGCAATCCTCTGCTGACTTGACCCTGGTCATCCTAGGCTAACTCACCCGTAGCGCACCCTCCTCCACGGAATCCAACGTCCGCTACGCAGCCTACGCATCCCGTTTCCGCACCATCCTCCTCTCCGCGCACCGCTATGTAGCCTACACCTCCGACATTGGCGAGTCCTTCCGGCCCGTGGCGCACCCGTGGCTCGTCCGAGGCGCTTATGGTGTGTCGTGGGTCTATATCCTCGGCGACGTCGGCTACGAGGGGTACAAGTCGTACTGGCACAACCAGCGCATCCTCAACCCGCAGCTGGAGCTTTCGACACAGCAGCAGCGAGTCCTGGGCATCGACATGGCGGCCAATCCGGGATCCCAACCGCCGGCTGCCCCCGGTACCGTGCCGCCTCTGGAGGACTGGCGCACGGTCATGCTGCAGCGCGGTATTTTCCAGAGCCTTGCCAGCATGGGTCTGCCGGCATTTACAATTCACAGCGTAGTGCGGTACAGCGGACGGGCGATGAAGGACGTGAAGAACGCGAAGCTGCGGACGTGGGGGCCGATTGGATTGGGCTTAGCGGTGGTCCCATTCCTGCCCAGGATCTTCGACAAGCCAGTTGAAAATGCGGTCGAGTGGGTGTTCCATAAAGGTTTCGAGGCGGTTGGCGGCCGCGAAGCGGTTGGGAATGCGCCGTTGATCGGAAGAGAGCGGCAGTTGAGCGAGAAGCCGAAGGAGAAAAAGGAGTGAGGGAAGGAACCGCCGATGCATATTATGGCGGCAGAGTTCGCCAACCGCTACTCTCTCACCTTTGTATATACTACCACACTCCCGACTCGGCCCCTGTGATCCTCAGCGACACTGTTAGAGTACTTGAGAGTCCTAGTCTAGCGCAGCCTGCTTGCTCTCTATACGGACTTTAACCTTTGCTTCAATCGAGAATACAACTGAGGGAAGAAGAGAAGAACTAAGTAAACTTAAAAAGGGGGTTCTGCATATATATCATAAACTTGGTGATAATACGGATTTTTTTTCTTTTCTTTTTGTGTAATATGCGGCGGTGACAAAATATGCTCTATAATGCCCGATGCTTCTGATGATCTGAGGAGACACCCTTATACAGCTCAGTTGGGTTTGCGAATACTCATAGAGATGTGTAATCAATATCGGGTAAAATGCAGGGCGAAAGTGTGATCGGAACCTCTTCTAGTTGAGCCTTATTTCCTTCGGTGGCTTGCAACCGCTCCCAGACCTGGTATCTATGAGTCCTGGTATCTATGTCGTGAAGCCCCAGCTTGCCAAACCTAACCCGCTACGCTAGAAAATGCGAAATGGATCCCCGTACACATATACAGAAGAAAGAAGAAGCCAATGTTCCGAAACATCAAGGAGTAATCAAATCCGGCGGCGCCCCAACTCCTCTCAGCAATACCACCGTATTCCCGCTCTGCAACGCTTTTCCCAGTTTCTCATTGAACTCCAATAACCTCCCTCCTTCCACATGGAAGACCCGTAACCGGTCTTGCTCGTCGTTGGACTGATTGTTGATATTCTGCACCTGGAGGCTTTTCGCCGCAGCATCCAGCATCTTACCCACCACCCAGTCCTGCGAGTAGAAGAACTCTCCCTTTGGAATCTTCGCCTTGGCCGTCGCCGCCTCAGCCTCAACGTACAGATATATCCTCTTTTCCGGCGCGATCTTTGCGTCCCCCTTGGCCGTCTTTTTGAGGTTATTCACTGCCAGGATCCTCGACGATGCCGACTGCGGCTTGGGCGAAGGGAACGACCGCTTCGCCTGCTCCTTCTTCGCCTGCCCCCACAGCTTGAGCCTCTCGAGTGCGCTCCTGGCGCCGTCTGCGATGGCGGTTGCTTGCGCAGCGCTGGCGGCGCGCGCGCCGATGGGCGTCTTGTTCTTGCAGTCGTGGTCTTCGCGCAGGCGGTGCTTGAGGCAGTAGTCGCGGTTGCAGCCCGGGCAGTGGACGCCGGGGACGAGGCTGGTGCCGATGGTCGTCTTGCAGTTGTCGTCAGCGCAGGGCTTCTGGCTGACCATGTCCCGCATGCGCTTCCCCTCGCCGGCCGAGTGCTTTGCTAGCTCGGCCTGGCGTCTGCGCTCGGCCCATGCGCCTGGGTTGGTGCAGGCGTGTGCATCTTCAGTGCGGTGATCGAGGCAGAAGGTCTTGTTGCAGGATTGGCATTGGAAGGGGAGGAAGTCGAGCTGGTTGCAGTAGGTATACTGGCAGTGGGAGCCGACGAGGCTGGCGTCGGTGCCGCGGCTGTCGACAGCGGTAGAGGACATCTTTACGTAGGACGTTTCGGACGAGTTAGGATCTGGGGAGGCCATGGTGAAGGGTATCGGGGATCGGTGGGATTTATGGGAAAGGAAGTCGCGTGGACGAAGTCTAGGTAGCAGCTCGGTGACGCCGCGTTTCTGCTGATTAAGAGAAGCTCGATAGGATGTGAGGACTTGTTGGCCTGGTGCCTGGCCCCGCGATCACCTGGAACGATCTCGAAGGCACCCGGCAACTTGGCACGGATCTTGGTGGGGCAAGGGGTGGCGTCGATCCTCCCAATTTTAGCGTCTTGGCTCCGCTAGGTTTAAGTCTCAGGGTTAGGGTGGTGGGGTTTGTCATCTTCGAGACCCAGGCTTGTATGTAAATCAGACGATCCAGCAAAACCATCTCCTTCTTTTCAATATGGCTGCTAAGGCCGGCGCCGAAGCCCGATATGCCTCCCTATGTTCCGCGAAAGCGAACACGCGACGATACTCCTCCGGCTGTGAACAGCCCAAAAGACAAGAGCCAAGCCAAGAATCTAATTGCGCCGCCGCGCAAGCCGACTCTGTTCGATGATCTCGATGCAAACTCGACTCCACGATCCTCAACGCGAAACGGTTCTTCAGCCGTGCAAATAGACGGAAGTCAAGACGATGAAAGTTCGCTGACATCCTTGTCCGATCTTGACTTCGAAGACGTCCCTGCCGCCAAGCGGCAGAGAGTAGGAGACATGGCGGAGGAGGAAAAAGAGGAGGACGATGACGACGAAGATATCGAATTCGAGGATGTCGAAACCCAGAAGGCAAGCTTTTCGCATATTCCAGTGCCGTCCGGCGACCTCGAATTAACCTTGATACGGGACACGAGGATATCTCTCGTCAGTGCGCTGGGCAAGAAGGGTCCATCAAAGTTGGAACGCAAGATACGGATCGCCACGCATTGTGTGCATGTCCAGTCCTTGTTGTGGCATAATGCGATTCGCAACTCATGGCTCTGTGATCCTACAGTCCAAGGGATAATGCTGTCACATCTTCCCATCAGGCTATGGGCGGAGGTTGACAGGTGGAAGAAAAACAGCGGGTTGGAAGTCCCAGAGGAGACAGCCAAGAGCGGAAAGCGAAGTCTAGATGCCAAGGGAAAAGGCAAGGCGAAGGCCTCGGGTCGCCAATCCCGCGACTGGGGCGAGGCGTCACAGCGTTTGGAAAGGGGCGCCGTAGACATGAGCCATGGTGATCCACTCTTCAGGCTCATGAAATACCTGGCCGCCTGGTGGAAGCAGAGGTTCCGTGTCACTGCGCCCGGTTTACGCAAGTGGGGATACATGTCACTGGAGCGACTAGATCGCCTGACTAAGGCGTTCAAACATGATGGGCATGACCAGGAAAGATTCGGGGAACGGTTCAGAAACCTGGACGAATTTCGGCAATGCGCTCAAGACTGCAGCGGCAGCAGGGATGTTGGCGCTCAACTCTTCACGGCTCTTTTGAGGGCTCTGGGTTTGGAAGCTCGCATGATTGCTAACCTTCAACCGCTGGGCTTTGGGTGGAACAAGCTGGAGGATGCGGATCCGGAGAAGGAGACCACCACTTCTGGGCAGGCCCCCCAGGACTCTGAAGACATTTCGCAGAGCAAAGTAGGCTTCTCGAAAGCAAACACGGCCGAGACGAAAAAGGGTAACGCTCCCAGCCGGGCTCCAAGGCGCAACGCGAAGTCAAGGTCTCGAGAGGAACCGTCCGACTCGGAGCTTTTCGCCGACGATAGCGACGATGACCTGGCCATCCAGATCCCCCAGTTACCCCAAAAGCGAAGAAAGATATACGACGCCGACCTCGAGTTCCCTCATTATTGGACCGAAGTCCTATCGCCCGTCACGAACAAATACCTTTCGGTTGACCCCATCGTCAAGGCAGTGGTCGCGACGAACCGTGAGCTCGTGGAATCACTAGAACCGCGCGGCGGCAGAGCGGACAAGGCGAGGCAGGTCATGGCATACGTTGTCGGGCATTCGCAGGATGGAACCGCCAAGGACGTCACGGTCCGTTACCTCAAGCGGCAAACACTGCCTGGTCGTACGAAGGGGATGCGAATCCCGGTCGAAAAGGTTCCCGTCTACAACCGCCACGGCAAAGTCAAGCGATACGACCAGTTTGATTGGTTCAAGTCAGTCATGAGGGGCTATGTCAGGGGAGACCGAAAGCACCCCGTCACAGAGGTTGATGAGGAGGAAGATTCCACTGACCTGCAACCCTCCAAACCAGAAAAGAAGGAGGTAAAAGACGGCGAGGAAACCCTGCAGTACTATAAACAATCCAAAGAGTTCGTCCTCGAGCGCCACCTCAAACGAGAGGAGGCCCTACTTCCAAGCGCCCGCCCCGTCAAGATGTTCAAGAACAAGTCCAAAACCGCCGGCGGGCCCGGCGAAGAGCCCGTCTACTCGCGCAAGGATGTCGTGCAGGTGAAGAGCGCCGAGACGTGGCACAAGCAGGGTCGTGCCCCGGTTGCGGGCGAGCAGCCCCTAAAGAGGGTCCCCTACCGCGCGGCGACGACCAATCGCCGGCGGGAGATCGCCGAGGCAGAGGCGGCGACGGGCGAGAAGGTCCTGCAGGGCCTGTACAGCTTCGACCAGACCGATTGGATCATCCCGCCGCCGATACGGAACGGCGTGATCCCCAAGAATGAGTACGGGAATATCGACTTGTTCGTGGAGCACATGTGCCCCGAGGGGGCCGTGCATGTCCCCTACCGCGGGGCAATGCGCGTCGCCAAGAGGCTGGGGATTGACTATGCTGAGGCGGTAGTGGACTTTGAGTTTGGGCATCGCATGGCTGTGCCAGTGATACAAGGGGTTGTTGTTGCCGAGGAGCATTATGATAGGGTCATGGAGGAGTTGGCCAAGGATGAAGCGGAGAAGAGGAGGAAGGAGGACGAGAAGAGACGCAAGGCGGCGCTGGCTATGTGGAGGAAGTTTGTGATGGGGATGCGTATCGTGGAGCGGATCAAGCAAGATTACGGTCAGGTTGATGAGGGGGTGGATGTTTTTGGACGAGGCGGCGGTAGTCGAGCCGCGGTGGAGGAAGGTGCTGGTGAAGGAGAGGACGAGGTGGGTGGGGGATTCCTACCGGAGGGGTATGAGATCGAGGATGAGGAGAGGGCGGCAAGCTTGACCTCAGGATTCTTCCCTATCGTTGACGATAACGATGGGGTCGAGGATACGCTCGAGGTTGATCATGGAGAGGGCCCGGGGAGGTCGGGGGCGGGGCTGGTCGAATCGGTCATGAGCACAAAGCCGAAGCGGAAGACGGCTGGAAAAGCGAAAACGACAAGGCTTCGGCGGAGGAGGCACCATGTCCATTCGAGCTCGGAGGAAGAAGATGAGCCCGAAGATGATGAGGAGGAGGAGGAAGTTGGAAACCGTTCTGACGATTAGACAGCTCCTCCCCAGCGCTAATGTCGGCTTCGAAGGGACTCCGTAGCACGTCACAACAATTGGCGTATGATCCCAAGCTTTACTGCAGGCTTTCTAAGGGTGATTCATGGTCTCATATCGCCGCCTCCGATACTTCGCTTGTTCCCTACCGGGGGACCACGAACGAGCGATTGCACTGCGCAGTGCTCAAAATTGGATAGGTTGCGACTACAACACGGCGGCCATAGAGATATTTGTATAAACATGTGGTTGTATTGATTATCGACTTCCTGTGTTTTGGGATTTCTCATCGGTCGCAGCGGACGCTATCTATTTCGAAAGTCAGCCGGGTACGATATCCGAAATGGGAATTACCCTCAGGGATGCAAGGTTGTAGCGAACGAGTGCACTCTGATGGAAGCCACTGGGTTTCATGTGCTCGCGATGCCGCATTGGTCAGTTCAGGTAGCTTGATCAGCGTTCTGGATGGATGCCCCCAAAGCCGGTTTGTACTGTACTGTATCTTACACTACCTGAGATAAGCAAGACCCAGCAGTGAATGTACCGCGTGTAGAATTAGCTGTGCTGAGGTACCTCAGTTGAGGTGCTGCTTGCCTTCGGGTGCTTCATGAATATGTAAATACTGGATGTACAGTACTTTCGTACGGTAGCTTATCTTAAGACACCTGCGGTTTGGAGCCCTGGGGCAATCGCAGCGGAATTCATCTCCCACTTGGTGGCCCGTGCATCGCCCACTGCACCTCTGCTCTTGCCATCAACGGAGACGTCCAGGCCTCTCAGACTCAGCCGATCCGTTCACCTCAGTGGCAAACGCTTTTCTTCACCAATGCGCTGATTTGAAGGGTTTGCGGGAGGTGATTCGGTTGCAGGCGGCCCCGTTGGCCCCACCCGTCGTGGGCGGCCGTGAGGACTCAAATCAGCCTCACTCACTCGCTGCCTTTGCGACTGCCTAAGCGCTACGCTCTATTGCTTCACTTGCTACTGCAGTTCCATAAATATTGAGGCCCTTCCAGCGACCTGATGCCCGAGCCGCGCGAGCTGCCGATTTGACCTTCCATCTTCTGGAGTCCTCATATTCGAGCATGGAGTACAACGATGAGCTCATGTCCTATCTGGGGGGACCACCCTCGTCCGCGCTCAACGTACCGCTCGACCTTGGATTCGACCACTTTGGCCTGCCTTCGTGAGTGTTTCCGTTTTCCCACCGCTCCTATCGTCTTGGCACCCCGGGCGTACCCGACCTCTGGCTGGCGTGGAAGTCCCACGCCAGTCCAACTAGGGTAGGGCTCTAATACCTCATTTAAACCCTCTTCGCCACCCTTCTGAAGTACGGTAGTGTCGTGGTCCGAGAGTGCGCATGAACCATCACAATTATTCGACTGACCACCTGCACGATCACGGCGGCCGGCCGTCCACTCCTTGATGGAAGCAAAACTTGTTCGTTTGCTGCTTAGTTTACTTTGGGCGTGGGCAAGCCTCGTCGCCGCAGTGTTGATTTGCGTTGTGCAAATGCCCCGTCTTGCTCTGCCTCGGAGAAAAAAAGCCAGGCCCACTGGGTCGGTGTTGGACGTGGCTGAGGACAAAAAGTAGTCAATGGAAACAACACCCTAACTTTCTTGATAGTGCTCCAGGCGACGACCCGAGGCGGTCGCCAACCGTAGCTCGGTCCGAGGACCCCCCAAGCTCTGAAGAAGATGGGCGGACGGAATGCCGAGATTACGCCCTGGGTTGCTTTCCTGACATGTGTCCCGAATACCTCGAAAAAGTCGCTGCCGAGCACCAGTGGGTCACTGAGGACCTCATCTACTACCTCTTAGACGAGCAGGAGAAGGGCCACACGTATCCGAAGCGTTCCCGGCCACTCAAACGAAAACTGCCAGATCCAGAAGAGGGCGCGGCGGAAGAGGCGCGGAAGAAGTTCGTGGCAGAGGACCCAAGGCGGGCCGGCAAAGGTCAACATTACTTTAAGAGCTACATCAAAGCTGCGTGAGTCCTATGCACCAAACCTTTCTTCAGTGTGCTGCCTTGCGTAAACTGGGCCATCATATCTAACGTCTCGAATAGCAAGTCTCTTCTAAAGGGTTCGTTCCCCCAGCTTTACGTCCTAGATATTGAGAAACTCCTCAAGGAGAACCACTACAGCGTGTATCCGACATACCTAGCATTGGACAAGGCATGCTCGAGCGGGGACCCCAAGTTCCGCTTCAAGTCCAAAAAGGCGAATTCTGGATCTTCTCCGCCAGATACAGCGGGGGATGGAGCAGATGAGGCGGAGAACGACGCTTGGAAAGCCTTTTGTGCAGCTCGTGATCTCTGCCAGTCCGTAGCTGCCAAGGAAAAAGCCGAAGCCGAAAATTGGCAGCGCGCAAAGGACGAGGGGAACATTGTGGATTGCGGATGTTGCTACAGCGAATTCCCTCTCAACAAGATGGTTCACTGCAACGGTGACGTTGCCCACTTGTTCTGCCGCGATTGCGCTAGACGTCTGGCAGAGGATGCCGTTGGCTACCAAAAGTACCAGCTCACTTGCATGTCGACAGACGGATGCGAAGCCACGTTCTCGAAGGACCAGAGAGACCTGTTTCTAGATGAGAATCTGGTCGCGGCCTTGGATAAGATCGAGCAAGAGACTGTTCTGCGCATGGCCGCCATCGAAAACTTGGAAACCTGCCCGTTTTGCTCCTATGCCGCTGAATACCCTCCAGTGGAGGAGAACAAGGAGTTCAGATGCGAGAACTTGGAATGTGGTATGGTGAGTTGTCGGCGCTGCCGCCAAGAGACACACATTCCCAAGACCTGCGAGGAGCACGCACGCGAATCCGGCCACTCTGCTCGCCGCCTGATCGAAGAGGCAATGTCGGCCGCCCTGATCCGCACATGCAATAAATGTGAGGCCCCTGTTCTTACCTCCTAGTCCGGCTTGGCTAATGACAGACAGGCGGCACTCCGTTCATTAAGGAGAATGGCTGCAATAAGATGACGTGCACACGCGCCGGCTGTAAGAATGTGCAGTGCTATGTCTGCTCCAAGTCTTGCGACTATTCGCACTTTGACGACGCCTCTAGGGGAGGAAAAAAAGGCAATTGCCCGTTATTCGACAGCGTAGAACAACGCCATGAGGCAGAAGTCCGAGCAGCCGAAGAGAAGGCCCGGAAACAAGTCGCCGAAGAGAATCCTGATGTTGACGTCGAAATGTTCAAGATCCACTTCTCGGAGAAGGTGAAGAAGGATGATGAACGGCGCAAAACGGCCAATCCTGGTCCTGCACCTATGCCTTATCACCGCGTTCCCCGGCCGGGAGCTCGTCACCGAGCGTTACGTACGTCCAGATACTTGTTTGCCGTATAGGGGCTCCGAGTGCCTCTCAATATACGTGATGCTAACAATTACTACAGCTGAAAGAGTACAATTCCCGTATCAGCATGTGCAGGCGGAGGCAGAAGGTCTGCCACAGTTGCATGAAGCGCAGCTGGATCAACCAGCGCAGCCTCGTCAGCGAGCGCAACCTGCTCAGCCAGCGCAAGCGCAGCCTGCCCAGCAAGCACGGTCTCCCCCCAGGGCCTGGTTCCCAGAGGGGCTTCTGCCTGCGTTACCGAATCTAGATATCCCTGCTCGACTCAAGGAGGCGATGGATGCACAATGGCGGCAATTACAGGCCCAGCGACAGCATCTACAGCAATTGCGCATGCAAGTTGAGCAGCAGAGGTATCTACAGGCAGAACAGCATGTTGGTCCCCCCTTGCCCCCTGGCCAAGCAGTCGCCGTCAACCGGCTTCCGGGGGCGCGCCTAGTGGCCGACCCCGAGCAGAACCATCTCCCGGCCCCTTTCTATCCCGCCGTCCGAGACTATGATTTGCAAGGCCTTAACCCCCAGATTCCGAGAGTCAACCAAGTGCAGCCGCAAATACTACCTGTCCAGGGTGCTGTTGACGAGCTTCTTCCGATCCCCGAACCAAGCGGGATTAACGGTCTGCGTCGCTACCCTTCAGTCAACATACTCCCAGCTGAGGCTATGATGCAGGGCCCCGGCCCGGCCGTGCCTAGACCTGCTTCTCCCCTTCCGAACCCGCGGCCGGCAGGAGGCTTGGAGTAGCGGTTCTACCCTAATCGGTCCAGTCCGATTCGAAGAGGCGGCCTACACAGGGCGAGGTGGCAGTCAGGCACACCCTCTGAGCTGCAAAAAGGCTGAGATGGAGGTATGATCAAGGGCGGAGATCGGACAAGAGGAGGGAAGCCCCGGCTCTATAACATTCTTATTCCACTTCATATGTATTGGTTGGTAATGCCTTATGCTTGACATCCGCCTGCTTTTTCGCCCTTTTGCTATTTCCCCCCACATCCATCTCTTTTTATCCTCATCGCCACATGCATACATATCCGGCAGGCTCATGGATTCGGTCGGACGGGCGTCATAGGGGGTTCATCGTTAAAGGAAATATTCGCCATGGCTTAGTGATATCTTTGAGGACAGACGGTTGCCTACATATGGAGGAGCTTGAGCGGAGCTGGGACTGCTTTGCGTCGGCGTCCTTTGGTTACCTAACTTCTACAGTTTATGGATGGTCTCCATGGTTTGCGGACTGGATTTACGGGTGGGAGTGTCGGATTGGGATGGATGGGAGCCTATTTCCCTCCTGATTTTGGCACAAAGAACAGAGTTACGATTGGTCCTTGATCTTTCTTCGGGGTTTCCGCTATAATGCTGTGCTTTTGTTGTCTTCCATCTAATTATACAGTATTTGTAGATGCGTTACTTTTGTGCCGTTGCCATGTCGACTGGGTATCTGAAAAGGTACTTTTGTTGGTTTGACCAACGAGAATCTAAATGGTTAGTTCCTGGGTTTCTCCCGCTACTCCTCCGATTGTGCCTGTGTATCTCCGTTTCTCTCGAACATGCCTTCCGATTCATCACATCCTATCTTGGCACCTAACCAGGCCAGCCTTTATTCCACCCCACCTTGCCTTCGTGGGTCTACCGACCCCTTCCAAACTTCTCATGCCACTTGCCTCGTGCCTTCGGCGCGGCTGCCGCTTCGACCCCACCTGCCGCCTCCGGTATAAGCTCGATCGTCTCGTGGACTGTGGCGATGGCGTGGAGTCCACTGACTCTTACTACCTGCATCGAGGCGTCCTCGTCACCTGCAGCGGAGGCGGTCGTGGTTGCGGGCGCTAGTAAGAAGAGAGCGTTGGATGTATTTTTCTGTCGGAGGGAGTAGGTTTTGTTGCTGGCGTTGCCGTCGCCGGACGGGGTTTTGAGGAGGGCCGCGGTGGGGGAGGGGTGGAGGGTTAGGCTGTTCAGAAGATGGGTTAGTAAGTGGGTCGGTATAAAGCCAGGGTAAGGTAAGTAAGGTAAGGTGGAGTACTGTGCTGTAAGGCTGATAGAGAGCTGTCGAAGACAGGGTGTTCATGAGTTGGGGGAAAGGACGAATCCTCACGTAGGTGGATCATTGCTTTCGAGGAGCTCGAGCAGCTCGGGCGGTAGCTCTAAGAGTTTGTAGCCGACCCCGTCGGCGGCGTGGGAGAGGGGGATGCCGGCGTTGCCTTGGCTGGACATTTGTGCTCGTCTTTGGTCTTTGTGCGAACTTTTCGTTTGCGGCTCGTGTGGGCTGTGGTCGGGTTTGTTTGGCGGGATTGCAGGTTTGTTGTATGTATCGTTACCCCGCAGCGCTGCCTAGCACGGTAGGGGGTGAACCCGAGGGACTGGCAACCCTCTCCACCGTGGAGCTCAGGAAGCATGACATCGACTCCTTTGGGCGCTTCGTTGGTCTTCTTCTCCTAAAATAATACAAACCCATCGTTGTAAGAATATCAAAATCCCGAGAATTCGCAGAGCCATCAGGGCTGCAGCGGAACGACAATGACGTCCGACCCCCTCGGTCCGGCTGCCGTACTGGAGGGCATGGCAGAGGCGCTGCCAACCCATGACAAGGACGACACCTCTTCGGACCTCAGCAGCTCTCTTGACTGCATCGCACTCTTTGCCCACGCTTGTATGACCAACCTCGGCTTTCGCTTGCTAGGCTTCAATGAGGATCAAAAGATTGGTGTGTCTTCCTGCCCCTCGCATCACCAGAACGGAGCTAACGGCGGATCGGTTACCCAGAATCTGAATGCGCACGCATCGCCCCCCGCCTCCTTCCGCAATGGAACAAGTCCTTGAGCTCCCACAGCTTCGTGTACGCCCACACGCAATCATCGATGCAGTTTATCATCCGCATCGACCGCATGGGCGCCAAGATCGAGCTGCGCGGCCTGGCCATCGGCGATGAGCGTATTGCCCGCTTCGACATTACCGCTCGAGACTACATCTCGTCCGCCGCGCTGCCGCTGCGCATCTCCATGACCGCCGACGGCACAGAAGACCGGAGTGACCTCGTACAGAAACTCAAAAACGTATTCATCTCTGAGGAGCGAATCAAAGGTACGGCTCCCCTTCACCCTGATGCACCCCTCAAATCGGCTAACCTCTTATCTTCCAACAAGATCTCTCTACCCTCCTCAAAATCTCCATCATCCAACGCCTCCTCCCTTCCCTTCACAAAGAAGGCTACACCGAACAGCAGCAAGAAGAACCAGAACACCGCCGTCAACAACCCCCTCCGCAGCAACCTCCACAACTCCCCCCTCACCTCCCCGAACCAGCCCAACCCAACCCCTACCCCGCGCCTGACCCCCTTGCCGCCCCACGAAACAACCCCATCCCCGCAGCCGACTTTCCACCCCCAGGCTTCGAAGATCCCTACGACATCAACCGGCCCCCGCGCGGGCCACTCGTCCCCGGCAACGGACGGGGCGGTTTCGGAGGCCTCGGACACGACGACCTTTACCCGGCCGGGTTGGGCCCGCACGATCCCATCAGGGGCTCATTTACGGGCGGTTTCGGCGCCGGTGGGATCGGGCCGGAGGGGCTGAGGCGTCCTCCTGGCGCCAGCGGACCATTTGGTGGAGGCGGTGGGGGCATGCATCCCACGTTTGACGACCCCCTTTTCCAGGGACAAGGAAACAGAGGAGGGGATGAGACGTTTGGCGGGCAGATTCCGCCTGGGGCGAGGTGGGATCCGCTCGGTCCTGGGGAACAGCCCAGGTTCGGCGGGGGACGGTCACGGGGTGGTAGAGGGGGTGGATTTGGTGGGTTTGGCGGGTTCGGCGGGGGTGATATAATCTGATCTGAGTGTTAGGGTTTTGATCGAGTGTAGCGCGGTCGGCAGAGAATGACAAAGGAGAAAGAGGGAGTACTTGAGGCGGCAGAAGAGAAATGGAGTGAGCAGTCCGTTTAAGGAACGGGGATTTTCAGTATGATGCGATGGAATGGTTGTAGATTGCGATGGGAGGTTTGTTTTAGTAGCTATTGTACGATTAGGAGTTCATGATAATGAGGGCCATCTAGTATGAAATAGAAGTGAATTTTGATGAGAACGTCTTCATGGACTGGAGAACCGTTTATTACATCGACGTCCCCTTGCTCTACATTCCAAGTGCAACGTTAACTTCTGAGAACAGAGTTAAAGAAGGGACCACCGGTTTTGACGGAGCTTGAATAGGGTTAATCAGAGGTCTGAGCGATTCATGGGGCGAACTGGGGCAGCCTTGTAGTTCGATGAGATAGGGCATCATCGTGACATGTCAACACAGTGTATTTTGTCTGAAAGTTTTTTTTTTTTTTTTTTTTTTTTTTTGGGGGGGGGGGGGGGGGGGGGGCAGCATATATTGACCGATTTACCACATATCACTGTGGTATAGAAAAACATTCCTGACTGCTGGAAGAGACGCATTATTATTTAATAATGTCCAAAACCGTTGACTACCATTCCAGATGTCCTTGTACTCATCGCCTCGAGCCAAGCGTAGTGCTTGGTGGGTTTATTGGCCCTAGGACAAGCACATCAACCGAATCGACACAAGACATACGAGATATATATTGTCTGCTCTGAATGTACTTATCGCCTCTAGCATGCATCATAGCAAGAGCCCGCAGCACAACACTCAGCCATGTCAACCGCAGTAGAACCCGTGCCCACGCGTATGCTTTCCTGCTGTTATCTGTCTGCAACCCTGCCCGACGTGTAGTAGTACCATATATACGATTTCACGTCTGTTCAGAATACTCTAATTCTCCCCACCTATGGCTGTTTGCTATTCAACCCCAGTCATATCGCCCCCTCATGGTCAACAATACAGAAACCAACACCCTATTTTCTTCGGGGGCGGCTAGGGCGCCACATGGCTTTATTTCCCCACAACGGATAACAGGGCGCTGGATCACGGGCTGCCCTATACTAATTGGCAACTCTCCGCGGCAACCTCCAGATATAAGCGACATCGATGGCAATAATCAGTACAACTCTGACATCCCCAACGGGCTCTCCTATTGCTGCGCGAGTTCGTGGAGCTTGGCCTTCTCCTCGTCCGTCAGCATCCCAAACCACTGCTGAAAGCCGGCGAGATTTTCGCGGGCTGCGCGGATGAAGAACTCGGTTAGGTAGGCCTGGGTCTCGTCGTCGCGCTGGCGCGAGTTGCCGCCCTCAATCCAGCCCATAAGGTCCGCCTTGGTGCTGCCGAGCGATAGGTCGAGCGTGTCGCCGGGCTCGTCCTCCCAGCCCTCGTCGCCGTCATCTTCGTCAGCGTCGGCGAACTCGTTGGCCGCTGCTGCCGCCACGTTGGCGGCGGCCTGGACGCCCGATGCAGAGAGTAACTCCTCGATTAAGACCTTGAGAATTTTCAGGGGTGACGGGATGAGGGTGTATTGGTCAGGGTCTAGGATACGTTTAGCTGTCGGGGGGGCTCAATATCTTGAGAATTTATTGACTTACTTAGCTTCGCTCTCGACCTAGTCATTATCCTATCACTGTCGGTAACGATTAGGTCACCCTTGACGCTAGTTTGGGCGAGGCGGGGGTCGTTCAGAGAGTAGAGCTTGGAGAGCGCAATGACACTAGGGAGGTCAGCAACCGGTCAGGCCGCAAAGGGTCCATTCAAACCTACTTTTGTCGGATCTCATCGTAGCCCGCAAAGTTGATCGAGTTCTCAAGCCATTTGCTTAGCACAACCTGTAGCCCCACCTGTCCATTGATTTGGATGTCGCTCAGGAAGTTCACGACATCTTGAGCACCGACGAGGGACAGGCGGGCAAAGACCAAAATGAGAGACTGGATAAAGGGGGCCGCCTGAGCTGTGTCGAGGCGGCTGGCGACAGCTTGGAGAAGCTGCGGTAAGAAAGGACCAAGCCGCTCTTGTCCAGCTTTTTCAACGAGCTCAGCCGCCAAACCGCCGACTTCCGAGGCCGCATTGTCTTCAATCTCCCAGCTAAGGAGACGGTCGATGATCCGGAGACAAACCTCAAGCCCAGATCGTCCTTCATTATCGTTCCAGCCGAAAACTTGATGATGGTCATGCATGAGCATGTACTTGACGGCCTCGGCAGAGGGGCGCAAGATCTCGCCTTCGGTCGAGTTCATCAAAAGTCGGCTGACCTTTGGGAGTGTGCTAGCCACGAAACCGGCGGGGAGCGGTTCGGAGCCGTACTGGACGAGGAGAGACAGCAGGTCGGCGGCCAACTACTGCATGGTCAGTATAGGCGATGCATGGTACTGAAAGACAAAACACAAACCGTAACCAGGGGGTCATCCTGAGTGAGGTTGGCGACGTCGAACGTCCCGGTAATGGATGGCAAAACCTTGGTGCAGAGGGCTGTATACAGCGAAGAATCCTTCATGTCGTTGAAAGTCTTGGCAACATCCTCAAACGTCTCGCAGACGATCATGGTGACTTGGAAGTTGGCGGCGCCGTGCTTGGCGATCAGGAAAAGGAGGTCGACAGCCTTGCTATCCGGCTGGATGGCAATGCGGATGTCCATACTGATGGCGGCGCGCAGGGTCTCCAGCAGCGTAACCAAAAGATCATCAGCATCTTCGAGCTCGCTAAGATCCTTGGCCTCCAGGAAACGCTGGATGGCCAGAATGATGGGAACCTGGCGGTCGGACGGGACACCGCCCTTAATGAAGCCCTCCACCGCCTTGACGCAGGAGACTTGTACAAGTTCGGACTCGTCTCTTGTCATGGCGTTGATGACGTTGTCGAGCAGGCCGGTGACCGGTTGGTAGCTCTCGGCCAGAGCGCCGGCAACGAGATAGCCGCGGGCGCGCAGCATCGATTCCTCCTGTCGATTGATGCAGTAGTTCACTAGTTCAAGGTAGGCGTTCGCAATTTCGGGGGTTACGTGTTTCTCCATGTCCTTGAAGTCGTTTAGAACAGTGTTGAACAGGTAAAGGGCCGCTTCTTGCTTCTGCCAGCTTCCCCCTTCTCCGGCAAAGAGCGTCTTGGTGTAAGCAAACAGACCCTCGAGCGCACGTTGGTTCAACCACTCCCCGAGTCTGATCAAGAGGTCACCACAGGCGGTCCTGGCAGTGTAGTTGGACGAAACGGAGGTCTCTTCGGATAGATAGAGGGAGACATCGATGTCCCACAGTCCTTCCTCTTCCTTGGTGACCTGCGAGAACGAGATGAGGAGCTTCATGAGGTCTAGTACCCACGGGGTATCGTGGACGGCGCCGTGGGCCGTGATATCGGCGTCAAGTTGCTTCTGTACAGGCGGAGCACGCATGCACTGGCTGAGGAAATCGAGAAGGTCTAGGACGAGGAAGTCGAGGGTGAAAGGAAGGCCGTCAATATCCTCCAACCGGCTCTGCGCATCGGAATCGATGAACAAGGCCTGGTACGACGGGACCAGCCTTGCAAGTTCCTCCCAGGTGGCGGTGAACAGGGCCGTGCTTTGGGGTAGGAGGAGAGAGGGGAACACGCTCCGGACCTTGATCAGGGTCTTGACGGCCTGATCCTTCAGCGCAACCGGCCCATACCAGCTCGCTGGCTGCGAGCCCGAGTCATCCAGTGGGGGAAGGCCCGACTTGATGACCTGTTCCAGGAAGGGCAGCCATCCGCTAAGGACTTCCTCGGCAAACGTCTTTACCTCCTTCTTGTGATCCTCCTTGACAATGTCCATCAGATCAAAGCAGCTCCGGAAGACCAACACGGCCAAGCTGCGGTGTGTTTGTTTGCGGTTCTCATTTAGCGCGACATCGTAGCAGGCCTTGATGATGTCCCTCGCCAAGCCGAAGAATTGCTCGTCGGTCAGGCTCTCCTCGACAATATCTTGCAGGATCCGGAGCGCGCCGTGGAGCTGCGCATCTGTCCCGGCGGGCATAACGCCGAGTACCGAGGGAAGGAGAGCAGGCCAGTTCTCGGGGAAATCGGCCATGGCAATCTTGGAAATGACATAGCTGCGGAGCGTGGCGTGGTCAGCTCCCCCATACCAGCCGCCCTGGCGGAGAATGCTCACCTAGCTGCGACCTTGACCTTCCGCTCATCCTCAGGGCTCAGCACCAGTTCCAGGATCACATTGCGGAGTTGGTCCTTTGTCGTGTCGGGGATCGGAATGTGAGGGATTCCACTGTCATCTGGACCCCAGTTCTTCTCAATAAACTTGCGGAGGTACGTCAATGCAGACTGCCGGATCTCGACGGGGGCAGCCGTGTGCACGCCGATGCGGGCTAGGGATAGGGGGAATTCGGGGTTCGTTTGGGCATGCAGGAGGTCGAGTTCTGCCTGCTTTCGGGGACCCTCGTTTTTGTCTTGGGTGCTTGCAAGCAGTCGCACCAAGTGCTCATCCATCTTGGCCGGCCGGTTCGGTTTGCCGAGTGTTTGTGCTTGTCGGTTTTTTGTGAGTGCAGTTCGAGCGAGCAAACGTACTTGTTCCGGACAATATACTCTGCACTCGGACCGGGGACGCGGTTGTTTTGTTTGTTTGTCTCGTCCAAATAGCGGTGATGCGGGGCGGAATTTATTCGATCAGGGACTGGTCTGAGACGCGCCGTCGGTGACTGGCGGGAGCTGGAGGGGTTCGGTGGGGTGGGGATTAGTAGACACAAATATGCTTCGGCCTGGCAATGCAGATCGCCGGCGCCTCTCTCTTTAATGTATTCGGTCTGTGGAGTCAAGTCACATGCTTTGGCGTTTCATGAGCTGGGTGCTTGCCGCGTCTCCATGAACCCCGCGTTTTTGAACTGCTGCAGGGATCAGTGCGGAGCAATTGATGGATACGTGAACCTTCAATAATTGGCCGGTATTCAGGACTATCCCTTTCTCTTCTGTTTCTTTTCCCGAGGAGACAAAAAAAAGAAACAATAGGACAACGGCCATGCCCCCTCCGCCGCAAACATCCCCTAACCCCGATTCTTCCTCCCTTCCTCTCGACCAATCCCATGTCCTCCTCACTTCCTTCAACTCTTTCCTCACCGTCGCAATCCACAATATCCTCTACTACCGCAACATCTACCCCCCAGCCACCTTCCTCTCCACCAGAGCCTACAATCTCCCCGTGCACCAAAACCGCCATCCCAAAGTGTGCGCTTGGATCCTCGATGCCGTCGACGCAGTCTCCGCACAGCTCTCCACGGGCCATGTCTCGCGGATCGCAATAGTGATCCACTCCCCGCTCAACCACCCGTTCCCCCCTCCTCCTCAATCCAAGTCCCAGTCCCAAACCCCTTCTCAGAGCCCAAAGCAATCCCTCCGCCCAGGCTCGGTCCTCGAACGCTGGCTCGTCGACACGTCCCGCTTCCCCACCTGGCCTGACAGCAGCAACATGCCAACCGCCGCCAGCACCTCCAAAGCCATGCACGACTTCTCTAGGGTGCTAGCCAAGGAGTCTCGCACCGAAGACGCCCGTGACACCCTGTTGCTCGCCGACACTGACGCCCTCCGCTGGCCCGACCTCGACGAGCAGCTCCGCGGCGCGCTGCAGCGGATGGCGTCCGTTGCAGAGCGCATGGCCCCGCTGCCGGAGGGGTGCACCTTCACCGTGGCGGTGGAGTTAGATGAAGAGGGCAGGGCACCCATTGGTGTTCGTATTTCCCAACACGCTACCGCTTTCTTTTTCGCTTTGCATTATTTGGTTGGCTTGCTTGCTAATATCGTACTGTACAACCTTGGGACAGCACCCTCAACCGTGGATCCCTTCTGAGCCCAACCTTCAGCCCGCGAACGCATCGAAGGGCCAGGACGGGGACGATATAGGCGGGGTAAAGACACGCCCGATACGGTCGGTGGAGGCAGGGCCGCTTTTTTTTGAGTGCTGGGTGGAGGAGGGCCAGGCAAAAGAGGTGTTGATGAGGATGTTACAGGGCGACAAAGGAGCAAGTCAGTTGTCGACGCAGCCTTTCTGAGGACGTCTCTCTCCCTTCTATGAGCTTCACGATGATACCCATTCATGAGAGAACTGAGACGAGTATTTGCAAACATTTTCAGCAATTCCCAACTACCTGCTTGCTATGCGTGTTCTGCACAATACCCACCGCGCGTTGAAAGCATATAAACTCTTGCGAGAAAATCCGCATCATATCATACACCTGCCAGCCACATCCCCCTTTGTAAAGCAAGCCATTGTCAAGAAGCAACAGCGCAGACCCCAACAGCCTGTCCGCAAAGTCCAATAAACCCCACGGTAGAACCAACGCCCTTTCTAACGCCTTTAGCAAAACGCCGCATCTTTTATATATAAAAAACAAAAACAAAAATCGCTTGCCACCGCGCATAAAAAGTAACACAAGATATATCGCCCACAGACCACTGCAGGGTGCAATACGACATTTAATTCCCTTCGCCGCTCCCAACACCACCACCATTCGTCGTCGTGGCCGTCGTTGGGGTCGCCGGGACCGCCCCCTTCAACAGCATCCTCAAACTCACCATCTCCCTCTTGAGACGCGCATTCTCTTTCTTCATTCGGACCGTCTCCTCCTGGGCCTCCTTCAGCTTGCTCATCAGCTCCTCCTTGTCCTCCCTGCCTTTGCCTTTGAGCGCCCTGACGATCTTGCCGAGCTCCGAGTTGAACTTCTCGTACAGCAGCTCGTTCTCGGCCGTGGCCTCCTTGTACAGCTGGTCGATGGCCTTGACCTTGGCCTCGGTCGCCTTAAGCGTGGCCTCGAGATCGTTCCGTAGGGCGGCGTGGCGCTCCTGCATCTCCTGCACGGCCTCTGGCACGCGGTCTTCGAGCGCTTTGACCGCTATTGAGAGCCGGCGCATCTCCGATGTCGCCGACCGTGGGAGCGACGAGTTCACCCGCGCCATGTCTTCCGAAATGCGCGACAGTTCTGTCCTTAGCGTGGCATCCACTTCATCGACGGCCTTCTTTTCTGTCTGGAGTCGCTCTCGCAGCTTTTGTGGCGACTGGAGGCGGAGCTTCTGGCTGCCTCCGACCGGTTTGCCGGGGCTGCTGGATGGGCGCGTGGCTGAATCGGGCGAGGGAGGAGCGGGAATGCGCGACGTTGGTTTCAGTGTCGGAATCTGGGAGATCGTGATCGTCTTAGCACGTGCCCTATTTTGCGTCGGCTTATCGCTATCCGTAGATTCCGCGGCCGATTGCTCGAGTGCATCTCCCGAGTTCTCGCTTTGTCTGGATGTGCGTAGAGATTGTAGCTGTGACTGGGACTGCGGGCAGATTGGTATTTTGGACGGAGACGGTGTTCGGGGAGCCGAGTTGAACTTCTCAGAAGTCTGCTGGTTGTTGAGGCGAAGTGGCATAAGCGAGGGGTCGTCTTCGTCTTCGAGACTTGCGGCCGCCATGAGAGATTTGAGGTCAGATAGCGAGCTGCGGCGTTTTTTCTTGAACGGCTTGGTATCCGGAGGCTCGTCCACTTCAGGCTCGCCAATAGTCTCCAGCAGCCGGTGAGAACTGGCCGGTCGATGCTGGATATCGTCGAAGGCGCCAGCAACAGGAGGCCGATCGCGAGACCCTGGCCGGCGTAGCCTGTTTGGAAGTGTGTAATTTGCTCCCATGTCCACCGATTTCGACCTGCTAGCTTTCGAGAAACTTCCACCGTCTCCGGAGCCTGGGGTTCTGCTGTGCTTGCTCAGTGTGCGCCACACCGACGGCCGCTCTGTTTCGGCCCTGCTGTTTTGACGTAACAGTGTGTCGAAGCCAAACTTCCTCCGAAGAGACGAAGTGTTTGATGTCATTGACCCCGTTTGCGATTTCAGGCTCCGACTGCTTGCATTGAGGGAGCTATAGAGGGAATTCTGCAAGTTCAGCAAGCTTGCGAGGGGATCGGTGTTCTCGAAAATGCGATCGCAGTCCTCGACAAGACGATCGAGCAGGTTGATGTAGTCGGATGCGCTTCCATCATCGACTAGCATCTCTGCGAAAGCAAGCGTCAAAGCGCCCCTATCACCATCGTTACCGCATCCGTCAAGGAGATCCGCGAGCAGCTTGATGAGGGCGGTGAAGGCTCGACGGTTCTGAGGAGCCATGTCGCTGAAGATGAAGCGGACAAAATCAGCAAACTCTCCTGGGACCTTCTTAGATGCGCGCACCTGGAGTGCCTCGAGTGCCTGCATCGTCATGACGGGTCCTATCTGCTCGCGCCAAGCGATGCGGATAAACTTCTCAAATGCCGCAAAGATGACTTCAGTCCCCAGCTCGGACGCGGCCTCTAGGTCAAAGGGGAACTCAATCAGGCGGTTGTAAAGATCATTGACGGACAATTCATCAACCATTGACCGGTTGAGCAAAGTGCGGCCGATGAAGTAGCCTTTGCGCGCCTGCATGTTGGCCACGTATCCCGTAAAGGTCTGCTCCAGCCGAACCAGCGGGTTTTCGGGCAGCTCTTCCTCCACGGTAAGGCGAGGGATATCCCTGTCTTTGAGGGAATTGATGACTACCGTCAGATCTCTCTGACTGTTTGAGCGGGCCCGCCTATGCCTCGACCCGGTGACGGCCAAGTTGTCGACGGAAGTGGTACTGGATGATGCGACATTTCCTACCAACAGATTTGAGAGCATCTTGACTGGTGATGAAGACAAAAACGACTTTGTGTTCTTTTCCATCTTGGACGCAATATTAATGGCGCGTAAAACCTTGGTGTAGTACGAGACCAGGGCGGGAACAAGCCTAATGTTGGCCACGTTGAACTGGGTGCTGAGCAGCTGTATGATCCTTCGGGAGAGGGTAGGGAGGAAGTCTTCCAGTGCGATATCATCTGTAAATCTCCTTCCGTTTAATCCCAGCGTGTTCATGGATATCTTGCGCATGTCACCACTCCTGACCTCGACGACGATTTCCACACCGTAGTGGCCGACAGGTGCCCCCTTGGTGCCTTTGTCGTTGTCCAAGACGACGCGGATGGGCGCTGGTTCCCTGCGGCCCTCGATGAGTTGAGTGGCACCCTCCTGGAAGACTGCGGCGTGCAAGCCAAAATTGTTATCTGGCATCCTGACCGTACGGAGGGTCCATGTCGGGTCTTCCCTCTCTTTCTCGGCAAATCGGCCTTCGATACGAGCTCTAACGATATCCTCGCACCATTTAGTGGCTTTGCCCTCGTACGCATCTTGAAGCAGGAAGCACCGTGAAGTAATGGCCTTGCTGGTGAAATACTCGGCGGCGTGGGCACCTTTCATCTCCTGGGTTGACGTCATCCATATAAGGCGGCCGTCCTGTGATTCAGTAAAGCGGACATCGGCTAGGTTATGCCAACCCGTAAAGGCAAATTCCCAATCTCCCGGCCCGCCAGCAACGTTGGTCATGGATGCAAGCAGACCAGCAGGGGATGGCTTGTCAATTTCTCGCAGGAAGTCGCGGCCGCTAAGTAACGAGTTGGTTTTCTTCTGGAGAATGACGACACAGTCGGAAAAAAGGAGGAGGATGCCCGGCCGATCGGGTATTTCCGAGTTTTGCGTACAGGAGACGTACGGCGCGGCGAGCTCGACAAAGTCGGCGGCCAGCATCAGCCGTCCCTGGGGCTCCAGATCCAGCGGCCAGCACTCGACCATGGCACGCAGGCGATTCGTGACGTGGGGCTTGTCCGGCATCGGGTCGTCCATTGAGCAGATGTTTGTGATTATGTCTCTAGCCCGGAGGAGAAGCTGTAGCGCGGGATGCGTGATGGGTAAGCAAGCAACGATCTGGTCGATGAACAGGCTATACCGGGGCAGTCGCTGCACCGGCTCAATGAGCAGAGAGCGGACAGTCTGTTCCCCCGTTTGCGCAACCCGCTGGCGGAAACTCGACTGCTGGTCAAGAAAGGAATTGAGGAGCTGGGGAAAGTTTTGGCTGGCGCGGATGTAATCCTGGTAACAGTCGGTGAACTTGGGAAACCATTCGAGGAAAACCCGTGCCATTGCTAGAACACCGCTTGCATCCTTTACTTTGCTGGAGCCGCCCGTCCTCGTTGCGCTGAAGGGCAGCTCCATATCCCGGAGAGCCTCCTCCTCGGTATCGTCCATGATCCGTCGGAGCTCCTCCATAAACGCCGAGTTGACCTCGAGTATGCTGTCCGCCGATTTGGGGAACAGCTTTTCCAGATCTTCCTCGGATGGGCTACTGCTCCCAGCCGGGCGCTGCTTTGCATTCTGGCGGAACTCGTTGGCAATGCGGTTGACCAGCTCGTTCAGCTTGAGCACGTAACGCTCCTCAGTGTCGACCAGCTCGCCCATCTTCATGCGCAGCTCCACCTTTTGGTTCTTGGAGAAGGACTTGGTCCGATTTAGTGAGGTTGGCCTCGATGGCGCTCGCCGTAGCTTGGAAGTTGGCACGAAGACTGGCTCGCCAAACAACTTGACAAAGGGAGTATACCCACCATACTGACGCAGAGTTGGATCGAAAATGTCGTCCTCGTCGTCAGACACGTCCTCGAAATCAGCATGGTCCAGCGGCACAACTGACCCCGGCGGTAGAACAAGGTCCAGGTCAACGTTGTTTATATGCTGCGTCCGCAGGGCATATTCTAAGATGCCGATGACTTCAGCCGTGTTCTCGGCCTGGGCAGCAGCTTTGGCGAGGTCGGCGGCATGCTGCTCGCCGAAGAGGGACGGCGCCGAGCCCGGACGGCGCGCACCGGTCGTCGGGTATTGGTTCTTCAGGTGGTTCTTGACAACCTCAGGCAGCTCGCTGAAGTATTTGTAGAGACCAAACGCCAGCCCTCTGCAAATCTCGTCCCCCTGGAACTCGCGTGGTAGGTGTTGGACGACGCTGTAGAAGGGAGAGTTCGGCGAGACAGTGATACGCGGGAATGATTGGTAGCCGGCCGGGCTATAGATGTGGATCTGAATCCGGGAGCTGTTCAGGGTATAATTGGCGGTGGTGGAGGGCCCGTGGAAGATCAAAACGGGGAGGTGGCCGAGCAATGGGTCGCTGGCGTAGTATAGGGTGACGTGCTCTGGCGAGAGCGCCAGCTCCTCGGTGACGCGAACCATGGCCACTTCAATTGGCCACGATCATGGCGATGGAGAGGCGGAGAAGAGTGTTCGCGCGGCGGCGACGAGCGAGGGTTATGTGAGGTGCGGGTCGTGACCGGGAGAGGAGGGGCGGGGGGAGCCGATGGGAGGGGCGAATAGATCGAACCGGATCGGCGGTCTCGTCGGTGTAAACAGTCGCGCCAGGCTTTGCAGGTTCGCGCAGGACACTGCAGGAGTTGCGGTTGGCTTGCTGGCGTGAGCAAATGGGCTTCCCTCGTACAACTCTAGGCGCACGGTAGCGACAGCACCTTTCCCTGTTTGCGATGGCCAAAAACAAACAAGGGCGCGAGCGAGGACAACAGAATGCAAGAGATAAGAACTGTGACTCGGGACTTGGGCAAACACAGCCGGAAAAGAGAAACAAGGATTGTACAAGAAAGAAGAACGAGGTTGCCAGCGAGAGCAGGCTCCGGATTCGTCGGCCTGGAGCGAGGGCAACCGTCCGGTCTTTTGGGCGAAGCGGGATGCGGATGGTGGGATGTGGGATGTGGGATGTGGATGTCAGGCAGCTGCTAAGAATGGAATGGAGAAGGGTCCGGGGTCGGGCATCGATCAGCCTAACGCGATGGCGCGATTTCCGAGGGAAGCTTGGGCCAGACGTCCAACCGGGAAGTGGGTACATGTAAACACGCTGACCAGCCAACTGATGCAAACCCCCGCCACAGCAGCCCAGCCAAGCCGGCACCCCGCCCCTGCCCCTGTCGGCGATTGTCTCGACCTCCCAAAACGGAAAAAGCACAACACAGCGCGGAGATCTCGGCTCAGAAGATGGCTCTGGCCGAAGGATGCAAGACAGCAAGGTTGGCGGGATAGTGATTGGCTTATTTCCGTCCGCAAAAGTGTCAGCTAATTACGTGTGAAGCTAATCTCAATGCCAGTTCCCTCACATTGGTGTTAATTGGGCAAGCTCACCTGTAAGAAGCGGAGAATTATTTGTCGTAACTGTATATTCTTTTTCGAAAAGAAAGGGGCGCAAGGTGGGTGGTTGGGAGCGGCTTCTTCCGAAGTTTCCTGCATATACTCGAACTCGACACCGTGTGCGGAGGTTGCGATCGCTCAACACAGTGTATGAAACATGCGCAAAGCCAGGGTCTGTTGACTGTACCATAGTTAAGCACTCCTTCCCCAACACGAACCAAATGCGCAAAGCGACCAATCACCGGCAGGCCAGCGCTATTAGAGCCCCAACTCCTGAAATCACAAGTGCCCGGACCAAACACTCTAACGGAAACACACCTTACACGAATCCCTCTGCCGTCAACCCCTGAGCAACCTAGGGAAGTTCAGGTTTTGTTCCCTGCCTAGTTCCTGGTTAAGATACTCTCGGATGCTCGCAACCTCAATCCCCACATCACCAGGCTCGTGGACAAACACCACCCCGGCTTCCCCATCCCCGACGTGCGCTGGCTGGTACATGGCTATGCTCGTCGTGGAGACGTAGTGCAGCGGCAGGCGGCGCGGCAGGCACAGCGCGGCGAGCTGCTTAGTCGAGCCGACGTTGGCTGCGCGGACCGACGCGTACGTCCCGAGGTGGGACACGTCGGCGCCGTTGTGCACCACGGTGTCCGCCTCGTCTTGGCAGTCCGGAGTCCTGAAGATGCGCGCTGTATCTTCCTGGCTGAGGTCGAGGCGCGGGGAGCAGAGGCCTCCCTCGAGACATTTCACTCTGTTGTTGTTGTCTGAATTGTTCAGCAGGACTCGTCTTCTCTCGGCGGTCATGTTCCGGTTGGCAATGCAGATGACCTTGTCGACCCCGTCCTGTTGGAGAAGGGCGCGGAGCAGGTGTTGTTCGAGAAATCCGGTTGTGCCAGTAAGAACAATGACTCTAGGAGGCTGCGTGTTAGGCATCATTGCCGAAGAAGCAGGCCATTGTAGTGCTGCTGATTCCAGCTCCGGTTGCAATGCTGTTTCTTGTGTCCAGTCAATCTGACCCGACAAAGCATACTCATTAGCCAGCTTCTCAGAGTCCTGAAGCAACGTTGACATAGCTCCCAAAGTGCTGGATTTGACAGCTCAAGGAGAATGACCGAGATGCCAAGCTGTGTCCTCATTTTGTGCCGGAGTTCAATTAGTAGCAAGGAACTGCCACCGACACGAAAGAAGTCGGTGTCGCCGTGGATGTGGCTCTTGTGGATGCCAGTGAGTTCCTCAGGGATCACGGGTTACCAGAGCTTCTAGATTCTCTCCTCAGCGTCGGCCAGACGTGTTCCCCTGAAGTATCCTCTAAGCTCGCAAAAACGGGCAGCGAGCTGAGTGCCCGTCTATCCGGCTTCCCTGAGATTGTGTGGGGTAAGCACCAACGGCGATCAAGGCCGATGGCCGCATAGTACGTGGAAGGGCTAGGTGATCGAGCAGACGCTGGAGGAACGAGTTCCCGCCATCTGTTGTCTCTGATGAAAACACCACGTGAACCACTATAAACCTGACTTGGTCGGCTGTGGGCGACGAAGTGGTGCTGGAGCGAAGAGACGCCGCGACGTCGGCTAGTTGACCCTTGGCCGCTTTCAGCACCGTCTTCTCGATGTCACTAAAATCGATCCGTACGTCATTCAGTTTGATCTCGATATCGTCGCCGATGCGACCTCTCAACGCGAGTGTGCCGTCAGGGCGCAAGAACCCGAAGTCTCCGGTCCGGTAGGTCGTGGCCCAACCGTTTCTCCGATACTCTTCTGGTTTGCACGTCAAAAAGGGGTCGGAAACAAACGACGCCTTGGTTCGCTCGCGTTGTTCAGATAGCCCAAGGCAACCCGACTCCGTCGATGGCAATTTCTCCTGGTTGCCCAGTAAGTTGTGGGTTCTGCTTGGCCCACACCGTGATCCGCAACGACGGCGGCGACGGCAAAAGCAACGGAAACAGCAGTTCCACCCTCGGCGTGGCGACGCTCAAAAACCACTGCCCGCTGCTGCTGTCCGCGTTCCAGGAGACGCAGCGCACAGGCCACATTAACCCCAGCTTCCGCGAGGCCATGACCAATGTCGTGCTCGACGATAAGTACCTTCTCAAGGCGGGCAGCTGCCTGGAGGTGCCCGGCAACGTGATCCACAGCGAGCGCGGCATCTGGGGCGCCGAGGCAGCCGAGTTCAACCCGTACAGCTTCGTGCCGGGCCATCGTGACGCCAAGCAGAACGGGAGCGGCGCTGACGCGAGCGACTTCGTGCCCTATGGCGCGGCGCCCTACCTCTGCCCCGCGCGGCAGTTTGCCGCCGTGGAGATCATGACCGTGGCTGCTTTGCTGGCCATGAGGGCGGATCTGTACCCTATCGGGGGGGATGGGAAGGAGATTAAGTGGGACAGGAGTCCGCCACTGAACTTTTCGGACCTGTCGACGCTCCCGCTGCCAAAGAAGGATGTGCCGATGCAGATAACGGTCAGGGAGGAGTGGATTGGAAAATGGAGCTTGAAGATGGGTGAGAGCAAAGGCTGTGTTCCTCTTGCCTCGGGTTGAATGAACTATAAGAGTAGTATGATGTATCGAGAAGAGAATCCTGCCCCCAAGACTATTACATTACGAAGAGATACATACCAAACAAAATTCCGCTGCACTTGTCAGCGTGCAGTGTTGC
Organism: Madurella mycetomatis; assembly: GCA_022530565.1. Lineage (NCBI taxonomy): Eukaryota > Fungi > Ascomycota > Sordariomycetes > Sordariales > Madurella > Madurella mycetomatis. Next base: position 1,517,817 of record JAJTVB010000003.1, on the reverse strand, counting down.
TGTTGCCTTCCCTGTTTTACATTGCCAAAGGGCGACCCGTCCCAGCCTCGTCTAACCGACAAAAATCGTCATCTTCGTCCACTCAGCATTACTAATTGGTGCGGATCATCGACACCGGTGCAAACTTTGGCTCCGGGTGACTGCCGTCTCACTTACTTTGACCGCCGTCCGTTGGGTGCCGCCAGGGCGGCCTCTTTACCCTTAGGGTTCATCTTGCGGTCGACATCCTCGACTTCCGACTCCTCCGCCTCGGACCGGTCATCCTTGGCGATGCCCAAGAACACGAAGCGGTAGGCGCTTCGGAACAAGCAGTACAGCCAAAACAGGTTCAACGCCTGGAGCGCGGCAAGCAGCCCAAAAGTGATGGCTTGCGAGATCCAGCACTTGTACTGCTGCGTCTCCCAGTTCAGCTCAAAGGGGCCGACTGTGCGGAACTCGGTGGCGATCGAGTAGAGAATATTGAGATTGATGTAATGCCGGAGGTAGATCCAGACGGCGATGCAGAACGCAAAAGAACCTCCCTGGGCTGGGTGGTCAAGGTAGTTGAGTGATTTCGAGAACTGCAATCACGAAAGAAAAGGACGACGGGTTAGCCACGGCGAGATCGGTCAAAGACGGAACGCTCAAGGAAACACCTACGGCAAGGAAGAGGTCGCTAATGTCGTGCGTAATGTAGACCGCAATACCCATATACGTGAAGTGAAAGCGGTAACTGAGGCCAATGAGAGAAATGGTGATGATATGGTGCATGATAAGCTCCCTGAAATCCTTCCGGCGTTTCTCCTGGCCGAGAATCATGACAATAGCCTGCTGAACCCAAAAAGCGGCCTGAAACAGGTAGTAGAACTTGAAGACGGCGTCGTGAGTCTTGTGCGGGAACGACTCATACATGCCGCGAGTCTCAAAATACCACAGTCCTGGGGTGTGCTTCATCGTGTACAGACCGAGGGGCCCGATGAATGCAATGTAACACACCGTGTACATCTGCTCCATGAAGCGCGCCTGCTTGCCCCGCGACCTGATGCCACCGAGACGAGCCAGCGGCCGCAACACCTCCTGCATGATGAACTCGCGCGTGAAGGACAGGAAGATGGTGTAGAAGGAGACGAAGGCGAGGTCCCAGAGGCCCTTGCCATACCGGCCATCTTGATCGTCGAGTTTGTAGGAAAGGAAGATGAAACGGTGGGCAATGTTGGACTCGGCTGGGTTGACGGCATACAGTGAGAGGAAGCCAATCATGAGTACCAGTGGCAGGGCCCATGAGCGCCGGAAGAGCCAAAGTCCACGTGATCCCTTCTTGCGCCGTGAAGGCCTGTCTTGCTTTGCCGGCCGGCTGGGTCGCGCGTGGCCGTTAGCCTGTGATGGTGGACCCTGAGGGCTCAACTTGGCGCGCCGACGCGATGAGCTGCCATCGTCAGCTGTTGCCTGGAAAGAATCGGCTGAGGTGCTGAGTAGCGAAAACGCTTCGGATGCCGCCATTCTCGATAGGTGTGCGCTGAAACCCCTACGGCGGCCGGCAGGGAGAAATGCGCTGGCAGAAAAACAAAAACAAAACAAACAAAAAAAAAAAAAAAAAAAAAAAAGTGTTGGAAACGCTCAATTGACGATTATGGAAACAAAAATGAATGCAGAGTCAGCCTGAAGCAGCTGGGGTCTCGTTTAGCTGCCGTTTTGGTTGGCCAAGCGGGGGGCTACGGAGTAAGCAAGCATTCCTGGCTCCTCTGACCTGGATGCATAAGCACTTCAGTTATCTGCGTTCTGCCGCGACCAACTGTCCTCTCCTCGGCAAGCGCCACTCTCACTCGCATGATGACAGATCGTATGCAGCTCCAACCATTTCCCGCTTGTCCTTCTGGAATCCTACAGAGATCACGTGCGTGATGCAGAGACGCAGGGCCGGGGGGGAGTGGCCAAGACATTGGTTCCAGCAAGTTCTCGGTCCTGGGATCAGAAAGTCGAAAGGTCAATTACATGCCAAGCATGTAACCCGAACCCTCTAACCCCTTCTTATCTCCGACTCCTACAGTAATAACCCAAAGAAGCTATTCCCAACCCATTGACAAGCTCATACCGGGTCCGTTCCAACAACGTATCCACCTCCTCAGCCCCATAGCAAGCCTCGTTATAGCAAGCACTACACACCATCCTGCCCTTCCACGTCCACAGATACAGCTGGATATCCGAGTTCTGCATGGTCGAGCCCATCCAGAACTCGCTCCCCGTCTCCCAGTCTCTGTACCGCGGCGCCAAGAATGCGTCGACTACCCCGATGCTCGACACGGACGGCGTCCGGCTCGGCGGCGGCAGCATCCTGCTCCAGAGCATATGCTCCGACATGGCCATCAGCGGCGCCGGGTAGCCAAAGTCGCCGTCGGCAAAGACGAAGGGGGCCTTGTAGAAGGGCGAGGCGACGGACACGCCCTAGCGCTTGCACACCTGGGCAACTGCGTCGGTGGCTGCCTTGCTCAGTGCCAGATCCCAGTGGACTGGCTTCCGTAGCTACGGGTCGAGTCGCAGGATGCCAAACACGAGCGGGTAAAGCATCACCGCCATCCATCGTTTGGCGAAGCCGAGCGATCGGTGCTTGGAAGAATGCGCGGCCTTGAGGCTGAGTAGGGTGAAGACGAACCCAAAGACTGCCATTTTGACTGATAGCAGGAGCGAGCTAGGGGTACGTCAGCCTCGTCCTAAACAGTACATCTTTGTTCCTTTCCAGCATGGGATCATAGCGCAGTACCTCGGCTCTTGTGCATCGATTGACTTAACTGCTGACGGGTTGGTGCTCTACGCTCCTGGATTAGGCCTCGTCTGGCTGGCAAAGTGCTCGAACGTCGACTCCGCTTCTCTGTGGTTATGTTCCATCAGCACGGCCCTCATCCCAAGCCACTCATCAAAGGGCCGACTCAGGCAAGCAGACTCGGCAGTCAGTTACTTGACGGTCTTGTCACTATATTTCGGCCCTTCAGTCAACGCCGTGAAGAGGGCATGATACAAGTGCAATATCCCCCCTCGGTCGATTAGAGAGTGCAGGGCTTGAATGAGGAGTCCATAGTCCTCGTCATCGTCATTGCGTCATTGCGGAGGTGCAGAATGATGTGAAACTGGCTTCTGAAGCCCCCAAAGAGCTCGTCGGCTGTAGTGCCGCTGTGGACGTGGAAAGACTTGTGCTGCCAAATGTCGATCGAGACAGGGTCGTCGGACATGGCGACTCCCATCTCACGGGTTAAAGGGTTCACCGCGGCAGCAATGGTTGGGAACTCGTGCCGGAATTCTGTCCATGCTTGTCGCAGTGTATTCTCGACGTCGGCATTCTTCCCACGGTATGCAAAAGAAACGCAGCACCCGACCATCCAGTGCACTGGTTCGCCCTCGGGCGCAGCAAGGGTCAGGTAGAACGACTCCATGGAGCCGAGCCGGCGACGCCAGACGCCATCCCGCCCAGTCCATGGGAAGGCAGCAGCCATTGTGGTGGGCTGTGCGGCTGCGATAGGCGCTGATCGGATGATCTTGGCAGCGTGGAATAAACGATGGGAGTTCTTCTGGTGTAGCAGCAGCAGGGCCACCTAGTAGTGCCAGTGGAAGGGCCGGGTTGCTAATGTGCGTTGTGATGGGTCGCCGGAGATGGGATTCACATGAAGGGCCGAGATGGTGATATTGCTGACTGCCTATGGTCTAAGTAGGTCCGTGATAAGGCACGGCGTTTGTATGGGGGCATACCAGGGTAGGTTACAGTACTGTACTTGAGCCGGGCTCTGATGTGCCTAGAACCTACGTGGGTAAATAATTACAGGTACAGTACCTGACCCTACGGTATATGCACTACTATACTGCATAGGTACGTTGCAATGAAACCCTCCGAACCAACACATGCAGGAACCTCACTCAGGGTGCTCCAAGCCCATGCATCTGGGTCGGCGCGGCCACACCAATGAATTCACCCCGTAGTTGCTTCCTCTAAAACGAGCGGTTAATTAGATGGTGCAAATCTGAGTCGTAACCTGTAATTAATTAATTAATTAGTCAGAAAAGATTGATTTTCACAATGCCATATCAAACACTGTGTATTTGATTTCCACTTTTGGAAATACCGTACGTTAAACCCTTTTTTTTTCCCGATGTTCGTTATTCGGTTTTACTACACACACATTCGCTTGAAAACACAAAATCTCTCCAAGGTAAGACAAGGTAGTTCAGTAAACATGGTAATTTCCCGCCCAACGCAACGCTTTCCAATTAAGCGCCGTCCCTGACGCTGTAGCGCCGCCGTACACCAGAACAGGCTGCCTCGTCCCCTCTTCCCTCAAGGGCGCCGGCTTAAACGGTGCCCCCTTCAGCTGGAGCGTATGCTCCATGGCCAGCGCAACCGTGGTCCACCCGGCGCCGCCTCGGGGTCGCTACACGCGTCGGGAATACGCGCCAGCAGCCGCCCGTCCTGCGCAGGTACCCGCTAAACGTCCCCGAGTCTGGATTCCCCGGGTTTGATCCGTGCATCGGCCCGCAGACCCGCGTCCCAACCGGCACCGTGGAGTTGGGTCCCGTCTCGGCGACGGTGCCCATGAAGTCGCAGCCCATGTGGGCTCCAGGCACTGGGAAGTACTCGGCCATCTTGTAATCGGTTGGGTTGAGCGCCACGACACGCACGCGTACGAGCACGTCGTGGTCCCCCTTGGGCTCGGGGATCGCCCGGCTGTGGTCAACCACCGGCGGCCCTTGCCGTCGCGCGACTGGATGAGGCATTCCATTGTTGTTGGTATTCTGCGGGCTATGCTGGCGGTAGTGGGCTTCAAAATCTGAACGGGGAAATGTGTTGATTGTCCGATATGCTAATTAAAGCCCGAGTCGTCTGAGGAATACTAACTGCTAATAGCCAGGGGTGCAGGTTTATCGTTGTCTCCAGAGAGTCGAACCTTGCCTCGAAAATCGCCCTAGGTCGATGACCGTCCGAACCGGTTCCGGTAATCTGTGGGTCGAACGGCCTCATTACTATGGAGTATAAATACATATGCCATCCTCCAGATCGCGTGCACGGTATGTGGGCAATGTCGATCAGAGATCCAGGTGCAGACCAACATTCAAAGCATCTTAATAACTCTACTGCCAACCATTAGACAGCCGTCGCATTTTGATTGGTACTCGGCGTACTCCATATCGACGGCCTCCTCGGCAGCGAGCTCTCACTCGGAGTCAACCGCCGCTGGTTCCAATCTTGCACGATAAACAGTCTATCGGTAGCATATTCCAGTTCCGGTAGGTATGCCCAATGCCAGTTCCCCTGTCCCCCCGACGTCTCAGCCACAATGGCGATCTTGACGCGGAACTCAACTGGGCCTAAAACTGTGATGAGTCGCGCCAGTTCGTTGCCGATGTTGTCGATCGTCGACTGACAGCAGTCAAGTCGGTCAATGACGATATAGACCGTTCCCAGGTCTCGAACCTCCCAAAGGACTTCCCCGAGCAAGTCGACTAACATGTGTTCCTTCGTTCTATGATGGCTGCTTGCAAAAGTTTGTCGAAGCTGGGCGTCCTTGTCGCGCAGGATCTCAGGCCTCCATTCCAGAATTTGAGTGACAATCGACGAGAGGACGGTATCACCGGACAAGTAGGGGCTCTGGAGGTCGGGGTGGCAGGAGAAGTAGGCCACCTTGCAGCCCTGGCGGGTGAGGCCTTCGGCGATATAGATGGCCGCCGGTGAGAGCCAGCAGTGGGTATAACCCTTGAATCTTCGACCTTCAGGATGGGTGGAGCCGCTCAGGAATAGTAAGCTGGACTGTGGATGGTCCAGCCATTGTTGATATTCCAGAAGCTCTCTGAAGTATGCTTCGTGTAGTTGAAGGTATGCCGTGTACGGGACCTGCGGGGAGAACTTTTGATGGTTCGGAAACACATCCATAAGCACCTTCTTAACGGAGGGGAAGTGAGTTCCCAATAAATCCGGGCCAACCTGGGGGGTCGTTAGCCGATGATTGGAGGGTGGTTCCGGGGATAACTCACGCCTAGCAGCTGCTTAAATGCTGCAAGTTTCCTCAAGTCTTCCTGTCTCTCCCGCTGCTCTGCGTCCCGCTGCTGTTGCTCAATTTGCGATCTCAGTTCGTCATTTTGGAGCATGAGTTTCCGTCGCTCCGCCTTAGCCCGCTCGTCTAGTCCGAGTAGCTCCTGGTGAAACTTTTCCGCCTGCTCTCTCGCCGCGATTAAAGCAGTCTCGGCGTTGCTCGCTTTTCCTTCGAGTGATAACACGGTTTGTTTGATTGTCCGAGACGCTTGATGGAGTTCGAGCATCGCTACGGCATTGATCTCTGCGAGCGTCTTGTGGAGGCCGGTGGCTGTGTCCTCGAACCTCATCGTCGCTAAGGGGTTCATCGCTAGGTAAACACGATCTGTATGACGGGGAATGTCAGCTCTTGGTTGAACCAGTAGGAGGAGTGAGGGTGCGCACGCCAAAAACGCGTCAAGTACTCAGTAGCGGCGCGGGCGAAGTCGAGAACTTGGTGATAAGCTTCGGCGACCAAATCTTTCATGGTACGGTTGGGGTAGATGTCGCGCCAAACATCCAGCGTGGGGAGCAACTTTTTGATTTCTTCCAGATGCTCGACCACACGGGTGTCGTTTTTCGTCTTATTCACGATAACCTAGATCCGATGTCAGAACTCTACGTACGGAATGAATTAGGTGTCAAAAAACTCACAATCAGAAGGATCGAAAGGGTTTGGTAGCCGACTTCGCCATATGGCCCTCCGGCCGATGAGATCCTTTCTAATATCCCCTCAAATGCGCCTATGAACTGGGCAACGTCATTGAGGCGGCGTTGAACTGCGTTGGCCACCCTCTTGCGCCCTTTGGCCCGTTCCTGTTGGTAGGCACCGCGTGCTTTCATGGCAGAGTCCACCTCGTGAATAACTAGTGAACTTGAGGTGGAACTCTCTCCGGAGATGTCGGATAGCTGCCTTTGTAGTCCTTCCCTGGAACTGGCAAGTTCTGCGCTTTGTCCTTTGAGCTTCAGGGCGCGTAATGCCCTTTTTTTGAAGCTCTCATGTTCTCTTTTGGTGGTCTCGGCATCCTTGCCGACCGAGCTGTGAAAACCGAGATATTAGCACCCGTAATTATCACGGCCTTTGCGGGATGTGCCAAGCGGACATTCGCTGCATACCTGCCGCTCTCAAACCAGGGATCTGACGGTCCGGATGCCATCGCTTCGGCATAGGGACTGGACTTCGTTCATCCCAAGCGATTGAGATGCGCGGAATGAAAACAACTTCCGACGCGATGGCTTGGGAGTTTCTGCCTTAATGTACAGTGCGGTCCGGTACGGTCCCAAGTCCGAACAACTCCGGGAGCGCCAGTCCTCCAAGCTTTTTTCTAGCCCCCAACATCCCCGTCTGAGATGCCCCTCCCGGAACCCCCGGCCACACTCCCCACCAGCCCCCCTCCCCTTCCATGCGAGGCTAGCTCTAGCGAATGCATGGCGTTATCGCCCACCAATTATCCCGTCGCCTACTGTAAGCCGTACGTAGTAGCGGACAGCAGTGGAGAGGCAGTGCATATGGAAGGGGGGTTATTGCGATTCCCCCCTGTAGCCGTACCCTTGGTTCCAGAGCCTTGCGAGCGACATTGGGAGTCGCGATCACTGGCACTCGGACGTGCGAGACTCACACAGACCGTAACGGATCTCCTCTTCGCGGCATGAAGATAGCTCGGCCAACCAAGAATTGCTGCAATCATAGGAGTCAGCATATTGTGTATGCTCTAGATGCAGTCGGGGCTAAACCACATGAGGAACAAGTGCGTTGTGTGTGGATTGCCGAGCCTCCAGTTTCTGCGGGGCGCTAGGCATCAGCCACCCAGCCAAACCCCCGCACCCGTACAGTACAAGATACAGAATTGCATACTCGTAGACTGCGCAAGAGACGAGCAGCCCAATCAGTTCGACAAGCTTTCCTGTAGTACCTACATGCATAAATACCTGACATGTATCTCCCCAGGGCCCACAGCAGCGGCTCCTAGATTTTCTGCGCGAACTCTCACTTTGAAGACAATTTGGCCTAAGAAAGCACTGAAAGCGGCTCGCGATGGGTTCAACAGAGACCGCGGTAAGTCTTAATCGGCAATACTACATGTAAAGGTCAGACTGAGGCACATGCGCTGAGACTTTACAGGACCTAGCGTCCAAGGAGGCGGCGTTGCAGCAGAGGTACATCGAACTTCTCGAGAAGCGGATTGCCCAACTCGAAGCTGTCGTGAAAGAGGGAACCGAGAAGAAGGACCCAGGCCCTGACGGGAAGAAGGCGGATGGTGATAAGGGGAAGGTAACGAGTGTGGATCGCCGTCTAAAAAAGCGCACAGCTCACGCTCGAACAGAAGGAAAAGGAAGAAAAAGAGAGCAAAGATTCCAGCGGCCGATATCGCAACATATTGCGAAAGTGGGACAAGTCGACCGGGTCCTACGTTGATGAAACCGTCGGGGATAACTTTTTCGTCAAGCAGCAGACCAAGAATGTCGCCTACACCTTCCGGCGCGTGTACAATCCCGAAACAGGTGACGAAGGTGCATACAGTGAGCTTGACATTGAAGGCCCGGGTCTCAGACAACTTCTGAGCTCAGAGATCCGTAAATACCCCGGAGTCAACTTCGACAGCGATATCATCACCATCAGAACACCCTTCCCAGCTCTCATCCACAACTGGGACAAACTCAACGACCGGGCCAAGATTAACCCTGACGCGCAAGAGACAAAGGACCTTGTCAGCCTCCTCGATCGAGTCAAGACGACCCCAGAGCTCCAGGACTACTTCAAAACCCGCAAGTCCAATCTGGCAGCCAAGGTCACCACCTTCGACACGCTCTGGACAGTCTTCGCCCCCGGAACTCTTGTGGTGGCCCGGCTTTTCCATAACATGGAGCAAATCTTCAAGGTCAATGACAGTCCCATTCCGTGGGCTGCTTCTGGCGCATATCGGCACCATCAGATGTGGGCGTGGAGTTGGGACTATGACGGCAAGAAGCTCCTCAAGGTCGAGTATTGTCTGAAGTTTGAGAGGTTTAGGGGTACAAAGGCCATCACCGAGCTGCCGTATTATCCGCTCGAATACTACGGAGATGAGGAGAAGATCAAGGATCTCAAGGAGAGGTCCAGAGAGCGCGCGCTCAGGTTCATAAGAGCAACGATCCGTTGCAAGCAGGGAGCGGACCAGATGTTCAGGTACCATGGCCCGGCATATGTGAGCCAGAGGAATCTCCTCTCCAAAAGGGATGATGTACCAAGGCTTGTAAGTCTCGGGGACGCGCCAAGAGACTGGATAAACACCAGAAGTACTTACTGGATATTCATAGGACGAAGATAGCGCCGAGGTGACGCGAAGCAACTCAGACGACGAAGAAGAGTCGTCACAGCCAAAGATAGTCGACATTAGAGGCGAGATTCTCGCTGACCACGACGCCTTCATCCAGTATCGTACGTTCCCCTAGCTCCAATCTCAACCATTCCATATCGCCACCTCTAACATGCTCACTAGGTACCAACAAACTCCCCCTCGGGGAAATCATCCAGCGCGACCTAATCTTCATTGACGAACTGCAGACCAACACCGAAGAATACCTCGAGTTCGCTGACCGTGTCGAAAATATCGACCTCTCGGCCGGCCTCGACGTGACAGACGACAACTACCTCATCTTCCCGCCGCGCGTCCTCGGCTACGCCACGCGCGAAAAAGTCTGGGGCCAGTTCAACCTCGACTGTGTCCGCGACCGCTCGGACAAGCAGCCCGACAAGTTCAACGACAGTCTCCAGCTCGACGCCAAGTACAAGCGCCTCATCAAGGCGCTAGTCCAATCCCACGAACTCAACGCCACCAAGCGCGGAAAGCAGGTCGAGGACGTTGTCCAGGACAAGGGAAAGGGGCTCGTCCTGCTGCTGCACGGCCCGCCCGGCGTGGGCAAGACGCTCACAGCCGAGACCATCGCCCAGGCGACAGCGAAGCCGCTCGTCATCGTGAGCGTCGCCGAGATCGGGCTCGACGCGTCGCGCGCCGAGAGGAACCTGGAGAAGCTGTTCAAGCTCGCGACCAGGTGGGAGGCGATCCTGCTCGTTGACGAGGCGGACGTTTTCCTCGAGACGCGCGGGTCGACGTCGAGCGCGTCGAGGAATGCCCTGGTCTCCGTGTTGCTGAGGGTGTTGGAGTACTACCGGGGCATCATCATCCTGACGACGAACCGGATCAAGTCGATCGATATCGCCGTCATCTCGCGCATCCACCTGGCGATTCGGTATGAGGATCTGTCGGTAGATCAGATGCGGTCGATTTTCAAATACTTCCTTGATCAGCTAGAACCGAGCTGGATCGCGAAGAGGGGTGATATTGATGACTTTATCGAGTCATTTGGGCATCATTATAATCTGAATGGGAGGCAGATTAGGAATGTGGTGTCGGCGGCGTTGGCAGCGGCGCGCCATGAGGCGAGTGAGCCCGGACCGAATGGAAAGACGAAGGGAGACGGGAGGATGACGTTTAAGCACCTGAAGGAGGTGTGTGAGATGACGAGAGACTTCCAGGAGCAGTTGAAGGAGAATACGAGACAGCAGAGGTACAACAACGAGGTGATGCGGCCTTGAGTGGGAGGAGACGTGTTACAACCTATCCCCGTTCTGCGCATAGCCGCTGTTGCATGTACCGCTAGGTAGTGTCCACACAAGCGAATACACCATGCAATGTGACCACTAGCTGATATTCGAAAACCCTAAATGCTATCAAACAAACCAACCCTCCATTCCTCTCATGAAACTCCCTAATTAATACGCTTTGCTAGCACAGTCCAGCAATTCCGTCTTGTCAGCCCCGTACCTCACCTCGAACTCGCTACAACCAACCTCTAGGTCATTGTATATAGCTCTTCAATTAGTAGTTATATCTCCAATTACACCATAAGTTAATCGTAATAAATTCCAGTTACCGTCTAATGAAGCAGGATATTTTCACATTAGACAAGCAAGAACGTTGAAGATCAGTTAACTACTAGCTGCATAAAATAACAAGCTTCTTATAATATAAAACATAAAGTAAGTTAACCATACGTTGGTGATACGGTAAGGACTGTACGGGGGGAGTTCCGTTGAATTGAATGTCTTTCGTTGTTGTGGAGGATAGCTGGGTCTCTCTAGATATCTATCCAGAGTGTGGAGCATGGAGCTCCCTATCTAATCTACAGTATCTAATCAATAGTCCTTCTCCCCTCGCCTCAGGAACTAATACTCAACGTCCGCTTCCTGCGTGCCACTCTCCCCCCATTGTTCGATAGCATCTGCCGCCACCAGAGCTGATCACTTTGGCAGGCTCTTGACGCGCAAACTTATATGATGCTAAATAAGTCTCGTTCAGCGTCCCACACCACAGACCCATACAACGGCTGCGACCCCTGTAGCGAACACCAGAGCCATGAACAGCGCGGCGGGCATCAGCCAGCCCAGCATGGCCATGCTTGTCAATGTGGCGAAGACGCCTCCCGCAGGTGTAAATGCACCGTACATGACGGACTGAAACGCTGCGGCGCACGAGCCTGGTGTGATGGAGGTCAGAGTGGCATGTTTCCGTAGTTGATCAATGGTGAGAACGGGAGCGGCTCACCGGCAGCAACACCAGAAGGCCCGAAACCCAGCCCAAGGATGATGATGCACACAAGGCAGTATGTGATGACGAAAGCCAAGAATGCTATAATAACATCTTGGGGGAGTATCAGCATCGCTTTCGGCGGTCTGAAGGTGTAGGATGGGAGTAGCCACGTTTTTGGGAAGCCCATTCAACTAACTGTGCCCAATGCTTCGCGAACCAAGCGCCAAGCCCGTCATCCCTTGAGCCCGAGGCCATCATAGCGACGACAGGCAACCGGTCCGCGACAAATTTCTCGATGGCGACCATGTTGGCGATGTAGACGTCGAGATACCGGTTGAGCCAGGCAACTGAGTCTCAGCGTGAGGATATCTCGGTTTTTCGGAGAAAGGTGAGAGAAGTGGAAGTTGAAGCGGCTCAGCTAAGGGCGCCCATCCCCGATTACCCCGCCAGCACCTTCGTGTTGCACGACATTCATGCTCACCAATGGACAGCGCTGAGCTTCGCTGCTAAGTTGACACTACTTCTTTTCCCCATAATACTAGTTCTGAGCTGGGGAAAAGTGTGCATATAAGCCCTCTGATTGGAGGGAGCTCTATCTGTACCTGTTTTTAGTCCTTGTCTGGCCTGTAGAAACTTACTGCTGTGGTCAGTTCGCCGACCACACAGCGAAAGAGAATAAGAGAAAGCGACGAACAGACCCTGTTGGCACGCACGTACTTCGTACCGCCTAAGCGTCGATAAAATAGTACCTTATATGATAATCTCTAATTACATTGATTGGAGTAGCCATTCTGGCCTACAATTATATCGATTGTCACTACTGGGAGTTAAAGGAAGCTTAGAGTGTAGGTAGGAGAGAGGAAAGAAAAGTGTACCTTGTATTGATCCTAGGAACTGGGCAGAAATGAGCGGTAATTATATATACAAAAGAGATCCCTTGTAACCAACTACGCTCTAACCCTTGACAATGCTAAGCTCTTTCTAATCGCAAAGTATTGAAATTTACAATCATCCCAGCCGTTACACTGTCATACCGGGGTGGGTTTCTGACTAGTAAGTTTTGTTATTCCCGGCTTAGCTAAGTTTCCGTGTATAACTTAACGGTCGATAAACTGTCAGCCTAATCCTGATTGTATACATACGCCCGCATAAGAGGACCAAGCAGTCCGGCCTGGAAAATCTTTCGCGAAAATTTCCGAGGTTCTCAACCTGATGAGGCGGCCGTCCCTGCTCTACTCGAATGCGATTCTAGTTAGGTTGCTTGAATCCGAGTTGGCCCTTGGCGGGCTGGGCGTGTGTGCCTTGCCGGTTCCCGGCGCTCTCCTGTCCCTCAGCCGAGTTCTCCCACCAGGGGGCCATTTGGGGCGGCTGGCCCCTTGGATGCCTTTTCCAGTCATTCGGGTGGTTCGGAGAGCCCGCTATAAGAGTTGCAGAGACATTTGATGTTTTTATAGACAGTCGGTCATGAGGCATAAAATTTCCTATCTAGATGTTGGATCCGGCGACTACTTTACGTAACGCGTCCTAATTCCACATTGCCTTCTGCACCACTCGTACTGTCATCCCTCTTAGACCCAAGGGAAACACTTCGGGTTTGATGTTGAATCACAACCCACTAGATTGCCTTCCTCAGCTTATCTGTAGCAAACGCACAAGAAGGGGTTGGTGAAGTATCCGCAGTAGGGATAGGGGTCGCAGCAGTAATAGCCACCACAAGGAGATCCGCACAAATAGCAGGCTGGAGAGCATTAACTATATCATACTTGCGCAAAGCTTATCAGATGAAAAGGGGACGTACCGGCTGGGACAACAGCGTCGTCATCGGCCTTGGTTGCGGCGGTGATCGCTTTGTCGGCCGGGATGGAAGTGAAAGCTGGTTTGTCTCTTAGCACTCCTGTTTGATTATGAAACAGCGGAAGAGAGGAAGCTTGCCCGTAATCTCGTCCCTCGGCTCCACAGCTGGGACGGCAAGGGCCTGGATGGCCTGTGACGCGAGGCCAAGGAGAGCGAGTTGGAAACGCATGGTGAAGGTGACAAGGGGGTTGCTATGCTTTCCTTTAGTTGTGTGAGCAGCTGTGAGGATGAAAAATTGGATGGCGAGTACTGGGGTATAAGGGCCTTTATATAAACAAGTAGACGAGACGGGCAGCTTGCCAGCCTCTCCTTGGCGTGCCCACCCTGTTGTGGTAGGTAGGAATGAAGCTTCTCTACCTTTGCGGGATGGCAATCCTAGGTCGACGTCAACAGGCCGTACTGCGTGTGACACGAGTATATTGACTTACTCGTCGCCGGTGAAAAAACCTACCCGGGCAGTAGACCGTTCAAGCACTCCTGGGGTCCACGAGGCCAACGCGCAGATAGTTGCTTAAGGCGTGTATAGGAACACGTCCCTCCAATGCCATTAAACAGCCGATTCTATCAGTTGTGCAACCTAATACTGCAACCCCCCTTGATCGGAGCTGTATGCGGCTCCATTCTATTACTAACCATGTCACTCCAGTTTGTAAATCTGAGGAACGGGTTTCTGCGGCTTGCAAAAGCTGGTAAGTTCGAGTCATAGCTCGGCTGTCTGCGGCGGTTTGAGGTGCCGCTGGGATTGAATTGGCATACCGCGACTAAAGCCATCGTCTTCGTTCTCTTTCTGGTTAAGAGGAGAACATTAGGCGTGTTAGCCTGTCTCTTCCCCCGCGTATGTGGCCCCGTCGTGATGTAGTTACAACGGAACGCTAGAAGGAACAACGTGAAATACACCAGCGTCTTTGCGCCAAAGACGTTGCCTCGGGGTGGCCAATTAATTACCGGCAGCGAGGGGATCTATCCAGACTTGTACGTGCAAGGGAGTAACCCAAGAGTAATGGAGAATTCCGAAATACGTATGAAGTGAGCATCCCGAACGACGGAGGAGCCGCCCAGAATGCATGCCTACGGCCTAGTACGGCATATGTAGGTAGTCTCCCGAGGTGCGCTTCGATAACCATGCTCCTTCCTAGGTAAGGGGTTCTACCAAGCAACTACTTACATCGGTAAAACCTAATATCTAAACATTGCTATCATCGGACCGCCGTGCGGCTGGATTTTGTCTCAAACGATGCGAAATATTTAGCAACAAACCTTCTTGCCTCCGATGCGGGGTGGGATGCACGGCATATCTTACCAGTCGCATTAGCCTTAAAACCTTCCTATTATGGTGACCAGGATGCAATACTGACACTCACTGAAGGATCTCGTAGCTGTGCTCGGACTCATAGGGGCGTCCTTGACCAGTGACTATTGAATTGGGTATTTCCAGCCTCACGGGTTTAGCGCCAGAAGGTAGCGTAGTTGCTTGTTCCTCGTGTCTCGTATTTTCGTTGGGGGAGGGGCGACGACCGTTCACTAGGAGGTGGCAAAATGCAGATTGGCCGGACGTCTTAAGCTAAAGAAGAGCGTCTCACGTCAGTTTACGACGATAGAGGTTATTGCTATCCCAAAGCGAGAACACGAAGCCCGAGAAGGTTACTGAATCACACGTTTCTCTCTCCGCCACCCCCCCTCCCCCCCACCAAACACCCCGGGGGTTTTCAACGGATCAGGCAGCTATAGCCTAGCAAAGCTAGGCGTCGGAAGGGTCACTGGGACTTTTCGTACTCGTGACCTCTATCATACCTCACTTGCAGTTCCGGGCTGTAAGAATTGGCTAGCGACACTACGCTTGGAAAGGAGCTGAATGGTTAGGGCACAGATGGCTGCAGGCTGTATTGTTAACATCATTCTCAGATGTGATGCAGTGAGGCGGAGACGTGGACACCGCTGTCCAGTGCGGATTTCCTAATCGCCGAGCATCCTTACATTTAGCCTCTGCCCTTGGTGATCCCAGAAGCGGCTTGACTGTTTTGCTGAACCGTGCGGAACTACCATCCCTTTGTCTGTTTCAGAGCCTGTATCCATCTTGCTGCCGCTCGTCGGGACAAAGGGTCTCCTCTACCCTTGTCCTGAACCGGGTGTGGATGAGTCTCGATTTGCGCAGGGTCTGTCCTTCAACATCATCCTTTTCTTGTCCTTCTTGGTTAAGACATAAGTTATCCAATAGTATTAAGATTACCAATCATCTCAATCGGTATCCCGGAATTTCGACTCGCTTATATGGGGTCTGGTGTATCATCCAGGGATGGCTTCAATGATGCGAATGTACTCTGTCTTTCGAGCGACTCGTAATCCTATTCAGTGTTCAAGGGACCTCTGATCAACTAACGGACTGCTTCCCCACGTGTCCCTTTCCGCGGTTCTACAACTAGGTGAAACGTTGATAAAACAGGGGCGGCAATAGCGTACACATGAGCCCCAATTGGAGAATCATTCGCTCACGTTCTGCCTTAGAGAGCTGATGGATCACTGGCACCCAAGACGCATTTTAGATGCCACCAGAATCAACTTCCCGGCAGCTACGTTCATGCTACGTAACCCAATCCTCGTTGTGGAGCTGACTTTCCTATTATTCCCCCTGATAGGCCTTCCACGTCGTCTCCTCCTTCAGCCTCTCAATCCTATCCATCATCCATAATCCTAAAATGTAGGCGGATATTGTAAATAACCCGGAAAAGGCGCTTAAGGTAGTTCTTTTCTCCTTCTGGCTGCGGAATGGCGAGGCCGAACTCGAGATACAAGCTCAGGCCGGAGAGCGCAAGAAAGCCGGCTGGTGCAAGTTAGATGTCGCACCGGCACGAGCAAGAGGCGCACGGTTAATTGTTACGTACCAGCTGCCCACGATAGCAGGCTGATTCCTCCAGAGTCAGTTGCGACGAAGATGGACGACTGCGTTGAAGAGGCTGTCGATGTCAACCGATCATTTCCGTTCTCCATGAGCGGCATGGCATCTACTCCCTGTTCCGATCATTTTATTCAGGATCAGAAACACAGCCCAGCAGGCCCGATCTCTCTCGAGCCGAAGTGTCTTGAGGGAACTTCCAGTTGTATTTCAGATGATTCCGATGGGGCCCGGTACACCATGTAGCAAGGGAGAGTAGTGTAGAAAATGATAATATTCATAACATTAGACCTCTAGACTACCTGAGCGTGTGTAAGGCGGCTGGTTTACCTTTGCTCTACACTAACCCCCAAATCATAGAAGCAACTACTAGTTTACCCCTGGTCCTGACTATCGCTTAAATAATGTTGGGCCCGATAATCTTTGCTCACTATGCCATGGCTTGGAACAGCAGGACAAGGGCAATTCTTGGCATGCATTGGCTAACCGGATGCCCACGCCATGCCCCGGCTGCCGGTTCGCCGTTTGCTAGGTACTGGACTCGGACAACTGAAGTGCACTACCTCAAGCAGTCTCCCACCCATTGCTCGTCTGCCTCTGCCGTGTGACACATTAGGAATCGGATTGCGCTGTGGAACATGCCGGCCCAATTATAATGCTCGACAGAGAAGGTTCAACTGGGCGTTCATGCAGCCATGACGTGTCCGGAAACGACCCCACCGCACACGCTCAGCCAAGTATGGCCTCGCGTTGGCCGCATATCTCCATCCTCATCATCCTAGGAAATACCTCAACCTCGTACGAAGTAGTTCTCCCGTAGTATTGTGAAACATGCACAACGTTGCCGTTGCCCTGGGACGAATATCTCGGGCTACGATGACGACATACAGTAAGACCAAACAATGCCGGAGATCCGCTGATGTGGAATCAATCCGAAGGTCCAGGTCGGAGAAGAGCCAGCGAGTGGTAACGGATGCTACCCACATAATTACGCTCCCCCCTCCCCACGACCACATCTTAAATAGGCTTTTTGTCTGATACCGTGCTTCCGCGCTGGGAGCAGCTTGCAGATAGCCGCAGCAGCCAAACCGGTCCGTCGGGACCACCACCTTTCACCCCTCACAGATGAACCATAAAATGACCTAGGCATCATAGCCTCCTCCCAGCCCCAACAAGTACCCTTCACACGACCCAAAACCTTCCACATTGAGTGCTACACCTCCAGCCTCCCCACCATGGCGCACCCTCACAAGCCCTCCACCACCACCACTACCACCACTACCACCACTACCATCACCATTGCCAAAACCCCCTTCCGTGTGGCCATCATAGGGGGCGGCATAGGCGGCCTCTCGACGGCGCTGTTCCTGCAGGAGTTTTGCGGGGGCGCGATCGAGACGCACATCTACGAGCAGGCGCGCTCTGATCGCGACAACGTCGGCGCAGGCATCGGCCTGGGCGTCAACGCCACCAAGCTGCTCCACCGCATCGACGGGCTCGGCGATGCCTGTAACGCCATCGCGGGCTCCAAAGACGGCATCTGGTTCACCCTCCGGAGGTGGGATACGAGTGAGGAGGTCACGACTGTGTACTCCAACGACGAGGGCGAGATCCGACAGGCGGCGGTCGCCCGTGGGGAGCTGCTCCGGTTGCTGGCCGGGTTTGTGGAGCAGAACGGGGCCGGGAGGGTGTGGTTGGGGAAGAAGTTCCGGGGTGTGGAGGTTAGTCATTTTTTTCTGTTCTGTTCTGTTTTTGTTTTGCTGAATGCGAAGTTAGGATTAATTAGTGAATGGGTGAGAAAGCTGACAATGACAATGATGATGATGTAGGACCTAGGTGATTCGGCGAGGATCGACTTTGAAGACGGCAGCTCTGTAGAGGCGGACCTCGTCATTGCCTGCGACGGCATCCACTCGGCGGTCCGGAAGCAGTTCGCCCGGGACCAGGCTGTCTATAGCGGTAGGTTCATCTACCGCGGCACCGTGCCCATCGCGGAACTGCCAAAGCCCTGGCCGCTCCCGTCCTACTCGAGCATGTGGGTCGGCCCCGGCAAGCACATTGTCGCGTATCCCATCAGCGCCAACAAGACCCTCAACTTTGTGGGCTGTGTCACCAAGAGCGAGGACAAGATACAGGACTTTCGGGAGAGCTGGTCTCTGACGTGCGATCGGAAGGAGCTCGAGGACGAGTTTGCCGACTGTGATGAGCTGGTGCAGAAGATTATCAGGCTGCTCCCCGAGAGGCCGTCCAAGTGGCTTATCAACGACAGGGATCCATTGCCGGTGTGGACGTTCATGGACGGCAAGGTAGCGCTGCTCGGAGATGCGGCGCACCCCATGGTTCCGCACCAGAGCGCAGGTGGGGGTCAGGCAATCGAGGATGCGTATATAATTTCCAAAGCGTTGGCCGAGTATCTGGAGAGGAAGGGGAGGGCAGAGCGGGGCAATCTTGTAAGTTTGGAAAGGTGGATGGAGTTGTATCAGAAGGTTCGCCTCCCGCGGGCTCAGCGGGTTCAGAAGACGAGTAGGGAGGCAGGTTATCTGTACCAGTTGCAGATGCCGGGAATGGAGGGCAAGCCGATAGATGACTGTCTCTCAATATTGGTCGAGGGCGTGAGGAACCGTTTCAAGTGGATCTGGACTGAGGATCTCGACGCTGCGTATGACAAAGCAAAGATGGAAATGCTGGAACAAGAGGCAGCCCAGGGCAAGCTGGCATGCTGCTTCTGTATGTGATGGATGTATTGCTTTTGGATGCAGACGCTATAGCCAGAGGCGTGCCGATCTCGTACGTATGTGCGACTACCAATGTCGGGCTGATGCCTGGAGCAAAGATATGGCCCGTTCCCCATCTCTTCTGCTGGCTAGCAATTGATAGGTATCTCGACGTAAGCCATACCCCTTCTATTTGGGCCTATGTGGGCGTTTACTCTCAGTGAAATCCCAGAACTCAATCCCTTGCCTCTGTAGCTTCTCCCTCCGCTTCTCTTCGGTCTCCTCCTCTACAGCGTCCCAATGATTGGCTCTCCGAAGCCGCCGTAACTCCCGCTTCCTCCTCCTCCGCTCCGCATCACTCCGCGCTTGTTTATCTCTCTCGTCCGCGGTATTCCTGGCGAAGCCGCAGATGGCAATGGAGTGATGTGCCAGGGTAGAAGGTTGTCGCTTGTGTTGCGTGGCCGTTGGTTTTCGGGAAAACAACCTCAAGGGGTTGAGGCAATCGAAAATGGACATAGCCCCGCGCGCACTGGATGTAGACTGATAAAAGCCTTGGTGGTGTGTCTTAATTAATTAAGAATTATGGATGTGCTTTGTGATGTGAGGTGTGCCGATTGCCTGCGAACAAAGTCAATATTAGGGAAACAATCAAACATCGTGAATCATCATCAAATGGGGCGCTTTACCACCGATGTGCGTAATTGTGGACTTAGTTATCGATGATTTGGCTCTTTGGGTCCTGATTGTCAAGCGGATCGCGGCTGCCAGACCGATGAATCTTTTGCAATTATTTGCTTTTCAAGTACAAACTTTGCTAGGCACATACAGAACTAATGATGTACACAAACTGCGGAGGGCCTAACAACCGCCAGCTGTGCAGCAGCTGTATATTGCTTCTTAAATTAGCGCCCAAAGCGACTCAACGAGACGAGAGCAGGGCCCAATATTCCTCCCCCCTACGAACCATTTGGAGGCGCGGAGGAGGTGTGCGCACGAGATACATGACTTGGCGTGGGAATTAACAGATAGATTACCTGCAAGAGCCTGACCCGTTGGCGAGGTGAGAACAAAGATGCGAGATCCCTTGCCAGCTTCCTTCCCTTGTCGTGGCCATTGTACATTAAGTGAGTGCCTTGTTTGCCAGAGAAAGTGCAACCACGCACTGAGAAGCAACTTGCAGATATTGAACTGCACAAGATTTGGCAAGAATTAAACCTCAGTAAACTGAGTGCCAATCTCCTGGAGTCGTCAGTAAATCATGCACCTGCCAGACTATATCCCAGTGTCATCGTTGCGGCCAGTTGGCCCCCTTTCCGCTATACGGCCGTTCTTCATGTTTTGATTGGACGAGAGGTAACTACTCAAACAGAATCGCAATAAGTCGTGTCCTCCGCCTATGTTGACTGATGAGTAAAAGGGGCCGCCCACGAACTAGGACACAAAAGGCCGTATTATCTATTACTCTGACATAAACGCCACGCCAAACCCACTTATGAAACCTACAGCACACCCAAACTTCCTATTGAGTCCCGCTGTTGCTAACCTCGGCCGAAGCATCCTTGTTGGCATGTCCCTCAGTGACCCCTGACTCGCCCCCACTCGCCACTCGTGTCTGGCTTCCTTGGCCTTCGGGTTGTGATTGCTTCTCAGGATCGTTCTTGTCGCCGTCTCTGCGTCTCAGACCAATCCGGCCAGGGGCGGACATGCGCGCTGCCATCTGCGGGAACAAAATGCCAGGCGGGAAGACTGCCAGCAGAATGCACGGGATGAGAACCATGCTGTTTGCCTCTGTGTTAGCTAGCCCGGGCCAACTCTCTGACGTAGGATGCCGCTCACAATCCCTCCAGAACAATGAACGAGGGCTCGTCCTGCATGATGTGGTTGCCCCAACCGCCGGCCATTTCAGCGATGCTGTCCCCGCAAGCGTTAATTAGCATATCCGGGGCTGCCCAGAACCATAAAAGAGAAGGGAACCCATACCGGTAGATGCAGCGAATCAAGATACCGCTGTACGCCCCTGTCACAGCGTACATAAACATCCTGAAGCTCCTATCCTTCCACAGCGCGAGCGCCTCGGGGTCCGCCTCGTCCGATCGGATCCTACACCGCGGGTAGTTAGTCAGCTAGTCGGTCCGTTCCCACAGGCTAGTCGTCCCCCTTTTCTCTGCCATGTCCGTCACTTACCACTTCTTCACTCTCAGATAATAATCCCCGCAAACCGTCCCGAAAAACAGCAACACCACCACCTGCAGCACGATCCCGGCGATGATGCACCGGTTCCCGTGCTGCACCATGTCGAAGTTGCTCGTGGCGGCGCTGGCAGCCAGGGAGCCTCCGATGGCCTGGACACACAGGCACGAGACGTCGAGCGGGAGGAAGATGAAGGGGTACAGGTGGGCGCGGACGCGCGACAGGGCTGGATTGAGCGCCAGGCAGACGTGCTTGAGAGTGAGGTAGATGGAGATGCACACGAGGGTCGGGGAGAGGATGATGGCGACGATCTGCGTCTCAAAGGCGGGTTTGTTCCAGGGGTTGTCTGTGAGCGGGATGCGGGCGGCGTAGCCTGGGATGGGGGTGAGCGCGTTAGCTCGATGTCTTTTCTCGGGTTCGGGCGGGATTTGAGGCTTGACTCGATCCCAACTCTTGTCCCTCTAAGGGAATAGGCAACCGCGGGGAAAAAGCACCCACCAGCAAGTTCCAGCGCGCATCCGGCTGCAACGAACGCCATGTAGCTCCATGTCTTCTTTCGGATACCAAACACCAGCGTCACAATCATCGCAATCCCAAACCCAATCGCAAAAAAAATGTTGATCCCTCGGTTCGGATAATACCCTAGCGTGGTGGCTTCAACGGGGCAGGTGGGTGACACCTCGTTGCACGAGTAGTAGTGGTTGGCGATGGCATTCTCGAAGTCTTCCGCGCTCATCCCCGGTGGGATCATTGACGGATCTATCTGATTCAAGTCCATTGTGCGTTAATTGGTGTGTGGCTGACCGAAGTGGTTAATATCCTTAGCCGGGTGAGCGTTCACGGGTGCGGCGATACGGGAGATGAAGATGGGATCTAACGGGTGGAAGGCCTTTTGAACCGAGTTATGCTGCAGCGAAACAAATCTCCAAGCTCCAACCTGTGCATGGATTGTATGACAAGAACCGGGCAACGAAACACCACCGAAAGCGCAGTTGCGGCTCCCCAAACCACGAGCCGGAAGATCGACAAAACACCAGGAACCGGGGACATACACCCAAGGCGGGGATCAAAGCTCCGATATATATAAGGCAAGTCCCTAACCGACCCAAGTCAATGTAGCAAGTAGGGGACACTGCACTGCACTAGCTTAAACACGACATGACACCACCCCCATAGCCATCCATGCCGAGGGAACGACACTCGGATTCGAAAATCCGGGAATCGCAATCGCCGCGCCACAAATCTGCGGCCGGGATTTCTGTAAATCTCTTCCGAGTCGGCCGAATCCGGGTTCTCGAAATGTCCATGCCTACTCGAAGGTAAAAGCGAATGTGACGTTTACTGCCATCTGCTTCCTCTGGGCACTTGGGTTGAGCGAGTGAGGTGTTGTTGATAGGGCGAGGGTTACAATCCGAACCCGAATATCGCCACCCCGGGGGGTTTGCCCATAGTGCTACAAGACGGCAGCGAAGTAAGAGCCAGAAACCCATTGACGCGTTCTGCGTACTCGATGATGTAGAATAGGCCCCAGCATGTGAATCTCCGCCTTCATAACCGATCGTGGCATGATCCAGAGGCCTCGTTTGCAAAGCCGGGGTCAAAAGCGTTGGCAGGGCTGTGGGGGTTCGGGAGAGAAGACTGGCAGTACCGTCGCACGCCATGCATCGGAGTGGAGGACTTCTCCAGGTTCCCGTTCCCGTTCCCCGCAAACGCCGCCATCGCGGCCCACCTCGCTTGCACAGGGCTGGCGGGAGGGCACGTTTATGCCATCATCTGTGACATGGGTGGGCATCTGAAGGTAATGGCGGGCTGATCATTGTGAAACGAATGCTCTATCATAGCTAGCATGATCACAGAATATTGCATGACGGTGAACAGTTCTTTATTTCTGGAGCTTAATCCTTGTCGCTAAGCCACCGGTAGACTACTGAGAAGTCGCGACCCTTACACCTCTCCTCCGCCTCAGCAGTCTCATAGATTTCTGATGCTTTGTCGGCAAGCGGGAGCCGTGCATCCGCCTCTTTAGCAGCGAGCATCGCGAGCCTCAAATCCTTCCGCATCAAGCCAATGCCGAACCCTCCCTGGTAATCCCGGCTCGCCGGCGCAGCCTCCACGACCCCCGGCACAGGGTTGTTGATCTCGCTGGGCCAGCACCTGCCGGTGCTCACGTTGATGACGCTGGCGAGGACTTTCGGGTCCAGGCCCCACTTGACACCGAGATTCATGGCCTCTGCTGTTGCGATATTCTCAATCGCAAGCAGGTAGTTGTTGGCCAGTTTTGCTGACAAGCCCGCTCCTTGTGGACCGCAGTGTAACACTCTTTTCCCCATGCGTAGGAGGATGGGCTCGATGCGACTGACGAGAGAATCAGGCGCTCCCAGCATGAACGTCAATGTCCCCGCAGTAGCGCCGACCACTCCGCCAGACATGGGCGCGTCGACAAAATGGCCCTGGCTGTCCGGAAGCGCGGATGATACGGCCGACGCAACCCACCGTGACGAGGAGGGGTCGATAGTCGAGCAGTCGATAAAGAGTCGCGGTTTTGAACGCCCTCCAAGCCCTCCTTGCAGAATAGCCTCATACGTCGACTTGACGTGTTGCGGTTCTGGGAGGCAGGTAATCACCGTGTCCTGTTGTTGCACGGCCAGTTAGCGAGCCACGCTAACTCGTTCTCTCGTGGTTGCGTCTTGACCAAAGCAAGTGTGATGTCCATAGGCTTCTCAGAGGATTGGCTTATGTTGTATAACAATAATCACGGTAAAGGCCGGCAAGCCGACCCCAACTTAGAACGTCATAGATAGAACAAACTCATCATGAAGCCTGTATGTCTGATCGGGGGGAGGAAGCAGGAGGCGACACGTACCGCATCTTTGGAAGCGTCCGCTGCGCTATCAGCCGGCTCAGCGGCTGCGCCGCCGGCCTGTTGCGACTTCATCTCCTGCGCTAGTCTCGCCGCGGCGGTTCTGTTGATGTCGAAGAGCCGGACGGTATCGTTCGGCGGCAGTTTCGCCTGCAGGTTCCGGGCCATCTGGTACCCCTATTGGGCAAAGCGCTTGTCAGCATCGAGTTCCCCGACCAAGCGATCCGGTCATGGTGCACAGCAAACGCACCATCTGTCCCAGGCCGATGAATGCGTAGTTATCCAGCCTGCAGGGCGAAGTAGAGAAAGCCCGGTGCTGTGCCTGCAGGGCGGGCCTCCATATCCTCACAGCCGGCTTCATCTTACTCGATATAGATGCGCTTTGTGAAGATACTTTGAAGATGGTGGCTTCTAAACAATCCGCCCTTCGTTGTTGATTATGGTCGGGCGGGTGCGCCCCGGCGAAGGGGGGTTGTGGGAGCCGAGGACAAAGCCGGCCATTGCCGGTCGTAGCCAGCTCCTCATTCGACCATGGCTTGGGCTGGGGCTTTACGTTTCCGGTTCAACCACGCCAATCCCGAGAGGAAAAGGAGAAGAATGCATTAGGAGACGAGAGCTCCCTCTCCCGTTCTCGAGTTGAAAGCGCTCAAGACAACGATTTCCATGGCGGGAACCGAGATTTCTTTTTGACGGGTCGATGGAAGAGGGAGAAGACTGTGTCGGGACAGGAAAAGTTTTTGTGCGTCGAAGAAATGACCTTGCCCAATTAGCAGAGCTGGCCCGAGCGCCACATCTCTTCCGAAATTGGGCGGGCCATGGAGAAACTGGCTGGTTGGGGCGCTAACGTCACCCCTTTTCTCGCGTCAAAACCAGGAGCCCATCGGCATCGATGGTGGTGCAATATATTCCAATTTTTCAATTGTCTGTAAACGCCGGACACCTATAACTCGCTGTGTGCAAAACTGGACTAGATTCCAGTTTGATTCATTACAAAGGGGGATATGCGGGTAATATGGGCAAGGCAACGTCAAGTCCCCGTCGAAACGAAGCCTTTGACTGTATTGTCGCGGCTTTGAGCCGTCTGATACCTCCGCGTCCGGCCGTGCCTATGCTACGATCTGGTCCACCAGCCTCAGAGCCTTCCGTAACGATTGTGTGGGCTCCCGCTTTGGCTCTCTCCTGTAATTGAAGGCGGTAACTACCGCAGGGGGGTATGTACGACGAAAAACAAGAAAAGGAAAGGAAAAACAAAGACGAACGCGTGAACTGTGTTCCGAATAGCATGGGAAATATCGCATTCCAGCCACTCCATGATTCCTTTCCAGCAACTCCGAGTCAAGGGGACCGCGGGGCTGGGGCAAGGTGAAGCCATCGCCCCAAATCCCCAAGAGGTTAGACCGCCGTCTACGCGTCACCAAACAAAATCAGAGTAAAACGAGAGGGGTGTGATACCAAGATGCCCGGAAATAATTATAAGGCGTTCATGACATAGGGCCCAATCATCGGGAGCAGAGCCCTGCGCGACTAGTCAGCTAAACCTGTCGTGAACGTGAGACGCGTGGACCGCTGCTTACCCGAAAGCTCCCACGGCAACCGTGGCAGTGAGTCCTAGATAGGCCCGCTTCCGAATCTTCTCCTTTCGAAGCTCAGCCTCCGTCTTCACCTTCTTTGCCTGAGGTGATTCTGAATTGCCCTGCTCATTCTCCTTGTCCTCGTCCTGAGCAATGTCGTCGGCTTTCCGCTTGTTCTTGCTGCTACCCGAAGCAGAAGCAGCATCGTTGTCGGCCTTGACTGCAGCTTCGACCATGGCCTTGGCGTCTGCGACCATCTTCGCTGCATCCTCGGGCGAAGGTAGTTCGCCCAAGATGGGCACCTCGAGCTCGACTTTTGTGTGCTTGATCTCCTCGCCCTTGGCATCGACCTTTGAGTCCCGGTCCATGTGGACCTTGATTTTGGGTTCCTCTTCCACGGGCTCAAGCGTCACCATGGGCTCCTTCTCAATCGATTCGATCTTGACCTCGGTCTCGCTGGTCTCCCGAACGTTTACCCCCTTGGCCGTCGTGGCGGCCGAAAGCTGGGCAAAGGACAGCACCTCTCCGTTGGCAAGCAAAGGGGACACGGAATCCTTGTTGCTGGCCGCGGGAGTGTCGGTGACGATCGACGACTGGGACGATGCGACTCGCCGCTTCCTAGGGCTAGCGATTGCGCGCCTGCTGCCAGTAGACTTGGTCGGGCTCACGGAGCGCCGGCTGCGCGAGGTACGCGTGGAGCTGGGGGTCGGCGGAACAAGGGTCGGTTGTCCGGAGAAGAACTTGGGTGGTGCGGTGATATTCTTGGGCGAGCTGCTGTCTGAGCCGGTTGGAGGAAGGATATCGGCAGGATCGAGGAGGGCACGAATCCAGGGAAGAATCTGGTACTCCTCGGCCAGAATCAAAGCTTGCTCGGGCGGGATCCAGACGTTCCCGGCCGCCTCACCGTGGCTCGTCGAAAGGGACTTGATGTATTTGCGCTCCGCCTCCTCCTCTTCTTGGGCCGCCCACGGGAAGGTGGCTTTGAACATGCCAGTAGCAGAAACAAAGCCGTCTTGGCTGCGACGCATGAGGTAGTAGCTGTGAGGCGACGACTTGAAGATACCCGACACGATGCCTTTGGGGAGTGGAGCCCTCAGCTGCGCGTAATCGAGAGGGACTAGGGTCGACGCGTCGACTTCGGCGCCAGGAACCGCCGCGACCATGCGCGCCGTGAGCTTCGTCTGCCCTAGCCGGCGACGACTAACAAGTTCGGAGTCTGTGTGCAGAGGATAAGTCTCGGATCGATTTCAGTCCATGGAGAGCTCTTACGGTCCGGCACATCTGCAAGTAGCAGCGGATTGCGGCGTTCCGGAAGGTGTCGATTTGGTGCCATTGTTGTATATTATGTTGCGAAACAGCGAGAGGGCCGGAAAGCGCCGTTGAATGCGGATGAATGATAAGGAAAACTCGGACAGGAACGAAGCGCGACGAGCGAAATCTTTTGCGCGCAGCCGCAAGGGCTTCGTAGGACCGAGCCGCAATCGAGCGCGGACGCGACTGGTAGAAGCAGCAATATCCAACCAAAATATGGTATAAAGGTGTTAATGTGGACGAGATGGAGAGTGCTCGTTGACGGGCGACGGTCGGCGCAAGGAGAAGGATACTTGCGATGCGATTGAATCGTCCTCGGAACCAGGCGCAATATGCAATCTGTCTCGGGGAACGAACGGCAGATTGGGAGGAAGAGCCTGGGGGGCCTCGGGGCTCTCCCAGTGGGTAGCGCGACTCGGGGTCTGTGGGGGGGTTTAGCGTGTCATTGAGGGCACGGGCCACTCAAAGGTTTCCCAACTGATTTTATCTCCGCAGAAAATTGGGCTCCAGCACATCATGGACCGACAGGGATTGCCAGCCCACGCGCCGAGTTTCCGAGCAAGTTCACACCCAGCTCAACTGGGCGAATTGGTGTTCACCATGTCACTGACAAGGCCCTGAGAGTCCCCGAACGGGCAGGCTGCTGTACAACTCGGGGGTACCGCTGGGGTGATTGGCGTAGAGACTTTGCCTTCAGATTCCCCAGCTGCTCGGTACCTCGATCATCACACTGCGTCAGCCAACCGTTGGTCACCAGGAACACGGTCTGTGAGGCGAATGCTTCCCACACGTGATGTTCTTCCGCTGAGGCGCTCTCTGACCAGCCTGGTTGTCGAACAAGTATGCCACGTCTTGACACCGCGCTCTGGTCGATCACGGGTCTGAGGATTGCTGCCCTACGGTAATTCGTTAGGCCAGCATCATCTTTGTTATGCTGATCTTTTCTCTTCTTTTTTTTATTCTGCTTTCTTCTTTTCTTCTTTTCCTTTAACTATCTTTTCTTTTCTTTTTTTTTCCTCTTGCTTTTTTCCCGCGGGAGCTCGATTTGACTGATTATCAAACCCGCTCGCGATAGAAGCAATACTGTAATGACTATGTAGGGTAGATGGCGCTGGCGAGCCGTTGGCTTGAATTGCAGGTTGGGCCACGGACTCCGGAGAATCCGAACTTCCGACCGTATTTCGCAACCAGGTCGAAGCTCCCGGTTTCCTCTTTTTACAGCGGCTCAGCGGAAGGGGGCAGCGAATGAGCGGTGAACAAGTCGGCTCCAAGTCTTGGCCCAGGGTCCAGACAACAACCAAAACGTGCGATAACATTTTTGAAGTGTGTTGACAGTGTTAACTCCAAAGATATGTGTGACAAACGGCCGAGCCGCAAACCAGCCTCGCGATGCGTTAGTGTCGGTAGTTGTACAAATGCAACTGCCAACATGATACCAACCGAACCTCAGGGATGAATTGTGCCCAGGAGTCGTGTATCGTATATTAAAGCAACACGAACCGGCCCTAGGAAGGGCAGCCGGTTTTACAATGTAGGCCTATCAGCCCGCACTGGCGGCGCCGGTGGCACAGAAATATTCCACTCAACCCTTCGATGTTGGTGCAGCAGTTAGTCAACTGTCGGGAGAGCATAACGCCCGGCAGTGTTCCAGATCTTGTGACGGACCAATGATGTATGATTCGGGCCCAGGAGGCCCAGCCAGGACCCCACCGACCGCTGGTTGGCCAAAGAAAGGAATGCATGAGAACCCCTCCACCCCTCATTGCTCCATCAGCCCAAATAAATAAGCTCCCATCACCCCTCCGCCCCTCCTATCTCCAACCTCGTGGTCGACGGCGAAAGAGACTTGCATATCCTACCTCCACAACTCGGCGAGCCCTATCCCAGCAACCTTCACTACCCACGGCGCTTTTGAACCTGTCGACATCCTCAATTGCCCGCGATGGCGCCCAACAACGATGACCTGTTGCCCGAGAACACCTCGGGCTACAAACTCTCTCAGCCCAAGCACAGCTTGGCCGAGTACGAGAAGATGGGTGAGTCCAACGTGAGGGGCCATGTGTTGGTTGTGTTTGCCATTGTAGGAATGCGTTTTGTTGTACGAATTCGACCTGAGCAAGTGCCGCGTCGTCCGCCTGACTTGTTCAGTTGAAGTCCTCGCGCCGTCATCTCTCACTCACCCGTGCGAACTCCACCGCCTCTCCCGCCGCGGCTGCCGTCGAAAGTTGTGGTTCTGTTTTGATGGCATTATTTTCCTCGTGGTGGTCCACCAGAGTTCCTTTCGCCTCCCCCATGCTTGATACCTCGCCTAGCGACCTTTCTCGCTGTTGTTCCCTACCGCCTTTCCTTCCCGGGATATCCCACGCTGGTTAAACACTGGCCATCACGTCTTGGCCTGCAAATCGCGACTCGTCGCTACGACTTCGGCATACCTCATTACCTCGACGGCCTAACCTAGAACTTGAGCCGGAAACCAACATGTCTTCTAGCATGAAAGTAACCTTTCTGGACCCGGACTTGCGAAGGATCCGAGATGAGAACGGCAGTTCAACGGAAGTGGAGGCCAGAGGATCTATTCATGGAGCCTTAACGCCTCGTCCCTTGAGGCGTTGTGGCTCCCCCTACCCGGGCACCCGGGCAATGGAGGATGACCCGGAGGTTCTAGGTGGCTATCTGCATAAAACGCAGAGCTCTGCTTTATCACTGCACAGCTTGGTGTCTTCAATGCGCACTCTTTATCGCCATGGAACTAACAAAAGTCAACCCTCTCCAGATGCCGAGGACGAGTCGCTCCAGCGGTACAAGCAGTCCCTCGGACTGGGCGGCGGAAAGGACTTGTCGGACCCGAACGATCCCCGGGTGTGCATCATCCAGTCGCTCACGATGGAGTCACCCGGCCGCGACCCCGTAGTCATTGATCTCTCATCGCCCGGCAGTCTCGAAACCCTCAAGAAGAACCCCTTCAAGATCAAGGAAGGCGCCACCTTTACCATGAGCGCCAAGTTCAAGGTCCAGCATGAGATTCTCAGCGGCCTGCACTACATCCAGGTCATCAAACGCAAGGGCATCCGGATCCCTAACGGCAAGACGGACGAGATGATTGTACGTAGCAGTGTCTCTGCGAACGGAGGCAATCACGATGCTAACGTTATGGATCCACAGGGCAGCTACGCCCCGAACACCGAGCAGAACCCCGTCTACACCAAGAAATGTACGTCGGGCCCTGATCCGTTTACCATTTCTTATATATGCTCTCCTCGCTCGTATCCCCCCGTTCACCACGCAGCTAACAATGAGCGTCTAGTCCAAGAGGAGACGGCACCGAGTGGCTGGGCCGTTCGTGACAAGTACACCGTCAGCTCTAGCTTTGTCGATGACGACAAAAAGACCCATCTGCAGTTTGATTGGGCCTTTGATATTGACAAAGACTGGTAAACCAGTTCTCGCCGGTGCTCTGAAAGTCCCGTCGATTCACGGCCAAATGGCGGCTTTCACAGAGGGGATATCTATGGCTCAAGGTTGCGCTTTGTTGGTGGGGACGGCGCATTGCGCGGCCAACGGAACGCGGAGGAATGGGCTCGGCCAGGGTTATAGAAGGGCGGATGCTTGAGGGGGGCCCGTGATGAGCAGCCAGCGGTCTCGATTCGCGGATTGGAAAGTGTTGGACCGGAGTCGCCCGTTCCCCTGCGCTTGCTGGCCAGCAGCGGCAAGGGACAAACCCAAATCCAAGAGACTGCTAGCTTGGGTATGATCCAAGTCCCTCCGATCGATGCAGAGAGAGACGGGATATTTCTTTTCTTTTCCCGGTCCTGTTCTCCTCCACCTTAGCGACAAGCGGCCCGCTCACTCTCCAGTAAATATGAAAAAGACCATAACTAGCCTAATGCGGCTTTGCACTATCTCTTTTACCACACTTAGGTAGCCAATGGGAATAGGGATGGAAATCTGAAACGCGCGCTCGGTAGTAGTTTGCAACTATGGCAAAGTGGCCCTCTTGGTATCATCTTCTATCGTGGCGGTGGCTCGCTCCCTAGGCTATACCGCGACACTTGTCGCCTTGTTTTCCTGGCGCCGTACGGTCACATCTATTTCGAATTATCCGGCACGCCCGCAACCAGACAATCCTCTCTCTTTCAACCAAAGGATTATCCACCCGACCCTTCTCTACAAGAAATAGTCCGGCAACGCCCCTCCTTCGCCAGCCTTATCCCCCCGGCCCATCTGGGCGTCCTTGAACTCGTCGTTCTCGGGCGCCGCGCTAAAGACATTGAAGAAGCGCTCCCCGGTGTCGCTCACCTCGAGGACGCTGGCCATGTTGCCGCAGCGGTAGCAGTAGTTTGGCGCGCTCCACACGGTGCTGAGGCGGTCTTCGTAGAGGACTTGGAAGCCCTCCTGGCAGAGCTGGTGGGCGCGGAGAATGTGGTTCATATTGTTGACGGCGAGGAACTTCTTGACGACCTGCGCGCCAAACGTGTAGCCGGCGCCGCGCGGCGAGAGTGAGAACTCGTCCCGCTCTGGGTCCGGGTCGGACCAGACCAGGTCGGCCATGGGTCCTTCGTGCGGGATCTCGCGGAAGCGGTCGATGATTTTGATTTGGTCGATGGAGTGGATTGAGGGGGAGAGGCCTGTAAGTTTTGGGGAAAGGGGGGAAGTTAGTTGTGAGGGGAGAGGGATGCGGGGGAATGGAAACTTGCCGCCGTGTACGCAGAATATCTGATCATTGATGACCACGCTGAGGGTCAAAAAGTCAAACATGTCGGTAAAGTAGTGCCAGACGTTGGCGTTGCCGTATTTGCGGGAGCATTCGGTGTAGAAGCCGTACGACTGGGTAACGCCTCGAGACTCGTGGTTTCCTCGTATCAAATGGACGCGGTTGGGGTATCTCAGTTTTAGGCAAACAAGAAGAGAGATTGTCTCCACGCTGAACATGCCCCGGTCGACATAGTCGCCTGTTTGCGGTCCTAGTCAGCAAGCCGTGCTTGCCTTGCGCAAGGTTGGCCAGGACGAAACGCACCGAGGAATAGATAATTTGTGTCCGGGCACCAGCCGCCAATCTTGAATATCTCAATCAGGTCGTAAAACTGCCCGTGGATGTCGCCGACGACGGTGACAGGAGCGCGCACATGGACCACATTGCTCTCGCGCATCAGCAGCTCCTTGGTCTTGGCGCATATTGCCTCGATCACCGACTCGGCCAGGAGTTCTTTCTTGTAAAGGCGCGAGATGCACTCGTCAAGGTCCACGGAAGCTAGTGCACATCGAGTCAGTCATGGGACGAGGTGGGGCATAGCCAGGATGGCCGCCGGTGAGAGCAGGCCACGATCTGAATGACTCCCACGGAAGCGCCAGTATATGAGCGAAGTACTCACAAGGTAACCCGGGCATCTTCGGGAGAGTGGTCGTGGAAAAGCGAAGGTGGCGGACTGCGAGATCAGCGGTCGTAACGAGGGTGGCTGCTTCCCCCAGCTTGAGCGATGTCAACGGTGGAGGTGGGTTGTTTTATGCGAACCAACATATTCGGAGAGGGCTGGGGTCATCGAAGTCGACTTTGGGAAATGTCGATATTTCTCGTCGAATTATATAGATCCTAGGCAAGGCAAAGGCTATACGGGAGATACACCAGCGCTAAGGCTTCGGGGAGAAGAGCGCGGCATTGTTTTAAGGGTTGCGAACTCTTCGGCCAGCAGGCGCGTAAAACGCTGCGGCCAGGTCCTCCCGAGCAGACGGCAAATGCATACTGCCGTCATCTCCGGTTGGACCGGAGTTACTTCGGGGAATGGTGGTGCCTGCGGCCGGTGCTTATCGATAACAAGGGCTCTCCGCCAAGTCCCACCCGGCAGCTGCACCCACACGTGCCGTCAAGTTCCCCACATGAGCGCCAGGAAGGTCTTTCATTCAAAAGCAGACCACTTCCCACCCGCCTTGCCCTGTTCATTTCTTCCTCATCCTCCCGCCCCTTTATCGCCATTGTCGCCGCCGCGCACAGCGAACCCGCCCGGCCCCTTCATGCTGTTATTCTATCGTTTGAGATGCGAGGCCGACATCGAAAGTCGATGATGCCGGCGAGTTTGGGCCCGCTCACCCACTCAAGGTGATGCTCTGCTCTTCTGACTAGGCGTTTCCATCCATCTCTGCGGTCTGTTGTGTTGGAGTCGGTTGGTTTCTTCCTATCACCCAATTTTTTGTCTGGCAATCGCTGGTCAGACCAGTTTGTGCCTCGGGCGTTTCTCTTCTGGAAACATCGCCTCGCATCCCCCATAGTCTAGGTCGAGGCGCAATTGGCCTGGCCCATATGCGGACAAGGGGGCGATTCCTGAGGCCTTTCCTAGTCTTGTGCCCTTCTCATGCCTTCGTCGTTGCGTCTCGACTGGGACTGCTCGGGCTGCATAGATTAGATCGTCTAACAGCAGGAACGTTGCGTACCAATATTTCCGTAGTTGGTAGCAGTTCCTGGTGTCGTCTCAAGTCCTCTCTTCTGCACTCGGTCTCAAAAGTCATCGTTATCTGCTGCTTGATACCACGCTGTAACGATCTTTAGTGGCGTTGTCCCTTCACCTATTATGGACCTTACTGGATAGTAGAGTCTTGCAATAATAGATGCTTCAACCTGCCATCATTCTCGATGGCGCGGCTTGACCTGAGAGAACGAGCATGGATAGTCGCACGTGACCACGGAGCGAGCGTTTCCCCCGCGCAGGCGGTGGCGGCTGAACGCCCAAGCGCCCCATTGCACCTCGGAATTTTAGGTCAAGATTCGTTGAAGCCATAGACGCGACAGCATCTAGGCTACTCAAACCGCGGTTGCATGAAGCTAAGAAGCATCTCTTATTGATTCTTTGCATCCTTGATGTTTCGGCGTCGTCCTTATCCAATTGGTTTTGAGGCGGAGGAACTCGAGTGCGACCGAGCAGCGGGACATTGCCATTCAAGTCATTTTCGGCTCTGAGCCGTGAGCCGGGAGACGGAAGTCATCGGGGTCGCGCGTCTCTTCCAAGCCCTCCGACGCGGCCCGTCGCTGGTTACGTGCCTTAGCACTCCAGCAGCTCCTTAGGAGATCCCGTCCGAGGAGCCGCCAGCCAGAACAGTCAAGCACCCGGCCCAGCGGGCCCAGCCGTGCACCTCGTTCCGCTCTCGGCGTCGGTTACTTCTCATCATTTCCCGTTCGACACCGGATCGAGTCCACGCTCATCGGTATCGACTGTTGATTACTCTCCCAGTTTCTTACATGTCATTATCCAACAGCTGCTTCTCACAATACTTCGCGGCATAGCTTCCTGCTCTCATTGACTACTTGGCCTATCCATTTCCTGCATGCAGCCCGGGCCTTTGCTTTCATCATCCTCGGTCCTTCGTGTCTCGAGCGAGAGCCATCATGACCGACACAGCCCCCGGACAGTCCGCTCCGCAACAGGAGCCAGTATGTTATAACTGTGGCACCAAAGGTCATTGGGTTGTTGCTTGTCCAGAGCCCACTCGGGAAGTGCCTGCGTAAGCTCCTCCTATCTCAGTCAAGTTCTCATATGATTTTGACCTTGATGAAGCCATTTGCTGACTAACAGAGCGGCAGTGGCCTCCAGCAATGGCAGTCGCAACACCAGGAACGCGGCCACTCGGAACGGAATGCTTCGTCACAGGAGAAGAAAGGCCCCATCGTCACACGTTATCCCCCCCCTCCCACTTACGGCCCTTCGATAACCCGATACGGGCAGCCACCACCCCCAGCCTTTGCCCCTAGTGCTCCGCTCCCGCCGCCTCCTCCGGGCTATTCGCCGCCGGGCTATCCTCCGGCGCAATATGCCGGGACATACCCGGCGCCGCCGCCTCCACCATCTTCCTATGGACAGTATCCAGCATCTGCCCCACCACCACCGGCCCAATACGGCCAGCAGGCTCCTTACGGGCAGCCTCAATATCCGGCGTCATACCCTCCCCCCCCTGGTTATTACCCTGGCGCATCTTCCTTGCCCCCGCCGCCGCCGCCGCCGCCTCCGCCCCCGAGCGCTCCTCCTAGCGCTCCCCCGCCGTTCCCTCCTGGGCTGTACCCACCACAGCAATATCCACCGCCGCCTGGAACCGGCACTTACCCCCCTCCATACTCCCCTTCAGCACCTTCTCCCGATGGTTACCAATACCCTCCGGGCCAACCTCCGCCGTACGGCCCACCACCGCCCGGCGGAGTTCATTACCCCGCTGCCCCCGGATGGAATCCGCCACAGTACGGTCCTCCACCCCCTCCTCCTTCAGCAAATCAGACTCCGCTAGGAACCCATCGCAGCAAGCACCAGAAGAATCAGGGATCCAAGCGATCCCACCATCGGGACAAGCATCGTTCTGGGCACGAGAAGCATGGAAAGAACGGCTCCTCTCGCAACGAGCGGCAGCAGGAGCGTCGGTCTAAGCAAGACGAGCCACAGCCCAAACCGAAATCCAAAGAACCCCAGCCCCCTCCAGCCGAGGAGGAAACCGAAGGCGACGGCGAATGGGATCCGCAGTCGGAGGAAGACTTGAAGCAAGTGTTCCCAGAGGTGCAAACCAAACTAGCCGACCCCGTTGGTATTCCGCTTCCTGCCAAGTATAGCGATGAGCCGACCATCCCCCCAGCGTACAATGCAACTTGCATAAAGTCAGAATTTTTCAGGGAGGACAACAAGGACGAGTTTTCGTTGTCAATCAGGGACAGCCAGTATTGGGCAACACTCAAGGATGATCCAGTTTTTAGGTCCTATCCTGGAATGGCCATGCGCCGCTTTGCTGGGAGCGAGCATGAATATCCAGCCTATGGCCCGTCAGATGCGCCTTCCGCTTCCGCCACCATCAAGATGCCGCCCCGCTTTCAGATTGACAGGTCGGCGTTGAAAGGAACGTCGCAAAAGAACCCAGAGGACCGTGACTCGAGCAACAACCGCAACGGCTGTACCGCTCATCGCTCGCCACAAGATGGTAGGCCTCGCGATTCGGGCCGAGACCGAAACGACAGGGACGACAGGACAAACCGCCGTCACCCGAAGCGATCTCTTGATGTCTCATCGGAGAATGACCGGGATGACCGCATCCTCAAACGGAAGAGATGGTCTCACTCTCAGCGGGACAGATCGCGCGACAATTACAGCCGGGCAACCCCCCCTCCGCGCAGACGAAGCCCGTCGCCCAGGTTCAATATTGAGAGGGATCCATGGTCACCACAGGCGGGCGAGAGCAGCTTGAGAGCTCCAAATGGCCGCCAGTATACATCACCCCCTTCACGAGAGGAGAAGGTATCGTACACGGACAAGCGGCACGACAGCGGCTACCATAGTGGTGATAGAGCTGCCTGGTCGCACCGCGACGATGATCGGGGC
Organism: Madurella mycetomatis; assembly: GCA_022530565.1. Taxonomy (NCBI): domain Eukaryota; kingdom Fungi; phylum Ascomycota; class Sordariomycetes; order Sordariales; genus Madurella; species Madurella mycetomatis. Next base: position 1,481,491 of record JAJTVB010000003.1, on the reverse strand, counting down.
GGTCGGCCGCCGGACCGATCCTACCAGAGGCGCCGGACACGATCACGCACGCGCAGTCCCAGTCGCAGTTGCAGCCGCGCATCGTCGCCTGAGAGGAGTTACCGCAGCCGTAGCCGCAGCCGCAGTCGCAGCGAGTCGCCTCTTACAGCCCTAGAGGCAGAGCTACTCGGGTTAACCGAGGAGCCGAGCGAGCCTAAACCCAAGCCCAGGGCAGCGGTCAAGAAACCCATCAAGAAAGTGAAGGTGGCGGCGGCGTTTAGGTGAGCATAATTACCTATTGGTCCATGTGTCATGATTTCCGCTAACGTGGTCACAGTCGCCGGTGGTAGTAATCACGATCTCCCCATCGTAAGATCCCCTCCATCATTCTTAATGTGTCATGACGAGTTATGACAATTGGCTGGCATTTGCTGTCTTGCATGGCGTTTAATGCATTGTATATGGCGGGCCATCACATGTAGACGGGCGTTCTCATGGGCACGAGCTTCTGGAGTTCTGGCTAGTTCACATGGCTGATTGTACCGGACGGCTCCGTGGGTTCGTAAGTATATCGAACATGGATTGTATGTTTGAATTGTTGGGGTAGACCATCCCCGATGCAGTTGGGAACAAAGGGAGAGATCTCGAACTGGGAATATCGTTACTGTGGACAAATGCCGGCCTGTCTTATCGGGGCTTTGTTAGATGGTAATGGAGTCCAAGAGACGGCACAATGTAATTGTTCAACCGTGGTGTAAACCTAGTTCACCGCACAGAGAGTGTTGTCTGGTCTACTCTATTTCAGCCGGGCACCCCCACCGTCCGAACCAGCACCCTGTCCCCTTGACAAGACCTCCTCGCCCTGGAACACCTCATCTAACCTTAGACCACTTACAATCTTATTAACAGATTTAAAGTCGCCGTCCCATATCCCCCATCATGGCTCAACAAAGCTCAGCAATTCACACCAATCTGGAGCAACAACACCAAAGCGAATCAACGAGCGCGCAGTCAACAACCATGTCACCGTTAACATCATTCATCTCCTGGATGACCACGCCGGCCAACCAGCCACCGCCGTACAACCCCATCGCCGGAGTAGCCGCCACGGTCGAGGTGGAAACAGTGCAGGTACGCGAGGCAGACAGCGGGCGCAGGCTGCGGCCGACTGGGACGTACCCTTTCTACCCCGTGGTGGAGCGCACGGTCGAGAGGGTCGACATGTCGTCATCCAGGTCTAGATCTAGGTCCAGGCCTAGGCCGGGGACAGCCTCTACTTCGTCTTCCTCTTCCTCTTCCGCCGCCTCTTCTTCGGCTTCCGCTGCTGGTACGGATGCCCCTGCTACCTCCGCCAGTCGTGCGAGTAGGGATAGAAGGAGGGTAGCGGCGGGGAAAGCGAGGGCTGAACCAGCCGGTTTTCCACGTACGACGAGAAAGGTAAGTACTAACCGTATAAGTTAACAGCGAGTCGAGCTCCGTGACCGCGGCGCGGGGTTTAGCCAGTCGTAGGAAGTGGTGAGGAGAGCGAGGGGTAGTGCTAGTAGTGCTGCGACTAGCGCCATTAGCGCCAGCAGTGCTGATGCGGGACAAATCTAACCGTGGGAGTTGCGGTGGTACGATAACGGCACTTCAAGTGTGTCAAAGACCAGCATTTGTGCGACGGAAGGTGAGTTGCCTGCTTGATGAGGCGGACGTCCAGTGTCAACACAGCACACACGCCCGCACTTCTTTTGTCTTTGGGTTTCTTTTTGGGGGAGTCCACGGTCTCAATTGTTAAGCCTTTTCTTTTGTGAGCCCTTTTAATGGTGCCCGTTTGGAGCTAGGTAAGTTTTATCTTGCTATATCACAGTAGTCTTGAATGGAAAGGTAATCATAAAATATAAAGTTAAAACGAAGGCAAATAAGACGAACCTCTTACAAATTACGTCTTTTTACTCCTACTCCGCCCTGCCTCTATAGTCGGATCAGGTACTTGGCTGCGTGTAGTCGAATCATGAATCGTGGTACCACGTAGGCATCAGCGGCATTACCTGCAGGGGTATCCACTTGGCCAGATGGCTCTGGCCAATCAGCAACGGGGCTAAGCTGGCTGTTGGTTCTTACTGCAGCACCCGTACATGAAAGGATTTATTCTTCATTTCTAAAAGAATTGTCTGGTCCCACCCCGATTTCTAACCGGCCTATTTTCTCAAATGGAATGAATTTGGGCATACTCTGTATAGATGCGTGGTTGTTATCAAAATATCATCGATATATAATCTATACTCTCTTCTTTTCTTTCCACCGGAAACTCACTAAGACGCGTGGGACCGAGGGTTAGACCGTTTTTGGGGAATCACCCCCGCTCTAATTAGTTCTCTGTGCCATCATCCATGTCGCCCCGCGGCGCTCGCAGGATAAGCCTGCGGAGCCGGGTGACCAGTGCTGCCAAGCCGGAAGACGTCCTCAGCCTCTCCTAGATAAGTAGTCATGCAAGTGCCCGGCTCCCGGGGCTGGTTTCGTTCAAACACGACCGTCTTGCCTGTTCCCAACTTCGAATCGCAGTTATGGCAGATCCTACCTCTGTCGCCGCTGGAATTATCCAGCTTGTGCCTCTTGTCAGAGGCAAGTAGTATATCCCGTAGACTGTCCAGTCGGTTTTTAACTCGAGGACACCACAGGGAGCTTTGCGCTCATCACAGACGTGTTTGCGTCCGACAGAGTGCTGCGCTCGTACCTCGGGAGAGTCGAGCTGCAGCAGATGGTCTGCACATGTCGTGGGCCCCTTCCCGCTAGCTACGATGCTGATATTCGAGCCACAGATTTTTCAAGCCTGGGAGGACGGCTGGAGGGATTCGCATGGGAGACTAGGAAAGCTCGAGGACTTTGCCGCGACCAAGCCGTGGTTAGCCGCGGGGATACTTGAGCAGCTCGTCTCTGTCTTGAGGAACTTCACAGAGCCGGAGAGGCTGCAGAAACGCTATGGGCTTGGCGTCCAATCCAGTCTGCTCAATAGGCTTGGGGATCTAGCTGCTGACCTTAAATACGCCGCCAGCTATTTGTATAGCCTCGACGGCCGCCGCTTCTCGCGCAAGGATTTGATTGTGCTCACAGAGAATCAGCCGAGGCATATAGCCTTTCTCCAAAAGGTCCGCTTCATCTCGGTGGCAGCGCAGCCCGAGCCTGGGGAGATAGTTGCCCGGCTCGACGAATTTAACCGAAGCATACAGCTGTACACAGCAGACGAAACCCGGAACCGGAGGGTTTTCGAACTGGCAGTGAAGGATATCAAGGCGGATCCCGACCGAACAAGACGACTGGCGGAGGCGGCAGCCTACGAGGCAAAACACTCGGTCGACCCGGAAGCGAAGGCCGAATTCGACAACTGGTCCAAGTTTGCCAACTTTTCCTTGGCTCTCAAGTCAGCCACTCCGGGTGCCATGTCTCGCAAGAAGATCTTTAGTCGCAGCGAGCTATCCTTCGACAGCCCGTACAAGATCGGGCCGCAATCCACCCTGGCTCGCCTGCTCGACTACCCTACCAAGTACCAATCCCGACTAGTTCTGGTCGAGTGGGTAACCATCAGCAAGTCCGTCATGGCCACTTTCGACGGGATGAAGGCTGCTTGGTTCGTTCTTCACGCCGAGAAGCCCGAGACACTGCGCCTCCCCGACTCCATCGGGCTCGTCTACGACGAGGCTGACGCATACACCATTGGCTACGTTTTCCAGCTCCCTGCGCACATCCGCAGCAACTTGCCCACAAAGCCGGCCGGGGCCCGCGCCGGAGACTTGGGCTATAGGGTGGTCCGCTCGCCGAGCACTATCGCGGCACAGCGAAAACCTACCAGCCTCAGGCAGCTGATAAAGAAGGAAAGCAGAGGCCTAGACCTAGGGATTCGATTCAGCATTGCAAAACAGGTCCTAGATGCGTTGCATCTGATGCACGCGGCCGAATATATTCACAAGTTAGGTCACCTTCCTTGGTGACAGGCCACACGCGGCGCCCATGTCTTTCTAACTCGTCCTTCCAGAAACATCCGCCCCGACAATATCCTCTTCTTCCCTTCGCCAACCCGCAATGGTGGTGACCCGGACCCCACAACCCTCGACTACTCCAACCCTCTCTTGGTCGGCTTCCATAATGCGTCACTCGAAATCGAGATCGAGGCGTCCAAGCCAGTTGAAGGCCTCAAACCCATTCTCAAGAATAGGAACCCGGCCCGCATCATCGCCCTCGACTGCTATCAACACCCTGACCGACGATTGGACCCGAGTTCTTTCTACCATCGACAATACGACCTATATAGTGTCGGCTGTGTCCTGCTGGAGATTGGGCTGTGGGAGACGCTGGACAGCGTAAGCGGGCAGGATATTGCCGCGAGGGCGTGCCACCCGAGCGTTCGGCCGACGAAAGATGATGTGTGGAAGGATGCGGAAACTGTGAGGAAAGCGGCCAAGGGACTGGATGTGTAAGTACTGGCCCCGGAGCGGGTCGGCGATGGATGTGCTAATCAAGGCCCCTGGCAGTATCACTGGCTCGGTCTATGCGGATGTGACGAGAAGGTGTCTCTCTTTGATACCCATTTCTGGGGATATCGTAGAGCTTGAGAGGGAGCTGGCGGGGGCTCTCTCGCAGTGTTCGGCCTAGGTCATGCGCAAGAAAGCAATATCCAGAGCGGGTCATGCAGAGGGGAGATGGAGGAAGCACTTTCATACGGTAGCCTGGAAGAGAGTGAACAGTAGGTGCCAGCCAGCCTTGCAGTGTTCACCTAGGTAGCACAGAAAAGCCACTGCCCTAGCCTCTCACACTCCCAACCATTAACCCCCACGTCCTAGCCCCAGGCCCTAGACCGCCCACCAAACCGCCGCAGATTGGGGATTGGGCAGACCACTTGGCCATTTCGCAAAGCAATATTTCTTGAGCTCTTTCTTTTGTGTTGGGTATTGGTGGAGATGAGGGGATATTGGAGTAACTCGTGTCAGGAAAGTTTGTGAAGTGGGTGGGCCAGTTGGCTCTACTATGGTAACTCCCACTAGCATATCCTAATCCGTCACTCCCCTCTGGATACAAGAATGGGGAAATCGAAAGGGGTCACTGTCTGATTGCCAAGCTTGATGTCAGACCGTCAAGAGATGCGCCCTTTGACTTACAACAGACCAGGGTAGATGGTGAACACGGCACATGGCTTGGCAAGACAGGCACATCCCCAGATGAGGTCCCCAAAGAACCTTGGCACATGGATAATGTTCGTGTTCTGCGGCAAGACACCGACATGACTCGCCAGTTCGTTGTAATACCAAGCTGGACGCCATCATCTACTCTACCGTTATGTCAGTCGTTACCAGCGCTGAGCAGGCAGTTGCAGGGGCTCTACGCCCTTTCCACTCTCTCCCCTCTAGGTAATGAAGTTCGTGTTGCTAGGGGTCTTTAGACCAGAATTCCTGAAAGCCACAAAGTTCTACCGCTGTTACTGTTCGTCCTGTCTCGGATGGAGGTGCAGGATGACTTCCCAAAATACTTGCTCATGTCTTGGCAAGGGTGGTGTCACGCCTATTCCAGGCATGGTGTGTAAGCACAATACAGTAACCACGGTAATAGGAGGCGGTCATTCGCAAGTTGGCTCGGTCTTAGAGCCGAAAGAAGCCGGGCTAGTGTCTTGGCTGGATCGCACTCCAGCCTTGCCCTCGCACTCCAGCCTTGCTCTCGCACTCCAGTCTTACTCCTGCAAAACTCAGAGGGTAGTAGTATTGCTGTGACTAGTTCAATAGTTGCACGCTTCATGAGATCAATGTCGTATCATTGGATCCTTCGAATTTAATTGCCGGTGGCGGTCGGAGAGTTAAGTTTTGGGCCAGAGGAGAGGGGATAGGGTCAACAGAGAAACAAGCATAAAAAGGAGGCCAACCAACTCTTTTCTAGCTGTAATCGACACAATCAGACAACAGCAGTAAAACATTCTACGTTGACCGCTATCAAAACCAGCAAAATGATCGCCCTCAAGTCCCTAGCTGCCATCCTTGCCCTTGGCGTCATCTCTGCCACGGCCGCCCCGGCGGACAATGTTGTCGAAACCAAGCTTGTTAAGGCCCGCCAGAACACCGTCCAGGTCCATGTTTGTGAGCACATTGATTGGAGGGGTGCTTGTCGGATTTTCACCTCCAATGCTGGCGCTTGCTGTGAGTCGAATGTTACATACCCGCCTCATGCTCCCTCAAGAATAGATGGACAGTGTATTGACGAGTGGTACCTCCTTATACAGTCAATCTTCCCTCCGAGTGGAACGACCGTATCAGCTCGATCCAGAACCTGCAGTCGAGCAACTTCCATTGTGTTTGGTGGCAGTAAGTGATCCCGTGCTCAACCCTTGTTCGCGTTTGCAGGGGGTTAGATACTAACTAAGCTGCTCAGGCATGGCGGCTGCACCGGCGAACAGTACGACAACCAGGAAGATGCCGACCTTGCTGATGGCAATGGCGCGTGGAACGACCGTATCAGCTCCTGGCGCTGCTCTTAGGCAGCTGTGGTCAGGGTGTTTACGACGGGCAGAAACCAGGTGGCAGTAGTCTGTACTTAGACCGCCACCGCAGTTCAAATCATATGCCCGCCTCTCCTGAGATCCCCACCTTTGTCCCGTGTGAATGCCCCTGAGCGAGAATGATTCGTTTTTGGTCGTCGGCTTGTCAACTGAAACTCCTATATTCAAGGACGGAGCCAACCACAAGACCTACACTAAGGCTAAATCCAGAGCGTAATGCACCAAGATTCGGTCGGGCATTCACGGCTAGTTACTACTTCAACCAGCAAACTTGACCTTGTCCTGCATACCATTCTATATACCGTCCTGGTGGTCGGATACATTATTTCCTTGGCTACCTAGGTTACTGGGTCAATATGGCCTGTCCTGCCCTCTGATTAGGGGCGCCCAAGTACCCGGGGGATTGCGTTCCCCGGTTCAGTAGATGGACCAGTACACCCAATTAAGGAAAGCAGCGGAAGAAAAAAAATTTTTTCTATCAAGTCCAGGATTCCGTGGTTCCAAGGCCAGGTTCCGAGGCAGCCTCGTGTAAAGTAATTTATACTAACGAAAGTAAGTTGTTCGCTAATTAATTAGTCCAGGGTACGAGCAAGCAGACCCGTCTCCTGTCCCACCAGACAGAATTGATATTTACACTGATATCGGCAGGGCATCTGCTCGATCAACTCAGCTCAACCACTAGCTTCGAACTCTTCTTTCGAAGTAACCAGTTACGGTTCTCAAGATGCCATGTGGCGTCAAGGTTCGGGTACCGTCGACGGCCTCCGCATCCGGAACGATTGAGGTGGTGGAGCCGTTCCAAAACACAGCAGTAGTAGTAAAAGGGATTCTAGCTGAATTGCCTAATACATCGGCCATCAAGTAAACGCTGAAGAACCTCGTCGGGCTACGGAAGGGCTACTTATTCAAGGCCATCTGCTCCACGGATCTGCTGTTCTTAATCGATACTACGGGCTCTATGGGGGACTATATTGACGCCGCTAAGGATCAAATCAGGAGCATCGTCAGGGATATTGGCACCGCATTTCTCAATGGCGTCGAAGTGCATGGCCGTAGTAGGGTACAAAGATACTGAGGTTCCCTAATATCCAATTCCTCGATTTCACGACGTGTCCTCACGAGGTATTCCCGTTCCGCCTGACGCTCCCGAGGACGTCCTTGGCGGTATTCTACAGGCACTTCACGCAAACTGGCAGCACCGGACGCGATGCATCATCCATATCGCCAACGCACCGCCGCACGGCCGTACCTTGCACGACTGGGCCGATTCATATGACTCGTATGCCAACCCTGGTAGCGAACCTCATCGCCTCGAGTATAGGGGGCTAATTGAGAGGATGGTTCGCCTCGACATCAACTACGCTCTGCTACGCATCAACAATAGCACGAACCGCATGGCCTACACCTTTCTCCAGACGTACGCTGCGGCTTCGGCAGACTGTTCCTCGCTCCAGATCAACATGTACCACTCTATTATTCTCAAAGTCAACGCCGCAACGAGCGGGCTGCTGTTCCAGGAGGCTAAGCTGGGTATCAGCTTTAGCGCGCTACAGCACTTGGTAACTTGGATCGTTACCGCGTCCACTTCTCGCACCGCTACTCACCATGCGCCACGTATGAGCAAGGATGCTGTGGTCCACAGCGCTAACACGCTCAATTACATGATGGCGAGCGACGAAAATATCACCATGAGCGAGCTAGAGCTCACAATCTGCAAGCGGCAGCACCCGTTTGCCCAAGGCTCCCAGCGCACAGCCTCATAAGCCGGCACTCTAAGGGACAGTTTTTGATGAGCGACCTGCAAGGTGTTGACGAAATGCTAACGGACCCTGCCGTCCATACACTCGACCCCGACAAGTTTCAACCTATGCAGCTCGAATCTGGGAGAGGAGGGCTTCAAGTTCTTCTTCGCCTCGCATGAATGCAATGCTATCTGCCGCAAGCTGGAACTCAAAACTAACGTGGCCATGATCACATCTGGGCGGCATGAATTTAGGGAGACGTGGCCGAGCTTGGCCGATTCGGTCTGCTACTCTAACATGCTCTGCGGGAGAATCTTGATCTGCGCCGACGACAACGAGTCAATAAAGTATCTGCAATGTCACTGGTGCGATACGTGTTGGCCACAGCTGGAGCAGTATACCGAGGAACTGATTTGCACCGTTCAGACCCCACGCCGCCACGAATTCGAAGTATCCAGGTTCTTCCACGAGTCCTAAGGGCAAAGTCCACCGCGTAACTGCCACGAACACCGCGAGGAGGACCTCGGGCGGGTAACAGCGAGCGGGGAAGGTGAGGGCTCAATGCTACCAATCGCTACGGTGGCAGAAGGAGAGTTCTGGGGCAATGGGAGATCCGCGTCTGTGAGTCTGGAGTATAGTTAGGTAGTTTTGTGTGCAGATAGCATTGTGTAATACAGCGTCTAATTACTTGTCTGGATATTTCGCCCATCATGAGATCGATACCAGGGCTGTTCTTGGCACACCATTCGTCAAGGTCAGTAGCAAGCCAGTGACATGGTTGCACCCAGCGGCCAACGTTGACTCCGCCCCTTTACTCTCATCCCTGGTTGAGCCTTGTAATTCGCCTGAGACGCGATAATATCACCATATCCAGTCTCTCGGGAGACGATCTCCGCAGCTCTCTACATTTCATCGCATCTCTCATATTCAGCAATGGCAGCCATCGAACGAGCCGGGCGGGGACGCCTCATAGTAGCCTGATATGCTAGTATCAATGGTTTCGAAGCTGTCGAGTGAATCTGCGGTAAAGCTGACACGGAAGCATGGCTGTTCGGGGAGATGATATAGGGCGAGATCTGATCCCTAGATGACCTTACCGTAATTAGATGCTGTGACCTTTGCGTGCTTAGTGCCGGACTTGCGGCCAGAATTTAGATGGCCACGGGCCGGTTGCGGCCAGGATATCGATATTATCGAACACGTTGGCCTTGGCTCGACTACTGTAGGCAACACCCCTATTCTGGGAACCGTCATAGCCGTAGCTAATAAGTAACGATAGCTGTCCCGAAATTCATGCAACCGAGTTGGGGAAGTAATCACTGCCAACTGAATCATGATACCACCTTCGGCAGATAATGAATGCCATGGGTTGCGAGTTGTTAGCTAAGGTTGGGAGTATATTATCTTAGGTATTATCCCTCGATCCCCTAGTTAGAAGATGGACTCCAGCTTTGCATGTTAGAAATGTAAAATATCCCTCACCGCTATTTTGGAGTTCGATGGAGATACTTATACTGTTAGGACGTTGATCGTTACTGAGATGGTACAGGCCGGAAGCAAGCTGATTTGGCGGTAGTTGTGTGAGTAGCTAGAACTGAAAGAAATGTAGCCGACGCGAAACGTTTCATCGAAAGGTACTGTACCCATCGCTTTCTCGTTCCTATCCCCGGTTGTCACTGACAAAATGTCAGGGTCGCATGGAAGTTCATCCGTCGGGTAAACATTCTCGCCTGAGGACGAGAAGCAAGGGGCCCTGATTTACCGGGCTTCGATCGAACACAAGCTATACGAGGCGTCACCTGTAGGATAGGATTGGACACCTTGAAGTTTCCTTATTTAGTAACAGGAACTTGGTTGATGTCACTCAACCACTTAGGTGCTGTGATACACACATAGAATTCGGTGAAGATCAGCGGAGAGCTGGCTGCCATATAATTATACCCTACCTCACCGGGTCGTTCATCATAATGTTCCAGTTTCCATTTCTCAACATCCATCAAGCACATAATAAAAAGCATCCCTTTGTTCTGTACAACTCACCGACATGATCACCATTAAGTTCTTCGCGGCGTTCTTGCTTGTTGGCCTGTCCCTCGGCCAAGACGACAGCATCGACGGGCGCCCTTGCGGTGCCAAAATCGCCCCCTGCCCCCGTGGCTACACCTGTCAAATCCCGCTCACCCCTTGCAATCCGCACAAGTGCATCGGAAAATGCAGGCCCGACCCGATCGAGGGCCGTCATTGCGGGAACGATGACGACCCCAAATGCCCCGAGGGCTATTCGTGCATAATCCCGCTGATGCTCTGTCCTCCCGGTGAGGAGGAGCGTTGCCGTGGAAAGTGCTCAAAGCTTTGAAGAAAAAAGGAGTGTACAGGCGGCTGGCCGATCTTAGCATGACTTCCAAAGTGGCAACGGAACAGACGCAGGGATGGGATTTTGTACGGTAAAATGGCTGTCTCATCCTTCTTTGGGGACAATAAACACATTCGAGCGTGGTCCTACGCCATATCACTATCCGCAAGCCCACAAAAAGCCCCTTGTCACACTCTACAAAGCTTCAAGTTGTCCCGCAGAGCCCAGCCCTCAGAGCCCGTGCTTGACTTAGACCAGAACACGTCATCTGGGTCGTACTTATTCTTGATCCGCCTGAGCCGTGGATAGACCGGGCCCCAGAACGCGTCCTGCCAATTTGGCTCGTTAATGTCGCCCTGACGACACTAGTTAGCCCTAGTACTGATGAAGATCTGGCCTCAAGGGACGGGGCGCCAGGTACCTCGTTAGAATAGACAGCACTCGTCGGGGTCACCGCACGGAGAATGCCACCCAGCTCCACCGTGACCCTCCGCTCGGCCTCGGCCCGCTGCTCCGGTGACATGCACGGAGGCGGCACGTACAAGAAGATCTGGATATCGGCCGTGTCTCGCCACACAGGGTGAACGGCGCTGAGTCGCTGCTGCGAGTCCTTGACCCTGTTCCCGGGATTGACCAGATGGCCGCCGAAGAGCACCTGGCCCGGATACTTGTCGCTCATGGTCCGGAAGGCGGCGACAATGTCGTCTCCGCGCTCCCTCACGTCCCGCTGCGAGATCATGCGGCCGCCAAAGTACGCGCCCAGGCCGGAGCCGTGGAAGGCCGTGACCCACATGTCGCGGTACAGGTCCCCAAACTTTGCAAAGGTGTGCACCTCGGTGGTCGTGAAGCTCACGTTGGCGGCGCGGAGCCGGTCCAGGAGCGGGTCGACAACGGCCTTGAACTGCACGACCGTCATGTTGGGCGCGACGAATGGCTGGGCAGTCAGCGAGCCCTCCTGCATGGCGTACCACACGTACATGCCCGCCGCCGTATAGGTCGGGGCCATGGTGTGCCAGATGCGGACGCCCTCCCAGAAGCGGTCGCCCGAGTCGGTGATGGTGAGGCCCATGCCGGTGACAGGCATCGTGGGGTAGGTCTTGAGCGTCACCGAGGTGACGACGCCAAAGGTGCCCATGCCGCCGCCCTTGAGGGCCCAGAAGAGGTCGGTGTTTCTCCTTGCGTCGGCTGTCACCTTCCGGCCGTTGGCGAGGACAACGCCAAAGGATATGGCGTGGTCAGAGCCTGTCCCGGGGAGGTTAGCGGTTTTGCAGAATAGAGAGCCTCGGGCACGTCAGCAAGTACGTACCGACTCCGTAATAGCCAGACAACGGCCCTTGTCCTCCTCCTCCAAAGTAACCTCCCGCAATGCCCACGGTCTGTTTGCTTTATGATTAGATTTCGTTCCATACCCTCTCGTAGGGATCCAACTCACGGGACATTCGCCGCCCAAGACATCCAGGTTCCTGGGCCAGGCCTGGGCATACAGATCTTGCATCATAACACCAGCGCCCACTTCCACAACACCGCCGGTATGGCCATCACAGTGAGTGCACGTGCGGCTGAATTTAATGGAATTCAGGCGATGAGTGTTGATGACTAGCGCACCGTACCCTAGGGGGATAGTGAGTGAAAGCTCGAGCAGGGTTAGTAGGGGTACGATCATACCTGTTGATCGACCCATGAAGCAGTGGCCAGTATTCCGTATAATGAGCCTCAACTTCCTGGTCCGAGCAAACTTGACCCCTGCCACAACGTCATCGGCACTTTCGGCTAGAATGGCGTATGGGGACAAGAAACCGAGCGTGCAGGTGTCCGGACATCCCGCTGGAGGACCGGGCTGTCCTGTTGTCGTATCCGGTGGACAGGTGTTGTTACTCCATATCGGTATCATCGGGATTGTCGCCTGGTCAGCCCTGCGAGTCAAGTTAGCCGAACTTAGTGCTGGCTATGCAAGCAGAGACGCACGTCCAAGTCGCATTGCTCCATTGCGACGCTACCTCGGCGCACTTGGCCGGATCACGGGTGGGAATTCCCTCGAAACTGTCGTAGCAGGCGGCGCCGGGAGGGATAGCCCGGACGAGCCGGCCGCCAACGGTGCGATTAAGAGCAGCCCACTCGCGGCCGGTCGGCCAGCAGGGATCTCCTGGATAGCATTTACACTCTCGCAGCCAATGATAGCCAGACCGATCAACCTCCTGTCGTCCCTGGAGTGGCTGGAGCTGGGAGGCCAGCCCACTAGCGGCGGCTGCGGCAACGGCGAGCCAGTACAATCCTCGTTTCATAATCGCTTGAGTAAGATTACTTTAGATATGGTGGGAATACGAAACATTGACAATCATGGGAGAGAGAGGTTTCGGGGGAAATGCCCTCTGATTTAATATTACAGGGCGTCCACTTATAACGAGGTAATCTGGACCTGCAAGCGACGTGAACCCGTGTTGGTTACACTCTCCATTCCCGTAGCAACGGCACCGCGGTTTGGCGCTTGTTCCTGGAGCACGAGGTACATGAGGCCACCAAGGCTACTACTTTGCCGTGGCAGCGCATAGGAATATTGGTTATGCTGCAGGGTTAGAGCCTGATCCATGACGGCGGGTGAGGGGCTAGGCTCTGCGCCGTACTATATGCCGAGGCGCTACCGATGTAATATCGGTGCCACCTCTGGATCTGGCAATGGACCCGGCCGGCAATTCAGGCGTCGTTCGCTACCTGACGGATAACTGATCGAAAGAGCCTCGGATGTTGTGCGGCTGAGTTCTGCCGCCTCCGCCGCCTCCGCCTACGCCTATCTCAGATCAAAGTGATCAGAACAACACGGGGGTAATTTGGAAGAAACGAGCTTGAAGGTTCTTGCCTCGCTGTACGATAAAGCCGAATATCTGGTAATTTCGCGTTGGATACGCAGAACAGAAGAAAAACAAGTAAAATCTCATTGGCTAAAGCCCGAATGCACTTGCTCCTCATCCATATGATCAAATGTAACAAGCGGTGCGAGTATCATAAAAAAACCTGAAGTATAGGCGTCGTTGCCTAGTGTACCTATAGCCATAACGATATACTTTGACTGGTCTGCAGCCTGAACTGTCTTCAATGCGCACCTTGCGGTACGTGCACTATGACGGTCGCATCAGCCTTGTGTTCTCTTCTTCCTCATCACTCTCTTCCTCATATTCGTCACTCTCCTCCTCCTCCTCCTCCTCCTCCTCCTCCTCCTCCTCCTCCTCCTCCTCCTCCTCCTCCTCCTCCTCCTCCTCTTCTTCTTCTTCTTCTTCTTCTTCTTCATCCTCACTGTCCTCCGCTTCCTCTTCCTCTTCTTCCTCCTCCTCCTCTTCCTCTTCACTCTCCTCCTCATCGTCAACCTTAGCTTCAACCTTCACCTCATCCTCAGCTAACCAATCATCTAATGTCTTTTCACCGACCCCATTTGCCCCAACCACCTTTCCTCCCACCGCCCCGCTCACCGAAGGAGACGACGATCTCCCAGCACCAGCAGCAGCATCCAGCACCTCAGCCGCCGGCGGTAGCCTAGTCCCCTTCCCTTCCACGGCGCCTCCCCTGTCCCCTTCCCGATCTCTCAACTTCGCATCCGGCTCCTTCCCTTCCTCCACCCACGGGGGCAAATCCTCGTACCCGCGCAGGCCATGCACCCCGCCGCCGCCGGCAAGCACCAGCGCGGCGGAGCCGAGTGTGTAACCCTTCCTAGCTTCTGATGGGGACGGCGCCTGCGGTGCGGGCTTCGGAGCGAGCAGCATTAGCGTCGCTAGCTGCGGGACAGACAGGAGGGCCTTGTAGAGTCGGGTCCTGTCGCGCAGGTCGTAGGACGTGTCGTAGCGCGCCAGAAGGAGGACGTAGGACCATAGCTTGGCGATCGGGTGGGGGTCGTCTTCGAGGAGCAGCGGGGACTGGGCTGGTTGTTGGGTCTGGAACCTCTCGGAAGGCGGTGACGGTTCTTGAGACTGCTGGGCTTGTTCGATCTGGCGATTGAGATGGTGCAGGTAGACTTTTGCACCTAGCAGGATGATTTGGCGCTTTGCGATTTCCGACTCGGACGCAAAGTCCTTGAGTAAGATGCGCAGCACGTCGGCGGCAATGTTATCCTCCCCGTTAAGCCCCGAGAACTCGCCAACTAGCCATATGATGGTGGCGCGCGCTTGCGGATCTGTGGCCGAGTCGAGGTTCTTGGCAAGGCGAACGACCGTCGCGACGTGCGCGGTTGGGTCCTGCTGGATGAGATGACGGATGACCGTGAGGCTCTCGGCGGCGAGGATGCCGTCGAGGCTGGTGATCTGGCCGAGCAGAAGACGAAGACAGCGGGGTGCCGCTGCCGTGTCCGCCTGGGCGCAGCGACCGATGGCGCGCACGGCCTCCCTGACGAGGACTTTGTCGGAGCCACGGCTAAAGTGTTCTAGCTCGTTGAGGATGAGGCTCTTGACGTGCCCTGGGGCGTGTGGGAAGACGAGGGTGAGCAACTCTAGCTTGAGTTCCCATACCGGTTTTGTGTCGGTTGCGCGGACAAGGAAATGGGTGGTATATTTGACGAAATCGGCGGGGCAGCCTAGGCAGATGGAGACTATGTTGAACAGGGCGACTTGCTGGATATCCTGGGCGCCGCGGAGCAAGGCGATCAGAGGGCCAATAGCCAGCTTGACATAGGCGGGCGTGCCAACAGCAGAGTAGCATCGCGCGACTGCTACCACGACGCCCGAGTTGCGAGACTGCAGGAGAGGCCTGATGCCGTTAAGCAATGATTCGAGGTCTGGATCCAGAACCAGCACCTGCTCGCCTTCGGAGCTGCCGTCTGCCGCTTCGTCATAGAATTCCTGCAGATCGGCGCCCCTTTCCCCGCTCTTAACCGTCTTCATCCGCCTTGGGAAGCACTTGCGCGCGTAGATGGTCATTAACCGCAGCGTCGACAGCTGGCTCCATTCGTCCATGTCTACGATCATCCTAACCAAGTTCCGGTAATGCTTGTGGATCATATCGATCCTCTCTGGGCAGACCTCCATGAATGCCGTCACGGCCGCGCCGGCCACGTAATACAGTTTGTCGCCTAGCAAAGTCGAGAGGTATTCGAGCAGCTGAGGTAGCTGGGAGGGGTCAAGACGGTAGCACTTGGGGATGGCCAGCGCCGCGGCGCGTCGTACGTACGGGCTCATGTCGCCTGCACCTTTCCTGATCGCTAGCGATACGATCTGGCTGATAACCGGCACTCGTATGCCCGACATTGTGCGCAGCGCCAGCGCCCGCACCTGAGGGTTCGGGTCCGACAGCGACTTCTGGATGGTGTTGATGGAGAGGAGGGCGAGGTCGGGCTCCTGTTCGGCATGGTGGATGAGGTAGATGTAGACGAGCTTCTTGATTTCGAGGTTTGGCGACGCAACGTTCTTGACGACGGACGAGAAAAGGGGTAGTGTCTTTTGCGAGCGGTACATCATCTAGGGGGGTAGTCAGCGAATGATACTTCCCAACAATCGGAAGGTAAGCGGACACAACGAACCGAGATAACGCGCCGAAGCCCGTCGAGCACCTCCCTCTCATTTCGGCTATCAAGGAGCTTCTTGACTTGAGCACGGTCGAGTGGCTTGGACGAGCTCCGCACGCTTCGGGCAGCAGAAGCAGCATCGAGCGTCAGTTCTCGAGCTAGCAAAAGGCCGAGTCAGCAGCGGTGCGGGCGTTTTGAGTGCAACTAGGCGCCTACCGTTCTCGAGCAAACTCGAGATCCGAGCTATTGACTCCATGGCGAATGGCCGATGCTCCTCCGTCGGGAGCTCCGAAGCTCTCGGCTTTCGTGCACAGTGTGTTCAAGTTAGCCGAAGTGGCTTGGGCCAGTGACGTGATCTGCGACATTCGGCCTGGGCATTGGCGGGGTCGTCTCAGGTATGCAGCTAAACCCCTCCAACGCCCAAGCGGGGCATGCGGGCCTGGTAGCGGATCGGTCCGCACTCTGCAGATCGATCCAACAACCGCGGGAGTCCGGAGATGCAAGCAATTCCTAGGCAAGGGGACTTTAGATTTACTGTACCTTATCGGCGTTGTTGCATAAGGCTGCAGCAGAAGACGGTTGCCTCATCTCACTCTTCACTTCACCGCTAGACCAATGGACACACACTCATCTGATCCCCTCTTCCTTTCCCCAGCCCTCCCCTCGGAACTGCTCCAATTCATCATCTGGTACTGCGAATATCCGACAACCCTCGTCGTCTGTTCTGACCGCACCGAATTCCTCTCCTCACTCACGCGGGACCTCGTGCACCAGCAGCAGCACGGGAACCAACCCTCGCATAAGCCATCTGGCTCTGCCACAGCGCAGCAAGACACCGCAGGTCTACACCCGAGTGAAGACCGAGACGGCCCTCGTCCCGCCCAGCAAGTTGCCCAACGGGAAAGTCCCGCGTCAACCTCCCAACCCAACAATCCACTTGCACACGCACAGTCCACTCTTCTGCCCTACCCCCAGCCTCCACCTGAGTCCCGACCCGGGAATACACTGCATCCCCTCCTCGTTCCCTCCCTCAACCAGACCGCCGTAGCCCGGCACATCCGCACCGTCTTCATCCCGACCGTCACCCACCTCCGCGCCTTCCTCTCCGTCTTTTCCCCGCGCACAGGCAGCGTCCCGCCTCCGCCACCCCCGCCCAAACCACCCACTACAGCACCCCGCAGAGGCGGAGCAGAACAGCAACCGCCGAGCCTCCTTCTGGTGTACAACTTCCTCTCCCTCCACCGACACACCAGCGAGTGGAGCGTCCAGGGCCTGAGTAGCACCGCGACGGGGCTCATCGATGCGGCTTGGCGGGAGGGGCTAAGGCCCATGATGTGCGAGCAGCGTATAGACGGGGCCGGAAGTGATGATATCCTAGGGGAGAGGGTGTCTGTTTTGAGTGCAGGCGGAATTGTCAAGCGGGAGGGGTGGGCTGGGAAGACGGTGGAGGTGAGGAGGGTGCTAGGGAGATGGTTTCGTTTTGAGGAATTGGATTGGGGAAGGGGATGGAAGACGGAGGATGGACAACCTGCAAGGCGGGAGTGAGATGCGATCGTGATAAGAAAAGTTTTGTCATGTATCCGTATATTGTATGCCGTGTCTGAACCTGAATCCAAACGCCGATGCCTTTCGTCCCGTGGTATCCTGGTGATGAGACCCTTCCGCCATACCCAACCGACATATCAACCAACCAACCGACCGCATTATGACATTAATTTTGGCGTGATGATGGCGCAAGAACCGGCTCAGAGCGCCTGCTCCATCTCGGTGATGTACAACTTGATGTGTGCCTCCATCTTGAGGTACTCATCGTACGCGGCATGGACCTCGTTTTCGATGTTTTCTTTGAGATCGAGCATCTGCCGCGGCATGTTAACCGAGTCGCAACGGAGTAGAGAGCACGCGGGGCCATACGTACCTTTTTCTCGATCTGCTCTATCCTGACCCTTCGCCTCTCAATATCCTTGCCCTTCTCAGACCGCTCCTCAGTCAACTTTTTGTGCACGGCCCGCAGCTCCTCCATCTTCTCCTTGGCCCTCTGCGCTTTCTCCTGGCTCTGTGTGCGCAGTGCTTCGGTCCGCTCCGTCCACTTGGCCAGCTGCCGCTGCAGTAGAGCCTCTGTCCGCTCCACCTCGCGCACGTTCGCCCCGCGCTCCGTAAGCGCGTCCCGCTGCTTCGCGTTCTTGGCGTTTTCCTCCTCCTCCTTTGCCAGCTCGACTGCGATCTCCTCTAGAAGCTTGATACAGGATGCTACATCCGTTGACACGACAGCGAAGGAGTCGGCCGATGTTTGCAGTGCCCGTGCCCTCCTGTCTAGAGAGTCGATGTGGGACTTGTCGGCGTTCAACGTGTTGCTCAGTTCTGTGAGGCTGGACTGTAAGGCTTGAGGGCTCTGCAGAGTGTATGGCCGCAGCTTGGCGCTCTCCTGCTTGAGCGCTAGCTTGGTCGCCGTCTTCTCCTCCAGCTCGGCGGCAAGCTCGTTCTTCTTTTCTTTGGCCTCTTCCAGGCGTGCTGCTACCTTCTCCTGGCTCCTCCTCAGGTCCAGCAGCCGCTTCTTGAGCTCCTCGTTCCGCCTCGTCTTCTCCGCCACCAATGCCTCCATCTGCCGCCTGTTGACGCGCATCTCGTCCAGCTGCGCCTCCATGTTTTGGTTCTCAGCATACAGCTGCTCGATGCGCGACTTGGCATTCTCAGCCTTGTTGCAATGCTCGTCAATAACGCTCGTCTGGCTCTCGCGAAAGCGCACGAAGTTGATGACGTAGCTGAATATCTTGACGAGGCGGTCGTGGGTCGGCTTGTAAAGGTCCATAAAGTTGAAGTCGTTGACGCCACAGTCGAGCATCAGCCGCCGCAACGATACAAAGAAGCCCAGCAGATTGCGCGTGTCGGGCGGCATCAGCGCGTCGCCAAAGTCGCCGCACATGTCCTGAGCCGCTGCGCGCATTGCCGGATCCACCGTCTGCCGCGTCTTGTTCATGAGCAGCTCGCCGAACCACTCAAAGATCATTTGTACTTGGATCGGGTTCGGCTTCTGGAGATCGGCAACGGTGAAGGGAATTCCGAGCTCGTTGATGCAGCCGACGATTTCGCGGTCGGGCAGGCGCATGCTAGCGTAGGCCGCTTCCTCCTCCTTCTTGCGCGACCGCGACTGCTGTTGCGCGGTCGGCAGTATCGACATGCGTGGATTGTAAGCCATGTTGTGCGATGCTCACGGCCTGCGATTCTGGGCTCGTATACGCGCGCGCGGAGGCTGCCGGATTCGCGTCGCGTTGTGTGGCGCTAACAGTACATCAGGTCTTTTTTGATGGAGTGTTGACGATGCGGGGCTTGGTGCATTGGGTTGCTCGAGAAACCAGTCGGATGCCAAGACTTGAAATTAGCGGTTAATTGCATAACCCCCGCAGTCGGAATCGTGGCTTCATGAAATATTGATCACCAGTATCAGCATCCATCCGCACGCACGTTGCTATCTCGCCCCGTTATTCAGAATTAGCTGTACAGGCTCTGCCATTAACCCACTGTGCCTTGGAAGTCGCATCAAGCATACATGGTGTATCGCGCGCAAACTTCGGCCTCAGGCTCTTTTTATGTCCCAGTTCCACGGTCCTAAAAGATAAACAGGCATGTATACGACGCTCTATAACAGTAGTTTCGCTAACCTCTCAACTGGCAGCAGAGAACCGATTAACTGAATATCCACCCGTTTTGGCCAATTCCTTGAAATAAAGACCACTCTGATGGCACCCGAGGACAGCAGGAGCCCCGGGTACCAGTTGCGGTAGAGTTTGTCAGATCTACGCAACGGAATGGCGATCAACCTGTGGCAGCATCCGTGCTTGATGTAAGCCGCAAAGGCACGTCACTGGCATATCAGGGTCTCCGAAAGACGCAGGCTTTGATGAAATCAAAGATGGTCTGCAGAATACAAGGCTTGGCAGTCGGCTACCTTAGCGGTTCTCTAATTCGAGATGGGAAGTAAGAAATTGAATGTAAGTTTAAGCACCGGATGAAGCGTTAAATATAGATTGGGACGGCGCGGATAGTAGCGAACCAGACATGCGCGGGAGGGAAACATGAATGACCCCACGTTCCCACTACGTACTGCAGAAACATTATCAGGGAAGAGTGGGATCAAGGTAGGAGTTACAACAAATTGAAGATATGGGGTCGTAATAATCATTGCCAGCCTGGACCGTACGTAGTTGTATAGACTGACTGAGAAACGTCCTGGAGCCTGCCCTGGCTGGCTCGTCTATCCCAACCATGTACAGTACCGTACAGTTTATCATCTGCCCATATGTATCTGGGAGCGGTCCGGACTAAGTGCCGGCGCTCCGGTAGAGGGGCCGAAATCGCTTCCATGCCAGGGTGTCTGGGCCAGTGAGTGATATATCCTGGGCCTTGGCATTGAAACGTTGCCATGGTCGTTTGCTTCCTGCCGACTCGCTGTCATCAGTCGAACCAACCAACCGGACGGCGCCAAACCCTGTCTCCCCCTTGCCACATCTAAATTGCCGGCTGGTGTGCCCATGGTTCTCGTCGGACCCTGAGAAGCCAAAAATGTCCGGGATTCTCGTCGCGAGCGCCCTACCCTGAACACAACGTGTCAATACATTATCATGCACCGCAGTCACACTACAGGGCGCGGAGCAATACTTGGACAAGGGAAGCTGTCTGCACTCGTTTCGTGGTGGCTAGTGCCAGAGACGCTGACAGATATCGGGCGCGAGTGCAGGTGAGCTGTATCACGCTACCAGGGCGGATTCTTCTTCCCCCAGGTTCCACATCCCGTCTTGATGAACACGTTCGTGTCCCGTATCACCGTGCTAGCGCAAAGCGGGCCGTTATCGAAGTTAGACGAACGAAATTAGCCCGTCTGACGGCAGGATTGGTTAGTCTTCATGCTAAGGGCGCCAGCGGCTCCTCTACGATCCATCGGGGGATTCCAGCTGTGGCTAGCTGGAGGGCGGTATTTATGAAATAAAAAAGGGTTCATTGCCCACACCGGTGGAAGGGCTGATCTTGAAACGCAACAGCGTTGGCTCCGAGCCACTCCAGCCCCCTTGGCGTCCCGTTTCTCCGTGGTACTGTACATGCATGCAAAAGGTGGCCTCGCTTGGCATGATTGGCTTCCTTGCCATCTGTTGCCGAGATGCAGAAGGCCCCGCTCGTTGTGCCTCAATTGCCAAAAACCATTTTCACATTCCTGGCTCACATTTTAGCGCGTCGGGTAATACCGAGTCACTCCGGTGCCCGGTACGATGTGCCCATCCTTAGCGTGCAGGTGTTGAGCCAATGCAGATTTGAGTCAGATCGTGCATCGAGCTCCTCTCGTCCCGCAAAGAAACAGGGGAATCTGCTAGGTCTTGGCCAAGCAAGTTGGTACCCTGCACGGTACGGCGAATACACGTGTCAGGCTGACAGACGGTATAAACTGCACTCGATGTTCCCTGCCCTGCAGTGCCCGTGGGCTAATGCACTCCTGCGATAAATGCAGGTCCTGCAGCGGCCGAGTAGCTTAGCTGCCCTGCGTTGCATTCGTGGAATGTTTGTGCGGGCGACTTTTTCGCAGGGAGACGATCGATTCCTTGGTAAATAGGATCGGCATTGACTACCTCTATTCCCAAATATTGGCTGAAGGCGAAGATGACGCCGACGGTTGGGTGATGGTGTTGGATAAACGGTGGCAAGGTCCTTGCGAAGCTCCTATGACATAACATAGCTGGAGCAAGGCAAGGTGGGCCCACCTTCGCAAGCAAAACGCTCGTTTTCTCGAGCCCCAAGGCTAACGCACGGGTGATGTCGGCGGATACGAGCAGCGCAAGCTACGGGCTCGGGAATACGCAACCCACCCCCCCCGGA
This sequence comes from Madurella mycetomatis, assembly GCA_022530565.1. Lineage (NCBI taxonomy): Eukaryota > Fungi > Ascomycota > Sordariomycetes > Sordariales > Madurella > Madurella mycetomatis. The sequence goes on along the minus strand of JAJTVB010000003.1, from coordinate 1,459,556 downwards.
CGCTGGACGTCCGCGAACGATACCACGCCCGCCACGGGTAGGTGTTGGGGAAAGGCACCACACCAAACTTCCGAGGGGTGAAGAAATGGGCGTTGCCATCCGGGCCCGTTCCCTCAAATGTCGTCAACCGCCACCGTGCGATCGTGGAGCCGACTGTCGCAAGACGGGGCGAGCGGCCAGGCTAAAACCCTGGTGGCCCCAAAAACCGTTGTAGTGGGGGGCAGAGCCAAGGAGCCGGCTCCCCGGTCCCGCTTGGCAGCGAAAAAATGGGCCAGGAAAACGGAATAGGTACAGCTGGTAAAAGCCTAAGGCAGCACCAGGTGGCTCAGGGCGTCCAAACTGTATTTGCTGGCGTTCCGCGGTCCAGTCAGTAAGGAAAGACCATGATTTGCATGGCTCGAGGGGTCTCATTTTTTCAGGTTTCTTAGGGCTCGTGGTCGTAGCCGAGACGGTGATTGGGCTTGACTAATGGGCTGAAAGTGGGTCTTTTTGCTTCGAGCCCTTGCAGCCCGTTTCTCGCTCGTTCTCCATTGTATGTCCCTGGCTGACTGGATGACAAGGAAAGCCAGGGCCCTTGCTTGCTCCCTTGCACTCGTTTCTTATTTTTTTCCCGGGGACCTGTGCTCCCTGCACAGCACAGCTCTCACACGCTGCGCATAACTAATTGAGACCTCCTTGGGCCGCCTTTCTCAGCCATTTCCCCCACCTCTATCCACACAGCAGTGAATATCGGGCAGCGATCGCACATTTCCCCTGTCGAAAGGACATTTCCATTCACCTGCCCCTCCCCCGCCCGACTCTGCGAGACCTAATTTTCCCGCCATTCCAACGCCTTGAACCGGCCTTCCTTCTGCCTCTTGCGGCATACTTACAAAGCTGCAAGACAACACGAGAGAGGCTGCGAGAGGCTTGGTGCATTCCATCGTTTAACTCTTGGCTCGGGTAACACATCCCCTCCATCCCGGATTGCTTAGTTGAGAACCAGACCGGCTCTGGCTTTCGCACACCTTCGGAACGCTGTGCAGCTGAAGCATGGTGTAGAAGCATTGGTGGCCCGACGAATTTACCAATCGCGCAGCCATTCCTGCCAACGCGTCGCTCTCGTCTGACACCTTCAGAATGAATCCCGGCCATTCCCCGCCACGCACGGATTATCCTAGTCACCTAAACCACGCTTCCTACCGCAGAATCGTGTTAGCCTTCGCGCCGGGCCGTCGCCGGGGTCGTTTTGTCTAAAGGAAAGATGGCGCTGTGGCCGTTTCGGCGCAAGAGCCGCCGGAAACGCGGGCGGGCGAATACGATGGACGTCGAGGAATCTAGAGGGCAAGCACTTCCACCACGCAGTCAGACGGTGCCAGAAGTGGCCATGGTGTCAGTCGGGCCAGCACCAGAACGGCGAAGGACCAAGAAACAGCGGACGGAATCCAACAAACTCCAGCGCAGGCCTCGGGCATACAGCTTCTCGCCCGGCCGTCACGATTCCATTCGAGTGGGCCGTAGAACGAGCACGAGGGCTAGGCGAGAGGCAGACATACCTTTGTCCAATGCCGCTAGCGTCGACGTTCGGATGGGGAACTATGATGACGGCATCAAAGACCATAGCGGCATGGGTGCCGTGAACGACGAGATGTTGCGTCGTGCCCCTACGCTGCGTGGCAAGAGAGATGGCGATCCTCTGCCTCGGAAAATGTCGAGCAAGAAGCGACGAAAGGAAGACCATCAACGCGAGGCTGAGATCAAGGCTATGAGCCGCTACATGCCGGTTCGACCTGCCGCGGAGGATTGGATGCTCGGGCGTCCCGTGAAGAAAGAAAGCCGGAGAGTCAAGACAGGCTTCGGGTCCGGTTTCAAGGGACACGAATGGGAGAGGTACAACCGGTCATCGGACATCTCATTGCCCCTCCCAGAATCCATAGACTCCGCCTTCACATCGGACTCCGACTATATCTCTTACAAGGTATCCGCTCTAGAGGCTCTAGCCCCACGACCGACGCTGCGATATACTGCCAGTCCAAGACCAGGAGCCTGCCTCCGTGATGGCGCCGGGTTGTTCAGGCGGCCGTCGCAGCAGAAGAAGCTGTCAGCGCCAATACCCGAGGCAACACTCAAGGCGCACAAGCGGATTGATAGCCTCGCTGATGATCTCAGTGCGAGCGATCTACGAGAGCTTATGGAACGGGACCAGCGGAGACGCGAACGGAAGAGACAACGCGAACAAGAGAAGCTAGAGCAGAGAATTGCGAGACGAGCCGAAAAACAAAAGGCCGCCGAAGCCGAGGCTCTGAGACACGGAAGGGAATCGCCGCCCAACCTGGAGAGAGGCGTTCTCGGCCGAGAAGACGTTGGCTTAGGCATCGACCCAGCTTCTGCCGTCGTCACATCATCGAAGATCCGACTCTCGAACGAGTTACCTAAGCAGCAGGACAACATCATGAAGGGTGACGAGCTCGAAGCGACGCGAGACGACGGCCATTCGCACCCACTAGCGACCTTCCACCGGATAGACAGCATCCCGTTGCAGACTCTGCAGGCTCCCGAAGTAAAGGAAGAACGTGTGCCGGCATTTACAAATACCGTGTCACGGAGCTCCTTCCGCAGGAAGTTGTCTCGTTCCAAATCCCCCCAAGAATCCGAAGAACAGTCCGAACCCGCCCAGAAGGGATCCGAGACTAGCAGCATCAGAGGTCCGCTTTGGGCCTCACTTATCCGATGGGCTAATAGACGCAAACGTAATTCCGGAGGCCCATCTTCGTTCTCCAACGCGTCCCGCGACTCGATGCAGACAACACCGGTCCCAACACCACCGGTTCACTTCGTGCCCCGTCAACTCAGCTCAGGGGTGCCGAAACGGACCATGTCCCGCTTCCGTGAAGACTTACCTGAGCTACCCATCTCGCCTCCCGCATCTCGAATACAATCACCAGAGGTTGAGGCTGTTCATCCAATCGTCGAGACATCGCCAGACCTACGTCGCACTGCTGGTGAAGTGATGGCTGTGCCGGTGGCGCTTGGGGCAAGGTACGACACGCCCGTGTCTGAACAGCGGTCTGTCGAGGCGATGCGGCAAACACCATCTACATTTAGCCACCAAGATGAGCCTGGGATCTCACCCGAACCGCAAGCAATGTCGCTGGCATCCATCGACTCTGAAGGATCATGGTTTTCTGGGAGGATGTCGAAAAAGCGAACGTCGTCGGGGATCATGCATCACGCGCCAGGTTTACAGCTCCGCAGACAGACACCGGAGTCGGATAACGAGCGCATTGAGGAGCATGATGATCACATCGAAGATATGTCCATTGTCGAGGACGATTACCTGTCTCGCCTTGCTCCTCCCAACGCCGACCGCGCTGCCTGGAATCGCAAGTCTACTGGCGAGGCGAGACCATCAAGCGATTGGGAAGACGAGCCTCACTGGGGCAGCGTCCGGGGGCAACAACCCACGGTTGTCCATGCCCAGTCAGTCGGCAGAATGAGGAGCCGCGAAGGTCTTCTGAAATCTTTTGATGAGGAGGGGGAAAACAGCGCTGAACTCGCAGACCAAGCGAATAATGATTGCGCTGGCGCCGAAGCCGAGAAAATTGAAGGGCTTCAACGAGCAAGAAGCATCAACCTCGGCAAGGGACATGCACGGCGCATCAGTGCTGGTAGCGCTAGGCTGTTGTCCATATCGCCCAGATCGTCGGTTGACGCGAAACGAACAAGCCTGTCTCCGGCACCCGAGGGCTCTTGATGAAGGTGGTGGCGACAGTGAAGAGACATGCAATGACACGGGGAACAGGCTAATCCCGAGACGTACCACTCATTTGAACTTTTCCTTGCACAACTCTATATTCTGATGCCACTGGCGTCTCACCTAACCGACCACCGTTCGCTCCTTACCTCCCAATTTCCTAACCTTTTATCAATTGCAAGACAACCTCACATGAGGAAAAAAAAAAAAAAAGAAAGAAAAAAAAGTCTCAAGGATTAGCCAACTCGGAGTTCGCATTGTTTCATTTTACTGTCACTCCATCGGATACGACTCTCTTCCCCGGGATATGGCACAGTTCCCATAAATCTCCCATCTCTATATTCCTTTTATTTTACCGCCAAATGTTCTTTGCTTCCCTCTTCTTGTTAGATGTTTTATTGGTCAGGATACCCCTATTTTAGTGCCGATACCGCCTCTATCGGGGGTAGGGTTGAAGCCACCTGTACACCGGAGGCGGTTGAAATACATTTGAGTCTAGTTGTAATGTGCGACGAATCTGGGCGTGTCTGGAGAACATTCCGAGTTCCTCGAGATTGAAGCCGAGTAGTTGACACAACAGTCCTTCGTGAACGTGGACGCTGCCCTTGCTAAAATATGCCAGGGAAATACGGTATTGGAGGAATAGATCAAGCCATTTGCCTCGCACCAGAAGCCAGTGTACTTTGTCATCGGCATCCAGACGCTGCACAAAGCCCAGTTCAGACGAACCATCGGGAGTGGCTCAGCCGTTGAAGCGTATGCTAAGGTTCCCGTCGATGCGTCGGCACGGATGTCGGTCAATGTGCGCGCCCAACTGACCCGCGGAGGGAGTAGCACTTCGGAGGGCACGGTGAGCGGGGTGTTTGGGTTAAAGGTGCTGAAGGGCACGTGGTCCATCTTCAAGGCTACCGAGCTGCCTAGCTGGGAGGGAAAGCCGTACTGGACCTGGGTGTATGAGACAAAGGGAGGCGCGGATGTGGAAAAAGCTTACGGGCATCGAGCTGCATGAGATGGACCAAAGCGAGCTGGAAGAGCTGCAGAAGCAGAGGTGGGACGACGAGGAAGAGGATGCCGAGGATTATGAGGACGACGAGAATAATGATGCGTATTGCTGATTCCCACCTCAGTTCGTCCAGCAGGAAGCAATCACTGTTGCCCATGACATCATCTATACTACACTCACGGGGCGTCTTCCAACTTCCAATGCCGCCACGTGGCAAGCCTCTGCAACGCAGCGTGTGGTGATCTACCCCCCGTGGTGAGCACCTAGGTACTTGTAAAACTCCTCAACCAAGTCTCTGCTCTGCATCTGCGCTGTCCCCCACAATGAACCAACGACCCGATGAAATCCCGCTTCAAAGAAAGAGGATGTCAGCTGTATGCTCTCATCTCATTCCTGCAGATGGTCGACCCCGGTATTGGCCGTGAAGCAAGCTGACAGCACAAGGAGCTCCGACTTGATCTTCAACGTGTCGATCACTTTGACCGTGATTGGATCATCTTCCCTGTCCCTGAGGAGAGTCATGCTCTTGGTGGGGTATATATAGTTGACGTAGCCATGACACGAGAGTTGAATGATCGGGACTCCGGTCTCCAACACTGTGATTGCCTCTTTCGTCGCCGGGTTGAGCCCGGTAATGTCTTTGATATCGGGCAGCGGGAAAACACGATGGACCAGTTCGACTTCTTCGCGGGAATACCGGAGAACAGGCTAGTTGCGTCTTTCTGGGGCGTCCTCGGGGTTCTCCTAGATGTCCTCGGGGGGCATGCCAGGAGTTTCCGTTATGGCCAAAGCCATAGCTGAGGGCGGGGCTTGGGGAACCGTACTAGAAATGCGATGCTGCGAAATGACGCGCCTTCGGGTGACGAGACTTTTCACTGAGGGCGTGTAGAAAGAGACGGTGTAATTGGACGTGTTGCCTTTCTTGTGAAGGCCTAAACCTACTGCGTGGATTGGGTATAAACTCAATACCCCTGTCTGAATCCAGCAAATATATGCGGCTATGTGGGCAGGGGGCAGTTTGCCGGCGTATTTGCAGCTTGCCCAAAACCGGCTTGACGACCGACATCTATATCTACCTGAGGAGACTCAAGATGAGTTTGTGCGCCTCGTGATAGAGTTCCTCGCTGTCCTGGGCACCATATTGTATCTTAAAACTCGGGTCGATCCATTCGCTCTCGCTGACATCGACCAGTGGCACCGTTTGGAAGTTGTCGTTGGTGATGATTATGGCGTCGCTCCGATTACTTGTTACGTTCATGACAATAACGTGATAAGTGGACGCAAGCTCGAGAATGGAACGTCGACTAAGGCCATCTGTAAACCTATCGGTGCCGATGGCGGAGAGCTGTAGCCTCGGCAGCTCTGAGATTCGTTAGTAGGGTTCGGCGGCGGAATGGATTTCTTGTAGAGATAGCACTACGTAGCTTCCTTTGCGTTTCTAAATATTGCGCTCGAAGTTCAGTCGGAATATCGGTTCGCTGCTGGAGCTCCTAGGTATATGTGGTATCGTGTATACACCGACTTTGAGAGGCCACGACCCTTCTCGAGTAGGCAAAGGGCGCGGTAGACGCTATCTCCCTGTTCGGGAGCTGCGGCCGTAGCTAAACGCGAGAGGCTATCGGTACTGCTGGCATGCTCCCCAAGGTCGAACTCGAGAGACGTTTGTACGGCGTCGTCCAGCAGCAAGATGCACTCGTTGAGTAGGTCAGTTATCGCACACAACATCGCGCCCCTGTCCTGACGTGAAAGGAGGCCGATATTGTAGCAGACTCTATGACGTTTTTGATACGCTTGAGAGGCCGATGGACGTCAAGCTTAAAAGAATCCTTGAGCATCACTGGGGCAAGCAAACTAGCGAACTCTCATTCGGCCGATAATCCGTCGGTCCCAGCTTGCCGGGACTTAGCGAAGCAGAGAAAAGCCCTCTGCAACCGGAATGCCATGTCTCTAAGCGCATCTCTGCGTGCACTAGTGCGCTTGATGTATCCTACAGCTTGGGCGGCTCTCTTTGGCGACGGCGTTGATCAGCCGATGGCATTGTATACCTAACGAAATGGAAAGCCCTAGCAGTAAAGTAATGCCGGTCTTCTTACTAAGACGGTAGACTTATTGAATCGCGAGATCTCAGTCAAATGTGGTCGAAAAACAGTATATATACGCGTAGATAATATCATTCTAATTGCTTTACGTACTTTCAAATAACCGCAAACTCCAGCCACACTGCACCACCTTACCTCTTCTGGCCCATGGTCACTTCTACCATGCCGCCCGGCAACTTTCTCCGTGGCCTTTTTTAAGTTGAGTATCTTTATACGAGCGTAAATAGGGCTTACAATTTGAAAAGTTCTATACTTTTAATTAAAATCTTTCTTATGTATATACTGTCTGGTACCTTTTGTATTGGTTGTTTCTACGATAGTAACTTGATTTGATACCTCGATAGCGCTTGTAGTGTTAATATAAAAGTTTGGCTTTTCCTTACTGGATTAGCATAACCCGACAAACCGGTATCTCTGAGATGGGTGGCGATAAGCCTCTTTGGGCTTGCTTTCCTCAACACGACGGCAGTACTCACAGAGATCGTCTGTTCAACACCCCACCGCGTCGCTGGCTTGAAGGATCTGTACGTACGTCGCGGCTGAAGCAAGATGCGCTTTGCATTACGGCTGGCAGGCCGCATCTTGTTCGCCTGGCTCCTCTCAACTGCATGGCTAGCTTCGAGTCTGCCCGCTGACTCCACCATCCCGAGTCGTGTCACTGTCAAGGTTGTCGGCCGCGATTCGCGTGATTGTACGTGCACTAGACGGCGGCGCAGGGCACAAGGTCAATACTGTGGAGGTTGTCGCTGGAGGGGCACGGGCGAGTTCCTCGCAACGTCACCCACATTCATGAGTGCAGCGGCGGCTCCGGCAATTGTTACGACTACGGCTACGCGAAGCGTTGCGCGAAAATTTCTGAGAATGGCAACCCAGCCGATAATTGTTTTGTCTGGTAGACAATGGGGCTGAGAAGGTTGTTGCTGTATGGTGGAGACGGAGGCAGAGAGTAAACGAGATCAGCAGGAGACGAGACTTTGGAATAAGGAATGTATACATTTGTATACTAAGATGTATAGCTTATCCCGGAAGTATCAGTATAGCCAATGCCAACCCTTGTCTCACCAGACACTACAACCATCTCTAACAGCTAATATTTCCGACCTTGTTCCCTAAGACATTCCTCCATCTCCCTGGAACTCATCAACGAGACGCACTCAATGTTGTTAAGCATATCAGAGCCACAAACGTAAGTAGTGTATGCATCCGGAAATCGTACTTGGCCCAACGGGCAGATTCGGCCACTTGACGAGAAAGGAGCCGACAAGTACAACAACCATGGTTGCAAGAATTGCCACCGACAGCCAGGCACAGACTTGATGCATAGTCCATATCAGCGTAAGTCGAAAAGGGATATTGGCGAGGAAGATGGATGTAAACTTGGAGAGCAAGCTGACAAGGGCGACGGCACCACCAAACCCAGTGCACAGCGCCGCCGCTTGCCATATCCCGGTAAGTGCGGTTGTCGCTTGTAGGACAAGTACGGGCGTCTCGGCCGGCTATAGGCGTAGGCTAAGACGTCGATATAGCTCCAGCATAGTTGTCCCTAGCGAGGTCAGAACCACGCGAAGATCTAGTTCCTAGGTGCCACTTACACGAGTAAAACTCATCCCAGAACAAGTCGACCACGAAACCAAGACCCGTAAATAGAAAGCTGCTGCCAAAGTTTCGCCCGCTCATGAACTGCCCAAAGCCTTCGGTAGTTATTGCCGTCTCGTAAACGATAATGATCGTCAAGCAAGCGCAGAGAAGCCCTAGGAACCCCAGTCGGCCTGCAAATCTCAGAGACCACGGGCGACGACCGAATCTCTTTTTCTTGGGTTTCAAAGGCTCGAGAAACTCAGCTATCTCCTTGGCTAGCGTGGTCGACACAGACGTATTCCTGGTAAAATGCAATAACGCCAGTCATCGTCGCCATCAACAGGACCATAGTCCAGAGCAAACTTCACATCCCCCACACCACCCAAGTCTCCAGATCCCTCGTACCTAGCGTAATGCAAAGCCCTCAGGACCCGCAACGTCTCGCCATCCCTGGCCACCAAACCCGCAATCCCAACCACGCTCCACGAATTCCCCGCCACGCTGGTCCGCCATCCCCAAAGCAAGCAGCCCATCCCAACAACCAACACCATCATAAGCCCAATAATCCCCTCAATCGCCCTCGCAGGCCAATTGACAAGAGCCAGATTCAACAGGCACCCGTAAAACGCATCGGGCGTGCAATTTCCCACCAACGCAATCCCCACCGCCTCGCTCGACAACCAGACGCAGACGCCTAACAAGACAAACAGAATATCCGCCATAATAGCAACGGGATCGCCAAACCGGTACAGCTGCCGCCAGCTCGTGCGCAGCGCACCGATCCCGCCTGGCGTTATGAGAAGTGAGTCGGCGGCCGTTGCACGGCCCGGTCGCGTGAGAGCGTGGAAGGGCAACAAAGTCTGGACATTGGCGTAGAGCGACTTGACGAGAATAGCAAAGACGGTCGTAAGCGTTACAGGGAGGAAGGAGCCGGCAAAGTAGGAAGCCGACGAGAGCGGGCGGTAGAGGATGCTCCCTAAGGGATGGTACAGGTCCGGGCCTAGAGGGAACGTATCGGCTATAGGACTAGGACGGGCGTATTCTATCAGCGTCAGTATTGGGTTGCCCTATTTGTCTATCAGGGTGACGACGCGCGTAGAGAGCGGCTCGAGCGTAAACGTTGTTGCCATTGGTTTTCCGTCTACGTCGCGGAGGGTGACGGGCACGAGGCGCTAGGTGAAGCCAAAGGGGAAACTTGTCGACATGGCAGTGGCTTGGCCAAGGGAGTTGGTCAGGGTTGTGGGGATGCCCGGGACGGGGTTGGTCGGGCCTCTTGCGCCGGTCGTGGTAATGACGCGCGAGGCATCGAGCGTGATGGTGGCGGTATCTCTGCCGCGAGTGGTCCGCTCGATAAAGGTCAGCTAGCCGTTTGGTCCTATCACGATTCGGGTTGCCATTTCTGCGACCTCGTCCAAGGGCGCCGTCTTTACAAAGTGGTAGATGGTCCGGCTGATCACTTCATCCGCCCAGCAGTCGGGCTCATCCCAGTACGGATCCAGGAGCACGACCTAGTCGGCATCGTAGTTCCTACAGCCTAATTATGTCCAAGAAGGACTCACCACCGCGAATGGGCCCAAACGCTCCGGAGAACTCGGGACTTTCCCATACAACGAGTGGGATCAAAACGGGGCAGTCATCCGTGTCGTTGGTGACCCAGCCCATAATGTCGTGCTTGACGCACCGGTCACTCGCGTCAACTCCGGGTGGAACTGGTATTTTTAGCAGGTTCGAAGGGCCATGTATCCAGCTGAAGGCGAGGATATAATGTGTCAGGACGTAGTCTGGGCCGAGCATGCCGTATCGATCTTCGTCCTAGCGGTTTGCGATTAGTACTTAGCCGGCCAGTGGTCTTTTAGTCAAGCCAGTCCTAGCTTGAGTGGTTTGGGCGCTGGTAGAACCAAGCCGGGAACAATATTGGCCGAACGTACAGCTCTTCCGTTGGGATGGTTGTCGGTCCATTCGTCACTATCGGACTCGTCTTAATTGTGCCGTTTGCAATGACGGATAGAGCGTTAAAGGGTAAGCTTGTAGGAGCAGCGACAGTGCTTTCCGAACGCAAAGTCGTTTCTAAAGTGCGAGTAGCCGAGATTGATTCTAGCACAGTAGCCACATTTCGTCTCCACCACATGTCTATTCCAACAGGGACGGGCGACGGTGTTCGGGTAGATGGAGTTCCTCCCAGTAGCCGGAAACCACTTATTTGATCTTGAACAACCGGAAGAGTATGAAATCCATATTCGAGGAGAGCGACAAGCGTACAGGCGTACATGAAAATTGCCACTAGAAACGGCCATCTAAGCGGCACAGGTTTGTAGTTCGGGTATTGTCTGTGAAGTTTGTCGGTTGGGGACTCCAGGACTCCTAGCGCGTCCATCACGACGGACCAGGGATAGCTAGACAGGTTCTCGTGGCAGGGCTCATTAATTAGGCATTAACGCATATCAACGAATAGTGAGCATGAGCCGTATAGACGATGTCCATGTTTTGGGTTGAAGGTTTGAATTTGGTGAGATCGTAGAGTAAAGATCTTCAAACATGCACAAAAAGCCCACGCTCGGGTTCTATAAGATCTACACGAGCGAAGGTTTGCTGGGTAAACTTCCCGCCCTTAATTTAACGCCCAATCCGAGCCCGTGGCTCAAATTGCTTACCCGACTATTATCATCGCCAGGGAATTCTAGCTTCTACGTAGGTATTTATTGCAATCTTTCACAGCCAATCAAACTCAACATCATCTAGCACAGCCTCTCCTTCTCCAGGAGCAACTGGATCTTGTCTACAGCAAGTGGCCGCTATTGACTATCTCTCCAGAGAGAGGGATGATTTGAGGTCCTCGCGTGCAGGCAATTGCGAACACTCACGAATGAATCTAGCAATCCGTCAAAATTCTCTATAGTACACGAGTATTCACTCGGTCTCGCAACCGAATTCCGCACCAATGAAATGCTCTCTGCCTCTTGCACATACATAAACCGAGGTAATATGCAGCCAGTAGTAATCACCGTTAGATGTAATTAGTTTCTTCAAGGGGACACCGCCTTTGACCAAGCTCAACTTCCAAACCTTAACAACCCAAACAAAATGTCCTCTCCGGACCCTTCTACCACCCCAGTCCAAGCGGACACTCCCGAGTTTACTCATACCTTATGAGTCATACGCCCCGCTTCCAACACCAACGTCAATCCGTCTGCTCCGCCTCCACCACACAGCCCCGCTCACCATCACGCTCCAAACCGTCGACCTGTCGACGAGCCCAACCTACAACGCCCTCTCCTACAGGTGGGGAAACCCGCACCCCACAGGCGTCGACTTCACATCCCACTTCCTCTCCGTCGCACCCACATACTCGGCATCGCATCACATCCCAATCCTCATCTCCGGCCACCACCTCGACATCCAGCAAAACCTCAACGACGCCCCTCACCAACCTCCCTCCCTCCCCGCACCCACTATAGGTTGACGTACTGTGCATCAACCAACCCTCCCCGACCGAACCGCTGCCCAGAGGTGGTGACTTACTACACCATCCGACTACTCATGATATTTCTGATCTCAACACGGCTTCAGTATCGGCATGGACCGCTCGGTGATCTTGGATGCGACACTCTATTGGGTATGCGTGAAGGCATGGGATATGGTGCTGCACTTGTTTGTTTCTCTGGGGATGTTTTATTTCATCGAACATGATCATGATGGAAGGCGATATTCACAACAATTCTTGGTCTTGCGCTCGTGTAGATGATTGATCGCCATGCATTGATCTGCAAGTTCGAGCGAGATCTATGGGAGAATTTCTTACTCAGGTCAGTTTGTATACTTCCTAGACTCCGAATTGATCGATGTTTGGTAGTTTTGTGCGCCGATATCACGTATCTTTAAAGAGTTGCTTAATCCGGCAGGACCGTTTTGCCTTTTTAAGACAGCCGTGGCCCGCTTTCAGCAATTACCGGAGCTGCGCTCCATGCCAAGCAATCGACTCGGACGAAATGACTTGTTGGATCGGCCTTGAATGCAAAAGGATCTAGTAGATAGCTGACTAAGGGAAGTATCATGCTCTGGAAGTGAACTGCCCCTTTGCATGATTGTCGACACTGTTTTACTCTCTCTGACAGCTTTTTCAGCACAAGAGGGCACACCAATCCTGAAGCGAGAATGTTAACGAGCGTGGTCCCCGCAGCACTTGGAGTTGCTAGCCATGTGCTCTACTTCAACAAAGGGGAACACCATCTCTACGCGGCCCTGTATGCAAGAATTTTGTTCTTCAGCACTGTTTTAGTCGTATTTGTTTTTGCCTTCCTGGGGGGTGAAGCCAAGGTGGTGGCGACTCGAGCCGTTGCTACTGCAGGCTGGTACTTTGCCGGCTTCTACTCATCCCTCCTGACGTACCGCGTCTTTTTGCACCCCCTTAGGTCCTTCCCCGGGCCGCTAGGAGCCAAGATATCCAGTCTCTGGCTCCCAACCCAGGTCTTTGGCAGCAGCCAGGCATATCGAAAAGTGCTTGATATCCACCGTCGATATGGGGACTTTGTGCGCATTGGCTCGTCCGACCTGGCCATCTGCCATCCCGAAGCCGTCTCGGCCATCTACGGCCGCACATCTCGATGCACCAAGGGTGCCTGGTATGACTTAACCTACCCCATGATCTCCCTACAAACGACGCGCGACCGAGAAGCACACCAACGGCAACGTCGTCTGTGGAGTGGCGCCTTCAGCGACAAGCAGCTCCGCGGTTACGAGGAGCGCATTGACATCTTTCGCCGCAAGCTTGTCGATCGCATTTCTCGCTCGGCCAGAGACGGCACGCCGTTGGATGTCACCCAGTGGTTCAACCTCTTCACCTTTGATGTTATGGGGGATCTGGCCTTTGGCGCTCCGTTCGACATGCTCGACAGCTCAGAGCAGCACTGGGCCATCAGGATCCTCAAGGAGGGTGTCAAGCCCCTGTCGCTGCATCTCCCTGTCTGGCTGTTTCAGGTCCTCACCAGCATTCCCGGCGCTGCCAATGACTGGTGGAAGTTCATTCGCTACTGCTGTGAGAAGTTGGATGAGCGCATCTCGGCGAAACAAGGAGAGGGTAATTCTGATATCATGTCTGTTCTCCTGACGCCATGGAAAGGAAAGGAGATTTCGAGAGAGGGAAGAAAGCTGCTTGAGGGGGATTCTCAGCTGATTATCGTGGCTGGAAGGTGAGTCCCCCAGACAGTACTATTTTCACCAGATGCTGACACTAACAAAACTCAGCGATACCACGGCAGCAACCATGACACACGTCCTCTACCAACTAGTCAAGAATCCTGATCAACTGCACAAACTACAAGAGGAGCTAGCGCCCTATTTCACCAACGGTATCGTGGATTACCACACAATCCAGAACCTCCAACATCTCAATGGCATCATCAACGAAACACTCCGATTGCACCCCCCCGTCCCTACGGCGCTACACAGACTGACTCCCCCCGAGGGTATCACCGTCGGTGGGCGTCATATCCCAGGAGGCATGACCGTGTGGGCTTCGCAGTATGTTCTGGGCAGAAGCGAGAGGATATATCCTCGAGCCAACGAATTTGTTCCCGAGCGGTGGTCTACAATGCCGGAATTGGTTTTGGATAAGACGGCCTTTTCCCCCTTTTCAGCCGGTAAGGTCTTTCTACTCTTTTTTTTTTTTTTTAAAAAAAAAATGAGACCTGAGTTGACAGTGGAGGCGATGAACAGGAGCATATGCTTGCATCGGCAAATCCTTGGCCATGCAAAACATGCGCAATACTCTGGCCGAGATTGTCCTCCGCTTTGATATTGGCAAAGGTCCGAATCACGATGTTGAGCTGTTTGAGGAGGGAACTAAGGAGCAGTTTACGCTGGATTTGCCGAGTCTAAATCTACTGTTCAAGGAAAGGGCGAACTAAACGGGCGAGGCTTCGAGCGATAGGCGGTAGATGAAAGAGAGGGTTGGCTAGTGAATTAGCAGTTGAGCGTAACAAGCAATGAAACCTGTTGGAACCACTGCGCGGATGGATTTGGCATCAAGATGGTACGATTTCACCCAAGTTCAAAGTCATTGAGATGAAGGCGTATATTGTCATGTCCAGTGCAGAATTTGACCAAGTGGGCGCTGCTGGGCACCAGTTGAAGGCCAAGGGAAATTGCCCCCGACCGGGGTTGTTCCCCACACGGCAAGTTCCGACAAAACCAATCGGACACACAAGACCCGGCAAACTGTACTTTTGTATTGTAAATGAGTCCTGGCAGAGGACAACAGAGTTAGTCTAGGTCGAATGCCGAGAGGTGAAGGGAGATAACACTTGACTGCGATAACCGCAAACTCAGGTCGCATGGGTTCATCCCATTTCATGACAGGCCGTCGGCAGCTTCTCTTTTCGGCGGTCCGGAAGCTATAGCCGGCTCGGGCAGGGCCGCGCCGTGGTTTTGCCGGGCTTGCCAGAACATGAAGCCACATGGTCATGGCGGCTTCTGAGCTTACCATACACTAGGTACGACGTTTTGCTTGCCAGCCTTGCAAGGGTGTTGTCGCGAAGCATATAATTCTGACCGAGGAAGCATGCGTGTGGCTCAGGAGAGACCAGTGGTCCCAGTCAAAAACTACCTGGATAATCAAGCTTTTCCCCCCAACATGACGCCAAAACCCAACTCGAAGCTGCTCAACTACCGACGTTACATGACGAGACATGACGCTTCGACTGGTCGATCGGCATTCTCTACGGTACGGCCAACGGAAATAGACGAGACCTTATCTCCGCTGGGCACGGCTTTTGTCTGTGACCATTCCGTTCAATCGATCCCCGTCAACCTGAGCCCGGCAGATGAGGACCGCCAAGACGACGCAAACCGGCCGAGGAACCCGGCTGACCTACTTAAGACATGCAGAGGTGCCGCCCTGTGCCATATCGCCATCCCCCCTGGCACTTTCATCCCGATGCACAAGACCGACACGCTGGACTACGTTGTCCTCATCGACGGGCGACTCACGCTAGGGCTGGAGAGCGGCGAGGAGAGGGTGCTGGAGCCGGGAGACACAGTAGTCCAGCAGGGAACGATGCACTCTTGGAGAAACACGAGCGAGACGGAGGTAGCCATCATGGTTGCCTTTGTCATGCCGGCTACACGGACCGAGACGTCTGCAACTTGATCACGGGGTGATGGGGTGATGTGATGGTAACTGGATCGTGGATCCATATGCATCAATTCTATCGGTTGCTGAATCTATAACCCCAAGTCACCCCTCTCTCGTCCCTCCTCATCTCCCGCCGCTATCCTGAATCCCCACCGGATAGCCCTTGGCGATGCCCTGTTCCAACCCTTCAATCTGAGAAATCAGCGTCTGCAACGTCGCCGCGTGGCTGACCCAGTTCTTGTCCTTTGCTTTTCGAAGTAGTGTCTCCAGCGCCGCCACAAAGGTACGGGCCTGCAAACCCAACAGGCCGAGGTAGATGGTATAGCGTTCCTTTTCCGTGCAGGTGTGGTATTCGCCGTAGCGCATCTCGTGCTGGCCGTGTCGCGAAAGCTCTTTGTTGCCGAACAGGAGTTTGGGGAACTGGTCGGCGAGTTTCTCCGCTAGGACGAGTAGCATCAGCATGGATCGAGGAGACGATGGTGAGCCGACGCATTTGGTGCACTGCGCTAGCATGCAAAAATCGGCAACGAGGTCGCGGAGGACTGCGAGCGTCCCCAGCCGACTGCTGTGTTCTTTGCAGCTGAGAATGCGCTCAAGACAACCCAGGATGGCCGAGTTGCATTGGCAGTCGCCCGTCGTCGTCGTCTCAGATGTGTGACACGACGGGGATGATGGAGTTAATATTGGCGGTGCTGAGTCGTCTTTTGTAGTAGAGCACCACCCGCCTCCTCCAAAAGCGCGAGGCGCTGGTGAGTGCGAGTCTTGCTCTAGGGAAAATGAGGGAGGAGGAGGGTACATGGACTCGGGCATGTTCCAATCCTCCACTAGCCAGGATGTCGGGGAAAGTTCACCAAATGCTAGCTCATCCGGGAGCGAAGTGGTCATGTCATCAATCGCTTGAGTCCCAGCTTCATCTTCTCCGATGTCTGATGGAGGACGGCCATCAAGAAACTGCGTGTACGGGGCTAACCGCTGCCGTTTCCGCATTCCGGCCTCCGACCCTCCCAAGCTGCTGGGAGGCGTAACAGTTCCGATTGCGGTTATTACATCAGTCTCGGAATCCAAGAATGACACTGAGCTGCTGCTGTCGAGTGCGTCGTCACTGTTCCCATCTACGGCAGAACAGCCCACCTTGGGAGGGTCTTCTCTAGCGGAGGATCCCTTCCTGGGCGGCGGATACTGGCAGGTAATATTCGCCGTCGCACAGCGCTGGCACTGCGGCCTCTCGTTGGAACACTTGATCTAATCCGGGAAGCATCCGTGAGCAAATTTGTGCATCCAGAAGAGTGCTGTACAAATAGATCCTCCAAATGCATTTTTTTTGGTCTACCTTTTTGAATCGGCAGGCATAGCAAGCCGTTGAGCTCAGGCGCCGGGGCGATGATGATTGGGCGATGAACCTGAAATTGGACGTTTCTGGCTCTGCACGCAGAGTCATAAACATTATTGCTAAGCAAACGAGCTGTCGGTATGTTTTTATCTCGGTTTCTAGAAATGAATTTAGCGGCGCATGTAATCCGAGCACACACACACACAACTGGTGTAATTTGTTTTCCCGTTCCCCCCTTGGGGCCGGCCAAGTATTTGTTTGTTGGACAAAAATGCTTGGTTGTACGGAGGTTGGGGCCGCAAGTGAGCCAACTGCTTTGTTAGTGTATACGAGAGCTTGGCAAATGACACGGTGCGAATTGAAGACGCAACTTACAGTATAATTTGTATGAGGCCAAAGTTCGTTTGTGTCGCTCTAGCACCCATTTTACCTAGGTAGAATGTAGTTCTTGTTATTGTTGGCCCAAAGAGTTGCAAGGATGAAGGCGAAATATAAGGAGCTAGTGGATATATATAATCAAGTTTATGAAGAAGAGGATCGTCAGATATAGGAGCTCGAAATTGGCGTTCGTCGGATAGGTCTAATTAAAGAATAAAAGCGGCCCTAAGCCAAAGTGGCAATATACTGCAAAGACTAGGAAGCAATAGCGCAATGGAAGAGGAAGTATTGACTAGATACAATATCAACAAGAGGTCTTGCTTCCTCTTTTCCTACCATTTATATGGAAATTTCGAGAGCGGTATAGGTCTTTCCATATCGTCCAAGAGGATAACTGCAGTTCCTATAATTCACGATGGAACCGTTAGATATAGAAGGAAGCAGGGTTCAGGGTTATAGACTGGCCTGCAAATTCACCTGTCCTTAGCGCTATCGAGCCATCTTGGGGATCTATCAAACAGTCGTGGAGGAAGCGCAAGGTGCCAAAATCGCGTATTCAGCTTGAGAAGGACTAGAGGAAGTAATAGCGAGAGTTCCCTATCGAGAAACTACAGCGGTTTGTCAGCAGGATTTAAGGCAATATCAAATGGGTAATTCGATTTGCTGGTGGAAATGAATATCAGGAGGGGACGGTTCCTCCGCCTCTCCCAGATAACCAAGAAGAACCTGGAGACAAAGTCTGGCGCAAATGGCTTCAAAAATTGGAGACAGAGAAGGAAGCTGAATTGGGCGTTTACGATGGTATCGACGACGAAGATTTGGCTGAGGTAGCAAGTTTGATAAAGGGGCAGTCAGATGGCGAATGATAGAGGATTCCTGTCAGTTCAAGATTGTTCGCAAATATAGACAAAAATTGAAGATATCTATACCATTAGATAGATACGAATCTGACAATTTTTACTCAGTCAAAGGCACTAAAATCAAGCTTGTTTTAGCTATTGACATTGTAGTTAATGGCTATTAAGCAGCAAGCTGACGGATTCGACTGTCCGTCTAGGACACTGTGTGGTCTGTGCGCTAAAAGTGAGCCTAACAAAGCAGTTCACTCACTTTTGGCACCAACAAGCAACAGCCAAGACACGGACCACATTAGATGCCTGCACAAAAATTAAGGTTGTATCCGCATGCCGGGCCGTGCTTGGTGTTAGACAGCGACGAGGAGGAGGGGCGGCAGGGCTTAGCCGCTGCGGACTTAACTCCATGCACGACAGGGCGAGAAGCCTAAGTCCGGGTCTAAAATCCGGTCGGAAGCAACCTTCCCAATCTGTTGATGAATCCCTGCTTCCTTGTTCCAACCTGCTCCTGCTCTGATACGCGGAGAAAAGAAAAAGTAAAAGATAAAAGAAAACAAAAGAAAAAGGGGAAAAAGAGAGACGTAACTTTTTGGTCGAAGTTTTCTTTTAAAGCTTAAAAAAAAAGCTGCAGCCAAGTCCTCCTTTCTTTTGCTTTACACCTTTTTTTCTGTCCATGTTATCTTTGCCTCAGCTTCACATTACACTCGCACCACGATGGAAAAGGTGGAAAAGGGTAGCAACGCCAACGATGGCTCTCAGAGCGGCGATGCTGGCGACCAAACTACCACCCAAGAGATCATTGTCGGGTGGGAAGGCCCCGATGACCCGGAGAATCCCATGAACTGGGCTAGCTCGCGCAAGACATTTACTATCGTTATGGTCTCGGCGGTTACCTTTAACATGTAAACACACTTCCAACCTCTCCTCCATCTCCTGGTTAACATGCAAATCAACAGATCACTGGCTTCGACCATCTTCGCGCCCGGTGTGCCCATACTGATGGCCGAGTTCGGGTCGACCAGCTCGGAGCTCGCATCGTTTGTCGTGTCAGCTTACATTGTGCCCTTCATCCTCGGACCGCTCGTATTTGCGCCGTTGAGCGAGCTTTACGGGCGCAACGTGGTTATGAACTCGTCCAATGTCGCCTTCCTCATCTTCACGGTGCTGTGCGGTGCCAGCCAAAACATGGCCATGTTTGTCGTGTTCCGGGTGCTGCAGGGTTTGACGGGTTGCGTGCCCCTGACGCTCGGCGGCGGCACCATCGCCGACTTGATGCCTGCCGAGAAGCGGGGCAGGGCCTTGAGCGGTTGGCAGCTCGGCCCGCTGCTGGGTCCTGTTCTCGGTCCTGTCATTGGGGGTTACATTGCTCAAGGGGCGGGCTGGCGGTGGATGTTCTGGCTCGTGGCTATTCTTTCCGGAATCCTCACCTTGGGATGTCTCCTTGTCCGCGAGACTTACGCCCCCACCCTCCTCGCCCGGAAAGTGGCCCGTCTCCGCAAGGAAACCGGCAACCCCAATTACACGCTCCCGGCGACGCAGGGCCGGTCTCCGGGCGTCTTGTTCCGCCGAGCCATCTTCCGACCGCTCAAGATGCTTTTCCGGTCCCCCATCGTCTTGTTCATGGCCCTCGAAGTGTCCATTGTCTACGCCTACCTCTACCTGCTTTTTACTACGTTCACCTTTGTCTTCCGCGACCAGTACGGCTTCGGCTCCGGTGCTGCAGGACTCGCATATCTCGGACTCGGTGTCGGTTTCCTCGTCGGTCTCTTCGGGACGGGATCCACGTCTGACTACATCGCTAAGAAGCGGGCGGCGGGTGCTGCCATCAAGCCTGAGCATCGCCTGCCGCCGCTTATCTTTGGGGTGATCCTCGTGCCCCTCGGTCTCTTCTGGTACGGGTGGACGGCCGAGTACAAGGTGCACTGGATGGCGCCCATTGCCGGGACATCGCTCATCGGTCTCGGTGTGCTCTTTGTTTTTATGCCCATCCAGGCCTATCTCATCGACGCCTTCACGATCTACGCCGCCAGCGCCATCGCCACCAACACCGTCGTAAGGTCCCTCTTTGGCGCAGTCCTGCCCCTGGCCGGTCAGCGCATGTATGCCACGCTGGGACTGGGCTGGGGAAACAGCCTTTTGGCCTTTATCGCGCTTGCTACCGTTCCTTTGACCTGGGTGCTAATGAAGAATGGAGAGCGCATCCGGTCGAGCCCCCGTTTTAGGGTTGACCTGGATTAAATAACAAGATGGACAGCGGTGACGAGTCAATATCAAAAGCATGTCTTTGCCTTCTTAACACCTCATATTTCATATACTGACTCCCGAGATTTTGGTGCATTCCTTATCGTTATTGTATATATCCTTTATAAACAAAATAGTAATTTACTAGTATGGGCTTGAACCCTAATGCTCCGCGACATCGTCTCCTTTGTCGTTTTTTGCTTTCCCATTTTTTTTTTTTTTTTTTAGATCACAGCCCGGCATTCATAACACAAGTGTTCATCAGATTCAGAGGCCCTGCAGGGCGGGGTGGGATGCTTTTCCATTCCGGTAATTTACTCGCCGAAACACACTGCACGCATTCCAATGCTGTCAAAGTGGTAGAAGGGCTGTTTTCTTTCGGGGTTTTCAAGTGCCGAAGACTTTTGACAGCGATGCTGAGCGGCTGAAAAGTGGAAAGTCAAGTTGACGATTGTGGTTGGGAGGAGAGTAGCTTGCGGTAGCTATTTCCGAGTTCGGTGGGTTATCGAAGCGAAGGATTTCGCTTCCATGATGTTCGTTGTTCGTCACAGTATCGGGGCTGTGTTGGTGACGTGCAGTTTCGTTGGTTATCAGCAATCTGCTTCCATCGTTCGATATTGTTCGGCTTCCATGGTTCTTGATACGTCGGAAAACTCCCCTGTCGCCTGCCCGAGCCTCACTTTTCTCTTTTCCCCCCACATTGCGTGGGCATTGCAAGCTGAATGCAAGGGTAGCCGCGATTCACGCTGCGGCTCGTAGCATGAATCAAGTATACAATCTGACATGAAACTTGCACAGCAAACCGGGAATAACCAAAATGAGCAAGTCCGAATTACCTAGTTGGTCAAGATAAACGGCATGGGCAATGAAAAGGCCATTTGCTCCTGCATTTAGTCATATTCCGATGAACGCATGTTCGAGTTTAAGTGGTGTGTGGCGTAGTACCCCGATTCTCTCAAAGCTGGAATGTATGCTCGATTTGGATATAAATTGCGAACTCGAGCTCTAATGGGTAGTTGTACCCGGAAACTTCATCCGAACCAACAACGGTGGTTTCTCAAACGTAATGTACACCTTTTGGTCCTACATCCAGTCTTGCTCGGGTGACTACAACTCTAGTGTCTCTAGGTTGGCCAGCGTGTGGCACAGTATTACCCGCATTTGATGCCACGCCAAACTGCACAAGTTTTATGCTGGTTAACCCCTCGTTCAATGCACATGTGTTTCAACGGGGGCTGGGTTGCAGGGGAAGATCGGAAAAGGACTTACTCTTGCCGATGCAGTTCCGCGGGCCGTACGAGAAAGGATGGATGGCGTCTTTCCGATCGCCGGCGAACATGTCTGAGCCGGTCTTGGGTGAAAACCATCGCGCGGGCCGGAATTTATCCGCGTGGTAGAAATTAAGCGGCGAGTGTCCAGCAGCATAGGAGCTGACGTATCAATGGTTTATTAATATGACGTCACACGATTAGCGAGCTTATTCGGCAGATTGGCAAGTGCCAGCAGTTTTTAGCGTCTCGGTAGAAGAAGCCACTGAAGCTTGACTCGGCAGGCCAAGCTTTTCGTAAATCAACAAGACCCGATTGGACAGGAGCCGACGGAGTCGAAGAAGGAAGGATAAAAAAATAAAAAAAACAACACTCAACTCCTTCAGGAACCACATTCCCACAAATTTTGGCCCCTCCCGGGGGCACGATCCGCGGCAATCCTACAGCAGCGGGGTGGAAGAGACGCAGCGTCTCTGTTAGACAGGCATTGAGGTACTTGAGACGGGCGAGCGTCGACCACGATATGCGATCATCACCCCTGTCGAAAACACCGGCCCCACGCAGCTCGTCCATCAGCTTGCGTATTGCTTCTGGGTGCCGGAGGAGCAGGTATACCACGCCGCTCAGGGTGGTCGACGTGGTCTCTCCGCCGCCGATCATAAACCCGGATGCGTTGGAATGCATCTCGGCCAAGGTCAATCTCACCTTCTTATCGTCACCCTGCTCACTACCACCGTGACCCGAAGTGCTGCGGGATTCGAGAACAAAACTTCAAATGTCCGGCACCGGGGTCAGCTTGCTGCCCTGCTGCGCCTGGGCGCGAGCGAGGCGGCGATCCACCATGTCGCAAGCGTAGCGAAAGTGGGCCTCAAACTGGCGCTTCAGACTCCGCTCCGTCAGCAGCTGCAGCAGGCGGCCGACCACTGGCACCTTGAGCACGGCGCCGCGGATGGTCATGAACTTGACGCCGTCAAACAGCGCTCGCACCCACGGCGTGTACGCGTCGCGGTCCAATAGGCCTAGGGGCTCGCCAAAGGCCAGCGCCGACGTTATGTCGAAGGCGGCAGAATTGAACATGTCGAGAATATTCACCACGCCGCCTTGGTCCCTCTCAGAGTGCTCTCGCATCCGCTGCGCCATCTTTTGTGCGTGTTCGCGGATCAGCGGCTCCTAGTTCCTCAGAGCGCGCTCCGAAAAAGCGCGGGAGAAGACACTGCGCATCCGCGCGTGATCCTGCCGGTCAGCGGTGCCGATGTAATTGACGCCGTTGGACGTCGTGCCGTAAAAGTGCGGGTCCTTGGCGAACTCGGCTCTGTTGTTGCTGTGTCCGTAAATGTCCTTCCACGCCCCGGGTTGGATGAACGACAGCTCCTTGGGGCCGACACGCACGACGGGGCCGTACAAGAGGTGGAGACGGTGGTTGAGCGCGACATAGCGGCCTGATGCCAAGTGGGCAAGTCTTACCATGTCGCTGACGGCCATCCACCACGGCCCCGGGTAGGCGCTGAGAGGGTGAAAGTATACATTGTAGATGGCTTTGGAAAGGACCTACCCGTAGTTCGGGATCAGATATTTGCTCCAGTCTGAATCTTTTGAATGGATCACATACTATGAGAAGCATCAAGACAACCCCCGCAACTGCGATCGAGTATGTGATTCCTTGCATGGCTGATGGATTGTATCGTCTCATTGTTCCGACAGAGACACTGTGTGTCTGGAAACGCGGCCCGGGAGGGAGCTCCTTGCAGGGCAACAGAACAATTCTGGGCTTCACCTTGGCATACGACTCAGTTTTTACAGTATCAAGTTCCTCAAGTACCTTAGCGATGGGTATCTCTTGGGTGGAAGTTGGGAAATGTGGCACGGAGTTACTAAATTTGGCTACGGCATTCGTGCTTTTGGACTAGAACCACGAGCCGTTCTTTACATGCAGTACACTAACCCTATCCCATACCCCCTTTAGTTATCCTTCCTCGCTTTGAACAGAAACTCGACAGTGGCGTCTGCCTCAGTCAGGATACCCTTGGCCCTCGACATGGGGCTCTCAGCCGGTTTCGCCAGCTTAAAGTCGTACTTTGTGAGGATGCGTGCCAGGACCACTTTTGCTTCGTGCACCGCAAAGAAACGGCCCGGACAGGCTTGCGTCCCGTAGCCGTAGACAAGATGGTCGGGGCCCGGGTTGACGGCTTGGAACTTTTGTTCGCTTCCGGGCACGGATCGGAGTCGCTCAAATCGGAAGCCATCAAAAACATCGGGCTTTTCCAGCGTGGAGTGGTTGAAGATGGCATTTTGGGTATCCATGCCGAGGAGCGTGCCGACGGGGAGTTGCGTCCCATCGGGCAGTGTCATTGGCTTAAGAACCTTGCGAATAGTCCCGACTGGAAATGGAATTAGCCAAAACAATCAGAACCTTAGGTAGGTAGGTGGGGAGTGCGCTTACCCAGCATAAACTTGTTCCACCGTTGACACTCGCGGATAAACGAGTCCATCTTCTTCAGCTTAGCCACGTTGGCCCTGTTCATCTTGACGGGGCCCAGTTCCAGCACCTCCTGCCTAAGAGGTTCGATGTATTTCGGACGCGTAGCAAGGTCGTAGAGCAGATGGGTTACCGTGACGCCGGTAGTGAACAGAGCGGCTCGGCCTGTCCCGATCTGAGCGTTGACTTGGTAGTCCAGGTTCCGTCCCTGGCCCTTTGTCCCGTCGATGACGAGCTGTATGAGATCGGCCGGAGGTTCGAATTGTTCACTCTTCATATCCTCGAGTCTCTTCTCCAGAATCGGCTTCAGCAGCTTCTTGGCTTCGATTCTGTGCTTGCGAACGCTTCTCAGCTCGGAGAGACGCCAAGCCACAAACGGCCTCATCAGCCAGTGGTAGGGCCATAGCTTGGGCACGCTCTGAAAGGCGCCAGCGGTGCACTGGGTGATGCACTGCACCCATCTCTCGTCCCTACATAGCGGCTCACCGACAAAAACCCTCTGGCTGATATTGATAATCATCTGGACAACCCTGGGGAGGAGAACGATGGGCGTCCAGTCCTCGCAGGGCCCGATCTGCGCCGCGACCGCTCGCTTTGCCTCGTCCTCGACCGTGTCGTACACGCGATCCAGCAGCCGAGCAATATCCCGACGGATCAAGGCCGACATCTCGTGCTCGTGGCCCGTAATACCCGTCAGTTTTCCGAGGAAAAAGTCGTATGATGCCTGCTGGAAGCTGAGTTTCGATTCGGGCGTGTTCTTGATCACCTCGATGAAGTTGTGTGGGACGATGACGATTTCATCGGGGAAATGTCGGATTTTGTATGCTCGGTCGGGGTACTATTTTCTTAGAGTCAGCAACGACACGCCTAGTAGCACCTGCATGGGCGGTCTGGAATTGGGGATCACTTGCCAGCTTGGAGCCTCTTGCCAGTGCCTCACGATAATCACCACTTTCCTCCACCTCGATGACGGGAACATTGGCTCTGGGCTTTTTCGACAGCAGCGACTTCCACCACGGCTCCTTGGAGAAGTGCCTGGGACGTTTCAAAAACGTCTCGAGAAAGTCGACGAGGATGGCATTCGCCGCAGCAACCAAAATACACAGCAGAGCAATCCCGCCCACCGGTAGAGGGCGGCTGGTTACCCATAAGGGCAACAGATTAGTGGACATGTTGAAACTGCTGCACTAGTGTCAAACGAGAAAAAACAAAACAGAAAATGTTCACCTTGAAAGATGTTTAGGAAGAGGTCCAAGGGAGTCATCGAAGCATGTACAATGATCGCATTGATAAGGGCTGAGTATCTGACTTACATCAGCTAATCCCTCCGGGTTACGGTAGTTCTCACTTCGGTCCGGTCGGTCATCTTCCCGCCCGGCATTGCCTAGTTCGGAAACACCGATACCTGGCAACGTGCCTGCCTGCTGAACCTCGGATTCCGGACCATTTCGATGGAAGGAGAGTTATGCAGGAGGGCTGAGTGGAACAGAGGAAACGGTGTCAATCATGTTGTGTGGGGGCGTACGTACACACAAGGCCTCCTGAATCAGCCGGAAGCTGGCAGCCCCGTGTGTCTCCGGCCTGCTGCTGATAGTTGATGCTTAAATGCGCGGCTGCTGTGGTTGATAATATTTATCTTGGAAATAACACGCCTTTCTTGTGCATTTCCTATGTGGCCTCTCCCCTAGTCTTTGTTTACTTGATCCCCCAACCTAAACCTTAGCCCAAGCCCCTAAAGCGCTAGCCATGGAGGAAAAGAGGGATTCAGTGCTCCCAGAGGTAAGTGAACAAGACGGACAGTATGACATTCGGTTGTGCAACACAGAGTCTTATCATCACGAAGGTTCGGGAACGCCCACCGAAAATGAGCCCGCTCAAGTTACTCCGTGTCCTCTGGCTCTTCACCGAGAGCGATTTTGCAACCTTTGTCATCCCCGACACGGCGTTTGGCTTTTTCGGCGCGCTCGCTGGTTCGGCCATGTCTAGCAGCAACACTCACGATCTATACTCTTGCCTTCGCCGACTTCCCCTCGTCCTCATGTCCAACTGGCTCAACCTTCTCATCTTCGACCTCGCCAACCAACTTGCTCCGGAATCCATAACCGAAGATACCATAAACAAACCCTGGAGGCCCTTGCCCGCTGGCCTGGTAACGCCGAGACAAACACAATACCTCCTCCTCGCGTCCATCCCGGTGGTTCTTGTCAGCAACTACATACTGGGCGCAGGCTACGAGGCCGCCGTCTTGGTCGCGCTCACTTGGATGTACAATGGCCTCGGGGGCGGCAACGACCATTTTGTGGTTCGCAATCTGATCATCTGCGTGGCCTTTGGGTACTACAATGAAGGCTCCATGCGTGTGGCCCTCGGTCAGCCGGATGCACCCTTGACCCCGGCAGCCTGGATCTGGGTGGTCATGATCAGCGCTGTCATCTTCACCACGATGCAGGCGCAGGACATGAAAGACCAGGCCGGCGATAGGACCCGGGGTCGTAGTACCGTGCCGTTGGTGCTCGGCGATGGAGTGGCTAGGTGGACTATTGCTATACCCGTTGCAGTCTGGTCCTTTGTCTGCCCTGCTTTTTGGGGTCTAGGCCCGCTGGGTTACCTAGCTCCGGTCGGACTGGGCCTGGGTGTTGTGTTGCGCATTCTGTGGTTGCGGAGTGTGGAGGCGGACCGTCGGACGTGGCAGATGTGGACGGCCTGGACAGCGTGCTTGTATGCGTTGCCCGCCATAAAGCGTTATTGTCATTTATGTATATAGCAACGAAAGCACATTAGATGGAGGGTGAAAAGGAGGTTTGGGATGAACGACTCACATTCAATAAATGGGATAGCGTGATACTTTAAAAGTATGCCGTTGCGATGCCTACTTAAATGACAAGCCCCTATTACAATCAGACCTCCTTAAACTCGGTAACTACAAGTTCCTGGATTCTGACAACACAAACCTCCTCGCAGCTTACTCTGCAGGTAAAACTGAATAGCAACCGTCCCAGCAACAATCCCAACATCTGGATAATATTTGTGTTGAAATGAGGTACATGTATAAGTGCCAGAATTTTCATTTTCGTCAGCACTGTTCAGTCAGTCCATTTTGGCAACCTAGGTGACCCCTCGTATCATGTACGTTTCTTTGTTTTGATGATGCGGTTTTGATTTATAATTAGCCACGCACAAAATGTAATACACATTGCCCATCACGGTTTACCCGTCCACCACTTGGTCAAAAACTCGATCGGGTCCTTGAACTGGAAGTCCGGCAAAAGGCGATTCCAATCGTCCCTAACCACCCACTCGCCCTTTGGGATGCCCTTCAAAGCTTCCAGGTTGATCTTGCGGCTCATTGACTCAAGCTGCTCCACGGGAATCGAAGGGTGTGCCAGAACGGGACACCAAGGCGAAGTGAATTGACCAGCCTCCAGATCGGCCTGGCTTACACGATGGATGGTGAACTTTCCACCGCGAAGGCTTTCACCCACACGTACGAGCTCAGCAGATGTCGTTTGCCACCCGGCGACCCCACCATCAGCAGGCCAGATGCCTTCGTAGTCGACAGCCTCGGCCACCACCCGTGCCAGGTCATCGATCAAGGTAAAAGTCACGGGTTGGTCGCCGTCGTCCACCAGGATGGCTTGTCGTGTCTCAAAGTCAATGTAATGCTGCGTTATCTTAAGATGCTTGGCCGATTGCATGGGATAGGTAAAGTAGTCGAGGAACAGGCCGGGCTGGAAGCACGTGTATTCCAGCTTCATCTCTGGAATGTTTACTGATTTGAGATGTTCGCGGACTTGGTTGCGCATTTTGTAAAACGGATTCGTCGAGTTAGATGAGCTGGTATGTGTCAGCGGAAAGGTAACCCAAGCCGAAGATAAGGAAGCATTCAAACATACAGTGCCCATTCCGATGGTGCAAATCGGCGCACCCCCGCCTTGATGCATGCATCAATCAAGTTCTTCTGCGCGACATTATCCTTGTCGGCAAACGGCAGAATGAATGACAAGACGACGTCGACTCCGTCGAGAGCTGCAGTCAAACTGCCCAGATTCTGATAGTCGACTTGCTTGTGCCCTGCTATGCCCGGTGCTAAGGGCTCTGATGCGGCCTGTGTAACGCCATCGTGAGCTTTTGAGTTATATAAGACGGACCTTTGCGCACCGCTGTACCTTTCGAGACAGGATTATGATCTTGTGGCGGCCTCGTGCAATAAGTGCATCGAGAATATGTGGCCCAACATCTGCAAAAACAGGTCAACCATCAATTCTTTACGCGCGGAGGAATTCAGCTCATACTGCCGTTGCCACCAGCTACAGCAATCACCGCCATGGTGAAGGAAGCTGGGTACGTGGAAACGGAACTGGCTGGAGGTGGTTCCAGTGAACAAAAACAATGTCAGGGAAGATGCGACACTGGATTAAGTAACAGAACCGGATTTTTCGCGGCAACTTATAGAGATTATTTGGAACTCAAGGGCGGGTACATTCGGCTGGAATCCATGGTTGGGGCGATGTATACAAAGTGGGGTCTTAATCGGTCTTGCCTAGTTCGGAAATTATCAACCTGAGTCAGCCGATATCCCAACGAGTTCATCACAGGTGGTGCATCATGCCTTGCATGATAAGGCAAAAAAGCTTGATAGAATCAAAGCACAATGTCGACATTGACTCACATAGCTCATGCCGCTTAAGTTCGTGTTTAAGATGGGAATCGGCACTCCGTAATCGCTCCTGCATGTGTTTGCCGTGTGTGGGTGAGTGTGAGAGCAATACGTGGGCGAGGCACGGGGGCGCTGCTAATCCTACTCATTCTGCTAATCGAAAGCTGAGGAAAGGAAGAAAAGATCTAAGATGCGCGTCTGCGCTGCAAGTGCGTGCTAGCGTCGCGCCAGCCAATCAGGATGCGAGTGCCCGTCTGACCAGTCCCAATTCAGTAGGTCGGGTTGAACCCTAACCCTGCGCACCTTTCCTCACAGTTGAGGTTGGGATTTCGAGCGAATCTTTTCGAGTTTGTACTCCACTACCAACTTTTTGACCACGCAGCCACGGTTAGAAATTCTTTGACACCCCCAGGCCAACCCGGTATTTTGTTGGGTTACATAGTAGTATGTGGGGGAGACGGCACGATCTGCCGCGGGTTCCGCGAGTGAGATCGAGTTCCACGGCAGTGGTGGCGGAAGTAACATTCTACGGCGAAGGCGTTTGGAGTAGCTAGACTAATTGCCCAGGGTAATAAAGGCCGGGGGGATTTCTTAGCTAAGAACAATTACATGTAGAAACTCATAGTTATGATAACAGGAAGGTCTTCCACTGCCATTTCTCGACAAAGAATTGTTCTACTTCCGCTTGCCAATTCCCCCCTTCCGAATCCCCGACCGTGTCAACGACTTCCAAGCTGGGGGACCGGGAATGATGACGGTGAGTGTACCAGCTATATGACCGCGTAACCCTGGGCCAAGAGTCGTTTCGACATCAAGAATCAGAAAGGAGAAGACTATATTCGAGCGAATCTGATACCCAAAATAGAGAATCCCGAATGACCTCTCTCGTACGACGGAATAATTAGTCTCGGGCACGCCCATCATCGTACAGCCGGGTAATGTGCGACAAATCTGGGCACAGAAGATTTCCTTTTTCATTCGTAGTCCTGAGCTGGGGTGAGCTGGGGTGAGCCGTAGCTGATTTGTCCTGAGCCCTGATCTTTCCTGGGCTAGGGTGATCCCATACACGGCCACCGCACAGCCATAAAGGCTCGTTTTCAGTCCCCCCCCCCCCCCCCCCCCCCCGGCTAAAGTTTCCTATTAATGGAAAGTAAATGACCTGTATTTCTGTAGAGATAGCTCCTAGGCAATAAGTCCTATTACAGTGTACGTGCGTATTGGGTATACGTATGACTCCTGTTATGTGCACCAGAAAGCCCTGTTGTTTTACGCTAAAGTTGCCCTTACTACCCCCCGGTCACCCGGACCACCCTAGCCACCTTGCTCAGGCGCTGTTCAGAAAATGATCAGAGAAATCGCTAAGTATGGTTTAGACGAGTAAGCAGTACTCTGCAGTTCAAATGGCAATTTTTTGCAAGGTTCCAATTTTCGGGACACAGGCGGCCCAAAACTGGGACTACCCCCCACCCCCTTTTTGCTCCTCTTCCCTTCCCCCCAAAGTCATGCAAAACCCAGTCTACGTCGCCAATTAGGTCTCCATTTCCGTCTTCCTCATTCACGAAAGTGGGTATATCTTATCATCTTCAGCTGCAGCCTGTGACGATCCGAGATATCGTCGTCAGCAACCGGACCAAGCGGCAGCGGCAGCGGCCCGCCAGCGATTCCCAAGCGAACGTCGAACAAACGAGCAAGAAACGATCTTGAGAAAGAGTATCATCATCTGGCGTTAAGCTCGAGGAATCCAAAAAGAAAGTCCGACCGTCGACCAGCTTTGAGGCTCAATATTGGACATCAGCTGCAGCTGTATGTGAGACATCGGCCGCGCATCTCCGTGCCGAGACCAAACTTGCAGTCCGAGACTGGATAGACAAGGGGGAAGGACCTACAGCATCGTAGTGGGCAACCAACGAGGCACGCCGCATCATTGAGCAAATTAAAGCGGCCACATTAGAAAAGGCGCTGTACACGAGACAAGCCGAGAGGATTTACCAAGGCGGTCTGATTCGACGAACTTTTCAAATTATATTCACAACCGGCCAGCTGGGAATCTGTGCCGAGAAGGTGGCATGGTCCCGCGCAAGAGATCAGAGCAAGCGAGGTTCAAGGGCAATCTAATCCAGTTTTATGGTGTGGCAATGGTATGGCCTAATAAACCAAAGGTTATTGTATTTGCCCATGATACTGCTACTAGCTGTGAGCTTCTTAAGTCGCAGGTTACTGCTACACATTTGTTTCCCTATAAACTTGGTCCGGATGTTTTGGTTTCGCTTTTTGGTGAAGATGTTGAAGGGGAGTTGATGACGGTATGTATTACCCGCCCCTCGTATACATCACACACTAATTTTTTATTGTTAATTCCGGGCACGAAATGGTCTGCTACTTTAATCTGACGTAGAGTCGGCTCTTAATAACAGTACTATCACTATTATCCCTGACCTATCCAATGATCCCACAACCAAACAAATAGCAATATGGAAACGAGACGAGCCGAAGAACTACCAATAGCGCATCATTGACGAGGATGAACTATCGCTGGAGACGATGGTTGCACTCAAGAGCCAGGGAGCATCCGATGACGTGACCATTCGCGATTTAGATGGCCGGAGACTGTCCTTTAAAAACAATAACCGTCCACGAAAAAGATATTATTATTATTATTATTCCTACTCCGCTTTACCCAAACAGGTGTGCCGGACCCTCTAATGCTATTTACCTAGGAAAACCGTACTATATAGGCCGGGTGAAAAACCTATATCAATGAGTAAAGGAAAACAATGATAATGCCAGATGGTTGCAAAAGAGAGAAAGGCCTTATATAGGCCTTGAAGACTTGCTAGTCTTCGACTCCGTCTTCGGGTGCCTCCTCCTCTTCCTCGACCCCCTCTGCTTCTAGCTCTAGCTTCCTAGCCAGACTGTATTCCGCTAAGCGCCCCGAATCCATCAGCCAGCCCAAGACCTTCCTCAACCGCCATTGGTTCCGGGATCCCTCACCTTGTAATGTGAGACGAAGATCTCGGTGGGTGCGAATTTCTATTCTTTGCCAAGTTCTAGGCTTCGGCGGTATTGGGCACCATATAATAAGGTGCTCCACTGTTTCCCTTCTCTCCCTACATCTGTAGTATGGAGTGAAGAAGTCTGGGACTCGTTGTTTGAAGAGGAAGTCTCGCAGGCCGATTGCTCCCGTACGGGCTTGAACCAGTAGGGAGCTCTGAGCTTTAGTTAGATTTTGGTGCTTTCGTAAGGTCTTGTCGGTGAAGATAGTGCCGGGAGGGTCTTCGTCAGCTAGTCTGGTAGGCCGGTCTCTGACTTGTTGTCTCCAACGGCCCTCCCACGCCTGGATCAGCGCCTCGTCCGCTGTTGGTTCTGGTTGTTGTTGCCCATCACTCTGACTTTGGTCTTGGATTCCCTGACTGATCCACTGTTTGATTGTGGCGGCGGATTTCTCGATGATCGTGGGTTTTGGTTGAATGAGAGGCCTTCGTCCCCGTCTTCTTCTTTGGAACCTCCTTTGGATCTTGTTACAGACCTCTGTAATTAGAGAGCCTGGTGGTCGCTGTAGGGTTTCTAGGCCCTTCCCTGATTGTAGAATCGGGGTTTGTAGCCGAGTTTCGAAATCTGCAAGTCTCTTGTTGAGGTATAGATCTAGCGGTGGGACCTAGGTTTCGGTTTCGAGGTTCCTGGTCGGTGTAGCTTTGTAAGCTCCGGCGACAATCCTGAGGCTCCTGGTCTGAGCCTTGATCAGTATCTTAAGAATTAGGCTAGGATACTACGTACTATCCCACATCATATACCAGTATATGCTAAAAACATAGACACTACAGAGGACATCAAAAGGAAACTCTAGCCAGGGCACTGAAAACGGGCCTCTTAGGTGAGGCGGTGCAGCGGCGGCGTATGGGATCACCCTAGCTCAGGGAAGAATCAGGGAAAGCTCAGGACAAATCAGCCACAGCTCACCCCAGCTCACCCCAGCTCAGGAGGACGAACGAAGAAGGAAATTTCGTGTGCCCAGATTCGTTGCAGATTACCAGGCTGTTCTCTTTTTCCTCACTGGGGCACGTACAGATACCACAAGGCTCTTGATATCTGGGAATGGGATGCAAGACATGAATGAGACGAGTTGGGACTGGATTTGCAGGGCGGCTGGACTGTTTAGCATGCATCACTTCCCGGCGATGTTGTAGGAGGAAGGAGAACTGCGTAGGATATTCTGAGGTACTCTAGAAATATATAACTCAGATGCGGGTCTGAATATGCCCCAAGTCTCCCTCTAGGCTGCGGTCCACATAGATCATTATGCAAGTTAACATAAGCCTCCCCGATGCATTTTCCCCCCAGCACCTTATTACCGGCTCACCTTGCATGTCCAAGATACGTAATTCACCATAACCAGATAGTTCAAAATCAGCGCTTCCCCACCTTGTAGTTAGCTATGATGATTAGTTATGAAGCGTTTTCGCAGCGCTAGCTTTATTCGCTCTACATCCGGATCAAGAAATCACCCGACAACATGGTCGATTGTGCCCAAATCTAAACCTCGCACAATCGCTAACGCTTAACAAGCCTCCTGGCGTTGCCTCCTAAGCTTATATTGGGCCACAAGTGCACAACGCGGTCGGGTCTCGTGGGTATCCAGAAAATTTTGATCGCCAGAATCCCCTAACTAAATCCTGCTCCATCCCTCAGCAAAAGGCTCACAGGCTTCAAAGTCCGACCACAGGCCCCAATTCTACAGGCTGGAAAATGCCTCGTCCAGTCAGGCGTAGACATGTTTCAACTCTTTGGCCATGTGCTTAAAAAATTGCAGCTGGCGGTGGCCAAAATGATAGCTTGCCCCTACACCTGGTCAATACCCGATTGACACCTGCGCAGGCACCACGCTTTCCACCATGTCGTCGCAGAACAGCGAAGATTTAGATACCGAAACCTTCGGGCCGCTCTTGTCCATTCCGGAAAGCTCACTTGTTAATCTCGCGGTGAAGGTCCGGGCTGACACCCTTAGCGGCGCAACCCCTTCCTCTTCATCAGGCCGCCTAGGCTGCCGTATTGGCGGATCATCCAACCTCTTGCACATCATCGAGCTAGATGGTGACTTTAAACTTGTCATCCGGATTACAGCAACAGGCTGGGGCGATGGATTAACTGCGACAGCCGCGCACGGAATGGAGTCTCAGGTTGCCACGCTGCGTCTCATCGCTTCTATGACCACAATCCCGGTGCCGCAGGTGTACGCATTTGACATAACTACGAGTAACAGCATCGGCGCTCCGTACATTTACATGAGTTTCGTTCCTGGCCAGACGCTGGCAACAGCTTGGTTCGACGCTACCCTCCCAACGCCCCTTGAGGATCGGTGTCTTAAAACTTTGACATCCCTATCGCGGTGTTTGGCACAGCTTGCGCAGTTCAGCTTCGCGAAGATAGGCTCGATCCACAAGGGTATGAACGGAGACTTGACAGTCGGCCCGTGTTACGACTGGAAGGAAAATGAGGACGGCAGGATCCGTGTCATCGCACCTGGTCCGTATGACACAGCAGCTGCGTACCTGCGTGACCACTATGCCGTGACCGACAACAACAGCCCGTGGAAGGCTGCGGCAACGGCAGTTGCCAAAGCGGTAGTGCGTCGGCTGCCTTTCCGAGATTCATCTGGAGGATTCGTTCCCTCCATCCCGGACATTGACTCCCAGAACATCATGGTAGACTAGGAAGGCAACATAACGGGTATCATCGATTGGGATCTCGTTCAGACCCTGCCTCGATGGGTGGGGTACAGCCGCTACCCTGGCCTGGCTGGATCACCCGCGACTGGGATCCACTGACGTACGGCTGGCCCAAGACAGATTCTGAAAGCTCACCCGAGGAGCTGACACGGTACCGAGTGCATTATGGCCAGGCTATGGGAGAGGTCATACAACGAAGCGGAGACTAGAAGTTCACTATAAAATCTCACATTTGGGAAGCAATATGGATCGCCGCGCTGAACAGTGTCAGCCGCTTGGAGATATGTTCCAAATCAGTGCAGGAGGCTACAGGCAGCGACAGAGCTAGCGCCCGAAGAATAATGTACGATATCGGCAACGATGAATCGGACTGGCCGAAGCTGGAGGAACGACTGAAGCCTTCATCACTCGAAGCTAGAAGCTTGATCTCTCTCTTTTACCTCCCCTGACTTTCTCCTCTCGTAAGGTCACTACTGCCGCAACCCTCTGAACGGTTAAATATGCCAGATAGTTAGTTGCTTACCAACATCAAGGCCGAATTAGAGTCCCACCAAAGACACCTAGGTCTACATGGGCCAACAGGTCTTTGCAACGGGCCTGCGATCATGCCTGGGTGTATATGAGACGGGTTATGAGGGTTGCTATTGTGCTGACTTCCATTTCAGAACCTGGAGGCTGGCGTTGGAGAGTCCGATCAAGATCAAAATTGTAAATAACTAACGTTATCTAAAAGGAGTGTAGTGTAACACAGGTTCAAGCTATGAAGGTGTGGGTTCGTTTACTGCTGATTTTCATTCTTTAGACTGTCTTGAAGAGCCAGAAGAGGTTCTGAGATACAGGGAGTTCACCACTTAATTGTACCCTTCCTTTGGCCTGATCGTCCCTTCGTCGTGGTTGGCGATGCTCGGCGCTGTTGTAGATCAACAGGGATGGCCCCGCGGTTCCACCCCGTTAGCCGTAGCTGCTGGGCCACGTAAGCCGGGCCTACCTCAGCCGTAGCTTGTTGGCTGCCTCTGGCCCTGTAGATAACAACCGCCTACTGAGTCTGACCCTCAGCACCCGCTTGTTGGGTTCAGAACGCGCTGACTTGGTCGTCTTGGCTCATTTTGGTTCGGCGTGGTCCTTCCTATCGTCCCGTGTCACGTGACATGTAGTTACCTGAAGTATAAGCAAATCTATAATAAAGTTGAAAAGCAGGGCTAGAGTATAATTACAGGTTCTTAATTACTATCCCAAATGGGAGGACCCGGAGGGGTGTAGCTCTCGAAAGGAACGTGAATGTTGAAAAATATACCGGGGTCATCATACTTGTAGCCCTTATTGAAGTCAAAGTCCTGATCCGGAATGGCCTCCCCGGGACCCTCTTCCACCTCGACCTGCACGCAACTAGGGTACGACTCGGCACCCCTGTTGGGGTCCTCGTCACCTCTAGTATCTGCCATATGTAGGGCTAGCAGCTCCTGGCGGATGAGGTACTGGCCTGGGGCGAGGGACTTGGGAAGAGAGAAGTCGACTTTGCCGCCGTTTTCTATCATCTTGATGGTCGCCCACTGGCCATTCTCAAAGTCTTCCTGGGCTATCTTGGACCAGATGGGACCGGCGCCGTTGCCTTCGGTGTAGGGTGCGATGTAGGTTAGGATGGCGCCCTTATGGGATGAGTCAAGGATGTCTCCGGGGTCGTTGGGGTTGTAGTGGTACCAGCGAAAGGACAACTCGTCGCCGGCGGATACTTTGACGAATTCGGGCACTGGGTCGCCGCCTTTGGTGTTGCAGGCGAGGTCGCGGCTTTTCAGATCCCGAACAGGATCGTTGCTAGAAGGGGAACGGATGTATTTGCCCTCACCATTGCCTTGGTCCTTGCCGTTGACAAAAACGTTGTGCATGGTGGCGTGGGCCGATGCGGTGCTCGCGAGACCCAATGCAAGGGTCCACAGGCTGAGGAGCATGGCTGAGGCACCTTTAGGTGTGGATGTCACGGGTAGGAAACGAGAGACAATAATCGAACCTTAATGTGGCAGGGATCGACGCATGCATGAATGTTGCGAAACTGATGCATCTTATATCTCGACGGCGATGACCTTCGTCGAGGCTCACTGCGGCTGTTTAACGTGGCCGACCAAAGCTGTTATTTTCGTGTCGGCATGGTGCGAAACTCGGCGAGGGTCCTTTGTGTGACCAAAAAAGTCCAGAAGATGTCCGAGGAATACAGATTTCTGATTGGTGTCATTTTGCGGCCCTGTCACGATACCTGCGTGAATGTTTCGAAACGTCTGATGGGGCTGACGGGAATGATCTGCATGTTCCCAGCCTGCTGGGCCGGTGACCTGGGCGATCTGGGTGGGACCCCCTGGTCCAGCAGCCAGGGTAAAACCGCCAAGGCCACGTGCTGGGTAGTGGGCCCAAACGCGGCTTTCCGCGCCACCTCCGCTACCGCCGTGCGGCCCGCTAGGCGGTATTTAGGGTGGCGGTTGGTACTGTAGTGGGTATGCATGCCTACCGTAGGAGCGTAGTTAGGGCCTGACGACCTGGCTTTCTGCCAGGCGTAAGGAACCCCTGAACCTGCCATCAATGCCAGCCCTTGCAAGGCTGATCGCTCTCCTACCTCCTGTAGCTACCGATCCAGTCCACCTATCGAGGGAACGAACCCCTATTTTCACGTATTGGGTCTGGCGAGATCGGTGAATAGGGTCCCGAGGCTAATTGGCGTCAACCCCGCCCGGCGAAACGCCTTCTTGTTGGCAAACAGAAAATCGCACGTTGCATTGGCGGCTCTTTGGCACGCATATAATCTCGTAAGATATGTGTCGACTCGATATCTCAGATTAGATGCGCGCGATGCTGGGTAATTATGCTGTTCGGGCGCACGAGATGTAAGCAGCATGATTGTTGCAAAGTTCTACATGTAGCCATCTAGAAGACTGGTGGTGCATCTAGCACCTTTATACAGAGAGAGAGGTAAATAAACTTTTTTGCCGGCCCCAACACTCATCAGGGTTGGGCAGCTTCGAAAGGCATATTCGTGGGGGCTTAGATGTCCCGACACAAGGCAACAGCCGCGGGATGGCGAGATAGCGGCAGGCAGCTGTGGCCAGCTGGCTAGGCATCATAGCCTCTCTCTAGTCAACTTCATTCGGCCAACCTCTGGCCGACTTCCCACGGGCACCGCACAAATACTGGCAAATTTATTTCTAATTCTCACTTACTTAACGCAAAGTTGGAAATGCCCGAAACCATGGCAGAACCGGCTGAAGACATGGACGACTTCACCAGTCCCAACTCTGTCCCGCCGACACCGGATCTACCCACCGCTGACGAGGCAGTCAGTGACGCAACTAAGCGAAAGGCATCTAAACCCACCAGAAACGCCTTCGCCGAACTCATGGCCCCTAAACGGCCAAAAACCACGCCGTCCGGGCCCCCACAATCCCTAGCCAGCAAAGCCTCCCAGGTCATCCGTGGCGTCTGGCGCGGCGCCCTGATCGAGTATATCACCAACCCGGAGCGCTTCCCGAGCCAAGTGCTGCGTGTGACGCCGCACACGGTGCTGATCAAGGACGCGTTCCCCAAGGCAACCATCCACCTCCTCCTGCTGCCGCGCTCGCCCGAGCACTACCTCTTGCATCCGCACGTCGCGCTCGCCGACGGGGCCTTCCTCGCCGCCGTGCGCGAGGACGCCGCCGTGGCCGCCCGGCTGGCGGCAGCCGAGCTCGCGCGGCAGCTGGGCTCCTTTTCGGCGCGCACGAGGGCCAGGAACGACGCCATGGAAAAGGGCGTGCCTTTCGACCAGCTGCCCGCCGGGAGGGACTACGACCGCGAGATCCGCGTCGGCGTCCACGCCCACCCGTCCATGGCCCACCTCCACGTGCATATCATCTCGCGGGACATGCACTCGGACCGGGTCCGGCATAGGAAGCACTACAACAGCTTCAACACGCCGTTTTTTGTGCCGTTGGCGGATTACCCGCTGGCAGAGGACGACGTGCGGAGGGAGACGAAGTTTCAGAATGGGAATTTGGCCAAGGAGTTGGTGTGTTGGAGATGCGGGAAGGGATTTGGGAATCGGTTCGCCGAGCTGAAGAAGCACTTGGAAGGCGAGTTCGAGGAATGGAAGAGAGAATGACGATGGTTAAATAGTGGGGTTATCGAGCAGTCGGTGGGGAGTGGCGATTGGCTGTGGGAAATGAGCCTCTCAACAGAGGTGTTGGGGATCAGCTGTTAGGCTCGTCGACAGCGGGAAGAACATTAGGTATGGGCCGATTTGAGGTTCGTAAGGACGGGGATGCGCTGGCGTGTCAGTTGACAACATTTCAGCACGGCGATGTAGGTAAGAGTGCACACTCGGGTTCTCGAAAAATCATGACTTACCTATATGAGCTTCCAGGCTCTTGATCAGTGTCATTATGGTGCCCATTTGACTTGGTTTGCCCACCCCAGCTGTTGATTAATTGATAGTATAATTACAATACAACGGCGTTATGGGTCTATTTATGCCCTGTTGACGATACGCTTAGCGCAAGCAAGGATGACAGCCAGTCGGTCGGTAGCCTCCGGAGCGGCAATGACAGCATCCTCCATAGCCTCAGTTGCCGCCGAGATACCGCTAAGAACTGCCTTATAGCTCCGTCCCGGCGCGGCGAAATGCAGAGCTCTGAACCTGGCAGCTGCAGCTGCGCGCCCGTAATGAATATCTCCGGCTCGTGGCTGCTCTGTTTGGGTGATTGCGTCGTCGACATTAGCGAGAGCGAGCTTAGCGATGCTGTTCTGGTGGCACATTAATTACGCCGCCAAAGATGGCCGAGCAGATCTCGAAGGCGTTGCAGCATCGTGTCTAAATGATGATTCTGAGTATCTTGCAGTGCCTTAGATTGCGGCGGGAAAAGAACACGACAAGTGTGGTGGATTGTACTTGCGGATGGCCAAACGAAATGATTCAAAGAAAGAGGAAAGAAAAGTAAGGGAGGAAGGAAAACATAATTAATTAGTGAAATTGTCTAAAGTGTGCGGAAGGAAGCCTTGGACACTGGCATAGCACATTCTGGATAGGTCAATGCTGATCCCAGGTGTCACGGCCGATGCAAGAACCCAAAACCTTAATCCTGTTGTCACCACCTAACGTAGCACTGTGGTACCGTACTTTTCATCGTCGTAACAATGAAGCCTCCGAACTTACATCCATTGAGCTCCGTCAATGGTTCTTGTACCCAGTTTAGGTATATTTGATGTCCGAGGTCTGTTCGATTATCTGATTTCATGAAAGCTAGTGTCATCCGAGTTAGTTAAAACAAGCAAGTGAATTACTTCACAACCGAACGTGAGAGAGGACTAGGAAAGAGTACCTACATGTATGTACTTTACGACAAATAACGACAATCAAAATCCTGAAGCAGGATTAGAACCAGAAGCCATTTGCTAAACTCAGACAACTTATTCTTGGTTTTGGGAATATCTTGCAGTTGAAAAATTCTCGATTTAAAATGGGGACCTTCCCCCCCAAGGCTGGCCACACCTGCCTTCAATGAATCAGTCTGTACCAGACCAGTGGTTATTTGAGAGCGTCTTGGTGATCATGTCCTAATATACCTAGCTCACTTGTAAGCTTAATTGCCCAATGAACCTCTACCAAAGTGTGTAGTAAAAAAAAAGCAAATGTTTGGTACTCCATATATTTCGGCTCTCTAACTATTAGTGTCTGAGAAGCGACGCCGCAATTGCAGGAGCCTCAACTCAAAGACTAGCTTAAGAAATTGTGTCTCACCCGCCGATACCGCAATTTTGTTGCGAAGAGGGGGAAAAAAAGGAAGGTGGGGTTTACAAGGTGTGACCCCGGTCACCAAGTGAGGGGATAGCAAGCAAACCAAGGCGTGCTACCGCTCCCACTTTCTGATTGTTGAATTTAATTATCTGCTGTGGAATAACCGATTCTCGGTGACTGGGAATCTGAGCTTACGACACTTCCCGAATGACTCTTTGTTCGCACCTTATAGCAGGTAAGTAAGCGACTTGTAAGTCTGTGAGGTAATTCGGTTTATTACTGTACCAAACATTGTTTGCACATGTTCGAAGTGCCGGGAGCCGTTATATTGCCTTCATGCAGATGCACTTCTCTGTATTTGGTGAGATCTGCATCTAACTTTCCCCACAATGGATATGCTATAGAATTGGATGTGTGCCACGGAGCGGTTTCTTCAGTTCTTCACCGGCTTTGATGGCACCCACGTCTGCATTAATGAGGGGGCGGGGTTACGCGATGCCTGATATCCTTCAGTCTACTGTAGCACCTGTACGGGTACGGGTATATTTAACGCTACATGGCTCCCACTCTAATACTTGGGACTCATCTTGTTGCAGTCAACTCATACCTCCACTCCTCCCCCCACATCCCCGCCCACAAACACACGCACGAACAGAAACGCCCAAACGAGATTAAAAAGAAAGAAGCGCATAGCAGTGAACAACTCACAAGATGAAGGTCCCCCCCGCAGATGTCGCCGAGCTCATCCGCTGCAAGAAGGCCCGGTACGCGCGGTTCGCCGACACTGGGAAGTGGGATCAGTTCGACACCATCTTCGTGCCCGACGCGACCTTTTGCTTTGTTGGCGCCGACGGCAAGGTTGTCACGACGCCGGACGGGGCCACCCCCTACACGTGGCAGTCGAGCGCGTCGTGGGTGGCCTTCTTCAAAGAGGCCTTTGTGCCCGTGCAAGTCATGCATCACATTGGGGCTGGGGAGCTCGAACTAGTTAGCCCGGACGAGATCAAAGCCGTGTTCCCCGTCGTGTACCACGTCGGGCCCAAGGGCTACGGCAACGAGCCGCACGAGACGGGCGGCGGGCACTACTTTGAGACGTGGGTGCGCAAGGGCGATGATTGGTTTTGCAAGGACCTGTGGATGCAAAGGGTGTATCACAAGATAGTGGCTTAGACGGAACCCTCTCTTTCTTTATCCTTTTCTCTGGTTTCCCTTTCCTTTTCTTTTTTGGTAGCATGGGGGGCCAGCTTGTTGGGAGCTAGCAATTCGGAGATACGGTGGTGGATGTGATACTTTGAGGGCACTGATATATATATATATATATGTGTGTGTGTGTGAGAGAGAGAGAGAGAGAATGTGTGTGCATGTATGTGCGTACGTGTGTCCGTATTGTGTGTTCGCGTGAAGTGAGAGAGCGAGAGTAATATGGAATGACGTTGACTTTCATATTGGGGAATAAAATTCTACGATATCTGCCCACTCCAAACAGGTACAAAAGTCCCCTCTTCACACGCTGGCAACGCCTGCTGGGAGACCTTTGACTAGGTTTTTAGGAGGGACTCGTCTTGCCGGCGTCCTCGGCGTCGACGCCCCTGTATTCGAAGTATTTTTGGAACTCGGCGTCGTTGATGAGGTCCTGGGCCAGACGCTTCTCATAGGCGATGGAGAACTCGGGACCCTCGTCTGACGCCGGGTCATTGTTACGGCTCGGGTAGATGATGATTACGCCTTCGGTGACGCGATCGAGCAGGTGGCGGTACGTCAGAGGGGTGGCGAAGCCAAAATCAGCCGAGACGATGTTGGCATCACGGTGGTCCGTCTGCAGGATGGACATGGGCGGGTGCGAGTCGATGCGTATGTTGAGGCTGGTCTTGTCGCGCACCGTGGCTACCATATCGAGTGTGCTGTCCAGGTTTTCCTGCGTGACGCTGTCGCTCATCTGCCGGATGTACGAGGCGAGTGTCGACAGCGGCGCGTGGAGGATCTCGTCAACGGTGAGCTGCGATATCGGCGCCGTGTTCGACAGGGCCGCAAACATGACGTTGTGCTGGATGCGCGGGTGCACCTTGGGGCTGTGCATGCGCCGGCGCATGTCGACCGCCTCGGCCCAGAAGATGTGCGACGACAGGTCTGGTTTGAAGACGGGGGCGCGCAGCCGCGTCAATGTACGCCAGATGAAGGCTGAGAAGGCGTCGTACGTCGAGATCCACGAGCCGTCGGTGGGTGCCGCCAGTTTTTTGATCTCGGCAGCTTTGCTCTTAGGCAGGTGGAAGAGCAGTGATTGGCCAACCTTGTGGTCCGGATGGCGCTCAGGCTGCGGCGGGCCGTCCACTTTGACGTCGTCGGGGACCTCCTTCTTGGTGAGCCGCGAGAGGTCGAGACACACCGGGTCCCAAGCGGGAAATGCAGCCCCGGTAAGCGCGGCGCGGCAGTTCTCAGCCAACTGGTGCGTGAAGCCGGACCATCCTATCACGTCGTTGGCGTAGTGGTGATGGTGCATGTTGAAGACGAGCCCCCCACGCACAAAGTTCGCCTTGAATGCCGATACGACAGGCCGGTTATCGGGATGAGCCTCAGGCTTCTCGCCGTACGTCATGGGGGGAACGCTCCAGGTGCCAAGATCACCCAGCGCCACAGCACTATAGTTAGCCCGCTCAATGTCGTCGATTGACGGGTATTTGGCACTATCCTCGGGAGCGTCAAGCCACTGCACCACAAAGCGCACTGTACTGTCCTTCTTCTTGACAAAGGAGTGGCCTCCGTCGGGGTCCTTCTCGATGGTGCCGACGTAGTGGCGGGCCTGGCTGAGCGTCCGCTCGAGGCCCTCCTTTAGGGTTGCGGCCGCCTTCTCCTTGACAGCATCGTCGATCCGGAAGAAGAGGGCGTAGTTGTTGTACGTACAGGCCGTTAGGTAGTCGAGTGTCGTCACCTTAAACCGCTCCTCCTCCGGGTCGGTCTCCCAGCCAAAGGGACGGAGCTGATAGATGTCCTGACGGGGCATAGCTCTGTGCGAAGTTGGTACCGTTCGGTGTTCGGTGCTCGCTGCCCTTTACTCGGGTCGTGGATGCAAGCTGGCAAAGTCTGGGATATCAGGGAGATGAACACACTGTTAACCCCACCCTTCTTCAAGGATCGTTATCACACCCCTTAGCTTCCAAAGCAGAAGCGGTGGAGTGCTGTACGCTGTGTCTTGAAAAAAAAAGAATGAAGGGTGAGAAAGCGCTGCATGGGAACAGCACAGTATTTAGCGTCACATTAATGTAGTATTGTACCAGCACCGACATGGCAACGATCTGCGTAAGTTACCGGTATCAACCAAGTCTCGAGGAAACACGGTTAACGCTCGGCACTGTGGCCCTATGTACCTGCCTGGCATGGGCATCAGCATCATCTGGATAATGACAGAGGTCCTTTGAACGACGATGTTAACTCTCCTTGAGGGCATCCAGTTGCCCATGCTGGACATCCTTGCCGGGCATCCATGTCAGATATCCATGCTACAATATACATAGCCTCGTGGAGCCTCTATTATGACTCAACTTGAGTGGGCTTACCCCGCAACGCAGTGCTTACTGCATATGACCAGCCGTCTTACGTGTTGTCATTCTCACCACCTTGTTCTTTTTTCTCAACTCTAACTTACTTGACCAAGTGACGTTTTTTCTACAAGCCTCCCGAGTAGACCCCGGCCTTCCCCGGACAATAATTCCTATTTCGGCCTGCGTTGTCAACAGCCACCATCCCTAATTAACCCATCTATGGGTATAGTTCGAGATTCGGGTAAAGGGGTGCATTGCTTAGAGCAGTTAATTACTTTGCCCTAACGAGGGTAGTGTCAGGTGTGAGATCCGACCGTCTTCCAAACCTGGCACTCTCTACTGTACATAATGCCCGGCGCTCCTACTGAACAAAACGTGATTGCAAGGCCTAACCCGTAGAAGCCTCTCAGGCTCTAATTTCGTGTGTCACCTAACCGGAGG
The DNA here is from genome assembly GCA_022530565.1 of Madurella mycetomatis. NCBI lineage: Eukaryota > Fungi > Ascomycota > Sordariomycetes > Sordariales > Madurella > Madurella mycetomatis. The sequence continues at coordinate 1,415,358 of JAJTVB010000003.1, read as the reverse complement.
ACACACCGGACAAGAAGAATCCTGTACCCGCCGTTCAATCTTTGTAATCCCCCAGTCCGGAGGTTCATCGCGGCCAACATGTAGCGCAAGAACAGCCTGTCGAGCGTATCGACTGCTGTACATGTAGAGCTTTCAAACCCATTAACTGATCCTGCGTGGAGTGATATTCCGCCGAGAATTCTACGCCTAAGTCACCCCCGGCCTATTCCTTCGCCAGGCCCCCGCAGGGAAGGAAAGGTTATAGAATATTCGCCTGCGCGATCTCATTCCCACCAGCTACTTAAGTGGAGAGAACAAGATGGGTCAAGAGAGGGAGAGGGCTGTGTTCTTCGTCCTCCTGGCGCCCCTTTCTGGCGCGGTAGGACAAATGGGCTAGCGCCAACTACGCAGGGGGGCGCTCATTCCAAGACGCCCTAGCCCGGCACCGCGTCGCCCGTGGTCAACAGAGGCTCTCTCTGGACATCGGCTGGATGAAAAATATTGGAATCATCGCTGAGACTGACGCATATCAGCGCGAACGCCAGAATGCTGATCACATGCAGCCATCAACGGCAATAAACTTCTTGAACTGCTGACACTGAGCCTCGGCCAGGTCAACCCGCTTTAGACGCTAGTCCACGGTGAGCCAGGACAGGTTCTATTCGGGCTGCGGGCAGCCGCAGACCTACTCGCCCAGGTGCGTGAATCCCCGCTCTGCTGGAGCGCCTTCTGTTCGCCCCTTTTCATACAATCCCGCCACCGAGGCCGAAGGGGCTTCTTCAAATGCTGGCGTCCAGGTTGCGCGAGTGGTCGACGACGGCGCGCTCTTCCGCCAGACGTCTGATTCGTACGAGCGCACGCAGATAGTGCGGCGGGTCTTGGCTAATGTCGCAAACTGCCAACTACACCAAACACCTAAAAGGTGAGGAGCTCCACGATTGTTAGTCGTAGAATGCTAAACCTGCATTTTATCTGACAGCTAATAAGCTGGCACGGACCATGCCCATCTAGCCCGAGGATGTCGAGCCGAGTAAGCCATTGTCGGCCTACGGTGTGGACTCGCTCATGACCTTAAGTTACGCAACTAGTTCAGAAAGGAGTTAGGGGCTACCGTGGCAGTCTTTGATATCCCAGGAGGAGCGCCAATATCTAAAACTGCGTAGCTAGTCACCACCGCGAGTGCTTTCAAGTAGAGAACCGGTATGGAGGACATGCTAGGTACCTGCTGACGATGTGTCTTTATCGTCTCGGGCATAGGTACAGGCGTATATATCATCAGCAGGCGGGTCCCTCATCACAGTAAATCAGCCTTGCTCGGGACTACCCCTACCAGCCGCTCTTCTTGTACACAGCAGCTAGATTGGTGTCAGTGATGGTCAATGTGATATTAGGTTTTGAAGACAAGAACGAAGTTTGAGTTTTGACCCGGTCACTTACACATTAATGCCAATGCCCTATCTATACGCATATCTATCGTCCGTACATGCAAGAACGTGTGGCCAAAATTCCCACTATCCCGATGTTGGTGGTGGCGGTGCTGGTGCTGGTGCTGGTGATGTCATGCGAGATTGGGCTGCAGGAACCAAGGTGCGGCCGTGCCTACAGTAATGATGTCTCTGATGTTGATCCGATGGAAGATCGGCCAGCCAAAAATGGTTAAGCTCTGGTCGTCCAGGCGCCGTAAATAAAATCCGAAGAATCTGGCCATCGCACACATCAATGGACGTTACCTGCCGGGAATCCATTTGTCGTATGGAATTTGTGCCAGACCGTACCTGGAATAGCTCGGGAAGAGCCGAGAATCCGCAACGTCCACGGCCCACAACCTAACTACCTAGGTATGATCGCGGCAGTGCATCACATCACAGTTGGGACGGTTCGGATAACGCTCCAAGATGAAAAGATGAAAACAAAGGGGTTACTCTATTGAGCCTAGTTTCGTCAAGTCGCCGACAGCTGCAACCTCGCCCTCCGGCCTCGTTCGGGCCAGTCTGCCGAGATCGACGAACCTTAACGCGACTGCAGGGGCCTTAGGGCACTCTCTTCTTTGGCTTGGGTCAAACATGCCAGAGACAAGGGAAAAAACTCAACGAGCCCGACGCAAGGCTGGATGCGCAGGATTCCATAGTCTTTCTTGGCTGCAGAAGCTGGGTTCGTGCCAAGTCCTGTAGTCGACGGCCAATGGAACCCAATACTACCGGGGTGGCTTGAGCGCCAGGCACGGCACAATCAGGCACGCTGCAAGTCGTCGGGTGGCGGAAAAGTCGGCTGGCAACCTGGGGCACCTCGGAGCGCTATCGCGTTGTGCATTGGTTGGCAGCTCCTGTTCGCCATTGATGCGGGAAATGAAAGCAAAAAGGGAGGGGGAAAGTGCAAATGGTGTTGCAGCTCTGCCGCCCATCGACCACCGCCACGCCACAGCTGGTTCCATTAGCTGTTGTGTTGCTGTTGCTGTGCGCGATACGAGAGGCCAAGACTTGCGGCTGCTTGCATCCAGAGAATCCTTGCAGAGCTGCCCTGCCGCATTACCGCACGGCGGCTTTGCTATCGAAAACGAGCAGGTGCCAAGTGTTGCTCCTGAGCTCTTGCTGCGGTAATCCCCCCAGCATTTGCCAGCCCCACAGGGAATTTATTGGACTTGCTCCCGATGGGGAAGGACCCTGAGTGGCCAACAACGTGACATCGGCACTGCCAGGCTGACTTCATTTCCCAAAGCCGTTAGGAGTGCTAGGAGACTAGGCTCCTGAATGCAAGTCAATGGCGGGGCACATGCAGCGCTGGCGCCTTTGCCGTTGGCAGTCAACAGGAAGTCTAGACGCGTCGCAGAGCTGACAAGTAGTGAAATAATTTATTGAGGGGCTGCATTCTGGTCCTGGGCTCGAGGGAATTCGCGAAGGCCAAGCGGACATAAAAAGGCCTCGGATCCGGTCGTCCGGTTCCTGCTGAGTTTAGTCTCAGACAGCATCAGAATCGTCCACCGCTGCCATGATGAACCGCAAAGCCCTTTCGGCCCTGCTTGCCGGGGCCGCCGTGTCCTCGGCCTGCACCATCCCGACGGAACCCCTCCCCAACACCATCACCTACCCCTTCCGCGCGCAGGTCCAGAACGCGTCCCGCCCCGAAGTGCACAACAAGTACATGAACTTGTTGGAGGCCGGCGGCGGCGATCGGCATCTGTTCATCGGCCCTGTTGGCGTGCCTACGTACGACCTGACCTTGGTCGACGGTGTCATCAACCACGTTCCCAACGGCGTGCGCGCCGTCATTGGCGGCGAGGTACCGCAAGCCCTTTTGCTCTAATACTGTGCACTCCCCGGTAGCTGACGTGAACCCCCCAGTTCTCCGAGATTGACCACACCACCAAGCTGTTCATGACCGGCCGCGGCGATCCGAGGGCCATCTTCCAGCCCACGTACGCCTGCAACCCTGACACGGACGAGCTCCAGATCGAGCTGCAGTTCATCGAGTGGGAGAACGAGCCGACGGGCGGCTGGATCTGCGTGCGCCATGCGTTCGACGGGTCCCACGAGTTCCGTTACTACCCGCCGGGCAACGACTGTACGTCGACCCCACCCCCACCCCCTCCCCCCGTTTCCATCCCGATCATAAGCTAATCCCCCGCCCACTGCCAGTGATTGACGTCGATCGGGAGTGCATCAAAGTGACCCTGGTCGTGATCCCCACCGACGGTATCCCACCCCAGGTCAGCAGCACCACCACCTTCGTGACCAGCACCATCCCCGCCACCACCGCCACGTCGACCCCGACGGGCGATCCCACCGCGCCTTTCGCCGACATGACCTCGCTCGGATGGCGGTTTGTCGGGTGCGCGCCCGAGGAGCGGTGGGCCAACGACGGGCCCTTCCGCACCCTGTCGGGCGCCATGACCGGGTCCGACGCCATGACCAACGAGGCGTGCATGGCTTTCTGCGAGGCCGAAGGGTTCGCGTACGCTGGCACCGAGTGGTCGCGCGAGTGCTGGTGCGACGACTCGTACGCGGCCACGCGCCAGCCCGACACGACGTTGGCGAGCCTGGCCACCTGCAACTACAGGTGCACGGGCGACGCGGGCCAGTTCTGCGGGGGTGATGCGTGGTTGAGCTTGTATGAGAAGTGTGACGCTGAGGAGGCGTGTGAGAATGCCGTGTTTACGTAGGAGCTCGATTTTCTCGAGGGCTAGGGGAGGTGGTGGCGGTGGTGGCGGTAGACGCAATTAATCAGGATAAGACAGAAAGGGTAATTCATAATACCAAAAGCTCGGGTTGGCTTTGTGATCTGCAGGGAGATACTAATTGTGCCGCGCTTGACTGCTATGAAACTGGATAACAGTGTGCAGTGAATGGTTGCTCCTCCGGACTGGTAGAGTTCGTCAAGCTCGGCGGCTCCGTCTCATGATCCTCATAAATATTCAACTGCTCTGATGTCCCGGTCCTGACTAAAGCACCGGCTCCGCAGGGCCCCCTACCATGCAGGTCACGTTCTGATAACCCGACCAACCCTCCGAGCCGTTCATCCAACCGGCCTCGTCATTTCTCTCACCACTAATCTCTCCCAAGGCCCCAATCAAAGCGTCTGCATACTGCTCCATTGAGATCGACGACTTTGACGGTAGCTTGCCGGTGACACCTTTGAACGTCTTGGAGTTGAAGATGTGGACATGGCGCTTGGTGGTGACCATGTCGTCCTCCCACTTGATCGCGGTGGACTGAAGATTCTTGTAGATATCGGTGTACGTAGAGAGGCTAGGCCACTCGCCATGATGGTGCTTCCGGACGAGATAGAAAGCGTCGCCCTGGGAGGTATCGTCAGTCGGCGGGTGCCGCCCGCGGCGAAAGGCAATATTGATCTGCTCACTTCACAAAGATTGTATGCCCTCAATTGTTTGTCATCCTGCTCGCCAATTTATCAGCAAGGTGCAAAGCTCGGCGCCTCAGGTGGGAGAACGGACTCGTATCGTCGCTGTCGCGAGAATAAGTTTTGTTGGTGAGGCGACATGGAGTAGTCCTCCATCGTGCCCAGCAAAGCCTTCAATTCCACGACCGTCATCTCCGGAACGACGGAGACAGTTTGCGTGATCCCAGACCCAATTATCACGTCAATGTTAAACGCCTGGACTGGCATGGTCTTAATCATGCATCCAGGGCAACCATCTGCCCAGTAGCGGTCGCTTTGGAACCAAGGGGGGGTGCAACGAATTGGCTATCAACGTCGGTTCTGACTAGAATCACTTCGAGTCTCCATTGACCGGGCACTTTGAAGTAGCTTCTACTACCAAGGGAGGAGGTAGGACTGGATTCGATGGATACTGCATTGACCCTGGCAGCATAGACTCTGATGAGATAACAGTAAGTGGCGAAGAACCGCGGTATTTCGAGCCACCGCGGTATGCGAGTCAGATCCGTATTGCGTCTTATTCTGCGCGAACTCCGCTTCAGTATTGATTCAGGAGAACATGCTCACAGGCATCAACCCACGACACAAGGGGACGAAAACGCCCCCTTTCTGGACCATCTGCGCCGGCAGGCTCCGGGGGTACTGGTCGACGGAGAAGAGCGGGAGATGACCGAGCTCTGGCAGAAGCCGAGCCTTCCCGTGCCCATCATGCACCTTTCCGTCCGGGCTATGCGCTCGACCACCAGGCTCCCGCTCGCTTGGAGAGAACCTCAACCAGCGAGATTAAGCAACACCTACACTCATGCACTCGGGATCACAAATCCGCCCGGCCCCGGAAGAGCGAATCACCGCTCCCAAGTTGCATCTGGCTTGCTATAATTACATAGTGACTGATGCTGCTGCGAAAATAGTTGCGAGTGTCCCATAGTTGCTACCTCACCGGGAACTTCCGGCTGGCACATTCCCATAGTACCCAACGCATGTGTTTTCCACTGCCTCAACTACGTGCCGTGGTGACGGTTGTGTGGACCTGTGCGCATCTCATACCTCAGTAGCGACCACGCACTTAGTCTTGATGTGACCGAAAAAATTGGGAAAACAAGAAACAACCCCACCGCATCCCAGAGGCTTGGCTTGACTGATCTTGGACATGTGGAATCATGAACATCCGGATAGAAAACGGCGGCCAAGAACGGCATCCTGCGTTTTGTGGAGGGTGGGAATTACACAGTACATTGGGAGCGCTGATTGGCAGGGCTTGGCGTAACCTGGCCGGTTCCTGGAAATGAGTGGGTCGCTGGTCGCGTCATCGGTGCACTGACAAATCCTGAGCTTCTGGATTACATCATGTGTCCAGAAGAATCCGCCGCCGTCAATCTTTGTCAAAGCCTTTTTATGACCTATAACTTCAACTTAAAACCGCTGCGCAGGCCCTGCTCCTCCCAATGTCATCCAGACTCCTACGCCCCGCATTCAGGACTCTTCGAGCCTCTCCCTTCTCCACTTTCCCAATCCCATCGAGACAATTTACGACAACCTCGCCCAGAATGACGGTCCACATTCTTGCTACGTGAGTCGCGACTATTTCGATTGGAACCTGGACGCCCACTAACACATCCGTGGCCCACAGGACGGAACAATTCAAGGAGACAATCGCCAAGAATCCAGTTGTCATCCTTGACGCGTTCGCAACATGGTGCGGTCCGTGCAAGGCAATTGCACCTCAGGTCGCGAAGTACGTGCCCGCTACATGGTTTCCGCTGTAACCCAGGGATACAACAGCGGTCTGACTGAATGCCTCTATACAGGTGGGCTGAGGACGAGTTCAAGGACAAGTTCTACTTTGCCAAGTTCGATGTCGACGCCGTCCCCGACCTCGCCCAGGAGCTCGGCGTCCGCGCCATGCCTACCTTCTTCGTATTCAAGGAGGGCGAGAAGGTCGACCAATTCGTCGGCGCGAACCCCTCGGCTCTCCTCAAAATGCTGAGCAAGTACTCGGCCCCGGAACAGTGAGGAGACCAAGGTCAGCGAGTAGGCTGCTTGGAAGGTTTTACCTTTGGAAAGGAAGAGCACGGCCGAGTGCTGGCGGAAAGGTTATCTTTGCTTAGAATACCCCCACCGACATTTCCCGGCGCATATTACTGAATCCGCATTTGGCTTTGGCGCTGAATAAACTTACGTGCTATCGTCCAATATTGCCATGTGTTTGTCTCAGGTAATACGAGTTGTACAGGCGTTCCTACTTGTGTTGAAAGCTGTCAAACTGTTTCGCGCCAAGAAATCGAGCTTTAACTTACTAAACCATTCGCCCCTCAGAATTGTTAATGATGGTACCCATATGCCTAGAATCATCGAGGCCACGCTTACTCGCCGCCAGAACAATGGTGAAACTTGGCGTTTGGGTGAATTGATTTCTCATAAGGCGAAGTGTTGGCAGACCCAGCAACCTGATTGGCTGAAACCAAGGTCTTGTGGTCTAGTGGTATGATTCTCGCTTAGGGACAACCCTACAGCTCAATTGCGAGAGGTCCCGGGTTCAATCCCCGGCAAGACCCCTTTCTCCTTTTTCCTGCAGTACAGTTAGAAATACCACTCACACCCATATACATTCACAACATCGTATATGGTATTGGTTTGGAGAGGTTTTTTTTTTTCTGTGCTCATTATTCACAAAATGCCTCCGCTGGACGGATAAGTGGAGCGTGACGCAGGTAGCTCCCGTTGATAAATCATGTCCCTGACAGTATCAAGCTTTGCTCCGGCCGGCAGCGATCAGCAGACGCCGTCTCCCCCGAAATAAGCTTTGAAACCTCCGCTGTCGAATAAGTTTCGCAAGCAGAGTCTCATTTATTTAAGGAACTACCACAACCACTTTTGACTGCCTCCCTTCCTTCTCCTCTTTTCTTCCGTAGACCAGACGAACACCGCGTTCAATATCCAACTCTTGTGGTCACCTTAGTGCCTGCGATCACCCACATCTTCCCTTCTTGACCATGCCCATCTGCTGGACCCACCTCACTAAATGGACAGCATACTTTCGCACCTTAGGCGACTGTTCCCGTCGCTGCAAACTGAGGCGGTTACGGGAGCAGACGAGCACGCTAAAGCTCCCCGCTGAGCTCATCGACATGATTTTGGCCCATCTCCCACCGGAATCAGCCATTGCATTCACCCTTACCTGCCGGTCCCTCTATTTTAAGCATTTTCCCAGAGCAACTGACATACGGCTATCGAGCCCCGCAAGAGTGGCGTTGCTTGAGTGGCTCGAGCGAGATGTCCCACATCTCTACTTTTGCTACGATTGTACTTTCCTCCACACGTGGCGCCCGACGCGGGAGTTTGGCACAACGTTTTACCAGGGGCCTTGCAGCGCAGCCTGTGGCATAGGAGGCCATATGTGCCGACACGTACCAGACTTTGGTTTCGAGCTCACCTATACCCGGGTCCGACTGGTTATGAACCGCCATCTCTATGGACCCCTCCACGGACTTCCCCTAAAAGCACTCGAGGTTGCCGATCACATGAAACATCGGTTTGATGGAGTCAGTCTTACGCGTGTTTGGAGCGCCGGAATTATTGGCAACGACCTTTATCTCCATGGAACCATGGTGCTTCAGAGCCATGGCAAAAGAGGAAACGAGAAGACATTGAGGAATTACGTGGAAAGGCATCACCACTGTCTAATATGCTCTCACCTTAAAGCCCCTTCACGTAGGCGGGTTCCAATTTATCCGACGATTCCCGAGCTAGCTCTGGACGAGAACCCTTTGAGACCTTTCCGTCAGGTCTCCGGGGGCATTCGTTCCTGCCCCCTGTGCTTTACCGACTACCGGATGGAGATCATTCCTCGGGATCCCCCAAGAGACAACAAAAGAATGCCTGCGAGGAGAGATTGGGTTATCAAGATCGATCGGTGGCACAAACTTGGGGAGTGTCGATCTCCACAAGACCTAGAATGGCACAACCTCGTAGCTCATCGCTACGATGTATCAGTACGGCGGTCGGACATGTGTGCGGCGGGGATGGTCCGTAGAGAGTGGATGTGGCATGACACGGGCTCTGCTGATACGATGGAAGGGACTTTCGTTTACTAAAAACCTTGGACAAAATCATACTCGCACAATGCTCAGAGGAATGCCACAATTTTATTATACTACGTGAACACAGCCGAGTCCTTTTTACACTTGAATGCTCAAAGCCGCCTCACCCACCCGTGTATATCCCCCACGCCATTGTATGGTTGTCTGCAGGCTCTGCTGGCAGCCTGGAGATTGCGGTAGACACCGTCTTCGAATGATGATTGAGTATGTGGTCGGTGCCATCGGGCATGCTGGCAGCTCACGCGAGAGCATGTTAGAAGGAAAAGACGGCGGAGTTTAAATCGAGGAACGCTGATGCAGAACTCGGGAAAGAGAATTCGGGGATTCGGAGCCGGGAAGGCCAGAAACATGTCGCCGCGGCCGTGACTAGGGAGGGAAGGCGGGAAGAGGAAGGGTTCCTGAGATGCAAAGGTGAAGAGTGAAGGGACCGTCCAATGAGGCCACGGCAGACATGAAACGGAATGCGGGACGAGTGACTTACCGAGGCAGCTCGTCTTGGCTTCCCCTTGTGAAGGGTACTGAACCCCAGCACCGCGATAAGGTGCGAGCTGATCGCTGGGGGGGGGTCCCTCTTGCGAGAGACCCCCACCACTCCTCGGGAAGCGGTGGAAGGCTGGCACCTCTAGTCAGCGACTACATCAGCGGGCACTCCTGAGAGCCGCTGGATTGCCCATGCATCCCTTGTCCCAGGTCTTCGGGAAAGGCAGAAACTGGTTCTGGGAGCTTGCTCAGGGCATCCTGCACCTTGACGAGACTGGCAATCATCGGCTCTACAATCAGATCAACATCCTCACGAGTTGCAATTGCTTGCAAGTCGGTCCTCAGATGCCTGAGCACCTCAGTCTGTTCGCGAAAAGCAGCCGTAGAGGTCTGCAGTTCGTTCCTTACAGAGATGAGGATTTCAGCGATTGACTCCTGTGGAACGGGTTCAGGGACCCGAAGCACATTCCTCGTCATCGTGATCTCGTTGTGGATCTCCTGCGTCTCCTCAGAAAGTGTATCGAGCGCCGCACAAACTTGACCTAAGTCGTGTTCGGCGGGATACACCTTAGGGAACCATGAGGGAAGGAATGCTCGGACAATGTCAAAGAGCAGGGATGCAATTGCAATGATCGGACCAGAGTCCGTGAATTTCATGGTGGTCGTTTTTTTTTCTCAAGTGACCTCAGTGTTGGTGACTGGAACATGAGGAAAAAGAGAAGGGAGACGGAGACGACAGAGGTGCCGCTGTGAATAAATGAACAGACCAGAGGCGTCAACCAGCGCTCCTGCCATCAAGAGTTCCTTCCCATCACCTGCCATCGCCGACATTCACGACGGTGTTGGGAAAGTGCTGCCTTGGGCTGGATGCTTGAGGTGGAGGAGCTTAGATGGCAAGAGCTACCGGACACGGAGACGGCGGATCGCTCACTCAACGTTTGGCAGAGTAGATGAAGCTTGCAGGCATGTAGCACACTTGCTCCCCGGCATCTTTGCCCGTCAGGAAGACAGACAATGCTGAAATTTCATGACCATTCCCATCCGCATGAGGCCCTCGTATATTATAAATAATTGCTTCAAGATCTGGAGGTGACAGTGCCCAAGACACTTTCCAAATTGGCAAGTCATACACTTTTTTGCTCCGCAATCCGGAAATTTGGCCTGACCAGTCACTGGCAGATGATACGCGACTTCCGTTTGACTGCTGGTGGACCTTTGAGCATGACGTCTAGTTGAGACGGATGGCGTGGGTGGGGTTTCCGCCAGACCCTTTCGGCCGTGAAAGCAGCAACCCTCTGGCATCGCACGGATACAAGGTGCAGTACCATCGTACGGACTTGAGCCCGAGACCACAGCCCTCTTTCACGAGAGCGGAGCATTTGAACTGCCCTGGGCGACGCGCCTTCTGTGGGGCGAACGCCCTTATGAATCACGATCCCCGAAGTTCCCATAACGGGAGCCGGTTTCCGTTTTGGGATTCTGACACCTTCCCATAGGGACCGCAAGCCCACTTCAACTCAACAACGAGCAGTTCCTGCCTGGATCAGCACGCTCGTGCGCGATCTAGGAGGTTCCAGAATTCCGGTACGTACCGCCCGCCTTTCCCCCGTTGCACATGCCGCCCCACTTTAGGGTATGCTAAGGCAGCGTTGGCGACGTGGAGGATCATTTCTTGACCTGGTGGGTAGGAGCACCAGAGTAAGCTGCGCTGTCAAATGAATATCTGTGTTGTTGAACGCCCCATCATACCCCCCCACATCCAGCACCAGCGCCGACCGAAGTTGTCTATGATGTGAAGCGGGATGCCTCTATCTCCTAAGAGTGGTCTTGACGGCCACCGATCCTAACCGGTGGATGGTTCCATCATCGTAAACCGAGGTTCTTACCCTAGATCATGCTACCGCTGTACTAAGTAGCAGTACATAATTATAGCTCGACGCTTGTGCATTGAAATCATCCCTAACCTTGTTGACACCATCGGAGGAGTAGGACTGGCGGTACTGTCAGCTATGTATTGACTGACTAATTAGGTGATTAACAAGCGCCTGAAGGCTGTCCAGATGGCACGGATTCCGTAAAGCGGCGGGGGTCTTGAGATCTTTTTGACTGTGCAAGCAAACCAAATAATGCGCCAGCGTTGCGGCCTAGACTCAATGCTATCACAGCTGACCGTTCTCATAATAACCCTGCTGTAACCCGCTTAGACGTACAGGAAGCCTCGTGAACGGTTCAGTTGATGTTGGGGCTCAATATATCCATCAAGCGAGGAAAGGCTCCGGCTTCTACAGCGTCAATCCACTGCTCGATCCGCTTCAAATACCATCCATCGGCGCACCGGTCCACCGCGCCTAGAAAATCAGACTTCAAAGACGCACACTCAGCTTCCCTCTCCCACTGTGGCCAAAGCTCCTTCATCTTGGCGATGTAGACTTTGCGCAGCTGTGTTTGCTCGTACTCCATCAGGTGAATCCAGTAAAGCTCCGTCTTTCCTTCGTCGTCCAATTTATCCTCGTCATCAGGGCCCAGTTCTGCCCCCTCGCTCGCGTCCCCGTATTTATCCCTATCTGGCTCCTCTTCCCGTGGCTCTCCATCCAGGAACTTGGGCATCTCGGTGGCGACCCAGAGCGGCTTGGCCGAGACGCACTCCCAGTCCACCACCGCCGTGACCTTGGCGTCATCGTCTATCAGTATGTTCTGGAGTGAGAGATCGTCATGCCAGAGGACGGTCCGCTCTGCTGGACTCTGGTATAACGGAAAGATTTTTGGGAGCAGGCTCGTCAATCTCGTGGCTACCCGCAAACAGTCCTCAGCATCTTCTCGAATGTCTTCATCCTCTTCCTTGTCGAGCGTTTCGGTCTGAGCCTGCCTTATAATGCCGAGGCAGGCGCTCAGCCAGTCATAGCTGGATCGGTAAGGGCCACGAGCGACATCGTAGTGGAAATGCTCCCCCCAAAAGAAGATGCGAGATACGATACGACCAGGCCTGGGGCTTGATTTGGAAGGTTCTGGATCATCGCCAGAGAAAAGCGTGCCGATGGATCGAAGTTCGGGATTCTCAAAGCTACTACGGAAAAGCTGGCTTTGAAACTCGGCGATTTGCTCAACGAGCCAGGTCTTCTCGGCAATAGACAGCTTTCGCCACCTCTTATACGCTGATTCGCCGGGCATTAGCTCCATGAGAATCCACTCAAAGCCAATCTCATTGTCTTGGGAATCGTCGAACGCGATGACCTTGGGGACGGGCATATGAGTCATGCGGCGAATCCAGCGCAGGGTTGTCACCTCGCCCCCCGTCTTGCTTTTTGGGTCGACAGGGAGCGAGACGCGCATCAGAGACCTGCCTCTCGGGCTCACCACTAGATAGAGCTTGTTGAAGGCGCCCGCGGCATGGAACGTGGCGGTTAGATGATCCTCAGGGGTGAGACCCAGGACCGCTCGACACACCCGAGCAACGGCATCAAGCTGGGGCTCCCGCGCCCAGCATGGCTGTAAATCGAAGCCGCTATCATCCCACGCCAGCCCGTCGCGGGTTTGTTCATGCATTTCTGTTGGAACATGCGCCGGACGGCCGCTGGCGATTGACGAAGAAACCGAGTCGTCTTGTGTTTCCAGGGGACCCACAGAGGTGTCGGTCGATCGAATTGAAATGGGAAGCGGTCCGTTTGACAAGCTGGGCTAGTAATCCCCACCCACGGAGTCATCTGACTGCGTTGAATTCACGCAAACATACCGAATTTCAATGATGATGGAATTACACAGCGCACCCTCGATTGTGCCGCAGACGGGCTGTGGAAAACAACGTCGCTCGCACTCAAGATTCCTGCATGCATGATGCATGCGGCTTTGCTGAAGTATGCAGTTACTCTACAGGACCACAGTCTGTCGCTGGCGCACACTGAGAGCCTGGAAGATCCAAGGGCAAGGTATCTTAATCTTCAATTGTTTATCCCTCGGAGACTGGGCGGTCTCATGCTGCTGGGTAAAAGTGAGCTTCCCCCCGGCCTTTAGAGTTGCAGGCGCTGATGTTCTTCTACGGATACAAGGAGAGAATCCGGGTGCAGCAGGCTACAGCGTAATCGCCAGATGCTAAGTCTTACTGCGGAGCGGAGCCTCATCCGACCTTAACACATAGATTAGTAGATGTGTAGAGAGTGTATACCCTCTTACCAACCACCTTTAGCCCGGATAATCTCGTGGTAGCATATTCATGACTGAGTATACGAAAGACACCCGACGCTTGCAAGGTACCCATGTCCGCGGGATAACTGGCCCATAAGTTAAAGCTTAACTACTATTCATGGCAGGTTGGTCGGGTGGCTGGACTCAATCTTGTCCTCAAGTAATTCTACGAGTGGAAGGATGCCGCCGAGTTTGAACATAGCCGATCGCATAAGAGTATCTGCTGCCGTGTTGCGCGAGACCAGACTTACACCGCCCTAACAGATAGTTACCGGATCCTAGTGTGGGCCTGAGTCAGATTACGTGGTTCCAGATCTGAACATACTGCACGCTGGTAGTCCAGAGGTGGTCATGTATACGGTGACGGAAATCTCACCTCCGAGCCTCGTCAATTGAGAGGATTGTGATGTTCGGAGCTAGGCTACGCGACGCCGGAAATTGGAAGGGATATCACGTATCACGGGGGCTATGCTAAACCCGTAATGGAGAATCTTGCTAGTTATCGGTTACAGGTGACCAGATTAAAGAAGATCCACGGGTTTGGAGAGAAACCAGGACCCTCTCATCCTGGCTCAGACTCTTCCGGGGACATGCTACGGCATCTCATTGGTGGCTTTTAAAGCGACCGATATGCCTCCGTACGCACCACTTCTGACACCGAGTTGCGAACTCGTGGCTTGGCAGGGAGCAGGCGCCCCACATACCACCGAGCACTCTGTTTCTGATACCCAACAAAGGCACAAACAAGTCATGTCGACCGGCTGATGATACTCAACTTGCACAATAGCTCCGTGGGAGACTGTGTGGGGGCCTTGTTCGTATCATCCTTCTCCCTGTATCGGGCAGCCTACTCGACTCGGGGTCCCAGGACACCACTAGGATGAATACAGAGTGGTGGAGAAATGCTGGACTAAGAAGCTCGTCCACACCCTTCCAGGGATCCATATCCGCAGAAACAAACAGCATGTGGACCTTCTTGATGTCTGGAAACGTGTCGCTCGAGGGGACTCAAACGCGTTCATACAGAGAGTTTGGAGACGTATTTATACAACAGCCGTCAAAAGTCGAGTCAGGAGTCTTCGTTTTGAACAATCTTGGTTCATTCTTTTCCGTTTACCATTTGATTTCATGCTGTATCCTTCAACCTGACTAGCCCGTGAGCTTATTCTGCCTAACAATGCGACACCACACACTCCTTGCCTTTCTCCCGGCCGTCCTGGGTTGTCTAAACCCTAAGCGCAATGCTTGTGCTAGTGTTATGAGCGCCAACGCGGCCATGGTCTCAGCCTTCTGCGCTACGTTCACCCAGAACGAAGTGACGGCGACCACTGGACTTCCGGCATGGGCTGCTAACTGCAATAACAAGCTCAGCATGATCTCCAAGGAGTGCTCGTGCTTCATCACCGGCGATGCGTCTCCAACGGCAAAGCCCACAATGGCCCAAGACACCACTCTGGTGACAAGTACTACCGCCAGGTTTACACCTAGCGCTGCAGTCTCAGGCGTCACCACCACACTTCCCCAGAGCTCGGGTGCGATTTCCACCTCGACGGCCATCACCGTCCTTGCCGGACAGTCATTCGATGGCGGCATGAACAAGTACGACCGTTCACGTACGTTCGAGCCTCGCTCTGCCCTCTATGTGAGAGAGCAGAGGGACTAACGTAGCCCAGCCAAGGTTTGCCAAGGCCAGAAAGAGACCGGAGAGAAGGATGCCATGTTTGTGCTGGAGGACGGCGCCACGCTTTTAAACGTACGCGATCGGTACCCCCGACCCCCCAAGACATCAGGAGGACGCTAACCGCAAGCCACCTTAGGTCATTATCGGCCCTAACCAGGCTGAGGGAGTCCACTGCAAGGGCACCTGGTAGGTTTGCGTCGTCTAGGGTACCTTGAACATAGTTAGTGGCAATAATGTGTGGCTGACGAGATTCAACGATTAGCACGCTCGTTAACGTCTGGTGGGAGGATGTCTGTGAAGATGCGCTGTATGTGGTCTTCCCATTGGGATATCGGGTTTCTCTCGCGCCGCTAACTTCATCCAATAGTACCCTCAAGCAGTCCAGCGGGACCTCCAATGTGATTGGCGGCGGAGCTTTCCATGCCGACGACAAGGTCATCCAGTTCAACGGCTTCGGGACGGTCAACGTCAAGAACTTCTACACCAGCGACTACGGAAAGCTCGCCCGCAGTTGTGGCAACTGCTCCAACAACGGTGGGGCTCGCCACATTGTCATTGATGGTACCGTCGCCGTCGACGGTGGCGTTCTGTGTGGAATCAACACCAACTTCGGCGACACCTGCACCGTCACCAACAGCTGCCAGGACAAGAACAAGATCTGCGACCGCTTCACCGGAAATAATGATGGGGACGAGCCTTCGAAGATTGGGTCGGGCCCGGACGGCACCTTTTGCAAGGCGACGGACTTTACGACGTCTTGCTAAGGTTTAGTAAAGATACTACTTGAAGGCTATATACGCTGGATCATATTCCGATACCGTGTACATGATTTGACATTACCTTCGTTGCATATATTTGCCTGCGCTCTGACTCCAGTGCATAATCCCCTATCTAGTACCTAACAAATAATAACGTATCAAGCGGCGCTTGAATACGTTGTTCGCCAATCTTAAGTGGGCCAAATGAGGGGTTATCTGAGAGTTTGAGATACCAACGGTCGAGTTTGCTGGCATCTTATGACGCTACTGCCCCAGTCCCGTCTGAAGGAGCTGCAGCAGCTTCTCGAGCGTCTCGGCACTCATGGTAACATTGACCGTAGAGCCGTTGGAGGTCGCAATGTCAGGGTTGGGGTAGTACCAGGATGCAATTGCGATGATGACATAGACAATCTGCGATTCGAAACTGTCAGCGTGGCATCTATAACTCGCGACGTTAGGGCACTTGAGGCCACCCAATACGTACCACGAGGAGTGCTCCCTCGAGCCAATTCGACTCGCCGTCTCGGAGGAAATTGCCCACCACCAGGATCGAGAGAACCAACAGCCCAACGTAGAAGATCTCAAAATTAAGGTCCATGGGTTTTCCCAGAATCCAGGCGACGATGAGCACCAGTGGTCCGTTGAAGAGCGCTGTCTGGATGGAAGGTCCTAAGCAATGATAGAGGGCAACATTTATCATGCCATCTGCGAAGATGTCAGCCGAGAACATCGCGTTGAGGGAGTTGGCTGGTGCGCAGCATAGCTACTCACCCCAGGATTCATCAATGGCAGTGAGATGCTCCGCGGCCTTCTCGACAAGCGGGAGAAGAATCAGGCCCAAGAACTGATCCGGCACGCCACTCTTGACAACGTGCTCGATCTCCTCAACGAGGAAGACCAGAAGCAGCGTCACGCAGACCAGAGAGAGTGCCAGCGCGATGACAGTCTCGGTCATGGTGAACTTGGGCTTGTCCAAGTCCTGCTCGCGGTCGGCATCGCGATGTTCATCCCTCTCAATCACCTCATCAAAAATACTGTGTTGGGAGCTGGCGCAGTACCAGATGTAGAGGAAGAAGGCCATGATCAGGGCGATTGAGGTGGCCCTGCTGATCTGGATGATGTCGTCCTGCAGCTTGCCCTGGGTGAACTTTTCGTGCTCTAGCACTCGCAACCCAAGCCCGGCCACCGTTTCGGATTTCAGGGCCGAGTAGAAGGCGCTGGGGATGAGAAGCCCGAAGGCAGCTACGAGCAGCAGGCCGTTGCCGACCTCGGAGACGATGGCGTGGAACTTCTGGCTCACATGCCGCAGACCGCCAAAGAAGAAGCACAGCCCCAAGCAGAGAAGGAGGTTCGTCAGTATCGACCCGAGGATGGCGGCCTGGATTACAGGGACGAGATTGCCCTCGTCGGAGCTTCCCTTGGACGCTTCCGGGTTGTGCTTCGCAATGAGCGTCACGAAGAGAATGATCTCTACGATGGAACCAAACGTCGTCTCAATGAGGATCCCGGCGACCTTTGGCATCTTCCGGGCGAACTCTTGGCCCGCGAAGCCCAGGAGGTTCGCCGAGGGAACCATGCCGACGTAGCTCGTAGCAAAGGTCCATAATGGAGCGTTGGCGGCGAAGTGCAGGATAATAGCCACTGGAACGAAGGGCCAGAGGATATTGGTGAGCATGGAGACTGGACTGGAGCTGCGCCAGAGCACGTAGAGAAAGTGCCGCAAGTGAAAGCCGCTACGGCCGCTCTCGCCCTCGTGGGAGGCAGGAAGAGATGGGAGCAGCGGAGCGGACTCGCCACCGTCCTGATGGTGCCGATCCGCCATTCTGAGTTCCGTTGCGAGGGGCGATGTTGGAGGTAGATTTCAGATACTATACGTGGTCTACGTCAACGGGCGGGGAAATGTTGAAGCATCAGAGGGCGTCGGACGTGATGGTCCTGATCACAATTGGGGGGTTGGAGCAGGAATTACGTAAGGTGCTAACTCGAGTGGGCTCCCACTAGACGCACACATGTGTGCGCTTACGTAAACCCAAAATTGTTTACATAATCCTAAAGATGCATCTAACGCAGCCCCTTTTTCCACCACAACAGCCACCAGCACAGCTAGCCAACGTATCGCCCACACTGCAGCCATGGCCACCTTCCCAGACGACTGCCTCCCTCCCGAGGGCTTTTTCGAGACTCGCGAAGCCTTATTCGAATCGATCAACGCGTACGCAAAGCCTCGAGGCTACGCTTTTACAACCCAGAGGTCAATACGCGGGCCTAATGGCTTTTCAAGAGTCTTCTTTGCATGCGATCGAAGTCGCCGACTACCTTCGTCGCTAGAGCGAGACCGCCAGAGAAAAACGACTACCCGTATGACGAATTGCCCCTTTTCGGTCCTCGCCAGAGAGTCTAGCGAAGGCTGGGCTCTAAAACACCGTCAAGATCATCGCTTCGCAACCCATAACCACGAGCCGAGCCTACACCCGTCTGCACACCCTGTCCAACGACAGCTCTCTAGCGGTACATTACAACTACCAGTACTCTTAGACGCTGGCCTCGCACCAAAGGAGATCCAGACAGTCGTACGGCAAAGCGGTTCTTTGGCAACACGTCAAGACATTTACAACCGTATCGCTGAAGTCCGCCGGGACTCTCGTCAAGGCCAGAGTCCAATTCATGCATTTGCAAATTAGCTCGAAGAAGAAGGCTTCTGGAGCCGTGTACAATATGGGCTAGATAGACATGTAACGGCAGTTCTCTTCGCGCATCCCGACTCTCTTGTCTACCTTCGAGCGTACCCCGAAGTCCTCCTTCTCGACTGTATATACAAGACAAATAAATACGGCATGCCACTTCTTGATATGATTGGCGTTGATGCAACTAGACGCTCCTTTTGTATTGCCTTTGCGTTTTTAAGCGGCGAGACTAAAGAAGACTATATATAGGCCCTCGAGCGGTTGAAGACCTTGTACGAGCAGTGTAGTGGAGTCTTCCTATCAGTCATTTTGATAGACCGGTGCCAGGCAGTTATTAACGTAGCTTCAACTCTCTTTCCGTCGATAATATCTCTCTATACCTGGCATGCAAATAAGGCGGTTCTTGCGCGGTGCTAACTAGCATTTCTAGAAGCTAAGAAGTGGAAGGAGTTCTATACTTTTTGGTTCTCTATTCTTGACTCGCTAACTGAAGAGATCTATAAAGAGCGTCTAAAGGAGTTCGAGAATAAGTACGCCTCGACGAACCTTGTGTAGGTTGGCTATATTAAGGAGATGTGGCTTATACTGTATAAGGAGAAGCTTGTCTCTATATGGGTCGACCTGCAAGCTCATTTTGGAAATACGGCTACCTCTCGCGTTGAAGGGATCTATGCGCTTCTCAAGTCGTACCTCTGGAGGTCGACATTCGACCTCTTTGAAGCGTGGAAGGCAATTCGGCTTACGTTGATCAACCAGCTCTCTGAATTACGGTCCAACCAAGCCAAACAACAGATTTGTATACCCCTCGAGCTCGATAAAGCTCTATATAGGGCTATATAGAGCTGGGTCTCGTACGAATCACTACAGAAGGTTGAGGAGTAGCGGCAATTGCAGTGGAAAGACCCTCCTCCGTCGCCTACTTGTACGGGTACTTTTATACGAGTCTACGGGCTTCCATGTATATATGTACTAACTGGACGTCAAGAGCCTCTTCTTCTTGAAGACTTCCATTCGTACTGGCGCTTAATACGTGACGGGGCTCCACTTCACCTTCTAGAGCCCCGCCGTATAGAGCTAAAAGCGACGATAAGTAGGCTCCTAGCGTCAAGTACGAAGCGGGAACCTAGTGAATTCGAAGTCGTCGAGGCTACGCAGGCAACGCGGGCTAAGCGGCCAAGCCGGTGTACGGCCTGCGGTGGAATTGGCTATATACGGACCTCCTGGGCATGTCCAAAGCGGTATTCAGATATTGTGCAGATTGATTGAATGGCTATAGTGTGGGCGATACGTTGGCTGTGGTGGTGGAAAAGGGGCGCAAAAAGGGGCTGCGTTAGATGCATCTTTAGGATTATGTAAACAATTTTGGGTTTACGTAAGCGCACACATGTGTGCGTCTAGTGGGAGCCACTCGAGTGTTTACCTTAGCATTTCCGTGATTGGGCAAACCTTATTAGCGACTGATCTTCGCTCTCCAGGGCGCTGTTTCCCCGATACCGAGATCCCGTAGGAAGAGGAGCCTGTTAATTACATTAAACGATGCAAGGTAGACAATCGCATTACTACGGCACGTAAACGTAGCGCAATTACTAAGCACATAGATACGACGATCGATCCGAGCGAACCGACAGGGCGACGTATCGCGGGCGATGTTTTTGCCGGCTGACACTGCACCTCGCGGAAGCTGCGGCTCGGACTAAAATACGATGTATACGCAATGGCAACGGCGAATCTCATAGGTGGTTGGGCAATCTCAAGATTCCAGACCAAATTCGCCATAGCCTATCTTCCCGCTTGGGTACCATTTGACTGGTGCGATGGATTGGGCCCCAGCTTGTCTAAACACTCGGCAGGGATCTACGAGTAGGAACCAGGAATGCAATCCATCAAGGGCATTGGCGGAACGGTATAAATGGGGAACGCTCTCCCTGGGGAAGGGAGCATCTTTGCAGTCTACACCCAGCTCTGGCGTTCCCCAGGTGTCCTGGTTCTCATACCAGTAAGTCAGTGTCTGGCTCGCAAGCACTCGTCGGTAATCTCAATCTCTAGCATGAAGCCTCTCCCGGCCGTTGCCGTTTTGGCGGCCGTTCCACTTGCTGCGACCTCAGCGTGCCAGTCTGGGAAATGGGTTGTGGGCCAGACAGTGCACACAACGAGTGGCCCTGTGGATGGGCATGCTGCCTCTGTGGCCTCCGAGGTATCCGAGTACCTCGGAATTCCATATGCCCAACCGCCAGTGGGGAACTTACGTTTCCACCCACCGGTCCGGTACAATGGGACCCAAAGAATCAGCGGAGAGAACTTCGTATGTTGAAACCTCTCAATCGGTAGCTCCCTACCACTCACCTATTCCGCGTTTATCTGACAACTGCTAGGGTGCTGCCTGTATGTTTTCGGACACCAGCGCCTTTGATGCCGACTACCCTCCAAGCCTCGTGGAGCAATACGGAATAACTGAGGCCGGGCTCAGACTGCTGGCTTCTATTGACGACCCCGGAATCAGAACTAGCGAAGACTGTCTTACGCTGAACGTCTGGACGAAGCCGCAGTCTGGCGAGAGGAAAAAGGCGGTCATGATTTTCATTCACGGGGGAACTTTTGTTTCAGGTACAGCATCCTCTCGAAAGGCAACGCCGCCCTGAAGAGCTGCATCTAATTCAGTCTTCACGCTACGTAGGAACCTCAGCTTTGCCATCATACAATGGCCAATTCTTTGCTGACCAGGAGGATGTCGTCTTGGTGTCTATCAAGTAAGTCAAGGTTCCGAGTGTAACTGCTAGTATGTCTACGGATATGACTGACGCACCATGTCCCCCCAGCTACCGTGTCACTATCTTCGGGTTTCCCGGCAACCCGCTAGGTGCCCAGAACCTGGGGCTGCTTGACCAGCGTATGGCAGTCGAATGGGTGCGTGACAACATTGCCTCATTCGGCGGCGATCCTTCTCGCATCACGCTCTTCGGGCAGTCGGCCGGCGGGGCGTCGGTCGACGACTACTCTTACGCATGGCCGCACGATCCCATCGCACGCGGGCTTATCCCCATGTCTGGCACGGCAAGTGCCATTGGGGCTGTGCGCACCCAGGAGATCGCGAGCGAGTTTTGGTTCAACGCCTCGGCGGCATCGGGCTGCGGAGACGCAAATACTCCGGCACAGGAGGTGTACGACTGCATGATGCGGGTGCCTGCCGAGGATATCATTCGCACTCTTACAAGTGTCGTCGACAGCCCGTACCCCATGCCGTATTCCCCCACAATCGACGGCGAGATTGTCTTCGCCAGCCACGCCAACCGCTCGGCTGCTAGAGTCCCCATGTTGATCGGGATTACGGACAATGAGTCAGGCCTGAACCGCCTCTTCCTGGATCCGGGCCTCCAGGACGAGTTCTGGGAGCTACAAAACCAGCAGTTATTCAACTGCCCAGCGGCCGCCCGGGCATCGGAGTCAGTCCGGGATGGGAACCCTACCTGGCGGTACCGCTGGCACGGCGTATTTCCCAACACGATCATCTCCACTCGCCCGCCCAGCGGTGCCTACCACTTCTCCGAGGTGGAGGTCTTGTTCGGCACAGTCGATCAGAGCACAATACCCAACACCCGCCAGCAGGATGCTATTGGACAGTACATGCGGGGGGCGTGGGCGGCATTCGCAAAAGATCCCGCCCGCGGGCTGCTGAGATACGGGGGAGGCTGGCCGCGCTATGTGCCGGACGAGAACACTCTCATCCGTCTTGGCTACGAGAATCGGACTGGACTGAATCTTGCCACCGGAATATTGTACGACTCGGGATGCTAGGCGCCTAAGGTAGCCCTGGGGGGAACGCCGCCCCGGTTTTAGTTGTATGGATATGCTCATTATTAATTCTTGACCGGAATGCATGGCCCCGCCAATGCCACGGATGGATTTTGTACAGTAATTACCGTACTTAGCTGAAATAGGCTGGTGGATGTATTGAAAAGCGGGTCGCCGTGGATCTATGAGGTTTTGTTTCAATTCCTCCACATTCGCTGCTAGACGGAGTTCCAGCTATCGGACAGGGACGATTTCCCGTGTATAATCTCTCGCATCTCAGCCCGGTATCCCGGGTGAAATAAGCGTCAGCCCAGCCATCTATCACGAGCAGTCCGTGTGTTCTGAGCTCAATGATGGCCAAGCCAGCGGCTATGTAGAGCAAATGCGATGCTAGTTAATTAGCTCGTACACACTTTTCCGGGTGTCGAGCCCAAGCGTAATGAAATAATTAC
The DNA here is from genome assembly GCA_022530565.1 of Madurella mycetomatis. Taxonomy (NCBI): domain Eukaryota; kingdom Fungi; phylum Ascomycota; class Sordariomycetes; order Sordariales; genus Madurella; species Madurella mycetomatis. The sequence goes on along the minus strand of JAJTVB010000003.1, from coordinate 1,392,363 downwards.
TATCTCGGATGCAGGGTATGAATCTATAGGGAGAGATGGGACCGGTAGCCGGGAAGCGGTTCACGTCCCGCTTTCGGGAGCGGGGGGGAGACAAGTCTTTATCGTGGCTCGTGGGGGTCTGCGGTAAGGGCAGGACGCCACACACTCCAAAATTGCCACAGTACCTAGCTCCGATGATACCCCTTTGGAGATGGTGCCACATTCAAGAATTGTCCGACCGTCTTGAATTCAAAGTCTGCAACTACAGATTGACACGAAGACCTTTCCGACATCCAGCGCGTCAATCAATCGGTTTGAGTACTGGTGAAGAACCTTATTCGTCAGCATGCCGAACATTGTTGTCCTAGGGTAAGTCCCGGTACCGGCGCTACGAAAGTGGGAATGCACTGATGAAGGGCAGCGCTGGCGTGAGCGGCCTCACTTGCGCGCTCCAGCTGGCCAAGCGGAAGGAACATGTTGTCACAGTGGTTGCGAAGCACATGCCGGGCGACTACGACATTGAGTATGCGTCGCCATGGGCCGGCGCAAATGTCTTGCCGTAGGTGGTCTTACCGGAGTGAACTAGACGGCCTTCGGCTCACCTTGCGGTGCAGAATGGCCCTCGATAAAGATAGTCGCTGGGAGAGGCGGACGTGGCCCGAGCTGAGAAGGCTCGCTGCCGAGGCGCCAGAAGCCGGTCTTCACATCCAGAGTCAGTAGTCGACCTCCCCTCTCGTCCCCGCTGAGCCCGTTCAAGCCTGACTTAGCCAGCCGCTCGGGTCCTCCGCCGTGAAAAGGATGTGGCAGAGGGTTTCAAGGCTTCTTTCTCAGACGGGCTCTTCGAACTGGACCCGTGGTACAAGGAAGTTATGGATAACTTCCGCGAGATACCAACCAGCGAGCTGCCCGACGGCATGCATTCCGGGTGCGAGTTCACCTCGGTATGCATCAACACGGCCATCTACCTCCCCTGGCTGGTCGGGCAGTGTGCCAAGTTGGGCGTCCAGTTCAAGCGTGCGGTGCTCAAACACATTTCCGAGGCCGCCGACATGAGCCACACGGGTCAGAGGGCCGACATCATCATCAATGCCTCGGGGCTGCTAGCCTGCAGGTTAGGCGGGGTGGTGGACAAGACGGTGTATCCGGCGCGTGGGCAGATTGTGCTTGTGCGGAATGATGCCAAGTCCATCATGCCAACCACTAGCGGGTGCGACGACGGCAGCGACGAGGTGATGTACGTGATGCAGAGGGCGCTTGGTGGCGGGACCGTGTTGGGTGGCACGCTCACGAAGGGCAACTGGGACCCCAACCCCGACCCGAACATTGCCGTGCGCATCATGAAGCGGGCAGTGGAAGCGCATCCTGAGTTGACGGGCGGGAAGGGGATCGAAGCTCTGAGCATTATCCGTCAAGGTGTGGGATTGCGTCCGCTGCGGGAGGGTGGTGTGCGGGTCGAGAAGGAGTTCATCGAGGGGACATGGGTGGTGCATAACTACGGCCACGCTGGCTGGGGTTACCAGGGGAGCTACGGGTGTGCCGAGCGTGTAGTGGAACTGGTTGACGAGATTGTCGGTAAGGAGAAACGCAGCTCCAAGCTATAGATGAACAAAGGGAATGTTGGGTTCAGTTCAGGTAAACCTCAGCACTTGTAGCAGCAGGCGTAGGCGAGTTTGGGGTAAGCGGGTCCTGTACTGTAATTACTCACGTTACTGTACAGTAACAAGGCAAGGTTGAAGCAGTGACCACCTGTCTTCACCTGCCAAGCTCTGAGCTCCAAAGCTCAATTAGTAGTTGAGCCAAGCTGTGAAACGCGTCCTCATCGCGACATCCCACCCCGCTAGCGATACTAGCCATGGCGGGCAACAACCCGCCAATCCATGTGCGAGCTGTCCGGTTCGCACTGGACATTGCGAATGGACGCCATGCGCTCTCCCGATTCATCCCTCCAGTACTTTTCCTGGCCGATGCGCTGTTATGCGCCTTGGTCATCTGGAAGGTCCCTTGTAAGCTTCCCTCCCACTCTCTACCGTCTAAACCCCAGCTCACGCAGCCCGACAGACACGGAAATCGACTGGGTTGCGTACATGGAGCAGGTCTCCCAAATCGTATCGGGCGAGCGCGATTACACCAAGATCAGGGGCGGCACCGGCCCATTGGTCTATCCCGCCGCACATGTCTACACCTACACCGGCTTGTACCACTTGACGAACGAGGGAAAAGATATCTTTCTGGCGCAACAACTCTTTGCCATGCTGTATATGGTGACGCTGGCGGTCGTGATGGCATGCTACTGGCAAGCAAAGGTTTGGATGCGCACCGGTTGGCGGCAACGTAGATACGGGCTAACACCCCCGTTCGAATAGGTACCGCCGTACGTGTTCCCCCTCCTGATCCTCTCGAAACGCCTGCATAGCATCTTCATCCTCCGGTGCTTCAATGACTGCTTCGCCGTGCTGTTCCTCTGGTTGGCCATTTTCTGCCTGCAACGTCGTTCCTGGCGACTTGGGGCACTCCTGTATACCTGGGGACTGGGCGTCAAGATGTCACTACTGCTCGTCTTACCGGCCGTCGGGGTCGTCTTGTTCCTGGGGAGTGGGCTCGCGATAAGCCTGCAGCTTGCGGCCATGATGGGTCTAGTGCAAGCCCTCATCGCTGCACCTTTCCTAGCTGTCAACCCCTGGGGATATCTCGGCCGTGCATTCGAGCTGTCCCGACAGTTCTTCTTCAAGTGGACAGTCAACTGGCGATTCGTGGGAGAGGATGTGTTCCTCAGCAAGGGCTTCTCGCTCGCCTTGCTGGGTCTGCATATCGCGGTTCTGGCCGGCTTCATCATCACTCGGTGGTTGACGCCTGCGCGCAAACCGCTGCGTCGTCTGCTCGCGCCACTCTTCTCTGGACGGTCACCGTTCACTGACAGAGAACAGCACATGATCGCTCGGGATATCACACCTCGCTATATTACGACGGCTATTCTATCTGCCAATGTCATCGGCCTCCTCTTTGCCCGCTCTCTCCACTACCAGTTTTATTCATACTTGGCCTGGTCAACGCCTTTCCTCCTTTGGCGCAGCGGCATCCACCCTGTCCTTCAGTATGTCCTTTGGGCAATCCAGGAATGGGCGTGGAACGTGTATCCCAGCACACCCACCAGCTCCGGCCTTGTTGTCTGCAGCCTCGCTACGACGGTGGCGCTCGTCTGGTGGAGAGCTAGTGAAGGGTGGGAGCCGAGAAAGGATGCGTCGAAGGACGAGACGGCAAAACGATGATCGTGCGGCATCTCGCGGGAGTCGGTTTAGGATCGGATCAGGGCTCTTCCTCCCCCTCGGAGTCGCTTGGTGGCATCTTGCCCACGGTGGTGTCCTCATCCTCGTCATCACCGTACGTGCTTTTGACGAAATTCTTCGGCCTGTTACGTCGGTGTCAGCCAACAAACTACTGCTGGACACGACGTGGTGCAGCGGAGAATGGGTACCAGTAGGGTTGCTTTCGCCACTCTCTTTCCTCGCTCACGACGTTGATGATCTCGCCCACCACTCTGCTACTCTTAGAGCGCTCGTCTGCCGATGCCAAATCCACCAGAACATAACCGCCTCGCCTGATAAAGACGGTGTTACGGAAGAGCGAGTCGAGCTCGACCAGGATAGGCTTCTTGTTGGGCAGCTCGCACGTCCATCGGTTATTTCCCTCGGCCTTGACGACGCGGGCGATAAATTGGGACTCAGTTAGCTCGTCGGGAGGCGTCGCCGACATTTGCGCTGCCGCCTGCACGTGAGCGCGTTTCGGTTTGCTCATGGTTGCTGTGTTTTGTGCAGTCGCGGATGGGAATTTGGTTCTGTTCGCGAAAATCACCCCGCCATGGGATTTTTGGGCGTTTGGCGGGGCTAAATACCTCCCGACAAGGGCATCCACGGAAGGTTTGACATCGCCTGGAACCAAACCATATACACTGTCCTAGTCCTATCCATCATGCGAAATGTGTTTATTGGAATCTCGGCAAGTTAGCATCGTGTGTCGAAGTGCTCATTTCAATGAAGGTGTCGCTTATCCAGGACCAACGGCTGGCCCAGGTCGTAGGGCTCGCCATCGCCGCGCCCCCGCTGTTAAGGCCCACTCCATCGGATCAGAGCGTGCCGAGAAATGCGGCTTTCCAAGGCGATCGGCGCTTCCAAGACACGATTGAGGGCTCACAGCGGGGCCTGAGGTCGCTTCTTTCGCCCTCCTCGCCGTGTGCTCTGAGGACATTAACAACGCCGCAGACGCCAAGCGAGCCCTGCATACATGAGCCTGTGCTGCTGCCCAATCCAAAGACATCTTTACACACGAGTATCCCTTGTGCTCCGCTTTCCGGCTATCCAGCAGAACACGGCATCCCTCATAGCCGCCTCTCGCCTCAAGTGCTCGTTCTCATACAAGGAGGCGGCTCTATCTCGGCAACTAACTTTTTGTCTTTTGTCGTTTTCTGTTCGGCTCCTCTCATTTGTTTGCAACCGGAAATTCCGTATCAGAACACTGACAAATATGGGATCAACCATCGACATTGCGCTCCCCGCGCTCAAGACCAACCCCAAGTTTATCTTCTTCACCGACTTTGACGGCACCATCACGCAACAGGACAGCAATGATTACATGACGGACAACCTCGGCTTCGGCGTTGCCCTGCGCAAGAAGGGCAACGAGGACGTGCTCTACGGCCGCCGCGACTTCCGGGGTTCCTTCGAGGAGATGCTGGAGAGTGTCAAAACCCCCTTTAACGAGTGCATCAACATCCTGCTCGAGAACATCACTCTCGACCCAGGTTTTAAGGAGTTCTTTGAGTGGGCGCGCGACAACAACATACCCATCGTCATACTCAGCGGCGGCATGGAGCCCGTGATTCGCGCCCTGCTAGCGCACTTGCTCGGCAAGGAAGCCGCGGACACGCTGCAGATTGTGAGCAACAATGTTGAGCCGAGGGAGGGAAAGAGCATCAATGAGGAGGGTGGGTGGCGTGTAGTCTTTCATGACGACAGGTGAGTTTTGTCCGTGAGACGCTTCTTGAAGGGATGGCGGCGCTGATGAAGACGTCCTTTAGCGGGTACGGCCACGACAAGTCCCTCGAGATCCGCCCCTATGCTAGGCTCCCGGCAGAGCAGAGACCGGTCCTTTTCTACGCTGGTGACGGCGTGTCGGACCTGTCGGCTGCCAAGGAGACTGACCTATTATTTGCCAAGGCCGGCCGTGGTAGGTTGAACAGCCGTCCTGGCTCTTCAGGATGCAATGCTGACTGTGAAACGAAGATCTTGTAACATACTGCGAGAACGAAAGTGTCCCGTTCACAACATTCCAGGACTTTTATGGTATCTTGGCTACGGTCAAGGACATTGTGGCTGGCCGCATCACCGTCAAGGAGGCTGCGACGGGTAGGCAGTAGGGGTCGAGGAATTCCGCGAAGTTGGTTGGAGGTAACCATTTTACGTCCAATATCGATAGACGATAGACGGATAGACGGGCTTTGTGAATGTGGCACATCACCTCACGCAGAAATCAGATGAGTTATTTGAGACGAATATGGGCACTCACGATTAGCATTGTCATTTGTGGTTCTGATTTGCCTTGAGCTCTCCCAGATTTTCCTCAGCTGGGGTGATCCAGCACGCGGCCCATTTTCTGTGAGGAAGCGAGGATGTCGCCAACGAGTGCTTTCCCAATGCGCCCGCAGTAATATGGGCACGCTAGGTCTTGAAAGGTTTATCCTGCAAAAGTAGTGTGAGCATTCACGGAAGATACCGATACACACGTTTGTTTTACTTCGCTTGCGTCGTTTTGCCATCATCGAGATGCTGTGGGCCCTTAGAATGTACTTCGAGTGGCGTAGCCCCTGTAACACAAGTAACCACGATCATAGTCGGGTTCTAGGCCGATAGCAGAGAATCGATATGCCATAGGTTTGCGCAGCTAGCTGTCTCGGAGGCCTCTTATAGCGATGGTCCAACTGCGGGATAATTAGTCATGCGAAGTTGACGGGAGTCCTACTCAGTGTGCATCTCCTTGGAGGTTATATCTCAACTTTTTTCACTCATTGGGTTATGAGACAAGAACAGCTCGCTAAAAAAAAAAACGACATCACTGTCATCCCATCCAAAAAAAAATTGTTGTTCCAGCAATAGGAAACAAGCTGGGCTGTAAGGCGCTATAGCGAGCAGCTATAATTAGCGAGTAGCAGCTCATTGTCAACTTATAGCCAATATCGATACGACTTTACCAGGTGTGCTATCAGTTTCGGGATTGGAAGAAGCTAGAAGGGAAATACGCTCGGCGAGGACGGATTTTCGACTTCTATAGGACTTCCCATCTCCGCAAGTCAGCATCCGGAGGATGCCACTTGTGCGTTCTTCTCCCGGATAACCTCACAGGATCTCGTCGACAGGTAGGTGAGGTAGATCTTCCCGAGCAACAGATATGACTAGCGGTCAAGTATCCTGATCCCAATACCGGCCTGATTTAATCCTTCCCACATCTTAGTAAAATCACATGGGAGGAGGACATGCCTCTCTAGTGTCTTGGTTTGAAGCCTGCGGTCCTATAATTAAGCGTTCAATTTAGTACATGCTTGCCCCTTTATAAGTTGTGCTCGGTGTGTTACTACTGTATGCCTAGAATGGCAGGGAAGCGACCTGGTATGACAGTTGCTGCGGTTTAAGTTAAAGCAACAAGACGGTTTAGTTTCTATGTTGGACACTGTCCAACCTTCAAGGTTGAGGCTATCCCTGAATTTGCTCCACCGACACATGAAACCCTGCTGGCTGCTCGACTAATTACCTCGCTAACAGTGTAGACAGCGACATTACTCGCGCAGCAGACACGAAAATAAACATTCAAAAAGCCGCGCTCCGCTATCATCCCGCTGGCAGCTGTTGAACTAATTTCGCACACAAGGTCTCAAGACTCGGCGCGTTGAACACCTCCAGCGTAGTCAGCTCAGCCCTCAAGCGCACCTTAATTAAGCCAATTCCTCAGATCGACGGCGGCTAGCGGGTCAAAACCGTAATTAATTGCTCAACGGCTCTGATGGCTCCATGTTGGCCGACAAGCCGAAGACGCGCACCAGCTGCGTGTTAACGAGTTTGACAACCTCCACAACTAACCTCTCGGCGGGCGGTGAGAAAGCCTTGCGCACCATCTGGAGAGCATGAACTGCGTCAATCCCTCCAAAGGAGGCAGCGGCGGCCCGCGACTGCTGCGGGACCAGGGACGTGTGAAAGCGCTGGCCGGCCAGGAGCGGCGAATCTGTCGGCAAGGTGAACGGCAGCCCCGTCACCATCCGGCTTGCGCCCAGGCGGCACAAGCCCGCCGTTTGCTGCAGAATGGACCACCGCAGAATGTCGTGCAACTGCCGCTCGCTGATACCGGACAACTGGCTCTGACTCCGCATGCGATCTGTTAGCGCTTGGTGCTCGCTCATATATCCGATGTTGTCGACTATGCCCACGTTAACCGTGTGCGCGGCGAGTCCCAGCGAGTGCCAGTACTGCGCGAAGGTGTCCCTCAAGCTGTTTCCGGCTGTGTAGTTTGCCTGGCTGGCGGTGCCGACGACGCCAAAGATGGCGGATAGCATGCAGAAAAGTCTAGCTCGCGGTCAATCGGACGCTAGGCAGCTGTATACAGGTTCCAGGCGCCTGTGAACTTGGAGGCGAGGCCATCGCGAAATTCTTGCGGGGTCGTCGCCTCGTAGGCTATGTGCTGGTGATGGGATGACGAACGCCGTCGGGTCGGTCTTCCTTTTGTATAACGGATTGGGACACGGGTACACCTACCCGTAGGAGCATTGCTCTATGAACAACTCCTTTGACCGGTAGGACGGATTTCTGGAAGACATGAGTCGTGTCCTCCAAACTCGAAATGCCCCCTGGACTATTCGTGCTGTGGTCCCGAGGCTTTTCCAAGTCTCGCACTACGCGCCGCAATCGTTCATCGTTGCCCCGCTCTGGTCGAGAGAACTATCTTGCTCATATACTCTCCAGATCGCATGTATCTCATCGCATCCCGGAACTGAGTGAAAGGAGGAATTTGACGGGCAAGATCGGTTTGATGTGATCTTCAACTAGGAGCTGATGGACCTTCTGCAGCACTCTCTGAATCAAGGGCAAGTCATTGAGATGCTCTGCCGAGATAGGTTGATGCCTCGGTACGAGCAGTTGCAGTTGAAATGCGGGCATATTTGAAGCCAGCAAGATGGTAGACCCCGCGGCCCGCCTTAGGTGTTCTTGGCCCGTAGGACGAGACCTGTCGAGGGCAGGAGCAGCTCAAGCTGAGCAGATCCCCGCCGGCATACTACTACGGTGTTAGCCCTTTGACCCTTAGGCTGCGAGCCGCCGTTGCCGTCGATCGGTGTAAAAGAACTGTATCAAGACCAAAGGTCCCTCGGAAGTGCACAGCTCTCGCGCGGTCCAGAGCGCAGCCCAACGTTCACTATCGGCAGCCAGTCGCATACGGGGAACGATAAAGTCGAACCTGGTGTCTCAGCCGAAGGGGGGTTGCTCGATCGTCTTCGTGGGGTCATAAACATGGAACTCCACTGACAACCTGGCTACGTCCGAAAGTTTTCTTTGTGCTGCCACTACGCGGTCCGAAGCTGCCGCGGTATAGACATAGCGACCGAACGCCGATGGAAGGTGCTCAAGTACCATCATATCTGGGACCGCTTTGTTGGGTTCCACGGCGTGTCCAAAGCCAAGCCCAAGAACGGCGGGCACTACCACCTTATGGTGCAACGGCATCAAATAAGCAGCCGCGAGTGGAAGGTGAAGCCCGACATAGAGCGCCAGAGCCTCGTGGTCCGAGGCTGCGAGGGTGTGGCGTTGAGGTGTGCGTCGTCAGGGACAAAGAGTATGTCGGGTTTCCAGCTCCCACCAATAGGCATCATATCGCGATTCGATACCCGTCCGTTCTACGACACGTCTAGTTCGATGTAGTGTAACCTCATAATCTTAGGAAGACGATCAGTTGTTTTGTCAAAGACCGCCATGTCCGACGTGTAGTTCTGCGTCTTGTCTGATCTTTCTGTGGCAAAGCTGGATTTGGTTATGCCAAGTGCGCTCGCCGATATGTCTACGCTAAGGTTAACAGTGATTTCATCGATCAATTGGATGCGGAGAGCGTTGTTGATCAGGGTTCACTGGCCCTGAAAGAGTGATGGGATCCCCTCCCGGAAGAGGGTGTCAGAGATGGCCGGGTGGACCGCATACCGGGATGCTCTACTACCCCCCCGCGACAACGCAGCACACGGAGTGGGAGGAGGTCAAGGTTGTCTTCCAAGACCCGATCAAGGTTGTATGGATGGTTTTGGTCAGGCTCTAAAATTAGCCAAGAGACCTAAACGGAAGTGTCACGCATGCAGGAGTTCGGCAGAGGTCGTGAGAAGTGCAATGAAAGTGTGGAAGTCTGATAGATCTATCTACTCTAGTAGGAGCTGAAGGACTGACTTAAATACAAACGAAACACAGTCTGTGGAGCTCACGTGATGGGCAGCTGAGCTTAGGAACTGAGCTGCAGGTACGGAGGCACCCTCTGGCCAAAATAATTGATCCACACTAACACCCACTACAAATTTCATGCATCAACAACACCACCATTTCAGGCCCAAATAAGGCCAAACCAAATGCATTTTAATGGGCTGTCATTCCTCCATCTAATTCTAAACAGTCTTCTAAAATCTGCGGTATCAAATCCACCCATATACAGGGGGTTGCAAGGTTAAAACCTGTTTGTGTGGATCAATTATTTTGGCCAGAGGGTGGGAGGGTTCCTGCGTCCAGCCGCAGAGCCCCACAAGTGAGGTTTCCAGCGCGGCAGGAAGCTTGTAGAAACCCATAAAAACTCAAAGTGGCCAAGCAGCCACTCTCCGAAGCTAGCGACAAGCAACAATGCAATAACTATAGCAAACTCAACGTTTCTCGGCTCGGAAGGCATGCCATCCTGGAAAACTTCAATTTTGACTGGCTGGACGACAATTGTGCTTAATATTATAGTACTCCCAAATTTCTGGCTTCCGACAGCCCTCTCGCCGGCCTAGCCGCCAAACGAGTCAGGCCGGTTGTTGGAACGTGGACCCTAGCTAAGGGGGTGCCAAGAACAGATCACGTGAGCTGGTGATATTACGTGTGGTGGGCGTCGACCAAGAATTAGAACACAAGACACACAATCAACACAATCAAGCCACAATTGACATCACTGTTGAGGTCGTCACAATACACCATTGTATCACCTTCGTTTACCACGTAGCGGTTCTGACACCGGTCAGCTAAGTGGCGAATGTATATTACCACTTCTCCGACTGAGTGGTTGGGAAAGCAACAAAGAGTATGACAAGAACAACCCCGAATGTATCTACTATGACTTTCGGGGGAAGGTCTCCCAACGTGAAAATATCAAAGCTAGGCATGTTTGTTCAGATACAGATCCTGATCTCGTACTGGCTCCGAGCGATTTTTGGAAGGTCAATTTCCATGCACGGCTTGGAACCCTTCTGAAAGACGAGGATAAGTTTCCAGGAGATACATACACGTGCGAAGAACAATCATCAATATATCCATCGAGCGAAACCGTCAGTGCTGTCTGAAGAAACGCTTCAAGAGTTAAGAGATCGATTGGAAGATGGTGGACAGCCACATGAAAGGCCCTAGCGACTTGATCAGTAAGAGGAGGAAGGTAACCTTTAACATGGAGTTTATTTACAAGGAAGTATATCTGGCTTGAGGACAATTCCTGCGTGCCACCGCCACGAGCAAAATAGCCGCAACGAACATCAATCGACTCCTCTGATAAAGCCCTATCCAACGATACCAGTTGCAGCCATACGGCACCAGTTGCGCATGCGCAATTGGGGCCGGAAATCGGGCACAACTGAGCACAGCCGACTGGCAAAAATCCTCACAGCCAATTAGTCAGCGTTATCGATACGGCATCGTCCCGATGACCTTATCGATAAACGTCAGCCATACCCAAACAGCCACCCCCCTTGCTCGACAAGCCACACCCCAATCCAGCGCACCGCTTCCTGGCCTTCTAGACAATGGGAACGCCAGGACCCGATACCGAGATGGGAGAGGGTCCCTCTATTACAGTGATCCCTGACACCCAGCCGATAGCACCATCATCATCTTCACCCTCGTCAACCCTAGCTCAAGGAAATCAAACCCCAGGCCTACTTCGCCCTTCCCGCGCAATGAATCAACAACCTCAACAACAGGGCCGAAGAAGCCCCAATGGACCATCCAACGGGCCCCCTAACCGACCTAGCCAGCGCACTCACGCTACCAACGGCCCAAAGAACGGTCTCACTATCCAAGCCTTCAACAACCTAGTCGACAACCTCCTTGCCTTCGTGCCCGCTGGGGGCAAGGACAGGGCACGCAGCCTAGCTCGAGACATTCGACAAGCCTACTAGCAAGCTACTACAACAACCCTAGCCCCGATACAATCAGTTACGCTGCCTAACCTGCGAAAGGTAGTAGCTGAGGAAGTAAGAACGGCCTTTCGGGAAATCCAACTAGCTAGACCTATACAACCAACTCGAACCTGGGCTGATGTAGCCCGAGGCACTGTCATAACTCCTGCCTAGCCAGCCAAATTAGCCCTAGCTAAGCTAAGCCGAGAGATTTTCATCAAGGGAGACGGCCTGCCTGTAAAGGGGTTGTTCACAAGTACGTTGAGGGAGATGGAACACGATGTCTCAGCAACGATAAGGTGATGAATACAACACGAACAGCCTCCTTGTATTAACAGAGACTGATCCTTGCGGATCAGAAGTTCTCTCGCAGGGTTCAGTGGCACGCGAGGTTCTTATCTATCAGGTATCGTGACATCATTGTGGGGCATCCGCCCAGTCACTCCGATCCTGTCTCTGAGGCTCTCGTTACAGGTTCGAAGACTGCCGGAGCCAATCGAAAGTAAGCTCATCAGTTGTACAGCCATTCTCACTAACTCCAATCCTCCAGGTCGTTGGTAATAACCGAGATTGTGGTTTGGATAGAACCGAGGTTGTAGGGGTGCGGGAACCGAAAAGGTGGTTCTGAAGGTGTCCGATTACGTTAACTTATAATACCCAATATTAGTAATACTTATTATTATTAGAACTGCGATCATACAATTTTATGATTGCCCATACTGATTGACGACGCTGCTGATAATATCAAAGGTCAGATTTCCAGTAAGGAGGATGAGGGAGAAAGCCTGGCCGCTATGTGTGAAACGCTCGAGGTGGCCGAGGAACACAAAGGACTTTTCCAGAATACAGGGCAAAAATGTCATCAGATGCTGCAGTGCAAACCCCAGGTTGAAACGTCGGCGGAGCAGCTTCCAGTCTTCGCCCTACGAGGCCGCAACCTTAAGTCAGCAACCGTGAGGTAGGCTAGCGGAGCTGGAACCGGGAGATATCGGAAATGTTGGAACCACTGTGCGGATGGATTTGGCATCAAAATGGCACGATTTCACCCAAGTTCAAAGTCATTGAGATGAAGGCGTATATTGTCATGTCCAGTGCAGAGTTTTGACCAAGTGGGCGCTGCTGGGCACCAGTTGAAGGCCAAGGGAAATTGCCCCCGACCGGGGTTGTTTCCTACACGGCAAGTTCCGACAGGAAAGACTCATGTGCGGCCAGGATTGAAGTCGGTCCAATCACATGGACCATATGGTCGTACACTTGGGGCATCTTTGGAACGCTGTAAGGGAAGAGCTTGGATGCTTTAGATATCTACTCGGCAACTTGGTGGCTTCCGACAACAACCATTGGGGGGTCAAAGGGCCGAAGATTAAGAAGCATGAGAGGCGGTCGACCAAGGGCCTCGCTCATGACAGCAAACGCGAGGTCTATTCATAAGCCAGTTAGGTACACTACCTGCTGTATGCCAAGGCTATAAAGCATGGAGGCAAAAGTAGCTAGGCTTGCTCGCACGAATGAAAGCAATCCAGAGTTTTTAAATGTCCTAGGACAAGGGACGTCGGCATCTAAGGAAAGAAGCTGTGCATTCGGCGAGGGGGAAAGGCAAGCTCTAGAGGGTGCCTTTCAACTGGCCAGTATCAAGGATAGTCTGGAGACCGAAGCTGCACTTGTCTCCTTCTTACAGACAAAAGCGGCTCTACCTCGCTCTCCCGAAGGTGTCGAGGCCGGCAAGATATTATACAACAGCCTCACGTACCTCAGCACCATCCCATTTCTACCGCGACCACTGCACAACACGACGGCCTCTCTTTTGCCCAGTTTATCCGGTCTTCGGTGTGGCTCCTTCCCGACCGCTACCTGCACTTCATCGAGGAAGGTTCTCATTCTCGTAAGCGAACCAAAGCCGACCACCGGAGGTTGATCTTCCTCGCTACACCATCTCCCTCAATACAAGTCCTATACGGAGCTAATAACGCACGCGAACTGGCTTTGCGCAACGCATTCGATGTCGAGGACGAAAATCACCCGGAATTCTGTTCTTCTAACCATGATGACGACGGAGACGAGATCTACCACGACCTCCCTTGATGTGCTTTACTCGACACAAGATGTGAAGCATCCTGGCATCGCTCCGGTCCATCGTGGTGCATTCAGACCCGTGGCTAAGGACATCGCGTCAGAGCGCCAGATCTTGCGGCTGTACGATGTTACAATTTCCAGAGACAACTTTATCACACCTGTCAAAGTCTTGTTGGCACTTCAGTTCCAGCCTCCTGTTGAGACCGAGGCCGGGACGGGTACCGGGCTAGATCTATCGCAGTTCGATGCCGCTGCCGACGCTGTCACCATTCCTTTTTGCCAGCCGATAAGCGAAATGCGCAGCGCAACCATTACCTGGCCGTCTTCCAACCGCATGATGAGGGATGTTGTGCCCTACCTCTTCGACCCAGTCTATCACATGCTATCAACCGCGTTCCTGAACAAACCAGGCCCAGGTTTGATGGCAGGTTCCATGGACGGGCCCGAGACTTCCCTCGACGGTGCACTCACGCTACCGCGACTGAGCCAACTTGCCACAATTCTAGCTGGATCTGTGTACTTCGGTTCGCTTTACCAGGTTCATCACTATTCGTCAGAGAACCTCCCCAAAAGCTCTGCGGAGCTTATCAGTGCCATGCAGGCAGTCACCGGCGAGGCTGCCATGATTGTCTCGATGAAATCAGGAGACATCTCCCGCGTCTATGGCGTCTTCAGTCCCAAGCCCAGGCTGGATGGCGCCAGCGTGCAAACAAATGCCATCCCGGGGCATATCGACCAGAGAGATGCACTATCTTCCAGCTATTTCCGACCCAGGACATCTACAAAGGAGTTGTCGGCAAGCCAGGTTGGACGATTTTGAATGAGGATGCTGTCTCGTTTGGACAGGACGGCGGCATGGTGATGACGTTAAAAGATCGGTTGCGCAGCGTGGTGTTTTCTCACCAATGCAACCATTCAGGATATGTTTATGGACCGAATTAAGCCGGACACGAATTGGGAAGACGTCATGGACGTTTTGAAGATTGAAATTTGGAGTAAGAGGAAAGATGACGTCTGAGAGACTGATGTTAGTGTGAACTCGAATCCTGTACCTTCGCTATTCATGTTGATAGAATGGACTATACTTCTTGGAGTATGGGTGCTACGCCTGATTGTCTGTCACCGGTTGTCAAAACTCCCTTCATTTTGCGTTCTTTCTTCTGCTAGTGGACTGATGAATTGCCTAGTTGATTGTTAAATTAGAAGGTCGCTTTTCCACGTCCTTGAGCTTCATTCCCACTTCGGTAAATATGACGCACGACGCCTCTACTGGAACTACTGCCCTCTGCGCGGTCTTTGCGACGCCCATGGCCGATCGGAGTCTTGCCTAAATTATAGGTGCCTAATCGGATTTCTGTGCTACAAAATAACCAGCCCGTTGCCCTTCTCACCATAAGATCGGTGGTCTCTCCCGCGGCAATGTGGTCGCAACCACTTACACCCTGTTAAAAATTGTATGGAAAATCAGTAACTATGCGTTCCATCCTCTTAGCAGACAAGTCTGTTGATGGATGTTTTTGAAACTAAATGTGTATCCCGCAGTACCGCAGGGGAATGCGGCGCATCGGGGACATTCTCGAGCACGGTAATTAACTAAGCAACATCTGTGAGAAAGGGGGTGCAGTTAGGTGTCTTATCCAGAATATTTCTCTACGTATAAAAGGAACGGGAGAACGATCGTTTAAAGAAACAAATATTGGCATAGGGCTTCGTTGAAGCACATCCACAAAGCTATTTGTCCGAATCGAAGATCTCGTTAATCTGACTCCCAAGAGCAGTGGCAATGGTCAAGGATCTCGTCTGAGAGGCACAGGCGCTCATCATAGTTCTGTCTGGATGAAGGCTCCGCTTTTGGTGACAGGATCGCGGACACGGAAACGTTCATCCAAGTAATCGTTGGTTTCTACATGTCACAATATCTTTCACAAGAGAAGGCATACGTCATGGTAATTTGTGCGCTTCGAGAAAGCCAGCTACCAAATATTTGAGCAAGTAATAGCCTCTGCACACATGGTTGGTTAGCGTAGTAGGTGGTCGGCGATATGTCGGCGATTATTGGTGACGGCTAGATGGGCAGCCTAGAGGCCACCTTCGGTAGATATGCGGTAAAATATTGGCCTCTCCCTCTATGCAGAAAAACTACGCTAGGGTAGAGATAAAAGTTTGCTCGCATCCAAGGCATCGCACATTCAGAAACTTCCAATAATAGGCGCGCCGCTACGTTGGTGGGGATCTCACCGGCTTCTGTTGCCAGTTGCCTATCGGTAGGATCCCAAAAAGAAGTATGGAGGGCCGACGGTCATCCAAGAGGACCTACTTTGATTTAAAGCTGTTCGCACCAGAATATGATAACTGCCATTCCTATTGTCCGGCCTCTCATCGCGTTCCATGCATAAACGGATCTTCAAGTCGACGAGCTAGTCCCCCGCGAGGGCGTTAAGAGTGCGAACTTGTTACAGCAGTCATATCACTGGTCAAGCGCATATTTAGTGGCAAGGAAGGATAACTCTCTGTGAGTCGTATGTAATATGTTAGTCGAGCTTTTTAGCGCCCACATGGTAAGATTGTCGCACAGCACTAGTGAAATCAGGCGAGTAGTGGGTGTCTGGCCGATGCTCTGCCGCTCTGGTGGCATAGAACTCTAGTTGGCAAGCTGGAAGATCCCGGCCACCGGTATCACTACCCCACCCCCTTCCCTCTATCTTAGGTGGCATGCGCTGTGCCAGCCCCGGGCTGCTTCTCCCCGCTCACTGTGGCCAGTTTGTCCTCCTCATCTACCGCCTTTTCAAGCATCCGAACCAGTTTTCTCGTGTCGGCCCCTTCCACCTTGTCGTGTACCACACCGTTCCTAAAAAGAAGAAAAGTGGGCGTGCATGAGATGTCCAAGTTGGACAGCCTGTCCCGCAGCTGGGAATTGGCAACACCGCCATTGACCCTGGCAAACTCGATCTTTCTGAAGTCCTCGCTGTAGGAATAGCTTCGGCGGCACGTTATAAATTAGTTTTGATGTTCTCTCCGAAGGCCAGCGTGCATCAACGAGGAGACTAGCATTGAGGTCTGAACTCTGAACGCAGCGCAGAATGGATTGGTGCACGAATAGGAGGGGACTTAAGTGAACAGACTGGACGAAAACGTCAGCCGTGATTATCACGTACTTGTGGCGACATGATTGTGCAGGGCCAGCGCGAGTCGGAGTAATAGCTGAGGACGACGGTGCCTTTCAGAACCTTTTCGTCGTATTGGGCTTCCCTACTTGAGGTGGTCAGTCCCACCAGTGCAGCCAGCAAATATAGAGCAGTTTGCGCAAGAACCCTAGGATTTCTGTGACACGCGGGGGCGTGTCCATTGCGCCGAAGAAGTAAGTGTAAAACAAAGTAGGCAAGTACAGGGAAGGTGCTATGATCCGAAGAGCTTTAGACAATAGGATTGTGGAAAGGATAAAGAAGTTATACATATACTTCGGCCGTCAACCATCCCCAAAGGCTCCAAGGCTGCGTCTGGTTGCTAAATTCTGATACATCTTTTGCAGGGGCCATTGCTGGGCCTGCTATCATATATTGGATATTGTGCATGAGGGAGGGAAGCCAAAAACAGCTTTTATTGGCTAGTCCCATGCCGTCTTTCCCAGTTGCTGCGGCCTCTTCACTTCGCGGAAGCAAGCAGTTTTTCCGGATTTGGCCGAGTTTTCAGCTTCAACGGGCCGTTCCCCACGAAGGCCATCGCCATCATGGTCGACAGCTCCCCAGTGACACGCTGAAGTTTGCTGACGCATCCGCTTTCGAGCTGTCCCCCACATTAATCTTAGGAGGGGTGTCAGTGCAGGTATAATTAACGTTATATAGAGCTAGGTGATTCCAACAAGGCTCTGCATCTCATCTCATCTCTCTCCTCCCGGGTCCCCGCTGGAGATATGTGGCCGCATTCCGCAAGCTCCGGTAGTCGTCGTTCCCACTTAATTGTGATAAGCATATATCTTGTCTAGCCACGTACGGGGCCTAGCTACCTATCACCTAACTTCCCACTTACCTGCCCATCCGTCCCACCCACCCACCCAACTCTCTACATTAAACCATCGACAAAGCCCATCACGTTGTCAACATGGCCTTAAGCGAAGCGACCAGTGACCTCAACGAGAAGAAGGAAAAGTACCGAGGGGATGGGCCAGAGGTCTCAATCCAGAAATCCCAGAGCCCGGACGCGGCTTCTTTCCGATGGCTAGGGCGAGATGCTCGTGGTGCGTTTTGGCTACGAGTGACTCCCTTGCCCTGGGTACTAACCAGACCTGCTACATCTACACTCAGGCTCGACTTACACAAGCTACACTCAAATTTCTAATCGGCCGGGGTGCTCATTCGACTTTGGGTCGGACGGCTACACGGCGTCTTGCAATCTTGGTGGTGAGCTCCTTCAGTTCACCGTACCATCCACATCCGAGAACAAGATAACCGGCCTCCTTACCGCCAGGGCAGATGTCGACGATTCGCTCAGCTCCATCGTTGCCTTGGCGCAAAGGTACAGGGGCAATAAGTCAACTTTTGGGCTGAAATTCGTGTCGATCGGAGCGACCGGCAAAGGAAAAGAGAAGCACAAGTTTGTGCTGGGAAGAGTGGTTGAGCGCGGCGCCATCAATAATCGATGGCCATTCCACGAATACGCCCTCGTCCAAGAGAACAAGAAAGACATCGAAACCGGCACCTGTGCTTTGTTTTCCTTTGTGCAACATGGAGTTCTCCATCAAGTTATGCGTATAGAACCATCCTGCCGACCAGGCGCGAAAACATGTGTTCTCCTCCCGGAGGGCAGCGTCATTTCTCTGCAGCTTAGACTGCCATCGAAGTGGAAGAAGTTGGAATACCCCCTGAATCAAGCACCAAACCCATTCTCAGACGGCTGCTGCGACTTCCGAGTCTCTTGGGTCGGGCCTGGAGCGCCCTTGCAAGAGATTGGACTTGACCCAAAAAACCCCGACCGGGAAACGCTCGACAAGCCCACGCGGACATCCAGCGGATCCATCCTGGTGCCTATCAAAGAAGCGCAGCTCAACAAAGACGTACCAATTGTCTTAATCTTGTCGCTACGGCTACGCGAGAAGTCAGCGGCGTGCCAAGAACCACTACCGGAGCTTACCTCGGAATCGGTCCACGACTGGATCGGCTGTGATCCCGCGAGCGATTGGGCGACCGGGCCAATGTGGGAGACCATCTTCTTCCGGAGGGAGTCCTTGACAAACTGCGTCTCGGAACTCTGCGAGGTGAATTTGGTTTCCCGGTGCCTCGAAAAGATCCAGCACGTGGATGCAGTTCTACTGCCTCGAGGAGAACAGGATGAGGTGAGGCCACTAGCGCTCATCAGCAACACCATCTTCGGAGCGGAGCTTGACATGCAAGCCTTGTTGTAAGCATTAGGCCTTTTCCCATCGTCCATCATTGCATTTAAAATGGAAGACTTACAAGGACATTGCTACTAGCTGGAAGGTTCGCTTTCTCGTGAAAGCGCATGTGTTCCTCAAAGAGCAACACTCAGCAAAATCTCGAGAGCTCAGGAGGAATTCGGCCCCCGATCTCGAATTCCACAACAACCTAGAGATTGCGAACATACAGTCCCACCTAATAAAGAGCGACATTGAACGCATACTATCATTTGTTTCCACCTTCCTGGGAAAAGCTGTTTTCTCGATGTTCCGAACGGACGACTTCAGGTCACCCTACTATGTGATGATTACAATCTGGTACCTGATCAAGAATAAATTCGAGACTGCCTCGACGCCTGGTATGAAGAACCTGGAGATGAGAAATTCCGTGCTGGCGAAAGTACTCCCGCCAGACAACTTCCATTTTGACAAGGACACAGAGGGCGAAGTTCTTATGCTCAAGTGGCTATACTACGGGTCAATCTCCCAGCTTATAAACCAAACCAATGGCTCATGGCTTCACAGCACATGGGAGGACGGCGGCCGTCTTCAGGAGAGGATTCTCAAGCTAAGGAGGGCAGCAAAAATTGCCCTCGCAGCCAAGGTATCCTCGAAGCGCCCCTATGTGCCGAGCGACGAGGCCGTCGACAGACTAGCTTTCCTGGCCCATGAGCTGGGTCTGGAGGAAGTATATCACGGAGCTCACATCTGCTCGCTCGTAATGAGCCGAGTTCGATCTCGGGCCTACACTACGGCACTCAACCCGGGATGGAGGGACTCCCAGGGCCAGGGTAGTGACCTCGACCTCAGCGCTCCGTGGGAGATTTTCGCCTTGAGCCATCACAGCCGTCTTCTGATGGCAAATCTTGAAGGAAAACGGCGAAGGATAGAAGAGGTGGAGAAGTACAGAGGCAAATTCTCTCCGTTCCTCACTGCCAATGTATCACTCATCCCTTGCTGGGAGCGAACCAGTATGGCGTCGTGTCAGGCCTGGCTTCGTTCCGAGACGGCCGCCGTCCTGGCCACAACCCTCCTAGACGTATACCTGAAGGACATGAAGCCTCCCCTCAAAACAAAAACGGAGCTCGAGGTACTTTGGGCGTTGAACAAAAAGCTGGTTCCGCACTGTGACCAGCAGCAGGACGACTACCCCCCGATTGATTGGACCAAGTTCAAACCGCTACGTCGTTATCACCCCCAATATTTCTTCAGATCTTTGTGTGACACGCCTGAGAAATACGACAAGGCGGAGATGGGCCGCGTGCGCATTCCAAGCAGCCTAAGGGATTATCTACGCTCGAGCGACGCAAAAAAATTCGAAGCTCGCGGATGGACAACGAGTATCCTCAGGGATCTCCTCGCAAGGGACGATGTTGTTGATATTTCTGTCATGGACATTCCGGCTTTTTATCCAAACGACGAAGAAGAAATCAAACCATCTGTTTTCGGTAGACTCCAGGCCCAAAAGGCTCCTCCTGGCCAGGCCCAAAAGGCTCCTCCTGACCAGGCCCAAAAGGCTCCTCCTGACCAGGCCCAAAATGAGCTGCACAGGATCACCACGGCTGAATTCGACAGCGCCGGGGCGTGGGATGAAGCAGACTATACAACTCAGGCCCTCACCGGCCCACAAAAGACTGCCTTGACCGACGCGCTCTCCCACAGCGTGAGTAGCCTACAAATGCCCCTAAGACTTGAACGATAACATCTCGGTACCTACCGGCTAACCACTTGCAACGTAGCTTGTACGCCAAGGAGTTCACCATCGCATGATGTAAGACGGTTCCTATATTTTCCATCCGGCCGACTTTACAGGTTTATCCATCGCTTTTCCGCGGGTAGGTAACTGACTGCTTCGGACATTGCAGCGTGATGCCAGATGTCTCCAACAAAGATCTTGTAGAATTACTCATCCATGTGCTTCACCGCGGATCCACCGACTGCGTTGCCAACCACATGCTCAGATTTTCGCGCTTCTCTTCAAGCACCGGTTCGCAATGGGTCGCTAGCATAACAGTGAGAAGCTGGATGCTTCAAGATCTCAACGAAGGCGAGGCGCCCGTAGTAGAAGAGGGCTGCCGGGGAAGTGACGACAATCCGATATTCATCCCTCCCAACAGCAAGAGAGAAAAAGCACTAGATCGGCTCATAGAAATCGGAAAGGGACATATCTGGTCCCGACGGAGGAAGGTTGTGTTGGAGGTCTCGTCAATCGTCATGTCTACAACTGCATTTGGCGACTTCAGCAAGACAACCATCATCACGAAGATTCTATCGGGCTCTAAACTCCGACGCGCTGGCGAGGAGGCACAAAGGATCTGGCGGGTATTTGTCCATCAGCCGCAGACCGCAAGATGCTTGGTGTATCTCCTCCTGCTCGGACTGTTCTGCCAGGAGATTGCACAGCAGTACAGCAAAGCGGCTGACTATTTTGCCAAAACCCTAAAGCTCGATGTGAGTGCCTAATTAGGCCCCATGGAACCCCTCAAGAATACCTGACAGGAATGCTGATCATGACCGACAGAGTAACCAGGACGCCACGCATTACGCCGGGTGCCACGATTCTGTCGAAACGCTAGGGCTAGTTCTTTGGTGCCTAGAGTCTCTCCACAAACTGAATAACAGCCTGGCGGAGACTGTAAAAGCTATCCGGGAGGCCAAGACGGATTTGGTGACGCAAATAACCGAGGTTAGCTCCCCATTGACGTGCCCACCATACGAGGCACCGTTACTGACCCAATTCTCTCTTGCCCAGGGACCCGGCAAGCGGAGCCCAGCCTTGGAACACATGTGCAAAGAGCACATAGGGGCCTTTGAGACCAAGGTCTTGGAGGTGATGGCGGCGGCAGCCCGGCTCGAGTCTAGAGTCAAGGTCAACCAACGGCATGGAGAAGCGGTGTGTATTTCCAGTCATATCATGTTATTTTCCATTGCCGATTTAGCTAGCTCGCGGACATCTCCATATAAGCGTGATCACATTGCTAATAACCAGCTCTAATTATCACAGGCATCGGCTATTCTCCAGCTCAACTACAGCAACAACTCGTTCGAGCAGAACAGAACGATTGAAAAGCTTACGTATCTGACCATCATCTACTTGCCTGTGAGCTTAGTGACGGTTAGTCACGTCTTTCAATTCCAAACGCCGTGGACTTGCTCCGCTGACAATCTTGGCCACTGCAGGCCATCTTTGCGATCCCGGAAACGCAGGGGGTTATCTACAATAACATGGGCCTGGCCTGGTACATTGGGGCGCTCTCCCTGCTTGCCATCGCTACAAGCGCGTTCGCCATCTTCTTCTCATATCTCAAAACAAGTTGGAAGAAGGTCGTACAGTTTGTATCAGATTTACTGTCTGGCAACAGCAAGCACGGGAATATACTTGCAAAGGAACCGCCCAACCGTGATCCGCCAACACCTGGTCCCCGAAAACATGATACGTTCCGCCCACTGCCTAGAGGAGGCACGGGAGATGCGGGAGACACGGCAAGAAAGAGCGGCACCCTTCGACTGGCCGTCCAGGGCAGCAACGACAACAGCGACAACATCTCTCAAGAAGCCTCTGCATTGCTACCTCACCGCGAGGACGTAGCCATCCGGCAAGCGACAGCGGGGCGGCCGAACTGGACAGCGCGTATCCTTAAGAGATGGCGGTGCCTCAGTGATGGTGGTGGTGTTGCTGACGATTCTCAGTCAACGGAACACGTGCAAGTTAACGGGATGGGCAAAGAGGACGTATAAGCCGGTGATAGTCCACCCACGACGAGCTGTTGTTTCTGGCATACGGAATATTGTGAGATAGGGTCTATAGATTAAGTAACATGCTCTCTATTCCATCGCCGTTTTAAGCTTCGCCCCGCCTGTGCAGGAATAAAGCCCACAACCTCGTATACCTGCTCGTTACGCTGTTAGATTGGCCTGGTTAGCAGATCGGAGACTGAGCTGATTTGAGTAAGGTAATGTGCAATACAACACCTTGACAACTCGACGAAGGATGCAAATGAGGGGAAAGAGGAACTGCTGGGTATGCGAATGTTTGAGATGTTCAAGTCGTGCAGTGACCCACCGCTTACCGAGATGTGGCTGCACCACTGCCTTTGAAAACGCCACGGACTGGGCAGATGAAGTTCTCATCGACTAGGGTTACAATCAGGGATGATTCTAACGCAAAAAACTTGATCTGGTGGGCCCGGGCCCATGTGACGGCCCAGGGCTACTATGTGGTGGTTGGGGAGACTCCTGGCAGCTGCGTACGCTCTAGATCGGCCGAACCTGTTTGACAACATTGAGATTGCGAACCAAAGCCAGGAGAAAAGGAACGCGCTCACAGGGTTCCATGACGCGTCGCGACATGGATCCAACTCCTGGATCGAGCCATGCTTTTTGACAGAAGCCT
Source organism: Madurella mycetomatis (assembly GCA_022530565.1). Lineage (NCBI taxonomy): Eukaryota > Fungi > Ascomycota > Sordariomycetes > Sordariales > Madurella > Madurella mycetomatis. Next base: position 1,369,083 of record JAJTVB010000003.1, on the reverse strand, counting down.
CCAAAGGCTGCAACAGAACCGCATCTGTCTTGCTCGCCTTTGCTCAACATAACTACCACTTCAACAATGTTGTGCTGCAGCAGGTTAATAACTAATTCAACTCTAGCCGAGTAGGCCAGAATTGGCCCCATACAAGGATAACCAAATGTCGCGCAACAGCGACGCCGCAATTGCACTCTAACAATTGCGCCTTTAAGTATGACACCAAAATACGGCCCCTTTTCGATAGCAGGTAATGCTAACTTACCTCTTATATGTCTCTTTATATTCCAATTCTTCACAACTGTTGGAGGCTTAAGTAAGTCGTCTTTCATTCTCTCAATCTAGCGTTCTCATCTCCCATAAACACCCCCTTCCCTGCCCTGTTTTATTTTTATTTTTTTTCTTTGTGATAAACTACGTCGTGTCGGAACTTGCCGTGTGGGGAACGACCCCAGCCGGGGGCAATTTCCCTTGGGCGTCAACTGGTGCCCAGTAGCGCCCACTTGGTCAGACTTTTGCAACGGACATGACAATATAGGCCTTCATCTCAATGACTTTGAACTTGGGTGAAATCGTGCCATCTTGATGCCAAATCCATCCGCGCAGTGGTTCCAACACGTCGCATACCTCAACAAAAACGCTGAATACAAGATAGGCTTGGAGTCAGGGATGTTCAATTCGGCAGATATATGGACCAATGTAAATGCTGTTATCCTGGGATGACTCAATTATCAGTGAGAATATCATCAAGTGCATGCTGATCCTCAATCTCGATGTCGACCAGACGGCCCTAAATGAAGCGTTTGCGAAGCCCTGCATCCAAGAACCCGCTGAGCCATCCGCTTAAAACAACAACACCCCCCTGATTCTGGCGATGCCGAGATTCTTTGAGGAGCGAGAATCACTGGCGAATGTGTGCTTGTGAATTATTTTGGACGTTCCTTGGCGAAGTTTGATATTTAGGAGCAAAGCATCACAGATGGGGCAGTTCATTGAGACGGGCTTTGATAGATTGCCTCCACGTAACTATCTGGGATTTGACGAAGAATGCGATAAACACGGGTATATTAAAGCGTGCTCTATTGATAGTGCCGTCCAAGTGTTATAGTTCCTCGGTCTCGGGTTTCTTGGGTACAGCATGGACGATAAAGACCACACCGGCGGATCGGAACAAAGCAGCGACTTCTCTTAGCTCCTGTACTGCCTCCCCCTTCGTTTCATACTCTTCGAACCCCTGATGGTCGATTCCGACCCTGCACAGGCAATCGAATTTATCAGCCCTGAAATATTCTAACAAGCCTTGCAGAACTGGGGTGAGATTGCTGTAGCCAAAAATCCTCAGCTCGTGAATAGACTTGGGAGGTGTCAAGGTGAGGACGTTCTCTCGCGACCATACGTGTCCATAGAAGTCGAAGCAAGCTGCCTGCACTTGTAAAGTTTCAAGAACCTGAAACTCGCGCAGGAAATTGACACTACGAAACCGTATCGCAAGTCGGTGTAATGAACTACCGTACATTTCAAGGACAGCTCCTTGGGGTCTGGCTCCAAGGTTGTAGACCGGCAACGACTGCATCAACTCGACAATTTCATTCTCTTTCCACAGGGAAAGCAGTTTTGTTATTATTCGCATACCGACCTTGGAAAGCATGGGGCCGACTGCGCTCAGTAAGTTGAGAAAAGATGTTGCCGTCAAGCCTACGTCAGTGAGAATCAGCTCGGTGAGCTTTTGGAGCGGAGACGGCTCGGCGAGCATCCTAGGGCGCAAAGAGGCGGAAAACAGTTCGGTAACTGAAGTATAACCGTGGCAGCATAGAACCTCAATATTGGGCCCTAGCTGCAAGATGCGCGTGGCGTCGTCAAGCTGGTGTCCGCACACAGAGCTGGTCAAAGCCAGGTTTTTGAGTGTTGTCAACGTGGAACTAAAGTCGTCTGGTGGATCGAGAATCTGAAAGTGTTGCTTGCTGAGCAATGGTAATTGCAAGCTCAGCATGTTTGGCACGATTCGAAACAGCAACGAGATCAGGACCGCATGCTCAGTCGCCGCCTCTGCTCAGTCAACTCGCGGTGCCTCTCTTGTGGCGCGGAGGCGTCCGGGGCCCTTTGGGCCGGCAGCGGATCTGCCTCTTGAAGACGGTTTAGCACCGCGTCGAATATCGGTTGTGAACTCGAACTTCTGCCGTGCCGAGTTCGAAGCGTGGTGTCCTGTGGTGGGTACCCTGGCGGTCTGGCTGATATTGACTTCAAATACCTTTACCGCCAGGTCAGGTCGACTTGAGAGAGTTCGAATCAAGAAGTATAGGTCAGTCTCCCGAGTGGGGTGCAGGTAATGATAAAGGAAAGGCCTAGCCATCGAGCGCATCAGTCTAGAGACCTGGCTGAGACTTAGCAGGTCCGACACCCGGTCATTTTGGTTGTTGTCCATCGAAGATTGTGTGACAACTGAATGTTTGGACTGGTAGTGCCAGCAGAGATAACCGCAAATTTGCGCCAAGAGCTCGTAGGGAAGGGCAACCAAGCCGTAGGGGGCCATTTTTCACATCGTGATACCCGGCTCGGATAGGTTGCATCAGACGATGTCGCGGCCCGTTACGCTCTCACTCCAGGTCGGTTATGCGGAGGGACGTGAGGCGCAGAAGCCAAGCAGGGATGGGAATTCCATTTCAGCCAACTGGCATCTCCTTGGTTCTCCTCTCCACCATCAGAAATCCCTAGCTTTTGGGATAGAGCGTTACCAAGAACAACACGCAAGCAATGGCGTTCTCCTAATTTACTCGATAATTATTTCACTAACGTACAGTACCCTTGGCACTTAACTTGGTGCGGGGGGGAAGACGGTGTAACCACTCGTCCGATCGCTGGATGACATAATAATCGGCGCCCCACCCACAAGCTCTTGGTCGCAGCCACGTTCGCCTTTAGCAGCTCAACTCACCGCGGCCGCATTTCAACCACTCGGTTTCCCTTCGCCGCGCTACGCCGCTACTCCTCTTCGCGATCAGAACTATAATATGGAGACTACAACCTATTTTTTGATAGCGTTTGCGATTTTTGTGATACTTCGAGTACGTCGTTCCTGAAGTTGATTACCCAGCTCCCTACCTGCCTACCTTACCTGAGCCTTGAAGATTGCTCCATCTACAATCCGTCAAAGCGTGCTGCATGCTTCCGTACTGACATGCTTCAAATTTGGAAGAGATTGTTTGCGGACCGCTCGCCGATCCCAGAAACGTCGGGCAAGGTTTGCAAGGTAGCCAACGCCGCCGAGTTCGATGCCCTTCTGTCTGCCAACACGCATATGGTGGTAGACTTCTACGCGGATTGGTGTCCACCTTGCCGCGCCATTGCGCCCGTATTTTCCGAGTTGGCCGACAAGCACTCCTCAAATGGCCATCTTGCGTTCGCCAAGGTGAACATTGACCACGTCGATAACGTCGCCTCGCGTTATGGTGTCTCTGCGATGCCAACCTTCCTGTTCTTTGAAAATGGTGCGCCCAAAGGGGTGGCGGTTCGAGACATGAGGCCTCGTTCGTCAGTATCCTTGAGTGCCGATGGGCTGGTTGAGAGGGTACGGGGTGCGGACCGGGCAGCCCTACAGGCTGTAGTTCAAGCCTTGGCAGGAAAGGAGTGATGGCAGCCTCGGTATGCGAACGCAAGGCTTCGTCACAAGCCCTTGAAGATATCCATCCCACTACGTGGCCTCATACAAATCAACATATATTAAAGTGTGCTTTAACAGCGCGATTGACATGGAGTGGCCTGGCTCAGGATCGATATTGAACTTTTGGCTCTCTACTTGAATATGCAACTATGTGTGGTTCGGCCGCAGAGGCATATTTTCGCTAGTCACCATCCATAGCTGTCGCCCAGGCATCACCAGGGCGTCTACGACATTATTTTGAATGCCGTGGATAACACCGTCGGTCTATGTTTTGGGAATCCTGCCTGCCTATCGCAAACAACAGCTGGTTGTGGGAGACGAACCTGGGCAGTCACGATTGCTCTTGTCGTTCGCGGCCCTGAGCTGCAGTGAGCTGCAGCTGGGATGGTTTGGCCTGAGCTCTCCCTGATTTCTCTGAGCCCCAGTACCTAAAGTGCTTTCTTAGGTGACGAGACGCCCCCAATGGGTCATCTGCAGGACTTACTCTTAGGCACACACTCAATTGCGATTATAACGCGTACATTGTAGTATACAAGCACATGTAAGCATTCACGGAGGCGATAGCACCACATACAATCTTGTGCGTAAATCCCGCCTCTGGGATGCAGCCCATTTGGAGGAGGCGCAGAGCTATAAATACATGGGCTCACCAGCTTGATTGAGTGGCCAGATAAACAGTGGGTCTGCCTCGTCAGACCCACGTTCATCAGCTTTCATGCAGGTTTACCAGCGTATCTCTCATACCGGGGCAGGTCCTCGCCGTAACACAACGCCAAAGACAAAGTTCAGACTGGCAGGCAGCCGTGAGCAACGCGCGTGGGGTTGAGCCAGGATCCAGGCGAGCCTCAGCACCACGTCATCAGTGGCCTTTTCTGGTGGCTGACTGGAGAAAATCGACATTCCCCCAGGTCCCCGGCTCTTTACGGGCGGCGCCTTGCGAGCAATACCCAGCCACAGCGCAAACCTCAGCTCAGGATCAATAACCTTGCCCGCGAGCTATGAGACGACATGTGCTATCCGTCGAGGGGTGTGGGATCATAGTCCTCGATCTCCTGACGCGCAACGTCGGCCCGGACGAGGAGGGCGGCGGCACCTTTCTCAGCTCGCAGCTGCACGCCATCCTCGTCATGTACACGGATCGGCACAGGGAGTGGAAGAACAGCATCACCCAGCGACGGCCTCGGCCCGAGAAGCCCAAGATGCTCAACCTCATCATCATCACCGGGGGCGAGGCCGACAAGGAGTCGGTCGAGGACGTCATTGTCACCACGGCCGGGGAGCTGGACGAACTTAGGGCACATCTGACCCAGATGGGCATTCGGTTCTTCCAGATCGGGACGGATGATCATGCAGCCAAATGACTGGCCAGGTTGGACAATTCGCTCAAGAAAAAGCGCAATGTCCGGGATGCATGTGATCTGTTATACCTAGCTGAGAGATCGGGTTCCCGTAGCTAACAAGGGCTTCCTCGCAGATTGTCGACATGCAGCCGTGGAACAGTCCCGAAGAGATCAACAAGTCGCTGCGGGATAGGCTTTCCCAGATCTTGCTGGGGGCAATATCCCGCGCCAAGGACGAGACCAGCACGATTCTTGACTGAAACCATAGCGGGTTTATGGTAAAGCCCATCATGGCCATCTTGAACTCCGGTTCCAAAGATCAAGACGGGGCCTGCGTTCGGTTCACGGCTGTCGAAGGACGGGAAAGCGGACGGTAATTACCGCACTCTAAACACGGCCGGCCCCGAAACCCAGACGCTCTGGGCTTTTTCGCGGGTCTACATACTCGCATCCCCAGCAGTGTTTCTTGGTCAACAAGAGCAGCGAATCAGCGATCCTGCCGTTAAATCGTCCATGACGTTTATAGGGCGTGCTCCAGATTTTCGTTATGACAGCCGAGTGACCCGATATTCCCTGTGGAAGTACTGAAAAATGGGTGCAGGGAGGTTGATACCCGTATCTGACATCGGGGGGATGGACTCATATCACATGTTGATTAGATATGTAGATTAGATATCCTCTGTGGAAGGCCCGTCTTGCGGCCCGTGCGCTCTGCCCCATCAATGGAGGCACTTCTGCCTCAGGGCCAGAGCCACACTCTTACACACACAACTCAATCCATCACACTTTTATCATATTCTTGTCCTTCGACGCGTACCACTGCCCTGCTGGTATCAGAGGTAAATTGAATACGTCTTTCCTTTTTAGACACCAACTTTTTTTGGGCGGTGCTTTGGGTACAACTGAGAAGCGATGGAGTGTACCACGTTAGAGATCTCGCTCCATTGCCTGCAGCAGGTATAGTGGCCGGGTAATTCATCATAGCAAGACCCAAAAAACCATAGAATCTATCACAGCAGATTTGGCTGTGCCGAGCGTCGTGACGAGACCTAGCAGTCGATTAGGGCGGTGACAGATGGCAGAAAGGACCCTACCGGTATCGAGTGGGCAAAAATGAAACTCAAAATATACGATTGTGATGTCTCGTAATGGATCTCTGAGAGTTGAGGGGCTCGATGCTGCAGCAGAGTAGAGATTACTGTACTTCTTCCGTGATGGGCGCCGTGACTGTTGTGTTGTGTGCAGGAGGTTCGATAGTAACGCGGCACCATCCATCTCAACGCAACGAACCAGACTACCAGAGGCGCCGCTGAGGACCGCTGGCAAAATACTGGATGGCTCATCCCAACAGTTTAAGCCGCTCTTTCGCCTGGAGAAGGCGGCCTGTCACAACGGAGCTCTGGAGCACGCCCTTTACACCGCTTATCCCGCAAACAGAAGGACCAAATATCCTAGAAAGTCGGTTTTAATTACGGGCAGGACGTCAGTTTCCCCGTGTCGGAACTTGCCGTGTGGGGAACGACCCCAGCCGGGGGCAATTTCCCTTGGGCGTCAACTGGTGCCCAGTAGCGCCCACTTGGTCAGACTTTGAAATGGACATGACAATATACGCCTTCATCTCAATGACTTTGAACTTGGGTGAAATCGTACCATCTTGATGCCAAATCCATCCGCGCAGTGGTTCCAACACCCCGCACTTTGTTCATCCTTAGTAATGAGTATCTCGGCCAAAACGGAATCCGATCTTATCTAGGACACAGCCAGTCGGAATTACGAGTCTTCTATCCAAGAGCTCCTTCAGTCTGCATATATATCTAGGTAGACACGGCCTCGCCTTCTCCCTCCGGTTTAGAGCCAGTCACCTCCAACACCCATCAACCTCACCTCCGAGGCCCAATCATGGCGACCACAGCCACAGCCACAGCCATGACCCAGACCACCCACCTCACCTTGACTTGCCACTGCGGCCGCATCTCGGTCCGGATCCCCTCCAAACCAACGGACCTCAACGAATGCCGCTGCACCGTCTGCTACAAGTATGGCGCCCTGTGGGCGTACTACCCGCGCGGGGACGTCGTAGTCACGGCCTCGGACAAGGCCGCGGCTGTGCCATACGTCAGAACCGATACCGGCGCGGGCGCCCAAGGCAGCATTGAGTTCATGCGCTGCAGCGTGTGCGGGTGCGTCACGCACTGGCTGGGCCTAGGCGAGCAGTACACGCGGCCGACCAGCAACATGGGGGTCAACGCTCGGATGCTCCCAGAGGGCGAGATTGAGGGAATGAATAGGGAAGTGAGCTACTGCTAGAGTGTGTTTGGGAGGGTAGGAGAAGGGGGTGATGGAGTTTGCGTGAGCGTCTTCCAATTTGGTCAGAAGCGTATGTAGTGAATCTGGGCTTCGAATGATGATTCTGGGAGGACGGAGTAATTAGTTATTGCGCTTTTGAAACTTTGAATCTTTGCCATTGTTGTGTCACAGGGGTAATTATAGATTTTGGAAGATGTGACAAGGAATTGGAAGCGGTCGTATCTTGCACATTATCCTGAGCGCCAGGTATTTTTCTGAAAGGAGAAAATTAATGTCTATATTACAAAGCTTGGTTGAGTAGCTGCTCAACGATGAAGCAGGAAGGAAGACGGTTTCCTGCTCAACGCTTGGATTGTTATCGGATTGTCTGAGGGACCTCTGCCTTGTTGCCTCTATACATTTATATGCCGTAGTACCACATCCCAACGTCAATCTACCGTCGCATCACGGGACACTGGCCCACCTATAATTAGTCACATGTGCTACACTAGGTGCTTGTCTGCGTTAAACCGGCGCGTCACTCGGTAGACAATACCATTAATCACCCTGGACAGGGTTTGGACTTTGCATCCGCCAAACGTGACATGTTTCGGATCCTGGCACGTTCTACCACTTTTTCTCGGCGGCTGACTTCTAATCCCTAATGCTCAGCCTTCCGCTAATATAGACTATTCAGCATGAGCTTATCGTTGCACAAGACGGTACCGACCAGTGTGCCTATCTTCTCGATAATCTTGGTAGCAGAAATACGGCATTCAACAGTAATGCGAAGAGGCTCTGGCTCTAAAGGGGGTAAACGTGTGGTAGGCTAAAGATACTGTGGTAAGTTAATAGTAAATGTGGGTTGGAAAAGGTCGCCGTTGTGATGGTGGCCCTTCTGGTGAGGGGCACTGATCATCACTCCTGGCCTGTGGCCCAATGGACTGAATGAAATAAGCGGGGTGTGGTACGAGTAAGCCTCTTGTTGCAATGCGCTGCAACTGCTGGGCGCATTTGTTGCCGTGATGTTGCTGCCGAGCCTACATTTGGCCTGTCAAACATGTGCCGTGTTCAACAGACTGACACATCACAGGTCAAAGCCCCGATAAGCCACAGGCTCATGCGGCCTACGGCCAATTGGGCACCAAAGGAAATGCGAAGAAAACCCGCACTCGCAGTATTGCTTTGGATTATGGGCAGGCCACCAATCGTAGATTAACTCTTTGCATGACTTGAATGTGCTGCCTCCGCACGTATTGTAATCGGCTGTATCCACAATGGTCTTGCCGTTCCAGTAGCGGCCTTTTCTCTGAACAACTGTGTGCTGGGTGGCTTGCTGGCCCGGATCTGATGATGCCGTCTCAAGCCTAGAAAGTTATATAGCCCTCCCGTAGCCGCTACGTCATGGTCGGTGTTGCCCACAAGCGTCCCAGATCAACCACCTTCTCTAGAGACCGTCCCCCCCACTCCCTCCTAATTAACACCTCCCAAGTACGTCAGGATTCCGGAGCCGGTTTTCTACTCGGATATTCCCACGGCGCCGGTCCAAACGTTCTGTGCCTGGCTCAGCACCGGCGGCATCATGGCAGCTCCCGAAGAATCAAGATGGTGGAACTTCGACGTCAGCTCTCTTATGGTCCTCGTAGGTGAAACAGAGGAGCAAAAATATCGCGAGGCGGGCCGTTCAGTCATTGGGGCATTTGCCGCTACGCCTGTGGCGGGTGCCCAGACCTATCTCAAATCCTACGAGTTTCTCGGCGGCCAAGGAGGAGTGCAGTACTTCTCGCCATACGGAATGAAGTGGGCGCCGCTTAGGAATCCGAAGCTCGAGAACGCCATCCACAAGACGAGATTGCTGGAAGACGGCAACTTTACGCATCTAAGGATCGCGTCCAGATGCAGCATGGGTCGACAAGCCCCCAACAGACAGCTTATCCTCACATGGCTATGGGTTGCCTTTACATGGCTCTCATTTGCCGCGATCATCTCATTCTGCGTGTACGCCCCTCACACCACCTGGGTCTCCCTAGTCACCTGTATAACCTATACGGGCTGGTCCGTCATCCTAAGGCTAGTCGAATGCTTCGTGCTCGTGCCGGCTTCTCACACGAGGATATTCGGCCCGGATAACACCGATGCAGTCTTCATCCTCGGGAGGGACAAGGCCGGGATCCTCTTGGAGGGCCGCCGAGAAGACATCAAACGCTGGACCAGCAGCAGCTTGGTCTACCGCAATATTACCAGTACGGCACGCGAAACCTTGCAAGCCTTCACTCGGGTCGGGACCGCTCTCGTGTTGCTCCTTGTTTTCGCCGCTGTTCCCAACGGATCGACCAGCGACCAGCTGGCCTTCATCATGCTGAATCTCCTTGGCCAGATCAACACCCTGGTTGCGCTGAGGCTGAATGCAATGTGCTGTATGGCTATCTGGGTTGTGGAGGCGCGCGAGACACCGAGGGACAGGACCACAGTTTACGCGCATCTCATCCGCCGTTTCGCGCATCTTGATCAGGCCTGGATTACAAAATCCGGGATTCTCCCTGATACACCGGCCTGGGACAAGTGGAAGGTCGATATTCTTCGACCCGAAAATGGGAATGCTGACCCGAAGGCTCTGTACAACGAAATCAGATCAGATGAGCTAAGGAACCGAGGGGATGGGATGGCAGAAACAGATGGGTGGCAGGGGAAAACGTGCATCACACCTACAAGTACAACAACAACGGAATTGGTGGATGAGGCGTAACCCGTAGCGATACCTAATTAACATCCATTGGAGGTAATCATGGTGCTCGAGTTTATCATGCCCATTCATAACTCATAGGTTGATTGCTGGGTATCATTTCCGGATTTTGACCATTCACACCAGGACAACCTCTTGCTCTTTCCACCCCTTTTTGTCAGACTTTCCATAGTACATGAGGCCATGAATGTAGCATTCGCCAATCAACCTATGGTGGCCCGACCCTCCATCGGGCCTTATGATAAACGGCACTGCGGCGCCGTGTGGAATGAATATCCTGTCCCCGGCCTTGGTTGCGCCCGGCACTATCCCGACATACGACCCTCCGGTGATACAGTACTTCGCCCCGTCAATGAGGTCTGTGAAAGCTTTGGCGGTCAGCCAATATTTCGTCAGCAAATCCTGAGATTCCCTCGGCCGCTTGAGGTATTTCCTGACGTCCTGGCCGGCCTCCAAGGAAAGCAACTCGTCCCCCAAACTATCTGGCCACGGGGACGACTCCCGGTTTGTCTCTCGCCATTGGCGCTCGTGCCAAGCGTGAAGCTTGAAGTCCAGACTGGGTATGCAAGGTCCTCTCGCGTCGCCTATCAGGAGTTTGACGAGTAGTTCCTTCTTCCATCCGTCCGACCGTGATCGCCCGGGATATGTCGACATGTTTTTGGTGTACGTGAGGACATCCTCCCAGGCGTCCATGAATGTGATCGTCGACGTGTCAAATGCTCTATATCCGATACGAAGTGGCTGAACGCCGTCAGCAGAGTCAACCACATAGCCGGTGATGGCGAGGACAGGGCCTAGGAATCCGTGGTCTGCACTTTGATCGGGCGTCCGGTTTTCCGCGGGCTTTATGCTGGCCACGGTTGGCATGGGCCCGCAAGCTCGGAACATGTGGCCATCCGCCTTTCCGCTTCCCTCGGCCTTCCAGGCCGAGATGGTCCGAAGGTACTTTTGTCCGCCTTTCCTGTCCATGAAGTCAGGTATCCATGTGCAAAAACCGCATGACTTGCCGCTCCCGGCCCGGTAGAGCAAATCCATCACTTTCATACGCCCCCCCGGTTGGACGAACCCCCGCGCGTAGTTTACAAGCACCTCCTCATCACTTGACTGGTAATCTGGCCGGAACTCTTTGGGCATCTTACCGGACGGCCAGTCACTCGCCAAATTCAGCAGGGCAAAGAGTTTATCCCGCCGGTTGCTCGAGTCGGCGTATGCGAACCTTTCCAAAAGCTCCAGGAACGGCTTCCGCGAACCGCTCTTGTACTCCCTTCGCGTCCGCTCCAGTGCGATAACTGCCGGTGCATTGGGGAGGTGCATTTCCCCGCGGAGTGCTCTTGGGTGATACGGGCCCATGCCGATCAGGAACCTTTCGTACTCGACAAGTGCTGCTATGAAGCAGTCCCATTTTATCTCCGAGTGTCCGGACTTGATGATGACGTCCGAGCCAGGAGACGAGCCGAGAATGAGTTCTTGTATGATCCAAGCCCGTCCAAACCAACTGTGCTGCAAGAAGTGCATGACGGAGTCTGCACCAAGCTCGTTAGGTGCGGCGGTGCGAAGCCCAACATTCCGTTGTTGTGAAGAGGTCATCCCGTGCTCATTCTGCTTTTGCCGGCAATTGTCGCAGTCATCGGCGTGTAGTGTGGTTAGGAGCCCGATGGCCGTGGATGTGTTGTCGTCGTTGTCTCCGCGCCCCATCCAGACGATCACCTTCGAAGCTCTCTCGTAGAGGGATCCCATGCGGCGGACCTGCATCGCCTTCTCCATCTTATTGTTCTGGTTTATGCACACTGCATCTGCCCAAAGCGGAGTTTTGACGCCTTCTCGCCGCAGCGTTGTCAAACACGTAGACAGAGACTCGGTGATAGGGATCGAGCCTTGATCTGTTGCAAAGCTGAATCCTCCCCCTTTCGGACCCCAGAAGTAAGAAATTGCCCAGAATATGCCAGGCGACTCAACAAACTTGCGGCTAAGCGCGCCAGAGAGCTGTTCATGATCGCCACCCGAGCTCAGCTCCAAGAGACGAATGTTGGAGGGTCCAACGTTAAGACCCTGATAGATCTTGGGCGTCTCCGTATCATCGACTTCCACAGCTTTCTGGGTGATGACTGTTGGCAAGGATTCGGGGATAGTACCCATATATACGGATGACCTAAGGTCCAGTAGGTGTTGAACTTTCCCAGGGTCCGCGTATAACGCGATACCGGGCTGGTCGCTGTATACGTTGAAGACGCGGGCCAAGATGCACACATTGTTGGATTCCTGGTTCTCGTCAAGGGACAAACTCTTCCACTGGCCGACATAATCCGCAACTCGTTAGCGCTCTGTAGTACTGCTGAGGCAGCCGAGAAGTTGAGCAAACTAACCTTGTCCAGTTGGGAGCCAACAAGCCCAAAGGATGAAACAAGACCGTCGCGTGTGGAGCATACTTCTATGTGGAAGGTACATGGAAACCTGAGCTGATCTCGCCTGACTATAGCTTTGCTGATCAGTAGCTTCGAGAGCGCGCCGTCCGGTCCTTCGGGAATGGTGAAGGTAGAACTGCCATGTTCCAGCGTCATCTCCCTAAGTCCGTCGCGCGTTCGTAGTCGACTCGTCCAATGTTTCTTAGCGTCATATGAATCACTACCTAAGAGCCGTTGGAGGAACCTGGAGACCTAGATTTGGAGTGAAGCCAAATTAGTAATTACATATGAAAACGATGGGAAAACTGGGCAGCGTCACACACATATAGCTCTCCGTAAAAGGCAACCTCGTCATTCCTCCAGTCTCCAAAGAACAAAGTCTTAGGCTCAGTCACTTTTATCGCACCGCTCCTCACGTTAACAAATTCAATGGGTCGTCTGGACTGCGAGCCGCGGCTCGGTTTCTGGGGAGATTCGGGTCCCTTTGAAATGACAGAGGCCGTCGGATGAGATATATCGTGCTGCCCAACTGAACTCCAGTTGGAGGTTCCTTCTCCGATGCTCAACTTATTGCCCGGCGGTTTGGTGTCCACGTTAGGTTTCTCCTTGGTCCCGGCATCTTGGGATTGGTCACGAGCCGAGCTTGGCCGGTTCTCCTTACGGGTATTATGATCAGGAGTATGCCCCAGCGGCTCTCGTTCAGTCCCGTTGGGCGGATCCGTACTGCCACCGTTTGATGTGGCCCCACTAGCGATTGCAACATCGAAGGAGAGTCCTCGGCACTGAAACGCATTTTCGATGCACGCTTCTTCCGTCTGCGTTAAGGCGAGCATCAGCAGGATACCGTGTTCTGATACCTTGATTTGGCAGAGCTTGGTGAGCTCCGAGGCAAGCTCAAAGGCTATATTGGCCAGGTCTGACCCCCGAGCGGCGATAAAGAGTTTGAGCTTTGAGCCTTCTACTGAAAAGGCTAGCCTCGGTTGTGTGGTGCCCTGGACAATGGTCGCCGAGCCTCGTCTGTTAACTGTCCAGGATGCTCTCAGTGCATCCACTTCGAAGGCTTCCAATCCGTACAAACGACGCTGCAACCTATCCCGGTCCGGAATGGTACGCGGAATGAGGCTTCTTAGTGTTAGATCTGACACTCTTGTTCAAGCTACGACCATCGGAGACTTGTGGCTGTACTTACGCGGCAATGAAGCGCATCCTCCTCTGCAGTAGCGTCATGCAGCCGGCACCCCCGGGCCGGATCTCCCCTTCTGGCACGGTATGTGAGCTAGCCGCCAGCGAGAGGCGACGATCCTGAATGCCAAGAAGCTCGAATAATGGTGACAGCTTATCAAAGACTGATTGATGAAAGACAAGATAGTCTAGCTGGTTAGCAAAGACAAGGGCTGCCTGCGAGTCGTCTGGGATATACCACTCCTCCGATTCGGATGCGGACCGGAGTTGGTAAGGCAGGAGGGAGGCGCTCTCAGACCCGCATCTTGTGGGGAAAATGTTGCGGCCCCTTAAACCGTACACCTCTCTATCGTACCCTTTGCGGACGCCATGCTGCAGTTGATCGGCAATGGCCAAGAAGACCTTCTCAATGTATTCCAGGTCATTGTTCTGCGCAATCCCTTGCGCTTCCTGAACCAGGTATGGCAGTCCCGCGGCATGGAACAAAGTGATATCGGGACAGCCAAGGATTCCGTTAAACAGGCGGGAGAGTGCTGGATAGTGATGTTGCAGTCGGCAAACGTTCCTCAGGAATGACGGACCCGCCCAGACACAGGCGGCGACGGAGCTCCAATGGTATCCGGCCCGGTCATTGCTCGAAGGTATGTACAGCAGCTGCTCAGTCTTGAAAGCGTCCCTACGTGCCACCAACCGAGTATTAGATCTAACCTTGCATTCACTTCCCGGGGAGTTGGATTTTTGCGTCTACCTACCGTACTATAGCCAGCGATTCTTCTACTCCTTCTTGCTCGTCACACCGCTTCTTGATCAGCTGGTAAAGGGCAGCAACTTCATCTTGTGAGACTTCGGTGCCTTTTTCCTTCAATTGTCGCAGACGACGCAAGAAAACGGTCACTTCCAGCTTGGTTACCACACCGAATTCTTGGAGGCAATTCCATCTAGGATTCTCCGGATCCTGGACGTCCAGGAAGTCCAAAGTGTGTCTCGGATGTGAAGCAGCGTCTGTCGCCTGAATCTCCAGTGCCCCTTCTTCTGCCGGCAGGCCAGGAAAACTAGACGGCCGCTCTGCGGCTGGATCCGGATCAAGCGAGGATTGCGTTCCAACCGCCGATTCGGGAGTAAGTGTGTTATCACCATTGTCATGCCGCATATCTAACCCCAATAACACGCCTCTACGGGGTAAGAACGTCTTCCCCAAGAGGGCGGTGCCTCCTCCTCGGCATGGAACCCTCATATGGGACAAGGCGTGTATCACGGCGAGCCTTGATGGGGCAAGGACTGCCTGAAGAGCCTGGCTCTCATTCTCCGAAGGGACGATCCATCTCTTGTAATGCCCCCACCTGTCCCGCAGAAGGCGGAGTGCCGTTTGCGGATCGGTGTCACAGAGCCACCGGAAATCATTTGAGATTGAGAACTCTCTTCCTGTTTCCAGGACGAGCCGCGGTAACAGAGCCACTCCAAACTGGCTTACTAGCCATGGACGCCAGTCATCGCCATGGAGCGAGAGTTCGGACTCGTACCGCTCGTGGAGGAACTTAAATTGGGAATGGTAGGGCTTCAATACCGTTATGGCTCCAAGAGGATCTATGCGTGAATCTAGGTCAAGATAAACCGAGCGTGTCTGGCATCGTAGCCCGTCTGTCGATGCGACCCAAAGATTCAGTTTCGAAGACGATTCTTCGCCAGCTCTCTTGAGGAACACAATGTGAGAAACAATGTCCTCAATAGAGAGAAACTCTGGCTTGAATCCAGGGGATTCATGAGTCGAGATGATGGCTCTGCAGATCGCCTTTGAGTCATATGGCTTGACGCCCAGGCAGCTGAAGAGACTCCTCCGTGCTACGCTTCCATGGTCCTCCGCTGTTATGTCGGCAGAGACTTGGAAGACGCCCAGGCCCTTGGGAATTTGCGGTTCCTCCGCGCTTGGCGAGAAGTAAATCTTGACGCCGGAGGGAGCTATCCATTTGTCGAAGCCGGTCAGGGGTACTATAGCCAACTGCGAGATCTTGCCCAGGAGAGATTCTAAATCCGTAGAACACAGAATCCGGCACACCTGTTCATGCCACGGAGCAGGCTTGCTCCGGAACTCAGCTTGACGCTTGTCAATGAAACAGGAGAGTTCATCGATAAAGTTCTCCATAGACATGGTGACGACGTCCAGTCTTTCGAAAAGTTCGTCATGGCCGTGCGGGTACTTCTCGGATAGGAATTTGGCGCTGGAGCTTCCAAATGGCAACAAAAGCTCTCCGTTTGATCCCCTAAAGCGATCCGGGACATATACGAGCTCAGAGGGACAATAGAATTTACCATCCTCTGCTTCGAGAATGGGGCTCTCCTTGAGGGCTCTGACAATACTGAATGGGATTCGCCAGAGGGGAGTATCCAGGGGTATCCTAAATGGAACAAAGGAGAGCCAGGAATATCTGCGGTCTCCTTTATTGAAATGCATGGCAGCGCGTACGAATGCCTCCGGAACTTTTGCAAGGAGGGCCTCATTCCAAGTGGACAACAACACGCCCTCGCGGTTCGGGGTCAGGACAAAATCCGCTTGTATAATGAACTGGCGCAGATGTCAGTTAATACGAATGCCGGTCCGGAAGAAGATTGGACACACCTGAAGGCCAAAATCCCGGACGGGTAAGAATGTATAGAGATTCTCAGGCTTGGGCTCGCCGGTTGCGAAAGCGAGTAAGAGATCCGACGTATCGCGGCCGCTGCGTCTTTCGTCATGGCCCAGCTCTGTGACTTCTTGCCGAAAGACGTGGTAGGTTAAGTGCTGGACACCGTCTTTTAAGATTTCGTGCATCGAAATGTCTTTGCCGAGTGGTTTGATCCGCCGCTTCAGGGTTGTCTTCCAAGGCTCAACGTCCTTCTCCAAGATGGTGATCTCCACTTCCTTCAGTTTTCTGAGGAACAACAAGGCTGATTCCAGTGATTTTAGCATAGAAACTAGCTCTCTTGAGTTGGACATCGGCTCAGGATACAATCGCAACAGAATAGACGTGTGTTGCGGTAAGGTTGGCTGGGGGAACTTTTCCCAAACCGGGGTTACCGATCCGAGCTTTTTCATTTTCTCGCTGACCAGCTTGAACGAGTAACGGCCTGAAGAAATCCAGACAAAGCTCGAGAGTCCAAAGACAGACTTGAAACCGAGCCCTTTCTCCCCGATGCGGCTTGGGTCGCTCAGCTTTTGACCCTGGGCAATACTGCAGATTGCCTGGATATCTTCAGCACTAAAACCAATCTCGTTGGTATCGATACGCAGAGTATTCCCGTTAGCATCGTCTGTGTATGTGATTCTCAGGATGGGCTTCTTGTTCCCATATTTGTTGTCGTCTGCATTTTGCAGCAACTCATAGAGGAATCGGGTTGGGACTGTGTTGGGTTGAGAAAGCCTGTTATGCGCATCAGAACTGTAGTGAATAAGAAGAAATGTGAACACACACATCAAGAGACAATGGTGCAGCATATTGCCGGCTCCGCGTAGGTCGGCAGCCCGATTCCATGCGCATATTTGTTCGATGTGTCGCCGAGCGACGGCCTCGGACTTGGGAAAGGACCCTTCCGCCAACTTCCGCCACCCTTTGGGTTCGTCTGGGAGCGGAATGTTATCTCCGGCAGCGTCACTCTCCCCAACCTGCCGATGCTCTTCCGTCTGTTTGGCCTTTGCGAGTCCATTAACAGGGTCGTCCGGTTCTGCACCTTTCAACACGCCTCGAGTGAACGACGCCAGGGCCGTGTATATAGACCCAGCCATTTTGAAAACGGGCGGCGGAGGGATGGGACAGCGGGTAAATTTATGGTAATTGATCCAAGTCGCGGATACTACTTGCCTGGTGAGGCGGTAGTGAAGAAGCGCAGCAGACGTGTTGGGCAGTCCACTGGAAAATAACAAGGGAAACGTCTGTCCGAGGCACTTCGGTTGCCTTGAGCATTTTGCGAACTGAGTAATCAAGTCCCTTCCGCCGCTCCGCAGTCAGGACTTCATTGCCATGTCTACCTCCAGAGTCTGCCGTCAATGGTAGCTTTCCATTGGGCTATCAGCTTGGGCGCGGCTGCAGCCGCCGGCCACCGCTGCAGGACCCGTCACCATGCCTGCCTGGGGCAGGCTGTGCTTACAACCTCAGCCAGTAGTAGACGCCTCTCACAGTGGGGAGGGAACATACTGATGCAGCTCGGGGGTAGCGAAAGTCCACGTAACCCAAAGAACCGTTCTCGTCTTTCTACGGCCCTCCGGATATTCTGTGGTCGTGACTCACGTTCGCCTCACAAGGCGAGGGTCCTCTTCTCATATCTTTCAGCAGAAAAGGCAAATGCTAAGGAATCGGAGAGATACAAGAGCGGAAAATGTTCATGGATCCAGTTCGCAAGGCTTGGAGGTTCCAAATACCAACCAGGACCGAAAAAAGACGACGGCTTCCTCTTCTTCAAGCGAGGAAAAGAAATCAGTAAATCGAAGCTGACAAGATTCCATAACCGGGGTACAATGGAACAAGTCAAGTCCACTATTGGACTAGCATGATTAACGTTATTCGTTAGGTTCTAGAACGATCACCAAGTAATTAACGTTCCTTTTCAGTACTGTAATTACAACACCACACCCCGCGTTAGTAATACCGTAAATTTCCATCTAGCCGCTACTCAGAACTAACCTGCGGTCATACCACGCCCCCGGTTGAGTAGAGCACATCCCTAACTCTTCCGGCCTTCACAACACTGCAGCTTCCACCTTGAAGCCCCTGCAGGCAAATGAATAAAACTACCACAGCCAACGTCGAAATTCCGACTTGGAGACATCTACGTTACACAGGAAACTTCACGATGCCTGCAACGAAGTACCCTCTCTCTAGATTATTACTTTAAGCTGGCCATGGTGCTCCCGCTCGTTTTGGACGCGCAGGGTCCAAGATAGAAGTTTTTGATGTTGCAATGACGGGAGAGTATGGCAGCACGGTACACATTGGGGTTAGGGTCATGACGTCTTTTCTCGGCCTACAGGCGGTGAAGAAATGCCGGCGGCAGAATAGGGCTGCTCTGTCAGGTAGCCGAACTCCCTCACCTCCCGCTGCCAGTTCGGAACATAGAAGGCCGCCGCCAAACACTCGCTCGCGGCTGCAAGACCAATGTCTTCCCAGACAGCCTTGCGGTTAGCTGTGCGCCCTCTGCGCGGAGTGGCCATTCTCGATCAATTGGGCGTTTCGGCGCCGATAAACCGCCCCAGAACCTTCGCACCGATATGTCTTCGCTGTAACGTTGCCGGCCGCGCCGATAGCGGCCGCGTGCGCCTGTTCTCGACCGCTCCCCGGCCACCAAGAGAGCCCAGCGAGGGCATCAACAGCACTTCAGAACCAGCAGCCACGACGGAAAATGCTCCACCCACATCAACATCGTCGCCATCATCGTCATCACCTCCGAAAGATGCCGAGCCCGAATCTCCTCCCCCCCGCTCCTCCGCCTCCTCTTCCTCCGCCAGTGCCACCACCACTCCCCCCTCCTCTTCCCCGACATCAGCCACGCCATCTGAACCTTCCTCTCCAGAAAGCGACCCCCCCTCCTCTTCCGCCGACCGATCGCTCCCCTCCTTCACCGAGACGCACCGCCACCCCTGGTCCGCCCGCTTCTC
This sequence comes from Madurella mycetomatis, assembly GCA_022530565.1. Taxonomy (NCBI): domain Eukaryota; kingdom Fungi; phylum Ascomycota; class Sordariomycetes; order Sordariales; genus Madurella; species Madurella mycetomatis. The sequence goes on along the minus strand of JAJTVB010000003.1, from coordinate 1,349,867 downwards.
CACCTTCATGGACAACCTCCAATCGCGGGCCCTGACCGCCACACAGACCATCAACGACCTGACGGGGTACTCGGCGATCGAGGCGATCAAGTCGCGCAACAGCCAGCTGGAGGGGGAGCTGTCGGCGGCGCAGGGGCGGCTGCGCGAGGCGCGGCAGGCGTACAAGTCGCTGACATCGCACCGAGCGGCGACGCAGCGCGAGGTGACGACGCTGTTGGCGCGCAAGGACACGTGGAACCCGGCGGACCTGGAGCGTTTCACGACGCTGTACCGGCTGGACCACGAGCTCGAGGCCCAGGTGGCCGGCGCTGCCGCCGAGCTGACCGACGCCGAGACGGACGAGGCGCGCCTCAGCGGCGAGCTCAACGCTGGCATCCTCAAGCGCTACCACGAGGAGCAGATCTGGAGCGACCGCATCCGCCGCCAGTCCACCTGGGGCACCTGGGGCCTCATGGGCGTCAACGTCGTGCTGTTCCTGGTCCTGCAGTTCGTCGCGGAGCCCTGGCGTCGGAAGAGGCTGGTGCGGGGGATCGCCGAGACGGAGCGCAGTGTCATGGATGAAGTGAAGAGGGAGCTGGCCGAGGTGAGGGCTGCGCTGGAGGCGAGCGGGTTGAAGGAGCTGGCCACGGCCACGGCCACCCGGCAGAGCGACCAGGTGGCTGCTGTCCCTGTCGTGGACGGTGAGGATGCTGCGTCTGCGAGTGTGCCAGATCCCCCAATGATCGTGTCAGCGGGAGAAGCGTCAACTAAACCGTGGAAGGAGGTCATGGCAGAGTACTGGTCCGATCCCTCCGTGCTAAAGGCGGCTATCTTGGACCTGTACAGTGAGCGCAGAGCAGACCTGCGGATGCGCGATGTTTCCATCATCGCGCTCGAGGGCGCCGCAGCGGGAGCCACGGTGGTGGCAGCCATAGCATTTGCCTTGCTGCGCAACAGCAGGGCTTGATTCCCCTCACTTAATGTGCTACTACTCAGCTGTATATACTCGGTGTACATTATATTAGGGTAAAATAGAATTGTTCAAGAAAATGTGGCACTGCCCAGAGCCTATACGCATAGCTGCGCCGAGTCTACGGATTAACGTGCCCGCTTAATTCGCTTCTATTGGGAGTGGTTCCGTTGTGCTGAAGACGGCGTTGGTAGGTGAACGAGCACCTGACTTTTCCGTGCCCCTGTGCAGCACCTCGACAAGAAACCGCAAGAAAGGGTGAGATAGCAAAGGCTCAAAAAAAAAAAAAATCGGTATAAGGCATACAGTGTATGCCCCGGGCCACGCGCTCCTGTGATGCTCAGCTGCCCAGGACCCCTAAACTTGCCATAATACCCCCATCCCTTTATCCTTACCCTCTTGCTTCAAACCTGCTACCACCACTTCCATTATCCACAGAATATCCCGCCTCATCCCCATTCCAATGTGTAACATCAATTATCTACCCGACTTGTCATCTCTTGCTGTTACAATCTCTTCCAATACTATTCGGTGACATGCTCACCAACCACCCAAGCCATGGACAGCCAACCAAGCAGCTGAGCATTTCTGCAGAGACGGCTTGTCTCAGGTTTCCTGGGGTCGGGGTCGGTCATGACCAAACTCGCATCGTCTATAGCTGATGTCTTCGTCTTGTAGATAGGGCGATGCTCCTGTAGAGATTTCACGAGAGGGCAGTCCCGTGATGGCGAGCAACCGGCTTGCAACAGACAAGATCTAACCCTCTTACTCGAAATCCGCCGTGTACGAGAAGCCGCGGAACTCTTCCTGCATAGCTTGAGAGAGCACTACCAAACCCTGTATTAGCATCCCACACATTGCCGATACCTCCTCAACCAGACAAAAGAAACATACCTGACTGCACCGGCGTAAGCACGGGTGTCACGCTCGTGAACTCGCTATCAAAGTTGCTCGTGTCGGTGGGGCTCTTAATCTGCGGCAGGAACGGCGGCTGTACCCGCTTGTGGTAGATGTCGTCCCAGTTAATGTTGCGGAAGAAGGGCTGCGACATGACCTCTTGCGCGTCCGTTGGCCCGCTCCCTAGCCGCTGGTCTGGCTCTCGTGTGAGGAGCTTCTGCAGGATTGACACGCTGTCGCGCGGCATGTGGATCGGATAGAGCGGCTCGTCGGCGAGGATGGCGTCATAAATCTCGTCCTCGTCTTCACCGCGGAATGGAGATTGCTGTAGGAGCATCTGATAGATCAGTACGCCAAAGGCCCACCAATCGACTGCCCGGCCGTATTTCTTGTCGAGGAGGATCTATAATTGCTCGGTCAGTCGGCCTCACTTGTAGCGGACACCCCGGATGGAGGAAGCATACCTCGGGAGCCATAAACTCGGGGGTGCCGCAAAACGTGCTCGTTGTCGAGCCGTACCACATGTCTTCTTTGCAGAGACCGTAGTCGGCGATCTTGATGTGCCCATCGAGAGTCAGCATGATGTTGTCTAGCTTGAGATCACGGTAAATGACGCCGTTCTCGTGGAAGTACTTGAGCGCTAAGCACACCTCGGCGGCGTAGAATCTTGATCGAGTTAGCCGGGAGTACTGCCTCTGGATACAAGACACACTTACTGCGCCCGCTTGGTGCCAAACTGCCCGCGTTGGATGTGCAGCATCAGATCGCCACCGCTAATGTACTCCATGACGAAGTAGACACGAGTCTCTGTCTGGAAACAGGCGTGCAGGTTGGTGAGGAAAGGGTGGCGTTCGCGGTTGGCAATCAGGAACACGCGCTTCTCCGATCTAATGCTCTCTACTTCGTCGTGTTCGATGATGAATTCCTTCTTGAGCACCTTGATCGCATACAGCCTGCGGGACCGCTTCGTTTCGGCCAGCATGACCTTGCCAAAGTTGCCTTTACCAAGTACGGCAAGGAAGTTGAAGTGGTCCAGACCGATCCGCTGACCCGTGCCCGCGTCCGTTGCCGATGGTAGAGGCTTCTTAGCTGGCACTGGAATTCCGCCGGCAGTGGGGACTTGAGGTTCTGCGTGGGCAGGCACAGGCTGCGGTTTGGGCGTCGCGGCCGGCTGCTGCTGCTGGTACATTTGCTGGTGCACGAGTTGCTGGGGGGCTGCCTGTTGTTGCATGGGCCGTTGCTGGACAGGAGGCTGGCCAGGGTATGCGCCGATGTTGGCATAGTCGGCCGGGTTGTATTTACGCTGCTGTGGCTGACCGTATGGATGCTGCTGTGGCGGCGGTGATGCGCTATACAGGTCTTCTTGCTGCGTTGGCCGTCCGTAGCCTCCAGGAGCGCCGTAATGGCCGGGTCCGAAATCCGGTATCTGACCCGCCGGTTGTGAGGCCTGGACATTGGCCTTGGGGGACATGGCCGCGGCGGCAGCCGCAGACGCTGTCGTGGAGCTGGTTGAACTTCTGTCGGGGCCAGGAGGTCTCTGCGGTGAAGTTTGGTTGTACATAAGCTTGGCTGCTTCCGTGGCTTCGGGAGATGCAGCCTGGGGACCGTATCCGCCGGGTGGATAAGTTGCTGCCGACTGAGCGCTACTTGTCGTCCCCTTGCCACCCGTACGTAGGGTCCGCTCGCTCATGGACGAGGCCTTTTCCTGTCGGGTTTTCTTGGTCGACCTGATTCCTTCCAAGATCTGATTTGCGACAGCCATAGACATGCCGCAGAAATCCGGAACAAGATGCACGCACTGCGCGTGAGCAGTGAGGCCACATTCTAACGGCGAGGTCAGCGTCTATGGAAGCAAAGCGAGTCTGGCACAAACAAGAGGATGCGTGACGACACGTACCCGCACATTTTCTTGAGTTCTTTTTTCCAATCGGGAGCATGTAGCCGCAGTGGCAGCACCAGCTGGCCGTGAGATTTGAGAATGCCTGGAAGCGGTGCGGGATCCGATGGTTGATCTTCTCCTCGTCAGGGTCGGTCTCCGAGTTGCTCTTGGAAATACACTTGGTGACGACACTAGTGTAGCACTTGGTATGGCATGTGTACTTGCAATCCTCGCACTGCATACCGGCGGAATACTTGAGAAAGTCCCCGCAGAGAGCGCAGCGCATGATGTTGTAGAACTGACGTTGCACGAACTTGTGGCCGTACATCTCGTGCACCTCCTCCTTGCGCTGGCGGACAGCTCCCTTGCGGTTGAGGCCCGCATCCATAGGCCGCGGTTCCTTGTTCTCCTTGACAAAGTTGAGGCTCAGTTGGATCTGGCCTGTCGGCTCGAGGTTGAACCAGGCGTCGATCGGCTGAGACACAATAGGGGCGTGTGCTGGCGGCGGCGGCGGGTTATACATTTGGCCTCCGTGCTGTGCCGGCACCGGCGAGGTCGGCGGCCCTGCGAACTGGGGGCCCTGCGCCCCCATGGGGAACTGCGGCGGAGGGACTCGCGGATTGGAGCCCAGGCGGTCGGCCGACACCCACCCCGACGTGTTGGTCTCGGCTTCGATCCTCTTGCGGCGGAGCTCTTCGGCAATGTCGGATATCCTGACCCAGAGGAGGCCGATAGGCAGGGCATGCTCACCCGGCTTATCATACACCGTCAGCTCGATCTCATTTGCCTTGTCCACAAAGATGCTGTGGAACTCGGCTTCCCATCTGTCGTTCCGCGATGCTCTCGTTCGGGCCATGACATTGTCTTCCACCTTGATTGTCACGAACGTCTCAGGGGCGCGGGAAAACCTGCTGAGCGGGGCGTGGTCCACATCTTTGACGGCTAGGACCCGGATCGAGAGTTGACCGGTCAGCGGCTTTCTCAGGTTTGGCATGTTGATGCTATCATCTGCGGCGGCGAAAGTTAGCGAGTCTGAGAACGGGACCACTCTTTGCTCACGTACCATCCGGCGAATCGACATCCATATCGATATGAAGTTCCTCGTATCTCTTGAGCGCTTGTTTCAACAACACAATCTTCTGTCCGCTCTCGATACGCCTGGCCGCGGCGTCTGCTCTGCTCTTTTTGTCGCCTTCCATCTGGTACAGCTGCACCATCTTCTCGATTCCTTTTAGGTATTGCTCCTCCACGTTAAGCTTGAACTGAATTTGCGAGAGCATCAGCTGAATGCGGGGTCCTAAGTACGGTGTGTCGAATTTGATGAGATCTGTACCGGGGTAGAGGTCAGCAACCGACCTGGGTATGCGCCTTTGCAATTTCTTCAGAGCACCCTACCCAGCTTGGTGAAGTTTGGCCGTGCCTTGGGCACCGAGGAGTGGGGAGGCTGGCTGGGGAACGGGCGAGGAGGCATCAAGTCGCTATGGGTGTACGAAGCGTATCCGGATCCGTCTTTTGGTGGCGGCACAGGGGCACTGCCTTCATCCCCTTCATGTTCCGTACTCATGAAAGAGCCAAGCGTCGTCCCCCCGAGAGACATATTGTCGACTGACTGGCCTAGGCGGCGCATCTGCAGCTCGCGCAGCCTCTCCTCGAAGAACTCGAGGTTGCGGCGCCCCTCGCGCATCTGGGTGTCGAGTTTGGAGCGGACGGCCTCATTGTTGGTCTGCTGGCGCATAAGATTGGCGGCATTAATCAGGGCCTTTTCGCGCTCGATTTTCTTGGAGATGTCCAAGATCTTCTCCTCGTCGTTCATGGCTGCGGTCGTCTTCTGCGCGGCGGGGCGCGCAGGGAAAATGGTGGGAGTTCTAAAGATGATGCAACAAATAAATGTGTTTGGTAAACTCCGGTCTTTGCTCGGTCCAGTTGTCTAGCAGCGCCGCTCGCGCGAGTCCAGAGATCCAAACGCGAGTCGCGGCGGGCAGCGACCGTGGTGTTGTGACCGGTAACAGATGTCGTCAGTAACTAGATGTAGTTATGGCGGGGTTTTGTGTTTCGCATTTGGCAGAGCCCTTGTTGACGCAGAACCGGGCCGCGGTTTAGCGGCTTGCGCCCATGCGGTGGAGGCACGTAGTGCTGCCTTCACGGGGAAACTGGGAGCTGGGGGAAGGAGACAGAAACAGGAAGCCAGAACGGATCATGTAGGCAATCAAGCATGGAATCTACCAGATAAATTATTGTGGTCCGAGGCGGGCTTCATATCCTTTGACAACCAACCTCTAGGTCCTGGACGGCGCGATTGTGGCCGCATTCAAGGGCGCTTTACATGGCAGAGGATTTCTCGCGCCGTTTCTGCTGGACCGTCCGATCCGGCTGCGGGGTAAGATAAAGAGACACAGCGCTGCGGAGCTCCAGGTTGTTGATTGAGACGCGCAGCTCTATGGCCTCAGGGATACCCAACCTCGATGCTCCTCCGCACCGTTTTCATAGTGGAAGCTGTGCCCCAACTGTCGGCAACAAAATGGCGATTTTCCCACATTACTCCATTCCTTGGGGATGTTGCTCTTGCGTCGCACAGTGACAGTTGGGCATTGAAGTGGGGCTAAACTAGCAGGATCGAAGCAAGCTTCGACACTTCTTGACACCGAATCACGGAGCAAGCGGGCCGCAAGTGTCGAGTCGGAGCACTCGTACTAAGGCTCATTGGTAGCAGTTCGGGTTCCATACTCTAAACGAAAATCCCATCCATTCCGAGACTTCTCGTAGCGGGTAAGTCATCTTGGGGCTTTCCATCCATCAAATGTCGCGCCTAACAAGTTCCCTACAGGAGTACAGTAACAGCCGTGCTGAATCGAGAGAAGCTTGGAGGGGACGCTTGGGCGTCACCAACGCCTGCCTGCTCTAGGACTTGTTTGTAGGACTTTTCCCGGGCTGATCCGTAGGGCCACCTATCAGAGTGATCCAATCCGTCCCGACCGACGTCCCACGCACTGTGAGCTTGGAGCTCAGCCAAACACTCCGCGTGTCGCATCGAAGTCCGCTCGTTTCATTCAGCTTGTTAACCATGCGCACCTCCAGGTCTATAGGACGATAGACGCCATGACACAACCAATGGGTTTGTGTCACAGGGAGGCTTGCTCTGCGTCCTTTCCGCTCAAGCCAAGGCCTTGCTTTGTGCTCGCTGCCGATCTCGTGTTGCTTTGGGCAAACACGGCCGGCATTTTTGGTGTTGCCCCCGAGGCAACAAAGCCAAACCACCACTACACAGGGATGTGCATGATAACGTGCCTTTTGGGAGCTGTTGGCTAAGACGGCCTCCGAGCTCGGCCACCAGCCAGCTGGTATTACCTCTGCGGACCAGTCTTCAAGACCAGGTTACCCTGGACCCGTCGTACCGGATTAACCACACCGGCGCCGGACAAGAGTTCGGCCCCGGGTCACCAGGATACGGACAGCTAACACATACCTAGATATGCAATGTTACCAGCGCTTTCCTATCCTTGGACGAGGCTGGACTTCAGTCGCTGAAGATCTCGGCCTTCGCAACCTTTTGAATCGGCCCACTTTAGAATTCTGACATTGTGATGCAGAGCCCAGCACTGCTGAAGCTCTATGACATATGGGCCACCGGCACAAGCTCAGCTCGGATGATACGCCTAGAATCTCAGCGATACACTGCGGTCCTTTACACGAGGTATCCAACTGGGCTCATTTTGGTTCAGTCTTTACATTTGTTGGTGGTGCTACAAGTTTATACTGTATACTCTTTCTGGAGTATCTTGGCAATCGTGTTGAGCCTGGAGATATTTGTCAACTTGGATCCGGAAAGAATTTGGTAGAGCAACTCTTACTGGATGTTACTGGTGCCCTCGTAGATAGCACCGATCTTGCTGTCCCGGAAGAACTTCTCAGCTAGGCCTTCGCGAACGAAGCCCATGCCGCCCATCCACTCAACAGCCAAACTGCTCACACGCCCGGCGATCTGCGAGGCGTACAGTTTGGCCATGGCCGCGTCCTTGACGAAATCCTCCCCGGCCTCCTTCTTGCGGGCAGCATTGTACACGAGCGCACGGGCTGCAGCAATTTCAGTATAAGACTGAGCGATCTGGTGCTGCATGCCTTGGAACTCCCCAACGAGCTTGCCGAACTGCTTGCGGTCATTCCACACATACTTGGCAGCATTCTCCCAGGCGCCGAGTGCGAGACCGGTCATCTGGGCGCCGATACCGATGCGACCCTCGTTCAGCAGCGAAATGGCGTATTTGTAGCCTTGACCCCGATCACCGAGCAGGTTCTCCTTGGGCACCTCCACATCATCAAAGTTGAGCACGCATGTGCTGCTTGCCTTGATGCCCAGCTTCTTCTCCTTCTTGGCGATGCTGAAGCCCTCCATGCCCTTGTCGACGATGAAAGCTGTGATGCCTCGGTAGCCTTCGCTAGGGTTGAGGTTCGCAAAGACGATGAAGAACTCGGCCTCCATGCTGTTGGTGATCCACATCTTGCTACCGCTGATCTTGAAACCGCTCTCTGTCTCGATGGCCTTGGTGGCCAGGGCAAACGCGTCTGAACCACTAACGGGTTCCGACAAGCAGAAGGAGCCTACAGTGTTGGTAGCCAGGCGAGGGAGGTACTTCTTCTTGAGCGAATCGCTACCCCACTTCATCACAGCCGTGTTGACCAGTGTGTTGTGGACATCTACCATCACCGACACGGAGGGATCGACACGTGCGAGCTCCTCGATACCGACAATGGCGGCTGTGAAGTTCATGCCGGCTCCCCCGTATTCCTCGGGAATCTCGACACCCATCAGACCCTGCTCGAACAGCTGCTCGACAACCGTCGGGTCCATGGTCTCGGCCTCATCCATATCGCGCACCTTGGGCAGGATCACATCGTTGGCAAACTTCTGCACCGTCTCGGCCATGGCGGCCTCGACCTCAGAGAAGTGGGTGATGGGTGTCGGCGCAACATCGGTAAGGTCTGGGTCACGGCGGGAGGCGGTGGTTGAGAGGGGGCGGGCACTGTTCAGCCGACAAGAGTTCCGTCAGAAAACAGTCTGCTCCCACAACACTGCCAACGGCCAGCTGCTGAGTCCTGGGAGCTTTAAAAACTCACCATTGGATGGTAGGAAGAACCTGATGCAGTCTGGCGCTAGATATTCTCGGAGTAGAGACCGCCTGGCTTCTTCGTACCGCAGGGCGCAACGCTCTGACGAAGGACTTCATGATGAACACAGTGAGAGAGAGAGAAGGTTGGGGGTGGGGAGTACAGGGCTAGGGAACGAGCAAACGACGGCCCGAGTCTTTTATACTGCAGACCGTGTTCTCACCTCTGCCGGGGGCCGACGACACGCTAGTCATGCGCTCCCCGAAAGCCGACCGAGAACAAGACCCAAGGCAATGGTGCACGAAGTATACGGCTGAAGGGAATCGCTGTACCGTGCGACAGGGCAGCCGAGGTTACCCTCCCGCTCCCCACAGCGGGTCGAATCCCGGCGGGCAATGATGCAAGGTATAACCCATCTCGCCCATGTGACTAACACGGACCAAATGGGCCCAATCTCCACTAAACCGACAATTGCCGCGAAAACACGTGCAAAAACTCGTGATTGGAAAAGTCCCAGCCAGGCAAGCGATACATCACGAACTGCTGGCTAACGACGATCGCCGGACTGCCGTCGCCAGCACCACAACCCGTCAAACATGGCGACGACGTTCCTCCGCAACCTTGTGTTGCGGCCGTCGCTACGGCAGCCGCTAGCACCGCCTGCCCCGTCCCCCATCATCCGCCGGGCCTTCTCCAGCACCCCATCGCAAAACGCGACGCTCAACCAAGTCCTGCGGGTACGCAAGCGTTAACCCTCGCTCCCCTTTCCGTGCCCTCTCTGATCAGTCATCCTGGCTTCTCTCTATAGGGCTGCCGGAAACCCCAACGAGCCCGCCACGCCGTATCCCCGGCGCTCTCGGGTATCCACGCGCCCGCGCTCAAGGGCGTCTGCGTCAAGGTCGGCATCACCAAACCCAAGAAGCCCAACTCGGGCGAACGCAAGACCGCCCGTGTGCGGCTGTCCACCGGCAAGGTCATTACGGCGTACATTCCCGGCGAGGGGCACAACATTCAGCAGCACAGTGTCGTGCTCGTGCGCGGTGGGAGGGCACAGGACTGCCCCGGTGTGAGATACCACTTGGTGAGAGGGGCCTTGGATTTGGTAAGTGTTCCATCATCGTGATAGGATACCAGGGCTGCTTTATAGAGAGAGGGTGCTGATGCATTTGTAATAGGGTGGTGTCGGCAGCAGAATGAACAGTAGGAGTAAATATGGGACCAAGAAGCCAAAGAAGGCGTCGGTTGGCTAAGGTTGCGAGCAACGTTGCAGTGTAGTATAAGACTAGTTGGAGGGAATGGGTATGAGGCCAGGAATTAAGAGTTTGGAGCAGTAGACGAGCAGCTGAGGTCCCAGAACGGGTGGGACTGGCCGTTGTACCATACGATTGTATAAACAAACCAAAATCACATGAAAACAAATCGAGCGGATATCGTGATGGCAAGTGAAACGCAAAACAACTGTGATTCCCAATGTGATATATCAAAATATGTACAGGTAATAAAGAGGGCAGGACAAACCACCCGATTTGGCATACGGCCGGGCTGCGACAGCAACAGGAAGACACCCTGCCACCCGCTGGACCCTGTCCAAGCTCAAAACGACCACCATTGTGTTTCGTAGTCCCATGACGCCCCAGAAATCCGTTATACCATTTTGTTTCGTTCATTCCACGGCCCGGTTGTTCCCGAGACTCATGCATTCGATAGTAAGGAAAACAACGCCATCAAACTAAGATTGTACAGGTCGAACAAATCTTCAAGCATAGCTCCAAGGGCGTCCACTAAATCAGTCGCCCTCCTGGTCCCAACCCTCAGGCTTCTGCATGTTGTTCAATTCAAAGAATCTAGACGTGCCTATCGCGGAACACTGATTAGCCACAGGCGGTTAGAAATCATCGGAGCAGTTGATAAAGTCTTACAAGAATAGCCCTTCCAGTCAAAGTTCTCGCCGGGGTTGCAGTGGCACCTCAGTTGCTCCCGGAGCTTCTCTCCGGTTGGGCAGTGTGTGAAGGGCACATGGTAGTAGGCGATGTCGTTGAAGAAGTGAATTTGTTCCTTGGGCAGCATCAGGCCCGCCGCGATCGAGTGCACTGGCGCGTCGCCCCAGCGCTCGTAGAAGAAGCCGCCATCCTGGTCGAGGCTGTCAAAGTAGTCGCTATAGGCCTTTGATCTGAGCCAGTTGAGACTGCCGATCTCGAAGTTGGACCACTAGAGAAGATTGTAAGCAGCCGAACGAAGTGCAGCAGGGGGGAAGAGGGTGTGCTTTACAAAGTGGCACTTGTTGTACGTCTCGCCACCATCGTCGCTCAGGAAGGCCATCGAATTGCCCTCAACGATGTGTTCGGGGTGGTTCTTCATGAACTTCTTGACGCTGTCCCACAAGGTCGGAATTGTCTCGATATACTCGTACAAGCTGAGCACAAAACTGTACTTCTTGTTGTTCTCGTGCATGAAGCGGAAGGGGTCGTAGTGGATATCGCAGTATAGCTCGATGCTCGGCTCCACGCGCCAGTAGTAATCGTAGTTCATCATCAGCTCCTGACGGTAAAAGAAGCCCGATTCGAAACGGCACATGTGACGGTAGCTGATGCTATCGCCGTAAATAATCTTGCGTTCGGCCATATCCTCGCGCACCTTCTTCGCCTTCTCCTGATCGATGTGAGGTGGGAACGACCAGTGCTCCTCGGGAATCAGGCCGTAGTACGTCTTGCCGGAAACAAGAGAGGTTGTCACCTTCTTGAACGTATCGTCGAACGGCTGGTCATTGAGGAACACCCAGTCGTAGTTGTAGCGACGGTTGAAGCGGTCCTCGACCTGGCGGATCGATTTCGCAATCTCCCACACGTCCCCGTTGCGCGCGAGTGTCACAAAGGTGGCGTTCATGCGGGGCCCCGTCTTGATGCCCGAGAGATCATCCCAACCCGGGTCATCGGGGGTCATCGCCATGGGGTATTCGGAGGCATCGTAGTCAAAGACCACTTGGCGATCGGGAGACTCTCCTTTCGTCGTGCTCGGGTCGCTCTTATCCGCTATACTATGCTTGGAATTCCCAGGGACCTTGCCGGCAGGGACCGTGAGATGGGACCCGATGCCCGGCGAGTTCGACACAAAGTAGAAGACTGCAAGAAGCTAGGCGACTGTCAACAAGGCCCTGACGACAATCACGCAGTAGAGTTGGCTGAAAGCAGCACGACGCAGTCGTACTTACAAAGAAGGCTACAAGAATGTAGCGCGCATAGCGAGCGCTGCCGGCCGCCATGTTGTCAGGCGGCATTCAAAGCTGCGTTTGATGGGAGAAATGGTGAAGAGTAAAGGTGATCGGCACCGAGGCGGCCCGTCGTTTGATATCTTCCGACGCGCCGTTTCGGTGCGCCTACCAGGGCGGGTGAAAGGGTGGCGAAGCTGTACAGGCCAAAGGTGAAGAAGTGATTGGTGGGGACGCCGCGTCCGTCAGGAACATCAAGATTACTGTTCAGTCATTCTCGTGCTCCCTTCTTGCCTTTCTCGGAGTCGAGCCTTGCGCTCGTGGAACACGTCGATTAAGGAGCAGCTGGGAATGGAAAATGCAAGTGCTGAGCGCGATGGATTGCACTGCAAGTCGATTTTCAGAAAGCTGAAGCCCCCTCCCCCTTTGGATGCTTGGTACTGCGGCACTAAAACTCATGCAGCTGCTGTCCATGTATCATCTTAACGAATTTGGCTACGTTTTCCCCACAAAAGCCATAGAGAGTTACCCCTCCCTATACGTCAGCAATCTCGTATACAGCAGAGATCCCTGCGCTCCGACCCCTAAAAAGTTCTGCGCAGTAGGCACGGTTTCCGCTGCGGTAACCAGCGCGCACACGCCGCACCCTCAATATGCTGTAGTAGGATTATAACATGCCCATAGCCTGTGTTTGTTGTTATTAGAGAAACATAATGTTGTGCATGCACTCCGCCAGGACCCGACCGGCCGGATCCCACAGTGGGGGACAGAGCAGGCGGGCCGGCAGTGTTCTGCCGTCTAGCAGGGTCTCGCCCCAGACCAAGAAAGAGATAATCGCGGGATTCACGGCATCCGTATTACCCAGGGCAACCCTGGGAGTGAAAGCCACTGCTTGGTCCCCTGCGTGACCCCCTAGGATCGCTGTTGTGCAAGGGCAACTACGGTATGTAAAGCGGATTAATACAATGAGACTTGCTAGGCCGCTATGTCCCTGTAGTCTTTTGAGACAGATCTGTCCCGGACCAAGCACTGGCAAAACCCAAGGGAGGCGCGTCCTCATTCCTCGTGGCATCAGTCACGATAAGGGCAGCAGTTGGCTGTTTGTGTGACACCACGCTGCACCAGAAGGCCGTGCATGTTTCCCAACACCCTCGGTGCAGTAAAAGACGCCAAGTGAGAGATTCCGTTTTCATAGAGTTTGGTGTATGGGCCGTCATGGATGGAACCACCAAAAATCAGAATACACTGTTAAAATGAGGAAACAGCGTTCGATAGACCACGTTCCGTTTGGGGTCTGTGCACGACTGCTGGAAGCACATCCGGCTGGCTCGCGCCGATTGGCTTATCGGATAATTCTTGCCTCATCCCACTTCACCTCCCGTTCTTGTTGCTCACCAAGCAGCTTTGAGGCCCACCCTCGCGACTCCATCTTCGACCTGAACTTCATTCCGCTTGTGACACGGCTTGTGCGCCTAGGTGCCTCCTTCTTGCGCAAGAGCGCCATTTTCGCTCTTTCATGAGCAGCTCCTTTCATCTCCTTCACGCTTTCGACTCAACTTTCGTGCCGCCCGCTCCCACGGTCGCACATCGTCGAGGCCCATCCTCTGGTCGCATCGAGCAGATCACCATGTTCCGTGACCGATTTGACCACGGCTATATCTTTACTTCTTGCGCTGTACGTCTGTTTCCGACTCTGATTTGAGTAATCGAGTGCTGTGAGTTGCTGGATACCTGGAGTCTCGAGTATACGAGACCTGCGGCTTCGCAGTCCTGGCTACCCCTCGGGCATTGCAGCATCGTGATGTGACCATTTGGCGACTGTCAAGACTAACCACTGCTCCAATAGTAACCGTTTCTCGGCGCATCTAATCGCTTGACTGGCCGTTGCAACCATGTCGTTCTTCGGCTTCGATACCACCCGCCACAACCCGGCCGCCGCTGGGTTTTCTCAGGCGCATAATCCTTTCGCCGGGCTCTCGAACCGCGAGGATGAAGGGGACGCTCTCGAATTCGAAGAGACGTACGATGGCCTGGGCGACCAGCTTGAGGAGAGCGGCGATGCTTTTAACGATGATACGTTCGGAGACACTGGCGATCTGACGGCCGGGCCGTCCAGCAAGGATTTCGATTTCTTTGGCCAAACTGCCAAGGTTTCGAACGTCATCGAAGAAGAGCACGTCCGCTTCAACCGTCAGCAACCCCTTGCCAAGGCTCCGCAGCCAGCACCTCAATCCTCGACCCAAGCCTTCGCGCAGCCGTCCACTTCGGGGCCATCGTCTTACGCCTATGGCTCACAGTCTTCCTCTTATCGAACCGGTTACGAAAAATACAGTAGCGAGCCGGTCGGTGAGCTCCAGGTCGATGCGGCACTATGGGGTGTTGCGCCCAAGAAACCCCCCCAACCAGCTCCGGCCGCTACTACCTCGACGGCTACGGCATCCTCGGCCCCCCCTAGCCGGAAGGTGATGAGCCTCGAGGAGGTCGAAGCGCAGATCAGAGCTCAGGCAAAAAAGGCCGCTCAGCCAGCCGCGGCATCCCCAGCCCCACAGGCGACTGCGCCGTCTGCTGCTCCCCAGCCTCAAGCGTCCCCGCAGATGCAGTATGATATGGGCTACCAATTCACACAGCATGTTCAGCCTCAAGTCCCCCCGCAGGCCGCCCCATCTCAGCACAAAGAGGCTGCGTTCCCACCCGGACATGGGCACCCCGTAACCATCCTGCAGCGGCCGCAGGCCAAGCAGGCTCCTTCGCCCCAACCCCTAGCCCAACAAGCAGCTCACGGGCGCCAGCAGCCGCCCGCCACCGTTCAGCCCACACAGATCTTGCAAAATCCGAACCGCCTTTCTGGAGATGCAGCTAGATTTGGTGTCCGACAGCACCAGACTCCCCCCATGCAAGGCACTTACCCCACGCATCCCAACCATCGACAGCAGGGTTCGTTTTCGCGTCAGCCGCAGATCATAACCCATCCCTCGCAGCTTTCCCAGCTGTCCGAGGAGGAGAAGGCGGCTTATCTGGAACAAGAAGCCAAGCGCGCAAAGCGCAATCATAAGATCTTCCTCATGTCCCGAGACAATGGAATCATGACACCTCAGGACAAGAGCTTTGTCACTCGCATCCAGCTTCAGCAGCTTGTTTCTGCCACCGGCAATCCTAATGAGCACGGAACTGACGAGTCCCTTGTTGAGGACTTTTACTACCAGGTTCACAGCCAAATCCAGGGCAGCCAGCGTCAGCACCCCAGCCAGCCGTTGAACAACTTTGCGCAGACATATCTGTTCCAAACCGGAAGTCGCCAGGGCGGTATGCGCCGCCACTACCGCGGGCCGGAGAACCACATGCAGCGAATGGAGCAGCAAGTGCAACGCGCTGTCGAGGCGGCCAAGAACAAGCCCAAAAACAAGCAGCTTGTCATCGAGGGAAGCCTCGGCAAGATTTCGTTCAGCAACGCGAAGACTCCCAAACCGTTGCTCAATATCAAGCGCACCGAAAGCACCGGCGAGGCTCATCGCCCCGGCAGCGCGCATAAGCATGTCCCGAGTGGCGCTGACAGGAAGAGCGAGCTGCGCTCCATCGAACGGATCTACACGACGCTTATGAAGATGGAGGACCACGACCGCACGATGCCCCCTCCTCCAGCCAACGACAGCGATACTGAGGCGATTCAGAAGTTCGCGACATGGCGCAGCGAGGCTGAAGCCCTTAACGATAAGCTCTGGGAGAGTCTGCGGATCCATGACCACCCAGAGGACGGCCGTACCCATCCGTTCATCACGCTCCTTTCGTACAGCAAGGGTAAGAAGGCCATGCAGCGCATCTTCCGCCACCTTACGCTGCAGCAACGCACGACGATCCTCACGCTGATTGTCGTGAATCTCGATAACCTCGACGTCGTACGCAACGCCCAGGTGGCGTCTGGGCAGATGCAGCTGAACGCGGCGATGCGTGAGAATGTAGAGCTCTTCTCGGTCGCCGTCATGTCAACGCTGTTCAACGTTCTGAACGAGCTCGATCTGGACCTTGTCGCCGGCGTGCTTGGCCTTGTCTGCACCCGCAGTGTTGACATTATCGCCAAGAGCAGAATCGGCGCGTCTATGCTCACCATGATTCTGAGCCGTGCCGAAATTATTAAGCATGGCGGAGGCGGCAGCGAGGAGGCATGGCGCTCATGGTGTGTAACATCCATCCGGCACACTTTGTCAGCAAGCTAACCATTCCCAGGGACGCGACTTACACGCGGTTTTTCGACATGATTGAGCCCACGCTCCCCCACATCTTCCCCGGCCCCGTCACCGCAAGTGACGATATCTATGTCTGGCAGCTCCTGGCAGCGCTCGGAATAGGCGCTGGCCCTGACCAACAGCAGAGGCTCGTCATCGCCGTCAAGGACCGAGTCATGGATACGGTTGCTCTGTCCAAGACGCTGCCTCAAGACCTGGCTGCGCAGCGTCTGCAAAACGTCAATCTGTTTATGCGCTCGATTGGTCTGGACGTTGAGCTGCTACAGTGAACCGAGCGTTTTTGATGTTCACTAAACAGGGTCTGTCCGGTCATCGGCCAATGGACCAGATGAGACCCAAGAACTTCTGGATTTATCAAAAGTTTTCGATGGATTTACTAAGGAGGTGCAGGTGGCATGCTCCTAAATGAATGCTGCTCTCGTTGAAGATGGTAATACCCAATGCAGTTTGTGTTGGCATGGGTGTGGCATCGACGAGCCTGCCGGGGGGGTTAGTCACTTGTTGAAGCCACAATTGCCTCATAAGCTGCGAGAAATGGGAGTTACAACGATGTTGTATGGATACATGTAGAGTATGAGCAGCAGATCGAGAAACAAATCGTCAGCACCGCACGTCTCAGGGCTCAGCGGCTCTTTTGGCGCCCACCCTTGATTTAGTCCCTGAATCATCTGATAGCATGATAGCTATGGGCCACAACTCCAGAGCCCGCCAAGCGTCCAAGCGATACTCCATATTGCCTCTCAGCCCCCTCTCACGTTTAGTCTATCTCCATCGTACCGCCCCTGCCCGCCGCCTTCGCCCCAGCACCCCTCTTCGGAGCAGTAGCTCCATTCGCGGCACCGAGCCGGCCAGTCCCCGGCTCCGGCTTGACGACCTCCTCCACCTCATCCTCGCTATCCCCGGCACCCCCCGCGGGGTGCCGGACGGTGCTAATGGCCTGCAGCAGCTCCGCCTCGCCCCACTCTGTCCGTAGCCGCGCCACCCGCTCCGCCAAGTCCGGCGCGCCGCTGTCGTCCGCACCGCCGCCCGTCCCCGTTCCCATCCCCGTGCTAGGGCCAGACCCTTCCTTTTCCTTTCCCTTCCCCTTGTCCTCCCGCCCATCATCGTCACCCGCCTCTGTGGTGGTCCGCTGGTCGGATCGCATCAGCAGGCACTCGTTGTACGCCTCCCATGCCAGCTCGGCCTCGTCGTGCACCCACTCCATGCGCTGCCAACTCTCCGTCTGCACCCGCCGCAGCCGGTCCGCCATGGTCTCCGCCGCCACCCCACCGGACTCGTCCATGGCACTCTTGAGCGCCATGTGGATGGCCCGCCCGGCCGACTTTTCGCCGGCAGTGGTGGCGGTGGTAGCGCCTGATGAGGATGACGCGCCCGCGCCGCCGGCGGAGGGCGGGGCCCGTGCGAGCCGCTCCTGCTCGGTAGCTGCGTCGAGGTGGTGTGGGACAGGGCGGAGTTGGACGATGTGTGATATGGGAGTTAGATGCAGGTTCCCTGGGCAGGGGAAAAGGGGGATGGAGTTAGTGGCTGGGCGGTTCTTGGGCGTGGAGAGGGAGGGATGGGGAGACGGGGGACTCACTCCCTTGGAAGACGCCGACCATTTCCCGCGTGTGTTGCTCCGCGCTGCGTCCGCCGCCGAACGTTTGGACGCGCAAGACCTTGTCCTGTTTTACGGCCTCTGCCCAGCTCAGTGGCACCCCGTCGTCCTCGTTTGAGGCCCCGGCGCCTCTGCGCCCTCCCCTGCCAGCCGCGGGACTGGGGGTCGCGGCGATGTTAAAACCGCCCGCCAAGCCCAGACTGCCGCCTTTCTTGGTCTCCATCGATTTCTTCATGGCCGCCCCCCACGCCATCCCCTTGTTGCGGTCGTACGCCTCCATTGTGTCGATGGGCACATCCACTTCGTACATGCCCGTCTTGGGCTTGACTCGCAGCTCAGCAACGCGGGGCATGCGCACCTGGCCAGGGTCTTGGGCGGTCTTGGTGACATATTGGAAGACGACGAGGTTGCGGTGTTCGGGGAGCGGCGGCTTGAGGAAGACGGAGTAGCTGGCGACGATGGGGTCGTCGTCGTCTTTGGAGGTTGCGGGTGCCCCACGCGGGGGATCTGGGTTGGACATTATGGAGCGATTTACTGCGAGTACGCGAAGGAGTAAACAGCAATTGCTTTGATGGTCGACTCAAAAGGCATACAGTAAATCAGGCCTGGTTAGAGAGCTGTCTGAACTATGCACAATCCACGACACGTTCTAGAATACAGTTTGGGGCAGTGCCCCGCGATGCTGGAAATTTTGGTGGAGCTCTTATGCAGCATGTGAGTTTAAACAATTAATAACTTCGTAGACATGTGCGTTTAGCTGGTCAATACTACCGCAGCACCTCCGCCAAAGCAACAAGGATCTCAACCAGGTAAAATTTTCTATGTAAAAATCGACGATGTGCTGCAACGATGTCCATCTGATCAGATCCGATCCAGGCATCAACTAGATGTCTTCAGAGAGTGCGTATAGCTTGATTTGGCCACAGAAGTTCGGCCGTGCCGCATGAATTACGAGGAAACCAACACATCACAGAGATTGAACGATAGGGCGGCAGGTGTGAGAAGTCAGCGTACCTACTTGGCAAATTATGCCAGACAACACCAAAGGCAAGGCAGAGCAGCTTATTAAGACCCAAGAATATGGACACGGCAGGGAAGAGAGGCCCTTGTTGAGCAGAAACGAGCACGAGATGGGCGCCGCAGTTAGCCAAGCCACGCTCGCACTCGGCTACCGTTCAGCCAATACCAACGCGGGATTGACGGGATGGGGTTGGTGTGTGGAGAAGGCAGCTGACAGAGCGGGCTGGCTCCGACCGGCTTTCCCGTGCATTGACACCTGCAGGCACGAACTAATATTTCCCAACCAGGACTTGGGGTTTCTGGTTGCCAAGCTGGCCGTACGTGCTGTCGCATCCTTCATCTTGCTTCCCCTTGTCGAGCACGATCAAAGGGTGCAATAATCCATCCCGCGAACTATATGATCGACGTGCCAGGGATTTTCTGTCAATCGCCCACCGCGGATCCTTGCTAAATACCATGTTGCATCCACGGAGGTAGGGCCGAGCAAGAAAACGTTGGGTCACGGAATTTGTTGCGCGGCCGTTCGCGAGAATGCAAATGTACCTATTTATTGTGGTACGGGTACGATGGTCGAAAAGTCCCGTGCAGGCCGCTGTGGCGCGCGGGAACCGGAGGCACGTCCTGGGCTCAAGCCAACCGACAGCCCAAACAAGAAAGCCCATCGGCACGCAAGACATAATGCGAAAGGCAACCGCAAGCCCTTCCATCAGTGGCGTCCGGGCAAAAGCACGCTCTCTTGTCTTGACAGAGAGCAAGCCCTGCTAGCGGTGTGCCTGGGAGCCACACCTGCAGCTGTCAAATACCCCGGGATGCGAGAGCCGGCCGCCACCGCATCCCGGAACGCCAGGGGTGGCACAGACAACACGGAATTGGCGCATCCAGAGAGCTAGTGTACTGTACTCTCGTGCAGTAGCATCCACCATGGGGCTTCAAATACCCCAAAGATCCACGAGTCCCCGCGGGCCAAGTCTCTAGTCTTGCTTCTCGAAAACGGGTCGTCTCAAACCCCCGAGCGCCAGTACGTTGAGACTGGGTCCCCGCTCTCTTATGGGACCTTGGACCCTCTATCGATTCCTCGCTCCCCTTGGGCCCCCCCAATCGCTGCTCGTCGGTTGGCAGAAACAGACACATTAAAACGGCTGAGCGGGAGGAAGGGCGGGGATTCCGGAAGGACTCTCAACGACGGATGCTAAATCGGCCCCGATGAACGGTACGACGCCCGGAGGGCCTCCTCCCGGGCCCTCCGCGTCCGATCTACCCCACGATGACGCCGGCCAGATCATGGTCGCCGCGGCGTTCGCGACCTGGTCCGTAGCCGCCATATTTGTGGCCTTGAGGTTGTGGACGCGCACCATGATAATCCGCAAGCTCAACCTCGCCGATTTGTTCATCGTTCTGTCCCTGGTGGGTCCCCTTCAACATCCCCCGCTCGCAGGCCCATTCTCTAACTGCAATGAAGATAGCCGCCACGGGCATGTGCATCAGCATAGTCATCCAAGTCAGGAATGGCATGGGCAAGCACATCTGGGATATCGAGATATTTGTCGTGGGGCCAGCCATGCTGAAAGCTTGGTGGTTCTCGGTTTTGACCTACAACCTCGCCCTTGGACTGACCAAGATCTCCATCTGCATGCTTTACCTTACCATCTTCACCCTTGAGTGGGCTCGGAAAGCCTCCTATTGCCTGCTCTGTATTATCGTGATAACGAACATATGGGCAATCGCCACCGTTTTCACCAATTGCATCCCCTTGGAAGCCACCTGGGATTATAGGGTCAAGGCGACATTTTGTCAAGGGGACACAATATGGTGGGCAAGCACAGCGTCAGTCACCTGCCCAGAGCACCCCGTTCAGTCTCGGTCTGTTGACACCATAAGGCAGGGTAACCCTCACAACCGACTTGATGATGTTTACGCTGCCCATCCCGATGGTCTTCCCCCTCAAACTCCCCCGCCGCCAAAAGGTCGCCGTCGTCAGCGTCTTTACAGTCGGCTTCTTGTAAGCCTCCTCCCCTTTCTCTTCTCCCCAAACACTTTCTCGACTCTCAACCCCTCCCCGCGCGGCCATAACTAACACCAGCGGTTCCCCTTAGCATCTGCCTCATCTCCCTCATCCGCCTCATCATCCTTATCCGAGCGAAAATGGACCGCAACCCCGACTTCACCTACGCGGGCACCAACCTGACCTGCTGGACCGTCATCGAGACCCACACCGCCATCGCCATCGCCTGTTCCATGACGCTGAAGCCCCTCGTCGCGCGGCTCTTCCCCCGACTGCTGGTCCCGGGAGAGAGCCACGGCCAGAACAACCAGGACGGCCAGCCCAGGTCCTCTCTGACCGCCAGCAACCCGCCACTGACGATCGGCTCGAAACCGCTGCGGAGCCCCCTCGCGCCCGGCCACGCAAGGGCAGTGTCGTGGATGGAGGCTGCCGCTTCCCGAACGGCAGATGCACCGCCGCCGAGGGATGTCGAAGAGGCCGGTGCAGGTGCGGGTGTGGGTGCGGTTGGTGGTGGTGGTGGTGGTGCTGCTGCTGCTGCCGGTAATAGCGGTAACGCTGCAACGGACGGGAGGGAGGAGTGGGCGGCGGAGACGCGGAGGAACTGCGGAACAAGCTCAAGTGCGCAGACGGCGGTCATGGTGCACCATCATGCGCCGGATGACAAGATGTCATTGCCATCCAGTGGCGGGAGTACGATTAATGTTGGGGAGGTGGAGGTTTTGTCTCTGGGCCGGGGAGGCGAGACAACGCTGGATCAGATGGAGGAGAGGAAGGGAGAATTTGTCGGCCGGTCGACGGATTAAAAGCCGGCTGCATCAATGCTTGGGTTTTGGTGATGGCGTGTTTGGGTCTTTTTCGCCGGAATGCTGGATTGGCTAAACTTTTTGGGGCGAACGACATGAGCATGGGATTATATAAAGGCAGTGGACATATCAGGGACGACTCGAATGCAGGCCAGCCCGGGCAATAGGGCTGGTTGCTCGATCGTGGACGGTGAGGTAGGAGGATACTGGCCGGAGTTTGGTGGGTTGAGAGCATGCTTGGAATTTTCGGCTTGGACACCTGTGACGGCTTAAAAATGTTTCATATGTACGAATACCCCATTTTGCAAATATAAATATCGAGCTAAACGATAGTGTTTTATTCACACAAGTCTCTAGGAGTGGGGCTTCTCTCAGTGATATCACTACTAACGTTAATCAGGCGCTTTCCTTATGTCGACTCACCTCTCTGTCCTCGTTATGGGTTGTGTCGTTCTCACTCCGCCGCGTCGTCTTGGTCATCATCACGACCGGTGGGAGGGCTCGACATGGACCTGGCTAAATCGGCGTCAGGCACCCAGATACCATAGCGCACGACATACTTGGGCTAAGCCAACTGAAGCCTTCAATGGCGTGACGCTCTGACCCACTCAACAGAGAGCAGGTCGTGATTGGTGTTCGGCGTGTGTTTTCTGTCGCTTCCTTCCCCTTGATATCCGGAGCTCCGGAGTCCGGCATGTATCATCTTGTTCTTCCGCTACTGAAATTCGCACTGCCCGCTCCAACTGCGGGTAATTATATGCAAAGTGGCACATGGCACTTGCAGATGACAAAATCGACGTTGCGTCAACTTTACCATATATGCTATCCCCAGGCGTCCCCTCGTCAACGAGACCAGCTCCCGTTGTGGGGAGTCCGATAAACGCCGATTCCCAAGATGTCCCGCCAGGGGTTATAAATTTGACAGCTCAGCCGAGCGCGCAAGTCTGTTGGCGCACCTTCAGCAAACCAACGACCGCCACGGACAAAGACCTGACACGTGCCCCTGGGCTGTGCTGAAGCCAAAGGCCAGGGACAGGACCACAAGTTCGGTACCCGAAGCTGACTTGGCCAAAGAGCTGTCGAAAGCCTTGACTATCTGTGCATACCTTATAGAGCTGTTGATCCACCTCTCCCTGTGGTAATTGACCAGGCAATCAGACCCTCTGCCGTAGCCACATTATTCTTCAGCAGATTGGGCGGCAGACTTCAGCCCGTCTTCCATGCTGTGTTTTATCGACGGCAACTCCCAGACGAGATTTTGCCGTCGCTCTAGTTCCCAATGGCAGTGCCATTTAAGGTAGCTAATGACGGTATGCCGAACCAGGAGACTCCCGCAACACAGTCTCTAACAACCAGTGCGTGTAGGGGCAGCCAGTAGGGCCGCTATTGCGAAGCAGCTGGATGAATCGAGTTTGAGGCTGTCCCAGCTCGACTCGGAGTTTCGAGATCTCTCTCAGTCGATATCTCGTCTGCGCGAGGAGGCGCGGGCGTTCAGCGTGTCTCTTCGGAAATCGCTAGCGACCAATGCGCTTGCCACGAGGTCCGCCTGGGCTAATCTCCAAGGCATAGCCACCTCGGCCGGCTGGGATGGAGACGGCGACGACAGCGACAGCGACAGCTACGAAGACCACCACATCACGCTTGCGCAGCTCCAGCTGGAAGTTGTCAATCTGAGCAAGATTGTCGACGGCCTGACGCGCCACGCCGCCTATGGGCTCCACGAAGCATCTAAACTGCGGCTGCAGTGCGCTGAGATTGGATCGCGAGCGGAGTCCCTCGGTGCGGAAATCCGGAGTACACAGGAGGATGCGAGTGACCTCGAGGCGAAGACGGGAAAGCAGCTGGATCTGGTTGTCGAAGGCGAGAAGGAGCTGGCCAGGAAACGCGACGAGATCCAGTTGAGGTTGGAGGAATTGAAACTCAAGAAGGCTCGAAAGGGGCCCTTCCGCAAGATGCTGGCCTTGGCCCGTCTGACTAGAGTCTCTATGCTCTGTGTGATGAAGTAAGTGCCAGTCGAGCATACAACCGTGGTAAGATCGCTGTTGGTCCTAATGTGTGAAACAGAGGGCTTGACAAGGAGATTGGTGAACTCGACCATCAACACTCCGTCTACGAGTCCGAAATCAGAGACGCCAGGCTGCAGGTACAGTCACTGCAGTCGCTGATCGCTACGCTTAAGTCTGATAGAAGCCGAGCCGAAGACTTGGCCGGGACTTGCAGCGAAACGATTCGGCTCTCACAAGAGAAACTGGGGGAAGCGCGGGACCTGGGGCCGCAGCTCACCGCTCTGGATAGGACTGCTACTCAGGCGGCTCTTGGGCTGCGGCCGTTACAACAACGCGTCACAACAATCCGAAGACTGTTTGGCCAGGACTGGCGTACGCTGGAAGCGAAGATGAGCGACTTGCTTCAAGAGATGATGAAAACAGGACAGAGCAACCCGACGAAAATCTGTCAGCCTCTAGTCGAGTCCCTGGAGCCTCTGGCCGATGGATCTAAAAAGCCACTCGGAGTACAATAGATAGGAACCGGTATTGCAAAGGACGCCAGTGAGGGGTTCCTGGTGTATAGGAGAGGATACGAAGCGAAGCGAGGCCGGCGGTGAACCATTCGGAACGGCAACTCCTCTAGCGGTCAAGGGCAAGTTGTTAAAAGGTTTTCGGGGTGCTAGGTAGTGGTGGTATATCGCCGGTGGTAATGTTGCGGGCCACGGGCAGCCGGCGAACGTCGAAGAGGCCAGCTGGCCGCGGGGGTTGGTATCTCTTTTGTGTATACATCCATTTACCACGTTCCTTTCTTCTCCTTTGTTTTGCCGGCTAGGCACAGTTTGATACTCTTTCATACGCTCAAAACTACATCCAGTACACATAATATTCGCTCCCAGGCGAGCTAATTGCAGTAGGAGCTAGGAAAAGATCTCTACCTCATCCAAGAACAGCATCGCTGTAGCCTAGTTCTCAAGGGCAGGATTAGGACCACCATTACTTCCTTTAGATGATTAGCTCTCAGTATAGTAGAGTGATGTGGGACCCCGGACCCAGGAGGCGTGGCTACAGTTGCTGAGTAAGGCTGGAAACTGATGCGGTAGATGTGTGCTCCGCGTGTTGACTTTATCGTCCCCACTCCCTGCGTTGTCTCACTGTGGTTTAGACTGTTTGCTCTTTCCAGGGTTTCCCTGGCCCCATATCCGGAACCTCGCGCCTAATTGGTCGACACAGCATGGTTGGATCACCTCGTTGCTCTCAGAATTACGGGATCCGGGATAGTCCTTGAAGGGCATCTCCTGGCCATTGGAAACGATGAAGTTATAAAGGGCCTTGAGCAGCAGTGGATGGCAAACCAGTCCGGTATAAGCTTGAGAGGTGGTCCCTTTGCGCTAGTGCTACAGTTGCTACACTTGCCCAGGACGTGGAACTATCTACAGGTTATTCATTAGCGGCATTTGCCTTTGTTTAGTACGTGAACACGTTTAGTTGGGGAATAGAGGCAGGTCTTCGTCTATATCGCGACCCAACACGTGCTATAGCCACGGCGTTGCTCCCAGGTATTAGCCGTTCATCAGAGAATTGACCTGCTCCCAACTGCTGCACTGGTATCCGTAGGTCGTTACGACGCTTGTGCCATCTCAACACCCAATTGTCTAGATGCGCCCCATAGTGCTTCAGCCATATCCGTATGGTGATGAACAGCTAGGACGAGACGACATGGTAGCCTGCCTAAGCTACTACACCAGCGAGACATATTACCCTGTGCAGTAAAAGAAGAGTAGAGTAAAATGGTCGTCGTTTTATATGAGACTACCGAGATCGTGATTTACATCATCATAGCTGCAAAACCTATCATCAAAATGCCCCAAATCACCGTGGCAGTGTTCATGGGCCTAGCAATTACCGCAGTTCCCTCAAAGGGATCGGGTTGCGGGTCCCCATTTGCCTGGTATGTCCTCATGCAAACGAACCGGACGTTGGGGGTGCTGTCATTGCCCTCACCGTTGTACATGACGGTGAAGACAGGCGTGAACCCGGCCCGACCGCCGAACAGCGGCTGGAGGAAATCAGATTCGGGCGGGTCTATGAAGTATAACTGGCGCATCCTCGCGACGGGGTAGAGCTGGAACGACTGGGGCAACACGGGCCGGCACGATTGGTCCCCCAGCGCCTCGTTGTCAGCGGTTTGCATGTCAGGTCCGGGCAGCGCGCCGCCCGTGACGTTGATAAAGCTCGAGACCCAATTGGCGCCGCACATCAGGTTATCCTCGCGCAGGCGCATGTTGATGTGGCGCGTCAGTGCGGCGCACCGGTCTGCTTCGCCGTCCTCTTCCGACGACGAGCCGTTGAAGCCCCTGACCATGTTGTAGATGGCGGCTTGGCAGAGTTCGTCGACGACACCCTCGCACGAGGTTGTGTTGGCAAGATCCGAGTCCTCGTCATCGCGATCATCGGGCACCGGGAATGTTTGGCCCTGGTACTGCATCATCAGGGCGCACCCCGATGGGTACTCATCGTCAGCCACGTTGGGATCGACGCCGACAAAGAGCTGCAGGTCCGTGAACTCGTAGTCCGGCAAGCCGCCGGCTGTGAAACCCCGTTCCTCGAAGCCATCGACCAGGGTGAGGCTGAGGTTTGTTGTAGAGATGTCGAGGACTTGGGGTGCGATACCCACACCAACCGGGGCTCCCGGGAGATCATGGGCACAAACGCTGTTGTTGGATGGACTGCATCCGAGGCTTTCACAGGTGGAAAGGCTGATGGAAGGGTTGGGCGTGTCTGGCAAATCCCCTGCGTCCTGAGCGACTGCCGCTTGGGCCGCGAGAGCGAGAAGGGAAAAGGTTTTCATGCTTATTGCCGAAAACAAGCCGATGCTCCAAACTCGCAGTGAAAGAGCGGTGAAGGCCAGATATAGTAATATTTAAGCCGATGGGAGTTTGACTGGTTATAACTACCGTATTGTCGGTATCCTTCTCCAGGTTGTTTCGCCAAGGACGAGTATGTCATCCCCGACTTGATGTAATTAGTTATTGTTACCCCAGAAAACGTCAGTTGCTCACAAGCGGGGTTCTGATCTTCACTTGTGCAGTTTTCTCTCGAAATGGTAGGTTTAACTGCAGATCTGTCTTGTCGCCGGAGACGGGATCGGCACGTATAGCCGTGAAATACGACGTCATAGCATCATGGGCTGGAAATCAACCAGTGGAACCTAAGCTTGTCATTCGAGCTCTACCACTATCATTGTTCTAGTCCTCAGTTTGTTCTTCAAAAACTTACTACTGACGGATGGACTTTGATGAAGCTTTATGTATAATTGCACCGAGTCTCTTAGCTGTTATGTACTGGAACTACTTTAGTCGAGATTAATGCGAGACGAAACCCCTCTATCACTGTTTATTATTTGGGATTCCGAACTTGGGGGCATTCGCTTGATACTACTATGCTTGAGTGTTCAATATGGCCACCCTTGAAACGAATAACGAAGGGAAAAACAGGTAGGCAGGTCAAGGTGCAGCCGATAGCCACGCAGTGTGGGAGCATAACTTGGAATCCCACGGTGAGATGATGTAACTATGGGCGGGAGTTCAGGACTCCAAGCTATACCGTCTTTTGGCCTAGGCCAATAGGTAGTTCGTTGGTGACGGCAACACCGAGTACAAGACGGAAGTAGAGGTGTATCTACGATAGTGATGTGACCCAGTGACATATTGGCCGCAGCGACAATCTCGAAGGATCAATGGTTAGGGGGTCGGGGCGAGCATAAGCATGGGCCTATGGGTAATTAAGCTCAAGCTTATAAGGGGCAAGCAAGAATCTGCTCAGTATCTCCGCTCTGATTGCGAGTATATTCTCACAACTTCTTTCGATACACAGTCCCAAATCGCAAACCTATTTAGTTGTCACTTGAATCCCAGAAAGCCTGGTTCACCGTTCGGTAAACCACAAGCGTCGCGTCAAGTCTCGGAAAATACAACCGCGTTCCAACATGGCTGGTATTGCTGGGCTCATCGTCTCTGCCGTCGGCACCGCTGTCACCCTTGTTTCCTTCTCTCTTGACCAAATCCCTACCAGCGACAGCGAAACCGCGACAGTTAGCTATGTTATCGCCAACGATGGTGCCAACGGCGATCTTACAAGCGCGGGCGGTAATAAGCCGGACCTCCGGATGTGGGATGAGACGGGTGAGTTCATCGCAATAGAGACACAGGACGATGAATACTGCGGAGAGGGCTGGACGACATGCAGCACCGACGTAGGCACCCTCGAAGCGCCTACATATACGCTGTTCACAGGAAACGACGATGCAATATGCATCGCCTGGGCAGGCATATCTTTCCCTGGCGGAAACCAGAAGTTTGGGTTCCATCCAGGACAGTGGGCCCACGCGTGCAGTAACTATGAAGACGGCGGTGGAGGCGGCAAGTGGTAAGCCCAAGTTCCCGTGTGGCACATGCCACAGTCCAATTTCCCTTGCCAACGAGTATTACAAGGTATTACGCCGGCACAAGCGTTCCCGGCCTGGACGAGAACGTCGAGACGGTCTACTGCGCCTGGGTTGACCGTGACGGTGATATAGAGACGACGGGTTTCCAGGTCCACTGGCCAGAGTTTGACGGCGAGCAGTCAGAAGAGCAGTCAATGTCATACTACTGCGACAACAGACCACCCGTCGACTTCCGTGAGGAGGAGGACCCGAGCACCATTTGGCGGTGGAACCGCAAGCGTAGTCTCCTCTCGGGCGCGCCTTCGCTCGGGCGTTCGCTGTCTCAGGCCCAGGAGGCGCCACCTGGAGAGAGGAAGAGATCCCGCAAGCGCCGGACGGGCTGTGGTCTCCCGAACAGGTTTGAGAGGGACCGGCGCCTCATCAAGAGCTACCGCGCCCACCACCGCGCATCGGAACTGTGCGACCCCAACGGCAACGCTGTCGGCCAGAGCTTCGTCTCGTACGTCGAGCGTATGTTCTGCCACATGCCTACCAAGACGCTGTACCCGTTCTGCGAGGACGTGACCGATGGCGCTTGTTGGTCGGACGCCGAGAATAGGATTACGGCCAAGGGCGACAGGATCAGCGTGGAGAACCTCCCGGACATGAGTCACATTAACAGGACGATTGTGTGGGAGTAGGGGTGGTGGAGGTTGGACTTGCTTCCTTGAATGCTGCATTTTCTTCGTCCTTGGTCAAATCACCAGATTGTTATCTCTTTTCCTGGTAACGTTATGCCCTATCAGTTTGAGCAAAGGCATCATTAGGCTTTTAGGTCAGGTTCCTCTAACATGCGATCAAAAAGAAAAAGATAAAAGCGATAAAATCAATAAAATCATTTTATAACTTTTTATAGTTGAGAGGACGCATAGGTCATTTCAGGGACTAATTGAATCGTACGACTTGGGAAACAAGGAGACTGTTCTATAGGCCCCGTTTCTCCAGGGTTACCACTTGAATAACTGAGATATTCCTCCCACCGTGCTCCACCGCCTGAACCATGGGCTCCTCCAGTCGCCTAGCCCGTGACCCGCCGTGTTGAGACTAATAAAACCCACACATTGCTAAGGTAGTTGATGAAACTTTGACAGAAAGCCGCCCTTTTACCTCTGGCCAAGTTTATTTGCTCCCGGGGCTTCCACGCCACTCCTACCGAGCGCGCTTACCATCCGCGCCCTGCCATCTTTTCCTCGGGCTTCAGGCCGGCATTGCTGATGCCGGCCATGGCCTTGCCGTGCTCAATGCTGGCCTCGATCAGGGCCTGCTTGTCCGTGTAGTGGGCGGTGGCCTTGACGATGGCGCGGGCCCGCTTGGCGGCGTGCTCGGGGGTCTCGGCGTCCTTGAAGATGCCGCTGCCGACAAACACGCCGTCGCAGCCGAGGTGCATCATGAGCGCGGCATCGGCGGGCGTCGCCACGCCGCCGGCGGCGAAGTTGACGACGGGCAGGCGGCCCAGCTCGGCCGTCTGCTTGAGCAGCGCCGCGTCGCAGCCGATCTCGCGGGCCAGCGCGGCCACGGCGAGATCCCCGCCCGAAGCGAGGGCGGCTTTGGCGTGGGCAATCTCGGCGTTGACGGTGCGGATGTGCTTGACGGCCTCGACGATGTCACCTGTGCCGGCCTCACCCTTGGTGCGGATCATGGCGGCGCCCTCCTTGATGCGTCGGAGGGCCTCGCCCAGGTTGCGGCAGCCGCAGACAAATGGGATCTTGAAGTCGTGCTTGGCCACGTGGAACTGGTCGTCGGCGGGGGTAAGAACCTCGCTCTCGTCGACGTAGTCGACACCTAGCGCCTCAAGGATCTGGCACTCGACTACGTGGCCGATGCGGGCTTTGGCCATGACGGGGATAGTCACGGCCGCCTGGATCTCCTTGATCATCTCCGGGTTGGACATGCGTGCCACACCGCCCATCTTGCGGATGTCGGACGGGATGCGCTCGAGGGCCATGACGGCGACCGCCCCGGCTTCTTCGGCGATGCGGGCTTCCGCGGCCGTGGTCACGTCCATGATGACGCCGCCCTTGAGCATCTGGGCGAGGCCAGCCTTTACAGTGAAGTCGTCATTGCTGGATGAGCCGTTGGCGGCGCCGTTGAGGTTGGTTGCCATTCTCTCTCTCTCTCTCTCTCTCTCTCTCTTTTTTTTTATTCGATTTCAAGTGGCGGTTTTGGAAAAGTGCGCGCTCAGGCAAATTGCGCTCTGCTGCCTTTCCTTCACTTTGGTTGCTGGAAAGCTCACCCGCCGGGGTATCAAAGATATCGGAAAGGAGATGGACAATGTGAGACAGACTTTATGTTGTTGCTTGTGGACTTGGGCTTGATTCGCTTTTGAAGAGTCAATGGCATGACTCAGTGAAGGAAATGGTAGTAACCCCTCGATTCGCGGAAGCGAAGACATGCGCAGAGCGGGCGCTCTTCACAGTGTAATTACACTGTAAATTTTAGAATACGGGGTTGTAGAATTTAGGAAGCCCCCCACCTCCTCCGAATCGGACCTAGGCCCGGGGCGGCGGCTCTCAGCGAGCATGGGTGGCACATGGATCTGCAACTGGATCGTGCAGTCCCCCCATTGCTCGATGAGGAATCGATGTGTCTCGGCGGCCACGCCGAGTTTTGACATAGCCGTTGGGGTTTCTTTTGTAGCACCCTTTTTGTCTCCTTTTGTGGGCTAAGTGACACGTATTGTAGACAACACCGTCTTCACGACTCGCCGCAATCTAAATCGTGTGCCCTATTAAAAACGGCAGCCGACTGCAGCTTTCATCAATCACAAGAAAGGTGGGGGATGCTTTTTGGCACCGATCGGCAGCGCCCACACGGTGCTAAGTTTAATTTGTTCCACAGTCGTGGTCACAAGAGAAGGGCGACAAGACAACGTTCTCGCGGCTGAACCGGTAGCGGGGAAAAGGGCGGTTTATCGCTCAATTGTGCTGTACAGTACATGATCGGTCTGCCGATATCGTCCCAAAAAAAAAGTTCCAATCGGTGGCGAGGCATTTAATACCCATGCCGCCCCTATCCGGCAAATTCCGAGCACGGGCAACCGCGCTCACGGTCTTTTGGCCATTGACCGGTGCCAAGTCGTGTGACTCGCGGCTGTTTCTTACAAATCAGTTATCGAACGAAAATGGGCTTGATTAGATGTTTAACGAGTCTCCAAGGTTGAGCATCGGCCAATTGCATCAGTTCGATCCTGTTCTGGAAACTTTCCCACAACAAAGTCCAAGATACAGCAGCAGCAGCACCAACACCAACAGCAACCCGGAACCCTCGACATGCCTATCTCAGTGGGTGTCCTCGCCCTGCAAGGCGGTGTCATCGAGCATCTCAACAACCTCCGCAGAGCTGCAGAGCACATCCTCTTCTCCTCCTCCTCCTCCTCGTCGTCGTCGTCGTCATCATCGTCACCACAATCCGAACGACCCTTCACCTTCAGCGAGGTGCGCACCGCCCCGCAGCTCGCCCAATGCGATGCCCTAATCATCCCCGGCGGCGAGAGCACCACCATGGCGATTGTCGCGCGCCGACTGGGGCTGCTTGATCCGCTGAGGGAGTTTGTCAAGTACTACTTGCCCTACCGAGCTCCTCCCTTTTTCTGTCTCCTCGCATCCTCCCAGTCTCGCTAACCATGTGATCCCGTCACGCTAGGAGCCAGCACAAACCAGTCTGGGGGACCTGCGCCGGCCTGGTCATGCTCGCCGAGCAGGCCAGCGCGACCAAGCAGGGCGGCCAGGAGCTGATTGGGGGGTTGGATGTGCGGGTGTTGCGGAACCGGTACGGCTCGCAGGTGCAGAGCTTCGTGGCTGACTTGGAGCTGCCGTTCCTCAGCGACCAGGCCAAAGGCGAGGGGCAGCGGCCGTTCAAGGGCGTGTTTATTCGCGCGCCAGTTGTGGAGGAGGTTATTGCCCCTGCAGATACTGGTGGTGGTAGCAGTGGAAGTAATAGCGATGAAAATGGGGGGAGGGGGCCGGTCGAGGTATTGGGGGTTTATCACGGCGGGGAGGGAAAAGACGGGAGAGGGGATATTGTGGCCGTGAAGCAGGGGAATGTGTTCGGGACGAGCTTCCACCCTGAACTGACGGAGGATGTTAGGATACATGTTTGGTGGTTGAGGCAGGTGCTGGAGGCGGTAAGGCATGGAGACTTGGCAGTCGGGGATGGTATTTGAGGGAGCAGGAGCGGCGTGTTGGTTTGGATCCGGAAGCTGGGCTGCTAGATTAGATCCGTCAGGAGAGCTGCTTGTCTGAGAGGGTTAAGCATTGGCGTCAAGGTGGTTAGCATATCCTAGTGTCTTGTTTCCCGCACTAGATATCTATAAAACAGAAAGTCAGACCACGATGGAAACAAAGAAAAGTGGTTTCGGCAATATACACCATGGGACGTTTCACTCCTCCTCAATGATTGCGCCAGCTCTCGAGAAGCTAGTGTCCTGCGAGCTATCGGTTCCCCCGAGGCTCGTTCGGCTAAGCCTCGACGCTAGGTCATCAAAGTCGTCATCATGTCCGCGGATCGTGCCGAACAATATACCTGACGGCGTGTCTCTGGAGTCGTGCTTTCGGCGAGAATACGTCCTCTTCTTGATCGCTCGGCTCGTCTCCTCGCGTATAGCTTTGATCATGCTCTCAATAATGCCGTTCCGCTCCTGGTCGGCTTCAGCACCATCAGTCTCCAATACGTCGGGGGTCCGCCAGTTATAATACAGATTGCCGTGGCTGGACCGACACTGCACACCCGATGTGTGGGCCGCAAAGTACCAGTGACAGAGCATGCAGGTTGGCTTGCTACTGCCAATATAGCGCCCAAACTCGGCCTCGTTGAAGAACCGTGGCGGGTCCTCATCTTCGTCATAGGCCTGCGCCTCGTCACGCATAATCGAGTCGAGAAGGTTGATCTCGGCGTGAACGATGGGCCGGAACTTGGTATGGTGGACTCGGTCCTTGATATTATTATCAAGCCCGAGGCCTTGCAGGTCGTTGGCGTGGCGCTGGTATGCCTCCATGGTTGCCCTGTTCCGGCCCATTCGGTCGATGATGCCTTTTGCATTGCGGCGGATTTCAGGCGGTTCCAAGCTTGGCTCGGTTGAAGGGATCCACTCGACTTCAAAATCGACAAAAATCTGGGGCCACAGCTTCCGTGCCGAAATGAGGACCTTGATGGCAATGAAGTAGGAGAGCAGACGGCCAAGCGCGTGGCGGACCTCACTCCACGGACTGTCTTCCACCGTATCAACTCCACGCGTCTTTTGCTTTAGGTACTCCTCCAACGTCGGCCCGTAATGAGTGTTTATTTCCTGAAGGAGTTCTTGGGCATGCCGGGCAACTGCATAGTAGTGTGGGTGAGCGACGGCTCGGATCACCGCTAGAACCACTGATGGGGGAGGGGTGGTGCTTGTCTTACATTCATCGTTGTTGTCCGAAGCAGTATTCATCGCCGCGTCGATATGTGTCTGGAGGCCTCGGAGCGCCTGAGAAACGGATTTGCCTGGCGGATAGAGACAAACCATCAGCGTAGGCCGGGTGGCCAACAAGATAACCAATTCATACCGATGCCGAGGCCTTCCTCAGCTGATGTGTCAATACAATGCATGAGACGGTTGTTTTGGTCGCACAAAGCACCAATGTATTTTTCGATCCTGGGGCGGTTGAAAGCCAGCACCATGCGCAAAATGTTGGAGAAAATGGGTGCCATGAGAGTCTTGTCGTTCACAACTTCGTCATCAACGCCACCGAGAATGTTGAGGATGTCTACTATGTACTTCTTTACTTTGTTGAGTTCCTGACCGTCTCGCTGGTTGGACGCAAAGCGGTACTCGATGGTTCCAGAGTCAAGGAGAACGAACGATGTGACGGTCTTCCCTAGGGGTTGGCTCGGTTGATTGTCGCATATCTGCCCGAGTTTGTTGACAAAGCAGAAGAATATCTGCTTCGGGCTTTTCCCTGCGGTCGCCTCCAAGTCGGGTTCCGTGACTTTGTTCTCTTTGCGGTAGACTGCCCTTAGACTGTCTAGCAAGATGACCGGTTCGTAGAAGCGTTTCCGGCGACTGGGTGCTAGAGGAATAATGCCCTCCATGTTATTGGTCGGTACGACTGGGGAAAAAACAATTGACGAGAACGGATCTGAACGAGGGTGATTATAGAGAGAAGTAAGCTACTGTAGCTCCCAGTTGAACCTTGATATACCGTGCAAAAAAAAAAAAAAAAAAAAAAAAAAAAATCCGTGAGGGGCGTGTTGATCCGACGGAGAGGTTTGAGGTGGGGAAAGGGGACTACGGATACACTTCCGAAGCTAGCTCCCGTCTCCGAACACATGCCCTGCGCCTATCAATGTCGGTTGGGGGCATACAAAACGCCTGGCGCGGCTTCTTGACAAGATTATCCAGTAAAAGCTGCAAGGCAACCGCCAACAAGAAAATAATGATTTATCAGATACATCATTCTGTAAGGACCCTCCAACGTGTTCAAACATCTCTTGGCTAGTTTTTGAGCCTGGCAGACTGCCCAACTGCTCCGAACGGTTGATTAGTGGTTAGAAGAGCCGTCATCCAATCGAGCTCTTGCAATTGGCCAGGCCGAGCTGCAGTAGGCCTCTCGCCGGCTTCCTGGCGGGCCTCTCTGCATGGAATGCAACGCTCCTGTTGGCCGCCAACCGGGGCCAGAATCTTAATCTCGAGCTTACGAGCTTCATTTGTTCTGCTTGGGGAACGGTACATGTAGTAGGCCTCAAGGACCCCACACCAGAGTGCCAAGTATGCCCCCCAGTTTGCGGACCGTGAGACGTCTCGGCCAAACTGAATCGGTTTAGGAATATTTCAGTGCTCGATTTGCCGCTGCGATTGTTGCAGGGAAGGTTGCCAACCCCTTAGTTTTCCCCTGCCTCGGCATTCTTCCCCACAGCGTGCGACGAGATACCCCGGTGATACGAGTCAATCCATTAGCCTCCCTTGTTGGCTGAGAGGGAGGTGATCACAGCAAACCCTGCTTGGCTGTGATTAACCCACCGACCAGGAGCTAACACAGAATACTGGTATCGGGACTAGAACTCATGTAAGTTCCCTCGAGTTGTCGCTACTCCATCGACCAGAGAGGGAAGCTCACACGACTCGCTAAGCCGAGCCATGGATGAAGAGCAGTGGGTTCTTGACCCGTACGATGAAGCCGTCGGACTTGACATTAGCTATTCCTTTGAGCAAGAACTGGACCCCTGCTCGGGCCCCGGCTTCCAGAGTCTTGTGCCCGCGGAGCCGAGTATGCCGACGACCGCTTTGGGTGGTTGGCACCCTTATCCGGCCGCCGGTGAAGGGGACCTCACTGTAAATCCACAGTGTTTAACACTCGACACGCCCGGCGCCCCTGAGGCTGACTTGGCCAGGGAGTGTCTCTCGTACACTGCCTCACATTCGCCAACTGCCATGTTAAACAGCCTTGATCAGCCAGAGGCCCAGTTCTTGGACGTACTGGAACCAGATCTATCATTCGGTTCCTTGATTTCTGTTCATTCTTATCCCGCTGACACTACGGTCTGCGGCGATCCGGCGGTTTTAGTAGCTTCCCCCCAGGTTAGCTACGCCCTGGAAGAGTAGTTCTCCAGAACCACGGTCGCCACAATGTCTGGAAGTCCTTCGGGTGACATCAGTCCCAGTCAACCATCCGACAATATCTCATTCAGTAACAACGTTTTTGACTTGAACACTGCGCAACTACACAACGGTGGCGTTGGCACCACCCTCTCTTTCGCCGGGGGCGCAGGCACATCTTTCGTTTCTGAGCCCAGAATTGACACACCAGCCCCCTGCCAATCCCGTTCCACCCCAACAGCCTCGCAATCAACCAGCGATAGCAGCGATGGAGATACCTCGGACAATAGTCTCAAGTACCCCTGTGATTACCCTGGGTGCAAGCGGGCTTACCATCAACGCGCGAGGCTACGGCAAGTAACATCCCCTCCCCTCTTCCCCCTTGGCTCCCTTGCTCCGTTCGCCATTACTAGTAGCATAAAGCACTGACATATGCCGGTTCCAAAACAGTAAGCACCAAAGAATCCACGAAAAGCCGCTCAAGTGTTGCTACTGCGGCAGCAAATACAAGGGCGCGGCGCAAAAAAAGGATCTGACCCGACACATGCACATTCATCATCCAGATGAAGTCCGAGACGATCCTGAGTTCCCAAAGAAGGTTTATAAATGTCCAGGGTGCGCTTACAAAACGTTGCGAGGTGACAATGTGAAGCGACATCGAGAAACCATGGGCCACTAGGCATTGGAGGTTTGGGTGAGGGTGGCTGCTGTTGGCTTTCATGTTTACGACTTTCATGTTTACGATATCCGTTCCCTCTACTTTCTTTGTCGCACACGAGACTTTCTTTGTCGGATGACGGGGACTATTTGCATTTAATCGCTACTATCTATTGTTTTAGTGCGCTTGCTGATTTCAATGCAATTTTGTTGCTGTTGCCTTGTTGCTGTTGTTCCATGAGCCTGCGTATTGGACTGGTTTCGGCTAATTAGTCCTCCCGTGACGTCGACTCTGCTGCACCATGCATCTCTCTGGAGCTCGCTCTAGCGCCTCCAGCTGAGGATATAGAAACCAAAGAATCATCTCCCATACCGGTTGGTATCTCCGCCTCGGATGCCGCAGCGTTCCTCTGCTCCTTTGAGTTGGCGAGCAGGCTATCTAGTTCTCGACTCTTTTTCTGGTTTCTCCCAACATGAAAATTACTCAAGAGGAGCGAATTACTAGAACCCAGAGGAAAGTGTGGGAATGTCGCCTAGTCCAACCACTTAATTAATTAGTAGGGAAGGATATCGGCTGTCACCCTCACTAAGGGAAACGCAGGACTGTTAATTAACGTCTAGTGCCTGGCGCGAGACTTGCCCGGTGCAGATTCACGGGCTGAAATCCAAGTCTTCATTATAAAGCGAGGAAGGTGATACGTGATTACCCTACAATTTTCGCTTCACTGAGACGCTCGCGCCTCGTTGGCCCAGTTCACTCGTTCAATTCCCAAAGGGAAAAATAAAAGAAAAATAAGAAAAGAAAAATTAGCTACCAAACAGCTCTTTCCACACCGGTCATATCTCATCACCGTCGTCGTCCGACTCCAGATCCGGATCGGGCACCTGCATGTCCGGCGGCAGCTGCGGCATCTGCTCGACCTGCTGCGCGGGCGGGGGCGGCGGCAGATGGGCCTGAGGGATGATGGTGTAAGGCAGGTTGGCCGGCAGGCCGCGGGCGGCGGCGGCGGCGGCGGCCTTGCGCTCCTCGTCGCGCTTGATCTTTGCCAGCATGTTGCGGACGTCGCTTTTCTTGACGTACTGGTACTTGTCGCCAAACGAGACGCGGATGCCGATGGTCAGCTGGCGCAGGTTCAGCTGGGCCTCGCGGTGCATGATCATGAGCCAGCGCACGCCGTCCTGCTCGATCTTGCGGAACTGGGCGGGCACGTTGGCGCCCTGCTCACCCGTGAAGGGCTCGTGGTTGTGCTCGGCGCACTGCACGATGATGTGCCACTTGTCGTCATACGGCCAGGCCTTCTCCTGGATCGCCTTGATGCGCATCGGGCAGCCCGTCTTGGTCGACTTGGTCTGGCGGATGCCCCGACTGTGCGACGTGTAGTTCTTGCCGCCCTTGGAGCAGCACAGGTTGTAGCGGCGGTACTGGCCCTGTGGGTCACGGTTGAGCGACGAGATGATGACCATGGCGTAACCCTGGGACCGCGTGAAGGCCTTGAGGTCAGCCTGCAGCGCCTCGAAGGTCGGGTACAGGCGGTCCTGCGGCGGCGGCAGGAGCGCCATCTGGAAGTTGGGCCGCGCTGGCTGCTGCTGCTGCTGCTGACCCTGCTGCTGCTGACCTTGTTGCTGCTGTTGACCCTGGACCTGGGCCTGGCCCTGCTGCTGTTGTGTTTGACCCTGTGGTTGCATGGGCTGCTGCATCTGAGGCTGCATTTGTTGCTGGACCTGCTGATGCGATGGCATCATCTGTTGCATCTGATGCATCTGCATATGGGGTGGGCCCGGCTGCACCATCTTGATTGTGTAATCCTTCAGGACGCGATAATGGATGTTGCGCTCGCTGCCGATGATGCCGGAAGCGCTGTGATTCCAGGCGGCCGGCCAAGTGTGATGAAGTGAAGTTGGCGACTTGGCGCGGCAAAATGTGCGTCACGTACGTGGCGTTTTGGCTAACCGGACTAATCCGCTCGGGTAAAGTACTCTGGCTCGGCCGTATACAGCTGTCATCAGCTGGCACAACTGCCAATGGCTGTCAACTTACTCTAACGGCTCTAACACTGCATCCAGTCTCTCGATTGTTTGACGAGACGGTGGCGCATCAAAGATGTGGACAGTGTAAGAGTCTGCTCCCATGGATCTTACAAGATTTTATTTTGTTTCATTTTTATTTCCAAAAACAAGATAACTTAGGTTGTGTGCCAAAGTTAGCGCTTGCTGCCAAGTAATTATAGTGGTTACCAATTCTTCGATAGTTACTGTAATCAAGCAGGCCACGCAGTTATCACCACACTGCTCATGCTCGTGCTAGCGATCATCCATGAAATTTGTGTAATTGTCTGATGGTTGGTCGCGCCTAGAAGCGCAAACTTACCGGGACCCCTGAAATGGGAGTGTCGCGCGAAAGCGACGCCGCAATTGCACCTGAAGTATGATTGAGGGCCTGGGAGTTGTGTAATTAATTGAGTGATGGTAGTTCGAATTGAAGAACGCAAGGTTAACGGAAACCTTAGAGCGGAAGGGAGCTTCGATATTGGGTTGCGTACACCCTGTAGGATATATATGGTGCCAGACATACATAGACATGCGATATTATTGTATCCGTAGGCGGCCTTACACTGAGCTGTTATCCTCTATCCAATGGGGTGACTTCAAGTCAGCTCTGGCTCTCAGCGGAGGAGAGTGAACACATCCAACTTGGAAGCCTTACAATCACTGGCGCGGGAGGTCGCATCATGGTTGAAATGTCGTGTGGTGGACCCTTCTGCCGGGGGACGAATTTCAATACTAGCAAGCACAACGCATGAGAGCCGATGAAATGGAATGGGCCCCCCCGGCTGGATCGCCGTGCCTGTAATTACCGAGGTTATCGAGAACCCTCATGAAGTTCAGGTTCTCCCTTGCGTCAACTGAATTAGTTGAGGAAGGTGTCGGCCGCAGGATGCGTTCAACAGGCGAAAGAGGATGGAAGTGAGCAGCTGAGCTGCCCGAACGGCCATCGCGGTTAGCACAGGTACAGACGGGGTGCAAACGAGCGGGCATATAGCAAGGTATGAGCCCAAGATTTTGCCACCGAGACCCCGCGGCTTCCTGTTGGCTTTCCCTCACAGTACCGCCCCTTTCTTGAGTTGTTCCTTCCGCCAATCACATCTAGCCGGTCCGCTCTCAATTGAGATTGAACGACCTAAGGAGTGAAAGGTCGCATGACAGAGGCCTCTCGATTCATCTGTCCCTGGACGAGAGAATTGCAAGGCAGCGTCCTAGTCTCGGGAACTTTTAGGGTCGATCGGAACCCAGGCCGGAACTGTTAAGCCATGGAAGAATACAAGAATCAACGGATGGGATAGGTTTGCAACCCAAACCGGTAAGTGGTATCTCTCCTTTCCATGTGTTGTGAGCCCAGCGCCCGTCAATCGTCTGTCCCGGCGTGATGTCTTATCGGACGCAGTGGAGCCATTGGGGAATGCCATCTACGTCAGCTTCATTAAGCGCCTTCCCTAGGTAACGTACAGTTCCTTGTTCACACCCCTTTCGGTCCCGCGGAAAATGGCTGGCTATTTGGAATGGGCCAAATGAACCCCATTGCCCTAGAAAGTTTGGACGAATTCTGGGCCAGGGAGCTTGCCAATTGGTGTAGGATACTCGACGTGAGTAGATCATGGTATTTGTGAAATTGGTATACTATAATCATCATCCGTTCTAACCACTCCTACGGTTTAGCCCTAGGGGAAGAGCCAAAATTCAAAGCCATAATTAGTTCTACTCCAAAAGGAGAGGCTTTTGACGCGCCAAAGATGGGATCGCCAGCCTCACCCGTAACATTATAAACTGCTACATGAGTCAGTCTAAGGATCTTCGCCAAGTCGACTGGTCGGGCCTCTGGAACGCCTCGGCCAAGATGGACACTAAGGGCGTGCCTGATTGCGGGTCAGCCCGGGCTGCGGACACCGGGATCAACAACCAGGAGTACTTCGTACCACATACATCGATTATGAAAGCGATAGTGTGGCATTGGTTCGGTACCAAGGTCCTCAGCCGAGTGAGCTGAAGAGGAGGCCGGCAACCAATGGCGTCACAGAAATGGAGGATGAAGGACCCCTCCTGGCCGCATCTGCATGCCACTATCGACCACGGTAACGCATTGGGAGCCTCGTCGAAATTCTGGAGATTTTCCAATCTGACTCCGAGAGATCAAGACGAGGAGATTTCAGCATTGCACCCAGACGCTATCGAGCTTGAGCGTTGGGAATTCAGTTCGACACCGTTACTCCCGCAGGGGCGAATGCAGCTTGACATATGAGCCCATCATGGCCAACGAGTACTCTGACTCGGAGGTTGACGTTTATATTCGACGCGTCCCTCCTCGACGCCCAGCCCATTCCCATATTCCCCACTTTCGCGCTCCCGATGTAAGCCACCGATCCTATGCACTCAGTACTGATTTTACTTACGCACACGAAACTAATCCCGGCCGAATCAGATCGAGCGACCCGAAATCCGAGATGCCCATTACCCGGGTCCATCTCGCAATCTACCGGTCTACGTAATCAACGCTACTGAGTTCCATCATGTTCAAATCACCACTTTTGCTAACCGCGACACCTTTCTCGGCATCCTCCGGCACTACAATTCCAACGGCCGCGGTCGCGACGTCTGGCGGAGCAGATACAAGGCCAACCGCTTCCTCCGTGAGGAGGCTGCACGTTCGACAAGGCATGAAGTGCGCATCGACACAGATCCCAGACCGGGAGGGCCGCGACCCATGTTCTTCCGCCCCGGCAGGGGCACGCGGCATAGCAGTGATGATGATGGTTCCGATGGCTTTGGCGACGGGTTTGGTCGGTTCTCAGGCAGAGGGCCAAGGCCGGGCGGCGGAGATGGAGGCATGGGACCGGACCATTTGTACATGACAGCTGCGGATGGTCACCGCCCGGCTAGGAGCCGCGATCATGTCGTCCACGTTGTTCCGGCAGAGGAGATGCTTCGTCCGGAGAGGCATCACTTTCAGGGGGCCCGAGTTGAAGTCCGTCCTCGCGACGAGCATCATAGCCATCACGAGGAACGTCACGAGGAACGGGTTCACCTACAAGAGTTACGGCCGCAGCGGATGCACACCGTGCAGACTCACCATGCCGACAATGTAAGGGAGTTGCGACCGGAGCGAACAGGGCGGAGCCCGACCCGCAAGATACACCTTCGCGGAGGAGGCGGGAAGCCGGCGTCTGGAACTGACATGTAAGACGCATCCTTGGCTCTCTTAAGGTCGCGCTGCTAACTCGCGCAGTCCATCGTACTGTTTTATGTTCGACCGTGGGAAGCCTATACTTATCTATGATGCGCAAGACGTCGACCTCAACTGGTCGAACAAGACCTTCGTAGCGCATCTACGGCATCAATATCGGGCGCTGCATTACGGCTGGATCATGAAGCCGCACACCTGGGTTCAAGACATTGGCATGATATATGTTTTAGTTGTAAGTTTATTCGTTCCTATTCCAGCCCCCATTCCACCTGACACTGTCGTGGCAAAGACTCAGACGCGCTAAGTATTCCTAGTGGGTGTTCGATGGGCCAACCCGTCGCATCAAGCTCCTAAACAAAGCAGAGCTTGTCGAATCGCCGAAGTCAGGCACCCTCAGCGCACACGACTTTAGATATATCATGGATAACCCGCCCCCGGGAAAGTGCTTTGGAAAGGCTGTGGCCAGAATTCTCCAAGGTGTCCG
Organism: Madurella mycetomatis; assembly: GCA_022530565.1. Classification (NCBI taxonomy): domain Eukaryota; kingdom Fungi; phylum Ascomycota; class Sordariomycetes; order Sordariales; genus Madurella; species Madurella mycetomatis. The sequence goes on along the minus strand of JAJTVB010000003.1, from coordinate 1,307,759 downwards.
CGGGACCAGGCCCGGCAGGCATCCGCAGATTGTGCTCATGTTTGAGTTTGCAAATCTGCCGAGGACGAGGTGCGCCAAACCTGCTCTCCGTAATGGGTAACCCGTCATGCAGTGAGCGACACTAATTAAAATGGTAGAGTCATGGTCACACTCGCGCTCCTCGCAGTCCCCATCAGCGCCGTTGTCGGCGTATTGTACGGCGCCCTGCAAGGTGAAATTGCCGATGCCATCGCTTTAGCGAGTTATATTGCCACTGCGTCTTCTCTATTCTTTGCTATTCTTGGAGCGGGAAGCCTGTTGGGAATTGAAAGGCCACATGTGTACGCGACAACGGATGACTTGTTGGAGGAGTACATGACACAGCGCAGGATTCGAGAGGGGTTGGTTTACGCTCGGGGCGACGCCAGGGGGGGTGATGAGCAACCAAAGGGAAAGGACGCTGTTTCAGTTTAATTAGGTCTATAATTTAAGTAATAGAGTTGTTGGTACAGAAACTGGTAGGTATAATAGTCCCTAGAGTCAAAAATCGTTACCAATCGCATTATACAGCAACCTCGTCCAGATCTGTCTCCGGACTGATTGCCGAGCGGAAAGTTAAGGCCATCGGCATACTCTCTTGAAAGGATGGATCGATGCCTCTTCCCATGTTGCCCGTTTTTGTGGCTTCTCCTGGAGTCATTGGTATACTGATGTAACACAGGTTCAAGTTATGAAGGTGTGGGTCCGTTTACTGCTGATATTCATTCTGTACGTAGTTCTTGAAATGGTTTAAGTGCTTGAACTCCAGCGCCTCCCGCTTACACTTAGGGTGGTTACACGACATCTGCTTCACGCCGCCTAGCTATTGCGCGTGCTTCCCATCGAAATGGTCGTAAGGGGAGGTAGTAGTCTCGAATCACAATGGCCTCGACTATCGAGGCGTTAGTAGACGCTATCTAATTAGACTCGGGCAGGAAATTCGAGCAAGTACAAGCAGTAGTAGAAAAGGTTTAGTATTATTAATAACGTATTTGATAAGCGAGCCGTGGGTACAAGCGAGGCGTGGCCTCTCAGCAACCTAATGACAACTACCCTCAATTGCTACACAACAACACTAGGAACCAACTATAATTACATTACAAACGGCTGAATCAGATGCTTCTGCGACCTACTGGTAAGTGCGGGCATTATGGTCAGGCTTGCCGCACACATCACAGCACTGAACCTTCGTACGAACCCCCCTACACCACTACCATCTGGCTCTGCTTTTCCCACTACCTCCCCACCCACAGCCCTTTAGCCTAGTGCATCCTGTACATCTTGTACAGCAAGTGACCCTCCAAGCTGTGCATGTGTTTTTTTTTGGCTCTCCGGCGCTTGCTTAGTGCTTCGTTGGCCTTACGGAGCGAAGCATTCTCTGACCGAAGGACGGCCACCTAGTGCATTATAGCCATCATACCTTTGGTAAAGATGGTCTATAGCAGCTAACATCAAAGTTGGGGAGCTGTTTTGATGGTTAGGTAATGCGAATCTTGATAAGCGTTGACTGTGAGTTGGCTTCTCGAGGGTTGTATAGTGTCTGGCAGACCCAGGGTTGTAAAGTACTAGGTCGTAAGGTCGGAGGTGTTGGCATACGAAGCTTGATATCCAGCTTGAAAAATACCCTCTATAGATCGTATAGAATAAGGCCGGCCCCTGCGAAGCCGCCCTAGATATTCATCTCGGTAATGAAGGCAAAGAAGGCCTCGCGAAAGGAGCAGAGGAACTAGAGCTTGTTCGCGTCTTTCTTCGTTGGTTGGCTATATCTTCCACACTACTCAACCTAGGAGGAAATGCATATATATATAGCTCAATCACATACTAAACTACCGTCTGCTCTTCTAGATCCGTCAGACTGCATGAGTTAGCTGGAATGTCGTGTCGTGCAGGCTTGCCAGCGCGTCGGTCACGGAGGGTTGAAGATGCGACGTTGTAGAGCCCAGTTACGGCTTCAAGCTTTAGTTCCTTATCGTTTCAAAGAGCTTCAAAGGCCAATATTACCCTGGCTTCCTTTGAAGGAGGAGACATGTTGGATTGTGGGAGAAAAGTGATGTTGGGTGTAAAGAGGATGTACGCGCTAAGAAAACCACGGCTCGCTTGTACCCACGGCTCGCTTGTACCCACGGCTCGCTTATCAAATACGTTAACGGGAAGGGGCTATGCTGTTGAAGAGAGAGTATACGTTCACGTTAATTAAGGTTTATGAGATCATCACTGTAAACCCCTACTATGCAACACACCGCTCAACCCACCCACGGAACTCACCGGCGACCCAACCCGCGAGCAGCCGTAGCACTTCAAGCAGGTGGTACGAGCCGTCGACGGTCACAGTGCTCCCAATCTCAAGGGGCCCACATACCTCAAATTCGCCGTCCCTGTCGAACGCAAAGTACAGCTCCCACTTCTCGCATACGAGGAGCAGGACCGGGAGGAAGGGCAAGTTCATTGGCGTGTCTGCATTAGCGGAGGGCAATGGCGCGAACCTGGCCACGCGGCCGTACCACGCCGCTAGCCATATTCCTAGCTGGGCCTTCCCCTCGGCACGCCGTCGGTTGTCAACCTTAGTTTCGATCAGTAAGCCCATCGGCTCGTAACACAGCACCCCGTGCGTCGATTGGTTGAAGGTCCGTGGCCCCTCGAAGCCATCTACGAAGTTGGCGACGCGGACGGCGAGGTGTTTCTCGGGCCGAAGAAGCAGTGCGTAGTCGATCATTTTGCCACTCAGGGTCTCGAGCTCCCCTCGTGCGGCCGGGACGAAGGCTTTGGCAATGGTGGCTTGCGTGATGTTCTCTGCGCCAACGTGCGGCGTACTAGACACGGCAAGGCGCAAGATTGGGCCGTGAATGTGGTCATTCGACGTCACTTTGGGGCCGGGCGTGTTTATGAACCGTATAGTAGTAGCAGCGATGTCGCGGATGGCGTTGAGCTCGCTGTAGAGAGTGAGAAGGCCGAGCATCCGGCCTTCGTCGGCGCCGAGTGACAGGAAGAGCTGACAAGCATCGTCCCTCTCTTTCTGACTCGTCACCACAACCCTATCGATTGGCGCGAAGCGTAAGTCGTTAACCATCAGCTCCTCCTTCAAAATCCCCTTCAACTCCCGTGGCAAGTATCCTTCTCCTTGCATGACCCTCCAAATATTGTCAAAGAGTTGTAACGCCTGGGCGCTCCCTGTCGCCTTTACCGTATCCCGCAGCGTGCGCGGGTTCGGAGTCATCCAGGTCACGGGCTTTCCCAAACCAACACCACCCTCCCCCTCCGCCTCGTAACCTTCAACATCCGCTACGCCGCCACCTCCCGCGCGGAGGGGGAACGACCATGGTCCGAACGCCGAACCCCGCTCATCGACCAGCTCGCCGAAATCGACCATGCCGCGCCCTCCGGCGGACCCACCATTATCGTGCTCCAAGAGGTCCTCGATGCCCAGCTAACCGACATCAAGAGCAGGCTGGGCCCCACGCCTTCCTCGTGGGCGCACGTCGGCGTGGCGCGCGACGACTGGCGCCGAGAAGGGCGAGTACTGCCCCATCCTGTACCGCACCGATGTCCTCCGGCTGCTGTACACCGAGACCAAATGGCTGTCGCCCACGCCCGACAGCGTCTTGTTCGGCTGGGGCGCGGGGAGCAGGAGGGTGGTGACGATCGGGGTGTTTGAGGTTACAGGGAGTTGGGAGCGGTTTATTCATGCGAATACGCATCTTGATAATGCGAGTGCCCTGGCGAGGACGGAGGGCGCGAAGGTTGTGCTGGAGAGGATTCGGGCGGTGCAGGAGATGTGGGGTCCGCTGGGGATGGTGTTGACGGGGGACTTCAATTCGTCCCCGGGTCAGGATGGGTACAAGGTTTTGGTCGATAGTGGGTATATGGAGGAGGTGTTTAGTGTTGCGGATGCGGAGGGCAAGGTTGTGGGAACGAATAGGAACACGTTCACTAGGTTTACAGGATCAGGTGGGAGCTTCATCGACTTTATTTGGATCGGGCCCAAGGCCGAGAAGCCTTTCGCGGTGCAGCGGTATGAGATCTTGACGAATGTTGTTTCGGGAATGTACATCAGCGATCACAGGGCTGTGATTGGAGACGTGCTATTAGCATAGGTTTTAATACCGAGTTACGGAGGCAGCTAGTCATGCCTGGTTGATTCCCCCAGGCTGTCAATACTAGTAGTGAATTCTTTATGCAAATAAGATCTCCCCCCCTCCCTTGCTTGTTCCCTGGAATAGCTTACACCATGGACCTTCAATCCCTCGGCATTGAGAAGAGTGGCAGTTCCACCGTTATTGGACAGCGCAACAGTGGGAACCTGTACCGTGACAAAGCCCTTGGCAGCAATTCGCAGGCCGGACTGTAACTGTCCGGTATCGCCGTTCTTATTGGGGATCACCCATCCCGTCAAATCCCAGTCTGCATCGGTGCGATTTGCCAGCGTGATAGTCTCACTGCGCCCGCCAGGCTGGTTGTCGGGCCCTGATGGGTTGACAAGCGCCTTGGCGATAAAGATCGGGGAATCCTCGAGCTCCTCTTCAGTCCTATTTGCCTCGGGCGTCTCAGGCAGCAGGAAGCTCGCCCAGGTCTTGTATCCGGTCTCCGGCATTGGCTGGCCTGCTTCGCGACCGGGGCCGTCTTTGGTATGGACGGCCTGGGATGCGAAGCCGATGAATACGGCTTCCCAGTGGTCATCAAACTGGATGACGAAGGCCCCGCCCTGGTAGATCCCGTTAGCTCCCGTCCAGGGCTTGGGGCTCCCCTGGTTCATGTGCACGTTGTGCACGCCTTTGCCCCTGTCAAAGCGGGACCCGAAGATGTAAACTGTGGAGCGGGCGGCGATTGCACTGTCGATGTGGGTTGCAACTCGTCAAGGATGTCATTCCCGGGTCCGTCAACGTCGTGGGGCAGAATGCGACCATCCATCTTTTGGAAGAGGTTGTCACGGATGTAGTCAAGTGCGAGACCGCCTCGACTTTGCTCCGGGGTATCGGCAAGCAGACGGAAACCGTGGTCGGGCTCGGTGAGCCGGTCAGTGATCGGATGCGAAAACTCGGGCACCATCCAGTAGGCGAGACGCGACTCTTTCCTATCGCCCGACTTGATATTGATGGCGGCCTCACCCTCTTTGTCCTCATTGTCGGTGTAGTAAAGGTGAAGGTGGGGCGATTCAGAGTCCTCATGTCGGTCTTGGAACGTGTAGCGGACCGGCTTAGCTTTCCAGACTCCGTAGCTTTCAACGACCATTGTAGCGGTGAAGAGGAATGTTGCCAATAAACGCCGATTATGCCTAGTAGTATATCAGGCCACTTCCAGTAAGTGCTTATCGCCTAAGACGGGAGTTTCGTGACGATTGTCCTCGATGAGGAGGGGTCGGATCTTTTATGCAGTATTAGCCAGCCTACATCAACTGCGAGACACTAGGACAGATAAGCAGTTGAGAATACAAGTACCTATCTCAGCTGATGATGCTCCTGATGGCTGAAACACAGCAGCGACGACAGCCGATCCATTCGCCGTAATAAGCGCTTGTCCGTTCTAGACCCCTATGCAGTGTACTTTCAGCTCGGTGCTCCCAGAGTGGCACCTCACACTACTGGATCTGATGCAAGCCATGTTTCCTATCGCCGACATACTGCTCTTCAGCTCCGAATGCCGACTGGTCTAGCCAGCCGATTGCGACGTGGAGGCTTTCATAAGTTACACGCGCAGCAAGCGTCGGGGCTCTCTGCCTACATTATCCAGGTCCCCCTGATCGTACCTAGTATTCGGGATGCCCAGCCGTCGAAGCAGCTGAGACTATTCGTAATTGAAAGACATTGGACTAAGTGCAGCAGCAAGGGTGGCTACGACTTGCGGCTGTGGATAAAAAACGCCTTGCAGCAAGATGCGGGAGGCGAACCTTTATCTCACTTTTCGTCCTTTCGACAAACGATAATTAATTAACTATAGTAATTATTTAGACCCTAGACTTTGCTTCTTAGCGAAACTGCTTCAAACCAACATCATGTTAGACTTAGCTACTACTAACATTCCTCCAAGTACCCTCGCCTTGTTACTCGATGACTCGGTATCGATCGCCGTTGTCCCGTGTGCGAAAGGCTTTTCAAGCCGTCGTACGAGATGTGGGCATCTCCGCTGAGTTCGCTACGGCCTGGCTGCTCTGGATTCTATATTATTTGACAATTAGTCCAACTTTTAATCCCTGAGGAGTTATATACTCAAAGACCCATTTCGGATTTGTCGTGTGCGCTGTAGGGGATCCTTCTAGGGGCGCATTACAGGCGACAGTGTTGGCAATGAAGGTCCTCACGATTCACTTTCGACTCGTCAGCTTTCAGCTCACCAGAGCGCATTATGTGCTTCCAAAGTTGGTGCATATGCTACGGGGAACGTTAATTCTACGCGAGCATCTCCAGGCAGGACAGGTTCTGGGCCTGGCGCTCAGAACCGAAGTCGCATCTCGGCCGACTCAATAGGACAGAGCAGGGGCTAATTGTGTAAGTAATAACTAGTTAAACTAAAAGAGAAAAATAAGAAGAGGAAAAAGAAAAAAAAGAGAGAAAAAAGAGCAAGTAATAATAGTTACAGAAATAACAATAGTTAGTCCTAGGAGACGGTTGCCTATAGTCCAAAACAGTGGGCTCTTTACGCATAACTAGCATCTTTATACTAGCTAATTAGTATAAGATTTATATATAGTTAGTTGTCGCGCAAAAGCGACGCCGCAATTGCCTTCTAGCAATTGCACCTTAAGTATGACATTAGTTAACTATAGTTAAGCAAATTAGCCTTTAAAGCGGGGTTTTAATAGTAGGCTCTATATTCAAAAGGGGGTCTCTGTCGGTATGTCAAATTCATGACTTGATGTATTTGAAGATAGCATTGTCTAGCTAGGCACTCGCATAGTAGTCTATTGTTTTTGCACCTACGTTATAGCTATAAACGCCAGAAGACTAAGCACTAGGTTGTTAGATGTCGGTGTTGTATGATGCCCACGCCCGTCGGATGTTGCGCCAATATCTCGAGTCTTTGACGACTGTCTCGCCCGGACGGGCGCAGATTAGACTTATTGACTTCACGTATACCGTGGCCATTATAAAGTCAAAGTTAAATTTGATCTTAAGTCAAGTATAACACAATGGCTCATTAGTCTGTTTACCCTGCGCGGGCATAGACGCCTCAATGACATGTCTAATTTTGCTGGCTACATTATGACGTCTTGCTATGTTAACGGGGGGCTTCGCCCGCTAGGTACAGGCGACATGTCACACCTACGCCCCAGAATGCCTAAGAATCTGAGACAATCTGTGTGAGAACAGGTGCCCATCAGCTGAGAGGTACGTGGTTCAAAGCCTGCCACCTTTTCCTTGTGGATTTTGACCACAGCGAGCCTACAACAACAACAACAGTATGCCTTCGTTGTTCAACCACTTCTCTGCATGCTTGCGCGTTTTCCTATACTATCTACACACCCTTGTATGCCGGCTCTAGATAGATGCTCCATCATCGTCCAAGTTCCAAGAAGTCGGCATTACCGGGCTCCGTCCGCACCCAGGACAGCCCTCTCCCCATACCGGCGAGATAATCCCGCCGCAGTCGCACGTCCGTACTAGCAACATGCCCCCGTCCTGTCCGTCGGCCGGCCGCCATGTCTTGACAAACCTGGGGAAGCAGAGGGCGCGCGCCAGCCTCGGCACATTCCCAAACACCGCGGCGACAGCCGGCCTCATCCCGGCCGCCTGGGCGCGCTGCGCCCACTCCTCGATGGGCAGCTTCTCAAACGTGTAGGCATACCCGCATTCCTCCTCGAAAAACTCCTTCATCTGGTCGATCGGGATCGCGATGTCGCCCGTCTGGTGCACGTACGACACGCCGCCGTCGAGGGCCCGCGGCTTGTTGTCGTGCGCCATCTGGACGATGTCGGTCGCGACGCGCGCCACGGCCACCAAATCGAGCCACCCCCACAGGTTCTCGGACAGCGGCACGGCGCGTAGCTTGCGCGAGTAGCCCAGCAGCGTGTGCAGCAGGTCCCAGCTGGCCTCCTCGTCGTCGTATCGCACCATGTCCGAGGGGCGGTGCATCCACACGGGCAGGCCCAGCCGCTCGTTGAGCCGCTCCAGGAACCGCTCGCTCGCCCACTTGGACGCCTTGTACCCGTTGGTGCCGTCCGTGGGGGGCTCCGCCGCGCTGGCAGTCTCCTCGGCGAACGTCTGCCAGAAGGTGAACATGCCCACGCCGGCCGTGGAGACGTAGTGGAAGGGGATACGGCGCGGGAGGCACAGGCGGGCGAGCTCCTTGGTCGCGTTGAGGTTGGCGCGCCGGAGGGTGAAGTAGGACTTGAGATGGGATACGTCGGCGCCGTTGTGGAGCACCGCGTCGATGTCTGTGAAGACACGCGCGCAGTCGTCTTCGGAGAGACCCAAGCGCGGCTCGCGCAGATCGCCTGCGTAGTAGGTAACCTTGGGGTGCCGGGGGAGGAGCCCGCGGGCGAGACGCTCTTCCAGCTTGCGCACCGCGACCGCGTGTACGCGCTCGATGCGGGGGTTCTTGATGGCGGCACGTATCAGGGCGCGGCCGAGGAATCCGGCGCCGCCGGTGATGAGCACGGACCGGGGATGAGCCGCCGGGCCTGGCACGTCCGGACCGGCCGTGCCTATCCGAAGACTGGTTGACGGGCGGGTTTCCCACTCCCAGTCGATGGTCGTGGAGACCGCCGCGTCGGGTGCCGTTTGCCGGGCGATCAGGTGCGACATCGGGCGGAGCATGCTGTTGGCGAAGAGGTCGGCGAGGCGGACAGACACGCCGAAGCGCTGGTTGATATACGCCTGCAGTTGGACTAGTAGTAGCGAGGTGCCGCCCACGTGGAAGAAGTCAGACTCGCGGGTGATGTCGAACATGCCTTGAGGAAGCACCTCCTCCCAGACAACCTTGAGCTGGGATTCTTCGTCGGATAGGCTTTCCTCGACGGTCTCCTGATTGCCGCGGTCGGGCTGCGTCACCGGAAGCGCGGCGACGGCGCGGCGGTCGAGCTTGGATGACATGGTCATGGGCATCTTGTCGATCGGTAAAATGACGGTGGGCAGCATGTACTGAGGGAGAGAGAGGCCGGCCCGCAGCTCGCTCAGGAACGCCTGCGCGTCATCCGGCATGTTGGTCGGTGACAAGACGGCGTGGGCGACGAGGAATTGCGTGTCGGTGCCCGCCGTCGAGCGCACGGAGACGACCGCCTCGGCGACGACGCCCTTTGCGCACCGCACGATCGTCTGCTCGATATCCTTGAGATCGATACGCAGACCGCGAAGCTTGATCTCCGTATCGTCCCCGATCCGTCCCTCGACGAGGATAGATCCGTCAGACAACAACCGGCCTCGATCCTTGGTGCGATACATGGTGGTCCAACCCCTGCGGGCCAGGTTTTCGGACGCGAACACGTTGGGGACGAAGGAACGCTTGGTCATTGCCTCGTTGTTGTTGTACCCCTGCGCAACGCCCACACCGCCCAGCACGATTTCGCCGGGCAACCCCACGGGAAGGAGATGCATGTGCTCATCCACGATGTACATGGTCTTGTTGGGCAGAGAAAGGCCCGCGGGGACTGCGCCCTCGCTATACAAGCCATCGTCCTTCCAGTTGAGCTCCTGCTGCGTGGCATAGACCGTGGTCTCGGTCGTTCCGTAGATGTGGAAGAGGCGGAAGTCGTCCTTGCCGAGTTCGCGCAGGCTCTCAAGAAGGGCCAAGGGGAAAGCTTCGGCGCCGCAGAGGGCCCCCCGCCACTCGGACGACCGCAGCAGGTCCCGACCGCCGTAGCGAAGCCAGCTAGTGTACTCAGACGGCGTCCCCGCCGTGTGGGTGACGCCATGCTTGACCATGTATTCGACCAGCGCGACCGAGTCCCCGCGCATGTCCCGCGAGATCATGCACACGGTGCCGCCGACCGGCCACGAGATGAACATCTGGATCAGGCTCATGTCGAATGCCAGCGAGCTCTGCACCAGCGTGACGATGTTTTCATCCACGCCGTAGTACTTGCATGAGCCCTCGAAGACGGCCCGGAGCCCTTCGTGCCTGACGGCGATGCCCTTTGGATTGCCCGTTGAGCCGCTTGTATAGTAGACCATGGCGAGAGCATCAGGGGTGGCGCGGACGTCGATCGCGTTGGCGTCCAGAGCCGAAAGCCTAGACGCGAGAGTCGAGACATCGACAAATACGGGCCCGGCGGCGCCCAGCTCGCCCTTTTTGTAGCTCGTGTCACGATCCACGAGGATGACAGCGGGACGGCAGTCGCCCACAGCCATGGCCAGCCGCTCAACTTTGGTGCCCGGGTCAAGCGGCACGAAGATGGCTCCGACCTTCCAGATGGCTAGCATAGAGCAGATCCAATCAGTGGTGGATTCCTGGAAGACGCCGACGCTGTCACCGGCCTTGACGCCGCTCTCCATTAGGGCGGCGGCGATGGTGTCAAGCCTCCACCGCATCTGGCGGTACGTCAGACTAGTCCCGTCAGGGTGGATGAGGGCGGTCTTCCCGTCGTGTCGGGCCGCGGCGACCAGGAACTGCTCGATGAGTGTCTCGGGCCATTCGCGATCCTGAAGCGGCCCCTGGCCCAGCTCCAGAGCCTTTTGCACCTCGGCCTGCCTGTACTGCCAGTTTTCCGAGATGCGCTTCGACGGCGATTGCACAAACTCGTTGAGGATATCCTCAAACATGTCAGCAAAGATGCGCACGTCGCCCGGCGAATAGAGACTCGTCTGGCCCATCAGAGCGACGAGCGCGTCGCCCTCGGGGTTATCGATGACGTCGAGGCTGAGGTCGTAACCGGTGCTGCCCATCTGCAGCTCCATCATCTCGAGCGTGCAGTCGCCCAGCGGCTGGCGCTCCTGCGCGCCCTGGCGGTAGTCGACAAAGGCCTGGAAGACGGGGCTGTGGGTTAGAGAGTGCGAGACTTGCAGCTCTTTCAGGAGGACGTCGAAGGGGACGCGCGCGTGGGCCAGGCCGGCGTATGACTTGTGCCGGGTATCAGCTATCAGCCGGCCAAACGTCTGCAGTGGTGTGACATCGAAGCGCAGCGGCACGAGGTTGACATAAGGCCCAATACTGTCTCTGATAGTGGCTGCCGACGACACCTCGTCGCGACGCCCTCCATCAGCGATGCCGATGGCGAGATCTTCCACACCCGTTAGGCGGTGCAGTAGGATTTGGAACGCCGTGAGGTAGAAGTGGAAGCTCGTAGCCTTGTTCGCCCGGGCCACATCGCGGATGCGTTGAGCAAGGGCCTTGTTGACACGAAGGTGCGCTGTGTGAATGGAAAAGTGCGTGATGGGCCGGCGCGTCGTGATGCGGGCGCGGGTGAGTGGAAGGGCTTCCGGGATGGTGGCGAACTCGCGCTTCCAGTAGGCGATATCGTCGGCCCAGTCCCCGTTGTTGAAGGCGGCACGCTGCTTGTCCGAGAAGTCGGGATACTGCAGCGTGCGCTGAGGGTTGAGCGTCTGGCCTCGGCAGAGCCTGTCGAGATCCCGCATCAGGACCTGAAAGCTGAGGCCATCCATGTTGATGTGGTGGAACCCAACCAGGACCCAGTTCTCAGCGGGCGATCGCGACAGGAGGATGATGCGCATGAGGCGGCCGTTGGTGAGATCGAAGACGTGGCGCTTGAGGGCCTCGTACTCAGCCATAACGTCCGCCTCACCCGAGACTTTCTTCTGTTCAAGGTTTAGGGTGGGTGAATCCATCACGCCCTGCACCACCTGCTGGTCCTGGGTCATGAAAAAGCATGTGCGCAGCGCCTCGTGGTGACGACCCGCCGTTTCGACGGCATTCCTCAGGTCGCCAATCCGCGGCTGACCGACGAGGCGCATGAGGACAGTGTGGTTGGGTGCCGTCTTGTCTTCAACGAGCGAGTCGACAACCCAGAAGAGCGACTGCGTGAAGGACAGGCTCAACGACCGCTCGAGAGGCGGCGGCCTGACGACGAGTGCCTCCTGCCCCTCTCTATCCTTTGAGTCGATGTCACCCGAGACGCTGCTGGTAGCCGGCACGGAAGAAGCTGACGAAGACACCTGGGGAGGGGTGGAATCGGCGCTGAATTTATGGTTGTCCCTCGTGTCAACGGTTGACACGCTGTCCTCGGGCGAAGGGTTCGAGTTGAAGGCATACCGCGCAGGCAAGCCCTGCACAGCCTCGGCAACTAGATCGAAGATGGAGATGCCGCCCAGCAGCCTGAGCACAGGAACATCGACTTCGAAATGCTGCAGCAGCCACGAGCGGATGTCGACGGCGATGAGCGAGTCTAGACCAATCTCGTCCGTCCTCATCCTCACGAATGCCTCGTCGGGCGTGTCCATCTGCAGCACGGCACGGAGCTTGGCCGCGAGGGCCTCCTGTAGGACCATCTGGGCGTCCTCGACTGTCTCGGCGGCCTGGAGCCGGTCCTTGATGGAGGAAGCGCCAGACCTGGAAGCATCTTCACCGGCGTCGTTGCCGGCTTGCCGAGTGATGAAGCGCGCGAATTTGGGATCGTTCCGCCAGGTCGGCAGGTACGGTGAGTTCACGGGTATCTCGCGCAATCCAGCCGCGATGTCCATGACGCTATCCGAATCGGGGCGACTGGCCTCGATGCCCTCGGCGAAGATCTGGTGCATATCACTCTCCGACAACCACATCAGGCCCGATCTCCGTAGGGCTTTTTCCTCGGCCGCCGAGACCTCACGCGTCACGAAGCCGACGCCAATGATAACGCCGATGTTGATCACGGACGCCGCGAGACCGCGCTTGCGGCGTTGGGCCGCGAGACTGCACATAAAGGCATTGGCAGCCGTGTAGTTTGCCTGGCCTATGTTCCCGGTGATTTGGAGAATGGAAGAGAAGAAAACCATCCAATCGAGCTGCTGATCACCCAAGACCCTATCGAGATTTAAGCTGCCGTCAACCTTGGGCCGGAGCACGTCCGTCATCTGCTCAAAGCTCATGTCGCGAATTGGCGTGTCCCTCAATACCATGGCTCCTTGGGCCACACCGGCGAGGGGCGGAAGCGTCACTTGGATACGCTCGTGGAGGGTCTTGACATCGTCATAATCGGTGATGTCGCTACAGGTTGACACATGTTGTTAGCGCTGATTCGCCGAAAGGTAGACGCCTAGAAGAACAAACGAAGACAAAGAAAAAGAGAAAACGCTCACTTGGGAAAGACGTAAACATTAGCCCCTTTGCGCTCATGCGTAGCTAGCCAAGCCGCATCGATCTTGGGGTTCCTACTGCTGATAACTACGTGTCTCGCGCCGTGCTCGACCATCCAGTCACAGAGAGAAAGACCCAAGGTCCCGGACAGGCCCGCAAGCCAGTACGTCTTGTCATGCTTGAACAATGGGCCCCGGTCGAATCGTCTCACGTGGATGGGAGCAAAGGCCGGTTCCGGAGCAAGCCACTCGACCACGGCCGTGGGATCCGCAGCGCCGATCTCCTGTCCGGCTGCGGTTGCAAGCTCGACGATGTTGATTGTAGTAGGAACGCCGGCAGGAGGAGGGAGGCCGTCTCGGTGAACCGCGTCTACGCTCTGCTGAAGGGTCCGGGCGAGCGTGTCAGCAGAACCAAGGAGGTGGGCCAGAGGCAAGGCGTTGCCCGACAAAAGCGAGGCCGCCGTCTCAACGCGGCAATGATGTGGGAGACAAGCGGCGATGACAGATTCGTGCTTGCGCACGTCCAGGTCCGAGGCGAAGCTGCCAACGCCCGAGAGGCCAACAAAACGGCCGAGGTTGTCTCCGGGCGGCAGAAGAGTCTGTATCTCGGACGCGGTCGCGTACATCGGGAGCCTGATCCACGAGTCCGGCGGCGCGGAGCCATCATCCGAGCTACTTGTCGAGTACACAACGTTGATGCCCTTTTCTGCCGCTCGGCGCGAAAGAGCATCAGCCAAGATGGCCGTAGCGTTGTGCACTAGCACCGTCTGGCCAGGGAGCGTGTTATCGAGAGCGGCCAATGCCACGATGTTAGTTCCGACGAGACTTAGGATCTGAGCTTCGTTGAGCGCCCGAGTCGGCTTCGTTAGTGCTGGGAAGGGGACGATGCCGGAGGCGGGCGCGTGGATGGCCGAGGCAAGGGTACCAGCAAGCGCGAGGTACCGGTCGCCCGTCTGCGAGTCCACGCCAAGGGCAAGGAAACGGTGACCAAGAGGAGTCTTTATGGCGGAGACCAGGGCATGGGTGGCACGTAGCTTAATGGTCGGCTCTTTGCTCGCATACATGGACTCGATCATCTCTGGCCGAGGGACACAATCGGTGACGGTGAGCTTCCCATCATCCCGGCCCGGCCGGATCGCGATGGCGTGTTCCAGGATGTTTCCGTCCCGTACGACAGATCGCCGAGCCGAGTTGTAACGAGCATTGGCGGCAGGCAGGACTTGCATACGGGGCATCAGCTGTCGTCCCGACGCGTCGAGGATGATTTCGGGCTCGGCAGGCCAGAGCAAGCTGTTCGGCGCCTTGGCCTCGTCCACGTTGATACCCTTTGTCCAGAAACCAGCCATCTGGAAGCGGAGAGCCTCCTCCGCCATGGCCCGGACGCCGACCCTTTCACTCTCGATATCGAGAAATTGAAGCCGTAGCTCGGGTACCTCGCATAGCGCCGTCCGGCCAAAACCGACAGTCATGTTGGCGAACGGGTCTTCTGCCCTCCGGCCGTGCGTAACCCAGATGAGAGTCTTTTCGGTGCGGAACAGACGTTTCAGGCTGTCGAACTCGGCTTGGCTCATGTCCTTGAACACGGGCTTGGCCAGGTCGACCAGACTGACCACGGTTGACTCAGTCGTGATGGCGCCGTGATCGACATCGATGAGTGACTTAAACACCGTCGTATTCCGAGCGAATGGGCCTAGGGCGTTGCACAGCTCGTTGGCCATGCGAGACACGCGGAGCACACCGCCGCCAATAATAACCAGGTGTTCGATGGGCTTCCGTGGCACGGCCGATGTTATTGACGAGGGCGGGGTGAGCGGGTCTCGCAAGAACGACACGCGATCGTCAATGGCTTGCGAGACAAAGACGGAAAAGGGGTGGGAGGCCTGGAAGCGGTCGGGTGTGATGGTGTCGATACCAGAGAAGCCCGCCCTGGTCAGGATGGCGTCCCAACTCTCGGGCGGCACGCACGGGGAAAGGGTTCTTCCCTCGTCTATACCAACCCACCACCCCGGAAGGGTGCCGAAGATGAACGGGGTCCGTGTTTGCTCGTTGTCGGTGATTTCGGCGAGCACAACAAAGCCGCCGGGCCGGAGCAGGCGCCGGATGTTGGCCATCGCTTGCTCAAGCTTGCTCGTCGCGTGGATGACGAAGGATGCCACGACAAGGTCGTACGAGTTGGCGACGAAGCCTTGCTCGCCGGGATCGCGCTCGGCATCGAACACCTTGAAGACCATATGGTCGCGGTGATCGGCGAAGGTGGAGGCAGCATTCTCGAAGAAGCTTGGCGAGATATCGGTGAAGGTGTAGGACAGGCAAGCGCCGCGGCCGATCTTGTTCAGGATGCTCTTGGTGGCCCCTCCGGTACCAGCGCCGACCTCTAAGATATCCAAGTGTGGGTGCCTGTCCGTGATCTGGGCCACCGCGCGCGCTAGCCACTGCGAGGTCTGGGGAAGGCCGAGGGCATTGACGTAGTAGTCGTCCAGGAGGCCATTAGGGCGGGTATGCTCGAGTATCGTCGTCTTTTGGCGAAACACGCGGGGCATCTGCTCGCCGATGATGTGCATGATCTTGACATCAGGGGTATCGGCAAATCTGTATCGCAAAGATAGGTCAGTAACCAACCCTCGTGCACGCGAAGCAGTCGCTGCGGGACCAAATCTTACCGAGCGCTGACGGCCATGACGTCCTCTAACGTATCCTCAAGCCACTGCTTTTTGGCGAACTTGTGCCTACCATCCTTGACAAGATTGGTGACGTGGCGGGCGAAGTTCAGGTACGCTCCCAGAGCGGTATTCGACCGGGCCGGATGGTCAGGGGGCACATCCTGGTCGAACTTCCGCAGGTAGAAGGTGGCGACGCGCTCGAGCACGGCAGCAAATTCCAGATCGTCGTTTCCAATCTCATCACGGAGGGCGGCCGCCTCGGCATCGGGATGTACGTCGACCCAGCTCATGCGCGAAAAGACCTTGGTGTCGTCGGCAACGGTAGCGGCCGCAACGGGGACGATCCTGACGTCCTCGATCTGGACGGCGGCGTGGGGAGAGCCGCTGACGTATGCGCTTACCTCACCGCTGAACCCCCCGGAGCTGGCGGCCAAGTCGCGAGATGCCGAGTCGAACGATAGGGACGGAGACGGGCTTCGAGTCCACACGGCACCGCAGAGAGCGGGGTTCACCCGCACCCTACCGACGCTGGCGGGGACGTGCAGTGACCAGAGCCCGCCGTCTCCAGGATAGCTGTGTGCGAGGAGGAGAGACTGGATGGCGCTGTCCAGCGCGGCGGGATGCGTTAGGAGCTGTGTCTCGACTGGGCTTCCGGCCGTATCATGATGCACGCTTATGAGACCAAACGCTCTGCCGAGCTTCCGGCGCAGCGATGAAAGCGCGCGGAATGGGCCTGTGTAGCTGTACCCGAACTCCGCAAGTGATGAGTAAAAACGATCCGTGTCGACCGGAATTGTGGCGGGCGGTACTTCTCGCCGTGGCGGGAGAACGTCCGGGGACGGCAGGCCCAGCGACACCTCAACTGTGCCGCTCGCCATCAGCGTCAAGGTCGCCGGCTCGGTGCCAATGCCGGCCGAGTAGGAGAAGTGGGCTTGGATTACGGCGCCGGATGCGGTGGTCCTGACGTCGCTCAGAGTGGCCAGCACTTCCACCTCACCGTCCGCGGAGAGGACTAGCGGATGGTGGACGGAAAAGTCATGCATGTCGAGGAGCCGGATCGGGCTCCCGCGAGACAAGAGCTGCGCGGCTTCCAGAGCCACGGCAATGTATCCGGCGGCCGGGAAGACGGTTTGACCCTGGAGCTCGTGACCGGTGAGCCATGGCATCTCGCTGATACGCAGCATGTTCCGCCAGCTCAACTGATGCGGGGAGCTGTCGGGGGCTACATCTCCCAGGAGCGGGTGGGCGGTGGCCGTCCGCAGGCGTATGCTACGCGAGATTCTCGACTCGTGCCAGTATATCTTGTCGTGATCCCACTGGTAGGGGGGAAGGCCTTTGACGATGTTAAAGCAGGCTTGTCCTGCGGATGCGCCGCCGCCCACCTCCCGCTCGTACCGGTCCAGGTCGATGCCGGTCTTGCCCTTGCCCAGGCGTGACCACAAAAACCCAAGCGCGTCCGAGGTAGCCTGGATAGCATCGGTGCCGCGGGCCAGCATGCCGTGATATGGTATGTCATTGTTGATCACCTCGTTGATGGTCTGCATTGCCGGTCCCTTGAGTGCCGGGTGCGGCCCGACTTCCAGCGCGAGATCGAACCCGCCCGGAGACAACGCCCTCGTCAGAGCCTGCGAGAAGAGGACGGGCTTCACCATGTTGGCAACCCAATAGCTTCCCTGCAATTCTGAGTTTTCGATGGGCTCTTGGCCCGAATGCGTGCTAGAGAACCAGACGCACTCCCCCGAGGGTTGCTGCACCTGGATGCGGCAAGATTCGAGCGCTTTCCGGTACGGCTCGGAACAGGGTACCATATGATGAGAGTGGTACGCCTGGTCGACGCGAAGCCGCCGCATGAATTTGCCTTGGTCACCTAGGATCTCTTCGGCGGCGGCGATAGCGTCCTCGTCGCCCGACAGCGTCACGCTAGAGGATGAGTTACTTGCCGCGATTGCGACCTTTCCATCGAGATCCTCGCGCGCGCAAAGAGCCTCAGCTTCCTCCAGGGAAGCGCCCACGGCCAACATGGCACCCCTAGCGCCGGGAGGCGGCTTGGAATGCAGTCCGCGGTAATATGCAATCCGAATGGCGTCGCGAGCGGTCAAGTATCCTGCGGCATAGGCCGCGGCGATCTCCCCGGATGAGTGGCCAACCACGGCGCAGAAGGTGACATTGGCAAGACGGAGAAGCTCTACGAGGACAATCTGGATGGCGGTGCAGACGGGCTGCGAGATGGCGGCTTGGCTAACACGGGACGAAGAAGCATCGGCGAGTATCTCGGCCTCAAGAGACCGTGACGGCCGGTCTGCCGGATTTGGCAGATCGGCCAGGTATCCGTCCAAAGTCCTGACCAGTGCGCTGACAAAGGGAGAACGGTCCACCAGCTCGGCCCCCATCCGGGCGTACTGGGCACCCTGGCCGGTAAAGACGCCCAGGACCCGTATTTTCTGGAAGGAGGATGGCAGCGCTTTGGTAAAAAGGGCATCTTCGCCGCCCTGCAGCTTGGAATCGATGCTCGACTTGAGCTCCTCCAGCGAGGCAGCAGAGATAGCTGCCCTAACCGGCAGTACAGACCTACGCTGTCGCAGGGTACCGGCAAGGTCGCGGAGGGTGAGTGAGGAAGGAAGCGGCTGCTGGCCGAGAAGCTCGGAATAGGCCATCAGGTTCGCGCGGAGCGACTTTTCTGAATGCGCTGAAAATACACACGGGGTAAATAGAGCGCCATGACCGCGGTTTGGCGACATGGATGCGCTGCCATTGCCGTTGCCGTCGAAAGACTCGAGAATGGCGTGGGCATTGGCACCGCCGAAGCCGAAGCTGTTGACGCTGGCGCGCCTCGGCGCGGGGTTTGGCGGCGACGGCCACTCCTTGGGGGTGAGAGTGGGGATGCGTAGGTTTCGATAGAAAGGCGCAATCATGGGGTTGAGGTGGTGGAAGGAGAGATTGGGGGGGATCAGGCCTTTCTGTAGCGACAGGGAGGCTTTCAGGATAGACGCGATGCCAGCGGTTCCCTCGGTATGGCCAATGATGGTCTTGATGGATCCCACATACAAGGACTCGGACTCAGCACCGTCAGAGGCCTCGCTGAAGAAGGCTCCGTGGATCGCCCGGGCCTCAACCGGGTCGCCGGCCTGCGTCCCCGTGCCATGGGCCTCGAAGTAGTGGCACCGGTCGTCCTTTTCCCGGGGGTCAAGGTGAGCCCGGCGGTATGTGTCTCGGATCAGTTCCATTTGAGCGGTCGGGCTGGGCATTGTAATTCCCGGGGTGGCGCCATCCTGGTTTGTACCCGTCTCTCGGATGATGCATTCGATGTGGTCCCCGTCCTTAAGAGCGGCGCTCAGCGGCTTGAGAACCAGAGCAGCGACACCTTCTCCACGGGCATAGCCGTTCGCGTTCTGGTCCCCTGTTTATAGGTACACGTATCTCGTCAGCCAGAAGAATTTGCCAGGTGCTTATAGTTGGGTCTTGGTCGTAGAGTCTTGACTTACACATCATGGATTTGCCGTCCGGAGAAAGCATCTTGAGCTTGCTGTAACCAATAAAGTTCTCGGGTCCCAGTAGCAGATTGGATCCGCACGCAAGCACCGTCCTGGCCTCGCCTGCCCTCAGCGCCTGGACGGCCAGGTGAACAGCCACGAGGCTGGAAGAACAGGCTGTGTCCACCACCATAGATGGACCGTGCCTAAGTACCCAGTGTTTAGCATGAGAAATGGATATCTGTATTGATCTGACGAGTGTGCCGGGGTGCATCCAAGAACAGGAACGAAAAATTGATGAAATAGGGGTCTCGTACCAGTCGTAAAAGTAGGAGATGCGGTTGGCTAGGATGCTCCGCTGCGTGCCGACGGTGTGGTACACCGCCATAAACTCGGTGCCACGGAGCATCATGGCCTCGTAGTCGTTGGACATGAGCCCGACGTACACACCCGTGTTGCTGCCGCGAAGGTCTTCAACGGGGATGCCCGCCGCCTCTAGACCCTCATAGACGGTCTCGAGTAGGAGGCGTTGCTGAGGGTCGAGCGCCTTGGCCTCGACCGGCTTGACACCAAAAAACTCGGCGTCGAAAGCACCAGGATTCTCGGCCAGCACGTACGCATTCTTCACGTTGGTGCGACCGTGGTGCTGCCCATCTGGATGGTAGAAGCCGTCGGCTCTGAACCGGCTGTCAGGTATCTCGCTACTCACATCTCGCGGCGCCTTCAGGAGTTCCCAAAGCTTGGCCGGAGAGGTGACGCCACCGGCAAAGCGGCACGCGCTGCCGACGACGGCGATGGGCTCGTTGCTTTTGGCACTCATGGTCACGGAGGGTGAGTGGAATGAATTCCCGCCAAAGGAGGATGGGGCTGAGGAGGGTGATGGTGAAGATGGAGATGTCTGCCAACAGAGCGTATAATGAGCTCGTTTCACTTGGGATATATGTATCATTAAATAGAAGTCCGTTATCGTCTAGTCTACCCCTTACCTTCTTACCTCAGCTTTCCTGGCTCACTTCCTGGCGGTGAGTGAGTGACTCCGTTAAAGTGCTACGACATGCCTGTCGCCTCTCGACACAAGGCTTAGGAGCATTCGAATCGGATATTACGCGCTTATACCTTGCACTTGGCCTACCCAGGCCAGCACCCGGAACCCAGTGGCGTGTGCCGTTGATTATGCAACGGGCAAGAGCAGACTCTATTCGCCTCCGGAACTTGACGATCATGGTAAGGCGGAGCGGGGCATCATTCTCCATTCCGCAACTAGTACTTACCTCGTTTAGCCCGATACTGTCATGCGAGGCCCGCTCGCCCGCATTGTGGCTAGCCCTGTAAATAACGAAGTGATTACCGTAGAGCACATCTAGGCCCTCTCTTTTCATGCTCCGCTGTTCGGCGATGCACTCGCGGGAGGGAGTATTCTGTAGACTACAAGGCTTAGACAACCCTGGTTCTACTTCGGA
Organism: Madurella mycetomatis; assembly: GCA_022530565.1. Classification (NCBI taxonomy): domain Eukaryota; kingdom Fungi; phylum Ascomycota; class Sordariomycetes; order Sordariales; genus Madurella; species Madurella mycetomatis. Next base: position 1,286,997 of record JAJTVB010000003.1, on the reverse strand, counting down.
GGAATTGTATCCTCGCCGTCGACATCCCCACTATCTGAATCTTCGGTTTCCGAATCCGAGTATACGCAAGGTGGCCCTCAAGATTGTCGTTGATCTCGAGCCCACTAGCATAGAGCATCTGGTCTGTTGTGGTGCCGGATCCTTCTGGTGCTACCTTATATAGGGAGAGAATGGGGCGTCAGAGCCGCATCGGCCGAGCTGTGTTCTGGATCCCTCTTATCTATTGGCGCGGATCCTTGAGCATCCGCGAAGATCTTCGATGCTACCGAAATCAGGTGGTTGCTCATAAATCCGATCAAATATTCTCTCACGTAAGCCTAGTACTAAGCTGTGTAATGGTTGGAACTGCTACGAGTGAGGCTGGGCATCGCCATGTCACTCTCCGGTGTAACGGTTTACACGGTGTAGAGTAGTACCTGAAGCGTAAGGACATGGACGTTGCATGCAGTTGACTAACTTGATTCAATACTACTAGTATTAGGATTTATAACAGGAAACGAGAGGTTGCGGCAAGATTGCCGATGATGATGACATCTGTTCCGCTCGCATGTACTAGACTTACAAACCCTAAGTATGCTATATACATCCTCTTCCATACAGTCGAGCAATGGCGGTGGTAGGGTTTCCCGCAGTAACTTGTGATGGTTTTGCAATGGTAGAGAAGTTCTGGTTTATTGTGGGATCGGAGCTCAAGATTGTGTATCGAAGGACGGGCGACGGTGTTTGCGTCCAACACACCCGTTGCGGTGCAGTCTTTGGAGTTATTGGCGTCACGGTAACGACGGATGTAGGCGGTGTACTATTGTGCTGATGCCGATGTTGCGGGTTCGACAAGGGGTCGATGGCGTTGATGATGGTGGGGTAGGCGTGACCGAGGGAGGAGGAAGAGGGGTGGCAACAGGGTATTGCGTATTGCGTATTTTGATCGGTGTCCTTGGGCCAGGTTTGTGATTCCTTGTGGAGGTCATGACGTTGGCTGAAGGCTGCTTGTCGATCTGTACAATGGAACCGCGTACTGCATCCAATCACATCCGCCGACATCCCTGGATATGCAATCGGCCGACGACCGTCACATCCTCCAGAGTCACAAAGACTTTGCCCTTAAAAGTCTCTCAACTACGAAACTACCTACAGGTGTAAATACTATAAAACAATCCGCTCAATCCTGATCCTCCGACTCCGCTTCAAGAAGTCTCCAGTACTTATTAAACTACTTGGGCAGATCGGCAAGGGGCCTGCTGTCCTTGGGAGCTGACCAGGGGTTTCCAAGGGGAGGTTCTCCCGGCGGCCAATTGCAGCAACTTGAACGTCCTCCACAACCTCCACAACGTTCAAAGCGAGGCTTGTTCAGTCGTGTCGCACTTGAAGCCGTGCATCCCCGGTATCCCCGGGTCTGCATGTGAGTCTGGCGTACACGCCATAGTTTTGTACGACGTTACTCTCGGCTTTCCGTTGATGCAAGCGAACCGTGGACACGGATCTCATGCCGCATCCACGTGCAAACATACTACTACACAGCCCGAGAGGCACTCCGTTCTCGGAGATCCTACTAGACCTAAAGATAGCAGCGACTCTATTCCGTGGCTCGCTATTACCGGACTGATCTATGGGCAAAAAGCTATGCCACGAAATTAACACCGAATCCTCAGACTCACCTGGGGCCATAGTTGCTCTCTCCCTCTCTCACTGCGCCCCCGGGCTGCTTCGGGGCTCACTCCATATTTGGAGGCGCAAACCAGCGGTGTAATACGTTAGAGACCAAGTAGTACAGTGGCTTGTTTCTCGCTGTTAAACACGCGATTTCTGAACACGTGGATCCTCCATGGCGAAGGCAAAGAGGATTACAAAGCTAAACCACTCGAGGGTGGAAAGCGGCGCTCCCGCGCTGAAGTGCCTACCTTACCCAGATAGATATATAAAAGGGGAGTCTGTCAGAAACAAAGGCTCTCAGATACTAGCACATTAACCAGAGTGACAGACCAGCCGTACTAGGACCTCAGAAAGATAGCATCAAAATGGCCTCCGAAGTTACCTCTGCAGGCCGTAACCAGCCGCTCCCCGGTGCGTCCCGGGAGCAGCTCGCCGCGGATGCCCCCGAACTGCTTCCGCTCCTCGACGCCTGCACATCTATTCTCATTTATACGCAATCCGTCCCAACTTTCCACGACGTTTGGCTCGGCCCCAACTGTCGCTACAGCACGTATCCGCGGGCCATTGTCTGTCCGCGGTCCGACACCGAGGTGGCCCGCCTGTTGCGCCTATCGTCGGGTCTAGGCCCCGAGTCGCCCACGGGAACACGCCTTCCCATCACAGTCCGCGGCGGTGCGCATGACTCTTTTGGCCGGTCGACGCTCGCTGACGGCATCGTCCTTGACACTCGCCACCTCGACACCATCGCGCTCGCCGCCGACAAGAAGACGGTGCGTGTCGGCGCCGGCGTCCTCGGGGGCGAGCTGCTAGACTTCCTTGCGCCTCACGGCGTGTTTGCTCCCGCTGGCTACTGCTCCACCGTGGGGTACACGGGCTGGTGCCTGGGCGGCGGCTTCGGCGTTTACACAGCGAGTTATGGCGCGGGTGCTGAGGGCGTGGTAGGGGCGCGGCTGGTTACTGCTGACGGACGCGTCGTCGACACCGACCATGGGGATGACCCGGAACTGTTATGGGGCCTGCGCGGAGCCGGTAACGGCAACTTTGGCGTTGTGGTCGAGGTGCGTGCCAAGGTCTATCCGGAACCCAAGATACTAGGCGGCTACGTTGGCTACCCCAACGACGAGGCCGAGCGCTTGCTGGAGCTCTTTGGCACGTGTTACGAGAACCAGATCCCCGACGAGTTCAATGGGGACATCATCTGGGCGCCGATCCCAGATATCGGGCCCGTCGTGAGCTTCATGTTTGTATGGACCCCCAAGGATGGCCGCGACCTTCGTGCCGGGTGGGCGTACCTAGAGAAGCTCAAGGGCTTAGGCACCGTCGTGCAGAACACAGTCGAAGAGAGTGAGTTTTGGGCGGCCCCCCTTCCTCTTCGTTTCCCGAAAGTGGATCAAGCCGCGCTGATAATCTTGTCCCCAACATAGCCACACCAGCCGGGTTCTTAGAGACGCTCGACGGTACGTTCAAAGACTTTACCGGGGCACCGTTCTACGTCCTCTCTCCCACAGTCGCGCGCCATACCCGCGAGTTCGGCCACATCATTGCGTCGCGGCCCGTCCTACTCAACGGCCACGTCGTCGGCGGCACCCACTTCGTACACGGCGTCTTCGAGAAACACAACCCGAATGTCGTGCTCCCTAACACACGGCACATCACCATCACGCTGTTCGGTGCTGCTGAGAAACACCACGACAACGGCGGGCCCGAGATGGCTGCTGTGCGCGACTGGGTCGACGGCTTTGTGGCCGACGTTGAGGCCGCGGGTATTGCATTGCCGCCCAGTTACGTGAGCTTCAGCCCGTCCGACATCGACATTGACGCCTTCTATGGGGAGGAGAATGCGGACAGATTGAGGGCGTTGAAGGCTAGGTACGATCCGAGCAACTTATTTGCGCTAGCCTACCCTTCTATCAAGCCACGAGCGTAACATGGACCAAAACCACCCACAATATGGGAGACATGGTACCTTCTTTCCACCAAACTCTGTATCTACAGTGACTAGTCCTTTGCGCGCATTAGTTAGATTCAGTTCGACTCTATAAACCAATATAGACCTTTCCTGTTGAATACCTCAGGAATAAATTGCTCGCATTGCTGCTGCAGCGATATTTCAGCACCTACTGCTATTGTAGGTGTGGAGGACGTTGAACATGGGCCTCCCAAGCAAACGAGGAAGCTAACCCCTGAACCCCTGAAGCCGCTACAACCCTAACCCTTGTTACAAAGAACCCTAATTCTTCATGCCACCGGGAATAGTCTGTCTCTGAAGTTCCTGCCCCATTTTCTTGTGGTAGGAGGACATTGGTTGCGTGACTAATTGGATTTTTATTCCGCCCGGAGGCACTAAGCCGATAGCAACGTCAATAACAAACACCGCATCCAACCCTGTGCGGACCCTAACCGGCAAGCTCAGTATATCCCCATGACAACTACGGCCGCGATAATACGGACGCTGGTAATTACGAGGCTACCCATGATATCTATGGCCAGGGACCTACACGGCACCCAATAACAGAGCTCACCGAAGAACGGCCTACTGAGCGCGAACAACCACAGACGCGCAGATCTGGTCGACAGAGACGACTCCCAGAGAGTAACTCGGGACGAGTTAGCTCTTCAACAAGCGACGGGGAGAAACCACGACGGCAACAACACCGTCATACATCGCAGAGACAAGGAGAACATTCCCTACCATCGAATAACTGCTCTGGAAGCAGTGCATTGGCGAAAGCAGCTCATTTCTTCACCGCCCAGGAACATCGCATCTTCCATTGTTTTGACGCACCCTTCTTTCTACGAGAGCGATCCCCACCATCGCGCAATCGTTTTCTTCTCTCTTCACCACAGATGCGCAATCGCGCAAAAGCCACTTGTGCAGTAGAGCTTTTGTAACACAGGTTCAAGTTATGAAGGTGTGGGTCCGTTTACTGCTGATATTCATTCTTTAGACTGCCTTGAAGAGCCAGAAGAGGTTCTGAGATACAGGGAGTTCACCACTTAATTATACCCCTCCTTGGCCTGATCGTCCCTTCGTCGTGGTTGGCGATGCTCAGCGCTGTTGTAGAGCAACAGGGATGGCCCCGCGGTTCCACCCCGTTAGCCGTAGCTGCTGGGCCACGTAAGCCGGGCCTACCTCAGCTGTAGCTTGTTGGCTGCCTCTGGCCTTGTAGATAACAACCGCCTACTGAGTCTGACCCTCAGTGACCGCTTGTTGGGTTCAGAACACGCTGACTTGGTCGTCTTGGCTCATTTTGGTTAGGCGTGGTCCTTCTCACCGTCCCGTGCCACGTGACAACTAATCTGCTTAGTTCCCGGAACTCTCCTCTTGGAAGGCTCCCGTACCACGTGGGGCTATTTCACCTAGCATCGAGGCGGCGCGGCGGATCGAAGGGTTGTCACTCGACGCTCTGCACGCCGATGTGAAGGCTTTTGTGCGCCGGAATCCTCCAGAATCGACCAGTGCGAGCTTATGTTACGGGAATTATCACCGTATGACCAGGATGGCTCAAGGCACACTTGCGTGGCAAAGATAATAAAGATAAAGTCAGATTCAGGTTGTTGTTCTAAGAGAGAGAATTCTCTCCAGGGGTGTGATGGCTCCCCTTATAGAGGTGAGCCCTCACGTGAACACAAGTTCACCCTGGCAGGACCAACCCCTGCTCTCTGCAATCCTACATGTAACATCGTGCCACGGGTTCGCTCGCGAACGGTGGGCTTTTCGGTTCGTTCAAGGGCGCTTGACGCAGCCACAGTCGATTCGGTCTTCGGGCACGTAACGCAGCCGATTCTTCTTTGAGTAGGATATTATTGGAGCCTTCCCAGGCAGGGGTTTTGAGCTTTCGATTGTGAGAGACGAGCAATATGTAGACAAGACACGGAGGCGCTGCTAATACTCCTCAATTCTGCTAATCGAAAGCTGAGGAAAGGAAGAAAAGATCTAAGATGCGCGTCTGCGTTGCGAGGTGAGTGCGTGCTAGCGTCGCGCTAGCCAATCAGAATACGAGTCCCCGTCTCACCAGTCTCGATCTAGTAAGTTAGATTGGACCATCCTGTGCACCTTTCCTCACACTCTGGATAATCTGGCCGGGACTAGACCGCTGGAAGGGCCGTTTCGGCCCCGGCCCCGGCTAGATAAACGACCTTGTAGTAGCAGGCCTCACAAATTTGCTTTTCTACCTTCGCGAGGTTATTCTATAGGACTCGGCGCTCTTGATCAAGTTGTTCCCAGAGAGACCGGTCTGGAACCACCCGTTCTTTCAATACAAGGTATATCCGGCCTTTACGCAACAGGTATCCGCCTTCATATAAGAAGAGCGGCCAAGCTAGCTCGCTATCCTAGTATAGGCAATGCTAGTCTTGTCGACTACCTGAAGTCTATCGATTCCTGTCGCAAACTGCCAACTACACCAAACACCTAAAAGGTGAGGAGCTCCACGATTATTAGTCGTAGAATGCTAAACCTGCATTTTATCTGACAATTCCTACAACGAGGCTAGGGTAGCTGAGCTAAAGGCCGAGCTCCCTACGACCGAGGTACATATTATAGGCGCCTAGTCTTCGCAGTTCCAATCACTCTTTTCTATAGGCCTCACTTTCCAGGTCAAGGCAAGCCTACCACCAGCTTCTACAATAGCAGTAATGGCGACCATACCAGTACAGCCCGAGTCAGTGGATGAAGGGAGCGACTATACATCTGCCTAGTCCAGCATTGGCAGCTGTCCTGTAAGCCCGCCGGTAGTACAGGTATGGGAAGGCGGGCAAGAGCCGCCGAAGTACCGGATATGCCGGGCGGTATGGACGGTCGAGGGCCTCTGGCGCGAGTGGACGGTTGGCCTCCGGGGCCAGCCGGCCGTTACGGCGCTCGATAGCAAATGGGGGAACTGGTGGCGCGCGGGCCGTCAGAGCGAGCAATAGTGGCACTCCCTACGGCTAGAAGTGATCAAGGAGATCTGGCGCATTGCCTAGGCCCTGCGGAGTAGCGAGGAAGCCGCAATGTACGTCGTTAACATGCAGCAGCAGCGAACCGGCTACTCTATAGACCGGTTTTGCAAGTAGCTACGAGCTACAAGGAAAGCCCAGTTAGCTATATAGAACGCTAGACAGTAGTAATATAGTAAGATCATATATATCTTTAGTTTTCTCTGTTTTAGGTCATCTGGAGGATCTGAATGCCTTCGTTTTTTGCCGACCTCCCTACTGTGGATATGGGTTAATATTGAGACCGTTAGCTACCTAAATGTACAATGATCGCCCCTGCAATGCCCAGATGATCCATCGCCCCATGTATACATAATTTTCTGTAATCGTAAGACTCCCGCCTCCTGTGCCCCTCGGTATGCTTCGAAACCCTGGCTACCCTAGCTTCGACATCCTCGAAACATGACTGACTTGGGTGATCACCCAGCCCCTCCCAGAAGCCAAGCCCATCATTCCCGGACCTAAAAATCCGCTTAGACGGCCACCCCGGGACCGGGCGCCGCAAATGGAGGCAACCGGTCGCCCTCGGGCGGCGTGGCCCGCCCACGCATGCTCGCGCCCCGCATCACCCCAAAGTCGAAGGCCACGTCGTGCTCGCTCTCCCAGTCCAGCTTCTGCCGGTCCTGCAGCGTCGGCGGCTCCTCGGCGTCCGCCACCCGCCCCTGCCGCCGCATCCGCCGCCGCCACAGCAGCCACGTCGCCACCACCACCAGGACGATCGACCCGGCCCCGACGCCCACGCCCACGCCGATCTTGGTGCCCAGGGGCATGCCCTGGTCTTCGGCGCCGCTGGTCGTGGCTTGGGTGTTGGTGGTGTCGAGATTGTTCTCGTTTGGCTGGGAGAAGGGGTTCGTGTCGCCATTGTTGTTGTTGCCGTTGTTGTCGCCGTCGTTGCTGTTGTCATTGTCTGGAGGAGGACTGGAGTTGGGGTCGTTGTCAGTGTTGCCGTCGCCGGCTTGGATGGCTGCGTTGGCAGCAGTTGGGGCGGGCGGGATGAACACGGACATGAAGGTTGAGCCGGGGGCTGTGATGAGGGTGAGGGAGGGGGAGGAAGATGCGGTCGTCGGCTGGTCGGACTGCCCTGCTGGAACGGAAGTGGATAAGGCGGCTGCGTCCGTGGACGGCGGCGGTGGTAGCGGCGCAGGTGTGGTGGATGATTCCGGCGGCGCCACCGGGGGAGGCTGGTCCTGGCTCGGTGCCGTTGTCGCCGGCGGGGGTGGAACCTGCTCGGTAGGCGGGGTCGGGCTAGAGGTCTGCACGTCCGGGGCTGATGTCTCCTCCGCCGATTCAACCGACGTAGCCACCGGGTCGGGAACCGGATCTGATGTGACAGTAGCCGGTGGCGGTTCAGCGTCGGCCGTAGTGGTAGGCGCTGCCGCCCCATCTCCACCGCCCAGAAGTCCCGTCGTCCCGATGATGGGGTCGAGAAGAGTGTCGAGCAACCCGCCAGTTGCGTCTGCCGCTGGTCCGTTGCCTATCAGTCCGTCCAGAAGCCCCGGCGGAGCGGCTGTCTCGGATGGCCCCGATTCCTCGGCGGCCGAGGAGCTCGTGGCATCACCTCCTCCCAACAGCCCCCCTATATCCAACAGCTGGGCCATCGCCAGCGCGGCCTGCAGCCAGAAAACGCGGATGACCAGCATCGTTCGAGAACTGAAATAGAATCAAAATGATTAAGCAGAATTAAAGAAAAAAAGATGGCCTTTGCTAAGTGCGCAAATGGCCATTAGCTGCGAAGCATTTTGGAGGTGAGAAGGCAAAAGTGAAGGAGAGGGATCCCACGGGGAGAGACTCCCAAGACATTCAACGTTTAACCGCCTGATCGGCGATGCATGACTGACGACTGATGGCGATAGGCAAAAGCAATGGATGGACGTGCGAGCCCGGTGCTGGCATGGCCCAGTTTTCCCGAACGGTGACAGTTTCATCTTTCTGAGCTGCCAGGGGCACCGTGTGTGGAGGTGGTGAAGTGGGGAGGATCGCCGCCCAAATGGGGGACTTGGCGTGTCAAGGGGTCTGTCTCAGACCCCTGAGGTGCCCCAGAGCCACGCTTTGGCGGGATCCGATGACCAAGAGATCCAAACCTACACCAATCGCGCTTATGCACGGCTATTTAGAAACCGGACTCGGCGTTTCCATTGCGCATGCTTGCTCTGCCGCCCCGTCACGACTCGCGCTGGACAGCTGCCAGGAGGTCTTTTGTATACCTTTGCCCGAGTAAGCCGCGGTATCCGCCAAGGTCCCGACGAGTGGGAACCCGGCTAAAACCCGACTACGCGGTTGAGCAATAGGCGCCAGCTATAAACCCTAGACATCGACACAGGGCATGACAGACCCAGCACGCTGAAGGCGACCATTCGTTCATCCGGATTTATTTTACTCCGTGCTACTAGGAAACCAGGACAACCACATGGGCATGCCACATCAGGTCAACAACTCCAGCGGCAAGTCTAACACAACCGGCTGGTATCTCTCCTCGCCCCTTGGCTTAGCCAGCGTCATCCAGGCGGCGTTGACGAAAATGGTCTTCCTCCCCCGTTCGAACCGCAGCTCTGGGGAAGTGAAATCTAGATGTGCAGGGGCGCCATCCTTAACGAGCGTCTCAACCTTGACAATACTGTCATCCGGCGCCGCCGACTCATCCGCCCAGGTTACAACCTCCACGCCATGGCTGATGTGGTAGTGTCCAAACACGGTTAGGACGGGCCGGGCCCTGGCGATTGCTCTGGCCTGCACCGCGCACCCCGTCAACGGCCGGATCGGGATCCAATCAAGCCGTCCGAGCGGCGGCCCGTGGGTGACCCAGATGGGGACGGAGCTGGTTGTCGGCGCGTCCTCCCACGCGTCTGTGGCTTGTGGCGACGGATGGGGCGGGTAAATGAATGCGTAGGGCTTGCCGAGGAACTCTGGCTGGCAGGGGTTGCCGTAGACTGGCACGGTACTGCTGGCAGCTGGAGCAGTAAAATCGGGAGAACTGGGTAAGAGTTGAATCTGCTGCACACAGCGGTCGATGTAATGGATCCCTGCGGATTTTGCAGCCTCCGATGTGAAGAGCGCCAGGGCTTCAGGCAGGAAGTCCTTGTGCTTGTCGTCCAGGCCCATGTCGTGATTTCCTAGCCCGCCGTGTCACCCTGCGTTCCGGAATGCGGAGGCGGCGGAGACATACCAGCTATGATGATCTTGACCTTGTGTGGGAGAGCGGATATCCAATCGTACGCCGCCTGTAGCTCTTCCATTGTCCCGTCGTCGGTCATGTCTCCGGAATGGATGAGGACGTCCCCGTCCGGTAGGCTCCCAGTGCAGTCATCGTTGTGCGTATCCGAGATGCACACGACTCTTACTTTCTGGTTCCCCGGGCCCAAGCATAGAGTATCTGCGTCACCCATATTGACAGCTTTTGAACAGAGAAACTCGCAGCCAAAGGTCGCACAACTCCTCGATGCACCACAGGCCCCTCACGGAGCCGGAACAACCCGCCGGACATTTGATCCAATGATCCTATGTATCTATAAATAGTACAGTACAACCAACACGTGCGGGGACATGTTGCCGTTGTGCGGCAGGATGGCAACATCCACGTTAGGTATAGAGCGAGCCATACCGTCGGGTTCAATGTGTTGAGATGACAGTATGGTCCTCGGTGCAATGTCTGAAAAACATCGACTCGACCCTTGATCCCACTTGGGGGTGTGGGATAATTTAGACATCGAACTTTGGCCCTGAAATTACATTTCCTAGCTTTCAGGGATGGCAAGCCCGAAGGAACGTACGCATTGACCCGAACGGCGGTCTATGTTCGGTGTGTGCGACGCTGACATGTTGGTTCTAGACCGGGCCATATATTAGCGGCGCACACCCACTGGCTGTGTGACCCAGCCCAAACGGTGAGGCGTCGCCGGAATGACATTGCAAAGATAAGCATGTGCGCATCCCCGGACCGGCCATTGGCCAGTCTCTCCCATAGCAAGAGGTAATATCGTTTGAGGCGTCCTTTTGAGATACCTGTTCACACTATAGTCCCGTTCAGCTGGATACCGACGGCAAACAGGATGTGGTTGTGGCGCATCCACACAAGGCCATGGCTAGACTAAAGGCTGAAACGAACAAGTAATTATAAGGCAATCACAGCCAGACATCCGATGTCAGAACCCGCGATTCTGCCTCGCCACACGACAAGCCGGCCGGACTCTAGTTGCGTTCTTTATGTTCAGATTGGGTCATCATGGGCAGCACCGCGCCAGCCTCGGAAACGGCGTCAGACGTCCGGTCTAGTCTTGGCCTATCAGGGGTCGACCTCATTGCCATGGTGGTCAGTGACTCGGGCCTGGCTAACTGCGAACCGAAATGGTGGAACGCATCCCCCACTGGTTGCATGTTGATCGGGCTGCAGCCGCGAGGCGGCTGGCAGGTACGTCTTGCGGTTGATCCGTCATGCCCACTTCCGCTGGCTCGTTGACCAATCCCGAGTGATAGATCCTGCAGCGCGCTGTGCAATGGGGCAGTGACTCGTGGGCAAATTGCTTTGGCGTTGACTGCGCGACCCCGACCTTGTACGCCTACTTTGCCTGCACCATCAGGAACCGTCTCGAAGTGCTGGCGTCGAGTCGCCTTCGCTCACCCATGGAGGGTGTCCCCGCTGGTGGCGCGTGGAATGCACAGGACGGCTTTACTGTGAAGCGACCGACCAAACTCATCGACGGCAGCCGAGGCGGACAGGCCTTCATGGCCGAGGTGCTTGCGCCAGAGCCAGGCACGCATTACAGCATTGCCGATCAGGCTCGCTTGCAGATGCTGAGCGTGTTGATGGTCGGCGCCGGTCTGGCCATTGACGACTCGGTTGAGAGCTACATGGGCACCGTGCTCCCTGCAGACTTTGACTTGTCCGATAGCCTGGGTAGCGTCTTTGGTCGTCTCGCCCTCGGTCTGGTTGCCAGTAGCCTCCTGGCAGTTTTGTTCATGATTGCTACTTGGTGGTCGCTCGTGCGCGCAAACCTGTTCGGCCCCGCGCTCCCGTACATGGTCAAGATCGTGTCGCTCATAAGCTGGGCTGTTGGGGCGATGGGACTCTTGATGCTTGGTGGGAACCCGCGAGTGAAATTGGTGTTCAAGGACATTCCGGACCACGTACAGAACCGTCTCGCGTCGCTTCGTGATGGGGCCGACCTGAGCTTGACCAAGACTTGCACCGGGTCTGCTCTAGAGGCGTCGGATAATGTACGGCCAACTGAGATCTCGACAAAGATCTTGCCGCACCGTGAAGACGGCGAGACCCCTAATGGGCCCGCTTCCGAAGTAACAACATGCGTCTTAAAAGCCGAAGGAGTTCGAACGCAGAACCACCTTAATCCCGACCAGAAAGTCAAAATCCAGTTTGGATCCTTGCATGGTTCCGTCTTTCTCCCGGACAGGGGTTTCTGTATACTGCGCTTGTCGGTCGTGGAGCGGCTTTGCGCGAGCGATATCCTGACGGTGCGGACTACGGGGTGGTACCTTGGGATGGCATGGTTTGGATTGCTGTTGCTTGCAAGCATAGCTCTCCAAGTCGGATCAACCCTCGCTCCCGCATTCGGCGCTGACCTCCTCGGGTTGGTATATCTGCTCGTCACTGCTTTGGCAAGAGGAGCCGGTGTCGCTGGGCCCGAAGAGTGGATGATACCTAGGTGGAAGCGGCGGCAGAATACGTCTAACGGCGCTGTTCTTCTCGGCCAGTTTAATTCTAGAGCTGGCGTTGCTGAGGCCTAAGACTCCCTACATCCGGCGACCGCTTAACAAAAGGAAACGGGGCCATAACTGCGACTCGGAGCCGTGATTCGACTTTCTGGAGCGCGGTGAATCCACCAAACCCTCATCACAATGGAACACCCTTGTCGAGGCCTCCCTGAGCCCGTCAGCCACCCCCCTCCTCTGTGCAACTATTGTCACAGGTGTAATAAGCCATCCAAGACGGCATTCATAGCCTCCTCGCTGATTCAGTAGAAGGAGGAGCTTCCAGCAAAACCAATGTCCCTGGGGGTGAAAGAGGGATAGAGAGACTGATGCAGGGAATCATGGAAATGTGGGCAAACTAAAGAGATAGGGAACAAAACGGATAGGTACACTTGCATAAGTTGGTCACAGGGATGAGCAGACACAACGCATTTAGTTAATTGACTAATTTACCTGTATAATAGAGCTTTAGGCTCCCTTGTACCATTCACCAAACATTACAGAGTACAACAAGACCGAACCGGGTCGAGGAGCTAAGGGTGTTGTGCATGGTGGGGTAGAAATGGGCCCTGGTAATAGAGATACCAGAAGTTTTTCTTTAAATCAAAGACACAATATTGCGATTAAAGTTTCTGCATCAACGTGGCCGTAACGATTGATCAACTCAACAAAGCGAAATAGACTCTCGGGGAATAAAGAGAAAATAACCAAAAGAAAAAGAAAAGAAATACTGAGGAAAGACTATACAAGGAACCCGAGAGGGCCGTGACATCTTCGCTCTAATAACCGCTAAGGGTTGCATATGCCGTTAACGTACTAGCTTTTCCTTAAACATTGCCGTTAGGCCAATTTCTTAGGACTATAAGCTCTATCGTGAGGAAACCCAGAGTCTGTATTACGAAGAACCGAGCCGCATTAGGTTGAATATTGTGTGTAACTGCGGGGTGAGATCGGTTCTGTGCCCCTAGGAACCAAGAATGTCAACTTCAGTGAGGCTGCCTAGCATATTTACCAAGTCTTTTAGAATTCTATGGAGTAATTAAGTCCGCTAACCACATTTACCTATGCCATAGGGTCGAAACATGCCCATCGGGAAACATCTTCACTTGTCAAGTTTCCTTATCATGAACGCCAACGCCATCACGACACTCCCCCTTTTCTCCGATCTTTAATTGCGAATATACCCGACCACCACCTCCTTTGCTCCCTTACCGGCACCTAAAAGTGAAGCCCCGGCCACTTTCCCATCATTGCAACAATATCCTCTCCACTGCTTTGCCCATGAAACAAATGTACCGGTAACTGCCGGCCCGCGTTTAGTTTCTCCGTTATCGTCATGACCGCCCCGGGAATCGACGGAGCTTCTTCAATTTCTCCCTCCTGGCGCTGTAAATGGGCTCGATAAGCCTCTCCATACGGCTTCGATCGGAACAGCGCCTTCTCGAAGTCAAACCGCCGGCCAAATAGCGATAGGTCACGGCCAGCTCAGCAGACTCCGCAACGAGCTCTGTGTTTGCACGGACGCCAGGGTGGTCGTGCTTCCCCTCCCAGCAAGCTAGCTCCCACGGTCCAGCGCTGTTCCAATAATGACACTTGAGGGGCGGTCTTGCTTCTCAGAGCGCTCGGTTCTGGTAGGTCTTTAGTTATCAACATGGCCATCGTTGTTAGCTAACTCCAGACTCATCTCCGCTTGGGGGGGTTAATTAAACCATACACCTACAGCTGAAGAACCTGCAAAAACATCAGTGCCCACCTGGGCCTGCAGCGACTGGCGATACACCTTCATCTCCTCGTTGTTCCAGACCACCTTGATCTTCGCCGTGATCCCAAAGACGGACCCAGCCTGGTGCTTCTTGATGCCATCCACTGGTGCCTCAACCAGGCCCACGAGGGCATGGATGAGTCTAGCGACTGCTGGAGGCCAGACATTTCCTCTCGGACGGCGAATCGGTACCATGGCTGCTGAGCTAGGCCATCAGTCTGGTGGCGGTAGAACGCAAGGAGGACAGTTGTGCGACAAAGTGGTGAACCGTTAGCTCCGCATTTTTGAGTTTGGTCACGAGCGTGTTCAAACCGGCCGTAAGGGTGACGGTTTTGCGCGCGATGGTGGCGCATGCCGTGATGAGGCCTATAAGGGCTGCTGCTTCCATGGCTATATAAATATGGTGGGCTGCCAAATGGCTCAGCGGGGGTAGGGATGTGCTTCAGTGGGTATCGCTACAACGGGAAATAATCAATATACCAACAATCATCTGGTAATTACAGTACGTGGCGTGTGGAGGGCTCATCTCGCGCTTACGGAGGTGGGGGCTAACACAGCCAACGGCCAGGAATTCAAGGATAAGCAGAGCATTCTGTTGCCTGGACCTGGGTAGTAAGGTAAGATGTCTGGTGCATTACATTACCGTAGGCCGTATCAACCGCCTCAATGTTGTGTGACAAGAAAGTTCCTCCAGAAGTCCCAACAGCCCCCAGCAGCCCAGCAATCTGTACTATAGACGAATCAAGCCCTTGGGCCAGTCTCGTGCAAGCCTCTACTGCGCTTGTTCGGTCAACAATAGGAGGGGATGTAAGTGTTGTTGCCAGTCGGCTTTGTCACACAAGGGAGAACGGTCTATTGGTCGAACAAGAGAGATATTATTGTGGTCACATCGACTAGGTTGCCTGGGGTGGCTGACGTGCTTACCTGCCCCTGATTTGTGTATGCGGTAAGTTAAATTAAACCTGAATGGTAAATATGGAAGGAAGTTGCTTTACCAACATATCAGTGACAAGCAAATATAAAGCGTTGTACAAGAATGGAGAACGAACAAGTGTATGGTATTATCCGCTTTCCGCGGACTGTGAACATCGAATGCTTGACTTGTATCTGGTATCATTGCCTATATCCAACAATGCCCGCCATTCCAATGCAGGCTACCAAGTTCCCCGATGTATACCACCCCATCCTTACTCATGCTCCGGCCGCCGCCGCTTGGTATCCGACCCCAGATAGTCGATTGGATTCCGGCAGAGCGGGCATGTATTGCGCCCGCTGTTTTGGAACCACTTGTACAGACATACACGGTGGAAGGAATGATTGCATGTGCCGCATTTCTTGTCAGGCATCGTCTTGTCCTGTGCAATGATCGAGTAGCAAATTGCACATTCCTCCTGACCTTTCAAGGCGAGCGAGATATTACGTCGGAACGCCATCAGACCGTCGACAAGGCTGCAGTTCTGGAGCAAACCATCGTCAGTTATTATTGTCATATCCGCGCACAAACAAAACTTACACCAAACATTATCACGGCCTTGGTCGCTTTTAGCCATGATTTCCACTTGTCCTCGTTGACTGCAACCCTCTTGACGCTAATCACGTCAACGGGATCCAAAGGGTACGACTCTGGCACCCGCAGAGCAATTGTAGCTGCATCGTCATCGACCGGATATCCGGCTGTGATTTCTCTCGATGCCTTGTTGACCTTGACTATGATCTCTTGTATATCGCCATCTCCCGTCTCTTGCTTTGATGACCACTCCACAACCTCGTCCAGTGCATCCGAGATGATCAGGGGTGAGAAGAACTTTTGCATCCAGGACTGGACCGTGTTCTTGGTCTGCTTCGAAGGGCAATCGAGATACCACATTTTAAACAAGCCAGGTATGTACTTCAAAGTAAGATAGAAAAGGTGTATCAGGAGCCAGTTCATGTCCCTTTCCGCGGGTTCAGCATCACCAAGGTCGATCTTGTAGGAGCGAATGTGTTCGGCAGTAAACCCTTCCTTGTCGAGGTCGAGTGCTCGTGCAAGCGCATGGCCGAGGACATCTACCAAAAATCGGAGAAGAGGTCCTAGGTGGTCATCCCTCTTGAGGTCCTCTGTGTAGTCGCTACGGACCCTGAAGGAAGCCTTGCTATATGCGTCAAAGACAAGATGCCATGCGAGTAGGTAGGAACGGATGGTGACTGGAAACTCTGACAAGTCTTCGTCGGAATAGTCTTCGGGGTTCGGCGCGTTTAGAAGGAGGGAGAGCAATTCATCTGGTAAATTGGCCGCTACTAATGTCAGCAGGTTCGTCGCGGCTTTGGGTATACTGCTTACCTTTTTTGTCCATCACTACAGCGACGTTGATCTCCTCCTGGGCAGCTGGCAGAGCCTTGTGGAGCAAGCCAAATGCTGCCCTCTGGATATCCCGTGATTCTGATGTGACAGACTCGTATATATCCCCAAGCTCAGCGAGATGCGCGTGTGGGATCTTGCTCACAGCTCTGGCAAGAAGGGTATCGACGAGCTGGCTGGGCAACGTCGCTGGAGCTTCGCGGGGGACGCCGAGGAGTGCAATGAGGGCTTCTGACTCGGCCTCGCTATGACTTGCAAGAGCCTCATCGAGGTCGTCATTGGCGTCATGCGCAGCATGGAGCGCCTGCATTAGTTTTAGCGAAGCGTGGACGTACGGCAACCTCTGGTTCACTTTGTCGTCGGCAGCCCTGTTCCACAGCCAGATGCAGTATTTGACTGTCTTCTCCCAGTACGGCCCGTACGTATCCTTCACGCCGGGCAGAAGTCGAGCAATGGCCTTGCAGGTTTCAGCAGCAAGCAGGCATCCGATATCCTCCGGTGTCTCCGCCCACCTTGTTATCTGTTGCAGGGCGAGAACCTGCTTACGAGTCTCAACCGGCACCTGGCCGGACTCGTAGACATCCATGCAGAGATTCAGCAGAACTAACGATACCAAGGTGCGCGGAAGCCCAGGAGAAAACCCAGGTATCTCACTTATAAGGCGAGTACATAGAGTGGTAACGAGTTTTGAGGACCCAAGCGTGTCGCCAAAGCCGGCAAGGAAGGCAGCTGTGAGGAAAATTGTATCAGGAGCAATCCTCATGATTCCCAACCTGCCAAGCCACTCCTCTGACTTCGGGAGGGGCCCATTAGCTTTAACAAGGGCCTGTAGGAGAGAAGCCAGTGCCTTGGCGGTGTAAAATGAGCCCGGACTTGGGCCCCGAGCCTCCTGGATCATGAAATCAGCGAGGCGTTCCACTAGGGAATCACCGGACATATCCCAGTCCCTCCAGTTTCCAGCTTCTGCAACAACGGCGGCGATGATTTCCGAGACTAGCTCACTGAACTGCTGGATCTCGTCTTCGGGTGCAGGGCCGTCCGACCACAAGCCTCCGTTGTGCGCCGCAGACAGCTGGTCCCCAGCGAGTGCTTCTGTGACACAGAGAAGATAGATCAGCTCCAGTTGGAACTCTGCCGGCAGAATCGAGAGTTGAACTCCCGAGGAGAGCAATTTGGCAGTGAACAGAGCCATCCGAGCAGGAACGGATCGCCCGTTGCCGTCTCGCCGCGGCGACGGATTTTGTACTTTTGGGTTCCGCTGTACTATAAAGTACGCGCCACCCATGCTACTCGTAAGCGACAGAGAAGGGTTCGGAGGACGCGCGAGAAAACAAGAAAGCTCAGTTATCCAGACAGTTGAACTGGGAAAGATGTCTTCGGCCGGCACACCCGAGTCCACAGCTGCGAGTGCCTGTTGCGCCAATGTATCGATCCTGTGGACGAGTTAGTGATATAGTTTGACGGACATATGGAGGTGGGCAGGTTGTTGCATACTCAAGAGAGGACGGGCCAGCTTCGTTGAGATGATTCTCAATGATCCTGGCTGCAGGGTTCTGACCTGGAGAATGCTGGTCGAGTAGCAGCCGCAAACTCTTGGCCTTCTCGGCCATCCCCAATCCGGAGACTTCGGTCAGAGCGAGCAGGTTGGTAACCAATTCAACATGCAGATCGTGGCTCGCAGGAAGTAAGTCGGGTCGTTTTTGTAGAAGTACCTCGAGAGCGGAGAGAGCTGAGTCCGATGTTTCGGCCATGCCGAGACTTGATACGATGCCGGCCGTAATGAGCTTCGTGGATTCTACGCTCAGAGCATCGAACGCAAGAGTGGCCTCGGAGAGGTCCTTGATCGAAGGCAAGCCTTCGCCGCTTGTAAACTTTCCCCAAACCGATACAAGGAAACTTTGTAAAGACTCCAGTTTCTGTGCAAAGTCACCAGCGGTGGGGACTGCTATGAGCACCTTGATAGCCAACATAGTCTGCAATGGGTCGGACAGTTGAAGAGCATTCTCGACGAGCGTGTTCCAGATCTTCTCGAGACGAGGTTCGTTGCCACCCGAGGCTGTGTTTAGGTCTGACACGAGATACGGAAGTGACGCAGATGCGACAATAACCCGGTATATCTCTGTCTCCTCGGCCGGGAAGAGCAAGCCTAGGAGATTATTTTCAGCACAAAGGCGAGGGCAATGTCTGAACGCCGACTGGAGAACAGAGGCAGCCCCGAACGGCTTGAAATCCCTCCTGGTTAGTAGGTCGAGGACCCCCCGCAGGATTTCCGCGGAGCACTGAACGAGCGCCGCTCGTAATGGTCCATCCTTTTTGCCGTTTTCAGACAGGACCTTGCTTGCCAATGCGAACCAGCGCTCTCCTTCCGAAGCTATCGCCGTTTGTGATTGGCGATACCCATCGGAGACCTCTGGAAGGGAAGTAGACACCCGCGTCAGAAAAGCATTTGTCAACTTTTGCCATTCCTCTGTCACTGTGCTGTGAACTTTGGGATCGGGATGGTTTGAGACTGCCATCCAAGCCCTTGCGAGGAAGTCAGGCCGTTGCGGCGACAACGAAGATAACTCGGGAGTTGGGTGCAGATATTGCCTTGTAAGGGAGGAGAGGTTCTCATCGAGGAAGCTTGCATTCGGAGATGTATAATTGAGAAAGAGCTCGAAAGTATGAGCGTAGGTTTGAAACGCCTGATGACGGCTCGGTCGAAACTCGAGTCTGTCCGCAATCCCTTTCCGCATTGCCCCTAGAAATCCTGACAAGACCTCAGCCGAGACCCTCTTTTCGGGCAAAGCCTGGAGGAGTTGGTCTAAGGCCCGCCAAAAATCTTCGGCACCCCCTTGGGAGCCTTGTGAGATAAATGGTTCAAGCCTCTGGAGCGGGTGTTTCTGGGTGCCCCATACTTGTGGGAAAAGCTTTGTCAGACATGTCAAGACTCTAAGAAGGTCGGCCGTTGACCCAGCCTGGCTCTGCTTCAGACCGTCTGCGATAAGCGCTCGCCCAACCTGAGGAAGGCGTGCTTCCAGGGCTTCAGGATTGATTTCCAAGATAGTTGTCAGGAGCTGATAGAATACTCGTCGCACAAAGGAATCTTCTGATTTTGACATGGTCCATAGCGCTTGTGCGTCCAAATATCGGGACAAGTCATCCTTTAATGTGGCTAGATCACCCCTCCTCATCAAGCTTGAGACCAGAGACAGACTAGCGCCAACTACTCGGTGGTATTTTGCCTCGGAATCCTGCTTGGTGGTTGATCTCTCATCGCTGAGGGTGTCTGGCGTCTCCCTGATTGCCTCAATAGCGAACTCAAGTGCTCGATTCTGGACTGCCTTCCAGAACGCTTCCTCTTTTTCTTTCGTTTGGAGAAATGGCGACAATGCGTCTTTGGCGGCTCGGGATACGCGCGTGTCTCTGTCGAATGTACCGGCGAGCCATGGTCCGACAAAACGTGGGAGGCGTTTGGAGATGCGCTTCTTAGCCGTGTTGAGGAAGTGGAATAGCAACTGATGGGAGAGCTCGCGCACCCGGGCGGAGTCGTCGATCGAAAGTCGGGGATAGAGCTCCACATAAGCGTCTATTACCGACTCCTCTAGGGCCTGGTCATTTGACGGGAGGCTTTGTAGATAGGCTAGGATGTCCTGTAATGCCTTCTCTTTTGTTGCGCTTGCCTTTTTCGACAGGTTTTTGAACGGCACCACCACATCCTGAGGGATAGCAGAGAAGTCGGGCGGAGGTGTTAGGTACGAGAGGGTCGTCGAAGATGTCGCGAAGCCGCCAAACGCGCCCAAGCCTCCACCCTGCGGCGCTCTTGATTTGCCTGAAAGCATTTTGAGTTCCTGCTTCGTATCTGGTTGAAGAAGGACAGAGAGATGCCGACAGGATTCTTTGGTTTTGTTGTTTGCGGAAGCAGAGTCCGGAGCCTGCAGGAGCTGGTCAGCCTGTTCGTCATGGCCCGAAACAATCGGGGCAGTGGCGGCAGAAATTGGGCTTATTTGCGGACCAGTTGCTACCATAGCCTCTCCAGGAGACCAGGCTGCGTATTGTTTGAAAGACTCCTAGCGGAGTTCTGATGCGCGCAACTCGTGCATGTCTTGAGGATTCCGCTTCGAATTGTCTGCGACTGGCTAGTTTGGAGGGGCACATTGCCTGGTAGCTTGCGGTTGTGAAAAACGGAGCACGTGATGCGGGGCACAACGAACACCCATCGACATGACTCGAACGGCGAGGGTGGCTACCTTTTCCATTTGGGAAGCCTTAGCACTTTGGGCACAGTAATACCTAGCCTGCTTTTTCGTGTTTATAAACTTTATATTTCTTCCTTTTCTTTCTGTTCTCTTCTTTTTCTATTTCTTCCTTTCCGCTTTTTTATTACCGGCTTCGAACCTATCAATGTAGTGCTTTTCTACGTAACCTATGTTCCTCGGAATAGGCAGAACTCGTGCTACTGGTGTCATTATTTCGGAAGCATAATTATGAAAATTATGAAGTGCATTCAGTGATCAACCCTGTCTGGGGATGAAGGGCTCGTGAACAGTGGACAGGCTCAGCCGCCACCCAACAGAGGACCACCAACGGAATGGGGGTCTCAAAACGGACATCGCCAAGCCTCGGTCTCACTAGCGGTGGGGGTCGGCTGAACTATGACGTAGCTGGTGGAGCCTGTTTTAAAGGCCCCTGACCGATGCCATCAATCACAGCCGACACCGACCAGCTTGCTTCCGAACTTGCTCACGCGCGCAGCGGTCCGCCCGCAGACCGGGTTCCAATGCAGTTGCAACCCCGAGAATTTTGGGTCTAGTGTAATGTGTACGATCGCGGACCCTTTTAGCACCGTGCCACGGTCCGGACGACTTCAGGGTACTGTACTCACAGCCCGCCACTCTTTGCGTATTTGCTGCCTTGGCGATCCCTCCGCCCATCAGACGCCCGCGCCACACCGAGCCATGCTGAAGCGTCCCACACCTTGGAAGTCTTCTCACTCGCTGTCTGCTAAGAGAGCAAATGGGCATCGTATTCAATACAAACTCTCTCACGAATATCTGAGGACACATACTGGTGCAGAAAATACTCTGCAAAACAATAGGAAAGCAAAAGTATCTGGGCACCGCTGTGCCGAGTCCCCGCCTGAATCGCCTGAATGTCAGGCTTATCTCACTACCCCGCATTCACGCCCTGGACGTCAGTGGCTCCGGTGAGGTAGGGTCCACCTGGCCTCAGGGTCAGTTTTCGCCGTTTTAGCCGTTTCCGACGAATCACAGCCGCGAACGAACGAGCAAGACCCTGCCGGTTGGCCCAGGAGTGCAGCCGCCTGCTGCGTTTGAAGGGAGGATCGTCATCCGTTGCAGCACTCCACGTCGGTTAGTACTTCCTGTTCATCCATGACGATTGGCAAACCGCAGCTATTACTACTCCCGCTTTCCCCAGGTCTCCCGCCCTCCCACTACCCCACGATCGCCTCACTTTCTCATTTTCTCGAGTGCAGGCAGCACTCAGATCCATGACACTAAGCCCAACCACTGGTGATCGTTGTCAAGTAAGTCCAAACTTCATTTCCGCACGCTGCCTGCATTCTTGCGACATTTTTGCCGTTTTGCTTCGCCCTCGCTTCTCTTTTTCGTTGTGGATGCAGCCGCAATTGTCCCAACGCCCTACTAACCAGGAACACCATTTAGGTAGCCGTTGTGGCCAGTAGCATGCCACCGGAACCCCTAAACCGCCGTTCACCATGTCGTTGACTGCTGCCTCCACACTTGCCCGGCGGGCCCGGCATTCAAGAGCCGCCCCCCCTGGATCCATCGGCTCTCTCGGTGCCACTCTTGTGGCTCGCCGCAACCACCGACAACAATCGCGGGGCTTCCGCTTCGGTCGCCTGTGGTCATGTCTCGAGCAAGACTCCCGTGACGCCTGCCGCCATCGCAGCCTTCGTTACAGGCATGGTGAGACACTCAACCGTCGGTTGTCTTGGGAAAAGCCATCCGCTGCCGAGGATGCCAAATCGCCGTTGAAGCGGGTACCCTACAACTACTGGCATCCTGGTCGGAGGGCCATCCAAGCCGGAGAGCGATATATGAATACGGACGCCTCACCGAAAACCCCAGACAACCCGGAGGGCATCCGACCCGGCCAAAACATCGAAGATGCCGAACGGGCGCCGTTAGAGCATCTCATTTTTGGAAACAAGAAGAGAGCGAAGAACAACAGGCGATCTGGTGCTGGTTGTGACGCCTCCGCCTCGCCTTCCGGACAGGGGTTCGCTCCCTACACCATTGATCCTATCACGAACCGCAAAGTGCCCAAGAAGTCGCCCGACAACTCCTACGCCGCTTCAGGTCAAGGGGTGGAAATCCCAATCAAGACCTTCAAGCCCTACACGTCCCAGTTCGCGCCCTTCAAAGCGCCCGAGGTTGAAGAAGAGCAGGCTCCCATCTTCTATGACGGCCCGCCGCCCGAGGCTGAGTTGAAGAGGTATGGTCAGGTCCAACTTGACTCCGAGCCCTGGGACTCGAGCCAGGCTGCTGGCAAGCAAAGCAAGCAGCCGGCCACAAGTTGCGGCGCTGTTCCTGGTTCCGTCCTGCTGGACGCTCTGAAATGGGAGCACAAGCAAGTGAGCTGGCACCAGAACGATATCATCGCGTCAGCCTCCGGCGCATCGGCAGCTGGGTTGTGGACATCCCACTCCCATGCAGCCGGATATCCGGACCTGCACAAGTACCGCCCGGTGATGGAGAACGACGAGCGGATCTTCAGGGAACCGCAAACCTGCGCCTACACGGACCTGAGCAGGTATACTGCCGTCAGGTATCGCGAGCCCGATGGGAAGCTTCCGGGACAGGAGCAAGTGCAAGAGTACGAGGATTTGGACAAGTACGGCGCCGTACGGGCCCACGAACCGGACGGCAAATACAAGATGCAGCAGGAGCCTCCATCAGACCCGCAGGAGTTGAATAAGTACGGCGCTGTCAGGTCTCACGAACCCGACGGCAAATACAAACGGGAGTCAGAACCACCGGCGGATCCACAGGAGTTGAGCAAGTATGGCGCTGTCAGGTCCCACGAACCGGACGGCAAATACAAGATGCAGCAGGAGCCTCCATCAGACCCGCAGGAGTTGAATAAGTACGGCGCTGTCAGGTCTCACGAACCCGACGGCAAATACAAACGGGAGTCAGAACCACCGGCGGATCCACAGGAGTTGAGCAAGTATGGCGCTGTCAGGTCCCACGAACCGGACGGCAAATACAAGATGCAGCAGGAGCCTCCATCAGACCCGCAGGAGTTGAATAAGTACGGCGCTGTCAGGTCTCACGAACCCGACGGCAAATACAAACGGGAGTCAGAACCACCGGCGGATCCACAGGAGTTGAGCAAGTATGGAGCTGTCCGGTCTCATGAACCCGATGGAAAATACAAGCTCGAGTCGGAACTACCGGCAGATCGACAAGAGCTGAGCAAGTATGGTGCTGTCCGATCCCATGAACCGGATGGCAAGTACAAGCTCGAGTCGGAACCTTCAGCAGATCCACAGGAATTAAGCAAGTACGGCGCCGTCAGGTCTCATGAGCCAGATGGAAAATATAAGCTCGAGTCGGAACCTTCGGCAGACGCACAAGAGCTGAGGAAGTACGGAGCTTTCAGGTCTCATGAGCCGGATGGCAAATACAAAGAGGAGAAGCCTCTTCAGCAGTACGAGGACTTGGACAACTACGGCGCCTTCCGCAGCCATGAGCCCGATGGCAAGTATGCTGCCTACTATGCCGAACCCTTTCTTGATCCGGCAGAGCTGGCCCATTACAGCAAACCCGTCATGAGCCACGAACCTGATGGGAAATATGCCGCCAGCTATGTGGAACCCAGGCCCGACCCCGAGGAACTGGCCCCATACAGCAAGCCTTTTTGGAGTCACGAGCCCGATGGCAAGTACGCTGCGTCGTATGTCGAGCCAAAGCCCGATGATGTCGAGCTCGGCAAGTACGGCGCATTCAGGAGTCATGAACCCGACGGAAAATACGCGGCTAACCATGCGGCGCCGACGCATGATCCCGAGGACTTGGCGACATATGGGCCATTTCGCAGCCACGAGCCCGATGGGAAGTATGCAGCAGAAGCAGCGTTGGCGAGGGAAGCCGCGGATCTAGGCAACCACGAGGCATTCAGTTACGAAGACTCTGAAGCAATCCCGCCCTACGAAGAGACCCAACCGAGCAAGAATGCCCCGGACCTTGAAGGCTACAAGACAGTGCAGCTCGACGAGCCGCACAAGCCACAGCCCGCCTTGGTTGAGGAAGGTCATACCGCAGAGGAGCTGGGCAAATATCAGGCAGTGAGGTACAATGAGCCGGACGGCAAGCCTGTTGATGCGCAGACCAGCAGCCAGACGCTTTTTGACTACGACCTGAAGGATGAGGCCCGGCTGGAGAAGACACCTTATCGGAAGCTGGTGGAGGAGTTGATGGCTCGCCCCGCTACTGAGTCCGGCGATGCCCATGGACTCCGGAAGTCGGGGATGAAGGAGGTCAAGGCGGCTGTGACACCGGCGCTTCAAGAGAAGAACGAGTTCCCCGCAGCCGCAACAGGCACGGAGGTGGAAGTGGATACCTCTTTGCCGGCCAAGCCTGTGGAGCCAAACCTCTACAAGATCCTTGTGTACGACCCCACGATGCAGTCTATCGAAGTCGCCGAGACCACCTCTGTCATTCCCGACAGCTCCTCCCCTTTGACCCCGGCTGAGGTCCTTCTCCGGATCTCCAACCCTGCCAGGTTCTTCCCACACTTTGCGCCTCTCCAGGCTCAGGGATTCGAGATTGTTTCTGGCAGTGGGGACGTTCTTATCTTTCGGAAGGTCCGGCAAGCTGTGCCTGAGGCACAACAGACGGATAAAACCTTGCCAGTGACCACAGAGACAGCCACAGCTCACGCAGCCGTCAACCCCATAGATAAGACTGGCGGGCAACTGGACTATACCGTTGCTGCGGGTCGCTTTGCGAGCCCCACCGGTTTTGTCAACTACGACCTACCCCCACCAGCGGCTCCCTCGGCTGAGCGGTTCGAATCCGGCATCAACGTGCGTTGTGAGGAACCAGTTTTCAGCGGGAAGAAGGCTGAGTCGGATAAGAGGGAGCACAAGAGCCTCCCGAAACGAGTTGTGGTAGGAGCTGCTTGGTTGGCGGGCATCTCTTACTCTCTCGGTGTGGTGGGCGAATACTTTAAGACTGGGGGCACGGATGGCAAAGGCCCCAAAGGTCTGTGATGGGGCTTATTCATAGGTGCTGCGGCATCACGAATTTCCTTCGGTTCTTTTTTCGCTGTTTTGGCGTTCCTGTGCGGTAGGCGTAAACGAGGCTGCATCGGAGCATTGGTAGGGACACCATGGGCATGGAAATACCTAGGCTGGGCATTCTGGCTATTTTACTCTCGTTTATACATTGTTTTCTAGAGCAGACTGTGGGTGCAGGTGTACAGGTCGGTTTCGTGTTGGGGTAGTAGGCTAGCCTGGAGGTTCGCGGGGGCTGTTGAATCCAGCGAAATTACCCGATTTCCCTTTTCCTACTGCTTTGGACTCGGTGACTGCCAGAAAAGCTGTGCCGCTGTTGGTGCTAGCCGGGATAAGAGACGAGGCAACGGCCGTTTTGGTTGCGCCCGCGCCGTGAGGCGGCCGTGAAACATTCGCGAGCTCAACTCAGTCACCAAGTAAGCTGCTTTGCAGGCCAGACACCCCCGGCTGTGTGAACATCACATCGTTGATAATGACTGAAGTCGCAATTTTACATTCGACGGGTCTAGCTATTGATATCACCAATTGGTAGACCTGTCATTCTCCCGCCGTCATCCTTCCCATCCGGGTCTGCAAGAACAAATGGAATTTTCATCATCCTGTCGTGCTGTCTGGCATGGTTCTCCAACCCGCCGGTCCAGTTCCGCATCGTGAGATAAAAGAAAGGAGCTCCACCGCGTAAATCCGGGATCTTCAACATCGCGCCATATCTTCATCCATCATACAACACTGTTACCATCAACATCAACAGGAACAACAAAAGAAAGGGGCGCAGAAAGCCCGAATAATTTACAGGAAAATCCGTAAAGCGAAGGAAAGAGGTAAATAAAAAAAAAAAAAAAAAAAGGGAGAAATGACACGATAGAAGAAGAGCATAAACGGATAAGAAAAAACGGCTTAAGTCCTCCCCGCCTCACTAAACCCCCCGCCCCCCTCCGCCTGCAGCTGCTTCCGAAGCAGCTCGTGCTTGTATTCCTGCGCAGACCAGCTCTGGCGCCGGTCCAGCGCCGGCTTCCACTCCTGCGTGTGGGACATGGCGCGCACGGCCGTGTCGTCGGCTGCGTGGTGCATGCCCTGCTGGCCGTGACGCCGGTCGTGGCGCTGGTCGAGGAGGGAGGTGGAGAGGTTGGAGGGGTCCGCGGTGACGGAGATGGTGTCGGCTTGGGGCTGCTGTTGGTTTGTGGGGAGGTTTTGTGGCTGAATGTCCGCGTTGGAGGACATGGTGATGGTTTAATAGTTTATCTTGGTTGTCGTAATGAGGTAGTTTGTGGTTAGGTTTTGGAGGTGAAGTGTGTTTTTTTCTTTTTTGTGAGATCAGGCGGAGGAAGATGGTCTGAATTTTGAGGCCTGGGATGGTGATGTAAGGCCAATGTGTGTCTAAAGTATTTTAGCCTGTGGCACACTGGCGATCTCGATCTCATTGTGCAGCAGCCGTTGCCACTACTGAGAGGGCGAGACTCTTGTGGTGTGAAGTACCAGGCTTGGTGCCCGCTGATTCGCAGAGCGGGGTCGATTAGCAGGTGAGGTGGGCTCACCAGCGGGGTATGTTCGCGTTATCGTTGCCGCTAACTTTTGGCTTATCGGCAGGGCCCAAGGGTTGCATGCATCATGCTCTGCCTCCTTCCGACATCGAAGTTTTGCATCGTCGGACGGATTGCATAGGCTATTTCATCCGATTCGTCGTGCAGGCACCGCATCAACACGGTGTCAGTTATGGTTTGGGCCATTGCTCGCTGAGCCTACTCGCTCCCGCTGGGCTCCTCGGGCTGCGTGGAAGCCTCCAAAAATTGCCCGTCCTCGGGCTTGCGGAGGTGGGAGACGGCCTTGACATGCCGCCCAACGAGCTTGGGATATTCAGCCGTCCCAGAGCCGTAGCTGGGTCGTTGACCTTTTCGCCAAACGATTCTCGGATTGTGCGGCGTATCGACCGCGACGACTGGATCGACCGCGGTGAGTTTTGGTGCTGATTGAAGGACGGGCTTCGGAGCCATGACCTTTGATGCATCCACGGTTTTGCTGTCGGTTGGACGTCGCCTTCGAGCTCGGCCGGGTTGGGCGTGCTGCCCAGTCGTGCTGGGATTTCGGCTTCTAACTCAGAGATGGGACTCAGGTTCATTGCTTTCTTCGCCGCCCGGCTCATATTTCCTCCACCACTTGGCCCGAAACCCGCCTCGCCGCCCTCCTTCGCGCTTACGGACGGGGATCCCTGTTTTCCTTTGCGTCTCCGAAGGAGAAGGAATGCCGTCAACCAGAGAATGATTCCCGAAACTACCGTTACGATGACGATAATCGCGATGCTTGCCCCCCGATCCAACGACCCAATTCCTCCCGCGCTCCATTGCTCGTCTCCTACATTGCTCGGAAGCGTGGTGGTGGCAATTGTTGGATCTGCCGTTTCGAAGATCACGTTAATCGTTTCGTCCAAATTCGGCGTCGGAATTCGGCTTTCTGTGGCTGAGGGAAGTTCCGTCTCCGATGCGCTAGTTGTCGACAACGTCCCGACAGGAACGCTGGTGGCGGCGGGAGATGACATGGTCGTCTGGCTGCTCTCCTGTCCTCGCGTTGCCCGGGTGCTCTCGGCCGTACTCGTCTCTTGGGGGTTCTCCTCCACCAGCGTTGTCCGCTGTCTCTCCTCTGTCGTCACAATTCTCAATCCTGGCGTCAGAGGGTGTGTCTCAAGCGCGGTGAGGTCGGCTTCCACCCATCGAATTTGCAGCGCCGGTCCAACCGTGACGAGGGCGCCAGATGTTGTCGCCCGACGCGCAAAGCCCCATACACCACCGCGAAAATCTGTCGTGTCGGTGGTGCACGTCAACCCCTCAGGCACACAGTAAACTGCGGTCTCTCCAGGCGCGATGGCGGGGAATCCTTCGTTGGTCCTGGTCTTGGTCAAACCGCAGCTGGGACCGACGACAAACCCATCAGGACAAATGGCCGGTGAGTAGAAGTGGAAGCCGGCTCCGGCGATGTTGCTCGACCAGGAGGGCGGATCGCACGACTCTGGGCCTCGTCTTGGGAACGCCGGGTACTGGGAGAGCAACCGGGTCGTGGTCAGGAGCCATGTAGTGGGACATGGAGGCGTAAATACGGTCGTTAGTGCAGCCAGCGGTGCCGTGCCGCCGTGGATTGCAGTTGGAGCTGACATTGGGTGGCGCTGGCAAACCCATGTCAGCCAGTTGACTTGCAAGGCAAAGACGATTTGCGATCGCCTGATCCCACCAACTCGGGGAGATGGCTAAGATCTGCTTTAAGATACTGCGTGGTCCTGCCTCAGTGACAGGCGATTCAAACCTCCATCCCCCGCCATATCCCGCTGCTCATACCGGCGAGGCGAAGCTTCATGCGCATATCACTTCGTCCCGGCTGCCGGGACAAGGCAGATCTCCTGCGAACCCGCGTGCAGGATCCCACGGGCCGATCAAACCGAGCAGGTATCCCCGTCCGAGTATTCCCGTCTTGATTGGGAGCCTGCAAAGCCTGGCGAAGGAACCATCTGCGGCACAGTGTATCACAGCATCCACCCGGGCGAAAATAGCACCATATTAGCTCGCCCGCCCAACCCCACGGTTGCAATGGCGTATTGTCGCCCCCACCTCTGCGGTTGACAAGGGGAAACCCCACAGAGCCTGCTTCATCACGGCCAACACCAACAGCATTCAGCGCCGTGAGCGTCCCCTGGCGCAATGTGGCGGTAGCCGTATCACAAACAACCTGCAGTCCCGTATCTTTCTCTGCAGCAAAGATATGCGCTCAGTCAACCTCACACAAGATCGACCCGGGGCCACGTTGGGTGTCACTTGTAACCAACCTCAGGCACGTGTCGGATGGTTGGCAGCTACCCCGCCTTTAAGCCGCGACTTAGACGATCCTAAGATCTCGAGGATTCGGCCGCGCCCTGATGTAATTTGTGCGGGAGTTTCAGCCGTCATTCCCCAGCCAACCGCGACGGCGAATTGAAAACCTCGACGACGCCCTGACTCTTGGTCGGCGTTCTCTCATTGAGGTAGGTGGGATGCGGCGCCAGGTACCCGGATCGCGGCTCAGCAGCCGGCTGAGCTTGGCGGGTGCCTGACCCGTGGGTGGTCTCCTTGTTGAAACCCCAGACAAGTATGAATCCGAATGTGACACGTACCATAATGTCGACACATCTTAGGTCACGGTGCAGAGCCTCGTCGACACATTGGTAAAATGCCGCATGTTTCGTACACTTTGGCCTGGATAACAAACCGAGTTTGTGCAAAAGTGTGTGTGCGACTGTCCCGCCCGTTGCGACATGGGCTGTCTCAGTTTCACTGCCCGCCGTGAAAGAATCAACTAAGATGGGCGTTTCTCTCATTATGTCTCCCTGCGAGTGATCTTCTGAGGGAATAATAGTAGCGCCATGCTCAAGTTCGCCTATCTGAGCAGTAGAGCCCCGTATCAGAAAACTATGCCTATCATCACGCTGTGCCCAATTGGATGAGGCACGGCTGATGCGCACACACTTGGGTTTCTCGATGTCGACAGACTCTGGGCAAGCTGCTGCTTATCCATTATTATGTATAGCTGACCCAACCGGCGACGGCACTTTGGTTATTTCAGCGAAACTTGGGACGCTGGTAGCAGCAGCCGGAAAGGTGACGGTCACCAGGCAAAAGACGTCACATTAGGTTCTTGTCTCGACATCAAGTCTGGCTTACAGTTCGCAACGTGATGTTTAGATCCATGCTCCCAAGACTGTGTTTTTTGCGTACGTTAAATACTATGTCCTTTAGAGACGACTTTGTAACGATGTGCATCAGCTTGGATGTCGAGCGTTACTAACGTGCAGCTAGCCCTAACCCTGATGGTCGAAGGGACCCAGGCCAAGACCTCCTCGGCAAGATAAGCGGGGTGGAGCCAGCAAACCCAATTCCGACCTCAGATAAGCATGCTTTGAATCTTTTATCTTGAGCGCCCCAGCTGGTCCACCGCTCGTTGTGTTCATCAAAAGCTACCGACACGATGGCCCCCAAACCTGGTCAGAAGGCGGTCCTTATCACCGGGTACGTTTCCCGCCTTGCGACACGGCAGACTCGCTTTGTATTAACATCATCTGGTATTAGGTGCACCCCGGGTGGCATCGGTCATGCGTTGGCTCTGGAATTCCACGCCAAGGGTATCTCTCCGTGTAAATCTCAAACGGCAAGACAACGATGCTAACAACTAGTCAGGCGTTCACGTCATCGCGACGGCCCGCAACCCGGCCGTCCTCAAGGAGATGGCCGACATGGGCATGACGGCCCTCACCCTCGACGTCACCAACGCAGACAGCATCAAGGCCTGCCACGACGAGGTGTCCAACATCACAGGCGGCAAGCTTGACATTCTTGTTAACAACGCGTATGTCTCCTCCGTCCGTCACTCCCATCCGCTCAAACACTCAACAAACTAACCAATTTCCCCCGCCGGGCTCCCCCGCTCGCAGCGGCCGCACCCACACACACCCGGCCACCGACATCGACATGGACGACGTGCGCGAGACGTTCGAGACCAACGTGTTCGGCGTCATGGCCATGTGCGCGGCCTTCTCGGACCTGCTGATCGCGGCGCGCGGGCTGATCGTCAACATCGCCTCGCTCGCGGCCGTGACGCCGTACGTGTTCGGATCCGTCTACTGCGCGACCAAGGGCGCCGTCGTGTCGTACTCGCGCACGCTGCGCCTCGAGCTCAAGCCCTTCGGCGTGCGCGTCATGGTGGCCATGACGGGCACCGTGCGCTCGCAGATCGCCAGCCGGACCCACCGCACCCTGCCCCCCGGCAGCATCTACGAGCGCGTGCGCGGCCTGTTTGAGAGGCGCCTGACCTTCTCGCAGAACAATGCGACCGTGGAGACGGGCGACTACGCGAGGCAGCTGGTGGCCAAGGCGCTGGCGAGCGAGATGCCGTTGCTGTTGAGGACCTGGTTTGGCAGGCCGGATTGGTTCTGGGCTGGCGGGATGGCTTGGAAGGCGTGGTTCGCCACATGCCTCGGCGAGTGGTTGTTCGATATTGTGCTGTATCGGATGATCGGGATGCCGACGCTGGAGCGAGTGTTGAAGGAGGAGGAGAGGCAGAAGAAGCTGAAGTGAGAGAGGGGTGTCTAAGTAGGGAAATATGTTAATTAGCTGTGCGCACTGCGAGGTAGGTAATCAACGGGGTTTTGTGGTAATTCATAGGCTGGTCCCCATTTCTATGATTGTTGGTTCGGGTTGCGCTGGTGGCAGTCCCTGACGTCTTCATCAAGTGGCCACCGTTCGCGACGTCGTGGAATGTTGCAGACTGCGTTCTTTCCATACGCCTCTCAAACACAGCTGGAGAAGCAGGGAGAACATTCAATAGCGCTCCATATACTATCCAAATTAATCGATTCTCGTTCCAGTCATATTCCTTATCTTGATTCTTCGAAACATGGCTCTTGCCACCGTGTCAAAGTTGAGAACCCATCCCGTTGTTTGTCAACGATGTACTTGAGGCTGTGGCTCTCCATGTAAGTATCCCCGGTAACGTGCCCGCAACTTCCTTATTCCCCGCGCTTACGTCTCGCTGTTAGCCAGCGAGGCTTTGTGATGAAGCCTG
The DNA here is from genome assembly GCA_022530565.1 of Madurella mycetomatis. Classification (NCBI taxonomy): domain Eukaryota; kingdom Fungi; phylum Ascomycota; class Sordariomycetes; order Sordariales; genus Madurella; species Madurella mycetomatis. The sequence continues at coordinate 1,254,726 of JAJTVB010000003.1, read as the reverse complement.
TCTGGCATGCAGCAAACATGGGCTATTTTTTGTGTAGAATTGCCGAAACGCCAGCTACTTAACTTGCAAAGCCCTGCTGCCCTCCGTAAAGTATCTGTCAAGGCTCTCGGCCTGCAGATATTCGGGCCATCATACACTAGGCAAAGCCCAACGCCATTCCCTTCGGAAACACCCATATCGAGAGAGCGAACTAGTATCCGTACGGCAGATGTCTATTACTCCGGCTTGGCGGGTATCAAAAGGCGTTGCAGAGCGCATAGTCCCTCTCCTGCGGTCGATTGAAACAGACTTGAAGGGTCTTGAGAGCTACCGCAACAGCCCAGGCTTGATGAGAGCAGAAGCGTGGGTTCAAATTGTGCAGCAATTGCTAGACCAGCATATATGTGGTCTAAACCTGAGCACCGGCAGATGGGAAGCGATTGGAGACTTGGTCGGCAACACAGAGATAGCTACGACATTCATTAGAGGGACAGTCTCCGACAGATTTCTTCAATCATCCAGAACGTCAAGACCCGGAGGAGCAGACGGAAGAGCCAAGGCGGCCAGGCTAGCACTGCTTTGGTTTTGGCCCGTGATGCCAGGCTCAACACTCCATTCGCCTCAGATGAGATTCGAGAACTTCTCGAACATATTGAAGTGGTTAGCAAAAGTTTCAATGTTCTTGGCGTTCGCAGGCTTTCTCTAAGATAGCTGCCAGTTACTGCTAACAACCGGTTGTTCCTATATGGAGGGATGACGGTAGTGATGTGGACCGGCGAGTGGGCATGTGGAACGACGGCGCGGTTCTTACTTGGAGTGTCAGGCGACCTGCTGCAGACCGGACTTTATGCTCGCTAATCTTAATCATAGTATATTATGAAGAACACTACATCACTGACACTTGCAGATTATTACTACGTAGTCAATGAAGATATCAAAAGGGCCTCTGTTACTGTGGGCCGCTGACTAGCTGCTCATTCTTAATTGAGGACCAATATCTTGCTCGCTTCTTACCCAACCGTGTCCAAAACCTGCGACTCTCTGAATCTGGGATGAGTTAGATTGCCCAGCCGTGACCAGATCATACTGATACCTTACCTCATACTTTGCTTCTGCCCACCAACCTGTTCAACTTCTTCCCCTTTCTAAGGCTGTCTAACAGAAAGCCTTCCCCTCAGACCCGTGTTGTACATAATGCCGCCGGCAACAATCAAGCGACCCTGAGACACCAGCTCTATATCAAACCGCCTCACGATCTATACCCAGTCAGTCAGTTAGTCAATATACTCTAGCTAGCACCCATCAACCATCGAAAACTGGCTCACCTCAGGCAGAAGTTTATACAGTTCCACCACAGCGATATCCTTTCCCAGGCAAACCCTCGGTCCCATGCCAAATACAAAACTGCACGACTCAAACTCAGCCGCCTTCTCCGCGCTCTCTAGCCACCTCTCTGGCCTGTAGGTTTCGGAGTCGGGGCCATACAGCTCCGGGTCCCGGCCGACAACCCACGCATGACTCAAGACCTCGGCACCATGAGGGACGAAGACGCCGCCGATCGTGAATCCTCCCTCAGGCACTACCCGGGAGAAGAGATTGGTGGCGGGCGGGTTGAGACGCAAGCTCTCCTTGATGCAGGCCACGAAGTAGGGGAGGTGGGAGCGGGTCTCCTCGTACTGGACGGGGGAAGAGAGCAAGCCGGCGGAGTCTGCGGCGGCGATCTCGGCGCGGGCTCTGGCCAGGCAGGCGGGGTGGGTGAGCAGAAAGCGGAGGGTACTGCCGAGGGCCGTCCCGGTGGTGTCGGCGCCGCCTTGGATGAGGAGGGTGATGTGGGCGCGTTTCTGCATGGGGTTGAGGGGTTGGGATTTAATGCGGGCTTCGAGGGTGCTTTTTTTTTCCCCACCGGTGTTAATAACTCGAACTAATTGGGTAATTGGTGGGATAATTAGGGGGTCATCGAAGGACTAACTATTGTAGGTAATCGGGCTTGTCTTGGGAGAAGCCTTGTTCGATGAGCTTCTCCCGTCTGGTGACTTGCTCATCGGCCTGGGCGATGAGATAGCCCATTCCGGACTTGTCACTCGACTTCGGGAGGAAATAGGGGGCTAGCAGTGGCGACTTGAGGATTGTGTCACGGAACCACCGAAATCGCCCTGCGAGACCAAAGAAGTTGAGCCCGTTGCGCCAGCTCTCCAAGAGGTGTCGCTCGTCACGGCTGTTCTTGACGAAACCCCAGGGCTCGGAGAAGCAGACCATGGTCATCACGTCGGCAGCGAACTGGGCGACCTTGTCGGATATGTCGATCGTTTCGCCACGTTCGGAAAACTCCATCATCCTGGTGCTGAAAAGTTGAATCAGCCTATCGAATTGAGGCTCCCATATGTTTTTAAGCGCTCCAAACGACCACTGTGTGTTTGAGGTCAGCAGCCCGTTTATCTTGCGCGAGTATCATATGGAATAGACGACCTGCGGCCCTCCCAAAGCCTTCCTCAGGATTCTATGCTCGTTGCCGTCAATCGTTGAAAAGAGATGCGGCGGACCCAGTGCACCACTCCCGTACAGGCCCCCCTTGGTATTAAGCTTCGCCTCCCAGTAGATATCCTTTAGCGCTGACGCTTTCGGGAAGACGAGCAAGTTAGGGGAAATCCGGATTGGCTTATCGCCTGCTTATTCACAGTAAGGTCATGAGCACGGCTGTCCTATTGGCCTTGGTGGTGGGATGGGCTCGCCGTACCTCCATACTTCTTCACAAGGCTCATAATCCACTCGGGTTCTCGACGGAGTAGCGAAACAATCGCCACAGACAACGAGAACGATGCCGCGTACCATGGGCCAGGAAATCCAGCCAGGGGATGGAAATACAAATTGTAGATAATGCGCAATATTAAGGCTGAAGCGATCGCTACAGCGGCCAACACGAGGACTGAGGATAACTCCATGATGGATTTCGCATATGATTAGAGGCAGCAGACTTGCAGATTATTTCCGGTGCTGCCAGTACAAGAATGGGCGCTTCTGTCACAGGCCATATATCTACGTTCGAAGGGTGCCGCGTTTGTTTTTTCCTCTCAACACACTAACAATGCAGAAGACATGGCAATAGAATTCGGGCGTGGGGTAATGGAGCGGAGTTCCATGTTGTGTTACACAATAAAGCTATGACGCTCGTGGCTAACAAACCAATGACATTGCGCGTGGCCGGGGTTACAATCTAGAGGAGGGTTGCATGAGGGCCGAGCCGGCAGAGAAGAACCATGCACTTGCTGTAATTCACCATGTAGCCGGGTGGGGGAATCGGTGCTGAGTGGCAACGCATGCAGATTACTTCTCGTTTGGCATATTAGTGTGACAACTTTGTATGTTACATGGCCATGCACCCCCACGTTTACCGGAATTGATAACAAAGGAAATACAAAGGAAGGGTATACAAGATTGTGCCTCAGCCAGCACCAAGTCGGTCGACCTCGCCCAACCTTCTCTCCCGGGCCACTCTTCCTTTCGTACCCCTGGCCTGCGGATCGGTCCCTGACTCGGACTGGATTAAGCCAGGGACTCGACCTCTCTCCTACCAAGGACAAGGTTCCTAGAGAAGCCAAGTAGACGCAACACGGCATTCCGCATGTGCGCCTTCAGTGGTGTCGACCCTGCAAAGACGATATTGTGGACTAGCTTACTCTTCTTGGCCATTCCAAACCCGGACTCGAGCATTCCGACGGTGTACCGATCGAGCGCTCTTTTCAACTCGTCTCCGTCCTGTGCCGTGATTAGGCCTCCGAGGCGCTCCGCGAGAGCGATGGCGTCCGCAATGGCCGACGTGGCACCTTTGCCCAAGTAGGGTGTCATGCTGTAGCAAATTGTTTAGCTAAGCGCTATCACTGAAGGATTCCTTTCGCTGGCAGAGCACCGACCTGTGGGCAGCATCTCCAAGCAACACGATGTTATCCGAGCTCCAGGGCTTGAGCGTGCGCTGAGTCTTCAGGTTCGCGACGTAGACTGTCTCGGGGACGGTAATGGCGATCAGCGAGCGGAAAAGAGGATGCCAGCGTTTCGTGCGCGCAAGCCAAAATTCCTTGAGCTTCGCCGGACTCATGTCTTGGGGGCTAGCTCCATGCTCCAGGTAGTCCTCGGTGGGGCAACCCAGTCCACACATGAGATAGGAGTGATCGGGATCGATAGATTTCAGGTCAAACGGGGTATACGGCGTAGTCCGATCCTTGAAGTACGAGACAACCATGGAGCTTCGTGGCGCCATGACCTTGGATGGCTCTATCAGCATGTCATCGACAGGGCTACTGCGGCGGACTGCCAGAGCTCACCATGCAACCGGTGCCGAAGGGCATCATAAGTTCCGTCTCGGGCGTGAGAGGCATTTTGAAGTAGAGCACTGTGATACCGAGGCTGTCCCTCTTGGCATCAGGAAGCAATTGCTTTCTGACCTTGCTCCCCGCGCCATCAGCCCCTACGAGGAGGTCGTACACAGCAGTGCTGCCGTCGCCGAGTTTGACGTACACTTCCTGCCCTCGCTGTTCGTAGCCCTGGAATTCGGTTTCCCACCGGACCACGCCATCGAGACCATGGAGCAAAGCAGTTCTCAGCTTCCATCGGGAAACTGAGCTTGCCTCGCGGAATTCCTTTGGTGTGAGGCTCAACTTCACGCCTCCTTTCTGGTCCAGGAGGGCAATGCTTTGTCCTTTCGAGGGCGTGGTGCCAACTGCATTTTCAAGAAATGGCACCACATCTCTGGGTAGGCGCTGACGGAGAGTTGCGAGCATTTCCCGTGACAACAGGATACGGAATCCAGTCAACGAGCTGGCGGCTTCTTGCCTGGTCCCTCGTTCGTACACGGTGACACTGAGGCTGTGATTTTGCTTCAGAAGCTGGGCCAGGGTGAGCCCGCCGATTCCGGCACCAATAATTGCAATGCGCAGGGGCGCCGGCCCCTTCTCATCCTTGCCGTGGGTGTCTTCCATGATCAGTGTGGATGCAAAAAAGAAAGTCCTCGTGATGATGGGAAGGGAAGTAGCGGAATTGAGTTGCATAATTCCTCATTCCTCTTCTCGACCGGTCTGAAAAAGGGCCCGTCATACCCAGGGTAGGGGGGTAGTTATGGTTGTGGCGCCTGATACCCCGGTACGTAACCGGAAGGATGAAGCAGAGGCTCGCAACGCAGTTATGGTGCGATTCGACGAGAGTACGTACCTGTACATGGTTAGTACATGCGCAAACACGGAACGAGGAGTGTGGATCTTGTTGCGTTGTGCACGGCGCGATACAGTGCCACCCTATGGGGTGGCTTCTTGTGGATGGTCTGATCCTGGGGATATTAGCCGATGTCATCTATTATACGCCCTAACCCGGCAGAAGGATCGGCCTCAATACAACGATGGAAATCTCGACGAATCCTACCAAACTGAGCCAGGCCGGAGATAGTTAGCTCCGGCGCCATGCTATCACCATATTTTGTTGCATTTCTTTCCAGCAATGGAAGAGTCGAAGCCCACAGCTCACCCTGCTTTGTCTATCTGATCCGAAGAGCTAATGGCGAAAACAGAGTTGTCTGACATTGCCCCGAGTGCGGATTCCTCCAACCAGGAAAGCCAAGCTCGGGCGTCCGGGGCCATGGGAGGCGTCCGGCTTAGCTTAGTCGTCTCCGGGTACGTGCTGCGCAACTAGCGCCTTCGGCGGTTCTGGCCAAGATGCGACCTCCGCTGAGTTGCACCAAAAACACCGCTAACATCTTCCAAGGCTCTGGGTTTCACTGTTCCTATGTGCCCTGGAGGCATCTATCGTCAGCACGTCGCTTGTGCGCATCTCTAACGATCTTGAGGAACTCGGCGAGTCAGGTTGGGTCGTCATTGTATATCTTCTGACATACAATGGTAAGAGCACTACTGCTTTCCTTCAGCAGCTCCTCCTGGGGACATCCGAGGTTGGAATACTGACCACTGTAACAAACCCCAAAGCATTCATTCTCATCTGGTCTAAACTTAGCGATACGTTCGGCACTAAGTGGCTGCTATTGCTGGCGAATGCAATCTTCTGCGTCTTCTCGATTGCCTGCGCGGTAGCCCAGACAATGACTCAGCTGTATGTACATCTATTCCAGGAATAGTTGTGGGTTTGCTGACAAGATGAGCAGCATCGTCTTCCGCGCGTTTCAGGGGGTGGGCGGCTCTGGCCAGTACTCTCTCGTCTTTGTTATCCTGGTGCAGATTGTGCCAATGGATAAATTGGGGATGTGCACCGGTATTCTGAGCTCGTGCTTCGCTCTTGCAAGCTTGCTGGGCCCAATACTCGGCGGTGTCATCTCGGATAACACGACATGGAGGGTGAGATCTCGCACCGGCGCTTGAACATGATGCAGTAACAGCTAACCGAAGTTAGTGGATATTTTGGTTGAAGTAAGCCTCAGTACCTAAATGAAAAGCCGTTTCTGAAACATATCTGACTGCTCACCCTTGTATCTAGTGTCCCAGGAGCTACTTTGGCTGTTCTCCTTCTGTCCATTTTCATGGAGAGCCCGAAGTCCAGTAAAGAGATACGACGCTCACTCAAAAGCATGGATGTCCTAGGCGCCCTTCTCTCTTTGGCCTGGGCGATACCATTGATATTCGCCTTGCAGGAAGGCGGACAGGCGTACCCATGGAACGGCGGCGTGATTATCGGGACACTGGTAGCGGGGATCGCGATGCTGCTGCTCTTCGCCGCTTGGCAAGTGTGGACCTATCGACGAGGCACCATCGATACTCTGCTCCCCATGGGCCTCTTCAAGCGTCCCAAGGTGGCACTCGTATTTGGGCAAGTACACCGGAACTAACTGAATCAAGCTATGGGCTAATGATTCCTGGAAATAGGGGTCTCTTCCTGCTCGGCTTCAATTTTTACGTCTCCATTATCCAACTCCCCCAGCGTTTCCAATACGTAAATTACGAAACGGCAACACGCGCTGGCATTCTCCTTCTCCCATTGACCCTTTCGTCCCCGATCATGTCGGTATTTGGCGGCGCAATGGCCAACAAGCACCGACTGTGCGCCCCCGTCATCCACCTTGCAGGGGCCTGCCTCAACATGGTGGGCGCCATACTCATGAGCACCGTTTCCGTCGGTACTAGCGTGTCCAATGCTCAGTTCGGCTACCAGGTTATTATAGGAACGGGTTTTGGGTTTGTGATGCCCTCACTAATGTATCTTATTAAATTAGAAGTCGAGGAAAAGGACCTGGCTGGCGCTATGGGAGTTGCTAATATGGGACGGACACTGGGCGGATGTATTGGGCTGGCCATTGGCGGATCGCTCTTTCGCGACCGGCTCGATCGAGACTTGCCCACGTTGCTAGACGAGGAGCAGCTTGAGAGATTGATGACCTCCTCGGCCCAGGTTGTCAGCACGTTGTCAACAGCGGAGCGGGAAAGGCTCGGCGAGATATATGGGGAGGCGTTCAATCTCCAGTTCAGGGGTATGATTGCCTTCGCCGTTCTCTCCGTCTGTCTGGGCGGGTGGATGCTATATCTCTATCTGGGACGCACCGCGGAATATCAGGACGCAGTTACAGCGCCGGATGTAGCAATGGCAGAAAGCTAGACACCCCCTCGGTGTTACAAATTGTCTGCCAATATAAGGCACCGAGATGCATTCGTAGATCTAGAGAAGCAGGGGATCTGTCCTTTAATAGTGATAAATCTAACTACTTCCTTTATATACAATCGAAATCACTTGTCGCCAACCTAGAGGTGTCACTGTGCCATCAGAGCCATTTCGATTCCCTTTCTCACAACGCCCGCCATCTGCTCCGTGATCTGAACTGCCCTTGGGACCTCATGACCCTTTTTGTGATCATACTCGAGCCTAAATCGTGGTTCGCACATGTTCTTCAGGTTCAGGCTCTCATGATAAGCAGGATCGTTGCTCCCGTAGATATGCACAGTTGGGACCTTGATTCGCTGCCCCTTTTTCTCCAACTCGGAAGGGTTCAGACGATTCCATGTGCCGGTTGTCTCCGAGACGGACAGCGCGCTGCTGCCGCATATGAAAACGGCGAGACGGAAGAGGGGTGGCGCGAAAGGGTGCTGCGCTTGATGGGACAGGATCAGGGAGGCAAGAAGTGCTGCACCTTGGGAGAAGCCAATACACCCGTCAAACGGACCCTCTTCTTCGATGATCTCTTGGACCATTGCCATGGCCTTGCGATGGGAATCTGGGCCCACGCTGGGGTCATACCAAGTCTTGTATGACTCGCAGTCGAATATGCCCTTGATACCTGCCAACCATTCTATCAGTTTGCCGTCTTACACAAGTCGCTGGAAGTACTACCTTCAGCAGCTGGAGTTTCATATTCCCCCTCGTAAAACTCAAACTCGTGCAAGCCACCAAGTGCTCTCTGAAGGGGACCTAGCGGGCACCACATCGTGAGTTATTGATATCGTAGAGAATGGAGGCAAATATTACCGATTTGCGCCTCGAAGATCTGTGAACCCTATTAGTCATGGAGGAAACAGAAACACTGTGATGCTTGCCCAGCTCACCTCGGCGCCTGTCCCCATTCCATGCAAGCAGATGAATCTCATCGTAGGCGGTGTCGATAACCTGAGCTACTACACTCGCACAACCGTGAACTGCCGTCAATGGGGGATTTGCCGGAAAGTCCAAAGCCTGAGGTCGAAGACCGTACGGCGCCGAGTTCTTACAGGGATGTTGGGTAAAAGTTATCCCGTCTCCCAGCACTTGAAGGACTTTATACACTTGCGTAATGAATTCCACAGTAACGCGGCTAGGGGCCTGCTGTTTGCGGCGTCCATACCATTGTTCCATTGTATTCTAACAGCGGGCCTCGTCACATCAGGATTCGTTCGACCTGAAAGAAATACATTGTTGACCCACCAGCACTCTTGTTATGAGCCAATCGCGACCCAAAAATAATTAATTGTCCGATGTGATGGGCTGGAACCTGGTGTGCCACACGACTGCATAAGGAGGAAGGAAGTTAGGTGACACTGCGTATACGGGTTGTAACGAACCGCACGTGTCGATGCTTGACATGCTTCGAGAAGACTTGGCACATGTTCGAAGGAAGCAAGCTATCTCGGTCCCTGATAGAAGAGGTGCGCTCTAAGCTCACCGCCTGCTCAGCCGCAGATACGTAAAGTAACCCACGCCAATGGCAGCGGCAACGGTCACGCCACTGAGACATGTCAGGTCCCAGTTCTTGGCTCGCCAGGTTGACATTCTGGCATCTGCCGTCTGTAAGTGCATGGGGCGGCGCCGCCCAGCAACGGATCGATGATGTCCATGCCTGGCCGCGTGCTCGGTGATTCCGGGAGGATTCAGGCTGAACATGCGGTCATACATGACTTCCTCGATCAGATCTGCCGCGTAGTGCTTCTTTCTCGAAGACACCCTCGCAATGCGCCGCATGCGCTCCACATCCTGGGCAAACGTGCCATGCTTGTCTTCGAATATGGTCCGACACTTGTCGACAATTTCGGCCTCGGAGAAGCTCGCCTTGTCCAAGGCAAGACCCACGCCGGCCTCCTGGATGCGAAGCCCGTTGAGAGGCTGATCGAAGAAGAAGCCTAACCCTAGCATGGGAGTGCCGTGGAAGAGTGCCTCGTTGACGCTGCTCCCGCCGCCGTGCGTCACAAAGAGCACCGTCTCGGGCCGGTCCAGGATCGCCCGCTGCGGCGCGAACGGCGTGAAGTACCACGAGGCATCGTTGTTTTGCAGAATGTCACGCACCAGTGCATTCCGCGTCCCCACTTGCACTCTCTGCTCCGGGTTGAACAGTCGGCGCTGCGAGTCGTTGGCCGCCCAGATTACGCCGTCAATGAGTCCCTCCGTAAACAAGGTCGAGAAAGCTGCAAGGAACCGTTCGAGATGGTACGGTTGCAATTGGATGTGCGTGCCGAATGACACATACACCACGTGTTGATGGGCCGACAGGAAGGACTCTGTCGCGCCGTCGAGTGGCGGGTACTCATCAGCCAGGATGGGACCCACGGCAGCGATCAAGGGCGGCAGATCCTTGGGCGTTTCGAGGCCCCAGAAGGAATTTACGAGAGCCAGGTAGCCAGGTTTGTTGAGGACGGGAAGCGAGTAATGCACACCAGTGGCGCGGCGCATGCGGCGTATGAAGCCAAGATAGGGCAGGACGGCTGGGAGAGCCCGGAGGGGCCTCAACTCGGCCCGGAGTCTCGTCCAGAGAGAGGCATGCTCGCTCGACAAGGCGTCAATCTGGAATCCCGGGATACCGGGAATGTACGAGGCCCCGGCCATGCCGTACGGCATCTGCGGCCACACCATGGCGACGGGGATACCTGTTTGATGCTGGATATCCCTGACGGCATCGACGAAGAAGTCTGCAACGATCATGTCAGGTTCGCATCTCGTGACGATATCTTTGAGGAAGGTGAAGTCGGATGTCCAGAAGGAATCGACGGTGAATTTGGGCCGGAAGTAGCCCCGATAATCCTTTCTAGGATCGGAATGTTGCATATCGAGATAGTGCTTCGTCTCCTTGTCTTGCGTCATGGGCTCCCCCATGGTATACACCTCCCAGACAAACCCATAATAGGCTGGTTCGACCCATTTCTCCTGGCCTCTATGGGTAGCAAAGACTATTTTGTGGCCTCGCTGCGCGAGAATGCGGCCAAGTTCCAAGACCGGAGCTGGCCGTCAACAAACGACGTAACGTGGTGTTAGCCAGGGCTGCCAAGTGCACTTAGGTAGTGTAACGGGTAAACAAACCAGCATGGGTAAAACCCCCCGTCCCCACGACAAGTAGAACCGTTGCGACTTTCGGAGGTTTAAGATCAGGTGACATCTTCGTTTGCCTTCGGTTCTGGTAGTGTGCCGTTCGAGCCGTGAAGGATCTTGGGGGTTGTGGGCAGTCGAGACATGCAACGGGGCGTGCCGCCTAATTAAATACGCCGAACGGGCCCAGGAACGGTCGAGCAAGGCGCCGAACCGATGATTACATATGCTAACTTGAATCCCTCATGATCCCATGGTTGCATACCTTTCCTCGGCATCCAATCATCGGACAGGAGCCGAGCCCCAGCGTTCCATCCGCAAAAAGCTTGTCAAGCTGCGCCTGAACCCTTGCCCCAACGTCCAGCTTTCGCATGATTGGCTAGGGGCCGCGCCATTCCCGTTCCACCGGAGAGCTCCGTGAATCCGCCGCAGTCTGTGAGGGATATAATACGCCTGACGGAATTAAACAACCCCTATCAGATGTGGAAAAAGAGAACAATTACGTGACGTTTCACCACCAAGTCGTATGAAACCCGAACAGATTGAGGTGGCGGTCGCTAAAGACCAGACATACAATCCTTCAGGAGCCGGATAATTAACGTATAGTAACGCAAGTGAATGTAACCTTGGTGTCAATATGTACACCCAAGTACCATGAATACGGGTACGGTCAAAGCACAACTGCGTTTTCGTTAACAGCTGAATGTGGTATTAGGATCCAGTACTCTAGGCACCATTGAATGAAGCTAAACATGTGCCCCCCGGACCCGTGGGATCAGTTATTAGTTACCTCACTGTTCACGCTTCAGGGTTGTAGTGCAGGGGACACCGTGCTTGAAAAGAGTTACATCATTGAGGGATCTGGTTGATCAGGCAATAGGAAAGCTAAGAACTGTACGAGAAATGACTGGCTGGTTCGGATGAATTTTCTCACCTCCAAGATTCGAAAGGGGCGAGATCCGTGGCCATCGGTGGAGCAGCCTCGATAAGGCCTGAAATCAAACGGTGGCTTTAGGGTGCCCGTACTCCGATCTCATGAGCTCTGGATTTCGCGGGAATACAAGAGCTGAGTTATCCGCCCATTGTCGACCTCATGGCTTCTGATGTCCAAGCCGAACGTTAAGGGGCACTTGCACACTTGAAATTCAACATTCCCTTGTCCACTTGTTCTTAGTAATCATGGCGTCCACTGCCTACCATCGTTACCTTTCTGCCATGAGTGAAGATGGCCAGCCCCCTATTGCCATCGTGGGCATGGCCTGCAAATTCCCAGGCGGCTCCTCCAGCCCAAGCAAACTCTGGGACATGGTTGCTAAGAAGCAGTCCGGACGCTGCGAGATCCCAAAATCACGGATGAACGTCGATGCTTTCTATCATCCAGACCCTGACCGGAATGGAACGGTACGTGGGCCACGGTCTCTATCGTCGATAGAGGAAAGGCTAATCCAGTGTCTGATATTTAGTTCAACATCCGTGCCGCTCACTTCCTCGAGGAGGACATCTCGGCTTTCGATGCTTCGTTCTTCTCCATCTCGCCAGCGGAGGCGTCCGGCATGGATCCTCAGCAGCGGATGATGATGGAGTCGGCATATGAGGCTGTAGAGAATGCCGGTATCCCCATGGAGAAGCTCGCAGGCTCCAATACCAGCTGCTATGTCGGCTGCTTCTCGAGGGACTACAACGAAATGCTCACTCACGACCCCGAGACCTCGCCCGTCTACGTCTCGACAGGAAACGGGGCTGCCATTTTGTCTAACCGAGTGAGCTACTTCTTCGACCTCAAGGGACCCAGTCTCACCGTGGACACGGCCTGCAGCAGCAGTCTCGTGGCTCTCCATCTCGCTTGCCAAAGCCTCCGGACGGGTGAGAGCAAGGCTTCGATCGTTGGAGGCACCAACTTGATCTTCAACCCGGACGTCATGATCGCCATGTCCAACGTTCACTTCCTCGGGCCTGACGCGAAGTGCCATACCTACGACCACCGGGCCAACGGATACTCTCGAGGCGAGGGCATTGCCGCTATTGTGCTGAAACCTCTCGAGGATGCCATTCGCGACAACGACACCATCCGCGCTGTAATTAGAGGGTCTGTGTGCAATCAGGACGGCAGAACCGCTGGGATCATGCTCCCTTCCAGGGAAGCCCAAGAAGCCCTGATCAGATCGGCCTACGAGAGTGCCCGGTGCGATCCTGCCACTGTGGGATACTTTGAGGCCCACGGCACCGGTACCCCTGCTGGCGACCCGATCGAGGCGGGCGCCATCGGATCGACGCTCGGCACCTCCCGAGGGACCGCAGAGCATGATCGCCTCTATGTCGGGAGCGTCAAGACCAACATCGGCCATCTCGAAGGCGCCAGTGGTCTGGCCAGCGTCATCAAGACGGTGCTTGCGCTTGAAAAGGGCCTGATTCCGCCTAACCTCCACTTCGAAGAGGGAAACCAGGCTATCGACTTTGAGGGATGGCGAATCCGCGTTCCCACAGAAGTTGCCCCCTGGCCCACGCCCGGAGTGAGGCGCGCAAGCATCAACTCGTTCGGCTTCGGCGGCACCAATGCTCACATCATTCTCGACGACGCATACCATTACCTGGCGCAGCGTGGTCTCCAGGCCTCTCACTGCACTTCCATGTATCCTCAGCGTCTCCTAGGCGGCGCATCAACCCCCGACGCCGTCTCCCTAAGAGACTCTGGGCATGGCAGCTCGGCCAGCAGTGATGATGGCAGTTCGGTAGCCCCCACGGATTGGTATCGCATCTTCGTGTGGTCGACGCATGAAGAAGGGACAGCCAAGGAAAGCGCCGCGGCCTATGCGGCTGAACTCCGCGCGCGAAAAGATGTTGATGAGGAGCGTTTCCTGCGCGACCTGTCTTATACTCTCTGCCAACGGCGATCTCGTCTAGCCAACAAGTTCTTCATTGTCGCCAACTCGCTTGAAGACCTCACGTCTAAACTTGAAACCACGCGCCAAAAGCCAATTCGTTCGGATGTAAGTAGAGCTCCTCCGTTTTTGTTTCCTTTGAGTCATCAGCCAGCGCTAACAGCATCGCACAGAATGGCCGAGTGCCCCGTATTGCCTTCGTCTTCACCGGGCAGGGCGCACAGTGGTGGCGAATGGGACGGGAGCTTCTAGACGCATATCCCGTCTTCAAGCAATCCATCGTCGCTGCAGGCAGGTGTTTGACCTCACTGGGCTGCTCATGGTCCCTGGTGGGAGAGTTGACCAAGGACGAGAGCGACTCGCGCATCGGTGAGGCCCAAATCAGCCAACCTGTGTGCACGGCTATCCAGCTTGCACTCGTCGACCTCTTGGCTGACTGGGGTGTGATGCCTCAGATGGTCGTTGGTCATTCAAGCGGAGAAATCGCCGCTGCCTACGCCGCTGGCAAGCTCCCCTTCGCGTCGGCAATGCAGGTTGCCTATTTTAGGGGCGTTTTCTCCGCCCAAGTCAAGCAGAAGGGCGCCATGATGGCCTGTGGTCTTTCAGAGCAGGACGCCCTGGCCAGAATTTCCTGCCTCGATCCTGCGCTCGGCAAGATCGGGGTGGCTTGCATTAACAGCCCTTCGAACGTCACCTTGTCGGGCGATGTTTCCGCTGTTGACCATATGGAAAGGGTTTTCAAGAACGAGGGCATTTTCGCTCGTAAGCTGAAGGTGGACACGGCGTACCATTCGCACCACATGCTCGAGGTTGCCGAACGGTATTTGAAATCCCTCGCTGGTTTAAAGATCATGAAGCCTGGTGAACCTTCCAAATACAACGCCATCATGATATCCAGCGTCACTTGCACCCCCGCGGCCGATATCAACCTTGATGCCAAGTACTGGGTCGACAATATGGTCTCGCCAGTCCGGTTCTCGGAAGCCTTGCGGGTTCTTTGCAGCTCCAAGACGGAGAAGTCTAAGCGGATCAAGAGACACAGGGGCTACAACGCAGTTGATGTGTTGCTCGAAATCGGGCCCCACTCCGCTCTGGCCGGGCCAGTGAAGCAGATCTTGGCCTCCGAAGACATCCAGAAAGGAGGTCCCATCTCGTACCATTCCGCTCTATCCCGGGACAGAGACGCGTGCGAAACCGCTCTCGAGGCCGCGGCAGCTCTCTGGGCCCATGGAGCGCCAGTCCAGCTAGGGAAAGTGAACGAACCTGTGGAGGGTAGAGACTCACGGCCGCCGCAAGTTCTCGTGGACTTGCCGTCATATCCTTGGAACCACAGCAAGAAGTTCTGGGCCGAGTCACGGCTGAGCGCAAATTACCGGTTCCGGCCCACACCTCGCAACGACTTTATCGGTGCCCCGGTAGCAGACTGGAATCACACGGAACCCCGGTGGCGTAACTTCATCCGCGTCTCGGAGCAACCGTGGGTAAAAGACCATCAAGTCCAAGGATCCATCGTGTACCCTGCCGCCGGATATATCTGCATGGCCATCGAAGCCGCCAGACAGATGGTGCCGCTGGGAGACCGACAGAAGGTCACGGGGTACACCGTGGCTGAGGTACTCATCACTCGGGCTCTTGTGGTACCCCAGACTGAGCTTGGCGTGGAAGTCATGTTCCAAATCAGGCCTTGTAGCACGAGCAGCAAGTCATCTTCGGACTTATGGAACGAGTTCCGGGTCTTCTCGTACTCGGCCGCTGGAGAAGCGAGTGAAAACTGCAGGGGCCTGCTCTGTATCAACTATGAGCAGCCAGCCGGCGACGTTGATGCTGGCAGGGAGGCAAAGGAAGCCCTAGCACGCTGCGATACTGAGTTTTCCAACGCATGGGGGTTCTGCTCGACGCGTGGGACGCCAGACAAGGTGTACGACGGGCTGTCCAAGGCCGGACTTGACTACGGTCCGACCTTCCGCAACCTAACCGAGGTCGCCTGGGGCTCCGGGAAGTCCGTAGCGAAGCTTCGAGTCCCGGACACCAAGAGCGTCATGCCCCGCAATTACGAACACGACCATCTCATCCATCCGGCCACAATGGACACATTCTTGCAGGCGCTCTTCCCTGCCTTGACGCACGCGGCGGCTAATATCAAGGAGCCCTACATGCCTACGTTTATCCAACAGCTCACTATCTCAAGCCGAACCTCCGGCAAACCCGGCTACGAATTTGAGGCTTTGTCTGAGGCTGCTTTTGTGGGCTTCCGAGAGGCTGCGGCATCCATCACGGTCCGTGTCGGCCCAGGCGAGCAGCCTGCTGTCAGGATCCAAGGGGTGAAATGCACAGCGCTCACATCGTCCAAGTCCGCGGACGCTTCAGAGGATTCTGAAGAGATCCGACAGCTGTGTTTCGATGTCAAGTGGGAGCCGGACCCGGATTTTATGACCAAGGAGCAGCTGGAAGCAGACCTCCTCAGCCAAAGGGTTGACGACACACCGCCTGACCATGTTGCTGCGCTCGAAACCGTGGCATCGTTCTTTTACCATCAGGTTTTGGAGACCATTTCCGAGGACGAGGTCGTGCAGCCCCACCACCAGAAGTTCCTGCGCTACATGAATCATCACCGCGAAGAAGTTCTTGCTGGCAAGATCGAGCACCAGAATCCCGACTGGCTGCGCTTCGGCACGCCGGAAGTGCGAAACAAGATGGATGAACTCGTCCGCAGGATTGAGAGAGTCGACCATGAGGGGCAGCTTCTGTGCCGCATGGGGCGCAACTTGACCAGGGTTCTCAGGAACGAAGTCGAGCCGTTGGCCCTGATGCTCGAGGGTGAGCTGCTATACGATTACTATGCCAACTCGCTGGGCATAGCGACCTCGTATGCTCATATGCAACGCTACATCACACTGCTCTCGCACAAATCACCTGATCTCAAATACCTCGAAATTGGCGCCGGGACAGGAGGAGCCACCGTTCCCATCCTCAACGCTCTCGGAGGTGGGAACGGAACGTACCCCCGCTTCCAACACTACACTTACACGGATATCTCGTCGGGGTTCTTTGAAAAGGCCGAGGAGAAGTTTAGCGACTGGAGCGGTCTAATTGACTACCGGAAGCTTGACATTGAGCAAGATCCAGAGGGCCAGGGGTTCGTCGGCGAAGAGAACAAGTTCGATGTCATTGTCGCCTTCAACGTGCTGCATGCTACGACCAACATCAACAAGACAATGGCCAACGTGCGAAAGCTGCTTAAGCCGGGCGGAAAACTTCTCCTCCTTGAAATCACGCACGTGCTCAACCGAGTTTTCCTCCCTTTCGGCACGCTGCCGGGATGGTGGATGTCCGAGGAGCCATTCCGGCAGTGGGGTCCGACGATGACCGAGGAGACTTGGGTTTCCGTCTTGAAGGCAAACGGTTTCAGAGACCTGAAGTTGAGCACGCCCGATCTACAGAACCCACGAGATCAGACCGGCCGGTTCATGGTTGCCGAGGCTGTGGATGGTGCTGTCACGCGCGACGAGGGCATGCTGCGCCCGGTCGTCATCGCAACAAGTGACAACCTCGGTTACACCTCAAACGAGGCAACACTCATCAACGCCCTGAGTGCTCAACTTGGCGGTTCAGGAGTCAAGACAACGGTCAAGCCTTTCTCGCAGCTCAGCGACCAAGATATCGCCAGCAGGTTCTGTGTGTGTACGGCCGAGATGAAGGACTCACTGCTTGAGGAGCTTTCGCCGTCCAACTTCAACAGGCTCAAGTGCATCGTGAGCGACGCAAGTGGTCTCCTATGGATTACCCAGGGAGCGTTTCACGATTCTTCCCGCCCGTCAGCCGCTATGATGCACGGCCTTGCCAGGACCCTAAGGGCGGAGCATCAGAGTTGGCCGCTGCTGACGTTCGACTTCTCTTCCCATAACCGGCTTCTCCCAGAGCAGCAGGCCGGATTGCTCATGCCGCTGTTGCATGCAGCTGCCTCGGGCTGTGTGACGGATAACGAATTCTCGGAGAAGGACGGCATTATCCATGTCAAGCGCTGCATAGGAGCGGCCGACCTCAACGCCAGGGTGGCTGGCGAGAATTTGCCAAACTCCAGCGGGAAAGAAATGGAGCCGTTCTATCAGCCCGATCGGCCTTTGACTCTGGAGATCGCCACTCCTGGCCTGCTCGACACGCTGCGCTTCGTCGATGACCCTGTCGCGCTCCGACCACTGCCCGAGGACTACGTCAAGATCGACGTTCGCGCTGTGGGCCTTAACTTCCGCGACATCATGGTTTGCATGGGCCAGCTGGTTGACAACTTCCTCGGTTGTGAGTGCAGCGGTGTTGTGGCCGAGGTAGGCTCTGCCGTGACCCACCTCAAGGTCGGCGATCGGGTCTGCACATGGACTCTGGGCGCCTATTGCAACACAGTCCAGAACCCAGCCAAGCTGGTCCAACGTATCCCCGACAGTATGGGCTTCTGCGAGGCCGCTTCTCTGCCCATCGTGTACTGCACGGCTTACTACGGGCTTGTCGACCAGGCACGCATCCAGAGAGGCGAAACCGTTCTCATCCATGCGGCTGCGGGTGGTGTAGGCCAGGCCGCAATAATGCTCTGCAAGCACTACGGCGCCGAGATATTTGTCACAGTCGGCACCAAGGAGAAGAAGCAGCACATCATGGATACGTACGGCATCCCGGAGGACCACATCTTCACAAGCCGAAATGCAACCTTTGCCGACGGTATCAGGAGGCTTACGAACGGAAAGGGCGTCGACGTCGTGCTGAACTGCCTTTCGGGCGAACTGCTGAAGGCAAGCTGGTCAATCATTGCACCATTCGGCCGTTTCATCGAGCTGGGGAAGAAGGACATCGAGGACAATACTCGCCTGGGAATGGCACCGTTCATTAGGAATGTCGCTCTAGCTTCGGTCGACTTGACTGTCATCTTCCGGCAGCGCAAGGAGCTCGGGGCACGGCTACTGTCGGAGGTCATGGACCTGCTCAGGGACGGCGCCATCGGACAGGTCTCCCCTATCACCCAGTTTCCATTCTCCAAGACGGAAGAGGCCTTCCGGTATATGCAGACCGGAAAGCATATGGGCAAGATTGTCTTGGTTCCTCACCCGGACGACATCGTCCCCGTGGCTCCGAGGAACACCTCCAATCATCGTCTATCCTCCAACGGATCGTATTTGATTGCCGGTGGTTTCGGCGGTCTAGGGCGATCACTTGCTCGCCGTCTAGCCTCCCAGGGCGCCAAGCACCTGATCTTCGTCTCACGTTCAGGTGCTGAGGGCGCCGAGGCCAAGACTCTGGTGGATGATTTACGCCAGAAGGGTGTCAGCGTCGAAGATGTCCGCTGCGACGTCACCAGCCTGGCCAGCCTGCAAAAGAACCTCTCATCGGTCCTAGCCCGCAACCCACCGATCCGGGGCGTCCTCCAGGCGGCCATGGTCCTCGAAGACCGCATCTTCGCTAACATGCCGCACGACACCTTCACCAGAGTCGTCCGTCCCAAGGTCCAAGGGTCCTGGAACCTCCACCTCGCCACCCTCAACCAGCCCCTTGATTTCTTTATCATGCTCGCCAGCGCCGCCGGCATGGTTGGGGACACGGCCCAGGGCAACTACGCGGCAGCCAACGCCTTCCAGGACTCCCTGGCCTACCACCGCCGCCACGTCCACAACCTCCCCGCCACCTCGATTGACCTGGGCATGATCAAATCCGTCGGATACGTGGCCGAGAACGAGGGCGCGGCGGAGCGCAACCTAGCCCGGTGGGGTTTCCTCCAGATCGAGGAGCACGAGTTCCTGACCATAATGGACATCGCCATGACGGGCGGCAGCGGCAGCAGCGGCGCGGACAAGGCCAGGCTGTGCCAGATGGTGACCGGGGTGGGGACGCAGGCGCACTTCGACAAGAGCCAGGGCGAGGTGCCGCACTGGTTCCGCGACCCCGTCTTCTCGCACCTGGGCAACATGCGGGCGCGGGCGCACGACGGGCGCAGCGCTAGCGCGGGCCCCTCGCTGAGGCAGCAGCTGAGTGGGTGCGTCTCGCTGGCCGAGGCGGCCACCCTGGTCCTGGACGCCCTGGTCAGGAAGTTGTCCAAGTCACTGATGATCACCCTTGAGGATATCGACACGGCTAGTCCCACGTCGGCGTACGGTGTGGACTCGTTGGTGGCGGTCGAGCTGCGGAACTGGCTGCTGCGAGAGGTAAAGGCGGACGTGCCTGTTTTTGAGATTCTGCAAGCGTCGTCTTTGCAGGTTCTGGGGTACAAGATCGCCGAGAAGAGCAGCTTAGTGAACCAGAATGCGATGAAGGAAGAAGAGTGAACTAATTAATGGTTAATATCACGGCCAGACCATCGGAGGATCAGACTCGACATTCATTGAACAACTGTATTAACACTTTCCCAATGTACCTTAAATTAGATGAGAACGTCCTGACGAAACAACTTTCTGTAGCTGCTTCCGTGGCTGACCAACTAGATGTTTCGGTAAGACCTGGTGAGCTCACGACTTGATGCTGCTGCCTTAGATACGCTTGCCATTTACATACTGGGTTTCAGGGCGTTAATTCCTCGTCCCGCTTGCTGTCGCCCAAAATGTGCCTTCCTCAATTCGCAAAGCCGACGAGGACCACCGTTGACTTGGAAAACCAAGCCTGAGCATTGCCTTCGAGGCTTGCCCACTCTTGGCTTTAGGTAATAGTGTTCTCAAATTTCATACTTCTGCAGAGCATGGCTTGCAGCCATAATTACAACGTGCAGGTATATGCGAAGATCATCACTTCGCCAGCATGCAGCCCGTAAATGGAGACGTTGTCAATCATGAAGAGAAGAAGAGTCGTGCTCCCTCGCACCTAGATGGCAGCAGTCTGTTATGATTGATAGATGTACACATCTATGCATATCCAAGCGGGAGAAGAGAGGGCGGCCGGTGCGGCGACATACTGGGCAGTTACACGTTATAGGTATCCGCTTTCCCTACTGTAAGTGTCCCCGGACAATGGAGTCCCTTGACTAGATATGGCCAAGCGGTAACTGATACTAGATCCACATCATCCCGCTACTCAGAGAGATGCCACTTTTTTTCCAGTGGCCAGTGTCTGCATTCGAGTTCCAGGAGTTGAGATCGTTTCTGCGGGCATCGTTTCAGGCTCCCAAAGCAGCTCAATATAAAAAAATAAGAAATGAAAAGGAAAATACCGTTATAAGGAGAAAACGAAGGCACAAAAGATGAAGGAAATAAAAGAGTCTTATACCTTGAATGTTGTAAATTAACGGTTTACACGCATGACTGAACCCATCTTTGACTATTCAACGTCAGAAGTTAGAGTGTCCAGCGCAGAGGGATTCGCAGCTCCGAATGAATCCGTATGGCGCGAGAATACCATCTCATGTCAGACATAAAAACGGCGGAGGAACATTGCCCCTTAGACCGCTGATAATTACCTGTTGAATGCGTCATGTAACAATTACACTTAATATCACCAACTGCCTGTGTCAGAATCAGGGATTCACTTGCAGCCGCTTGACGAACAACTTGCAGGATAGGTATGAAATTTGTGTTATTTGATGCTGGGTAGCTAGTTGCATGTGGGCTGCGCTAGGGTGCCCCTGAGGTAGTAGACAATTACCTGACAGGAGGAGGGGATATCTGACGTTACCCTGACCGTATAGCCCAGCGCTGGTAATTCCGACATGCTGGTAGGATGATGGTGATGCAGAATGGACTGTACGAGGGGAGTTCCATTGAATTGAATATGTTTCGTTGTTGTTGTTGTTGAGGCTTGCTGAACCTACTCTGGATATCTATCCAGAATGCGGGGCAAGAACCTCTCTATCTAATCTACAGTATCTAATCAATAGTCCTGCCCCTCGCCTCGGGAACCAGGTATCAGATGGTGTACAGCCGGGCTCCACAACAGCCACCATCGTGGTGCCCGGCTGGGCTCCATCATGCTGCCAACATAGACACCATTGCCAGTGCTGGACTACGGCTAGGATGATGTAATATCATGCCCCAAACTCCCCCTTTCCCAGCGAGGCAGAAGCAGCCCTGCATGAAGGGGTAAAGCCTTATACCCATTTACCTCATCATCCAATAACGTAATACTGTGCAACCTCAGCCTAGCCAGTTGCATGGCGGAAATGAGGAGGCGCTATGTCTAGGACAGCTGTGGGGAGGAGTTGATGACTATTTGAATGCTCGAATATGCATTTTGACTCGGTTCTCAGTCCCGGGTATTCCAAGTCGCCGCGGGGTGGGCGGAAAAGGCAGACCTCCCTGCAGACAAACGACATTCGATCCCAAGGTTCTCTTTCACCTTTTCAACGGCCATTCTGTACCGGTCGGGCGGGGGCATACGAGATCATCTCTGAGACCAATGTTTCGGTTACAGTGACTACGATCCGACGACGGTCCCGTCACAACTTGTGTGACGCCCACCCTCGGATAACGGTGACAGGCATTAACAAGACGACGGTTACTCTGTCTCCCATTCGATCAGCAGCCTCCATCGCCTTCACAGTGCCGGTCAGTTCTGACAAGCACTAGCAGAATTACGGATACTGCGACGAAGACCGAATCTCCACCTGCTGGAACCAACGGGATCTCGGCACCGATCCCTTACCAGCCCAGACACGATAACGAATTGTAGGACGTTTTGCTTTGGGAAGGCTGGGAATGCACACAACAATGTTGCTACCCAGCACAGCGTCCGGCTGAGCCAGATCGGTGCCAGGAACCCCCTTTGGGAATGGGACAAACTTCTTGCCGAAAAAGCTGTTGGGACCTCAGTGAGCCCAGGTTAGGCGGACACGGCAGGCGTGTCAACGACAGCTCAACTAATGCATACTGGACCGAGAGCAAAGTTTATCCTGTAGGCCTCGTTAGCTATCAACGCTTGCCTAGAAATTGAATGCGATAACGAGCAAAAGTTCATCTTCAGTAGGTGCATTTATAATCACGGAAAAGATCTCATCCCCGTCTTGAAACTTGACCTAATTTCATCATAGTATGGTATGGGTCTGCGTTCATTAAATGCAGGAGAAGCATCTTACCTATAGGCAGCGTGCCGGAGGCTGGTTTGGGAGCCGGCAGACCTGAAACCCAAATTGTGAGCTTAGTTGTAATGGGGGAAAGGCTGAGCAAGAAGCAGCAGTTGTGCTTGAGAAATTTGGCGGGTGGAGTCCCTGGAAATCGGGAAGCGGCCAGTTGTTCCTCCGACTGGGGAATCCTGGGCCAATCGGAGAGCTTAGAGAGGTGGGGAATTTTCACAGGCGGCGCCTCGATGGACTCCGGTGCATCAACTAACGAACTGCGCCGCCACTAGGCGCTCAATAACTACCCGTTCCTGGCCCTCCCGAGGCATTCAGCTGAATGGGTTGACTTGCCAAACTCAAATTGCTGGTGCGCAGAGCATCAAATTCCACATTCCTTTCTATCTTACATCACCGGTCTCCTCTCAAAATGGCGATTCTTAGCGGACTGAGGCTGCTCGTTACCACTGGGTCGCTGCTAACAGCCTCGCTCGCAAAGCCTCTAGCGCAGCGCTTCGATGACGGGAGCGACGACGACGATACCCCGCTACCGCTGGTTATTTGGCATGGTAAAGGCACCCTGGATCCAAGACTCTGTAGAAGCCCTAAGATCTCTAACGGGTATTTCCTAGGCCTCGGTGACAACTATCTTAGCCAAGGCATGCGCGACGTCGCCGCGCTTGCTGACAAGATCAATCCCGGTACCCTCGTTTACCCAATCCGCATCGACGAGTACGCCGCCCGCGACCGGTACAACTCGTATGTCGGAAACCTGACCGAGCATATTGAGAAAGCCTGCGCCGACATCGCCGCCCACCCGATCCTCTCAACGGCCCCCGCCATCGATGCGCTCGGCTTCTCGCAGGGTGGCCAGTTCCTCCGCGCCTACGTTGAGCGCTGCAACAACCCGCCCGTCCGCAGCCTTGTCACGTTTGGCTCGCAGCACAACGGCATCACCCGCTTCCGTGACTGCCGCCAGGCCGACTGGGTGTGCAGGATCGCCATGGCGGTGCTGAAAGGGTCGCCCTGGAGCGATACGGTGCAGAGCAGCCTAGTCCCCGCGCAATACTTCCGCGATCCCGAGCAGTACGAGCAGTACCTCGAGCACTCAAACTTCCTGGCCGACGTCAACAACGAGCGAGAGGAGAAGAACGAAGCGTACAAGAAGAACATCATGAAGTTGGAGAACTTTGTGATGTACATGTTTGAGGACGACACGACTGTCATTCCCAAAGAGACAGCCTGGTTTGAGGAGGTCAACGGCACTGAGATCACGCCGCTGCGTGCTCGCAGGCTCTACACAGAAGACTGGCTGGGTCTGCGGGCGCTGGACCGCAAGGGTGGCCTTAAGTTTCGCACCGCGCCGGGCGGTCATATGGCCTGGTCGGAAGAGCTGCTATCAGAGACGTTTAGAGAATTCTTTGGGCCGCTGGGTCGCCACCCAGGCAGGTCGGAGCCGCGTCCTGTGCTCGGGGGCGACGAGCTCTGAGGGACGCTGGAGCCCCTTTTCCTTCTTTAAGACGTCTACTTCTTGTTGATCGAGTATATGGGGTTTTTGTCAAGCGTCTGGACTCCTGGGTATTTGTGGCGAAGAATAGCGAGAGCATTTATGGGATATTTGTCGAGCGGGCGGTGTCTACTGGTTCTGTGATGGGCCAATTATTGGGTTGAGGTAAAGTCAATCGTACGTTTAGGGTTGCTTAGGACGGCATAATTGCACAAAGTGTGTTCTTCGGCATCACCGCCTTTTGGTTTTCCGCCCTGTTCTGGCGGTGACGTGTGGCTGGGAGATGCGCAATCGACCAAGACAAATATCCAACCCCCCCCGGCCTGCCCGCTCATGACACAGCTCCTTGTTGGTCGAACCATACCTTCAACCCGAGATATAAGGCAGCCGGTAAGGTGGATCAGGTCCGGGAAGGGAGTTGGGGATACTGTAACCGCAGGCATAGTTCTCTTTCTATGCAGAACGGCCTACCCCAGAGGAACCGGGATGACGCCGGCGATTCGAGTACTTACATGTCCTTAGCTCTGGTTGGAAGCCCTGAATATGTCTATGCAGCCGCATCGCCAACTGGCGGCCCGCGCTGTGGAGTCATAAATGGCCGTGTTTAAATGGCGAGGAACAAAAAAAACGCGCCTAGAATGGCACGGCGGGGCGATAAGATCCGGGAGGAGGTTGGTGATGGGGAACGAAAGGAATTTCTTGCATTTGCAGCAGGTTGCTGCATGAGTGACTAGAACTTGGCACCAAACGGACTTGGTGCATCCAGGTTTACCAACAGATTGGAGCAGGAAAGAGAGAGATTGTGAATTGAATCTGGGTGTCCGAAGAGCCATCCGATTTGCCTCGGGAACTCTAGGGAGTAGTTGGATTCTTCAGGTAGGAGACGCCTGCGGTAAAGTACGTCATTTTACTGGAAATCGGACTGTCCATAGCCGCTATCCAAAGGCGGTGAACAGGGCTTTAGGCCCCAGCCGAGCCGCCCAGGATCAGCACTGCGAGCACGCAAGACGCGCTCCAGCTGGGTGGGTCAGGGGACATGCTCAACGCGCCCGCCAAGGGCTCCTGTTAACGAAATCGCGTCTTGCAACAGCAAGGCCACGGTCCCGCACTGACACGCCCGCGACCACGAACCTGTATTAAATACCAATCCCCACCCCCGGCACAAATTTGGGTCTCTTCTGACCAGGCCACCATCTTGTCTAACTCGGACCTTTTCTATGAGCCATCATTTTTCTTGTTTCTTGAGCTCACGTTGTATTTCCTTCCTAGGCCTGGTTTTCCATCGTCCGAATTAGGGCTGGCTTGACTTACAAAGGTACATCGCGAGACGGGTCCAAAGGTCCGTAACGGGAAAAGGACCGCACCTGACGCGTTTCGACGTGATCGCGACATTTTTACTTCAATTCGCACTTGGCCTGGCATTTTGACCCCGGTGCAGCGTCTGACTGCAACAATTGTCATGATCACGGCCTGACGACCCGGAAGCAATGGACTCGTCACCGATGGCAAGCAGCAAGGTGGCGGAGCCCACGCTGCCCACGCTGCCCTCGCTGCCCTCTGTGGCCGGCGTGAAGCGGCCTGCTCCGTCACTTCTACCTCCGTTTGAACCCCTTTCATCTTCCCCGGGTTTACCACGGCCCTCGAAACGGCAGGCCAACAGCAATGCCTTCCTCAAGTATCCCACGCCGGTTCCAACCTCGAGCACCGGCATCCTGTCGTCGAGCCCCCCACGCGTCGGACCGCGGCCAGTCCTCCAACGGACACAATCGATCGCGTCCGAGCGTGCTCCTCTTTCCGACGTCCCGTCCGTGGAACTAAATGAGAACGGCGAGACGCTCCTGATGGGCCGGTCTAGCAGCTCGTCCCATTTCCAGCTGCCAGCGAGCCGCCTGATCAGCAGAATCCATGTCAAGGCGCGGTATATCGCGGCAACTGGGCCGTTAGAAACCAACAAGATTGAGATAACCTGCAACGGCTGGAATGGGCTGAAGCTGCACTGTCAGGGTCAGACGTGGGATTTAGCTAAAGGCAGTTCCTTTGTCTCGGACGCCGAGGGCGCAGCCATCATGATCGATGTCCAGGACGCGAGAGTAATCGTGCACTGGCCCCGCCGGGATAAGGACCATGACGCCCTGGGCCATCTGAGCGATTCATCATGGGACGAATCCCCGCGGCCGAGAATTGGAAGGGGCACTGGCGGCTCAGAGCTGCACGGCAGCCCACTCAGACGGACAACGCGTATCTGTAGTCCGGAATCGCCCACGCCAGCCAATGTATCCACGTCTGGTGCAAGTCTTGGGGAATTGATGTTGGGCAATGGCGACGAAGACGATGCTGCAGTGCAGATATATGAAGACGCCAGTGCCGACGAGAATGGGTCGCCGAAGCGGACCACCGCCCGCAACGCCAACACGAGCTTCCTGACTCAAGCTACCGAGAGCTTCTCCAGCGACCTGAGCGATCCCCAATCAGACGGAGAGAACGATCCAAACGAGGAGAATGATCCTATCATTCACTCGTTCGGTCCATTCGGCGCCAACCTCTCTGGCCGCCTTGCATCCTTCTCGACTATGTCCCCAATCAAGCAGCGCGTGTCTAGGAACCCCTTAGCCGAGGTCTCAGCAGTCACATCCAGCACCGTCCTCCAGCCATTGGGGTCATCAAACGCAAAGCCCACTACTACCGCCGACAAGCCCAACACGTCTGCAGCCACCCTGGCATCAACAAGCGGACTGAGTTCGGAGGAGACGGCAACCATCACCAACCACGTCGTCAACCAGCTCGCCTTCTCTCGCCTATCTTCAACCCCTCTCTCAACCATCATGAACAACTTGCCGGCGGACGAGCGGAAGGACCTGGAGAAGGAGCAGTTGCGCATGATTATCGAGTCGACGGCCTGCGTGGGCATCATCCGGAGGCAGGGCAAGGACGCGGCCGGCAAGCCGCTGGAGAGCGAGTATTATTACACCCCCGAGCTGGACACTGACGAGCATCGCCGTCTGGCCGTCACCGATGGGCTGCGAAAGCCAACCTTGAGAGCCTGCAGGAAGCAGCACAAGGTGAGTTCTTCGCCCATGTGGAAGCGACTAAAGATCGTGCCACTAACCTCGCTGCAGCAATATTATTGGAAGCGACCGCGTACCCCCTGAGCAGCGTCCTCCGATTCGAGGTTTCTGCCTGCCCTGTATCCCTTTTCTTTTTTTTTTCCCGGTGGTCATCGTGTCTTGTCTCTCCGTAGAAGGAAGTGGTGGTGGGAGGGAGGATTGATTGCGCTTGTGCTCGGGAAAAAGGTTCACATACCCCATACCCCATTTCTCTGTCTCATCTCTGATCACCGGCCTCCACGTTGTACCCAGTACCTGCTTGCTTTGGGAGGTTGCATAGCGCAAGGCGTCATTTTCTGTCGATGTATAATTGTTGGCTTCGATTTCATACCGTTGCTGTTAGGCTTGGGGACAACACACACCGGAAGATTCCCAGGATGGTTGTTAAGTTTGCTAAGAGGCGGAATGGTTGCGGAGTGGTGCGTTGGGTGGACTAAGCGGGGGTGGAAACATTCTATGGACTTTGATGTAGTGATGGATTACGGAGGAATAGATGAATGAGATAGCCAATTGACACGAGGCACTAACGGAGATCCAGTCATGGACCAAGTGTTGAGGCTCTCTCGAGTTGTTACAATCGCAACTTTCCAGGATGTCCCAAAGATCCGGGACTTCAGCTGCAGCTGGCCGCCACTCCTCACCACCCATTTCAGGACCCACATACTTCTTTCGGTAAGTGACAGGGATGAGTGGATCGAGCCGGAGTTTACCGCGATAAGCGGAAAAACACAACGCCCGGATAAGCCAAAATTTCTTGGGGCCAAAACAGCCCCGAGAAAAAAGTGTCCCGCCAAACTCGGGGTGCACGACGGCATCGCTTCAAGCTGCCATTCGAAAACATGTCGCAATCCAAGGCCGTCGTGAAGGCCGCCGAGAGCGTAGTCCCTGTGAACTCTGAACAGACGCTCAAAGCTTGCAAGGCTCTTGTCGCCCACGTCAAGAAGGCCGCCACAGCACCCCGCGCCGACGGCAAGCAGAACCTGCTCGCCGATGAAGAATCGACAGTGGCTGAGACGCCTGTCTGGCTTACTCTTACGACAAAGAAGCACATCCACGACTCTCACCGTATGTGTATCCCGGCCGCGCTTATGCTTGGTTGAGCTAGACAAGGTCAGGACTGACAACTGGCAGGTCTTCAACCAGGCAAAATTGTCCTCCCGCACCCCCTTAATGCGAGCGAAGAGACCAGCATCTGCCTGATAACCGCCGACCCACAGCGCTGGTACAAGAATGCGGTGGCGGATGAGTTCCCCGAGGAGCTCAGGGCAAAGATTGGCAGGGTGATTGACATCAGCCACATCAGAGCCAAGTTCAAGGCGTACGAGGCCCAACGGAAGCTCTTCAGCGAGCACGACGTCTTCCTCGCTGACGACCGGATCATCAATCGTCTCCCCAAGGCGCTCGGCAAGACTTTCTACAAGACCACGACAAAACGGCCCGTCCCGGTTGTTTTAATGGCACAGCGAGCAAAGGTTGACGGCAAGCGGGTGCCGGCCCCCAAGGGCAAGAAGCAAAAGCGCGACCCAGCCGAGAACGTTAACGCACGCCCGATTCCCGAGATCGTGTCCGAGGTCCAGAAGGCGGTCGGCGCAGCGTTGGTCCATCTTAGCCCGTCAAGCAACACGGCCATCAAGGTCGGCTATGCGAGCTGGGAACCGGAGAAGCTGGCAGAGAACATCGAGACGGTCGTACGTGAGCTGGTCGAGCGGTTCGTTCCGCAAAAATGGCAGAATGTGCGCAACTTCTACGTCAAGTGCCCCGAAACGGCTGCCCTACCCATATACCAGACGGACGAGCTATGGTTAGACGAGTCCAAGGTGGTCCCCGACGGGCACGAGGTTCCGAGCGCACTTCCGGGTAAACGGGACCGGGCGGCGCTACCAGAGAAGGCCAACATTGGGAAGAAGCGCAAGTCGCTGGATGCCGAGCCCGAGCCGCCAGCAGAGGAACCGGTGAAAGAGGAGCGACCGAAGAAGAAGGCGAAGAAGGCGCTTCCGGAAAGCAACGATGATAAGCTGGACAAGGAGATTTCGGAGCGCAAGGCCAAGCTGAAGAAACAAAAGGCTGCGGCAAAGAAGGCGGCTGACATCTGAGTGGTATCTATCTGTGATGGGCTTTGGAATGCAAAACTGCAATGGGCATATATCATGTCACCGGTCAAACCTGACTTGACATCATTGCTTGGAGTTTTGGAGTCCCGGAAGATGAAAACGGCAAGCTTATGGTTGAGAGGCATACTGAACTGGACGTTCGGGGGTGTACTAGATCGGTTGTTGGGTTAGTTTAACCGGTGTATTGGAATGCTCTCGATCTGCGTAGCACCGCTTAAAACTCGCCGAAAATGGCTGTTAAAACGACATGGCAATGATGAGCTCTCCGGGTACAGTACCTAGCGTCGCACGAATGCACAACCTTAGTGCCAGTTCGACCGCCAAAGATGTCGCTCACCAATTTTTTTTCCTAGGCTGGCCTCCATCTATCAGCATGGCCTGTAGGAATAGCCAAGTTCCCTGCCTGAGCTGTATGGATGTGGGACACCCCGGTACTTGTTCCACAAGCAACATGGGATGACGCAGCACATAAACCGCAGCACATAAACCGCAGCACATAAACCGCAGCTCATAAACCGCAGCTCATAAACCGCAGCTCCGGGTACCTTCATCCCCCGCGTGGTAGACAAGGCATGGCGAGTCTGCTCGTCTTTGCCGGATTCAGTATATCAATCTCGCTCTCTCGCGCGGATTACAACGGGCTGAGATAAGATTTTAGAGCAGTCTTCCCCACCACTCCGTCCGGCTCAGATGGTGGATCACAACCTTTACCCCCAAGCTTAGGCGACCGCAAGATCCTTTTTGCCCCGCCCGAGTTGAGCGTCCGCCCGGGCCCGCCTCGGGCTGTCTCGGCCCAGAGGGGCCCAGATCAACTGCCGAGGACAAGTGGTGCGCCACAGTCAAGGCTAGCAATATTCTCCGCACGCGAAAGCGCCCATTACTTGCCACAATCCTCCGCCAGGACATAGCTACATGCAGACGCTCGGTCGGAGCTATGCCTATGGCGGATGGTCTTGCACCCTCATTCGCGAGATGTGATGAGCTTTCTCGGGCCCGCAAAGATGGTGGTGTCGTCCGGGGATACTTAGAGGACACCAACCCGGAATACCAGCTGCAGATACAGCCGATAGTTACTTCCCATCGAGCGGGCTCGAGGCTGACAGAGGGCCATGGTTGTTCATCCATCTCATTCCTCCTGCTCCACCAACTACTGGGCCTAGCTTCTCCGCATTCCCCCAAGCCTGCCTCGCATTCTAATTTTACTCCCGAACCATAGGCGCCTGATTGGACCCGCCGACTATGCACCCACATGGGCTCACTGAGCCGCGAGGTTTCTCGACCTGCCTGGTATCAGTTACTGGGTCAGTAGTTGGTGTTCAACCGTGTCTTGGCATACATTGATCACGGCTGGGACGGGGTCGGCAGATGGTCTCCAACGTCCCCTCGGACACGCGAGCCCCCTTATACCCAGACGACCGTGGGCGACACTTTGCGCACTACTGGTTAATAATTCCCAGGGCCGCCACACCGGACCCGTAGGAAATGCCTTATCCCGCACGCCATCACTTATAACCTCCAATCGACTGGCAAACTTCAACAGTTTGTGCTAGGTCGCTTGGACTGCCTCAAACAACCGCAGGCCACGGTTCAACACTGCGCGAAGGCCAAGGCCAAAGACACACCACACAAAACATCTCCATCACAAACCAACCATGGGCGTCCTCAAGACCAGGCAGGGCACCGGCCCCTCCACCCTCCTGGGCACCGCCCTCGCCTTCGCCAGCGCGCACTGGCTCCTCGTCCTCACCATCTCCCTCGTCGTGCGCGCCCTCTACAAGCGCTATGCGTCCCCGCTCCGCAAGTACCCGGGACCGTTCCTGGCCTCGGTCACGCGGCTGTGGAAGGTCCGGTCGGTGGCGTCGGGGCGCACGCACCTGGAACACATCGCGCTGCACCGGCGGTACGGCCCCGTGGTGCGCATCGCGCCGGGGGAGGTGTCGGTGTCGTCGCCCGAGGCGGCGCGCACGCTGCTGAGCGCGGGCAAGCGCTTCTTCAAGACGCCCTTCTACGGCGTGTTCCCGCCGCCCGAGAACCCGGACATCTTCACCGAGACGCGCGAGGACGTGCACGCCATGAAGAAGCGCGTCGCGAACGTGCCCTACAGCATGGCCGCTATGCAGCAGCTGAGCCCCTTCATCAACGACAGCATCGAGCTGCTCGTGCGCAAGATCGACGAGCACATCGCCCAGGCCCGCGGCGTCTTCGACCTCGGCGACTACCTGCACTACTTTGCCTTTGATGTGCTGGGCGAGGTCGCCTTCAGCCGGAGCTTCGGATTCTTGGCCGAGGGCCGCGACGTGGACAACGCCATCAAGACTATCGACAACTCGCAAACGTACAATGGCATCGTCGGGCAGGTGCCAGAGCTGGATTACCTGCTGAGGAGGAACCCGCTGTGGCAATTTGTGCCGTGGCTGAGCACCAAGAACGCGCTGATCACGAGGATGGCCCTGGAGGAGATGGCCAGGAGGCAGCCGTTCGACAAGGATAGTGCTGGCTTGCTGAGGACGGGTGATGGGAGGCAGGATCTGATGGCTAGTTTAATCCAGGGCCATCTGAAGGACCCCGAGAGGTTCAGGGAGGGTGATGTGTTTGCTGTGGCGCACGGGGCGATGTGAGTTCTCAAGGGGGAGGTAATAGTTTTAGTAGGAGATGCTTTTGCTGACGTTGTCATCGCAGCTTCGCTGGCTCCGACTCGACCGCATCAACGATGCAGTCCTTTTTCTGGCACATCCTCGACTCGATCCCGGTGTACCAGTCCATCCTGCGCGAGATTGAGGAAGCAGTCAGGACGGGCGTGATCCCCGCGGATGGTAATCTCACGTGGAACCAGGCACAGAATTTGCCGTATCTCCAAGCCTGCCTCAAGGAGGCTATGCGCGTCCGTCCGGCTGTCGGGCTGAACATCACCCGGCTCGTTCCTCCCGAGGGGGCCGAGCTGGACGGGCACTTCTTCCCCGGGGGGACTTCCATTGCGTGCAACGGCTGGGTGTTGCACCGGGATAAGGACGTGTTTGGACAGGACGCCGACGACTTTAGGCCCGAAAGGTGGCTCGAAGACGAGGAGAAGGCGAAGAGGATGGAGCGGTACATGTTCCAGGTGGGTTCCTCAATCCCTTTCGCATGTCGATTGCAGTGATCTGACATGATTTGGCAGTTCGGCGGTGGGAGCCACCTCTGCATCGGCCGCAACCTTGCCCTTCTTGAAATCAACAAGGTTGTGCCTAGGTTGCTACGTGATTACCGCTTCGAACTGGCGCACCCTGGTCGGCCGCTTAAGGCGAACGCATCGTTCTTTGTTGTACAGTCCGGGCTAGAAGTGCATATTAGGAAAGCTTAGACCAAGTACGTAGCCGGCTGAGCCAGTGGTATCCTCAAGACTGTGCGTAATTACTTGGATATTACTAGTACAACGTTCATCTCCTCACCGTTAGACCAGCTTACCACAACTTCTGCTCCCATTCCGACTGTAGGACATCGTCGGCTGCTATCTCACATTGTGTAATGTACCAGAATAGACTCGAATGAAACGATTTCGAATCAACGTAAGCTGGCCTATGGCGTCATACTGTAATCGGGAGAGACATTGCCAATGCCGGTTTACCATCAGTTCCGCTTGAAAATTAAATGGTCAAGAACAGGCGGAATGTAAACCGGCTCTTT
Organism: Madurella mycetomatis; assembly: GCA_022530565.1. Lineage (NCBI taxonomy): Eukaryota > Fungi > Ascomycota > Sordariomycetes > Sordariales > Madurella > Madurella mycetomatis. The sequence goes on along the minus strand of JAJTVB010000003.1, from coordinate 1,221,721 downwards.
TGAGCGTCTGAGACATGGCTAGGCCAGCAATACGCAGTAGAGTTTTCAAACTCTTAAACTCCACATAATTATTTACTTTAAGCAGTTCAACGATTGCAATGTTGCCGGCAATCCATCGACCTGAGTTGCTCGTGTTAGCCAGACAGTCACGTAACTGCCGAATCCTGATGTGTGGACAGCGTATCTATCGGCAAGCACATCACTAGCGATGGGGACGAAGTGGAGACCTCGGGACGGCAGGCGCATGAACTCTCTGTTCCCTTAACTAGACCATAGTACTCGATATTCATTCTAGTGGCCACGTTTTCACTCCCTCATCTCCGGACGCATACATAATATCCTGTCAACAATACGTCGCAGTTGATCTAGGGAGACAGTTAGCACTAATTCCAATAAGTTGGGGAGAGAGGCGGGGAGTAATTGGATTAGAATACGAGGGCATCCACTCACAAAAGGATTCATGTCGTAACTGGCGCGAGTTGCAATGTTAGCAGAAGCTTAAAAGGACAAGAGATAGCAGATCTGAAGTTGGAGATGAAATGCAATTTGAGGGGAGATGAGAAAGGTGCAAAGGGGCACCAGAGTCAGGGCCACTTACAATTCTAACAATGAGAGGTCATTCCGGTCAGCTAGGCTGCGGCAGCTGTCGTCGTCTAGGATCCTGTCATAGGATCTGCCTGGAATTGAGAAGAGATGAATGTCAGCTAGAGCCATACGATGGGGAGGCGTCGGGTTGGCTCAGATTCGGCTGTACTGTAGCTAATCAAGCTAGCAATCCAGGATCAAGCCCACGCATGTGGCACCTTGAATTTCAAGCATCTCGGCGAGAAACAGAGCACACAAACTCACAATTGCGTGGTGTCCCAGGTAGTAGGGGGGTTGGCCTCCCCGTCTGCACCTGAGTGGTAGTGGTCATGCTCGCAGTCCTCGTCGGCGTCACGTTCGTGACGGGTCCACAGGCCGCAGATGTGACAAGGCGGGTGGACGTGACAACTGTGGTGATGGTGTCGATCTCCAGCGAGGTGAGCCTCACCGTTTGGGTCGTTGTTGACGTCCTGACGCTTGTGGATGTTCTGATACTGGTTGAGGTTGTGGTGCTTGTGGAAGTCCTGATACTCGTTGACGTGGTGACGCTAGTTGACGTTCTGATTGTCGTGAGGGTCACAATGCTTGTGGATGTCACTGTTGCCGCGGCGGTCACGGGAACGGTAGTAGTCCTGAGGACCGTACTGGTCACAACACTAGTCGACCGTACTGTCTGCGTAGCCGTTGCTATGTCGGTTCGGGCTACGGTGCTGGTCACTGTCGAAGTCTCGAGTACCAACGAAGTGCGGGTGACTGCCGCTGGCACCGTCACAGTGACGGTAGTCGTTGTTGGCGGGGAAGTTATGCCTGGCTGGGCTGACGAGGATGAGCCGGCTCCGGCTCCACAGGCCCCAAGACCCCGCTGGCAGCCATCTCCGCAGTAATCGTCCGAGTTTCCACAGAACCCGTGTCTCGAGCAGCAGTTCCCAAACCTTGATCCGGCACAAGTCACCCCATTTCCGCAGGTTCCGTCAGGGCTGACCGTAAGTTCTGAAGGCGTGGGGGAGGCCGTGGGTGCACTTTCTGCCGTCCCTTCAAGACAATAACTTCCACCCACAACGAGTTGTGAACAGCTTGCGATTGAAGGATTCGACCTGAGGAACTCTGTGACGGTGATGCCAGCTGCAGCAGCAAGGCTAGCACATGTGTCTCCCTCTACGGCTGTGACGCTGCGAGTGCAAACCGCCGCTGCATAGTAAGGGAAGCCCAGGACACAGAAGAGGAGGCTCCTCGCTAATGTCGAGCGAACCATGGCGACGGAGTAAGGACGTGTACCGGGTTGGAGACGCCTGCCGAGAGCGCTTGGCGCAGGTGGATACCCAGCGTGTTGGAACTGCCTGAAGTGCGGTATCCGGGGAAGAGTATAGAGATCGACATCTATAAGTTTGATGTATAGATAGGCGGCACGGCGCGCTTTTAAGCAGCCCGCTCAACGCCGGCAGCCGATAGTCCCGGTTCTCGTTGCCGAACATTGCAGCCACTGACGGAACGACGGCAGGGGCTGCATCGTCAGCCTCTGGTAACGATATGTATTGATGGGCTAGCGACTGTGACGCCAATCTATGGAGTACCAACTGCTGTAGGACATTCCATCCTAGTCGTCTTGTCCGCCATTCCCAAAGGCCCAGAGGTAACGCTTAGCGGAACGGACACGAGAGCTAAGTGGATAAATATAGAAAACAATCTTGAATCCAGCTGCACCACAACCATGAGCGGCTGCGATAGGGGACGGGATTTGTGGCTAAACAAGACCCCGCCAAAACACAATCTAGAAGCTGCAAGGCCAGCCGTGTCGTCTGCCTCTGTTCTTTGAGTGTGGTCCCACCGGCTAATTTCCGAGTTGCATCGCCATTTGATTTGCGATGGCCGCCCGTCGTAGTCTCACCTGGTAGACGGCCTGGGCCACGCCCTCTGCATCAAGAGAAAAGTCTAGACTTCTCGCCCCCCTCTGGGGGTGGCGGTGAAATATCGGGCTGCTCTTGTGCTGGCCTGGCCGGGAACGAAGCGGACCGTAACGTTCCAACACCCTTCCACCGGCCTGTGATGGTCACGTCGGTGTGAGCGTCATTTCGGATTCCTGAAAGGGGGGACTGCTGCACGCCATGCTCCGAAATCGCTCGCACAAATGACGGGAGCAACCGTGTCGGATGCCCGGTTCTGGTAGTGTTATGGTATCGGATATTTCCATTAATGGTGTTCGTTCCTTATATTTCCTAGATGGTATCAAGTCGCGCCCGATAACAAGTCAGATCGAAATAGCCTTCACCCAATTGTCCATGCCTCTAGTTAACGGTCCTGTGGGTATCTCGAGATGCTAAGCCGAACCCCGGCCAGTGTTTCCGCCCTAGCCTTCTCAGCCTCCCTCATGGAGGCCCCGTATGTCATCGGTCTCCCGCTTTTCCGCGATGTCGAGTGGTGTTGCAGCTCGTCCCAGAAGAACAACGAAAAAAAGAAAAAAAAAAAAAAAAACCAATCGACCACTCAATCCCTTTGCCCCCTGGACATGACCGCTTCCCTGCTCCCCATTGGTGTCGAGTTATCTTCGTGGCTCCGGTTGCATTTCTGGCACCTCCCGCCCGTCTCCCTGGGATGCGGTATCTGGGCCCCCGTCACGGGGCAGATGTATACTCGCTTGCTGTATGGCTGGTGCAGCTGGAAGCACGACGGGCACTCCTTGTCTGGTCGTTTGGAGGGCGAGTCTATCCGGTAGCCGGTGTTTGGGCAGACAAACACGGACTGCCAAATGATGTCGTGCGCCGCCTGGCAGCGGTCGCAGAGCCCCAGCGGGTTTTCGACTTCCTCGCCGGTAGAGGGGCAGAAAAAGGTAGACTAAGCATCTGTCAGCAGGAACGGGCCGCGGGTGGCGGGAGCGCCAGGGGCGGGTGACGGCGCCTACCTGCATTACCGACTTGCTTTGTCCCATCCTGTCCGCTGCTCCCTTCGTGACGGTAGTTTTGTGATGTTTTCGGAGTGATGACGAGATTTGGGCATCCCGCCGTTATCTATGCATGATTTCGATGATGATTATCCGGGCCAAGGCGGCGCTAGGTAGCCCTAGGAAGGTAACACGGCCGAAGTACCGGCGTTTTCGTGGTGCCGGGATAGCGCGTGTCTAAGTGGTCGGCGAGGATTCCCAAGTCGAGAGCACCTTGCGTCATGGCAGGGAAAGAAGGAGAAAGGAGAGCAGAGGCATATGTATTCTCGGTCGTAGCCGAAGGGGATAAACCCTGCCACGTGCTGACAAGGGGGGGAGGGGGGAACGGAAGGCTCACCGAGAGGTTCGCAAGCGCTTGGCGGGTGTTTGCAAAGAAAGAGTCCGGGGCTAACCTAGGCCGAGATCCTGCGGGTTCCGCGGGGGCGGCCGAGAGGATTGGACCAAGCTGCCTTGGCTGCAACATCAGTCAGTCAAATATGCAGCATACCGCGGCATTGCGAACCCATCCTAGGACGAATATGCGCGCCAAGTCCAGACGTTTTGCGCGCGGACCAGTGGTCGCTGGAGAGCGGACAGAAGGATCACCAACTGCGTGGATGCTTTAGGCTAATGCTCCGGCTGCCCGAGCACGGGGTCCACCCGAGCAATTGTCTTCGTGGTCATTGATGCGTTCCCGCTGAATGCAGAAGGCCCATGGGGCACGTGCGATGCTGTGGTACTGTACATACTGTACAGTACACTACAGTAACTACATGTAAGCAGACATGCAGGAAGGGCCGAGAAACAGTGATTCCCGCCCCCGGTTTGGGAGCATGAACCCAGCAACGCCGTAGCATCTGTGTGGGCACAGATCCACGACGGACAGGGCCGCCATTCTTTAAGCAGGTGGACCCATTTCCTTCCCAACGAGTCACCTCAAAGATCTCGACGTCTCGATGCTTTTTCCGCCTGTCCTTGAGGCGATGCATCCTACTCGACGCGCTGCAAGTGTTCGTTAGCGCGTAGCGTTCTCGCGCCACCAAAACGTGCGCAAAACGTGGTGAGAAACGCGCTAATGGCGAGATCTCTCGGCGGGCCCGGGGTTCTCCGCTTAGCGCGTTGAGTCCGGATCAAGGGAAGCATGATCTGCCAGGCATATTTGGCCGATAGCAAAAGGGTGGGCCTTGGCGCCGTCCTCCCAACACGTACGCACACATAGGTATTATTAACAAAACCACGAAAGTGACACATGCGCATCGGATGGCTACCTCGGGCCGGAGCATTTGTTGAGCTGTCAGAACTTCAGATCTGGGACACCCTGGGCCCGCGCTGACCGTTGGGAGTTCTAGAATGGGGTAATTGATGCATGGGGTTGATAGGTGTTTTGGCGTTACACAATCTGTACGGATTAGGTGAGACGGGATTATTTTTACCTAAGCATGGAAATAACAGCGGTCAAACCACATTGAAGGATGACCTAGAGTAGCAGCGACCTTGCGCACTTTGATGGTGTCTGCCTCAAGACTCAACCTGGGGAAGATAATTGCAAGGTTACCTGATTTGCATCAGGTGCTGTACTGTATGTAATACCTGTAGTTCAAGTGCGTTGGCACTGTACGCCCCGTTTCCTGCCTCGAACATTAGCCGGAGCCGTGCGCAAATGGCAGTGACGGATCATCAGCCAGTAAGGTGAGCAGGGAGAGAGCTCCTCTGGTTGCAAACGGCTTGCCGGAAATCAATGTGCCGTAAGTCCCTTCCTCGATGTCGAAACAAAAGTGAACCAAACGCGAGCATTTCCCAACCAAGCACCCGGAGCCCGGCCGAGATGCAACCCGACGATACTATCGATCGTGCCGCTCGAAAACACACGCAAGACTGGCGCAAGCGAGCCGGGAACAATTTCTCCAACGCGGCGGCTAATCTATTGGCAGCAGGGACAAATTGCGTGCATGCAGTCCGACCCCAATGTCCGGCCTTCGGAATCCTGCCCCTGAACGCTCTAGAGATCTCTCTCGGGGCCTACCGCGCCATTTAAACGCCATTATGTCTGCTCGTTAGCATAGACCGGTGTCGACCGAGCTTTGTCGCTAATTAAGGTCGAGGACCGTTCTCGATACGGACCATGTCCAACGTTCTCGTTCGACTGCTTCTCGTTCTAGCGGCTGCCATTACTGGATTACAGACCTGTGTAGTTGAAGGTCTCTATGTCGGGGGCGGCCTGACCATTCTGTCGCGGAATGATCTCGACGGTAAGCGGTTCAGCTGCCCTAGGAAAAGAATTCACAGTTGAGACGGCCCAGGTGCTGAAAATGACGGGTCCGCTGCCATCCTTGTCAGCCAGCTAAGCCCTTACTATGCTGGCCACATTGCCTGCATGCTTCTCGGTGAAGCTCCCTGGGACCCGGCCACGGCTGACTTCAACACGGCATTGGACAAGGCCTTGACTTACCAAGAATACCAAAAGATCGCGCCACAAGACCAGATTTATTGGATCTCTAAGGCCAATGCCGATGATGACACCTGCCGGGGAATTGATGCTAGCGGAAAGATCCATGATGTGGACTGCTGGAGCGAGCTGCCGACGCTCTGCACCCAAAGTGCCCCGGTCTCAACCAGCTCCTTTGCCAACAACTCCCGGCACTGGCAAGTACAGCAGTTTGTGGACAACAAGCTGTTGACGGGCTATCGCGACTACCACACATGGAAGTTCCGCGGCGTGCGGTACGCCGAGAAGGCCGAGCGTTTTGCATACTCCAGAGTCAGCGACTTTTCAGAGTCTGATGAGGTGGACGCCACGGAGGCCGGTGCCGACTGCTCGCAGCCGATAGGGGAAGTCACGAGTGGGAGCAGCGAGGACTGCCTTTTCGCTAACGTCTGGACTCCTTACCTGCCGCGTATGGGAGACCAAGACAAGAAAAGCCAGCTCAAGCCTGTAATGCTTTATCTCTACGGAGGCGGGCTGACTTCAGGATCCGGCAAAAATCCAAACACCGACGGCACTAATCTTGCATCTCGGGGCGACGTTGTTGTGGTGTCTATCAACTACCGTGTCGGATCAATCGGCTTCCTGAACCTCAATGACGGCATTCACAAGGGCAACTACGGTATCTCGGACATGGTCACTGCTCTGGAGTGGGTCAACAAGTACATCAAGTACTTTGGAGGTGACCCCGAAAGGGTGACGCTGTTCGGTGAGTCGGCTGGCGCGCTAGGCACGCACGTCGTGCTTGGTGTTCCCAAGGCAAAGGGGTTATTCCAACGGGCCATCATGCAATCTTCTCCCGATGGCTACCCTAGTGGCGGGAAACTTATCGAATACCCCAGCTACGACACGGTGGAGCACAACTACGAAACGACGACAAAGAGGGTGCTGAGAGAAGCCGGCTGTCTGAACGAAACGGACCAGGTTGCTTGCCTAAGCAAGCTGACTGGATTTGAGCTCGTCAACCTCAATACGAATGCCAAGTAAGGCCATGAACCACTAGTGTCGGCAACCATGAGACTAACCCTCTGCAACAGCGGCGTCGTAGTAGACGGAACTTACCTCACCAATCACGAGCTCGTTGTCAACCAGACCGCCGCCAGCCTCGCTACCGATGTGCAAGTCATGCTCGGCATCAACCGCGACGAAACGGGCATCGACATCGCCGACCGCCCGTCCGCCAACGACACATTTCTCTCCTACTTTGATGCCATTAGCCAGAGGCACTTCCCCTTCCCCCCGAACGCTTCGTCCCTCTTGGGCCTGGACGACCCAGCCCACCCCTTACTCGGCCTCTTCCCTTCCCTCGTCACCGATGCCCCGTCGCCAGATGATATCTTCAACGCCACCGTCCGCATCTTTTCGGACTCGCTCTTCACGTGCTACTCCCTTGCCAAAGCCCACAGCGCCGCCAAGCACTCAGCCTTCAAGCAGACTTACTTCTTTGAATTTAACCGGACGTACCAGCCGGCGGGTTACTCGCAGCCGTGGTGTGTCCCGCCCAAGACGCCCTCGCATCCGGACGGTGACCCAGAGAGGGAGTACTACAAGTGTCATGCTGGTGAGCAGATGGTGGTGTTTGCCACGGCCAGGAGGGGCGGGCTGCCGGATCGGGATGGGAAGGACGTACCGTTTATGCAGCTGGTGGTGGATTATTGGGCTGCCTTTGCGCGAACTGGGGATCCGAATCCTGAGTTTGGCTGGCTAGAGGCGAGGGGACATGAGGGAACGTTGAGGGAGCTCGAGAGGGCGGGGAGGTGGGAGGCGGTGGATTCTGACGGGACGATGAGGATTTTGCAGTGGGGTGGACGGCAGGTTCGGTTGGGGAGCGGGCATGAGGAGACATGTAAGATGTTGGGGGCGCCGATTGATGCTTTGGAGCTTTGAGATCTAATGGTAAAATGTTTTGTGTTTTGATACCCTGCTGGATCTATTCGCGGAGACATGGCCTGATGTGTTTTTCCGTGTTCCGAGCTTGCGGGGATCCGCGATCATGTGGTGTGATAGCGGGGGTTCAGGAAGTAATTGCTTTGCTTTGATAAGCGGCTAACTGACGCATCTCGGTGAATTAAGCTAGCCGAGATGTTCACACATTGGCTGCCTCGTATACTCTGGGGTAAGTTTGGCTAGACATGCCCGCTGACGTTGATGCTGACCCTGACGCTTGGTTATCGCCCGGCAACGCATTTGGACCTCCCCGATGAAACCGCGGTTCGCTGAAGTCCGAGGCTTTAGAACCAAACTCGGAATCCGGGAGCGCAAGAAACTTAAATATTCAACCTTCCATCCTCAGCCTTTTCAATTTCTAGGAATTCTTACTCGGTTGACATTTCTTTCTCATAGTCAGCAATCAGGACTTGGTATAAAATGCAAAGAACGGCTCACAAAATCCATGCGGCATCTCAGGCTATTGGCGGGATGGATAGTCCATGTCCACTCTCGGATCCTGACCATTTCCGCGTCGTGATTGTAGGTGGTGGCGTGGCTGGCCTCACGCTGGCAAACGCACTTGAGGTGTGTGTCAACGGCTCCGCCGTACCGTTGCTTGATAGGTTGACAATATCTACCATTCTTCAGAAAGCCGACATCGACTATGTCCTGCTTGAACGCCGGAGCGACATAGCCCCGCAAGTCGGTGCCTCGATCGGCATCATGCCAAACGGTGCCCGAGTCAGTGTGCAATGTGCACCGGATCCCTTAGCATCGCAGTGCTAACCGTCTGTCGCTCCCAGATTCTCGATCAACTCGGGGTATGGAAGAGGGTCAAAGAGGAATCGGTATGTGCATATCCGCTTTAGCCCCCAGTGGTGTCTGAGTAGCCTCTCATACTCAGGATAATGCAGGAGCCACTGAAGCTCTTTCAAGCGCGTGATAGCAAAGGGGCTCTCTTTTGTGAGCCGACCGAGTTTAACCTCCTGGGCTACGCAAGGTGAGAAGGTCACTGCCGTGTTAGACTATGTTGGTCCGTCGGAGTGTCTCATAGACGGTCTTTCTGCAGAACAGGATATATGACTTCTTGGGGCGAACGGCAGAAGCTGCTGCAAGCTCTTTACGAAAATCTCAAGGACGCTAGCAGGTTACTCATCAACAAGAGTGTGGTAGACATTAAGCATGAACCCGAAGGCGTCACCGCTATCTGCGGAGATGGCTCTTCATTCAGCGGCGATGTCCTGATCGGCGCCGACGGCGTTTTTAGCAAGACGCGCAGCAAGATGTGGGAGCTTGCAGAGGCTAGCCGCCCGGAATTGGTCAAGAGAGAGAGGGATTGTGAGTTAAATTCCTAACACAGAGAGCTTCACCAGCTCACAACTCCTAGGTCTCATTGCGGAATACAACTGTCTATTTGGCATCGCTGAGGGTATCACGCAGCTCTCCCCTGGATACCAGGACACTTCCTACAATATCGGCCGTTGTGCCTTCACAATTGCTGCTGAGGGGGGCAAAGTATACTATTTTGCTCAAGAGCGCCTGCCCAAAACATACCGCCTCGGTAACATCCCACGATACACAGACGAGGATGCCGAGGCCTTTGTCGCCCGCAATGGGGATATCGTCATGTACCCAGCTCCAAACCGGCTTACAGTCGCCGATCTCTGGAAACACACCGTCTCGAGCCGCCTTGTCGCCATTGAGGAGGCTAAGTTCAAGCTCTGGCATTGGGGCCGTATCGCCTGTGCGGGCGATAGTATCCACAAGTCCACCCCTAACCTCGGCGTCGGCGGGAACAATGCTATTGAGAGCGCCGCTACTCTCGCTAATGGTATCAAGCGTCTGTCCGACTCTTGCGCCCGTGCCGACCGACGGCCGACCCCACAGGAGGCTGAGCACGTCTTTGCCGAGTATCAAAGGGTGCGCGAGGTGCGGGCTGCGGCTGCCACGGACGCCTCAGCGGCACTGGCGCGCGTCCACAACATGCACAGCCCGGCCAGTCGCTTATTCGTGAAATATCTGCTGCCTCACATCGCCGATTTCCTTCCTGAGCTGGCTGGAAGTGCTATGATAGGCGCGGCAAAGATCGACTTCCTCCCGCTACCGACTATATCTCTTACAGGGACGAAGCCGTTCAATCCATCGCAGGGTAATGGCATGCACGAGAGCAAGATCAGGCGAGCATTGCTTGCTCTGCCGCTGCTGGGAATTGCGTTTGCCGCGCTGTTTGTCATGGATCCGGGCCCTTCGATAGACTGGGCGAGGAACCTACGGGACAATGGTGTGCTCCAACTTCAGGACAGTTCAGCACCCATCGTCCAGAGCTTTTACGGCATCCAGGGGTTCGACAACTTTGTAGCGCTCGTCAATGGGTACTTTTTCCCGTCCGTGTACGGCTACGACCCGGTTTCCCGCCGGCAGGTGACCTCGTTCCTGACTGACGGCACGGTGCTCCTGACCATCTGGATCTTTGAATCTGCCCGCCGAGCAAACATGCTCACACCTCTACAATGGTCAGTTTCCACTCTCACTTTCAGCTTCCACTTACATTGCTTTATTATCGCGTATTACCCATTCTTCCACATCTCCCTTCCTTTTCATTCTGATTTTCTCTTTACCTCTGACGGTAGTCTTCTGGCTAACAACACCAGGCCCAACCTATTCGCTCTCCTAGGCCAGGTGGCCGGTATTGGATTCGCCGCTCCTCTCTACTGTTTCCTGCGTACGTAGTGGCTAGACTATTATTCTCCTATTCCGGCTGTGTTGTCGGGCTGCCAGTGATCATTTAGCGGCCCCCCTTTCATAAAATCCTCCCGTAAAGCAGCCAATGGACCAGCTAACTCTTATCCCCGCCTATCTTAGATTACGTCTTATCCCCCATAGAATCTTTCTCGGCCCTCGACTGGCGACTCACCCGCCTCCGCTGGTCCCGCGCCGCTCTCCCCTCCGTCGCCCTCGCATACCTCATCCCCGCCTACCTCTTCCTCACCTGGCCCATGGGCGCAAACTCGGGGGGCGACTACGTCACCCCGACACGCCAACGCATCCTCTTCGTCTGGCAGCTCTACCCAATCTATCTGTCTTTCACCCTCTACCTGATCTCCCGCCTCTGGAAGGACACGGCCGCCCACGACAAACTCTACAGCACGCAGCGCGACCTCCCGACACTGCGCTGGTCCGTCGGCCTCGCCGGCTCGCTGTCCGCCGCCGTGTGGGTCTGGGCGTGGCTGCCGTACGGGGCGCGCGCCGTGTTCGTCCCGACCGCGCTGCCGCGGAGCATGCCCGGCCTGACGGAGTTCACGGGCCAGTTCCTCCGGTGGGACGAGCTGTTCGGGTTCGGGGCGCACCTGGTCTGGATGGGGTACCTGTTCTGGGACCTGGCGCACGCGGGCATGCTGCGGGAGGGGTGGCTGAGGGTGATGGGGATCGGGGCGGTGTGCGTCATGGCTTTGGGACCCGGGGCGACGCTGGGGCTGGGCTGGTTGTTTAGGGAGCATATACTGGCGACGAGGAGGCATAAAGATGCGTTGACGCTTGAGAGTGTGCAGAGGCTGCATGGTGTGATGGCGAAGGATTAGGGGACGGCGAGCGTGTTGGTGGGGTTGACTGGGTTGAGTGGGTAAAGGAGGAGGCGGCTTCGTTAGTAGCTAATTATCAGAATGGGCAGAATATTCATTATACAGCGTGGTGGGCGGGGGATGGGGTTGCTGCGGACTACCTAACCATCGGATTGTTGTGGTGGTGGCTTGGCTAGGTAGGGAAGTACCAATTATGTCGACTACTTCACGTTCATTCGACGTCAGCTAGGCCCGTGGAGATACATGATCCATGGTCTGTCGATACGGTTCGGTCCGTTGTTCTGTTCTACCGTCACGAGATATCAGAGTTGGGACTACGGGATTAACATTACTGAATAACTCGCCCACACTTTACTCAGTGTCACTTTAACGACATTTTTCGACCTTTCCTTAAAAAGATACAATTCTGGGCACCATTGGCAGTCGGAGTAACATGGCTAGGAGTACCCTTTAGTCGTACCAAAGAAGTCACAGCCGCTTTACTTTGTGCCTCATCACTATAATATCAGGGAATCATACTGTACAATCTCCTCGATCCTGGGCTGCTGAATGCGATACCGTGTCCCACGCTGATGCAATTCTGGGTTTGTAGATTGAAGACCCGGCCCACAGCGGAGATTCTGGACCGGCGAAGATACATAATTATACGAGATCAGTCAGGCCCCCACCGGTATTGTACACGCTGAGTGCTACCCCGCAGCACCTCCACAAGGCGTGGGAAACCTGTAGTCTGGATAGATTTCCATCCGCGGCAGCCTCAGCCTGCCAGACTCCTTCTCACCCACGGAGTAATCAATCTTCTCTCCCTCCCACTAAGCCCTCGTTCTCGGGACCTGTCATACAACTATCTTATTCTCTAAGCTATCCACCAGCGGACACAAAATCGAAATTGGCGATCATGGCCGCGTCAGCGAAGGCGCCGGAAGAGCTCCAAAAAGCCGCAAGTCTAGCTCACGTCCCACGGAGTGACGAATACGAGAAGATGATCTCGGGCATGCTGTGAGAGGGGTCCCTAATGGGTCTCCCCAAGACTCAAGGCTTGTATGATGAGGCTGACCGTTGACTAGGTATGACTCTCTGGAGCCCGGGTTGGCCGCGGCCCGCTTCAGGGCTCGCAAATGTTGTCACGACTACAACCATTACTTCCCTGCTGACCCGGCGGCAAATTTTGACTCGCTCTCTGTAGAGCGTCTAGGGATGCTCCGCGACTTTGTCGGTTATGTCGGCGACGAGACCTTCATCGAGCCGCCGTTCCGCGTCGACTACGGCTGCAACATCCGTTTAGGCCACCGTTTCTACTCCAACTTCAACTTGACCATCTTGGATTGCGCCATCGTTACTATCGGGGACCGTGTCATGTTCGGTCCCAATGTTTCCCTTTTGTCGGCGACGCACGAGACCGACGTACGCAGTCGGCGGGAATATATCGAGTTTGCAAAACCCATCACCATCAAGGATGACTGCTGGATCGGGGGCCACGTTGTGGTTCTGCCTGGCGTCACCATTGGCGAAGGGTGTACTATCGGTGCCGGCTCCGTTGTCACAAAGGACATACCACCATGGAGCGTCGCCATGGGGACACCAGCCCGCGTTGTCAAACAAGTTACGCCGCTGGAAGCCGTGACTGACGACAGGCCAAAACTAGGTCTATGACGGACCACGGACGACTCACAAAGTTCTATGGCAAATTAAATCCCCGTTCGCACTCGTGTCGGCGGTTGCTCATCATGCTGCGGTCTTCTCGCCCTCCATCTTGCCAAATAAGGTTGGGTCTTCCGTAGAATGCCGGTACGCCATCTCGAGGAGACGTACTCGAACTATACCTGGGGACATGGCCGGAACAGCATCTGCTCGCCGGAAATCGAATGGAAAGTTGTGTGAAAGAGGAAAGATAGGAGGAAAAGGGAGAAGCATAACTGCCGACGAGAATTTCGCGTTTGAGGAAGACACGTCACAAGGTCGTTGATCTCGCATACAGGCTTGGATTGGTGCGTTACATTGGTTATTGATGCATGGTGGCGTGGGGAGGTTCGGGTGTGGATGATTCGCAAATAGATGGGGGAAGAAACAATGGAGAGAATCGAGAGAGTGTGAATGTAGTTTGCAAGTTATGTCTAACTAGTAACGTAACGATGCTACGCTGTTGCAAGTTGCTAGTAGTGAGGGATGTGTACAGAAGTATAGAGCGGTGACGGGGAATGTAGGGTGGGCCTGTGGGTAGAGCCCATCTAAGTACCCTGAACACTTCTGACTATTCCTGGGCTGCCGTCCTCGCATGATCATTTGTCGGGCTCTAACATTTTTGTTTTCCAATAGTAAACTCAAGAGTCTAATTTTGTATTTCATAGCTAATTATTGTTCTTTCTGCACTCTTTGCGCACAATCTCTGATTTCGATGGCCTCACGGCTCGTTCTTGGATCCTACAATAGGCGCTACGGAGGGAGCCCCTGCCCTTAGGCCTTAACAACAACCCGAGAGGGCCGAAACTCCGGCGGAGTAGGCGAGTTTTGCAAACCAGCGAGTGTTCGGAGACTTCCAGAGTCCTCATTGGTGGGGCATTTGTGCTCAAGTACCCCTGCCTTTCAACAGAGGCTCGGAGGATGATACTCCATGGCGATTAGTGCGGCTCCCTCGGAGACGGTGAGACTCCACATCCGCACCGTCGCACACCGCGGCTTGGTCTTCGCCAAGTTGTTGATCGTCCGGCGACACTCCCCGGCGCCTCCGTTGATCCCGTACCTTGCCATGCTTCCTCTTGCAGTAAACTCCACCGTTGACTGGCCTCGGCCAAGGCTCCCGAACCAGCTTCGGCGACATGTTGGTTACCCGCAACATGGGCGGGGCTCCGTTTCGACTGTATCATTGGGCATGGCATCGGTATGTCGGGATGAGATACAAGTCTGGGAGAGAGTTATAAAAGATGGCGTTAACCGCCAACGTCAGAGCCCGTAGGTCCTAGAACGGCCAGGGTCAGAGATTAACCACTCTGTACTTCACTTGTGCGCTCTACCTGACACTAATTACTCTCCGAATTCGTTAATACTTAAACTATGAAGACCGTCGCGACTCTCTTAGCCGCCGTGGGCTTGGTCGCTGCCCACGGCTATATCGACAATGCTACGATCGGCGGTCAATTCTATCAGGTACGAGCACTCAATCAATACTCTCGAATACTATCTATCGCTCACATACTGACAACGCAAAACCCTATAGTTCTACCAGGTATGATGAGATGAGCTCCCCTATATCAGCAACAACACACTTATAAGCGAGTCGGTATGTAGCCCTACATGGACCCGTATATGGGAGACAACAAGGTACAGTAACGAGATTGCATTCGATCCATTGCTTCTGGCACGGCCCTGACAACGGGATACAGCCCGACAGAATCTCGCGCTCCATCCCTGGCAACGGCCCCGTCGAAGACGCCACTTCCATCGACGTGCAATGCAACGCCGGCGCCGAGCCCGCCAAGCTTCACGCCACCGCCGCAGCAGGTTCATCTGTAACCCTTCGCTGGACCCTCTGGCCCGACTCTCACATGGGTCCGGTGATCACGTACATGGCTCGCTGCCCAGACACCGGCTGCCAAGACTGGTCCCCGGGCACAGCGTGAGACATACCCAAACCACCACCCCAAAAGTTCGGCGCTAACCCTTCCAGTCCGGTCTGGTTCAAGATCAAAGAAGGCGGCCGTGAGGGAACTTCTAACACCTGGGCAGCCGTACGTTCTCGCTTCCTTGGTGTTTTACCCCCCGATCTACCCGTCAACCAACACTAACCTTCCGCCCCGTTGGTAAACAGACCTCCCTAATGAAGGCTCCCGCCTCGTACGA
Organism: Madurella mycetomatis; assembly: GCA_022530565.1. Lineage (NCBI taxonomy): Eukaryota > Fungi > Ascomycota > Sordariomycetes > Sordariales > Madurella > Madurella mycetomatis. The sequence goes on along the minus strand of JAJTVB010000003.1, from coordinate 1,206,396 downwards.
ATACACCATCCCCTCGTGCCTCAAGCCGGGTTTTTACCTTGTTCGCCACGAGATCATCGCCTTGCACGCTGCGTGGCAGTATCCTGGTGCACAGTTCTACCCCGGCTGCCACCAGCTGCAAGTGACGGGTGGCGGGTCGACGGTGCCTTCGAATGGATTGGCCTCCTTCCCCGGGGCGTACAAGGGCAGTGATACAGGGGTCACGTATGATGCTTACAAGGGTGAGTGGGTAACGTAGGTGTTGCGGTTGGGAGGGGAGCGTGCTGACAGTAGAGTGTAGCGCAGCCGTATACCATCCCGGGACCAGCCGTGTTCAGTTGCTAAGGGGCATTCAGGGAGAGGTGGTTCGGTCGGGCATAATGTTGGGAAGAGGGAGGGAAAAAGAAGAAGGGGGGGGGGATGGTAGGGTAAGGAGGCAGTGATAGGTAATTAGTCAATGCTAGACCTTGGTGGCGCTGAGGGCGAGGTGAAAGCAAGAAGGGCGTAGCGTTCGACGAACAGTTTTGTTTCTCTTTTATATTTAACGAACCTTGACTTTAAAACCCGTGCACTTCTCCGGCCCTCTAGCAGTCGTGTCGCGCCGTTGTAGTTGTAGCTCGAATCGGAGAGGTAATTAATAGAATCAGCTCGAAGGAGGAACCGGCAGATGCAAAACGGAATTCCTGGGCCCTGTGTGGAGGATATGCCCGAAATCTATGCGGATAATATATACAAGCGCCAGCCGGTCAATTGTAGTTTCTTATTCCTCCTTAATCGCCAGCTTCTCTCTCATCTCGCTCTTTATCCGCGTGACCGTACCGGAGCCCCCATACACCAGACCCGTGTAGACCATGGCCACGCTGGCGCCGGCATTCAGCACCTTCAGGGCCTGCTCGCCGTTGGTGATGCCTCCCGTGGCAAAGATAACTTTTTGCGGCGCAAACACATCATCCACACCTGACGAGCTGAGCGAGTAGGCGTCGAGCATCTTGCGGTATCTCGCCACCAAGTTCAACGTCCGATCGAACATGGCGGGGCCGGAGAAACCGCCGTCCTCGGCCAGCGCCTTCTGCTCCTTGCCATTCAGCCTCACGCCTTGCGGGACGAGCCCGGTCCGCCGCTTCGTCGTGTTGCCCACAATGACGCCATCCACGCCGCTCATCCACACAGCCTGCACCACACCCTCCATCTGGGTGTCATCATCCTCATCGGGCGACACCTTTACCATGACTCTGGGCTTGACCTTCCTGTCGGTCTGCTTCGCCTCGTCGACCACGGCGCTCAGCAACCTGGCGAGCGGCTCCGTTGCCTGCAGGTCGCGCAAGCCGGGGGTGTTCGGGCTGCTGACGTTGACGACCAGCACGTCAGCATAGGGCGCCAGCCTCGTAACGCAGTGCACATAGTCCCTGATCACGGCACCGACGTCCTTCTCGTCCGTCGTCTTGTTCTTGGCGATCTGCACGCACAGCAGCCGGCCCGACTGCAGGCTGCCCGTGGGGACGTCCCCCATCCCGCCGCCCATCACATCCCTCTCGCTCAAGCCCAGGCGCCTCGCAAACTTGCGCAGCCGTTCCCGCAGCCGCGCGGCCATGGCGTCGGCACCCCGGGAGTTGAGCCCATACCGGTTGATCAGGCCGTCCACGGCGGGGACGCGGAAGACGCGCGGGCGGGGATTGCCCTCCTGCGGCAGCGGGGTGCAGCCGCCCACTTCGACGACGCCGGCGCCCAGGGCGAAGAGCGCGTCGGGGATCTCGGCGTCTTTGTCGAGCCCGGCCGAGATGCCGACGGGGTTGGCGAGCGTGGTGCCAAAGACGGTCACCGCGAGCGGGTTCTGCCCGGTGCGCGACGGGTCGGACCGCTCGCGCGGGTGCAGGCCGAGCGCGTACAGCGATTTGAGCGCGGCGGTGCCGGCGTGGTGCGCGTCCTCGGCGTCAGGGAAGATGAGTCGGAGGAGGGGCGGGATCAGCCACCGATGGAGGAAGGACGCCCGCGTGTCAGTCGCGTAGTAGTAGACGGCGCAGAGGGAGGCGGCGAGGGAGCCGCCGATGGCGAAGGTTCTCGCGAGGGAGGCGGCGGGCGAGCCGGTAGAGGAGGAAGTTGTTGATGCGGGGCGCCGACGGGCATGGTTGGCGACGGGGAGGGGCCGATGGGGACGGCGGGCGAGGGGCCTGAGAGTAGTTGAGAGCGCATGCCGGGCTCGTAGATAAGGGCCCGCCATCTTGGTAGCGAGGGCTGCTCGACACCAGCACGCAATGGCTCGCGTGGCGGGATCGAAGGGCGGCCGCAATTCGGAGACTTGATCGTTTCACGATTGCGAAATTTTGGAGCTCTCAGGTCGAGCTTCGATTGTTTGCCCTACATGTGCCAAGCATTGTATTGTACCGTACCGTAGAAATTATACTGTGTTGTACAATACTGTCCCGCAGTACCCCACCTTGAACACCGTACTCGATCAGGCGGGTTTACAGGAAACTCTCAAGTAATTTGCCCAAGAGCCAACTTTCGTATTTATTTTCGGATTTCTTCCACTACGAAGTACAAGGCCACACGAAAACCCAGGTACGGTATTGTACTGTACGTACAGTACAGGTTACTTGTACCTGCATAATGTAATCTACCTGTAGCATAAATCCGCGGTTGACCAAACATAATTCTAGCCGCTCCGGTTAGTGACACGACTACAATACAACGAATACGTCAGCTTTTACAAGTTGAGCTTGGAAGGGGTTAGGCTAAGCTATGTTCTATGGGCATTTTCAATCCCCCGCACCTCCTAACTTACGCAACTTACAACATTGAAACTCAAAAGCCACAACTCGTAAAACATGGCCGATATCTCAGTCCGCGAGCATATTTGCTGGCCCCCAAACAAACCAAGCGAGCCAACATCAACAATCGTTCTCACATCCCCAGAGCGACGGTTTGTCGACATTCGCATTTTGAAGCCCACCTCGACCGGAGGTACAAGCGGTAAGCTGCATCTTCCTCTTAGACGGTGACGGGCTCGGTGGTAGAACACGGCGGAAACAGACAGCACACTTATTACTCCGTCTCTCAGGCGATATCCTGCCGCTTTCCCGCCTTGATTGGGCCATTGCGGGCACCTCATCGACAGTCTGGCTCGCAACAAGCGATTGCGCCCCGGGTGAGCGTGTCAGGCGCTCTAAGTGGCACCACTGGATCGACTCTCGCACACCAAACGCCGAGCATGTCATTGACGAAGGCGATGTGTTTGCCCACCCGTCAGACAGCTCCTTGGAGCTGGAAAGGGGCAGAATGGTGAACCCGGAGACAGGTGTCGAGGCTGACTATGAGGAGCTGTGGCGGTCTGAACCCATCGCGCACGGCTCTCCTCACCAGCTTCCTGGTGAGCCTCCCGCACCTTGCCTCGTGTTGCAGTGGAGTAGCGAGGAGGGCGACGATTGTCCGACAGGCCCAAGAAGGGGTTTGGTTATTCGGTTAGGACAGTACTGTCAAGCGTTTGTACGGGATGGCAATGAAATCACGGTTGAGAGGCTCATGTGGGTTCCCGACGAGCAAACCTGGCATCAGCAGGTCCGAATAGGCAAGAGGGAGTTACCAACTGAGTTTGCAACCCATCTGGCGCACGAGGCCAGGATAGACGATGAAGTGAAGGTGGGCGGCGAGGTATGGAAAGTGGTTGAGAAGGCATAGGCTAACCCAGGTACATTACTCTGTGGGTTGCAACATTGAATTCCGTTTGCATCGCTGGGGCAGATGCACGAACGAACTACTCGGCTGTTGGCTGGCCTCTACCGTCACTCTGCTTATCAGGCCGGGGATAGATGAACGTTATGCTTTAGGAAGAGGAGGCAGGAGAAAAGCTCGCCTTTCCTCCAGGGTTGCCGCTCCAAATCCCGTTAGCTTGACAGGTCAACGCCTCGCTTCAACCCTACCTCGAGATTTCTAATCGCGCCATCGCCATGTTGACACCAGGACACGCCACTTCTTGGGCTCCCTTTCATCTCACCAGCAACACCACTACCGTGTACTTGAGTCAAGGCCGCCTGCCAGAAAAACAGACCTATATCCTACTACTAGATGGTTGTGATATCAGAACACCCTTTTAGTGCCTACTCTGATGGTAAGATACTCCCATTACTACGCTAAAGATATAGTACCTTCTTCTGCACGCACACACACACACACATACACGTCTCGCTCGCTTATCCCGGGACTTCTTTGGTGCATGAAAGCGCTCTCTGATCAGAGGAAGCTCTCCGTACACATATTGTTATTGATTTTAATTATAACTTACCGCAGGAATCTACCGCTGTAATTGTCTGACCTTGCTTGTTTTGTTGATTTTCGTCTTTACCCTTCCCTTTGTTTGGTGGGTACTATGTGAGTGTAGATGAGTGTTTCTGCATTATTTCAGTACAGGGCTTGCGAGCTTACAACACAAACCGACAGAGCGTTGCAGCTTGGTGTTGTTGATGACTCACAGAGGTTGCCCGAAAAGGTGTACAGGTGTAATCTGGGTCCGTTATGATTCCAGGCCATTAATCATGATGCTGACAAGGGGTTATGGTAGACCCAAAGGCTGCAGGTCTTTGGTGGGCAAAAGGTGTGTTACTACCGTTGTGGCCGTACCACATCACAAGCCCAGTATATTCATGATAGGGATCACGATACTATCAATCGTAGTAAATGATGAGGAGCTAGGGATATGCGGAGGTTCCGCTGGCTTGGGTGGAGCGCTGCAGAACCTGGGGTGGACGCGTCGATCGGGGTGTGACTAGTACTACTGTGGCTGCTATGGGCATGGGACTGCCGGGGAGATTGTCGCCGGGAGTACGGTATCAGGGTCGGTGAAGATGGTTCCCTCCTAGGTGGGTGATGGATGTGGATGTGCCGATGTGGGGAGTAGGTGAGGGTGGATTGCGTGATGGTGATCATCTCGCCCCTGTTTGCCTGGGCGTTGGCAGAGGCGGTGGCCCCTTCTGCTCGAGAGTTTATTATTGAGCTGGGGGAGCTTTGGGGAGGCGAAAAGGAGATGTTGAGGTTACCGGGTGTAAGGTCTGCGAGAGGGAGAAAACAAAGGATGGAAGGGTGTTGAAGCGGCACTCCAAGTGTTCGGAGATTAGGTGTGATTGTGGAGGTGACTGATTATGGAAGTGCCTGATTGTGGGCGGCCCTGCCAGCAGGGGGCGGGAGCGGCATAAGGGGCGTACTTATTACGGATGAAAAATGAGTGGATATGGGAAGCTGTTACTAATAATTACCCGATCACCTGTTAACGCCCAGGTACGAAATGGAAGGTTGGCCAGACCATGACCACGCCTTCCGTGCGATGAGGGTGATTGTCACAGCTAAGGCAACCTGAAACGCCCTTAAAGGTAAAATAAAAACAAAATTCCCCGCGAAGTGGATAACAAACTAGATCTAAACGACAAGTCTCAGAATCTAAAAATCCCAAACCATAACCGCCATGTACAGACACAATCCCCTACTTCTAACCGCTATTCGAAGCCGCCTCCCTTCCCAATAACCCTTTCTATATACAGCGCGCTGCACGTATACAGAAGTCCATTTCGGTGTTGTCCGCTGACTTAGTCCTTGACGTTGATGTACCTGTAGGGCTTGGCCGTGTAACTGCCAACCTTGTAGTTGATGGGGCGCTTGTACTTGACGCAGCCGGCACTGCCGCGGCACTCGAGCGTGTTGAAGTTCTTGTGCGCCTTGTCGGCCCACGACAGGAAAAGGACGACGTGGCCGGCGGCGCCACCGGTGCCGGCGCCGAGCGTGCCCACAAAGTCGCCCTTCTTGAGGTCCTTCCAGGCGATCCTCTTGGCGATCTGCGGGAGGCTGACGGTGTTGTAGCCGGGTGCGCTGGCGTGGAGGGCCATTGAGACAAAGCCCGAGCAGTCGGTGCGGTACCTGCGGCCCTGGGGGTCCGGGTACGTCTTGCTCATCGAGTAGGGGACGTGACGTTTGATCCAGTACTGGCCGCGCGCGATGATCTCGTCGCGGCTGATTTTGCCCTTGTACGAGGAGGTGCCGCCGGAACTGCCGCCACCGCCGCCACCGCTGCTGCATTTCTTGGTGACCATGCTGTTCGAGCCCGTCTTCACGTAGTAGTCTGTGACGTAGCACCCGTCGGACGTCTTATCCCAAATTTTGTTGCCGTTGATACTCTCGCCATTGACTTGGCATGTGATTTTGACGTCGGTGCCCTTTTTGTAGGATTTGATGACCTTGTAGTTGGTTCCCGGACCGGAGCGGCAGTTGACGCCGTCCCCAGTGATTGGGTATGCCGTGACCATGGAGACGGCCGCAGCCAAGGTCAGGAACAAGCTCGTGAGCTGCATGGCGGCGAAGAGATATCAAGGTCCAAAAGAGATGTTCTGGTGTAATTGTAGGCGCTGAGTGTTGAGGATGGCGGGTTTGCTGGTAGAGGCTGGAGTTGAGACTGGCAGAACCGGAGGGCTTCTGGATGGTTTTATACTTTGCAACCACCATCGTGAACCACCCAGGCGGACTTGTCTTTCCTCCATCACCGCTCTCCTGTGACCTAACAATTACTCACGATGTTGAGCTCGGTGGGGCCGACGGGATGGGTCGACGTTAGACGTTCGGCCGGACTAAGCTACCGAGGTAGCTGACCTCGTCGTACCGTCGCATTAGTCCCTAAAAATAGGGGGCTCTAGACCTTGCGGCCAAAATAACACCTCCCTGTTACAGCTGGCTTAGGACTTTTACGGTAATGCCAAATTTGGCCGTTTTGGTACTTGATTATATCACCGCTTTTACGTCGCAATGCAACTGGCGCCGGGCGCTGTCGTTGAGGAGCTAGGTATGGGAGAGCATCGACGATGTGATGCAAAGATAGGGTAAAGCAGGACGAATAGTTAGTAGTATATTACCTCACACAGCCACATCTGTGCCTTTCGATTGGTGAAAATGGAGCCACAATCGTCGACCAATTACCGCAAGTGACCCGAGGGATCCCTGAAATTCCCTTAAATAGGTCCGACGCATTCAAAAAATTGTAAGACGGGCAGACTCCGGCTTTCCTGACCTCAAGAGGCGCCATCAGAAAGAGATTGCGCCTTCCCAGACGCGATGATCCGAAGCAAAAGCGACGATTGTAAACAGATGCATTCTTCTGTGGTCGCCGATAAGCCTATGCTGTTGTTCCTCCGACTCGGTCAATCGGTCGGGAACGCCAGGATGGAGCTTCAGAAGGGAGCGTGGTTGCCATCGTGCATCAACTAAATCGGCTACCTTCCTCTTTGCGGTCTTAGTCGTCCTCGTCATGACCACTACGCAATTACCGCTGCTTTATCCATCAAGCCACTCTCTGGAAATGCACCTGCAACCACCAGGCCTGGACCATCTCCTTCAATGATTAATTTGTCCGAGAGAGACAGTGGCACCACCTCGACAAGCTCAACAGCTTGGCAACCAGAATCCTCACTCGACTGCACTAGATACCCAATCCTGGGTTATGCGCCACTTGGGAAATCCGTGGAGCCGGCCAGTGTTATCGATGAGTTTGACAGGCATCATAACTATTAGATTACAGGCGGTAGGCGGTAAGAAGAGTCTCTCGATTGCAGCCCTGTAACAATCCAAGGTCTCGGGGGAAGAGGGTAGAAAAGGCAATGTTAGATCTATTGGAACTAACCAATTATAGTCTAAAGGGATGTTTCAATTCAGCCCAGCCAGCGGGCCGGTTGGTTCTTTCGGTGCGACCTAGAAGCACACACAACACATCTGTCGTGCCAATGGGCCTCCCCCGATACATCGGCCGCTGTAGCTGGGAGGCGCTCACATACGACTTACAAGACGTCCTCAACCTTTGCCACCACAAGCTCCCCGACACTCGCAATCGTCGCACCCCCCATAATCTCAAAGACAGCCACGGTAGCTCCGAAATCCCTCCGAATCCAGTTTCTCAACTCCACAGCCATGAGCGAATCCGTACCGTAATCCGACAGACTGCGCCTAGGATCAACTTCCTCGGCCGCTACTCCCATTGCCTGCGCCAGCTTGACACTCAACGCCCGGACCACGATAGCTGCACGGTCATTTGCCGTGGTCGCCTGCCTAAATAACATCGCTGTCTCCTGCTGGCCTCCGCCTGGAGCAGCATCAGGGGCATAAGAACGCCACAGGTGCGGGCCATCAAACCCTGAAAACATGGGCCTGCTCAGCATCTGTATGGGTGTCTCGTTCGCGGCATGGTAATGTTCCTGGGTCACCAAGCCCACCAGCAACTGACTCTTGTCGATGGGGTGCACTCTTGATGATACTGCGGGATCGCAGTAGTGATCAAGCAGAGCGAACAAGTCCTCGTTCTCAATCTTGGCCATGTTCCCCGCGTTCTGCCTGTTGCGGCGGTATTTTTCTGTCTCGGCGATGATGCCAATGGTGCGCATCCATCCCAGGTCGAGGGCCACCGACCCTTTGTAGCCAGAAGCTGCGCGGCAGCGGGCCAAAGCATCTTGGAACGTGCATCCCGCCGAGTAGTTGGCTTGTCCCGCGGCACCGTAGACGCCGCAGAGCGATGAGAGCAGGATGAAGAAGTCCATGTCCTTTGGCAGAAGCTGGTGAAGGTTCCAGCTTGAGTTGACTTTGGTTTTGATGGTTAGAGACCATTGGCCATGGGTCATATTTTCGAAAACGGAATCCTGGGATCGGAGTCAGTATCTGGTCAATGGATGGCTAGGGCGGTGAACGTACCTGCAGGACCATCGCGGCATTGATACATCCCTTGACAGGAGGCATGGTAGCGGCACAGTGCCGCAGCACCGCTGACAACTCGTCAACTGAAGCGACGTCGCAGCGGGGCGTCTCGACGCGGACGCCTCGCGATGCTAGCTCTTGGACTACCTTCTGTGCGGCTTTCGAAGACGGCCCGGACCTTGAGGGGACAATGAGATTCTTCGCTCCCTTACCCGCCATCCAGCAAAGTATGGCGCGGCCGATGCCGCCGAACCCGCCAGCAACAAGGTAGGATGCGTTGGAGTCGAACTGCCAGGTGCTCTGCTGGGTCAGGAATCTCGGAACAATGTCGTCAGGCGACTTGGTTAGGATGATGCGCCCCGTATTTGTCCCGCTCTGCATGTAACGGAAGGCTTTCTCCACGTCCGACACGGGGTATATGTGCAGGGGCGTCGGCTTGCTAAGCTTGTCTTGGGTGACAAGCTCCAGGACCTTCAGCAACAGCTGGCGTGTGAGTCGGCTCTCCGCTTGCGCGATGTGGTGCAGGTCAACTGCCGCGAACATGGAATTCTTTGCAAAGCTGGCCATGGGCAACGACGCATTGGCGCCAATGTCGGCCTTGCCAATTTCGACAAAGCGCCCGAACTGCGCGATGCATTCCCAGCTTGCCCGGAGACCCTCCCCAGCCAATGAGTTAAGCACAACGTCGACGCCATAGCCATCCGTGACGCGCATGACGCCCTTGGCGAAGGAGGTGTTGCGGCTGTAGAAGATATGGTCCTCGGGGATACCATATTTGTCCATGATCAGTTGCTTCTTGTCATCGAAGCCGACTGTCGTAAAAACTTCTGCCCCGAGCATCTGGGCGATGCCAATGGCCATTTGTCCAGTGCTCCCGGCGCCAGAGTGAATTAGGACCTTGTCGCCAGCCTGGAGACGCGCCACGTTGATGAGCGAATGGTACGCTGTCATTCCCGGGTTGATGGCTGCCACCGCATCTTCGAAAGACAGACCGTCGGCTATCCTCGCGACGCGGACAGCCGCAGCCCTCGGATGACTGCGCAGGCATCCTGGGGCGACCATGACGACCCGCGCTCCCGGCTCTACGTAGTGAGGATGCCCGGGGTGCAGGGCGCTCCCAACACGCGTTACGATGCCGGCGCATTCAATCCCCAGGCCCTCCATTCCAAGCCGCCCGAGAGCGACGAACACATCACGGAAGCTGATGGGCCAGGCAATAGCCTCGATTTCCACCTCTTCGGGACCCAGCTCTTCATAACATGCCGTGTCCTCGATGAAGCGCATCGTGTCAAGCATGCCAGGCGTGCCGACCTGGAGAGCCAACGGCGGCCCTGGTGCCCACGGTTCATTCCTTAGCTGCGGCACCACGCGGGCGAGACGTTCTTGCTCCAGCTCGATCTCCTTTACCACGCGGCTGACCATCAAGTTTCCGTCGCGGACGATGAAGTCGAGTTCCGCGCATGCAGGCTGGTATAGATTGTTAAAGCACGACTCGGTGACGGCCGACACGAGCTGAGCTTCGGACGCCTCGCCAGCTGACTCGATGACCAAGCTGACGAAATGCTTGCTCGGTTCCTCAGACATGATAGAGCGCAACAAACCGACCCCGATGGAGGCGTAAGCTTCGGCTGCCGCATCGGCCGCGCTGGCCTGCGCGGGTGGTGAACTGACCCAGAGCATGTGCTGCACCCTCTGGGCTAGCTTCTGCAGTGTTTTGAAGTCTGTCTCGGACAGAGCAGCTAGACGGCTTCGGTTAAGCTCCAAGAGGGAGACCACGACAACATCAGTTGGAGGGATCCAACTTTCTTGCTCGATGATGTTGAAAGTTGTCACGCTTGCAACCGGATATTGTTCGGTGATCCTAAGCGCCAAGGCGTGCTGAGCTGGCGAATCCTGGTCGGTGAGAAGAACGAGCTTGGGATGCGGCTCCCGTTGTGCCACAGCATGTTCGCTTGGGGGAGGGGGAAGCTCAATCGCCTTGGACACGATTACGCTGCAAATGTGACAGACATCGCTTTGGTAGTCTCTCAGGACCAAGTCAGTACCCGAAAACCCGGTCCTGCGCAGCAGCTCGTCCCAGCACCCTTCATCGAGTAGGGGGGTGTATCTGCGTGACTCCTCAGTGCCGAGCCACCAGCCCTCGAGCGAACCAAAGGTGACATTCGCAGTTGCGCTGTCTGTCCAGACGACTTCCTGGAAGGCAATGCGCCCTCCGGGTTTGAGAAGAGAACGGATTCTGTTTAGTGTCACGGTTAAGTTGGAAGTGGCGTGGAGCACGAGGCCGGCCACCACAAGGTCGTAGCTCCCCAGGTCATAGCCTTGTTCTGCTGGGTCTCGCTCAAGGTCCAGAGTCTTCAGAAGTAGCCTGCCCTGAGAGACCAGATCCGGGTACTGGCCGCTCGCCGCTTCGAAGAATGCCGGGGAGATGTCTGTATACGTGTAGCTGGCAAAACGCGACTGGCCCGTCTCTTTCTCAAACTTCTGAAGCTCGGCGAGGATGCAGCGCGACATACTCCCGATCCCAGCGCCAACTTCGAGTATTTTGAGACCGGGCTTCTCGTGCGTCGCAAGACCCAGCAGTGTTCCGAATCGGCCGTCGCGGAACTGCTGCGCCGCGAGGTAGTTGTAGAGCGACTGGGCTCCAATTTCATCGTTCTTGAACATGATATCCAGGGGGTCTGCCTCCCCACGGAGAATAGATGGTAATGCACGTCCAATAGCAGGGTAGACGGCGAATTCTGGGTTTTCCGTCTCGCATTCGCGGAGTAGGAACTCCAGTTCCTCGTCGCTAACATTCTGCTTCTCGCCCGGCCGGGCCGTGCCGTAGTGATTTCTCAAGGCTGCGGCATACCTGCGGACGTATGCAGGAGCACGGTCAAGGTCTGCCTCTGTCAAGCCACGCAACGCATTCCGCGCGGCAAGGCGCATCGCGTTTTCTGCCTTTGGATGGCACCTGACCATGTGGCTCTCATCGACAGGCAGGGCCGAGGCGTCAAGCAGGCGGCGTAGGCTCTCCACACTCAGCGAACTCAGCTGCGGTTTCCAGACAAGTCCATAGAGTAATGGTATGTTTGATCGGCCGTCACCGCCTTCTCCATTGTTGGGTCGTGATACTTCGGCCATGGTCAGGTTCTCGGCGGTGCAGAGAGGCAAGCCATCGTCGCCCAGCGCATAAAACGAGCTCTGAAGATTGGGCCCGTTCCTATCACGATGCAGAACTGAAGCCAGGCGCAGTGACGAGGTTGCCTCGCTCCAGACCTTGGCCGAGATCCACGCGCTGCTCAGTCGTTGGGGGACGAGCGTTGGGATGTGTTCGTCCAGCCCTTTGGAGACCTGAGCAATGACGAGGTGAACAGCCGCATCGAGCACGGCGGGATGGACAGGGCTGTCCCCCACTCTCTTGTCGTGCGTCAAGTCGATATGTGCTGCTGACGTGCGCGCACCGTCCCACGAAATGCCCTGCAGACGCCGGAACGTCTCGCCATAGCGGATGCCATGCTCCTCGCAGAAGTCGTAGAACGCCCGCGTGTCAATCTCCGCTGCGCACTCCATCATTGCCCGCTCCACGAGTTGGCGGACCCGCTCGGCCTCGATTCGATTCTCACGCCCACCATCGACCTGACCCGCAGCTTCGGCCTCTTGGTATTGGACTTGCATGTTGGCGCGGAAGCACTCTGTCCAGCGATCGTCGCGGTGAACAAATATGGTAACCTCGTGCCAATTGGTCTCTTTCTCGGTAGCAAACTGTACGCGCCGTAGATGGAGGACCGTCTCAGTGGGGTTTTGCGCCGTGTTGCCCACGGGAATGGGGGCAAGGAACTGGGCATCTTTGAGGAGAAAACCAGAGATGGCACGCGTGTTATTGTTGGCACTGGTGCTTTCCGTCGCCATCTGCCTCACAGCCTCGATAGCCGAGACCACCATGCCGGTGCCCGGGCAGATTGTGGTGTTGGTGACGACATGGTGCGCAAGCCAGGGCATCTTCTCGACGCTCAGCCAGTTCCTCCACCGGGGCCGCATGGCGTTCCAATCATGCGCACGCCTTCCCAGCATATATCCCGGCGAACTCCGCCGTAGTCTGTAATCTTTGCTCAGCCGCGACTCGCTCCAGTAGCGCTTGCTGTGGTCGAATGGATAGGGCGGGCAGTCCACCAAGAAAGGCAGATGGCCCTGAGCCTGCTGATTCGCAGCCAGGACCGAGACGGGATGTCCACGGCAGAACAGCGTCCCCAGAAGGGCCAGCATGGTTCTCAGAGGCGACTTTTTGCGTTCCAGCGCCGCGTGATACAGCAATGATTTGGGAACGGAATCTTTTACCGGCCTGCGCAACGCCGCGTGTGGGCCAACCTCGACCAGGTCAGTTATGGCACCTGAGCCTAACGGGAGCATAACTTCCGGTTTGCCGCTTGCAAGAAGCTGCACGGCCTCGGAAAATCGTACCGTCGAGACCAGGTTGTCGACCCAGTACTGCGGCATGGCCAACAGCTTGGGAGCCGCTACATGACCGGTCACGGAGCTGATCATGGGGATGGCACGACCACGGCTTCTCCTGTGGTCTGCCTCCAGATGACCCATCAGAGCAAGATACTCGGCGGCAACTGCATGCATGGCCGGCGAGTGGTATGCCACACCTGTGTTGAGTTTCTGAGCGAACGTGCCCTGTTCGTCAAACCACTCCTTCAGCGTGTCAATCGTCTCAAGGGGGCCCGAGAGAGTAACACTGGTCGGGCTGTTTATGCAGGCGATGTGAACCGTACCCTGCAGGCACAGCTCTTCCAAGCGGGCACGCGCATCAGTTTCCGAGACGCTGGCCGCCAACATGGCCCCCGGGACGGCCGTCTCGGCACGCAACCGATCAGCAACCAGCCCGCGGAAATATGCGACTTTGCAAGCTGATTCATGGGATAGGGCGCCTGCGGCGTAAGCAGCGGCAATCTCTCCGCTCGAATGCCCGACAACGGCTGCGGGCATGACTCCGGCGCTGCGAAGAAGCTCCACCAGGGCGATCTGGAGCACAGTACACAGCGGCTGGCTCAGCTCGGGCCGGTTGATGCTCCCATCCTCGCGGCGTAGTTGGTCCAGTATCGACCAACCACATCCCTGACTTGCCAAGATATCGTCCGACTTTGCGATGCTCTCCCTGAATACAGGGTAGTGCAGCAGCTCGAGGCCCATGCCGGCATATTGCGCCCCCTGACCGGTGAAGACAAAGGCAATGCTGGCGTCGTCGGTTGGCGTCCGGATTGGCTCGCCTTGTACCAAAGGCGACGATGGAGCATCGTGCGCGTCTACCACTGCAAACGCGCGCCAGGGCATGATCGAGCGCCGTGCGGCTAGGGTGTAAGCCAGCTGTCCGAGTTTGAAACCGTGTCCCGCTATGTGACTACGGTAGTAGTCATCATAGGCTTCTGTCATGCGTCGCACGGCGCCAGCGTCTGCGGCGCTCCATACAAGGAGCCTTGGTGCTGGCGAGGATGTGCCGCTGTCATCGTCATCGCTGTCTGTGGTGGAACGTGTGGCGCCATTAACGATGACAGCACTAGTTGCGGATGCTCCGTCATTGTCTAGAACAGGAGTAGTGCTGACGTGATGGTAGCCTCTCAAGCCGCAACTCTGCAGGTAGTGCAGAGCATCGTCGAGGATGACGTGCGAGTTGGTTCCCCCGTATCCGAACGAGTTGACCGAGACTCGCCTGATACCAGACGACGGCCATGGGATTCGCTCAGTAGGAACCTATTAAGCGGTGGTTTGGTTAACCTTGAACAGAAAACTACTACCTAAAGATGACCTGCTCTCTGGACTGAGAATATCCCTCACCTGAACATTGTAGAAGTCGGCATCAATGTCTGGGTTCATGTTCTCGAAAAGTGCATTAGGCGGAATGACACCATTTTCGAGGGCCAGAATGCATTTTACAATGCCGGCACACCCGCTGGCCCCTTCGAGGTGACCAATGTTGGCTTTAACAGATCCTCTGCAGTCAGGGAGGTGAGGTTCTGCTCAGCTGGAGATTGGAATATGTCCTGCCGGGTCGGGTCAATGACTCACACGTAAAGAGGTTCTTCAGGCGAGCGGTGGGCTCTGAACACGCTCCCGATAGCAAGCATCTCTATGGGGTCTCCGACGGCGGTTCCGGTTCCTATCATGCGCTCAGCGAGTCAGATAATGTCATTCCAGATTGTCCAACGAGGTGTATTCGTGATATGTTGCTACTCACCGTGCGCCTCGAAGTATCTCGTATCCTCAAAACCCAAGCCGGCTTGGGCGTAAACATGACGGATCAATGCCTCTTGCGAGTCCGAGCTGGGTTGTGTAAGTGTTGGCGTCCTGCCGTCCTGGTTCGAGCTGACCCCTCGAATTACAGCTCGAATGATGTCTCCATCCCGCAGAGCATCGCTCACGGGCTTGACAATGAGCGCGACAACACCTTCACCACGGGCATAGCCGTTGGCCCTGGCATCAAAGCTATAGCACTTGCTATCGGGAGACAAGAATTTGCCTTGGGCGAGAAATATGGACGGTTCTGGGCTCAAGAGTAGGTTCGAGCCAATCACCAGGGCCTTTTTGGGAATATGAGACGTCAGTACCTGTATGCGGGTGCATCTGGAGAGAAAAATATTCAACTAAAAAAACATACGGCTGTTGCATCGCCGCTCTGCATCGACCGACATGCCATATCCAGCGCCGTCATGGAACTCGAGCATGCTGTGTCGACGTGGGCACTAGGGCCCCGTAGGTCGAAGTACCAACTGATGCGGTTTGGCAGGATGGCAGGTTGGATGCCTGTGACGCCCTGCGCTGGCGCTGTGTCGACGTCCTTGGACATGAAGCGGTTGTAGTCGTCTGACATGGTGGCACCGAAGACAGCCGTGCGGCTACCGCGAAGACTGTGAACCGGTATTCCGGCATTTTCGAATGCGTGATAGGCAACTTCTAGGGCCAGCCGTTGCTGGGGGTCCATTGCTGCCGCCTCTTTCGCAGTGAGGGAGAAGAATGGCGCATCGAACAAGCCGGGGTCTTCCTTGAGGAAGTGAGCGCCACGGGCGTAGAGCTTGTCATGTAAACATCAGCTGAATGCTCTGTGTCTCTCCAGTCAGCGTCCGGGAAGGGAACAAACTCCTTCGTCCTGAAACGAGTCATGAGGGATTCTTGTCTCGGGCCAGTCTGTCGACACATTCCGACCCTCCTGGAGCATCTCCCAGAAGCTGGACTCGTCAGTGGCGTCCTGGGGCATCCGAAAGGCCATGCCAATAATAGCTATGGGTTCCATGTTGACGACGATGATTATGACGCCGACGCTGATGCTGACGGTGGTGTTTGTTGGCTTTGATTTAGATAAGGGAGCAACCAAATATCTTGGTCGACCAAAATTGCAATACAACCGAAAAAATCAATGAATTGCGATGGTATATGGTCCGTGGGTCTAGAAGATGCAGGGGGAGATAAGCCTGGCCGTCTCTCTCACGTTTGGGGAAAGGAAAGACACGAGGGACAGGGGGGCGGGTGATTTCCAGCATTCCTTAAGGGGAAGGACAGGAGGAAAAAAGTTTGGCTGAAGCATCGGCTAGAGCTCTGCAGGTCTTGGATCGTAACTGGGGAGTGAAACGCCCTGCCGACAGTATCACCCGGATCCATCACCAAGGTACAGTACCACACAATCAGCACCTCGGTATGCAGGAAGCAGGGGTTGCAGTGCATAGGGCTGTCCCGTCGGCACTTCGGCGGGACTGCGCAGCAACGGACAGGGACTCCAGGCAGTGTAACCCTACCTAGACTAGTACTGGACATAGATGGTGGTATGTGCTGACGCTCCCGGATAAATTGCCAGGCAAACATTACTCGGCGAACAAAATGTCATATCCAACCGAGTCGATCTCCTGGCAACGCTGCTGGGGCGCACACGCAACGTGACCGCACAGCCGCCGCGTACAGCCGCCGTACGAGCGGTGGCACAGGGGCCACATCGGCATTTGACACAAACACCCACCACCCCCCAAGCTGACCTTTCTGCCTGGCTTATGCTTGGCTTGCCGGGGCCAAAAATCCTACCTGTACTGTCTACAAGGGCGTTGTGAACCAGCATGGACAGCCAGCACACCAACGCCGTAGCGTCGCTCGAGGAGCCTGGATGCCGTCCAGGCAGCACTGCTGAGAAGGATAATGCCGAGCCCGGTACCAGCGTTCTGGCAGTTCCAGTTTCTGTTTCGCCCGCCTCTGCCGCTGACGGCGACCATGGCCAAGACAAGGTCTACCCTTCTGGCGTTCGCTTCTTCGTGGTCGCCGCCCTGATAGGCATCCTGATATTTCTTGTGTCGGCTGAAACAAACATAACGGTCACGGCTCTGGTAGCCATCACCAGCGACATCGGTGGCTTCGGCAAGACGAGTTGGATTTTGTCGAGCTATCAACTTGGTTTCGTGGGTAAGTGTGTCCCCAGCTACCTCTATGCAACTTGCGGCCTGGTACGGTACTGAGATTTCATCTTCAGCCCTCATTGTCATCTCGGCGAAGCTGAGCGACATTGTGGGCCGCAAGACCGTCACTGTCGGTCTCATCCTAATATTCACCGTCTTTTCGGGTGCATGTGCCGCCGCGCAGACCATCGACCAGCTGTACGTGCCAGAGAGGATGTCGATGCCTCGTTCCTTGTCTGCAGGGTCAACTGACCAGACTTTCCTTTCCTCTCAGCATTGTTCTGCGCGGATTACAAGGGCTGGGCGGGGGTGGCTGCTTCACCATGAGCGCCATCCTCATCGTCGACTTCGCGCCGCCCGAAAAATACGGAAAGTATGTCGCGAATGCTGGCATCGCCATCGCTTTGGGCACTGTGCTGGGGCCAGTGATTGGGGCTGCCATCAGCGAGGGGACAACGTGGCGGTGGATCTTCTTGTTCAAGTATGTCTGCGCCAGCCCTCGATCAAAGCACGCAGGCTCTAGCAGGCTCTAACATGGTTCTTCCAGTGTGCCTGTTGGCGTCCTGACACTCGGCCTTGCGCTCCTCGGCATGCCGAGTGGCTTCCCCTACGCGCGACACGGGCCAGCAAAGGCCGATAAAGTGGCACTCCGGTCGCTCTTCGCAAGACTAGACGTGCCGGGATCGTTGCTACTGCTCTTCGCGGTGCTCTCCTTTACGGCATGCTTCCAAGAAGCTGGCTCACGGTTCCCATGGGCGTCGGCCTATGTGATCGTCCTCCTCGTTGTTTCAGCTGTGCTGTGGGTGGCCCTTCTGCTGTGGGAACGCCGCGTCACCAAGGCTGGCGAGCTACGAGAGCCGGTGCTGCCATGGCGGTTTTTTACGAACCGCATCATGATAGGGATCTTGGTGGTCATCTTGCTGGTGGGCGGGCCCATGAGTGTGACGACCTTTCAGCTGCCGCAGCGATTCCAGCTCGTCAACGGGCTTTCGAATCTGGACTCTGGACTCCGGCTCCTTCCGTTCGGAGCCATGTTTCCCGTTGGCTCCATGACCGGCTCGACACTAGCCAGCAAGCTAAGGGTGCCGGCCATCTATCTGGCACTTGTCGGTTCCGTCTTCCAGGTGGTCGGCTACGCCCTGCTGAGCGCCTTGAGCGCGTCCCTACAGGTCGAGGCGAAAGTGTATGGATATCTGATTCTTGCGGGTTTCGGCTGCGGGCTGACGTACACGATGGTGTACATTGTCGTTCCTTTCACGGTCGAGAAGCGCGACCAAGCTGTTGGCATGGCCATCGCCAACCAGTTCCGGACAATGGGCAGCGCCATGTTCCTGGCGATTGCCACATCCGTCTTCAATGGATATTTGGGTATCACGGGCGACAACGCGGCCGACTTTGCCGGCGTCAGCGGACAGCAGGAGGAAAGCCGCCGAATGTTGTCGGAAGGGTACAATCGTCAGATGCTGGTCCTCTGCGCCGTTTCGGCCGCACAAATACCGGCAACACTGCTGCTATGGAAGCGAAAGCAGATTGTTCCTGCCTGAAACTTCTGATGGAATGTTACAGATTTTTAACCGCTCATTTTCGCTCTTTCAATGGTCCGTCGAATGACTCTTACTGCTTCCCGGAGCCAGGCATCTGATCTCGCGCCGGGCACGTCATGCCCCAGATCGTGAAGCAGCTCCTCCCTCATGCCCCCATCACACAGCTTCAGCAGAGCCTCGCCCATACCCGGAAGCACATCGCCAGCCTTAGACCAGATGTGCGCTGTGGGTACATGCAGCAAGACACCGTCTACTTCTGGATCGAGAAACCTACCCTTGCGCTCGCGATCCTCGTCGAGATTCAAATCTAGCGGCGTGACACCGCAAAAGAAGATGGCGCACCTGATGCCAAGCCCTTCTCCGCGAGCGTGCTTCTGTGCGTCCGCGATCATCACGGTTGCCCCGATGCTGGCTCCCTCGGAAAAACACATCATGCCATCAAATGGCCCGTTGGACTCGATGAAGGAGTGCATGTTGTGATACACCTCGCGAAATCTGGCCTCGCTGGCCTCGCTGCTCTTTTCCCACGGCCAAAAGCCTAGACGTTCCTCTCCAGAGACATCGTCAAGGCTGAGGCCTGTTGTGAATCATCAGTAGCGCGTCAGCCCAGGCCCGGCCGACATTGAGCATTTCAAGAGGCAATTGCGCGAACCTGTCACCTGGCGGCCGGGAACATTCCCATTGATAAAGACGAATTCGTGTCCTTGGCCGAGGGCCTCGCGAATTCGCACTTGTCAGGTGTCAAAGACCATTACAGATCACCAAAGACCAGGGATGAAGCAAGGACCAACATGTTTGGCTCTTAAAGATCTGCCGAATTTGCGTTAGTCGGGTGGACCGTCCAATCTGAACCTCGTCTGCGCGGCGCGTACCTCGGCATCCGTCCCTCGTCCATGCAAGCAAAGAAACCGCATGTTAAGTTTGATCGAATCAATAGCGCTGTCGTCCGTCGCTAAGCGGGGTCCCAAGGTTGATATTCTGCACAGACAAAATTCTCGGGGAGAGATGTTGACATGAGAGGTGCCGTACAGGTACTGTGCCAAGGATGCGGACATACGGGGTTTGGGGGCCGCACCGGAATGAAATAGGTAGGTCGGTAGGTAATATAGCGTACAGTACATACCTTACCCCCAAGACATGCATTGCAACATTGTAGCCGCGGAGCCACGCAAAACCGTAGCTTTTGTACCGTCGTATTCCATCCTACTGGACGGCGCCAGATTAGGATCAAGGATCGAATAAAACAAGACCTTCCGCTGGCGATTGGCGCGTTTCGCAGCGTGCTGCTCCCTGCCAAGGCTTCTGAAAACAGGCTCAAACTACTGCGCCTTTTTAGCTGCAAGCGGCCCCCAGCCGTTCATGCCACCTTCACATGCTCTCCCTGGGTTGTGTACGGCATTGCGAGAATGTCCGGTAAGCACGTGTGCGGCGCGGTGGGTCGAACCACGACACATGCAGCATATATCGAAGCGATTTCGGTAGTGTATTGGAGGGAGAAGGGAGCGGGAGGAGGAGCCGGAGGGGGAAGGTGTGCCGGGTCCTCTGTGCCGCACCCGCCACCCACCTGCCGCTCGCTCCCTCGGGGGACTCCATTTCGTGCACCACAGTCAAGCTCTCCCTTCCTTCAATTTTGTGGGTTGATTAGTGCAAGGTAGTCTTCTTGGGAGCCACCCGGCCACTCGACCGCCATTTGAAGTACCTTGGACTTCCCCTCTTCCCAAGCCGCCGCTTCGTCACACTCGCCGGCAAGGCGCACAACCAGTCAAGTCACCATGGCGAGCATCATCCAGAATTTTCCGAATCTGCCGCCTGAGCTGCAAGAGCAGATTCTCAATGGTCCAGCCCGCGCACCGCCGCCCGGCGTCGTGCCAAACTTTGACAATCCGCCGAACCGCACGCCGGAGGCGATCGCCGTCATCGCTGTGTGCCTGTTTTTCTCGACAGCGGCAGTGCTATTGCGCATCTACTCAAGGGTTTTCATCCTGAGGAAAGTGAGACTTGAGGACTGTACGCGTCTTGTTTTCCCTGCAGGATCTGAAGCAATGGGTGGCATTGCTAATAATTAAGTGGTGATTTAGACCTGGGATTGCTGGCATTCGCGACTTACATCGTCCTCGCTTGGGTGATTCTCGACTTCATCCGCATTTGCGGCTCCTTCGTACACCAGTATAATGTTCGGTTCAGGGATATCGTCGAGATCGCAAAGGTGAGTACTGTTACACCTCGAATTCGGACCCGTGGTGTGCGCGCCGCTGACTGCTGCTGACCGCTGCTAACCGCCGCAGCTCCTCTCCTTCGGGCTGACTATAGCCTACGCCGGGGCATTGCTCTTCGCAAAGACGGCCATACTGCTGGAATGGGTGCACATCTTCACGCCCTACAGGACCCACGCCTTTTTTTACTGGTGCAGCTATGTCATGATTGGGGCCAACGTGCTGCTCTACACGGGGAGCATCATCGCCTCGGCGGTGACGTGCATTCCGCACGAGAGCATCTACTACCCCTGGGTGGCAGGCCAATGCATCGACCGCAAGGCGCTGGGAATCGTCACAGCCATCTTCAACGTGGTGCTGGATCTAATTATCCTGATTCTGCCACAGCCCATCATCTGGTCGATGAAGATGCACAAACAACGCCGGCTCGGTGTCTCACTCATCTTCGGCGTTGGTCTCCTTGCCACAGCTTGCGCCGCAGGCCGCGTCGCCGCCACGTTTGCACTCGAGTACGCTCCGGGCGATTCGACCTACACCATCTCGCCTGTGCTGTTGTGGTCCTTCCCCGAAGTGACGTGTGTGCTGCTCGTCTTCTGCATGCCCGCGCTGCCCCAAGCATTCCCCGAGCATGGTCTGCCCTACAAAATGCTGCGCTCGGTAGGCTCATGGACAAGAGTGATCAGGAGCCGTACGTTAGGCAGCAAGGATTCGGGATCCAACGACCCCCACCCGGCAGGCACCTGGCCGATACTACCGACGACCGTTCGAAGCCAGCCGAGGACCAGAAACGACGAGAATGGGGGAGCTATTATTAGTATGGATGATCTGGTGAAGAACGCCGCAGACGGGCTCGAGATGACGGATTATGGTAATCATTTGAGTCCGGCGCCGCCAGTGTCGCGAGACTCACCACTGGGATGGACACATTCTGACTCGACTCGGGGGTAATATTGAGGCTCAGCGGCGGTGATACATGATGGTAAAGCAGGGGTGGATGTGTCGTGGACTGCCCTTTGTCCGGTCGCGTACTCGGATTCTGGATACCTTAATTTTGATGACTGGCTCGGCAAGAACTGCTGTTCAAAGTTCCATCAAAATGTTGTGCCACCCTAGGGTGACGTCGGCAAATTCACATTGTGTGACACACGTACAGTACCATCTTGCCAAGGTTGATCACGCAGCTCAAGCCATCGTTGCCGTATTTGAGCGAGTCCTTTACGTCGGTCAAATATCAGAAACAGGCCGGATGGTCTGCGGCGGGCGTGAGGCACAGCCCTGCGGAGATACACAGACTCGGCATTGTTCCGCTGCTTGACCGCCACACCCCGTCTTCCTCCCTGCAGGAGAAGTAACAATTTGTTCGGGAGACGGCGCGAGCATCCGGCCCAGTCAGAGCTAACATACAGTATATATAGTACCGATCAGTCTCCTGAGGCCCCTGACGCACACTACTGCCAAGTGATTACGCGCAAGGGCGATCTTAACCTCGATAGCCGGCGAATGGAACTGATTGGCGGCATCCAAGGACTGCGCCGCAGGGCAAACCGCACATTCCCCCCGGACAACTCGGGGGCTAGCCAAACCCGCAATTAATGTCGTGCAACTTAAGTGGAGCACCGTTGCAGGTTAGCGCATCTACGAGCTGCCTCAGTTGGCTGCCTATGCCTTGCCGCCCATCAAACCACGTTTACAGTACTCCACATGCCCAGGGATACGTCCACCGTTGATTGAGGGTCCACGCCACTCCTACCCTGTCAGCCCCCCCCCCACCCCCCTCGGCCCAGCGCTTGTTTGCTCAAATCGGCCTTTGGCCAATGCTGACGGCAGTCCACGAACATCGAGCAAGTATGATCTTCTAAGGCTTCACGACACTGCGTGAACCGCCATTGACCAGCAATATGGGCTCGCTAGAGAACACGACGGCACTAGCGCCTCCAACGGCTTCGTATGCCGCGTATGTCTTTGGCGCCCTGATTTCCCTGGTATGGCCCCTCTCATTCGCGATCGGGTAGATCCTGCGCCACTGACGCTTGGCATAATGATTAGGCTCTCTTCCTTGTCGCCTACCAAACCGTCCTCCACCCACTGAGGAGCTACCCAGGGCCATTCATCGCCAAGCTCACAGATGGTTATGGCGGTTACTATGTCATGAAAAAATGTCTTCACGTTGTCACGTATTATGACCATCTCAAATATGGTGCGTCACATCACGCTCGTTGAGATGGGCGCATACTGTTAACGCCGTGCGTATCCAGGCCCTGTATTCAGATCAGCACCGAACAGACTGGTGTTCAACACCGTCACTGCACTCCATGGTATAGTATATCCCGATTAGCTCAGTCCTTTCTTCCAACTATGCCTACCAATCTTCCTCGCCCTCGCACAAGGCACTGATGATTGTTGTAGACATCTACTTGAACCCAGGAGTGAACAAAGCCCGTATATACAACCAGACGCAGTTCAACAAGCACAAGAATATATTTGGCACTCTGGATCGAGATGGCCATAAGCACAAGCGAAAAGTCTACGGCCAGGTCCTGTCCAACCAGTCTCTGCGCACTTTCGAACCGACCATGATCCATGAGATCGACATCTTCTTGCAGCAGCTGCTAAAAGCAGACGGCAACCCAATTAACATGTCGCCGCAATGCGAGCGGTTGACGGCGGATGTTGCGGGACAGTTGGCCTTTGGTCAGCCGCTGCATACGCAGACTCGGGAGAAGAATAGGATCTTTCCCAAGGCGATGACCAACATGAATCGGATTGTCGGCTTGTTCAGTACGTTTTCCTTTTTTTTTTTTTCCTTTTTCTTTTTCTTCGGATCATCGACTCCCTGCTCCCCGTGCCGAAGAGACGAGTGTCCATAGGCTGAGAAGTAGGCACATCTTTGCAAAAACTCGTATACCTCGTTTCAACGTCGGTTTGCGGAAAGTCTGACAAGTGCTTGTCAATAGTGGCGTGGCCATTGTTAGGAAACAGCTGGCCTCTTCTGAGGCGTCTGACACGCAAGAATGGCCGCAACTTTAACAACGCCCTGCAGTCCATCATCAAAGCTCGCATGGAGCTGCCAAAGGAAGCGAAGCACGACTTCTACTCTATCGCGCTCAACGAAGAGGTTGGGCCCGGTGAGGAGGGGCTGAGACGCTCTGAGATCTGGGCCGAGGCGGTTTTTATTCTCCCAGCCGGAGGGACCACCGTGTCAACCGCGCTCAGCGCCGTCTTCTTCTACCTGTGTCGCCACCCGGAAGCGTACAAGCGCTTGGCGGACGAGGTACGGACGACGTTCCCATCAGCGAAGGATATCCAGACCGGCCCGCGGCTAGCGGGGTGCAAATACCTTCGGGCCGTCGTCGACGAGACGCTGCGCGTGGCGCCGCCGTTTGTCGGCACCTTCTGGCGCGAGCCGTATGCGGACTACGACAAGCCGTTCGTCGTGGACGGCCACGCCATCCCCAGAGGTGTGATGGTGGGTGTCAACCCCTACTGCCTAATGCACAACGACGAGTACTTCCCCGAGCCGTTTGCGTTCAAGCCCGAGCGATGGCTTGGCCCGGACGACGGCGGGTCTACATCTGCCGAACACCTGTTGACTATGCGAAGAGCACACGCCCCATTTGCGCTCGGGGAAACCGGGTGTTTGGGCAAAGGGATGGCGTACATGGAGACTAGTCTCGTTGTCGCTAAGACATTGTGGTATTTTGACTTCGAAACTGCCCCTGGTGAAGCAGGAAGACTGGGGGAGGGAACGCCTGGGGATAGGAATGGGAGGCATAGGAAAGGTGAATATCAGCTTTATGACATTGCCACGGCCGATCATGACGGACCAAACGTGGTGTTTAAGCCTAGGGAGAAGGCGTGGAAGGAGGAGCCCCTATCTACAGACTGATTCCGTCGGTCAGGATGAAGGAGGAGGTTGCGCTCGGTCAGGAGACAGCTCTCAGCGCCCGAGAAGTGCTAGTATATGGTTACAGCATAAGCAATCATGGACTTTGGGGGAAAGTCGTGCTCACCAGCTCCCGCTATTCTGTTTAGCCGCAACGGAATCGCAAAGAGTGTCTGCATCCTTGCGAACGTGTTCCAAGCTCTTGGGTTCTTGATTGTCTAGTCTTATTTATGGTGCAATCTTTGGGGCTCCAGGGAAGCTGTCAGTTGTGCTAACGACTATCCTGCATCAACATGGCGCTCTCAGTACGTCGCACATTGCCATTGATCTTGTGCAAATCAGAGTTGCTCCAAGTGATTATCGACTATTACTACACTACTCATCACCACCTTTGGTTGCGTTAAGCAAACTCACTTCTCAATCCCTAATGTTTTTGACCTTCTTCCCAGATACCGGACCACATACGTATGGCCCGCTATATTCACCGTGATCCAAAACCCGTGGTTGAACCTCACAACCCCCCCAACAGCCTTGGCGGCAGCCGGGCTGACCAGCGCGATGGGCGTCACGAACCACCCGACGATGCGGCACACAACCTCCTCCCCATGGATGGGATCACCCGACGGCAGCCTAGATTTCACTGGTTTAGAGTATGAAATGTTACCGTATCTCTCAGCCTCGGCGATTAGTATCCGAATAACGTCGTCCTCTTGCGATCTCGCAGACTCCGAATATCCGGAGAATGCGCCACCACAAACTCGCTTGATAGATGCAACCATGGGTCTTGGCTTGATCTCCAACCCCTTGTACCCAATTTGGGGTTCTCCGTGCTTTTGTCTCTATAAAAGAATGGATATTTAGACTTTGGTTGAACGCCCCATGAATGTCGCAAGTCGGTGTTCTCGAGCAACATCGGTGGCGGCCGTTGCGACATTAGCACGCCGTGGTGGATCCTACACGACTTTGTAAGGATTATGTACGCACACGAATAGGCGGGGAACCTCGTCGGTTGTACGTACTTTGGTACACCAGATTCGAGAATGAGCGGGCCAAACATCAAGCAGAGATGGAAGTTACCAGCTGGAGCATAATGCCCTTTTGCCATCGTGCCCACCGTACGATCAAAGATGCGAATGTCGAGTGCTCCGAGCTCTGTGGATGTTAGGAGCCTCTTGGTGGCCCTCGCTTTCCGCGGGAGGGGGGCCCTGGTTACTTGTGCTCTTCTTGATACTTACTGGGCTCGCATTTGGCTAGCCGAAGTCGATACTCTCGAGCGTCTGTTGATAGAATCGTGAGAAGACATAATAGGTTAGTGGATCGTAGGTTCACCAACTGTTGATCTCAGAATCTTGGTATTGTACTCCGTCAAGATGATCCCGACTGCAAACTCCCAAGTTGGGTGTCGCCGTGCCCATGCATACTGAGCATAAGCGAAACCTAGAATGCCTTGCTTCTGAACACAGGGCGATGCCAGTGCCCACATCTACGGCAGGCGTGGTCCTGCGAGAGCGAGTTATATCAGTGTTTCGCAAGCGGCATCTCTGATTGACGAGGAAGCCTTGTAGCCGGATACCTCGTCTGACTGTTACTGAGACAGTTGTGGAGGATGGGCCACTTGTGACCTTCACTGAACTCGTAGTGAATGGGAGATTCGCAGCACTCTCGGCATTCGTAGAAGAAGGCAGACTTGATAAGGCTAGCGCACCCTCCACATCGGATCCCGCGAATCGCCAGTCTGGGGCTATTTGGGACCTCTTTCACCATCCGTTCAGCTGCCGAGACCGTCACCGTAAGCACGTCGCTGCACCGCCAAATATATTAAGGATGCTCACTGTTGGGTAAACCAGTCTGAAGCTTTAGGCAACGTCGTTCAGCAGCCCAAGTTGGTTCATAAAGCACATCGAGATCCAGAAAAGCTTGGCTTTGTTGGTAAGAGTCCTCGGTTAAAGCAGTTGCTTGCAGTACAGCAGTGGCTTACCCGAGGACTGAAGGACGAGGCGAGCGCACCGCTCACGGTGGTCCTTTGGGCCCCTCGGACGTTCTAGACTCGCATCATTAGCTGGCCTTAAGGCAGTTTTTTTTTTTTTTTTTTTTTTTTCTTCTGAACCCTGCCCTCAGCTCGTTTCGGGGTTTCCTGGTATAGGTCCGACGTAGAGCTCTCGTTGAAGCCTGGCTGCCCCCCACTGGTGCCGAATGTTTCAGTGCTGGTCTTGATAGTCCGATCGGGTGCATCTGAACTTACGCCAAACGTCGAATATCCTCTTAAAGTTCTGGGACTGTGGTTGTAGGTAGTATGATGGTGGAGGTCAAGCCCCGAATTAATGAATTCAAGGTAGAACTGAGTTATGTTCTGAGCCTCACCCCTGACGGCCGCCCAGTACAGACTCTTAAGCCCCTGAAAGGTAACCTCGGCGTTGACCGCGGCATTCTGATCGACTGCATTTTCATCCGCTGCGTCGAGGCCATTTTCTGTGCCCATATTTGTCAAGATAAAGCTTTGGTTGTATCCCCTGTGACCGAGACTGTCTTATTGCATCGTCTTTTAAAGGTAGATCGGAAATCACACCAAATGGGGATCTTCAAAGTTGGGCGTCTTGTTGATGCCCTACGTGATCATGGCCTGTTCGGTTACCGGCAACTTTCAGGTTACCGGGCTGGCGTAGCTCGGCAGTGGCGCCGAGAGTAGCATTGCAGCCAGTCATTTTCCAACTTGATTCGGCCTCTCCGATGCGACATATGTTACACAGGACAGTCTTTCGGGTCTTGTAGCAAATCAGGTATCCACGAGGCTTGGTTGTCGAGCAGCGAACCTGAAGGGCTGTTGGACGTGGTCCGACAGTAGTGGCAACACCTATACAGGTGGCAGGAAGACAGTGGACGTTAACAATCTAGCTCAGCCTGCACCTCCTATTCATGAATGGCTGTGCCGGTTGGGCCGTTGCTAGTTGGGACTTTCCGAGCCAAGATGCCTCTGTGCCAGATGTTGATATTGGTCAAGCTAAGGTAACTTTATAGCCTTCTCAGGTACTGCGAGGTGAGTAAATAAGTATATTCTTCCCCTCAGCGTTTGTGAGTTAACTAGTGGGTATCCTTTGCACTCCCAACATAATTGCAGAGGTGGTTGATAAGCTTCTGTTCATCTTACCTTCGCTTACTGTACGTTACTTACCTACGCTACTATTACAACTAGACATCTTGATGTGAAAGCCATGGAGAACACTGAGAAAGCCCCCAGAGCCTATGGCTCGTTCACTCGCCGTACCCCTAACCCGGACCGGAAATTTTCGAGACTTTTTAACTCCGTGTTGAAGCACTCCAAACATGGCCAAAGACCTCTTGCTACCAGCAGTCATGGGCTAGACAAGTCAACGTCATCCAGCCCATCCCCGCACTCAGCTGGGGCATCCATGACTGTTGCTCAAGCTTCCCAGTTCCTTGATGACTTCCTCCCGAGTAATGGCGGTTAGTCTCTCAACCCCTGGGCGTAACTGCGGTTAAGAGACTGGCGTTTAACCTAGTCGATTGCGCGTACCCAGTCACCTACACGCAGCAACGTTCTCTCGATCCTTACTTGGAGAGGATACAAAGACAGCCGGTCCATCGAGTCGAAGTTTCGGATGGGATTGAAGAATTCAAAGGGTAAGTAAGATGGTGCTGAGATGCAACTTGGGTGATAACAAAGCCTCTAAACCCCGACCTCAGGTCTAAACAGGTGTGGGACCTTATTCGTCTCGCAGCTGAAAGTTCAGTGGACGTCTACTCTGCTGAACTGCCCAAAGAGTCGGCGAGTCTCGTCTTGAGACCCACTGGAGACTTCAAAAAGACAATTATTTCTACTCACGAGCGCACGGTCGTCGTCTCGATTCGCGGAACGTTAGGGTATCTGGACTGGATTGTAAACGCCAATGCCGAAAGAGTGTCTTCCAATGCACTGGTAGGTTGCCTCCTATCCAATGTATTCGGTTCCATTACCTGCTTAATTTGTACGCAATATGTACCCGTGTTCTGACACAACGCCAAGTTCCCAAACACGCCTACCAAATGGCACAGGGGTTTCCTTACTGTTGCGGAAAACATGCAAAAATTTATCGGTGATGCCGTCACCCAGGTCCTGAATGGTTTGATCAAGACGGGGCCTGCAAACGACATCGATCTACTCTTGACCGGCCACTCCGCCGGTGGCGCCATAGCGCAGATGTTTTATGCTATGATCACATCGCCTGACCATTCCATGGCAAATCTCCTCCCCAGTAAGTCCCGTTGCGAGGCCTTCCCAGGGCTCAAGCAACACTAATTGGTGCTACACGTTAGGAGTTCGCCACCTGCACTGCATTGTTTTCGGGGCGCCACCCATAGCAACGACGCCAATCCCGAAGCCAACGTCAAGTACTGGGTTATTCTTAAATGTCGTGAACGAAGGAGATCCTGTGTCCCTGATCCAGCCCGAGTATGTCAACGTCCTGCTCAAGTTCTTTACGCTCAGTCCGGCAGACTTGGGCTCGTACTTGGCTAAAAATTATCCCAACGGCTTCCCACTCCCCAACCCAGTCTCCCGTGTCAGCGGGTCCTGCATAGTATTGAGGGACAAGGACACCGAGAACGTCGATATTGTTTGCTATGACGCTGTGACAATTCAGGCGGACAAACTAGAGCGCAAGCTCTTCGGGAACCCGGTCTTGCACGAGAAAAAGGTGTACCTGGAGCGAATCAGGAGTTTAGCGAAGCAGGCTGTCTAAGAGATTTGGAGTAATAGCCTAACCGTTAGTGCGTTACGCAGCAGTTAGCAATTTACTACATCCAAGACGGCCTTAAATTTGAGATCTGTTGCTCGCCTGTCAATTAATTATGGGTGCTCACAAAAGATACCATCCCCTGACCAAGGTGTAGCGCTTCGCTTATACAAATCTGGCCTGTCCGCATATCATTAAGTCTCCCGAATTTCGCATCCGTCTTCACCTTCTAGAAATAGAGACTATCCATTCCGCCTAGAGTCCCTAGAATCCGCAAAAGAGACAGTACATTCATAGGCATAGAAACGCGTTAGCTAAAATATCACCGGCAAGGGTCGCTTTCTCAGCGGGGCAGGATTTTGGTCAGCCGCCAGAACACCTAAAGTGCATTGATATCATTGAGGAAGCTTAACATACCTGGTGTGAGACCGGTTCGCAAGTGGGCTACTTACTCTACTTGCCCCTAACATTTAATCTCTTGATAGCGAGAGCTCTTCCAGCTTCTCTTCCTTTCCTCCCCATCCTATGATTTTACGGAATAGAGAGGTTTTACCACAACTTCGTCTCGGCCAATGACCCTCTGCCTCTGACACCTGGGGACAATGAGCTTGATAATGCTGAGACGGCAAGTGCCTTAGTTATGCTAAAGGGGTCCCCGATATACACCAGAAGGTAAGAAAATGGAAGTGAAGGAGAGGTTTAAGAAACAGCCAAGCTCCGAAGGAGGTAGCCGAGCAACTGGTGTTAAGAAAGCAACGGCTTTCGACTTGTAGGATCATATGAATAATAGCGTTAAGCCAATGGTACGGTTATTAGAGTACTAAGGTTATTCAAGTCTGGTTCTTGCCTGATTGTAATTCATTGCTAGTGAAGGGTGGGTGTGACGCCTGCAGGGAATCGGTAGGAATCGTAGGAAGCGGATTTCATAATTACTATTTACCAAAGTCTAAAGAGCTCCTCTACCACGGTGGGAAATGCAAGACTGGCTAAATTATAAGAAATAATCACCAGAACTCATGTGATAAGCGTCTGCTATGTCTCACTTCTGAGGCCTTCCGCCCTCCGTTGATAGCTCTTTGGACAATTTTTCTTCTGATCTTGGCGAGCCGTGGCAGGTCTGTTCAGACCACTACCAGGACTTCGATACTAAGTTCTTTAAGGCCCAATAATATGGATACACCGTTCTTGACGCAAGCCTCATGTTCGAGAGATGCAATGGGAAGTGATCTCAGGACTGGGCAAGACCTACCACATCTTTGCATGGAAATGAGAGTTCCTGCAGGAATTCGCTCAGTTCGATTCCTCTATCATCTAATTATGGGACCTAAAAAGCCGACGGGGAATCTACTCAGTTAGATTCTCTGTCTCTAAGTATAGGGCGTAAAGAGCCGACGGGAGTTGTCTCTGCCCCGTTCCGTGTACTGTGCTTCTTGTTATTTGATCAGTAAGACAAAAGTTGCGCGGCTTGTGGTGACAATGACCGGCGGCGAGAACTCGCTAATTAAGTGCATCTACGGCCATCCCGAGATTGAATAATTATGTGGAAAATTCAAGAAATCCCTCAAGGCCATCGGCCGCTCTGGCCTATCGGTAACTGGGCCGGTCAATGTTGACAGGGCATCGGCGCGGTGCAGGTAGTAGACCATGGGGTCTCATTGGGAAGTCCTCCATGAGCCGCACGTATGCAGGCCAGCGTTGCAAAGAAGCGCAAGACGAACGAAGCAGCACGAGGAAGGGAAAAGCCCAGCCCCCAGCCATACAAAAGCCTTGTGGCCAGTTTTAAGCCGATGCCAAAACGAGGTGGCTTTCTCTTGGTTTATTTGGTTTGCATCACTAACGTACTAGAAGAGTATAGACCCGGATTTCCTATGAAACTGCTCCTGGATTTACCATCCCTAGTGAGGTATTTACTTGCTACCTTACTGTACCTACTTGATACCTGGTTCCCGAGGCGAGGGGGGCAGGACTATTGATTAGATACTGTAGATTAGATAGAGAGGTTCTTGCCCCGCACTCTGGATAGACATCTAGAGTAGGTTCAGCAAGCCTCAACAACAACAAGCAACATATTTCAATACAATGGAACCCCCCTCGTACAGTTATACCTGTATCACTACATGTGTAGGATAGAGACCAGTAGTAATTAACTAAACTTGCAGGGGGAGGCTTGCCCAATCCTCCCGCCAGTCTTTGCTGCCCTCCTTTGCGGGCCAAATTCGGCGCAAAATGTGAACAGTGGAATGATATGGAAGACCGGACCCTCCTTCGTATACCTCGTCATAGAGGCTGGTTAAACTTTTATCGCGTGCCTCTCTAAATCGTCGACCTAGTTCCTTTACATTGATAGTATCCTCGTCGTCGCGAACACCTCGCTCAATCAGCCATGAGCGGCTCAGATTAGCGACGACCTCGTGTGTGTCGTTGTAACTGCTGTTCATACCGAACCTGCCACCATTCGCGGTGTATAGCTTGAGAGACTCCAGCCGTCTCCCTACTTTGGCATGGCAGATAGTTTCCCAGATTGATCGTGCTAGCGTCTCGTCCACCGCGCAGTTCATAAAAGTCTCTCGGAAGTGACCTCTCTTTAAGCGCGGGTGTAGCTCCGTGTATAATTGGTGGTCGTCTTCATCGAACAATGGGTCGTCGGTCGAAGCGCCTCGATGGACACGCCAGTTGGAACAGTCCAAGGTGAGAAAGAGAGACTGTAAGCGCTCCATTTTGCCGAAAGCTCTGTACATTTCAACCTCACGCGCATCGGATCTTGTGCGTCTGACCGAAAGGGCCAAGTCTTGTAGACTCGGACATTGAGCCTGGATTTGTAGAATATGTTCCTTGTTGAACGTTAGGGGTATGTGAGGACGATCGTCGCGTAAATGAAATTCGGACTCGGACGGCCGGAGGCTGAGCTTCCTCAAGGTGCGGCCATGTCGTGCGAGTATGGCGTCTACAATGTCGGGTTCGAGTGGACCAGACACTGAGAGCTCATCGAGAGGCACGAGTGTCTTGAAGAAAGCGACGGCATCCATGGTGTAATTAGGTTTTTCAACTTCGTCGTCGTCACGGCCTAGACAAACGTAAAGCGATTTCAATCGAGGAAAGGAACAATTCTGGACAATCCACCGCATTGCCTCGTCATTGATGCGGACATGGTCGGTTCCGATGCCGCCTCCCAGGGTCAGATGATGCAAAAGACCGAAGTCTGTGTGATTCTTCCAGGCTTGGAGAAAGCTCGGTCCGGACTCTATCGTGCCTGCGAGTGACAGGGACGTCAAGGAACCCGTTCCTCGACCTGGGACAAAACCTGGAAGCCCTGGCCACGGCGCTCGTGGGAAAGGCAGCCGGCGGATTGATCGCGCTGTCGGCGAGGGCGCGATGCGAATCATGTGGACCTCCTTCAAGTTGGGGGCAAGTCCCGCGACAAGCTCCTGCATTGCCTCCTCGTTGTAGTCATCTTGGCCATCCGAATCCCGCCAAGCGTATCTGACCTTGACACTATGCAGACATGGGGATGTGGCAATGGCCATCTCGTGGGGATCGGGAGCTCCACATCGCAGACTCCGCAGTCGGAATGTGCGGTGGTGGAGTTTGCAATGGGGGTGGTGCTTGTGGAGAGCGTCGAGAAGGCTGGGCGGGAACTGGTTGCGGCACTCGTACACTAGCTCCGTTAGATGTGGTAGTGTTTTGACGAGGTTAACCACTGGCGCCCATGCCATATCTTCCTCTGGGGAAACCTTGATGGGCTCGTTGTCATAGAAGTCACCGTCCAAGTATGGTTCTTGGTCACCCAAAATCTCTTCGACCGAGTCGCGTTCCATAGCGCAATAATCGAAGGCTCCATCATCATCTTCATCACTGTCACCACCGCCATCGCCGTCAGTGCGGTTCAACGTCCCCGCTTCGACTCCCTGCTTGCTAGACTCTTCAATGTTCATGAGTAGAAACCCTTTGATATGAAGATGGCGGACATGACGGGTAGACCCTCTGCCGAACAGAATTTTGACCAGGGCGCCGACACCACACTGTAGCGTCTTGGCGTCGCCAACTGCGAGATGGATTTCCCGGAAGACGGACCGAAGTGTGGCCCTATGGCAAGCTTTGTTTGCCAAACTGAGAGCGTAGAGGCTCGGCCGGTGCGTACCGTGGAGATAGCTCGCCATCCGCTCCAGCGTCTCGAGTGGCAGACTATCCAACTTTGTAGGGGCCATCGTCGCGATCTACTAAATTAACAAAGGATGATGGATTGGGTAAGCTGGGCAAGTACAGAGTTGGGTTGGAGAGGGACAACAAAGCAACCGAATATCCTGGGCGACGGCGGGATGAGATATAATGCCAGTTGCGGGGGGGTGGCCCAATGGGGCTCCACGTTCTGAGACAGGCGAAGCTTACAAGACCTTGGCACACCTCGACTTCCCACGCAAAGGTCACTATTCTATTCGGGGCAATTTTGATAAAGATCCATTCAGAGAATATTGATGCGGAAGACGTATAGCACGCGTAACGCGTATACTACCCTACTATTAATACGACGTATTCCGGAACCCTCCGCCGTACACAATAATCCAAGAGGGCCGCACCGCGCCGCTGCCAGGGTTTCCGGTATAACCCTGAATCTTGGCTTCAGGGAGACTTGATAGGTCAGCACAAGACGGGGAGAAGCGGCACAGCCGAGCGCCCCTGATAGGATGAGCAATGGTTTTTCTATTGCTGGATGATCGACGCAAAAAACCATAGCCGTGTACAGCTTCTTCTATCATAGGATCTCAAGCCCTGAAAAGATTGTATCACAAGTTGCTTCTAGCACTATTTTCGATCTTTTCGGCCGCAACCGAGACCTGGCCGCTGGGCCTACGCCTGAGAGCCAAACGCTCTGAGGTCAGCCGACAGAATGTAGAGGCTGACGGTGTTTGTAGTACTACTGTACACAGCGAGTAGAACCTCCAGCAAGAAAAGGATAAATAACATCACTTGTGCCAGATCAATGGACAATGGAAATGCTTCCCAGCATCATCACCACAGAGTACCAGCACCTTCACCATCATCTTCTTCAGCACCGCCAGCACTATCGTTGTCAGCTTCAGCATCGTATTGGGCAACTGATCCCCAGTGCTCTACCTGAGCTTCAGCACCAGACATTGCGAGTCGCGAACCAGCATCTCCCAGCCATAGATAACTACAATGCGCTTCATCAGCTTCGTCGCGACGCTGGTGGGTGTGGCCACCGTTG
Source organism: Madurella mycetomatis (assembly GCA_022530565.1). Lineage (NCBI taxonomy): Eukaryota > Fungi > Ascomycota > Sordariomycetes > Sordariales > Madurella > Madurella mycetomatis. The sequence continues at coordinate 1,171,697 of JAJTVB010000003.1, read as the reverse complement.
CAAGCGCGTTTCAAGACTTTGACACCGGGTGAGATCGAAGCCTCCTACAATCCGTCACTTTATTGTCCCCAAGAGAGGGAATCATGAAGCTGACCGGTCTGCAATTATATAGTAACCATGGCGATCTTGCCAACCGCGACGCAACGAAACGCTTCGCCCGTGACGTCCCTTGGGTTGGAAGCTCGTCCCTCCGCTCTAGGGGATCTCCACCTAAGAACACCAAGAGCGGCAAGGGCCCGCAGTCAAACCCACCCCAGTCTGGAAAGTCGGCACAGGGAAAGCCGCAAACAAAAACGAGCAAGTCTCAGGGGAAGTCGCAGGCCAAGTCGAAATATAAGCCCTTCAGCCAGGGGGCTTGCCCCTCTATACAGGGTAAGAATATCGCTAGGGGTGACCCGGCTCAGGTCGGGTATGAGGAAGACACAAATACGTTTTTGGTGCTCATGGGTGGCGAGCTACCGGCTACCGATGTTGATGCAGGCGCCAGAGTGGCAGTCACAGACGTCTCTGGCTGTTCCGGCCTCTTCTTCTGGTCTCAGACTGGTGCCGCACCCTCTGCCTTCCACCTTACCGCCGGCAGAGAGAAGTCTCAAGCAAAGGAAGCCGTGAATGTGGCCATAGCAGCAGGTACCACATATTACGCCTTTATCGAAGCCCCCGATTCGCACAAAGCCGAGGAGATTGAGAAAGCCGTCCGGAAGAAGCTCCCTAGCATCCCGATCAATCAACACATCTACAACCTTAACACGCGAGACAGATATGAGCGCTGGCGGTTTGACGTCTCCCCCGGCAGCATGTCCGTGGTGGCCAGCCGCTACTCTTGTCGGTAGATGAGTATGTCTATCCAGTCGCGAAAGAATCTGTTTCGGGGTTCCCCCGGGATTTAAGAGGATTTGGGGTTTTTGAGCGACCTTAGAAGCCTGGGGCTCAAGGTTGTTGGGGTGTTTCTGGAAGCTTTGCCATTCCTTTGCGATAGACAATAAAAACCGGCAGGTTTCGGTTGCATACGCTCTCCCACGTGAACAATCTGACATCCTAACATCAACGATGATATGACAAAGAGGCCCGCCACCCCCCTCCTCCTATTTCCCATAGTGCCGCCTGCTCCTAGCACTAGCACAATTTGTCATGCTGGATATCAGGCTTGTAAAGGTTCAAGAGGTGTTGAATATCTGGGCGCAGCTGGAGGCTGTAGGAGAACAAAAAGGGGTTCGAGAGTCGTGTAACGTTCATCGAGAAAATGAGGGCCCCGCAAGCGTCAGCCTTGCATGTCGGCCCAGTGAACCTTACCTTGGCACTTGGCCACTGCATTCTCCATCATGGTTACAGGTACTGAGGCAGTCGACGTAGTTACTCTGTTTGGGCTGCGCTACCATGGGCGAACTTTTGTCTGCAGAATTTTTTAAGGAGGCCTACAGGGAGATGGAAGATGACCTCCAGCGGAGGTCAAAGGACAATTCCCTCTGTGCGTATTGCTTACGGCTGGATATGCCCCGCATTTTCAAGCCTACGGCAAGCCAGGAAGATAGCGGGGAAATCAAAAGAGATCATGGCTCCTTGTCAGACCTGGGCGCTCGCAAGGATTGCCCCTTTTGCCGACTGTTCTGGCAGCTGATCAGAGATGGAGCTGGAGACAGTTGCTGCGGAGACTGTCACCAACGCCTCTCATCGCCCAGCACAGTGGTGGATAGCAGTGTCCAACTCCGCATCTATCCGCAACCTCACAGACGGGTCGGTGCTGTTTCGGCGTCTTTGTCCGACGGCCAATATCTCTGTTACCACATAGCCCACGGGGACCTGCACTTCGTCCATCCGACACAGGCCGACCACTTCCGCATCCGCGAATGGATCAACGCCTGCGAGACACGCCACGCCTCTTGCAATGAGCAAGCTCAAACTGCAGACGGGCTCTTTGGTCATTCCAAATACTCATTGCGGCTCATCGATATCCAGTGCCGACGAATCGTCAAGTCGCTTCGTCCCGTCCGTTACATCACCCTCTCCTACGTATGGGGAAACTCGGTAAACAGGAGGCCTGACATGATTGAGAACCCATCCCAACAGCCATCTCATTTCCCATCAGGAATTCAACCATTAGACAAGCAGCCGGTCGATCTTCTCTTCGGGCGGCTCGGCCGCACGTTTGAGGATCTCATCACCTTCAGTAACCGGCTGGGGGAGCGCTACATATGGATCGACGCACTCTGCATTCCCCAGGACGAGCCCGACATCCTAGCGTATCAAATCTCTAAAATGGACCAGGTGTATTTCCACAGTGTCTGCAACGTGGTATCTCTCAGTTCCGGCGTCGACGCTGGCTTACCAGGAGCGAGCTTTGCAACCAAGCGATGCACAAAACAATGGGTAGAACAGCTGCCCGACGAATCAAGGATTGCCACTCCCTTAACCGAGCTGTATCCGTACCTTCCCTGCGTGCCGTGGACGACAAGGGGTTGGACCCTTCAGGAGCATTTGCTCACCAGACGATCCATCTTTTTCGGCCCACACGAAGTCTTTCTGGTGTGCAAAGAGATGTCAATGAAAGAAAGCTGGAAGCGTCCTCGAACGGCGGCTGACATTCAGGATCCTGACGACCGCTGGTATGAATACAACGTGCCCTTGCCGTCCGGGAAGCGACTGGACCGGTCGGCGCTGACAGATACTCTGGAAGCCATCGTGCAAATGTACACAACGCGATACCTCACATTTGCCAGCGACAGGCATCGGGCATTTCAGGGATTGGAGGCGCGGCTCGTAGAGACATACGACATCCGCTTCCTCCACGCGCTTCCTCTCTCAGAAACTCACTTCCCTCTCTCTCTGCTGTGGAGCTGCCTAGAGTTCCGCGACTTCGATATCAGTAGCAGCACTAACCCGCAGTGGCCCTCCTGGTCTTGGCTAGGCCATTCCGCCGCCGTGACATACAAACCCTGGAATCTGTGGCACCGGCTCGACGACTTCCCAACCAACGACTATCTAGTCCTCCCGAAACCAGAGGTCCACCTGCAAGCAGACGGTGCCTACCACACCCCAGGTCCGGACGTACCCGTTCCAACCCCGCACACCACCGTCCTCCGGATCCGCGCCCTCGCCCTCGACATCACCATCACCCAGTGGCACAACCGTCGCTCCCTGCCCAACGCCATCTCCCTCTGGGACAAGAAGGACTTCCCCACGCCTCGCGGCGTCATCACCTTCAACCTAGCCGTCGTCGCCGACTTACCGGCCGACAACGGGAACCACGGTTTCCCGGAGGGGACCGAGACCGTCAGGCTGGTCCACATCAGTCTGTTGCGGGGGGGCAAGCCGAAGATGCCGCTGCTGCTGCTGAGGGGCGAGCCGGCGAGGAGAGTGCCTCCTTCGGGGACCGGCGAGACAAGGCTGTCGCGGACGCTGGACTGGATTGAGCCGGATTATTCGGGAAAGAATAACTACCTCGGGGCCGAGCCGGATATGTGCTTGCTCATCGTCGGGGTTGGGGAGCGGCCCGGGGCCGTGGTCAAGAGGTTGGGGGTGGCGTACGTAAGGGTCATGGATTTCTTGGTCGCTGGGGCCGAGGTGAAAGAGGTGCTTTTGGGTTAATCAAGCCATGGCATTTTCCTCATTTTCCGAGATGCGTCAATTTTCTTCTAAAGCTGAAGGTCCGCTGACCTCCCTGGGCTAATTTAATTAGTAGGCATTCCGCGGAGCCTTGAGGCGACTGCCAGTCAGTCGCGTGACGGTCCATGTTGAGCAACAAAAAAAAATCCCTCAAACCAATCTTTTCATCATTTACAGTCTGCCAAGTGTATTGACCCACAATACAGCGTTCTGTTTTTGGCGTCTTGTCCGATCTGTCTCACATTATCACGCAGCAATAAAAGGTCTACATAATTAGAGCCCTCGTGTTAGCGCACATGTCACCTAACTTTTGGTCGATATGATTATTGGGCCTGGAAGGGTTAATTATGCTTGGAGGTGTATTGTAAACTCGATTGCAAGTTGCTGTAAGATGTATGGCGTAACCTAGTAACTTGTTCTTTCATGTCGCGCACCATTATCAGATCGCGAGCCTTGCGGAGTCTCCAGGTGCTACTGTCAACCCCCCACCCCCAAAGAAAAAAAAAAAAGGGATAGACCCTTTCTATATTCAACGCTGGCTTCGATTTTTAAGAAAAGTCCAATATCAAGTGCACCGACTCGAGAACGGGATTCTAGTGTGATGGGTGTGGCCCCCGGAAGATGCCTTTGATCCGCTATCAGAAACCATTTTTAGGATAAGTGTTACCGGGCCGTTCTATTGATACAACTGCAGTGGATGTAAGCCTCATGCTTGATTTCGCATCGCTCTCCCAGGTAGATCGACCCGGAACCTGATTTCGGGGCTGCCAATATCAACCCAGAAGCTGAATTTCCTACTCTGTTGCGCTATGGTGCTTTGATGCGGAATAGCAGTAGTGAAAAGCTACAAATAATCCAAGTGATGAATTTGGTTATATCCTTATATAAAGCCCAATTCTGCTCGAGATTGAAATTAAATAATTTAACCTGTAACCTGAAACAATCATGGACGATTGCCAACCCCGCCAGCCAAATTTCGAGGCATTCGGATTATTGAAGGATTAAGGGCTGGAGTATAACAATAATTAGCAGAGTAAGCCCAGGCACCTATCCACAGCAGCTGCCCTCGATGTCAGTATCTAATTTCGAGCTACGGGCTGTTTACTACTAGTAGTCCGCTTCACCACAGCTCTCGTACCAGGCCCATATACCAGGATCATAGCGCACAACGCATCACAGACTAAGGCTATGTTTTTCCCAGTACCTCGCGCATCAATCCTACCGCCGAGCATCGGTGTCAGGGTACACAGTTATTACTTTTGAAATGGAGATTACGGCGGTGCTGCTCTGTTCCCGTTTCCTTCCACGCTCTGCCTTCCTCAACTCCATATAATTAACTTTTCCACATCCCGTCATGCATGACCTTGCGACCCATTGAGAGAAAGATCTAGAAGATATATCCCATGAAAGACAGTGAAATTGGGTTGCGAAGCCACCTAACCAGTAGGAGCGGTACGGGAACGGTAAGAATCGAAGGGCTAGCACCATCCCAACCGCGGTAACAGTAGATTTACGGCGTACGGGAAATTCCTCAATACTTGCCCGCATGGTGCGAGTCGTTGAACAGGGGCCACGCCAGACACCGGACCATGGATTGGGCTCTGCGGTCAGATCAACGCGTTGTTCGTAACCACTAGCCGGAAATACTCGAGGGGAGTCAACTAGGCATTCTCAGAACTATATCCATGACGCAAATACGATATGAAATTCTCATGCAAGCTATAACATCTTAAGCCCAGCCCCATAAGGGGAGGGGATATCATCCGTAGCCCTCCAAGTGAAATGAGACGCCTGAAAAAGGAAAGCGGCCAGTCCTAGAACCAGGTGAATGCCTTGAGAGAAGAGACAACAAGTTAGGCGGCGTAGCTCAGTCGTCAGGAATTATACGACTAGTAACTTCTAATCTTTTCGTTCCCCGCTGATCCGTGCCGCCGACCTGCAAGATGAGATGGTTTAAATCGAACTCCTTGTTCGCTCGGATGCGATAAACGTTGTGACGCATCTGATGATGAGTTAGTAGTAGTTCAGATGGTTCATTTGAGCAAGTGTGCCAGGTTCTTACCTCCACAGTGTAGAGGTGATCGGGGCCGATGACATCTTGAAGCACCCGGAGCAGCCCTCTCTGACTCGGCACTAGTGTCGCATGTATCCTCCGCTCAACGTCCATAGCATCATCAAAGCTATCCTGGGGCATGGTATTTTTTGGTAGTATACCATATATTGGTAGATAGCTCTTGTTTTTCGACTTAACAGCTCAGCGTGGCTTCAATGACAAACACGGCGCCAACGATACAGGAGGGGGGGGAGGGGCAGTCTGGCAGGACTTTATCCTCCCATAAGCGCATTGGGCGGCAACTGACGAAATGCGATGTGCCCAGCCTGATGGGAAGCCTTGACACACCCACTGTCCCTGATAGTGTACAGAGCAGGTTCTTAGGGGTCGAGCTGATAAGCCGCAGGTAGAAATATTGACCAACAGAACATGGCACCCACACACCATTGCGCCATGTGTTCCGTTTTCACTCTTGAGGCGGTGGCTTAGTGCAAATGTTTCTTGCTATTGAGCGCCGTGGCGCCATAGCCTTGACGGGATGCGCAAGAATTGGCTCTGGCTTCAAGCCTGCATACAAAAGAAATTTCTGTCCAATCGTGACATTGTCTGAAGTCTCGAAAATGATAAGATGTTCATTTCCCTACCCCTCGTGCGCCTGGTTTACAAGGGACATAGAGGGTCCCCCACGAATCGAGAGTACCTATTAAGTTCGGCCGGTCCAATCATGCAGGTGACAGTACGTACAACTCCGGTTTTGCAGGTCAAGTGCAGCCTAACATGAATTTGAAATACAGACGAAGCCGGAGGTACTAACCGTCCTTCGCGGATTACCAGAAGGCAGTGATACTGCTGTTCGGTTGAGAGAAGTCTGCTGACACTGCGTTTGAAGGTTTCCGCTCTTAGGGGCGACGGAGACCAGATCCCGGTAGAGAAATACCCCCCTCCAGATGAAGATCCAGGACCAGTTGAGGGTGTTGCCATGTTTATAGCGAACTCAGGAGCGGTGCACAACGCGGATTACAATGTTGATGCTCTCGGCGAGTCGAGCCGCCTAGCTCAAGATCGTACGCTTTCCGGCCGAGGATCAAGCACAACTTTTTTGGCGACGCAGGCCGACCTAATATTAGGCAATACACTGCGGAATGCACGAGTCGAGTCGGCCTCGGGTAATGATGCTAGGCTGTTCTTGCCTCTCGATGCATTCGATAAAATCATAACCGCCGACAAGATATTCCAACTGTTACAAGCCTATATCCCTGGGAAATCGGGCGACGAGCTCCAGCACCTGACAGAGAAGGTCAACAGACCAATTTACATTGAGCTAGACGAGAAGTCTACGTCAACTTCACGACGAAAAATTTTCGCACTTCTCGTCCTTATCGACAAGATTTCTGCGGTCGAGGCATTCATTGATTGTGGTTTATACGACTGTGACCTGCCATTTATTTTGAAAAGACGGAACGGAAGGCCACTGATGGTCAGTAGCTCCGATCGCTTGAGGGAGAGCGAGGGTGAATCGAAGCTGTCTCTCTGCTTCAAGGGCTGGAGAGTTCATGATATGGAGGCTTTCTATGAGAGGCAGTGGCAGTTCTTAGCGCCCTTTCTTTCTCTCGCCACACAAGGCGACCCGGAAGCCAGACACTACCAGTTCTTAGACTCCATCATCCTGCCATTTGTTGAGGACGACGAACAACGTATGTCTAATGGAGGATATTCGGACGTTTGGCGAGTCAAAATCCACCCAGCTCATTACAACCACTCTAGCCTTGTACGTCCATCAATTATTGGTTATCGTAAAGCCACTTCTCAGAAGAGAGTCCGGAGAACGGGTAGTACTAGTACTTAATTACTAACAGCATTCTATCAGAATATTAAAGGCAACACCAGCCCTTCCTTCGCCATCAAGAGACTCTACTCCGATGATCCGGACGCGTTTGGCCAGGAAGTATCCAATCTTAAGCGTCTTTCCGAGGCGACGAGCCCCTACCTTGCGGATCTTCTCCTCACCTACTATTACAGGGGCCGTTACCACCTGGTCTTCCGGTGGGCAAGTGGAAACATGAAAGACTTCTGGGAAAAGAACTCTGCCGACCACCGTTTCCCGGACAGCCGCTGGGATTTCGCACGATGGGCTGTCAAACAATGGCAGGGGCTTGCCGAAGGACTGCAAATCATTCACAAAGCCACACATAACGACACAGCGAACCCACCCGATGATTCCATCTATGGCCGACACGGTGATATAAAACCAGAGAACATTCTGTGGTTTGGGCCAGAGTGCGGACATGACGGGGACCCCTCCTCCTTCGGCGATTTTGTCCTCTCAGACTTTGGTCACACCAGATTCCATCGGCATATCTCCAAGGATGATGTTGACGCTACATGCGTTGGCGGCTCACCTACCTACAGGGCCCCCGAGCGCGAAGTGCGCCAAAAGATCTCCCAGAGCTACGATATGTGGAGCCTTGGCTGTGTGCTGCTTGAGTTTGTCGTTTGGCCTCTCAGAGACTGGGCCGGGGTAGAACAATTTTCCCAGAAACGGATGGACGAAGAACCACCTCTCGACGAAAAAAATTACCGGGTTCTCATCCGTGAGGACACATTCTTCCTAGCGCTCCGCAAGCATGACGTTGGTAGCGGAAATGGAGTTGAGAAAACAGCAAGATTCAAACAATCTGTAAAAGACGTGCGTTCCTTATATTGAGGTGGCAGATGATAATCCTAAGGTAGCCAGGCTGACGATGGCATTTAGGAACTCGAGCATCTTCGGGCAGAAGATGAAACAACCGGCTTCCTCGCCGACCTACTTGACCTCATTGAAGACGCACTCCTGAGAATGGAGCCCCTCAAACGATCCACATGCAGCGAGATCGTCGAGAGACTAGAATCAATGCACGAGCGTTGTCAGAGGGACCAGGAGTACTGCACGCGTAAGGTAGTAACAAAACTTCCAGTCAGGGAACAACGAACCTCTTCTGCCCTGTCCGAAATTTCATCCATGGCGGGGAACATGTATCGAGAACCAGAAAAGGTTCACACATCCACAGCTCAAGTCGCAGACGTGGCCGGTATCATAGAGGAGGGATTGGCTATAAACAACACCAGAACAGCTGCCAGATGGCCGAGCTCAAGCCCGGCCGAAGGGGTCGTCTCGGCATCGAACCGGCACGGAAACCTAGAGTGGGACGGAACTGGAACGGCATTTCTCGAAACCCCCAATACGGATCTCGTTTCGAGCGGCAACATCGAGTCCGAAACTGGACCGCCAACCCTAGCGCCCGCGACCAAGTGGACAGGCTCGCCGCAAGATGTACCGGACGATTCCAACCCAGGGGTGGTGGCCCACATACCAAACATCGCTGCGCAGTGCACCAATGCTGCGGCTAAAGAAACTTCCAAGCGAGAGTTCAAGATAAAATCGCTGTGCAGAAGAGCATTATGCTGCTGTTGAGGTATAGGATGCGTTAACTATTCGTGGACGGTAGCTCCGGGTACGAATCAAGCACTATAAGTAGTCATGATTTACTAGCTGCGCAGGTGAGCGGTCTTGTTTGATTATATTCTGGGCAGTGGAGAGGCGGAAAACATGATGATGATGATGATGATGGTAATGATACTGAAGAAAAGAGACAAAGAGATACATTTCTACACGCTTAGTGGATCATTCTCCCGGCTTCAGCTCTCCTTTTCAATAGCCGTCTTCCGCGCCCGGGATGGCCGGTGCACCACGAACCACCACCACAGGATTATCGTCATCAAGGTGGCCAAGACGGTGAAGACGATGTAGATCCAGAACCAGTGCGAGAGAATTGGATCAGCGTTAGCACCGTCCATGTTGCCCTCGCCGTTCCAGTTGAAAAAGGTCATGGAGAATACGGACTGGCAGTTGGGTTTATCAGAGGTGTGGCGCCAGGAGGTACGATGTAAAGACAAAGCGGAGGGAGACTTTACCGCAAAGAAGGTGCCTGGGAGGAACACCATAGTCACGAGTGCTATGGACCGCATGTGTCGCGAGTCTCGCCGCATCTCGAGTGCAATCTGCACGTTGGTCTCGCCGTTGGCCTGTTAATATTCCGGGTTTGCCAGGTTAGCCTTCGTCGCCAAGTTCCTTGTATACCATTCCCTGCTGTAAACTACAACTAGTAGAACAGTGATATATGGCTTCGGGAAATTTCCAAAAAAAGAAGCAATCTTGAACGAGGATCTCGACACCAGACTTGAGACTGGGGAGCTTGGCTCGAGATCATCCGGACATATGTAACAGAACTCTCGTCTCTATAATAACAGACGGTTCGCTTAATTGCACATGGCCAAGAGCCTAGACATTCCAAGCAATCCCGGCCGGAAAGGAACATCAAAGGGGTAGAAAAGGGATTAATGGGAGTAGTAGTTAAAAGAAATAAAATGAAGTGCTTTACCCATTGGGTAGCCATAGCCATCCCATCAACTCTCATTTTGCAATCCCGAATCCTATCGTTGTTCTCGTCAATAATGGCTTCTAAGCGCTCTCTGATCTTGTAGCCAACTCGACGCATGTGTTTGTGAAATGAAGATGGATCCTTCTGTCTCCAGAGCCCCGACTGCTCAAAACGTGGTGCCCGATCCTCCATCTGTCCCACGTATTTCTGCTCTGGATGATTCGGCTGCGTCTGGTTTATGATTTTGGGAGGTGCCTGACTTTCTCGGGCACTAGTTCCGAAACCCATGGATCTTCTCAAGAACGATGATTCGGATATGCCGGAGTCAGAGGACGCATCCGAGTATGCCTTACAGGGCCAGTCTTTTACAGCATCTTGACCGTCGCCAACTCGCGTACGTACGAACGGGTGCCAGCCCCTCAATGCGTCGCCGTATCTAACTCCTGATCCCGGTGCTATAGTTTCTCCCAGGCCTTGGTACCTTGGTTTTCCTCCGTCTAACGAGTATTTCGTGTTATGGATGACAACCGCTTCTCTGGCTATAGATTTATCTTGGTTTGCTAGACCCGGTTGCGGTTCGAACACGGTCTTGTCCAAACTCCGCACGCAAGCAGCCATCCTAGCGAGCTGCGTGTTCCAGTTGATGAGTTGGTTGCTCATGTAGGCCGTGTCCAGCCAAGCGTTACGCCTCTCGTTGTTCTTCCTCCCAGCCTCGGCACTGGCTAGTTCATCCATGTCTGAGGGTTTGAAATCAAGCTCGAAGATACGTTCCTCGAGCTCGTCGATAGTGGTCTCCACCGCGTTGATATGCCGTAGCCGCTCCAGCTCGGCAATTATGCCGGGCATTAAATGAGGATGTGTTGCCTCCACCGTTGATAAGGACGACAGACGATTTATGATTTCCTCCTCGACCGAGATGCTACACCCCAAAACAATTGCAAAGGTAAGGGCGCAGTGAGGAAAGTAGGTGCATGTCAGTGCGAGATCCGTATTCCACGCGTTTGTTGTCCGGCAGTTAGTAACTGTTCAAAGACTTAGTAAGCCTCAATATGGACTGAACCCGAGCGAGAGACTGTACCGTAAGCGATATATTCCCCCATGCGGACTGGGGTACTCGAGTAAGATGCTATGTCGGCGCGGCTCACCGCACGCGCGATGTCGCTGTGAGTATAGAACCGTTCTGTAATCGACCGAAAGGTTGACATGGAAAAGGGCAAGGTCTTGAGGGCATGTCTACCTCCGGCGGTGGGAATTCCGGTTCTCGTAGGAACAGCCATGTCATTAAAAGCAGTTAGTGTCATTGCTCTCTCCGGCCTCATCCGGACGGGCTGAATGTCATCAAGGCCCTTCCTCCATTCCTCTGCCCTCACAGAGTTCATGTTCAATCCCTCGAGCGGTGGCTCGCCCGAGCGTCTAGCTAGACTGCGAATTGCCATGGTCGTGATTAGTTGACGTCCCAGCACCTTTGGATGACATCGATGATCTTACATGACTACTAGACCAGAGGCAGAGCCGTCGAGCCGCGGGCACTTCTAGGGTAACGCTTATGATCAGCCAAGCCATTAGGGAGATTGACACGAATAGACCTTGTTTTCCCGTTACCTCCTTAAGCCATTTCGACCATTCGTGATCCTCCAATGTCGATATCAGTAATGTCTTTAGTGGCGACTGTGTCAGTACTTGGCAGTCAACTCGGAGCGGGACGGCGGGGTTTCACCGACCTCGTCACTTTCAAGATTATGAGCTACTGTAGTAGTCTTAGGTTCATATTTGAAGATATTCTTTAGATCCTGATCCGAGACCAATTTGTCATCGCGCGTCCAGTCCATTGTCTCTGTAATAGGCGATTGCACGTAATAATCCCGAGTTGGAATCGCTATCATGGGACAGGCGGATAGAACGAGCACAAGAAAATTTTCTTTTTTCCACGCCCTGACCACTTACGTCCTGATTACGAAGTACCCGGTAATTATTTACCGAGTACCACCACGCCAACCTGCACATGCCTTGGGCAATAGACAAGGACCCAATCCGCTCGTGACGCATGGCCTCTTGGTTCAACCTTGCAAGGTGGCACCTGCCTGCGCCTATGGTACTCTTCGCGTAGATGCAGCGCCGCGAATGGCAGATTCATGGGCGGAGCCAGGGTGGGCGCACAGGCGCCGGGCATCAACGACAACATAAAGTGACAGCCTTATGCACACCATTCTTTCTACCCTAAGTACCACCGGTCTCCAGACTAATGATAATCGCAGGTTCGTGTCTTTCCCATCTTTTTCTCATCCTGTAATTTATCGTTACTTATTTATTTTATTTTATTTTATTATTTTTTTTTATTTCCGCCTATACATTAGAACAGAGAGATGGCCGTCGCTTTTGTCAGGGCAACCTACACCGAGGAGAGGGCGTTGGCTGCTTTTCTGGTCGGCCTTTTCGGTCGTGGAACCGTCGAGATCATCTGGAAGCGCGGACGATTCCAATGTACCATCCCTCGACCCCTATCTGAGGTACCCAATGACCACCGCAGCCACCATGATTAACCCAGAGCATGAACCTTCACTAACCTGGAAAAAATAATAAGGACGAGTATGCAGCAATGTACAACGCCATCAATTGCAACCACTATCAGACAGTCTCTACCTAAAATCGAGGGCTTGCAGAGCCACTAAGCGGGAGAGTGAGGGATTCCCAATACATGATGTGTAATTATTGATGCCAACTAAGGACGGAAACAGCAACATCAAACCACGAGCTTGGTAGCTCTGATAATGATATGAAGAGATCTGTTCCTTCAACTGCGTGCGAGACCGGACCTGCTCCATGCGCCCCGATATGATGACAACTTTCCGTTCAGAGTCAGCGCATCCTTCTTCACCTTTGCCTCAACAGGAATGATCTGCCGGAGAGTGTGGTGTCGAGCCAATCCCTTTGTCTCGTAGGCCGCATCCACAACGCATTTTTGGTACATCTTCTCGAATTTCCTTCGCAGAGGTGTTGAGCGAGTCCGCGTGCGTTCTTCCGATATCACAACGAGCATCTCGTCCTCGATGATGTCGAGCGCGTCATGTATGAACTGGGTGCATGTTTTCAGGCCATGTAATTTGACGAACCACTGCAGTAATCATAAGCACAGAGTTAAAAACATGCCACGTACATAGTATTCATGGAGATTCACCAAGAAAACGAGTCAAAACCTACCTCAGACACTGATTTCTTGACCTGCACCACGTGGCCAGATCTATCCTCTTTCTCCATGAGCTGGAAGAACAACAAGCTGTTGACGCCCTCCAGGTAGTCCTGTGATTTTCGCACGCGCTCGAATTCGTCCAACAGCTCGCGTCCTCCCAGAAGCCATGTCAGGAGCTCGGTAAACAGACAGGCCAGGGTCCAGATATCGAACGCCCTTGACACCATGGCACCATCGATGTCGCACTCAGGCGGCCGGTAGCCCGGCACCCTCGGAGCCTTCTCCGAGGGTATGTTTGACCTGCTAACCTCGCGATTCAGCGCAGACAGGCCGAGATCAGCCAGAACCAGAATTCCATGCTGGTCGTCGGTGGTTCGGAACCAGAGAATGTTGTCCGGCTTGATGTCGCTATGCCTACCGTACTTCTTCTCCATGCTGTTTGGCTGAAGGGAATGGGACGGAGGGTTATGTATCGTGTCGACGGCGGCCATGAGCCCGGCCATCTGCTTGGCTACCCAGAGCACGATACGCTCCTTTCCTTCCGGCCTCTCACGCTCCCAATATGCTTCCAGCGAGTAATCAGCCCATGGAAAGATCAGATGGTAGTGATCCTTGTGCTCAAAGCTAGCCAGCAACGTGACAAGATGCCGATGTGCGACGCCGTCGAAAAGGCGCAGTTGAGACTTTTCGTTGTAGAATTTGCCCCGCTCCTCTATGTTACTCTGGTTGAGTCTTTTCACCGCGAAGGCACGGCACTCCTCGAGTTTGATCTACGATGATCATTTGTCAGTGTTCCCTGGCATCAACTAGAGTTCATCTCCCATTCTCGCCTCACCTCCTTCAGCTTGGGACAGAAGTCATGGCTGCACGGGTCGATTATCACCTTGGTTACCGTCCCGTATGCTCCTTGTCTCTCGAACTGCGACCCCAGAAGCCCTTCATCGCTGTCTCCAGGCTGTGTAGCGACCTTCCAGGGGAGGATCGTCTTCGGTTCAAACTTGTAATGCTTCGGGAACCTCAGCCTTGCCGGGATGACCGACCACTGCCGCTCCTCAAAGTCCTCTTTCTCACGTGGTGTCCATTTATACATTAGTTGAAGCTCACCGGGACGACCGGCATCCTGGCCGTTCTCGTTCGCCATGAATCTAATCTTGCTTGCCTTGCATTTCGGTTGGCGTTTTACTGGGAGAATGCTGTCTGATAAGCCTTGAGTTATAAACTGATCGATCTCATGCCCCTTGTCTATCAACAAGAGCAGAGCAAAGAGCCGAACATAACCGCCGTTCAAGATGGCAACCACAACGTCGTGTTTTTCTATGCGCAGGCTTTGATATGGGTCCCTCTTCAATTCCGCGAGAAGTCTTTCGCGCGAGATGATACGATAAAGAAACTCGATCGGCCAAAACCTTCTCTCTTCGATGCCCATAACCGCATGGTTTCTTAACACATCGGCGAGTGTGTCGTTGTTGTCGTCCTCGATGATGGGAAGGCCATCATCGTCAAATCGAGGTTCCGGATCATCCTCCTCGGTGCCTATAGTCGCATGCTCTATCAACACATCGGCGAGCGCATCGCTGTTTTCGAACTCGATGCTAGGAAGACCCTTACCGTAGCAACGGGTTTCCAGATCAACCTCCTCGATGGGGGTCGCCGAATCCCAGGACTCACTCGCCTCATCGGTATTATCTACGGATTCTCTGTCCACCTCTGATGGGGGGCTCTGGGCGGACCTAAGGCAGGTTGTTTTCCCGGGCTTTGTCCATGGATGGGTTCCAGAGTCATCGGGGAGATCGACTTGGAGTTGATAAACTGGTGGTAAGGCCATCGTGTCCTCAAACTCGGGCTGACGCTGATGGCTAGATGAGTGGTGACACGAATGAACGACAACGTTGGGTTGATACAAGGCAAGCTTATTAACAAATTTGATTATCGGAAATGGTAGAAGAACACAGTGGCAAAGGGTTCCGACAGAGACGGACCCGGGTAAATGATGGAAAGGGCTGAACAGGAAGGAATCGGGTCTTCGTATTTATAGGGAGCGCAGGACCATCTTCTCTTAAATCTACCGTGCTAAATAAAGGCACCAAAATGCCAAGCTGAGGCAACCGTCTAATTTTTAGGCGGACTGAGAGTAGCATGTTAAACACGAGGCTGAGACGCTCCTACGTGACTAGTATTTCTACACAGCCCGCTACACCTTGGACGGTGAACTCGGGTAATCTTCATTCCTCATTACGGCACATTACAGAATTCTTGAGCCTTATCTGGTCGTCATTATTGGTCGGCAAAAGCACTGTGGCTGGAGGATTAACATCGCGGGTTACCAGCAAGCCAAACTCTCACCGGAGAACCAGAACTGCATATATCCCGTTGGGCACGAACGCAGCTCCGCTCCAACCCAACCTATTAAACTGCATAATTATTCGGTCAGCCATCTACCACGCCCGGCCCCGACTCCAAAGGCAGTGAGTCAACCTGCACACGCATGCATGATTGAGAGCCGTGATTTGAGCCAACACAGCGCCACCTTTGCCACCATCTCATACAGCTCTTCTGCATGCGCATGAAGTATCTTTTGCCCGTAGCTAGCTTTGTACATCCCATACCAGCCCAGTTTTGTAGCTAGACTCCGGCTTCAGCAACGGTAGCCAGTAATGTGAAGTACTATGTACCGTACAAACCGAATTCCCACCATCGAGAGGCAGTATGGTTAAGAGTAGCAGCCCAGTCCAAGGCTTAAAGGGGTGAGAGGTGGCTAATAAAAGCAACTAAAACGCCATACACGGCAATGCGAGCCTTAGACCCACTGCGCCTTGCCGGTTACCAGCCGTCGTTCCATCCCCTAATGCGACAAAGCGAAAACAAACGTCCCAAGCCACAGCTTTCTATTGTTTCCCCAGGTCCCCCTCAGCGTCTTCTTCTCGGCATCGGGCTGCCCACGGTACAGCCACCCGTGTCTCTCGTACAGCTTGACAAACCAGACAATGCCGATGAGATCGACAAACCCGTGAAACTGGAACCTGCCTACCTTGTCCTCGCTCTTGCTCGAAAAGGCGGACGGCCGCAACCCCACTGGCGGCGCAGCAGTTATGTCAAAGGAGACACCTTCTCCTCCCAGGCTATCCTCTCGTGGTGGCCGGACCACGAGCCCGATAGGGCTTTCCTCGTCCCCATGACCGAGAGGTTCGAGGACCGGTCCGGGGTCACCGCGAGGAGCGACGGCCGGGGGCTGATGTTAAGGGTGAAATTGTCCATGTTGGCCCGGATGGAGCTGACCGCCTCCATGCCGTGCAGTATGGCCAGATCAATGGGAGCGGAGCCTATCATGTTCTCAAGGGAGATATCCGCGCCCTTCTCGACCAGGAAGTCGGCGACATCCCAGTGGAGGTGCTTTGCCGCGTATTGCAAAGCTGTCCGGTCGACCGCATCCCGTGAGTTCATCTGGACGCCGCTGCGCAGCAGGAGACTGGTGACGGGCAGATGGGCCCGGGCGGAGGCGGCGCGTAATGCTTCTTCGAAAACTTGGTCCTGAAAAGATGAGCCACGTTTGCCGAGAAGCTCTTTGATGCCTTGGGTAACCCCGTTGCAAGCCATGATGACAAGATTGCTCTCGTCGGAGCTCATTTCAGACAGTCTCTGTTTGCCCGTCGCCTCGGTTGATTGCTGGGACCTGAAATAGCCACGGCACACCAGCAATTCCGCGATATCGACAATTCCAGAATTGATTGCAATGTCATATAGAGAGCTTTGCGTCTGCTCCCATATCCATCTCATGCTAGCTGCCATGTCCAGCAGCAGGAGAATCATCTCCTTGTTGGCGTTCACCGTAGCAAGCATCATGGCGGTAAGACCGCCTGAATGTGTCTGGTTGACATTCGCGCCGTACTCATGGAGCAGTCTCACAGCGGAGGGATGGCCATTTCCAACTGCCATCTGCAGCGGAGTACAGATAGCGTTGCCCGGCACGCCAGTTACCACCGCACCTGCGTTGATGAGTATCTTGATAATCTTGAGGTTCCCTACGGATGCGGCGGCCTGTAGCGGTACCCACCCCAGCCCATCACTGAGGTTCGGGTCCGCCCTTTTTGGAGCAGCAGATCAACAGCTCGTAACTTCTGGAGCCTGACGGCTACGTTGAGCGGCCCTTGGCCGTTGGGTTCCAGCGGCTTATCTATGTGGAATCTATTATCAAGCAGTTCGGCGAGAATATCCACATTATCATGGGATATGGCCTCGGTCACTTGAGTTTCCTCTACCAGAAATGTCCAACTTCACGCCGTGTTTTATCAAGAGCGAGAGGGCGTCCTGGCAGCCATAACAACAAGCCACGGTGGCAGCTGTCCACGAGTTGGGTGAGGCTGCATCAACCTCTGCTCCACACTCGAGGAGCTGCTGGGCGATGGCCACGTTACCGCACCTCTCAGCGTAATGCAAAGCCGTCCAACCTCATCCGTGGCTTTAGGTCAACCCCGGCATCTAGAAGGACCCTGACAAGCTCGTTGCTGGACGCGGCCGCCGCAGCAACAATGGCAGCTCCATACACCCCGCCAGTCTGCAGTACGTCAATGCCGAGGCTCACGAGATGCTTCGCGGTCTCCACACGATTCATAGCAACTGCAGCTTGCAGTGGGAACCCGAAACGGCCCCCCTTGCAACTACAGTCGAGGCCCCGGCCCTCTAGCGACTTGACCACGTCGGTCAGCCCGAGAAGGGATACGTAATAGATGGGGTTTAGCACCACCTCTGGCCAAAGCTCTGCGTTGGTTTCCCCATCGTTGGCCTTGCCATCTGCAGTTTCTAGCCTGCCGCTTTCTCCTTCGAGTAGGGTGTTCTTGCCCTTTGGGTCGGCCTATGGTTCGCCGCCTTGAGCGTCGTAGCGCCTATCCGCTGCGCCCATCATCTGTTCTTCCATCACTGGCGTCCTGTAATTCCGTTGTCAGCTGGTCTTGTTTCGATTTCAAATGATGCCAGCGCAAACACGTACCAGACCCTCCAACTCGCTATCGAAGGATCAAACGCTTTCTGGGTCCGGGTCATGATGTCCTGCGGCGGTTGCGGCTTCTCGTGGAAGCTGTGGTAGCACCAGGCCCACGGCGCATACGACAGAAAAGGGTACATGGCGGTGTCCTGCGGTACCTCCTCAAAAGTATCCAGGGTTAGGTAGCGCAGGCAGTTGTTGGAGAGACGGAGTTCCTGTGCCACCACGTCGGCAAGACCGAGCTCCAGTGCCCAGAGGCAATCGCCGGACGGGCTCGATAAATACTAATTACTTTACGGAGAAGTGGACGAAGTGGACCGTGTGGTCGGCTAACGGGAGCGCCGGGTTGGTGGATCCTAACTGCCGCAGGGAGCCACAACGGCCGAGGATCATCTCGTTGACATAGTCGTCGTCGACGAAGCCCTCGCGCCAGATATCTGGCAGATCATCCTCGGGACATCCGTCCTCCAAGTCATCCCCGGACTCTAACTTAAAAGTGTTTTGTCCATAGTACTTGGCCGCCTGCGCCAGGAACTTGAGTACCGCTCCGTAGAGCTTGACAAGGGCCGCGGAGAACTGGGTTGTCAAGTTCGATGTGCGAATGAGAACACGGATCTCAAGCTCGGTATACCGCGTGATGATTCCGGCGACTGTCTCAAGGCTTTCCCTGCGCCCCATGGAAGCGCGGCATGGGAGGAATCAAATTGGGCCACGCCATCGCCAGTCGCTGTGAACTTGTCGAGCTAGTCACAGTACCTGGCTAGCACATCCCGAACCATGACTTGCTCGCCAGTCTTGTTGGTGTACAGCAACCATTGCTTCTTGACGCATTCCTCTCTTTTATCCTCGACAGTCTTGAGGACCGCAGAGGGACTGATATCAACTTTTCGGCGAATAGATCCGAGGGTCCTCGTCGGCATCACAGAGCCCATCAAATGCGTCATCCCAAAGGTTGGCTGGTGAGTTTGTCAGCACTGGCATTCCGCGATTGCAAAGACCGGCCACACCCTCGTACCAAGACATCGTCGTGGTCCATGATGCGCGGCCCAATTAGTGGTCTCTGGGGAGCGAAAGTATTTATGAAAAAGCTAAGGCTGCCTTGGGAGCTATCAAAGACAGCGCGATCTAGGTTGGCCGCATTCACTAGTGTGTCTTGGTGTCCCCGCCGGGCGCGTTATACTGCTGCCCAACTAGCCAGAACCAAACAAGCGCGCGTGCAGGATTCTACCCCACCATTCTTGAGGTACCGTATTCTGTGCTGTAACTCTCATCCTCCTCGCCAAGACTGTAACCCATCCCTAGCTGCAACCTAAGTTCTCACGTCAGCGAAAATTTGGACCCGGCTGCTCCCAAATTTATTAGATAAGGCCTCCAACTAATGGCTCGTGACTTTGGGGCTGCTTAAACTTAGCTCATCGAACTTACCCAAACTCGTGTCTTGTGCGCCATGGCCCGGTCAACGTTGCCCACTTTCCCGCTGATAATCCTCGGCATCGTCGAGCCCATTTTGCTGTAGGTTGCCCAGTTGCGCCTCCATCATGTCTCTTCCCGCCCTGGATTGACCTATCCCCTCAGTGTCTGGGCCTACATCGTGGGCATGCGCGATCCCGCCGGCTACTTCGCCAACCAAGTCCCAAACAAGACCGCTGCAACGGACGCTTTATCCCCTGAGGCATTGGGAGTGACGCTGCAGCTGACCAATGTCCTGCTTCTGCTCGCGGCCATGGCCGTGGTGTGCTGCTTCTCGCGCGACCCGGCAACGGTAAAGGGATATCTGGCAGCTGTCGCGTTCGCCGACTACGGTCACATCTACGCCGCATACCGAGCGGTCGGCGCCGAGATCTTCTTCAGCCCTTCGCAGTGGAACAGCATGGTGTGGGGCGGGGTGGGTTGTAGTGCCGTCTTGAATGCCATTCGCTGGCTGACGCTGTTTGGCGCGTTTGGCCCGATTGCAAATGCGAGCGATGCAGGCACGGCGAAGAAGCACCAGTAGGTATGGCTCCTGAAGGGGAGATTGTGCGGCGCTTGTTTGGGCAGCGAGACACATATGCTCGCTTAGAGGACCGTTGAGATTACTGGGCTTCCTGCACATCTGAGACAGATGCATGACGCGACGTCGAGACATTTCTTTGGATGCGACGAAACGATGCCCTGCCACGAGAGGAGGAGGCAAGCGCTGATTGGTTTTATGTATAGACTGCGGCGGAAATGGGATAATGTATTGTACAGTAGCAATCCGGACACTGCAACGCACAATGCTTCTAGAACTTCCTCTGCGGCACAACCGAGAACACTGACGTGGGGAGGCTGCACGGCAGGGTTCGCAGGAACGAGAACCCGCCCCTCAGGGGGCGCTAATCTGAATTTGTGGGCCACGACCGAGTCAGGATTTCCAACCAGGGTGGCCGGGATAGGTCTGCTGGTACGGTATCCACAGATTGCATCTTTCCTGAACGGTTTGGTCGCCGAACACCATTGACAGAGGCTCGTCGCACCATCGACCGTCACAAACACGGCGCAGTAACGCGACATTCGACTGGAGATCCCATTGGTGATTCACGGCGTCAAGCGCGGCTAAAACACGGCCAGCAAAATTTGCCTTCCTGGCATGCGCACCAACGTGTGTAACGGGCGAATCGCGAAAGCAACATCGCTGCGGAGATCGCCTGGGCGAGCGATTTGTATTCTGTGCTAGAGCTACGGTAGTAAGTATACGGCAGCCAGACCCGGCGATTAATTAAAGACTTCGGCCGGGGCGCGAGGCACGTTACAGGGAATCTGAATTCTGGCCCATTTGCCAATGAGCGGCGAAAGCTTGGCCTCGGCTCTCCTGCCCTACCAGGGCATGACCTGTGTCGCTGAGGGTCCATCCCATCACCGTTTGATCCTAGTGCAAGACTCCTAGCGGGGTCTTACAAACGATAGTTCTCGAACGAGGGCTGGCCGCCCGGGACCAGACAAAAGCTCGCCGCCCTGATCCTCTGCCCTCACCCAAAAACCCTTCTTCCTCTTCGCGGAGCCCAGCAAAGCTGGAACTTTATTTTCTCTCTCGGAGCGAGGCTACAGCCTGCGCATCCATCATATCGGCTGTAACGAGGCCAGAGACGGCATCAGCATGGCGTATACCAGTCAAAGGCGAGTCGTCCTCGGCCCGCTCACAACCACCTTCACGCCGCCAGCACCATGCAGTGTCGCCGTCGGCCTCTGCGAGACATGCAATGTCGCCTGGTGGGGACAGACATGCGCGCCGAGGACGGTGCAGGACGACCCGAGCTGCTGGCCAGAAAGAACAATAGGAGCCGTGAGCCCTCAGCAGATGCTGTTAGGGTGGGGATTCTACTCGCCAGGCGTCATCTGCCCAGCCGGCTACACGTCGGCATGCACGGCAGTGGCGGGCGAGACGGCGGGGTGGGAGAACCAATTCATTATGGAACCTGAAGAGACCTTTATCGGGTGCTGCCCGACGGGATTCAGATGCGACAACCTCAGGGGCCAGACATGCGTCATGGGCGTCCGATCAACCGAACTGCCAACTCTCAGCTGCGATGCCGGCTCTACCGTCAACTTTGGCTTCACAACGCTCCCCAACCCGAGCGCAGGCGTATCAGTGCTTAACCTCTTCGCCCCCATGATCCAACTCGCATGGAAGGAGTCCGACCTGTCGACCATAACCGCCGGTACCTCGCCCACCACATCAAGTTCCGGCAGCCTCTCGAACTCGTCCCCGACAACATCTATCGCCGGCTCCGCCCCTGACTCACAAACCGACGGCAGCGGTGCCTCCAGCAATCTCTCCACCGGCGCCATCGCCGGCATCGCGGTAGGCGCCGCAGCCCTCTTTCTCGCCGTAGTTGCAGCCGCCTTCTACGTATGGTACCGACGCCGGAGCCAGATCGCCGGCCTAGCCCTTTCCGATGCTAGCACGGCCCCGCCGGGATACACGGCAGTCATGGGAGGGGCGGCAGTCTCGCCCTCCGACAGCCAGAAGCAGTTCCAACAATACTACGGCACGGCACCGCCGCCATGGACAATGTCGGAGCTGAATGGAGCAGCGCAGGTGTACGAGGCGCCCGGGCCGGGGCACGGGCCGACCGAGATGCCGGCGTATGGCACCGACCGGGCCGAGATGCCTACCCAAAGGTATTCTTAATGTCAAGCCTGCTTCTACCGGCTCTTTTCTATTGTCGTCGGCGTGCCCGGACGTACTGCGCCCGGGCACGCCTGCGTTAGCTAGCATTCACTGGAGTTTGGAGCGGGGTTTAGAGTGGCAATCGTCCGAGGAGTTTCCATATCATCCTGGCTCGCTTGTATCGCATCTTTGGGGCCGGTCAATTGCTGAGCTGGCCAGCTGGATTCGGGGTGTGCCACCCTTCTTGGCTAATACTATATAGACATATCCCATAATTTGTAAACCGCTCCTCAACGAAGCTTGTGAGCACGTTATCATTCCATTTTCATATACGACTTGACGTTGACTCTAGTTGAGGAGTTACCAAGTTATCATCCACAGGATAATCTATGTAAGTTGAAAAGGAGGCAGTCTCTCCTTAGTGCAGGTAGACCTGTGCCTAGTGAGACGGACAGGGTGAATCTAGAGTAGTCTGGAGATCCCTAGTAGGCCAGGTACGCCAACAGGATGCATAAGCTTAGATCGGCGATAATCACAAAAGCTTAGCTTGGCCCGTTTCTAAAATCACACCAAGGTAGGCTGCCGGGCGATCCAGCACAAAACTGAGCGGACTAGAGACGGGACTCATGACCCTACTAGGACGAGTGATGCAACGATTCCTCTTGTCTAATGAACTTGGTCCTTATCCCGTGTCATTTCGTGTTCATCGCGCTTAGAGCCTCGTCTCGACCGGGACAATCATACCGGTGATCGATGCTCAGTAAACTCAGACTGTTGCCTAGATTCCAGATATTTCGCATGGGGTAATCCCGTCAATTCAGCACCAGAATTACCTAGCCCCATGTCTTTCGCTTGAATGTCACATTCGCAACATTCCACGCCAGAGCTGTTAAGACTACAGCAACAAGCCTTCTGAGCGGTCGAGAAGCAGAGCGTGAGCAAGACCATCGTCCTTCGTCTGAGGGTCTATTTGGACGGTTTCGGCTAGTTCAAGTATTGCCGGACATCGGGTTTTTAAGTGGTATGAGAAAATGTCGACTCGGCTTCAAGTTTCCCATTTTGTTCATCAAGCTTACCTAACATGACCATACTTATAATCGGCTCTCGAGACTGCCCCATGATTAGCACATGGAGGCCTCCTTTTCTGTGTTGCGAGCTCCTGTCCTCAATGAGCGTTACGACATTGCACTAGAGAATGTTGATGCTTGGACGGCAACACAAAGTGCTATTACGGCGCGCTTGAGTTTTGGGAGTTTCAGAGCAGCGCTCGGCTTGGATCAGATATTTCACACATCACTGTGCTCAAGACCCCTTATACTACGGATCCGATTTTTAGGTATGGGCTGCCAGTTCTCGAAGAAGAATCGGCTAATTCCGTTGGTTCTGTTTGGGTTCAGTTTCGTTTCGTTAGTCCCACAGCCTAAGGAAGTTGACTCTGGACTGATTCCAGATATCTAACGGCACTGCTTCCGCGGAGTCCTGCGCT
The DNA here is from genome assembly GCA_022530565.1 of Madurella mycetomatis. NCBI lineage: Eukaryota > Fungi > Ascomycota > Sordariomycetes > Sordariales > Madurella > Madurella mycetomatis. The sequence goes on along the minus strand of JAJTVB010000003.1, from coordinate 1,147,846 downwards.
GGAGACTCTAGGCCTAGTCTGAGCATAGAGCAAAATGTTTATTAGTGCGAGCATCGCGATGAGGATGGGCTCGATTGGCAATCAACCCTAACCCTTGCGCCCTAGCGTCAGCTGAGACGGAAGAGATTGAGCGTCGTTGAGAGAACGGCCAATAGTCGCTAAGCGTTCGGGTATTAGTGCGATAAACGCGACGTTCCAAACTCAGAAATACTAGAACTATACAGGCTCGACAGGTTATGAGTAGAAAGCATCAGGAAGTACGTGTGTCTGGAACATGGGTCGGCGATCTGCGGCTAAAAGTGTGGCGGAGAGTTGGAGTTCAGTCGCAGCCGCAGTCAGCTGGAATGGAAGGTTGGCAAGTCCGGCACACGCGCGGCCCAGCCAGCCAACTCGTCGGGGCAAAAGTGTCAAGTTGTTCCATCAGCAGCAATCAACCCTTCCCCATCCACAGCATCGCGCCTTTTGCGCCTATCATCGAAAATTAAGTCGAGCATTTCACGCCGCGAGACGTCGAACCTAGCTCAACGTGAAACAGCCCTCGGGGCCAGCACCGATTTTACTGGTCCACTGCGCCTAAAGTTATCGTGGCACTGGGGAGGCCTGTGCCACCTGTCGTCATAGACGCAGAGCGCCCTGGCAGGGCCTGCCAACAAATTCCATCATTTTCTTGCGGGCTGGGAGCCGCAGCCTCCCATCTGATATCAGAACTTTGCCCTGTTTGCATTCCGGGTCTGACTGCAGGGACTTTTTCACAATGACTTGGGAACTGAACCGCCGGCGGTGGCTTCGCATAATCAACAGCAAATTCATATATGGCCGAATCGTGAGTTCTATCGCTTGTTACCTCTGGGCGGTTTCCGCGACGTGGAGCCGGTTGCCACTGCTGCCAACCTTCCACCATGTCGATCCACTACCTTTCGTGGACTCGTTATCTCCTTCTCCAACATGTAGCGAATGCTAACTGGAATGCTTCAACTCTTCAGCCCTTGTTGCACGCAATCATCTTCTTCATCGAGATGGCCCTCCTAGCGCGGCTCACCAGCCGGTTCAACTCGTATTACGATGAACGACCTCGTGCGTCCCCTTTCCGTTCTCTCGTCGCCCGCCCGCCAACCGCCTCCATTGCGCCGAGATGCTAACGGCCATTACGCCCCCTCACAGTCCTCACCATGATGGTGACAAATTCGATCCTGGGTGGGGTCGCCGACACCGTTGCACAGTCAATCACGTCGATCCGGCAGCGTGCGCTACGCAAACATCCCAACGGGCACCTCAGCCCGCGCCAAGACCCCGTTGCCATCGAGATTCACGAGCTCGACCGCAAGAACCCCTTCAGCGACCGCGAGCTGATCCCCGAGTCCAAGGCTCTCCCGCCTCCCTTCGACTTTGAGCGCCTGACGCGGTTCATGGCCTACGGCTTCTGTATCGCACCCGTGCAGTTCCGCTGGTTCAAGTTCCTCGAACGCTGCTTCCCCATTACAAAGGCGAGTGCCTTCATGCCGGCCATGAAGCGCGTGGCGTTTGACCAGCTCATCTTTGCGCCGTTTGGCGTGGCTGCATTCTTCACGGCCATGACGGTCGCCGAAGGGGGTGGCCGCCGCGCCGTGTCCCATAAATTGCGGGACATGTACGTGCCGACGCTCAAGGCGAACTATATGCTCTGGCCCGCGGTGCAGGTCATCAACTTCCGGCTAATGCCGGTCCAGTTCCAGCTGGTGAGTTGCCCGAGCTACCCGGAATCCCCTTCCTGTCTGACGAATTGCTGACGTTTGCTTGCCGCAGCCCTTCGTATCCACAGTTGGAATCGCGTGGACCGCATACCTATCGCTTACCAACGCCGCAGGGGAGCTTGAGCAGAATCGCATCCCTAGCGCATCCGACATTCGATTGCCGTAAGGCAACGGCGGGTTGTATTGATATGTCGTGTGGCCCCCGGAAGACGGGCCGAAAAGACAAGACGGGCCGTGGCTTTCGGGCGTGATCTCTATGGGATTTAGAAGTTGGTTACAGCGCCCCGGAACACGGTCTGAACTGTCAGTCCCGATGGCGAACGGAGTTAGAAGGATCATTGTTGTTCTGGGTGGTGGCCACTTTTGTAATGATAGCACAAATCCAATATCTATTTTAACAAGTCTAGTCCGCTTCTAGTCGAGCATGCCCACCGCTTATTCAAGTCAGAATAAACTACCTGTTTGTTGAGTGAATATATGCTGTTGCTCGAGCTGTGCCATAGCTCCTGAGCGATTTGAGATTGGTTACGAATTGGTTACAAGACCATTCACCCACCGATCTGGGACGACGAAAACGTTATAGAAATGGCTTTGTTTTAGTATCGCTGAACACGTTTCGAGGTTTGCAACTCGTACGGGGTTGGGGACCCCCAACCAGGTTCTAACTGGGTCCAGATCGCCGAAAATCGGACGGTTAGCACAATGCAGTACCTTAGCTAAAGTAATTCCTCGCTCACGTCCAGGTGTGGTAAGTAGAAGAGGGTCTTGAGACTTCGAATTTCTCACAAACCTCGCAAAGGATCTATGTCTGGCCCAGACGTCAGGCGCGCCTATGGAAATGACATAAAGTATATAGCTATAGAGGGACACCATGTTGAGCATAATGCAAAGGCAATGTCGTCGAAAAATAAATATTGCTGGGCTTCTAGGCCGCGTACAGAGACGGTAATGGCCGAAGTAGTCACACTCGGGAGCCAAGCCGACGTCACAGCTCTCGCCAGCATGACCCCACCATTTATTTTACCCCTCTACCCCTCCATCCCAACAGGACCTGATCAGGCCATCCAGTCATCATTGCGTCTTTTCCCACCGAGACAATTTTATCATCAGACATAATAGCTAGGATTCTAAACTCTATTATCAGAGCCACGGTGCACTTTCCCCGTCAATTGCTTAGCAGGGTCATCAAGATGTCTCTGGCCAACAAGTTGTCGATCGAGAACGTGGACCTCAAGGGCAAACGCGTTCTTATTCGCGTGCGTTTAGCCGCCCCTTGATCTTCTGCATACACCTCGTAGAACTGACATTGAGCTCCACTGCAGGTCGACTTCAACGTTCCCCTTGACGCCGACAAGAAGATCACGAACCCCCAGCGTATCGTCGGCGCCGTCCCGACGATCAAGCATGCCATTGACCATGGTGCCAAGTCGGTGATTCTCATGTCCCATCTGGGTCGCCCCAACGGCCAGGTCAATCCCAAGTACTCTCTGAAACCCGTTGTACCTGAGCTCGAGAAGCTACTGGGCAAGAGCGTGACCTTTGCACCGGATTGCGTGGGCCCTGAGGTTGAGGAGATCGTCAATAAGGCGGACAACGGCGGTGTTGTCCTCCTCGAGAACTTGCGCTTTCACATCGAGGAAGAGGGCAAGGGTACCGATGCGGAGGGCAACAAGATCAAGGCGGACAAGGCCAAGGTGGACGAGTTCCGCAAGGGATTGACCAAGCTCGGAGACATTTACATCAGTCAGTCCACCCTACCGCTACTGAATGGAACCGCCGCCGCTGACATAAGACGTCTTTTGAAGATGATGCCTTCGGCACCGCACACCGTGCTCACTCGTCCATGGTCGGTGTCGACCTCCCGCAGAAGGCGGCCGGGTTCCTGATGAAGAAGGAGCTTGACTACTTTGCACAGGCGCTCGAGTCGCCGAAGCGGCCATTCCTGGCTATCCTGGGCGGCGCCAAGGTGTCGGACAAGATCCAGCTGATTGACAACCTGCTGGACAAGGTCAACACGCTCGTCATCTGCGGAGGCATGGCCTTCACATTCAAGAAGACGATCTACAATATCTCGATCGGCACCTCGCTCTTTGATGAGGCCGGCTCCAAGACGGTGGCCGACCTGATGAAGAAGGCCGAGAAGAACAACATCAAAGTGGTGCTTCCCGTCGACTACATCACGGCCGACAAGTTCGACAAGGACGCCAACGTCGGCAAGGCCACCGACGCTGAGGGCATCCCCGACGGCTGGATGGGCCTGGACTGCGGCGAGGAGTCGGTCAAGCTGTACAAGCAGGCCATCGACGAGGCGCAGACCATCCTCTGGAACGGCCCCGCCGGTGTCTTCGAGTTTGACAAGTTCGCCTCGGGCACCAAGGCCACCCTCGACGCAGCGGTTGCGGCTGCTACGAGCGGCAAGATCGTCATCATTGGCGGTGGCGACACGGCCACTGTCGCAGCCAAGTACGGTGTTGAGGACAAGCTCAGCCACGTGTCAACTGGTGGCGGCGCCAGCCTGGAACTGCTCGAGGGCAAGGAGCTGCCTGGTGTCGTTGCACTGAGCGAGCGTACGTAGGAGGTTCGCGTTTTGTGGAATGAATTGATGTGGGATATGACGTCGCTGAATGACCTGGCGCGGGCCAAGCAAGAAAAGTGGTCGGCCTGGATTGGCATTGTTAGTTGGTCGGTAGCTCCGTAGCGTGGTAGACTCAAAAAATTGTTATTCTTGCTGGCATATTTATCGCACCTGACGGGTTGGTTGTTCAATGATACGACTTCCATTCTGCTAAGCCAGATATCACGGATACACCCAACTGCCAAATAATTCTAACATCAAAGCCCGAGCCGCCATGGTTACTGCGAATATGTATCCGGGATAAAGGCCTCCACATTTCGTCAAACCACAGAGCTGGTAGCTGAGGAGATTCAAGGACTCGCCAGCCATCTTGTACATCACCTAGCTCACCTATAGGCACGGTCTCCACTCGGTTTGTAAACGGGAACCGGCACCGTTTTGCCATAGATCCAAAAACGTCGTTCCCCGCACGTCAATATCACCGCTTCTTGGACGCCTCGACCTTCTTCAGCTCCTCTCTGTATGCACTGTCAGCAAATCTGCCCCCCTTTGACCGTATCCGCAATAACGGGGGGGCCTAGATGTGGGGAGACGTACTTGAGCTGGGTCGAGAAGTCGTCGCTCGTGTCGTCGTCGTCCCACGACTCTTCCCACAGGTGCTGTGTCGTGCCGTCACCGCTGCTTGCGGCCTCGGTGTCCTCCGTTTGCCAGTCTATTCGTCCCGTGGAAAGGTCAGTAAATTTTCTTGTCGTACCTCGGGGATCCGATACGGCGGTGTTTGGGACGGGGAAGAGAGGTTGGCGACGCACCATCCACGGGGAAATCCTCAAACTCATCGTCCTCCTCCAGAGCAGCGGGTTTTTTGTCTGCGGCCGGCTGCTGTTGTTCGGACTTGGTCTCGGCGGATGGTGCCTTGTCGTCTCTTTTGGACGTGGTTTGTGAGGCCATTGCTCTCGACTTGGGGCGTTGGTTGTGTTGTGATTGTTTCGTCGTTGCGGAGGGTTGGGCGGCTCCTTAAATAACGGCCTTGGCTCTTGGGATCGGATTGGGGAACGGTGCGAAAAGGCAACGAAGGCGCCGCGTCACGAGATTATTAATGAGTCGGAAAGGCGATTCGCGCGGTGGCTGATATTGAGAAAGAACCCGGGGCCGAGGTGGACGGTGACTGGCCGCCCGATCGGTTGTGAGAATAACTGATTGCAGCGACGTTGGTTGATGGTGCGTCAAATGCGTAGTGAGAATTGTACTCCGTACAGTACGGCACAATGCTTCGCTCGGCATTATCCGCAGACACAAACCTGTTTGGTGGGGTTGGAGCTTGAGAACGGGCACGGGCCATGGCCCTTGTGGCGGGGCACTGCCCGCTGCTGCCTCCGGCGATGGCTTCCGAGCCGGGCACAGGCAATCTCTCCGATATCAGGGCTTGTCGGATTCTATTTCCTCCGGTTCAGTTCCGTGGAAGATTTCGTAGGCTTCGGTCGCATCTTTATTACTGACACATTCACCAGATACACCCACGGGGTTTCACAAACAAATCTTCTTTTCAGCTGTCCGGAATCTGGTTGGTTGTTGGTAGCCAATTTTCTCCGGCCCGCTCCTGCAGTAGGAAAGTATTGCCGGTATAGGCCGTACACAATATTGGTTGGTCCAAACTACTGGCTTGAGAACGGTTTATGTGGTGTATAATTGATCCCACAACGGAGCGCGCTTGCATAGAACAATCCAGTTGGAGGCGAGAAACATTGCAGATCCCCCAATAGGATGTAAAACCCTGAGGATGCCATAGAGTTTGTCTACCGCTCTAGTCGCTGAGACTGATTACTGTCCCCACATTCGGAAGTTGAGGGAGCCTGAAGCATGTCTGCTAGATGTCATCCGTCATAAGGTTCTCTCTAGTGTGGCGGGGCAGCGGCCTGGGATCATTAATTAGCGGGGTTGCGCCAGGCACTTTCAGCTCTTCCAAACCATCCGGCGGTGGGAACGAGGCTGCAGGACCAGGGTCGGACTGACGCAAAACCCCGACCAACAGACTCCAGGAAACCTGGCTGACGAGTCTGGCAGTTGCTATTTGACTGCCGGCTGTTCCGGTTTCGCCTCTCGCGCTTTCTTTTTTTCTCATTTCATGCCTCTAAGTACTGCTGCCTCTCCCGCCTACGAGCCGGACTCCCCCTGACTGGCGCCTGTGGTCGCACAGCAGGATACCTCTCCATAGCCGCAATGTCGGGCCTCCGCTCCTGGTTCCGCGGTCCATCCGCTGCGCCGGCGTCGAAATCCTCGTCGAAAGCCCCGAGCCCAGGGCCGAGTCCGACCGCAAGCACAGCGACTCTCAATGGCAGCGCAAAGACAAAGACAGCCGTCCCCGGTGCGGCGCAAGAGGCTCTCAACATTGAAGATGCGATGGCGGCCGCCGCGCTGATCATGAACGACGACATCGATGGAGCAGAAGTCCGGCTGCGTCTTCGCGAGGACGCTTCTGCTTTTCACCAGCTTGGATTGGGCCTTTCTACCTTTATGAGGAGCCTCCTCGGCTTCGAGAAAGATATCATGACGGAAGCGGCGAACCGGCTGAACGAGACAGAGAACCGAGCATGGAACGACATGAAGAGGGCACAGAAAGAGGCGGACAAGGTCAATGGGTCTATATCCGGCAATGGGTACTGGTATTCGAAGCCCGGTGCTGCCGAGCCGAATGTGACGACTGGGGAGAGCAAAATCTACCCAGCCGGTTCCGAGTACGCTCTCGTACATGCGGAAGCACAATTGATGAACGCCGTTGTGGCCGTCATGCATGAGAGCTTGACAGAGGCTCTCAAGGGATTTTACAAGTTGCGGAAAGCGTTCATCACGCTGGACGGTATCATGGAAGCCGAGGCACGGTACCTCGACTCGGTACAGAATGGAGAAGTGAAAAGGATACCGTCTCCAAGGAGACCGAGCTTCGCAGAAGATCCGATGCCTGGAAGCTTCGACGAATCTGAATTTGCCGATCTGGAAGAGACAGAGACCCCAACTACGGAGGATAAGGAAAACGCAGACACAGGAAAGGGCTCGCTGGAGACTCCTACGCCAGGCAGCCAGGATGCTGCCATCACAGATGCAGCAGCATTGGACAAGAGGTTGAGCGAGCTCGCCGTCACGCCCGGAAATGCTGAGGCGCTACCACAATATCCTGCCGTTGCCTCCAGTCTCGAGCACCTAAACACAACCGGTGTTGACAAGGCGCTCTTTAAGTCCACTGTTGACATTTTTGTGCATAGTGGCGCAAACATGTGCTTCGGCATTCTCCTACTCATCATCTCCATGGTCCCTCCGGCTTTCTCGCGTCTTCTGTACGTTATCGGATTTAAGGGCGACCGCGATAGGGGCTTAAGAATGCTCTGGCAGTCGACCAAATTCCCCAACATCAACGGCGCCATGGCCGGCTTGGTCCTGCTCAACTACTACAACACCTTCCTCGGTATGGCCGACATCCTCCCCCCGGACCACGACCTACATGATAGCACAGCCTCCGCCTCTGACGGCGGCAACGCTAGCAACGCTAGTGACGACGAGCTCGAAACTGTTAGCTACCCCAAGGAGAAGTGCTCAGCCTTGCTAGCCGCGATGCGCGAGCGCTACCCGGACTCGCGGTTGTGGAAGCTCGAGGAGGCGCGCGTGCTCGCCAACTCGCGGCGACTCGACGAGGCCATCGAGCTGCTGGTGCACAATACGGACAGCAAGATGCGCCAGATCACGGCGCTCAATAACTTTGAGCTGAGCATGAGTTCCATGTACGTCATGGACTGGCCGGCCATGCGCGACAATTTCCTGCGGTGCGTCGAGCTCAACAGCTGGAGCCATGCACTGTACTACTACATCGCTGGGTGTGCGGAGATCGAGATGTACCGGGATGCGTTCCACCGCGCTGCGGCGCTCGGCGAGGAGAATAAGGAGCGCGGAGTCCTCCAGACGGAGGCGCAAAAACACAAGAGACTGGCCGAGGATCACCTCCGCAAGGCACCCACGGTTGCGGGCAAGAAGCGCTTCATGACCAAGCAGCTGCCCTTTGAGGTGTTTGTATGCCGGAAGCTGCAGAAGTGGGAGGAGCGCGCCAAGGCGCTGGACATTGACCTTGCCGACGCCGTGGCGGTTAGCCCGGCTATGGAGATGATCTACTTGTGGAATGGCAGCAAGCGGATGGCGCCGCATCTCTTAGAGAAAGCCAGGGGTCTATTAGCGTGGGAGCGGTGCACGGCAGCAGCGGAGAAGCTTGCCAAGATCAAGGAAGAAAGGGACGAGGCAGCCATCGGTACACTAGCGGAATCCGCACTGCTGAGGCAGCTGGGCAAGGGAGGTGACGCGAGAGTACTGGTGGAGCCGTTGCTGAGCATGGACAGGTGCGCGCCTCCATTCCCTTTGCTTATCCGTTAATATTCACCATATGGTTATCTACAGGAACGCGTTCAAAGGGCCGACGAGAGACGACTACTGCCAGGCCGCTGCCCACTACGAGATTGCCGCTGCGGCATGGATGGACGTCTGCAACCCGGACGCGTGGCCGAAAGAAGGGGCTGATAAGGTCGACGAGTTCCGGAGGCAGAGGACGAATGAGTGCCAGGAGTATTTGGACAAGGTCTCCGGATGGGAGGGTTTCGTTCTGGACGCTCGGTTCGGCATGAGAGTCAAAGCCGGCGCGGAGAGCGTCGCTTGGTTGATGTCAAAGAAGGGGTGGGTGTCTTCTTGACCGACGCCTGTGGCTATTTATCGGCTTTGGTTCTCGATATTGGCGCATGCTATCGGGGAGTGGCTTCGAGGAATCTGCGTGTACATTCATTGTATAAAGTAGGGCAATCACCCTAGGGGATCATTGGTTGTAAATACGGGCAGGATCAGCATATCGGAATATTAGCGGCCATAGACGGCAGGGTTTACCGCTGTTGGAAAGCAACTCGAGATGCTAGAATACATCGGCTACATGCGCATTGCTTGCGGAAGGAAGCACAGCATGCTGCTGGGAATTAATTCTCCTGTACCCTCTACCAACGGTGAAAACTGCGAATTCAAAACGTCCCAAATCTCACACGAACAAAGCACTCCAACGTGGTGGAACCATCTATTAACACACACAGCCAGATCTCACTCACCGCTGTTGCCACTCCTCCCTCCTTTCTTCACTCCACTCCCCCGCCTCTTCCCTTTCCGTAACCCTTGGATCCCGTCGCGCACGGCGCCCCCAGCATCGTCCACCGCCCCTTCGGCCCGTTCCCTCAGCCCATGCTTACCGGCCTCGGCGTGCAGATCCCCCACGACGTCCCTTCCCAAGCTCGTCCCATGCACCCAGTCCAGGACGCCCCAATTCCCAAAGTTGCCGTCCCCGCCGCAGTGATGCACCGCCGTCCGCCGCGCGATGCCCCCCATGACGATCCCCGGGATCACGGCGTACCCGGACATGGCGAGGGTCTCCTCGAGGGTGGTGAGGGCGACGAAGAGGAGGTACGTCAGCAAGTGCAGGCCACCGGGGTGGAGGAGCAGGGCGGGGAGGTAGACGGGAAGGAAGCGGTGGAGGAAGTGGGGAAGGGGGTGGTCCGCCTTGGCGAGGAGGGAGAAGGGCGGGGCGGAGCGGGCGTGCGACGGGGAGGCGGCGTGGAGGCGGGCCAGGCGGCCGCCGCGCCGGGTCTGGCTCCGCTTGGGAAACCGACTGCCGCCGGGGCTTTTGGAGACGGAGACGGACGGCGCCGGCTGGCCGTGCAGGAGGTGCCGGTGGACGTAGTAGGTCAGGACTTCGCGGGCGGCGAAGAGGAGGGAGATGTGCTTGATCATTTGCCATGGCAGCGGGAGGGTGGTTGAAGTGTGGAAGACGGGGGTTTTGAGGGCGATTGCGAGAACCACCGAGACCACGGCTTCAAGGGCCGTCTCCAGAGTGAGGTTCAGCAGGGCCAGACCGGCCAGCTTCGCGATAGAACTGGCATTGCGGGGCGGGAGAGCTGAGGCACCGCCGAATTTGAGGCTTTCCGACAGAGAAGGTAGAAGGGTGTCAAAAGCTAGGAAGAAGAGTGACGGTATAAGCCACAGCGCTATGCGCAGTGCTGTGGTCCCCACGATCTCGACCTTGATAGGGTCGTGGCTAAGGACTAACGTCGACCAGGTCATGTAGAAGAAGAGGAGGTTGAGAGAAGTCGACCATGATGTCAGCGAGGCTGAGGAGAAATATGACAAAATGGGCAATGAGAGGAGGATGTCCATTGTGTTTTAGCCTGGGAGCTGTGTACTCTCGTGTATCCTGTGAAAAGCTGTAACTCCAAGCTGCTCGTCTTTATACAGAGCGTTCCATGGTACTCGGCAGGTTTGTGCGAAGAGGCCGGAAAGGTATGAAAATATTTTGGCTAGATAAATCCATCCTTAAATATGTGGCAGACTTGATTCACATCAAATTCTCTTCGCCTTACGACAACGGTTGACCTCTCTGCCCACCATTCCGTTGTGCTTCGTTGACCTATGACGTCAGCCAAATACTGCAGGCGGCCCAAAGGCGGTCTCATATGGCAGAATGGCCGGTGTGGAGCGGCCCGCAGAAAAACGGTAATTAATCCCAGGCAGGCAGGGATCCGTGGATCGCTTTGGATTGCTTTGGATTTGCTTTCCATGCCCGGTTTCGATGTTCGAATCCCGTTTCGAGGGCCGCGCAATCAATATTTTCCCGTCTCACTCTCTCTTCAGACTGGTTGGGGGAATATAGAATGCAAATCTCTTGGCGCATTCTATGTCAGGAGTTGACGAACCCCTCACTTTTCTGGCCCTGCTGGAGTCCCGAGAATTATGGGTGGGGTGCCGATGGAGATGGGTTATTATTAACTATTTTAGCTCATCACCCAAGCTAACTTATCTTGCCTTGGGGCGCGAGAGAGGATGGGGACAGGACCTGCAGCCGCCTCTCGCCGCAATTGCCGCCATAGAACTCATTGTCTCTGCCGCTCTCGCTCAGGCCTTCCCTAGGGTCACCCGATCCATGTTTCAGAGTTAGCTGAGGCAGCAAGTGCTTTTAGGTCGCCATTCGGCAAGCTGGAAATCTCGAGTGGCAGACCGCTCGTTTCGTTGGGAGGGGGGTGTCTCGGGCTTAAGAGGATGGACTGGCGAGTTGAAATTGTGAAGAGGGCCCCCAGCCTCTTTCTCTGGGCGTGCTACTGTTCGGGAAAGCGGATTGGGCCAAATAGTTGATTCAGGGGGATGGTGCACAGGCCACCAGCCAGGGGTCAATGCGCAGTTTTTTGCTCAGTAAATGCATACCTAGTTTTACCCATAGTCCATTGACTCTTGGATAATAATGCTTTGAGCGACTTGCGATGGCTGATGGGCACCTGCTCTGACCCGGCGATGCTCGCGGCCACTCTGAAATCTAGCTACTTTGTGAATTCGCACAGCCAATTTCACCTTATCCCTGCGGTTGAGCTCCACTCGGCCCTGCAGCGCTATACCGCACTCCGCGTTCCGCGTGACACCTTGGCAGCACCTCGCCCTCAGCAAACAATTGGTACTGCAGCAGTGTGCATGCTGTATGCTGCACGCTGCACCCTTCTCCACACTCCACCAGATTTTGGTTTTCTGAGCAGTCCAACATTGGCCAGTGAGGGAGAGCTGTGACAAGCGGGCATTGAGTCCATTCTTCGGAACCGGCCTCTGTGCAAAAGCCGTGCATCTCAACGCACGTCTTCCTGCAGGAGGTAGTCTCAGCAATTAGCCGCACCGCACATGTCTCCGAGACAAACCGTCGATCTAGAGCCGGCCTGAGCACCCAGCACCTCCGCGTCCTCTTGGTACCCGCCGACGAACCCCGGTTAGCACCACAGCCCGCAGGACAATCCCCCTCCCGCGCCGCCGGCGCCGGCGCCCCCATCGCCCGTGATGGACCAGTCCTCCCTTGCCGCTGCCATTCCTCCCATCCCCCGCAAGTCCCGAGAAAGAGAGCGCGCCCGCCAGCACCGTGACCCCTCGGCGCGCCGCCACGACACTCCTCATACGCCCTCGACCGCCGACGCGAACGACGACGTCTTTGCCGACTGGACCGCCCGGGACCGAGAGCGATACGCCGACCGTTATCTCAGAGACCCCGACAGCGACCAGGCTGCTCCGGTAGCCCCTGCGTCGCCCGAGGTCATCTCGTCGCTCATCACGTCCCTCTCCGCCATATCCAGGCCCGTGAGCAACCACTTCGACAGCCCTTCGTATTTGGGCACAGTCGGCCTCGGCAGCCCCCTGAGTCTGTCCCTACCCGGCTCTCCGACGAACGGTTCGTTTGGCGTTGACTACGGCGCATATACTCAGCCGTCACTGAGCGAATTGCGGGAAAAGGATGTGCCTCTGAGGGACCTCCCGGCGAGTCCTCCGGTCATCCGGACGTCAAAACCCCCCAGCGGCCTCTCGGCTCTTACTGCGCCCACGTCGCCCAGGAGCCCCGGGTCTCGCGACACATCTGGCTTTAAAGGACTCCTTTTTCGAGCCAGCAGCCGGCCGTCAAGCCGCGGATCGCTGACATCAGGGGCCGAGAGCATCGGCAAGCCTAGCATCGAGCGCTCGCAGGAGCCATTGTCGCCCGGCGCCGACCACCATTTAAGGAGCCAAAGGTCGTACGACAGCTGGGGAAGGAAAGGGCCCCGAAATCAGCGTGGAGTGATGTACATGAGTAGCAAGGAGCAGTTGCGAGAAAAAGAAGCCGAGAAGAAACGGGCGAGCATCGGCGCTGTCGGCGGCAATTCGAACACCTTTGGTCCGACTAACGGCCCTACCACCCCTCGCCTCGATCCGCTTTCTGTTGAGTCGGTGATCAACGAGGAGCCAAGCGCCGACTCAGCCACTACCCGCCTCATACCGGAAATTCCCAATGACAGTTTGCCAAGTCCTCGACTGATACCCGTCCGAGATTCGTCGCTTCGAAAGACTGGGAGCAACGCGAAAAGGTCGTCTGCCCGGACGTCCCGGACCTCTAAACGAGATAGCGACGGCACTTACGGGGCGATCCCGGAGATCGAAGAACAGCACGGTGGGGCTCGCGGCTCACGCAGTGACGGCACGAAGCGACGCCATCCCGGTCAGAAGCAAGGTCAAGGGATCGATCCTCTGAGGCTCTCGGCAGACCTGCCACAAGAAACTCCAGCATCGCTCGGGAAGCCCCGACCCGACGTCTATAGCACGACTCCTTCAACGCCGGCGGCAGCAATGTTCCCCGACTTGGACGACGTCGACGACGGTGCACCGTCACCTGCCGTTGCCCAAGGGCGCCGTCGGGACCGCGAAGCAAGTGCCGAATATAGGCGACGTTCGGGCCGCCATACGCCCGACCCGCTTGGCGGCTACACGAGCGAGGGTGGTGGGACAGGTGTGAAGGTGAAGCGCAGCAGCACCCGTCTCAAGCGTCTTTCAGGCACGGCAAGCCCCACTCCAGAAAAAACAACGGAACAGGGGGCGACGGCGACAAGCACGCAGAGCGATCAACCGCACATTGCATACGAGCGGCCGCGAAGTGCCGACAGCATTGACGATGCAGTCGAAAGTTATCTGTGCAGCCCCCGGCTCAGCCAGAAAATCCGACATCCGCAGACGGGCCGCGTTATCAGCTTCAGTGAGGTGGGGGATCCGAATGGAAGCGCTGTCTTCTGCTGTGTCGGGATGGGATTGACCAGATACATCACGGCCTTCTACGACGAACTCGCATTGACATTGAGGTTGCGCCTGATAACGCCGGACCGTCCGGGCGTTGGCGACAGCGAACCGTATGCCGAGGGGACTGCGACGCCGTTGGGCTGGCCCGGTACGTTTATTGCCATTCTGCTGCTGTTCCGTGCCCTTCGCACAACCACTAACACCAGGCCCGCGATCAGATGACGTGTACGCGATTTGCCAGTCTCTCAAGATCACCAAATTTTCCATACTAGCCCATTCGGCCGGCGCCATCTACGCCCTCGCGACGGCTCTCCGCATGCCCCAGCACATCCGTGGTAGGATACATCTGCTTGCCCCCTGGATTCCCCCGTCGCAGATGAACGTGTTCGGTGCCAGCGCCCAGACGCCACTTCCCCCGACAAACGCCATTCCGACAAGTCAGAGGATATTGCGGGCACTTCCAACCCCTATTTTGAAGGCCGCAAACAGCAGTTTCATGACGGCTACCAGTTCGAGCATTACAAGCTCCCTACCGAAACAGAAGCGCGCCAAGCGGGACAAGAAAAGTAGCGCAGCCGCCAAGGACAGGGAAAACAAGGATCAGCCCAAGGGCATGGCACACGCACTCGAGAACAAGGAGAACCTCCACCAAACAGACAGCCTGTCCAAGGAACTCCCTCACCTTCCTGCAGACGAAGACATGGACCGCGTCCGCCCCTCTGGGGCTAGCCCCACTGGCACCACAGGCCATTCTAACGGCATTGGCCACGGACATCGACGCTCCAGCTCCTCCAACCAAGGTCTGCTTCGGCGCAACTCGCAAAGGGAAGAACGCACGCTCTCGACAGCAGCCTCTCTAGCAAATTCGCAGCTCGCCGATCGCGAACGCCAGGAATTGTACGACAATCGCCTCACGCACGCGATCTGGCAGCTCGCGACGACGGGGGCCAACCCGGCCGTGGACTTGCTGGTGTGTCTGGAGAGGAGGCACACCATCGGATTTCGATATGTGGACATCACGCGGCCAGTGGTGATCCACCACGGCAGCCGGGACACGCGCGTGCCGGTGGACAATGTGCGCTGGCTAGGCAAGACGATGAGGCGGTGCGAAGTCAGGGTGCTGGAGGGCGAGGGCCACGGGCTGATGGCTAGCGCGCAGGTCATGGGCGGAGTGTTCATGGAGATTAGTAGGGAGTGGGAGGAGTGGGGAAGAGCTACAGGGACGGCGAAGAGGGAGGGGGAGAGAGGACGACGAGGAACCATTGGGAGGGATGGGACACGGTGAGATGGAAATGTGGAGAAGGAGGGGGAAGATTCTCTCTAATTGGGATAACAGCTTAATACCAAATCGTACGGTGGAAGCAGAGGTTAATTTCGCGTCACGATTCCTGCGTATCCGTCCGGTTGGCTTATACGATGTCGATGTGTTGAACAACATGGCAATCGTTTTGGTGTAGACATTTAATGGTATGTAGTAAGCTTAGTAATGAACACAGAAATCAAAGAGAACTTTCCACCCAGTATCTTGTCTTGACATGTACATATCGCTAGGATACAGTATTCCGTCTCTTAGGTGTGTAGTAGATATAATAATATGGAAATATGAGTTCTTTTCCAACGCTACACAGGACCCCGTGTTATCATATCATATATATAACGCCGCGATGTACCAACGTATAATTAATATAATTATAGACTCCCAAGAGTTCTAAGATGCGGATTGGGGAAGGATAACCTACCTGCCCTACCATTTCGCAAAGAATCACCCCGTTCCCTCATGAATTACTGTCTAAGAAAGGCTGACACATTATGCATAACACAGGTTCCCCGGCAGTAGTGTCGAGACACCTCTGTGTAGAGGCACAGAAAGCAAAATCCCTCTTAATCCGACGGTTCGAACACGAGGCGGAAACTCCAAGGTCAGGTCCCTTCCCGCTCCGGCCACACAGTGGCAGGCGGCAAGCCCCACAGGTACGGCGACGTCACCCTGGGGATGATGGTAATATCACGGTACTTCGGCGTCTTCAGCCAGCTCCAAGCCGTGAGCATGTCGAGACAGTCGATCTCATTCGAGAATCGCATGACTCCCTCGAGCGCGAACCGCCACAGCCGCCGGACCAAGACGTAGACGGGATCGTAGGCGTAGCGCCTGAATAATGGGCCCGCAGCCTCGTCAAAAGCCCCTTGCACCTGCGGTCTTCCAGTGAAACGAGGATGTGGCAGGTGAAGCCGAGAGCGTACTTCATTCTCAACAGCGGCTCGTACCTGACATAGCCGCAGCGTTTCCAGCACAGGTTGGGCACGAAGCAGGAGTACAAGAGGGGATGGATGCACGGCCTTTCCTAAGCGTGTATTCCGTGTTTTCGTTTGCGGAGGTTGTCTATGTCCCACTCATAAACAGCGGCGACAGAAACCGATTGTGGATTATTACTGTCGAAGTTGAATCCGGTTCTCGTTTCCGGGATGAGGGGAAAGTTGAAGCACATGGGCATGTCGTTAAATTAGCCCATGTTTGACATCTCCTAGGCCATGGCCATCGCACGATGTCTATGGACATCATCCACCCCCGCACTCGCTTGGGCCTTTCTCTTTTGATCTGTCGACGTCTTGCGCATTCTGTCATCTGGATGACTTCCTGCTTTTGATCTATCGACATCTTTGAATACCGATTTGATCTCATCGGTGTCACTTGGTTCACTACTTGATCCCGTATCAGCATCCATACCGCTAGAGATCATGTGCTAGAGAAACAAAAGCTGCCTACGGGGGAACTGTCGGGCGGTGTATATGTACGGTAAAGTCCTTTGGTGAATTGCACCAAGCACCAAGCATCCTGCCTTCAGCATCGTTTCGCCTCTTACTAGTGGGCAAGATCTGCGGAATGTACAGCAGAAGAGCGGTAAGCCAAGCAACAGGAATCGCGGATGTTTCTGTCCCCCGAGTGTTGCCGTGTTTATCAAGTTGCGGGATTACGGGGAGACGTTTGTGAGCCAGTGGAGGGAGAATAGGCTTCTGCCGTCAATGCTTGCCATCATGGCTACCTTTGCCGCCGTGATATGCGCGGTGTATGCCAAGGGAGGCCAAAATAATAACACACATTACAGAGATCCTCTATTCCACGATTGGTTGGTTGTGCCGAGGAGCTGTTGTACGTGGGCTGTCTTTTTTTTTTTTTTTTTTTTTTTTTTGGCATCCTCAGAGTTGGCCCGCTCTGGGCTTTTTAGCTCCCAAGGCCAACATTCAGTTCAATCTCGCAGGTTGAGTCCCGATATGTGAAATTTGAGTGGGGTGGTACAAAGAACGAGAGATTGACGAACAAACGGACGAGGGGTTCCGCCTGTAGATTAGAAACAGCTCCCGAAACCCTAAATATGACCGAACGCTCTTACTACGTCTACCCCCGAAAGAAACGTCAATACACACTAATTGGTCAGGCTCGCGTTTGGCCAAGAACGTGACCGACTTCAAGGGACAATCTGGGCCACTGTAGCCGTTCCAGGCCGTTCCCCAGATATCTTAAGCTCGACGACAATGGTTTATCGGAAGTATTATTATCTAAAGACTGACGTTTCGTTCATTGTGTAACTATTAGTTTGACCAACCCGATTATTTCTCGAGACAGGGGTGCAAACGGTCCCTCATGACCCTGGAGCGGCGGGAGAGTGGGTCTTTGTCGCCGCCTGCTCTTACTGACGGTGCCGATAAAAGACGGCAGAAACTGGGCGGTACCACGCGGCTAGCCGAATAGGCAATTCCATTGCTGTGTGTAGATGTCGAGAGCTGCAAAATCATGAGAGAGGCCCCATCCTTACCCCTCCTGGCAGATTGGTCGACACTTGGTACTTTGCTTCCGCCTCTTCAACACGTAGGCGGCGACTGTGGCGATGTGTTGGGGGACCCTTGAGCCTGCTTGGCGAAGAAATTCCCAGAGCCAAGCATATTGAAGCTATGAGAGCACAACAAGTTGGTATCCTGTGAGGACTTGTATATATCCGCGCACTGGGTTGGGCCTTGAGCATCCGTTCTGCTTACTTCTGACAACAGAGATGGAGGAACAGATCCTGTTTGGGCCACAGAACCCCCTTGGTTCGAGAACTAGAATCCTCTTTTTGTGTGTCTGCGACAGGCACTGAATTCCGGCAGCCGTGCTGCCTGGCTACCTTAAAAGGCCTTGAACATCTCTCCATTCAACGACTAAGACCTTCTTTCTCTCCTTTTGATCTGTCATCACTATTGACGGGATGTTTTAACTTGTATCTCTGCGATTTTTCGTCGCATCTTTTTTTTTTTTTTAAGCTGAATTCCTCAGACACACTGCTTCAGAGTTGTATCCCCCGTTGCTTCTCGCTAGAGTCTCCTCTACTAGACTCCAAGACGGTGATAATGCCTGGAGGCCATCATTGCCCAGGAAAATACAGTTTGTCTTTTCAAGGGACATCGTGCAAGTACCGGCAAGGCAGAGCATTCTGCATCAATCATCAACGGGTGTGCATTATGCATAAGAGAGTTCACCTCAAAAACGAATTGTGCATGTCCTGCCAAGCCGTGATTGACGCACGGGAAAGAGAAGCGAAGCGAAGAATAGATGAAGAGCGAAAAAAAGCAGTAAGTCATAAGCAGGAAAACTGCTGATGACATTTGGGGACAGGATGAGATCGAGCTTACTGTTGTGTTTTCAGGCTCGCGAGCATCAGGCCCAGGCTACATCTACCTCCAAGAAGCGTCGGAATAGGCAGGCTCGGAAAAAGAGGTGAAGGCTTTGACGCCGCAAACTCAAGAGTTACCTTCAACGAGCTCATGCCATGATGTGGTGGGGAGAAGACAACCGGGACCGTCCCAGGGGATCAAGTCCGAGTGGTTACAGCGGGGCGGGTATCAGTATAATGTCCAGGTCACTGGTATCTCAAAGGGGCTGTTGTATTTCTGCATGTTGCAAGACTGGAAAACAGCGAAGACTGCTGCGTCTTGTAAGCTGGCAGCGAAAATTGGGGAAAAGGAAATTTTGGTTCTGGTACTCGTATCCAACATTTGTAAACTTGTGGATCAGCAGATGCTCTAATTGCTCCACCCTGGAGGTTGGCCTCGGCTATAAATATATTTAGACAAAATTGAATGGATACAAACCCTTAGCATTGTATTACTTGGGATCTCTGGCTTCACCGCTAGCAATGCGTCATGATGCTCGCTGATTTCACTTTATGGAGTTACCTTGTATCCCCGGCATTACTCTGGAAGATGATCGAGCCAGGCGCCAATTCTGTGTCATCCAACAGTTACGGCGAGACCTTGTTCTAGTCTTGAGCAAAACTAGAACAGGGGTCCTGGTGCCACAAACTCCGCAAGTCCAATAAGGGGGGCAGAGAAAGGGGCGGGGGAATCATTCACTTTGCATTGCCCAACAACGGTCGGCATTCACCATGAGCGGGCGGAGCGGTCGGATACGCCAACATATTGCCAAATATGAGTCGGTCCTGAACGCAGTTCTGGTAAAGAGTGCGATATTGGAGGGCAAACATGATTTGAAAGCCGGAAAATGTCATGTTTGAGGGGCAAACGGATGGAAGAAAGGAGTTACGTACGCCAGGACAACTGGCCAACAGCTGGTGAGGGGTGAGTCTCGACTTTTCCATCTCTTGAGTTGAAAACAGGCTGTGAGCGTCCGCCGTTCTTGTTGTCATATCGTTGCTTTTGTGCTCTACACTGATTCTCCGTATCTACAGAATGTGGTTTTCATGTGCCTGCACCCGTTTCAGCATCTGAAGTCGGATAGGCACCTCGAATAAAGTACAGAACAGTACCTGACCGGGTCTGCGTGACACAACTAGTAGGCCGGACAATATGACCACCCTCAAGGATTGTCAAATTGTGTACACTGTATGGAGACTTTGACGAGCATATTGTCAGCTTGCTACTTCTCATGTAGAGAGTGACAAAGAAGGCGCTTGAGGTTCTCCTGGCTAACTAGTAGCGCTGATTAGGTGACCGGTCGGGCATTGCCAGGGCCATATTATATGACCGGAGGTATATGGGCTTGGGATGTGTACTGGGATTAAAGCTGTGGCACCACGTAGGACGGTTTGGGGCTCTCGGGGTCCAATGAACCCAACGGTACTGTACTTAGGGGCTACACTAACGCTGCTGCGTACCACAGTACGAGCCTTTCCGTGATTTCCTCAATAGCCGAATTTTATCCTGTATTGCTCGGGTTGTTCTGCGGATGACTTCTCATACTGTGCCGGAATGTTGTCATTATCTAGGTAAGTTTGCCATGGGTCAGGTAGATGATGGCTGAGAGCGTTTCGGGAAGTTGTTGGGTGGCACCCGCGAACCGGGGATGTTGAGTGGGTCCTGTCTCTGGCGAGGAGGAAATGAGTGTACTTTGGAGAGCACTGGGATATTGGAACTGTCCTGGCAGGGTTGCACGGACTTGTAGGGGTGCAACCGTCGAGTTATGCAGGAATCCGTGCCGTCTTTGTGCTCACCCGGGACCTCTCAGCCACTAATGACGGCCTACTCTCTCCTACCCTCACATATCAAGAAAGGAAACAACATTTCCGGGCCCAACACCCCACTCCCGGGCTCCGTCTCCACCTTCTTCGCCATCTCAAACGCCCTCTCAACCTTCACCTCGACGAATCCGGCCGCTTCCAGCACCCTCTTCATATGCCCGGCCTCAATGCCATGCCTCTCTACCCCCTCCATTTTCGCTTCGGGGTGAAACCGCCGGGCGTCTGGGCCAAAGTGCTCAAAGTCGGTGACCATGGCCCTCCCGCCTTTTTTGAGGACCCCGTAGATGGTCCGGAACAGCCGCTCCAGATCCGGAATGTGATGCAGCACGAGGTGCGACACGACCAGGTCGAACCGCCGGCCCCGTTCCGCCTGCCCCGTGACCGGGTCGACGCACAACCGCTCGTCGTCCGGGTCCTCCAGGAGCGCGCACACGCCCCGCACGTTCTGGAAGACGGCACCATTACGGCCGGCAGGAGGGGATGGGGAGGGCGGCGGCGGTAGCAGCTTGGCCCGTAGCGCGTCAATCATGCCTTGTGCGGGGTCGACGGCGGTGACGGAGCGCACCGACGGGGCGAGCGCAAGGGATAGCAGGCCGGTGCCGCAGCCTAGGTCAAGGACGTCGTAGGTGGAGAGTGTCGGAGGTGGGGGCAGGCGAGAGAGGTAGGCGGCGTGGGCGAGCGCGGTGGCGCGCTGCACGTCCGGGTTGGCGTCCCATGATGCGGCCTCTTCGTTGAAGCGGGCTTGGTTGGCGGTGGTCATTTTTTTTGGAGGGTTTTGGTTGATTATGTAGGTGTGGTAAGGCGAGAGATGC
This sequence comes from Madurella mycetomatis, assembly GCA_022530565.1. Lineage (NCBI taxonomy): Eukaryota > Fungi > Ascomycota > Sordariomycetes > Sordariales > Madurella > Madurella mycetomatis. The sequence goes on along the minus strand of JAJTVB010000003.1, from coordinate 1,126,587 downwards.
TAGATTTAATAAAGCTATCCACTGTGGATAGAGATGGGATGAGCTAGGCAAGGGGATGGTGTGAACACAGCGTTGTCTGTGTTTGCCCCTAATTATCGTAGTTGCTGCTGGCGTTGGCGGATGGCAAGGGCCTGTAATGCGGAGCTTGAGGCGTTTGTCGTTCGGGACATGAAAGCGCTGGGTCCAGACATTTCGTCATTATCGGGCTCTGAGTTGCAGCTAGATCTACCCCGGGGACTCCCGAAGAACATTTGTGGCGCTTGAGTACAGTACAGTACGTAAGTACATCTTAACATGGGACTGCCGGTGCGGCAAAATGCGACATTGCTAACCACAAAAGGGAAATAACCTCTGGAATTCTATAGAGATGCACTGCGAAAGCCCCGTGGACGTGACTTCAAAACCGCCGTGACACAACAGCATCACTCGCGGCTTCCATACGACTCCTAGATAGCCATGGTTAGGACGGTCTATACCGTACCACTATTGCCAACGTCAACATGCCCCGTCGCCGCTGTCTTCTTTATTACTTCGCGCTTAGCCAAAGACGTTTAGCGGATCAATAAGGTTTCCTATTGTGTGTTCCCAACTACTCCCCACCAAAGTCTTGCTTAAGGATTTATAAAGAGTCATAGGACGGGCGCTCGGGTTGGATGAGGGTGGAGCGCGCCGTCTGGCGGTCTGGTTGCTCCCTGTGTCGGTCTTCACCGTGGACTGCGCCTCTGAAGCTAAACCTTATTTTACCGTGCATCTCACTGGTTTAGACCGGAAAATCCAACAGCCTCAGAGTAAAGTGACTGTTCTGGTGAGTAGTACTGCAGGGCAAGGGCGGAACTTCGGATGAGGTTACATTGATGCGTTTTCCGGGCTCCTGTAATTATGTGCTATATCGGCGCGCTATGCTGAGTTTCATAGACTTGGGGGTGAAGCAGAAGGAATTATAGCGGTACTGCGGGGAGCACAAACGGATCTACTGCGGTAGCATGGTATTCCGGTGCCTCAACGACCCCCCGAGGTGGTAACCATGGTGCAGGCTGAGAGGAGCTATTGCTTCTGTCAAAGACCTGAGCATGGCAACAGTCCCACCCCGCCCGGTGGGTATCAGCCGCCCCGCTAGTCTGATTTGCCGGATGAAAGACGTACGAGAGATGCGCTCTCCCCCGGCTGCTTCGATCCGAAAGCAGTGTGTCGTAGTAATCAGAAGCAGTAGTAATAGTAGGGCTAACGAGTGCGGAGCCTTCATGACAACTAAGTCTCACGGGAGCACCTCTGCCCCGCCGGCAAGTTGGAAAGACATTGACGGGGAGACGAGTCGGTGATGGATGCCGTGCCGCAACTACGTCCTCCACGTGGCCTCAGGCAGGATACTAACACATAACCACGAGTACCAAATTAGACAGTCATCTAGACAACACCTGAGTTCTTAAGACTGCCGTCCAACCAATTAAGCGGGTACTTGTAACGTGACGCGAGCGGTGGAGGATCGCTTGGCACTGGGGGTTACATGCATGCATGGGGATGTTTTGGACGCTTACACACCATTGCAAGGGCGGCGGGGTTTGGAGAAGATGATCGACTAAAAGGTCAACTGATTACTAGCAGCATGGTCAGGACATGTGCCAGAACTTGACATCTGACGCCTCTATATGGTATTAATTAGATGCGCACGGCGGAATCCACTGGTTAAATATGAACAGTTGCATTTGGCAGTGAATGCGATATATGTAGGGCGAAAGAATATTTACACTTAAATCATCTAAAAAAAAAAAAAATGGAAAAAGGTAAGGTGAAATGGCAAGTGTGTACGGAGTAGAAGCGAACAAGCCCACTAGCCGTGTCCGAGATGGACCGGTAGTAGACAACAATCAAGACGAGTACTGTGCAACATACCCAATCTCCATCATGGCGCCGTAACCATCTAAGGTGTTGCCGTTAGGATAGCCGGGCTGTACATCGAATTAGCAATACGTCCGGCCACGCCAACCGGTCACCGAATTTTGCAATACTCACCCAGTTACCGCCAACGGCGACATTCAGGATAAAATATAGCGGCTTAGCAGCCAAGCTAGCCCAAACCTGCTCGTTGTTGATCTGATCGCCGCGGATTTGATGGAACTGGTGGTCGTTCATGAACCAGGTGATGGTCTCGCTGCGCCAGTTGTTGGAAGTGCGATCCCAAACAATCCTCCAGCGCTGCCATTCCTGGTTGGGGAGCGGAACAGAGGCGCCGCGGCCGGTGGGCTCATTGCAGATGCCGCCAGGATATACTGGACACTGTTGTTAGTCTCTGGGCGCTTCTAGAAGGGGAAAAGGGACGTCCACGAACCGTGACAGTGAATAGTGCCGTAGCCCGTCAGCTGGCCGTTGACTGTCTCCATGATATCGAGCTCTCCGCACCCCGGCCAGCCGGTGCCGGAGCGGATCGAGTCGCCTAGCAGCCAAAACGCAGGCCACATGCCCTGCTTGGTGTGGACGGGGTTGCCGCCGAAGCGGATCTGGGCCTCGGCCATGGTCCGCCGGCCGGGCTGCGGTGTGAACGTGTACCTAGACTCGATCCGGCCCGATGTCCACTCGGACCCGTCCCGCCAGGGGATCAGTTGCAGTGTGTTTCCGCCGCTGGTCTGCACCTGCCGCGTGTTCCGCCTGTAGGTCTGGAGCTCGTTGTTGACGCCCAAGTTGCCGTCGATGATGTGCCAGTTGTTTTCGTTTGGCAGGCTGCCGCTAGAGCCGGCGAAGTTGTCAGACCAGACGAGTCTATAGCCGCCATAGCTCGGTGCGTCCCAAGCCGCGACCAGAGGGGCCAAGATGAGGAGTAAGGGAGCGAAGGGTGTGAAGCGCATTTCGTCCGTCTAGGACTCTGGGAAAGGAGTGATGTGAGGGTGAGGTGAGAATCGAACAGAGTATATACAGGCTAAGGGGCAAGAGAAGCGCCTGCTTCTTGTGTGCTGTGAAAGGAATGTAATGGATTGGTAACGAACGAAGCTGTTGAACGGGGCAACGAGAGGAGCGTAGCTCAGTTTAAATGGTCTTCCATCGGCCCTACCGTCATGACCCAAGCGGAAGGGCCCAGGCTAGAAGAAAACGTTGTGATGAGTCGGGGGTGGGGCCAGGTGGATAGAGGAATGAGCCACATGGGGTGCGTCCGTGCCTTTCCAAATGCCGGGTAAGGGGGAGGCCAGAGACAATGAGACCTTCCGTGCCAGTGCTATGATGACGCCTGATCTATCAGGTACTGTACATGGCACGTTGCCGCCGTTCGGACATTGCTGCTGTTTCTGGAGAGCGCTGGACGTCTGTAAAAGTTAGGGGTTGCAGTCAGGAGACGGAAAACGGGGCTCACCCGGCGGGTTAGGCCGCTACGGTCCAGCCAAGTGGAAGGATCTGGGGCCGGGCACCGCATATGTCCGCACTTCATGCGGCCTGGCCCGATTGACATCCCTGATCCGGGTTCAGGGTCCTCTGAAGCGCGAGGCGACGCCAAGAGGCCGCGGCGACAGCCCCGGGTTGGTTCAGGCACAAGGTAGCAAGGCGGCACGGAGCGGTCGACTTGGGACGAGGCCCAGCCCACTCATTTTGTTTTATTTTATTTGTTAGTACCCCCCCGCCTTACTTATTTATTTTATACTCCAGGTTTATGGTAAGCGCTGCCAACCTGGGACTTCTCTCCCAAGCACCTGGGCCGGGATTCCATGTGATTGGGGTCTTTGGAAGAGGTTTGGCTGGGGTTTGGGGCTGTGACCGCCAAACCGTGGGGACGGGCACCGATATGTAAGTCATGTCCGTGCTGGTGGCATTTCCCCCCAGTTCTTGGGTCGCATCGAGGGCGCGCTGCTGCCGATTTGGCATGCACCAGACAGTGGCTGCACGGCAGTTTCACCGAGATATGGGTCGGGAATCTTTGTGAACGGGGCGTGTAACGTTGTCTCGTCACCTCAAAGGTGCTTGGCAGATGCCATGTCTGATGCATCGCGTGTGCATTTTTACTTTTTGTTCTGTGGCTGCGTGATCCATTTCCCCGCGGCCAGGCACTCGGGTTTGACTGTTGGGCGCAGGTCACGAAGCGTGATTTTTCAAGGTCCAGATTTAATTCAAAATCTCGTTGTTTGGTTGGACGGTGGGTTGTGTCTCGGGGGCAAAGGGATGGGGAAGACTTCTGGGATGCCATTGGCCGACGTAGAGATGGGAAGGGGGAAATATTGAACGCGCCACCAGGGCCCTGGTCGGAGCCAAAGAACCAGAGCGAACCGTACTGCTCTCCAGTGTCCAGAGGATGGAGCCAAAAGTAAGAGGTATATTGTTTAATGTCCATGTTGTCGCGCTTGTGCGCCTGCTTTCTGGGACTTTCTTACTCGCAAAGCCGGCTTGACTAGTCAGCCTGGGCCCGGTTTTCTCAAACCGGTGGCTGCTGTGACACCCGCTGTCGGGGGTTACACGTGGGAGAATCATCTGCATATCCGATAAGCTACTGCGTAAGTGTTTGTGTCACCCAGAACCCTGAAGGATCGGGTATTGGCGGGTTTAACGGGCCGGGACTAGGGAAGCCAGTCTTAGACCTGGATCATAACTGTACTAACGGGTGCCTACCGGAAACTGTCTGATGTGGCAGGCATAGTAATTACCGTTCATCGCATCTCGGTTGATGTTCCCACACTCGGGCAGTTTCTGCACAACTTCGCTTGGGAACTCAATCGAGTCCCGGACTTGGCCTGACCCAAATCGATTCAAAAATTTGGCAACTTTCGGTCAGGTCAACCGTATCAACCACTGTACTGGTCAGGCCAAGTCCGGTGGATATGGTCAGGTCACCTATACACCCCCTGGAAAGGAGCAAACACCGGCAGTGCACGGACTGGCTGTCAGTCGGAAATTTTCTAGCGTCTGTTCGTCCGTGCATATTGCCTTTCAGGTCCAGCCCGGTCGGCTGGGGCAGAAAGAGGAGAGATAGCCCGGTTGACGTTTTGGTATGAGAGCTGTAAGGCCATTGATCACTAAAACTGTGTTGCTGCATACATAGAGAAACCGGCTCAGCGCAAGGAATGCCGACAAGGACCCGCAGATACCTAAAACTGTCCAATCCCTGAACTCGCACGCGCTACCTTTCGACTCCCATGGACTCCTCGTACCACTGGTAAGATGCATCCTCGTTCAAATACCAGCTGCTATAGCTCTTACCCCAAGTTCGATAATCGTCTGTAGCCGCAGAAGGCTGCTCTTCGGCTGATGGGTGTGGATGTGGTCTACGTAGAGAATTCCCCAGTGGGGCTCTTTTGGCCCTTTGCGAGCCCTGTTGTTTTGAAGAAGCTATCGGGGAACTCCATGAATCCCTGGGACGCTTGGAACGGGCCTTGTGGCCGTGGGCGCTGAAGCTTGACGTAAGGCTCGAAGAAAAGCTTGAGGTGGGGCTTGTGACGAAGCTTGCTGCGGCTTCTGCAGATGAGTCCAAAAGTGGCTAGCTTTGGCCCTGTTGATCGTCCTCCTTGTAGAGGTACTCGGGAAGCTTATCGGCGTCTTGGGATGTAGTGGACTTATCGGCATCGATGAAGCTCTGTTGTTGACCAGGGCAGGAGGAAGTCTCTCCATAGGCGTCTTGTGATTCCGTCTCAGCCGGTTGCCAATGCGGCCCGTTTGCTCCGCGGCCTCGACCTTGTGCGGTGTTGGATCTGCTGCTAGTTTTGCGCGAAGATGAGGATCTTGGCTTTTTACCGCTGCCAGCTGCGGAACCGTCGGACGGCGGCTGGCGAGACTTCGCTGCTTCGGAAGTTCTCTTCCTGCTCTCTTCCAGAAGGCTGTCCAGACAATTCCGAATGTCTTTCAGTCGTTTGTCTTGCCCCCAGTCGATAATATTCCGGACATACTTGCGAAACTCGATGTAGTGCTCGGGATCTTGCAGCAAGAAACTCTTGACGTTCGCCATGTAGTAGTCCAGCTCGTTATGCTTCCACGAGACGTAGAGTCGCGCCTCCGTGCCATTCATGGCAATGCTGAATGAGGCACTGTCAATAGTCCGGACCTCATCACTCTTGCAATGCCTCAACCGTTTGTTAAGGTCTTCAGCCATCTTGACACAGGACGCTGAACCCCCGATGCATTGATTTGTCGCCACCCACATACTCCCGCCATCACCCTTGAACTCGACAACGAAGAACGGGTATAGCAACCCAGCGTTATTGGCCATCGGCTGTGTTCCCATGGAGATAAGTTGGGATTGCTGGTGAGGGAATGCCCCATAGCGGTTGTATCCGTAGAGCAAGTCAGGGACAGGAGTGCTGAGTTTCAGCCTAGATCCCGTACTTGGGACTGTATGCTTGGCCATCGGTTGTCTCTCAGCACGCTGTAGACTGTCAGAAGCTCCAGGCTTAGGGAATATCTTGCCCTTGAAGTAGTCCTCTACCTCAGGTTCTCCGCTGCCCATCCAGAGCGCATTCAACTCAGCATCCTGCCTTACTTGATCCGGCGACGGACCTGGAGAATCGCGGTCCCTGCGCATGTAATCAACAAGATCTGTGATGTGTTCGGGGAACTGCTTATGGAGTGGACGTATGTATGTGTTGTTGGCAGCCAAGTTCAGAACCCTGTAATGTGGATCCTCGACAAGACTTCTTGTAGATGATCGACCTGAATCAGGAGTAGTCCCAGTGAAGTCCGACGGTACGACCGATACGACGCGCGACGTAGAAGCCGGCGTTAGCGGCACCGTAAACCCATCAGTATCTTGTATGTAACTCATTTCCGGCGCCGATTTCGCGAGCTTCCTCGAGATGGGGTCGTCGCCTGGACGTTGAAGATGGCTATCGGATCGGCAGCGCTGTTCCCGGTCTGGCTCAACAGACTTGAGCCACTCAGATACGAAGGTGTGGACAGACTCGGAAGGGGGTACTGGGTCGACGAAGTCCTTGAGGAAGGAAGCGTATCGTCGATTGGGAGTGGTAGGCTTTGGCTGTTGAAGGATCGTCTGTCCAAACATTAGTGATTGACCCTTGTGCGGAAACGCCGTCATACCTCGGTTGCTTGTCGTGCTTTCTCGTCCTCAATTCCAAGTTGTTGGGCGTCTTTCTGCGTCAATCGGGCTTTCTTTGTAGGCAATGGGTCCTCAGATCCCTCGTCGAGTGGCCTTTTCGTAGCCCGCACGGCGGCCGCGTCTCGGCCCAAGGTTCCGTTCACCGGGGACTGCTCTCGGCGGCTCTGTGGAAGCTCTGTAGTACATAATCAGCATCCGACGGTCCGTGAAATAAAGAAGGGCATCAGCGACGACAGTATACCTGCGCTTGTGATTGCAACAGCATCCAGCAAAAAATCTTGCTGCGCTTTAGAGAGTGTCACACGAGAGCGGCGGGCCTGCGCTTTGGAAATTCCACCATTCATAATGATGAACGCGTCAAGGTGTGGAAAGGCACTGGTTCGAGTATCAGTGTTCAGGGTGGCCGATAAAAAGGCCCAAGCCACGAATTCGTTTCGTCGCGAAGACCCGCATAAAGTTTGTTTTGGCCAGAAGAGGCTGGTGCATGCCTAAGGCGGATATTGGAGGCGCTAAAGGAATGGTTGGCCACGAAGTTGCGGGGTTGATTCGATGACTCACCGAGCCATGTTTCGGGATTTGTATCTGAGTGTAGGCGTACCTCGCGCGAACCTGCAACACAATCTTCCACGTTCGGCTGCAAGGGTTGTAGTCCATTGGTGGATAGGCAGTAACGCACGGATGCACGCAGGCAGCCCTCAGCGCCAAACCTGACTCAGGGTTGCAGGGCGGCGGGGAAGTCGCGCTGCAGGACAATTCAATTTTGGCATAGTCTGCCTAACGCCAATCAGAGCCGGTCGGCGTCCGGGCTGCAAACCATGCCTTATAGCTGTCATGATCCTTATTTTTCCTGGTCGCGAGCAAGCTGTCGGGACAGAGTCTCCTCACGCTGCATGAAGAGCAAAAAACGTAGCCCCTCGGAGTTTTATTGCTTGGCCGGTTTGACTTCGACGCTGTCACTCTCCACCATATTTTTTTCCTGATCCCCGATCCCCGTCTGAAGTAGCACCATCCTTCTATAAGCGTTGCCCGCGAGCAGTGTACTAAGGAATATAAGATTGGCGAAACATGCGGGCTCAAGCTGGTCTTTTCCGCTCAGAATGAAACCACGAGTTGTGGAGCATGCGGCCAGTGCGGGGAGCACAGTCGAATTCTTCGAATCTCTTCGCGGATTCTGGCCAGACTTGATGTCTTCGATCCAAGAAACTTAACACGTACAGCGCGTCTAACCTTGGGACTGCCACTGCCGACACCATTGCCTGCATACGCTTCAATCTCGGCCAGGAAAGCTTCGACAAATGCCCGAAGACCGGATGCATCTCCCGTTTTCCGGCTTGTCTCGTCGTCCGATTGGGCCGCTTCGCCGCTTGCTTGGATTACGTCGAGTGCAAGTTTCGTCAGAGAGTCTGCCTCATCCTCGTACGAGTCATAGATTTTCACCAAATAGCCCGCATCGGCTACTGTACAAGAATAAAAATTAGATGTTATCATCAGGGAATTTTTTTTTTTTCGTACCATGTAACTTCACCCAGGTTTGGCAATTCCCAGCGTCTTCGGCAATTCAGGCAACGCTTAGTGGGAAAAGTCTCGAGAGGAAGTATGATACTCATCACTAGCCGCTCGTCATTGGTGATCAGTTCCCTCAGGGGCTTGATGAAAGGGCTGCTAGGGATTATATCCTGCCGAGCTGTCGTGTTGAAAACATTCGACATACTCTGAATCATGGCCAACGCCCTGCTCCTTCGGTAAAGTCGAAGAAGCTGATGAAGATCCTGTGGTGATGTCAGGCCAAGTTAGACATCGGAGAGAGCTCCCTCTAACCAGAGGGAGAGGCATCTTGCCTGCAAACGAAAACCCGAAAGTCTGGCTAAATGTTGAGGTGCAAAAGAAGGCTGTTGAACTCAATGTCCTATCTCTAAGGATGATAGTCTGGACAGTCTTAAATACAAGAGATTCGGATGAATTAACCTATGAGTTAGCAGTTCAGCAGTGTTAATAAATGGTATTTCCTTCAAACCCACCTCGGCGGGTCCCGCGAACAGGGGTAGTGCCTCTTGGTGCACTAGCCGCTAGGGCGACCGGGAACCATCTTCGGTTGTTAGGCGGAGGTCCTGCCCGAGTCGGTATATGTTGATGACATGGGATCGAGCTCGTACTGTAGTTGAGCTTTAACCACTTGAAGGACGTGAAAGTTGTGCCGTCCCTTGTCATCCCAGACAGATTTCGCGTGCTCCCCTAATAATCCGGACTGACATTGGCAAGCAATACCCTGCAACACCCCAGGAGCTGCGGAATTCATAATGTCACGGTTTAGTTAGAGTTGAAGGCGCCTGGGTTGCGTGGGATGTTGTCGTGTGGGATGCCTCCAATCGCCCACTTGGCGCACCAATCGCGGCCGCTGAAGTTAGCAACAGGTCCTTGCAGCAAGGTTCCCACCGGTGCGATTGCGCGATTCATCGCATATGTGATGCGACAAGCCTTCTTTGCTAGCAGATTGCTACGTATCTTTGCTGTCGAAATGTTAGCCAATACCTCGAACCCATGAGACTTCTTCCGCTCCAGAGTTCACAGGATCTGAGACCATATCCAAAGCAGTCGTAGTCTTTCCCAATACGGCAGATCACTGGATCGCGATGCATCCGAACTAGTGATTGGGGCAATGATGTAGTAGCAGGAGGATGCATGGCTCTTCCGTCTTTCTTATCAGTGTAAGTTTAAACACCTTTTACTAACCCCATGCAGTCCCACTTCTCGCTTCCCCCCCGGGCCGTACCTGATCGGCATCCTCTTTTATTACCCAAAGTTGTCTGCTCCAGCATTCCGTCCTTCCTCGTCAATGTCACCACGACCAAGGGAAGAAAAGCAAGAAGGAAAGAAAGAAATCTGCCAGAATGCTCTTTCCTCCCGGCCAGGAATCTAAACCCACCAGCAAGGACGCCAATGATGACGACACCGTCTCATTCCGGCAACACAATGTTCACGACACGGAACTCGCGACGGCAACGACGACAACGGGGCCCGAGACGGACGACTTCCGCGCCATCGACCCGCAGAGCGGCGTCAAGCGCGGCCTCAAGTCCCGCCATCTCTCCATGATGGCGCTGGCGGGAATCATCGGCCCGGGCCTGCTGATTGGGTCAGGCGGCGCCCTCTCGTCTGGCGGCCCGGCCTCGCTGCTTATCGGCTTCGGCGTTATCGGCCTGGTCGCCTTCTCCGTCATGCAGAGCCTCGGTGAGCTCACCACGCTGTACCCCACCGGCGGCGCCTTCACCGCTCTTAGCGACCGCTTCGTGGACAAGGCCTTCGGCGTTGCGGTCGGGTGGAATTACTATATCGTGTGGTTCTGTGTGCTGGCCAACGAGTACAACGTCATTTCGAGTATCATGGTGTTTTGGAGTGATAGGGTGCCGATCTGGGGGTATTTCTTGATCTTTTGGGTGAGTTGTCCAGTTCTCAGGATTACGTGCAGTGCATGTGATGCGTTGCTAACGGGTCGTGGCAGTTTGCGTTTCTGGCGTTCCAGTTGCTGGGCGTCGAGACCTTTGGGGAGGCCGAGTTTTGGCTGGCGCTGATCAAGATTGTTGGACTAATTGCCTTCTTTATTTTCAGCATCGTGTGAGCCCACCTTCCTTTTAGTTGGTACATCCTATCAATTGACTGACCATGTGAAAGGTATGCCACGGGCGGTGTCAGGGGAGCTGACGCAATTGGCTTCCGGTACTGGAACGACCCGGGAGCCTTCACCGACGGCTTCAGGGGCGTCGCCTCCGTTTTTGTCTTCTGCAGCACCTTTTACGCTGGGGTAGAGTCCGTCGCCGTGGCCGCTACCGAAACCAGAAACCCTGGCGTTGCCGTGCCCTTGGCGATCCACCAGGTCTTCATCCGCATCCTCGTTGTCTACATGGGCAGCGCCTTCTTCTTCGGTCTGACCTGCCCTGCCAACTCTCCCGAGTTGATTGGAGGCTCAAGCCGCGCACTCAGAAGCCCCATGACGATTGCCATTCAGAATGCGGGTTGGGAGGCTGGCGTACATCTCATCAACGCATTCATCTTGATTACCTGCGTTAGTGCCGTCAACAGCTCCATCTATATCGGTAGCCGGACCATTCTGTATATGGCCCAGGATGGTAAGGCGCCACGGTTCCTGGGATGGACCGACAGGCGGGGCGTCCCGATTCCTGCCATTCTTTTCACGAACCTCTGCGGTGCGCTGAGCATGATGAACGTCAGCACGGGCGCGAGTCAGGCTTACAGCTACGTTGTCAACCTTAGTGGTGTGTCTACATTCATCGTATGGGCAGCCATCAGTTTCACTCATATCCGCTTTCGCTCTGCGTGGAAGACGCAGGGGCATCTCGAGGGCGAGTTGCCATTCGTCTCATTGTGGTACCCGTGGAGCGCCTACTTCGGTCTTGGCGCCAACATCTTCTTAGCCCTGATTCAGGGATGGTCGACATTTGCACCTTTTGATGCAGGCCTGTTCGTGGACGCGTACATCTTGCTGCCGCTGTTTGCGGTGATATACCTTGTCTACAAGCTTGTTTTCAAAACAAAGTTGTGGCGATCGCATGAAATGGATTTGCAATCAGGGAGACGGAGAGATTTGGATGAAAGGAAGCAACTAGAGCAGGAGGCCGTGGATGGAAAACAGCCATGGTGGAAGGTAGGCTGGAATAGCCTGTAAGACGGGCTACCCGGTTGGGTTGCGAGTTTGGAATAGTTCTGATCACAACTTTGCGCGATACCCTCGGGGTTATTTGGAGGTGTGAAGGGGAGGCTTGGCGTATAGGGAACTTCAATTGCGGGACCTCTGGCGTTGAATCATGCCAGTGTGCTTCAGGGCAAGCCTAGAGTAAATCAATGGATAGTGATTTGCTCTGTCGCTGATGGTGAAAGTCCACAAACTAGAAAGCGCTCAAAACTTCCCAGATTGTTGATCTTCGCAGGAGCTTGGCCCATCTTTGTAGGCAGTTTCATCTTTGCGGCGGTCCCATGAGTATGGCAATTCGCATTAACTATAAACTTATGGAAACAACAAAGTATAATTTTGTCATGCGGGAACATTATAAGTAACGTGTTTCACCACCTAGTTGGCCGCCCCACCTAGTTGGCCACCCAAGTTTGGAAATGCCAAAATCCTCCTATATATACAATCAAGATGACAACAATGGCCAACAAATCAACCATTTCTTACAAAAAAAGACCCGAATCGGCATCAAATGCCATTTGGCAATCTCAAGTTCCAAGCATACAAGCTGCAGCGGCTTTATATGATGTTTGCCGGGCGACTTTGCAGAACCGACTCCACGGTCGCGTTACACGACGCGACGCCTAGAAGAACAACCGAAAACTGACCCCAACGGAGGAACTAGCCCTCCTCGATTGGATCAAATCAGTTGACGACCACGGCATATCACCCTCTCTTCCATTCGTACAGAGGATGGCCAACGGAACTCGGAGTTCTATATCGACAAGCTAGACTTCTTAGTTCTTTATTACCAAGCTCGATCAACAACCTTCACGGAGAAAGTCATCAGAAAGGCATTCGAAGCTATTGGAATTACCCCCTTCAACCCAGGCAAGGTCCTCTCTCGGCTAAAGGTCAAGATACCTAGCCCTATCCTTCAACTATAGACTCTCCCTACCCAAGTGTGAGGAAAGGTGCACAGGGTTAGGGTTCAACCCGACCTACTGGATTGGGACTGGTGAGATGGAGACTCGCATCCTAATTGGCTAGCACGAGGCTAGTACGCTCTCACAGCGCAGACCGCATCTTAGATCTTTTCCTCCTTTCCTCAGCTTTCGATTAGCAGAATTGAGTAGTATTAGCAGCGCCCCCGTGCCTCGCCCACATATTGCTCGTCTCTCACAATCGAAAGCTCAAAAAATTCCTGCCTGGGAAGGCTTCAATAATATCCCACTCGAAGAAGAACCGGCTGCTCCAAGCGCCCGAAGACCGAATCGACTGTGGCTGCGTCACGCGCCCTTGAACGGACCGAAAAGTCCGCCGTTCGCGAGCGAACCTGCGGCACGAAGAACGAACGGCTGCTCCAAGCGCCTGAAGAAGAACCGGCTGCGTTACACGCCTGAAGACCGAATCGACTGTAGCTGCATCACGCGCCCTCGAACGAACCGAGAAAGTCCGCCGTTCACGAGCGAACCTACGACACGAAGAACGAACGGCTGCTCCAAGCGCCCGAAGAACCCGAACCGACACGATAGTAGGCACGAGCGAACCGGCGAATACTCCTATGGAGGACTCTAGAGATGGAAGCATCCCCGCGCAGCGTCGTACGCGGGTAACGAAGGATACATTGCTCGAGGACCTGGCGGCCCAAGACGCCGAACTGGCCGACCGCGATACCCAGATTGCAGACCTCCGCCGGCAACTCGCCAGGGTACTCAATACCGACAACGACAAAGCCGGTAGAGACGACAGCGACAACGAGGACGGCGATAACGATAACGGCGATAACGACGACAACGACAACGATAATAGCGACAATAATGCCTGCCGCAACCGCGAAAGTACAGCCGATACCTAGCAGACTATCTATAGCGGTACCAAAAGATCCGCGAAAATCCCCGACCCTCCTATCTTCTATAACAAAAGGGACTGAGATACTGAGGAGTTCGAGCAGTAGTACCGCGATATAGAGAACAAGCTGGAGGTCAATGGCGACCACTTTGGTAATGACCGTGCCTACTAGGCTTATATCGAGTTACGCCTAGGAGGCAAGGCTAAACGGGATCTAGCTCCCTACCTCTATAAAACCCATCCCGCTCCAGTTGATACCTTAGCGAAGCTGTTGACCTATCTGTAGGGGCAGTATTACGACCCAACTTGGAAGTAGAAGGCCCTTGACGACTACAACAACCTGAAGCTAGGACCTGGTAACGATTTTCTAGCTTTCAAGAACGACTTCGTCCGCCTTGCCGGCGAGACCGGAAGACTACGCTCCACCTAGAAGTACGAGTTTAACTGCAAGCTTTATAATAGCTTCTAGTATAGTATGGTTCCCTTGTTGGCCAAACTAGCTATTACTTTCGACCAATTTGTTATCGAAGCCTAGCAGATCGCTATTATTAATAAACGGGTATCCAAGCGCCAGCCTGCGGACCGATAGAACAATACTGTATATAGCAACCGAGGCGGAACCTAGATAGCTAGATCTCTAGTGTATAGGCAGGGTATAGCTACAACAAAGACGCTTTCGGCCGACGATGTCAAGCGGCTCTATAAGGAATGCCGTTGCTTTATCTACTATAAGAAAGGCTATTACGCCGATAAATGCCTATAGAAAGAAAAGAATGACAAGCCCTATAGGTCTAGTCGAGACCGCAATGCCTATATCGCCTATCTTTAGAAGCGTTGGGCAACGAAGTCCCCCGAATAGTTGTATAAGGATGACGATAGTACTACCGTTACCGACAATAGTACTAGCAAGCAGGAAAACTAAATACCCTAGGGAAAATTGACTCCCTCCTAGAGAAAGTATTAGTAGCGAAAGGCAGGGACTATATTAGCGAGCTCCTTAGGGGAAGGCCCCTAGTTACCAAGTATATAATAGCCAATAATAGAGCTTCTTTAACTACCAACAATGCTTTAGCTGATATAGGAGTAGGTGGATACTTGTTTATCAGCGTTTCTTTTGCAAAGCGGGTATATAAGCTATTGCAAGTCAAGCGGTTTAAGGATTTTCGACTGCGCCTAGTTGGCGGATTTGACAACTATAGCGCTACCTAGTGGATTGATTCTACTATACTCGGGCATCTAACTGTACAAGGCCGAACTATCTGCAATAAGCGGTTCCTAGTTATCGACTCTCGCTACAACATTATAATTGGCTATAAATGGTTTAGATGCTACAACGTTCTTGTTAACTGTAAGTATTGACGATTGTTGTTTCCGCCTAAATAGGAACCCGACCCTAGCTAGTAGAAGGGAATGGATATCCCGTTAGACTAGTCGTCTATAAGGCCCCTAGACCTAAAAGCGATAGAGGATACCTGCCAACAAGAGAGATTGATAGATAAGGAAGACTACTGCCGCCAGGCGGACCGAACTGCAGTCAAGAAGCGGATTGCTGAACTAGAGGCCGTAGCGGAGTCCCGGCTAGAGCCGAAAACCGGAATAGCACTATAGAAGGTTACAATTTCGTCCCGATCGGTCGGAATTACAGAACTCCAATTAGTTATACCGCAGGATAAGGACATTTATAAAATGGAACGGGCTCTATAAGGGATCCCGCTGCCTTAGACCTCGACCCTAGAGTAAAACCTATAACCAGAACCAGGACCCGATCTATCTAAATAGGGCGTTAATACCTAGGGCCTATATACCCTGAAGAGGGACGCTATCGGTTGGTACAAGTCAAGACCCCCCAATATTGCAGTAATTAGTACTATTGTATTCCAACAAATTAGACAATGCAAGAGTGGTCGTTATATAGCGGTTATAGGGGTTACTACTCTCTATAAAATCGATAGGATTCTCGAGCTGAGAACTACTCTAGAGGATGATAACGATCAATTGTAGTAGTAGACTTTGGAGCAAGTCCCTGTATATTACTACAATTACCTTGATGTATTTAGTAAAGCCGAATCCGATATACTGCCTCTATTCCAGCCAAATGTGGACTATAAGATCGAGTTGCTGCCCGAGTTAAAGCTGGAGGACCTGGGGTATACTAGGTTGTAGAAGCTCTCTGCCGAGGAGCTGGAGGCAGCCTGGAGATATATTACCAAGAACCTATAGAAGGGCTTTATCGAGCTAAGTAGCGCACTATAGGCCGCCCCAATCCTCTTCGCCCTCAAGGGAGATAGAAGCCTCCATTTCTATATCGACTACTGCAAATTAAATGCGATAACGAAGAAGGACCAGTACCCCCTGCCCCTGATCGACAAAACGTTAGCCCGGATTGCCTAGGTGAAGGTCTTTACTAAGATCGATATCCAATAGGCTTTCTACTGAATCTGGATTAGCCCTGAATATAAGGACTTGACGACCTTTCAGACCCGGTATAGTGTATATAAGTACAAGGTAATGCCTTTTGGTTTAACCAACGGCCTAGCAACCTTCTAGCGGTTTATCAACAATATATTAATGGGCTACCTCGACAACTTCTATAGCGCTTATATCGACGATATTCTAATCTTCTCGGCTATACAAGAGGAGTACGAGATCTATATTCGCTATATACTTGAATGCCTATACGAGGCCGGCCTATAGGCCGATTTAAAGAAGTGCGAGTTCTATATTATAGAGACCTAGTACCTAGGCTTTGTTATTAGGACCAACGGCGTCTAACTAGACCCGAAGAAACTGGATATAGTATACAACTAGTAGAGGCCAACTATAGTCAAGGAAGTGCAGTTATTCCTAGGGTTTTGCAACTTTTACTGGCGGTTTGTTCGCAAATATAGATATATCGCCCGCCCTCTAACCAACTTGACGAAGAAGACTACCCAGTTTGTCTAGACTAATAATTGCCAACGCTCCTTCAAGGAACTAAAGGAACGCCTCCTTACTAGGCCAGTTCTAGCCTATTTCTAGTATAGCCGACCAACCCGCGTTAAAACCGACGCTTTGCAAGGTATAGTTGCTAGGGTCCTATCCCAGCTACAAGATAACGACTAGTAGCACCTAGTTGCCTACTTCTCTAAGACAATACAAGGCGCCAAAGTCAATTACTATATCTACAATAAAGAGCTCCTTACTATCGTCTACACCTTGCAATGCTGGCAGGCCGAGTTGATTGGTCTATAGAACGAAGAGCCTTTTCTTATCGTCTCCGACTATAAGGCACTAAAATACTTTAGTATAAAAAGGTTGCTAAATATCTGGTAGGCGGGCTAGGCCGAGCTTCTATTATAGTATAACTTCTATATTACTTACTAGCTAGATAGCAAGAACGCTATAGCCGACGCCCTCTCCTGGAAGCTAGAAGATACTACTATATAGAAGGCGAAACGGGAAGTGTACTATACAATACAGATCTTTGCCCTAGTATAAGCGGACGGCCAAGCTGAACCGGGTATAACGATTATAGCAATTATAGCCCTCGACAAAGACGTTGCTCCCCCGCTAGGTTCCGGTTTCCAACTAGTCGACAAGCTTCTAGAAGCCAACTGTATAGCAGTAGAATTAGAAGAATAGCGTGACTATATATACGTAGGAAATTCGGAGTTCACCCTTCTAGGCGACCGATTACTCCTATATAACGGTAAGCTAGTTATACCGGCAACTAAGTATCTACAGACCCGGGTCATTCAGGAGATACATTCCCGGCTGGTTACGGTATATCCTGGCCAAAACAAGACCAAGAAGCTAGTTGCTGCCCAATACTAGTAGCCGAGGATGACCAGCGATATTGAGGTCTTTATCGGCAACTATATACTATACCGCTCGTCGAAGTACCTGTATAATAAAACCCCTAGGCTATTATAACCAATTCCCCTGCTATAGCGAGCCTGGCAGTACTTGGTTATAGACTTCAACGAACTACCTACTGACCGTTACAGCTATAATAACGTACTAGTTATAATTGACCGACTAACGAAGGTATTATAGACCGTTCTGTATAAGAGGAGCGCTACCGCCTACAACGCCGCAAAAATGTACTATAAAGGCCTATATCGAGTCTATAGCTTACCGAAGGAAGTTATTAGTAACCGAGGGCTATAGTTCTAGGCTAATTTCACTAACGAACTATCTTAGATCCTCGGGATCGAATAGAAGCTGGCTATAGTAGGATACTCCTAGACTATAGGGCAGGTTGAGAACCTTAACCAGTATATTAACCAGAGGTTACAGCCATTCGTTAGCCACTTCCAAGACAACTAGTCTCGTATAATCCCAGCTCTCGACGCCGTTCAGATAGGTCTTCTATATAAAAGCACCAGGTTGCAGCTATACGAAGTCTTATTTGGATTCCCTATACCGATACCGTTTGACTAGGAGTCTCGGACGCAGGAACTCGACAATTGTATACCGAGGGAGCGGATAAACCAGGAGACAGCCTAAGAAACAGCTCGCTAGATCTAGGGGTATATCGACTACACTCGGCGGATGATTACAAAGGCCCAGGAGGAGCAGGCGATATAGGCGAACCGGCATCGTCGCGAACCAGACTTCGACGTCGGCGATCACGTGGTCATCGTCAAGCAGTTAGAGTTGACAGGTCGGCCAAGCGACAAGTTATCTTTCCCGGTTACCCAATAGCATTATAAGATTCTCGAGAGAACCGCGACAGGGGTATATAGACTGGAGGTGCCAGAATCCTAGCGAGGATCGGCCGAGTTCACAGCTAATCGGCTATGACAGTACCCAAATAACCCGTTGCCAGGACAAGCTGCTAAGAACCCGCCTAGCGAAGATATAGCTAGCTAGGAGGAATAGGAGGTTGAAAGGATCCTAGCTAGCAGGACCTGTTACAGCAAGCTACAGTACTAAGCCTAATAGCGCGGTTGGGACCCAGACCCCGAGTGGTATCCGGCCAGCAACTTCCGAAATGCGCCGGCGGCCTTAAGACGATTCTACAACGACTACCTAGAACAGGCAGGACCACCCGTATAGCTAGACAAGTAGTTATTGGCTGCAGCCGAAGACAGGTTCGCAGATCCTCACCCGGATAACGACCGGCCGGTAACTGAGGGTAAACGGCTACAGCGCTCGCACCGGAAGAAGTAAAAGCTCGAGGCGAGCTTTTCTGGAGGGGGGGGTTGTAAGGAAAGGTGCACAGGGTTAGGGTTCAACCCGACCTACTGGATTGGGACTGGTAAAATGGAGACTCGCATCCTGATTGGCTAGCACGAGGCTAGTACGCTCTTACAGTATAGACCGTATCTTAGATCTTTTCCTCCTTTCCTCAGCTTTCGATTAGCAGAATTGAGTAGTATTAGCAGCGCCCCCGTGCCTCGCCTACGTATTGCTCGTCTCTCACACCAAGACTCGAGAGGCCAACTCCTCTTTGAAACGCCTTATAATGTTACTAAATTAGAGCTTCAAGTTAGAGCTCTTCAGCAACATCGTATTAAAGACATCCAAGATCCAACAAGCCCGACTAACCAGGCACTCCGTTACTTGGTTAAAGGCTGCGAAATTGCGATATATAGTGCGACTCTTCTAGGGGAGGAAAACAAGCGACTTCGGGCAGAAAATAATCGGCAGAAAAGGAAGAAGGCTGCGCGACGTTTATATATAGCAAAGGGAGGGATTTTGACGGTAGAAGAAGGACTTCGCCTTGCTGAAGAGAAGAAGAGCAATGGAGAGGGGTTGTAGACAGAGCGGGGTACTACAAGCAAAAATAGTATACAATGGCGCTGTAGTAAATGCAGGCTACCTGGGTATACTATTCGGATATGCCTAGGGATTATATATTCGATTCATGTAGCTATTTAGTAGATTTTCTCTTTTCTGTATGGTTTGTAGATGCAGGAACTTTGAGGATACCGAAATTGGTAAGTGGGGTGGCCAACTAGGTGGTGTGGCCAACTAGGTGGTGAAATACGTTACGTTAGTTGCAAGGTTTTTTAATAAATGCCTCTGACGACGATGTCCTTGTCGGTCCGGTCCGCCTTTGCTCTCAACCGCAACGTCAATAATAACTAATTAGCTTAGATGACCATGAAGCTAGGGAAAAAATAAGTAAGCAAATTTAGTGTTCGGATGCTAGGTTATAGGATGTTTCTTTTTCATCACGTAAGTGGCAATGCGGATCGAGATCGAGGAGAGCGGGATTCACCTCCTTTGGCTCTCTAATGAATAGATAGCCAGCATAACATTTCTATTCACTCAGGACTGGCACAGGCAGTAGGTTTGCAACCAAAAGATGTTGAGCTTCACAGCGGACATAATTTGAACAGTCATGGTCCAGCTGACTGCCACTGAAACCACCTGGAAAGCCAGTAACGTAACCTAGCAATATACAACCTAGACCGAGCATCTAAATTCATCGCAAATGCATAAAAAACTCCTTCTATCGTTTAAAACATAGCACCATAGCGCGCTAGCAACTCCAACGTGGAACGCCATCTTCAACCGCCTTAGGCCCGGAACACCTCGGCCCTCTTCCTCCGCCGGTACTCAATCGCGCGCTTCCTAGCGGCCGCGCTCTGGGTGAAGGCAGCGCTACCGCCAAAAGGTCCAGCAGCAGCTCCGTTGCGGACACGCACAATGCATACATTCTCCACCCCAGCAACGGTGGCGTCGCAAGTCATGCCAGCGGGCATCTGCACAGTCAGGGGAAAGTCCCGGCTGGTGGCCAGGCTCAAGCCCTGGAATCCGAATCCGGGAACGTCCTGGGTCACCTCGGCCTGCTGGAATGCGTCTGGATCCGTTCCGCCGGACGTCCCGTCGACCGCTGCCTCAATCGGGCCGGCGCCGTCCTGGTTGACCTGTTGACACCCTGTCAGCCACGCGGTCCAACCCAACACCCATCCAGAAGGGAATCCGCTCACCTGATGGAACACCATCTCAATACTCCCATCGTCCCCACACGTCGGCATTCCGGCAGTAGCCCCCATCCCAGCAGTAGCCGCCACCATCGCCTCGGTCGCTGCCGGGCTCTCAGTCCCTCTGTTCCCGCCCCCTCTGCTGCCCCCAAACAGCCCGCCGAACAGCTGCCTCGCGATCTTGGCCACGCCACGCCCCTCTCTCTGGCCCGGCGAGCGCTTGTTCAGCTGCCCAGCAATGTTGTCCTCGACGCCGACCGACGAGTTAGCGCCGTTGTTCCTCGGTGCAGAGGCGCCGCCCATGAAGTTGGTGATCATGGTCGCTGGGTCGATGGGTCCATTGCCCTGGGTGCGGCCCAGCGGGCCGACCTCGCCTCTGCGGATCTCGCGGTCACGGATGATGGCCGTGTCGGCTTGCGACCCGCACCGGTTGGTGGAGCAGTCGCGGGGGGTGCCGTCGGCGACTGGGAGTGGGAAGAGGTGTTAGTGAGGGCTGGAGAGGCGGAAGGATTTGGAGGGATGATGAACGTATAATAAGGGAGAGGGGGAGGTTGGAGACGTACTGGACAGGCCAGGCATGTCGACGCCGTTAGCGCCGCGGACCATGGTGACGACGCCGTGGGCGGACGTCTGGGCGATGAGGATGGCGACGAACGGAACAACGTTGGTAGCATGCATTTTGAACGGTTGGCTCTCGGTTACTTGTTGCGGAGAGGTGAGAAAATAATAATGCCTCCAGGGCTGTGAAAAAGAGATGGAAGATGACGGATAGTTTAGTATACAAGAAGTATAGAACGGGAGCGGTATAAGCCAAGAGGGTTTGCGCCTGCTCTCGCACACTTCAGCAGCTACGACTCAACGCTCCATCTCAGTTCTTTATACTTTGACGTCTCTCCCAGACTACCCGCCGTTCTCTCCTTCATCGCAAGATTGACCTCAATTCAGCATCGCCGTGACCTAGCGAGGCGCAGCATCATGATGCAAAACAGTACGAGACGCTGCTGGGCGCTAGCAGCTCGCCAAGAACGAAACAGGAGGCAAATCGCATCTCTCCATTGTTCTAGCGTGCGGCCGTGAGATCTGCGGGACGGGTATGTCCAAGCGATCGCTGAAACCCTCCCCGCGCTTGGCGCAGAGAGTCAATGCGAGATGTTTTGCATTGCCTCGCTTTACAATAAAACAACCAATCAGCCGACCAGGAACCACACCTAAGCTCCGATTCCCTGTCGCGAATATCGATATGGAAAGCTGATCTTCCGGGTTGGGGGATGTTTCGGAGATCAGAAACTTTCTGGATACGAGCGTTTGGTGTTTTGATTTCATCGGGAGAGCAGCGGTTCGCGGCAGTTGCAACGGTATCCTACACTAGTTGGACGCTGTTTCTAACGTCAAAGTGTAGAAAAAGAGGCGCGATAGTGGAGTCTAGAGCCGTGTTGGCGAATCAGTTTCATAACCATGCCGGGCCTTTTCATCAACCTGAAGCTGAGACACCGTCTGTGGCGTGGGACCTTGGACGGGCTCTCTGTAGTTGATGAGCGAGTCGGACTGCCGAGGTTTCTCACTTGCATGTTGCAGAGTAGTAGATACCATGAGCAAATAACCCCTCATATTGCTGCAATCCGGCCGGGTCTTTTGGGAGTGAGTCGCCCGATAACGCTCTGCTCGCTCCCCCCCCCCCCCCCAAAAAAAAAAAAAAAAAAAAAAAAAGAGTAATAAATAGTCAGTCCTGAGTTTGAAAGTACCGATATTACGTTGTTTCTTTTGATATGTACGCCTCAGATTTTTGAGGAAGACATCATTGACTTTGGATTCAGTCTCATCGGAGACCGAGTCACTAAGATTCGGACCTTGTGTGTTGGGTTGTTCCGGCCCTGTAATGTACTTAGGGGTTAACTAACTTCCTGCGTGAATTGGCACAGGAGACAATGACCTGGTTCGCTGGCCTCGCTGTCACAGCTACTTCCTGTGCTACCATTACGACTGCCTGCCCATTCCTCGTTGTCTGAGCCCCCGATTACAATCCCTCGGCTCTTCCGAGGCCCTAGAAGGTGGTAAACACCGTCCGAGCCAACCAGGCTGAGGTGGGCTCTATCATTCTCCGTTGAGTACCTCGATGTCTCCAAACGGCAGAGAGTGAGCGTCCTATCCAACATATCGGTGACGCACGATGAAGTCCGATAATAGATCCGCAACTTGCGGCTTTCAAGGGTTATCACGATAGTGAATTCAGTCTACGCCTTGGTCTCTTTGCGTCTCTGGTCTTCCCTCTTACCCTAGTCGCCACTATTCTTAGCATGGGCGATGATTTCTTGCCAGGGAAGAGCAAGTTTTGGGTCTTCTGGGCTGCCAGTGTGCCATTGTTTCTTTTGTCAGCAGGAGCGATTGACAGGGGCCACACGCTCCATCGAGTTGCACTGTTTGTAGGAGTTAAACCCAAGATGGAAAAGGAAGAGGCAGAGGAACACCCTAATGTTGGGTTGGATACTGCAAGGGGTCGGCTATGGAGGAGAATTGGTTCGGTGCCATGTGTACGCTGAACTTGTCGGCCCGTAACATTCATCACCTTGGACAAAGACAATATGCATCGTGTGCGTGAATCCATGCTAAAATTCAATACATGGCGACATTTCTATGATGGTCTAACTCGTACCCATATCTATACGAGGTTGGGGTCAAGACATGTGACTAACACGATCAAGCCCTCCTTCAGTTCTCGGTAAAGTTACTTGCCATGGTCGTGGCTGTGATCGTCCTGGCGCTGCACATCAGTTCGTGATAAGGCGCCAATCGAAACACGCTATCACTGTCATTCCTTGCCTTTGAACAGTGCGAAGATGACCAAGTACTCCTGCCCACAATCTCTGTGCTAAAAGGAATGTCCGGAGTTTCGCTCGTCAGGGCACCATGTGTGGCCGAGTCCTGTGCCTCTCTTGTCGTCCCTGAACTCACAATGCTTATGGATGATCTGGTGATAGTCTCATTCTTCTCCGGCATGTTCGTGTCAAGCCCGAGAGTGAATACAACGTCACCGACATTTACCGGCCCCGCTTTCTTCGTAGTGCCATGTCCAAACTGAGCCACAAGCACCAAGTCAAAGGACACTGTAGCCTCATACGCCAGGGATAAAGGATCGGTACCACTGCAGATAATATGCGTTGCAATCTTGATCTGGAGGCCCTTGATCCAGAAGGTCATGGTAAAGCAGCTTTGGGTTTCTTGGTCTTCCGAGGCGATGTTGCCAATGGTAAAGTTTAGATGCTCGCCAGAGGATACAGGGTAGACGAAAGACTTCACGGGGAAATCGGGACTCAAGAAATCAGCTGTAATGATCCCAGAAAAGATCCAAGTGTGTTTCTGGGTATCGTCGTCATCGGTTGCCGTGAGGCCACGGTCCATGACCAAGCTGA
The DNA here is from genome assembly GCA_022530565.1 of Madurella mycetomatis. NCBI lineage: Eukaryota > Fungi > Ascomycota > Sordariomycetes > Sordariales > Madurella > Madurella mycetomatis. The sequence continues at coordinate 1,102,710 of JAJTVB010000003.1, read as the reverse complement.
TAAAGTTCGCAGCGGTTCTAGGTTCTCGAGACTTAATCCAGGCGAACACACCTCCTGTTTCCAGCACTCCCCGCAATAGTTGGTTGTTGGGTTGGCACTCTGCCGACCCCTTCCCGTTGGCAAAATGCTCACTGGTGAGCTTGGGGGTACTAATGCAGCCGTGATGTACACGAATGCCCTCCTCGGCCGCGCGCCGGACCTGGGCCAACGCGTTCTCAGACAATAGTCCCCCACCCTCGGAAGCGGTGGATAGGAGGAGAATGGCGCCTCGGTCGGTGAATGTTTCAGGCTGAGCTTCAATGGTCTCTCCGATGGCTAGTCTGAGGGCGCTGCCGAGATTGGCTTCGGAACCGCATGGCTCGGAGAAGCCAAAAGTGGCGGATTGGGGATAGCCCATTGGGTAGACAAGACGTGCAGATTTGTCAAACTCGACCAACGCAACCTTATCTAGCCCGTGCGGGGTCAGTCGCGAATTAAGCTCCCGGGCCATGGATACTTCCAGCTCTGACGCCCCGTTGAGGCTGCTCCTCCACGACACGTCAACTGCGACGACCGCGGTGCGGTTGCGACAGTCCTTGATAGGGTCGTCGCGGATCAGAGCGCAGATCATGAGATTGCCACTGACGGCGCCGTACCGATAACGGATCTCGTCTCGAAAACTGTCCCAGGCATCGCGCGAACTCTGGATGGCTGCCTTCACAGCTTGGTGGAAGTTGCTGGGGACAGCTTCGGACCGAGGAGAATCAGGCCCAACCTCGCCGAAGGTGCCATCTAGGTAGATGAGGCCGTTGTCTTTGCTCAAAGCGTGGTGAGTAATGCGGCCCGTGCAGTCGCCGGAGCCTGGTGAGGTGTCGGGCAGAGCGAAGCATCCTGTTGTGAGGGTTAGCGGAATTTGATCTGGCGGTATGGGGCCGGTGGCCCGCATGTCCAGGAAGGGCGCAGTGCCGTTCATGGCCAACCCCGGAGGATTGGATTCGCTGATTGGTTGACTTGGGTCGGCGGTGTCAGCCCAGTTGCTGTGCGAGTAGAAGTCTTGAATTCCGTGCAATGCCCGGCCGAAGCCTTCCAGAGTGCTGCATTTAGCCCGGCCGAGTGCATTGCCCTGTAGTGCCGGAAACGCGAAGGTGCAGTCACCGAAGGAGTTGGCCAATTCGACCATTCCCGGGCGGATTCTCTTCCTCTCGTCAAGCAGCTCCGCCGCCGCTGCCCACGCCTGACGAAAGCGTGCGCGGAAGTGGTCGACGCAAGCCTGCAGCTTCGCGGTTGCCTCTGCTCGGGTTTGGGGGTAGCCGGGGATATCGAGGTAGTCGGCGTCATCACAATGGGCTTCAGGCCCTTCAGGAATTGGATCTAGGGTATCGGGCGAGCCGACGGCACCATTGAATCCCGCTCCAGGGATAGGCAAGCCCATGACATCGCGGTGGTAGCCGGCTAGCTGATCGAGTGACCGAGGCTCGAAACATATGCCATCCGACCTCTGGCCGCTGGAACACTGGAATGCCAAGCGCGTAACCATTTCATGTTCATTGTGCTGGCCAAGGATCATAGGTTCGTTGATAGTCCCAAAAGCTACGGCAAGCGGCAGTAAGCCGAGCAGGACGAAGACAAGCGAGCACGGCGACATTCCGCCGCTCCCGCCTCACGGCTCTGAGATTGCTCAATATTGCGGAAGACCTGAGGTTGGAATGGAGAGAATGTCCATTTTCAGCTCAGCGCAAGGAATCTCAAAGAATTGTTCACCACGGTAGTAACGAGCGGGGGTCCAGCGAGTGGGCCAGTGCACTACCCAGAACAGCCGTCTTGGCGCTGAACGGTTGCCCGGCGGGGAATTATGACGACTGCCAAGGCTCACTGGCCTCGTGCCTAGATGCTCGGCATGTGATGGATGCTACCTTGCATTCAGTTGCTGTATTGGCACGCTACGGATTGGGTTGACTGGAAAGGAAAAATCAAATGGGGCTGCGGGAAGGAACGGGGCAAAAAGCTCGTACCTAGACAGGTGGAAGGCGAGGCCCTGCTGCTCAAGAAGGCGAGCAAATCCATAAGTCGCCTACTCCTACCTAAATCTCCAACTGGTCACACCCAAACTCGATTGATTTCGAGCCCAAATTTACTGATAAATACTAGGCGCGCGGATATTTCTGCCATTTTGCTAGGTCCCACCAATTTCCTCTGCAATCATCACTTTTGAATCCTATCAGATGCACGCCACCGGACAGTTGTGGCGCTCTGCATAGAAGACATTGCAGTTCTAGGACAGGCAAGGAGTACAAGGCTTGGAGGATATAGCGTATAACTTTGTATCTACAACTGATATCACGAGCAAATACATACACAAGAATTAACCACCCGCGTCAGATCGGTGCCTCTGACAGTACCGTTCCCTTCCCGTTCTTGACCGGAATCCGCGCACCAACAACGCCCATCCGCCCTCACAGGCACTGGTGGTACCAGTCATTCAGCCTCTGGCATGTCCACGGGCTCTCGCACTGGGTAGGGCCCTGCCAGTTGTTGCCGCCGCACTGCCCCCAGCGGGTCTGCTCGGCGCCGCCAGCCGAGCTGGTGGTAGTAGGCTCGGCCGCCGTGGTGGAGGTCGGGGTCTGCACAGGCGGGGTCGTGGTGACGGTGGCGAAGGTGCTGCTGCTGCTCTGCGGCGGGTTGCCGGTGGCCCTGGCGGCGAGCACCGACGAGATGGAGGTCCATGCGGGCTTCCTGTTGAAGTTCCTGTCGTAGATCAGAGCGTCGCCCTCACCGGAGAACGTCTCGGGGATCCAGCTGTATTTGTCGGTGAAGGACCAGACGGTAACGCCGATGCAGCCCTCCACGTCGAGGCAGGAGCCGACGACGTTCGCAAAGTCGTTGCCCTGGATGACGAGAGCAGACGACGAGGCCGGCAGCGACGAGTGCCGGATGTCGAGCTCGGTGTAGGCACTGACACCCACCCTTCCGTCAGCCAAGTTCAGAATCAGGATCGATAGCCCAGAGACCACTTACACTTCGACGCCCAGTGCGGTGAACCGCCTCAGGGTGGCAGCCAGGTTGCTGCGGGACGGGGTGCTGCCGACGATGAGATGGCCCTGGAAGCCGACGCCATCAATGGGCGCGCCGGCGGCCTGGACGATCTGGACCAGTTCAACGGCGCGGTCCGTCTTGGCCTGGTTGTACTCGAGGTTGTAGTCATTGTAGTACAGCTTGGTGTCGGGATCAGCCCTCCTGGCAGCGTTGAAGGCGATGGCGAAGTAGTCCGTGTTGAACGTGCTCAGGAACACGCTAGGGCGCCAGCCACCGTCGTCAGAAACGGCCTCGTTCACCACGTCCCAGGCGTAGCATTGCCCCCGGTAGTGACCCATGACGTTGGAGATGTGCGTCTCGATGACGGCCTGCAGCGAGGAGCGGGTCCAGGAGCCAGACGAGACTGTATTGTCGAGTTAGCCATCACACATGCTTCGTTCCGAGAAGGTGGCCAAATCTGCGACTTACCCCAGCTAGGCAGCTGACTGTACCATACCAGCGTATGACACCTAAGACCCTGGCCATTCCTCCTGGCCGTGTCCGCCGTGATATCGCCCTGGGCGTAGGTGAAACTTCCCCTTTGAGGCTGCGTCGATTCCCACTTCTGGCCGTTCTCGGGGACCAGCTGGCCGAACATGGACGTGTCACCAAGGATGGCGGCATACTGGCTGTCGCTGTTGATGGCCCCTTCTCTGAGAGCAGTACCGAAATACTGGAGACCGGCCCGGATGGCGAGGTCGTTGAGCTCTGCCGTGACGGCCGCAGGCGCAAGAAGCGCCGCAAGAATAGCCTTGGTATGCATGCTAACCGTGACTTGATTGAATCACACCGATGATGAGGTTAATGAGAGATCGTGGCGGTACGCGGCCTGCGGTGCGGTGGGAGACGCTCGGTTGCATGCGCGATCGACCGCTTTATACATGGCGATTGTCGGCGTGGTACCCCTGATCCCCGCAACCTCGGCCAACGACTAGCCGTATCCATGGGTGGCATGGTCCATCGTAGTGGATATCTACCAGTCCTTTATCCGGTCAACGGTCTCAAAGGCTATCAAATCCGGCTTGGCGGACCTACGAGGTGACGGGCCTAGACGCAAGGAGATGAGGCCGCGCACACGCTGAGCGGCGATCTGACCCGGTTTTCTTCGGAGAGTGTTCCATGCAGTGCAAATCGGGAAGCCAAGACGACGCTAGAAACAGTCCTAACCCGGGAGCCGGTGCCTTTCGGAACCCACCCAACCGCGCTAGCGAGCCCCTTTCATCCCGGCCAAGCTGGGGTATTGGGGTAACAAGAGGCCAGTTCCCAAGTTCGCATTTAGCCTGATATTGCGGCTGCCACTTGACATGGCTCTTGGGTGGCATTGATGACCGTCTTGGCCGACTACCGACTCCCGTTGACAAAAATGGAACAAACTTGCAAAGCAATGAGCAGTAACGTCTGGGTTCTCTTTGCTGTGCGGGTCTCTAAACACTCGTGGGTATACTAGTATATGCTTGTGCTCAGATCATCGTCCAGCTCGTCGGAGTGAATGCGGCGGCATGCGGCAACCCCTTTTGTTTGCATGCTCCGTTGTTTCTTAGTGCTTGTCTTAGACAGGGATCCCAGCCTAAAATTCGCAACGTCAAGAGTTCAACAAGGTAGCTAGAAAAATACTCCTCTGCAGGGAGCCCAACCATCAAGGATATATCTGTCAGATGAGACTAGTTGAAGTTCGCTATTTCCTGTGCTAACACGAAGTTATTTCAAGGTTGTGGTGAGATGTTTGCTCCTTATACACAATACTACCTGGATATCCCCGGCCTTCAAGTCGGGCCGGGCATTAGCGACCAATTACCAGGGTAGGTAGTAAATACTATGCAGTATTATAGGTTAGATATTATCAGTGAATCAACCGCCCTGCAGCCCGTGCGCCTTGCCCCGCTATTACCGATTGAGGCACTTCTGCCCCAGGGCCAGAGCCACATTCCTACGCTCTTTAAACACATACCTACACTCAATATACCACACTTTATTATATTCTTGCCCTTCCAGGCGGGCCAGCGTATCAAATGGTAGTTGTCACTGGGAAGTCGTAACCTATCGCTTCTTTCTTCGAGATCGCCGTATAAGTATACTCTTCGCCATGCACTTGCCACTGGGCCTGAGCACAGGCCTCCATCAACGCTAAAGGTTCTGCGCGCCGACCCGCATTTCCCAAGGTAAAAAACGAGGTTGTCATGTGCGGATTGAAGGTAGGAGCGCCGAGTGTCCGCAAAGTTGCAACGAAGTAAGCTGTTCAGCAGCAACTGCGAAAGATTAAGATAAAAGTTGGCACCGAAATATTAGCGTGTTGGTAGGATTTCACATGCCTAGAGTCTACCTGTCTGGGAAAAGAAACTCGCCTAGTGAAATGGTGCAGGAACACACACACACACACACACCGCAACAAAGTAGGTAGATAGAGCTCCCTCTGATCAGAGGGAGAGCATCTTGCCTGCAAGGCAACACCCGCAAGTCGGGTCAAAGGTAGGGTGCAAAACGAAGGTTGTCAAATTCCATGTCCTTTGTCCAAGGACGGCAGCCTGAACAGTCTTAAGTACAAGAAAAATGTGGGTCCCTGAGCCAAGACGGCCTGCTCGGCCCTCTGATCAGAGGGCCCAAGTGACCGGGGAACTACTTGCCCCGACTCACTAGTACAGTACAGTACAAATATAACATAAGCACGCGATAGTAAGCCACAGGCCAAGTGAAACCGTTTATTGTAGGTCTTCACTTGATATCCCCTCCGTCACAGATCTCCCTTTCGGTTTCTCCAGCAAGTTGCTTTGACCCCTTCATTAGATTGACTCGGTAGCACTTTTAGCATAGTCCGTGATACTCAAACCCCGCGACAAACTGCTCACCCCATTGGGGATTGACTTGATTGCGACATCGAAAGCATTCCCGGGGGCGGGACACTCGTGGGGTTTGTGAGTGACCCGTTGGCTGTAATAGCCGCACGTATCGGGCGTCGTCTGGGGCTTTTCATACCAGGTGGGGCACACAGCCGCCTCAACTTCTTCCAATAGCTGACTAACGCTGAGTGCTTGGTAATCCAACCAAGAGTAACGTGAGAGCGAGGTGCTGTTCAGCAACCGGGTTATCGCCCCGAGCTGCATCGTCCTGCACTCAACGCCGCAGCCTTTGCGGCTATCAAGCAAATCTTCTTGAAGTGTACTCAGTCTGGTGAAGACCATGCTGACTTGGAGCATTTTATTGCGGTTGATGTCATCTGTTAGGGTAAAATCATTAGTCGCCTTTTGCCAAGACTATCACATGCTGCTATTGCGTTCTTACCAACGACTCGGCCTGGAATTGGGAGACCGAAGTCCGTCATGTTTGAATGTCCGTGGTGGATAGCAACTTTGGTCGCGGTCTCGAAGGCGCTCGAGTCGCCAAACACCCAGGAGATGCAAATCCAAAGTGCAATCGTCCTGTAGTCGCAAGTGGTAGTGGGAAGCCACGATCTTAGTGCATTGATCCAAATAGGGCCGAGAATTTCTATCGCCTGGTGCGCTGCATAGTAGTCGACAATGACGGCAACCTTTGCGAGCATCTCCAATTCCAAGGATCTTGGCACCTGCCTATATTGGCAGTGGATAGCTTTCAGAAAGATGCTCAGTGCTGTGGTATCCCATCCCTCTGAGTTGATTTGGTGTTCACCCTCAGTCTTTACGCTCTCCTTCCATTCCCCAGTGAGAGCCGATTTGAAGACCGGCGAGGCCAAGGCAAGGTGGCGTGACGAGACGCGGAAAGTCACTAGTTCGCTCTTATCGCCTTCTCCTGGTTCTGCGTTGTCCTGAAGAGAGGAAAGTGTGTTCAAAGAGCTGTCATCCTTAGTCAAAGCAGTCGAATTGGGGCTCTGGGCGCGGGTGCGGGGGCTACCGCATTCCAGAGCAAATGGATCGTTCGGATACTCGAGTTTGAGGATGACATCCCCATCGGGATCTACGATATTGTTGCCCATCCTTCTGCAGCGTTGAGACAAGACGGGTTGAGAAAGTTTAAAGGAAAGTGGAGGGGTTTGCCAGAACTTTTCGGGGCGCGATTAAATTGAGTTGCGGGAGTGAGCATCCGTGCTTTGAGTCAACTGTCTCGTTGACGTGACTGTAGGCCTCATTGCAGCAATCGCCCAGTAATCGTCCATATCCTTGCACTTTTTGTGCTTGGATGAACTCTTGTATTGAATAATACCACTCCAACAGCAGAAGGCGCAGAGGGGGCTCGGGGTTGGTATGGGAAATGCATGGAATGATGGGGAGACGCTCATCAGAGATAAGTGCGAAAACTTGGTTAGAGAACGGTTTAACAAAATCCCGGATCCGAAAGATGCGGACTGCACTGGCAACGACATTGCTGGCGTTTGAACTAGATTGTCCACTACACTAACGTATTTTATCACCTTATGAACCACAGCCCCACCGACACTCCACCAATACCAACTTCCAGTGCCCAAAACCAACGCAATTAAAATACAAATATCTAGTAAGCTATATAAATCGAATCCTGAATCGAATATCCATCAGAGCCCTGAATTTCAAGACATACCGCAGAGCCGTTGTACTGTGGATCACCCCCTCACCCCCTCCCCCCCTTCTTTTGCGTCCTCTCTTCTACAAGTTGTAGGCCTTCCTCAGCAGTTAAAATGCCCCCTCGGGCAACGTACGAGCGTCTAGCCTGTTTTTTCTCTTCTGCCTTGCATTTTCCGCGCTAAGGCGGCTATTTTCTTCCGCAAGGAGGGTAGCGCTATGCATTGCCAGTTGGGCGCTTTTCGCTATACAGCCCTGTCAAAGAGGCTCTCGTTATAGGCGGTTCCCTTACATCGTTCGCCTTCTTGCTCCTACTTTGGAAAAAGCCGGTCGGCCTCCAGGTATTTTCCCTTTTCCTACAGCGCTTTCCGCTCGCCACAGAGAACTTTGAAATCGGCCGCTACAGCGAACCTCCGCCAAATCTCAATGACACTATAAGCGAAGTTAACGTACGGACTATAGCGCGCTCCTCTGGCCCTATTACAACACATTTCTTGACGGAGTCTATCATATATTCATATAGAAAGGCCTAGACTGGTACCTGGGTCTTTGATGCCGACAGGTCCCGAGCGAAGTCCACCCAGAAACGGCAGGGGTCGACATCACGACGGCTTCACTCAGTTAATTAGCACCGGTTTCGGGCTCTCAATAGTGGGCCACAAATATCTGGAGAGTACCGTGACTATCAATTCCACCCTCTCTTTTTCTAGTAAGCCTATAGAACCTTTATAAAATGATAAAATTAGTAGCATATCAGTATAGTTCATTTTCTCAGGCCCAATGTCGAGTTTTTTTTTTTTTTTTTTTTTTTTTTTTTTTTTTTTTTTTTTTTTTTTTTTTGGGCGCAGGGGGGAAAGATAATTATACCCAGTTTGGGCAATCTATATTCTACCGTGCTCCGTTTGCGTGCCCGGAGCAACGAAGGGCTTCTTGTTACCCTCCTCCTCTATAGTACAATCCAAGTAATCCTAGAGGAGTGTATTAATGCTTTCCTGGTCTACTTCGGAGAAGCGCAAATGTTATTGTACTGTTATAGTGAGGCAAGGAGTGCGTTGTGAGTAGGAAGAATGAAGAGAAAGCAGAGAGGAAGAGGATTTTGGGGGTTGGGAAGGGGGAGGAGGGAGGCCACGACGGTATGAGCGAGCTAGCCTAGCACCAAGTCTCGAGGGTCGGACGCAGTTGGTTCGCATCCCTACAGAGACGGGATCCTGGCACCAAAAGTGCATCTCCATCGCGAATGCGTGGGAGGCGTTCTGGGGGACTCGATGGGTGTGAACGAAGTAGAATGGGTGATGCCTTCCGGCTTTACTTGTTCGCACGATTTGCGGCTTTTTTCCCACCTTTTTTAACCCTAAATACATCACCCAGGAGGGCGGGCGCTTCCCCGTGAAATGCCATATTTGGTATTGTACCTATTTTGATTCGCCTAGAGTCGGCTGATGATACTATTAGGGGATGTATGGAATCCTATATAGAGATACGTTATTAAGTATGATCATTCTGAGTCCTGGCTACACGCGATGGAGCATGAACGAATGCCCGTCAAAGTATTCATACTAATTAAGAACAGCGGAGAGACTCTTTATCGAGCCCTTCTAAAGATGCCGCTGCTTCTCTAATTGCCTCCCCCAACTTATTTCAGCGTGACTAGGTGAGGTGGATTTCTGCTGGCCATGGCTCCCGGGCCGTCTATACAGACACCTACAACCTTGTAGCGGCCAAGCGGGCGGTTCCGGCAGATCAGCAGGTTCCCAGCCCCGGTTGCAATGTACCCATAATCTCTCATCATGTCGCTGAAGTCATGGCGGAAATCCTCTCTAACCAGAGCCCTGCCGCTGGGCCATGGGCGTGTTTCAGCCACTCGTTCATCGACCCTCGTGCTCCTGCAACGTGAGGCATACGACCGGTAGGACCCAACGTCTCCATGGAACGCTACGAGATGAAATGCCTTGCCCACATCCCCGACCTGTGCTAATCCCAGACCATCTCGTAGTGTGATCCTGCCGTCGTGGTCCAAAGTCGCGGAATCGCCTCCGAGGACGCCCCCTTGCACGGCGGCTATAGCCTCCAACATGAGCGAAAACGGAGCCGTTACGACGCAGCCGCAGTCAGCCCTGAGCTCGCATGTAATGTTCGCCGTAGTGTCGTTTTGGAGACGCGATCCGCAGCCCAAGATGTCCTCCATATCCAGGTCCATTGACCGGTTGTGAACTCGCATCTGTAGCCTGTCGGGGTTTTCCCAAGGGGTGCCGCTCACGCATCTGTCGATCCATCCCGGAGGCTTCGCGTTGCGGTCGCTGATATCCCACCAGGGTTGGAGCTTGCGTAGCAGCCTCCTCCTGTATTCGACAATGTCGCCGCCGGGGTCTATGATGCATGCCAAGATTGTTGCGCATTGAACAAGAGTCCTGCCGGTCTGATCTTTGACTACTCTTACGCGTTGGTCATAGGTGTGGATCGGCTCTCTGCTGAAGAGGCCGGATCTCACCTTCTTACCGCAGTTGCAACCTTTGAAGATGAACCGGAAGCCTTTGCCGCCGTCGCTTTTGGGATGTGGTGTGAGTGTCATGTAGCGCCGGGGGGACCCGACAATGCCCGTGCTGGCTGCAACCATGACCAGTCCGTTTGGCTTGAGACGCCCCAGGTCGACCACGCCAGAGAAACAGTCAGTCGTCAGCAGCCGTTCGTGATTCGCTATTACCGGTATCCAGTCCCACTCGCCTCTCTCTCGGCTGCCCGTCACGAGTCTCGTCCACGCGCGCTCCGTCTTGATGGATAGCTGCTTGAAAAAGGCGAACGAGAGGGCGTCGATGTCGGTCCCCTCCAACTCCCTCCGCATCTCGTCTGGGGTAAATAGCCCGTTGAAGACGCCCAAGAGTCCCCTGAAGATATCGTGCCTCTCCCAGCACTCCCGCGGCCGGATCGAGATGGCTGAGAACACATTGGCGATGCCTCTGTGGTTGTCGCGCCACCAATGAGGTCCTCCGCTGACGATGTCCGTTCGCGCAGCGTTAACCCCCCTGACCTGCACCTGCAGGGCGTCGAGGGTCACGATATCGTCCTCGATGAACCCTAGGATGTCGTCGACTGCTGTGGATTTCACGACCCGGCTACGCTCAATCCACGCGTATAGCTTCACCGCCTTGTCCTTTGCCTCTGTCGCCAGGTTCATCCATGTACCGAGCTCTCCGATGGGAGTTGGCTTGGTGCTGGCATTGATGGCGTACAGTGTTATGTTCTTCCCAAGTAACATTTCTTGGAATGTCCACACTCTGGAGAAGTACAGGTGATTAAACAGCGACTGGACACGCTTCACGCTTGTCGAGTAGCAGTTCAATACGCCTAGCTCGACGCCTGCGGCCCTCGCCGCCGGCTTGCTCATGCCGAAAACCCATGTGGTGTCGGTCCACCACTGGAGTTGCTGGGTCAGCGCCTCGGTCAGTCTGGCCTCAGAGGCTAGCGCTGCCCCGTGCATGTAGGATTGTATGTGGTCGATGAATCTGAGGTCGCCGACGAGGTCGTGCGGGTTCCACACTTCGTCCATACCTAGCAGCAGAATGTGGCACTTGTGGGCGCCCGTGTAGTACTCGTGCATCCTCGCCATCTCGGCCGCTACTTCGTTGGCATCGTCCTGATTGATGCAAAGAGCGTCCACCCATAGATATTGCACTTCGCGCCAGACCATGAAGCTCTTGATCTGGTTCAGGTTTTCCTCGTGCAACTTGACGTGCCAGTGCACGCCTTGTACTCCAGTATCGTATTTTTCGGCCTTGGGACCCCAAGTGTACGAGATGATGTCGTAGGACCAGTCCTGGGCCTCGCTCACAGACCTAGGATCAAAGACGAAGAAGTTGCCATCGACTTGGCCAAGAAGCCTTGATGGTGCCATGGCCAAAGGAGGGGTGTACTTTTGCGAGGGGCAGCTGTGAAAAGACGTTGAAGAGGGGGAGGCTGGCTACGGCAAGAAGGGAAGAGCCTCCAATATATTAGAGGGCTCTGGTGGTCAGGCCGCCGAACAGCTGAATGTCGCAAGGGTGACAGCACTACCAGAGTTTGAGGTTCCGAAACGACTTCTGGACGATGCCATTGGTCGGTTCTCTCAAGGCTGGCATCTCTCATACAACGTGCAGCAGACCTTGCCTCTTCCGTCCTGATAACATGCACTCCCCATGCGCCACTCATCTAACTGCGGGTCACTCCCCTGTAGCTGAACGAGCCCGAAATGCTGCGAGGCGGCAAAATCGCGGCCAAGCAGCAGCAAATATTTGGCCTAGTGGGTAGGACAAGACGATGTACACATATTCACGGATGCTAATTACTTGGCTGCCTCCACACATAGAGGCTGGGCCATGCCGACCATATGCAAAGATGATGGCCTTTATTATGTCAGCATTCGAGTGCCTTGGGCTAACTTAATGCTTGACAATTGGGATAGAGATTTGATAGTCTATTTCGCGGACGCCCAACCTGCCGGAAAGATGTTACCGAGCACTAATGCGATCCATTACCGCCCTTGCTTAACTGCAGCTCCTAACCGAAAAGAGACTAAATGCTGGAATCGCAACCGTTGGAATCCCCAAACCCCTGTTGAATTAGGCTCGCCAACTGCCATTAACCAATCCCCGTCACCTCACCAGAACCGCAGTGGTGGTGCTACCCTCCGACGCGCAGCATTCGCAGTAGCCGGCGCGGTGGTAGACGACACGGGCCCACCGGTCTCGGTCGGAACTGCGCCAGGGGTCGTCACGCCCGCGGAGCCTGTACCGACGTCGGAGCCGTCAGAACTCGCACTTGATACCACGGTCGTCGTCGTCATTGTCGTCGTCTCGGGCCACGTCTCCGAAGTAGCAGTAATGGTAGTAGCGGGGGACTCACATTCGCCCGCGTCGTCGCCGGCTGTGACCACCGTGTACACGGGCCTGCAGCCGCCTAGGCCGGAGCACCCCTCCTCGCACGGGTAGCCGCGGTAGACGGTGGGCGGCGTGTCCGGGCAGGTCCCGCAGCCGGCTGTGATGGTCACGGGTGTGACGCACTGTAGAGTCGCGCACGTCGAGCAGACGAGCGTGGTGGACACGACGGCCGCGCAGCCCGACACGGACTCGATTGTCGGGGAGGCGGTGAGCTGGCTGAAGCCGGGGCTGGCGCTGGAAAGTGGCAGCTATTGTTAGAGGATTTCTTGCTTTTTTTCCCTTCTTTTTCTTTCCGGGTTGCGGGCAGGGAGGTTATGATGGGCTTACAGTGCAAGGGAAACTGCAAGTATTGTGAGAGAGTGGAGATGCATCGCGATGGTGGTGGTATTAACTCGGGCGCTTTGGTGATTGTTGGTGGCAGGTGGTGCGAGGTGCTAATTAGAGTTTATATCCAGCAAAGGTAGTCGGCAAAAATTTAAAACACGGGAATGATGAAAGAAGAAGACCTAGCAATGTTTCTATCGGCGATGGTCGAACGCGTGTTCGGCGACGTAGACAGCCGGTCCAGTGCCGTTTGATGGAGAAAGCCACAGAACAGCTGTCAGGTGCCGGAAGACGGATACGTCATGGCCAACTGGCCCAGCCCATCAATCATCCAGCCAATCCCCGATTTGTCGATCGGGACAGCAACAGCGGGGTAAAGGGAACACCCGAGTTTGATCGAGGCTGGGCACCTTCCCGTTTTATGCAAAGCAAATGGACCCGGTATCACGGATCAGTACAGGTAGCTTGTCGTCAAAATCCAAAAAGCCGACCATCTTGGGCAAATCCATGTCGCGTCTTGGTCAAAACCAAAATCAAACTTTGGGCGAGTCTTGGCGTGACAGGGGAGGGCGGTCACCGAGCAAGTAACTTACACCTATGTGTTCAGTAATTACATGTATCTGGGGTATTGATCGACGACTGAACTGGCCACGAACGCCAGAGCTAATCCCGCAGCCCATTGAGTGAAATCGGAGATACCGGTGAACTTACATTCAGACGGGGCAAGGGCCGCTCATAACCTGCCGTTACCAACGTTACACCGGCAGTGCAGCAAACATGTAGACGATACATTCAGTGTGTTGATTGGAAGCATGTGTGTTATAAAGTAGATGGCTTTGTATGAACACCCGGATAAGGTAACCGGTAGAAAGCTGGTTTGAAGCACTTCGGTCCTTGTATAGCTCTTCGTCCTACGGCAGGGATCGGCAACAGAGGCGCTCCAGAAGCATATTCCGGGTCAGAATGGTTGATTTCGCCATTGCAGAACGCGACGATAAGTTGAACATTGCCTGCCGTCGAAAGGTGGGGAAGCGGCGGGAAGCAGTTGGAGGCGTCAATTTCCAGCACCTTCTCTTGGGCATTGCATGAAGATACTTATGATGCATAGAGGTAGCCGGGGGTAGTGTCGGGTTTTACCCCCCCGAGCCAATTGTATCCAAAGGATGATATGTACATCATCCACCAGTCTACATGTATACTGAACGATGCATATGACGATCACCCTTCATCTAACCATAGATACCAATAGAAATCTAGACCTTCTCCGCATCATGTGCACCCCGGCGGGGGGGAGGGCGGTCGTCTCCTAACCCTTCTTCGCTCCCCCCACCTTTCCAATCTTCCTTAGCCCCAATCCCACAATGACCAACATGGCGAGCGTCGCCCCGAAGCTGGACCAGAAAGCAGCCTTGTACCCTAGTTCAAGAGCAGCCGGCGCAGTCTTGTTGACATAACTGCTTCCCATAGTCACCGCTGACGCCAAGATGGCCGTGAGATTTAATCCCAGACTGGTCCCGAGCTGCGCGAGGGTATTCGTCACTCCACCGGCAAGGCCGTGCGTCTCGGGAGGGAAAATGGTGACGATAACGAGATTTGAAATGGTGAGCACAACGTCGGCAGCAATGGGACTCAGCAGCGCCGCCGGGAACGCCATGTTCCAGTAGGGAAGGGCAGGGTCCGCCAGGGCCATCAGCAGCGGCGTCACCGCCGACACGGCGACGGATGACCCGATCAGCAAGTCGGCGCGCACGTGCCGAACGAGCAAGCCCGTGGCAATGTTGGCCAGCACCCCCGTCACGACCATGGCGAGGAAGCGCAGCGATGTGGCAAATGCGGAGAGCAGCTGCACCCTTTCAAAGAACAAGGCGATGAAGTACTGGTTGGCCGTCACGGTCGCCCAAGCCAGGAAAACCAGCAGGCTTATCGAGACGAAGACGGAATTGGACCAGAGCGAGTTAGGGATCAGCGCGGGGAGGCCGTGTTTCTCCTGCCGGTGAACCCACAAGCCGAAGACGGGGAACAGCAGGAAGGCGAGAATGAGCATGGCGATGTTGGCGGGCGACCGGATCGCCGATCCGTCGACGGTCACGGCGGCAAGAACATATGATAAGAGAGCCAGGGCCGCCGACATGACCAAGACCCCTACCCAGTCGGCCTCGCGACGGAAGCGCTGCCAGATGGTGCCCTTCGTCTTGGGGTCGGGCGGAAGGGAGAAGCAGGAGAGCAGGAAGACGACGGCGTTAACGATGGCGACGGCGTAGAAACACCAGCGCCAGCTGACTAGGTCTGTGAGGATGCCACCGATGACGAGGCCGATGAGGAAGCCGGTGGGCTGTGCGGCACCGAGCATGGCGAAGGCCGCATTCCGCCGCGGGCCCGGGTCAAAGTTTCGTGAGAGGATGCTCACCGAGCTGGGAAGACACATCGAGATGGCTATGCCGTGCATGGTGCGGAAAACAATCAACTGTACTCCGCTTTGCGCAAGCCCGCAGGCCATTATCCAGATGCTCGATAGGAAACTCCCCGTAAGGTAGTTTTTCTTCGCGCCGACCACGTCCGACAAGCTGCCGAAGAAGAGCAGCGTGCATCCGCATGCTAGAGAGTAAACACTCGCTGGCCACAGCAGAAGCCCCTCTTCTAGTTCGATGTCGATGGCTACCTTGGGGAGGGCGACGGCTAAGATGCCGCTTAGCGTGGTGCTCATGAGCGTCATGAGACTCACGGCGACCATGACTAGCACTGCCCTCCATCGCGGCAGAGCAGCCGCAGGCTCGGCAAGCTCGACATCTCGATGTAGGGATTGAGACGACGAGTCCGGGTGGGTCGGGGGATGCTGTTGTGGTTGCTGTTCTGGGAAGAGAGATCCAGGGTGTTTCTCTTCTACAGACATCGCGGTGGGATGGGGTTGGGGAGTTCGGAGCTTGTTCGCAGGGCTAGAGTCTACTAGAGTCTACTAGAGTCTACCTGAAAAGTGACCCTGGGCCATTTTGCGTAGCGGCGCCGGCACGACGAACTCACTTTGTAGAAGCCCACAGTCACTCTTCTCGAATCCCCACTAACTCACCGACCACACTAATCCTTTCGACCTCTTTCTCGGCGCCCGTCGGTTGGTGTGCGGCGCAAATGGCAAATGGCACAAGAGGGCGGGATCCCGTATCCTTGCAAATGGGGCTTCTAGTCATCCTAGTCACCCCTGAGATTCACCTCCCTATTTCGGGACCTTGTGCTGACCAACGGGGGTTCACATGGGCAAGGGATAGGACAGGCCTTGTTCGGCGAAAGACCGAGTATTGGTAATAAGCGAGAAAAATGGGTCAACGATGCCTCGACATGGCGCTTACAAGGATCCTTGCATCACTTTAAAAAAAAAAAAAAAATAAGGAAAAATAAAAACCGGGTCTTGACGACCCCAACGCCACAGGAGCATTGGCTAGCTCGGCTAGGCAACGTTGGACCTTTCCTTCCCGATTCGCTCGCTGGAACTACTAGTAGCCATGAACCTCGAAGTAGCTCCTACCCCAACCCTCTCCTTAAAAGACACACCAGGCAGCGTTGATCAGTGAATAATACCCGCACATCCAAGTCTCGGGCCCGACTTTCTCCCTCCCTCCTTCTCTCATATGTATGGTAGACTGAGTCATGTGTATAGGAGAAAAAGGAAGAAAAAAAAGTCCTCCTCTAACGCGATACGCCATTGACTTTCCCTTCTCATGTAAACATAGTGGTGTTTCTTGTACCTTCTCCCAACCCCCGCCACCATCCCCTACATCGCCTTCTGCCCCAGGATTATTAAGGTGGCGTCGACAACCCCTTGACATTCTTGGGCTTGAGCGGCGGCGAAAGCATCTTCTTGCCCACGCCGTCGTCCCACTCGACCGTGACATCCCGGTGCATGTTCCACTGGATCAGCGTGTCCCACTTCTTGCACGTGTGGATGGTGTTGAAGTTGGGGTACGGCATCTCTCTCCCTTCGACCCAGTTGTACGTGAGCAGCGAGATGTCCCCGTGGCACATGAGCGTCTGCCGCAACGTCTCGACGCAGTGCTGCAGGTGGCCCTGCACCACGGCCTCGGGGGCGCCCGCGAACGAGCCCTCGTGCTTGTCGTAGTACTCGCGGTGGATAGACTTGCGGAGCAGGTCGACACAGTGCAGCTGGTGGAACACGTCCAGGCTGGCGAGGTACTGACCCGTGCCGTAGTCCTTCTCGAGGAGGACGGGATATTCGCCCGCAGTGTTGACGGCTTCCCATTGTTCTTTGGTGATGCCGATCGCGCCGCCTACGGGTCCTGGAGGGTTACTTCATTGTTACTTACGAAGAAAATTGAGTCGGGGGGAAGAGGAGCGTACCGTCGGTGATGTTATCCCAAGCTGCGTCGACTTCCGGGCCAATGCCGGTAAACGGAGATTGGAGGCCGAAGCTCCCTTTAAATTGCTGGACTTCATACTCAACCCCGTTCTCCGCATCAGGGACTACATTGTATGAATATCATCATTAGTCAGGGATAAAGCCAGGGTGTGCAGCGATCTGCGGCGACTCACGCCATTGCCCTAACAACCTGCCGCACTCGACTTGTCGCTGCTTCAGCGGCTTCTGTGGCGGATTGAGTGTCACAACCATGGCGGTAAATGAAGCCGTCAGCAACAAGACCTCAAGACCCAAACGCCAGTACGTGGTGCGCCATGGACGCCTGGGGGCCGCGGCGGCGGCGAGCTTCTCGTCATCCGATAGGAATGAGTCTCCCTCGCTCGTTACAGTTTCATCGTCGCTAGTCTTGCGGAGAGCCTCCCTACTATTAACGGGTGTGTAAGAGGGATGATGAGCCATCTTGTTCTTGGCCGGCGTAAAAGGGAGGGAGGCCTTGACAAGTTTGCTCAGTGACATGTTGGGCAGATGCAAGCTCTAAGAACAAGATTCGATTTTGTTCGTAAGAAGAGAGGTAAGCCTTTTCCTGAAAATGGAAGAGGATGGAGAGCTCAGGGAGGGGAGAGTGGGTGATGTTGAAGGGAGGTCCTGGGGAAGACGGTTACCCCTAGCATCACCACCTCCGGAGATGAGGATGGCAAAGGGCGGGGTAATGGCTATCACTAGCGCTAGATTCCGGCTCCCGCTCTGAATGTAGCCGAGTCAGTCAAGGTGCGCTATCCGCGTGTACACATCTGTATGTAGTGGTGGCTCAGGAAGCTGCGTGTAATATGCCTGTGTGCGCGGGGCGCCTGAAAGGGCTACCAACCAATCGGATGTTGCCATATCTGCTACAGTTACTCGTTGTTCTTTCCCCGATCCTTTGTTCTCTGGTTAATATGTTGATACTTCTTTACTTCATTCTAAACTTGGCATTGACGCTCCTCCAGTGGGGTTTGTATTATATGCAGCACAACCCCATGGCTCTTGGTGTTTGGCCGCATGACCGAGCGTGCGTTTTGCGTTAGCGAATGAGAAGCTCGATAGTAGCGGTGATAGGATTTAACTGCTATGATGACGCCGAGATATTTCGTCTTTTTTATCCTCTACCACTAGAAATTCAGTACCGTACTGAATATCCCATCGGCTCAACATGACACCTTCCAAAACACGTCAAACATGCAGATCTGAGCGGCTACAGGAGAGAGAAGATATCTACCGGCATCGGTATTATCGCAGGCGGAGCTGGGCCATAGCATGGAAGAGACACCACGGGCTAACGGATGAACTTGCCTATCAGGACGTATGTTCTTCGCTGTATCCGATGCGGAGGTGCCGCGAAAGAGGAAAGAGTGGGGGTTCTGTGTTCAAGGTGGCCCCAAGGCGGCCGCTTCTGTGTCGCGGAATAGATGTAATCAGTAAATGAGCTTGTCTCGAACATGTCTCGGGGTATTCGGATCGCACTCATTACTTGTACCCGGAACACCCTCTCAGAGTTGCTGCTCTCGGTCCTCCCTTCTCTGTCCTCAGCAACATCATCAGTTCTCTGAATCTACAATCACATCTTCTACTTTTGTTGAAGACAAAATTATCGCTATGAAGTCCTCCTTGATCCTCGCCACTCTTGCTCAGGCCGCTGCCGTCTTCGGCGCCGTCGTCCGTAAGTTTGACTCTCCCTGCTTAGCTTGAGCCAAGGCTGAGCTGACGCTCACCATCAGCTGCATCAGGCTCTGTCACTGTCCGCTCCGCTCAGCCAGAGGAGAATTGGAACGCAGCAGCGTGGTCCAACTTCGTCAAGTCATACGTCGACGACTTTGAAGCCAAGGCCAAGCGCGACGAAAACTGGAATGCTGCCGCTTGGTCCAACTTCATCAAGAGTTACGTGGATGACTTTGAGGCTCACGCCCAATCCAAAGCCAAACGTGACGAAGAGAACTGGAATGCTGCCGCTTGGTCCAATTTCATCAAGAGTTACGTGGACGACTTTGAGGCCCACGCCCAGGCCAAGGCCAAGCGCGATGGAGACAACTGGAACGCGGCTGCGTGGTCCAACTTTGTCAAGAGCTACGTTGACGGTGCTCAGACTTTCTAATTGAATGTATTTCTGGGAGTCTCTGTCTATGCACGAAATGGGGGAGCAGCTGGATCACGGTTCCCAATGCAGGAGTACAAGCACGGTCATTTCCGGGGCAGCAAGAGCAGACAGCCAGCCAAAGATTCTCACCTAGCCACTTTCATTGACGTTTGCTAATTAGCCCCCTGAAGTATTTGCCACGTGCCAAGTGAATGCATGCAGTCATAGTAGGAGTAGGATGAGAGAACCTGCGGGCTGACCTGGCCTGATTAAGCGCACAAAGCCCCTTGTCAAATAACAACGCCGATCGCGACCAGGACGGGGAAGAATCCTTCAGGGTGCTGTCTTCTACAATCATGTCTTCGATGTCTTAATTTGCAATGCGGTGTTGTTTCGGCATTGTAGCGTGTTAGTACAGATATTGTCTTCTCGCCTTGGAAAGAGGGATGTGTTGCACCGCAGCTGTCCACCGTGTTCTTACCCGGTGGCGGCGAGCCTCCCTCGCCGCGGGCGTACCGATGAGTAAGTATTGACCTCGATCATGCATGCATGGATATTCCCAATCAAGTATCATTATTCATGACGGGACCTAATGCGCTTCCCCGGCCCGGCACCGTCGATCTCGCATTCTTGTTTTCCGACAGCCGCCCCGCAGGCGACATGTTACGGCGAGATTGCGACATCGCCGCTACAGATCTGCAAACGAATCCCGTAACATCTCGGGCCCTGTCTTAGTAGCTACTACTGTAGCACGGAACCTTTGTTACAGGGTACCGTAAGCACTCCTTTGTCTTGGCCTCATGTTCCCCGAAACTTCAGTGCATCCCCAGTGGGATTGGCAAGATCCGTGCCTTGAATATTAGAAGGAACCGAATCCTTGGTGACATCGAGTTGCACCGGATGTTATGTCACAGCAGCGACGGGTGCGAATGCGGGATGTAGATGTGCACGTAGCACCTGAATACGAATTAATTGTAATGTGATCGACGACTACCGTAGCCGTGAGTGGTGTACGAAATCGGTGGTCACTGCTGGTTGTCATGGATAGCTCGGAACAAGATGTGTCTCTGGGGTCTATGTCTCGCAATATTTCAGAGGGCCGGATGGGGGTTCTCCGGACCCGGACGTGTTAGACAGACCCCCTGCTTCATGCTCTCCCAAATTGTGCTAACATCAACACTGTATTTTGCTGCCTCGTCTCTCCCCGCCCCCCACCCCCACGGCCGCTCTCTGGAGTAAGCCACAGGCCACAACCGTTCCGCTATTGTCTGGTGCGGGTGGTGGAACCCTAGGTTGTTTTTATGCATTGTAAGCTTTATGACGCGGCGCCACTCCCGCCTCAGGACCCGCACTACTGCGTTGGCCAGCGAGGTGTCATCCGGAGGCCGTTTTAGGAAATCCTGGGTATACAGTATCCTGTGTATAATCTCATCCGCGAATTGCACAAGCAGGCAGGGGGCGTGTCGACCCCATCTTTCTGGACGGCAATCCTCTAATTGGCGTCGACAAAATAGCTGCTCAGTCTCACCTCTGATACCTGTACCTTGAGGGCTTATTCCATTACCACCTTCCCGTCTGGAAACCATCCGAATGAGCCAAGAAAATTCCAATTCGTAAACCCAGGACGTCGTTCCTTGCGTTCTTGGCAGACCGGACCACTGTAACATAGCGGATGCAGCCGAGACTGTTGGGATCTGTCCGGAACATGTCCCCGTCTGCGAGCCAAAACTTGTGCAGTGGTAAGCGCGAGGTAGGGCTGCATGCGTGGATCGTATGTCGTGATTAACGCGCATAGTGGCGTCCGGGGTTTCCGCTCTTGGCCTACAGCCAACAGATACTTACCGCCTCCCCATTCCTATCCGAGTATGCCACATGTAAATTACAGCCATGAGCATCGCAATCCAAACGTCCACCATTCAACCGACGTGGACTCCGCGACTACTGCCGACGCTGCCATGACCGACTCCGACTCCCCGCACCAGCCCTCGCATCCCGCCCCCGACCCGCGCCCAGTCGAGCACCGCTACCTAACCTTCTCTACCGATCTCACCTCTGGCCCCTCACCCGTATCCGATAGTGATAGTAGCAGCGGTAACAACAACCGCCACTGCCATTCCCACCAGCATGATGCCATCCGCGGCAAGTTCTCAGACCCGCAAACCTGGCCCCCACTCCGCAAGTCCCTCGTCACGTACCTCTCCTGCCTCGCCACCTTTGTGACGACCTACACACCAGGGGCCTACGCAGCTGGTTTCGTGGCCTACCGCGCAGAATGGCCCGGGCTGTCCTCGACGGCTGTGTACGCGGGCATCACGCTCTTCACGCTCTGTTTCGCCGTGGCGCCCATGATGCTGGCGTCCTTCTCGGAGCTGGCCGGGCGCCGCCCGCTGTTCCTGGCCGCGGGCGCCATCTTCGTGGCCAGCCAGCTCGGATCCGCCGTGACGGCGTCCTTCGCGGGCCTGCTGGTGACCAGGGCGCTGGCGGGGCTGAGCTGCTCCGTGTTCAGCACCGTCGTCGGCGGCGTCATCAGCGATATGTATGTGGCGAGGGAGAGGAACACGGCCATGGCCATCTTCACCGGGGCGGCGCTGTGTGGCACCGGCGTGGGCCCTGTGGTGTCCGGGGTGGTAGTGGAGAGGCTAGGGTGGAGGTGGATCTACTACGTGCAGACGATTAGCTGCGGGGTAGTGGTCGGGCTGCTAGTGCTGTTCTTCCCCGAGACCAGGGGAAGCGTGTTGCTGAGTAGGAGGGCAAAGGCGCTGAATAAGTGGTATGATGCGCTCGAACGTGAGGGCGGGCTAAAGGCTAAGGGGCCCACTGTGAGATGGAGGGTAAAGGCGGACGAGGAGAGGGACACGGTGGGAAAGATGCTCAAGACGTCGGTGGTACGTCCGATGCATCTGCTTGTTACGGAGAGCGTGGTGTTTTGGTTTTCGCTCTGGATGAGCTTCGCGTGGACCATTCTCTACCTCACCTTCGAGGCGGTCCCGCTCATGTTCGCCCTCGCCTATGATTTCTCACCCCAGGAGAGCGGGCTGGTGTTCCTGGCCGTTAGCGTTTCTTCCGTTTTGGGGACTGCCGGGGCCGTCTGGCAGGAGAAGCTTCTGTTGACGTCGAAGCTGCAGCTCATCGCCCGATTCCGGGGCCAACCCGAAGCTCGACTGTTGTTCGCCTGTGGCCAGAGCATCCTCTTGCCTGCTGGCTTGTTCTGGCTGGGTTCCACCACTTCGCATGCAATCCACTGGATTGTTCCTGCACTCGCTGTTGGGTGTCTGACGCTGGGCATCTTCGGGGTTTACTTGGCCGTCTTCAATTACCTCGCTGACACCTACCATGCCTACGCGAGCTCAGCCATTGCTGCCCAGGCTTTCACTCGCAACGTGTTTGCCGCCTGTCTACCCCTGGCAGTCGAGCCCATGTTAGACCGTCTAGGATTCGTAGGTACCGGCTGCGTCTTGGGCGCAGTTGGCCTTGGGCTTAGCGCCGTGCCTTGGGTGCTGGTATTGTGGGGGCCCCGCATCCGAAAGAGGAGCAAACTCTTGGATCCGGACCTCCAGATGCTTGGCTAACAAGCCTGCATCGGATATAATGTTCTGGTAGAATTCGGAACTTGGAATACATCTTATTGTTTATGCAGCCCGGCCAAAGAGTCAGATATAGGTTGCGACAGCGTGATCCGGGATCCAAGGTTTTGGCCTCATGCTCTAAGCATCACCATCTTGGTGCAAGCTGTGTAGCAATGGAGACGAGCAGCGGACGTACGGGGAGCTGACCATATTGGTGGAGTATCCCACGTAGGCGGCCAAGTGGTGATTATCTTACACTTTGTACAGTACCCACACCGGGCATGCGTTGTTCCCACGACGCCTTACGATAGGACCTACGCGAGCGAGCTGATCCTGCCAGGCAGCACAGATCCGAAAAAGGAAAAGATATCCCCGCAGGTGTAGCAAGTTGAAGGCGGTTACTGGCCCCTACCTAACTTCCGTTATTCTGGTCGCTTACTACAGTAGATGCCGCTGGTTTGTAAGGCGGGTTCAGTGGCCGGTTGTCTGTAATCATGGCGCTTACTAGTAATTAGGGGTTGACGTGAAGATCCCTAGCAGATCTCTCCCGAGGTGGAAATGCTCGGCGACTTTTAATCTGATTGGTCAGGCCATAATAAAGCACCTAATTTGACAGTTGGCGCCTTTGAGGGACTTTCTGAAATAGTGTCTGACTGCATGGTGAGAATTCCCCGACATATGTATACCATCAGGTACCGACCGACCAATATCTGTGATGCAGGTAAGTGTATTCTGAACTCCGGGCTACCAAACAAGTTAGCCTTTATGTGGCTCGTCATGCAGGATCACCTGCATGCAACCGCCGTTGAGCACGGAGAACTGATGGTAAATCCTATTAAGGTTTTGATACTACTCTACCATGGTCGTTTTCCGCTTTCGGCTAAGTCGACGAGGTAGCTCTACCACGAATAGCGAATACTGCAGTACAACTGAACGGGCCTCAATTGTGGGCTGTAACTTTACCCATGAGGTGGTGGTGAGAGGAGCAGTCCTCGTCATCAAAATCCTACCGGCTAGAACCTCTCAGCAAAGAGCGGTGAGAGTCAATTGGTTACAACGTGTTCATGATGGTATCATATCTGAGACCAAGCAAGTTTTTTCTGGGGGGAGGGAGTGTAGTGAGGATGCAGTGTTAGACCTACACGGTGACAATGAGCGCGTAGATTTGCCCCAGAACTTGGGCATTTGAAAGTTAAGGGGTGGTAGGCTTGATAGAATCACCTTATATATAGCACCGCGTTGCGTGTTAACCAAACCGTAGCGTGAATCAGAAGAGCTACCAAAGTAGAATTGCATCTTTCAGCCATGGCATCGCCTCTGGACGCTACCATTATCGGCTCAGCCGGCCTCTTGCAGTCAACGTCAGCCATTTCGCTGCTCACTTCATCGAAGAGGACGACATCCTCATCTTCTTTGAGTGATGTATCCAAAGGCCCCTGGTCCTCGTCGGCGAGCATCACCCCAGAGACCCCTGATTCTGAACTTGGCCAGCTCATTAGCCCGCTAGAGTTCTGGCGGACACAGATCGTCCCACCGGCCTCTTGTCTGTCCCTCAATCGCCCTCGCGTGACTCCTGATCATGGCACACACAGTTGGACATCTGTCAAACCGGCCTGGCGAAAACTTCGAGTGGGGCCAGACCAGTGCCATGCCTCTCGCGTGTTGGCCGCGTTGTCGTTGATCTCGATCGCGAGCGCCAGAACCAATGAGACAGGTTTTTCTATTTCGTTGGGGCACCCGGCGAGCATCCTGCCCTTTCGCGTGACCAGCAATGCCGACACAACAGTCCAGGAACTACTCGATGGAGTCGAAGCTACCTTGACATCGATACTCTCGCACCGGCATGCGCAGCCTCCATGCCAAACATCAGGACACCCACAGTTTGACACTGTTTTGGATCTGAGCTCTTTACTCCAAGCCTCTAAGGGGGGTTATGCCATTTCGGGCAGCGACCGGCGACCCCATCTCATTCTGAAGACGTATCTTGAACATAATAACACGACCGTCAAACTGGAGGCAAACTTCGACCCAACTCACGTCTCGCACGATAGTGCCGTGGCTCTCCTCTGCCAGCTCGATGAAATTCTCTATCAGCTCGCATCCAAGCCTCCTACTAGCACTATCCATACGCTCTGCAGCTTAGGTCATAAGGACCTCGTCCAGATCCAGGCCTGGAAGAAAGCTGACATTGAGAATCTCCCAAGACCCTCTCCCACATGTGTGCACGACACGGTGGCGTCATGGGCGGAGAAGACTCCAGACGCCGAAGCCATCGACGCGTGGGATGTCCGACTCAGTTTCCGGGAGCTCGATACCGTCTCTTCGGCACTGGCCCGCCACCTCATGTCCCAGTATGGCATGCGCCAGGGTGACAAAGTCCCGCTACACATGGACCGCAGTGGCTTAGCCATCGTGTGCATGCTTGCTGTCGTCAAGACCGGCGCTGCCTTTGTCCCACTTGACCCTGCCAACCCTAGGGAGCGCAATGAAGGCATCGTCGAAACCTGCAAGGCCGGACGAATTCTGTTGCAGCCCGACCTGGCCGACCCAATCCCCCTGTGCCCCAATAAGGCCGAATCCACGCTTATTACGTGGGGACTGCTCAACAGCCTTCCTCCGGACACCGCATGGGAGCTTCCCACTGTGGCACCCGACAGCCTGGCCTACACCATCTTCACATCCGGCAGCACCGGCCGCCCCAAGGGCGTCATGGTCGAGCATCGCAACCTGAGCCATTCCCTTGCCGCCCACGGCGGATCCATCCTCCGCCAAGGCCCTGAGTCCCGGGTCCTGCAATTCGCCTCTCCGGCCTTTGACGCATCCATTACCGAGCACCTTGCGCCTCTCAGCAATGGCGGCTGCGTGTGCGTCCCCGACGCCGAGGACAGAATGGCCGGCCTTGCGGGGTTCATTAACGCCCACTCGGTCAACTGGTGTTTCCTGACTCCGTCGTTCGTCAAGCTCCTCAGCCCCGAAGACGTGCCGGGCCTGACAACGGTGGTGTTGGGCGGCGAGGCCATCACAAACGACTGCATCGACCGCTGGGCAGCTAGGACAAGGCTGATCAACGGCTATGGTCCGACGGAGAACACCATTGCCGCTACGGCGTGTGTGGTCGATCCGGACCCTAGTACGAGGGACCGCGCGTCCATTGGGCAGGGGATAACCTGCCGGACGTGGGTGGTGGACGCGGAGGACCATACTCGGCTGCTGCCAATAGGCGAGATTGGGGAGCTGGTGCTGCAAGGCCCGTCCGTGGCGCGGGGTTACCTCGACGACGAGGAAAAAACCAAGGCAGCTTTTGTTGAGGTACCGTGGTGGGGTCTGAATGACAACGGCGAGTGCGTTCCTGACAGGGTGTACAAGACGGGCGACCTAGTGAGATACCTCAGTGATGGCTCGCTGTACTATCTAGGCCGGAAGGACACACAGGTCAAAGTGCGCGGGCAACGGCTAGAGCTCTCTGAAGTCGAACTTCAAATCCCCCGAGCCAGGATTCCGCATGCAATTGCATCTGTCCCTAAAGGCGGTGCCTATGCGGGAACGCTCGTGGTGGTCATGGCCGCTGAGTCTGCGCCGGGTTCTGGGTCTAGCGGTGGGATTCAGCTCCTAGAAGGAGAAGCAGCACGCGGGGCGCTCGAGGCCGCCGCAGAGGCCAGGGTGGCGCTCTCTACCGTGTTGCCTGTATTTGCTGTGCCTGATATTTGGCTGCCAATCCAGACCATGCCACTCAACACGTCGGCTAAGGCGGACCGTCAGGCCATCGCCCGCTGGCTGGAGTCCGTCGAGACGAGAGAGGCAGGGAAGGATCCTGCCGAAGAGGCTCTAGTCTGCTCGATCCCTGAGACTAAGATAGAACGTGTTATCCAGGACGCTTGGGCGCATGTGCTCGGGCTTCCTTGTGATCGCGTCGCTCTCGACCGCTCGTTCCAGTCCTTAGGAGGGGATTCTATCCGGGCGGTTCAAGCGCTCGGCCGATGCCGGCCGCAAAATATCCGGTTCACCGTCAGACGCGTCTTGGAGGGTGCTTCAATTCGTCAGTTGGCTGCTGAGTCCCGACGCCACGACAGAGCAGGTGTCGCCTCGGGAGAAGAGTCGGCCGAGCCGCTACATAAACGTTTCCCGCTCTCTCCGGTTCAGCGCATCTACGCGCACCGCGCGCCAGGGTCGCCACATTTCTTTAACCAGACATGTGTCATACATCTGAAGAAACAGTTCAACCCGGACCAAGTTTTGGGCGCCCTTATTCGACTAGTGGATGCTCACTCGATGCTCCGCGCGAGGCTCGTCAAAACCAGAAGCAAGGAAGGGATCACCTTTGCGCAAGAGATCACAAAGGATGTGAAAGAGTCACTACTCTTCAACCACCATGCCGTGCTTTCCCTTCAACATGCTGAGGCGGTCGTCCAAGCGAGCCAGCATCGAGTCGATATACAATCGGGTCCGGTACTTGTCGCCGATATGATCCAAGTCGGAGAAAACCAAACACTTCTCTCGCTTGTGGTATCTCACTTCTCCATCGACATCGTCTCATGGACAGTAATTCTCGAAGATCTCAACAACTTACTATTCACTCCTGAATCACCGCTAGTGTCGACTCTACCGTTCCAAACATGGACCTGGGAACAGGCGACTGAGTGGGAGAGAATATGGTCGAAACAAGAAACTCTGCCATATTCCCTTCCGCTTGTGGACCTCGATGAGCTGTGGTCTGTTAGGCCTGAGGATAACACCTACGGCAACACAATGAGATGCGAGTTTAGGGTTCCCATCGGAGGCTTAATCGACCAGTGCCGGACGACTTCAGTCAGCGTGCTCGACGTGTTCATCGCGTCTCTCTTCCTCGGATTCGTCAAATCATTCCCTGAGCGCGATCTCAGAACTCTGTCCATCTTCAATGAGGGCCACGGGAGGGAGCCTTGGCGATCAGAGCAAGACATTTCCCGAACTGTGGGTTGGTTCACCGCAGCCACTCCCATCGTGCTTCCTCCGGCCTCTATCGCCACCGCCGAGCGCCCCAGCAGCCTATGGTATACAACACTTCGCGTCCGTCATGTACGGCAGAAGATTCTTAGTGGTGGGCTGCCGTTTCAAGCCTCTCGCCACGGATCTGAGCCCATGGAAATTGTCTTCAACTACATGGGCCAACAGCTAATGTCTGACGATTCCAAGTCTGCCTTTGAGGTCCTCCCCGAGTTCCGTGGCGATGGCGGAGATCACGCGAGCGACAACATGGGCCGTTTCTCGCTTTTTGAAATCTCTGCTCAAGTCGGCCACAATAACGAGGCGAAATTCACATTTGTGTGGCCAAGGACAGCAAAACACCAAGATAGTATCCACGATTGGATTCACAGTACAAGCCAAACTCTACGACTGGGGATAGGAGAGCCTTTGTCTATGCCACCTTCATGTGACATCTCGCACATGCCCGTGGACTACGACCTATGTCTCTTCCTGTTGCAACGCGCGCAATCCAAGATTGAAGAGGCCGCCTCTAACGCTAGCATCGTGAGAATGTGCCCAGCCTCAACCATACAGCGCGCCATGCTGCAAGCCCAAAAGAAAGGGCCACACCCTGACGCTTACCTCGCCCGCCTTCTACTTTCGGTCCAGCCTTCCTCTGGAGCGACGAAAGTCAATCCTAGGCGACTCATCAAGGCTTGGAAACAGGTCGTTGCAAGGCACGAAATCCTGCGCACTGCATTTGTTGTCAGGCCGGACCCAGACTCTTCTGAGTTTGACCAAGTAGTGTTAGACCCAAGCGTCAGTCCTCGCACCGAGCACATTGTCCTAGATTTCGACACTGTCCCTTCAGAAGAATCACGCAACACGCTTTCGCTGCTACCGGGTTTCTTGCACCAACTCAGCGAGCATGATATCCCGCATACCTTTACCATCTTCACTACGCAGAATAACCCTCACCAAACCCTGATAGTCTTTGAGTGCACCCACGCGATCATCGATCACCACTCTCTCCAGACCATTCTTCGCGACCTCAACAAGTTTTATCTCGATTCAGACGCCGACACCCCGACCGCCA
Source organism: Madurella mycetomatis (assembly GCA_022530565.1). Lineage (NCBI taxonomy): Eukaryota > Fungi > Ascomycota > Sordariomycetes > Sordariales > Madurella > Madurella mycetomatis. Next base: position 1,073,835 of record JAJTVB010000003.1, on the reverse strand, counting down.
ATGCGCCACAGTATAGCGACTTGACCACCTACACCTCCCGTGAGAACTCCAGCGGCAGCAATTCCCCCATCTGGCTGAACCTCTTCTCCAACGAACCGCACCCAACTGGACACCTCTTCCCCGCCTTAGGGCTTCCCATCGCAAGTAATACCAAGCCCGGCAAGCACAGTAAAATTCCTGTTCCCCTCCCCCCAACGCTCTCCCCTGCCCTGCAATCCCTCTGCCAGTCCAACCACTCCCAGAGCGTGGCTTTCACCCCGGCCCTCATTTTCCGCTTCGCCTGGGCTGTCCTTCTATCCCGCAGACTAAGCGCTAGAGTTGTCTCGTTCGGGCACGTCCTCGCCGGCCGGGACACCGTCGACGTCGAGGGGATCGAGGCGGTCGTCGGGCCATGTCTGAATATCGTCGGGTGTGTGGCACGATTCGGGTCGGAAGAGCAGACGGTGGGGGAGATGCTTGGGGAGCTGGCGAGGCAGTTCCTCCAGGGGATGGAGGAGCAGCGGACGTTCCTGGAGTTTGCGGGCTCTTTTGGGAGTGATGTCGGTGGTGAGGCCGGACGGGGGATGGCAGCGACTACGACGCTGTTTGATACGCTGGTGAATTTTAGGAGGCATATTGACTCTGACTATCATACGGTTGAGTTGGGGAGAAAAGGGGAGGAGGGGTTAGTGCTCAAGGCGTTGGAGGAAATGGATCCGTTTGATGTAAGTGCCCTTACGTCGGGTTTATTTTGGCGAATGCTAACGCTCCTCTTCACAGTATGCCATTGTGGTAGAGATTGATCATCACGTCTCAGGCGGTATGGATGTCGCCCTTTCTATTTGGGACGATGTCGTTGCCGAAACGTTGGTGGCGGAGCTCGTGAGGGAGTACAGAGATATCTTGATGGGGATCACCGTTCCTGGCGCGCTCCACCAGAGAGTTTCGCAGCTGGGGCGATGGTGATATATGGGTTCATCAGTTTGATAAATCGAGCTCTCTTCCTAACCACAGTATCTAGTTCTTGGGACCCGTAGAAGGATTTTGGTTCATCCAGAACTTTTGATAGCCTAAAACGATGAGATGAGAATCTAGATTTGGCTTTCTTCTCTTCGGTATCTAGAAATTGTTGAGAGAAACGAAACTCAACGTCATCCCTATCTGTGAATCGTGCACGACAATCCCCACCGTCGTCAGCTCTACCGCCTCCAGCGCTAAACTATAACTTACGTGGGTTTGTTGTATTATATGTACACTGAACTTGAAACGGAGGGGCACTTTATGCTGACATCGTCTTCGTCTTCACCCTCAGGTAGACTTCCGAATGAACACATAGATCAGCCCTCGTAACGATAAGGAACAAAGCATCTACTCCTACCTAGTAGGGGGAGGGGCTGTCATTACCTATGAGTAGACCGTATAGCCTAGCACTGGCAATTTCGAAATGCTGGTGAGATCATGGTGTAGAGTTGGGTGTCATTATGTTCAATTTGCCAGTCAGTATAACTTAGTTATTTCCAGCGCTGGACGATAATTACGGCCAGGGTACGGCAACATCATGGCAAGACCCCCTTTCTTCCGGACTAAGTAGTTCGAACTCACTCGATAAAAATGCCTAAATGATGTCAAAACAATTGACGAGAGCAAGTCAAGAGTGCTGTTGTGAGAATACGTTAAGGCGGATAATATGGATCCGCACGATCTGTTGTCGCTTTAGCCTTGGTCAGCACCCTTTGCCACCCCTATCAGGTTAGGCCGCTTTCTTCATGCGAGAACGACTACATCGGTCGATGACTATGTGCAATTACGGGATGAATTGAGTAGCACCTACTAGTATGTCAGCAAAGTTACAAGTTCGAGCCAGTTGGCAAGGAGTTGGAGGTGCCGTGTGCTACGAGTAGCTGAAACTGAGCAGTAAATAAACTAGAGCACATTCTGTGAGTCAGCAGCATGATAGACAACCCATGAGTGTCAGCTCCCGTTAAGTTTTCTCTGTCGAATATCCCCCGTAGTTAAGTACTATGCTATAATTAGATCTACCCCGTATTTGAACATCACTATGAAAGATACCATTGCCGTAACAAAACAGCCGCCTAATAAATCACCCTTCCACAATACCAACCCCTCCTCTTTCCCCGGATAACCCTTGTTTCCCCCCTGTATCCGGCCGTAGCGACTCTTGTCGCCCCTCATCATTATCCCACCGCAAAAACCGACACCTCCCCTCTACGCAAACCCAAAACCTCTTCCCGGGCCCGCACATCGCCCTCCGGCCCGTAACGCACTCCCGACTGGGAATGCCACATCCGCAGGCGACATTCGTGTCCTTGACACCCCGCATGTCCGCCCAAGTGGCCCACCTGTCGCAGTGCGTGCAGCGATAGAACGGGCGGAGGGCGTTGTCGTTGACGTTGGACAGCGAAACGCGGGCGAAGGTAGAGGGGCGGCGGCACGCGAGACAGGGCGGGCCGTGCAAGGGAAAGGCTTTTGGGGGCCGGGACCAGAGGGAGGCGAGGGTGGTGAAGGGGAGGGAGGGGTCCGGATAGGGCTGTGGGTTTCGTTCGGGCTCGGAATCGGGCTCTGGCTCTGGCTCTGGCTCTGGCTTTAGTTGTGCTTGTGATGGTGGATCTTCTCCACAGTCGAAGCTGAGATCCGATTCTGATTCTGGGTCGAGGTAGTCATCGTAATTTTCTGGTCGGTGGGATTGTGATAAAAGGTGCGTCGAGTGGGAGTGGGTGGAAGTAAGGGGTATATTGGAGGAAATGTCGCTGAGGGTGAAGTAAGCGGCATCCCGGGGTTCAATTGGTGATATATCGAGTCCTTCGTGTTGCGTCTCAGTCTGCTCAAGATGAAATGACGGTGAATCCGTTGATCTCATGACTGCCTTCCCTTGCATGACGGGGGAGGTAGGCGCGGTTACAAAGTATTCGTCGTCGGACGATCCCTCTGGTTCCAGGTCTGAATATTGGATATCAGAATGAGGCAGCGACGTAGTGTCGATCAGAGGTAGGGTCGGATACGCCATTGTTAACTCAGACGAATGATGGGGTTGATTTGTGGCGGCTTTGCAATGACCGAACTCTGGGATCTCCCAAACCAGGGATCGTAAGTTTTGGGCCTGTCCATCCTGGGCTTTCGCCTTTGTCAACATGACGATTCTGGAGGATGGCGGACGAACTATGAGCCAAAACGGGGTGTGCCGCTGCTTCCGAGAAACTGTGGAAGCACTATTTTCGCGCTTTTCCGACATGTTGATCAGGGAGCTACATCAGATAAAAAGGTTATGTTGGGAGTAGCCTGAGCGTGCACGCAATGATACGGTCGGCCTCACCGCTTAAGCGTGACCGGAGAGCAATTAGATTCGTCCAACAATAAGTTAGCCGGAACTGCCGTAACTTCGTCCCAGTGCTCTCGGCCTACGTCAGCAAGCCAATCAAATCTCTCAGTCAAAACATCACGCCAGCCAGTCTTAAAGGCTCTCTCGCCATAACAAAATAGAAGAGAGGCATTGTATTGAGTGGTAATTACATTAGCGAAAACAGTCTCCGAGCAGTTGAACCACCCGCATTCACCACTTGATAAAATCAATTCCGTCGTTCCCGCAGACTCGCGTATACTGTCCAAGGCGTGTCTATCTCTAGGAGATTAAGGCAGCAGGATAGTTCCACCGCGGATTCAGCCTCACAACAACCTCTTGGGAAAAACGAGAAATAATAGTAACCCAATCGCTCAGGCCAGCTCGCGTTAGGCATGGAGAGGAACAGCGCAGAACACAGGTAAACGATGCTGATTTGTGAGCGGATGAGGCTAACCATACTCTCGGATTTCGTAATAAGAGTCTTGTGCCGGTAACCCCTTTATTCGGTTCCATTCTCCCCCCGAAATATGTGAACAGCGAAACGGTGCAGAACATATACACCCACATACCCAAAAATCAACAGGAGGAGAGGGCAAAGGTGGCAATATGTCCAAACAAGACAAACAAAACAAACAAGACGGCCCAGGACAACAACACAACAAATTGGGTTCCTAAGGCTGGACAAGGATCCAAACAGCATGTGCGGACAGAGATCTTTCTGATCAAAGGGATACCATTGCGCACGAAATATACCTCGCAAGATTTGGTTGCAAAGGTGCGAAAGAAGAGTTTGTGTTGATATTAGATGTTGTCTAAGTCGAACGGCCCAGATGGCCCTACTTATTGTGCGAAAGAAAAATGTGCCCACTGCCAGATCCGACACTGGAGCGCCGTCCTGGCACATTAAGTGCCTCCCTCTGATCAGAGAGACGCTGCTCCCCAGGAATAGTTTTACCCGACTCAATAGCACCATTTTCAGTGAATAAGCTAGCCCCGTATCTTCTTCTGCGGCGGTTAACCTGGTTCCACTGATCATTAGACGATATTTGGCTGCTACAAAAATTATGAAGGTGCCTTACATTTGCCGATATTCTTTAACGCACTATCACGCGACCTGCAAAAACAGGAGATACCTTCCTGGTCCACTTTTGGCTTTGCTACGTCGAGCTTTGCGCAATGCCCTACGCCCCATAGATCTGTTCCTCAATAATTACCACCCATGCCAGAAACTTAGATCTAACATGCTGGTCACGTTGAGCACTGAGTTCAGCTCGGCCATTGCCGCCCAGTTGCGCCTGTACCTATTCATAGATTAATTACGAGGTAGTGGAAGATGGCGGTGACGGCGCTGATGGCTACCTCGCTGACCTTTCTCCAACACGTGCGTAGGCTCTAATCGACAATGTGGCGCATCCGAGGCTCGAATGTTCCATTTCGTATTCTAGCAGCTGATTGATGACGGTTTTATTCCGCTGTTGCGTGCATATAGAAGTTTGTCCGTCCGGCGCGCCAACATTGGGTTTCATCGCATTAATCATGCCGAAATCTCACTGTGGCCAACGGGCCGGCTGGGTCGCGTACCTCATTGTGTAACAGGTTTCCAACGCTTCCATCCAGCCGCCCCCTATCTGTAGATTAAAATCGGTACTTGCAGGCGGGCGCCTGGTTTCCATGCATGTTACGGTTCTTCAATCGCAGGGGAGCTGGCGCCATCTCCGCCTGAAGCATCAAGGTTTGGTCGCATTGTAAACCGTGCGAGAGCGGCACGCAATACCTGATAAGTTTGAGTACAGGGATTGTGTTGGTTCTTTCGCAGACGCACTTACCCTGCACAGCTGCGCTCTCCGGCCCGACGTCCCCTGAGGGCCTTGCGCCACTTCTCGGATTCTAACACATCCAGGGGACTCAGGGGTCATACGACAACGCCTCGAATGGACTGGTAATCGGAAATGGGCTGACATTGTTTGTCATGTCCACTGTTGTGCAGACCTTATTGGTAGTAATTACAAAACCATTGCAACTATACATGGCGGTGGAGGCAGCAAACCCTCAGCCAACAAATATCAGCCAACTGCCATTATGACGTGAAGGAAAACAGCCACGTATTACGTATACCTCAAATACAATAGCAGGTGCTGCCTTTTGAGTACCGGCTGACTACCCCTGGTAAATCGGTTAGACCATTCCTTATCTATCAGAGGTTCAGAGATGGCTCTCTGCACTGCCCTGTAGTAAGTGCCTTGTGCGGTATAAGAATCCTCCGACGTGTGAGTGAGGTAAGAAAGCTTGTAAGCCGGGGACGGCACATAGCGCGGGCGCCTTGAGAGACTGCAAGCTGCGAGTGTGAAAGCAAGAATTTCTCGGGAAGCTGAGTTGCTCCATCCCGAGCCATTCCAGTTCTTGGTTAGCGGTCATTTCTCAGAGGCCTCTGCTAATTAAGAACCCAATATATCGGTTCTCTCGAGGCCTAGTTTTCTCACTTGTCACTGCCATTTGAATGCCTCTTGCTGGTAATAATCCACGGGCACGATGATGAAGCCTATGATAAGAAAGGAACTTCACCTCGTAAATCGCACCCGCTAGTCTTTAATGGCGAGGTGACGCTGCTCTAGACCACCAGAGAATATGATTTATCTTGAACCGACGCAATCACTTCCAAACAAACTGTCACTCCCTCCCCAGCTTCAGCCTCACCAAAAACGCCACATATGCTCCCAGTACCTTCATAAAATCCCACCACCTGCCCACTCCAAATACCCCGAGCACCCTGCTTGCCAACCACATCCGCTTGCCATAGATCCATACCTCCCTCCCCCATTCCTCTATCTCCATCTCCCTCCGCCAGACCTTGCCCAGCGCCAAGGCATTCCTAGCAGCCTGTTCGGTAGCAAGTGCGAAATGCGGTCTAAAGGCGGCTAGGGCATCTCCGACGAGCACAACCTTGCCGTCGCAAAAGACGGGCTTAACCTCGCACAGAGCATCGTTGACCTTGGTGACAAAAGGGTGCTGCGTAGCGGCGATGAGCTCGGCAAACGGAGCTGCCATCTGTGGGAGGGTAGTGGCGAGGTGGTGTTGCCATATCTCCGGGCGGACAAGGCCCGAGGGAACAGTATTCCCATGGAGGACATTGGCGGTATCCGTTAGAACAGCGGTAAGCTCCGGCGACGTAGGCGGGAGGTTGTAGTACCACACCCAGTTTATTAGACGGGTACCGGGTGTGAAGGAGGGCGTATCAGGGGGGATTACATAGCTTATAGAGAAAGTAAGTACGATTAGCGCAGAAAGAACAGATTGAAGAAGGGGGCCATGGCCTACCAGATAATGTAAGAATTTTTAAGGAAGTTGAAGGCGTTATAATTTTCAAAGTATTTGGCAAGCTCGGGGGAGACATCTTTTTCGTACACGGTACCGCGCCAGGCAACGTAGCCCGAGTATTCTTTCGTGGTCGGCGCTTGAAGGAGGGTTCGCACAGTAGAGTGTACGCCATCGGCGCCAATTACAAAATTGGTCGTAAGGGACTCTTCTTTTCCATCTTGGCTAACAAACGTGACCACGACAGTTCCATTGTCATAGTCTAGCCTGGTGACCCGCTTTCCAGCGCGGTACTCAGCACTACCGTCACCCGGCCGGGCTGGCGGTGGATTCTGAACCGCATCGGATACCAAACCGTCAAAGTTAGCGCGAAGGATGCGGTACAACAAGCCCCAGCTCGACTGGTGCCTGACGATATTTAGGCGCTTCAGGTCTTGGTTCTTGCGGTAGGCAATTCGGGTTGTGGCAGAGGGTGTATAATTCTGCAAGCCCGTATCGTCGTACTTCTTGAGGAATTCCTCGACAGCAGGCCCGAATGCAATGCCAGCATGGTGGCTGCTGCGTACGTTACTCGGGTCCTGCTCGAGGATCACCACGTTGCTGCCGTGGCGCTTGAGAAAGAGGCCATGCATTAGTCCCGCGAGGGAGCCACCGACCTGCGGATGAGTAAAGTGCGTTAGGGATACCGTTCGGCCGGCGACTTGTTTGTATCTTGGAACTTACAACGATAACTGATTTCGGAACGTTTGCCATTTTTCTTTTTTTCCTTTTCTTTTTTTTTTTTCTTTTTGGTGGTGACGTTCGATATACAGCTGGAAACGTCGCAGGCGTAGGGCGGGGAGGGCCAGACTTGCGCACCCGGCGGCGGGGGATGGGATGTGGATGTGGCCGTTGAAAGGTCGGAATTGCGGTGTCTTGTTGGGCGGCAGTGAGGATAGTGGTGGCCTACCGAAAAAAAAAAAAAAAAAAAAAAAAAAGGCAAATTTGTCAGTTTTTCGCGGTCAGTTCAGTTCTGGGCCCTGGCTTCCAGGATTCAGCCCTTTGAATGAGCGTGTGGCTGAGACACTCCGGCTACAGTTGGTTATTCGTTGGCTAAAATTCAGACCACCTCACTAAAACTCACCTCATGGTTTGAGGTGTTGGCCGAATTCCGGGTAATTGGATGGCGTCCATCGAACAAGCATTATCCATAATTCCTGCACAGAACTCGAACCTGTGCGACCCGGGCATGCAAGGATGGGTGGTTGGTCCACGAATACCGGCACCAGACAGCATCGCACCGCAGATAATGAACCAAGGCACGGCAGCAGCACCGGTCCAGATTTCCAAACTGGCAAACCTCCGCGAGCCCCCCCTCCCCCTCTCCCCCCCAAGATAACCCTGTTGAAGAGCGGCGAACCATTGATGTCTGGTTCCTTGGATAAGGTAGGTACCTACTGTAAGGATGCGGGAAGTCAGCCGCCTCGGTTCTTGGGTCAGTTGGTTCACCAATCCAAGGAGCTGTGGGATATGCGCCCTATACTTTAGACGCTTCGGTCGCAACTTGGTGGTCCCGTATCACCTAGGCGTATGCGACCTCCAGGTGCTGACGCCACAAAGGTTGCTTCCGGGGCCCAGTGGTTCTAGAGTAATCGGATCAACTGCCGTCCGTCTGGCTCGATGGTGCAAGAGACGCGCGCTTGCGGCGCTGTTGACCCCGATGCATCACGCTGGTTACATCAGCTAAGGGGTCTGAAGGAGGGTTATGGTATTGGTACATCGCCTGCAGCTCGGGCAATGAGAGGCATCGCAGCCGTATATCGAGACGTACCAGAGCTGGCATACTTGTATCTCAGGCTCCGCTTCGTTGCTGGTCGCCAGGCATGCACACCGCTGCTTGACGCCTTCCCCCGTTCCACTTGTTATTGTCTGTCTTTACCCTCCCGTCTCTCGAAAACCTAGCTTGGTTAAACGCACTTATCATGGCTACAAACTTGGACGAAAAAGGCCAGCGTTACTTGGCAACCCTGATAGTTTGTAATGCCATCGCCATCATCGCTACCATCTTGCGCGTCTGGTGCAAGCTGGTGCAGATGAAGAGTGGCATCCGATCGCTGCATGCCGATGACTGGTTCATCATAGCAGCAACGGTATCCTATCTAAGCGCCGCATCCGCAGCATACTGGGGCTTGTTCACCGGAAGCCATGGCATGGAGATCGGTGAAATCACGGCGGACCTCAAGGCCGCTCCATCGCCCGCGAAGCTTAAGAGGATGCAGAACTATCTCGAGGTAACGAGCATATATTAGTTCCCTTTTTGCATCATCCAGACTAAGACATACTTGCTTCTATACAGTCTCTCTTCATTGGCATCACCATTCTCTACGTTGCCTTCTTCTTGGCCAAGATCTCCGTCTGCCTCATGTATCGCCGCATCTTCTCGACGCAGCAATTCCGGAGGGCGTGCTTAATCCTGATGGCAGTCTCGACCGCATGGTTTATTGCAACCCAAGTCGCGAACCTTGTCATGTGTATTCCGATAGAGTCATTTTGGATCCGCACCATGCCCGGCAGATGCCTCAACTTCAACCTCTTCTCCTTATTCACCGGCATCGCCGACATTCTCATCGACACAGCCATCCTGCTCCTGCCTGTACGAGCCGTCATTTCTCTTCAGATGCCAACAAGAACCAAGATCATGATCTTAGGCATCTTCCTGTTGGGTGGCTTGTAAGTAAGGGCACGTTGAATCTTCCGTGCCATCCATAAACTGACGGGCATTCAGCGCCGTCATCACGAGCATTCTCAGGGTGTCCTACCAATACCAGCCTAATGAAAATTATGGCAAGGATCCCATCCCTAAAACAGCATGAGCCCCCTTTTCCTAACGTTGAGCATGTAGTCAGCTTCAGTAAAGCCGAGGTGTGGCTCAATATCCATGCTGCCGTTACCATCTTGTGCGCTTGCCTTCCGGTATGCAAGCCGGTCCGAGATATTTTGGGCAGGTTCATCGTTACGATCCGCGACCGATATGGGTCATCCATGCGGTTTCTCCGAGGCAGCTCGAGAGGGCCACGTTCTGGTAGCTCAAAAGACTCGGCCGACGGCGACGCTCACATCTACGAAATGGACAACCAAGATCCAAAGCGCTCCTACCCATCCCACACTGTATATCAATATCCGACGAAGGGATCGTTGTCAACGGGAGAACTGGCTCTGACGCCTGCTAATATTGGACACCAGGCTGGAGCCAAAAGAAGCGAGGCGTCATCGGAAGTGAATCTGGCCGCTGTCCTCCCGCAAGGTATTACCCGGACTACTAGGGTGGAAGTTGTCTAGATTACTGGCTTGTTCTTGTGGTAAATGGGCAGCGCACTCCGCTGGGATCCAGATAAACTCCCTGCCTCTACCTACTCCTTCCGTGCTACTGGTCGTGTTTCTTGATGGCAATTCTATACCGAGGGTACATACCGTTCTTGCCCTGTTGATCTTCAGCCTTGTCTCTTTCTCTTCTAGGTGGTCAACAACCCTTGCTGCTGCCTCTTCAGCAGACACGGTGCTCCGAATCATTGACGTCCTGGTGCTTCAGCAATGGACGTTAATTACTAATATAAAACACTCCATAATTAGTCCTCAGGTAAACATGGGATGTACCATACTGCTGTCAATCTATTTCAACGATATGAACTGTATAATTAACTCGCTAATGGCATGCTTGCTAGCTCCATGCCCCAGATCGGTGCACCTCGCCTAGCTCACTGACAACGTTGCACTCGGCCAGCAAATGGTCCGATCTCACCCAGCAGTGCTAGCGGAGTTTTTGGGGGGTCTTGGCTGCGGGAACCGGGATCTCGCCTAGTTGACAGTTAAGCTCTCCTGCATTTCCTTGGCTTACTTGGCTGGAACCTTAAACGGCCTGGCCCCTTGGGGCCCGAAATTAGCGAGGCAAATCCACAAGCGGTATTTACTGGGCACATAACAAGATGGAAGGGGTTTCTGACAATAATAACGTCGTTTTAACCACTTAGACCTCTGTACCCTACCTATGCTAACGATGGAGAAATGATGGCATCCAATTAGGCGCCATCATGTACCATAGTGATATCTAGGCCGCGAGGTGCAACCGTGTTATCGTTACCCGCGCAAAACATTGAGGTCTAAGTGGTCAACGTGGTGATATTAATGCCAGATAGTGCCACTGCTAGGTAACAGCTGGCATTGCATTGGTCCGAATCTGCGTTACTACACACCACACAATCGGTCGAAAATGAGGCCGAGCTGTCGTGAGACGGGCGAACGACCATATCCCCGCTCGAAAGTATCGGAGGCTAACACGGTAGGCAAAGTAACTGTGTGCAGCGGTCTAGATCGCGGCTCAGCAATACCGGTTTTCCGGAACCACTCGTCGCTCCGTTGGTATTTATGGCCTGGGTAGTACAGGGTGGGATGGTACAGTACCAGGTACTTAGCCTACCGGTTGGCGGCCATGCAGTGTATTGCTCCGCCGCGATAATTTGCATGCGCCAACAAGGCCCGTCCAGTTGCTTCACCAGCATACCCAGACAGCTGAAGGCTTGGCTTCCCTTCCCGCTCTCCTGCCGCACACCCTTGACATCTCATACGTCTTGGCCTAACTTTGGATAAGGTGTGGCGCCCGGCACTTGACTGCCGCCTTGTGTGCCATACCTTGGACACTGCACCTTGGCAATGATGGAACTAGATCGTATAGCAAAGGATCCAAAGTCGGCGGAGGTTGTCGAGAAGGACGCTGGTATCGTTGAGAGCGACGGGGACCAGCAAGTGGCAAACGAAGGCAGCTTCAACTACCTCGGCGGATGGCGGCTACGCGTAGTAACATTAGGGTATGGTATTCTGGCTCGTCCTGACCAAATCCCACAAACTCTCACTAATCCTCCTGCAGACTCGCTCTCGGCCTCTTCCTTGTCAACTTCGAGATCACCATCGTCAGCACCGCACTTATCTCTATTACCAACGACCTGCAAGAGTTCAAGAAGAGCAGCTGGGTAGTGACAGCATATCTGCTCACATATGTTGGTAAGACGGATTGCGGGCATCTCATTTCAGCACGAGTTTCTAATCATCAAAATAAAGCTGGCCTCGTCATCTGGGCCAAGCTAAGTGACCTTTTTGGACGCAAACCAACATGCATCGCAGCGCTGCTCATCTTCGCTGCCTTCTCCGGCGGATGCGGCGCCTCGCAGAACATTATCCAGCTGTATGCTCTTCCTCGCTTCCTCTCCCCGCGGTGAGCTGCCGGTCTGACCTCTTCTGTAACGCAGCGCCATCTGCCGAGCTTTTCAAGGGATAGGCGGCTCAGGGATCTACGCCGTCGATATGGTCATGCTATATGAGCTCGTCCCCCCGACCCGCTACCCTCTGTACACGGCGCTTCTTACTGTGATTGTTGCGCTGGCATTTGCGCTGGGCCCAGTGCTGGGAGGTGTCATCACAAGCGGATCGAGTTGGAGATGGGTGTTCTTGCTGAAGTGAGTCCCCAAGATACCATCGATGTCGATGCCACTCAAACGCGTCCTAATATTGGCCCCTGCGAAGTGTCCCCGCCAGCCTCGTCGCGGCAGCCATTCTGTTTCTCTCCGTCCCCAGATCTTTCCCTAACCAGGGTCAATCGGCACCACACCCGGAACGAGCCATTGGCGTGAAACTGAGGTCAATTGACTTCTTGGGCGCGTTTCTCATGCTCGCCGCGACAGCGCTGCTTATTTCGGGCCTGGAGGAAGCCGCTTTGCAGTTGGATTGGACGACTGCCACCGTTCTAGGACCTCTCTGTGCTTCGGCCGTCGTGTGGCTGGCCTTCTTTGCCAACTCATGGTGGGTGACTGGCAGGCAAGGGAGCAGCAGTATCGTTGAGCCCATGTTTCCTTGGCGTTTTTGCCGAAGTAGGGTTGTCGTGGGGTTGCTTCTGTGAGTGAAGCTTCCATCGTCTCACAACAGAGGAGTCGGGCTAATTCGTGGTTCTCTTCCCAGGACCTCCTTTATGACCGGCGCAGTGAGCATTACCTGCATTTTCCAACTCCCCCTGCGCTTCCAAACATCGGCGGGGCTGGGCCCCCTCGAGGCAGGCGTCCGGCTAATCCCCTTTTCCGTGTGCGGCCCCCTCGGCACCATCGTCTGCGCAGTTCTGTCCAAGAATAAGCGCGCCCCTCCTATTTACATGGCGATAGTCGGTGAGGTGATGCAAATCATTGGCTTGGTTTTCTTCTCGCGTGGAGATCCTGCCCAGCCAGATTGGCATGCTTTGTACGGGCTGGAAGTTGTCGTCGGTTTGGGGTTTGGCATGTGCTTGGGCGCAGTGACGCTGATGGCGCCGTTCGTTGTCGAAAAGAGAGATCTGGGTAAGTCATATGCCCCTGAGAGGGAGAACAACTGTGTCCTAAAACGGCGCAATAGCTATTGCGGCCGCTGCTCCAGTACAACTGCGGTTTCTGGGGAGCGCAACCGTCATATCCATCGTCACTGCTGTCGGAAACACTTGGTTGAAGGGCGTACTGTCTAACTCGCTGTCCGTCGAGCAAATTCAGGCGATATTCCGGTCAAGTGAGCACATCGACATGTTGCCTGCCCCTGAAGTTATCGCGATGGTCAGAGGCCGCTTTGTTGAGAGTTTTAATTTGCAGATGCGAATCGTCCTCGGGTTTGCGATAGCTGGAGCATTCGCGGCTTTGTTGATGTGGCAGAGGAACCAGGTTAAGATATCCTGACTAATTGGACGAGACTACCTAGGTACAATCAAGAAACCATAGAAATAACCCTCCTCATGACCCGTACACTACTCTTGACATCTGCAGGACTGCGCACCCCGGGAATCTCATGGGCGCCGTCGTGGACAAACACCTGTCGTTTCTCTCTCGCACAAACGGCGGCGACGGCGGCCGAACGCACGGTGCTATCATTCAGCCCCCAAATGTGCGCAGTTGGGATCTGGATCACCTCACCCACGTCCTCAGGCGTCAACATGGATATCTCTCCTTTTGCAAGGAGATCAACGTCGAAAACACCTCCCGTCGAGAAAAATATAGCACACTTGAACGGTACCGTTACACCCCTCCTCTGCGCATGTGCCAGGTATGTAGCCGAAATTGTGGCCCCCTGCGAAAAGGCTAGGAGACCATCGAATGGCCCCTCGCTGGCAACGTATACCTCGAGCTGATTGAGAGCCTTCAAGCAACTTGCGAGGTCATCAAAGTCGGCATAGGCAAAGAACTCATCGGTCGAAGAAGCGACATTGGCAAATTCCAGGGCCATTGGAGTTGGGATGGTCCCCTCGATGAACTCATAGGTGTGAGAATCGCCTAGCTCATAGCGGATGGCGGCTGCGTTCTTCATTAATTTGGGATCACGATTCTGAAGGAGGCAAGTAGAACGGCCCTACCGGTCTGTGTCTCAAAAATCTTTTTAACTAGTTAGTATGGATACTCATAAGGCGGGCAATATCTCTCACCTGGGCATTGGTACCCAGACCGTGCAAGCAAAGGAAACGCATTATCACTTTTCTTTTTGCGAAAATGCTTGTGCAGTTTAGACGGGATTGTTCGTCGGCCGGTTCAAAGCGGCAACTCCCCTGGGCTATCACCAAGTACACAACGCGGGTTATGAGTTTGTCCGGTGTTTGAGCTGCCCCGTTTTAGGGAGGGTTGTTGAAACCTTGATGCATTGGATGCTTCACAGAAGCCGATGTAAAGCGCTGAAAGCTTGTTTCAACGCCGCTTCCGCGCAGGATCAACGTCCGTATTACGGAGTGTTCACTTGTTGGGGCGGTTAGAAGCTCAGCTGCGCCGGTAGATGACACAGCACACAACGTCGAGGCTGAAATTGCATCGAGTGGTAAGGGTATAGCACTGTACAGTACAGTCCATGTAACTCGTGACCGGGCAATCCCACTTGTCGAATCCCTAAATCCAGCCGTGTAGGGTGTGATTCTGGGTTCCATTCCCGCCACTCCGAGTGGGTCTGCTCTTCGGCAGATCACCCCCCTGTAACCTTGGCGTGGCGGTGGTAGAGGGACACGGCATACAGTACCAGCGGGCGTCGGTTCCATCACTCCGGTTGCACCGCATCTGAAGATTGCGGCGAAGCAGTCGAGACGGGCCCCAACTGCCTTACCAACCCCAATCGTTTACCCAATAGAGCCTGGCGTCTTTCTCCCTCTTCTGCTTCTCAACTGCCGATATTACTCCATCCAGTTGCTTATCCGTGGCCCTGTGGCCGCAGTATACCGCTGCCTGTATGTAGATAAACCCGGTTGGATGGCCACACCGACGAGCCAAGACTACCTAGGTAGATTGTACTGTGTAAATTCGCACTCCTATTTTCATCGACGTAATGTGAACCTACGTATGTAACCAAGTTCTAGATGTTGCTGTTTTTGGAATATGCAGAGACTCCGCGTTCAGGTGCCAAAGGGGCTACCAAAGGGGTCTATCTCCAACGTTGGCTCCGTGATCGTATCGCAGGACTCGGCTATCCGGATGGCTGGGTACATCAAATCCGTCCCTAGTAGCTTCTCTCTCGCTGATGCGGCAGTGGACTTGGAAGTTTCCGTATTACCCCGGGTTTCCTCGCCGTAATAGCCATAAATTTCCCTCCTCCGAGTCTCTCACCCTACTGTTAGTGAATCTCAGCGGTCCTTTAGCAGCAACCCGTCACAGCACCATGGCGCCTTACTACTTGTCAGGCTCAGAGGGCCAAAGTACACCGGTTGGCTGCGCCAGTGATTCCACGCAGTCCGATTGCCCATCTCCACCTCGATCCTTCTCTACATCTCCACCTTCCGTCGGCGGTGAGAAATCTAAAGACATCGCCATCGTCGGGTTCTCGTTCGATTTTCCCGCGGCGAATTCCGAGGAGGCGTTCTGGGACCTTGTGATGCAGGGCAAACGTGCCGTATCTCCTTTCCCTCCGAGTAGATTCCACCATTCCAGATTCCGAGAGACAGTGAGTTACAGGAATACACTACATATATCCCAAGGTACCAATTAACACTTCGGTGTCCGTTACCCAGATCCGTCCTCAAAAAGCCAGCTTTGTTCAAAGAGACATCAGCGCATTTGACGCCAGATTCTTCGGTGTCACTGAGGACGAGGCTCTCGCAACAGATCCCCAGTTACGTATTTTGCTCGAAACAACGTACAGGGCTCTTGAGAATGGTACAATCCTTACTCCCACCCCAGGGACCCATGATCAGGAGACATTATTTATTAACATGCATATTCTACAGCGGGAATTCCTATGGAGAAAGTTAGCGGCACCGACACGTCAGTATATACAGGATGCTTTACCGCCGACTATCTCCTCGCCACGTCCAGGGACCCTGAGAATGCACCTCGGTATTCGTCTACCGGCATGGCGCAAAGCATGCTCTCCAACCGTATCAGTGCGTTCTTCAACTTGACGGGACCCAGCATCACGATTGATACCGCTTGTTCCAGCAGCCTGGTCGCCTTGGACATGGCCTGCCGATCCATCAGGCAGGGGGAGTCTTCTGTGGTACGTACCTCACAGAGCTTACGGCGCCGAGACCGGCCTTCCCATTGTATGGGTTTAACACGAGCGCTCCAGGGGATTGTCGCGGGATGCAACCTTCTGTTAACGCCTGACTTGTTCATCTCGTTATCCAGTCTGGGCTTTCTTTCTCCAGACGGAGTATGCCACAGCTTCGATAGCCGCGCTAATGGTTACAGCCGTGGTGAAGGCTTTGGCGTCCTGATTGTCAAAGCCCTAGACACAGCTTTGGCCGATGGTGACACTATCCGCGCCGTCATTAGAGCAACGGCTACTAATCAGAATGGCCGGACTAACCTCGCACTGCCGAGCAAGGAGATGCAACGGCGACTGATCGAAGAGACATACCGCAAGGCGCATCTCAACATGTCTCACACTCGCTTCTTTGAGGCACATGGGACAGGAACAGCAGCCGGCGACCCACTTGAAGCCATGGCTATCGGGAATGCGTTTGCTCCCGGGCGAGATTCAGACGACCCGATCGTGGTGTAAGTTCATTGGTCCAGATACGGAGGCCGAGCTGTGCAGACTGGCTAACATGGGTATCTAGAGGCGCAGTCAAAGCCAATATTGGTCATCTCGAAGGTGCCGCTGGCATCGCAGGAGTGATAAAGACCGTCCTAGCTCTCGAAAAGGGCATCATCCCCCCAATAGCAGGGCTCATGGAGCTTAATCCCGAGATCGACGCCGAGTTCCTCAAGCTGAAGGTGAAAACATCATCCACATTTACTGTCAGCTGTTAGCTAACCAGAGCTGCCTATAGTTCCCGAAAGTTGCCATGTCGTGGCCAAGCACTGGCTTACGGCGGGCGTCTATCAACTCCTTTGGGTTCGGTGGTACAAATTCACACGCCGTACTAGATGATGCATTTCACTACCTCCAAAGTCGCGGCTTGAGGGGCCAACATCGAACCACAATGTTCCCATCTCTGGACTGTGACACGCGACTTCGAGTCCCGCTCATTGCTCCTCAAGACTTTCCTACCACGCCTGGCACCCCCAAGCTGATCGTCTGGTCCGCGAATGAACCGAACACCTTGACTCGGATGCTCGAATCATATCGGGAGCACTTTGAAATACAATCCAAAACCGAACTTCTACCTCTCTATAATCTTGGAGCTTTGGCATATACGCTGGCCCAAAAGCGCAGCCTTCTCCAATACAGGGCATATGCTGTCTCAAACACGGTGCCTGAGCTTCTACAGCAGTTCCAGACACCTGTAGAAACATTTCAATCAGGTGCGGATCCTAAAGTCGGCTTCATCTTCACTGGGCAAGGGGCACAATGGCGGGGGATGTCGAGGGAGTTGTTCGAGTTTCCAGGTTTCAGGGACAGTGTCTTCAACGCGGACAAATTCTTCCATAAAATTGGCTGCAACTGGAGACCGTCTGAAATTCTCGAGAACATAAACCACCAGCCAAGCATCAACATCCACGACCCGTGCTTTTCCCAACCTCTCTGCACAATCCTGCAAATCGCCATTGTGGACTTGCTAACGGCACTTGGCATTCACCCTACAACTGTCATTGGACACTCAAGTGGAGAGATAGCCGCCGCGTACGCCGTCGGTGCTATCTGCAAGGAATCTGCTTGGAAACTGGCCTATTTCCGGGGCCACCTTTCCAGCCAGCTTGTTGAATGGTCAGACACAGCTAGATCGCCGCGTGGCTCCATGATGGCTGTTGCACTCTCCGAGGCTTCGGTCCTTCCCTATATCACAAAGACACTCGAAAGCCTGCGTAGCAACGGCGTTCTGGCGGTAGCGTGCATAAACAGCCCGCAGAGCGTCACCGTCTCGGGAGACGAGGACCTAATTCAGGAGCTCCAAACTGTCCTGAATGCAGATGGCATCTTTGCCAGAGTGCTGAAGGTCCCCGTGGCTTACCATAGCCCTCATATGGAAACCATCGCATCATCATACAAACAGTGCATTGGTAACCTTAATCCGGGGGGGAAGCCGCCTCACCACGCAACCATGATATCGTCCGTCAGTGCAGATGCCATTGACCACAAAGAACTACAACAGGCAGAATACTGGGTTCGGAACATGGTTTCACCCGTACGCTTCTCCCCGGCTGTCGAACGCCTGTGTCGTAATGCAGCAAGGAAGACAAAGAAAAAACTCGACTTGAGCCATCGACAGTTTGCCTCGGTTACCCACTTATTGGAAATCGGGCCTCACTCTGCTTTGCAGGGACCTATCCGCCAGACGTTAGAGGTGGCGTCACCAAAGGTGAACATCTCGTATACCTCTGCCTTGGTCAGGGGTAAGCCAGCAAATACCACACTGCTTGAGGCCGTGGGTAAGCTTCATTGCTCTGGTTTTAACGTTGATCTGGTTAAGGCCAACGGCCTGACCAATCTCTCGGAGCGCATTTCATTGGAAGTACTCCCAGCGCTGCCCGAATATCCGTTTGATCACACCCAAACATACTGGAGCGAGCCACGAGTTAGCAGGAACCTGCGTTCCCAGCCTCAGCCCTACAGTGAGTACCTAGGAGTCCCTGCAGCCGACTGGAATCCCCTTGAACCGCGATGGCACAATAGCATCGGGGCTTCCTCAATACTGTGGGTCCGGGATCACAGAATCAACGGAGAGATCCTCTATCCCGCGGCTGGAATGTGGGTCATGGCCGTGGAAGCAATCACTCAAATCTCGACGGGCAAAGATATTGTCGGATACGAGATTCGAGATACGGCCATTATGTCATCCCTGGTCCTCCCATCGGATGGCACAAAAGTCGAAGTACAATTCCGCTTGAAACCTGCGTTCGACTCGTCGAATAAGACGAGTGCTTGGGCTGACTTCAGCCTTTACGCTTGCCGCAGCGAGAACAATATTTTCGAGATCTGCCACGGCTCCATCAAAGCGGTGTTTGCAAGTTCGGATGGGAAACCAGACGCAAACCTCACGCTAATCAACCAGTCAGAGGAGGCGATTTCGTTAGCCAAAGCCTCGTATGCTTCTCAAATTGACTGTAAAGAGCTGTACGTCGAACTCGCTGAGAATGGCTATCACTATGGGAGCTTGTTCCAGGGTATCCAATTTGCATGTCGAAACAGCAATGGCCAAGTCGTCGGAGACATTCTAGTTCGCAACCCCCCTTCCAGCTCTTCCATCCCGACCACCCATCTATCGGCCATTCATCCGTGCGATCTCGACTCTGTCTTGCAACTCTGCCTTGCAGCAATTTGTCAGGACACCACCGGCCGCAACGGTAAGAGGGGAACTTGGGTGCCCACCTATCTCTCCAAACTATGGCTTCCGTCGTCTGGGTTCCGGCAGCGAGGTCAGATCCAAGTCCATGCCTCAACCCAGTTCCGCAGCACTCGTCTGTGCAGCTCATCCATCCAAGCAGTATCCTCATGCTCTGATGGCAGTAATGGAGGGGTATTACAAATTTCTGGCGCCGAGTTGACGCTCATCTCCTCACAACCGCTCGGCCAAGCTCAACCCGCTTCGCGCCTTTCCCGCCGGCTCTGCTACGACCTTGTCCACGCCCCAGATATCACCCTCCTCCCTCCCCTTGAAATCGCCCACCACCTCCGTACGCAGGCACCCCTCCAGCCCGATCCAACCACCGTCCTCCGCGCCTTGAAACTCTACAACCTCTGCTCCCTCTCCCGCGCAGTCGCCGCCGTTCCTTACCCGCCCGTCCTCTCCTCTCATCCTCATCTCCAGAAACAGCATCTCTGGGCACAGTCCGTCCTCGCCTCTGCCGCCTCCCGCCCACCCCTGGGCATCCCCCAGAACTGGAAAACCTACCTCGAGGGCCCGCAATTCGAGACCCTCGCCTCTCAGCTATCAAGCATGTCCCGTCTCGGGGAGCTGCACGTAAACTTTGGCCGGCACATCCCGTCCATCCTGCGAGGCGAGACGGATCCACTCCAAGCCCTAGGGATCCGGCATGATGGTGATGAGGAGGGTTGGCTTGCAGAGCTGCGGGCGCTGTTGCTCAACGAGGCGGCTGCCTTTGCGCCGATGGCCCGCTATCTGGATTTGCTCGCACACAAGAACCCGGGGATGCGAGTCCTTGAGGTCGGGGCGGGCGTCGGTGCTGCGACGAAGGAACTCCTAAAGACTCTCGTCAGTGAGCAGGGAGGGATGTGTAGGTTTGCGAGCTATGATTTTACGGATAGCTCGTCGGTGCTCTTGGAGAGGGCGAGGAGGGAAAGGGAGTTTGAGGGGCTCGGGACCAGGATGAACTTTGCGGTTCTGGATGTGGAAAGGGATGCGGTTGAACAAGGGTTCGAGGAGGGACGGTACGATTTGTGCGTTGCGGTTCATGTGAGTGCTGTGATAACATGGTCAATTTTGTGAGAATGTGCTGATGGCCGATGGGTAGGCGCTGCGGGGCGCGAAGAGGTTGCGGGAGTCTTTGGTGAACATTAGACGGTTGTTAAAAGAGTGAGTGGTTACTATGTATGGCGGCTCATGGCGGCTCTGGAAGATGCTGACTCTTGTCCGCAACAGGGATGGAAAACTCGTCCTGATGGAGATCACCGATCCATACTCAACGATTAGTCCTTTCATATTCGGTTTTCTACCAGGATGGTGGACAAGTCAGTATATCCTGTACCCTATGGACTACCAAAACGCTGTATTAAGGTACTAACGAGTGCTTGCAGGCGCCGAGGCCTGGAGACAGAACGGCCCCGTCGCATCGATTTCGGAGTGGGACCAGGAGCTGAAAGCCAGTGGCTTTGACGGTGCTGAAGTTACCGTGCCCATCTACCAGGAGGAAGAAAATCAGTTTGCCAGCCTGATCATCTCGTCTGCCACCAGAACGATCGCCGGAGAAAACAAAGTCCCATCTCTCATATCTCACTGGCACCCAAAGACGGCCGTAGTCATTGCCAGCTGGTCTGAGAAGCCTTCAAAGCCCTCGGTCATGGCAGAGTTGGTCCTTTCGAAACTAAGGCGCGAGACTGACGCCGTAGCCAACGTGCAAATCACTACGTTCCTGGAACTAGCCGCCAGGGAAGATCTCGGTGACGATCTGGTGATCGTAGTCCACGACCTAAACACAAAGTGGCCGTCTCTCGCGCATCTGACCAAGGAGGAGTACGAACCCTTTCACTCGACGTTCTCCCGGGCTTGCTCCGTCCTGTGGCTTGCCTCGACCTCATCCCGTGAGGCTATCGGCCCCGTCCAAGGCCTTGCCCGTACTCTGCGAAGAGAGCGGCACGGATTTGTATTTTCCACCGTGGAGGTGGATCCGGCAACTATTTGTTCATCTCTCTTCACTCACATCTCTATTGCGGTGGAAAACTTTCTGCGGGGTGCAGCCACCGGAATGTGTGAGTGGGAGCTAACCCAAAACGCGTCGTCTCTTACCATTCCCCGAGTCTATGAATCTCCTTCTCTCGACGACGCAATTTTTCAATACACTGCTGCAGCTTCAGGGAGCCCCATTCTCTCGCCGTGCCACCCTTTTTCATCACCGTCGCACAACGTTAAGTTGGCGATCCGCCAGCCCGGCCTTCTGGACACACTCTACTTCACCTCCTCATCCCTCCCTTCGTCTCCGCTGCCGCCAAAGCACATATCGGTCTCTGTCAAATCCATAGGCATCAACTTCCGGGACTGTCTCATCGCCCTTGGCCGCGTCGATCAAGACACCCTGGGAAGCGAATGCTCCGGCATCGTTCTAGGAGTTGGCTCTGAGGTCACCAGCCTTCAGCCGGGCGATAGCGTCCTCGTCTTTACATGCGACAGCTTTCAATCGGTCATCAGCTGCGATGCACGCCTGGCCGTGAAGATGCCAAGCGGTATGACCTTTCCCGACGCTGCCTCGATCCCGACAAACTTTGTTACGGCCTATCACGCGCTCGTCCATGTCGCGAGGCTGGCTACGGGGGAGTCAGTCCTGATTCAATCTGGCGCTGGCGGAACGGGGCAGGCTGCAGTGCAGGTGGCAAAATGGTGTGGCGCCGAGATATACACAACGGTGGGGTCTGAGGCGAAGCGGAAGTTGATGGTGGACAGGTATGGGATACCACCCGAGAGGATTCTAAATAGCCGGGATCTGTCCTTTGCGGATGAAATACACCGGTTGACGGGTGGGAAGGGGGTGGACGTGGTGTTGAACAGCCTGGCTGGCGACGCGCTTGTGGCTGGGTGGGAGTGCGTCGCGCCGTATGGCCGGTTCGTCGAGATCGGGAAGAGGGACATCTTTGAGCATGGGAAACTGCCCATGTTTCAGTTTGCCAAGAACGTATCGTTCTGCGCGGTTGATTTGAGTGCCTTGACTGTGGATAGGCCCCAGACAATCCAAGAGGAGTTGTCGGCCGTGATGGAGCTGTTTGAGAAAGGAATACTGCGCTTGCCGGAGCCGATGAAGGCCTTCCCCATCAGGGAGGTGGAGACTGCCTTCAGGTATTTGCAAAGTGGGAAGAATGCCGGCAAGGTGGTAGTTGAGGTCGGCGAGGGTGATTGTGTGCCAGTGAGTACTAGTACCCCTTTAACCTCGAACCCCTGAGCTCATGGAGCCAGAACCCGAAGGCTAACCTCGTCTCTTATCAAAAGGCTGTCGTCCAACCAAAGAAGTCAGACTGGACATTTAGTCCCGATGGCACCTTCATCATTGCTGGAGGTCTTGGTGCCATGGGTCGAATCATCGCCAAGTGGATGGTCACAAAAGGGGCTCGGCACCTGGTTCTCTTGTCCCGGTCGGGTCTCCAGCATGACAATTCCACGACGGCGGACTTTGTTCGAGACTTGCAGAGCAGAGGTGCCAACCTTTATTGCCCTTCTTGCAATATTGCAGACGCAGCATCGCTACGCCAAGCCCTTGAGTACTGCCGTGAGCACATGCCACCTATCAAGGGATGTATTCAAGCCGCTATGGTTCTCCGCGACGGCTTGTTTGAGAACATGGACCACACCGACTGGAGCGCATCGCTCAACCCTAAGGTCCACGGCTCATGGAATCTGCACGAGCAACTGCCGCGCAACCTCGACTTCTTCATACTCTGCTCTTCAGTGGCGGGCATTGTCGGTTCCCAAGGGCAGGCCAACTACGCAGCGGGAAACACTTACCAAGACTGGCTCGCCCGGTACCGCGTCCACCAACTAGGCGAGCGAGCACTCTCCATCAATCTCTCCTTGGTGCAGGGCGACGGCTTCTCAGTCGAACATCCTGAACTGGCGCAGCAAATGATCCTGACCAAGCATGTGGTTGAGATGTCGGCCGCGGAAATGCTTGGTCTACTAGATCATATCTGCAGCCCAGCGGTTGTGAATGGGCCGCCGGGGAGATCACAAATTATCATGGGTCTCGACATCCCCAGTCATGCCTTGGCTCGGGGCATGGACCCGCCAGGATGGATGCACGAGCCGATGTTCGCAAACCTGCATCAGTTAGAGATGATTGAAGCTGAAGATGAAGGAGGCCAGTTGGAGGGGCTCAATTTCCATGGAGCAGTTAAAGGGCAGACTGGGCCGGATGTTGCTACGCGGGTCAAAGAGGCTGCATCGGTTGCCGAATCGGCTGACATCGTTTGCGATGCGCTATTAAGCAAGCTATGTAAGGCACTTGCAAGGGCCCCGGAGTCGCTGGATAAGACACAGCCGTTGCACGTGTATGGCGTGGACTCGTTGGTGGCGGTTGAGCTGAGGAACTGGATTTTGCAGACGCTGAAGGTGGATGTTGCTGTGTTTGAGATCCTTGGGGGTTCTACCTGCGCGACTATTGCTCGGGGTGTTGCAGAGAAAGTCAGATTGGGCGGAGGGGTTTGAAGATCTGAGCTGCAATGTTCGGTGAAAGACCGGCAAGGTCTGTGTTGTTTTCCTTCCAAGTGTGGAAGTTCTCCAAATAACATGCAGTTCTCCTGCTTCCTCAGATTACTGGGTTCCTGCTTAAGGTGCAGGTACTGTAACTAATCCGCTGCACAGGATGACCGTGCGTTGTCATTACCTGCACCTTGCTCTCCGTCTACACTGTTGCTAATTAGGTCATAGCCATCTTAGGGAAGCAAAAAGTAGCCGTATCTATAATAATCACAACCGTGAAGGATGAGGTTTTAGACCTCTTTGCGCAGCATCTACAGCTTCAACTATCCTACCCGACTGGCGATCTGGCCCTGTGCAAAGGGTTCTGGGGACGGCCAGGAGGTACGTTATTGTGGTGTTTGTTAGGTACTGTACAGTACAGGGATTGGCTGTGCCCAAAGGAACCAATTGCGGTTTCCTACAGTACACAGTACTGTACCTTATTCTTCCATGAAATATATACTGAACACGTGAACGCCCGCGTATGCGCCGAGGCGCAAGGATTAAGAAATGGAAGCATTCTGAGAGGCTGAATCGTTATCGATTGGGCATGACGGAAATCCGCAAAATCACAGTTCAAACTCAGTAAGCGTTATCCAAACCTCTTGCGCCATCATACAGTATACATTGCGACTTGAACCACCGAACCATGTCTCATCTTGGGCATTAAACTTGGGTACTGGCCTCCTTTCAGGCAGTTTTCACTAAGCTTGAAACCGACATACGCAGAACGTCATGGGACTTGTCATGCCATTGTTCTGCCAAATCTACGGCACAAGCTTTTCCGCCTGCAAAGCAACTTGTCTCTTGGTCCGACCCTTTCACCCGATCCCTCCCCTAGGGGTTCCAATTATTGCAAGAACGTAGCTGGCACTTCGGGACCTATCAAATTATCAGTAAGTCACCTCCGTGGCCTATCGTTAGAGCCACTTACCCCAAACATGCAAGTTATCGGGCGCCGCCTTGGTGTGGTGTGTGGGCTCTCTCATATCCAACAAATCACCATCGACATAATGTTCCATGATGAAGCCAGTCGGGTCAAACCTAAATCCTCATCAGCATTCCCGTCCACCAACCGTCAAGCTTCCAGCGCAAACAAACCAGTAGTCAAAGATCTGGCTGCCCATGACATGTCTTCCCACGCCCCAGCAGTTAGTGTAACCCTGGTGGCGGAGCCAGTCGTGGCCGAGAACCTGGGCGTCAAAGTCGTGCGTCTCGAACGACGAGTGGTGGACGTGCATCTTGGGCCCCTCAAAGAAGAAGAAACAGTGGTGATCGACTAGCTCGTCACCGCGATCCAACCGGAAGAAGACGGTGATGTCGACGTTTTGGTCGTTGTGGACAAGCTGCAGTGCAGAGCGTGGTCAACAACTCCGGCGGCCAACAGGTACTCGGCTGAACATGACCATAGCTTACCTCGCTGGGATGAAAGTTGAAGTAGGACGTGTAAAATTCGTAGCACTTGGCAAAGTTGGTCACGCACATGCCGAAATGCCCTAGCTTGTGCACCGGCGCCGGCCTCTTCTTGAAGCGCTGGAATTGGTTGACACCACGGTTCTTCTCGGTTGGCTGCAATGTTGTAAGTACGCCGAGTCCACGGAACAAGCTGCATGGTGGAGGAAAACTCACATAATTGAACTTGAGGATCGGGAACTCGGGGTCTTCCCTCGGGACTGGTGTCTGGCCGTATACGAGGTGGAAGGGGAACCCGTCGACGGGGTCGTAGAAGGTCACGCGCTTGCCACCGCCGGGAATATCCTTCGTCTCATGTACCTCGGTGGCATTGCACTCCTTGGGTAGCGTCTTAGCCGCGTGCACCAGGTCTTCCTCGGACTCGACGACAAAGGCCGCACCACCAAACTCGTCCTTGTCCGACGCTTCGAGCGCGAGGGCAAAGGGCTCAGTGCCGTAACCGCGGAAGAAAGTCGTCTTGCCGACCTGAGCCGTCTCTACGAAGCCAAAGTTTACAGCAAACTTCTTGGCTGCCTCGATGTCCTTGTGCTTGTACCAGACATGGGCGATGCGCACCAGCTGGATCTTCTTGATCGGGTTAGACGGCTGACCGGACGCCATGGTGGGCTGCCGTGTACGCCGTGTTGCTGTTGTCTTGGGGGTCTGGAATTAGGGGCTGGGCCCTGTGTCTGATGAAGTTCACAAGGCTGTAGTGGGAATCGAGATTTCAAATTGCTGGAGAACACTCGTCCGGGAACCGTTGAAGCTATCTGAGTCCGGGACTCGTCCTTCACGGCAGGCGGGGGATATATTTGGAGTCCGTCTCCATCAGGGCCAGCTGGGGACTTGGTGGCCCGCGGGGGAACGGTGGGGTAGCGCGAGACTG
Source organism: Madurella mycetomatis (assembly GCA_022530565.1). Lineage (NCBI taxonomy): Eukaryota > Fungi > Ascomycota > Sordariomycetes > Sordariales > Madurella > Madurella mycetomatis. The sequence continues at coordinate 1,047,555 of JAJTVB010000003.1, read as the reverse complement.
ACGCAGAGTCCGGCAGTTTAATGGGCTAGATTCTTCAAGCCGCGCTCTGCCGATTTCACCTCGACGAGAGCTACCTATCCAATCACGGGCACCGGGTAATTCCTTAGCTGTTTCCATCAGCTCATATTCCCCGGGATGCCGCGTGTTGGCGGTTGGAGTCAATAGCCGGTTTGGAAGAGAAGCTCTTGCCAATGCAATACCATCTTGCCATTGCACCGGACTTGACAAGGCCTAGATGGCGCCATTATGCTGGTCGGACTCCGGAGAGGCGAATGGTGCCGACGGATGCCGAATGTTGTGGCTTGCGGAGGCCAATTGGAACCAGGGTCCGCGGCGTCCTGCAGGCGACGTTCATCGAGGGGTGCATTGCAGCAGTGCCTGGAACCGGGAAACCGCCAGAGCCGCTCAAAGCACAACGCAAAGGAACAGTACATACCCTAACCCTAAGCAGCTGGTACCTGCCCCGCTGCTCCCGCGACGGCGATCGCTGCGCCAGAATTGAGAGTGGATGGCAGTGCCGCCGAAACGCGCTTGACGACGAGATTACTGCCAACCCATCCCGCCCATCGAGTTCTAGTCGCCCAACCCGCCATGGCCAAGAAGAAACTCTCCAAGGCGCCCGAGCCGACAACAACAGCAACAACTTCCGTCACGCCCTCCGCGGCCGGCAACACAACCCTCCCCGCCTGCCTACACGACGGCCTGCCCCTCCCCCGCCTCATCGTCCTCGACCTCGACTACACGCTCTGGCCCTTCTACTCAGACATCCACATCTCGACGCCCGTCCGCCTGGTGTCCGGCTCCAACCCGCCCACCGTCGCCGACCGCAACGGCGAACTCTTCGGCCTGTACCCGGACGCGCCCCACATCCTCCGCCTCGTCGCCTCCTCCCTGCCCAACACGCGCCTCGCCGTTGCGAGCAAGTCCCCGGTGGGCGATCTCTGTAGGGAGGTGCTGAAGCTGCTGCGGCTGCCGGCGGCTGTCGTGGAGGGCGGCGAGGTGGTCAAGGGCGGGCCCAAGCGGACGATTGACGCCTTTGACGCCGGACTAGAGATCTACGAGGGGACGAAGCTACGACATTTCGAGGTGATCCAGAAGCGGACGGGGATCCCGTTCAGGGACATGCTGTTTTTTGATGACGAAAGGCCGAACCTGGAGGTGGAGAGCTTGGGGGTCACGATGAGGCTTGTGAGGAACGGGCTGACATGGGAGGAATTGGAGAAGGGGATACTGCAGTGGCGGGGAAATTTGGGGATAGCATGATGGCAGGGGCTTTGCTACTGGGCGGGGAGGGTTCGTGCGAGTTCGGGGGCTGCATTCTCGGGATTGTGTTGTTGTCACACTGCGTTTGGGCTCCGGTTGGTTAGCGGGCTGGGGGGCCAAGACGGACACGACGAGGTGTTACGGCGTTGCGGGAATGGATGGGATGGAGACTTGGCATAGAGCTGAAGCTGATGCTGAAGTAGATTTGGTCAGATAGACGACGACGTCGAGAATGGGATTATCTTTGCCTGGAAATGCTACAACCCGAGCCCCTCTTCCTCGCCCTGTTGCCGGAATCACTATCTGTTCTATATGCCACAAGGATAACAAAAGGTATAAACTGCGCCAAAACGTAACTGACCCCTCTAAATACTGCCAATCCAGACGACCACTTGGCGCCACGCGAAGCCTTAATTCATGCTGAAACAGTGGCAGACTTCTGCTCGGGTTCCGCTGCCTGGCCCGCCGCCTTCTCCGAGATTTCATCCGCCGTCTTGTCGTCTACAATTGACAGATTTTGCACCCCTTGGATTTCCGCTTCTATTGGGATATCTGAAGCTGCAGCCGGAGTCGCAGTTTGTCCGGCACCAGCACCACTCTTAGCGGCAGCCTGCGTCTCGGGCACTGTGGCAGTGGCAATAGCAGTGGCAGCTGGAGCGGGAGTAGGCCCCTCGTCCGCCAGGAACGCCACCGGAATCGTGCAGACCCGCTCCCTCCTCTCCTTACCGCCTTTGCTCCCCACCGCAAGGCACTCCAACCTCTTCCCGTCATCGATCGGCCGCCAGTACGCGGGGCCCTCGGGAAATTCGGTATACCCATTCTCCCACGTCACCGCATCCCTAATCTTGGGATCCAAGTTCGGCCTATCAAAAAACTCAAACTCCAGCTCGCCGCCGTATAACTTGGGGATATTACGCGGTTCGATGAATGCCTCCAACGTCGGCTTGACCTCGCTCGGCGACAAGATGAAGATCTTGCTGACCGTGATTGGGTCGAACCAACGCTTGATCCAGCCCCAGACGGTGCTGAAAAAGTACGGGGCCCCGATGATGAAGATGCGGTCCAGCGTCTCGGGGTAGTGGGCCGTGGCCAGCGTCGAGGCGGCCTGCATGTGCGCCTTAAGGTTCCAAAACATGCGCAGCGACACCTGCGAGACGTCGACAATGTTCGTGCTGAGCGTGATGGGCGTGCGTGGGTTGTCGCGGTCCGTCATCTCGGTGCAGAGCGGCTGCGCGAAGCGCGTCAGATTCTCGTACAGCGCGAAGAGTCGTAGCAGGCGCTGCGGGGTCGAGCCGTCGGTCTGCGCCTTGCTAACGTTGGTCGACTCGGCACTCTTCTCGTAGGCCGCGACGGTCTTGGAGTCGAGGTGGCGGATCTGGAAGAGGTAGAGGGGGATGCCTCTACTTTGATGTCAGCCGACAGGGAATAGGCCTTGTTCCTTTTTGGGCGCTCTACTGACCTCCTATCCCTTCTCCCCGTCCATTGAGGATACTGCGCCGCGCCCGGTTGTCAGCACCGACCGTTAGAGACCGCATCCACTAGATTCCTTACCAAACTCCTCGTCTTCTCATACGCATCTACATCAATCGTGTCGTACAGCACCTCGAGCTGGTTCGCCTTCCGCCATTCCTCGGTGTCTTTGAACTGCTTGTAGGCATCCTGGACAACCCATTTCCGTGCGCGCAGAAACCGTCTGCGCAAAGGCAGCTTCAGCAGTCTGGGTCATGGCTGGACGTAACAGGGCGCTTACAGCAGTGTCTGGTCGTCGTGTGAAGGTTCCGGTGCGGACCGATACAGACCCTGTTCTTCTAGGTAGACCTTGAAACTCCGCAGCGCATTCTCCTCCTCAGCTGTCAGGCACCCCAGATGGCCGTGTGGATAGCCAACATCATGGCCGCCCACGCTCATTACTCTTTCCGCTGTCGTTCCGCTCATCGTCGGTTCCCTTCCTCTGTCGAGCGGGGAGCCAAGCCGTTTAAAAAAGAATGTGCGGGGAAATTGAATGGAAAAACAACGGCAAGCGAATAAAACGCGCTGATTAAGTATATCCACGTACAAAAAGGAGTATCGGGAAGGAAGCATCTCAGGTTGTTGTGGACACCGAGTTTACGGATGTCGCGAAGCTGTTACCCTAGTTCGGCGACTGCGATCGCAGTCCGGGGAACTCCGAGCCTCCCGAAATGATAGCTGCCCCACAATCCTTTACCGCTGTTGGGTCCGTTCACAGGTTTAGCGCCAGATCTACAATTTTGTCGACACGCGGTTCGGTTGCACGATCCTCTGTGGGTTGTAAACACCATGTCAGCCCCACTTTTTTTGAGCTTCCCCCCCCTTCTGACGGGCCAGACCGCCAGTCTGGTAGGATAGTTGAAGCTATAGATACTGCGTAAAACAGCCCAACAACGCGATTTCTGAGGTTCTTGTCGTATTGCAGCGATTCTGGGCGTCGAATTGCTCTATTTTAGCCTGTCACGTACCTGTCAGCCCAGTTGCGCGTTGCTTAGCCGCGCCGTCGTCGTATCGCCCTGTCCATCGCGCTGTCCATCGCCTAGACACTATGGTTAGCTACACCAACAAGCTTCAGAAGGCGCAAATTGCAGTGATGCTCGCTGCAAAGGAGCATCCTGCGGATATCGCGAGGGAGGCGGGCGTTAGCGAGCGTCAGGCATGGCGATATAAGCGTATGTTCGAGCTGACTGGCAATCCATTTCCGCGTCCAAAGACACCGCAAAATGCTTGTGTATTGACGCCGTGGGCGATGGCGGTTAGTCCTCGTATCCATTGATACTTCCTGATGGCGCTGACTGTTGATAGAGCTTGCTAGACTACCTACGCGAGAAACCCGATCTATATCTTGACGAGATGTAGTGGTTCTTGATCGAGGAGTGCTAGATATATGTACATTTGTCGACCATCAGCCGGCATTTGAAAGAGGCGGACTGGACTAAGAAAAAGGCGCAGTTGAAGGCATTATAGTGTAGCGAACTACTGCGAGTCGACTGGTTAAGGAAGATATCGCTGTTTACTGCTGAGATGGTTGTCTTTTGCGACGAATCTGGTACGGATAGACGTGATGGCGTTCGTCGAACCGGCTGGGCGCCTAAAGGAATCTAACCGAGCCTCAACAATGCGTTCGAGCGAGGAACCCGCTTCTATATACTGCCTGCGATAACTGTCAACGGTATCCTCGACGTGCTGGTATACGAAGGTTATACCGATAAGGATGGATTTATCCAATGGTTGAAGGAGAGGGTCTTACCAAAGATGAATCTATTCCTAGCGCCCAATAGTATCCTAGTAATGGATAACGCCTCCTGGTATCGCGATCCTCGCGTTGTATAGTTGTGTAAAGACGCTGGGGTCCTGGTATGGTATCTGCCACTATACTTACCTGACTTCAATCCTATCGAGGCAGTTTTTAGCGACATCAAGGTGTACCTACGACGGCATTATCGTTACAACGGTGGCGACGATATGAGCCTACAAAGCTTTAAAGACCTCCTCTATAGCGCCATCGATACTGTTGGTAACCGTGTAGAAGCCGTGCGTGGCTACTATAGGCAAGCGAGGCTGACCTTTAGAGAGGAGGGCGAGGAACTAGAGACTATGGACTATCATTAACTATATGCCGCTGAATTTGCTGAGTATCTAGCAACTGGAACTGTATGTTGAATATAGTAGATAGTTCTTTAATGGTTGTCTTCTCTATCGATGTGTTATCTATTCTACTACTCCTCTGAATACCTAGATGCAGTCTCGCTCCTATCGCCTAATGTCCTATCTAGAGTATTACTATTATCGTCCTTAATATACTCGTTAGTATGTAGGGTTGTAGGGTCAATATCGAGACCGTTGTCGAGAGCGCTATTATAGGGCGCCATTGCTGGCGGGCGCTGTGGCGGCGTAGTGGAAGATAAAGACACTATAATCTTTGACGTTAGCTTGTAAATCGCCTTTAGGGCAGGTAATAAACCTATCAATCGCTGCGTTGGATCTTGAATTGTAGGATCGTTATCCAATAGAGCTAGCTGCAGCTCTGCCTTTAAGAAGCTCTTCGCTGCTTGGTGTAGTGGCAAGACAAGGCGTGTAGGCAGACCTTGATCGACAAACCAGGAATTAGGGAAACGGCAGATATCGTCGACGTTATACCCGTTGTCGATAATCGTACGTTTGATATGTTGGATCGCACTGAGAGACTCGCTTCGATCAAAGCCCAAGCAATGAGTCCGCGCGAAGGTCTTGATAAACTCACTAATAACGTTAGCAGGCTCTCTATGGGCTGGCGGTAGCGGCGGCGAAGAAGAGCGGATTGGGAGTGTAGTATGGTAGCTGTAATCGCTGGGGATAGAAGGAGGGCCTATAGGCAAAGTAGGCTCGACAATCGAGGGCGCTGTCGTCTGACTGGATGGGAAAGATCTGTATATAGATGGAGGTACTGGTGGGTAGTGGTAACCCTGCTGGGAAGTAGCGTTATATATCGATGGAGTCTGATGACGCGCGTGAGGTGGGAAGCCTCCCCAATGCCCGAAATCACCGGCATTGTTGCTGTTGTTGTTGATCGTGATATTGGGCATTATATATCGAGACGCTAGACGCCTAGCGATTCGCGGTACAAGATTGCTATTTGGCGCGATAGTAGTATTCGCTATAACTGATGTAGTTACCTACTTCTTGACCATTGTTGGCGGTGGATTATCTATTGTCGCTAATCCTTCTGCAATTGCCTTGCCCTAGGACGCTATCTTAGCTAAAGATATAGGGTAGTGCGTCTTGTCGTTAGGCATTATGAAGTAGAAGCTCAAATCTTGACCTTTACGATAGTTCTTGCACTTCTTGCCTTCTGTGCAACGCTAGCGACCTGTCAACGCGTGCTATGTCGCTTTCTTGGGATCTTGAGCCTGGCTAGTCTCCATCTCTTCTAGCATTGTATTCGTTACCGTCTTCCGTGGCTTCTTCGATTTCTCGCTCGTTGCAGGCGTCGTCGCGATCGTGGGCGTGGGCGCGATCGTGGGCGTGGGCGCGATCGTGGGTGTAGACGCGGCTTGCTGAATCGACGGTATGATATTAACCGACTGGGCGTCGAAAGGTATCGACAATCCTCGCGATAGCGTTGGTGTACTAGGAAGCGAAGCGATTACGCTTGGTGGCGGTCGAATGGTACGCTGTGTGAGCTTAAACTCGAGAGTGATATTGACAACGTATAGCGACGACTTCTTGCTCAACAACTCTCGCAAGATTCGGCCTGTATCGATGAAGCCAAGCGATCTGGGACGCCCTTGAGGCGCAATTACTGACAATGCGATGAGTTCGTTAGTCTGCTTGGTATTGACTGTCGCTAAACCCTGTATTTCGGTCTGGACGAGGGCGACCTGTCCCTCAACGCCACTTCGCTTGAAATAGCTGATAAAATTCGAATATAGGTCTTGACGAAGTTTAGTTATCATTAGGGACAAGTCGGTCCCAAGGTGTACATTGTCGAAGTTATCGCCATCGCGTTCTACTACGACGCTTCGGGTTGAAGTTCGCTTTTGCGGGAGAGGCGGCCGTGCCTTGAGACTACCTAGATATAGGTTCTAGAACTATCTTGCTATATAGGTGACTTTGATATCAATGCTGTTGGGGATGAATCTAGCTAATAGCTTGTTAGAAGGCTTATTGGATTGTGACTGCGGCTGCGACTGCGACTGCGACTGCGATGGCGCAAGTGTATTAGATACAATAGGCGACGACGGGAATAGGATAGGCAAGGAAGGTATTACGATAGACGGCGTCGTCGTCGCTATCGCTATCGTTGTCGCCGTCGTTGTATCAATTCGATCGCAGTTATACTCGCGTGGAGGGGTATTATCGTGTCTCGGCTCGCCCTGGGAGTCAGGACTCTTGGATTCACTCGGTTTGACTGGCTTCGCGCGGCCCCGCGATCGCGATCGTATCCTCTTTGTAGTGCTTCGATTTGACGCTAACTTCGATACGGAAGACGCAGTGTTATCGCTATCGCCATCAGTCGATGTAGATGGGCCAGGTGTAGAGGTTGGGCGAGCTCGCGAGCGGTTACGTGGGCGGCTGACAGGCACGTTAGTGGATTCCTGCGTCGCCCCTATATCTACTACACGATTCGCCTGTGGGGTTACGTCCAAGGTCGCTGACTGGCCCCTAGAGCCTCTTAGCCTAATTCTGGTAATGGGACGTTGCGATGGAGTCTCTGGAACGGCGTTCTGGCCCTGATTTGTAGCTAGACTGCTTGTTGATCTGGTTAGGCGTATGCGAGGCAAGCGCTGCGATGGCTCGTCAACGCTGCTTTGCGTAGGCGCCCGTCTACGCTTCGAACCTCGCGATGGCATCGCTGCAAACCGTACAATACGATGCAGAGACCGACGTTGTGGGTAAGTAGATTGGCGGGCAGTATCGGGACGCTTCAATATTGACTTGGGAACGACGAGGTCGGCCATCAACTTGCAGCGCGGCTAGGCAACGCGCAACTGGGTTGACAGGCATGTAGCAGGCTAAAATAGAGCAATTCGAACCTCGGAATCGCTGCAATACGACAAGAACCTCATAAATCGCGTTGTTGGGCCGTTTTACGCAGTATCTACAGCTTCAACTATCCTGCTAGACTGGCGGTCTGGCCCGTTAGAAGGGGGGGGGGAGCCCAAAAAAGTGGGGCTGACATGGTGTTTACAACTCACAGCTACCCAAACTGTGCCATGGGCCTGGAACCTCAAAACATTCCACGTGTAGGACACTCGATCGAGATTACCAAAACGCGTTTAACAAAAGTTAACAATTCATCCTCCCCCTCAGAGCTTTTCTCTTTGTTCCCTCACGGAAATAGCTCCCCCTTCCCCCCAAAGACGCCCGTAATCACAGTTGTTCCCTATCAGTTATTGAAGAGCTACTCTTCGTCCGCACTCTCATCCTCATCTTCCTCGCCCTCCTCTTCGGCCTCTTCACCATTCGCCTCTGCTGGGCCTTCCTTCTCCAACCTTAGCCATTCCTCCCACTTGGGGAACAGTTCCTCATCATCTCCAGGGGCACCCAACGACTTAGCAACCCGGCCCTTCTTGCTCTTCTCAAGGCTTTCCTTCCACTGACTGACCAGCCCAGCCGTCAGGCTTGGCATGTAGGTCTGCGAGAACAGCACCGCCTCGGCAAGGCGGCCCGTCTTGACCAGGATCTCAATGCACCCGGGAACATCACCCAGTGACCACTTGCAGCTAAAAGCGACGTTATGCGCCCCTGCCTCCGATGCCTGCTCAGCCAGCTTAGCGAGGCCGTCTCGGTTCGATGTGGAGGTGTACACCAGCAATAGAGAGCCCATATCCTTGGAGTTGACAAAGCACTCGGTTGCGAGAGGAACATCCCAGGCCGCGAGACAGGCGTCACCCAGCGTCTTCCACTTGTGATCCGAGTCAGCCTCTCTTGCTAGTTCCACGGCAACTTCCAGCTGGTTGAGGGAGAGCGCGAGATCAAACTTGTGCTCTGGGTCGGTAGCGACTTCAAGTGCAAGTTCCTTGTGGCCCTGGCCCTCGAGGAACCTTGCAATCTTGTTCAGTTGGTCCTGGGGAATACTGGGGAGAAGCTCAGCGGCCGTTTCCATGTCCTCACGGAGGACCAATGTTTGGTATTCCAGAACCGGGAGGGAGAGCGCAAATGACGTGACGGACAGGTCCTTGTCAGTCAGGTAAACTCGGCTGTCGCGCTGGAGGTAGCCGAGGATGTACATAGGCTTGTCAAAGTGTGCGACCGTATACGTCTGGTCGCCCACCAAGTAGTTGAGCCGGTTCGTCCCGTTGGTGTAGATCAGCACATCTCCGAGCCATTCCGCCGACCGGATGCTGCAGTCCAAGTTAGCCATGAACCGACGTATCCACAAAACTTGGAACACCTACGCCTCGTGGATATCGGTAACCACGTCAAACGCGGCCTCAACGCCGTCATCGTCCACCTGGCCGGTATGGACCGCCTCGTTGTACGCATCCCGCGAGAATCTCAACACGTAGAAGGTGTCCTCACATGCGAGAGCCACCAGCTCGCCGCTCTCGCTCCAGTACACCTGCTTAGGTTCAACTTCGATGCGACGGACAAGGCCCCCCGTCTGCCAGTCATAGAAAGAAACGCCTCCTTGGCCCTTCACGCCAAGCAGCACGCCCCCAGTGAGCCCGTCAGCCGCAAAAGGGACGTCAAGCCCGCCTTTCTTCTCCTGGAAGTTCTTGAAGACCTTAATGCTCGTCGCCGATTCGCGAATGGCAAAGTCGTTCGAATTGTCCTTGGACGCCCAGACAAAATCGAGCGCCTGGCCGAAGGCCTTGTTGCGCCACGCGAGGGCGGTGTAAATGATGTACTCACCATCGCCACAAATAGCCGCGAAGCGGCCATTAGGGGAATGAATGAGCGTTTGAGGATACACCTCGGCAGTGCCCAGCTCCTTGGTGCTTAGTGTGATCGGCTCGTTATCCTTGGTCGCCTCGCCGCCCTTGATGACGGCAGACACCACCTCGTTGTGCCGGGCCCAGATAATCTTCCCGGAGCCGTCCATTGACACGGCGGGTTCCTCGCGACCCAGCTTGATCACGACCGAGCCATCGTCGAAGCCAACCGCAATGCCCTGCTTCCCTTTTTGATACGCCACGCACCATGCCCGCTCCAGTCCATAGTTCAAAGACTGCTCAAAGCGATACGTGTTGGCGTTCCATATCCTCACGGTACCCTAAGGAGACATGATCAGCTTCCACTCTAACCGCAGCAGTTGGGGGGAAACGCCATACGTCTTCGGATCCAGAAATGATGATCGGCAGTTCTGGGTGGTAGCACGCAAAGGACACATTGTTCGTATGGCCTTCTAGTGTTGCGATTAAGCTCTTGGTTGTGTAGTCCCACACTTTTACCGTGCGCTGAACATGACACGTTAGCCGGAACGGCATACGCCAGGTGAACAGGTTTCCTTACGTCGTCCGAGGTGGTGAGAAGGTAAGGCTTATCGCTGTGTGGGTAGTAGTCCACGTGGTTGACGCCTTTGGTCTCGTGTGCTTCCAACTGGAAGTTTGGCGTGGAGGATCCCAAGCTCCAGATTTTGACTGCCGAGGATTAGATTAAGCGGATGAACCAGGGGCAAACCGTTGCATACCTGTCCTGTCCAAACAGGCAGAGGCGAAGGTATTTGTGTCCTTGGGGTTGATCGCAAGGGACATCACATAGTCTAGACGGCCCGTCAGCATTTCCCCGCTCCCTGGGGGGCCCGCTCCAACAACGTACGCGAGTTGCCCTCGAACACCCTGACGTTCTTCCACCCTTTCTCCCAATCCCAGAGCTTGATGGTCATGTCATCGCTGGCGGTAAGAACGAAGGGCTGTGTAGGGTGGACGACGATGGCCCGGATATAATCGGGATGGGCCTCGAAAGATGTGATCTTCTCGCTCGTGTTGTAGTTGTAGACTCGAATTTGGCTGTGTCCCACATGTCAGCCCCGACCATCCGTCATCTAATGCGAGCGCCTAAAAAGGATTCACGCACAAATCATCCGACCCGCAGACAATCCAGTTCTTCCGTGCAATAAACCGACCGGCGCGGACGGGGACGTCAGTGAGCTCGAAGGTCTTGACGATTTGCTGAGTTTCGTACGACCATATGTAAACGTGGCCGCTGTAAAGGGTGGCTATGCGTAATCGACGTTAGGGCTTGAGCGCTGATTTCCCGAGGCACCGGTAAACGTACTCAAGATCCATGGCTCGGTCGGATGGAAGTCGATCCCTTTTACTCGCTGTTGGAACACGGGTATCAGCGAACGCGCTCGTGCCCATCTTGGTGGGAGCGGGTGGACATACCTCGGAGCGAGCAAAAAGCTGGCGCTGCACATTGAGGAACATGTTAGCATTTACTTGGCAAAGGAGCGACGTTGGACGTTGTGGCGGCTTGAGTGAGCGTGTTGTGTAGTCATCAAGGTGGAAAGGCCGACGTCCCAAGACCCGCAGCTGCTGCCAGGGACGCCCGGAAGTTGTGGCCAGTTTTGTAGGTGGCGCAGCCCGGTCACCGAGGTAGGACCATGCAACTCACTTTGACGTCCAGCCTCATCTTGGGCGACGGCAGAACGGGAGGGTCGACAACGGGAAGTTGGATGCCGCGGCTCGAGCTTTAGGAGCTTCGGCGGGGTGATGAACGGCCAAGGGCAACTTAATTGACAATTGGCGATCAGCCGTCTCCAGTCGCCTCCTGGGAGATATCAATACGGAGAACCGCCTATCGAGCTCGCGAAAATGCTTCCTATCGGCGGAACCAGCGGGCGAAATCGTCGGCAGATGCACGAGATGCTGAACACGTATATCGAGGCCTGGACGCTTTTCCTCAATTTCGCCAATGTGGTCAGTCCAGCTGCAAGTGGGTACCCATGATTAGGTAATATCATTTATTTCTGCCTAAGGACGCAAAACTGGCGTGCCCGGACCCAAAATTATCGACAAGATCCCTACGAGGCAGGGCAGGGGAATCGAGCCGATGATTGCTTCACTCACGCAACTCGTCACAAAACTTCCCAACACACCCGTCTCTGCACCTTTCCATTCAAACGCACTGTCCGGTGTAGTCACGCCTCATGAGCGAACACAGAAACACCACAATCCTAGGTACGACGAGCCGATCACCCTCACAGAACTCAAGTGTCTCAAGATCGTTGCATCCGTAAAGTATGCAGTCATTTACGTCTATATAACGGTGGGGGGGAACTGAAATCAGAGGGATATGCCACCTAACCCCGCTCTAAGAAGCCAATCTCCTGCGTGTCGCGTCGTCTCGTCATCCCAATGCTCGATGAAAGAAACACTGCCCATGATTGAACGCCATGCTCCATGCGCTCCGGCCCCAAGAATCGACACACACTCGTCTTGCTAGGAGTGGCTGCCACTTAATAATAATAAAAAAAAAGAATCCCATATAAGATCTCAATCCTCCTGCAGGTCGGACTGGACGCGCTTAACGATCTCGACCACCTTGGGGAAGAGCTTCTCATTGGGCTGCAAGCCGCAAACCTGCTTAACCACCTCTTCGGGCTTGTTCTCCTCCATGATCTTGGCGAGCTGGAACGACTCGTCATCTCCCTCGACGTTCTGGAAGCGGAAGGCCATCTCGGCCGCGTCGAGCAGCGCGCCGCAGTCCTTGCCGTGCTCGCACAGCTCGGCAGCGGGGCCGATGAACCGCTCCTTCCGGGACAGCTTGCGCAACGGGGCGCGACCCACGCGCTCGACAGCGTCTTCCAAGTGCGGGTTGCTGATGCGGCGGACTATCTTTTCGACATAGGCCTGTTGTTCCTCGTGCGGGATGCCGTGCTTCTCCGTAATGAGGTTGGCCGTGTTCTCGAGCGCCTTCTTCACCTCTTTGTGGATCTCGCGGTCCTGCAGCGCATCGTAGACGGTGCTCTTGCGGCGGTTGAAGCCGTGGTACGCCGCCGTGGCGTGGCCAGTGTTTACCGTGTACAGCTTGCGCTCGATGAACGGCTGCAGATTCTCCACCCAGTTGACGCCATGGATGTCGGGTGGCGCATACTCCGTGAACGGTGTGCTCTCGACCACCCACTCGTAAAACTTCTCGAGCTTGACATCCAGGCCGGCGTCGGGGTCCTGCGCGGGGACAATGCGGTCGATGGCAGAGTTGGCGAATGTGGCGCGCTTGTCGAAGTCGGCGAGCCGGTCCGGTGAAGTGTTTTCTGGGGACTTGATGAACTCGGCAAGCGTATCCGTCGCACCAATAGCGTTCTCACAGGCAATCACAGCGATCGGGCAGAGGTCTGTCGGCCGCTGGTCGATACCCTTGGCAATGACGGGCGCGAGGAACTTGAGGATGTGGGGCCCAACCGAGCAGGTAACCAGGTCCGCCTCCGCGATTTCCTGGATGAGCTCGGCCTCATTTGTCCTCGAGTTAATGGCCCGGTAATTTGTGATGATCGATTCCGTCGTCCCGTCGGCGCCGACTTCAATCACCCGGTAGCTCTTCTGTGAGTTGAGCTTGTCCACTGTTGCGTCGTTGACTTCTGCAAAGATGACCTCATAGCCTGAGTTGTGCAAGAAGCATGCAACGAAACCGCGACCTGGATAAATCGTCGACTGTCAGTTACCAAATCATCACATTGACGGCATGGGCCCAGTCTCAAGTGTTACATACCGATGTTGCCAGCGCCGAAATGGACGGCTTTCTTGGGGCAATTCCTCTCCATCTTGGGAGAATGTGTGCGTAAGGCTAAAGAGGGTATGGGAGAGCTAATCGTGATCAAGGTGATCGACAGTTCGATACAGGGCAGTACGACCTAATGACGTCTGTCCTTACAACAGGATGGAATGAAGGAAGTGTGGATATTCAACGAGGATGGGATCTGAGGTGCTAACCTGTGGATGATGAATAATAACAAGCCAGAGGTTACGGACTTGGGGAGGAACGGCCGGAACAACGAGGAGAGGCCATTTCCTTTATAACCTGGATAATAGCGTACGGCAAGCTATCTGGTTTTGTGGGCCGGCGACCCAACGTAAGAAGCCTGTCATCCCCCTTGGGTCATCGACGTGGGAGCCATCGACCGCCCGGTGAGTACCGGACCTAACGGAGCACAATGATGGATCGTCAGCGGGTCTGCAGTTGCGGCCTGGTGGCTTGTAGATGCTAACGGAAGGACGGCTTGGTGCCCCACCCCCTCTAAACAAGGGCCCCACTTTGGTGTGACCACAGGCGGCGTTTGTTGCCGCTCGGCGTGAGGGCGACGGAAGCGGCCGCCAGTTCCGTTTTCCATCCCTCGTCCCTGGCAGACCCTTAAAAGAGTTGAAAACGAAACAGCTGCAAAAGAGGAGCGGCCATGACCCGCGGCCGACAGACCTGCCGCGGCTTTTTCGGCAGGCTGCAGACGGGACGCGGCTGAACAATGCAAGCGAGCTTGAAACCACAGCAGGCCCAAACTCTCAGGCGTCCTGGCCCAACACCCAAAGCCAAAAGTGGTTTTCTTTTGGGTCCATTGTGTCATGGGAGCCCCAGCTGCATGGCTGGCCGTCGGCCATTAGAACAGCATCGTGAGAGCTCCATCGACTTCATCCGATGTCACTGACGTTGGCCTGTCAAGGCCTGCTCCCCCGCCGGAGCAATGTCTCCTCCGCCATCGTCACTTGCAGGTGAAGCTGCCCACGCAGCCCGGCGAAGATGCAGCCGAGAATTGTACCATAGGCGATTCGATTTTTGGGGCAAAAATTCAGGGTTCAATTGAGGGGACAAGAGCGGAGGCGTCAGGGCCCTGCACAATGGCAATTATTGCATGTAAGTGGCCCATCGGGGAAGCGAGGGCTTGGTGGGCTGCAAAAGGCTCACGGCAGGCCTTGGCAATGCCACCAAGATTCCCGCAGTGGCAAGCAATTTAGCAATGTATTCGGGCGCCAGCGGTTGAACCTCAACGCGTTCTACTGTTGAACTCAACTTACCACGTGAAGCTGGGCTTCATGGGGCCTTGGACTCTGGGTACAAAATTGCTCCATCGGCTGCGTCCTAGCATTTCGTCAGAGCAGTCGCTTCGGGCGGTTACGGGTTCCCTTGCGGGGGGCGAGGACCGAAGCAGCGCCAGTGACGTTACGCACTCGACGATCGATGCCGACTTTACAGAACGATGATGGATGTAAGAACGTCGCCTTCCCAACCTGTCTGAAGATCTACACCGCCATCCAGTCAGCGTTTCGCATTCTTGCCTATAACCAAGTGATATCGTCACTGGCTGCCGACCCCTGAAAAGTTGCTCAGGTTCCCGAAACGGACCACTTGGACCCTCCATTCTGAATGGCTCGAGTTTGGGGACTGCTTGGCTTGCGTCATCGGCCAGCACCAACGACTTGAAGGACCCCTGTCCTCTGCTTCGTAACTCAAACCACTTCACAGTGACGGCGTCCCCCCCTCCAGGGCCGGGAAGTGTTGTGACAAAGCAGGCCAAGCCACCAATGCGAGACCCTGATACAGGGTTCTTTGTGGTTGAGGCGACCCTCTATGACGACATGCCACAGGCACTGCACATACGTCCTCGCCTCGCCCCACCCAAAGCCAGACGGATTATGTAATGCGCGTTTGAGTCTACAGTCAGAGCCTGGGTATCCTCTCGGAGAATCCCAACGCACTCGATTGGCTTAATTATCACGCGCCATTACAACAGGATGTCTCCTGTTGTGGCACGATGCGCTATGTGGCGGAGGCCATCACCGGCAGACAACTGGTCTAACCAGGGGCAGCCCGGGCGGTTGTTTCAGGCCACCAATTGTTTCTTCTATTTTCATCATTCCTTTCGGAGGTCCTGGCCATGTCTATTCTCGCTCGGAGAAAGCGCCGCAGCACAAATGGACATGCTCTCTATACGACAATTTTATTCCCTCCTATTCTGGCGATTTGCTCGGCATCACGGCGTTGCACCTGCCAAAAACCCGCTGATGCTTAACCCTGAGGTGGATCCGGCACTCCCGCCGGTCACAGGCCAGCTACCGACTCGGATCCGGTCCGCCACGGCTTAGAACAGGTTCGGCCCGTTGTTGATCCACCATCTCACCTCAGATTCTTTCACTACATGTACTTCTTGGTAAGTTGCATGTGCTTGGCGAGGCCGAAAATCCATCTTCGCACATTGCACCGGCAGGATATGAGCGAATTATTCGGCTCCATTTTGTATATGCTGTGCACATGGGGGCTGCCCTCTTTGTCGTCCTTCAATTCTTCTTCGCATCACGGAAGTAAGCCCCCACCAAACTATGGGCTCTGATCTGAAGCCTCGCTTCATTTGCGCCCGCGCGCTCGTTACCTGAATGCCCAGCTAGCTGCAGGCGAATGGTTGCGCTTCCGCCGCATTTTCCCGCCTGCGTGGCTTCCACGCCCCGCCAAGTGGATTTCTCCTTCACATGGAAGCCAATCATGGGATTCTATCGCCAATTCCCATCCCTACACACAGCGAGCCAAGAATGATATCGGCGCCGGGAGCTGAAGATCTATTCCCGATACTCTCCGTGCTGCAGTAGTTATCGGCTGATTTTTCATGCAGGATATACCTGTTACCGCTCGCCCCACCTTGTCATCTTGTGAGAGCACCCGGCCGGCATCGTCGCCTAAGCCACCAGAAAATGGGGGGGTGGGGGTGCTCACGAGGGGGGAAATACAGCGCATGCACGCACTGGCTAGGCACCTGCAAGCCGTCTATTCGAGCAAGATCAGAACCAACTATCTAGCGCGCCATCTAAGACAATCACGGCCAACTTCACATGTCATTATTAGCCCCCGAATTCCCTACAGACCAACAACAAACCAAGACAAGGAGAGGCGAATCGGCCCGTGTCACGCCGTTGGATACCGATTCCTGAGGACATTCGACGGAACTTTTACCACCGTAGCCTAGCAATCCCTGGAAAACGGACCGAAAGAGGTGCCATCCCTGTCAGCAATGTCAACAGCCTTCACCGCGTGCCTCTTCCCATGTCCTCATAGATACCGGGCATTATTTGATCACTCGAACAGAGGATCCGAAGCATGCGACGATTGTTTGCTTGGATGGGTCGATGTTTTCACTCCCTGCGTTGTTTTTTTGCGTCTTACATCTTGCCGGCTTGGTCCTACGGTTAGATGACAGCGAGCCGTAATAACCCAATATCACGCTGGCAACTTGTTGATGATATGAATTCTGACCATTATAACGCGGGCCACGCTCCAATTCTAGCCATCTTCGCAAGCTCATCACACGAGAACCGGCCATCCAGGCGCTCGCGAAGTTGGGCTATTGTTCGCGTGTAGTCCAAACAATGTTGTGAATTAAGGTGCCTGCACTAGCAGGGAAGTTGAGAACCGAACCACAGGCGACCAGACCAGTCCCCTTGTGTCGATCGCTGATCACTCATCGGACAAGACTCGAACACAAACGCTGACGGACCCAGGACCAGCCAATACATGTCGCTTTCAATTTTTGGCGTAAACACCTGCAGGTTTTCAAATGCAGCAGCTGACTCGCATAACGGCGGTCACCTCACCGTCATCCACAGCCCAGGTGCAGCATTCCAGCTCCAACTTTGGACCTTTCCCACCAGTTTTTTCAGTGCAGTGCAGTGTAGTTGCTGCCGCGAGTTTGTGACGTCTCGTGCCACAAGTGGGACGCAGTCGTGGAAGAAAACAGCCATGTGTCTGCGGTGTGCACTTACCCCCCGGCCGCCTGGTCACATCGAGGGATCGGGGACGGTTGGTGGTGGGTAGGCAATATACACGGCCAAGGCCAAACACGGGCGCAATATGGGGCGAAAAAGATGCGGGAATACTGCATGATGCCGGATTTGCTGCACTCGGAATCGGACTGGAGCGCTGGACCGCTTGGGGCCCTACGTCGGTAGCTCGGTAGGAGGAGGCCTCAACGACCGTATCGCCCCGGCTCCGACAAAGGAGCCAATAACCGCCCGTCCGAGCCCCCCTCACGGAGACTGAACCCGGCCGCCAAGAAACCTTGGCCCGGCGCGGAGGTGGAGTCGGGATCCGCAATACCGTTTTTGATCTCGATGTTGGTCCGTTTGGACGGATAAGACGGCAATTTTTGTTCTCGTGGAGTTGGTTTACCAGGAGTAGGCTGGGCATGGGTGTGTCCGCAGCACTGCACAGGACCCTGCGCATATGTGCCGCTGTACGTATGCGCCTTTGGATGCTGGTTGTGACGGGACTAATGAGAGGAAAGCGGCAATCGTTGAGACCCTGTGGGGCCCTGAACAGGGTCCTAATGGATAAGTCGGCAACGCAGGGCCGAAGTCGAGATGAACGTTGTAGGCTGCGGTTACTGGGAGTGGTTGAGTGGTGTCGCCGTTAGCTTAGAACTCGACGGCCCATGCAAGGGAAGGCTCCCATTGCGGGGATGTGCCGCTTAGCAGATTAACAGATGAGGGAATGATCGAGTTAGCATGAACCATAGACGGCCACGTAGGGCTGGATAGCAAGGATTGTGAAGCTAAAGTTCGGGAAAGGATGAGCGAGAATCAGGTTCCAACGCCATGGCGTTGGCCCTGGGATGTGGATAATCTTACTGGCCAAGATGGGGAGGATCCGGTGGCGTTCGTAGAGTGGTAAGCTAGACGCAGCTCGCACGCCGGGATGTCCGACGCATGGTTTCATGCCCCGATCAAAAACTTTCACCACTCGCTCAACCTCAGAAGTGAACCAACGACGGCTGGTCGAGCTGCATTGGAATCGACTCCGAGGCCACTTCAGCGAAACTACAAAGCCAACCTACGAGCGAATAGGTTCAGTGTTTGATTCCTTGGCATTCATGCTGGGCGCCAACGTCTGTAGGCGGATGCAGCATGCCCGCACCAAACTACACATGCGAGTATGATCAAAATACGTAGCGGTCCTCCCATCGCCGTCCTATTGTCGGTTGGGGAATAAATGACGGAAATGGCAACATCACCATCGAAAACCCCAGCCTCCTCTCCATACTCATGATCGGAAGAGGAATGAAGAATGCTCCATGATCTAGATACCTTGGGCACTACCCGTATCGTGGTAGAACCAGCTCACAAGCGTTGTATCACTATTCAGCTAATTTCCCCCATCATACGCCGCCCATGATCATCTTTTTCACCTATCACCAATCCCTCCATGTTTCCCACTCCATAAACCTCATCCTCTTTGCCACCACTTAGCCCTTGAACAACTAATGAACCATGGGGCTTGCTATAGTCTCATGTAAAAACATTGTGTATCTCAGGGAAGCTAAGAAAGATGTACAACTTGGACAGTAATCATACTACTACGTACCGTGATCGGTACTAACCCCCACGCGTCGGGGCGGGGAGGCTTGCGGTTTCAGAGTTGTGAGATACGGAACTTGACAGGACCTGCAGACTGTAATGGTTTCTTGGGTAGCAATAGGTGGTTGCTCACGTTCAACGCTGCGTACGTACTATAACCTAAGCAAAGCCCAGTGCACTTACAGACAATTTGAAGCCATGATCGAGAAATCTTGCTATGCGTAAAGTGTCTACATTACAGTAAGCGGATGTTAATGACCTAAAATAGCCAGAAAATGTTCATTGGTGTAGTGGTCAATGAAAAACCGTTGCTGAAATAGATATTTCCAAGTTCAACGAGCTGCCGGAATGTTCATTCTCCTATCTCGTTTGGTTTGCGCTGCAGACGAGCCATTGCCATGATCAGCTCCTTGGAAGTGTATAACGAAAGTGTGTATGTCGGCGAGAAAAGGTTCTGCGGCCTCCGGCTAATTAATGGCTGTATGCAGATTTGTACGACAATGGGTCTTGAGAGGGCGGTAGGATCAAGACGTATGTAGTGATTCCAAGACATGGTTCCTTCTAATTATATTACAGAGTCTCAGGTTATCGGGCATTAGAAGCTTTGGGTTTTTATATAATACAGTCCATAGTTGGAAGTTGCGCTCTCATTGCTTTGCTATCGATACCTTGTACCTGGGTTGCTGTGGGCACATCCGAAGAATGGATGAAGGAAAGGGAAAAAAAGAAAAAAAAAAAAAAAAGAACGCTGGAGATTCCTATGGATGCACATCCATTCCGGTTCCCATCCCCTGTACAATATATTGCATACTCGTATCAACCCTCATAGTTTTAGACGGACATCCGTATTTGCATCCTGCTCCCCAGTTTAGATAGCCTACCGTTTGATCTTAGCAGCTTGAAGACCTTAGAAGGTGATTCTAGTCTGGCCCGGCTTCAACCGCTCACTCCCCTCATAAACAACTACTAGGGTCCTCGTCCCGTTCCCTGCCCCCCTGGGCACCTCAAACGTTACACTCTCCTCCCCATCCAGCTGCCCTTGGGCAACCACCTCACCGGTACTCTCCACTGTCACTACCACAGCTCCCACCACCGGCTCCTCCGGCCCGGCCACAACACTGACTGTCAATCCCGCTCCGTCTATCGCCGCCTTTACCAAACTCGGCCCCGTGGGCGGCTCCTGGTACCCATTCGCCAGCAACGCCCAATCCGGTTTCGCCTTACAAGGCACACACCCCGGTGAGTACCACTCGGGCAGTCGCCCGGATACCGGGTTCCGAAACGCCCACCACATCCTCCGTATGTCCGGCCACACCGTCAGCGGCGGCTTGCCCCCAGCCAACCCGACCTCCCGCTCCCCCAGGGAGTCATCACTCAGCGCCAGATCTGGCGGGTAATCCGTCAGCAGCGGATCCACTCGCCCGCTCCCCGACGACGGCTCCCTCGGATTGGCAGCCGCCCAGCCGACGGTCCAGTTCACCGACTGCCAATAAAACTCGTCGATGGCGAGATCCCACAGCTTCCAGAGCAGGGTGCCGTTCCGGTCCTCGAGGGCCATCTGGTCGTGGTACACTGCGCCGTTGAAGCCGCCGACGCCGGGGAAGCCGCCCCTGGAGGAGTTGGACGTGCCCCACTGTAGCAGCCTCGCGCGGTAGGTGACAGACCGCCCGTCGTGCGAGACAAGCGCCACCGGCTGCGGGCGCCAGTGGAACGGCACGCGCGGCCGCTGCGGCGCCGGGTCGTACGTGTTGTACCGCTCCAGGCACGCTTGCGCGATGCGCGCCGGCGTGCGGTACCACCCTACCCCCGGCGATTCCTTGCGACCGATGGAGTGGTGCAGATCTGCGAAGCTCTGGCACCGGATATCGTCGGCGAAGTAGCCGTAAGCCCCTGAGATGTTCTCCGCCCCATCGAAGGCTGAGGAACGGGACAGGCGGCGGGCTAGTTCGGCGAGGGAGGTGGATGCCGTGGAGTTGGAGGAAGATGTGCTGGAGTTTAGGGGGGAGGACCGGTTGATGGCCAGGAATGGAGGTGGGGAGGGGGCGGTCTTGGACGGACGGATGCCGCCTGTTCCCCAGCCGGCAGTGTAGTTTGCCACGACAAGATGCGTGGTGTTAATGGAGTGGATCTTCCAGAGGTTGGTGTCGGGGTCCTTGACGAAACGGTTGAGGAAGACGTTGAACTCCCAAGTCGCAGCGCGGGTTTCGGTGGAGCCGATCATGCCCAGCTCGATGCCGCGAGTGGTGGCCTCGCGGCCGCTAGTATCGACGTTCACAATGGTGTCAAACAGGTTGTGGTCATTTAAGATACCTCGGACCAGGCCTTCCGGTCCCATGCGTTCCAAGGCCTGGCGGACAGTGCCGTTGAAGCGGACCCCGTCATCAATGAGTATTGCGTCCTGGGCGAAGAGATCCGCTGCGTCGCTCCACATCCTGCGGTCGACGTAAAAACCGTATGTGTGCTGCAGGTTGCGCACTTCATCCTCTTCGTTGAGTCTAGTGATACGCGCTGAGAGTTCCTCCACGGTGGCTTTCGTTGCGGGAGGCGCGTTGGCCGTCAGTGGCGCCAGGACGGGGATACCGGCCGAGTCTGGAGTGTAGTGGTATGGGATGATGGGTAACGTCCGGCTTCCTGTCCCCGTGTTCCCCCAACCCTCTGCATAGTCTCCCTCAAACTGGGGGTAGTAATGCAGCAACGAGATTTTCCAGGATCCTCCCACATTGGCGTATTCGTTCTCAAAAATACCACCCTGGATTCGTGTGCCGCCGTCGCCATCCCCTAACAAGCGCAATACTAGCCATCGCACCTTAGCCGTCATACCGTCTGCGGAGAGACTTGTCACAGGCTGGTCGGCAAGCCAGGTGCTCAAGGAACCCGGCCGAACTCCGTCCATCTCACCGTGGTCGGCGCGAAGCCAAGACTCGATAGCAGACGGTCCTTCGGCGACCAAGCCTTCATTTGTAGTGTTGCCAACGCGGACGACGCCGTCGTCAGCAAAGAGGGACGCCATATCGGCCCATAGTCCGAACTGGGCGAGTTGGCAGAATGTGCGTGTCACATCTTTGATCTCACGGACGGATTCGACTCGCTGGATATCACGAGCCAGCCAATCGAGAGTTGGGGATTTTTGGGCCAGGGCATAGCTGGCGATGGTGAGCCATGCCAGAGATATACTGGTGATCAGCATTTTTCTTAGCCCTGGGAAGAGTGGCTAGCGGTACTGGTGAGAGGTCACGGTGACGGAGGAGTTGGGAATGAGCAGTCATTGGGCAGCATAGCGTTTCTAAAAGGGTTCCTCAGATTCTCCTCATTCTATTCGGGCTCAACCTCCTGAAATACCTTGCTTAGGTGTAGTAATATAATCGTACTCGCAGGTTCATTAGAGTAGGCGATTTTGCCGAGATGGCGGCAGTCGACGATTTCTTGTGCGAGCGATGTCACGGTTCTGGTTGCCCGCCAAGCACGGCACTTGTCGAGGCTGATCAGGTACTGTATTCTAATTGCAATACAAAATGTGCTGTTGCATCCGCCAGGGATGGCACCCTCTCCAATTAGGCATAACGAGAGCGCCATGCTAGTGAGCCCTGCTTCCAAGTTCAAGGCTTACCGTACCTGCAGTATAAATATTAGCCGCTCTCTCCAACGTCTCTTTTACGTATTGTATCTTAGATTCCCCCTCTTTCTTCGCTCGCATTCGTTCCCTCCCTCTTCGATTTTCCCGACCCTATCGCCCGCGTTTCCCAGCAACGCGCCCTTACATCGACCTCCAAGATTCCGCTCCCAATCTCCCACCCGGTGTACCACAAAAGTCCATCGGAGATAAGATCTAAGACTGTGATTACATTAGGACTCATCACCATTAGAAGGAGTCCAAGACCTGTTGGCTTGAGGTGCTCGGACCGAATTGGGACCAGGCTCCATCCAGCCACTGCAGGAGAACGTAGAGTCTAGAGTTCCTCGATCCAATAACACGAGACATCGTATGCGGACATCGATTTTGAGAAGCATTGGCGTATTATCTTGGTCTGTTCAAGAGTAGGTCGTTAATCGTTGAAGCGGAATGGTTCCTTCAGGCGGTGCGCAGGCCCGACCCTAATCACGGCGGCTTGCTGTTCTGAGCTATCAGGATAGGTACCAATTCCATGATCCTTGCGATTGTGCTCAGATCTCGAGCGCTGGTCCATCTCCTGGAGTTACCGACCAGGTTTCTCCAGTAAACAAAAGCTGTCCGTCCTCTCTCAGCCATTCCGGGTCAATGTATATGCGCATACCGATTCTATCGCTCCCGACTCCGAACACTCGGAAAACAATGTATAACTCGGAACGTTCTGCGGCGCTTTCATGAACATCTCTCATCTGCACAAGGGTCAATAAGTCATGCCAACACATGATCAAGGCTTTCTTACAAGCTGATATTGACGCTTGCTCATATAGAAGGGGGTATCACAAGGCCCTGTGGTCGTTTTTACTTCCAGGTAGTAACGTGGCCGAGCATGCTCCCAGTCATCCCCGCTTAGGTAGTCACAGTCTATGAGCCAGCTGGTCAAATCACCTTCGGTGTCATCATAGACCATGTCGGCTGTCTCCCTTCTGTCCCAGGATGTCATGTCGGCATAGTCTGGGTGGATGTTGACATAGCGCCGTATCGTGCTTTGCCAGTTTGCACGGCTCCAGCCTGCTAGCGTAGGATCAAGGCAGGAGAGCAACTCAAAAACCTAGAGAACCAGTCAGTCTCGCCGTGTCGGCGTTGCTCATTGCACTCGCGTAGTTGGCTCACGTATAACTCTCCCGCCGCGCCAATCTTCTTGTCGCGTTCGAGCTGGTTGCTGGATCGGAACCGATTGATGCTGTCCAGCCCGTCGAAGCCCGGAACGAGGGCCCCCGACAAGGCGTCGCGGATGCCGCTCATGTCGTATACTCGTGACGGCAGCGTGGCGGTCCGCGCCGCGGCGATGACCCTATCTAAGAGCTCTCGGTAACGGCTGTCTTCAGCTGATACGAGCTGCTGATGGGGTTGCGGGTCCGGGGTCGACAGGACCGCTGCCGCCGCTGGTGACCGGTGGGATCTGTGCGCCCGACGATGAGTGATTTGTTCGACAACGGAGTCTGGGCTCTCGGGCTCCGAACATGAACCTGGAGGCTCTGATGGTGTAGACGCTGGCGCTCTGTTGCCACTAGAACCCGTAGCGACAGAGCCTGGTGTGTCTGGCCTTGACGGCCCGGCGTCCTCGTCGCTGACCTGGTCGTGGGTGCTCGGCAGCTCATACTCCGACTCCCCGGCCTCATCGGGAACGTCGACATGGATAATCCCTCGGCGGTCGAGAATTTGATGAACAGCGGAGAGTCTGGCATTCAGCAGCGCAGTGAGGGCGACGACGGCGGCGTTGTCCGCTTCTTCGCCAATCTGTGTGGTTGGACCGCGCATGAGCCAGTCCGCTAAATGCCGAGGTAGGGACGAGTCGAAACAGATGTCCTGTGCCGTCTTGTCGCTGGGAACATAAACCTCGAGCCCGGATGCACCGTCGCTAACATTCACATCGCCAATCCCTTCTTCGACCTCTATGGACTTCCCGTTCTGGTGGATTATCAACGAGGGGGAAATGCTCTCTGCCTCCATGGTTTTGGCAGTGCGAAATAATCGGTATAAGACGGCAGCGTCGGCTTGATATCGTGGACTGTCGAAAGCAGCCGCGACCCTGAGGGGTAATGGGTTAGCAGCGGATCGTTTGCAGAACCGATGATGACGTGGAAAGGAAGATGTACCGGAGGAGAGCGTGTGCTTTCCGTTTAATATCGCGACTTGGCTCCAACATGGGCCGCGTTTCGCATTCTGACCGCGCTACCGAAGTGATTTCTTTGACTGCCACCGACAGGTACCGGCCCTGGAGGCCTGCCCATTCGAAGAACGGCTGTAAGCGCCAAACTTGCTCGAGAGTGTAGTCGAGCATCTTGATCCGGCCACGGAGTCGCTCTGCAAGGTGCTCACGGTCGACAATGGCGAATTCTGTCTTTGCAGATCTTAGCTTCAAAACCCCGTCGGCGTACCTGACCGGAAATATGCAGGCCTCGAGAAGGGGTTGGGGACAGAGGGCATCTTGCTCCGTCCGGAGAAGGGCGTTGAAAGACCGTATAGTGTTCTTGAGTTGCCGCACTGGCGTCCTCGAAGTTGTGAGTAGAAGTTCGTCGTACACCATTTGCAGCGTCAGAGTTCCGACACCCAGTTTGCTGATGAAGAAGTCACTAAGTTCTTCGTAATCGTCGTTCAGGGTGATCTTGCCTCTAATCTCCGTCGTGCTGGACCACAAGCACTCGGATATTTTGTGCCAGCTTGGTTGGCCGTTTTTAGTGGCAAAGATGAGCCCCTTGTCCTCAAACTCTCGGCTAGCGTAATGGAATTAGAGCCAATAGAGTGGGTCGATAAGACGGAGATGGAAAAGAACTACGCACCGCAAGTCCTCAGTGAAGGCAATGATATCCATCGAGTTTAGGTATTCGTAGAAGCCCCGAATGCAGTCAAAGTCGTCGTCGTCATAGTCCTTTAGATTCTCCAACTCCTGTACGATATCTTGCCACGAAGCGTCTGGCACCGAAAGTGTGTGTTTGAAGAACCGCTCGAGAAGCTTCATTTGATCTGGAGGTGTCCCGAGCACGCTCCCATAAAGATACTCCAGGGGACACTTCAATGCGGTGTTCTGGGGTGCATCCCATAGGCACACATCGGGGCCAACCCATAGAGCTTCTTCTTCGTCATCCTCCGGAATGAATATGTTCTCAAAGGACTTGAAGTGAGCCCTAGTAGTGATGTCAACATCAGTCCCGTAAACCGTGAGTAGCTATGTATGTGCATTATTACGTAGGCGGTGTACAGTACAACGGGTTGGCTCACCTTGTTGAATCTCTTTGACATTGGGGATGCACTGCGCTGTGACATCTGGCGTCGATTGCAGTGTATAAACTTAGAACTCTTTCGTGTAGGCTTGCTGACGAAGGGCTGGGATTGGCTTCTTTGATCCAGTAGGCGATGCTGAGAAGAAAGTCAACATTGTCATCCCTCCCCACCGAGAGGTGTGAGTGTAGAAACATCCACTTGGTGGTGAGTTCTTCTTCTGAAGTTGTGTCCTCAAATTTGAGAAAGGGAAAGGGCTCCGATTCTTCCATAAAACGCCGACACTGTGTTTTGAGACTTGGCAACGGGAGCCATGTGTCTTTAATGGAGACAACATGATCTCGAAGAAGCTCAGGTCTGTTACACAGGTTTACCGCTGAAATTCCTCTTGCTTGGTCCCTTAGGGTTACACTCTTCGCGAGTTGAGACCCCTCATACTTCCAAAGATACTCCAAAAGGCCAAGAAACATCTCTGGGCGGTGCACGGCGACGTAGGTAACGGCCTCGGACAGCGAACCTCGGTCGCGAGACACAAGCCGAACTCTGTCGCGAACGCCGACATAATCACGAAGCCAAGTGTTGGAACCACTGCGCGGATGGATTTGGCATCAAGATGGTACGATTTCACCCAAGTTCAAAGTCATTGAGATAAAGGCGTATATTGTCATATCCGTTGCAAAGTCTGACCAAGTGGGCGCTACTAGGTACCAGTTGACGCCCAAGGGAAATTGCCCCCGGCTGGGGTCGTTCCCTATACGGCAAGTTCCGATATACCCCCTTAGGGTAAGGCGTAGCGTTGCCCTAATCCGGTAATATATAAGGCTATTCCCAACGGTTCCTCCTTCCTGATCCTACATCTTGCACCCTATTCAACTAGCTTGCCCGCCCATCTTGCTACTAGTCTTTCATCTCACGGTTCTTCGATCTCAAAAAACGGACCACCTTTTGAATCGGCAGTACCTTCCTTGCAGGTTCGTCGTCCTAGCTGATAGAATGGCTGACAACTTCTATATATTGGCTTATACGTTTCTTAACGAGGTTCTCGATGGCTACTAGATTGAGCATTGTAACGAACTTGTTGTAGTGGTCGGCGTTTAGCGCCTTCGTTAGGCCGTCGGCAATCATCTTCTTCGAGGGCATGTATTCGATATTGAGTCTTCCTTCCTATACCTCTTGTCGAAGCTAGTAGTTATAGATATCTATATGGCGTAGCTTTGTCTATAGCTACGCGACCTCTGCTATAATCAGGCGGATTGTTTGGGTATTGTTATACTGCATTATAAGGAGGTTGTTGTCTAGCTAGATCGTTAGCTCTATTAGTAGTCGTTAAATAAAGAAACCCTCTTTCGCTACCTATACAAGAGCTAGCAGCTCTGCCTCTATTGTAGAGGTAGTAATAGTGTCTTGCTTACTAGCGCGCTACACGATAAGGCCGCTAAATAGTATTATTATATATCCTTGGGAGCTTTTGCGGTCGAGTGTATTGTCTATAAAGCTAGTATCGCTAGCTATAGCAAGGTGATCACTACCTCCTAGTTATAGGCCCAAATATCGCGTATTTAGCAGATATCTTAGCATTCGGTCGGCCGCTATATAGTGCTCTGGTCCTGGGTTATAGTTGAACCTTGCTAGTCTTGACGTTGCGAAGGCAACGTCGGGGCGAGTGTTGATAGCTGTATATAGCACTAAGCCGACCTTCCGTTAATAGAGGCCAATGGAGGCTCCACTCGCAATACTATTGTATAGTAACAATTCCTTTGTTATTATTAGCGTTCTTAGTATTGTAGTACTCTATATAAGTCTGGCGATCTTCTCGATATATACCGTTTGGCTAAGCCAGATCAATTGCTATATTCGGTCTTGGTGGACTTCTATCCCTAGGAACCAAAGTAGGTCGTTCCTACCTATAAGCTAGTATTTGCTTTCTAGCCTCTTGATCAGTTCGTTAGCTCGGTCCCGGTCTCTCTTGCAGTATGCGACAACGATATCGTCAATGTAGAAGAAAACGATAATGCCCTTGTTGATTATGATGTATAGCTTGTAAGGGACTGCTTTGAATCCAAGATCTCTTAGTATAGTCGTCAGCTCTTTCTACTATAAGAGGGGAGACTTCCTCAACCTATAGAGTGCCTTCTATAGCTTTAGGATAGTTCTTTTCTTTCTATAGCCCTATAGTATCTCTATATAGACATCTTTGTCAATCTCGGTATTGATAAATGTATTGACTGTATTGTATTGTTTAAGTTCAAGGTTGAAGCGGGCTGCAATAGCAAGGACTGTTCGAAACGACTGTACTATTAGCGTTGCTATATAGTTTTCTTCGGTATAATTCTTCTGTTATTGATCGCCTTTTACTACTAGTCGTACCTTGCACTTGACAAGGTAGCTATTCTCGTCGAATTTATAGGTATATATCTATATATAGTCAAGGATCTATCTCCCTCTAACTTCTTTAGTACAATGGAGTATTTCTCGCTAGAAGGCTATCCGGTAGTGGCTTTAAAGGTAGTCTTCCTTCCCCTATAGGAATAGCTCGCTAAATAGGTAGTTCTAGAGGTCTAAATGCTGTTGTAGCTCTAGTAGAAGGCGGGATTGATGGAGAGTGCTGAGCGTGTTTTATCTCCTTAACCGGTCGACTTCCTCCTAGGTTACTTCCTTATCGCCGCCATCCTAGTGTTTAGTCTTCCTTTAGAGCCGTTTAATAGTGGCTCTGGTGGCCTGTTTGCCGTCTACCCTGCCTACTACTGACGCGAAGGTTCTGGTATAGAAGGCTACTTTCTACGGCTCGAATAGATCAGTTGTCCGGCCCTCTGTCTTGTAGGTCCCTACGAACGCTGCCATCTATAGTGCCGCTAGTGGTATAGGCGGTAGCGTTGGATACTAAAACTCGGGGAAAGTGCCCGAATCATTACCTTTGACGATAATAGTATCTAGAACTTCATTAATAGTTACTTCGACTACCCCCTAATCTTTATAGGTATCTAGCGTACCAATAGTCGCTTCTATCGATTCTTCTACTTCCTCCTTAATAGTAAGATCGCTACTCTTATAGTCATTGGCGTCGCTTATACCTCTATCGTTAAGCCATTTCTTTAGCTCTTCAAGGTCTATCTAGGCAAGGTCTTGGGCTAGATCCTCCTTCTTGCTAGGGAAGATCTACTTTTTATTAAAGACGATATCGTGTATATAGACCACTTGATTAATAGCTAGGTTCTAAATACGGTAAACATTTATAGAGTTATATCCTACAAGATATCCAACCTATACTTAGGGTCTTAGCTTCTTGAGGTGCTTTTCTTTCTTCTTCTCGATATTGGTTATTGCAAACGCCTTGCTTCTATAGACTTTGAGATATCCCTAGTAAGGCTTATATCCCCTCCTTCCCTAGCCGTCTCTAATAGCTAGGAATTCGTCGAAACGCTTATACAGTGATTTCTATTTGTATATCAACTTTAGAGTCCTGTTATTGAGGTAGACTGCAGCTCTATTGATCTCTAGCTATAATTGCTATAGCAAGTTTGCTCCAATAGCTATAGCTCTCGCTTTCTCCTTGATCATACCCCCTAAGCGCTCTATACCGCCGTTCTAGGCCGGGGTATCGGGTATAGAGGGCTCTATCTTTACGCTACTCTAATCTACCCAATCTATAATGATGGCCGCTCGTGTAAATTCGTTGTTAGACTCTATAACCTTTGGACGTAATTGATACTAATAGTCCAAGAAGGCGAATAGGTGCTTGAGAGCCGTTAGGATTGACTTGGCCTCGTGGTCGAGCAGGTAGTAATTCTAGACCATTCCTGAGTAGCGGTCTGTCGCTAACAGTATATACCTGAAGCCTTTCTGGCCGGGTATATATAGGTAAAGGTCTACTGCAATTCGGTCTTCTAGTTCGAACGGGAGGGGTCTTAGTAATCTACTAGGCAGGCGTTTTAACTTGCCGAGGCTATAGCCGTCATATTTGACAGTAGGGATGCCTTTGATCCTTCCTCCCCTCGAACAATTGATAAAGTATTCAAGTGCTTTTAGTCCTAAATAGCCAAGGCGTAAATGCCAAGTTATAGCGTCTGCTACACTATCGGCGCGGCCTATCCAGCTATTGAGTATTCTTATTCTAGCAGCGAAGGCCGCATTAGTAATGTCTTCTAGTAGGTATTCGATGACAAACTGGTTATATTGATCGCTGAGATATCCTAGGATCGTACTATTGTAGCGCCTCAGGCAGTTGTTGCCAGGGCTATTGTCCTACCAGATCCCTCGACAATAGAGTCTTCGAAGAGAGACCACGTTGTATATAAAGGTTAGGCAGAATGCTATATCGTAGAGGGTAATTATCTTAACCCTGTCCAGGCCCTAGACTTTAATATCAATATCGCTATAACCCTCAATCTAAACAGAGTACTCCCTGGCCTATATATAGTTAGCGGGAGCTGCAAGATAGAGAGGGCGTTTAAAACGACTCAATTTATTAAAGATATAGATCGTTAAGCTAGAGTCCAATATCGCCGAGTTGACAAGAGGGTACTACTAGCCTATTTGGAAGGCTACTTGAATGACAGCGAAGCTAGCCGAGCATTTGCCTATAGCTCTTATTTCTAATAGCATTCTTACTACCTATTGAGGCTAGCCCATCTCTAGGGCGTTATCTTCCTCTTCTTATTGTTCTTCCAGGCCGATCTCCACAGCGCCGTCATCTCCTATACCCAGGGAGTCACTAAACCCTATATCCAGGGTATTCAGACCTTCCATATCCAGGAAGTCAGTATAGCCCATATCTAGAGCACTATCTCCTATATCTAGGGAGTTGATCTGTCCCATATCTAGGGCACTTTTATCTCCTATATCCAGGGAGTTGGTCTAACCTATATCCAGGGTATTGACCATAGCCATTTCCAGGCCGGCGGCTAGTCATTTCGACTATAGTGCCGTATCTTCGTCAATCTTAACGTTCTCTTGGAGGTTGATCCAGGACCTCTTCATCCGGATACAATTTGCTTCGGCGTGCAAGGTGGAATCTGCATTAAGATTGGCTTCCATATATACCTTGATATAGTCTCTAGGTTCCCAGTTCTTGGAAGCGAGCTCTAGGTAAAGGTAATAGCACCGCTCGGTTTAATAGATATATTTACAAGTACGGCACTACGGTTTATCTTGTCTCGACTAACCGGTCGCTAAGCTAAGCTTACATTTGTTTCGTAATCCTTCGCGTCGGTCGCTCTTCTTATATCGTCCTAATCGTTATTATAACCGATCCTCCTGCTCCTCAGACTATTCGGCATCCTGGTTTTCCTATTGGCCGAATATCGGGAAGGATCCCTTGCCTATACGATTTGGCGCTACTTCGAGCAGTAATAGCGCAGCTTGTCGAATATCGGTAGCTACACCTCTAAAGGTCAAGTTATTGAGTTTATTGTAGTAGCTAACCCAATATATAGCAACGAAACCGCCCATTAGTTTCGGGATGGCGTTTATAAGGTCCTCGAACTATAGTCCAGGAGCTATAGTCTCGACTAGCCTATATAGCGAAGCCTCATCTATTAGGGTCTCCCATTTAGTTAGCCAACGGTCGAAGTCGGCTTGCTTGACATTCTTGTACTTAAGTGTAGTAAGACTGTCGAGGTATTCCTTGAGCCTCTTCCTAATAGCTCTCTCGATCTCGAATAGTTATTGGGCAACGGTTATCAGGTTGTTATACTACTTCTATAGGTCTACATCAATAGAGAAATAGGCGTTTCGGAGGTATAGCGCCACTATAGTCGTAAGGAAGTTTAGTGCCTGGTTAAGGCGGGTAGTCTAGCTTTGCTAGTCCTTCCGCTAGTTCTCGTAGTTCCTAGCCAAGTCGGTAATAATATAGTTGGCATTATCCTTGAACCACTTCTTCCGCTCGTTATAGACTTTCTTCTAGACGTTGGTCAACCCCGAATCGTCGGGGGGAGGCCCATCTTCGTCAGTCCTAACTGTAGCTATATCGGTAATAGCCGTGTCTTCTTCCGGTTGCTGATCAGCCAATACGCTAGCGTTGTTGCTACCCTTTAATTTGACAGTGAGGGCGTAAAGTTCCTTGTTGACGTAGTTTTCGTATACGTGGTACGAGTCGAACGTGGTGGGAGGCTCCTTAACGAGGTCGCGCCTCCCTTCGAAGTAGTCAAGGAGGTTGAGGGTCGTCATCTTCGTAACGAACTCGCGATTCCACGCAACCCAGTCGACCGGGCCGTTTAGGGTAATCTCGTACTTCGTTTCGGGAACGGTAGATATCGTACCGACTTGCGCAGGGCCGTATTTTAACTAGCTCAATGGGTTTTGGATGCAAACTGAGACTCTTAATTGTTGGAACCACTGCGTGGATGGATTTGGCATCAAGATAGTACGATTTCACCCAAGTTCAAAGTCATTGAGATGAAGGCATATATTGTCATATCCGTTGCAAAGTCTAACCAAGTGGGCGCTACTAGGCACTAGTTGACGCCCAAGGGAAATTGCCCCCGGCTGGGGTCGTTCCCCACACGGCAAGTTCCGACACCAAGCCTTCCAGGAAGGGTGCGACGCGAAAGGCTTCTGTGGAATGTTTTCTAAATACCATGGCTCCACGAACATAGCTGATAACCCCGGCCAGTCTGCTCCCGATTGCAGAAGGGCCTTCGGGCCATAGGCGTGGTCCTGTGGTAGATAGAGGTCCTCACTGAAAGGTTTCCTGGTTCCTGGAATATGCGTGTGGAGATATATATGTCTCAACTCATCCCTGTCCCGCTCTTGATGATGTGTGAGATATAAAAAGTGCAGATGTTGCCGTGAATCCTCGACGTCGACCGAGCTGTTAGATGAATCGTAAATCGCCAGAACAGAAGATCGGACGGTCTCGACCTGTGGCTCTACGGCCCCGAGTTGGCTGAAGAGCTTCCTACGGTCCTCATTCACAACCGCAGCAGGATCCAGGACTCTGAAGTCAACCCCTTGCGGAACTGGGATCCCTTGAGTGTCCGGCAAGTAGACCGGCCCAGAATCGGCGCAAACCCAGTTCCCATCTCTCAGAGGAATAAAAGGGATCCTTTTTACTAATTTAACTGTTTTCTGGCTACCCTTGTTGAGGCACAGAGAGAGAGCCCGCGCAGCAGTAGAGTGTCATCCCTGGCTGGTCGAGTTCGACTTCATTTTTGATGCGGGGAGACGGAGATCAGCTGCCAACATGTGTAAGAAGTGGCGGAATGTTAAGCGTCTTAACCCATATCCCCGGAGAGGTGCGTAGGATCTCGGCATATACCTCCTAGAGAGGAAACAATCCGTGTCATTGTCGTCGAGGAGGGGCTCTCCATCCTCGTCATGAGCCCAACCGGGAAGTATGATAACGTCCTGGACCTTGCGAAGGTCCTTCCTGCGCCTAGATCTCAAGACAGGAGTTTCACGAAGAAGTTTTTCAATCCTTGGGGCGAGCCCAGACCAGAAAGGGCCCATATAGTCTTCTGACGGGGGCAGAAACTCGGGCCAGGTGTAGCACAAGTCATCGTGTTTGCAAAACTGGAGAGCAGCCTGGACGAACGCGGCAGCAATTCCATTTAGCAAGTCGATATTTCTTCTCGACATGGGAATGATGTCTTCCCGACTCGCGTTCGTGTCAAAGTCCGTGTGTATGAGAAACTGTATTATCGAAATCAGTCAGTATGATTTAGCCTTGATACTAGATACTAAGTGTGTCAAAAGACCGGTGGCCAGTTTGTAGCGGATGAAGCTCACCTTGAAACTCATCTGTCTTACGGGAAGGAAGGCGAATATTTCCTGCTTCTTGTCGACAACAGGTCGGGAATCTTTCGATAGAGGAAAAGCCAAGACAATTTCCGCCGTAGAAGAAGTCTCCTGTGAAGCGTCCGTGACTGAAAGGTTACGGTTCTCACTCCTTGCTATGCCGCTTGTGGTATATCTCGTTAAATGGTAGTGTTGCCTCTCAGTTGTACTCTTTCCATCTCCGTCGATATTAACAGTCTCCAGAAAGACGCGTTGATCGTCATCAGGACCGAGGAGGAATTCTCGATAGTTGTTCAACTCGCCATCCTTATCATGAAAGGCAATGCGTATCCGTTGGAGCTGGCTGAGAAAAAGCAGAAAAGTGGGCCTAAGGTCGTTGATCTGCTCGAAAATGGTATCTCGAAGATGTTCAAGATCGTCCGGATTACCTTTGTCGTGAATGGAGAGCGTCATCCGGGTGAGTGGGTAGGGAAGCTCCTCTGCTGTGTCTTGCCAAACGGGCGTGACCATGGCCAGGTTCGGATCACCTTTCTCATATTTAAAATAAAAAGAGAAATAGCCCGACTCGATGTGCACTTTCTGTGCGACAATAAACACAGATTTGAAGCCGATACCTTTTGCGCCGATATAGCCGTTTGTCCCGAACTTGCTTGGCCCTCTCTTGTTTGTCCCCGACTTAGTGCTCTTCCCCACTGCGCATAACGCCTTCAAGTATCCTCGGAGAATCCGTCCTCGTTGCATTCGACAACAATCTGGTGAGGATGAACTGCGAAAGAGATGAAGGGTGGCTCCTCGTCACGTCTTGCACGCTCGAACTTGTTGTCGTCTGCGTTCTGAAGTAGCTCGAACACAAAACGGGCACCATTGCCGTAGACTTCCGTAACGAGGCTAATTACACGGCAAGTCGAGTTAGAGCGTTCTAACGTTCTCGAACCTGGGTGGATGAGGCGATGGCGGCAACAAGGAGAATATACCTACGTCTCAATGGAATACTCCGCGAGATTTACCAGGTTGTGAATTGTCTGCTCGATTTGAAGTCGGGCATTTAGAGGCAGAGTGTTCATCACCTCCTCGTCGAAGCGTCCATATTCGCTCGCGATACTCGTAACAGCTTTTTGCGCTTAGCTCTACGAGACATGTCGTTTGTCAAAGGCATAAATTGCTTCCGTTACATCACTTGGACAATAGAAGCGAAAGCTTTCGGGCTCTATTTCTTTGGGGGGGAAAGGAGTGGCGCATCAGTTATAAATGCGGACATCATTAGGTTAGTCCGAACTGCAACCTCGAACCAACAGACACCACTCTGCGTCCTTGGCGGATCGGGGGTATGCTGGGTCGCGTGCCATGCATGCATAGGTACGAACCTCCAACGTAACGACCAAGGAACACCGACATGCATCCCATGGTTCTGTTCTGTACAGTACCAATGAAGGAAACCGGCTGGCGATCGTAATTTACACGGCGGTATAGGGCGGTCGGGAAAATGGCTTTCACACGTCTACGTAGTGGCAAACTTGAAAGAATACGTACGTTGTAGCGCGGTGATGGCTCATACGGCTTGCTCTATCCCAAAGGCTCTCATCGTAGAACGGTGTCAGACAGAAATTGGTTTTGGATAGCGAGTAAGTGTTTAGGTAATTAATTACCTAGGTAGCTAAGAGAGCGGCCGTCATCGGACAGATTGCGCTGGTGGATGCCGCCATTGTGCCGCTGGAGAACTAAGCAATTCCCTGGCGAGCCGAAAAGGCTCGGCAGCGGTGCACATCATGGTCCCATCCAATAATTCACCAAGGTCTCGTGGACTTCTGTAGCCGACAATTCTAGATTTGCGTCCGCTTAGATTCGGTCCTCGGTGGTGTCTTGAGGCGTTGTTGCGGTGCACTAACATAGAGCATCTTTTGCTCTGGGCCTCTCCACTTATATTCTTTCAGGTTGCTTCTTCTCCCTTTGCATGGTTGTCAACTAGTGCCAAGATTATCCTACTGAATGGTCCGCCTGTAACAGTGGCAGGAGGCAATTAGGGCTGTTAACATAATGGAATTCTCCTCTAGTGGAGCCAGGCGCCGTCCAGCTTCCGCAGCCACGGCTACAACGTCAAAGCCCGGACTATACGCACGCGAAGCCGCCTTGGATCTCGGCGCCGACTTCCAAAGTCCCGAAAAGAGCCCTTGCTCCTCCGAGATCTCTTGTGGCGGTTTGAGGGCCGCTTTCTTCCTGGCCTGTTCTTTTATCGCGTCGTTGATGGCTACTTCTACGGCTCACCCACTGTATATCCTCGCCTCTTGGGCTTGTTGGGCTTGCTCTGGTTCGGCGATCTGGATTGCGACAAGGCTCTGCGGGTCAACATTGGCTAAGTTCTTGGGTCATATATGAGAAGGCTGTCTGTGCCGCTCGTAAATCCCGTTGCATTCCGAGGGCGCTCTGAAGGAGCGCCACGATAACTCTAATCTTACTCAAAGCGTCATTTGGTACCTGTCATTGTCATCGCGGCAAAGCAGGATCGTAGCGCGGAGGGGGATTGGGCTGCCTTCCCTTCTCATCTCATTCTCGTACATGTGTCAGCTAGCAGCGTTGTCTCCTCGTGTAATATAGAGTTTCACGATGGCTGCTCCCGGATAGAGAGATGTACTCCCCGGATCGGGGGATCCTGAGCGACCCCATTCATTGGATCGCTACTCAATGTAGCAAAGAGCACCTTAATCTGGACTCCTCGGATAATTACAACTTGCTGTCTTGTCGGGCGATATTCGAGTCTCAATGATTATCAAGATAGCTAGATCGCCGCTGGGGTCGATGTGTTCATGGACAACGCCAGCCAATGCAGCATTGGATGTAATTGGCGCCGGCAGGCTGGCCACGATGTTTTGTGAGAGGTACAATATTGTTGGTTAGTAACGACCGGTTAATTCGAGGCACTTCCTAGGACGTGTTCTCCAAGGTGTCATTTTATCGTTGAGCGTATTTGCTGTGCCATGAGGCAGGCCATTTAATTAGCCGACCGGCCTGCTTGAGCAGTATTCGTTCTGCCGTTGTTACAAGCCGAAACCTGTCGATTGTGGTTATGCCTCACGAGCGCGGAGTGGAGCTAACAAACAGATCTTGCTTTCTGAGTTTTTCGTCGCATTGTTACCTGGGTGTATCTTTGCAAGCATGAAGCTACTACTAGTCTTTTTCAGCGCCATTGGCGCCTCGGTCGGCTCAGCTACGCGCCACTCAATCGCTCCGCAGCGACATCAATCCCAAGAAGCCCCGCAGGCTACTCAGGCCCTACATCGGGAGCAGGAACAGGATACCGAGTATCCAGTAACGAGCACCTTCACCTCAAAGACCACCTTTAGAATGCCTCCGCTAAACCCATGGTTTCTCCCCGGTCCCGAGATGACCGTGTTCACATATGATATCACCACACTGGAACCACATTCCTCCCAGCCGACAAGCTACCCCGAGACCATCGTGCAGACAGCCATCACGATCGCGACCAACACCATGTATACATACCGCGGCTCCTCCTACGACGAGAGCACCATCACCATAACTAACACTCGGTTTGACACCTACCACGTGCATACACCGGCGGCCTCACACCTGCGCCCGGGTTACTCGTTTACCGATTTTCCAGGGTGCGGCGACTGCATCCTGGACATTGACTGGACACCCGACCAGACATGTGAGGTGAGCGGGTGGGGAACGGGTTGCGCAAACCAGCAATGCCAATGGCGGGAGGACGAGGGGGAGGCAGGGCTTTGGTACTGTTTTGCCGGCCCTCATCGGGGGGATCGGGAGTATATGGGACGGCTGTGCTGGCGCGGAGATGACATCGGGTTCGAAACACTTGCAAAACCGTGTCTCTATGGGGACCAGCTGCCGCATTGCGTGCCGTGTGTGGGGATGCGTGTGAAGTGCGGGAAGGACAACGGGCCCTGTCCGACCCGGCCGGGGCACCCTGATTTCAGGACAGAGGTTCCCGGGTCGATCACGAGTCGTGGTCCGTGGATGTAGGCAGCGAATATAGTTGACAAGGCAAGACTAGTACTGGTAGACACTGATGGCCGCGAGGAAGTCAAGCGACCCTGTTCCAGCCATGTTGCGGACTGCACAACTTATTGCAACAAAACTTTGGATCAAGCTGATTTTCGGGCGTAAAGTGTTGGAAGTCAGGACCTTGCGAGGGACAACAACCCCCCCTTCACTCCGGTGGTAGACTCTCCATGGACTCGGAGTGATCGACCAAGGCATATACTTGAACTGCCTCTTATTGCCGCCTAAACCAATAGCTCATATATTACCTTTCAGATAGGCTGTCTCTTCAAGACATATACTTCGTCGTCATCACCATTCACCACTGGCAGCGGGTTCCGCGTGGGGAGGTTGGTACAGTACCCTACGGCGAGCTCGGCTGCGCTTGACGCGGGCTGCAGGTCACACTACAATAAGCGAAAATGTAGGATCTCTGGAAGAGGCAGCGCAGTGCCACTCCCCTGCGGGCTTTAAGTACGATACAAACTACAGGTAAGTATATCACGTGTCTAGTTACGGCCATGTGCCCAGGTCACGCACCAGCCATGCCATGGGGTAACTAGTGAGAATGTGCGGAGGGCCGCAGCAGGGCTTAACAAAGTATTCTCTTCCCCGCATGCGCTGCATTTAGCACGCCTTGTTTCTAACCGCCGACACCAAATTGCTTATCATGGTCGAAGCAGCCAGCCAGCTCTCCCACAACTTCAACACCGACATCACCGACGTGGCGACCGCCCGTTCGGCTGGTTAGCTTCTCAACGCATTCGACAACTGCCTAGCGCCTTGCGTATTTGTGCGGAATGACGCCCGTCGCGCCACCGTTGCCGGATCCGGACCCGGCCGTCGCCACGCGCACCGTCCGCCTGACCGACGGGCGCCTGCTCGCGTACACAGAATGGGGCGACCCGGACGGGTTCCCGACATTCTACTTTCACGGTACCCCGAGCAGTCGGCTGGAGGGCGCCTTCGCCGACCAGGCCGCCAAGCGGCACGGATTCCGGCTCATCGCGGTGGACCGTCCCGGGTTCGGCCGGTCGACCTTTCAACGCGGCCGGACGTTCCGGGACTGGCCGGTCGATGTCATAGCGCTGGCAGACGCGCTCGGCATCGAGACGTTCGGCGCGGTGGGTCACTCGGGCGCTGGACCGCACCTGTTCGCATGTGGATCGTTCTGTCCACCGGGGCGGCTGGCGTTTCTCGGCGCCCTCGCACCGTGGGGCCCGCTCGTCGACCCCGGAATTCGGGCCGGCCTCAACCGGCTCGACCAGTTCTACTCAAGCCTAGCCCGGTGGGCGCCGTGGCTGGTACGGGCATCCTTCGCCCCGCTCGGTTGGGGTGCCCGGCACGCACCAGGACTGTTCCTCGTGATGCTGCGCACGATCGTGTCCCCCGCGGATCGCGCGATGCTTGCCGACCGGCGGCTCGCCACCCATCTGCGCATCGCCGAGGCCGAGGCGTTCCGCCAAGGCAGCCGAGGTGGGGCCTACGAAGCCGCGATGGCGTACCGCAGCTGGGGTTTCGACGTGGCATCGGTCTGCGTGCCGACCCACATCCGGCTCGGTGACGAGGACGCATTCGTGCCGCGAGAGATGGGCAGCTACTTTGAGCGCACCATCCCGGGCGTCGACCTAAAGTGGGTGGTCGGGAAGGGCCACTTCGACGTGACGGGCTGGGACCACATCCTGGCCGCCTGCGCGCCGCATCGTCGGATCGGTGGGTGAACCTTGGTAGCGTTCGAGACTATGGACAGTCTTTGGCTTGTCTGCCGACTCCTAGGCATACTGGTATGACGCGTTGCGTGGTGCAATGGCGGACCAAGGCAAGGGATGTTACGGCATTTTTGACGGGTGACTGAACGGGAAGACAGCGGCACTTGGAAGGAAGCCACGCAGCGCAGTTGGTTGTGGTGGCACAACCTTGGGTGGCTACGTAACCAATCAGACTGCGTCCTGTCCTTGTTGTAGTGCCAGCATGGCCAAGCAAAGGACCAATCAGAGTCCTTCACACCGCGTGTTCGCGCACGGCGGGCTTGCTTCGGGCGCAATGGAAGCATTCGACTCCCTTTCCTTTTCTCATCGTGATTTTGGGTTGCTGTTGGGATGGCAGACTGCGAGCTGCCTTAGCACGCCCACCGCTTAATTAATTAACATGGCTAACATTTCCGATGAATTCGGTGTCTTTTTGGACCAGTTCCGGGCCCAGACCAACGACAATCTGCAGCGGATGACTGTTAGTATCCCTTCGAGTAACATCTTTAGCCTTTTTATAGCTTCAAAAGGTTAACCAAACCCAACCAGGAGCTTCATAATAAGCTCAGTGATCTTGCCGGGCAGTATACCGACGTGCGCCGTGACCTTGAACGGGAGCGGGTAGCCGGGAGGCATGCGCAGGAGCATGCCGAGACGCTGGAGAAGAGGTTGAAGGACGTGGAGGAGTCGGTAGTCAGTATCACCGTGAGGAGGACCAGCAGGTGCTGCATACTAATCAACGCGGGCCTTCTAATAGCTGCGCAGTGCGTTTGTGCTCGTGCTGGTCGATGCCGATGCCGATGCCTACCTGGTTTGTCCTTTACCTAGACAACTCCCGCTTCACTAGACACACGTTAACAACGACGTCCTACGCCGTAGTTCGACGAGAAGTACTATACCGGCGATGCGGCTGAGGGCGGCGAACGGGCGGCTATGGACCTCCGATCGTCGGTGAGACACTACGTGCAGTCGATCGACCCTAGTTTAGCCTCGCTGCCCGTCATGGCCAAGGCGTTCGCGTCTGGAGAGGGCCTGGCGCACCTATTAGCCAAGGTTGGTATCGCAAAAGCGGGCGACTCGCAGCGAGTTTTATTGAGGTTTACATGCGGCTTCTCGCAAGCCGATGACATGTTTGACTTTGTTCTCGTTGGCAAGGGCAAGGATCGCGCCGACCACAAACTCATAGGCAAGTGATACTAGTTCGCGCCATCGCCTGCCTTTGATGGCTGACTCGAATTACTTGCTGTAGGCACATTCCGCCAGTTCGTCGAGAGCCCCAGTTGTAAGCACATCCTCCTCGCCTGCTGCCACGACAACGGATATGTCCGCATGCTCGAGAAATATGTTCATGACCCCACAGTCGTGGGCAAAGTGACCATGATTAAATCTTCGCAGGCGGGCAGTGAGTTTTCAGGACTACCGTTTAGTTCGACGACGATGAGCTCCGTGTTCATGAGCCAGTCTCGGAATGTTGGAGCCGGGTCGTCTCGGGCCACAAAATCTCCAGCCGTCAGCGAGGCTGGCGGCTTGAACCTCCCGGGCCGAGGGTCTGGGCTATTCGAAGTCCAACCGCAGAGCGGGGCCAACAAGACTACGCCGCAGCCTACTACCTATGCCTCACGGACAGCGGCTCCGCAACTTGCGACGGTACCGCCAGAATCCAATCAACCGCTCCTACCGGTGTTCGGAACCCTTGGAAAAGATACCATTGTAGTAAACGCCGACGGCCACCGCATCGATCTCCCACTGCCCCCCAAATCGGCCGCGGTCTCGGAGAGCTTCAACCGCAAAACACACAGCGGGGGCAAGCGCTTTTGCAACATGCACCACCTATATGGCTCATGCACGGGCAATTGTGGCTATCTGCACGGGCAGCTGACGGCGGGAGAAAAGTTGGTGATGCGACACAGGCTCCGGTTGATGAAGTGCCACAGCGGAGGTAATTGTAGGGACCCGCTTTGTTTCTACGGCCATCATTGTGCTTGTCATGGGCAGGGAAAGGGCCAAGTTAAGAAGTGCAATTTTCCTGTAAGCATGCATGGGGTGAGCCCGGCAGGATGGCGAGAGGTGAACATAGGTGCTGGTTCGGTTTGATTGCAAGTTGACACCCGTATCTGACATCGGGGGGATGGACTCATATCACGTGTCGATTGGATATGTAGATTAGATATCATCTGTGGATGGGCCGTCTTGCAGCCCGTGCGCTCTGCCGCCATCATCAATGGAGGCCCCAGGGCCAGAGCCACACTCTTACACACAACTCAATCCATCACGCTTTATCATATTCTTGTCCTTCGACGCGTACCACTGCCCTGTTGGTATCACAAGTGTTTCTGGGAATAATTACCCTCCGATATCTAAATGGCCCCGATACAACAGTCGGAGATCTTAAGGTCAGGTCGTCCTTGTGATAGGGATGGTATATACCGAGTAGGGTACTTACAACTTGGCTGCGGGCGGCCAGTTCTGGCTCGTGCACTGCACTGCCATCGCTTTCCATTCCTCTTTTCGTAGGTACTGCCTGTTGCAAGGTGCCTTAGCTAAAAGCACTGACCAACGGGTATGGGAACCGTCTTCTCGTATCATGACCCCACTAGAAATGGCCTGTGCGCCAACCCGAGCAGTCGCACAAAGCCTAATCAGGCTGCATCCAAAAATGGACACGTCAACGGACGCAAAGCTGGACAGAAAAAGACATCCTATTTAACCAAATACTCGAGTGGCTTGAATTCAGTAATGTAACAGGATGGCTTTTTTAGCCCATAAGCGTTGTTTCATATAGTTTTAAAGGCCTAGTCACCCTCCTAATTGTCGCAAATCTGGCCAGGCGCGCTCTCCCGACGTCCACGCCCTTTTCTACGCCCTCCTCGCTGAGATGTTGCTGGGTTACTTGATTGGCATTGTCGTCGTCCCCCTGGGCGAGGTTAGTTCTGCCTAATTAGGCTTAATGCGATGACTCGTTTTTGGCGCACGGGCCATTTTAGTGGGGTTATAATATGGCAAGACTATCCCCCGAGTTCCCGTACGTTAGCACCACGGAGGGCACAATCTTACATAATCGCTCCAACGACATCCCAATCTCTCCCATTGCGCTACTCCAGACATCGA
Organism: Madurella mycetomatis; assembly: GCA_022530565.1. Taxonomy (NCBI): domain Eukaryota; kingdom Fungi; phylum Ascomycota; class Sordariomycetes; order Sordariales; genus Madurella; species Madurella mycetomatis. Next base: position 1,005,034 of record JAJTVB010000003.1, on the reverse strand, counting down.
AGCGATCAAACACCACACCAACAAGAATCGCAGTTGTGGCCAGCGAGTCTGCAAACTGCCCAAATCCACCCAGGAAAGATCAACTAGCTCTCCATTTGCGGCATCGAGTCAGCAATGGACTCTCCTCCTCTCGTCAGTCGGACCCGACAAGAACCCAATTCCATGTCCGGCATGACGAACGCCGCCATCTTGCAAAGGATTCATTGTGAAGTGTGATGGATCCTAAGACTTCCTGACACATTCACAGCGCGACATTGATACTACTTCAGCGTTGGTAGGCATCATAAACAAGCCACCAACATTCTCGCCTAGTATGCTGGGGCTGGTCTGTCCTTCTAGCAAGGTGACGCGGAGCGTGCTGATCGAAAGAAACCGACCATACATGCTCGACATCACCATCAGATATTGTCTAAGCAAATGATACAAGACGGTGACGCGAGGATAATTGGTGCCGTGGAGTTGTCCGACGGAGAACAGTCTCCACGCGGCCGTCGTCACTGAGTGTTGGATCGCGCCAATAGCCACGATCAGTAAGAGTCTTGCAGTGGCCACTGTGAGCTTGCTCGAATTCGGACGCTGTTATCATTGTTTTCAGACATATCGGCTAGAGTGGAGTATCTGGGTCAGGGGAGGAGATGGGCTGGTGGTCTGGGGGTGTGTGACTGGGCGGTGCGGCTCGCCGCTTTTAACGCTGACAGGGGGGGCAGACCTCAACTGCCCGCACCACACCCCCGTTCACCCATCCCTACCTGCAGACACCCGACACATATCTCTTGCTGCTCTAAACCGTGGGAAACGACAAAAAGAGCTCCAACTTGCACGCACCTGATTGGTCGATCCTGGGTTCGAGACTACAGGTATAAATCGCCCTCTCCCACCTTTTTCCCACCTCCCCAGCTCTTTACTCTATACCCACCACTGCCTCACCTCCCCATCCCTCCTCATCCCTCATCAATCCACGCCATCCTCCATAGCCCATTCTCCCCGCCCCCGTCCATTCCAGCCAAGACATCACATTTTAGTTCATTACCGTCACCCTCGCCATCATGCAGGCCGTGCATGTCGCCAAGGCCGGCCATATGGCGTGTCTTCCGTCACCGTCACCCGCCCCATCACGGTCAATGCCAACAATGACGCTGGTTCAACAAGCCATCCGTCATCTGGGCCGCCGCAAACGGCAGGACGCCCTGGATGCTATCCTCGCCATCGGCGATGGGATGCATGATATTTTTGCCAAGACCGGCGGTGTCGCTGCCGACCTGCGGCAAGTAAACCGTCTCTTCCTCTCGGTCGTGCAACACGCCATCTACGGCATCCGCCCACAGGCAGACCGGACCATCAACCATCTCCTTCTCCTCTCCATTCGCAAATGCGAAACCCTCAGAACCCCCCAGATCCAAGCCGCCGCGCCGCCCCGCCCGGACACGGTAGGCTGGCTCTCCTCGGCCCACGCCGACGAGCTTAATGAGCACCTGGAGCTCTACCGCAACGTGCTGGCCTACATCGCCAGCCACCCAGCCTCCCGCCCCGCAGGCTCGCACACCCAAGACCCGCGCCTGAAGAGCGCCCAGCACATCCTGCAACGCCTCTGTCCCCGCATCAACAATCTCGCCCGATGGACGTACACGCCGCCGGCACCTACCGCACCCGGGCCAGCAGGCATCAGGAAGACGAGGCAGACACCGCAGCGCCGAGGCGCGAGGCGCAGCAGCCACCCCCCCGGCAAGCCCACAACGCACGCCCGTCAACGGCCCCCCTTGCCCACGCCCCCCACCCAGACTGGCGATGCCGCCAATGCCACGATTGTCGCTACCGCAATCGTCAAGCTGTCCGACACGCAGCCACCCGCCACCCCGTCGCGTTGTAGGTTACCGGTCTCGGTAGGGCTTTGCGGATGCCATGACGGGGTGGGGGAGCGGAGAGAGGTCGAGGGGTGGGTGGAGGAGGCGACGCAGCTTGTGGAGGCGGGGGGTCTGGCGGCTGGGTTTGGGTCGACGGCGGGGACGGCGCCGGGGCTTGGTGGGAGTTGTTATGCGCAAGCGGTGGTCGGTCGGGGGGTGGGCGAGGGGTTTAGGTTACGGCCGGGGCATGTTCCGTCGGCGCGGTGTTGTTGGTGGGGGGTTACCGCTGGTGGATTGAAGTGAAGGGGCTAGGCTAGGGGATTGAATCTCCCTAGGCATGTATTCTAATCACTTGCCGAGTGCTCATCTGATGCATTGTCTTACTACTCGTGGCGTTAGAAGGCGTTGAGTCACGTGCTGGGCGGTCGGCGGTGCGTTTGGGGTCCGGTTTGGGTGCTTTTATGACGACCCTTAGATATTTAGCGCTGATATTCGGGAGCGCAATCTACTTGTTCACCGCCGCGAAAAGATCGCTTTCGTGTAGAGCTAATTCTTCTAATTTTCGGTAGACATCTCAACAGCAGCTGCACAACAGATGTCGCTTGTCACCACCTGCTCTCATACTGATAGGTACCTGCACCTGGCGACAGGAGGATGCGCGCATGTCACGTGTTGATTAGATATATAGATTAGATATCATCTGTGGATAGGTCATTCTGCAGTCCGTGCGTTCTGCACCACCTTCACATACTGTGGGGCGAACGCCCTTATGAATCACGATCCCCAAAGTTCCCATAACGGGAGCCGGTTTCCGTTTTGGGATTCTGACACATACTCAATACACCACACTTTATCTTGTTCTTCCACGCATACTCTCAGCTCACAATCATAGGACGCCTCCAAGTCATGTCTCCCGTAGTTCAGGACTGACCGGCGGACAGCCTCGTAGAACTGCTCCTCATAGCCTATGTTCCAAGCGGGGTGCATCGGACGACGAAAGGCAATGCCATACCATGTAGTCCCCTACGAGCGAGGCCGCCGATCTAGCTTCCAATATAGCCGCGGATTATGTGAGCCGCGTCGAATTTTTCGGCCAAATCCACGATTTCGGCCAACATTGCACCGTCGTAACTGTCGTAAGGTGGAACCGCTTTCGCTTTCCCATACACGGCCGCAACAAAGAAACAGAAATTCGTGGATTTGTAGGTAGGCAGGAACACAACGGGCATGCTGGCACCTGGCGTCCAGACTGACGGCGCGGTCGAGATCTTCCGCTACAGCCGGGGGCAGCGGCACCTCAGCGGCTCGGCCGAGACGCGAATTTCCCATATGTCCTGGTGGAACCCGTTTACACGGATTGTGTACTCGCCGCTCTTGTCCAGCACGAGAACGTCCCTGGTTGTGATAGGAGATGGAGTGCACGATCGGTCATTGTAATAACCACCTGAGTCTAGGCCAACTACCGGCACATCCTTGGCTTCAATTTCTCCAGCTTTGATAAGTTCTCGCATCTAATCATGGCCAGAAGGATGTTGCCCGGCTCATGAGGTTCTTGAGACTGAGCCAGGCGTTGTTGGGAGAGCGGGATCAGATATGTCGCTAGAGCTGTTGCCTTTCACGCGGCTAGTCGAGCTGATGATGTGTTTGAGCACGGTAATGGTTGATATGCAAAACTGTCAATACTCGACAGGATGTTTTGTATGACTTGAAATTTCGCCTAAAACACTTATTCGTGCGCCGTACTCCGTGATGAGTAATTACGGTAGTGTTGATCTTTGGTGGCCTCGTAATGCCTAAAGGCTGAACAGGAATGGGAGCTGAGACCCGCTCAATAGGCACCATCACTCAGAGGCGGAAGTCTCGGATACAGCAGATCCTCGATGCCTACAACGATGAGATTGCATGTAGGATGGGTGAGAAGGCTTGCAATGGTTGCAGAAAAGCGATGCAAAGCCGTCAGAGTGCCGCGGGTGCAACACGATAATTCTGCAGGGAATTCGGGTATGCTTCGTACATGTTAGCTTCCTAGTCGGTCTTTGAAGAGCTATTTCGGAAGAGATTTTTGGAAAAGAAGGATGGGACTCACACTGCTGGGCGGGTTCCCCGCACGTGAACGCATGAGGCCTCACATCCACCTGGACGACGTAAGTTAATTTGAGCCCCAGGAACATGCTTGACCACATGCGCGCGATTTTTGCAAAGGATTTCCGAGATCTAGGGCGCCACGCCGATTGTTGCCCAGTTCAAAGATTTCGGTGTCTTGGGGAGGAGATTGAGAACCTTAAACCATGCGTTGATGCCTTGCGCCAGGAGTATGGCGGATGCCACGAAAGAGCAGCGCAGGAGGCTGCAGCTCCGCGAATGCATGAACGAGAAGGATTAAGTATCGACAACGGGAGCTACCAGCCCCCTTGTGTGTCTAGACGAACTCGGGGTTATACGATTTAAAAGTTTGCAGGAGTCTTGCGGAGTAATAGCCACAACAATACGGCCAACAATCCATGATGAAATCGAGTTGGAACTTGAGCTTACTGTAGACCGTCCTCTTCATTGTGAAAACACAGCACGCTAGAGAACCATGTTATACAGTACATATCGATACGTAAGCGTATACCCAATTCGCTCAATTACTCGGCATCATCACCGCCAGTTCCGGTGCGGGAACCGCCCTTGCGGCCGGCCTCGCGGGCACGCTCGCTGCCAGGCTCGAAGCTGCCGGATGATGCCTGGCCGCCCTTGGATGCAATATCGCGCTGTGTCTTGCGTCAATAAATGGGATTTGTACATCTCCAGTTTCGAGGCTCGCTAACCTGCTTATCGGGGTCCATGCTGGCGAAGCCGCCGCTGTGGCTGGCCTGGCCGCCCTTAGAGGCAATTTCCCGGACTTCATCCTTGGGGCTATTGTAGAGGCGAGTTAGCGCAAGTCCTCCCGTCTGTGAGACCAAGTCGAGGGGTGGAACGCACCGGTTGGCAAAGTTTCCGGGGTTGGTGTTCTGAGTGCCGGACATGATGACGGTTGTTATGTGGTTTGCTGACTGGAGTGTTTTGCTGGGTGTTCAGATTGTCGTTTGGAATTCGACTCTGTGCCTGATGAAGAGAGGAGGAAGGGAGTGTGACATTGAGGGTTGAGGCACGCTTATATCCTGTCCATCTGTAAGCCTGAGTCTTGGTCCCTCGGCCGAAAAGAGAAGCGCCGTTGATAGCAGGGAGTCGTCATGATGCTCGTTGATGATGTCAAGATGATGGAACAGCGGCCAGTGGAAAGCAGTCCCGCTGCCGCATCGATGCATCACAGTGTCCAAATTGGTAATAGGTTGCCTGTGAAGCAGCTTTTGACTGGAGCGATTTATTTCTTATTCTGGGAGTTCGCAACCAGTGGGCCGGGGCCGCGCGGGATGCCCCGTGTGACGGAATGAGGCCGAAGTGGGACGAAAGCTGAGCGCCAAGAATCCATTGCCGGGAAACCATCTTTATTCATGACTCCCCGGATCATTGGCGTCACGACAGTGGGGGCCTACTCCGCAATGACATATTGGAATGGCTGCAACCGGCAGTTTGGATCGCACTTCTGCAGGAGGGTGACTAGCGCAGAATGCGCCTGCAGAAATAGTCCACCCGTACGCTTCGAGATCCGGTTCTTTGTTGGCTTTCCTTGGGTCGGACCCCGGTAAATGATGGGTATAACGTAACAAAATAAGTTAGATCCGTATACAATAGTGGCGTTGCATCTTTGAACAGAGTCTCTCAACATGCCTAGCTAGTTAGCCTCAGGAGAAGACAGGCGAGGATGGACTCATTTAGAAGGATAACATATTAGGTACTGTACCTAGGTACCTTCATTAAGTTAGGCACAGGTAGTTTCAGCTTGCAAGAGCTTCTATACTACCCGTCTCTTTTGCAATCGCCGAGATGGGCCCTAGTGACTGCTAATTTCACCTCAACAGGTAGGATTGTCGTCAGATGCTGTAGCTGTAAAGCATAGACACGGCAAGAATACAGTGGTTTGAATAGTCTGTGGAACGGAGCAGTGGCGGGCCTTGATTGGCTGCTCGCTATCAAATCGATTTAGGCAGCAGCGCAAGAATCGCACCAAGATGACTCTCTGCACGAACTCACTTTGGTCTGAGAACTGGCTGCACATGAGCACATTATTAGGCCGACTGAATAAGTTATGTAATTCATCAAGCTGTTTCTACAAAACTCGTACACGTATGAGCCGTTGCCTCACAGCTGGGCTATCCACCCCATCCAGCTGGTGCCCAATCTGAAACGGACGTGCGGATTCTCCTGACGCTTTGTACCGTTAGCTTAGACAACCCAGACCGGTTCTGTACCCGATTTACACATGGAAGTCTCCCACCGCCACCGGCCCTGATGGGGCCGGTGATGACGACAAGCCGCTTACCATGGTTGCCGATGGGAAAGAGCCCGTTGCCACCGAAAATGCCTTCGGTTTTCTCCAGCACTCGTTTCGTCGCGGCTTTTTTTGTGGCCGACATTCACACGCGTTCCGGAGCGGATGTCTACTTGTGGATTGACGTAATCTCAATCAACTAAGCTGGCCTCGAGGAACGCTCTCGTCAAGTCTCGCTAATGGGGGGCATTATCCAGTCGTTCAGCAGGACAATCGCATGGCTGGGCAAGGAGGACCCGCATCCTGGAGCGTAGTGGGTCATGCAAATCTTCATCTCCGAGTCAGGCCCTGAGCCGTGCTCACAGACGGGACTTCTTCATATCAGAAAGAAAAGTCCGCTGTGTACTGAGGCCGCACTTGTCCAGCACTTCGGAGATGAGGCTTGCGCCCGCTAGAGACAAGAACCCCTTTTTCTTCCTGTTCCTACTCCGATACCGATAGTTCCATCGTGGTAAGCTGTCCAGGAAGTTGTTCTAAAGGGGTAAGGCATGATGGGTGATGTGTAGAGGGTCTATGCCGCTTTTCTTGAAGCGGTATATTACATGCGGGGACGGCGATCCACGCATTATGAATGTCGACTATCGAGTTCCTTCCGCCGAGGTCTATACCAGGGCTGCGTGGGCCATGCTGAATACCATGCCACGTTTGGACCTGTCGAACACGCTCGAGACATGGCGTGCAGAAATCCCCAAGCGTCTTCCGCCTTCGGTGCCCAACTTCTACGTCTCGGCCAATCTCACAAGGTCACAAGGTTCAGTAACATATAACATGCGTTCAGCAAGGCGGTAGGGTTTGACGTTCTCATGGGACGTTCACCAGCATCATCGTACCGGATTAGTGGCAAGAAGACGCTGGTTCTCCGGGGAGTAATGGTGTCTATGGTTTCGAAACGTGGATCGTTGTTCAACATGAAAGATGTCTGCAACATAGACTTCGAATGGTTCTTAGAGGCCCTAGCCCGGTACAAAGGCAAATACATCCAAACATGTCAGACTCCCGCCGAAGCGCTCTCGCATACACTCATTACCAATACGCTGCAGCGCTCTGAACGTGGTGGTCAAGGCACCTCGCACAGCGGATCAGGCGGCTCGAAGGGACACGTCCCAGTAGCAGCAAGTGCATCACTGAACCCCCGGGCTGCTAGGCACGGAGCAAGAGTGGTTTACTTCCTTCACCGAGGTCTCGAGCTGCGTGGCCAGTGAAGTAGCAAGGCCGACAGCGTAGACGTTGCATACCTTGATAGACGGAAGCATAGGATCTGGGGTTTTAGAAGATTTTTGCTCACCAGTGATGGGCGATTTAGCATGGGCCCTTGCACTATGTACCCTAGATCTGGTTGCTGGACGAGGGAAGAACCCCATTCATTCTCCGTAAGTAGGCCAATGGCGACGGCCACCTCATCCATGGGGAGGTCTATTGTCCATGTGTTATGTACGGGGAGCTTGCGGCCCCTGAATCCTTTAGCTGAATGAGGTCAGAATACACAAAGACGTGACGGTTAATTGTAGTAATTAGTGCTTGTGCCGATGGCTAGAGCTGAATCCTGCTAACTACTAGTGGATTTGATTCGGTCGAGACGGGTAGGAAGGAACATTCTTTCCGATTCCGCCTCAGTTGGCCCCAACTTCACGTTCACGTGTTAGCTATGCACCAATCAGACTTAACAGGCACTCGCTAAGTGCTGTACCTAATGCACCGTGAATTCCTATTCGCGCTGGGCATTGAGCAAGGCGCACAAGGCAAAAATAGAGTAGCTTGCGGTTTGAGCGGCTAGGGTTTTATCTCCCAAACCACGCATTTGCGGAGGATATCAGTCCATAGTTTCACCCTCAGATAACTGACTTGGTTCCGCACCAAACGTCCGGTTAAAAATGCTGGTGCACCGGATCGGCTTTACAGAACTTTCTGGTAGTCGGGACCCTAGGGACGGACCGTACCGAGTCAAGTATGTGATCGATCCCGATGCGGGTGGCAGCGACTGACGCGAAGCAGCATCATCTTTGTACACGGCTTGCGAGGGCATCCGCAGCACACATGGGAGGATAGCCGATATAGGAGTAGTACGGATAGAGGCAACAAGGATTCGAAATCCTCGACGCCGCGTAAACAGAAGATCTTAAAGGCCCTCTTCAAGTCCAAGCCATCGTTTTCAGCCTCGATTTCGACCACGAACCCAATTGCCCAGAATGAGACGAGTGAAGAGAACCCCAACAAGGTGTTCTGGCCCGAGGAGTATCTCACGCAAGACATTCCTGAGGCGAGAGTATGGACATATGGCTATAATGCAGACGCAATTGGCGGACTATTCCAAGCAAACAACAAGAACAGCGTATCGCAGCACGGCCGAGACTTTGCAGTGCGCGTCGAGCGGGAGATCCAAAACGAGGTGGGTAGGCTTCGATGACTCCGAGTGGGAAATCCGAACTGATTAGAACAGGACCCGATCTTATTCGTGGCGCATAGCCTCGGCGGCATTATCATCAAAGATGTACGTCTGGACTACTCGACACAATACTAACTGATGCTTACGTTGGATAACAGGCGTTACGCCGATCGGCTGCGTGTCGCGCGCGGACGAAGCTAGTTATCTTCCTTGGCACGCCTCATCGAGGGAGCGGGTATGCAGGATGGGGCGGGATCGCGTTGAATTTAGCTGCTCTGGCACTGCAGGACGCGAACAAGAAGATTATCAAGACGTTAGAGGTGGAGAGTGAGGTCTTGGACAACATCCACGAGGAATTTAAGGCCATCGTGGACCAGTCTCGAATTCACATCCACTCATTCCAGGAAGCACGGGCAATGACGGGCATAAAGGGCTTCCATAATAAGGTGCGTTGCCAGCACGTCCTGAACGTCTATTGAGTGCTAATCGTAAGTTCACGGCAGGTTGTGGATGATTTCTCCTCGAAGCTCGATCTGCCGCGAGAACTTGAGACTGTCGAGAGTATCGACGCGAACCAAATGCAGATGGCTAGATGCCGCCATAAGGCAGATCCGCAGTACCGGGCCATTTTCGGCGTACTTCAGCAGTTCATAAGAACTAGGCTCCAGGAAACACCGCAAAGAGCATCTAGGGTCGAGGTCGGGGTGGCAGAAACGGGAGGTGGGTGCGACGGGGCATTGACGAGTTACTGTAGGAGAGCTCTACTATAACAGTGAGCAACTGTTGACCCTGGTACAGACCGTGCCACCCTGCCTTCCCATTACATTCCGCTTCCCGAGAATCGACGCTTCGTCGGACGTAACAGGACCCTAGACACTCTCAAAGCGATGCTATTCGAGCGGAAGGAGTGGCGGAAAGCCGCCATTGTCGGCCTAGGCGGGGCCGGTAAAACCCAGGTCGCCCTACAGCTGACATACTGGACAAAGAAACACCAGCCCGAGTTCTCCATCTTCTGGGTACCGGTTTTGAGTGTCGCGACTTTTGAACAGGCTTTTACCGCCATAGCTAGGAAGCTCCCTATCCAAAATGGCGGAGAGGACGATGATGTTAAAGAGTCCGTGCGGCAGTACCTAAGCTCCGAGGTAGCTGGGCCATGGCTTCTTGTGGTGGACAATGCGGATGACAAAAATATTCTCTTTGGCTCTTCAGATCTGCCGGGTGGTATCAATGGGTACCTTCCCGAAAGCGACAACGGTCTCACCCTCTTCACGACACGGTCCCGAGAAGTAGCCGTGTCAGTTGCCGGAAGCGATGTGATCGAGTTGCACGAGATGGACCCGCCGGAGGCGGCTAATCTTTTAGAGAAGTCGCTGATCCGGAAGGATATGCTTCGTAATGAAGCAGCGGTGGCAGAGCTGCTGCAGGAACTCACCTACCTTCCCCTCGCAATCACACAGGCGGCAGCCTATATCAATATAAAGCAGGTACCCCTCGCCAAGTACGTCGAGATGCTCCACGGGACTCATCAGGACATCATGGGCCTGATGAGCAGAGAGTTTCGGGACAACACGAGGTACCCAGGGTCGCAGAATGCGATAGCGACAACGTGGCTTGTATCGTTCGACCAGATCCGCAAGTCCGACAACGGTGCTGCCGATCTTCTATCGTTCATATCGTGCATCGAACCCAAAGGCATACCTCAGTCGCTATTACCTGGCTCAGAGTCGACGGAGCAGCTGGTTGATGCAATCGGGACGTTATGCGCGTACGCCTTTCTGACCAGACGGGGAGACAGCGAGGTGTTTGACATGCACAGTTTAGTACACTTAGCAACGCGAATCTGGCTTCAGAAAGAAGGCCTGACGGCAACGACGAATGAAAATTCGACTCGACATCTTGCAGCAGTTTTCCCATCTAACAATTATGGGAATCGCAATGTATGGAGAGAGTACTTTCCACATGCTTTCAGGGTCTTGCATCACAGTAAAGACCTTGATATAGAGGAGAGATTTGATCTGTTGTTCTGGGTTGGACAGTGTTTGTTAGAGGATGGACGGGTCAAGGAAGCGGTTAGTAGTTTCGAAGAGGCCTGCCAATGGGAGAATCAACATTTCGCCGAAGACCACCCTAGGCGGCTTGCATCGCAGCACGCACTTGCAGGAGCCTACGAAACCAACGGACAGGTCAAAGAGGCTATCGCATTACTCGAGCATGTTGTTGCTATTGAAGCTAAGACACTTGCCGAAGACCACCCTAGCCGGCTTGTATCGCAAAAGTTGCTTGTCTCTTGGAAGTAGATCAGGAAAAAGCTAGAGTAGTATACACTATTAGCTATATTATCACATATCTGCTTTGTCTAGGCTGCAGAGCCTAAGGCGATTTTGTTATATAATTAGATACGGTACTATTGTAAAGGGATTGTTCACAAGTACGTTGAGGGAACCCGATGTCTCAGTGCCGATAAGGTGATGAATACAATACGAACAGCCTCCTTCCATATAACACTTCTCCATCGATACACGCTAATCCGCGGGTAGTATGATAAGGATTGCCGGCCAAAAAGGCAGTGCAGCACGGCCCATCTCTTAACAGGCTATTAGTGCAAAAAATTTTTTAAGCATGCAGCCACTGCAAACAGAAATTGTTAGTCTATTGAGTTTTCTGTACCTAACTGTTAGCACTGCAAGATGCAAGAGGAAGGTATAGAATCTGCTTACATGCAAACACGCTACTGCTAACCCAAATCTAACTGATCGGTTGCACTAGGGAGGACCTGTAGAAGTTTTTGCTATTCAATCTTCTGTATCTTCTATTTGCATTTGGTTGCATTTCGTTGCATTTTATTTGCATTTGGTTTACATGTAAATGCCGCCGCGGCGCTCTCGAGTAGATACGCAACCTCGATTATGTTCCCGATGCCGCGAAGTACGCCCCGAATCAGAGTTTGTAGGCCAGTATAACACTTGCAGAAACTGCCGAGTGCGAGCTCGAACGGCTCCTATCAATGATACCCCCCCTGAAGAAGCGGCACGAGGACCTCGACAGCCAAATATACGGCAATACAATGTACGGCGGGCTGGACACGCACCTCTATAGTCGAATCGACCAGTGTAAAACGGTAGTGGTTCTAATGAGCCAAAAGGATAATCCCTTTATAGGGCGTTGGGGTAGTTGAGCGGTAGATATAGGTGCAATGAATGAGGAATGTTTATACTACGGAGCTTTGTATTGGTTAGATGAGCGTCTTGCTGTTAGTGTTAACTCCCTATGCTTAAAAGCTTTGCTAACCAGCCATTTGTATAGAAATATCCTACTCGAATACCACTTTTTGGAAAGTGTTGTAGGCAAGGCACTATAGACCTGCCGGAATGGCCTGCCCTCCCCTATTTTCTCCTCGAACGCCTAGAAGGAAATGGTTACAGCCACTTCAAAAAAAAAAAAAAAACCTGCGAGCTTATAACAACGCCTTTGCATTTATACCTGTAGCCCCCTCTGCAACCTCCTCTACAACCTCCTCTATAGCCTCCTCTATAGCCTCGGCCTCCTTTGTAACCTCCATTGCAGCAGTATTTGCACGCGTGCGAGGACGTGTTGCAGAGGGGCTTGACAGATGTCCGTCAGGTGATAGGGTTACAATGGTCGGGTTAGTGGATGAGCCACCGCCACGATCGGCGGGGCTGTTAGTTGGATATTCGGCAGGCGGCGGTACTGCGTGCAATGAAAGCGATTAGTTTTATATGAAAAAAAAAAAAAAAACCCTGGAATCTCTAATACTTACTGATTGCAGCTATTGAGTCGCGTACGCGATTTAGGCTCTACGCGCGGTACAAATGTTGTATAAATAGCTGGATTGTGTAGGCGCAGTTGAAGTGGGGGTTGCAAGCTGCAATGTAGTGGATTTGGCAAGAGTGGACCTAAAGATGTAGGTACAACCCTAACCCTCTAGCCCGCGAAGCGGGCTGCTAGCAAAAGCCCCTTGTCTATTAACAGAGACTGATCCTTGCGGATCAGAAGTTCTCTCGCGGGTGCAGTGGCACGCAAGGTTCTTATCTATCAGGTATCGTGGCATCATTGTGGGGCATCCGCTCAGTCATTCCGATCCTGTCTCAGAAGCTCTGTACAACTATAGCGGGGAAATGTAGATGGTGGCATTGAATGTCGAGGCAACATTGAACGCCAATCCAACACTGTTGATATCCGTCATCCGTATTCGACCATTCCCAACCCCCCTCCGAGCTCTCTCGTCTCATCCTAGACCATCTTAAACCCATAGACATCGGTAAATGTCCACCATCATACCGAGGTACAATCTTTCACGTAATTCAGCAAATGGAGCTCTGAGTCGACGCAGATTCCACACGGGATGCAGGCGGGTATCAGTGCCAACGCCGATACTGTTGTACTGTCCGAGTAAAGCCTCAATTGCTCTGCGTGCGAAAGCATTGTTCGGGAGGGCAAAGATGCTGCCCAGTGTGAAGCTGAAGTTGGGGATATAGAACTCCGCTATGGCCGAGGCAACGTCAGGGATACGGGTGGCCAGGTTTCCCCCAACGGAAACTGCAGAGGCATACGACGTGATTAGTCTTGGCTACGCTGAGGATACTGACCGTTTTTGGCTGGAGCTGATGTCGGTCTTTGTTGGAAAGCCTGGGCAGAGCAGGTTAGTGTCGCGCTGTCCTCTGCATCGCCACACCTCCACATTGTCCTTCAGCACCATTAATCTCATCCGACTATGCTGTCGCCTCGATCGTGCACTTCTATCCTGCGCATCGGGGCAATCATTTCTTGCGAGGATAGAGACGAGATATAGGGTGAACGGCCCATTCCCGTACGGTCCAGCACAGTGAAGCGGAACGAATAAACGAAAGGTCCGATTTGCGTAAACTCATACCCGCTGTACTGATGCGTTTCAACTCCAACGACTTGCAAATGAGACGATACGCATAACTGATAGCGTTTCACAATGACGGAATCGGTGCCGCACAGCTTTTCAGCCGCGGACGGCTACAAGCAGACAATGCCATATTGATAACCGAGCAACTACGCGTTTTAGTTTCTGGTACTTATTTATTTTGCCTGTCCGAGATGCGAGCTGGAGGATACCTCCCAAATTCGTCACTTCCGACACCTGATGTCTGTGTCCCGAAATCCAATCTTGCAACCATCAACGATCGGTGAGATCTAGCTTCGATGCCAAACTACGAACCAACCCCGAGGAGGTTCTCTGTAATATCCGTATCGCGGTCTGCCTCACGGAGGAATAGCATTGACGACATTGCCCGCCCAAACCTTGCTCCCGCCACTCCTGGTCTTCCTCCCGCTTCCTCGCCGATTGACCTGGCGAGCGCCCTAAAACAGCTCCAGCATGTAGAAACAGAAGGTGAAGCCGAACGGGGCCGGGCCAGACATACCGGTTTGGGGCGAGCACACGATGGAGCCGTGGCGGCGCCGTCGGCGAGGAGAGAGAGCAGTGCTAGTACTAGGGACCGAATTGCCATGTGGGAAGAGCGAAGCCGCAGCCAAAGCAAAGGCCGGAGCAAAAGCAGAGGAAGAGACGTTGGTCCCAGGAGTCGGATAAGCGTGGTGCCAGAGATACCCGAGCTGTCCGCTGCTTTTGCAGCGTTTAGAGAAGAGGAGGATAGTACAACAGGCGCTTCGGGAAGAAAACCAGAAGAGACACAGGTCACAGCGCTAGGGACGATACAGGGTGCGAGCGATGAGATGAAAAGTCCCGCCAGCACCGAGAGAATCAATCAACCCGGTCAAGAGGTACTCGAAAGAACCCGTCTAACTGTTGCAAGCGTCATCAAAGACGAGGACGATCGAGGAACTAAAGATCAAGCTCAAAGATCCAAGGATAGTCAGGATAAAAGCGCCGAAGCACCGCAGCTGATCAAAACCGAACCAGAAGACCCAGGGATAGAGAAGGCAGAACCGGCCGATGTCCACCAACCACACACCCCAATCTACGTCGTCCCAGAGCATCCGCGCACCCCGGAGACTGCACCGCAAACACCGCAACCTAATCGGACCGGCGAGGCACCTAGGGACCCAAGTCCCACGGGAGGTGGCCCACCCACTCTCTGGAAAGTCCCCAGAACTCCGTCGCCGGTACCAGACGCGGTTCGTGCGGCGCGTGGCGCTGTGATGCCCATAACCCCAGAAGCCACGCCCGAGCAGCTTGTAAAGAGGCAATGGCCCAATTTCGCGGCCGATGAAGAGCGCGCTTTCCGTCTCGAAGGTAGCCGATGCATCGAGTCAGAACCAGAAGAGGGATACATCGCGGTCTTGCAATCACAGAAACAGCCCAAGGACCTTCCGCAGAAGAGTAGCACGACCTTGCCGCCTAACCAAAACTATCACCCGTCAGCTGAACTATTGAACGAGGATCAAGTTAACCAAGGCAGCCGGCTCCGCAAGTCTAAGAGTAACTCTAGGCCGGCCAGCCCTAGTGCCATTTTGGACAAGTCCTCAGACGGGGACGGAGTGCAAACCCGATACCACAATGTTTGGAGGATTAACTCGTACCAGCCCGACTTCCCACTACCACCCCGACCATCAAACGGTACAAATATTCGGTCCCCAGGCGATACCCGGTTTGACGGAGATCCACTTCAAGGTCTCCCCCGAAGTCGGCTTACGATCGAAGCCGTTTCACGCGATCACATAGACGGGCCGAATCCCTATCCATACGCAAGGGAAGCTGATACTAATGACTGGGTTGTCAACATGCCCCCTTCTCCATTGGCAGCCTATGCACCTACCGAACAGAGAGTTCGTCCGCCTCCAAGAAGCCGGAGCAGGAACAACCAGATGCAGAACGGTGGCAGGTACATGAGCCGCAGCGACATCCGACGACACGAGTGGGATGCGCCGCCAGTCATCGAGAGGGCGCTGCACGCCGCGTCGGTCAGCATGATTCAAGGACTCAACGTCCCTGTGGAACTGTACCGAGGAATACGGGACACCTACTACCCGCCTCCCGGCCGGCCCAACATTATCAAAGCCTACCCAATCCGAAGGCGCCTTCCAGTCCGGTAAGTCATCCTCCCATCCCCATATCTCGCCTTAGCAACACGTAATGACCCATCGTGCGTTGTCGATAGCATCTTCTTCCCATCGCACCATGACTTGACCTCTCCGGCGCTCCTCCCCACCCTCTTCACCGTCCACGGCGGTGCCTTCACCTTCGGCTCCCCCGCCGACGACGACAACTGGAACCGCGCCTTCTCCGACACCTACACGGTCCTAATCATATCGCTCAACTACGCCAAATCTCCCTGGGCCGCCTTCCCCTCGCCGCTGCTCGACCTCGAAGCGCTCTACCATGCCGTTCTAAACGACGAGTCCCTCCCCATCGACCGCATGCGTACCGCGCTCGCCGGCTTTGACGCCGGCGCCAACCTCGCCCTGGCCCTGTGTCAACTCCCCAGCGTCAAATCCGGCCGCGACCCCCACCCTCACCCTTCCCCTCCTCCACATACTGCGAGCAATAGCACTCTTGACCCGGCCACGACCGTGAGGAGCAACCCGCCGCCGGCAGGCGTGGTGGCGGTGTGCGGAATCCTGGACTTCACAGCACCCGTGGCGGACAAGCTCGGCGCGCGGCCGTACAAGCGGAGCCTGCGCGCGCCACGGGGGTGGGGCCCGGGCTTGGACTGGATGGGCCGGCTGCTGCCGTCGAGCGCGTGGAGCTACATCCCCTATGGGCACGACGCGTCGGACCCGCTGCTGTCGCCGGCGTACGCCGAGAGGAAGGACCTGCCGCCGCACGTGTTCGTCGTCGCGGCCGAGCTGGACTGTCTGGCGAACGAGAACTGGCGGGCCGTCAGCAAGTGGGCGGGCCGGGGGAAGAGGGTGGTGCCGGGGCGGAGGGAGCCGGTGGGGAGGAGGGAGGTGAGTTTGTGGAGGGGATGTTTGGATGATGGGAGGGGGGAGGATAGGGAACGGTTTGCGTGGGAAGAGGTTTATGAGGGCGACGGGATGGTCGGAAGTACCAAGTGGCTGTTGGTGCCGGATGTGGTGCACGGGTTTGATTCGGCGGGCTGGAGGGGGAAGTATCTATGGGCTGATGAAATTGCGAGGATGGATGCAGAGATGAAGACGATCGCGTACCAGAGGGAGGTGGCGGAATGGCTGTGGCGAACCGTATGGCGATGAGGTCTCCAAGACGAGGGGATCGGAGAATTTGAATACTGATGTGCGAAGCTGGCCTTTTATGATATTCGATAATAATTACAGGTAAGATGCAACTACTTCTGGCTTGCATGCTCCTTCTGAAGTGGGTCGCCGTGCAATACGAAGACAGGGGTGCTGTGCCGCAGGATGCTGGGCGGCCCTCCCACCAAACAAACCACGTGGTTGTTTGGCTCAAGACAGCTGTCAGGCTCCGCGGGATATTCACACTGCACAACATTGCCGACTCCATTAACCGGCACTTAATGGAGGAATGTGAACATGGAGAAAACCACCAGCGCTCCAACGAAGGAGGCGGCACCGGTCGCCGACGCAGAGGCAAATGATACGGCAGCCAATAGCCCCGATGAACCCAGGGCGAAGATCTACCCAAAAGGGTGGAAGCTACACGCACTTACATTTGGGTACGAGATCTCATCCTATCAAAGTTCACGAAAACCGCTATCTAACTATAACTGTTTGTTTCTTTTTTAGCCTCTGCCTTAGCATGCTCCTCTCGACGTTAGAAACGACCATTGTGAGCACGTCTCTAGTCTCGATGGTTAATGCCCTCGGGGGGTTTAGCCAGGCCGGTTGGGTTGTCACATCGTACTTTCTGACCTACACGGGTATGTGCTGTAACGCGTTATGGGGAGAAACCATGGTTGGCTAACGGCGGACGATGGCAAAACCACCTAGGCTTTCTCATCATCTACGCTAAAATGAGCGACATCCTCGGCACAAAGGTTTTGATCATGTTTGCTGTAGCACTGTTCGCTATCTTCTCCGTTGCTTGTGGCTTCTCAAACACGATGTTGCAGCTGTGAGTTTATCCGTGGCTTGATGCGCGATGACCAGAGCTAAAACTGACACCCCATTCTCAGCATCATCTTCCGCTCCATCCAGGGCATGGGAGGCTCAGGCATTTACTCTCTCGTCACGGTCATGACGCCCCTCATGGTCCCTCCTGCCAAGTATCCGACCTATATCGCCATCATCTCCTCCGTGTTTGCCATTTCCAGCGTGCTAGGACCCATTCTTGGTGGTGTCATTTCTGACTCTGCGACATGGAGATGGGTTTTCTGGCTCAAGTACGCCTTATATACCCGTGGTGTGGTCAGCTGTACTGAAACTAGCGCACAGTGGCCCTCCTGGAGCCCTCGCCATCATTCTTATCGGCATCTCCATCCCGTTCAGTTTCCCTTACCCCGGCCCTGTCCGTTTCTTCAGCTCTCTCATGTCGCAAAGGGCGTGGACACGGGTTGATTTTCTAGGAGCTTTTACATCATTGGCTGCCTCTATCTTATTGGTATTCGCCTTGGAACAGGCAGGGATAGAGTATCCCTGGGATGGAGCGGCTATTATTACCTCTTTCGTGCTCTCTGGGCTACTTTGGTGTATTTTCGTCGGTTGGGAGAGGACGCTCTCGCTGAGGAATACTGCTTGTGAGCCCATGTTCCCCTGGAGACTTGCTTGCAACAGATTGGTCTTGGGATTGTTGTTGTGAGTATCCCTCTTCATCCAGCCCCTGAGAACCGATCATTAAGGACCCAAGAAACGCATTTTTGACTGGATTCCCATTTATGGCCGCACTCATCAACATACCGCAGAGGTTCCAAGTCGTCAACGGCACAACCGCCATCGATGCAGGCATCCGCATGTTACCGCTACTTCTCTGCTCACCATTTGCAACGATCCTCTCAAGCCTCATTATCTCGAGACTCAAGGTCGCCCCTTTGTATATCCTCCTTGGAGGATGCAGCCTGCAAGCCATCGGCGCTGGCCTGTTTAGCTCCTTGGACTCATCCGACCTGAATATTCCGCCTTCCCAGTACGGGTTCCAAGTCATCATGGGCTTCGGGTTCGGGTTTAATCTCAGCACCGTGCTGATGATGGTGCCACTTGTCGTCAAACAAAAGGACATGGGTTCGTTCTCATCAATTCTGCCGTATTAGGGGTCTTATTGCTAATCAAGTGGATCTAGCTGTTACTATGGGTTCAGCCACACAGATCCGAGTGCTAGGCGGCACTATCGGCTTAGCCATTTGCTCAGCCCTGTTGAGGAACTACGTTACAGCCCGAACCGCCGAACTATTAACTCCGGGCCAACAAGCCGCAATGCTTCAGTCTTTCCAAAGTGTCGGGCATCTCTCTCCTGAGCTGCAAGTAAAAATCAGGGAGGCATATGCCGACGGGTACAGCCAGTTAATGAGAGTGATGCTCTATTTTTGCATCGCCTCTTTCTTCTCCCTGTTACTTCTTTTTGAGCGGCATCCCAGAAAACTGCAGACGGCAGAGGATGGGGAGATTGTAGTTCGGGAGTGAGAAGAATAGACGGGATAGTTATGACTTGGCGGGCTACTGAAAATTTCGCTGGCATATCTACACGAGTGTTGCATAGAAAGCTTTCCATGAACGTTCCTGTGCTACAAGTCCGTCAGACTAGATGGACTTTCTTCGCCTCAGCAAGTTTGTTTCCGAGATCCAACTCGCCATCCATAATGCCATAGACATAAGCTTCGCCCAACAATACCCATGCCCCTTCCTCATCTTGCACAGTCGCCTGCGCCGAAAGCACAGAGAGACCGGTTGCGGTAGGTAGAGAACTGGCTCTCTTGATGACGTATGGGCAATGGCTTCCCCCTGGAATGAAGATGGTGTCCCCCTGGGCGGCCGTTCCTGGACACAAACCAATGTAGCCCTGGGATGATATGAAGGGCCGGCTCCCATACAGATACATCAACGAGTTGCGATATCTCAAGAACCAGGCGGCTAAGGAATCCTCTATTGGTGAACCCGACATAGCCATGGTCTCTACCTTGGCAAAAGACTCCCTCGCGGCCTCTGTGGCTCGCACGTTTTGTCCTAGGTCATTGGCTTCTCGGTCAGCGACAATGATGCGCCACCTGGCCGCTGCGGTTTCTGCTGGCGAGTACCGCCTGCTGAGAGAGCGAAAGCGGTCAATCTCTATGATGCGTAGCTTTGCCGATTCCCAATTGAACGCTTCATCGAGATGAGATGTCCACTCCGACCCGACCTCCTGGATCGTATCGACGATGAAACCACGCAAACAAAGAATCTTGTCGTCGCTTTCGTCATCGTATACCTGCGCCGCTGTGCCTTTCCCAGCATCAAACAGCTGGCTGGCATCCCCTGTCTTATAACCCAACCACGGAGGGCGTTGCTGGTGCGACCAGTCGGTGACCCACGAAGGCAGCGTCGGGCTCCTCTGCCGGCACAGGCTAAGAAAGTCGAGGTTGCCTCGTCGATAAAGCTCCCGTGCTAGAGACACGTAGACTGCTTGCCAGGACACGCCCGGTTTCAAGACAGCGTCCAAGAAATCCCCATCGTTGGCCAGACTCCTGATCGCCCCGATCTTGTCCTCCGGGTATTTGCATCCCAACGGGTTCGACATGTCTCCAGTGTAGAGAATCGTCAACAGCGACTTCAAACTCCGATTCAAGTCTCCTTGCAGAAACTTCTTCCTCATCCCCAACGTCGCCGAAGCTCTCGAACTAAAACCCCTCGGAATCATCCTCGTCCGCCTGATGAACACGCCTAGCTTAAGCAGCTTCCCCACCAGCGTCTCCGCATCTCCAATCGCCTTGCCTTCTTTCAAAAGCCACAATACCAAAAACATATGCCCGCCCCAGAGATGCTCCCAAATGATTCTGGTCCCCCCGACCGCAAAGACGACCACCCCATCCCGCTCCGCGCTAGCCATGCAAATCTCCTGCACCACCCAGGCCCTAGCAAACCACGGCCGATGAAACAGATCCAGCGCAGCGTTGCAATCCACGCCGGGCTTCCTCCCCAATACGGGCATCAGCCCACCGCGCTCTCCGTCGATGATGGCCTCCAGCCGCTTCCTCACCTCCACCTTCTCCTCGCGCCGCTCGCACCCCTCAAAGGAAGGCCACCGCACCAGGTCGGCCTCTTTCAGCATCATCGCGCCCGCGGCGTACACCTTGCGGCCGACGCGGTCCAGTTGCGGGACGACTCGGTCCACAGTCGGCGAGGTCTCGCCCAGGAAGACAATCACCCGCTCGGCGCGCCGGTAGACGTCTGCCATGCGGGCGATCTGGGACGTCTTTTCGACGGCGTCGGATTGGTTGATGCAGACTGCGTCGGCCCAGATGGGGAGGGAGGGGAGTTCATGACGGGAGAGGTGGTGGAGGGCGGAGTGGAGGTTGCGGGTGATTAGGAGCTGGGCTGGGGGCATGTTGTCGCTTCCCTCCTGGAGGATGAGAATAGGGAGCGGGTCGTCTTCCGAGCCCCAGACGTAGGAGAGGGCGATGTATGGCGGTGGAGGAGGTGGGGATGGGGAGTCCGGGGTTTCAGCGGAGAGGCGGGTTGTCGACAGTCGGAAGCGGAGTGGGCTGTCCGGGTTGGTTGAGCGGATGAGGGATAAGAGGCGGATCTCGCCTGCGGCGAGACGGCTGGTGTACTGGAAGGGGGTGGTTGTGGCCATTTGGGCGGCAGTGGCGATGGTAGTAACTTGCCTAAGACGTAGCGGCAGGTTAGGAGGAACGTTTCTACCGAGGTCATCAACAGTAAAGGAGGAGGACGGGAATATATGTCAGGCCACTTCTGATACGAAGCCTCGTGAGACTGGCTTTCAGCCGCACTCTGCCAAGGTTTCCTTCCAGAGGGTTAGCTGGACAAGGACAGCTGGCCGCCATCTGGCAAGGTAGTACGAATGAAAAAATTCAACATCCTGCTAGTTATGGGCAAAGGCGGACGAGATTCTCACACAGCGCTATTAGTACGAAAAGACCTATTACGTCGCTGATAGCCCTATATTTCCGAGTCCAGGCCAGCCTTTCCTCTCAACCTCGCTTAGAGGTTTAAGAGGAAGGTAGTTAGGCAACGACGGTATCGACAATGCTGTAATATTCGAATGAACCCTACAACGGAGCTCCTAAGGACACTATTACTTGGGCGCCGCTTACGCCGGGAACGATCGATAATGACATGGCTATGCCTCTATTCTAATAACAATTCTATCTGCGAGCCTAAGCATCGCCAGCAACGCCCGAAAATGCATCTAGAAACCAGTGCCGGAAGTCCTCATCAAGCCATTTTGCCACTTCACGAATAACAGCGAGAATGGAGTACAGACCGAGGAGTGTGCTCGTATCTCCGATCCTGATGTCACCCAAAATCTGCATGTGGTCGCCCCTGTCGCACGCAAACAAGAGGTACCACTGGTGCTCCACGACCAAAATAAGGGGAAGCGTAATCAGAGAGCGCTGCTGGTTTTGCAAGTCGAGAAAGGTGAGCATCCGGATGCGCCAAGCAGCTGTCCAAATGCCCAGCTGCACCCTCCCTTCCTCAGGGGTACCAGACACCTTCGTCTCGACGCTCACAGGGGCTGGTCGATACTGGAGCCCCGTATACAGTGTCTGGTTGATGGTTTGCTGACCAAGAGGCTGTGCTCGAACTGCACGGCGGATGACCTCGGCGGTGGCCTCATCCATTCCCGCTTTGTCCACCTCCTTCCCCTGAGGCCTATTCACATCCAACTCGGCTAAGGCATCATACCCGAGGTTAAGAACCAGCGCAAAGTCCACCATTTTACCCTCGACGTTCGTCCTCTCCTTACCATCTATCGTCGGGAGAAATTCCGGCGCGATACGAGCGGAGGTGATAATCTCGCGCTCGACGCGCCCGTCGGTACGGACAGCGCCAAGACGCAGCAAGGGCCCATGGACGTCGAGATTCCACGCAGCCTCGGAAAGCAAAAAGAGGATATTGTACAAATCGTCCTTCAGATAATATTGAAATATCTGAAAGACTAAATACAATTATTCAAGAGTTAGGTTTAAATCCGGTATATATTTATGAAAATTTAAATTCAGAAAAAACTAGAAAACAAATTTTAAATGATACCAGAGGTTTAAGTGTCTGTTCTAGCCAAACTATCTCTGGCCGGATATGTCTTGAATAACTACTTATGGGTGGATTTATATCACCTCTCAGTTGTGTTGCTGCCAACTACATCCTGAACTCAGCGCACCTAATCTCTCTCTCTATTTCAGTGAAATAGGGCCGACGAGGGTCTTGGCTATTTATAATGCTTTGTTACAAAACCCGATATGGACTTTTTGTGCATAGCTGAAGGGTTGACCTCTGTTTCTCGGAGTTGGGTTAGCTCGACACAGCGGGTTACTAATTACCCCTTAGCTACCTCACGTACTGCTCGCTCCGGCAAGGCTGATTCTATGCCGTACAACGTACCTTAGCCATCAAAGCCTTCCGACAAAACCGCAAAGGATGACGATGAAGGTCTTCTTACGCTAAAGCTTCACAAGAGGGAACGTGCCATCGAGGGCGCGAAGGAAAATGAGTGGTTGGTAACGTTGTTGTGGTTCTCTTGCTGCTACCGAGACGATAATTACTACCTTGGTAATTGGCTCATAGCATCCCTAATTAACGGCCTCGCTGAGTATGAGCGGTTGCAAAGACTGGAAATGCTAAACAAGACTATGCACGGGGTGGCGCGGCGATGATGATAGTAGTGCCTTGGAGGGCCTTGGTGGATACGGAGAATTGGTGGGGGTGTACTTGAGGGTGGTTCGGTGATTGATGGGCAGGTCTCGTCAGTGGTGTCTATGGTAGGCATTACAGTAACGGTTGTCGCTGTCTCCAACTTGACTTTTCAGAGATGCGTGCATGAATTCCATGTTAATAGCAGCGACTAAATCATGATGATTGTTTGACATTGTAGATCGAGGTACCCTGTTGAGAAAGGGGTTCCGCACAGCGACTTGACAAGCGCGAAACACACCCACTTCGACCCTGTTTCCTTTGCCGATCCGTCGCTCCGAAGGAAATCCCGGATGCACTTTAATTCATAGACTAAAATTGCGAGCAAGAAGCGGCGATAAGGTACCTTGATCGGTAGTGCAGGTCCCTCTTAGAGGCTGCATGATGCAGTTTCGCTGCTGTGACGCTGGAGTGCGCATTGCTGCCCAAGTCCTACTGCTTGTCCACTGAGACTCGCAGTTTCTATTTTCCTGACAGCACTCGAGAACTACAATCGCGCCACCGGTGCCATAGAAATAGGATACCTGGTCGTTCCAGACACAGTCTCTACACCACCCGCTCCAGGAATTAATTATGGGACAACCGCCTCCAGCGAAGGGGGCCACGACAAAACACATACCGCTTTCCAAAAACCGATGTTTTAGCAACCTGGCTTGCACAGCCGAGCCAAAAGAAACAAAAGAAACGGTGACGATGCAGTACCGACAACGGCAACTGGAGGGAGCCAACTCCGGCCGCCCACAGACCCATCACGCGGTTGTTTGTTTCGATGATCTACGCGTTCTGATCGCCTTTGGGCGGAGGATACCGCGGGGCGCAGTTGCGGGTACTGCGGCAAGCCAAGCCTCTGCCAAACCCTGATACGCGCCGTGATACGCCCAGCGATATCCACGACAGCGATGGTCTAGAGCACCAAGGCCGGCTTAGACATGTCTAAGTGGGCCGAAAGTGGAGCTGCAACGAGTCGGACTGCGGCAGTGGCGGCATCCGGTATCGACTTGGCCGTCACGAGAACGCAAGAAGGCTCCACCCGTTGACCCATCACAGGTTGGATGGCATCTATATAAGCAGCGATCGTATCCAGTGTGTCGAGCTGGGCGAGATCGTCAGCTTTGACATTGCGCCCTCCTTCACATTGCACTACAGCTGCCACCCCATCATCATCCACTATGACTCAATACAGCAACTACGGCAGTTCCGGCTACCCGCAGGGGAACCCCCTGCCGTATGGCCAGGGAGAGGCAGCTTCCTACTACGCCGGGGCTCAGCAGCAGCAGCAGCAGCAATACCCTCCGCAGGGGCCGCCGGGTTATGGCCAACCTCGGCAAGAGCACCAGCAATACCAGGGCAACCCCGGCGCGGGGTCCCAGGAGGACGGCCCGACGGGCGAGCGCGGCGTGTTGGGCGCCATAGGCGGCGGCATTGCCGGCGGGGTGGGCGGCAACAAGCTCGGTGGCAAGGCGGGCCACGGCAAGTTGGGAAGTACGTTTGATTCTTTTGTCAACCCCCTCACTGTGGTCGTAGATGCCCTCTAGGCAGCAAACTTGTCGGCTAACTGGTGGCAGCTGTTCTCGGCGTTGTGGCCGGTGCCGTTGCAGGACACAAGCTGCAGGATGGGGTGTCTGACTGGAAGGATAAGCGGGACGAGGAAAAGGAAAAGAAGAAGCGGGAGGAGGAGGAGGAGAAGCGTAGGGAGGAGGAGAAGCGGAGAGACGAGAAGCGTAGGGAGGAGGAGAGGCGTAAAGATGAGAAGTGTAGGGAGGAGAAGAAATGGAGGCAGGAAGACTCCCAGGACCAGCATTGCGGTAACCACCGCCATGCATCCCCTCCTCGCAACCGGGATCAGCCGGGCAGCGTCAGATACGCCGGCAACTTCAGCGCTTCCTCGAGCGACGTCCGTCTCGATGCTCACGGCGAGTACGTGCTGCACGCGTCCTGCCGGCGCCTCGACGGGTCGTACCAGAATACCAGCATCAGCCTGAACAAGATCATCGAGAATGACCAAGGCAGTTTCCGTTGGTCATCGGGACGGTCCGACAACGCCTGCAGCAAACCAGTGAGCGTCACAGTCCAGCCCGGCGACACGCTTCGCGGCATCGCTGCGCGGTTTGGCTGCTCCTTCGAGGAGATCGCGCGGCACAACGGCATCCAGAACCCCGATTTGATCCATCCCGGCCAGGTCCTCCAGATGCCCAACTCCGGCGGTGGTGGAGGTTACGGAAGCGGCGGCGGCAGTCTCAAAGAGTCGGCACGGAACGTGCGACTTGTGGACGGTGGGCGAAGACTCGAGGGCGAGCTGCTGCGCGACGGACGCTGGGTGGGGAGCTCCATCGTACTGGACGAGAGGATAGGGAACGATAACGGCACCCTGAAGTTCAACTGAGGAGCCCGTCGTGTGGAAGCTGTTGCTCATTCCAGCCCCTATGGATGCGTTTCCAGATGTTATAGCAATGCGAAGTACTCCAGGTTGAAACTCGCCAATCTCCATATATAGTAATCATCTCGCTAACAAGCCGAAACCTACTCCGCCTAGCCCATGAATCGCGCTCTCCGGTAAAATGGCGCCACCGTCCCCAACACCGGTTAAGGCAGTGGGCGGGTATTGACGTATCAGCTCAGCTCGCTTCCACACGGAGACGATAAACCGGGTTAGACATTCATTAGATCCACTGCTATCTACTCGAAAGTGGAAACACGGGGTTTGTGGGGATATCAGGGCATGAGATCGCAAACAACTCGGAGAAGAGTGGAGAGCTAATAGAGGGTCTCCTAGAATGCTCCCAGGGTTACTTGGAAGCTGGGCCACGTAGCTGTCCTTCTCTATTCTGAATCGGGCGGCAAGTCGGCTCACGTTTTTGATGGTTCGGCTCAGCCTGCATTGTATTGTTTTTGGCTTAGCGAACATGGCTAGCTTCTCCGTTCCAACCTAGGGGGCCAGCACGAGCCAGAGGAGCGAGATTGGAGCAAAACTTGAACCAACTGCGCGCTAATTGCCGTGCTTTGGCCGTCTGACATTCCTTTCCCCTCACCTCCCGTCGCGTACCCTACATATGCACACATCGTCAACACGGACCCCTCTGGAGGCGCTCGATGGTCGAGAGGTCCGGGCAAACGGGAAATGCCACGGGCGGCTTGTTGCACGGACCCCGAGTTTGACCGTGCTACCTTACCGAGAAGCGGCTGGTAGATTATGAGGGCGCCCTGGCCTTCACCTTCGAAGAGACCGATCCAGCCCTCCCCGATCTAGCGAGAGCGTCTGTGCGGCTGCGGATCGGATAAGCGACCCATTGTTCTGCCCACGCCAACCACAGCAATGCCGGGCAAGTGACCAACCCAGCCGCGTCGACCACCATGACAGCCAGGGATAACCGCTGTAGAAAAGGTGCAGCCGGCTGCGTCTCTGCGTCCGAGGGTTCTGGGGCTCCATCGAAGGGACTTCGGGAGGGGCCAATCGCGGATCAGTCGAAGATCAAGCGAAGTCAAGGTCCCGGCATTGTGGTCGAGGTGGATTTGAGTCACTCCTTATATATGCACCACGGTCAAGCCGACCATGGACAGACAGATTGGATCTACCAAGCGAGTCTTGCACTCGTCTTGCACTCGACTCGACTCGACTCGGTCTGATTATCAGGGCGGGAAAGAAAAAAAAAACCGACAGACTCGAAGCGTACCCTAGACAACAACATGGACGACAGCACATACGCGGCCGACCAGTGGCGGCAGGATGAGCTAGTCATCACGGCCTCCATATTCACCAGCCTCTCTATTCTCATCGTTACCACGCGCTCCTTTGTGCGCGCAGTGCTCATCCGCAAGTTCGGCGCTGACGATGCGACCATCGTGGTGGCGCTGTTGTTCTGCATTTGCTACCTCGCCGAGATCATCATCGGCAAACAAAATGGCATCGGGCATGCCATGTCCGAGCTCAGCTTGGACAACATGCTCAACCAGATCAAGGCAAGCCTCGTTAGACTCGCAATGGCCGAGGCCGTTCTTTACTGACCGGAACCCCGAGCAGGTAACGCTCGCGATCCAGCTGACATACTATGCCGCCGTCAGCTTCATCAAGTTCTCCATTCTGTGCATGTACCTGCGATTTGTCGCCACGCCTACGCTCCGCAGGGTGTGCATCGGCATGATCGTCTTCCATTCGCTCTTCTTCATCGTATGCATCGCCGTGACATTGGCCCAGTGCCAGCCCTTGCACAAGATGTGGGATATCATGGGCACCGTGGACGGCAAGTGCATCAACACCACGGCCTTCTTCTACTGTAAGACCCCCTTCTCGTGGCTGCCCAATTAAGATAGTTACAACGAGCTGACGGCCGACGCAGTCACTTCAGGATTCAACATCGTCACCGACGTCATCATCCTTGCCCTGCCGATCAGGACCCTGATCGGTATCAACCGCCCCCTCAAAGAGAAGATCGCCCTGGTGTGCGTCTTTGGCGTCGGCACGTTCGCCACCATCGTGGCCATGGTCCGCCTGCACACAATCTATACGTACACGCTCGCCGAAGATCCCTTCCAGAACGGCATCCTGGTGAACCTCTGGTCCGTCATCGAGATCAACGTTGCCGTTGGCTGTGCTAGCGCGCCCGCCCTCAAGCCGCTGTTTACACCCCAGACGCTCATGAGCGCCCGCCGCGGGAGCACGCCGCACCACCACTCCGGGTACGAGTACCACAGCCGGGGCCGGTCGGGCATCAAGAGCAAGATGTCGGTCGACCAGTCGTTCGCCGCGAGGGATATCAACATGGGCCCCATCGTTCCATCGAGCCATACCCAGATCAGCGGGGGCAAGCTGGAGTCGGATTCGGGCAGTACCCACCAGATTCTGACGGACTAGGTGGATCGGGGAAAATGATTGATGTTTCTATGCAGGCCGTCAATAGGTCAATGGGATTGGTTCACAGCGAAAATCTTCATATGAGGGACGTCGGGCAGATCTGTCTCACCAAAAGGAGGGTTATTTCCTAAGTTATGTCTAATATCAAACGTTGCCGGCCGATGTGTTGATGTGGGGTTTTCAGGTCTGGCGGTCTTGGGCACCAACTCCATCCACAATTGCGCCACGCAGCACTAATGGGCTGGATCTTGGCTGCCAAGTAGGATATGAGGAACGAGAACCGGGGGCGGGTTGCTTGTGTTCATCGTACGCTCGGTCTGATTCAGGGATATGGCCGTTTTATCATTTGCTAAGGAGTTATATTGATACCATAGGTACCTATCGCCCTACCTTAAGTTCCCAATTGTCACGAATTATGACAGACTCTTTACCGTGGCTCTTAGCAGGACGTTACCACTGATGGAATGCGACGGCCTAGACCTAGTGGATTCACCAGCGGTCTTCATAAAACTAAACTATTCTATTTCTTCTGGATTTCACCCGGTGAGCTTCCCGCGCCGGTGCGTGGATCATGGTTGTTCAGGCTCCATTCCATCTAGCAGTCGCAAGATCTCTTCACCATGAGCCTTATATGAAAGATCCACAGTATGCATCATCAGATCCTGAATGACATCTCGGGGTGTAACGGTTTCCGGTTGATAAATTTAGGATCTGTATCAGCGGCGGGGATACTACCGAAGGGTGCGGTCGGCCGCGTACCTGATAAACAGTTCACAAACCATCATCCAGTCATATATTATACCCTTCGGATCCGATTCTATGAAATACGCCCATGTCGTACATCTCTCCCCTGCATCTGAGTTTGAACCAGTAGGTTGTTCGTAACTGGGGTCCGCACCCGTGTTCAAAGAGGATTTGAACCATTTTAGGCATTACCTCTGATAAGGTTGTAAAACTTATATCCCACTTCACTCTGACGACAGCCGATGCATATACGAGCAAATCTTGCAACTCGGGCTAACTAGGGCGCCGGTGTCCTAACTTCGAAACTACGTAAACGTTAAGACCATGACCAGCAGCGAAGGCTAGGAAAGTTGGAGGCGGCTTTCCCTTAAAAAAGATCCCCGTCAAGTTTCTTTTGGAGAACTGGGGATGCTTGGATTTCCATGAACTCGCGATATGTTCGGCGGTTCGGTCCAGTTCATCGAGGAGCCCTTCATATTGATCAATGGGCTCGTTCCTTTTCTGGAGATTCTTCGTAAGTTGTATGGCGTGGATGAGCAGAGCGCAGTCCTTAGTTAGGAGACGAAAAGAAGAACTCTAGTTTGCCGTTGGAACGTTAGATGCCATGCCCGGGTGATGACGGGTTCCCTGGGACTTAACATGCCGCTTTCTCAATATGGCAACACTTCAGTCGGCGGACTAAACCGCTGAGTAAAGCCAGATACATGTTCAACTCAGAAGAGAAGCCAGCTGATTCCCGAAAGAAGCCTTTCCACACTGCGTGTCAGGATATGAACTCCTTGGCGGCTTGGTGCATAAACTACACTTTCAAGATTCCTTAAAGAAGTCCAGCAGAGCGGCTCTTAGTCATTTATCGTAGATTGCGCACCGTGGCTTCAATTCTTCCCAGGTCTGATTGAAGTACTCATCATCTGATGCCAAAAAATCGCGTGCATTTCCAGGTCTGAGATGACCGTCTTGTACCAAGAATAGCATGATGATGTCAAAACCCCCTCATCCAGGGATTACCTGTTACCTCCCATCTCAAGATGAATTCAAATAGTCTCCGTGACTCCGGAAGATAGGCCAGGTCCATCATCTTCAACATCCGCATGTAAAGACCCTTCTTTCCACCCAGCGAGTCCGGGAGGTCATCCAGGACTCCCCACAGCTCGTCCGTAGAGCTTCTGTCGGTGTTGCCGTGTATCAGCAGATCCACGACAAGTCGGACCCAGAGAAAAACTCCTTGTGGCTTCTCGGCGATCATCCTCACAAATTCCAAGTGATTGAAGAGGTCGGGAGCTTCGTCTGCCAGACATCCTTCACAGTACTTCGAGATGGCCAAGGCCCTATGTTCCTGAACTCGTACCCTGACGAACGGTCTTAACAGCTGCTCAAAGACGACCAGCTCCCTGCTGGAGACCCATATTTTAAGGCCTTGGTGGCTATGGAGCCTGCGGAGGAACTTGGCAATTTCAATCCAAACACTCTGGCCCAGATCGCATCCTCGGTAGGCCCGTCAAATTCCAATTCCAGATCGCTTTGTGTGTATTCTTCCAACCTGTCAACCATGCGATACTCGTCCAGTCTGTCAACAAATATGAAGATTCTGCAATCATCTATGTGCCTCAGCATGCACCGGCCGCCTTGATGTTGGTCCAGTGTTGGATGGAGTTCGGTATGTCAACCTCGGGCTGCTCAAACAGCGTGTTGAACACCCGAGGTATCAAACTGCGTCTCGACACCAGGACCTGACGCAGAAGACTTCTAAGCAATCCTTCTCTTGATTTCTGTAAGTGATCCCCGCGATCCGTGAAGAAATAGCAATCAAGTTCCTTCTCAGCTGGTGGCGAGTGCAGCTTCTGTTTCATTATTCTGATAGAGAAACTTCACCAGAGTTGACTTTCCGCTACCGGCCTTTCCGCTGATCCGGAAGCCAGGTTCTCTGCTTTTAATCCAATCCAGAAATAATGATGAGATAGAGGTCATTGAATCGCTCGCGAAGCCCTCGCCTAGTATCGAATCACAGCTTCCAGGGAATGCGTCCTCGATCTCGCCCTGCCTTTCTCTCACTTTTGGGAACTCAAGAGCCTTTAATATATCTGCTGCAGTTTTAGAAGAAGAGAAAAAAGCCGACCTGATGGGCAACACCCAGGGAATCCAATACTGACCGTTGATGCGGGCTTCATTTCTTGCATGGGTTTCTTCCGAGTGAGTGTAAGCTTCAGCATCTGATAGTTTATATGCACGGATGGAAAAGAAAGAAAAGTTGGACAGAGAATCTTACTATCAAGTAGATGCCAGGGGGCCAAGAAATGCTCGGAAATAGCGGTTACGTACCAGCCACCATAGTGTTCAGATCCGCTTGTAAAGCAGATATTGGCCGAAGTGTCGGGCCTCTCCCGTCCTGTCCTATAAAGGGAAGCCTCTGTGACGATGTCCCAGCTTGAAGCCCGCGCTGCCGAACATTGCAAAGGTTGATGATATGGCCGAGAGTTCTTTTATACTTTTTCTCATCTTCGAAGCGAACTTGACCATGGCCATGTGATTCGCATTGATAGCATCTGGCCGAACGTCATATGAAGCCGATGCTTTCCGGAACAATCTGAGGGTCAGCAAGAAGGGTGCCAGTACAGGAAACGTTCCAGTCAAGCATTTAGCATACCAATCCGACACCTGTTGGAACCTCCTCTCTAATACATATCACTTCCAAGTCCTTGGAAATTGTGGTAAAGTTGTCCCTTTGCTTCCCCACGAGTCCTGAGTCAAACGTCCTCAGAAGCTGTATATTTGGTCGCTGAAAGGAGACCTTGGCAACGCCAGCAATTGTCTCTCCGAAAGATGCTGTGGATAATCCGCGGCGTGGTGTCCCCATGAATACTACGCCGGCCGTCCGGATGCAAATCTCGCCAAGCGTGGGATGTTTTCCATGGCTGTGATACGCGGCCGACTTGATCAAGGCTTCCTTCACAACAAGACCACCGAGACTGTGGCAGGCAAAACGAGCGGTCGCGTCTATCCACACTAGTGTTCAGTATATTAGCTTTGTTGCGGATTCAATGGATTACTGACCACGCCGTTTCAAAGCCTTGCGAGGTCACTGAGCAACGTCTCTGCGTGCCCGAAGATGCTTTCCTGACTCGTTTGACGAAGGAGCTGAGCAATGTCTGCGTCGTAACCCCAAGTAATGATCCTTGTGCCCCTGAGGTACTCCTCCTTCGTGAGCAAGTTACGTGGCCAGCAGATGTTGCCCTTGGCCCAGGTTCCAAAACGCCTGCCCCTCAGGCCGTGGACGAATACCAGATCGACTCCACGGCCGCCTTCACTACAGTCATCGCATATAGTGTATGGTCCGACAGACCCCAAGGTGTTTGAGACTCAGTCCTGCTCATCTTCGTCCGAATCCACGTCCTTGCTGCAGCTAAGCCAGCTGAATATAATTATCCTTCATCTTTAAGTTGGTCCCGCGTCGCAGGAGGTGCCGCGCTGCAACGAGGAGGCAAACGAGAAGGGTAGGCCTGCGAATGCTCGAGCAGGGCTGGAGAGAAACAAAAGACGGCGTTGGCGACACTTGCGCGCAATCGCTGCCTTATCAAAAGGTCCATTTTTGAAGAGGAGCAGGGCGGTGCACCTGGATGCGCGGGCGCGCGCCTCACAAAGATGAAAGGGCTAATAGTTGTCAGCCACTAACCGCCTGTCTCGGCCTTTGTGGACGCCACGCGAGTAAGGTATTGTGCATAGTTCACGGCGGCAAGGGCGCAACAAGAAGCCAGCCACTAGCACATTAAACCCAACAAATCAATAAGAAACCTAATAGCTAAGCTAGTTACTAGACCTCCTTTACAGTAGATAACAGTCTCTTCTCCTGCTACAGAAGATAGATTGTTTCAGACTTCAGTATACGGCGAGTGGGAGAGAAAGAGTCGTCAGAGCCCGCATCCGGAACAGTGAACTAGGCTTTCCGGATCCACGTCCCGCTGTCTACTGCCGATCTTGGGACTCAAGTTGGGTTAGATTCACTCCCGTCCCTCCTCCCAGGCCGACGTTGGATGATCGACGATTTAGAGAGCAACTTCATGCCCCTTGCATACCCGAGCAGTTGCGGCTAATCCGCAGCCACACGGAGCTTAGGGAGATCCCGCGGCACTTGGATGTGGGGAGGACGGCACTAGATTACCGCGTATTTCCCGCGCGAACCGCGGCGTTGGGAAGAGGATGCGCACGCAACAATTGACGGATAAATTTATAGCTTTTGATTTCAAGCCAGCATTAGCTTCGATCAATCCCAAGTCCAGCTTGAACACCACGTCGCACACGCGTAAGCCCATATAGTGGAGCCCACTCAATTCCGGCAGTTGTGCCGAGCATAGATTACTGTAAGTCTCCGCTATAAAGCCGGCCGTCCCCTAATTAGAATGTGTGAACGTCCGTATCAGCAAGCCATAGGCAGCCTTAGTCCCACCACCCAGCAACAACAAACTAGCACTATAACGGTGCTCGGAGGTAGACCGAGCTCAAGCCACCGACCTACGCGAGCCCAACTCAACCCAACCTCGCCAAAATGCGCTTCCTGCTACCACTCCTCCTCCTCCCGGCCACCGCCCTCTCCGCCGTCCTCCGGGACGCGTCGTCTCCCATGTCGGGGCTTACCCCAGCCCGGCGGGACGTCTCCCCGGACAACACGTGCGGCGTCGTCGAGGCCGGCGCGGACCAGGGCTACACCTGCCCCGGCGAGCTGCCCTGCTGCTCGCAGTACGGCTACTGCGGCGCCAACGGCACCTTCTGCCTGACCTCGGCCGGATGCCAGGCCGAGTACTCCAACTCCTCTTCGGCGTGCGAGGACCCGGAACCCGGCACGACCGTCTCGGTCGACGGAACTTGCGGCACCACGGGGGCCGGGGAGCATGGGTATAGATGTCCCGAGGAGGGAGAAACCTGTTGTTCTGCTGCGTAAGTCCATCCAGTGAAGGGTTGCTTCTGCATTGGTAGTAAGCAGCGATGCTGACGGCTGCGGTGTTTACAGGGGGTATTGTGGGAATACCGCGGATCATTGCAGTGTAGAAACTGGGTGCCAGGCGGAGTTTGGGAGCTGCACCGAGGCCAATATGCCACGAAGCTTGCTGGAGTTTATGTAGGAATTGTGGAGGAGTGAAATGAGGCGGAGCATGGCCGAACCTGGGTGGTCTTGGTTGGGATAGGGTCTCGGTCGATCCGCTGCAACGAACTTAGAAGGTGGTACTGGGATGATGTTTTGTCTTCGATCGTTAACCGCGTATTGACAGATTTTTGGGTACATAAAAGCCACATCCGACAAGGTCCGCCCTACAGGAGATAACCCTAATGTACTGTACAGCATACTGGGCGCAGATGCAGATACGAAAACAGCTGGCTTGCGGCCTTTGGGGTTGTCATCTTGTGGTCTTGAGAATTAAAATTTTCCTGTCAGTCAATACTGTTATCATTCGGTTCCCGAGATGGAGCGGTATCGTGCCCTAGCCTAGGCGAGTGTGATCTTTTCTGAATAAGTAGCGATTGTCAAGGGTGCCAGACTGCTATATCCACACAGCCTCCTCGCGCGTATCCGAGAGAACATGGGCGGCCTTGATATGGCTGCGATGAGCGGCCATCTAAGGTTGTTTTCCTAACATTACTGACATATAAGAGGAGCTTGGTAGTCCCGTGATTGTTGTTATGAGTGGCCGTGCAAGGCGTCATCATTGAAGACAAAGCTCGGATCCCTAACTCGATGTCAAGAAATACGGTGACGACCTTTCTCGATCGGCCGTTGGGTTGACAACACTGAGCCCTAGGGCCGTGCTTTCTTCCTATTTTCTTTTGAAACTCACCCTTCTAGAACTAGACCCTTGATTCCTATAGGATGGCGGGATAGTTAGTAGTCCGGGTGTTGCTAGTTCCGGTCCGGTCGGGTGACAGGAAAGGATCGCACCTCAACTTGACCTTAATTATTCTTTGTGTTTTTTCCTATACATGGCTCTGATGATCGACGGGCACGCCTTGTATTGTGTTAGCCGTCCATGTAGCGAGGAGGATCCAAGTCACGCATCTCAAACTCCCATGGAAACCGGTTTAGTTGGGCTTGGTGTCGAACCCCCAACACTCCCCCACACAAATTCGAATTTTCCGCCGCTAACGTAACCTAAACTTCTTTAGAATTGCCGTATTCTCTCTTCCTCTCTCCTTGCCGGTGCAATTGTCTTGGAGCTTTGCACAATCTCATCAGAGTTCCAGCTTCCATTCGCCCCCTCCGGCGCGCTCTTCCTGTCTCTGTTTCTCGCACGCTGGATGCTCCTTGCAGTCACTTGGCACCTCCTGGCGCCGCCTCGCATACAATGCCATGCCCGTAGCCGCGGCAAATGTGGGGTCCACCGTTGTGGCAATATCAATACTCACAGGCGACGTAGGGTTCACCTCAGCCAACGCATCGCGAAGGGTTTCAAGAAAAGTCCTGTCGGTCCCATTCTCGCCACCCAACAGAACCATCTCTACTGGCCGCGAATCTATTTTCTCGAGGAGCCCGATGATCTGAGCTCGAACGTGCGCCCAGTACTCATCGTCCGAGGCATACCGTCCCCGACTGTCCAGTCCGCCGTCAAAGTCCAGCACTTGTGGCCCGTTAGCTACATAGGCCGCGAATGCCTTGCGGAGTGTATAGAGCGACGCGTATAGAGCGTGGCGCGTGAGCGAGGCGAACAGGACGAGACGGCAGGCGAGACTGTCACCCTCGTGCCAGCACTCGCAGATGTCTGTGTAGCTAGTGCAGAGGCCGTGGCCATGGGCGGCGAAGACGGCGCGGGACTGGTAGATGCGCCCCGGTTGATAGCGATAGCTGTCGCCAAGCCAGCTCCCCAGCCCGGCATACTCGAGCGCATCAGCCATATCTACCTCCATGATCGCTCCTACCGCCGGCAGCGTCACGGCAACACGGTCGACGGGGTGCGGTGCAAGCGCCTCGGCTGCGGCAGACTTGAGCTCTCGGAGCAGAGTGGCTAGCACCCCTACGTCGGCGGTTGCGGGCCGGCCGCGTTTCTTGTTCCACCAGCGCCGCCACTCGGCGAGACGGCCGGGCAGCCCCGGCCAGGGCGCGTTGCCGACACGCTCCATGAGAGCCTTATACTCCGGGGTGGCGGGCATCTTGGCTATGTTGAACACGGTTCCGTTGTAAAGGTGCGCGACGGCGGTGCTGTTGGTAAGGCAAGAGATTAGCGGAAGCGAACGGGGAACGGGAACTAATTAAGCTATGTAGGGAGTTTACCCGTAACTTGTAGTAAGATCAAAGCCGACGCCGGGCGCATCGTGGACCGCCGTGGAGAGACAAAAATCGCACTGCGGTGTAGGGCAACCTGCATATCGGAAGCCAAGAGCGACGTGAGGGACAAGGGTGAGGAGGGCGAGAATGAGTCTCGCAGCTCTGTGATACCTATACATGAGTAGCGGGAGAAATGCGAGGCAATCGCAGCACCTAAGGAGAGAGCTAGAGTCGACGGTATTGAAGTCTTGAGAACGCGTTAAATTATGCACAGCAGTGAAGAAAATCGTGTACCGTACAATGCGTTTCCAGACGAAGCGAGGTCAGCGACGGCTGCCTGGAGCAGAATGGGCTGTTGGAAGCGTTGGTCCGCTTCCTCTGTCGGTTGTCCTGCGGCCCTGCCGGAAGAAGCATTTCAATAGGTACAAATGTCGCGGTCGACCTAATCACACGCAAAACTTGTGTAATTACTACGGTACTCACATACTCATCATATCATCGTAGATATGCTGCCGCCCGGTCTATTAAGGTGCTCGCTGAAAAGGATGGGAGACATGGAGCGCAGAAACTTGATCAAATTAGAAGGAACCTGAAGATGCTCACATCACGGGGGAGCGCAGCCAGCTAACAGCCGCTGCCAAGAGAGCTGCACCACTAACCGCAGCGTTCGGCATCACGAGGCCCCCGGACCGGACCGCACCCCTGCTAGGCTCGTGGCACTAATTGGGCAGCGGTTGCGACAGCGCAAGCCCTCCCAATCAGAGACGCAGAAATGCTACTAGGAGACGCAGCACAGGCTTCAATCTTGGCTGCTGATGTGTGTTGGAATCCGAGGTGAAGTTTAGGTTGGCAGAACCGGAGCAACCTGGTCATAAACAAACCCCACTTGAACATTCAGGTGGTCAAGAATTATTGTATTCCTACGCTGATATGCCCCTATGGAGGTCAGTCCCGCCGCGGTTTGGGGACATAGGAAATCCATGTAACTTTGGGAAGCATCACAGGCGAAGGAAGAAACTAAAGGTGGCAATACTAAACGTAGTCACTGTTTGGCCTAAGGAAGAGGTGGGATGGAGGAAGTGAAGCAGGCGCAGTGGCGATGGCGGTAGTGATAACGGCTTGCTTCCGTTCCTTAGAAAATTCCTAGAATCGCAGTTGTGGTCACGGCACAACGGAGAGTCGCCGAGCAGACTACTTCAGGCTGGGAGCGAACATAAGCGCGAATTGCCAAATGCACGAGTGACCAAGACGACGCAGTGGCTAGGCGCATAAGAGCACCCCGAAGACACAATACGTTATCAACAGCTTCTCCGCAGAGAGGGGCCACCACCTCTAACCTGACAAGCCCGTATCTCACCCACTCAGGGATTTTCAGGTTTGGGCAATGTGCAGGCACAGCATCAACCGTCCATGCAAAAATGGGACAGCATTTACGGCTAGCAACCGACCACTTCAGTCCACAACGTCTACTCATTTGGGCGTTGTGGTGCCCGAGATCGGGCTGCAGTAGACCGCCATCGGCCTCTAATTACCACAAACTCATGGAGACTCGGCAACGGCAAAGCGGAGATTCCACGGGTGAGAGGATTCACACCTAATTCCTTCGGCTTGTTGTGGGCCAGCTCAGTTGCAGGATGGGGTTTTGCGGACAGCCCGACCGTGATGAAGTGGCTCCATGAGTTCCTTAGCATAATTACTGCACGGTGTTGACGAGATGGATCAGGACTTGTAACGGACTAGATTCGAGTGTAACGTTTGGAGAAATTGATGGTTCCGGACTGAGGAATGGAAAGCTGGTACGTGGGGCGGGTGACTCGTATAGGATATTCACGGGCACTTCGACGAATGCGGGGAAGGCTGATAATAAAACTTGTGTATGGCTGCTAGTCATTCGTTGTATCAAGTAGCGTAGATGTGTACTAGTCAACTTAGTACGACGAGTTAGTACTGAAATAAGCAGTATTTCTCTGCAACGCAGTAAATGCGTTGGTGAAACACTGTGAAATCTCGTTATGGAATTTCCGATTTCTATAACGAGTAGTGATCTTCCTCGCACTAGAAATTCACCAGAACGATGCCCAGGGACCTTGCACTGGGCCAGATCCAAGCCAGGGACAGGTTAGAGTGAACAAGCTTCCGATCAAAATCGCCATGATGGTTAGAAACTGCAGTGGCGCCATTTCATTTGGGGCATGGTGCGGGACCTTCATCTTACGACCTGTTCCTTGCTGAGACTTCTCCATGTTATTCTTGGATCAGTCCCTTTAGCAATGGTGAACGCATCGTCTCTTTCCCTGAACAACCCTGTACCTTCAGCCCTTTTCCCGCAGATCCTTCGAGAAAGAACATCCACGCTGCATGCCCGACAATACCCGGGACGGCAGCCAGCAGATCTTCTTCCGCCGGTTGAGTAGAGCCAGATATACCATCCGCATGGCATATAGACTACGGGCCGGGGAAGCCCGGGTTCCTGGGGTGGCGAGGAACCCGGCTCCCAGGCCTCCAGACCCGAACATGGCCACACAAACGCCGATCCTTTTGCCAACACAGCGCAAGAATTGCGATCTCTTCTATTTCTGCCCCTTGTACCCCGCGCTCAGGCTCAGGGATAAAACAACGTTAATATCCTCGCCTCTCAGAAACGCAGACGGAGAGGACGTTGCAGCTGTGCGGAAATTGCTTGGTAATGACGGTCCCGGCTCGATAGAGAGTGCAACCTACTCGAGAAAAACAAATGTGAGAGTCGTCGATTTCGTATGTTTCCAGCTGGAGTAGAGAGGTGACCTGACAACTTGAAAGCTCATGATCCCTTCCCTATATGCAAAACAGCTTTGTCGCCAGGGATCGAGACTTTCCGCTCCAATGATATGGCCGGCTTGCGTCGGTGCTGGCTGCGAGTCTGCCGGCTGAATTCGGGGAAAACGGGGATTAAGCACTCGCAGGTCTTGGTACTCTATGGAAAAAACCTGGGGTAAAGCAGCCGTTAATCTCGTGGGTTCTCACCTTAATCGGGTGTTTTCAACCCCGCCCAAATCCCCATGCAACTCCGGCAAATAGGATGCGGGGTGCAGGACGGGGGAACGAACCGACCCTATCAGAGAACAGCCGTGTCCCGGATCCGGTAGCTCTGCCAATCGCAGCCGATACCTCCGAGCGCTTCGTTACGTAGACGCCCCTGATGGCGCAAGCCAGGGGGCACGCAAGCCGAAAAATACTATAAAGAGCGGGCGTGAGACCGACATCTGATCGACAGTCTCACTTAGAAGACAGCAGCCTACACTTCACAATCAAGTTCCACCAGGTAGCTTCGACATGGTCTCGTTCACCCTCCTCCTGACGGCTCTTGCCGCCACGGTCACGGCCAGCCCGCTTGAGGCCCTCAAGCGCGGCATCCAGCCGGGTACCGGAACCCACGACGGTTACTTCTACTCGTTCTGGACCGACGGTCGTGGATCTGTTGACTACAACAACGGACCCCGCGGCTCCTACAGGGTCTCGTGGAACAATGTCAACAACTGGGTCGGCGGCAAGGGCTGGAACCCCGGCCCCCCGAGGCGCGTTGCGTACAACGGAACCTGGAACAACTACAATGTGAACAGCTGTATGTCCCAACCACCTCCCAGCAAAGCTTTGGATTCAAGAATGCCCCCTATGCTAACCTGGCTGCGCAGACCTTGCCTTGTACGGCTGGACCACCAACCCCCTCGTCGAGTACTACATCGTGGAGGCGTACGGCACGTACAACCCCTCTTCCGGCTCGTCGAGGCTCGGCACTATTGAGGACGATGGCGGCGTCTACGACATCTACAGGACCAGGCGCGTCAACCAGCCGTCCATCGTTGGCACTGCTACCTTTGATCAGTACTGGTCCGTCCGCCGGAATAAGCGCGTTGGCGGCACTATCGACACCGGAAAGCACTTCGATGAATGGAGAAGGCAGGGCAACCTGAATCTGGGTGCTTGGAACTACATGATCATGGCTACCGAAGGTTACCAGAGTACTGGTTCAGCCGAGATCGAGGTCAGACCCGCCTAGTCGACTCGGCGGGCAATCGAGCGGTAGTGCGGGTACATGTATCTAGCAGCAGTGAGCAATTTGACTTCTGCGTTGGACCTGCAGGCCGGAAGCTTTCGGATGGCGGATGTTGTGTAAATACAAGGAACCAAGTTCTGTTCCGGGAATGGATTAAGCTTGTCTCGCCGTCACATGCCTGTGTAAATGCGTGCAAACCCCTTTGGTTAGTGCTTAAAACCACTGTAACGATGTGTTAGCGCTAGTATTCCCCCCTGTATTTGAGGGTTACATGTAGACGAGGTAGAAAGAGGGGGGTGAGGCTATACACCACCGGGCCCGAAGCTGAAGTCGAGTGCTTACGAAATCCGTCGTCGGAAGAAAGGAGTCACATCATGGCTTGCTGTGGTCCATCAAGTCAACGAAATAGTCTACAATGAGGGTCAGGATTAAGAGGCATGTATAACTCTCAGGGGATCTCCGCTGATGCGTCTAACGCTGAGAGGGATCTGAGCCATCATAGGCCCCTCTCGAGGAATGATCGAGACCAATGACGAGACCAAACAGAGACGGCATTTGGCAGAAACACTTTGGGGAAAATCGCGTCACGCAAAGTGACGCGTTCCCAAGAGCTGATTTACGGCAATGCAATTATGATTATAATTAATTAAGATTACAACCTTATCCCTCCCTCTATTTATGAAGTTTTGCTGTGCGGTACCCATACCACGTCATCTGCTCATAACCGCACAAAGGCTGGACAGTTGCATTCTTCACGTCAACCTGGAGAGTCCCCAAGCCCTAATCTGCAAAAACGCCGGGTCGTTCAGTCGACCCCCTTCCTTGTCTCCCTCTTCAACTCATCCGCATCCCGATGCGCGGCTAATATCCTGCCGTGCGCGAAGCGCGCCTCGCCGCTCGCCGCCCACACGGCAAACTACCCGAGCAGGACCACATCATCCTAGTCGTACAGATCCCCCGACACTCCATTCGCAACCGCTAAGTCTGTCAGCATACTGCCGGGGTGACAACTAACAACCTGCATGTCGCTAGCTCCCGTGTCCTTCGCGATCTGCAGCATCAGCGGCGCAACAGCGTTCTTAATCTCACGCCGACTCGTGATCATAACCCGGGACGCTTGCAAGCTAAAGTAATTAATCCACGTGGTCTTGGCATACCCTGGCCTGCGGACGTGTCAACCCGTTCGCAAGTTTCTAATCTTGACGTTCCGCAATTCTCTATCGGTGTAAGTACGTCGGTATCTGCGTATTAGAAGCATGTATCCCGCCCTAGCCACAATCGCGCCCTTCAGCCTGAGATAATGTAGTCTTCCATCTACGAAGAGGCCCGGCATCAGCGACTGCATCGTGTCCTTTCCACCATGGACCTCTAAGGCAAGATAGGAGGCCCGTGGTGCATCGTGTCATGACATATTTTCATCTCTCTTGAATATTAATGTAGAGCGCGGTGTCCAATAATTAGAGCGGTGTTAACTCCTGGGAGAGAATATTACGGCCCCAAGTCTGGATAGACGATTGGATCTTCGCGTTCATGGGGATGTTCCAAACTGAAATAACTTAACGAGGAATATCCGAGCCCTCATCGGCCACGATCTCTATTCGTTCATCTCGATTTTGAGACACTAAATCAATATGACAGGATTCTGAGTGTGGAGGGAAAATAGCGGCAGGGCGATGTGTAATTACGGCCTTTAAGCTCGATAGGTATATCCCGACTTCGAGGGCTTCCTGCTAATTACAGCGAGGTGCTCTCTCCTTCCGAAGACAGACCACAGTTGACTAATAAGCGGTCTTGGGTACTTGCGATATGGTAATGGCCGCGATCGATTATATTCAAATTGTTTCCACATGGATACCACGCAAGTCGGCATCATCTTCATAACGTTATCTAATTATGTGTACTTCAGGCGAGTTCTGGGCCTCGCCAGACACCGAAACGAACCACTGCACCAACAAACGCGAGAATAAAATGTACATCAACACAAGCTCCAACGGAATTTCGCCAATGAAAGTAAAGACGATGTAGCCGATGTCCCTCCCGGCTGTACTGGGTTGTGGCTAGGAAGCCCCATTCCGTACTCCCCACCACACCCATTGGCGCGTACCCTAAAACCAAGGCCAGGGTCACCATAGTACTGTACCTTCCCCAAAATCCCCATTCCTGGACCTGATTTGAGGTCTGTCCTTGTCCGAACGAGATGCTGCCGGGGAACCTTTTCTCTAGCTAGGAAGTATTATATGATAGGCTTTGGACTGGTGAGAACAGGTATCCGTCCTAGGAAGCGGAAGGTCTCTGTCATCATATTGTCGCTCCTAACATATACCTCTGGCACTAGTGCTACTCCCTCAAATAAGGACATAGTGATACCCAGTTAGGTGTCTCAGCTATTGTCAGCATTAGACACAGATGCCGGTTATCAACGGGACCATAATTAGAGACCCTCGTTCTCTTCTAGGCAGGTGGTAAAGTTAGAGCAAGGACGTCCCGATACAATCCACTTTAATATCCATCCGGTCGTCTGCCCTTTCGTGTCGGAGTTGGTTCTTCGGGCTCGGATGGCTCGGCCATAGTTACCTAATGATGTAATGGCGCTGAAGTAGTTAAGAAAGAAAACTGAGACAACAACCTGCTAGTTGCACACAACTGTCAGTCCGGACGCATCGGCAAGCAGCTCAGCATCTCACGAAAATTGATTCATAATCCTACGCAACAACAATTTAACCAAGGCGGGGTGATATGATCGCAGTGTTTTTACTATGTGCCCGTCTTGCCCTGA
Source organism: Madurella mycetomatis (assembly GCA_022530565.1). Taxonomy (NCBI): domain Eukaryota; kingdom Fungi; phylum Ascomycota; class Sordariomycetes; order Sordariales; genus Madurella; species Madurella mycetomatis. Next base: position 962,024 of record JAJTVB010000003.1, on the reverse strand, counting down.
TTTTGACTACCAATAGAGGTCCAATGATGGCCTCTCGGGCACATGTCGGCCATTGCGCTGCGGAGTTGGTGTCATTGCAGGTGATATCGAAGGGGTTTCCTTCTCGGACTTGGGCCAACCGTCATCAAGACTATGTGCAGCGTGCTATTTCAGCGGCGCTAAGCGAGGTACTGCCATCGTTGTCATGAGAGGGTTGAAATAGACATCCAGCACTCATATGATCCAATTTATCTCGCAGTTTCGTGATAGGTCAACCCTCCCCTTGGTGGATACTCCAGGGAGAAATGACGACGATCACGATCTGTAGTATCCATCCGCGTGGGAGTTGGCCGAGCCGCACAACACACGACGTTCAGGTTGCCACTCCCTGGCCGCACGGACGACTGATAGATTCCCTGTGATCATTACAGAGCACCCTCCTCTCCCCTCCCCTCCCCCCCACGCGGGAAGGTCATAATAATTACCGGGGTATCTGTATTGTGCAGGTGGTGTGTGGAAGCGGGCGGTTGACAGCACGGATCGCGGCTTCTTGGCTCTGTCCCTGGCAATCGCGTAGGCGCTAGTTAGGCTTCCACCGCAAAAGTACCGCGTCCACGTCCGGCTGCACCTTCCCTCAAACGATCACACGGTTGCATCCGTGGATCCCCGACGGCGGGTCTTTGCTAACACGTGCAAGAGACTCACAGCTGCCGCTTAGGCTAACCAATCCAAGAGCGGATTGAGCCCACGCGGGTTCCCTTAACACTTCAACTCTCCACGCCATGATCTCCCGGAGCATGGGGGTGCTCCGGTGAGCCGCAAGGGAAAGATGTCCGCACACGGCGCCATAAATCAGAAACGGCCCAAAATCACCAGTCCTGGAACTTTTTTTTTTTTGTCAATCTACACCCCCGTACACTATGGATCTATTTACGGGATTGTACAATAAACGAAATCGGCGCTACATTGGGAATTGATTACAATAGCTAGGCGCGGTTATTAAGTCTCCCCTTGTATACGCCATAACCTCGTCGATTTAGGGTGATGCAGTTCAATGTAGTATACTGTAATTTCTGCTGGCTACTGTAGTCCGTCTTGGGTACTACAATTGCTGTTAACTACCGAATCGTAGTAGCCAATCTTAGCTATTATAGTCAATCCAGGGCTCTAATTCCCTTAACGATCAGGCAGTTCAATCTAAGAAACTACAGTTCATTCGAGAACACCGCAGATATACCCAGGCCACTTCAACTGCTCCCGGCCGTCGTAGTCAACCAGGGCAGGTGTAGTCGTCCGTCGCCGTAGAACAGTTGATAACTTAGTTGTTAGTTATGCACCTTCGGTAAATACTGGATTAGACATTCCTCAATAGTGGACTGAGGGAATTAACTAGATGCGTATTCTACAATTGTCCCCGGGGTGGATCTATCTCTTTCTCTTTCCGGATTTGGGTTTTGGGCTGTTTCCAATTCGTGGCGCCGTATACGCAAAGTCCTTGCTCTTTCGGACATTGCAATGCCGATTATCTAGGTACCTACCTGTACTAGTAGTTTCCCGCGCTGCATGGTTTTCCCAGCAAGCCGGACAGCAATAAAATGGCCTCGACTCCGGCGGTCTCCCAGGTCGTCGTTGTCTACATCACGGAGCAAGCAAAACTGAGACCATCACACCTCTACTAACTCCAACCAATGGGTATCTACCGGTTTACGGCCGTGGCCCTCCTTGTGGCCAGCCTCTCGACCCCCCGAATGGGAGTCGCAGAGGGCGTCGACGTTGAGCTTCCCGTCTCCGCATTAACCTCCGAAATCGAGTCAGATTGGACATCGGTCTATTACTCCAAGACGCAGCCTCTCGTGCTCGGCAATGACGGCAGCGCCACCGGCGGATGGCTCGCCTGGCGATTGGACTCGGCCACGCCCTTGAGCCTGGTGCACGCCGAGACGCCAGGCCGGAGGACCAAGCTTGTGACGCCCGTTTACGGCAGCAAAATAAGAGAAAAAGATCTCATCGTCAGCATCGGCCAGCCGGACTCCGTAATCAGGGCCTGGGAGGTCCCGAGCTTCAGTGAAGTCAGGTCGGCACGCGTGGTCGCTCTCGGAGACTGGTCGGCGCTGTGTTCATGGAAGAGCACTAGTGGTGACGATTACCTGTATCTCTTCGGCAAAAAGCAGGCCAAAATGTTCCTCGTCCGCAGGAAGCACGGCCGTGTTGAGATTGTGGAGGTACTGGGGCGACCATGATCCCCGACAATGCGCAGTAAGCAACAAGCTGACTCAAAAGTAGATTCAAACGTTCCCCATCCCTATTGAGCCATCTGGCTGCGCCGCCTCGTCTTCGCTTGCCAAGATGTTTCTTTCAGCCGATGACGACAAGGACGTCTACGTGTTTGACCTGGCCGAGTCCACGACGCCGCCTGCGGTTAGCAAGATTGGCGAGGCCGAGAACGACGTAACAGGTGTGGCCGTCTACGTCTCCAACACCACTGGTGTCGACTATCTCTTCGTGGCAATGGAGGATGCTGTGGCCGTCTATGAGCCTCCCTTCAACCTGCTCGGTAATCTGAAGCTGACCGGCCACGAGGACATCGAAATCCAGGGTCTGGGCCTCTACCAGGGCTCAACTCCCACCTACCCAAGTGGTGCACTCACTTACGCTATCGAGACTGAAGACGTAGCAGGATTTGGCGTCAGCTCCCTCGATAGCGCCATCCAAGCGCTGGGCGTAGAAGTCAATACCGCGTACGACCCTAAGGCCGGATACAACAAGTCCTCACCCATCTGCAGCGCCTGCTCGGGCCACGGTTACTGCAGTAAAGAAGGAAGAGGTGTCGAATGCGCGTGCTTCGCGGGTTGGGCGGGCCGGATTTGCAGCGTCTTTACCTGCCAGGACAACTGCTCTGGCAACGGTAGATGTGTCGGACCTAACACATGCCAGTGCGAGAAAGGCTGGGGCGGTCTGCACTGCTCCTTCGTCCTCGTGGATCCAAACACAGAGACAGACGCGAACGGTGGTGATGGTGATGACCCTGCCATCTGGATCTCTCCCTCCGACAGGGAGCAGTCGCGCATAATCACCACAACCAAATCGGAGGAGGGTGCAGGCTTGGGCGTCTTCGACCTCTCCGGAACACTCCTGCAGACAATCCCTGCTAGCGAGCCGAATAACGTGGACGTCATTTACAACTTCCGGGCTGGCCCGCGCACCATTGACCTTGCGTACGCAGCCTGCCGCGGGGACGACACGCTATGGTAAGCTTCACCTCTCTTCCCCACAACAATCAAGATATCAAAATAGGACCTAGTCACTAACACAAGCCCTCCCGAAAACAAAAGCCTATTCGAGATCACCCCCACCGGCCTCCTAACCACCATCCCCGGTGGCAGCCAACCAGTGCCGGAAGACTTCTCCGTCTACGGCTCGTGCGTGTACAGATCCCCCTCCACCAGCAAGCAGTACCTCTTCGTCAACGACAAATCCTCCCAGTACCTCCAGTACGAGCTCTCGTCAACCACAAACGGCACGCTCGTGACCACGCTCGTTCGCTCTTGGTTCGCCGGCTCAGGCGGGCAGGTCGAGGGGTGCGTGGCGGACGAGCAGAACGGGTGGGTGTTCATTGGCGAGGAACCGCACGCGCTGTGGCGGTACGACGCGGAGCCGGCGGACCCGGACCCGTCGGGCATGGCGGTGGGCACAGTCGGCGACGGGCGCATGCGCGCCGACGTCGAGGGCGTGACGCTGGTGCTCGGCAAGGCCAGCGACCAGGGCTACATCATCGTCTCGACCCAGGGCATCAGCGCCTACAACGTCTACCGTCGGAGGGAACCGCACGAGTTCGTCATGACGTTTACCATCGTCGGGTCCAGCGATGGCGCCGTCGATGCGGTTAGCAACACGGACGGGATCACGGCCGTCGGGACGGCGTTGGGCGCGGCGTTTCCAGGGGGTTTGTTTGTCACGCACGACGATGCCAATGAATTGCCTGGCGGGAACGGGACTAGCGCGCAGGCGAGTTTCAAGCTGGTTGGGTTGGAGAGGATTCTCGGGGCGGATGTTATTACGGCTTTGGGGTTGATGGATGAGGTGGACAGCGATTGGGATCCACGGGCTTGATGGTGGCTAGGGTTAACATATAACACACGGCGATATCTCATGTAGCAATTATAGCGGTTCTCCAGACAGAAGTACTTGTGAGAGCGATAGACCAGGAAGGGATGCTGAAATGAAGAGCAAACATGAGCTGGTGGACTTTATTCACGCTTTATCCCCTTGTGTCATCCAGTTATATAATTAGACATTGTATCCAACATGTGGTATCGAAAAATGAAAGAAGCAGCTTCCAAATATTGTACTTGTGTGTAAGGGGGCAGATCCTCCATAGAACATGGGACATACGAGGAGTGGGTTTGTGAGTGGCGCTGATAGGGAGTCGTGGCGACTTCATGTTGCTTGAGCCACGATGACTGACTAGTGTCTATGTGGTATTTGAAGCGAGAACTAGGTACGGCGCCGAATACGCTGTTCTGTATATCAGCGCAGGGTAGCATGTTTTAAAAAATTTTTTCCGGTGCGTATTACATAGATATTCTAGAACATGCATATACGCCGCTCAACATAACCAAAGCTGACACTAATTACAATAATTAGATGCTACTTGGTCCCGCGGACCCAAAGTGGCCAATCAAAGTTACAATTCATGGCACTATTGGCAAACTTCACAGTAAGCGGCGAACCAGAAGGAATACGCGCAATTGTCAGACAGAATACGCATGCCTGAAAGGAATTCTGGTTGACTCGGCGTGTTTGTGGTTATTGTCAAGCTAGAAATTGGGAGACATTAGAAAAGTATAAGAATCATGATGCAGCGGCACGGAGTCAACAACTTAACACTCAACCTTCTCATCTCACTAACGTCAACTTCGACTTCGTCCAAATCACCTCAAAAAAATGCTCTACCGCACCACGATCCTCGCCTCTGCCTTCCTGGCAAACCTAGTATGCTCATGATTCAATAATGCGGAACATTCAATATAGATACTCACTGTTGTCTCAGGTCCTGGGTCTCGAGGCACCCATCCCTGGTTATGGCGTGGAAGAGATCCAGTGGGAGGTCCAGGCCTTCCCCGACGGTCCTATGATGAATATCACCGGCACCCTAGAGCATGTGTACTCCGAACTGACCAAGATCAACCCCAACTATGACGAGTTCGTCTCCTCACTCGAAGCGGAGCGTGCTGTCGACGCCCGCTCCGTCGAGAAACGGTTCGGCCCTGTCTGCGGCAGCGCCGGGTACGGCTGGGAGTATGCGATCAAAAACGATATCCAGGAAGGCATTTCGTATCTGAGGGGCGTTTCTGGCCAGCCGAGCATGGGGCCTGGGCCGGGAAACTGCGGGAGGGTCAGCTGCTCGTACGACAGTGCTATTTGGTGGTGCAATGACAACACGGACACCTTCTCGCTGCCGGGGTTTTACACCATTGCCGATTGCGCCCAGGTTCTCTCAGATGCTTGCGCGTACCCGATTGGGAATGGGTTTGAGGGGGTCGTCGGACAGAACTTTGTGAGTTAATCAAACCTCAGCCTTCGTTGGGGGGGCTAACAAGGAAATAGAACGGTTACAATTGGAACTGCATTGTGCGGGGCGACAGCTGCTGAGCATGGGCTCGCTACGGACATGACTCTGGAGAGGAGGGTATGATCTAGACATAAATATAGAAAGAAGGGTTGAGTTGATCGACGAGACCCTAAAGAAATGATAGAGGTGGTGGGCGAATCTGGATGGGGTGATGGCACTCGTTCTTATCTGGAGCATGATGTTATTAGCTAGAGTATATTCACTTCTTATGTCAACCTAGCCTCTGGCTAGGGCGGCTATCAATTTCATTTAACTCGAGGGTGCCCTATCCCCCAAGCAGCAACAGCTACCCACGTCGCTCTCGCTACCATGGTGAATTCCTCATATACGGGCAGGTTTCTAGGATGTTCGGGCTGCTCTAGGACGGCGGGAGAGCCCAGCTACGAGAAATCTGGCAAGGAGGCTCGGAGGTTAAGTTAAGTGGAGAGGGTTGCAAAAATACGCTCGCTAAGAAGCTCACGATCAAACCTAACCTTTGTTAACTGCAGAGTACGATTTAGAGAGGGGCAACTTCGGCCTTTCGTAGGGCTAACGCCCTCGAGGGCCCCCCCAATCCCGACCGTGGAGGACAACCGAGCCGGAACAGCCACGTCCGGCTGTCTACGGCTGGCACTGATTCCCAAGATCTGCTGGGGGAGAGTGTCTGGTTGTTGACCGCAGAAGACGTATGTTGGCGCGTCGGTCAGAGAAAGCAACCGAGCTAGAACAGCTCTCTATAGCTAGCCAAGTTCATTAAATGTATTACAAGTAGGTGAAAATTTATGATTGGGCGAGGTAGTTTGTTCAATGCGTTGGGGGGTATGGAAGATGGACCTGGCGGTTCGAGCTGTTTCCGATTTATGGCGCCGTACCCGGGTGCGCTTTTCACATGCCGGCGATTGCAACGCATGAATGACGTCATGCTCCGGCTGGGCAGGGACAAAGAATCATCTTTTGATTTAGTGGATGAGGGGATCTACCTCCAATAATTACTTCGGATAGACAGCCTGAAGATCTCGAGTCGGTCGATTGGCGGACTCGAAACAACACAATGGCGTCCTATTCCCGGCTATACAACCCGCTCGTCCACCCCATCCTCTTCCTCTTCCAAATCTTCCAATGGCTCGCCGACAAAATCCTGTCGCCCAACCCTCCTGGGCCCAGCACGCACATCGGCCGTCCCAAGGTAGCCATCATCGGCGCGGGGATAACGGGCGTCACCAGCGCTGCCCACTGCATCGGACATGGCTTCGACGTGGTTCTCTTCGAAGCTGGTAGCGAGGACCATCTCGGCGGCATATGGAGCAGAGTTAACAACACCTCGAGCTTGCAGATCCACTCCATCATGTTCCGCTTCCACCCCTCGGTAAAGTGGGAGCGCGGCTACCCGGACCGCCAGCAGATCCTCAGCCAGGTCCGCGAGCTCTGGCATCGCTATGGCCTCGAAACGCGCACCCGCTTCAACACCAAGGTTGGCCGCGTCTTCCATGACGACCGCGGCCGGTGGATCGTCAATGACCCGTCGCTGGGTCGCTTCGACGGCATCATCGCCGCCGTCGGGACCTGCGGCGAGCCCAAGATCCCCCGCATGCCGGGCATGGACAAATATCAGGGCGAGATCCACCACTCCAGTCGCCTCACCGGCGCGTGCTCCGCGAGGGACAAAACCATGATCATCATTGGCGGCGGTGCCAGCGCCGTCGAGGCCCTTGAGTTCGCGCACGAGGAGGGCGCGAGCAAGATCTACATCCTCGCGCGCAGCGATAAGTGGATCATCCCGCGCAACCCTATCTGGAACGTGCTGCTGGCGCTCAACATCTTCGGCCAGGAGACCCTGCTCAGCTGGGTCCCCGAGCTGCTGCTCCGCAAGATGTTCTACCGCGACCTGGAGGACCTCGCGCCCGCCAATAAGGGACTCTTCACCGACACGCCCATGGTGAGCTCCGATGTCATGGAGAAGCTGCGCTCGAAGCGGGCCGAGTGGATCCGCTGCGACATTGAGCAGTTTACCGAGACGGGCGTCAAGATCAACCGCCGCGCGCGAGGCGTCCCCGCGGGCGGTCCGGGCCAGCCGGACGTGATCGAGGGGGACGTGGTAGTCATGGCGACGGGGTTTGCCCGGCCCGAGTTGTCGTTCCTCCCCGAATCGTGCTTTGAGAAGCCGTACGAGCCGCCGAAATGGTATCTGCAGACGTTTCCACCAGGCCACCCGTCCATTTCATGCATCAACTGCACCTACAAGAATGCTATTGGGACGGTGGGGAACTGGCATATTGGAATATACACCCGGATACTGCTCATGTTTCTGGTCGATCCCCTGACGAGACCGAGTCCCTTTTGGATGAAGCGGTGGATCGACATGACGCGGATTTTCAAGACGACTTCGCCGGTAGGGCCCTTTGAGTTCTTTACCTATCTGGAGCTGCTTTGGTGGTTCTCGTTTTGTGTCGCGTTTAACCCATTCCGATGGAAGTGGGCATTCTTTGTCTTTTTTGGGTTAGGATTCATGTTGCCGGCGCATGTGGTCGACGCCGAGGCCCGGGTCCGTAATGGGTTGGGTGTCAGCGAGGGCGGGACAAACAGCCAGGACGTCGGTCTCAGCCTTTAAATTAGGGTCCGGGAATGCATCTGAATACCGCGGAAATCATCATGGCCATGGCTCCTTGAGTATGGAACATAGGATGAAAGAAAAAATGGTGCGGAAAGGGCAAGGGGACTGTATCTAAGGTCACAGCTGCCAATATTCCGGGGTATGAATGGCAGTATATTTCGTGGTTGGTAGGGAGTCCCATATCATCGGCCCTTTCCTCTCGTGCCCCGCCCGGCTTCGAGCACCTTGAGCCGCTTCTGGTATCTCTCGCCCATGTTTACGCCATTCCCGCGCGGTCCGTCGACAGTATCGATGCCTCTCTTGCGGCTCTTCTCTAGTAAGGCCTTGGTCCCGCCACCAGAGCTCTTGCCCCGCGTCAGCCGGCCGATTCTGTCCACGCCTTCGCTGAGGTCTCTCCATTCCTCGCCTCCAAAGTTCACGCGCCCGCTGCGGCCCTCTTGTTTGGCCCTCTTTGCGCGCTCCTTCTTGCTCTCCTTGGGCAGACGGACAAAGTTCCTCTCTTCGTATTCACGTCGCTCTTCCTCCTTTCGGCGTTCCGAGGCCGTCTTGATCTTGCGGCCACCGTTCACGATCGTGGTACCAATACTGGGCTCCGCAAGCGGTGCCGTGGACATCTCGTCGGCAATGAACTCGTCGAGTGTAGCTGACTTGAGCGGTCTCCGGTCGCCCTTTTCTCGCCTCTCGCTAGCTGGCATCACCACTGGGGCAATTCTTGGCGGCCGGTAGACACCGGACCTGTCCTGTTCTTTGCCGGCGGTTGCGGCGCTTGCTGGACGGTGAAATCCGGAGAGATTGGGTCGGTGTTGCAGATCTGAAATCTTGCGCCCATCCATGGCGCCTTGCTCGTCTTCATCATCCGATCCCCCATCCTCACTACCAGAGTCGGATTCGGAATCCGACCCACGTCCCGATCCGCGCCCATTTGCTCTCGCCGCCTCTTCGGCTGCCTTGGCGTTGCGGTCGGCATCGTCAGCTGCGCGAAGGACTTTATCGATCTGAAACCGAAGCTTGTCTTCCAGTGGCCGTGCGCCCTTCTCGAGGTACAGCCTCAATTCGACGAGCTTCGCTACGACGAGGTCGTCTAGGCTCGGCTTTTCTCCCACGTTACCCGAGGCCCTTGTCTTTGCCTGCCGTAGCTTGAGGAGGATGAGGAAGACCAGGTTCTGCAAGTAGGAGAGTAGGAGCTCGTTCTTGACATCGAGAAGCGAAATGCCGTCCGTCGGAAGTTCAATGCTTTGGAGCTTCGGGGCGGATTCAAGCGTTGAAAATAGGGACTTTGTGAGTGAATCCAGCAATGCCGGCAGAGTCGCTTGGGCTGCCATGGTCGGCGCAATCCGCGAGTTACAATGGCTTGTCCGCCGTGATTCGGATGCAATCGCGTATTCGCAGGAAATTCTTTAAAAAGCCTTGCCCCGCCAGAACTTTTTTGTGGCGCCCTGCAAGGCCGCCAAGTCCACCACTGCAGGAGGAGCAGCCCCAGGGCCCCTGGACTGCGTGTTCTGCTGCTGTGCCGAGGATTCTCCGATTCGCGGCCCTGCTTCAGACACGGCTGGTTGCACAAGCCACTCGACAGCTTTGTGTTGCCAAGGTGTTCTTGTTGGAGCTTTGACGACAGCTTGCATCCTTTTGTTGCGCATCCAACAAAACAACAACTGCACAGCGAAGCACCACCCGCCCGCTTCGAGCGGTTATCTGGAATTTGGCGTCCCACAACACACTACGTCCGATTTCTGCATGAACCATCCTTTATAGGAACGCGGATCCTTCGGGGCGGGTCGAAGCGAAAAAGTACCAGTTCCCCTTGATTCAGGTACGAACAACGCCGGGAAGCCCGGCGCCCTTCTCCACGTGCGCGGTGCAACCGCACCCCTAGCGCAGCCCTGTCGTCCTCCCCTCTGATAACATCGATCTAATCTTGTGGGCAGACAACCCTCGCTTCCACAGCCTCCTGCCATGCAACTAAAACACGCGCCGTCGTGGGCGCTGGTTGCCTCTCTGGCGGCACCGCAACTGGCATCCGCTTTCTATCTCCCCGGCGTCGCGCCGACATCATACAAGCAAGATGAGCCGGTACCGCTCTACGTCAACGCGATCCGGCCAGTCGCTGGCTCAGACCTGCTACTGCACTCGGTTGTCTCCTACGACTACTACCACCCCCTTTTCCAGTTCTGCCGCCCCGAGGGCGGACCTCAGAATGTCGGCGCGAGCTTGGGAAGCATCCTGTTCGGCGACAGGATAAAGACGTCACCTTTCGAACTTAAGATGGGAAGCAATGAGACGTGCAAGACGCTGTGCGAAGTCACATATCAGAAGGGCGCGGCCATGTTCGTCAACCAGCAGATCAGGTCCGGCGTCAGCCTCAACTGGCTGGTCGACGGGCTTCCCGCAGGGCAAAAGATTGTCGACCAGCTTACCGAGACGGAATTCTACAACCCCGGGTTCCTCCTTGGCATGGAACTCGAAGGCAGCGACAAGGTCCAGTTCAACAACCACTACGATATCATCATTGAGTACCATCAGGTTGCCGACGACAAGGACCAATACCGCGTGGTGGGGGTCATTGTGCAACCCGAATCGAGGAAATACACAGGCAAAATCGGGCCTGACACTTGCAACACGACACCAGACCCCGTGATTCTGGATGAGGAGCGCGACACCAAGGTTCAGTTTACGTACAGCGTCTACTGGATTGAGTCAGAGACGGCTTGGGCCACGCGGTGGGACAAGTACCTCCATGTCTTTGACCCCAAGATCCACTGGTTCTCTCTGATCAACTCGACCATCATTGTCGTCTTCCTCGTCATGACGGTCATGTCGATTCTGGTCCGCGCCCTGAAGAAGGATATCGCGCGGTACAACCGCCTCGACCAGATCAACCTCGAGGATCTCTCGGGCACTTCAGCCCTGGAAGATGGCGTGCAGGAGGATTCGGGTTGGAAACTCGTCCACGGCGACGTCTTCCGCACGCCCTCCCATCCCCTCCTCCTATCCGTATTCCTCGGCAATGGCGCCCAGTTGTTCGTCATGACGGGCTTCACCATCGCCTTTGCGCTCCTCGGCTTCCTCTCCCCCTCTAACCGAGGCTCCCTCGGCACCATCATGGTGCTTCTGTACACCGTCCTCGGCTTCGTAGGTGGCTACACCTCTGCACGCATCTACAAGTCCCTCCAGGGCGACAAGTGGAAGCTCAACATCCTGCTGACACCCGTCCTCGTTCCGGGCATTGTCTTCGGCACCTTCTTCCTGCTCGACCTTTTCCTCTGGGCTGAGCAGTCCTCGGGCGCCGTCCCTTTCACCACGATGCTCATCATCATCCTTATCTGGTTCGTCATCAGCGTGCCTCTGTCCTTTGCCGGATCATGGCTCGGCTTCCGCGCCCCCGCCATCGAAGCCCCCGTCAGGACCAACCAGATCCCGCGCCAGATTCCCCCCGTAACCACGTACCTGAAGCCGATCCCCAGCATGCTGCTGGTCGGTCTGCTGCCGTTCGGCGCCATCTTTGTCGAGCTCTACTTCATCATGAGCTCCATCTGGTTCAGCAAGATCTACTACATGTTTGGCTTCCTGTTCCTGTGCTACGGCCTCATGATCTTGACGTGCGCTTCTGTCACGGTGCTCATGGTGTACTTCCTGCTGTGCGCCGAAAACTACAACTGGCAGTGGCGCTCCTTTTTGGCCGCGGGCACGAGCGCGGGCTACATCTTCCTCAATGCCCTCATCTACTGGATCAGTAAGCTTTCGCTGAGCAGCTTTATCGGCAGCGTGCTGTACATTGGCTACAGTTTGCTGATCTCGTTCTTGTTCTTTATCTTGACCGGTATGTTATTCTCCTTCATCTCACGCGGGAGGCTTGAGTGAGCCCAGCAGTCATACTGACACTAGGCGCAGGGTCGATTGGCTTCTTTGCCAGCTGGTTGTTTGTCCGGAAGATTTACTCGACTATCAAGATTGATTAGATGGAGTTGAAGAGAAAAGGGGGCTGGGAGGTTTAAAATTTTTAAGACAGTTGGCACAGTTGGGTTGGGTCCATATCGACGCATTACATGTATGAATAAGGAAAAAGGGCGGAATGGTCGCGGTAAAACTCTGTACGATCAAAATCGCTAACGTTTACCGCCTCGGCAAACCGTGTTTACCAGATTAGAGCAGCATTTTCTAGCAGCGTTGCTTTGTTTAAAAGATAAGGCCAGGATCTGTCGCTCTACGGGTTGGGAGGAGGTCTCATTTTAACTATTTTGCTCTGTCAAGTTGACATCTTTCGTCTGCATATCAACCGGCAAGTCCCCTGCATAGGACCGATTCCTCGTAGCTATTGCATGTGACGCCGCTGCTTCTGGATTTCATGCACTTCCAAAGACACCTGTTCTATCGCGTCAGCCAATGGAGAACCCACTCCAGGACCGATCGACCGTCTCCCAGCAGCCTTGCAGTCACCGTCGGGTCTCGCATCGCAGGGGTTTGACCCGTCGACGCCGGTTCGTCGTTCATCAACCTCTGGCGATCCGCGCCTACGACCCTTCGGCACCAGACGTCCGCCCGTCCACCCGTCCGCCCTCCTCCCCCACGTTCCGACAGCAGCGACTTCTAGTCCTCATCCTCATCGTCATCATCCCCCCCCAGGAAAGTAAACTGCCTCGGCGCCCTCCCAGGCCCCCCGACCTGCACGCTCTCCCTCCTCTCCAGACCGGGGGGACCGCCGGCAGCAGAAGAAGCAGCAGCGGCAGAGGCCGCCATCTCGGCCTGCCGCTGCCGCTCCCTCTCGCGCTCCCTCGCGATGCGCTCGCGCTCCTCCCGGATCCGCCGCTCCGCCTCCTCGCGCTCGCGCTCCTCAGCCTCCTTGCGCGCCGCCTCCTCGGCCCGCCGCCGCTGCTCCTCCGCCTCCGGATCGTACCCGCGCGGGTTGATGCCGTTCTCGGACAGGCGCTGGATCGCGGCCAGCGCCCCCATGCGGATCTTGTCCTCGGTCGGCCACGGGTAAAATGTGGCGTTGTGGAGGGGGTTTACGGCGGGCTGGAGGTGCGCGGGGAGGAGGGTCTGCGTCGTCGTGGTCATGGATGACTGCGACAGCTGCGCCGGCGCCGGCGGCAGCTGTGAGGGTTGGTCGGTGGTCGGTGTCGGCGCGCCGGTCATCGGGTTCGGAGTGTCGACGGCGCCGTTGAAGCTGAAGTTGAACGAGGTGTTGGGGGTTTGTGCGGCGCTTTGGGTCTGGCGGAACGATTCGTCCGCGTCTGCTTGCGATTGCGGTTGCGGCTGTTGGGAGACGAGAGGGGCGGGGGTGGATGCGCTCGGTTCGACGCCGTTGGTTACCCCCGGCGGGGGGAGGGTGTTACGGCTTATGCGCCGGGCGTAGTTGAGCAGCTCTTCGGTGGTAAACGGGTGCTTCGGTTTGTTCGACGGATAGACGGTGACCGGAACGGCTTTGAGCTCCTTGCGCATGTTCCAAAGCGATCTGAGGGTATCTTTTATTTGGGTATCGAGAAGAGACGTCTCCTGCCGTAATTTTTGTATGCGCGCGTGGTTGTTTTGGTGTTCTTCGAGCAGTTTGAGGCCCGCGAGGAGTTCCGCTTCCGCTGCTACTAGCTCCTCGGCGAGCTTCTCGGAGGGGTTGTTCTTGGTGAGAGAATCGACCATGCTAGCCAGGGCGCTCTCAAGCCGCGCAAAGCGGCCGTCGAGGTCCTTGTCCATTCCGGATGCTTGATCCTTGGCTGATGCAATCGCACGACCAGGTTGCCGGGTGGGAGATAGATTCTAGAAATGTTAGGTAAGGACAGAAAAGAGCAGGAGAGCAGCCGAGTTGGGATTGCGGCACAATGTCTTGTCTAATAAAATCTGCCAGGTGCGAAGTGTGATGTGGAATGAGATAAGAAGTTTTGACAGCTTTGTATAGAACACTAATGTTCAGTTGCTCGCGACGGCGCAAAACGATAGGGCTGCGAAAGTGGTCTGTCATAGTACAATACTAGCCTGTTGTCTCCGCAGGCGTCGCATCAAAGCTTGGGTAAGGTGCAGTGGGTCAACTGCAAGGGACGAGTACCCGCATGTGATGAACGCCTTAGGCATCATTGGGGTGATTCAATTCTTTCTGCCTCAGGCTTCAATTATTTTCCGGCTTTGTCCGGCAAGAAACTCGCGCGAAACATCACAACTTCCTGTCGCCAGCTCCAGATTGTTTCCCAGCCATTGAAACGCACCCTCGCTCTTTTCTGCCGCGGTAGCCATAATGTCTTCTCCTGTACGTATCGGCCCCCTCTCAGCTGCCGCGCTTGAGCTTTTCCAGGTGCAGAGTCGCATGACGGATCCAACTAACAAATGTCACGCCAGTTCGCTCGCAAGAGTGCTTCCCCCTACCCCACGTACAAGAGCCCCCACGGCCCGAAGTAAGCGCCCATTGCCCTTTCCCAGATTCGAAAACGACCGATATAACGAGAGGCAACGCCGCCGTCTCTGGACGAAGAGGCAGAAGGGATCAATAGGGCAGGCCGCTGACATCGGATGCAGGTACTTCTACCAGTCCCACGTCGCCGGTATAACCTCGCAGACTGCGATTCGGACGTAAGTTGACTCTCTACGCTACAATCCAGGCACGGCACAGGCTCCGTGGATGGCTTTGGGAGGTCCGCGGGAGGCGCTGGTTAGGCCCAATCTTAGAATTGAGGCTTGCTCGCCGAAGAAGGGACAATAGCTTGCCCTACGTCGGGGCATACTATAAAATTCTGTGAGCACCTGAGCAGAGCTAACTATCTCCCAGTGGTGTCAAGACTGGCTTCTACGGCGGCGTTGCCCTCTTCACCGTCATCTTCCTCGGCTCTGGCATCCCCAGGCTACAGAAGGATATCCTCCAGGTACGCCAGATATGCAAATGGTGCAGGCCGGGCAACCTTGTGCTAACTCACGTCCAGAAGATTCCGTTTGCCGGCAAATACTTTGTGCATGAGATCCCGGCCTCGGACAACGTGAGTTCATTTAGACCCAAGCAAACATGACACCTGCTAAAAATCTCGCATAGCCGTTCTAAACTGTGGGCTTCATCAAATGGAAAAGAGCCGGTGGTTGGCGCTGGAAATGGGGATTTGGAGAAGCATTTGCGCTGCCACGTGTGTTTGTGGACCCTGTGTAAAAAGAGCTGTCAGCATTTTATAGACATTCCTGCATAAACTGGGATTCCTTCGTTCTGTCAGCCCGATTGCTCCAATATCCTTCTTGCGCCCCAGCTCGTCTGATGAGCCGTGGGTTTGGGAGCAGTTTCGCCTTGCAGTATGGCTGACGCACGGACCCTGCTAACCTCGCTCACGAAGACACCTGGAAGCAGAGCGAGAGCAACTCCGACCCGGCCACAATACCTCCATCAATTCCGCCCAAAAATGGGTGTTAAATGATACTTCAGACTGGTTACGATTCCGACTCGTTCTTTAGCAGTTTCGTTTGTCGTTTCCCTGCCATGGACGCCTCCCACGTGATGTTCGAGTTAGTGAAACTGCTCAGAGGTCTCGTCGTTGCCTACCTATTCAGTCGCTTTCTCCTCGCATCTTCAACTCCAGAGGCAACGCCGTCCACAGTTAAAGGATTACTTCCATGGCATATATCAGTCATCAAGTTTGTCAGCCTCTTCGCAGTTTCCTTTGCGGCGGGATTCTGGCACTCGCAAGTGGACCGACACGTCCCTGAGCCCTATCTTGTAACTTGCCTCACCCATTCCGGCACCGTAAATTATCGTGCACTAACAATCCACCCAGGATGAGGTATTCCACATCCCCCAGGCGCAGACATACTGCGCGGGACGCTTTCGGGACTGGGACGACAAAATCACTACGCCTCCCGGCCTGTGAGCATACACCCTGTCCTACCGTATGTGTTCAACATTGACGCCGGTTGAAACAGCTATCTCTTTTCTGTGGCGATCCAAAAACTCTGGGGTTTCAAAGAATGCACGCCTTTCGCTCTCCGGTCCAACAATGTGTTCGCTACACTGCTGATCGCACCGCTGGCGGCGCAATGTCGGCAGCTGATCGAGACTCGAATTGCTGAGCGAGAGGGCAGACCGTCTCCGCAGAGCGTCTCCTTCTACTCATACCACACAGGCCTCAACATCGCTCTCTTTCCGGTCATTTTCTTCTTCTCGGCCTTGTACTATACTGACGTAGTGTCGACCTTGGCTGTCCTCGTGGCGTACCGGAACCATCTGCTCCGCCTAGCGCCCCAGCGACCGAGCTTCGCGAACGACATCTTGACAGTTGCTTTGGGTGTTTTGGCACTGCTAATGCGTCAGACTAACGTCTTTTGGGTTGTTGCGTACATGGGTGGTCTGGAAGCTGTGCATGTGCTGCGGTCTACCGAACCTGCTGCCCAGCAAGGTACGGGCGAGGTTCATGACCCGCCGCTGAACGACTCAGGGCCGGAAGGTAAGCGCTCTCCGAACCCTGTGATGGAGCATCTTCTAAATTCTTAGACTGGCTCTTTTGCATGGTGACCCTGGCTATCACCGCACTCTACAACCCGCTCCGAGTTCTAAGGCAGATATGGCCTCACATCACCGTCCTTGGGCTGTTTGCCGGTTTCGTAGCCTGGAATGGTGGTGTTGTCCTAGGTAAAACCCCCATCAGCTACCTAATTACTTGCAGGATTACTTAACTTCTTTCAGGAGACAAATCCAACCACATCGCCACCATCCACCTCGCACAGATGCTCTACATCTGGCCGCTCTTCGCCTTCTTCTCGGCTCCGCTCTTCCTCCCGTCCATCATCTCGCTCGTTTCACCGCGCTCCTACCACTTCGGCGCCACAAAATCAACAGCCATCTCCTCAACATGGTCCTCCACTCTCATCAACGCGGGCTACACCATCCTCGGCTTCCTCCTCTCGGTCGCCATAATAAAATACAACACCATTATCCACCCCTTCACCCTTGCCGACAATAGACACTACATGTTCTACATGTTCCGCTACACCATCCTCCACTCCCCGGCCCGCCGCTTTGCCCTCGTGGCAGCATACACCCTCTGCCGCTGGCTCTCATGGGACACCCTCGCCGGCGGCAACCCACCCGTCGACAATGGCAACACACCCGCGACCAAGCCGGAAACCAACCACGCCCAACCATCTCCCCGCAACAGCAGCAGCAGCGGGACCCCGCCGTCAACAAGCACAGCCATCCTTCTCTTCCTCGCCACCGCCCTCTCCCTCGTCACCGCGCCCCTCGTCGAGCCGCGGTATTTCATCCTCCCCTGGGTCTTCTACCGCCTTTTGGTCCCAGCTTGGGAACTTCCTGCTTCCTTTCCGTTCCCGGGTCGCCGTCGTCGTGATGGTGGTGGCGGTACTCATAACCAAGCCGTAGGGGGGTGGCTCTACAAGTTGGGCCAGGATTTCGACTTGCGTCTTGTGTTGGAGACAGCCTGGTTTGCGGTGATCAATCTGGGAACAATGTACATGTTTTTGTGGAGGGGATACTACTGGCGGGGGGAAGAAGGAGAGTTATTGGATGGTGGGAAGGTGCAGAGGTTTATGTGGTAGGTGATGTTAGGGGTTTGACGGATGAAGGATGGTTTCGGCAGGCCTTCAAGATGGTTGTATCGTGGGTGTGGGATCCCGTCAAAAGGTCTCGTGTGGGTACCAGCCAATGTATTTGATAGACAAACAGGTGATGTGCCGTCTTATTGATATCTACTAATAATGACCATGGCAGTTCACCGTTTTTACCCCCAGTGCCCCAAACCCCATCAAAGCCAAGTTGTTCAGAATATATATATATATATATATATGTGTGTGTGTGTGTGTGTGTAATGTATCGTCCCATGCCCATCCACCCTCTACCACCGATGCCGTAAACGCCGTGTTCAAGCCCTCCCATCATGATCCTTATTCGTCATCATTAGGGGCAATTAGCCATGCCTCACCATTCCGGGTCTCCCGTTACAAACTCAGTTGGTCCAGGCTCAATCTATCCCCACTTCTAACCCGTCGTACCACACCCAGCTTAAAGAATTTTTCCTCCCCTGTCGCCGTCCGCCCACCGATGTACAACTTCTCTGCCCCCAGCGCGTCTCTGAAACCTTCGCTGCTACTATCACTCCCACGCCTCTGGCCACGGTTATGACTACCTTGCTGCGGTATCGGGATGCCGGTACTGTGGTGGTGGTGGTGATGATGATGATGGTGGTGCCTAGGAGAGTGCAACGGCAACTGGCTGATCACGCCTGAGCGTGATGTTGACGGTGACGGTGACGTAGCTTGTGATGTGACGGCCGCCGCCGCAGCCGCAGATGTTGATATCGACCGGGGAGCCGTGGCAGAGGTGGATGGGCTGGACGAGGATGTTTGTGTCGCATGTTTATTCGGTTGTTGGGTCGAGGCGCCTGCGCTTGAGAGGGAGGAGGGCGTGTTCTGTCGGAATGCGGCAAAGAAGGTGGATAGGAAGAAGGGGCGCTGCGTAGACATGTTGGAGGTCATGGATTCGTTTGAGCTGAGAACTGGCTGCGGTTGCAGTAGGGAGTGATGCCGCCGCGTACCCGGGAGGGTGATGGTTTAAGAAGCGCCGCCTGCGGCCTGGATGCAAGCCTTGTCTATCGAAAATCCGGCTATCTCGGAATGGCTTTGGGGTGCTGGCCCGGTGGCCCAGTTGAAAGAAGGTTTAGAACCCGAGGAAGGCAACTTGCCTTGTCGGCCTCAACGCCACCTTCCGGGACGAGGAACACTTTCTCTGTACCCGCCCGATAATGTCTAGCTTGTGATAACTGCCGTTTTCCCGGAAAGAATGCCTTATACCCGAGAGAGGAAAATGTCGCTACCCGATGTCGAAGTTTGCCGTCGTCTCGAGTTGCACAATGTCCTGCCCATCAAGGTGCGTTCGTTCCCCTAGTCCGACAGCTCGGCTCGTGAAACAGTCGCGGTCAGGATGATGAGGGGGAGATGTATGCTCAGAGGCCGAGGACCATCAAAAGTATGACGACTAGCGTTCCGCAAAGTCAAAAATTCGCAGGCGTGGTGGGTGGCATCGATGCAGGATTGAGAGAACAGAAATGGACTGCAGCCGCTTCATTCCGCAAAAGCACCCTGACGTCGAAGAAGGCTGCCATGCGGGATGCAGCTGGCCATTGTGGGGTTCGGCCAATTTCGGAATGGAATCGGGCCAATGGAAAGCGACAGCCGCCTTGACCAGATGCCTGGGCCGGACTGGCAGAGTGCCGCTATGCCGGCAACGCACTCAGAGAATTACCCCGCCTCTGATAGGCTGTGAGGGGGGCAGAATGGCAAATCCTTGGTGCGGGGCTTCCCGCGTTGCTTGCCAACTCGTCCTACGTGAAGCCGAGAGGCCCATAACCTGATGAGTCAGTCATTCGAAGTCCGAGGTGTATCACGCGGGCGAGAAAAACAAAACGCACTATTATGTACCAATATCTGATTCTAAACCTGCAAAAGCAATACCGCGACCCAGTCCTATCCTCCGCGGCTCTCGGCACTCCAGTCCCGGCGGGGAACTTGAAATCTAGCAAGCCAGCTAGCAGTTCATTGCAGATGCAATCCACAGTCGGTCAATGCGGTGTGTTTTGTTCATGCATTCTCGATCATTGGGCCTCCTCACCGCTCAATGTAGTACCGTAGGTTCTTGGTTACTAGTCACTTGGACCTAAGAATGTCCTCTAACCGAGGTGTAACTACCTTAGGCAAGGGAAGAAAGGTAAGCTCGTGCCCCCTATTAGGGCGAATAATGAGGGGAGAAGAGCGCTTGATGTGTAAAAAGAGACCCGTACCCTCGAGCTCATGGCACCCTCAGGCGGTGTGAATGCAAGACGAATACACTTCACGGTCTTGAGGAAACCGATCCACATTTAATCCCACGAAGACACCACCCGCCCAGACGCACCGATGCCAGCCAGGTACTGGACCCTTCGCAGGCGCTTGATACCATCGATGGCCGTCAATAACCGACTTGACGGGCGTCGTGTTCGCGTACCACAGAAAGAATTTGGTTATGATGCTAATCCTGACTGGCGTCTGGCAAGGCATTCGCCCCCTTCGCTTCGAAGCCCAGAGTTGTCGGCGGCGTCTTACCTTAATGACCCTCCAGGCCGTGACGTCCCCCTCCACGTTCTCTGCGAATGCTGCCCATCGCGCCGCGCGAGAGGCGGAGAACATAGCCGGCACTGCATCAATGGAATGACCTAGTCCGTACGTGTAAAATGTCTCGTACATCCAGAACAACGCCAGTAGTAAGATACCACAGGTGCGCAAAGAGCGTCCACTATGGCTTACCGCGTGGCCAACCATAAAGAGCCTAACGGTCTGCGTACAAAGATTGCAATCGGGGTGACTGCCGAGACAGGAAGTTTTGAAGGTGAGCCACGAAATGCATGGCGACGTAGATGCCGAGTCGGAGTTGCTGGGCGAGGAAGAGCCCTGGTGACTTAATTCTCAAACTCTCGACGAAGTGCAGAGGCAGCATGACGACAGATAATAAGTGAGTAGATACCTCGGCATGGTGAAGCCTCAGCTCTGTCTTGAGTGAGAAGACAGCGATCGTGCTAACCAACGCCAGCGAGGTCAGGATCAACGTTCCGCGGAGGGTTCTATGAAATCGGAGGAGAGGGCGAGCAAAACCACAGAACAGACGCTCTGGATGTAGGCAGCCAAAGCGGACCTAAACCTGTTGTTAGTACTAAGCCTCACTCAATAAGGCGGTTGCACCATCACTTACGCCTATACCGACGATGTCTGGGTCTGCTTCGGTTACACATGGCGGCGTGCATTGGGCGGCACTTGGGCAAACTGCAAGGCCGATGGCCGGCCAGGGATAGTATAAGCCAATCGTGGCGCCAACGATTAGTAAAGTTAACAACAGAAAGGGCGCGATACTCGGTTTACAACAGCCTTGATGTTTAGTCGTCTCTTTACGTCGTACCATGCCCTAATTACCACATTTTAGCAAACTGGCGCTGTCGACGGTTTTCGGGCCGGGATAGGTAGCTCACGAGGCTCTATCCATAACGGTATCCCTCCGATAGTCTCCGGATCCAGTAGAGTACGCATCTTCATCGCTGCCCTATCGAGATGTTGAAACGGAAATAGGTAAGAAGGCACGCAGGTGGGCCATTATGCACTGTGTCGTCCGTAGGGAAGTTGGGTTGAAAAAGGTGGGAGCTACGCTCAGTGCACATGTGTGGCGCATCAATCCGACAACTGATTCGAGCCCCCCTTGGGTGCTTAGTTGCTTTCCCATTCGCTTAGCTTTGTCTAATCGAAATTGTCAGGCTAAGCTAGAGACCGCCCATCCTGGCTCACAGAATCGACACACCGGCTTCAACGGGGCAAACCTGATGTGCTCAACCGGTCGAGCCTCCCCAGCAAATTGCGTAGTTGAGCGATGGAAACTTCTGGGGCTGGACTCCATAAGTTATTCCGGGAACGACTTCTTTCCGACCATCAGTCCCTGGCCGGCGGCCGCTCTGGAGCAATGTCGCCACAAGATATAGAAAACCCTACGCGAACGGATCTTAACTTTTGGTATATGAATCCTATTTTCGTACTTCATCTTCATCTTTTTTTAAATACCAATACATTCAGCTCTTATAGATGACCGACGAAGTGATTAGTGGTCTTGCAAGAATGGGCGAGAGTAAAGGGTGCGTAAACCAGAGGCTTCGTCGGTGGCGGTCCACAAGCTGGGGGGCGGTGATTTTCTTATACCTTCCGAGCAGTTAGTGGATTGTATAATTGTCTCTGTTTCGATGTTGTCATCGAGAGATCGATTTTCAAACTCATCACTTCCCTGTCCAACAGCTTCACTTGAAGAACCTCGAAGTTAGTCATGCAAGAGTCACTGCTATTGTTACGTTTCTGTCTCTTCTATTGAGTATTCACAATATCATGTGCAAAGTCGGAACAGGTTGCTGTTGATTTCGTCCGATTTAAAGTAAATTTTGTGTCTTGTAAACGATTTATCAATACGCTGTAGACTCTACGTATATGGAGCCTACCGCCCTTTCCTCTACCATCGTCAATTTAGTACCTTTTCAACTAGAGTCCCAATCATCACCCGAACTTTCTCGCGCCAACAAAGCGCACCTTACCTAATCCTCACTTGACAGGCCATGGTTGAGGAACGTGTGTCTATCCACCTCCTCATTCCAGCAGAAGACGGTATTAAAGCTGCGACTGATCACTATAATGATGAGATAGGCGGGGAAAATCTCATGAAATAACCTCCAGCGCCGAAATTGTAAGCTTCCCATAATACCCGCGTCGTGCCATTTTCTATGTAGCCTTCTCATGAACTAGTCCGGGTTGTCCATGGAGCCGGAATTATCATTTGCAATATGATATTTTGTTCTCTGCTAACATTTCACTTGAAGGCCCAAACCTCCGAAGAGTCTCGCGGATCAAGGGGAAGACGCACCTTGAACCGTCAGCGCGTTTTACAGCGACAACGCGAGTTAGCTCGCGAGACTCCAGGCAACACTGAGAATTCTGCCACGACCCTGGCCAACGGTGGTAATGGTTACAGGAAAAGGCTCCTAGACCAACCCCGACCTCTTGGCCAGAGCCAGCATCCGAAGCGTCAGGCTGCAAACAATCTCGGTCAAGAGCCTCGCGCCGGTCGGCAGCTATTCCACTACAGTGGGACGTACCCGGATATTCGAGCCTCGGATGATCTACGATAGGGGTGTCGAGTGCAGAACGGAAGGCCACCAGCCGCCGCCGCAGGGACCGAGAAGGTGGGGCCGATCTGGACGAAAAGGTTGCCGGATGAGAACGGCAGGGCTGAGGACAGGCATGGAAGGCGCATCATCCCATATAAAAGCCATGGGTAGTCTGGCATCGGGTGGTGCTGTTCCCTGTAGTCTCCCATTCCTTTAATAGCCATTTGTAATGCGAAACTACCCCCATATTGTGTCAGCCCTTGCAGCCTTTGACCCATACCGCCTCGGCAGTTACGGGCGCGGCCGAGGGCTTCGCCAAGGGTATTACCGGCGGTGACAGCGCCACACCTGTCTATCCCAAGACGACAGCCGAGCTCGTCTCGTACCTCGGCGACTCTCAAGCGCGAGTAATCTACCTCGACCACACGTTCGATTTCACAGGGACTGAGGGCTACTCGACAGAGACAGGATGCGCTCCGTGAGGCACGGGTTCCAGCTGCCAGACGACCCATCAACAAGAACAACTGGTGCGACAACTACCAGCCTAACGCGCCCAAGGTTTCTATAACCTACGACAAGGCCGGTGTGCCGGGTATCACTGCCGGGTCGAACGAGTCGCTCATCGGAGTCGGCTCCAAGGTCGTCATCAAGGGTAAGGGTCTCCGGATGGCCAGCGGCGTCAGCACATCATCCAGAACATCCAGATCATCAACCTCAACCCTCATTACGTCTGGGGCGGCTCCGCCATCACTCGGGGCGGCTCCGATATGGTGTGGATTGACCACGTCATGACCTCGCTGATCGGCCGCAAGCATATAGTGTTCGGCAACAAGGCAGGATGACCATTTCCAACTTCAGGATCGAGGGCAACACTCCGCGGCCGACGGGTTGCGACGGGTATCACTATACTGGGAACTATATTTCACCGGCTCCAGCTGTTCAGTATACCCAACACGACCACCGCCGCCGCCGCCTGCGCGGGGCCCCTCAGCCGCGCCTGTGGGTTCAACGGCTTCGGCAGCTCCGGGAGCTTCTCCGGCAGTGAACTAGCTTCCTGTAGTACTTCGCGGACAAGAACGTGGCGTCGGCTGCGCCGTATGCTGCCGCCGAAAACGTTGTCAATAATGGGGGGGTTGGAAAGATCTAAGCAGATGAACGGTGAGTAGGTGGCTTGTTACAGGACGTTAGGGGGCAGGACGAATGGAGGGGTTTACTTCGCTAGGTATGTATTTCTTGGCTGTCCGAGGCGATTTTGCATGGCTAGAATAGATAGGGGGTCGTTTCTGCGGCAGATGTAAATATGGGCATCAGATACTCGCCATCCCTTCGTGGTGCGAGTTCATATATTATCCACTACATCCAACATTGCAATTCTCAAATAATATGGGTATCCTATCCGCTCGCAAGAACCGGAACCGGACCTAGACCGCTTTCCCATCATCCTTAGGCCTGGCTATAGCGACGTCGTCGTCGAACTCCTGACTCCCGCTGTGGTCGTCATACGCTACTCTGAGGTCTTCAATCTCGTCTCCCACTTCCATCCACTTGTCACTGGTTGCCGGAATGGGCCAGGTCTTACATAGAATCCAGTACAGGCCGGCCGACACGATGAACCCGCAGAAGAAGTTGAGATTATAAAGGTAAGTGGCACCAATCGGAACCTCGGTGCCCACCGCGCCGGCAAAGCCCACCACGTTGATCAGGATGCCGCCGATATACGCCGCATACGCCCGCCAGTGGAAACCATACGTAAAGTAGTACGGCCCGGTCCTGCGCGCGTCATACAACTCCTTCACCTCGAGATAGCCCCGGCGGACAAAGTAGTAGTCCGAAATCATGACGCCTGCGATAGACGACAGGAACACGCTGTAGGCTGACAGGTACGTCGTAAACTGGTTGTGCGAGGTTAGGAGTGTGTAGGGACACATCGCGAGGCCGACAGCCGCGCAAATGTAGCCACCGCGGCGGATGTTGATCCAGCGGGGGAGCAGCGCCGTCATGTCGGTGCCGGCCGACACCGAGTTGGCGGCGATGTTAGTACCGAGTTGGGCGAGCGAAAAAGCGGCGGCGATGACGAAGACGCCGAAGCGCTGGCCCGAGCCGCCGTCGTCGATGAAGCGCTCTAGGAGGTCAAGAGGATCCCAGATTGGCTCACCTCCGTAGATGACCGATGAGGAAGAAGAGACGATGATGCCGATGAACGAGGTGGCGGCGAAGCCAATCGGGATGGTGAAGAGCTGTGACCAGAGGGCGTCACGCGGCTTGGCGGCAAAGCGTGCAAAGTCAGGGTCGTTGACGATGAGGGTCGCAAAGTTGGCGATGGAGCTCATAACGCCCTTGACGAACTCCCACGCGAGCTCCGATCCCTCCTTGGTTGCTGGCTGGCTGACGATGGGACCGACACCACCGGCGCGAACAACAGCCCAAATGAGGAAGGCAACGCCGGCAACGGGCACAAAGTAGGCCTTGACTGTGAAGAGATGGCGGACCTTGTGGACGGGGAACCAGATGGCAGGCAATGAGCAGAACCAGAAGATGAAGAACGAGGCGTAATCGGCTGTTGTCGTGCCGGAGCCTTCCGAGAACGTGTTGGGGACGATGCCACGGTCCTAGCGAGAATGTCAGAAGGGATGATCAATAGGCTGTCCCGGCCTGGTTTGCTCACCCAGCTGGTCCAAATTGCGCGGATCATGATATACACGCAGTGTCCTCCAATGTACGACTGAACACCATACCAAATGCAGGCTACTGCGAGGTTAGAAATGATACCGCTATGATGGCACCCTTTCAGGGGGGTGATAGACGACACGCACCCATCGCGGCTCGGTTGAAGACGGGCCACAAACTCCCCCAGATGCCAAACGACGCCCGGCCAACGACGGGGAACCCAATGTGGTAGGTTGCGCCGATTCGACCCGTCAGGCAGATGAAGCAGGCGGCGATGGCGTAGCCGAGCCAGACGCAAAGCCACGACTGCCACCACGACAGACCGCCTACTATCATCGAGCCCGAGATCATCCAGGTATTGATGTTAAACGAGTCGGCGATCCAGAAGCCGACAAAGTTCCAGGGGCCCCATTGGCGACGCTCAGGCTCGACCGGCTTCAGATCATGGTTCGTCAACTGATTCACGGTCGTGTGTCAGCTGCAAGATGCACGCGAACTACGCGACGAACTGCCGGCCGTGACGGGCAGGGAGTTCGCACCATCAACTGGGCGTTGGTCAACCCGGGTTCCGCGTCGACGGCCAACCTGTCGGCGAGGCGCCTTAGAGCGCTGGGTCTTTCCATGATTGCCCGGGGTCAAGTGAGCGCAAAGAGTTAAGGCGAGAGCGTCCGAACAACCAACACCGGAGTGCTGTCGGGGTGGCCCTGCTGCAGGATGACGCAGCGCACGTGAAGACGGACAGATTGCGGGGAGCGCGAAGGGGAAGCCGTTTGCGTCAGAGTCGGTATCCAAAGATTCTGAGGATCGGGTCTGTGGGAAGGCTCAGAGTAGCGCCCCAATGAAGGTCTAGAACGCCGTTGATTGACTTCTCTAGGCTCCAGAAGGAGAGAATCGCTGGTCCCATTCCCATTCCCAAAGATCCGGATCTCCGCCAGATATTTATCGGGGCGCTTATCACTTCCTCACCGAGTGAGACAGAGTCCCTCGGTTAGTGGCGCCGACAGCTCCCCCACGCTGTGCCGGGATGGCAGGACCCTTCCTTGGAACCGCCGAGGGCTCATGTCGGGGAAGCCGTGCGCAAGAACCGAAAAGCTAGGTTGACAGGTAGAGCAGTAACAAGATGTGGCAACCGGGTTGGGGAAAGTTGGAAGCTGGTGGACCAGGTAGGGGTCTTGGCGGATCCTGGAGGACTGCGTTATCAAGAGAAGATGGCCTTGGCTGGGGATCTTGTCTGACTATCCATTGGCCAACGCAGAAGACGGTACCATCTTATCTCCAAACCAAACAGGCCCGATAAGGCTGGGATAAGGTCGGGTAAGGTGGGATACTGTGGGGATCAAGTCTCGGCGGCCCCGCCGTGGTCCCCAAAATTTTACTCAATGACATCGAGTCAATGTATTAGCTGCGGCATTCCAAGTTCCAAGTTCGATTCGAAATGGCCATGCAAGTCGAAGGACTCGGTTTATTTGTACATAATGCAGGCTGCATCCATTATGAGTTCCCTTCAGAAATAGCGATCAAGCACGAACCCATTGAATCCTGTCGGGGAGCCGCAACCTCGTGGCACACAAGGCGAGGCGTGGCGTGGCGCATGGTCGGTGGCGCAACCTCTAATTCCACCTCACTGAACTTGACGGTTCTTTGACCTCTGCTGGGGGTAGTCAGCCGTCCACGCAATACGCTATGTTTTCTATCGACACACCAATCCAACTATATGAATACTGTTAGTGCATTCATCGAAGCATCAAAAGATTCAAATTCGCAAAGGGAACATCTCAATTCCCACCTTTCATCGCAACAGTCTACGTAGTTCCCATCTGGCCCCGGCCTGCAATCTTAATCAGTCAAGCTCTGTGCCGGCCGCTAGGACACTTGTTATCAGAAGAGAGCAACGTAAAGGAGCAACTGAAAGGTATGCTATCGAGTACTATTTGCAGTTTCCTTTCGTTCAAGGCTGCAGTCTAGTCTCGCAAAATTAACAGCACCTCCTTATAACCGGAAAATAGGATAACTTGTTGACCTGCAAGTTGTTGCACGCTCAACACCCCTAACCCTGAATAAGCACTCTGCCTCTCCGGCTAACTACGGTACCAATTGTTATGGTGGGGCAATACGGCAGAATCGCTCTCCGCCAAAAATTTCGGGATCAAGCGCCGTGCTCCGTCGACCTTGGGCGGCACTTCCAGCTTACACTCGAGCAGGATTTAGTGGATTAGACAACATGGCAGCTGGCGGCGCGAAAGGCGGGCTCGCGCAACGCAATAAACAGACGCCTAAGAAATCAGAATCGAGATCGCTCAAGAGGAAGAGGGAGAAAGAAGACTTGGGGAAGCTACGCGAGGCCGTCAATCAGCTGGTAAGTGCGAGGCTCAGCGATTATCGCTTGCTCTCCCTACCCTCTTTGCCATTTCATGCTCTAACAAAACATTGGCAGGACCCCAAGTCGGCCGACATCAAAAAATTCACCGACCTGCCGCTCTGCGAAGCGACCGCTTCCGGGCTGCGTGCGTCCCACTTCGAGGTCCTGACCGATGTCCAGCGAGCTGCGATACCCTTAGCCCTCAAGGGCAATGACATTCTCGGCGCCGCCAAGACGGGCAGCGGCAAGACGCTCGCCTTCCTCATTCCTGTCCTCGAGAAGCTCTACCAGGCCCAATGGACCGAGTACGACGGGCTCGGCGCCCTCATTATCAGTCCTACCCGCGAACTAGCGGTTCAAATCTTTGAGGTGCTGCGAAAAATTGGGCGGAACCATTACTTTTCGGCCGGTCTGGTCATTGGCGGCAAGAGTCTGAAAGAGGAGGCCGAGAGGTTAGGGCGCATGAACATACTGGTGTGCACGCCGGGGCGGATGTTGCAGCATCTAGACCAGACAGCAGGTTTCGACGTCAACAACCTGCAGATTCTGGTGCTGGACGAGGCTGACCGGATCATGGACATGGGCTTCCAATCGGCCGTCGATGCGCTTGTCGACCATCTCCCAAAAACCAGGCAAACCCTCCTCTTTTCTGCCACGCAAAGCAAGAGGGTATCAGACTTAGCGCGCCTAAGTTTGAAGGATCCCGAGTACGTGTCAGTGCATGAAGCCGCGACGACCGCGACCCCTACGACTCTACAGCAATCCTACATCGTCACGCCTCTAGCCGAGAAGCTCGACACGCTCTGGGGCTTCCTACGAACTAACCTCAAGAGCAAGATTATTGTCTTCCTTTCGTCAGGCAAGCAGGTTCGGTTCGTGTACGAGAGCTTCAAGCGCATGCAGCCTGGCATTCCCCTGCTTCACCTTCACGGACGGCAAAAGCAGGTGGCGCGCATGGAAATTACGTCACGGTTTACCTCTGCGAAGTTCTCCTGCCTATTTGCTACGGATGTCGTCGCTAGAGGTGTAGATTTCCCCGCTGTCGATTGGGTTATCCAGGTTGATTGCCCCGAGGACGCCGACACGTATATCCACCGTGTAGGAAGGACAGCCCGGTACGAAAGCAAAGGCCGGGCTGTCCTCTTCCTCGAACCCAGCGAGGAGCAGGGCTTTCTAAAGCGGCT
This sequence comes from Madurella mycetomatis, assembly GCA_022530565.1. Lineage (NCBI taxonomy): Eukaryota > Fungi > Ascomycota > Sordariomycetes > Sordariales > Madurella > Madurella mycetomatis. Next base: position 932,983 of record JAJTVB010000003.1, on the reverse strand, counting down.
CGAGCAGAAGAAAGTCCCCATACAGAAAGTCAATGTCCGGGAAAAGAAAAAGAAAAGCATCAAGAACGAACTCCAAAGCCAATGTTTCCAGTCCCCCGACCTGAAATACCTTGGCCAAAAAGCCTTCATCTCATACACCCGCTCCATCTACCTACAAAAAGACAAGGAGGTTTTCAAGTTCAACGACCTCGACCTGGACGGCTACGCAGAATCCCTCGGTCTCCCAGGCACGCCGCAGATCAAATTCCAAAAGGGCGAAGACGTCAAGCGGCTAAAGAATGCCTCGCGCGCTGCCATGTCCAGCGGTTCCGACACCGACTCGGGCGGCGAGCCCGGAAAACGCAAGAAGGACCAGGTCCGCACCAAATACCAAAAGATGGCAGAACGCCAAAACCAGGACGTTCTCTCCTCTCACTACCGCAAGCTCCTCGGCGAGGATCAGAACCAGGCTGGAGACGGCAACGGCGACGACGACGACGCCGACTTCCTCTCGGTAAAACGCGTCCTCGACGGCGATGCCGAGCTCGACGCCGCGGCTGGTGGAGGCAACAAGGCCGCGTCCTCCTCCTCGGCCTCTGAGCAGCCAAAGGTTGTCAAGCTCGGCAAGTCGGAGCTGGTCATCGACTCGCACCGGCGCGAGAAGCTCCTCAAGTCCAAGAAGAAGCTGCTCAAGTACATGGACCGCGGCAGCAAGCTCGTGTTTGATGACGACGGCAACGCGCACCCCATCTACGAGCTGCAGGACGAGGACGACTTCCAGCAAGAGGGCCCCGCCGAGGCGCTGCGGCAGCAGTTCGTCGAGTCGGAGACGGCCAAGGTCCGCGAGGCCGACGTCGAGGACAAGCAGCTAGCCAAGCAGCGGCGCAAGGAGAAGCGGGAGCGGCAGAAGGCTAGGGAGCGCGGCGAGGAGGCCGAGGCTAGGGCCTTGGTCGGGCTGCCGCAGCTCGAGGTTGGGGAGGCGGCCCAGGAAGAGGACCCGCTCGCACTCCTTCGGTCGCTGCCCATCGCTGGAGAATACAAGCGGGAGGAGAGCGAGGGTGAGGAAGGAGAGGAGGAAGAGAAGGAGCCGCCGAGGAAGAAGCCAAAGAAATGGTTCCAGGATGATTCTGAGGAGGAGAGGCAGAAGAAGAGTAGGAAGAAGAAAAGTGGGAAGAAAGTTATTGAGATGGATCACGAGCCGGATAACCTGCAGGATTTGGAGGCTTTGGCAGCCGGGCTATTGGAGGACTAAGCTGCGAAAGTCGGATGGATGGATTAAAATGATACCTTGTTTTGAGGACGGCATGTTTCAAATATCCATGAGATATCTACCGGGCCATGACAGTTCTGGACCTGTGGCATGCACGCGACACCCCTGGGATTTACTGGTCTTGGTCGCCTCTGTTTACCGACTACCTAAGATCAATTCCCGTGTGAAGTAAGAAGTGACCCCACTTCACCGAGAAGTGGAAAACCTTGGGGCATCAACAAACTCTAATATGAACCAAACGGGTATCCGCCCCCCGCAAGAACGCCATGTCACGCCCACATCCCAAATAGCAAGCACTCCAGAGGGGAACTCCCCGAACCCTGTTACCAGTCTCGAACACCTACTTCCCTTTGCCTTAGGGGTTCTTACTCTCATTCTCGTCCAAATCCGCCGCACTGCCATACATCCGTATCCTGTAAAAGCAGGTATGATCCTCGGCACCATAATTGGTAATAGCCCTCACAGCCACCAGATCCGTCGCCGCGTCCATCGTTTGCAGCTCGTCCGACAGCTTGTGGATGTAGATCCCCGCGTCCGCGTCCTTGTACGCGTAGCGGAACTCCCCGATCTTTGCCAACCCCTGCGCCACCCACCGATGTCCCGGCTCGATCTCGGGGAATTTGGCCGCCATCCAGTCGAGCACCCTTTCTAGACGGGCGGGCTCGTCGAACGCGGCCCAGACTTCAATGTCCTTCGGCCTGGCTAACGGGTCGTTTGTGGCGGCGGGGTCGATATGCTCGAGGACGACGTACTGCGGGATGACGACCTGCGCAAGGCGGACGGCCACGTCGGCGGGGATGTTAGAGCCGTTCGCGGCGCGGATGCCCGCGCACCAGCAGTGGCCTGCGTCGACCCAGGGGGTGAGGGCGTGGATCTTTTCGTGCTGGAATTGAGGCATGTTGCGCATGGATTTGAGCCACTTCTTGGAGCCGATCGGGGGCTTGTTGATGATTTGGTAAGTGGGGGAGGTGAGCGAGAGGTCGATTGCGGCGCCGTTGCCTGGGCCGAAGTGGTTGACCTGCCGGCCGAGGGCGGCAACGATGCTAGCTGCGCCCGTCTTGGAGGCGATCTTGAGCTGGAGCTCGCCGACGGCTTTGTTGACGGCTCTCTGGACGAGAGAAGTGATTTCCTTTTTGGCGATGCCCGCTGCGGACGCAGCATCTTTGACTTGGCGCATCAGTTTCTCAATTTCTAGCCGGTGACTTTCCATCTCCTTGTCAAATTGCTTCTGGCTCTTTGACAAGTGCTCGTTCAGCTCGCGCATGAATTCCTCTCTCGTCACAACCACCTCGTCGTCTTGTTTGGAAGACGACCGCCCTTTGTCCCGGCCTTTCCCTTGCGCCCGACCGAGAATGTCGGCCACCTTACGCTCGTTGCTCTGCACCCACTTCTCCCAAGCCTGTGGGGCCAATCGCTTGATCATGTCCTCCACATCCGAAGTGGACAGCGTCTTGCCGGTCAGGTCGACACTCTTCAGTCGGTTCTGTAGAGCGTCCCAGTGCTTCTCAGAGATGCGGTTCTTTTCATCCAGTGTGAGGATCGACTGGTCCCGGTGGAGTCGATCTCTGAGTGCGAGCCAGAACTCATCAGAAACGGCAATCTTGCCAGTCCGTTTGTCTCTTTGCACAGAGACAACTTTGGGAATGATGTCCCTGAGATTGTCAAGAGCAGCCTCGGTAGACGTCGTCCTCTCGTCAAGGTAGCTTTTTAGGTCGTTATATTGACCGTTCGTGAGGACGCCAAGCGGATGCAGAAGCGGTGAAGGGAAAAACTGTCCCACGTTGCGTGTCCAGTCTCGCCACCCATACCAGTTGACACTCAAGATGGGAGATTCGAACATGTCTGGCCGAGCCAGGATATGAGCGAAGCGTATCAAGTGAAGCATGAGGAAGCCACATGCCAGAACCTTGAGGGCTGACCAAGGGTTCAGCAAGCGCACGATATTGTCCCGATATGGGCGGCGGTCAACGTATACTTCAGTGGGGGTTTCTTCGACCTCGGTCGGAATTTCCCGGTCGATTTTGCTTCCATAACCAAGATCAAGGTGCTTCGCTCTTGGCAGAGGCTTGAGACGACTGCTGAGTTGCGGGTTCAAGGCCGATGTGACAGCAGAGCCAGTTCGGCTCTTATGCCGCGGCTGGTCCTTGTCCACATGACTGGGAGTCTCGTTGACGGTGGGCTCCGGCCGCCGCCGTTGGTGTTTGGGAGACGGCGGGCGTTCTTCCGGATGCTGTGGGGTCTTAGTCGGACGCCTTGGACTCTTTCGTAACACGCTCGGGGGTGAAGTTTGTTCGGATGGAACGATGGCTGGCGCTTCCGCTGTAGACTTGGATGGCGGTGGCTGTGGTCGACGTGGCCCTGGCTGGCGCACCTCCTCGAGCGGTGGCCGGGTTGGGGTCTGGATGGTTGCGTCAATGAATACGCCACCTTCCTCGACGTAACTGCGCGCAGACTCTGGCCGGTCGCCGACGCCGTTTGGTAACGTGGCACTGGCCGGCGTGAGCATGCTCATAGCCGGAGGTCGAGGCACCGGTTGATGCGGGGGAGGAGGCATTGCTGCCCTTATGGCTTCGTCTCGTGCTGCTTGCTCTGCAAGGCGTTGCTTCTCCTGCGTATCGGCCTCGGCGGCAGCCTGAGCTTCGGCCAGCTTCTGGTTTCTGCGAATTCGCGCTTCCTCGGACCGTTCTCGTCTCAATCGGGTATCTCGTTCTTTTCTTTCCTTCTCCACGCGTGCTTCAGTCTCTTGATCATCACGAGCCCTCTTCCGCGCGGCCGTCGGGGGTAACCGTGCAGCAGGGACATCGGGTAGATCTTCATCGCTTGCTACCACCTCAGGTTCCGGCGGCGCCTCTTCAACGGTAGGATGTATCACGGGTGGCTCCGGAGACGCTGTCGAGCCTCTGGAACCTGCTCTCGCCGCCCGTGCAGCCCTCGCCTGCTCTTTGGTCCGCCGGCGAGCTTCTGCTGCCAAGTTGTCCTTGGTAACCTTGGTAAAAATCTCGGCTGCGGCCTTCGTGATGCCACCGCCTCCACCAACGGCGCCACGATCAGGGAGTTGAGTCAGCGGTGAGCCGTAAGAGGTGCTGTACTTGGCTGGGAGGGGTGTTGCCCTGAGAGGGCCACCCCGGGCAGAACCGGGTGTTGATGCCCTTGTCGCCGGCGCGGGTGACGGACTGGCAGTTGCCCGACGCGCGCTACGCCTAGGAGCCATGACGGCCCTCAAGATGGCTGCGTTTAAGACCTGGGAATCCCCTGATTCTTGGGATGTAGTTGTGTGACCTTGTGAGTCCGAGGTCAAACCCGGTGGGCTATCAATTATGTCAGCCATGGCTGAGGGTTGTGAAGACATCCCGGAGCCGGCGCTTAGCGATAGTCGAAAGCGACCAGCAACGGATGCGGTGAGGTTGTGAATCTTGAAAGGAAAAAGAGGAAAGCTTCGGTGAAGATTTGCGAGTGCGATGAGGGAAAAAAAATATGCAGAATGAGGGGAAGAAGCACACGAGAGGATTGGGTGAAAACTCGCAGAACCCGACGATGCATGTGCCGTACCTTGCGTGACAGCGTGGCCGGCGCTGTCAATTGATGGTTCAGTTCCAGAAGCCCAACCCGACACGTCACTGCACCGGTGATGTGACCCCCAGGCGCCTTAGCAAATATGGCGCGATTGGCTCCCAATGAGTTGCTCCTGCGCCTCGCAACTCAAGTACGCAGTACGGGTGGTGTTGGTGCTCGATCTCTAGATTGCTATTCGATGGCCAGCTTCATGTTGAGCGGGATTGGATGAATGAGGAGCTGGAGGTTGGGGGCGCGCAGTGGCTATAATGAGACACGCCAGAAAGGCCATGCGCTACAAGCCTGCATCGCAAGCGGTTATAACGCTCTTGTATCGTGACCGAAAACGGCTTCTTCTTTGAGATTTAGATTACTTGGGTCCTTCAAGCCGAGGCTCTCTCTTTGTCTCTAGCGGCGCGTCGGAATGCACTTGTGGATTGGCGCGTTTTTTTGACATCGGGCTCTGGGGCTGCGAGGTGAGGCCTGTGCCGCCGCCTGACCCCAGCCGCCGGCGATGGGATGGGAGGCTGGGGGCCTGAGGAAGCGGGTGGTGGTTGAGACGGCTGACTCAGCAATATCAACATGCTTCTAAATAATTTATGCATTTATCGGTACATACGCTCTATCCAGGCGGGGCGACCCGGCAGCCAGGGTTCTTGAGGCCGCGACGGCTCGTTGATCGCCTGCCATGCCAGCCGATCTGCATGTCCTGCGGTCAGCATTACGACGCCGTTTCTTGTCCTCTGATAACTGTTCCGTGGAAATGTCCGTCTCGACCTTCGGCTTGTGAATAGTAGTGTGTTTTCAGGTATTTTTGCCCGCATCCGAGTTGTCGTGGTCAGTTGACAGGTTGCTCTCCCCAGACGCTGGCACAGATTCCTTTCTTGGTGGTGCTGTACGAGCAACCTTCCTTTATACAACACCCGTATGTCGCAGGACCTATGGGCTCGGGACCGGTCTGTTTCGTGTCTGTTGATCTTCCCAAAGCTCCACCACTCCAAGTCAGCAACGCGAGGCGTGTGCCTGACAACAATTTACCAAACGGCCTATCACCGCGCCGCTCTGTCACTATGCCTGCTCGCATCAGCTACGTATCCCTACACGGTCTCTCAAACTTTACCCCGTCAACGGCGGGGGCCGAGTTCGGGGATGCCTTGCCACACCCTCATCCGGGCCGCTAATATGACCTTAGAATCCCTTGTCCCCCGGCGATCAGGGCTTGCAGGTGGGTCTGTGTTTAAGTTTCTCGGCGTCTCAAACCAGGGACGGGGAGCCCCACGGCAAACTGCGGGCTAGCGAGATTCGATTCGCGACGTGCTTGCCCGGTCGCAATCATAGCACATTCTCATTTAAAGGGCCGCGAGTGTTCCTCTGCAACTTGCATCCTTCGTCCCGTCACCTTAATTTTTTTTCGCCTGCACAGAATCCTACCCGTAATCTTTGACTCACAGGAAGCCAACAAGAAGATGGCCGTGGGAACCGTTCTCGTCACCGGGTAAGGCCCCCTCATCAGGTCCCTGCTTAACCGCGTGGCCGACCCGCTTCTGTAGTCAAGCCGCGACAACCCCGCCAAAATTCTCCAAGAAACCCGAAAACTCTCCGTCTCGGCGTGGATATTAATTGTGGCTTGCAGTGGCACCGGCTACATTGGGTCCTTCACGACCCTTGCTCTTCTCGAGAACGGCTACGATGTCGTCGTTGTCGACAATCTGTACAACTCGTCCAAGGTCGCAATCGACCGCATTGAACTCATTTGCGGCAAGCGACCCGCCTTTCACCAGGTCGACATAACGAACGAGGCCGCCCTCGACGAGGTCTTTGCCAAGCACCCCGAGATTGACAGCGTCATCCACTTTGCGGCTCTCAAGGCAGGTTGACGATGCGTATCTCCTGCCGAAGGCAATGGCGCACTGACCTCTCAGTTCCTTGCACATAGGCCGTAGGCGAGTCCGGCGAGATCCCCCTCGAGTACTACCGCGTCAATGTCGGCGGCAGCATCTCGCTGCTCCGCTCAATGGAGAAGCACAATGTCACCAACATTGTCTTCTCGTCGTCAGCCACCGTCTACGGTGATGCCACGCGCTTTCCCAACATGATCCCCATCCCCGAACACTGCCCGATCGGCCCCACCAACACCTATGGCCGGACAAAGGTCATGATCGAGACGGTCATCACGGACCAAGTCGAGGCGCAACGGCGTAAGAACCAAAAGGCCGGCAAGCCGTACGACCAATGGAACGGCGCCCTGCTTCGTTACTTCAATCCCTGCGGCGCACACCCCAGCGGCATCATGGGTGAAGACCCGCAAGGCGTGCCATACAACCTCCTCCCCCTACTCGGCAAGGTGGCTACTGGGGAGCGCGAGAAGCTGCTAGTTTTCGGCGATGGTGAGGAGCCGGAAGAAATGGTAGAGCGAAGCAGGAGCAGTTGCTGACCAATTGCGTAGATTACACCTCGAGAGATGGCACCGCGATCCGCGACTACATTCACGTCCTCGACCTCGCGAGCGGCCACTTGGCCGCGCTGAACTATCTTCGGGAGCACAAGCCCGGTGTGAGAGCGTGGAACCTGGGGTCAGGCCGCGGCAGCACTGTCTTCGAGATGGTCAAGGCTTTCAGCAAGGTTGTCGGCCGGGACCTCCCCTATCAGGTGGTCGAGCGGAGACAGGGAGACGTCCTGGACCTGACAGCCCACCCGGCGCTCGCGAACGAGGAGCTCAAGTGGAAGACGCAGCTCACGCTGGAGGACGCCTGCGCCGACCTATGGCGCTGGGTGGAGAACAACCCCAAGGGATACCGGCAAGATCCGCCGGCCGAGATGCTGGAAGCCCTCAAGGCCAAGCAGGCCTAATCGACGATACCCTTCTGCATAGCTACGGTTGTTCTTCGGATAATTGAGCTAGTCCGGGTTATTAATTCTTCGATAGAGCAGGGGGGAACTGTCTCCCCTTTTAGACCCCGAAAACAGGCTATTAAAGTCTTCTTTTAGACCTTGAGCAGAAGCTTCCCCGTTGTCTTCCTCCCCTCCAAGTCAGAATGGGCCCGAGCAACCTCCTTGAGCGGGTACACCTCGTGAATTTTAACCTTGATCTTGCCTGCCACAAGCAGGTCGAACAGCTCCTTAGTGTACTTTTCCCTCTCCTCGGGCGTGGCGATGTAGGCGAACAACGCGGGCCGCATCAACTTGATGTTTTTCGCGCTCAGTTTCGGGAGCTCGACGGGGGCAGGGGGCCCAGACTAGAAATACAGCGTAAGCAAAGCTATCACAACATCCGACATGGAGGTAGGGTTAGTTAAACTCACAGCGTTCCCGAACACAGCCAGTGTCCCCTTCCTCGCAATCATCTCCAAGTCGCCATCAAACGTCGCCTTCCCCACGCCATCAAAGATCAAATCCACCCCGTGACCCCCGGTGATCTCCTTCACCTTACTCACCACATCCTCCCCCGGGTTGGTATTGTGGCTGTCCACCACCCACTGGGCGCCGTTCTGCTTCGCAATCTCGCACTTCTCCGGGCCGCCCGCCGTCCCGATGACCCGCGCGCCCATGGTGCTCAACATCTGCACGAGCATGGACCCGGTCCCGCCGGCTGCGGCGTGGACCAGCGCCCAGGGGCCCTCACTCAGGCCGAGGGAGGGCTTGGTCAGGCCGGCGGCCTCGCGCACAAACGTCAGCGCGGTGAGGCCCTGGAGCAGGGCCGCTGCGGCGGTCTCGGTGGAGAGGCCCTCGGGGAGCGCCGCGGCCGTCGCGGAGGGGACCGTGACGTACTCGGCGTAGGTGCGGTCGCCGATGAAGGCGACGCGCGTCCCCGCGGGGAAGGCGTCCGAGACGGACGGGTGCGCCGAGACGACGGTGCCGGCGGCTTCCTTTCCCGTTATGAGCGGCAAGGGGGCCGGGTACAGGCCAGTGCGGAAGTACGTGTCAATGTAGTTGACGCCGATGAACTCGTTCCGGACCAGGATCTCGCCTTCCTTGGGCTCGGGCACGGGCAGGTCCGTCTTGTACTGGAGGACTTCGACACCGCCTGTTTCAGCGATGAGAATGCCGGACATGGTCTTCGGAATTTCGGGCGCCATTTTTGGAGGTGGGGTGTTTGCTGCTTGGGGACGGAGCACTTCGGTTGCGGGGTTGGGTGGAATAGACGAGAAGAGACGAGCGTAGCCCGATGGGATGAGGGGTTATGGTAAGTTATTAATATATCTTTGGACATGTACGGCGGTGCCTTGAGTCAGGTTTGTCAGTCCAATTGACTGATGATGTCGCATATGACGCGGTTCGAGGTGTAGACAACGTGCTGAGTGAGATCGGAGCTTCGGGTGTAAGCTCGGGGGGGGTACTTTGTGGCCGACGTAATTGGAACATTAGCTGTATGCACCTGCAATACTACGCTGCATCGGGGATATTCTTTTCGAGTAAAGATCAACAGGTGAACGTTCCAGAGCCAGGTCACCCGTTCTGTTCGAATCAATAGGCATAAAAGAGGGCTACTCGAAGCAACTACGGCATCCGTAATTTACCTCCGGTACCTACCCAACTTACCTAATTAACCATTTCCCTTGGCCCTGCAAGCGGCCATGGTTCAAGATTGAAACTACAACTACACCGTACGGACAACTCCATTGTATATGAGCTAGCTAGCTAGCTAGATTGTCTTTTCCAATGGTAACCGACCCCTGGACCCCCTACCGAAGCCTAAGCCGGATTGCCAAAACTGGCCGAATTCAATGACCGTGATTCTAAGGGTCCCGTTAAATAAGCCCCATGCACGACCCGGGATTGTATGAGAAGCATCCGAACCAGGTGACCCATCACCAGTCCAACGCTCCACTCTCGGCCAACTCCTTTACTCCCGGCTTCTCGTCAGACATCTCCTTCGACCAGTCGTAAACACCACCACGCTCGTAGAAGGCTTCCTGGTCCCACCGCACCTGCGATAGCGCCTTCTGGACTCCGACGTCCAGAATCGACTCCGACTCACGCATCTTCCCACTTCCTTTGTCCATAAAGCGCATGTACTCGTCCACCAGCAGGTAGGACGATGCCATGACGCGGTTGTTCTCGGGGATAAAAGACGGGATTCCGCGGTGCCGGTCGCAGAAGACCCCAAACTCCTCGTCGGTGATCTCCCACTTGCGCACGTCCCGCAGCGTCTCCTCTGAGTCGTTCTCACCGCGTACCATGAGCACCTGGAAGACCTTCCAGCGGAACGGCGCCAGTTTAGACACCATATCAACCATGTCTTCGTCGTAGTTGAGACGGCAGACGACCGTGTTGAGCTTGAATTTGATATTGTACTTGCGGCACCAGTCACGGATGCGGAAGAGCTGTGCGACGTTGCTGCCATCACCACGGCCAATCTCGATGTTGGTCTGTTCGTTGAAGGAGTCGCACGATACGGCCAGGACATCGATGTACCTGCCGTACTGCTTGAGGAAACGCTCCGTGACCTTGCTGCCGTTTGTCACGATCGAGACGGATTCTAGACGCAGGTTCTCCTTGCAGAACTGGAGCATAGCCCCCAGGAACTTTGGATATAGGAAGGGTTCGCCACCAGCAATATTGAGCTTCTTCATACCAGCTTCCTTGAGGAGGCGGAGGCCACGGTGCGCCTCATCTTGCGAGAGGACGTACGAGGTCTTTGCCGTATGGAAGCAAAAGCCGCATTCTTTGTTGCATTTGCGGGAGAAGAAATAGTTGACCGAGACTGGGATCGTTGACTTGTTGAAGCGTCGACGTACGGCCGGGATAACCAGCAGGATGGCGACAGTTGCAACTGCGAACAGCACCGCTGCGACTAGCAGCACCTGGGTATCCTGCGGACCGAAGAGTGAGGCAAGTATTCCGTTTGCCATGCTAGCGACTTACTGCCTATCCGCAGAGGAAGAAATATAAATATGGAGGAGGAAAAAAGGCTAAAAGTACTTAAAGAAAATGACTCTTCAGTCGAAGAGAAACCGAAGCTCTCAAGATCCGAGAGGCTCGATTGTGGGGTAATAATCCTTTGGTGCGCAAGCTTGACGCGAGCGCACTAGAAGTGGGCCTCGCTGCAGCGGATAATTAGCATGAGAAGAAGAAAATTCAGTAGGGTAGCCAAATGTCCCACCGCTCACAACCTGCCAGTTCTCACAACCTAGGCAACCTAGGCAACCTAGGCAATCTAGGGTCTAGTCTCCACAGATACGTATCAATGTACTGTACCATCGCCATTTGGGATTACTCTAACTGCCCATTTAATTATTTTGTGGTGGTCACACGTGGCAAACCCCGAAAATACTACCAAGTACCGTTTTCTGATCGTGTGGTCGTCACCGTCGCCATATCCTCACAACAACAACAGCAGACACACGATGGACACTGCATCCGTTTCTCAACCGGCCGATTACATCATCGCAGTGCTCGGTGAACACTCTCTCACCAACTACAAATATGTTCCCCCCGCTAACCTACCCGCAAAAGGTGCCCCCGCTTCCGGAAAGGGTACACTCTGCAAGAAAGTCGTCCACGACCCGCATTTCATCCATTCCCTGCTCCATGTCTCGGTGGGCGATCTCCTGAGAGGAATGCCGTCGGGGCCGGACATCAACGGCCACATCGCCGCGGGAACTGTGCTTCCTGGTGATGAGCTCGTGCCGATCTTGGCAGCACACATATCCAGACTCTCGCCCAGCGCAGAGGCGGTAGAAGGACGCAAGAGGATTGTCCTGCTAGACGGGTTCCCGCGTAGCTTAGAGCAGGAAAAGGCGGCGCGTAAGGCGCTGGCATCGTCGAGCTCTGAAGAGTTTCCTGACCTGGCCGTTTACTTCTCGTGTCCGAAGGAGGTCCTAAGGGACAGATACATTGCGAGGAAACGGGGAATGGATGACGGTTTGCTGTTTGAGAAGAGATATGAGCAACACGAGAAGGAATGCCCCGCTGTCGTGGAGAGTTACAAGAAGAGGGGCATTCTAGCGGAGGTAGGTAACACCCCTATTTTAGCTTTGATTCGGACGATAAAGAACTAATTTCCCTACTACTTCATGACTTAGATTGACAGTAGCAGAAGTATCGACGAGTCGTACAAAGACTTTGTCGGCGTCTTGAAGTCCTTTTTAGGCCAGTGAACGGGGTACATTCCCAGTGCAGCGGTTCCCCTCCACTTCAAACTTACAACCACTCAATATAAATCTACATTACCCCATGCCTTCCTAAATGAGGAGTGGACTGCCTAGCGTACTGTCTTAAGGCGCAAGAGTCAGGAAATAACGTACGTAGAGGGTTAAAGTATCTAGGCAACTGCGGAGAAGCGCAGGAATGGAGCATGAAAGACGCGACAACGGTGCAGCACAGCGCACAAGCAGACATGGGAGAAGTTATAGGAGTACAGACGAGGCTAGAATGGACAATGAACCGATGGGCATAGTGGTGAAGCACTGGAGAAGCGGCTATGACGGCACACAGTAGGCGGAACGTTACTCCAGGGGCGCGCAGAAGGCCGGGATATCTAAAGCATCTTATAAAAGGAGTATCTGGTCTTTCCTTCCCTTGGAAACCCCCCTAACCCTCACAAGGTACTCTACAAGTTAAGGTATGAATTCGGCTGCACTCCACTAGAAGGAAACAAATGCCCAAGCTCCCTAAAAACCATTATGGGCCCCAACATAAAGGGTCACGACGGCTCAATAAGGCCAGCAAATCAATCAAGATGGCACACTCGCGAAGAACTCTGCATCAGGCGCGATATCAAAATCCGTCTAGAGCATTGCCGCCAGCATCCGCGGCAAGCTCCCGCAGGAGTATATGCCTCGGTTCGAGGACCTCGAGTTAGAATTGAAAATGTATGGAAGAAGGAATGGCATGGAAACATTGACATCCTACGTGCTTGGCAAACGTCTAGCCGTGCCTCCGGTCTCTAGGTGGAGTTGGCTTGACCCGAGGCCAAGCTTCGCGACTACTGCCAACAACCTTGCGCTACGATGTCGGGCTATGGGTAAGGATAAGTTGCACCGACCCTAGAGATATTAAGGCGGTAATTCACATGCCAACGCGTGGTGAGAACAACGCAGTTGGGAGCTGATGCACCGGTCGCCCTCACGTCCTGGAATTACATGGCGTAATTACTAACCATTCTTTCGATCCTTAATACCCAGTGGATTACGACCTAGCCGGTTCGGAAGTTACCGAGTGACTGAAGGTAAAATCATTATACCCGCAATATATTCGGTTCTTCAGATACAACTGGGGGCAGCATCCCTCAGTGTGGGAGCCCCTTCAGCTTATTAGAACCCGTGCGGAGTTCCCGGCTTATGTATTGGTGTACCTTGGACTTTACCGTAATCTGGTACGTACATCTGTACGGTGACAGACCTCGAAGACGCCAAGTCCAACCAAAGCAAGCTGAAGAGGAAAATGCCCGGTACGGATCCCAGGTGGCAAATGGTGCCTGATTCGGCAACCCGTCCACAGCCACAAGCCCAGGCTGGCCGTCCCCGCCTCCTCTGCATGCAGCTGGCCATTAGTGGCGACGGAAATTCGTCCGGACTAGGAATTAGGCCAGCCCGTGGAGCGAGTCCATGCTACCCCTCAGGGCATGCCGCGCTCAGCTGTTCTTACGCGCAATAACCAACAATGGGTCCTGGAGTAAGCCTGCGAGTGCGCCTGCACCACCGCATCGCGAACTGATACGAAATTTTTCACATCTTGTAAAATGTCGCAGCACTCGGTCTAAATTCGGTTCTAAGACCAACTCAGGGGACATAAATAGAACTGGTTTCAGGAGTCCATCCCGAAGATTCAATCAGGCCGTCCACGTAGGCTCTAATATCTCGCCTGATCCTTCTGTTCTGTGGGGCACCTCATTCTCACCTCGATAAGGCCTCTCAACAACCGCCATGTTAGTCAAACCAGAACCCCAACCCATGGAGTCCATCACCACCAACGATGTGGTCTTCACCGAGGCCACTCCGCACCAACGCATCCTCTGCTGGCAACTAAACGGGGCGTCTTGGGCCCCACCCATGACGATCGAGCAATACGTCGGCCGTGAGACAACCCTCTCCCAAACCGCCCTTTCCGCCAATGGCGGCACCAAATACTGGGTCGTGCACCCCAAGGACGACCCGGAAACCATAGTCTCAGCGTGCGAAGTCACCTCCAAAAAAGCTCTCGTTTCTGACCAGGACGGGACACGCGAAGTACCCGCCTACTCCATCGCCAGCGTCTTTACCAACCCGCGCTTCCGCGAGCGCGGCATGGCGGGGTACATGCTGCGCAAGGTGCAGGAGGAAGTGGACAGGAACACCGAGTGCGGCGCGCTGTACAGCGACATCGGCCGGGTCTTCTACACCAGGCTGGGGTGGAAGGACTTCCGCAGCCCGCACGTACTCTTTACTCTCGCGCAAGACCTGGCCGCCCCGCCTCTTGACGGCGTGACGCTCCTCAGCGAGAAGGAGATTCTACCGCTATGCGAAAAGGATGTGGTGGCGGCCAAGGAGCAGTTCCGCCGCCTCGAGGGCACAAACAGCGGCAAGACGCATGTTGCATTCCTGCCTACTGCAGAGCAACTCTCGTGGCACTTTGCGCGCGATGGTTACGTGTGCAAGACGATGCTCGGCCGGGATGTGGTACACCGCGGCGCTAAGACGGACGATGGGTCCGCCTGGATCTACTGGGACCATGACCTGCGGGAGAAGAAGCTGAAGGTCTTGAGGATCGTCACGTGCCAGGCGGACAACCCTGAAAAGCAACGGATGGACATTACGAAGCTTCTACTGGCGGCGTTGGTGGAGGCCACGAAGTGGGCGTTGCCCAAGGTGCTGGTCTGGAGTCCGTCTGCGGAGGTTAGCATGGCGGCAGCCGAATTATGGCATGCCCTAGGGCCGAAGCTACAGGTTGTATTTGAGGAGAGGGAGGACGGGTCGATTCCAAGTCTGAGATGGAAGGGGGGAAGGGGGCTCGAGGATGTGGTGTGGGAAGACGAGTATTATGCATGGTGCTAGTCTACAGTTACTCGTTGCGACAGGATGCTGGAAATGAACTATGGAATGAGGTGAGGCTGAAAAGTCTCGAATCCTTGGGGTGAATATGCAGGAGACGGCGCCGTGAGCTATTACCTTTGCCACACCTCATAAGCCATGACTGTCACGAATATTGGACGCCATCCGACAAATCAAGACACTTGGTTGACAATGACGCCCGGCCCGGATTTTCGAGCTGTTACCGATCATCTCCGGAGTAATTAGTCCCCCCTGATCCGTCCGAATTATGACAGTGGAGAACCCCCAATTTTTGTTCACTCTGTCTCTTAGGCCTCGCTGCCTCGACCAGGATACCCATTCCCTTCCCGGAATGGGGCCACGACGCAAGTTAGGTATGGCTAAACGGCACAGCACAGAAGGAAAGCACCCTTCCCCCCGTCCTTCCGAAGTATTGATTCACTGGGCTGCTAGAGCCGAATGGGATCTGGATCCATCGCCTGCGGTGGGATTTCTCGCATTAGACGCAAGTGCAGTGTGACAGAACGGTTCAAGTGCGGTTCAGCTTGTTCTAGAGCTAGCTCTATGAGAGCCGGGGGCCCCTGCCATGGTGCCCCGTGACGAGCACTGATTGGAAGAACCAACGACTCCATACATAGGACGCGCCACAAAATGCATGGCACGATACCAAAGTGGTCAAGAGTGGAAACACGGCGAGAGCGTTGGCGGCATCGGGATTTGACCAATCTGACGATGCTTCATCCCGGGATCAAACCCCACGCAGAGCCTCGCAAGTACACAGGAACACAATGGACATGGAACGCGAGCGACTCACAGTCGTCCAAGCACCCCGCGAATGGTATCTATGGCTTTTTTTGATCCCGTGTGGCTGGCCGTGTGACTTGCATTGTGAGGCCGTCGGAGGAGCCAGTGAGAATGCTGCCCTGAAAGCCATGGGTTGTACTGTACTTCAGAGCCTCTTATCCCCTGAGATCCAGGCTCAGTGGGGTGGTCGTCTCTTTCCAAATCCCAGTCCTCGTCAATTCCTGTGAGCTCTTGCCCCAAGTTCAAAAACGCCCCTAAGAGAGACACACTCACAGTCGCTTTCTTTACATCTCTTCTTAACTTCTTAAAGGCCTGTCGTAGTTGACCATGCCGCCGAATCCAACGGTTTCGGTCCATAAATCGACTAATTCATGAACCCAGACGGTTTAGCGTTTGACTTGATGGATCCCAGTATCCCCACGTCCAACATCTGCCCGGACGAGAGGGGGCCACTGATCTACCACTCCTCGTTCGATGTTGTTACCGAGCATGCGTCCACTGGGCTTGTCAACCAACTCCAGGCGAGGCCGCTGCTATGGGACGCCGTCGTGAAGCGCTTCTCGTCGCCGTCGTTCAAAGCCGACCGCCAGCGGCTCACGAGCCGCATCGATAGCGCGAGGACAGCATACGCCAGAGCATTCGTGTCCATACAAAAATGTATGAAGAGCGAGGACGCTGAAGCGATTCTGTCGCGCAGCTGCCAGAGGGATCTGGCTGAGACGGCCATGGAGCTCCTCAGCGAATCATCATCAAGCGACGACAAAGGCCGTTTCTCTCGTTTCATCGATATATTACACTACTACCACGGTGTCTTTGACGTGCTCTCTCAAGCCGGTGACTTTTGCTACTTGGCCGTGGTCTGGGGCGGGATGAAGATGGTGCTGATGGTAAGTTGATTACGGTTTGCCGGGAGGGTTGAATAGGGGCTTACCGTGGAGGTGCAACTAGATGGCAAAGAACAAGAAGGAGCTCCTGGCCAAAATCACCGACATGCTCGTCGAGATCGGGCTGACGCTGTCCCGCATCGAAGTCTACGCCAAACTATTCCCCACAGCTCGCATGGTGGAGCTCATCTCGATGATCTATGCCGCCGTTACCGACTTTCTCGAAGAGGTGATCCTCCACTTCAACCGCCAATCCGCCTTCCGCAAGCTTCTCTCTTCTTTCGTCCGCCCGTTCGAAGAGAAGTATGGCCGCGCCATGGAGCGAATCCACCGCCTGGAGACGTGCATCGAGAAAGACGCCATCCTACTCCACGCCATGCAGACCGCCAGCATCGCCCAGCACCAGCTCGACTCCTTCCTCCACCGTAGCCACCTCCAGAGCACTCTCAACAGCGCCATGCCGCAGAGCGACCCGCTCCAGCCGGGAGCACAACGGCAGCAACAACAACTTCCCGATATCTTCCTCAAAATCAAACAGACCCTCTTCGTCGGCTTCCAAGACCAGGCCTCGTACCACGAGTCCCTCGCGGCGACGTACAGCGTGACGGCGCGCGCGTGGGAGGAGTGGTTCGGCGTCGAGCAGCGGCACCTCCCGTCGTCGGCGGCGCCGGCGCAGGGGACGCGGCTCAGCCAGGGCCTGTGCGACGCGCCCGACTACCAGCACGCGCTGCAGTGGGTGGCACAGCAGCGGCGGCTGACGCCAGCCATCCCGAGCGCGTACCTCATCTGGGCGCAGGGCATGACGGTGCACACGGCCATCGCGTCGCTGATCTTCCAGCTGCTGCAGCAGCGGCCCGGCGCCGTGGTCGAGTACAACCTGGACATGGACATGTTCCTGCGGGCTACCACGAGCGTCAAGACGCTGTGGGACGTCTTCGCATACCTGATGAAGCGGCTGGGGGGCTGTCTGCTATACCTCTCGATCGGGTCCGCGGGGGAGGACGAGTTCGCGATCGTAGACAAATTCGTGCGTACGGTCCGGGACTGGGACGGCCCGCCGATCTGGGTGACGATTATACACCCCTATAACGAAGGGTTCGTGGGGATCGACACAGCGACGGATCTGGACGGGTTGTATGATGTGCACCCGTCGCTGACGACGACGGATGCGCTGCATCATGTGCTGATGTTGGAGTTGGACATTCACCAAGTATCGGAGACGATACAAACCGTGCTTTGGGAAGCGGTGTGGAGGGAGACAAGGTATGCTTCGGTGGGCATCAGCTTCACGAGGGTGGTGGATACGATACTGAGCGTGGCTGAGGAGTTGTCGAGTCAAGGAACGGAGGGGGTGCCGCTCTTGACCGACGATGCTCGGAGGCTGTGGATGGAAGGAGTCCGGAAATGGATCAACAACCCTGTGGCGTCCAACAACGTGCGGGAGCTGGTCCAGCGACACCTCGACATCGTACCTCTGGCGCAGCCCGACGACATCCGGGCCGCCATCAGTCGCCACCTAAAGCGTCTGGCTCTGAGGATCGACGGGAGCAAGGCAGGCTCCTTCGCCTCGAGAGCCATGACAGAGACACAGCGCCACCGCGTCTGGGACAAGATGAAAATAGCCATCATTCCCGGTTCCGAGGCCATGTTTTGCACGACGATACCGGAGCTGCTATCCGATGCCTTGGAAGGCTATTGCGTGATGCCCTGCAAAAACGCCAGGCAGGCGGGCTCGGTTATTACGAAGCTGCTGAACGAGCGTTTCATACTAGACGGGAGGTGGAACCGGTCCATGTCGCAGGACGAACAACTGATGGTCACCGGCATCAAGGAGGCCATCATGACTGGGTTCGCAGGGACCATCGATGCATTGTCAGAACCTGGCGAGGGGGAGCAGAACGGGGAGTGATATTTGTATTATTACTTAGTATACTAACTAGTAACAGCCGTGGGAGTCTTATAACTAATTATCTGTCTCTGAATTGTGCGCTCTCGATACTCAGCCACATGTTGGCAGTTCGTCGCTGCTTCTTGCGGGGCTGGGAGAATGATAACTGTGTTGTTTTTGGATTGATTAATTGTGCAAGAAGTTTTTTTTTTTTTTTTAAAAAAAAAAAAAAAAAAAAAAAAAAAAAAGGGTCAGGGTTACTTACACCATCCACAAGAGTTGTAATGGCGCCGAACCAAAAGGTCAAAACTACCCACTCTTTGGTTCAACAGAACTGAAAAGCTTCCGCGATGCCAGTCTGCCGAAACATGCGAATGATGTCATCAGCTCGGGAGTTCGGGCGGGAAAAGGCTTGGCAAAGCGTGGCTCTCATCCCAGAAACCGAAACTGCCCACGCCATCCAAGAAAATGGCTGCACCAAACACAAGAATGCCCACCGGGTCAACCTCGTCGCCCATTAAGTACCTTAAGCTGCCGCACATCAGGACCCCGCCACGTATGGCGCTGAGCGCGATGTGAGAATTGGAAGGGAGACACGTGTTGATAGGTGCAAGATTTTCCGCGGCTTTGAAGCGCTGGCATTCGTGGCGACCCACAGAGGCTGTGCAGCCACTTCCCAACTTCCTCGGGGCTTTGATCGCCATGGGCTACGGATCGAGATACAGTGTATATACGTAGCTCGGGCCCCATGGCTTTCCGACCCGGAGCCTTTTATTTCTTCCAACGCATTGCTCCACCAGTTTCACTCCATTTACACGGCACTTCTTCCCCGGGAAACGCTAACCCCCGTTAGACCCCTGAAACGCGCGGCAAGGCGATCAACGACCCACAGCACCACGTAACCTTCAATGGTGCACACGCCAACCCAACGCCCGATCCCTTGTCGGCACCGTGCAGTGACGGCGCTATTAAGCAGACGCTAGCTCTCGCATACGACTTGGCTCACATCCTTCTGGATAGGCAGAACTCCGTCAGACTCGGGCAGCGCTGGGGAGCCCCCAAGACACCTTGGTCTAAATCGAGTTGGTTTCACCGGCCAGTGTTTCAGGCGCCCGTGCCGCCGAGCTTCGGTTTCTTAGGGCAAAAGCAGGATCATGACATGTCTCCGAGAACAACCGTAAGGCCGTCTTCATTCCAGCCCTGACTGCAGAACTCCAAAATTTTTTGCAATGGCTTCGACGTTGGGTTTGGACGGCCGTCGGGCACGGCTCCAACAGCTCGCTGCCGAATGGGGGGTCCATACGCTTCCGCCGGTTGCCCCACCCGCCCGGCCCCCGCTGGTACGGACACCCTCCGACGACTTCCACGCCGAAGAACTGTTGAAGAGGCGGCGGGTGGCGGCAAACCCCGACAGGAATTCCCAGAGCGGCATCAAACGGGCGTTTAGCTCCACCAAGAAGACATGGGAAGCTCACGAGATCTTCGAGGTCCTCAATACCCACGTGGCCAACTGCGGCGCTCCGGGGGTCGCCGATGCCCTTATTGCGAAGCTGCTGCACGTGGGGGGGAACGTGAATGTGTCCAACGTCAAAGGTAAAACCAGCTTGCTTAGCAGGAGGCGAAGCACCGAACCCATGGATCGCAGCCGCGTCTTGCAAAAGGCCGTTGAGCATCGCCAGACGGACATGGTTGCCGTGTTAGTCCAGCACGCTGACCCCCTCACTCTGGACGCCGCGTTGCCAGTCGCAATGCGCTCGGGTGACCTTGTCATGGTGAACATGCTACTGCAACGGGGGGCGAACACCACCCAGACGCAGGATGCTCAGGATGCATTTCGCCAGATGTGTATCATGGGCGGTCATGCCGACCTGGTCGGCCTCATCCTCCAGTCGGAAGGGAGACCGTCGCCGAGCTGGCTTTCGATGGCTATGGTCGACGCCGCCCGAAAGGGGTGTCTTCATACCGTCCTGAGGCTGAGCCGAGCGTCTGCCGACGGTGAATACAACAAGAGCGAGGCTCTAAAGACTGCAATCGCCCAGTGTAGGGTAGATATCGCGCTCGCCATTCTCACAGGCACGAAGCCCCCACATTCCGGAGGCCAAGGTGTTTTAGAGAGCTTTTCACAGCTTCTCGAGCATACCACGATCGGTCCCAACGAAAAAATGGCCCTCGCAGAGGCTCTGCTCTGTGCCGGAGCCTCCGGCGACCCTGTATCACTCGCGCTCTCCCAGGCCTGTGCCACAGAGTTCTACGACATGGTTATCCTGCTCGTTTCCTACGGAGCCTCGGTCGAGTTCCAAAACGCCAGCATTCTCCGCCATGCTATCTCTAGAGGACAAAGCAGTCTAGTGCAACTGCTGCTAACCGAGACATCGACCTTGAGCCCTGTTTATGCGTCCGAGTGCGTTGGGAGCATTCCAAAGACGATCAGCCCGGAGGATCGCCACGCCATGCTAAGCATCCTATTGCGGAAGGGCGCGGCTGGGAGGCACCTACATGATGCTTTGGTTGATGCCGTGCAGGCCAGTGACCTCCAATCCGCCGAGCTCCTTCTAACCCCCTATTTCCCTGGCGGCCGCCCCACTTCACCCCAAGATCGGCGCAATGGCGCTCGCGGCATGAGGCACGAGATGGCCTCAGTTGACTATAAAAATGGCCTTGCACTAGGCACTGCTGTCAGGATGGCCAACCTTCCGATGGTGAAGCAGCTGCTAGCTGGTAAACCATCCACCGAGACTCTCGACCTGGTCTTTCCGCAGGTTCATGTCCTCCAGTCTGCCCTTCGCTACCAGGTGGCCGAGTGCTTCCTCGCAGCCGGCGTTTCCCGATCCTGTATCTCGGCTGCGTTGCAAACGGCCATCGAGGAACAGCCCCCGCGCCGAGACGAGAATCTCATCAGCATGCTGCTCCGCCATAACGCCGACGTCAACTTCAATGATGGCGCCGGGATTTTGTCCGCAATCACGATCCGAGATCTGCCGTTGCTAGGAACTCTGCTCAGGAACAAGCCCTCGGCGCAGACCATGGCAGCGGCCATGGCGAGAATCATGATGGTGGACGACAAGAGGACACGGTATGAGATGGCGAGGTTGCTCATCGGAGCTGGAGCCGGCCGAGAGGGCACCGAAGTATCTGAAGCTTTGGTGCAACTACTGCCTATCAAGCCGGTAGACGTACAGTTAACTGCTCTCCTTTTGGAACAGGGACAGGCAGATGCCAACTTTAATCAAGGTCAGCCCGTTGCGTTAGGTATGTTGACACAGACCCCCTAATCATCACTTTGGCTAACGTAGCATAGCCATTAACGACCCGGACCCAATCGTACTGGAAACCGTCCTAAAACACGGCAAACCCGCTCCTGATGCTCTTTACCGCGGATTGGACACCCTCTCCGAGGCTCCCACGAATGCCGCCAAGGTGGCCAAAGTCAACGCCATTCTCCGCCGCACCAGGCAAAAGGACATGCTCAACACTGTGCTTTTCAAGGAAATGCAGACTCTTCTCAAAACTCCCCCCAACAAACGTGACCTCTCCGTTTTAAGCTCGCTCCTCTCTGCTGGCGCAGATATCAATGCCCACAAAGCCGCGGCCTTCTGTTGCGCCGTAAAAGCAGCAGACGCACCAACCGTGGACTTGCTCTTTGGCGCCAACCCGAGTCCGGCCTCCTTAGCAGCTGCATTGCCACAATCCCTTAATATCATCGATCCAATGGACCGTCTAACGTTCACCCAGAAACTCATCGAAGCCGGTGCCCCCGGCGCAGAGGCCAATCGGGCTTTGGTTTATGCAATCAATACCCATCCCTGCGACCACCCCCTGATCTCCGTCCTAGTTACACATGCTGAATCCTCCGACGGCGAGGCACTCATCACTGCTGTGAAGAATGGAAATGCCGATGTTGTGCACTTGATGCTGGAGAGAAGCCCAAGGAAGTATGCCGCGAATGTCCTCCGGGACGCATTCCAGGAGGCGACCAAACTCAACAACAAAGAGAAACGCGTTGCGATTTGCACGTCGCTTCTCAAGAAGGGCGTATCCGGCCAGATCGTTAGTGACGCTCTGCTCGCAGCCGCGTCGGATGGAGACATCGTTCTGGGTGGTGTGCTGATGGACCACGGAGCTAGCGTCGAGCACCAAGACGGCCAGGCCATCGTTGAGGCTTGCGGAGCTGGGGAGCCGGGGGTCGTCAACATGCTGCTCAACAGCAAAGTCGAAGCCAAGAAACAAACTCTTGTCAAAGGTTTCGAGGCAGCCAGCCAGGTTGGGGACCTTGGCAAGCGAGCCGAGGTTTTCCGCATTTTGCTTGGTAAGGGAGTTGCTGGTGAGGTTGTCGATGCGCAATTGGTGTCGGCAGCCAAATTCGGTGACGATGGCGAGAACCTGGTGCGTCTGTTGCTCGAATTTGGCGCCAGAGTTGACTACAACGCGGGCGAAGCGATCTGGAACGCTACGAGGGGTGCCCACATGGGCAGCCTGAAGTTAATGCTCGGAATAGAACGAGTGGGCGGCCGACAGACGAAGCCATCCAGGACAACACTACTCCGGGCGCTCAAGGCGAGCCGAAAACTGAGCAAGGATTCGAGATACCAGGTCATTGACTGGCTCTTCCAGGCTGGGTTACCCCCGTGCGAGGAGATCCATATCGCCCTGAACAGAGCAGTCAAGGACGACCCAGATCTGCGACTTATTGAGCTCCTGCTCGAGCATGGCGCGTCGCCGTTAGCCAATGGCTGTGAGACCTTGACGGATGCTGCACAACTACTCCTGGTTGACATTTTGATACTTTTGCTGAAAAGTGGCATTCCACAGAAAGACGTCTCATGGGCATTTATGCAGTCCTTCACTCCGGACACATCTTCAACCTGGCTTTCCGACAAGGGCTTCCAGGTTGCAAAGATGCTCCTAGAGAGGGGAGCAGAAGGGGAGAGCCTAGCCCTGGCTCTAGCAACGGTTGTCGACGCCTACGGCTCCGAAAACGACGGGCTGGCGCGCCAATTTGCAGGTGTTCTCTTACGATCCAATGTCGACGTCAGCTACGACAATGGGGTAGCAGTCCAAAAGGCAGCGCAGAGGGCAGACTCTGAGCTTATCCAGCAGATGCTCGACAAAAAACCAAACTCTCGCGCCATCTCGATGGCATTCCCTTACATCTTCGACGAAAGCCTATCAGAAGCCGACACCCTCTACCTCATAAGCCTGTTCACCGAGTACCACGACGGAGAGGAGAGACTTGATGTCATGTTTTCGCATCCAGAGTTTGAGCCGGTGATGTTCCGCGCACTCTCAACCTTCCCACGTTCTATCAAGATCCTGCAGGCGCTGCTCGACGCTGGCTACTACCACGACCAAACTACTACGATCCGAGTCATGGACGACATTGACGAAGATGAACAGGTCAGCCTTCTATTCTGGGCTCTTTTCCAGCCCCAGAAGAGGGTCAGCAGCGCCGTCATCGAGCTTCTGATCGACCGCGGTGCCAAAGTCAACTTTGAGACACGCCTGTCCAAGACGACGCCACTCATGTTAGCCATCCAGCACCGGCGGCCCGACCTCGTCAAGGCGCTCATCCTAGCAGGTGCTGAAGTCGACGTGATGGATATCACTGGAAACACCCCTATGACGATGGCTACCAAACTCGGCGGAGATCTCGGCACTTCGATGATGTCGAGCATCCTTGCCGCCGACCCATCTATCAATGACGGTTCCTTGCACAACGCCGCGCGGGACCTCAACCTGAAGGCGCTGCGAGTCCTCATCGAGTACGGCCATGACGTCGACTTCCCCAGTCCTCTGCACGGCGGCCGCAGCGCCCTCGGCGAGCTCTGTCTGAACGCTGCCCACGCCGGTACTCTCACCGCAGCGCAGGAAAAGCAAATGGAAAAGGCCATGACCGTCCTCATCAACAACGACACCGACTTGACCATCCAATCCGACGGCAAATCCGTCCTTCTCCTCGCGCTGAACTCGGCCGACCCCATCCCAACTACGCGCGCCTTGCTCAAGGTCGGGCTGTGGAAGCACGTCAACAAGCCGTACAACCACTACACGGACGGCACGTACACCTACTCGGCCTCGCAGTACGTCGCGCGCGTCCTCCCAGAATCCGACGTCCGGCCGCAGCTACTCGAGCTCCTGAAGGCCAACCGCGCCATCGACGTCTACTACGCCAACGATGGCCCGCAGCCCGAGGGCGCCGTCAACCTCCCGCCGGAGCTCCTCCGGGCCGAGCGTGAGCGCCGAGCAAGGGAAGAACGGATCGCCAAGGAGTCGGAGGAGCACGCGCTGGCGCTCGCACGCACCAAGGAGATCGCGTCGATCCACAACCAGATCTTCCTGGCGCGGGCCGAGCTCGAGGACGCGCGCGCGCGGCGACAGAGGGACGACGAGCTCGCGGCCATCCACGAGCGGCAGGCGGCCGAGGAGACGGCCTTCGCTGCGGAGCTGCGCCGGCGCAAGGCGGAGCGCGAGGCCGCCGTCCAGCACGAGCAACGGCTGACCGAGGCTGGGTTGACGCGAGCGCGACTGGTCGCCGAGGCGGAGCTACAGATGGAGGAGCAGAAGCAGGGCCGCATGATACAGTGGGAGGAGAGGCTCGGCCGCAACAGGGAGGCCAACGCCAAGGCGCTCAGCGCCGTCCGCATCAAGGAGCGCGAGGCCATCGAGAGGCTCGATGCGGCCAGCGACGCGCGCACGGTGAGGCGGATCGCCGAGCATAAGAAGTTGGTCGAGGGCCAGGAGAGATTGGCAGCGAGGCTGGCGAGCGGCGGGGTGGATCAGAGGAGGCAGGTTGGGTATATCACTGGGGAGCTGGATTAGGTTGGGTGTTAGCTTTGTCTGTCTACGAGAGGGGTGGCTCCGAGGTGAAGTGATAAGGGTCGTTTTGATGGGCAATAATGATTTACGGATGTAATGAGCTCGACAACTTGCAAAAAAGGATATCGCTGCATATGCTCTCTGTAGTGAATCACGCCTGGTTATGCTAAGGTGATGCGCGGTTTGTCGAGAATCCGTTGCCTTCTTAGCACACCAGCGCTTGAGGAATTGAGGATGTGAGACTATTGTGGGGAACTCGAGACACGGGAATAAAGGTTAGAGGGGAATCCATCGATTCCTCTCGATCTTCAATCTCGTGACTTGAGTCCGGATGAGTGGGCTGTTTGGAAAAACTCATATCCGCAGTCTCTATGCGGCCCTGCAGGAGCATTAACGGTGATGTCCATAGGTAGGCTTTGCCATGATTCTACAGGCATTTTGCGCATCTATTCAGGTAGTATGCTCATTACAGACATCCGCAAGCAAGAGATCTAGGTCTTTCAACAGTTTTCTTCTTCCAGGATAGGTTGCTTGCACCGTAAGTGCTTACACACGTACAGCAACCTGACGCTTACACAAACACAAATTAACAAGTCCGTAAGATTATTTGCGCTCAGTTTCCTGGTCAAATGCATTCTTAGCGCTTCCACAATGTCTGAAACCCTCGAAATCGACCCTGGCCAGATGTTTTCAGGACAATAGCAAGGACCGGCTTCAGATAATCGTGAGCAACACCATGATTCACAAGTAAGCACCTCACCGTTTCAATTTCCTACCAACACGTTTCGGTTGACTTGGGTCTAGGAAGCAAACAGACAAGTTCGCGGGCCGTCCCATTCTGGAAATCCCCTCATCCTATCCTAGAGAGGACTGCTGGATTAAACTTTCAGTTGAAGAAGAGACTCTCTACCGATTAGTTCATCTCCGTATCCATTTGAACTACAAGCTGAGCAACGAATCATATAGCCATCAGGAGAGAGTTTTCTGTGATTAGCTCAACATGCGTCTTGCCGACGGATCGGCCGAGATCATGTATCTCTCATTCTTCGCATTCCTAACATATCTCAGGCAGCTCACGGCACACCCTTTCCTAGCCGAGCGCCTGCTAACCAAATATTGGTCTGCAGAGGACATAGGGTCCGTTCGCGAGAAGCTTGCCAAGCATGGTGGTCAAATGACTCTGGTCCAACAGCTCCAAGCCTGCTACAAGCGCCGCGGCATTGGCGGTCCAGAGAAGCGCCGCGGCAGGGACAAATTCTTTTCCATGCACAAAAAGCTAGCGGATCTGGTCAACCTGAAGAATGGTATTGAGGGTGTGCTCTGCGGCATTTGCGGCGAAATCCTAGTTGATCCGCATATCAGCGACGTAAGCACAGCGTTAAGCAAAGTAATGTCCACGACACTGACAACCGTATTCAATAGCGCCGTCCTGCTTTCTGTGAAGGGTGTTTCCTTCAAGAGCAAGACCACACCAAACAAGAGCGCGATACAGATTTCATCTCGTGCCCGCCATGCGGCACGAGGATCCGGCCTATCCGTCCATACGGCTTACCATTTCTCCAGGAAGGCGTCTCAGAGACGAGCGATGAAGCTTCCGGAGACGCACGTGAACGAAAAGAAACCCGCAGAACCAGAAAGCTGCGCGCCAAAATGCTTCCCAAGGAAAAGCGCGAGTATGGGGATGATCTGAACAAACTTCAGCCTAAGCCAGAATACCACAACACCTTCTTGAAGCACTGCAACAACAATCATAACCTCGTGCCGAGTTCCAAGTGGGAGACAGTCATGGCGTACATCCGCAAGTGGCAGGGCGAAGCGCCTGACGACGAAATCATTGGCAAGTTTCTCTCAACCACTTCGAAAACCCCTTTCACATTATAAGGATACTAACCGGCCTGACTACCTTAGTTTTTACCCGGTGGCACCTGTTCGGAATGGTCCTTGGTCGGAAACTCTACGAGGAAGACATTGGATTCCTTTACCACTTCGGCACCCTTACCATGAACGAACGCGATAAGGCAGTTGCAGATTTCCGTGATAATCCCGATGCCAAAGTGCTAGTACGTTATATTAATATTCAGCTGTTCCCTAAGGCGGGCAGCCACGTTCACACTAACAACACGCACGCCAGATCTCCAGTTTCCGATGTGGCGGCGTCTCGTTAAACTTGACCTGCGCCAACCGCGTCATCCTCGTCGACCTCTGGTGGAACACGGCGCTGGAGGAACAGGCCTTTGGGCGAGTCAAACGCATTGGCCAAGAGAAGCGAACGCATTTTGTGCGCATCATGGCGCGCTCGACGATTGACATCCGGCTACGCGACCTCCAGGAGCGCAAGAAGAGGGAATGCGATGCCATCTATGAGGCTGGAGGCCGCGCACGCCACAAAAGGCTTAGTTTGGAAGAAATCGCCAGTCTCTTTGGGGAGCTTGTGATGTCGGGTGGTCAGAGACACGTGGTTTGCGACTATGACAAGAATCCTGGCTTTGGTGGTGATGCTGTCGTCGTGACGGCAGCCGACAACAGCAAGGTCGGCCAGGCAAACGAGGATTTGGTGGACAGCGAGGGCAGCAACAACGAGGAAATGCAGGACGGAGATGACAACCTAAGCGACTTTTGAGCTGGTGCGGGGATTGCTTGACTAAGGGAGTCCTCGTTGGGTATGCAAGTGATCCGAGAGAACATTTATCTCATCTGAGCAACCGAGGCAACAAACCTGGCCACATGCTTCTTAGTCAATATTTGAGAGACTAGCTTAGTACTGCATTCGCAGCAATGCAAGTATTGTGGGCATGTTGTACACTTCCTGCGCGACGTTGGCAAGATGGATTCTGAGCTTCCCTTATTGCCCAAGGATTTGGACATTGTTATCCTCCGCCCGGGCAGATCTGAAGGTATTAGACAGATACACCGACAATTTCGCAAACGCTTCCGAGTCCACAGATCAGCATTTGGAATCACGACAACTCTCCCAGTTGCCAGAGGATAGCAATGTCTTGGACCAGCTGAACATTCATGAGGTCGAGGAATGTGAAGGTTTGCCTGCAGATTTTGGCCCTGTCGAAGAACTAGAAGAGGACCGTGAGGTTGTAGACGAAGCCGCGGTACCAAACATGCTGATCCACGACTCGGAATTAAACTAAAGCACTGCATCCGCGGCGCGGGAATTGTACAGTTCGCCTGTCTTGGCCGTACAAAGCTCCTCTGCCGGCAGTCGAGCCATGATCTCCGTCAACTCGGCCATGGCATCTTCAAACTATACTCGTTTTGTCGAGCAATAGCCCGACCATTCCCGATAATATCTAGATGCTCCCCCCATGCGTCAGGATTCCTCGTCTCGAATATCACCGCCCAACGTTCTACGCAGTTTGTGCATCTGGCATTCTATCCAGTATCGAATTATCCACCATTCGGATGGTGTCTTCCGATCGTTGTTAGGAGGGAATTCTTCAAACAACTCTCGACGATCACGCCAAAGCGTATCAGAATCCTTCTCCATCATCTCCAACAGCTGCTTTCTACTTTGAAGGTACTTCCTCCCGAGGGCTTCTGCGATGTTCCCAAGATTAAAGACACACACATGCGTCGCGAGCCACACTAAGAAAGTGGTAATGATGAAAGGTTTCATCGTGTTGTCGTCAGTTATGTTCGGAACAGCCCAGAGTGCCTATAAGTACGTCAGCAGATTGCCAGTCATTCGAGCGCGCACGTAAGCTTTCGGAGGCCTGCCTAGGTAATATCGGCATACTCACCGCGCAGAATGCTAGCGGCAAATAAAAGATGCTGACATAGGTGAGGAGCTGCACGTTCTGGCCCAACCTAGTGGAGGACCTGCTCTCCATAAGAGCACTGGCATTGAAGAGCTGGGGGACGTATTAGCTAGCTAAATAAGAGAGGGCGTATAATAGCCTAAGTGGAAAACATGCGTACCCCATCACGCAATGCCTGGACAGTGGCCAGTTTTGTTCGAAATTGCGCCTGCACATCTTCTAGACTCTGTCGAATCTCCCCAGCTTCTTTGTCGAGCTTCCAAAGCTCGGCCCGAAGGACTTCTTCGGGAGATGGTTCGTGCGACTTAGGCGATACTTCGGGCGGCGGTTTAAGCGAATGATAATTCCGGGCCTGCCGAAAGAGGTTCCATTGCTTGATGTTGTCCTCAATGCTGACAACGAATTCATTGAGGCAACCAATGACCCAAAAATAAAGTCTTGACCGGCTGAAAGTCTCGTCATCGAACAACAACTTCGTATAAGCCTTCGGGTCCATAAAATCTTCAACTAACAAGCTTCCGATGTGTTGATTCAACCATCTCCATCGTTCCTCAACTTTTCTGAGAGCGTGCACGATGACAGACAACTCTACAGCTTTCTGGCTAGCTCGGCTTCCCAAGTTCTGCCAGAACATGTTCGGGTTTGTTTCCGGTTCGTCAGGTCCAGGTAGGCCTGGGAAAAATCCAGAAGGGCTCAGTAATAGCATCGTCCAATATGATCGAGAGGAAGGTTTCTGGTCGTGCGTATTGTGTCCTGTGGTTGCGAGCACCTGCCCAATATTAGTTCCATCTTGGATACTTAGCCGGAGATAAGAACTTACTGTGAACGAGCTCTGTCGAAAAGCTAACTCATCATCTTCACGATTAGTTCTAGTGGAATTTTCACGTAGTTTACCGTAAAGATGACCAATCTTCAATTTACCGTCCCGACTTTGCTTGATGAGGCCAAAGAGATTCGGTCCTGGTAACTTCTCGTAGAAGGTGATGTGAAACGCGTTATATGGATCGCTATATGGATTCGTCATCTCGCTGCCACCCCTTCGCTCACAAGACAGATGAAGATCGGTCGCCAACTTGATGGGATCATTGTCATCATCGAAGACCAGGAAAGGGAAGAACCGTTTTCCTCCTCCTTCTGGAAGAGTGAGTGGAAGACCTTGGCAAGCTCTGCTCAAGTTAGTACCTATCGATTAACACCTGGAAACAGGACGCACATGATCCTTTGCCATGGAGCAACCCCGTCATTTTCCGACCGTGGGGCCGGGGAAGAAATCTTATGGCCGTCAAACCACTGGAAAAGTTCATCACCATCGGTAAACCTAATACGAATATAAATTAGGTTGGCAATCAAAACGCGTAGCAAGCAGCCGTGAGAAACAAACCTTTCCACCACTTTATTCGGCTGCGCTGCAAATATTGTAGCGTGCAGGTCATGGCATCCTAGATCGTATACCACGTGGACAATTTTAGGTTCAGAGCAATGGGTATCCCAAACAAAGAAATTACCGAAGGTTTGAATTTTTTCCCCAAAGCGGTTCAAAGGTAGAATCATTTGGTTTAGCAAACGGTCCTGGAATACCTCATTCGGATATCCGACTAAGGGAGTCTGTTGCACAACTTCGTGTCTAACCTTTTTGAGCTGCCAATCCAGGTCGAATGCGAGTTTGATTCTCCCATCCTGGGGGATAAATCGAGCTAACTGTAGCCTAGTGTCGGCAAAGGTCGCAGGTTCGTAAGGTTCAGGAAGATCCGGGGGTTTGTAGTCCAGTCGACAATCGGCTAGCGGCTCTCCGGAATGAGAAACTGAGTGGTACCTTGACATCTCTTGCTATAATAGTCAACATGTACATAGTCAGCTGTATGCTCAATAGATACGTGCTCAAAAGCCTCACTTACACGCTGTAGAAATCAGATGGTTCAGCAACCATCCCAACGGGAACGCAAAATCATAGATATGTGTACAAACCTTCTAAATTTGTCGTTAAGTCCACTTCAGCTGTCCATGGTGATTAGCCGCTATGGGATTACACTTACCGCCTAGAAATATAAAGAGGGCAAAGTTATTAACAATTGAATAGAATTGCCACTGAGGTTTTTTAGTTGCTCACATCCTAGATTCCAGTAATTATAATCAGTAAAGTGCCACAAGATGACGCTTCATGTTGGATACTCACGGCCTAATACACCAAAAGGGGAGGAAGGTTAGCGGTCACAGACGGAAAGATAAAAGCGGAAGAGATCTTCTCACAAACTAAAACAGATTCATAAGACTATGTCAGCTGCTGATTCAACAGGATAATACCTCTCAAGCAGATCAACTCACTCGCTATATCCCATCCACAAGACGATATCAGCTACTGATTCAATAGGATAATACCGCTCAAGCAGGTCAACTCACCAACTATATCCCAAACACAAGACCGTATCAGCTGTTAATTCGAGAGGATAATACCGCTCAAGCAGGTCAACTCACCCACTATATCCCAAACACAAGACCGTATCAGCTGCTGATTCAACAGGATAATACCGCTCAAGCAGGTCAACTCACCTCCTATATCCCAAACACAAGATCGTATCAGCTATTGATTCAACAGGATAATACCGCTCAAGCAGGTCAACTCACCCGCTATATCCCAAACACAAGACCGTATCAGCTGCTAATTCGATAGGATAATACCGCCCAAGCAGGTTAACTCACTCGCTATATCCCGAATACAAGACGATATCAGCTACTGATTCAATAGGATAATACCGCTCAAGCAGTTCAACTCACTCGCTATATCCCATCCACAAGACGATATCAGCTACTGATTCAATAGGATAATACCGCTCAAGCAGGTCAACTCACCAACTATATCCCATCCACAAGACGATATCAGCTACTGATTCAATAGGATAATACCGCTCAAGCAGGTCAACTCACCAACTATATCCCATCCACAAGACGATATCAGCTACTAATTCAATAGGATAATACCGCTCAAGCAGGTCAACTCACCCGCTATATCCCAAACACAAGACCGTATCAGCTACTAATTCGAGAGGATAATACCGCTCAAGCAGGTCAACTCACTCGCTATATCCCAAATACAAGACCGTGTTAGCTGCTGATTCAACAGGGTAATACCGCTCAAGCAGGTCAACTTACCAACTATATCCCATCCACAAGACCGTATCAGCTGCTAATTCGAGAAGATAATACCGCTCAAGCAGGTCAACTCACTCGCTATATCCCAAATACAAGACCGTGTTAGCTGCTGATTCAACAGGGTAACACCGCTCAAGTAGGTCAACTTACCTCCTATATCCCAAATACAAGACCGTGTCAGCTACTAATTCGAGAGGATAATACCGCTCAAGCAGGTCAACTCACTCGCTATATCCCAAATACAAGACCGTGTCAGCTGCTGATTCAATAGGGTAATACCGTTCAAGTAGGTCAACTTACCTCCTATATCCCAAATACAAGACCGTATCAGCTGCTAATTCGAGAGGATAATACCGCTCAAGCAGGTCAACTCACTCGCTATATCCCAAATACAAGACCGTGTCAGCTGCTGATTCAATAGGGTAATACCGTTCAAGTAGGTCAACTCACCTCCTATATCCCAAACACAAGACCGTATCAGCTACTAATTCGAGAGGATAATACCGCTCAAGCAGGTCAACTCACCTCCTATATCCCAAACACAAGATCGTATCAGCTATTGATTCAATAGGATAATACCGCTCAAGCAGGTCAACTCACCTCCTATATCCCAAACACAAGACCGTATCAGCTGCTGATTCAACAGGATAATACCGCTCAAGCAGGTCAACTCACCCGCTATATCCCAAACACAAGACCGTATCAGCTACTGATTCAACAGGATAATACCGCTCAAGCAGGTCAACTCACCTCCTATATCCCAAACACAAGGCCGTATCAGCTGCTGATTCAACAGGATAATACCGCTCAAGCAGGTCAACTCACGAACTATATCCCAAACACAAGACTGTATCAGCTGCTAATTCGAGAGGATAATACCGCCCAAGCAGGTCAACTCACTCGCTATATCCCGAACATAAGACGATATCAGGTACTGATTAAATAGGATAATACCGCTCAAGCAGGTCAACTCACGTCCTATATCCCAAACACAAGACCGTGTCAGCTGCTGATTCGATAGGATAATACTGTCGTTTAAACGGGTTAACTTACCATCCCTCTCCTGTTCACAAAACCATATTAGCCCTCGATTCAATACTGTCACTTTAGTGCGTCAATCTACTGACCACTAGTTATTCGCTATTAGCAACTATTAACACGTTGGTTGCAATTTTTCGATACAGCTTTGTTACAGTCAGTAGGCAATGAAGGCGATGTTATATGGTATGTCTAATAGGCTAGAAATGGAAGTGGGAAGGGAAGGTGTTCCCTCAAAGTCGACTCACAGCTGTTTGGTAGAGCCTTGACAGGCTTTCCGCTGGCAGTGAGACTATCGCACCTTACCCTTACCGCACTGTGAAAATACCTAATTCTAATAGTGAAATCGTTCGAATCGACAGTAGATGGCCTTGACTTGTGATTGAAAATAGGTGTATCTGAATGAGCAGATTGCGGTGGGGTGATTTTTTACTCCTGGAGCAAGTGACCAGGGCCATGCGAGGGTCGCTATTGCAGCTGCCACGGTGCGGGGTCATATACCTTTGGCGCCGTAGAGAATCAATGCCTCCGTGAAAGGGGTCTACCACAAATGGCGTTCGACGAGTGAGGATGTGACACGAAGCCGTAGGCTGCGCTCGCAAGTGAACGTAAGTCGTTGTAGCTAACCAATTGAGAAGCTGATTGGATTGTGGGCGCTCATGCCGAGCCCGGTTTTGGAGAAGCATACGGTTGCAATGCAAGTTCCCCAACCTCGGAGCCAAGCTCGAGACACTCCTAGCTACCGGTGCTACCTGGCAAAGTGGAGTACTATCTATCCGCTTTATCCACTCCCTAGGTCTTCCCAATTGGTCGCGGGGCCACCCCCACCTGACCTCCTGTACGGGCGTCGCCTGCCGGACGGCCAGTATCGATCTTGTTTACGCGCCACCCGGCGAAGGCCCACAACCCAACGCCGTGGCCAGAGGTTGAGCGGCTGGCTACGCGAGGAGATGTTCCAGGACGTTTCCCTACAGAGCTGGACCCAAAACGGCCCTCGCGGGTATTGGGTCGATATGCAGAGCCCATCTGCGCGTAGCGACCCAGAACTCGGTCCTCCTGATTGCGGAGCCAAGCCACAGCTGAGCAGACGGGCGCTCTTGGCCAGCTGCACCGGATCAAGCGGGACCGTCTCGCCGACTACTCGGCTGCTGCCTATCAGACGGACGACACTAGCCCGCCTGGTCCGGCCTTCCACACGAATTGGATGCGGCGAACCGGGTGGCTGGAAACCTTTGACCGAGCGAGCCGCGGCGTTCTGGTCAGGCTGGCCCAGCCGCCGTGCCAACCCACTTAGAGTCTATGTGCAGAACACGGAGCGGGTTACCGTGGAACGGGGAATCGGAGCACCGTCCTTCAGCCAAGAGGCACCGCCGGCCGCATACAGAGAAGCACAGGGCCTACAAAGGACGAGGACACTACAACAAACCCTAAGCCGACTTCAACTTCAAGAAGGGCGGGATGTACGCCAGGGAATGATACGAAGATAAGATTTGTGACCAGTCTCCTGCTCGCTCATCGTTGCCTCCCTGTGTTGCCGGTTCACTGGCCCAATGAGCGGACGCTATGAAGTCATTCGACAACGAATCAATGGCCGCCGATGGATGGCACGAAACAGTGTCGCAGACCCCGGCCGAGACGCCACACCGAACTCCAGTTCGACGGGACCATCATCTTGTTCCCTTTGTCAACAAGTCGCCAGGCAGGGCTCTGCCTATCTGGGACTTCGCCGAACTAGGCGGGTTCTCCGGGAAGCGAGATTTGCACCATTCCAGTGCCTCGTTAGCTGCTGGGCTCCGTAACGGGGGCCTAGCGACTAACCATCCACCCGGTCTGCTTTAGTCCGTTTACCTTGCGCGTATTGTTGGGCGTTACGCCCTGGTCGTCGAGTAGATACATCTCGACGACGGCCTAAAACGAGGGCCGGATTAGCTGGTCCATCTTCTGCGTGATGAAGGTATTATTGCGTAAGCCGGAATATGGATGCCGTGTACGCTGACGCCGGCCTAGCCAAGGGAGGCTCAACGGGATCTGGCCTGATGTTCGTGGAAACAGTGGCAAATTGACGAGAAGTGTCCCGACATCACCCTCCATCATGGCCCTCACCCTGTCGATCATGCTGCTTGGCTTGGCCTTCGTGAACAGCTCGGGCTGACATTGGGTGACGGAGTGGTGGGTCTCGGGAAGCAGGGTACGCGGGGGGTCCTGTTCCAGGTTACGTTCAAGCTCATCGCAGAGCCGCCCATGCCGACAAGTGTCGGATCGATCTCGCGGCCCACAGCACGTCGGAGCGTGGACAGGTCAGCTGAGCCGGTGCCGCAGCATGCAGTGCGGGATGCAGCGCTGTCAACAAGTCAAGTCAAATCAAGTCTGGGGCTAGACTTGACTTGACTTGACAGACTTACCAAGAAAGTTTGGCGAGGTTATTCCGAACCCGAAATAGATACAATATAGGACTCTAAGACCGTCATGAGGCCACAACGCTCCCAAATAGTTCCCCATGCGTCCAATTTCGTACACATTGAAGCTCTGATAGAGTATTGTCGCTAAGGGAGTGTCGTTGTGACCCTATCGCGAGTTTTGCGAGGCTGAAGGTCCGCTCACTGTAACGGGTTGAGCCCGGTACAGGCCTTGACGACCCTCGGCCAACCCCTGACAAGCACGGGCCACCGAACCTCCTGAATGAAGCTATTCCCAAACGGTCGACCACCGAAGTTTCTAGCAATAACGCTCAGGCCACACACTCAAGGATAAAGAGGCCCAGAGAATTCCAAGAATCTCCTATCTTTCCTTTCTCTCTTCAAGTTCAGTGTACTCATAGAGTCGTCACCAGATAGTTGCAATACACTTCTGAGACCGTTACTCATCCTTCAGCTTTGAAGTACGCGCGGAGGTAGTAAAACCGTTTGTCGGGACCCTGGATCTTTGGGTATAGTTTTGGATCGAGGGGGAGGTCGATAATGGCTTTGGCATCGCGAATATGCTCTTCTTGGTACCCCCGGCACAGCCGAGCGCGTTAAACGCGTTGGACGCGTTGGGGCGCGAAGGGATATCATAATCGATGTTCGGTACAATAGAATTATCGTCGGAATTGGGAGTTATATAGGCGGTATTGTCGGTAATAGAGAGAGCCATTTCAGGAGGCGCAGGCGGGAAGAGTGGATTTCGAGCGTTTTAGCAGCGTAGAATTTTATTGATCGGGTGTGACCAACTTGGAGCCTGACTGGGAGGGCGGCTCGCAAGAGTTTCGGGCTGAAAAAGTGGGTAAAGAGACGTATTTTCGTATGTTCAGACTCCAGGTCTTTGGGCGATTTTACAATATACAACCCTAACCCTAATGAATGTCAAGTCAGTCAAGTCAAGTCGGCGCACCGACTTTACTTGACTTGTTCTCTAGAAATCCAGACTTGACTTGACTTGTTGACAGCGCTGGCGGGATGCGTGATTAAGGTAGGCGGGGTCAAAGGCCGAATGTGTTTGCCTTTTCGAATCCTCCCGGTTTTCGTCCTGGGCGCCTAACCGACAAGGTATACACATACCTAAGTGATACCTGGTTCCCGAGGCGAGGGGGGCAGGACTATTGATTAGATACTGTAGATTAGATAGAGAGGTTCTTGCCCCGCACTAGATACCCAGGGTAGGTTCAGCAAGCCTCAACAACAACAAACGAGACATATTTCAATACAAGGGAACCTCCCTCGTACAGTTGTTACTGTATCACTAAGGCAAATTATGAGAGGTTGAATAGCTTGTCCTGCGCCGCACCCGGATACCCAGCCATCAAGTCTGGCTCGGCCTGGAGGTGCCCAGCTTCGCGAGCAACGCGCGGATCTCGGTGTTCTGCCTGCCCAGGGAGTCTAGGAGCGTGTCCTTGGGGACGAAGCGCTCGGGAAGCTGTCGTCCGAAATCATATTGGATAACGCCGCTACTGACGATGATGTCACCTAGCACAATCTCCTAACCGTTATTGGGGCTGAAGGGCACGGCGCCGCAGATGCCCACCACAACGGCGAGCCTGATCCTCCGGAAGCTCATTCGGCAGTAGCTCGCCGCCGGGTCGGCGGCGACCTTGCCCATGTTCGGCATGTAGGCCAGCACGACGTTGTGGCGGCCGATGACGCCGGTGGAGTAGGCGTTGGGGTTGCCCGCAGCTTTGTCGTACGGCGGGTTATCGTCGTCGTCATCCCAGTGGTCGAAGAGTGCCTCGACCGCCTCGGCCTCGAGAGGGAGAGCGCAGATGATGGCGATCTCGAAGCCATCACGCGAGGCCGGGCGCGACGGTTGGACTTGGCTCGTTGGGCGGGCAATCGGACTGGAGGCGCGCTTGAGTCGGACGTTAGCGGGCTGCGACTTCAGAGTCCAGGTCTGATAGTTGGCAATGCGAGTCTTGATAAGAGTTGACTGCGAGTCGGCTTCTCGAGGGTTGTGGGGTGTCTGGAAGGCCCAAGATTGTGCAGTGCCAGGCCGTGAGGTCGGAGGTGTTGGTATACGAAGCTTGATATCCAGCCTGGAAAGTACCCTCTCTGGATCGTGTGGAACAAGGCCAGCCCCTGCCAAGCCGCCTTGGATATTCCTCTCTGTTATAGAAGCAAAGAAGGCCTCACGAAAGCTGCAGAGGAACTCGAGCTTGCTCACGTGGTTGATGTATACGCGCATTAAGTCCTCGACTTGGCGACCGTACGCCCGCTTTAGAGGCCTGTTGGAACCACTGCGCGGATGGATTTGGCATCAAGATGGCACGATTTCACCCAAGTTCAAAGTCATTGAGATGAAGGCGTATATATTGTCATGTCCGTTGCAAAGTCTGACCAAGTGGGCGCTACTGGGCACCAGTTGACGCCCAAGGGAAATTGCCCCGGCTGGGGTCGTTCCTCACACGGCAAGTTCCGACAAGGCCCAAAGCAGCCAATATCGAGTGGCTGGAGGAGGTGAGAGGAATGCGGAGGCATGTAGAGCGTGATGATGTTGTTCTGCCGGCAATGGAGCTCGAATTTGGTCGAGTGGTGGCTCTCGTGGCCGTCGAGGATCAACAACCGATATTTGCCTTTTGTACGAGGTGTTGTATGGAAGTCGAAGTGCTTGATCCAATCTAGGCCTACTGCAATTGTGAGAGACGAGCAATACGTGGGCGAGGCACGGGGGCGCTGCTAATACTACTCAATTATGCTAATCGGAAGCTGAGGAAAGGAAGAAAAGATCTAAGATGCGATCGGCGCTGTGAGAGGGTAAGTGCGTGCTAGTGTTACATGGAGGATTGCAGAGAGCAGGGACCAGTCCTGCCAGGGTGAACCTGTGTTCACGTGAGGGTTCACCTTTATAAGGAGAGCCATCACACCCCTGGAGAGAACTCTCTCCTTTAGAACAACAATCTGAATCTGCCTTATCTTTTATTATCTTCGCCACGCAAGTGTGCCTTTGAGCCATCCTGGCCATTACGGTGAGAATTCCCGTAACAGCTAGTGTCGTACTAGCCAATCAGAATACGAGTTCCCATCTCATCAGTCCCAATGCAGTAGGTCGGGTTGAACCCTAACCCTGCGCACCTTTCCTCGCACCACTGGATCGACAAGCAATTGCAGCCAATACTAGAAGGCGATACAATGCTGGTTATGGATGTGGCATCATTCTACAAGACTAATGCAGTAAGAGCTCGTCTACAAAAGGAACTCCCAGTTTACATTTTACTAGCTATGATACCAAGCGGCCTTACCTGTCTTATCCAACCTCTTGATACTGCAGTAAATAGTATGTTTAAGACGCTCCT
Source organism: Madurella mycetomatis (assembly GCA_022530565.1). Taxonomy (NCBI): domain Eukaryota; kingdom Fungi; phylum Ascomycota; class Sordariomycetes; order Sordariales; genus Madurella; species Madurella mycetomatis. Next base: position 894,106 of record JAJTVB010000003.1, on the reverse strand, counting down.
GCAAGATGCAATCGACTAGTATATCACTACCTGGGAGAAAGAGCATCTAGGGCGAGCTTGGACAGTCAAGGATAAGTGTATTATGCTGACCAACGTCGTGGCAAAAGTCTGGCATATAATTTGTACTGAGAAAGCGGACCTGATCGTCCAGTCTTTCATTGATACTGGGATTGCAATTCGGCCTGATGGATCGCAAGACCACCTCGTTAATATCAAAGGTATACCAAATTCCTCACTAGTTTGGGATGGCTGGGAGGAAGCAGTGGGTATTATAGTCAAGATAGTGAAATGGTGCAGGAACACACACCTACACGCACAACAACAAAAGAGGGGAGGGCGAAGGCCGCAACAAAGTAGGTAGATAGAGCTCCCTCTGATCAGAGGGAGAGCATCTTGCCTGCAAGGCAATACCCGCAAGTCGGGTCAAAGGTAGGGTGCAAAATAACCTCTTTTTTCCCTTCTATGTTTGTTTTGCGCCGGAATTGCCAAGCCGAGGAGATGTTCACCAACCATCCTCCTCTCACGATTGTATTGAGGTCAACCGCATTGTCAAGGTAGGCCCCGATTTTCCCTTCCCAGTTGAACCGATCGGAAGGCGTGTAATGAAGTTCTTGTGAGATCTTTCGAAGCTTAACAAGGTATCATTCACCCACTGAACAGCATGCCGAGACTAGCGGTAAAATTAGCGGTAAAGGGTCTAGCGCCAAGGGCGGTCTTCTATGACAATGAGCAGCTTGTTCGTGTAAGTACCCTGTCTGGTACCCTCCAAGTCCGGCAGGGTCGACTTCGAGGCCTTTTTTCAGAAATACCGTACAATCTCGAGAAATTGGAACAAGAAGCCATCGCCACACCCTGATTACCCCACCACTAGATGGATCCCAGCCACAGCTATATTGTTAGCTGGTTGGATCCTCTCCTTGCTGCTCCCTGGCCCTCTCCCTAACGCGACCGCGTTGCAACAATGTGGCTAAATGTGGCTGGGATCCATCCACCGGCGGGGTAATCAGGGGGTCTGGCGATGGCTTCTATTGGCAGGCATCTGTATGGCACTAGGCCTAATCGACTTAGCTTTGTTCCAATTTCTCGAGATTGTACGGTACCCCATTTGGAGCCCCGATGACTCAGTCCGGTAAGAAGAGAACCGGATTGGCCAGAGCACTGATCCCTTGTTCCGCCCTCGTATCTGCGCAAATTCGATTTGATGTTCGGACATCGGGATGATTATGTGTATGGTAAACCGAATAATGGATATAGGGGGAAAAGACTGGGTCTTTCCCAGCGCGATACGTTCGGGCTTGATATAAAGGTGAAGGCATTGCCTTTTTCTGTCGCACAGCATAGGCTACTCATTTACTACCGTAGAAAGTCACCAAGTCTTTTGCACCTCTGCCGCAAAATGTCAACTCTACCACGCTCCATCGACGATATTCTCAACACCGGCACCATGAGCCCCGAATTCGAAGCCGCGTGGAAAGCTCGAGGTTCACCGCCCGGCGACATGCCCACCGACGTGCTTATGCTCCAGAGAATCGTCGACGAAAGTCTACCGGGACTCCAACAGCAACTCGCAGCAAGCCGGCCGGCAAACATCATCGAGACAGAACACGTAGTCCCACTGAGCACGGGTTTCGCCTCTCGCCTCCTCGTCTGCCATGCCTGTCACGACACGCAAAACCGAGCCGACTCTAAGAAGCCATCACCCATCGTCATACTCTTCCATGGTGGCGGCCACGTACTCGGCTTCCCCGAATTCGATATCAACCTAGCCCGGCAGCTAGCCCTCGCCCACAACGCAATAGTCGTATGTCCCTCCACTCGGCGGGCGCCCGAGCATTTATTTCCGGCCATGATTGACGACGCGTGGGCGCTTCTGCAATATGTTGCGCGCGAAGCTGCAGCCACAGGGACGATGCGTTCCTTCCTACCTGCACGCGCAGACGCTGCAGCCGGCTTTATTGTCGGCGGCGCATCGTCGGGCGCTAACTTTGCAGACGTGGTAGCGCATCTAGCCCGTGACGCTAAACTATCCCCTCCGCTAACGGGCGAGGTCCTTATCTGCGGCGCCTTCATCGACCCGGAGCGTGTACCCCAGCAGTATGTGGCGAGATATCTGTCGCGGGGACAGAATAAGGACAGCCCTATAGTGAACGGACATTTCCTGCGAGCATTTCACAGTGCCATTAAGCCGGATGCTGACTCGCCGCTCTGGGCACCGTTCAATCAGCATCATCCCCAAGGGATTGCGGCGGGGCATAGGGAAATGCCGCCGGCGTATTTCCAGGTCTGTGGGATGGACATAAACCGAGACGATGGTCTAATCTACGAAAGAGTCCTGAGAGAGGAGTGCGGGGTTCCTACAAGACTAGACCTGTACAGTGGTTTCCCACATTGTTGGTGGGACATGTATCCAGACCTTGACATGTCTAAGCAGAGGATGAAGGACACTCTTAGTGGCTTCGAGTGGCTGCTAGGTCAAGCTACATCGAAGTCCTAGGACGAATGATATAGTTAGGTAGCTAATAAAGCCGCAGTTGGCCGGACAGGAACAGCTAGGAACCAAGTATAATGCTTCACAATAAAAAGGTACATCCTAGATTTACACTATTATTCGAATCCATGGCAGAGACCACAAGCTGCATTATGAATCACACCCGAGTTGAGATTTATTCGAAGAGCATGTAAACTGGCTGAAAGAAACGGCCATCGCCTATCCCTAACCCAACATTGATGTCGCTGTTTCTAGTCCCGACCTAGCCTCTGGGCAACTCCAGAGCTCCACACTGTTGGGACTAGGCTCATGCAGAAGGTCATTCCCCCCAGCTTCGGCGTTTTAACAAGAATCTCCATAACGCTGGGGCTGGACCGACTGACCCTATCTGGCACTGCCACAGTAACTATGACACTTACCACTGGATGTCCGCCTTTGGCGATCTGGGCTTCCATCTCCTCGATGACGATACCTGCCCTTTGACCTCCCCAATTACACAGCCGAGCTGCGTGTCTACTACGAGGGTCTCGTCTAGAACATCGAGGCATCCGGCGAAATCTCGAGATATCTGCGCTAGCCGCAGCTATTGATATCCTCTAGGAACGAGCGGGGTAGATCAAGGAACTGGAGAAGCAGGAGGCGACGCTCGGTGAAAACCATCTAGTCATGCTAGTGAATATCAAGTGCCGTGATTTCCAGCGTAATTTCGTTTCGCAGAGAGGTCTCCAACAAGGGAGTTTTACAAATGTGTCGTCATAGCGCCAGGACTTGATACAGATGAGTTTGGATTTCCTAACGGATGTCTCGCTATCATAACGTTAGTTATTTAGGCTAAATAAGCGTATCAGATATTTTTGGTTTAAGCGAATTGGGTCCTTTAATAATGTTAGTTGCAGTTGCAGAGTTTAGTAGGCTTTTTTCGGCTTGGAATATCTACTTTCGAGCCTACTGTCGTGTTTGGGTATCTTCATGAGCATACACCCGCCATTTTAGGTGGGCTACAGTTATCCTGGGACACTACCTTACTGTCGGAGAATGCAAGCTCCATTCTATAGGTAACACAGTATGGGATGCCATAGAGTCCCATGAGGTTAAGGAAAGGCTTTGATGGCAAACTGGTTGGCCAGTTCTAGTAGTTGGCTCTAGCCCTAGCGCTTCTCTACTTCCGCGCCAGCCACGCGATCGCTGTCGTCCTGCTTAGCTACCTGACCATAGGTACAGTACTTAAGGTACTGTACATGCAGCGCTGAATGTTTAAATGTTTAGAGCGACATCCAATGCCACCCTCTCTATCGGCTCGCTACGGAAACGAGGACTACCAAATGACTACCACTAGTTCCGGCGGATTCAACATTCTTTTCAGAGATCATAGCTGCAAACCCACCAGTTCAACATAGAGCTGCCTAAATACCTAAATGAAAAAAGCAAAATCCGTCCTGCTTCTCCTTCAGCCCACCGCTTTGCGAGGTCTCGAGGCCTACAAGGGATCGGATGCACTCTTCACCGAGACACATGCCGCTCAGTCACAAGCCCTTCGAGCGGTCCCTCTACCACCTCACTCATTGTTTCCCCTTGACGACACTGACAAGGCCATCCAAAAGAGCTCTCATAGCCTCCTCACGATCTCGGATGGTCATGTGGATGTCGGAGGTGCCGCAGGAGAGACGCGCATGAATGTTGTCCGGCATATAATTTTGGGCGCGACTTCGAGAGAGCGCTGGGGTTTCTGGTGTGCGTGTCCCGTTACAGTCACTGTATATGGTATATACGTCAGCTATAAGTGCTGCCTAGGAAGGTGCCAAACGTTTTGGCAGTTATATTAACTACTAAAGGAGAGAAAAAAAGCAGGAAGGGTTGTGTTGTTTTTCGAACGCCTCCATGATGAATAGGTAACCCGGAGAGGAGAGTAAAGATAGGGAGATAGAAATATTTACCCAGCTAGAGAACCTGCAGAGGCTGCAGTGGAGAGTGCATCAGTTTTGTTCATGTTTTATATTGCTGTTAGTTATTGAGGACGGCCGTGTGAGGATGTTGTATCAAAAATTCAGTTGATATAAATACATAATTATATATTCTCTGCGGGCAGAATTTAGTCCGAAACGAAGAGTAATGGAGCGTCGCGATCGCCATCATAAATCACTATATTGTCCTACAGCGTGGCGAAAGTTAGGGTGTCTAGGTTAGGGTGTGCACCAGGTAATGGCGTTGGCCAGTGTCATACACTGATTAATCAGGTACGGATGTAATTTATGTATACTTCTGTACTGTGCCTCTCTGGCAGCGGCGCCAGGTACTGTACCCGTGCATGCCAGCCACTCGATAGGAATCCAGCTCAGTAATTGTCCGTAACAAGCAATCCCCCCGCCTTGACCATCAACACCCCGGTGTCACCACCCTGAAGCACTGCCACCACCCCCATTCCACCCCATTCCACCTCTCCACCTTAAATATTCCTCCACATGACTGCATGGGGGCTACCAGATCCGGTCATCCCCTTCCCCCTCAGTAATCGCACCCAAGTTTGCCCAAGAAATGTATTAATTATTGCATTAATTAAATAATAATTAACTCAACGCCAAGATCCCGTGTCGCCTCATCTTTCGCACCCACAGGCCTCGACCGAATACAGACATTCCCCATGGAGCTGCGCGAACGGCCTGGACCGCCCGATATGGCGGCTCGATGTATTTACTCTGGACCCGAAACTTGACCTACGAACACAGTGCAGCTTGTTGCTGAATTCAAAAGAATCTGTACTAACACGGGGTAGCTAGTTGCTGAATCCAAAAGAATCTCCACCAACCTCGTCAGGTTGGTGAATAAATGTACAGAGGCAGACGCCCCTCTTGACCGTGAGGGGGATCCTTTGCACCGCGCCTTGTTTCTCCAGCAGCAGGGCTCCTTTTTTATGTTCCAAATCCGTACAAAGAACCCAGCACTGAAGAGTCTAGCGTCGGGATACTACGAATTATCCAACATTGCTGCGAGACGCGTTATCGACAACCTGGGTCAGAGAACAGCCACCAGTATCCAAGTCATGTTACATTTTCTAGAACAGTTCCTGTCCCTTCTTCAACTGATATACACTGCAGCGAGACTTATGGACAGCGCCGAAGGCGAACTGCTGAAGTGCCTCGGAGAAGCGGAGCTCATCTTCGACCAGCTCTTTAAGCGGTTTCGGAGGGAATTTCACCACCAACCGCTCATCTACGTCTTGATCTCCTTCTGTCTCCTTTTCGAATTTCCGAGTGGCATAAGGCACCTCCGTACAACCATGCCGTGGACGATCTGGCCAGCTCTGGTTGTGCCATGGAGCGTCTGCTGGGTGTTTTATCCACCAGTCGGAGAAGATGAAGTTTTTACATCCGAAAGGATTCCCTCCTATTCTACGGAGGACATGGCACAAGTTCCCAAGGCCTGTATCCTCAACTCTAATTCTCACAAGTGGCCAGGGGCCAAGCATGGTTAAGTAATAGACAACTTGGGGGAAATACGGGGTACATTTTATCCCTATTATGATGATGCGGTTATTGACGCCGTATTGGCTTTGCGACAAAACGAGGCACCCACTGCTGCCCAAGGTATCGTACCTAGCCACGTGCAAGCTATGTCGTCGATGGTCACGCCGGGTTATGGAGAGTTCCTCCTTCCGGCGCAAACCCAACCGGACGAGTTGCACCCGGATCCGTCTTCGCTTGCTACTTCTATAGCACATCCCACGTACCTCGCCCCGTCATTCCCGCCCGAGCAGGCAAACCCTCCAGGGCCAATCCAACTTCACTCTCCAGTTACCGCGTCTTCCTCATCCTTTGGGCCTCATAAGCAATCTCAGCCCAGCTCAGGCACGGTCAGACGAGTCATTAACAGAACCGCCTCACCCAAGGTCTTTAGTCTCACGTATGTACAGTCATATCGACATATCCGTTACTACTTAGCACTTCATTAGATCATGCCACAGGTTAACACATACTTAACACCCCCAGACCTGCCCTTTCTACCTCGCTACAATGCTCAGGCTGTGGAAAAGCCTTCTCCCGCCCAGATGCTCCCGCACGCCACAAGCGCGAGCAGAAGCATGGAGAGGCGTCATCCAAGACCGACGACGACGCCCAGGAGTTCCTGTCCCACACCGGGATGCAAAAAGTCCAAGAAGGGCGCAGGATTCAAGAGATGTGAGAAGCTGAAGCAGCATCCCAAGGCATCATGCAGGGCACGGCGGCGGCTCGCATCCGTAGGCCGTGTCTCCGCGCCCCGGAATCTCCATTGGGCCGCGACAGCCTGAGTGGTGGTTCACCCGCACATCAGGAGAGTATGCAGGAATGAAACCGGAGGATCGTATCCGAATATTGGACAGTCAGGCATTTTGCCTAGGGAATAACCTTTTTGGAGATAGATGCCTCCAATAAGGACCGAATACACTCGACAATATTGTTGCCGTCACAAAAATGTCCCCAAACACTTTCTTATTGCTCCCTCGATCGTTGCTGCCCAGAAACAACGACCAGAATACAAAGTAAACCAAGCCGTATCACAACCGTCCCCGGCCAAACTAGCCCATGTAAATCTCTAACCCAGCCCAGCAACAAGCCAGCCCCGTCTATCCCTCAAAAAATACCCCTAACTCCATCACGCACTTCAATCCGGCCCTCTCCTTTCCAGGCTCCTCAACGCGCTCGCCACGGCTGTCTCAACATCGACATGGAAGTACGGCCTGTTCACACCGTAAAGCGGCACAAACCTGATAAAGCCGTCCCCACCAGCGCTACTAGCATTCCCGACCGACGACGCAGCAGCACTGATCTCGCCGCCGCCACTCCCAATCTCCAAAACACCCGCCTCCTCAGCCTTAGACCTCACCTCGCCAGCGCCGGCCCCCTTCGCCTTCCCGATTACCACCCGCTGGGCCACCTTGCCACCCTCGGCTCCCCCAGCCTCGGCGAGCGCGACGAGAGGCCCCGTGCTCTTCAGTCCCTTCTCGGGATCGACGCCCTCCAACCTCTCCAGCACCCTGTCCACGCCAAACCCGCTCGCCACTAGGGCCCTCTTGGTCCAGGGGTTCGTGACCCCGGCAAAGTGCCACTCGACCTTTTCCGGATCGGCGTAGCGGTCGAACTGGTTCCTCAAGTCGACCAGCGCCTGCGCGGCCGTGACATCCAGGAAGTTCACGGCGGCGAAGTCGAGCACTACCGCCCTCAGCACCGGCCGCGCCGCCAGCTCCTCTTTCAGCCGTGTGTTGGTGCCCTTGCGCGGGCCTGGGTCGTTCCAGGGCCGGTCGCCCACCTTGTCGTACTTGTCGAGCTGCGTGCGGCGCGTGTGCTTGAAGACGTGGATTGTGAGCTTGTCCAGGTGGCGGGCCGAGTTGAGGTAGTTGAGGCCCTCGCCGAAGCGGTAGATGAAGACGCCCGGGTGCGGCGACTTGATGTCCGCCTGCGGGTTGGAGAGGTCGCTGCGGTCGAGCGTGATGTAAGCCGCGTGGGCGCGCTTCTCGTCGGCCGAGAGGTCCGCATCCCGGTGGGGGTTTCTGCTCGCTTGGAGGAGGGCGTCCCGCGGGACGGGGTGCGTGTCGACCCTGCCCAGGAACCTTCCAGGGCTCTTGGCCATGCGGAAGAGAAGGACGGCCGCTGACGCCGCGATGGTGACGTAGATGCCGTTTTCAATCGAGGTAAAGACGGAGACGAAGACGCCGGCGAAGAAGATGATTGCCTCGACCGGTGAAGTCTGCCAGTACTTGTAAACTTCGCGGGGCGGTGTGATGAGGTCGCCGACGGCGTGGATGATGATGGCTGCGAGGCCACTGCTCGGGATGTAGAAGAAGACCGAGGTGAGAGCGTAGAGCGCTAGAAGGACGATGACGGCGGTGAAGATACCCGCCAGCGGTGTCCGGACACCGGCCTTGGCCTTGATGGCGGTGCGGGAGAATGACCCCGTGGCTGGATACCCGCCAAGGAACGGCCCGAATACGTTGCTGAAACCGATGGCAACGAGCTCCTGCGATGGGTTGATGATGTAGTTGTTGACGCGGCCAAAAGATTTGGAGATGGCAATGTGTTCGATCAACAGAACCAGGATGGTCGTGGGAATATCAGGCCCAATCGCTTCCAGAACTTCTCTGTTGATCCCGGGAGGGCCAACATGCCGAAAGCCTTGATGGAGAGATGCAGTCAGCAAACTCAAACTTTGCAAAAATATCAGACGGTAGGTACTTACCGCTAGGCACGGTGCCGAGGATCCTAAACCTCGCCTCGGACGCCTCCGAGATGTTCCGGTTGACAAGCCAGCTAACGAGGATGTAGAGGATGACGATGAAGGCCATGCGCAAGGTCGAGATGAAGAACCACGTCTTGGCCCGGCTGGGGTGTTTCCTGCCCATAAAACCACAGAACCAGCGGATGAAGTAGAGGCCAAACAGGGCGGTCAACCCCATTGCGGCGTCCAGCCTGGCTCGCGGCAAACCCCTGAGGGTGTTGATGATGACGAGATATGTCTCCTCGCGCGTGTTGACGCCCGAGATGCCCATCAAGCCAGGGACTTGGCCGGAAGCGATGCTGATGGCAGAGCCGGTCATGAAGGCGCCGATGGCGACGAGGGGAATGAATTCGACAATGAAGCCCGCTCTGATTAGACCCAGGAACAAGAGGACCACTCCAGAGATGAGCGCCAGGCTCCGGGCAATGACGTCGGCACTGAGATCGGGATGCGTCTGTTGCACTTTGGTGACGATGTTCCCGACGATGGTAGACATGACAGCCACGGCCTGGTGCCTGGTTAATCAAAGAACACCAGCGTAGCGTGCGTGGCTACGTCTACTTACGCCAATGGTAATATCCTTTGACGTCGCAAAGGCCCAATACAGCAGGAAGCCGACAAACGACGTGTACAAGCCATACTCTGGCGGCAGCTGGGCGAGCAGGGCGTACGCCATGCCCTGGGGCACGACGACGAAGCCAACTGTGACGCCTACGCTTTGTCAGCTAATTGCTTAGCTATGTGCTACCCGGGTTTGGGAAGTACTCTACCGGCGATGACATCACCCAGCAGCCAAGTCAAATTGTAGTGGAAAATCCAGCTCAGGAATGGGAACAGCTCCTTGAGGTAAGTCACGATGCCACGGGTTGTGGGCAAGAGCTCCAGCAGGAACTCCTTGGTGGAGGGCTCCACCTCGACGTAGGAGCCATCGTCGTAGGAGGTGTAGTCGAGAGACTCGCTGGGGTCGATGCCGAAGAACCTCTTGGCGCGGTCGCCATGCTTGCCCGATGCCATGATAGTGGCCGGCGTGCGAGTGGATATTGCTTGAGAGACAACAACAACCGGCGAGGACCTGCAGCGAGCTTTATATGCAAGCACAAGCCGCCAAGTCAACCTTTTGGTTCGGACCCCCCGCGTGCAGCGCTCGGTCCGCCGCCTTCAGCTCATCTTTCCGTCCCAGCAGGCACTTGCCAAGGTAAGCCGAGACCAGAGGAGATGGCGTTCTTGGGCAGGGGTTGCGGCCAAGGCTCTAGACCTGATAGTCGAGCACGAGGTTGAGAGGCTTGCTCCGCGATAGCTAGTTACGCGGGATGCTTATCCCAGATCGCTGATCCACAAGCGAGGAGGCGGGCGGCCGTGACACATGGGAATGTAGAAAATTCGACTGTCCTCCACGTAGCCGACTGTGAGCAAACAGCGAGGCCGGGATTGGGTACCGCAACTGGGGAGAGTGGCGCAGGCCAGAGACCTTTTGGGGGGAAAAAAATAGCTTTGTCTGGGTGTACGGGTTGTAAGGTAACGATAAAGCGACGCCAGCTCAAGTATTGTCGTTAGGTAGCCGCAGGAGGGCGGTGTCGGGGGCTAGCAGAGGCACCCGGAGTTGCAGTACTGTACGCACAGTACCGGACTGGTACCCAGGGGGGGGGGGGGGGGAAGGGGGGTGAACCGTGGCGGGGGAATTGACCCGGATATCGACTGGGCTCCGAAGACAGACAGGCTCCGAGATGCATGGCGTTCTCGCGCGCGAATGGCGAGCTTTCGCATAATGAGCATCACAAAGGAAATGCTGTCGACCGTCGAGCGACTAGGGGACGTCAGTCGCTTGTTCCTGGGCCGGAATAAAGAATCAATAGGCGGGCAAAGAGGCAAAGCAGGCAAACGGGCAAACAGACCGACACGCACCGTTGCTTGTATCGCACCGGTTATACCGCCAGTGTCTCTGATGCGCGTGTGCTCCACAGCCCGTCGGGTTGCCCCTCAACATGTCCGGGCATTGTGAGATTCCGGGTTCCAAGACAACCCAAGGAGTGGCCTAGTTGGCTTGTCCACGATGATGCCATGCCGTGCTGCGAATCAGGTTGCGGGATTGGATCCATGGGAGTGCTGGCATCTGGATCGACTTCCGTCTCGCAGATACGAGTTGCTATTGGGTGGAGCGTCAAAAGCGGTAGAGAAAAGTTTCCGCAGCCATTTCCGAGAACTGCACAGGGTGCAATACGGCGCACACGGTGCACACCCCACCTCGATCCTTTCGTCGCTTTGTCTCGACACGAAACAGATGTCCCGCCTGTGGCTTCTTCAGCACCCTCATCTACGGGCACATCGTTATTTCCCAACAACCTCTTCTTTTGTCATATTTTGGTTCGAGTGGGGGGTCGACAGCAGGATGCCGCAGGCTTAATAGGACAAAAAGGTGGTTCTGCCCACCTTTGCGCATGACGACATTCCTAGGGTTCCTTTGCGTGATCTAGCAGCACCTTTCTTCGACGGCCAACCATTCTGCACACGACCACCCATCCTCCCGCGATTTCCCCTCATTATGCTCCCCGCTTCCATCCCAGTTTTCATTGGGGCCCGACCCCGTGGTTCTGGTGTGAGGGTGTGAGAGTGTAGTCTGGAACCAGGTGAATCGCGGCCCTCTCTCGCTGGCTCGGGAGGGAAGGGCAGGCGGGGGAACCGGCTTGCTCACCAGCCGCACCCGGTCCGTAAAGTCCATCAAGAAACATCGCCTTGAAAAGTGGTCGCTGCTAGGGCGAGCCCATGAGAACATCTGTCTCGAGGCATGCAGCTAATTACTCGAGTTTCGGGGTGCCAGTGGCACTGGTGACAATCAAAGTAACGGCCGTGAACCAGCCCGCACACGGGCCCGAGAATCGATCAGGCAATCACCCGAGCCACCGCGGAGACGTTACTTTTCTGTTCTGGAAGGAAGCCGAGACTGGAATCCCGGAAAGAATCCCGGAAACCATGGAGCTGGGAGCGCCCGTCTTTTTGAGCGGATTGATGAACCTAGACACATAGTAACCGTCCACGTTGGGAGATCACCGCCATGCCATATACGTACAAGGTGGGGGCCATGCCCTGCAATGAGACCCCCGACTACATCCTCACGCACAGCGACACACCCCAGTCGCAAAACAGAGTACCTTTGGTACGAAGGGTGGTTGAGGGCAATCTTAGATTGGCGCCCCCGAGACGCTGTCGAGAGCCCAGTGAGATAATTCGAGAAACGTCCATCCCTAAAATCAAAGCCGGACTAGGTCTGAGTCGGCAGGTTGCCAGGCGACGCTGGGTCTGATGAGATGGTTAGAATAGGCATTGATGCTCGTGACCAAGGCGTCCTGCGCCAGTGGCGCTATCACGCCTTCTCACGCGATGCAACTCGGAACGAACTAGGCATACAGCTGGAGAAACGGAACCCCAATGTCTCCCACCTATCGAGGGAAGACACCCTACAGGGCTCTACATACCGTTTACGTGTCGACTCTTGGGGCCCCCATCCCGCTCTTGACGAAAACGGACTATTGCCCCAAGTGTGCTGTTCCTCACGCACATCCTCCGCATCAACCCAATCCGCCCGGGATGGGGGCCCATAGGCTTTTCGACGGGCCAAGACTGGGCCAGCCGGGTTCTGAATGGGGCATGAGCGGCTGTCTTTATGCTTATCATGACCTCCCCTCAGCCCTCGATGATGTGCTCGAGAGCGGCCTTGTTTGGATACAGAAGACGCACACAGGCCTGAGCGGTGCACGCACTTCCTTGCAGCAAGGGTGAGCATTGTGATACATATCCACGAGAGTGACGTCTTTTCGAGCGCAGATTCGCAATGCATTCCGCTGCTCCCGATAACCCGGTTTACAACCCTACTCTCGGGGGTGAGAGCTCGTTTCCCGAGAGGCACTTCACTACCGGAGATTCGGCTGCAGACTGGTCGCACCAGGCCGGCATACCATGCCTTGTAGGGGCCGGCCTTGATTCTCCTCGATCGGCGGCTGCGGAGACGCTCGAGGCCGACCTTGCATCCCCATGGCCGCAGGAATGGCTAAGTCAAGCGCAGCCATTGCTCCATCGCAACCCCGTAAGTAAGCAGCGATGCAGTATTGTCCCGGAGACACGACTGGTGGCTGACATGATGGCAAGATACCCACTACCAGTTTAATGCTCGAGAACAACCTATTTTCGGCACCACTACAACAGACAGCACCTCTAGGGCTTGCTGAGTGGGACTGGTTCCGCGAAAAGCCATCTGGGACGCTATTCTGGAACCCCACGCCGCCAGAATCCAATATCGAAGAGGACTCCGACTCAATCCAAAGCCCCAGCGACAACCCAGAAGAGCCATCTCTACCACTGTCAGTGTGGACATCCGCGCAGAGGCCCAGGCGGCGAAGCACGCACAGGGTGGGCAAGCCCTCGAGAGCGCCGGCACCGAAACGCAGCAACGCACTCCACGCTGCCACCCACCTTGGCGGGTACAGCGCCCCAGACGTGGATTTCTTCGACATCACCGCCATCTTCCTCGACCGTGCGCACCCAGCCGCCGAGGGGCCCGAGATTGACGTCGTATTCCAAGACAGCGCCCCCTCATCAAAGGTCGACTCGAAACGCATCGCCCACAAGTTGTCGGAAAAGAGCCGCCGCAACAGGCTCACCCTAGCGATACGCGAGATCCAGAAACTGCTCCCCGCCAGCGCCAGCGCCAGCGTGGACTCGGCAGGAGCACGGGAGGGGGACCTCGCAGTTCGCCCTGGAGTGCCCAACAGCAAGCTAGATGTCGTGGAGATGGCGGTTGGCTTTATCAAGGACCTGAAGGAGAAGAATAAAGAGATGGCGACGAAATTGAGGGAGGCTGCGGAGAGATCCAGCGAGTGCCGCTGTAGGCTGGAAAAGGGAGAATCGATGGCCTTCGCTGCGGAAGACGATCCACGAGCAGTGGAGATGTGAATACCAGTCATGGGCTTATAAGAGTGTGTGCGGCTGAGGATGATCGGAGCTTTGTTGGCGTGGTGCCATGCGGATTTGGAGGCACCTCGGGATGATACCACAATGATCTTCTGCGGTTGGCAATGCACAAGAGTAGACACATACCTTCTCCTCGGCTTGACATACATTCCTTCCCCCTCATCGAGCTCTATGCCGTCCCTGCCAGCGGCCACGGCCTCCTCGCCTCCGCTTGAAGACCATTCCCCTGGGGACCTCTCCCGCGGCTGTTGCAGCCCCCACGTTTTACCCCCCAAAAAGGAAACCGACTCGCCTGGAAAAGCCCGCTCAGACCAATTACCGCTTCTCTGGGCTGACGATGCCAAAGGTGGGGCCGCATCTGCCGTCGGGTCTAGATCATTGCTGCCAAGACGGTGGGTGACTACCGGTCGACGCTAGCAGACTGACACGGCGCGTCCTGACCCTTTCCATGCACAGGTATCATAGCAAGCACCAACTGGGGCCGTCAGGGTATTTACGCAAACGTCTATCACGCAGCGCCTCCTAGAAAATCATCCAATCCTACCACCACCAAACCAAACACCCACCATTACACATTCATGTACGTAAGCCATAATGACTCCTACCTCTTTTAAAATCCCCTCAGAAACTCTTCCAAAGATATCGGTTTCCGCACCGCGTTATTCAGCCCCTCATGGTAGGTAACCCACACCCTGCCCTCACCAAACCCTTCCTCCATCCTCCTCCTCTTCTTCTTACCGCCCGCAGCATTCCCGTCCGTCTCAGCCAACGACGGCCTCTCGACAATCACCCTCCCGAAAAAGTCTCTCTTGACAGCCTTCTCCTCCATCCCCAAAGCCTTGGAATTAGCGGCGGCAGCGGCGGCGGGGAGATTCTCCTTGTCGTCGTCATGGTCCAATTCATGAGGATTACTATGCTGATGTAGGCCGGACCTGAGCCGCGCCTGGCGGGCGGCGTTCTCCCTCTGCGCAAGCGTCTTGTGCAGTTCCTGATCGAGGACCTGGCGGACGGCATAGCGGGTTGGCGCTTGGATAGTGTAAAGGGAGAAGGTTTCGAACGTTGCGAGAGCGTCCAGGTCTCTGTAGATATTTCAGCATTGTCAGTCTTCTCCTAGGCTGGGGGCTATAGCTATAGCAAAGAGGGAACTTACGGCTCCATCCTGTAGACCCACTGCGTGCGGTTCGCCGGCCCGGCAGTCCCCGTGTCCGCCTCGATCCTGCCCTTGTGCAGCGCGATGCCCACCTCGGCCAGCACCTGCGCGGCGCGCCTGACCATGGCCTTCTCGCCCTCCCTCCGGACGCTCGCCATGGAGCCGCTCTTGTCGCTGCCGCCTACTACGACGGGCTTGACGTCCGGCGATACCAACCGGACGAGATACGGGAGGAAATCGGTCGCAATGTCCTCAGGGCTCCGGAAGGCCCGCGTCAAGCTGGGCGGGAGCTGCCCGTGGATGCTCTGTAGCGCGGCACGGTTGACCTTTTCCGCCTCGTGGGCGGCATAGTCCGCGCGCGGACCCGAGAAGGGCAAGGGAGCAGCGTCGGTGCTGTCATCGGCATCGGCCCATTTCCCCCCGTGGGCCGCCTGCACTTGGTATCTACTGCGCGGCGAGGCAAAGAGGTGGTGGCAGGCCAGGATGGGCTGGCTAACGTACTGCGCGAGCTCCCATTCCTGGCTCGAGAAAAGGCGCGAGGTGCACGTGTCGTGGAAGTGCATCCATTCGTAGGCCGCGTCAGGCTTGGTGAGGAACGAGTCGTCGTTGAACTCACGATTGGGGTATTCGAGGAAGATCTCGGTCATGATGCGATCGACTTCGCCGCTCGTGTCAATCATCTCACGCAGCCGCGCCATGGCGTACTTCTTTTGCTGCTCGGAGAAGCCAAGTTGGGCTTGGGGCTGCTCGTGCAGGGTGTTCTTGGGTTGGGCTGCTGCGGCGTCACTGGCCTGCTTCGGGAAGCCAGCACCCTCCTGGAAGATGCGAGTGACAATCTCCTTGACGCCGCCACGGCCAAGTCCTCTAGCACCCCCGCCGCCGTGGGCGAGGTCGTGGATGATGTGTTTGTTGATCCACTGCCGAGTGAGACAGGGGGTAGCGCCCCCAGAAGCGGCCCGCAGTCGGCCAGCTACCCACTCTCCCACGACCATGACCCCTCGAAGATCACCCTCAGCGTTGCTCTCTGCACCCCGCTTGGCGTCAATACCGCTGGTCATGCCCCACGCAGCTTCGCACAGCTTTCTGGCAGCATCTTTCTCGCAGGGGATCCCTTCCTTCTCGAACACGCTCTTGAGCCGCCCAACAACCGCCTCCACCGATGGCTTCCCGACGTGGATGATCTCTGCCAGCCCGGATTGCCGCAGAGGCCGCAGCGATGGGTGGTAGACATCGTTACAGACGAGAATCAGCGGTCGCATCTGCCTAAAGTCGTCCCCCTTCTTCTTCCTTCGCCCCGTCCCCGATGAGGTTGCACCTCCCGAGCTGTTCTTCTGGTCGAGCAGGACGAGGTCGATCAGGGCCTTGACAAAGCCGCCCTCGCCAGAACTGCCCGAGCCGCTAACCACGCCGTCCACTTCGTCGACAACCACACACAGCGGGCGCGCAATTTTTTGCTGCTTCCCCGGCTCCGGCTTCTTGTTCTCGACCGTCTTGACAGTCTCGGTCCCTAAGCTCGTCCTGATCCGGCCCTTGACCACATCCTTGCTGCGCTCGTCGCTGGCATTGATCTCCATGACCTCGTACCCCGCCTGCCTCGCGCACACATGAGCCAGGGTGGTCTTGCCAAGACCCGGTGGGCCGTGGAGCATCAGGATCTTGCGATGCGGCTTCTCCTCTTCGGGCTGCTGATTCTGCTGCTGGCCGTGTCTCCTGACGGCAGGTTTGCTCTTGGCCGCATGCGGGAAAACAATAGGGTCCCAGCGCTTCAGCCAGCGGAGGACTTGGCGATTGGTCAAGTCGTCGCCGACGAGGTCCATAAATGTGCGGGCCCGGTATTTCTCGGTCCAAAGCATGGTGCGCTTAGGCTTCTTGAGGTTCGCATGTTTATCCTCGACGGAACGGACGGGCTGGTCTGGATGGGCGGGCGAAGTGGCCGGTGTGGCCGCCGACGCCTTGCGCGCCTCTGCGATTTGCTTGTTGGCGTCGTCGATGAGTTCGTGGATGGGGATGCCGTAGTAACTCTTGCTTGCGCGGCCTTCCCTGGTTCTCGAGCGTGCCGCCACCATGGTCGCGTAGGAGACGGCTGTTGTGGGTTTCCGCTCCCGAATGGGGATCGATTTTCCGCAACATGTCGAAATCCGGTACGGAGTCGGCGCGTCGCTTGTGAGCGGTGCCAATGGACGCGAGGCCTGGATGCCAAAGAGACGTCCATAGCGTTCTTCTTCTTCTTCTCCCTCCTCCGATTCCTCGTTCATCTGACTATCGGGAGGAGTCGAGATAGCCTTCTGCGCAGCCGGCTGAGTCTCGACCAAACCCTCGTCCACGGGTGCGTCTACAATCGTCTGTAGCCGGGTGCCATGGGTGTCCTGCTGCACCATCCTCCGCTTCGGGGAGGGCTGCTCGATCGCGTCATCGTCATCCGAGTCATCGTCAGCAATAAAGCCGCCGAGAACGCGGGGCTTTGGCGGTTTGGGCGCGTCGGAAGGGCGCGGTCGCTTGCCGGTGACGGGTGATGAGCTGGGCGGGAATACGATAGGAGACGACGGGGCAAGCATTGTGATGCCAATCGAGGAAGTTTGCCCTCAGAAATGTTGTAGAAGTCGCATGACACGCAATACCAGGATCTTTTGGCAGTCGACGACTGTTGAGACGGGGGCGTCAGGGTGTTGGTGTTTAGAGGTGGGTCGGGACACGCGATTTCCGAGCGCGTCTCAATTAAGCTCAACGGGTCCGTCGCGTTGCGTGATGTCCAG
Source organism: Madurella mycetomatis (assembly GCA_022530565.1). Classification (NCBI taxonomy): domain Eukaryota; kingdom Fungi; phylum Ascomycota; class Sordariomycetes; order Sordariales; genus Madurella; species Madurella mycetomatis. The sequence goes on along the minus strand of JAJTVB010000003.1, from coordinate 876,507 downwards.
GGTTAGGGTTGGTTCCGAAATCGGAATTTCCCCGAGATGGAATTAGTCAGTCAAGTCGTCTGCGTTAACAAAGGTAGCCTGCTTAAGGGAGTCCGGATTCGCTCGGCGACGGGCCGCGCCTAGGATTCCCTATGGGGTTCAATAACAATCAGAATCGGATTGAAAAATTGTATCCTTAAGCTGGTCTAATACGCCTGGAGGAGAGCGGCCGGCGTTTGCCTTGTAGACCGAACCGAATGAGGCGCGAAATGTATCAAGCCCTTTCCCAATGGTTCTCTGATGATCTTTGACTGTTGTGTATCTAATATCGTGACTGTGGTGGTTTTGAAATTGAGAGAGATGGAAGAGAACGAGTGCTACTTATGCGCTTTTTCACATTGCAGTCTATGTGGGGCTTTCAGCTAGTGCCGACCTCGACGACAGCTTAGTAGCCGATGGTTGCTCCTAGCAGTCTGGTCCGGTGCCTCCGAGTCACTAACCAATAACCGCAGCGCTGAAGGAAGCTCGGAAAACATCAAGAGGCACAGAACTCTTCTGATCAAACTCACAGGAATACTGATTAAACTCACAGGAATACTGATTAAACTCACAGGAATACTGATTAAACTCACAGGAATACTGATTAAACTCACAGGAATACTGATTAAACTCACAGGAATACTGATTAAACTCACAGGAATACTGATTAAACTCACAGGAATACTGATTAAACTCACAGGAATACTGATTAAACTCACAGGAATACTGATTAAACTCACAGGAATACTGATTAAACTCACAGGAATACTGATTAAACTCACAGGAATACTGATTAAACTCACAGGAATACTGATTAGAGGAGCCAGGAACCAAACAAAAGGCTGCTTCCGAAGACGGCAAGCAAAGAAGGATAGATTTCTGTATTTCTCTCCGCATGCATATATATGTACGAATGAATGTCTGTGTGTCTATTCATGAATCATAGAGAGTGCTCGGGAGTGGGAGCTCCAGCAGAGGTAAAGAGCTCGAATATCCGCACCAGACCCCTGATCAGGAAGTGCCCCGTTGCGAGGCGAAGGTGCCGATAAACTTGGCCAGCTTCTCCGCGCCCTCGAGAGGGATGGCGTTGTAATTACTCGCTCGGATACCTCCGACGCTACGGTGACCTTTCAGGCCCGTCAGCCCCAGGGCAGTAGCCCCCTCCAAGAAAGCTTCCTCTGTTGGATCGCCACCTTCGATCCTGAAGCAGATATTCATACGTGACCGCACTGTCTTGTCAGGAGTGATCCTGTAGACACTAGGATGCGCCTCGAGAGCACTGTAGATCAGCTCGGCCTTCTTCTCGGCTACAGCTTGCTGTCCCTGCACTTTGGGATGCTGCTGCTGCAGCCTCTTGAGAACCTGGCCCGCGACGTATACACTAAAACTTTGGTTAGCTTCGATCTCGCCCTGAAAGGAGCATACTTACTCAAAGATGCTGAGCGTATTATAGAGGCTATTGTTCTTGGCAATAGTCTCATACTCAAAGATGCGCGGTGGAACAGGCAGACCCAGCTGTCTCATTAGAGCCGCAGGGGGCTGAGATGTCACAGGCGGCAGGAAGCGTTTGTTGATGATGACGACAGTGATACCAGTCGTTCCGAGGTTCTTCTGGGCGCCAAAGAAGATGGCTGAGAAGTTCTTGATCGGGATGGTCCTTGAGAGAATGTTGGAGCTCATGTCGGCCACGACAATCGGTCCATTGGGGCCCGGTTCAAGGGATTTGGGAAACGCGGGGAACTCCACGCCCTCGACCGTCTCGTTATCGCAGTAATAGACCAAGGCGGCATCCTGAGAGAGATTCCAGGTACCCTCGTCCGGAATGGTTCCATACTTGCCGCCGTTCACCTTGCGGCTATCCGCTACAATGTTGACGTGCTCCGGGCCAAAGAGTCGCTCAGCTTCAGCTGCTGCCTTTTGCGACCAGCTGCCAGTGATGATGTAGTCCATCTTGAGCTTCTCCACGGCCGATTTGAGCTCCGGCACCGAGCTACCAATCTCCCCCTGCTTGCGGGCAACCCAAGCGCCAACAAAGTTGTAGGCCAAAGCGGAAAACTCGCCCGACCCGCCGCCATGCATGAAGAGTATCTCGTAGTCGTCCGGGATATCGAGGTAGGACGCCAGATCAGCTTTGGCCTCATTGATGATGGTAGCCGCTATCTTAGACCGGTGCGAGTGCTCGGCAATGCCGAGACCCGTGTCCCGATAGTTGACCAGAGCCCGGGCAGCATCCTCGATGATCTCAGTGGGGAGGGCCGCTGGGCCTGCATTGAAACAGGTTATATCTGATCTGGAGGGCATGGTGTATAGGGAGCCGTATTGACCTGGCAGTCGAGACGTAGAGGAGATTTTCTCAGGAGAAGAAAATACTGATCGTGAGCAAAAACCCCTCATGCAATATTTACCCGAAGTGCGGAGTTTGAACAGTGAGTCAGTGATCCGTGGCGCATCACGTGGCCGATTTGGCAGCAGGTGGAAATCGCGCCAAACGCGCGGTGGGAGTTGCATGCAAGCTCGGTACCGTACATCAAGGAATTCGATTTCCGTACCCAGTTGTTGATGAATTCGACTGCTCCGAAACATTTACCCACCTCAACACTACGTCAGCCTCAAGGTGTAGGGCCCCACTGCTGGTATGGGCCATAAGTACAGTACCTATGATCTTTGATGCCCAAAGGGAGTCACCATTGATTTAGATACCGCTCGCCTCCTGCCTCAGCGAGTCGGAAACACGATGAAACTGAATTCATGCTCGATGGGCGATGCGTTGGGTGTCTAGTCCACTATCGACTGATGGCTTTGTTGAGACGCAATGGTATAGAACCCCGAGGCTCGGACCCCTAATTACCTGCACAACTCGGGGTTGCAAGCGGCGTCGAGTATCTCTCCTATTTGCTCTCGCAAACCTACAGATGCGGGCCGATCTCAAATGTTGAAGGGCTTAGAGAAGAAATTTGAGTCTGTGATTCATAGTGATTGAATGTTTCATCCTCAGTATAAGATCAATATCGTGTTCAACTGCAATGAGAGGGTTTCACAGGGCAAGCGGCTCGGTGCTGATCGGATTATCTTAGATGACGAACTTTCGCCCGCATCACAGCAGCTCTGGAAATTTGATATAACGTATTAGAGTGGGCCTCTGGCTAGATTCTACTCAATACCCCCTATCGGTCACCACGGTGCAATTATGCACAGCACACCATCAAGCTCCATTCCAGTTGGAGTCACGTACGCCGTTTAAACGCGAAAGGCGTCTAATTCATCACCCCGAGACTCGGATGTGAGCCACGTGAATGTCAATGAAACCGTTTCCAAATCCCAGCAACTGGGGATTACTCGAGACACCATCGTCTTAGTCTACGTTATCATTGTCATACTTAAGGTGCAATCGCTAGAATGCAATTGCGGCGTCGCTTTTGCGCGACAATCATGTATCGACCTTCGACCTGAAGCCCCTTGGATGGTTCTGAGAATCAGCTGGCTATTCTGATCTTTTGCTGCCCGGCGAGAGCTGCATACAAATGGCAAACGTCCTCCGCTCGCACCTGTTTGATCGACTACTAGGAGGAGGGCTGTTTCCCTTGAGGCCAGAGGTGCTGTCCCCCCTCATGTTCCCTCCACACGCCTTAGTCGGGTTAAACTACTGAGCGTTGGCTGATCTCGACTGACTGCAAGTTCACAGGCGGAGTTGACGACGGCAATGGCGAGAAACCTAACGTATCCGACAAAATGACCTATTCACGGGGCAGCCAGAATTTTGCAGGTAAGATGAACGTGCACCGACAAGAGAGAGCCTAAGCGAGTCTTTTGATAACTCTCAGACTTGGGGGGCGAGAGGCTGAAATGATGTTTCTGAGTAACCATGCGCCACCCGATCACGCGGCTCCCACGCTCCGTCGTGACGTTTGGAAGCTAGGAGCGAAGTCAGTCTAGCTGAAACAGCCCCAGATAGGAGACCTGGACGGAATGCTGCTGTCTGTCTCCACTAGTATGCCTGCGGCAGTATGGGCAAGTCAGGTAGCGAGATCCTCCACGCCATATGATATGCAGGACGGGAGAGGCGGGCCTATTTCTGAGACAACCCACTATGCGGTGAAGGCTTCCCACCTAACTATAATGTTCGGCGTGGCCCCTCCCGCCCACTATCATAATACGGTCCGTTTCTACCATTTTCAAACCATAGCGGGGTGGATCAATCTACTAGGTTCTCAGTAATAAATGCGTAACTAGCAGCCGTCAAGCGTTTCTGGATAGGCTCAGAGGCCATGAATATCAATTTGCAAGTCTATCCTTTTCAAAGCATATTCGCCCGGGTATGGGTATAGGTAGTTAAGCCAAACTGCTGAAATGCCCCCATTATCCTTGAACATGGAAAAGAATTGCAGACAAGCCAAGACCCTGTTCGCACTCGTAGAAAAATATTCGCCGCGTTCATCAACCATGCCGCGCTAGACATGAGACGGCCGCATCATTAACACGAAGGTAGCCCCGCATAATTAGGGGTTAGATCCGCCAGGTATCATTCCAAACAAAAACAAAAGCTGAAACTGAACAACTAGAAAAGGCCCGCATCATTGCAAGGCCCGGCGAGCGCCGCTTATTGCTGAGGGTAGGGCTGCTGAGCGGGGTACGGCTGCTGTGCCGGATAAGCCTGCTGGGCGGGGTATGACTGTTGAGCGGGATACGGCTGCTGGGCGGGATAGGCTTGTTGGGCAGGATAGGTCTGTTGGGGATACGGCTGCTGGAATTGTCCGGCAGCGGCCTCAGGCTTGATGTTGCCGAGCTCGGCCTGGCTTGTGCCCTCGGGACCCGAGACGCAGGCGCGGACAAAGAAGACAAGGTGGACGATAGTCAGAACCCTAGACGGCAGAGACATTGGTCAGCCAAGCATTCTAGCCCCGCTTTGGGAGCATGAAGATGAAGATCCAAAAACGGTCAAAATGGGCGCGGCGGTGCGTGCGTTTCACAATGCGAGCCATTCGGGACGCCGTTGGACAGCAGGGGGGGGGGGGGGGGGGGGAGAGGAGGGAGGAGGACCCTCTACTCACCAGACCAAGGCGCCGAGGCCGGCGCACGCAGCAAGGGACGAGCCCAGCTGCGACGCAAGTTGGTCACCGCGGCTAAGCGGTACGACCCACGAGGCGCCGCTGGCGGACCAAGCCCAGGCCGAGAGCCAAAAGATGACGGAGAGGATTTGCCCGATGAGGGAGCCGATGCGGTAGAAGTATTCTGCCGCCCAGAGCTCGAGCGCGGCAGAACCACCGTAGACGATGAAGCTGAAGATTGTCTGCGGCGTCTAGGTCAGAACTCGCTCCGTCGTCAATGAGCGAGAATGGAACGCACCACAAAAATGACGAGGCTACCGGCGCCGGCAGAGCCAAGCTGTGCCGTGATGCCCGGGTAGATGGAGAGGCCCCAAGCGGCAATCGCGAGGAGGATGAGGGAGAAGACCAGAATGGCGATCTTGATGTAGAGCAGCCAGAGAGGCTGTGGCGGGACGCCCTTGGCGGCCAGTCCTTGAGCCGACATGTTGGATCGAGTAGTGTAAGCTTGCCGTGGAAAAAGGAGGTTGCTCAGGGTTGGCAATAGCGACAACAAACACAATCTATGATGCTACTGTAGTAGGCGTCGGTGTACAAAATTAGAGGCAAAAAAATAGTCGGGAGAGGGGGGCCTCCGCCCATTTATTCATCACACCCATTTTCACGCGTCTCCTCATTTCGCACCTGGAGCACGGGGAGGGCCGTGGCCGACGGCCTGGGCCTAACGACAAGACGGGATTAGGGCACCTGTGCTTCCGTTACACCAAAGGCTAACCCATGGGGGTCACAGCATGGAACGGCTGTTGTGTCGCTCCCCAAGTCGTGCCAAGATGGCGAGCTGAAAGTTGCGCTCCGCGTTTGGGCCCATGTGCATCCCGAAGGCTGAGTGGAAAGCCACACCAATAGAGCGCGTGAGTCAAAAAGCGTTGAAAGCTGGGCCCTGGAGGAAGGCTAACCCGAAACTTCCTTAAATGAGCCGGGCTGCGGCAGCATGATTGGCGTTTTTAGTCATCTGTCATTGGCCCAACAGGCAACCATTCTGACTGCGCCTTTCTGGCACCGGCATAGCCAAGACGCGACTCTTTGGTACCGCTCCGGTATCGTGGTGCTAATTTTTGCCCTTACCACAATTCTTGACATCTTTGGGAGCAAAGGCCGGTCCCGTCCCACCCCACACTTTTCTTTTCCCTTCTTTTTGTTTTCCCCTCGTTTTTCTTTTTTCTTTCCTCCCCGCCTTCTTTCGCGCGATTGATGTTTTGAAAGTGCCGGTGAAACTGGCGCTGCCTCTAGTTCTTAACCCACGTCCGGGCGGAATGGATAGCCATTGATCCGTCTTACGCGCCGATCCAAGTTTATAATTATTCACAACCCCCGGCTTCTCTGCCACTATGTTGCAGCCGGTAACCGTGCGTCAATTTTTCCAGGAGAGCAGGGCCGTGGTACACTAGGAGACTCGCGAAATGGGGAGTGGAAAGTGGGCGGAAGATGCCCCAAGCCTATTGGGCAAAACGCTGAGCGAAGATGGCGAAGGATGCGTGTCTCCTGTGTCTTGCAGGCTGCGCCAGCTTGCGGCTGAGCTGCTCTCTGCGGGCGACCCACCTTGGCCATACATATAAACTTTCATATCCGATGCGGCTGTGTAATCGGGAGATCTGGACCTCATAGGCCCTTACGTTGCGTCGTATGGATAAGTCCTACTGTATCCGAGCTGTCGTATATTAGCAGACACCAACACGCCAACTGCCGGCATGGTGTGCAAGGTATGAGACAGCCAATCGGCCTGTGTCCGGGATGATCAATACGCGACTTGGGGATACGTATCGCACCTAAGGAGTGCATCGAATTGTCTGTAGCCGCTATACGCCCAATGACGGGGAAGCATACGGAGTAGCCTGCGGGCTCATAAAGGCATGATGGTTACGCGAGTAGTCGGTCCCATTGACTGGCACTACGAGGAGATCGCAACAGAAGTATCGAAATGCCAAGAGAGAAAGCTCTTCCACTACTTTTCAACATCTCGCGAATGACCTAAGTAACCCCCCAAGGCAGCAAAATTGACTACTTCCTCTCGTGCACCAGCCGCCCCCTAACCCATACTTTCTTCGTATTCCGATCGTCTCCGTTATATACCCACTTAGCGATCCTCTCCGGCCAGCTCTCCCACCCAAACAGATCGACATTTCCATCATCATCATCGCCTCCCTCCTCCTCCTCTCCTGCCTCGTCACCAACCCTTCCCAGCCCGACCAGCTGCGCGTCCCACTCCATGCCCACCTCGAACCCGCCCACCTTGTCCTCCAAGCCCACCACACACGCCCCTCCCCTCGTTGCGAGGAACAGCGCCTCCTCCACGCTCAGTTTATCCTTCTCCTCTCCGCCCGCGCCGATGGCCACATGCCGACTGACGAGCACGGCCTGGCGCGCCGCCTCCAGCACGCTCGGGCTGTACCCACCGCTCATGTCGGTCCCGAGGCCGCAGACGATGTCCTTCTCCGTCACCAGCCACCGCACGCGCGCCGCCCCGCTCGCCAGCGCCGAGTTGCTGCAGGGGCAGTGGCTGACCTTGGCGCCGCGCCGGGCGATGAGCGCGGCCTCGTCGTCCGTCAGGTGGACGCCGTGCGCGAGGATGGTGCGCGAGGTGAGCAGGCCGAAGGCGTCGTAGACGGCCGTGTACGAGTCGTCGCCCGCGCCGGTGTTCTTACGGGGGAAGAGCTTCTTGACGAGGGCGATCTCGTCCTTGTTCTCGCTGACATGCGTCTGGACGGGGAGCCCCGTCTCAGCGGCGAGCAAGCCTAACTGGCGGAGCAGGTCTGCCGAGCAAGCCGGCGCGAAGCGCGGGGTGATGATCGGTCGGACGAGCACCATGTCCTTGTCGAGGTCTTGGATCTGCGCTATCGACTCCCGCGCCGCGGCCAGGGCGGCTTCGGGGCTCGCGTCGCGGTAGTTGACCGGCGAGCCTGTGTCCATGCACACGCGGCCGACAAGGGCGCGCTGCCCGTGCGAGACGCAGAGCTCGGCAAGGAGGGTGGTTGAGGCCACGTCGATGGTGGCGTAGTATGCTGCGCAAGTCGTGCCGTGGGAGAGCGTCCTGCGGATCACGCGAGTGTAGACGCGGCGGGCTTTGGCAGGGTCCGAGAGGGAGGCCTCTAGCGGGAAGGTGTAGGTATTGAGCCAGTCGAGGAGGGTAGAGCTGCCAAAGATGCCGACGTTGGGATACTGCGAGGCGTGCAGGTGCGTGTCTGATAGTTGGTTGGTCGTCAGATACCCCTCAACTTCGGCTTTGAAAATGAAATGATGGATGAAGGACAAGATGGAAGAGAAGAGAAAACGAGACTCAAAACTCACCAACAAACCCGGGAAAGAAAAACTGCCCCTCCCTTGCGCTCACAACTTCAACTTCACTGTCCTTCCACTCCAGCCGCGACAGCAGCGCCGCTCTCGCCTTCTCGTCACAATCTTTCTCGATAGCAACAATTCTCCCAGCTCTGTCCACACACACGGCCGTATTGTGGAGGTATTCGAGTTCGCCAAGCGTCTTGCTGTGCACGAACGAGCCGAGAAAAAGCTGGTTCTTGTCCGCCATTTTCGTGGTAGCCGACTGTTATTTTCGTTACTCAGTCCCTAATTTACAGACGTGCGTGTGAGGGGTGAACAGCAATCGCAGTTACCGCGGCCAGCAAGCAGCAAGCAGCAGAAAGACCAGCCCAACGCCCCACACCTCCGACTCTGTTTCTAGAAGCTGGTATATAGTGCTGTAACAGGTAATGGCAGGGCTAAACTTCGGGGTTGAATGCTGGGCACGTCGGTTTAGGTTGACAGCTGACAATTGTCACTCAAACGCCAAGCCTTGCAAAGACAACAAGAGAGCTGATAACTTCAAACAGAGCGGACAAACGACCAGAAAAATCAAAAGTGATCAATCCGTCCCAAATTACAAATAGTGAAGTAGGAGAATGCCCCATCTTAAAATATTCCACTTTTCTCCATCTCTTATCTACTGTATCTCCGCCATCTTCTCCGCCACCCCATGGAGCAGGGGTCAAACACCACACCAAAGCGCCGGGCGGTTATGCGACCCTCCCGTTCCTGGTAGCGGAGCCTTCCCCTCTCGGCCAGCGCCGCCATCCGGCACTCGGAACCCGACGCAATGTGACCCCGCCATGTGATAACCAAAGCTCAAGCACACCACAACGTCACAGCGTCCCGACAGCTTGGGTGACTGGCGAGAGCGGTAAATTTGCCGAGGGTGAATCTGGGTGGAAGATTCCGGACAACCCAGCAAAGCCAAAACTTCGCAGGATAGGATGAACGGAGTAACTTAGTCTAAATCAAAACATCGCAAAACAGCCAAAGTCTAGCAATTATCGTTGGGCATCCGTTCTGGAGCTTGCCCAATCTGTACCATGATCATCATATACATGTTCGTTGCTAATAAAAAGATTTATCCACCGCCGAACTCCCCCATCGTCCTCTACATGATAACACGTCACAACACCGCTGTGGCAATGGCGGCGGCATGGCTGTCCGTGTAGGAAATCGACACATTGACCTTCTTGACGCCCGCCTTGTTCGCGGCCTCGAGGGCAGTGCCGTGCAGCTGCGAGGTGTTAGCAACCGTTACTCAAGTCATCCGGGGTCAGGAAACATACTGTGACTGTGGGCGCACCGTTCTCGTCTGTCGAGATCTCAATGTCCTTGAGTGCCGCACCCGCTCCCTGGCTCGCAACACCCAGCGCTTTGAAGACGGCCTCCTTGGCAGTCCACCGCCCGGCGAAGGCCTTCTGCGGGGACCGACCCGTGGCCGATGCGAGGCAGTACTTCATTTCAGCCTCGGTGAAGTTGCGCTCCAGGAACGTGTCGTTGTCGGCGTTGATGGACGAGATATCCTCGACATCAAAGCCGACCCGTGTGTTCAAGTTCTCCAACCGCTGCGCCTCGCGGTTAATCACAGACTCCAATGTCGCCTTGCGCTCCGCGACGGTCTGGTTCTTCTCCGACAGCCTCATAAAGTTGGACGGGAACGTGAGCTGGCCCGTCTTCTTGTCCTCCGTGACCCGAGCATCAGGGTTCAAGAGGACCGAGCTGAGCTGCTCGTCCGTGTACGGCGACTTGTCCTTGGCAACGAACAGGGTGTTCTTGATCATGCCGTTGTGGAAGTAGCGATATGCCTTCTTCTGCCGGGCCTCGACCTTGGTCCGGTACTCGTCGAAGGTCTGCTCATCGAGGGTGGCGAACAGATACTTGGGGTGCACACCGATAGCTTGAGCACCTTTCTGGCCGAAACCAAACGACGTGACAGAGAATGCCTTTACGCCGTCGGTCTGGAGGCTGCGGCTCGGGTACACAATGTAGTCGAACTGCTCCATCACTTGGTCGACGTTGTCGGCGTTGCGGTTGCCAGGGACCAGGCCAGTGTTGAGCACCTGCAAGCAGCCGTTTAACATCCAGGCACCGGCGGCACCCTTGGGGTGGCCCGTGAGATACTTCTGGAATATGCCGAGGACGGCATTGCCCTTCTTGCGGCCAAGATGGGCCAGTTGTTGGCAGATGACCGACGACTCGTTCTTGTCGTTGGCCTTGGTCGACGTTCCGTGGAATGAGGCCACACCAAGGTCGTCGATGGTGAGACCCCATGTAGCCAGCGCGCCGCGGAGAGGAGCGATGCTGGGGTCGCTCTTCCAGAAGTTGTTGCCGTAGCTGCGCAGGACTTCCTTGGTCTGCCTCTCTGCCTCCTTCTCGACGTGCCTCGCACGATCCGCCACGTACTCCTCGATCTCCGCCTGCGACCGACCCTCAGCCTTGAGCGCCTCAGCCTCGTCAGCTAGGTATTGGAGCTCTACCTCCCTGTCGTTCTGAATCTGCTTGGTGCGGCGCTCAATCTGCCGCCGCCTGTACTTCATGTCAAGCAGTGGCGACGCGAACTTGCCGCGGTGCTCCCGAGCGGTTGTAAGCACGCCTTGACCCGGAGCAGGGACTGAACGCCCAATCTTATCCGAGGCAGTCGTGGTGAGCGCGAGAATGCCATAGATCGGGACACCCATGTCCAAAGCAAGCTTGGCGGTCATGATGACCTGGACACCGCAGCCTTGCGACTCCATGAAGCCGTTTCTGGTGGTTGTAGTGGGCCTGGACATCTCTTTAGGCGTTCGGCCGTGCGCGAACTCGTCGACGGCGTTGCTGGTCGCCTTCATGTTGGCGAACTCATACGAGCCCTCCTCGCCGAAATCATCAAAACCACCGACAAAGCAGACACGTGCCTTGCCCTCCATGATGGTCTCGTAGCCAATGTCGACGGACTCGACGGCGGTCGCGCAAGCAGCGACCGGTGTCTTGATGGGACCAGACGACGAAATCAGCAGCATGTTCACCCAAGCAGCCATAGTGTTGATGAAGGATTCCTGCAAAATGTCGTTCTGGAGCGGCTTGTCCAGGAAGCGGTCGCGGTGCATGCCGCGGAGAGCTGCCGTACCACCCATGCCGGAGCCCACGCAGTTGCCCACTTCCGAGACGTGCACGTACTTGTAGAATTCGTACGGATCGGTGATACCGGCCGACAGAAGAGCCTCGACCGTCGAGACAAGGACGAACAGAGCCACCGGGTCGACCTGGGAGATGATGTCGTCGGGGATACCATAGCGTTTGGCGTCCCAGCCGGTCGGAATTTGGCCGGCGACGAGACGGTCGAACCGCAAGGCCTTGGGGATCCACAGAGACGCACCCTTCTTCATACGTACGGTGTACTCGCCACTGTCGGGAATCTCGAAGATCTCTACCTTGTCGCCGTGCTCGCGCTTGAACTCCTCGGCCGTGTCCTTGGAGGCCTGGAAGGGATCAAGATCCTCCTGGATGACGACCTCGTGAAGCAGCTGCTTCTTGTTCGGGTCATAGCCACCAAAGAGCTCGGGCTCAATCAGGCGGATACCGGAGTGCTCCAGGATGTGCTTCTCGTATTTGGGCTTGATGTCCTTGTCGTCGACCGGCTCGCCGGTCTTGGCATCCACCCAACCAGAGTACGGCTTGCCCTTGATGGGCCCGTTGTGGTTCTTGATGAGGCCCATGATCCAAGCCATCTCGATGCAGCCTTCGAGCGAGAACTCGCCGTACGCCTCCATCTCCCATCTCGTCCTCGAATTACCCCAAGGGCCGACTTCGGCGAAACCCGTGACGACAACCACCTTTTCGAGGTCGACCATGCCCTTGAGGTTCTCGTTGAGGGGGGCAATCTCCGACTTCCAATCCGGGAGCGGAGGGAAGTCGAACTTGATGTTGGCACGAGGCTCGATAACCTTCTTCTTATAAAGCGCTTCCGAGTCCTCGCCATTGACGATCTTGTTCTCTACAGCAGCTTCCTTGGTGACGGCCCGTCGGATCTCGCTGGTCTCGGTCAGGGACTTGCGCTCCCTGGTCATGGTCTCGTTGAGGTTGGTGATAAACTGGAGGCCACCGTTCAGGTCGGCGAAGACAGGCTCGTTCTGGCAGATGTCGACAATGGTTGGGGACATCAGACCGAGCAGGTTGAAGGCCATTTCCTGTTGCGAGAATGTGCGGACGCCAAAGCTCTCAACTGCCTCGGCCACGATGTTGTTGCCGGACATGAGGCCCGTGCCACGAGTCCACCCGATGATGGCGCCGCAGATGGTCAAGTAGTTGGCCCAGTCCTCAGCGTACCACCGATTGAAAAGGGTCTCGAGACCAAGCTTAGATTCGGAATACAGACCGTCGCTGCCAAATGTCCCGTGATTAGGCGAGAGCGGGAGAATGACTTGGGCGGGACGCGTCTCAAAACCGCGGGTGGCCTTCTGCGTTTTGACGTTGCCGAGGAGGCGGATGAGGTTGGTCAGCATGATGCGATGGGCCAGCTCAGACTTGGAGTCAATTCCATCGATCTGGCGGCCCTGCTCGGAAATGGCAGCAAAGGGGACGATGTAGTCGAGATCCCAGCCAAGGCCGCTCTTGGGGTCGTAGATGTAGTCAATCAAGGCATTGATGTCTTGGACACTGCCCTGATTGAAAGGCACGACCACGAGCTGGGAGCCGCGCGAGCCATACCGCGCATACATGGACTGGTAGTACTCGGTGACCTCACGGGAGAAGCGACTTGTAGTGACGATGACCTTGGCGCCGCCGCTGATAAGGCCTTGGAGGACCTCGGCACCGATCGAACCCGCACCGGCGCCAGTCATGAGCACATATTTGCCAGCAAATGTGACACCGTCCTTGGCAGCCTGCTCGAGGCAGTCGAGGTACATACTAGTGAGCCTCTTGCTGTAATCCCAACCGTGCTGCGTCTTCTTGCGGAGGTGCAAGAACGGGATAGCCTCCGTCTTTCCCTTGGGCTTGCCTTTCTTGAGGAGGCCGTTGCTCTTGCCGTTCTCCTTCGGAATGATCTGGCTTTCGTTCATGGCGAGGGACCGGATAATCTCGCCATACAAGGTCTTGATCTCAAGCTGCGACGTCTTGGGAAGCTTGTACTGTTGCTTGATCAACTTGTAAATCTTGGACAGATCATTCTGGACCTTGGTCCTGTTGCCGTATTCCGAGATCTTACCGCCCTCGGCCATCTGTTGCACATAGTGCTCCAGTTTACGGCAGCTGGCGCGCGGAACCTCCTCGAACTTCATGTTACCGCGGGCATCAATAGTGGTCCGGGGCCCAGTAGGAACGGCAACGTCCTTGTACACAGGATTGGCTGTGAGGACGTCTTTGCAGTTCTGTATAAGCTGGACACCGAGCTCCTTGGCGAGCTGGTACGTCTCTCCGCGGTCGGTCGGGCAGTTGTCGATATGGTACTGCATGAACTCGAGAAGCGTCGGATTGGACCGGTTCATAATGCGGATGCACTGGCTCACGATTTCGCGGTCAACAGCCTTCAGTCTACCGAAGATGACGTCGTAGTACATGCTCAGGGCGTCCTGGCGGACCCAGTTCCACGAGGAGTCGTAAACACGGGCCTTGAGCGAGCTGAAGACTGGCTCAATCCCGGAAGCGTAGAAGTCGCCATGCTCGGCCATCCACAAGTCGAGCTGAGACTGGAGGACCTTGGACGATTCCTGCGAGGCCTGGAAAGCCTTGTCTCCAGCACGGATGTCCACCTTGAGGTACCTTGCGATCAGCTCCAGCTGTTGCTTGAACAAGGCCTTCTGGTCGCTGGTCAGGGCCTCGATGGCGGCGGGGTCCATCATCATGCCACCGCCAGCGCCAGCCGCTGGACCGGCCGCAGCGGCGGTAGACAAGCTAATGCCAGCAATAGAGGCGTATTTCTGAGAGACATCATCGAGGAAAGCCTTGGCATCTGCTTCGGATCCGAGACGCGCGGGCGGCTCCATGGTGATGGCAAGCAGGAGCACGCCGTCCTGCCTTCCAGAGCCCAGACCCCACCTCGTTTCGAGATACTTCCTTGCTGTTGTAATATTGAAGCCGCCAGGCATCTTGGATGAAATCAGACGGGCAATGAGACCTTGTGAGGTCTTGCCGAGATTCCCATCAAACGTGGCTTGCATTGCAGCGCCAAGCTCGTCGAGCGGTGTGTCCTCGGGCTTCTCGGGTGTTGACCCAAACTCCTTGCCCAGATCACCGAGAATTTCGTTTTGGAGCGTCGATTTGCCTGCAAGGGTTGTGGTTAGCATCGTCCCGAGAGAGGCCATCGAGGTGCGCGCGCTTACCTCCGACCAAGTCCTTGATGGCTTTGCTGAGGGGGACGTCTTGCAGGGGCTTCTTCAGTTTCTGCGCGACCAATGATCGCACGATGTCGACGGCCTGGACGGGTGCATCCGGCACCTGTGCGGCGGGACCGGCGCTGGGAGGTGGAGGGGCAGCAGCCGCCGGAGCGGCAGCAGCCGGGGCTGCTGCGGGAGCATTGGATGGACTCGCCTCGGGCGCAGCAGGCTCAGGCTCCTCCTCCACGGGATCAACGTCGTAGTAGATCTCCTTCGCGTCCTTGTTGTAGCAGAGGATCTGTCTCTGGACTGACTTGGCAGCGTCGTAGGCTTCGTACTTGGAGGCCAGGGTCCTCTTGGCCATCACACCCAGCGTGTCTGCGGGGCCAATTTCGACAATGCGCTCGGCCGTCTGCTCTGCGAGGAAGACATCTTGGGTCTCAATCCACCTTACCGGCGAGGCGAACTGGTATGCAAGGAGCTCCACAAGGAGCGTGTGGGCAAGCTCCTGCTCGACTTCGGGACGCATGCTGTCGGCTGTGGGAGAGCCTAGTGCTGAACGTAAAGAGGAAGGGGAAAAAATAAAAGACGGTTGTGAAAAAAGTTTATGGGGTATCTTTTACGAAGAATTGGCAGAACATAGACTCGTCCGCTGAATTAGGTGGATGGGTAGTCCCTGGGTGAAGGTGTTGTCCAAAAAAAAACTGGCCAGGGAGACCAGACAAACACCAGCCGAACTGCGATTAAACGGTGAGAGAGAGGAACCCAAGTCCAGGCAGGGGGTTTTTCGTGTGCTGTGACGGGAGCCTCGAACTGAAAGGACTGGAATGATGGAGGCGGATGTTGATTAACCACGAAGCAGGGGGGCCAGCAGGCAAAAAATTGGCACTTGCCGCGTCGTCACGTTGCAAATGTTGAATGAGTTTTGGGCTCAGCAACCCCTGTCGAGACATGCGTAGGTTGTGGGCCGCTTCTCAACCAAACATATAGCCTAACCTGAAATGGCTTAGCGCCCGCCCGCGTGTTACCCCAAAGGCTTTTGGCCCTGTGGGTCGGAAAGTCTCGATACCTCCAATCTCAACACCAAAATTTCCCACACTCGAGTGCTCGGGCCCTAACCGGTCCCCCAAATTGCTCTTGACCGAGAGAAGCCGGGGTGTTTTGGTTTTCTAGCCCTAGGATCTCGACGCCCTGCGCCCTTCCTTAGCCCCCCTGGGGTCGTGAGACTGGTGCGTGCGGCCGTTTATGTCGTCATCCGGTTGAGGGGTTGATGAGTCCAGATGCGTCTCCCTCTCAGACCCCAGCCAGACAAGTACGCCACCTCTCGAGTTGAAATTTACCACCCACCCGGTTCACTCTTAATATCTGCAAGACGAATCCCAAGAGACCACATCGACTGCATTGACCTCGAGCGGACACGTTGCTAGCCCGTCCCCTCTTGATCGGCTTTGCTTGGTTATGTTGCTTCTTCGTGCATTAGAACCCGCCGTGTTGCCACTATAAAGAAAAAACCCCGAGCAAACCGAGGTGTGGAATTGTTAGAATCGTTGGCACCAAGGGTAGACGAGCATCTGCCCGAGAACCCACCATCGCCACTTCCCATCTGCCCGAGACTGTTGGAGAAAAGCCCCTCCTTAAGGTACCCAGCGGGTTTTGATGGGATGTTTGGATTAGAAGATCATGTATTGGTACCTTGGGTGGGCTAGTTGTGGGCACCCCTCGTTGACAGATGGGGTTGCAGCTAACGGATCGGATGCTCGGGTTGGCCCATACCAAAAGGGGCGGACGTATGTACAACGCATTAAGCGGTTGCATAAGGGCCGCCAGAAGTCACTTTGGGGTCTTTGTTCGGGCGACACAGACAGGGGTGGGGTTCGGGTGCCGCGTCGTGCCTTTTCCCCAACAAAGATCCAAAATTTTTGGCGAGCAAACGAGGGGCGCCGCCGACCGCGGATAGCATTTTGGGAGTCGGGTTAATTTTGTGTTGAGCCATATCACATATCGACCTCCATTCTCCAGTTGCCGTCCCCCAGTCTGGATTACACCGTCAACCTCGACCGGGAGACGCACCCAAGGGTCCAAACACCGCCGCCTCTCCACGTTTTCTTGTCTTGCCCTCTCTTTCCATATCCCTGCCATAACGTGCAGTTAGCTCCCTTAACACACAAGAAATTCCAGGCCAAGGGCAGGTTCCATTCCCTCTCAGGACCCCCCGCCTCCCCTTCCTCTCCTGCTTCTGTCTTCGTTGTCGAAAAGCCCTTCGGAGTCGCTGTTCTCACCCTGCACCGATTTCCAATCGATCTTTGTGCCTGGTACGTCGAGTCTCTATCCTGCCCAACTTATCTCCTTATCAGGCCGCACAAGACCGCTAACCTCGACCCAAAGTGCCACCACCATCTCTAGATACCCCCTCTCATAATGTACGGCACTGGAACAGGCCCGCAGACGGGCGCCGTCACGCCCAGGTCGTCGGCCTCGCTGCGCCCGCTCACTCTTTCCCACGGTTCTCTCGAGACCTCCTTCTTAATACCCACCAGCCTCCACTTCCACGCCTCCCGGTTGAAGGAGAGTTTCATTGCGACCCTGCCAGCCCCCACCGACGAACTGGCGCAAGATGACGAGCCCTCCTCGGTTGCGGAGCTCGTTGCAAGATATATGGGCTACATTGCCAATGAGGTGGCTGAGGGCGAAGACGATGCGCAGGGATCATACGAGGAGGTGCTCAAACTCGTCCTGAACGAGTTCGAGAGGGCGTTTCTGCGGGGCAACGACGTTCACGCCCTCGTTGCCACGCTTCCCGGTATCGATGCCAAGAAGCTGGAGGTGATTCGCAGCTACTTCGCGGCTCGATCGGCGTCGAACAGAGTCATGAAGGCGCACCAGTCGGCTTTGTTCCGGGCGGCTGACGATGAGGCTGCCAAGCTCTACAGCATCTTCGGCGGCCAGGGTAACATCGAGGAGTACTTCGAGGAGCTCCGGGAGCTGTACAAGACGTACCCATCCTTTGTAGGGGAGCTCATCGTCTCCTCGGCCGAGTTGCTTCAGACCCTGTCCAGCCACCCGAGCGCAGAGAAGCTCTATTCCAAGGGCTTGGATGTCATGAACTGGCTTCACAATCCGGATGCCACCCCGGATGTCGACTATCTGATCTCGGCACCCGTCAGTTTCCCCCTGATTGGCCTCGTGCAACTCGCGCACTACCAGGTAGCCTGCAAAGCGCTCGGTCTCCATCCCGGTATCCTGCGTGAGAAGATTAGCGGCACGACGGGTCACTCGCAAGGCATCGTCCTTGCTGCCGCCACAGCGGCTGCTGACTCGTGGGAGTCTTTCGAGAATATCGCCAAGTCCGCCCTGACCATTCTGTTCTGGATTGGGGCGCGCAGCCAGCAAACCTTCCCGAAGACCTCCATGTCACCGTCCATGCTCCAGGATTCCGTCGACAACGGCGAGGGCACTCCGACACCGATGCTGAGCATCCGTGATCTGCCCCAGGCCGAGGTCCAGAAGCACATCAACCAAACCAACCAGTACCTTCCCGAGGACCAGCACATCTCCGTCTCCCTCATCAACAGCCCCCGGAACCTCGTCGTCGCTGGTCCCCCGAGATCTCTGTGCGGTCTCAACGCGCAGCTCCGAAAGGTCAAGGCGGCTACTGGCATTGACCAGACCAGAATTCCTTTCACCGAGAGGAAGATTCGCTTCGTGAACCGGTTCTTGCCCATCACGGCACCGTTTCACAGCAAGTACCTCGAGGAGGCCAAGGCCTTGATTGGCGAAGATCTCAAGGACATTTCCATTGACGCCGAGAGCCTGGGAATCCCCGTCTATGACACCAACACTGGCAAGGACATCCGGGAAGAAGTGACCGGAAATGTTGTCCCCGCCTTGGTTCGCATGATCACGAGTGATCCTGTTAACTGGGAGAAGGCCACCGTCTTTGCCGGGGCCACTCACATTCTCGATTTTGGCCCGGGAGGCATCTCGGGCCTTGGTGTCCTGACCAGCAGAAACAAGGATGGCACAGGCGTTCGCGTCATCCTCGCGGGAACAGTGAGCGGCACAGTGCCCGAAGTTGGCTACAAGTCTGAGCTGTTTGACCGCGACGAGGAGCATGCAGTCAAGTATGCCGTTGACTGGGTCAAGGAATATGGCCCGAGGCTCGTGAAGACCTCCAGCGGCCGTACCTACGTCGATACCAAGATGAGCAGACTTCTTGGTCTGCCGCCCCTCCTAGTCGCCGGCATGACTCCTGCCACGGTGCCCTGGGACTTTGTGGCTGCGACCATGAACGCTGGCTACCAAATCGAGCTTGCCGGTGGTGGTTATTACAACGCAAAGACCATGACTGCAGCCATCTCCAAGATCGAGAAAGCGATCCCGCCTGGCCGCGGCATCAGCGTCAACCTCATCTACGTCAACCCCCGTGCCATGGGCTGGCAGATCCCGCTGCTGGGCAGGCTCAGGGCGGAAGGTGTGCCAATCGAGGGGCTGACCATCGGCGCTGGCGTTCCGTCGATCGAGGTTGCCCAGGAGTACATCGAGACGCTAGGTCTGAAGCATATCTCTTTCAAGCCCGGCTCGAGCGAAGCCATCCAGGCCGTCATCAATATCGCCAAAGCTAACCCGAGCTTCCCGGTCATCCTGCAGTGGACTGGCGGTCGAGGAGGCGGCCATCACTCCTTCGAAGACTTCCACGCCCCCATTCTTGCCATGTATGGCCGCATCCGGCGGCAGGAGAACATCATTCTCGTCGCTGGTAGCGGGTTTGGCGGCGCCGATGACACGTATCCTTATCTCACCGGCGCGTGGTCTACCAAGTATGGCTATCCGCCGATGCCCTACGACGGTTGCTTGTTTGGCAGCCGCATGATGGTTGCCAAGGAGGCGCACACGAGCAAGGCCGCCAAACAGGCCATCGTCGACGCCCCTGGCCTGGACGACAGCGAATGGGAGAAGACCTACAAGGGACCCGCGGGGGGTGTCATCACCGTCAGGTCTGAGATGGGCGAGCCGATTCATAAACTTGCTACGCGCGGTGTCCTCTTCTGGGCTGAGATGGACCAAAAGATCTTCAGCCTGCCAAAGGAGAAGCGTGTGCCTGAGCTGAAGAAGAACCGCGACTACATCATCAAGAAGCTCAACGCCGACTTCCAGAAGGTCTGGTTCGGTCAGAACAAGGAAGGCGAGGCCGTGGATCTCGAAGACATGACCTACGGCGAAGTTGTCCGGCGTATGGTTGCGCTCCTCTACGTCAAGGATGAGGCGCGGTGGATTGATCCCTCTTTCGCCAAGCTCACGGGCGACTTTATCCACCGTGTTGAGGAGCGCTTCACCACGGTTCCTGGCCAGCCATCTCACCTCCAAAGCTATGCTGACCTCGACGAGCCATACTCCGCCGTAGAACGCATCCTAGCTCACTACCCTGAGGCTGAGACGCAGCTCATCAATGCGCAGGATGTGCAGCATTTCCTGCTGCTCTGCCAGCGACGTGGGCAGAAACCCGTGACGTTCGTCCCTGCGCTCGACGAGAACTTTGAATTTTTCTTCAAGAAAGATTCCCTGTGGCAATCGGAGGATCTTGCCGCTGTCATCGACAAAGACGTCGGCAGAACCTGCATTCTCCAGGGGCCCATGGCCGCCAAGCACTCAACCAAGGTTGACGAACCCATCAAAGACATCCTTGACGGGATCCACAACGGTCACATCGAGGGTCTGACCCAAGACTTGTATGGCGGTGATGCTTCGAAGATTCCCACCATCGAGTACTTCGGTGGAAAGCTCATCGACAGCGAGATCCCGTTGGACGCTGAAGGCCTGACCGTCTCCATTGACGCGAGCAAGAATACGTACCGTCTGTCTTCCTCCCCTTCAGCTCAACTCCCGTCGCTTGACTCGTGGATCTCGCTTCTGGCTGGTTCGAACCGGAACTGGCGCTACGCGCTACTCCAGTCGGAAGTCATTGTGCAGGGCCAAAAGTATCAGACCAACCCGATGAAGCAGATCTTTGCGCCCACTCGGGGTCTGTTTGTCGAAATCAGCAACCCGAACAATCCAGCCGAGACGGCGATCGTGGTCAAGGAACAGCCGCGGCACAACCGCTACGTTGATGTGATCGAGGTTAAGCTTGTTGGCGAGAACGAGATCGTGGTCAACATGATCAAGGACACGACCGCTCTTGGCAAGTCCGTAGCTCTCCCGCTCCGCTTCACATACCAGCCCGAGGCCGGCTACGCGCCAATCCACGAGATCATGGACGGTCGCAATGACAGGATCAAGGAGTTCTACTGGCGCGCGTGGTTCGGTGACGATGAGCTAGATCTCGATGCCCCCGTCGCTAGCAAGTTTGACGGTGGCAAGACTACCATCACCAGCGAGGCCATCAATGAGTTCGTCCACGCTGTCGGCAACACGGGCGAGGCATTCGTCGATCGCCCAGAGAAGATCATGTATGCGCCTATGGACTTTGCCATTGTTGTCGGCTGGAAGGCCATCACGAAGCCAATCTTCCCGCGCACCATCGACGGCGACCTCCTCAAGCTCGTCCACCTGTCCAATGAGTTCCGCATGATGCCTGGGGCTGAGCCTCTGAAGAAGGGTGATGAGGTCCACACCACTGCCCAGATCAATGCCGTTATCAACCAGGAATCGGGCAAGATGGTCGAGGTTTGCGGTACCATCACGCGCGATGGTGAGCCTGTCATGGAAGTTACCTCGCAATTCCTGTACCGCGGAGTCTACACCGACTTCGAGAACACATTCCAACGCAAGGTCGAGACGCCGATGCAGGTCCACCTCGCCACGACCAAAGATGTCGCTGTTCTGCGCTCCAAGCAGTGGTTTGTTCTCGACGATCTTGCCACTCCGGAGGTCGAGCTGCTTGGCCAGACGTTGACGTTCCGTCTGCAGAGCTTGGTTCGGTTCAAGAACAGGACAGTCTTCAGCCACGTTGAGACACGGGGTCAGGTCCTCGTCGAACTTCCTACAAAAGAGACTATCCAGGTCGCCACGGTTGAATATGAGGCCGGTGAGTCGCACGGGAACCCGGTCATCGACTATCTCCAGCGCCACGGCTCGTCAATTGAGCAGCCCATCAACTTCGAGAACCCCATTCCGCTCAGCGGCAAGACTCCGCTCCAGCTTCGTGCGCCCGCTTCTAACGAGACCTATGCTCGGGTCTCCGGCGACTACAACCCCATCCACGTCTCGCGCGTATTTGCGGCCTATGCCAACCTCCCCGGCACCATCACCCACGGCATGTACTCGAGCGCTGCCGTGCGCAGCTTGGTAGAGACCTGGGCTGCGGAGAACAAGATTGGCCGCGTCCGAAGTTTCCACGCCTCGCTTACCGGCATGGTCCTTCCCAATGATGACCTTAACGTGAAGCTGCAGCACGTTGGCATGGTGGCTGGCCGCAAGATCATCAAGGTCGAGGCGAGCAACAAGGAGACGGAGGAGAAGGTTCTCCTCGGTGAGGCAGAAATCGAGCAGCCCGTCACCGCGTACGTCTTCACTGGCCAAGGCTCTCAGGAACAGGGCATGGGTATGGACCTGTATGCCAGCAGCGCCGTCGCTAAGGATGTCTGGGATCGCGCAGACAAGTATTTGATGGATACTTACGGTAAGTGCCCTAAGAATTGCACCCTTCGCTCTGTGCTAATGAGGTTTAGGTTTTGCGATCACGAACATCGTCAGGAACAACCCGAAGGAGTTGACCATTCACTTTGGCGGTCCTCGTGGCAAAGCCATCCGCCAAAACTACATGGCCATGACCTTCGAGACCGTGGCCACCGACGGCTCGATCAAATCGGAACGCATCTTCAAAGAAATCAACGAGACGACAACGTCGTACACGTACCGCTCGCCAAGTGGTCTCCTCTCCGCAACCCAGTTCACGCAGCCTGCCCTGACCCTGATGGAGAAGGCAAGCTTCGAGGACATGAAGTCCAAGGGCCTTGTCCCCCGGGATAGCACCTTCGCCGGTCACTCTCTTGGCGAATATTCGGCTCTGGCTGCCCTCGCCGATGTTATGCCGATCGAGTCTCTCGTGTCGGTCGTCTTCTACCGAGGCTTGACCATGCAGGTCGCCGTTGAGCGTGACGCGTCCGGCCGTTCCAACTACAGCATGTGCGCTGTCAACCCCAGCCGGATCAGCAAGACGTTTAACGAAGAAGCACTGCGCTTCGTCGTCAGTGCCGTCGCCGAGACGACGGGCTGGCTGCTGGAAATTGTCAACTTCAATATTGCCAACATGCAGTACGTCTGCGCTGGCGATCTCCGTGCCCTCGACACCTTGACCGGTGTTACCAACTACCTCAAGGCCATGAAGATCGATATTGAGCAGATGCGCAATGAATACCAGCCTGAGACAGTCAAGGAGAAGCTTGTCGAGATCATCAAGGCGTGCGCTGCCGAGACGGAGGCCAAGCCTAAGCCTCTGGAGCTGCAGCGTGGATTTGCCACTATCCCCCTGAAGGGCATCGATGTGCCTTTCCACTCTACCTTCTTACGCTCCGGTGTCAAGCCCTTCAGAAGCTTCCTGCTGAAGAAGATCAACAAGACGACGATCGACCCTGCCAAGTTGATCGGCAAATACATACCCAACGTGACGGCCCGGCCGTTTGCGCTTACCAAGGAGTACTTTGAGGATGTTTACCGCTTGACCAACTCCCCCAAGATCGGGCATGTCTTGGCCAACTGGGAGAAGTACCAGGACGACGGCAGCGCGCTGTCCGCAGCCGTGGCTAATGGCACCAATGGCGTTAACGGTGTGAACGGTGTCAATGGTGTCAACGGTGTCAATGGTGTGAATGGCGAGGGCGCCAACGGAGTGGAAACCAATGGGACGGAGGCGGCATAATGGAACATGCTTGATAGAATTTACGACTCATGTTGAATCACTCAGTTAGATGAAGCGGTGCTCACTACGAAACATGTTTAATGTGTGTACATATTTGCATCTGGCGGATGCTAGGCTCTAGACGATAGATATGATTGGAATTGCATACGTTGTTGTGCGCAGCCAGTGACGCCGTGATCTACTTGCTTTTGTTGGCCTCGGCCGCTCGCCGTAAAGTGCTAAGGAAGCGAGTTCTGCTACGAGTGTTGTCAGACTGCGCCACGTAAATGCCAAAGTGATTAAGCAGAGTGTGTTGTTCGAGGCAAGCCATACATTCCGGGATCAAAATCGCATGATGTCAAGCACCGTCAGGTTCGCGAGTTATTCTGCAGACGGCTTTTCATGACACAACGTCTCCCTGTGCCCATTAATCTTCCTCATTCTCCGCAAGGCTCCCCGTCTCTAAGTTGGATCGAAGCTATAACCTTAAGTAACGACACCCACATATCCAAGCGCACTTCTCGGGAGTTGCCTACGCCGCCGCACTAGCACATACTATGTATTGTGATGTTTCATTATCAACACCTCCCACAACAGGACAACTCCATCATAGCTCTTTAAACCCCCATCGTATTACCGAGACCCCCCTTGATGCCCTTCCCAACATATCTACTTACCGCATTCTCCGATACATATCTATATCGCCATCGAAGAAGGCTAGAGCATATACCATGAATAAAAGCGGCAGGAGAAATTCCGGCCATCAAAGCTGTGAGACATATGTTCTGTACACCAGGAGGGAAATATGTATGTACACATTATCAGTATGATTATACGGTACCTCTGCCTCGGTTCCGTCTATGCACCGAGTACTATCGAGAGTCAAAGGTGTGAACCGGGTCCATCCCACTAGTGCTACTTCCCAGTACTTCCTCCGTTTCACTTGACCTGCTACACACAAACACCTCTCCAGCCCCCATGCCCGGTATATAGAGCTTTAACAGAGGACACAACACAATCCCGCTAAGCAAACATTCAATTACCACAAGACCACGAGGATCCCCAAAGGCTGTTGACTGACAAAAGAGATCAAATTGTTCCAAGTCCTGTGATGCCCTGTCCCATCATCTTCTTTCCGGTTATAGGACCGGAGACGAGGACAAGAGGAGCATGAGCTAGCAGTAGTAAGGTAGAGCAGAGGCTCGCTGTGCGGAATCCCTGCGTAACTGCATACTGTAAAAGCCGCCACCGAAGTATCCCCAACCACGATAGGCCTGTCTGTCCATCCACCAAGAGTTCCTTAACATTCCATACCCCCCTATCCGCCCATCCATGAATAACTAATTCCGAAAATTTCCGCATGATGATTCCGGTGCAACACACAGTAACTGCCCCTGAAAATACAAGCAAGGTGGCAAAACAGTGCTGCGGTCCAAATCCAGTCCCATCCAACCCTGCCATGACAAGTGTAGCAAGAGGTAAAAAAGAAACAAGACCCAATTAACACCAGACCAGCATTAGTAATGAACCTTCATAGTAATAGTAAAAAGAAATTCTTTCAAAACTCCGTGCATCACACACCAAGCCATGCATGCAACCATTCAACAGCCTACCACCCCAATGCTCCTATCCGATCAGGTCCAATACCGATGAGTAATTGTGAGTTGTTAGTCGCCCACTTTTTCCAATCTCGTAAAAAAGCAACAACAAAACAGTAAACTGGTGTGACTTGCGACTCTCTTCCGTCTTGCCCTGAATCTTGGGGGGAAAAAAATAAAAAAAAATAAACAAACGCCGTTGTCCGAATGCCGTCGTGTCGATCATCAATGTGAGATGGAAATTCTGGAAAGAAAACGAACAATAGGGAAAGAAATATGCTTTTTTAGTAGAAACAACAAAGCTGAGCGGATCGAGAGATCTGCGTAATTATCGTCCTGAGATAGGACAACGAAGAGGCGGCGGCAAAAAGTATGGAGTGAAGAAAAAAGATCAGCGGGGGCAAAGACAAGACAGGGAAGCAAGACAAGGATGAGCGAGTCCACGTCAACGCCCATAGGTGCCAACTACCCCTCGGCCATCTCAGGCTCGGGGTGGCAATGGCAGGGCAGGGCAAAGCTTCCCTGTTTTGGCCTCCGTTATCTTTTGTGGGAAGAACCTATTGGAGATGTCCTAAAGGCATGACTTCCCTTTCAGTCGGGTAGCAACACGTGGCTCTGGTTGAAGAGCGTCCGTGTGCGAGCCGACTACCGAACCGGGTCGATCCGGACCCGGCGGGGGGTTTTTTTTTTTTTTTTTTTTTTTTTTTGCCGTGATTTTGTCGGCCTAGTAAGCCGTAATGGGATTCGCGAATCGCAGCGGACTCGACGCGAGCGGCGAGTGGTGCGAGTGGTCGTTCGAGTACCGCCGGCCAAAGACGTGCTGCATGATGGCCTTGGGGCTGACATTCTCAAAGTTGACGGTCTTGGAGGTCAACGGAACAGGGATGCGGTGGACCTTCTTGGTCTCCCATCGCTCCTTGATGCAGTCGTCGACGAGCGCCATGAGTCCCGTAGCCATGATGACGCTAGGGACCGAGTTAGTGTGATAGGTTCACAGCAGAAAAGAGATCAGGCCACTTACTCAGCAACATCTGTAACGGCGTCCACCACAGCCTCGTCGGCGATCCACATGAAGCATGGCGGAACCCATCCGCCCGCGTTCTCGTCGGCATGAACCTGGCTCGGTGACCTCGTCTCGGGGACAATGTGCGCGACCGGCGCGCTCGCATCGCCATCCCGCAAGAGGTGGAACGACACCAAGCCCAGCTGCTTGTCGACTGAGCGCTTCCAGGTGTACCGGTGGCCCCACCACTCGAACTCGTAGCGCTTGTTGCCCTTGCCACCACGGCGATCCACGTCGACGCGGGCGTAGTTGCTGAACTCAAGCTTGATGGTGTTGGTCGGCAGCCGCCGCTGAGCCTTGCCCTTCGCCAGGCGACTGTCGAACGACAGGCGAGACAGGTTGCTTCCGTCGTGGAACAACTCATCATCGCCATCGTACGTCGAGTAGGCCGTGCTGGGCCGGCCGGGAGCTGCCACGTCGGATTTCGCACGGCGCAGGACCGGCTTTCCACCACTCAAGGACTTGATGGCGGCCGAAACGGACCGCTTCAGCGTCGGCCTGCCTTCGGCCGTCTTGGGCCAAGCGGCGGCGGGTTCCGTGTACTTGCGCTTGGAGTTGCAGACCTCGCGACCCGAGTCACGGGAATACCGCCGCAGTGAGAATTCGCGCCTAGCCAGGTCGTACATGCGCAGGTGGAAAAGCTGGATGGCCGTCCTCCTCCGGCCCGTCACCACCGTGTCGATCCGCAAGTTCATGTTGCCGTCGGGGGTGAACTCGTCATGGCGGATCGTCAGGCGGTTGAGCGAGGGGAAGAGCTTGGCGAAGTCCTGAGGGGTTGATGCGCGGACATTCGGCTCGACGACCTCGCGGCGGTAGATGGGCAGCGGCGGAATAGCATTGCACTCGTAGTCCATCGAACTCTCGTCCATGTCCATGGCGTCCAGATCCTCGGACGAAGCCGTCGTCGAGGCGTACGTGTCGACCGACGAGCGATAGAGCGAGGTGGCGGGGCTAACATCGTCGCGCGAGTCGTAGACCTGCTGATACCTCGAGACGGGGATGGGGACGGCGCGGCTGCATGCTGATGAGGGCGTGGCTTTGACATCTGAGGGGCAAGGGGAGGACGAGTAGAGCGATGTGGGTGCGGTGGACTGCGATGCATATGAGTCGTTGCTCCTCCGGCTACGAGAGTCGTGGCTGGAGGAGGACTGACTCGAAGTATGTCTTCTTGAGTATGGGAGAGGCATCTTGGGCTGTGAGTCCGAGGTGCTCGGGGGGGTTGTGTGTGGGAGGGGTGGTCAGGGTGTGATGTGTGTTTGCGTGGGGAAGAGAAGAGATCCCGATCCAGGAGAGGTGTTGGGGGTCCCAATGAAGTTTTATAGAGAGTGTGTGTGTATGTGAAAGATAGCCGTGCGTGTGTGTGAGTATGGGTGCATGGGTGTGTTGTTGCAAGCAGGAGATGCGGTGGTGGTGGCGGGTCGGGCGGCAGGCGCCCAGGGATTGGCGAACTGGGAAGGGCTCCGGCGTGCCGTGCCGGGGGGGTTGCTGGGGCCTGCTGGTCCTACCGGGGCTGCAGTGCAGGGCAGCTGCGTTGTCGACGGCCGCAGGTGTCAGGTTGGGGTCGGGCATTAAACGCGGGGAGCTCGCTGGCGTCTTGCGTCGCGACAAGTGAGCGATGCTCGGGGCGGGTGAACAGGTGGGATGCAGTGGCAGGGTGATTGCTCCGGGCACAAAGCTGCAGACGCTGCTTGGGTGACTTGGTGATTGTCTTGGCTGGCAATTGACAGGTCATATGGAGCGAAACAGGATATGCCGGAGCCAGGTGGACGCGATGGACAGCCGATGCGAAGGAACCATTTTAAGGATTCGTCCACGCGGAAACCGACACAGGAGAGAAGTGAACAATGTGGTACGAATTGGAGCGCACCTAGGTACCTACAGGCTTGTGCAGTACACACATCATGGAGCCGGCCGTCTTCCGGTCTCCACGCCCCCGCCGAGGAAACCGTCGCCCACGCGGTCGACAATTGAGGGTTCTTTTTTTTCCCTCCTCTCGTCTCCCGTGGGACGACTCGGAAGTGGGAGAGGGGGGTGCTAAACCAGCCATTCAGGTCAGAGTCGCAGATTCTCTTTTTTTGTTATTTTTTCAGTGGTCAGCTCGAGTGGTAGCGCATTCCGACACCGCCCGGCAACAGCCATTGGCTCCAACATGGGCCAGAGGGAGAAAACGGTGAAAACGGTGATTGGCCGATGCCCTCACAGCCTCGACCGATTGGGAAATCGCCAGAGGTACAATATGTACAGTACAGAGCCTCGATTTGGAGGGTGTGCTCGGGTCACGCCAGTGCAGCAGAAGTCACTCCACCCGGAATCCCGCATAGAAGCCCGTGGGGGTCAGCCAAAGATACATCGAGACGCGGGCAGGAACATTTGTCAAGTCAGCCCACCACAACCTCGGAACATCCCACCCTCGTGCCTGCCGTGAGCTGATAGAACATTGCTAGAACCGCCTCGGTGATTCCAGTTGTGCAGCACGTTTAATGAAAGTGCTGAGGTATCTGACAGTGAAAGGCAAAAAGGTGCGCAGTACTTACGGGGCAAAAGCCTGTGGAATCCGGCCCCAAGTTTCTCCCGCGCCTTCTAAAACATTTTATCGTCGCCCAGCTCAACAAACCTCCTGATCCCCTCAACGCTCCAAGTGCGGCAAAATGCAGGAACTGCTAACGTCACCAAGAGGAAAAGAAAGTGTGCAAACCTGGGGTCGGGTCTGCAACCCCTGAATCAGGGCCAAATCCATGCTCCAGTTCCTGTGACGGCTGGCAAACCCATGACATTGCCAGCACAGCGACCTATTCTTGCCGGCGATCTGTGCAATCGACACAACTCTCGATACTTCCGGGTCGCTGTGAACCGTGGACATCGTCGTTGCCAGAACGTGTCATCCGGCATCGACAATACGTTATCCCGGCTCTGCGGACCATGCGAAACCGCATCCCGGCTACTTCCAGATACTGGAATGCAGGGCTTTAGCAGCCACCCCCTACCTACGTGCCTAACAGGCGTACAATAGCATGTACGTGGCAGTTGCATCAGCGCTATGGAACACCTGAAGCGCCAATTCCGGTGGCTGCCCTCACTAATTGCCTCGCTGCCTCGGTGCCCAACGACATCCCGTAAGCATGCCAAACACGGCCCCCAGCGATTGGCAATCCGGAACTGAGGCTGTACCACGCCCAGCGGACCCATTGGTTGCGGGCGAATCGTGGGGTTATGCCCGCAAGAGCAAACACGCAACTTTTTGTCGCGATACCACTGCCCCGTCCCATGGGCACATCACGTCGAGGAAGCCACCCCCAGCCGCCTGCTGCTCGGACTCGAGCGTCTGCAAACATGACGAAGCAATTAAGCCCAGTTGCACGACATCCCACGTTCGACAGCGGCGGCCATGGCGACTCGTCCGGCAGATACAAGATGTCAAACTCTAGTCGTTGCCGAGCCGCTGAACAAATCAACCGGTTCTCGATGACAAGAGTCCCGGCCATGTCCAAGAATCGTCGGTTGGCCCGGCAAGCCGTGATGTCCCAGCCCAACTTTGCGCTGGCAGCGGCCAAGTCATCACCCTCCTTTCCCCAATGGGAAGCGCGCACGAAGCCCTACTTCGTCGACAACCGTTTGGCGCTTGGCACAGTGGGTGATTCTCCGCATATGGGGAACCGAAGTGTTCGCTACTGCGGCCATTCCTGCGCGTGCCAGGCCTCTCTCGTATGGTACCATGCCGGTTGACTTGTGTCAAACGTTCATTCGCCAGCAATTCGGACCCTGGGTGTTTTCGCACGTGGACGACGAGATTGTCCCGACAACTCTTCCTTCCCAGCCATTCGCCATGTCTATCGCTCCGCTGTCCTCTGCTTAGGGAGCTTGGGAGGTTGCGAGGTCTGTCTTGCCCTTGTCGCTGCTCGCCTTTTTACAGTTATCGCGGAGCGGCACCCTCCCCACCCACGCCTCAAATCTGGGGTCGGAACAAGGCAACCAGATCTCGGTCCCTAGCGTCTCAGGCAACTACGCCCCCTTGACGGTTCCTTACCCTCGGTATACACTAAAGCGAGCTTCCACTTTGGACGGTGGATAATGATGTGTTGATCGCCTGCAAACGCAGCCCATGTGCCGGCCGATATGCTCCCGCGAGGCTGTCCTTCGCTAATCCGCACCTGTGATCGGCTCCCGGTCTTCACCAATCGCCCAGGATGAATCCCGTCTCAACCCATTGATCACATCGGAACCAGCCTCAAGAGCATCGGAATGTTACCTCGACAGCTCGAGAGGGGCCAAATCTTCCACATTCTTGCGACCTAACCTTCGCCACCAACCTTCCCGTAGCTGGTGTTCCCTAGTAGACTCCCCGGCATGACCTATGCCCGGGCCGCGATTATCAGTGTTCGGTTTGCGCACTGCATATGACGAAACCGATTCGATATTCTCTCGCCCAATCGAACGCCTTCCCCGGTTTTCTGCTTTCAGTAACCCTTTCAGTACAGCATGCACGTCCGAGCTAGAATTGGCGAAACAAAGGTTCGGTCCATTGACCACCGACGTCCAACGGTAGCCGCTCATGGCTGGCTCTTCTGACTGCTACTCGCCATCTTTGACCTCAAAAGGTTATCGGTTTTCGACGGCCTGGTCTGTATATTAGCAAGTGACGGGTCACCTTCACCAGATTTGCTTCCCCGCCGTGGAGCTTTGGACTGTAGCCAATGCCTTGAGCACATGACTACAACGTGTGTGGGGGAGCGGTAACCACTACACCCTTTCCCATCTCTCGATGCCCTCCCAGACGAGCAGTTATCGTCAGTCAAGCGCGTAATGGATGGGGTTTCGATTGGACAGCACTCTCTCCCCTCAACGATGCACTCCAAGACTCGTTTAGTGTATCATCCTGCTGCGCTTAGATTTTCCTCTCGGAAGCGCGGTCTGAGAGGTTGGGTACTGTAGTTTTGTTGCAATGCCACAGCTGGCAAGCACATGATTCCAGGTTACTTCTCATCCTCTCTTTGGCACCGCAACCCCGTTTGCTTTTGACGGGGCGGGGGGAGGTGGGCCTGCGGGATATGCATGACATCTGGGCCAACCTTCGACCTGCCGTCGTCTCGTCTGACTTAAACAATTGGATGGCAATGACTTGTTCTTATTACCGTTTCGGGGCCTTTTATCCAGGAACCCACCCACGGCCGTTTTCTCAGTTCGTCGAGATGCATGTGCTGCCTTTCTCTCATTGGACTCGATGGGGTTTCATCGACGATTGCTTCTCAGAGGCGATTGGTGCTCTGCCCAAACGCTCTTTTGCTTCGAGCTCCATTCGCTATGCAGCACTGCCCCCCTCCGCCCCCCCATCTTTTTTGTCGTCGCAGCGGGGGTTCGATCAGTCAAATTGTTACATTGAATGTTATCCCCCGCGATGAGCGTTTGAGGTTTGGCTGATTTGGCCTGATGGAGCTGTGATGTGCGCTCTCCGAACTTTTGTAAAGCGCTAGCTGCGGAGAACACTGCGAGGGTCTGCGCCGGTTCAACGTTGAGTCTGAGAGAGTACTGGATACGGGGTGTCGAGGAGCCCGATGAATCCACCTCCTGATCGCCTTGTGAGTCAGACAGCTGACCTTGGTACCTACCACATAGCAGGCTTATGGGATAGATGTCTGGTAAAACTGCCTCCTGTGAGGCGGCTGAAATGTTTGGATGGGCTCAGTTGTTCCCCAGTCACTTCTGCTGGTACTTGGTTATATGCGTCTAATGTATGTGTGGTGACACGGCAGGTTAGTGACGGTCAGCACCCTGACCACCATGCGGGAGTTCTTCGTCAGCACCAAGGTTACACAGCGGCTGAGAGCAACGGAGGCGGGGCGAGAGCCGCGGGTCCTTTCTACACTTTCTACAGAGGGGCTAGGGCTGGACAAGCACAAGTTGAGCATGTCCTGTGCACGACTATTGTTTTTATTTTTTTTGGTTTGCTTGAGCGAATGAATGGAGAAGTGTCCGAGATAAGGTGGACTGGGTCAACGTGGGAAAGCAATACCGATCATTGCATGAAGACCGACGGCAGCCATTCCCAGCAACCAAAAGGCAACCGGGGATCTGAAGCCTGGGCCATCATCGGGGCCGCTTCTACCGCGCGGTCGGAGCCGCGGGCGTGTGTGTGGGAGTGCGTGCGGGAGTCCGAGTACTGCACGCTTGGGCAATGAAAGGGTGAGTCGCATGCGGGATGGCCGATACCGCAAGTCCGAGGTAGGTTTGTAGGGCAGGTTGTACAGATGCGTGGGCGTGCGGTACTGTACAATACGCGATCATCCCGCGCCTGCTCTGCACTCCGCGAATATGTGTACTGTGATTACCGTCCGCCGGTTCCTCTTTCGGTAATGAAGCCTGGCGGTGATGCTGGGTTTCCAAAAGACCACAGGACACGGTGGAATTCAGGGCCTCTTCAGGCAGGTATTCTTTAGCGGGTTAGTGTAGGCTATACATAGGCGGGAGAATTAAGGTACGGGAAGCGGAAGGAAATGCACCAAGCTGCGCTGCTGATGCTAACGCACAAGTGTGCTGCATTCCTGCACATTCCAGCGCAGAGAGCGTACCATAGAATGTATTCTGCCGGTTGGCTGCATGTATGGACGGAGGGCATCCATGCAGTAGCTCTGCATTTCGCGCTACAGCCCAACTTGAGACTTGCAGCCGGTGCTCGGCCCGATGCTTCTGTTGGAAAAGCCTTGATGTGTCAAGGGGCTTTGGTGAAGACCGAGGCTGTGTATCTGTCTCACTCGTATAGAGGTTGGGGATACTGGCGGTGAGAGGTGAGAAGTTTGTTTTTCTCACAGGCACGAGGTGACGCTGATACAAACTGTGACTCATACAGGTTGAACAATTAAAAACGTGTATATTGGGTCCGCGACTTGCCTTTTGGAGGCTGGGCGGATACTCGGTGTTTGAGCGTGTAATCAGGATGCGGGCGTGGTTTTTGGCCATCAGGTTGAACCAAGAGGAAATTCGGTGAATTAGAGATATTCGGCGATTCCTACACTGCAGATCAAGCCCCATCGGCCATCGTGACAAGAATGCTCACCGCCCCCAAAAGGGCCCGCTCATCCACCGCAAGGGCTTGTGAAGAAAGGCTCAGCCAAACCCATCAGTCCCTATAGCAACCGTACATTGAAACCGACGATCGAGATGTCCACCAGGCTGTCGTTAGGATCCAGTATTATCCTCTACCCAGCCCGTTGGAAACCGGATGGAGGCAGTAGCTGGAGTATACTCCGCCATCGAACCTGGTAGGACTTTGCTTGAGGCCTTGGTGATTGCAAGAGCCCGTAAAAGACCAGCCAAGTATGCCAGTACCCGTCACCACCTGTAAGCCACACGTAGTATAGAGTCTCCTAAGCGCAAGTCGAGCCCCTGAACGGCACCTCCTTCATCCCCCACTCAGCATGCAAATAACGCACTCCCGTGGGAGACTTCTATCACGCATTGTTATTAGTAAACACAAGATTCCAGAGGAAGGGGCACGCAGTTCTTCGCGAAGACTCAGGAAGATTGAATTTGGGTACCCGCAGTCGTCTTTGAACACCCCCAACGCGGGTGGTCATGTAGTTCTCAAAGGTTGCCCAACCAAGTCGACTTTAACTCCAGCGTGAGCGTCGACATCAAAGCCAGAGGGATAACCCCCAAGGTTATGTGCAGCCATCCCGCCACTCAATGCCGGGTACTTAACACCACACGCAATATTAATTATAAGCCAAAGGGAATAGAACAAAGTGATGCAAGACAAACAACTAACTAGATGACAGGCATGGTCAGTGGAATGTGTTTATGCTAGGAGCTTGGTAGTGCTCTTTCTTTCCCTGGCAGCCCGCCCGAACCGCATGCTTAACCTGGCAGCTATCTCTCCTTCACCACCCCTTCTCACACAGTTTGACCCTTGCCCTCACACATACAGCGAAACATAACACTCAACTACCCGACCAACGTCTCTCAATACCGTTCATTCATAACCATCACCAGCACCCCAAACGACCCCCTTGCTGATCCCAAGCTCATACCTAACCCTCTCATCTCCACGGCCATAACGAGGGCTTCAGCTTCTTAATTCCCAGCCCCGTTCCCCTCCCAGCCAACCCAGCTCCTCGGCATGACCCTCCAGATCTTGACCTCACCACTCCTCAGATCATCCAGCTTGAACGACTCCAACTTGACCTTCTTACTTTCCCTCCCCTGCTCCCAAGCCCTGACCTTTTTCTTGGTCCCATCCCACTCAGCCACGACGGCCACATGATCCGGCTTGCCCACCTCAACGCTGTACTTTGCGTGCATCGCCCCGTGCTTGCCCTGGAACTTGGCGTTGCGGATGCTGATGATGTCCCCCGGGCGGATCTCGTCGTTCTGCGTCGTGCTCGCGTTGGCTAGGTTGGAATACACTAGCGCGCCGTAGGCGCGCGTGCCGACGGGCAGCAGGGCGTCCTTGAACGGGCGGAGGAGCTCGTAGACTAGGGCATGTGGGGTGCCGTCGCCCACGACCGTGTCCTTCTTCCCGGCGACCGCCTCGCCGATGGCGCGGCCAAACCGCTCGTAGCTCTGCTCGAGCTGGTCCTGGCGCAGGGCGCGTGGGGGCGGCTCATGGCGTTGCTCGAGGTGCACGTCCGATGGGTCCTGCGGGTTGAAGCGCACGGTGATGATGGTCTGCGAATAGTCCTGGAAGAGAACGTAAATGTCGCGTGTGATGATCGTCTTGCCGCCCTGATGGGGGTCAGCGGAGCTTGACTCCTCGGACTCGGAAAATATGTCCTTGCGTCCGTGTAGCTGGGAAGGGAGGCCATTGGGCTGTAGCCACCAGCCTGATTGGCTGGCTAGGTCGATGTTGTTAGCAACGAAGCCGGACTCCATCGAGGGCCGGGTGATGTCGGCGGACCGCCGGCCAACACCGGGACGCTGGATATCCAACGACTGCCGCGTTGTCCCGCGGCTAGGCGGTGGCGGCGGAGACCTGGCCGTGTATGTCGGAGCCTCCTGGGCGAACATCTCCTCGGGTTGTCTCACGTGCGATGCCGGCGCGGGGATCCCCTGGCTGGGCAAGCTGTAATTATAAGGGTCGTACTCGTCGTCATAGCGGGGCGTCTCCTTGGGAGGCGGAGGGGGTGGTGGAGCTGACCGGGGCATATCTATAGATTTGCGAGTATCAGGTGGAGGCGGGGGTTGGCTGGGAATCGGCGGGGGGCCGGCTCTTGGGGCCGCAGAAAATGGGATGGGAGGCGCCTCGGCTGTTGGGGACCGTGGAGATATGACGTCCTCGAAGCTCGACTCACGCTGGTGCGCCTTGAGGGCATCCTTGTGAGGAACTGAGGACGCGATATCTGTGTCATAGTCTCCCTCGTACTCGGTAATCTCCTCTTCCTCGCCGCTGTCGCTATCCCTATGCGCTGCGGGCACCGGCGGCGGCGGCGGCGGCGGCAATCTGCTGTCGGCGGCTGAGTCCCGTCGGATTTGCGGTGGTGACGTCGGAGGTGGGGGAGGAGGCCTGGTTTGCGCAGGGGGAAGCGATGGGGGGGAGCTCGGGATTGGGGGTGGTGGCCTGCTGTTGCGCTTGCTCGACGCAGGTTCGTGTGTAGTCGGAGAGCTGTCTTCCGTGTAGAAAGGACGGTCATCCTGCGAGGCACGGGGCGATGTCGGAATCGGCGGCGGAGCGGCGAAAGCGGGCGGCGGCGGAGGTGGAGCTCTGGTAGCTTGCGTTATATCAACCCTTGCGGAACCGTATTCCCCGTAGGGTTGCTCTGAGAGTTCGTCGTCCGATGCAGAACCTTCGCTAGGGGATTTGACGGTAGACGCAGCTGGCGGCGGCGGCGGACGAGCTTTGTGAGATTAACAATAATATTCCATGGTGCGGAACGACGGGCACTACAATACTCACACTCCGCAGGTACAGGAGGTGGAGCCGGTCTTCCACCAGGAATTGGTGGAGCGGCTCCTTGGTCGATTGATGGCACTGTAAGCTTGTTAGCCATGCGCCATTAGTTGAATATGTTCAGCCGACATACAGGGCGGCGAAACCTCCTGCTGCGGGGTTTTAAGGCGGGATTCCTCTTCGTCTTCGTCCTCGTCCTCGTCCTCGTCCTGTTCAGCTCGCTTCGGCTCCGGCGGTGGCGGAGGCCGCATGAATCCCGGGAGAGGGACGGGAGGTGCGCGAGCGGTAGGCGAGCCAGGTTCCTCAGTCTCTTCGGCTCGCTTCTCCGGAGCTGCCTTCTTCTTCTTCGGCAGCACGGGGGCTGGGGCACCAAACAACGGCATCGCCATTCCGGGCATTCCCATGCCGCCTGCCATTTTGGCCATTCTTGCGCGCAACTCCTCCCTGCGTCGAATTTCCGGATCGACGTCGTCTTCCTCCTCCTGCTCCTCCTCCTCTTCGTCCTCCTCCTCTTCTTCTTCTTGGTCATCATCGTCCTGTCTCGCTGCTGGGGCGACCTGCCTGGCTCTGCCGTCACTGTCTTCCTTTTCTGTGACGTCTTCCTGGCCCTCGGTCGTGTCACCGGCCCCAGACATATCCGCCTCATTGCCGTCGCGGGGCTCAGTTCCTCTGGAGGACCTGCGACGGGGAGGGTGTACAACTCGCGGTGGATGAGACTCGTCCGTAGATGTCTTTCTATCCATCTCATCAGTGTCGCGCCGTTCCAAAGGCGGTGCAACGGCTTCGCCTTCGGCGGTGTCATGACTATCTAAGCGCTTCTTTGTCGGACGTTTGGGTTTCTCCTTCTTGGCGACGGCCTCGGCGTGCCGCGCGGCCGTCTCCATCTGCTGTTTCTGGAGAAGAGCCAGCCGCTCCTTTAGGCTCATCGGCTTGGGCTCGTCTTCGCCAGCTTCACCTTCCGCCGAAGGTGCGGCGGGAACGAGCCCTGCTTTCCCTGCATTTTCGAGCGCTTCGGCCTCCTGCTCTTTGACCTCTGGATCTTCGTCTCGGCGATAGACCTTTGCCGTTGGTACTTGAGTCACAGGCGGGACGTAGGCATTTCTGCTAGGCGGAGGCGCGACGAAGGGTTTCTTGATGAAGCCGCTGTTGCCCGCGCTGAGACCACTTGGCTTGAAGGGAGCGATCGGTGGGGCTGCAGCCTTGTTGAACGCGGCAATGCGATCCTTGAACGAACTGCTAGTTGGCTTCTCAGACACGGGCGGCGGGCTGGAGCCGGACTTAGGTAGAGAGGGGCCGGGCTTAGCAGCAGGCGGCGAGCTAGTGGTTGGAACACGGGCAGCTTGCGCGGGAGCGGGAGCGGGAGCGGGAGCGGGAGCCTGTACCGGTTGCACAGGCTTGGACGCTGGCGGGGACGTAGAGAGGGTCTGAGGTAGCGAGGCGGCCCTCACAGGCTCCAGACTCTCTTCACGCTCCGGAGTAGCCTGCTTTGGCGAATCCGGTGCGGGGGCGGCAGCGGCGGCAGCTCCGGGATTAGGCTCGGGCTCCCTCTTAGGCCGGGCTCTCGTCGGCCGCGGCGGAGCGGTGGGCTCGAATTTCTCGACAAAGTTCCTCGGGAAGATGCCCTCCTGTTTTGTTCCATTGTCGTCGACATACTCCCCTCCGTACCAGTCGGCATCTTCCTCATCGGTCACGGTGATGATTTGGCCGACGGTAAAAGCTAGGTCGTCCTCGTGGCCCGAGGCATAGTCGTACAGTGCCTTTACCTTGAACGACATGATGACGCGGCTCGCGGCCAGCAGCGGTTGCTGTTGCTAGCAGTGGTTGACGATGGGGCGGCGTTGCAGGGTGTGGCGGGGCTTGGGGAGCTCGCCCGAGCCAGGTGCCGCACAGAGCGAGAGTTCGTTTGCTGGGGACAGTGCGGAAGCTGGAAATGCTTCGAAAGCGGCGGATGCCTTGCGTAAAACAAAGCTCCAGTGCGGTGCAAGTAGCAAGAGTTTGGACGAAGGGATGGGTGACGAGTCCCAAAACCTCAAACAGTTGTTGGAGGTGTTGTGTCCGCCGCGGGCCAAGTCTTGGCTTTCCCTGGTACGGTACTTGGTGGGAGGGGAGGGCGGCGTGCGGCGGGCAAGGCCAAGCCAAGAAGTCGCTTTTCGATCTTCGACGTCAGCGCATGAAGCAGTTCGCTGGCGCTTCACACCACGACCCTACAGCCTACGTGTGCCGTGTCGCAGTGCTCGAAGTGTCGCCAGGCAGCAATTCACCCGGGGCAGGTCAGGAGTCAGGAGGTGGCTTGGGCATTCGCTGCTGCGTTGGAGTTCCAAGCTTGTTGCTCTGTGCGCCGAGGGGAACCCCTCTCTCGAAATCTGGGAGGGTGGAGCAGCGCTGCGACCGCTGCGCAACTAAGCTCTCGTCTGTTTTCGGGAGTTGAGTGCACAGGCCATGAAACTCGATCGTCGATGCAAGAAAGGCATGGATGGGATTCGCGCAGTCGCCGCTCACCGCAATCCCGACCTTGAAACTCTACAGATTGCAAAGCATTTTCCCAATACCGTACACCAGGCGATTTACTCCCACCATGAGTGCGGAAACAGCGACAAATCCAACCTCGGTGCCCAAACCTAAACAGCCCAAGGGCATCCTCAAAAAGACCACCCCAACCCCGCCGCCACCGTCGCAACCGCATCTACAACCAGGATCGTCACCATCCTCATCAACCTTCTCGCAGCAGCAGCAGCAGCAGCATCATCATCATCAACAACAACAACAACAACAACAACAACAACAACAACAACAACAACAACAACAACAACAACAACAACAACAACAACAACGACAACAGCAGCAACAACACCTCCGCCTCCTTCAGCATCTCGCCAAAACCCAACTCAAACCGCCCGTCCCCACCGAGACTTTCGAGCGCCTCTGCCAGCTGCCGTCCGACCCCACCAACCCAGCCTCCTCCCCGTCCGCCTCCGACGCGCACACCTTCCTCACGGCCCTCCGCGGGTTCCAGCCGCGCGAGTATCTCGACCTCATCGAGGAGCGCACAATCCTCGGCAAGTGCGGGTACACATTGTGCCCGCTCCCGCACCGCAACCTCCGCAACAAGTTCAAGATCTCGACACGGCTGGGCGCCATCGCCAAGACCGAAGACCTCAACAAGTGGTGCAGCGACGAGTGCGCGCGGAGGGGGCTGTATCTGAAGGTGCAGCTGGATAACCCGAGCTATGTCAGAGGGGAGGACGGGAAGATGGAGACTCTGTTGGAGTTGCTCGATACTAGCAGCGGGAGCAACGAAGGGAGTGGTGGTAGAGGGCTGATGGTGGGGGACGGCGAAGACCAGAAGCAGCTTGCTCGGGCCATGGCTCAGCTAGAGATAGACAAGTCCAAGAAGCAGAAGCAAGCGACTGCCGCGCTTGCTGCGGAGCGAGGTGAGGGAGGGTTCCTTGGCCAGCAAGGCAAGGTCGAGGTTACAATCCAGGAGAAGGCCACGAGTGAGCCGGCTGTGCCTCCCAGTGCCGAGGACGGCACACACCAAACAGTGGAGGGCTACAAGACCACCTTCGGCACAGGCAAGAAGCCAGGGGACAATACCGACGTTGGCAGTGACAGCGATGATGACGATTTTCCGACCATCCGATTATAGGTGGTTGTATTTTTTTTTTTTAAAAAAAAAAAAAAAAAAAAAAAAAAAAAAGAACCTGCCTTTACGGACCGTAGACAACTTCTCCTGGGGCTGTTACCCCAGTGCTCGCCTCAAAGGTTCAGAATATGGACCCAACTTGGTCAGGGTCACCGACCATAGCAATGAGAAGGGAGAGGTGGCAAAGACTACAGGGACAGGGCTTCAGCTGCCCGCGACAGCTGTCTCGAGTCCAAGAGGCAGTCTCTTTGGACGCTCAGGGGGCGGCGTCAGGACAGCGACCTTGTTCGGCGGGCTTTACGATGACACATTAGCATGATATCCGCCTTAGACACACGGTGCCTGAGCACCATAATCACAGAGTCCAGCAATGAAAACCGCAGCTCTATATCATCGGCCACGGCGGACAAGATCACGAGCGTGAGACAGGCCTGGTAACGGGTGGGCCCAGTCCGAGCACGCTCATCACAGCCTCGAGAGGGATAGATAATTGGCGATCAAGCTTCATCCCCGGAATTACCCAAAGGGAATCAGCGACACCTTGCGCGGGCAACAGATCTCTCGTATTTCCAGAGGATCTAAAGCGCTGCTCTCACTACCTCCCAGATAGACGCCGTGTAGCCATGCCCATGAGATGCAATAACCCGCATCTGTCCCTTTTGTAGTCGTGAGATGTGTTGTATGTCGTGACCCCCTTAAACCTGCAGGCGAGATATTTATCGAGCACACGCTTAATCGCGGCGAGGGCGGTCGCCAAACCGCCTGCCACCGCGCTCGATGACGGGGTTCTGGGTGATGGGAACGACGTTGACGGGGATCGAGTCGAACTGTTGGAGACACGCACACGAGTTAGAGAAAGCTGGCCCCCACAATCATTCTAGAGTAACATACGCCGAGGTGCTTGAGCAGGTCCTTGGTCTCGCTGTCGACGAGCAGCTGGCCACCATCGGGGTCCTGGGTGAAGTCGAGCGCCGAAACTTCGGGGACGTATTGATCCTTGCGCTCGCGCTCCTCTTCCTGAAGCTTGAATGAGATGCCGCGAACGGGACCGCGCTGAATGCGCTTCATGAGATGGGTCGTGTAGCCGGCAATCTGTATTGAGTCGCAGAGTCAGCTCAGCCACCGATACGCAAAATTGTACCCGATTCCCGTAGCTTATAGATATCAAAGGAGAGCTCACCTTGTTGCGCAGCCGCTTCGAGGCGATGATAGCAATCTCATCGCACACACGCTTGTTGGTCTCGAAGTCGAGGGTCAGTCTGGGGTAGTACCGCTCAATGATGACCTTGGCGGACTTCTTGACGGTCTTGGTGCGAACGCGACCCATCTTGACGGCTTACTGTTGCTTAGCGGTTGAAGCTTGGAGTTTCGGACAGAGGAGGAAAGGTCGCGGGCTGCGGAAACGATGCACTTCTTTTTTTTTGGCGGTTCGATTGTGGGGTTAGGGCATGCCAAGATTAGCGTGGCTGAAGGGTGGTGGCTTGTTGGGGTTGGCTGTACCAAGCTCCTTGAGACACGTGACCCCCTTCTCAAGAACAATTGACACAAGAACAAAACAGGAAGACGAGGACATTAAGAGAAAAAGAAGGTTGGATTATATCTGGGGGTTTATTGGAAGAGATGCTCTATTCTGCAACAGCATGAATTGGCAGGGTGGATGCTTTCTGGAAGTCGTTTTTATTCTACAGAAGGGATTATTCTTACAGCACAATCCTCACCATCACCATCGCCCTTTATCTCAAAAGCCCATAATCCGCAGCGCTCGACATGGTCGGGGTGGCTGCTGAGTAACGCTTCCTGATGTCTGTCGCGCTCTCCTGCTGG
The DNA here is from genome assembly GCA_022530565.1 of Madurella mycetomatis. Classification (NCBI taxonomy): domain Eukaryota; kingdom Fungi; phylum Ascomycota; class Sordariomycetes; order Sordariales; genus Madurella; species Madurella mycetomatis. The sequence continues at coordinate 834,950 of JAJTVB010000003.1, read as the reverse complement.
TTCTGCAGCTGAGATTGAATCAAAGCCGACCCCAGACAGGCCTTCTCGCCGAGAAGCTCTTGCGCGACAAGCGTAGCCTCGGCCCAAGCCTCCGTCACCCCCATCAACACCCTCCCGCTCTCGTCAACCGATGCCCTATGAGCCTGCACCCACATCTTTGCGCCGCCTTCGACATTGGGGTCTAACTTGGTTAACGCGTTGCCGGTCTTGCTGTTCAACATGTTGTCACCCGCCGGCGAGTCGACGACGAAGCCGGCGACACCAAGCTTCGCTGGCTGGTTGGTGGCGGCCCGGATTGGTCTGATGACTCTGGCTAGCACGGGCTGGTGGTGCTTTTGCGGCCCGTAAATCGGGTGGTTGTTCATGTACATGGAGGTGCGCAGGTACGAGATGCCCGCCGACGGATGTGTGACTGGCGGACCGTAATCTGCCCACGGGCTCTTCACCTCACGGTACTCCATGATACTACCCTGGGTCTTGAGGTTGGCGAGCCCCTCTTGGGCACCCGTGCTCGGCCTCAAAGGAGCCAGGTCCAGAAACTGGCCGACCATGTCGTAGAGCAATTGGTGGTTGTATCGCAGCCTCCGCAAGTACTCGATAAGCTGCTCTTCTGTGATTGAGCGTGGGCTGATAGGAGCTGGCGGCTCCTCCCCCTTTTCTACGGCGGCCAGCGTGGCAGCCTCGTTCATCTCGCTGGCGAGCTTCTTCTTCAAGAACTGGCGGAATGCAGCGCGCTTGGGTCTGACTTCCTTGGCCACCCACTCCTTGAACTTGCCCTCCGTCATGCCAGCCAGCCAAGGCCCGCTAAATTTCCACCGATGGTCGCTGAGTTCGGCCCGTTTCTGTGGCTTGATAGCTGTGATATCGACCGTGTCCTCGAAGACGGACTGACCGGGGAGGGAAACTTTGCCGGCCAAGTGGGTTTTCCCGGCTTCGCCCGGCTGACGGAGCGTAATGGGCATGCTCAATTGTTGGAATTTTCGGAGGGTCATGGCGTGGTCGTGGCCAGAGGTGTAGTCGGTAATTTGCTCGATCGAGTCGATGGCCTTTACGCGCAGCAGCGGTTTGGAGGACTTGGTCGTTGACTTCAACGGCAATGGCCGCTTGAGACCCCAATCTCCTTGCTTCCGCGGCGCGCTCAGCGTGGTGATGATCTGATGGGTCGGGTACTGCAGCGTCATGGTGTCGGAGCTAAAGTGGCTACCCAGGGCGGCATCGTTGGGCGGGGGTGGAATTGGCGCAGGCAGAGAGAACATCCGTGATGTGCGGAGGAGAGCGCCTCCAGGAGACACCCTCCTGGTCGCCATTGTGACTTCCTGAATTGCGCCCGAGAGCGCTGTGTGCCGTCACGGTCGTGGTCGGGGGAGAAGTCGCGAGCTGGGAACCTCTGGCGAAAATTCGGAGCTCTTTGGTTGGCTCCGAATCCCCAATTAAACGCCAAGACGGATGTTCCTACAGAACCCTAACCCTGCTATATTGAGCTCTCCCCTCGACATTTCATAAGCATCAGGTCCTCTTCGGGAAGCAATCTACGTTTCCATCAAGTCAATGCCAACGCGCCTCAGCGCGTCGACGGCCCAAGACGGGTAACTAGTTCTATCTGGGTATAAGTTCCCAAAAAACTCCTTGACGAACGCCGGGAATCTGTCCGCAATAATGGCCTCCCTAGCCTGGCCCATCAAGCTCAACTGGTACCACACATTGTGCAGCGTCAGCAGATGCGCCGCCACCGTCTCCTTGGCGGCATTGTGGTGGATAAATGCCCTCGTGATACCCATGGCCCCGTCCTCTTCCACGGGCCTGCAGCACGGGCACCCGCAGCCCTCTTCGATCGGCCCAAAATCAGCCGCATACACCTCCCTCTTCATATTGAGCACGCCGTGTTTGGTGATGGCATTGCCGAACCTAGCAGTGCGAGTCGGCCAGACACAATCAAACATGTCGGCGCCCAAGGCAACGCTGACGACCAAGTCTTCGGGATAGCCAATGCCCATCACGTACCGGGGTTTGAGGTCGGGCAGGAGTTCGGTACAGGCAGCGACGACCTTGCAGAAGTCATCCTTGGCCTCGCCGCCGCTCAAGCCTCCTATGGCAATGCCCGGCGTATCGCGTGCCAGCATCTCGCGGCAGCACTCACGGCGCATATCCAGATCCAGGCCGCCTTGGATGATGCAAAACAGGTTCTGCCGGTCGGGGTACTTGTGCGCCGCGATGCACCTGTCGAGCCAACGCACGCTGCGCTCCATTGCCTCGCGCATGCGTACCTTGTCCGGCGAGGTTGTGACAAGCACGTCGTCCAGCTGCATCATGATGTCGGAGCCGATCGAGTTTTGCAGGCTCATAGAATGCTCAGGCGTCAGCAACATGGGGGTCCCGTCGTGTGGCGAGAGGAAACGCACGCCCTCCTCGGTGATGTTAGCGAGCTTTAAAAGGGAAACCATTTGAAAACTAGCTAGTCAGTCACTCAGTCAGGATTCTAGGGCGGCAGTCCAGGCACATACCCGCCGCTATCTGTGAGGATATTGTGGTTCCACCCTTGCAGCTTATGTGCCCCCCCAACGGCGTCCAGCACCTCCTGGCCGGGTTTGAGGCCAAGATGGTATGTGTTGTTGAGACAGAGCCGACATCCCGTGCCCTCGAGCTGATCGGGAGTAAGGCCTTTTAGAGATGCCTGGGTGGCCACGGGCATAAAGATCGGAAGATTGACGGGGCCATGGGGCAGAGTCAGGATGGATGCGCGGGCGCGAGTTGTCTAGAATGGAGCCGTCACGGTGAGCTTGGCTAAGGTACCAGATCGTGGCTAGAACCTACTGAGCACCGCGCGACAAGCTCAAAGGTGAGCGCAGCTGACGACGCTGACATTGTCGAAACCATCCTTCGTGCCGCCCGCATTCTCCGCCCGGCGAATATGCAAGTGTCTGGCGATGGGCTCCAGTAAACGATCACAGCGTACGTTGCGAACCTGATGCCAAGACGGAAATTCTTCAGCAGGCCAAAGGGTCATCCGGGTGGGGTGCACCACGCCGCGGGCGATCCGCTCTGGGTCGTCTACTGCGACCAACCCAAGTTACCCACTCCCCCACTATGGCGGTACAGTACAAGTGTCCCGGAAACCGTACCCCTGTTTTCCAGATGCAACTTTGAAGGACAAAGACCCGACGTAGTACTATGCCGACAGGGATACAATTGGCAGGGAAGATATGGTGCGATGAGGAAGCAACCTCGAGCGCATGGAACACCTGTGCCGGAGCATTATCCACGAAGTGCTTATGAAGCTCGAGAGGATTTCGGTGTCGTCTGATATTTGCGGAAAGTGCCCTGTGAGCCAGTCCACTTGAAGTGTAGTTTTAAACTCTGGTCTTCGTATCTTCGTTCCAGTCACTGAAGACGGCGTCGCCACTCAGGCGATACACGCCAAATAGGCCAGCTCGCACTGTCCCGTCCCGTTGCTTCGCCTTGAAGGCTCCGCCCGCTAACGCAGCGCTACATTGTAATAACAGTAATACGACAGATGCTCAACCAGCCGCAATGCCAGGATCTGCAGATTATTAGAACAAAGAAATAGAGTCCAGATTCAGGAACGACAGTCATAGGCACTCGAGGCAAGACGGCGGCAACAGACAACAGCCGACTGGGTCTAGACAATGCCGGCTAAACTTTGCCTTGGGCTATGGACCTCTACCCCCAAGACCGAATGATGACATCCCGGACCGCATTGTTTGCTCAAGGTGCGGCAAGATACGGGCCAATGTCGGTCTTCGTATTTGTCGAGCAGAACTTGGCGAATCCAAGCTGGAGACGGCCTGCTCAGGACTCGGCCGGTGTACTCAATGGGCAGCAAGAGCGCAGTGAAACTAAAGTAGCTATGATGCATCGGAAATGGTCGCGGATGTTGAAGGAATCCAGACCGAGATGTCCAGAGCTACACTGTGGTAAAGTGAAGGCTCAGCAAGGCGTCGGGATGCCGTTCAGGGCACAGGGAGATGAGGCAGCGTTACGATCAGAAATATTGCCACAGTGATGTGGCGCTAAGGTGCACTGGCAAGAGAGCCAAATATTCCGTGGTACATTCCATGACCTGTGGTAAAGTCGCTGATAATGTGCAGATAGAGTGCTGCGACTGCTTGCAGTCTTTCTATAGGTAGACATCAGATGTCATAATTAGTAAATGACGTTCGCGACCTAGGGTGCTCAGGACTCAGGAGGCCTTCTTGGCCAGGCCCTTGAAGGTTCTGAGAATTATCAGCCAGCAACGTTAACGTACTGTACACATCGCATCACAACCTAGTGCCGCTTTGATCCCGAATAATAGGCTTCCTTGCGGAAGGTGATCAGGTGTATGTTATCGTTGAAGCCGAGTGAAGCTTTCGATGACAGGATGGGATCAGGGTTGGCTTATGAGTGGCCCAGAATGATGAGAATGACGACGTGTTAATATCTCGCTCTTTACCAAGCTCATGCAACGATTCAGTTCCGCGGTGGGCAATATAAATGCACTTGCAGGCTGGCTGGATCAGGCAATGCCGTTCTCTTTCATGCCCAGCTGGCGGCAGTCGCTTTGCGCCGTGTAAGGCAGATTAGATAAGGCGATAAGATAAGCCTTAGGGGAGTCTCGGACTGGATTGCAACTTCCGCAGGGGCGTGACCCACTGTGCCGATCCCTGCGCCACGTTCGTTGGCTCAGAACCTAGTCGCAAAATCATACGACTCCTGGATCCAGATGCCGGTACCTCGATCCATGTGCGCCGCATGCGGTCGGATCTGAATTGCTTTGTCATTCGGCATTTTCCCGGTCCTCCATACAGCAGAGCTAAAAAAGCAAGCGGTTCTTTTCCTAAACTGAACGTTGTTGTCCCTCGCAGACTCGGTGATCCATTGCAGCCGGGAGCGTGAAGGGCGCTCCGTGGTTGCCTCACGTGGCACGCGACGCCAATACATTTTGTCATGCCAAGGGAAAAGATGGCGAGGCCGAGCCCGAGACGTCCTCGTTCCAATTCTGGGCTGCGATGCCGCTCGCGTCAATCCAAGCAGCGTTGCACCGAGGCGGCGCATAATTACATCAGATGAAGCCTGGCCAACGATCCATGGGCCCTAATCCCAAAAGACCCCTTACGGGCGAGTCCCACTGAAAAGCCTCAGCTCCGAGGGTTCAAAGATTTTCTTTGTATTTTGCCTGAATCATAAACAGAACTTTATTCTCCGTCGAGTCAACAATACTTATTCACACCTTGAATCGCGCTTGCTGCGTCTTCGAGCAGAGGTCTCTCACATAGCCTCAGCGTTACTCACACTTGCTGCTGGGCAAACCCACCAACCTTAACTACGTCATTTTGCTCTGCGCGCACGCAGGGAAACAAAACACTCATAATTTCACAATGCCGATGTCGCCCCCATCGTCTTTTCACACCTCCTTCCCCCTCTTCCCCCTGCTGCCCCCGGAACTCCGCCTGCAAATTTGGCGCCTCGTACCCCAATCCCGCGTCATCACCCTCTCCTATCTCCCCTCCCCCTACGCCAACGACGACGCCTACACCTACCACACACCCAACACCCGCCCGCCGCGGCTCTTACACATCTGCCGCGAGTCTCGCGCCGAGGGCCAAAAGATTTACATCAAGTGCTCCATCCCCACCATCGAACCCGGCTATCAAGAACAGGACGACGAGCTAGACGGGCGGGAACAGGAGGAAGAGAGGTACTTCCACCTCCACCCGCACCTCGACATCCTCTACCTCCCCCGCCCGCACCCCGCCCTCGACCCGGCCGGCTACTCGTCCTGGGCGCGCGAGTTCGGCCAGCGCATGCCCGTCGCTGCGACGGCCGCCCGCAGGCTGGCGGTCGACTATGTCCCCCCCGAGGTGAGGCGGCCGTGGGAGGCGTACGGCAAGCTCTGCCTGCTGCGGGGGTGTACGCGCCTGGAGGAGGCGTTCTTGGTGATTTCCTCTTTGGGGTCCGGGGGTTCGCCGTCCCCGCTGGAGGGCGAGATCGATTGTTTAAGTCTTGGGACGGAAGAGGGCGGGGTGGGGTTGGGGCTGGGGACCATGCAGGAGGTGGAGTTCGTAGATCCGAAGGGGGAGCCGGGGGAAATTATGGGGATTATGGAACGGGTGAGGGAGTCCTTCAGGTTTGAGGTTGATGGAGGGAACGGGGGGTTCGGAGGGTTGCTGGGAAGGAGGAGAGCAGATGATAATGCTGCTGCTGATGATGATGATGGGTGCAAGGAAAGTGAGGGGCCTGAGAAGGGGTTGGAGTTGATTCCAAAGGCAAAGAAGAAAAAGGTGTTGAGGGGCTGGGGGTGTCGTGTGGGTCATGCGGCGTGCACGGGGTCGGGGGTTAGGCTGGTTGTTTAAGGAGACAAGCCTGGCCGGGAATAATACCGCTTGCGTTTGCGGCCTGCGGCTGGTGCAGGAAGCTAATGTATGTCGGAAAGAACTCAACTTCACTGTGCCTACTTGGTTAATATTAAATGAGATATCTAGTTGCTGAAAGTGTCGATTACCCGGTTTCCCCCATGCAGACCTGCTTGGCATATGCCAACAGCGGCCGGGAAAATTCTCGGCGGTTAGCACGATATATTTGGGGATCAACAACCCATTATTATTCCACACCTAGTGTATGATTCCAGAATATAACCCATATATGCTCATCCATCAACTCGCATCATAGATCGTCACTTTGCCATTGAGTCTGACAGATTTATTCCTCAGAGCTTAGATGAGGATGAAGAAGGACAGGAAGAATGTCGCCAGGTTAGCAACCCAGGTCAAGAAACCAGGCGTCATCGCGCCTGGAGCCGCCAGGCCGGTCGAGGTATTCTCGCCCCCGGCGGCAGGCGGGTCGGTAGCCGCGGGGCTGGACGTGTCGGAGTCGGTCTCGGTGGGAACGTTGAACCCGGGGAGGTCGGCGGCGCCCGGGTTGCGGCTGGATACCGAGCTGAACTGGAGGACAGAGGTGCTAGTAGGCGGGGCGTCGTCGCAGATGGTTTGGAAAGCGGAAATGACTGTGTTTGTGTTAGGATCACTTGGTGGGACGGGTATGGAAAGGACCGAAAGAAAACTCACCCTCGTAATCCTCGGGAACGGCGGTCCGGGCGAAAGGCGCGCAGGAGCTAGCGTAGTCTTCGAAACGCGTGTCGAACGAGCCAGAGCGGTCTTGACTATTTTCAGATGTTAGTATCGTGGAATTTCGTCGGTGGAAGGAAAGCAGCTCACCAGAAGCATTCCGCCACCTCGCCGAGCCGAGCCGTCTGGAAATCGATTTCCTCAGAGCACGAGCTGTAAATAGCCATCATAGACGTGCACCCGGCAGGTGCTGTGACGTCGCTGGAGGAACCCCTTGTCCGGGTCGAAGCGGCGGGCTGCGTTTGGGTCGCGAACCCGCCGGCACAGACACCCCTCCCCGCATCGGAGCATACCCCCCAGAGGATGGAAACAGCTGTGTAAAGTTTAGTATAATTGTGTTTGGAGCGGTTAAGGCTACTAATTGCAGAGCCTACCTTCAAGCACGGTGCTAGCATCGCTGCCAGATACCGAGCTGGAGATATATTCGGCGCAGTCCCCATAGGCCGACGAGATTGGCGTGTTGGACTGGCAACACATGCAGTTCTCAAATTCGGCGATGGGAGCATCGGTCTCAAGCGCACCGGCTGAGTAGCAGGAGTTTATGACGGCATCAGCGGTGGCGCAGGCACGGAGACCATCGTCTTCGTCAATCGCGGCGCCTACCACGTCGGCGAAAAGGTTTGACGCAAGCTGGATATGTTCCACTTTTGTCACTTTTACCACGTACCCGTCAAGCAGGGCGGCGGCGCGGTGCGCGAGGGCGAGCGTGAAGAGGAGCCGTAGAGCCATCTTTTTTTTTTTGTCAGTCACCGAAGTCGAGTTTCCAGGAGGTTGAACAGAGAAGACCGCGATGAGTGAGTACGGTAACCCATCGTGCCAGGAAATGTGTGGGATGCAGGTAATATTTAAGCGATTCCTTTCCGGGATGCTAGGCTGAACGGGCCTAGCGACAATCAGGCCTAGTCAGGCTTCCCAGCTGCATGATATATTAGGGCGCCCGGCCTATGTGGGATGCTGGGAACCGGGCCATGAGAAGCTGGGGCTGAGCTATTTGCTTAGCGAACGACCACGGCGAACTTCGGCACCCAAACTAACCTTCCACGGCGGCAAAGCCAACGCTTCTACACATACCGCGCTGCGGCTGAAGATTCCGTGGATGGTTCGGCAAACAAAACTGAGGTTTCCAGAACCGTGCCAAACGCTCAATAGGCCACCCGGCTCTCCTCGCCGTTGTGATTGGCGCCGAGTTTCGTGATCCACAGCAGCTGGAAACTCATCCTTGCTCAATATTCTCGGCACTCTGTTGTGGCCTCTTGTTCAGGTTAGTCTTCAGGGGGCTTCATGGTCCAGGCTTCCCCATCAACTTGCTTGAGCCTCATCTAGATGCCGACTATTCAAAACTCTGCCTTTTGATTCCCAAGGCGCACCGGCTGCAAAGGCCCGGAATCACCAAGCCCGCAAGAAGTTGTCTCAGGCGGGAAAGGATAAGCGAACTCGGCCGTCAAGCTCATCGCCCAGTATTTTCGCTTGAAGTTAAACGGGATTGGCTAAGGTAGGCAGCAGAGCAACCTTTGACCCACTATCAATTTGAAGACCATGTATATCACGTGGAGTAATGGGTTGCTACGTGTACTGCGCAGTATGACGTCCGAACGCGCGACGCGGTGCCTTTGCATTGCTTGTTTGGTCCCGAGCGAAGGGGACATCCACAGCGTTCCACTTTCCACAGGGATTGTACGATGACTTCATGCCAGCGTTGGCAATCCCATTGCTTCCCCTCGGCCCAAAGTTGCATCTCCGTTGCGTACAACTGCAGATTCTCAAACGGGGATCGACCCGGATTCCGACTTTTTTAATCGACCAAAAATCATCATTCATCGTTTACCACTTTATCTCGATGCAACAGCACCCTTCTTGAGGGTTTTTGGCTTCTGCAGCTGCGTAGCATGGCGTCGCCGTCGTCCAAGTCGCCCTCCCCACCCAAGCAAGTGTCGGCAACAATGGACCAGGAAGTGCGTCCCCGCGACGCCAATAGCCATGGTGGCGATGGCGACCTGGCGCAATCGATGAAACGCCTGACCATCACAACTACACCTCCCACAAGACGGCCTGCTTTGAGCCCCCTGAAGGCCGCCGACAAGTCCCCCAGCACTCCGGCCCGGCCCGGCAGTGCTATGAGGACTCCGCTCCGGAGCGCTTCTGCCATGGCCAACCCTCCCTCTCGATCTGCCACTCCGACTTTGCTGAGGAAGGCTTCTATGAACTCGCTACATTCTGTCAATGGCGTCGCGCCTTCGCGCCGCGCGAGCTCCGCTAACATTTGGTCTTCCTCGGTGCCCAGGTCCGGAAGGTCGCCCCTCCGGAGCATGTCACCCGAGTCGCCAGGAGCACGCATCCCGACCGCCCACTCCGTCGCAAGCGACCACTTCAAGGCCGAGCTGGAGGCCCACCATGGCCCCGAGACAACGCGCCGTGTCGAGACCGTCGTTATCCTCCAGGATGCCTGCTACGGGCACAGGTTCTCCCGCCCCCGCACGTCGCGCGCGAATCTCAGCACCATCGTCGAGCGGCCCGAGAGAATCAAGGCTTGCGCCTTGGGCGTGTCAGCGGCATACGTGCGTTTGGGCGAGCGACATCAGGATGGCGCCTTTCCCATATGCCCCGAGGTGAACCCGGCGTCGCTGCCCACGATACCTTTCCGAATTCAGAAGTCTGCCAGGAAGCTTTCGTTGGGATCACAGACCGTGACCAATGTGCACGGGACCAAGTGGATGGAGGAACTCAAGATCATGTGTGACACAGCCGAGGCGAAGCTGGCATCGGGCGGTAGGGAGCTCCAGCGTCCTGATATGGACCGAGGCGGACATGGGGAAGCGCCGCAAAAGTTCCACGAGGGCGACCTGTATCTCTGCGCCGAGTCGTTGGACGCCCTGGAGGGTGCACTAGGAGGCGTATGCGACGCCGTTGACGCAGTGTTCACGCCCCATGGTCCTCAGCGAGCCTTTGTTGCGATCCGGCCACCCGGCCACCATTGCTCTGCGTCCCACCCATCCGGCTTCTGCTGGATCAACAATGTCCACGTTGGCATAATGCACGCAACTCTCAGCCACGGCCTGACACACGCTGCCATCCTCGATTTCGACTTGCACCACGGCGACGGCTCCCAGTCCATTGCCTGGCAGCACAATGCGAGGAGCGTTGGCCTGGCCAAGAACGCGGCCTGGTGGAAGAAGACGTCTATCGGTTACTTCAGTCTGCACGACATCAACTCGTACCCATGCGAGATGGGCGATGAGGACAAGGTTAGGAACGCAAGTATCTGCATCGACAACGCGCATGGTCAGACCATATGGAATGTCCACCTGGAGCCCTGGAAAACCGAGGCCGACTTCTGGGCACTCTACGAGACGAAATACTCCGTCCTGCTTGAGAAGGCGCGGGCGTACCTGAAGAGTCATACCGAGAGGCTACGCGCTTCGGGGCTGAACTCGAGGGCTGCCATCTTCCTCTCGGCGGGATTTGACGCCAGCGAATGGGAGGATGCGGGTATGCAGCGACACAACGTGAACGTGCCGACTGAGTTCTACGCGCGTTTGGCTCGCGACGTAGTCCGAATCGCGGCAGAAGAAGGAACGAGCGTTGAGGGGCGGATCATCAGCGTTCTAGAGGGCGGGTACAGCGACCGCGCACTCTGCTCGGGCGTTTTTAGCCACCTTTGTGGCCTTGCGGGGGATGGGCCCAGCAACAGGGAGCAGGAGTTGAACGGAGGGGGCAACGACGCTCGGGCGCCTGTCCCGCTGCGCGCACGGAAAGACTCTACCGCGAGTGAGCGCGGAGCCAGGCGATACGAGCCGGCGTGGTGGTCCGCTGGTGAGCTGGAGCAACTCGAAGCGGCCCTAACTGCGCCGCCAGTAGTGCCAACAAGGCCTCGCAACTCGACGCCACCGACTTATTCGTCACCAACCCAGGCATCGCAAGCGAGGGCGGTAAACCCCAAGAGCCGACGAAGCATGTCAGGGTTGTCGCCAGTCACGAGAAACGACTTGGCATCGTATACATATTTCTCCCCACCGCCTCCTGATGTCCCCTGGACCATTGCGTCACTTGAGCTTAGCAAGCTACTCATCCCAAGCGGGCGTCAAACAAACAGTTGCTCTCACGAAGAGCTTAATGCGGAAGCTACTCGAGCTCGGCGTGACCGCCAATCCGCCCTTACTCAATCTTTGCCCCCGGGTGCCGCTGCTGGCCCGGGTGACCGGCCTGCTACTAGGATGGGGTTAAGGGAGCGCAAAGCAAAGCCCACTTCGCTCGCCCAGGATGATGAGGATCGCAGGAGCCGACGAAAGACTGTCGCAGGACCCTCGGTTCTTACCACGGAATCGGCATCCCGCGGGCCGACTCCAGCGCCTGGAAAGCAACCAAGACAGCCTGGCCGGCGGCTTAGTGTAGTGTCCACCATTGTGTCTACGGCAGGCTTGGATGCGGCGCCGCCGGCTCCCCAGACGGCGCCAATGCAGAACAACCCTAAGATGGATACCACAGCCAGACCCGAGTCGTCGTTGAGTGCTCGGACTGGCAGCAGCAGCGCTCTAAACTCGAAGAAGGCACGGGCACCTAAGAAAGAGCCAGCCCCACGCGCATCCAGGGCGCCCAAGAAGCCCCTCAGTGCGCCTAACGGAGCCAACCAGGGCCCAGCCGCTACCCAACCGTCGACCAAGAAAACAGGGGATGATGTGGATAAGCTAACCGGCGAAATGAAAAAGATTAAAATCACTGTCATTACCAAAGCCCAGCGCGAGGCTCGCGAACGGGAGCGCCTTGCGAAGGAGAAACTCGTCAACGACAAAGCGATGCCTGTGCAGCCGCCGGCGGTGTGCGAGCCTACTCCTACTGTAGAGCAGCTTCCTTTTCCGTCTCTATCCCCAACGCCTACGCAGAACCAGGCTTCTCCTCCGCCACTACAAGCCCAATCTCTTGTCGACGTTGACGAGAATCCTTCAACTCCCCTAGTCGAAGCCTCGGGCCTCGCCTCCCCACTCCCGTCAACCGACCCTCGCAGCATCCCGCTGCCAGCCAGCCCGCCGCCACCGCCTCCTGGGAGCAGCAACAGCCCAACTACGCATCGAACAGGCCAAATGGACATCTTCGTCCCCTATCAACCGGACGGTCCGGCCCCAGAGGCGGTGGAGTTGCCCAAACAACAGCCGCTGCAATGGATGCCGCCTAATGTCGCGGGAACGCCGGCCGTGTCGCCCGTTAAGAGAGGCGACCTGCCGGTTTTTACGAGCACCGGGGTGATTCCGTTTGCGGCAGGAGCCGCAGCACCTGCTGCCAAGCAGGACAAGGGGCCGGAGGGGCCGGATCATTGCTAGAGATGCTGTTGCTGTGACTGCTGCTGACGGTGGGCCTGAGCGGTGGTGAAGTGGTTGGGGGGGTTGGAGTTGTTGCTTGGGAAAAAGAGCGGGGGAGGGGTGATTGTGGCGACGGTGTGAGGTTTTGGGAGGGTTTGTAGGTTGAATCGGGGTTTATTATCACTTGTTAGCGATACGCTCTGTAATAGCCATTTTTGATTGTTTGATTTGTTTAGCACTCTGCGAGTACAGGCGGCTGGGATACCCCTTTTTTCTTTTCTTTTTCTTTCTCTTCTTTTCGCCTTTCTAGATTTGCTTCCTGAGTCTGCTGGCCGTTTGCGGCCCTGCCAGCGGTGTCCTTCTCTCTTCGATTCTTCGTAGCGCAACCTGTACTTTTGTGGAACCGCTTGTAGATTGGGTTGTACTCCTAAAGCTGCTAATGATAGTTCCTAGGTATGGCGTACGAATAACTATGGGTTTCTTGTTGTACAACACCACCTCTTCCCCCAGTTGCACCCCCTCTCTACACTATGAACTGGTAAAATAACATTGGTCTTCTAGCGCCGTCTATAGCCAGCACCATGCAGCCGTCGCGACGGACATGCTCGATCTCACTCGATCTCGTCCTCCAATTCAAAAGCCACCACATTAAACGCCGTTCGATGCGCGTTCGTGCATCTATGCCTCCGCTTACTAGCAACCAAACCTCCCCCCAAGAATACTGGTCCCGTATACCCAGCCCATCATTACACATCAAGCGCCCGCAATCTCCTCTGCGTGGTATCCTCCATGTCCCACCGGATCGCCAGATTAAACTCGTCGGGGTTATCGAGATAGAGGTGATGGCCGGCCTTCCTCACGACAATCACCTTGGCGCTCCCGTTCTCGTTCCTCTTCTCCTCCTCGGTCCCGTGCGTCAGCGCCTTGACGATGCGCTGCTTGATCTTCTCCTCGGCCGCGTAGCCGCCGGCGACGTCCATCCAGTCGTTCTCGCCGTACATGAAGACGATGGGCAGGCCCGTCTCCCTCAGGGCGGGGCTGGCGTCGGTCGCGGGGCGGATGACCTGGCGGCCGACCTCGTGGATGCGGTTGATGACGGGGTTGCGGGCGTAGGCGCCAGGCGCGAGGAGGTACGGCAGGGCGTACTCGCCGCTGCCCTTCTGGCGGAAGAGCGAGTACGAGTAGGTGTGGAGCGCCTCCTTCTCCTCGGGTGGGAGGTGGTTGAAGCGGCGCGACGTCCAGCCCGACACGAAGCGCGGGCCGAGCGGACCCGCCATGCGCACGATGCTGAAGGGGGAGACGTTGGCGTCCCAGAGCCAGACGAGCCAGCTGGGGATGGGTCTTTTCGGAGGGGCCGTGGCCGTGTTCGGCTTGGCGGCGACTGCGGCCTTGTTTCCTGCCCCTGCCCGGACGAAGGCGGCGTTGTCGCCGGCCGGCTGGCCGCTGACGATGCTCTCTTGGTCCTGGATGAACTCGTTCGCCAGAGCGGACTCTTCGGGCTCGGGCATCTCGGCGTTCACGGCCCAGGGGTCCTCGGGGATACCGACCGGAGAGGCGAGGATGAGCTTGTTGAGCCGGCCGGGGTATTTGAGGGCGTACGATACGGCCAGGTAGCCGCCGAGGGAGTGGCCCAGCAGGGTGAACTTTTCAATCTTTCGGATCTTGCGCCACTCCTCCAGCGCGTCGATGAACCAGCTTTCCGCCTCGGCGATCTTCTCCTTGGGGTCTTTGGCGTGGATCTTGAAGGGTGGCCGCGCCGAGTTGCCCATGCCAAGCATGTCCAGCGCGTACAGCCTCCAGCCCTTCGGCCGGCTTAGCGGCTCGAAATTCTTGTAGAAGAAGCCCAGGCCTGCGCCGTAGCCGTGGAGCATTACCAGCGTGTCGCCGGCCTCCTCACCCACGCGCTCGATAGCCAGCTCGTTGAGCGCCCGGTCCTTTCCGGACAGCTGCACCATGGATGACCTCCAGACCCGCTGGCCGAACGGGTCGCTCTTGGCGATCTCTTGTAGCTGCGAACCGACGGTTTCGCCCGTGGCTTCGCGGAGGTACGGGACGTACGAGAGGACGCTTCGCTCGGCCTGACGGGATGAGACACTTGTCCACTAGGGGCCATGTTAGCAGCGTGTGGCGCACCGGCGCACCGGCGCGGGGGTTCGGGCGGGTTAAGACGCGCAGACTCACCCATTGGCACGCGGCCTCCTTGTATCCGAGGGGGAAATAGGGCATTATAGACCGCTGGGGTCGGGGGGCGGCGTCGGACATCGAGACCCTCGGTTTGTGCGCGGCGAGGAGGATGGGTTGCGAGTTGTCGTGCGGAGGCAGCGAGGCAGCCGTTGAGGCGTCGGTCGAGAGATTGCTCGTCGGCTGTGAGGCTGTGCTGTCGGGGTCAAGCCGGCTAACCACCGAGGCCAGCTTTAGTCGCTTTGGCAGTAGAAACGTCGTGGGGTAGGTCTTGAGCATGGTGGTGAGAGCGCGTCGGGGCGCCGCCCCTTAAGTTAAGCTCCTGCATTGTCCGGGCCTGCATGCGTTGGCCACGAATTTCGATGGCAGGCTGCCACTTGACAGCGCCGGAAGCCCCAGCGCATCGGAATTTGCGTCCCTCCGTGGCCCCGATCGGTAATGCGCTGCAGACCCTGGCAGCCGCTGTATCACCCGATGACGTTGGCAGTTTCCGGGGTCCCACGGCCTGAAAATCAGGCCGGCACGTTCAAAAAGGCACCGTGCGCCACTGCAGGCTCCCAGGGACTGCGCCTTCAGCCCAAAAAACCGCTGCCCAGGCACACCGCCGATGACGCCGGCTCGACGACGGTGCAAGCGGCGATAACACACACCCTAACTCCGGGGACCTACGAATCAGGCAATCAATTTTCGGGATTCTGCATGCGGCCAACGCCCAACCAGCGGACGCGGCTCTCTTCTCAGCCTGCCTCTGGGAGCGCCACCTGCTTTCCGCCCAACCCGGCCCGGGCCGTCTCTGGATCCATCTTTGCGCTCCTCCCTGATCTCGGTCCACCTCGTTCCCACCCAGGGCACCACCCTCGGCGTGGGGCCCCGTGACTGCGACCCCTTGCGTCTCGTCCGGCGCCTGTCTTGTCCGGGATACTTAGCTGTCACAATGGCCGACTCCCTCGATTCCATCGTCAAGGGCGCCCCCCTGACCCTGCCGGGGCAAGGCCCCGCCAAAGCAGCCGGAGGCACTACGCCCATAGCCGCCTCGACCCCGTCCTCCCCGCCGGCGAATGACGACAACAGCAATCACAACAAGACGGGGGACCCCCTCGGCCACACCCCGAGCTCCCCCTCCATGATCTACCTCAACCTGCTCATCCTCGAAGCCTCGCTGCGCGCGCAGTACCTCGACCTCCGCGCCCGCCGCCGCCACCACACCTTCTTCCTCTCCCTGCTCACCCTCTGGACGGTCGGCTTCGGCTACGCCTTGTTCTTCGCCCCGCGCGAGGACGGCCGCGGCGTTGGCGGGAGCGTGTACTGGATGGTCGAGACCACGGAGCGCATGTGCTTTCTGGGCGGCATCATGACCGGCCTGCTGGTCTGGGCGACGGGCATCTGGGAGAGGGGGGTGCGCTGGCCGCGGAGGTGGCTGGCCGTCTCCAACAGGGGGCTGAGGGGCTTCAATTGCAAGCTGGTCGTGATGAAGCGGCCGTGGTGGAAGGAGGCGCTGAGCACGGCCGGGTGGTTTTTGACGTATGGGCTATTCTCCAACAATGGGAGTTCGTACCGGTGGGTAGAGCCCGGGCTGCTGAAGGAGGTGGACAAGGAGTTGGGCTTGTCGAGGGAGAGCCACCCGGCCGTGCACATTACCAACCGGGATGAGGAGAAGGGCGGGCACGAAGAGGACTTGGCCCCTGGCGGGGATTACGTCAAGGTGCTGTTGTTGGCGAAGCCGTTCTCGCCAACCTTTCGGGAAAATTGGGAGGTATACAGGGCCGAGTACTGGGAGAGGGAGAACGAGCGGCGAGCGCTGCTCAGGACGAAGATCAAAGAGCGCGATCAGAAGCTGCGCAGGCAGCACGGAGGATGGTTTTGGTGGCTTCCCTGGCGCAGGGCCGCATTGGAGAAGGCTCTGCCTGGCGAGAAGGCCCATCACCCGCGGCACGCAGCCGTGGTGGGTGAGCACAGGCGCACGAGGAGTGGCAGTGGGAGTATGCGGCGGGGCAGCATGTCGGCCTCGCGGAGCACGACGCCGACGCTCGAGGTGGACGAGTCCGGTGTCGCGCGCAAAGGGAGCACCTCGTCTAATTCGTCGGAGAAGAAGCGCAAGAAGCTGTCCCCCGGGTCTAAGACCCGCCCTCGCGTCGAGTCTAGGTCGGTGACGCCCGACATACCGTCGCCCTTGGCGAAACAGAGCAGCCTCGGGACGGGCGCCGCGAACGCGTGACGGGTAGTTGCTTTGTGTACATTACATGCGCATATCTAGCGTGCGCATACCTAGCGTGCGCGTACCCAGCGGGTGCCATGCATGTGGGCATTACGCAAGACAACCGCTTGACAGTTATACATCGTGGTAACGGATGGTGATGCCATGGAGAGACCGAGAGGATGTACCGTGATAGCCAAGTACCTTACCCTGGCTATGGGCGATTCTAAGGGTTCGGGTTAAGCGTGTCGCGAGCGGCCCCGAGCGCCTGGAACCGCTAACGCGATTCTGGCCGCTAGGCAAACATCAGCACCACAAACTAGAAGCTTCTTGGACTTTGCCAACTACCTACATTCACTTTTCATATAATTTGGAAAAAAAAAACCGCAGGGTTCGGCCCGAACGTTTCAACGGCGACCCAACAGTTCTAATTTCTGCCAACTGCAAGTTTATTATCATACGATACCGCCACACGCTCAACCCTGATATCCCTAGCGGCCCTGCCGCGCCTGGCTTTTTCAACGTCAGCAAGCAACGCGGCCATCACGATTCCGGAGCGTCTCCCGCCAGTTCTTGCACACCTTGTCACTATTCTGCCATTTTGCTGTGTTGCATTGTCATTTCCCACGAGGAAAGCGACTCACCCCGATGACGCGCGCACCAATCGCGGCAACTGATTGATCGCCACACCTCAAAGCCATCAGCACGGCATCTACTCTTTCACTCCCAGTCACCTGAGACGGCCTTGTAACAATTCAGTCACAATGATGAATCGGGAGAGATCTCCACTACAACCCACCGTCCTCGCCACAGCCCCCTTTACCACCCGCCCTCCCTCACCACCGTACATCCATGTCCCTACCGTCACCCACCGGCCAAACTCTCCCGGCTTCATCAACTCCCCTGCCGCCACCGCCACCACCACCACCTCCTCCACCACCGCCGCCACCGAGAACAACAGCAGCAGCAGCAACAACAACAACAACAATGACAACGCAAGCGCGAATCGGCAGCTGAGTAACGTCCTCATGTGCATTACCCCCTCGCCAGCAGCCATCTTCGCGCTCCCCAGCCCGGCGGACCTGACCCCGGCCGATCTGGCCGTCATCACGTCGGACGGCAGGGCGCAGGCGGCGCTGGACCCGGCGGCCAACGCGTGGGTGTACGAGTCGCGGCGACGGGCGCAGCCGGTGCTGGACTACCTGTTCCTGGGTCCCGCGAGCGCGGCCAAGGACGGCGAGTTCCTGGGGCGCGAGGCGATCAGCATGGTGCTGGCGGCACGGGACGCGCGGTTCGCGGTGCCGACGGGCAGCGTGGGCGCCGCGCGGGCCAGGGAGCTGGCCGCCGCCGGCGTGGCGGTAGAGAGCGTGGACGTCGGCGGGCCCGCCGGCGGCCGCAGCCTGGTCGGCGCCTTCGACCTAGCTGCCGGCAAGCTCAACGAGCACCTGCTGGCCGTGTACAGGCAGAGCGGGGGGAGGAGGAGGGGGAGGGTGCTGGTGTGTTGCGAGACGGGCAACGACCGCTCCGCGGCCATCGTGGCGGCGTACCTGATGGCCATCTACGGCCTGGATACCGTGCAAGCAGTGCAGTTTGTGCAGCTGCAGCGGTTCTGCGTCGCCCTGGGGGATGACGTCAAGTTCCTGCTGCAGGCGTACGGGGATATCCTGAAGGCGAGGACGGACGTTGCGCGCATGGCGGAGGGGGGGGCGTCGCAGACGGAGATGGAGGTACAGATGCAACGGGCAGGCGCTGAGATGACGGCAGCGGCAGCGGCGGCAGCCAAGGCGCAGCCACAGTTCAAGCGGCGGATTGAGGAGATGAGGATGGAGGACGGCGAGGGGGATGAGGTGATGAGCGAGATGGATGACGAGCGGTACTCGAGTCGGAATTTCGCCCCCTTTGTTGAACGTGATGTCTAGGGGCGGCCCTAAAATTGATTGCATGGCTGAGTGGGTTTCTGAGAGAATGTGGGGGAAATCGGGCAACTGAGATAGCCCCAGTTGAGGTTCGATTTATTACTTTTGTTTTCGTTTCTGCCGGAGCGAACGCGCCGAGATGGTGTTGGAGTTGGCGTTGTGCCGGGGACAGCGTTATACCCCCTTACATTTGCTTTGGATTTTTGCAGAGTATAGAGATCCTTATAGTAGCTGATGTCGGGGCATCCGGCCGGAGCATCAACCGTTGCCTTTTTTTTCTTTTTCTTTTCTTTTTTTACACGCGAAAAGAACCTCATTGCAAGCTGTGTTTTGGTGCGCATCAGGTATTGTGGCAGCGTAAAGGACACTGCCTCAACGTTTCTCTGGACGATGCATCACAATGCTACTATAGATACCTGGTTGCATACTCTCGGCATTTTCCCTTCACACACCACGACGCCTCGACTCGGCGTCATGGGTTGAACGACCGGAACATGCCGCCGCAAGGTCAACTTCGTGCAATCGCGCCATACGAAGCTTTCTTTGCGAATGTGAAATCTTAGGCACGTTCTGCATCATGCAGGAGCCCATGTCCAAGTCCATGCCCGAGCTCATGCCCGAGCCCCCCACGCCATGGCTAGCGTGTTCTACGATTGGGACGGGCAAAGCGGCCGCTCGTCTGAGCCTCCCCCGCATCCCGCAGAAGGTTGAGACGACAGCTCATCTAATCGGCACAGTGAGCGGGCGGGAGTCCGTGGAACTAGGCCGGGGCAGCATATTCCAGGGGTACTGGGTCACAGGCTCAACAGGCGTGCGCTCGGTAAGGTAATCAATTCGATCCCTAGGAACATCCAACGACTACCACGCCGTAATATCCTCCACCTCGGCCTCCCCAAATGTGCTACTCTTAGTCAGCTGGCCGACCGCGCTCTGCTCGGCCGCGCCATTGGTGTCCTTGTTCATGATATCGGGGAGCACCTCCCTGAGGAACTCGAGGGTGTACCGGTTGACCTGCTCAAACTGCAAGAGGAAGGCGTCGTGGCCCTCGGGGCTGTCTATCCGCTCCAGCCGCGCGTTCTTGATGTGCTCAGCCAGCTCCTCCTGCTCGGCGAATGTGAACAGGCCATCGCTCTCAATGCCGAGGACTAGCGTGGGCTGTTCGATCATGGCCAGCGCTTCGGCCACCGTCGCAGCGCGCCCGCGGCTCACGTCGTGCGTGTCTAGCTTCCGCGTGATGGCAATGTAGCAGTTGCTGTCGAAGCGCTTGACAAACTTCTCGCCCTGGTAGCGTAGATACGACTGGGCTGAGAAGTAGGTAGAGCCCGCAGGCATCACCTCGCCGCCTGTCAAGCTGCCCCTCTGCGACCCGTTAAACTGCGGGTCCGGGGCGGCCTGTACGGCATCGCCAGGACTAGCGTCCCGTGTCCCGGGGACCCGCTCCCCGTCGCTGTTCTGGCGAGACGGCGGGGTGCGCTTCCACTTGTGTCCGTCGTTGTGTATGTGGAAGTGAGCCTCGGACGGCGTCGACGGAGTCGGCCTCTCCCGAATCGTCTGCCGGCGGGAGGGATCGGGAATGTTACGCCCGAAGCGGGCCTCAAACGAGTTCCGACTGCGGTACGTCAGGAGAGCGGTCATGCGTGCCGCACCGAGACCGGTCGAAGGCGGATCGGAAAACGAATAGTAGCCGTCCTCGTACTTGGGATCAGCGTAGATGGACTGGCGCTGGGCCTCCCCCCAGCTGATGCCCCAGGCGCTGTGCCTGCTCGAGGTGGCGATGGGCACGATGCAGCGCACGTAGTCCTTGCCGAGGTAGGCCCATTCAAGGACGAACATGCCGCCGAGCGAGCCTCCAATGACCGCGGCAACCTGTTTGACGCCCAAGTCATCGAGCAGCATCTTGTGCAGCCTGGCTACGCGTGAGAACGGGATCCGGCTCGCGACGAGTGGAGGCTCTTATTCTTACCGGACATCATCCCTAATGGTCGTCAGGGGGAACTCGGGGCCATAGCGGCCCTTGGAGGGATCTCCGTCTTTGGCAGTGACGGGACTAGCCGTCCCGTACGGACTGCCCAGGCTGTTCATGCACACAACAAAGAAGCGGGAGGTGTCGAACGCCCGGCCGGGGCCGCCCAGCAGAGGCCCCCACCAGTCACCCACATCAGCGCTGCCAGTGAGGGCGTGACAGATGACCATGACGTTGTCGGCATTGTCGGAGAGAGTGCCCCTGGTGGTGTAGGCCACGGGCACATTCTGCAGCCTCACACCCGACTCGAGCGTGAAAGACGGTATGACGGCGATCTGTTGGTCCGGGATGAGTGCCGCGAACGGATTCTCGGGCTGCGAGTGGATTCTTTCTTGGACGTATTCAGTCACCGCTCCCGTATGCTCTGCTTCAAAGGGACGGGGAAATGCTTTTTGGTTGCTGTGTGCAGGGCAGGGAAGGAATAAAATGGGGACTTCAAAAGGTGACTGATGGATGTGATGTCGGGTTGGGGCTGACTCACCATATCTCGCCGGCCGCTGTTGGCCGTTGTTTAGGGCGTGTGCGGTCATGGCAGTTGCTGGAAGGTGGGACGATCAAAGCTTGTTGTTTGTTGTCGAGGGAGTCCCCACGGCCGGACCCTGAATATTTAAATGACATACGGATAGGTACACTTATGTGCTGCAAAATCGCATAGGAGTCATGGAGACAGGGTGCCACGGCATCCTGCATCTGACACAACCTGGAATAATATTCATTGGGGCGTCGGAGCCGCAAGCGTGGATTGCGCCATTCTCGCTAACTTGGGCCGGTAGCCCGTCCATGCTCGGGGCAAGGTGTAAGTACTGTACCGATGGCCGGCAATCGGCCAAGTCTGAAAGTTTTGGGTGGATCAGTGAGTCAGTGCGTCAGTGCGTCAGTGCGTCAGTGCGTCAATCTGTTAGCGGTGGCCCGACCGATCTCGCGGGTTAATTATTCCTTTTTGGTTCTGCCAAAAAAAAAAAAAAAAAAAAAAAAAGTCGCCGGGACATTTGGCCACTTGGAATTTCCCGCGGGCAGGCGGGTCCAAGTACAGTACCGCAGCACAGTACGCTACAGTACGCTACAGTACGCTACAGTACGCTACACGCTACAGTACGCCCCACACCAACTTCGCTCTTTGTTATTGCCCCCCCTTGGCGGCAGCCTTGTCCGGCGA
Source organism: Madurella mycetomatis (assembly GCA_022530565.1). Taxonomy (NCBI): domain Eukaryota; kingdom Fungi; phylum Ascomycota; class Sordariomycetes; order Sordariales; genus Madurella; species Madurella mycetomatis. The sequence goes on along the minus strand of JAJTVB010000003.1, from coordinate 813,068 downwards.
GGCTGGCCAAGCTTTTTTGTTCGCGGCATCTTTTGCCAAGCGAAGCAGCCCGGCGACCAGAGCTGCGATTTGGCGATTTGACGCGAACCGCAGCTCTCCCCGACTCTCGAGCCAGCAAACGCCAACTGGCTGCCACCACCAGCCTAATCTCCCTCCGTGCCTGGCGAGGCGCATCACATCTGAGTTGGACTCGCCCGAGTGAAGTAAGCACGCGGTTTTTCTCTCCTAAAAGCCCCTTTGGTCTGCCTATCGCTCCTCTTTGGTCGACCAACCACCGGCCGCATCATTGCACCAAACTTCATCATCACGCCCCCTCACCAACGTCGCAGAGGCATCTAATTAATTGTGCAGCAGTTGTCATTTCATCGGCAAATCCTGTAGGACGGCGCCCCCGCGCCACATCCTCGATAAATGACACGACTTTTGCGGTTCGGCCTTTGAATGATGCCCCCGAAGCGCAAGAGGAACGATCGGGGTCCTAGCGACTCTGGCCCCTCCAGACCCTCGCCCCATCGCCCGGGAGACACTTCCCTGGGGCAGCATGATCGATCCTTCGATGGAGGCCGTGGCAGCCGTGGCGGTAGGAACCCGCGGAGAGGCGACCGTCGCGATGCCTCCCAGCCACACGCACCACCCACGCCGTCCAACGCCTCGGGCCTGATATCCCCCCCACTCCCTCGACCATCGAGTGCGTCTTCCGCCATCCAACCCGCAGCGGCCGCTGTGGCGCCCGCACCGGCTCCTCCGTCGGCGCCGTCGTCCCCTGCCGGGCCTTTGCAGCCGTTCTACGACTACAGCATCATCACCGACGACCGCGTGAGCAAATGGACGCAGGGCGCCCGGCAAGAAGTCATACAGCATGGCATCCAGTCGCGCGAAGACGAGGATCTCACAGAGATCGTCATGATATTCCAGGAACTCATCCACTCCGTCACCGATGGCCGACTTCAAGGCTCTGATGCTGGCGGCGTCGTGAAGGAGATCATCGGGCCCGCGCTGTCCGAGGCGGACCGCAACGCCTCGGTCTTTGACCCTCACACCTTATTCCTTGACACCGTCTCTACATTTCTAGATGTCGAGTCCGGGCCCATCCGTCCTCAACTGCGCAACTTCGTCGTGGCGACAGAGATATCCCCCGCCCTCATGCGCCTCGTCTTAGACCCGCCCATCCTCCAGCAGCTCGAGCTGATTCGCGAGACGTTCGTTAGGATGGGTATCCGCCAATCGACCAACCTTCTCTACCGCCAGGCGAACTACAACCTGTTACGCGAGGAGACGGAGGGTTTCTCGAAACTCGTCACCGAGCTCTTCACGACGAGCAGCACCCAACCGCCTTCCGCCGAGGTCGTGCAGGCCACGTTCAACAAGGTTATGGGCCTTATCGGGACGTTCGACCTGCACCCTGGCCGGGTTCTGGATATTACGCTTGATGTCTTCGCTGCCGTACTCATCAAACAGTTCCGCTTCTTCATCAAGTTCCTGCGCGTCAGCTCTTGGTGGCCGCGCAGCCAGCTCAGACTGCCGACCGGCACATTCACCGGTGGCCTGCCCGTATGGGCTCTGCCTGACCATCCCGGCTGGACCGCGACAGAGGAGGAAGAGGCCGCCCTTGCCTCAGAGCGGCTGAAGCGGGATATTGCATTTTGGGATAGAGCGCGCAAGATCAAGCTCGACGCGTACTTTGAGCTGGGCGGCAGGCAGCTCGACGCCTCCCAAGAAGAACGCCTAACGAACGGCATGACCGAGGACGGCCCGGAGTCCAGCATCGAGCAAGAATGGATCAGGATAACCAAGACACTACCACCCCCCGGCAATCGGGACGCTGCCCAGATGCTGGGGTTCAAGCTGCGCTTCTATACGTCGGATGCGAGAGACGCCGAAGATACCCTTCCGGCAAACTTGCTCTATCTCATCGCGCTGCTCGTCAAGGTTGGGTTTATATCGCTGACGGACCTTTGGAACCACATATGGCCCCAGGACGAGGACATGGAGAGCGTCCGGGCGCAGAGGATGAAGGAACTCGAGGAGAAAGAGAAAGCGAGCAGACCAGGTGGCGAGAAGAACGCACTAATGACGGCTGGCGCCCTGCCGGATGACATGCCGCCGCCGCCCCCCAGCAGCACGATCCGCCGCGACGCCGCCCAGGGCAAGCCCGATGCTGACGCCAAAACCTCAGAGCCGGCCGAGGAGAAACCAAAGCTGCCGGAGCCCAACGACCAAAAGGTGCATCTCCTCAAGTGTCTCCTCACCATCGGCGCGATTCCTGAATCCCTTTTCATCATTGGGCGGCACGACTGGATTCTGCAAGCGTATCCGGATGTCATGCCCCTGTTCCACCGCATCCTCCATCACTCGATTGAGGTTGTTTACCAGCAGAGCCGGCCCGTGTCTTCGCGGCCGTCGGAGATTCCTTCAAAGAAACTCCCCGATCTTGACCAGTCCGGCGTGCCCAAGGGTAGCGTGAGACTCAACGCGCTGCCCCTCAGGCGGGCCCTGCGGTGGCCGTACCCGGATAAGGCCGAGACCGGGGATGGGAGCTCCTATCGTTTCTACTGGGACGAGTGGGCCGACAACGTGCCGGTCTGCCAAACGGTCGATGACCTATTCACGCTCTGCGACACGCTGCTCAACGTCGTAGGCGTCAACATCGGCCTGGATGCTCCCCTGGTGGCCAAGCTCGCTAGTATCGGCACCAAGAGCCTCGCCGACGACCAGTCACCCGAAAACGTCGCGCGATGGCTGGATCTGCTCAAGCGCTTGCTTGTTCCATCGCTGAGCTTGGGCGAAGCCAACTCGTCGGTTGTCGAGAGTGTCTGGAGCCTGCTCAGGCAGTACCCGATCCGGACTCGGTTTAACCTCTACGCCGAGTGGTACGAGGGTTCGATATCCCGGCTCGAGCCTATGCGGAAGGCCTTCGCTAGGACGAGACTGGAGACGCTCGGCAAGATGAAGCGACTGTCTCTGACCAACATTCCCCAGATGGCTAAGAGCCTAGCCAAGATTGCCTATCCGTCGCCGGGTATCGTTTGCAAGGTCGCGCTGCTCCAGATCGAGTCGTACAGCAACCTGATCGAGGCCTTTGTCGAGTGCGCCAAGTATTTCACCGATCTGGGCTACGACGTCTTGGTCTGGTCCGTGTTGAGCTCCCTCGGCGGACAGCAGCGGAGCCGCACACAAGAGACGTCGGTCTTACTCACCAGCAAGTGGTTGCAGGCGCTCTCCCGCTTCTCTGGAAAGGTATTCCGGCGCTATTCTAACATGGACCCGTCACCGATTCTCCGCTATGTCCACAGCCAGCTCCTGAAAGGCAACTCGACCGACTTGGTCATCTTGAAGGAACTGATCGGCTCCATGGGCGGTGTGGTCTCAGACCTCGACTTTACCGACGCCCAGCTGCGAGCCATGACCGGCGGGGACCTCCTCCGGCGCGAGACTCTTACCAACCTAGGCGACAAGCGGGCGACCTCGACTAAGAGTGCCGAGCGCCTGATGAAGGCCTTGGCACACTCGAACCTAGCCGGTCAGCTTCTTATCAACATCGCACAGTACCGGCAGAGTGCCATCTACAGCACCGCGGACGGCAGTGCGCGCATCAAGTTCCTTTCCAGCATTGTCGATGATGCCCATCAGATCCTTCTCCAGTATCTGGACCTGCTTCGCAGCAACCTAGATGCCGACACATTCGACAACCTAGTCCCGGACATTGTTCAGCTCATGAAAGATTACGGCCTCGATGCGAACCTCGCCTTCATGATCCGCCGTGCCAGCATCCGCTGGGAAATGAAGGCTCCCACCTCGCTCAAAGACAGCACCTCCCAAGCCCTAAAGACCGGCGCTGATATTGATGTCGACGGCGATGTCGCAATGGAGACGCCGGTCGAGGGTGGCAGTCCCAGCCAAGCCGACACCAGCAACACAGATGCCAAAGGAGATGCCGCCAATAGCAACCCGGCGTCCAAGACACCCGAGACACTCGCCGAGGCCCTCGCGCCACTTATTGAGGAGATACCAAGTGTCATGCCTCATCAGAGCTGGCAGTATATCAGTCCGGCATGCTACGTATTTTTCTGGTCTCTGCAGCTCGGAAACCTGGTCTTCCCGCAGGATAGCTACCTCGCCGAAGGCGCAAGGCTCAAAAAGCAAGCTGAGGAAGTCATGAGGGACAGGACAGACATGACGCGAGTCGGCATGAACAAGAAAACCCAGAAACGAAACGAAATTCTTGACCGACAGAAACACCTCCTTCAAGAGGCCAACAGTGGGATCACGCGCTTCTCCAAAGCTAGGCTGCACATCGGCAGGCAGGCCGGCAGCTGGTTCCCCGCGGATATTGCGAAAGCTGATGCAACATCCGACACGCTACTTGAAGAATGCATCCTGCCGCGTCTACAACTCTCAACCCTGGACTCGGAGTACTGCTTCAGATTGATCAAATTCTTGCACGAGTTCTCGGCGCCAAACTTCAAGCTCATGTCGCTTTACGACCGGCTCTTCCACCACAACCGCCTGCGCGCCATCATCTTCACGTGTACAGTGCGCGAGGCCGAGCATCTTGGTCGCTTCCTGAAACTCATCCTCGGCGACCTCTCCAAGTGGCATAGCGACAAGACTGCCTACGAGAAAGAGGCCTTGGGGTTGAAGGACCTACAGGGCAACAAGACGAGGCAATATCTCGGGTTCGCCACGGCATTCGACGCGGAGGGAAAGCCGACCGAGTTTGTTGAGCATGACCCGTTCAAGGAGCTCCTGTTCCGCTGGCATAAGGAGCTTAACACAGCCCTGAGGTCCTGCCTGAACGGTATGGAATGGATGCACATCCGCAATGCCATTACCATCCTCAAGAGCGTCATCGACTTCTTCCCGGCTATCAACTTCATGGCCGACAAGTTTCTCGAGCAGCTCAAGACCATCACAGAGCGCGAGGCTGCTTCGAAGAACGGCCCAGAATCTGAACAGGGTCACCGCGTCGACCTCTCCGTCACGGCGCAGACGACCTACTCCGAGCTGCAGAAGAGGAAGTCGAAATGGATACTAGTCCAAGCGTTCCGGCCAGGCGTAGTAAGTACATCTGCTCGAGGGTTGGGCAGGACGGACACTGACCGTACACAGAAGAGCGATAGCAAGGACGAGAACAAGGGATCCGCGACTTTAACCAGCTCTTCACTCCGGGCATCTGTGCCAGAGTTTAAGCCCAACGGGGCGCGTGCGCAACAGCCTACCGAGGTCGAAGACGGAGAGGTGAAGGATAGTAAAGCTGGCAATGGGCCTGTGAGGGCAAGGGAACCCAATTTGCCCAAAGCCCCCGCCATCAGGGAACCCTTGCGTGATACCAACGCTCCTGCTCCAAGACCTGTCTCGGGCACCGCGAATTCCGGAAGGCCGTCGACCCCCAAGCCTACACCGCCGCCATCTGTGTCCGCTGGCCGACAGGAGCCGCCTAAGTTCTCAACCCTTCCACCAGGCGGACATGGGCTTCCGAGTAGGCCAGAGCTGCCCAGCAGGCCCAATGTGCCCATGCCGAGGTTTGACCAAGCTCGACACGACAGGAGGGATCCGTCGCCCCGGGACGCCCGCGACTATAGAGACAACCGCGAGCCACGAGATGCGCACCCGCGTGACAGTCGTGAACCGCATGGCGCGCGAGACGGCAGAGACTACCGGACGCCAGAGGCCGCGCGGCCCGAACGACCTCGCGACTTTCCATCTGATAGACGGCTAGGGGATGCCGGACCCCGCGACACTAGCCGTCCGTCCGATAGAGAATGGCCAAGTCGGCCAGAACCACCACCACGGTGGAATGATCATGGACCGCCACCCGATCGAGACAGCCGCCCACCACGGGAGAGGGCTCTTCACGGCCCCAGCCGTAGCGTCAGTAGGCCACCCAGAGAGCCAGCGGTCTCCACTCCGCCGGCAGGCGCACCACAAAGTAACGCGCAGGAGCCTCCGATCAACCCGGAACGAGCCCGAATCATTGAGGTCGAACGCCCGGAAATCATCAATCCAGCTCGGGCTCTGCTCATTAACGATACGCGAGAACCTCTAGGGCGCAAGTCGCCAAGAGACCAACCCGGTGAATCCCGCGAACCGCGTGACTCGCGCGACCCCCGCGATCCCCGCGAGCCCCGCGAGCCTCGCGAGTCAAGGGAGTCTCGAGAATTGCGGGAATCTCGAGAATCGCGTGAGCACCGTGAGCGACCCCCGCGAACTGAGTCACCAAGGCGGGCCGAGCGTCCGACACCCAGCACTTCTCAACCTGATAGCAGCCGCGACGATCGCCATAGCCGGCACCGTCAGTCGGACTACCACGGGTCAGGCCGAGATTCACACGCAGAGAGCGCGCCGTCACATCCAAGGATAGACCGGAATGTGGAACGCGAAGACAGAATGACTGGACCCAGAGACTCTCGCTCAGACCATGACCACGGCAGACTCAATCAGCAAGACCCAAATTACGGTCGGCTAAATCCCATCCAGTCTGTTGTAGACATGCCGCCGGGTGCTCCATCTGGTCCACGAGGCCGTGGCGGTAGGAACACCACTAGAAACGGTCCAACCAACGGCCCGCCCATGCGACCCGACAATAGATTCCCCGGCTTGGAACCAATTCGCCCTCCCACTCCTGAACGCCATCCACCCACAGGGCCCTCTGCGTCGCGGCCGCGTCGAGGACAATATGATGCTGGCAATCTGAACTCGCCGACGACAGCCACGCCTCCTACCACAGGAGTACACCCAGACAGAGTGCGCCAGATCAACCAACAGCCGCCGCCGCCGCCTCCACCACCACCTCCTCCAGCCGGACCGTCAGGCGTTCATCCAGACCGTCTCAACCAGATTGCAGCTCAGCCTTCTGGGCCTAGCTCTCATTCACGCCCTCCGATCAACACCCCCGACCGTCCGTCGATGCCGGCCCCTAGCTCTGGAGCGCGACAAGCACCCCCAGGGCCCAGCGCCGACTTCTCTACAGCCCCTACTGGCCCGGCGGCCGCTAATGAGCGGCTGAGACCCGGGGGAAGGCAACTCCGTGGCATCCAGAACACACTCGACAAAGCCTCGGCGGACAATGCCCGAGGCCCAAGCCTGCGGATGGCTCGGTCAAGGCCCAGCTTGGCGGGATCAGACGCGCAAATTTTGGCCGGCGCTTCTCCCGTCACGACACCTGTCCAAGAGCGGCCGGAGGCTCCCCGGGACAGCTCCCGTCGAGACCTGAGCATGGATCGTGCGCCGCGTGGACCAGAGCCGATTCAAGTTGTGGGAGACAGCCGTGATGGCCGTGGGGGCATAAATGGCGACGAGTACGGGTCCAGTCGAAGCGAGCACGATCGCAGCCGTCGCGAGCACCACCGATCTGAGCGGAGTAGTCGAGCTTCTAGACGCAATAGCCGGGAGCGATCCCCCGATCGCGATCGTGAGCGCGAGCGCGAGCGCGAGGCTAAAGATCCTCGGGACTACAACAGGGAGAGGAGGACGGCCCCGTCGTCAGGCCCACCGAGCAGTAGCCGGGACGAGAGAGACATGGGCGCGCCAAGACGGTCGATGCGCGAGTCAACGGGCGGCAACCGAGAGCCGATTCTGAGCAGCAGAGATGCGCTTCCGCGCGAGTCAAGTTACCGTAGTCATAGGAACGATGGCCCGCCAGGACCAAGGGGTGATGGAATGTTGGGTGGCAAGAGTGACGGCCACGGCAGCCGGGGTGAAGGCGGAGGAAGAGGTGAAGACTATGGTCGAAGCGGTTCTTCGCGTGGAGGCAACGCGCTGCCGAGGGAGTCGAGATCGAGGGCGGGTGACGATCGCGGCGATCCGCGGGGCGACGATAGGGCGAGGAAGCGGAGAAGTGAGGGTGTGGACTCTGGAAACCACCAGGACAAGCGGCCGCGGCGTTAGTAGCGACTGAGGCCATGTTGAGGGTGTCGAGATGGACGGTACGATATTGCGCAGACGTTAGCGATGAAGGACCACGTGACGAGAGTATAATCAGATTGGAGGATACATGCTTTTCTGGTCGGACCGGGCGGATCTGAGGGATACGGCCAGTTGCTAGATTTCTTTGGACGGCTCAGCATTCGACAAGAGGTTTTACATTTCACTATACACTTTGTCCCGGCAGCGTCCGTGAAAGAACGAGAGCATAAAGAGTACGAGGCCCTCCCCTTCCCCGTCACCATTCGATGCGGGTAGAGGAAACCTCCAAGTCAGCGGACGGCTACTTCGGCCAGCGAATACCCGGCATCTCAGCGTTACCATATTTTCTCCTTTTTTGTCTGTACCTTTAAAAAAAAAAATCGAGACGGCGTAAGGCGTTTCCCACTCGACTCCAGCGCCCAAGCGTATACCTGGTTCAGTCGTTCACGATGCATTCAAAGCGAGGCGTCCTGTGGCCCTGGAGCATAAGAATCTTCAACTCTATGTGCTGCTATCATGCACGATCGTGAAGCCAACGTTGTCTAGAGAAAAGACCGGAGAACCCAGCCAATGGTGGTGAATAGGGGCTATCCTAGGATAGGGATATGTACGACAAGTGTAAAACGTGTAGTGTATTTATTTGTTCGTGGCTTGCGAGTTAAGGGGCTGCATCCAGCGAGGCATTTTCTTGGGGCGAGTGATACCAATGGTGGGCAAAATAAAAGGGAAATATTGGTTCGGCAAGACATGGGCGAGGAAAGATACCTACGCTGTACGGGTTCTTGATGTCGATAAACTTGGTGTAACACTCCTGGGCCAGAGGATGAGAGGTCGTTCGCGGATCCGAGCCATGGAAGCAACACATCGAACCTACCTAGTGGAACAGAGCTGGGAACTGGCAATATATGTGTTACAATACCCAAACACTCGATATCTGTGGGCTACCGCATCGGCAACCCTGAGAGGGCTACCCAAATCTTGTCTACCATCTACGGACGGCAACATCAATCTTGGTCAGGACTACATTCTACAATCGTATGGGCAAGACCGTGCACAGAGAATCGCAGGTCCAGTGGCGCCGCACCGCCGCACCGCCGCAACCGGCAGTGACACCCACACCAGCCATCCACCCTTCATGGACAGTTCCGGCTGATAACCCCTAGATTTCCTTCCATGCCCGAGATTTGAAACACAGCGTGCATCTAATAAAAGTGTCGAAATTTTCCCGACATTACGCAACAAGAAGAAAGATCTCGGAACTGCGACATCCCCCGGGAGTCTGGTCCGAGTCCGCGCGACAACTCCATCCCTTATCGCACGCCCTTAGTTAGAAGTCGACGGAACGGCGTTGTACTGTACCGTACCACACAAGCACATCATCTTCTCTCCTTAAGCGGGGCCACACGCCGTAGCACGAAAACCCTCTTATCACCAAAAACACCAACGTCAGCGACGCCCCGTTGATCCCGTCGAGAGATCCAGGTCCCAAAAGACCAAGGTGAAATGACGCAACACTTGCGAAAATCATCATCTAACAAAGCCAATCGTCCTGTCTATCCATCAACCCATCCCCCCTGGTCCTGTCGCTCTCCCCTACCCTATTGCGATACATGATCATGACTGCACAGAAGTCGTCTTGCACCACCACAGACGGACGGACAGGAATGACCAAGGGACGAACAAGCAGGTAGACAGGCGCGGGAGAGGATGGAGAATCCTTCGTCCACATGTATCACAATAGACGGGCGGGAGGGCACAAACAAAGACACGAGAATCCCTCGGGACCCGCAAAGGCAGCGTCCAGATCCATCCCGAACGGCACAGGGCCTCCCCCCCGTAGGTATAAGATAAGCAACAGGGAAATTGGTTAAGGCGGAGTAGCTTCAACCAATCCGCGGCCTGTGCCTGAGAAAGCTCCCGACGGGCAGCACTAGTGTAAAAGCCTAGCTCAGGGACCAAGGGGGTGAGAAATAGCGGCGCTGTCAGGAACGAAAAGCGAACGGACCAACAGCGCGGCACGTACGAGAGAGACAGGACTGGTATCGGCCGAAAGCGGTTAAAAACCGCGCGGATCCTTCTTACGCACTAATAGACTGCTTGCGTGGAGTATGGCTTCGGCTGGGACGCGTAACAAAACTCGGTGATGGCGTCACTGTTCAGGGATGGATATGTATGTGTAGGTAGACCCGAGGGAGCGTGTCGATCGGCCCCCCCTTGGTGGCCGATCGGTTTCATCCACGCAGAAACAAACCACCCCGTACCCACACCCGAACAAACAAATACAAAACATTGCTCAACATTTTGCAATATGATGATGATCTTGATGGTGGCGACGCGAGGAAAACAGTCGATCGCCCACATCTGGCTTTACAATACAATACATGCGTCTCGCTCCACTCCGCCTCCCCTACCCCCCTGATAGCATACTGCATCTTCCCTCGTAGCAAAATATAACGAGGTCGAACGAAGCAGACAACCTCTCCAATCACAATCGTGAAGAAAGGGAAGGATCGCGCTTCCGTGCATCGAGCCAAAACCAGAGCGTTCCCTCTCGCGTCAGAAAAAAAGAAAACCGACACCGCCGTGTAGTAGTATCAAAAGCCATTTCATGCCATCCCAAACGCCGTAGTCCGTGGTATCTCGGAAATGCATATGTTAGAAAAAAAAAAAAAAGTCGGAGAAGTAGGCTGGTGTGATGTGGCGCAGTGGCCCAGAAGAGAGGAGTTCGTGTACGTCATGAGACTCCATCCCATAAATCCAAACACACCGGTTAACCCGCCCCAACGCTCGAGTAGAAGTCACCCGCCAGTACAAACTAATCGTCGTCGGGATCTGGATTCATAGCCCTCAACACCCTCGGCGGCTCGTGCACCCGCCTCGAGTAGTCGTGATTATCCTGCAGCGAATTGACACTCTCCCTGCTCTTGTTCGGATCGCCAGCGTAGATGCCCGTTGCGAATGGGTCAAGGCGCGGGTCGACCGGCATGAGATGGCTCCGCCGCCTCGTCGAGTCCCACGCCTGGGACGGCTGCGGATCGGCGGCTCCCGCGATCCCGCCCCCGGTCATCTCGCCCGTCGTGGGAGTCGCCATCACACCCGGGGAGCCGCCGCCCCCTCGCATGGGCGATACGTAGCCCGTGCCCTCGTCCGCGTTTCGCTTCCTCCGCTTCAAAAACAACCAGATGAACGCTGCGAGCACCGCCACACCGCCGATGACGCCAACGACTATGCCGACGATGGCGCCCGTCTGGAGGCCAGGGTCCTCGTTCCCGGCCAGTGCCGGGCCGTTGGTGTCGGTAGGGTCTAAGGTTGTCGTGACGGTCCTGACGACTCCTCCCACCGTTACCGTCCGGATGTCTTGCGACCCGTCATCGGCAGACTGTGAGAGTCAGCACTGTCATCCCCACACGGCGGGTAAACCAACGTGTGTGCCGCCCAAAGAAATGGAATGCAAGTCATACTGGAGGCGAAGAAAACGAAGTAGAAAGAGTAGAGGAAGAACTGGGCGAGGAGTTCGGCAGCGTTACGGTCACCGTGTCCGGGACTTCGCTCTGAACCATCTCAGTTTCAGCGGAAAAATAATAACCATAGAATGGCGTGGGAGCCAGACAGTTGCATGGAAGACGTCAAAGTCTGGGCGGTCAAGAGGACGAAAAAGGAGATGACAGAGAGTTAGAAAGACGGACGGGCTCGGCAACCACGCATGTCAGAATTGGGCTTAGGAGGACCTGCTTACCGTGCTAGGTGGTGTTTCTGTACTACTGAGACCGAATCCTGGGCGTGCCGTCCCGGAAGGCTGGAACCCGCCAATCTCCATGTAGCCAAAGACGCCGTCTCCGCCACAATAGTCAGGAGGATAGCCTGGGCAGGGGTATTGGCATTCCTCCAGCGGCCTCCGATCGGCGCGGTTGGGTATGAGGTTGGAGCACCAGCAGCGCATCTCGTGGACGATGGCGAAGGCGTATGAGCGATCGCTGCAGTTGCCGAAGCAGCGGCCGTCGCTCTGGTAGATGCTGGTGACTATACAGAAGCGGTCAGCAGCGCGTCAAGGGGAGCAGAGCGACGTGAATTGGCCGACTCACAAGGACCCATGCTGCCCGTGTTGACAGTTGCGCAGTAATCCATGGGGATCGAGGGCCCTTGTTGCCCTTTCACCATTCCGTGCATGATTACGGCTAGGGTGAGGCTCGCCCAGAGCAAGGCGGCTCGATGCACCGCCATGGCGGGCAACCTCTCTGTTATTATATGGTCGGTGTCGAAAAGCCGCGCAATCCGAGACAGCTCGGCGCCGGATCAGGCTTTGGGGTGGCGTTGAAGGAGCCAATTGTGTCGTGCGGCCCATGAAAATGCTTTGCAGTTGGACCTCGGGCGTGAATTGGCTAGGCCTATGTCGTGGCCATGCCAGCCAAATCAGAGAGCGCGCCGGAGTGGAGAGGTGGGAGAGGTGAGGAGTCGAGTGCCTGCCTAGGTTCCCGAAAAGATAGTCGGCGTCTAAGTCGACGGCCTCTGGAGGCGCCCGGACCGGAGAGGTCGGAACAGAGGTCGACGCTGCGTAGCGGACGGAAGCAGGTCAGGCGAGGGGGAGGATGGCCGGGGAGTGTTGGAAGAAATAAAACGGCACAAGGCGGAAGGTGTTTGGATGCAAAGCGGCCCGGACGGAGGCGGGCCGGGCGTACCCTGTGTACTGTACAGTACAGTAGGTGTAGTTAGGGTTGTCGCGGCAGAAAACCAACAACAACAGGGTGGGGAACGGCGAAGAGAAGCGGCACAGTTTGATGAGCAGAGATGGCCCAGGGTACAAGAACAGCGATTGAAGAGGTACAGCAACGATTTCATTACACAAACTCGACTTGCACTGTAGTCCTGTCTAGGAACTATCTTTTGTGCAATTTTTTTCTCCTTTTTTTATATGCTTTTTCCCTTTGTTCATTCAGGTTGGGCCGCACGAAAGACCGAAATGCACTCCCTCGGATAGCTAGGCAGGCAGCGTCTAGTCAGAGCGCAAATTGGTGCGATCCATCATGTCGTCACTTCTCTCCACCCCACTTTCTCAGCCGGCAGCCTCCATCCGTGCAGGCCAAGTACCGGGTACTTTAGAGGCCTATAGCGCCCTCGTATTTCCCTAGCGTACAGGGCAGCTCTGTGGGTGCTGAACCGCCTGGAGGGGCGGGACACAGTGGCAGTTAACATTTGGTGGCGAGGTGGCTTGGCAGGATAGCCGGTACGAAGCAGGAGCTGCCGGCCCCAGTTCCTGAATATCGATCGAGATTATCCCTCCTCCCTTGAATTTCCTCTTAATCATCCAACTATCTAGATATCGCGGCAGGGCGAGTGACGGACATGCTCGGGCATGGTCGGCGTATCTCTGGCAACGGGTTCGAGGGTGGAATGCACCCCAGAACCTGGCGCTCAGGAATTTTGATCTCGGCGACGTATTTATTCGCTTCATCGAAACGGTTAATCCTTGCGAGAATAACCTCGTGTTGTTCTGAAGCTCGAGATTCCCCGCACGATACCGCAGCGCCTACAGGTCTGTACTGTCATCGGCCGAGTCAATTGTTAATGCATCGGTTGCAACCCACCTTTCCTCCACGGGGCTGTTCCGTCAAGGGTGACTCGTATTGGTCAGCTTCGTCGCGAGCAAGGTGTTCGTATAAACCGCCGCGGACTCGGGGGCTAACAGCCAGGCAAGGGCTCGTCTCCGATACGCCGGCATGACAGGTCACCGCCGCCATGTGATGATGCGTCGCTGCCTCTTACAGATACGACGGCGGTGACTGGAAGCTTGGATTGGGTGCCGGCTTGTAGAATCAGATCGCACGGGCAGCCCGTTCGGTACAATGCCATGGAACCGGCCATGTACAGCACTCAGCAGCCTTGGGAATGCGCACCCAGCCAAACCAAGTTGGGCCGCCCGTTCCATACCGGACCAAGCAAGAAACGACAACTGTCTCGCGACAACAAAAAGACTGCTGAGAGCCGTTCGGGTTTCACAGAGACACCGAAGCCCGCGGCGGGGAGCTTGCAGTGCCTCCCGATCCGGAAAGGAGGCGGGGAATAGTCACTCAGCCGCCACTACCACCGACTTAGCTCGTAATTGGTGCTCCGCCACTCACCGATTTCCACGGATCATGCCGCGACCATCTGTTTGTTTTTCATTTTCCTTTGGAAGGAAAAAAAAAAAAAAAAAAAAAAAAAAAAAAAAAAAAAAAAAAAGAGCGCTTCGGTCCGAGTGCGTTTCAAGGCACAACAGGTGCTGTAGGGGGCTGCGTTCTCATGTTTCCTGGCCTGGGCCGCACGCTCCGCCAGCCTACCACGGCAGACAATCGATAGGATGGATCTGTGCTGCAGGGTATTGCTGATCACGGATCACACAAGACACGCCGAAAAGGAATCCTGACAAATAGTCAGCATCCCTTCCCAGCTGAACGGACGCTTGGGCCATATATGCTAGCACCGTCGATCATGTTTGCCCTTCTTGGCACGCAAGTATTCTGGGGCTGGCGAGTCGGCGAGAAGATAAAGATTCCGCCGTGTCAGTGTTTCAAAGGGGGCGTCGAATCAGCGACGCCACGGCATGGAGGAGATCGAGATGTAACCCACAGCCGCAGGCACATTACAGTACTGTATAACGAACGTTCACAACCAGAAGAGCGAGCGGTACTCAGGGGCAAAGTTAGTCAATATATATCTCCATGCCTAGCTACGTTCCCAAACAGTTACACAAGAATCCCACTGAGCCAGTCTGGTACTGTGCTATACGTGTATCGGGGTCTTGGGTGTCTTTGCAACACCACCAGCCAAAGACCCTAAAACTAACAAGCAAATAAACAACCCAAACAGCCAAACAACCAACATAACCCAACACAAGAAATGTCTATGCCGATCTTATAGAAAGAAGAAGAAACGAGAAGAAAAAAGAAAACCCAAAACCAAAGAGCCAATCCCAATTTAGACGCCGATTTGCTTGAACAAAAATTCGTATCCTTTCATGACGGCCTCCCAATGCCTGCCGTCCTGGCTGGGGAACAAGTCGAACAGGTGGATCGCATCTTCGACAATGGCCACACCCGAAGGGACCCCCTTGTCGTCGAGCGCATCCTTGACCTTTTGCGTGTGCTGCCATGGGACCAGGTCGTCGCTGGTCCCGTGGATCATGAAGGTGGGCGTCTTGTAGGTGCCCGCAACGATCTGGGCGTAGGGACTGATGGCGGCGACCTGGGCCGGGTCCGGCTGCGGCCGGTTCTTCCAGTCGAAGTCGGCCGGCGCGTTCTTCTTGCTTGGCAGTCCGCCCAGCAGCGTGGGCAGCGCCTGGCCCTTCCAGTTCATGTGCAGCACGAGCCGCGAGCGCGGGTCCGACAGCGACATCCACCCGCCCGTCGCCCGTGCCTCCGCCGTCGGCACCACGTTGTACGCCGTGATTGGGTGGTCGTACACACCCTCGAGGATGTCGTACTCCTCCGCCGCCTGTTCCGGCGTCGTCCGCTCCGGGTAGTTGGGTTCCCGCCAGAACGGCGACTCGTAGTCGAGCGGGCAGTAAAAGGCGAGGACGGCGTCCGGCGGCGCGACCCCGTTGGCCGGCGCCGTGAAGGGCAGCGTCATGGAGAGCGTTCCGCCCGTGGACCAGCCGACCACGACCACCTTGCTCCCGTCCGGTTGGACGTCGGGCCGGGAGGTGGCAAGGCTGGGGAGCGTGTTGCGCGCCCAGCTGAGCGCAGTGCGGACATCGGTCATGGGGCCTTCAGTGATAGTGACCTCGGGGCAGAGGCGGTAGTCGATGCTGACGGGGAGGAGCCCGCGCTCGAGCATGAGACGCGTCTGCCGCGGACGGATGTCCTTGCGGGAGAGCATGACATGTCCTCCGCCGTGGATCATCAGAGCTACGGAACGTAAACCCGTTAGAAATGTCTGGCTCATTCACTAAGGGGGTGCGCGCTTGACATACCAATAGGCCGCTTCTTGCCCGTATCCCGCTCGGGAGGGAAGTAAATATCAGCTTCGAGGGACACGCCTCCGACGCGGTGGTACTCGACCGTCTCCTTTTTCGGAAGATTCTTTGCAGCAGCGGCCTCGATCTCGCGCAAGTCCTCGGCTGCGCGTTCGAGGAGCTCTTTCTCCGCTGCAGGGCCGCGTCCCTTGCCCGCCTCGCGCAGGGGGCTGCTGCTGAACGTGTCCTGCGGGATGACCATCTTCACAAGGTCGCCAAAGGTGCAGGACGGGTCGAGCTCCATCATGTCGATCTTTCTGCCGAACTCCTTCTCGATGTCGGCTCCCAGCTCAATGCCCAGGAGGGAGTCCATGCCAGCGTCTGCCAGCAACAGGTCCGGCGCAACGGTCTCCTCGATCTCGAGGTGGCCCGCAATCAGCTTCTGCAGCCTGGCTACAAGCTCATCTTTCGGAACTTCATAGTCAACGCTAGATGCCGGCGTCGTGGCCGAGTTGGACTCGAGGAGCTCGTTCTCGTCGGAATCGTCGTCACCCGAGGAGCTACGGGCGCCGCTGTTGACGGGCCGTACTGCCTCCACCAGCGATCCAAAGTCCAGAATGTTTGCAAACTCGGCTGCCGTGAGGTGGACACCGAACCTCTCGCTGATGGCCGTCTGCACCTCGGTGGCCATGAGGGAGTCGATGCCGACGTCGCCGAGGACGGTGCTGTCCTTGATCTGCTCGGGAGACACGTCTGCTACCTCGTGCAGCAACTGCTTGAGGCCGGCCCTGAGGTTGACGATAGCGTCGTCTGCGAGAGCACTCTTGCGGCGTCGGATGGTCTCGAGCGGGGCGGTGGTGATAATGGGCTGGGCCGCGATCCTGGGCTTGATTTGAGACTCAACTTTGGTCGGGGTCTGGCTAGCCGGTGCCGTATTCGCCCGCGCAAGAACCTTTTGCATCAGGTTTACGTTGGTCTTGGTGAACCGCACACCCAAGATCGTCATCACCAGCGACCTGCTTGCCTGATCAAAGATGTAGATGTCGTTCAGGAGCTCCCGCTCACCCTGCCTGCTGAAGTTGGAGTACACCAACCAGGGGCCGGCACTGCTTCCGTCGGGTTTCTTGAGGCTTTGCAGAGCGCGGATCTCATCGACCCGGGAGCAGATGTAAACCTCGTTGTTGCCGCACTCTTCGAGCCCGTTGACGTGAAGACCAGCGACTTGGGTGAAGTTGTCGAAGGCCAGCGGATTGCAGGCCGACTTCTCCATCTCGGGTCCCTTCGCGGAGAAATCCGGGAGACGGACGATACCGCTCACCTCCTGGTTCTTAGACGCAATCCTGAGCACGCCACGGTAGATGCCCGAGTAGTTGACGACCCGATCGAACATCTTGTACACCAGTGGTCCCTGGATGGCTGCTGCGGCTCCGTCAGAGAAGAGAGCCTCGCATTTGTCGAAGCTCACCAGCCGCTGGAAGCGCGCAAACATGGTCGCCGCATTCTTGTCGAACAATGACGTGATGCGGAGTTTGGCCGTGGCGTGCCTCGTCTTCCTCGGAGTCGAATCTGCAAGAGGGAAGCTGTGGACAGTGAACTCCCACTCGTCCTCACCAGTGCTCTGAAGTGTGGCCTGCGTCTCCCGGGAGAGGTCAAGGCCGAGAGGCGAAAAGATCTCCAGGGCGTCGACACCCACCGCGTGTGTCTCGGATGAGAAGCCGGGGCAAAGCAAGGCCGCGGCGCGCGTGGCAATCTCGACGTACAGGGAGACAGGGCAGAGGGGATGGCCGAGCACGCTGTGGCCTTCGATCGAGACCTGGTAATCGGTGGTTGCCTGGTTGATGTTGAAGACGGCGACGCGCTTTGCGGGATCGGCATACTGGGAGAAGTACACCATGTCGACCGGCTTCTGTTGGACCGCCACTGTCTGAGGGGAGGAGGCATCGGCGCCTGGGCGATCGATGTACTCAAGCACGTGGCGCCGCTTCTCGAACTGGTACGGAGGGAGCGACAGAACATTGTACTGGTGCTTCTGGGAGTGGTGGAATGGCCAGAACTTGGTCTTGACGCCCGCGTTCCACAGGCTGAGTGTCGTCTCGGCTAACGCGCCCATCGGGTCCGGTCCGCCAAGCTTGATCTGGTAGAAAGCATGCGTCGAGATGTCCACAGGCTCGGCCTGCAGGGTCCGGCGAACGAGAGGTATCGCCGCCGTCCCTGAGCCAGCTTCGAGCCACACGCAGTCACCGAACTTCTTCTGAAGTCGAGAAATGGCGGCGCTGAAGTAGACAGGCTCGCGGGTCTGCTGGGCAACAATAGTCGGGGTGATCTTGTCCCAGGCTGAGCCAGGTGAGCAAGTTTCGACGTGGATCTTCGGCTTGGAGAACTGGATTCCCTCGAGCAGCGCCCTATACTCAGGCATGATGTTGTCAACAAACACGGAGTGGAAGCCGTGAGTGACCTCCAGCCGCTTCAGCTCGGCCTGGCCCGCGGCAAGCTTCTCGAATGCCGCAATGGAGGACGCAGATCCAACGACGACGTGGTTGTTCTTGGCGTTGAAGCAAGCAATGTCCACCCCAAACCCGCTGTGACGAGCACGGGATACAAGCTCCTGCGTCCGCTGCTCGTCCGCGGCGACAGAGATCATAGACCCTGACTCGGAGCCCCACCTGTCCCGGACGAGCCTCGCCCGGCCAGCAATGAGCTTCAGACCGTCCTCTAGGGACATGGAGCCGGCCACACAGAGTGCGGTGAGCTGGCCGAAGCTATGGCCCACGACAGCATCGACTTGGACGCCGGCATCAATCCAGGCGCGGGCGCACGAGTACTGGAGCGCGAACATGGCGCAGTGAAGAACCACGATGTCTGAGATGGGCTCCTTGGAGAAGACAGCGGGGAAGATGCTCGGGTAGCCCATCGACCTGAGAATCCGGTTGCAGCGGTTGAGGTGGCTCTGGAGGAGGACCGAGGACTTGTACGCCTCCTCGGACAAGCTGACCGTGCTGCCGGTCTGTCCGGAGAAGACGAGGACAATGGGGCGCCGGTTGGCCTTGGCGGCCTGTTCCTCCGGCACTGCAGCGGAAGCCCAGGTGCTCAGCTGCTGGCGCAGACGGGCAAGAGAGTCAACCGTTGTGCTCACGGAGTAGGGCAACTCGATGTTCTGTTGAGTTGCGAGCCCAAAGGCCATATCAGCCAAGAGTTGGTCGTCAGAGGTGCGTCCAGACGCGCTGTCCAAGAACTTGTTGAGAGCTTCGCAGTAGGCTTGGAGGCTGACTGTGGATTTGGCTCTGAGCGTGATGGGGTACTTCATGGGGTTTCCGCGGCGGCCGTCTTGCTTCGCGGCGAGGCGTGGAGGCTGGCAGATAAGCATGGCGGCGTTGCTGCCAGCTGCACCGTAGTTGTTGACGCATGCTGCCAGGAAGTCGTTGTTCCACTCTTTGGGAGCCAGGGCGATTTCCATGTTGGACAGGCCCAGAGGCGGGATGTTGGGGTTGAGTGTGTCGAAGCTGGCCTGCGGTGGGATCGTCCGGTTCTGCATCATGAGCAACACCTTGATGAGGGCTGCGACGCCTGAAGCGGCCTCGGCGTGGCCGATGCTCCCCTTGACCGAACCAAAGTGCAGCTTGCGCGATGGCCGGTTTCCGAACACCTCCCGGATGCTTGCGCATTCGATCGGGTCTCCCTTCGGTGTGCCGGTTCCGTGCGCTTCCACGTATGAAACCTTCTCGGGGTCCATATTGGCCATCTCGAGGACCCTCCTGTACAGGGTTGTCTGCGACTGGGAAACAGGAACGGTAATCGGCGCGCAGTTGCTGTTCTGGTTGAGCGCGGATCCCGCGATGACGCCGTAAATGTGGTCACCGTCGGCGAGTGCGGCCGAAAGTCGCTTTAGGACAATGAGTCCTGCGCCCTCGCAGCGGCAGTATCCGTCGGCCTTCGCATCAAAAGCCTTGCACTGGCCTGTTGGGCTGAGGAAATTTGCAACGGCGAGGTTCACGTGCATATTCGGGCTCGTGATGGCGTTGACACCACCTGCGAGGGCCATGGAGCACTCGCCATTCCTGATGGCCTGGCATGCCGTATGGATAGCCACAGCAGAGGAAGAGCAAGCCGTGTCGAAGACGATCGAAGGGCCGTTGAGACCAAAGAAGTGGCTAATCTTGCCGCTGATGAAGGCGCGGATGGTGCCAAGGACGCAAAATGCGTTCGGGAGGTGAGACGAAACGTTGTCTTCGTAGTCGGACGTCGCGACGCCAACGTAGCAGCCGACGTCGCTGGGTGGCGAGGCATTGCTGAAGTACCCGGCCGTCTGGAGAGCCTCGTACGCCACCTCTAGGATCAGCCTATGCTGGGGATCCATGGAGGCTGACTCGCGCGGAGACTTGTTGAAGAACTTGTTGTCGAAGGTGAAGCAATCGCGCAAGTAGTTCCCAAGAAACGGGACATCGTCTTTCGGTGTCCGCCGTAGGCCCTTGGCCGGGAAGCGGTCAGATGGGAGGTTGCCAACCATGGACGCCCTGGAGAGGAGCATTTGCCAGAACTCTTCGAGTGAGTCTCCGCCGGGGAAACGGCACGAGAGTCCGACGATCGCTATCGAATCCTCGGGGTAGGCGTATGGCACGTTGGCCTTCTGAAGGCCAGGCCTCGTGACCTTGAGACCATGTTCTGTGACGAGAGACCGAGGAATGCAATCTACAAGACCAAACACGACAGCTTCCGAGCCAGCAGAAGCGTTTACGGGCAGCGTGGAACGGATTGTGCTGCTCCATTCCGAACATTCAACCAGCAGCGACCTCGCAATCACCTCGTGGAGAGGAGCGCCCTGCCCAATCAAGGCCCCGGTTCCATCCCTAGCAAGGATGGGCGACCGATCGGCCACGGGGAAGCGGAATCTGGGGTTGGAGTTTCCAAGAGAAGCGATCCTTTCTAGGTGCTCCTGGTGTAGCGGGGTATGGAATCGGCCTGCGAGTGGGTATGGGCGAGCCGTGGCTCCAATCGTGGTGAGAGTCTCGATGAGAGCGTCTTGAGATGCCTTGGGGAGGGTGATGGTGGCACTCGTTATATCTGAGTTGACAGAAACGTATACCTGTGTGTAGTGTGAATATCGATGCTCAACCTCCACTGGGGGGATGAAAGAAAATTCAGGTCCGTACCTCTGGAAACCCCTCAATGGCATTCATGACCACGGGGGTCTCGGTGCTGCTCTTCCAGCGGACCGAGAGACAGGAGAATTCCCTTGGCGGAGTGGCAAAGCACCCGTCCAGGTCAACATATGCGCCAAGAACCATGGCTTGTGCCAGCGCCGCCGCCGAGAGCGTCACTGCTTCTTCTTCATCCTTGGCCAATGACAAAGCAACCGCGGCCAGCAAGCCGGTGCAGAAGCCCTGGAAGCCTCCACCGCTGACAGCGGTGCTGTCGAGAAGCTGTTCATGGGAATGGCCCGAAACCTCCAAGTAGTTGAAGTACTCGACAACGTGGCCGATGACGGTTAGGGGGGTGAGGAGGAGGTTGAGTTGGGAAAGCTCGGCCGGCGGGTCCGAGCTGCCGTGGTCGCTGATCCATTGAGCGAAGGCCCGTAAATGTTGCTGTCCGGGGATCTCCTTGAAGGACGGATCGGCGAGGGCGAGATCGCTCCAGACTGAATCGAGCTGGTTTACTGCCGAGACCAGGCGGTTGAGTCGACGGTTTCCCAACAAAGTCGATCGTAGTTGTCCGAGCCACTCTGCCGACGTAGGGCTGGACTGGGGTCCAAACACCACAAGTGATGGCAACATCTTGTCTTCTGCTTCAGGGGTCGACAGAACAGCTGAATATTGACACTTGTCGGTGAGGAGTTGGGATCTGTAGCCTGGCTCTGGACTGAACGCAGACAGGATATCGACGACTCTTATGCGGGACTTGGCCTCCTTTCTACGGGATACAACTTCGCCATCTCTAGCTCCCGCCTCACCCCGTATCTCGCAGCCTCACTGTTTGCCTCCGTGAATGCGGGCTGGAAGGCCGTTACTCTGGTCCAGTTTATGCGCGTCAACGGCCGTTACTGCCGGCCGCCTAGTGGCAAAACCGTGCCTAGCCCCAATTAGTATTTCTCCGTACTCAGATAAGGTTGTCTCGGTGCTGACCAACTTGGGATGCATACTACACTAGGTAGTTTCCCATCTACACGGATACTCCGGTCCCCCGTGGGGCCGCAGGCAACGGAGAGGAACCCGAACTTTTCAAAACTCGGATCTCTCCGACCTTCCTTGATTAGAGGATCTGACTGATCGAGATCTCGTCTTGATAGTACTCCGATCTGTGACAAATGTGCTTTTGCAGAAGAACCGTACATTCGGGTAGCATGCTTGTCGCGCATACGCAGCTCTTAAGCGCGGGTAAGCTTGATTTTGACAGGGAGGCGACAGCGCAGTGACACCGATATGGTAGGCCGGATAATCGCAAAACAGTTCGAAGTGCAGTATCAAAATCCCTCATACAACAGTATTGCATTGCAGAGATTCTGTCTTGCCGCCTCAAAGAATCCAATGGCGCTGTGGTCGAGCAGGAAAATCAAAAACAGTGAGGTGTTGAAAACAAACATAGCAGATGCCAAGACCGCCTCCTCAGGCTATACCTGCGTGCACGATAATTTCACGTGAAGAGACGACTACTAGCCCTGATACGATCAACTTGAAACACTGTAGAATTTTTGGTCTAAACATAGCAAATCTCTAATTAGACTCCCCAGCCTTCTCCACAAGGAACCCTCCAAGATATTCGCTAAGCTTCTCCGACTCCTCGGGCCACGCGCTCATCCCGACCACGAAATCCGGCCTCACCAACACCACGGCCCCGCGCGCATGGTTTACGCTGTACCAGTAGTGGGCGTCCTCGTCGGGCGCGCGGTCATCGTACACGACGGTCGACACGGCCTTGAGCCCGGCCAGGTCGGGCCCGTCCAACAGGCCCTCGGCCTCGTGCGGCAGAGCCTTGACGATGAGCAGCACGTTGAAACGCTCGTGCCCGCCGAAGCGGCGGTAGAACCCGCCCGGCCCAGAGATACCCTCGGACGATAGCCGCGCGATCTGCTTGCGCACGGGACCCTGCAAGTCCGACGCAAATACGAGCACGTGGAACTTGTCGACGCCCGTCATCCGGTCGTACATCCAGCCGGTGCGGTCCTGGTCGAAGCAGACACGCGGGCTGGGTGCGCGCGCGCCGTTAATGAGGCTGGTCGGCGGCGCGCCGGTCTTGCCGGCGGAGGCGTGGTTGGGCGGGCAGATGACCGACTCCACGATGGGGCCCTCGACGCCGAGCAGGAACATAGCGTTGCGGCGGAAGAAGGAGCCCAGCCAGCGCTTGTCACCTTCGGTGGTGCCGTCCAGCACGGGAAGGTTCTCGTCGTGCGACTCGATCTTCTCGTCCAGGCCGCGCAGCTCGGCGAGCGGGAGGTTGAGGCTGCAGATGAAGCGGAGGTAGGCGCCCGAAGCTCGAATCACGCGATTCGCGAAGAGCCGCCGCTCCGAGTCGTATGTGGGGAGCAGGATGTCAGGCTTGGCGGTGCCATTGATGCTCATCCCCAGCTTCCAGCCGAGATTGGCGGCGTCGTAGATGGACGAGTTGAGACCGAACGCGCCGAGGACGCTATGCACGTGGCTGGACAAGGACTGTCAGTATATAGGCGCGATGAAAACGGAATTTCTTATCTATGAATTCTGACTTACGCTGCGTCACCGCCAATGTGGACTCTTTGGTCTGGGCTAGAGTAGTATCTAGCTACTCGCTCGTTGACTTTGACCGGGTAGTTGCGTTAGCCGCGCCGCTGCGGAGACGGGGCGAATATAGGCGGGCGCGGAAAAAAAAAACATACCTCTCCAGACGGCAAACCAGCTCATAGGCGAAGCAAACTCCACCTTCCACGGTGACATAATCTTGTTCAGGTGCTCTAGGGCCTCCTCGGGGGTAATGGTGTGGTCGTGAACCTGGGTCTCCCCGACCTTGGAATGGTGATTCCCGTTGCCGTTGACGTGGCCGTTGGCATTGCCATTGAGATTGCCATTGCCATTGACGTGGCCGTTTCCGTTAGCGTGGCCGTTGCGCTGCTCTCTGCGCTTCGCCGCGATCTTGGCTGCTCTTTCACCGGTGATCTGGACATAGAATCTTCGCGGCGGATCTGGTCAGCTTGGGGGTCCATCGCACACCCGGAGTAGTCAACGTACCGTGTGTAGCCGTCCTCGCGAGGGATGATTATACTGCCGCCGTACTCACGGCTGATCACAATGCTGCCCACCGAGTCAGTCCAGGTGCGGCGGACAGATACGAGGCTCACATTACTCACCAGAAACCGAGGATATAGGGAAAGTCCGTCTTGAACTGGCAGTCCATGATGGCCCAGAAACAGTCTGTCGCCAAACCGTCGAACGGAATGTCCAACTGCTGGCGGATCTTGCTCGACGCGCCCTCGGCGCCGATGAGGTACTTGGCACGGATGGTTTCCGTGCCTCCGGTCTTGACATTTTTCAAAGTCGCCGTCACCGGGTGCGAAACGCCTGCACCTTCCTTGACTTGAAAGTTGTCGACGGTGGTGCTGCGCTCCACAAGAACCTTGTGCCGAAGGAGATCTCTAACGTATATCTTCTCGATTTGGCCCTGCGAAATGATGTGTATCCCTTTGAATCTGGAATCGCAAACCGAGCTGGGACCGTGGAAAAGCTTCACGCCGTTGCGGTACAGGACCGTCGAGTTGAGAATTGGCCCTTCCTCGGAGGCTTCATGGCCAACGCCCCACGCCTGGAGATATTCGACCGCCCTTGGTTGGAGCCCATCGGCTCTCCCTGCCAAGCAGGGGGCCTCGGCTTTGTCTGTACGCACACGCTTTAGTCAAGATTGTACAGTCGCTTGTTGAAAGGTTCCGTACCGACGATCCGAAAGCTGATTCCCTGCCGGGCGAGATTCATGCCAACTTCCAGGCCAAAGGGACCAGCTACCAACGCGTTCCCGTCAGCACGATTCATCCCATGTGCAGTTAATTGCTGGTATTATTCACCCCCGCAGATAAGCACATCAACCTCGCCCTCGGGCTTCCACCAGGACGGTTTCTCCTGCGCCGATTCGGTGCCATTGTACAAGTTCGGCCAGCTGCGAAGCCCTGTGATGCCACAGCCAATGCCATTTCCAATAGTCGAGGTTGGTTTCTCGTCGTCTACCGGCAGCTCGTAGTGCGACGGCTCGCCAAGCTGATTGGAGTAGTGCTTCTCATCAGCCCAGGCCGGGATAGGCGAGTCAGCCGGGGTGATGAAGCCATGCTTCCAGGTATACGGGGGCAGGGATCGTGCCATTTCGACTGCAAGATTTCTGAGGAATTGTACGCGTCAGCTAGGGTGGGGGGGAGGGAGGGGGGGATCATTAAAGAAAAAAAAAGGTGAAAGTTCCAGGCCAAGCGTCTTCGTCTTGGGGTTGCTTCCTGCGGCGCCGGCTTTCCACAAAAGATCAAAAAGTTATACTCCGGTCCCGCCAAAACTACGCGTAGCAGAAAGCCATCAGCATCGCACTGGCGCGACACGTTCCTCGGATTCTCATTGTCGGCAGAATTATCCTGAACATCGTACTTGCACTATTTGCACTTGTCCCTCACATCGAACCATGCCGAGAGATAAGACCACAGACTGCGCTGGATGTTCTTGCGGGACCAGAGTTCCAGAGCCAAGGGCACGGGCGCGTCGACGCGCGGCTGTGCGGCTATGGTAAAGTTCCATTGCCCAGATTCTGGAGGCTCGAGGTAAGATATCCGACTGCAAGCAAAATGCCGTCCCCGGTTGGTCTGTTTACTCGGACTTCTTGTGTCGCCGCCGATCATCTGACTCAGGGAGCAGTGAGCACCACCCATGCCTCACTAACAATCCTACGACTTGGCGATGCACGCCAAATCCACCTTTCATATCGACAGAGGGCCCTGCACAAGAGAAGCTGTATGCCAAGGGAGGCGCTGTCATCCAAACCTGGATCACAAGCTTGAGCCCTGCAGTTGAAATAAGCTGCGCCTACTGCAGGGATGCTGCGTTGCCTATAACCGCAGCGCCCATGCATAATCAGACTCGGAACACGGAAGCCTTCGGCGTCTGATGCCCAGACACGTGCTAGGAGCCCGGGGGGTTGAGCCTGGGCCAGCGTGGTATTCGCAAGGCTCGGAGAGTCTGCATGAGGTTTTACAATCGCGCCTAGATATGGGTCTGGCCAAGCGCCGGATACTAGGTGCATACTCCAAATGGCCTAGTCCACTGCGGTTGCCCGCTCTCCGCATCTTGACCACTCGCATCTTCCCGTTCGTTTTCGTGCTTCTAGAATGTCATCAGTCCGAGATGGGGCTTTCGGCACAGCCGCAGTAGAACGGAATAAATTTACCCATGGCGGTATCGCGGGCTATCCGGATACGAACGTGGTGTTTATGTGAACGGCCAATGGATGACTGCGATCAGAATCCGCTTTGTCACATAACGCCGGGTTGCAGGGTGCTACGTTGAACATTTTTTCCCTTCATCATTCAGTTACCACACAGATAACTCCCTCACCCCCACCCCTTCCCTATATTCTGGTATGTTCCCCGATTGGTCGCGGATCTACGGGTGCACCGGTCTTGCTCGGAGGTCAGTACCTTAACGCACCAGCGAATGGCCGTGTCGTAATGACGTGACCATGGATACCATGTTGTGACAAACCATGAACTGCCCGATACAGAAGCCGGCCTTATACAAAGTAGCACCGAAACTACATTGTATCATACGATGTACCTTGAGAGATCGTTAACGGTCCAAGCTCGTCTCTGGCAATTATCTAAGCTCAACGCCATGCCCATGGGTCGCATTCACCAAGCGAGTGTAACTTCTTACAGCCAATCATGACATGAATATTGGCGAGCAGAGACCCAAACGACACTATCTATATGCGTGCTGCATAATGGCCGCTTGCCAGATAGTTACATGCAAGGTACCGTGAACATGGCTCGCCATCTCTAGACCAAAGTTGACCGTTGCTTAATCCTGGCGCACCTCGTACCAGATGCTGAACGGGGTAATGTCGACGCCGGTATGCATCCCAGCAGCGGCAATGATGGATGAAGTGTTGGTAATTCCGTTCTCGTGGGCCATGGCAGCGGCTGTAGCGGAGGGTCGATGTTAGCACAACAGAAGTGAAAAAAAAAAAAAAAAAAAAAATCCAGGGGCGATGCAAAGTGGTAGCTTACGGAAAACCTCTCCTGTCTCGCAGCGCCAGTTCCTCCAGGCAACGACCGTCTCGTTAGCAATGAGGGTCTGCTGGCCGACAATCTCGCCCCACCAGCCCATGTAGGTGCCGCCGCCGGGGATAGGGATCACAGGGGTTCCTGTACGGCGCGGGTGTTTGCGTGAGTCTTACTCATTCCTGGGCAAAAGCAGCGGTGAAACTTACTCTCATCCTGCATCAGCCCAAGGGACCATCCACCATCCGGATACTCCTCGTACCAGTTCAGCTAGTTGGGAAGTTAATACCGAGAACAATACCACGCATCCGCCCTGCCCAGCCGGTGCGACGTACCACTTCGGTGATCTGGAAGTAACCAGCCGGGCCGCTGAAGTTGAAAGTACGGGTGGCGCCGGCAACGCCCTCCTCGCCGGTGATCTCAATGGGGACGAAGCCGCCTTGGTATGAGATGTCATGGACTTGATGCCGCAACGAAACGTTAGCCACACTAATGCGGGACTCGGAATGCCACCAGTGTCTCACTAGCGGCACTACTACTTACATTTGCCCATGATGTTCCGAACCTCAACGGCCGGGGCGCCGACCACACCGAAAGAGGTCAGGTTCTTGAAGGTAGCACCGGCCGGGCAGCGGCAGGGCCGATATTCGGCACCGCACCGAGGGAGGTCGTCACCGGGGGGCGCGCAGGCGGCCAGGACAGGGGCCAAGAAGCCGAACAGAACGCTTGAGACACGCATTTTGGTTCTTCCTGACGGACGAGTTGTCGATTCCTACGATAAGCGGGAAGCACGAGGTGCAGGGGCCGTGCAGTGTTGCAATGGTTGCGAAGTGACGCAGCTTGGGTGCAATCTGAGGTGCATGAACGGAGATCCCTTGTTTCTTCAAACGAGAGGTGACGTACAAATACACGTCAGTTTACGCAGGTCCCACGGCCTTTACAACGTTGTTTGGACGCCGGTCCCAACGCTATTCCCCCGAGGCGTTCATTTCTAGCATCTCTTGCCCCTTGGCAACCGAAATGCGTGGTTCTTGAAATTACTGAGAGCTCAGAGGAGGGAGGCTGCACGTCATTTCCCGGGAATCGGGGACCTTAATTGGCCTAGGAGCCGGCCAAGCCAGAACGTGGCGGAGAAACCACCTCAGCGGCTGAACAAGCCACAGGGAGAGCGGGTTGAGGCCAATTGGATCGCCTCCGTAGAATGCTTGTTTGCTGCAACTCGGGCTTGGCAGAAAGTCTTTGGCTGGCATGCTATGCGAGCCTGATACACCTAGGACAGCCTCGGCGGGGAGCTGCATAATCCGAGTAAATCCGACACAGCCGCTCGCCCCTCCCTTCCCAGCACCCCAGCATCCTTTCCCCCTTTCGCACCCCTCACGTGTTTGTGGTTTTGTGTATATGTGTGTGTGTCGGTGGGTGGGTGGGTGTGTGATGGGTGGATGGTGTGTTTGTGCGACGGAAAGTGACCCGGTAACCGGGCAACCCGAAGTATAACTAAATTTGTGTGGTGACGACAGAGTAAAGAAAACGTGGTGCTTCCCTGTGGAAGCAACAGTACGACATGACTTGTGGTTAATAGCCCGTCCACGCCAAAATTGCCACACCTCGACTCCGAGTGCGTCGCGCGGAGAATCCCGAACCGGTCGAGGTCGTGAGGACAGAATAGTGGCCGATTGGCGACCCGCGATATGGTCCCGTCGGAGTTTTCGTCAGCAGGACCAATTGACATTGTTCCGCCTTGTTTCGACGGTACCACAGTAACGTTCCCGAGACGTCCTCCCCGACGTCGCATTCGCTTTGGGCCGCCGCCACCTCGCGCGCCCTACCTCAGCAGTGTAACTATCAGAAAGCCCTGTGCCATGTCTCTTCGGGGCAAAGTTGGCGAGGGTGCTTAGCTGGCAAGGGTGGATCTTTGCTCAGTGGCAAGGGGTGCTGGCAAGGGGAACTTGCTGACAAGAGAGGGGATGCTGGCGGAGTCCAGTCCGACGGATGGTGCAGCTTCAGATCGCTCACCATGAAAAGTTAGCGCGCCAAGGGACCCACTTATGGATTTTACTAGAAGAAGTATAGTGGTACCAAGAAGCGGGTCCCTTGGCGCGCTAATGTTTAATACCCGTTAAGAAGGAGTGACGCGCTTGCGGATAACGTTATTATCATGCTTACGGCATGTGGGCCGATTCCGGAAACGACTTTGGATCGGGTGCGTAAGGTGGGTCGTAACTGGGGCCTGTCACGCTAATGATAAGGCGAGTAAGCCAAATCGGACCTCACGCACGACACCAAGCCAAGCCAGCACGTAACACCAGGGTCCGCCTAGTTGACCCGAACTGGGGTGTCTTATTTTTATCTTTCTCTTGGCTTGGTGAACACGAGGAAAACGAGGAAGTTAGCAGAAAAAGAATAAAAAGAAAAAAAAAGAAAAAAAAAAAGAAACAGCGGAAGAAAGAAGAAAGGGAAAGAATAAAAAAAAAAAAAAAAAAAACCTTCCTCGGCGTTGTATGCAGTGTCCTTGTGGTCGATCCTGGTCTGCGGGTAAGTGCGCAGTGTACCTTGGGTAGGAACCTCTATGTGCGGAAACCCTCAGACGATTCTTCATCCTGCCTGTGTCTGGGCGCGGAAGGCTCTTCATCCACTCTAGGCGCATATCCATCGGTGCTATGTTCGGATAAATAAGCGACAGCGTGGCGCACCGTTTCAGGGAATCTCCGAACCTAATTCGCATCGGACGGCGAGACTCTGCCGGGGACTTGGGCACGTTTCGACCTTCTGTACCTTTTTCCATCGGTGTCTGGTCCTGGCAGCCCGCCCAGCCAAGCATGGTTCCCCCGTACCACCCGACCTGGCTAGGCTGCAGCTGGGTGGCCTGCGATATGTGGGGGCCGCTCCCTCGTAGCTTAGATATCATCGATCACCCTGTCCGCTCTGCAGAAATGTCAGCCGTCAAAGGACTGCGACTGCCTGCGTTATTCCATTAGCACGCTCACCTCCGGCACCGGCATGAAGTGTTCCCAACCACAGAGGGTAGTAACATGAAAATCAAGCGAAGATGGACCCCGCAGGAAGACCAACTGTTGCGGCAGGAATTGCGAAAACAGCTTGCCAGTAGGTCGCTCTCTGCCCCCCACCCTGACAACCGTTATTCCCAGGGTTATCTCCCCTTTCCCACCCCTCCCCCCTCCCCCCCAAACCTCTGTTTTAGCTTTGGTGGCTTGAGGCTCAAACGTTCTTATTTTTTTCCCGGTTGGCACAGAACCTACCGGCAAAGGCAACACCATCAACTGGAGCGAAGTGGCAAAGCAATTACCGGGCCGCAACAACAAAGACTGCCGGAAACGATACCTCAACGAGATGGCGGGCACGTTGAAGAAAGTGAGTATCGCTGCAATGCCATGGCGCTCGTCGCGTCACGCCCTTCGGACACTGACCCGATATGCTATCCTCTCCAGGGACCGTGGTCACAAGAAGAAGATGCAAAGCTCAAGAGGCTCGTGGCAGAGCACGGCCTGTCCTGGGTAGCAGTCTCCCAAGCTATGGGGACGCGAAGCGCCGACCGTAAGTGCTGCTGCAATTGTGATAAAAGGCGGTTGGACTCGGCCGTGAGGACGTTGGCGCTAAATTGATTGCAGAATGCTCAAAGAGATGGAATCACTCCCTCAATCCAGAGCTAGACCGCCAGCCATGGCAAGATCATGAAGTATGTATGTCTTCCGTTCCGGGGCCAACCAGTCGATCGAGCAATGGGATGACTGAGACTTGGGTCCGTTTCCGGTTATGCAGAACCAAAGATTGTTACGAGCGTTGGCAACGCATGGCACAAGCTGGAAGGACATCCAGGAGAGGCACTTCCCGGCCCGGTCACCGAACAACGTGAAGAATCAGTAAGTCAACAGCGCCTAGAGAGAAGAAGAGGGGTAGGGAGAAAAAAGAAGAAAAAAAAGTTATATAAAGGAAAAGAGAGATCCGAAGCTGACTTGGAAATGAACAGACATACCATATTGATGCGTCGAGGCGTCGTTCTGGCGGATGATGTACCTCCGTGTTGTCCGACGCGTACCAGTGGAACAAGCACAGGCGCTTCGTCGTCCCGCTCCGTGTCACCAGATGCGTTGCACTCTCCCTCCCCTGACGCGTCATCAATCAAAGTCTCGAGCGCCCCTATGATGCAACCGTCTCCGGATAATGGATTGGCGCACGACAGCATGAGCAGCAGCGAGCCCATGTCGAGCGACAGCGTTATGGAGATGGACCCATACCGCCCTAGTTTCTTCGACGACCATGACCACAGCTACGCCTTCATGACGCCAATGGGTGGCGTCGACGACGGATTTAACACGGACTTTAGCGAAGCGTTTGGCGTCAAGTACGGCGACCAGAGCACTGTGCATGGGAGCGACTGCCCAGACATATGCACGCCGCTGTCGGCAGCCTTCTCAAGTTCCGGGGTCGGCATAATGGGCGACAACGACTCGGTCGCGGGGAGCTGCCAAAACAGTGAGGGCTCTGACGGCAGCAGGCTGTCCTGGCCGATGTATCCAATCATGGTATCGGATATGGAGATGGATATGGGAGGGACAGGAATCGCAAAGCCCCGACAAGGCGCGGTGCCGTCGGCGGTGCCACGGTCGTCGCCGGCCGCGGATGGCCTAGCCACAAAAGCCGACGTGCATATGATGGCTCAACCATCGGTCAGCGGCGATGTGAGCCCAAGTTCGCGCATGACCATCGTGGTGGATGAGGCAAGGCCGGAGACGCTGGTTGAGGTGATGAAGGTGCTGATGGAATCTCAGGCACGGGTGGAGTTTCGGCGCGGGTGATCTGGAGGGGAGGGGCTGAGGGAGGCGAACAGGTGTTCTACTTGATTGTACTTAACCAAAAGAGGGGTCCTGTCATTCAAAGCCATACTTATATATTTAAACAGCCTTGTGCGGCCGTTGCTGTCGATGGACGAAAGAGGGGAAAATCATAAAACAGATTACGACTTTAAAACACAACGTACATGACGTACTCCAGTCAACGCGGCGCTGGGCCGCCCTACGTTTCTCCACAGATCTACGTCGCTCAGCAGAGTACAACTCCGGACGCTTGCCGCCAAGTTCACAGCACCTGCCTGTCGCAGCTTACACGGAACGTGATGGGGAATCTGCTATGAACGGCCCAACCAGAATTAAGCACCGAACCGCTTGGGGCGACGAAAAGATAGAGCGACGCCGGGTTTGTGTTTTGTATAGTTGCGGCGGAGAGAGGCCATTGCATATTTCTTTTTCTACATTCCTCTTGTCTCCCTTTTCTCTAATTTTTTCTATTTCTAATTTCTGTTGCTGATTCTGATTCTGATTCTGATTCCGATTCTGATTCTGATGTTGGTATTATTCTTCTTGAATTTCTCTTCCTCCTTCTCCCATATTTAAATCCGTTTCCTTTATCAATTTTTTTTCTGTCTTCGCGTGTTTTGAGGGTTCCTAGTGATGGAGTATTCGTGCGAACGGCCGGTGACCGGTGTGGGAGACTGCTTGGTTGGCATCATTCAACACGACTTTGAATTTCCTCAACAGGACGGCTCATTGGAGAAGACCAGAATGTCTCTCTGACTGCTTAGTGGCTGCGCAGAATTTTGGTACATAGGTACCTTGGCTTGGGCCTTGGCTCATGCCCCGACAACGGCGGCCACGTCCTCTTCGGACATTCGAACACTTCCACCGCTACCTGACACGGTTCGGAGTTACGAGGCCGCGCGGCTTGCATGGTGGCGCCGCGATGGCTTGCCGCATGGTTGCGGCGCTGGCGTCTCGGCAGCCGGCAGAGCCATGTTACACGGCATGCGTTTCCAATAATGATGAACCAAAGTGCCAATTGGAACGGAGCCGCTACTGCAACAAGGTGCTTTGGCGCTCGGCCGAATGCACCCAGCCACTACCGCCGAGATTGGCGTACTCTGGTCCTGGCATTCCTGCCGCACGAGAAGGCCTTTCCGGGCGCGCCTGGCTGACAAATCTGCCAAGCCATGCAGCCGCAGCCGGAAGACCGAGCTCTAAATCCGAAGCATCGCCGGGGGAGGCCGGGGGTCCCGGCCTCGCCAAGTACAAACGGCAGCATCGCGCAGGCTGCGCAGCGTAAAAGGACGTCGCGCTATCCCTGTGTGGTAGTGCGGAAAAGGGACTGGCGGGCAGAAATTCATCCGCACGTCGGAGAGCCATTTTTATAGTCTGATCGACATGCCTAACATCCTGATTCTTGGCGGCTCCGGCTACCTTGGCCTTGCGGTAGGCCAGGCCCTGGTCAGATCGGGCAACTATGCAGTGTGGGGTACGGTCCGCAGCACCGAAAAGGCCAAGACACTGGTGACCAATGAGATCACCCCCCTGCATGGCGACGCCACCAGCCCGGAGTGGCTTGCCGAGACCATCGCCGCTAACCATATCGACACTGTCATCGACACCACCCAGGCCTACAAGCAGGCCGGCACCATTCTAAGCGCCGTCATCGGCGCGGCCCGAAAGCGGGCTGAGGCCTTCGCCAAGGACAATGCCGTCGGCCCGAAGCTAGGTTTCATCTACACATCCGGCTCGTGGGTGCATGGCTCGCCCTCGCGCCGCGTCAGCGACCTCACGGTCCCCGGCACTTCGATCTCGCCCGCCAAGCCCGCCACGGCGGTGGGCTGGCGTCCGGCGCACGAGCAGGCCATCCTTGCCGCCCGCGACGCCCTTGACGTCGCCATCATCCGGCCCTGCACGATCTACGGCCGGGGCTCCTGGGTCCTGGGCGTCTGGTGGGGCGCCCTGCTCGCGGCGGCCAAGGCCGGCAACCACTCGGACCCTGTGCAGATCCCCGCAGACGCCACGGCGCGCACGAGCTACGTCCATGTCGACGATCTGGCCGACGTCTACGTGCGTACAGCCGACCGGCTGGACGGCCGGCTCGGCGCGTGGCCCGTCTTCGACGTCGGGACTGAGACCCTCCCGGTCAGCGACGTCACCGAGGCGGCGGCTAAGGCGCTCGGCGTCGAGGCCCCGCTCGTCTTCGCCGGCACGCACGGCGACCCCTTCCTGGAGGCCCTAAGCCTGACCAGCAATTCGAACTGGGCCCGGGCGCGGTCTGTGCTGGGATGGGAGCCCAGGCGCCGCGATTTCATCCAGAACATTGGCATCACCGTGGCGGCGTGGAGGTCAGCCCAGGAGTAGAGGGGGGTTCGGGTGGAGTGGAGGATGATTGGAACCAACACGCTAAGAATGTATTGTCCTATAGCTTAGGTAGCTATCTTTGGACTGGAATTGAAAACATCCCATAACTGAAACGAATGAAATCAATGACAATGCGTCATGTCCCATCAGTCGTTTGTCCATCGCTCGCTAGGTTCACAGTGCTACACAAAATAGCCCCTGGAAAGACGAGTCTTGCGGGTTTTAAAAAGCAAGGCCCTCTAGTCACGTACACATCCGGCTCAGGGCTTTATTAGGTCCCTCTTCTTCAACCCAACCACGAGCCCCTGTTGCATCGTGAACCACCGGTTCTCAACCGTCCAATGATGGGGCTGCACCAGATCAAACTGTCGCGGAGTTCCAGCGTTAGATCACAGTGGCCGCAACACTGTGTTACAGAGAAAGAGAGCACTTACATCGAAATGGAGCAGCAATGTGGGAACAACCTTGTAGATCTCCAGCAACGCGATATTCTTGCCCAGGCAAGTTCGGTGACCGGCGCCGAACTAGGCGGGAAACATAGTCAGCAAGTTCTACGGAGTCGCAAGACGGGAGAGGGACAAAAAAAAAAAAAAAAAGAACTCACAGCCAACACAGCGTTCTCCATCCTCCTCCTCTCTTCCTCGCTGACCTCCAGCCACCGCTCGGGCCGCCACTCGTCCGAATCGTGGCCAAACAGCTCGCGGTCGCGGCCGACCACGTACGAGGGCATGCCGACGATGGTGCCGCCAGGGAGGAACTTGCCGCACACGGTTGCGCCCTCGGCGGGTACGACGCGCTCGTAGGGTAGACCGAAGGGAGGGTGCATGCGGCCGGCCTCCTTGACGCACGCGTCGAGGTAGGGCAGCTCGCGGGCGCGGCGCCACGAGATCAGCCGGCCCGGCGCGTGGCCGGCGGCGGCGACGGCGTCGATCTCAGCGCGCAGCTTGGCCAGCGTGTCTGGGTGCGTCAGGAGATAATGGAACATGGCGCGCAGGTAGATGCTCGTCGTGTCGGAGCCGGCCGTGATGTTGGACGAGGCCCAGGCCGCCAGGGCGCTAGAAGTTAGTTAGATCGGGTTAGCGAGCCATCCTCATCAGGTCTGGCATACCAAGGGGCAGAAACTCGAGACTCACTATGGCGGCAGGGTCTTGTCGTTGGCCTCGATCTCGAGGAAGCGCGAGAGGAAATCGCGCGTGTCCCGGTCCCAGTCGTTCTTCCCCTCGGTCTGCATCAGCTGGCGCCGCTCCTGCACACGCGCCATGGCGAAGGCGGCGCCCGGGCTGATGCCCTTGCCGCGCATGTACCGCCGGATCGGGTTGTTGGTCCAGTACCTGTCGAGCCAGGGCATCTGCGTCACCAGCGAGGTCTCCTTGAACATGTTCCAGATGGAGGCCATAACGTTGTTGACGTCGGTGCCAGTCTCGAGGAAGCCGAGCCGCTTGGAGAAGGTCAGCTCACCGATGACGTCGAAGGCGAACATCTGCAGCCACGTCCCCAGATTGCACGGCGTCTTGGTGTCGACGAACCGCGCCTGCAGCTGTTCG
The DNA here is from genome assembly GCA_022530565.1 of Madurella mycetomatis. Lineage (NCBI taxonomy): Eukaryota > Fungi > Ascomycota > Sordariomycetes > Sordariales > Madurella > Madurella mycetomatis. Next base: position 777,308 of record JAJTVB010000003.1, on the reverse strand, counting down.
CAAAAGACGGTCATGGTGGTGTCGACGTACGGCTCGAACGACACCAGCGTGGTCATGGCGTACGCCCCAGACACGGGCTTCTTGAGCCGGCGGTGCACCTCCTCGTCCTGGACGGCGAAGATGCCCGGGATGGGCTTGCCGTTGGGCTTCATCAGCAGCGCCTGGTAGAAATCCGACTTGGGCCACGGCTTAGAGAATCGGTAGATGTTGCCCACCTCGGCCGGGGAACTGACCGAGACCATGTTCGGCCCGAACCGCACGATGGGACCATATCGTCGGTGTTGCTCAAGGTGGACTTCGTGAGCTCGGTTGCCCAGCACCCAGAGGAAGCGCGGAATGTTGGTGAATCGGGCGAGGAAGGGACCTGGGATGTGCGACAGACGCCAGTAGGTCCGCAGCACGACCACAAGTTGCACTGCGACCACGGCCGCGACCAGGACGGCCAGCCCGGTCTTACTCGCGGCGTACTCAACAATCAGTTCTCTCATTGTGATGGCAGAACGTTGCTAAGACACGCAAGAAAAAAAAATTTAATCAGAGTTGTAACTTGAGTGCGCAAAGCCGGCCGGACGTAGGCCGTGCCAATGATGTATGGCTACACGTCGCGATGGCTTCGGCAGGTCGGCCGAGAAAAAATACAGATCGGAATTTCCTAGTTCAGATGGACACTGGGCGCTTCCCATACCACGGGCCCCGAGTCTACAAAATGAAACCACATCTCCGAGTGAGTGGCGTCATGCAGAGTACCGCTTGGTGGTTGTAAAAGGCGGGCATACTCCGGTCTCTTGATTTTGGAGATGCTAGCGGGCGTTCAAAACACTAGACGCGCGGATACAGGGGTACTATCTTATCAAATGGAGTACGGTAGAGCGTGCAGCGGGGCTGGGGCTTCAGGATCTGAGAATCTGAGTAAGGTACCGAGAAGCCACATACTACGTGGCGCGGTGGTTTCGAGTACGGAGGTAATGTGGTGGTATGGTGGCACGAAGAAGATCATCGGACCAAAGTTAGTTTGATTTTGGCTCGGTGGCTTACTTCTGCCGATGCTGACGTAAAAGTCTACAGTTACAGGATGATGACCAAAACCCGCATCACTGCATCGGCGCATCGCTGCAATCGGCGCATCACTGCATCGATGCATCGGTGCATCGATGCGTCAGGCCATGCCACCATTGACGCGCAGCGTCTGCCCCGTCACCCAACGACTAGAGTCGCTGCAGAAGAACGCCACAGCGTCGGCAATCTCGTCGGGTTCGCCGATCCGGCCGTAGGGGTTCGCGCTGCTGGCAATCTTGAGCGACATCTCGTTCTGATTGGCGTGGAAGCCCTTGGAGCTGGTGGGCCCCGGGGCGACCGCGTTGACCCTGATCCCCTTCCTACCGAGATCTTTGGAGAGAATTCGGGTGGCTTGCTCGATGGCTCCCTTGCTCGCGACGTAGAGGAGATAGTGGGGTGGGACCGTAGATGCAGCGCACAACGTGGTCGAGAAGAGCACGATGTGGGAGCCGGCGCTCATGTGCGGCACAGCTTTCTGTCGGCCAAGCCAAGTTAGCCGACATCAGAGGAACGGCGTTGCATCGACGCACGATAAAAAAAAAAAAAAAAAAAAAAAAAAAAAAAAAAAAAAAAAAAAGAGGAAACAAGACGCACCTGGCACAGAAAAAGCGGCGCCTTGACATTGATGTTGAACATGCGGTCAAACGCCTTCTCGGTCAGGGCCTCGAGAGGATCCATGTCCATGATCCCCGCAGCGGCGACGAGGATGTCGATTTTGCCGAACCGGGATACGGTTTGGTCTACGAGCCGCCCGAGGTCCTCCGTCTTGGCGGAATCGGCCTGGATGGCGTGCGCGTTGTCGGCCCCTATCTCCTTGACAACCTCCGAGGCGCCCTCGGCGTCACTGCCGTAGCTGACGACAACACGGGCGCCATCCGCACCCAACCGCAGGGCGACGGCTCGGCCGAGACCGCTAGACGCCCCGGTGACAAGAGCAACTTTGTCCTGAAGCGACATGGTTTTTGCTTTTGCGAATATCTGAGTGATCGGCTAAAGAAATGGGGAGGATCGCTTGGCGAGTGTGGGAAGACACACGCACGCACACAAAAAATTTAAAACTGACAAACGGTGGCCGCCTGGGGACGGAAGGGTGCTGCTGATAGGAGGGGCCTCTTCACTTTGTACTCTGGGCCGCGGACATAAGCGGTTTCCGAGCACGCCCTCACAACGGCACTGTTAACAAGCCCCATCTTATTGGGCGCTACATGCATGTTAGTCTCGAATCACAAGCCAGTTACTCGGTGGCCCCTTATCCTACATTTGGTATACCGTCCACTTCATGGCCTCTGGTGGCGACGTGGTCCAAGGACGATCGGTTGCAAAATCAACTCTACGTTTGCAACGCATTTCGCCCAATCGTCCACGGATAGAGCTGCCATTCCAACATGGAAGGCCCAAGGGAAAAGACGTCTTTGGCACCGTCCTCCTCTGAGCGCGTCGTGGCTTCAGATCCAGATGTCCCCTCAGTGCAACCTCCGGCCAGCGCTCCCGCCGGCCCATCATCTCCTCCTCCCGATGGCGGCTTCAAGGCCTGGTCCACCGTCGTGGGCGGCTGGTGCTGCCTGTTCGTCAGCTTCGGCTGGATCAACTGCATCGGCATCTTCGAGGCGCACTACGAGCACAACCAGCTGAGCGAGTATCCTCCCGGCATTGTGGCCTGGATCACGTCGACCGAGGTGGCCGTCATGTACCTCACCATGCCTCTGCACGGAAAGCTCTACGACAACTTCGGGCCCAAGCCGCTCCTGTACGCCGGCACGCTGATGCACGTCTTTGGCCTCATGATGGCTTCTCTCTCGACCGAGTATTACCAGATCTTGCTCTCGCAATCCATCTGCAGCGCCATCGGCACTTCGGCGGTATTCTCCGCCGCCATGGGCGCAGTGGGCTCGTGGTTCTCCAAGCGGCGGGCCCTCGCGCTCGGCGTCGTCGCGTCGGGATCGTCCCTCAGTGCTTGTATTCTACCGTAAGTTCGCTGCTCGCCAGCTTGGCACTGGAATGGCTGCTAAGTCGAGTACAGCATTCTCGTCACGCGTCTCGGGCCCCAGATCGGCTTCGCTTGGGCGCTGCGTATTTGCGCCTTTCTGTTCCTCTTCCTTCTCATCATCGCCTGTTTCACGCTGAAGTCCCGGACCCCGCCCAAGCCGAGCCCGTGGGAGCTGGCTGCGTTTGGCCGGCCGCTCAAGGAGAAGGCCTTTCTACTCAACGCGCTGGGCCTGGCCTTCTTCTCGGGCGGCATGTTCATTCCGTTCAACTTCCTGGTGCTGGAAGCGCAGCACCGGGGCATGGAGTCGGACCTTGCCAACTACCAGATCGCAATCTTGAACGGCGTCAGCGTCTTCGGCCGTATCATACCGGGCTGGATAGGCGACAAGGCCGGCCGGTTCAATGTCATGATCGTCACGACGGCCATGTCGGCCATCATCACGTTTGCGCTGTGGATCCCGGCTCCCGTGGGTAGCACGGCGGCAACTGTGGTCTTCTCGTCCATCTTCGGCTTCACCTCGGGCACCTTTGTCAGCATGACGCCGGCGCTGGTGCAGCAGATGTCGCCGATCGAGGAGATGGGCATCCGGGTCGGCACGACCTTTGGCATCATCAGTATCGCAGCCTTGACGAGCAACCCGATCGCGGGAGGCCTGATCAGCCAAAACGACGGAGGCTATCTGTATCTCAAGATCTTCTGTGGATTGGCCATGACGGTGGGCACGGTTCTGATACTCCTCAGCCGCAATGCGCAGTGCGGATGGAAATGGAAGCGATTCTAGAAGCGGCGGGGATCCCAGGTTGCATTCAAATTGCATGTACACACGCAGTAGATTCAAAGCAGCATACGATAGATACTAGAGATTTTGTCCCCTCCCCTTCAGTCTCTTGGGATTTTCAAAGACGTGACGCGCGCATATCGACAAAACGGCGATCTGTGGCGTAGTTAATGATGCTATGTCCGAGTAAGATCTGACACCGTCACTCAGCCGCATTTGGGACCGGAGTAAGGAAACGTGGACGCAACCAACCCCTTGCCTGTAATCGGTGCTGGTTCGGCATACAGACGTGGCTTGCTGTACGGTGGGTGCGACATCCAGCAAGTAAAAATCGCCCCGATGCCCGTTACAGGGCTACTATTTCCGATCGCCAGTGCCGTGGAAGCAGCTCTCATGCTGTCGCTCACACAATCACCGGTGCACACATCCGCCAACACGAGCCAACCATGTCGCCACTCGAGGGTTTGAATGGTCTGAATGGCCTGAATGGGCTCGGCAGCTTGAAGGACCATCATCACCGGGCCTTCAAGGCACCTGAAATCAACCTTAGAACGGAGATCTCGGCCTCCAATGGCCCATCCATTAGGACGATCCCCGAACTGATCGATTACAATGCCCGCGTCAACCCGGAAGCCTTGTTCTGCTACCAGGCGCTCAAGTCTACGGATGCATCTGGCGGCGCGGATGCGGCGCCGTCCGTGGCAGAAGTGAATATGCGCCAGCTCCGAGACGCAATCTGGCACTGCTCCCAGAGGCTGCGCCAGGAACTGGGACTCGATAACGATGAGAGCAGGCCGACGGGCAAGAGTGCCCCAGTGGGTCTTTTGATGGACAGCGATCTCGGTCTCTGGATCCATCTCTGCGCTCTCTTGGCCCTGGGAGTACCTGTAAGATCACACAAGAAGCACCGTCACCGCCGTGACAAGTTCCAAAGTTAATATGACGTCCGAGTAGGTTGCCCTGCTCTCTGCGCGGTTGAGCACGGTGGCGGTCCAGCACTTGGTAGACAGCATCCAGGCACGCGCCATCATCGTGTCCCCCCGGATGACCAGCGTGTACAAGTCTCCCACCGATCACTCGCCCGTAGCGGTGCACGTGGCGAAGTCCTTCCACGATGACCTTAGTGCGGCCGACGAGCTGGGAGAGGCCACCATCTGCGCACCAGGTCACTACGTCGATGAGAACGACCGCAACGTCCTCATTCTGCACTCATCGGGGACCACTGGCCTGCCAAAAGCCATCTTCCAGCCGCACAAGTACCTGCTCGGGTACGCTACCTGCCATATCCGGACCGACGAGGAAGACATCGGAGGCTTGAGCATGTCGACTCTACCGTTGTACCATGTAAGCAACCTCTAAGAAGTAACAGAAATTGCTGGAACTAGCCCTGGCTGACCGCGCTGAACCAGGGGTTCGGTCTACTTGTGCCTTCCCTCGCGCTGAACATCGGAAAGCCGTTCGTGCTACCTCCGCCACTCACAGTTCCCACTGGGTCATCCACAGCCAAGTTGATCCAGCAGTTCCGTTGCAAGTCTCTGATGACAGTGCCGCACATTCTGGACGAAATGATTTCTCTCCCCGACGGGGAGGGCATAAACGCCCTCCTCCCGCTGCAGTTTGTCGCCTGCGGCGGCGGCCCGCTCAAGATGACGGTTGGTGAGAAACTGGCCGCGGCTGGCGTTAAGCTGCTGGCTCACTTTGGAGCGACCGAGATTGGGCCGCTGGCCCCGATATTTGTACCTTCTGCCGACTACGACTGGCGCTACTGGAGGCTCCGGGACGACTTCCGGATCAGCGTCGAGCCCGCCGATCAGCAGCAGGATGCTGCTACCGACGGCGGCCAAAAGTACTACCAGCTGACGGCCAGGCCTTTCGGCTGGGACACCCCTTTCGTACTGCAGGATTGGCTGATCACCACCGATCGGAACCCCTGCCGCGATTTCCGGGCCGTGGGTCGGAAAGACGATCTGATCGTGCTCATCACCGGGGAGAAGGTCTTGCCGCGGATCATCGAGTCGGCGCTCTGCGAGAGCGAGCTCGTCAAGGCCGCCGTGGCTTTCGGCGACGGCCAGTTCGAGCTCGGCGTGATTGTGGAGCGCGCCGCCGGCGCAGACGTGGCGGATGCGGACAAATTCAAAGATGCGATCTGGCCCATTGTGGTCGAAGCCGGCCAGCAAATGGACAGCCATGCTCGGATATCGTCCCGGGCAAGCATCATCGTGACTGGGCCCGAAAAGCCGCTCCCTCGCTCCGACAAGGGGTCCGTCCCGAGGAAGGAAGCGTACCGCCTCTTTGACGCCGAAATCAAGAAGGCATACCAAGACCTGGAGCTTGAGGACACCGGTGGCCCGCCTCTTGATGCTGGCGCTCTAGAGGAAAGCCTGAAGGCGCTCGTCCAAGCCGAGCTAGAGGATATGGTGCCGGATGGCGCCTGGGGTATCGACGACGATCTCTTCGAGCTGGGTGTTAACTCGCTGCATGCAGCACGCATAGGGCGGGCCATCAAGAAAGCCTTGAGAAAGGAGGATGCGTCGGGTCTTGTCCCTGCAGACCAGATTGGAGCGGACTTCGTCTACAAGAACTCGTCCATTTCACGGATGGCGGACGCGTTGAGGCTTACAAGTCGCCAGGGGCAAATGTCGGAAGAAGCACTGATCGACAGCTATGTATCGCGTTACAGCCAGCTCTCGACCAGACGCCGTGATGTCGTCCTGCTGACAGGGAGCAGCGGCACTCTCGGCTCATACGCCCTGCAACATCTAGCCGCTCAGCCCCATATCTCCCAAATCATCTGCCTGGTCCGCAAGGGGCCCAATTCTGCCAAAACCAATGGCGACGTTGACCACGTCGCCGCGCAAATCGAGAAGGCAAAGTCCAAGGGCGCCGACATCCCAACCGAATACGCGTCGAAAGTTGCGGTTCTGCAGGCAGACCCGTTCCAGCCCCGCCTGGGCCTCGGAGAAGACGAGTATTCCCATCTGTGCGGGAAGGTCAGCCACGTCTTCCACTGTGCCTGGCCGGTGGACTTCCAGCGGACCATGCCATCCTTTGAGAACCAGTTCCGCTTCTTGCAGAGCCTGGTCCAACTCTCGGCGGACGCCAACAAGTCGCAGCGCAGGACAACCCGGCTGCTCTTTGTGTCGTCGATCGCGACGGTCGGTCAGTACCGCCGCGCGCGGGGCTCGCGGATTGTTCCCGAGGACGTCATGGAAGACGCAAAGAGCACGAACGACTTTGGGTACGGCAAGGCAAAGCTCGTCTGCGAGAGGATCCTGGCCAACGTGGCGGAGAAACTACGCGGCAAGGTTGAGGTGACCAGTATCCGGCTGGGCCAGATATCGGGGGCGAAAACGAGTGGCATCTGGAACCCCAGGGAGCATTTCCCCGCGCTCGTTCGGTTGTCGCAGGCCATCAAAGCGTTCCCGAAACTCCAAGGGGTAAGATATGTCCACATTATTTTAGAAGAAGAGAGACTGACCCGTCTACAGACGCTCTCCTGGCTCCCCGTGGATACGGCAGCCGCAGCGATATCCGAGATCCTGCTCTCGCCAGAGCCCATCGGATTGATCTACCACGTCGAAAACCCTCTGCGACAGGACTGGTATACCGCCATGTCAACGATCGCAGAGGAGCTGGGCTTCTCTTCGTCCGCCCTTGTCGACTTCGACGAGTGGGTGGCAAAGGCGGAAGCAAGTGCTCTACTACAGGGGTCTCGTGATGATTCTGTGGCCATGTTGATGGATTTCTTCAAGCACGACTTCAAGCGCATGGCTAGCGGCGGTGTTGTCTTGGACACCACCAAGGCACGTCAGGTATCGCCATCCCTGCGTGATGCAGACATCGTGGAGAGAGAGGAGATCGCGAGGTACGTGCGGGATTGGAGACGAAGCGGGTTCCTGGCTTAGAAGAGAACGTGATTCGTAAGTTGGCGTTGCGTACTACTAGCATAGAACCTGTGTTACATGAAACAAAACTCCATGCGCCTCGACGTGAAGCCATGAGACCAACGATTATGAAACCGCAAGCCAAGCAGCCAATGCAACGAGCCCAGGCCAGCTGAATACCTGTCCAAACCAATGTGAATGTACCTAGAACGATCGTGCCCCATCCAGCCGCCCTGACGTACCCAAAACACCATCACGAAAGCCGTCGACCAACCCAAATCAAGACCCGCGCACCTGGCTGCCCCCAGGGCTACTCTCCCGACTGCCATTCCGCGACTCGATGCTCTCCACCATCTCCAGCACGCGGGTGCGTGGTCGCTCGAGCCGCACCACCTCGGCTGTGTGCAGCGTCGACGTCAAGATGGACTCCGTCCTCAACGACAGAGAAGGGGAAGTACCGCGGGGAGGCTCAAGCGTGGCCGTTGAGTGCCTTTTTCGGTCCGCATCGTTGTCTTTAGGCCCAAGCTGAGGAGGCCGAAGGCGGAGAGCTTCTTCTAGCCCATGTTCGGGCTCCCCCGGCGCAGATGCCGAGGCCGATGCTGATACCGGCGGTTTGCTGCTCTCTTTCTCCTCGTCATTGGTGCCGTCATCGCTCCGATCGATAATCACAACCGCCTGCTCCTCCTCCCTCTCCACCTCGGCATTCACAACCCTCAGCCTCTCCTTAGGCACCGTGAACATGACCTGCACCAACCGCTGCTCGACAGCCCTTTCAATATCCCACTCGCCATCCCCACCCTCTTCTCCGCCCCAAACCTCATTTCCTTGTTGCTGCTGCCTCCTCCTCTGCAGAGTCCCGCCGGTGCCCAACGAGCGCGACTCGAAATCCGACGCCAGCAGGCCCTCGCGTGTGGGACTCTCGTCCCTGCCGCTCCCGGGCTCCGTCTCGGGGGTGTTGGTGCCGCCGCTGAACACCCTCCGCAGACTGCCAAACCAGCTCCTGCGCGCCACGCCACCGCGCCGGTCCTCCTTGCTCGGGCTCCCGGGCACCGCCACGTAGTCCTCGTCATCCACCGCGCCTTTGTCGTACACGTACTCGTTCTCGCCCACTGCCACCAGCACCGTCCCCTCCGGCCGGCCCCCGCTCCCGCTCCCGCTCCCGCTCCCGCTCGTGCCCATCAGCAGCCCCGGCCCTTCGGCCTGCAGCGCTGCAAAGTGGGACTTGGCCGTGTTATACGTGTGCGCCGAGCCGGACGAGCTCGAGTTGGCCCCGCTGCTCCCCAGCCGGCCGGCGCCGGCGCCAGTGCCATCCCCCGAGGTGGACGCCGTGACGGTCGGACGCAGCCGGCCGGTGCCCGCGCTCGCCGCGAAGCTGAAGGCGCTGCGCTCCGAGAGGTTGCTCCCCGTGCGGCCCGAGTCCGAGTCGGCGCTGCTCAGGGCGACCGAGAGCTTTCCGGACTTGATTGACTTGCCCGACTTGGCGGAGAGCCGGCGGCTCGGGGCACCAGCGTTGCGGGCTGCTGGACCTGCTGCTGATTGCTGCTGCTGGGCCTGCTGCTGTTGCTGGCGGGGCGGTGTTTTGTGCACGCTGGCGGACCGGCGTTGGGCGATTCTAGCTGCCAGGATGCTATCCGCCGCGTCGACATCCGAGACCCACGTTTGGACGTCCGGGTCTTGTTCCTGTCCACCGCCGTGGTCCGGGCTGGGGGTGATGGAGGCTCGTGAGGTGGGGCTGCTGACGCTGATACTCGGCGGCGGGAAGAGTCCCCCTACGGGGCTGTCCGTACCGGAAGGGGTTAGGAATGGGTCGTCATTTTCGTCTTCCTTGTCGGGGCTCAGGGGACAGCTTGCGGCGCCGAGATCGCCATCTTCGTCCTCATCGGCCTCGTAGATGGGCTCGATGCGGTTCGGGTTGCGGTTGAGAAGGGTGAAGTCGTACGAGCTGCCTGATCCGAGGCCGGTTGAAGGCGTGTAAAGGCCTCTGGCGCCGCGAGGACGGCCACTCGAGCTGGCTGAGGATGGTGGTGGCGGGATGTACAAAGACGGGAGGGTCCTGTCCCCGCCGCGGAGGGACTCATACCCTAGGGAGCGCTGCCCTTGGGTGTAGGGGTCGTGCCCGCCGGTATACCACTCTCGCGCCGAGGACGCATTCCAGGGGAACATGCCCATGCCGTGGTCGCGCTCGAGCATCTCGTCGTCGCCGCCGAGGCCGCGGGGGAGGGAGCCGTTAACGTCCTGGGCCAAGCCGCGGAGAGCCTCGTCGCGGGCGCGGCGGCGTTTGTGGCGCCGGCGGAGGAAGCGGCCGGCGAAGGCAGCGAGTATGAGGAGGATGAGCAGTCCGACACCGAGACCGACCCCCAGACCGATTTGCCTGTTGCGTGAAGGGTCATCCACATCACCTGCCTGATCCTCCGGCGGCGCCGCTCCATCCCCTCCATCACTCTCGTCACCACCATCTCCCCCATCATCCCCACTCCCCCCATCGCCTGTACCCTCCTCCCTTAACGGATTGACGTATTCACCGGACCAACTCAAGCTGCTCACATTGAAAAACATCCTTTCCCCCACTTGCCTCCTCCTGTTTCCTGCCCCAATCTCGTACCCGCCCCAAACCATCATCACATTCCCCGGCAGTAGCACCGCGCCGTGTCCATACACTCCCGACCCCTGGGCCGGTCCATCCCCGTCCACATCCGGCACCTCCCACCGCCAGCCGGCAAACCCGCCGCCGGTCCCCATGCGCAAGACAGCCAGCTGGGGCTCGGCGGGCGTATCTATGTCCCCTACCCACCCGCCATACACCACGACCGCAGTCCCGTCCTCGCTCAGCACCGCCGTGTGCCCGCTCCTGCTGTCTACCCCCGCCGTCTCCCGCACGGCGAGGTCCGTGTTCCCCCCGCCGGCCTCCGGCGGGGAGACGCCGACAAACGTCCACGTCTCCTCCGGGAGCGACCACACCGCCGCGGTGGACATGTTGATGAAGGCCTGCGGGGTGTGACCGCCTAGCAGGAGGTGGCTGGTCTGCTGGGTGGTGATGGTACTGTCGCCGTCGTCGCCGTTGTTGTTGTTGGGGCCCGGGCGGGTGGAGAGGGAGGCCGGGAGCTCGGTGAGGGTGAAGCCTGCGTGGGGGATGGGGTTGGAGCCGGTGAGAGGGGCGTAGGCCAGGGCGTAGCTGCTGGTATCGGCGTCGCCCTGGGATGGGGTGGGAGGGGAGAGGCGGAGCATGCGGTTGGAGTAGGTTGCGGGCGGTAGCTGTGGGGAGTCGCTAGGGGAGGAAGAGGAAGAAGAGTTGGAGGACGGGCACATCCCCGCGTAGAGGTAGACCGTTGGCTCCGAGATGATTGGGCTGAGCTGCGCGGAGAAAGTGAGGATCCCGCCGAGGTGGTAGGGCCCGGATTGGGCGTAATCCCAGCTGGAGGTTGGGGTTATCGCGAAGGGTGTCCATGCTTTCGAGTCCGGGGCGTATGTCCAGAGGGAGGAAGAGGACGGGGTTGACGACGAGGAGCAGTCGCCTGCTCCGACAAGCAGGGTGCCGTTGCGGAGTATGGTGGGCGCAAAGGCGATGCAGCTGCCGCTCTCCGAAGATAGAAATGGTAGGTCGGAAGCAAGGGCTTTGGGCTGGACGGAGGAGGCTCGTAGGGTGGAAGAGAAGTCAAGGGACAAGAAGTCGACAGCGTTGGCGTTGGCGTTGGCGTTGGCGCCGTCGCTGCGAGGAGTGAAGATGTAAGCGACCGAGTTGTTGCCGTTACCACTGCCGTCCGGGGGTAGCAGGATCGTGGTGGGGACGTATGGCAGGCCCTGCTGGGCGGAGACCGGCGTGGCTAGACTGAGAGCCGCAAAGGCGAGGGCCGTCCATGCGGATGCGGGCGCGCCCCGCCGGCGACAGGGACGTAAACGGGGCCCGATGCCTGCTGGTGTGGACCTGGTTGTGGACGATGACCGGGGGCCCGTCCGGGTATTACCCCCTGCGGGCGCCGGCATTGATGCGTTTCTCGGAACCGGAAGTTTTGTGGGAGGGAGGCCGCGATTCGGGTCGATCTCGCTTAGCGATGCATCGTTGTCTCGCCGACCGCCGCACCCTATGATAGCCGATGAAGAATGTCGACAAGGTCTCTCCCTTGCGCCGGGAATAAGCTGTGGGATTGAGCAGCCGATCGGGCGAACCCCGCTATAACTCCTCGTAATAGAACAAGCAAGTGCGCTTCGAACACAATACGGTAGCAGGAAGAATTAACAGGCCATCATCTCCGGTTAGGTGCTGCGCGATGAGCTGGCGTCAACATCGACTGGCAGAAGCATATGCACTGTTTACGATAGGACAGGGGAAGGAAACAGGGCGAAAGTGAGATGCATTCCATTTGAGGGGTCCAACTGCGGGCAATGTCAACAAACGGCCAGACCCATCAGGGCCGGTGAGCGCAGCGGCTGCGGATGATGCCACCCCATGAATGGCCAGTTCTCATCTGTAATTGGCTCATCCGGCTCTGGACCGGCGTCCCGATGCAGGAGCTGACCGAGTTTGTCCAGATCGGTCAGGTCCGTTGCCGATGTGCATGGCTGTGGCGTTGCGCTCGTTGCCCACGGCAACGCGCGCCCGGGATTTGCGGGGTCACACGCCTCACCGCGCCTGAATAGAAAGACTACCGTTCCTACGAAGTATGAATAGACAAAAAAGGAAAAAAAAAAAAAAAAAAAAAAGGCCGACACCGAATGTGAATGTAGGTATTAGCGTAGAGAGACAAAGAAAAAGCATTGAATCACCCCTGCTCAAGCCTCTCCCTTCAGCGCAGTTATCTCCGCCATCAACTCCTCAACCCTCTTCTCTGCTTTGACAGCCCTCATCCTCTGCTCGTGCATACGCGCCGCCAGCTTTGCATTATCCTCTCCCACCGCGAGCATCAGCTCATCCCTACCCTTCCGCAGCCGCTTGTTCTCGTGCTTCAGTGCCTCGATCCGCACCCTCGCCGACTCCTTCGTCCTGCATCCTCTCATTCTCCAGTTCGATCCTCTGCGCCTGGTTGATGCGCTCCGTGTGCCTCTTCTCCAGCTCCGTCGCCCTCTTGGGGAGCTGGGCTGCACGCATGCCACGACGGTCGGCCGGGCATCGATCTCCGTCGTGTGCGCCACGCCCGGGTGGTGCTCTCACGCCAGCAGCACGAACAGCGTGTTCCTCCCCCGCCCGGCCAGGCGGTAATAGCGCGTTACGATGTCCACGGGTACGATCCCGCGGGCGTGCTCCCTCCTACCCCTCTCGCTCTCCCAGATGTAGTCGCCCACGGCCCCGTTCCGCCGCCAGATCTTCTCCCTGGCCTTCACCAGCGCCTCTTGCTTGTCGAGGAGGTCGTGCATGCGCGCCACGAGGTGCTTGCGTGAAGGCCAGCCACTGGCCCAGCAGGCTGTTGCGTGCGTTGCCGAGATCCTCCTCGTCGTGTCCCTGCGGCGTGGGCAGGATGCTGAGCAGGCCGCCCGTGCTGCTGAACTCGTGGTCGAGGCGCTCCAGGCAGGCGTTGGCGTGCATGATGAGGGCGTGGTGGTTGGTGTAGGGCCGCTGCTTCTCGCCCTTGGCTCGTGCCGGCCTCGCCTCGGCAAAGGGGCAGTGGTATCTCATCCCGTGCGCTTCATGCCGGTCGTGCACTTCGTTGGCGAGCGTTAGGAGCGGTTTGTTGTGGTTTGGGCCGCCATTGGTGTAGGGCACTGTGAGGTCCGAGAGGAAGTCGAACGAGTCGTTGGGCTCGTACTTGTACGCGAAGGGGCCCTCCTGCCCTCCTTGATATCACGTTCGTGCATTCGCGACCATCGCGAGAAGTAAGGCAGCGCGAAGTCGGTGCCCTTGACGTAGCCCCTCTGGCCGGCCTGCTCGTCGTCCCCGTGCTCGACCAGATGCGCCGGGACACTCCTCCTGTCCGTGTTAGCCATTGCGGTATTCTGTAATCTGGTCGTCCAACTATACTAACAAGAGCACCTCCGTTGCATATTTTCGGGTGCTTCATTGTCACAGCATGCCAGCGGTGGCCGTCTGCGTTCGTAAACTTTGTCCCCTAGCATTGTCTAGGGCTTGACCGGACAGGAACCAGAACAAAGAGAGCACCATCAGCATCGCCCTCTGCAATCGACGGAAACAGACATGTTACCCCTCCACCTCGGTGAGAGTCTACTTGGTGTGGTCCGAGTTTCGATTACAACCCCGGCCCCGCCCGTCTTGTTGATCGATCGCAGATCGAGTCTGTTGGACAAGCTCAGGTTGCGCCATGGCTCCACAGGCTGACTGGCTGATCAAGGAACTGGAATCCGGGGAGCACAGACCCGCTTGGTACAGTACCTCTACAATCGATGACGATGCAGGTGGGACAATGACATTTCTGCGCCTCAATCATTTTGTGGTATCCGAGGGCCCCAAAAGGCCGACGTGGATATACTATTGTTATGAGCAGCTCCGATTGAGCTGCGCAAAACCAAAACCCATAACGCGAATGTGCAGCCATGCGGACACGAACCAGATTGGATAAGTCTGAGGGGTGCTATCTTAAAAGAGATCTACCGCGGAATGTGGGCGCGCCGCTGCATTGGGTCCATGATGCCTGAGCAGCTGAACTGTGCAGTAAAGTCAGCGGGCGCTGTCACAGGACGGGGTCCTTAGCTAAACCTGGAAATCCACCGGCCGCTCATTTTGCAACTAAGGTAACTACCGATCGCTGGTGGGGACCACTTCGACTTTTCGGATGGTCAACAAAGCAGAGTAAAGCAAAGCAAAGCAAAGCAAAGCAAAGCAAAGCAAAGCGAAGCGGATATGACGACGCCCAGAATAAAGAGGTAGACAGTCCATCCCTATGCTGTCGTGGAACGCAACCACAATTGCTGCATCATCCAGGTCAAGAGTACAGTACATTACCAGCACCAAATCCCGCTGGTTTTCCTTGTGACGTGTTTGACAAAAACGCAGCTGAGAAGCAGGGTCGACACCCTGCGGGGAGCCCGGCTTGATCTGCAAGAGAGCGGTGCGAGTTCTCGATCTTAGCACACAGCTATCGGCAAGACGAGAGGCTGGATTCTAAGACATTGAGCCATTTAACGATTCCTTAGCCGACTCATTCGGAAGACGCACAGCGAAGATCTCTCTTGGCCACCGGCGGTAAGAGGGAGACCCGTTTTGGCCCTCCAGCTCGTCGCTGGCAAGACACGAGAAACCTGGGAGGGCGACCCTTTTAAACCAAGATTCGAGGTTGCATCGAGAATGCCGCTACCCTGGCTCGGCTGCTGAAATTTGCAGGTACTCTACCCCACAAGCTATTTGAGTTGGCCGGGGTTGCGTCATTGGAGGCGAGCAAGCTGGCAAGCCACCGACCTGAGCGGCGAGAGAGAGCTAGGACAAAAAAAAAAAAAAAAGTTATATTGTCGATGCATCCAATGTCCAATCGCACAAGAATACAAGGCCCATGTTAGAGGCTGGTTATGCTTAAAAGGCCGTCGCTCTCCAGACGGGAGTGTCTCCTTGTTTCTGGACGCCTCCTATTTCAATGCGCCAAGTGCTGTCCGATTGCTTGCGGGCTTGGTCAGAGCTTCCTAGCCAGTCAAGGCCGTCGCCGATCCCTGTGTCTCAGACTGTCTGTGTAAGACCCCCCTTGCTCCTCCCCTTGCTCTTATTGTGGTCCATCGTGGGCCGAGCTCACTGGTGCTTGCAAGCGCCTTGGCCCGGCCCCGATCGGGTCTGAGGTTAAGATGAGCTTCAGCCGCTGCCATGCCGTGTCCCGTTGAATTCCCACTAGGGGGTCTGACACGCGTGTTTCAGGAAATTACGACTGTCTCCCGAAGGTGCAAGTGTTTACCGGGAGGGCTCCCTCTCCTCCCACCACCACTACCGCCGTCATCGTCATCGTCATCGTCGTCGTCGTCGTCACCGTCGTCGCCGTGTGCCTCGACGCGGCGAACCACCAGAGACACCCCCAAAATCGGGAGCAAAAACTTTGATTCTACTCAACCGCCAAAATGAGTAGCGAAGATCCGGATGCGCCCGCAGAGCCGGCCTCTCTGTCGGGTAAGTACAAATACTCTCGTGAGAACAGCCTGCGCGTGTGACAGGATGCTAACAAATGGACCCATCAAAGGCATGCTCTCGACCCTCGCGCCGGTCGCCGTGGTTTCTGGAATCTATATCGCCATCTTCCTCATCCTGCGGAGGAGCCAGAGACGCTATTATGCCCCAAGGACTTACCTAGGGAGCTTGAAGGAGAGGTATGCATACCGTACCAATGGATTTCTCTCTACCTCCTTTTCTTGGGCTTCGATTGCTTAACGTCCACACAGCGAGCGCTCGCCTCCTCTGCCCACTGGCTTCCTCGACTGGGTGTGGAGCTTCTGGAAGATACCCGACATCTATGCCCTCCAGCACCAGTCCCTCGATGCCTACCTCTACCTCCGCTACTTGCGCATGACCTTGGTGCTCTGCTTCGTCGGCTGCTGCATTACATGGCCCATCCTATTCCCCGTCAACGCCACGGGCGGGGGCGGACAGGTCCAGCTCGACATCCTGACCTATGGCAACGTCAATCAAGAGACGCAGAACAACCGCTACTATGCCCACGCGTTTGTCGCATGGCTCTACTTTGGCTTCGTCATGTACCTGATCATGCGCGAGTGCATCTTCTACATCAACCTGCGCCAGGCCTTCCTGCTGAGCCCCTTCTATGCCGACCGCATCTCGTCGCGCACCGTCCTGTTCACCTCGGTCCCGGAGCCCTATCTGAACGAGGCGAGCCTGCGCAAGGTCTTTGGCAATTCGGTCAAGAACATCTGGATCACGAGCGACACGGACGAGGTGGACAAGCTGGTCGAGGAACGCGACAAGGCTGCCATGCGCCTTGAGAAGGCCGAGGTCAAGCTGATCAAGCTGGCCAACGCCGAGCGCCAGAAGGCCATCAAGTCCGGCGCGAACCCTGACGGCGAGGCAGAGAAGACGCCCGCGGCCGATGGGACCATTGCAGGACGTTGGGTTCCCAACGACAAGCGCCCGACGCACCGTCTCGGCCTGCTGGGCCTGATCGGCAAGAAGGTCGACAGCATCAACTGGTGCCGCACCGAGCTCGAGCGTCTCATCCCCGAGGTCGAGGCCGCCCAGGCCAAGTACCGCGCCGGCGATTACAAGCGCATCCCCGGCGTCTTCATCGAGTTCAACACGCAGTCGGATGCCGAGGGTGCCTCACAGATCCTCACCCACCACCACGGCCTCAACATGACGCCCAAGTATGTCGGCATCCGGCCCGACGAGGTCATCTGGAAGTCGCTCGCAATGCCCTGGTGGCAAAAGGTCATCCGCCGCTACGCCGTGGTCGGCTTCATCACGGCAATGATCATCTTTTGGGCCGTCCCCGTGGCCTTTGTCGGTCTTGTCAGCAACGTCACGTACCTTGCCGGCATTGAATGGCTGCGCTGGCTCAAAGAGATCCCTCCTGTCATTATGGGTGTCATCACCGGTCTCTTGCCCTCGGTTGCCCTCTCCATTCTGATGTCCCTGGTACCTATCGTGATGCGCTGTACGTCCCCCCCCCCCCCCCCCCCCCCCAACCCTCTTTTCTTTTTTCTTTTTTTTTTCCTCTGTGTGTGTATGTGTATGCCGCCGTGCTTGTGCCATGTTTGCTAACGGAAAACAGTGTGCGCAAGGCTAGCTGGAGAACCCACGGTTTCGCGAGTCGAGCTCTTCACGCAGAATGCCTACTTTGCTTTCCAGGTCATTCAAGTCTTCCTGGTCACCACAGTGGCGTCGTCTGCGACCGCGGTTGTCAGGCAGCTCATCGACAGTCCCACCAGTGCCCCGGCCATCCTGGCTTCTAACCTGCCCAAGTCGTCCAACTTTTACATTTCCTACTTTATTGTCCAGGGCTTGACCATCGCCACCAGCGTGCTCACCCAGGTCGTCGGCTTTGTCATCTTTACTCTTCTGTACAAGTTCCTGGCCAACACGCCCCGCGCGCTCTATACCAAATGGTCCCATCTCAGCGCCATCTCGTGGGGCAGCACCCTGCCTGTGTACACCAACATTGCGGTAGTCGGTATGTTATCTCGATTTATTTTCATGGGCGCGCTTCCCACTGACCTGGTACAGCCATCACGTACTCCTGCATTGCCCCCTTAATGCTCGGCTGGGCCACAATCGCCATGTTCCTCTTCTACTTCGCCTGGCGGTATAATGTCTTCTTCGTGACCGACACGCAGATCGACACGCGCGGTCTCATCTACCCCCGTGCCATCAAGCAACTCTTTACCGGCCTGTACATCGCCGAGGTCTGCATGATCGGCCTCTTTGGCGCCTCGGTCGCGCCCGGCCCGCTGGTCCTCATGATCATCTTCCTCGTCTTCACCATCCTCTTCCATATCAGCCTCAACAGCGCCCTGAATCCCCTCATGTATAACCTGCCCTTGACTCTGCTCGCCGAGGAGGAATCACAGGCCCGCCTGCTCGACCCCGAAGCCGGCATCGGCCCCAGTGCCAGCCATGAGAAGGACCAGCCCATCGATCTCAACGGCGATGGCGTCGTCGACTCCTCGGAGCAGAACATGCTGCACGCGCGCGCGGCCGCCAAGGCGGGCGTCAGGGCCGGCAACCCCCTGACGCGCTTCCTCAAGCCGTGGATCTTCGCCGACTATGCCACGCTGCGGAACCTGGTGCCCAGGCACGTGAAGCTGGAGCCCTACCCGGACGAGGTGGTGGCCAACGCCTACAACCCGCCCTCGGTGTCGTCGCGCACGCCGCTGCTGTGGATCCCTAGCGACGCGGCGGGCGCGGGCGTGTCGAGGCAGGAGGTGGAGCACACGAGCCGGGTAATCCCCATCACGGATGAGGGGTGCGACCTGGACGTGGAGACGGGCAAGCTGGTGTGGGATGTCGAGGGGACGAGGCCGCCTGTTTGGGAGGAGAAGATTCTTTTCTAGACGTCACCTCGGTCCGAGTTTGGACTTTAGGAAAGGGTGATTTTAATTTTTTTTTTTTTGGGGGGGGGGGGGGGGGGGGAGGGGTGGTTTGGAGATACGAATGGGTGCATGTTGGTTGATGAATACCTTTGGGAAACGATGGATTCGCGTTGATACCCGTTGGATTGTTGGGCGAGAAGATACCAAGATTGGACTACCTGAGCGGGATTGGCTTACTGTTTACAGCCGCCTACTTTACGTTCTTTGCACCCTTGCCTGCCTGGCTGGGTGATAATTTCATTGCGTGTTGACTCTTATCTCTCGTGTACAAATGCCAGGTGTGACTGCTGGTCCAAGAACCCAACCTATGTTCTACTCCTATTGCTTACTAGCAAATTGCTGCAGTAAACAGATTGCTGCGGCGACTCCTCTTGATATTCGGTCTTCCGTCTTCCCATGGTCGTGCTGCAATAAACAGATCGCTGCGCTGGCTCCTTGGTGTTCCTTCTTTCCCATTGGCGTCTGTACAGGGTAGGATGGGAGAGGAAAGAGAGAGCGAGGAGGTTGGGGAGGAGAAGGGGGAAGGGTTGAGGTGGACGAGGGAGGGGAAGGCGGCAGTAGGGATTAAGGGCGCTGTCCAGGAGCCAGGATGGTAATTGAGAAGAGGCTTGCCCGTGTGGTTGGTGAAATAATCGTCCCTGACTTGCCGGAGGGTGTCTCCCGGCAGCCTTCAAGTCGAAAATAGTTCCGGGGCAAAGTCTAGCCCTAGCGTCACAGCCCGAGAAGCCATGTTGGCGAGCTTACCATTGTAGAAGTCTCCGACCAAGTTATGACCCGGGAAAATATGCCCAACTCCCCGGGAGGTAGACGTGCACGGAATCGGGCCGTTGGGGACTGTTCGTTGGCCCAATGCCAGTTGCAGTACCTGCGGCAGAGCTAAAGAAGTGATTGCGCCCGCGTCGAGGACAGACCTCCTTCCTGCAAGCTACCGTGCTGCAAGATATGGCTGGTGTCGTGTACCACCTACATTAACTCCAGTCCTGTGGTTGGTTTAGGCGTTGCTCCCCTCAATCCCGTAGGCTCGTGTCAGACGCTCAAGTCGCGGGAGAATTAAATCCACATCATCATCCCTGCCGAGAAACATACAGGTGACCACCCGCCGAACGCCACATGCAGCTTCAGGCAGTGTAGCACACCGTTCAAGTGCCACCTTTTACTGTCTACCCCAGACTGGCTGTAGAGGAAATTAGGGTAGGTGACTTGAAGTGACCCGTCAGACCAGTAGATCAGACATGCCAGATTGGATGATATTGGAATGTTGCGTGCTGCAAGGTTCTGATGTGTGCCGGCCGAGAAGTTCTTGCTCTACAGTTTTCAGCGCCCCGAGTTCTAAGCGGTGCTGGCTCGAATCTTAAACCATGGGAGCACGTCCTGCCAGCCCCAGCCGGTATTTCCCGGTTACCCCTGGGCATCGTGGTCGACACGATCATGCCATTGAGGACGTCTTGCAGCGTTGTGGCGGGTTCTAGGTGCATCGACGGGGAGGCCATGGCATCACAGGCGAACGAGCCTTCCGAGTCTTTCCTCAATCTGTTGGCAACCACGGGATCGTAGACGGCCCAGCCGGCTCTAACATAATCGTAAGGTGGGAGCATACGGTTGGCGTGGGACGTCCCAGTCCTAGAGCTTGACATGTAGCTATGTTAAATGTCGGCTTCAAACGGATGCTCGGAACCTGCGCTGGAGGGACTAATATGCAGTACAAGCTATCTGGCTGTATGAGAGACAATAACGCATCCCACTGCAGTGTAAGTTCATGGCTATAGTTTCAGGAGCGGCATGTTTTTGGCATGGTGCAGGACCGCTCCAAAGATGAGGTGCTAGTGATAGTCTGGGATAGCACATGCCGGACGGCCACAAAGCGTGACAACCTCTGAAGTTTCTACATGATGAAAAACTACCAGAGCTAGGGCAAAGAAAGCACCGTGAAGCCGGTGAGATAGCTCAAGATATTCCGGTGTGGTTAATCAGCCGTTATACCTAGTACCAAACGGCAGAGGGCATATATACGCATGTGTAGTTGCAATCTTTCTAGATGTACGGCGACAAGGGGTACAGATACACTTGTTCGCAGAAGACCAACGGCACCAAGACAAGCACGCTCGTGGTGAGCATGGCAAATGATGTGCGGGCTGATCCCCAAGATCTTGCAGACGCCAATCCGAAACGGGCCCTACCCGAAGGAGGCGAGCAGCGCGAAGGCACTAATGAACGGACCCGCGCCGACCACGAACATCACTCGGCGGTCGAGGAACTCGCCCGCCGTGAAGGCCGTAGACGCCGTGATTCTTGTAGCTTACCCCCTGGCACATACTCAACTGGCGACGGATGGAGGTTGTGATGCTGCCGTTGGTGCTTTGGAAGAAAGATGTGCTTGCTGTGGCGTTGGTGACTTGGAAGACGGAGGCGATTTTTGGAGGGTGGAGTTGAAGCATACCGAGCGGCTTGTGGTGTTCTGGGACTCTGGCTAGCCCGGGACTGGGGGCGTGGTGCTTCAACCAGTTGGTGTCTCCCTATCCGGCCCCGAACGTGGGGGTCACGGTGCCGTCGGTGACGGTTCCTTAGTTGTGTGGAGTGTCCACAGCGGACCCGTTCTCTGTTTCTCCTCGCCAGCAATGATGGCTCCCGCGGACCGGCGTTGGGCAACCTCGGGATTTCTCGCATCTTACCGGCTGACTTCCGTACTTTTTGAGCAGACCATCGGGGATTGACGATGATCGTGGGCCGGCGGCAGGCCAGGGATGCCTTCGGAGCTCTGAAGGCAGGAATCATCTCGACTCGTCGCGTATCTGTGCTGGATGCACTGAGACGCCGTACCGAAGCATTGTCCCATTGGTGTAGTCGTCGACCTGCGATGCCAAAGTATTGCCGAGCGGGTCGTGGGCTGCTGTGGTTGACTCGAGATTGTCTTGGCACTTGCTAGAACTGACAGACAAGTCGAAGCCAGATCTCAAGCTCCCCAGATTTGTTTCCCACGCACCTGGTCACGAGGACATCAACTAAAACAGAGACCGAGATGCTGTGGGGAGACATATGGCAGCCAACGAGGCTCTCCCAGACGGTTGAGAGGCGGCCAATAGTGTGTCTCCGCCCACGGCCACCCCTGTAATGGTCTAGTTCCGTTGTGTCAAGAGGATATCTTGGGATGGGGGTTGACGCGGGTGGCCGCGGATATAAGTAATTCGGCACACGACCTGGAAGATTGTTGTTAGCAAAACCGGGAACTCAGCTGGAACGAATGCTTACGGCTCACTACGAACCCCGGATCACGAAGATCATTGACAAAGGCCAACTGAGTAGGTCAAGGGTTACAGTTCCAACGTCCCTGAGTTCTCCTGGCTGACAGTTTCCTCCGGCCAGCAACATGCCCGTCCACGTCGATTCTTCCGACTCGAACAACTTTTCTCCCGGGGAAACCGGCCAGGAGTTTATCTTTCCAGCCCAACACAGCCGATCAAACAGTGTCCAGTCAACAGCCACCACTGGCCAGAATTCTACAAGCTCGGAGGGAGACGTCAGGTTCCCAGACATTGTCAGGCGCGACATGGAGTTCTACCTGGCAAGGCTGACGCGGACGACATCCAACGAGTCCAGCGGGTCAACCTGAAGCATAAAGGCAAAAAAGCAATTCCGGCTGAGATGCTATGGGCGTGTTCCGAGGTTATACCACCGAGTTCTGACATGACTGATGATTTTCTTCTTTTCTTTTTTTGCTTTTTCCGCATTCGTTTTTTTTTTTTTTTTTTTTTTTTTTTCAGCTTATGGAGAGACATACCCCTGAGATTTTATCGTTAGGTTTGACCACGAGCGATGACTTTCCGCATCTGCGTTTCTGCATCTGTGTCGGTATAGGGTTCCCTGGGAGGTTGTGTACGTCAAGCATCAGTAACTATTTTCTACTTTGCACCACTCATACTGCCTCAACAGTGGATGAGACCTGTGAATCTAAGCAACTACAGCACAAGGGTAGGCCGCCCGGCCCCCATCTTGGGCACGGAAGTTTCTTCCCAACCGCCAATTTGGCCACATACAGTCCGGGCCAACGTGACGCCAAAGGCCGTGCCTCGACGCCTACGCTTGTGGGCTCTATTGGTACATATCGGCCGCAAATCATCCGCCTACAAATGATGGACGGTAGCCAGTGGGGATCCTTCGACACAGGAGAGCCCCCCACACCCCGTTGGCCTCTCGAAGCACCGTTACGGCGCAGTCAGCAAGATGACACAACCTCAATGACACCTCGAGCGTCGGTAATCATCTCGGTTGTCATTAAAGAGGATAGAAGAAGCCTTGTTCTTACTACCCATCATTCTAACACTACCCGGGGAAGCGTGATGGATCGCCACACAAGTCACATATGGAGACAAGACGCAATCAGGCAAACTTTAATCATTAGCAACGATCAGACTCATTCATTGACCAACGCCGTATTTTCTCTTTCCCCTCTGCACTTGCTTATGCTGTAGACGCCAACAGGACTATTTCCCCACCCTACGACACCCTCCATCCCTCCATCTCCCACATCCTCATTGGACACAACATGAGCAGGCCAAGTAAACACCAACGCCACCCATCCAGTATATCTCCAGGGAAAGGTCTCTGCCGGTTCCCACTTCTCCCTTTCATCCTCCCCCCCGTCATGATACCACCGGCCCTGAACGATCGGAACCCCAACACCCCATTCCAAATGCAGCAAGCACGCCGCAGCGAGCAGGCAACAGCATGCTCAAGATGCTACAAACGTAGAAACCAACCAATAGTGTGAACCGAAACACCACACACACAGATAAATTAACTTTGCCCGCTATCCGTCCCTATACACCCTCCCACACATACAGGCGGATAACGTAGAAAGGGGAATAAAATCAAGTCCAACCCCCCCCCCCCTTCTCCCCGAAAAAAAGGCAAAAGTGGCAAGCCACGAGTCTCAGGCATTCCGTAAATACCTAGCACACAAAACCAAGACCGTCTCTCCCACAACCACAGCTAAACAGTCATCACCCGATCATTTCTGGACGAGCGTTCATCTCGCAGTAGTGGTAGCAGTCCACCCCCCTCCCAGAAAGAGACAACCGAGACAAACCACCCCTCATCTATCTATTCGTAGTCAAACTTCTTCCCCCTCCTCCCCCCCCTATAAACCCCATTGTGATAATCAACTTCATGAATACCCGGTGACCCCCTGTACCATGCCTTGCATCACCCCGACTCCCGGCCCAACCCCGGGCATCTGCTGTACTTCGCCGCCATTCTGTGCCTGTCCCTGCCCCGGCACTGCGGGGCCGGGGCCGGGGCCAGGGCCGGACATGCTTCCCCAAAACATATTCCCGTGGTCCAGCGGCAGAAATTCTTCTGTCCCGTACGCGAACTGGTCGATCCCCCCGGGGGCGAGGTACCACGGCATGCTCTGATTCTGCTCGAGGTAGACCGCCACCTCCCCGGATGGGTAATTCGGCACGATGGGGTGGTGCGGCATCGGCGGCGAGGGCATCGGTGGACCGGCAGATGATTGCGACGGGGAGTGTGCCTGTTGTTGCTGTTGTTGCTGCTGCTGCTGCTGCTGTTGTTGTTGGTGAGAATTCGCGCCTTGGGGCTGCTGGAACCGCCACAGCTGGGTGGCAGCCTCGGCAGCAGCGGCGTCGATGGTCTCTGGTTGGGTTGCTTGGGGGTTCTGGGAGTTGCTGTTGATGGGAGTAAAAGACATGGACGTGGACCGGGGTGTCTTGGCATGGTCGGGGTGGTCCGATCCGGGCTCGACGGTGCTATCCCGCGACGAGCCGTGCTTGTCGTCGTCCACGGCCAGAATCTCGCCGTTGTTGACCACCTTGAACCCTTGTTGCCTCCACTCTTCCAGACCGCCACCGCCTCCTCCCAAGCGCACGCTGAGGCGCCCATCACCCGTGGCCGTCGCGGCTGCTGTGGCCGAGTTGGCCGGCGGCCGCCTGCCGAGGTGTCTCTCGTAGTCGTGCTTGACCTTTTCGTAAAATGACGCCATCTCACGGAAGTAGCTGACGTACGTCTCGGCCATCTTCAGCCAGATCGACATGTGTGTCAACATCTTGTACGTCAATCCCGTTGGTCCGCTTTTGGTCATATCTAGGGGCTCGCCGGGCGGTTCTTCCTTTGGAAGCATGTGTCCCTTGGCGTCCATGTGCGGAAAGTATGCCGCGTAGATGCCGACAAAGGCGGCGGTCCAGACGGCGAACAGGACGAGCGAAGACATGGGTAGCTTGTCACGGCAGATTTCGGTTAGATCGACTATCTCCTTGGCGGCGTGGAACACCTCCTCGGCGCTGGCGTCCCAGAAACCGGGTGGCTCCTGGCCATCTGGGAATACCGGCTCGTCGAGCGGCCCGACCGGCTTATCACAGAGGATGGGGATGAAGGGGATGTATTCGCGGTGGAGCATAATCCTGCACACGGCCCCCAGCATGTGGAGTGACACATAGACGCTGCTGGCCTGGTGGTTTTCATGCTTGTAGTAGTTGCTGTCTGACCACCGGAAGTGGTCCGGAAGCTCGCTGTAGAAAGTTTTGAGCTTCTCGCGGAGCTGGAAGAAGGTCGACTCTTGCATCCACGGTGGGTGTTCTTCTGTGAAGCGGCCACCTGCAAAGCTCCACTTGGATATCTCGCCCCAGAGATCGACCAGGCGGACGAAGCGGCCGAGGACACTGTCGCTGACGGGGCGATTGTTCTGCATCCCTGGTACCGGCCTCAGGAAGCCCGTGTAGACGTCGTCCGAGAGGTCGAACGAGACTTCAGAGCATGGCAGCTGGATCTGGAGGTCCTCGGAGCGTATGGTCGATACACGGTCCCTACCGCAACCAAGCAGGCGGTCCAAGATCAAACAGCTAAACATGGTCCGCCTCCTGATTTCCTTGGCGATTATCCTCTGCCCTGGCGGCATTGCTTGCTGAGTAGTCCGAACGGGCCGAGACCTAAAGACCTTACCGGGCTCCCTGTCGCCGTCGCCGAGCCCCAGGGCCTGAGCCATGCGGATGGCGACGCCGACATACATCCACGCTGCCATACCGCCAACCCGGGGCCGAGCCTGGCTCCATTCGTAGAGCCCCAGCATCAGGAAAGCCTGGACTCGCTCAACCGAGGCTACTGTCATGCTCGTCCTTAGGCCGCCGAGCGCCCTGGTCAGTACGTCAGCGTAGTACTCCGACGCAATCGATGCGTCCTGGCTCGAGACTGCCGGCCGCGCTTTGGGCGGGCCTGACACGGCTGGCGAATTCCTGGAAGCGGTCAGGTATGAAACCAAGGTGCTGTGGAAGCGTGCTGTCAGGGTGAGAATGCCCAGGAGCACGAGGTTGATCTCGGGCGACGTGTCGCTTGGTTTCGCCCTGAACCTGCTGCCTAGTTTCTCTTTCAGGGTGGCTAGGTGCAGAAACGGCAGTTCAGTCGCAAAGTGCAGCCTGTAGATGTCGAAAAGCTGAGACCAGACCGGCTCGGTGAGGTAGGGGGCCGAGAGGACCTCCTCGGCAAAGAGGGCGGGGGTCGCGACGCCGTCGAATTTGGATATTTCCTCGATCCGCCGCAGACGCTTGCGCTCCGAGCCCTGCTCCATCTTGGCACCGGCGGGTGGCTCTGAACGTTTTGGCGGCGCCGGCGTGACCTCGGGATACGTGCATTCTTTCCCGTTCCGAATGCACGTGTCGCAGGGGGCGTCGCCGCCCGTGTTGTTGCACTTGATCTTGGATTTGCGGCAGCGCTGGCAGGCGATGCTGGATCTCAATGGTGTCCGTTTGACGCCCTTCTTGCTGTCGGCAGTGCCGGGGCTGCCGGGGCTGCCTGCCATCATCGTAGCGGCTCCGGGGGATCTGTTGTCATCGTCGGCGGCAGCAGTATGGCCGTGCTGGCGGGCGGCCCCGACCGCGACCGCGACGGGCCGTGGCGGGCTGCGCGGCAGTGGTTGCCGAATGTTTGGCAAGCGGTCGGGCGGAGGAGGATTGGGCGGCGCAGGCAGCTCGGCCGGCTCGATGGGGGCATCGGGCGGCGGCGCGGCAAAGGCGTCGTGGAACTTTCTCTTCGGAGTCGGCTGCTGAGTGTAGGTGGGCGTGGCGGCAGCCGCATCGGCGTCGGGCGGATCGGGAGGGGAGAGGATGGACTGGATGCGCAGTTGGGAAGCAATCGTGACGGCGGGTTGGGTCTCGCGAAGGGGACCCCTGACTACTGGCGCAAACAGCAAAAGAGAGCCGAGGCCGTCCCTGGCCCGACTTGCACAGTGCAACAAGCGGCCGCAGAGACCGCTCGGCGGGAGGCGACGCAAGCACGGCAAGGGGTGAGCCGAACTCGACGTTCGGGTCGGTGTCGTTCGGGCGGACCACGAGTGACCGGGTTAAATACGCACCCGGGCGGCGAGAGAGGGTATTAGCTCCTCAGCAACAGCACCGGGGCCGGTACCAGCATCAGCACCAGCACCCGACACCCAGAGGTAGCAAGAGCAAGGGCAGCACGGGAGCGGCAACGGCAGCGGCAGCGGCACGGTGCGCAAGAGCTCAGTTGAGGGGGGAAAAAAGGTAAGGGGGAAAAAAAAAAGAATAAAAAAAAGATAAAAAGATAAAATGGTCGGCGGAGCGGGCCAGGAAGCTACGGGGCGGGTGCTTGCGCGAGGTGTTACAGCATCCACCAGCGGTGCAGGTAGCCGTTTAGCGGGCAGCAGGACGAGTGAGCGGCCACGGATTGCGAAGGCGTGCCTTGCTGGAGGGGCCAATGTGACGCCGAAACGTTGCTGTTGGCGATGCGAGCTGGAGGTGTGCGGCGACCGGTAGAGCGGGGGAGGTGCGGAATCTCACGGGCGTCGAGGTCGTCGAAGGGGGAGGCCGCGGCTGGAAGGATGGCAGGGCTGGGGGATTGGGGCGGCACGGGGACGGCTGCACCGCGCGTATTTGGCAGCATCCACGGACACACAGGCAAACCAGTGTGGCCGATGGCCGGGGAACACGGACTTGCGCAAGCTTTGTGCAGTACAGCAGCTCAGCAGTTGCTCCGGCGTGTCGGCAGCGTCGGCAACCTCGGCAGCTTCAAGCGGTGCTGCAAACAGGACGCTCGGCTATGTATTCTTTCCGCGTGGTCGACAGTAATCAGCAACGGGAGACTGGGACTGGGGTTACTGTGAGACGGACGGGTGCAGAAAGGAAGTGGCGCCTTGCGGTCTTTATTTTGAGACGGCCGACGGCACTCTCAGATTCTGAAGCTTCTATTACCCTGTGTAGCCCAGCTTCGGCAGCTGAGCGGGCAGCTCTTTACTGTTGCCCAGTTAGGAGCGGCACGGGGGTGGGCAGCTTAGCTGCCCGGCTGCACTAGCGAGGTACCCTACTATACATACCTTGGTCGCTAGCTCCACTAACGTTGACGTTACACAGTAGGTATTCCACCCAAAGCTTCAGGTTCGCGGAGACGGCGCGGCCAGTGCCGTATCTTTCCCTCTCTCCCCACCAGCTGATTGCACCACAAAAGACGCATCACACGGTCTAACAGTTCGGGAGATGGTAAACATGAAAATACAAGGCTTTGTTTGCAATGTCATCGGGCAACACGAACCATGAGAGCCCCTGCGAGACTTGCCGATCTGCAACCGTCTGGTGCTTCTTCGCTGCCACTCGACCCGACAAGGCCCAAAAAAGGCATCGGCGCGGCGTGGAGACCAAGGTCCGGAGACGCTTGCCCTGCGAGGGCTGCTTGGCAACGGACCGTCCCAAAACACCACCCCGCTCCGCCAGAAACGCCTCAACAAGGCCCTTGGCCAACGAGGGAGACGGGAATTTCAAAGCGTGCCCCCTGAAGCGGCCTTCATACAGAAAAGCATGATTTGCATCTCCGTCTCTGCCGGGCCGACAGCGTGTGGGGCGGATCGCGTACTGTATACTCTGTACCTCCCACGCCTCTGCTGCGGTGCAACTCTGATGATGGCCTGCATCGGTTCCATAGTTCCATAGAATGGCACATCGGCAGGGCAAGCAAGGCTGGCTGTCTTCGGCAGAGCAAAGGGGCTCGCGTAACCCGCCTACCCAAGATACCACCCGGTTGGATCGGCCTGGGTCGGGAGTCGGTTGTGCAGAGACGCCCTCCGGCGATGGGTCGATACGGGCAGAATTATCTACGTACGCACTAGCTACCCGACCTGCCTGGCTCAGTAAAGCTTCGACGACTCCGCAAACAGCAAGCAGCCGGGGAGCCAGCATCGCTGATTAACTTCAATCTTTGGTCTCGGCCGATTTCCCTCCCGGGCCTGCCTCAGCTACCGGGAAGGTACCCTGTTGGTTGAATCGAGATGCTAGGATCAGATTGTCGGAGCAGGGCCCCCCACTCCTTTTCTCTTGGGTCTTCCTGGCCGGTAACTGCGGGTGTGGCATGCCGCAGCGCCATAGAAGCCGGACCGGGATCTTTTATGCAGTCACTCGGCGGCAACTGCGCCCCTGATTTGACCCAAGAGCACATTGCTCGCCGATGTCGCCGTGCCAGCCACTAGCACTCCCAACCGCAACGCGGAACGGTACAAGATGCAGATATTGTACGGGTGAGACTTCCTCAATTTGTACAATTTGTACTGCAGTGGCGTAACTCTGAAGAGTAAAGCCGGCCCCCATCAGGTCTCCCATCCCTGGCACCCTGTGCACGGCGCGATCGTCGCCCGAAGCGGAAAACGACTGGCTGTTTTGAGCAGTCAAGCTGCGAATGTGCCATCACGAAGCGTACCTGAGGGGCGCGACACGGCACGATACTGAATTACCCAGAAAGTCCGGGCCCGGATACCACCCATCGAGGCCATCGTGCGCGTGCTCGCTTCGCACTGCAGAGGATCGGGAGCAGCGAGATTGCTGCAACAGCCACGTGAGGCCCGACTTCCCCCCTGCCGTTGTGCTGCTGCCGACCGAACGCTGCCCTGATGACGGCACAGCGGACCGCAGTGCGGGTGGCTCTTCAAACTTCCCATGGCCTAGCGCCACATGCAGCTAACGGCTTCGTGGTCTGAATTTTCTTTACTTTTTTCTTTTTCTTTTCTTTTTTCTTTTTTCTTTTTCATTTTTTTTTTTTTTTTTTTTTACTTCCGTCATCGACGGGAGCAAATTGTCCTAACGAGTGTCCTAACGAGAACATTGGGCTGCCTCGGTTGCGACGTGGTTGACGCGTTCTCCTTTGTCTTCGCCGAGAGCTAACAAAGTTTTGCTTTTTGAGGACAGTGGCGGATGTGAGCCCGCACGGGACACCCAATGACGTCGCTTTAGTGGCAGAGGCTCAAGAGGCCTCATGCATGCTCCACACAGGAGTCTCCTTTAAGCGCCAGCGGCCGCGGGGTGATGAGACCAGTTGCTATTTTCAACTCTTGGAACGGTGACCACCACAACCCCGCCTCCTGGAAATTTGGCCGTTGTGAATCGCAGTCCGCTAGCAGAAGCTGCGGCGTTTCTGCAAGCCTCTTTTGCCCATAACACGTCAAACACGCCAAAGCATCCCTCAGACCGGCGCGGATTGCGGCATCTGTTGTTTCGGGAAACACCCCGCATCTCAGCGCTCAGGCTATCAAAGGGTCTCCCAGCAGCCCAATTTGCGTTTTTGTTGTGGTACAAACCTTCAATTTGCCAGAGAAACATCGAGAATCGTGATCATGGCCTCGGGACACAACGTGAGGCGCCGGCACTCAACAGATCCTTTCGCTTGGTCCATGGCACTAACTGTGACGGACCGAACAGGACCCGAAGCTGTTGTACGCCATCAATGGCGTGTTGGCATACCACATTGCCAATGGCAAGGAGGAGAAGCTCACGCCGGCGGGCCCGCAGACGCTGTCTCTCCTAATGGTTCCCACGACGTCGGTTTTCGCTGATCCCGCTATCGATCCGGACACGGCCAGCGCGGAGCAGGATTTCTATTTGCATCTTCACTTGCCGCCCGAGCTCGACCTGCCGCTCCCGGCCACGACCCAGATCTACCATCAACCGCCCACGAGCTATCTGATCCCACGATGGGACCTCGGCCCAGACAGTGGGGCGTTCACTCGGATCGAGTTCCCTTCGGTGGAGAGCCGGAAGGGGATCCAGGAGGATGTAGACACGTTCGAGACGATCCTGGCGCAATGCACCGCTTTCCTAGAGAGAGCGCCTCCGCCAAAGATTGGGAAGGCAGAGCACCCTTGGTGGGATGCAAAAGGGGGGAAGAGCGCTGCGGCGAGAGCGGCATCGGCGGCAGGGGATGAACTTCCTGCCTACAACCCGGCAGACTTCAAGCCTGGAGAGGCGTACGCGAAGGGAAGTCAGAGCGCGGCCACGCCTGGACAGATTGTGCTCGTCGACGAGGAAGATGGCAGTGTGATTGGGGAGCTGGCCGAGGATTTCCAGGTCGTAGAGCACAGCGCGCTGAAGCCGGGGTCTAAGGGTTTGTCCACCTCCGCTGACTCTCTGGAAGAGTGCCTAATCGTGTCCCCAGATCCGGTCGAGATCACGCTCCCCGCTGACGGCGGACAAAAGATCAACGTAGCGCCTATATCCGCGGAGCTGTACGAGGCGGAGCTACATCCGGCCTACAAGAGCTCGTTCCTGGTGTCCAACGCCTCCGCCGCCTCGCGGTTGATCATCACGGGCTCGGACATGATCGCCAAGATGCTCCAAAACCAGGCCCACGCCTTCACCAAGAAGACGCAGCCCAGCGCCAAGCCCATGACGTTCCAACCGGCCACGAGGGAGCGCATCCGGCGCATCAACACCTTCACGGGCGGCGCGGCGAGCCTCTCGGCCAAGACGGTGGGCCAGATTGGGAAGGTGGCGCAGAGCTTTGGGGCGTCGCTCGGTGGGCACGGTAAGAAGGACAACGGCGCTACCGGGCACAAGGGCTACGGCCCGGACGGGAAGCCGCTGAGTACGTACAAGCCCGGTCTGCTCAACAAGAGCATGATGGCCTTTTCGACCGTCATGGACGGCGTGGAGCAGGCGGGGCGCCACTTGCTGGCCTCGACGTCGGACGCTGCCACGACGGTGGTGACGCACAAGTGGGGCCCCGAGGCGGGCGATGTCACCAGGAGCCTCGGAGGTGGTGTGAAGAATGTCGGGTTGGTATATATCGACGTGACGGGCGTCTCGCGCAGGGCGATCCTAAAGAGTGTGGCCAAGGGTATGGTCGTTGGCCACACCGTCTCGGGTGAGCAGGTCATTGTGGGGGGAGGTGACGGCGGGGTGGCGGCTATAGACACTGAGGTTGGTGCCGTCGCCCAAGGTGCTCAGTCGGTCAGCGGGATGAGCGTGGCCGAGGGTAAGCAGTCCGCGAGCGGATTGAATGGGCTGTATAAATGAGTGGAGGTGTTTGAAAGCTGGGTTTTTGCTTCTGAAATGCATCTATTTTTGTTAGATACTGTATCTTAATCTCTTCTGCGTCTTTCTGGGACGAGAAGATTGTAGCTAACTTTGGACGGAGCCTCATGCTGGCCGGATGGGAATATGTGTCACGTGACCGTGCACCCCTGCGAGCATTCCAATCGCGTATGTTCGCGTCGCGGAAAGTTAAACCCCACATCCTGCTTGACCTCGGCGAACCTCTGAAGGTAGCTGCTAGGCCGACAGCACGCTGCTCTATCTGCAATGGATGTGCGTTCCACCGATAGCAGCATAATCATGACTAGGCATTGGTCTGGCTAGGCACAATATCGTCCACAGTGCATTTCACTGGCCTGTCACTTACCCAGGATCGTCACCGCACCCTGCCCCATGTGTTGCCGGTTCGAGCTCCTCGGAACCCTAATCCTCCTCTATCAAGATCTAAGCGGTCACTGGGCCCGGAAGCGTGCGAAGCAAACGGTAACGTCAGAAAAGTTACCGGCGGCCACCACAACCATCGCCGCTTAGGGATCTTTAGTTCTCCAATGACCCTTCCCCACTTCCTGCATCGCAACCAGCAGAATCACAAAGCCGACCGCAATGCTCCACGAAATCCTCCTCTCCCTCTCAGGCCACCCTTCTCCACTCCTCCGGTCCACCATCTCCGATGACACCAGCAGCAACGGCGGCAATAACAGCCGCTACACCCAGGAAGCCGTCCTCTCCCCGCCCGAACGCGCCCTTATCGCCTCCCTCGCCAGCCTCTCCGACCTGCACGTCCGCCTGCGCACGTCCACGGCCCACATCGCGGCCTCGCATCGCTCCGTCATCTGCCGCGCGGTCGCTTCGGCCATCGACTCGCTCCACCTCTCGGCGTTCCAGCAGAAGATCCTGGACGTGGAGGCCACGATATTGCGGGGCGATGCCGGACTGGTCGGGGCGTACAATATCGTCCCGCTGACCGGGGTGGTGGGAGAGTTTGAAGGGTGGCGGAGGAGGTTGGAGTGGTTGGAGCGGATTGTGGGGTTCATGGAGGATAAAGGTGGGAAGGGTGGGAATGGGGGTGATGATGATGGTGGTGATGATAATGATGATGGAAGGGGCCCGAGGCTGATGGATTTGCTAAGGGGGGAGATGCAGACCGGGTATGGGGATGTGGAGAGGGTGGCGGGGGAGTTGGTGGCCGTTGCTGAGCGGGCGTGGTTGAAGCAGGTGTCGGCATGGGTGCTTTATGGGAGGATTGGGGGCTTCGGGGAGAGCGACTTTTTCGTGAGGGTGCAAAAGGGGGATGACGGGGAGGAGGTGAGTGCGCTGCTTTTAGGGTAGTTCTTGCGGGGGAAGTTAAGGCACTGACGGGCGTGGTAGGATTATGTCTGTGACGATGGCTTGCTGCCGTCATTCGTTACGCCTGCCACTGCCGCGTCGATGCTGTTCATTGGCAGGTCGCTGAATCAGATCCGAGCTAAGAGCGTGGGCGACTACAGCTTGAGAGGGGATGATCATCTCTCATCGCAGCTTCCGCGCCTGGCGGCGCTGAAGCACCCGATCGACACCGCTTCGTTCTCGAGTACCGTCATGGAGATAAGGCATTTCCTGTCGAGGAATACTCTGCAGCGGCTGCTTCCCCTGAGCAGGGTGCTAGAGACGTTGCAGCTGCTGCGCGACTTCTTCCTGCTCCGGCGGGGGGAATTTGCCATGGCTCTGACCCAACAGGCCGATGAGAAGATCAAAAGTCGATGGAAGCGGGCTGAGAATCTCGCATATGACAAGCGGGATAATTTAGGCAACATCACGGTGAAGGAGGGCGAGGTTGGTGCCGTCCTGGCGAGGACGTGGGCGGCGATGGGCTCAATGCAGGGCGAGCATGCGGAAGAA
This sequence comes from Madurella mycetomatis, assembly GCA_022530565.1. NCBI lineage: Eukaryota > Fungi > Ascomycota > Sordariomycetes > Sordariales > Madurella > Madurella mycetomatis. The sequence goes on along the minus strand of JAJTVB010000003.1, from coordinate 743,453 downwards.
GACGAGGGGTTAGAGTTGGCCCGTGATCTCCTGCGGCTGACCATGTCCAAATCGAGGGCGACTACGCCAATGATGCCTGTCGCTGCGGAGGGCGGTCTTAGCGCCATCGCACCGACGCCATTCCGCAACCTCCTGTTCTCGGTTCCGGTCGTCTTGACTTTGCAGATACCCTCCCCACTAGACCTCTTCCTCAGCCAGTCTGACCTGCAAACGTACACCGCCATCAATTCCTACCTACTCTCCCTCCGGCGAGCCCACATCCGGCTGACGGACCTTTGGAAGATCACGTCCCTCCGCAGACATCACCCTGCGCCCCCTGCGCCCCCGTTCGCAACCACTCGCGGTGGCAGGGAGAAAGTACGCCTCTACCGGCAGCGCCACGCCGCACGGTCGAACGTCCTTCGCAACGCATGGGCTACTGCCAGCGCGGCTATTTTCTTCCTCGGCGAAATCGAGGGCTACCTGCAAACCGAAGTCGTCGCTGGGTTATCAGATGGCTTCCACGCATGGCTGACAACGGGCGAAGACGATCAAAAGCAAGAAGACGCATCACTAAAGAGAGCCTCCGCAACGGCCCGCCGGCCCCTTGGCGACGAAGACGACATTTGGCTCTCAACGGCAATCTCCGAGTCCACCCCGACCCCTTCGTCGTCATCTTCGTCGGCCCAACCCCAAACCCCTTATACCCACGATCCCCAATCCCTCTCCACCGCCCACCGGTCCTACCTCCGTGCCCTCGTCCACCATCTCTTGCTCACCCAGCAATCCTTCACAGACCCGCTGTACGAACTGCTCGTGCAGATTGACCACTTGGTTGCGCTCGTCCACCGCCTGCAGTCTGTCTGGGCGGCGGCTGATCTCGAGGCGGACGTTGGAGTTGTCGACGCCTTTGTCGATTTGGCGCGGGAAGAGAGGGATGTACAGGGTGAGATCCGTGGGGTTGAGGGGCGGGTGAAGGAGGGGATTGAAGGGTTGGTTGGGGAGTTGAGGCGGTTGGAGAGTGGCGGGGTGCTGCTTGATTTCGGCGCGGGCGGTGTGATGAAGGACGGGGAGACAGAGGAGGTGAGTGAACGGGGAGAATACGTGCCCAGGCGTGTGGGAGGGGTAGATAGGCTGCTGATGAAGTTGGATTTTGGGAGTTGGTTTGGTCGGGGAAGGGGGGAGGAGGATCTTGGGGGGGATATGGGGTTTTGAGGAGTGGGAGGGATGGGGCGTGTTGTGCATGGGGGAGTTTTTTTTTTTTTTTTTTTTTTTTTTCTTCCTTTATTCTTTTATGGATTACGCAAGACTACCGTCGACGATGCTGGAGGAGTAGGGTGTTATTGCCATTATGTGGAAAGGTATTATACCCCTGTGTCTGTCAAGCACTCTCCAACCGCCCAAGTGTGTTTCAAGCAAGCAGATACTGACACTATCCCTTTGTTTCACGACTGTCCGTCGAGGCGTCTAAGTCACCTGGCAAAAGCCTTTCGTAGACTCAGTTCCACGAATCGGCGGAGCCGGGCTTTTCACTGGCGTGCCCAGGTCTTCTGTGTGACCTTGCCGCGGACGTACCGGCTGTGTCAATTGAAGAGGCAGACGTTCGTATATGTGTCCCGCTGCCGCAGATACATCGGCAGGCTGATTACATACACCCCAGGCCGAACCCAAAACGATTATGCCTGCTCGGGCGGAATGCACCCTGCACGTCGATGTGACGTGCGGTTTGTGAACAGAGGCGCCGCTCCGGTATCCTGGTGTATGTTAGCTACTCTACGGTCATTGGTTTGAGAGTACTACGTGTGCAATACCGGCCGGCAGACGGTAGATGGCAAGCCTTCTCAGAAGTACAGCAGGAGCTGTAGCTGGAGAAGGGACAACGACGGGCGCGGTAGGGACGCACCAGCGCTATCAACCTAAACGTCCGTCTAGTGCTGCCAGCTCAGTCGTAGTCGGGGTGACCAGGCATTGCGCTGCTCCTGTTCTGGCCAGTCTCGGAATCGTGGTTGTCCAGCGCACTGTGCTAGCTCGCCCGCGCCGGAAGGCGTTTGCTCATGCTTCTGGACTGGTTCCGCCTGTGCTCAAAGCGGCGCAGGTCTGTACGGTGGGAGAAGTGAGCATACCTGTTTGTGGTGTCCGAAAGAAATAAGAGCGGTAATCGCAAGGCGACTTTGATTACCTATCTCGCCGGCGTCCCATCGTATATCTCATACCAGGCGACTATCGTGTGCTTGCTACGTCATCAAGTGAGCGTTCTCCATATCTTGTTAGCCGCATCCGTGCTTGAATGGACAATGTGGTGGGAGAACGCTACGGTACGGGCTGTTTTACCCCGAGTTGCTGTTCTACTAGTGGTGTGTGAAACGATCTCATTATATCCTTACGCGCCGTGCAAATGATAGAAGAGAAGCATCCAGCGACGAGCAATGCCGCATGGGAGGTGAGTTGCAGTCGCTGGGATTGCATCCAGACAGGTGTGTCTATAAACGGGTTGATATTCCCTCCATACCCTAGGGTGTGTTGCGAAAACCCCACAGCGGTGGATGCCGCCCACCCAGAGAAACATAGCCTTAGATAGAAGGCCGAGGGTAGATCCGGCGCCTGTCTGATTTGGGTGTTCATGGTGATCGGCTCCTCACGTAGCCCAACTCGAAGACTCGGACACTAGAATGGGCGTAATGCTTCTGCTCTGATATTCTCATCGCAGCTCCGTTTGAAGCTCTGGGTTGGGCTGGATCGGCGGCAGCCTGACACGGTTGGTGGAGCGGAGCTTCGATGGTGGGCCCTCCTGTGGGCCCTCCTGTGGGCCCTCTCGCCGCACAGCTCGATTGTGATTCGCCGAAACGAGAGCACAACAGACTCCGCACCGTGCCAACTCTCCCGGGAAGCAGCCACCACACTGTATGCCCCCTCCCAAAACGAGGGTTTCCGCTCGCACCCGCCAGGTTTCCCGCTTAGCAAAGTTTTTACACCCTCCCCCGTACCTCTTTCTTTCTCCATCTCCAGTCGCCCACACCTCCCTGCTCGGTACACGCCCGCCCAAGCTTCGGTGACGGTGCGCAGAGCGTCGAGACCCAGGATTGGAAAACCGCCATTTATTTGTTCCCATCTTGTCTCTTTCTTCCTTGTTTCATCATGTCCACCACAAGTAATCACCCTGGGCTCTCGTTCATGAGGAGAGGTTTCCCGCCACCTCATAACTCGACCAACAAGCCATCATCGTCGCTTCCGCAACACGCGTCTCCTTATCAGTCTCAGACCTACCAGACTCAGCAACCACCCCAGAGCCAATACCCCCATCACCTCTTCACTCCCACTCCTCCCCAGATCCCCAACGTCGCCAGCGTCCAAAATGCCGCACGACCACCACCCCCCCAGGTGCCTCCAGCCTTACCGGGGCCTCGCCAGCGAGCGCCCGCTCCCCGTCCCATGCAGCAGCCGACGGCCCCTCCGCTCAGCTACCTTCAGCAGTCGTTGAACCAGCAGCCCCTGACGCAGCAGCCCATGGCGCCCCAGAGCATGAACCAGCAGCCGATGAACCCGCAGCAGCTGAGCCAGCCATCGCTAGGCCACCAGTCGCTCGGGCAGCCGCCTCTGAGCCAGCCGCTCCAGCAACCCATGAGCCAACAGCCTATGAACCAACAACCCATGAGCCAGCCGCCTATGGCACAGTCCATGACACAGTCCATGAGCCAGCAGTCGCTGAACCAGCCCGCCCAGTCGCTCCAATCTGTCCAGCAAAACGACAACTCGATCCTCTCGCAGCAATCGACGCCACACCAGCCAAACCAGCCGACCCTTCCTCCCGCCCCGCCCCAAATCCCCCAGGTGCAACAGGTGCAGCAAGTACAACAAGTACAACAGGTGCAACAGGTACAACAGGTGCAACAGGCACAGAAGGTGCAGCAGGTGCAGCAGGTACAACAGGTGCAACAAGTCCAGCAAGTGCAACAGGTGCCACCGGCCCAGTCACAGCCAGCCGCCCGGCAGCCCGAGCCTGCCGAGCCGGTACAGGAGAATCACCACCAGGAGGACGATATGGACATTGGCAGCCATGACGAATCCGGCGAGGGGGACACGTCGCTGGAGCCCAAGCTGATCGAAGGCACGCCCTTCGTTCCCCGTCAGCCAATGGGGCCCATGATGTCTGCTCCCCCCGAGGGCGGGAGCTTCCCTACTCTCGAGGCCATCCACAAGCATGTACTGAGCTATTGCACATCTGTTGGCTATGCCGTCGTCATCGGCCGGTCCAAGAAGACGGTGCCCGGGCTCAAGAAGGTGCTCTTTGTGTGTGATCGTGCCGGCAAGCCCCCGAAACGCGTCAGCCCCGAGATGCGCAAGCGCAAGACCACGTCCCGCAAGTGCGACTGCAAGTTTGGCTTCTTCGCCATTGAGCAGCGGACACAGTGGACGGTCCGCTACCGCCCCGATTCCGTCCACCTCACACACAATCACGGGCCGAGCGAGAGCCCGCTCTTGCACCCGGCGGCCCGGAAGCTGGATAGCAAGATGGTGGCCGCGGTCAAACAGCTGAAAGAGAACGGTACGTGCGAATGGCAGATTTCATCTGATGTTCAAACCGCTGACTCTGTTCTGTCTGAAGGCGTGGGCGTAAGCCAGACTCTGGAGATCCTGCAGCAGGACAACCCGCACGTGCCCCTGCTCCCTCGAGACATCTATAATGCGCGGGCTGCCATCAACCGAAACCCTCAAAAGGTTGCCACCGGCCTCGCAGAGAACCGGCCAGCCATCTACAGCAAGCCTCATCCGTCGGCCGAGGAGCGCATTCGCGCAGACCTCCGCCGGGAGCTGGCGAAGGCGCGTGAGGATTACGACGCATTAAAAGAAGAGAGCAAGAAGGAGATTGAAGAGCTGAAATCAAAGATACGGGAAAAGGATAAGATCATCGAGAAGTTCGAGCAGTTTATCGACATCTGCAACCAGCGCGTCATAGTCAGCCTTTCGAGCAAAGAAGATAATCGTGGAGGCGGCACGTCGAATTCTTAAGACGGGGATTGCCGCCACCTGTGGTATATATATGGCCCGAGCATATTTTGCATGGCGGTTCAAACGGAGGGTAATGGTTACGGGGGTCGGTGGGTTTCCGGTGAAGCAGGGCGCGTGGGCGTTTAGGTTGGGAATCATGAGGAACGAGTCACGGCCGGTGGGAAATCTATATCAAGGGTGGGTTGTGGTGTTAATGTGCTAGCGGAACTGGCGAGATTGGAGCCAGCGGCGGGGATCGTCGCTTTTTGGGCCCGCTTAGAGGCGTTCCGAGTATTATTTTGACTTCTGGTATTCTTTGATGTGACGGTGGACGTCGCAACCCCCCAGTCGCTATGTTCACCCCATGGTACTGTAGTGCTGCCGCCGTTTGGAACCACACACACCCGAAAAAGGTGGACAGCCAGCCACCACATGGCCGGCTGCATGGGCCCGAAGCCGAGGCAGTTGCGTGCACCATAAGGTAGGTACTACCAAATACACTGCTGGAGTTGGCTGCACCAGAGCTCTGGCTATATCCCATCCAATACACGGTGCACATCCCTGAACCCATAGTACAATACTCTCCGGTGCATGTACTCTACGTTGTGACACTGCAACGGGGCAGGGATGTCGAGCCCCAGAGATAATGAACACTTGAAATCGCACAGATTACCGAGGCGGGCTCGCTCACGATGCTTTTATTCAGGTCTCTACATATGCATACCATACCATACCATGGCTTCGGATCCTTTCGACTGAAGCGGGTGGCGGACTTCAATGCCGGGAGGGACAGGGAGGCACCTGCAGAGCTGGCCAATCAGGGCTCAAGCCATTCCAGAGGTCCCCAGGCCCCTTTGACGCATGCGCGGCAGGGATGCGGGCGGGCAGTCGCGTCAAACTGGCAATCGCAAACACTCCAAATTTCCCGTTCAGGTGCGGTCAGAGGTTCGATGCATGTACTGTACAATTAGTGCCCTGGCTTTCGACATCGTCTTGCTGAGAGAACGCGCGGTAATATCAGAGATACCCCCTCAAGCTGTTCATTTCTCTTTCTCTTCTCAGGCCTGTACTTTTTGCCGTACCATAATAGTTATTTTCTCTTCCAGCCATCCCCGGCTGCGCGCCACCGCTGCGCTTCCCCGGACTCCCTCCCGAGACTCGGCAGAGCGATGACATCGGCCGAACCGTGATAGCGAACCCCTCCCGATCCCAATCTCGCCATGGAAGCCGTGGCATCTCCGCAGTCCCCGAGCCCGGGGTCGAACGGGGTCTCGAACGCGCCATTCGCTGCCGTCGATCCCGTTCGTGTCGTCGAGCATCTCACCGTCCTTCTCGAGGCCGCGCTGGGCGCAACCCGGTCAGAGCTCGAGGCTCCCGGCAGTTTGCTATCCTCGACACGGTACTCAGACACGCTCCAACGGTGCACTCGCTTCGCTCTGGATGCTCAAGTCGCCCTTTACATACAGAAGGATCTGGTCCCCACAGACTCTCTCGAGGACGGGAATGCCGACGACCGTAAGACTGCAGTCCTGACCTACTTCGCGCCGGCCTGAAGCAATGCTGATGTATTCCTAGATGTACCCTCACATGTATACACAATCTCGTCCGACCTATCCTCGTCCACGACGACCGTGGCCTTCCTCGTGCTTCTCAAACGCCCGCAGCCTCTTGATCCCAGCATCCCGATAACTTCGCAGATCCAGATGCTCAACCTGCCCGGCCCTGCGTCTCTGTCCGCGAACGCCGGCGAGCAGGGCCCGACCGGTTCACCTTATGAGATCCTCCAACTGTACCTCCACAATGGCCTGGCGCCATACTTCGACGCCAGCACCAAGAGCCAGCAGGTGCTTAGCGGCGGGAGAGGCCGGACCGACGTGGACGCCAAAACCGGCATCCCGGTGACCAAGAAGCGGTGGACCGAACTCGAGTTGAGTCTGTCGCATCTCCAACAGAATGTCGAGATCCCAGAGGTGTCTCTGCCCTTCCACCCTATTGTGCAGACGGCCCTCGACGAGGCGGCTGCTCGGCAGGCCAAGCCGACGCTCGACCTCATCCCGCCCGCCGTTCTGCAGGACAGCACATTCCTCAACAACCTGCAAGCTACTGTGAACAACTGGATCAAGTCGATACAGGTTATCACAAAGATGACGAGGGATCCCACGACAGGCACGGCAACCCAGGAGATCAATTTCTGGCTTTCGATGGAGTCGGCGCTGGAAGGGATCGAGAATCAGCTCAGGAGCGAAGGTGTGATGCTCACGCTCGAGATCCTCAAGCATGCAAAGCGTTTCCAGGCTACCGTCAGCTTCACAGCAGATACGGGCTTGAAGGAGGCCATGGAAAAGGTGCAAAAATACAACCAGCTCATGCGGGACTTTCCCCTTGACGAGCTGCTCTCGGCTACTACCCTCCTCAAGGTCAAGGACTCGATCGGACAGATTTTTGCCCACCTCAACAAGAAGCTAAGAATCTGTCCGTATCCAATCCGTCGGGCGCTGCCCTTGGTCGAGACCATCTCGGGCGATCTGGATGAGGTGCTGCACCGTCTGTTGCCGGGCACCGAGCTCGTCAAGCTCGACTATCAAGACTTTAGCCGCGTGATGAAGCAGGCCGACGCCATCTTCAAGACATGGGACGAGAATATCAAGGAATTCACAAACGTCGCCCGCGAGGTTACCAGGCGCCGGAACGAGAGATTCATTCCCATCAAGATCGTCCCTAAACATGCCGAGCTGCAGGCTCGCTTGAAGTACGTCGGCAACTTCCGCGACAACCACGAGCAGCTGCAGCGGACTATTGTCAACGTTCTCGGGCCCAAGGTGACGGTGAATGGTGCCGCCGACGGTTCAGGCGCTAACGGCACCGTCGTCGTGGAGGAGATTGGCGACGTTGACGCCGTCGAAGAGGTGAGGCAGGCCTGGGAGGGCCTGAAGGACGTCGATCTTCTTGACGTTACCCCCGAGGGCACGCAAAAATGGGCTCGCGCCGAGAACGTCTACAATGAGCGGACATCACGCGTGGAGAACTCGATCATTGCGCGGTTGCGGGACCGGCTAGCGACAGCGAAGAATGCCAACGAGATGTTCCGCGTCTTCTCTAAATTTAACGCGCTCTTTGTGCGCCCCAAGATCCGCGGCGCCATCGCCGAGTACCAGACGCAGCTGATCGACAACGTCAAGCAGGCCATCACCGCGCTACACGAGCGGTTTAAGCAGCAATATGGTCACTCCGAGGCACACGCCATGGCCCAGCTCCACGACCTACCCCCCGTTTCTGGCGCCATTATCTGGGCGCGTCAGATTGAGCGCCAGCTCGACGGGTATATGAAGAAGGTCGAGGACGTTCTCGGCGCTGACTGGACCATACATGCCGAAGGCCAGAGGCTGCAGAGCGACAGTGACTTGTTCCGCAAGAAGCTCGACACACGCCCCATCTTTGAGGCGTGGCTTCACGATGTGCAGAGGAAGCAAATCTCGATATCCGGTCTGCTCTTCAACATTACTCGGATTCGCTCGGCCGGGAATGTGCTGGAGCTTGCAGTCAACTTCGACGCCCAAGTGATCGCGCTGTTCAAGGAGACCCGGAACCTGGTGTGGCTCAACTTTCCAGTCCCACACTCGGTCAACAACGTGGCGAAGGAAGCCAAGCGTGTGTATCCGTACGCCGTCAGCTTGATGGAGAGCGTGAGGACGTTCGCCCAGACCAACCGGCAGATCTCTGAAATGTCCGAGGTTGCCGTGCTCCTCAGCGGCCATCGCGACGAGGTCTACAACCTGATTGCCAAGGGTGTGCCTTTGAAGTGGGAGTCGTTTGTGAACACATACGAAGTACATTTCAAGAATTACACGGCAAACGGTGGCCTCGACAACTTTGCGAAAAACGGAGAGAGCAAGCATGTGATGTTCATCCGCGAGTTTGCCGCCGCCGTGTCGCTGCTTCAGTCCAAGACTACCATGCTGACCAACATCCATACCACCGTGCGGACGGCGCTGACGGAACTTGAGAGATGTCCCTACGAGGTCTCGGAATTCGAGTCCCGCTTGGAGACCATCCAGAGCGCCGTCGACCAGCTTAACTTGGAACAGTATGTCAATCTCGGCTACTGGGTAGAACGCATGAACAAGCAGATCAAGGCGGTTCTCCTTGCTCGTCTGCAACATGCCGTTCAGGCCTGGATTGAGGCCTTCGAAGACGAACACATTGAGAGGCCGGGCGACCGCAGGCGGGCTCTGGAGCATGCTGACGCCGTAAAAACGGATGTGCCGGTTATCAAGAAGCTGGTGCACGAAATCACGATGCGCAATCAAGTCATCTACCTCGACCCGCCGCTTGAGTTTGCCCGAGCGAGCTGGTTCTCGCAACTTCAGGACTGGATCGGCGTCATCTGCAACCTAAAGAAGATCAAGGCTACGCGCTACCAGATGACCATCAGCACGACGGTTTACGACGAGCCGCGCTTCAACGACTTGCCCAGTGCATGCACACAAGCTCTCTTACGGGTGCAGACATCAGTAGAAAAGAAGATCCGGGAGATCAGCGCATATGTGGACAAGTGGCTCCAGTTCCAGTCGCTCTGGGATCTACAGTCGGAACATGTCTACGATGTTCTCGGCGACCAGCTGTCCAGGTGGTTGCAGCTCCTCCAGGAGATCCGGAAGACGCGTCAAACCTTTGACACGACCGAAGTCAGTCGCTCGTTTGGCCACATCACCATCGACTACGACCAAGTCCAGACCAAGGTCAATGCCAAATACGATCAATGGCAGCATGACATTCTCATTAAATTCGCCGGCCGCCTGGGCACGCGCATGCGGGAAGTCCACGCCGAGATTGAAAAGGCCCGCAAGGATCTTGAAGGCCAGGCGATCGAGGCCAATTCGACGGCACAGGCTGTCCACTTTATCACCCTGGTGCAGACATGCAAGCGTCAGGTAAAGCTTTGGGCGCCCGAGGTCGAGACCTTCAGGCAGGGAGAGTCGACGCTGGTCAGGCAGCGATATCAATTCCCAAATGACTGGCTCCACGTTGGCCATCTGGACGGCGCGTGGGATATGCTGAACGAATTGCTCGCGCGCAAGGCCAAGATCGTCCAGGACCAGACAGACGCCCTGCGTGCTAAGATCATTGCCGAGGACAAGGTTGTCATTGACAAGATCAACGAGATCGCTCAACAGTGGAATGAAGAGAAGCCCGTCTCTGGCACGATCGCCCCTGATGTTGCTTCTGCCACGCTCAGTGACTTCGAGAATAGGATCACCAAGCTCCAGGAGGATTCGGCCATGGTTGCGAAGGCCAAGGAAGCCCTCGACTTGCCGGCAACTCCCGACACGTCTCTCGGCGTTATTCTAGAAGAGGTACAGGACTTCAAGTCTGTGTGGGCTTCACTGTCGACCATCTGGAAGAACCTGAACGAGCTCCGCGAGATCCTCTGGAACAGCGTGCAGCCGAGGAAGATCCGGTCGTCGATCGACAATCTCATCAAGATGACCAAGGAGATGCCGAGCAGGATGCGCCAGTATGCAGCATTCGAGCACATCCAGAACGTGCTGCGCCAACTGATGAAGGTCAACCCCATGCTGGGCGAGCTCAAGTCCGAGGCTGTCCGCGACCGGCACTGGACCAAGATCTACAAGCAGATCAAGCCTGGCAAGCGCTACTCGCCCGTCGCCATGACCCTAGGAGATGTTTGGGACCTCAACCTCGTTGCGACCGAGGTCATCGTCAAGGATATCATCATCCAGGCACAGGGAGAGATGGCTCTGGAAGAATTCCTCAAGCAGGTGCGCGAAACCTGGACGGGTTACGGCCTCGAGCTCGTCAACTACCAGAACAAGTGCCGTCTCATCCGCGGCTGGGACGACCTCTTTGCGAAGTGCAGCGAGAATCTCAACTCGCTGCAGGCGATGAGACATTCCCCATATTACAAGGAGTTTGAGGAGGAAGCCTCCGCGTGGGAAGACAAGCTCAACCGCGTCCACGTTCTCTTCGACGTGTGGATCGATGTCCAGCGCCAGTGGGTCTATTTGGAGGGTGTCTTTACTGGAAACGCCGACATTAAGCACCTGCTTCCGATCGAGTCATCCCGGTTCCAGAACATCAATAGCGAATTCTCGGCGGTGATGAAGAAGGTTTACAAGCAGCCCAACGTCCTGGACGTTCTCAATATTCCCAACGTGCAGAAGTCGCTCGAACGGCTTGCGGAGCTGCTCAACAAGATCCAGAAGGCGCTCGGAGAGTACCTGGAGAAGGAGCGTGTTTCGTTCCCGCGCTTCTACTTTGTTGGTGACGAAGACCTGCTGGAGATGATTGGCAACAGCAACGACACCATGCGCATTGCCAAGCACTTCAAGAAGATGTTTGCCGGTCTTAACGGCCTCATCATGGACGAGGAGTCGGTCATTACGGGATTTACTTCGAAGGAAGGCGAAGTGGTCCGTCTTAAGAAGGAGATCAATCTGGTCAAGACGCCCAGGATCAACGACTGGCTGGCGCTCTTGGAAAGCGGGATGAAGGCAACACTCGCCGAGCTCCTGGCCGAGGCGGTTGAGGAGTTCAGGCCCATCTTTGCTAGCGAGCCCATTGATCGCGAGGCGCTCAACAGATTCATGGATGTGTATCCCAGCCAGATTGTTGTCTTGGCTACACAGGTTGTCTGGACCACCTCCGTCGAACAGGCGCTGGCTGAAGGCGGCAAAAACATGCAAGCTCTCTTTGACCGCGAGGTGCAGGTGCTCCGCCTCCTCGCAGATACCGTGCTCGGAGACCTCAACGTCTTGTTGCGCAAGAAGTGCGAGCAGCTCATTACCGAGTGCGTCCACCAGCGCGATGTCATCGAGAAGTTGATCAAGGCCAATGCAGCCTCGAATACGCACTACCTGTGGCTGCTCCAGATGCGCTATGTCTACGCGCCCGAGGGCGATTTCTTGCAGCGGCTGCACATCAAGATGGCCAACGCCAAACTCAACTACGGATTCGAGTATCTGGGAGTGCCCGACAGGCTGGTCCGGACACCTCTTACAGACCGCTGCTTCTTGACCCTGACCCAAGCCCTCTGCCAACGCCTGGGCGGCTCTCCATACGGTCCTGCAGGTACCGGCAAGACAGAGTCGGTCAAAGCGCTTGGTGTCCAGCTCGGCCGCTTTACGCTTGTGTTTTGCTGCGACGACACGTTCGATTTCCAGGCCATGGGGCGTATTTTCCTCGGTATCTGCCAAGTGGGTGCTTGGGGTTGCTTCGACGAGTTCAACCGTCTCGAGGAGCGGATTTTGTCTGCCGTCTCCCAGCAGATCCAGAATATTCAGCTGGGTCTAAAGCAGGGTGCAGAGGATGAAAAGGCCCAGATTGAGCTCGTCGGTCGCCAGCTTTGTGTCAATGCAAACACGGGCATCTTCATCACCATGAACCCTGGCTACGCTGGTCGTTCCAATCTTCCCGACAACCTCAAGAAGCTGTTCCGCAGCGTCGCCATGTCCAAGCCCGACAAGGAGCTTATCGCCGAAGTCATGCTCTATTCTCAAGGCTTCAATCAGGCCAAGCAGCTGTCCAAGCACACGGTGCCCTTCTTCGACCAATGCGCGGCGAAGTTGTCGAAGCAGGCACATTACGATTTTGGCCTTCGTGCGCTCAAGAGCGTGCTCGTAAGCTCTGGTGGTCTCAAGCGCGCTCGGCTGACCACCAGCGATGGCGTTCTTGGTGCCGAGGAAGTCGTGGAGCCGGAAATCCTTGTGCAGAGTATCCGCGAGACCATTGCCCCGAAGCTAATCAAGTCTGACGTCGACATCATGATGGACATCGAAGAGGTCTGCTTCCCTGGTGTCAAGTATGTGCCCGCCAATCTTGAGAAGCTCGAAGAGGCAATTCGCCGCTTGGCGGCCGAGAGGCACTTGGTAGTCAACGAGATCTGGATGACCAAGGTCCTCCAGCTATATCAGATTCAGAAGATCCACCACGGTGTCATGATGGTTGGTAGCTCGGGCTCCGGCAAGTCGGCAGCCTGGAGGCTGCTCTTGGACGCTCTGCAGCAGGTGGAGAACGTGGAGGGCGTCTCGCACGTTATTGATAGCAAGGTGATGTCCAAGGAGGCGCTCTACGGTAACCTTGACTCCACGACGAGGGAGTGGACCGACGGCTTGTTCACCAGTATCCTTCGTAAAATCGTCGACAACCTTCGTGGCGAGGACGCTAAGCGCCACTGGATCGTCTTTGATGGTGACGTCGACCCCGAGTGGGTTGAAAACTTGAACAGCGTGCTCGACGACAATAAACTGCTAACCCTGCCAAACGGCGAGCGCCTCAACCTCCCTCCCAACGTCCGAATCATGTTCGAGGTTGAGAATCTCAAGTACGCCACCCTCGCCACTGTTAGTCGTTGCGGTATGGTTTGGTTCAGCGAGGACACCGTCACGCCGAGCATGATGGTCACCAACTACCTCGAGACTCTGCGCTCCGTTGCCTTTGAGGATCTCGACGAGGACGCCGTTGCGACAGGCCAAAGCTCCGCAAAGGCGCTGGAAGTCCAGGGACAAGTCGCCGACCTCCTGCGAACTTACCTCACTCAGGATGACTTCATCAACTCCGCTCTTCAGCAGGCCGAAGGGTTCAACCACATCATGGAGTTTACTGTCGCCCGTGTCCTCAATACGCTCTTCTCACTGCTCAACAAAGCCGTGCGCGACATCATCGAGTACAACGCGCAACACAGCGACTTCCCCCTCGACCCGGAACAGGTCGAAGCGTACATCGCCAAGAAACTACTTCTTGCGTTGGTGTGGGCTTTGACCGGCGACTGTCCCCTATTGGACCGCAAGTCCTTCGGTGACAAGGTTGCTGGCCTCGCTAGCTTCGGTTCGCCGCCGCTCGACGGCACCAGCTCGCTCATTGACTTTGATGTCTCCCTGCCCCAGGCCGAATGGGCGCCCTGGCAAAACCAAGTGCCGACAATCGAGGTCAACACACACTCTGTCACGCAGACCGATGTCGTTATTCCTACGCTCGACACGGTCCGCCACGAGGATGTCTTATACTCTTGGCTCGCCGAGCACAAGCCGCTGCTACTGTGCGGCCCTCCTGGTTCCGGTAAGACAATGACGCTATTCAGCGCACTTCGCAAGCTGCCCAACATGGAAGTGGTCGGCCTCAACTTTTCAAGCGCCACGACCCCCGATCTCCTCATCAAGACATTTGAGCAGTACTGCGAGTACAAGAAAACGCTCAACGGAGTCATGCTCTCGCCCACACAGATCGGCCGCTGGCTCGTCATCTTCTGCGACGAGATCAACTTGCCCGCCCCTGACAAGTACGGTACGCAACGTGCCATCTCGTTCCTCCGCCAGCTCGTAGAACACAACGGCTTCTGGCGGACGTCCGATAAGTCTTGGGTCACTCTGGACAGGATCCAGTTCGTCGGCGCTTGCAATCCCCCAACTGACGCTGGGCGTACGCCGATGGGGGCCCGGTTCCTCAGACACGCTCCCCTCATCATGGTCGACTATCCCGGCGAACAGTCACTCATGCAGATCTACGGTACCTTCAACTCGGCCGTGCTCAAGATCATCTCCTCGCTCCGCGGCTACGCCGAACCGCTCACCCAGGCCATGGTTCGCTTCTACCTCGAGTCTCAGCAGCGCTTCACGCCCAAGATTCAGCCGCACTACGTCTACAGTCCTCGTGAGCTTACGAGATGGGTGCGTGGCATCTATGAAGCAATCAGGCCGCTCGAAACGCTGTCTGTAGAAGGCCTCATCCGTATCTGGGCCCATGAAGCGCTTCGCCTCTTCCAGGATCGTTTGGTGGCCGAGGAGGAACGCAAGTGGACTGACGATGCCGTGCGCCGCATCGCCATGCAGTACTTCCCGACAATTGACGAACAAAAGGCGCTCGGCGGCCCGATCCTGTTCTCGAACTGGTTGTCGAAGCACTATGTGCCAGTTGACCGTGAGCAGCTGCGCGACTTTGTCAAGGCGAGGCTCAAGACATTCTGCGAAGAGGAGGTTGACGTGCCGCTCATCTTATTTAACGATGTCTTGGAGCATGTCCTGCGTATCGACCGTGTCTTTAGGCAGCCCCAGGGCCATCTCATTCTCATCGGTGTCAGCGGAAGCGGCAAGACTACGCTGTCTCGATTCGTGGCCTGGATGAACGGTCTCAAGGTGTTCCAGATCAAGGTGCACGGCAAGTACTCGGCTGAGGACTTTGACGAGGACCTGAGGGAAGTCCTCCGCCGCTGCGGTTGCAAGGGGGAGAAGATCTGCTTCATCATGGACGAGTCCAATGTCCTCGACTCTGGGTTCCTCGAGCGCATGAACACGCTGCTGGCCAACGCGGAAGTGCCCGGCCTGTTTGAAGGCGACGATCACGCGGCGCTCATGACGGCTTGCAAGGAAGGAGCCCAGCGACAGGGTTTGCTGCTGGATTCGCAGGAGGAGCTCTACAAGTGGTTCACGGGCCAGATTGTCAAGAACCTGCACGTCGTCTTCACCATGAACCCGCCAGAAGACGGCCTCTCGTCAAAAGCCGCGACGTCGCCTGCGCTGTTCAATCGTTGTGTGCTTAACTGGTTCGGCGACTGGTCTGATCAGGCGCTGTTCCAGGTCGGCCACGAGCTCACGCACTCTGTCGATTTGGACAGGCCGAACTGGGTCTCGCCCGACACCGTTCCGGTGGCATATCGCGGGCTCAATCTGCCCCCTTCGCACAGGGAAGTCGTCGTCAACTCCATGGTTTACATTCACTACTCGCTGCAGCGGTTTAACGCGAAGCTTCTCAAGCAGCAGGGCAAGGTCACGTTCCTCACCCCGCGACACTTCCTCGACTTTGTCGCGCAGTATGTCAAGCTGTACAATGAGAAACGGGAGGATCTCGAGGAGCAGCAACGCCATCTCAACGTCGGTCTCGAGAAGCTCCGCGACACGGTGGACAAGGTCCGCGATCTCCGTGTCAGCCTGGCCGAGAAGAAGGCCCAGCTCGAGCAAAAGGATGCCGAGGCCAACGAGAAGCTCCAGCGTATGGTTGCCGACCAGCGAGAGGCTGAGCAGAGGAAGAATACGTCGCTGGAGATTCAGGTCGCGCTGGAGAAGCAGGAAGCCGAGGTGGCGTCTCGCAGGAAGATCGTGCTCGAAGATCTCGCCAGGGCTGAGCCCGCTGTGGAGGAGGCAAAGGCGTCGGTCAGCAGCATCAAGCGACAGCATCTCACTGAGGTGCGGTCCATGTCTTCGCCGCCGCAGGGTGTACGCCTTGCTCTGGACGCCGTCTGCACATTGATTGGTCATCGGGTTAGCGACTGGAAGCAGATCCAGGCTGTCGTCCGCCGTGATGATTTCATCGCCAGCATCATCAACTTCAGCAACGAGAAGCAGATGACCAAGGCGCTGCGGCTCAAGATGCGCAACGAGTTCCTGGCGAATCCCGAGTTTACGGTCGACAAGGTGAACCGTGCCAGCAAGGCCTGCGGTCCTCTCGTTCAGTGGGTCGAAGCCCAGGTCAACTATGCTGAGATCCTCGACCGTGTCGGGCCGCTGCGGGAGGAGGTGACGCTGCTTGAGGAGCAGGCGCTGCAGACCAAGGCGGAGGCGAAGGCCGTCGAGCAGACAATCGAGAACCTCGAGGCCAGCATCGCGACGTACAAGACGGAATACGCGTCGCTCATCAGCGAGACGCAGGCTATCAAAGCCGAGATGTCGCGTGTCCAGTTCAAGGTTGACCGCAGTGTGAAGCTCTTGGACAGTCTGTCGTCTGAGAGGACCCGTTGGGAGGAGGGCAGCAAGTCCTTCGAGACGCAGATCAGCACCCTCGTTGGTGATGTTCTCGTTGCCGCGGCATTCCTGGCGTATAGTGGTCTGTATGATCAGACCTTCCGAAAATCGATGATGGAAGATTGGCTCCACCAGCTGCATCTCTCGGGCATCCAGTTCAAGCAACACAATCCAGTTACGGAGTACCTCTCCACTGCCGACGAGCGGCTAGGCTGGCAGGAGAACACGCTCCCCGTCGATGACCTCTGCACTGAGAACGCCATCATCCTCAAGCGCTTCAACAGATACCCGCTCATCATCGATCCATCGGGACGTGTCACCGAGTTCTTGCAGAGAGAATGCAAAGATCGCCGTCTCACCGTCACGAGCTTCTTGGACGACTCGTTCACGAAGCAGCTCGAGAGCTCGCTCCGCTTCGGCAACCCCATTCTCATCCAGGATGCGGAGCATCTCGATCCGGTGCTCAACCACGTACTCAACAAGGAATACCAAAAGACGGGTGGCCGTGTCCTGATCCAGCTCGGAAAGCAGCAAATCGACTTCTCGCCCGCGTTCAAGCTCTACCTATCCACACGGGATCCTTCGGCTACGTTTGCTCCGGATATCTGCAGCCGCACGACATTTGTCAACTTCACCGTCACCCAGAGCAGCTTACAGACGCAGTCCCTAGCCGAGGTGCTTAAATCGGAGCGGCCGGACGTTGACGAGCGGCGCTCGAACCTCATCAAACTGCAGGGCGAGTTCAAGGTGCACCTTCGCCAGCTCGAGAAGCGTCTGCTCCAGGCGCTCAACGAGTCTCGTGGTAATATTCTTGATGACGACAACGTTATTGAGACCCTCGAGGCGCTCAAGACGGAGGCCGCCGAGATCTCGGCCAAGATGAGCAACACCGAAGGCGTCATGGCCGAGGTTGAACAGATCACGCTCCAGTACAACGTCATTGCCCGGTCATGCAGCGCCGTCTTCGCAGTCCTCGAGCAGCTGCACTACCTCAATCACTTTTACCAGTTCTCGCTGCAGTACTTCCTCGATATCTTCCACACCGTGCTGCACGGCAACCCACGTCTGGCGAACGAGACGAACCACAACGTCCGCCGCGATGTTATTGTCAAGGACCTATTCGCGACTACATTCAAGCGGACTGCACTGGGTCTACTACAAAAAGACCGCATCACCTTGGCGATGCTGCTCGCCCAAGCGTCGCCCTACAAGATGGACAAGGGCTTGCTAGATGTAATTCTCGACGAGCGGGTCGAGGGCAGAGACGTGTCTACGGATAGCAGCGCCAAGGACGAGACGTTTACGCGCGCCATGCGGATTACCGCGCTCAAAGACAAGCTCGACGACGTCTCAGAAGCGGACTGGACCAGGTTCTTCACTGAAGAGCTCGCCGAGAACTTTGTTCCCAAGATCTGGGACGACAAGACCGAGCCTGCCGATCAGGCGCTCATGTCTCTCCTGCTCGTCAAACTCTTCCGCCTCGACCGCCTTGTGCCGGCAGCAGAGCGCTTCGTCACGCTGGTATTTGGCTCCGACCTCTTCGACATCGTCGAGGACCTCAAGCAGACGGTCGACCAGGTCTCGGCCACACGGCCCATCTCGCTCGTGTCCAGCCCTGGCTTCGACGCGTCATACAAGGTCGACAACCTCGTCGAGCGCATACGCGTGCGCTGCACGAACATTGCCATGGGCTCCAACGAAGGCCTCGCCAGCGCCGACAAGGCCATCAGCAACGCCGCCCAGACAGGCTCGTGGGTGCTGATCAAGAACGTCCACCTCGCACCCACCTGGCTGCAGTCGCTGGAGAAGCGCATGGAGTCGCTCAACCCGAACCCCGAGTTCAGGCTCTTCCTGTCGATGGAGTCATCGCCCAAGATACCTGTCAACCTGCTACGTGCCTCGCGTGTGCTGATGTACGAGCAGCCCGCCGGAGTGCGCGCCAACATGAAGGACTCCATGTCGTCACTCTCGACGAGGTCCGTCAAATCCCCCGTGGAGCGGACGAGGTTATACCTGTTGTTGTCTTTCCTACATGCCGTGGTGCAGGAGCGCCTGCGGTATGCCCCCAACCTGGGGTGGAAGGGATTCTGGGAGTTCAACGATGCCGATGTAAGTTTTGCCCTCCCCTCCCTTCACCCATGCCCGTTTTATTTTTAATTTTTTTTTTCCTTTAAACTAACCACCCCGTAATAACAACAGTACGAATGCTCTGCCCACGTAATCGACACGTGGCTCGACGTCACGGCCCAGAACCGTACCAACATTGCCCCGTCCAACATCCCTTGGGACATGATCCGCTACCTCGTTACCGAGACGTATGGCGGCAAGATTGACGATGAGGGCGACTTTGGCGTCCTCAACCAACTCGTCTGCAGCTTCCTGACCCCCGCCGCGTTCGATATCGGCCACAAGCTTGTCGGCGCCCAACAGGGAGAACCGGACGAGGCAGCGGGGCTCGTGGTGCCCTCCGGCACGTCCCTGCAGGAGTTCATGAGCTGGATCCAGAGGCTGCCTGAGCGGGAACCGCCCACCTATCTAGGCCTGCCGGCCAACGCGGAGAAGTTGCTGCTTGTCGGGCTGGGGCGGAGCTTGGTTGGGGATCTAAAGAAGGTGACGGATTTGTTAGATGAGGGGGAGGCGCTGATGGCGGAGGCATAAGTCCGATTACGGAGGAGAGGGGGGTAGTAGACCGTGGGTTGTATGACGATGGATGATGATGATTAGTGGTGGGAAGGAGAGTAGATTTTTTTTCTGTTGTACACATGATCAGCGAACTGGGTTTTCATTTCTTGCACCTGTCGTTATATTTTACTAGAGAGGAGTAAACGGAGATGCTACAGGTTTAGTGTGTCGAAGATGGAGGTGGCTGATGTGGTAGGTTCTTGATCAGATACCCTGGGTTGTGTTCGTTCAGATTGCAATTCTAGTTCCTGCCTGGCTTTTTCTTTTGCCAAACCTGCATATAGTCCAAAGTATAACCGAGACGTCTTGGACTAGTGCTGACTGTCCATATACTGTAAATAGATGACTAGTGAGGGAAATAAATCGTTGCAAAATCATCAAAGCTAACTACACGCCTTCCTAGATAATCAGTATCCCTTCTTTCGCCTCTATCCCATCTATCGCTAATGAGTGCCCATTTTCACAGCCGTAAATCCCAGCCAATTTTTAACCAGACATCGGTTCCGTCGCTAATAGGTGCCCGTTGTCACAATCATAAATTCCAGCCAACTCTGACCCGACATCAGGTCCAATTATCATCCTCATCCTCATCTTCATCACTAAAACTGATATCGTCCATCGACCCATCGGTGTCCCCCGGATCGTGGAGAGCAAGTACAAGGGGGACCACGGCTGTTTCCTCACAAAGCGGCGGCAAGTCATTGCTGCTCTGTAGCTGCCTGGCGGCGAACTCGCGGAGGGAGACGATCTTCTTGGCGGCATCCTCAGCTGGGAGTTCAAGACGGCAGGGCAGGTAGGCGAGGCTTTCTGGCTGGGCCAGTAGCAGCATGTTGGCTTCCCTCAGCTGGTGGAGGAAGCGCCGGACCAGGCGGTTGGCATCCAGGTGCTGGAGAGAGTTGGCGCCAGTCCGAGCCCGGACAAGGGGGTGAAGGTGATGAACGGTCGCCCCCTCATCCAATGCGGTAGCCATGATCATGCGGACCATAGCGCTGAGGAGCTCGGTGGCCGAGATGCCTAGCTGTTCTTTGGCACGGTGGGCCCAGGCAAGGTTAGACCCCGGCAACAGGTTGCTTGACAACAAGCCGAGCACCATGTTACGCCAGAGCATGCACAAGACCTCGTAGGTCCCGGCAATCCCGTGCGGACCATTGACGGGAATTTCAGAGGGGATACCCTGCTTACCGCGGTATAGCACTTCGATGCACCACTCTAGGCAAAACGGGAGGCAATCGATGCGGGCCGGGTCTGTCTGCATGTTCTGCGGGCTACTAGAGAAGGCAGGTTGCTGGCTGATAAACTGGTCCAAGATCCTGTCCCGGTCTTCTCTAGCACTAGTGCCCGTGCAATATAGAGCGATATCCAACATGAGGTATGTAGGAATGTCAAGGAGTAGCTCTCCGGAGACTAGCTGGTTGAGATGGTCTCGTCCCTTGCCGTCCTTGCTGACTACACTGTCGATAGCATATTCCATCTTTGTGTAGCCGTGGACCCCGGAGTCTCCGTCCCTGCTGTCGGTGAGAGCACGAAGGATTTTACTGAAGAAGGTGGACCACGCAGTGTCGTCTAACCTTCCCCACATTCCAGCGGTCTCACTCATGATCTCGATAGCACGGCCAGCCTGTTGCTTGCCTTTAGCGGCTCTGACAAGGTCGAAAATGTTATGCCAGCGGCCTCTCTCATACAACGCATCGTTGATGACAAAGGCGCCGTTAGCGTCGCCGAATGCGAGGAGGATCTCGGCGAGCAAGCGTTGTCGAACTTTTTCCTCGCCGAGATTCAGGCGCGGATACGGATGTCCAGGCTCTTGCGCAGGAGGAGCCTGGGTCGTAGACGTCGAGGGGGGTCGTGCATTGATAGCAGTGCCTTGGTTGACTGGAGATGTACTCGGACGGGACTCACCCCGGTTCGAGCTGCGTTCCTACCTCGTCAGTTGTGTGGCCGGGTCGCTCAGCCGCGTTAGGGAGGCACCGACCCTTTATTATACTTAAAAACCCCCCATTTTTGGAGTATATGAACATACTGCCGCTTCCTGTAACAAGCACTCGAGTCAGTGGCCTGCATCGTGTAGACTGGCTTACACTCACGTAGCATTGAAGTCGTAGTTCTTCTCCATCTGTTTTTTGACATGTTCGAGGGTGTGTTCCATGTACGTCTGGATGATTTCCTCCTTGTAGCGCTGCCATACTTCGGCCGGGATTCTGCGCGAGTTTGGACGCGGTGTCACGAACTTGGTCTCGGACATATTGTGCCTGCTAGGGAAGAGAAACTCGTTCATGTTGGTGGACTGATGTCATGGCGAGGGCTGGCCGGCAGCATCATTTATACATATTTTTGGGTGCTAAGGCAATTGGTAGAGCCCCCAAATATACCAGGCCATTATTTTGTCATTTGTTGCAGTAGCTGATAGTCCGCGGACTGATGGGATACGCCGGGGGGTACGCCTTGCCAAGGCATCAAGCTCACCAAACCTAGGCGATGTAATTCTAGGCGTTTGTGCACTCGTACGTGCAGTAGGTGTAAAACTGGCCTGACCCAACCAATAGCCAATGGCCTCACTAATGCATGTTGTAGGGCTCGCCGCGCTGGAACTACGAGGCTCCCGAGAAGGCAATTGTAAAAGCCAAAGTGCAAGAGGCGGACCATGCCATTCGACAACCTGGAGGGCTGTCAGCTGCCATATGTAAAAGGGGCAGGTTGAACTTCTATGCGCTGGTAAGTTAGAGTGCCAAAATCGCGAGCAGAAAATAGAAAACATGATGAGGCTCTTCTTTGTTGGTTTGCATCGGATTCTTCGTCTCGAAGCAACCGCTCGAACGATTTCCTCGCCATGCCATCGTACCAACAAAACGAAGATCTCCTCGGAGTAGGTTCATGGGCTGACGAATTTCTGCCATGCGAAGCACATTACTCTCGGAAGGTAGCTGTCGACCCGGTACCGACAAAGCCGCCGGCACTACAGAGACGGCGCCGTGAAGGGTTAGCAGTGGTACAGCACACGGCGATGAGAGATCGAGCGGCCCTCGGGTCCGCGACAACAGGCCATATCGGACAACAACCAAGCCAGCATCGCCTCAGCCGCGGCAAAAGGGACTGCCGCAGCGCGTGCCAGCAAAGGCCACCCATCCACCTAAATTCAAGGCAAATCACGACCGATGAGGCTCAAACTGAGCCTATTGCGGGCTATCGTAAGAGTCGGACGGGCGTCAGCAATATTTCCACAGTGGGAACAGATCAAGACATACAACGCATCCGGGGAGCCTTGCTCGGTGATACGTGTAGCTCGAGAGGTCAGTTAGCAATGCCCGCACACCGCCATTGCCCGCGTTCTGTATTGACCAGCACAGGTGGCGATCTTGATTTCAGCAACAGCATGCTGAACAGCGCCCCCGGGCGGTGTTGGGCGTACGCGGCAACCTAAGTGAGAGAAATGAGAAGGCGGTGGAAAAGGGACCGGCAACGGGGGAGTGGATATTCGAAAGCTTGGGGGGAGGCCCGGGGGTGTGGTGCAAATGAAAGTGCATCTTTGGGATGCCCAACGGTCGGTTAGGCGCCGACAGCAACAGAAACAATCGCTCATTAGTTTAGTCAAACGAGTCCGCAACCTCGGTAATTCCAGATTGGGTCGAACAAGGAGAAATCCTGTATCGTTAGTGGATAATAATGCCGGCGACAGATGCCGGCGAAAGATAGCCTGCCCGGAAGCAAAAGTTCCCTGTCGGTCGAGATTCGCAGCCTTCGGTCAAAGCACGTCACTGACCGACCATCCGCATCGCTTTTGCACTTGCCAGAGTATCTACAGTGCATACCTTTGCTATGGCATGAATCAAAGGGAATTCAGAAAAGAGAGCTAGGAAGAGAAGCACATGGACGAGACGCCCTCCGTCGCCCCAACGCGATGCTCAGATCAGATGGATGAGAATGAGGCGAGAAACCGCGATGACGTAGTAAAAGGCCCCGCACTCCCATCCCCGCCTGCCCCGGCTCCCGCTCAACCGCAGCGTCACCAACGCAACCGGGCTCGGCTGTTCCCCACTCACCCAGTCGAATTCTCGAAACATCTCGAGATGACCGTTTCCTCAGGAATCGGACAATCAAACTTACCAAGTCCGATCGGTCATTGCCTGCTCCCTTCGTTCAAGAAACAGAGGGGATGGAGTATGCCATTCGTATTGCAGTGCCTGCGCAACAAAGTAGAAGCTCTAAAGGCCAGGTGAGAAAACGGACGCACACGGCACCACCAGGCAGCGCATAAAGCAGTGACGTACCATCCTGACCCCCGACCCAAGTTTCGTCGTCGCAAGACCGCAAAGCAATGTCTGTCTGTGTTGAATACACCAAGCACTAGACCAATCGGGAGGGTCTGTTCGATCTGCATTCCCTTGCCCTCCGTTTCCAGTTGGATCGAAGGGTGTGCGGCATGTTTTGCACCTGCATCGCCTTTCCCGCCACAAACAAGAGCAAGAATGTAGTCCCCGAGGCCAACCGAGTTCCTTGCTACATTACACTAGACTTATTCCCGTCCCTTCTTCCTGGACTGCCACCCCGTCTCGTACATAACGAACATTGACCCCGCCAAGTTTGTCGTTTGGACCTGTGGCCCCAGACGCATTCAGGCCTAGTAGAGTTTCAACCATCACCGGCTTCGAAGCGAACCGCCAAAAATGGATCGCTTCCATCAGAGTGCGTGCCACCGAATTCGTCCACTTCTGCGCTGCTGACCTCCGGTATTTCACAGTCAACCCCTTCGCTAAGCGGGACTCGCACAGCGCCAGCTCAATCGTCACCTACAAGGTCTTGACGCTCGTCACTTGGCTGCTGTCGGTCATCTCGACTATCTACTACAACTTTGAGGCCCCGCACGACGGCCGCTACCATGGCGGGACCGTCTGGCACCAAAACTATCACCACTACTCCGGCTTCACCCTCAACTCGGTCATCGCCTCCATCTACTGGTTAGTTCCCTCGGTGTTCTCCCCGTCCCCCCGGGCAGCGCCAAACAGACTGACATTGAATCTCCGCCGACGCGCAGGCTCGTCCTCCTCGTCCTCCAGCTGGCCTACACCACGCATCTGTTCTCATCGACCCCGGAAACCGTCAACGCGGCCTGCTCCGTCGGGTCGCACTTCATCCTTAACAACCTGTTCCACTTCGCCTTTGTCATGCTCTTTGTCCGCTCGCACTTCGTCTGGGCCGAGATCATGCTCATCCTCAACTTTGTCAACCTGACGTCGCTCTACTTCCGCCACGCGACCGTGACGCATCGTCCGCGCCTGCTACTGGTCCACTTCCCCGCCGTGTCGGGCCCGCTGGCCTGGACTTTCGTCGCCCTCTACTGGAATGGCGCTATCATGGTCCCCCACCAGAACAGCCTCGTCGCGAGGATCTTCGCCAACGTGTTTGTGTGGGCCATCTTGGCCTATGGCATGTTCTTCATCCTGGCTTACAAGGTGAGTTTTCCCCAGGGTAGAGAAATCTTCTTTCAGTGGAAGGCTTGGGGGGTTGGCGGTCCCCGGCTGACGTATTCATCATGTAGGACTACACCATGGGCTTTGCGCTCAGCGTGCTCTCGGCTTCGTTGGGCGTTGCCCAGTTCTTCCGCCAGGTAATTGCCTTCCAGTGGATCTTTGCTTTCACCATCATGGCCGTGCTGTTTGTGTCTACCGTGATCGTGGCCGTCCCGGCTTGGGCTGGGACGAGGCAGCGGCCGGCGGATGCTGAGAGGGCGCCGCTCCTTGGGGAGAGCTAGATGACTCTGCTTCTAGCTGACTGCATGCCTTACTCGAATCCCCTTCTGGAGATTGAGGGCCAAGAGGTGAAGATTGGGAGATGAGTACCAAAGGACGGTTGGAGAAATGACGAGGGATCACTTAATGGTGCCAGCGGGGGAAAGGTGCGGGGTCAGTGTCAAATTGCTTGTTTGCTTTGGGTGCCGGAACGCAATTCCTGCGGGAGGAATGGATATTGAGTGAGAATTTTCCGGTTACCTTTCATAATTCTTTCTTATTTGAGTCGTCTCGACTGTACTCGTCGATAACTAGTATTGCGTTGCCGGTTGGAGGCCAAGGAGTGGGAAGGTGCTCACTTGGTGTTTATCGATAGCTGGTTTTATGACGTAGGTCTGTTGATAAGATAGCGATAAAAATTGACAGGGATCTAAAGTCAAGAAAATTACATCTCGGCAACCTGAACGATGGCCCTCAGCGCAATTAAACAGAACATCTAAAGGAGCCCTGGAAAACTTGGCCCAGGAAGGTATTTCTCTGTATCGAACTTTCCAATTTGGCAGTGGGATCTGGACTTTTTCGGTGGACCATGGCCTCGGAGTCAAACGCTATCTATCAAACAGGGATTGGAGCCACTCATTCTATCCCCAGCTGGCCTTTTTTTTTTTTTTTTTTTTTTTTTTTTTGGGTGAGAAGCACCGCAGCGCGTAGTTCGCGTCGCCGACATCTCACCATTAAGCCGACCAAACCGCAAACGACCACAGGATGCCGCCCCCCATCCCGTTCCCCTTTCCCTTTGGGATGCGAATTGGCACTGATATTTGCCACATACCCCGTATCGTGCAGAGCTTCTACAGCAAGACCTGGCCAAGATTTGTCCGCCGGATCCTCACCGAGGAAGAGCTGGCCAATGCGCGCTCGGCCGTCACTGAACTTCTAGACGAGCACGAGGGCATAGTCGCTGCGCGGCAGCAGCCAAAAGGCCCTTACGAAGGACGGGGTCCCAACGCGGACCCCAAGAAACTGGATTTGGCCGCTACGTTCTTGGCTGGCCGGTGCGTCCTCTCTCGCCTTGGGGTACCGCTGCTTCGATCCAGGTGCCTAACGCCTGCTATCTCTGTTCCGCCCATCTAGGTTCGCAGCCAAAGAGGCAGTCATCAAGGCACATCCGCATATCCCAGGCCTGTCGTTCCGCAGTATCGTCATCATGAGCATGCAGGGTGCGGCCCGGACTCTCGATCCCCGGGCGGAGAGTTGCCCGCCGGTGGCATTGCTGAAGACGCGCGAGCTCCTGGGAGCTGGCGCCAGAGACCAGACGGCCCTGCTGAGCATCAGCCATGATAAGGATTACGCGACGGCTGTTTGTATCGGGTTTGATCAGCGGATGGTAGACTGGGGCGGTGCATGGACCGAACAGGACTCGGAGATTTCGGAGGCTTTAGGAGCGTCCAAGACCTCCGAAGCCTCGGAGTCTCCAAGGATTCCAGAAGACAAAAACGGCGAAAAGAGCGACGAGGACGAACAAGCAAGATGAGAAGAGACGCTGCAGGACATGCCGCCGTAACTTCTCCTGGGTATTTATGCAGATGCAGACCTGTAGATCGGGGTTGTAAGATATGCGCCGTTAGTCGGCAGGTGGTCCCTGGTCTATAGGATTGGAAGTCGGAAATTGACTGCCAACAAATCAGCGTAGTGGCTGGTGCAGAGGTCGAGTGGCGCAATGGTAGCGTGTGGTCCTCCTATACTAGGGAGAATCAGACTGAGGTTGTGGGTTCGAGTCCCATCTCGATCGGCCTTTACTTTTTCATTTCCGCTCTCCGCATGGCAGCCCCTTTCGTAACTGGTCTCTGTCCCCTTCGAGGAGCCTCGACCCAGGCGAATTACCTGATCTAATTATCCTGGTCTGTAACACTGGTACCTGAGCACTCCACGTAGCAATGGACGTGGTTTATTTTTGCCTCGGGGACAGGAAAGACGCAAAGTGCCAGGGCCGCACAAAGCCACGTCCCAGAGCAACCACTCAAAATGCAGGCCCCATCTACCAGCAACAGACGGGGCATGTCCCACGATCCATCCAGGGCTTGAATTTGAAGCCTCCTGGTTACCCGTCGTAGTCAGACGCGCTTCCAATTACGCCAGTGGGCCCTAGGGGAGGCTATTGACGGGGCTGCTTTGTTGTTTCCTGCTGATGGGTCGCTTCGGCAGCCTCGGGGTGTAGGCTGTGAGAATCTTTGCTCTTTGACGAGCCCACCGGGGCCCGCATTATGGCGGTTCTGGAGTCGACTGGACTTCGCCAGTTCCGCCTCGGACCCGACGCTCAAAGACGAGAGACCTGGGCACACCAATAGGAAAATGCTGATTCGGCCAGTGGTCCTGGCATTCATGAACCGTGAGGCTTAAATGCACAACCAGTTGTGGACTGATGGACTGACGGACTGACGGACCGCCATATCCCCCTCTCCGGCACCGTCCACTCACTCCAACCTCAAACTCGCTCTGAACTCGTCCAGCGTCACGCTCTTCTCGACCACCTCCCCCTTCTCCCCCTCCCCCGCGGGCGCCTTCCTCTCCAAGGTCCACACCTCCGTCACCCCCAATCCCTCAAGGTACTCCAGCCCCCTCACGTAGTTGGTGGCCACCTGGGCGATGCCGTGGCTGTCGTCCGACATGGTGAACCTGCCGCCCATGCGCAGCCACTCGCGCGCGATGTCGGCGGCAGGGTACGGCTCGGGCAGGCCCTTGCGCAGCGCGCTCGTGTTGCACTCGAGCCAGCCGCCGTAGGCGCGGACGACGGCGAGATTGCGCACCACGCGCTCCCAGACGGCGGCCCAGGCCGTCAGGTCACGGCGGGGTTCGGCGCTGAACAGGCGCACCAGGTCGAAGTGGCCTACCACGCGCGGCCGCAGCTCGGCCAGCATGCCGTGTTGCTCGTCAAAGTAGCGCGCAAAGAGCCGCTCCTCGGTGCCCCCCGCTGCCGCCACCGCCCGCGCGTACGTTGCCCCGTCCAGGTCGATGGGCACGCCTGCGGTGTGGTGCAGCGAACCGACGAAGTAATCGACGGCCGCGTGCGCGGCGAGCGACCGCACGAGCGGCCCGTACGCCGCCGGCCGGATCCACTCACCTTCGAAGCCGATGAGGATGTCAATCTGGCCGCTGTACTTCTGCCGGAGCCGGACGGCTTCGGCCAGGTACGACTCGTGTCGGGGGACGAGGGCGGCGAGGGAGGCTTCTGGCGAGGGGAGAAGCTTTTGAGGAAGGCGGGGTGCAGATGTTAGTATCGATGAGACTGGATGAAGGTGAAAAAAAAAAAAAAAAAAAAAAAAAAAGAAAGGGGGGGGGGGGGGGGCTCACTTCTTCCGGGTACAGGTCTAACAGGTCGGTGCGGGGCATGTGCTCCGTCAGGCCGATTGTTTTGTAACCAATCTTGATGGCGTGCAAGATGATGTCCTCGAGCTGGTCTTTGGCGTGGCCGGGACAGAATTGGCCCGAGTGGGAATGCATCGTGAAAGCCATACTGCGGGCCGTGAGATATTTTGACACGAGACGAGGTTGGGCTTTTTGTTAGGCGGATTTCCAAATGCGAGATTTTGCGGGTTCCAGTCCGTTACCGTCGTCTCTCAGCGGATGAGACCATTGAAAGACGAACCAATGTATGTATCAGTTCTAACGACGCTGAAAATGATGTTTACTTGGGTGAGATAATCGAATTGCTGAAGCGCGCATGTCACGGCCCAGTCTGGTTACCTCGGGCCCATCAGGCAGCCTCCGCAATTCCGCTTCGCTGACTTTTATCGCAACTACTTGTGGATAGCCCCTTTTTCCCCAACCTGATACGATAATCGTATCTAGCCACATTCCGCGTGAGCAAAAATAAATTTACGAGAAGAGAAAGAGAGAGAATAAAGAAATTCAGTACTGTTAATCGGTAAGCTATAAAGAATAAGCGACCTACAACTGGGTCCGAGTCATACTCTTCGGATATAGGGTTGATTGACCTGCATCGCCTTTCCCGCAGCAAGTTTTGAGATTGCAAAATACACGGTAAACAGGAGTAGGGGGTCCAGCTTGTAAGACCCACGGTTCATTAAATAGGACAATGTGTATCTGAGCTGGTCTCTAATACACGGACTCGGCCAACGATAGAGTAATGTTGAGAAAGCATTGTTTGGTGCCGGTCCTGGTGAGTCGTGCAAGACCAAGGTGGTGGGGCGTCGCCAACTTCTCTCTCCCCGGTAACTGCTGCTAGGATGCACTCTGTACAAGTTGGTCGTCGATGAAACCGACCTTCTTCCCGGAGCGTGGGAAAGTACCGCCATAATGCACACCGTATTGTCGATTTCGCGTTGATCTCCATGCGAAACTGGGAATATCGCAACATCCTGTCAAGCCGCAAATGGCTGAAGGTGTCATCTCGCACAAGCCAGCATCGAACGAATCGAAGCCGACCTTATGGTTGATGAAGCAGCGGTACTCATCCCTTTCAAACAAGTCTAGCCAGAGCGCGCTTCGCTCGCTTCGAACAGACGTCCCTAGATGCAACACGGGGCAATCGGTCTCCACATTACGGCCGTGAAGAAGGAGTAGCAGTCTGTTCCGATGTTGCCCAATGTGAGATATGTTAGCTGATGCCCTTATTTTGGGATGGAAGAAGGGACCACATAGTTGGTAGCCATAAGGAAGCTCAGCTCGACCGTGTACTTGCCGATTCTCACCTGTCAGGCGGGTCCATTCGTTTCACCGCGCCGGCGGCTCAACTGCATGTATATACTATACGATGGAGGCGCAGGTAGCCTAGTCTCAAGGTGCCGTTCATCCATGCTTGCACTTCCAACTATTTCCTTTCTCAACCGTCTTTGCGCGAACTCTCGCTGCGTACACACTGGCCATCCGACAGATTTCTTTGTGGCCCCTATCTGACCGCAACTATCCCACCAGCTCTACTCTTCCAAGCCAGCCTTCCGTCGCTTCCTACCAGCGCAATGGGGGCAGGTCAGAAGCCGTTGGTGCCGGCGTCATCGCCGAACTCAAGCCTAATTTCGCCAGACCGTAAATCCCGCTTGCCCAGCGCTCTTGGACTTATGTAGAGGCGCACTCTACGTCGGAGTCTAGAGCCAGGAACTGGTATACGCCGGTATTGTTATCCACCTCGTTATGACCCCCGAGGCCGGCGCCGCCCAGATCCCGGCTATTTTCAGGGGTGAGCAGGAGCCCGAGACAAGCTCCGCACTAGGTAGCCACGACTACTCGAAGAAGCCGGTGGCTGTTATCATGTGTATCGCCTACGATGATTCCGGTGCCAAGGTCATGAAGGCCCTGTATGCTTGCTGTATGCTTGTTGGAGAGATGGATGGATAGGGTTATTTACATGGCAGTAATTCTTCTTAGCATGTGCCTGCCAGATATCCAACACGTGTTATCGATTGACTGGTCTGTATGTCTGCTGGCTGACCGCAGTGAACCAATCAGAATGACCTTGCTTCTTTATTCATGGTATGGGACATGTTTGGACGCATCATCGGATGCCATGTCTGACTTGTACCCCTCCAAGGTCATTTACACCATTCACATACGGCGGCAGCATTCCACGTGCTGCGCCACCTGTGGTACCTCTAGTGCTTCTGCTGCTTCTAGTTCTTGACACCTCTAGTAGGGAAGTCTGATAACTATTCTGCTCAGCGTATCGACCGAGTTAGCGGGCCGGGGATAGAGCAGATCCGAGCATTCGGTCCTTGGGAAGACAGCTCGTTACTGAACTGATCAACGTAGGGTATTAGATTCTCGATGAAGGTTGGGGTAGGTCCTATAGAGCAGTACGCTGTAGTATATTAACATGTTTTGTACGGCTTGAAAAGCGCCCTATTGCTTTTAAATGGCTTGCTAGAGACTAGTAGCGTTGATCAATGATTGACGCCGCTCTAAACCAACACATGACAATTCCATGAACGCAGAGTTGGTTGATTAGCTCGACTCGTGCAACTACCCATCGACACCCTTGCAGATTTGCTCAAGCACAAGCACAGCCCTGTGGTGAGCTAGAATTACGTTAATATACCTGCTAATGCTGTATCCTTGCGTGGTCGTCGCACGGTCCTGCCAGGATATCGATGCGATGTTTCCTGGTGACTTCTGGGCTGAGATCCCGGGATAGAGTTCGCGCATGCAAGCTTCGTAGACGCACACAGCTTGCAGCAAGCTGGCATTTCGTTTCGGTCAAGACTAGCGTAGTGAATCGGTAGTCCAAGGTCCAGGAGTCGTAGTGCTCGGAGTTCCAACACTCCCGTCTGGCATGGCCATACGCGGTAGCCTCGATGATATAGTCTTGGTCCACCTCAGCCCGGCAGACAACAGCCCCTATTTTCGCTCATGTGTTGCTCCTTTTTGTATACCGACTCCTTCTCTGTCCGCAACACCCCATTATCGTACCCTTTCCCGTCTGCCGCTTTTGTGTAGTCCTCCCTAGACGGATCAACAGCAGCTAAGCCTATAGTGCTGAGGTTGACGTGGATTCGTGCGCGTAACTCTAGATTTGCGGTTGGCCGAGTTGGTATTGCGAGGGCTGGAAACATCTAACGAGGAGAAAACTGATCAGGACGTTCAAGAGCCCGACCCATTTTCTCCTTTTAGACGTCTGACGGCCGCTGACGGAGACGCCGTCTAAGTTCTCTTCTTGCCGGCCCCCGAGCTTGCTGATATTCCCATGCCACCTTGTATTCCTCCGCCGGTTGGCCGGTCTGACTTGACGCCCCGTTGCACCGCTCCTGCCGAAAAGGAGTTGGTCATAACCCCCTCGAATGAATGTCCCGAATGCTTGAAATCTCGTATTCGCCTACCGCGTGTATATCTTTTGGCCTTTTCGTCCCCGACCCCTTATACCCTTACCCCTTCCCTACCCGGTCGACATGGCGAGATAGTCCAGACATAATTGTCACCGACAGGAAGCAGTAGGCACCGGAAGCTGGGGAAGATGACGACCATTCTTATATCTATCTCCCTATCCACAGCCACGCGGCTGATATGCCATCTCCCACCCCGTCTCACACCACGCTGACGACATCTAGTAATCAACGCAAGACACAGCCGCGTCTCCAAAACACCAGACAAGCACACGAATTCTTTAGCCAAATCCAGTCGACAAGAGCCGCGAGCGAGAAAAGAACTGCGGCGAGGCCAGGCTGTCTGACATCTTCAGCCTGACAGCAAGGAAACAGTACACAGCCACTTCATTCAGCCTGCAAGGCTGGCAACAGATAGACAGCCTGGGAGAATGTGGCAACAGCCGGGGGATGGAAAATGGGGCGTCGTCCAGCCAGGTCGGGCTGGCTGTCTCATCCCGCCATCATCCGCTCTACACTCTCTACGCTCGGCTGGGGAGGCCCCAAGGCGAGGCCAGACATTCAGCGTCAGAAGGTGGCAAAGAGCCTAAACAGAATCATCATCTCTCCCCCAGACGGCACAGGGTTATAGGGGAAGGGGGATGGAGAGAGCATCACGGCAAGCAAGTCAGCTGACACATGAGAGGACGGCAGCAACGTGTGCTGGAGCGAACGGAGCAGGACAAGCCAAGGGAGAGAACGGTGAAACCCTCCGACATGGCAACCTTCTCGAAGTCTTCTCGGTCACCCAACGAGCAAGCGGGCAACCCGAAGCGGAAAGCATCAAGAAACCTTCGATCGCATCCGTCCGCAATCTTCATCTTGCAACCGGCCCTGTCCCTGCCCGCTCACCACAGACATCGAGCAGAACAAGACGTTGCCATGCCGTGCCACGCCATGCCGCACCAGTACTTCTCGCAAGCATCCGATCGGGGATGCGACGCGAGATCTCAAATCTTGCATGCTGCATTGCCCGGCATCAGGGATGCAGCGACATCCGCGTGGCAGGCGCGAGCCGTAGATGGCGGACAGGGACAGGGCCGGTTCCGATTCCTCCTTTTCGTCCCATCTCCCAACCCCTTTTTCTTCGGAGTGCGTCTCTGATCTGCTCGAGTTCTGGGAGTCGGGATTGGACTGAGCTGAGCCGCCGTTGCAATAGCCTCCCAAATCGGGCGGAAAGGGAGGGTCGCAGGCAATGCAGACAAACGGCAGGAACAGAAGGAGAGAAAGGGACGAGAGACAGACTGAGGGAGGGCAAGGTAAACCTGCAGAGATCATCATACCTGCCTGTGCGGCAAGAGGCCGGCCGCTGAGTGGCGAGCAAGAGAGGTGGCGAGACATGATCGCCTTTCTCAGGGTCAGATCAGATCAGTTGTGAGGGCCCTTCCTGCCGCGCAGGCCGACTGGCTCGCTATGCGAGTTGTGTAGTATCGTGGCATCGGATGCTTCTCGAAGGTGGCTGCCCGGCCGCCTGTTTGTCCTGCGGTGGCGCGCGAAGCATTGAAAGACGGGGTGGCCGAGTGGCATACAGTCCAGTGGCCAGCCCATGGGCAGGACGGCAGCTCCCCCCTGTGACTGACCCGAGCTCACGGGTAAGAGGGTAGCACTGGGTGCCAGCAGGCTGCGATTGGATCGGCATGTAGACATCCAAAACACGGATCTGGTCTGGGAATGCCGTGTGCGCGTCTTTGCCAACGAACACGAGGGCCTCGCTGATTTAGCAGCCGTCTTTCCCAAACCGGATCGAGAGGTCAGTAGGGCTACTATGTGCCTAGGACTAGTGGCGAGGCGCTGCGTCCTTACTCGCGAGGCCAACACTTTCCCATCTGATCCGGGACACGAGAGGCCAAATTGCCGCCAGGGAGAAGACGACACAGGGCGCCCGAGACTCAACCGTCTCTCCAAGGAGACGGGTGCAAGGTCAGGGGCGGGACGGCAGAAGCAGCACGACGGCTGTCCTGAGGCACAGCGTCTGTGTTGTAAAAGAATGGGGGACAGGTTTCTGGGCCCAATCTTCGTTCTGCATTCTCCACACAAACCTCGAATCTGCAGACGCGGCTGGGGAGTCATAGCGGACAGGATGCAGCGTTTGGATGGAGACCAAGTCCCAAGCCCCCAAGCCCACGATATAGCAGCCGCTTGGATACAGGTCAGCACGATCCGACCCTGCGATGAGAACGGCAGGCTTCTAGAAGAACGCTGGGAGTTTGTCGCAAGGCCATCCCAGCAGCTTCACGTGTCTATCATGCGGTCCAGCGACTTGCAGGCAGGATAGTCATGGTAAACTGGGCGAATATGTAGCCCTTGAAACGGCAGGAATATTTTGGCAGATGTTCTTTTTATGCGAGACCACAAGCGGTTGTGCCAGGGGAGAGCAAAGTTCGGACGAAAAATAAAAGTTAGAGGGTCTGGGGATGAAATGGGCGGATACGATAGGCCAGATAGGCCCGACGGCAGAAGAGATGAACGTTGTTTGATCAACGGCGAGTCTGGATGACGTTATTCCGTCCCCGTAGAATCATTGCGGGGATGCCCCCTGCTTCCCGTCTAATTGCTGGCTGTGGTGTTCCCGTTGTTTGGCGGGCGCGGCAGCGGCAACGTCTGCAGGGCACAGGCCGACTCAAAACGCGGACTGTATCAGTCCAGGACGGCCGGCCGCCAACCTGCCGTCGTGCTGTGCGCGCTGTCACTTGACCTATGCAGCCCGCCAGCGGTCTGATGGAAAGGAATGGTGGGCATGATGCTCGACTGCGTGCGCCAGCATGGCCATTCGTCTTGCGGTGCAGTGCGGGTCATAACATTGCTAGATTCGGAGAACGGAAGTAGTCCATCACCCAGGATCGGAAAACGCACCCTCGAGGTGCAAGACTAGCGTACAGTACCGTGGAAACTCCCAGACGTTGGTCTAGGGTGCTGCGTCCGATCCAGATCGATCGACTCGGGGAAAAAAAAAAGTGATGTTTTAGAGGCGTCCTGAGTCGTGAGCTAGGTTGTCGGTCTAGAGGTTTTGTGTCTAAACTCGCTGTCCCGGACGAAGCTGTCGTTGATGATGCCCAAGGCCTCTCGTTAGTAAAGTTTTTTTTTTTTTTTGTCGTCAGGTTGGGTAGGTAGGTGACCGTAGGTCTTTGCCAGGTCGTTTTCTGGTTCAATGCTGTGGCTTTTCCCCGCGATTGGCTCTAAGCAGCTCTTGGAATACCACCCAACCCTCCTTCCCCGCAAAACCCCTCGACCTTAAGCTTTGAAGATCGGGCAAGTGCCGCAGAGGCCGAGAAGATGGAACTTCAAGCGGAGGATCCTACCGCATTAAGCCTGTGGCGTACCGCCGATTGCCACCTCAGCACGAGGCCGACAAGGGACTATTGTGTCGGAGCAAAGTATTGCCGACTGCTCTACCCGCTATCGACCAAGCGATCAGGCGGAGGGCGCTTCAACGGCCAGCGGTAAGCTAAGTTTGGCGCTTGACCGCTCCGAGCGCATCGCGAGCCGCCTCCGGGCCCCTGCCTGCCTCAGGATTCAGATTCGACTGAGACGCCTCCTCTGCACACTTGAAAGCCACCTGGACCATGGTAATAGTGCCCATGGGCACGTAATCGCTGGCGGGTGGCGTTGTCAGTTTGCTGTTGTGATTACGGATGGCTTCAGATCGAGGCGCCTTTTCATCTGCCGGCCTGCCTAGCTCCTCCTCCTCCGAGCTATGCGTCTCCTGGTGTTAAATTGCGATTTAGTCGCTGGCGCAAGGCGCCTTTTCTCGGTCAAGCGCGTCTAGCATTTGTCTTACCGACAGTAGAGCGAGCTGCAGAGGTTAGTTGATGTCACTGAGGCGACGCTAGATATTGCTTCGCAATAAAAGCTAATTTAACGCCGCTCGCAACTTCCGGTGATATATATCTGCTGATGGGCCGGGGGAGCCAGACAAGCTCTTGTCAGATAAGATCAACGGCGTCTAACCCCTGTCAAAGGCTTGACCTGCCCGGTCTGTCCGGTTCAGGTTGTGTCGAGCCGGCTCTGCTGGAGCGCCTTCCGCCGTTGAATCGAGGAGGTAGCAGCCGCCGGCAGGGGCCAAAATGTGGGCGAGGTTGGGGTACGGTGGTATGTCCAATCCATCCAGCCACTCCTCACGCCTCGCGGCACGTGTTTTTAATATGCACGTCTCTCCGTTCTCCCGGCATGATCGCCACGCGTTCAAAGCCGCCGACTTTAGACATAGTTATTGGCGACCGGCTGGCAGGTCATGTGAGTCCCGCTGTTGTCCACCACTGGACAGACCCCTGCGCGTTGGAGATAGATGATGACGAGAGAGGCGAACCCTGGTGTCGATATGAGGTTGCACCACGCCCTCCTCTTTTGACCAGGTTTCCCAACTCGCCGTACCTGCTTGACACCTGCAGGTCAGGAACCATTGTGGGCCGGCGCTCCATCGAGTGATCGCCCTCTGCCGTTCCGGCACCGTACCATTTCCCAGGATGGCATCCACAGGAACTGAAGGCAGCACAAAAACCAGATGGTTGACTCCTAGTGATTGGCAGCGCCGAAACTATCGGGTCTCCCGGGCCCGTCGGTCGCGAAAAGTGAAATTGGCCGAACTTCAAGGGGGAACCCTCCTCCAAACCTTATGATGCTGCCGAATCAATGCCGGAGTCTTGGCATGGGGTACGTTTGCTGTGGAGAGCGTCCATCACCAGAAAGGAAGGTGAATCGACGCAATTGATGAGGCCCGGCATCCCGACTCGACTTTCGGGTCGTGCGGGGCTGGCGCTGGCGAGTTTGCTTGGGCACGGTGGAAAAGCGGTCCCCATCCCGTAGAGTGCAGCGGGGTGCGTCAAGAGATGATATATTGCCCCCCCCCGGGAACGGTAAACAGGGTTTGCCTCGCCCGGCAGGCACCTTGTGCAGGTTCGCACCAAAACGGCGTAGAAGAGGCCAGGCAATCTAAAATGCCAGATTATGCCCATGTGGCAGGGGTCGTTGGCAGGTTTGAGGGTTAGCAGAGCCTACCACAGTCGCGTCGAGGTCGTATCGTCCTCGCAGCAGCCGGGCGGTGGGGTACAGCGGAAACTTTAGGTCGGGAACTGCCGATGCCACCTGCACAGGGTGGGGAGCCAGCGCTTCCGCCTTTCCCACCTTCTCCGCACTCACTCTGCTGTGGTACTTGGACAACCTGCGATTCTGTGGCGAGGGCGAGGCAGCAATTGTGGTTGTGCTCCCGTCGTCCCCGGAAACACTGGGAACCAAGGTCTCTCTCCCTTCCCATTCAGGGCTAGGGCGGGAGGCCGGTGCTCCTGGGCGTCCACTCGCCGAAGAGTTTCGCTCTGCGCTGAGCCGAGACGACATGGGCCCCAGCGGGCAAACATGGTCGAAACATTCTGGAAGGAATGGCCCGCCACGTGGAAGCCACGGAAGAACGGAGGTGTTTACCCCCAACAGTTTTCGCAAATCTCATACCAAACTGAGCAAGCAAGATTGGGCAGTGTTCTTCCGGGCCCACGCGTTCGGATTTCTGGGGTTCGGACCGTGATCGAGCAGCAGCCTTGTCTTTGCTCATGCACGACGCTGAGGTTGTGCTCTGCTGTGCCGTCAAGGCACTCTCTGGACGTGCAGGTCCAGGTGGTGGGCGAGTGCGGAAGGACGGTGAGAGGTTAGAGAGACACGGCAATTTCCACGTCGTGAACAAGACGGGGTTTCGGGGCACGCTCCAGCGATGGGGCATTGCCGAGAGCACTAATTGGATAGGAGGCCATCGCACATCCCAGTTAGCGCATGGGTCTGGCAGGGCTTCCACGAATCAGAAGCGCAGCGGCCGTTCAACGGTGTGGGCACGATCTTGCGTGCATGTGGAGTTTCGGACCGTCGGCCGGACGGCAAGATGACGACCACCCTTGTGCTTGCCAAGCCGAGCCCCGATCTGGTGGCGCAGAAGCCTCTCCTGGACTTCCTCTTTTGCTCGCGAGTAGAAGAAGTGCGTTGCCCATGCAGTCAG
Organism: Madurella mycetomatis; assembly: GCA_022530565.1. Lineage (NCBI taxonomy): Eukaryota > Fungi > Ascomycota > Sordariomycetes > Sordariales > Madurella > Madurella mycetomatis. The sequence continues at coordinate 705,484 of JAJTVB010000003.1, read as the reverse complement.
AAGTTTCTGACGGCGCTCCATGACGGCCAGCTGACCTGTGATAGCAGGCTGCCGACATTTTGAACCTCAGACCAGAGAGCCGGGCGGTGATGGCGATCTTTTGGTGGCGTGTTGTGGCGTTGGTCGAGGGCCGGGCTTGTGCAACGCTCAACGGCACTTGCGGAGGAGGGTCCCGCGCCGTGTGCCCGCCGGTACCAGCTTTCCACCCTGTCCGAGTCTGCGCGACTGAACACACCAGAGAGTTACCCCAGCTTTCCAGGCAGGCCGGAGGTCCCCAATCAGGGCCGCAGACAGAGTCGGATTGTCAACTCAACCTCTCTGCAGCCCGTCGATCTTGGTACTCAAGGGAGGCACGCTGTAGAAGCTACGTTCGAGCGGACGTGTAGGGCAGGCTGAAAGGGCCCAACGGACTTGGGAGTGGTGAGTATCGCATACGGTTGACAGTCCCCAACACGTTAGAACGACCTGACGCGAGGCGCCGTGGCTCGACGGGCGACTATCGTGTGCGGTCGGCAAGACGCGAAACTTTCATGATCGTAGGGTCAGAAAGCCACTGCCGGAGTGCAGTCACCGTCCACAGATGACTCTGCATGGTGTTTTGGTCCCAAGCGGGAAGCTTGGATGCAGGTGTTAGATTGGGGCTGGGCGTGATTGGTCCCCGGACGCCAATTCGTTTCAATTCGCCTTGCCGCCGAACTGGACGAGCAGCTAGTTTCGCCCTCCTCGCTGCTATCTCGGCCGATAATTGACGACATAAGGTTTCCGATATTGGCCTGCCGCCTGAACCAGACGTTGAGTCAAGCCACCGGTGCAAAGCTCGTGGCTCCGCAATTTCGAGAAGCATTTTTTTTCTCCGAAGTGTCGATTCTGGGAATGCAACGAGTCCGGAAGCCTCACCCTGGGCGAGCCGGTCAGGCGTTGCAGAAATTGCCTGACCATGTCATGTGGAAAATGGATTTGCTGGTTCTCAATGCAACAGAGATTGATGAGGGGAAGGTGGAAGGGGCAACGAGTCGAATCGCCACGCATGGTCCAGCTCGTGGTCTGATTTGGGCGGATGGACTGCGGCGCTAATTTCTCATGGGCGAGGTTCGCAAACCAAGCCAGTACCGCAATATCAGTAGGAATCGAGAATGAGAAATCAGGAATCAGGAATCAATTGGCAGCTTCTACAAATGCAGGCAACAGCTCTGCGACTCGCGTAAACAGTGGGCTTGTGGCTGTCCCTGGATCCCAAAACTGAATGCCAGGAGAAAAAAAAAAAAAAAAAAAAAGAAAGAAAAAAAATGCAAAGCCCCCGCAAAAGAGGGCCCGGCTTGGCGAAAGACTGCTGTGTAGCACAAGTACCCACAGGACTTGTCAAGCCCCCAACTGCTATCTGCCGTGTCCATCCATCCACATGGACCATCGGTCGCTAGTGTAGAGTGCTGCGAGAGTGCAAACGGTGGTCGGTCTCAGGTTGCCAACCCCAGCGCTGGCGGTTATTGGTTCTGCAAACAACAGCTCGAAGCGAAATCTGGGAGTTTCGAACCACAGTCGGGAGGAACGGAACCGTCGCCGTGATCGCCCTCGAAACAACCACCCCTACTCTGGACGAACGCAATCTCGCCGCCCTTGTCTGGACCATTCGACAAACATAGAAGGAAGCCGCCTCGTTGCCTCCGTCCTTAGAAGCATAGCAGCAGGCACATATACCGCGTACACGGAATAGTAGGTGTCCTATAGCATGGGGCATCTGGATGGTCGCGAACCATCCGCGTCGTGACGACGGGCAGGCCTAAGCGACAGGGGCTGCAGTTGCAGCACGACATGCGCGACCTGCAGCTGTCGTGTCGGCTCGACTGCGCAGTCGATTGTCCTGAAGTAGGAGCTGATGAGCAGTTCAGAGAAGAATGGGTGGCCATCCGATCCGGTTTGGCCCCGATTTCCAGCACCCATGAGGTGATGGGGCCTCTCCTCGGCGGCATTCTGACCGAACAAGCCCAGTGCCAAGGCCGTTATGGACAGGGATGACATGGTTCATGTCGAACAGCAATGGCGCTTTCTCCGCTGCTTCTAGTGTGCCATCAATTTGTCAAAGCCTGTCTGCGTGTGGAGAGGCTCCTCTGCAGCCAGCGATGAAGCGCAGCATCCGAAGTGGAGTGCCGCCATGGGGTAGCGGCGGGAGCCCTCCTTCAGCGCCAGTCAGCGCCAGTATCTGGTGCAGCCAGCACACAGAAGAGCTGGCGCTGTTAGCTGCTTCTGTCAACATGCCCGAGTGCGCTTTGATGTCGGCGGGGGGAGGGAGGAGCCTCTGTCAATGCCTGCCACACGAAGCCGTCTTCGCTGCGCTACGCTACGACGATAGCGCAGACGAGCTTCTCCACCAAAGCCAGAATCTGGCACCCCTGGCCGGCCGAGGGCCAACCCTTGTCGTGCCCGTTGCGCGAAGCTTGCTGGCGCGACAAAAAGAGGGCCATATATCTTTACTAGCAGACCCTGAGCAGGCGGTTTCCCCAGAAGCCGCTGCCACTCCTCTCCCACACAGGCTCAAGCTACCCGCCCCGCGCTTGCACATCTTGTCCGCCCACCCGTATACCTCCCGTCCCGCCGCTTATATTGCCCTCGCAATATAAACTTGATACTTGATATTGTGCTGGACCAGAGACAGGCGCCCCCTTCGCCAATCGCAGCCAGTCTCATCCGCGAGGTCTCTCACGGCTTTCCTGCTGTGCATGCACGCCAAGCCGACATACACGCTCACAGAAAGTACCCTGGGAAAGCAGGAACAGCGACAAAAAAATTACCGATTTGCTCGCCTGTTCAAATCCGGCATCCCTTGGCCCTTTTGGCACCTCTCGTCCGCTCCGGCCCCTCTCGAGCACTATACGGCACATAGCTCGGGACGTGAGGCCGCCGCTGAGAAAGCATCTGGGACGTCCGGGGAAACGTACAGTACCACAACTTCAAGGGTTCTAGGGGTTCGGAAGAGTGTGTGAGAGAACGTCCGGCACCAGCCCAGCCTTTCGGCAGCGCGAGAGTCAAGACGGCCAAGCCGTTCTTCTCTCTCGATCCGTCTCCCGTACGTTGGAAGATCCATCCTCCCCTGCCCTCCACGTTCTCGAGCCCGTTTCCATCCCGCCTCCCCCTGTCGGCTGGCCCGTCGTCCACACCCCCCCCCCCCCCCCCCCCCTTCCTCTCCTCCTCCTCCCCTCTCCCCCGACCCCTACCCCTACCCACCCCAACCCCGCCATGCGGTCGCTGGTGTGCATCCATCGTGCAGATGGCCGTGCCGCCTTCTCTCACAACCGCGCCGATCTCCTCCCACTGTTTTGGTCTTTGTCAATGCTCTCCGACATACCATTAATGCTCATGCCCTTGTCACTGACCTTTCCCCACTAGGAAGCTCACTTCGGTCCGTCTGACTACCGTTCTCCAAGTCTGGGTCCGGCAGCCCGAACAGCATCCATCCGCCAAGAGCTCGGATATAGATACCGCCCATCTCCCATCGTCGCCGCCAACACCTCTCACCTAGACGTCTCGACCCTCCCCGACATAGACGTAGCAGAGCTTCAACCAACTGCTCGCATTCGCTCGAAGCCGCCAGTCTTCTCATGTCCTAATTTCGTGGTCTTGACGACCCCTCTTATTAGTTAATCGCCCGCCCTCCTCTCACCATCGACCGGTATCCTTCTCATACCGGACGCCAGTCGTCTCCGGTCAAGATGTTGTCAAACCCACTCCACCGGTTTTCCCCCTATCACGCCATCCCCTCGGGGACGCTGCTTTCCGGTGGCCATGTCCCTTCCAGCCACCTCCACGCTGCAGGGCTTGATACGCTAGCTCCGGGATCCCATTACGCTCTTCAGCAACTCCAGCAACATGTCGGTGTCCACAACCCCCACCTCGCCAGGACCGGCCCTCAACCAAAGCACCGCCAACACCCTTACGGGCCTGCCGCTAGGGCCGCCGGGGCCGCCGGTCCCATCCGGAGGAGAATCAGCAGAGCGTGTGACCAGTGCAACCAGCTGCGGACAAAATGCGATGGCCAGCATCCCTGTGCCCATTGCATTGGTAAGTTCGGACCGCAGTCGCTTGGGAGTGTTGTCACCCTCTAACACCAGCAGAATTCCAACTGGGCTGCGAATACATCCGTGAACGCAAGAAGCGCGGCAAGGCCTCTAGGAAGGATCTAGCACAGCAGGCTGCCGCCCAGGCCGCGGCAGCAGCAGCGGCAGCTCAAAACGGACAAAAGTCCCCGAGCCAAGGAGGCGAGAACGGCCAGTCGACAGAGAGCCGGAGCGATACTCCAAGCACCAAGCCGTCCGTGTCCACGGAGCAGCAATCAAACTCAGACAAGAACGTGAGCGAGATCGCCGAAGATACTGCCAGGGGCCAGAGGACGGGGAGCATGGATAGCCTGGGGGACTTGGGCGCCCATCAAGGGCAGATGACGAGCCATCCTGGAGCTCTCGATAGGGATCATCTGGACAGCCCGACCGCTCTCGACCTCAATGGCTACGGCAGCGTCCACCCAGCATACGAACGCCAGGTGATGGGCTCACACATGATGGGCGGCGCGCCCCACACGCCGTACGGCTCCAACCAGGGCAATATGTCCAGCTACCCCGATCTGCCCTACGCGCTGCAGACGCAAAGCCCTACGGGCTACTCGGCAAACGCCTCGAACGGGTTCCGCCTCGGGAACAGCCCCCTGAGTGGCTACCCGATGGGCGGAGAGACGACATCGCCAGGCTGGATGAACATGTCGTCGCCGCCGCCCCAGTATGCCTCGCACGTGCCGCAGAGCGGCTACGGCCACTCGCAGCTACGGTATCCCGTACTGGAGCCCCTGGTGCCTCATCTAGGCAACATGATCCCGCTCTCACTCGCCTGCGATCTCATCGACCTCTACTTTGCGAGCTCGTCGTCCGCCCAGATGCACCCCATGTCGCCCTATGTTTTGGGGTTCGTGTTCCGGAAGCGATCGTTCCTGCACCCTACTAAGCCTCGCCAGTGCCAACCCGCCCTCCTAGCAAGCATGCTATGGGTTGCTGCGCAGACAAGCGACGCTCCTTTCCTGACGAGCGTCCCCTCGGCACGCGGCAAGATCTGCCAGAAGCTCCTGGAGCTGACCGTCAGCCTCCTCAAGCCGCTCATCCACACACCCTCGGAAGAAGCCTCGCCTGTCTCGAGTCCAATCGTCGACGGCGTCGCCCTGGGCGGCCTTGGGGTTGCCCTCCCCGGATCCATCAGCATGGACGCCCTGACGGGCGAGTCGGGCGCCTTCGGCGCGGCCGGCACTCTTGACGACGTCGTCACCTACATCCACCTCGCGACTGTGGTGTCGGCGAGCGAATACAAGGGAGCGAGCTTGCGGTGGTGGAACGCTGCGTGGTCGCTTGCCCGCGAACTCAAGCTCGGGCGCGAGCTCCCTCAGAATGCGCCCTCGAGCCGTCAAGGCGGCTCTACCGACATGGATGGCGAAGACGGCGGAGAGATGGGCAGCGTTCCCGGCGTCGTCACTGAGGAGGAGCGGGAAGAGAGGCGGCGCATCTGGTGGCTCGTCTACATTGTCGACCGCCACTTGGCGCTGTGCTACAACAGGCCGCTCTTCCTCCTCGACATTGAGTGCGAGGGCTTGCTCCAGCCAATGGATGAGCTCGACTACCAGAACGGCAACTTCCACGCTTACACCGACCCCAACGTCCTCGGCTCGGACCCCGAAGCTGTTCAGAACCTCCGGGTTCGCGGACCCTCGTTTGAGTGCACCGGCCACAGCATCTTTGGCTACTTCCTGCCTCTCATGACTATCCTCGGCGAGATTGTGGATCTGCACCACGCGAGGAACCACCCTCGCTTCGGCGTCGGCTTCCGCTCGTCGCGCGAGTGGGACGACCAGACGACCGAGATCACGCGCCACCTCGAGTCGTACGAGCAGAGCCTCAAGAAGTTTGAGCAGCGCCATCTCAGCCTCAGCGCGCAGGCGCAGGCCGCCGACGAGAAGGCGGCCGAGGCCGCGGGCGTTCCCACGGCCAACGACCTGCCGCACGACATCGGCACCCCGTCGGTGCACAGCGTCCACAGCGTCCACACCAATTCGAGCCGCATGACCGAGAGCGACATCCAGACGCGCATCGTCATGGCCTACGGCACCCACGTCATGCACGTGCTGCACATCCTGCTCACCGGAAAGTGGGATCCCATCAACCTCCTCGATGACAACGACCTCTGGATCAGCAGCCAAGGCTTCATCACTGCCACGGGCCACGCCGTCTCGGCTGCCGAGGCCATCAGCAACATCCTCGAGTTCGACCCCGGCCTCGAGTTCATGCCCTTCTTCTTCGGCATCTATCTCCTCCAGGGCTCCTTCCTCCTCTTGCTCATCGCCGACAAGCTGCAGCTCGAGGCGTCGCCGAGCGTGGTCAAGGCCTGCGAGACCATCATCCGCGCACATGAGGCGTGCGTGGTGACGCTCAACACTGAGTATCAGGTATGTTCTCTTTTGGCCCGCCCGGGATCGGGAGAGGATGACGATGCTAACTCGCAACCGCAGCGCAACTTTAGCAGGGTCATGCGCAGTGCCCTCGCCCAGGTACGCGGCCGCGTGCCTGAGGACCTTGGCGAGCAGCACCAGCGCCGGAGGGAGCTCTTGGCGCTGTACCGGTGGACGGGCGATGGGACTGGGCTAGCGCTCTGATGATCGTTTGAAGTCCTACTCCGTCTTGCCCAGCTCGTCTTGTTGTCTCTGCTTTCTTCCCCCCTTTCCCGCTCTGCTTCATGTTTTATCTTGATATGTGCTACCACAAATGTGCAATGATCTCGGTAGCTGGGTAGCTGGGTGGCTGGGTGGCTGGGTAGCTGGTGTTGTTGTTTCTTTTTCTTCCGTTGTTTCCGTTTCCTCTCAACCGGTGGTGTCTGGCTGGGCGTTTTACCGGCTGGCTTTTCTATTGTTTTTCCTCGGGTGTTATCAAAACCAAAAAGGCAAGGCAAACGCGCAAAGGGGTTTCTGGTCGTTGGTCTTTTGGTGGTGTCTTGCGATTCGGGGCTATGGAACTTGGGGTTGCTTTACGGGCGGGATGCAGAATGCCTCCTTGAATGAACTGGTACAACATGACTCCCAATGTCGGTGGCTTGGTGGGTTGGATGGTGGATATGGAGCGTATGTATGCTCTGGCTTTGTTATATACGAGAGAAATATGGGTGGTGTCTTTCGGGTTTGTTTTTGGGTTTTTTTACTGGTTTTGGCTTCGGTTTTGGATGGGTGCAAAGTCTTGGTCTTTTTGCTGGCTGACGGGGCGATGGGCTGCGAAGAGGCCTTGTGTTGTGTAGATACCTGGGTGTTGATATAAGTACATGCTTTATACGAGACGAGTATAAAAGTACGATTAGGGTGTAACGGGCTGCGTGCCTCCCAGACTCGCCATGTGCTAGGGTCAGCTCTCCCAGTATTGTCTGCATCGACTCCGCAAACAGCGTTTTCCTACCCAATCAGTTCGTTGTTGGCGAGGATAACTTTGGCAAATGTGTTATCTAGAAGACGTATCTGATGCAGATGCAGAAGCTCTCAAGGTCCTCCCACCGCTTTGGTCTCTTGCTAGAGATCGGGTTCTGACCGTCTTAGAGAGTGCCGCAAAGGTAACTTTGGGGTGCCACTTCGACCTAGGAGACCGCACGACTACGTTTAGCCAGCGCCTTACGGATTCGGCTCCCTTCCAGCCTGGTTCACCGTAGGCTCTGGGCAAGGCCTCGATGGCACGTAGGTCCCCTGACCCACAGGTCCAGCGGACAACAGAAATGGAGAATTCTTTTCTGCTGTCGGCATAGTTAGACACGAATACACCATCGTCAGGACGCCATGGCAATACGATCTGTTGCCGAACGGTGCCCGATAAAGTATCTAACAGGGCATTTTTCGAATTTTGCATCACTCATATTTAGGCCTTTCAGTTCTTGGCCGCTCATGAAAGGAAGAGCGCGTGCTCTTGTGAGAAAGTGTGTGAAGACACGGTTCTACGGCTGGCGTCAAGGCCACGAAGCCTCCCTACTTGCCTGCGGCAATTTGACAGGTTTCCCAACGCCGGTAAAGCAGAACGCAAGGCAACGGATCATAAGAAGCTCGCTAATGGGCGTCGGACTTGACAATAGCAACCAAGACTTGCAGCAGTCACAGTGGCACGGGGCGGTTAGTACAGATAGTTACTCCTGACACTGGCCTCGCGGGAAGGAAAAACCTGTGAGGCTCTCAAGGAGCGAGCTTTTCCCCGACGACTGACCGCCGACGACAACAATCTGCCTCAGGTCAGCCTTTGTCCTTTGCGCTTCGTTTCTGCCGCGAGTCCTACCTGAGACGTGTGAATATCGATGCCGATGTCACGCAGTTTGTCTTGCTTCTCAAGATATACGTGGTTTCCGAGGCCGTCGAGCAACGGCTGGCTCTGTGCAGGGGTCCGCATCCTGGCACCTGTGCTGATGCGTAGGTGGGAGTAATAGAGATGGAGCTGGCGCGAATGGTTAGGGACCGGCAAGAGTGGTATATGTGAGAGCAGCCGTCTCTCGCGTAGGGAGAGAAAGAGAAAGAGAGGAAAAGAATCGACGCAGAGCTGAGGTAGAAGGTAAATATATAGTCACGAAGGATTGGTCGGGGTGGGAAGAAGAGTATTGATCAGTAAAGGGAGGGAGGAGCGCAGCGTAGGGAGGTGAAAGGGGTTGCTGTTGAATATGATGAACGCGGTGGACCACTTTCGAGACTTGAAAACTGTAGCTCCTCGAGCAAGAGCCTTTCTCGGTTTCGTATGTAACCGCTATACCACTTGCATAGACTAGAGAACCATCTAAGGCGGGGCCGGGTCGTGGGATGATGTGGCGTCGAGCTGAAGCCCACGCTTCCCGGACAAGCCCACAGGAGCCACTCCCCTGGTATCACAATGATATGTCAACACAGGGTATTGTCTTGAAGAACGCCTTTCACCTCAGATAGCATCGGAACACGAAGATCGGGAGGCGGGTGTTAGTATGGGGTAGAATAGACAATCTAAACCCAAAGGGTAAAAAAGAAAGAATCGACAGACAGTTATGTGTTCCCCCCTTCCATCTCTGCCATCCTCTCATCCATCTTTCTTGCCATCTCCTCTTCCCCATCACCATCTGCATCCTCAGCCCCACCATCAAGCCCCCTCCTCCTCACCTCCTCCTCTACCATCCTCCTCGTAACCATCCCCTTCCCACGCCAACCCCTAATCACGGCATCCTCCCCGTCCGCCCTCATCTTCCTCCCCCAACCCTCGACACTCCTCATTCCCACGACCAGAAACCCCAGCTCCTCTCTCTCCACATCGAACACTTCCCACCATTCACACTCTGGCATCTTAGCGCCCACGTCCCGCGCAGCATTATAGATGGCCGCCACCGCCAACGCGTTCGGCTGGCTCGTGCAGTAGAGCATCTGCGGCGACAGCAGCGCGGCGTTGAGATACGCCAGCGTGCGCCTCGCGATCCTCTCCTTCCGCACGTTCAGGAACTCCAGCGCCTGCAGGTACGTGACGGCCAGCGGGTGCGGCAGGGCGACGTGCGTGTCGAAGCCGAGGGCGTAGAAGACACGGGCCTCGACGGCCAGGACGCGCGCGTGGAAGGCCTGGTACTGCGACTCGGAGAGGTAGTAGGACGCCGGCATATTGGTAAGGGGCGGGGCGGAGGCTGGATGGAAGAAGGAGCTGGAGGGGGAGAGGAGGTAGGCGTAGACGTTGGAGAGGTCGCGCGGCGAGCGCGGAGACGGGGAGAGCTTGGCTATTAGGTAGAGGGTCGCTGCTGAGACGTCCTGGGGGGGGGGGGGGGGGGTGTCAGTCTAGGCTTGTTGTCTCTGGGTCGGGGAGAACGGAGGGGGAGGGAAATTACGCTAAACTCATGCGCCATGAGCGGCTCGACGAGCCAGTATCGCGCCAAGAGGACATTGGCTTGCGCTGTGACGGATTGCGGGAGCTCGAGGAGGATGCCGGCGGCTTGGGTGAGGCATTGCGTCGCGAAGAAGATGGCGTCTTGGAGCTCGAGCGGGAGCGCGCCAAAGGAGCGCCGCTGGAATAATTGGTCTGGCGTCGCCAGAGGATTCGTCATATGCGACATGCCGGAGGGCTGTTACGTTGGGTACCTTTGAGCAATCGCGAGACGGCTACGAAGTAAAGGAAGCACAGAGGTTCAAGATGCGAGTTCCGAGCTTGGAGCTCCCCAGCCATGCTTTACAGTGTGTATACACAGTGCAGATTTAGTCGTGGGTCGCATACGGTACTCTAGGGGTAGGGTTAGGACCTTCATTCTTGAGCGTCGTCTCTCCAATCTCGGCGGTGCAGAGAGGGGTTCTACTGGTTGCCCACATCTTCCCATTTGAGCTGCCTACACTGAGGATATCCGGTGGGGGCTTTGTCTTGGCACTAGAACTCGTGCTAATCGGCTAGCACCTCTTTGAATTTCCTTGCAGGGATGCGTATCATCGCCCCGACGTCGTCTAGAGCAAACGCTCCGACCAGGGGTAATCATGAAATGGGGATCCCCGAACCCAATTGCCATAAAAGCAGCCTCGAGTGGCAACTATTTTGGATGATTCCCTTGCTATCCCTTTGCTAGAACCCCGGTATATCCACTGCAATGCGTAAACTAACGACTTGAGACTTCATCTCCACTTCACTTTACCATGGGCAGTGTCTACACCGTACGGTAGATGTCTTGAGCTCAAAATTGCAAGAAGGCGAGAGCAGCCCTGGTGTTCGGGAGGCTTGGCGCTTGGACCCTTCCGGAAGCAAACATGGCAGTCACGAGACGACGCGATCAAGCGGCAGGGCACAACCCCGGTCTCGCCCAGCAATCGCGTCTCCCAAACACACACAATTTCCACCTCTCCCAGCGTTTGCACCCATCCGCCCACAAATACCGGCCCAATCGGTACGGAGCAAACTGTCCCACTGAGCGAGGTATCATCGGCATTTGGGAAGGATCGAACGCTACCGAGTCTGCTTACCCTGAGCTGTCTCACATCCGTCCAATACGCGTCCAAAGACGCGACTGATTATAAGCAGCATCTACCCTTCTCATTGGTCAACTGTACTTCCTCTCACCTCGGTACCGCTTTTGGCGGGCTCCAACGTCCATCTTTTCTCAGAGGCGTTCTTTTAGCCCGTCATGGCGTCGATAAAGGTCGAGTCCCAGGATAATGCTGGACCTGATACCTGTCACGAGGCCCTGAAGGCTGAAGATGAGAAGAAAATCGGTAATCGGTATCTCCAACAACTGGTCTCGGATCCCTCCCCCGAGCGGTTGGAGAAAGGTGTGGCCATTGGCTTGAACGTTCTCCAGGACCTCAAGGAGCCTCTGGAAGCTTGTGGCCAGCTCGCTACCACGCAAGCCGCACAGTGGCTCAAGTCCATCAGCAACCTCGAGGCCCTCGCCAAGCCAGCGCGGACCATCGTGGGCGTCGTTGGGAATACGGGAGCCGGAAAGTCGTCGGTGATAAGCGCCGTCCTGGATGAAGAACGGTAAGTCGGTCGGGCCGTTGCCGTCAGCTAGCCAATTTAACTCTGTGCGGTAGCCTCCTCCCAACCAACTGCATGAGAGCTTGTACCGCCTCTCCCACCGAGATCTCGTACAACTACTCGGAAGACCCCAACGAGCTGTACCGTGCCGAGGTCGAGTTCATCACCAGCGATGACTGGGTCAAGGAACTACATGCTCTCTACAGCGACCTCCTGGACGGCAACGGCGAGGTCTCGCGCGAGTGCACCAATCAGGACAGCGATTGTGGTGTCGCCTATGCCAAGATGAAAGCTGTGTACCCCAATATGACCAAAGAGATGATTGCCTCGGCCACCCCCGCGGCCCTTGCTGACATCGGCGCCGTCCGGAGAGTGCTTGGGACCACCAAGAAGCTTCGAGCGACAACCGCAGCGAGTCTCTACCGCCAGTTACAGACCTATGTGGACAGCAAGGAGAAGAATACGGGCGGAAACATGGAGTACTGGCCGCTCATCAAGGTTGTGCGCATCTACACCAAGGCGTCCGCATTGGCCACGGGCGCCTGCCTAGTCGACCTTCCCGGTGTTCAAGACTCCAACGCGGCCCGCGCCGCCGTGGCAGCGAACTACATGAAGGCCTGCACCGGTCTGTGGATTGTCGCGCCCATCACCCGTGCAGTGGACGATAAGACGGCCAAGTCGCTTCTCGGTGACTCGTTCAGGTACGTAGTCCGCCTTAGGATGGGATTTATGCCGCGTTTCTGATATGTGGTAAAGGCGTCAGCTAAAGTACGACGGTACGTATTCTGCCGTGACCTTCATCTGCTCCAAGACGGACGACATCTCCGTGACCGAGGCAGCAGAGAGTTTGGGTATCGAGGAGGAGATCTCCGAGTCCTGGTCTGTCATTCAAGCGCTCTCAGACGACATTCGGGAGCTCAAATCTGGAATCGCCAGCCTCAAAGACGAGCGAGATGCTTGCAACGACTTAATCGACAACATCGAGCAGACCTGGGACAAGTGGGACACATTGGCGACCAAGCTGTCCGACGGGATCGCGGTCTATGCGCCATCCAGCCCCAGCAAGAAGCGTAAGCGGCAGTCCAAACCGCGAGGCAGCCGCAAGAATCACAGCTCGAGTGACGCGGACGACAGCGACTTCTCGGATACCGACTTTTCCGATTCTAGTGACAAGGAAAACCAAGAGTCACAAGACCAGGATAGGAAGCCGCTCACCGAGGAGCAGATTGAGGCGAAGCTTGCCTCCCTGAAAGCCGAGAAGAAGGAGATCCGAGCGAAAAAGAAGGAGATCGAAGAGCAGGTCTCGGAACACCGCAGGAAGATTAAGGACCTTACCGCCGAGAAAGAAACCTTGCTCGCCGAGGTGAAAACCGTCTGCATCCAGGGTAGGAATGCCTACTCGAAGCGGGCGATCAAGCAGGATTTCGCCATGGGCGTCAAGGAGTAAGCGATAATGTATTTTCCGTGCCGGTGCAGTGCTAACGTCTCGTAGACTCGACCAGGAGACCGCTGCTGAGGAAGACGAGGCGAGCTTTGATCCCGAGGCTGATCTCCGGGATTACGATGCCGTTGCGGAATCTCTCCCCGTGTTCTGCGTGAGCAGCCGTGCCTTTCAGAAGCTGAGTGGCAGACTGCAGAAGGACGACTTCAACAACGCGGGATTCCAGTCAATCGAGGACACCGAGATTCCCCAACTGCAGGCGCATGCCAGGAAACTCACCGAGGCGGGACGAGCGGCAAATTCGCGGCGCTTCCTGAACGATCTAGTTCAGTTTCTCAATTCAATGTCCATGTGGGCCACCGACGATGGTACACGGCCGGACTGGTCAGATAGCAAGAAACAGAGCGAGGAGAACCGACTACGGAGCCAGCTCAGCAGGCTAGAGGAGGTCAGCTTCTAGTATTCCGATATCTCTTACACAACAGAGGCACCCATCCAACTAACACCCTACCAGGAGCTGGGACACGCGTTGAGCGCATGCAATACTTCAATGAAACAACACCTTGCCGAAAATATTTTTGAAAAGTTCGACCAGTACATACCGAAGGCGGCCGATGATGCAGTGCCGACGGCCACCCAGTGGGGAGCTCCCAGGGGCATGGGTGGATTGCTTTGGGCGACGTACAAGGCAACATGCAGACGGAACGGAATTTTCAGTGGTGCTTCGGGCCCGCGCGACTTCAACGAGGAACTCTTTGCCCCCATCTCCAAACACCTGGCTTCTGGCTGGGAGCGCGCCTTCCAGCGTCGGCTCCCGTCCTGCTTGGATGGCTTTCTCCGGGAGGTCCGGACGCACTTGACGGCATTCCACCGCGAGGCCACGGAGGGTGCGAGGGAACGCGGCAGCAACCACAACGGTCTGAACATGCTCGCTCAGCAGCTCCAGGCACACTCGCAGCACGTCTCAGACATCAGGGACGTGATGGTTGCCTTGGCACAGAACCTCCAGCGAGACGCGAACCGGGCCTTTACACCGATCATCCAGGAGGAGATGAAGCCAGCTTATGAAGGCTGTTGTGCGGAACGAGGTATGACCCGACAGCAAGTGTTGACGTGGCAGCAGCCAGCTAAAGCATCATGATACAGGAACCGGCTCATTTTTGCGCATGAAGGATAAAATGATCTCACACGTCACTACGCACCGCCAGAGCATGTTCCGCAATGCCACCAGCGTTGTGCAGAAGCAGCTCGAAGATATGTGTCGGCACATTAAGCTCCAAATGGAGGAGTTCATCCAAGACATTCATGCGCGGCTCTCGCACGACTACCTGTCGGTTCTTGTTGGCGCGGACGTGGGCACCGGCGTTCCTCGCGTTGAACTGATGCTGCGAGCCGAGATGGTGTCACTGTTGGCCAAGGCCGACCTACCCTTTGCAGAGCTCCTTTCTGAGCCGACCGGACTGGAAAGTCATGTTGAGACTAACCTACAAAGCAGGCGGGAGGGTGGGCCTCAACCCAGCGATGACAGTGACGGCTTAGGGCAGAACGACAAGATTGTCAAGACCGAGGTTGACTCGACGACTCATAGTTCCGTCGTCATCAAGGCAGAGGAGCTTTGATAGCATTCTTGTCGGACGGGGTCATGTGGGTCTAGGCTGCTGGGGAATCTACGGCGTATGGAGGAAAAGCTCGGTCACGGTTTCTGTCAAGGGTTTGGTACATACGTGCCCTAATAATCCAGCTTCGGTGCATTGGTATCAGATAGCTGATCTGTATGAACGGTGTAGCTAGAAGTACTTTCGCCTTGACTGTGCAGGCTGTACGCAGTGTATAAAGGTGGTTCAGCACAATCTATGCTCGGCGCCGTTGCCGTCTCGCGATTGCAATTGTCAAGGGACCTTTACAGTCAGTAAGGGGTCGAAAAGGGGGGATTACAACCCTAACCCCAACCCCTCATCGTCCAGCAGGTCTTTCTCTCGGACATTCTAGGCCGATCTAGCGATCGATGAGAATGGAGAAATGAGGCTTTTACCTGGCCGTCAATTTTTCCTCGATTGCGTTCAGTAGTGATATTGCCAGTAAATTTCCCCTTTGCACAGTACGCCGGCGTGTTTCCCAGCTGCAGGAAAGCGGGCTGAGGTGTTCTTGAATTTACAGCAACTTGCCGGTCGCCACCTGCTATAGCACCTCGAAGAAACACGGGGAAGATTGAGCCTCAGCCAAGCAGCAGGACAGCGCTGTTTAACACGGCTCGGAGAGTTCGGATTGACTGGGCAGGTTTTTAGCCTCTATTGGAAGCGAGGGGGACAACACCGACGAGGAGACTCTCATTGAGTCACAAAAGGAACAAACCAAAAACCACGTCCGAGTGCGAGGCAAAATGGACAAAGTTACCAAAGACACCGAGGCACTCAAGTTGGGCGACTCAAATACCGGCACAAATGGTCCTGCCGTTCCAGACGTGGCCTCCCTCTTGCCGGAGCTGCCGCCCGGCCGCACGCTCAACACGGGCATGACGCTCGAAGAGACGCTGGCCGACCTCAAAAAGCACCCGCTGTTCATGACAGAGCTGGACCCGTCCGAGGACAACGAAGGGCTTGCCGCACTTCAGGCTCTCGCGTACGACGGCACACCGCTCGAGAACGCGGCCAACTTTAAGGAGCAGGGCAACGAGTGCTTCAAGGAGAAGCGCTGGGGCGACGCAAAAGAGTTTTATTCCAAGGGCGTGGCCATCCTGGCGGCCGAGGAGGCGCGCCGCGCAAAGGGGATCAAAAAGAGGGTCAAGGTCCAGAAGCCCGTGGCGGTGGCTATCTCTCCCGACTACGACCCCTCTTCCTCCCACTCGGCCGCTCATGAACCCACATCTCAAGACGAGGGGACTGGCAAGGAAGAAGAAGGCGAAGAAGAAGTAGACGACTCCCCCACCGAGACCGCCTCCGAGCGCGCCCTCCTCGAGACACTGCACCTCAACCGCGCAGCCTGCCACCTTTCGCTGCAGAACTACCGCTCCTGCACCCTCGACTGCGCCGCCGCCCTCCGCCTCAACCCGAGCAACGTCAAGGCCCTCTACCGCTCGGCGCGGGCCTTGCTAGCCGTCAACAAGATCCACGAGGCCGACGACGCCTGCGCCCGCGGGCTCGAGCTGGACCCCGCCAACCAGCCGCTGCAGGCGCTGGCGCAGGACATCATCAAGGCTAACGACGCGGAGCTGGCGCGGCGGCGGCGCGAGGAGGAGCGCCTCGCGCGCGAGCGACAGAGGCAGACGCTGCTGCGCACGGCGCTGCAGGCGCGCGGCATCCAGGTCCGCAACACGGGCAAGAAGCCCGACATGGAGGACGCGCGCGTCCGGCTGGTGCCCGACGAGCTCGACCCCCACAGCAGCCTGGCCTTTCCCACCATGTTGCTGTACCCGCTGGAGATGGAGTCGGACTTCATCAAGGGCTTCGGCGAGGCCGAGACGCTGGACCAGCATTTCGGCTATGTGTTCCCCTTGCCGTGGGACAAGGCCGGCGAGTATGAGAGCGGGCGCGTTGAGTGCTACATGGAGACCGTGAAGGGGGGACTGGTCAAGGTAGGGAGGAAAGTGCCGCTGTTGAAGGTGCTGAGCGGGGGGAATGTGGAGGTGGTTGACGAGTTGTTGAGGGTCTTTGTGGTGCCGCAGGGGAAGGCCGAGGGGTGGGTGAGGGAGTGGAAAGCGAAGAAAGGGGAGGAGAACCAGAGATAGGGGCCCAGATGACGATAGACGGGTAGGGCACCAAGTGGCAGAGCGGCTGTGCTAGACGCCGCGCTCTTGATGAGTTAACTAATTCAGAAAAACAAGACCATTCTCTCCTGCCCGACCAGATCACTCAGAAACGCTCACGACTTTCATTCCCGTGACGGATGCAAAGCGCCCGAAATCCAATGCCGCCAATCTATCCAAGGCCCAACTCCAGTCTAATTGCCCCCTACCCTTTTGTGGTTATCCGAACGGCCAACGGGAATGCGAACCAAAGCAGAGATAAGTCATCGGATAACCTAAGGCTCTAGCCAGCCACCACCAACCCCGCAAGCAACCCGCACTTGATCACATCAACGTCCTCCGCCGCTTCGCTCTCGTACTCATGCCATGGCTGTCTCCAACAACAGAACGATCCTCTGAGGCAGGACGAGCTGGCAGGGTTACCCTCCCACCGGAGCCGCCTCTACTTTTCTTCTCCCGATCGTTTTCACCCCGCATCCTCTCTCCTCCATCCTCATCACTACCACTACCACCACCACCTCCGTCTTCCCGCTGTTGTCGCCCCTCCCCCTCCCCCTCCCCCTCCTGCAGCTGCTTCTTCCGCCCAACCATGCCAGGCGTATACGTATGCATATGTATCAGCACCAAGGCGACATCCTTCTCCGTCGCACGCCGCTCATTCGTGGTATCGCCGCCGCCGCTGTCCTCACCAGAAGAAGTGTCGTTGCCGTCGGCAGCCGTCTCTTTGTCTATGGCGGCGGGAGGCGTCATCTGGGCAACCGGCGTGGGACTGTCGTGCGCACGAACCAGGCTGGCACTCTTGCTCCGGCTCTGGATTTGGCTCCGGCTCTCACATCCCGCGTCGTACCCCTCGTCGGCGTCGGCGTCGACGCGGTCAAAGGCTCTCTTGTTGGGAGTTGGGCGGGGTTGCGCGTTCGAGCTCGAGTGGGAGTGCGGGTTTTCGCCTGAAGATTGGGTGCTGATAGAGGATCTCGGGGGGCGGTTGGGAATGAAGGGCCTTCCGTCGGGAGGGGTCGGGGAGCGCGGGACGGCAGAGAGCCACGGGTTGGCTGTCATATTCGCGTTCCGGTTCGTGTCTGCGTTTGCGCTTATAGCGGGGAACGGCTCCCTGTCGGGGTGGTCGGGATAGTACGGCGCCGGGCGGTAATGGTATTGGTGCAGGGGAGGCCGGCTCACCGCCGCCCATCCCGTGCTTGGGGTTTGTATCAGCGCGGGCGCTCCCGGCGGGGAAGGCCTCCGCAAGGGCGGAAGGGCCGGATACATCGACCTGCTGCCGTACGCCTCGGAGCCGGCCTGGATATCAACGTCTGTATCGGTGCCGTACGGGCTTTGGAGCGCGTGTCTACCGTAGGCGGCTTCCAGGGGGTAAGGCTCGGCCATGCGGCGCGAAAGGTAAGATGGAGGTGGGGGGCTAATACTGTGAGAGAGACGAGGGCTAGGCAGAGATGGCCGGGATATACGGAAGAGCATCGCGGCGTCCCTTTTGGCGCATGCCACGATGGCCGAGTCGATCACCATGCGGCCGAATCCGGGCGCCTTCTCCGGGACACACTCCGAGGGAAAGCGTGGGCCGAAGAGCGGAATGAGGGCACCGGCGATCTTGTAGCAAAACGTCGCGCACACGGCCCTGGCGCACGGGAATGGCATCCAATACCCTGCGGCTCATGCGTCAGTATGCGGCCGCAGCGCTAGAAGGCTCATGTAAGTACGGACCTTGGGCTTTGATGGAGCCCCCTGTGATGCTGTACGTGATGTCCTTGAGACCAGGGTTCTGGTTGAGCATCTTCGCCGGCGTGGTCTGCTAGAGTTAGCCATGTACTGGACGCGCGCTTCAGCCATGACTGACCTTGCTATATCCGTGGCATTTGAAGAAAGAGGTCATTCGGACAAGGCCGACGTTGTAGTCCCACATCACAGTGAAGGGAGTGTCGTCTCCGGGCATCTTGAAGTCGTAGTGAAATACTAGGCTGGTCAGCCCCGACCTCCCCGGGTTGCCGTGTCCTTACTTTCAAAAACTTCTCGGCCCGTTTTGGAGAAGAAGTCCTTTTTGCCGCTGTTGTAGGGTATGCGCCGGCAGGTGCCCTGGATCGAACCAAAGGGGTCGACCCTGAACCTACGAACCTGGGCGAGCGAAGCCTCCTCCAAGACTTCAAAAGGGGGGAAGTTGACGACTCCCTTTACCCTACCTTTGGCAGGATGTTTGGCGTTCTCGGTCATCCTCGGTGATCCATTCGAGGGCGTGACTGGAACTGTGCCGTCGGCAGAGGGCGGAATCCGACGGGACGAGGGAGTCGGGGCCGGGCGAAACGAGGGCAACGGGGCCCGAGGGGGTTCCGGGTTAAGAAGGTCTGCCACGGATACCATGGCGGTGAGAATCTGGTGGGGATGTCTCGCGTACTCGTCACTATCGCTGTAGCTATCGGGTGGAAAGCGGCAACAGGTTGAAGACCGGGCAAAGGGGGCGCGGACACAGATTATGAAGTCAGACACGCAGCGTTTCGCGCGGCCTGGGCGGCCTAGGACTCAAAACCAAATCCCCTTTCAGCTCACAAACAATAAAGCTCCGCGCGACCCTCGCGAGCCGGCGCGTGACCCGGGGGGGAGCTACCTGCGGCGAAGGAACCGGCCAGCCGTCTTCTCTACTTGGGCGTTGCGACCGGTATGCGGCGCCCTGCAGCCCCGACGACAGTTTCCGTGTGTTCGGCGGTCTCGACACAGAGATTTCTTTGTCTGGGGACCCAGGGAGTCGCTTCTTGGGAGGCAGATGGCGCGTTTGGTACTCCCACCGCTCTTTGGGAGTTCGAAGTGGTAACAAAGATGTGACAAGTGACAGTAGAACGGCGGTCAACAGCCCCTTGGGAACGGGCACAGTG
Organism: Madurella mycetomatis; assembly: GCA_022530565.1. Classification (NCBI taxonomy): domain Eukaryota; kingdom Fungi; phylum Ascomycota; class Sordariomycetes; order Sordariales; genus Madurella; species Madurella mycetomatis. The sequence continues at coordinate 685,930 of JAJTVB010000003.1, read as the reverse complement.
GCGTTCTGATGGCCGTGACAACGGTGGACAGCTACTGGAGGACGGGGAGTGCGACTGTGCTCTGAGATTGTCCCCCGCAACGGCCATACTGGGGCCCCAGACCGTGTCTGACTCTACGCAAGGCACCAAGAAGCGTGCCAGGTGTCGCAGGATTACGGGGTAGAGTCGACAGAACAGGCGACTGGCTCCGTAGATGGCCAAGTCAAGGAACTAGAGGCGGATCGAGGGAAGTGGTGTCCTCGCGGAAGGGGCTGGGCATCCAAGCGAGCACAGGTGCCAGGGCCCGACGGCGCCACTGTGGCCAACGAACAGCAAATGAGTCTGACACAGCAAATACCAGACCGTGAACAATCATACAGGGATGCGGCCTGTTTGGGAACACTTGACAGAAAGCAGACCGTCGGATGGCTGCAGGAGGCGCTGCTTGGTCACTTGGCTGAGTAGTCCCGGTGAGGACGTGGAACAAAGAGGGAAAATTGCCAGTGTTGATATCTCAGGCAGCATGATGACTCCTAGACTCGACACACGTGGCTGCTACACCGCTGAGGAGGTGCTCACGGCTAAGTGAGCTGGTGGGTGTCCGGTCCGGCTCGCGCCGGGCGATGGTCTACGTTGCACACTCTAGCTCCCTGACACTGCTAGCCTCTTCTCCCGCAGAAAGGATGTGTCGAGAGATCGGAGGTGCACATGTTCGAAAGGAAATTGCAAACATCCCTCCAGATCGAGCTCGCTGAGCGCGCCGTCAGCACCCCTCGTTCTATGCCCCTTCGAGAAAATCGGGCCGGTGTTCCTCCCGACGAGAGCGGCAGCGGCTCGGAAGAGAGCGCCTGACACTGCGCTGGGTCTTGCTTGCCCCCACGGGCGGCGCTTGCGCGACCACAAAACAAAAGTGTCCGATGAGAGACATAGCTGTCTGTGGCCTGAAGCTGTTAACCGTCCGCGGTCGTCCTTTGTCCCCCGACGACGGTGGTGCCGGCGTTGCTGGGACAGTCAAGGCCAACAAACGGCCGCAGGAGAAGGACATGGCTGATATTCGAAGGGGATTCGAGCACATCGGACGAAGTTGAAAGAAAATGTGGCGCAAAGGTTGGCGACATGACTAGGCCCGCTCGTCGCTGCATGTCTTGCTGGGCGCCAGCCATCCGACACTGCGGCCTGCCGTGTGCCTAGCTAGGCAACATGGGATCCCTCGACTCGCCGCCCCTGCTCATGCCTGAGATTGCCGGTCCAGCTGTGATGAGGGCTGCAGGCGCCCGTCACGTCTCCACGGCAGCGCCGCCCGGCGCCATACACCTAGCACGGCTGGCGCACTACCCCCAAACGGCAGCACGGAGTGAGAAGAACTCCAAATTGAGCCACCGGAGGGACAGGCTAGGCCAGAATTGTTTACTATGGTTCTCGGGCAGCTGTACTAGCCTCCGGTCGCAAGCCGTGGAACGGGCCCGGACGGGAAGGACGTCACGGAGCCGCGCCTGGGAGCGCGGAGTGGCTTGCAAGCGGAGTAGCATTACGCCCGGAGGCGGCCATTCAACCCCGCCGTGTCTTGGTCGGCGTTCGTTCGACGGATCCCTGTCTAGCCATTCAAGGCTGCCAGCGCTTCCATGTAAGGGGCACGCATGGGGCGGGACCGGTGCCCGATGGGAGCGTCGAACCAAGCAAGGTCCACGGATCATCTGCACGTCGATCTGCTAGCCAGAGCCAGTACTATGATAGAAGCGGGCTCGGTTGTTCGGGTATCCGAGCCTGTCGCCTGGCACGCCAGGGGCGTCGGCCAAAGATGCCAACGCTTCCATCTTCTCCCACGCCGGTGCGACCGCCACAGACTTGTCGACGGCTGTACACAGCCGGGAATTTCGACCAGGCGCTAGCAGTCTGGAGACGTCAAGTTGCACAACAGCTTGCGCGCAGCATAGCACTGCATCCATTTGCCGCACACAAGCCGCTCCACTCGGGGAGCGACGAGGAGGACGGATGATGCCGGGGACCTGCGGGGCGCAGAGCGGCGAGATCACGGGCTCATTGTCCCTGACGACCCGTCTCGCAGAGATCGATTGGAGCTGTTTTAAAACAAGTGTCGCTCTCGGCCGGGCGTATACATGCGGACCGAAAGGGGTGCAGCTGCTGTGCCATCTAGAGTCATCCTCGAGGGAGGGCGGGACTGAAGATGGGAACAGAGCAACTCTGGCAAATGCCTATTCCCGTAAGGAAAATGAACCACTGCATGAGACGGAGGCTACGGTCGAGAAATCGAGGACGTGGTCCGTGTCGCTGTCCCGATCCCATTGCGGTCGACGCCGCGCTCTAAAAGCGACGCACAATGCCATCATGGCAACGTTTTGTACAACTACTGTGAAGAGAAGCAGGCGATGAGGGCAGATTTAACGTCCCTTGACCTGGGCTATTCCTTCTTTGGTATGAGCGGTGCCTGCCTATTTTTGTCTTCCTCTTCTTCAACTTGCCGCTTCCCTCGCTAGCCAGATCTGATGCGTAGTGTACAGTGTCGACGAATACCCCTGGCACATGGCCAAGCCAGCGCTGGGTTGCCCCGCAGTCACGTGGCTGCGGGGTGTCCCGCATTATCGCTATCACGGATAAATCGACTGTGTTCTTCGATAGTGCGACAGTATCGTAACTGCATCCCGCAAAAGGGAGGAAATTGAAAGGGGAGAGAGAAGTAGAAAAAAAAAAAGACAAAATGGTAAAATAGAAAAGAAAAGAAAAGAATGCAAAAGAGAGAGAAAATAAAGGTACAATACTTGAATTGTGGTACGGGTTCATGTGTAAGCCTGAGTGAAGTGTGTTGAACATCCGTTGCGTGAGCTTGAGAGCCTCAGGCATCAACAAACATTGGAACGCGTCCAGATCGCGCCGCCAATGCGCCAATGATCAAACCCTCGCTTGTTTGGGAAGACGTTGACATTCTCTTGTTTACATTCGGCGGCCTTCCACCACAACAACAATCCCTCCACGGCCTACCGCCAGCCTTTGTGCCTCCGGCCTACAACATTCCTTTGTCCCTGCAAGACAAATTGATCGCCGGGTGGATTCGCCGTGGTTGCTTTGTCGCACCTCGGTTTTTTTTTTTTTTTTTTTTCTTCTAATTCATTGTTCGCAATTGTGACCACCTTTTCTGACCCCTGAATGTGCTCGTCTTTTTTTCTTTCTTCTATTGCCTGCCTGCCTGCCACCTGCAACGACCGTGTAACCCCTCGCGCTGGGTACTGTGGAACACTGTTTCCTCTCTGTCACGATGGATTCCGACGTCGATTCTGTCTTTGGCGACTTCAAGAGCGACTCTGACGCTTACTCACCAGAAGTTTTGGTACGTGTGTTGGGTGCCGCTTTCTTCACTCGGCTAGTGCCACTCATCGAAGGGCGTCTCGAGCATACTTCCTGGCCTGCGGGACGCGAGCTAATAAGCGTGACCAGAAACCCAAGGCTAAGGCGGCCGCAAAGAAGACGAATGGTGCGAAACCGGGCAGGCCCGCCGGGAGAATGGTACAGACGACGCTCACCGGCGGCAAGGCCGCCACAAAAAAGAGGGCAAAGCCAGAGAGCGACGACGACGATGATGACGCCGGCATGCTCTCGAGCACGCCTCCGAGTCTCAAGAAGCAGAAGAAGGCCCCGGCAAAGAAGTCGAGCGGCAAGCCTCTCGCCGAACTTGAGAACGACGAGATGCTAATCGACGAGCCTGCTGCGCCCGCGCCCGCGCCCGCGGCCGCGCCCACGGGGTCCAAAGCAAAGAAGTCGGCGACCGAGACATACCAGAAGCTCAGCCAAGTCGATCACATTCTCACGCGTCCCGAGATGTACATCGGTCCCGCAGAACGCATGGAACAGAAGATGTGGGTCTTCAACAAGACCGAGAAGTTGATGGAGAACCGCAGCGTCTCCTTTGCCCCTGGTCTCTACAAGATCTTTGACGAGATCCTCGTGAACGCTGCCGACAACAGCCAGCGGGACTCGTCCATGACGCATCTCAAGGTCACCGTGGACCGCGAGACGGGCGAGATCTCGGTCGAGAATAACGGCAAGGGCATCCCGATCGAGATGCACGAAAAGGAAAAGTGCTACATCCCCGAGCTCATCTTTGGTCATCTTCTCACGGGCTCCAACTACGACGATGCCGAGAAGAGGACCGTCGGTGGCCGCAACGGTTACGGCGCGAAGCTCGCCAACATCTTCAGCCGGAGATTCACCATCGAGCTCCAGGACTCGAACAACGGAAAGCGCTACAAGCAGACCTGGACCGACAACATGAGCAAGATGGAGAAGGCAAAGATCACGAGCAACAAGTCATCCGACTTTGTCAAGGTCGCCTTCCTCCCGGACTACGAGAAGTTCGGCATGGACGGCGGCATGGACGACGACCTGGAAGCCCTGGTGTACCGCCGCGTCTACGACATGGCCGGCACCGTGTCCGGTGTCAAGGTGTGGCTGAACGGCGAGCAGCTCAAGATGAACTTCAAGACTTACTGCGAGCTCTATGCCAAGTCGATCGCCAAGGAGCGCGGCGATGCCCTTGTCGACGAGAAGACGCCCGCCGCCAAGGTCGAGTTTGAGCAGGTGAGGTCCAACGGGCGCCTGTGGCAGATCGGCTTCACCGTCTCGGACGGCTCGTTCCAGCAGATCTCGTTCGTCAACAACATCGCCACGACGTCGGGCGGCACGCACGTCAACTACATCGCCGACCAGATATGCGATGCGCTGGCCAAGGAGCTGACCAAGAAGAAGAAGGGCCACTCGCTCAAGGCGTCGCACTTCCGCAACCACATCTTCATCTTCATCAACTGCCTGATCGACAACCCGTCCTTCAACTCGCAGACCAAAGAACAGCTGACGACCAAGATGAGCGCCTTTGGTAGCAAGTGCGTGCTGAGTGACCAGTTCCTCAAGAAGGTCAGGAGTTCCGAGGTGATCGCCAACATCATGGATTTCGCCGAGAAGAAGGCGGACAAGATGCTGGCCAAGAGCGACGGCACCAAGCGCTCCCGCATCAGCAACGACAAGCTTGTCGATGCCAACTGGGCCGGCACGAAGCGCGGCCACGAGTGCACCCTCATTCTGACCGAAGGTGACTCGGCCAGGGGTCTGGCCGTCGCCGGCCGTGCCGTTCTGGATCCGGACCGCATCGGCGTCTTCCCGCTCCGCGGTAAGATGCTCAACGTGCGCGACGCCTCGCTCGACCAGATCATGAAGAACAAGGAGATTGAGAACATCAAAAAGTTCCTCGGCTTGAAGCACAAGCAGCACTACACCGACACCAAGGGCCTCCGCTACGGCCATTTGATGATCATGGCCGATCAAGATCTCGACGGTAGCCACATCAAGGGCCTGCTCATCAACTTCCTGGAAGTCCAGTTCCCCTCGCTGCTGCGCATCGATGACTTCTTCCAAGAGTTCATCACGCCCGTCGTCAAGGTCTGGCAAGGCAACAACCCCAAGAAGCCTCAGAATCTCAAGATGTTCTTCAACCTGCCGCAATACGAGACGTGGAAGGAGCAACACAAAGGTGACACGCGGAAGTGGAATTACAAGTACTTGAAGGGTCTGGGTAGCAGTTCCAACGAGGATGCGCAAATCTACTTTAAGGACCTGGACCGCCACCTCAAGAAGTTTGACACGTTGAAGGACGAAGAGCGGGAGCTATTCGAGCTGGCCTTCTCGAAGAAGAAAGCGGATGCTCGCAAGGAATGGCTGGGCAACTTCGTCCCCGGAACCTTCCTGGACACGACGGCGAACAGGAAGACGTACCACGACTTCGTCCACAAGGAGCTCATCCTCTTCAGCATGGCCGACAACATGCGGTCTATTCCGTCCATGGTTGACGGCCTGAAGCCCGGTCAGCGCAAGGTCATCTATGGTGCCTTCAAGCGGAACCTCGTCAGCGACCAAAAGGTTGCCGAGTTTGCCGGTTACGTCTCCGAGGTGGCCGCATACCACCACGGGGAGGCGTCGCTGCAGCAGACAATCATTGGCCTAGCGCAGAACTACGTTGGATCTAATAACGTCAACTGCCTGGAGCCTAGCGGCAACTTTGGTTCGCGTCTGTCTGGTGGCTCGGACGCCGCGAGCGCTCGTTACATCCACACGCGCCTGTCGCCCTTTGCCCGGCACGTGTTCTCGAAGCTCGACGAGCCCAATCTCGAGTACCAGTTCGACGACGGCCGCATGATCGAGCCCAAGGTCTACGCCCCGGTCATCCCCATGGTTCTGGTCAACGGTGCCGACGGTATCGGCACGGGCTGGAGTACCTCGATTCCCAACTACCATCCACTCACCATTGTCGAGAACTTGAAGCGGCGCATGGGCAAACTCGACCCCGCGGATCCGGAGGAGAAGCCATTTGAGTCCATGACCCCGTGGTTCCGAGGCTGGAAGGGCGTGGTGGAAGCCGAGGGCCCCAACAAGTTCAGGTTCAACGGCATAATCAAGCAGGACGAGCAGAACCCGAACGAGATCCACGTCACCGAGCTGCCCATCCGCATGTGGACCGACGACTTCAAGTCGAGGCTCGAGGACATCATCCGTGCCGAGAAGACACCTTCGTTCATCAAGGACTACAAGGAGTTCAACGACCACCAAACGGTCCATTTCATCATCGACATGGACGACAAGCACCTGAAGGCGGCGCTCGACGAGGGCTTGCTGGAGAAGTTCAAGCTGACCAAGACCATCGCGACGACCAATCTCGTAGCCTTCAACACCCGCGGCCAGATCCAGAAATACGAGAACCCGGAGGAGATCATGGAGGAGTTCTACCACTACCGTCTCGACATGTACGCGAAGCGGAAGAAGCACTGGCTCGGTGTGTATGACGCGGACCACCGCAAGCTTCTGAATCAGTACCGCTTCATCTCGGAGATCATCGACGGCAAGCTCGTGGTCGCCAAGAAGAAAAAGGCCATCCTCGTCAAGGAGCTGCGCGACCGCAAATACGAAGCGTTCCCTCCCAAGGACGACAAGAAGAAGTCGGACGACGATGCCGACGAGGATGCCGACGAGGACGATGCCTCGGGCGGCGCACGCGACTACGATTATCTTCTCTCGGTTTGTGTCTCGACTCTGACCGTTGCCGTGCTGTGCTGACTGTTTGATAGATGGCCATCTGGTCGTTGACCACTGAACGTCTCGAGAAGCTCAAGGCCCAGATCGCGGCCAAGAAGGCGCAGTATGACGAGCTTGATGCCTTGAGCGAGAAGGATCTGTGGATCAAGGACCTCGACGAATTCGCTGCCGAATGGGACGCGCAGCTGAAGCTGGATGCAGAGATCACAACTGGCATCCGTAGGATGGGCCGTCGCGCGTCCCAGAAGATCGGCGCTGGAACCGGAAAGGGCCGCCGTCTGAAGGACGATGACGACTACCAGCCCGAGAAGAAGTCCAGGCCCAAGGCCCCCAAGGTAGAGAAGGTCGAGACCAAGACGCAGCAGCGGTTCGCGGAGAAGTTCCAAGCAGCGACCAAACCCAAACCCAAGGCCGAGGACTTGTCGGACGACGATTTCGCCCTCCTCGGCAAGAAGACCGCGGTCAAACAAGAGTCGGAGCCGCCTGCTTCCGTCGAGGACGCGGCAGGCGGGCGCAGCAAGCGTGCGGCTGCCACCAAGTCCAAGTACGTCTTGAGCGACGACTCGGACGAGGACTTTATGGACTTAGGCAAGCCCGACGTGAAAGAGGAGGAACCCGACTTGGATTCAGAAGACGAGGAAGAAGTGGCCCCGAAGCCGACCAAGCGAGCGGCGGCGTCGAAAGCGAAGCCGCGGTACGTTGACGAGGACGGCTCCGAGAGCGAGGACGACGACGAAGACGACAATATGCTCGGCGATGTCGGTGCCCTGGTCAAGGGCATAGGTGGTCCCTCGAGCAGCAGCGGCGGCAGGCTCAGTCTGTTTGCCATGTCGCGGCCCGAGGCAGGCGACGCGCCGCTACCCAAGATGAAGACTAAGCCGTCTAAGTCTAGTCTCGACTTTGACAGCCACGACGACACCAACTACGAAGCGCTAGCCATGTCGTCGCCACGGAAATCCACCACGGCCGCGAAGGCAGACGACCTCGACGACTTCCTGTCCGACGACGACCTCCCCGCGGTGGGCAGCAGCAAGCCCGCGGGAAAACCAGCCGCAGCTAAGGCGAAAGCCCCTCTCAACGTGGTTCCCGCCGCGGTCAAGAAGCGTGGCCGCCCGGCAGGGTCAAAGAACAAGTCCAAGGACGCTGCCGCAGCCCCCAAGGCTACAGCTACAATCTCTAAAGCTTCCAAAGCAAAGTCGTCCGCCCTCTCGCCGGCCGCCAAAGCCTACGCGGCAAAGAAGGCCAAGGCTAGTAACAAGAGAGCCTTGAGCGATGACGAAGACGAACTTGCCGATGCGCCGGCTAGTCCGGTAGCTGCCAGGCCAAAGGCAAGGCCCGGTCGCGCGGCAGCCGCTAAGGCAAAGCCGATCTACATCGACGATGATGACGACTCAATGCTTAGCGCTGGTGGCGGGAGGGGCAAGGACGATAGCGACGCGTTTGATATGGATGAGGATAGTGAGTAGTGGAGTCGGCGAGCTGGTTGATGACGACGATACGACTCTACTCTCCGTCGGGCGGATGCTTCTCTTTTCTCTTTTGTCTTCCCTTTATCTCTCTTGAGGTCCGGTCAGCTCGGATGGCGTTGGGTTATCCTCGATACACAACTGATGGGACGATTTGCTTGCTTTAACGTGCTAGTTTACTCTGCTACTCGGGGCAGCCTAGCCCAAGTCCTCATCCATGTATTTATGGGTACCGTACTTATACTCTCTTATTCCGGCTCGATACCACTCACATTCGGCTCTTGCCGTCTGTGCTCTTGGCCTGCCGATCATCTTAAACCTTAAATGAGAAACGTGAATGAGGGGCATGACAAATTTATCCAAGTCGCTGAGATGACTCACCGCCCGGCAGAAACCCAAAATTTAGGAGGGCCCCCCAGAGGCGGAGTCCGTGTAGCAACTCTACAACGGGTCGCGGCCCCGAAACTCGGCACAACCTCTCATGCGCGCGGGCTCATTGGCTGTTTTCCTCTGGCATATCCCCAGAAGCGTGAGGAAGCCAGCCGGACGACGATTGATCGGCACACCAATCCTCGCGACGCGCGCGATGTCCGAGTCCGGCATCCACGAGCTCCACGACCCGCCCGCCGAGGGGCAGCGAGTCAAGCACGAGAATGTCATCTACACGACAGTCAAGGAGGGGCTCGCCCACATCCTGGTGCCGGAGGAGTCGGCAAAGGCCGGTGAGGGCCAAGGTGTGCAGCAGGTCTTTTACAACCCGATACAGCAGTTCAATCGCGACTTGACCGTCCTCGCCATCAAAGCCTACGGAAAGGGGCGCATGCAGCAGAAGCTAGCAGCCAGCCGGGCACGCGTCAACAAATTCGCCGAAAAGAAGAGGAAGCGGAAGGAGCAAGCGCAGACCGACCGGCCCGCCAAGTCCCCCAGGCTATCCGACGATGCCGCCCCCGAATCCACCGACGCGCCGGGTTCCGAGATGCGAGATGCGGCCGAGGCAGAGGAAGGGACTGAGAAGCCCGCAGACGCCGAGCCCACAGACACGGCCGAACAACAACCCGTGCAGAACACTGCCGAGGCTCCAGAGAAAAAGGAACCTGCGCCGACGTTTACCATCCTTGACGCCCTCTCTGCGAGTGGCCTGCGTGCCCTCCGCTATGCCCACGAAATACCGTTCCTCACAAAAGTGACTGCCAACGACATCCTCAAGGCAGCCGCCCAGGCGATCGAGCGCAACGCCGTCCACAACAAGCTCCTCGACAAGATCCACATATCCGTCGACGACGCCCTAGCGCACATGTACCAGCGGATCGCGAACGAGCTGCGCCGGATCGCCCTGACCACCAAGGGCAAACCCGGACCGAGCGACAAGTACGACGTGATCGACCTCGACCCGTACGGGAGCGCCGCCCCGTTCCTCGACGCGGCCGTCCAGGCCGTGCGAGATGACGGCGGGCTGCTGTGCGTCACCTGCACCGACTCGGGCGTCTGGGCTTCCAACGGCTACCCGGAGAAATGCTACGCTCTGTATGGCGGCGTGCCGCTAAAGGGCTGGTACTCGCACGAGGCGGGTCTGCGGCTCATTCTGCACGCCATCGAGACGTCGGCGGCGAAGTACGGCCTGGCGATGGAGCCCCTGCTGTCCCTGTCGGTGGACTTTTACAGCAGGCTGTTCGTCCGCATCACGAAGTCCCCGTCCATGGTCAAGTTTCAGGGAGGCAAGAACATGGTGGTCTACAGCTGCGGCGGCGGCTGCGGCTCCTGGACGACGCAGCTCCTCATGAGGAACAAGCCGGCGCCGAACAAGAAAGGCAGCGGCATCTTTTACAAACACGGCTTCACCAAGGCGCCAACGGCACCCCAGTCGTGCGAGCACTGCGGATCGGCCATGCACCTCGCAGGTCCCATGTATGCGGGTCGCATCCACTCTACAGAGTTTATCAAGAGCGTGATAGCCGAGGTCGAGGAGGCTTCCCCTGACGTCTACGGCACGCGCCAGAGGATCCGCGGCGTATTGCAGACGGCGCTCGAGGAATTCTTGGCGTCGCCCGAGGAGATGCAGGCCGATGCGAGCGAGAATGGCGACGGCACCAAGAGGATAAAGAAGAGCAAGACGGAGGCGGAGCTTGCAGCCATTGACCCTTACCCGTTTTACTTCCACCCGGCCCAAGTGTCGGGGCTCCTGCACTGCTCTAGCCCTCCGGAAGCCCCGTTGAAAGGTGCGCTGATAGGGCTGGGCTACCGCGTCACGCGCAGCCACTGCAAAGCCGGCAGCATGAAGACGGACGCGCCGTGGTCTGTCATCTGGCACGTCTTCCGGGAATGGATCCGTCAGAGGGCGCCCGTCAAAGAGGAGAACATCAAAGCCGGCAGCATCGCCTATCGCCTGTTGGGGTTGGGTAGGAAGGCCGATGCAACCGAGTCGGGTAAGAAGGGGACGGTAGAAAACGGCAAGGAGGAGGACAAGATACCAGAGGTCGTCTTTGACGAGAAACTCGGCCGCAGCACGGACGAGACCAAGTTTGTCCGCTACCAAATGAATCCTAGGGAGAACTGGGGTCCGATGAACCGGGCCAAAGGGAAATGAGGCTTCGGGTGCTGCCGAGACTCCTTCAGCCGGGATAGTACTCTTCAGAGTCCACGCGGCGGAGGCATCGGCGGACAGACATGTCGGTGAATCAGGCCTTGTTTCCGTGCTCTGACCGGCAGCAGTTGTTGCCTGTCCCAGCGTGCTTATCCATCCGCCTCAGGCCCACTCCGCCCCTCAGCGACGAACGGCGGCGGGTGATACCGCAGTCTAGCGTTGCCCCTCGGTTGCGGCGGATCTGACAAGACAATTGATACGCGGCTGCGAAGAGCACGCCTTACGCGGGCAATTACAAATCCAAGATAACCACAAGTCTATACATGTCGCTCCGTCCCCCGCCGTGCCTTGCGTGGTCGCAATGTTTATTCTCCGCCGCCTTGTTCCCCGCGCCATCAGAGAGCGCATCGATAACTCCCTGCTGAAGAGAACCGCTAAAGCCCCGCCAACAGCCCCCCCAATGCCGCAAAATACCGCTACCGACGGTCCCGTAGCCACGCTGCCACCGCAGCCCCCGGACACTCACACAACCGCCAAAGCAGAGATCACCCACGTCGACTCCAAAGACGCCATCGCAAACCTCAAAAACGACGAAATCGTCTTCGTCCTACCGTCAAAAGAAGGACCCAGCGGCGGTTACACCATCTACAGCCTCTCGGAGAACGACCCAGCCGCAGCAACCAATCCTAGCGATAACGGCAAACCGTTCAGCCTCTCGGCAACCCCCGCACAACTACCGGAGGATTCGCCGCTGCTGACGCGGTTCCTGGTGCATCCCAGCGCCATCCCGCCGTCTCACCTCGGATCTGACGCTGCCAACGCCAACGCCAAGACCAGGACGCATGTCGTCGTTTCGACTCGTTCCGGGCTCGGCCAGGCCCAGGCGTTCTATCAGGGCGTGTTGCGCCCGTTGTTAGGGGCGCTCGGGCTGGCCGAGTCCGAGTCTGAGTCCGAGGGGCCCGGCGGCTGGGGTGGGGATGGATACAGGGTGACGGTGACGAGGGATGAGGATAGTATCCGGGCTTTCGCGAGAGGGTTGGCAACGGCGGATGATGGCCATGGGCGGCGTGAGATGGTCATCCTGCTGAGCGGGGATGGCGGAGTGGTGGATTTGCTGAACGGGCTGGACCAAGCCGGCGCGTCCACCACGCCGACCATCGCGCTCCTCCCGCTTGGCACGGGCAACGCCCTCTTCCACTCGCTGCACAAGCTGCATTACGCTTCGGGCGCGTCCGTACCGTCGCCGCTCGTCTTAGGTTTGCGCACCCTCTTCAAGGGCCAACCCACGCCGCTGCCTGTGTTTAGGGCGTCCTTTTCGCCGGGGGCGAGGTCGGTATCGTCCGCCGAGGCAGCCAGCAGCGGGGAGCCCGAGAGGACGAGCGAGGCACAACGACGCGTGGACCACCTCCTCGGGGCGATCGTCGCCTCGTACGGCTTCCACGCCAGCCTCGTCTGGGAGAGCGATACCCCTGCCTACCGCGTGCACGGCGACAAGCGCTTTGGCATGGCGGCCGCCGAGCTGCTGAAGATGGCGCACGCGTACGATGCGCAGGTGGCGGTGCGGCTGCGGGGGAGCGACGAGTTTGTCGCTCTGCACAGCACAGCGGAAGACAGCAGAGCTAGCAGGTTCAACTACGTCCTCGCGACTATGGTGTCCAACCTGGAAAAGGCCTTCACCATCTCCCCTGCCAGCCGGCCCCTCGACGGGCGGCTGAGGCTGGTGCACTTTGGGGATGTCGGCGGTGAGAAGACGATGGAGATCATGATGGCCGCGTACAGGGAGGGAAGCCATGTGGGGATGGCGGAGGTGGGCTACACAGAAGTGGAGGAGGTGAAGGTAACAATCGGAGAGGAAGATGCGAGGTGGCGCAAGGTTTGCATCGACGGGAGCATTGTCGAGGTTGAACGGGGTGGGTGGATGAAGGTGGGCAGGGAGCAGCGCGAGTGGCTGAGAGTGTTGGTCGACGGGTATGTCACGGGTACGGTTCCTAGGCTCTGAGCATTTTGTTCTGGGTAACTTGTAGATGAGTTTCATTGTTCTACACGACGGCATAGGATACCGTTCAATCCCCCATCAACTTCCTAACCCTCCTCTCCATCCCCTCCTCAAACTGTCTCACCCCCCCCTCCAGCTCCACCAACTTCCCCCCGGCCAGTTTATACACCACCCGCCTCCTGCCCAACCCCTCCCCATCCCCATCCCCTCCATCACTTCCATAGCCCCCCTCCTCGTCTTCCTCCTCGTCATCGACCAACCCCTCAACAACCCCCTTCACAAACCACCGGTCGTGCGAGACGAGCACCACGGCGCCGGCCCAGGCCCTCAGCGCGGCGCGGAGGGCGGACACGGTCTCGTAGTCGAGGTGCGTCGTGACCTCGTCCAGCACGAGACACGCGGGGCGGCGCCATAGCAGGCGCGCCAGCTCCAGGCGCACCAGCTGGCCGCCCGAGAGCTTGGCTACGGGCACGTCGGACGCCAGGCGGCCTGGCAAGCCGAGCGTGGCAAGCAGGCCGCGCAGGTCGCCCTCGGACAGCCCGTGCGACGGAGCCGAGGCCGTCTCCTCGGCGAGGAGGGCCAGCGGCGTCAGCGCCGGCCGGGACACGGCGAGCGATTGTAGCTCCGTGACGGCGTGCTGCGAGTAGTAGGAGAGCTTGAGGCGCGGGTGGTGGGTTATGCTTCCCTTGACGACGGCGCGGGTGAGCTGCTGGCCTTGTTGATGTTCGGAGGGATCCGAGACGAGCAGGCGGATGAGGGTGGATTTGCCGGCTCCGTTGAGGCCCAGGATGCCGATCCGGTCGCCGGGCAAGACGGTAAGCGTGATATCCTGCAGAGTGGGTGGGGCGAGAGGACCGCCCTTCCTGGCCGGCGGGTAGCGGAAGGTGACGCCCTCGAGGGAGATCAGCGCCCCCGGGAAGCGGAGGTCGGGCGGGTCCGGGAGCGCGATGGTTACGGGCCGCTCGTCTTGCGGGATGTCGATCTCTTCGCGCGCCGAATAGTGGTAGCCGACCAGGTCGCGGTTCAGCTTGAAGCGCCCGCCCCGCTCGTTGACCTGCATGCCCATGCGGTCGTCGAGGCGCTTCTGCCGGCTCTTGGCTTGGCGGATCTTGTTCTGGTCATCGTTCTTGCGGCCCTGGGCGAGGTTGTGCCGGATCGACTCCTGCATGTGGGCTTTCTGCTTGTCCTGGACTTCTTTCATCTTGGTGAGGTGCTGCTTCTTCTCCGCCTGCGAGGATTCGTAAGTTGGGAGGTCACCGTGGAAGTAGGTCAGGGCCTTGTCCTTTAGAATCAGCAGGTCGGTGCAGACGGAGCTGGCAAACTCGCGGTCGTGCGAGACGAGGATGAGGGTCGGCGGGGCGTCGAGGTCTTCTAGGCTCTGGAGGTAGCGCTGCAGCCAGATGATGCCGAGCAGGTCGAGAAAGTTGGTCGGCTCGTCGAGGATGAGAATGTCAGTTTCTTGGAGCAGTGCCGTTGCTAGAGAGCTACGCATGCGCCAGCCCCCCGAGAGGCTCCCGGCGGGCTTGGACATGTAGGCCTCGGTGAAGCCGAGACCGGCCAAGATCTTTTTGGCGCGCGACTCAATGTCGGCCATCCGCGATGGCTCGACCTGGAGCTCGAGGTCCGCTAGCATGTCGGCTGCTTCTTGCGTCTCGGCCTGAAGCGTGTCGGACGAGATGTCGTCTGCAGGCTGGTCATTCCTGTCGAGAGTTAGGACTCGGGCCGGTCCACGGCAGCCAGGGGACTCTTACAATGCGGCAGACTGGGCGACCAATTTCTCATACTCAACAAGTGCCTTTCGCGCCTGCAGTCCCCGCGCGCCACTCCGCAGCCTGGCGTCCTTGTCGAGGACAAAGAGACGCTTCTGCATCCGCTCGTGCCGGAGTTTGCGCAGGGCCCGGAGCGCAGCGTACGGATCCGCGCTGTTTACTCCAGTAGAGAGTGCTGGCAGAAGTTAGCGTTGGCCTTCGCCGTCGTTGTCGTACACAACACACGTACCGTTGATCTCGCGCTCGAGCTCGCTTTTTGCCGTGGCTTTGTCGATGACATGCTCGAGGACGGTAGGCCCATCCTTGTCCCCGGAGCCGCCTTCCGGCCGGCCATCCGAGTTTGCGTCGCTAATGTTGGTCTGCTGCAGAATGGACACTCGTGTCTCCTCGGGGATCCCGGGGATGAGTTTCTCGGCGATGGCTCTCAGGAGCGCTCAAATAGATGCCGGTCAGCTAGTAGCTCCGGGGTGACCAATATCCCGACACCTACTCGACTTGCCCGACCCGTTCCTCCCGACCAGCGCATATCGGCTGCCGGCCTTAAGTCGCAACTTAGCATTGCTGAGGATCTCGGTGCCTTCAGCCGCAGCCTTTGCCTTTGCCTTGCCTTTCCCAGTGGTACCCGCGCCCGATGTGACGGTGATATTGAGGCCTTCAATATCCAGCTAGAGTCGGTCAGGAAAATGCTAGAACCTGGGGGAGAAACAACGTCTCACCTCGCGGTAGTTGGGGCTCTCAATGTGGAAGCGTGTCTGCTTACATGACACCAAGATGGTCGAGACGGACTCGGCGGCTATGGATGTCATGATGCTTATTTCGTGAGCAATCAAATGCCGAGGACAATAAGCGGAAATGGAAATTGCAAAAAAAAAAAAAAAAAAAGAAAAAAAATAGTATATAGTTTCGATGCCCTATTCCAGGGGCTCTCTACCCAAGGTTAGGTTACAAGATCAGTTCAGTTTGCTACAGTACTAGGCTTTTATCTATCCGACCGACGGGGCCGGAGGTGGCTTGCAGTGCCCGGTATCTTTAGCCGTACGCAGCGTTCCCCGATCTGCGGTTAGAGCAAAGCCGGCCAGCGCAGTTGAGTCGTGAGTCACGCCGGGGCGCCGCTGCTTGCCGTTCGGGGAAGATCGGGCCTGGCCCAACATCGTTATTCGCCCTTTAACCCCCGAAATTCATCCATGTTTGGTGCAAGGATCTGCAACAGTGTGGATGCTCGATGGAAAAGCGGCTTGCTTTGGTGTTCACCCGCTCGTTCGGTCGTATTCTCCCGTAGTGGCCAAACCTCGTTAGTGGCCAGAAGCAACTGATAAGGTGTGCTTGGATGCACATAAATCAACCAATCAGATGGTTTCGTGGTGTAGTTGGTTATCACGTCAGTCTAACACACTGAAGGTCTCCAGTTCGAACCTGGACGAAATCATGCGATTATTCTTTTTCGCCTTTGTTTCCTCTTCCCCCCGACTTTTTGCTCTGCTCAGGCAGGCTACAAAAATCCTACATAGCGTGCCGAGCTGGAACGGATTACGTCCATTGCTGAGCACAGCCATCAAAACGTCGCTGCCTTCGCGAGCCCGTGATAAATAGCTGTTGCAATACTGTCCCCTGAAAGGTCGCAGCGATTCCAGGGCGGTAGGAGCCGTCTGGCGGACCGATGTTACGGTAGGATCTTACTGAGCCCGGCATTTGGAATACCGACACGGTTCTCTTTCAACGACGTCGACGCACGCGCACACGGCCCGCTTCCCCACATGGCAGTCCCGGTAGACAAAGACGTCGGGTGGGAGTGAGCATGTCGTGCATGAAACGATGGAATCCTCTCTCGGACGTAGGGCTGCGCATGGATTAGCTCAGCCTTTGAGCGCCCGGAGGGCAGTTGTCCCAAGTTTGTCATGCGAACCAAATCAATTGGCATCATCCGTCTGTAACTTGGGGGCTGGCGCTGTGGGCCGTCAATGTGTACAACCGTCGAGGCGGACATTTGATGCCCGAGACAAGATGAAGCTGATACTGACTAATTAGGGAGTAGCTGGGGGACGCCTGACTCGCCAGTAGCGAGCAGAGGTGCGAAAGTCCAGAGCGCATGGGGCGGCCATTGCAAGCTGGAGGTGCCAAGAAAGCTTGATCGGGGCATCACTGCATCCTTTTCCCTCTTTCGCCCTAGAGTGCGTCAACTCTGCAGGGCGACTATCGAGCCCAGGAATAAGCGTCATGCTGCGGCTTGCCAATCCGAGAGCCGAAAGAGTGATGATGGGTGCCGGTTGGGGGCCCAGATCCTACCATTTCCTCGCTTCTCAGTCTCCCCCCCCCCCTCCCGCCATGACGCTTTGGGAATCGACCAGGACGCCAGCCGTGGCGCATTGTTCGACTCTGCTTAGTCTGCTGCTTGGCAGACCCGACAGCTCTCCGGAGGATTCGAACGGGTGGGCACCCCGCTCCGCTCTCCGACGAAGGCGATGGCGATGGCCAGCCGCCATGATAATCCATGATTACCATCACCTTCAGTCCTCGCCTCCCATCTTGCAAAGAAGGGCTGAGGGCCAATATCAAACTAACGGTCGGCCGGTGCTCGCGGACAGGCCCTCTCCAGACTGAGCCCCTGTCTGCTTGCTTGGTGGCGCAATTCGCGTCACGCAAGGCTACCCATGAAAGAACACAGGCGCCATCGACCCCAAACCAGATGCGCCAAGGCCGCCGTCAGTCTCGCTTTATCCCAGCCGTACGAGGCAGGCAGGCCCAGTCTCCGTCCTTCCGTCGTCTCGGTCATCATCGCCGTTCTCCCTGTATTGTGCCGCTCCGACGGGGTGTATCAGGGTGCTCCCCGTGAGATCATGCCCGTGTAGTCATCGCCGTCCGCCCAACAGTCTGAGAGATTCTGCGCTCGCTCACATCTTCGGCCCTCCACCCACCTCTTTGTCAGGCTTGCCCATGACATACCCAACATCACCCCTAGGGACACTCTGACTCGGCCACGATGGTCCCCTTGCTGTATCCAATATCGGGCACGGCCGATCTGTCGAGGGTCGAGGCGCCAGTGACCCTCAAGGCCTACCTGCTCTGTACCTTTGCCGCCTTTGGTGGCATATGTGAGCCCCCCACAAAGCCCGTGTTTTCCGAGTGTGCTGACCGCCTCAGTCTTTGGCTATGACACGGGTTGGATGTCGGGCGTGCTCGCCATGCCCTACTTTATCACCCTGTACACGGGGCTGCAGTATGACTACGAGGCAAGGCAGCCCATTGGCGTTTCGCGTACCGAGTTCGGCCTGCCGTCGTCGACCAAGTCGCTCATGACATCGATCCTGTCCTGCGGCACCTTTTTCGGGGCTCTCATCGCCGGAGATGCTGCCGACTTCATCGGCCGCCGCCCCACCGTCATCATCGGGTGTGTCGTGTTCTGCATTGGCTGCGTCCTCGAGATAGCGTCGACAAACCAGGTCGCCCTCTTTGTCATGGGCCGGCTGGTCTCGGGCCTCGGCATCGGCTCCATCTCTGCCACCATCATCTTGTACATGGCCGAGGTCGCACCCAGGAAGTTCCGAGGTGCGCTGGTCTCGGGCTATCAATTCTGCATTACGCTTGGCATCCTGCTGGCCCACTGCGTCGTCTATGCTACCGCGAACCGCAACGACACGGGTTCCTACCGCATCCCCATCGCTATCCAGTTTCTATGGGCCCTGATACTGGGCGTCGGTCTGTTCATCTTGCGTGAGTAGATCTGATTCATCGTCCCAGAAGTCCTTCTCACGCTGTACAGCCGAGTCTCCCCGCTTCCACGTCATGAAAGGCAAGCTCGACGCGGCGGCAAAAGACCTGTCGCTCCTGCGAGGCCAGCCTCTCGACTGCGACTATATCAAGGACGAACTCGCCGAGATCGTCGCGAACCACGAATACGAAATGCAGGTGATCCCGCAGACGAGCTACATCGGGTCATGGATGGCCTGCTTTCAGGGGTCCCTGTGGAAGGGCAACGGCAACCTCCGCCGGACGCTCCTCGGGGCCGGCATGCAAATGATGCAGCAGCTCACAGGTGAGTAGCTCGACACGGCTCCCAGCCCCCAAGATGAACCCTAACAATGAACCTCCCAACCGCAGGGATAAACTTCATCTTCTACTTTGGGACGACCTTCTTTCAACAGCTCGGCACCATCTCGAACCCCTTCTTCATCTCGCTCGTCATGACGCTCGTCAACGTCGTGTCCACGCCCCTCTCCTTCTGGGCGATCGAGCGCCTAGGGCGGCGGCCGCTGCTGATCTGGGGGGCGATTGGCATGATCGTCACGCAGCTCGTCGTCGCCATCGTCGGCGTCACGGCCGGGCGGGCCGAGGTGCACGATGACGACGCCGTCAAGGCCATGATCGCCTTCATCTGCATCTACATCTTCTTCTTCGCTGTGACCTGGGGCCCCGTCGGGTGGGTCATTGTGGGCGAGTGCTTCCCGCTGCCCATCCGGTCGCGCGGCGTCGGCATCTCGACGGCGTCCAACTGGTTCTGGAACTGCATCATTGCCGTCATCACACCCTACATGGTGGGCAACGAGCCCGGGTCGGCCAACCTCGGGCCCAGGGTCTTCTTCATCTGGGGCTCGCTCTGCGTGCTCTCGCTGCTGTTCGCCTACTTCCTGGTGCCCGAGATGAGGGGCCTGACCCTCGAGCAGATCGACTCTATGATGGAGGAGACGACGCCTCGCAAGTCGGGCCGCTGGAAGCCGACGAGCACCTTTGCCGCCCAGATGGGCCGAGTCCGGCAGAGCAGCCCGGTTGCCGATCGAAAGGAACCTTTGCCAACGACGGTAGAGGCCTAATATTTCCTTCTTTTTCGTTTGTCAGTCTATCGCGTCACTACCTGTGTCCGTAGGGTTAGGGGCCCATAGGGCAGTTGTTGGCGGACCTGGTCCTACTGTAGGCGATACGTATAACCAGTATAGCAATTGCATAAGCAGGGCCCGTATCCGACATTCTCTCTCCAGTAGTTGCTCAGCAAGCTCATTCCGATGTGCAGCGCATGTCCCGAGCACCGACGCTGACGGCCAACTGAGCAACGCCATTTACCAAATCCACTCGAGGATCGCCGGATCGCCGGATCGCCGGATCGCCGAAGCCACCATCGGGCCGCGCCTCGGAATAAATGAACACTCAGTTGAATCCCGTAATACAACAGCAATATATCATCCATCCTTCGCACTGTGGCAAAATACGTGTCACGAAAAGCAAACACCAGCAAACGAGCCCCCCAACTTGTGCAAAGCTGGCCTGCTATTGTCTTCGGCGCAAGAATTAACAAGAAGCCCGAGCCTTCGCTTAAAACGACACACAACGCATAAGCACAAAAAGCCCGAGGCGCCATGTCTCGGCAGAGTATCAAGTGAAGGTAAAAAACACCGGCTCTTAGAACAACACATCTTCGTTCAAATAAAACACACATATTCTTCCGCCTCAAAATCCCAAAATGCACCAAAGACCGCATGGCCGAGACACGCCTGCTTGTCCGAACAGCCCTCAGGGCGCCAGTGAAAAATGTCGTCCGGAAAACAACAACATACCCAACTCTGCACAAAAAGGGCGAGAAGGGGGAAGAGGTAAATTAGGTTAACGCGGGCTATCTCGTCGTGTCTCATGTCTCGTAAAAGCAGTGCTGCCCCTCGGGGCCCGGTTGTACTCCGTGTGCAGAGGGGAAAGGCCCCGTGAGGGGAGGGGGTCCAATGCAATTATGAGGTTTAGAGAAGCGCCGCAAGACCAGCGACCAGGAAGACCAGCGCGCTCGCGGGCCCAGCAATGCTGCCGGCGCCCTCGGTGATGTTCGATTCGGTCGGCAGGGGCTGCATGACGGTGGTGATGGCCGTCGAGTTGGAGCCACCGAAGCTCGCGCTGGGGGTGTACGACCTGGTCGAGGTCGAGCTCTCGACGGCGATCGTGGTTGAGTTCGTCCCCACGGTGGCGGAGCTGATCTTGGTCGTCGTGGGCGGCACGATGGTGCTGCTAGGGGAGGAGCTGGTCGTCGTGGTCGTCACGAGAGGGATGGCCTGGGGCTTAAGCTCCCCGACACCGTAGGCGGCGGCGCAGTCGGCTAGGCTCATGCCGTCGGGGCAGCACCATGTCTCGCCGTCGCCATCGGCTGCGCATTTGTAGCCAGCTTCGCAAGAGTCTAGACGTCAAACAGTCAGCACTGGTGGCTCCACTCTCGGGGTTCGGCATCACGTACCGCCCGACCTGTTAGGGCAGCAAATCTCGCCAACCGTCGGGTTGAAGCAGTGCACCTGGTCATCCGAAGAGGAGCAGGTCTCGTAGCCGGCGCCGCAAGCCTCCGCACAGGTATTCCCTTCGTTGCAGGTAGTCTGCTCCGGCTGGTATCCGGAGGTATCCTCGCGACGGACCACACCGAACAGCTCGCGGACCGACATCTTCATGGCCTGTGGCTTGTAGGGCATGGGCTCGGTAGCGACGGTGGCCGCGAGGGCAAGGGCCGCCAAAGCGGTGATGGATCTGGCGAGCATCGTGATTCAATTGAGTGCGCGCTGTGCGAGCCTTTCTTTCTTTTTCCGAGTCAAATTAGTTGGGAGCGCGGGCAATTCAGCAAAATTGTGCAGCGCAAGGGCCTTTGCGATGGAGCAGGTATGCAGAAAACGAATGGATAGAGCACGAGACTCTGTTTAAAGAACGACGGATTTTTTCAGGACGAAGACGACGGGGATGCTAGGCAAGCGCGCAGGTGAAAAGGAGAAATGAAGGTGAATAAAAAAGGGCCACCGCCATCTGGGGTCGGTGGGTCCCCTTCTGGTTGATAAATGGGGCGCTAAGGTACCTGGCCAGCCAGCAGTCGCGCCTGGGGTACAATGGCTAGCCAAGCAGCCACCCGTCGCATCTCCTTAATTTTAGCTTGATTCGCTGTACGACACGGTACCTGCGTCGTTCCTACTACCCAGTCCGCCCAATGACGGCCGGTTCCTCTCGCATTTCAGGAAACGGGGCGCTCCAATCGCCAGCCCACAAGTCGGCCTGGTTACCTTGTTATTCAACACCAGGAAAGCTGTCTCTTCCGACGCGGTTTTGAAGGCCAAAGCAAGGCGACTAACAGGGCTTTCCGGGCCAAGACAACCGGGCGGATCCCCTTCGGCCAGAGATCCCCGTCCAGGACCGCAGTCTTACGTCGAGTCGGGGTCCGCGAAATGAGCCAAGCGGTCAAGCCTTCATGCGGCTAACTAATGTCTGAGGATCGACAAAGCTGAAGGGAAATGAAAAAAAAAAAAAAAAAAAA
This sequence comes from Madurella mycetomatis, assembly GCA_022530565.1. Taxonomy (NCBI): domain Eukaryota; kingdom Fungi; phylum Ascomycota; class Sordariomycetes; order Sordariales; genus Madurella; species Madurella mycetomatis. Next base: position 663,792 of record JAJTVB010000003.1, on the reverse strand, counting down.
AAGGCGACGATGGCGAGCGTCAACAGATGAATCCCACAGCCAAACAATCCGATGTCACAAGCGCCAGCGAGAGGCAGCGGGTTTCTGTTTGGCGCCATTGGCTGTCTCGCCTGTTTATCGGCTGGCTTTGCCGCAGGCTGTGTGCGTGGCACTGTCAGAACGGTCAGTCGACTGGCCTCGAAGCCCGAACAATCGATTGGTAGCTTGTTTCAGCGACTCATGGTCCGTGCGTCCCGGCAGTTGCAGGCCCACGCCGGTGCCGGCCCGTGGCTATCAACAACCGGGCCCGTTGCATGACCTCCGGCCGGGCGATCGACGAGCTACATTTGGCCGCTTCACGCCCGATCTAAGCTTGCGCCGTGCATGTTTATTGTATGGATTGCCCGGTGTCAGGCTATGTACCCACGATGTCGGGAGCCCAGTGGAGCGGCTGGGTCGAAGGACCTCTTAAGACAACGCAGCACCGGGCAGTCTTCCGTAAGACTATTCCGTAAGACTACTGCTCGCAAACCTTTGCGAAACAGCATGTACAGCCAGATACTGGTATGTTCACGTAACATCTCCTATGCCTGGACCGGAGGTGGCCCTGTGGCTTTTGCTGAGTTCAGTTCGTTAGATAGAGCTACTCACTGTTATATTTCTTCATCCTGTTGTGCCCAGACAAGAGTTGCTACTCCACCAGACCTCGGCACGCTTGCTAAATCGTGCGGATGCCGAAGACTCGATGTCGGTCCGACACAACCTAGCTCCTCGAACTGTCCGCGAGTCATGCTAATATCCACCTGCAGGTTTAGCTCAGTTAGGAGAGCGTCAGACCGAAATCAACTTCGAGAAACCAACCTGAAGGTCATGTGTTCGATCAGCACAGACCGTATGCCTTCCACAAATTTGCTCGTCCGTGAAGATCCAGCTGTTGTGAAACATGAAAGTCTATGCTAAGAGTGCTGAAATGGCGTGTAGTCACCAAACTTGTTGAAAGCAATGCCTCCTAGACGTTTTAATGTAGCTCATTAGCGTCTCTACCAACCGCCACGACGAAGACTTGAAGCAGATCTACGAAGAAAAACCACGACCAGGAGGGCAGCACTGCTGCTTCGTTCCCTCTGTCAACTTCTTACCTTGAGTCTAGGAATGCGCTGGGTCTACATGGAGGGCCTGGAAAACCGGGGCACAGGATTGCGATGGGCTTAGACGGATTAAGTACACCCTGCTGTGGCACATCCATCTTACGCGGAGACCAGGTCTCAGGGCGCCTATTCACAAGAGGCTGATATTACGCGCGCCTGTCTTTCCTGCCGACCCTAGATAAGAGCTGGAGGATCATGCTTGCATCTCTCACGCCAGATCAAAGCATAAAGACGATAGACTCGATGTTGCCATAGCGTGTCTATGTGTCTTACAGACCAACTACCAATTGGCAATGGAGTAGAGAAATTCTGACGGCTGAGTTAATAACTGCTCACGGGCGTACGACCTGTTCGTCCTTCGATGGCCAGAATAGGAAGCACCCTTCTCCGCAAACCCATTGCTGACTGGGCCTGTACGGTTTGCCCCTGGATGCTAACAAAGAAGTAGTTGAGATGAGCACCTTCTCGACGTTCCAAGCCAGCCGCAGCTACTGGCAGAAAGGTTGGCCCCTGGTGCCTAGCGGGAAGAGCGGCTGATGTCTCAACCTCTGAATCAGACACCTCTTGCCAGCTCAAGGCCTAGGAGAGAGGCCTCGGTTGCAATGGCGTGGTAGAGACGTGGCTCGGCTGGTGAGAGAGCCCTTGTATTGGGGTTATAATACTGGAGCAGCCTCCTTTTCGAGGGGCGTAAACTGGGCTTTCCGGCAGCTGCTATCTCGTGAAGAGAATGACCCAGGACTCATTACGCAGATCCTTAAAGCTAGTTTCACCATTCCCGAATATCAACGTGTGGGGATATTGCTTGTTATGGCCAGGGACCACTTGCATTCACTTGATGAGCACCGAGGTATAGCCTATACGAAAGGGTGAAGAAGGACAGCTACTTTGCTACAAGCTCGTTCAGTCTTCGATATCACAGCCCAGAAGTGAGACGATGGTCTTCTGCAAAAGGGGAAAAAAAGGACAAGCTACCCGCATTCGAGTCTTCAGACTTGAGCCGGCCAGTATCAAGCAGTACGCCTGAGGCTGCCGCCAGACAGGCTGCTTGCTAATCCTACCTGACTAACTGCTCTTGCTGTGTGGTGCTAGTACACAACATGGGTGATTATACAAGCATCAAGCCCTACCGGTGTCCAATAGCGTTTGCGTGAAGGTTACTGAAAGCATTACCCCTTTTACAACCCCCATAACATTCCTGATGCTGCTCAGATGTCGGGAGGCCTCTCCAGGGCTGTTCCCGGTTCAACTGTCTGTGCGGAAGCGATGCTGTTGTTGTTGACTGACCCTTTCAACACTGCTAAGCTCCATTGTAACCAACACCCCTGCGGTTGCCGCCGAGCACAGAGTTAGAGAAGGTTCCCGGAACTCTACCTGCACACAAGATTCGGTTCAACTACCATGTGGCGGTATCAGAGGTATCCTCTGGCGGTCTGATTGGAGTGGCCATGCCCCGGAAGACTTTAGTCCTTGATACTTCGACTGTTCACACACTCACAACAGTCGCCATCGTCTGAAAGGCAACTTCAGAGCGCCGACACACAGCACACTAGCCAGCCCAACCCGTCCCATCCAGTCCTACAGTCTCCTCCGCACTACCAAGCAAAACCCAATGTTCCTACCACGTAAGCCCAAGACTTCTGTCGTCCCCTCCGCTCCCCAGCGCTCGAGCAAACCCATTAGGCCGCCGAGCCGCTCCAGGCCGTAGCGTGTCCCGCGCCCGTCATAGCGCCTTCGCAAGCGCGGCCGGAATGGAGCCTGGCCGGCCCCGTGCCACCAATACAAGCTTCATCGGCATGACGCTGACACGGCTGCACGGTCGAAGCGGCATCCCGCCGCTGCATCCCGCATCTCACATCTGAGCATCTGCCTTGCGCAAACCACTATTACAGAAACCAGGCAATTCTAGACCTCGACGGATGCCGGTAGACTTGGCGAGCCGCCTGCAACATTATCGTCAAGGCAAGATAGGTAGGCACCGCGCAGAGAGACACGGGCACCATGCCTTGTTGATGCTTCTCCGTCCCGTCTGGTACCCGCCCTGTCCTAGTAGTATAACCCTTCGATCTCTGCTGTAGAAGGACCAGATCGACCCGTGGGGTAACGCCGATGGCTTCGCCGGGCAGCCCAACAAGAGAAAGGCGCAGCAATCAGATCAGGGATCGAACGCCACTTCCAAGGTTAGATAGAGGTGGCAGCCCCTCGGAAAATCCCCTCCCGCGGTGCGGAGGGCATGAGTCCATACCAAGTGCAGCCATCGTTCGATCTCGTCGTCTCCACGTGGGGTTGATGGTTCGACTTACGAAGCGACTCGAAACATTGATCGGCCTGGCCGTTGCAGCCGCGGTGACGCTTAGCTTCTTCTTAACACACACCCCCGCCTGCACTGCAACGCTACACTGCGCCCCTTCACCTACTTATTACGAAAGCCAACCCCGAACGGTACGGTTGCACTGGGGCAAGTACGAGTTTGAGCATGGGAGGTAGGGGACCTGTGTAGCCAAGAAAAATCCATCAATGGGACGGGCACGTCGGATCCCAAGGCCGAGGGTAGGTACGACATACATCTGTACTCTATGTACCGCGACAGAAAAGAGGTGTATTGGGGGGTGATTGGCGATCCTCGGGGAAGCGGCCTTGTGTATCCGCTGCACATCATCTATGCACGCGAACGATCCGGGTCGAAATGTTTCAACCGTTGCCGCCTTCGATATGCGGGGACCAGTGAGAAGGAAGGGGCCAGAGTAGCATTTCTTGGAGGAGGATCGGAATTCACGAGACGAACCATACGCTCGACCACGACGAACTGGGCGTCGACGAGTAGGATGCGGAGCCGGTTGAGGAAACCGTTGGCGATCCCGTGCAAAGGAATAAACGGGGCGGCATTGATCTCGATTTCGCCCCCAGAGTCTGATCTGTGTCGCAACGGCGGCAGAAGATAACAACCCGGCCGCCCCACAGACGATCGTATCTACGGGCGCAGCGCACAGCTGATGCAGGCTGAATCGGCTAGACCTTCACCGGCTGCAGCTCCCCCCCATCTTGGCAAGCCTACCCTCACACTAATAACGGATTTTCTCGGATCGCGGCCGCGCCCGCGGCGAATCTCTTAGTAACCTGATATAAAACTCCGATGGATTACCATTGCATCCGTTCCGCGGGCGGGAGCTAGCCCCATCTAGCCATCGCAGCGTCGCTCATTCCTGGGCCGACGAGGAGCCCGCAGCGAATGTCAGTCTGCGGTGCTACCCCCCCTGAATGATATTACCACGTCGAGGCTAAACTCTCAAATCACTTTCCACCGGTGCGTGCACCGCGATAGCGACGCGAACACTTTGCATTGCGGCATTGACCTGGCTGTTTTGCTTCTAGGGGAGATATTCTTCGCTTCGTCCCGAGTGCCACTACTTGAGACCCTCGGCACATGGGTGCGCCCAGGGGGAGAGGCGTGCGCACATCCGGGCCGAAGACGTGCGCTCGGGCAGTTGTTGGTGCCGCTGGGGCCTGTACCGCGGCTGTCTGACGCTCGGCTAGGCGCCCGTGTGCCCGGAGGCTGCCGGGTGGTCCGAGGCCGACGAAGACAGCTTATCCGACCGCCTCGGCAGATCACAAGCGGCAGGTGGGACGATTCTGGCCGGTGACTGCGGAGGTCGGTAATGTTAACGTGATAGTCGGCGGGAGCCGTCAGGCTGCGGCTTGCGCTAGATAGCGTCAGTGCTTAGTTAGCCCAGAGGCCTAGTCAGGAGGTCGCCCGGTCCGGCCCATCGACAGCAGCTGCTCTCGTCTCGTGATCGGATGCTTGGCCCTCGCCATCGTCGGTGCCAGCTGCATCTGTATCATCTATAGCACCCTCCTCCTCGCTCTCGGGCTGTCGCGTGAGCAGGAGGTCTTCACTTCCCTGCCATTGCGAGGGCATTGGTGGGATGACATCCTCGTCGTCGTCCCAGCCATAGTCTTCGTCATCACTGTCGGCAATCTCAAAGTCGGTATCTGCAAGCTTCCGTTTTTGTGCCGCGGTTGACGAGAGCGGCCTGACGGGCTCAGTATTGTCGTAGTCTACCGACACCAAGCCGCCCTTGTCCTAGTTAGCAGCAGAAAGTTCGTGCCAAACTCTACACTCACCGCTTCTACCGCGAAGGCGCATATTTTGTCAACCACTACCGACATGCACTTTCCGTTTAGCTTCTGAATGCCCACAAAGTGCAGTCCGCGGGCTTCGACGCCATCCTGGAGCCAGTCGCGGAACAAGACGAGCCTGGTCGATACCCCTTGCTCCCAAACATTGGCGTTGATGGCGGGGATCAGGGTCGCACCGCGTTCCGCCTGCATCTTTGTAGCACATTGCGTGAGAACCACTACGGCAACGTCTCGCGTCGCCGCAAGCTTCTGAAGGCTGCTGGCGATGTACTGAAGTACCTGGATCCTCCGTGCTGCTAAGGAAGGTCCTTAATATCCAAGTCAGTTCGGTCTCGGGCCCGACCGGGCACGCGGTCGCATACCTCTGACGCCCTTGGCATCCGCGGTCGCCCTTGTTTCGGGTAGCTTCGGGAAGGCATGGTTCACCAGGGCGGAGAGTGAATCAACGACTACAAGCGAGACCTTTTGGGGAATGCAGGCCGCTGTGGGCCTGCACAGCAGCGCGATTAGGTGAGGGAGGCTAGGGCATGTGTAGTGGGCGAATGCGTCTAGCTGATCGGGGCCCGCCTTCTTGCCTGCTCCAGCAACAGTGCGGAGGCGCTCAATAGGTACGCGGTGGAATCCGTCTGGATGAGGGTGTAAGCGAGATGCGGTGTTAGAACCATGGCGTGAGCGGATAAACGGACCAACCCACACGACTCCCTTGCCCTCGGCGAGACATCTGGCAGCGAGCTGGATTCTAGGCGAGTTAGCATAGCTCTGAAAGCCGACTCTGGGTGTGCATACCCAAACGCCGTCTTCCCGGCGCCTGGAGGGCCCCAAACCTCGGTGACATGGCCCTTTTGGATGCCGCCGTGGTGGGCGCCATCCAGCTCCAAAGTCAGTGATGCATCAAGGACTGAGAGCCCGGTCGAGATGTGAGTTCCTTCGTCCCGTTCGAGGTCCTGCAAGGCCTTCGCGGCCGAGACGGTAGGGAGACGATCTGAGTTGTCAGCTGGTTCCCGACCGAGTCGCACCTGCGATGCGAACGAGCCAAACCCACGTGTTGCTGAGAGATCGAAGCTTGACACATCGTGGCCGTGGATGGCATGATAATCCATTCCGCCTTCTCCTTAAGGCCCCGGGGTCGGGGCGGTGCTTCCGGGTCCTGGGAGGTTCTAGGCCGCAATGACAGATCAATCGAGGGACGGCCCGGCAGCTGTCAAAACGGCACCTGCTGCTGCCATACAAATGCCTTATCTTATCAGCACCTGCACCCGCGTAACGCCTAGTCCGTAATTCGAAGATGCTTTGTGGGATCAAGATCACTGGCAAGATAGCATTCGCAAAATAGACGAACACGTGTTCACAGAAAACACAAGACGATAAAAATTGCAAAAGTGAATGCGGTTTGTGTGGATCGAACACACGACCTTCAGATTGACTTCCTGAAGTTTGGCTTCAGTCTGACGCTCTCCCAACTGAGCTAAACCCGCTCGTTCACTTACTATGAGATCGAGAAAGTATTAATGAACATCCCAGCAGCTACCCCGACTTTCACATGACAGCTTCAACACCACTACCACCGGGTGCCCGCCTCTCAGCACAGGCTTTGTCGCCCATGATGTCATCGTCACATTCATCGCACAATGTGAATGTAAACAAGACTCGGGTCTAGACTCTGCAATACACTACACACATCCAGCCAGCGCAAAACGGCGGTCAATCACTGTTTGTTCAGCAAGAACACGTGTAACCTTATGATCGCAATGTCCCCAGCAGGACCGGCGGTTTGTCCGCGCCAACCATATGCTGCAAGCCTGGCACCATCGCGGATACCTCTCCACCCGCCTGGCCATATCCTCAATCACACATCATGCTATGGTCCCTGGCAGACCTACCCAGCGATACGAGGGGCAGTAACTTACTAATTCACATGCTAGCAAATTTCCACTTTCTGGGTCCCATTTTTTTTCTCCTTTCACCCCTTCCCGACCCCAACACCAAAAGAAAACACAGACCTTAACGCGCTTCTGATGCCGGAAAGGGAGCCGGCCCCAGGATCTATGAGCCCCTGTCCTTGCCGAGCCGAGGAGAGATGGTCATTTGGGTGTTTTGATTGTGGGGAAGCAGCCCTGCCACTGGACCGTTTCCCCCGAACGCCGTCGCCACGCCAGATTGCGCATTCCTCGTCACAGCAAAGTAAGACAATCAAGAGCCTCGGCATAGGCTGGGCGTGTTGCTCGGGTCGTGACTGGCCGCTTTGTTGGGCGACTCACCTCTTTGCCTTTGCTTCTCTCGGTACCGCGATCTTGGCCCGTCAAACCCGCGGGCCAGATCGGGGCAATGGGGAGGCTCAACAGCCGGCGCCGGCGCCTCGGTGCCCAGCGGAGATCGACCCCTTCTCGGCGAAAAAAGGTGATCATTATTCCCATTTCGCCTTTCCACTCATGCTATCCACTCCGCATTTGGATCCGCCCCATGTGACTCGAGGGGTAGCTCCTGGTTCGTCCGTGCATGTTAGCAACACCGTAGATAGAGCTAGGGCTAGTTGGACTGCGTGGGGGCTTCTCGAAGTCCACGAGTTTTTTTTTTGGCTCTAGCGGGCCAACGGGCTTTCTTGACCGAACACACGTTTCTGATGCACCTCGTTAGTCCTCTCAGAGGTTTTTCCGAGCCCTCACGGGAATGACGTGCCCAGCCTCGGAGCGGTCTCGGGTTTCATCCAAGACCTTCCGCCCTCCGGGCCACAGGAGGTCTAGGAGGGCAATGGTTTGGCCGAAAGAAAACCGATCCCTGAGTTTCGGTGTTGCTTGGACAAGCCCTGCTGCGGAGCCCCACAGTCCCCCATTTTGCTGTCACTGGCCCAGAACCGAGCTGCACCGGGTTGTGATGCGCGGAGCTACACTAGGGGAGAGCGCTCGCGGTGGAGCGCCGGGTAATTGCGATTCAAAGGGCGATCGATCTTCGTGCATGCTTGCTTGCCGCGCGCCCATTGATGATTCCGGGAATGGGCGTGGGCTCGGCGGGTGGCCGATATGAATGATGGAACTGCAGATGTCAAAATTTGGCAGTTGGGGCTCGATGCGATCGAACAGCCACGTATCCGACAGACTCGGCTTTTTTTTTTTTTTTCTTTTCTCTAGCTTCCCTCTCATTCTCATACAGAGCGGGCCTCGGTCTTTCTGTGGATCACGGTACTTCTCCGGGCTCTGGAATCCGCACCAAAATGACTCGCGAGAATCAGTGGACTTCGCACCTCGCGCTTCGGGCTCTGCTCGGCGAGAGCGAAACATAAAATCTTGTGTTCCTGCACGTCTAAGCGTATGGCGTCCCGGTATTGTCATCCGAAAATTTTTTCCTTGGTTCCCCACGTGTTGGAAAATATCGGCAGGGACGCGCCTAACATCCCCGGATCTTGAGGCCTTATCTGTGCGTATGGGGAAGTCGATGCGGTCTCGCCCTATGTGACTCAGCCGGTTCCCCGGCACAGGGTGAGTATGGTGCGGGCGTTGGCAGTTCGGCCCGGTTCTGACGTCTTATTCTCGCATCTGTGGATAATCCTGGGCACTCGTCGTGCTCGTCCTGGTAGACCATCTGAACAAGTAGCCACTCTGGCATCGAATGGCAAATTGAGCATAGCGGTCATTGCCAATGAGCAAATTCGAGACAGATATGACGAGCGGGAATACGGTTGCTTATTCGGGCTAGGGCCAATGGGGGGCTTGCTGAGCTGAGCCCAGAGTAGGAGTGACTTTTTTTGTGGGCCATGTTCAAAAAGCTGTCTCAGAACCGCCGAGACACGGGGCGCCTGGCAATGGCGGCTGGGACGGTAATCGCGGAGAAGTAGATGCCAGATTCGATAACTTTCAGGTTCCCGTGCTGGCATTTCCATGGGTTTGGGGTGTGATGCTGCCCCAGGTGAGTGGTGAAGGAGCCCTGTGCGCATGCAGTGGTTCGACCCCGTATAACCCCCACGCGACGCTTGCGGAAATGTGGGTGAAGGGACAGGCGTACCCGCAGGTCGTTCGAGAGCGTCATGCCAGGCCAGGAGGGTGCATCACGGACCTGATGACCATGACGCAGCCCCTGGGAGTTTGACGCACCCTCGGTAAGATTCGAGCCTGATGTTTGTTGGTGAGTCGCTGCGGCGCGCTTATCGTTGGATCTCAGGAAGGAGATTAGGTACCCCGGATTTTGGGCGAACGTTGAGGACCCTGGCCAGGGGTTGTCCCAATCCTTCGACTTCGCCGTTGGCCAACGCCACAAAACCCTCCCAGTAATTGTTGCCTACGAAACCCAACAGCGGGTCGGAGCAAGAGCGGTCACGCGGAGGCTCATGCTCGTGATGTTGCCATGCCAAGGCAGAAACGACTCGGGATTCGAGAGATCGATCAGTTGTCAGCCGAGGGTGGGCAAGCCGGTTCTGTAACCCACTCCCCACGCTCCACACGTTGCATCTTCGACTCTTATCTCTGCTCGCGCCACCCCCTCCAGATTGTTGGAGACACATCCTGGACTTCCTGATATCGGGAAGCAGGAATACACGACGATGGGTCGGTTCGAGACGGTAGCCGGAGCAAGATAGGAGTGCTTCTCTAGCAAGCGAGGCATTCGACGCGTGAGCGCCGGGCCCGTCCCAACCCCGGCTCCCGCGAGCCCGTCCGGACCTGCATGGTTAGAGTACCACTGACATTCATCGCTGGAGAACGCGGGCCAAGGAGCCTCCCAAGTTGGAGACGAGGTCGAGTGCTTGTCGCAGGGAGCCTGACGGCCTGGGGGAGCATGTGGACTGAGGCCGTTGATCGCCCATATGAGCAATGCGTCCCCAGATGTGCGACATCTAGCCTTGTTTAGCGTAATCCCCCGGATTTTCCGGTCGCCACCACTGTTATCGCATTGGTTGCTGTTTTGCTGCTCGTAGCAACGTCGTTATCATGGCCGTTCCGGATGGGCCTCTTCGGCTGCTTCGTGGCATCGGAAAAGGCAATAGAACAAACGGACAACAGGCCTAGATGCGACCGAGACCAACCACTTGCGTATCCTGCTCCATAGCCACAACAACCCACACCGCCCTAGGTCTCGCGGGATTGGCTTCGCCCACGGTTTCATGAGTTGTTCTGGGGAATGGTAGCGTCACTGCCTGCTCCACAGCTGCCCAGCTACGCCAGAGGACGGTGCAAATCATGGTCCCGCCAGGACAGGAAAAGAAAGTCGGGCTCGGCCCCGACGCGGCCATCGTATACATGGCACCAGCCTGCCAGAGCCGTTGGGAGCGACGTCCTAGATGGGCATGCGGGCTCGAGCATGGGGAGCCCGGGTTGTGACCGCCGGGTATGGTTGATGCACGATTTTGTGTGCTGTCACTGAGAACCCTTTCAGCTGTGAATGGAGACCACTAAATGAACACGGGCAAAAGCGCTTGTGCGGAGCGAGGTAAACAACAAAAAGCTCTCGGCCAAGCACAAAACCAACTACGGAAAGCCAACTCAGCCTCGCCCATGCGCGTTCTCTCGGACAGGGCCTACCTTGGCTTGCAAAGAAAAAAAAAAATTTCCCAAATCAGAGCTGCACTTCCAACACATGTCGATGGGCAGCCCTGTGTCTTCCGAGGTGGTCTAATTGCACCCCACGTTTGCTGATTCTTCATCCCAGTGCCCTCTCGCAAAGCCACCCCACCCCGATCTTTGTGCCTCCAGCAGATCCAGGCCATTTCCACCACCTCATGAGGGAAATGCTTGGCCACCCGGGGATGCACCGTATATTTCCAGTATAGTACCTCACGTCGCCGACCTGAATCGCGACACTGCAAAGCATGCTGCCGAGCCCGCCTCAGCAGATGCAGACCGGCCAAATTTACAACAGGCCACCCCAGAGGGAGGGGACGGGCTGCAGAAGGCTGCAGGGCAAATGGGCGGCTTGCGGGGCGGCAGCTAAGTTACATTACCCAAAGGTGCAGTAATGTACAGTACTCTTGACCGCAGCTGGGGCACGTACCTTTCGGGCTAGGTACCGCTGACAAGCTCGTTTTTCTTGCCTTTTCTTTTCCCCGAGACTTCCCCTGGCATTCAGGCGCCCCCTTCCCTGTTGAGTCGCTTAGTTACCGAACACCCCCCCCGTATCCCCTGCTGTTCCCACACCACATGCCTGGCGCACCCCCCAATGTCAGCCCCGGCCGCCCGCCATTTAAAACCAGTGCCGCTTCCCCCAAACCGGCGCTTCCAGTTTCTGTTACTTTAGAGCTTCCCCAACAGCACCCAAAAACCCCAGACCCCAGCGCCGACTTTTTTTTTGTCTCCCCACACGCCAACCGTAGCGCAGGCCAAACGACACGTTCTGGCATATACCAGCACACTATAGTCCACGACCCCCCATCACCCTTGATCAACGAATCTTGCCGACTGTAAAGGACGGTTTCCCCGTCGGCAGCGCGAATTCCCCTCTTCCGCGGCTGCATGCATCATCGTGTGCACTGCAACCGGAAGAACGAAAGGACAGCACCAGGCAGAGTCGGGGTGTCAGAGTCGGGATCTCCGTTTGGGAGGGCGGTCACATGCAACGCACACAGTCCGCAGTGGACTTCTCCAGCCTGCTGAACCCAGAGGTTACGGCGGAAAGGGACCAAGTCTTGCCGCGACGCCAGCAACAGCAACCGCAACAGCAACAGAAACAAAAAGTAGCACCCGAGGGCGACATGGCTGCCGTCGGCCTACTTCGCCCAAACGGGCCTTTGCCAGCGGGAACCCAGCCCGCCGAGCCGCCTACCGAACTCCCTCGGCCCTACAAGTGCACCATGTGCGATAAGGCGTTCCACCGGCTAGAGCACCAGACTCGGCACATCCGGACGCACACCGGAGAGAAGCCCCATGCCTGCACGTTTCCCGGCTGCAGCAAGCGGTTTTCGCGGTCTGACGAACTGACGCGGCACTCGAGGATACACAACAACCCGAACTCGCGGAGAGGAAACAAGGGCCACCCGCAACACGCAGCCATGATCCACCGGCTGCAGCCCGACGTTATGCCCCCGCCGCCGGCGCCCAAGGTCATCCGCTCGGCGCCTCCGACGGCCATGTCATCGCCCAACGTCTCGCCTCCGCACTACAGCTCCTACGGGCCCCCCCCGCCACTGATCCTCAGCCCTTACAGCCGCGGTTCCCTGGGCGGCCAGAGCGGTCCGGACATGCTAGCGAGAGCCGCCGTGCAGGTTGAGCGGGATAGCGTGCTCACCCCCCACCACTACCCGCCCACGAGGCAACATCCCTACTACGGTGGCGGCCTGCATTCGTCGCGGAACCACCTGCCCGGACTCGGGGCGTACCACATGTCGCGTCTGCACTCGCACGACGACCACGACGACCACTATGCCCATGCGTACAGGCAGCCCAAGAGATCGAGGCCCAACTCGCCCAACTCGACAGCCCCGTCGTCCCCCACGTTCTCGCACAACTCGCTGTCGCCCACGCCGGACCACACGCCGCTCGCCACGCCAGCGCACTCCCCACGTCTGCGGCCATACAGCGGCTGCGAGCTACCCCCGTTCCGCAACCTGACGCTTGGCCACACCCCCACGCTGGCCCCGCTCGAGCCGCAGCCCGAGGGCCAGTTCTCGCTCAACCCGCCGCCGCAGCCGGCCCCCAGGAGTAACGGCATCTCGCTGACCGACATCATCAGCCACCCCGACAGCACCCAACGGAAGCTGCCGGTGCCCAAGGTGACCGTCCACGACCTCCTGGGGCCGACCGACGGCTACACGGCCAGCGGCAGGAGCTCGTCGTCGAACAGCATCTCGGGCGGGGATCTGTACGACAGGCTGTGAATCTACGAGCGCCGTGTCGAATTTTTCCGAATTTCTTTGGGACTCGAAAGTCTGCAGCAGCCTCTGACGGACATGACTTGATGACAACCCCGGGCTATAGAAGGACATAATACTGGGCGTCTGGCGATTTTTCCTTTCCGCTCTGTTGCGATCTCTCTGGACGGGCATGGTACTCGAAATTTTTAATCTTGGTTTCAAGCGATGGACACGGTGCGGGGGGCAAATCGTTTGGTTTCTCTGGGCTCTGGAAGGATATAGACATCACCACTTTTTCTTGGACGGATAGACGTGATATTTTCTCTCTACAATCTCGCACCCAGCGCTCCTGGGACTACGAAAACGACAACTGTTTCCCTTTGTTCGAAGCTTAGTCTCCCTGCAGCGGTGGCAGGCTCAAGAATGCTACACCAGCTCCACACCCGCCGCCATAACGGTGCTCTCCTATATCTGTTTCTTTTGGACTGTCTAGGGTTGGGAAAAGGGAACAGGCCTTGATAGATGGAAGGCGGATATCTGAATACGGCAGCGAAGGATCTGGGGTTCTTGTTCTATTCTGCGTTTCTCCTTGACATGTAATTTTTGGGTCGGTTAGGGTCTCCTTTTTCCCTCTCTTCTCTTAGCTCGTTAGAGGCACAGCAAAGCAGATCAGCGTGCCGGAAATTCAATATGCCCTTTGGCCAACGAGACAAACCCCTGGAGTGAAGATTACCTGATCTTATCCGTACATCCTTCGTTCCAGCGGGTGCCAGAATAGGTATGCACTGCAAACCGATGAGCCCTACCAGTGCCCGACATGGGACTTTCACGGCCGTCGAGTCCGTCATCTTGGCCGTCTGGTCAACTGGTGCCCGCGTGACGCCCTTTCCCTGATCCAAGCCGACGGGATGGGTTACCTTACCAGACCGCTCAGCTTGCCCCTACCGGCCAAGCCAACGGACGGATCGCAATTTGGGGTGGGAGCATGGCCATTCCCACCTTCTCTCTTTCTGGGCGTCCTCTTCTCCACGTTTCAAAGCCAGCAAAGTTACTTTTCTTGGGGTGCTGCTGCTTGCTGCTTGCTGCTAATGCGGGGCAGCGGGGAAGCAGGGAAGAGGCAGATCTGCGCTACAAGTCGCTTGGCTGGGCCAACACGCGGCGCAAGGAACGTTCGTTGGGTTTGTTTTGAACGCGTACGCACACAGTATGAGGCACGGGGGACGGGTGAGAGGGGGCCCAGAGGTGAGCATCCCCCTAGATACTTTTCTTTTTTTCTCCCCTGGCGCCCGCCCCCCCTTCGCCCCGTATTTGTTGTGGAATTTCCCTTTTTTGGCCATTCCCCTTAATCATGCGCCCCTCTTGCCTCCTTGACATGTGGGGTGTGTAATTCCCCGCTGCTTCTTTTTCTGCAATGGTCTTGTGTGCTGCCAATGTAGCATCTTGCTACGCCGCGCTTCTTTTCTTGTAGCAAATTCCAATTCCTTTTTGGTGCCTTTTCTTTCTTCTCCATTGCCAGTGAGCATGCAGGTGTGGCATTCGTTATCTGGGGTGGGCCAGGGGCCCGACGGCTGGGCCTATGCAATAACGTTGCTGTTGGACAGATCACAGTGCGCTAGCTCCCCTCTATGGAATCATGGAAAAAGGCGGAAGATCCCTTCTAGTCGTTTTCGTGCGGTTGCAAATGATCCGCTCCGCAGCTGACGGGGCGGCGTCGCCGTGTGGGTGGGCTGGCGGATGCAACGCTGGCCTTACGTTATTGCCGTGTGTATTTGTGTGTTTTACCTACCTCTGTGAATGGCAGATTATGCGCGGGCACACACGCATACACACACACGGGCACGCACACACACACACATGCATGTAGGGCTTGGTATTATACACGAATACTAGGCAGGAGAATCAGTTGATGCCCGTACCACCTTGCCGTGAAAAATTTCCACCTTCTGCTATTGGGAGTAGGTCGATCAGGCTGTGAGTAAGCTGCTTGTACTACAAAACACGCTTGCGGCGCCAGAGATGGCGTGGATGGTGTCAACTGGACAGCCATCTCGGCGTTGCTTGGCCCTCTCGTGCAGTTCTGGACATCTCGAAAACAACTGCCCCCCGTGCAGATCGCTGGCGAGAGAGATAACGCCAACTGTCACAACTTACATCAATCCATGCATAGTGGAGGGCCTCACGGTCTCGGAAATTTCATGACAGTGTGAGGAAGGCCTCTCTCACCGAAAATGCGCCTTTTCGCGAGTCCAATGTCGAGGGGATACGTTTACGGTTGCCTGTTGGCTCAGCCTCCCCCAACAGGATCCCGACGAATGGCGTAGCATAGCCAAGGATGGTTGAAAAATCGCCCAGAACAACACCCAAAGGCTGGGCACCGCGCCGCGAGCCGAGAGTGGATGACAGGCATCTAAGGGCGCCTTGGCGAACCCCTTGTATGGTGTGGGGAGAATGGGCTCAGCGTTCCGAATGCTTGTGTATCACGTCAGCGTTTGACCCGTCTTTTCCGTGATCCCATTGTGACATCCTTTTCTTATAATGTCCCGGAAAATCCTCTGCCGGCCAGCAATCTAACCGAACCCTGGCCTCAGGATATGTGGGGGAGGGCTAGAAAGTCTGGGGAGACCGATGCCGGCAGGTTCTCGCGAGCGCGAGATTGTCAATAGCGCCATGTTCGTGTCCGATGAAGCCTTATCAGGCCACCCTAAGTATCAATGCCGTGACCTATAGCGGCAACTCTAACCTAGGCGAGCCCGAGCCCTGCTCTCAGAATGTTGACGGTTAGACAGTACCGTGGTTCCCCGAGCCCTGACAGGTCGGCTTGTGTGACGTTGACATCTGGGCGCACCCGGATCGACTGACTTGTATGCCCGTTTGTACTTGTTGTGCTTGTGATGGTTAGCCGGGAGGGAAATTGTCAAACAGCAGTCGCCTATGTTGGATCAGCGCGGGTAGGATGCGGGTTCCGAGGGACGCTGGTGGTGCCAATGCCATGTACACACCATACGATGCGTTCCAGCCGATCCTCTCACCGCAACTTCGGGTGACGGAGACGGAATAGAGACATGGCGGCTCGGGCTGTGGTTGGGCAGGCCAATGTTTCGTCTTGTTGCGGGGTGATATAGTCGGCGCACGTTCAGATCATCGATCTCACTAGTGCTGCGGTCGTCTCAAGGGCCAATGAGCATGGTGGGACGCCCCGCGGATCGCCGAGGAGCTGAGTTTCGGGCGACCCGGCAGCTGCAGGCGCATTCTGTTCGCACACCTCGACAGTGCCACTTGCGTCGAGATTACCGTAATCACTGATATGGTCCGCAACGATCTGTGAGGTGCGCCGGGTTGATTGGCTCGAAGGGCCTCGTAGGAACCGTCACGAACAAGGCTGCATTCTGTTCCGAGCGCTCAGGCCGTGCCACGGTGCTTTGCTGATGGAATACGTTATTCTGGCGAGCGTTGATGGGACGGAAAGATTACGAGCAGATGGCTGCCCCTTCCCCCCCCCGGCATCCTGGTCTTGGGGTCAAGGACCCCTGATGCAATCGCCTTCCCCGCAAACGCCAGGCCAAGCTTCCCAAGCCTCGCTAACGCAATCGGGCGTCCGGGGGGGATCCTGTTCGTGGCTCTTTCCTTATCCAGAAGCCAGCGACCCCGTGATGAGACGAAACGAGGCTTCGTCGGACGCTCACGGAGTAACGCTGAGCGCGTTGGTAAGGATGCGTGGGGGTTCTAGATGCCCTCGGTGGGGTCAGAACCGCTGCGACGATTGCTCGAGACCGGACCGATGCAACGCTCCGAACCTGGGTGCGAAACCAATGGCAATGCGCTGCTGCGTTGCTTTGTGTCTGGGCGCAGTGAGTTCCTGTTTTCTATCGCTAATGTCCGCGCGCGTCGAACGCCAAGCGCTCCTTGGCGGCAGCTCTGGGGCACCAGCGGAATGGGACGTCTGCCGGCTGCCCTTCCTGCCCTGGCTTATCTCCAAGCGGGATGCTATTCTTGGGGTGCCATCTTAACTTTCGGTGTAAGAAGTGGCAATGGAACAAGAATCCGATAAGCTGCCATGGTGACAAGTAATTGCCTGTCTCGGTTCGGATTGCGCGTACTGCTGCCGCCGGCCTGACCGGCCTGGTTGGCTTGTTGTCTACGTGCAGAATCGAATCGTTGCCACCGTTCAGATCTCGTACAGCACGCCGCTGGGGGCCCCTGCTGTGGAGAAGCCCCCCACGCCCCGTGGGGTTCTGAAGCTTAATGCCAACCCCGGCCAAGCAGCTGGGCAGGAGCCGGGGTGCAACCCCACACTCGAACGTGCTGGCGGCGATGTTCTGCCTCCGTCTCCCAAAATGCCCGGGAAAAAAAAAAAAAAAAAAAAAAAAAAAAGGGGGGGGGGGGAGAGCCAGGACAAGCGCGGTGTGATGCTCACAACCAAGAAAGTTGGAACAGGCGCCAGATTCGCACGCCATAATGAGAGCCACAATCGTAGCTCACTTGGTTCTGCCGTACTGTGTATCGCACTCCTCTTCTCGACCGCTTCCTTCGTCTTGCTCACGGCCCGCGTGAGCGCGATTGAGCAGACCCAGAAAATCAATTCGATGGCACCATCTTTTACCCAGATTTTTTCTTGCTCGACTTTCGCACCCAGGAATTTATGGCGACTCTGACATGACACGCAGGGTTGCCTGCCAGGCGGTAGCTGCCTGCTTCCGCGGTGTTGCGTTGCAGGAAGCGGGTCCCTCGCACTGCAACAGTTGACGGGCTTGGTCTATCATGGCCATCATATCACCTTCCCCAGCCGCTGTCAGACGGCCGTGGCATCCTCGGTTGGAGCCGGCGGCCCAGCCGTCATCCGGGCCCGGCGCTGCCCCCAGGCCCCGGGGACCAGCCCGCAAAACTGAGTGCCGCCGTAATCGTCGAGCCGCTGTCAAAGCAACGCCATCCTTGGTTCACGACTGAGGCGGTGTAGATGCGCGCTAGTATCAGACGCCGGGTAGATCGACCGTTAGTTTCCTCCCTATCGGTCTACTCGGACACTGGGGACAGACTCTCGACCGCCGGGCTATTTCCAGCCACGGCTTCATTTGCTGCTTACGCAGTCGGACAACCTCGTGATTCCGCCGTCAAACTATGTCATCGATTTCCCTGTCGATATGCTAGTGTTTATACAGCGGGAAATTGGGCGCCGTTGCGTTCATCCTATCAGTCATCTCGTCCCAGCGAATGGGATGTCCACCTGGCGATCGAGTCTAACGTGGGGGAAGCCGCCGCTGCCGAGGGTTTGATATTGATTGATTGATGACTTCGACCGGGAACCGCACTCGCTGCATGGACACTTTTGCAACCCAGCGCTGCGCCGGGCCCCAAGTTCAGGCTATATTGCATGACAGCTATTAGTTACCGCTGACAACAAACCTTGGGTGCTCACCACCAGCGTGCCAGCGTGCCAGCGTGAAGCCAGTGTGTGAGAAATGCTCGGATTTCGGGGTACAAGTGCTGCTCAAGAACGATTAAACAACCAAACGATAACCTTGCAGCTCCGTCCGAGCCCGGGACTCCAAGTTAGCGGGACGGTTTGCAGGCGCCGGGATCTCACGGGGCTGAAAACGATTGGCACTTCCACATGCTGGAGTCGCCGCCCGTCAAGGCAGCCGCTGTAGACATCACTTGCCCAGCCTCTTGGTCGGTGCGGCAGTGCCAAGAATAACAGAGAACAACCAGGGAAAAGAATGTGCGAGCACACAAGATGTTGTGCTCCCTACGGTACCAAAGTTCGATAGATACCCCAAGCAGTAGCACGGTGCTACCGCTCCGTGGATATCCGGGTTGGAATGCGGTTTAACTGCGCGCCGCAACCGTTGGCAACCATCGGCCAGGTACGCTGAGAAACAGCCCGATCTACGGCTGCATCTCGCGGCCGATCCGGCAGCCATCCGACAGCTCTCCCAGACGGAGCACCGGCGTGGCCGATGAACGTCTCTGAGGCAGGCACTGGAATTCTCCAGCTCAAGGATAATGGACCAAGGCCCGCTAGCGCGACGCCAAGGAGTCACCCTCGTCGACCTGGGTACGTTATATTGGCTACGGCCACGGGTAAAACCTTTGCAACCGGAGAGCCGGGACGCAAGTTGCTGACCGATAAATTGCTCCGTCAAGACCGCCATCGACCCTTATCTCTCCGCCTCTAGCGCGATCCATCGCTTCTCGTCCCTTTTGCACCTTTGTTTATCCATTCCCGGTGACGTCAGGCCAGAGTTGATTCTCGGATTACCATCGGGGGCTGGCTTTTGGTCCCCGACGCTCAAGCGGACAAGCCAACCAACAAATCGCCCCCTCCCCCTCAGGGTTCTCACAGAGAGGGGTTTACTCCAGGGCATCTGGGCACCTTTAGCTGCCTTTCTGGGCTGATTGTTGTGTTGAGACATCAAGGTGCCCCGCGGTGTGCGAATTTCCGTCTCTCCTTCACCTGCCGCCCAGGGAAATCTGCAGCGGCGGCGCAATGCGTTATGTAGGCGCCTGTTCTTGGGCACTAGCCCCGCGGCCTGAATAATTTCCTTGCCCCGTCGCGCATGCGATCTAGAACCCTTGCCCAGGGGAAGTGTGCATCTGCTATCCGCATCGACGCGCACTAGGGGGTCGAGTCAAGAAAGGTGTGTGTCTAAACTCGCGGTTATCGCGAAGAGGCCGATATTGCGGCTCAATCTACGACACATGTCTTTACTATATATCCTTGCATCGCAATCGCGGCTGGGGATCCCGGAGTGTGCTGAGATTGGGCGTTTCTAGGTGCGGAAGTCGACTGGTTTCTGTAACATCGGTTCGACATCACGCTTGTGGCCTTCGTATTTGTCACAGCCGCCCCTGATGCAGTGGCGACAGAGAAGTTCGGTCTGCCTGCCGTGCAACCACCTCCGGAAGGCATCTTCATGCGGCTCCTCTAGATTCGACGCCGCTCGACAATCCTCTGCTCATATTAACCCCATTATCCGTTGGGGAAGCGCTAGAATGAGGGGGTGCGCGCCCGGCTGCGGAGAAGCGGATTTGCTCCAGCAGACGCGTGCCGAGCGGTTTCGCATGGGTGTCAAGGCCTTAGCCAGCGCTGCTCGCATAGGCGAGGACGGCTCGCGCCCTTTTTGGACGACATGCATACACCGGCTAGCAATCGGTGAGCGGCTCCATTTTGTCAGGGCGGGTCAGCCCGCTAGTGGGTTTGTTGCTATCTGGCGCGCCATCTAATTCAAGGGACAGGGTGGCGGGAATGTGCAGGAGCTTGCCTGCCACCCAGATCGGGGGATCTACTGGGACCAGAAAACGCCCCAGGAACTTGCCGTGGAATCTCGGACCGAGAGGGAACTTTCGGCCGGACCAGCCACCTTGAGCCGATCAGGAATTTGCCTCGTTGATTCCTTTATTCGCCCAGACGCCCAATGTTCGAGGACCCTTCACTCAAGATACGGTTGCATGGAAGGATTAATTTGCTTCTGGGCCCGGACACGACACAACGGGCTCCAGCACGAACGGAGCGCTTCCCGTCCTGCCCGCCAGAGTACGCCCGCTTTTGCGCGGGACATGGTGGTGATGATGGTGACGAAGACGATGCAGGTGGATGGATAGGCAAAGGGGTGCCCTGCGCCTCAGAACCCCTTGGAGGACCCTCCTTCGACGTTTGTCGCCGCCATCCGTACAAACATCAACGTAGACTAGGATTGTCGCTCTGGCGTCACAAGCGGATACGCACGCAAATATGCAAGAAGTTACGCAAGCACATACGCGCGCTACAAATGCATAGTGAATCGGCATTACCTGCCGCCGGCGATCTTCGGCAGTCCTTGGTCTGCATGTGCCGCTTGTCGCCTTTCATAACTTTCATCGCCTTTACCCTCTAGGCCGTGTGCGCGCCCAGCATTGGGTACATGCCTGGGAAAGAGACGGCATAACAGAATGCTATGCTCCTCCCGAAGAAAAGCCCTCCGCCCCTCCCTCCTGCCCTTCTCGCCAGTGCGCGGGCAAATCATCCGTAGGATGGGACGAGCCTGACTGTTTGCTCGAGGTTACCGGGAGTGAAGGTTTTTTTTTTTCTTTTTTAGGGGGTCCAGAGCTGTTGATGTCTGGCTCATGACGCCATCTCTCCTGCCTGAGGGTTTATCTCCCACCTACTCACAGCGGCAGCTCCGGGCAAGCGCTTTCTGGAAGGGTTTCACTGCGCACCGAGCGGAGCGGCGGGTTGTTCGCGTGGAGGTGTTCCGGTAATTGGCCGTGGCAGTGGTGGTGGTGGTGATGGTGGTGGTGGTGGTGGTGGTGGTGGTGATGGTGGTGATGGTGTTGGTGGTGTTGGTGGTTGGCTGGTCTCTCATGGCTGCGGCAAAAAGGTGGTTGGAGTAAAGGGGCGGGATGCGGGCGGGATGTGACGAAGTGGAAAATAGGCCATCTACGAGATTCCAGAAGGTAATTTCGGTGTAAGGGGGAGAGAGCCTGCTGAGCGAGTGGCCTCACGACCTAGTCCCCTTTCTAAAACTGCAGAATCGAGATTTCCGCAGTCCCATGAAGACACAAGAACTGGTATCCTGATTTACCATAGTGTTTCCAAGAATCCAGTTTCGCGTGCCCATGCCATGGTGTGTTAATAAGGAGAAGGAAGGGTTCCCCTCACCTGTATCACCGTCTCCTTCCCTCTTGGTTCATCACCGCGCGCTGTTGTAGTTGCGCCCGGGTGGAATGCGCTGTGACTGCGCGCTGTGCTCGGCACCACTCTCCTCTTCCGCATGTTGTGTCATCCTCCACGGTATTCCACCTCATTTGTGCCGTCCAATTCGCGTTTGATTCACAGTAGCAGGGCTGGGCTCGAGCCTGGGCCCGGGACGGGGCGAGGGCTCTGCTCTCCGCGGTGGAGCGATTCCGGGATTTGGCATGCATGCCTCTGCACGAGAGGGCAACGCTGGATCGTGCTCTTCGTTTTGACCCGATCTCTCGATCGGGTCGCCTCTCTGCCAGTCTGTCGTAGAGGCGGCGGGTATATGTCACGGTTCTTGATATGTGACTTGCATTAGGTCACTGGTACAATCAGCTGTCTCGGCGGAGTCCCCTTTTCCTCTACTACTACGGATGGCATAGACTAGGGGGACACCCCCCGTCTTCGAGCATGAATTTTTTCTCGACCCAAGCTGGGAAGGTGTCTTGATGGACCTGCCCAGGATGGCTTGTGTTGTTGTTGATTGCTGTCCCTCCGTCTACCCGTTGCCACTGGAATGTGTGGTTAACAGGCGTTGCTATCGGGACGGTGGCTCATTGACTCGGCAGTGAGGTAGATGAGGAGGCGAAGCGAGGTTTTTGAAGTTTGGACGGATGGTTGACCCCATCTTGGAGCAGAAGCGCCGGTTTGTTGTGGTTCTCGGGGGCTGCTGAGTAGGGGATCCCGGAGGACCTCAGAGCGGAAGTCGTGTTGTCGACCCTTTGATATTCCAGCCATCAAAACTCGCTGCACAGCTGGAACTCACCGGCCGAGGGCCATCACGTATCTTACACACCCACCGTAGCTATGCTAAGAGGGTTTTTTTTTTTTTTTTTTTTTTTTTTTTTTTGAGTTTCTCTGCTACAGATCACTGGCTAGCGATTGCCTCTCTGTTTACACACTGAGTGTTCATCGGTTTATCTCACGCTGTGTCCCTTGGACAGCCGCACAGCCTCGCCATCATGGTGCCTACCACGGACGTCGATTCTCCTCTACAGAGTGCTCACGCCTCGTAACTCGGGGGGCTCACAGGGGCGACTGCGACGGATCGCAGGAAGCTGAGAACTTCATAAACGGCCTTCGTGATCTCGAGCCCTCTCTTCTTCCAATCACTCTCAGTCCACAGGCCCTTCAACTGATTGTCGGAGATGACGACGACGATGAAGCGGATGTAGTGGTCCTCGACAGACCAACCTTCCTTGATTGGGTGGTACATCAGATACCGGGGATCGCGGGAGTTGATGGCATCCCTGGCCCGCTGCGTCGTTTTGGTCTTGTCTGGCTCGGGGGCTTCTGAATAGCTGTTAAAGTCTCGCACGAACTCATTCCATGACCCGCGTACGTAGACTCCGTTCAGCCATCTGCTCCAGCGGTTAGATTTGGGCGGCCGGTCATGGAGCCAACAGGGGGAGAGCACCCACTCGTAGAATTGACGAATTTCCTTGAAGGGAAGCAGGTCGAGGATCAGACGCTCGTACTGCGAGGGTAGCTTGAAGGAAGCCGTTGGGATCTGTGGTTGAGTGGTACCCATGGTTGAGTAGTGCGGACAGTCGTGGTCGTGACGGGTAGAGAACGGGGACTGCGAGCTTGACTCTTCTCTCGACTCGATATTGCCCATCGGGGACTCAAAAGACGATTCTTTCTTGATCACCACCCGCTCTCTCCCGAGTGTAATTAATCGGATGGCTGAACTACGGTTATGAATAGAAGACTCCGTAGTCAAGAGGTCTGTAGTATCTGGTGCAGAGAACGCCTTGGATGCCTCCGTCTGAGCTAGTGAGGGGCACAGCCACGCTGTGTCGTCAGCCAAGTCGCCAGGTAGCCGGCGAGCGCCAACGCGCGCCATCTACTGCGTTTGCAAACTCGCGCTCCATGGTAGAGGTTACCTAGAGTGCTCGATCGACTGCGTGCCCGGGTTTGGCTTTGATGCGAACATCAACAGATGGTGGGAGAGGATGGCGGGGACCCAGCTCGGCACACTGTGCAGCAGCAAAATGGACCGTGAGGCACTCCCAGCAATGTGCACCCGGCACTGTACTCAGAGTGGGTCGCCTGTGCTCACAACGGACCACACCAATGCCCTGGCTGGAATCTTATTCGTCAATCTCAGACGACGGCATTCAGACCTCACCACCTTCATTTTCGCGTCAAGCCATCGCGGTCATTTGGCGAGGCTATCTTCACTTGTCTCTCGTACATTTTGTCCTGTTTTATAGGCGGTCACTCGCTAGATATCGGGCATTTAACACCACGCTTTCCCGCTCCGGGCAGTGAGCGCACACTGCAAGGGCCTTGGTTCCAGGGCATGACGCTGCGGCAGAGTCGAGATCACCATCTCTCTGCCTCCTTTCACCCCCTATCTCATCAATTTGAAAAGTCTGATCAGTATGTTCTGCACAAGGGTTTATTTCGTTTGCCCGATGGATGAGTTGGTGGCCTTGGTGAACAGAGTTGATGAGAATCTGATCATTGAACTGGCCCTAGTGCATGGGCGTGTGCTGACTGTCAGGCTTCTCAGAAATCATGTCTGACGGGCCAGCACCTCAACCTAACGGCGCCAGCGAGACCAAAAAGGTCAGCGAGACTCGCGATGCCCCTCCCCTCGACGAGACCGTGGCAGAGAAAAGGGGCCCCGTGGAGGCCCGGCCGTTCTCTTGGCTGTGAGTCGCGATAGATGCGAAGTGAAGGATAAACGCTCACAGGACCTAGGGAGCCTCACCCTATTTTCGTCATCGCCCTGGTCGGCCCCGAAGAGACGCCGTTCGGCATCCAAAAAGACTTTCTATGCTCCAAGTCGACCTACTACAACAAGTACTTTGAAGAGAATCCCAACGAGGGCTCGCTCGAGAACCTCGTCAGACTGCCCGACACGGCGGTTGAGGTCTTCGCCTACGCCCAGAACTTTCTCTACACTGGGCAGGTCTTCCCCGCCGTCGACAACCTCCCCAGCTACGAGGTGCTCATTGGTGTCTGGAAGCTGGGCCACCAGCTGGGCATTGACGGGCTCTGCGATGCCACCCTCGAAGCGATGGCCGAGTGCCGGCGCGTCACGCAACACATCCCGGCAACGCCCCTTCTCGTCCAGGTCTGGAAGGACACCCCCGAGGGTTCTTCGATCCGCAAGCTTCTCCTCTCGTGGGCCGCCGAGTATATGAGGTCGTCCGAGTCCCGAGCCGAGTTCGCCCGGTCGCTGCCTCAAGAGGTGTTGAGCGAGCTCGTAGTAGCCATGAGCTCGTTGGACAGCCCCCCCATCATGCATCTCGAGGGCGGAGCTGTGGCCCCGGCTGCGTCCGCCTCTGGCGCCCAACGTCGCGGTGCCGAGGCGGACGATGCCGAGGGGCGCCCAGCCAAAAAACGGCGTGCGTCAGATGCGGGGATGAACGGGGCCTCGCCGGCCGGTGCGCAACCTCTGGCCCGAAAGCAGGGACCCAGAGTGTCGCTGCCGTCGTCGAAGCCCGCGCCCAAACCAGGGCCGAAGCGGAGGACCAGTGCCGCCGTCGTCGGGAGCCAGCACTTCTCCACCAACCAAAAGCTAAACTTCTGCGCCGACCTCTTGACACGAATGCTTTCCGGTCCAGGCAAGTCCCTCTTCCTTTGTCCGCCGCACCGTCGCGTGCGTCTCGCTGACACAGGTCGCCACAGGTTTCTGGACGCGTGTCGTCGGCCCTTTCAAAGACCCCGTCGACCCGGAGCGCGACGGCGTGCCCGACTACTTCGACGTGGTCAAGAAGCCGATGGACCTGAGCACCATGAAGGCCAAGATGGACCGGCGCGAGTATGCTGACGAGGCCGAGTTCCTAGCTGACATGAACCAGATCTTCACGAACTGCTACACCTACTGGAACGAGCAGGACCCCATGTGGGCGGCGTGCGAGAAGCTGCAAAAGTCATTTGAGGACAAGTTCAACCAGATGAACAAGTGGATTGCCAAGATGGAGGGGGATGAGGGGAACTAGTGTCGACCCCGGGTGTTTTATTATCAGCATGGCGTTTGGTGGAGCCCGCTTGCTCTTCTGTCTTCCAGCCGGCGGCCGGGAAGCCCCCTTTTTAAACCAAAAGGAAATGCGCGTGTGCAGGGCTTGCTGATACGGCACCCTCCCTTGCCCGTAGGAAAGGGACGAAGGGACGATGGGTGTTATGGTCTGGGACAGCAATACGGAAACAGATTGTAAGATCACATAGTGTTGTATATTAAGGCTGGCGGACGGCAATACCCTTGGGATCTCCGGGTCTTGGTAGATAGTGGACCAATCGTGGTACCAGATGATCCCGATATGTGGCAGCCGCAGCCGCGGGTTCATCAACTCCACTTGACACCAAACAGCTTGAATCCCTTTTTCTCTCCGCCCTGGGCTCGCGGCGCGTCGGCATTCTCGAGGTATATCCTCTGATGACCCTTCACGTCGACAAAGAAGTACTTGTACTGATACTCGCCCTGCCCGACGCGCTTGACGAGGTGCATGTTGGCCCGTCCCGTGCCTCTCGGCCCTTGGACCTGAAGTAGCCGTCAGCAAGCCTTCTCAGACGAACGCACCTCGGCCACTCACGTTGAAATGAATCATCATGTGCTCGTTCCCCTGCCCATCCTTGGTCACGGTCGAGCTGGACGCATCAATCTCAGCACCCCTCCCACGGTCCGTCAAGGAAGAAAACATACGCAATTGGTCTCGCCCGCCGCCACTTGTTGTGCGTCTCCTCGCCAAACGCCGTGATGCGCTTGCCGTCGCCCAGCAGCTCCAGACAGCGGGGGTCCTTGCGGATGCGGTCTACAGCCCGGTTAAAGTAGGTCGTCTTGCTGTCGGGCGAGAAGACTTCGGAGTAGAGGAAGTAGCCGACACCGCCCTATTTCACCCCAATCACCTTGGTCAGCAACAACGGGCCCCGCGTAGGGAACGTGTATGAGACGACACACCGTCAGCGCCACGCCCAGGATGACCATGCCGAAGTTGAAGGTTTGCTGCGCTGCACGGGCCGTCTTCTCGCCGGCCGAGAGCTCCGTCCACGGGACGTGGCCGTCGTCGTTGAAGGGGGTGACAGCTCGTCGGCGCGTCTCGTGATGCGTGGCATACCCCCGGGGGTGATGGTGGCGGGGGATGAGGACGGGCCGGAGCGAGTGTGCTGCGTTGGATTGCAATGTGGTACGGAGCCGGAGCCCCGAGGCCGTGACTCGATTCATCATGGCGGCTTGGGAGTACCCATCGCGCGCCGGCTTGCTAGACCGGTGTCGTCGAAATGCGTTTTTGGATGCGCAATCCTCTCGAAGCTTGCAGTGGAGCCTCGACCCGAGCTTCGGCCAAGCCCGCTAAAAGATGCCGGGCCGGCAATTTCTCGGGTGGGGAGTTTTCAAAGTTCGCCGTGGGGCAGTTGGGGCTAGCACAGATTGGGCTTAGCGGGCTGGCTTGATGCCACATGGAAGGCTTCCTGGGCAGCGAAATTGTGGCACCTTTCTCCTGAAACGGCCGATTTGGCAATCGACAACTGCTCGCATCGCTCGTCTTCTGCTTCGCCCTCCCCCCGAGACATCGATAGACCGCACGGCACATCCCCGACCTCCTCCTCCCCGGCCAGCAACGGACTAGAATTGGCCAAGATGAGCGGCCTGGCCTCGAAGCAGCAGTCGCTCAAAATCTTTGAGAAGCTCAAGTCCAAGTCAGCCAACAAGGCAAGACTCGCAGCCAAACTCATGCTGACGCCGCTGAGCGCATTCATCGTGCTGACTGCAGCTTGCACGAACAGATCTGCTTCGACTGCGGCCAAAAGAATCCCACCTGGACCTCCGTTCCGTTCGGCATCTACCTCTGTCTCGACTGCTCCGCGAACCACCGCAACCTCGGCGTCCACATCTCCTTTGTCCGGTCTACCAATCTCGACCGTGGGTCCCCGCGCCCCCGCACAGAGCCCGTCTGGCGGTTAGCTAACTATCCGCCTCGTTGCAGAATGGCAATGGGACCAGCTGCGCGTCATGAAGGTGGGCGGCAATGAGTCGGCCACCAAGTTCTTCCAGTCCAACGGCGGCTCGGCCGCGCTGAACAGCAAGGATCCCAAGACAAAGTACACGTCGGCCGCCGCGACCAAGTACAAGGAGGAGCTCAAGAAAAGAGCCGCCAGGGACGCCAAAGAGTACGTCCGCCGTCCGCGAGATGATCAGCACGTGTGCGCTGACAGCTCAGGTTCCCCGAGGAAGTAGTCATCACCGAGGGAGGCGAGGCCGCCGAGGCGGGAGACACGCCGGCCGAGGAGGAGGACGACTTTTTCTCCTCGTGGAGCAGACCCGCCGTCAAGAAGCTGAGCCCGCCCATCTCGCGGACCGCAACGCCGCCTGTCGTCGGGCGTACGCCGTCCCCCTTCCTGAACGCGCAGATTGGGAAGGAAACGGCGCGCGCGCCCTCGCCGCTGTCCAAGGGCAGTGATAGCGAGTCGAAGCCCGCCGTCAGCCGCATCACGACTTCGGCCGCGCTAAGGACGTCGACGACGGGCCCGCGCAAGGCCAACATCCTCGGTGCCAAAAAGGTGTCCAACAAGCTGGGCGCCAAGAAGCTCGGCGCCGGCGCCGGCGACGTGGCCATCGATTTCGATGAGGCCGAGAAGAAGGCAAAGGAGGAGGCTGAGCGCATCGAGAAGCTCGGGTACGACCCCGACGCCGAGGAGGAAACCCCCGCCAAGACGGCCGGCGCCAAGTCGGACTCGGGTGCCGCCATCCTCTCGCCGACGCCCGTCAGCCCCGCCGCCCGCGGCGGCTACGGGTCCTCACACACTCGCGAGAAGTCGGCTGCCGAGGTGGAGCGTCTCGGCATGGGCATCGGCCGACTGGGTTTCGGGCAGGTGGGCAACAAGCAGGCGGCGCAGAAGGCCGCGGCCGGCGGGTTCGGCTCGGTCGGGCCGATCAAAGCGTCTGCTGACGGTACGTTCTCCATATCCTCTTCAGCCCCGCGTACCTACCCCACTAACCACGACTGTGCACAGACGACGAGGACAGCTACGCGCGCAAGAAGTTTGGCAACCAAAAGGCCATCTCGTCGGACGAGTTCTTCGGCAAGGGCATGTTTGACGCGTCGGCCCAGAGCGAGGCCAAGACGCGCCTGCAAGGCTTCGAGGGCGCCCAGTCCATCTCGAGCAACGCCTACTTCGGCCGCCCCGAGACGGACGAGGCCCCGGCCATGGAGGACTACGGCGATCTCGAGTCAGCCGCCAAGGACTTTGTTAGGCGCTTTGGCATCACGGCGGCCGACGACCTCGAGAACCTGACGCATATGCTGGGCGAGGGCGCTGGGAGGCTGCAGGGGGCTATTCGGGCTTATTTGGGGAGCTGAAGGGCGGGACCTGAACGGGTGTGTGATGACGGGTTTAGCAGTAGGATGCGAGGCAAGCATGCATGTTTTGTGTCGTTGGCGTGATTTGTTCTGGGGTAAGATCGGGGCCTTGGAAGGGAGGTTGGTAATCTCGTGTTTAGAGAAATGAGACTCGCTTTTATTTTTTTCAGGTCAGTTGGTGTTTTGCAGCCGGGTTGGTCATCAGTGCTGAGCATAATTATCGGGCCGCGAGAGGGGGGAGAGTGCCTGTGTCGTCCGATCTCCTTTGCTTCCCGGTCCCTGCATACCTCTCGAGCAACTCCCTAGATCATCTGCGGCTCGCGCGCCGATTCAGCAGGCGCCGTGCGTTTCCGCGAGCCTATTATTATCCAGGGACATCGAGTCAAGGCCACCGACATGATACCGCTCCGGCTGAGGTCAGACACGGCATCATTGCGGCTCCTCTGCTAACGGCGTTGGTGAACGGTGACGTGAGGTCAAGCGGCCGCAACGGCTCCTATAGCATCAGAAGCAACGTGATATACCACGCCGGATCTTGTCCCAAGCCGGCAGTGGCTGAGGAAGACGAAACGTCGCATCGCCGTCCCGTGGAAGGTTGGATAATGCAGGATAAGGCTGTGATGGACCGATGGTCCGTACAGCGAGAGGCGTTCGAGGCAAGAGTATAACGCGAACGCAGAGCAACGCACTCGGCTTAGGAGGAACGCCAATACGAGGACTGTACACATATATAAAGCAAACGGGTAATCAACGCTAGTCGTCATTCTCTCTATCCCGTCTATCTGATCTACACCCCGACCTCCCGCTTGACCGTATCGACCGCGAAAAACCTCCCCTTGCCCTCTCTTTGCGCCCTCACATGCCTCTCCAGCGTCCGTGCATGGCCGATGACGCTCCAGTACCTCTCCGTCTCCGCCACCCCGGCATCCTCGCGGAGCCTGTACCCCGGGTACATGACCACCTTCTCGATCTTGCCCCAGGCGCCGGCCCAGTCGACCGCGTCGCCCCCATCCTCACCACCAACCCCGTCGACGACGCTGGCCGTCGCCCAGAGCGCGGGCGCCCACGACGCGCACCCCGTCACGTCCATGTACTCGAGCCCGTAGAGGCTCCGGCTCAGCCTCCTGAGCACGAGCACGGCCTCAGCCCAGTCGTTGTCCAGCGAGTGGCTGTAGGGCCCCGTACCGCCGTACGGGACGGCGTGGCCCGTCTGCGGTGAGACGACGGTGGCGAGCCGAGCGTTGGGGGTGAGGGTCGGCTCGGGCCAGAACGCGAGGCCCAAGTGCGTCAGGTTGGGGAGGTGGGTGGCGAGGCTGAGGAGGTGCCTCCACGACGGGAGTGAGGATGGGGCTAGGTCCGGGTCGAGGGCGAGGGAGAGATGGGTTAGGTTTGGGAGGAGCGGGAGCGGGAGCGAGGGGGTGGGGTTGTCGCCGCCGCAGTCGTGGTCCTCGTCCGGGACCGAGTCCCAAGAGTCCACGGGGGCTGCCGCGGAGGTGGGTTGCGGCGGGAAGAGGAGGTCAGAGAGCTCCCGCAGGCGAAGCGAGCGGCCGAGGGAGTTGGACAGGTCGAGGTGGCGGAAGGTGCCGTTCGCTATGCTCGGGGGGATTTGGGGGTACCTTTCGTCCTGGTCAGAGGGGTCGATGTCTGGAGGGGGGAGGAGCACGGCTCGGAGGTCAGCGAGGGACACGCCGTCGCGGGTGTACGTGACGAGATAGGCGAGCAGCGCGACTCGGAGGTGGGTGGGGAGGCCGTAGAGATAGTATCGGCAGTAGGATCGCTGCCACTCCCAGTCGAGGACGAGCCGGCGGAGGACCATGTCGACCAGGCTCCCGCGGCCCGGGAGGTTCATCCCGGGCAGGGGCCGTTGCTCATAGTCCTTCGCCTTGAGGGGGCTGCGTTGACTGCCGCCGCCGCCTGCGCTATCCGGTCCCGAGAGCCAGCTTTGCGGCGGCGCCGGTCCAGGCGGGGGTCTTGCGCCGCCGGGGCCAACCCGGACGGGGCGGCGCGGTCTGGGCCCGGGCGTCTCGGGCAGCTGGAGGATCTGGCGGATGGCGGGCGGGACAGTCGGGCGGACCACGTCGGGTGCCTGCTGCTGCCCGCTGGCGCCCAGACCGGCGCGCCGGAGGTCGGCGAGCAGCTGGTTGACTCCGCGGCCATGAGATTGGTCGTCTGCGACGCTACGGTCAGCGAGGACATACATGTAACGACAAATTCTGCACCTACGGAGTGGTGCTGGGTGATGTTACCGTGGTGGGGGTTGGTTCTGCCGGCAGCCGCGCTGCTGCCGCTGCTTCTGCTGCTGAGCGACGCTGGGGCGGTCGACTGCGGCTTGGAGTACTTGCTCTGGTGTCTCTTTTTTGGCATGACCCTGGGCGTCGGGTCCCTCCGAGTCTACTCGTCCTTTTGCTACCCTTTCGTTCCCTTTCGTGTCCTTTCGTTTCCTTTCGTTTCCTTTCCTTTCGTTTCCTTTCCTTTCGTTCCCTTTCTTTCCTTTTCCTTCCCTTTTTCTTTCGCCGGCCTCAGCGTTGCAGCAGGGCCTGAAACGCCTCGTCACTGTATGTGTAGTCCCTTGGGGTGATTTAAGTCGGGAGTAAAGTGTAGGACCGCGTCAGGAAGCTGCAGCTCGAACTCGCTGGCTGCCTTGGGGGGGGGGGGGGGGGGGGATCCCGCAGCGCCTCTTCCCGTGAGCAACTCGCACCCTTGTTGGGCTCCGCAGTTGCGCAGCTGCTGCTTGGCGGCTGCCGGTCCCACCGTACGTCATGCGGCGATCTCGGGGCAAATGCAACTGCTGCCCCGTCTAAAAGTATGTGTCACAGCACATCATCATCAGTCAACTTCCGTTTAAAACGGGATGCATCTGCCGCCCGCATGTGGAGACCGGGTGGCAGCGCGCAAAGGCCCAGAAACCGTTGGTCAGTGCGTTGGTCCTATACTAGGGTAGCGACGGGAAAGACAGTCGCACTCTCACACATCGCAACAAAGAAACAGATACACAGACCCACCGGCGCGACTTGCGGGCTGCCTGCCTTCCATGCTCAGAAACTGACATCCGTTTTCATCAGTTCTCATCACCAGATCACCTCGGAGGCAGAGTACGCGGCAGCACGCACAAGACAGGAGAGATGTGCTTAAACGGCCTTCTCATTGGATAGCTAGGCTCCGTCTACTACTATGAGCGCATCGCTCTTGTCGCTCGTCCTACCCACCCGCTGCGCCTCTGCTATTCGGAATTTCCGTGCTCGCGCCCGAATGGATCGGCAGGCAGACCGAGCTAGGCCGCCGGTCTACGTCGAGCAGGGACACAGCCGATCCAACCAAGCCTTGGCTGTGACGCCGCAATCTCCCTGGTTGCAGTACCCAGGCCCCATTCTTATCGCGAGTTTGCCGTGCTCGACGCCTTCCCGTACACGACAAGTTGCGTTGCTCCGTGATCAGGTGTCAAACATGCGAATAGGGCGTACATCCGGGGCTTGTGAAGCACACCGAACGCAAAGGCACGTATAGCGCGTAGCGCTGCTATTCTCAGCCCCCCTCCGCCACCCCTCCTCCCCTTGGGCAGAAAATCCATCATCCGCTCGAGAATCGGATACCGTCTTCAGGCCCAGGCGTCTGTTCCCCTGACCCCGCTCGGTGCCGAGCCATCTCGTTTCCCGGCCGTCCCTTGGCCCTTTGTCGTGATGCCCTGAGCGTCGGCGCCAAAAAGTCTTCAATGTCTGCAATGCTATATGCAGTGTCTGCCATCCACAGCGTTACTTTTGACGTATCTGACGCCCATGTTCTGCGGAACAATGCTGAGGCCTCCGCAGACCAGGCGAACATCAGTTGGGTGCGACGGTGGCGTTTCGGGAAGACGAGAAGCATTTCCCTGTCCGACCCGCGCCACGCGACAGACGAGGACAATCAAGATCGCCTAGCCGTCTGTGGACAACGAGTCAACTGCTGCCCCAGCTCCCGCTCCGTTCAAGGTCCGGGCTTCCTACGCAAGGCGGAACGTCCTACCAGCCACAGCCAGCCTCTAGCTTGTTGTAACGCCAAAAGCTCTTCTTGAGCACGCCAGCAGTCGAGGATACCTCTCAAAGCTTGTGCCACACACCATGACACGGACGGAGACGGGTGGTTCGTTTGAGAAAGATTAGTTGCCTTCTGGATGTCCTGTATCGCCCACCGAGGTGCGCTTCCGCGTGCTTCAGCTTTGTAGGACAGACAATCTGGACGGCCCAACAGCCAGTCGTTGCCTCCAGCCCCATCACCCTTGCCTCTATCTTGAATTGCCCGTAAATCCCACCTGGGACGCGCTACGTATTTGGCCAAGCTGAAAGGTGGTCGTTTCTGGAGAAGGGCGCATTCCGACGCTGCAATACCCAGGGCTTGCATTGGATCGCAGGGAAGGGCTTGATTTCCTAATCACAAAGTGAGACGCGATGCCATGTAATGGATCGTTTCGACACGGCGAAGGACCTGATGGCAAAGGAAGCGGCCATTCCTGCCGTGACGGTCAAGTTAAGGCCCTGATTGGGAAGCGATTAGCGACAGATTCGGAAACTCAAGTTCAATAAGATCCTACAGTGAAGGGCCAGACGGTGGTTCTGAGCAGCTTGGTTTGGCCCTAGCCTGGCTAAAGGGCCTCTTGTCCCAATCCGCTGGGGGCCGACGGGGTGTCGGGAACGTGCAAAGTTGTGCGTCGATGGTGGCTGCTCCCGAAGGAGCGGTTCCCAGCTTCCTGAGACTCCCGAGATTGCTGTTCCCCGCCGAATTGTGCACCGAGGGCGTGCGGAACCGTGCTCGATGGGACCTCCGTTGGTGGTGCGACGCCAGGTAGTCCGCCTTTTGCGTCGGACTGTGTCCGCACACTTCTCAAGGAGCCTCGCCGGATATAAACAACGGTGGCGATTCTATCCATCGATAGTCTTGCCCACCGAGGATCCGGCTGGCTACGTTTCGGTTGAGGTGTTTAGACAGATCTCACCCGCAGCGGGTAGGGTCTAGGCTTCCAGCAGGCTGTCAGAGCCGGTCGCTTGGTGTAACCACCGCTACCTATGACCTGATTGGCCGTTGTCTGGGTTCATCTGAACTTAACCCAACTTGATTGACCGCGCAGATGGCGGATAGGCACGGCCGCCGGACCTGCAAACGCAGTCATCCTGTGTCATTATCTAGCGTGCTCGCCCCACTCCATACCACTCTAGGGGCCGTATGAGGTTTAGCAGCTCTCTAAATTAGACCGAAGGTGCCGTTAGATGCCCGGACGTTTTGGGGCCAGAGATCCGGGCGCACGAGTCCAGGCGTGCTAAGCTAGTGGGATCCACGCGTCAATAATCCCGTCATTGCCTGTGAGCATAGCTCGACCGTAGCGTAGCTGGGGTTGGTGTAATGGCACGTGTATGCCAGAGGAGCATTGCGGTGATCCGGGAGAACCTCGCCGGCATTAGAGGCAGGGTTGGTCAGGCTCGAGCAGCATAACCCAGCCTCCTACATAGATGTGGCTTCAACGAGACTCGAGTAGAGCCCGCAATTAGCGCCAGAACCAGCGCCCATCATCCCTGGAGTCCTGACTCGACCTGGCAACAAGACGGAAGGACAGCACTGACCACTGGGACCCCGGCCTTGAGGGGGAACAGAGTGGAAGAATCGCCATCCACCAGACGCGACTGACGACGAAAGCCATCAGACACATGGTCGCTGCCCAGTGTTTCCGTCGCCGGCTCCGAGCTGACCGGTGCGCCTATTAGCAGATTTTCGCCTGTCTCAAGCCCGTACCCCAGGGTATGGTGCATGGGGCCGATCTGTATCTCACGTCTCCGACAGGTACCTGCTCGTACTGCGCTGTCTGGGGGGTCCTTCAGATGCAACGGTCCACCCTTGGTTCGGGAGGTAGAGCCTCCACACCATCCGCGCCTGCAGAACGAGCTCGGCGATGGCAAGGGTAATTCCGCCCTCTGCAGAGACTCGGTCGTCAAGCGCGGAAGTCAAAATCCGGCAGAAGAAACAGGTCGGGCAGCAAAGGCGCAACCGATGGTGTGAAATCCGCAGCCCTGCCGGACTCTAGGTCACCATAGGCAAGCTACAGCGCCCAGGGCATCCACGCCGGGGAGGTAGGCTCAGAAGCGTGCGTGTGTGCCCGCCTTGGGACCGCGCGTGCCGAGACAACAGCAGTATCTCAACAAGAGGAAGGGACGGACAATTGAGCAAGAGCCGCGGGCACGCACTCTGGCGGAGATGCGAGATTAGAGATGGTTAGTGCCTGACAGGGGCCGGTGAGCCGCGCTACGCATTTCGCCAGCAGCAGCGTCGACGAGATGGTGTGCTCAATTCTCGTACGTATGGCTGGCGGCTTCGACTGGGATCCGGTCGGGTGCAGAGCAGACACTCGACAGGCATGCCAAGGCACGTACTCGGCTAGAGCAGCCCGAGTATCGGCAGCGTTGCCGTGTTCTGGACCGCCGGTAGTCATAGCGAGGAGAGGAGGGAGAGTGAGAATCAGTCGCGCTGCAGGAGCCATTTCTGGGCCGCTACCTGGCTCACTTCTCACACCCTTGGGGGTCAACCTGCATCCCACCAATCGTCTCCCCCCGAGGTACAGATTTCTCCCGCCAGACTCTGCTGTGACGTGGTAGCCCTCGAACTCGGCGATATGGACCTCAGTATGCGGCCACTCAGACGTTAAGCCGTGCATCGATAGGGATCGGCTGCCGCTTCTTTCCGTAACGCTTGCCCGCGCCTGGGAAGCGGGCAATGACCCGGCCGAGCAGGCGGTTGATTTCCGGAGGCTCGCCCAATGGGTGCCGTCTCGAGACGGACCCGGGAACCTGGAAGGTGCTGGTGTTACGGCGGGGATAGAAGAGACACGCAGAGTGCCGGGAGTAGGTCGGCAGGCAGCGACAGGTCTGGTCCAGGCCGGTGCGGGCCGGTGTGATGGTCGGACCTGGTTGCAGGCCAAAGCCGGACATGGCCTTGAAATTGCTGTATGTAGCTTGCTACAGACCCTCGACTGCACCTAGCAAACATCCTGCTTACCGGGGCTGCAATTGCAGCAGGACTCCCTTCCACGTCCAAACTGAACAGCGAAGCTAAGAGGCGCCGAGTGGGGGGGTTTGTCGATTGTCGAAGTGGGGCGCCGCCTGGGAACTCCACAGAGACGATCGTTCCTACCCTAGCGCTGCAGTAGTCCTGCACCCTATGATCCACTGTGGTCCACCGCTGTTCCACAAGGCGCGGCCCAAAAACGACAAAGCTGGTGGAAGGCGCTTGGCATCCCGATCTCAACCCCCCAACCCGACTCCAACCCCAACGGGGAGTGGAAAGCGCTAGCATGCGGCCGAAGACGCTGAGGGCGACCTCTGGGCCGGCAGTGATCACATTGCAGAAAAGGCCGGGCTGCAAAGATTTCGTTGCTGTCTTCGGGTTCATTTCCCGCCATCTGCGCAGTCGCCTCGCCTGCCTCGGGGACCACCCGGGAATCCCGCTAAGATCTCTTCCGGACCCGCTTGGGCCAGATCCTCTCCTGCGCCGCGCCGCTCTAGGTAGTTTAATGGTCGATCTGTGAGGCTGATCGGTGTCTCGCCTGACGTCTCTTCGCAGTCGACCGCTGTCAGCCGTGTGCGGTGATGCGCGGATGTCATGGATGTCATGGATGTCATGGATGGGTTCATGCAAGACACGAGCACTAACTGATAGGCCGCCAAAGGGTGAAACAACGCTGCTCGACCCCAGGCCGTCTCATGGCTCGCCTGCCGACGTTGCTCAGAGAGACCCTGAGTTCTGCGGCAGAGCTGAAGAGACGAGATGAGATGTCACATGGCACGAGATCTGAGGACCACAGCGAGATGTGGCTAAGTATGGAGGCGCCCGCCGTGTCGCAGTCGCTTTGCGCCCAACGGCCGCGGCAGCGGTCCGATGACCGAACGAGACTTGCAGAGTGGCTGGCACGACAGTTCGTGACACCTACGCTCTGCCTCCCGTGGCTACGAATTGCCTGGTCACTCACCAAGAAGCTCAGCAACGGCCGGCCAGGTGAGATGGACAATCTGATAGCACTAGTCCGATCTGGCCAACCCTTGACCATGGCCGTCCCGGCTAGCTTTCCATCCAGTGCCTGTTCACCGACATGGACATGGGTATCATTGCACAGAAACGGCGTGGACAGGGGTGAAGAGGTACCTCCGGTGTCGTCTCTTGGAGGACCGGAGAGCGAAAGGCGCTGTAATAGTGAAGGGCAGACTGCAATGTCCAAGGCCAAAAGCATCGTGGCGCCTTCGAGACCCGGCCAATCGCCACGGGACGCTCGCCCCATGGGAGCCAGATGCAACGGCCGAAAGGACATCACCTCTGAAACAATGGGGCCAGCTACTTTCTTCTCGCCATGAGAGGCGTCAAGTTGACGTCGGATTGGCGACCGACTCTAGGGCGAGTACGTCGATTCGAAGCAGACGGGAACCTGCACAAACGAACCCCTTCCCGATCGCCTACTCAATGGTCTGTCAGCTCATATCCGCCATGCATCAGAGGAACACGAGCAAGCACCGAGCTTTCCTCCTTTGAGAAGGCCGCCGGGCATTGTGGTCCTCCTCTAGACAACATGGCGTCCGGGAAGTAACGGGCAAGGTCGGATACGCAGCGAGTCTATTGGCTAGCCCCCAAATGCACACCGTGACAGGAAGATGAGCCTGCACGCCTCCACGAGCCTTCCCGGCTGCCAAGAAACTAGCTCGTTGTCTTCCGGAGTCACCGCCAGCGACGCAAGGCTTTCTCCTGACGGTGTGTTCTCTCGGCGACGGCCGTGTCGTTGGAGGCTCTCCAGAAGCGTGCGGGTAGGTCCAGGCCTCCACTGGGATATTGCGGCACAAAGAAGCGGCAGGAGATGGGCCTGGTACGATGCTGAAGAACCGCTCACTTGTCGGATCTCACGTGTCGGATGAAGGACCCGCTCCCCGAGTGGTACAATGCCGTATGGCCTTGTCTTAGTTTTCCTGCATGTCTCTGTCGGCCGTTGCCGAACATGCTATAGGGCCGAAAGACGGAGGAGCAGCGCAATGGGGCCTCAGCTGAGCGCCGCCCTGGGATTGCCGCACCAGATACGGGGGTGAGTTGGCTCTCTTCGTCTCATGGAAGCCGCTCGTCGTACCTTGAGTCGTCACAAGTCATTGGCAAGTTTGGATCCCTTTCCCCACCTCCACCTCCTTCGTCCTGGGACGGGGCTCGCTGGCTTCGCGGCCGGAAACGACGCCCTGCTACCGGGCAGTGCAAGAGAGGACAAGGTAAATGGCCGGCGAAACCTAGCTGTCCATTAGCAAAGAGCTTGTCATGTGTCTGCAGCTATCCGTCGGGGGAAGGGGGCGCTAACCCCCTTGCCGGTGCAGATCCCTTTCGCTCAAAGCAGATGTTTGTGGTCCGCACCTCGCAGTAAGGGGGCCCCTTGCCGGTAGGGCACTTGCATTTTTGATGCATGGAAGACGAGGCCGCAGAAACAACAATCATGTCGTTGACTAGGGTTTACTTTGTCCTCTCCCACCTACCCTATCGAGACCGCGTCGTGGGGCACTCGCAGCTGGCCCTCCAATCCGTTATCGAACCAGGATCAAGCAGAAACTCAGCGAGGTCGTAGTAACACTCGACTCACTTCGCCCTGTCATGACGGGCAGAAAGAAGATATGTACCGTTCCGTCAAAGAAGTACCTCTCGGTGCCGGAGAGGCTCAAGACGAGCATCTGGCCGAGCTTGTTTGGCCGAGACGCTAGCCGCCAGTCGGCAGGAGTCCATTGGCCTGCAATTCGAACGGCTTGCTGCTTTGCCTGTTCAGTGTGGTCCTTTGCCCAGCTGTGAGTTGGCCGTCGAGGACTTGATCGTCCACAAGCGTACGTGGGTGGCCTACGGGGCATGTCCCCCAGTGACTGGGCAATGACGCCGGGAGAGACGCAATCTAACCCCTCCCAGCTCTTGCCTGACCGAGTGATTCAAGGTTCTTCCTCGACTCCTTTATTTATGAGACTGGGGACCATCCAGCTTCCTCCATACTCCCCGTCCTCGTGCCGTCATCTCAACCCTCTGCGCAACCTCACCTGCTGATACGGGGTTTAAAAGACGGAAATCCCCTGTCCAGCTCACCCGTTCTCTTGCTGAGTCCTCCGCCTCGTCTCCAAGTGCTAGACGCGTTAGGGTGAAGCCACATTTCCGACCCTCTGTACTACCCCACCGTGCCTCGCTCGTCCTCCGGCAAGCATCCCTACTGCCCCTTCATCCCGTGCTAGCCGGCCCAAGCCACTACACCAGGACCTCGACGACGTCGCCATTAAGAACTGCAGCTCTATCTCAGATCTGCAATCAAGACGTGCCCCCAGGTGCTTGCGTCGACGCACGGGGTAGAGCAGGAAAGCGGTCGCAACTTGTCATCACGACAGTTACCGGCCTCTGGAACGACACAGACAACTTTACGAGCGAACGAGAAAAAAACAACATAGGGAAAAGAGCCAATCGGAGTTGGCTACTGG
Organism: Madurella mycetomatis; assembly: GCA_022530565.1. Taxonomy (NCBI): domain Eukaryota; kingdom Fungi; phylum Ascomycota; class Sordariomycetes; order Sordariales; genus Madurella; species Madurella mycetomatis. The sequence goes on along the minus strand of JAJTVB010000003.1, from coordinate 624,253 downwards.
GGTCCTTGCTGTAGAGGCTAACGTCCTACACCCGGGAGCATCGCGAGGAGGATACTTTGAGGTAAGCAGAATCCCTAGCATCCCTCATTTGCATGTGCACTTCGAGCCTCTTCCGTCTGGAGCCTTCTCATGGGGGCTGCTGCCCGATCCGTGATTGCAGATTCCGACTCCTTATCGGAGGCACGGGATCACACAAATCCGGAAGCCTGAATATGAAACGGGTACGGGATCTGACTCGACACGCTCCCACCTCGAACTTGCATCCTGGTGCGGTCCAGTGGGTGACAAGGGCTCCTTCACAACGGGGGTTTACGGGAGCCTAGCGAGACCGACACATCGGAATCGGGAGAATGCGACGTGTCTCGGAACGCAACTGAGCGACGGCTGGTTGTTGCCTCCTGTCGGCTCCGAAGCGAGTGGCTCTCGTCGACCGTCAGTCCCGTCCGGACGCTCCTATCGGCTTCGAAATTGCGCGGCGCAATATCGCCGATCCACCTGACAGGTCGCTTTCACAGCGACTCCATCCCAGCCGCTGGGTGCCCTTGCGATGCCCGTTTGCCTGTTTGCTGACATAGAATGGGGATTCGCCAGGCCAAGAAACCTAGCCTGCCCGTCGAGGTGCAGGGATTGTAATTGTTGGACTTGGCACGACCGGGGTCCTTCTGGAGGTCAGTCAGCCAATCTCCTCGCTGAGATACCTTGTCCAAGACACGACGGGAGGCCATATGCACACTCGGGCAATTTGGGAAGGAGAAGCACGCAGGCTCGGACAAGTCCTGCAAGGCCCCTCGCCCGCCCGCCCAATCCCGCCTACGGGGGGTCACGACCAGCGCTCCAGTCCGCCGTACGGCGTCGCCAGCGCACTTGTCGATTGGTGTCGCGGCCCGGGGCGGCAGACAGATCGGGCCGCCATGTCTGGTCCTCGCAGTCCAGTTGAGCTAACCATGGCCTCGAGCGCATCTTACAGACGCGGCAAACGCTTTTCGAGTTTCTCGCCGGCAGCGACACCTCGCTCCCGGCTGGAGCAGAGGAGCCTCGCATGAATCAGCAACTCCCCAAGGTAAATACCGTTGCTTCATTTCCCTCCTAGCCACCTTTTGCATCTCCTTGTGCTATCGCCGTCGACAACGGCCCGGAGCCTCCCCGCTGTTCCAGACGACGCCAATTTATTCGCAATCAAACATATAAATGCCGATGCCCTGGAGCGGCAACCAAGAGAACAAAGGCGGGGGGCCTGCAGTGGGTGCGGGCAGCTCAAGGTCAGTGACAGCCTCGAAGCCACCATCACAAACCCTGCACAATGTATTTTCGTTCTTTGTCTCTCCACCCTCGACCGATGAGGCTGCACTTGTCGGCATCTCGACTCGACGCCGTTTGTCAGGCCGCTATTTATTCTGGTTGAGCGCCCCGCCCTTACCGATCGTCGGGCCAGGATCAGGGCCTCGGCGGAGCCTGGCGATGGCTCCGAAACGCCAGGGGTCTTTGTATCCATCGAGTCTGGATCCGAGCAATTGCATCTAGCCCACTCTCCGAATGCCCTTCTGCCGTCATCGCCATAGGCTCCCTAGACATGGCGAACGTCCGCTGCTGGGCGCCAATGCCAAACCAAAGGGGTTCCATGCGGTAGACGAGGATGCGCGCCTTCAAAAGTTTGGAAGCGGGGCCCGGATCTGTGTGCAACACACGCAAGGGCCGCATCCCTCAAGCGCGCCTACAGTGCTCACGTTCTGTTATTTGATGGTCCTTGCTGCGAGAGCTTCCTGCTGGACGGCCGGGTCAAAGTGGCTGTCATGTACCCCTGCCAGGCGCATCGGTACCTCATTGTACTGGATGTACAGTACATGCACATTTGCCTCGACGTTACAGTACTCCAGTCGGGCCCGCTAGAAAGGCAGCAGCAAAAAAAACGGCATCAGCAGAAGGAGCAAACAATTTTTCCCCCTCGTCACTCTCACTCACTGTCTTATGCACACATACTCCCCGGCCTGAGTCTCCATTCTTCTTACATCCTGCCTTTTCATTTGCCTCGCCCCCACCGCTACTGTTACTCACGCCCTTTTTACTCCTGCCGCGTCTCAGCCGTCCATTCAACCCCCTCGATCACTGAGGCCGGTGGACAGTTGTGCAGCTGCTGCTAACTGGATCTTTATGCGCCACAGGTTTCGATTCACACCTCCACTCCCGTTCCCCGGCCTCGTCAGCTCCAATACCAGATATGCCTCCAGCACCGCGCCCCTCGTGTTAAGAGGAGACCCCGTCGTTGTCGCAGGACTCTGGCCCTTCTTCCGTGCCCTGCTAACCCCGCTGTCCGCGCTGTGATTCTTTTGAGAGCCCGGCTCGGTGCAGGGGCAAAAGCGAGAAACCAATCCAAGAGGAAAAAGAAATTAAAACATGGCAGCATTGCTCTAACAGGTGCGTTTCATAGCAGGACTTCGTCGAGGCCTCGCCGCCTTCTGGTTCCGGCCTGGATTATCTCGATATAGCGCCCCAAACTGACATGTGGTACGTAAGACCGCTCCCTCTTCTCATTGGTCTCTCTGGCCCCTTGATGACGGAGAAAGCCCGGTTCTCAAATAGCTGGGCTTCCATCCGCACTTATACCCTTATTTTCCCTTCGCTGTGTTCCCTTCAAGGACCCGCCCGCACTTTTAAGCCTTGGAGGCGCACACCCTTCCTCCAAGATCCTAGAGTTCCCGGGAAGCAAGTGCAGTAATAGGCCCCAAACAACGCGCCGGGCAGCGGCCCAGATTGTTCCTTTCCCTCAGCTATCTCAGATTGCCTGCCGCTGCTGGCTACTGCCAATCCCTCTCCTCGTCAGTATTGCTGTCCTCCCCCATCTCTGCGGTGCGGGAAACATGGTGCTCTCTCCAGGTCGGGGAGCTGCTACCTGGGATCGATCTCCTACTGTTAACCTGGCTTCCGCATCTGTGCCGCATGCGCCATCCTCGCTCTCCGGTTGCCATTAGGTGCTGCGTCTTCTGCAAAACACCTGTGCGCCGGTGTTACGGCACACGTCGTACCGCCAACACTTGGGGTCGTACAAGGGCCGGCACGGAAACAGTTGTGGGAGCCAGGCCAGAAAGAAGCTACATGCTACCTCGCACCACCACCAACTCCACCACCCCCCCCCCCCCCCCCCCCCCCCCCCTTTCTTTTCCTACACGCCCCACCTTCCCCGTGCATGGCGTTGGCTGCGTGGATGCTGACCCGTGTCGACACAGCTTTACTCAGGGCTCCTCCGGCTCATTGTCGACAATAGAAACACAGACCCAGTCTTCTTCATATCTCAACCTGATCCCGCCGGTCCCCCAGCCGCACGTCACGCCGTACTCTCCCGAGAGCGGCCACTTTTATACTCCCGCTCCCCCAGTCTTTCCCGCTCTGGATGTCAGGCCTCGTCTGGGCTCCAAGTACGTCACACTTACATCTTGTCGTTATGACCTACCCGCGCCATGGCGCACTCATTCTCCTCCAGCGCTTACAGCGGTAACAGTAGCACCTCCGGCCGGGGCATGGCACATGGCGCTCGGTCCGCAGCATTGCCGCACCCAGGAACACACTTGAGCGCCCGAGACCTCTACTCGTCGGCGACACCCGCCTTTAGGAGACCGGAGCATCACGTCCAGAGGTCTCCTCCCTTCTCGGCCTTACGACGCCACAACCCACTCTCGCCGACGAGCAGCCCGGCGCCGTACGGATCTCTCAGCATGGACAACGGCTACCCCGGGTCCAAGACCCAGCAAAACATACCGCCCCTGAGCGCCATAGTGCTCCTCGGCCAGCTCACGTACGCCGACTCGCAGGCGACCGTGATTAAGATCGAAATCAGTGGCCTGATAGACAAGGGCTTCTTCATGGCCGACAACGACTGGACGTGCTACCGCCGCAACTACTTCTCGTGCGTCTGCTCGTACTCGCTGTCGCCCTCGACGCACAACGCACCCATACACTTCTCCCCCAACGGGTCCTCGCAAGTGTACATCGTGTATGGCTTCGCCATGTGCATCTCGGCAGTCGTGTCGGACAACGACAACCACACCATCGAGCTCGTCCAGCACACGCCGAAGCGGGACAAAGGGCCGATCGCCAAGCCCGAGAAGGTACGGCTGTCGGCAAAGCCGCCGCAGGCCAGCCATCATCCCCTGACGAGCCTCTATGCGGGCCCCGATGGCAGCCTGGGGTCGTCGTCGAGGTATGAGCAGGGCTTTGGGCAGTCGCCGCAGCAGGGCTCGTCGCCGACCGAGCATACGTTTGAGCGCATCCAGTTCAAGCAGGCGACGGCCAACAACGGAAAGAGGAGAGCCGCCCAGCAATACTACCACCTCCTCGTCGAGCTGTGGGCCGATGTCGGCCAGCAGCCCAACGGCGGAGAGCAGTGGGTCAAGGTGGCCTACCGGAAGTCGGCCAAGATGATCGTCCGCGGGCGCTCGCCTGGCCACTACCAGTCCGAGAGGAGGGGCAGCACGAGCAGCGGTCCCGGTGGGTCCGGCGGCGGCAGCATTGGCGGCAGCGGCGGCTACCCGTCGGCCATGCTCGGCTCCGGCGAGTACTCGGCCAGCCAGTCGATGCTCGGTGGCGGTTACGGACAGGCCTACGACCCGCGCCCCGGCAGCTACGGGGGCACGCGCCACCCTCACGAGCTGACGATAGAGCCCATGATCTCGGCCGAGGAGGTCAAGGCCATCACGGACACGAAGGGCTACCAGTACTACCCTGCGGCCATATACGAGGGCGAGCAGGACCCGAGACACCACCAGCAGGTCGAGCTGTTCTCACACGCGCGCCAGGACGTATCCGAGAGCGGCGCGGCCACGCCGATGAGCGCGGCATTCGACCCCACCAAGGTCAAGCCCGAGATGGAGAACGGGCTGCCGAGCCTGTTCTACCACGGCGGGCCGTACTACTCGCAGCGCTGCGGCCGGTTCGAAGGGAAGACGACCTCAAACGGCCAGTACCCCACTCTCATCTCGCCCCCGCCGACGTCGACCATGAGCATGTCCTAGAGTGGCGCTACTGCGATCTTACACATTTTTGTCGTCAAGCTGCGATGCATTACGGCCAAAGGGAAAAGCAGAAGGATCAAATACGGAGGGAGCAGAAAGAAAAAAAAGTCAATGTCTGCCGCAGAGATTTGGGAAGATGGTACATCACGATTATCGCTTCGGTTTTTTTTTTTTTTTTTTTTTTTCATTTGGGATTACACAATCTCGCTTAGAAGGATGCGAGGGAGTCTGGCGCGAAGGAACTGGGCTGGATTGATCTGGCGCAAAAGGGAACCCATCGAGAAGGCAAACATGCTGCAGTTAATTTGACGGGGCTCGGGCAGGACATTGATGGTGCGCTCGGTATCGAGGTTGCACTAGCCAACAGTCCGGCCCCCACCGATACGATGGACCAGGGGCAGAAGGGTTCTCAGCCGGATTGGTTTTAAGGGACACGGACGGAAACAGATGGGTCAGCACACGATAACATGACATGGCAGGCAGCATTGCAAGGGTAGCCGGTGCATCGTTTGGTTCTTCTGTCATTCACAAGCCAAGCCTTTTCTCGACTCGACGTCGCGATATCTTTTTTTTTTCTCCCTTCTCTCCTTCCGATGGAATGGTGGGAGGCGGCTTGATCCGGGGGCCTTTCTACCATGGCTCGTCTACTGGCCCGGCCGAAGTAGGGGAAGTAGGAATTCTGCGGTGGAGGCTTGTGGGATCACAACCCACAGCAACGGGCAGGCCGACGGGCGGGCTGGACGTGCGAACGGGAGGCAGGGGTCAAGAGACTGGTCTTGGCTTACTAGCTGGCGTGATGCAAGGACAGTGGTAGTTTCCCTGGTCAGCGTTCCTTTCCTCCCTTTCCATCCTTTATCGCCGTAGCTTTTTAACTTCTTTCCGTGTACTCATTCGGACTCTCGTTTTGCGAGCTAGCTATCTAACGTCTTCTCTCCCTGGCCCTATCAGGTCTCTTGGCTGGTGAACTCTGTGCGACGCCATGGCCAAACGCCTGCAAGAGTCAGGGGCCCTAGGCGGCAAGTGAGGTTACACGGCCAGACTCGACAACCGCGCAATCACGCCCAGGAGCATTCTGGACATGTAGTACAGGGCTTCTCTCACTCGCCTTTTGCCGCTAAACTGATCTCGACACCCGTATCTGCGCATATTGAATCCTTCTGCCAGGGAAAGAGAATGAGGGCGGGGAACACAGAGCGACCCCAAGGCTGGGCAAGTCGGTGTGGGTCGGCAGTCCATTCGGGCGTGCCCAACTCCGCGGAAGGTCCCGCCGATCGTGGCGCTCTTGTGTACCGCCAAAGGCGGCATCGCACAGCGCACGTGCAGCAGTGTATTGTCTGAGTTACACACAACAGGTCGGCCAAGCTTGTGCAACTGGCATCAGTCTTCAGAATATATTTGTCTCATCTACTTACTCCGGCCCCAACACCATTCCGCCCTTAATGGCGCAGCCCGTCACAGATGCGGGAGGTGAAAAGCGTAGCCTGGCTGCCTGGTTTGAGGCCTTTACATCCTGGCCCTGCAGTACCTGCCATGTTTTTTTTTTCCCGTCCTGTGATGGGGGCGCCAGCAGCTGGTTAAGACGGCCGATCTCGAAATGTGCTAGGGAAGGGCGAGAAGAAAAGGGAAAAAAGGAAAAAAGAAAGAAAAAGGGAAAAAAGGAAAAAAGAAAGAAAAAGGAAAAAAAAAAAAAAAACGAGTTGCCAGGATGGATCACGCATGCTGCGGTACGGATCTCTGCGCGAGCGAGAGCGTTGATGATGCAAAAACGAGAGCAAGGGGACGAGGTGCTCCTGGCTAACACAAATCGCAGCAGGCTTCAATCCTGCAACGGGAAGAGGGGGGGTAAGCTGCAGCGAAAAAACAATATGCGCACACACCAACCACGGCCACCAAGGCGACGCAATAAACGGGCACACATAGGTAGGCCCAGGAAAATTGGCCAAATCTTAGCTGCAGACCCTTGAACTGATGCCGGTCGTTCTGCCACACCCTCCATTTCCTTCTCTCTTGGATCGAGCCTGGCCCGGCATCCAGCGTGACAGCGCTGCTGCTCTCTTGGCTGTGTCACACCGCTTATCCGCCCCATCTGCCGAAGTGCCCGGCTGGGCCTGGAATGACTTGCATGAACCGTATTGGAGCGGTGGCACGCCGGGTTCCAACAACCCACCCTCATTCCTGTCTACGGTTGCACCGCTTCGATTTCTCCTACTATTTCCAACATGGCCCCCGACCCCGCGCGGGAGCTAAGGCACCTCAGTCGGGCAGCCGAGGAACGGGATGAAGCTAGGCTTAAGAGCCCAGCAGATGGAGGATGCGCAAGGCTGCGGCACGGGTGGGTGCGGAAGGGCCCTCTGCTTACTGCGTCCTCTCAGGCTACAACAGAACGTCTGCTGGGGTGCTTGTGGCCCCCTCTGCTCTCTGCCGAAGGGCGGCCGTTTGTGCACCCGCCGGTCCCGAGAAACCGGTAGGAGGGGCCTGAGCGCCCCCGCAAAAACCACCCACGGGAGACACAGCATCATCGGCTGGTATATCTCGAACCCCCAAAAGGAGCCGGCCAAAGGCTGCGCGATTATCTGGCCTCGCTTGCCCCTGAGACAAAGCTCGCGGGGGGGGGGGCGGCAGAGACGAGCGAGGGCAGAGCGAGGCAGAGCCAGGCAGGCCAAGCCCGTCCAGGACACCCTGACTGACCTACGGACCCGCAGCCGTTGCGAGCTGAGCACTGGCAGGACGGCTCTCGGATTCCGGTCTTGGTATACATACAGTACAGTACGGCACACATACGGGCCACGCGGTGCGTGTGGAGCCAGCGTCGTAGAGCTAGGCATGCACGAGTTCCATGGTACCCAAGCGACTTCTCAGCGTGCTGATGTCCAAATAAGGTTTCGGGACTAACAGCCGTTCAGGGAAGACAGCGATCACCAAGATGCAAGCTCACCCCTCCACTTCGCGCCGGACGACCCCCGTCAAACCCCACCGCATCCACTATCACGCACGGCGCGAATCCACAGCTCTTCGCCAAGCCGCGCTGCTGCTCTCTTCCCGCCGTCGCACAACCTAGGGCAGGCCTTCCCGCAATCTGTCTTTCCCCTGGAAATCACAGCGTTGGGGAGTGCTGGAGCAGTACCAAAGGCGAGCCGGGTGCAGGGAGACATCCAGCGCCTTGCGCGACCGATGCAAGGCTCTGTTAGGGAGCTGTGATTGGCTGGTTGACCTCCGGCAGAATGGTCAGCGTCGCAACAGCTTTCGCGTCCGGAATCCCAGCCTCCTGCGCTGCCGGCGGCCAATCTCTGCTGCAGCACGTGCATTGGAGACGAGATTGGCCGGTGACGAGGAAAACGCTCCTCTCCGTAAGGCAGACCGGTCAGCAGCAAGGCCGTGGCCGCTGAGAGGGTGTGTGTGCGTGGGTGGGTGGGCTGCCAACGACGGACGCCTAGCAGGGTACCGTGGCTATTCGCGCAACATCGACTCTGCATGTACCTACCCGTTGAGAGTGCCACACCGGATGCAGAGTTCTTTCCAGGCAACTTCGCACGCGTCAGGTGCGGCGACGGGGCCGTGACAGGGGCCATGACAGGGGGCTGACTCCAACCTCTTCCTCCTCGTCCCGAAAGGACAGGCTGGTCCTGACCGGCTTATTCCGCCGTCGTCTCCATGGGTGTTCTTGTTTCGCCTTTCGTTTCGTTTCCTCGATGGTCGCACGGCCGTTCCTGTGTCTCCCCGGGACGGGTCCCTGGCCCTGAATTAAATCGATCGCGCATGGCCTGGTGTCACAAAGGGGCCCCGCTCCAGTTCTCGCAAAATTACAGATTTTCGGTGCGAGGCAGTGGGCGGTACTGTCATGTGCATGACCGCCTCCGTCTCGCTGACTCTCGTTCCCAGCGCAGCCGCGGGATTAGCAAGAACACTCGGTGAATTTTGGCCTCCTTCCTAACCAAGGAATCACGCAAAGCCACGAACTGCACGGTGCAGAGTGCGGTGTGCAGCCTCCCCAACACACAGGCTGGAATAGGCCCGAGTCCCGAGTTGTCGGGGATTCGGCGGGCGGTTGCCGCGCCTTCTGGCCTTTTTAATTGCTCTCTCTCTCTCGTCTTCCCTCATTTTCGTGTTTATGAATCCACTATGACGAAGGGGCCATGCAGTCACCGGTGGGGTCTGTCTCACCCAGCCCCGCGTCCGCCGCCGTCTCGTACCACGGGGGGCGTTTTTAAGCTCCGCAGCGGAGATGACTGGTCACAAATCGCGATCTCGTGGTGGATGGAGGGGAGATCCAGACCGCCCGACGCTTCTGCTCCGGGTTGGCCTCTTGATCCTCTGTGGGCCTACCTGGGTCCAACGGTGTCGGCCTGCGTCCGGCGGGGTTACACAGCAGCGTGCTTCTCTTCTCTCCGACAGGCTATGTTGATTCCTTCAGCCCTACCGGAGGCCGTGTGCGGAATCCGTTGAGGGGTGGATGGTCGGTCGGTGAGAACAAGCCCGGTGGCTGACGATTTCTGATTAAGGATTGATTGCCTACATCGTCTTGCTCGGGATCGAGAAGCCTCACCGGACTGGGCCGTTTCCGGTTGGTGGTTGGGGAGAAGGGGGAGGGGGGGCGGGTTACGTCGCAGTGTGCGTGTTAATATTTATGGAGCAAACAGATGGGGCCGAGGCTAGGGGAAGTAGCTCCGGGATGCCGCTGGATGGGGCAGAGCCTACGGCGTTGCATTCTACACCCGACGATGATGAGCTCCTTACGCAGTAGTCTGCGTAGTCGGGTGGGCCCTCACTCTCTCGGCTCGGTCTGGTCTGCTGCTATGCAGCCGCCGTCGGCTGCAGCAGCGCTGGCCGGTCCGGCTTCCATTTATCGCCACTGCCGACTGCCTCGGCTTCGCACTTTCCGACAGGAAAAGAAAAAGGGGAAGGGGAGGGGGAGGGGGCTGCTTTGGAACGGCGGGCAGACAATCTGCCCGATCATCAGCTCCGCTTCCGCGCAAGCTCTTCAACCTCAAAGATTGGCATATGCGAGCAAGCATCGGGGGTCGGTTAGGTGGCGTATTAGAACTAGAGCTCGACATATTGGAAGGCTGCTGTTGCAACGCAGGCCGGCCTGGAGGCTTTCCGTGTAGGGAGGTGCGTCCTTGGCCGCAACCGTAACGCTCAGTCGTTACTGAGTTTTTAAGTATCGGCAGGGCTGAAAGGCCTGTATGTAAGGAGTTCCCCATGGGCGCTACCCTCCGGACGGCCCTCGCTTGCCGCACATAAAGTGCCCAGACGTTCGGTGAGCCGCGACAGGTCGTGACGGATATGCTACCATACTTTCCGGTCGTCGCGGGTGACGGTTCGGCGCGATGCTTGCGCCGGGGCTTACGACGTACGTGGAGATGCACTGCTTCGCTGCGAGCGAAGTGGTATTCGAGCACTGCTAACGCGACAGCAGCCCATCAGAGACGAATAGGGCAATCATAGGCGACTGGCTGCTACACTCAACCCATGCGCAGGACTCGCCCAGTTTGGTCCGACGAATCGACAGCGGCTGAGATTAGCCAGCCGGGGTCTGTATGGACCGTGTGGGAGACGAAGGATGAAGTGCGTGGGGGGTGGTTAAGTAGGAGACGTCGAGGTCCTGTGGCGCGGCTCCCGCTCTGTCCGACGAGTCCTTCGGGCTTGGATTTGGGGCTGGTTTTTGCGAGTCTGCACGGGGCTTTTACCCTGACGAAGTCAAGACGAGGGCGGCAGTGCCCATTGCTAACACCGCTGGCTTGCCAGGGTCGGTCTGAACACAAAGTTTTGGTCGGACCACCCGGGGACGTGGATCCGGTACAGATCAGATGGTGATTGACCGATCAACGCTTCTCGGCGCTGCCTGGAGGGTCCGATGACAGGCAAGGCCCGGCCAATAGCATGCATGGAGCATATCTAAAACTCGCGTTCCCCGGTTCGGATCCGGAGGTGACAACTACCGTACCGGGGTTGGGGCAACTCCACTGCTTTGGGTATTTGCCGACATACATGCTCGTGAGGCGCTCAGGATCCCAAGTGTCGAGGCAAACATTGAATGCCAAGGATATGCAGAGCGAATCCTCACGCTCTGGAAGGCACGGAAAAGCGAAATTCTAGCGCGCGCTGTTTGCTGCCTCCCCGCTCAGACGAACCGTGCATACTCCGTGCCGTTGGATTGGGCGAGGAGGATCCTCGCTCTTGTGGTGAAGACGCGAACCTTCCTTTTTGGCAGTTCGCTGTGGTTAGTGGGGCCCTGGGCGGTGGGATCTCTCGTCAGCAACCTCATGGCCCCACTGGACGAGGTCATACCCGTCTTTGGGTGAAGGACTGGATCTGCCGAGGTCTCTCGGTGTTTTGGGGGGGCAGATTTGGACCATTCCGCCCCGGATCATGTCTTTGAGGTGTGAATGGGACCAGCTATTGGAAAGAGGCGTATCACGATCCGAACTGCGCCGGACTGGTTGCGGCTCCCTGTTACTATCTGGCACGTGGTTTCATGCATCGCGAACGCAAAACGTGGAGAAGCGGAGGCGGCGAGGTTTCATGTCGAGAATAGATACCTTTTTTACACTAGCCTTGTCGTTCCCACGTGGTCTGTTATGTCGAAGCTAGGCGTGATTGGCATCCTTCGTTCTACACCGCTGGTTTGGGGGCCATAGGGTCAGTGTCCCTTGAGACTGCCTTGCATCGCCAGGCGTTATCCGCTCGGTGTTATGTGGACGGCGCTGTTGGATTAGCGTGAGAGGGCGTGCCCTTAGGTCGCCCCTGGGTTCGCTTCTACAAACGCCAACATGATGCACGCCAAGCGCAGGGGCCGGTTAAAACGCAATGTATCAACGGAGCTTCTCATACACATTCGTGGTAGCCTGCGTGGTGAGCGAATGCCAACCCGACCTCGCTATCAGGGGCGGAGGCGTGAGAACACAACTGAGCGTTGAAGGGCTTTGCCCGCGAGCCCGCAGCCCCTGCGCCCAATGCCGTCACGCGCCAGGATCCCAAAGGCTACTCCTGTCGACTGCAGCCATGGAGCGTGACTAGCTCGCCCGACCAAGTGATGGGTGCGTGGGTCAGTAAGAAAATATTAGTAGGCGGTAGTCAAACCTTCCGGGCTATAGGGCGCGTTGAGCTCGAGGCCAGCTGCGAGAAACCCCTGAAACCCGTGGTTGAACAGCATCGGTCTGCTCTATGTCTAGCACCCGGTTGAGTTTCCCCACTATGCGCTGAACGCCTACTGTAAGCAGAGCCTTCACTGGGAACTTGCCTAGTATTTCTGCGCCGTTCGCCGTTCCATATAGACGGAGGTTAAAGTTAGCCATTTAGTTGAGTCTCAGGTTGCACCCGACAACTACAACGTCTCGAGACGTGATTTCTACGATCTTCGCATTCGGCTCCGTTTCGCAACCTTTCCTATATCCCGTGTGCACTTCTCCTTGAGTCTTCATCTGTGATCTGTCACTTCTGCTGAGAGCCCAGGAAGGTATGGTCGAAGGTCACTAAGTTATCGTATCGTCCGTACATCGGAAAGACGGTTGACCGTCACACAACCCCGAAGGCCTTTTCCGGGCGCCGAACTTCGGGGTTCGCCTTGCGGAAACCTCAGTAGATGCAGTTGGGCGGAGTGATGCGCTGCAGCTTGCTAGGATCGTAGTAGTTGGTGCTTAGGAGCAGTGAGGGTTGCTGGCGGTCGGAGAGACTCCACCATCGTCGGCCGGGTGTTGACCCATTCCTTCCGGCGGAGTGGGACCGCCGTTCCGGGTGCTCCGGGACGGCAATTTGGGGCAGGTCGCCAATTACGGGTATAAGCCAATCCATGAATACTTGAGCTTGCTGTTTGGGGGAGGAAGGCTTGCGGTTGTTGACGCGGGCCGGCCGTGGAGCGGGGGGACGAGTCGGGGACGACAGCTGGATGTCGCCTCCGCTTTTCCCACCAAGGACCGCCGATCGATGTGCTTCCCCGGTCCTTGTCTGTATGCCCGGCCTGAGAGTCCCGGTCACGGTGCAGCCATACCTCAGCATGCCTAGCGCTGGTAACAGTACCATCGACGGCACCCGGAACGGAAGCTCCTTTTCCCCATATTCTGTTGAACGTTGCAGCGTACAATGTGCGGTCGCATGTTGAATATCCAACTCCAACTCCAACTTCAACCTCCCCCCCCCCCTTTTTTTTTTTTTTTTTTTTTTTTGGCGCTTAATACCTCCAAATCGCATCAGCCATCGCGACAACCTGCGCCATCTCGCGCACGTCATGCACCCTCACCACATCCGCCCCTCCCTGCACGGCAGCCGCAACCGTGGCCGCGGTCCCCCATATCCTCTCCTTGGGCGTGGGCACGCCCGTAACCCTCCCGATAAAGCTCTTCCTGCTCGACCCGACCAGCCACGGCAGTCCCTCCAGGCCGGGCCACCCGCGCAGCTCCTCCAGGTGCCTCAGCACGTCCACGTTCTGCCTGCCCACCTTGGCGAACCCCAGCCCGGGGTCCAGGACGATCCTCCACCTCCTCACGCCGGCCTCCTCGGCGGCCTTTACCCGCGCCACCAGCTCCCTCGCGATGCCCGCGATCAGGCCGCCCTCCGAATCGGGGTACTCGGCCAGGGCGTTCATGGTGGCGGGGGTGCCGCGCATGTGCATCAGGCACACGGTAGCGCCCAGCCTGGCGACGGTGGGCAGCATGTCCGGGTCCATGGAGCCGCCGCTGACGTCGTTGACGATGTCGGCGCCGGCAGTCACCGCGGCCTCGGCCACCCGGGCGCGGTACGTGTCGACGCTGATGAGCACGGGCCGGGAGGCGAACTGCGGGCTGGTGCGGATGAGCTCCACGGCGGGGACCACCCGCGCCAGCTCCTCGTCGACCGGCACCTCGGGGGCGCCCGGGGCGGTGGACTGGCCGCCGATGTCGACCATGGTGGCGCCCGCGTCGAGGAACGACGTGACCGTCTCGGCGAGCGCCTGCGGGCCGAGCTGCGTGTTCTGGCCGCCGTCCGAGAAGCTGTCGGGGGTCATGTTGAGGATGGCCATGACGTGCGTCTTGCGCGACGGGTTGAGGGCCTGGATGGGAGGGTGGTGGGCAGAGAGCGGAGTCATGGTGGTGAGAGGAGTCGGGGAGCGCGGGAGGGATTCCAGATAGTCGCGGGTGGCGCGCCACGGGCGGTCGGGGTCGATGGGTTTGTCGGGGATGAGCCTGGCCGCAGTCAGTCTGGGGGTGTCCGGGGGAGCGGCTCGGGGAGGAGGGCGCTCACTCAGCCAGCGGGCGCAGGACAAACTCGCGCTCCGGGATGCCGATGTGCGGGATGTTGAGACGCTCATGGTTGAACTTGATGTTCTCGTAGAGGAGAATGTCTAGGTCGATGTTGCGCGGCCCCTTGTCGATGAGCTTCTTGCGCCCAAGCGACCTCTCGATGTTCTGCAGGGCGTCCAGCAGCTCGAGCGGCTCCAGCGTCGTCTCGACCTGGTCTACGGCTTAGTCACGACGGCCACCGGGGCGGACCAAGGGCTACGAACCTCGCAGGCGCCGTTGACAAATCTATCCTGGTCTAGCACGTACATGGGCTCCGTCTCCCACAGGTTGCTCGTCCGCTTCACTCTGATGCCCCTGGCGTCCATCTCGTTGCAGGCCTTCTCGATCCAGCCGATGCGGTCTCCCATGTTGCTACCCAGGGCGATGTACGCCGTCCGCTTGCGCGGGGCCTCCGGAGAGCTGCTCATCTTGGCAGGGAGATCAACACCTGGGGGCTGGAAACGGGCCGGGAGCGTGTATTTGGTAAAGGCGCGCGAGTCAGAGAGATGGCGCGTGGCACTCGAAAATGACCTGCCGTCTATCCTGCTCACGCCCAAGGTGCGGCCGCAAGCGCATGCGTACCGGACACGCGACGGCAGTGATTGTGGCTGTCTCAACGGCCGCGCGGTGATGAGGGTGTAGCGCTTCATGTTTTCTGGCGCACACCGCGATCACAAGTCGCTCGAGTCAGCGAGACTCGCGCCGTGGGGCCTGTCGCAATAAGAGAAAGGGTTAGGGTTTTTACTGAGTGCGAGGCTGGCTCGGGCTCGGCTGGTTACCTGAGACCTGCGGCTGACCTTTTCCGTCTGGGCTGGAGACCAGCGGTGCGTCGGTTCCACTGCATCGGGGCGGCGGATCGACGAAAGGCTTTGCCAGCCTAACACGGCTGGCGTGGAAAAGCTGCGGGGGGTGTTAACGCTGCGCAGAATGACGCAACGGAGACAGGAATTGAGGGGTTTGTCGGAAGTTTTTACGGTTCGGGCAGCCTCTGGCGAGTGTTTTGAGATCAACCCCAGAAGCATATGCCCTTTTCAGCCCACTTCTTTTACGCCTTTGCAAGGGCACCGACCGAACATGACAACGGCTCGCCGTGCCTCGGTACCTCGCGGGTGAACTGCGCAGCTGGGGTCCCAAAACAGCCTAGCGCTACCCGGCGGGCAACCTCGGCACAATCGTCGTGGCACTTCTCGGCGTGCCCCGGTTCCCCCATCTGGGCCACCCATTTTCCCGGATGTCTTGATATCTAGCTCGGCCCTTCCCCAGTTTCCTTTGTCTTACCCAGTCCATTGGGTTTGTGCGCTCCCCATTTTCGCCGTTGATACCGCTCTCTCCTCGCAGACCGACGCCATGGCTTCTCCTCGTAAGTTGGTCCTACTGCATGCCTCCCGCGCGGTCAACTGCCGTTCACGCGACTGAGCCCTGCCTGCCCGACAGAGAAAATCCGCACCGAGATCACCGATCTTTTTAAGATCAACCACCCCATCCTCCTGGCCGGCATGAACGTCGCCGCCGGGCCCAAGCTGGCCGCCGCCGTCACCAACGCTGGCGGTCTTGGCGTGTTGGGAGGCATCAACTACACCCCCGACATGCTCAGGGATCAGATCGACGAGCTCAAGTCGCATTTGGTGGACAAGAATGCGCCCTTTGGCGTCGATCTCCTGCTGCCCCAGATCGGCGGCAACGCCCGAAAGACCAAGTAGGTTGTGGCTCGGACAGCCATCGCGCCAACCCCCGCTGACCTGTTGCCCCGCGCAGCTACGACTACACCAAGGGCAAGCTCAACGAGCTGATCGACATCATCATCGAATCCGGCGCAAAGCTCTTTGTCTCGGCCGTTGGCGTCCCTCCCAAGCACGTTGTCGAGAAGCTACACAAGCACGGCATCCTCTACATGAACATGATCGGCCACCCGAAGCACGTTAGGAAGTGCCTCGACCTGGGCTGCGATATCATCTGTGCGCAGGGCGGTGAGGGCGGCGGCCACACTGGCCACGTCCCTACCACCGTCCTGATCCCCGCCGTCGTCGACCTCTGCAAGGCCCACAGGTCTCCCCTGACGGGCAGGCCGGTACAGGTCGTCGCCGCGGGCGGCATCCACAACGGCCAGCTGCTGGCGGCTGCGCTCATGATGGGCGCCAGCGGCGTCTGGGTTGGGACGCGGTTCGTCCTCTCGGAGGAAGCGGGCGCTCCCGAGGCCCACAAAGAGGCGGTCAAGACGGCCGGCTTCGACGACACGATCCGCACCCTCGTCTTTACGGGCCGCCCTCTGCGCGTGCGCAAGAACCCTTACATCATGAACTGGGAGGAGGAGCGGCAGCAGGAGATCAAGGAGCTCACCTCCAAGGGCAAGATCCCCTACGAGGCCGATCTCGACCGCGTCATGTCCGGCGAGGCCGAGGAGACGCCCGCCATCAAGGGCTCGGGCCTGATGAACGCCAGCGCCGACGGCGACGTCGACGTAGACGAGTTACTCGATCAGTTCCGGCCCTTCCTCATGGGCCAGTGCGCCGCCGTCGTCAAGGAGAGGAAGCCTGCAAAGGAGATTGTCGACGAGTTTGTCAACGACGCGGCCGCCTGCATTAGGAGGGGCAACATGGCCCTCGCCAAGCTGTAGCGGGTGATACTAGGGTGGCGTGGTGTATCGATAACGCCAGATTTTCTCACTCATGGACCGAATGCCATGATTCCGGATAGTTGTCAACCCCCGTTTGCCGAGTTCCTGTTGTTTGGGGTTATCTTGGCGTGGGTACATGGATATTCCGCTGGGCGGCTGAGCTCTGTTTGGATCACCGGATCCCCGAATTGACCATCGGCCAGGGCTCATTTACTGCCGGTCTGAGGCTAGTGGGACGTCTCGTTTTCGAGGCGTAAGTCGCATTGTTCGCTAGATCGGACCATACCGGAGCCACAAGTTGGCGAAACCGGACCTGATAAAGTATGTAGTGGACTAGCGAAGAATAGAAAAGGAGCAAGAACACCCCGGAAAGGATGCAGCCATTGAATTGGACTGGCGAGTCTAGTAGGACTATCTCCAAAACACCAGCCGGGTCGGGCGGCCCCGGCCAAAAGTGGGTCCTGGGCCGGCCCCCCAGCCCGGCGCCGAAACTGGTAGCACTTCACAGTTCGTTTGGCTTTTGCGGCCGGAAACAGGCCACCGGCGACGTGAATCCGGTCTGCGGCAGTTGGGCAAATATCGGCCCGCGCCATCAAAATCTACACGATTGGCCGATCCCCATCTGATCTCGGCCTGCGACGCCGCATACCGTCTGGGGCCCCGAGGCGCAAAACACGGGGGCTCTAGCTTGGCTTCCTGCTGGCTGGCCCCTCACCCTCACAAATGACCTTGCATGCCAGGTGTACCGTTTGTTCGCCCATATCCGTCCCCACGAGCCGTCCTTCCCTGCATTGCTGGGCGGGATGCATACGCATCCCCGGCTGTTTCGTCTGAACCCCAGGGCGGGCCGTTGTCCCATGGTGGTCACGGTCAGCTCCCGCGCCCTGTTTCGCAAGCGGTGTTATTTTTGCTCGGTGGCAGGAACGAGATGGGTGGTCTGTAGGAACCGGCACACTAGGATATAGAGCATGGAGACACTCCGTTTGGATCTTCTCCCCCCTTTCACCACCCCATTCCTTTCGAAATTTTGTCATCAAGAGAGCATATCCTCTCTTCTCCTTCTTTTAGTTCACTCCTTCAAGTGGTCCGTACCGATTGCCTCTCCCTTCATGGTATACTACGTTTCTTGCTGTACTGTTTGTCCCAGCATCTTCTCTCACCATTGTGCCAGCCAGGGGCTGGTCCTCTAGAAATCTAATGTAACCTGCTAGCACTTCCTGTCTTTATTCAAAATGCGAGGGCTCAGTGGTGGCGGTGGGAGCGCCGTGGACATTATCCTGAAGGTTTCCCTCATCGTCTGTTCGTTTCTTGCCTTCCTGTCTCTTGCTATTGCGCTGTCCTCTGGCATGTCGGAAAATTACCTCGAGGAACTGAGTGTTATCAACGTGGGTTTCCCCCCTTTCTGCCAGACGCGTAGTGTTGCTAAGTAGCTGCCAGTTCAACACGTCTACCCTGGGCAAGAACCTCATCCAAGTCCCAGATACCCGGGGAGATGCAAAGGACGGCTGTGGAAGGGCCGAAAGAGCGATAGACGGCGTCTCTGACGATGCTGGCGGCTTTTTCGGAGATGCTGAGAGCTTCCTCGGCAGCGGCGGGGCCATGGACGCGACAGAAGATGCCTGCAACGAAGGAACGGAGAACGACAAGAGGGCTGGTTGGCTCCCCGCCGCGAGCGTGGATGAGGCTGAGGGAAGCGTTGCCGAGGCGATCGGCATCCAGGAGTACTACTCGTTGCACATCGGTGTCCTCTGCTCGGGCCGGTACGACCCGCACTTCAATGAGGCGGGAGCAAAGCCTGATATCAGGGAGTGCACGCAAAAGTTCAACACGGGTAAGACGTCCCGAATTCTCGTAACGACCTGCCGCCATGCTAACACCCGCGCCAGGCCAGACGGACCTGTCCAGGAAGCTCGACGAGGAGCTCGGTGCCGGGCCCTTCCAACTCGGTCTCAGTGAACTCAGACTTAGCACCAGGCTCCGGGAGGCCTTAGACTTGCTCCCGCGCGTCCTCACCGCCATGACCTTCTTCTACTTCCTCGCCGTGCTCGCCCTGGCCGCGGGCTTCCTGTTCTCGGCCGCGACCCTCGTCTTCGAATACGCACTGCACGACATGCAGGGGCTGGCGCTGCTCGGTAGCCTGGGTTTCACGGGCTTTGGATGGTTCGTGAGCGCGACCGGCGCCATCGGCATCACAGCCGTCGCCGAGCAGGTCAAGAACGTCGTCAACGAGGAGGGCGCTACGTTCGGCATGTCGGCGGCCACCAGCCCGGAGCTGTATTTCCTCCTTTGGGCGTCACTGGTGCTGGCGACCGCCGCGTTGGCGATGCTGTTCCTTGTATGGTTCCGCATGCAGGACGACACTGACGCGGCTTATGTCGAGCCCGTTGATGCCGAGAAGGACATCTGGGATGACGCCGCTGACCCGCATGGGTTCTACCCGGAGCCGGTGGAGGGCTCGCCGCGGCCCAACAGCTTTGGGACGCCTCCGCTTCCGGAACGGGGGCCGGGTTACTAACCTTACCGGGGCTGCTGTGAGGCGGACAGCGGCCGGTGGGTCAACCTCATTGCATCCGTCATCCTCGCCGCTGCTTTTCGGCTCGTCACTCCAACGTAAAACCCCCCCTCTCTTGGCTATCCCATTATAGGCACCGCTAGCTGCTCAATCCTTGGTGCATCATCACCTAATTAGTATGCATTGGGGCGTTCGGGAGTTCGGGCGTGCTGGCGCTTCTGTTTCCTCATCTCGGCTTCGTCGAGGCCCAGTCTTTCCAGCGACTATGTCGCTCATTAATCGAAGATGTCTCGTACAAGAAATAGAAATACCAATGGTCTCAATCGCCGTCGTGATTTGTTGATGTTTTGTCGGCGATCGTGAGTCTTGGCGATGGGTGGTTGGTGGTTTTGCGGGCACATGATAGCGCCTAGCTTGGCCGATCCCCCGCGTCTTGTGTGATCGGCCAACCAAGGAGAGTGACGTCGGCGGTGCCGCTATGCCCCTTTTGGAGAGCTCCCTATCCCGCCCCCTCGACTTGGCTCGCCTGCTCCGACCAACATTTCCTTGCCTGCTCTTTTGGTCTGCCTCGTTTTCTCACAATGGCGTGCTGAAATATACTAGATCATCTTGTCTATTTCCCAGCGTTGCATTTCCGGCTGATTTTGCGACCGCAAGACCTTAAAACCAGGGAAGGTGAAAATGCCCCCCCGCCTCGGTGACAACGCCCCTTACCGAGACGACGACGATGACGACGACGACGACGACGACGATGAGCGGCGGGACCTGCTCAACGAGGGGCGCCGGCGGGCGCGCCGCATTTGGGGCGGATTCGTCGACTTTGCCTTCCAGGGCAACGTGCTCGAGATCGCGTTCGGTCTGATCCTGGCCTCCATGTTCACCGCGCTTGTCACGTCCCTCGTCACCGACATCCTACTCCCGCCCCTGTCGGTACTGCTGCCGTTGAACAAGAATTTGGAGGAGAAATTTGCTGTCCTGCGCCCGGGCCCGAACCTGCCTGCCGACGGTGGGTACAACACGCTGAAGCAAGCGCAGGACGATGGGGCGGTTGTGATGGCGTATGGGTGGGCCTCCTTGCTCTATTCCTCACCGGCGGCTGTCATGCTTACTCGGGCGCAGCTTCTTTCTCAACAGGCTCGTGAATTTCATGGGCATCGGTTTCTCCCTCTACGGACTGGCCGCGCTGTACCAATACTTCTCCAAAGACCCCATCATCAAGCACATGGTCAAGTGCAGGTATTGTCGGAAGCGGATCAACGAGAAGGTGGGCGAGCATGTCTGTGACGATGAGGAACCGAGACTGACGAGCGCAGGCTTTGCGGTGCGTCAATTGCAGCAGCTGGCAGGACGGCAGAGAGGATCGGACGTGGGGTTAAAGAGACCGTGCTTGGGTTGGGGGATGGCTGGATGCCTTGGGTATTGGGTATAAACAAGCAAAGCACGCGAGACATGTCCATAGCATCGGCTTCCGACGAGCCAAGTCCCAGCAAGATCAGTTTTGACGGCCACGATCACCGTGCTTGGCATCTGCCACATCGTATACAAGATGGGGCATAATTAGGCATCCACGGTGTGCATTCTCTCCTTCTCGGCGCTTAGACCAGCATGGCGCCGCCGACCAAGGCAGCCGCTCCCATGATCACAGCGTTCTGGGTAATGCGCGGGACGCCGCCGGTACTGGTCGCAGCGGCCCTAAGCTTCTCTACACCCGCGGTGATGGTGACAGCGTGGTATATGTCGGTCCCCACCTCGGACACGGGCATCTGCGTGGTCGTGAGCTCCGTGGTTCCGCCCGCGACCACCCCGGCGCTGCAGTCCAGAGTCTCCGAAGCAAGCGTGCAGCCTGCGGTCACGGTGCTGTGCGGTTGCGTCAGTAACCTTTGGCCTGATGAAACGACGCGGAGACTGACTCTGACTCGCCAATTTCGAGCTGGTAGCTCATGGTCGACGGACCCGAGAGAAGGGATAGGCCGGCTGGGATAACACACTCGGTGGAGTCGACGTCGGTGGGACAGGCGAGGACGTAGGACGTCGCAGTGGGGAGCACCTCGACAACGGAGCCGAAAATGGGCTGATCACCGACCAGCGGCATCATCACGGTGACCGTGGTGGTGGATTGGGCAGCTGAGACCGCCGCGAGGACCGCCGCCAGCAAGAGGGAAGAGGCTCGCGCCATTTTGATTGATTAAGCAACAAGCAGTCTGGCAAAAGAGCGACGAGAATATGATGGGTGGACCTTTTCTATACAAGGTCTGAACGAGCGACTGTCTGGAAGGTTGATGAGGGAGGGAAAACGACGGTGTGAAGGCAGACGGCCATTCTTTTGCATGGTCGCGGGATTGATCCTTCTCGCCCCGGCACTCCACCCTGCGGCGCATCTAACGGTCGAAATAGGAAATTGGCAAATCATGCAATTATCCAGGCGCGTTGTGGACTAACCCTTAACGATTTAAACGTCTCGCTTTCGCTTGGCTCGTATGGGAGAACCCGGCGTAAACCCGGAGATGTCGGGTTTGGCGTTGATGCTGCTCGCTCCGTTCCAGTCCGCGCCGACCGACAACCCGCTCTTGGGGTCGCAACTGCGATAGTGCGGAGGGCGGCAGACTGCCCCTGAAAGGACCCCTATTGGCGGCAACGGGGTTCCCAGGACGCCCAGGACGGGTACCTTACAGGGGCCTCCCCCAACGCAGCACGAGACTTACCTGCCGAACTGCGACCTCAATTACCGACCCGGTCCTCTCGCGGTAGCCCCCTAAAGGACGGCCGTCGTCAAGACATGCGAGGCTTTTGGAGATGGGATTCCCGAGTGATAATCGGGATTTGAGGCTTGGCATTCCTCGGATGTTCGGTGCCGGCACTTTGACCAGGCAGAGTGCCAAGGAAGCGCCAAGAGAAGATGTGCGGTTCTCGACCCGTCGTCGTCGACATCTGGCAAACCGGCGCAAATGGGGGCCTCGTTCCTTTCCGACTTCCGGCTCACCGTCCGAATATTTTCCCCTCCCTCTCTCGTCACCCACGAAGCTCATGGCTACGTCGTGCATAGTCTGTAAATCACGAGTCGCAGCACCATGAGACCCCAGCGCCCGGTCGCCGTCGCCTGTCTATATGCGGCTGCGGCGGGTGGTGCGCGCGGTCAGTCGACCGCGTCCGTCTACCTGCCGGAATACGGCGAGTCCGACTGGGCCGCCCTTCGCGGGAGCATCCTCAGCAGCGTGAGCTTTTCCGCGGGCCCCAACTTTCGGAAACGTCTCCTAACGCCTCGCCGCAGAACGAATCCGTTACCGCCTATACCATCTTTTGCGCGGAACAGGCGCCAAGCTGCCAGATAGCCGCCGACCTACCGTTTGTCTTTACCGAAGGCGCTCACACCCTTGTGTATACCGGTTCTGTCCCAGAGACCTTGTATGTGCGCGCTTCGCCGTGGGTAGACGCCCGAACTGACCACTCCCAGAACGGCTGACCTCGAGTGTGATCTGGATGGGAAGACGGCGGCCACCTGTACGGGTTCGTCCTCGTACGGTTCAGGCTACCAACAGGGCGCCATCACAGGACCAACCGAGACTGTCTGGACGAAGACGTTCAACGCTTCCCATGTGACGTGGGGAGTCTTGACGCTGACGACGCCTGGGCCGCTGGCCGGCACGACAGATATCGACGGCACCGTGGTAGTGACGGCCACGACCACGCCGGCTCCGGCATCAGGGGCAGGCCGTGCATCGGGGAGGATGTGGGTGATGGTGGCGGCGCTCGGAGCCGCCGTGCTGGGAACTTTCGGTGCATAAGAGGGGATCTTGGAGTTCGGCGCACTTTTTTTTTTGTTTCTTTCTTTTGACAAGGTATACCCTTCTACATTACCGCGACCAAAAGAGGGAGCACTATGATACAGGCATGTTGGACGTCGATCATGTGATCGAAGAGGAGGGCCGTGAAGAGAACATGGGCCCATCATTTGTCCGATTCCCGCAGCTGAAAGACAGGGCGGCCAAGGCGCACTTGCCAAAACCCGGCGGCTGTGTGTAGTGTGGCAGTCGCGCGGCTTGCTGCCGCCGTTTGCAGCTGACTTTTCCAATCGTCCGGATCTTGGCCCGCGTTTCAGGTTGGAATTGCCCGCACGCCAACGCGGCGTGGCTTGGCTACCCGCCAATCAGACCCCTGCAAGCCCCTGACCACTGCTGGCCGTCCACCGTGCGCGCGACCACGCCACAGCCGGAAGCGTTCCTGGTTCCTGCATTGGATTTCGAACCCTAACAGCCAGTCTCGAACTGAATCAGTGGATACAACGCCCAGCGGGCTGCATCCCGGGCCCAGTTGATAGGTTCTTCTGGTCTCTTGCCGATCAGCAACCAGGCGCTGGCTCCGGCGGGGCCGTGGATGTCCCAATTGCAACCCACCCCCTTGACAGCAGGCGGGGTAGGGGGACCGAACTTGGGAAGAAACGAAACATGGCTTAAAAAAAGCAGGATGACAGCTCGACTGTCGAGGGTGGCAGTCCTGCAAACCGGGAACTTGCCCATTGGCTCAGGGCTGCCAGCCCGGCCCAGGAATGGGATGGCGAACAGGAATGGTGGGCCAGATGGGCCTGGCCACCTCTCTACTCAGTGGAGAGCTGCGGATGGGAGGCACCGGCGATGTTCGCATCTGGACTCCTTTTAAGGGCCTCCCCACCCTCCCAGACCAACTGTGGCCCGGCAGTTGGCCCCGTGCTCTTTCCTATTGTCCGCTATTGTTCATCACGCTTGCCGTGTTGACCATCGACGATCGTTTCTATTCTATCCGGCCGCTTTTGCTTCATTCATTGATCGCACGGCCTCTTTCTTTTCTTTGCTTTGCTTTCCAAGGACCTGTGCTCGCCCGTCTGTTCCTTTTAAGCGTTGTGGCATCACGCCTCGAGTCGACCTAGAGAGCTATCTCCGCCTTTACCTTCGTTTGCTCGCTGTGCGGGGGTGGGGTTCGACTACATCCTTCTGAAATCTGCCGGTCAGGGACACGAAAGGAAAGCCGACATGAAGTTCACCAAGTCCTTGAGACCCGCGGCCGCGGGAACGGCCATCATCGCTGCCATTGCTCCAAAGGACCTGGATATCGACGATCCTGGTAAGTGTGGAATCATCGTCGGGTCGGAGCACTGCTAACCTAGGCGCAGCCAACGTTAAGGGGGTGGCCAAGACGATCGCTGCCGACACCATGGCCTACTACTCGGGCGATGCCGACAAGTTCGTGGACCTCCCCCAGCCGCACTACTGGTGGCAGGCCGGTGCCCTGATGGGCGGTATGCTGGACTATTCCCACTACACCGGGGACAAGAGCTACGATCCGATCATCGCCCGGGCACTCCTGGAGCAGGTCGGCCCCGATTTCGACTACATGCTACCGTCGCATTTCGGCCAAGAAGGGAATGACGATCAGGCGTTTTGGGGTTTCGCCGTCATGTCGGCGGCCGAGAGGAACTTTCCGCAGCCCGACGAGAACGTCCCGTCGTGGCTGCAGCTCGGCACGAACCTGTGGAACTCGCTGGCCTCGAGATGGAACACGACGGCCTGCGGCGGTGGCCTCCTGTGGCAGATCTTTGCGTCGAACCCTAACGGCCTGGACTACAAGAACACGGTCAGCAACGGCGGGCTCTTCCAGATCTCGGCACGGCTGGCACGGGCGACCGGGAACAACACGTACCTCGAGTGGGCGGAGAAGGTCTGGGACTGGACCGAGGCCGTGGGCATGATCGACGACGTCGGCAACGTCTACGACGGCGCGAGTGCGAGCCACAACTGCACCGACACCAACCCCGTGACCTTTTCGTACAGCGCCGCCATCTACCTGTACGGCGCCGCCGTGCTGGCCGACCACACGGGCGACAAGAAGTGGGTCGAGCGGACCGAGCGGATCCTCGAGGCCTCGCGGTCCTTCTTCAGCCCGTACGACAACGCCACAAACATCATGTACGAGCACGCGTGCGAGTGGGTCGACAGCTGCAACGCCGACATGCGCAGCTTCAAGGCCTATTTCTCGCGCTTCGTCTACGGCGCCAGTCTATTCGTGCCCTCCATTCAGCCGACCATCGAGGAGCTCTGGCACACCTCGGCGCTTGCCGCCGCTAGGTCCTGCACGGGCGGCGCGAGCGGCACGGCGTGCAGCCACAAGTGGTACACCGGCGGCTTCGACGGCACCACGGGCCTGGGCGAGCAGATGTGTGCACTTGAGACCGTCCAGGGGTTGGTCGTTGGCGAGTCCACGCCCCCGCTCAAGGGCGACGAGATCAAGGTCGTGCGTACGTTTGGTGGCTCGGGCGCGTCCAAGCGGGCGAGGTACGATATCCGTCGGGTGTAGATCAGGGAAAACGGTTGGCTGCTCTCTCTGCGTTTTACCTTCTTCTGTACATACCTCTTGATGGCATCCGGGCGTGATTAGACATGTGACCCGGCGCATTTCGGCTAGCATTGGGCAGGCTTCGGATGGAAAATAGACGGACATCATCGATCGCTCCAAGCGGGTACTATTCTTCTATCGACTAACCCTAGGCGACTACCCCACTCGCAGCCGCCTCCTTCTTTTCCTCATCCACAGCCGGGGCGACGCCGCGGACTTCGGCGAGTGCCCGCTCTAGCGATGCCAAGAACCGCGTCACCTCGTCCTCAGTGCCGACCGTGATCCTCAGGCAGCCTAGACAGCCGTGCTCCTTGCCCCTGAAGCGGACAACTACGCCCTTCGTCTCGGCCAGCCTCTCATACACGGCCAGCGCGGTGACATTGTCCGGCTGTCCCTCGGCGTTCAACATCTCGTACAAGAGGAAGTTGCTGTCCTTGCCACCCCTAAGCCTCCCTACCCCTCTGACCCGCGGCATCTCCCTCAGCAGCCTCTCCCTCTGCCCGATCAGCTTCTTCCTATTATCCCTCATAGCCGCCAGCCCTCGCTCGGAAAGCGCGTACTCGGCAATGCTGCTCGTCAAGCTCGAGATGTTGTACGGCGCCTTCAGGCTGTTCAGCAGCCGCGCAATCTCTCTCGACGTGAACGCCGCCCCCAGCCTGATGCCCGCCAGCCCAAACGCCTTGCTCAGCGTCTGCATCACCACCAGGTTCGGCCACTCCACGACCCACTCGGCCAGGCTGTCCTCGGGCCGCGCGAAATCGACGTACGCTTCGTCGACGACGACCACCCCGTTCCAGGTGAGGTGCTCCAGCACGGCCTTGACGTCGTCCTTCCTCAGCAGTGCCCCCGTGGGGTTCCCGGGGGAGCAGAGGTAGACGAGCTTGATGCTGCCGGCCTCAGGCCCGGCCAGCGCCGCCGCCACGGCGGGCACGTCCAGCTGGAACTCGGGCGCCGGCAGCAGCGGCACCTTGACCAGCTCCACGTCGTTGACCTGCGCCGACACCGAGTACATGCCGTAGGTGGGCGGACAGACGAGGATCTTGTCGCGGCCCGGGGCGCAGAAGCACCGGAGGAGGGCGTCGATGGCCTCGTCGGAGCCGACGCCCACGAATAGATTGTCCGGGGACAGCGCCCGGGCCGTGTGGGCGTGCGTGGTGCGCAAGTTGCAGAGGAGCTGTTTCAGGGGGGCTTGGTGAGGGTCCGGGTAGCGATGCAGGCCTGAGAGGTCTAAGGAGGGGTCCGGGGAAGAGCCATTGGGCGCACTGGAGATTGGGGGCCCGTAGGCATTTTCGTTGGCGTCGAGGAGGATGTTGGTGCCGTCGTCTTTGTAGTCGCTGTTTGAGAGTTAGCACAAGCTGGGTGAGTAAGGAGGGGTGAGCACCCACTCTCGCGCACAGCGATAGGGCTCCAAGGCGAGGATGTTGGGCCTGGCGCAGGTTTCGAGGTTGAAGGGAGACATGGCGGGTGATTTTTCGGTGTACCGTTGCGAAGTGAGAGGAACGTGCCGTCACTCACGGGCTTTTTATTGAGAATCTTCCGCAGGCGTTGTCACAGCAAAGAGTCATCCATCGACCCCGAAATGAAACGCAGCTTTGCAGCTCCGGCTCCGGAGGGCGGGTCCTTCTTGATTGTCTGCTCTAGATGGGGAGATACGACCAATTGAAGACAGCACCCACGAGCTGAAGCGGATAATTACGTTGATTCGGATCGGATAGAGGACAGTAGCCTACCTCACCGGTTTGACGCCCTCTCGGGCTGGGAAGTCGCTCTATGCTGCGCTCTCCTGATCAAGAACCGTCCCGCTACCCTAACCCTGACATCACGCCGGCTGCATGCTGTGCTTCCCAACCTGCTCAAACTGGGGAATCCAGATCTTATAAGCTACTCGCCTTGGGCCCTCAGCCACCTTCTCGGTGACCTCGTCTCTGACGAGACATGACTCTCACTGCGTAGGTGGTTACTGTTGACGAGGCGAGACCTCGAACGCTGGAATCGAGAGCTGATTGGTAGTTCCGGGACGAGCTGGCATCTTCTCTGGCGGCTCTTCCATTTCTTCCACTTCCCGGATCAAGACAAGTCTATGGACCGGAAGCCTTTAGGCCCAGGAACGATGGTACGGCAACCTGCATGTAAAGACGCGATGCGACGGCATTGCGGCCCAGGCACGCTCCCGCCATGTGCACGGCGTCCCCAATTCGTCCCCAATTCGTCCCCAATCCCCTCCCTTTCCGCCTCGACGGTCGTCCCGCACACGGATGATTATCTCTCCGTCTACCACTCTCTACGCCCTGGTTCTGCGCTACACGCTGCCTAGGGTAGCATCACCACCGTGTCCCTGCTTTTCTCAGGCCCATTACTTCTTTGTTATATGCAGCCCGTCGCCATGGGTGGGGGCTCCAATATAGCCTGCAGTCGGTGGTGTTGCCCTACACCCGGCTGAATGGCACGATAGAGTGCCCAGCAAAAGCCTGCTGGGTATAAGAGGCTTCTTCCCGTTCTCGCGGCTCCAGGGCGCCCGGTTCCTGGCTGTCGCTCGACGGGTGGCTTCAAGATGCTGCTCCCTTGGATTATCGCCGGCTCGGCCGTTGCCGCGGTCGCCAGCGACCGATGCCGCGCCCCCAAGGATGCTTTTGACACCCTGGTCACGTTTGGGGATAGCTGGACCGACAACGGGCGTCTAGGGTACTATATCAACAACGGCGGGTCTGCCCCAGCCGCGGGCGAGTATCACCCCGTGACAAACACAACAGCCTCCGGTGGCCTGTCCTGGGCCCAGTTCGCCGCGCAACGTGCCGGCGCCAACCTCGTCGACTATGCCATCAGCGGCGGGACGTGCTCCAAAGTGATGATAGACCGGTATTTCTCACCCATCGACGGCCCGTTCCCATCCGTGATAGAAGACGGGATCCCGTCCTTCCAGGCCGATATTGACTACGAGACGATCTTCCCAAACCGGACGGCCCGCAATACGGTGTATGCGCTGTGGATCGGGACCAACGACCTTGGTGCAGGCGCCTTTCTAACCGACGCGCAGGCGCCCGGCGCCACCATCAGCGACTATGTGGACTGCGTCTGGTCCGTCTTCGACGCCATCTACGAGACGGGAGGCCGGCGGTTCGTGCTGTTCAACGTGGCTCCCTTGGAGCTCCTCCCCATGTACGCTCCCCCTCAGAACGGCGGAACGCTCGACAGCCAGTTCTGGGCCAACAAAACGCTCTACAACATGACCGAGTGCAACCAGAAGATCAAGCAGTACGCGACCAGCGCCAACACCATGTTCGAGTACGGCGTAGCTTTCCACGCCGTCGTCAAGTCCCGGTGGCCGGAGGCTGTGGTTGATCTCTTTGACGTCCACAGCCTGTTGACCGACGTCTATCGCCGGCCGGCGGAGTACCTGGACGCGCCACATAATGCTACTGGTTACTGGCACCACTGCTCGTCTTTAGGCGCCGATTGTGTCGACCAGATCGACCTGGGTCCTCTCTCCGGCTTCATGTGGTATGACGAGCTGCATCCCTCGACCAAAACAAGTACGTCCGACCTGGCCAATGCGCTCTGACGATCTAGCAGTCACGTAGACAGCTAACATGCAAACCTAGGTTCTGTCGTCGCGAAGCATTTTCTCGATGTTGTCGGGGGGAAGTCTGAGTATGGGACTCGATATTCCTAATCGAATCCGGAACGAGACGGATAGGTGCGGTGGGCAAGCCGATGTTGTTGAAAAGAGCTGGGTTGTGGCGCCGTGGCACACCACATCGCAAGACAGAACAAGTACCTAACCTTTTGTTTTCGAGGATAGAAACCGCCCGCCAGTAAATACGGGGATGGCTTGGTGGATGCAGCCAAAACGTAATCCCTGCAGGCTTTCCCCACCTCGCGTCTCCTAATTAGGTTAGCGCCCTTAATGCGGGGCCACTCGTGCCCGCTTTTCCGCCTTTGCAATTTGCATTTGGTCCTCGTGGCATTCTCACGACACGCAAACCCTTCCCCTCGTCTCTGACACGCCCGCCCGACCGAGAGAGCAGCACGACCGGAAACCAAACTCGCACCCCCCTTCCTTCAGAGACCCCATTCCTGGCACTGGGCCACCAGCCCTACCGCTTAATTATTGTCATATTTTTGCTACCCTCTTCTCTCCCGCCAGCGTTCTCCTGCCTCTGGCCTGCGCCACAGCCATCTACCCCGGCATTTTCGCTGTCCCACTCCCGTTTGCTGCGGCCAAGATCGCGCAACAGAGGCGGCAATCCCGTGGGTCTGCCATCCAGACGTTTGATAGTCTATCCTACCGTGCACCTCTGCCCAGCGCGCCGTAACAATCCGCGCCCCCTGCTGGCTGCTGTTTTTTCCGGGGTAAGCGGCAGAGACGTTGGACAAGGCAGGCAGCTGAGCTCGCCGGCCTGCGTCTCCAGGCTCGGAATTGGCACCCAATCCCCCCCCCACCGCCTCGATCGTGTACATCCTTCCATCCTGACTGCTGCCCGGACGGCTTCCCGGCTCGCGTCAAAGACACGCATAGCTCGTCTAACTCGTCACATCCCGGCCGTATTGCCGGCCGGACTGGGGATCCGGGTACCTCACTGGTCTCTTTCGTTACCGCACCCCTCAAGCCGCCCAGATTGATGGCCCTGTCCTTCCCCACACCCAGCAGCCGCAATACCTGATCTGATCCACGACGCCGTCCCATCCGCCGCTCCCTCACCCCTGGCACTCGCGCCTCGTTCTTGGCTGGGCAGCCGCCGGCCCAACAGCAAGTCATGTACTCGGCTCCCTATGGCTACCCAAATGCCACCGGAGGCCCGGTATTCAACGGCGCCCCGCCACAAGGCGTCCACCTGCAACCTGGGCCATCCCCAAACCAGCCGCAGCAGATGATGTATAACTCACAGCAGTTCCCCATGGCAACCCAGGCCGGTCCCTTCCCCGGCGGCCCGAACCCGGCCATGATGGGAGGTGGTGGTCCTGCAGGAATGATGCAGAATGCCGCCATGCCGCACATGGCTGCCAATGGCCAGAGTAAGCCCAACTCTTATCAGCGTCCCAAGCGGCGTCTCACTCATCGCCGTCCCTCGGACGGGCTCGACCCGTCTGTTGCCTCTCTTGTCTTACCGAGCTGGAAGTTTCACGTGCGACGGCTCCGGGTGTCAGGGCGACAGCTGTGGCGACCCTCGGCCGTCGAGGTTTTTTTTCTCGTTTATCACCCTTTGCCCCCGAGCTGACGGCTCTGATGATGGAGGCTGACACCGGCGTCTGAACAGTGGCTTACCAAACCCCTTTCACCACATCACCCTATGGGCCCGGTATTCCTTCGTCTGCGGCTCCCCAGCCGCAGCTCCCGGCCAATTTCATGATGGCTGGCCAGATGGCGCCTTACCAGATGAACGCCTCCATGGGGCCCCAGCAGCCCATGATGCAGCAGCGCATGCATCCGCCCCAGCAGAACCCGGCTGCCATACCTGTTTCGACGCCCCAGCGCCCTTTCAACCCCCCTCAGGGCACTCCGACCAGCTCGGTGCCCCACCAGCAGACCCAGATGTCCACGCCCCAACAACAAGGCACCCCCCAGAGCCAGACGCCCACGACTGCTGCACCTCCGCCGACGTCGGTGGCAACGCCGCAGACGCCCACGTTCCCCACCGAGCCGCAGCAGCAAGTCAACGGGACCTCGACCGGCTCGGCCCCCCAAAGTCCCGCGGCCGACTCTCGAGACAAAGAGCGGTTTGCCATCTTGCTAGAGATCAACCAAGAGCTGCTATACGAGTCGATACAGCTCGTAAACAGCCGGGCAGAGCTCAAGAAGGAACAAGCGGCTGCCGAGGCCGGGGGCGCTAAGAGCGGTGCTGTGGACTATATTGAGGAGGAGAAGCTGGCAAACCAGGACTATAACCAGTGAGTGTGAACCTTCCTTTCCTACAGGGAGCGGATCCTGATGTGAGATGCTAGATGCATGCGTAGGTTGCAAGCAAACCTCACGTACATGTTCGGGTTGGCGGACCGAAAGCCAAAGGCCCAGGCGGCGCCGTGCCCAGCGTATCTGACGCCGCCGCCCCTCAACTTGAACTTGAAGCTGAGGCTGCCGTCGGGCACAGCCGAGGACGGGATCGAGAGGCCGGCAGATCCGGTCGCGGATCGCGCCGAGAGAGACCAGCTGATGAAGAACCTATACAAGAAGCTCCAGGCCCTCTACCCCGGGATAGATCCCAAGAACGAGCCCGCTGCGCAGATGGCCGCGAGGGCGGGTGCAGGGAACCCGAATGCGGCCGCCGTAAAAGCAAACGGTGCTGCCGCAGCCCCGGCAGGAGGGCAGGGCTCTAACCATAGCAGCCCCGCCCCGGGCCAACCAGTTCAGAAGACGCCGCAGATGCTGAACGCCATGGCGCCCGGCTTGCAAGGCCAAGTCTCTGGGTAATGACGCCGGGCCGGGGGAATTGTACACCACAGGGCCTATGCGGGGCGTCCCACAGGAGCTAGTAAATATAGCGATAGCGAGAGAGGATCAAGGAGCGCAGGTTGCATAGCGGAGTCATCTTCATCTAATCCCCTTTTGGGCGGGACAATCACCAATGGGGCTGGCGTTGGCGTTTGTGCGGTTTTTGAGCGGACGTGGTTGGCTAAAGGAGTCGTGAATTGTCGGGGTTGGAGCTCGGAAAGACGCGGCGTGACTTTTGATGACAGGATCGACGTAGGCGAGTGCACAGTGTATGAAGAATAAAGAAGCAGAAAGCGATCCAATGCGTGAGGGGATGTCCCACGGTATGCCAGGTTATGTTTCCAACGACGCCGCAAAATCCGGACGATGATGTGGCGGAGCCCTAAAGATGCAGAACTAGCGTTCTATCCGGGGAGACGGCTCTGTTCGGACGGAAATCTAGGAGACGGTGCCACCCCCGAGCCTGTAACTCGCATATATACACCTGTCTGGCGCGTGGTACATCGTCGTGTGAGCTACGTGTAGCTAGTACAGTACGGATCTGTGCTTCCGGTTTGGAGGGTCACAGCCGGAAGATCTGCCACTGCCGATCCTGATGGCAATTACTAACTTGCCCTGGAGGCTGGCCTCGGCTTCCCAGCGTTTCCTGCTCCTGTCCTCTGGTATCTCTCGTCGCGGTTACTCCGTACGAACCTACAATTCACGAACGCCTCCCGCGTCTTAAAATGTGTTGCTAACCGCTCTGTTTAGAAATGTCTTGGGCCGGACCCGAGCTGGGCGGGATGGACGCGCTGGGGTTCCTTTTCCCCAAGACCACCCATGCTCCAAGGTTTGGGCCGGAGTCTCCAGCCCACAGCAGCCCAGGCCCGACCCAGCCCCGCGGCCTGGTCCGTTGCGGGACAAAACCGCCCGGTGTCTCCAGTCCAACGGGAAACGAAATGAGAAGCCCCGATCTTTTGTGTATGGGGCCTCACGTCATGCCTGTCCTGATTGACATCCGCAGCAGAGCGGCCGACAGCGGCGGCAGGTTGACGGTCGGGCTGCTAGAAACTCGGATGGGGTGGGATGGATTGCCTGAACCAGTGAGCCGATACTTCCATACGGAGGCTGGATACAGTACTTCCCCCTCGGCTGTCGTCCCTGCAGCGGGATGCGGGCTGCAGCTGCTTGCATAAAAAGCCCGTTTGGAGCACCGGCGAATGAGATTGCTGCTGCCAATTGGCAGCTGCCATTGGCCCGACAGGGGGAGCAACGCGCCCAACCTTCAGGACGGCGGACGCCATGATAGGCCGTAGGCGCATCGAATCTTAGGGAATTTGTGATGCTGTGATGGGCATTCGGCCGGTCGTTAGAATTGCGATTTGAAGCGAATGAGCCTGGAGTTTCATGGTGCCATGTCGTTCCCCTTCTGGCGGCGGCAGCCGGGACAGCCCCGCACCGCCTATGCTAACACGGTGCATGCAGGCGATTATTGCATGGATATCCAGGGGCTTCTCGCTAAATCTCATCTCCATGCCTCAGAGATCCACCGCCCGGCGCTCTTTTGTTTACCTTATTTTCCGTTCGTTTTGCTGTTGGGCTTGCGGATCTAGCGTACTATGTGTGGTCATTCACGGGCCTAGGTGCAGGGCCGCCTCTGATCATACTGTTTCAGTGTCCTCGACCACCTCGACGAAACGATAGAGAAGCCGTCCCAGCAGTCGCGCGCCAAGACTCCACCCAATTCGAGATTGGCGATCTCGACCGCCTCTTTCGTTCGGGCTAGCGACGCACCCCTGCACCACTCCCTTTGAAAGCAGGCGCCCTCGCTCCTGGGACAGTCGTGAAGGCTTTTGGGGAGCCGAGGAGCGTGGAACCAGCACGAGATCGGGCAATATTCCGCCCGCTTAATACTTCACTCGGCTCGTCGGCCGTCTCAGACGAACGTAGTCACGGCTCGGCCTGAGCTCGAACCGCCACGTATTTTCTCCTCATCGTTCGGGACCTGGCGTGCCCGAACCTCGCCGCCACGATTGAGCCGTCCCTGTGCAGCTGAGGCTGCCGGATCGAGCTCTGGGGGAATGGAGTCCGACCGGGATGGGGATTCCCGGCAAACACGGGCACCAGCCGGTCCGACACCGTCACCGAGCGATGGCAGCCCGGAACGGACCAATTCGTCACCGATAGCGATAGAGATGACGAACAAGAAAAGGGACCGCGACTCTCTCGTCACGGTCCGTCTATCGGAGCCGCCGTCACTCCATGTGAACACGGCCGTTCCGCCGAGCACACTTCCCACCCGGAAGAGCTCTTACCCCGATTACACCCCGAGCGATGCCATGGCCGAGACGCTCGACGAGGAAGACGATGACAGCGACTCGGAGATCTTCGAGCCCGAGACTTCGGCAAAACGGGGACCCAACCTACGGGATGAGCTTGGGCAAACGGGCACGGGCGGCTCGGACGGGGATGCGGAGGATGGTTCAAGGTCTAGCTCGGGCTCGGAGAGGGTCGACTGGGAAAAACTACAGAAGACGGAGGACATGGAGTTGAAGAGCCAGAACGTACGTGCACCAAACTCCCCCCCCCCCCCCCCCCCCCCCCGATTCGCTGTCCCACCGAAACTGACCGCCCGTGTTACAGTCTACGGCTTCGCTACTAGCTAAGCTGGAGCATGAGAACGACAAGATCGCGACAAACGCGAAGACCATCAAGGCGAGGGCGGTCGAGCAGCGGCGGTCCCCCGAGAGCCAGCCCAGACCGCCGTCAATGGCGCAGCTGCGGAAGATGGTGAGCGGGCCAACACCTCCCGCGCTCCGCTACTCGACTTTCCAGCAGCCGCAGATGACGGAGCTCGAGTTCTACCTCGCGTTGGTCAGGGATCCCAAGCAGACGGCTGCCCGGCTGCCGACGCTTTTGTCCAACAAGGTCAGGAGGGGCATCCCTCCGCCGCTGCGAGGCGTGGTCTGGCAGAGCATGGCGGGCGCCCGGGACAGCGCTCTAGAGGAGGTCTTCGATAGGCTTTCCGGCGAGTCCAGCCCGTACGAGGGCGTCATCAGCAAGGACCTCGGACGAAGCTTCCCCGGAGTCGACATGTTCAGGGACCCGGACGGCGACGGCCAGCGGATGCTGGGTCGGGTCCTCAAGTGCTTCAGCCTGTACGACACCAAGATCGGGTACTGCCAGGGACTCGCGTTCCTGGTCGGCCCGCTGCTGATGCACATGCCCGACAAGCAGGCCTTCTGCGTCCTGGTCAGGTAAGCAAGGGAACCGTCCGATCCAATAGGCCGCTCGGGGCGGTACCGAAGAGGCAGCGCTAACTGCGTGCGGCAGATTGATGGAAAACTACGATCTGCGCCAGTGTTTCGTTCCCGACCTGTCCGGGCTGCACGTCCGCATCTACCAGTTCCGGGAGCTGCTGCGACAGCATCAGCCCATTTTGTCGTCCCATCTGGACGAGTTGCAGGTTGAGCCGGCGTATGTTTCACAATGGTTCCTTTCGTTCTTCGCCGTAACGTGCCCCCTGCCGATGCTGTTTCGCATCTACGATGTGATCTTTGCCGAGGGCGCATCGGAGACCATCATGCGCGTAGCGCTGTCGCTCATGCGCAAGAACCAGGCGCGCGTCCTGGCCTGCACCGAGCTTGAAGACGTAATGCACCTGCTGCTCTCGCGCGGCCTCTGGGATTGCTACAATTACAACGCCGACGAGTTTGTCAACGACTTTGTCGCTTTATCCGATACCGTCACAAAGGAGCGCCTATCAGCGCTCGAGCAGGGGTATCGAGAGGCTAAGATTAGCTCTGGTGCCAATCCCCGTGGCGCAGATGCCGGACAGGGATCCTCGGATGTTGCTACCGCAGCCTCCCGCTTTCTCGGTCGCCTCTGGGCCTCCTCATCTACCCCTAAATTCGCCACGTTCGCGGCGGCAGCAGCAGCAGCTTCGACATCGGGCCCCGCGCCGGCGAACAGCACTCTCAACCCCGGACACGGCGCCGCGTCGCGCCCGCTGAGCATGCTTCGGCGCAGCACGTCGAAGCAGAGCCTAGCCTCCACGCTCAACTCGATGGAGGTTGCCTCGTCATCGACCGCTTCGTCCGCCGCCAGCGTCCTGAGCTCTGCATCGACCGAGGCGACATTTGTCTCGCGCGACAGCGCCGCCGACGACCCGTCCAGGGAAGCGACGCTGTCGAGCGCGCCGCCCAAGAGTGCACCCACCACCTTTTCGGGCGGCGCCAACAATTCGAAAGACGGCAGCAAACACCTCCACGGCCAGATTGAAGACCTACTCACGGCTCTCAGCGAGCTGCAGCGGAACCATGCCTTGCTGGTTAGCCAATTACAGAGAGAGAAGGAGGAACGCGACGAAGACCGGCGCGCCGTCCGCTCCCTGCTGGACGGGCTGCGCAGACGGGCAAACGGTGACGACGCGATACTACCATCCGGGGACGCCGTTCTGGCAGATCCAGCGGCATCAGAAGACGCCGACGAGCCGACTAAGCCCACGGCCGAGCAGCTCTCCGACCTGCTGGACATTGTCGAAGTGCGCTTCAGCAAGCCGGCCACCGACCGCAGATCGTCAGTATCACAGACAAAGTCGCAGCTCCGAGACGAGCTGGCGCGGACGAAAGAGCAACTCTCGCAAGAGAGAGGAAAGTCGCAGCTGCTCAACCGGAAGATACAGGAGATGGAGCAAGAGATGGCGTCAATGAAGGAGCAGCTGAGGGAGAGCCACGCGCACGTCCGGAATGTGCACCAGGAGAAGCAACGACTCGAGAAGCAGATACACGGGATGCGCATCAGGGCCTCGGACACGCCACCCAGCGCAGAGAATCCGGACTGGTTCCCGAAGCAGCCAGGCGCGTCGGGCCTGCGCGAGCTCAAGCTGGGCCGTAGTAGATCGACGCCGTCGCAGGCACCTTTGAGCTTCAACAAGCGAGCATCCTCGATGACGATGCAACGGAGGGCGAGCAGGGAGTCGGTAGCAGCCGCGCCCCCGCCGGCGTCGGGGCCGATGCCACTTACGGCGCCGACGAGCGA
This sequence comes from Madurella mycetomatis, assembly GCA_022530565.1. Lineage (NCBI taxonomy): Eukaryota > Fungi > Ascomycota > Sordariomycetes > Sordariales > Madurella > Madurella mycetomatis. The sequence continues at coordinate 587,061 of JAJTVB010000003.1, read as the reverse complement.
GCACGATGCTCTCCTGCTCGAGCTCGTGCAAGCCAAGACGGCCGAGGCGGTCGCGCGGCAGGAAGCAGAAGAGACGAAGCAGAAGCTCGAGCAGCTGCGCAAGGCGTTTGGCCTCGCGCCGGGCGAGACGCCCCCGCCGATGCACAACAGCAGCGCGGCCGGCGGGACGTCGGCGGCAGCGACCGCTATGGGCATGTTTGGCCGTCTCACGGGCTCGTCGGCGCCATCGGGTTCGGACCCGCCCGCCAAGGCGCCGGCGGCGCCGGCGAGCAGCACGTCGAGTGGTGGGTTTTGGGGCTGGCGGCGGTGATGTATCGGCCGGCCGTCAAGGGTATATTTGGGAATGCATGATACGAACAATGACATCCTTCACACGGCGGGTACGGAGTTTATAGCACACTACAGAAGAAGCATCGACAGGCATTTGCATTTGGCGGGAGCCATATACAGGGCTCGGCTGGTTGGACAGGACACAGCGGGGCACGCAGGTACTTTTGCTTCTTAGAAAGTGCTTCGACGGAAGCAAGAGTAGCACACTATACAGTACAGAATATAATACACAGTCTTGTTCGGATCACTGGCTGGCCCGGGAAGGCGAGGTGAACGGAGCGCAAAACCCCCCCCCCCCCCCCCTCACCGAACGGTGTCTCTAACGTCATGCTCTGCGGCGTCGCGTGTCCACATCACGCCCCCTCCAGGCCCTTCCCTGCAGTGGTGTGGGTAATTGCTGCAGCGTTAGCGCGGAAATCACATGCGTCTGGTGGAAATGATGCGGCGGGCCAAGAATATACTCATCATTGGCAGGCTAGCCGGGGTCGGCATTGACTGACGGCTACTCGACGCTAATAAACTCTGGGCAAATTGGCGATAAGTTCATGCCAGAAGGATCGCATTGCAGAAACGGAGAGATAAACGATGCATTGACTTGGGTAGGACCGGTTTGCAAGCTCCGAAGTGGAAGCTCGCTGATAGGCTGCGTGGTGTCCGAGGATGCTGCCTCCTGTGGCATGATGAGATCATTGCGATGGCTCCAGCGGGCACCCGGGCAAGCTTTCGTGCTGGTGGGGCCCGCTGCCACAGTCCCGTCATGGACCGTGGTCGCCTGCAGGTTTTGGGGGAGCCAGGAATAATAATAACTGACCCTTGCTGTCTCAGAGCCCTCGTCGCTTCCTGCCTATCCCAACTCGAGAAAGCACAAATCTTTGATTGCTCGTCCTCCCTTTCCACTGCTCCGCACAAACTTTTCCTGCACCGCACAAAGACGCACCAGCGCGGCAGCTTTGTTCCCTCGGACCGCATCGCAGTTAGAAGCTCGCCCCGGGCCCCTCGGTCGCTGCTAACTGCCCGTCGTCTCATCGACATCACACGTCCCCAGGCAGCCGATCCACAAAGTTCGCCGGCGCACCGCGCGATAGCAATCGAAAATGGCTGACGGCGCTGCCAACGGCAATCTCAACGTGGACGCCCTCAAAGCCAGTGAGGTTCGTGCTGTGCTTTCCGTTTGCGGGCAGCCACCAATCGCGTGCTTCCCGGCCAATGATAAGGTTCCCGGCTAACCCGTACAAGTGTTTCACAGCTCCATGACATCTGATTCTCCCGCACTCCGACCGAGCTGACGCTCTTTTTCCCTCCAGATGCCGCATCTGCCTACAACACCATCACCAACGGTATGCTCCGCCGATCCGGCCCGCCCGCGAATGAAGATGCTGACTCGGGCACCCTCTAGGCCCCGTAGCTCAGAACGTCATGGACGAGTCCGCCAAGACCACGGCCGAGCTGTCCAACCTGGCGGCTTCCCGCCATGCACCTTCCTATCAGGCTGCCACCGGCCAGCCGCTGACACACTACCACTCGTTCTTTTCAGAGCTCCTCTCGTGGAGAAACCCTCGTACGCCCCTACATTGTATGCCGAAGGTCAGGTACCGGTGCTGACGCTCCGCAGGTGCTTCGGCCATCGCCTATGCGACCATCGTCTCCATCATCTTCTCGGTTAGGTACCTGGATGTGTTCCGATGGGCATTCAAGCTCACCTGGATGGTCTTGGCCATCACCATCGCCGCTGAGGTCGCCGGGAAGGGTCTCATGAACAGCGGCTTCACGACACAACTCCGTCCGCGGAAGTACTACACGGTCCCGAGGGAGACGCTCGATGTTCTGATCGGCGACGTCCATGAGCTCATCAACTTCTTCGTCATTGAGTCTCAGCGTGTTCTGTTTGCCGAGAACGTCTGGGCCTCTGCCGCTGTAGGTATCCACTCTCCGTGCATTTGGCAACCCGAGCTAACGGCAGTTAGGCCGCTCTCGCAGCCTTCATCTCGTACTACCTCGTCAAGATCGTGCCCTACTGGGGCCTGGCCGTGATCGCCACCACGGTCGTCTTCTTCGCGCCGCTCATCTACATGACCAACCAGGAGCTCATCGATGACCAGCTGAAGCACGCCGGCGAGATTGTCAACGCCCAGACGGCCCAGCTGCGCACCGTTGCCCAGAAGCACACCGAGCAGGCCACGCAGGTGACCAAGCAGTACATGGGCGATTACACGGCCAAGGCCCAGGCCCTGATCAAGGGCGCGCGCAGTAACGGCCACGAGCAGCACAACCACCACAAGGCCGGCCTCAAGGAGTCGGATTTCCCCGCTGCCCCCAAGGAGGAGCTCAAGGGTGCGCCCGTTGCTACCCGCGAGCCGGCCGCCGAGCCGATCGTCGCCGCCAAGCCCGAGGAGGAGCCTCTGATTGCCACCTAGATTAACAGGGGTCACCCGCCCTTGATTGGACGTCTACCGACGTCAATAAGCCTGTCCCTTGGGTAAGGACTGGCCAAAGCGATATCGGTGAACTTTTAAGCAATCAATCCAGCAACGACATGGGGAGGGGTGGCGCGATCCCGTAGGGCAATGGAATGGACGGGAAAAGACTGATATTTCAGTTGGGTGTGTCCGAGGTTTTCTTTTGCGGCTCGCTTTGGGGAGGTAGGCGATCCGTGATGAGCTTTGCAAAGACAAACGAAAGTTGCTGGCTGGCGTTTGTTTTTGTTGATTACTGTACCTTTTCCCGCTCAACAACGGCGGGCGTATTATGTATGGCATGTGTTCTCTCAAGTTGGTCTCCCGGCAAGGAAGGTGATGGGAGAGTCGATTTTCTCGGCGTTGGTTTGTGTTAGCTCGGTTAATCCAGAGTGCATTATTTGTATGTTTAGTTGCGGCTCGTCGAGTGTCTGGGAAGTCTGATTGCTGTTGGCGACTGTCTGATGCAGGATGCTCAGCGGCGGTGCCAACTGCGGTCTCTTGAGGAACATGCTGACAGGCGGCTTGATACATATCGCGCGTGCCCATCTCTCATTGCAACCTCCCGGGCATGATGGCCGTAATTGACTTTCAGCCAAGGCACCTTAGCATCATCCTGGGCCGTCCTACCCACAAGTGCGAGTCAACGCTCACGGTGGGCTCCGGACATTACGGCCGAGCTATAGGATAGAGATAACGCCTTCCACTCCGGCTCGGGCGATCTTGCCGGAGCCGAATTGGCCTCACCCGTGGCTCCTTTCTTCGTCACGTCGGTTTTCGCGACTCCCGAGCGAGTTAGCCTCGCATGCCCCAGAAGACTTGTCACATCGACAACCGTTTCTTCTTTCTCACTTTCCGCTTCTGAGCCACCAACTTTGTGATCCCGGGCCGTCCACCCAACATGCTAGCTCTAGCCACCCAGGGGTATGTTCGAGGGACTCTATAGCGACGTAGTCGGGCAGCGGGTCAAGTACCGCGTGCTGTACTCGGTCATCAGCACGGTGCGGTGGCTTCTCATGGTCCCGCAGATCGTCGGCGGCGGCAGCACCACCCCTATTACCGTCCCCCCGGCGGTCAACACGGTGGGCGCGGGCCTGCTGGCAATGCTGCATAACAGCGGGATCCTGGACCGGTACCTGCTGGACGAGGCTGAGTTTACGATGGTGGAGAGCTTTCTCGAGGTATAAAACCTCAGGGGAGAAGGGGTGTTTTGTTTGTGACGGTCCACGAAAAGCTAATCCTACGCGTGTAGGAACTCCTCGACACAGGCGTCGTCGAAGCCCACCAGACGGCCCAGGACATAACGAACGCTACACCCGGTTCCAGGACGCCCAAGCGACCGTGTGGGCCAACAAGCCTGAGGCGGGTTGGAGCGCAACCAAAGCCAACCCGACAGCCACAACTACGACCATCCCGGTTACCGTAGAAGACAAGAAGGTTGTGATTCAGTATGACTAGGGTGTGTGTAGGGTGTCTTTGTACGAAGGGGTTGAGTAGGTCGTGCGCCGTTATGAAATCCTGTATGAGATGCGCTACTGTTGCTCATGGGCCCCGAGCCCCTGATTAAAGAGTATCGGAGACGTCTGCTATGATCATACATCGCTAGGCAGCCCAGAGTAGTGAGGTGTGCCCATTTACGGTTACGCTTTCATCTCTGGTCTACATCTTAGGCGAAAGGGTGACCGAATACCCGCCGCGCTAGCCCAGTCGTCTCCTGACAGTTTGAGTCGGACGCCATGGCCGAAACACAAAATTCCGAGGGACCTATCTAGATGCCCGTCCAACCACGACCTCAACCTGACGCGAAGAACGCTGTAACTTCTTAATAGGCTGTAAGCTAGCTAGGTTGACATAATGACCCAAGCTAAAAATGGCCAGTATGGGCCCCATCCACCTTGTCACTCCCGTTTTCGGATCAAAGCACAGCAGCCATGGCTCTCGCGTAGTATCCCTCGCTACCTATCCACCTCGAGTTATCCCACCCACCGTAGGATTGCAGAGCACAACATAACGAAATATTCTACCCACGCACATAAGCCACATCTACACACCCACCGTTGCTACTTCTTGGTGGCAAAATACTTCCTAATCAGTGGCGCGCGGTTCCGTTCCGTCTCCCGTCTAATGCATGGTCCTCCAACCCAAAATCCCCTCGCGTAATCCGTTCCACCCTCACAACAGCCTCCCTCGCTTCTTCGTCTGGGGCGCCTAGCCCTCGAAATGGAAACGGGCGGCTTCGAGCAGGCCGAGCCCGTCCCTCGGCGCGACATACCGCCGGCGATACGTATTCGTAAAGTCTTGCAGGAGCGCGCGGATCTGCCTCACGCTGGCAGAGTCGGTCCCCTGCAGCTTCTCCCTGATCTTGGCGAGCAGGCGGTCGGCCTCGGCGGGCGTGATGGTGCCGGCGGGGAGCATCCGGATTGTCCGGTCCACCCACTCGGTCGTCTCGGCGGGCACGAGCTGGAACATGCCGAGCAACACCCCGCTCCCGTCGGCAAAGCAATCGCGCGGGAACGTGATCATCATGCCGGCGAGCGTCTGCTTGACCAGTGCCTCGCCCTGCGAGAGCAACAGCTGCTTAACGATCTGGCGCAGCTGCTCACCGGCAGGCCCGAGCTCGTTGCCCGACCTGGCCGGGTTCGGCCCGCCGTAGGTGAGGACATCGCGGATATAGTGGAGCGCCGCCGAGACGGGCTCTTGTTTCTCCAGCGACAGCGCCGAGATGGCGGCCTGGAAGATGGGGATGAATAGGGGAGAGGGGATGAGTTTGGTGGGGTAATAGAGGAGGGCGTCGATGAGAAGGCGGTAGAAATCCTCAATGACGTCTGGCAGATCGATGGGTGGCAGGTCGCTCATGGTCCGGAGCACGCTGGTCGCCTGCGCCTCGAAGAATACGTAAATGTTCTCGGCGATGCCATCTTCCACGTGCTCCCTCTCTTCGGAGAACTCGCGCAGGATGGCGCTGGTCGCCCAGAGGAAGCAGCCCTGCTTCGACTTTGCGAACCCCTCCGCCAGCTTGTTGGCCATGGGGGCTAATAGGGGGGTGATGGCCGTCCGATACCATATGACCATGAACCGCCAGCAGCGGCACACCCGCTCGCAGATCGGCACGAAGTCGATGAAATTGTCGAGGATGGTCGACAGGACGGGGAAGACCTCCTGCCAGTACTTGACGGCGGGGTTCTCCGCGGTGCTGGGAACGTACGGGACGACGTGCTGGGTGAAGTAGGTGAGGAGATTGATGTGGTCTAGGCCTTGTCAGCTGCGGTTCGTGCGCCCGAGGGGAATACTCACCTGCGAGGTCGAGCTTCGCCTTGTTGTCCGTGGCGTTGTTGGCCTTGTTCATCAGCCGCTGCACAAGCGGGTCGCAGTACAGCTTGAGGAGCTTGTATACGTCCTCGGCCTTTTGGACGCCCACGACGTTGGCGACGCCCTCGGTGATCTCTTCCTTGCTTGGGTCGGGGAGCTTGTCGAGGATCTGGTCGTAAAAGGCCTGCAGCTGGATCACCTGCTGGCCGAGCAACTGCTTGCAGTCGACGCAGAAATACTTGAAGGACTGGGCGGCGGCGCGGAGGATCTCCTGCGAGTCGCTCTGGAACGACGACACGATGTACTGGAACTGGGGCTCGAGGAAGTCGGGATGCGCCGCCGTCCACTCGGTATAGCGGCCAAAGACCATGATGGCCGCGAACCGGAGCTTCTCGTTGCTGATGGGGATCTGGACCAGGAGAGGGAAGATCTGCGGCAGGACGCTGCTGTCGTTGGACTCGACCATGCGGCCCATGGCCCGCATCGCGAAGAGGGGGGCCTCGAGCGACTGCCAGTGGGGTACCGAGGTCTGCGTCGCCTGGCTGCCGTACTTGTCCTGCCAGACCTTGATGGCGTCGTGGACCTTGGTGAGGCAGGCGGCGACGCCCATGACCTCGCAGGCGTCCTTGAGCGTGTCGCCCATGTGGTGGCGGAACTCGCGGAACTTCTCCTCCTGCTCCCGGTCGCCATCGAAGAGGTCGATCTCGTTGGGGTCGTCCGAGTGGGGGTACTCGAGCTGCTTGAGGAGGATGTCGACGAGCCTCGCGAAGACGTCGATGAGCTGGAGCCGCGCCTCGATGTAGTGGTCCAGCGTCAAGTACTGCTTGAGCTCGTACCAGAACGAGAAGGTGTAGCCGATCACGTCCCTGTCCTTGTCCCTCGCGCAGCACTCCAGCAGGCAGTCGACCAGGGGGCGGAAGTGCTGCGGCTGGCGGGCGATGATCAGGACCCACGACTCGCCGGCCTCGGCGAACACGCGCGTGATGGCCTTGAACCCGTCGGTGTCGTCGTCGTCCACCAGGGCCTGGATGCGCGGCCTGAGCTCGAGCACCCTCGGGAGGAGGGCCTGGATCGTCTCGAGGTTGTCGTCCACGTCCTTGGTCTCCCTGCAGATGATGCCCAGGCAGTCGGCGGCCGCGGCCAGCGACTTGTCGTCGGCCACTCCATGCATGACGGCGTTCATGAGCGGCGAGTTGACGATGACGTTGACAGGGACCTCGCGGAGCCACGAGCTGATGCAGTCAAAGAGCTGGGGGTTGGTTGCGGCAGCAGCTGCGAACCGTTAGCGCCGGGCCCGGCCGCGTTCCGGGGACACTCACGAGAAGACTGGGCATAGTTGACGAGTAGCTGCACAACCTGCTCGGCGTTGTCGGCCAGCAGCTCTGATGTCCTCTGGGCGAGGTCTTCTTCCTATCATGACCGAATTAGACACTGATCCCAGGCCGATCCGCCCAACGGATGCCGAGGTGGTGAGGCGAGTCGCGACATCGGTCCACATACAGACAAGGTGATCTTCCGGCCTTCCGTGACCTCTTCCGGAAGCACTCGTAGGAAATCCAGGATGCACGCGTGGCTGGCGACGTCGTTCCCGAGGGCCGCGACGACGGTGGGCAGGACGTCCTTCCATGTCTGCATCTGGATGGCCAGGATGGCCAGGCACACGCAGAGTTGGACCCTGACGGGCTTGGGGCCGGCGGCGAACTTTTTCAGGAGGAGCAGGATCTGGCTGCGCAGCGCAGGCAGGTCGCTCTCCGAGATCTGGGTGGCGAGGTCGTATGTGATCTTGGCACGTCAGTGTCGGAACTTCTCGAGGAGGCTGCTGTCCATGTGTACCTTGCCCTTGAGGGTCGTCGCGGCGAAGAGCTGCGCCTCGGCCTCGGGCGAGCTCTGCAGGATGGATATCGTCGTCGTCCACGCATCTTTCTGCTGACGGTCAGCGAGGGTCCGGGGAACCGCCCTGGGGGGGGGGGGGGGGGGGGGGAAAGGAGGGGAGGAGGAGCAGACTGACCGATTTTTGGAACTTGCCCAGGTAGTCGACGGCGATCTTCTTCTTGTCGGTGTCGCCGCTCCGCATGGTCAGCATGGCCGCCAGCACGCTGGGCACAGCAAACGTCTCCTGGGCCCCGTTTGACGCCATGATGGAGGCCGCGACGGTCGCGGGAGAGAGGCAGATGACAATGGGAAGTTACGTATATCGGCAAGCTCGTTCTGATGCGGCAGCCGCTGCGAGCTGCAGAGCCGATGTGCCCCTCCCTCCTGCTTGACTCCTCCGCCGATTGCCTGAAAGCGAAAGCTCGAGAAAAAGCGCGGGGAAGGAGGTGCTGACGAGAGCGATGGTTCTGAATGGCAAGCGGCTCGATGAGGAGGGCGGCCGGGGTTGGACTGGGAGGTTTGGTGGGATAGACGTCAGTTCGAGATTTCGCGGAGCCAGGCAGGACCTCCCGCGATGAAAACAGAAACGTCAGGATGCCTGACCGTCGCGCTGCCCCACCGTTCGGATGTGGCTTGATAAAAAGGAGGGGGAGGGGCACGGACCAATTGCCGCAGCGTGTTGCCCATCCGTTTGCTGCTCTAGGTTCCGCCAGATTTTCTGGGCGTTTTCACGACACGTCTGGCGCGACTCTGTCTGGATTGTTCTTGCCCACCCAACATCATCAGCAGCACACAATGACCGGTCGTGGCGGCGGCGGTGGTCGCCGGGTTCTTCTCCCCCCGATCAACTTTCTTTTCCGTCTCTTGCAGCAGCGCACGACGGTCCAGATCTGGCTGTACGAGCAGCTGTCGATCCGCATCATCGGCACCATTCGCGTATGCTACCCGCCCGCGGTGCACAGTGCAGGATATTGACCGTCTATCTAGGGGTTTGACGAGTTCATGAACCTTGTTGTGAGTGACGCCGTCTGGTAGTGCAGACGGTCCCGGCTGACTCTCCAGATCGACGACGCGGTCGAGGTCAAGCAGATCTCCAAGACGAACGACACCGAGACGAAGAGGCCACTGGGGGTAGGTTCTTCCGCGAACGCGCTGCGGGGGCACGGCTGACCGGCTCTAGCAAATCCTCCTGAAAGGCGACAACGTCTCGCTCATCCAGAGCCTGTCGGGATGAGGCTTGGGCCACGGGAGTGGGAGAGCAACTTTATCGATTTACAACGTCAGGTTGGCAAAACTACGAACGGGATACCACGGAGCGGACAGGCGCACGGCAAACCGAACGGCGTGGGATTAGTCTGTTTTACTTGCAGGAGCGCGCGGGACCCTTGACCTCGCCGCTCCCCAGGATGAGGCCGTCCAGAGGTTGATCTAGGGGACCAACAGGTACCGCCCCCTCGGATGGAGATAGAAACTGCTCAGATAGGGCTAAGCCATAAAGCAATAGAGGGGACTCTTGCTGCCCCAGCGAAGCCGCCTTTGCGCCGTGCCGACTGAGAAAGTAGTCGTAGAAGCCCTTGCCATGCCCGAGCCGCCTGATGGCCCCGGTGTCCGGGTTGATGTCAAACGCCACGCCCGGCATGAGGACGAGATCCAGCAACGTGCTGCCGGAGTGCTGGGCGTCGGGACCGCCGAACACGCGCTGCCTCTCGTGCACGGTCGCCGGGTCGATGCTGGGGATGCCCCACTTGTCCGGCTGCAAAGACTCGTAGTCGGCGAGATCCCTCAGGCGGACCATGTCCATGACGCGGACTGGCAGGCCGGGCGCTGCGGCCGGGTTCTTGTGGAGATAGGGGACAAACACCTCCTTGCCGGCCACGAGCGCGTCCCTGACGATGGCGTCCGTCTGGATCTCGCCCGAGGGCATCGAGAGGAAGATGCTGACGCGCCTCGCATCCAGGTACGGCTGGAAGCGTCTGACGGTGTTGTAGACGGCCGAGCCTGCCACTGTTAGTCTGGGTCTGGCGACGCTGGCCCGGAGCTCATACTCTGTGACACGATCGACCCGTGAGGCACAGCCTTGAGCTTGTGCTTCATTGCGGCTCTGAGCTGCTGCTTGGCGGCATTGAGTGACGCCATCGCAAACTGGTCCTCGACTGCGCCGCCAGACATTGGATTGGATGTCACCTGTTGGCAAGCGGGGCGTTCTGGGTCCTTGGTGTCGGTCGATGAGAGGTCCAAGGATGCGGTTCTTTTGATGTCTTGGCTACGGAGTAGCATCCCTGTTTACGTGATCGGAAGCGGATGCGACCGACATGCAGTTCCGTTCCCAAACCGCGGCGTGGGATGGCGTCAGACCGTATCACGTCTAGTAGCGAGGACATTGAGTACACTGGTCCACTACCGTATGTTGGATCGACAACCATCACCTTATACCCAGCATCTTCCAATTGTTCCTCGTGCAAATCCAATTCGACCAAGGCACGGGACGCAGCCTGGAAGACCACGTCCTTGCTGGGTTAGCGCCTATTTACAGGAGTCCCGCTAACTACGATGCCAAGTGGCGCCACTTCCGGGGGCCGGCTCCATTGTATGGGTGGGGTCTGGCTTGCAGATCGATCTCGGCGACTTCGAGCATCTCGTTCCGTCCCGCTATGCTTGGTTCCTAGCTCAAAGCGTCAGACACAAGCTGCCCCCGCGTGTTCAGCAACTACGTTTACCTCACACTGGACCTAACAATTACTTGCGGACGAAGCGGGCGGCGCCAATTCCAACTTTTCGGGTCTCAGATCCACCGCGTCTACCATCCTAACCAGTTTCCGCCCCGCAACTGCGTGTGGCCCCGCCGCACGACGAGTCCCACGAATCGCCTGCGCCTTTCCGAGAGAGGCAGGCATATGACGCTTTCCGACTCCGAGCCTGGCCAACAAGCGTTCCCACTGCAATCCCTGAAGCCTGGTCCCGCGGCTGGGAAGTTTTCTGCCGCTCCGGCCCAGGGCCGCGACTCAAAGCCGCCGCCGCCGACACCGCCTGACCCGGACGAGCTTCAACCTGCCGGCACCCATGGCAGCGGATCCGAGTCCCGAGTGGCCACAGCTGACGAGAGCGCGAGCGACTGGCCCAGCGAGCCCTCACCCGAACTCATGACCAAGCATCCGCCCCCACTCCGCTCGGCCGCAGGGTTCAGCAGTCCCTCGTATGGCTCCATCACCCCGCGCCCGTCGAGCGACGGTGAGGAGGACACCGCACCGTTGGTGCAGCCCCGGAAGCCGTCGGACGTGGGCGGCCGCTCAGGCTTTGCCATGAGACGCCGTCGCGACAGCTCCCGGCCGGCGTCGCCATCCCTCAGACGATCGGCTCGACCGTCGGAGGAACTCGGCAGTTCCACCACCATCGGCGGTCTCGAGGGCCGCTTCGGTACCACCGAGACGGCGCTGCTGAACGACCTCGACACCCACGGCCAGACCGAGGACGAAGATGGCGACGACGTGCGGTCCTGTGTCTTTGAATCAGATGTCGACGACGACGAGGAAGACCCGCCGGACAATTCACCCTACGCCCAAGTCCGGGCGTCCGTCTCGCCGACCGACAACACCACCTTGTCCATAAATACGCCCCGGATGTGGGCCATGTCCATACTTTTCTCTATTCTCGGCTCTTCGACCAATCTGTTTTTCTCTCTGAGATACCCCAGCGTCGCGATCACGCCCGTCATCGCATTGTTAATGGTACATCCACTTGGAATCTTGTGGGACTATTTCTTGAAGCGGCCAGACGATCCGCAGGACGAGTACGTCGACGGCTTCCGGAGTCCCAACTCGGCGCCGCCGCGCTCGCCGCACGCCATCCCTTGGGAGCAGAGGAGTAGATTGGACCGCGTACGGCTGTGGCTTGCCCAGGGCTGCTGGAACGAGAAGGAGCACAGCTGCGTCTACGTCAGCAGCAACGTGTCGTTCGGGTTCGCGTTCGCAACCGACGTCATCGTCGAACAGACGCAGTTCTACAAGCAGGAAGCCAGCATCACGTATCAGCTCTTGCTCACGCTGTCGACCCAGATCCTGGGGTACGCGTTCGCGGGGCTCACGCGGCGGTTCCTGGTCCGGCCGAGCGGCATGATATGGCCCGGCACGCTCATGTCGGCGGCCATGTTCACGACGCTGCACAAGGATGAGAATAAGGAGGCCAATGGGTGGCGGATCAGCAGATGGCACTTCTTCTACGCCGTCTGGCTGGGCGCCTTTCTATTTTACTTCCTGCCGGGCCTCCTGATGCCGGCGTTAAGCTACTTCAATGTCGTCACCTGGTTCGCGCCCGACAACGTCGTCCTTGCGAACCTGTTTGGCGTCGTCTCGGGGCTGGGCCTGTTCCCCATGACGTTCGACTGGGCGCAGATCGCCTATATCGGATCGCCGCTGCTCACCCCGTTCTGGGCGGCCATGAACGTGGTCGGCGGTCTCGTGGTGGTCATGTGGATCATCGCGCCCATCGCGTACTACAGCAACTGGCTGTACTCGTCGTACATGCCGATCCTGTCGGCAGCCGTGTTCGACAACACCGGCAAGGTGTACGACGTCAGCAAGATCCTGACTAAGGACTTTCTATTTGACCGGGAGGCCTACTCCAAGTACAGCCGCGTATTTCTCCCCATCACGTACGTGCTGAGCTACGGGGTACAGTTCGCTGGGCTGGCGGCCCTCCTCACGCACACCATCTGCTGGCACGGCAAGGATATATGGACGCAGTGGAAGCGGTCCCTGGATGAGACGTCCGTCGAGCCAAAGGGCGCGTACAGGCCGGTATCTGAGCCGGCGCCAGGGCCCTCGAACGGCCGCGTCCCACCGCCGAGCGCCGCCGGGCCGTCTCTGAGCGTCGAGAACCTCTTGAGCCGCGAAGACGTCCACAACCGCCTCATGAGGCGGTACAAAGACGCGCCTATGCTGTGGTATTGGCTGACGTTTGCATCCATGACCGCCATCGGCATCTTTGTCGTCGAATAGTCAGTCCCCTCTCTCCCTCCGTCGGCCCCTCCGATGCTGACCGTCTCAGTTACCCGATCCACCTCCCCTGGTACGGCCTCCTCCTGGCGCTCGCCATCTGCAGCGTTCTCTTCATCCCCATCGGCATCATCATGGCCGTGACCAATCAGCACAGCTCCATCTACCTCATCTGCCAGCTCACCGCGGGCATCATCTTCCCGGGCCGCCCGGTGGCGAACATGGTCTTCGTCACGTACGGCTACATCTCGTCGGCGCAGGGCATCAAGTTCGCTGCAGACCTCAAGCTGGGCCACTACATGAAGATCCCGCCGCGCATCCTCTTCACGGTGCAGATCGTCGCCACCGTCATCTCGTCGCTCACCCAGATCGCCGTGCTCAACTGGATGTTCGCCAACATCCCCGGCATCTGCACCCCGCAGGCCGTCAACGGCTTCACCTGCCCCATCTCCCGCGTCCACTTCAACGGGAGCATCCTGTGGGGCGTTGTCGGTCCCTCCGAGTTCTTCGGCCCCGGCGCCATCTATCGGCCCCTGGTGTGGGCCTTCGCCGTCGGCGCGGTGCTCCCCGTGCCGCTGTGGATGTACGCGCGCCGCCGTAAGGAGAGCATCGTCCGCAAGATCAACCTGCCCGTCCTGTTCGGGTCGCTCGGCTGGATCCCCCCGGCCACGGGGCTCAATTTCTCCGTGTGGGCCGTCGTGTGCTACCTGTTCAACTACCTGGTCAAGAGGCGCGCCCCGCACTGGTGGGCCAAGTACAGCATGACCATGAGCGCCGCGCTGGACTCGGGGCTCGCGTTCGGCATCGTCGTCGTCTTCTTCGGCTTCATCTATCCCGGCTGGATGAAGGGCTTCAGCTGGTGGGGGACCGAGGTGTACAAGCTGGGGTGCGACTGGCAGGCCTGCGCGTATCGGAGCGTGCCACAGGGGGGGAGGTTCGGGCCGGATGCTTGGTGAATGTTTGGGAAAAGCTTGGAAGACGATTGGGTGTACGACTGCGCGTGTCCTTGCGAGACATAAAATGGCGATGAGCATTTCCTGGCGTTGGGGTTGCCTTGATTAGGATAGAGTGCATCTGGTAGGGGATAGTCTGAAGGTTGCCGTGTGCGCTATACACCAAGATATGTACGGGAGGTATGGGGGGCTTCCTTTCCGCCCTCCTCTGATCCTTCTTGCTTTCCGGAGGCCGCAGGCCGCGTGCTGCGAACGAGCCATCCCAACCAAAGCATATAATTTCTTCATGTCACGACTCAGGGACGTGGTCAGTGAAAAAAAAGGGACGCTTCTCCATAGTTAGTGCGTCATCTTGAGTGCAGGGGCTAGGCGAATTTTCTCTGTATTGTCTCTAGTCCATTGAGAGGCCGAGCGGTGGAGATGGAATGGGATGGCAATGGGGCGCCGGCATTGGAATACTCGGGCATCGCCGTTACGTCCCTTTACGAGCTCTCGCGCACACGTCAACCGCCTCGAGCCTCTCCAGCTACAACTACACAGTAGTCTATTAGCATCTCATATCTATCTCTGTCTCTACAATGCGCCCCGCTATAACCGAGTCCGCAGTCATAATCATCGAAACGTGGGGAAGCCGTTGCGATGAGGAACCAACGCCGTCCAACCACTCATACCGTAAATACACCGCTCGGATAAAAGCAGACCCGAACGCCTTTTTATGCACCGTATCTCGAGGCCCCTGTATGCCGGCACTCCTGTATTATTCCCATGGCCAGGCATCGCGGCGTTCTTTCGTTGCGCAAATCCACCTCCCGCCGCGACCATGCTCACGCCTCGGCCTGGTCGCCACCCTCAACAGCCGCGCTCTTTCCCTTCTCCTTCGCCGGATCCCTCTTCACAGCGAAGCACTGCACTGCCCCGACAACTGCCACCAGGGCACTTCCGTACCACGCCAGCGCGGTGCAATCCATCCTCTTGCCAATCGCATACATATAGCCCGCCACAGGGGGCGCCACCATGCGACACGCCGCGCCGGCACTTGCCGCGAGGCCGTTCACTTTACCCAGCACTGTCGGGCTCGGGGTCGCTTCTTTGATCAGGATCAGAAGTAGCGGGTAGAGCAGAATCGAGAAAAAATTGCGGACAGCCAGACAGAAGTAGATGGCAGGATACAAGAGCCCCTCGGGGACGTACAGAAGGAACGGTACGATCATGTATGCCACCGGGTGCAGGACCGCGATAAAGATGAAGAGGCGGTACACGCCCATGCGCTCGGCCATGAGGGGGAACACGACGGCCTGCATGAAGAGCGCAATGGCACCCTGCACGGCCATGATCACGCCGACGGCCTGCAGCGACAGGCCCAGACCGCCGGGGGAGTGAAACAGGCCCAGAGCGACAAGCGCGCGGGGCGGCGACCTGTCGTCCTCGAAGAAAATGGGCAGGAGATGGTCGTACGCCATCGAGTGGTACGTGAAGATGGACAGAGACACAACGACGGCCATGATGCGCTTGCAGAAGATGCTGGCCGGTTTCTCGACTTCCTCGGTCCACGAGGGCGCGGGTTGATCCCGGCTCCGCATGGTGCCATAATTTTCGTCTCGGAGATCCACGGCCGGGCGCTTCATCGCGTCCGACGTCTCGACCAGAGGCGTGTTCTCCGAGAGGAACGTGTCGTCTGGCAGACACACCCGCGGCTGCATGCCGGGATGCGTCTCCTCCAGCAAGAAGTAGCCGAGCAGGACGCTCATCAGGAGCATGCCGGCGCAGATCAGATTCGGTAGGAGGTAAGGGAAACGCTCGAACAGAGAGCCCTTGGGGAAGATGTCGGGGTATGACTCGTGGGGATCAGCGAACAGACCTCCGATCATGGGCCCGATGATGGTTCCGACGCTCCAAACGAAGGGCACTACGTGGGTTAGCCAGCGTCAGGGAGAGCATGGGCATCGGTACTCACTGATGGAATATGCGCGGGCTGTTCTCAGTTAGCGGGACGCACACCTCGGACGGGAAGAAGGGTTGAAACGTACGCTCATGCTCTGGCTTGGTGACCAGCTCGCCCACCATGGTCTGGATGACGGCGATATTGCCGTTCAGGAGCCCGCCGAGGGCGCGCCCGAGAAGCGCGATCCAGACGTTGGTGGCGAAGCCGACCATGACCATGCTGAACATGGTACCGAGGCATCCCAGCAGCAGGACCGGCTTGCGCCCGACCCTGTCCGACAGGCCGCCCCAGTACATGCCCATCAGGGCCTCGGCGAGCGAGAAGGACGAGATGAGCAGGCCGGCGTAGAACGACGCATCGTCTTCGTTGCCGATCTCGAACCGCTTGATGAGGGCCCAGGCATACGGGAAGATGGACGTCAGCGCGACGGGCTCGGCGAGACGGACGATGGCTGCTGGGAGTTAGCGTCGCTCGGCGCGGTGGGGGGGGGGCATCCGACTCACCTAGCAGAAAGAGCTGAACGGTGGGGAACTCGTCCGGGTTACGGTGACTTCTCTGCTTGGTTAGAGTCATTGCTTCGTGACAAGGCTTCGTTCTTACGCAGTCCAGCAGCACCTGGTAGTGATGGCCGCGAGTTGCAGTTGTCGGGATGTGTCTACGGCCAGAAGTCGGGCTTGCACGAGAAGGAAGGAAGGAGAGAAGGTGGCAATGATCCGGAGGACGGCAGGTGCTGTATATGAATGCCGCTTGTGTGGCATGTGAGGACAGGAAAATTTTGGGTGCAGGCCCCGGGCTTCCGTTGATAGGGACAGTGCGCTGGACTGTCTCCACGGTCGGCCTTCGGCCTTGGTCCAGACTAGACGCGCCGTCTGCTGCCGCCCGATTTATCGGCGCACCACTTCTTCCCCCGCTCTTCCGGAAATGCGACTACAATGCTGCGCCTTCCCGCGAAGAGCGTCTGGCCCATGCCCGCGTCCACTTGAGCTAAGCATTTATCACTCTTACCAAGTCCGGCATATTTCGGGGGCGTCGAGCGGGTGCGGAGTGAACCCGGCATATAGCCATTGTGAGGGGAAGAAGGGCGAAGAAACACGCTGAACCTCGATGGTCGGCCGCTCGGGCCCGTGGCAACCCAAGCACCCTACCCCACCTTCTCCACACAGTCTATCGACTGTATCGACCTCGACATGTTTCTCGGACCTTCCTCGCTGCGGTCTTGACGCCGTGGCTAAAAGTACAAAGGAAATGCGACTTGGCGCTACCGCTACACGGAGACGGGAAAATAAAGGAGCGTAGCCGGCATGGGATATGGGGCCTTCGAGCGGAGGAAGAAGCAAGACGAGACGGAAGACGAACTTCACCTCGAGGTCAGCCTCGGTTGCGGTACCCTTACCATCAGAGCCCTCAGATCTCACATGGGACGGTGCTCCGTCGCTGACATGCTTTCGTCGCTGACCAGCATCTGCCGTCTCCGGACTATGAAGACCATTTAGGAGGACGGAAAACGACGAAGTAGTAGCTGAATCCGCTCAAGGATGAAATGCAGAGGTTGGCATGAATGCCGCCAAGCTGCTCGAGCCAAGATATGGTACAGTGCCGCGCGCCGGAGCAGAACGGTTTGACAAGGGGGTTCTGAACGCCAAGCTTCTCCACAACCGGTGGTCAGCGCGCACAGAAGTAGCGCGGTGATTTTACCGACCGGGGTCGCCCGCCAATCACCACTCTTGCTATTTTTGTGGAGATATCCTGCAGAGTCGCACTGATATCAAAACCCCTCGCTTCAAAATCTGCATTTTTGTGAATCATGGAAACAGCGGATTGGCCGCAAAGCCCATACCAACAGCTCACCGTCGGTCTGGCATCGGCGCAGCCGTGCTCGCATCCGCTGGTCAGCTTGTGCCAATCCTGCCGGCCGGAGCGACCGTAGCAGCAGTCTGCGCAGCTGATGCGGTTCGCAAGGTCTGGAACTCATCAGCGGTGTGACTCTGGTCCTGTCGCGTTCTAGACGTTGACTATTGAACGTCGCATTATGCCGCGGTTAGCGCATCAGCTGCTCGTCCTGTCTCGGAAGGCTGCCTGGTCGTCCAAAGTTGGGCGTGATTAGCGCACATTGATCATCGACGCCGACACCGGTGAGCTTCTCATGCACCTGGACCACTTTCCGACCGATGCGACGGCACGATAACATCCCGGATGCTCAGGCTCGAAGGATTGCATCGCGGTCAGTGGCCTGTTGCGTGCTTATCGCGGTGCAGTTTAGCAACTGGATAAATCTCTTCCGCCCCTCCTCATGCAGAGCCGCAGATGCATGGAAGTGCCCCGCAGCTGCCTCAGCCGGGCCCTTGCCAACTCGTTTGTCCAAGGGCTCTTGGCACCCAGCTGAGGCCGTTCCCCACACAGTATCCGCAGGGGAGAACTTACGGAGCAATTGACATCATGACTAACATTATTCGCGCCGTCGCGAATAAGGCAAATGGCAGATCTGTGGCTTGGCGTTTCAACACCGCCAAGGTCAGATGTCTCGTTAGTGTGGTCTCGCGAAGACCCGGCACTACCGTGCGTCTGCACAGCAATACCTCCTATCCAGCGACCGATACCTGAGCCGGGGAAAGCTACTCTCGAAGCCGCCGCGAGTCACCGCAAACCAGGCCTCCGAATGCAACCCACACCGTCCCCACTTTTTGCATATGCATATACACGTAGAATGCACGAGCCAAGTTGCCAACCTCGCGCTGTAGTTTCACATGCACCGACAGACAGAAGGTTCTCGTGAAGCTTCTCTCAACCAGCCGCCCGCGGTTATCATCATCACCAATCCGCCGCTGTACGCCCGGACCGACGCGTCCACGATCGGTAAAGTTGGATGTCCCTATCAAAGCCTCTAGCCCACCCGTCGAGTACGATCGCCGCGTAGCCTAGGTGCCGCCCCCCGAGATTCAGGATGCCCTAAGATAACCTCTTTTCGTCCAATAACCGCCGTGCTCAGTATATCCCAGGGGGTAGGGGGGTTGTCATTCCATAACCGCCAAGCATTTAATCGTAGTCCTCTCCTGGTCTCTAGAGACGACGTATGACGGCGGGGCGTACTCGTGTGACCATAAGCCTCGGATATCGCGGTCTGTAAATGGCCTCTATTGGTGCTTGTAATTGAGTTGGACCAGCTCATTCCTAATCAGATGCCGGATCGCGTACCCGAAACCCCACGACGGCTAAACGCCTGGATCCATCTGCTAATGCAAGTATCGTGGCGTGGGGTGAGCGTTCGCTCGACCACGCAGGCGGTCGCCACCGAGCCGCCTTTTAAATGCTTGCTTTCCTGCCTCCTTTGCCATTCCCCTCGTCTCCCTCTCATTCCGTAGTCTCATGATCCACGGTCGTATAATGTAGCTGGCTGGGAGGTGCGGTCTTTCTCACGTCGAATGGCTGTTTCGAGGCCGCTTTGCGCCTACGACGAACTCCGCATTGTCGTCTACATGCTAGTGGGCCTGCGTACGAGTCTATCGTCCAATTCTATCCAAAACGTCTAGCCAGTCAGTCGGCCATATCAGTGCTTGTAGTCCAGCTTGCCATCCCCAATCACGTCCCAAAACTCCTCGATGATCTCCTTCTGCCCGCCACTAGCGGCCCGAGCCGCCAGGTACACCCTCGCGTCGAGGGCCGGCTCCCAGTTCCCAGGATTCCCGCTCGCCATCCTCCCGCCGGCTTCAGCAAGGATACACCATCCGGCGGTGACGTCCCAGGCGTAGCATCCGCCCTCCCAGTACAGATCCAACTGGCCGGCGGCGCAGGCGCACAGGTTCAGCGCGGCGCTGCCCAGCGACCGCAGCCCGCCCACCATGGCGCCGCCGCCGTCCTTGGCCGCCGCCAGCTTCCGGAACGTCCTCATCTTGACCTCAAAGTTCTCCCCGTCCCGCTGGCTGCCGTACTCGATCGACACGAGCGCCGAGCTCAGGTTCCGGAGCGGCCGCGCCCCGCCGTCGAGCGGCAGCCTGACCTTCTCGCCCCGGCCCTGGCCCGCCTCGAGCGAGGCGTTGCGCTGCATGTAACTCCCCTTCCCCTTGATCCCCGTGAACAGCAGGTCCTGGAACGGGTTGTACACGACGCCCACGGCGGGGGAGCGGTCGACGGCTAGGCCGAGCGAGATGCACGCGTTGGGGAACGAGTGGACAAAGTTGGTGGTGCCGTCGATGGGGTCCACGATGAAGGTGGGCGCCGTCGTGATGGTCGTGACGCCCGCCTGGTACGTCTCCTCGCCGACGAAGGAAAAGGAGGGGTAGACGGCGCGCAGGCGGGACGAGACCATGCGCTCGACGGCCTGGTCGGTCTCCGTCACTATGTCGACGGCTGGGGCCGGTCAGTGTCGGCTGCGACGGGAGGGGGGAGGGGGGGGGAGGAGGGGCGGATATGTACCATTGAGCTTCGTGTCGGTCGAGATGCTGCTGGGGTTCGCCGCGAGGATCATGCGCCCCGCCTCGAAGGCGATCGACACCAGCGTGTCGTGGATCTCTTGGAGGTTGATGTCGGCCATTGTGAACCGGCTGCTCGATCTCCGGGATGGATGGTGCCTGGTTCGACGGGGGTCGTTGGGCGATGGTGTTCGGAGGCTGTCAGATCCAGGGGTCGATGGAGGGGTAGCGGGGTAGCTGCCCGCAAACATTAGTGGCTCCACCAGCACGACAACTCCACCACGGGACAGGCATCCCTACGCTGTGGATACAATGCCTGTCAGGAGTGGTTGCGGCATTGCTGTTGGTTGTCAGAAGGCTGGATATCGTCAGCAGGACAGAGGCCGGGTCACGGCCAGGGCAAACGAGCTTTGGCTGCAGTGGATATTCCGCGGACGGTGAAAAGGTACATGCCGTAAGACCATCATTGTCGTCAAGTGCAGGAAATGGTACAGAACAAACAGCCTGCCAACTCCGCCAGACCCATCCGTAGCCTTCCAAGATCCCATGCCAGCCTAGACAAGATCATAAACAAACCATGGCAGTACGCTCCCACAGCGAGACGCTATCACACTTCCTCCCGGAAAATGGACCGCCTGTCCTCATCTCCCCTAGCCTTCCTCGCCGCGAACGAGTTATCCATGGGCCGTGGGCTGACCCCGCGCAAGCTGATGTTGCTCGGCTCGGCGTCGTCGTCAAACGGGTTCCCTTTCCTTGCCGGCGGCGGCGCCGCGGGTGCGGGCGACCGACTCCTCGTCCTCCCCCGCGTTTCCTCTCCTTGCTCCGCCGGCCCAACCGCCAGATTCATCTGGTACCCATCGCCCTGCTGGCCTTGCGGCGGCACCAACCCCAGCTCCCGCTCCTCCTCGTAAGGGTTGTACCCGTCGGGCCCGTGCCCAACACGCGAGTCCCAGGCGTCGTCGTCCTGGTCGAACCCACGGCTGCGGGCACCGCCCGTCGACGTGTAGCCGGCATTGTACGATTGGCCTTCGTACGCGCCGGCCGCGGTGCGCGTGTTGCGGCCGTGGCGGAGCAGACGGATGCGGTCGTTGATCCAGCCGACGATCCCGCCCGGGGCCGGGGAGGGGCCCCCGTAGGACGAGGACGACTTCAAGAATGGGATGTACGACGTCAGGCCGGGCGGCGGGAGCTGGGCGGCCGTGTTAGCTGGCTGCGATACACGGAGGCGTTGCCGGCAGAGGAACTCACCCCCAATCGCTGCGCCCGCATGCGCGTGAAGATAATCCACCAGATGGCGCCGGCTATCGCCACCACCACGAGGACGAGCACGACGATGCCTGCGATATTCATGGTTCAATCGGACCGTGTCAGAAGCCCCCGATTGAGATGCGCACGCGCTGTCAACATCGGACGAGTTTTCGAGCCGCGTATTCTGAGAAGTGGCTTTGGTGTAACGAGCTACTTCTGGCTGCTCACAAAAGGCCCAAAGGGCACAAGCACCGAGACGCAACCGGCCACACACCACCCGTCACTGCTTCCCCGCTGTGGCGCTGGTTTACGTCATCAACCGCCAAGACATCAGCTCATTGTCACGATCATCTCTACTGGCATAAGTCGGCATCCCGACCCAAAAAAAAAAAAAAAAAAAAAAAAATTGCACACACAGCCCGCAGGCGCGGATTTCTGACCAGCAGAGGGCATCGGCCCTGTTTTGACACTCCGATCTTACTGGCTGCTATTCGAGTCAGCCTCAGCCCCCGAGACCTCTGCCGTGACCGTCATCCGCACACACGTCCTATCGTAGCCTACTGCCCTCCCTCCCTACCAATCCGTGCCGGGTATCACTCAAAGCACCAATCCCAGCGCCCGCCTCCCCTCGCAAACGCCATGCTCTCCACAAACCTTCCGAGCCTACATCTCCCCAACTCGTCCGGGTCACAGCCCCTGAGCCCGAACACCCGATCGTTCACCAGCACCCTCACCAGCTCCTCCTCTTCCCCCGGACACCGCATCTTCTCCACATACACCCTCGCCGCGAACGGCACCGCCCAGCTGGCCGCGTAACCACCGCTCTCCTCGGCCGTCTGCCTGGTGGTGTTGTCCAGGTCCGGCACCCCGTCGTAGACCCCTAGGGCGCCCAGCACGCCCATCATGTCGTTGTCGTGGCTGAAGTCGGCGTACATGGCGCGGTCCAGCGGGAACGTCCTCTCGTCGCCGTCCAGCGTTGCGTTGCTGCTCGTCGTGTCGTTGACCGGCGAGCGCGTCAGCCTCGCGAGCAGCTCGTTGACGAACCCCACCCCCTGCGTCGGGCCCAGCGGGTTGCCCGGCCCGAAGCCGTACCACTTGCCGAGGGACTGGAGGTAGTCGTAGCTGCGCCACTCGGAGCGCGTGAAGAGGTCGCAGAACGGGGAGAAGGTGGCGCCGGATGGTGAGGCGACCGTGTCGAAGGGGCAGAGGTCCATCAGCGCCACCGTCTCCCCCTCCGTGAGGTTTGCCCCCGGGAGGTTGGAGTTCAGCCGAGCCGTGATAGGCGCGGCGAAGGTGGCTAGGAAGACGGCCTGGGCGTCGGCGCCGACGGAGGAGTAGGGGCCCGTCTCGAACGCTTCGCAAAGGCCGTGGTGGAGCGTGTTGTTTGCGGTGGGGACTTCGGGGATGATGACCATGTCGCCCGGGTCCCGCGCAGTGCCGTCGTCGCGGAGGCCGTCGTAGAAGCCGCGCGTCCAGTTCAGCGCCGAGCGTATCACGCGCTCCTGGCCGGAAGCGCGGACGAAAGGGAGGGATTCCCTAGCGAGCGAGCGATAGCGGCGGTAGAACTTGAGGCCCGAGTTGGCCATCTGCTGCTCGCCCATACGGGTTAGGTCGTTCGCGCCCAGGGCGTACTCGTAGGTCCTGAGGAACTCGTAGCCGGGCCCATACTCGGCCACGGCGTCCTGAATCCGGGCCAGGACGCTGGCGTATACCAGCGCCTTGCCGAGGGTCGGGGCTCTCGCCCCGTGGCGCGAGAGGATTTGCGCAAACGTCAGCTCGCAGCCGTCGGGGACGGAGGCACCAATCTCGGATGGCACCGAGAAGTACGGCGAGTACTGCCCCCAAGAGTGAGAAATATCCGTGCCGCATTGGAATCCTCGCTCGGGCGTGTCACAGCTCCGGGGCGCAGGTTGTCTGAGTCGAGTTAGCAGCGCCGGCGGACGAGGCTCGGAGACGTACAGAATGGTTACTGCCAGGTAGCCAAGCGTGACCAGGTGCAGCAGGGCCACCGCGGTCAGCTTGAGTGTGAGTGCGACGCGGCGGCTCCGCGATGCTCCGGGCAGTCTCTGCTCGTCAAGAGCATCGTCGGCCGGGATGGCGGCATATCTCGAGCCCCTCGTGAAGAGCGAGCCCATTGTTTCAGATTCGACTGACGGTGAACATACCGGGACGGTCCAGCACGGGTGTAGGCGAACGGTCAACGGTCGCCCCAGGCCATCACGTCGGGGAGGGCTTGGATATCTCTACCCAACGCATTGCCGGGTGGAAATTTCGACTGTGACACAGCGGTATGCTTGATGGCTGGGGCTGACCGCCCATATGCATCTAGCGGGTTGGTTGGCTGGGGCTGCTGGGCTGCTGTGGCCGGGTGGGCGTGGGCCTGTGCTGGGGCCATAACGGCCCCACTGCACCGCCCCGCCGGCTGAAACCCCTGGAAGCACTGACAGGTCTGTGCCAACTCAACGTAAGTCATGCCCTTCCAGAAGTTCGGGAGGCCAACTCAGCCACGACCAGGGTGGCACCGTTACGGAGATGACATCAAAGACGAGCATCCCGTCATGGCTTCCGAAAATAGGCTGGGGAATGGAAACGGCGTCGAGCTTCCCGCAGTGAGACTGCGGCGCCGCCCACTCATTTCGAGGTTGCGCAGGGGAGAATGATGACGGGCAATTAGATGCATGCGTCATTCGTGCTCTCATGACTGCCTGGTCCTTCAGAGCCTTTGGGTCTACTGTGGTAATGATGCACCTCAGCTGGACCTCGACAGCCGTCTGCTTAAACCCAAGGGCTAGCTCGCCCCGAACGGTCCAACAACCAGCCTCCTCCAAACCAACAGAAACACGAGCCCCGGCAAGCCGCATGTTCGCGGCGCGAGCTGTCAATGCCAAATCTCGACAACCCTGCGGCGGCGAGCTGGAAGTGTCTGTAATTTCCCTGAGGACGATCGGTGTAACCCTTGGCAGCCCGTGACGCCCGCCCAGACCTGCAAAACCGCCGCGGCGACTAGTCAATTACGTGTTTGCCCACACACTCGGCAGGATGCAGCGCGTGATATTGGCTTGGGCGACATGAACGGCGGCTACGCCTGTCCCGTCTCGCAATCACGGCTCTGCAGCAGTGCAAAGATCTGAGATTTGCAGCAGCGCAAAAGCACTTGTCTCGGCAAGTGTCCTGAATAGCAGCTACTGCTAGAGGAATCTATCCACTATCGACACAACGCATCGCCATGGTATCATATGTAGTTAAACCCAACGCACGCATCCTCCATTACCCATAGTCCAGAGAGGTCGAGCCTCAAGCTCGGCTCCCATTTTCCTGTAGCGTAAACCCTGAAGCCCCATCCGTCTATCCCAGACCCTATACATCGTACACCGGGTATCTCCCCACAGAATTAAAACGCGACACCCACGCTCAGCGGCCGGTGCCCATTCGTAGTGCCGTCAGTCGCCTCCAAGGGCACACCGCCTCCTGCAACCTTGTCCCACCCCCTCCCGGCGCCGACGACCGGCGTCGTCTGCCTCGAAGCAACCGTCCCCGGTCGCACCCTCGGACTGCTCGCCGCCGTGGTCATGGTGGTCGGCAAGGTCCTTGCCTCGCCGTCCTCGTTCGTCTCCCACGTGTAGACGGACGAGGACGTCTCCATGCTGGTGCGGGGCAGGCCCTCCGGGGGCGCGACGCACTGGTAGAAACCGTCGCTCTCCTTGAGCGGTCGCGGGTTAGTGGTTACCGTGGCGGTAGCGGTGGCGGTGGCGGTGACGACGGTGCCGTTGGCGGTAAAATACGTTGGGGACGAGCCGGTGCTCTCCTCGTCGTGGCCGTGGCCGTGGCCGTGGCCGTCGCCTTGAGGGTTCTGCTGCTGGTCATCCGGGTTGAACAGCCAGCTCGAGACGCGGGAGAACGACTTCTTCTTGCGGAGGGGCGGGCGGAGGATGAGCGGCAGCGGCGGGGCCAAGGGCCGGTCGAGGTCGTCTTGCTCGTCAAAGTGTGCCCTGTCAGAGGGGCTGTAGGTGTGCGGGGTCTGAGGCGGTTGCGATCGGAAGGCTGCCGTTGCTAGCTCGAGCGTCTTTTCCTGGACTGTCATGCCGCCCATGTGCGATGGCGCCGTGCGGGGCCGGTCGTCGATGCTGAGACGCTCGGCAAAGGACGGCGCCGCTGCCGGCAGGGCGGGGATGGACGGCATGGGCTCAAGGCCTGCGGATGTCAGTAGCGACCCGGAGCGAGAGGTCGGGGGAGACATACCCCGCATGTCGTAGCCCGTCGAGGGCCGGCTGCTGAAGAAGATGCTCTGCCGCTCGATCAACGAGTTGATCTCGGCCTGCAGCCGCTCCTTCTCGACGAGCGCGCTGGCGATGCGCTCGACGATGCGCTCCGTGCTGGGCGCCGTGTTCGCGCGCGCCCTCGACTTGGGCGGTATCCTCGGCGGGCTCTGGCTCGAGTCGGAGGCGCCTGAATCCTGCCGGGCGTGCCTGCGGGGAATGTGAAAGGACATGGCCGAGTAGCCCCTGTCGTTGGTGAGCGTCGTGCCGCTGCTGGCGTCCCATCGCGAGCTGTTGGCCGTGTGCGCGCGCGGCGGCGGCGTGATCACGTCGTCGTCGCACTCGAGATGCGGCAGGATGGGTGATAGACGGTTGCTCGGCTGGTAGATGCTCAGCTCGATCGGCCGGAACGAGCGCGGACGGGGGCGTTCCGGCGGGAGCTGGAACGACTCAGAGTGCACATGTCGGAAGTCGGTAGGCCCTGATATCTGTAACCGACGTGTCGATGACGACGACCTGAACCACTGCCTCCCCGTAGCGCTGCTGTCCCGACTGCTTTTCCTCAGCCGTGCCCTCTCCCTCTCCTGCACGAGCGTCTTCTCGTACGCCCTCTCGGTCGGCCACAGCGGCTCTGCGGACGGCCGCGGGATCACCGCGGGTTGGTCCCTCAGGACGACGATGTTCCTCTCAACACCTGTCGGGTTTAGCACGCGACGGGGACGAGACCCTGGGTAGACTCACTTGGACGAGGCTTCTCGTCGGCGCCACAACACAGAATGGAACTAAGCCATGAAAACGACATGCTGCCGAGTCTCACGCGGCCGGTGAACGATAACGAGTAGCTCTCATGCCTCGGAAAGAACGACGTCCAGCGACCAGCGACCCGGAGACAAAGGAAACAGGGCACCAAAAGCACATGATGAAGGGGGACGGGCCGCGGCCGGAGCAGCCGGAGCGGCCATCTTTACATAGCGCGCTGTGCCCGACGAGATACCTACATTCAGGTAACACCCATTACGGACGGCTGAGCAGCGCTGACCTAGTGGTCCACAACAGCCGGACGTGAGGTTGCAGGAGGCGACATCTGATAGGCTGGCATGGACCGGCCGAGGGACCAGTTGGCGCTTACCAAACGGGGGGGAGGAGTGATGTATCGGACGGAGGCGCCACACACAACCACACACCCGCCCACACCCAGATTGCCCCCTTGGCCAGTCGCATGCCGTGGAGGCGCCGCACTGCGCGTCAATGTCTCAGTCTTTTCTTGGACGTGAGCAACAGCGGCCACCACCAGGACCGCATTGCCACACAGAAGAGGGTCTCGTGGGCCGTCGAGATTGGGCCGGGGTGTCGAGACTTGATTTGGTAATTGGGAGGACTCGGATTCCTCACGGAAGCTTGGGGTGATGGGGTGTTGCTATTCTTGCCTGAAACCACACGGCACGGAGGGCGTGCGACCCAGCCCAGCGGCCAGCTGCAGGTTCGATTACGATCTGGCAGAACGCCAGACCCGCAAGTGGATAAATCCCTGCTGGCATGTTTCGATCTCGGCGGGGCGCCATTCCGACACACGGATGCAGGCGCGATGGCAGGGCGTTTCCTCGGGAGCCGTCCGTCGTCATGTATTGGCCTTCCAGCGAGTTCGCCGGCTAGTCCAGTCGACGGATGCCTCCCTGGACCCTCGTGCCCTATCGCTGTTGCCGGGAGCGTCTGCCGTGCAGGTGGTGGTGCACGTCGTGTGGAGTGAAGAGCGAGCGCAAAACAAACTAGCCCGTCAGCCTAGACCTGCAGCCGAAAGGAGAGAGCCCTCATCATGACGGCGTCGAATGCGCGCAGCGAGGAGGGTCATTGGGAATTGCCGAAATTGTGGGCGACCGCCAGCATCCAGTGGCTTGGAGCAGCCCCCGCTGAGACAGAATTCCCCGAAGCGGGCGTTAGCGCACCGCAGCAGAAGCGTCCACAGCACGTGCTGCCGGGCCTTGGAGCTTCTGCGGTGAAACGTCCGAGCTCATGGAAAATTTCGGGGACCGTTGTGCCCCTCTTGTTCGGGTCCGTTTTCGTGCATCAACCGTTCTACCAGCCGTGGCTGAGACCTTTGTTTCGCTGAGAAGCAGCCCCGTGCAGAGCCACACCGAGCCCTATGGTTTGGTTATGTAAGGCTGGTGAGAGAGCTTTGGCCCGCCAAGGTTTAGTGGGCCAGGGGCACAGGCCAGGTTGCGGCAGGGGTCAGTTAAGATACGTGTACGATTAAACTTCAACACCACCGAACGACCTGGTGTCATCAACTCGACGTCAGTCCGCGTGTGGTGAATTGCAGCCCCCGGGCAAAAAAATAAATAATAAAACAAACTCGTCGGACTGGGACGAATCGCAGCAAACATTACGCTGCCCAATCCCGACGAGCGCACGACGACTCGGAGCGCAGGCGCGACAAGAGACCCTCTCCATACCGTCTTGTCCTACAGGAGCGATGCAGGCTCCTCCGCAGAACGGGCCGATGCCCGGCCAGATGCCCAGGCCTAGCCCCGAGCAGATTGCTGCTATGCAGCGGCAGATCGCCCTCGATGCCCAGAAGGCGGGCATGACAGTACCGCAGTTCCTCGGTAAGCGTCGAGCCGGACTGGAGACAAGACACCCGCTAACGGCCGCAGAACACCTCAAGAAGCAGGCCATTGAGCAGCAACAACGGATGATGCAACAGCAACAACAGGGCCAGCATCAGCATCAGCACCCCCACCCCCACCAGCACCAGCACCAGCACGCCCCTGGCCAGCCTCAACCCATCGTCCCGGGACCGCCCAACCCGGTCGCCCTGGCCCTGGCCAAGTTCCTACGCAGCCAGAACCTCAAACCGCGCACCTGCATCCTCAACGGCGAGCGCAAGGACATGTTCCGCGTACGTCCCCCGCGTCTCCTCGCCCTAACCCCCAATGCTGACGGCTCTCGCAGGTCAAACGTGCCCTCCGCGCGCTCCAGTCGGACGCCTATGCCGCTGCGCGCAAGAAGAACCCGGCCCTACCCGAGATCACGGACCGCGCATCGCTCGAGAACGCGTTCAAGATGCTGCCCCTCTCGATGCTCGCCCTGCGTGTGGTCAAGTCGGACCCGCACGAGGGCCACGACCACGCGCCGCCCAAGAAGACGAAGCGCGTCAAGGGGCTCTGGACGGTGCGCATCGAGCCGCAGCAGGAGGCTGGCGACGACATGTACTACGTCTGGCTGTGGGAGGGCAGTCAGGTGATGCGCAAGGTGTACGCCGCCCTCGCCCTGCTCGTCATCTTCGCCTTCATCTGCTACCCACTGTGGCCCATGAAGCTGCGCCAGGGTGGCTACTACCTGAGCTGGGGCTTCTTGATCTTCCTGGGCCTGTTCTTCGCCATGGCCATCTTCCGTGTCATCCTGTTCTGCGTCACCTACTTTATCCTGCCGCCCGGCTTCTGGCTGTTTCCGAACCTCTGGGAGGACGTCTCGGTCGTGGACAGCTTCAAGCCCGTTTGGGCGTGGCACGAGGTGAGTTTCCGCGCCGCCGTCTCCCGTGTTCGTCTGCTGACTCTGCCCAGCCGGCTACCAAGGGGAAAAAGAAAAAGACCAAGAAGAGCGCCGGATCGGCGAGCGCTGGTGCAGCCTTTGCCGCCGGCACGGGACAGCCCGCGCCGGCCACGGCCACCACTACCGCCACGGACACGCAGGTCTCCGCAGCCCCGCAGCAGCGCACCTACATGGCTCCGAGGGTGGAGGAGCTGGAGGACGACGAGTGAGGCGAGCGCGGCGTCTGGGGCCGCGACCGGGAAACTACAGGTCGGAGGGCAAATAGGACATGTACAATTGAGGCTAGACATCATGATGTGTTGCGGTGGAGGGTTCCTAAAACGGGTAATAGCAATGGACTGTTGGTAACATATCGGTCGTGAGAGTGGTATCCCGCGCCCAACCGCTCCCCAGACACGGCCTCGTCTACGTATACAGCTCGTCAGTTAGCCCGTTCAGCGTCAGCCCGTCTTCGGCGAGGTCAGCCACGTCGATCAGGAACTGCAGCGGCATCTCGACCAGGTTCCCCCGCACGCCGCTCAACCACGCCTTCAGCTCCTCCACCCCCCCGGGGAACTCGTCCCGCACCACATGCCCGTAGTCCACCTTTCCCTTCTTGTAACCCTCGGCCGCCTGCTCGGCCGGCTCGCCGGGGATGACAAAGTGCTGGGAGAAGAACCGGTCGTAGTCCTCCCACGTGCGCACCTTGTCGTCCGGCACGGGGTGGAATGCCCGGCTGAAGATCTCGGTGTTCCGCCGTGCCGTCATCCGCCAGAGATCGACAAACCGGCGGGACATGGGGTCCTGCACCAGCCTGTCAGCCGGCGAGCCCCAGTCGTACTCATTGACCGGGTCATGGGTGATGGGCGTCCAGTTGCGGTCCGGCGCGTCCGGGCGCTGGTCGGGCAGCAGGCCCAGGTGCTTCCGGTAGAGCTGGCGGCGGAGCGAGGCGGCAAAGGCCGAGGCTCGGTAGGGCTGCCCGCCCATATAGCTGTCGACGGGCGTGGGGTCCTCGATGATGACGGCGATCTCGCTGTCGTGGTCGCCCAGCTGGGAGCGGTCGTTGAGGTTGGCCGAGCCGCAGATAACGAGCCGGTCGTCGGCGATGAGGACTTTGCTGTGGACGTAGAGCTGCTCCGACACGAACGCGTCGAACTCGGCCTCGGCTGAGCCCGTCCAGGGGACGGTGCGCAGGTCCGGACCCGCGTCCATGTAGCACGCCGAGACCGTGTCCCACGTCGGGTCCTTGAAGCGGCTGGCTGCGTCCTGGTAGCGGCGGTACTGGCTGTCGAGGCGACCGTAGCGCTCCTCGCCGCCTTCGTAGCGCCGGTCGTACTCGCGCCGGGCGTCCTCGTACCGGACTCCGCTCTCGGCCTCGGCCCGGCCCAGGACGGCACTTGTGTTGATACGGTCGTAGCTGCGCAGGTTGTAAAAGTTGATGTACCTGTGCGGGTCCTCGACGCCTGATTTCCGCAGCGCCTCGATGATGCTGTACCCGCCGCGGTTGATGCTGGCGTACTGGAACTCCATGATGGCGCGGGTGCCGAGCGCGCCCTCGGACCTGAGGTCCCCGGCAAATGCAGGTACGGCAGGCATGACGACGATGATGTGGAAGTCCTCGTTGAGCTGGTGCGCTCGGATGATGCGGTCGACCATCGTCGAGCCGATCTTATTCATGACCGGCCTCTGCTTGTCGGACGTGGCCGTGATGAAGAACTGCGGTGGTCAGCCCTCCGTCGTGTCGGGTGCAGGTCTACGAACCTGGTTCTCAATGTAGACGAAGTGCTTGGCCTTCTTGATGGCGTCGATGTAGGCATCGGCGATCGAGTGCTCCGTGCCGACGCCCAGCGACCATTGCGAGCAACTGCCTAGGTCAGCTTTGCGCGCAAAAGAGGGGGCCACGGCCCATACCTCCGGGTTAGCTGGATATGTGCAGCAGTCCGATGAGGCGATCTGCGGTGTGCTTCCTCTCCCTCGCCGCCAAAGAAACCCTGCATGTGCCGGGAGACGCGATCCTGCAGCCCGTCGAAGAATTCCTCGCCCTCCTGCCGCAGGCTCCGTGGAGGGTGCTGGTGGGGGTCGGGCGCGTGGGGCCGCTCGAGCAGTTGATACTTGCCAATGTCGCGGGTGCTATACTTCTTGTTGAAGATGAAGTTCCTGGCACGGTCAGCACGCTTCGTGGAGGTAAAAGGGCCTACAAACCATCGCTGAGCGAAATGGGCCGCCAGGCCGTGGACGATGGGGCCGGAGAGGCTGAGTGCGACATCCGACCAGCCCATGCGCGAGCTCTTGGTGCGGTCGACTGCGCTCGTCAGCTCGGTCGCGGTCAGGGAGCACGGGTTTCTCACGCTTGTTGTTCTCCCAGCTCTCGACGTCCTCAAAATCGTAGATTCTGGCATTGTTGTAGTCTTGACCGGGAAAGATGATGCGGTCGATGTTGCCGGGGTGGGCATCGGCGATTGGATGACCTGCAACGTAAGCGGAGCCCGTGGCGCGTCAGGGGCTACCTACTGTTGGTATCGTATCTCCCAAAGCCTGGAGCAGTTAGCAAGATCCCCCTTCTCGCATCGTCAGGACTTACATAGGTCCAGGCCGCCCATGAAGGCCACTCTGCCATCGATGAGGCATAGCTTCTCGTGGTGCGCCCAGAAGAGCACGATGTCGTCGGCCGTGCCGTAGAGGTTCTTGATGGCGTCCTGAGATGCCCTGGCGAGATCGAACGTCTTCAGGCTGAAGTTCTTCAGGCCCGAGTGGAGGTCCTGGAGGCCCGTGACAATGTTGTTGCCGCTTGGGTAGTGGTCCGGGTACCTAAACACCTTGATGTTCGGATGCAGAGCCTCGAGGTGGTGCTTGGTGTGCTGTGACGGTTAGCTTCGGCCGGGCCGCTGGGGAAGCTGCCTTACGATAGAGTTCACTGCCGTTGTCAGCTCCTGCCGTCTCTACGGGGTAGGACGCACTCACGGGTCAGAGCGGCTTCGACCTCCTTGTACACAATCACGTTGATGCGCACCCCCCGCTCGGCTGCGGCTTTGAGCAGGTTGTCGAGCCGGTATCGCTCGTTGCGGGCAGGGGGCCGACGCAGGTACAGCTCGGGACTAATGCTCGTCAACGTCACTAGACCTCTGCTAAGCGGGCAGGAGGGTTACCTCAACCACCAGTCCAGAATGTAAATGGACTCCCGCGCCTCTGGATGGGGTTAGCGTGTGATTGGAACCTCCCAAAGCGGGCAGGCTTACCTTCCAGGGCCATCGAGACGGCCCAGAAGTAGGACGCGCCATCGACGTACCACTTGGCATGCCCGGACGACTGGGGAGCGAATGAGCCGTAGCGGTGCGAGGTATGCGTGGCGTCCTCGTGACACTCCTCGCTATCATGGGTGTGAGAATGCGGCTCCTCGTCGGTCAAGAGGTCTTCCAGGCCCTCCTTGGCCTTCCGAAGCAGCGAATGAAAGTCCATAGTGCCGGTGTAGCGCTCTTATTTTGTGATGTCTTGCGCAACTGCGGGGTAGTCGGACGGGAAAAGCTCCCAAAACGCCAGAACGACGGTGAATCTGGGTCGAGACACCGAGTGGATATCGTGATCTGGGCGGGATTAATACTTCGAAAAGCAACCCGTAAACTCGCCAAATCCAGCGAGGACGAACTAGGATGACGCAGGGATGCCCTCACCGGACCCTGCACCGTGGTATTGGCCCTGCCCCTCAGCCGGCCACAGCGTGAAGAGCTGACTGTGTCGCCATCCGTCAGGCCAATGAGAGGCGACTGAACCCGGGACTCGTTGGGCGCAGCGTATCACAGGTGGAGGAGGGCCCCTCCTTCGCATCCCGCATGGCATTGGCATAAATCATTCGCCCGCCGGCGACCTCTCCGATCCAGTACTCGCAGGATGGAAGTAGGGCTGAGCGAGTCCGCCTGCAGAAAATATGGGTTTCCAGATTGCCGAGGTACCGGATATAGGCCCCATGCTCTCAATTGAGAAAGGCGTCGCGGCATCCGTCGGCGACGGTTTGATGTTTTTTTCGTCCGGACCATGGGACGTTCGGCACCCTCTCGGTTAGCAAGGGTTGGACGCGAGAGTAGGTAGCCGAAGCAAGCCTACGCTGCCGTCGGCCTCGGCCAGACCCGGACTGATCTACACATACAGGCGCACAACCGACGAAACGAGACGACACGGTGGCCTGGCGTCGATGCATGACGACGCCGGGTTGTAGCATCTGCTCTGGTCGGATGCCGTCTTATCGCTGGCCTGGCGGGACCCCCGCGCTAAACTGCTGTGGCGTCATCTCCCGCTCAAGCCACCGCGCCTGCTGCAGGAGCCCGCGAAAACCCGGAAATGCCCCAGTTCAGCCTTAAAACGGCGGTAATCCCCTGAGGGTGCCTGCACTGTTCCTGGAGCCCACGGTGACTGCAAGCTTCTGACGGCATCCAGACACCCACCCCTCGTGCGTTCGTGCATTCCCGCTGCTCCACCGCGCTTCAGGTTGCAACCCTGACCGCATCAAGACGACCGGTGAACGTGAGCACCAACGTTAAAAGCTACGGCTGTCTGCTCGAACGCGGCGGTGATCACCCGCTTTTCCTATTACCCCCCATCTTCCAAGAACAGGAGACAGCCACACCTCCTTCCTGTGAGACATTTTTTTTTTCCTTCCCCAAGTCGCCCATCCGGTGTCGGCGTTATGCACGCGATTGGCTGACTCCTGGCGTCCCCCGCAGACAGTGTTTCTGGGAAGTCTCTGGAAGAGGGAACGAGGGGGGTGAGAACCAGGGGACAATTGACACTGGGCGGTAATGCGACAAAAAGTTCTGCGTCTCGCAATCTTGCCAACAGGAAAAAAAAGGACATCTAGCGTCTACTGCTAGCCATTGTCACTGAGCGATCGGCTCATAAAGGGTCGGCCGTCTCCCCCCTGCATCTGCGACTGGGGATTCCACTCCCCTAGTGATAGAAAACAAGAGAAAAAGAAAAAAAAGAAGCAAAAAAAAAATGTCGACCTCCATGACCTACGTCTTCTCACAGGAGCAGCACGGCCACCTGGTCCCCTACATCGCGGCGCTGCACGCGTCGTGCATCACGCTGGACCACATGATAGGGCCCTTCCTGCCACCGCTGACCAACGAGAAGCTCCTGCCGTGGTGGAAAGAGCGCATCGCCGAGGCGAACCGCGGCGCCCGCGTCATCGTCCTGCTGCTGCCGGACTCGGCCCTCGGCAAGAAGCCCGCCGGGACCGACCTCCGCGGCCTGGCCATGCTCAAGCTGTCCGAGACCGAGACCGGCTCCTTCCGGGGCCACATCGACGCCGTGCTGGTCGACCGGAGACACCGCCGTCAGGGCGGTGCCAAGGCACTGGTGGCCGCGCTCGAGTACGAGGCCGCGAAGCGGGGGCGGACGTTGCTTGTGGGTGCATTCGTCTGCCCGGGGAGATCAATTGCTAACGCTGCGACAGCTCGTCGACACCGAGACCGACAGCGTGGCCGAGGCCGCCTTCAAAAAGTTTGGCTACATCGAGATTGGCAAGGTGCCGCATTTCAGCCGGGTGCTCCCCAACGGCAAGAAGGGCGAGACCTTTTTCTACAAAGAGTTTCTTTCGTCGCCGTCGTAGACTGCTGTCTCGGGACACCTTCTCTTCTTTTCCGTGTGGCGTTGGTTTTGGGCGGCTGTATTGTTTGTTAGATCGACGAGGCCCACGCTTCTGGAGGATGCCTCCCTTTTCCCTTTTTTGTTAAAGATGGCCGACGGCCAATTTTCCTTCTCATCGTCTGTTAGAGGCACGTCTGTTCGGGAACGTACACAGCACACCGCTCCGTATTCCGCAGCGCATGCCGTAGCTCCGCGGCGATCCGAATCTAGCGAGATAGGTACATCACTTTAACAGATGTTGTGCCTCTTTTTTTTTTCTTTTTTTTTCTTTTCTTTTTTGTCAGGTGCCATCACGGAGGCTGCTCGTGCTGCGGCCCGTTTTCTAGGCCAGCCCGTGGCGCACCCGCATGCAAGCTGCCGAAGGGGAATTGGCGAATGGCGTGTTGCAGCTTGCCGGGGAATACCTACCGTTATGCAGTGCCGGCACATTAAATACGGATTGGGGACCTGGTCGTTCCCGGTCTCACTGTGCTTCTAGACTTGTTGCTCGCAGTGGCACTCCACTCTGTGGGCACAGGCGAGAAGGAGAGGCAATTGAACCGGGCGGCGGAGCAGCAGCATTCGTTGACAAGCCTTGCCCCAACTTGCCGGGCTCCTAACCCTGTCTTCCCGATCCCAATACCCAGTTCCAAGAAACGCCCATACGCTGCATCGCGTTCGGGGTCGTCTCTTGATCCGTCAGAATCGTGTCTTGGCATCCGAAAAGCCCATCAAGAGTCGTTAGCTCAGTAACCCCTTTTTCTCATACAGGCCATGTCGCTCTACGAGGAGTGTAGCAGCGGGGTGTTGTGCGTGCGCCAGACTCATCCGGGGTCTCACAGCATGACGCACACCGACGCGATAGGCCGATGTTTGACCAAACTCGCGCATCGTTAGATGTTGTGGATGGCGTGGCACAGCTGCTAGTACAGAATAGACAAACAGAGCTTTAATAACAGACAGTGCCGCAGCCCGTCAGCGTGCAGCCCAGGACTATCAGCTGCGCCACAGCGGCGTTTGGATACGGACGCAAACCACCTTTCTGGCAACGTTGATCCGTCAATTCGCATCCCCTACCAACTAAACCAGGACGCGGCCGAGACCAGACCCTCTAATCACCAACCTAGAAAAACCCAACTCCATATCTAACAATGCGAACCGGTCAGAGCCTCGAGGAAACCAGTCAAAAGAAACGCTCCGTGAGCCGCCAAAGAGGTATTAATGCGCAGCGCCAGAGGCCTAACCCCTAACCCCTAGTCCCAGCCCAAGAAAACCAGTGTGCCCGCGGTCCATCGACAGTTATTGTACAAACCCGCCTCCCCCACGAATCGGCCACCGACCCGTCGGTGCCTCAGTCCGCCTTGCGGCCGTTGGCAATCGACCCCAGGATCGGTGCCTTAAACGACTTGGCGGTGTCCTCGAGCTTAAAGTAGCCGCGCGCGCGCCTTAACCGGCCGCGGAACCACGAGAGGCAGCCGAAGGCGATGCCGAAGACGCAGCCCATGCTGAGGTACGGGTGCTCCTTGAACGTGACCTTGATGTCGAAGAAGACCTTCTCGAAGGCCGAGATGGTGAACTTCGCCTTGATCTTGGGCGGGTTGGCCGTGACCTTGTTGATGGTCTCGAGGATCGACGTCCGTGACGGCACGATGGGGTTGCCGGTGCTGGTCTGGTCCCAGTACCGCCGGTTCTGAGAATGTCAGCGTAGCCTCCTGAGCCATGTCTCCGTAAACTCACATCTTCGTCGTTGATAATGACCCTCTCGCCGTCCTTGACGTCGATGCCGTACGTTGTACGGACCCACCGCTGCCAGAAGACGCCGTCGACCCACGCAAACGTGACCTCCTTGCGGTCGGAGCGGTCCATGTTGATCCTGATGTTCTTGGCGTTGCGCAGCGCCCGCTGGTCGCCGCGGTCCTCGGCCTCCTCGATCCGCAGCTGCTTGGCGTCGCGCAGCTCCTGCCGCTCGAGCTGGAAGAGCTGGATCTGCTTGTCCATCCACTCGTTCGCCGCGCTCTTCATCTCGCGGATGGCGCCCTGGAACGACTCCTCGTCCTCCCGGTTCAGGATGCCGAGGACCACGATCTTGCGGTCCATGATCTCGCGCGCGTTCGAGGCGCTCAGCTCGGGCACCAGAGGCAGCCAGACCGACTTCATCCAGCTGAGCACCATGTGCGTGTCCCGCATCTCCCTCGGGGTGAGCGGCGTGTAGTACGTCGGGCGCCCCTCGCGCGAGACGAGCAGCCGCGGCCAGGTGGAGATCTTGAACCGCTCGTACAGCCTGGGGTCCCGCGTCTTGACCAGCTTGGCGCGGCCGATCAGGCTCATGGGCAGGCGCTCGAGCGCCATGAAGTCCTCGCTGGTGGTCGCGTGGTCGTAGAAGTAGAGGAAGACGACCTCCTCCTTCTCCTCGAGGGCCTTGAACGAGTCGAAATCGACGTCGGCGACGCCGCCCACGAGGTCGATCGCCTTCTCGGCGTAGTGCAGCAGATCTCCGAGGCCGCGGAGCCCGTCGTACTCGACACGCTCGCCGCCCTTGAAGAAGAGGATGGTGGGATAGCCGCGGAGACGGACGTCCTTGCAGAGGCGGGACTCTGCGTCGCAGTTTACCTCGCCAATGTTGAGCCGCCCCTGCATCTCCTTGGCCAGCTGCTCCCAGTTGGGTGCCAACGCCTGGCAGTGGTGGCACCAAGGGGCGTAGAACTTGACGAACCAGGGCTCCTGCGTCATGGTCACCTTGTCCTGGAAGGTCTCGGCCGACAGGGGGACGGACACGCCCTCGGGGTTCGGCGTGGTGGCGGGCGTGACGACTTTTCTCGGAGGGGCCTTGTACGGGGTGTCGTCGTCCTTCGACTTGGCCGTCGCGGCCGTGGTCTCGGCCGACGGGTCAGACGCCGCGGCGGTTGCCGTCTCCTTCGCCTCCGCCCGGTCGGGCTTTTCCACCCTCGGCTCCGGGGACGACTGGTCGCCGGGCTGGGGCAGCTCGATGCTCGACGGTCGCGTGTTCGGCTTGGCCTTCTCCAGCGCATCCTCCACCGCGCCGCTCAGGACCTCCATCTTCTTGGCGCCCTTGAATGTGACGATCGGCTCGCCGTCCTCGTACAAGATCGTCGTCGGGTACGAGGACACTTCGTGTGCCTTGCACAGGTCGTGGTATGCGAGGCAGTTGAGCTCTGCGAAGCGGAAATCGTAGAAGCTCGTAAAGTCGGCATCCTGGTTCCCGCTCCCGGCGGGGGATGAGGTGTAGTAGAACTCATACATCGTCTGGAACGTCGGGGCGAAATCGATGCAGTGGGGGCATATGGGGCTAGGGACGTTTAGCATGTGCCCTGTAGTAATTGGCGTCGGACGGCCGCAGTTACCTGAAATGCTTGACCATCAAGTACTTGGATGCCTTGATCTCCTTGTCGACGTTGTGCGGCGTCAACTCCAGCATCGGGGGGACCGTCTTCCCGTTGAAGTATGTCGGCTCTCTGGGCGGCTCATCGTCGTCCACTTCCTGGGCGATGGCCAACGCGGCCGCGCCGAAGAGCAGCGAGAGGTTGAGCAGCCTCATGGCGGGCTGTCGTTGCTGTCTGTAGTATCTGCTTGTGCGCAGAGCGTCTGTCGGCCGGCAGAGGTGCCGCAAGCGGGGCCGGCGTGTCCACGACCAAACGGCCGGAAATTCGTCGTCGGGGAGCTCGTCGGTGATGGGCGTCTAGCCAGGCATTGGGACGCCGCGCAGGAACCGACAGCTCGGTCGCTAAGCAAGAGGGTGCCGACTCGCGTGATGCGATATGTTCTGTCGCTGGATGCTGGCACGGCCTCTCAAAGGGTCGTACTTGGGGGGTCTTGAATAGTGGGCAGTGGAGTGCGTTCAGGAGGCGATGCCCTGTCCAAGATTTCCGACACGTTCGGTTTGCTGAGTCTGGCCGGGTCCATTCAGCGCCGCCTCAATTTCCAGGCATCCGCCCCAGCCGCTAATGCTCCAGGCAGGCCAGCCTCGGTAACCTAACCATGCCGCAGCCGCCCCGCGATTGGCAGCTGGCGGCTGGCACCTACCGGCTTTAGCGGCGCGCCAGCTGCTCACGTATCGACGAGACGAGGATGGTCGATTATACGACACGGCGTTTCATTGATGCGTCGAGAAAGAAGCTATGGACGCAATGGAGCGACCGAGAAAACGGTCGGCGACATCTGACGATAAGGATGAGCCGAGCCGCAAGCCCACGCCACTCTCGCTCGCGCACCCTATCAGTCCCCCAACGAAGAAGCGTCGACTCGCGGCTCCGGCAGAGGCAGAGAACCCGACGAGTCGATCTTCGTCGACCTCTCAGACTTTCAGGTCTCCGTTTCAGCTGACCAGAATCCGGGATCTGCCCCCGGAGCTCAACCGGGACACGGTCACCCTCAGGGACATCCTTGGTGATCCTCTCATCTCAGAGTGCTGGGAATTCAACTATCTCCACGACATAGGCTTCCTCATGAGCGCCTTTGACCCCGATGTCCGCAGCCTCGTAAAGGTCCACGTGGTCCACGGGTTCTGGAAGAGGGAAGACCCGAACCGGCTCGCGCTTCAGGTAGGCCGGCGATCCCGTTTAAGTGAACAGACCTTTCACGCTCCGTCGACAGGCCTAACGTCTACAGGATGTGGCGTCTCACTATCCAAACGTCACTCTGCACTCGGCGTTCCTCCCTGAGATGTTTGGCACCCACCACTCCAAGCTCATGATCCTGCTCCGGCACGACGAGACCGCCCAGATCGTCATCCACACTGCCAACATGATCGTTCGTGACTGGACCAACATGACCCAGGCCGCGTGGCTCTCGCCGAGGCTCCCTCTCATGGAGCCTTCGCAGCAGGAGCCCGTCCAGGCACCCGAGATTGGCAGCGGCGCGAAGTTCAAGATTGACTTTCTAAACTACCTGCGGTCGTACGACACCCGTCGAGTCACCTGCAGGCCCATCATCGAACAGCTGGCCAAGTATGACTTTTCTGCCATCAAGGGCGCCCTAATAGCTAGCGTGCCCGGGCGGCACAACATCCACGACGACTCGCCTACCAGATGGGGGTGGGCGGCCATGAAGCATGCGCTCAAAGCGGTGCCAGTCCACCAGGCCAAGTCCGAGATCGCAGTCCAGATCTCGTCCATCGCCACGCTGGGCCCTACGGACGCCTGGCTGAGGAACACGTTTTTCCGTGCTCTGGGTGCCGGACAGGGCGCCGGGTCGCAGACGCCAGACTTCAAGGTGGTGTTCCCGACCGCCGACGAGATCCGCAAATCGCTCGACGGCTATGCCTCTGGAGGCTCCATTCACACCAAGATCCAGTCCCCGCAACAGGCGAAGCAGCTTCAGTACCTCAAACCCATCTTCTGCCACTGGGCAAACGACTCTGCGGGCGGCGCAGGTCAGTGTGGGGGCCCCCTCTCCTTACCTCACCCGCTAACGGCCCCAGACTTCGGAGACAGCGCGGTGGTAAAAGACGCCGGCAGGAAACGCGCAGCACCGCACATCAAGACGTACATTCGCTACGGCAACAGATCGGACCAGTCCATCGACTGGGCGCTGGTGACCTCGGCGAACCTGTCCAAGCAGGCCTGGGGGGAGACGGCCAGCAGCGCGGGCGAGATGCGCATCTCGTCGTACGAGATTGGGGTTCTCGTCTGGCCAGCGCTCTACGAGGGAGGAGCGGCGATGAAGGCGACTTTCCAGACAGACTCGCTCGCCGAGGAGGAGGAGCCGGCCGTGGCACTCCGGCTGCCGTACAGCCTGCCTCTGCAGCCGTACGGGAGCCGGGAGGTGCCGTGGGTGGCGACGGCAAACCATACGGAGCCTGACTGGATGGGACAGGTCTGGCGCAGTGGATAGGAGACACGGATGCCCTAGCTTCGCTGGGCTTCGTTGCATTTGTCAACTACGGATACCCCTACTTTGCTGAATCGATTGCAGCGTTCAAATGCGAGCCCGGAGACAAAAATACAGGCGTGCGTGCGTGCCCGACGAAGCCGCTTCCATTCACGCAGTGTGCATCCGGCCCGCCGTAACTATGCCTCCGTGTGCCCGGCTCTCTCTAACCTAACGTCTATTGCCCGCCGACGGGCTCGGGCTCCTTGTCCGCGTCGTAGCCGTATTTGGTCTTCATCTCCTCAATCTTGGCAACGTACTTCTCCTGCGCCTGCTCGGGGGTGATGCCGTCCTCGACAACCTTCTTCCAGGCGTTGTACTTGGCTTTGCCCTGTGGCGGAGCGTCAGAAGCGGTTACTCTTCGGCCAAGAGGGGAGGGGGTGAGGGACGCACCTTGAGGTCGAACATGCCCGGCGCGGAGGCTGCCGAAAAGTCCTCACCGTTGCCGACCTTGTAGAGGGCTGAGCATGTCCGGTCAGTGCTATGGTCTCTGAGATGCGACGGTCTGCGACGTACCGTAGATGTCGAGCAGATCGTCGTTGTTCGGCTTCGAGGTCAGCTTCTTGGAGTCGACCACGGCCTTCTGGAACGCTTCGCTCTGGGCAACCATGTTTGCGCTTAGTGGGTGTCGACGGTTTGTTTAAGGGCCTGGTGTTAACTCGCGGCTTGTGCTGAGAGTCGGTCTCCTTTGTTGAGGTGAAGTATTTGTTGCGAGTTTGGCGGGCAATCAGGCGCGGGGTTGGCTTTCCCTGAGGGGCCTGTGACCAAGCTGCCGTACCCCACTACTCCTTATCGAGATACGGATAGCTTGGGTTCGTCGCTTGTGACCGGGCCTGGGCCGTCAAGGCTCCACCTGCCAAGTCCACCGTGCCGGGACACATGATGGCCGGGGTCGTTGAGACGAGCGCCCTGGAGACACGGGAAAGACCGTGAACATTGGGAGACGGCCCTCAGCAGGTTGGTGTTACGACGTTTGATGCCAGCCAAACCGGTCTGCACGGCTGGCTGACCGGCAGATGGGAGCACCGCTCTGTTCACTTAGCATCGCTGCCCGCCTATCGGGAACCACATGAGGCCGTTCAGAAGCAACTTTGTGAAACTCGTCGGTCCCGAGCCACAGCCGGTGCGCTATCCCTTGGGTGGCCAGCATTTGTGTTCCGATTGCGGTTAGCGTGCCGGGGGAGCTCGGTTTTCAGGTCGGGCTCCACGGTCGCGGATCTGGTTTCACTTGCCTCTGAGGGCACCAAGCCGGCTGTCCCCGTGTGCCTGCACGTTTGATCGCGTTACGAGGCAAGCAGGAGCACCTGACCGGACGATGGATCCCGCTGCTAGGTACATGACTGCCTGGGCTCTCTTTCTGGTGCAAACCGCCCCCGGCCGCCGTGCGCGACAGGTCCGAGCTTCGTGGGGAAAGACCGACGGACAACGGCCGAGCCTGGGATCGACGCCAGGGATGCCGTGCAGGCGCTGCAGCAACGCCCGTACCACCACGGGCTAGCTGCTGCCGGGTGAACGAGCCAGCGTTTCTGTCGTGGCACAAGTGACAAGACAGGGGCAGGGCGCACGGCTGCCTTCCGGGGACCTGAAGTTGCAACCCGCGAGAGCTCAGGGATTGCGACACGTCCAGGGAGTTCCGCATTATTAATGTGTATGTGGATACGGCCCTGGCCGCTGCGGCTCTCGGCCGATCCGGATCACTTTATAAGAGGCAGCTGGGATCCCATCGGGGCCATTTTTTCAGTGTTGGTATTCTGTCCAAACGTCCGCTCTTGACATCCCCATAGAGAACTCGAACAGCGCGTGGCGCTCACCGCTCTTCAGCATCCGACATGACCAAGAACGTGGTGATCCTGGGCGGCTCCTTCGGCGGCCTCCACGTTGCGCACGCCCTGCTCAAGAAGCGCTCCAAGGACCTCAAGGTCTTTCTCGTGTCCAAGGTGCGCAAAACGGGCAGGATCCCGCAATCACGTGACACCGTGCGTTGCTAACACCCCCCCCCCAGAACAGCCATTTTTACTGGAATCTGGCCTCGGTGCGGGCCATCGTCCCCGGGCTGATCAAGGACGAGGCCCTCTTCAAGCCCCTAGAGTCGGCCCTCTCCCGCTACCCCCAGGAGTCCTACGAGCTCGTCATCGGCGCCGCCACAGCCGCCGACTTTGACGCCAAGACGGTCACAGTGACCGTCTCGGCCGACAACAGCACCCGCACGCTCCCCTACGACCAGCTCGTGCTCGCGACGGGCTCCCGCTGCCCCGACCCCGAAGTCCCGTGGAAGGCGTCGGCCGGCTACGAGGAGGTGCTCAGCAGCCTCCACG
The DNA here is from genome assembly GCA_022530565.1 of Madurella mycetomatis. NCBI lineage: Eukaryota > Fungi > Ascomycota > Sordariomycetes > Sordariales > Madurella > Madurella mycetomatis. The sequence goes on along the minus strand of JAJTVB010000003.1, from coordinate 543,953 downwards.
AGACGGCGTCCAAGGCCAAGGCCGCCCAGCACATCGTGGTCGGCGGGGCGGGCGCCACGGGCGTCGAGCTGGCGGGCGAGCTGGGCTACGAGTGGGGCAAGACCAAGGAGATCGTCCTGTTGTGCGGCGGCGACAAGGTGCTGGGCGAGGACCTCACCTCGGCCGCGGCGACCAGCGAGCTCAAGAAGCTGAAGGTGGAGATCAAGTACAACGCGCGCGTCGAGGGCGCCAGGACGAACCCGGACTCGGGCAAGACCGAGGTGACGCTCGCCGGCGGCGAGGTGGTCACGACGGACCTCTACCTCCCCACCACCGGCGTGGTGCCCAACACCGAGTACGTGCCCAGCCGGTACCTCGCCGGGGAGGGAGGGAACCGCACGGTGGTGGTGGACGAGTACCTGCGGGTCAAGGACACCACGGACGTGTGGGCGTGCGGGGACGTGGTCGGCAAGCCCCGCGCCGGCTTCTTCATCACGCAGAAGCAGGCGGCGAGCGTGGCCAAGAACGTGGAGGCCGCGCTGGCGGGCAAGGAGCCCGCCGCCGCCAAGGGGCCGCCGGTGGACGTCTTTGCCTGCGCGGTCGGCCGCGGGCGGGGCGTCGGGCGGATGGGGTCGATGAAGCTGCCTAGCTTCGGCGTCTGGCTGGCCAAAGGGCGCACGCTGGCGCTGCAGATGGTGGGGAGCTACGTGGACGGGAGCGTCGCGTAGGCGACGAGGATGCTATTCGATACCCAGGTCGTGATTATTCAGCAGTGTAGTGCATTCCTGTTCGCGAGGCACGTAGTAATATACCAGTCATCGTCTCATTGTAGCCGGCTATCTCCCCGCCTTCTCGTCCTCAATCTCCCTCCTCAGCTGCTCCAGCACCTCCTGCCGCGCCCGCAGGTGCCCTTCCAGCCCCTCGACCTGCTCTCTCACCGTCTGCAGGTCCTCGCTCACGCTCTTGAGGCTGCTCCCCGTCCTGCTCTTGCCGTTCCCCTCCTCCAGATCGCGCAGCTCCTTGCGCTTGTAGTCCAGCAGCTGCTCCAGCTCCCGCTTGACCAGCGCCGGCTTGGAGTCGCGCTTGCCGCCCTTGCGCCTCTCGACGCCGGCCTCCACCTTGGCAATCTTCTCGTCCAGCTCGGCGAGCTGCTTCTTGAGCCGCACCTCCTCCCACTCGGCGTCGCTCTTGGCCGTGCTGAAATCGGTCCCGGCCGTCTTGAACCCGCTGCGGCCCAGGCGCGTGAGGTACTGGTCGCCGAACTTGGCCTTGCGGCCCGTGCTCGTCTCGTCGTCGGCCTTGGTCGCCCAGCGGGACTGCGCCGCGCCGCGCGCGTTGTCGACTTGGTAGTCGATCTGGTTGCGCTCGAAGCTGGCGCGCAGCGAGGCCGGCACCGTGCGCGGGATGCGGTACCCCTCGTGGCGGTTGTTGAGGATGTGCAGGAAGGCGAGACAGGCGTCCTTGTTGATGGAGGAGGCTGCCGACGGGTTGATCAGGTTCCAGGCCGACCGGATGTCCGTGTCGGGCACGTCGAGGGATTCGTAGAGGTCCTCGAGGGAGGAGACTAGGCGGGGGTTAGCTACCGCCCCGCCCGGGGGGCCCGTTGCTTGTCAGACTCACATGCTACCTCGCCCCGCATGTCCCGGTTCTCCTGGTAGATCTGCTCGTACTTGGCCTTGTCGGCCGGGCTCATGTACCAGTCGAAGCCGTCCTTGAGGCCGGGCGAGTCGTCGTCGTCCTCGACCCGCTCGAACTGCACCGCCTTGCCCGTGAGCGCCCGGCTGGCCTGCACGAGGTGTGCCTTGGACTCGGGGACGAGCCAATCCGGCAGCGTCGTCGGCACGTCGGCGTATTCTCCGTTGATCAGGTCGAAGATGATGCGCATGGCCACGCAGAACTCCTCAAAGTCGAGGTTGCCGTCATTGTCCACGTCGGCCAGGTCCCACACGCGCTCCAGCTGGTCGTCCCGCAGTCCGCTGTTCTTGAGCACCGGCGCCGCCTGCTCGCCCGTCAGGTACTTGCCGCCGTTTGTCCTCGTCGAGAAGATGTTCCAGTATGTCTCGATCTCCCGAGCCTCGATACGCGGCGCCATGCCGGGCGAGGTGATTGAATCGGTCGCGAGGCGGATGCAAGGGTGAGCGGCGGATTGTCGGTATCGGCGGAGTCTAATTCGATTCTTTTGCCAGCGACGCCGGGACGGCGGACGTGGGAATGCTGTCGATGAAGGCTGGACTTGTTGGGCTATAGGTGTAGTACGGTACGCACGGGGGTAGTTATCGGCGGGCCTATAGCGAGCGATGCTGGCCGAGCTGACGTTGTTGCGTGACACAGCGTGCGTTGCGGCCGACCGTAGCAATCCTTGTCATCCAGCCCCTTTCCCCGTTAAACACTGGACCCACCCATTACCGATCACGAACGCGCTTGCATCTCTACCGGCCACGCCTGCATAGCTACATGTGCTCATATGATTTATCAATTAACAAGGGTTGAAGCCCTGCTGGTTATCATTCTCAGCTATATCTGCCAAGTGCCAGAACCCCAAATCCCTCCTCCCAGTCATATCTAGCATCGATCATCGTGTACAGCCAGCGCTGAGAGACGGTAACAAAGTTGGCCATAGAGTTTGGTGTTTCCAATCCCAGGTTCCGTCAATGCGGTTGAGCCAGTGCCCAATGCCGAGGCCGACGTGTTACTGTTCTTGCGTTATCCTACCACCCCTCCTCATGTGATCATTTACTCTTTCAAGCAGTCCCAGGCTTTATCCACAGCCTACCGGGCGGTCCACGCCAAAGGGATCTTCCGAGTCATCGCCAGCATGGACGTGGCAAGTGTCCACGAGCCAGACGGATGGGATGCCTGACAAAAAGGATCGGAATGCATTGTCCGACTCGAAAGTGCTGCGTGTCGGCAAACCCATCTGCCGAAGACGCTGGTCCAGTCGAGAAGCCTGCGTAGGGTTACCAACAGAGACAGCCGGTGCAGCACAGCCAGTTAGGTCAGGAATTGCGGCGTTAGCGTTGGCGTTGGGCGGGGGAATGTGTTGATGGCCAGCCAAGTTCTGCTCCGGCGTCGCCGATTTCGTCAGAGCTTTGTGCCGCCTCTTGCCGGCTTCACTCGCCCCGTTCTCGGATCTTGGCCTCTTCCGAGATTGAGCCTCTCCCTTTTCCGACTCGCCGTCGCGCGGTAGAAACTGCCACATGACGCCTGTGGCCAAGATCTCGAACCGCCCGCCTCCGTTGCGGCCGCCTGGATAGTACTTCCACTCTTCCGGCCTGTATGCCTGGTCGAACTCCGCGCGTGTCAGCACGACGCCCTCTGTCGATTGCATACGACACGACGGGTCAACGGAGGAACGATTAGCTCGATAGTGCCGACGGCGCTTATTGTCCTCGCCCGTCTCGCCGTCCGTCTTTCTCCGCGAACCGGCCCCTTTCACTGACTGACCGTGTTGATCGAGCCGCCGCCCCGCTGGTTGTATGTCGGCCCCGAGCGCCTCGCTGAGAGTAGGAAATGAAGCGAGCGGTACAGCATTGTAGAGTCCTGGCTGTCGGGCTGACTGACTAGCGGAGGGGTGCGGGGACACCGTTGGCGGCGTTATCCGATGTTGGAATCTTTCTAGGTCTCTGGGGGTGCCTAACTCGGAAGCGGGCCCGAAGGATGCCGGTGTCGGGCGGGGTCTCTTCGGCGGCCTCCCGCAGCGGCGGCGTGGCTGCTCGAGTAGAGTCCCGTCCGACCCGACGACGAAATTCTGGGTTTCCGGAGCAGTTCTCGGTGCACGGGACCGCCTTCCTGGCCTCCCAGGCTTCCAGTCATCGTCTTCGTCGTCTTCGGCTCCGGGATAGCGCTGCTTCTGACGTCCATTCGGATAATACCGCGGTGGGTCTAGATCTTCAATGAACTCGTCGTCATCGAAGCGGGCGTTGCGAGTGTACCTGGCCAGGATGCTGTTGACGCTCACCTCCAATTCTTGGTCGCGGCCCTGTACCGACGGGGCCCCTGTCAAGAAGACGCGATCGTTGGCGAGGAACCTGTGAAGCTCATACCTGACCCGCTCTGATTGTGTAGCGGATTGTTCGCCGGGTTTCCGGGCCAGTTCTCCCCTGTCTGCCAGCTCCGTTTCCCCCAGCTCTTGCTGGCCGGGTGCTAGTTCGCCGAGAGGATTCATGCCAGGGACAGCGGCCGCGCAGCCGTCGGACGCGCACTCCTCCAGGAGAGCTTGCTCTTCGGGGACGTCGGCCTTGCCATGCTCGCCAGTGGAGGCATTCTCGACTGGATGCGGGGTGATAGCCCTCTCCTAGAAGGCTTCTCCTTGTAGAGTCTCAGGCCAGAAGTCCTCCAGCGCCTGGCTCCCTCTCGCTGGAAGAGGCCGTGACGGGACTGCCGGAAACCTGCAGCCCAACCTCATGACATCAGCGGCGACCTTGGCCATGGCGGGGCTAAGGCTCTGCATTGCCGCAATGTCCTCGACACTGAGGTAGCTGATGAAGTCGGGCGCCTCAGAATTGGCCGTGAGGGCCCGCAATCTCGCGTCCACCTCCTTGCCGGCATCCTCAAGAGCCGCGCGCAGCGGCCACGGCGACGGATCGAGGATCGAGTAGCGCTTGCCGCTCCCCAGACGGACGACAAAGTTCTCGGGGTGCAGGCCCATGGGTAGACTCCCCGACTGGTAGTCCGTGGCGGAGCCCACGTGGAGCCTATGGTCGACGCGGCGCGGGTTTGTCGTGCCTGGCGGAGGATCCATCCTAACGAACATCTCGCTTCTCGACATGGCCGGCGGCCTTCGTCGACCCTCGGCCTTCTCAGCATCTAGCATCTGCTGGATTTCCTCCCCGCAGAGGACGTTGAAGTGCGGAAATAAGCCGCGCCAGCCGTCCTCGACCAAGTGGTTGATGGGGATGCTCAGGAAGTCGCCTCCGGTACCGTGGTAGTCCTCCAGCTTCGCGGCTAGGTGGCTGAGGCCCATGAAGGCGAGGAACTCTCGGCCCTGCCTGACCTCATCGGCGGTGATGGTGTCATTGACCGGGGCAAGACCAGGCGCTCTGACGAAGTCGCCCAGCCAGGAGAGGTCCACCGAGTTGGCGTGCTCGCGGATCGCTTCCTTGTATCTCTGCTTCTTCAGTTTTTCCTTCCCAGCCATCTCAATGAGAGCGACTGCTTCGCCGAATGAGAGCCCGAGCTCTTTTACGGCTCGGGTGAAGGACGTGCCGTCCTGGATGAGCTCGTGGACGATGGCATATTGGATTCCGGGGGAGAGCTCTGCCCAGTTGCGACCGACTGGGAGGAAGCCCGGTGCCTGCCGAAGGTGAGCAACTTAGTCAAGCGACATGGACAGGAGCGGTCTTACCCGATGACCGTCATTTGCGGCATCGTTCGTGTGGGTAGTGTTCTGTTCGACGGATTCGTGTGCTTTGCCTTCTAAAGCCATGACGGCGTGGGGATGACGCGGTGGGTGTCCGTGGGTTGCCTGCTGGAGTCCTTGGAGATGGTCCATGGGCGAGGCAGAAAGCAGCGTAATTGCGACTGCCTTGGGGGGCTCTGACTGCTCGTTCAATGCCACTTCTGACTCACCGTTGGCCTCTCCTTCGCTAACCATCTCCTCAGTCTCCTCGGGGTCGGTCCCATCTCCTCGTTCAGACTCTCCCAGCTCCACGGCGACGGGGAGACGGCCACGGCTAGCGGGTCGCCAATCGTCGCCGTCCTCCCTATCGCCGTCGATGGATGGCGTGATGAGCATTGACCCTTCACCGCGCTCCTCGTCATCGGTTCCCTCACTGCTGCCCGCGTCGTGACCGTTTTCTTCACTGGCGCCGGTCGCAGCTGTTTCTATTATAGCACGCTGGGTCTTCCAGATTTCAGACGGTCCAGGACCCGGGTAGTCAAACGGCAGGCTTGGAAAAGCACAGTGCGCCGAGAGATCGGCCCTGAAAGCGACATCGGGATGTGCAAAGATTGGACGGTCGGCGGTGATCGGGCCATCGTCTTCTTGGTGCCTGCCTGGACGCCGCCGCATCGACGCAGCGCGGAGCCGCCTCCTGGAAAGGCCGCCGCTTCCGTCGATCGACGGCATTTTCGTGCCTGCCGCGATAGAAAGGTGGTATTGGGAAAGGGCAGTTCACGATCGCTGTCGATGAATGCGGTTTATGGGCGAGAGAGGGGTAGAAGGAATGAAGTTTTGCGGTTGGAGAGGGCCTTACGAATTTACGATCAGATCAGAACAGCCTCTCACGAAACAAAGCAGGTCCTTGCCAAGCTGGGTTTGGCTAAGGAAGGGATTCAGGGGGAGAGCAGGCTATGCCGGTGATGGAGGAGATGAAGCTGAGCGAAGGAGCAAGCGGAATGCGAGAAATGAGACGGAGGCGGATGAAGATCTAGAAAGCAAAGCCAGGAGTTGAAGCAGCGAAATGAATCTGCTGTTCTGCAAAACAACAGGAAAGTATACAACGCGTCTCGCGCCCAACGTTAATTGCGTACAGGAGGCCGTGTTGACTTGTGCTGGTGCGGTGGCCGATAAGGGCTACCGATAGCAGATCAGGGCACAATCGAAATGGAACATCAGGCTGTTCCGGGTAGACATCGTGATGTCCCTATTCACGACCTTTCCATCGCGTGAATGGGGAGGCCCCGGTGACCCCGGTGGCCACGGCAGCCCAGGCTCATGCTCACAGCATCGTTGTTTTCGAGAAACGGCTCTGGGCCGGGGTAGCCCGACACTAGGAGTGCCGAATTCGCAGGAGCTTGGTAAAGCAACAGCGCAAAATACATCGTAGCCCTACAAGGCGTCCCTCCATCCGCGATTCACCGAGAGGGTGTTTGAAGGGCGTCTGACCATACGGGAACACGGGACACCAATGCCCAAAACCGGGGTTCTGAGTATATCGAGATACCGACTGGGTCGATTTTCTGCCGCCACTGGGACCATAAACAGGAAAACGAGCCAGGGAGATTAGACTATTCATCGCGCTATCCCGGTTGCTACCTTGGTTGGTCCGGCCGTGACACAGCCGGACAGTTGCCATCGTCGATAGCCTCAAGGTGGTCGCTCCCACACTCAATTCTCGGAGAACAACCACGTCCAATCACGTTGTCACTTCCTCGACCCCTCGCCGTCGTTCGCCTGCTCTTGCGCCTCCCTCCTTGCCTTGGCACCCGCCTTGAGCTTCTCCCACCGCTCGCGGTACTTCTCGACCGTCTGCTGCAGCTTCACATGATCCCGCTCCAGCTCGGCCATCCGCCTGCCCATCTCGGCCAGTTGCTCCTCAAGCTCCCGGTTCCGCCTTCTCAGCGCCTCACCCCCTCCGGGGACCTGCCCGCCGCCGCCGCCGCCGCCGCCTCCGCTAGAGGACAGGGGGGACCCGGGCCGCTGCAGCCTGAGGCTCTGCGCGAGGGCCAGGTGCGACGTCTGCGAATTGAGCTCAAATGAGTGCAGCCGCTTGCTGACCTTGTCGAGCACGTCCTTGAGGCTGGCGTTCTCGAGCTGCAGCTCCTCGAGCATGTTGCGGAGGTCCTTGTCGCTGCGGCTGCTCCGGCTCCCGAGCCGCTTGCGGAGGGTGGGCGAGAGCGGCTGGACGGGGACCTGCGACTCGCGCGCGTCGACAAAGTCGTCGTCGTCCTCGTTGTCGTCGTGGTAGTCGCCGCGATGCAGGGATGCCGCGATGCGGCGCTTCTCCTTGTTCTCGTGGTTCAGGATGCTCGCGTACGAGGCGGTGTGGCCGCTGGTGGGGACCACGTAGAAGGAGTCGTTGGGGCCCTGGCCGTCGCGCGCGAGCGAGTTGAGGGTGGCGCGCGAGTAGATCTTGGCGAGGTCGGGGTCGGCGGATGAAGACGAGGGCCGGTGCCTCGGTCTTCTCGGGGCGGGATCGGGCGGGGGGGCGGCGCTCGCCTCGGGCGTGGATTCCTCCGCGATGAGCGGGAGCCCGGCAAACGCCAGAGGCGCCGAGAGCCGGTTGATCAAGCTCCCAAATGTGCTGTAGAACCTCGAGAATCCGTCCTCACCGGGCGTTGGGCCCCCCGGCTCGGGGTTTGACGACTTCGGCGGCTCGCCGACCGTGTCCTCCTTGATCGCCGGAGGCACCCAGCTCGGCTTTCGCGCTTGGTCCAGGGGATCCGGGCCCTTGCTCCTCACGGAGCCCTCCCGGCGGGGATGCACCTCCAGACTCCCCGGGGCCTGGTCGTTGGACACGCTGGGGGTCAGCGGCAGGGCGCTGTACCTGGCTCGGATGCCTCTGGCGGATGCGAGGTTGCTGGCGATCGACGACGACGGGTTCCGCCCGGGGTACCGCTGGTGGGACAGAGTCGGTAAGGGCTTCGCTTGAGCGGTTTGTTTCGCCGCGGGCGGCCCGCCAGGCGAGCTCGTCGTCTTGGAGCCATCTTGTTCGCTCGCTTCCTTCTCGTCTTCCTCGGGTATGTCGTTCTCGACGCCGGCGTGACTCGGCGGGCCGACGGGCAGCTTCAGCAGCTCCGACAGCCGACGGTGGTGCTGCTCCAGCAGTCTCAATGTCCGCAGCGCCTCGACGCTGCTTGTGCTCTTGGATGCGTTCGCAAACTCGCCGGCGGCCTGTGCATGCTCGGCGATGGCGACGGGCGTGTCCGACGTGTGCGTGGCGATGGCGGCTGCTCGGGCGTGGTCGTGTGCCTATCGGGTCAGCAGGGCAGAAGAGGATGGGGAAGGGGTGCATACCTTGGTCAACGGTGAAGACTCCATTTCCGGCAGCTGTCCGGATCGCGGCCGCTCTGCCAACGGGTTGATGCGATAGGTTGGTGGATTGAGATGGCGGGGGCTCCGCCGTAGGGCTAGAGGTTAATTAATTGTTAGTGCCTATCTTATCGCCCATCCCTGTGGCCAACTGCCGCAGCGCAGCGATTCCGAGCCCCGTGCAATGTAACCCGGAGTCGATGCAGGTCGAGGTCCACGGCAGACATCAGACACTGAGGGGTTGGTTCCCATGTCATAGTCATCTCGCGGCTGGTATCAGATTTTCGTCTCTTCAACCTTCCGCCGCGCCCATTCGTTCCGCAAGCTCCAGACCACCAATTCGGCGCCTCTTGGCACCGCGATGATGATGACATAGCCCTCGGCTCGAGAAGCAGCCCGCAGCCTTAGCACCAGCAGCTATCGGTCGCATCCAACCATGGACAACGCCTCAAACGGCCTCGGAAAGCTCCTGCCAAAGGCTATTGTGGCAAAGCGACGGCGCAACAAGGCCGCGTCCAGCGTCGAAACGACCAGCAGCAACGAGGAGGTTGCGCCGCAAACTGCCACCAGCAGCCTCGCCAGTCGCAGCACCACGGGCAGTGACGCAAACTCGATCGACGGCAGCCTGCACAGCCAGGGAAACGCAGACCACCAGGCGTCTTGCGAGTCGGACCCAGAACCGTGAGTCGTGCCTCTCCTATTCGTCCAATCCGTCTACCCTGTCGACTTCTTGGCAGCGAGAGCGACTCGTAATCCCGTATTCACTAGTGCAACTCGTGGCTTGCTGGGTCCACCCCGGCTTCGGCTGCTCCTCGACGTCTGCGCCTCCCCCGGGCGGCGTTTCTGCTCGTCGTTGGCCGCCGTCATCAGCCTCAGCGTCGCCGCCGCATATATTCCCAACCCGCCGGGTTCTCATCTCTATTTTGCCGTTCCTTTTGTCGTATTTTCCGGGGCTGGTCCTGGTTCGTCGCAAAAACTGACGCTCGCTAGCTCCAACCGCCGGCCCACCGCCATCTCCCCCCATCCGTCACAGGTCGGACATCTGACGACATCGTCACCACTCGTCCAAGCGGCTCACAAGCCCGAACCGCGTGCCTCGGACGGGCTGTCCAATCGATCCGTGCGCTCCCCCAGGCCACCCCAGGACAGCACCGATAGCCTCGAGTCCGCACCGTCCCTAGACCGCAGCCAGACGACGCGCGAACCGACCCAGCTCCAGCCCAAGCAGCAACCCTCGCCCACCAGCCGGCCCGGGGACGTGTCGAGGCCGGAGAAGACCTCGGAGGAGGCATTGGACGACGGGGCCAAACCAGCGTCGGACACTACAGCGCATGAGCCCGTGCACGCGAGACCCGACGAGCCCAAGCCCTCGACCGGCAGCAACCGACGCCTCTCGCGGGGTCTGAAGCTCGAACCGCTGATACCGCCGCAGACACCGCCGGCGGAGCCGTCGACGCCGCTGATCGTCAATACCCCTCCCACGCCGACCGACCCCCAGCCAACTAGCGCGGCGGCTGGCACACGACGCCCGGCTGATGCCTCGACCACGGGGAACATGATCACACAACGACGGAGAACAGGCTCCAGTGTCGGTCCCAGCAAGCTCTCCAACATCACCAGCGCCCCGCTGACGCCGACGCCCGAGAACGGCTCGGTGTCGCCCGGAAATCCCGCCGCTACCTTCTTCTCGTCCATGTTCTCGGCGGTGCAGAACACGGCAAACACGCTAGGCGCCACCATCTCCAACTCGACCTTGGCCCCCGGCGCCGTCAAGACCAAGGCAACACCCGTGAAGGAGCAGTCCGAGAGGGAACAGCCAGAGAGGGTGCAGGACGCAGCCCAGGACGCAGTCGAGGTCGAGTCAGCAGCCCCACGCCCGTCCAGCGAGCCCAAGGAGCCAGCTGTCAAGACGCTAGGCATGGGCGACCTCAGCCTCAGCCAGCTGGGCATCGTCGACGCGGCGAGCGCCGCCCCGAGCCCCGTAGCAGGGCGCTTCGCCGAGTCCGAGACGCGGTCGAGGTCTGACTCGGCGCCGCCGGACACCCATGCCGCCGTGGCGGAGTTCGAAGACCCGGCCTCGCGGCCGCGGTCGCTCAACGAGGCCGCGGGCGGCGAGCGGACGCCGCCGACCGGCAGTCTGTACGAGGGCAAGGCGGGAGTCCACCGCAGCGGCAGCATACGCAGCGCCATCGGCCACCGCAGGAACCGCGGCAGCAGCGTGGCCACGCACGGGACTGGGGGCACGATCGGCGCCGCCATCGCGGCCGCCAACTCGTCGATTGGCAACCCGGCCGCGTCCGGCGCGCCCAAGCTTACCGGATTCGCCGTCGCGAACAAGAAGCGCAACCGCGACTTCCACGCCCTGTTCAAGAGCGTGCCGGACGACGACTACCTCATCGAGGACTACAGCTGCGCGCTCCAGCGCGAGATCCTGGCCCACGGCCGCCTCTATGTGTCCGAGGGCCACCTGTGCTTCAGCAGCAACATCCTTGGCTGGGTGACGACGCTCGTCATGAGCTTCGACGAGATCGTCTCGGTCGAGAAGCGGAGCACGGCGCTGGTGTTTAAGAACGGCCTCGAGATCTCCACGCTGCACACGAAGCACATCTTCGCGTCGTTCGCCAGCCGTGACACCACTTACGACCTCATCATCAAGATCTGGAAGCTCGGCCATCCGCACCTCCAGAGCTCGCTCAACGGCGTCCGCCTCGAGGAGCCGGGCGGCGACCGGACTGAGAAGATCGAGACGGCGTCGGTGTCTGCGGTGGGCAGCCATAGCATATCCGGATCTGACGTCGAGAGCGACGACGACGACGACGTGTACGACGAGGACGAGGACGAGGAGGAAGACCAGGACACCACCCAGTCCGACGGCGGGGCCCCCGAGCCCCCCGACAAGGCGGTCCCGCGCAAGGTATCGGGTCCCGCGGCCCCTCTGGAGACGTCGGAAGCAGGCGCGCCCGCGGCGGGCGGCGACTTCCCCGGCCCGGCAGCGCACGCCCCTACGGACTGCGGCGACGCCGCTACGCACTACGACAAGGTGCTCGGCGACGAGGTCATCCCCGCGCCCCTGGGCAAGGTGTACACGCTACTGTTCGGGCCCGCGTCGGCAGCCTGGATGGGCAAGTGGCTGTCGGCAGACCAGAAGTGCACCGAGCTCCAGATGGAAGACAAGCGCGGCCTGTCGGACGACGTCAAGTCGCGGTCGTACTCGTACATCAAGCCGCTGTCGGCTTCGATAGGACCGAAGCAGACCAAGTGCCTCGTCACCGAGCTGCTGGAGCAGATAGACCTCGAGAAGGCCGTCAGCGTCCTGGTCAGCACGCAGAACCCCGACGTTCCGAGCGGCAACATCTTCGTCGTCAAGACCAAGTACTGCCTGACGTGGGCCGAGAACAACGCGACGCGGGTCCAGATCAACTGCACCATAGAGTGGTCCGGCAAGAGCTGGCTCAAAGGTATGTCTCGGACGTCCCACCACGCGGGCCCCTGCTAACCGCACCAGCTGCCATCGAGCGGGGCGCCAACGACGGCCAGACGCAGTACTGCAAGGACCTCTTTGCCAGCCTCAAGGCGGCCGTCTCGTCGCGGCAGCGGACGGGCGCGCTCGCCAATGGCGCCGCGAGGGGCAAGAAGCGCGCCCGCAAGGGCAAGTCGGCACAGGCTTCGAACCTCGCCAGCGACGCCGAGGACGTGGCCAAGGCGGCGGCCAAGCAGAGCTGGGGCCTGTTCGAGCCCGCCCGCCCGTTCCTCGGCCCCGTCGCCGACACCATCGGGCCGATCCTCACCGGCAACGTCGTCTACGGCCTGCTCGTCGGCCTGTTGGTGGCGTCGTGGTTCGGGTTCGGCGCCCGCCAGGGCGCGCCGCAGTACGGCCGCGACCTGGCCTACGCCAACTACCCACAGCGGATGGCCGCGTACGAGGAGATGTGGAGGCGGGAGGAGAGCGAGCTGTGGGAGTGGCTCGAGGAGCGGGTCGGCCTGGAGAGGCTGGGGAGCGACCCCCCGCCGCGGAAGCGGAGCGCGGACCCCCGCACCGTGGAGGAGAGGCTGCGCGAGGAGAGGATGGATGAGCGCGACGTCAAGGAGGCGATCCGCGTGACAGAGGAGCACCTCGAGGTGCTCAAATCGGTGGTGGACGGAAGGAGGGCAGGCAGGTGACGGGGAGGATCTTGCGGCAGGCGCCATGATTTCTTTGCGTACTCATTTTCTTTACGTTCGGGCTCTAACTGGATCTGTTGCATGAGCGGTCGATTCTGGCATTCGTTTGAATTTTCATAGCTTTGTAGGGCTAGTCTAGGTAGTCGGAATGCATCGAGAATACCATCAGCGGCTGGGACATGCGGTGCACGATGTCTCAGTGCGAACCATCCGTCGAGGTGGTTCAGGTTCTTCACCCCATCGACCTACGAGCCTTCGCCCTCGTTTCTGCCTTGACGGTCTTGAGCTTAGGCGTCATGTCAGGTGGTTGAGTCAGGCTACCTCGTGTCCAAGGCGCAATCCTCCAAGAACCCTCGAGTAGCATCCCTTCGGCGAAGCGTGATACTGCAAGTCGGCGGGGAGGCGTTCGCTCCCTGTGTCACAGCACAACTCCCCGGGACTATCACAAATACAGCCGAGGTGTTCAATGTCGATCGATCCAATGGCTCAGCCGCATCCGAATTAGGCGGCTGGCCCAAGACGTAGACTCCGAGCAGACCCTTCTTTCCCATTCTGTAAACTTGCTTCGTTCTTGCCCAGTGGATCTGATGCCCGAGGAGTCGAGGAACATAACATTGGCTGCCCGCCATCAAAGCCGAGCGGAAATTTTCCTCGAAAATTGAAATACACAGCAATGGCAAACCGCAGTAGCATTCTCATATCGAATTCTTGCCAGGATCCGACTGAAAATGACCCCATCGTGACTTCGGGGGATGATAGTCAAGTTGCGCCTGAGTGTAAGCAACCGGCTCAACGACGTGCGCGAGATGGGGCCTGAAAATGAGGATAGGACTTAGCTCCTGCCTGAGAGGCATAGCAGACATTAACCGGGGGTTCTGGGTGCATTCCAGTACTTCATGGGGCGCGATAGTAGATGCCAGGTTGCAGCTCACCTCTCTCGAACGGATCGAGAGCATGGTTGCACGATCGCACGCGGAGGCGGTAGAATCCGTCGAGGAAAACAGGACCCTCCTGCTCAACAAGGAGCTGGAGGACTACAAGAGCATCAACCCGATGTTGCCCTCGCAGCAGCTGCACCAGCATCTGGGTGGTCTTGTTAAGGAGGCAGAGCCGTCGTCCACTTAGACGGCCTAATTAGTTGTAGCAGAGCCTCGATGCCGAGAGGGGGTGTAATAGCGACCTCCAGACGGCCATCGGTAAGTTGAAGAGAGAGCTGGATGAGCTTCGCCCGCTCCGCCAGGAAATGCATGGCCTGCAAATAGAACTGCGTGCTGCCAATGACAAAGGTTGTGGGGCTGTCCAAGGACATGGAGGCTAAGAAGAGCCACCTTGCCAGCCAAAACATGAGGATATAGCAGAAGTCCAACGAGCTTCGTGGGCAAGGTGAGCAGCACCGGCAGGCGGTGGCACGGCCCGAGATTGTGACGCGCGAGAAACAGGGGCAGGACGCCGTCGTCCAGCGTCTCCGATATGAAGCTAACTCCGGTCGGAGCGCCCAGGAGGATCTAACCAGCCAGCTAGAGAATGAGCGTGCTCAGCAGCAAGACCTGTTGCTCCAGAAGAAGGAGCAGGAGGCGGTCATTTAGCGGTTCTAACAGGAACTTGAGTTGGCATGTAGCGCCCGAGAGAAACTGGTCAGCCGGTGTGCCAAGTACGAGGGCATGCTGCGCGAGAAGCAGCAGCAAGACGCCGCTTTGCAGGAGCTTGCTGAGAAATCGAGAGAGTTCAGGGAAACGCTGCAGTAGATGGCGGAAAAGACCAATCGCTTGGATTGCACGGTGGTATTGCTGGAGCAGAAGAACAGCAAGCTCGACAAAGTGGTCGACCGCTTGAAGCGTGAACTCATGGAAAAGACAGGGGAAGCCGGGTTGCTGCAGCAGAACGTGCAACAACTACGCCAAGCCCTCGATACCAAAGAGTCCGAAGCCCAGAGGGGTGTCGAGATTGCGCAGCAGTCGGAGAACACTGTCTCCAACACCGAGCGGCAGCGTGCCGAGGCTGCCTGGAAAGCTACCAGCCTGGGGACTCAGCTGCAGGCCCAAGGACAACCAATTCCGGGAAGCACAGTAGGAGGCGCGCCTGGCAACGCAAGACTCATCGTTCATCATATCCTCCTGGCTGGCCGATCCAGACGCGTAATTAGATGTGCCAGTTTATGCGCCTGATGGGCACAGCACAGCCACCTCAAGCGTTCCTTGAAGTGCCCAATCATTTCTAGCAGGTCTCGCTACCCACGATCCTAGGGCTCAGGAGATCTGCAGATATCTTGCTGACCGAATGTCAGATTGTTGTGGAAATGCACAGCATCCTAGCGGATGGCCCCGCCTTTCCGGAGGCCGTAGCGGTCCGCTTTATGCTCATCGCGATGCTGACGAGGCGGATACCCGCGTCGACGTTTCATCAGATCGGTGCCGTCTACGGACGCCGGTGGACAACCGCATGCGAGGCCCAGCTGGGCAGCCGCACGCTCAAGGCGTTTGCCCTGTTCGCCATGTGCGAGCTGGGTGGCGTCGTGGACGCAAGGTTCGGCGGCCTCGCGGATCAGGACTGGCGCATCAACGATCTGCTCGACACGCCTTGAGCCCCTGGCAACATTCGACAGCGCTCTCCGCCAGTCGAGGTCGGATACCGGCCGAATAGTAACGATGCTCGGCTAGGCATACGTCAGCATGGAGGGCCCGCACCTCGTCCCGGGGTTTTACTATGACGGTCGCTCGAACACCTTACTGGCTCGTCAACCGGGAGGATCCCCATCTGAATGTGATCGACTTCGGCGTGTGGGACGTATTCCAGGCGTACAAGTCCCTCGCCGCTCTCCGCACAAGCAGAACCGAGGTGGGTGGAGTCGACTTATACATGAGATACCCCGTGGAGGGCTTGCATGGGTTTAGAATGCTCGACCCCCCGGCGCCCCTGTGCCTGTGGTAGGACGGCTACGTGGAATTTTGACTTGGACAATGCTTGACTCTAAGTCAGGGATACTCCGCGCCTCTCACGGAGCTTGCTTCAGATGCGACCGTCCGGCTCGACGCCAGACACTGCAAGACATCGTGGTTGCTGAGTCCTCTCAGGATGGCCCAGGCTATATCGACGAACGAGACGCATGTGCGGATTGGCAGTCCGCGGCTTACGCTCGGACGGGCCGGCAGTCCGGCAGCCATGGGATTGCGCCCACGGTTGCAGTCACGATCAAGGTATGGCTCCTATACTCCCGTCCGTCTCTGCATGCTAACGAGTTGCAGCTTGGAAGCGCCCTCCCGGGCTCATCGGCGCGCGTGCCGATCCGACGGAGAGTGTGGTATAGCAAGGGAGGGGTTTGCATAGGAAGAGGAGTAGGCTGTCTCGGAGAGAGAGCGTCAATGGAATCCTGCGGAGGGTGGACTCGGAATGTAGCCGGCCCATCGGCGACCGTTAATTAGGGGTACAGTAGATAGCTGTCGCTAATCATAATTCTAAAGCGTAGCCAAGGCGAATGGACGTACATCACCGGATCGGCGGAGGCGGCCTCACAGACATTGTATCACGAAATTTCACGGAGGGGGACAAGTAGCAACTGGGAGCGCGTCAATTAATGGGTTATCGAAGCATCCGCCACGTGAATGCCAAAGAATGTGTTGTCATCGCCGTATGCATGGAACGGCTGTCGCCCTTAACTGCCTGAAGGCAAAACCTCGTCTTCAGGTACGGTTACCAACTGGAGGCCACTACGTCCTTGTCGGTTGCGGCCTTTGCTGCCGCGGCGCCCGTTGACTATTCTATTACTGATGTTGCTGTCGTTGTTCCTGCTGGTTGAGGACATTTTTGATTGTTGGCTGATGAAGGAGAGTTGTTTTTTCGAAAAAGTCGCGATTATGTAGCCCAGGTCGCATACGGATCCTCGCCTAAGCACACAATTCCGCTACCATAATTGCTCAATCGCCCCGCCCATAAATCGCCTTTGCGGGCACAATGTTCATTTTCTGGCTGATATAACCCGTGCGCAGCAATGGCCGCCAAGAAACACCTACGCATCCCATGTGGCCCACCTACCGTGTCGAGTCTCAAGGAGGACGGTCATTGGACGGAGCTGGCCCGCCAAGCACTGCAAATAGGCCCGAGGCAACACTTGCAGCGGTATGGGTCGACGCTTCGGTAGCCGGCTGTCCAAAGTGCTCTCCGGGGCCCGGATATTTGAGCCGCTCTAGCAAAGCATGCTGCGTGTCATCCTGTACCGTCAAGGCTCGTGGCGGCGGGGCCTAAGGCCGCCAACCGCGCGCCCGATGCAGACTTGCAGAGCGTGGATGTACTTTGGCCAGGAGAATATCGCATGGCTGGTTGACCCACCGCCTTGATTTCTCGCACCACCACCACCACCACCACCACCACCACAACAACAACCACAACAGAAGTCATCAAGATGACGAGTAGTTATTCGATTACCCCCGGGTTTATTGTGTGGATTAACAAGTTTAGTGAACTCTGAGAGAAGATGCTGGCCGGTTGCAAAAAGAAACCTGGACAGAGTTTGAGGCCGACGTCGCAGAGATCGCTACGGCAATCAGCGAGTGCGAGCGGCTGCCGGCGGGGCGATGCCCGGTCGACTTCTTCGCATACAAGATGTATCGGCGGTTATAGCAGCTGCTAGGTAAGTACTAGCTGGAAGCTCCAGCCTCCGCCTCGGTTTGCTAACTAGGCCAGACGGGACGACGTTCCCCTACCCGAACGTCGTGCCGCTTCCGCATTTGCGCAAACCGCTTGTCGACCTTGTAGACCTCCGCATTAGATTGAGGGAGGGCGGCTCCGAGCGCCAGACGCTCACGGAATAAATCGCAGACCGTGTTGGAAAGTATTATCCAGGCCTCCCCGAGCTGCCCCCAAAGCCGGTGAGAAGATTGGCAGCCTACGGGACGGCGCCAACGCGGAGATAGCAACCGCACTACCTGCAGCCGCTGGGACAGTCCGGGCGAACCTCAGCGCACGCCTTCGCGACAACAACCACAACAACAGCCACCACCGCCGCCATAGTTGTCAAGCGGGAACCCGTGGTGTGAGTGGCTCCAAGAGAGCAAGGAGCCCCACCCGACGGTCAAGAACGGGGGAGAATCGTCGGGCGAGAGAAAGGAATCGCGACCGGCGGCTGAGAGCGGCCGGAAATCATCAGTCGAGCACACTTGGGATGAGCGATTGCCTGCCCCGACGGCTGACCCCTTGGAGTTAGCCGTAGTGCAGCAACGCCTGTCCGAGTTTTCCATTTCCATAGATGAGCACAAGAAGTCGCGTGGGCCATTCAAGATTCTGTTCCAAGACGCCGAGCGGCGCCTCGACTTCATCTATTGCACCTAGCGGTAACTGGGCGTGGAAGGCCGCAGGGTGGTGGCGGCACGCTTTGCCGAGATGCTTCATGAGGCTCTGTCCTTTGAGGGCTACAGGGGCGAGGCGGCGCTGGCCGACGCCTTCCAAGAGTAGGTCGCTGTCATCTCGGACAAGCTGAGGGAAGGGCCCAAGAAGACTCCGCTCGACCTGTTCGACGAATCCCTGAGGTCGGACGGCAGCCTGCGGCTCCCCAAAACCAAGAGCGGCGAGGCTATCCCGCCCAAATCAGCTATGTCCAAGGTCGTCTTTGCCAAGGCGACCCTCGAGGACTGCCAGAATGAGTACCCCGTTTGGGGACTAAGTAGATTTGATAGAAAGTGGTTAGCATCTAACCGAGAAAAGGTTCGGTCTCGGCCCGGGTAGAATAAGGCCTCGCATTCTAGGAGCGATGTGGGCATACTAAGGGAGATTGGGCCGCTGGACTGACTGTGCGGCTGTGCTGCACACCTCTCCAGCGGCATCGCTGGTTTGTTTTCTGCTAGACATCGGCTTGCCTCTGCCCTACGTTTATCGTTTCTCTGGCTGTTTCTTTAGTGCTGTTCTCTTGTTGCTTTCCACATCTCTCTCGCGCAACAGCGGTCTCGTCCTCCTACAGCCCTCGCCAACTCCCCAATATAGCGCTGAAGTGCGCAGGCAAGTTGCGCATCTCCCTCGCCAAAGCACACGCACGCACACACACACACACACACACACACACACACACACAAAAAAAAAAAAAAAAAAAAAAAAAAACGAAATCAATGGTCATTTCTAGGCTGCTTGAACGACGGAGCGTCCGAGGGAACACTGTCATCGGAGGTTGTGGCATGAGGATGCTGACGGCCGTTTTGACCTGGCGGACGTCGCCAGCAATCGCCCTATCGAGTCATGGTTCATGATCGCCGTGATAGTCTTGACTTGCTTCCTAGCCTTTAGTAACTCGACGACTGTGACTCTGCGAGGGCGAGTCAACTTGCACGAATGTCAGTAAGCAGGTGCGTGCTGGCTTGCGAAACTGTGAAGATCCAGCCTAAACCTGCCTCAACCCTTTGAGGTACAACCAATTGTCACGGGCAGGCCGACGATCGACAAGGAAGGTCCTTAGTATCGTTACTGCTCGATCTTTAGAGTTTGTAGGCTCATCTTTTCTACACTAGGAGGCTCATCTTCCCTACACTAGGACTCATCGTTCCAACGTAAGCTCGTCTTTCCCACGCTAGGAGGCTCATCTTCCCCACGCTAGGAGGCTCATCTTTCCTGCGCTAGGAGGCCCATCTTTCCTACGCTGGCTCATCTTTCCTACACCGGTTCATCTTTCCGACGCCGGTTCATCTTTCCGACGCCGGTTCATCTTTCCGACGCCGGTTCATCTTTCCGACGCCGGTTCATCTTTCCTACGCTAGGAGGCTGGTTCCTGACTACTAGGCTGCTCAATAACGTCATAAACTACAAATGCAGTTGTCTCGGGCCGAAGGTTGCAATGCTTGGCAAACTACAGTACCTCTGTCCAACGACCGTCTCGGTCAAAACTCGATACAGCAGGTGGAACCATCCTGGTGCGTTAGTGTGCCTCACCTGCCTTACTGCACACAGGCCTGTATCAGCAAGAACATGAACTTCGTGCCCGCAGAACAAAGTGATATTGAGCGGAGCGATTAATTATTCAAGTGGAATTGTGCACTTAGGTAGGGCCCATATGCGACCCGTAACCGAAAAGGAGATGGCAACCCCCAGTTGGCGACCATACCTAGAGACGAGGTGCCTACAGGCAATCCAGCGCTACAGCTGTCCCATACATACTTGCACTGCATGTGGCGCTGTCGTTCAACAGCTCGGGGACTCAGAGTCAAGCAGCATGGAAAGTGCCATGAAATCGGCGAGTTTGCTAACCACCTGCCGCAGTGCGTTGGTTCGCTGCGTCAGTTCGCTGCGTTAGTTCCTGCGCTAGTTCGATGCGTCAAGGCCACTGCCTAAACTCAAAATTCTCTGGCAACTGGAAGGTTCTCTCGAGCTTCAGGTACGCTAAACAAGCTTTCCTTCCCTAAACTTGAGCCTAGCTGGCTCGTGCCTTTGCCTTATAAAATCTCGCCTCCCACTCTTCGTCCCCCATTCCAAATTTTCTCCAGACATTGCCATCGATTCTCCTGCAAGCACCAACAACACCATTACAAAATCGTCAGTGGCAATCACATCAGTCTCATCCCTCGTTTCACATCATCTTCCTTGTCATCCCTCGTCTCACATCATCTTCCTTGTCATCCCTCGTCTCACATCATCTTCCTTGTTTTCTATAAGGAACTATGGAACAACCGGCAGCCGCAGTCCCAGGTCTTGCAGAGACTTTGGCAGAGATGCAAGCCACCCTTCGCCGCCTTGAGACCGGCCACATCGAGCTTATGGAAAAGTTTGTGCAACTCGATAACAATACACAAGCCAACTTCCACCGCCTTGAGACCAGCTTCAACCGCCTTGAGACCAGTCACATCGCGCTTGGTGGAAAAGTAGCGCAACTCGAGGAGAATACTCGAGTCGGCTTCCACCGCCTTGAGACCAGTCACATCGAGCTTGGCGGAAAAGTGGCGCAAATCGAGGAATATACTCGAGCCAACTTCCACCGCATTGAGGGCAAGATGGACCAACGGTTCTCCGAGGCGAATTCCGAGATCTACAGGCAAGTCACTGGTCCCACTCCCACATACTCTAACTGTTTGGCTGCATCGTCCCTCTACTTAGTTTCTCGCTCTTGACTAACCAGAAGCAGGCTTCATAACAAGCAGTGTCGCCTTCTGAATACGCTTGCAGATAAACCGCTCCTGCCCCTCGTAGATGAGCGTACAGGCCACAGCATCTAAAGCAGCTTCCTCGGCCGATCCGCGAGGTCTACGAAATTGACTGTAAGCATACATCGCAGAACCCTAACCACAGAAACAGTGCATGACTAACCCCTCTAGCCCATACAGCGAGCAGGATCCCCGATGCCGCTGGCGTCTCGTGCCCACGGAACATTGATCAGCAGAGGGAGAGGATCATAACTTAGATGGGTGTGCTCTAAGCGCTGCAATATCGGGAGAGGCAGGGAGTGCTCGGTTTTGCTTGCCATTGTCATTGTCTGACAATGCGTGTCATAATTATCAGTGGCTTTGTTATGGCTTATTGCGGTTACGCCGCACTTAGGTAGAGGGCGAACAATTTGGTCTCTATCAAGGGACTGGGCCCTAGGATTTCAATCAACACCGATTACATTGTTAAACATGACGTGTGGACCGACTCGTATTCCCAATCGAACTGGTCGTCAAAAGAGACCCAGCCGGCGAGAGTATCGCTGCCAGAGAGCACAAGCAGCGTGAAGGATGGCTTACTTCATGCAGATCAACATGCCTAAAGTTGCGGTACTGTTCAATTCATTTTGGGTTGTCCGTGTCCCGGAACTCCGGTGAAAGAGTAACCGCCGGGAGACCCGAGTTCTCGCTGGAGTTGAGCAAAACCGCGCCGCCCAGGCCCGGGTTCTAGCAGGCCGTAATGCATGCGAGCAAGCCCGAGCCGCTGTAACTGCCCCTGGTAGATGCGTCATCATCCCCCGGGAACCTTGCTGATTTGTCTCCCGAGGAGCGTGGGCCCTCGACCGGGGCGGCGCTGCCGAGTGAACATGAGCACTCCTTTCCTGCGCCATCCCCGAAGCTGAGGAAGATAATCCTTCGGCGCCCAGTCTGCAATACACTCAAAGGAAGTGCCCTTAGCTACAGGGGTGCCTGGAAAGAAACTGCCGCAGCGGGAGGGCATGATACGGGCAGAACCACTTGCGAGGAGGGCCAATTCACCTTCTCCACCTTGCTAAACTGCGCCGTTGAAGGTGACGGTGAGAGGGGCGCAGAGTCTCGCAAATCTGGGACCGGAATTGCCACAGCCTCGGCGTGACGAATCGTATGGGGTCACGCCTTTGGAGACGGCGGACCTTGATGGTCCCCCGGCATGTTACCGCCCTGGAGAATAAGGCTAGAGTAAGAGGGGCATTCCACTCGAGGAACTGTAGGATTGTGTAGCGCGAGGCATGACGATCAAATATTCTAAGACAGTATTTTCGTACAATCACGGTCAAAAAGTGAAGTCACACTTTTTCCCCCACTTTGCATGGGAATTTGTATGGTGAGCGTTGGAAGTCAACTTAGAACCAATGCGGCCAGCAGCGAGGAGGGCGTGGAAGACCGCGAGGAAGACCGCGTAGAAGGGGAGCCGCCTAGTCAAATTTGTGACAGCCAGACGGGCAGTCTGCCCAGGAATTGTACGAAAACGACGCTTGTTTGCGCTAAATAAGCGACAATGTTAGATATCGTCGGATTCGAGGGACTGGTGCACTTTGACAAGGCCAATTGCAATTGCGGTATTTTGTGGCGTTTTTGCTTCGATTTGGTTACGGTTTATCAGTGACCCCTGCGGGCAGACTTTGAAGGTCTGCCCGCAGGGGTCCCAAAGATCGACATCTAGCACTTCTACTCGTGACACCCTTGGTTGTGTTGCGCTTAACGCCACGCTATGCTCATGGAGCCGTCCAAACTGTCTGCTGCCGTCTATGTTGCATCTGGCCCCACTCTGGTGCTGACTCCGATTAGCCTCGTGGCTGGGGTCTGAATTAGATACCAACGGGACCACCACGGCGGCATCTTCGCCGTGGGAAACTAGCTCGCCGGTGAAACTGTCGAAATTGCTCCCTCGAGTGAGAACCACGGCCCTTACATAACTGGCGGCAAACTTTTCGACTATACTTGTTTTAGCCAGATATTCGTGGTTATCGTTGCCATCGGCTTATCCCTAAGTGGATATTGGGGCTTCGCCCTCGTCTTTGGACACCCCACTCTATTGCAGGTACGTTTGTGAACACACTGGGTAGGTTTGATCTACTACCTATTCCAGAAATTGCATTGGATTCGGGGTTGGATAGACGGGAAGTGGTGGGTGCGGTTCGCCGTTGCTTGCAGCGGCCTGGCGCTTGGAATGCTCCTTGGGAGCGTCCCCCTGACCCGCATGGTTTACAGCCGACGGTAAACCCAGCCCCTAGCAAGGCTCCGATGGTTCTTGCCTTGTCGATCGTCTCCTTCACCAGTCTATGGTCATCTCTCCGGTGTATATTTCTGCTGTATAAGGGGACGATGGGGTTACGCGGGGGCCGAAAATACTGGATGTGGTTCTGTTTTATTCTTTCTATTTTGTTGATGAGTTGTTGTTGGGTGTTGCTTGAATTGTCGCGTCCATATTGTGGACGTAGCCGAATTAGGATTAGTGTGGATGCACGTACCAATTTGGGTGGGGCCATAGCATGGGAAGACCGTTGCGAAAAGACTGTCTCATATTCTATCTTCTGCCGAGACACCCTAGGTAGCGGAAATAACATCGGATTAAGCTAAATGGGCGTAAGACCCCCTTCGCAGGTGACGACCAAATTGAATGATGAACTGTGGCCGTGTGAATCCACAAGTTGACCTTTGGACGGCGCCCAGAGGGACTCCGATGCGATCGGTATTGCACCGGTTGTTTACTTCCTCCGTCGGCTATATCGGCCCGTGGAGTACATCCGCATGGCCTTAGGTCCCGCCACCACGAACTTGGGCGGTACATAGGATGGCACGCGGCATGCTTTGCTAGAGCGGTGCTCAAATGTCCGGTTCCGGGTGAGCACTTTGAGACCGAAGCGTCCGCCTTCAGACCACACGGCTCGTCCCCACTTGCCCAATTAAGCCTGTCATTCATCGCCGATTGGTTGACCGCCCTCCTTGGCGCACGATGAATCACCCTACCAGATCCCCAGCCATCCAAAGAGCTATCGATGTGGCCGGCTGTCACGAAACGCCCGTGAGCCACGCTGCAAATCTCTGCCCATGGATACTTCTTTGTGGGTAGCTGACACACTTCTTCCTAGAGTAGCACCAGCCTTGTTACACAGGAGCGATTTGATGCCCAGCCCATACCTTCCGTGTCGCGACAACCGAATGGCAAAGTGACGAACCATCAAGCCTTGCTAGGCTCTCTTCGAGGCTAGTTCCAAGATATCTCGAGTTGCTTGACTCATTAACGCGTGGCAATATATGGCGCCCCGGGTCTGGGCTGTCTGAATTGGTCCTCGAGCCAGAAACGTTGTGATCGACGACCTGGGCTTCCGATCACCGTCTTTGGCTTGTCAAAGCGCCTTGAAGCAGGACAACACACCGGCTTCAGCCGCCCAACTATAGTACGGCTCACCACCCATCCCACGAGCAGGCCATCGGAGGGGTTCAAGCGGTGCCGCGAGCAGCCTAGGTCTGTTCGGCCTCGGCAGCTCATTGACATTCTGTTGCACCGCTCGGGAGACTGGGACGGGAATTTTCAGTTTCCATGCGCTACGCGGCCCACGGTGCACGGGTGTTTAATCAGTCAATTTGGCCACGCCGCGAAGTATCGTCTTTTCCAGCAATGCGATTACCGATGCAGCGCTGTCAGACAGGGATGCATAGAAACGATGCCCACGAAACTGGCGCATCGTAAAAAGAAGGCTAAAGAGGGGATGGTAAGGGGTGGGAGACGCATAAACAACACACAATGACAGAGAAAGAGGTGAGAAGAACAAGATGCATGCGAACCCCTCACACGGGCCCATATGTACCTCACTAGATCCTTGACGGCGTCATCGCGGCATGAACAGGAGGCAAGAACACTAGCAAAGTCGAGCTCGAAAGAGGAAAAGGCATGTAGCACCAAATACCCATCGCACAGCTGGACCACTGCGAGGACTCCGCGTTTTCTGCGCCTCGGCTAGAGTTGAAGAGATTCGGATGTAAGTTAGATTGCTAGTTGCAACCTGGCCCCTGATGCGTCTGCTGCTCGGCAAATGCATCCGGTAAATGCGACCGGGACCGTACCACATACACCCCGGTTACTAATCCCGCGATTGGTATAGGCCGACGTTTGATTTATGGTTGGCCCACAGCCGGGAATTCTGCCATGACGGCCAAGGTCGACGGCCCCCACCTCGGCTGGTCGATCGCCGCCCACACGACCTAGACGCCCATAGATCTTCCCTTCGGGATGTGGGAGCGCATTCGTCATCCCGGCCCACCGTGTCTCCGCCAGAGATGAGGGTTGCGCGTCCCCGTTATCCCTTAATTGATAATTACGGATTGCGACCGCCTCGAGGGTCGACAGCGTCGTAGTTGGCCCGGTAGGAGCTCAAAGTGGAACCACCTCCGGATGCTCTGTTTCATTGCGTCGCTCTACTCCATGTTGATTGTTCTCGCAGACGCAGGACACGGACGCGAGCCAATGGCACGGCGGATGGCGATCGCGATGTCTTCCAGAGACGGGGAACGTCCTTGCGGCCGGGGTGGCTTTTATCCCCTCACAATTAGAGGCATCGAGATACCGCGAGAGGGGAAGCGAGCGGCGCATATAAACATCGAGAGCCACCACGGTACGGTTCTCCGGACAATCTCGTCACTACCGTCTAGACCGACCACCGCTGCACACAATGTATTTTGCCAAGGCCGCCACCGGCCTCGCACTGCTGGCCATCGCGGTCGCCCATCCGGGGCACGACATCACCCAGGAGGCCGCCGAGCGCCGAGACTTCCTCAACTCTGTGAAGCGGACTTCGCTTAGCCACTGTGCCGACAAGCTTCGGGCTCGCGGTACCGAAGCGCGGAATGTCGCCCGGCGCCAAGCCCAGGTCGAAAAAGCCCGTCAGAAACGCGGCCTGAAGAAGCGGGACATTGCCGACGTCCTCGCCACCAACCACAACAAGACGGAGGAGGGCTTCACCGTCGAGACCGACCCGGCCACCCTGTTTGCCGGGTACAACTCGTGTCTCCTGACGCCCGAGGTGACCCAAGGGCCGTACTGTAAGTGAAACGACCGTCAGGCAAGTGCTTGGCTGACCCCGTCAGACGTCGCCGGCGAGTCCGTCCGCCAGAACGTGATCGAGGACCAGGAGGGCGTGGAAATGATCCTCGACTACCAAGTTGTCGACGTCGAGACCTGCGAGCCGGTGCCCGACTTGTACCTCGAGATGTGGCACTGCAACGCGACGGGCGTCTACGGCGGCGTCGTGGCCCGCGGTAACGGCGACAGCAACGATGAGAGCAACATCAACAACACGTGGCTGCGCGGCATCCAGAAGACCGACGCCGACGGCGTCGCCCAGTTCGAGTCCATCTTCCCAGGCCACTACATCGGCCGCACGCCTCACATCCACGTCATGGTGCACGCCAACGCGACGCTCCAGGCCAACAACACCCTTGGTCTGGAGAATTACGCTAGCCACATAGGTCAAACCTTCTTTGACCAAGACCTCATCACGGCGGTGGAGAAGTTGGCGCCGTACACTGCCAACCAGCAACCGCTGACCACCAACGAGCGGGACTTCATCATGGCCCAGGAGGCCGGCACCGACGGCGACCCGGTCATGGAGTACACCCTGCTCGGGGACAGCATCGAGGACGGCATCTTTGCGTGGATCGCGTTTGGTGTCAACTCGACCGCATCAAGGCCCATCTCCCCGGCCGTGTATCTGTACGAGGAGGGCGGCGTTAGGAACCCCGGCGCCGGCATGGGCGGGCCGCCGCCGGGCGGGCCGTGGCCTACCGGCTTCCCTTTCCCCACCGGAGGGCCTCGTCCGACTGGGACGGACCCCGAAGGGCAGTGAGCGCTCGACGCCAAAGTTGCGGCCTAGCGTGCCTTGATAGGACATCGAGATGGCTCTGTAGGCCGTGCATCTGTATACAGAAACTGCTGTTAGGGATAGAAATTCAGTCGCCATGTCTTTATTCGCGGTGTGTACTTGGTACCTACACAGTAATAGACGTGCCCAGATCCCGCGAGGGGTCTCAAAGCAGGAGCCCAAACTCGCTAAAAAAAAAAAAAAAAAAAAAAAAAATGAGTAGATAATGCGACTGAGCAGACAAGGACCTGGGAGTCGCAGCGGCAGAACAAGGGTGGGAATCTGGACATCGAGTCGCCCGCCGATGAGGCTGTCGCCGCAGGGAGATACCGCGTGGGCCTCACAGACCTCTGGGCAAGAGCTCAAGAAACGCCTGGATGGGGATTCTGAAACTCGTCGCCACTCGCCATCTTGAACCTCGAGGACCTTTTCTCGACGATATCCGGCACCAGCGTTGACGTGTGTCGTCTTGACGATCCCGCTCCTCGGACCGCCTATGACGGCGTTAAGATTGTCCTGCAGCGCCTACGAGGCCGCAGCGCTTCATTCCACAATCCACGCCTTTGTGCAGTCTGCCTTCGCCGTGACCGAGTTCGGGCCTTGAGGGTGAAAGCATCTAGTCGAGCCAGCTTAGGAGGAGGGGGTGTCATTGTATGTAGTTTATGGCGCGATATGCGCATTGAAATTGCACAGCCCTGTTCTGGCCGAAGCAGCCCATCGTACAGACCCGCGGTGAGACCTTCTAGTGCCGTTCTACGAAGAGGGGCGGCTTGTCCGTACAGCGGCCGTCCCGCGAGAGGCCCAGAGCAGTCGAGCCCGCTCGTCTCTTGTCCCTACCACCTCTCTTGTTTCAATCATCCCTTTATCGTTGTCGAGTGTGCCGTACGTCTTCAAACAGCGAGTGCAGCCGTGAGAGTCCGTTCGCAACTCAGAAGCCCGAGTATGAAGGATTCACCTTCCCATCAAGAATAAATGCCTTCGCTGGCGCCAAGCACATGTTTTTTGACCGGTACTTCCCGTGCTCGTCGGCACTCTCGTATCTGCTAGCGTCGCTCACGCTGCTCGGGCTTGGTCAGGTTTGCCTGACCTCTCTAGCCTGCGGTGACCGTGAGAACAACACGAGATGCGTCTGTTATGCTCTGTGGCTGCTGGAAGACCCGACGTCGGCCGGCCCTCCAGATCTGTCGTCTTGAAGGTTGGCATGGCCCGTGTTTGTCAGTTCAGGCGCTGCAGGGAAAGGCTAGGCGGTTACTTTACCGTGCTGCGCTTATCACCTTGAGGAGCGGTGAGGGTAATTATTGCGTATTTTGCTCGGTGTCTCGAATTTTACTAGGCGGCCCATGGGCCCCAAATGCCGGAAACGAGATAAAGGATCGTCGCGGGGCACCGTCTGATCGTTGATCTGAAGCACGCGGCTGTGGACTGCACAGTGGGCGAAAAAAAAAGATTGAACTTCCTCAACTCGGCTATCGAAACTCGGATCTGGTTCGGCATTCGTTTTCAACACGTCGCTGTCATTAATCTTGCCGTGTCCAAGCACTCTTAATGGAGAAAAAATCAAAGAAGGACAAGAGGAGTCTCTGACCCTGCACGTCAGTATTTGCCGTGACCTTCAAGATCAGCCCGTACGTTGGCCTGTTCGATAAGATAGGAAAACGGTCTAAATGTCGCGGGCTGGGCGAGAGATCTGGATACAGCCCAGAGCCTTCATGCTCGTCCCCGACCGTAACGATTACCCAATCCCACAAAGATAGGCAGTTGCCTAAGCGCAATCCCCACTCGTCAACGTGGCCGGACGTGAGCCTTCGGGGGACTCGTAAATCTATGGGGGCACGAGATACCCGAATTATCTGAAATGGGATGTCCCAAGGGATTCGTGATGGACATCTACCTCGTTGCTTCTTCTAATCATCACCATCTACGTAATTACTGTCTCCTCCCCTTCGCCGTCTCATCCCAGATGCTGCCCTATGTCGGAACTTGCCGTGTGGGGAACGACCCCAGCCGGGGGCAATTTCCCTTGGGCGTCAACTGGTGCCCAGTAGCGCCCACTTGGTCAGACTTTGCAACGGACATGACAATATACGCCTTCATCTCAATGACTTTGAACTTGGGTGAAATCGTACCATCTTGATGCCAAATCCATCCGCGCAGTGGTTCCAACAATTAAGAGTCTCAGTTTGCATCCAAAACCCATTGAGCCAGTCAAAACACGGCCCTGCGCAAGTCGGTACGATGTCTACCGTTCCCGAAACGAAGTACGAGATCACCCTGAACGGCCCGGTCGACTGGGTTGCGTGGAATCGCGAGTTCGTTACGAAGATGACGACCCTCAACCTCCTTGACTACTTCGAAGGGAGGCGCGACCTCGTTAAGGAGCCTCCCACTACATTCGACTCGTACTACATATACAAAAACCACGTCAACAAGGAACTTCATGCCCTTACTATTAAATTAAAGGGTAGCAACAACGCTAGCGTGTTGGCTGATCAGCAACCGGAAGAAGATACGGCCACTATCGATACAGCTACGGTCAGGACTAACGAAGACGGGCCTCCTCCCGACAATTCGGGGTTGACCAACGCCTAGAAGAAAGTCTACAACGAGCGGAAGAAGTGGTTCAAGGATAATACCAACTATATTATCGCCGACTTGGCTAGGAACTACGAGAACTAGCGGAAGGACTGGCAAAGCCAGACTACCCGCCTTAGCCAGGCACTAAACTTCCTTACGACTACAGTAGCGCTATACCTCCGAAACGCCTATTTCTCCATTGATACAGACCTACAGAAGTGGTATAACAACCTAATGACCGTTGCCCAACAACCATTCGAGATCGAGAGAGCTATTAGAAAGAGGCTTAAGGAATACCTCGACAGTCTCACTACACTTAAGTATAAGAACGTCAAGCAAGCCGACTTCGACCGTTAGCTAACTAAATAGGAGACCCTAATAGATAAGGCTTTGCTATATAGGCTGGTCGGGACTATAGCTCCTGGACTATAGTTCGAGGACCTTATAAACGCTATCCCGAAACTGATGGGCGGTTTCGTTGCTATATATCGGGTTAGCTACTACAATAAACTCAACAACTTGACCTTTAGAGGTGTAGCTACCGATATTCGATAAGCTGTACTATTACTGCTCGAAGTAGCGCCAAATTGTATAGGCAAGGGATCCTTCCCGACATTCGGCCAATAGGAAAACTAGGATGCCGAACAGTCTAAGGAGCAGGAGGATCGGTTACAATAACGATCAGGACAATACAAGAAGAGCGACCGATATAAAGGATCACGAAATAAATGTAAGCTCAGCTTAGCAACTGGTTAGTCGAGACAAGACAAACTGTAGTATCGCGTTTGCAAGTATATCTATTAAACCGAGCGGTACTATTACCTTTACCTAGAGCTCGCTCCTAAGAACTGGGAACCTAGAGACTATATCAAGGTACGTATAGAAGCCAATCTCAATGTAGATTCCACCTTATATACCGAAGTAAATTATATCCGGATAAAGAGGTCCTGGATTAACCTCCAAGAGAACGTTAAGATTGACGAAGATGCAGTACTATAGTCGAAATAACTAGCCGCTAGCCTGGAAATAGCTACAGTCAATACCCTAGATATAGGTTAGACCAACTCCCTAGATATAGGAGATAAAAGCGCCCTAGATATAGGATAGATCAACTCCCTGGATATAGGAGATAGTGCCCTGGATATAGGCTATACTAACTTCCTGGATATAGAAGGTCTGAATACCCTAGATATAGGGTTTAGTGACTCCCTAGGTATAGGAGATAACAGTGCTGTAGAGATCGGCCCGGAAGAACAACAAGAAGAGGAAGATAATGCCCTGGAGATAGGCTGGCCTCAATAGGTGGCAAGAATGCTATTAGAAATAAGAGCTATAGGCAAATGCTCGGCTAGCTTCGCTATTATTCAAGTAGCCTTCTAAATAGGCCAGCAGTACCCTCTCGTCAACTCGGCGATACTAGACTCTAGCTTAACGATCTATATCTTCAACAAATTAAGTCGTTTTAAACGCCCTCCCTGCCTTGCAGCTCCTACTGACTGTATATAGGCCGGGGAGCACCCTATTTAGATTGAGGGTTATAGCAATATTGATATCAAAGTCCAGGGCCCGGACAGGGTTAAAATAATTACCCTCTACAATATAGCATTCTGCCCAACCTTTATATACAATATAGTCTCTCTTCGAAGACTCCATCGTCGAGGGATCTAGTAGGACAATAGCCCCGGCAACAACTGCCTAAGGCGCTACAATAGTATAATCCTAGGATATCTTAGCAATTAATATAACTAGTTTGTCATCGAATACCTACTAGAAGATATCACTAACGCAGCCTTCGCTGCTAGAACAAGAACACTCAACAGCTAGACAGGCCGTACCGATAGTGTAGCAGACGCTATAACTTAGTACTTATACCTCGGCCACTCAGGACTAAAAGTACTTAAATACTTCGTTAATTGTTCAAGGGGAGGAAGGATTAAAGGCATCCCTACTATCAAATATAACGGCTATAGCCTTGGCAAGTCAAAACGCCTGCCTAACAGATTACCAAGACCCCTCCCGTTCGAACCAGGAGACCGAATTGCAGTAGACCTTCACCTATACATACCCGGCCGGAAAGGCTTCAGGTATATACTGTTAGCAATAGACCGCTACTCAGGAATGGTCTAGGATTACTACCTATTCGACTGCGAGGCCAAGTTAATCCTAACGGCTCTTAAGCACCTATTCGCCTTCTTGGACCGTCAGTATCAATTATATCCAAAGGTTATAGAGTCTAATAACGAATTTACACGAGCGGCCATTATTATAGATTGGGTAGATTAGAGCGGCGTAAAGATAGAGCCCTCTACGCCCGATACCCCGGCCTAGAACGGCGGTATAGAGCGCTCAGGGGGTATAATCAAGGAGAAAGCGAGAGCTATAGCCATTAGAGCAAACTTGCTATAGCAATTATAGCTAGAGATCAATAGAGCTATAGTCTACCTCAATAACAGGACCCCAAAGTTGATATATAAGTAGAAATCACTATATAAGCGTTTCAATAAATTCCTAGCTATTAGAGACGGCTAGGGAAGGAAAGGATATAAGCCTTACTAGAGATATCTCAAAGTCTATAGAAGCAAGGCGTTTGCAATAACCGATATCGAGAAGAAGAAAGAAAAGCGCCTTAAGAAGCTAAGACCCCGAATATAGGTTAGATATCTTATAGGATATAACTCTATAAATGTTTACTATATCTAGAACCCAGCTACTAATCAAGTGGTCCGCATATACAACGTCGTCTTTAATAAAAAGTAGATCTTCCCTAGCAAGAAGGAGGATCTAGCCCAAGACCTTGCCTAGATAGACCTTAAAGAGCTAAAGAAATAGCTTAACGATAGAGGTATAAGCGACGCCAATGACCATAAGAGTAGCGATCTTACCGCTAAAGAGGAAGTAGAAGAATCGATAGAAGCGACTATTAGTACACTAGATACCTATAAAGATTAGGGGGTAGTCGAAGTGACTACTAACGAAGTTCTAGACACTATTATTGTTAAAGGTAATAATTCGGGCACTTTCCCTGAGTTTTAGTATCCAACGCTACCGCCTATACCACTAGCAGCACTATAGATAGCAGCGTTTGTAGGGACCTACAAGATAGAGGGCCGGACAACTGATCTATTCGAGCTATAGAAAGCAGCCTTCTATACTAGAACCTTCGTATTAGTAGTAGGCAGGGTAGACGGTAAACAGGCTACTAGAGCTACTATTGAACGGCTCTAAAGGAAGACCAAATACCAGGATAGTAGCAATAAGGAAGTAACCTAAAAGGAAGTCGACCAGTTAAGGAGATAAAACGTACTCGGCACTCTCTATCAATCCCGCCTTCCACTAGAGCCACGACGGCATTCAGACCTCTAGAACTACCTATTTAGCAAGCTATTCCTATAGGGGGAGGAAGACCACCTTTAGAGCCACTACCAGATAGCCTCCTAGCAAGAAATACTCTACTATACTAAAGAAGTTAGAGGGAGATAGATCCTCGACTATATATAGGTATATACCTATAAATTCGACGAGAATGGCTACCTTGTCAAGTACAAGGTATAACTAGTAGTAAAAGGCGATCAACAATAGAAGAATTATACCGAAGAAAACTATATAGCAACGCTAGCGGCATAGTCGTTCCAAATAGTCCTTGCTATTGTAGCCCGCTTCAACCTTAAACTTAAACAATACAATATAGTCAATACGTTTATTAACACCGAGATTGACAAGGATGTCTATATAGAGATGCTATAGGGCTATAGAAAGAAAGGAACTATCCTGAAGCTATAGAAGGCACTCTATAGGTTAAAGAAGTCTCCCCTCCTATAGTAGAAAGAGCTAACGACTATACTAAGAGATCTTGGATTCGAAGCAGTCCCTTACAAGCTATACATTATAATCAACAAGGGCATTATCGTTTTCTTCTACATTGACGATATCGTTATCGCGTACTATAAGAGAGACCGGGACCGAGCTAACGAACTGATCAAGAGGCTAGAAAGTAAATACCAGCTTATAGGCGGGAACGACCTACTTTGGTTCCTAGGGATGGAAGTCTACCAAGACCGAATACAGCGATTGATCTAGCTTAGCTAAACGGTATATATCGAGAAGATCGCCAGACTTATATAGAGTACTACAATACCAAGAACGCCAATAACAACAAAGGAATTGTTACTGTATAACAGCATCGCAAGTAGAGCCTCCATTGGCCTCTATCAACGGAAGGTCGGCTTAGTGCTATATACGGCTATCAATACTCGCCCCGACGTTGCCTTCGCAACGTCAAGACTAGCAAGGTTCAACTATAACCTAGGACCAGAGCACTATATAGCGGCCGACCGAGTACTAAGATATCTACTAAATACACGATATTTGGGCCTACAACTAGGAGGTAGTAATTACCTTGCTATAGCCAGCGATGCCAGCTTCGTAGACAATACACTCGACCGCAAAAGCTCCCAAGGATATACAATAACACTGTTTGGCGGCCTTATCGTATGGCGCGCTAGTAAGCAAGACACTATCACCACCTCTACAATAGAGGTAGAGCTGCTAGCTCTTGCGTAGGCAGCGAAAGAGGGTTTCTTCGTTCAACGACTACTGATAGAGCTGACGATCCAGCTAGACAACAACCTCCTTATAATATAGTATAACAATACCTAAACGATCCGCCTAATTACGGCAGAGGTCGCGTAGCTGCAGACGAAGCTACGCTATGTGGATATCTATAACTACTGGCTTCGACAAGAGGTACAGGAAGGAAGACTCAATATCGAATACGTGCCCTCGAAGAAGATGATTGCCGACGGCCTGACGAAGGCGCTGAACGCCGACCACTACAACAAGTTCGTCACGATGCTCAATCTAGTGGCCATCGAGAACCTCGTTAAGAAACGTGTAAGCCAACGTACAGAAGTTGTCAGCCATTCTGTTAGCCAGGACGACGAACCTGCGAGGAAGGCACTGCCGATTCGAAAGGTGGTCCGTTTTTGAGATCGAAGAACCGTGAGATGAAAGACCAGTGGCAAGATGGGCGGGCAAGCCAGTTGAACAGGGTGCAAGATGTAGGATTAGGAAGGAGGAACCGTTGGGAATAGCCTCATGTATTACCGGATTAGGCAACGCTGCGCCTTACCCTGAGGGGGTGTGTCGGAACTTGCCGTATAGGGAACGACCCTAGCCGGGGGCAATTTCCCTTGGGCGTCAACTGGTGCCCAGTAGCGCCCACTTGGTCAGACTTTGCAACGGATATGACAATATACGCCTTCATCTCAATGACTTTGAACTTGGGTGAAATCGTACTATCTTGATGCCAAATCCATCCGCGCAGTGGTTCCAACACCCTACAACCTCTCTTCATCTCCACCTGCTAACTCCTTTACTCGCTCCCAGAACTGTCCACGATAATCCAGGCCGTGCTCGCCTATGTCCTCAGGCACGTCATTCGTGATCACCGGCACCGGAACCTTGCGGGCGGGGTCGACCTGCACCATCCAGTCATTCCGAAAGAAATCCAGCACCAGGTGATAGCCCAGTCCGGCATACTCGTGGAACACAACTGGCGGGACCAGCAGTCTCGGCGCAGATATCTCCCGATCAACGTTGATGTACAACTCCCCCCCACAATCGCCACCTCCCCAGCAAGCCGCGAAGTTGAACCTAGCTGGCTTTGCGGCGTCCGCGCCTGCGTGGAAAAGGACCTTGTCGCCCGCGATCTCGACCTGACTCTCGTTGATCACCAGCTCCTGGCCAAGCAATAGCACCGGCGTCCCGAACAGTCGTTTTTGCGAAAACTCCCAGCATGTGCGATATTCATCCGCTACCTCGTCGCTTTTCCACGCGTCGAAGGTCGTCCAGGCGTGGAATGGGCAACACCCGCCGTCCACATCCCCTTCCTCGTCATCGTCCTCATGCCACCATGATGGCTTGGGTCTAGGAAAGAAGGGTTTGCTGGGTGTCTTCGTCAGAAGGCTCGTCACGTCATCTTGGGCCAGCCGCCGGAATCCGGATGTGGTCGCTTCGTCGTCAAAGCCATTGGTGGTTGGTCCACGGGATGACAAGAGCTGAAACGCCTCGGCCGTGCTTGTGATAGCTTCTCGAATGGTTGTGCTACGGCATAGAGACCGGAACGGCCCCCTCCCGCCGATCTTGCAGTTGAGATAATCCAAAACGGCAACCAAGGCGCAGTCAACCACTCTGCCGTTGGTCTCGGCAAACCAGTAGTCATAGCCGTTCGTAAGGAACTGGATGCCGCGGTACTGCTTGTACCGATAGGCAGGCGGCTCAGCTGCCGCCGCCTCCAGCGCCCAGTGTAGCGAGTTGGCGCGCTCGAAACACTCGTGCGCATACGAGGCCAACTGCTCGTCGAAGACGCTCTCGGCCGTCATGTAGCACGCTTCGCTGAATAGGGATGCCGCTTGAGGGTTCCTGGCGAGGTTTGCGTCCTTGAACACGAGCTCAGTCCGCAGGAAGATCTTGTCCGAGTCGATAAATGGCCGGCCCTCGTGCTCGTATCGCTGGTCAAAGACGACGCAGGTAAATTGTTCAATGTCGCGCAGGGTGCAATTGCCGTCCACAACAAGCATGCCTTCGTCGCTCCTCCCCGAACTGAGGTAGAGAAGCAGAGTGTACTTGCTCACGTGTGCCCGGGTGGCGTCGTAGTACGGCGTATCGCGATGGGCAGCGAACTTGGCATCCCCCGGGGCAAACCGGTTGCAACGGAAGACGTAGTTGACAAAGGCAAAGTCTGAGGGCGATAGGCTCCCTCCGGCAAGGCGGCCGAATAGGCCGCTTTCCGACACTGCCTTGGTGAGAGCCTTGGAGAGGATGGACGAGTGGAAGATGAAGCGCTCGCCTCCGCGGACCGCTTTGTTGGGCGGACTGACGTAGAGGTCGAGATCTGAGACACGCTTGAGGAGGCCAGCATCAGTGCCGCGCAACTTAGCTGTCCATACGTCTCGCCCAGGCTGCACCTCGGCGACGTCGGCGAGCTCGAGAGCTACAGCTCCCGCTGAGGGACTCGGGTGTTGCGCCTCCAGCCACCGATCCAGCGGTACGATATTCTCAAAGTTGCGGAACGAAAGCTCGGCAGGGTTGGCAAACACGGCGTATAGTTTGGGAACGTCGAGGACCTGCGCGAAGAAAGGCAGCCGCGCCTGGTCCTGCAACTTCATGTCGAGCCCTTCGATGAATCTGAGCGACTTGAAGTTTGCAGAAGGATGGAAGCTGACAGTCATTCCGTCGACCTCCGCACATCCAACCGCCAGAGACTCGTCCACGATGTCGACCAGCCTGTTGAGCAGATCCTTCTCATGCTCATCAAGCGAACCAGACATGGCAGCGAGATACAGGTCGCGCACGCCGAGAGCGAGGATGCGTTTCTCGTCGGTGGTCGCGGTCGCATACCGGCGGGAGGCGTCGCCACCATCATCAACGGTTGTAAGCGCCTCAAAAAAGGGCAGTGACCGAAGCTCACACCCTGGTTCCGCTATGGTGTGGTTGAATATTAGAGGGTGGAATTTGGAAGCGAGCTGCACGGTATCGGCGGTGCCGCCGACAAGACGCTGTATGCGCGCCGTGTCATCCAGTTCCCCTCGCGAGAGGAAGCACTTGATTTTGGTAGAGTCCCATCGGACCTCGCGAGTCTTGTTCCCTCGCGAGAGAACCTCACACCACCGGGCGCACGGGAGGGGCGACGCTGGGACTGGCTTGTCGCACGCCTCGCGCCCATCCCCAGGCGAGTCTACACGCTGCCGCTTCCTCTCCGGGCCCGAGTCCTCCATTCCCGTATCGTCTTTGATTAACGCATTGTAGCTGTAGGATGGATCGGCCATGTGGTGAACCTGACTATGGCTGGGTATGCTCGATTCAAGGTTCAGCCGCTTCTTGGCAACCGTAGATACTAATTAACCCGGGCACCAGTCCGAGGTTCCAGTGAGGCTGGTACACTCTCACGGCTGACTCTTGTCGCGGCAACGACCAGCAGCCGTGGCGGGACAAGCTTCAGGACAGCGGTCCGAAAATCAATAGGCTCGGTGGCTTGCACTGTCACTGTCGGAAACTTCTCGTCACGTCCGGAGTTAGCGTTGAAACTATGCGCCTCGTAGCGGTTACCCAGCCAACATGAACTAGTAGGCCAGGGAGTGGTCCGTCGATGTGGGGCTTGGAGTGCCTCGATTGGAGAGCGAACGCTGCCATCCGCCGGCGGGGCTCAAGGGCTCGGGACGAAATGGCGGGCGCGGCATCCGGGCCCGGAGCGACTATCAGACCGAATGCCATCCGATATCAAGCATATCAAGTGCGGTAACTTCCGTTGTTCTCAACAAGGGAAGCTCGGAGATGGCTTGCCATCGCCACGTGGATTTCCTTGCAGTCTTTGTAAGAGTATTGTACCCACGGCCGTCACATAAGTAACCCAGACGCCCGAGTTCGAGTTACCGGACGAGCCATCACGAGTTCCATTTTTGAATTATCTGTACCGGGTGTTTGGTTGTATCTAGAGCTGCTGACAACCTGGATATGCAAGTTCAGAGGCTGATTAAGACCTTGAGATGCCGGGTTGGCATCGCGAGATTCCTCGGTGGTGTGTCGCTCGTTAGTGCTCGCGCTAGCACCCCATGACAGTCATCTGTCAGTGTCCAGCACGCGTCCAGCAACTCACCAACCCCAGCCGCCGTGAGTTGTGGTCCAAGACGCCAATTGCCAGACAAGCGAGCGTACGATTTTTTTTTTTTTTTTTTTTTTTTTTTTTTTGCTTTGTTTCGTCCCCTCATGCCAACCTTCCCTTCGTGATCTCACTCTTCCCTCACCCCCGATGTACCCCAGACGTCTTGCCACTTTCATATGAATATCTGTGCCTTGTCTGACGAGATCCTTAGTTGTCAAAGAACTGTCTCGTTTCTCGTTGCGTTCGAATAGCCCGAACTTGTTCGGGGAAATGGGGCCGTGGATTAAGAAACAGGCCCACAATACGCCGTCCGAGTGACCGCAACATTACCAGCTCGACTACAGTCTTGTTTTTGCCTCATTCTAGTCTTCCATGGGCTCTGTTTCAGTCCCTTTCATAGCGACTTCCAGCGTGCTGCGCAGACTGACCCGTTTATACAGGCGAGGGTTGCCACCGATCGCGCCCCCCAAGAATGAATATGTACAGAAAGGACCCCAACCAATAGGCCACGGGCAATGCAGGAAGCGACAGTGACCGAGCCCACTGACGGAAATTGCATCAGCCCAGCAGCAGCCCCATCACCCCCGCTGCAGCAAACGCCGCAGTTATCGTCATGAAGCTTGACATCGACAGCAGCGAAATGCCGCTGATCCCATGTCCAGATGTGCAACCCCCAGCCATCCTAGATCCCAAGACCATCAAGAACCCGCCCAAGCCAGCCATCGCCGGCGAGATGGCCACTTCGGACACCTGGCCCAGCGCCGGCATTGCCCTCGAAAGCAACCATGCTCCTCCCACAGCCCCCGCTGAAAATAGGATACTCCCAAGTCCCTTCGGCCGGTCGCCTCGCAGCAGCCTTCCGACGTCCTCGTACGAACTCGACGTCCCCACCAGCGCACCCCTCAGCAGTAACGACACGGCCTGCGCGGCCGCAATGAACAGTCCCCCAGCTGCGGGGTGAATCTTTGCCTGCGGGCCGGTGGCGGCCCTCGACACCGCAGCCACGGCCAAGACACATGTCGCCTCGAACGCAGCCGCGGCGACGAGCCTGCTAACTCCAAGCGCTTCGTACACTGTCACCTTTTCTTCCTCTCGTCGTCGTTGTTGTTGTTGTTGTTGCTGTTGCTGTAGGGTCATGTCGCTCTTGGGCCGGCGGCGCGACGATACTAGCGACCAAACCCACCCGGCCAGTACCGCCCCGCCAAAGACGTACCACCCCGACCGCACGCCCACGCCGAGCTGGGCGAGGATGGTCCCGGGACAGGCGCCCGAGAGCGCCATGCCCGTGCCGAGCAGGCTGCCACCGACGAGGTTGCCATCATACACTGAGAACAGGCCCAAGGAGGAAGCGCGGCGAGGCGGGAAGTTGGTGAGGGAGAGGCTCTGCGTAGCTGTGACGAGTAATCTGTTATGGAGGTGAGTGGAAGGAACAAAAAGCGGAGGGGGTGCGAGGAGCCTCTGTCCCGGTTGTGGTGAGATGCTCCCACGGTCCGGGGAGACGCTCCCGCCGTGAGACGTACGTGCTGCCCGCGGCGGCCGTCAGGAAGGTCTGGAGCATGTGGAAATTGGTGAAGTCGAATTGGGAGAGGAGGGTGGCGGGTTCGTAGATTCCCGAGGCGGTTAGTGCGGCGCCGAAAGCGGCACCCGAGAGGAGGCTGTCCATGGTCTCGATGTTATTTTTTCGTCAGCAGCCTAGATGGGATTGCTTGCTTGGCAGATGACAGAAGCCCTGGGGTCATCAACGCAGAGGTTTATAGGATATGCCTAGGGGCGCTGCGGGCTCGTGGTCTATCGCCATGAGCTCTGCTCGGCGAGCGGGGCGGGCGAGGACCGCTTGCTGGCCGGGGGGGGTGTGGACATGGCATTTTGTCAACGGCTGCGAGGAGCATAGATGGGTAACGTCAGTGTTTGGCAGGTGTGGGCTGCAGGCATTGGCTTCCTGCTTCCTGCTTCCTGCCGGGCAAGAGCTACCGAGGGTGCGGGTGTTTCGAGTGCTGGAAAAGCAAAGCCAAGCACCTGATTCGGATCAACGGCGTGCTGCATCCTGTGCTTGAAGCCCTGCAATAGCGTGATACAGGGACCCGAGACATGCGGCGCGGCGCGGCGACCACAGCGCTGGGTCCGGTGGATCCCCCAATTTTTGGTCGCCGAACTGGCGATGCATCTCGGGCTCTTGCAGTCTCAGCCCCGCAGCTCCCGAAACTCGGGGTCGAGTGGAGCCCTACGCCGGGCATCTGCATAGGGCGGCCGTGCCACCCCGGTCCATCGACGTCGAACATCGCCGAGCAGCATGAGCCAGGTGTCTCGAGCTCCACACCAGACGACCGACTCTAGGTCCCCGATACACACAAGACACAAGACCGTGGCGATGCACCGACGGTTACGCGCTGGATGCCTGAGGCACCTGAGGCCCGTCGCCATCGCGATGATCCGATCATGACGATAATCTGATCATGACTATCATCAGGCCCGCGGGCATCGGGCTCGGCCAAGAATTTCCACGCGTGTTCGCGAGGCATGCCCATTGTTCGCGGCTTCGGCGAGTGTTACTCGGACGCGAGGCACGCGGGTGTTTCGCAGTGTGGTATGACCCTCCGAGCAGAGCATCATACTAGGTAACAGGGCTTCGTTCGTAGATATCCGCAGTTCCCTTCAAGTTACATATATGAGACGGCCTCGCCCGGTCTGTCTACACAATCCAGACCACATTGCGCTCTCAACCATGGCCCAACCCATCATCCACCCCTGCTTCGAGCCGGCCACCTCGACCTGGCAGTATGTCGTGGCCGACCCGGCAACCAAAGCTGCCGTCATCATCGACCCCGTGCTGGACTTTGACCCAGCCCGCAACCTGATCACCACAGCGTCTGCCGACGCCCTTCTCGCACTGGTCAAAGACAATGGCTACGCCGTCGAGCGACTGCTCGAGACGCATGCCCACGCCGACCACCTGACAGCCGCCAAATACCTGCAGGCCCGCCTGTCCGAGACCGGCAAGAGGCCCGATATCTGCATCGGAAAGAGGATCGTGGAGATCCAAGAACGGTTCGGACGGCGATATGGGATCGCGCAGGATGAGTACAAGGGCACTTTCGACAAGCTGTTTGATGACGACGAAGTCTTTCGCATCGGCCAACTCGAGGCCAAGGCCATGCATCTGCCGGGACACACGCCCGACCACCTGGG
Organism: Madurella mycetomatis; assembly: GCA_022530565.1. Taxonomy (NCBI): domain Eukaryota; kingdom Fungi; phylum Ascomycota; class Sordariomycetes; order Sordariales; genus Madurella; species Madurella mycetomatis. The sequence goes on along the minus strand of JAJTVB010000003.1, from coordinate 502,691 downwards.
GTACCTGATCGGAGGTGCGCGTTTCCTGGATTTCAGACCACCGGCCGAGCTGCTAACTCACTCCAGATAACGTCTTCTGCGGCGACTCCGTCTTCAATGCCGACGTCGGTTCCGCACGCTGCGATTTCCCTGGCGGCGACGCCCATAAGCTGTTAGTCCACGGCTTCCCCTTTCCCGGGCCCCATCGTCTGGACCCCCACAGCTAACGCCTCCCCAGCTACGACTCGGTCACGGCCAAACTCTTCTCGCTCCCCCCAGGCCACAAACTCTACATCGGCCATGATTACCCGCCAGCCGAGCGCGCCCATCCACAGGCCTCCATGACGGTTGCACAGCAGAAAGAGTGCAACAAACACCTCAAGGCCGGCACACCCGAGGACGACTTTGTCCGCTGGCGCACCGAGCGGGACAGCAGCCTGGCCGAGCCGAAGCTCATCCACCAAGCGCTGCAGGTGAATATCCGTGCGGGGGCGTTGCCATTGTCAAGCACTGCTGGCGGCAGCGATAGGTTTCTGCACGTACCGGTCAGGGTAGATGGGGGAAGGGCGTGGTGAGCTTACCCATATCGTCCTCGCTCCCAGGGATATTGTGTGTATCCGGGGCAGCACCGCGAGGCTGCCAGGGCGGTGCACAGTCGGGCAACTGGATGTCAAGACCGATATGCAAGACAGTTCATCCCAATATCACGTCCATGGCATGGCGCGATTTGCCCATGCTTGCCGCCTTGGGGTCCATTCCCACATACTTCCGGTCGTGCACGCGACCAACCTGCAGCTAAACGAAATGAGCTTATCTCGCCACGCGCATAATATCTGGGTCCTTCTCAGCAAGCCGTGCCTCCCCTCTCAGTAAGCCAGGGGATACCAACAAGGCTTCCCAGGGCTTAGCATGCCGGACCGGCTGTCATGATCAGTTACACAACAGTGTAGAGCACGCCCAAACTGTCAGTCGGTTCGGTCAAGGCCCATCTCGAACCAGAAATCCATTCGTCATTGCAAATTGTGTTCCCTCTGCACAAAAGCCATGAGCACTCATGGCAGAGCAACTAGCTATCCCAATTAAACTCCCATCATTTGTATCCGCAATCCGCGAAACCCAAAGCGATCCCTTCAGCCCATCCTTCTCTCGCGTGTGCTACCCTCGCCATCTCCAATCCACTAATGCATAATGAGCGACATGCCTATAACCTCGTTCTAACCATGCAAAGGAGTGTTGTGTCGTCGTACCTACTCGTTCCAGAGTAGCGTAGCGGGTATCTCGATAAATGCCAAAGCCAAACCCAGAGTCCAAGAATGCAAGATTCGTCATAAGACATTAGCCAAGGAGCGTCGTGAAGATCGTATCCTCCCCCATCGTCCCTTCATTAATCCATAAGGAGCGTAAGAAGAAAATAAAAAAGAACATTCCAAGCTAGCCATTAAACCAAGCTTTTCCCGGTCCAACCCAAAACCACGAATTACTAGTAAGCATTAAGAAGTGAAGATACGTCGAGGCTTGGCCCACCGTTTACAATAAAAGGAAGGTAGCCAAGAACGAAGCCAGCAGGTTCCCCAAGCCAAAGATGTCAGACGGGACCAACCCAGCCGGCGCAGCACCGGTGGCAATAGGCGAAGACGACGTATTACCTGTTGCCGACGTTCTGAGCGTGGAGCTGCCGGTGCCCAAAGGCGGTGCGGTGGTCGATGGCGTCGTAGGAGACAAGGACGGCGTTTCCGAGCCCCCTTCCGAGGTAGATGTCGATGGCGTGGCGGTCTCCGAGCCCGACTCCGGCTCACTCGACGACTCAGCCGAGGTCGAACTAGTCGGAATGGGCTCGACGCCGGTGTCGGTATTCGGCGGCGCCTGTGTCTCGGACGTGATCGTCGGCGTATTTGTCCTCTGCGACTGCGGTGACGTGCTGGTGGTCTGCGGCAGCGGTGACTGAGAGCTGCAAAAGCCAATGAATTGCGCAAACTTAGGTTCCAGGTACACCCGCTTAGTAATTTGCACATCGTCAACATGATTTCGAATACAGCGTTCACAATTGTCGTAATACCGTCGGAAAATAGTGTCGTCCTCGCATAGCGCATCCGACTTGCCGACGCGCTGGCACTCTAAGTAGGCGCTGTTGCAAACATCATAGCAAACTGCCGGCACGATTGTCTCATCGCGCTTCGAGAGGAGATGTGCAGAGCCGCGTCCGTAATGGTGCTTCTTTGTTGTCGTAGTCACCGACAAGGTGGGATCAGGCGGGAAGTGTGAGATGGTCGCTTGCGAGGTCCAGTCCCCCGTCAGGATGGTCGTCTTCTTGCCGTCGATCTTGGTGACAACCTCGTTGATCTCGAAAATCTCGTAACTCAGACCGAATGCTTCGGGGTTGAGGTTGAAGTAGCCCTCAGTTGGAGGATACCAGCCAGTCTCATTTTCTGGCCATTCCACCTGTGGATAATATGGGGCGGGCCTGCAGTACTGCGGCTCGCACAGGAAGTCGTCGCTTGGCGAGTCGGGCCACAAATTGCAGGAGTCAGGCTTCGGCGGCATGCAGACGAATCCGGGGTCGCAACCCCACGTCTGCTCATCCGAGATCCTTCTGCCAGGGGTAGCAGCTGAGGTCGGCATCGCAGTGCAGACCGAGATTAACGTCGTGACTGTCGGGCCTGGCACCGATACCGTAACAGGGGGCAAGGTCGTCGTCATTACGTCCGTTACCGTGGGTCCGGGTATGACCGTCGTGACTGTCGTCCCATCCTCAGTCACGGTGATGGTAATGGGAGGGAGAACAGTGGTGACCGTGGTGAGAACGGTAGAGGCAGGGAGCGTCGTGACGCTGACCACCGTGTCTGTGACCTCTCTCGTCAACGTGCTCACGGTCGTAAAAGTGGTCGTACTCGTGTTGGTCACTGTGGAGGTCTCGGTGGTGTACAACGTCGTGCTGTTGGTGACGGTGACCGAATAGGACGTGACGAAAGTGAAGATCGTGGTGTAGGTGGTCGTCTCCGTCAGCGTCGTGGGCACGGTTTCCGTAGCCGTGATCGTTGTCGGAATCGTTGTCGGAATCGTTGTCGGAATCGTTGTCGGAATCGTTGTCGGAATCGTTGTCGGGACTGTTACCGAGATTGTTGTCGGGATCGTCTTCTCGACCGTTGTGGTCTTTGTCGTTTTGAGCCACTTGGTCGTTGTGCTAACCTCGCATTTCTTGGGAAACCCTTTGCAGACCGTCACGGTCGTGGTGACCGGGTATGACTGTCCAGGTTAGTTGGGCCGGCGACATGGCTCGAGGGGCTTACCGTCGTGATGGTCGTCGGCTCCGTCATGGTGACAATCTCGGTTATTCTGCGTCCGGTTAGCGCGGAGCTGGCCAAGCTGGCAACTCGAGCTCACTCGTAAGAGACGGTTGCGGTAGCGGTAGCCGTGGCAGTGACGCTGACGCTGACTTCATTTGTGTGGGTAGTCCCCCAGCTCACAGTCGCCGTCGCGGTGGCAGTAGCTGTGGTCATGTCTGTAACAGTCTCCGTTACGGTGACCTACAATCGTCAGTGGCAGGCTGAAAAACAACGGCAAGAGAGCATACCGTAACTGAGGAGGGCACGAGCGTCTCCCTGCGCTGCTGTCAGAAGGTTTGCGGACATGTGGATCGGGCTCTCATACGTGACACTGCGACAGTCAGCAGGATCCAGTCGCCACGCACTCCGGCTTCTACTCACGTTATTGCGCTTCCCGTTATATACTTGGTCTCGGTATGAGTCTTGGTCTTGATATGGGTGACGGTCGTCTTGTCACACCAATCCGGGCAGAAGTGCGCGGGCTCGTACTTGTCCTCACTCGATCCTCCCGAGTGTTCCGACACATTTGTCCTTCGGTACACTGGTTCCTCTGCTGCAAACGAGAGGTGGACGAGAGACAAGGCCCCCAGGCCGCGGATCAGCCCCGAGAGACGCATTGTGCCCAAGTGAAGGCGTTAATCGAACAGCGAAGGCGGTCTCTTGAGGGGAACGAATGCGAGAGCAATGGCCGAGGCGGGTATGGGTAGGCGAAAGAAGGCAGAGAGCCGGCGGTGCCTGCCGATCATATAAGGCGGGAAAAGGTCGGGTGGGATTACACGCGGCTCACCGTGAGAGCCTTCGGTGGAAAACAGCCCAACGGCTGAGAAGCTTGGCAGTCCGCCTGTCACAGGTGAGCAGCGCAACGTTTGACTACTCGATCGCGACAGGAAACTTCTTGTGGTCTGTTGACCCTGACCTTATCGAGGATCGCGAGCGGCGAAGACTTGCAGAGCCGACCAGGAGAGGCAGACAGGAAGCAGACCGGAAACTGGGATCTAAAAGGCCCCAAGAACAGCTTGCCTACATGGCACGACGGGGAGCCTGAGCTCTGCGGCCCTATCGAGGGGCATCCCAGCTGCTTTGGTTGCCGGGGTGGGAGCTCTGCATCCCTGCCCGCGGGGATAGCAGCTACCCACCCAGCCCGGTCGTAGCACCCACATCCGAGAAACGGGAAGCCAATAACATGGAAGGACGCCTCCGCCTGGCCGCAGCCCAGGGCCCGCCTAACCAGCAGCATCTCCGCTTTGCGCTTTTTCCATAGGGCTCGTTATAGGCCATACAAGCAGGATACCACCGAGAGATGTCCTAGAGAGCCTGCGATTTCCACGGGCTTGCCGCGTGGCGACCGGAGACAGCAGCTCAGCGAGAACAGTGACCTTCCAGTCAACTCGAGAGCATTCGGGAACGGCGAACGTTACATCCCCGGCGGGGCTGGCGACTGGACAACGAGCAGAGCAGAGGCCAGGCTGGAGAGCGGGAAGGTCGTTGAGTGGCTGGTCAAGCCCCGAGAGGCTGAGCACAAGCTGCCCAAAGTGACTCGCCAGGGTCCACGTCAACCCCTCTTTTCCGGAAGCCCGTATCTGGGCCACCCACGGCAGGCTTGTCCCACCCGGATGCCATGTCGAGCCACACTGCATATGGAATTGCAGTCGGCGAGCCGGGTTCGAGCAGGCCCCCCGCACTGCGGTCGAAGTGACAGGACGGGATAATAGAGTGAACGGATCACTCCATTATCAAGTAGTGCCCAGGAAGCCCGCAGGAAGCATGCAACCGGTACCTGAAAGAAGGCGCTCCCCATCTGCCACTTCCAACGCCGAGAGTGGCTGTTGGCGATTTCCGCATCTCGCTATGTTTAGCCGTGATGGGAATCGGATGCCCGGCAGCGGTGCCTTGCAGCAACAGCCAACGGTGTCTCGCTTGCCTGGTTGTAGAATAGCGAAGTAGCCACAGAGTGACAGGGACCGCGGACTGCAGGGCCGCGACGCGATTCTGGGATTTTCGGGGCCGGCGCTGTGCCGCCCGAAGGGGCCGGGACACGCTCCCAGAACTCCAGAAGCTCCAAAGCTCGAAGTGAAGATGAGGTGAGGAAAATGCCAAGTGTGATCGGGGACTTCGACTGCGGGAAGCAATCCCTGTCGGGAAGGAGCTTGGGGAGTTGGCAGTGCTTGATTGGATGATCGGCCAAGATGTTCCTGTTCCCGGACTAGCGTGGACAAGGCCGGGATGGCGTGAGACCCAATATGGCGGGGCGGGGAAGGCTGCCCTGCTGTGGTACGTTACCGTAATTCGACTTTTGACATCGGCCCCGCTCTTGCCTGGCAACCCAACGCTACCACAGCACAGCACAGCAACTCAAAGACAGTCAGCATGGGCATCCTGGCGGGATGATCTGTCGCACGGCCCATAAAAAGAAACTACCCCATCGTGAGCGCTAGCGAAGCGGCCTATCTGCAAAGTCGGCGTGTCAAATGTCCGCTTACGCGGAGAGTGGTGTCGCCGCCTTGCCACTGGTCCAGAATGACAGAACACGACCAGATCATTCACACCACTTTGAGGTCCGATCTCGATGCGGCTATTCTTCAGTGTTGAGATTCCAGAGCAAGATGTTGGTTCAGGTACTGCCAACCGGAACGTCAACACCCTGCAGCTCGCCACAGCAACCGACCATCGCGAGGGTAAGGCGGGTGTGATTGTGTTTTGCGTCCCGCTGGGTATTGGATGGGAAAGGTTGCATTGGCCACGCTTGATGGTGTGCATCCTGCCATCGCGCAACAACACGAGGCTTGGCTATCCGAGGTCGCCACTGTTCCGGCAATGCACATTCCACGGTATCCTCGTGGAGAGAGGAACGAAGAAAGTCAACGTCGTTGAACCTCTGGTGGCAGCTTCGCTAGCTAGGCCCTTTAACCGGGCCCAGCCGGCCGAGATGTCCATTGGTGTTGATCTCGACCTCCAGGTTGCGCAAGGCTGAGCCGATCTTCCCCGCCTGGTCAATGCGCGTGCGGGGTGCCAGGATCGCAACCAGGTGCGTGCTACCTAAAAAAAAAGCCCATTCTCCCGGCACTCGTTGTAAATCAACCGGTAATGTCTACAGGCAGCGCGGGCGCAAAGCGCGTGCGACGTGAGCATATTGGTAGCATCTCGGTATCGATTGAGGAGTGCACCGCTCATGCGCTTACACCACGGCAGTGCGCCATACTGTGTAAGCTTCGGTCCGGTTGTCGAGATGGATACTGTCCGGGCATCAAGCCGGTGCCGGCGGCCACCCTCGGCGAGCAACCACGGGGCAACAGCCGGTACAGCACGAGCTGGAGCGGCGCCTTTCTCTTTCTACTTGCACAACCCGAACCCGGGAGTACCCAAAGCCGGCCTCTAAGCGGGCAATCCCCTCAGATTCACCAACATGATGAAGCCATGGCTTCATGCATTCTTGGGTACCTTGAATTCACTCCTCCTCAGCCCCGTGCTGCTCCTCACCCGGCGGTGGCACTTTCCCGTATCCTCTCTGCAGACAACCAGGCTGCTGCCGCACGTCCTGGTGGAAATGCTACTCTTGGCCGCGGGTGCTTCGTTACACTACCAATCCGTTTGAGGGGACTGATCTTGAGCCGCCTCAAAATACCTAGAAGGTCGAGTAGCTCGCGGAAGTGGCCGATCCCACCATCGTTCGGGGCAACGTAGGAGTGGCTGTGGCATGAACCCGCGGGATGAGTTGCCTCTCGAGGCTCGTGTAACTCGGCAATGGCGTTCCGTTCCCTCCAAGATACCTCGAATATTCTGTGCATGAAGCAGCCTCGTTTTCGGCGGCACCGCCGGCACTTCTTACCGTCGTCTTCGTCACTGCGGGAGATTGGGGTCGCTCTCAACGACTGCCGTTCATTTAGACGCCTATCCTCACAATGCTCAAAACACCGGTCGTACAGCTTTAGCAAGGCTGTATCCGGCTTGACAACCTGCCGGCGTGTCTAGAACGCAACTACCATGGCACAAGACCGCACCCAAGGTGCCTGAAGCTACAAGTCGGTGTTTCTGACAAGCAGTGTCAAGATTGGCATATGCGATACATTATGAGGATGCACAGCAAGCCTGCAGCACCTCCCGTTCCTCCCAAAAAAAAAAAAAAAAAGGGCAGGACTCCGTTGCCTCAGCCTGCATCGTGGCGGTGACTGTGGGGGGGTTCCTACCGCTCCTCAATCTCTAGACGAGCAGCGAGCCCCTGCAGCCTGTCCACCAATAGAAAGCGATCAGGCTCTGCAATGGTGGCTGCCGGGGAAGCAGACACGCCTCTCAGGATTGGCCCGAGGTCCTGCGGGGTCCAGGTCTTGGCCGTGGTCAGCTTGGGTTCTGCTCTTCGATAGACCCAGGCGGTCGGCTCGGAAGGATGGATGCCCGGCTTCTTCCTAGCCTTATTCAAGTAATTCCCATGGTTCGACACATACTGTCGTTCGCACAGAGACGTTCCTGAGGCCCCGTGATCGGCCTCCTCTCGCTGAAGCCCGGATAGGTGCTCGACTGCTCACACCAACCCTCGGGCTTGATCAAAGGTTTCGTACAGATGCTGTAGTGGCAGCACTACCCTTGCAACCTCTTCGCGTCTTTCCCGTCCTTCAACGGGCCAAAAGCCGTCATGCCTGGCCCCGGTCCGAATACGTTCGCCGTAGTAACGGCCTTGGCATCGCTCGCCCTAGGTCAGGGCCACTGGCCAGAGAACCAGGTCAGCGTGAGGATATGTCAATGGCAGCAACTTCGAGGTGAGCCGCATGGTGGTTAAGCGTCTTCGCTGCCCGACTAATCCCGTCTTAGCTCATGTGATTCGAGATACTGTCTATCTGGATGGCGGAGCTTTATGGTGGCAGCCAACACTCTCCGATGGCACGATAGGCACGGCTGAGAATGATGGTAAGTTCTGTGATATCTCCAGTTGTCGCAATGCTAATCTGCGCGCAGACAACTCCCTAGGTTTCCTTTACTCTCTCAACCTTAGTGTGCCTTTCAACACGAACCAAAATATCTCGGCATTGCTCGGGAGGATCCAAAAAGGTCCCACTGGACCCGCCAACAATCTCGCCCCAAACTTCATTGACGGTGCCCTTCTGGGCAACCATGAGGAGATGTTCTTCTATGGCGGCTTTCCGCGGCTTTCCGCTGGTTATCCCGAAGTCCTCAGAGATGGTAGTGTGTTGGTCTACGAGGGCTATCAGTATGGCCCGCCGAGGGAGAACTTCAACAGTGGATTTAGATTCGACGTTCTACCCTCTAACATCACCCGCTACATTGCGTATGGCGGGGCCGCGAGTGCGCCCTCCGAGAATATGGCCTGGTATTTTTCAGGCCTACGCTCCCCCAGCGGAGGCCCTATCTATGAGCCCGGAGGCGCGTCCGACGAAGAACTAGCCGTCAACGTGTCGAGGACTCTGGTAACCTTAGACATGGAGACGCAGCGGCAAGAAATTTTCAGCGAGTCCCGGTTACCACCCGATACCCCCGGGCGAGCGAATCCCGAGCTAGTTTGGGTCCCAGTCGGTCCTCGAGGTATCCTCGTCGCGCTTGGAGGTGTCGTGTTTCCCGGCTTTGCCTACACAGACGGTACCTCACCCGACGAGGAAGCTAGTGTTGGTCTCCTGCTTGTCCCTTTCTGTACTAGCACTAATCTCCATCTAGAGAGAGCAAAGTCCTTCGTTCATGTCCACCATCGACATCTACGACGTCGCCAGCGGCGAATGGTACCGCCAGCGGACGACTGACGGACCCGGCCAGCTCACTCGTGGGTGCGCAGTCGTCGCTCCCGCCCAGGACTCGTCAAGTTTCAACATTTATTATTATGGCGGTTATGATGGTCTACACCGGTCAGAGAACTTCTCCGATGACGTGTGGGTCTTGTCCCTGCCGTCATTTACGTGGGTAAGGCTCGCATCGGGCGAGGATGGAGGACGTGCAGGGCACAAGTGCGTCATGCCATACCCGGACCAGATGCTGGTCATCGGGGGCTATCCGCCTATCAGAGGCGCTACTCTTGAGTGTCTCAACGAGACGATTCGGGTGTTTGACCTCTCGGCGGGTACATGGAGAGACGGGTACGACCCTGCGGTCAGGGACAACTACACCGTTCCCAGCGCCGTGCTCGAGAGGATTGGTGGGTCCGGCGCCGGGGGTGCCACGGCAACCACACCGAGCCCCTCGGGCTGGGACTCGGACGAGCTCGCCAGCATCTTTGCAACGCCCTACCCAACGAGCAGGATCACGACGTATTACCCGTACGCATCCGTCGCCCCGACTGACAACACCAACCCGGACGTTCCGCCCTCCCCAGTACCCGACGAGGGAGGTGGCATCCCGGGGTACCTTCCGCCCGTCCTGGGAACGGTCCTAGGGCTGGTATTCCTCACTGTTGTCGCGGTCCTGGTTCTCCTCTGGAGGAGGCGCAGGCTCTTGCGCGCCGCCCCGAGCGAAGTCGGGACTGAAGACACCAACGGAAATCGCATCGCCTTGTGGCTGCGCGGCCAACCCAGCGAGCCCAAAGCACTGACCGTCGCGTCGTCGGATATCGCGCCGTTGACCAACACTGACGTGGAGAGCGTTAGCGTGCCGACGCGGTCGGTCGCCGAGATAATGAGCACGGAGGTCCGAGCCCCCGCCGAGCTACCAGGTATGCCCCTTACTCCCGCTTCCCGTTGGTCCCTGGCTAACCTTCCCCGAGGCAACTCTCCCCCGGCCGAGCTACACGACACCCCCATGACGCACATCGATGTCATAAACCGCATGTCGCACTTGGGCGAGAGCCCAGCCGTCGGGCGCGGCTCGCTCAACAACGGCTCTTTCTACTCGAACGGCACGCAGCAGATCGACCACGCTAGCACCGTGTCTGGCCCGACGCCGCAGCCGCCGCCGGTGCCACCAAACGCGTCGCCCGTCTACTACCGGCCCGACTCGGACGCGCTCGGCAACGCACCTATGACGTCGGCAACGACCTCTCCGACGACGACGACAACCGCGAGCCCGAACACGGCGCGCGGGAACGTACTCTCGGGCATCTCCAACCTTAGTGAGCGGGACCGCACGCACCTCCGGCAGATCAGCAGCGACACTACCGTCAGCTCGGTGACCACGGCGCCGGGCAGCGACCGCGTGTTCTCCAGCGGCCCCACGGCCCCACGGGAAGGCTTGGTTGAGAGCCCGGCTGTAGCGTCGCCACCTACCGCGGAGCCGGCCGAAGGTGTGGATTATCTGTCCGCGCAGAGGCAGAGGTCGTCATCAGGCGGGAGCCCGCTCAGGAGGAGTGTATTCACCGAGCGGAGGGAGGATATGAATAGTGGAAATGATGCGGAGCGGACTGGGTAATGGGGTATTCACTCCTTTGGCGGGTATGATTATGGATCACGATTCTCAAAGTTTGGACACTGTCAGCGGCTTGCCTTGGGCGTTGGTTGGTTGGAAATTCTAGGGTTTCAGGACGCTCCTTGATGGCGAGGTTCATGGGATATCTATCGGCCCGTTTTGTAATACATTTATGGATGGACGGGCTTGCGTGTCTTATCTTCCGTGTCCAGTCTAATTAGTTCGCTTGAGCGTGGAGGAGGTAGATCGAGAGGCACATGAAATACACTGATCGACGCTTAGCAGACTGATGAGATTTTGCGGAGGCAGTGAGCCTGCCTTTCCGGAGCCTAAACATTCGCCGTCGACATCACCATCAGCCTTCGTTCTCCCTCGTTGCCCTCCTCCCGCTTTGCCGGGGCGTCGATCGAGCGTGCCTAGTCGGTTGCGGATACCAACTATGTCACCGTCTTCCTGCCTTGTCCACTCATCCCGCCGTCTTCGGCACTCGATCGTTGCGCCTGCCCAATATGCGCCCGAATCGTCTGCCTCCGGAATGGCCCACCGTTGGGGGTTGAGAGAGGAGCCGAGGAGCCGAGGAGCCGCAGCACGTTCTCCTGGTTCTCTTGATGTCGTCTGTGACCATCGTCGCCTGCTGTCTCGGTAAACGTTTGGGACTGGGAGGGGACTTGCTCAGCGGCATTACTGCTGTTGCCGGCGGTGTTGACGGCGGTGTGGTTCACGACAGGCACACCGCCTCCCGGAGCTCTCTTGACGCAGTGTATCTTGGTGGTGCATCCAGACGTGGTGTATTCAACAATCGTCCTGGTGAGCTGGGTGTGTAGTTGATGGTGACCGAGCCGTGGCAGGCGTGGATACCTGGAGCATTGTGCTGCCGGTCCCAGTAGCGATGTAATTGATGGTGGCCTTTCCGCTCTAACGTATACCGTTAGGTGGCCGCTGTGCAGCCCTGAGCGGCACAGAGGTTGTACGTGGCATCGCCGTTGTTCAAGGTCAATTCATCTCCCGCGGGCAAAGCTGACAATAGTTGTCGAGCATCCGAGTTGCGGACTAGAAGCCATGCGAGACCCGCCGCATTGTTGAAGGCCGGCTATGTCAGTGACCTTGTCGGCGGTGGATGACACCGTCGGAACAGCAGAAAAGAAGTTCAGCAATCGTACGTGGGAAGGATCAAAAATGCTGCGAGCATGTCGGGGACCATAGCGAAAAGGAAAATCAAACTCGTGAACCGCGTAGATGTCGCCCTTATTGCCGCCCGTCATCTGTTATCCGTATCTCGCAAACAAACACTAGGATCGATGGGCTGCTCTTGCGCTGCAGAGGCAGGAGGATACTACCTGCCAGAGGATTCGGCCATCGTCACTGGAGCTTTGTTGACCCCGCGACATTGAGGTGCCCTAGTAGGTGTGCTCGTTAAATCAACCAGTAGCCGTCAGAGACTAGCACGCTCAGAGGGACAGCATAGAATCCTGGAACATTTGAATTCGGCAGATGCGAGGTCACGGGGTGCTGAGACGGTGCGAGTTCTAGTAGGTGCCGCATGGAGTCGCGATTCCGTAGTTCTTCCCTCCTAATTAGCTTTTTCCTCGCCCTCCACGAGCTTAGACAACAACCGGGCTAAACCGACCTCTACACTTGCCGCTGCTGGGCATTTACTACTGTTATCCCGCAGTCTCGAGACTCACGCTTCCTCAGCATTTGCCTACGTCACCGGCTGCGAAAACACATTTTCAATGGCTGTCACCTGTTCGGTGATTCTAGGGTGTTACCTCGGGCTGTGATGCGCAAAACTCCGTGTCAGCAGCCATGGCCATCGTGGCTGCGTCGACAAGCTTCGTGACGGCTCGCAAACATTGGAGGGAGCATGGGGTTCACGGCGGTGCGAGTGCATCATGCTTCAATTGAAGCCGCTTCCGTGTCGATTGGCTCTCGAGTTCTTACCCCAGGAGTTGAGAGTGATCACCAGCCACACCCCAAGGGACCGTCACGGGGAGCATCTACTACGAGCATGGAACCTTCGATGCCGGGTGTCTCCTACCGGAATCGGGACTATGCACTCGGAGATCGGAGGACTCCGCATACTGCACCCACGGATACACTGAGGGTACAGATACCTCGGCGACGGGTGGCCGGATGATGCTGCCTCCGTCGTAGGCTAAGTGGACTAGACAACGGACGTGCGCCAGGCTCACGCCATCACCGGAGCCTGGCGACTGTATCCGCGTCGGGCCGGCCAAATCTCTCGAGAACCAACCCCCAGGACGTGCTCTGAGCGACCGTCCGTTTCATGAACATTGAGGGCATCAAAGCTTTCGCCAGAAGTGGCAATACATGTGTTGATGTGCTTATCCGGAGCCCCGCGCAGAACTACAGATCCAGAAACTGATATCCAGATCAGGACAGGCCCAATCGCGCAGCAACTCCGCATTACCCCTTCCAGAAGCCATTGGGTCGCACCGTACCGAATCCAGCCGCCCAAGCGGCCCTCGTAACAGCAGCCAACAGAACCAACAAGAGCGAGCACGCCACCGTCCATCCCGTTCCAGGCCACCAACACGGACCTCGTTGACACCGTCGCCTCCGCCTCAGAAACGGAGCCCGCTAGGCCCCAACCGCCCGTGTAACCCACGATGCCACCCCAACCCCACAACTGACCCCCACGCGGCACGACGCCTGCCGTTCCGGTTGCATTCAGGCGGTTCATAAATATCCAGCCGCCCGGGACTGTCTGGGACAGGTGGGGGTCACGCGGGAACGAGAGGCCGGGATCAAGGGACCTGGAGACTGGGGAACAAAAAGTGCCGACTTGCCCCCTCCGGGGTGTTTCGGCTACTCTATCCGCCTGACGTGCCTAAGTACTTTTGTGAATGGGATACATGACTGGTGCGCGGGTGTGGAGATGGTACGGTACGCCGAAACGCCGGCTGAGCGGCCTAACCACATTACGATATCCAAACTGCCTCTTGCGGCGCGACTTCTACAGGCCCCCATCCAGCGCCCTCTCCCTGGGCCCCGTCACCAGCTCGAACCCGCCGGGATCCAACTGCAGCGTGTGCCTCCCCCCCGTCATGCTCCGCAAGTGCCCATCGTACTTCATCATCTCCTTCAGCGGCGCCTTGCCCACAATCACCAGCATCCTCACGACCGCCTTCTTGGGGCCCCTCAGATCCTGCACCGACTCGTACGGGTCGGGCGGCACGTAGACCTTGGAGACGTCAACGGGGCCCGCCCCCGCCGCGCCGTCGTCGTCGTGCTCGGGCGTCCGCACCTCGTTGACCTGCCCGCCCCGGGCCGACGTCAGGTCGTGCTGGATCGCGTGGCCGGCCTCTTCGGGGCAGTGGATCTGCACGTCCGAAAAGGGTTCGAGGATGCCGACCTGGCCCCTGGCGTGTGCCTCCTTGAGCGCGTTGCGCACCGCGTGCAGCGCGGCGTTGGTGATGTGGCCGCCGGTCGAGGACGGGAAGAAGTCCGTCTCCGGGTCGAACGTGACGTGCACGTGGCTGCGGCGGACTGGGCAGCTGCGGCGGGGCCCGCGGGCGAGGCCCGCGATGGCGCCGTTGAGCAGCTGCTGGCGGACCGTTTCGGCGTCAAAGGGGAGCGCGTCGGTGTCTTCGGGGAGGGGGATGGAGACGTGGATGACGTTGCCGTCGCGCTCGATGCTCGACTCGAGGAGGGAGTCGTGGTGGTGCGCCTCGAGCGGCTCCACGCTGGCCGTGCAGGCCGCCTTGCCGGCCTTGTCGCGGAGGGTGCGGTCGTAGACGGCGCGGTGCGGGCCGGTCGGCGCGAGCGGACATTCGGAGTACTCGACTTCGATGTCGCCCCACATGGCGGACTCGCGCTCGATCTTGTAGTGGGTAAGTAGCCGGTCCCGTGCGATCTCGAGGTGCAGCAGGCCCATGCCGGACAGGATCAGCTGTCCCGTCTTGCCGTCCTTGCTCCACCGGAAGCTGGGATCCTCGCGCGAGAGCTTCTCGAGCGCCTCCTCGAGCTTGTCGCTCGACGTCTTGGTGTATGGCTCGATGGCGATGAAGGCGACTGCCGGGGGGGTCTCGGGCGCCTTGATGCGGACGTTGCGGAACGCCTCCGGGGCCTCCTGGCCCTTGCGGCTGGGGAACGTGATGATCGTGTCGCCGGTGCGGGCCGACTTGAGGTTGGTCATGGCGCCGATGTGGCCGGCGGGCAGGTGCGCGATCTCGTGGTGGTCCTTTGCCGACACGTGCAGGATGTGCTGCGTCTTCTCGAAGGCGCGCATGTTGGTGTTCCACATCTCGCTGCGCTTACCGAGGGCGCCGTGGTAGACGCGCACCCAGCTCATCATGCCGCGGCGGGGGTCGTCGACGACCTTGAAGACGTGGGCGAGCGCGCCGACGAGCGGCTGGTGCCCCTTGCCCTGCCGCTCGAGAAGGTGAGTTAAGGAGAGGGTCTTGGACCCCACCATGACTTGTAGCTCGGGCCGGTCCGTCGGGCTCGGGAGGTAGTCGACGACGGCGTCGAGGAGCGGCTGGACGCCGATGTTCCGTAGACTAGCGCCGGCGAAGACGGGGGTGAACCTGGCCTCGCCGTCCATGATCAGCCGGCGGATGGCGCGCTTGATCGAGGCTGAAGGTACGTTGTTCTCCAGCTCGAGGAACTCCTCCATGATCTGGTCGTCGTGCTCCGAGAGCGTCTCGACCAGGCGGAGGCGGGCCGTCTCCATCTCGGCGAGCAGCGCCGGGTTCTCGCTGGCAATGCTCTCCTTCCTGGCGACCGTCATCTCGCCGCTGTTGGAGAACCTGAGACCGACCCCGTAGATGACATCGACGACGCCGACAAAGTCGTCCTTGCGCCACCAGGGGATCTGGCACAGCAGCGGCCAGGTCCGGAGGCGCGACGCCACCTCGTGGACGGACCGCTTGAAGCTCGCGCCGTCGCGGTCGAGCTTGTTGACGAAGAGCAGCCGGGGGATTTTGGAGAGCTGCGCCGATTCCCACACGCGCTCCGTGTGCGTCTCGACGCCCTTGACCGAGTCGAGGATGCACACGGCGCCGTCCAGGATGGGCAGGCAGCGGTCCACCTCGTAGCGAAAGTCCTGGTGCCCCGGGGTGTCGATGAGATTCACCGTCTTCGGCTCGACGCCGGGGGAGCACAGCGTCTTGGGCGGCCACTGGAACGTGATGGCGGCCGACTGGATGGTGATGCCCCGCTCCCGCTCCATGGGGAGGAAGTCGGTGGTGGTGTTGCCGTGGTCGACATCTGAGCCGTCAGCGTCCGCCGCCCGCCATGCCGGCTCGGAAACTCACTCCCTAGATGGCGGGTCTGCCCGCTGTAGTAGAGCATGCGCTCGGTGGTGGTTGTCTTGCCCTGCCAGCTGTCAGCGTCAAGCTAGCGGCCCGTGCCAAGACGGCAGACGCACCGCATCGACGTGGGCGATGATGCCGATGTTGCGGACGTTCTCGATGCGCGCATCATGGTGGGCATGCTCGCTCGAGTAGCTCCTGATGCCCGCGCAGAACCTGCCGACGCCGTGCTGCCGGGTCAATTGGGCGGTTTTCAGCACCAACAAGCCCAGCAGCTCGCGCGGGCCGCCGACGGGCGCTCTCGGCAGCATCCCCAATATCTCGACTCGTAAAACGCAGACACAGCACAGCTTCAGTCCGGCGATGCAGATGGCAATTGGCTCTGCATGCCAAATTCGCAAGCAGCGGGCTCACGTGTAGACAAACATGCAATGCACCCTTTCCTCGGAAATCACCTAGCGCCTTCTTCGGCCCGTGACATCGCGCAGTTGTTCGTTCGAGGCGTGGATTTTTCCGCTTTGGTTCTGGAAGGCTTCCCAAGGCCCGTGCACACCCCGCCGGCAACGCCAGGCTTGGCGCCAAGGGTACCGTTTTCAAGGCAACTGCGGCGCTCGTTCTTCCAGAACAAGCCGTGATGCGGAGCAGTGCGGCTCCCCAGACGGAACCCTCTACGCAAGAACCAATCGCTCGAGAAATCCAACGGCACAGCGGCCGCCCCGATACGTTCAACCGCCGCCGCCGAAACCGCGATAGCACGGGCAGCCAGCTGCTCGGAGCTCAATTCTCCGGGCCACCACGTCATCGCATTCGAAAGGCTCGTGCCGCCAGCGACCATGGACTACAGCGCATCCATAAACGATCCGGACCACCCCGCCGCGGCTTCTCCCTGGGGTAATTCGCCGAGCTCGTCACCGCGGCAGAGCCGCACCGGCTTCGGCGCCGGCGACCCCCCGAGCTCCCCCTTCCGATACCCCTCCCGCGGCTCCAGCAACGGCCTCGACGACGGTGGGTTCGGCGCGGGCGACATAGAATACAGGAGGCCCGATACGGCAAGCACCGTCTCGCAGACGACCGAGCCCCGGCCGGACGAGCCCGCGCCGGCCGAGCCGTTCCCCGAAGGTCAGGGGTCTGCCGGCGAGCAGGGGCCGCTGTCGCCCGCACCCCCGCAGCAGGCCCAAAACTCGCCGGCCGAGCAGGCACGCCCGCAGGACCGCCAGCAGCCCCGGAAACCGCCGCCGCCGCAGTTCAAATTGCAGGCAAAGATCACGGGCCTCGAGCGCACCGGACGCAAGGATCCCATCTTGAGGTTCGACGTACACGTATGGCTACCCGGCGGACGCCCCGAGCTCTACTGACCATCGCAGACAAACCTCCCCGCCTTCCGGACGACCCAGTATCGCGATGTGCGCCGCCTCCACTCCGAGTTCATCAAGCTCGCCGAGCACCTGATCTCGGCGAATCCCGAGGCCATCGTCCCGTCGGTGCCGCCGGCGCTGACGTCCGCCGGCGCGGGGACCGAGGAGGACGAGATCCGGGTCAAGGCGCTGATGCAGCGGTGGTTCAACTACGTCTGCAGCAACGAGGTGCTGATGCGGGACGACGAGATGGTGCTGTTCGTCGAGAGCGACTTTGGCTACAGCCCCATGGTCAAGAAGAAGCAGCCCGCGACGGGCGTGCGCCGGAAAATCCTCAAGCAGTTCGCGCCGCCTCCCGACGACACGCCCGAGCTGCAGGACGCCCGCCCCATCGTCAAGCTGTTCTACCTGGGCACCATGGACGCGGGACACAAGGTTGACAAGCTGGTCAAGTCACGCCGGGGTAAGCACCTGCCTCCTCGGATCCTGAGCGCCGCTAACCCTACCAGGCCTCGGCCTCGCCGAATCCGACTTTGGCGTCAAGCTCGGCAACATGAACACCCAAGAACCGCACCAGGGTCTCGCCAATGCGTATCGGAAGCTCGGCAAGATCATCCAGACCGTCGGCGACTACCACGCCGCCCAGGCCACGGCCGAAGCCACCACGATCGGCGACCCGTTCCAATACCACTCCCAGGACGCCTTCGTCGTCAAGGAGACGCTCACCAACCGCCAGATCCTCATCCGCGAGTTCCTCCAGGCGCAGGAGAACACGCGCAGCAAGCTCAACGCCGCCGACCGCCTCCGGGCGTCGTCCAACGTGCGGCGCGAGAAGGTGGACGAGGCCATCGCGTCGCTCGACGAGGCGCGCCACAACGAGGCGATGCTCTACCAGAAGACGACGCGTGTGACGCAGACGCTGGTGCACGAGCGCCGCAAGTGGTTCAGCCGAACCGCCGCCGACCTGCGCCTCTCGATCCGCGAGTACGTCCTCCGCGAGATCGAGGCCGAGCGCCGCACCCTCGCCCTGCTCGAGAGCGTCCGCCCGGACATCCGGTCCATCGACGCCAGCGGCGGGCTAAGCCGCCTAGGGCGCGAGAGCCACCCCACCGCGCGCCGAGCGAGCATGGCCGCTTCGCAGGGCCCCAAGGGGGACGCGTGGAGCGGCGTGCCGCGGAGGTCGGCCGACGCCGCGAGCATGAGGGGGAGCCTCGTGGCCAGTTCGGTGGCGGACGATGCGGCTGGAGAGAGCGAGGACAGGGAGCAGGGCGGGCGTGCGAGGGCGTTGAGCGGGGCAAGGAGCGGGGCCGGATTGCCCGGCCTGGCCGAGGAGGACGACGAGGACCGGGTGGACGCGAGGAATGCGGCGAGCCGGCTGGCGACGAGCACGTTTTAGGGGGGGTATAGTATGCGCCTGGGCAGCAGCGGTCGAGCGACGGCGCGGGGGATGATGGCCTGCGCTGCGCTCACCTCCGATGCCGGGCTGTCATGTAGTGTAGATGTACTACGGCCCCAATGCGCCACGAGGCTTACGTTATCTTACGTTAGGGTAGTTGTTATCCTTGCCTTGCACAAAGACCGGCCCTCCTGCGTTGTGCAACCTAGGTACGGGACGCACTGCGGAGGGGGTGTTCTGCGCCATGCGCTTCAGCCGCTTCCCCCCCGCTGCCTATGTAGAATGGCGAGCCCCTCGGCTGCGCTTACCGAGCCGACACGGTTCACGGAACCCGGCCTATCCAACGATACAATGAGTCTCCCCACCTTTGAGATTCGAGGCCTTGGACACAGAGATAACCCACACAAACGGCGTGCTCAGGCAGGAGGAGGTATAGGCACCTGGAGCGCACGCATTACAAACCTAGCAAGCGGACGTAGCTCCGTCGACGGTTTGCGGTCTCAGACGCGAAACGCGCTGGACTGGGCGACAGCTGGACGGGGTTCGGACACGGGTTCACGTGGGCGCTTAACTGTGCAGGGCTGAAACGTTGTGGGCAGATGAATGCACCAGGCAGCTGGTGAGAATCTCTGCCAATGGTAGCTCGATGCGGGTCGGCTCGACTTCGCCATCTAGCCGAATTCTCGAGCATCGCACGAGGGGTGAGGGGGACACTACCGACCGGGAGATGGTGCATGAGCTGCTTCGCAGCCCGGCATGTACTCCTACCCGACGTTGTCTCGCTCTCTGGGGGCCTAGAGGCGCTTCTCTGTTACTGAGGACGATGAGCCGCTTATGACAGACGAGGCGCTAGCACTCCCCTTGTGTTGGCGAACAATGACGTTGGCGATGCGGGCGAAAAGTGAGTTCCTTCTCTGTCTTATTCTACATTGTCCAGCCCTCAGGGTCTCTAACACGGCTGGTATCGTTCTCATCGCGGCGGTGCGCAGGCAACATGCCGCTGTCCGACTCATACATTGCCACTTCGACGGCCGAGGATGCGAATGAGGGCTTGGAGAGGAGTTTGTGGTTTTCACCAAACCCCAGGCTACCGCCTTAGTTCGGCTCAGGAAGCTCTAGCGGCCATCGCCATGTGGTTGACGGCATTGTTACCCTTGTTCGCAGCGTCTCAGCACCCCAAGTGACTTAGAATACCGCGGTATATCCGAGGTCCTCTTGTGGGCATCTCAATGGGAGGATCGGCGGAGTTGGTCTAACGCGGCCTGCCATCCTCACTTCCCCCATGGCCATGCTTGCGTGCCATCAAGGTGCGTCGTCCGCCCGTGCTTCCGCTCCGTATAACCACCCCCCACCTACCACGGTAGAGACTCGGGGCTTGCGTGGTATTCCCGGGCCAGGGCAATGCGCCGGATATGCACACTCACCGCCTCGCCGCTGTTGCCCGTCGTCTTGGGAGACGCTGGCCGGCGGAGAGGCTGCGGGCGAGCTGCAGGGTTCGCTGTCCCGGTGCAGATGCAGCCTCGCATCTGTGGTTGCGGCTGCTACCTCCCAGCCCGATATATCAAGCCTCGGGCTATTCCAGACGCGACGCGCAAGCTCGACCGCGGACGGCGATATCAGACCGCCTCTTCCCATCTGCCATGATGCCGAGATAATCCGTCTCACTGCGCCGGGACGTTCGATGGCTCGTGACGTTTTCGCGGGCCAGCGCCGATCTGGCCGGCTAGCCGCGAGGCCGCAGCGAATTCAGCCGTGCCAACGGCCTTGCTCTCTTGGGGAGTCATGGCCGTGCTTGCCGGCAGCGCGGGACTGATTCCAGGCGTGAAACTCCCGGGGTGGCGGGCAGAGCACAGGGTTTGGCCCGATGCTACCACAAGCGTCTGCGTGCAGGGCCTTGCTCCCCGACCGGATTGGTTCAGCGCTGGATGGCGGCGGCCCAGGGTTGCAAACACGCCATCGCGATTGTACGGTAGGTACTGTACGATACCGCGGTACGTACTGTACTGTACTGTACGTTACCGCCAGCCGGTTGCCCGCGCTCTCAATCGACGAGATTGGAAGGCCGGGTTGCCACATCGAGAGTTCCTGCCACTATACAACGTGGCATCGTCAAGCGCAGATTCGACCAGGCCTCTACACCCTGCGGAGCCCGTCCCGTGTGCGCGAGTACGAGCAGGTTCTGAGAAGCTTGTCCGAACCCTGGCAGCCAGCCCCAGTTTCGATCCTAGGTTTAGCGTGTGATCTTGCTTTTTTTTTTTTTTTTTTTTTTTTTTCCTTGTTCCTTGAGCCGCCAGCCGAACTCCCCTGCCCCCCGGTGACCCCAATTTTCTCCAACGTCGCCTTGTCCCACTGATTGGCCGTGGCGGGGAGATCTCTTTCCGGCACAAACATGGCAAACGCTATGTACTGCATGCTGCGTAGCGACAAGAGATCGGAAGAGCCACGGCATGTGATAAGGCGCCGCGTTATCAGTTCGTCGCGGAATCGATAGCCGTCAGTGCGAGGCGGCGTCCCCTGCAGGCCCAGCTTATTACTACGCAGTAGATAAGGGATCGATAGATGGGCGGGTGCGCATCGGCGTATCACGCACACCCAAGTCGGCTAGAGGGGACCGAGAACCCGAAACAGGCTCGCCAGCGCCCCCCCCCCTTTCCCCCAGGTCCCGTCCCCGCGAAGTCGCCATCCCGTGTCGCATCCCAATATTCCGGAAGATTCCTGTGCTCTCCCGAGGCGGCGATGCCGTTTTTGTCGGCACGGCAATGCGGCGACTGTCGTCGAGCGTTGGCTGGAGCCTGCTGCTCCGTTTCATGTGGTCGGAGACACCCCTGCTCTGCCATGTGCAGAGATCGTTGGCCATAGGGCCGGCAAAATGGACGGTGCATGTCGACTGAACCCTAGTTTGGCAGGCCCTGTCTCTTAGCGGCAGGATTCGTCATTCGGAGCGTCGACAAGGAATTTTTTTTTTTTTTTTTTTTTTTTTTTTTTTTTTTTTTTACAGGCATTCTTCGGACGGCCGGCCAGAGCCCTCGGCGAGATGGCCCATGGCAGGGTGGGACCTCAAGCCACTACCGGGCCGTTTAGGAGGACCCTGTCGTGAACCAGGACCATCAGGGTCGGATTGGGGTAGAAACTGGTGGGGTTCTCGAGTTGGAGACCTGGACCACGCCGAGCTCTCCAGCGGACTCGGGTGCGCCCTCCGCACGAAGATCCGTCGCGGATAGAGTCTCGAGGGCAATCACTCCTCTCCAGGTGGCGGCGGTCACGGCCGCCAGAGGGGGTGTCGTGAAATCTGGGAATGGCCACCGCGAGTCGGCAGGGGTAGCACTCGGGAGCATTCGGTGCGGAGACGAATCTGTGGTACAGAGTCGCACAAGACGCACTCAAGCGCACCCCGGATGCCGCGAGACTGTCTCCCAGAGCCGTCGGGCAAACGGTGGGCGACCAGCTGCTCGCAGTGCCCTGGGGGCAGAATCGCTGCAGAGACGCAGAGGCAGAGATGCAGAGAGCACAGAGAGCAGGGAGACCCGGAAGACCAGGGAGACCACCAGGGAGGCCAGACGGCGGCGTCCGCTCGAGCTGAGCGAGGTCGAGATGCGAGCGAGCATTTATTTGTGGCAGCCGTCGATGCGGCAGTTATGACGGGGACAGGTGACACAAAGTGTGGGAGCACGTCGGCAGCGAGCGCGCTCCCCTTCCTTTCCTTAGCAGAGATTCTGCCTTTTGTTGAGGTACAGTGCCGCGGCTCGCAGCAGTGGACTTCAGTTTGCCCTTTGGGCATTTCCCCCTCTCTCGTCATCGTCATGAACAACCGACCCCACACACACCTTTGACCCCTGTCCTTGTTCTCCAGCGCCTCGACGACCCGTCCCTCCCCATCGTCGAAAGATGCCAGATGCCATGTATCTAATCGATATTTCCGCTGCCGCTGTGGAAGCAGGCGGCACGGCTCCTCGACCTGCTGTGCGCGCCAACTCCGGAACCGGATGCTGGCGTGGGACGAGCGACCCAAGCAGCGGTCGACGGGAGAGCTGCCGATATATCGTATATCGTCATATCCTGGGCGCGGTCGCAGCGGCCGGGAGCAGTGTAGCCTCGCTAAGCCCAGGAACAGCCGGTCCTCACGCCGTTCTCCCGCCTGATATCGCCATAATTGCCCTGTCTCGCGCGGGCTACGGGCTGGCCAGCGATGGCGTGCGCCTTTGGCCGCCAGCTATTCGCTGCCGCCCTCCCTGCCAACGGGCGGCCGAGCAGACACTCTATGGGCCGAGCACGTTTTGCTAGTGCTGTACAGTAACTGTACCGTCGGTACCGCCCGCCCAGGTCTACTTTGGTACTTCTCCACCGTCGACGCCTGCATGGTTGCTGCATGGAAGCAAGCGTCGCTCCCCCATGCATTCGAAATCCCGGAACCCGCAGCTCCCTCCTCTGCTGCGGTTTGCCATCGCCAGCTCCGCCGCACGGCTCGAGCAGGCCCAGACAGGAAAGACGGTTCATCCCTCTCCCCCAGGGCCCCCCCCGGGATCGCATCGAGACTGGCCCGACTCGGCCGCGGAACGCGGGTATGCCGTGCGTCCAAACCACAATCAGGCCAGCGACCACTCACGGCTGCGAGCGGAGAGGGAGAGGCAGATGGGGGACGGGGCGCATCTGCGCCGTCGGTGGGGTGCCCTGGCGTCTGCAGCCGGCTCCGGCCCCGGCTGAGCGCACTATCCATGGATGTCGCGATACTCCCGCCCAACGTTGATAGACAAGGGTAATGTGGCTCCCGTCGCTAACGTGCGCCATGTCATTCCGAAATTATGGGGTACTCTCCGGCCTCCTCTGGAACGCATTGCGCCTAGCCGCTTTTCGCAGAGATAACTGGTCGATATCTGACTGGTGAAGGTCGGCCGAGCGCGCTGCTCTGGCTCCAGAGCCCACCGTCTCGACATGCGCTCCTGGACCTTGCCCATCCCCTTGGTCTCTCTGTACAGTACGCCTCCTGCCGACTGGCCTCGTCGACACCCTGGACGATGCGCATGGCAGATTGACACATCGCCGCACGTCAGTTATTCATGTCATGGCCGCCAAACCATTAAAGAGTGGGGGTCCTTCCCGGCCTCTTCTCTATCTCTGAGCAACTGCCCTCTTCGCGACGCCCCTTTCCGAGTTCCCGCCCTCCTGGTGTAGTCACCGGGCGTTCGAGCTCTCCTCCTCTGCGTGCAGAGACTTTGCCACCCAGCGCATTAGCAACCCCTTCTTCTGCTCTCTTTGCTCCCGCATCCCGCGCCTGCTGCCACCAGGCAGGGCCGCAAGTCCTCCTCTGACAGCGTAACGAGCCTCCGGTCGCCCAGCTTGCGTCCCCCGGACGCCCCAGACCCCACGCGGACCGCCGTCTTCGCGCCCTCTCGTTGGCCAAGCGCGCCCTATCCCACCTCTCATCCCACTCTCATCCCACTTCCCCGTCGCCGTCCTATCGAGATGGCGCCCTCCGCTACAGGTGAGCCGGCGCCAATGCACCTACCCGTCGCCGCGAAAGCTTCAACCATAAATGCATCCGTCTTGCATGGGCCACGCGACCTGCGATTGGTAACGCTCTCCTCTCTCGTCACCCCTTGTCCCCTGTCCAACACCCCCCCCCGCAAGCCATCTCAGATCTTGCCGTTACACAGGATAGGGGGGGTCGTACCTTGTTATTTTTGGCCGCCACGCCTCACCCACTGGGACGTTTCCCATTCCCACCGCAGCCCAGCTAACGCGTCCGTGTGCAGGAACGGCGGAGCATCGAGGAGCCCGGCGTTGGCGAGCTGCAGATCGCGGTCAAGACGACGGGCATCTGCGGCTCCGATGTCTCGTACTACAAGAAATTCGCCAATGGGGACCTCTGCGCCTGCATGCCGCTCTCGCTCGGCCATGAGTCGTCGGGCACCGTCGTCGCCATCGGGCCGCACGTCACTGGCTTCAACATCGGCGACCGCGTAGCCCTCGAGGTCGGCGTCCCCTGCGGCCAGTGCGGCATTTGCCGCCAGGGCAGATACAACCTCTGCAAGCGCATGCGGTTCCGGAGCAGCGCCAAATCGTTCCCGCACTTCCAGGGGACGCTACAGGAGCGCATCAACCATCCCGCCGCGTGGTGTCACAAGTGCGTCCGCCGACTCGCAGGTGGCAGAGAGCCGATGCTGACAAGCCCACAGGCTCCCCGATAGCATATCTTTCGACACGGCCGCGCTCCTGGAGCCTCTGTCCGTCGCCATCCACGCCGTCAACCGGGCGAGCCCGACCCCCGGCTCTACGGCCCTGGTCCTCGGAGCCGGCGCCGTCGGCCTGCTCACGGCGGCGATGGCCAGACAGGCCGGGTGCTCGACGGTGACCATCGCCGACGTCGACCAGGGACGCGTCGACTTTGCCATCGCCAAGGGCTTCGCGACGCACGGCTACGTCGTACCGAGGCCCATGCACACGTCGTCGAGCTGCTCGTCACTGTACAGCGGCAGCAGCTCCGGCATGTCGACCCCGGACGGCATGATGACGCCGGCGAGCACCCTGTCGTTCCAGAGCCAGCTGGACTCGGCCAAGTCGCTCGCCGCCGAGATGCTGGCGCAGACGAGCTCGCCGAGCCCGCTGTTCGTCGACGACGAGGATGACGGTGTCGACGTGACGTTTGAGTGCACCGGCAAGGAGGTGTGCATGCACACCTCACTGTACGCCACCAAGGCGGGCGGGAAGGTCATCATGGTGGGGATGGGCACGCCGATCCAGACGCTGCCCATGTCGGTGGCGCACCTGCGCGAGATCGACATCCTGGGCATCTTCCGATACGCCAACACGTACGCCACCGGTATCCGCCTGCTCTGCGCCCGGGACAGGGTCGGCCGCGGCGCCGGCTACATCCTGCCGGACCTGGACCAGATGGTCACGCACCGCTTCAAGGGCCTGGACAACGCCAAGGGCGCCTTTGAGCTCGCCAGCCGGACGAGCGACGACGACGGCAACCTGGTGCTCAAGGTTGTCATCGAGGCCTAGCTGCTGGCCGGCCGCCCCGCGGCCCCATTTCCTTGGATCTGTCTCCTTGCATTTCAGCTCATTATATTCCCATTTCGTGCACGTCGCAAGCAACGATTATAGATGGACTGGGTGGGATGGCTTAGTGGACGGCTATGACGGTATTTCGCGGCACGGCTATCTGACTTGTGGTTTTAGAGCGTACGGATGCCGGCACTGGGATAGATAGATGGGACCTTGTGTTTTTTTTTTCTTCTTCTCTTTTCTCTTGTCCGCTTTGCGTCTCTCGTCTGTTTTCTCTGATCGGTCTCTTGGATCGGAAAGCGTGAAGGTGGCGCGGTGCCGGTATTGGTGCGGTAAAGAAGACTTTGAAGATTCACATCGAGGCGAGATGAGAAAGGGATGGGTGTTCCTACGTGTTCCTACGTGTAACCAACGCTTCATTTGCTGCTTGCTCGGCTGGTTCTAGAAAAGCGCGGATGGGTAGCCGTGTAGACAATATCTACCGCCTCTTTTGGTGCATCACTGTATCCTGGGCCGTCTATCAAGCAGCGAGCCCAAGCCTGTGCCTCCGTATACAAGCGCATGTTTTACTAGTATCTCCTGGACGGGCCTGCGAATCATAGCCACCCATAATCCCTATCCCATCAAGGCCAGAGTCCTGATCTATGCAGCAGCCTCCGAGGGGCCTGAGACTTTTTCCTTTAACAGTACTCACGAAGCAGTCAAATCGCTGCCCTCTCGAACGCCCGAGTGAGAAAAAAAAATGTAGGGCAACGGAGTAAAATAAGACCATGTCATCCGTGCAATGCAGCATGCATCATTTGTTCCCCTTTCCCCGTTGGCTACCCTACCAGCGAACACCGTGATCATTATCATCATCACCGTGCTGAGCGACATCGGATCTGCCACTCCCCAAATGCAAGCGTGCCCCATCACCATCCCGTCGTGGGTGCCGCCTTCAAGACCCCCTCTCCGGCGACGGCATCCCCGCCAGCACCTCCGCCGTGCACGACCTCCCCACTGAGATGGCCCAGCGGCATAAACCCGGGGTCGAACCCCGCTGCGCCGGGCCCGCCGCCCCTGCCCTGCCGCCCGTGACGCGACAGCTCCAGCACCGAGAACTTCTTGCCCGCCTCGCGTACCTGGTTGACGCTGGACACGAGATCGGAGATGAGCGACACCAGGTGGACGTCGTTCGTCTCGCGCTGTATCTCGTGCTCGAGCGTGGCCTGCTCGGCGGGGGCGACCAGGTCGAGGTTGGTGACGAGCGCCTGGATGTGACGGAGGATTGTGTTGGACGGTGCGACGCCGCTGGGGTCCGGCGACTGGAGACGCTGCAGGTAGGTGATGATGAGGGAGACGCGGGACTTCATCATCTTGATGGCGTTGTATTTCGCCTGGAGGGCCGACATGTACTCGGCCTCGGCGCGGGTAAGGTTGGCGTCGGGGCTGGCCGTCTGCTCTGGCTGCTCGGCAGCCGCTGACGCGGTGGCGGGCTCCTTCCTGGGCTGCTTGCTCTCGTCGTAGGCGACGGCTCGGCGCTTACCCTTGCCGTCGTCCACGGCGATCTTCTTGTCGAACTGCTCAAGGATGTGCCTCTCGGTCGTGTCCACCATGGCATTGGCGCCGCCTTCGCGGATGAACTGCATCGCGATCATCTCGGCCTCGCCCGTCTCCGTCGTGTAGGGCAGCTTGCGGAACCGCAGCACCATCTTGGCGGGCACCTCGGCGTCCCTCATCTCCTTGTCTTCGCCTTCGGCATCCCTGGCGCTGTCCTGGGCCTCCATGTTGCTCTCGTATATCGTGATGGGCAGAGGGTCTCCGGCGGTGGGGGAGAGGATGTCCTCGACGTGGAACCCCAGGAGGACGGCCGACTCGTTCACGGCGCTGATCTGGCGGTGGATCGGGAGGTGGAGAGCGGTAGGGCCCGCCTTGGGCACCAGCGCGTACCAGCCCACGAGGTCGAGCGGCGGGCTCTTGTGGACGAGTTTCACTGGCGTGCGTCAGCAAGTATCAAGCCCGGAGGGGGTGGGGGTACGGACTCTGGTCCAGACGGTGCCTGAACCACTCCTGATCGAGCTCGTAGTGGCCATCGGCATTCTTGATGGATTTGCAGCTAAAGCTGTGCTCGATTGTGACCTCACGGCCGTGCTGTTGGCCCAGCAGTGCGCCGACGACAGCTCCTTTGAATCCACGCTGGTATCCCCGGGCGATGAAATCGGAAATCTCGAGGATGGGCAGCGGATGCAGGGCGACCTGCAGATCAGACGACTTTTGGGTTGAGAGCAGCTCGTTGTCTGCCCGGCCCGCCATGGTGATTCTGGTTGTTGTGGGCTTAGCTGGACACTGCCGTCGTACCTGGTTGAGCTGTGAGAGGGAGAGGTCGCGGGGCGCTGACCCGCAAGGCAGAAGCGCAGCCTTGCCCCGCTGGAGCTCGAGCTGTTGAATGTTCGTCGAGCCGGGTTGTGACTGCCAGCTGTCAGCGGCCGGAAGCAGTCAGGGGTTAGGGTTGGTGCAGGAGGTGCAGGAGGTGCAGGAGGTGCAGGAGGTACAAGAAGGTGCAGGAGTGCATCAATTCTCGAAGCATTACCTCATCGGTTTTCATTTATGATGGCCTTTATTACTCTATCACTGTAGACAAGTGCCACGTTTCAAACTAGCCGCTGTCGGCGCCCATGGCGGTCTTTGATCCTCCACAGGTTTCCGTTCTTACGATCACCGCCTGCGGGCGGTATTCTCCTTTGACCAATGCAAGAAACAACTGGGCTGCTGGGTCCTGACTAATTACCCCTTTCACATTCGTGGATGCGCATGCCAAATCTGAACTGACATCGCCCAGATCAGCAACGCACTTCTCTTTGACCACTCGCGCATATAGCCTCCCGCTCGCTGCATCTCGGCAGTATGGCGACCGCATCTGTCCCTCATGCTTACCGTAGCGCCCCCGAATCATGTCCTCTGCCGGCCAGGACCAGCCCGCACAGAGGCAGGCAACAGCGCTGCCAAGTCGTGCTGAGGCAAGCAGTGCAGCCCCTCCGGCCAAGAGACTGCTTGCCGACGACGACGTTCAGTTTGTCTCGTCAAATCCGGTCAAGAAGAGACAAGGGACGGAACGGGAACCCAACCAAGAAATGGCCCAACCGCAGGGCTCTCCTCCTCTTGCCGGTCCATCTCAACCTCCACAGGGCAACTGGTGCCGCAGCATGGGGGGAGCAGGAAGTCAACAGGAAGATCCTCACCCGGCCCTCGATATTCGCGGCGTCCCGCTTCCAGCTTTAGAGAATTTTGCATTTCCCCAGTCATCCGCGCCGGCACCAACCCCGCCGGCCCTGCTCTCAGAGGTCATCTCTCCGAAGCAACTCCCGCGTGCACTACCGCTGCCTCGCGCAGTCGGTGTGGGCGCGATTCAGCCTGTCCATGTTGCCAACGAGCCGCAGAATTCCGTCGGAATCGATCAAATCTCATGTCTCGACTTTAACGGCATAGCGACCAACGCGCCGGGGTTTGATGTGAGCGGCGTCTTTTCCCCTGGCAGCGGCGTTCTAGGCGGCCTAAGCACTTCGGTTCCTCCGCAGCCTCCGTTTCCAACCCCGAGTAGCCATAACGCGATCCCCTTTGCCATGTATTCGACGGGCAATATCGTCCCAATGCCGCAGCCAAACTGGAGCAGGCCGCCCGTGGTATCCACCGGTGCCTCCACGCAAGGCCGGGCCCAAGAGAACGGCCGCAGCTATGACGTCCCACAGCGCCCTGAATTGAAACAACAGCAGCTACCGGGGCTCCGTCCTGGGCCTTCTGGACCGACTTCAACCCATAGACGCCACGGAGCGGACACGACGCAAATGCATGGCCGCTCGCCGTCTCCAGCGTCCGGGGCCAAGTTGCCGTGCCCCCACTGCGCAAGACCCCGCCAAGACAACCTTCTCCGCCGGGTCCAAGGGACACCCCGACGGCCTCAAACGGCCCCGCGCCCGCAGAGTCCGATCCGTCGGGACAGCTCCCAGTTGGCCTCTGCCGACAACTTTGCGAGTAACGCAGCATCTCCTCTGCCACGCTCAACACGTCCCTCGGCTCTCACAAAACACCAGCCACGACAGCAACCGCCTGTACGCCACGTTGACCTTGTAGCTGACATCTCCCAAACCGCTCAAGCAGCATTCCCGTATGCCCAGGTCGCCGCCCGCCACTGCGTGTCCCAACGCACGGTGGCTGCCATGCTGGCGTCCATGCTCCACTATGGCACCTGCGATGCCCCTGCCAGACCACCAGTGCAGGCCCCTCTGGGCAAGCGATAGAGCCAAAGAAGGCAGCCAATCGGTGTCGCGAGGACGATGCAAGTTTATCAGGTCCAGCCCATGCTTGGGTTAAGGCCGTTTGAGTATTCTCTATAGCTGTTGCCCCCTGTCCTAGCTGCAGTTGGTATCATCAATTGGGGTGGAGGATGGCGTTGCCTGGGAGATGTAGTTGCTGGCTCATAGAGGGGAGGCTTCCTCCGATTCTTGCCGCTTATGTGTAGGTGCTTGTGTATGTGTCGCCGACGATCGCGCTTTGCTGTTCCCTATTATGAGCCTGACGAGCGGCTGCTGGCGCGGCCGTCGCCGTACTTTGCTCCGTGGTGTAAGGGCCGGACTGCGGCGGCGTCCAAGTGTAACACGCCGGTTGCGTACCGGTTGCGTGCCGATTGCCGTGCCGGGCGACGCCGGTCGGGCGCTAGGCCCTAGTGCACGCCACGCTCGGCCCTGCTGCACATGCTGGCGGGAGCGGGGCAAACGGCCTTGGCGAAATCCTCCGCCCGCGGCGATCGGTCACCCGACAGGGATCTTCCCATCCCACCTGCCGAATGCCTCAGCTCCCCGCCGCCGAACCAGGGAAACTGCTGTGGGCTCTTCGGCGCTGATGCGGGGCATGCAGGACGAAGCTGCAGATCGATCTTGTTGGATCGATGGCGCCACCCCGTGAAAAAAAACCTGCTTGCTCGACCCCTGCTACTTGGATTACCATGTATTCATATAATGGACGAGTCACCGTGCGATAGTGATCGTCAGGGCGCAGAAGCTCGCGCCCCTGGCAGTCTGCGTGTGGCCAAAACCTGTCGAAATTTCCGGCGCACTAAATAACACACCGGTTTGCGCCTTCTGGAAGGTCTGCAAGACGGTCGACTGTGGTATTCGCATTTGTCCCCCAAAGGTTCCGCCCATGACATACATCGTCCACTGTTTTTCCCTCTTGCTCGAGCAGACACATTTGGGTCCAGCCCCCTCAGGCCAATAGTAACCTAGGCGCATCCCGACCCGTAGACTGAGGCCGACATCTCGACCTCATCAAATGGCGTCGACAGGCGTAGATGTGCAGGGAGCCGGCTTCGGCAAGGACCCGGAGAAGGTCCCCAATGGCCCTTCGGGGACGGCTTCGCCCGAGAGCGCCTCGATCCGCAGCGCCCCCGGCGACCACACTCACCGCAAGCTCAAGTCGCGCCACATCCAACTGATCGGTGCGTCGTTGACCGCTGCGGCCCCCGAGCGCACTGCTGACCCGCCTCAGGCATCGGAGGCACCATCGGCACGGCTCTCTACGTCCAGATCGGCAGGGGTCTCCTCAGTGGGGGTCCGGCCAGCCTGTTCATGGCCTTCACAATATGGCACGTAGCCCCGGCACATGCGATCGGCACGGCACTGACAGCTGCAGGTGCACCTTCATCCTGGCCGTGACGCTGAGCATGGCCGAGATGGTGACCTACCTGCCCATCTCGTCCCCCTTCATCCGGTTCGCCGGCCGCTACGTCGACGAGGCCTTCGGCTTCGCCGCCGGCTGGAACTTCTTCGTCTTCGAGGCCGCCATGGTACCCTTCGAGATCACGGCCTGCAACGTCATCATCCACTACTGGAGCGACGTGGTGCCCGCGGGGGTCATCATCGCCATCACCATGGTCCTCTACGGCCTGATCAACATCCTCGCCGTCAAGTGGTACGGCGAGGTCGAGTTCTGGGCCGCCCTCGGCAAGATGCTCCTCATCGTCGGCCTCCTCATCTTCACCTTCATCGTCATGCTCGGCGGCAACCCGCTGGGCGACCGGTTCGGCTTCCGCTACTGGTATGAGCCGGGCGCGTTCGCCGAGCTGTACTACACGGGCAACCTCGGCCGCTTCCTGGGCTTCCTGCAGTGCCTCATCCAGGCGTCCTTCACCATCGCCGGGCCCGACTACGTCGCCATGGCCGCCGGCGAGGCCGAGAACCCGCGCGTGGTGATGCCGCGCGCCTTCAACGCCGTCTTCTACCGGCTGACCACCTTCTTCGTGCTGGGCTCGCTAGCGGTCGGCATCCTGGTCCCATACGACGACCAGGAGATGGCGACAGCCTTCAGCACCGGCGCGCCGGGCGCCGCCGCCAGCCCGTACGTCGTCGCCATGACCCGGCTCAGGATCCGCGTGCTCCCGGACATCGTCAACGCCATGGTCCTGACGGCCGCCTTCTCGGCCGGCAACAGCTACGTCTACTGCGCCTCGCGGTCGCTCTACGGTCTGGCGCTCGAGGGCAAGGCCCCCAGGCTCTTCACGAAGTGCAACAAGAAGGGCGTGCCCATCTACTGCGTGCTGGTGGTGCTGGCCATCTCCCTGCTGGCCTTCCTGCAGGTGTCCAACGACGCCGCCGTGGTGCTGCAGTGGTTCGTCAACCTGGTGACGGCCAGCCAGCTCATCAACTTCAGCGTCGTCTGCCTGACCTACATCCGATTCCACGCCGCGCTCAGGGCGCAGGGCATCAGCCGCGACACGCTGCCGTACAAGGCCCTGCTGCAGCCGTACGCGGCGTGGTATGCCCTAGCCGGATGCTCCGTCATGGCGTTCGTCGGGGGATACAGGGTGTTCCTGCCAGGCAACTGGGACGTGCCCAGCTTTCTCTTCTCGTGAGCCCCGCAGCCTTGAGCATCCGGGATGACGCTGACGTCGAACTCCAGATACGCCATGATTGGCATTTGCCCGTGCCTCTACTTGGGGTGGAAGATTCTCAAGCGGTCCAGGTTCTGCCCGGCCGACGAGGTCGATCTGGTCAAGAACCTCGACGAGGTCGCGGAATACGAGCGCAGCTACGTGCCGAGCCCCCCAAAGTGAGCTACGCCGGTCCGAGTTCGGGATGCCTGCTTACCTGCTTTAGGAACGCGTTCGAGCGAGTGTTAGACTACATCTTTGGATAGCGTTGCGATCATCTGGTGTCGGCGGATGCCCATGTGCGTGAGGAGGAGACAGATACCCCAAGACAATAGACGTGGATTTTTGCACTCCTGTAGAACGCTCATGTCCTCGGACTCCTCAAGAAACCCACGACGCCCCCGCAATACCCAACAAGATCCTGCAGCCGGTCCCGTTCCCTCCCCTGATGCTCCTTCCACTCCCCGAGCGCTTTCAGCAGCGGCTCGCTCTCCATGATCAGGTCAAAGTGCAGCCGTAAGAATACTGTCATCCATGCCTGTGTCAGCTCGTAGTCGCGCCTGGCCACGAGCCGGCTGGTCAGCGCCCTGATGAAGTGCAGCAGCTCGTTGGACGCGTCGTCGCCGTCGCCCATCGAGAGCGAGCGCAGCTCGAGGTCTGCTGCCGCGGGCGCGAGGGATTTGAGGTGCTCGATGAAAGCGTTGTCTGGCAAGGTTAGCATCACGCCCGGCGGCCGAGCGAGCGGTAGGTACTTACAATCCCCTGACGCGGCGCCGACGAGCAGCTTGGACGAGAGCGCCTGCTCCTGCCTCGCCCTGTCGAGCTGCGTTATCCTCGACGCGCCGCTCGCGACGCCTGCCTCTTCCGGCTTTGCCTCGGGAGCGGGCAGCAGCGAGTTCGCCCCTCCAACTGACGGCAGGAAGAAAGGCGCCTTCTCGGGCGCCTTGGGCGGCTCCTTGGGCTTGTTGCGCGCCTTGATTAGATCGATGTGCAGCAGCGTCTGCCACCGGCTCTTTGGGACCAGGCTGAGCGTCATCATGTCTTTGCTGAGCTGGTCCACCACCGGGGCGGTGACGCCGTCTTCTTGCTCCTCTTCCTCGGCCGTGCCGTCCGCTTCAAAGGCGGCTTCGATCAGGCCTTGGCCGCCCTCGCCGGATACGGTAGGGCCCGCGATTTGGCCGATCTCCTTGTCCGAGATCTGTCTGGTAGGGACGTGCTTGAAGAGCGTTCTGTTCGTCCAGATCTGCACGCCGAGGCTGTCTTGGACTGCGCCCGCGAGGTACTCACCCGTCGCCGAGAAGGCGAGGGCGGTGCATGGCTTCTCGAGGCGGAAGGCGTCGATCAGATGGCTTGTCGGCAGGTCCCAGACGCGGACGATCGAATCCTGCGACGCGGCAACGATCCACCTCCCGTCGTTGGAAAAGCAAAAGTCGTTGATGTCGTCGCGGCAGCCCCAGAATTCTCTGATTGTCTGCTTTGTCTCGATGTCGACGACCCGAACCGAGTGGTCGTCGCAGGCGAACGCCATGAGGTCGTTGCCGGGGTGGTAGCGGCACGCCGTGATCTTGGTCATGGGCGCCCAATCGATCTCGTCGACGAGATTGCCCGTCACAAAGTCCCAGAACCTGACCTTGCCGTCGAGGGAGCACGAGATGACCGTCTTGTTGAGCGAGTCGACGACGATGCCGGTGACCGCTTCGGTATGTCTCCCGCTTCCCGGCGCGAACGTCTTGGAGGGCGGCTGAAGCTGGCTGGCCTTGTGCAGCGTCTTGAGCTGCTGCATCTTGAGCTGCCTCAGCTGCGCCGGCGTGAGCCTGGAGGGGAATCGCTGCCGGTGCCGTCCGGATTGCAGGTTGAACATGTCGATGCTCCCCCCCGCCGAACCGACCAAGGCGAAGCTGCCGCAGGGGCTGATGGCGACGGTCGAGACGCTTTGCCCATCGTTCGTCTTGAACGCCCACCGGCCCGCCCTCCTCCTCCCCCAGAACCAGGTCCGGGCCCAGGGGTCGTCCTTGTGCGCCGTGACGACGCTCTCCCACCCGGTCATGCCGCTGAGCTCAGCGCTCGTGGGCTTGCTCTTATCGTTGCCCTTATCCCAGATCACCTGCTTCCCCGGCATGGCGCCCATCCCGCCGTCGCGATTCAGCGATGACGCGATGCAGGTGATCTCGGGCGCCTTGAGATCGTCCAGGGTAGTAGTCGGTCCTTGCGAGAGCGAGCCGCCCGCGAGGACGCCAATCTTCCTTGCCTTCTTGCGGATGTTGCCCTGGCTGAGCTCGGAGCTCTGGCCGTCGCGGCGCAGACTCCAACCCCATAGGCTCCTGTCGCGGCCGCCGCTGAGCAGCCACTTGTTGCCGGCCTCGGCGCCGTCAAAGTCGGAGGGCAGGAACTGCAGGCAGCTGACGGGCGCCGCGTGACCACTCCGCATGTGCAGGATGCGCGGGACGGGCGAGAAGGGTGACTCGTCGAAGATCCACGACTTGAGCGAGTTGTCGAGCCCGCTGGTGACGATGACGGGCTGCCCGGGCAGGAACTCGACCTTGCTGATGCCGCCGCGGACATCTCCGCGCTGGGAAGGGGGGTTGTGGGCGCTCCTGAGCACGCCCATGATCCGCCCCCCCTTGTTGAGATCCCAGAACGTGACATCACCGCTGGCGCCGGTTGCCGTCGCCATGACGCCGTCCTTGCGGCCGTCCTGGCCCGCCCCCTGGCCGTCGCTCCGGAACGAGATGCAGCTAACGGGCGCGTCCTCGGTGCCGGCGTTGAGGCGCAAGACCGGCCTGTCCGTGAGGACGTTCTGGATGACCAGGGGCCCCTCGGAGTATGAGATGGCCAGCAGCGACAGGGCCGGGCTCGGCTCGAGACAGGTGACGGCACCGCAGTCGGGCGAGGGCGGCAGGATGGTATAGATCAGCTTCCCCGTGCTGACGTTCCAGATCTCGACCCAGCCGTCTCTCCGGCCGACGAAGATCTTGTTGAGGAAGGTGGGCATGTTGCAGACGCCGCCCGTCAGCTCGTTGTCGCCCTTCCGAGCCGAGGACGAGAAAATGGTCGTGTAGTGTTCCAGCGTAGCCGTCTTCCACACCTCAACCCTCGTCACGGCACAGGCGACGATCCAGGAGCCAAAGATGAGAATCTGCCTGATCGGCTGGTCGAGGTCGGCGGGCAGCTGCAGCTCGGCGGCCTTCTTGCCGCGCTGAAAGGCCCACAGGCCCTGGCGCTCTCCATCCTGCGGGTTGCCCCAGGCGGCGAATACCTTCTCTTTCCAGGCATATGTGGCTGTGATGTCGGCGGGCGTCTGGGGGCGCGTCACGAAGACGAGGTTGAGACCGCGCTTGAGGTCGTAGGTCTGCAGCGCTCGGCCGACCGACGTCGTGATCTGGAACGTGGTCTTGCCCAGGGGAATCGACGCGAACGGCACGCTGGTCGGAGACACCAGTCCGATGGTCTGTACTTGTTAGGAATGCCCCGGGTCACGGCTCTACCATGGCAGACATACCCGGAACGGTGCGAAGATGGCCGAGCCTCTCTTCGCGGCCGAGGGCGCCCTTCCGGCCGCATCGAGCTTTTGGCGCTTAGTCAACGGGCGGTCCGGCTTCGAGTGGGGCATTGCGACGGATAGCAGCTCGTGACGACTCGGGCACCGCCAATGGCTCTTTGCCGTCCTCGCGATGGGTGTGGTTTGAAGATTTCGGCAGCCTCGTCCGAGAAGGCACTAAAGCGTCCCAAAAATTTCAGCCACACTTTGTTTGGCCCCACTTGCCCAGGCCCCGCCCAGGTCCCACCCACAATCGCCGAGCGCCGACCGCCAAGGCCCCGTGCCCGATGGCCGCCCCGCTCCCCGGCGCACACATCTTGACCGCCTTGCACAGATCCGATAAAAATTGCCGGTTGACCTATGGAGACTCGACCTGGACTTCCTACGGAGTAGCACTCGAGGCCTACAGGTCACGCGACCACTTTCCCGTTGCCCAGGACGCCACCGCACCCGCTCGCTTGAAGTTGTCGGGACACTGACCTCACAGGTTCAGCATTCAGCACTTGTCTCGATGCAAAGAAGTCGATATTGATGCTCTTGGGCAAGTCGTGATTTGCGGGCGATGTGGCTCGTGCCGTCCAACTTCCCCATCGTTTTGTGCCTGCCGGATGCAGCCCCAGACTGAACCATCTAGGCGTCATCGTACTTTTCCGTGCCCCTCCAACGCCGCCCCGCCAGGGTAAAAAGAAGGGAAAAAAAAAAAAAAAAAAAAAAAAGCCTTGCCGCAAAACCGCCATTCTGACACTAGGTTGGCCTGTCGGTTCCGCCATCTTGCGTATCAACCCCTTGGCTTAGCCCCCCGACCAGCTTCGCAGCTTCGTATCTCTACCGCTCGGCAAGCCCTATCTGCATGCAGGGAATGACCTCTGCCGTCGGGTTCGCTCCCTGGCTAGCCTATTGAGCCGGGCATCAGCTAGCGCTTGCACGTGGAAGAGGCGAGACGACGTAGCAGGGTGCTTCCAACTCTGCCAGCATGTCCGCTGCCTTTGTAAATTTGCACCATCCGTGTTGCCACCGGTGCACGCCATAGCCCCTGCCTGACCTCCGGGTGTCGGTATTTCACGTTTTGCTCGCTGCGAGCGCTCAGCCAGCCACTGCCAGCCAAAGACGTACCGTCGGCAGCCAGGTCCGCCATCATGGAACCAGATTCCGGTTGCCCAAAACCCAGCGTCTCGGGCGATGCAGACCTGATGACTGCTGCGTTGCCGTCGGCTCCGCTTTCGGATATCCAAGAAGCAGCGACAAGTCCTGCCGAAGACGCGGCAGTCGTCCCTACCACCGCGAACCCGTCTCCAGCTCGGGTGAGAGAAGCCCGGCCCGCGGCCCAGCAAACCCACTGGCACGATCCCTCGCGGAGTCCCACGCACAAGAACACCCAGACAGAGCCAGGCAATACCGAGGTCCACGCCGAGAGAACAGGTGTGTCGATGCCCCCGTCTTCCTCGCAAGCGGGCCCCCCCCAGCTGCTCGAAGAAAACGGTGGTTCTCAGCAAATCACCCCTGTTCCGTCCCACGAACGGGCGTTGGCTCCGGTATACTCGCCCCGAGTCTTCGCAGCCGAAGCCACCGACCCGGACGAGCCAGACACGCCCCGCTTGCCGGTGGGTACGAGCAGCGAGACGGCCCAACATCGCAACCTCCCCGAGCCCGCCCTGCCCAGCGCCCCCTCCTCCATCTCCGATACCCCCCTCAGCAACCGCATGAGCGCGAGCTCCATGTACAGCCTGGCCTCGGTCCGCGGCATCCCGAGCTCAGCAGCGTCGGCCAACGGAAGCGATACCAGCAGCGTCACTGGGGCGCAGATCCACCGGACCGTGTCCGGTTTCCTGGCGCCGTCCGGAGGAGCCAAGGGGTTCGCCACCGCAGAGCCCGAGTCCGGCGTGTCCAGCATGACGGGCAGCCAAGCGTCACAGGGCACGAGCCAGTCCGCTCCCCGCGAGCCTCACACGCAGCACGTCGGCGACGCGATCAAGAAGCCGCAGCAAGCCGGGAGCGCCACGCCGCGCCCCCAGCCGACTAGGTCCCGCAGCCGAGCTAAGCGCAGGTTCAGCGGGAGCACGGCAGCCAGCAGTCACAGCCCGAGCACCGACCGCGCCATGTCGCACCGGCCGGAGAAGGAGGAGCACAAGCCGGCACCCTGGGGCGTGATTGGCGTCTGCGCGCTTGACATCAAGGCGCGGAGCAAGCCTAGCAGGAACATCTTGAATCGCCTGATACAGAACCGCGAGTTTGACGTGCGCGTCTTTGGGGACAAGGTGATTCTCGACGAGGGTGAGTCTGCCGGCTAGCCGAGCTGAACGCAGCTAACGAGGTATAGAGATTGAAAACTGGCCTATCTGGCAAGTGCCCATCAATTCTCCGAGCTTCTTGACTATACTAACAGCCCGCAGTGACTACCTTATATCCTTCTACTCCGACGGCTTCCCCCTCGAGAAGGCCATCGCATACGTCAAGGCGCGCAAGCCATTCTGCGTCAACGATGTACCCATGCAGAAGGTCCTCTGGGACCGCCGCCTCTGCCTGCGGCTCCTCGACCGCATCGGCGTGCCCACGCCCCACCGCATCGAGGTCAACCGCGACGGTGGCCCGAGGTTGCTCACGCCCGACGTCTGCAAGCAGATCCGGGACGTGAGCGGCATCGTCTTCGAGCCTACCGACCCCGACCCGGCCAAGGCCAAGGCAGCGGCTCCCCGGAAGGTCGAGCTGCTCGACGGGGGCGACATCCTGTCGGTCGACGGCGCCCTGATGAAGAAGCCCTTCGTCGAGAAGCCGACGAGCGGCGAGGATCACAACATAATCATCTACTTCCCCTCGTCGGCCGGCGGCGGCGCCCGCAAGCTGTTCCGCAAGATCGGCAACAAGAGCAGCGAGTATGTCGAGGGGCTGACCGTCCCCCGCGCCATAACCCAGCCCAACGATAGCTTCATCTACGAGCGCTTTATGCAGGTGGACAACGCCGAAGATGTCAAGGCGTACACGGTCGGCCCGTCCTACTGCCACGCCGAGACGAGGAAGTCTCCGGTCGTGGACGGGGTCGTGCGCCGCAACACGCACGGCAAGGAGGTGCGCTACGTGACGGCGCTCAGCAGCGAGGAGAAGGAAATCGCGAGCAAGATTAGCACTACGTTCGCCCAGCGCGTCTGCGGCTTCGACTTCTTGCGCGCCGGCGGCAAGAGCTACGTGATTGATGTCAACGGCTGGAGCTTTGTCAAGGACAACGACGACTACTACGACCACTGCGCCAGCATCCTCAGGGACCTCTTCATGAAGGAGAAACTGCGCAAGGAGGGCCGGACGCCACCCATGCCGTCGCCGGCCATCTCGGACGTGGACTCCGTCGCGGCCCGCGCCGCTTCCAACAAGGACAGGGAGCTCGCGGCGTCGCAAAGGCCAAGCATCGACAGGGGAGCGCGAGATTCGCCCGCCGAGATGGCGGCGCTCGCCAAGCACGAGTCCAAGCTCGGCAGCATGCCGGCGAGCCCGCTGGTCTCTCAGTTCCCGTCTTCCATCCCGGACAGCGTTCCCTCGGCCGCCCCTTCGATCGTATCCGCGGCCCCGTCCATCCTGCCCGACAGCGCGGTCCAAGAAGAGCAGGAGCCGCCGCCGCCGCCGCCTCCCAAGCCCAGTTGGAAGCTCAAGGGAGTCGTGTCGGTCATCCGCCACGCAGACCGCACGCCCAAGCAGAAGTACAAGTTCACCTTCCACACGGAACCCTTCATCGAGCTGCTCAAAGGACACCAGGAGGAGGTGCTGCTCATCGGCGAGCCCGCGCTGGCAAGCGTGCTTGAGGCCGTCGATGTGGCCATGAAGGCCGGCATCGAAGACCAAGGGAAGCTCTGGGCGCTCCGCAACGTCCTGATCAAGAAGGGCAGCTGGGCCGGTACAAAGGTGCAGATCAAGCCCATGTTCCGGAAGAAGGCGGAACCCGCACCGGCCGAGAAGAGCGCGCCCAAGGAAGAACAGCCCATCCAGACGGAGGACGGGACCGACAAGGAGGGCCAGAAGACGCCCCGCAAGCCGCCCAAGAGGCACGACTCGCTCTCGGGCGTGACCATGTCCAAGTTCACGGCCGCCGAGGAGCGCCTCGTGCTCGACAAGCTGCAGCTGATCGTCAAGTGGGGCGGCGAGCCGACGCACTCTGCGCGGTACCAGTCGCAAGAGCTCGGCGAGAGCATGCGGTCCGACCT
The DNA here is from genome assembly GCA_022530565.1 of Madurella mycetomatis. NCBI lineage: Eukaryota > Fungi > Ascomycota > Sordariomycetes > Sordariales > Madurella > Madurella mycetomatis. Next base: position 462,396 of record JAJTVB010000003.1, on the reverse strand, counting down.
GGGGCTCATGAACCGCGAGGTGCTCGAGGAGGTGCACGTCTTCAGCAGCAGCGAGCGGCGCGTCGTGACGAGCGCCCAGATCTGGGCCGCCAGCTTCCTCAACAAGAAGGACCTGCCCGAGGACTTCATCACGATCCGCAAGGACCTACTCGACGACTCGAACGCCGCCAAGGACGAGATGGACAAGGTCAAGAAGAAGCTGAAGGGGCTTCTGCGCAAGGGCAACGAGCGCCCGCCGCAGTTCGCCTGGCCCGAGAACATGCCCGAGCCGTCCGAGGTGCAGACTCGCGTCGTGCAGCTCATGAACTTCCACCGAAAGGTGATGCAGCACAACTACGCCAAGCTGCGCAACGGCGCGGCGAGCTCGCTCAGCACCACCGGCAGCCCCGGCACGGACAAGGGCCTCGGCGAGAGCGCGTCGGGTGTGTCGCTGTCCTCGCTCAACTCGGCCGGGTCGCTGTCGCAGACGGGCGCGGTTAACAGCATCCAGGCGCGGTGGTGCTGTGGCGAGGACGCCGAACTGTTCAAGGAGCGGTGGGAGAAGCTGTTTGCTGAGTTTTGCGACGGCGAAAAGGTCGATCCTAGCAAGATCTCCGAGCTGTACGACACGATGAAGTTTGACGCGCTGCACAACCGGCAGTTTCTCGAGTGGGTGTTTACGCCCCCGCGGGCGATGCTCGAGGAGGAGTACGGGACCTCGTTCAACGGCAAGGAGGGCAAGACGTCGCCGCCCGCCAAGGAGGCGGACGAAAAGGGCGTCGAGGAGCGGGCCGGCACGCTGTCCGAGAAGATCGAGAGTCAGGGCCGCGAGGCGGTCAAGCGCATCTTCCGCCGGCGGTCGTTCCTCTACGGCCTGCGGCCCGGCGGGGAGGCCGAGCTGCCCGAGAGGTACTTCCATCTATATCGGGGGAACAGCCAGACCAAGGCCAAGACGGACGCGCGCTTCGAGCCGCTGCGGGAGCTGTACCAGCTGGCCAAGGTGCTCTTTGACTTCATCTGTCCGCAGGAGTACGGCATATCCGACAGCGAAAAGGTGAGCCCTGCCGACCGGTAGCCAGGGGGAGATTTACTGACCTGTCGCAGCTCGAGATCGGTCTCCTCACCTCACTCCCCCTCCTCAAGGAGATCGTCCAGGACCTCGAGGACATGCAGGCCTCGGACGAGGCCAAGTCGTTCATCTACTTCACCAAGGAATCACACATCTACACGTTGCTCAACTGCATCCTCGAGGGCGGCCTCGAGACCAAGATCAAGCGGGCCACGATCCCCGAGCTCGACTACCTCTCGCAGATCTCGTTTGAGCTATACGAGATGCCCGCCAGCCCGCCCGTCGACGGCGACGGCAGCCCCGTGTTCAACTACAGCATCAAGGTCACCATCAGCCCGGGCTGCCACGTCTTCGACCCGCTCGACGTGCAACTCGACAGCAGGCACTGCATCGGCTGTGCACCTCGCCGGAGCCTGACGGCCCATGCCGACTGGATGGTGGTGATTGAGACGCTGAGGGCAAAGTTCCACCAGTAAGTCGCCCTCTCCCTGGATGTGTGGTCGTGAGCGGGGGGGCGCTAACGTGCTGTTGCAGGGTAAAATTGCCCAAGACGTTCCTGGCCGTCAACCTATCGGACGCCTTCACCTTTCAGGAGAAGCAGCATCCAAGCGAGGGCGACGCGCTGGAGATGAGGTCTACCGAGCAGGAGCAGGAGCAGGAGCAGGAGCAGGAGCACGCCGAGATTGCGCCCGCGCCCGGCCCGACCACGTCGGACCCGCCAAAACCAGACGGCGGTGGCGATTGAGGAGACCCAAATCCCCCATTTGCAAACCGGGCCGATTCGACGTGCGAGCAGTATGGTGTGGTATCTTGTCCACGAATGGGGGAAATTATCAAACCCAAACAGGCCAAGGGCAGCCCCCAGCCTTGCTCATGTCTGGGAGCTTGGCGTGGCCGACTCGACGGAGTGCCGTAGTGGTTGACATCGGTCCAGGCGAGTATGTATCGCGTGTTATGGATCATAGCATGTTTTTTTTTCTCCTTCTCTTTCTCACCGCCAGTTCTAGCACGATAGCCTGTGTATGTATAGGGAGGGTGTTCCGCGATGCCGAGCGACCAGGGGCCTTCCCGTCAGAGCGTTGACGGTCGGCCATGGTCGCGAGACAAGCGGACGGGCTAGGGGTTGTCTAGTTGGCGACAGGTAACCTCCGGGGATTATATCCGGGCGGCAGCATCACGGCACAGTGCATAGAGTATAGACCGATAAACAAGAAAAAAAAAATTGTGCATGCGGCGGTACATGGCTCTACATGGAGTTGCGAGTAAGAAATGTGATCAGTCAGAAAATGGCAATCTCTGGTTCCGGTTTCGTGGGAACCGTTAGGTGCGGGACGGCCCAGCAGCCCCCGCAACGGGATTGGTCGGGCAGACAGAGCGATGTGACGCCTTATGCCCGCCACGCTCGCCTCGCCGGTTGTTGGGTTCGCCTGCAGAGCAGTTCAAGCTCGTCTTTTGGGACACAAGAGCCAAGCGAGCAAAGCGAGGTGTCGAGGGCCCATTCATGATAAGCACCCATCTAGGTTCCATGGCGCGACCGAGCGGCGCCACCTCACTTTCCTCGGCTCCATATGCAGCCTACAGCGTTGCAACCGGGAAGCTACTCCCGACGCTCACCGGTCATGCTCTGCTTGGCTTACCCTACTCGGCAGATAATCCAAGGGACTCACACAGGGTCCTGCGAGTGACATCACGTATGAGCTGTTAAGTGGGGGGCCCGGGGGGAGGGTGGGAGACGGCGCACAGGGACGGGTGCTTTGCGTGTCAAGGCTGTCAGCCTAACAAGACATGGGTGACAAGCCCAATCTGTCCCACATGTATCACGAACCAGTTCGGACAGGTGGAGACGGGATTAGCGTGATGGCGGCGAGGACAGGGGTACCCCTTGACGTGATCTGCCTGGGCCTGTGACAGCAATGCACGCAAGCATCCCGCATGCGATCTGATAAAGCAAAGTCGAACTCGCAGTGCGCGGCGGGACCGGGAATTCGGGATCGCAACCTCTTGGCTGCGTTGAAGCGAAGGTGACGGTCGCCCGATGGAGTAGGTCGCGTAGCTGCTCTCCACGACGCGCAACATCGGATTTGACTAGCGGCGAGCCTCGGGTGAGTCGACGGCGATATCTCGTCACGCCAACGTTTGGTGCGAGCGTCAAGAGGCCATCCCGGTCGGCCGTTTGGGGTCGTTTCTGATAAGTCGGAAGACGTTTCTCGCAACATGGGGCAGGAAACGTTCGGAAGCCATTCCAGATCCTTCCAGATTAGCAGCAGCATCGTGGAACCCTGTCAGTGCTCTCGGATGTCGGCAGCCAGCCCGACGGCGGCCTCGAACAGCGGGTTGGGCTGTTCTCTGGTATGACGCGGCAAGACACGTCGACATACAGGGGAGCCAACGTTGGGCTGCAGGCGTCGATCGAACGGCGCGCCAAGTGCGCAACGGCTCCTCGAGGTGACGTGAGATCGGAGTTCCGCGTCGCCCGGCTCTCCTCAGTTGCTCCTCTGGCCCGAAAGCAAACCGGCGCTCGATAGATGTGGCTTGCATGCGCCCACCCGCCTGAAACCGCGTTCGAGCTCGGATTTGCGTTGACAACTCACTGCGCCCGAGTTGCGTGGTAATTACGGGTAACCGATACGGCGACATTAGTTAAAGCTCATGCCAAACCAATCGTGCGCTTTCGGGGTGGGCAGCTAATAACCAGGTAAACGTCGATTCTGGTCCGTCATTATCGGTCACGCCAGGGTGCGGACCTAGGTGCTCGGCTACAAACGCCTACCGACCATACTCGTCCGTGGGGGGGAGTGAGCACGGGGAATTGAATTCTCCTGGCCGGTTCCTCGCCGTGGGACGGAGGGAGATGGCGGGCTGGTGTTATTCATGTCGTTGACGTTGGGCGGCGCATAGACCAGCTTGCTGCATGAGGCCCCGGATGTGGTCGCATGCGTTTGAAGTCAGCAGGGACCCGGGAATGACCCCAATTGGTCGAAAGGCGGCTGCTTTTCGGGCTGCAGCCGTCCGGCAGGATGATCTGCTGTGCGTGCACGTCGAAACGCAGGCCCAACGGTCGTCGGTATGGCCCGTTTGCTCCGTGCCGTGAAGACAGGACGAGGCTGCGCGCCTGTCCAACTACCTGTTGACTCATCGTCAGGCCGGCCGTCGAGACACTCGGGCGAGCGCGCCGACGGGGGCAGGTAGCTATGACGGGGCTGAGACAGGGCCTTGCAGAAGGATCTCCTGCGGAAGCACCCGCGGGGATTTTCACGCCACAGGGCGCGGGCTCGTCGAAGTCGGATGAGGGGATCACGACAGGGCGCTGGCGGCGTCGGAGAAGGCGATCTTCGCGGCGCCTGTTGCTTGGTCTGCTCGGCATTGCCGCTCTGCATGCCGTCAGACGCTAGAAGCTCTTCAGAAGCTTCGCTGCTGGGGTACCTGACATCGGCCCCCCCCCCCTGTCGCCGGCCAGGAGTGTGCCCAGGGCTGTGGAATCTCACCGTACAGGCTTCCATGAGCCTCAGGCCTGGAAGATACCCTGCCGGCTCCACTGAAATTACGCTCAGACTCCCAGACGTTGCCTGATCAAGCCGGCAGTTATTTGATTAAGGACCCAAGCACCGCGCGGAGGAATGTTGTGGCTGCCGCTTTTGGAAACAATCTCCAGGCTCCGAAATGCCGTCGGACGACTGTTTGCTGTCGTGGCTGCGGCACGGAATATCCGCGCGGCAGCGTGGATGAGGGGCAACAGCCAGCCCCGGCCGAACGCGGGGGCCGAGACGGATTAGATAGCCAGAAGCCGCGACAGGATCGCGCAGAGGAGCAAGATGGTCTCGGGCGCCCTATCGAGGGAAGCAACTTTGAAATCCACGACGCCTTTTTTCCCTAATGAAAGGACGGGGAAACCACGGCGCGGGGTGTGCCGCCCTCCACCGCCAGGCTCCACCGCCGCGCCTTCCTCCCCAGTTCTTGTGTTCGCCCACATCATCAAACCGCGTGGGGTGGGGCGACGCCATCCTGATCATGTCAAACCGCATCGCCGAACGTACTGTGTAGGTGTCGGGGACGCGCTCGGACTGCCAGATCAGAGGGATCAGCGGCCAACGCTTGCTGCCCTCACCCCGCAGCACCCGTGACGCCTTTACCCGCCTTGCCCGACTCCCGGGGTGGGCCGTCGCTCGTGCCCCTCGGCTGAAGCTAACCCTACCTATGTACTTTGCTGTCCGCGCCCGTGACAGATGCAAGGTACCCGCTTGCTGTCTGGGGGCCTGCCTTGTGCGACCCAGCGCCGCAGATGCGCGACACGCACGATTGCTTGATGTCGACGTTCGGCTTCCCGTCTGCGCTGCGCTGCGCTGCTCGCCACCTCCGTCGGGCTTCGTATTCGGCCGAAGTCAGTACCAGACCCTCACGGTGAGAAAGGCCTCGAGCCCGCACGCCTCTTGCCTGTGGATCGTCCGTGTGTCCCGAGCGTCTCGGTTCGCTCGTCCCCGCCGGCGGCCAATGGCGTGCGTTTACCATCGTCTTCATGCCTCAGCGTCCGGGGGCCAAGCAGGTGAGCGTTGAACGACAGGCGGCCGACCCTTGCAGCATGGACCAGTCATCCCACCGGGCACCAGAGTTGGCGTCTGTTTGGATCTCCAGGCCTTCGATTTGATTGAGAGGCCGCGGCGAGAAAATGATGGCAACCAAGGTTCAACGGCTAAACCCTTCATATATCACCCTCTTATAGCCCCAAGCAGCCCAGAACCGGCCGCGAAGGGGATGCAGCGTGCTTGCAAGGGAGCCGTATAGGGAAACCAAGGACGGCCCACTTACAGGGAGACCCCGGCCATCGACAGACTCGTCCCGTCTTTTCTGGCCTGTGGCGCTTCACGTTCGGGAAGCCCTTAGCTGCAGGCGTTGCACGGTAGTCAAGCTGCTCCGCTATCGTTAGCATGGGTCTGCGACCCGGAGGAGCGGCCTACGAATAGGTACGACCTCAGGTGTGCCTCCAAGCGTAGAGCCGTCTGCATCGACGCAGCACTGCATCGCCTGGGTACTGTACGCTCTTCTTGTTGCTTTTTCTGCGGGCAAGGTGGTGCCGCTGCATATTTCGTAGCCCTGACCCTTGCTCGACATGATTTTCCCTCAGCGTCATTCCGACCGGCTGGCGTGTTCTCGATCCACCTACTTACACCAACGCCCGTCCCGCGAACAGAGCTTTGGAGGGACCACCAGGGGAGGGGTGTAAAGAGGGAAGGAAAAAAAAAAAAAAAAAAAAAAAGAACAGACGACAACCAGGGGCGAATCCCGCCGTACACCCGATCTTGTCTAACCCATGCCGAGTCAAGGGTTCCCTTTCTTCGGCAACCGGAAGCTTGTGACGCATATACTGGCCCGCTCCGCAATCCATTCTGGCTCGCCGTAAGAGAGAACCGGGCCACCAAGGTCTGTCCAAACTCGATCCGGTCAATCTCAACCCAGAACTCGCTCGGAGGGCCTCCACTCCTGGTCGTGTGCAAACCACCACAAAAGGGCCCCTATCGCCCGTTTACCTCGCCAGTCCGATCACAATCAGACTTCGTTGCAGATACACGTTTGACAAACAATCAAAAGCCCAACACTCGCTCTGTCCGGCCGTCACCACCCACCTGGTCTCCCGACATTTCCCCGGCTTCTACATAGACGATCGTCCTCGCCCTCATCGTAGCTCTCGGCTCTGGCAGTGCGTGACGACCGACTACGGCCAACCCTACAACTCAACCACGGCTGCTGCTACCCGGTTTCCAGCTCACCAGTACAGATCCTGCCTAAATCTCGCTCGCAGCCGTCCACTAGTAAGTGTCGAATCATGCCACGGCCGGCCGGAGTAGCCCCGGTCCCCGAGTGCCTAGCACTAACACGGCGCCAGAGGCCAGGCCCATTTTCCTATTTGAGACGCGTGCGCAGCAACCCTAACGCCCTACACCACCCCTCCGGCCCTCGGCCTGCGGTCTAAAGCCTACCGTCACGTCCCGCGACAGCATCAGAGAGGGAAGATGGCCCTCAGCGCCGGCTGTGCACACCAGTTCGTCCTCCTCAAGTCGGACACCACCCTCCTCCAGTGGATGTGCTCCGTATGCCACTCGGGCCCGCACTGGATGATTTATGAGTGCCGTTTCTGCCGCATCAAATCGTGCCGTGGCTGCATGCAGAGTGCCTAAGGCGGCTGCGCCGGCTCTGGGCTGTGCGCACGCGGAGGTGATCGGGATTGGGTCGATGTTGGAGGGTTGTCCGGCTGGCCGTCGTGGCCGGCTCGGCGTCGTCAAAAGTGCAGGTGAGTTGTCAGTACACAGTGCTTTGGCCCGAGCTTGTGGTGCATCGTGCCCCGCCTAGTGGCGCGCGTTCCCGGCGCTGTGCCTGGGCCGGCAGAGAGAGGCATCCCTCTACCGGCCGCAGACACCCGTCCCAGTCCCGTGTCCGGCCGTTTGCCAACGAGCCTACATAAAGAAAGCATTTAGGTGCTGACCGTGATGCAGGGGTGCACACAAGCTTTCGCTCGGATTATGACGGCCACCCAGCCTCGGCTCGACTACAACCACGGACTCGGGGTAGCCCTCCATCGTCCCAACGGACCGCGGCGCTGCGCGTAACGCGGTTCCTCCAGCGGAGACCCGTCCGCGGCGATGGGATCCCTGCGTTACCAATTGTTTAACAACCGATCCCGCAGCCCTCTCTGCGCCAACCCTGGCCGGCCACCCAGTGCTTGGTACTTTATCATCTTTCCGCACGCATCACATGAACGGATGTGACGACAGGACAACGCCCGCTTGTCTCCACAATGAGTTCCTTTGCCTTTTTTTTTTTTTTTTTTTTTCCTTTTCTTTTTTTGTGGGAGGGGAGGGGTGGGTCAATCATCAAGACTGGATGGGGACACGGCTTGTCATGATTCTTGTTTCGGCGTGCGGTTAGACGGGAGGGGGTTCTCGCCCATGGGCTACCACAGGTGGTACAGGCCAAGAGGGGGAAAGGGGGGTTGGTTTTACTGGCGTCGAGAACAAAGAAAAAAGAGGGAAAAGATTGGGGAAAATCGGTTTGCTATGGCTTGCTTTGCGCCCATCCTGTTTGCTCCGGTTTTCTTTTTTTTCTTTTATCTTTTTCTATAGATCCATCCCTCCAATAACATTGCAGCTGTCTTAGCGAGTTGGGCTTGCGCGGTGGTGTTGCTGCTCCCCTACCCCCCTGACATGGCGCACAGTGTGTTGTCGGAAGGTTGCCAGCGCGATCGCCCTCCGCGGCTACCCGAGAACAGAAAAGGAAAACCGGACTGGCCGCGGGCATTATGCCGGCCAGATTGACACGACAAAGTTTCTAGGACTCTATGCGACAACTACGAACCTCTCGCGCAGCTGAGACGGGCCTCCCGATCTATTCTACCTGGCACGCTCCGCGTCACTATGCTGAAGCTCCCTAGGGTCTCCTAGACGCTGCCACGCGATGGCTACATCCGACGTACAGTACATCGAGACGGCCCTGCTAAGCCTCGTTTTTTCGTTTTTGTGCGTCGTTGCACAGCACAGGCCGGGAGCGTTGCGCTGAATGTAGCGTCTTTTCAAATCCCCCAACGCCTGTCGGAAGCCGCGAGCGCTGATTGGCGGCTTGTGTCAATTGGCTTGCATGTCTCTAGTCTCTGTTTGCCGGCACAACTCGCAGAGCCCGACGAGAAAGACGACTGTTTGGCTTGATGGCGTCCAATTGGTGGCGTGTTCGTGATGAGCGCCCTGTCACCGCTTGCAACTGCCGGCGCCTAGGGGGCCAGGTGGTTTGCGCCACCGCCGAAGCGTTCTTGTTGTACCGTACCGCGTATTACGACTGTATTCGCTGTGCAACCTGTCAATTCTGTTCAGCCGCATGTCTCAGGGCACTCCTCTACTCACGACTACGAGGAGACGTCCCACAAGTACGGATACGACGACGCCCGGCTGTCCTTCTCGAACTTTGCTGCGCCGCTCGTCCCGACTGATCCCCCGTTGCGCTAATCCGTCGTGGCTGCCAGAGTGGGCTGGCGGCTCGATGGTGCGTATGTGGCGTCCGATCGGTGATGCCTCACTGCCTATTCAGATTAGGTGCATGCGCTAGCACCGATCTGCCCGGACCTGCAGCTTGGCGGCGCAGGGCCAACGGCGCCGAGCGCAGGCTAAGAGCCTGTGCTAAACCTCTGTGCCCCCTCGCTTTCGCTATCAAGAGATTTTGAGTTACTGTCGCGCCGCCTGCCAAAAGCGGAGATCCATGCGCTCTCCTGTCACAGCTGCCATCCACTGCGGGCCCGATTCGCGCGACCCATCGCTCGGGGTAGCCGAGTGCGCCAAGCCAGGCTTGGCTCCGTGGTGCCAGTCGGCAGCCAAAGCACAGCTAACGAAGGAATTTAGGGACTAAGGCATGCGTGGTGCCGCAATTATTGCAGATATAACTGCCGTGCTTTGGGTCCAATTCGGGAGGCGATGCTTGTCGCACCTCCGTATCCCCTGCCGAGCCCCGGGTCGCACGTCCCGGACGGCTGACCGTGCCCCCGGTGCCACCGTACAGCTCAGGACGGCATTGGGCTGGGAGGCGGGCCTTGCGCGGCCGCTGTGCCACTCGCAACGGTCTGACAGGCCAGAATGTTCTTGACAACCGTAGAAAGTTGCACAGGTCGGGATGCGACTCGTCGGACAAGATTGGTCATGTGCCCACTTGTCTATGCAAGTTCGCTGAGACATCACACGCGCCCAGGTCGAGGCTGTGTAGTCCCGAGCCATTGGGAACTCGTCCTAGGGATGCAAGCTCGAGTAGGCCCGGATCCGTGGGCCAACGCTGCGCCAGAACCGCATCGTGTCGACGAGTTTGTCGAAGGATTCGGTCTAATTTGAGACGGGATTCAGTACGGCGCAACGAGAATTTCGCCCGGGGAGGGGCCGAGGTCTAACTCTCAGCCAATCTGAAGGGGGCCAATATTGCCGCACCGAGGTGATATCATGGCCTGATTGCCGACCGCTCTGGCGCCATCTTCCGAGGGCCATCATGACGTTGAATTCGACACGCAGGTGGGTTCCCCCCTGGCGTCCCTGGCGTCCCTGGCGTCCGTGGGGATCGCTCAGGTTGTCGTCCCCGGCTCCACCAACGCCGTGCCCCAGGCCAGAGGGACCGAGTTCAGGGGAGTCGTAAACAGCGGTGAGCTTCTCTGGGTGGCTTGTCGAAGCCACCCGCATCGGAATCCGGGGACCATCTAGGAAGACAATTTGAAAGCAACCGGAGGGTCCCAGACAGTCTGATAAACAGACTCAAGAGAACGATTAGGTATCGTGGTCAGTGGCGGCTAGGGTGTCTGCTGCCAACGCTTATTTTTTTATTTTTTTTTTTTTTTCCCGAGCACGTCCAGTCGAGCGAGATCGATGTGCGGAAGCCTGTTAGCGCCCCTGGCCGCATCACGTGTAAGAGGTTTTGCGTCGAAGCATTGGCTGGCAGAGATTACCCAGCTATAGCTGAAACCCGGCGGTTGCAGCAGACAAGCTTTTGGTTGCATCGTGGATGATGAAGGAGGCTGAAGCCTGCGCAATCGGAAATTACGCTCGAGTTGGAGATTTGGGGCAGGTGCGGGGTAGGCGCGGGGTAGCTTGCTTCTATCCTCAGGCGTCGAAGCCGTACGAGGGAGGAAGCAAGACTCAAGCTTGCGTGGGATCAGACATCAAAGACAGAAGGTCACAGAAGACTTGACCTCTGAATTTTCGAAGGAGCACCATCGCGCCAGACAATCCCAACCATCGTTGGTGAACCCTTACCCAGACGCACAACCCCGGGCGCCAACCCGGGCAAACACATGGCTCGTGCGCAATCCAATCTCACCAAGTTCCGTGCCGCGCTGCCGCGGCAGCTCCAGCCCTGCGACCTTCTGTGACACAGAACAGATACCTAGTTCGACAAAAGTTGCCACTGCCAGGCCTAATGCCGTTGGTGGATGTTTCCGACTGTAACACCGTCCTTCGTCCACCACTGCCGCGTTTGCCGACCGCAAAACGCAACCATCGGCTGGGCCAGTTGTCCGGATCTGCTGCACGTTTGCGGCAGTTTAGGCTTGCGCGGATGGGATGCAGCCATGACAACATTGGTTGCTCATATGCTGCTTCACTGGCCGGCACTTGTGGGAACGCATGAAGAGAAACCACCTCCCAATGCGGTGACGGTGTTCCCGTTCCGCTCGCTGGGACCATCTACCAGACTGTTGCCCAAACGCGCGGATGGTACCGCAGATCCGCCATATGAAGTCGTCGGCAAAACATACAGATCGGCGCTCATGTGGCGTGGCGGCAGCCGACCGCATCCCGTGCGGGGGAGCGGCACGGGCAACCCAAGGTTCACCTGAGCGCCGCAGCCGCGCATCCCAGGGCGGCCTGCCGGCGCCTGCCGGCCATATGCCGAGTTCATATTAAGCATCGCTCTCAAACTCCATGCGCTGCGCCGCGCCTCCAATCAAGGCGGCAGGAAGCCTCCGATCGCACCAACTCGCAGGCAGAGCTCGCATTTTCATTTGCTGCCCCGCCGACACTCGGTCTTGCTCCGCAACAGCCCGTGTCCGGGCTGCGGCCGGCCGCGTCCAAGGCCCTTCCGAGAGTCCTCGCCCTCTATCCCGCGTGTCTGCGCTCCCAAGGCGGTGCCCAGCGGCCTGCTCTATTACTGGTCCGCCGTGGCGCATGTCCTTCCTTTTGAGCCTTTGCTGTCGAGATCGTCAATGGTCAGCAGGGAACTTCACGATGGAGCTTCCGTTTTGGGACGTGGGAGTAACATCTGGACTCAGATGACGCTGGGCGGCCTGGACACATGGCAGGCCCGGATGAGCACCGTAAAGGCCACACGTCTCTTGGGAGATGCCACGGCATTCACCTGGCCAGGCATCTTTGTCGTGTTTTCGACGGCGAGCCATGGGTGGAGCACAACAGCCAACCCTGGTAGCATATATGAGCCCACATATAGGCATCGTCAAACATATACAGGCCGTGGCAGGGACCCTTCAAACGCCTCTAATTTATGAGCCGCCAACACTCGCCGGACTCCTGAGGTGCATTTCAGTCGTTTAATTATTTTTACACCCTTCTCTTGCCTCCGCACCACGCTACTCGTCGGTTGCTCACACACGTTTCACTCAGAGACCGGTCCTCTTCACACTCACTGGGGCCCAAGATGGTGTCCATTAGATGGGGCGGTCTCGTCGCCCGTGCCTCCTACTTCATGTCAGTACGGCCTGGATCGCGTGCCGATGGCAGCCCATATGCCGAGAACACGCTGCGCGCGGCCGCAGCGCTTCAGGGTTGGTACGATCAGCCCTCCGGCCTCTGGGGCACGACAGGCTGGTGGAACAGCGCGAACTGCTTGACCGTCCTTGTTGACTGGGCCCTGCACGCCGGACCGACTGCCGACATCGACGTTGCCGGCATCGTGGCAAACACCTTCAACAACGCCCAGCGGATGTCCATGATAGCACACAAGGCGCTTTCGGCGACCGGCCTCATCACGTCGACCTACATGTTCCAGCTCGTGGGCAAGCGGGGCTTTGATGACTTTCTCAACGACTACTACGATGACGAGGGCTGGTGGGCGCTCGCCCTCATCAGGGCGTGGGACCTGACGAAGGATGCTGTCTATCTCGACATGGCGGAGCACATCTTTAGCGACATGCAGCAAGGTACCGACGACACGTGCGGCGGGGGCATCTGGTGGAGCAAGGAGCGCGCCTACAAGAATGCCATCTCCAACGAGCTGTACCTGAGCGTTGCGGCCAGCCTAGCCAACCGCGTGCCGGGGGGCAAGGAACGGTATACCCAGATCGCCATGGACGAGTGGGCGTGGTTCAAGCGCAGCGGCATGATCAACGAGAACAACCTCATCAACGACGGCCTGCGGATCAACGAGGACGGGACCTGCGTGAACAACGGTCTGCAGACGTGGTCGTACAACCAGGGCGTCGTGCTGGGGGGCCTGGTCGAGCTGTCCAAGGCCACGGGGGATCCGTCGTACCTGGGGGAGGCCACGGCGATTGCCAATGCCGCGATTGCCCGGCTCGGCGACGGCGACGGCATCATCCACGAGATTGACGAGTGCGAACCGAATTGCGGAAACGACGGCAGCCAGTTTAAGGGCATCTTTGTGCGCAACCTGGCGTATCTGCAGACCGCTGCTCCACAGGCGGCTTTCAGGACGGCCATCGTCAGGAACGCCGACACCATCTGGGCGAAGAACAGGAACGACAACAATCAGTTGGGCATTGCGTGGACCGGGCCGCCGGGTCTGGGCAGGGGGCCAAACGCGTCGACACACAGCTCGGCGATGGATGTGCTCGTGGCGGCGCTGGCGGTTGCTTCGTAAATGCGACGGGCTGGATGCGAACTGGATCTAGGTGCTTCGGGCGGGATGTTGTCATGATACCCTCATTGTTAGCAATTAATTAAGAATAGTTGTTCAAAAGCCATGCGCTTAAGCACTCGCCGTAGAATCTGTGGTTGGTACGGTATGCCTGGCGGCATGCGTTCTGTTGCCTAGAAAATTCCGCCGCCGGCGCCTGATCTCGAGACCCGAGTGAGCTCTCCTGCTGTGCACCAAAATTGCACGTAGACCCACTCCAAACACAAACCTCAACAGACCATCATGGACGCTCCAGAGGAAGACCTCGATATCAAATTGCAAAAGATCGCGGGCGACCTGATTGCCGACTTTGACAAGTCGCTGCGGCCGTTCCTCCGCAGGCAGGATGGAGCGGTCCGGTCACGGGTTCGGGCTCGTGAAACCGATCGGCTGGTCTCGACGGTGAGTGCGCGCCGAGCTTCATGGACGCCATGTCTAAAACTGCCGTAGCTTCTCGAACCTTTCCAGGAACTGCCACAGCTCCTCGATCCGCATTTGCCCAAATGGCTGCCCGCACTGGGCGACGCCTTCCTAGAGCACCAGCAGGCGCGCCGTCGCCCCAAGGTGCTCTCTACCCGCTCGGAGCTGCTGATGCCGCTTCGCAGGGCCATCTGCAAGCTCATCTACACGTTTTGCAAGATCCGCGGTGAGAAGGTCGTAGTGCGCTTCCTCAGCAACGAGGCCAAGTATCTCGAGTTGCTGCTGTTGGCGTTGGAAGAACCCGAGCGGGCCGACCCGGGCCAGTGGACCTGGGAAGAGCGGTACGTCGTGCTGCTATGGTTGTCGCATCTCATGCTCGCCCCGTTCGACCTTTCGACAATCTCATCGCACGAGGTCGAGGACGACGAGCTCGTCCGCATCCCCGGCTTCCACTGGCCTGCCGGGCTCCCGGGCATCACCAAGAGGATCCTGCCCTTGGCCATTAAGTACCTGTCATCCCCCGGGAAAGAGCGAGATGCGTCCAAGGCGCTGCTGGTCAGGATATCGATGCGTCGGGACATGCAGCAGCTCGGCGTCCTCGATGCCCTGGTCCAGTGGGCACTCTCTGCGCTGCGGCCGAGCGCGGACGAGATGGAGCGGACGCCGTACCACTACATAGGCGTCCTCGCATTCCTTGCGGGCACCCTGGTGTCGTCAGCCGATACCTCGGACATGGATCAACACCTAAAGACCATCTTCCACGCGGTACACGGCGTGGCGTCGGAGCAGGGACCGATGCCGTCGTCGGCCCTGGCTCGCAAGACCATGATCAAGGTCATCCGGGCTATATCCGTGCTGGTCTTGAGAAATCTGCAGCACGACTTGGCGGGTACGGAGATGATAGAGACTACGATCGGCTTCCTGCTGGAGAGCCTGTCAGACAACGACACACCGGTCCGCCTCGCCGCCAGCAAGGCCCTCAGCATCATTACCCTAAGGCTGGACGCAGACATGGCCTCGCAAGTCGTCGAGGCCGTCCTCGAGTCTCTGAACCGGAACGTCTTGTATACTAGGGACCCAAGGGATCCCACAGCGCCGCGGAGAAAAGATCTGAGCGCAGTCAATCCGCTGGAGTGGCACGGCCTGATGCTCACGCTCTCTCACCTGCTGTATCGCCGGTCGCCGCCCGCGGAGAACCTAGGTGACATCGTCCACGCGCTGCTCATGGGCCTCTCTTTCGAGAGACGCAATACTTCTGGAGGCTCCATCGGCACAAATGTCAGGGATGCAGCATGCTTCGGGATCTGGGCTCTTGCGCGGCGATACACCACGCCCGAGCTGCTTGCCGTGCCGACCGCGTCTATTTCTACCTCGGGGGCGTCGGTTCTACAGATCATCGCCACCGAGCTCGTCGCTGCTGCGTGCTTGGATCCGGCCGGGAACATTAGACGTGGGTCTTCGGCTGCACTGCAAGAGCTGATCGGCCGCCACCCAGATACCGTGGAAAAGGGAATCTGGGTCGTCCAGATTGTCGACTACCACGCCGTGGCCTTGAGGTCTAGGGCGCTTCAAGACGTTGCGCTGAATGTGACCAAGCTCTCTGGCCAGTACGGGGAAGCGATATTAGACGCTCTATTGGGCTGGAGAGGCATCGGTGATGTTGATGCAGCCTCGAGACGGGCGGCGGGGGGTTCGTACGGTGCAATCACGGCAGAACTGGCGTCCGCGTCTCCGGCCCCCATCCAACGACTGACGCAGTCCGTGTCGCTGGCTCTAGACCATATCAAATTGCTCCAAGACCGGCAGGTAGAGGAGAGGCACGGTCTCCTTCTCAGCCTGGGGGCTGTACTCGCTGCCCTCCCGGCCGTCGACGGGAGTGACAGAGCTATGCTGGATCACTTCATCCACTTCTCGATGGAGGCACTGCTAGAGATCCTCAAAGATTGCGATGACAAGGCTTACCGCCGGCCGGAGCTCGTCGCCGAGGCTGCAAGCCGGCTGATCACATCGTCGTTTCCGGTGCTCCAGGCAGCGACATCCACGACGGCCGTTACCTTGGTGCCTGCGCACTCTCTAATGGCCAAGAGCGGCGACATCCCCCGCCTGGCGGAATTGGCGGGCGCAAGGCCCGAGAAGGTGAGTACCTTTGTCGGCCTGGTTAGGTCGAACTTGCAGAAGTGGCTCGCCCGGCAGGAGCAGGACCTCATCTCGGCGGCTTCCGAGGCGGCCATGGTCCTCCTGATCTTCTGCGACAAGGCGGAGCGCGAGCAGGTCGTCCAGGCGTGGGCCGAGGCCGTCCGGCAGTGCTCAACAGCCAAGGCTGGCACGGTGACCGGCCACTTCTCTGCACTTGCCGCCTCGTACCCAATGCTCTCTACCATGGAGGCGGATAAGACGCTACTCTACGACGCAATCAAGGAGCGCTGGCGAAACGACAGGATGGTGGAGACGCGGGCCGCGATCCTCCAGAGCCTGACGGGGAGCGACCTTCTCAGACAGAACACCGAGGTCTTCATCGGCCTCGTGGCCGAGGGCCTGGACGACTACACAACCACCGCCCGAGGTGACATTGGATCTCACGTCCGACTGCAAGCCATCCGGGCGACAAAGTCACTGTGGGCAAGGCTGGACTGCCTGGATACGGCGCCGTCTGTGTCGGGGCTGTTCCTACGCGTTCTACGACTAGCAGCCGAGAAGCTCGACAGGGTAAGGGTGGAGGCGCAGGCAGCGCTAGCGCTGGTCCTGAAACCAAAGTGAGTGAGTGTGGGCCTGCTTAGTGGGCAGCTGCTGACGGCATCAGCCACTCGGCCGAGCTTCGCAGGTCGACGTTCTCGTCCAAGTCGTACTTTGTCTTTCTACTCGACTTGTTGGAGCAGGATTGGCTACATCCTGCCCTCGAGGAGGTAAAGAGCGCGCCGGGAGAGTGGATGGAGAGCCTCATGGCCGGCTTCGTGTCGTCTGCCGACACGGGAAACGAAGACTTGGTCATTGCAACACGTGCGGCGCTGTGCGAGGTTTGCGAGCGGTCAGATGCCAACGCGGATGCCGTCTGCACCGCGCTCGCGCGGAACCTGAAGAGCTGGCAGGGGGTCGACCGGGTACTCGTCCCGACCCTCGAAGTGGTGGCCTTCTTGTTCCGCGCCGGCATCTTTCCGCGGTGCCGTGCCGCCAACTACAAGGGCCTCTGCCTGCAGGCCCAGAAGGCGTGCTACAAGACGGGCAACGTCCGCAAGATAGAGGCATGTATCAGGGTGTACGGGGCGATCGCGGAGCTGGGCCGCGATGCTGCCGTGGCCAGGCAGGCCGGGAACGGCAGTGATTCTCTCATGGCGCACGAGGGCGCCCGGGAGGCGCGGGCTCGGCTTGGTGCCCTCTTGTTCCACCCCTGGCCGCGGGTCAAGAGCGTGGTCGTCGACGAGCTCTGGGGCTTGTATCACGGCGAACCCGCAGCCCAGGCGCTCAAAGGCGTTGACTGGGGGCGAGCGGAAAAGGGAAAGATCAAGGCCGTGGTGGATATACTGGGGCTCGCTGGCTAGCTTGACCGCCTTTTTGCTGTGGGCACTGTGCATCGAAGGAAGGGGATGCAATGTTACGGAAGGAGGTCCGGGCCAATCGGAAAGAGCCTATGTCCAGCCATCGAGATTTGCCTGCGGCTCGCCGTTGATAGTTCTCCATCTCTCATCGCTGCCAAGAACCGTTGGCCGTGCAAGTGAGCCCATTCCTGGCAAGAGTGAAAAGGACACGTCGATGGCGCACATGGCAGCCCTGCCAGCCTATGGACGGTGGAGATGAAGGGGCCCACCCGGATCGGTTTCCTCGCGCCCGGGGATGCCAAGGCCTGGCTAGCCCTTTCAACTCGCCCTTGCATCGACTGGTGATGCAGAGAACTTTGAGTGTCTGTCTGGACACGAAGCCAAAGGCGTTTTACGTCAGGCGAGCAAACCTCGCGCGAGGCCGTCTGTCTTCACAACTTACGCCCTCCTTATTCAGACGTGACAAAGCTGCCACAGGACAGACACGGCGTAGGGGCGGCGGTTGACCGTTCGAGCCGTCCCGGCGTCCAACGCTGGGCCAAGTCGCCGATTAATCTAGAAATCGACGCTGTGTGGGGTACCCCCCAGTCCACCTATCCACCCAACCCGACCCTCCACGTGTGAAGCCTGGCAGGGCAATTCATCCTCCTGGCCTGTCCCCATCCGCACGCCGAGAGCGATCCCGCAGCTGTGCCGCCCTCATGAGGTATTTGAACCCGCACAGGCCATATGCGGACTTGTGGGATCTGATCAGGGCGAGCCCCGCAAGAGATCAAGCCCGTTGGGCGTCAACAAAACCGCATGCCGCGGGGTAAATGGCCAAGAGGAGGACGTTCTCGGCCGTCAGACGGAGGAATATCGCTCAGTGGTCAATCTGGGGAAGCAAGCACTCTCGACGATGCCGGCTAAGAGCTTAGCACTTGCGCTAGCACACTACGCCTGCGTTGTGCATTGGCAATCTGGGGTTGCTCTTGGTCTACTAAAAATTGCGTGCACCTACGGAACGTGAGGCGCCCTACCGGAGGCTGCCGAGCAGTCCGCTATGGGCGGACGGGCGAGTAGGAGAACAGTGGCAGGCAGCACCACTCTCTGGATGGGGAAAGTCTTAACGTGGTTGGCCAAGGCTTGGAGATTGGCTTGGTGGCTGACGCTGGGCAACCAATGATTGGAGGCCGTCAATGCAGCAAACTACCCTGGGCGAAGACGAGGGGTCGAGCCGGCCGGACGCTGAAGATCTAGGATGAGCGGTCAGCCTACTCTAAATGCGGACGCAATGCGGACGCGAGGCTCGAGGCGGCCTCCTCGGCATGCGGCCGGCGTAGGTAGTTTGGCGTTTCCTGCAGAGCATTCATTTCGCTGCAGGGTTATCCCTTGCGGACAAGACGGCTGGAAACAAACGGCTTTTTTTTTTTTTTTTTTTTTTTTGGGGGGGGGGGGGGGGGGGAGGGCATGTCGAACGGGCCACTAACTCGCGGATGAGAATGACAGCACGTCATAGCCGGTAGAACGGGCGCCTCTAGCAGCAGCAGCAGCAGCAGCAGCAGCAGCAGCAGTAGCCGACAAGAACCGCTGAGGAGCTAGTGTACAGTACATATCTTGAGCCCGGGCACCGCTTGGCAAGCAGACGATAGTGACATGGCTGCCGTTTTCAGATGCGAATGGCCAGATGCCATGCGAGTCAACAGTACCTTATAAGTGTAGCTTCGTGTCCGCCGGCGACGCTTGGCGAAGCTGGCGTGCCGAAGGGAAACGCCCTTTGGAGATCGACAAAGCCCATCGGCTTGCTCGGCCATTGAGCCGTCGCTTGGGAGCCAAGTTTTGCGTCTCGCAGACGGTCGAAGCTCTCGGGTTCGATCGCTGAAGGACAACCGTTGCTGGCGGATTTAGAGGCGCAACGTCTCTGGCACGGTGGAACTCTCCTCTGACCTGGCCTGGCCAGTCCTCGGCGGCGCGGAGTTGCAAAGACACGGGTTGTCGCGGTCATGCAGCGCCCGACCAACGGCTTTCTGTCGAGATTAGAAAACAACGTCGTACGGGAGCGGCTTTGCTCAGTCGTATCCTGCCAAATTAAACGCTGAGCAGGAGCCTTATTCCGAGGCCCTCGTTACACGGCGGTTATGCGTCCCGGACGTTGCAGGAGATCCGTGTCACGGCGCGCAGGCCAGAGACGTGCGGACAGCCTCCCGAGCGTCGCGCTGGGCACTATCGCCTTGCGGACCGAGCCTCGAATTCGCGTCGGCACTGCCGTGCTGTGAGGGTACCGTACTGTACAGCACAGTGCAGTGCTCCATCGTCTTCGGCTGTGGCGCCCCTCCGGGGGCCGATGTCACGGTGGTGGCAGCAAGCACGGGGCTTCTGCTCTTGCAGCATTTCGCCCGACAACGGTCGGCGGTTGCAGAGCTGTCAGGCTTTGCCTGCAGAAAACCCGGACGGGGCGTCACGAGATCACGCTGATCCAACACGGCCGAAAAGGCGGCAGCTGGCTGATTGGCAATCTGCGATGTTCGAGGCTTGCCGCGCCGACTGAATGACAAGCTAACCACCGACCGCGGATGGTACGCCGGATCGAGGAGCGACTCCCGCACCTGCAGAGATACAACACCACCTCCTCTGCGGCCGAGAGCTTGACCCCCGCCGGTCCTGCTGTTCTGACCGCCACCGCGGGCGGGCCGACCCCTGCCGCACAGCTATTTCCTTTAAACAGCCGAAAAGGCCGCACTGTTGATGGGGAACAGGCCGCCCGAACCAACGCACCAGAGAAGAGAAGAGTTCGGCGGAACACTGCAGTCAGCAGCAGAGCGAGCCTGCGAGAAACGCTGCAGGCCCGCAATTCCCCCGCAGCAGCGGTCAGTAGTCCAGCATGTGCGTTGCGTCGACAGGAAGAGCAAGGGGTCGAGGGCCAATCTCATAATACCGTTTTTATACTGTCCGTGATCGACATGCAGCCAGGTGCAGCACCATGTCCAGGACGGGAAGAGTATGCTTCGGGGCCGCCCGCAATCGTCGGCGTGGAGAGCGGGCTTTTTTTTTTTTTTTTTTTTTCCTCCTCTTACTTTTTTTAATTTGCAGAGCTGCCTTTATTCGAGCTTGTATAGCCCCCTCCCTTCTTTACCTCGTCAAACCGGCGGACACCCCTTGTGAAGTTTGTTCCGTCGATCACCTTAAGCTCGCTCTGTTACCCGAAGACAGGCCACCCTTGGAGAAATAATAACAGACGGTAACAGGCCCCGGCCTCTAGTCGCGGATCAAACCCACTAGTTCGCCTTAGCATCCCTGAGGCTGCAGTTCTGGCCGCAATCCCACGCGACAAAAGCCAGTCGGGGGCGGCCGCGGACATTTCCATCGAGAGAAGCGTTTCCCAATCACCGTGACACCTTTCATCACCACCCTTCCTTCGCACGCCATTCGACCATCCGACGAACGTGTCGAACAAAGCACGGCCATAGTTTGAACTGACAGCAAACCGGAACACTGATCGCCGCCCGGCCTGCGCCTCGCAAATATCGACGACTCGCAAGCTCAGCGTCGCGCGCTCTGACCATGTTTACCGTCTGAAATTGACATTGACGCCTGATTACTGCCCCATCGCAACCCGCGCCGGATTCTGCGGCCTCTCGCATTCGCGCCATCCCCCAGCAGGCCACATCTACTACCCTAGTTGCTCACAGTCCATCTACTACGTCCTAGCGTGCTCCCGTAGGTGCGTGCCCGCCTACCGACGCACGCACCCGCTGTCAAGACGGCTCTCACACGGCGGACCGCGCCACGCGGCGGGGAGGAGGAGGATCTCGCGATGGAGGCACTGAAGAACCTGATCAGCAATGTGCCGGATTGGCTGCAGAAGCTGGACGAGCTGAACGGCAAGATCGAGCAGCGCCAGATCGAGCTGGCACAGCTGACCGAGGCGTCCAAATCATCCTCGCCCGAAGGGAACCCGTCAGCCCCCGCCAGGTCGCTCAGGAATAAGGGGTCGACCGAGTCGCTCAAGCCGCGCAACGAGCCCGAGGCGCACCCTCGAGACCCAACCCCGCAGCCCGAAGCGGATGCAGCTGAGACGGCGGCGGCGGCGGCGGCTGGAGCGGCGGCGGCCAGGGCTATCGCCGAGCAGCCGGCGCCCTCCAGCCCCGCCGAGTCGCAGTCGCCGTCGGCGCTGCAGCGGCAGACGAACCAGGTGCGGGCCGCCGGGCAGGCGCGGGCGCGGGCGACGCTGCGCAAGCGCCAGCGCACCGACTCGGTCATCAGCGCCGAGGGCGGCGGGCCGAAATACCGCACCCGCAGCATGATCATCGTCTATTACGACAGCTACGTGCAAAACTTTTTCGAGGGGCTCGTCAAGTTCGTCAGCGCCAGCCGCAACATGATGCGCAAGGCCAAGATGGCGGCCAAGGTCGCCCAGATCAAGCGTCTGGCCGAGCTCGAGATGCCCGACGACGACGAGGACGACCAAGAAGAGGACGACAAGGCAACCAATCCGCCAGCCGTGCTCGGGACCACATCCACGACACCGACACCGGCCGTGTCGGCGTCGCTGGCAGGGAACGGCACGATCGAGGCGGCGCCAGCGCCAAGCGAAGGGCCGACGCCACCGTACGTCAGCACGAGGCAGATGGGGCGCGGGCCGTCGGCCATGATGATGCGGTCCAGCAGGGCCATGTACATGCGCGCGAGCGCGCGGGGATCGTACCGGTCCGGTGGGCTCGGCCCCGACGGCAAGCCGCAGCAGGGTGACGTCTACGACGAGCTGGACAAGGGACTCGAGTACGTGCAGAGCATGTGCGAACACGCGGCGCACCAGTTCCTGCGCGATGGTGACTGCGCCGAGGAAGTGGCCAACATCCAGCGGCGGCTACGCGAGACCAAGGAGCTGGCCGACAAGGAGATGGAGCGTGTCCGGAAGGAGGAGCCCGCGGCGCTCAACGCGCCCGTCGAGGATGAGACCCGCGGGCGCAGCTACCGCCCGCAGTCAATGCGGAAGGGGACCGCAAGCACAAAGGATGCGAAGCAGGAACTGGAGGTTGACGACGCGGCCGAGGAGACCGAGGAACCGAAGCTGGTGTACAAGAGCACCCGCATGATGACTTGAGGTCACACGAGCGGCCTGGATTGGGGCAGCCGGCGCGCCGCACCAGCCCAGACGGCCATGTCGTGGAGGCCGGACCCCGAGGATGTCCGAGAGGAGGATGTGCCTGTACTTGACGATACCAAGCAGAGATGTGGTCGGAAGAGAATGCCTTTGAATTCAGCCAGAGTGCGCATCACAAAGACCAGACCTGGTCCCTACGGACCCGGCACATCGGCCTACGGAGTTTTTTTTTTTCCCTTTCTTTCTTTTTCTTTTCCTCACAGCGAGCGCATTCGAAGCGGGCGGGCGCGGATTGGGTAGCCTGGTTATACAATTTTCTGCAAGGGATTTTTCTAGGGCAAAAGCCGGACGTTGGACACAGCATCAACTCTCAAAAGGCGTTCTGTTATACTGGGCCATGACGAATCTGACGCTACATAGTGGATGGATGCTACTAGACTTATCCGGGCATAATACAGACTTTTTTCTTTTGGCTATCTGGAGTGGCAGGTCTCGCGAAGAAACCCCCCTTTGCCGTGTGCGGCCAGGCCGACTTTGTCCAGACCGAGGGGCTTTCTAGAAGACGTCCCTTCCGTCCACTCTAGCCCCCATGTTGCGCTGGTTTGGCGGACGGCCGGGAAAAAAAAAACCACTACCGGGCATTGGTACAACCCGCTTAACCCTGGCCTGGCCTCCCTCCAACCGCCATGTTACCCGGCCAAACCGAGCCGGGCCGAATACGTCAGCGGTGCAGGACTCGCATACCACAGTGCACACCTGCGGGAAAATGCCGACGCGGTTTTCGAGAGCTCGAAGGAGCGGCATCTGTTAAAGTGTCGTGTTGGTCTCGGACTAACGGTTATGTGCAGGTGGACGGTGATGTACAGTATGCTATTTCGGGAGGCAGCACGCGCGTGCAGACGGAGACGGACAAGGACGACAACAAGCCGCCTCGGCCGCAAGGTGCTCCATGTTGACCCTGCCTCTCGCTGTTGAGCTCGGTGCCGTTGTCCCCCAGCCCAGGCAGGGTTCTGGCCACCGCCCCGATCAAGGCGTCAGCGTTTCTGCCGCGTGGTGTACTGTAGACGTTGCTCAATCGGCACGATGAACCGCTGTGCATACTGTAGATAGGTAACCTTGCGGGAGCCTAGAGGTCTGGATGGTAGCCTTGAGGTGGCCCCAACGTGCACACACAGAGCTCCCGTCCTTCGCTCAGTTCCTCCTCGCGGAAGCCTCGGCTCTGTACATGGCATCTAACGAAGGATTTGCCCGCAGGGGCTCGCGGAGGACGGGGATAGTCGACAAGTTCATGGCGCCGAGACCCATCATTTTCCGGGGCATCGGCGGAACCACCCCCTGCCGGTGCCGCGAAACCCCTCCCGCGGGGTCGATTGCGGAACCCCGCCATCGTCCACCTCGAAATTCCAGCACCCATCGCATCGAAACACCATGTCCGGCACAGACGTCAAAACAAACGCGGAGGCGTTGGTACCCAGATTCAAGTTCGAGCGGCTGCTCAACCAAGGTGCGCCGGACCTCCCACGTCGACACGGCGATCGCCACTGAAACACGCATACAGACCAGGCCGGGCGGCGGAGCTCCCTCCTCGGCACCGTCGACGGGCAGCCGGCCCTCCTGATCCTCGAGCGCGCCCCGTTCCCGAGCTCGACCGACTACCTCGCCGCGGTCCCCGGCGGCCTGCGGGCGCTCAAGAACCTCGGCGCCAACGACATCTACCATTGGTACCTCGCCAACAGCGGCGGCTGCCCGTCCGACGACCACGACTTTGCCGACCTCAAGATCAACCTCATCTGGCCGTGCACGGAGAAGCACGTCAAGAAGTACAGCAAGCAGGGGGTGCGGCTGGTGACCGAGACGCCGGCCATCTACCGGGACCACGTGCGGCCGTACATGCGGGCGCAGCGCGAGGCTGGGCGGCTCAACTGGGCCTTCAACATCATCGAGGGGCGCAAGGAGGTCGAGGACGTCATCTACCGGACGCCGTACGGCCAGGACCCGGACGAGGGCTTCCTGCTGCTGCCCGACCTCAACTGGGACCGCAAGACGCTCGAGGCGCTGCACCTGCTGGGGCTGGTCGAGCGGCGCGACCTGTGGAGCCTGCGCGACCTGCGCCGGAAGCACCTCCCTTGGCTACACCACATGCGGGCCAAGATCCTCGACGCCACCACCGCGGTCTACCGGGGCGTCGAGGCGGACCAGCTCAAGCTGTACGTGCACTACCAGCCGACCTACTACCACCTGCACATCCACATCGTGCACGTGGCGCTCGAGGCCGGCGCCACGCAGGCGACGGGCAAGGCGGTCGGCCTCGAGAGCATCATCTCGCAGCTCGAGACCATGCGGGGGGACGACGAGGCGGGAATGGAGGCCGTTACACTATGCTACACGCTGGGCGAGGCCAGCGACCTGTGGGTCGACGTGTTCGAGCCCCTCAAGAAGAACGGTACAGCTTCTCAATCTCCACTACCAGATCGTTGACCCCGGGCCCCGAGGGACACTCCTTCCACTCTCCACCGTCGCGCACGCAGTAGATTTTGTTGTCGAGCCGCACCGTGCAGCTCTTGGTCACGCCGGCCTGTTTGAGCGGGGTGAGGGGGAGTCAAGATTAGCATAGAGCATAGATCAAAACCGGATGTCGCGTGGTCTAGTACAATACATACCTCGGCCGTCCTCTTGACGCTGTCCCGCAGCATCCCTACGCCCAGTGCCCCGTCGTCCTTGGTCGCGCACTCGTTGAGCGCCGAGAAGTCGATGGCGTGCTCGAGTGCGCAGTCCTCGATCAGGCCCCGTTGCGGAATGTGCTTGTAGTCGCGCGTCAGGCACATGGTGAAGCCGAGGAACGTCTTGGGGTCCGGGTAGAGGCGCTGCGCGCAGAGCTCGATGATGTTGCCGAGGCCTGCGATTCTCAGTACGCGGACCGGCGGACAGCGGCGGGGGGCAAAACCTACACTCCTCGGGGCCGTGCTTGCAGGCCACTCCGTCGTCGCGGTCCGTCGGGCTGGATCGGGTCAGCAGGATTATGGTAGGTGGCGCCGGAGGCGACATACGTTCCGATGAAGGACAGCGTGAAGTTGACCTTGCTATGGACTCTCTGCATAACGGGGAGCACCATTTCCCGGAGGCAGTCCTGCGGGCGTGTCAGAGGAGAAGCGCGCGAAGCCCGGTGCAGCTTACCCTGGCGTCCGGGCATTTGCTCATGATGTGCGCTTCCAGCGGGACGAGCTCCCGCGTCGCTGCTGGCGGCTGCGTGCGCCAGTGGCCCGCTGAGAAAGGGCTGAAGCCAAAGTACAGCAAGACGACGAAGCCTAGGTACGCGCTGGCAAGGGCCAGCCGGAAGGGACTGAGCCCGCGGCGGATCGGCGGTGGCATCGGCGGTGGCATCGGCGATGCGCGTTTCCCGTCCATTACAGTTCGGTTGGTGTAGTTTCCTCGATGTTGGGTTAGAAGTCGTTGCAGATGCGGTGTGGCAAGGATGGTTGCTCTCGGTTGGTAGCTGAACATGTAACAGTTCGGATGCGGTCGCTGCTAGCCAGCCCACAGCAGCTAATGCGATGTGCCTTATCGATAGTTACAGTAGCTCCCGCTCCCTATCGGCATAACTTACACCCAAGACGTTACAGTAAAGCTAGCTTGCTTTAGGCCCCGCTGCGCCCCCGCCGGACTCCCGGGATCACCTGAGCTCTAACACTTGCTATGGGACTCGCCAAAAAGCACCTGAACCTGTCTCAAAACTGGCGGTCGCGGGGCAGTACGGAGTACTTCAGGACATAAACTGCGGCAGCGCTCTCGACGAACCAGCATTTCATGTAGCAGCATTGGCGGGAATGACTGCCCAACTCCTTGCATGGGCCCTGTACGCCACGGTGCTGGAATCTGCACCCATTCCCAACCTCGGACATGGCAGCCCCCAGTATCATTTATTTGTCGGTAACACTGCCAGACATGGGCTGCCAGCGAGGCCGAATGGCCGCAGTCGTAGCGCGGACGGAGGCGTAAGCGTCATTAGTGTGGCTCTCCGACAACGCACACTGACACTGTGAGGGGTAACTCGACGAGATTGTCGTGATGCATCTGCAGAACCGCCGACTATGTGGATCTAAGCCAAATTGGTCCACACTGACGATGGTGACGGGATACAGCTTTCCGATAGGCCTTTTGCCTGCCGATGGCTCTTACAAGAGGCTTGCCCTGTTAGTGCAGAACCAAACCAAAAGGGGAAAAATGGGATGGATTTTTCGATCTACTATGGGGGGCGGGTCTGTCAACGGCCGGGCTCTCCTCGGCCTTCCGAAGTAGCGGCCCGTCTCGAGAATCGGAGACGAGGGCTAACTTGCGGGACGACCCGTACCCGTTGATGGGGAGCCGCCGGCGGGCCGTAGATCGGCGATATAGCGCTGGCCCCGCCCCTCAGCTTGCCTCACCCTGCATCAGGTCCTTGGCAGAAGACAGCAGCAGCAAACAAGCAATGGCGATCCAAGCATCCCGCAACCTGGGTACCGGCCCTGGCCCCGAACCGATTTCGGCCCGAGCGGCTCAAGCAAGCCCCAGGATGCCGAGCTCGCCGGCGGCGGCGGTATCCTCACCGTAAATGAAGAGACTCCACTTCTAACCGTAGGTGGTCCATCGGAACCGGCGAGCCCCTGCCCTGGCGGCCTCTCCCGCGCCCGCTTCTGGTTGCTCTTCCTCCAGATCAGGATCAGCTATTTCGTCTGCTGCTTCGACAGCACCATCGTGGCGTCGAGCCACCCGGTCATCACCTGGTACGTTGGCAGCAGCAACATGTTGGTTGGAGAAGGGACTGACGACTGAAGAATCCGCGGTGCGTACCAGTCGTACATCAACATCACATGGGGCGTCGGGTCTATGTTGGGCGCTGCCCTCGGCGGCGCCATGGCAGATTACCTGGGCTGGAGGTGGGAGTTTGGCGTCCAGGTGCTCCTGCTGGTGGCGTGCCTCGCCATTGCTGTCATCGTCGTGCCCCCGGATATCGGGCTGTACTGGAAAGAAAGGATGACGCCGGGGGAGGCGATGCGAACGTTTGATGTGAAGGGATGCCGATCCACCTCATCCTCAAGTCGCCGTATATGAACCTTATTATGTCGAATTATATCGTCGCGTTCCTCTCTAGCGCGATTCTCTTTAACGTGTACGTACCCTTCCTCGCTCTCCCGGCTTCTCGCCAATCTTGAACAGGCCCCTCTTCTTTCAAGGTGTCCTCATCAACGTCATAACCTCGGGCTTCCGCCTTGTCGTCTCCTCGAGCGTCACCTCCGTCACGGGCGCGGCGACGGGCTTTTTGATCACCTATACGCGCCGTCCCTCTTGATCTGCGGCACCCTCTGCCTCGTCCCTGGCTCGGTAGGTACGGGCTTCCAGTTCCCCGGCACCTTCATAGCGATTTTAGCCGCCATGGAGCAGCGCGGACAGGTTGTCGTGACGAGCACCCTGATGTTGCGGCGCAGTCTAGGGATGGTGTTGGGCGTGGCGTACAGCTCGCTCGTGGTACAGAACGCGCTGTGGTACTACCTGGAGCGGTTTGTGGCCGGGCCGGAGAAGGATGCCATCGTGGAGACGGTGAGGCAGTCGGTGGAGGCGATATGGTATTTGCCTGCCGTGTATCGGGAGCAGGTGGTCCAGAGCTACGAGGCGGCGTTGTGACTGGCGTTCTTGTGTTGCTTTGTGCTGGCAGTGGTGAGTTTGAGGTTGATCTGGCCGGTGCGATTGCCTCGGCTGGGGAGGAAGTGACGAGATTGTGAAGTTCTAAAGCCTGCTTTGGATAAGAGACCGCCAATGCCAGACGGCCTGTTTGACTCATTCGCATTGCCATTCTATAGTCCTGCCGCTGTCTTGGTATAAAACATACAAGGCGCCCCCAACCGACCAATACCCTATACATTACACGCACCATAACACTACTGCCCATTAGCCTCAATCCTCAGCTCCCCCAACTCGTCCCTCATCCGCCGGTACAGCTCCTGCGCCTCGCGCTCCCGCGTGCTCACAAATGCCACCTCGGCCCGCAGCGCTGCCAGCCGCCGCTGGATGGCCGCCTCCTCAGAGGCCCTCAGCACCTGGAACCCGCCTAGAGCGTGCCTCGCCTTCTCTAGCGCGACGTGCGCCTCGCCGATCTTTTTCCGTAGCATCTCGGCCCGGTTCTTGTATCCGCCCAGATGCAGGTTGAGCTTCTTCTCGAGCTTATTGCCCTTTTCGGCTGACGCGATGAGGTTCTCGAGGGCGTCCTGCTGAAAGTTAGCGGCGGCTTGTGTGACATGCAGGGAGGGAGGCTTACGTCGAGTGCGGCCCGCATGGTGGTTACCTGATCCTCCTCGTCGTCTGACTCGTAACACCCCAAGCCGAGGAGCAGCGCGTTGGTGTTTTCCTTGTCCCATGCCGCCTGCACCTCCTCTGGCTTCGGCTTGTCCTTCATCTCCATCAGGACTTTAAGCCGCGCCTCGTCGAGCGCTGCGTCGTCGATTCGCGGCAGCTCCACTGGCCTGACGCCTGCCGGCGCCCCGGGGAGCGGATACTTGGTAGCGTCGTGCGCCATCAGCAGCGCAGCCTCGCGGGCGACAGCCGCCTGGGCGGGATCCTCCACCTCGGATGACGCCCGCAGCAGCGTGTTGTAGTCGACCGTTACGGCTCGCGGCAGATCCCGCTGCATCACCTGCGTCCGCCGCTTACGCTCTAGCAGTTCGCGAGCCTCGCGAATCTCGCGCTCCCTGCGGTCGCGCTCTGCGGCATCCTCCTCCTGCTCCTCGGCCGTTTTCGGCTCTTGTTGGTCCTCTGGCAGCTCCAGCTCCCATTCCGTCTCCTTCGGTTTTGGCAGAGCGGCGAGGCCCTGCTTGAGCTGATGGCGGATGGACAGCTCGCGCAGCCTGGCGTCCGCGGGCGTGCTGCCGACCATGGACATCTCGTTGTCGTCGGCGTTTAGTGAGAAGGTGTCGCGGGGCGTGCGCAGGGGAGTCTGCCCAACCCGCAGCGGCGTGGCGCCGACGCCATTTGCTGCGGACCGCAACGGGGTCGCAAGCGGGTTCGGCGTCGACACGACCTGCTTCCGCGGCGCAACCGAGTCGAACCCCGTAGACCCCACCCCCTCGTGAAGAGGCGTGTTCTCCCCGCCAAGCAGCGACGACTGCGTCTCCGTCAGCGCCCGGATGTTGCGGATCTCGTTGGCGATGTGGTCCTCCTGCGCCGGGGCCCGGGGCGTCCTGATGGGCGCGTTCGTGTTCAGCGTCGAGTAGCTGCCCACCAGGCCCCGCGTGGCGTCATTGTCGCTCTCGCGGGCCATGGCGCTCGCCCGCTCGCCGATCATGCCCATCTTGACAATCTCATCGAGTTCGCCCTCGCTGACCTGCGGGGCGGGCAGTGCCAGGGCCCTCCGCTTGCTGCTCTGCTCGGCCTCGCGGATCTTCTGCATCCGGCCGGCCTTGAGGGCGGCCTGCATCGACGCCGATGGCGCGTCCTTGTCGTTCTTTCGCCTCTTCCGCTCCGCATCTTCGTCCGGCTCGCCCTTGCGCTTGTTGCCGACCTGCTGCTTCTTGGGGTCGAAATGCGCGAGCTGGTACTGGTTGCGCTGGATCTCCTCGGTCGTGTCGTAGAAACCGGGAACGGGCTTCTTCTCGAAGGGGATGTCGGCGTTGTAGTCCATCTGGCCCTTCTTGCGCGTCGTCACCTTGATGTTGATGCCGGCCGTCTTGAGCTCGCGCCGCTTCTGCAGCGCGGCGAGCCGGCGCGACTCCTCCTGCTGCCGCTCGCGGGCCTTGCGCTTCGCCTTCTTCCCCTGCGTGTTGGCCAGGCGGGCGCGGGCTTCGCTCAGCATCTCCTTCTCGTCCTCGTCGAGGTCGATCGTGTCGGGCCGTGCGGGCTTCGTCTCGGGGTCGGGATCGACCTCGCCGGGCCGCAGCCGGCGGACGTCGTCGGCGGTAGGAGCCTGAGCCTCGCCGCCATCCGGCCCGGTCAGGCCCAGCGAGGATGCCTCGCGCTGCTCGGCCTCGTCAAGGAGTTTCTGGTACCGCTCGAGGCACTGGTTGGCGGTGCGGCCGACGATCGGAGCGATGGTGCGCCATTGTGTGGGCATGAGCTTGGCTAGGTGCAGCAGCTTCTCGTCCTCATCCTTGCTCCACTCGATCTTCTTGATGCTGGGATCGAGCCATTCGTTCCACCGCGCCTTGCATTGTTTCGGCGTCTTGCGCGCGAGCAGCGATGAGACGCGCGCCCACTGGTTCAGCCCGTACTTGCTGACCGACGCCTTGAGGATTTCATCCTCGATGTTTGTCCACACGCCTCCCTTGACGACGGGCATTTTGGCGATAAGGTTGCTGAAAATTCGTGTCACGGACCACGAAGTTCAGAAAGCGAAGTTGGGGCGATGACGGCTGATGGCGGCAGGCAGAGTGACGTCTAATTGGCCACAATCCTGATCCAGTTGCCCCACCAGCCCGCTGGAGCTTTCTGGGAGCCCAGATCGCGTTCTCGACCCTCAGTCGCGTTCATGAAAGTCCAAGATCGCTTCTTCTGACGATTGCTTTCAAATGCACGTTTGCACCGCGGCGTTAGCCTGTCGGTCAATGCAGTCAATTCCAGCAATCAAGTCGCAGCAATCGCTACACCATGGCCGACACTGCCTCCCCTCAGAGGGAGCTCACGCCCTCGGGGCTACCCTCCATACCCCAGAAGCGTGCGCTCGAGGACGACCACAGCCCGGCAGTGTCATCTCCCCTCAGTACCGAAGTTAAGGCCCAAAAAGTGCAGGTGCAATTCCCTGACGACGGCCAGGCCATGGCGCGCGAGAAGCGAACCAAGAAGGATTCGCTCAAGAAGCGCGAGTCCAAGGGCGGCGGTCCCGACAGCTCGCGCGCGACGCCGGATCCCAAGCAGCGTGAACCGCCCGGCGAGCTTGCGCCCATGCGATACAAGCTAGCGCGTCCCAAACCTTCCGACTTTGAGCCATCCCGCGGGCCCGTCTTCACGAGCCACCATGAGGTGCAGGATGCGGAGGGCAGGACGGTAGAGTTCTTCGAGACATCGGAGCAGTAAGCACCCCTGGTGTTCTTCTCGAACGCCGACCTAACCGTTCTAGTGTCTACAATAAGAAGAATTTCCACTACTCGCACTGCATCGCCGACCCCGCCTTCCCTTCCATGTTCTACTACCGCAACACCGAGCCCCCGCCACATGCGGCGCACATGAGCTTCGAGGACGCAGCGTCCCACATGTTCTTTGACCGAGCCGGCACCCACGTCACGTCTAACAAAGGCTTCCGGATGTCGCGCGCTAACGTGGCTGTCAGGGAGGGCCGCTGGTACTGGGAGTGCAAGGTCACGAGGGGCATACTGGCGAACCGCGGCGAGGGCGATGCCGAGTCGCACGGCCATGTCCGCGTCGGCTTCGCGAGGAGGGAGGCGTCTCTGGATGCGCCGGTCGGCTTTGACGCCTACAGCTACGGTCTCCGGGATGTGGCGGGGCAGAAGGTGCACATGTCGCGGCCAAAGGACTTCTTCCCGCCCGGAGAGGACATTCGAGAGGGCGACGTCATCGGCCTCGAGATTCAGCTGCCGTCGGAGCGCTTCCAGCGCAGGGTCGTTCAGGGGCAGTACAACCCCGCCATCGACCGCGACGACGAGGCGGACGAGGGGGAAGCCCCCAACATCATCCGCGACCGCATCCCGATCCGATTCAAGGCACACATCTACTTTGAGAAGATCGACTACCACACGACCAAGGAGCTGGAGGAGCTGATGAATCCGTCGCCTTTCGGCGCGGGGGCCGCCCTCGAGCCACCCAACCCGAACCACCCGGTCCCCGCACTGCGCACGCTGCCGAACTCGTGCATCAAGGTGTACAAGAATGGCGCCCTCATGGGCGTCCCCTGGACGGACCTGCTCGCCTTCCTGCCGCCGGCGTCCAAGCAGGCGCAGCAGACGGGCGGGCGCGAGGCGCTCGACGACGGGTCGCTGGGTTACTACCCGGCGGTGAGCGTATTCCGGGGCGGCGCGGTCGAGGTCAATTTCGGGCCCCATTTCTGGTACCCGCCGCCCGAGGACGATGCGGACGACAGCCGGCTCGGCAAGCTCCGGCCGGTGAACGAGCGCTACGACGAGCAGATCGTCGAGGACATTGTCTACGACATCGTGGACGAGGTCGGCTTCTGGATGCAAGACGGCGGCAAGGTAATCGACCGGTCAGGCAAGGACGAGAAGGCCGGCGAGGCGGTGGCTCCGGGGAGGGATGAGATCAAGGAGCTTGTTCAGGATGATTAGTGGGGAAATGCGCCCATCCACTGCACTGCTAGCACGGCATCCGGCACTTCAACCGCACACGGGCCATACAAACACGGCGACAGCATCAGCAAGTGAATAGCATTAGGGTATCGTTGCCATAATTCCCAATAAGAGCCGCCATCACGCCCGCGATGCCCCCTCGGCCTGGGGCTCGACCACCACCACCGCCGACGATACCACCTCCTCGGCCGTCTCGTCCTCTTCCCCCTCACCCTCTGCCTCCCCTTTCTCCCGCTTCTCCCGCTCCTCCCTCCCGCGCTTGTGACAGTACCATAGCACAAACAACAACAGAAACACGGCTGCGCTCCAGAGCACGTTGGTCCCCACGAAGGCGGGCCACCTCACCTTGAGCGCGTTGACGATGGCTTTGAGCATGCTCTTGACGATGGCCGGCGTCATGACCAGCTCGCTCAGGTTCTTGGGCTTGAAGAAGTTGCTGAAGCCGCCGTCCTTATCCCTGTTCAGCCCTTGCGCCTCGGCGGCCGCTGCGAGCACCTCGGGCCCCAGACTCGACGTGAGTTTCTTGGGGAGCTGAGTGACGAGCTTCTGGAGGGACGACGGGAGCTTCTCGAAGCCCCGCTTGAGGGCGTCGTTGCGCCCGTCGAGGAGCGCCGTCAGGTCGTCGACGGCCGTGGGCGCGCCCGAGATGATGTCCTTGAGGATGAGGACGAACTGCGCGACGAGGGATTTCACCTCGTCCGAGGCCGAGAGGGCGAGCGCTCTAGTTTTGCTTTGGGCCTTGGTTGAGGACGGGTCCGAGGAGGTGGCCGGGGTTACTTCGAGGTGGGACAGGACGCGGCTGAGATCGGCCCACTCGCGGTCGGCTTCTTCTTCGGCCGTAGCCGTGGCCGTAGGGGGAACGGTCAATGACTTGCTGTGGCCGGTCTTGGAGCGCTGGAAGAGGCGCGAGAGGCGGCTGTGTTTCTTGGGGGCCGCGGTGGTTCCGGCGGGGGCTGTTGCTGTCTCTGGGGCGTCCGCGGCGCGGAAAGAATCGCTGTCGCTGTCCCAGGTCAGGTCGGGAGTCTTGAGCCGCCGTGGGGGAAGAGGTGGGCGTGTGCCTCCGTCTTCGTCATCGCTTGTGTGGGATACGAGGTGCTCGAGGAATTGCTCGTCCTCCTCGTCCAGAAGAGGGGTCACGGGTGAGGCCTCCCCATGCGCAGCCGACGGAGTTGATCTATCGGCATTGGTAGTTGGCTGAGACTTTTCATCCTTCTTTGCCTTGGCTGCTTCTTCCGTCCCTTTCCCCTCTGTCTTAGTTGCGTCCTTGTTCTTCTTGAAGAAGTGTAGGGCCATCGTGGGCCTATTATGGGGCGTTGGCGGCGATGAAGGTATGATGTGGTTGGAGGGAGCAGAAATCACAAATCCGGGCCGTCGTCCACACTTGAACCCCATTCGCCGCATCACGTTCGTTTCCCGTCTGGCTAGCCGCGTCGCCGCCACGCAGCCGCACCGCCACAGTGATGTCATGACGCGCCGGCCATTAATTTCTGAGGCTGGTGAATCCGTATCCCCAAGGGTATCAAAGTGTACAAATAATCACTCCTCGTCCTCAGCGGCCTCCGCATTGGCCCCGCTCCGCCTATTACGCCGTCCCGGTCCGCGCTGGAATCCAGATCTCGACGTGACTGCCCGCTCGCCTACAAAGTGATTTCCGTCCCACGGCGTGCTGCACTTGGGGCACTTCCGCTCCCGCATCGTCCGCCAGAATGCATCTTCGCAGATATCGTGCAGTCGCACCGTGCAGTCCGGCTCGGTGCACCGCTGGCCGTGCGTGACAATCTCCTTGCATGCCTCGCAGAACTTGATGTGCTGCCACTCGGACTCCGAGTCCGGATCGTTGTAGGTCGCGACCAGCCAGCCCCAAAGCTCCATCAAGGACCGCGGGGTCAAACTGTAGAAGCCGTCACGGCTCTTTTCCAGCCAGCCTTCGGCCACTAGACTCGATAGCAACGACAGGACCTCGGAGTGCAGGAGTCCGCGGCTGGTGCGCGCCGTGGTAACTTGGTCGTCGTTGTTTACGTTGGCAGTACTCTCGCGCTGCCGCAGCGGGCGGGAGACCCCCAGGGCCTGCCCCTCGTCGACGGCCATGACCTCCAGGCGTGGCGTGTTGTGCTGCTCAAACATGGCGTCTAGCAGCCGCTTGATGTATGCCACCTCTTCAGGCGAGCGCGTCGTGCCCATCTGCGTCATGGGGTCGCTGTGGGCGTTGATGAAAGCCCATACTCGCTCGCCGTTGCGGACTTGGTCCCGGGTGTTGCGGATGTCGAAGTCGAGAGGCTCGACGGCCTCGCGGGCGGTGCGGATCAGGTCTTCAAAGTTCTGGAGCGTGATAGTCCGCGGGTCGACCTGATCGCCGCCTTCGGAGGCAGACAGGATTTCGGCGATGAGCTTTTGGCCTTCCCGGAAGGTCAGCGTGCCCCGCGCCATCAAAGCCTGCAGGAAAGCGCGATTGGCATCGTTGTAACCTGCCGGCAGCGGCGGCTCCCAATCGTCGTCCATTGCGTTGTGGTTGAGGATGGACACCAGACCAAAAGACGAATAGTGTGGTGGATGATTCAAGCGAAGGTGGGGTGGAGACACACGAAGGATGAAGCAGGACGGACGCGACTTGCCGTGTATTTTGGCGTTGCGGGGCATCCTTGCAGGGCTACTGTAAGCGAAAGGGGTATCGTACTGTGCTGTGTTGCACTGCCCAACAGGGCATCCCTTCTCCATCACCACGTGGCGAGGGCATTCCAACTCCAATCAGATAAATCAACCGTGTCCGAGGCCGAAGTATTGACTCCACTTCGGTAACTTACCCGATCACTCAACCTCCTCATTTGAGCAGAATGTGGCTAGAACCGGTGACATCGTCCTTCGACACGGTCGGTTGATCGACTCATTCGGCTCTGTTCTTCCGACCTGCCGATCACTGTATCCCCGTTGTCGTGGACGATAGTCGACTCGACGGGAATGGCGCCATCTCCGGCGCGTCACAGCCCTCCTCTCTCGAAGCCGCTGGGCTTGGTGACGCCGTTTCAGGCTACTAGCTGCTTCCCTTTGGGGCTCTCTCCAAAGTGCTTAGGGCGCCGGTCTCGATGCTCGTTTGCCTCGGCTGGCACACCCCAGCATCTCTGCAGGATCCGGTTGCGATATGCGATCTGCACCAGTTGCTGCTGACCCGGGAAATCCTCCCCGGCCCTGCCGCAAGGGTGACACTGCTATGTTACTATGGTGGATGCCTCCCCAGCTGATCAAGCACGCTACTCCACCGACTAGAGGCTCAACCCAATGAGTTGGTTGTGATATGTGCGCTGGGACACTCGGTCTTGGCCCGCCCACGTGCCCGCACAAGCTCGGCTGCTCGTTGATGTGCAGAGGCTATCCCGGTTTGGGCGCTCTCTGACCTCCTCCTGCCATCCGGTTCCTCGGCCAAGCCTCCATGCTCCCGCTGTCAGCAGCCTGGGCGCAATGGTATCCTCAAAGTTGTGTCCGGCAGGGCGTGGTTGATAACCTCCAGCCCTACCGCGACCTGCGGCTCGTGTGGCCTCATCCCCTCAACCGCCCGAGATGGCCGTCCAACTACCGCCGGGGGCGGTTAGCCACGCCGCCGGCATCCTCTTTTACAGCTTCGTCTGCCTGGCCATCGGCCTGCTTCTGCTGTGGCTTGTCTGGGTGCACAATGAGCGCAAGAGCTGTGAGTGGGCTTCTCGAGAGTAACACACTACGTCGCTGACCGTCCAGATATCGCTATGCTGGGCTCCTTCATGGCCTTGCACACCGTCGCCTCCATCATCCAGCAGGTACACACCATTGTGCTCTGGCGCGACATCAAGACGAGCCAGCACAAAAATATCGTCGCCAACGTGGGCAACCCGGAGCTCAACATCACCGGCGCCTCTACGGGGCTGGACCTGGTGCTGTTTTACATCCGTATGTCGTGTGCCGCCGTGTGCAAGCCCGTCTAACTCGCTGCAGAATACTACGCGTACAATGTCGAGTCCATGCTCGTCCTCTTCTGGGCCGTGGAGCTTGCCAACAGCGTCTTCCAGCTGCGCTTCAGCAAGATGTACCGGTTCCACGCGAGCATCGCCGCCAAGGCAACCGCCGTGGTCGTGCCCGCCGTGCAGATGGTTCTGCTCAGGTTCAGCGGCGTCCAGCACAGCACGGCGGGCTTCATGGCGCTGGCCGATGCCATCAGTATGTTCAGCCTCTGATTCCTCCATTCCGTGGCTGACGGTTCCAGTGATTGCCTGCTTCGCGGCTGGCAGCTTGGTCCTCTTCGCCATCTTGGCGCGCTACTTCCACTCGCGCATCACGCTCGCGTCGTGGAACGTCCGCTACGGCCGGTTCTCGGGGTCGGGGACAAATGGCACGCGCTCCGGCACATGCTTCGACGCGCCGCACGCCCCGCACGCCCCGCCGGCGCCGCGAAGGAAGCTGATCTATGACAACTGGCTTGTCCTGCGGTTTACCGTGGCGTTCATCGCGCTGAGGTATGTCGTTCTTGCCTGCTGCCCTCCCGTCAGATGCTGACAGCCGCAAGCCTCTTCCAGCTCGTGATCATCGTCTTCCAGCTGCGAGCCGCCAACACAAACGACGCCAAGAACATACCGCCGGAGCCGGATCTCGGCGCGGACCGCGCCAAAGGCGATTTTGCGCTGTTCGTGCCCGGCGTCTCGGCGGGGCTGCTGAACTTCCTTGTGTTTGGCACGACCAGGACATTCAGGGATTACATGTGGGCGTCGTTCGTTCCGAGGAAGCTCAGGGAGAAGGTGGAGGCGAGGGCGAGGAGGGGCAGAACGATGTCAGCATCCGTTACTGGGCAGCGACAACCGCAGCGCAGGGGGGTCGATACGGACGAAGAGGCTGGGGATGGAGGCGTCGCTCTGCAGCTGCAGAGCATGGGAAGGAAGGACTGGGATGGAGATGTGCCGAACGCGAGGAAAGGTGATGAGTGGCCCATCTTGAAGCCTACCTCGCCGGAGCTATCGTCGCGGAGATGATGCATATGGGATCCCGGTGCGGCGTTTGATGTATTGGGCGGCTTGTCTGGTGGGTGGAAGAGTGTGAAAATGACGATGATTTGATACCCCGAATCAAACCTTTGTTCGCAGCTCGCCTTCGGTTTTAATTGAGGGTGAATCTACAGCCACTGTCTGGCATTGCCTCTCGTTCCCGTCACAGCAAGGCCTTCTGCTCGTCCGATACAGCCGACCCCCATCCTACCCCCTTCTTCGCGATGACCTCGATCTCGATCTTCATCACCTCCTCCATCAGCCCGCACTGGATCATGGTCGCCGCGGGCCGGACATCACCAAGCCATTTCTGCAAGACAGGCCTAACAGACAACGCGGTCAGCCAGTCCTATAAACTAGGAGGCCACCGCCGCCCCGCTTGCCGAGCCCATCCGTCTGCTCCCCCCTCTGGAGATATCACGAGCAAGTAACAGGACCTACCACGTCTTTGGGAAATCGGCTCGGTCGGGCAGCATGTAACGCACCCGGACGACATCGCCCATTGAAGCGCCTGCCTCGGCCAGGGCGGACGCAATGTTTTGCATACATTGCTCTGCCTGGTCAGTGACGTCGTCCGAGATAGACCCGGTAGCGTAGTTGTATCTTTTTGACACGACGTCAACATCGTACTGAAGCGGGCAGCTGGCACTGGGGGAGCTAGAGGCCTACCCCGTGCATCCAGACACAAACACCATGTCCCCCGAGACGACAGCGCGGGAGTAGCCGATTTGGGCCTCGAAGGGGGAATGGGAGGAAATATTTCTCCGGGCGGTCATGGTGAGGCGTGTTTGTATTGACCGTCACTGTGGCTGACTAAGGGAAAGGGAGATGCTATCCACGGCATCGATGGAGTTGTCTGAATGTGAGAGGACTGGCCAGGGTGAGTCACTTCGAGCCGAGAGGGGATGTAACCCTAACCCTTCTTGTTTGTTGTTTACCCCTTTTTCCCATCAAGAGGCAGCAGAAACTCTGAGATGGCGAGGGAAAGACTGGTTGGCTCTGCGCCATACGGCACCCATACCTCGGAGTGCAGTGTCAGACATCAGCGCCAATTCCTTGAGCTTTTTTCTCAGTCTTGTTCTTGGCTCTGGCCGCCGGACCGAGTAGGCGTAGACAGCGGGATGATCCATACATTCACTGTCCTTCAACACGTCCTCAACGTGATCCACACACGGCCACCTCGCTACGTGTATATAACACAAGGTTCTAGTTCGCTCTCATCCCAAGACAGAAAGACAAACCCTGCCACTACGCCTGCCCCTCCTTCCGCTGGTAAGCACTTTTTGCCCTAACTCCATGGATACTAGCCAATACCACTATCAAACGGTGTCCGCTATCTGACCCCCTCGGGAAACGATCAAAACCTCCTACAACACAAACCCGCTCAACCGAGCATGGAGTGCGACCTGACCCCTCTAGGTCCGAGCTCACTACACCGCCAGTTAGTACACACACCCGGAGGCAGTTGGGGAACGGGAAAAAAAAAAAAAAAAAAAAAAAAAAAAAAAAAAAAAAAAAACACTCACTTATAATCCACCCGGCTCAGGCTCATCAGCCGCTGGCTCTCCAGCCCCTGCGCGTCAAGATTATGTATGCAAAACGCCAGCCTCGCCGCGACCTGCGCGCCCAGAAACATGGCCTCCTCGAACCCATGCTTGGTCCACTCGGTCAGATACGCCGGCAGCGGCGCCAGCCGGATGTTGGTCGGCGTCTGGCTGTGGAAGTGGTGGCTCGTCCCGCCGCTGGTGGCAACATGATCACCCGCGTTCGACCCGGCGACGTTCACACCACCCGGCACCGCCAAGCTCGCCGTCGTCGCCGCCTGTAAGAGCGGATTGACCCCGCCGCCGGTCGGCAGCTGGGCCCCGACGGCGCCCGCAAACGAGCTCGTCGGCGTCTGCGAGCCCGTGCCGGACGGTGTGCCCATGTTGGACGGCAGCTCCGATGTGAACATGGTGGCCGAGCTGGGCGACACGAGGTGCCGGGCCTGCAACGTCTGCATGATGTTATCGCGCAGGCCACGGATTCGCACGCCGTTGCCGACAAACACGATGTTCTCCCAGCAGCCGGGCCGCATGTACATGTCCTCGATCTCCTGGACGGCGCGGTAGATGGCCGTGACGATGCGGTCAATTTCCTTGCGGTCCGCGAACTGGAAGCGCTCGAGGCCGACCTCGATGTCGCGACGCACGCGGCGGGCTACCCGCTCCGTTGCGGAGGGGGCGTCTGCCGGCTGGGCCGCCTCGGCTACCGGCGCGTCGGCGGGCTGCGGTTGTTGTTCGGAGGACGCCTCCGTCTTGGGTGCGTCTCCTTCCACTGCGGCGGTAGCGTCTTCTGCCGGAGGTGCTGTTGTCGACCCGGCGTCGGCCATGGCGACGTCCTTGCTACCGTTCTCTTTGGGCGGGGGGGCAAGCGGGACGTCTTCTGTCACCAGCTCCTCGTAGTGGAACAGGTTGCGGACCCTCTTCGAGTTCGGCAGTCTGGTTGGTTTTGCCCCGCCCGCGTCGCCGCCTTCTTTATCCTTCCCTTTCCGTCCTGACTTGGCCTTCTCCGCCTTTTCCTTCTCCTTCTTGGCAAGGAACTCTCTTGTCTGCCCGCTCACAACGATGTTGGCGACGTCCAACACGCCATCATCCTCGACGTCTTTGTTGTCGCCATTGGCCCCGGTGTCTTCGTCAGGTGCCGTAAATGTCCGGGCCGGCTCGACGATCCGGGGTCCCTCGCCGGCCGCCGCTGGTGCGGCCTGCCCAGTCTCGGCGGGCAGCTCCATCAACTCCGGGCTCTCGGGGGAATACGGCAGCACCTCGCAGACGGGGCTCTTCTTCAGCTGCTCGGCCATCTCGTAATCGAACCCCTGCGCCTTGAGCAGTCCCATCAGCCGGCGCGTAAACACCTCCCCTCCGCTTATCTCGCGCTCGGCGCCGGTAGCGGGGCCGACATTCTTGTACGACACGACCCGGCCCTCGTAGATGCACGTCACGTCCACCTTTTCGTAGCCGATGTCGACGACCGTCATGTTGGGCCACTTGAGGCCGTACTGCGTCGCGATGCCGCTGTGGATCAGGCACAGGGCGGGCGTCTTGGTCTTCTCAAAGATGTAGCGCGCGATGGTCTCGCAGTCGGGGCGCGTCCACTGCGGCGAGGCCATCAGCATGATGGGCGTGTTGTGGTAGGTCGTCGTAAGCTGGCCGTGGACGTACTCGAGGAAGGCGAGGAAGGCCTCCATGTTCGTGATGTGGCCGGCTGGGAGCAAGTCAGAGAAGGGCGCCAATTGACCCGAGGCAGATCGGCCTGGCCTACTCACCCTGGATGGGATACACGGCGCCTTCGGTCGAGTCGGTATCCTCGACGTATTCCCACTCGCCGTCCCCCGCGCCGGACCCCTCCTTCTTGCGCTTGTACGTGTGATGCGGCCGCCAGTTGTCCGAGTCCTCATCTTTGAACATGCGCGTGGGGAAACGGTAGGCCGGGGGCGTCAGCTCGCTGCAGCCGAGCTGGGCCAGCGTGGTTTGGCTTCCGGGGCAGATGATGAGCACCTGCTCCTCGCGCCATTTGCCTGTTTGGCTCGACATTGCGACGGGCGCCTGCGGCAGCGGTCGGTGCTGTCGATCTTCAGTACTACGGTATTCCGGGCGGGGTGTTCCTGAGGGGTGCCAAAAAAATCCTTCCTGTTTCCGGGGTTGAAGCTTGGACTTGGTCGGGGCTGCGCTGTCCTGCGGAGAGAAGCTATCGGTTGCTGCCCGGGCGGGTTGGTCGTAGCTTGCCGTTGGGAAATGCGCGAGGCGCGCCTCGGCGACCCTAGCAAACACGAAATTTCGGGGCCACGCTGAAATGGTATGATTACGTAAGCGATCCTTCCTTCCTTCCTAGACCGCTGAACTGCCCACTCAAGAGATCAAAAGTACAAAGTACGGAAGTATTATTATAAGCTACGCGACTCTAGTCTGCGGTAAAATACTAGACAATTATCTGTATCCGGGGTATCGCTGTAAACACCCTGACGCCGCTTAGTGCAATATGCCTCCAAGTGATGCCCAATATCCCATTGCCCAGCCTTTTCATTCTTATACTAGCACGTTCTCCAGGACCACATCACAGACCTCCGCCAGTGTCGGCCACCTCCCCTTGTGGAGCGCCATCTCCAACGCCCGTGGCCCCGGCTGTGATGCGACGCCCGTCTCGAGGAACGCCTTCTCCGCCCCGGACAGTTCCCTCCTCTCCATCTCCCTCCACTTGCGCTCCGCCTCCTCCCTTGCCTTCTGTAGCACCTCGTCCGTGTTCTCTGCCTCCCACAAATTGCACTTGTTGCACTCGTTGCACTTCCTAGGGTCGCCCTCGGGCCGGAAATGCTCGCAAAAGTGCCTGTACCCGGCATCCGGCCCGTCTCCGGACCCAATGTCCTTCCTGCAGACATAGCACATCTTGTAGCCGCACGGGCAGGTGAGCTTGTTGCAGCCAGCCGTCTTGACGAACGACGTGTTGCAGCGCGGGCATACACGCTTGATGGCCATGCTCATGGCCTGCTCGACCTGGGTGCGCAGCGCCACGAGCGACGACTCGTTGCACACGTGCACGTCGACCCACGCCTTGTTGCAGCTCAGGCACGACGCGCGCTTGCATTCTGGGTTCTGACACGCAAACTTCAGGCCGCGTCGCCGCCGCCGGTGGCGAACGAGGGCCCCACGGAACTCCCCGGTCAGGCGGTCGCCAAGAGTCCGTCGAGAGCTGAGAAGGAGGGCGATGAATGACGAGAAGAGGATGAGAGGCAGCAGGAACGGGATGCTACAGATACACAGAGCGATGAAGACGAGATTGTAGATGTTGTGAGCCCGCAGCCGCAGCTGCGTCTCGCTCACGGGGAGGTAGACGTCATCGACTTCGGCATACGAGCAGAAGGGGCAGCGGATGAGGGGGAGGTTGCTCGACACAAGGCTGTGTTCGGCGAGCCGCTGCTCTAGCTTGTGCATGATATCGGCACCGTTCTTCTCTTCCAGCATCGCCCGGTGCATGTGGTCCTGAGGGATGGCCCCCTGACACTCCTCCAGGTCGACAGCAGGGCAGCGGAGAGTGCCTGTCTGCTTGTCGATGCTCCGTTGCCAGCCTTGTCCAAACACGGCCTCGGAGATGGAATGCTGCACGCACCTGAAGCAGATCATGTGGCCGTGCGCATTGCACGACGTAAACTCCTCAAACGCCGACTCGGTGAAGCAGCAGGCACACTCGATTGCGCTGTCGGCCTCCTCGGCCTCGGCACTATTTAGTGCCATGGCCATCTGATGGTCCCTGGCTTCGCGATCTGCCCGAGAACGCTCGGTTAGCGGGACGACGAGGGCTGCGAAGAGCTCCCGGTCGAGCTCGGCGTTGCCCGTGGACTTAAGGGTAGGCACCATCGACCCATGGCCCGCCGGCTTCCAGATCACGAGAGGATGGGTCTCGGCCTCGGCCGTCGACACGGGCTTCCGCCGGAAGAAGAGAGACGAGATGGTGAAGCGCCATGACTTAGACGACAGGTCTACTAGCGTCTGGCGGGCGTCGAGATACGAATAATTCGATTCGGCCAGAACAGCATTGATGGTCGACCGCGACAGCCCTCTGAACTCGTGCCAAGCCAGGGCCTTTACCGCCTGCTTATACTTGGGACTCCGAAACGCCTCCTTCCTCGGAACCAGGACGCTGCCCGCCTCCTCGGGTGTCTGCGAGGCTGCGTCGCGTTGGCCGTCCTTTCCGGCTACCCTCCATCGGCCCTTCACCCAAGTGGCTCGGCTCTTCAGCAGCGCGTCAGCGACCAGGGCCAGCCTCGATTCGCCGTCGAAGCTGGCGAGCATCTCACGGAACACCTCGATCTGGATGTCGGGAAACACGGCTGCGAGGGCATCTAGACAAGCATTCAACTCGCGCAGGTCCGGGGCATCCGGCTCGATGGGCATCAGGTGGGCCTCCTCCGAGATGTGATCGCGTAGGGCCGATTCGACGGCGGTCGTGGAAGGTAGCGAAGCGGTGCTGGCAGATGCTACGCCCTTGGTCTTTGCGGCGCGGTCGCTCGAGGAGCCGAGCAGGCCCGAGAAACCCATTTTGCAGGCTGTCCAGATGCGCAATCTACCATGCTGAGAGCAGAGTGTGTTCCGAGCTACCGATGGTCTGGACTCATAATGTTAGGGTGCACGGCCGCTTCGCTGGGTTTATTAGGGCAGTCTCTCGTCAACAGGTGACTTAAGGAGTTTAGAAGTGTCAGCTGAAGTCAGGTCAGCAGGTGGTTTGCAGTCCGCAAATGCCATCCCCTAGGCTCAACAGCAAAACTTGAGCGGGTCTGTGCGTACCCTGCCCCCCTGGCGGGGCAGGGCCCCACCTCGCCTGGCTGCACACGCTAGAAAGTTTCTGCGGCCTTCTCCGCCATTTCCAAGTCCCATTCCTTGTTGGTCTGCGCAGCTCGATGGCCGCCGGTCTACACCGTATCCCGGCAGGTCCAACGCGAGGCTTGGAATGATACTCAGATGCCAGCATGCACGCCCGTCGTTTGTGTCAATGGCAAGGCGCTCTCTAACACCAGTCCCGGGCGGTGTGAGCTGCGGGACGGTGGCACCACGCAGCAGCAGCAGCCTTCTAGACATCTACGGCAGCTGGAGCGATAACCTTGGTTTTC
This sequence comes from Madurella mycetomatis, assembly GCA_022530565.1. Lineage (NCBI taxonomy): Eukaryota > Fungi > Ascomycota > Sordariomycetes > Sordariales > Madurella > Madurella mycetomatis. The sequence continues at coordinate 418,014 of JAJTVB010000003.1, read as the reverse complement.
TCGTTGCCTCCGGCGGGCCACAAATGTCATGTACTGTACTGTGTATAGTCCACAGTATCCTTGAGGGTATCCACCGGCCCGATAGTCGACCCCTCTCCCAGCGAGCTGGGTCTGACGGCACGCCAGCAGCTCGGGAAGAAGCCTCGCTGTCGGTGTGAAATTTCCTCTCGGGCAAATGACGGAAGCGACAGGTCACAGGTGAGACATCAACCGCGTTCGGCGCTGGTTGGCCTGCACCGAGAACCCAATCTGCGGGTTGCTCGTCTGTTACTGGCGCAACCTGCCAGGGCCGCTGCCCGCCTTTTGGGAACTTCCTGTGGCTCCTCCGCCATTTTGACGGTATGGCAGGCTGTGGCCACCACGAAAACAGGCGATGAGCGGACGATTCTGTCGCTGCTCGGATCCCGTCAATACCCAAGGAGCCGCCTGATGATTTGCCACAGAAGTACAGGTAGGTTTTTACAGCGCAGTACCTGGGCTGGCTCACGTCGCACCGAACCTTGGGCTCCAGTTATGAGATCTCGGGCACCGCGTAAGCAGCCAACCCCTCCCGGTACATCACCCCCTAACAAGCCTTCTTGAAGTCTTCTCGAAGCACCAGACCCTCCATCCGGAAAGCTTGGATCCCGCGATCGGTCACCGCCTGTGATGCGGATTTCACAACGCACATCGATGCTGCTTCACGTGCTGCCAGGTACGGAGCGTCGTCAGGCACCAGCACTAACAGAGGAGGCAGGGGTGCCGCCATACGCCGAGGGCGGGCCCAGTCACGCTCCCGTCACACCTCCTTTTCCCTCGCACAAGGCGGGCCCGTCAAGGCTCACCGCCTCCGCCTTTCCGCTCTTCCGGGACCACTTGCTTCCTTTGCCATGTTGGACCCAAACGACTCACATGCGGATCTCTAGTGGCTTGCAGATGTGTTCGAGCGACGGTCGCTGCATCAAGCCGCTAATGCAACCGCCCCCCTGCTTTTCGGAAGGCCTGGCCTTGACGAATCCATCCATCGCCCGTGTCGTGGTCCGCCCTGGTCCCCTCTTGAGCTCTCACCGACTTCTTGCCCCCAAACTTTCGGTGACTTTGCCTTCCGATGTATTCCCATTTTGCTAGTGCCAGGGGTAGCGGGTCCCCTGCGAACCTTCCTCGCTGACGGTGAACGTACTGGCAGGCTAATAGGTCTCCCCCCTCCGTCAGCCCGCCAGTCCTGCTTGGCGAGCCTATTATAAGTCCGCCTTCTCTCGCCCGTCTCTGCCACTCGTGCCCTTTCCCCTCCCCCCACGTCTGTCTACTCTCTCGATCCGATGGGCTCAGCTGGTCGTATCTGGGCCTTCTGGATGGTTCTCGTCGTCCCAGCATGGACTTTCTCCCCGTCGAGCTGGTCCGACTCGTCTTCGAATACTGCGACCCCCCAAGCATAAGGGCCCTCCGTCTCGCATCGGCCAGGCTTGCTGACGTGGGGTACGAGTATCTGGTCCAACCGCACTTCAACGCCGTCGAGTGGAGGGACGACATTCAGCGGCTGCGCTCCATCGCCGGCCACGACCGGCTAAGAGGTAGCATCCGATCCGTCACGTTCAACTTCTCCAAGGTCGACGAATACAATGCGCGACACACAACCTTTTTCCAGCACTGGCTCCAGGAGCCCGAGGAGCGCAGCGCGATGCTCCAGGACGCGTGGCTCAAGTACTACGAGCTAGAGGAGAGCACCCGCAAGTTCCCACCGTTCCACTCCCGGTCGGCCGTGGTCGAAGAGTCGTTCAAGCGGCTGCCCAACCTAAAGGAGCTCGAGATCACGCTCACCAAGTGCCCCTACGACATTGAGATCCTCAAGGAGGTCTTTGAGGTCCGCAACTGCCGGAAGCGGGACCGGAACCAGGCGTGCAAGAACATGAACGCCATAGTCTCGGCCATCCGACACGTCCGGCTGTCGTCGCTCTCGATCGACCAGCTGCCGCTCGAGATCTTCCGGCTGGCTGACGACCGGCGGCACTGGTTCGATTGCGCACGGTCGTTTGCGAGCCTCTCGCGTCTGAACCTGGTGCTGGACCCCCCGAGCAGCCTGCTCCCGTCATCCAAGTTCCGTGCCATCAACGGGCTCGGCCACGTCCTCCAGTTCAGCGTCAACCTGACCCACCTGAGCCTCGCCTTCCACACGTACCACGCGCCGCTCGAGAAGTTTGAGCTCTTGTTCCAGGCACTGTTTTGCGGCGACTTTTCCTACAAGAAGCTCACCGACCTCAAGCTCGAGGGCGTGAGCTGCGCCGAGGGGGACCTGCGGTCCTTTTTGGTCCGGCATAGCAGCACGCTCGAGAGGCTGCGGCTCGGCGGGCGGGGCCTTGCCAAGCCACACGAGATGAGCATTGGCGGCGTGCACCTGCACGCGGGCTCGTTCCGGTCACTGTTCGCCTCGCTGCACGGCAAACTGCCCAAGCTCAAGCGGTTCCACATGGAGGGGGATGCCGAGGCAGGGGATTACATGGCCAGCTCGAGGGAGGTGTTCCATTTCCGGCCGGTCACGGATGATAATTGGGATCCCATCAAGATCCCGGCGGGTCGGCGCCGGTCGGTGCCGGGTTCGCCGTGCGTCAAAACAGTTGATTGCCTCGGCTTAGAAAAGTTTTTGGTTCACGGGGGCGAGTTCCCCAGGCTCGTCGCGGAGGATGCTTAATGGGGGCGTTTTCCCGTTTACAACAACTAATCGCACCGATGTAGATTATCACGACTCATTACGACATTGACGACACCCTTCGGCAACGCATTTTAGACTTTGGGCGGCATTGGTTAAAACGGGACAGGCACAGGGTGGCACCATCTAGACTGAATGCAAGCAATTGTCGGGCAGACTTTCAATATACCTAGCATGTTTTTTTTTTTCACGGTCTTAACTTTGCGCTACATGTCTCAGAGGGTGATGTGGTCCAATTTGCTGCCATGCCAATGAACTCTAGTATGCCGGCAACATCTAGCGTTTCTTGCCATCTTCGGTACCGCCCACTCCGCCTCGGTCAGTGCATCATGCTCGAGTTATTCGTGAACTTTGGCTAGCTCCGGGGCAAAGAGAGCGGATGCAACCAGAATCGTAAGCTGCCTCGGGTTGCTCGTAGAGCTCGGAGACAACACGTATATCAACAAATACAATAACTTACCGGAGCTGCGATCTCGGTAGTCAGCCTTTTGGTTGTTACGGCCCGGTACTTCTTGAGCGTCCGGGCGTGATACCATGCTCCTCGCAACGTTGGGTGCTGGGCGTAGCGGGAGCCCAAGGCGCAGGCGCCTAGGAAGATAAAGAGAAAAACAGAAAAAACAGAAACACAACGACAATGACAACGGTAGTATCACCAGTCAAGTGGGACGATAGCGATCGTAAGAAAGGTGTGGTTGGCGTGAAAGCAGGGGAAGCAGTCGTTAGGTTTGCGATGGCCAGAAGGACAGCAGGATGGACAACTCGGCTATCGGACTATAAAGAAACGATGCCTAAAGTGGCGTTGTTAGCTATCTTTGACTTAGATCGAATTGAGCACTCCAGCAACGTCAACCGCATTTGCAGTACTTGGTGGGCATTTTGCCTTGAAAGAGGCTTCTTTAACCTGATTCCGCGACCGCTATGGCGTCCATAATGGACGCTGCCGAGATTTTGGTGTAGCCGCTGCGAACGGCTTCGGGTGGGGCTACAGTATCCTGTGATACCGTACTGCCCCACGGCCCGAAATGGCAGGCTTTTTGTGAAATAACGATCAGGACGAACCAGTCCCACAGCTCTCGGCTCTCGTTCAAGGGGATACATCTCAAGCAGCTCCGTCCGCGCCAAACCGCTGAGGATCATACCTAGCCTCCAGTTAATGCAGTGACCGTCATGCAGGCTGACATCTCTACCTTGGCCCGCCTTGGGCGAGTGCAACACTATGTCAGTTATAAGGTGCGGTGGAACAAGTTCGCGCCGCGTTGACCGATTGAGCAATGTAGACGAACTGCTACGCTATTTCGGCAAAGTCTGTAGTGCACGGTTTAGACACCGACCGCGCGTGGTTCTAAGATCTCTCGAGTATCATGTCGCTGACCTTGGCTCAGATACATTCAGCTGTTCCAGGCTGGTGCATTCCCCTGATCACTGTGCCAATGTTCCAAACCCCCTCCTTGCAACTTTCCAGCTTTCATGGTGTGCCATGTCGAGGCTGTTGAAACTCTGGGCTTTTATATTGTACCAAATGGCCAAGACTCCGCTTGCAACTTCCCGGCTTCAGCTTCCATATCCCTCGCACCCTCTCTCACACCCTGAAACTCTATATATAATTTTCCCGAATTCATTTTTCCTTCCTGTATCGAAGACCCCGAAAACCCGTACACAGTTTTTCGGCCCCAGCTCTAATACAGGCGATGGGTGCGGAACAATCTTCAGGGATCCGGCCCTCTGGCCGGGCTCCCTGTTTGGAGAGCCCAGACGGCCCCGCTGACGGTGCAAAATTAAATGTGTCCGCCGCAAGAGCCGGATCCCAGGGCGTCATCCTAGCAAGCGCCACCCGTGTCCATGCCTGCGTCTCGTTCACATTGCTTTTCCAGTTTCCTTGGTCCTCTTCCTCTTTGCCGACCTGCCACTATCGTTGTCACTGCCATGCGCGGGAATAAGCATCCAAGTAGTCACTCTCGTAAGGCAGTGCATTAGCTTTCTATCGGACAGTCAGAGAGCCCGGAAATTATGCACGCAGTTCCTGCCCTGGTTGTCGAGAGCAGCCTTTGTTCCCAAAGGTGTGGTCTCGTCCGTCGCCGAGTCTCGATACCGTTTCCAAGTCCTGCTTCCTGCTGCGGCCGCAGCGAGGATCGGCCTCCTTTGCAGATCCTCCAGCACGACGGGAGGCCACGGCAGGAGGGCTGACTGTGACAAGGGCTGGATGTTTCCGTGTGGTCAATCCACGTCTGTGGTCAGGCCTGGGGTTGAAACACAGTCAGGCTCTAATCTCCGAGGACCTGCCGCGGGAGCCAACTGGGAGAGTTATCGAAGAGCTTCTGACAAATCTATCAGCGGGCATGTGTGTCGGCTGACTGTCGCAAATGTGCTGCAAAAGCAAGATACCAGGCACATGACGACATTCTTTGGAGCACCGGTTTGTGATGCTTTGGTCCCCTGTCTCTTCGCCGGGCTCGGGTCGGGCTTGAAAAACCGGGGTGGCCGGGTCCAGAAGGCGGCCAGTGCATAAACAGAGAGACAGCACTGGATCTCGATGCACTGCTTTTGCCGATGTGGTCTCGCTCCGCCGTCGTGTTGGCAAGGGTAGGGTAGGGTAGGGGAGTCATTATCACAAGCTGCATATAGGGGGGGCGGGACGCCGCTCAGCGGCGACACATCGCGGTACCCGCATGGCCGGTTTATTGCCAGCCCCGAATTGGATCCGCATCTGGTGGAGCAGAAGAGGAAAGAAAGATGCCCTGTCCAGGAAGCCCGAGTCCTTTATTAAAAAGACCCCAGCTGAATCGGCGCAGCAAGAATCCATCTGATGAAAGGGAATTACCGGGAGCCGTTCCGGCGCTCAACACTAGCACACTCCTCCCTCGGCCTAAAAGTTATGCGGGTCGGGTTTATGTCCTCTTAGTGGGACCTTCTTCTCCTGGGCGTTGACGACGCCGCCTCGCCTTGCCCTGCGGCTGCAGCCCTCGCCGTCCGGCCGCATCGAGGTCCCCCAACGGCGCAGACTCGGCAAATCGAGCAATACCAAGAAAAAAGTGTGGCTTTTGATCGGCATGTATAGAGAGGACCCAGCTCAGCCCGAACAGATCGCTATGCTCGTTCGGTCGCGGCCCTTGGCATATTAAACAATCGGCCTTTTTTTTTTTTTTTTTACCTCGTCTTTTTTTTTCATTAATCACCGTCAGGCACCCGACGCAACCTTGCTGCAAGAGACAGCCATTCACACACCCTCCGCTCGAGAAAAAAGGGCTGCGGGGTTCCATTGTGCCCGGAATCCAGTCGTCATTGCTCTGCAAGCCTGCAGGAAGGCCCCGGAATCCGAAGCGCGAGTGGGCGAGAGGGACTAACGGGCGCTCGGTCCAGCTGCAAATACCCCTGTCGGGCTGGCTCTGGGCTTGCTGTGTGCTTGCCCCCTTGGGCCGTCGCGTTGGCGTGATCGCCGGGTTCCCACGTCACTTGGGCCACCCTTAACCATCCACTGGAGCGGCCGGTCCGGGCTGCTTTGGGGAGGGGGTAAGATTGAAAACGCCCACGGCCGCCCGTTTAAGGTTCGGGTTGCCGTCCCTGCCCGGTCCTTCTGCACAACACCGCCAACATCTTGACCGGCACCCGACCATCCGGTCATATTTGACGTCAGTGGCCATGCAGCGCGTCTCGGCTCTGCTCCCTTCGTGGGACCGGTCGAGGCAAGCCAGCGCCACGCCGCGATCTCCTGGTGCCCTGGAGAAGGTCTTTGGATGGGCCGAGAAGATTGTCGTCCCCGTCAACCGCGGCGCCTCTACAGCGACGGCTCCGGCACCTACCCGCTACGGCCGAGAAACATACTGGCCGACGACGCTCGACAAGGAGTGCGACAAGGCTGCCCGAATCCTCAAGTCGTTTTGCTGTAGGTATCGCAAGATCCAACCGCAGCTGGGTGCGGGCTAACAGACTGGACCAAGTCGATGGCTTCCTCTCGCAGGAATCCGACAGCGACGAAGCCGGCGCAACCGAGCCGGCGTCAACGCCCAATTACATCACCAAGAAGATCCCCCCACGGATAATACAGAATGCAGTCGGCCTCGCTGTATTCTCGTGCATGCGGTCCGGCCTCTGGATGTCGGGGTCTGGCGGGGCCGGCCTGATCACCGCCCGCAAGGCCGACGGGACGTGGTCGCCGCCCTCGGGCATAATACTCCACACTGCTGAGCTGGGCTTTGTGATAGGAGTCGATATCTACGACTGTGTCCTCGTCATCAACAGTGTCCAGACCCTCGAGCTCTTTACCCGCCCCAGGCTGACATTAGGCGTCGATGTCGACCTCGCCGTGGGGCCGCTCGTCGCCGTGGGCGCAAAAGACCCCGAGATCAAATGGAAGGAGATCAGCGAAACCGTCTTGACGTACGTGAAGGCCAGGGGCAAGCACCAGGCGGTGCAGCTCGACGGCTCGCTCGTGACGGAGCGCGGCAACGAGAACGAGAGGTTCTACTGCTCCAACGTCACCGTCCTCGACGTCCTCGCCGGCAACACCCCAAAGAGCATCCCCGAGATGCGCCCGTTGTTCGAAGTCATCAAGGCGGCCGAGGGGCGCTCCGACTTCGACAAGACCCTGATGGAGTGGCTGGCCGAGCAACCGGCACCCGGAGATGCTGTGATCGAGACGCCGGCGCTGACCCCCGCGTCCCCCACCAAGTCTGCGTTTGGCATGCCCGACGCCAACGACCCGGACCCTTTCGGTGTCATCGGTTTGGAAATGGCGGGCATCGAGATCCGCGAGGCCGGCACCAATCTGCGACCGACGAGCACGCAGTTCGAATACCACCCCAGCCCGACGAGCCCCGCCTATGCCAGGCTCAGCCGCCAGAGCATGGACACGTTCGCGTCAAGGAGCAATCGGTGCAGCTCCACGTCGGCGAGGACACAGGCCACCGCCACGACGGATGCCTATACGCAGACGGATGTGGCTAGCACCGCCGACACGAGTTTCAGTAGGGCTAATAGCGATGACGGGAGAGACTGCGTGGAGAAGCTCCCCACAGTTCCTGAACCTGAGGAGGTTGACTACACTCAGGTGGACATGAGCATTCTTGAGCGGCTCAAACGGGGAAATGTTGAAATACCAGCGGCCGAACCAGCACAGGCTGTCGAGGTTAAGGAGATCAAAGAAATCAAGGTTGCCAAGGAGATGGCGGAAGCCGACGAGAAGCCCGAGGCCACCGACAAAGCTGCCGGTACCAGCACCTATAACAGCGATGCAAAGCCTAAGACCACAGACGAACGAGACGAAGATGCCGACGACGAAGACGAGGATGAGGATGATGAACCGATCATCTGCGAGGTCGCAACCGCCGCGGCCCAGCCCACTCGGACGTCCGTCAGGTCGTCCAACGCGTCTCAGTTTACGCAGATTGTCCAGGCCAAGGGAGCCATTGTGACCATCCCGAAGCGAGTCCCGCCACCCCTCCCCGCGAAGAGCCCGGCCCGAGCATCTAGGGGAAGCAGGAGCGAGTACGGCGATGTGTCCTCGCTCAAGAGCCCCATCAGGAACTCGTTTCTATCTATCGGGTCGCAGGCCGACGATTTCCAGACGCTCAGCAACATTACTGCTCGCGCTAGCGAGCAAGAGCAAGAAATGCTGGCCAAGGAGGAGGAGAGCTCACTTGCGGAAAGGCCCGCCAGCCCGCGTCACCAGAGGAATTCGTCGGTCTGCACTGCCGTGGCAGTCCACGCTACCTCCGTCACACGAGACGAGAGCCGGGAAGGCCTAGAAGAGCAGTTGCACCCGCCAGTCCCTCCCACGCCGCAAACGCTCGAAGCCAGCTCATCGGCAGAGGACGAGTCGGAGCGGGAGCCCAAAACACCGCTGACGGAGAAGGAGTTTGTCGATGCTGTGGAGCACCACGAGCCACACCGGCAGCACGAGAGCAAGAACGTCCAACAGGGGAACATCAGGATCGTCTCCCCTACGGGGAGTGCCGAAGAGCGTGTTGTCATGGCGTGAGGCATTGATAGACTGGGGCTGGGAAATGACAAGACATAGTATAAAGACGGTGAAGAACAAAACATTGGATAGCAGGGTTTTCTCTTTTCTCAGGGTACTGTATGAGGCATGCCTTCAGACGCGAAAAGAAGGAACGGGTTGACGGGAATAGGTAGGGGTAGGATGGGATCGGCTGGTACCTTCATTGTTGGGCGTTCCGTGTTTTCGCTTTTTTTTTTTTTTCTTTTTTTTTTCTTACCGAGATGGGTCGGCCGGTCGGGTTGGTTGGCGTTCTACAAGGGTCATCCGGGCGTGCCCATGGAGTGATCAAAGCTTCGAAGCCGCCGTATATCGACGCACAAGAATCTTTCATAAGAGTAATGTTTTGTGGGGGCGGACAATTGCAACTAGAAATGAGGGATGAGACGGTGGAAGGGTGCCGGAATACGATACCTCACTCGAAACTCTCGACGTGCGGGACTGTATTTAGATGGGGTTGGAAGATGAGTGAATGCGGAGCTGTATTGCTCCCTCCCGCCCAAGTTACAGTTGTTAGCAGGCAGAATACCTCGCCGACATGGCTTTCGTCCCGTTGTGACGATGTTCAGCAGACGTGACGATACAACCTAGACTTCTCTATTCATACATTGCCCAACACCAGACTGACTAACCCGCTCCAGTGTTTATAGTACCGTATACCCTACAAACCGAGCCCACACCCCCAGCCAAGACCTTCAGAGCAGCTCGGCGGCGGCCCCGCCGATGGCCAGTTTGCCCGTCTCCTTGACCTTGGTCTGGAAAATCACTTTGGCGCCGTCCTTCCACATCTCGGTCACGAGGGTCTGGCCTGGCATGACAGTGCCGGCGAACCGGACCTTGATGTTCTTGAAGCGGCCGAACCTCTCGTAGACGGCCTTACCGGCGATGCCAAAAAAGCACAAGCCGTGCAGGATGGGCTGCTTGAAGCCGCCCATCTTGGCAAAGGCCGGGTCGACGTGGAGCGGGTTGTAGTCGCCGCTGAGGCGGTACAAGGCTGCCTGCTCCTCGGTCGTCTTCTCCTCGATCACGGCGTCGGGGGCGCGCGGGGGTGGCTTGTTGGCGGCCGTCGACGCGCCGCGGTCGGCCGGCTTCTTCTGTCCGCCGAACCCGCCGCACCCGCGCAGGAAGACGGTCATCTCGTTGTAGAAGAGCTCCTCGCCCGTCTCGGCGTTGACCGTGGTCACGCCGCTCTTCACGATGGCCGCGTTGCCCTTGTCAACGACCTCGAGGAGCCGGGCCTTGGAGATGAGGCGGCCCGACGTGGGAATGGGGTATTTCTTCACCTCGAGGTACTGCTCGCCGTGGAGGAGCATCATGGGGGAGAAGTTGGGGACAATGTCGTCCATGTTGTATGGCATCTCGGCGTCGAACGGCGGGATGACGCCAAACGTGGGTATGACTTGGAAATCGTCGTTGCCCTCGCTGCATCTTGGTTAGCTATGAGACGTGCAAGGGGGGCCGCGGGGGGAGGGGCCGTACAAGACGTAGCGCAGGTCAGTCCGCTTGGCGCCGATGCCGAGATTGTATAGCATCACGTCGCGCTCCGTGTACTTGTACTCGGTGCCGCTGCCCTCGGCCTTGAGCGCCTTCTGGATGGCGTCCAGGTACTGATTGCCACCGGCCGAGCTCTACGGAAACAGATGCGTTAACGGATCATGTATTCTACACTAGCCATTTATACTACATGGGTACATAGGCATCACACGCCTCCGTGGGCGCGGACGGATAGAGAAGAAACTTCATACCTTTCCCTCGCCGCTCCGGTTTTCCATATTCGCCATGATCTTCTGCAGGCTGTCCTGCGTCTTCTCCGGGTGGTCGGCCCGGCTGTCGAAGGTGACGATGGCGTCCCAGTGCTTGATGACGGCTTCGGGGGTGAGCGGCACATCGACGGGGAAGCCGTGGCCACCGGTCCGCTGCCACCTGGTCTTGCCGACCCAGCCGCTGCCGACCTCGTACAAACCGCCGGTGGGGTTCGGGACCTTGTCGCTGCAGAGGGCGAGGACCAGAGGAGCAATATAGTCGGGCTTGAAGGCCTGCACGAGCTCCTCGGGCAGGATGGTCTTGGTCATGGCCGTGCCGGCGTTCGGGGCAATGGTGTTGACGTAGATGTTGTACTTGGCGCCCTCGAGGGCCAGGGCACGTGAGAAGCCCAAGATGGCGCATTTCTACCTAGCGTCAGTTCGCGTCTCTCGTCTTCGTCTATGACCACTTACCGCCGCGGCGTAGTTGGCCTGGCCAAAGTTGCCATAGATACCGCTAGTCGAGGTCGTGTTGACGATGCGGCCGTACTTCTGCTTGAGGAAGTAGGGCCAGGCAGCCTTGGTGACCTTGTACGTGCCGCGCATGTGGACGTTCATGACGGGGTCCCAGAGGCTGTCGTCCATATTGGTAAAGGCCTTGTCCCGGAGGATACCGGCGTTGTTGATGACGATGTCGATACGGCCAAAGGCATCGATGGCCGTCTTTACCACGGCGTCGCCGTCCTCGGCCGAGAACTTGGCGCCCACAGCCTTGCCGCCCAGTTTCCGGATCTCGTTGACCACGTCGTCCGGGTTGACGAGATCGTTGACGACGACCGACGCGCCGGCCCTGGCGAAGGCCAAGCAGTAGGCACGGCCAATGCCAGCGCCACCGCCGGTGACGAGGGCGACCCGACCCTTGAAGTCAATCTTCTCGCCCTGCTCGCTCGGGCCCAACTTCTGCGACTCCTCCAGGAGCGTCAGGAAGTCGTTGGGTCCGCTGGGATGCTGGGGTTCCGAGAAGTCGGTCACCTGGTCCCATTTCTTGAGGATGGCGCTGGGCGTGTAGCTGTCGTCGCACTTAAGCAGTAGACCGCGGGACCGCTCCCACCGCAGCTTGGCGATGTGGCCACCACCGACCTCGAAGATGGAGCCCGACTCGCTCGTGTTGTTCTTGTGCACGAGGACGGCCACCAGGGGCACGACCCACTCGGGCTTCATGAGGGCAAGGACGTCCGGCGGCATGATGGTCTCGGTCATGCGGCTGGCAGCCACGGGGGCGATGACGTTAGAGATGATGTTGTACTTGGCGCCCTCCTTGGCGAGCGTCTCAGTGAAGCCGACCATGGCGAGCTTGGCGGCCGAGTAGTTGGCCTGGCCAAAGTTGCCGAACAGACCGGCGGCCGAGGCCGTGTTGATGATGCGGCCGTACTTTTGCTTGCGGAAGTGGGGCCAGGCGGCTCGGGCGCACTTGTAGCTGCCCTTGACGTGCACCTTGAAGATCAGGTCCCAGTCCTGGTCCTTCATGTTCTTGAAGCTGATGTCGCGCAGGATGCCGGCATTGTTGATGAGGATGTCGATGCGACCGAACGCCTTGACGGCCGTCTCGATGATCCTGTCGCCGTTCTCGACGCTGTCGTAGTTAGCAACGGCCTTGCCGCCGGCGGCCTTGATCTCGTTGACAACCACATCGGCAGCCTGTGGGCGGTCAGCGGGGAGCAGGTGAGTAGGGTCGGCGATGGCTGCGCACCTTGGTGTCGTTGCCCTCGCCCTTGAACGACCCGCCGAGGTCGTTGACGACGACGCTGGCGCCGCGGGACGCAAAGAAGGTGGCATAGGCCTTGCCGAGACCGCCGCCCGCGCCGGTGACGACAACGACCTGGCCGTCGTATCTCAATTGGTCCGCCATTTCGAGAATGCGCGAGGGATGCGTGGGACGGAAATGGGGAAAGGGAGGTTTAGTGTTGAATTCGGGTAAGAGACGACGGCAATGACGAGTCGGAAACCTTGCGCTCCTAATAAGGGCCGTTGACATGGGCAAAGGTGTGCCAGTGCTCCGTGGCCCCAGAGCTGCCGGCCGCTAAGCCGAGGCAACACGGCTGTATCGCCAATGGATGCGTCCCATTCCTCCCCCACTGCCATTTTTGCCGAGAGCGGGGAGCGATTTGGCCCGCCGCCGTGCACGCTCCCTTCACATGCAATCCCGACGCTGCTTGCCTCCTAACAAGCAGGTGGCCCAAGCTCAGCGCTGAGCGCGAGCACGGGAGATCTTTTCCTAGCGATGCAGGCCCGGCGAAATGGTTACTCTAGTCCGCTCTTCTGCCTTACTGCGGTACCGCCCCTTGAGGCTAATTTCTGGCCGTTTTCCTGGGATTTCACTTCGGCATCCTGACTACCTCAGGACGAGCCGGCGCACAGCTCTCGACGCAGCTCAGCTTCCAAGCTGCCATCTTCGGGCCCAGTGTGTGTGTGCCCACCGCCGGACCCCGTGGAGACTGAGTCTGGGGCATGTGCTGCCATGGCAATGACCTAATGAGCCGTCACATGAGTCGCGTTCCGGGAAGGCCAAGCGAGGTCTGACGCCGCCATGGTACATCCTCCCGCTGCAAGGGTTTGTGATATAGCAAACTCCCAGATCGCGAGACATGTTCAGCCTTGCTTGCCATTGGTGACTTCGCCAACATAATAGAGCTCTGCTCGGGCGGTATTTTCCCCAGGTCCGTCTTTAACGCGGAGAGCTCCCCGCACTTCCCCCGCCAACCGGCATCAATTGAGGCTTCCCCACAGCGAACCCTCAAGCTGGTGCCCTGTGTCGTCATTGTTCGCTGCGAAATGCTCGCCAAAAAGCTGGTTCGGGGCTTGCGAAGCTGCAGCGCAAAACGACTGGCTGGTGCGCCGGCATGCTTGTATGCCCAACTGCAACACCCCCAATGAAGTACGAGATCCCAAGACGGAGTTTCGACGCTCTACGAGAAAAGAATGGCCGCCATGCCGGATGCACCCCTGCAAACCCGCGTAGTCGACGACAAATCCCCCATCTGCATCCCCTTCATCCTCTCGCGCATCAGGACGTCCAGAGAGCAGAATGCGGAGCAGGGAGCCGCGCGGCCCTTCATCGTCGGCCTGAACGGCGTGCAGGGCGTCGGCAAGACGACGCTCGTCAGAGCCCTAGCCCAGACCCTGCAGGAGCGCGAGGGCTTGGAGACGGTGGTGGTCAGCATCGACGACTTCTACCTCACGCACGCAGACCAGCTCGCGTTAGCCGCAGCCCATCCGGATAATGCGCTGGTGCAGTATAGGGGAGAGCCCGGTTGGTAATTTTGGTTTTCCCGTCCCATTCCAATTCGGGGGTTTGTCCGGCAGTCATCCAAACCATCAGCAAACTAGGGCAGCGACTGACTGGCGGGCATCTGACTAACACGCCGCTACCAACCCTTTCTCTGTCCCAGGCACCCACGACATCCCCCTAGCAGAATCCTTCTTCTCGGCCCTCTGCCAGAACCAGCCCGTCCGCGTCCCCCGCTACGACAAGTCGGCCTTCTCGGGCCGAGGCGACCGCCTCCCCCAGGACACCTGGCCGACGGTTAACAAAGCCGACGTGGTGATCCTCGAAGGATGGTGCGTAGGCTTCCGCCCGCTGGACCCGCAGGCCGTCGAAGCCAAGTGGAGGGCGCCTAGCAGAACGCTCCACAACCACAAGCTGGAACACCTCCTATTCGTCAATTCGCGTCTGCACAGCTACAACGCCATCACGGACCTCTTCGACGCCTTCATCCACATCGACGCCGAGGACACCGAGTACGTGTACGCCTGGCGGCAGGAGCAAGAAGCCCAGCTGCGGCGGGAGCGCGGCGCGGGCATGACGAACGACCAGGTGATCAAGTTCGTCGACGCTTACTACCCAGCCTACGAGCTCTTCACGGACGGGATCAGGGCGGGGATATTCCTCCCCGGCCGGCCGGGTTGCCAACTCAGGTTAGTTGTGGGGAGGGACAGGAGCGTGCAGGATAAGATGGTCCTTTAATGGGAAAGACAAACTGCCAAAGAGTATCTAGGCGCTCAGATATAGTAACATGCCCGAGGTAGCTATCTATGATAGGAGAGGCCCATCGCAGGGCTGTGGTACCTGCAGAGAGCGCACCTGTCCAGCTCTGCAGCCTCTCATGCCGATTTTGTAATGCAAACCGCCCGCCCATTCTGTGTCTCCTGTCATATGAGGTCATCAGTCGTTAGTTCATTAGTCATGATGCATCGTTGTGTAAACGGTCGTTAGCTCGTTAGAATCGTGAAAGCCCGGACAAAAGAGAAACGGGAGCAGGATGCCACGGAGAATACCTAGCAAGCAAATCGTCCCGAGTTTTCGCTTACACCACTAGGTAGGTAGCGAAGATACGGCAACGCGCCACCCTCCCACAGATTACACAGAGGCCCGAGACCTCAAAACTCCAAGTCCGCGTCCTTGCCCTGCATCATGGTCTGGCCCTCCTGCTTGAGGTCCTCCAGAGTGCGCCCGATGCCCTCGATCTTTACGCGGACCGCCTCCTCCCGCGCCGCGATCTCCGCCTCGAACTGCTGCACCAGCTGGCGCTTGGCTTTGCGCGCCTTCTTGAGCCGCTGCACGACCCCGCCAAACTGCTCGAGGAACCAGTCCCCGGCCTCGTCCCACTCGTCCATCGGCAGACGCGAAAAGAACTCGTGCTGCGCCAGGCTGCCTTTGGTCTTGTAATGCCGGAGCCGTTCCTCGATGGTCCCGCCCGCCGGCACGGTCGTCTGTTGCAGCGCCGCCGCCTGCGGGTCGAAGTCGAACGCCTGGCCCCGCAGGTCCGAGTAGTTCATGGAGTGGAGTTCCGCGTCGTTGTAGTCGAGGCTCTGGCGGCGCTTGCGGGAAGACGGCAGGTCCTTGTTCGACGGCTCTTTAAGCCGGCGGCTGACCGTCCGCCCGAGCGGCGCCTCGTCGGCAGCGAACCTGGTCTGCGGCGGCAGCGGTTGCGGTTGGCGGCTAGCCCTTGGGGTGCGCTGCAGCGCCTCCTTAAGCGCCTCCGGGTCGACCCCGCTGCTCGGCGCGATCACTGCCGCCTGCGTGTCGTTGAATGGTTCGTCGAACTCGAGGGGTGTCAGGTTCTCAAACAGGGTGGACCGCTTGTGCTGCATCTCGCGCTCAATCTCGAGCTGCCGCTCTCTCTCCCGCTCCCGTTCTCGTTCGCGCTGTCGTTCGTGGTCACGCTTGATCCGCTCCTGGGTTCGGATCCTGTCGATATGCTCCCCCGCCTCGACCGTTCTTTCCGGGGACATGTTCAGACTCTGAGCATCTGGCGAATATCCGGCCGCGGGCCGGTCGGATGATGTGTTGCTCTTGACGTCCCGCGTGTCTCGATAGGGGAGCTTGGTACGCCTGAGCCCGCTGGTCTTGGTGGGCGTCTCGTAGAGCTGCCGTGCATCTTGGAACGCGTCGTCCGTCTTGATGCTCTGATCGTCAAAGATGCCGCCGTTGCCATTGGCGTGCACGGGAGCCGTGTGGGGCGCAATTTGGCTACTGGGCGCCGTGATGACCTTGAGGACGCCGTTTTCGCCGATGACAAACGGCAGGTTCTCATCGTGCTTGGGCTCGGGCTGGCTGAGTTGGGGTTGGTGCGCCCTCGGATGCGCAGCATCGCTGGAACGGCGGGCATGATTCCCCTGGTGGGCACGAGGCCGTTCAGAGGCGGCCCTGCTCTCGTTGTCCCCAAACATGGAGGCGACGGTCGAGTCCTCCCACGCGTTGTGGCCCCGTGGTGGATCACGCGTCGTGTCCGAGGCCGATGTCCTGGTTCGCTGCATCGGGTGGTAATGTTGTGCGGGGAGGCTCATTGTCGCGTACCGTCCAGCCTTGGGCGCGGGTATTGACCTAGCGGCCACCGGAGTGTCTGATTGTGTGTTTTGGCGGGCAGTGACAATCTCTGGCGGTGGCTGCAGCTGTGGCAGTTGCGTAGCGTGGCTCGACCCTGACAAAGCGGCCGCGGGCGTTGTGGGCAGGCCCACTACGCCTGCCCTTGGGCTGCTCCCAGGCCCGCCCAAGCTGCCGTCGGCCTGTCGCATAAACAGGCCGATGCCCCCCAGCTTCTTCTTCGTCGTCGGCATCATGCTCAGTCGCATTGGTGCAGCGCCTCCTCGGGGCGGGACTGGCACGGGCACGACGGAGAGGTCAGGAAGCCGCTGTTTATTTGTTTACGTGCCAGATAGGCAAGAGGTGCGAGCAACGCGTCGTGGAGGTCAAGCGCTGCGGTTAACGACGAACCGTAAACTCGCCGGACAACGGGAGCCGCGACTCGGGTTATTATCTGTCCCCAGACGGCGTTGGGTTCACGCTCACGATTCGACGAGAGTTGGGTTGGGAGAGACGGAGCAGTTGCAGGAACGCAGAGGTGCAGGAGTGGGTGTGGAGCGCCCGAGGGGTTCTGGCCTCACTCCGGGGTGGAGGTGAGCAGCGTCGAGGTGCGTGGTTCCAATAGCAACGGCCGGTCAAAGTTCTTTTTGCAGTGCTCTGCAGGGGCGCCCGCTAGGCCGTCGCGCTAATTTCCCCCTTCTACACGCTGTCAGGTGAGCGACGATGCAGGGTCCTTGGGGGGAGTTCCGCAGCTGGCCCCAGTTGGCTCGCCGGTCTGCCACTCGCAAGCTCCAATTTCTCCTCCACAGCCGTCGCGGGCCCTGACAGGCCGCCCCGTTTCTTGCTCCGGGTGGCATATCGGGGCGGATTGGACGTGCACGTCCTTCCCGGCTTTGCTCCTCCACCATTGACTAATGCCCGTCCGCCCTTCTACGAGCTGTTGCACTAAGCCTGCCGAGTCTGCATGCTACCCATGTGTACCCAACGTCCCCCGCAATCGAATCGCCATAGACGCCTGATCATGAACACACCCTCCTCGCTGTTGTCGCATCCACGACAGCTAGCAGTTCTGATGAAGTGGTTGGCCTGCCCTGGCACCTAGATCCAATCACCGACAGGCCACAGAGGCCCTGGTGGTTCCCGAGTATCGGCCACACCACGGCATTCAAGGGTCTGGGGCGGGATGTCTATGCCTTCCTACCCTACGAACCGGGATTGGTATTTGAGGGCGGGCAACGGCGCTGTTCCGATCGAGGACACTGGTGTCGATTCTCGCGCGAACCGCTGGGCATTCGCCCTCATTGGTGCGCGGTAGGGACGACTTCCTCTCCCCCTCCTCGTCCCAGGCGAATTCGCGTTCCTATCGGACGGCGGCTATGAGTCAGGGCTTTGATATCCCGCTTTCGCCGTGATTGGGAGGTGCGTTGCCGAAGTCGATGATGAACGGAGTACCTCTTTTGGGACAGCCTCATTGTGCGCTTCGATTGCGACGGGCGGCTATCGACAGAATGCAAGACACACCCTCCTTGGATCCTTTTGCTCCTTGCTAGCGTTATAAGGATGCTGACGGCGCCCGAGGTGGTATTCCACGCCGGGATACCGCTGCCGAATACCATACATGTACATAGCGATTGCACCACACAATTCTCGCTCCATGACGCAGCCGAAAAGCGGACCCTGGGACAGGGGAGGGTTGCGAATGATGGCTAAGGAAGCACGGCTAGGTATCATGGATAACACACCGCTCTTTTATCTTCCGCCATTCAATTCGCCTTTTCTATGTAGACCGAGTCTCGTGGTGCCCCGAGGATTCAGTGACTGGCGTGCCCCCGTGGAACGCGGGATGGGCCGGCATCGGGGAAGCGCGCCCAAGCGCGGCCGCCGACCCCGCGCCCGATAAGATAAGCCCCTCCATTAGACGTGCGGCTTGGGGGAGATTTCTAATCCGACACCCACCGCATCGCCTCCCACTCCTCTGTGTCACATCGTCGTTCCCGGCCATGGCGCCGTCATTAGAAGCACCAGAATCCGTCGAGGACGTCCTCGCGAACCCTCTCAAGCAGAAACCGGAGCTCGTTGCCCCCGAACCCGAACACTGCCCCGGCCCCGAGTCGGAGCAGGCCGGTACTGCCGATTCCTGCGCGGGATGCCCGAACCAGAAAATATGCGCCTCAACGCCGAAAGGGCCGGACCCGGATCTCCCGCTCATAACTGCGCGCCTTGCGGGCGTCAAGCACAAAATTCTCGTCCTTAGCGGGAAGGTATGGTTGCAGGAAACATCGCCAATCGATGGCTGCTGACGTGCATCAGGGCGGCGTGGGCAAGAGCACGCTCACGGCACAACTCGCGCACGCCTTCGCCACCAATCCCGACAGCACGGTCGGTGTGATGGATACGGACATTTGCGGGCCCAGCATCCCAAAGATGCTGGGGGTAGAATCGGAAACGATACACGTCAGCAGCACTGGATGGTCGCCGGTATGGGCCATGGACAACCTCGCCGTCATGTCGATCCAGTTTATGCTCCCTAACCGCGACGATGCCATCATCTGGCGGGGCCCCAAAAAGAACGGGCTGATCAAGCAGTTCCTCAAGGACGTCGAGTGGGGGGACCTCGACTTCCTTCTTGTCGACACGCCGCCGGGCACCAGCGACGAGCACCTCAGCGTCAACACGTTCCTCAAGCAGAGCCACATCGAGGGCGCCGTCGTGGTGACGACGCCCCAGGAGGTGTCGCTGCTGGACGTAAGGAAGGAGATTGACTTTTGCCGCAAGGCGGGCATCAGGATCCTGGGTCTGGTCGAAAATATGTCGCTGTTCGTGTGCCCCAAGTGCGCACACGCGAGCGAGATCTTCCAGGCGACCACGGGAGGAGGGAGGGCGCTGGCACACGAGATGGGCATCCCCTTCCTGGGTTCGGTGCCGCTCGACCCGAGGATAGGCATGGCGTGCGACTACGGCGAGAGCTTCTTCGACTCTTTCCCCGACAGCCCCGCCTGTGTGGCGCTCAAGCACGTTGTCCGGGGACTGGCCGAGCAGATAGGGCTCGACCCAAAGCAGGTCGTGCCTGATGGGTGATGAAGCCTCACTGTGACATAACCGTCTGTACCAAAACAAATCTGTACATGGGAGATCACCACTCGTACTGTCCACAACCGTCTCCCCAGCTCCTTCAAGCGGCTCCCAACTTGGTAGGAATTTCATCCAGCTCTTCAGCCGACTCAAGGTCTATAATCTTGGTCACCTCGCTGGTGTTGCGCATCAGCTCCTTGGCGCCGGCGTAGAGCATGCGCAGCTCGCTGTTGCACGTCGTGGGCATGTAGTATAACATGACATAAGGCACCGACAGTCGACCGGATGGCTGTATCAATCCCGTTAGCCTTTCTTCTCGTTTGCGTGGATACGGGGGGGGGGGGGGGGTGGTCGTGTGACTGACCAGCGTCAGGGGATAGCTCAGCAGGACAAAGCGCGGCGAGTGGTCGGGCAGGTCGTCGGCGAGTTCATCGAGCGATTTGTACACCGTCTGGTCCTCATCTTGGCGAATCTCCTTGGTTTGCTTATCAATCATGTCTGGGAAGCAAGGGGTTAGTTGGCCGGCGTTTGGTGACGTGGCGCGGGACGAGAAGCCTGTTGTAGAGACATACATACAAATGACAGCTTGCGGGTCGTTAGATCGTGAAGTCCCAAGGCGGAACTTGCGCAGATGATCTTTCGTCTCTTGCGAGAAGGTGTACAGCCTCGCTTCGGAGCTCTGGGGTATTGCTAGTCAGCATGGGGCGGGGCAGACGGGACGGGCGCAGTTGGGGTGTGTACCATGGTAACGGTGTCTGGGACAATTCGGGAGGACCTAGGGCTCGTCTTGCGTTACTTAGATTTGGTCACCAGTAGCAGAACGGAGATGCTCAAACTGGCATCGGGTGGGGTTGAGAGCTGTTGAGCCTCCGAGATGCCCCGCACTTAGCACCTATCCCGTCAGCCCCGCTTCGAGGCTGCCTGGGCGTGTGGAGACGTCATGCACCTGCTTGTTCCTGCAGGTCTGAGAACCTCTGTGGTGTGTACCGTTCGTTCCTGTGTCGACTTTCTTCCCCGTCCGCAACACCACCCGAGACCATCCTATGCTTCCGCGTCTCTCCCAGATTGTGCGGCATCTCTCACGACCGTTGCCTCCCCGGGCCTGCTCTCCCGCTGTGTTAGTAACAGCACGAGGCAAGGCACTCGCAAGTCATATGATAGCCACGATGCCCGCGACAGACGATGGGCTCTGCTCAAAGACGATTGATACAGCAGCATGTCTTATCATCGGCGATGAAGTACTAGGCGGAAAGGCAGGTTCGAAGGCCTGGACTGGCGGGAACCTACGCTGACGCTTAATGCAGACCAGAGACGTGAGTCACATCGGTCTCGTATACAGCGCTTCCGAAGCTAATAGCGCTCGATAGAAAAACTCAAACACCATGGCCAAGTGGTGCTTCCGTCTGGGTATTGTATGTTTATCTCAGACAATCCATACTGAGAGATCTGTTAACCAATGCGACTCCCAGAGCCTGAAAAGGATTGAAGTCGTCCCGGACGGTGAAGATGAAATCGTCGAGGCTGTTCGCCGCATGAGCGAGCGCTACGACTTTGTAGTGACAAGGTAGGCGCTCTCTCTAACCGCCTTAGGGCTGGTTTTCCTAGTATAGTACTAACATACCGCCAGCGGCGGTATTGGGCCTACGTAGGTCTTTCCCCCTCACACCTTGGACTGGACACCAACATGGCGCAGACACGACGACATCACCTACAAGTCGGTAGCGAGAGCCTTCAACCTCCCGCTTGTCCTTCACGATGAGGCATACGCTCGCATGAAGAAACTACACAAGCCGCGCCGGGGCGCACCCTCCTTCAGCTGGGACGAGGACACACCTGTCCGGCGAGCTAGGCTGAAGATGGTTGAACTGCCGACCGATGCGAAGCTCCCATTGGAGGGACAGGCCATCTTCCCTTGCGATGACATGTTCGTACCCGTCGCCGTGGTCAATGGGAACGTGCACATTCTCCCTGGCGTGCCGACGCTATGTAAGTCCACTTCTCTGATAGGACCATGAAGGGGGCGGTGCTGAAAGGAAATAAAGTCGACAGGTTACTAGACGGCTTGACACCATCCATCCTGCCCCGTGTCGGCAAACCCATGTTCCGAGTCAATATCTTGACACCGTTATCTGAGAGCGCCATCGCCGACTACCTCACCGCCCTTGCCGAGAGCCTGGAGTCCAAAGGTATCAAGGTAGGGAGTTACCCGGTAATCGGCAAGGGGGCGAAAAATACTGTGACGCTGGTTGGGAAGTACGGATTGAGATTTCCGCCATCCTAGGGGCATGCTGACTCGTCGTGTAGAGATGCCGACTATATCAAGAGCATCACACCAGACGTGGCACACAACATCCAAGGCGAGGTCGTCGAGAGGTAGGCTAACGCCTCAGGAATTCGCTCACGGCGGATCTGGTAGCCGTTATGGGGGCGGTCAGCTTGGAATGTCCGGGGGTTCTTTGATCCACAGTGTACAATCCCGAGACGGACATGGGCCCCCAGCGACGCAGAGCGCTCGTCTTTATTTAACACACCCAACGTGGATGACGGCGCCGAACGCGGACTCAGTCGCCACGAACGTTGCGGAGATGTGCTTCTAGAGCGCTTCTAGAATGAAGGAAAACTTCCGCCGCCAATATGGATGCCGGATGACGCGAGAACCCGCGGGTGGCTAATTTTACCTTATCTCTTGGTATTCTCGTGAAGAATACCGAAGGTGCCCTGGGAAATGAGTCCCATCTACAGAATTTTGACTGGCGTATGGGGTAGCCCCCCTGAAATTGTTGCTCAAGACATCGAGGCTTGGCGAGGTAGGACAGTCCATCGCAACACCACAAACCCGCCTTGCTCTTAGGATGCAGCTTCGATTTCCGGACGCAGAGCCTGGTGGAGATTTCACAGATGGTCTTTCCGTGTACGGGACTCTCGTACTAGCCCGAGATGTCGACCTGGGTCATTGGTCCTGGTGAAGAGCGTGGGAGAAGCTGGGAGTACCCCACAGACCTACCCGGAAGGGTAATATCGGATGTGGGGAAGCCCTCTACCGCCACCCGCTCCCCCTGCTCCTCACTTCGAAAGCTTCACTGCCGCGGCCCGCGTCTTATTTGGCCCCGGCGCCCCGCTCTCAAGCCAGAAAAGCGTTTGGTGCAAAGAAGATACATCTGCAGCATCTTGGAGCGTTCGGCAGAAGTGCAGCTGCGGCGCAGATGAACGGGAATGAAGGCCCGAATCGGGGAGACAGCTTCCCCGACTGCCTATTCATCTGTTGCAGCACGTGCGCCGCGGGACTCGTAGAAATCGCCGGTACTACCTTGCAAGCGACGATCCGCGGTGGCCTTGCCGAGAATGTACAGGCTGGGTTCCGCCGTCACAAGCTGATAACGTTGGTCAACAGCCCGCTGTGAGCATGCCGATCAGGAACCTCGAACGCTACGGCCTGCAGGGCTGGCGCGTCTTCCGGCCTAATGTTAGGTGCCTCCTAGCGACACGCTAGAGACTGCGCGATCCTCTGAGCACACGATACGTTGTATCTCGGCACCAACGGCTTGCGGCACAGAGGTCGGACCGCTGGGCGTGGAAGAGGCTCAGTCTGAGATGTGCCGCAACTGAATAATCCGCCAACGGTGGCTGACGGGCTGACATCACTCCCAACACACGCCGGATTGCGGGGCGATGAGGCTCTTGACTGGCCGATTCCTTCTCAGGCCTACCCACACACCCACAGCTGTGCGTGCGTGAAGTTGCAGAATCCAACACGGAAGGACCTGGCTAGGCTAGGGCTCCACATGAAAGCCACCATTGCCCTTGTTGCGTCAAAGGCTAGGTCCGCTCAGGTATCAGGCGTAATGTGATACGTAGTGTACTGTACTGTACTGTACCTGCAGATATGCCGCGTGGTGCCCCAGCCGCCTGGTTCGAATTCGAGACATGTCGATGGAGCGTGGCCGCCGCCGCCTGCGGCTGGGCAGGGAAAGATGCCACAGGACAGAGGCCGCAAGACGCTTCCAGTTTTCATTTCAGCAAGGACCTGCCCGAGGCAGCTTTCCGCATCCCACCACGGGCCAGGGACAGGGGGCCTTACCACAGTACTGCCGCTGATGTCAATCAGTATCGGAAGTTCGATGGCAGCGCGTGGTCTTGAAAACTGTGCAAGCTATAGGTTATCTACCCCGTACCGACCTCGATTAAAATTGAAAGAGACGAATAGAAAACACAGAAAGAGCCATTTATAGTTGAGGCCGTCGCGGTGTATGGAATACGTTCGACATTGGACGACCGATTTGGACCTGTCGCCCCCAAAGGGCCAAAAGAGGAACGAGACGAGCTGCTGGGGTTGGAAAGGGGGGAGCACGGCAAGGTACATACCCAGGTAACTCTACATACCTTGTCCTCCACCATTTCGCGCTTTCACGCCATTTGCCAATCAGAAAAGAGGCGAGCCTAGGCTAGCCGGCGGGTTGAAGCCAGGGAAGGCACACGGACCCTTCCTGGCAGGCCCTTTGCCTCTGCACCCGCCGCGCCTTTGAACTTGACCTTCCTTGACCCCAAGCGCCGCTGCAGCTCTCCCCAGAAAACCACCCTGACAAGAACCCGCACCCGTCCATTTTTCGGTCTGCTTTCCGTGGTTTTCTCCTGCACCCCTCGTCCCGGCCGATTGACTCTTGGGACAACCGCACGCCGCTCGTCCGATAAACAGCCGTTCCGGCCGCGCAGCTCACCAACACCAACCCCCCCGGGCCGCTCCAGAGAAATTCGACTGCCGATCCCCACTCGCAGGGGCGCTCTCCCATTCACCGCAGGCGCGCCTCGTGTTTTTCGACGTCTGGAAGACGACCTGTGTCGCCTCCGGGATCCCCCTTCCACAGTTCCTTGAACCCGCTCCTCTCTGTTTGCCGAGCGACCCATAATTCGTCATCCCAAGAGCTTCATTGCCTCGTTGGGGAGCCCGTAGCTCAATCAGGACTACAAGCCGGTGTGGTTTGACGTCCCTGTCGCCTCGCGTTCTTTCAGTCCAGCCACCGAGATGGCGTCCAAGGTCTGTTGCAACCTGCCCGGCCGAGAAAGGCGTCGCACGGGTCATTGTGCTCGTGCGCGTCGTCACCAGGACATTTTTGTCGCTGATGCCGTGGCTGCCTGTAGTTTACGAGAGAATACAAGCTGGTAGTGGTCGGAGGTGGTGGCGTCGGCAAATCGTGCCTCACAATCCAGCTGATCCAATCCCATTTCGTGGATGAGTATGATCCGACTATCGAGGGTGCGCAGTGCTGTGCTTTGCATCGGTCGGCCGCGATTCGCTAACCCGTCTTGTCAGACTCGTACCGGAAGCAGTGCATCGTTGACGACGAGGTGGCGCTGCTCGATGTACTAGACACCGCGGGCCAAGAAGAGTACTCGGCCATGCGCGAACAGTACATGCGCACGGGCGAAGGCTTCCTTCTCGTCTACTCGATTACATCGCGAGAGAGCTTCGACGAGATCAGGACTTTCCAGCAGCAGATCCTCAGGGTCAAGGACAAGGATGCGTTCCCCATGGTGGTCGTCGGAAACAAGCTCGACTTGAACAACGAGCGCAAGGTCTCGGCCGAGGGTACGTCAAAGCTGCCTACAACGCTGCTTCTGGACGCTAACATGGCTACTATAGAGGGCAAGATGCTCGCCGACGAGTTCAAGTGCAAGTTCCTCGAGACGTCGGCCAAGACAAACACAAACGTGGAGAATGCCTTCTTCGAGGTCGTCCGGGCAATTAGGCGGTACAATCGCGAGATGCAGGGGGGCCCCTCTCCCGGGAGTGGCCTCTCGCACAACAGCGCAGCCATGGGCAAGATGGACATGGCCGACGAAGACACACAGGCTGGCTGTTGCTCCAAGTGCGTCTTGATGTGAGAGAGCACACAATGGTTGGCGCCAAGTGTCTACGGGAGGTCGGCTCAGTAACGCGTTACCGGGATGAATCAAGAGTTGACGAGGGGCGGTCTTGTACATGATCGGTGACGGTGGGGTGCCAGGAATGATTGGTGGCAGTCGGGCAGGACATGTGCATCTGGTTGGGAATTGGTCACTGCCCGGACAGGTCGCGGGCTCGACGGTAGTTTGGCGTCTCTGGGGCAAATTCAACAACAGGTCTGCTGCTTTCCAACGCGGCATACTTTGGTGGTCTGCCCTCTGGAGCAACGCGGATGGGCCGGCAGAGGCGGCTTGTCTTCGTACCCACATTACGGTCTTTGGGAGTATTTTTCTTCTTTTTTTTTCTTGTTTCTTTTTTTATCTTTTTTTTTTTTTTTTGAACTAAACATGGGTTTCTGTATTGTTGCTCTCAAACATTGTAATTCTTTCCATCTCTTGTCCTGCAGTGGTGGTCAGTCAAAAGATCTCGTATCTGTGTTTCTCAGCCATGGCAGACGCCACATCCCCTTGACTTCGAATCGGATCGAGTATTTTCGTAGCACGAAGAC
This sequence comes from Madurella mycetomatis, assembly GCA_022530565.1. Lineage (NCBI taxonomy): Eukaryota > Fungi > Ascomycota > Sordariomycetes > Sordariales > Madurella > Madurella mycetomatis. The sequence continues at coordinate 392,213 of JAJTVB010000003.1, read as the reverse complement.
TTATAACGATTGGAGGCATGCAAGGCTGGGCCAAAAGGGGAAGAAGTATGCAAGCCATGGGAGGCATGCAGAACAGAAGCGGTTTTGGGGTCTCGTGTGAGACTCGGAGCCCGCAGAGGTGTATTCGCTGCTCCAACCCGTACAATACGACCTTCTCGCAATTCGGATACACTGCGTCTTATGGCCCCACAACATCTCAGCTTCTAGAAATACCGCAGCTGCATGCTCGCCGGCACGAGCTGGGTCACATCAGATCTCAGCCACATAAGCAATCAATTTCCATACCACCCAACACCACCTTCCCCCAGGTCAGTAAACGCTCTCCCGACCCGTCTCAGTGTGATGGGAGAAACCAAGAAGCAGGTGTTTCTAGAGACCATCACAGTAGGGTCCGAACCCGCCATCAGCAGCAAGGCGACCGAGCCTAGTCTCGAGAAGCGGCCACACTCAGAGTCAGCAGTCAGCGGTCAGCAGGCGCAGGTTGCCGGATTAGGGCCGATGACGCAAAGTCGCAGTAGCATTGCCGTCATTTCAGTGCAGCATACGAGATAGCACAAGTTCTTCTAGTCGACTTTGATGGAGCGGGCCGCCCAATCTCCACCAACCTCGGCCGATCAACATCCGCCCCCGGTTTGCCCGGCCGGGGCACGGATCCCCCAGCCCGACCGGTGGCTGACCAAGCCCCACCGGCGCCGACTCCTACTCTCCTGAGGACTCCGCACCACAGCCATAAAGTCTCCACCACACGAGGGAATCGCCATCCGGCAGGCACGAGTAAAGCTAAAACACCCCTTTGCTGGGACTCACAATGTCAACCCCACAACTCTGCTCGTCTCCGCCGGGCAAGGAGGAAGGGGACACCCGCCCCAGCCTCCGCCTGCCCGTCTCCTGCGCCAACGATATCCTTCTCGACCCGGTCCGATCCACAGCGCCCCGCTACACCGCCTACCGCCACGCCCGCGCCCGCTTCTGGGAGGCCTTCCCCGCAGGCCGATACACGCGGCTCCCGACGCCAGGCGCCAACCTCGAGTGTGGCCTCCACGCGCTGCGCCTGTCGATGCGGCACCAGCTGCCGACGCTGGCGCCGCCGACGCTAGGCGAGCTGCGGGCCGTCTTCGCGGGGCCCGCGGTGGCGCGGCGGAACGAGGGCGCGGCCATGGACAACGACACGTACTTCACGGCGGACCAGCTGGCGGCCGTGTTCAGCGAGTGGGGGCGTGGGCGCCTGGGCCTGCGGTGCCAGCTGGGCTACATCAGCGACGGGGCCGGGGACGACGACTATGACGGGGTGCCCGTCATGATGAACACGCCCGAGGTCGATACCGCCGAGGAAGGGGGGCTGGACGAGGGGATCGCCAGGGTCTGGGTGTATAACGACGGCTGGTCGTTGAGGGGCGGCGTGGGGCATTTTGAGGGGATCAGGAGGCCTACTCCCGAGGAGGTGTACGGGGAAGACCACAGAGGTAGGGGGGAGGAGAGGGAATAAAAGCGACCGGGGGGCGCAGGGTGGGTTTAAACCGTGGAGCGAGTGTGGGTGTACGAGGGAACGGGTGGCTTTGTTTTCTAACGACGCACAGGCTTGCTAAATGAATGATGCTATATACCCTCAGTTTGCCAACACTACATGTGCACTGAGAACACTGGCCGAAAAGCGATTGTCGTGTTGCGGAGCTAGCGCAGGCTGCATATGACGGGGGAAAGTGTCGCTTGGTTCCTTCTCAGTGAGACTGGAACCTCAGTTGCCCGCTGACGTCCGTGCTGATTTAGCTGACTGACAGCGTGATGTTCCCCATCGGCGCCGCCACAACGGCGAGCCTGTGTCCCGGTATAGTCTAGGGGGAGCCCCTCATCTCAGGGTGTGCCTATATGGAGCACACAGGCTGCTTGAGCAAGCGACCTAACCTTCCTCATAAGAACGGGAACTGCCCACCGGCCTCAAGACGTACCAAGACCCACAATGAGAACATGGGGCATGTCCATGTCGGTGACGTAGACTCATTATTCCCGGCACCCGAGCCTGGTTGCTTTTAACAGCTTACCGAGAAGTCTCGAGGAGAGTGGCTTGGAGCGGCTCTGAGAGCTCTGCGGTCGCCATTACCTACGTCACTACCGTTTCTCAACTGTTTATGCTAGCAAGCAAGGCCTATAGCTTACTCGAAAAGCGCTTAGAACCGCCATGCGTGAAATGTCACAGTCACGACCACGGCATGACAGAGAGGACTCAAGCGGCTAGGCTCGCTCTACCTATCATAGCTAGCGTGTGCTACGACCCCGTTCTTAAAGAGAACCGCCCGCGACGAGTTGGCTAGCCTATTGCGTGTTCCCGAGACAATATCCTTGTTGAACCTCAATGGCCAAAGTGTAGCACTATTGTCGTTCCCGCCCCGGTCACGAATCCTCCTTCCCATATCTAGTCCAATCAAGAACCTTGCCGCAGGTATGATCAGCAGGGAAATAAGAGAGGTGACGAGTCAGAAGAACCATGATTGAAGAGCGCGCTTTCGAGGTGTGAGACAACACAGGTCTTTTTTTTTTTTTTTTTTTTTTTTTTTGATGAGGTAGTAGCCACTTTGTGGCAGATCATATAGTCAAACGCTGAGATCTCGGCACGGCCATAGAGCACGCCGGACTTCTCAAGATATATCCCATGCCGATTCAACACTCAACCTCACGTGAATGGCGCTGATGTTAGGCCATGGTATTTGCCCAAGTCGAGTCTCTGGAACTATCACTCATATCGAGACGCAGTTTGGTACCTCGTCCAAAGCCGAAGGTGGAAGGAATTAGATAAGGACTTGATGGCAAGAGAGATGGACTGACCCGACCAGTCATGTAGTACAGTAGGGACCATAGCTTTTTACTGGTATCTAGTATCTCTTTGTATCGGACATTTTAAGCCAGCGCGTTGCCAGAAGAACCGTGGAGCATCCTAGTCTAGCGACATCTGTCATACGATGAATGCCCAAGGTTGTCGACGGAACTCATCCCGTGGGACTCGGGGAGTGACAAGGTCCTTAACCCTGGCCATCCAACTTGGTAGCAGGCTGGGCGTTGTCTCACAACTTAGACGGAGAATCCGCCTCGGCGTCAATCAGTATAACCAGCTTGCCAAACTGCCTGCCAGCTTTCATGTCCTCGAAGAGCCCATCGATACCCTCGAGGTTGTCCAGCCCCTTTACGACCTTGCTCACCACCGGCCTGATCTCGTGCTCGCGCACAAAGTCTACCATGGCGCGGAACTCGGCCTTGGATCCCATCGTCGAGCCCCTCAGCTCGATCTGATTCAGAGCTGCCTTCATCAACCAGTCCATCTTGGGCCCGACCGTCATCCCGTAGCTCGAAATCACGCCCCCTGGCTTCAGCAGCTTGACCGTCCTCGACACTACGTCGCCGCCGGCCCCATCCACCACCGCATCCAAGAAGGGCCTCTCGGTCGGCAAAATACCCAGCAGCTTTTTCTCCCAACCCTCACTTTTGTAATTCACCCCTCCCTTGGCCCCCATCCCGACCGCCCTCTCAATCTTCTCATCGTCCCCGGACGTCACAAAGACATTGCACCCCTTCGCGACCGCAAACTGCAGCACCTGCAGCGCCACACCCCCACCGATGCCTGTGACCAGGATGTTCCTACCCCTTTCCGCATTCCCGCTCTTCGTCACCAGCGCCCTCCACCCGGTCACCCCCACGAGCGGCAGCGCTGCCCCCTGGGCGGGCGTCAGATGCTCGGGCGCGAGGACGACCTCGCCCTCGTCTACGACGACCCACTCCTGCGCGGTCCCGACGGCGGTCCCGACCGACGCGCCGCAGATGCTGAATCCCTTCCCGAGGTTCTCGGGGCCGTCCGGGTCCGACTCCCACCCCCGGCAGGGCGTCAGCAGGACCGGCTTGTCGAGGAGGGACTGGGCGAGCGGGGACGGGTCCGGGCCGAGCGAGACGACCTTGCCGTAGCCGTCTGCGAGAAAGGGATGGGTGAAGGAGATGCCAGGGTAGAGGTGCTGGCGGATGAAGAAGTCGCGGTGATTGAGGGCCGCGGCGGAGAGCTTGACTAGGACCTGTCCTGGGCCGGGCGTGGGTTTGGGGACATCGTTGAGCTCAAGGCTGATACGGGGAGGGAAAAGGGGGTTAGTGATGGATTTGAGGAAGGAAAACTTGGATGGGCTTTGGCTCACGGATAGTAGACCTGTCCTGGCTTACCGCCCTCAATCTTCTTCACTGTGAGAGCGTACGGCATCTCAACGGCAGGGATTCGCTAAATGGGACTGTGTATTGGTGTCTGGGGCGATTGAGACGATTTACCTACTGGGGACCATGGGCTACCGGGACGGCCGGGGACGAGGGCGCTATAAGTGAGTCGTATCTTCGGGATGCTCGGCCCCCACCCGCCCCCGCACAAGCGGATGCCAATGACGCGTTTGCCTCGGGTTATTCGGCCGAGCTGCGGTCGCCCAAGATCCCGGTCTGGCTTCCGCACGCCGGGCCTCGCATCGTTGCACCGCTGAGAAACCACAATCTGTATCAAATCAACAATTTCGCCTGCCCTGGGTATCATGGGTTCCGAGGATCCAAATTGACGGCTTATTGGTACTTTCAGACGTGCGTCGTCTTCCTTTTCTTGGTCTTCCCGCTGCTTTCCTCCGGGGGCACAAACTCGCGTTCTCTTTCCCGCTTCTTCTCCTCCTTCTTTTGCTTGGCCTTCTCCGCCCGCTCCGCCTCGGCCGCCCGCTGCTTGGCTTCCTTTCCGAGGAAGTACTCGCCGCTCTCGATCTGCATATCCACCTTGCTCTTCTCGGGCGCCGGCGGGAATGGCGTGTACGTCTTCTTGCTCTTGTCCGTGACCTTGAGCGGCTTCCGCCTTTTGGAGAGAGTGCGCTTCTTGAAATTGGGAAGGTACCGGCTCCAGTCTTCGTGGGCCAGCGCTGTTCGGCAAGTCAGTATCGGCCTTCTCCGATATGCGATTGTCGGCAGCACCAACCTGGATCTTTTGCCAACTCCCGCTTGATCCTGTCTCACGGTTAGCGGCCACGTTTGGGCTTATGAGGCTGGACAGCACTCACATGAGTTCCTTGATCAGATAGATCGGGTGTATGTTTTGCATCGTGTCTTCGACCACCCGTCTGACCTCCTTCAACCCCTTGAACGGCCCCATTACCGAAACGGTGTTTCCGTGCACCAAAATGTAGGTCTGTGTTAGTAGCTCTAGCGCTTTCAATGCTACGTACTGTTAGCCGGGATCTTAGCCTGGCCAGGAGCCCAACTCACTTGTGCCGTTCTGCCCTAATATCCGTTGCCGCCTCTTGACGAACCGCTCCTTGTTCCGCACCATGTTCCGGATCTTGATAATGTCGCATGCCATCCCATCCTCGAGTATCTTGATGGCCTGGGGCGCTGGGACTGACCGCGCCAGCAGCTTGATCAAATCACGGGCGTTGAGGATCGCGGCGGGATCGAACGTCTAGGGGGGTGGTCAGGATTGCGTGCAGGCACCAAGCCGGAATCGGCATACCTTTCTCGTTGTCTTAACCGTCATGGAACCCTCGACGAGATCTAGCGTCGCACTGATGCCATGCTTGTCAAGAGCTTTGGTTACTAAGGGCCATGAATCCTTGAGGTAGCGCTCGCGGTATTTGGGAAATAGGGTCATGAACGACGACTCTTCTAAGAACGGCCCCGATGATTCTTCCTTGGTGAACGGATCGATCTTCCACTTATCGATGTCGTCCGTGTCCCACGGCTTGTCTTTCTTGTGTGTTGACGGCATTTTGATAAGTATCGTATTCCCGAGGTCTCAGCAGGGTTGAGATTCCGTGCTACGTGCTGTTGAATCCTGAATCCGTCGGGGACGAGTTGAGGTTGCGATGTGTTGTCGTAGTAAACTTTGCCCTACCTTCTGGAAATTTTTTGGGGTCAGTACCTTGCAGACGGAAGTGGGGCTCCATGGAGCACCCAGAGGCTTTGGCGGCTGGCGGAGACTCGGAGCAACCTGAAGGCTGCCGCTTGCCATTTACAGCACACATGTCCCCGCGACCAACATAGCATTGATTGTGGCCACCTTGAGGGCAAACACTGGAGCCCAGACGGTAGTCAATGTATTCACTTTGTCACACGGGTTACATTGTCCTTTGAGCTGTGCTTATTGATCAGGCCTTATCTCTTATCGGATCGGCCTAAGATAAGGCTTGCCTGACGCATTGAACTGTTTGCTCAACGCCGCCGCCTGGGTTTCGTCGACGCACCACGGGAGCGTCTTCACCGACTCATGGTCATCAGAGGTTGAACTCATTTCTCCAGAGAGGCTTCTACCACCGGAAGGTATCATGTTGTCAGGGCAATACTGAAATCACCCTGGTGTTACCGTCGAGTTCCGCGCTCCCATCCTGGCTTCTATGATATATCCCGAGGTCGTCTGACGGAGCCAACACGCGAGAGATTGTGTGTGAAAACTCGCCATATTCTCGCCAGGTATCCATCGAGGGTTCTCGGGTATGCGGCAATATCTCGGTGTTCAGAATGGCTGCACAACCATGGAGGCTGTTGTTCGTCAGGTTATCGCGCCGTGAGGCTGGTCGCACCGCCCTTGGTCGGCGGGAGAGAACAAATTCTAGTTTATGCCCTGATTGTGGCCCAACCAACCCGGAGGGCAGAGGCTCTAACGAGATTTGATCTTCGCAGAAAAATGCGCATCGATGTTTGACACGCAGGCACCTTTGAGATCGCTCCTGACAACTATGACGACTTGGAAGAACGAAAGGTGATGCTGCGTGTCCACACCCAGGGCGAAAAGAGTTATCGAACGTCTGCTGGCATATCCAAGTTGAGGGTTTGACCAGAGTAGGCGGGAGGGAAAGCAGCCATCGACTAGAAATTTCGAACCCTCCAGGGTCAATGGCTTCCTCCCTATTTCAGAAGATACCTTCTGCTGCAAGGTTCAGCCGCTGGTGTGCCATCCAGGCACGTGCATCCTGACCCACAATATCCACCCGCTGGTTTACTAGAATTTGTTGGATAGAAAGTATCAGCGGACCTTTGACGCTGAGGATGATCTAGAATAATGTTATATACTCCTATAAGCTCTACTAAAGCTTATAAATAACCGGTGATGCAGGACGGTCGAGTAGGATCCAGTCCCATTGTTGGGCCACGCTGCAGCGTGTGTGCTCTGTAAGGCTGAAGCCTCGGCCGGTAGCCAATCCAGAAGTCCCGGCGCCATCCCCCCTGTTTATTTTAAACGCAGCGCTAGCCGCACGCATGTTCTCCGACCGTGTCAGTCGTTGCGCCTGTCGCACACTTCGAGACGTCCTATCATTCAACAGCATCCAAACAGAGGAGCTGTTCTCCTTCCCTGTTTCGGAGCCGCTGCCTCTCCCTGCATTGTTTGCGCAAGCTCGTATTGTTGTAATGTCTTAGATTGAGAGGGACCGAGGAATTCTGCCTGTTCTTTGTCCTTCCCTCACCCTCCGTTTCGAGTCGCTCGTTCCAGAAACTCGCTGCCGCGGCGCGTTTCCACCCGGTCCGCTGTCACAACTCGACATTGACTCCGCGCTCCCCGCTGCCCCTCCCAGACAGCGCCCGATCCTTAGGATTCTCTCCTGGCCTCCTTGCGCCGGTAACTGCGCGTCATCCTAACCCCAGCACCGGCGGCCACCCATCGGCCCACGCGTGTCTGTCATTTCTAACCTCGCGACGCCATCAAACTGGCTTCGATCGCATCCCCGAATTTTGGTCAAGCCGACCAAGCGCCATCACCGCCCTCGGAATTCGAGCTCGCGAGTCATTCGAACATGGAAGACAGTCCCCAAGTCGCGCCGATGCCGCCGACGCTCGAAGCAGAGCCCATTTCGAGACCCCGCTCGGCGTCCCCACAAGCCTCTGCGCCGCAGAGCAATTCAAATGCTATGTCGGGCCTCTCCGTGGTTATGAGATCGGTTGCGGCAGCGAGTTCCCAGCAAAGGTCAGTACCGAACGGTACCAGGCAATACTCTGGAGGCAGCCGAGAAAACGAGGGCCATTGGCCCGACCCGGGAGGATCGCGCCTCCTGATCCGTAGTCCTCGACCACCGCTCGAGCCTCTGAGCGAATCTTGTGGTCGAGTGCACTGCGCCGTTGGCTTATTCGCATTCCGAGCTGGCTTGCTCTGTTCCGTCACCAAACTGACATCACTTGCAGACCCGTCGCGATCGCACCCGCCATGTGTCCGCCGGGAACATCGCCAGCGAGCACTGCGCCTGCTCCTGGGGGCAACCTGGTAGGTTATTCCGTGCATTTCCTTCCCGCTCGCCGTCCCCCCATACGCCGTCCGCTTGCTGGTGATGCCAATGTCCTGACCAAGGCGCTGCTTCCTATTGGCTCGAGGGCAGGCAAAATTTGGTGGGGCTGCTTATCCGGGCGTCATTCCTTGCATCCTAATCGTTATCGTTGGGCCCCACTTCTGGTCGCTGATCGAAAAATTTCCTTATCAACCCACCTTATCATCGCTTTCAAGGCATATCTGTTTCCCCATCCGACATTTATCTTGGCTTATCGTCACGATCTAATCTCCCGCACCCATCAACATCGGCACTCGGCCACTCCCTGCTGCTATTACTGCACCCATCATGGCGACCATGGCTAACCATGACCGCGAAACTGCACAGCCGACTTGCCAAAACTGCGGCACGCTGAGAACACCGCTATGGAGACGCGACGAGACGGGCGCAGTCCTCTGCAATGCCTGCGGTCTCTTTCTCAAGCTCCACGGCCGGCCGCGGCCCATCTCTCTCAAGACGGACGTGATCAAAAGCCGCAACCGCGTAAAGACGATGCGACCCGACCTGGCGAAGCAGAAAAAGGTATGGCGTGTCCGGTCCAATACCCACCACCCGAGACTAATCACGCACAGGCCCAGCAGAATGCCGGCCTCCCGCAACCGGGCGATGTAAACGGGACGGATCTCGCAAATGCCGGCAATGGAGCAGCGGCAGCCAACCTCGGTGGCCGCAGGACGTCGCAGAAATCCGCGAACGGCGCGGCTGACGACACGAACTCGCCCATCTCCCGCACTGGCACACCCAGTATTTACGGCCCGCACATCCACCAAATGTACCACAGCATAGACGACCAGTTCCAAGCGCAGCAGCTGTCTAGCTTTCCTGGGGGGCCTGATGGCCGCGCCCCGTCTCCCCTGAATGGCGAGCACATGCCGCAGACGCACGAGCAGCTTCTCGCCACCAATGCGAGCTTGAAGACGCGCGTCAGCGAGCTCGAGGTCATCCAGGAGCTGTATCGCGGGAGGATTCAGCAGCTGGAGCAAGAGGAGGCGAATCGGCAGGCGCAGGAGAAGAACAAGTCCGAGGCCGACGTACAGTTGCATTCGCAGCTGGACGCCATGAACGAGGCGCACACCCAGCTCCAGAAAGAGCTAGAGGAGAGCCACCGGAGAGAGAACATGCTTAAGCGGCGTCTAGACGAGCTCGAGGTCGAGCTCAAAGAAGCCAAAGAGTCTCTTGAGCTTCACGAGAGCGGTCGCGCCAAGAAACCCCGTCTTGCCGAGCCGGCGGCAACCACCGAGGATGCCGCACCCATTCCGCAGCCGGTTGCGCAGTCGGCGTCATAGCTTCGTTTTAGGGACAGCCGGGCCCGGGCCTTCTACAACTCTGGCCCCGACTGTCCCAACGCAGCACTCGCTGGTCGTGGCTGGCCTTGCGATGCCCCATGTACTTTTATTGGCTTCGGATGAGCACCTCGTTTACATGGCGCCTGCCCACGAAACAGCAACACGGTAGTCTGGGTTTGAGTGAGCGATGGATTTCCCTTCCACTACATCTCTGCGATGACTAGTCGATGACCGATCTTATGAGGGCCACCCTCTCCAACACTGTCCCGACGGGGCGTCCTGTATCTCATGTGCATGACCCGAGGAGTAAAAGATAGTGCTGCCTTCAGGTTCTGAGCCCGGGAATCGGATAATGGTCGCCCTTTTTTTTTTTTTTTTTTTTTTTTCTCAAACTCTAGCCATGGTGAGGATCGGAACTGGAAGCGTTGATGGTGGGGGGCAGAGGCATAAGGTAACAACTGAAGTGCTCGGGCTTCCTTTGATGAGCTGGGCTAAAGATGGGTTTGACGGAGTTGTTGGAGTGCGTTTACAGTACATACGAGGGCCCCGAGACCTCGGCGGGATAAAAGGATGGGGTAAAAAAGTCATGTGCCGAGTTGTGATACCTCGGGTTTTTAATCTTAGCATCCTGAATGAATAAGGGGTTGTTCTTCTGGGCGCCTAGAGCTGTCAGCGCCCCCATCGCCGATGTCTATCGTTCCCAATGCCCTGTCTGCTGTGGCGTCATAGCATCTACCCGTCCTTATGTTTTCTGAGTGCCTTGCAACTGCCCCTGTTTGTGACGCGGCTCAGTGGTGATAGACCGATCGTCAACAGGGGTTTTGCTCGCTAGAATCACTCGCAGCGACCCCCACACAGATGCGCCGTTGCGCTACATGTGAGCCAAGCCGCTGGCAGTCGGCTCCACCGGGCCACCGCTCTGCTTGTTAACATCGCCTTTGTCATCGGTCAGTTGGCCATCCATTTCTGGAGGAGGGCTCGAAAGCCGAGTCGTGATCCTCTGGCGCTTTTGAGGAACCATTCTTGATAGACGGGGCCCGCAGCACGGTGACAGCAGCCAACAAGCGAGAGCGTAGTCAGGGAAGCAGCGCAGACACTCGGACTCAAGACCGCTGATCTCTGGCCGCATCTCAAACGGCCTTCTCATGCATTGCCGTCTTCTTGCGAGATGTTCTCTGGTCATTGTTGGTACTACCTAACGGCTGAAGCTGGACTCCGCCGGCGGCGCTTTTGTGTTGCAGCATTCAGACCAACAGCCAAAGATGTTACAAGTCTCTGCACAGGCATTGAAGTCTAGATGCCGCAGAGATGTACTGTGTAACAGACTGAATCCCGTCATGCCACCGAGCCACTCCCTGCGTTCCTCCGAGCGGCGTAGAAGCTGCACCCGTGCCCCTCTCACCTCTACGTCTCACACCAGCTCACTGCGGCCCATCATACGACCGTAGTATGCAGATTTAGCAACCAAATATCTTTAACTATCCCGGGACCGAACCAAATCATCGACCTCCCAGCAACCTACGACTTCTACGAGTATACCTGCGTTGTTGACACCGGAACGCCTGGAAAGATGGAGATGCTTCCGTTCACCTCGCCTCTCTCGCCAATTCCGTGGTCGCCATCACCAGAAAAACGTCGCTTCTACGCCCCGTTCACCCCCTCCCCGCTAAACCCGAATACCCACCTCGACGCTCCACGCCGGCGGGAATCGGTGCCAAAACCAGCACCAAGAACAGCCTCGTCCCAATCAAGGCCCCAACGGGAATCTCGCCGGCCACCCAAGCCCGCGCACCGGACAACCCACTACGCAAGCCCAACACAGCTCCTCCGGAAGAAAGCCGTCGCAGCGTGGCGCTCCGAAGCGCTCAGGCATCACATCCTCTCCCTGCACCAAAACCAGCCGCAGACTCATCTCCATCAAGAAGCATGGGAAGCCGGACCCTGGCCTTTGAGCTCCCAGCTCCAGGAGCGATGGGAATGGGCATATAATGCCGGCGCCGACGGCAATGGCATCGAAAAGAGCAGACAGCATGACGCGGCGGCGGCGGCGGCGGCGGCGGCAACAACGGGCGATGCCCTCGTCACTATCCCTATCCCCGACAAGCTTCTCCAAGACACAGAGGACGAAGAAGACGACGAAGACGGCGATATCGGGCTGTTGGTGTGGCCAGCCGACAAGCGCCCTGTCGCTGCTCCGTCCGCTGCTGGCGGTGGCGGTGGCGGTGGCGGAGATCAAGACTTTCAAACTGTAGATTTCGCTACCCTTTTCCCCTCGTCTCCTGCTATGGCGTCGGCGTCTGCACCGACTAGGTCGGTGGCAGTGACGGTGGTGCCGGGGGAACGGAGGCTGCGGCTCCCTGTTCGGGCGACCGCCAAGTGGCAGCGGCGGCAAGGGTTTTCTCGGGCCGACATCACCATGCGGCGCGTCCTCTTGGTGATGGGGCTGCTGATTGTGCTGGGGTTGGCTCATGGGCTGGTGCGTGCGTTCGGGACGAGGCCTCCCGCTGTGGGCACTTGAGCGGGCGGCTGGGTTGCGGATTCTTCTTTGCTTGGGCACGACGGGCGGAAACGGCGATGCGCGGCACGTCACGGTCAGGAGACGGGGGGAAGATGCTGCGTCAAGTGTCTTTTCTGTGAGTCGAGTCGTTGTCTAGTCGCGCCATGCCTCGTCGCTCCCACCCACGTCCCCCAAGAACAAAACTGCCTGCCCCATCTGCTACGCCCTGCCGTCATTAACCCTCTGCCACATACACACATTATCATACATCGTTCGGTCGTCTGCTGCGAGTCATTGCGACTTTTTCTCGTCTTCCTTAGCGGCTCCCTGAGATCTTTGAGTGGCTGCGGCCTCGGCGCTGCGCTTCATAACGGCCGTCTCCACCTGCCATATGGCCCTCTCGAGCTCGACTTCGAGCTGGGGCAGGTCCAGAGCCTGCGCCATCTTCCGCCCGTTGGCCTGGGACAGTAGCATGGCTTCGCCATCCGAATGGTTGGATCCGGGTGTAGGGGAAGAACTGGGTTTCTTCACGTTTATCCCGTTCGAGTCCGTCGTCGGTGCGGGAGTGGAAGGCAAGGGCTGGTTTTGGTTGGCGTACACGCCGTCGATGACAGGCGAGGACGCTAGAACGAGAAGGTTCTTCTTGAGCAGGAATTGGATGTGCTTGCCGCCGGACAATGCTCTCCAGTGCGACCAGGCACGGTAGACTAAGTAAAAGAAAGGGAGGTTCGGAATGCTGCCAGCTTGTTAATGAGGTAGACGAACAAGCGTGCCGCCTAGACATACACTGGAAGGAGGGCGATGGGCGCCGACAACGGCATGCCGATAAAGCACCAAATCAACCTCCGTTTGTGCAACGCTTCCCTCTCGGTCGCAAGTGTCTCCAGGACCTTGGGCACCCTGTCCATCGCCAGCAGGCTCTTCGGGTATACCACCTCCACCCTCTCGCTGCCATTCAGCTCCACCTGCCTCCGGCGCTGCGACAGCGGCGGCACGGATTTAAGGCCCCATTCTTCGTACGGGATCCGACGGAGAGCATAGTTACCGTAGTTGACAACCTTCTTCTGCCAGCCCTCGTCCTTCTTTTCCCACTCGGACCATGTGCGGGCGACCCTGGCCTGGATCCAGTCGGACCAAGTCGGCTTCTCAGCCGCTGGCGCGTTGAGTTTCTGACAGTATAGGAGGGTTCGTCTAGTTGAGATGGGTAGCAGGTAGAGCCTCATCATACCGGATGGGCGCGGAGGCCGCGTCGTGCTGGGAGCCTGGGCTGCCTCAAACCCACAAGGAGATGCTCGTTCAAGGGCAATCAGCACCACGTCGCCGGGCGCGAGGGAAGAAAAAGGAGAGGAATCCCGCGGTGTCTATCTCCAGAAACCGAGACTGCGGCTGCCCATCTTGTACTACGGTTTTAAATTGAGCTGGACAGACGATGCTTCACCGTGGTGGCAAGCGACCGCGCGTTCGACGATTTTTCGCAAGGCGAGCTTGCTCGATTGGGGGTTGCGGTGCCAAAACCAGTGACGCAGGCTGCCCCCTCACGCGCACCGTCATTGGTCAGACAGCTCGCAGGGCCAAGCCCGTTGTAAACAGCCCCATTCCCAATCCCTGTAGCCTGCCCAGGCTCCTGGGAAACCAACGGATGGAGAATCCGCCGAAATTGGCAAGCGTACCTGGCGCGCCAGGAGGCCTGCGAGGCACCACCTGGGGCAGCAGTCAGGAGAGGATGGCCCACCGCGCTCCCAGCGGTGTTAGGCCCGATAGAGAGGTGCTGAGGCTTGGTTCTGCATGTGCTGTATCTCTATCCGTAAGGCTGCTTCAGTTGCGGGCATGTTACGCAAGCGGGATGCCTTGACGCAGCCGCCGGTGCAAGCTCGAACGTTGCGTTCTCCCTTCAGTTGATGGCTCCTCCGACTGCAGAGTGGAGAGCGTGCCGGGACATGGCAGATTCTTGACTGCGGACGTAGGGAAATCTTGGAATGGCGAGTTGGTCGGGCAACGCCCTGCAAACCTTGCGAGCGTAGTGTAGTGTAACCGTATGAGACATCTATCCACTCGGGGCTGCAGCTGTCGTCATGTTTGCGAGGCTGCCAACTTGAAAATGGAGACGTGGTCTGTGCTGACAAGGGTCTCCCGAGTTACAGAAGTCACGAAACGTGCTGCCGCCGCCAAGGACTGACGGCAGCTACGGCACAAAAAACAGACCAGCAGGCCAACCGGGGCGCATGCTGCAGCCACCAAACACCTGCCAACTCGGACATCCTCCGTAGACGAGGGATGCCGTGCCTTTAAAATCACGGCATCGAGCACTCCACCATGCTCCAACGTAGCAGGCTCCTTGTCTTGTCTATTCTTACCGTGCTCACAAGGTCTTCTCGCTGATTGATGCGTCGCCCTATGCTGTTCATGACTCCTGGTATCGCCGTCAGAGCAGCCTCTCTGCCGTCCCCAGCCGTGGTGGGTGTCGCCGACCGCTACCATGACCGCTGCGGGACCGCCATCCTCGAGCTCCCATCACTCTGAGCTACGCGCGTCGATCAGATCTCAAAGCAGCGCTGGAGGCTCCAACCCCACGCGGCACCACGCCCCACGTACCCTACCGCGTGCGAACCCTGCGAGTCCCCTCTGTCGGCTATGGCAGTACTAACATTTCCTCCTTGCAGCATGGATTGACTCGTATGAAGTCCGATACGGCACGCCGACCGAGGACCAGCTCCGTGCGATCAACTCGCTCCCGCCACGCACGCTACCTGCGCAGCGCAACCATTCCCCGAGCCAGGCCAGGAGGGTGTCGAAAGATGGGTTCGTCTACGACGGCCAGGCTGTGCTGGGGCTCGACACAAACAGGAGGTCGAGGGCAAGGCTACGCAAGCTTGTAATGCGCAAGGGAGCCGCCGAGAGGGGCAGGAAGTGGGACCACTTGCGCTCGGCCGAGCCTGTCATTGTACCTCGCTATAGCCGGGCGAACCCGGACACTCCGTGGCGGAGCTACCTGCAGTCCTCGCGGTACGGCCGCCTGCCGAATGAAGAGGCCGAAATTGTCGACCCTGAGGTGCTAGAGAAACTCCAGCCAGGCTTCAACAATCCTGTCGATACGCCCCGATTGCCCGGCGCCGCCGGAACGGGACCGACACGAACTAGGAGGCTCTACAAGAGGCTCTGGCGGCTCATTCTACGGCACCCCCTGGTCCCGCTGGCTTTCCGCCTCACCGTCCTCCTCACCTCGATCGTAGCGCTAGCGCTGTCCGCGCGCATCTTCCAGCTAGAGGAGCACGACGGACTCGATACACAGTCGTCAGAGCGCACCCAGGCGCTGGTGGCCATCGTGGTAGACACGATTGCCGTACCCTACATCGGCTACATGACCTGGGACGAGTATACCGGGAAGCCGCTCGGATTGCGGTCGGCAACGGCAAAGATCTCTCTTGTCCTCATGGATCTCTTTTTCATCATTTTCAAATCTG
This sequence comes from Madurella mycetomatis, assembly GCA_022530565.1. Classification (NCBI taxonomy): domain Eukaryota; kingdom Fungi; phylum Ascomycota; class Sordariomycetes; order Sordariales; genus Madurella; species Madurella mycetomatis. The sequence goes on along the minus strand of JAJTVB010000003.1, from coordinate 376,666 downwards.
CAAGCACAGCCCTGGCCTTTGAGGCCCTTGTTTACCACAATTCGTTGGATTTGCAGACTAGCCAGTACAGCCAGGCCCTGGCCGCCTTTCAGACCGTCAGCTTGATAGCCTGGAGTTTCACCTTTACCGTGAATGTCTTCCGCTTGGTACAGAAACTGGGTGGGGGTGAGGATGACCGATGATAGCATCTCTGGACGACGGCAAGGGGCATGGGCGTTTTTTCTTCTTTTTCCTTTCTCTTTCTTTCCCTTCTCACTGGCTTTTCTGTGACGGTATACCCTAATGTCTCAAGGCAGCACAATTTACTCGGTATCCTGCTTACCAGTGTATTGTTCAAGCCCCATGAAACCTTGCTATCCGCGGGGCTGGTTGTTTAGCTGGTGCCGGTCTCACCCTTGCCATGCGGTGCAGGGCGTGGCTCTGTGGAGTCCGGAGCGCCTGTTGGCGCTTGTCGCTTAGCGTTGCATTCTGGGCCCACGTCTTGCAGGCAACGCAGAAGCTGATGCTGGGTGTTATTAGCAGGGCCCAGTTCCTTTTCAAACTCCCAATACACCACATCCTAAGACACGTCCCCAGTGAGCAGACAAGGAAAAAGGAAAAAGGTAAAGAGAAGAGAAGAAGAACAAGGAGGTGAGGAAAAGACAGAGACGTAAAAAATAGAAGGTCAAGATGGGGAATAATAATGTAACGCCCTTCGAGATGGGCCTTGAGCCCCACGTACCTGTGTCAATAGGGATCTGTGGGGTATGACAATAGCCGCGCGCCGCAAAATCGGGCACCCGACAGCGAAGTGGGCCCTCCTGCCTGGAACTCGTCACACAAGACATCCCAAGAGCTGACCGTGATTGCCTTGGACGAGACTCAACTCCTTCTGCGTCCGCCGTTGCAGCTTTCGAGCATACAGAACTCGTCTTCTTGCCCGCCTCGACGTCGGCCCTCGAGCCTCTTCCATTTTCACGCCATTCAACAACTGGCGTTCCAGCTCCGCGCCACTCTCCGTCCCCCACATTCCCCCGTTAGAGGGAGCCCGAGGGCACAGGAAACCCGCCAGTTTGTCCCAGTAAGACTACTTCACAAGCCTTCGAGTCTAGTACGTCCGGTTTTGCCGCACGGGAAAGCCATGAGTTCCACAGCTGCATCCCATTTGCCGGCCTCAAACTAATCTGCTGCACCTCTAGCGACGGTTTGACGACTCGCCAAGCGCTCAACGAGCCATCTCATCGACGAACGCATCGCCCACGCATCGTATCCCACCAAAGCCTCGAGCTGCGACTCCATCGGCCGGCCACAATGCCTCCCGCCGCGCTGCCGGGGATGCCCTCGCAGCCTGTCCGAGATGATATCGACAATACGTACGTTAGCCGGGCCCCTTGGCTGGTCTCGTGTCAGGAGCGGGACACTGACGCGCATTAGTTGGAATTACCTGCAGCATGGCATTACGCGGATTATGCTGCACTTGCGGGAAGGTCTCGACCTCAATGCGGTATGCAGCCTATCCTTCCGGTTGTGTTGAAGTAGCACTAACGCTTATGGTAGTATATGGGCATCTACACGTTGGTTCCACCACCCCGTCGCACGCAGCGTATGGCAGGCAGCTAACTTCCGCCCAGGGCTGTCCACAACTTTTGCACATCCCAAAAAGCGGTCGGTTTCAGCCAGACGACCAACGTTGTCGGTGCCGGGACATCCCACCGCGGCGGTTCGTGCTCACGACCCTGGCTGACTGCTCCGTATCGCTGACGCAGCTGCAGCCCATCTTCTAGGCGAGGACCTCTACAAGAAACTTACAGAATATTTGACCGAACACCTGAAGGGTCTGGTTACCGAGTCAAAGGCGCACAAAGATGAGGCTCTGCTGGCGTTTTACATCAGAGAATGGCAACGCTACACGGCTGCCGCCAAGTACATCCACCACCTCTTCCGTTACCTAAACCGGCACTGGGTCAAGCGCGAGATGGATGAGGGAAAGAAGAGTACCTACGACACTTACACGCTACACCTTGTGCGGTGGCGCGATGTCCTTTTCACACAGGTCTCGTCCAAGGTGATGGATGCGGTCCTTAAGCTGGTCGAGAAGCAGCGGAATGGTGAGACGATCGAGTGCAACCAGATCAAGCAGGTGGTCGAGTCTTTCGTGTCGCTCGGCCTGGATGAGGGCGACTTTTCAAAGACCACTTTGGACGTCTATCGCTTCCACTTTGAGCGTCCGTTCCTCGAGGCCACCAAGGTCTACTACCAGAACGAGAGCAAGCAGTTCGTTGCCGAGAACAGCGTCGTCGAGTATATGAAAAAGGCCGAGGCTCGGCTAGATGAGGAAGAGGAGAGGGTCAAGATCTACCTTCACGCGGACATTGCGATTCCGCTCAAGAAGGCTTGTAACCAGGTGCTGATTGCCGACCACTCCAACATCCTCCGCGATGAGTTCCAGGTGCTGCTAGATAACGACAGGGAGGAGGATATGGCGCGCATGTACAGCTTGTTATCACGCATTCCGGATGGTCTGGATCCTCTAAGGACCAGGTTCGAGACGCATGTGCGGAACGCTGGGTTGGCGGCCGTCGCCAAGGTTGCGTTGGACGCCGACAAGCTCGAGCCCAAGATCTACGTCGATGCTCTGCTCCAGATCCACACCCAATACCAAGGCCTCGTCAAACGCGCCTTCAATGACGAGCCCGAGTTTACGCGGTCTCTGGATAACGCATGCAGGGAGTTTGTGAACCGCAACGACGTTTGCAAGTCTGGGTCCAACAAGTCCCCGGAGCTGCTGGCCAAGTACACCGACATCCTCCTCCGCAAGAGCAGCACAGGCGTGGAGGACGCTGAGTTGGAGAACACGCTTGTGCAGATCATGACTGTTTTCAAGTACATTGAAGATAAAGACGTCTTCCAGAAGTTCTACTCGCGTATGCTGGCCCGCCGCCTCGTCCATAGCAGCTCATCATCGGACGATGCCGAGACGAGCATGATCAGCAAGCTCAAGGAGGCCTGTGGTTTCGAGTACACCAACAAGCTGCAGCGCATGTTCCTGGACATGCAAATATCCAAGGATCTCAACGCAGGCTTCAAGGAGCACGTCCAAACACTCGGCACGAAAGCGCTTGACTCTTCATACTCGATCCTTGGCACCGGCTTCTGGCCCTTGCAGGCGCCAGGAACCAATTTCAACCCCCCCGAGGAGATTGCGGGAGACTGCGAGCGGTTCTCACGCTTCTACAAGAACAAGCACGAGGGGCGCAAGCTTACCTGGTTGTGGCAGCTGTGCAAGGGCGAGGTCAAGGCAAACTACGTCAAGAACGCCAAGATGCCTTACACATTCCAGGTCTCAATCTACCAGATGGCAATCCTCCTCCTATTCAACGAGAAGGACGAGAACACATACGAGGAGATTGCATCGACAACCCAGCTAAATAACGAGGCGCTTGACCCTTCGCTCGGCATTCTTCTCAAGGCGAAGGTGCTCAGCATGGCGGGGGCGGAGAAGATTGGACCGGGGGCGACCTTTTCGCTAAACTACGACTTCAAGAGTAAGAAGTACCGCCTCAACCTCAACATGTCGATGAAGTCGGAGACGAAGCAGGAGGAGGCGGAGACGAACAAGACGATTGAGGAGGACCGCAAGCTTCTGCTACAGGTGAGATACCCAACTCTGCCGAGAACATGGTGATCCATTCGTTAACCCCCGGTCCACAGTCGGCCATTGTGCGCATCATGAAGGCTCGTAAACGCATGAAGCACCAGCAGCTCGTCAGCGAGACCATCAACCAGATCCGCCAGCGGTTCGTGCCCAAAGTTAGCGACATCAAGAAGTGCATCGAGATCCTGCTCGATAAGGAGTACCTTGAGCGGCTGGAAGATGATGACATCGGGTACCTCGCCTAGATATTTTATCTATCTTTCCTTTCGCCTCGCATTTCGTAGACAGGACTGGGCCCTCTGTGTCTTTGCAAGTCTTGCGAACGAAGGAGGGGATTTGTCCTTGTATTAACACGGTAGCGACGCTAAGGCCCGCTTCTGGCGGACGGCTCTTTACTCGGGGGAGGGTGGGAGAGGCGACAATGGGGGGGTTTACTTGGACAACGTTCGCCCGTCATCTCCGGTCGCAAATGGTTTCTTCGAGAGTGAGACTCGCTTTTTATTTTAGGTATGGCGGACAAATGACATGGGAGAACTATAGCGGGCCGAGGATTCCGTTGCGGGGTTCTGCTTTTGCCTTTTTTTTTTACCTTTCTCTCACTATCCATGCTGCGGCTGTGGCTAGATGCCCTATTAATCGAGTTAGCGGCTCGCAGGATACACATACATACGGTATTCCGTCCCCGGCCCGCTATGATCTATTTGGAGTTGCTGTCGGTCATGAGGTTGTCATCCGGGCTGGCATTTTCGGACAGTAGGCAACCGACCGCCTTGCGGGACTGTAAAACTCGTTTATCATTATTCTCTTCTTTCTCTTCTCTCATCCTCTTGTTCCACCGTAGTTGTCGTACTACCGTCTTGCTCGTCGTCGTTGCCGACAACAGGGTTAGGGTTCTAAGTTGTCCCTTGGCGGCGGCCTGGGACACGGTTGCTAATAGTCCGAAACGGCCGATTCTCGTAATTACTCCTGGCCGGGCTGAGCAGTGGTCAGATGCTAGTTGTCTCAGGGGAATGATTGCGGTTCTAAAAGAGTTAGCGCCCGGCGTAAGCTGCATAGGCGTGGTAATGTTGAGATTAGCGGGCACTGAGCCGGCAGAGGGTTTAGTTTTGTCGTTGTCGTCTTCTTCTTGTTCCATGATGCTGGGAAGCCATAGCATAAAAGATAGCTAATGAAAGAGCTGGAAATGCACATGCAAGGCAACAGTCCTGAGACCGAGACCGAGTAAAGTACAACCCCTAACAGGACGTGTACATGTGAGCTGCACCCACCCATGAGATGAGACGGCTCGAATGGCCAGGTTTGACGGGCTGTGATTGGGCAACCTAGATCGAACCTGGACGTCTAACCAGGCAAAGTTTGGGATCTTTCATGGGCGGATGGCGTCCAGTGGCGCCCAACCGGTCTGCAGGGCATGTCCCCGCCCCCGGACGGTCCCTTGTTCCCCGAAAGGGGGCAACTGCCGGTCGCACCATCCCCAGGGGTCGATTCTGGGAAGGTTTTCTTTTTATGTCCTGTGCTCGAGTCGCAAACATGACTCGCGCTATGGTCGTTGCGAGTGTCTCGTGGATCTTGTAAACGCCTCTCACAGCCGCAACGGGGAGGGGATGGTCCTGCGGACGGGGACGCGTTGGCGGATGAGGGGGGCTGCTCGCGCATTGAGGGCATCATGCCTGTCCTCGACCAGAAAGCGGACCTTTGGGCAAAATAATGCACCCAACAGCCCGTGACAAATGTCTGTGAGTCCAAGCAGGCGAGATGGCGTTAGGCATGGTGGTATTCCGGGCACTGGGCGCCGGCCGACACGTGGTGGTCGGGGATTCACACCCGATCCGCGGAGTGAGACGGCCGCGACGGGCTGGCTCGGCGATCGGGGCACTTCGACGTTGTGATCGACAAAGCTCGACCGATATTATGAGGGCCGTAGAATGCGATCAAGTGCCATCAAATGGATTGTTCTACTAAAATGGCAATCGAGTGCCTGGCGAGCCCGTTCCTGCGTGGATTGGTGACGGCAAACCGCCTCGCAATTCGCCGGCACCGTACACCGGCTATTGACAGATGCTATTGCTCCGGAGCTCTTGACGTACATAGGTCCACAGCCCCCTTGCCCGCTACAAAAGTCGGTCTCGTTGACGTATGCTCCAGTACGGGGAAGAAGAGCCGAAATAGAGTTCGCCAAAAGCTGCGCGATGTTCACCCACCCGCGAGGTAGTCAATCTGGCCCGAGAGAAATCCTGCGGCCCGGCAAATGACTGGAGCCTGAGCAGAGCCGAATCCCTGCGGGCCTGGGTATCCAAATATCTGAGAATATCTGGGGCAAGAGATGGGACCCCAAACAGCACCTCTGGAGCACCCACTCCCCAGCAAGCCGCCAGGTTGCGCTGTAAGTAGCTCCGCCGGCTGCTGGAATCTCGGCTGATGTGGGCTCTGCATCTCGCCGGAGCTCTCGCGCAGAAGAAACTGCCATGCCTTTTTTTTTCTGCCAGATTGAGGGCTGAGTCTCGCATCGCCGAAATACAACATCCACACTGATAGGAAACGGTGGAGCACGATCTGCGTTGATTTCCAGCGAGTCCGGCGGCACGGAGCGTGAGGAAGCGGTGGGCGCCAGGGAGGATGGCGGTCAGTGCGCAGGCGCCCGGCATCTGATACTTCCATCTTGGTGCGGATCGTGTCGCACCTTCCAGGGTAACGAACAATAACAGCGCTGCCCGGTGGAGGTTCGGCCCTGTCGATGCAGCGTGGAATCGGGAGCAACCCTGGCCCCTGCCCGCTGCTCCCGCCCCAGTTCGGTGGCCGGGGTGGCGCCTTAACGCAGTGCCGCGTCGTGCAAAGTCCTTGACAAAGGGAAGCCCGCCCGCCTGCCCATTCATTCCACCGAGTTTACCTACATTTCCAGACCTGTCCTTGCACACCGAACCTTGCACCTTGTCACCCCACGAGGCAACAAAGTCGCGCCAGCCGCCAGCCGCCAGCGACACCAGATCTTGCCATAGCAGTAATCTAGCCTGCGCCTGGAATCCGCCTCCTGCGCAGACCGCTCTGGCCGCACGGGACTGTCCGCCCGTCCTCGAAGGAGCCGAAGCAGCCGGGGCAATTCCCATCTTTGCGGCTCCCACCCTTCCCCTCCCACCACCCGCCCAAACAAAGTCGAGGCTGCGCCAGAGTTTGGAGCGACACCAGAATCAGCCCCATCGCGGCTGCCCATTGCCGCCAAAATACGATTTCCCGAGTCTCGGCTGGGGCGGGTCTTTGTCGTTGCATTGCTGCTACCGGTGTGCCTCAATCGGGTCGAGGCCACCTCTCCGCCGACCAAGGCATTCCCGCCAGGCACCCAATCCAGCATCCGCCGCCGTACTCCGCTCGCCGCTCCCCCTCAGCTACCTACGATCAGACAGCCACGCCAGTTACCGCTTTCTCGCGCCCATGTGACTGTAGAAAGTCGACCAAATTATTAGCGAACACCGGATTTCCCGATTGTTGCACGTCTACCGTCCTCCCTTCTCGACCACCGGAGACGCCTGTCTGTTTCGGTTTGCCAATTCGACCTGCAGGTCTTGATGGTCACCATGGGGTCGTGCATGAGCACGAGTGGGGAGGAGTCGGAGCAGCGGAAGCGGAGTAACAAGATTGATAAGGATCTCGAGGAAGACTCGAAGAGACTGCGGCGCGAGTGCAAGATCCTGCTGCTCGGTACGTCGTCGCGCGCCTTCCACAGCTCGCCCGTGTCTCCGGCGGCACATGCTGACTCTAGGGGTTTTACCACGCACAGGCTCCGGCGAGAGTGGAAAATCGACAATTGTCAAGCAGATGAAGATCATCCATCTCAAGGGATATTCGCAGGAAGAACTCGCCAACTACCGTCCGACTGTGTACAAGAACCTCTTGGAATGTGCCAAGGCGCTCGTCAGCGCTATGCGGCAGTTCGAAATCGAACCCGTCCTAGACGAAAACAGAGTCTACTGCGATTTCCTCCTCGATTACTCTCTCGACACAAACCCGCAAGCCAAGATCGATCCCAGAGTCGGCACTGCGGTTCAATCAATATGGAGCGACCCCTCGAAAGATCTGCTGATGGAGAGACAAACGGAGTTCTACCTGATGGACTCGGCCGAATAGTCAGTTGCCCGTCTGCACTCTCTGCGGATAATGGCGTGGGGCTAACCTTGTCGTAGTTTCTTCACGGAAGCCTCGAGGATAGTAGCGCCGAATTATCTCCCAGTTGAGATGGATGTGTTGCGTGCGAGAACGAAGACGACAGGCATCTACGAGACAAGATTTAAGATGGGCCAGCTAAGTATTCAGTGAGTCTCAGATCTTTTGCTTCACAAGAACATCATGTTAACCTCGTGCCTACCACAGCATGTTTGACGTTGGCGGGCAAAGAAGCGAGCGCAAGAAATGGATTCACTGTTTCGAGAACGTTACGTCCATCATCTTTTGTGTGGCACTGAGCGAGTACGATCAAGTATTGCTGGAAGAAAGCAGTCAGGTAAGCATGCACCATCCTCGGTGTTTCTGGTCACCGCTTAACCCTTTCAGAACCGCATGATGGAAAGTCTACTGCTCTTCGACTCGGTCGTCAACTCCAGGTGGTTTATGAGGACAAGTATCATCCTGTTCCTCAACAAGGTCGACATTTTCAAGCAAAAGCTCGGGCGATCACCCTTGGGCAGCTACTTCCCGGATTATTCGGGCGGGAACGACGTCAACAAAGCGGCCAAGTACCTGCTTTGGAGGTTCAACCAGGTCAACCGAGCTCATCTAAACCTCTACCCTCAGTGAGTATCAACGCTGCGGTTTGCCTGTTTCCCTGCTAACTTTCCCGGTAGCTTGACGCAAGCCACCGATACCTCCAATATCCGTCTCGTCTTCGCCGCGGTGAAGGAAACGATCCTCAACAATGCGCTCAAGGATTCCGGCATTCTTTGATACCCCGGGCATAGTCCGTACACCACTCCAACCATATGCCTTTCTTTTATAGTGTTTAGAGCGAGAAAGCTCCTGGCTGGCGACTCATGCATGACACGGCGTTGGAGGAGACAGTTCTATCCTTTTTTTCCGACGTTCGAAACGACTTGGCTTCCTTTTCTACGCTTCTTTTTGTCTACACCAGGGACAACAAAAATCACCCAGGCGGCTTACGATTTTGTTTAATTCCTCCGCGTCGATTCTGCGAGATAACGTCGGCAACTGGCTTCGAGACGGGCCCGCGCCGCGAGTTCGATTGGGCGTTGCGATGTATTTGAGAGTGACGGCAGGTCATGTTTCCACTTGAAAGAGGCTGGGTTGCGCATTTGCAGGCTATCAAATAGCATTTCTCCGGTGCGGAGCGACAGCGAGGACTTTCGAGGATTTGCTAGAAGGGCCCGGGAGACCCCTGCGTCTCTTCGGGATGAGTCGTTGAAATGCACCTGTTTTGGTTAACCTATACCTCGTCCGGTGCGAGAGAAAAATGATAGTGGGGGATCAGTCCCGAGAAGCAATGAGACTCGTGTTTCAACAAGTCCTGGGCTGGATCTCAAGGCCGGCCTTTCCACCACCCATGACGACTCATTCCATTGACAGTGAGCAGCATCGAGAACGACGACTTTCAAGTTACCAAGCCAATTAGCACTAGTCAGTTGCTACATCGATACTACTACATCGCTGACCGGTCGAGTGCCATCGCACGCCATAGCTCCAACAGCGTTCCGGTCAGCGCGCCACCATTAGCCCACAGCTCAGAGGCGCTTATCCCCTTGTCAGTGAACCTGCAAAGATTGGCAGGCGCAATTGCTCCTGTTTAATATCGGCTGCTAGCATGATAGGAGAAAGTCGGCCGGGCGAGCCGGATGGGGAATCGCTTGCATCCGCGAACAACAACCATGATGCAACTGATGTCAACGCGGTGGAACGAGGTGGACCACCTGGGAGGTGTCACAGAGCGGGGTTTTCAAGCCGCCCACAGCAACCACTTCCCTTGCGGTTCCGACCAAGACGGCTTTGGACTCATGCCCGGCCACGCCGCAAACTCAGCGGCACCCGAGACGCTACCAACGGCTTCGCCTCTAAGCATACACTCACGCCGCCTCTAGAATGGTATGTTTCAATTGTACTGTCGAGGCAGGAAATCCCTGTTGGGTCTCGATCCTCTAGGCCTCGCCGGCCCATTGGCCCGCATCCGTCGTTTTAAGTTGGAGCACGATGACATCTTGACTAGCAGCGGCTTTGCAGAACCAATTGAAACCAGGCCACCCAAGGAGTTCTTGGGTAGCTCCTTAAGTGCATATGCAAGTGATACTGGACCCAATCCTTGAATCGGCAGACCAGGGGTGCTTTCCCGGCATCAATAGCATCCTAAGCGGACGGCGCCCGGTGAGGTAACCTCGGGCAGGATTCCAGACCTGCTGCTATGTTTGGCCTTTCCATACCTGGCTTTGATTTATATGGGGCTCTCGTTCTAGCTCCTCGACTTCGGCCTTTTGTCCTTCCAAGGTGTCCGCCGGTTCAACTTTTTGCTAGGTCCTGACCAGTCTCAACACCGATACCAGCTCGCTCCTGTCAATTGCTTCGTAGCTCTTCACCCGCTTGGCCGCGTCTTGATCCTCGTTGCTCCCCGAAGCCGTGAGCTACCCGAAATCCTACTTCACCATATATACTCCTTTCGGCGTGGGACTGCCCGGCCCGCCCCTGGTTGTGCTTGCGTAGCTTCTTATCAATAGCTTGCGATAGTGGCGAAAGCTAACCCCGCCCCGTCTAAGCTCATCGTAAGTCACCTAAACTGGCTGCTCCTCTTCTCTTCCTCCCTCCTCTCACTCCGGATTCCTGATATCTCGGTCGGAGTAGAAACGGCAGGATTGCCCTTTGCGTCATGGCTACCGACCGAATCCCTCACAGAGAGCGGCGGCCCTCCATGGGTGCTCCGATTGTGGACATCCAGGGATCCGTGGTTCCAGCGGGCATCTCAAGGCCGAAACACAAGCGCACTTTCACTGGCTTTGGCGCTGGTGAGATCAAGAGCGTTGAAGGTATTTTTACCCCCTTCCTCTACGTTTGTTGCCTTCTCGTTTTGGGGAGCCTAGTCTTGATTCGTTTTCGCGAAGCTCGTCCTGCAATTGCCCCTCACCAGCCAGTGCGGGGCAGCGAGCACCCTAAGGATGCTGTGCTAATAATTTCCCCTCCGCCCAGCTTCCATCCCCGAACCGCAGCGCGCGGCCTGGCTCAAACACCAGGTCAGCGGTTTCAAGGACAAGGATGGCTTCGAGCGCGAGGTTGTCCGCCATGTCGAGACCACGCTGGCGCGGAGCATGTTTAACTGCGACGAGTCGGCGGCGTACTCGGCCTGCAGTCTCGCTTTCCGCGACCGTCTGATCCTCGAGTGGAATCGCACGCAGCAGCTGCAGAAGTTTGCTGACAGCAAGCGTCTCTATTACCTGAGCTTGGAGTTCTTGATGGGCAGAGCCCTCGACAATGCTATGTTGAACATTGGCCAGAAGGACGTGGCAAAGGCTGGTCTCGCTGACCTCGGGTTCCGAATCGAGGATATCATTGATCAAGAACATGATGCTGCCCTGGGCAACGGCGGGTTGGGCCGCCTGGCTGCTTGCTTCCTCGATAGCCTTGCCAGTCTAAACTACTCTGCCTGGGGCTACGGCTTGCGCTATCGCTATGGTATCTTCAAGCAGGAGATCATCGACGGATACCAGGTCGAGGTGCCGGACTACTGGCTCGACTTCAACCCTTGGGAATTCCCCAGACACGATGTGACTGTTGATGTGAGTACGCCGGGAGATGGACCCTCGAGCTTGCCTGACATTTTCCAGATCCAATTCTACGGTCACGTCCGCAAATCGATGGATGACTCGGGCAGGACCATTCACTGCTGGGAAGGTGGCGAGGCCGTGACGGCTGTCGCCTTTGACGTCCCCATCCCAGGATACGCAACGCCATCGACCAACAACCTGAGGTTGTGGTCCAGCAAGGCCGCCAGCGGGGAGTTTGACTTCCAAAAATTCAACAACGGAGACTACGAGAGTTCGGTGGCCGATCAGCAGCGCGCAGAGACCATCAGCGCCGTGCTCTACCCCAACGATAACCTCGACCGAGGAAAGGAGCTGCGTCTAAAGCAGCAGTATTTCTGGGTTGCCGCATCGCTTTATGACATTGTCCGCCGCTTCAAGAAGTCGAGGCGCCCCTGGAAGGAGTTCCCCGACCAGGTCGCTGTCCAGCTCAATGACACCCACCCAACGCTGGCCATTGTCGAGCTCCAGCGGATCTTGATCGACCTCGAGGGTCTCGAGTGGGACGACGCCTGGAATATCGTGACAAAAACTTTCGGCTACACCAACCATACCGTGCTCCCGGAGGCTCTTGAGAAGTGGTCGGTTCCACTAATCCAGCATCTCCTTCCCCGGCACCTCCAGATCATCTACGACATCAACCTCTTCTTCCTGCAGAGTGTTGAGCGCCGGTTCCCTGACGACCGCGATATGTTGCGACGCGTCTCCATCATTGAAGAGTCGCAGCCCAAGATGGTTCGCATGGCGTTCCTGGCCATCGTCGGATCCCACAAGGTGAACGGCGTCGCCGAACTGCACTCGGATCTTATCAAGACCACCATCTTCAAGGACTTTGTGGATATCTTTGGCCCCGACAAGTTCACGAACGTGACTAATGGCATCACGCCACGACGCTGGCTCCATCAAGCCAACCCTCGCCTGTCCGAGCTGATCGCGAGCAAGATAGGCGGCAAGGACTTCTTGACCGATCTGACGCTTCTCAACCGGATCGAGCTCCACGTCAATGATAAAGAGTTCCGCAAAGAGTGGGCCGAGATCAAGTACGCAAACAAAGTGCGCCTCGCCAAGCACATCAAGGCCACCTCAGGTGTTACCGTCAATCCATCCTCCCTCTTCGATGTCCAGGTCAAGCGTATCCACGAATACAAGCGGCAGCAGATGAACATCTTCGGTGCCATCCACCGCTATCTCACCCTCAAGGCCATGACGCCTGCGGAACGGCAGAAGCAGCTGCCGAGGGTCTCCATCTTCGGCGGCAAGGCTGCTCCTGGTTACTGGATGGCCAAGCAGATCATTCACTTGATCAACAGTGTAGGCTCAGTGGTTAACAACGACAAGGATATCGGTGACCTACTCAAAGTGGTATTCATCGAGGACTACAACGTCAGCAAGGCCGAGATTATTGTCCCGGCGTCCGACATCAGCGAGCACATTTCGACTGCCGGCACTGAGTAAGCAGTAAACCCCCAACGTCTGCAGATTCGAAGCTAACGTATTACAGGGCTTCTGGGACCAGCAACATGAAGTTTGTCCTCAACGGCGGCCTCATCATTGGGACCTGCGACGGCGCCAACGTACGTCTCTCCCTTCAGCGCGGTCAGAAATCTACTAACGCCGTTGCCAGATCGAAATCACGCGCGAGATTGGCGAAAATAATATCTTCCTCTTCGGTAACCTGGCAGAAGACGTGGAAGATCTGCGGCACGCACACACGTACGGGTCGCACACGGTCGACCCAGACCTGGCGCGCGTGTTTGAGGAGATCGAGAAGGGCACGTTTGGCAACCCGCAGGACTTTGCGGGCATGATCTCTGCGGTGCGCGATCACGGCGACTACTACCTCGTTTCGGACGACTTCCACAGCTACCTCGAGACGCACGCGCTCGTCGACGAGGCGTACCGCAACCAAGAGGAGTGGGTCACAAAGTGCATTACTAGCGTGGCGAGGATGGGCTTCTTTAGCTCGGACCGGTGCATCAATGAGTACGCCGAGGAAATTTGGAACATCGAGCCGTTGCGTATTGACAAGGCGGCGAGAACGGATGGGGCGTAGGTGTTGTTTGATTGTTCATCTGTCTGAGAAACCGTAGGTTAGGTTGATGAATAGCTGAGCTAGGGTATATGTGGAATGTTAATGCCTCCTCTCTTACGAAGACGACTAGGTCCAAAGCTGCCATCTCTTATCTCGATTCGGAATGCTATGGTAGTGATGAGTGGCAACGAGGGCCCCAGAATGGACCCCATCTAATTTAATTACAGGCGACCACAGTAGCTACGGGGCGCACAGTCAGCTCCCCAACCGTTTCGCGAAAGTCGGACGGCCTGCAAAGATAGGCTAAAATGAGCAAGGGAGAGTGAAGTCCAGCGCCACGTCAACGCCGAAGCTGAGGTATGAGCTGAATGCAAGAAGACGACGGAGCTTCGGTTTGGTATTTTGCACGCTTGGCTTCTATGTCGCGGCTGAGTGAGAAGTGAACCCCAAGGCGACAGGGGTCCCCCAGCATCGCGGGCTTCCTGGTGTGAGCTAGTCGTCTCGACGTCATCGTGCATGGCTGTGGCCTGGAAGCTTCTTAGGTGCGGTGCTGCGCCGTCCGCGGCAGAGCAGGGCATGCCGAGGGTACCATCGGGAAAAGGGCGCGGCTACTTTTCTGACGGCCTGGCGTCATCTTTCACGCTCAATTCTACGGTGGTGGGATGGAATGGGACATGACATTGGGGCTCCGAAATTGGCGACATGCTTCGCTGGAGCTTGGGGACCTGCCCAGATAGCCCAACCTTATGGTCGGACTTGGCCCAGCTTCGGTAGTCGTTATCCTCCATGGCAAAGTACTGTACGTACCTACATTTTTGCCCCCGATTTACCCCTAGGGCTGACTTATTTTTGTCGACTGATCTGTTTCTTTGCCTCCATCGTTGCCGTTCCCCCTGATGATCGAGGGTTCTGGCCAGGGGTTGCAGGCGTCCAATGCCGAAGACCCTAGATGAAAGTAATGGAGCTGGTGAGGTAGAGTGTAAATGGAAACAAGCGGGTTTTGTTACTGAGTCGTTAAGTGGTCCAGGAGGTACTCGATGCACTCCAATTGAGGGCGCCATCCGTTCTCTGTACTTTGAAAAATATATCTATACCGAGAGGAGCCAGGGCAATGGTTGAGCAATATGCCCTACGTGAAATGCCAGTACCGAGATTCGGAGCTTCATATCCGGCCAGATATGTACGTCTTGGTTGATGTTTGCTGTACGAGCCCCAATGATGGGTTTGAAGAACAATGGTGCGCCAACAAGATGGGCTGCACTGCCAAACTACCCAAAACAGTGGAAAAGGGTCTGGATGGTGATCTGGGAACTCGACGAGGGGATTGGGTTGCAACTGACCAGGGTCTGTGTGCCCCGCTTATAATACGTCATCGCGCTTCTCTGACAAGACGAGCCCCTCCTGCGATGGATTGTCGGCGAGGACTCGGCGTCGCTTCCGGCGGGTTCCTTTCCACCATCCACAGCCCGAGCAGGCTTGCGGGAACTTTTGTGGGCAACTGCAAGATGAGGTACAAGAGATCGTGTGCGTTGGAACAAGACAGGGACATGCACAGTATAAGCCACGCGCTCGATGATGCGCAAATGTCGAGATCCTGAGGGTGCTTTTTGATTTGATGTCTGCATCTGACGTTTTACGGAACATACTGACAGCCGCAATGTTTCCAGCCAAGGAATTCGTGCGCTCCAGTGTGGGATTGGGGGGGACGGGAAAGCGGGAGTGCCATGGACTTCGGGTAGCTTCTGATATCCTGTTCTCAGCAAGCCCCGCGTTGCATCCCGGCCCCATCTCGCCAGCCGCACCATCCCAAAGTCGAGGTAGCTTCCTCCGAATACTTGATCTTCCCCTCCCCTGGCATCTATAATACTTTTCTGCTCCTGGGGTTTCTTCATCCCTTCGCTTTCCCCTCACGCTCTTGCTCCGCTCCAAGACAGCCAAAAGCCGCATTGACTCCTACCAAGCGACGACTTGCCCAGACACACCCGCCTTGACTCGACAACACGTGGGGTAGGTGCTCACCAGGGGACACTCGGGGGTTCAAGCAGCGCCAGATAGCTTGTCGCTGACCGTTTCGGGCGTTGAAGGGCGCCGCAAACGATATCGACGCTTTGCGCCACGCGAGAGCCACAGAGACAAAGCACCCACGAGCCGCGATTGTTTCCGGCAGTGTCGACCCACCGATCAAACCTCAAGGGATAGAGTCTGGGTCTCCCAACAGTTGCCAAAACAGCCGGGATCGACATATCGCGATTGCCATCCGCAGAAGGCGCGGGTAAAGGGCCATAAAGCGAGCCTAGTTGTTCGAGTGACCGGACTCACGAAGGCCCTCTTCAGCAGGCGTCTCCTCGTACTGCAGGTAAGCGGGTTCCAGCCCACTAAAATGCACCTGATACAAGCCGCCATTCGTCGTCCCCAGCGCAGCCCTGTTTGATAAGACCGAGCTAAAGTTGTGCCCCTCGCCCTCAAGATTCGGCTCTGGAGTCATTGCGCCCCGCCACTGCTTCAGTTTCTGCGCGCCCGCTCCCCACCCATATCTCCGCCATATAGTAAATACTAGAGCGGCCAATCTGCTATCGTCGTTCTCGACCTAGCTTCGTTGGTTCACACATTCGACATTTTCTCATCGCCAGGCGGCTCGACAACCCCAGCCTTCCAAGCCGCCGGCTTCGATACCCCCGCGGCACTTTGACGACTTGC
Source organism: Madurella mycetomatis (assembly GCA_022530565.1). Lineage (NCBI taxonomy): Eukaryota > Fungi > Ascomycota > Sordariomycetes > Sordariales > Madurella > Madurella mycetomatis. Next base: position 360,522 of record JAJTVB010000003.1, on the reverse strand, counting down.
CCCGCAATCGCGACCCCTCGTTCGTTCTTCCCAAGCGTGCAATTGCCAGCTAGCCCGCCATGGCCGAATTCGTCCGCGCCCAAATCTTTGGTACTACCTTTGAGATTACCTCGAGGTATTCTGACCTTCAGCCAGTCGGCATGGGAGCATTTGGTCTGGTCTGGTATGGCTGCGCCCAGGAGGTCGCATACGCGAACACTATGCTAACGATCCATGCCCACAGCTCCGCCAAAGACCAGCTCACGAATCAGAATGTTGCCATCAAGAAGATCATGAAGCCCTTCAGCACTCCGGTGCTTGCCAAGCGGACCTACCGGGAGCTGAAGCTGCTCAAGCACCTGAAGCACGAGAATGTTAGTCCGCCAGACTACGCGATGGGTCGAGCCCAACTGCTGACGCGGCCGTCCGCAGGTCATCTCGCTCAGTGACATATTTATTTCCCCACTGGAGGACATGTAGGTGGCTTGATGACGCAAACTGCCAGCGGCACCGGCTGACCCTCTCGCGCTAGCTACTTCGTCACGGAGTTGCTCGGGACCGACCTCCACAGGCTGCTCACTTCGAGACCGCTCGAAAAGCAGTTCATCCAGTACTTTCTCTACCAGATAATGGTGTGTTCCTGCCGCTAGCGCTGGCGCCGAACGCCCGGCTAACCCTACTTTAGCGAGGCCTCAAGTATGTTCACTCGGCCGGGGTCGTCCATCGGGACCTCAAACCAAGTAACATCTTGGTCAACGAGAACTGCGACCTCAAGATCTGCGACTTTGGTCTGGCGCGTGTCCAAGACCCTCAGATGACCGGCTACGTTTCGACGCGGTACTATCGCGCGCCCGAGATCATGCTCACATGGCAAAAGTATGATGTCGAGGTCGACATCTGGAGCGCGGGCTGCATTTTCGCCGAGATGCTCGAGGGCAAGCCGCTCTTCCCTGGAAAAGACCACGTCAACCAGTTCTCCATCATCACGGAGCTTCTCGGAACGCCGCCTGACGACGTCATCAACACCATTGCGAGTGAGAATACCTTGAGATTCGTCAAGTCGCTTCCCAAGCGCGAGCGGCAGCCGCTCAAGAACAAATTCAGGAATGCCGACGCCCCAGGTACGTCTTTGCTAACCTTTGGCTCTCAACTCCTCAGCAAATACTTACCCTACGCGCTCAGCCATCGACCTCTTGGAGCGGATGCTCGTCTTTGACCCCAAGAAGCGGGTAACAGCAACTGAGGCGCTTGCACACGAGTACTTGGCGCCGTACCACGACCCCACCGACGAGCCGGTCGCCGAGGAGAAATTCGACTGGAGCTTCAACGATGCTGATCTGCCCGTCGACACTTGGAAGATTATGATGTGGGTCGCCTAGTATGACGAGGGTTGCATAATCACTGACCGAGTTGGGGATCAAACAGGTACAGCGAGATCCTCGACTACCATAACGCGGAAGCCGGAGTGGCGGCTCCTCAAATGGACGATATGTATACTATGGGCTAATGAAGCGGGAAGAGAAGCAACGGGTCCCACGGATCCGTTTGTTGATTATCGGGCGTTTTAGGATGGGACGGGAAGAACAGGTTCTCTCTTTTCCTATCGTTGGTGAAGCGAGAGGGATAAAACGGGTCGGGGCAGGATTTGGGTCCTGGTAGGCGTATCTACGTACCCGGCGGGCGGGACATGACGGAGAGCTCTGAGTTTTGGCTGTCTGGATGGGCACAAGAAGAGCCGAGGGTTGTAATCGGGCCCCGACACGAGATGCCCAAGCGTTTGGGTGAACAGGGGCTAACAAGTGTGAGGGAGACAGGCTGGGTCCCAATGGGGAGAGGGGATTGGGACTGGGATTGGCATGCCTGAGTACGCCATTGTCGAAAGTTGCGGCTGGAGCATGATCACGCCTCTTGTGTCGTTGTCCGTCGGGGACTCGGACAGCGAAGTCGGTGTTTTTAACTAATGGCTCGGATATGGGAATCAGCGAAAATCATGGCTGTTGCTCCGGTTGCGGTCCTGACATGTGTGGTTTCACGGACCGGCTGCAGGGGCTAGGTCTCTGTAATAGTATCGTCGTGGCCTCTTGTCACCTTTTCTTCCTTTTCTCCTTCGCCTTCCTCGTCATAGTATTTTATTACCGTTGCCAGACCACGGCCACTGGAAACTTTTGCTTTCGGTTCGAAGTGGCAGGCCCCCGATTTGCTCACAACGTCGGTGAGCTGCCTCTGCTCAATCATGTTCACCTGTCTTTCATCTGCCAAGTTCGCACGGCTTCATGGTAGGGGGCAATTGCCGCGAAAATGACTCAGTTTCGCGATTACCTGCTAAATGTCTCATGCAATGCACTGCGCTGCAAGACACGCTGGCATGGTAGGACGATCTGTATGGGGTAAATCTGGGTTGCACTTGTTTTGCTCTTGGAGTGTCATTTGTGCTGCTCCGGAAATCCCTGCCGCCACGTGATGATGCGGAGAAGGTGAACGAACAGGAAATTTGGAGTCGCGGAGTTTGAAATAGACAATCACAAAGAATTGGCTGAGTGCTGGTGTAGTAATCCCCTAAGTGACCCTCCAGCTCATATTCGCATATAAGTTTTCCGGGCCCACGGTGGCTCTCCAATCCACCCCGTTTATGATAGCGAAGCGCCTGTGTGGATGAAAGAGATCACTGCGTCTCTGGCTTGACATTATTGAGTCTGCAGGCTATTACGCTCGAGTGAAAAATAGCCTTTGTGTGGCTTGAACCTGTTGAGGTGGTTAATAGGCGGTGGCCGGGGGCCACAATTCTCTGGTCTATCTGCAGGCTGGGCTCCGAGCGGCCGTTTTGAACTTCGAGAAAGGAAAGGACGAGAGCGATGAGGATCAGCCCATGTTCATTGGGTGAAACACACGATGCCAAGCTGCCGTCCCCGTTTTTAGCCTTGGATTGCCAGCGCGCAATTGGACCGTTCCACAGATCCCGGCAGTACGACAAGACCCGACAGCGGCCACTCGACATTACCCACACGTCACTCACCTGGTCTCGCGAGCCTCTGAACGCACCGGTTCTGTGGCCTGGGCCGGCCATCGCTGACCGCCTCCGCCGTTGATACACGCCCATTGGCGCTTAAAACAGCAACAGTTGGCTCGGCGAGTTTTGCATGTAGCGGCGTCTGGACTTTGCCTTCCCTCGTCCACTTTCCCTGCTCGAAAACGTGGAATTGTTCTGCTTGTTGCCCCTCTCTTGCAGCTGCCTGGTAAACCCCGCCGCTTTTCTGGAATTTTTTGGAGCCCCTCCGACTCGACGCCCGCCTCGAACCTGAACCCACCAGGCCGGCACTTTGTGCCAAAACGGGCAAGAGAAGACGCGAGTTGCCTTGACCCGGTGCTCCAAACCTTGGGCTTGACCCTTCTTCATGGCAGCATATGTATGAGTAGCTGTTCTCGAGAGGCTTGTAGAGACGAAACGGGGAGCCTCCTCGGACGACCATGACCGTTCCTGCACCAACGGCGGACAAGACCGCCAGGCAGGGCTTCACCCCGCTCGTCTCGGTTGTCGACTTCCATCATGCGCGCGGCCCTGAGGTGGAAAGATGGTTCGGCGTCGAGGAGGGCCGCGACCCTGCCGCTGAGTACGACTGGACCTTGCTGCCCTTCATGGCATTGAGCGACGGCGCCCATGCGTATGTACCTGCTTATCCAAGGAGCGGTAGGGGCGCTTTGCTGACAACGCGCCTCCAGCTTGACCGAGGACTTCTCGTACTTTACGCTCTTGCGGCCCGCGACCGACACCGGACCCGCGACATCCCTCTTCGGCATATCCTGCACGAGACAGATGGATGCCGCCCAATTGCTCGTGAGACCCGCCGACGTCACCCGGTCGACCGTTCAGAAAGCCGTTGTGGTCATTGCGGACAGTCCCCAGTACTTTGGCATGCTTCGGGAACGCCTGAGCGTCGTGACCAAGGCCTGGTTCGCCCAGCGCGAGTTCACCGATACCGAAATCTTGCGCCGCTTCCAGGAGAGCCTGGCCGATGAGAAGGAGCGGGGCATGATGAACGAGGACGAAGATAGGGACCAGTACTTGGGATTGAGTCTCAGGGAGCTGGTTCGCGAGTTCAGGTGGCAGACCCTAGTCCTGCTAAAGTGCTGTCTGCTACAACCCAAGGTAACAGCTCTCGCTATCCACCCCCGGCATGCCTCGTGTGTTGGTTCTGACGCGCGCCATAGATGCTCTTCTTTGGCACCCGGTGCGAGCGCCTGTGTCTGACCCAGTTTTCCCTTATTTCTTTAATACCAGGCCTTCTCCGTAACTTACAGGACTCCGCCGGGCCGGAGCTGGACAGTTACGAAAAGAACCTTACGCAAGCGACGAGCTTGAGGACTAGTGACCGGAATTCACTGTTATCGTACGTGGGGCTGCCTCTGCAGATATTTGGGAAGGTATGCACGAGATAGCCCGGTTTCTTGACGAGTCGATTGCTCACCGGGTCGCCGTTCAGGGGAGTCTGTTTGGGCCTTACACGCCTTTACAGCAGTTAGACATACTCGCCGATTTCGGCACCAAGTCATACGTGGTCGGCAGTACAAATTCGCTTCTCCTGCAGCAGAAGGACCGGTATAGCGACATACTCATTAACCTCGACGAGGGCACCATCAACATCACGTCCACGTCCCTAAAAGCTGCTCTCCAGCTTTCGACCCCCGACCGCCGCTGGATAGACTTCATCACTCAAAACGTCAACGACACATGGGATGACGCGGACCCCAGTCGGCCCAAGACCATGGGCTATGTCGGCAGCGAGGAGTTCATCCGCGTGCAGTTTGAGGAGTACCTTCTTTCCCTCATCTCATCCGTCAAGTACCACAGCCACCTAGCCAAGTACGCGGATAACCCCAGGATGCTGCTCCCCGATATTGAAGGGGACCCGTCGCATGACTTTGGACAGGACTTTATCGAGGCCTGGTCGCGGACCGACAATTACCGCATCTGGAACACGCACACTGACTCGCACCTATTCGACATTGTTGAGCCGAAGCATCCCTGCGCTGGTGGCCTTACCATCGAGGATGTCCAACGCCGCATCACTCAGCAAGTACAGGACTTGCACTGGGATGAGCGCTTCGCCCAAGGAAAGGAGGCTCTTGGCCGCAACCTGGCTGCCGGCCGCGAAAAGGCCAGCACCTTGTTCAACAAGCTGTACGCGGATATGGAGGCGCTGCGTGAAGCGCAGAGGAAACGTGCGGAGGAGACCAAGGCACAGCAGGCGAGCGCAGGGGCACAGAATGAGAAGGGCGGCTCTGGTGGACCGGGGTCGCAGCAGACTACTCAAAGTGTGAGCAGCAGGGCCGGTGCGTTTGTAAACAGCTGGGCCGCATGGGCAGGAGAGAAGCGCAGGGCGGCAGGCTGGGGCCGGGCTTCTGGCAGCGCGGACACCAATTCTAGCAGCGGAGGGGGCAGTGGAGGTTGGGGAGGGAGTTGGGGCAGATCCAGCAAGAACAGGGCGTCGCTCATAAGCGCAAACTTGGGGTCAGATACCGCATCAGAGAGGGAGCCGCGGATGTCAACTTCATCGATCGTTACAAGGAGAACCGACGACTCTGACCGACCGCACGAGGAGAGGCCGCTCAACCGGGATAGGGACTCCGTTAGTGGCGAATCGATGCTGGACGGCACGGGCTCTGAGAGCGCCATGTCGCCCTTGATATCGTCACGGAGAGAGCGGCATTTATCAGGAAGCAGCATTGCCGAGGTGCCCGCAATCGATAGCGTTGCGTTCACGGGTAAGGGAGATGGAGAAAAGAACGCTTCACCGAATAGCAACGGGACTGCGACAGCCGCTGGACCTAAGGGGCCACTAGACAAGGAGGATGCGGTAGAACATGGCTTAGTAGGGAAGGAGGAAGACGACGCAGAAATCACGCCGTCTCCGCCTCAGACTCCGGTACCAATGTCCGTCGCCACAGCCGAAGCAGTCGAAGTGCAGGAGGCTTGGGGAAAGAGGTGAGCTGTGTTCGGCCAGGTTGGATAATCGCCAGGGCAGGTGTTTGTTGGCTGAAATTATGAGAAGTGAGAGGGCAGACATATATACTGAATGATAGTAATAAATCGCCATGGGCGTAAACAAATCAGTGGCGGAATGCTAGACGAGACTGCCTTAATTGATATATGTGTGGCCACATTGCACCCAAGCAGTCGTCAGCTATTTCTGTAGCCAAAGACAAGCAACTTGTATTGGCGCACTCCTCGTCTCTGCATGCCCAACAAACAACATGTCAAAGCAGAATATGAGGGGACTCCGGCGCCGCGTTACCCCGTCAGTGTCCGCATCTGCCGTCAGCCTTGGATTGGTCGTTGATTGTTACGATTTCCGTCCGATAGTGAGCTTCTGCCTTGGCGGCCACCTTCCACCGCCTGATTCCAATACTGAAAGAGCCTGTCGGCCTGGTAGACGATGGCCCGCTCCGGAGCCTGCGAGGGTCGAGGTCCGTCACGGGTTCCAAGTTTACGACCATGATTCGACTTCCACCGTGCGCGCTTACTATGTGGAAATTGCCGAGCTTGATGTCGCTATATTCCAGGCCAAAACTGGTGAGAGCCCAGAACGCTTCGTCGATCATGCTGGCAGCCTGGCCCGCGTCTCGCCGGAAAGACGGCTCGTCGCAGAGAGATATGCGCCCAACATCAGACGGGATTAAGGCGCGGTGGCCGTCGAGCGCGGCCTCACCGAGGAAGATGGGGATCGTCGAACCCTACAGCGGACTCAGCCTAGTATACATGGCCTTTTCATTCTCGAGCTCGTCCTCCCATCCCGGTTTCTGCTTCTTGAGAATGAAAGTCCGCGGAAGGGTCCACTGAGGGAATAGCCATACAAGTAATCTGAAGAAGGCCAAGGGAAGTTTGGAGAGTGCGCAGTACAGGTACTCGCTGAATGGCTCTCGGTGGATGTGTAGCCGCAAAACATTATCATGGGCTTGGTCTGCGTAAGTACCCGACGCCGAAACAGTCTGCCATCCCAGCGTGAACCAGATTGCTCGACGAGACCTTAAGGTGAGCAAGAACCTGGGCCTCGCAGGAATCGAATATTCGATGCCTATTTACCTGACATAAACCACCTGCATCCCGACGCTCAATTAGATGCCTAAGAGGATAATCCAAGAGCCAAAATCTGTCGGAGGTGCTTGTAGAGTAGGTTGGCGGTCCGAGTGTTAGGCATTACCATAGTAAATAAGCCCTGGCCGCCTCCGGGGTAACCAATAGGGAACTTGAGAAGACTCGGGATTCTGCGGACCAAAAAGAGGGTTGAATCGAGTAAGTCGTCCGACTACTGATAATCAGAATGATATGCCATCTAGGCCATGACTCTGCTGTGACCTTGCCCTCCGCGGTAGGGTCTCTAGTAGGTGCTATTCGTACAAGACATCGAACAAATCTGTTGCCTGGAGCAGGGGATCAACCCCAGAGCCGGGCATCACAGATACAACCCCTCCCCTATGCGGCACCGTCGCTATTCATTCCCGCCTCCCTGCCTTTTGTGTCTTTCCCGATGGGACGCATTAGGGGTTGCACTCCCATTGCAAATCGCGCCTGTCTCTGGGCTTTTCTGCGAGTCTATCTGCCACCAATTCCCTACGAGAACCAGCCGCTTCCCAACCGGCCCGCGGATTAGCCACCCACTCAATCACATGCGCTGGCATCCATGTCCATATCAGTGCTCTCCCCAGTGCCAGGCATCACCCCGTCGGGCCCCTCGCCCTGGATGATCTTTCCCCCCTCGTACGTGACCCTCCGCCAGCCACACTCCTCTTTCGGATCCTTGATGAAGTCCATGGTGGGGAAGTAGTGCTCATTCTTCTTCATCGTCACCACCCACGGCACACTGTCAAACGTCATGGCGCGGAGGCGGAAGTCTGCCGGACCTCTGTCAGTAAACCCTTGCGAACGTGAAGATAAAAGAAAGAAAAGGCGAGGCGCTTACATGTGTTGTCCGGAATCTTGATTACGGCTGCCAGGAACGACTCGAGGTCAGGCGTCGGCTTGCCATTGACGTGCGTGATGAAGTTTGTCGGTGCGAGGCCGTATTGGTAGGCGGGCGACCCTCGCGTCCTAGCCGAGACGTACACCTCGCTGAATAGCTTGCTGATCTGCTGGCGGACGGCGTGGTGAGGCCGGTGCAGGATGGCGCCGCAAAACGAGATGGCCCGGTCCGTCTCGACGTCGTCGGCCGCCACGGTGGGGAGCTTGAGCTTCAGCTCCTGGCAGTCGCGCACAATCACGGCGTCGAGCTCCTCGTGCGAGTACATGACGTCCAGGTCCGAAATCTTGGTGATGATCTTTCCGTTGAGCGTGAGGAGCACATCGCCCTCGAGCAGGGCGTCGCCTTCCTGCTCCTGCCTCTCAAAGGTGCGCTTCGTCACCATGAAGAGTTGGTGGTGGGACGTGTTGGCCAGAGAGACCTGGTGGATCCACTCCTCGGACACGCCCATCAACCGCGCCTGCGACATCTGTATGGCGCGGAATTCGACAGACAGCATTCTCAGCTTGGGTACGATGCCCTGCTGAATCTGCTTCACTACTGGCAGCAACGTCGGCGTGGCGAGGCCAAGATGGTACTCCTCGTCCCTATGCGTGGAAGCCGATCGCTCGCCGAGGTATGTCAGCCAGAGCGCCTGGACGGTGCCGTCCTGGGCGACGAGCACGCCGCTCCCGCACTGACCGCTGAGGCTCGTGTCCACGGTGATGGCGTCGACATTGACAGCGCGGTATCGGGGCGCCCCTGAGTTCGCCGGTATCGTCACGGCGAAGATCTCGGTAACAGTCGTTGCAGCGTGGACAATGCGTCCGATTCGGTTATAGCCAATGAAATAGGTCGACGCGCCCTGGGTGATCTCCTCGGTGCTCAGCCTAGCGCTGAGGACCGGCGCGTCAACAAGCTTCGGGTCGTACTGGATGATGGCGTAGTTTTGCAGCGGGTGGAGGAACACGACCTTGCCCTCGACGACGATGGAGTCGGCAATCGTGATGCTAATGTCGCAAAGATCGTACGGGACAATGGCTCTCGATATTACCACGAGACCCTTGTCCGCGTCAATAACGAGGCCCATGCCCCACTTGCGGTTCTTAGGGAAGCCGTCCAGCTTCATCGGCATCGTGCAGTTGACGTGGACGAAGCTCCGGACCAGATCGGCGACGGCAGGGTGGGACGTGTGTTCGAGCTGGATGAATGCCGCCTTTCGAGGCACGGGAGGAACGGGCGGGAGAGCGTCGGCGAGATTGGAGAAGTCCCACAAGCCAGTCTCGTCATTCCTGACCGCCAGCTTCATCTTACTAGACCAGTGTCTGTCGACGTAGATGATTGTTGTGTTCAACGTGTGCAGGTCGCGCAAGTGCTTGTATGTGACGACGATCCGGGCCTTGTCCGGAATGTTCTTGACCACTTCGATGAACGTCTCGAGGTCTGGCGTCTTCTTGTGATCGACTGTCTGGATCAGCCAGCCGTTCTCCGAGCTCTCGAAGCGCCACGACCCGCCCGCCTCGCACACGTACACGCCCTTGCACGCCACGCCATACAGCCGCGCCTGCTGGTACGAGAGGCTGTGGAAGCTGCCGCCGGCGACCGAGACGAAGCGGTCAGGAGTGATCTTGTGCAGGTCGCCGACCTCGATCTCCACCTCGACCTCCTCGCCGCCACGGAGAAGCAGGAGCTTGACGGGCTTGCCTACACTCGAATCCAGAATGTCGTCGAGCCGGATGAACTGAGTAAGCAGCTCATCATTGACCTTGATCAAGACGTCCCCTTCCTCGATCTTGTTGTGCGACGGACCTTCGGGCAGGACAATCTCGGCGACCAGCATGTTGGTCTCCTTTGGGAACGCCTTACGGACCTGCGCTTCCCACTCCGGGCCCAGACCGAGCCGACGGCACTCGTCAAACGGCTTGAGCAAGAACTGGCACTGGATATCACCACGGGTGATCGGCTTCCCTTGCTGCAGGCAATGCAGAGCTCGGAGCGGCCGATCCAACGGCAGGAAGTAGTCGGTCGAAGCGCCATCTGCCCTGCCCCCAGCCTGCAGGGCGACTGCGTACCCGTCAATGTTGACGACGGGGCTCCCAGAGCTGCCGCCGCTAGCTGCGGCACTGGCCTGGTAGTAGCACGTGTTGAAGTCGCTGTACCCGTCACCATACTCGGGTGCGTTGCGATCTAACCTGCTGATGACGCCTGAGAGGATGCTGAGCTTCTCGCCGGCATCATTACCGACGACCCTGATCTCCACACCGACTTTGGCAAGGTCCGGACGCAGCGGGAGCGCAGCCACGGGCATGTATTTGATGGCTTTGGGATCGAACTTGAGGATGCCAAAATCGTGGACGGGGTCGCGGTAGACGGGGTAAGCGTCGACCTCCTCGTGATTGTCGAAGACGCAGTAGCCCCAGAAGGGTCCCGCACCAACGACGTGGCGATTAGTCAAGATGTAACTGCAGAACGGTTAGTTTGGGTATCTAACGCGGTTCGGGACGCGTGTGTATCTCACCCCCTCTCCGAGTCGACGACGAATCCCGTCGCCTCGCTCGTCAGGGCCGGGTCTGTGTCGAACGAACACGTCTGGCAGAAACGGATAGACACAACGTTCCGCACGACATTCTGGATCGTCGCCTGCCACTCGTCCGTGTCCGGGCATGTCGGGAGCAGCGCCGCTAACCTGGCATCCTCGTACTCTTCATATTCGCCCTCGAAGTCTTCGTGCCTGTCCGGCGTGTTGTCGCCGCCCGAGGACAAGTCCCGGTTCGGGCAGTGATGTTTCGGATGCCGACCATCAATAGTATGAGGCGGCTCCTTCCGCTTGGAGCGAGCAGCCGGATTGGTACTGTTCATGGTCGCTGTTAGGCTCGGGGCGGTTTTGATGGAGGCGGAACCGGGTGTAGAGGCCTTGGCCGAAGTGGACAGCGCGGACGAGACCGAACACGCGCTCGGCGTGGAATATGTAATGGATGCACGAATTGGATGCCAACGGAAAATTTTGGTGCTACGGTTATACAGCCACGACGAAGGCAGCCGCGTCGCGAGATGCAGGCCAGCGAGTTTTGCCAAGGATTGGGCAAGAGAGCTGCTCGTGGTTGTGCGCAATATCGTGCGGACGAGAGGCGCTGGCCGCATTCACGAGATAAACGGCGGACCGGAGGACTTTGCTGGCCTCTGCGGTGCGTGTTGGGCTCGATTGGAAGGAGCGCCGGTGGTCGAACTTAAGAATCAAGTCAAGGCCGACGAAATCTTGTGCTGCCTTGCAGCCAGTTGCCGCGGCGCATTTCAGCTGCGCCGTTACCGGGGCGTATGCACGATTGGCGGGGTGCAGACGGGGGGCATGACCATAGCAGGGCTGCAGAACTGCGATAGATGCAAGGACTTCATAGCTCAAGCGACTTGTATGCATTTACAGAGGTGGCTTGCTTACTGTCCCAACGTCAAATCTGAATCTGGGACCTTGTCACCGTGACCTCGTTTCCTAATACTACCCATGGCGTATCTCTGCAACAAAATTTCTGGATCCATTTACTTGGACCTGAACTCTGGGCAAATTGCCAAATGCCTTCTGGTTGTCCTAAACCTGTCAGCAGGATCAACTGAAGACTGAAGAGAGAGGCTGACTACCATAGTTTTGGCCTTGGCCCCCGCGCTTGTTTCACAAGTATCTCTGACAAAGGAATCTTTGTATCGCCACGGTTAGAATCAGCCCGGGATTCCCGGATCTAATGAAAAGTAGCCGAGTGCATCTCCTAGTGTTCCCAGAGGGACTAATTCAGTCAAGGACTTGCCGTTTTAAATTAATTGTAGGCAGCTGGCCTAAGACCCATGCTGCATTGCCACTCGGTCGATTGATGCTATTGTCCAAAGATAAGGTACGGTTTATCAGGCATGTCAAGTCGAGTAGTGAACCGACCCAAACAGGAACGCGATGAGTTATCTCTATCCCGCCTACCCTCTACTGGATGTTTCACTAAAAACATTTTATATACATCACATAGCGCTCCACATTTGAAGTCTAAGATCAGGGTTTGGTGAGAATCTGGATTCAAGATGTCTACCATTTATGCCATCCTCAGCAGCAATCCCAAGTCCCATAGACCAAAATCGCATTCTGTGGGTTGGCTGTATAGAGTGGGGTATCGGTGGGTTTGGGATCCAGCCGAGAGTAAAAAGAGAAAAATGGGAATAGCGCCCTCTAAAACGCCAGAGAACCTTTGTCCTGCAACAAGCCTCCATGATGTCCTGTACCATAGTTATTAAGACGAGATGAGGATACCCCCGCTATACCGAATATCTCCCATTGCTAAACCCAAATACTCGGCAGCACCCTCTTGTGACCTCTTCCAATTGCCTGCCCGTCCCGCAAGACAACGAATTTGCAGGGTATCGATTACATACGTCAGGGGAATGACTGTAAATGCCAAAGAAAAGTACCTGTGCGTCCAACCGACTGAAGGATATAAAACCCACAAGATGTCACAGAGACAGGGGGGTATGAATAGGAACGGTCGAATCGTGACCGGGTGACCAAGGCGCAATCCAACAAACCCACCAGGGAAGGATCACATTTGCCTCTTCATCCGTTCCCGATGCCTCAAATACTCCCTGAAATGTAGCTCGTGGGCGTCGCAGGCCGCCATCCACTTCTGCCGAATATACTTGTCCTCTTCCAGGGCCTGCAGATAATCTTGTGCGCCCGCATCACCCTGCATATTCAACCACCCCAGGCCGTTCCTCTCATTCAGGCTCTGCCGCTTGGAAAAGTGGTTCGTCATCTTCTTGCAGTAGGCGTACCATTTCGTCATGTACGTCTCGAACTCGCGCACATACGTCTGCCACTCCGGTGCGCCCGGTCTCGTTCCCGAGATGACAAGCCCCGGAGACGGCCGGGGCGCGGGAGGCGGTGACGGAATAGGCTCCGGCTTGGGGCCCTCTTGAGCAAGCGGGGGTTTGGCCGACGGTCTGCTCGGAAAGGGGAGATTCGAGCCGAGGTCGGCAAGCGAGCCGAGTCCTGTTACCTTCTGCGCGAAGGGCTCGACGTTTCTAAACTCGGAGAATATGGGCCGGAGGAAGTCTTCGCTGTCTTCGGAACCGGCGGCGTTAGGATTCACGCTTGGCATCTTCAAATTGGCGCCCAGCTTGGGGTCGGGATTGACGCCATTGACATTGCCAGCCCGCCACTCCGGTTTGGTCGGCTCGACAGGTATGTTCCGGGCACCATTGGTTTGCGGACCCGAGGGCTCAGGGGGCGGGGTATCAATGTCCATAGCGTTGGGGCTCCTCTCCCTGTCAATGCCGCCTGTTGCCGCGCTTGCTTGGCCTCTCTCCTCGCTGCTTGTCTCCTCATCGTCTACCAAACCTGCCGTACCTGCAGTCATCCGGACCGGCCGTTGCTTCTTCAGCGGCCGGATGGGCCGCGAGGGCGAGGCTGAAGACTTGCTGGGCTGAGGAGGCTCAAAGATATGGGGCCCAAATGCCTCTTTCCAAGCCTCCGGAACAAAGTCTCCCTGTTTTTGGTTGCCCTCGTTCTGCTGAGGATTCTGCTGGGGGTTGTGCTGGGGAGCGCCAGCGAACGACTCACTCGACGAGGTGAATTCGTTTCTGAGCGGTGACTGATGACCACGCGCACGGTTTTTCGCTCGGAGGAAGCCATCCTCTGCGGACGATTCGGAGCCAGCGCTGAACTGGAAATTCGCACTGCCCTTCTCGTCCGCGACGAACCGCGTGTTGATGTTATCAGCGCTGCTTCGGGTGAAGCGAGCCTGGTGGGGCGGCGAGGTTGGGTCATCATCGGGAACCGTAAAGCTAGTAGTGTGAGTCGTGTTAGCGCGCTTGTTGATTCTATGCCTATTGCTTTTCGGTGACGGGGCGCTATCCTTGGCGGATGGTGCAGGTGGCTTGAACGGCTGATAGCCTTTTCTCCCCAAGAGGAGCTGCAACTGCGCATGTATGCGGCTTTCAAGCGCGTTAGGCCCTGGACCTGGCAGCTCTCCACTAGGAGTCGATGCCGCCTGTTGCGCCGTGTGAGCTGGAAAGCAGGGCCCTTGTGCACGAGTAGACCCCTCACCGACACGACTGCTCGAGTGCGGTGTTTGGGGACATAACTCGGCGAGATAGCCTGAATAGAAACCGTGATACTGAGAGGAAGCAGGAGACTCATACACTTTAGTACCGTTGCCTGGCTGTGCCGGTATACCACTGTTCACTGTCGCAGAAGAGTGTCTGTTAGTAACGCAGAACTCTCCGAAGGGAGAGCCATAGGCCACTTACCATTGGCACCACTGTTGGCAGGCGAAGCGGAGCTGTTTGGAGCAGGGAACGTGGCGGTTGCGGGTGCTGAGTTCGTTTCACCAGCACGCGGACTATACCGGGCGCTAGCCCGGGATTGGAATGGGGACGCTGATGGTCTAGACTCAGCGAACCCTGGCGTGTCGTTTGTCGATCGCCTGGTGTTATCCGGGCCCACGCTGGCGCTTCGTGGACGAGGAGGGGGCGTCGGGGGTGAATGACCGCCATCCTGGAACCTCCGCGCGCCATCTCTCATGCTCTTCGCCCGGTTGACGTTGAGCGGCTCAAAGGGGTTCGTCTTCTCCCCGACATTCGCAGAATAAGGTGTGCTCTGGCGGCTGTCTAAGAATGTTTTGCCGGGATTTGCATTCGGAGGATCAACGAATACGGACGTTGGCCGGGATTTTCTGGCTTGAGCTGCACTCTGGTCGGATGCGGTAGTGGTATTGGCGTTATAGTGCTGGTTCTTCACCGGCGGTTCGTCACCTGCCGGTGATGTTGGGGCAAAGCCGCTTCTCCTTGTCCCAAACGAAGCCTCTTGTCGTCGGGCTTGAGCTGCATTCCGGGGGGCTGCCGTCTCCCGAGCCTTTGCAGCCTCCCGCGCTGCCGAGGCCGCAGCGGTAGCACTGGGCTGACTTGTCTTGGGCTGCGGCCTCGACCGGTTCCAAGCGTCCACGTTCGCCTTGAAATTTTCCGCCTTCGTCTTGGAGGCTTGTCCCCAGTCCCGATACCGCGATCCTGCCGTCGTCGTAGTGGGCCGTGTCGGCATTGGTGATCGTCTAGGTGGAGCGCCAAACCTCTGGTTGACTTCCTGCGCTGTGTACTGCCAAGGATTGCCCCTTATCCCAGAAGCCGCCGGATACGGCCTGGTTCGTAGGCGGTACGCGTCGAACTTGGACTTGGTGACGGGGTCGGTTAGGATCTCGTGGGCGGCCTGGATGACCAGGAATTTCTCCTTGGCCTCCTCTTCCTTGCCCGGATTGCGATCGGGGTGCCATCTCAACGCTACGTGACCGGGTCAGTACTCGATTGGGGGCCATGAGAGGGTTCGACCTACCAAGCTTCTTGAACTGCTTCTTGACCTCGGTGGCATCCGCCGTCGCCGGCAGTTCGAGGTCGGCATAATAATCGCGCTCGTAATCCAACTTGACCATCTTGGCCCCCTGCGATAGCGACAGAAGGAGAAGACAGAAGATACAGCGGTAGCGGCACCCGGTTAGGTCACCTCATCCCCGCCGAGCCTGAATCGCCTGCGCTCAACGACTCGACAAGCAGATAGACCTAGTGCAGGCGTCGTCGCTTCTTGCGCGTAAAGGCCGAAAGCTAGTGGGGAGGTATGCTAAGGGCGTAATTTGCCCAGATTTCGACCCAAACCAGAGTCCCGAGCAAACAAGAGGGCAGCAGCGGCCGAAAGGGAGAAAAGGTCGGTGGTCTCGGGCAATCTCGCGTTCGTCGCAGGCTAGTTGGTCGGGCACGAATCGGCTGTTGTGGCGAGCGAATCTGCGCTTATGTTCAGCATTCAGGGTCCTTGCCGCGACTAAACGTCAGATGTGCGGGGCACACCGACCGACACAGGAATCGAGCGTTAGAAATAGGCCTTGGGCGTCTAACAAGTGCAGTCGGAGCCTCGCTGCAAGGATAAGGCTGCAGATGGACCTGTCTAGAATATGCTGTGTTGCTTTTCGAGATGGTGTTCTAGCCGCAGCACGGACATGTGCAGGTTGCAGGTTGGCTTCGCGCAGTCAGTTGACGGTGGCTTAAACAAAACATAACAAAACCAGCCCTGACCCATCTGACGGGGGCACAGCAGGGTGGAGGGCCCACAAAGATATGGGCCTTGTAAAGTGGGACAATTGAGGAGCCGAAGGAAGAGGGTCAGCCTCCCAGGAACCAGCTGGCGAGCAGAGTGAATCGAAAGTTCGATGTTCAACCGTCCCTTTCTTGGGAAGGGTTTTTGGGTCGAGGCCGCTGATAGACAAAAACAGATGTGGGGCCACTTCAGCTGTCAAGGGCAACTGGGGGATTGGGCCAGTATTAGCGTCCCCACCGACCGGCAATGACGTACTGGGGTGCCTCCTGCCTGGACCCACGAATGCGTGACGGGCCTGTCATGGCAGGAATGATGGGGGGCTCTGATCTCATTATCTCACTGCGTAGATGTACAGTACTACAGATACCTGTATGCCACTGATGTGCGTTATATTAACGTACATTATGCTTCCGTGAGAAGCGGTGAGATCCTACGGGCGTGGAGAGTGAATTCCCTCCTTCAGCTGGTGCCCGGGACCCGAGTCATCAGGAGGCCTGAAATACAGGCATTCGGCCTTCTGGGTCGGTGGGCGAAGTGCTCTGCTACTGCAGAGCACAGCCGCATAACGAACGAACCGAATCGCTTCATGGACTTTGCGGTCTTTTATGAGCAATAGGCGACCATGAGGCCATGATGAGCAATCATGGGTTGCATGTGGGGCCAATAGATGCCTCCACAGGGCAGCCTCCTCCAACCGACAGTGAATCAACGCGAAGCCCATGGCGAGTTAACTTGCTGGAGTGCTTTATCTCCGCCACGTGCCTAATCCCACCAACCATCCCCGAATGTGATAGCGCATCCAGCTGATGAGCTTATTGCGCAGCCTCTAGTAACACAAACTCATGACCTGCATCTTGCTGCGTCATTTCAGCACAAGTCAGCATGCACATAACTAGCAAGGTTGTCAGTGAGAGCTTGGCAAAACATTTCTTTCAAAGTCGGCGGCTTTCTGACCGGACTGACATCCAAGCCCACTGATGCGACTCTATCCCATACCGTTCCCCTTGTTTGTTTCCCTTCCCATCCAATCTCGAGAGACCCTTCCATCCAACCGAATTATGCTGACAACCTCTTACGCCTAAAGAACAAGTTCAAGAACAACCCCCCAGAAATTACACCCGATATTATATTACAGTTCCACTCAAACGGCGCCATTCCATGCAAGCCTCCTACGACATCTCCCGACTTAACTCGTACGACCACCCGCCCTGGCGCCGCATCTTGTCCCTCGCTTGCAAATCCTTCTTGATGTCTTCCTCAGTAAGCCGGTCCGTCCCACTCCAGTTGGCGCTGCTGGTGCGCGCCCGGAACTTGTGCCACCGGTCTTTGCTCTTGTTGAACACCTCCTCCATGTTGAGCGGCGCCGGCGGACCAAACACCTGCATCGGATCCACGCGCTCCTGCGCCAGTATTGCCTCCTTGAGTGCTGGAGACTCCGCCCAGGACGCGACGCGAATGTGCGCGTCCCCATCGTCGCTTTCGTCGTCCGTCTGGATGTCAGGTAGCTCGATCGATTCCCCGTTCTGGAAGCGCGGCGATGGCCGCGCGACCGACTTGGCCGACTTGGGCATGGTGCCCCCAACCGGCCGGCCAGGAGTCTTGTGGGACGGCCCGGCTGCGTTGGGGTTCGGCGCAAACGGAATGGCGCCCTTGGATAGCTGAGCCATGTCGAGCGGGTGGCCAGCCTTGGCCTGACTGTTGTGTTGCGCCGTGACTGTTGCTTTGAAGAGATCCCTGCCCGCGCTGGGCGGAGGGTTGACGTAGCCGTTGCCGTTGCCATACATAGACTTGGCGGGCAAATCCTGCGTTGTAGAGTCAGTATCATGTGCAGGGGCCACTGGCATTGGCGGCTTACCTTCTTGAAGCCCCCTGATGGCCTGACAGGCGGCTTGATGATTCGTTGACTGTCCACCATGTCGATGTCCTCATCGAACTCCTCGCTCATGCGCATGCGCTTCCCCTCCTTGGATGGGAAAGAGGGTAACGCCCGTTGTTGCTGAGACCTAGAGCTCTCTTCGTGCGGGTCATGCTGTAGCGGCCGCTTCCCGTTATTCGAGAGAACCGTGTTCACTAGCCGGCCGTCTTGGTGCATGGTCGAACCCAGTCGGGAGGGTGGCCTCACGAGACCCTTGTCGGCTATGCTGTAATCCGGCGGGCCGTTGGGCTGTGATCTGACAGCCGGCGGGGGCGCCTTGGTCTGCTTAGCCTTCTCTATCGCGGCCTTCTTAGCCTGGGCCGCTTTCCGTTCCTCCTCTCGCTGCCGCTCAGCTCTGCGTTCTTCCTCCTGTGCGGCGCGCTTGCGCTCGAGCTCGCGCTTTGCGTCGCGTTTCCGTTGTGCCTCCCGTTCCTCCTGCTCTTTCCGCTTGGCAGCTACTTCAAGTGCTTTGGGGCGGCTGGCCGAAGAGACGGAGCTTTTAAGACTCTGGAGGGAAGGCTTCGTGTGAAGCGAGGCCTGGCTCGCCTTGCTGTTCACCTGCTTCTGAGAGGCATTCGGCTGCTGTCCCAACGTCTCCTGGAGGGTGGCTGCTAGGACGCTATTCGAAGGATGGAACTGGGAATGCTGAGAGCTGGTTGTGTTCACCCGAATGACGGTTGGAGCCTGTTTAGCCTTGACCGACGCCTCCTTTGTAGGTTTGACTGGTCTTTTCCCCTGTGTCCTGACCGACGATGCAGTCGTAGGGCGTGGGATTGAGGGAGGGGCGATGGTAGACGCAGCGTCTTGCATCTCAAAGTCGAGTTCATCGGAAAGCGCGGCGGTGGTCTTCCCGTCCTCCTCGGCCTGTCCTTTGGTCTTGCCGGGAGTGGTCCCCGTTGTCTTTGGCGGACTTCTGGGGGGGCGCTTCGGCTGAGGCCCCGGAGTTCGGAAATCATGTGCTTGCGGCTGGCTTTGCGCTTGCGCAGTCTTCTCCTGCTCCTTCTGGACGGTGACTTGGCGCTCCATGGCTGCAATCTTCTCCTGCTCCTTGCTAAAAACGCGAGCCTTCTCTCGTTCCTGTTCACGAAGTTTCTCGAGCTTATCCATCTGCTCGGCCATCCGCTTCGCTTCCTTGAGTTCCTTCTCTTTTTCTTTGTCTTCCTTATCCCGTTCCTTGGCCTCTCGTCTTTCCCTCTCGGCTGACGCTCGGGTCCTTCGAGTGCTGTTGCTACGGGTCGGACTAAGCGGGGCGGAAGTAGCCGATATCTGCTGCGAGAGATCCGGATATACGACGTTATCCGCTGTTGTAAAGGACTCAACGGAAGGCCCGGGGTGATACCCTAGCCTCGAAGTCGAAGGAGATTGAAGCAAGGACGACTTCCCTTCGGCACTGATCGCTGCGCTACTTGCGATCAAGCCTTTGGAGCTCTTTAACAGCGACGATAACTTGTTCTTGACCTGTTTAAGCGGATTGTCTCTGAACGTCCGCGTGGGAGACCTAGGTGGGCTAGCAAAGTCGTCCTCGGCTACGGTGGAAAGCGCAGGGTTCGAGACAGAAATGGTCTTCTTTAGAGCGACGTCGTCCGGGTCGGAGCTGAGCTGGTCGATGGTTGGGAAGGATGGGACAGAAGCGGATTTGGTGTGAGATGGAGTGCCGGCCGTTCGGCTAGGACTGGAAGAAGCTTTGCCAGGTGAGCCTAACCTGCCCTTAGGAAACACGAACTCGCGACTTTCCGCGGTTTCTTTCCCGGCCAGACCCTCCGCCTTCTCCGAATGCTCCTTCGAGGGCCGGGTTTGTGGGCTGGAAGAGGCCACAGCCTTGGCGGGCGGAGCAATCCAGTCGTCGTCGTTATCCGAGGGGAAAGCTCCGGGGGCAGCCACGGACTGCTTCGATTTTGGCTTCGGCGATGCCAGCTTCTTGATGTCCAAATTAGAGTCCATTTGCGATTGGCTCTGCGCAGTGGACGCGCTCTGCTGCGAGGGTAACAAATTCGCGATGGACTTAGACGGCCGGTGACTGGTTGGCTGTGCTTTTCCAAGCATGTTGATCTGATCCTGTAGGCGCTGTGTGTACGTCTTGGTATGCTCAGTGGCGTCCTTCTCGAGGACGAGCTCATCATCGACGTCCATTTCGTCGTCGTCGTCCTCGTCGGCCGGATCCGGCCGCGTGGCATGGCCCAGGCTCTTCCCGCCAGTATGGCGATTGTAGTAACTTTGGCGACTAAAGTCGAGGTGGCTCGTCCTGGACATGCGCGCTCCACCGAGACTTTTCTTGGAACCCAACGGCTCACGAGCCGGCAGGGAAGCAAAGTTAAGACTGCTCTTCCGAACAATTGGCCTGATCGGACTAGAGGCATCCGACGGCGACCTGACATCATCATCAACACCAGCCTCGTCACCGTGCCCGTCGCTGGTATCCTTGAAATTCTCAGTAGGCTTGGGGAATCCTTTTTGCGGGCTGGAGGAGGGTAACTTTTGCGGGAAAGACTTTTGCGGTGATGGCTTTTGCGGTGAATGGACGGCTGGAGATCCCATCTTCCTCGGTGAGGGCGACCGTGGAGATATGACGGGAAGCCGGGTGCGGGCGGCGAACGGACTGCTGGGCTGTTGAATTGCGGATGACGGGGTCGGAGCAACGTTGGATGTCGCGCTGGCTGGAGCCTGCGGCATCTGGCTGTCCTTCGTTGATTGGAATGTTCCTTTGGCAGATACAGCCGATGGGCTTGGCAGCTCTGCTGGCGCACTAGGCATTGAGAACTCTGAGCCCGCCGCCTCCACGCCGCGTTGTGGGCTGTCCGACATCTCGATGTCTTTGTCAAATTTATCGAAGTGATCCAGGGGTACGGTGTCGGTAGATTGGCTGCCATGATAACCAGAATCCGCCAGAGATGTGGGAGCTCGCGGCTCCACCGGCTGCGGAGGAAGGACTACTGCTGGTTTGGGCGGGCTAGCAGGGCGGGAAACCGGAGGTTCGGGTTTGTCCTCGGCCACCTGAAACTGCGGGGTCCGAGGTCGTGCGAGAGTTGGACTCGAAAGGACATTAGATGCGCCCTTTAGCGTGGCGGAGAATACGTTAGACAGAGGCTGCGTGGAATTTGTTAACAGGCGACGCGTCTCCTAAGCGGCAGCCAGAACACTTACCACGCGGACACTCCCAGGATTTGGTTTCCTTAATGTCCGCGGCGTCTTGCCGCGCAGTCTCCCGGGGGTCTTGAAGAGCTCAGCGACGTTCCTGGAGATGCCGGTTAGCCATGACATGCCAAGTTTGCCGTAACCGCGACACGCACATTTGGTTCTCGGAGAATATCTCAGCCATATGCTCATTCAGCCAGTCCATCTCATTGCGTGCAGAAAACGAGAACTCCTCGATCTCGGAGCGCGCAATGTTTAGTGCCGAGTCCCTCTCTTCTGCGATCCATGCCGCCGACCCGACCTGGAGACGCGGGCCTCCGCGCATCGCCATTGTCGTGGTTCTGTTCCTCTCGGGACGAATGTAAATAATGCGAGGAATGAGATGGGCAACGAAGAGGGGTCAAAGAATTGGACAACGTTTGTTAGTCAAACCAGTAAACCATGGGGGAAAGATTGTAGAGAAGGACAATCTTGGTCGGAAGTTTGGTTTTGGAGTTGGCGGGCGTGTTGGCCGGTTTGCGAATCGAAGTCGAAGTTGTGGATATGGGGGGCCCGTCTAGAAGCGGTTAGGCATTGTTTTGATTGTCTCCCGAAATGGAAAGGTCTGGGCTGAACAGTCTGGGTGGGGCCTTGGGAACCATCATGACGCCAGGTCACGTGTGTACGAGTACCGAGACTCGGCAGAGTAGGTCGAATAGGAAGTGAAGCAAGCCCCCGATGGCATGTTACCCATCATGCGAGGACTGTTAATTACGACGCTCTAGCAAGCGTCACTGATCAGCTAACCTATAACGTTAAACAGTCGCCAACTTTGGCTGGACTTGTTCTGGTCACAGTGCACCAAAAGTGTGCGTACAGTACAGCTCCCGGCAAGAGGTTCGCAAATCTCGCTGCACGCTTTTGGAAGAAGGGGGTCGCGTCTGCGCGTGGCTCAGCCTGCAGATTCAGTTTTGTCGCCCAAGACACCACCGGACCTTGGTGCTTCGAGCCGAGTGGGCTTTGGGCTACTAATTGCATAGTAAATTCTTCTGTTTCTGTCAAAGATGGACGCTTTCAATACCGAAGCCTTCGATGTCCCGGACTCGACCGACTGGCTTGGGACGCCACTTGCGGAGCTCATGCCTGTGGAACAGGCCTTCCGCTGCCATGTGTGCAAAGACTTCTACAACTCGCCGATGCTCACTTCGTGCAATCACACATTCTGCTCGATATGTATCCGACGCTGTCTTTCAGTCGACGGCAAATGCCCGCTCTGTCGAGCACTCGATCAGGAATCCAAACTGCGCGGGAATTGGGCGCTGCGGGAAGCCGTTGATGCGTTCGTTAAATCTCGTGCTGCGCTGCTGCAATTTGCAAGGGCTGCGGCCACTACTACTACACCGGGCTCTCCGAAGCGTAAAGCGGCGGATATGGACGGGTCGGCGGAGGAAGCGCAGGGGAACAAGCGGCCTAGAATGACAACGAGGTCAAGCAAGGCGAAAGCGGTGGAGGCGACCGCAGCGATCATGCGCGAAGAAGCCGATGTACCCGAAAGCAATGACGTTATGAACTATGAACCGGAGACCGGTACGTTTGAGGGCAATCTTTGTGCTAGACTGCCAGACTGACCTGTTCTCAGACGATGGCCTCGCCGCATGTCCAATTTGCTGGGCCCGGATGAAGCCATGGCAAGTCGACAAGCACATCGATACCTCATGTCCGGGGTCCCCACAGGCTCAAAATGCCTCGACATCTACCTCAAACAGCCGCAGTAGCAGCGCTTTCGGGCCTGTTCCGGTGTCCTCTACGAACTCACCAGCCCCGACAAGGGCCCCAGAGCGACTGCCAGCCCTAGCATATTCCATGCTTAAAGATACCGCTCTTCGCAAAAAAATGACCGAGCTGGGGCTCTCTACAAGCGGTTCGCGCCAGATGCTGGAGCGGAGGCATCAGGAGTGGGTAACGCTATGGAACGCCAACTGCGACTCGGCAAGACCGAAAAAGCGCTCTGAGCTTTTGCACGACCTGGAGATATGGGAGCGGACGGTGGGCACCCGTGCGCCGACAATGTCGAGGGCCGTAAACATGGGAGCGCAGATCAAAGACAAGGATTTTGACGGGGCCGCTTGGGCAGTGAAGCACGACTCCTCGTTCAAAGATTTGATTGCGAATGCGCGTAGGTCAAAAAGTAAGGTCGAGCAGAAATCTCGTGAGAATAGCCTACCGGGAGAAGCTTCAATAGGGCCGGATTCGGCGCAGGACCGCAGAACCACAGCGACTAATCCAACGACTCAACCAACGCCGAATTTCCCAAAGGGAGCCATGAATGACCTCGCAGGGCCGTCATCAAGCCAACCTGAGCTCCCGGATTCCCCATCGAGGAACGGGGCATTGTCTACGCATAAGGGTAGCAACGTTAGCATCCTGGCAGACTCGGGGGCGTTGCTTGCGAAGGAGCTGCCGTATCTCTCACAGGTTGGCAACATAAGCTCGCCTACGGAATCAAAACGTGCGCCTTCCTGAAGTCATGAAGCAAAACAACGAGGTTGGAAGCATTGTAGCCATGTCCTATGCGTGGCAATATGTTTTGATTTGCCTGATACCCTGTACATAGATGACACGGCCCCAAGATCGGGCGGTCCGAGGACACCGAAGCTTCGTTGTTCATGCATCAACTAGGCACATAGAATTAGAGTCAGCAGCCGTATCTTTTGTCCACCGAAAGGGATAGGGACGTGGCTCATCAAGTAGCCTGCGACTAGGGCCGCTCCCCCAGGGACATCCTACTCATCAGAGCCTCCACGCTTGCCCCGGCCTCATTTTCTTGCCGCCGCTCCCTCGGCTCAGGCTGCACACCGGCAGGTACCTTCTCGACAGCCTCAAGCCGCCTCCGCGTCTCCTCGGCCTCCCTCGCCTGCTCGGCCTCCCGGCGCAGCCTCTCCGCCTCCCCAGCCTTGCGCTTCTCTTCGAGCTCCAGCGCCGCCATTTCATCCTCGATCTCTGCTTCATCGACTACCACTGTTCCAGCCGACTCAGCGAGAATGCTGCTGACCTCGTCGGTGGCCGCCATCTGCTCGCGGAGACGGTCCATAACCTCCTCGACGCGCTCGACGCCGCCAGCCTGCGCGTGCAAACTCCGTAACGCCTCGCCGCTCGACTCCATGACCCTGACGAGCTGCACGTTGTCCGACGCCTGCTCAATCCTGGCAGCCACCTCTTCCAACTGATTGACCGTCGCAAACCGCCGCTCCAATGTAGATTCAGCCAACTTCTTGGACTTGAGTGCCGCCAGGGCGGCGACGCGGTTGTTCTTGCCGACAGCCTGTTTGGCAGCGGCAGCGAGCTCCTCGACTCGCTTGCTGAGAAGGGCCGTTTGGTGCGTCAACGACGTGAGCAGCTCCTTTAGCTGCGCGATCGAGACGTCTTCCTCTGTAATAGTGGCAGCCTCCTGCACCCCAGGTGCCTTGATCTTGACCGTATTCCCGTCATAGAGAATCGCCCCCTTGTCGCGTGACAAAAACTTAAGTAGTACCTCCATATCCACCTCCGAAAGCTGCCTCCCGTCTACGAGCTGGTCATTAAACGTCCTGTAAAAGTGCGCCTTGGAGAAAGTCCTCTCGAACCGACTCTGTTCAGCAGCGGCGGTGCAGTTTTTCTCCCCAAACACCTTCCCCGCCTCCTCCACATTAGCCATTACAACAAACTGCCCCGGCTGCAGCCTATCGCTCTTCAGCATGTCTGCTACGCCCAGCTGCCTCATCGTCCACGCCGCGAGATTCCACACAGACCAGGGCCGACGGTATATGCTTTCTCTGGCGGCCAAGAATTCGCTCAACGGCATCAGGTCTCTTGCGGCAAGCGCCTCACGGACGACTGCGCCAAGAGCAAGCGGTCGACCGTACTGTTTGGATTCGAGAGCGCGGAGAAGCTGCTCGTCTGAATGGAGAACGAACAAGTCCGGAGCTGCCCCCCGTCCGCGAGGGGCGCGGCCCGAGCGGACGATGCGCGCGAGCGCCCTGCGCCATGCCGACACGTTCGCTTGGTAGCCATCTGGGTTGAGGGTCCGCTGCGTTTGGAAGTCGGAGTAGAGCGCTGGCAGGCGGGCTCTAGAGCAGGTTTGTACATGTCAGTAGATCTGGCGAAGAGATTGACCATTTCAACTCACTTCCTAAAAGCGGGCTCGTGCTCCACGAGATACTCTAGTAGTGATTCACTCATGGTCCAATGATAGCGGCGGGCGGCGTACGGCGAGAGAAGAAAAATTGATGGCCTCTTCAACGAAGTCGCAGTCGGCTGCGGGAGCAACAAACAACAGCGACCTGGAGGTCCTAGGCTGCCTCGATGGAAGAGAACACAGACAGATGCGCCTCAACCTCCAGAAAGCCGGTCAGCTGTGGCAGGCAGAAACAGCAGGGTCCTAGCGACCGGGATGCTCGACACCGATGCTCTACGCGGCTCAGGATGGTTGGTCGACGCTGCCTGGCACATTCAAACAATGACGTGAAGGAGCAAGGCTAGGGAGGCCTACAGGGGCTTTTATCTTATCAGCGTGCTCCATCCGCCTCGGCAGGCAGCTGAATAGCGGGGCGCTGTAATCCTGCGCGAGTACCGTACTGTACAGTACTGTTAGCATTTAGGGGCCCTTAGCCCCCCCCTCCCCCCCCCCCCCCCAAAAAAAAAAAAAAAACCAAAAAGAAAAAAGGGGCTCATGAAAACCTCCAGGCTTGATCTGCTGGGTCCACTAGGGTTCAAGTTTGGGCCGAGCAGTAAACATAACAACTAGGGGAAGCACAATCTAGACAGCCCAAACGGCCCGTGTACGAGAGAACTACGCGCCATGCCTCTTTGCCGGAGGTTGGGGCTGCAGATGATCCGTTTGCAACGCCAACCCATGCTAGTCCAGAGTTGCTGCCGTGTCTATATCACCGTTTCTATCAAACAAAGTAACGGGTCTAAGGTGTGTTGCGCCCCGTTTACTCACCCAAACCCGTCCTTTCGGGCGCTCCCGTCATCTTCAACTTGATTCAGGGGGTTCAGAGGCGCCGATTCTAGCGTCGAAGCACCCCCTCCAACTGGATTGATCATGCTGGCCCTTCGTGACCGCCTATTATCCAGCGTCTCGCTCTCTTCATCGATGGGTGGTTCTGACTGGGCCTGCTCATCCCCCATATCCTCTCCCTCCACGTTCATATCAGTCCGCAACCCTTCCTTAAGCAGATCGTTGAGGTGTGCCAGGAAGTCGCTGGCCACGGCAAAGTTCTGCACACCACATTCGCCGGGAAGAAGCCCATACATCCTGCGCGCCTCGTTTAGGCACTTCTGCGCCTGAACATACTTGCCCTGGGCGATCCACGCCTCAGCGCCGAGCACGCTCCACAGGGCAGATTTGCGCCTCCTGCTCCCCCAGGCCTGCGTCCCAACGCCCTGCTTAGAAGCGTAGCAGATAGCCATGCGTTCCTTGAGTAAGGCATCGCCAACCGAGCCCATGAGCTTAGATTCCAGCACCCTAATGCCCCACCGGACAGCCTCGTCTATCCCCGAGCCGCCCCTGAGCCGCAGGAGCTCCAGTGCCAGCACGATGCACCGCACAGCGCCGTACAGAGAGTTGCAGCGAGTGTGGTAAGAGTAGAACGCCTGCTCGAGCATCTGGTTGATCGTTTCGATGCGCGTCTTGGACGACATGTTCTGTGGCATGATGAGGAGCGCCAGCGCGGCCATCTCGTTGGCCGCTGCGTGGTACTTCCACGCCTTGTCGTTCTGGAAATCGCTGCGCAAGAGGTCGTACGTTGACATGGCTAACTTCCAGTCCCTCAACATGAAAGCGAAATCCGCCAGTTTCCGCATGATGGCTTCGGGGCTGTCCGGCCGGTAAAACCCCTGCAGGTCGTAATTGCTCGAGCTGCCACCTCCACCGGAAGAGCTGCGGCTCGAACTGCCAAAGGCCCACCGCTTCGACAAACTCATGAACCGCCCACTGATGCCCCGCCGGCGTGATGCCACCTGGTCGTTCCACAGCGAGACACTCCGCTCCATGGTAGGAATCACCGACTGCGTGACCATCTCGCGCACGAATGTGCGTATTGCCGTAGCGTCCGACTCGAAGATGTGCCTCGTGGGGTCCTCGAAATCCTCCCGGGTGTCGCTCTCCTCGATATCCGCAAGCTCCTCGGATGCCGTCATCCAGTCGCTCCGTGGAAGAGGTATGCTGTCGTCGTCCGTCTCGGCGCTCTGCGAGCTGCGAAGCCGCAGCAAATGACAGTGCAGGTTGAAGTTCCGCTTCATCTGCTCGAACAGCGCCATCGACTTGGTGATATCGCCGTTCTCTTCGTCATGAACCAGGACGTAGTACCGGAGATAGTCCCCGTCCACCCAGACCGGTAGCCTCCTTGCACCCTCGCTCGTTTCCTTGTACAGCTTGTGCAGCGCCTCGATGGGCGCCGGATTCCTTGAGCTGATCGCCATGACGCAGGCGACTGGATGTGCAAACGATTCGTGACACGCCAGCGGGATCCCGGAGAGCAACCGCCGCAGATATAACGCATAGTACGGCGATGTATGATCCGGATCCAGACCCTCTTGCCTCATCGTCGTCGGCGTTGGCGGCAACGCAGCCTGGACCGTTCCCAGATACGCCTCCTCCGCATACCTCAGATGCCGCTCCACGACCGTCTCGACCTGTGTGATCGGGTTCCCCCGCCCAGCTTGCTCATTCGCCGCGCCGACACCCCCATTTCCGGGCGCCGGACCCCTCAGCCCCGTCCCCCCCACCCCGGCAACCGGCTCTGGCTGCTCCACATCCCCCCCAAACCGCGTGAACCTTATGGCGAAATCCTCCCACGGCCTCGACGCGCCGTTGCTATCCCTGATTGTAACCTTCCCCTGGACCCGCTCCCCAAAAGGCCGCAACAGCTCCCACAGTCCGCCGGCAAAGCCCTTTTCCCTCACCAGGCCGTCAGCATCCTCCGAGGCGTGTATCGCCACGTGCGGCACGAAGCTCTTGAGTATCAGGTTCAGCGGGTCACCGGGGTTGTCGGCGGCTCCCGTGTCGAGCAGGGACAGCTGCTTGAACGGCCCGCCGCCAAAGATGGAGCCGGCGAGGGTTGCCGTGCTCGCGCGGGCGGGGGAGCGGGCGGGTGAGGCCGACCGCGAGCCGGGCGGGGTGCCTATTAGCGTCGAGCGGAAGAGGGAGGCGGCGGAGGGGTTGGAGCGGCGGTCGCGGATGGGGAAGGCGGATGGTAGTGAGGCTTCGGACTGGGCGAGCGGGTGTGAGTCGGAGGGGAGCGACTGGCGGACTTTCTGGAGGCGGAGGCTGCTGTTGAGGGAGGACGCCGAGGCCGCTAGGGGCAGGGGCTGGACTGGTGTGGTGAGGTGGGCATCTTCCGGGGGCTGCATGGGGTGTCGCGAAGAGGACAGAAATGGCGTTGTACTAGTTTTAAGCCTCCAAAGGCCGGTCCAAAGTGTGTCCCAGTGGTGATTACAGCTCAGGGTCGGCAAGCTATCTAATGGAAAAGGACCATCGAAGGAGAAGAGCACGGCAATAGCAATATGCGGTCCGTGGTTCGAGGCTACAATCGACGTCGGGCGTGGCTGTCGAACCGAGTGATCGGGCTATGAGGCTTGCAAGGGACACAGCCCGCTGGCCAATGGGCCATCACGTGGGGCTCAACGCGCCATTAGCGGAAACCCCAGAAGCAAGCAGTTTTGGGGCCAGGCCAGGAGCTATGACGCATTCCACCGTTCCCGATTGCCTCAATCGCCAAACGCCGGCAATGGCTCCCGACAGCGATAATCCTCAGACGGATGCATTTCAACCGCCGTGATACAAACATGCTCACTGATCCGTGCCGCGACATTTGCTAGGGTCCGGTCTATTCTCTGCTTTTTTTTTTCTCTTTCTTTCTTTTTTTTTTTTTTTTCTCTTCGACTTAGCACGGATCAAGCACAGATTCCGGCAAGCAGCCTGCGTGTACCGTACAGTACCTACGGTACCTACCCTTGGCAAACGCGACGTACGTTCGGTAACTGAGGTACCTTACCCCTTACTCCACTACCTCGGCTGGGGCATCTACTGTGTAAGCTCGAGGCCCAGAACCACACTCACACTCTCTTTCTTCCACAAAACTCAATATAAGGATTCTGTGATTCAGCAAATCGGATCGAGCATACCGTTCACTTTCTTCTTTGGAACGTTACACGTCAATCGCTACAACACCTTGCTGCGATTTTTTCTTACGACCAGATACATTACAAAATTGCAAACATCACCGACAATCCCGCATCCCCGAGCCCTTATCAAGACTCTCCGGATTTAGTTAAAAGCCTCCAAGCGCTCTCCATCAAGCTAGTTCGGAAATATCATCAGCGATTTCTAACCCAGAGGTTTACCTCGAGCAAAAGAAAAGAGCACAAGTTCTTGACAAATACCAGCATTCCGCGTTACTTCCCTAATGATGCCCCTAACGACCTAGATTTGCTAGCGCCAGATCCGGATTTTCTCAATACCCAGTACATAATTGGCAGGATTATCAATGTAAGTAAATTTATCAGGTTCCCAAAGCTACACCTATATGTCTATCTCAGCTAAGATGTTTTAAGTTACTAGTTGCTAATACACTTATAGGCCTTCAGGACCAAGGGATCAAGGTTAAATGACCGCCCAGTTCGGAGAGCTGGATAGTGGGGGGGATGAGAGACATGATTGGGCTGGAATCGAGCTGCAGGGACGACTACAAAGGGCTGCCGATCGCGGCGTGGAAGCACGCTGGCATGGTAGCACCGTGAGAGTTCTCGACTACACCATCAAATGTACAGTCGTCTTCGAACTCCAGGCCAAGTCCTCTTCAGCCAATCCTCGGCTAGGCGGCCAGCGACCCGGCCCCGACCCCAATTTCACTGGACCTTTTCCCTCTCGCTTCCCTGCACAGCTAGTCTTTTATTCCCGGCCTGGGCCGCTCGTTCTGCGGGGGCGGGTGTTGGCGAGATCACCGAGCCGCCCCTGGATTTATCCCTTCTTCCACCCGCAGCTGCTAATTACGCTCGGCAGGGCAATGGCCGCCCATGGCGTAAGCCCTATAAACTGAACCCCCTCCGACGTTCCACTCGTGTTGGATGAGCGGCCAGAACGACTCTGGCAGTTGTCTCTCGTCTCTCAGGAGCCATGTCGTGTCCCGCTCCGGTGGGGCTTGGATAATACCCAAGTCTGTCTGTATCACTTTACTCCATATGTCGTATATGCAGCCGACTGCCGGGCTTCCGTCCCGCCATCAGTAGCACAATAAATATACCAGCCGCTCTCGACGGTGTATGATTCCTGGGGAGCGACCAGACTCTTCGGTCAGACGGTTGCTGCCCGCCATGTTGCTTGATCGCCGATTTGTCGCCGGGCTGGCTGGTCTCTGGACCGCCTCCACGGCCAACGCTGCCTGCTCCTCTAACCTCGTCATCGACGACTTCACCAAGTGGGTCACCGGCCTCAACAACTTAGACTGGCAGAATGGAGGTCAGTGGCCATCCCACCGCGCGGCCAAGCACCGACTGATGCGTCAAAACAGATGATGGAACCATGACTGCAATTGCCGGCTCTGCTGGCCGAGTCATCTTCGTTCCCAGGGATGGAGACTCGTACTTTTACGAGTCGTTTGACTGCCAGCAAGCCGTAACCGAAGGCTACGGCGGAGTCCAGTTCACCGTCGAGGGACCCGCTGGCGGCTCGTTTGCGTTTGAATTGCAGACGACCGAAAGTTGCGCCAATGGGAGATCCGAAGACTACAAGAGCTCGTACAACATCGTCAGCGACCTGACGGGCCGACGCCAGACCATCACCCTGCCCTTCTTAGGCTTTGACAATGATCCCAACTACGACGCCATCGTGGGCATGGTCTGGTCCGTATTTTCGGAGAATGGGGTGCAATGGTCCATCGGCAACATCACATTAGTATGCGGTGATGTGTCCGGTGGCCCTAGCACAAGTACGTCGAGCTTTGGCAAGCTATCCCCGAGCAAGCTGACAGGTAACAGCTCTCACGACAAGGTCCATTATAGAGCCTACAACTAGAACGACTGAGCCGCCCGTCGTTACGTCCCAACCAGGTACCTGCTCGAATTTGCTGATCGACGACTGGTCGTCTCAGTCGCGCCTGACGTTTCTCGGTTACAACGCCATGGGTGAAGCGTCAAGCGACGATGGGACCATGCTAACGGTTGCTGTCAGCGACAACAAGATTTTGCTTGGCCCGAGAAACGCCGAGTCGTACTTTTACAGCCAGTTTGGGTGTTTGGATACTAACGACCGTTACGGCGGTATCTCGCTGCGTATCAGGGCCGCGCGAGGCACAAGCTTTGCGGTGACCATGGCCTGGTATGATACATGCGGTTCTGGCACTGCCAACTCGGTCACTCTGACCACGGCACAGCTACGGTGGACTTTTGACGGCAACGAGAGACTGTATTCGTTCCCCTTCTCCGCCTTCACCGGCGTGGACACCACCAAGCTTCACATGATTTACTTCTCCAACTTCAACGCTGGGGCCATTTTTGGCCCCATGTCGTTCTACTGTGGCTCTACCGCTTCCGAATACACCCTCCCGGCAGCGACGCCGACATCGCCCGCCATTACGCGTTCGACAACACGCGCACCGGCTCCGAATGCTTCGGGGTTTGTTATTGACGAGTTCACCAACGCCGACACAAACGCCTTGGGAGAGTGGCACGGCGCCGATGAGGGTATGACCGTGACCTTTGGCAACAGAGCCATGACGATCCGCACCAACGACTCCGACTTGAGTTGGAACACGCAGCTGGCCAGCATGTGCGCCGATCTGCGCGGCTACGCCGGCGCCTACCTCCACATTGCCTACTCCGGGAGCAACAAATTCAGCGTTGCCCTGCAGCAGCACAATTCACGCTGTGACGACTCTGTGGCGCCGTTCCCAGAGACATGGGACTCCCTCGAGGCAGCACGGTACGCCTCGGCGACCGACATTTACATACCCATCAACCACTTCAACGTCAACCTGACGCGCGCCATCGGCTTCAACCTGAGGGGTTTCTACAGCACAGAGCCGACCACAATCACCAAAATCGAGATTGTCAACTCGGTACCGGCACGTTGGACCATCCCCAGCAAGCTCGCATCCGGCAAGCTTGTCTTCGCCTGCACACGCCCCAACTCTTTCGCCTTTGCCATCGATGACGGTGACCCCAAGTTCGCCAGGCAGGTAATGGACATCATCAACAGGGAAGAGATACCCGTGACCTTCTTCACCGTCGGCCTGCCCCTGCTGGACGAGAGCAACGGTCTCGCGGGATTCTACAAGGACATGGCCGCACGCGGCCACCAGATCGCCCTCCACTCCTACACCCACCCGAAGATGGAGGGCCTCCCGGACACAGCCAGCATCGACTGGGAGTACAACAATGACATTGGCGCCGTCAGGCAGGTCTTCGACGGGATGCACTCCAACTACTTCCGCCCGCCGTTCGGCACCGAGGGGGCGCGCATGCGCCAGCGGCTTGCCGCGAACCTGAACGATCCGAATCCGTACATCGTGCAGTGGAGCGTTGACGTGGAGGACTGGCTCTGGGCCGAGAGCGACACCCCCGAGAGGCAGCTGGACGCGTTCAATCGGGACATTGCAAAGGGCGGGAACCTGTTGGTGATGCATTACCTGTACAACTCGACGGTCGAGTACCTCCCCGAGTTCATCAGGCTTGCCAAGGCCACCGGGAAGCAGCTCATGCGGGTTGACCAGTGCATGGAGGATCCAAACGCGCCTCCTCTGTGAAAGGAAGCTTTCCAACGGGCCGGTCATGGAACTGTCCTGCGAGTGCAAAATACTTCTATGCGCGTGTAAACACTTTGTCTAGATAGCCAAGAGAGTGAAACCTGTGCGTAACAGGTGATGAGGGCCCTGATGAGACACTGAGGATGGCTGTCCAAGTAACGCCTCGGAAAGGCCAGAATGAAAAGCGGAACAAGGGGGCAACCTCCTGTACCAGACGAGGGTGTGATTCGCAAAGTGGTAGGTACAGCGGGACGTGGATTCATGATCGGGGTACTTGGATACCCGAGTTTGAAAGCATAGCAGCGTCATCGACAGCCAACTGACGACTGCAACGGCGATATAAGGATCTCGTTATTGCTCCGTCTTCTGTCCCAGAAGAACCTTCCCGTATCTTACGTCCCATACCAGACCGTGATCCATGCACAACTCCATACGCCCTCTCGCTGCCCAACCGTGCCGCACCCAAATGAACCGTCCATCTATAAACAGCCGCATTTCTTCTACCTCAGTACTCCTCAACCGCACAGTTCGGGTGAAGCACGTAGACGATGTTCGCCGCCTGTGCGGAGCTGCCCTCGCCCGCATTTTCATCCCCATCTGTAATTCCTTGGCCACGGATGGCCATGAGTATGTTGTCCTGTGGGTTGTTAGCAGCTAGCACGGCGAATGGAAAGAAGGAGAGGAGAACATACCTTGACCATCTTCTTTAATACCTTCTTCGCCAGCGCCATCTCGGTATTATAGTCTTCCTCGCTCTGGAGCTCGTCCTCCTTCTGCTCAAGATACCACTGCACCAATGCATCGCCGTCGATGCCCTCACCGCTGCCCGACGACTCATCCTCGGCAACGCGTGATACCAGCATGTTGACGATGCTAATGTACTTGTCGTACGAGATGGTCTGCTTCTCGCGTTGTGGCGCGGCCGACGCCTGGCGCTCGCCTTGATCCTCGTCGTCGGCCATGGGCGAGTCGCCATCCCCATCAGCAGCAGCAGCCGGTGTCCCGGCTGCCGCATCGGCAGCCTGCCGCAGCGCCGCGCTGTCATCTGCTTCCTCCTCCTCGTCCACCTCGACGTCGTCGTGCTCAACCGAGATGATACTCTGCCTCAACAGGTTATACGCCTCGTTCACAAAATCGGGCGTAATATCCTCGACGCAGTTCGCCTTGGCGATGGCCTCGGACAGGCGGATCATGCTCTCCAGCTGACGGACCGTGATGCGGTAGCTGTTCCGCCCCACCCCGCCCTGCGCGTCGTCGGCGCGGAGGTCCTTGTACCGCTGCACCAGCACCTCCTTCGCCTCGTCGGTAAACTCGGGCCGGAAGGTGCGCGCGAAGCGGATGTACCGCTGCAGCTGCTCGGTCGAGAACTCGGGTGTGACGGCCGCGTCGCGCATCTGGTGGATGCCGACGATGTGCTCGGCTAGGTGGCGGTCGACCTGCTCGTTGCACTCGTCAAGGATGACAAAGAAGAGGTCGAAGCGCGACATGATGGGCGCGCTCATGTTGATGTTGGCGCGCAGCGTCGTCTTGCGGTTGTACCGCCCGCCGACCGGGTTCGCGGCCGCCAGGATCGATGTGCGTGCGTTGAGCGTCGCCTGGATGCCCGCCTTGGCAATCGAGATGGTCTGCTGCTCCATGGCCTCGTGGATGGCTACCTGGTCGGCAATGTCCATCTTGTCGAACTCGTCGATGCAGCAGACGCCGTTGTCGGCGAGCATGAGCGCACCCGCCTCGATGGTGAACTCGCCCGTCTCCTCGTCCTTGACCACGGCTGCCGTGAGACCAGCCGCCGAGGACGCCTTGCCAGACGTGTAGACCGCGCGCGGGGCGAAGTTGCACACGTACTTGAGGAATTGCGACTTGGACGTCGACGGGTCGCCGACGATGCAGACGTTGATGTCGCCACGGAGCTGCATCCCTTCTGCCGTGTTTTTGCTGACACCTCCGAGCAGCTGCAGCAGGATGCCCTTCTTGACGATTTCGTGGCCGTACACCATGGGAGCGAGCGACTGTACCAGTCTTGCATAGATGTGGTCACTGTGCACCATGGCACGGAGATCTTGAATCTCCTCCTGGGTGTACGAAGTCAGGACGGCATCCTGCAGCTCCCTGATGGTATCGGCGGTCTCGACGGCGGCACTTCCCGTCAGAGAGCCGATAATGTCAACGATCTGCGCTTCGCCAGAGGCGCCGATAGACGACACGTCCGGCGTCACCATGCAGGCAAGGAAGGCAAGACGGTAGGTGAGGTCGCGAACGCCCAGGGCCTTCAGGCCACTCACTCCGCTGCCTCCCGCATCCGCCCCGCGGTCGTCGCGGACGGCCACCCTGCGGAGGCCAGGCAGGCCTAGCTGGCTGACGTCAGGAACCACGATCAGGGCACCCGTGAAGATGCATTTCTCGCCCGCCTTTGCCCGATCCACAATCTCGCCGCGGAGGATGACGTCTATTGTGCGAGGCATGCTTCCCGTGGGGATCTCGCTGCTGTTCTCCTGCACGCGTACTTTTTGCCAATCCACAAACGTGCTCTGCCGGATGTCGAGACGCCATGCGGTCCGGTTCAGACACGTCGCGTTGGGGCACTGGGTCGGCTCGGTGTAGCGGAACGTCTGCTCGACGTCTGGGACCACGCTGCGGCAGGCCTCGCAGACGAAGGTGGCCAGAGCCAGCTCGGGCCGGACTTCAGACGTGCGGGTGACGGTGCCGCTGATGGAGAGCAGCTGTCCCACGTTCCGCGCGCGCATCGAGCGCACACGCGAGACCAGAGGCAGGTTGTAGAAGGCGATGGCGAACAGCTTGTCCGTCTGCTGGTTTGCCGTCTTGCTATTGAGCTCGCTCTGGCTCGCCGAGCCCATGTTGCTGCCGCCGGACGTGTGCTGCTGGCTCGAGGCGGTCGGCTGGCGATGCTCGCGGAAATACTGAGGTTCGTACTTGGCAATCATGTTGTGCAGCGCCGCAGTGAGAAAAGGGAGGAACCGATAGTATGACTCCATGATGCCCGTGGCCAAGGCTCCATTGTTCCAGCTCTCGAGATGCTTGTAATCGACGTAAAAGGTTGACAACTGATGTGTCCGCATGCCATGGATCTGGGCGACATAGTACTTGTCCGTCGTAACAGCGCTTGATGTCGGCTGCCCAGAGGCGGTGGGGGCCTCTATGTATCTGCAGCGCCGGTCAGGGAACTGTGGAAGTACTTTCAACGAGCCAAGCCCACCCACCCTTCAATGAAGGCCTCAAAGTGCTCCTGGATGATGAGGCCGATCTTGTCCTCGACCCTAGGGATGTTGGCGGGGTCTGTAGGTCTGGCGCGGGCTGGGACCTGATCGTCAGCGAAGCCCTCACCCTCGCCATCACTGAGACCAGCGAGACTCTCTGAAGGAGGCGCTCGAGGGCGACCGGCCGAGGAGCTGGGGATCTGTCGCGCCCTGGGAGTTCTGGCGGGGCCGTCCGATGTCATGAACCCGGCGTCGCTGGAAGCCTCCATTGGAGTCGCCATTGTTGAACGAGTGTGTCTCTCGCAGCCTGCGTTGCTGAGACGACGTGGTGATCGGGGTAAGGAGGGTGGTCTGGAGAGCGCAAAGAGTTGTCGGGCTCGGGGAAGGCGGTCCACTCAGTCAATAAAACGCGAGAAAACGCGGGGCCAGAGACTGCACGCGATGGGAGACGCGGAAGTGGGTCCAGTTTAATTACCCCGTTAGGCGCATAAAGTACCAAATGCATACCGTGCACCAGAACCCTCGTCTTGCTGTACGTAGCCCGGATCGTATTCTCGATAAGGGGAGAGGAGGGAGAAGCGGGGCAGCCAAAAGTCTAAGATAACGTTTATTGGGTATATTTGCAAAACCGATAAACCCCCTCCCAACACCAAACGCCCAAGCCAGTCTTTCCTAGCGTAGATATTCGGAGAGATATCACCAACCCCATGTCCTGCTGGACGCTGTAAAGACAGGAGGCTTCCACTGGATCCGTTCCGGATCTACCAGCCTCTTTTGCTTCGCCTTTGACTTCTCTCTTTGCAGAATCAACTTTTCGGGTATCACAATCTTATGCTCTCCCTTATGATAGACCTGCATCTTGAGCGCCTGGAGTGTATGCTCGACATCCTGGGTCGTCATGGCAAGCGCGGATGCGATCCCCTCGATCGTGCACTTCTCCTCGCGCTCGCTGTAGCCAAGCAACAGGTCAATGATGTTTTCTGACCAGTACTGCCGGTAACTCAAGAGACCTAAATCCGAGAGGGGCTTCTCGGGCGACCCCAGCTTGCCTTCGATCTTGGAGAGCTCGTACGAGAATTGGATCAACAGCCGGCCATACCCCTTTCTCTGATACTGCGGTAATGTCAGGATACAGGCGACGTTGTACCCATCCGTGCTCTCCTTCTCCTTTGAGAAGTAGCCGATGATGTGAGACCCCTTCTCGTCCCTCGACGTCATGACGTAGAAGAGGAAAGGATCGACGTCGTAGTAGAGCGTCTTGTGGTCGAGGAACATCTTTGATAGCAGACATAGGTTCCGGCACCATGTCCGTTGCCGCCTGCCGTCGATCTCAAAGAACGACACAAAGTCGTCCCGGTATATCTCATTCCCCGGGGGGTGTTGGAGTGTGCACTTCTTCCGGTGCCGTGTAAAAGATTTGAGGTCGCCGTAGTAGCTCAGGCAGAACTCGCAGATAAAGATGCAATCTTCCTGGCTGAAGACCTCGGGGTACGGAGAAAAGTACCAAGGAAACAGGACGTACCGCCCAAACTCTACCTTGGAAATGTTCCGGATGCGAGAGATCTCGGCCGGATTCTGTGTCATAGAGCCCGAAGTCCGTAGCTTCTCAATCTCCTGCTCGCGGCTGAACGACTGGACGTTCTCCTTCTTGGCCGCGCTGGCCGGCGTCTCATCCTCGTCGAACTCCATCTCATCGGGGCCGGCACCAGGCGTCTCCCCGACTTCCAAGCTCGCAGTAGCCTTGTCCTCTCCATCTTCCGCTTTAGGCGTCTTACTCTGCTGTTGTGAATCGGTAAACTCGGTCCACGGATGTGGCGTTTGCCCTTCGGACGCGACGGACTGCTCCCGCTTGCCAAACTTTTTCTGTGTCTTCTTGGATGGCTGAGACTTCTTTGATACCGCTGCCGCTGTCTTCTTGGCCTTTGCGTCTTTTTGCTTCTCTTTCTCGGGATTTGGCCACTCGACGTCGTGATCAAAGTCGATCCTAGAGACTGGCACCCATTCATCCAGGCGCTTATTGAAATTATCAAAGTTGCAGTAGAACTGCCGGCCGCTCTTGGTCTCTTTGATGCTCAAAATCTCAGCGCGTCGGGGATGTCCATCTTTTGTGACGAGGGCTATGCATCCGACCCTACACATAGCGTTAGCGCCACCTTTGCGATGGAGTTCGTCGTGCAATATATCAGGCCTACTTGAGGGTGTCCGGCGTAGCCTTGCCCTTTTGTTTCGGCCCATCAGTGCCAACAGTGGCGTCTCCATTCGTGCCGTTCGGACCCATGATGAATCCTGGAGGCTAGGGCGTGATGTTGATGGAATTGTCTATAGGAAGCGGAATGTTGCATCCCTCAATCGGCGCGCCGTGTGTAAGAAGAAAAAAGGTGGTTCTAGCACCCTGACGGCACTGCTGCAACAACGCTAACCGCTTTCGGACTTTGCAGCAGCTTAACAAGGTACAGTGCCGTCAGCCCGACTTGAATGTGAAAGAGAGTCGGTATTTTACCTGCAACTAAAGCCTCCCATCGCCGGCGCATTCATCAAATCAAACTAACGATGCAAATTTGATGAATAGTACCTGGGGACCAAAGCGATCTAATTGGTACGGTTGCAGTCATGACCGGTGAACTCTCATCAAACTGGAAGAAACTGCAAGCCCAGATCAAGGCCGAATCAACCTCGAAGTCGGCACTGCCAAAGAGGAAGGCAGATGACAGCGGTCTCGATGAGCAAGGGCCGAGGAAGAAGCAAAGACAAAACCGAAAGCAAAAGCCGGCAGCACAGCAACCAGCAAAACCACCATCTGGGTCCCTGACCAAGAAACCTAAACAAATGGGCAACGCCCAATCTTCCAAGGTCGACCCGGTGCCGCCCGATTCCAAGCAAGGTATCTCCCCTTCGCTCGCCCTGTGGGCCTCAGAAAACGACATCTCTCCAGAGCAGCTGGCTGAAGCTTACGGGCTTGGCCTGCAATCCAACTCCCTCCTGACAGAAAGCCCGGTGCGTCCCAATGAAGGGCTGGCCACGGGCTTCGAGCTAGGCAAGTACCTAGCCATAGATTGCGAAATGGTGGGCGTGGGAGAAGGCGGGCACGAAGACATGCTTGCACGCGCCAGCATCGTCGACTTCCACGGGCGACAGGTCTACGATTCCTACGTGCGCCCCCAGGAGCCCGTCGTCGACTGGCGTACCCATGTCAGCGGCGTCAGTCCCCGGCACATGGCAAAGGCGCGGAAGTTTGACGAGGTGCAGACCCAGATTGCAGAGCTACTCCGGGGGAGAATCCTGGTCGGGCACGACGTCAAGCACGACCTCAAAGTCCTGCGATTAGACCACCCGCCCAAACAGATCCGGGACACGGCCAAGTTTTCTGGGTTTAGGAAGTATGGTCACGGGCCCAAACCCGCTCTGCGCGTGCTGGCGCGGGAGCTGCTTGGACTTGAGATACAGACCGGCCAGCATTCAAGCATCGAAGACGCCCGGGTTGCGATGCTGCTCTTCAGGAAACACAAGCCGGCATTCGATGTTGAGCACGCGAATCGGTATCCGGATGGGACGAAGCCAAGGCCCAAAGGGAAAAAGATAAAACGGCGCTGATATTCAGCCGTGAGGCCCACTCCGCTCTATGCTCGAAATGCATCAAGATGCTACATGCTACACGCTAGCAGAGTTCCGCGCCATTTCCCGGCAACACCTCAGATGCATCAGTTTACGCCAATACCAATAAGCCGTCCTAGATATTCCCGATGAGATGCACCGTGCCACCAAGGGCCCGTTTCAACCGCCTGCTGCTAGAGCGGGATGCCCTGCATCAATTCCAGCGCGCCTTCTCTGCCGACAGTGATGATGACATCTCCCAGCGTCTTGGTGAGGAAACCAGCCTCAGAGTACGCGAAGTAGTACTGGATCTTGCGTCAGCATCACCACCATGGATTGGAAAATAACGGGGTTCTTACCTCCCACTTTCTCCGAAACACCTCGATCTCCTCGTCTCCCATGTCCTCGTGCTCCCTTCTGAGAGCCGGGCGAATAGTATCCTCAAAAGCTGCCAGGAAACGCTCCCTCCAAAGCCGCAGGGTTCTGGCATAATGACCGCCAATGTTCTCAATCTTCTCCACGATGAGGGTGCCCTTCGATTCGCTCGTGATGTGGTTCAGCAGCTGCGTGATGGAAGGAAGATACCCTCCCGGGAAAATGTAACGGTTGATGAAGCTGGGGCAAGCGTCAGCAGGTGTTTCCCGTTGCATGTTTGATCTGACTTACTCTTCAGTCCGTGAGTACGCTTTGTGTCTACCCTCGGGCATGGTGATGCATTGAAAGACGGCGATGCCGTCTTTCTTCTTCAGCAATCGGTTGATGCAGGCAAAGTAAGTGCCGAGGAACTCTCGGCCTACGGCCTCAAGCATCTCGATGGAGATGATCTTGTCGTACGGAGTCTCTGGGACAGGCAGGGCACGGTAATCCTCGAGCAACACCTGAATCCGGTCCGACAAGCCCGCCGCGGCGATTCGCTCCTCTGCAAGCTCCTTCTGTTCCTTGGACAAGGTCAGACTGGTCACACGGCAACCAGTCTTGCGGACTGCCTCAATGGCGAACGAGCCCCAGCCGGTGCCGATCTCCAGAACATGGTCAGTCGACTTGATTCTGGCGCCGTGAATGAAGCGGTGCAGTTTCGTCATCTGCGCCTGCTCGAGTGACTCGGTCGTTTCGATCTCGGGACGTGTTTCACGCCAAATCGGGCAGGAATACGTCATATCGGGGGACAGGAAGGCAGCAAACATGTGGTTGCTGATATCGTAATGCGCCGAAATGTTCAATAGGGAGTTCGACATGGTGTTGGTTGAACGAGCAAGACTTGCGACGGCGCTGGTGATTATGGACGACCAAGTGGTTCCGTTGCCGAGGCGGTCACGGTTCAGGATGAAGAGCTGGAAAAACGCCGTCAGATCTCTGCATTCGACTTCGCCTAGCATGTACGCCTCTGCAAAGCCCATGTCGGCAAAGAGGAACAGGCGCATCCAAAACGAATCCTTCTCTACCACCATCTCAACGCGCGGGGCGGCAGCGGCGTCACGCACGCCATAGCTGGTTTCAGCCAAGACCATCACTTCGCCTAGAGTGAGCTCGTCCAGATTGTTGCTGAGTTCCCGGCCAAAGTGATAACGTTGTCCTCCCGGTTTGTCAACTAGGAGGAGTGTACCAACCTCGATCGAGGAAAGCAGAGATAGGACCGCGGGCTTGGCGATCGAGAGCACGGGAGCCCAGGTAAAACCTCCTAACTTCTTGCGGAGGTACGCCGTGCCGCGATAGATGGAATTAGAGGCCGCGTCGGTGGCGTTAGAGAGGAAGACTGGTGGTGCCATCCTGGTCTTAAATGCTGAACCGAAGAGCAGAACAGTGGTGTCCTTGCGCGACGCGGCGAATGCCAGTTCCAGATGGGCAAAAGAGGAAGGACAGAAGCGGTATACGGAAGTGCCGCTTCAAAGATGACTCAAAGATGGCCGCCGGTCTGTGGTTACTCGCACCACGCTCAACCTGCTCTGCATGGCGAGTTAGGTTTGTTCCTATTCTATTCAAGCCTGGATACTGACTCTCAATCAGGATAACTGAGATACCGGTACCGCACGGTAGTGGTCAGGGACAGAATTGAGCGATGATCGCCAAGGAGGGAGTCGAAGATGGATGGATGACTGTTTGGAGGGGAACGATTCACAGGTTCCATTTCTGTTCTTCGCCAGGTTCTAGGCTTCGGCGGTATTGGGCACCATAGAGGGTCAATATATACGACTCGGAATTCAAAAGTGAAGAGGGGCCATAGTACTTCATTGGCACTCCCAAAAATTTCCCGTTGGTCGTTCCGGAAGGCGCTCGTCATGGGACCGAGCTGTGTTAGTGGAGACGGCTGTTTCACTGATTGCAGAAGGAGCGATGGTCAGGTCGAACAATTTCCTCACTTGCGGCTCCTAACGAGCGCCAACCTCTCCAGTTCTGTGACAATGTAAGAAAAGGCCTTACCAGCACCCGGGGGTAGTAACTATGGATCCAGTTCG
Source organism: Madurella mycetomatis (assembly GCA_022530565.1). Classification (NCBI taxonomy): domain Eukaryota; kingdom Fungi; phylum Ascomycota; class Sordariomycetes; order Sordariales; genus Madurella; species Madurella mycetomatis. The sequence continues at coordinate 318,377 of JAJTVB010000003.1, read as the reverse complement.
CCGGGACAGCCCGAATGGTGGCACATGTACAATCTGATTCCTGGACCGATGTCAACGTTGAATTTCGCATCGGGTTAACTGAAGCGAATGGGGAAGGAGGGGGGAGAGCCGTCTTGGGAAAATCGGTGTTTCGGTTACTAAAGAGCTTGCTTGTTCGGAATGCAAACAACTGCATGCCTCATGAAACCGCCGGCCTGCCGGCGCCGTTTGCCGTCGTCTTTGTCTTTTTCTCCTTGTTTACTACGGACTAGCGAGAGGGCTACGTACAGTCTTATAAAAAGGCATTTGCTCACAACAGGATCCCGGATCTCAATTGTCGAGGGCATAAGACGCCAGGTGCTAGGTCACACAGACCCGCACCATCACGGGCGGATTGAGCATCGTTACACGACAATTACCGACCCAGATCCCCGGAAGCATCAGCGATTCACAGTGGGGTAAGCATTACCTGCGCGCTTCAACACCTCGGATCAACCATAGCTTTGTCGAGTGTGATCAGGATATCACCAAAATGGCGACCCAAGACAACCTTCAGTTCTAGTCATAACGATAGACAACCCCGTCTCTGACAGGCACCCCACGAGGCCAACATGGACTAATATGGCGCCAGGCACAGTGGCCAGAGCGGAAGGCTGGAGAAGGATGAAGAACTCAGGGCGCTTAGATGGACTCCTTGCAATGAGAAAACCTTCGTATGCCAACAGTGTTTAGGAAACCGTTTCCCTGTGGAAATACGCTCGATTTCCCCTGCTTCGGATAACGTTCTAGAAGAAGCGGCATCCACAGCGTTGCACCCCCGTAGCGCCTGCCGCATCCCCGCATCCCCACTGCAGCCCCACTCGCATCCGCCGCAGCGCGTTCCACTTTAACTCTCGACGCGTCTTCAGGTGCACGTATACGTACAGTACTTGCGCGTTGCAGCAAGCCCACCCACTGCCAAACTGGTAGCCCTCGGAAAACAAACGTCCGCCGACAGGAAATAGCCAGCCGCAATATCAACGAAAATGTCACAGCAACCTCAACAATCTCAGCCAATGCTTGAGCTGAAGTCAGATGTATCGTCCGGCGAGACTCCCAAGACAACGCCTCATCTCCTTCCATGCCGCATCCACCACGATGGCCCGGTCGGACCTGTCGAATCCTTCTGGGAGCCCAAGAATAGCGCTGGTAAGATGCTCTACTGCATTCCTTTTGCCTCAGGCCCCAGGTTGATCACTAACTGGGGCCGAATTCTTATGTGGCGTTTAGACGGCACCAGCACCGCCTATTTCCGTGGCCGCAAACTCGAGGGCAAGGCGGTCAAGGTGCCGGAGGCGTACCGTGGTGTCATTGCAGTCACTCCCGTTGGCGAGGAGCAGCCCAAGCAGCCCGATGAAGCCGAGATGGATGTGATCGATGTCGATGCGCTACTGCCCACAAGCAGCATGCAGGTGCAGGCTGAGTTTGATCAGTTGGTAGTCTGGACCCATGGGGCGTCAGATGCTACCGCTACGGATCCCCATACGAAAGGCATGGAGGAGTGGATCTCCCTCGCTGAGAAGGTATGTTGGTCGTCCTGGGCGTTCCGCCATCACATCTGCCACTGACATAGCTGCTAGATCCACTCCTATGACGTACCTGCTGCCAAAGTGTGAAAAGAGAGAAGTGGGCGCTCGTTGGAGCTCGCACCTTCTTGTAACTGGGTTTCTGACCGAGTAGGCACAGTCTTGCCGCTTGCTGGTCCTCACGATTATCGATGCAAGGAACAGGTGCGACCGCCGCGGGCAGCAACCATCTGGGCTTTTCGAACAATGTCGCCACATCAATAGTGCATAGCGTTGAGACGCGGCGACTGATGGTCTCTTGGTGCCTCTTCCTGATAAGTCAGACCAGGCCGAACCAGACGCCGGTAGCTGGGACACCGAGACTACTACTAGAGTTAGAGCTAGAGGACGGTCCGCGGTGGCGAGTGCCCGGGCACGCCTCAACTACGATCTGGGGTTGAAATCATGTACCGCTTAACATGCCACGCGGCTAGACGGGGGCTAATCGACATGCTGGGCCCTTCGCGGTTTATCCGCAAGATATACTATATGCTACTATTTAAGTTCGCTGTCCTCCGCTCGACTCGTCCCTCCTCTTCTGTCCTGCCTTATCGCACATCCTCCTCAGTACGCTTCCCAGTCTCCTCACCCCCTCCACTACGTCCTCCTCCTCCTCCCACGAAAAGCACAGCCTGATATTCCTCGGAAACCTTGCTGCCTCCTCGTCGCCCAATACCTCAAACAACCGCCCCGGCGCAATAATCAGATTCTCCTCCTGCTTCGCCCGCTCCGCAATCTTCTCCGCGTCGGGCATCCCCTCGGGCAGGGTCAGCCAAACAAAATACCCCCCAAACACCCCATCTGTTTCGTCAGCGCCACTAGGATTAGTAGTAGTAACAGGACCAGTAACAGCCCCGGCAGGCCCATTCCCGGCCCAAACCCGCACGCCCATCCCCGCCAGCTCCCGCCTCACAGCGTCTACGATCAATCCGTGCCGCCGCTGCAGCGCCGGCCTGACCACGCGCGTCAGATGCTCGTCCAGGTCGCCTGTGAGCATCAGCTGGTGGACCATAGCGGCCGCGAGCTGGCTGGCCGCGCCGCCGCTGCGGTTAGAGCCCGTCTGGGAGAAGCCGTGGGCGAAAGCCGGCGAGGCGTGGATCCACCCCGTCCGGGTGCCGGGGCCGACGAGCTTGCTGAAGGAGCTGTTGGAAACGGCGTGGGAGAACTGGTGGTCGCTCGGGCCGGGGTTGTGCGGCGAGGGCGGCAGGGCGAGGTCGATCTGGGAGAGCGTGGGCAGCGGCGCGAGCGAGGCTTGCGGGCCTGATGGGGAGGGGGAGGTGGGCCACTGGAGGAGGTCGTAGACGTCGTCCGAGATGATGAGGGCGTTGTACTCCCGTGCGAGGTCGACGAGGCGACGGCGCCGCGGAAGGGAAAGGGTCTTGCCTGAGGGGTTGGCCGAGGTGGCGACCAGGTAGATGACGTGGCGGTAGAGTTTGCGGTGGGGGCTAGGAGATTTGAAGAGAGGCTTCTGCCAGCTCGGGAGGAGGTTGCTGTTAACTTTTGTACGCGGAATAAGCAAGTAAGTGGGGGGATGAGCATACGTCCTCTTTTCCCTTGTTTGCTTCCTCCACCTCCCTCAACCCCCTCTCCAAGGCCCCCAAGTCAATCCCACCCTCGTCCTCCGGCACGGCCCTCAACCTCCCGGCAAACCCAGCGTCCTCAAAGATAGGACACGCTAGGTAGTAGCACGGCGCGACAGCCCACACGGCGCGTGTATACGCCGGGTCTGTGAACGACTGCAAGAGACACGCCATGCTCTGGCTTGCACCGCCGGTAATTGCGATCTCGTCCGCGCTTATCTTGCGGGACGACCGGTATTGCCACGTCAGCCAGCGAGCTAGTTCTTCCCTCAGCGGCTGGTACCCCGGATCGGGGGCGTACTGCAGCGCCGGGATGCTTATGGTCGGTTCACTAAGGGCGCGGTCGGCTGCGGCGCGGAGCTGGGCGGTGGGGAGCAGTTTAGGGGAGGGCCAGCCGCGAAGCAGATTAATGGGTTTCCTTGCCCTCTCCCCGTTCTCAACATCAACGGTGCAGTCTCCCGGGGTAGTGTTTTCGGTCATGGTTGAGAGCAAAAATGGCAATGGCTGTAGAATACGCAAAGAGGGGAAAGCGCCGACGGTTGGGTTGATGATCCCCGGGCTGTTGTGGAAGGGATGATGTTTCTTGTCAACAATACACAAACCCCTGAGAGCTTGGCGGGGCCTAATCATCGGCGGTAATAACGTTGGTTGCGTCTTGAGCTGACGGGCCAGGTTGGAATGCGGCAAGTGAGGGGAGACGAGCTCCAGTCTGACGCTGTTGCCGAGACAGACTTGCGGGGCACGGAGTCCTGCGAGATAGCGATGGCGCAACCGCCCTCAGGAACGGCCCTGTTTACACGTTAGATCTATAGTCACCATCACGGTAACATCAGCAATGAGTCGCCGGGCCTTAGACACAGTGTGTAATTGCGTCCTGGAAGGGATCAAATAATTAACGCAACTCGACCACCACCACCTCTCACAATCATCACCACAAGGCCGGGTTTAGGGCTGGCTATTGTTCATATTTTCTGTCCGAGACCTAGAGCATCAAGTGAATTGCCCTCTTCATCCCTCGTCACGTTGTCCTGTCATCCTCAGCATCACTGTGAGCTCGAGACGGAATCATCCATCTGCTGCAAATGAAGAGTTCCCTTGCTTCTCCGACCTATCGCGGGAAGCTAGACACCAAGTCATCCATGTGTCCCGTCCAGCGGATCTCCGGCCTGAGCCCAATGTGGCCGAGATGCAAAGCACGAGGAACAGTCGAGCGCCCTCCATATCCCGTCACGTGGTCCCGTTCGTTCCATTTGCACCCAGTCGACTTGAAATTCCAAATGTGCGCCACCCACTGATCTGGCATGTACAGATCGTGCCTGTCCGCGCGGAAAGGCGAGCTGGACGCCTTTCAGATACCACATCTCCTTTCTACATGCCGCGAGACGACGATGGGACGGAGCATGAGTCCTTGCTGGGAGTGGTCAGAGAGGCAGCTAAAATCGCAGATGGCTCTGCTTGCTATCGGGTCAAAACAGGAAAAAGGAAAAGAGCCGAAACTAGTACACTGCTGCCGACTTCGCGTGCAGCAGTCTTGAAGTATAGAGTAGATCAACAACCGTAGCAGGTTGTCCGGGAGATGTGCACGGGCACACGTTGTGGTCGTGCACAAATCCGCCTTGTAGGAGGTGAGGGCAACAAATATGTGTGCCAAGTAAGGTAGACAGAACGCTCTCTCTATGTCGCGTCTTCATGTCCACGAAGCTGTCAGAAGCGCGAGCCACACTAAGTCTGGATCTGGGGTGCGTTTCGCGACCAGTTATCGCGTCCTCGGTAGCCGCCCCGGTGGGTTCTGCTAGAGCTGGATCCGGAGCCGGTGGAGCCTTGATCCGTTGCATACGAGGAAGACGGCTCACGGCCCTTGCCCTGACGATGCTGAGATGCCGCGGAATGTCGGCCACCACGTTGTCCTGCGCGGCGGGGGTTGCTACGTGTCCGCCCGAAAGGAATAACGATCGTCTTGCTCTCGCTACCGGGGAGGCTGACGTGCCAGACCGTCCCGGCTCCCGACACGTCAACAGGAAAGCTGATGGAATCCGCAGTCGATACAACTGCATAGAGCTTCTTCGGTAGCGGTTTTGGCGCCGGACTAGGCTGCCATGCCATTTCCGGCGTTGTATTGGGGAACCGGACAGGGGGGACTGAGCCCATCTCCTGCTCCTCGAAGCATTCTTCTGCCATCACTTTTGAGGTCACCGACGTATCCTTTTCCAATGACGGCACCGTGGCTCGGGGGTACGACGGCTCGGGGTAATGGAGGCCAGTGCGGAAGTCGGTAACTGCTGGTTTGGCGGGTGCATGTGTTTTTCGCCCGCCAAGCAGGTTGTCGATCCTGGTCTGCCACGAGCTGTCAGGTTTGTGGGCGGTCACACGTGGAGCACCGTCCTGTTCTTTGTATGCCGCCTGGTGAGCCCATCCAAAGCTCGGCACCTGGGTCCGTGAAGTCGCAGGAGGGGCGTTGTGCGTGTCCGCAGCTCTAGCCTGTGATTCTCTCACCATCGACGGTGGGAGCCTGACGACAGGGTGTGGCCGCGGGAGCGAGACGTGCGGGTGGGTAGCGTCCCCGTCGAAGGCCGGATGCCCAGCCATGTCGGGCGGAGGTGGTGATGGGGACTTGGGCCGGACGGCATCCGTGTTCATTTCCTGGCGGACATCGCGAGACGAAGGGAAGAAACGGGAGCTTCTGACTTGCTGCGGCGCCGCGGTCTTCCCGCCAAGAATCGGAGTAGGGGGCATATCGCGCGGCGCTGTATTCTGCGCGAGTTGGCTGTAGTCAGATGCGGCCGCACTTGACACAGATGGTGCTTGCTGCGAGGTCGCGGCCTTCGAATCGGCCGCCCACGGATTATCTTGCCCAATTTGGATCGTCTGTTTAGGGGCGGCTTCGGTGCGCACGCCGCTTCCGTCGAGCTTCGTCGGACGCCACGTATCTTTGATGGCGGGCTGGATATCTGTCAGCGAACGTCCCTCTTTTGCCAATCGACGATCCCGTTCTTCGTATTGAGCGTTGAGCATCTCAGAGAACTTGTCGTTGTTGAGACGTACAGCGGCTGCCCAAGGGCTATCCTTTATATCACGGTCCCCAGTTGACTGTGGTTGTCTCGGGGGGCCGATCGGCGGCTGTCTCGCCGTAGAAGCAGGCACCGTTGCCTGTGATGCGCCCGCTGGGCGGGTGCCGTTCGGCGGCGCGATGGGTCCGGGTCCAGACTTGCTGGGTATCTGGGGAAGCTGGGCGGTGCCAAGGTCCGAAACAAATGTACCGTTCCCTAGGCTGCGGTTGTTATTATTGGGAGCGCCCCAGATCTTCGCGGAAGGCTGGGCGCCCCAAGAGGCCGAGGGATACCGTTCGGGTTTGGCAGGAGGCCACGGGTGTGCGTGGCTGCTGCCGTGCGGTTGCGGACGAGACTCGGCGCTGTCGAGCGGCGAAAGAGTCTGCGCTTGCGCCCCGTTCGGAAGCGACGCTGGCTGCTTGGCAGATTCGGGCATGGTCGCAGGTAGATCAGCTTTCCCTGTGCCTTGCTGCTCCTCGGCCGGTGACTTCTGAGACCCGAGGCTATCGCTGGATTGGATTTGGGTTGGAGTGGCGACCTGCTCTTTTGCGGCCGCCTTTTTGGCACTGTTGGCCTCGGGCGCGGGTCCCATGGCCTCCAGCTTCGCGCGGATTCGTTCCCTTCGGGCTGCTTCCTCCCTTGCCTCTTCTTCCTGGCGGCGCCTCATGGCAAGCTCCCGACGCTCGCGCATCAACTTCTTTTGAAGTTCATAATCCTGTTCGGTCACGGAGACTGCTGTCGCCTGCTGGCCTGGCGGCGGCATGGGCGCTTGTGCGCCCTGATGATACGGGGTAGCGTGGACCGTCCCCGGGGAAGCTCTGGGTTGCCAGCTTTGTCCATGGCGCGGTCCGCCCTGAAGACCAGAGGGCGAGAAATTCCTAGGCGAAGCGGGACCGTCGCTCCCCCCTGTAATCGATCCTCGCCGGGCATTGATGAGCTCGGGAGGCGGTAGGGGATGGTCAGGATTTCGAAGTCGTTGCCAGCTGCCACTTCCGCCACTAACGTTGGACGACCCACGTCGCCGGCCGTACAGGCCCTGCTGCTCGCTTCTTCCCGATTGCAATACCCCCGGCGGCTCAATCGGGCCTTGTTGCTCCTGCTGCGACGGGCGCTGTAAAACAGCCGGCTGCCTGCCGTGCTGCGGCTCCGGGCGTAGCGAACCGCGGCGGTCGAGGACGGGTTCATAGCGGCCAGACTGCGAATTGAATAACTCTCGGCTGGGGGCGGGAGCGCCATCTCGCCAGGGTGCTCGGGTGAAGTCATCAGCTGCAATCTCTTTGGGTGGGGGTGGGGTATTGGTTTTGCTGATAGAGACGTCCTTTGGTGTCGACTTGGCAGGCTGGCTCGGTACATCCACCGCGACGGGCGAGACCTTGTCGACCTTCGGAATGGGCGCCCATGGGGACTTGACCGGGGTGGGTGGGGCCGGCGGCTTTGCGACCAAGGTTGGCTTTTCCGGTGCGCCTTTCAGCACCAGCCCCTTCCCGGACGCCAGAACACCGGGCTTGATGGATGGTGAGGTACCGGGTGCCGGTGCTTTTGCTTTCTCGGCGGCCCCGTTCTCCTTTGCAGGCTGCCGAGGGGCCGGTTCGGACGGTGGAGGGTGGGACTCCTCATTATGGGTAATAGAAATCTTAGTTCCGTCTTTCCAGGTGATGGTGTCCGGCGCCCAATCATCATCGTCATCATCGATGTCGGCCCAATTGGCCTGGCCCTTGGTGTCATCCGGTTGGAGCCTAGTAGCCATGTGAATTCCGTATTTCTTCAGTTCTTCATCGGTATACTTCTTGGGTTCGGGTGGGGGGGCGGCTGCTTGACTATGTCAGTGATCATCAGGAGGGGCCTGAGGGAATGTTTGCTCACGTCGATTCTTGTTCCAGACAGCGTTTGCGTCGGGAGCCGAACCCGGTTTCCCGCCATTCGTCCCGGCGGACGCCTTTGCGATCAGACCGCCGCCAGTTTTCGCGACTAGCCTGGGTCGGGCGGCCGTCGAAGTACCGCTCGGTGCTGATGCCGAGCTGGCCGCCGTCGCCGTCTTCTCTGCTGTCTTTGACTGCACGCTTGGGGCTGATCCCTTGGGGTTGAGGAACGTCTTGTTGACATTGATAGCCTTGAAAGACGCGGGCTTCTTCACGGACGACGATGTGCGGCCGTGTGCCTTCCCGTCGCCTTGGCCCTTGGACGCATCGGATTTGGTCGCCTCATTATCGGATCCTCCACTAATGCTAACTTCTGTCGAGTTCACCAAATCGTCGACGATGTCAGATATGTGCTTGTTCTCAAACTCGTCCGTCCCGGAAGCGGCGGCGTCGCCGTTTACGTGCGGTCGGTTGATGTCGACATTTTGCGAGTCGGTATCGATCGTGATCGTCTGGACGCGGGCGGGGTAGCTGCGGTCAGTGGTCATGGACATAACGCGCGAGGCGACGGAATGCGGTGCAACGCTCACAGGCTCAGGTACAGAAGTCAGAGTAGCTTCATCGGACCGCTGCTTTGGTGACTCAGTGGCCATCATACGGTTGTCGGGTAGTCGGCGGTCGCACGGCGATGGATTGACCGATTGCGAGTCCACCAAGTCGCGGGGTATTAACGATGTGATTGTGGTGATGTCTAGCAATAGGAGAGGGATATCAGTCAGCAACCGGGGATTGAACAAGGGCGCGCAAAAATGAGCATCCAGGCATTCGGCCAGATGTCGATGGTTGGCGCAGACCCGGCTGTGCAACCCGCACAAACTCGGCTTAATACGAACGTACCTCCTTCTCCCTGGAGTCGGCTGTAAGGACCGAGGCTTGCGATACCTCTGTCGCGGGTCGCTAATGTGAAACCAGAAAAATAAAAGGGAAAGGACGGACCTGGAAAAGTTAAGGGAGGTGCATTCCTCTGAGGCGATACGGGCTGGTCTCTTTTCGCCGACTGACGACTCGGGACGGGTTGGTAAAGGTCAGAGCTGGCAGGGTGGATACTTTGGGCCTAGCGCAGAAAATTGCTCCACTCACGAGCGAGGACCTGCCTCATGCCACCTGCAAAGAAGGCAGTGCAAATGGGAGTGAGCGTGATCAAGCGATAAATCAAGGCCTCTGCGTTCACGGTACCTTAATGTATGCGGTATTAGACCCCCCCAACAACCTTTCACATTTCACAAAAGGATAAACCCAAAAGAAGTACCTTGATTCCAATTATCCATCGCAATTACGTTTTAGTGACCTACCGTTTGTCTGCCCACCCCTCATCCACCCCTCGACCAAGTGCAAAGACATAGACAAAACGTAAAATGAAAAGTCCAGACATAGTTTTGAGGGAAAGAGCGGGGGTTTTTAGGTTTCCAAAAGAGGCATTAGGTGCTTCTAAATTCACAGTCACCCGATCTCAGTGTTCTGAGACTGTCTTGCACATACCTGCCTTTGTAGACTTAGCCAAACGGGTTTGGGGAAGGGAACAACAGAAAACTCGGTAATAATGCGTGCTGGGCACTCCATCTATTTGATAACAGTTATGTACACTCCAGAGCCATCACCTAGCCGAGTGGCCCCCTAACCCCCGATTTAGTGGGCATTGTTCTTGTGGTGGCCTAGAACCCTGGTCAGTGATGCAAGTCTTTAGTTACCGACAACCAGCACTTACGGAGGTGGAAGTAGTAGTTCTGGGCATAGCCAACAACGAGGAGGAAGACAATCGCCTGGACGACGGCTAGAAAAAAAAAATTAGTAGATGTTCATCTAACCAACAGGATGCTGCCAACATACGCTTCACCGACGGATTCTTGCCGAAGTGCTTCGCCTGGTACCTGCCGAGAATGCCGGTGGCCTTGACCTCGGGAGCTGAACCCCGAGGGAGCTTCTCGTAGAAGTTCACGACACGCTGCATGCGGACAGCGTCAGGGGCAGCACCGATAGCCTAGTTCCGCCATGTCAGCCAGAACCATTCGTGATCTTCGGTCCCCAGGCCCCATGAACTCCAATCGCGACACAGCCGGCTCGAATATCCTTCCCCCAGGGCAATGCATCCTCCTTTTGGCCTGACCTTCCGGCGGTTCGGGGTGTTTATTCAGGGGTCAAAATCGAATGTATAAACGTACCTTTGGAGAGGCGACCTAGAACTCGATTGTCAGAAGCTATTCCAACTCATCAAAGCAACAAACAACGGCGTACCTTGGGCGGAATGAGGGTCGAAAGCGCCCGGCGGGTGACGTAGCTCATTTTCGCAGGTTGCGTCGCGCGCGCTCGCAAACGTGTAAAGAACTCGACGGCGAAGGAAGAGAACGGGATGGTAAAATCCCCAGCTGCTCGATGCGCGGGTCCGGCTCAATTGGTCGATTGTCGTTTCGGAGGTTTGAGCTGTTAAAGCTGGAATGGGCCTGGCTGCGGGAAAACGCAAGACCCTCGTCGGCGAGATGTTGTTGCGCGCGGTTGTTCCCGACCAGCCAATCAGAGGTGGCGAGGTGGGGATTCCGCAATTGAGACAGCCCCCGTCACAACCTGGAATCGCCTCAATCCCTCGAGGAAGCTTGGAAGAGCATCTAAACGCGATAGCCGCCCACACCCCTTCCAGCGAAACGGATAAGAGGGGAAAATCATGTCCTCATTACGGACAGCGTCGTCGGCGGTGCGGTTGCTGCGCAGTGCGTCGCAAGCCCGCGCCGCCCTTCCCGCCTCGCGACGCTTCGAGAGCTCGGTGCCGGCCAAGACAGAGGAGGAAAAGAAGGAGTCGTCACCGATGGCCACACTGCCTCGAAACGCGCCCGACTACAATGTCCCCATTGACATGGCTACATCGTACGAGGCCCCTTCTCGGTGAACCCAGGCCATCGGCTGTCAATTGATTGACATTTATCCAGCACCTTCACGCCCGTCCCGAAGCACGTCCAAGATGGCAGCGAGGACGTTGTACCTGCCGGCCTCCTGTCTGGGGCCCCGCTGGAGCTCCAAGCCCGGACAGTCCGGTACGCCCTCCTGCTCTCGGCCTTCCTGGTTGACACACTGACGCCTTCGATGCAGCATCTACCGGCCCGCTAAGCCAGCGACGCAGTCTGGCGATAAGATTGGCACCAGGTGGCGGATGGACTGGGACGTCTTACCCAAGGGCCACAGATGGGAGAACCCCCTGATGGGATGGCAGTCGTCGGGCGACCACATGCAAGGCACGCACATCCACTTTAAGACCAAGGAGGACGCCATCGCCTTTGCCGAGAAGCAGGGCTACGAGTATTTCGTCCAGGAGCCAAACGAGCGCCACTTTACCCCGAAGGCGTATGCTAACAACTTCCTATACTCCCCCGGCAAGTTGAAGCACATCCGGACCAAGTAGGCGCGTGGGGATGGTTGCCCCTGGGCTGCAATGTACATAACATGGGACTAGATACGGCATCCACAAAATGCAAGAGAATCGAGAAGGATGTAGGTCCTCATTGCGCAAGCGGTCTATATAATCCCGCCAGAACATCCAACCGTGCCGCCACAAACGCAACGCAAGCCATCCGAGGCTGCCGTTTCATGCTTCAGCCCTAGCCAGAACGCCGTCATAATGCTCTAGTACCGGTCCCTAGTGACCACGCCGGGATCCTGCCGTCGCCTCCCAACGCCGTAAAGACAATTGATATAGCCCTCTGCCGTAACCCGCTCATAAACACTCTCGGTGTCGCCGCCCGTTCACGTTGTAATCATCGGCTCGTGGCCGCCGTCATTGAGATCTACATTGGCCCCATTGAGACCCAGCTCGATGGACTCTGGCAGTTCCATCTTCTTGGACCTGGCTGAGTTCTCAGCCCACGTCCGCATGCGGACGAGCTGTCTGATGGCGGCTTCCCGGCGTTGGGTTTGCCGCAGCAGCACTGCCTCGTTGACCTTGGCCGCCGTGATCCTGCGGAGGTCCGAGCTAAGTAGAGCTGCAAGCTCCGGCTGTAGCTTGTCGTGGGGGAAGAATATCAGAACCATGGTCTGCTCGAGATCATGCAAGAAATCGCGGTTTGTGGCCGCACGAGGGCCTAGCTTCTTAGTGGCAAATTCTACGGCCGGTGAGACATCGCCGCCATTGCACTGCCGAATCAGCTCAACGAGTTGCTGTCGCAGAAGCGAGAAATGGAGCTCTGGGTTCGTGTCCAGTAACTATTGATATGTCAGCCCGTGAACCAGGCGTCTGAGGGAAAACGCGCGGGAAAAGTTGTGCTGCGTCATAGTCTGCTAGTGGTTGTTTCTCATCACGGGCCAGAGGCCTATGCGTGGTGCATGATGAAACTCGTGTTCTAATCATGGCAGCAGGGGGCTACGGATGATCATGCCGTACCTCTGGATCAAGCTCATTCAGAGCTGTGATTGCGCTCTCGATGTTGCCGCTGTGAATGGCATGCTGGATTTCCTGACGCGCCTGGACCGACGGGTCACCCTGCTGCGGCTGCAAATTCGCTTCCTTCGAGAACTTTGCGGCCGCCTTGGGGTACCCTTCCATCGTCAGGTAGTCCAGAATTAGAGCGTTGATATCGCTGGCCAACATGTCAGCGCAGTTCAGCCATTTGAATCCAAAGCCCAAGAACCATGCACAGGGCAATTCAGGGTTTAACGAGTTGTGCAGAGTTTCTCCACATGCTGATGTTCGGAGAGATTCCCATTGATATGCAATCATCATCTTGCCGCGGCGGGGGGGTTGGGGCGCAAATCGCTTACCTCTTTGGCGACTTGACGTCGGCCACCCGTTTGTCGAAGGCATGCTGGAAGGTGGTGGCCGTCGAGGCTGAGGAAGTCTGTTGCCGTGAAGGCGGTTAACATACCGACTCATGGCACGTTTGCCGAGCAGCGGGCCGCAAGACGCACCATGGGGCCAAAGTTGTCGCGTATGTGGGCAAGAATTTCCCGAAAAGCTGAATCACTGTCGAGTCCACCCAGATCGAAGGCGGCGCTCCAACTGGACATGTGCCTGGTTGACGGGACGCGGTGTTTTACATCGGTCTGTACATGCGCCAGGACACGGGGTCGGCACTTTGTGGGATACTGCGAAGGAAAAAATTGACGAAGGTGGACTCGAAGGAAGCGAAGACGAGCGAAGTTGGCCCAGGACCTGAGCAAGCGGGAAGCGTCCAAGCTCCTCTGTGGGGACACTGCGGGATCCCAGGCCACCGCCGCGGACTCTAAGTGCAGCCGGGCACTCGTGCACCCGCCCGTGGGCGGCTGGGCGCGGCATGGGGCGAACTCGATTTAGTGTGGCTTCGGCGCCCCGCATTATACTGTGCCCGAGAGAGCCTTAACTTGAAGAGAACTTCGTCTGGAAGATCCCATCCTGCACCGATCAACTTGGCCAGCAAATCAACCCGGCCAGCGAACAAAGCGTCTGTCCTCAAAGCACGGATTAAAACAGTAGGTTAACCTAGCCTCCCCTGTGAAGACGCAAAGGCGGATGCATCTACCGCAATAGCACCTATCGCTCATCCCGGCTGCCCTTGCACGCTGCACGTTCCAAGACTTTTGGGCCTGCCCCTCCAACCCGTCACAGCAGCGTAACCTAATCCAATCATGCCGGCTTCCGCTTCCGCTTCCGCCCCCTTGGCCGCTGACCCGGAAGCCGTAATCAACGGCACCACGGCACCCGAAGCGGACGGCACGATCGCAAAAAGGGCCCACTACGCGCCGCCCTGGGCCGATGTCAGCATTATTGGCATCGCCGGCAGCTCGGGCTCGGGCAAGTCGACACTGTCGCATGCGATCGTGAACAAGCTCAACCTTCCCTGGGTTGTCATCCTCTCCATTGTGAGTCCAAGGGGCATACCGGGCACGGGGAGCGGCTCTCAGACTCATGATGCTCGTAGGACTCATTCTACAAAAGCCTAGACGAGGAGGCTTCCAAGAAAGCATTCCGAAATGAGTATGACTTTGACTCGCCAGATGTAAGCCAGGGCCGCCCTTGGGATCCCGGTTACGCCAGGCTCATCGTCACCTCAGGCCCTGGATTTCGATGTCATGGTAGACCGCCTACGAGACCTCAAAGCCGGGTAAGTCGGGGTCTCCGCCGTATTCCAGCCGCCTCTGATGAGCGTCGAACGTAGGAAACGTGCCGAAATCCCCGTGTACTCGTTTGAGAAGCATGCCCGTCTTGACCGCACCACTACCATCTACTCACCGCACGTCCTTATCCTCGAGGGCATATTTGCTCTTTACGATCCCAGGCTCCTCGAGCTGATGGACATGAAGGTGGACTTGCCTTGTCCCATCTGCGCAGCTCGATTAGGGCTGACCGGATGATTTAAAGATATTCTGCGAGGCCGATGCGGATACTTGCCTCTCGAGACGGAGTGCGTCTAACGCTGCTATCCACCGTGGTACTACCTACCGTAGAGCTAACAACCACAAGTACTGCGCGATCAAAGGGACCGTGGCCGCGACATCGAGGGTATCATCAAGCAGTGGTTCACCTTTGTAAAACCGAATTTCGAAAAGGTAAGCTCTGTCCGTCCCTGCCGGGGCGGCTACTGAACTCGGATGGCAGTACGTCAACCCGCAAAGGAACGTAGCCGATATCATTGTCCCTCGGGGCGTTGAGAACCAGGTGGCCATGTGTAAGTGCGTGGCGGCTGGGAACCTGAAGCGGACAAAGTCTGATCTTAGCAGCTATGGTGGTGCAGTTCATCCAGCAGAAATTGCTCGAGAAGTCTACCCATCACCGTGCCGCGCTCACACGCCTCGAGATCGGGGCCAACTCGGAGCCGCTCTCAGACAAGGTGATCATCATGAAGCAGACGTCGCAGCTGCGCGGTATGAACACGATCATCCACGATATCGACACGTCTAGCGAGGACTTTATTTTCTACTTCAACCGTCTTACGGCCCTGCTCGTAGAAGAGTGAGCGGTCCGTCTCAGCCTTGTACCCTGGGCGGCATCTGACCATCTGCAGGGCGTTTAACAAGATCCCGTTCGTCTCAACAGACATCACCACATCACAAGGTTTCACCTACACCGGGCTGTGCCAGAAGGGAGAGGTCTCCGCGGTCATTGTCCTCCGCGGCGGCGCAGCGCTGGAAGCAGGCCTCAGACGAGTGATTACCGACTGCAAGACTGGTCGGGTGCTGATCCAGAGCAACATACGGACCGGCGAACCGGAGCTGCACTACCTGGTCCTGCCCGACGATATCAACACGCACGAAGCTGTACTCCTCCTAGACGCCCAGATGAGCAGCGGAGGCTCGGCCTTGATGGCAGTGCAGGTGCTCGTGGACCACGGGGTAAGGGCGGACCGAATTGTCTTGGTCACGTATAGCGCCGGCAGGATGGGCCTCCACCGACTGACCAAAGCGTTCCCCGAGATCACGGTGGTGGTGAGCAACGTAGTTCAAGACCTGGAGCACAGATGGGTCGAGAAGAGGTATTTCCGGTGCTGAAGAGGCGGGCTTGAAGAAGCGTACTTTTGCATGGCCTGGAGTTCTTTGTGCCGGTTCTGAACTGACGTTGTTGGATACCGACCTCGACATGGGTGTTTCAGCCATGAGATGGCATTCGGATGCCAATAGAAACGAGCAAGTCTCGAGATCGACCGTGGACCTTTCGGGCAAGTGGCAGCAGGACCAGCTGTTCTATACAGTGCAAATAATTGTCATACTGTATCATGAACTTCTGACTTTTGGGCTCTTCTGCTTTGCACGAGTCGAAGTCGATGACCTCGGGAGTTGGACTGGGAGCAATTTAACTTGGCTACTAGCCAACGGCATATTGGCCATCGTCTTTTTGTCGAGAACTACACAGCAGGTCATCTTGCCAAATCGAGAAGGTAAGGGAGGTGTCGTCAAAGTACAGTACGGATCGGCGGTCCCACAGCCAGGTAGTACTGCGTATGTGCGGGCCCACAGATCGCCACCGGTGTCTGTGGACCCATTGGCTCCAGATCGGCCGGTGGCAGTCCCTGACGTATCTCAGGGAGATCACTCAGGACTCTAGGTGTGCTTAGTGTGTAAGCTTCTCCGGCACTGCGGTGCCGGTGTCTCCATTTCGGAACATATTTACGCTCGTTTTTATACCCAACACTTACTTTCTCCTTTACTCGTATCAGCTTTGCTGAGGTTAATAGCAGTAATCTCCTTCGCATCAGATCCAAGCGCCTGTGGAGCAATTGCTTGTCGGGGCCTCTAGTTGACGTCACAGGAAACAAAGTGCTGACAGTGCTAACAGCGCCAACACTTTGGCCGCGATGCTCGGCCGTCGAGCAGCCCGGCAGGCCGGGCGCATTAGCCCTCGAGGGGCAAGCCTGGGTGCGGATGGACAATTGTACAGAAACCGGGTTCAGTCTTTGTTCACGGGGACGGCGAGATCACGGCCAATTGTCCAGCAAATCCAAGGCAGTCCTGGGGCTCCGGCCGGACGATTTCCCCCCACGCGACCTGCGCAAATACGCCAATTGTCCGGGAAGCCCTTCCCACAACGGACATCAAGGCTTCTGAATTTTGGGTATCGCGCCGCCGCATGGTTCGGAGGCTCGGTGCTGCTCCTCGGCGCTGGAGTGGTCGGCTTTTTCCTCTACGATGCGTCGACCTACGCTTCGCATGCTAACCAGGTCGACATTGATGTCTCGGAGCTCGCGCTCAATCCCCGCCGCGGCGGCCCCAAGAACTTACCCATCTTAGAAGCATACCTCGACGATGACGACAGCGAGGAGACGCGGAGACACAAGGACAAGCCTAGGCTGGTTATTCTGGGCGGCGGTTGGGGCGGCGTCGCCCTCTTGAAGGAGCTCAACCCGGAAAATTACCACGTCACCGTCGTGTCTCCCACCAACTACTTCCTGTTCACTCCAATGCTACCCTCTGCAACAGTGGGGACGCTCGGGTTGAGGGCTCTGGTGGAACCCATAAGGAGAATTATAAATAGGGTTGGAGGCCACTTCCTCCGAGCCCGCGCCGAGGACGTTGACTTTTCCTCGCGCCTAGTTGAGGTATCCCAAACGGACTGCAACGGCAACGAGCGGCGGTTCTACGTCCCGTACGACAAGCTGGTGATCGCCGTGGGCTCCGTCACAAACCCGCACGGCGTCAAAGGTCTGAACCACTGCCACTTCCTGAAGGACATCAACGACGCGCGCGAAATCCGCAACAAGGTGATCCACAACCTCGAGCTTGCCTGCCTTCCGACGACAACCGACGACGAGCGGAAGCGGCTGCTGTCGTTTGTCGTGTGCGGCGGCGGGCCCACGGGCGTCGAGTTCGCTGCCGAGCTCTATGACCTGCTCAATGAGGACCTCATTCAGCTCTTCCCTCGACTCTTGCGGAACGAGATTTCGGTCCACCTGATCCAGAGCCGGGACCACATTCTCAACACGTACGACGAGACACTATCCGTGTACGCCGAGGAGCGCTTCGCACGCGATCAGGTCGAGGTCCTGACCAATTCCCGCGTGAGCGAGGTCCGTCCAGACTCGATCCTATTCACCCAGAAGGGCGAAGACGGCAAGATCATAACCAAAGAGCTGCCGATGGGCTTCTGCCTCTGGTCGACTGGCGTCTCCCAAGCGGAGTTCTGCAAACGCATCTCCAAGAAACTCGGCAAGACCCAGGCCAACCGCCGCGCCCTCGAAACGGACACGCATCTCCGCCTCAACGGGACTCCCCTCGGCGACGTCTACGCCATCGGCGACTGCGCGACGGTGCAAAACAATGTGGCCGACCACATCGTCAGCTTCGTGCGCAACCTGGCCTGGAAGCATGGCGCCGACCCGGAGCACCTACAGCTACGCTTCTCGGACTGGCGCAGCGTCGCCGAGCAGGTCAAGAAACGCTTCCCCCAGGCCGTGGGCCACCTCAAGCGCCTGGATAAGCTCTTCGAGGAGTATGACCGCGACCACTCGGGCACGCTAGACTTTGGCGAGCTCCGTGAGCTGCTCAAGCAGATCGACAGTAAGCTGACAAGCCTGCCCGCCACGGCGCAGCGCGCCCACCAGCAAGGCACGTACCTCGCCCACAAGTTCAACAAGTTGGCGAGAGCCGCTCCCGGGCTGAAGGCGAACGAGATCATGGAGGGCGACCTGGACGCGGCCGTGTACAAGGCCTTCGAGTACAAGCACCTGGGGAGCCTGGCGTATATCGGGAACTCGGCGGTGTTTGATTTCGGCGGGGGGAAGGGGCTCGCTGGTGGGCTGTGGGCCGTGTACGCCTGGAGGAGCATTTACTTCGCTCAGAGCGTCAGCTTCCGGACGAGGGTGCTGATGGCCATGGACTGGGCCAAGAGGGGGTTGTTTGGGAGAGGTAAGTTCCGCTGGGAGTTGCATACGATGCCTATTTGACTGACTCTTTGGCAGACTTAATGAGCTACTGAGTGCTCCCCGCGGGGGCTGAGCAAGGACTCGCTTCGAACTGCTCCCTTTCATTGTTTAGTTTCTTTATTATTATTTTTTTTCCAGCATTGGGATTGCTTATATTCGTAACGGCGTAACGTCTATATAGGCGACCTCAGAAGTTTATATGCATTGGCTACTTGTCAGGTCCCGCTGGCCGTTGTGAGACGTCTGGCTCCACGAGGTTGTGGAAAACATTGCCCGGGGCCCGAGACTTGCCGCGTGCGCGACCTGTAATCGTGATCGCACCGTTATATAAGGTGACCGTGACGGATCTTGGGGAAATAGGGGGTTGATAGCAAATGTAGAACCCAGCCCTCCATAATGTGTTTCCCACGGGAGGAGATTAGGAGATGATACCCTCAAATTTTAAAACCGTCGCAAAATCCTGGCTTCGCCATAATCGTTGAAGGTGGGCTGAACACGAGCAGACAGTGAACATGGAGAGTGATATTGGGAGGCGGCAATAGACCTGACAGGCCACAGAAGAATGTGTATTCGGTATCAAGCGCCACCAATGCTCAATCCAATGTGAAGTCCTTGTATGTCCACTTCTCCGTGATCTTAGTCTTAGCTTGTTTCCGAAACGGAATCTTCCTCCGGCTCTCCATCTTGCCCCTGACCAGCATGCTCCGATACCTGTCTTTGAGGAGGTTGCCTTCGGGCTTCAGCAACCTCAAAGAGTCCTGCAGCTCATCTGGCAGAACCAATTCCAAGTCTTTTTCGGGGAGTCGGATTTTACCCAATTGTTTCCGCCGCAGCTCAATATCGTCGCCCTCTTCACTGGCATCGCTCATCTCGACCTTCTCTAGCGCAAGAGCGCGCTCCTTCTCAGCGACTTCTCGCGCGATCTGCTTGATGCGCTCGGCCTGGGCATTCTTCCGCTTCATGGCGGCCTCATGCTTCGCCTTTCGCTCCTCCTCCTTCCGACGCTTGATCCGGTTCCTTTCAGCCTGCGTCTTTCGCCTTGGCCTCTTGGCCTTGACACTCAGCTCTTCCCCGGCACTCTCGAATCCTTCCCAGGCGGAATCGTCTTCCCATTCGGAGAGATCCGCCCTCGCCTCAGCCGCTTCCGCCTCGGCGGCGGACCTTGCTGCCGCCTCCAGCTTGATGCGTTCGGCCTCGAGAGCCTCCAGGCGCTTTCGCTCCGCCTCCACCGCCTTCTCGCTCTCTTCTATGAGACGGTCCTGGTAGTCATTGAAGGCGGGGTTGTAGCTGTGGCCGCCCTTGGGTTTCGGAACGGCAGGCATGGGTTTACCGTTGGCTGCCAGTGAGATGGGTTGCTGCTCCATGGTCTTGGGTTTCTTCTTCTTCTCGACCGGGGCTAGGAAGGAACGTGTTTCGGCCACCGTTGGATCCTCTTTCGGCTCGGCCCAGACGTCGTATTCGGCATCCACAACTGTGACTGTCGACTCGTGATGCCCGTCGGCCACCTTCTTTATCCTCGCGAGCTCCTTGTGGGTGACGTAGTCGGTCCGCTGCCTCTTGACCGGGAGAATTCCATCTGTCGTCTTGTCACCGGCCCGCTTGCGCATAGGCACAGCTGGCACCGCCGACCGCTGCGCAATAATCTCATCTGCCTTGAGGCCCTTCTTGATGTGCTTTGGAAACCGTTTTGGGAGTGCCGCATCACCGACAACGTCTAGGGTAAACAGCTCGGACGATTCCTTCTCGGCGATGACTCCTCTGGTGGAAGTTAGCCAATTGATGCTTTGGTTACCGCAGGAAATTCTTGCTTACCCCTTGATTATCTGGTCATTGAGCTCCTCGAGTCCCTTTTCGATCTCAGATACGTCGACATTCTTGCGCCACGCTTTTTTGCCTTTCCGCGACGGCTGTTTGTATTGCTGAGGGGCATTTGGATTCCCCGAGAGGGGTTTTAGAACGGGCATCTTGGGTAAAAGTTTTGGGTCTTCCTCTCGACCTCCTCGACTATCCGTGATGTTCCTGGTCGGCTGTCTCCGAGCGATAAAAATGTGGGGTGTGGTCCTCAAAAATTCAGCACGGAGTGGATAAGATAAGATAAGCCGACTCGTACGCACACCGCACACGACGCGGCGGGCAAGACTGCTGCCAAGACCTGCCGTAGCAGGGCGCAGAAGGGCAGGGCGCCCCTTTTCAGCGTGGCAAGTCGGGCGGATTAAGCCTGCCAGGTGCCAAAGCCAAAGCCAACACCAACGCCGATCGATCTCCGTCACAAAGAACAGCGGAACATTCTGACAACTTTGCGCCAGCTTGTCCGTTCAAAGGAATTGCTTTAGATTACGCCCTAAACACCACGCAACAGCCTTAACAGTCACAGTGTCAACACAGCACATTTCCCTGCTGTTGTTACAAACCCCTCTTGCGCATCCGTCAAGCCCCGATACCCTCCAACCCCATCACAGCCAACAGCTATGGCACAGGCAGGAGCAGGCGGGTCGTACAATAACCCGCTAAAGAAGTTCAAGTAATGACATCCCGGCAGTGGGCTCTGCAGCATTTTGCTAACCTAGAAACAGGCTCGTCTTCCTAGGCGAACAGAGCGGTATGCGACTTCCTTGCGGCTGTCCGGCTGGGAAGGACTAACAGGTCCGAAACAGTTGGCAAAACGTCGCTCATCACACGCTTCATGTACGACTCGTTCGACAACATGTACCAGGCTACAATCGGCATCGACTTCCTGTCAAAGGCAAGCTATGGTTGCGGGCGCTCAAGGCGAGGCGAGAAATGCTGACTGCCTGGACAGACGATGTATCTAGAAGACCGAACGGTGCGGTTACAGCTCTGGGATACGGCAGGACAGGAAAGATTCAGGAGCTTGATTCCCTCATACATCCGGGACTCGAGCGTGGCGGTGGTGGTCTACGATATCTCAAGTGAGCGCCGAGTGCCTCGGTACTCCACAGCGCACGCTAACACGAACTTTTTGCCAGATTTGAAGAGCTTCGAAAACACCAGGAAATGGATTGACGACGTGCGGGCTGAGCGAGGGAACGACGTCATCATCGTGCTGGTGGGCAACAAGACAGACCTCAACGACAAGCGCGAGGTGACTACACAACAGGGTGAGGAGGAGGCCAAGCGAAACAACCTTATGTTCGTCGAGACGAGCGCCAAGCTTGGGCACAACGTCAAGACGCTATTCAAGAGGATAGCACAGGCGCTACCAGGGATGGAGGGGGCCGACGCTGCCGCCCAGGCCTCGAGCCAGATGATCGATGTGAAGACGACCCCCAGCCCCCCGCAACAGGAGGGTTGCGCATGCTAGACTCGTAGCGCGATAGGAGAAGAGCGGGGGACCAGGCAGACTCGGACGTTTTTGTACACCTGAGATTGTACTTCCAATTCCTCTAGCATAGCGGCTCACGGTGGATTGAAGAGCGCATTAGCGTTTTCTAGGAATCAATCTAATAATATACATCTGGACGCCTGGGTTCCTTACTGGACGGCCCGGATACAGTTATCCCATCCCGCTCTGGCTCCCAAATATGGATGTTGAAGACTGTTACGGCAATATTGTCACTGATCAGCACCCCTTGTCTAACCAACCAGTATATTGTGTCCTCCTGTATGCCGAGAACACAGGAAATCCGGATATCTCGCTAATGGTGGCACGTGGACTCAGACAACCCCCTATCCGATTAACGCCGATTCGCCGGTTCCCAAACCACACTCTCTTCGATGCCGTCTTTAAGGACACCAGGCACCCGGAGCACCATCGTAACAGTTAGGGCTCTCGAGACGTTATGGGCCTCTCTACAAGGCCATTACTGTATATGATGCATCACCTCCTATCCATGTTGAACCCCCCGAGGTACGCCTCTGGTTGGACGCATTCAACCAAGGGAACCAGGTGCGAAAGGGACGTGTAGGCGGTCAGCGGACCAGTTCCCCAACGATTACGGACAGGTCCTTCAGTCCATATCCATGCCGTCGTCGTCGTCGTCGTCGTCGTCATCGTCATCCTCGTCATCCATGTCCTCGTCGATATGGCCACCAATCGACTCGGTAACCTCTTCAACACCGCCGTCGGTCCGCACCCTGACCCTACGTACCTCGCCACCAAACGCCTTGGTCTTCTTGCTCGTACGCAGCGTCGCCAGCTCTTCGCGCTCCAGCTCCTCAACGTCGACGCCCTGTTCAGCAGCCAGCTCGGCCAGGCGGCGCTTCTCGCTGCCGCGCAGGCGGGGCAGCAGGTGCTCGTTGTTGGCGACGAGTTTGCGGGCGGCGGCCAGCTCGCGGGCGCGCTTGCCGGCCATGCGCTTCTTGTAGAAGACACGTTCGCGGCGGGCGCGGATCTCGCTGATGCGCTCCATGGCCTTGAGCGTTTTGGCGAAGAGTTCGCGGTCGTAGCGCACAGGCACGTTGCGCCGGGCCGCGAACTGCAGCGTGCTGTCCACTACCATCTCCTTGCCTGCGTTCTTGCGGTAGGCCTTGGTCCACTTAAGCTTGCGCGGGTTACGCTTCATCTTGAAATTCTTGTGGCATTTGGAGCGGCAGAAACGGAAGGATTTGCCTAGGGCCAGGCTGGTTAGTGTTTGTGTTTGCCAGGACTGTGGGAACAAACGAACCGTCATTTCGCATAAATGTAATGCCCTTGCTGGGCCATGCCGGCCTCCCGCAGAAAAAGCAGTTCTCGATGCGCATCTTGGGGCTGGGAACCGACGGTCGTCTCGATGGGTTACCGAAGGTCCTCTCAGCGCACACCCTCCACTTTTTGGTCGATGCAGTTCTCGAAAAAATTCACCGCCTTTGCAGCGGAAAAGAGTGGGGGGCGGGGGATCAGGTCCGTTATCGAAAGTTAGTCAGCAACTACGGTCAGGGTTAGGGTTCACTCGACCATCGAGTTTGCGTGATAGCCAAACAAAGGAAGTTGTCTGCTACTCCTTATCGGTAGAGTAATTACCATGTACATCAATAGGTTTCATCTGTACGGAGTAATGCAGAACTCGCTGTCGCACCTGCCGGGTTTAGCGGCCCTTCTGATCGGGTATAACGCCGCGCCGGGCCCGCGTACTCGCACGACCCAGGCAGCGTCCGCAGCATAAATAGGGTCGTCCTCCTCCAACGTCCCTTTCTTGTACACTCGACCTTCTCTCTCCCCTCGTTGCTTCGCTCGGTCCCCCCCTCCTCAATATTGGTCTCGTCATCCGCGCCTCTCCCATGCTCAGACGTGGCCTGTCCAGCCTTGCGCTGGCCGGCGATCGCTCTACAGGACGCTAAGCCTTGGCAAGGAAGAACTCCTGGCGCGATCCTTGCTTTCTTCGAATCGATGGCGAGGCAAACACGATATCGGAGGGGCAAGCTCGAGCAGAAGGGCGGAGGAAAGGGAGATGAGATGCCTGTGCTTGGCGGCTAAGCTGACCTGGGCAACCTCGGGCAACGCCTTGGTTCATACGGCAACAAGTCAGGTTGTGATTCGTGTGGTTCGTAGCGATACGGTATCCTGCGAAGGCTCCCTTCTCTGGCCGTCTCCTTCTTGCCTCAGCATTTACGTGATTGGCAGAGCTACGAGGGACCCGCGAATCAATGTCTCATGCCCTCCAGAGCGCATGGGGGCGAGGCGTTTCGCAACTGAATACGTTCCTCACGAGTCGTTGGGATTGGCAGAGCGGATGGCGAGTTGGACGCTGGGTCGGGCTGCTTCTAAGTTCCGTGGTCGATTCCCAATTTCAGCGCACGCAGATATATTTCGCTCATTGCTCCGTACTCAGAAAAGGGAAGAGCGAAGATTGCCAACTTGCACATTGAATCCTCCCTGGAATTGCTCTCCCTACAGCCTCTGACATCTTTGCAAACTACCGGCCGGGCTTTACTGGCAGCGCGATGGCAACAGTCTGCCTCGACAGCCAGATCTTTTACACCCCCTCCCGGCAGCGGATTCCGAGCGGGCAAGTCGAGACCGTCTGGTTCCGAAGGGGAATCCCTCTATCGCCATTCTGGGAGCTCTTTCACATCCATCCCTGCTGTAGGATATACACGCAACAATAACCGCCTCCGGTGCAACAGGCTTTACCCATTTACTACGAAACCGCCACCCCCGCCAACCCGACGCAGAGCGGCACCGTCAGACAGTGCGGCGCCTATTACCTCGTCGCGCCCGGCGACGACTGCTTCACGGTGAACCTGCGCTTCAACCTAGACGCCGGCAGCCTGCGGGAGTAGAACACGTATCTTGACAAAGCGTGTACTAACCTTTGGCTTGGCTACGACGTCTGTGTCGCCCCCGTGACCCCCAAGCGGCCCTCTGCCGACGGCACCTGTCCGCGCGGCGTCACCTGCGAGGGGACCGCGTTCGGTGACTGCTGCTTGCCGTTTGGCTTCTGCGGCAACGGGCCCGAGTACTGCGGTGATGATGACGATGACGATGGTGGTGGTGGTGGCGGGTCCCCGACGGAGGACGGCACGTGCGGCCCCGACTACGGCGGGACGGTGTGCAGGCCACAGTTTGGCAGCTGCTGCAGCATCTACGGCTTCTGCGGATCCGGGTTAGACTACTGCCCGCCCCGGAACTGCCACTCGGGCGACTGCGAGCCAATATAGGCGGCCCGTTGACGAGCGGGGAGTGCGTGCCCAACAATGCGGGAACAAGACGTGCACGGGAACGCAGTTTGGGGCGTGCTGCTCGATACATGGCTTCTGTGGCGATGAGGACGGCTATTGCAAAGGGTCTAACTGTTATAACGGCGCCTGTGTCCCCTAAGCCGACGAAGCGGCTTGGGCGGTGCCTTTTCTCTATTCTGGCTGTCTCCTGCTGCTCCTACTATTGAGGGCACATCGCTCTCAGCTGCTTACTTCTTCCGACTTCCATCAATAAGAACCGTTCACGCTGTGAGGGAGGTGCAAGCGTTCAATCAGTGAAGCGACTGTAATGTTCCCGCCTTTGTTCAGGAAAGCTTTTTACGTACTTCGTAGAGTGCTATGGAAAACGGTACCTTCCCAATGGCGATGGTAGAGATCTAGCTACCTCGAGAAAAAAAAAGAAGTTGTCTTCAATCCACAACCATGGTCACCAGCTCGACGGGATCGTATAACCCGCCCAATTCACCGTAGCATCCTTAAACACATCGATCGAGCCCTGCACCCCGTGCGGCCCGACAGACCAGACCCCTCGCTCGACCAGGTTTGCCCAGTGGTCCAGCAGCCGCTCTAGGCGTTGGGGTCGGTTTGGGTTTCCCCCGAAAGGCTTGAATCCATGCTGGAACAGCTCGTCCGCCGTCCTATCCTTCATTTCGACTCCGCTACTAAAGCGCGCGCCGTACAGGTTAAAGGGCAGTGGCATCCGGAACGCCTCCTCGGTCGCCTCGGGCTCGGACCGGACGACGCACTCGCTATAGACACCTGGCGGCACGCGAGACGGGAATGCGATGCCGTCTGGTACTTTGCGATTCCCGTCGTCCCAGTAGTAGCGGAACGAGGACCTCCAGCCTGAAACGTCGACTTGCGGAGCGCCCGCATCGCTAAAGAAGATGTATACGGGCGGCACGATCCCTTCCCGCTCTGTGCCGTTCCACTGGGGGACGCACCGGGGCAGGTGGGTGAAGGGCTGGGCGGCGGCGAAAGTAGCCGTGTCCGCGGGAGGGAGGGAGAGTCCCGGTGCGATCCGGCGGATGTGCCGGGGACGGTGTGCGAGGCCTAGGAAGGCGCGCGCGAAGGAGGGATCCGGTATTTTGGCTGCGTCCATGGCCGCAGGCGTAAGCAAGGGCTCGCTAGGACGGTTGTCATCGTCGACTGTGGCGCCGCTACACTGCCGACGACGCACCTCTATAGCGTTACAGAGCCGATCCCATGCCGCGACGCACCCCGCTATCTGGCCATCGCCATACGGCCGCCACTCCCAATTCCCGATCTTGACGCCGCCGTACAGGGCCGGTTCGTCGGTGGGAGAGGCGGCGACCTTGCCGAGGCGGATCAGGGTTATCCAGTTGGAGAGGATGGTCTCCAGGGGATGCCAGCTCTGCGGGTGCTCATCCACTGGAAACGCATACTCCGTGTCGTCTGGGTGCACAAAGAAGGAGGCGAGGTGGCGGCCCTGGTGGTAAAGCATGCCGCCGCCTGACTTGCCGTCGCAGGCGTCTATGTGGGAGAAGTATAGGCGCACGATGGAGTCCTCGGGTTCGTCCTCAAGGTCGGCCGTCTCGTTGGCGAAGAGGCCGTTGAAGTCACCGCCATCCGGGTCTGGCATGCCTTCAACAAAGAAGAAGAGTGGGGTATTGGGAGTGCGTGCCGTAGCGAGGAAGGCGGCCAGGGAGGCATGCAGCCTTGGGTAGACGGCCTCTACCGCGTTGCCGTGCGTGCTAAAGTAGGTGGCGCGGCTACCCTCAACAGCTAGGTCGAGCCGACCATCGGCCGCTAGGCAGTAGTCAACGAGGTAATTGTGGAGGGCGGCGCATCGCGCGTGGTCCATGCCATCAAGGTCTGTCCGCGGCGGGTTGTCGGGCG
Source organism: Madurella mycetomatis (assembly GCA_022530565.1). NCBI lineage: Eukaryota > Fungi > Ascomycota > Sordariomycetes > Sordariales > Madurella > Madurella mycetomatis. Next base: position 291,442 of record JAJTVB010000003.1, on the reverse strand, counting down.
TGACGAGCTGGTCGTCGATGCTGGGGAGTTGGGACGCCAATATGGCGGCGTTGGAGCTTCTGCCTTCCTCCATTGTTAGAAAATCGTGTTATGATTGAATCAAACGATTTCAACAGTGCTATCCGGGGGCGACTGCAGTGCTTATAGGGTACTAGGGAGAGACGTATGCGTGGGAGTGATGCTGCTCGCCACACCCTGCCTGGCGGTAAGACAAGTGTTGAATACCAGGACCGTGCTGGAACTTAGAAGACTGCCAAGGCTAGGAAGTACGTGAAGACTGCGAATATACTCTGCACTCCCACCTCCGTAGTATAATATTATTACGCAAGTTGTCTTTGTCGACAAGAAGACCGACACATCTGGCAAGAAGATTACTTGTGAGCTAGTGAGTATAAATTAACTTCCGCTTGCTTTTAGAAAAGTATGAAGCCCTAAGTTATCCATTTACTGGGATTATATCTTTGGGAGGCCGTTGGAACCCGGTGCAATTGCAGTAGGAGCAGTATACAAGACCCAAGCTTTCCTTAAGCTCACAAGATACTATAGACTCCAGCCAGGCAAGATCTATACAAATCTAACATGTAGAGGTCCCCGAGCAAGACCTTGGGTGACTCCTCGATAATTAAAGAAGCCTCAAGCTCGTAGCTCTAAGTGTTAGAAGTGAGCGTTGGAGCCTTACAGCGGGAAACACCTGTCAACAGGGGCTCCCACTAGACGCACACATGTGTGCGTCTAGCGGGAGCCGTCAACAGGCGCCAGATTACCTAAGCGCCCAGGACCAGGTTTTCCCAACTCTCTGCTCAGGCGCAATCTCTTACAGCGAGAGATACACATAACACACACATCAGATCAATTGAGTCAAGCTCTGCGGATCGTATTTGCGTGCGCCCATTTGAACCCAAGTTGCTTGAAGAGTGCCATAGACTGTAGTTCTAACAGCTACAACAGTGTATTATCGACTTAATCTTGTAATAATTATGTTGCCATCATTTCACACCAACCGTAATTAGGTACGCGCCTCCAAGTATTGTACTCACCGCCGCTGTAAGCTTGTTCAAAACAGGCCCTACCTAGATTCACATCGAATGCCTCCTCTACTCTTTTTCCAGGGCCACCATCACAACAGCCGTTTCAATTGTGTTAGCCTTCAAAATAGTGCTCAGCCGTTGATGGGGCCATGGGCCAGAAAGCCCCATGCAGCATCGCAGCTCCGCCGGACTCTCGGACGCGATGTTGGTGCCAAGGCTGCGCCTCGACGCTAGCAGGGGCCTAATTCGGGCCCTCCACTGCCTTGATTTTCCATCCAGCTGTGGGGTCCTTATACTAGACTGATTTCGGATTGTTGCATTTATACGGACATGGCCAACTCCTGTGGCGGAGGTGCGATGAGACACATTCCCGAGCGGGGGGATGTTTAGGAATGCCAAGCGAAGTTACCCTGCGAGCCTGCTGACTTACCCCTCTCCACTGTTGATTGCGGATGTTTTGAGAGCTTTCCTCGTTGCGATGTGACAGGCACTTGCGGCCCAGTTCCATGGCCGGCGTATTGCACGAATATGATCTATGGTTGTTTATTACTCGTTGAATCGAGGTCTAGCTGAGCATACCTCGCATAGGAAAACCGCGACATCAACGTGTTAGGCGATCAGTCGCTCCACCAGCTCCACAGCACCGCGCGGGCGGGATCTGGGGAATGTGGAGCTTCACAGAGCCAAGAGGTCCACTGAGCCCTTTGCCTCCGGGCGCTAGCACGCGACAGACGCTGCCTTAACAAAACCAATATCAAGATCAAGTACCTGGACTTATGTCGTACAGAGTTATCTATTCCCTCAGCATAAGTCAAGTAGTACATGGGCCTGCGCCGTGAAGTCTCCAACGACCTAGAACAGGTGGAGGTTTCCAGGCAGTGTTACTTCCCCGCCCTTGGGCCTGCGCCGTGGCGCCATGTCGAGTCAGCGAGACGGCAATGCACGGCCGACGGAAGGAGGGTAAGAGCAGAATGACGTTTGGATCAAGCCATGATTGGCGCTTGGGTGTTGTTGCGACGCCTTACCCCGCTTTGCACCGGCCACAGCTGCCCGCTTGCACCACCTGGGGAAAGGTGCTGGAGGGCTATCCGCTGTTCTGAACCGAACAAGCTGTTCGCTCCAATTGGCCCGCAGTTGTGGCCAGGTGAATCCCCCAAACATGTTTGGGATGGCCACCCGCCCATCCATCCCATCCATAAAGGGGGCTACCGGTCCCCCTCAGTTTCTCCTCTTTGTGCAACCCCAGACTCTCCAACTCGTTGTTGCCACCATCAGCTACCATCAATCGCCATCAACAGCTCCAAGCTGCTTGCTATCCGCCGGAACTTCTACGCCTGTTAGCACCACCTGCAAAACATCACAGTCGACAGACCTACACAGCCCTCTAGAGTAGAGGTAAGCAGCAACCGATCGTCTCTTTCTCCGCTTTGCGTCCCAGTCGCCTAGTTTAGGAATCTTCTCCCTCTCCCTCCTGCCACCTAGTTCCGTCCATTGTACCGGTCATGTTAACATCGAAACACTAGCACCACCGCCTACTCGACCACCAACACCCCTTAACCCCCCCGTCCAACACACCAACATGCCCGTTCGCATTCCCGCCGCGACTCGCACTGAGGTCTGGTGCATGGGCGCCGCCGGCGTCACCTCACTGGCGCCTTTCTATCTCATGGCACCTAGTGCCAGCGACCGCCTCACCAAGCAGACCACTAAGTGGGCGCCGCGCTGGGAGCGCAACATTACCTTCTTCAAGTCCCCCGCTGAGAGGAGCATCAATCGGATCACACCTCCTATCGAGAGGGCGGTCCACCGACTCGAGAACAGGCTCCCCTTGGAGAGGGCGGCCAAGGGGGTCGACAGGAGCATCAAGAAGAACCTCGACCGCTTAGGCATCAAGCATACCTAAGTGAACATTGGTGGCACATGGACGAAGGAATATGGATGCATGGCGGGTATTGCTGCGAGAGCATATCCTCAGTCCCTTGACACCCCTGTACATAATACCCCGAGGCATGCTTTGGTCTCTGCCTAATGGGTTGTGGTGATTTTTTTGTACCTTAGGGAAGGAGTTCCCTTTGAACGTCCTGGGCTGGTTCGCCATAGGTGGACTGATATCAGCCGGACGGAGGCAGACCTACGCACACGCTCTCGAAACATAAGTCACGCCTGTAGTATACCTTTGACTACTCTAGAGAGGCGGGTAGAATAACACTTCATTGAACGGATTAGCCGCCTAGTTGGCAGATATAGGACCGAAATTATTATTATTCCTACTCCGCTTTACCCAAACGGGTGTGCCGGACCCTCTGATGCTATTTACATAGGAAAACCGTACCATGTAGGCCGGGTGAAAAACCTATATCAATGAGTAAAGGAAAACAATGATAAAGAGTGCCAGATAGTTGCAAAAGAGAGAAAGGCCTTATATAGGCCTTGAAGACTTGCTAGTCTTTGACTCCGTCTTCGGGTGCCTCCTCCTCTTCCTCGACCCCCTCTGCTTCTAGCTCTAGCTTCCTAGCCAGACTGTATTCCGCTAAGCGCCCCGAATCCATCAGCCAGCCCAAGACCTTCCTCAACCGCCATTGGTTCCGGGATCCCTCGCCTTGCAATGTGAGACGAAGATCTCGGTGGGTGCGAATTTCTGTTCTTTGCCAAGTTCTAGGCTTCGGCGGTATTGGGCACCATATAACAAGGTGCTCCACTGTTTCCCTTCTCTCCCCACATCTGCAGTACGGAGTGAAGAAGTCTGGGACTCGTTGTTTGAAGAGGAAGTCTCGCAGGCCGATTGCCCCTGTGCGAGCTTGAACTAGCAGGGAGCTCTGAGCTTTAGTTAGATTTTGGTGCTTTCGTAAGGTCTTGTCGGTGAAGATAGTGCCGGGAGGGTCTTCGTCTGCTAGTCTAGTAGGCTGGTCTCTGACTTGTTGTCTCCAACGGCCTTCCCACGCCTGGATCAGCGCCTCGTCTGCTGTTGGTTCTGGTTGTTGTTGCCTATCACTTTGACTTTGTATTCTTTGTCTGTCCATCTTCTTCCAGTCCCATCCTGGAGGTTGTGCGAGCTGTTGTGGTCGAGGGGTATGCGTTTCGAGTACTTGGGGATAGTGATCTGATTTCCCCCTTTCCTCGATACCGTAGTGGGAGTGCTGTATACTCCCTGACGCCCATGTCAAGTCGAGCGTCGATGGTCTACCTCTCTGTGCTCCCTGGGGTTCCCTAGTTATAGCACCTCGAGGGGTAACTAAGTTGAGGTCCCAGTGAGCAGCTAGTTGAAGTAGGGCTTCCGAATCTGGTTCGTATCGATCAAACTGGTCCCATAGCGGGTGGTGGAGATTGAAATCGCCTGTGAGAACCACTGGGTAGACTGGCTGGTGCCGCTCTAGTAAATCCCTTGGGAGGGTCTTGTTGGTAGGAGGGTTGTACACCGACCAAACCTCTAGACCTTCCCTTTCCATCATTGGGAACCATACTCTGCACCAGTCTCTTGAAGCCTCATAGTCCCATTGACTGATATCTAATTTTTTGCTGACGAAGATGGCTGCTCGTCCCTCTCGCTGGTATACCAAGTGGTATCGGCTGCTTCGGGGGCAGTAAGTTGATTTGGTGTACGGGTTGATCCAAGGCTCTTGAATGGCGAGGAGGTCGAATTTTGCCTCCTCAAGTAATATTTCAAGGTTCTGCTTGTTGCATTCGGTATTCCACTGTAGGATTGTAATTCCCATTATAGTTGAGGTTCGGTGGATGGAGTGAGCTGGGAACTTGGCTGGGCCGGCTGGGCCGGTTGGGTTGACTGGGATGGCTGGGTAGGAAGTGTAAGAGAAGTGGGAAAGGGGAGTCGACCCTGCTTCGGATCCTGTGAGGCTTGTTGTATATAGTTGGGCCTACCCCGTTTCCGGGGCTGGTCTCTCGTTTGGTAGTGGCTGTCTCCCTGGCTGGCGACGAAGTTGTATAGGGGAGTTGCTGATGTCGATGGGGTAGTGGTTGTAGTAGGTATGGCCGATTCGAAAGTTCGAGGGCGGTGTTGGTAAGCCTCCTTGGCCGCTTCCTTAGCTTTGATTCGTTCTGGGCATTCCTTATACCAGGCTGGGTGCTGGCCCCCACATGCCGGGCACCTGCAGTGCAGTCGGCGGTTGACGTGGATAGGGCAAAGTGTATAGGACCGAAATTGCGCTTGTAGCTCCCGGTCCTTTTCTATACCAAATGACTGAATATCCTGTGCAGACGCCTGGTTTAAGGCCTTCGTCTATACGGCGACAGTCGACTAGACGGCGTCTTCCTACAGCTCGCAGTTTATACCGTCGTCATTAAGTCCCGGTGTTAAACGGGATCAACGCTCCTAGGATATAAGTAGAGACTCGCAAGAGGAATAATTATAGGTACTTAAGGCCCATGTGTATCCTTCTAGAGCGATATGCAATACCCAATTCGTTAGCTTTCGATGTCACCGCGCTTTATTATATAACGGTACTAAGTTATTTGCATTAATCGCGTCCAACAGCATCTTAGTAGACGGCGCCAGTTTCCTAAATTCCTAACGATTCGCCTCTTTAACCCGCGGCCGACGGCGTGATAGTGGTATGACGCGTTAAACTAAACCACGTACTTTTTACTAGTTGTTTGACTCTCCAAGTCCCATTGTGTGATCTTAATACTAGCGGCGATATGGCCCTAAGACATAACTATACGTGTCCCTAATCACCAATATCTTCTAATACGTCCCGTGTAACAGCCGCTTAGTTGAGCTCGTTCCTGCCGTTGCGGAATGTCGATTGTCAACCCATAAAGAACCCGACACAGAGTATTTTATGCAGTCAGTCCATTCTGCGGCAGCTTCCATGTGACGGTGTCCTCCTGAGCATTAGGATGCGGTGTGAACGAATGTCTATGGCAAATATGGTCTATGATTACATACAATATCAGGGCATCTCACTATCCTCCTTGTTTCTCCAGGTGCGAGCATGGCAGTGCTTGATTAGTGATGGAGGTATCGCCATGGTCTCACCGTAGGCGCTTGCGGACCAACACATCCCCAACTAATTTTGGCTACAAAAGCTCCTATATGCTGCAGAGCGTAGTTCCGAACGCCTTGCACATGCTCTTCAGAATACCTTGCGTGAATCGCCCCGGGCTGGTGGCATCATCCACCCTCGGTAAAGCTGGCATCTCAAAGCTGACATCTCTTTCGCAATGAGGTAGAACCCATTCGCTGATAGGTGTCTCGCAGGAGATATCGAAGTCGGAGCAGATGCCTCCTTCAACGAAGAGGAAAAAGCAGCGTAGAATGTCTGGGGTCCGGTCGTATCTCTCGTACTGTCAGCACATTAGGAAGGCCAATTAACATGACCGGCAGGTGTCAAGACAGAGATACAGATCAGTGAGGCCAAGATAAACTCGACAAGCTCAGGATATACCGCTCCGAGCTTCTTCTGAACATAGCGATCGACAGATGAATCCGTCTTGAATTCAACCGCGTAGTCTGTATTATTATCAAGTTCGGAATGCAGCTGTTGGCCCATGCTTGAGCATCGACATCCGAACCGTTTGGCTCAAGTTTATGCCACAGTGTCTTTAGCATCGTCGAGGGTTGTAACTGGGCTAGCAGGCCACTGATGCTCCGGCGCTCGGTTAGGTGCCGGAAGATTGTAGATTGCCAAGGGGAAGGACGCTAGGAATAGTGCTGCCAGAACTATGGATTTCGAGAGCTTACGGGCACTGACAATCAGTGCATGATGTGCATCATGGTTGCTAGTGAAGCTGCTATTTGGGATAATAGCTGTTCATGGTAGATAAAGGGATGACGAGAACTCGAGTACTTGCGACAGCGATGCCGGGTAAAAGAAGGGGACGGGGAGTCCTGACGAGAAGTACTTTGAAGAATTGAAGCTATAACCTTCCTAATATGTCGCTTTCTATCTACATTGAGAGCCAGTGCAGGGGCCCGAGAGTTTGGGCAGTCACCGCTGTTGGCGAAATCCAAGAGAGACCCAACCTCCAGCACGCCCTTAGACAGGCCTGTGCGGGTGTCTCGACGGACATGATTCTATAGGACAAATGTGAATGCGGCCTCGCGTCCAGATCCGATGATAGGGGAACCAACGGGCACTGTTTGTCGCTCTAGAGAACGACAGGAAATAACGATAGAAGACGGGACGAGGACTCAGTCACGTCGCATGCTATTCTGTATGATTCCCACGAACGAGGTATTCTTTTGCTCGCCGCCAATACCGGCGGCGCACATATGCCAAGGGAATATTCCTTGCGATGGTATGATCGGAAGTCAGTGGCAAGATCGATGGGCCGGGGAGCCAAGGCCAATGATCTTTAAGTACGGTGGAAGTGCCGCGGACAAACAATCCTATCTGCGGGCGGGGCTGTGCGGTGTAGGAGAACTTGGGGAACTGCCTATGGTCGAGCTGCCCACAGCCCAGCATTGGGTAGACAGGATGTTCGTTGGAAGGCCTTGTGGTTTCAGGAGCTACATGTAAATAATCTTCGCGCGGTGGAGTCTTATGAATAATGCCTTTTTCTCAGCCGTAGCTTTCGTTGGCAATCTTTCATAGCGCCCCTTGGCTCTTATACAGGAATGACAAGACTTCTACGTAACCGAGATATCATAGTTGCAAAAACGAAAGTCGGAGCAAGGAGAGTGAAAAAGAGTTCATGAAGAGCAGAGGGATGATGGAAAGAAACAGAAAGGCACAGTGGGGACATAGGGTTCCTAGAGCCCTATGTACGAGAGAAGATATTCTTGCCTTCGTACATGTCACGAAAGTACCCGGTACGGTAGAAGGCATAGAGGACGCTTAGGCGACATGGACCCTCCCCTGCCGCTCCCCTAGATAAATTCTGGTCAAAGCTCAGGCCCTAGGACGAACCTGACGAGGCAGGGTCTGTAATTAATGAATTGAGTTTGCTGCTCCGAATTACGGGGTTCAGAATGGTTCAGATGCAGTTGGCCTGGTGGGTGTCGAAGCTCCGTGCAGACTGTCGATCGCAATGGATGCGCGGGATTGGGCAAGGCTCTTTGAACTGCAACCTTTGAGACAGTAGATTAGGAATATTATGCTGCACATATCCTGCCATACGACTGCAAATATGACAAGGCCCAACCTCACATGTCCCTTGTACGCTACTTTTGGAGATATGTGTAAGTGGGAATTGGCCAATGAGCTAGAACGGTGGGCAACAATCCAGGAAGCCCAGCCAGCTGCCGGTCAGCTGCTAGCCAGGACAATAAGGTGCTGACTGGTGCCGGGTTAAGTACGGCGAGCAATGCCGGCAGCTGAATGCCTGTGACGTCGTCAAAGACATGCCATTATCCCCGCGACGCGCATGCTTAGTAGCGAGCATGGCTACGCTAAGGATGATCAAGGGAACATGCAAGGCCACTTTTAGACGTAGGAGACGTACTGTACGAAGTAGTACTTGTAGCTAATGGCCCTGGATGAGGGCTTGGTTGTAAGTTACCCACTACTTGTGTCAGGTAACGTAATGCCCAGCCTGATGCGACCCCAATCGTGCCGGTACATCCGGTGACCGTCGCAGGCGGGCATTTGTCCAACCAACAGCCGCTCCACTCTGATGCCGGGTCGTTGGCAAAACCATGCGACCTGCACCTGTCTGAGCGAACCGTCAACCAAACTGGAAACCGAAAGCCTAGGCGCCATGGTCGCCAGCAATATGTCACCGTCACGAGCTTCGTGGCTTCGGCTGCCCCGTCCCAAGGTTAGTACTGTGCCTTGGCCTCCTGGCAAGTTCGGTGTCGCTGACAGAGCTTTACGCCAGTCCTTCCTCGGCCTCATGTCCCTCCAGACGGGCACCGAGTTGATATCGCTTGCGCTGGTCTTCAACAAAGCAACGGGTCTCTACGGGGTTCTCACGCTCCTTACGGGCTACTCGCTCTCGGCGTTGCAGGTATCGGCATACCTTGGCTCCGTCTTTGTCCTTGCGGTATTGGCCTTGTGCATCCCGCACATTCGAACGCAGAGCCCCCTCCACAACCTCGCTCTCGCATGGGTTTATGCTCTCGACACCGTCACCAGTGCCGCCTACACTGCCGCTTTCGGGACGAGCTGGTATCGCACCGTCATCCAGGAACCCAGCGGCCCGGCCGGCGCCGAGGAAGCTGCCGGGTCGCCGAACAACGGCGCTGTTCAGCGTGACGCTAGCCAGACGGCAGAAATCAAGGCCGCCGGCGATCTCCAGGACGTAGCGGCGAGCATGGTCCTCGTTGTCGCTTTTACACTCATCCGGGTTTACTTCAGTCTCGTCATCATGTCATTCGCCCGGATGACCCTGCTACGTTTCGTTGACGAGAGGATGGGCGAGACAGAACAAGATGACGCGGCGGGAGAGACTCGGAGCCCTTTCGCGGTAGGCGCTCCGCTTGGGGATGGGTGGAGGGGGAAGCTGGGACGATGCATGGTTCTGGTTGGGAGAGGGTATTGGCTGGGAGGGAGGAGAGAAGACGAAGAGTGGGCGCGACATGTCAATTCCAAAATCAGGAACAGCAGGCGGTGAATATGCCGCAGTGGGGGACCGGCGGCCGAACAAGCCACCTTATTGATCGTGATTAGCATATCCTTTGGCACGTGCAGCATTTTCGATTGCATGGGTGGCGGCGTTTTGCATCTTCACCTGCTTCTGGCTTGGACATGGGATCAATCAATGGGCTTCGTATCAGAGACAGCTCTTCTCGCTTCTCGGTAAAATTGTACCTTGTGGCGCACGAGGCGGAAGCTTTTTTTGCTAAACCTTCCTTGGGGGTCGCCCGTGGGCAAGTAGGGGTGTCACCATCCTTTACCCCCCCGCCGGAGTGGGTTAAATAAATAGGTCTGGCGTGGGCCAAGTTCGAGAAACGGGACCCTTCCCACAGCGCCGGCGTTTGTCCCGGTACTAAGGGTGTTGGACGAGGAACTTGGGGCGAGAACGCAAAGCTCCGAGAGAAAGCCGCCGCCTAACGGAATTGTGTCGGGGAGTCGCAGACGTTTGTTAGCGCAGCTACGAGTCTCGGACCGATGCTCGACTGCTGCGAGCTCCTGACAAAGCACCGTTGAAATCCCACGCTTGCAATTCGCTGGATGATCTGGGGTTCTGGGCAAAACCCGGGATGTGAGGGCACTAGGCGATCACGCAATCGCTCACGTCAACCGCCCGCTTACCTTTAGAGAGAAATTTGGGAGCGCTGCGGGGCCGATATAGGGACTTTAATTGACTTGCCTCCGGCTTCTGGACCGTACATAAAGCGCTTGCGTCTGTGAAGGCCCAAAAAACAACGGCCGGTGTGCAATGCTGCTCTCTTCCCAACCGCTCTCTTTCTGCTTCTAAGCCACAGTGGGAGCAGCAGAAATGTCCAATGTCAAGCTAAGAACGCCCGAAGAGGCCGGTAAGTTTCCCTGCCCCGCTGGATCCCGGCCTGCCGTTCCTCTCAGCGAACCGTGCCCCGCAACCACCACCATGCGCATCATGCGCAGCATCCTTCTTTGATTTCGCGCGAAATGGCTGCATGCGCAGTACCAATTGGGTTGAATATACTGACAGAGTGGATGATGCAGTCGCGACAATCGCGTACCTCGCGAGCGATGTGCTCGTCTCTGTCCAGCCGTCGCTTGCCTCGGATTCCGGGTTCTCGAGTCACCTAAAAAAGCTTGCGGCCTCAAAGGCGGCGAGCCTAGTTGCAACGACCAGTGATGCCGTGCCTGAGATCCAGTCCGTGAGGCACAACACGGACCCGCTGCTGTCCGTGTTCACCCCCATCCGCTCCGGCCGTCTCGTCTCGGTCACGGCGACGTCGGGCATTCTGCTGCCCGCGGTTGCCCACCTGTATAAGCTCGCGAACCTGCCCGTGGTCATCCATGTTGCCCTCGAGCCGAAGAGCTTCCCCGACTACTCGGCCATCACGTCGATTCGAAACTCGGGATGGACATTCCTGCAGTCGTGGTCCCTGCAGGAGGCTCAAGATATCGCCTTGACGGCCCACGCCCTGGCTGTCCGCTCCGGCAAGGGCGTCATCCACTTCTTCGACCCCGCTTCTAGCGCCGGTAATGAGCCCATTGATCCCGTAAGCGTCGATGTTGCTCGCAGTGTCTTGAACATGGACAACGTGCGGAGGTTCCAGTCTGCACCGATTGCCGGCTCTAGTATCTATGCCGACGACGGCCGGGTCGCCGTTGCGTCTGAGCAGCCGGAGCCCCTGGCGGCCGGAAATATTGCGGTCAACGGGGTGTCGGCCAGCGAGGTGGAGGTGGCATCCACCACTGAGACATCCCAGATATCCTCAAAGTCTAGCCAGCAAAGTGCGACGAGCTCGCCCCCTAGCCCCTCCACCGCGACGACCATTGAGGCCGTGGCGCCGCTTGTCACCTCCGAGGACATCTACAAATATGTGGCCTCGATATGGTCGCAACTTGGCGAGCTTGTTGGGAGGCATTATAACCCATTCGAGTGGAAGGGGCCTGCCAAGACTGAGAGCTGCCTCTTTCTTTTCGGGTCTGACGTGACCCTCTTCTCGGATGCCATCGCCAATGCGCAGACGGGTGATGCATTTTCTAATGCAGGACTGATCGTCCCAAGGTTATACCGGCCCTGGTTGGGGGCAAAAGTACTGGAAGCTATCCCCAAATCGGTGAAGAAGGTCGCTGTCCTCGAGCAGGTGTCGAGGAAAACGACAAAGTGGGGCCCAATCCTCATCGATGTTCTGACCTCGGTCAAGAGCGCTGTTGGCGGTGTTGAGATCATCGTTGGCCACCAGCTGGGCTACATCTCCAAGGAGACCATCAACCAGGCCCTCCGCGGCGTCTTCCAGAACCTGGCCTCTGAGAAGCCGGTCCAGAACCTCGAGGTGGGCGAGCGGGAAGCCCCGCGGAAGCCATCAGACAGCCCGGAAAAGCCGAAGCTTGAGACCGCATATACTAAAATTCTCGACCAGCTTTTCGGTACTCGGGTTTACATCGCCAACTCTCTTGATTCGGATAATGCTGGCGTTTCCACCTCTATCGCCGCCACTCCCGAGTACGGCTTCGGGTCTCTCCTTGCGAGGAAGGAGCGCAGGCAAAAGTTCGTTGGGGAGGTGAAGCAGGCTGCCAGCTCCGGACGGTTCCTGACCGAAGTGCCCAAACGGTCCTTGGCCAAGTGGGTGGCTAGCGCCGAGGATGTCAAGAAGTCGGAGGAGGCTGCCGAGGACGTCGTCTCGAAACTCACCCTCGACAACTCGAGACTCTCGCGGTCGCTGTTGGAGAACAAACATTTCTTCCGCAGGCAGTCGCTGTGGCTTGTCGGCTCTGATGCTTGGGCGTACGACCTTGGAAATTCGGGTGTCCACCACGTCCTAGCCTCGGGCGAGAACGTTAACATGCTCATCATCGACTCGACCCCTTACTCGGAGCGGGCCGCAGCCGACGCGAACCGCCGGAAGAAGGACATTGGCTTGTACGCCATGAACTTTGGCAACGCATATGTTGCGTCAACGGCCGTCTATAGTTCCTATACGCAGGTTCTCCAGGCCATGGATGAGGCCGACAAGTTCAACGGCCCCTCGATCGTCCTAGCCTACCTTCCATACTTTGGAGAGCACGACTCCCCCTTGACCGTCCTCCAGGAGACCAAGAAGGCCGTCGATCTCGGGTACTGGCCTCTCTACCGCTGGAACCCCGAGAACGAGAAGAAGGGCGAGCCCAACTTCTCTCTTGACTCGGAGCGGATCAAGAAGGAACTGAAGGAGTTCCTCGATAGAGACAACCAGCTCACACAGCTGATGCGGAGAGACGCCCAGTTCGGGGCTGCCCTGTCCGAGGATTTCGGAACCGAGATTCGTGCGCAGCAGAAGAGGAAAGCCAAGGATGCATACAATCAACTGCTAGAAGGCCTGTTCGGCGCGCCGCTTACCATCTTGTTCGCGTCGGATAATGGCAACGCGGAGTCCCTGGCGAAGCGGCTTGGAACCAGAGGCAGAGCCCGTGGCCTCAAGACAACGGTAATGGCCATGGAGGACTACCCGGTTGAGGACCTGCCGACAGAGGAGAACATCGTCTTTATCACTTCGACGGCCGGGCAGGGCGAATTCCCGCAGAATGGCAAGCCTTTCTGGGATGCGATCAAGGACAGTACGGAACTCGACCTGGCTTCTGTCAGGTTCTCGGTCATGGCCCTGGGAGACAGCCACTACTGGCCTAGGAAAGAGGACAGGGTATACTACAACAAGCCCGGAAAGGACCTCGACAGAGTGCTTGCAAACTTTGGCGCTACCCGGCTTGCGGATATCGGGCTTGGCGATGACCAGGATCCGGATGGATACCAGACGGGCTACCAAGAATGGGAGCCCAAGCTGTGGGAAGCGCTCGGCGTGGCCAACGTCGAGGGTCTTCCGGACGAGCCGCCGCCGATCACCAACGAGGACATCAAGCTCGCGTCCAACTATCTGCGCGGCACCATCGCCGAGGAGCTCAAGGACACGTCGACGGGCGCAATCTCGGCGGCCAACCAGCAGCTGACCAAGTTCCACGGCACGTACATGCAGGACGACCGGGACATCCGCGACGAGCGCAAAGCTCAAGGGCTAGAGCCGGCCTACTCGTTCATGATCCGCTGCAGGCTGCCTGGCGGCGTCTCAACACCGAAGCAGTGGATCCAGATGGACGACATCAGCACCCAGCTCGGAAACGAGACCATGAAGCTCACCACCCGGCAAACGTTCCAGTTTCATGGGGTTGTCAAGGGCAAGCTCAAGCCTGCCATGCAGGCCATCAACCGCGCTCTCATGACCACCATCGCCGCGTGCGGCGACGTCAACCGCAACGTCATGTGCAGCCCGCTGCCGTCGCACTCTCGGTACCACCGTGAGGTGCACGCCTGCTCCAAGAAGATCAGCGACCACCTACTGCCGGCGACGTCGGCGTACCACGAGATCTGGCTGACGGATGACGATGACAAGAAGACGCAGGTTGCTGGTGATGCGGTGCAGGACTTTGAGCCGCTCTACGGTCCTACGTACCTCCCTCGCAAGTTCAAGATCTCGATTGCCATCCCGCCGCACAACGACGTGGACGTGTACGCACACGACATCGGCCTCATCGCCATCAAGGGGAACGACGGCCACCTCGAGGGCTTCAACCTGCTGGTCGGCGGCGGCATGGGCGCTACGCACAATAACAAGAAAACGTACCCGCAGACCGGCCGGACGCTCGGCTTTGTCAAGACGGCTGACGTGCACATTGTGTGCGAGAAGGTTATGCTGGTGCAGCGCGACTTTGGCGACCGCAAGAACCGCAAGCACGCCAGGCTCAAGTACACGGTCGACGACCTGGGCGTCGACGTGTTCAAGGGCAAGGTTGAGGAGCACTGGGGCAAGCGGTTTGAGCCTGCGCGCCCCTTCCACTTTGACAGCAACATCGACACGTTTGGGTGGACAAAGGACGAGACGGGCATGAACCACTTCACCTTCTTCATCGAGAACGGGCGCATCGAGGACACGGCCGACTTCCGCATGAAGACGGGACTGCGCGAGATCGCCAAGGTACACAAGGGCGAGTTCCGGCTGACGCCCAATCAGCATCTGATCCTGAGCAATGTGGCCGACGAGGACGTGCCGGCCATGAAGGCGCTCATGGCCGAGTATAAGCTGGACAACGTGCAGTTCTCGGGGCTACGGCTCAGCTCGTCGGCCTGCGTGGCATTCCCGACGTGCGGGCTGGCCATGGCGGAGAGCGAGCGCTACCTGCCGGTGCTGATCTCCAAGCTCGAGGCCTGCCTCGAGGAGAACGGGCTGCGGCAGGACTCGATCGTCATGCGCATGACTGGCTGCCCTAACGGATGCGCGCGGCCGTGGGTTGCCGAGGTGGCCTTTGTCGGCAAGGCGTACGGCGCGTACAACATGTACCTCGGCGGTGGCTACCACGGGCAGCGGCTGAACAAGCTGTACCGATCGAGCATCAAGGAAGACGAGATCCTGGACATCATGAAGCCGATGCTGAAGCGGTATGCGGCGGAGCGGAACGAGGGCGAGCACTTTGGCGACTGGACCATCAGGGCCGGCATTATCAAGGAGACCAAGGATGGCCGGGACTTCCACGAGGGAGTGAGTATATCTCTACAGTCGCCTCTTACGTTATGACCTGCTAATTGACGTGGACAGGTTGCCGAAGAGGAATCGGATGAGGAATGAGAAATGAGGGATGAGGAATGAGGATTGAGGATTGAAGACTCATAGCAGGGAGTATATTTTGTAGATTGCAATGTGGGGCATGCATCATGTTTCGGGAGTTGAAAGCCACTGCATTTACTTGTCTCTTCCAGAGTGTTTATGGTAATATAACGTACTCGGTATTGTTTGCCCGGAGATTTCTCGTTTCATGACGAGTTCCCCGTCTGTGCTCTTCGATGCGGAGTGATCGGCGGTGGGCGTTCGTGGCCTTGTGGGGCTAGTGCGCCTTGCCGGCTGACGCCATGCATGGTTGCCCCAGCAACATTTCCCGCATGGGAGGAAGCTAAACATTCCAAAGGAAAGGAACCCCTCTAGCTTCCATCACCAGTCGGCCACCGCATTCCACTTGTTGATCGAGTCTCCACGCCGTTCCTGCGTTGAGCTAAAAAATCACCGCTATTTTCCCCGGGAAACGCCGCAAAGCCAGCCCCCTTGTTGTTGACTCGCAAAATTTCACATTCCGGACTCCCTTACAGACCAGCGCGGCAATCGCAATTACCATCGCAATTACCATCGCACGCTGACTTCGCGACCTGGGCAGACGCATCTTGTGGAGTCCGTGTCTCAAAGACACACCAGCGCGTTCTCGGCGCTGCCGCCACAGAAGCAACCGCTATGGACGGGCGATCCTCCGGATATTCGTTCCCTCTGTATGACGATGTGGAGGGCACGCCTGGCCACGGTTCTGCCGTGCGCCTGTTGACGTCGATGGAAGAACCATACGACCCGCGGCCGTATGTCTCGCCTGATGTTCTTACCCCCCCCTTCTTTCACCCGGCCAGTCCAACTGCCCACGGAATGCGCACATGAGACTGCTCTCTTCAACGCGCCGCGGCTGAGATCAAGGTCAAAGAGCACCGCCGCTTCTGCCCGTGCCCCAGCCTCCACGGGTCCGTGGCGTTGGTCGGTGCCAGATGGCAAGATGGCAGACCGGCAGTTTGCCAGTAGCCGTGGGATAGTCAAGCTCCAGAGGAGGAAACAAGCAGAACCAGATGCCGCCGCCATCGCGGAGAGCCTGCCGGTCATCCCGGAGGGGCCATCCCCGAGGAAGAAGGCGCGGTTTCAGGTTCGCTGCGATTCTGGCCCTGAGGAGACACAATTGCCGCCCAGAGTTGCCACACGCTCACACAGGAACGAAAGCAGGAGCCGAAGAGGACACTACGAGCCTTCGATCGACTCGCGCCAATCATCCATCCTCGACCCGCCGAGCATGCCGCCGCCCGACCCGTCGTACAGCACATACAACCCAGCCATGGATGGCTCGTCGCCAAATCGGCCCTGGACTCCATCACGATCGTGGACGCCGTCGCGGCGCTCCTCCGAATACAGCCGCCCACCGCCTGTCAGCAACCGGTACGAGCCAGCGGATATCAACGGCAGCCCGAGACCGGGCACGCCCGCCTCGACGTACGGCGGCAGTCCTAGGCGACCACTACCCCGCGCGCCGCTGTTCACGCCCGGCGGCCGCAGCTCCGGCCACTCATTCGCCGACGATGCGACAGTGAGCATTCCGTTAGCCGAGGATGACGACGACGTCTTCGCGCCCGAGTCGGACCTGGGCGACAGACACTATCCCGAGGCGTACGCGCAGTCGCAGGTGACGCTGAGCGACGACGCCACGGAGTCTTCGGTCAACGAGAAGGTGGAGCGCTACGGCCCAGCACCGGAGGGCAAGCAGGAGCGCCGCGGAGTTCGCGCGCCGCAGATGAGCAAGAAGGAGGTGCAGCTAATCAACGGCGAGCTCGTGCTCGAGTGCAAGATCCCGACGATTCTCTACAGCTTCCTGCCGCGCCGGGATGAGATTGAGTTCACGCACATGCGCTACACGGCCGTGACGTGCGATCCGGACGACTTTGTGGAGAGGGGCTACAAGCTGCGCCAGAACATTGGGCGGACGGCGCGCGAGACGGAGCTGTTCATCTGCATCACCATGTACAATGAGGACGAGTACGGCTTCACGCGGACCATGCATGCCGTCATGAAGAACATCAGCCACTTTTGCAGCCGCAACAAGAGCCGCACGTGGGGAGAGAACGGGTGGCAGAAGATTGTCGTCTGCGTCGTGTCGGACGGCCGTGAGAAGATCCACCCGCGAACGCTCGACGCGCTGGCTGCTATGGGCGTCTACCAGCACGGCATCGCCAAGAACTACGTCAACCAGAAGGCGGTGCAGGCCCACGTGTACGAGTACACGACGCAGGTGTCGCTCGACTCGGACCTCAAGTTCAAGGGCGCCGAGAAGGGGATCGTGCCGTGCCAGATGATTTTCTGCCTCAAGGAGAAGAATCAGAAGAAGCTCAACTCGCACCGCTGGTGCTTCAACGCCTTTGGTAAGGCCCTCAACCCGAACGTGTGCATCCTGCTAGACGTCGGCACGCGACCCGCAAACACGGCGCTGTACCATCTCTGGAAGGCCTTCGACACCGACTCGAACGTGGCCGGCGCGTGCGGCGAGATCAAGGCGATGAAGGGCAAGCTCGGCGTGAATCTGCTCAATCCTCTCGTGGCCTCGCAGAATTTTGAGTACAAGATGTCCAACATCCTCGACAAACCGCTGGAGAGTGTCTTTGGGTACATCACCGTGCTGCCGGGCGCCCTCAGCGCCTACCGCTACCATGCGCTGCAGAACGACGAGACCGGCCACGGCCCGCTTAGCCAGTATTTCAAGGGGGAGACGCTCCACGGACAGCATGCCGACGTGTTCACAGCAAACATGTACCTGGCCGAGGACCGTATTCTCTGCTGGGAGCTGGTGGCGAAACGGGGAGAAAGATGGGTGCTGAAGTACGTCAAGGGCTGCGCAGGCGAGACGGATGTGCCTGGTGAGTATTCCCCCTGCCGTGAGCCGCCCGCCCCGAACTAACGTCGGTAGATACGGTCCCCGAATTCGTCTCGCAGCGCCGCCGCTGGCTCAACGGAGCGTTTTTTGCAGCCGTCTACTCCCTGGTGCACTTCAGGCAGATCTGGCAGACGGACCACACGGTTGCGCGCAAGATCCTGCTGCACATCGAGTTCTTCTACCAATTCGTCCAGCTGCTCTTCACCTACTTCTCCCTGGCCAACTTTTACCTGACCTTCTACTTCATCGCCGGCGGCCTGGCCGACCCGCACGTCGACCCGTTCGGCGGCCGGGCGGCCCTCTACATCTTCACCATCCTCCGCTACGTCTGTGTGCTGCTCATCTCGACGCAGTTCATCCTCTCGCTCGGAAACCGGCCGCAGGGCGCCAAGAAGATGTATCTCGCCTCGATGATCATCTACGCCGTCATCATGGCATATACGTCTTTCGCCTGCGTGTACATTGTCATACGCCAACTCAGCCAGCAGGACAACCCGGAGATGCAGCTCGGCACAAACGTCTTCACCAACCTGATTGTGTCGACCGTGTCGACCATCGGGCTCTACTTCCTCATGTCGTTCCTGTACCTCGACCCTTGGCACATGTTCACCTCGGTGATACAGTACTTCATTCTGCTGCCTAGCTACATCTGCACGCTGCAGATCTATGCCTTTTGCAACACGCACGATGTCACGTGGGGGACTAAGGGTGACAATGTCATGAAGACGGACCTCGGCGGCGCCATCGGCAAGGGCAGCACTGTCGAGCTCGAGATGCCGAGCGAGCAGCTGGACATCGACTCGGGCTACGACGAGGCCCTGCGGAACCTGCGCGACCGCGTCGAGGTGACGCCCGAGGGCATCTCGGAGGAGCAGATGCAGCAGGACTACTACAAGAGCGTGCGGACCTACATGGTGGTTACATGGCTCATCGCGAACGCGACCCTGGCCATGGCGGTTAGTGAGGCCTACGGCGGGAGCTCGATCGGTGATAATTTCTACCTACGCTTCATCCTCTGGTCGGTGGCCAGCTTGGCCGTGTTTAGAGCGCTGGGCAGCACGGCGTTTGCCGTCATTAATCTGGTCAACATGGTTGTCGAGGGCAAGGTCCGGATGAGCCTCGAGGTGCCCAAGTGGCTGGGCGGCGTGGGCAGTCGTATCAGCGATACTATGAGTAGCGTTGTTAGCAGCGTCAGGAGGTGAGGCAATGTTCTGTTTTTTGTTTCTCGGCGTCGGAGTTTAGTTGGCTTGTTTGCGTGTTGCTCTCGCTCGTAAGAAAAGAGGCTTTGGGTGGCTGGCATGTTGGGAATGTGTTTGAGGGTTTGGAAACGTCTCAACAAATGATGAGGATGACGATGAGATGATGACTGTGGCTGGCTAGGTAGACTTGGGATTGTCAGGGTTGGGCCGATGATGTAGATACCCGAGAAAGCTCTTGTTTTCCGATGTATTATCATGCTTTGAATGTAATAATGTCTCTTGGTGTCCCACCGCCCCTTGAGGTCCCAATTGTCAACACATGCTCCTTATTAAAAGGGTCCTCCTCTTTCTCTCTTGTCCACTTGCAACTACCGGCTTTACCCCCCTTACACAGCCGGGTGCCTACTTCCCATCGACGTACCCCTCTTCCAGGTCGAGTATCCTATGCCAATCAACGAGATAGCCGCACCAAAGGCGATAAATTGCAGCACCTCCTCGGCAGTGCCCCGCTGGCAGGCCCCCCGTAGCTTGTTGAAAACAGCGAGTTCGTCATCATCCGGTTCGATAATCCCGTAATACACATCGTTGTCGGTTGAGACGCTCCCCCGGTTTAGAAGCTGATTGCCAAGCATCCCAACCGGGTCGTTGCAGTTTCCGGTGCCGCGGAGACCGACAGCCCATGCCTTTTGGTTCACGCGTGTTAGCCACAAGAGGCCGTGGAATGGAAGAAGGGGGCTCGACGGGAAACATACAATACCCCCGGCGAGGAAGAAGAGCCCCATAAGGCCGTCCAGCGCAATCGGGACCAGCGCGGGGATGGAGGTCACAAAGAGTGCGACGGCGCCTACGCCACAGACCAGCATGCCGAAGCCGCCCGTGAAGGTGCTGTAGCGGGTGGTGACGGGCGCATCGCCAAGGACTTGGTGTCTGATGAAGTCGGCCGCTATGGCGAGGATGGTCAGGGAGATGACGAACTGCATTGGTGAGCCTGTTAGCGAGGGGCTGATGATGGGGGGTGGGGATATGAATTGATGCTCACCTGGAGCGCTCGCACGCCCCCGGCGATGGCGAGATGCATTCTGGGCTTGATAGGGTTTGGTTGATTAAGATATTAGTTCGATTCTGTAAGAAAACTTGCAGCAATGCCGCGCTCGTGGGGTTGGCTGCTCCTTCGATTTGGGATGGGGATGACCACGGGTATCGGCCGGGTTTTAGTTAGAAGAGCAACAAATACACTCGCCCCTCCTTCCCCGGGGCGATGCTAGTTATAGGGACCGTATAGGATTAGTTTGTCCTGCCGGAATCCACGTCTAAAATACTGCTGCCTTGCAAGGCCCAAGACCGAGGCTCGTGGGGGCCGAGCAGGAACGCGGCCGAGCCACAGGGCAATCCAAGGTACCGTTTCATCTCGGTGTCTCTATCTCTTCCGCGCTGCAAAACGGTTGTGGAGTTGTTAAGCGACCCTATTAGTATACATAGGGCGGTGCGGATCCTGAAGGACGTTTGCCAGAATGCGAGGGTGGCTGGGTGTCAGCCTGGTGTCCAAATTGCGGGGGGCTATACGCTCTCGGCGTACGGCACCGATAACAGGGATTGGCTCGGCACTAGTGATTAAAAAATCCCACTTTCTTTCTCAGTTTAGACATATCACCCGCAGTCTGTTTCCGCCCGTGCTGCCAATGAGCCGTCACTGGTTATGCATCGTACTATGTACTAATCTCCAGTGCGGGGACCTTGTATACTCGGCTCGCTCACAGACAATGCGCAGTGGCCAACTCATCCAGGGATAGGAAGGCTAGACCCTGCAGGGATCTGCTACGGGTAGATTTGTGTAACACCGCGTGCGGTTGTGCTGTGTGCATCGCAGGCTATTTCTGGCCCCAATGCAATGCCATCGACCGTAGTGATTCTCTGCGGTAGCATACCAGCAGTGCCTGTCAGCTCGAAGCCATTAGGACCGGGGTGACTTTCTACAGGTAAAGGCCTGGAAGGACGCTGCAATGGGATATGAATATATCTGTTTCTCTACTTTCCAGGCCGACCAACCTATAGGGCGGGTACGGCATGCTCGGCAGCTTCCCGCTGGGCTTCCCAGGCAAGCCAGTCTGATCTCGTCGTCCTAACACGGATGGTAAGCCACATGGAACCTAACAGATCTTAAATCACACTCACGGTAATAGCCCCATAGAGTTCACCTTCCATACCCCAAGCGCCAGCGCAACCAACTGCATGACCACATATGCCAACTTGACCTGGACAATCTTGGCCTTGTTGGTCTCGGTCTCGAAGCGCTCAAAGGCTTGATTCGTGGCCAGGATGCCCATGATGGGATTCTTGAAGGCCATGAAAACCATCATGATGCTAAAGATCTGCAGCGAGTTGCCCGACATGTACATCATGATGGCCGTCATGGGCAGACTTTTGATGGGACCCAGCGCCACTTCCCATGCCTTCTTGAGCTTCAGCGTGTCCATCTCCTCGGGCGTCGGCGGCTTGCGCTGCGCGGATTTGCTATCCTTTGCATCCTTCTTCTGCGGCGATTCCGTTAGCCATGTCCTGACGTCGGGCATCGGGAGACGGTGGGTACTTTGGAATTTGACGGCGATTGCGACGAGGGAAAGCCTGGGGGATCGGGGATGCCAGCCTGCCTCGACTTGTGCGCTGGCGGATTCTTGAGCTCGATGGCCCATGCGGGCATTGTCTTCGCGGGTGCGGACATGACGCGATGTGTTGGTTGAACTGTGCGAATGCGCAATTGAGCGACGCGACAAAATTGACGACGGAAGAGTGGGCGAGCATAGGTGATGTCAAGATTGAACGGCGTCCGAGCTTCAAGCAGCTTCAAGCCATCGAAATTTAGCGGTGCTTGGCGGCCCGCCCGCTCCCGCTCCAGTGGGCCCCCGTGGATGCTCAGTTCCCCACAAGTGCCACGCGCTGCTGGGCCAGTTCAATTTTCAGGGGGCAGACCCACGCTCGAGGGCCTTATCATCAAATCCCCGGTGTCCCCTGCCGGCTTTTGCCCACTTCAACTGCTGCGTTCGACTTGATCCCATTCGCCATTGGCCTAGGGAGAGCAGCTCCGACACAGCGACGACGCCCCCGGCACTCGGTGCTCCGACGTAGCCCTCCGCGAGCAAGCCTTTAACAGCGATCCCCGCAACAATCCGCACCCGAGACATCGCCAACCGTCGACACTCAGCCACCGACAGCTTGGCACACCCTCCACAGGGCTGCATGCGACGCGAGTCGATCGAATTGGGTTGCTTCAATACCTGTCACGACCAGTTGCCCAGGCGCAAGGGTGCTGCAACTCCTCGGCGGGAGGGGTCCGCCCCGTCTGTCCCATCGTCTCGAGCAGAGCGGATCGCTTACCGCACACCGCGCCGTAGTCCCGCCTCGTCTGCACGCGGTTGACGGCCCATATCGGATCACACGACACCAGAGTCTAGAGAAAAAAAAAAAGCATAGCAAACATGTCGAGCGCTCAGGCCGGAGGAGACTCGAAGCTGTTTGCTCGGGTAAGCTGCTTCGTCGCTTCTCCCAACCCCATCGATATTGTTTGCGTTTCCCCAGACTTTGCTTGGCTGTCGTCAGGTTTGCGGGGAAGGTCCCCCTATCCTAGCGTCCAGCCTTTTTGTTCCCGTCGTTCCCCCTCATCATCTCGACCGCGTCACCTGTCTCTGCTCCCATCCTCCCCACTGCTACCTTTCCTCCTATCCCCAGCCCGGCTACAGACGTCCTCCGCGACGGGCCTCAGCGCTCCATCGACGCAATGAGCTCCCGCCGATTCCTCCCCCATCGTCGCCACCATGTTTATGGCATACCTTCCTCCGTCCGCATACTTACCGACCCGGGGACAGGGCAAGGTGGCCGAGCTGCGCCTCGAGCTGAATAGTGGCGGCAAGAAGGACAAGAACTTTACCGCCAAGAAGATCGCCCTCAAGAAGATTGTCGCCAACATGACCATGAGCAACAACGACATGGTTGCCCTGTTTCCGGATATTGTCGCCTGCATGACCATCCAGAGCCTCGAGATCAAGAAGATGTGAGCGGTACACAAGCCCGCTTTCGCTAGTAGCCACTGACAGCGACGCTCCTTCAGGTGCTTCCTGTTTCTTGTCAACTACGCGAGGATGCGCCCCGATGTGGCGGTAAAAGCGATACCGGTATTGGAGCATGTTAGTCCCGCCACGCGCCCCCGTGTCCACATGCAGTTGCTCACGTCTGCCAGGACATGGAAGACCTGAACCCCCTTGTCCGGGCGCTCGCGCTGCGGACACTGTCGTACATCCATGTGCGCGAATTCGTCGAGGCGACCGTACCGGCTGTCAAACACATGCTCCGCGATCCCGATCCGTACGTTCGCAAGACGGCAGCGTACTGCGTTGCCAAGCTATACGATCACGACCGGCACATGGTGGAGAAGTCGGATCTTATCGACAAGCTAAACAGTCTCCTGAGAGACGACAATCCCACCGTGGTAGCAAGCGCCCTGGCGAGCCTGATGGACATCTGGGAGAGGAGTGACGCCATCAAGCTCACCATTGACTACAACAATGCGTCCAAGATGGTTGCCATCTTACCCGATTGCTCCGAGTATGTTCGCCCAAGTTTGTCTCATCAGTTTGGTACTAACCGACAACAGGTGGGGCCAGACATACATCCTGGAGGCGCTCATGTCCTACGTGCCCCAAGAATCTGGCGAGGCTGTGCTTCTCGCCGAGCGTATCGCGCCACGGCTCTCACACTCAAACTCTGCCGTCGTACTCACCTGCATACGCGTGATTCTCTATCTCATGAACTACATTGCCGATCAGAAGCAGATATCCGCTCTCTGTCGGAAGCTTTCGCCGCCCCTGGTCACTCTACTCGCCAAGGGGCCAGAAGTGCAATATCTCGCTCTCCGGAACGCGCTACTCATCCTCCAGCGGCGGCCAGAGGTGCTCCGCAACGACATCCGGGTGTTCTTTTGCAAATACAACGATCCCATCTATGTTAAGGTCACAAAGCTCGAGCTCATCTTTATGCTAGCCAACGAAAAGAACATCGACGAGGTGCTGACGGAGCTCCGCGAGTACGCCACCGAGATCGATGTCCACTTTGTGCGAAAGGCAGTCCGCGCCATCGGCAAGCTGGCCATTAAGATTGAGCCGGCTGCCAGGCGGTGCATCAACCTCTTGCTAGAGCTCGTCTCCACCAAGGTCACCTACATTGTGCAGGAGGCGACAGTGGTCATCCGCAACATTTTCCGCAAATACCCCAACCAGTACGAGAGCATCATTGGCACGCTCTGTGAGCACCTCGACTCGCTCGACGAGCCCGAAGCGAAGGCAGCCATGGTGTGGGTCATTGGGCAGTATGCCAGCCGCATCGAGAACTCGGACGCCCTCCTGGAGGACTTCCTGTTCTCGTTCGCCGAGGAGCCCGTCGAGGTGCAGCTTGCTCTGCTCACGGCAACGGTCAAACTCTTCATCCAGCGGCCGACCAAGGGCCAGGAACTGGTGCCCAAGGTGCTCAAATGGGCCACGGAAGAGACGGACAACCCGGACCTGCGCGACAGAGCCTACATGTATTGGCGGCTGCTCTCGACCGACATGGAAGCGGCCAAGCGCATTGTCATGGGCGAGAAGCCGGCCATCACCGCCGAATCGGAGCGGCTGGACCCGGTGACGCTCGAGGAGATGTGTCTCAGCGTGGGGACCCTAGCTACCGTGTATCTTAAGCCCGTGCAGACTGTCTTTCGCAACGCCCGCCCCCGCCGCTTGCAGGATTCTCCAGCACTTCAGCGGCAGGAAGTGCCGAGCCCGTCGGGGCTGCGGTCTGACGCGAACAAGTCGCTTAGTCAACTCGGGATGGGCGGGCAGCCCGCTGATTTCGATCCCCGGACAGACCGCGGGACCGGGCAGAACGGGAACCTGGCGCAGGCGGTGAGTGATGCCGACACGTACTTTGCTTCGCAGATGCGCGGGATGCAGATCCAAGAGCAGGGGGATAGCTTTGGGGGGAATGGGAACGAAGGGGCTGGTTATGTGGTTAATCAGTATGCTCCACAGACCGTCTACCAACCCGCGCAGGCGGTGGCAAATAACGGAGATCTGCTGTTGTAAGGCAACAGTGGATGTAGGCCAAATATGTCAGGGCTGGGAGACATAACCCGAACATAGGCAGCGATATCCTGTACACCGTAGGAGATTAATGGATGGATTCAACTCGTTCCGGGACTGTCTTGGGTATTTCCCTCGGTCCGTCTCCCCAGCCACCGACCTACCTACTAATTAATCAATCGTGTCTTGAGCCACGCGGCCCTGAGAAGAGTCTGCAATCAGGTTGTCAGAGAGTCAATCCACGCTTCTTGACGAGCTAGATTCCGGAAGGAGCAACAAGGCTAAAAACAACCGTTTGAGGCCGCTCTTCATTACATGTAACTACCTGCCTAGGTAGGATCGTGCTCTGTGGCCCAGCTATATTTCAAGCCCTTGCAAGGCAGAGAATGTTCAGAAGCTTTGAGGTGGTACATTTTGAATACGATAACACCGTCGGTGAGCAAAAGGACGGCAGCTCCGCCAGCTAAGGCACTACGAAACATCGTGTTACATGTCATGATCAAACTTGATATTGTCATCCTTGCCCCTCACCGCGATCACGTCTTTACTCCATCGGGTCTGCAGCTGCGTTTTGATCTGGCTTAGCTCTCTTTTACCAATCCAAGAGTGTCTCACAATCAAACTAGGATAATGGCCGGTTCCCATCCCTCTGATGCTCGTGGTGGGCCGGCATTGCGAGGAAAGGTGCGACAGAGGCAGAAACCTCGTGAATCACAGGATCTAATGCCACCGCTGCAATTCCAATTACAAGGGCATTACACTACCCGTAACGCTGCTCTTGATTGTTTCCATCTGCTTTGCTAACTCTTTTCTGCCAGCGCTCAAGTCCCACCGAAAATCTGAATAATTATCTTGTCTTTCTTACGCTCAACTCTCACAGGTTCTTTCCTTTCCCTCGTATTCGTCACTAACCTACTGCAAAGGAAATTACTACGACAATCACCCGAAGAGTTCCGGTTACCTTGTGAGTAAGATAGTTAGTCTCTGGTTTACTCCTTTTTTGCCATCCTACTCGCCGGACGCATGTCTATTGCAATCAACCATCGTGTGAGGTGGGAACATGACGATGAGAATAGCTACGAAAATATCCGCCTGGCGACAGACATCACCCAAATATTGATCGTGACCTTCCACCCGCCATGGAAACTGCAATGCCGCTAACATTCTGATTGAAAGATCTCGTTCGAAAAGAAGCTTCGTCAACACGCTCTTCCGTTCTATTCTTACCGCAGCGACCGCAGCGGCCTATTTTGGCATTGCCATAGCCATCAAGAATGCCGGAGCCTGTAAGAGCGCCCTAATTGGTCAGGGCAACAGCGCAGTTGTGACAACGATCACCCAGACTACCACAGAGGTAGCCATTGTCACTGTCACCTTTGGCGTAGCGACCACTACCTAAACTGTCTCCGTCATGGAATATGTGACACCCTGCACCACCCGTTGTGGCCTTACTGAGACTCCGTCCGCGTCCGGTACCAGCAGCAGCACCATCACGCTAACCCGCACTCATACCCATACCACCACTTCCACCGTCACAGACGGCACCCTGACAATCACGACAACCATCACTGTCTCGAGTGGTGGTGACCCGATCAGTAGCGGCGTAGTGGGTACTCCTGCTTCTACCAGCCTTCCCACCGGAGACGGGCCACACATCACTGCGCTCACTGCGCTCACTGCGTCTCGGATAACCCACACTACCATGGCGTACCAGTCAGTGTCGGCCGGCACGTCTACTGCCGCTAACAGTACCAGCAGCATTGTTACTGTTGCCAATGGCGCCGGTAAGAGAGCCATCACACTGGGCAGTATTCTTTCCGGTACTGTTGCTGCCCTGGTGGTAATTATGGGATAGAATTTCCTTTCCTGTATTCTCGGGTCTTCTGTCTACCCGAGTTTTCTTCTAGTCATGGGTTCATGTCCCGGCAGAGGATGGGAGACACGTGAGGGAGGAGAGCTCCTTTGGCTCTTTTGCGGTCGTTACCAGTCGGAAGCTGTCTGCGGCGAAGGGTCAGCATAGAATGTCTGTCTAATTTCTGCCAATGTAGCGGCAGAGGCAATAAACAACCGAGACATCGTCATTAATCGTTCATGCGCGGGAAAAAAAAAAAAAAAATCTAGAGTTCAGTGCCCCTCCTTCGGGTGTACAGCCGCAATTCGGATATCACCGAAACCCGGTGAGAGTGCAGCGGTTTCCTCCGGTCAGACTGTCAGCCATCTTCAGACTTCCTTCTTTAGCATAGCAAACTATTCAACATCCTTCGTTGCTGCATATTTGAGTAGGCAGCCAGTCCCCAATGCAAGGTGGTGGGAAAGATGGGGTGCGAGGCACATCACGTCCGTTTCATAGAAGAGCCCTCTATTCGGCTTACATCTCGAGCAGCCACGAGTGAAGTTGTGATTGTAGAGTAGCTATGAACACTCCTATGCAGAGGCGCCAAAGCGTCGAACAGTTGCTGGACATCGTCAGACACGAAAGGTTGCCAACGACACCACTCGGTGTCACTGCAAAGCGTTTGGTGAAACGAGGCTGTCCCTTGCTGGCCACCGGGCGATAGCAACGATCGGCGATCCTGTTCGGATCTTCTTATGCGCCTGCAGGAGAAGGAGATGCTCGGCCGAACTACACGATTAATGGTGGCCGGTGTCGTGCCAAGACGGACACTGGCAACTTCGAGCCATTCAAGCTTCAAGGTCCCACTTTTTCCGTCAACAAGCCATGTAACAGCAGCGTCAGCGTGACGGGGCCATGGAGATGATGAGTTAAGCATCTCCTGTTCCTGACTCATCAAGAGCGTTTTCGACGCGGAGGCTACGTCGGATGCAGAAAGTTCGTGATGTTTTGCACACGTGCGTCATGGGCCCCCACTTCCGAATCTCTTGGTCCGTGCATACCGCAGCCAAGCGCAGTCTTGGCGAGCTGCGGGTCCTTCCCAAGCGTCTCGTGCCAAGCCTTCTCTTTCATTTCCTTTTGCCTGTAAACAACCTTGGGCGCTCTAGCCTTTGGCTTTTCTGCTGGTGTTTTTGGATATCGCATCCTCCGAGCGTTCAGTTATTTGGTTTAGCCGTCGTTTCCGTCGCTGACGGCGCCCATTTTCGAGGCGATAACAGGGCGGGACGAACATTCGGCCAACCAGCGGCCCATTCCAACTCCCGTCTTGTTTCAATTCGCCGCGTCACACACTAGAATTCGCTCTTTTTGGCTCCTTTTCTTTCGCATCAGGCCCCCGTGTTGCTTTGTATCACTAGCCGATACCCAGATCCGGCGTCCCCACTGCGCTATCTGGGATTCTAGACCGTGGCCCAGCGACTCCCGCTGACCGGGCTCCCAGCAGTCCGGACCATCACTTGTCAGGACCAACCCCGAGGTCTTTTTATCAGAAGAAAACGGCGATAAGGACGCAATTGTCGAGGAACAGCGGCAATATCCTTCGTCGACACGAGGCACCGTTTCCGGATCGTCGGAAGCGGACAGCCCTTTCCGTCTTCGTCGCGGCGGGCGGCTTGTGGCCTGTGTCTCGGGCATTGTCCGCTGCCAGCGTGTCTTCAGTCACATCGCTTGGGCTACTCCGAGCATCCGCTCTTAGGCTGCCGCGCCGTCGACTTTTCGACTGTTGCCCCCCTCACTTCCATCTGCCTAAAAGCTGCGACCATGGCGGACGGCCCCCAGACTAGTGGCGGTCAATCGTCAGATCAGCGCACGCTACCGCAACAGACCGACTCAGTACCGATCGAAGCTGCAGAGCGGGAAACAACTAGAGAGCAGGCAGAAGACGGACCGGCCAATGATGAGATTGCGATGCAGTCGGCCGTAGCGGCGACTGAGGTGGATCCATCCAAGGGGAAGGATAAGGAAGAGTCGCCTCCATCGGTCGAGAAGCGGAGGGAGGGTGATTCCCTCTCGATAGGGCCGTCGGATCTGCCGCCACCCGCCATCCCCGCAGACTCACCTGTCTGCACCATCACGCTCCTCCTTCCCACGGGGGCCCGGCACCCCTACAGGATCGACGAGAAATACCTTACCAAACGCAATGTGGAGATCCCCGACGTCACCGACTCCGGCGCTAAAGATCCGTTCAGCATCTCTGTCTATAAACTGAAAGAGCTGATACTGAGAGAGTGGCGGGAGGAGTGGGAGGGTAAGCCGGCGAGTCCGAGCAGCATCCGGTTAATTCATTTCGGAAAGCTCTTGGACGACAAGGAGCAGTTGAAGAGTGAGTTGCACATTCTCCCGCATTTGTTCTGCGGCGCGACCGACTGACTCTCCGAGCAGAGTACCAATTTAGCGTGGACAGCCCAAACGTCGTCCACATGTCTGTGCGGCCGGCGGAGATGCTGGAGGAGGAGGAGGCTGGCAAGGGCAAGACAAGCACCCGGGAAGGGAGGACCCGCGAGGGAAGCGGCGGGTGCTGTGTGATCTTATAGAAAGGCCGGACGCTGCTGGACGCCTCGCTTGAGAGCCTGCGTAGGCTTAGGCCCGTGGCAGCACATTGCAGCTGCGGGATGCACATTGGGGACCCCATGTTGGAGTATCTATTGGCTTCTTGGACATTCAACTGCATTTATGTGGCAAGGAGCTGGCTGGCGATGTCTTTAACGAGTGTCTTTCCCTTTTTGATGCTTATAATGGCAGGGGCTGGACTTGGCGTTTGCGTTTGTATCTATCTTGGTAAATGGATAGGGCGGGATAGAAAGTCCTGCCTGCAATGTCTTGCACTATATGTCTTAATTGACTTGTTGGTCCGTCTTGCACACTTCGTCATCTGGCTCAAGGACATCGCTCTTTGCTCATGCCTTCTGCGTTGACGGCTCCGTGTGCTCGGAGAGATCCATAACCAGAGAAGAGAAGATGGCGGGAGGGGTTAAGATCTTATTCCCGTGTCTATTGCTCTTGTGCTCGCCCGTTCCTGAGTGACGGAGGTAATGTACACAGCTCTCCCGCCCGGCTCGGCGCCGCTGGGCCTGCCTCGCCCTGCCTAGCTCTCCCGGGTGGCAACCCCATCATTGACATCAATCATCTGCCCTCCCGCTCCTCACATCTTCAACTTCCTTTCCATCTCATCATGCACTCCAACCGGCGCCCTCGTCTCCTCGCCCTTGAACACATCCTCCCACGTGATCGTATCGTCCCTCCCGCTCAGGATCTCCTCGTGCACGCTCCCCATCCCGCCGAGCGCGACGGGCCTCCACTCGCCGTCGCGCGTGATCTTGAGCTCCATCCCGCGGCGGATCGGCTCTGCCATGCCGTAGGTCCGGCGCAGCGTCTCCATGCGTAGCGCCTCGCGCGTCGCCTCCCACGATTTGAGCCGGGCCTCGAGCGGGTGAGCCGACGACGGCTTGTCGGCCGCGAGCGGGGACGGGCCGACGCCTGCGCGCAGCGTGTCGTGCAGGCCCGGAGCCGACGGGGCGCCCGCGGTGCGCTCGGCGATGTGGCTGAACGAGGTGAGGTGCGAGTCGGCGGGTACGATGCGGAGAGACTTTGGGTTGGGGGAGTGAAGGGTTAGTTCGAGGGGCGGTTTGGTTGTCGGGTGGCTTGAGGTGGGGGATTCGAGGGGATGCTTACCATCCTGGCGGTTGGGTGGTAGAAGGCGCAGGTGCCGGGTGGTGATGTGCCAGTTGGCCGCTTAATTTATGGGGGAACGTTGAGATCGATGCTGCTTGTCCCGGCACGAGAGTTTGATTGTTTCGCGGCGGAGCGCTGGTGATGAGAGGTGGTGGCCGTGGAGGTGTACTGGACGTTGATCGAAAGCTTGGGTCGAGCTGGCAGCTAGCGGAAGCGGGAAGCACCCCAGGCTCCAGCAGCCTCGCGTTCCAGCGATCTGGGCAACTAACCCCGGTCACTTCTAGGCGCCCACTGCCGCGCGAACAAATGCGGCTGGTTAATTACGTAAGACTACATGCCAGCTACGTTATCCCGGGTTATTCCCCACAGAACTGGATTGTCTCGTTCGGCCAGGACCCTTGCTGGAACCGTGGTTACTTGACTCACTGTTCGCCCTCTGCAACATGATGGCTATCCCCGAGACGGCCGGAGCCCGATTGACAGGATGCGTGTCCCCTCTGTCCCTCCACCTGTAATCCGCATCACTAATGGCACCTTTTATCGGCACCAACCTGGTGCCGCGTCGTATCCACACTCGCATCCGAATCCGGCGCTCTTCAAGGGCCTGAGCTTTGAGCTACCCGCGCGAACCAAGACCAGGCGCAACTGGGCCGTCGTTGGCCCGTCGCTCTCCGGGAAAACCACCTTTTTGCAAGTCCTCCGTGGGCAGCATCTCTGTTTCCCGCCCACCTCCCGCTCGTTTCCGTACCTCAGCACCAATGATGTCCCGTACCGGCTGAGGACGCCGGCCGTTGCCATCCAGTATGTCGGCTTTGATGCCAGCGGCGGCGGCGCCCTAGGTCCCACCACGTCTGCCTACTTGTCCGCGCGGTACGAGTCGCGGAGGGAGATCACCGACTTCTCGCTCAGGGACTTTCTCCTGGGCAACATGCAGCTGAACCCCTCCAAGCTTCCCGGGGACGAGGGCGTGGAACCGGAGCTCTTTGAGCGCGTGGTGACCGATCTACGCCTCGAGAGTCTATTGGATCTGCCCGTGTCGTTTTTGTCCAACGGCCAGGGGAGGAGGGCACGCATTGCGCGGGCGCTGCTCACAAGTCCAGAGGTCTTGCTCCTTGATGAGCCGTTCATGGGATTAGACCCGCCGACCGTTGCAGGGCTGAGTCCGCTACTACACTCGCTCGCTGATAGAGCGAGCCCGCGGTTGGTATTGAGCGCCAGGCCGCAGGATCCATTGCCCGATTGGATCACGCATCTGGTGTACCTCCGGACGGATGCTCAGGTCGGACTTACGGGC
Organism: Madurella mycetomatis; assembly: GCA_022530565.1. Taxonomy (NCBI): domain Eukaryota; kingdom Fungi; phylum Ascomycota; class Sordariomycetes; order Sordariales; genus Madurella; species Madurella mycetomatis. Next base: position 259,227 of record JAJTVB010000003.1, on the reverse strand, counting down.
GCCAAAGAGGATGTTTTGGATGACCTGAAAAAGTACGTCCGAGGGGTCCAGAACGGCGGCCCGGAGGACGAGACGCTGCCTGTACATGCGCTGAGCGAAATGGGCCGTACGCTCACGAAAGATGGCATTGCGGGTGAGGCCGTGGGCGAAGAATTCTCCACGAGCGTTCCCTACGGAGTCGAGGAGAGGCCCGCAGTGGGTAGGCATCTTGGAGAGCCGCTTGTTGAGATGGATGGCTGCAAAGTCAGGTACGGAGACAAGGTAGTGCTTGGGAATTGGACCGAGGAGAGAGACGGAAAGTCCGTCACGGGCCTTCGCTGGACTGTCCGGAGAGGAGAGAGATGGGCTGTCTTTGGCCCGAATGGTTCCGGAAAGACTACTATCGTTTCGCTCCTCTGCTCTGACCACCCTCAGTCCTACTCGCTCCCGATCAAGCTCTTTGGCCGCAGCAGACTTCCAGAGCCGGGATCTGGACAGCGTCCTCTCACCTTTTGGGATATCCAGTCCCGCGTAGGGCACTCGAGCCCTGAGATACACCAACATATGCCGCGCAATCTGACGGTCCGCCAAGTGCTCGAGAGCGCGTGGGCGGACACGTTCCGTAGCAAACCAACGCTTGACGAGGCGACCAGGGGTCAGGTTGAAGCCGCGCTGAAATGGTTTGAGCCGGAACTTAATCCTGCCTTTCACAGGCAGCTGTTGCCCGGTGGGGCCGCAAGTGGTTCCGTTACGTGGGCAGGCGACTACATATTTGGTGAGCTCTCATTCAGCGCGCAGCGCATCTTACTCTTCCTCCGAGCGATCATCAAGCACCCGGACATTGTGGTGCTCGACGAGGCCTTTAGTGGGATGGACGATGCTGTCAAGGACAAGTGCATGCTTTTCCTTGCCCATGGGGAGGAGAAAATGTACTCATCTGGTTCCGGCAGCCAGCGCCACGCCGGATCGACCGTTGTTGCGAACCCGGCCATAGAGTCCGGTGCTATTAAAGTGAAGGGGTTGTCGGACCAGCAGGCGTTGATATGTATCAGCCACGTCAAGGAGGAGGTCCCCGATTGCGTGAGAGAGTGGCTCTGCCTCCCGGAGCCTAACACTGGTCTGGCAGCGAGGTTTGGGCGGCTTGATGGCCCGCTAAAGACGGACTCAAGACGGTGGGCAGATATCTGGGGTGTCGGGCAAGCAAATAGACGGAGCAACTAGTCTAGAGTAATCAATGCCAGGCATTGGTCGCAAGGCAATGTGAATCTACTTGTAGCAACCGGCCAACCCAGATCAACCCTAACCCTGACCATGCAAATCTTTCGGACTTTGCTCTGATCCATTTCGCGACCGCGTCACGCCTCCGTCAAAGCCAACAAAATGGGCCCAAAATGGCTTTCAAATTCAAACGTGCGCTCACCGCTGGCGGCGACAATGCAATACATATCCTCGGCATCGGAAACCTGGGCAAATATGTGGCTCACGCATTGATGAAACAGCACCCACGGTCACTGGCACCCATAACCCTGCTATTCCATCGCAAGAGGCTCCTTGCCGACTGGAACAATGGCGGCCGTGTCATCCAATGCATCACGCACGGGAAAGTCGACAGAAGGGGTGGCTTCAAGGTTGAGGTTCTCCCGGATTCCGACGTGGACGGCACACTGGACACTACACCAATCAAGAATCTGATCGTGGCAACCAGGTCATACGCAACGACAAGCGCTCTGGATCTAATCAAACACCGGCTGGATAAGGAGTCGGATGTGATCTTTCTCCAAAACGGCATGGGTAAGCTCCAGGTTGTAGTCGCCGAGTCTGGCCCGGTTCTGACTATATTCCAGGAATTGTGGAAGAGGTGTCCGAGCAGGTATTTCCCGATCCACGGACCCGTCCAAGGTACTGGGCCGGTGTATACAGCACTGGTAGTATCCACAGCACTGCGCCGTTTCACGTCGTCCATACCGGCCGTGGATCTCTCCTGATCGGTCTTGTCGGGGACTCGAATGGTCCACTCGCTCCCGACGCAGTGCCCAGCAACCACATGTTGCAGCAGCTCCTACATGACGATATCCTAGGTACCGAGCTAGTCTCGCCCGAGAAAATCAAGCGGGCCCAGCTTCGAAAGCTCGTTGTCAGCTCCATTATCGATCCGCTAACGGTCCTTTTCAACTGCACCAACGGAGAGGTCTTTAACAGCAAGCCAAGGATGGCTTTGCTTCGCTTACTTGTGCGCGAGACGGGCCGTATCGCCAGAGGCCTACTAGATGACCTATCTGATGAGGACTGGCAGGTCTTCTCGGGCAACCCGTTGCGTGACTTGGTCGTTTCGGTCAGTGCAAAGACTTCCCAGAGCACCAGTTCGATGCTGCAGGATGTCCGGGCTGGCAGGCGGACCGAGATCGACTATATCAACGGCTATCTCACTACACAGGCCGACAGATTGCGCCTGAAGTGGAACATCAACGATACGATTATCAGAATGGTCAAGCACGGCCTGTCACTGGAGGACAGGGATATTCCCGAAATCTTCCCGCTCAGTGGCTATAAAGGTCGCTCTGTCTCCTTAACCTTGGCGATGCATCAATCCGGGCGAGATAAATGTCCAACAGCTGCCCACCCCCCAGCTGGGTGACGAACACCCGCGACGCGAGCCCAGTCTCGCGCAGATCCTCCCTCATCAGCGAACACAGCCTCTGCACCGACAAAACGGGCACATCGCCCATCCGATCCAGCGTCCTGCAGAGCGACTGCGTCATCAGATCGCCTGGCGTCAAGGCCGTCGGCGAATCATTGCCGAGTGGTGAGGGCACACAGACGCCCAGCAACTGCTTCGTCGAGGGCGATGAAATCATGCCCGCCTCGATCCGCATCTCTTGCTGTTCCGGCCCGGCCCCCGGTAGCGCGGTGCAGTCGAAAATGAGCAGGACGTCTCCAGGGCTTTGCATGACCGGATCCCGCACGTCATCCCAGAAGAAGCTGCTTGCAGAAGGGTCGGGACCCCTAGAAGTTGTCAGTATACCTTGGAGTCATCTCCGTCCGTCGCTCGAGCTGGTAGATAGCGGGAGGTAAAAACTCGTACCTCGAGAACACCATCCTTCCGTCCACGTCCAGACTCCCCCATCCGTGATAATAAATCACCAGCAAGCTCTCCCCACCATCCTCCGATTTCTCTAGAAATCGACCCAGCATCGTCTCCACAGCCGCCGTCGGGTAGTCGGCCGGTATCAGTCTGCACTGGACGCGGTATCCCCGCCGCTTGAAGCAGGCTCGCACCGTCTCGGTGTCGTTGTCCAGGCCGGGCGAGAGCAGCTGGCCGTCTTCGCCCCGACGGTCGTGTTTCGCCCATGTCAGGATCAAGACGTGCACCTGGGATGGAGGCCCTTTCTGGGCTGATTGGAGCGCTGGGCTATGTAGCACTGTGGTTGCTGTCGCTGTCGCTGTCGCTGATGCGGCGGCTGTGACTGGGTCGCCAGGGGCGTAGCGGTTGGTGTAACTTTCGGGGAGGAGCTGTTTCTGGAGGAGGAGGGGAGCTGGCGGCGGTCTTTTCCGTTCGAGCCCCTTATGTTTGCTTCTGGACTCGAATATGGATGGATCCGATGACCCTCCGGCGCTGACAACCGGGTTGTTAGAGGAACCGACCGTCGTCGGCCAGCTGGTGTTTTCAGGTGACGATAGTGCCGTCTCGGTGTAGCCCTCCCTGTCGGCAAACCACGGTGTTCCTGGGCTACGTGATTCTGTGGTGTTGGGGCTTTGTCTGTGCCGTGTTAACGCTGATATGCCATTTCAGATGCGGTGTTAAGACTGACACTGTCAGTTCATCAAGGGCGTCGACTACCGAGTTGATCTTTTCGTCCCACGGGTGATCACCGACGTCATCGGCATCTTCGACTTGGCCGTCGAGGCTGCGCGGGCCCGAGGGTAGGCTGGGTAGCGCCTCTACGCTGGCCGCCGAGAAGTCGTCCCTGAGGGCGGTGAGGTGGCGCTGCCACAGCTGCGAAAATTCATCGTCCATGTTCGGTTGGAAGTAATCCCATGGTATTGTCGATACCCGCGTCTGTGCTTAGAGGTCCGAATCAAGCTTGGATGGCTAGCGATGTCGGCTTGCTCGAATCATGACCGCTGGCGCAGCTGACCCCTCCTGTCTATCAGGCTGAGAGATTGCGAGACACTGCACAGAAGCCACACTTGAGAAAAAGATGGTGTCGGCCGTCATCATGGCCGGCCCCTTGGCAGACCGACTATCACACATCCTCCCGGCTAAAACGTCAGCCCTAGGGTAGCACTGCAGCAGAAGATTCCCGGACGCAGGAATGAGCCTGGAGCCGGTGAGTTTTGGTACGACGCCTGAGTGGCCCAGAAAGGTCCCTACCCAGCAATTCAGAGACCATTCCATCCCGTCAGCAGCCACCTCTAGGCGGACGGCTTCTCGGCATATCACTCCCGCTAAGGCTAGAGCCAACAGAGCAATAGCGTCCATAGGCGGGGAGTCCCTCTGCATCTCTTCTGCCAACAGCCGTTGGAGATAATTGCATCATGGTGCCGCATAACATAGGCGGCCTATTGCTACCGATCTGAGGTGCCGCGTACCGTAGTCCTGGCAATGTCGTTGAAGACTAGCGGACGTCTTCGGACTTCCTTGTTCGTAAAAATACTCTACTGTAGTAACAATGCATGCGCTCGAAGGACAATGACATCGAGTATTGTGGCTGGACCCTTCTCTGGCAGAGACAAGCCCTCCGTGCAGACGGAACACGAACGACTAAGATGTGGGGGGTTCGGTGCTGAAGCGGGTCGCCATACTACAGTACCGTAGGCCATGGGCAATCGGTTAAGGGGTGATCCAACAAGTCTTTGGGGGCTTGGGACAGCAGCCAACAGTCGTTTTTGTCTGCGTTTTGGTTGGGTTGGTCAGTGATTCTTCTCCGCAAATGCGAGGCGGAATGGGCTGTTGTCTGCCCTGATAGGCAGGTCGTACCGATCGGCACAAAGGCCTCCCGCATTCCTGTGAACCGCTGTGTCGGGTTCACTGGCTCATTGGGGGCCATTTCTGGCCTTTAGCAGCAGATCTTGACACCTGCTCTGCAAAACAGGGCATCCCCACGGGAGACTACAGCACTGCGTCTCTATCCTCACCTCCGAGCAGTCTAGGAGTGATGTGCATTTCCAGGTAGATATCTGGGTGACATTGCATTTCATGCTCGATGACTGATAAAAGAAGAAAAAGTGTATGTCATTACGCAACATCAGTATTCCCACAAATATCCCGGCGGTATCAAAGGCAGCCCCAAGTTACTCCAGCCCATTCTTCAAGTGGTATCTCAGACATCCAGGACCAACAGTGTTTCCCGCCGCATCAGCGTCCAAAAGACAGTGCCAATCCACATGAGCCAACCTAAAACATGTCGTCATCCTCTCCAACGCCGTTCCACCGCTTCGCCGCGAGCTTCCGCATCTTCTTGGGGTTTACACTTCCCGAAGAGCTGCGCACCGGGCCCTGTTCGTCACTAACGCGCAGGTTCTCCAGCCGCTGCCGCAGGCTGCCCTCATCAAGCTTGCTCATACGGCCAGGCCGCGGACTCCCCGTCTCCAGGGGGGCCTTGCTCCTGGCTGCAATGCTCGCATCGCTGCCGCGCTCCTGAAGCGGCTGTCTTTTAGTGGGGCTCATGGCCGCCAGCTCGCGGCGCAGGATCTCATTGTCGCGGCGCAGCCGCTCATTCTCCTCGTTGATGTCCTCGAGGAGGACATTCTCCTTGTTCTCGTCTTCATCGCCAGCTGCCGAGTTGTCCTCGCTTGGCGCCGTCACCGTGATCGCCATGCTCCGCTCAAACACCTCAATCTTGCGGCCCCAGTGCTCCTCGCCGCGCTCCATCTCCACCTGCATTGTCGCGCGCCACCGTGCCATTTCAATGTCGAGCCGCCGCTCAAATTCGGCCGTGCAATCTTCACGGACGGCCTGCTCCAGCTCGATCATGCGGTCTTCCATTGACAGCAAATGCGATTCGGCCTCTTGCCGGGCCGACCGTTCTGCTTCGAGCGCCTGCCGTAGGTATTCGACGTCTTCCGAGAGGCGCGCGATCTCGAGGGCCGCCGCCTCCATTGTCGTGCGGTGCACGTCGCTCCCGGGGTTGCCGCTCATGGGGGAGACGGTTCGGACAATGTTGGGAGACGACATGAGTTGCGAATAAGAGTGGCCTGAACTAGATCCGGGCGGGGAGAACGGCCGGTGGTGCAGAGGCGGGGATCCGACAGGGCTTGAGCATGGCTGCGGAGCTGGGGCTGAGGTTGCAGCTGCGGCAGTCAGGATGGTCTGTGTGATGCTGGGTACACGGGGGACCGTGACCTCCCGGGCCAAGGCACTGTAGCGGAGAATCTGTGACGTCGCGTTGAAATCGCCATGGGGGTCAGCTGTGACGATCATGACGGCTTTTTGCGGGTTGCGGTGTCGTGCTGAGGAATAGGCGGACGCGGATGGGAACGAGTTGGAGAAAAGCAACTCGGTCAGCTTGCACTGCCGGAATGGGACCAAGTTGGGCTAGTCGTGGTCAGTCAAACCCCTGCTCGGCCCATTGAATGGTCAGACCTACCTTATCCTTGCTCGCTGCATCGCTTTGCATCTGCAAACACTGGCCCAAGTACATTAAGCTCTCGTTGATCTTGCCGGCCTCGGCAAGCGTCGCGCCCGCCGTCTTTGCATCCCGCGCTCTCTCGCTACCCGCCAAATCGACAATGGTCAGAGTGCTGCCACTCCATGGCATCTCCGTCCCGTTTCTCCGGCTGCCATTGGCCCGCTTCTTGATTTCGACGCAAAAGAAGCCATGACTCCGTGAACTCACGCTGTTGCTGCCAGTCCCGGCAACCCTTCGCTCGTGCAAGCCGGCCTCTAGGACCATCAATGCTTGCTGCATGCTCCCGCAGACCACCTTGCGCAGCCCGGCAACAACCTTTCGGTCCGGCGAGGCCTCTGTCGACTTGAACAGCAGCGGGCGTCGCCGGTATTCCTTTGTCGCGGCGGACTTGATCGGCGGGGAAAGGAGGTCGAAAATCCGGTCGTTGTACACCTCGTACATGGAGATGACGACGGCATATTCTGACGAAGGGTCGCATGATACGGACAGCGCGCCCACATCCGGCTGCTGGGGGAACGCTGACGGCGGGTGCAGCCGGCGGGAAGGGGTCTGCGCTGGATCGCCCTGAGAACGCAATGGTTTAGTGCTCGTCTTGGAACGGATATATGCGGTTGTGGTTATGAAGTGGTTGACGCCATCCAGCGCTCGCTGGTGTCGGAGAGTGCGAGCAAGACCGCGGGCCTGCGCAGTGCTATGGGAGAGAGCATTGCCGCAGTCGGCTTGATCTGCGTGCTGGCTAAGAGACCAAGGGGGTATTGGGGGTGGAACCGAGTCTTCTCGGCTGACGTAGCGGACGCTCTTGTGTTCTGGAGAACGCCTTGCCCCAACTGAAAGACGATCTTGCTCTTGACGATGAAGCTGGGGGAGAAAAGAAGGTGATCCTACAATCATGGGAGTAGGAGCTCTCGAGCTCGCCCGGAGGGGTGCCGTGTCAGCATACACACTGTCGAGGAACGTCGACGCGGCGAACAGGGCGGCCTCGGAGGCGTCGGACGCCGCGATTGACTGCTCGAGTGTCGGGGTGGAATCCGGATTGACAAGGTTCTGGCCGAGGGACCTGAAAATGACGTCGAGGGCGAGTTGGGTCAGGCCGCGTTGGGACCGTGACCCCAAGATCGTGTGCGTCTTTCGGCGACATGTAAGCAGACTCCTTTCCTCGCCTGATGGGCCAAACCAACCTTGCCCGATCCCGTGACGCCTAGCGTCGCCAGCAGAGCGTCTGTCCCATCTCCGCCGCATGGTGCCAGAACCCCCTTGACCAGATTCACCACGCCGGTACAGTGGAAGATGTCGAGCTGGGTCGCGTCCTCCTCGAAGACCTGGGTAAAGGCGAATTTCTCGATGGCCCGTCGCCGGTCGTTGGGCGGGTTCAGCGTGATGTGCTTTGGGTGATCATCGTCGTCTGGCTCCTCCACATTCAAAAATCGTTCTCCGGCGGCGCCACCCTGTGATGGCCGAAGGCGTAGGTAGACTTGAAAGAGGTTGTGCTGTTTCTGTGTGGACGCTGACATGTTGGGTTCTCTCTCCATCGCAACCTGATGCCGTTGTCGGTGGCCGTGAAGGAGATTCCAGGTTGCAGCTGGCGGAAGACGCGCCCGAAAGAAAAAAAATGGAGCAGAAAAAAAGGCGTCAAGGGTGCTTCGCGTCAATGCGTCAAGTTCGCAGCATTCCGAGGACTCGCACCGGAATTGTTTATGCCAAGAACATGCGAGGAAGTTCCCCCGGCAACACTGCAAAGAATCAGGCAGATGCAGATAAGATAAGATCTGCCAAGTCAAGGAAGCTTGGCACCCAGCCCAACCCAACCCTTGGCTCTACTGTGGCACGCAGAGCCTCCCACTTCCTGGTTCTCAGCCATAACCAGGCGTAATGATTACCTCAATAAGTTTTTTTCGTAGATTACACAGCATAACGCATTCAACTAGTGAGTCGCATGGCTTGTCCGACGGTTCTTTGGCGCACCGGGAATTTCGGGAAGGGCCTGGCGCGCAAGAATCTTTGCAGTTGTCTCCCAACGAACCAGTGCTTTCTTGCAGGCCTCAGTGTGGACCCAGTTCCTTTTTCCAGAAGCACAATGTGGCAGCGGCACACCTATGCTTGGAGGCAAATGAGGTTTGGGTGTAGCCAATTGGAACAGCCATGTCACAGCACCCGTTGTGCAAGTCGAGTCACAGACCTTATTGACGTCTGCCACCGGCGTAGACTCATTTGGTCCTGTCAGACTCATTCCCGGACCACCACCGCTTGTCCGAACACAGCCTCCGACATCGTCACATCCGAAAACTCGCCTTTGTGCCCATCTGCTACACGTCTCGAGCTTCACTTTGCCAGGAGGTTTGGCTGGGGGGTCATTGCCCCTCTCTGCCCAACCCCGCTATCGCCGGCAGCTGGCAGCTGGATCCATTACAGCATTATGGAGACAGGAGGGTCATGGCGGGACTTCTCCACGTCAACTGCAGACTGCAACTCTCGTGATCACCTGCTCTAGACGGCGGTGAATGCGGCATTCAGATGAAAATTGAGCTGTGGAGAACGCGTTCGCTCCAGTTATAATCAACACGTAACCTTCGTCGTATGCGATGCACCTTGAATGCGTCCTGGCAAGCGAGTTGTCGAGTGCGGGGCAGCGGACCAGTGACCCCGCCAGACGACGATTTTGCTGCGAAAAGTCCCAGAAATGCATTGTGCGCTAAGACGTGGGCATGAGGAAATATTTTTTTTTCTTCTGCCCCGCGCAACAGCAACTGGGAGGATGGCATTTCTCTGAGGACGGATGGCGGGGTCTCGCTTATCCCACTCTTGCCCCGGAATAGGTATTCGAACAGAACGCAAGAAAAAGAGCGGTGACGAAGAAGGTGTCGGATCAGGATCTCCGCTGGCTCCGAACTGGGAACCACCCACAACCTCCGATTGCCAGCTGCCAAAACGTAGGGCACGGCGCTGCAGGGTCGGTTGCACTCGCCCCACCATCTGGGCTCCAATGCGAACCGAGCCAATCCCGCTTTGGGTCCCACTCGAGGAAGGAAAAAAAAAAAGTTTGGTCAAAAGGGATCGGACGGCCCGCTCTCCCCTCTTCGGCCCTCTCCCTCTCCAAACCCAACTAACCAAATCGCTAGACAACGAAGTCGCACTACCACGCTCAGAACCTCGTCATCATACCATACCAAACTTCGTCGAGATTCCAAGATGCCGTCGGCCGTCGTTGAGCTTTAAGCGCCCACTGCGGGCGTGCCAATGCACTCGGCACGCCCGCAGTCCAGCAGTCTCAACGAGATATTCAACTGCCACCTCGACGAAGTTTTTCAGACTCCCACCGTCTTGGGTCCGCCTCCGCAGCCGAGGACGACGCTCAGCTTCCACGACAAGGAGAGTCTGCCTTAGAAATAAAACTCCACAGATTCTATCCCAGGCCCACGTCTCCAGGCCCAAGCGACTTGAGCCATCCCGATCGCCCCTCCCTTCCCCTCCTTGTTCTACCCTTACCTCAGCCTCCCCCACCCATCATTGACCCATTGGGTGCTCAAATCCCGCTCTATAGACGAGCAGGAACCTCTTAAGCTCATTGAAGCTTAGTTGAACCTACTGCACGCCGTTGCAAGGTTCACCGCCGTTCATTTGGCGCAACCGTGCGCCGCCCGTTCACCCCCCAGCACCTACCCCTGCAGAGTCGATACCATGTCCCGAAACATTCGGCAAAAATACCCCCCTGCGCCGGCCCGAGCCTCCAAGCGCCAGGACTACGACACCTCCTCTCTCGACCTATCTGATGACGACGGTTATTCCGGCGTTGAGGACGTCAGCGATTCCGACGACGAGGACGAGGAGCATGTCTTTGCGGCCGAGGAGGAGCATATTATTTCCAATGCATCGCGAAAGCGATCATCGGACCCCCCTCGGCCGCTAATGGAGGATGATGATGACGATGCAGACGAAGAGAGTGAAGCCGGAGAAGATGATGAATCCGAAGATGGCGACCCAGCCGATGACAGCACAAGCTGGAACGGCATCTCGTCAGACCATGATGACGACATCCTCGCGGAGTTGTCGAGTGATGTCGCCGATCAGAACCCCACCGTCGAGCGCCACGTCCGTTTTACCGGCGTGCCCGACAGCGACTCCGACTCGACCACGAGCGAAACCTCGGACAACATTAATGACTTCTTTCCCGACATATTCATCGACCAGAGCGCCCTCGACCCCTCATTTCGCCGTGAGATTGAGGATGATGACAATTCCTCGACTAGCTCTTTCTGGGACTTCCATCACGGGTCGCAGGACCTCTTAGTGGCCGACTCTGATGACGAGGACGTCGCCGGAGATGGCGATATCACACCGATTGCAACACCGAGGCCAAGTCAACCACCCCCCGAGTTGTCGACACCCGTCTCCGCCGAAGTGCAGGAGCTTGATGGATACGAGAGTGAGTTTGCTTGCCGAATGCCGGCGCGGTTGATGCTAATGCTCGTCCATCAGCCGACGGGGATACTACGGAGGAAGACGTGCCGGAACCGATCGTGCGCAAGAAGCAGATGCGGCGGATGCACACAGAGGTGTCGTCGGATTCTGACACTGAGCGCCCGGTCCAGTCCGGCCGCGGTAAGCCGCGTGTTGGTCGGTTCAACTTGGACAGGTCCGATAACAAGCCGATTGGCGTAGTCGATCCGGCCTCTGGCAAGATGATCATCTTCACGCCCCGGAGGATGAACCAGCTAGATCTCTCGCCCGAGTCGCTTCACGTCGATTTCTCAACCCCAGCCGCCTGCTCCCCACTGGTGAGAAACCCGGGCTTTGTCATGATGGGCGCAATGGTTTCGTCCAATCCATTTGCGGACTTTATGAACATGCAACCATTTGGTCCCGCCGAGGCATTCTTCCCCTGTACCTCTGACGCATTGACCGGAGACGAGAGCGACGGCTCCTACTTTATGGAGGCCGTTGAAGACGAGGAAGAAAGCAAGCTCCAACTCGAAGATTTCCTGACCTTCAACCATGATTCGTCCGACGAGGAGGAATTGGAAGCAGACTGCTGGGATGGGGACCTTTCTAGTCCTATCCGGCCCAAGACCGCAGCCAGTACCGCAAGCACAGCGACGGACTCGGCGGCTGTCCATCCCCTGCTCAGTCATTTTGACAACAACTCGGATGTTGTCGGCGCCTTCCGCCGCAACCAAATCAACCAGCAGCTCATCTCTAGCGCCAAAGCGACCCAAGAATCGCTCGCATTCTCCGGACCCTATTATCACGGCACCCTCAGAGGGATCAAGACCGGAAGCATGGGGACTGTGACGACAGCTATCACACCAGAGCGCCGGCAAAAGAGAAACAGCATGGTAGGAATGAACGGATTCTCCGACTTTCAGCAGAGCAGCCCACTCAATGTCATGTCACAGAAGAGGAAGGCCTCTGGCAACCACGCCGACAGCAACATACACAAGCGACACCGGAGCATCTCGGACATGGATTTGTTGCAAATATGACGATGGCAATTACGTCGGAGGACGGCATGGCTCGGAGTCGTTTCTTCGGAAGTTGATCCGGATCCAGCCATCCCTGGCCTCGCAACTGTATCACCACAGCCCTTGAACCCTAATTCCATTTTTTTGGTGTCTTTTCCTCTTGGTCGCGTCTTAAAGTTCGTCCGATTTCTTCAGCTTTCTTCAGTCTTCTTGCTGGCTTTCTTAGCGTCACAATTCATGGCGCTCAGTGATGATGTCGGTGCGTTTTACGACCCTGATCATATGGCTTTTGTTCGCATCTTCCGGGGATGGAGGCATCTTGCGGCATGGGTAGGGCGGAATCAGCACGATTGGTAGAGGTAGACAAAAGCAGGACGCCCTCTTGTCTTTCGAGGATACCAAAGATAGTCTGGCACCTTGTCGGTAGATGTGTCTCCAGAGCTAGCAGTGCGTTGAATGGCAATCTATATTTTGTCTCTCAGAAAATGCGTTTTACAGTGGTTCAGCTGTTTGCAGAGACATCGTTGACACGCGGTTGCGTCCACTGCATCTCCCGCTTGAGGAATTTCTTGAGCGCTGTCTTGATCTCGGCCACTTTCCCGTTCCTGAAGAGTCGTCAGCTTAAGGCGTCCGAGGTGCCTTCTCGTGTAAACGTTCCTCGGACGACTTGTCCCTTGCCTCCTGGTTATAAACGCGGGGGAATGGTCAGGGTGGTGCTCACCAGTTGTCTCTGTTCTGGCTGCCATCGGGATTCACCTTTGGGTACAGGATCCCCTGGACGATGGCGCTGTCACTGGAGAGGAAGGTACCCAATTGCAAAACCCTCCCTTTGCCGCGCGGAGCTGCCGCCTTTTTGCCAAGTGCCTCCTTCAGCTTGATCATGTTGTCGTGCTCGCGGCGGGTGAAAACAATGATGAAGTCAAAGCGGCTAAACATGTCCTTCTTCAGGCCACAGGAGCGCCGGGCTGTGATCTCGTCCCGGATGGTCTGCTTAAAGGGGTAATCATACCACTTGTTGTCAAAGACTGCTGCCAGCGCCGTCTGCACAGCCCTCTGGCCGCCGGGTCGCCATTCCTTTTTAAAGGATTTGAAACTGTACTGCAGGCCGTCGACCACATCAATGCAGTCGCTCTCTTTCTTGACGAAGAAGCCTGACGAGTGGACCTCGGCGATACGCCACTCGCCGCCTGCCTTGAGCGTTCGCTGGCCGAGGAGCTTGAGCAGAGCCTCCGCAATCACGCTCCGTTCGGTGTTGTAGGGGTCGACAAATATCACCTTGTAGTCTCGTTTTGGCGGGGCGAGGGGGCGCGAGGGCGCAGAGGATGCCTGCGTTGCCGGCCCTGCCTCGCCCGTCCCTGTTGCGGGAGTTGGCGCCTGCGGCCTGTCGATGGCCATGAGACCCATGTAGTCACGCAGCACGTTCCGGTCGTATTCAATCTCGTCCATGATGGCTTGGACCTTTTCCGGGCTGTTGTCGATTAGGGAGAACCAGATGTGTGACATCCATTTCGCGCGAAACTCTAGGTCCATGGACCGTGACAATATGCCCTTCTGGTAGCGCTCAAAGAGGTCGTAGACCTTTGTTGCCTTATCCTTTACGCCATCCAGCAGTTTCCCAAGGTCTTTTACCTGTCCGGAATAGAGTGATGAGGAAGCCTTTGCTGGGTTTTTCTTGACGAAAACCTCGAGTCGGACGAGGAACATGTTGAGTAGCTCCATGCGCCGCCCCAGCTGCGTCATCTGCTGGGGGAGACTCTCGATGCGATGGTAGATCTCGATGGCCTTGTCGACCACCTCGACCACGGCTAAGACGGTGCCTAGGTCAAGCGCCATCGGAGGTGGACTGGGGGCAGAGTGGTTGGTTTGATACTTCACTGGCACAATTGCGGTAGGAGACCGGTCATCAAATTGTGAGGATCTGTTGCGGGCCAGGCAGTCTTGGCGTCTGACGTTTTTCAGCGTTAGCTAAGCCTGAGGGCGGGATCTCTGGATATGTGTGGTGAACTGGATGATAAATATAGGAGGAAAGAAAAAGTTCCATTCCAACCCACTACCCTGCGTTAACCTCGTGGATTTATATATTATATATCAGAATACATCGCGCTTCTTCCGTCTCTTTTCCACGGGAGGTACAAGTTATCTTCTATACTTTTACATCATGGCACTCTCTGAATAATGAATAAGTCATTGAAAAAAAAAAAAAAAAGGGGGGGGCTTTTCCAGCGCAATAGTTGTCCTACCTTGACATATCACTGCGATTCTACATTTCATTGACTACAGGGTGCTCGGGTTTCCTCCATTCTCCTATGTAGCTTCCTACTAAACTGTCACAGGATCAGCAGGCGGCGCAGCCCCTCGCTACTTCACTCCCTTAGAAACCACCGAATCTACAAACCCAGCTTCACCTTAACATGCCCGTCCAATAGAGAGGTGTACTTAGCTTGTTGACTTTGGGGATTAAGTTCTCTAGACGCCATTCCGTGTACTATCTCCAGCTTTACAACATGCTGTGCTTCTGTTAACTATGGATTATGTGGTGGAAGCATCTGGTGGGTATGATTAGCGTATGTGGTGGCCGCAATAAATGACTATAATGAGTAGAGGGGGCGTGGCCGCGATCTTTCACTCAAGCAGAGTGCAATTTAGGCTGCTACTGCTATCAACCGTTCTGCGGCAATCTGCACTGACCCGGACGTCAATTCTCAGGCCCTCGCAGATCTGAAAGACCACCTCGGTGAGTATTCACACATACTAATTTTATACGAGCCGCGGATCAGTCGCGGCCAATGCTTCCTCCCCTCCAGCCCATGAAACGATAGTCTCTAGATCTTGTAGCCTTGTTTTGACCGGAACACTTATCCCTGTGCGGACTAACGCATAAACCAGGTCTGAGGTTGTGATCAGCGATATTAAGTGGAACAAACCACCCAGACTTGGCCTACCGAAAATTTGGCATTGCCACCCCCGCACCCCAAGGCTATCGAATTAGGACTTCAGAAACAATAGTCTTTTGTGTAACCGTGCCATTTTAACTGCCGTCCAGGGGTTCACCTCACCAAATCTTCGCTTACCCTGAACGTAGGCTGCAGGCTGACATGCATCTGCTCGCTGTTACCTTAGAGGATAACCCTATCGGAAGCCATTCCACGCTGCCGGCTGAGAAATTCCTCTGGGGTACCACTCCGCGTCCATGAGGATGCGGCTTGCTGCAAATGTTGAATAGTGTTGACGCCTATCATGCCGCTCTGATAGGGAATATTACAACGTCAGTCAGTTCAGACGCTGACACGGATGTGGATGCCGGAAAGAACGTTCCTTCCCTTGTCTGTTGGGGACTGTATAAAGGTAAGCTAATCCATACTCCCCCATTCCCATCACGACGCAGTTTCTTGGACCAGACACGGTTCGCACAATGACAATGATACTCACCAAACTATATCTGTACCTCGTGGCGGTCACTGGGGCTTTCACGCTTCCAACTGGCATTCCAGATTTCGCCGCCGCTGCCATCGACTCGGGCTTGGCTCTAAAGGGCCTCAATGCCGTCGCCGTGGCCAAGGCATTCGGCCAGTTTGGGGGAGCTTGCAACTTGGCCAATGTCAAGTTCCGACGCGAATGGAGAAGCATACCCAAGCGCCAACGCAGGGAGTTCATCGCTGCAGTCAAATGCGTCCAATCCAAATCGAGCATTCTCCCATCCGGCGAGGTCCCTGGGGCCAAATCACTCTACGATGACTTTGTCTGGGCCCACGTGAGACGGAGCAATCTTGTCCACATGAGTGGCAATTTCTTGGTGTTTCACCGCTACTTCCTCTGGGCTTACGAGAAGGCGCTCGGGGATTGCGGCTGGAATAGCGGACTGCCCTACTGGGAATGGGGCCTTGATGTTGACGGCCCGCACAATTCTCCCCTCTTCGATGGCTCGGACACCTCGCTGGGCAGTGATGGAACATTTGTGCCGAACAGACCGCCCGATGTACTTGACCTGATTGGCTTTAGCGAGCCGGTAATCATTCCGCCCGGCACGGGCGGCGGCTGCGTCTATCAGGGACCCTTCAGTGACTTGGTTGTTCGGTTGGGGCCCTTTCCGCCCGATCCGGAGAGACCGCTGCCTGTGGATCCTATTGAGGGCAGAGAGGACAACCCGCGATGTCTCGTAAGGGATCTCAATGCGGATCCCCTCCGAAGGTGGTCAACGTTCCGTAACGTGACCGAGCTAATTCTCGGTTACGATAACATCCGCGACTTCCATGGCGTGCTGGTACGTTCGGATCCCGGTTGCTAGCCACAAGCCTGCTAAACCTGCTACAGGAAGGCGACCCCCGCGTGACAACGGAGCCTATGGGTTGTCACGGTGGCGGCCATGCCGGTATAGGTGGTGTAGGCAGAAACCCCATCATCTCGCCCAATGACCCCGCCTTCTGGCTCACCCACGGCCAACTCGACCGCGTGTACTGGATTTGGCAGATGCTGGATTTTGAAGACCGCCAGGTATGACTCCGTTGCTTTCTTGCGTGGTGTAGTGTTGACGAACCTCGTATAGGGTGTACATGGCACAGGCACATATCTGAATATCCCCCCAAGCCCCAACGTGACCGTTGAGGACACCATTGACGTCCTTCCTCATGCACCTCCGGAGAAGATCAAGAATCTCATGAATTCGGTGGGTGGGACGCCGTTTTGCTACGTCTACGTGTGAGTTTGGGAGTGCGCGAAGTTGGCTAGAATGACAGATATGCACCAGGTCAACAGACTGAATCGAGATTGATTGCAAAGAACATGGAAACGGGCCGCAGTGTTAAGCTATCCCCCGTTACTAGCTTAACGATCTAAAAATGCGAATTTCACCACCCTACAATCAGTACTACGGTCAAGAGCGCAAGTACCTGCCCAGAAAGTCTAGACCTAATTACCAGCTTCGGGCCAGCTTCGGATCATAGTCCACGTCGATTGAGACATAAGCATCTTCAAGGCTGTAGCGGCATGCTGCCGACTGGGTTATTCAAAACAACTTGCCAGGAAGGACCAAGAGACTGCATTTTATGTACACAGTATGTACATAATGCTTAACCTACAGGGACGAAGTGCGAACTTTGTGATCTAAGGTTACACCCCGAATTACGTGAGATCCATCGATGACAAGACTGTCCGGGTAGATGTTTGTATGGAAGGGGTGGGATACTGTCCAGATTGGACCGCTGTATTCTAAAGCATGTCAGAAGCGCGCTGAGTGAACAAATGTCGGAACCTCTCTGCGTCTGCCGTGCAACCCCTAAAATTCTTGTCACGGATCTTCGTCCCGAAAATCTACGGTATGACTCTGCGTGTTCCCCACTCATGCGAGAGGGAAGGAGGTTCTAGAGGTGCCACGTTAGCGGATTACTAATACAATTGTGTCGACGAGGCTCTTCAACGCTAGCAAAGGTTGAGGAATGACTCCTCGCCGGCTCTCCACCAGATATGGGTGCCCAAGTGTCTAGTTCCCGAAATTAAGACCATCAATTCCTCGTAAGCACGGTTGGATATAATGCCATTGCTGAAGGTATATTAGCACTACAGCCGTGAACAATGTGATCAGTAGCGACTTGGAGTTGATCAAATACCCATCGCCAAACCTCCATCCCTCTACGGCCAGACATCACTACTCATTGCACAGACCAAGACGCCATAATGCCGGTTTACGTCGTCAGCGGTGCTCGGACTGGGATCGGACTTGAGTACATCCGACAGCTGTCTCGGGAAAATGAGAACATCGTGTTTGCGCTTGTTCGAAGTCTAGACGGTGACTTGGCAGCTCTGCGAGAAATCCAACATAAAGCCACAGCAATAGTTACATTCTGGAGTGCGACATCTCGTCCGAGGACTCCATAGCCGGTCTTCCTGATCGCATCCGTTCGTCGGCAAAATCCGACTATAAGATCGATATCCTGATCAACAACGCTGCGATACTGCACTTCCACCAAGCAACGAGCCTCACCATGTCGTCTGATGCGCTAGCGTCGCACATCACGAGCAATGTCGTAGGCCCGGCCAAGATGCTGCAGGCACTGCTCCCGTCTCTAGCATCGAACGCGCGCGTTGCCAACATTAGCTCCGGCATTGGCAGCTTGACCATGGTCTCGGACGGGCGGATCAATGCCGAGATCACGCCTTATAGCATCAGCAAGGCGGCGCTCAACATGCTGACAGTGCACCAGGCACGGCAGCTTGCTGGCAGTGAAGCAACTAGGGGCATCATAGTCGTGGCGGTCGATCCGGGCCACGCCAAGACTGAAATGGGCGGACCGGATGCAGTCGTCGAGGTGGCGGATAGCGCAAGAGGAGTACTGCGTACCTTGGCAGGTCTGACTGTTGCGGATAGCGGCAAGTTTTTGCTGTATACGGGAGACGAGCTGCCGTGGTGAGCTAGCTATAGAACTGTGAAGCTTGGCATGATCAGTTAGCTTTGGGTGTTTAGGGTTATTGATTCAAGGGGCGGGATCTCAAAGGTAACGTGTAGAAGTTGTGCCGACGATCCTGTTCGATAACTTAAATAATCAATATATTTGGGTTAAGAGCTACGGCATACTTAAGGGCTTAAATATAAGCCATCGGTCTTGGGCTGGCTGATGGATTCGGGGGCGCTTAGCGGAATACAGCCTGGCTAGGAAGCTAGAGCTAGAAGCAGAGGGGGTCGAGGAAGAGGAGGAGGCACCCGAAGCCGGAGCCGAAGACTAGCAGGTCTTCAAGGCCTATATAAGGCCTTTCTCTCTTTTGCAACCATCCTGCACTCTTTATCATTGTTTTCCTTTCCTCATTGATATAGGTTTTTCACCCGGCCTATATGGTACGGTTTTCCTATGTAACTAGCGTCAGAGGGTCCGGCACACCCGATTGGGTAAAGCGGAGCAAGAATAATAATATATATAAGCCATCACTGGGGTGGCGGGTATCTGGGCTCTCTTATTCCATGCAAGTTTAGAGTAGCCAAACCTCACCGTCCCACAGCCAGCCATCAAGATCCCGGATGTTGAGTTATCCGGCTCGAGGTCCACTCTTGCGTCCTCGTGGAGAGTGACCTGTGCATACGAATAACTCCCACAAACCTGTTCCAGGGTTGATTGTCTACTGCAGCCCGAGTTACTTCCCCGTTCATGTGCCGCGACGATATAGAGGCATGGGGATAAGTTAGCTAATCTTGGTAGGATATATTATGCAGAGGTGAGGCTTACATTGATGGAGTCAAGGCAGGCTGTCCTCGCGGCAAACAGGGAAATCCCGGTTGAGGTGCTTGCAATTTCCTCTCGCACTGCATCGAGTTGCCCCCACAGGTGACATAATGATAGCGGTATGTGTTGGAATCATCCAACTATCTGCAGCACGCAGGCACGTATGCGTTACAGCCAGGCCGGCCGCAAATCCGTTGATGACCTAGCAGATCACTCAGAAGCAAGCCAAAGATCGCGAGATACCCTAGGACTCATGGACGATGCGAATCGTCGTGGCCGCATGTTTATTCCGCAGCACAGAATCCAGCAAGGCTATTGAGCTTTTCCCTGGGCCCAGTCCGGTGTTGAATTAGTTTATTCCTTTTCGACGACGCTGACTCCAGACACAAGCGTCTAGGGATGTCCTCCAACATGGCGCGCGCATGTCATAATTATTTCTACGTGGTTTCTCTCAATGGAGAGCTCCATGTTGCGCACTAGCGCCTCGAGGCAGCGGAGGCAGGCCATGGCTCCACATGGAATGCCATGCAGTTGGTTAGGGGTGACTTCTTGCTGACAGAAGGTGCAAGCTGGGCCCAGCTCCAAATTAGGTGAGACCTTTAGAGCGGAGTATCGACTTTGTTTTCGAGTTTTGGAGGTTTTATTGGTTGCAATGTCCAGGTGGGGGCCGCAGTTCTGCTCGCCGTGCGGGTGTAAAGGGGGAATCGCCGCCACCACCAAGTTCGGGGGCGGTAAAGGGTCGTAGCCAAAATATACCACCTCAACTTGATCCCAAAAGTGCTGTTATCGATTGTGAGCTTTCCATCGGCCGTTCCTGGTAAATCTAACGCAGAAGAGTCGGCGTGGCTTGCATCATCTATCTAGTCCGGTAGACTGTGAATGCAAAGGGACAACTACTGTACATCAAGTTGGGACTAATATACGTGGTTGTTAGGATATTAGGCTATGTATTGTTAATGAACAATGCCCTTTGTTGGGCCAGCCCGGAGGTCGCAGTCTAAGAAGCTCAGGTAAATTTAGATAATGGCAAGAGTGTATTTGAAAGAGTTTCGCATTCATTCTGTTTTCGTTTATCTTACGTAGCTCTGCTCAAAGACGACAAAACCCTTGATGTTGAGAACTGAAATAACCAGGAAACAAGACTCGTGGCTGAAACGGGACTGGCGAAAACTTTTGCTATACTCGAACAGGATCATTTTTCAGCAGGTTACTCAAAGTCCACAGACACCGTCATTGCAGATGATCAGATCGAATCCACAGTCCGCATCCGTCTCGCAGCTGGCGCCTACACGACAGTCAGCACATAGGTTCCAAGCTTAAGATAACGTAGGCTTAGCATCACCCACCGATGCAGGCGAGCGGGTTGTCGCCACATGTAGGTCTCCGGGTAGGAACGGGTGGCCGAATGGCTGTGCGAGTGGTGGTGACAACGGCGTCCGGCGCTGGGCCACATCGGCCCTCGAAGCACCCAAGCATACCGTCGCAGTCGATCTCAGTCTCGCACGGGTCACCTAAGATACATGATGTCAGCACCCACCCCATCTCGAGCCGCCACTTATGCCCCTGAAGTTAACGCACCAATGCAGTGGCCCGTCCACACGCAGGTGGGATCAGTCGTAGGAGGTGGCGTAGGAGGGACCGTGACATAGACGGTTGTGGTCCTGATAGGTGGGGTTGGCCAGCCGGCGGTCTGGCTGGCTCCGGGGGGGTTGACACATCTCCCGGCTGGGCAGTATAGATCACCATCGCAGTCGAGCTCGGTCTCGCAAGGGTCGCCTAGGCTTGTTAGACTAGCTCCGGTTACCAGGGTCAGGGCACGGGAATACCAAGACAATGGCCTGTCCATTCGCAGGTATCTTCATCATCATCACCTCCTCCCCATCCACCGCCGCCCCATCCGCCGCCTCCCCATCCGCCGCCGCCACCCCCCCAGCCACCTCCTCGGCCTCCACCGCCGCCGCCACCCCCACCGCCGCCGCCGCCCCGTTGCCTGGCGACAATGCCGGCGGCGGGGACGTGTCTAGCGTCGACACGGAGGCCATAGGCCAAAACACCAAGCAAGTAAGTTAGCTTCATCTCGGATGTTGTCAGGTGTCAATACTGGGATCCGGCTCGGGAGACTAAGCAGGCCGACCAAAATGGGGAAGTCGTGAGGATCAGTGGCTCTTTATAACCGCCAGCGCGTGCTCCAGACTCTCGCCCATCGTCCCCGGCAAACATTGCCGTGTGTAAAATTATCCGACCCGAGCAATATAGAGGTCGGCCAAGGGCGGTCTTCATTTCCTGGGACCGATGTCGCCTGCCCGGACCGAAACGGACAGCGACAGGCCCTTGTTGGCTGCTCGCATCTAACCTGGTGATGTTTAAACAAGGTAAACACGCTGTGGCACGAGATGCGAGCGGTCGCCGGCAAAAACATGGCACCTATCACCCGGTTGGCGCACCAAGCCCATGCCGCAAGGTGCCGGCTCGTTTAGCCAAAGGGGCCGTCCCTGCCAAGCACACGGCTGACGTTGGCCTGATATACGGCAGCGGAGAAATATATTTCGCTGAGTTATTTGATCCAATGACATGGAAACGTGAGCGCGCCGCGGTGTGCCTGAATTTGCCCGAGCGAGGTCCTAGACGATACCCGACACTTGGGCAGACGGCACGAGGCGAGAATCTGGGGCACAGCGGAGCATCGCGGGGAAGGTGGCGCTGGTTAAGGACAATAATTATGCACGCAATTACAGCTGATTTCCGTTGCAGTTCGGCACTGCGCGCCTGGTATATCCGAATACAACGTCAGGCCATAGCGTACGTCGGAACATGAACCGCGCCGGGCGAGCAGATAGTTCTAGTTGCCTGCGGCCCCTAGCCCCAAATAGTGACCACACTATGGCTCTATAGTAGAGAGTACTAATGTAAGCTGGGCTTCCGGGACGTTTCGAGTTGTTATTGCCCATAGATTACCGGGCGAGCATCGACTCCGCTCGAACCAAACCCACCCCGTTGTCGGGCCCTCGGTCCAGCCCTCGCAAGAATTTCGTCCAAGCGCTGAGCCTTCTTCTGACCTCTTTCGGAAACTTCCTAACACTGTAGGAGCCTGAGGGTGAGAAAGATCGTGGACAGGGAGAAATCAAGGTATTGCGTTGCATACACGGCGCCTCACTGGGGGGTTAACCAGCTAGTTAGTTGTCAATTGCAAAGAAGCCTTATCAAAGGACTGGACATTTACTAGGGAGTTGGCACATCAAATAAGCGGCCGCAATTCAAGATCAGACCATCATACCTAATAGGTGGCCTAGTGATGATACGGAGGGTGTGATATCCGGTGTGGTTAGCTAAGCGGTTACCGCCTGTCAAGGACTGTGGTGGAAGGCTTAAGAAGCTAAGAGGCCAGCTTCCAAGCTGAGTATCCTTCAGATCATGGAAGATTATTGCATTGGATTGGTTATATTGATTCAGGTCCTCAAATCCCGGTGTTTGTCATAGACTGAACAATGTAGAGTCGGGCGACCTGAACCATAAAACATGCATGTGGGAGTAGGGAGTAAGGGACACACAATCCCCAAGCTCGTGCGGCTTTTACCGTTTCCCAGATATAATTATTATTCCGAGATGCCCAAAGACGGTCATCGCAACCCCACCAGAGGACTAACAACGGATGGAGGATTTAACACGAAGATGGGTAAACTAGCATGATCTTTGCACTAAGGGGATCATGAGTGAGATACCTAAGAGTTCCGGTGCAAGCTACGTCAACTTGGTCGAGTTGCTCGTTGTAGCATAGTACGACTAGGAGTTCAACTTCTCCGGCTGATGATTCGGCGTATTGCAATTCTACCTCTTTGTGAGGCCTTGTGGGTCATGCCCAGATCAACTTTTGGCACAATGCAAACTGCGGGTAAGGACGCCGAACACAGCATCGTTTAACCTGCGCGTTAGAACCGATCTTCGAAGTGGAGGTAGACGGCGCCATTAATTATGACGAGTGGTAATGGAATCCTAGCCCAAAATGCGGCGAAACTTAATGAAGCAGCTGGCGCGAGCCGCTTAGCAGCAAGGCGCATTTGGCTGCATAGGCCGCAACTTAATTACAGAAGCTTAACTCCGAGAGCAGCCTTCATCCTCCGTCGAGAAGGTTGCATTGATTGGAAGTAGGCTTTGGTCCTGTTGTGGCTGAGATAGCTTCTAGGTGGTCAGGGCACACCGAGAGGCTTGCTTGGCTATCACGAGGCCGATCCTTGGCGGTGGCGGCAGACGCTGATTGGGAGACCAAGCCGTATTGTGGCGCCTCAAACAACGGAATATGCTTAGCCAGAATTCAGGAACGTTGCATCGGGGCTGAGTGATGTTAAACGAGCAGGGATGACGCGAAAATACTATGTACTTATGCCCGGTGGCCCTCGTTGATGGCGTCAGTTTGGGTTCGACATACGGGCTCTCCACCAAGAAAAGAGACGATGAGCGAGCTAGACTCGATGGCTGGAACGGCCGTGAACGCGGCGCTAATTGGCGTCACTCTTCTACCGATTGGGGTCATCTGGGCACTTAGCCTACGCCGTAATGCCGGGTTCCATTCTCAGGTTGCCAAGATGGCTCATAATTTCATCCAGGCCGCGCTGCCTGTCTTGACAATGTGAGTTTGGGTCTCCGCAGCCATCTGCAGTTTGCTGACTTGCGGGTGAAAGTGGTGTCGCGCTGGCTATAGTCACACCTGCCGCCCTGGCTTCCAACTCCCAAAACACGAGACTCAATCAAACGATCGTCTATATATCACTGACATCCTCGTTCATCATTGTCGCGGCCGACATTCTCATCGCTTCTGCTCTATACGCCGCCGGCATAGGCGTCCTGTACCTTGCCCTAGGAAGACCAAAGTGGTGGAAGCTGCTGCGGATGGACGCCCTCTGCGGGGCTGGCCTCCTTCTCGCCATCGACATTGCGTACTGGGCTATGCAACTATCCGCGATCAGACTTAGCCGGGACCTCGACGGTACTCCTCTAGACTGGCTGCTTCTGATCGTGGACATTACGCTGGCTCTCCTTGCTGCAGGGGTGGTAGGGCTCGTCGTATACATCTGGCCCAAGTTCAAGATGCGGGAACACCTTGCGGCTAGCAATGTGGGTAACTGGTTCTCATTTGCTGGAAACTGATATTGACGCGCGCACAGATCCGTGTTCTGCTGCTCACGGCTTCCCTCTTGTGGCTCTTACACTGCGCCTTTGTCCTTGCCGTGGACCTTAAGACAGTCATTCCCGACTGGACTTACGAGGAGATCCTGGTCCAGAAGATTCTGAATCCAATATTCGACCTCTGGACCTCAGCCGCGGTTCTTGGTCTGCTAGCCAAAATATTCCGTGACCCACTGTGGTCGGATCCAACCGCGATTATTGACGACCCGGGGCACGGAGTTACCCAACAGCCATTCTATTTCCAACCGCAAAGATATCAACAGCCATCCGTATACCAGTACGGACAGCAGCCAGTGGTGCAGTAGCAGTCGCCTCCCGGGGTGCCGCCGGACCTTGTGTCCGCCAGGGCCGTACACGAAGCGGGCGCCGCACTGAGGGGCCCTCAAGCGACTTGAGTCGCATGCGGCCCAACAGCACCCTCCAAAGTGAGGTTCCTTGACTGTCGGGCGTAACGTGGCATGATTAAGCCTTAAGTGGTCATGGATATGCGATCTTGGCTGTTAATTATTAGTTGCCTTCGTAGGAGCTTAATGAGATACCCCGTCTATGCGTGTATCTACCACCGTGACAGATCAACTGGGCTGGAGGAGATCCCGGGGGGTGCGGATGACGGCCGCATACAGTAGTTACTAGTCTGCATCGCATCCCGGTGGAATGGGGCAAACGAAGGTATTGCCCGAGAGTGAACGTGACCAAGGTGTGGCTCCCGCTGATCGGAAGAAACTGAATGTTCTAAGCCATCCCAATGGGGCTCATTTACGACCAGGCAACCAGCTTCGAAGCGGTTGTTTGTGGTTGCGTCATGGTGGCATGACGTCACCAAGCACAAGTGCCTACCCAAGGAGCCAAGGTACCTGAGCCAACAAACGGCTTTTTAAGTCCCGCGTCAGCACACCTTCCCTCTCCAAATCCTACGCAGCACCACCAATCTACCCGAAAAAGAAATCATGGTCCGCAACGCCATCCTCTCGAGCTTCATGCTCCAGCTCCTCCAAGCCACACTCGGCCTTGCCGCTCCTGTCCAGAGCGAAGCGCTCTCTAATAGCTGGCAGTACGGCACTGGCGGAGGTCTTCTCGGCTTGGTTGTCCTGATTTTGGACATCATTGTTTTCGGTATGCTGACCCCGTCTCGGGAGTTTGGACCTCTTAATTCTGACGCATTTTAGTCGAGGTCCTGAAGTCGAGCCGTCCGCCCGTCCAGAAGCTGATCTGGTGTCTGATCGTTTTCCTCTTTCCCGTCATCGGCATGATCATTTACTACCTATTCTCGAACCGCTCCGACTATCAGCGCGGCTCCGGCTACGAGGCTCTGACTTAGCCATGGCGTTAATTAGCAACGAACGGGCAGGATAACGGAGGCACACTTTGATCACGCGTGGTGCATGAGATAGACCAAGAGTTCGAGTTATTTTGATCCTGGCAAGAATTCAAGGGCGGTACTAATTATCTCGTGGCTTCTCCGGTATTTTACCCCGTAGCGACCCAGGATCCTGCAGATTCAATGCCTTAATTGTTTTGTAATCCCCATGGACTCTTGGCGTAGCGGCAGACATCACCAGATTGATTCGCGCATGGCATGAGTCGAATAATATCTCCTAGTTCACGGAGACGACAGGAATAGTAATTAATTATGTGTACCACAACCCGAACAAACTCGCCAGCTGCAATCTGACGTGGCTCGAGTGTGCTTGGCCACCCTCATATCACCACATGAAACTCCATCAGCTGTGACCTTGTCGCGGATTATCCCGTGATACTGGTATAGGTAATTAGGCCCAGAAAGCGGGATTGCTATCACGAGAACGAACACAGCTGAGTATATAGGTCTCCAAGTCACCAATCAACAAAGTAATCAATCCCATCCGTCAGGGCGCTGCCGCCTACGCCTGCATGATCCTGCCCAATATATTCCTTCAGAACCACGTCACGCGTCCTGCCGCTGGCCCGAACGCGGTGATACAGTTCGTAGCAGTAGTCGGTCATGCGGAGACTCTGCAAAAACGACTTGCGTGCCTGGAAGGCTTCCTCGGTCTCGGTGCGCCGCTTCACGGGGAATTGCTCGAGACTGCCATAGCTAATGAAGAGAGCCGGACGCGGCTCGGTGCTGTTTCCGCCACCGTAGCATCCAGGACTCTGCGGCAGCACCGGAGATGGCCCGCCAATCACATGGACATCGTCTAGGATGGACCCGTTATTCCAATCGATGGCCGGACTAGCCGAGATAAACGTGTCGAAGAGCTCTGGGCGTGCGATCATGGCGTAGATGACGAAGAGGCCGCCAAACGAATGGCCGTAGAGGGCGTCCCGAGCAAAAGCAACGTTGGGGAACACGGTCGAACGTACCCAGGGCCGCAGCACATCGTCAATGAATTCGATAAAGTCGTCGGCCCCTGAGGGAGGATCCTGTGGCTCCGGTAGCGGTGGCCGGAAGTCGATGGACCGCCGCGTGAAACTGTATACCGAGTCTGTGAGGGGATACCCGATGCTGACGACGATGCTGTCGGGCTGTTGCGAGTCGACCGGCTTACGCCGCTTGAATCCCTCGGAAGCGGTC
Source organism: Madurella mycetomatis (assembly GCA_022530565.1). Taxonomy (NCBI): domain Eukaryota; kingdom Fungi; phylum Ascomycota; class Sordariomycetes; order Sordariales; genus Madurella; species Madurella mycetomatis. The sequence goes on along the minus strand of JAJTVB010000003.1, from coordinate 232,220 downwards.
ATGCCGAGGGCGTTCCCATCGATAACGTACCTATCCGATTCGTTAATAAATACCTGCGTGGATGGCTTACCTGGGCCACTTACATGGTGAGCGCTGACTTGGCCACCTCGGGGGATTCCCATTCGAACGGCCATGACACCTCAATTTGATAGGTGAGGTTCTTGGCCGCATTGCTGATATTCCATAGTGCAATGTTGGGGAACACTGTCGCGGGGAATGGCGGGTAAGGGGTGAATGTCCAACTGAGAGACGCCATTGCCTTTTGTCTCGTGCGCTGGCAGGCGGTTTAGAGGACGACTCAAGGGCCTTTATGCATTTCCCCAACCCCCCGCTCCTCGCTATCAGCCGAGGGTTGCGGACGTATCGGGTAATTGGGGCCCGAGCAGACAAATCAGAAAACCGCCCTGATCGATAGATTGAGTTTGAGCTGACGCCTTGCAGCACTAGGGTAGCTCCAAACCAGGCTTCAGCTGATCTTAACTCGACACAGCTAGCTGGAATGGTTTTAATTGAACACCACAAGAAGCAGTTCCCGGTTGAATGGTCATATTGTGATGTCTTAATCAGAGGGGCGGGAGAACACTCCAGGGCTTCGATTGTGCGATAATTAAATGAGAGTTCGACGGGGGGTTGCTAGAGATCGGAGACGGAAAAAAGAAAATATGGACGAAGTACGAAGGACAGTTGGAATGAAAAAAGAAGAAGAAACCACAAACTGAATCATATCCAGCTTCTTGAGAAAGATGGCTTGCCTTCTGCGCAACGCACTGGTTGTGAGTGGGTGGCTGGCACCAGTTCTCGATCATCCTCCCAGGTGCCTGCCTGAATGGTGCACGCACTGCCGTGAGAGGGGACATGACACGTATTTGGTGCTAGGCCGTATACTCCGTAGCCTAGCTCGAGGAACAAGAGAGTCACCGGTCAAGCACCAAAAGACCGTCGAGGGGTTGGCCTGTGAACCATCTACCTTGAAAAAGAAAGTTGCCGGGGAAAATCACGCGCGACGGATATGAGACTCTGGAACGAAGCCAGGGTTGCTGACATCAACAGTCTTAGCCTTCCGGGTGCACAAATCCAGGTGAGAGTCTGGATAAAATCTCCCGTCCTCGATATCGCCCTCCCAACGTTGGGCAGTTAGACATCTTTGTACCGCACAAGATATTTATGGGTGCCAACGCCGATTTCGGTGAAAGAAACGGAATATGTGGGTGTCCGCTCAGCTACCACTCTCTGACAGTGGAAGGGGCCACACCTCGGCCAGGAGTTTTCTGGTAACAGCGGCTCTCCAACGAATTATTTGGCGTCCAGCAATCTCGGCCCACAGCCCACCTCGACTTAGTCGTTTCCTCAGTATCTTATTCCTTTCGAATAGCACGTTCTAGCAACAACATTTTCAAAGCTCTTCATGGGCATACCAAACTCCGGGCTCATAGGGGGCTTTGGCCGTGCCTGCCGCAAACTGACCGGTAGTAAGCTCCAAATGTGGCATTGGATCGCGCCGACCTGGTCTCTTCGCGTCCGTTCACGACAGCGTCAAAGACCACTGACTGTAGACAAGCTCTCACGGATCCTGCACTTTGCCAAAAAGAGTATTATTCGAAATTCTGCAGGAGCATCTCGCAGTTCCTCATCCGCCGGTGTACTAATTAGTAGAACTTTATGATCTTCGGATCCCGTTGTCCCAATATTCTCCTCTTGTTGGAACATGGACCCTAGCTAAGGGGGTGCCAAGAACAGCTCACGTGATCTGGTGATATTACGTGTATTGGGCGTCGAACAAGAATTAAGAGAAAACAGAGACAACACATATACATTCAAGTACAATCAAGATCACTGTTGAGGTCATTATATACCATTGTATTACCTTCGTTTACCATATAGCGGTTCTGACAATTAAGAGTCTCATTTACCTCGATCCCGATTGAACCCTACCCGGCTAGTTCCCTCGTAGTATCCGAAGCTAGAAAAATTTGCATACGCCATCCAATCCGCTCACGATATCCACTACGAACGAAGCTATCTCCAAGGCCTCCACGATACTCAAGGGACCCTCCGATTAGATAGATTGGTATAAGCAATTCCGTACCCGCATTAGGGACGCCAAACTTACAGATTACTTCGATAGCAAACGACCTCTCCTCGACGAGCCACCCCTTCATTATATCGACCCGATTAAGGCCATTGTAGAGTTCAAGGCCAAGCGATATAACTTCTTCTACCATAAAGAGGCGGCAAGCCGCAACGTAAGAGTGTCCATCTATAGCGACGACGAATCTAGCAGTAATAGCGATGCCACTATCGATACCCATCCTTCCCAACCGATCTACAATTAAATATACTCCATTGCAATATAGAAGAGGGACAAAGAATAGGCTATTGTTAAGGATACCTTTATTCAAACTAAGAGGGATAAGATTGAAGCTATAGTCAAGGCCTATAACAAGGAATAGAAGAACCTTACTACCATTTGTAATTGGATGCTTGCAACTATTGACCGGCAGTATATATCGATCTACTTCCTATTAGACCATACTCTTAAGCAGTAGTATAACGACCTAACGGTAGCCGCGATAAGACCTTACAAGATCAAGATCCAATTACTTAACCAACTAAGCAAATACTATAACGTCCTTAAACGCTATAGGACAGTCAAGAGCAACGAGTTTGAACAATAGCTCTACAACTAGGAAGCATTTATCGAGAAGGGCCAACGGCTAAACCTTATAGAAGCCCTATTACCTATAATATAGTACAAGACTCTCTTAAATATAGTCGAACCGCTATTTCCTAGTATAATTGCAAGTTACTATATTATACTTAAATATAAAGACGATAACGCTGTTATACCTCGCAAGGTCGCTAAAGACCTATACTAATTTAGCTAAAGTCTAGATCTAAAAGGAGGGTATATAGCTAAAGGCGCTTTTCTATTATTTGGACTACAATAATAGAAAGAAGGTAAAGAGCGCTTTAGAAGACGATTAAATGCTAAATATAAGATTAGCAAAGCTAGTAGTAATACTGGTCGCCCTCGATATTGTATCTACTACTAGATTCATCTAACTAAACACTATTTTTACCTCCATCTAGAGAGAGTATCCTGCAAATAGGAAGAACGATCTTATATTAGAGAGAGGGTTAATATAAATATTGCTATAGATTCGACCTTTAGAGTAGAAGCTAAGAAGATAAGACCTAAAAGGTCTAGAAGCCGCCTTAATAAAGGCCTAAGTATTTATAATAGCGAGCTAAGCAGTTGTAGTAGCGACCTAAACAACCCGAATATAGGTCTAAATAGCTGTATAGACGGCCTAAACACTCGCTTTAGCGAGCTAAATAGTTATAGTAGCGACCTAAATAGCTATACTAGTAGCTTAAATAACAAGAGAGAGGATTAACTAGCACTTTATAATAGTAAAACGTATATATCTAGGCCGATATCGCCGCTATAACTATTATATAGAGATCCGCCACTCGAATATAGCCGAGCTATAGATAAATGCCCTACTAGCTTTATAGTATTAAAGTATACTTTCGAGGTAATATATTATAATATATACCCTCTAGTTAACTTAGCTATCCTTAATTCGGGTACAACTATCTATATCTTCAACAAGATTAGCTACTTTAAGAACCTACCTTGGCTAGCAAGCCCTAGAGATTTTATATAGGCAGGCGAATACCTAGTACCTATCGAAGGTTATAGGGATATCGATATTAAAGTCTAAGGACCAATAGGTCCGTGAATTATCACTTTCAACGATATAGCTCTCTATCCGACATTTGCCTATAATCTAGTCTTATTGAGATACCTATTGAAGCGAGGAATCTAGTAGGATATATACTAAAACTGCCTTAGGTAGTACAATAACTCGATCCTCTATTCTTTTAGCAACGAATATAATCAATTTATCCTCGAATACCTTCCTGCCGATATAAATTATACTGCTATAGCTATATACTACAAGAAGATCAATAGCTAGACCAAGCGTACTATCAATTATATCGAGGTAGAGATATAGCACTTTCAACTTGGTTATCTAGGACTATATATACTCGAATATCTAGTCAATGCCTTGCAAGGCGTTAAGATCAAAGGCCTTACTACAGTTCAATGCAATAGCTATAGATAGGTAAAGGTATAACGACTACTATACCGCTAGCCGAGACTAGTAGAGGAGTAGAACCCTAGCAATAGACTTGCTCTCGATCTCTACAATTTTAAAGCAGGATAAGGCGACTATACTAGTCTATTACTAATTATAGACCGAGCTATAGGCTATATCTAGGATTACTACCTCTAGAACTATCGAGTAGAGTCAATTATTATAGGCCTATACCATCTATTTACCTACCTTATATACCAATATAATATCGGGCCAAAAGTAGTCAAATATAACAACGAATTCCCCTATATAGACGCTATCTCGAATTTCTTCAACGACTTAGGTATCAAAATCAAGCCTTTAGCGCCCTATACCTAGGCTTAGAACGGAGGCGCTAAACGCTTAGGGGGTATAATCAAGGAAAAGATAAGATCTATAAGGTTAGGTACGAACCTCCCTAACAAGTTATAGCTAGAGATCGCAAGAGCTATAGTCTACCTCTACAATAGGACCCCCAAGCTGCTTTATAAGTGGCAGTCGCTATATAAACGTTTCTATACATTCCTAGCCAAGCGCAACAATCTATAAGTCGGCCATTATAAACCCGATCAAACCTATTTGAAGGTCTATAGCTATAAGGCATTTACTATAACGACCGATACATTAAAGAAGACCAACCGCCTCGAACGCCTCAAGCCAAGAGCCTAGATCGGTTACCTTGTAGGATATAGCTCCTTCAATATCTATCGTATCTAGAACCTAGCTACCAACTAAGTTATAAGCCTCTATAATATAGTATTCAACGAGAGATAAGTCTACTCGGGTACCCTAGAAAAGGTCAAGGAAGATATAGCCGATATAGATCTCGACTAGCTTGCAAAGTAGTTATCTAAAAAGGAGAACGAGTCGCCTAATCCATTTAATCTAGTACTACAAGAAGAGGAAGAAGATAAGACAAGTACAAGACCACTCAATATATACATTGACCAAGACGTTATTGACCTCCCTATTGATAAGGAGATTCTAGATACTATTGTAGTAAAAGGCGACGCCTATAGCGACCTTCCTAATATTGCCTACCCTATACCACTACCGATACTACTAGCAGCACTATTTATATTATCGTTCGCCAAGCTCTATAAAGCCACTACTTTGTATAATACAACCGTTCAACCCTAGAAGGCAGCCTTTACCGCTAGTATACTCTCTACAATCAAGGGTATTATTGATAGCGTCCCTATATTAAAGGCGACCCTTGAGCGACTCTACCGAATGCTATATAAAGTCGAGTAAAGCAATAAGATATATCTAGTCGATAAGAAGGCTATCGAAAAAACCTTAAAGCAACTAGGAGGGATTAGCAACCTTTATAGTTCAGTTCTTCTACTACTACCTCGCTAGTATAGCGACCTCTATTATCATCCTCTTAGCAATATATTTCTAGAGGTAGAGAGGGAATACCTTGAGAGCTATACCTAGATATATTTGTAGCGAGAGGTTCTATATCGATATCGGTAACGATATCGCGGTTAGGACAATCGAGTCCTTAACTATATATAGGTTTATATATATAAGTTCGACGATAGAGGTTACCTCATTAAATGCAAGGCATGTCTTGTAGTATATAGCGATCAACAGGCAAAAGGCCTAAGCGAAGAGAATTATATAGCCACTCTTGCCGCTAGATCACTAAGAACGGTCCTCGCTATTGCTATAAGATTTAACCTTAAGTTAAAGCAATTTAATATAGTCAATATATTCGTCAATACTCTCCTTAATAAAGAGATCCTAATAGAGATGCCTCTAGGGTACAAGAAACCCAATACAATACTAAAGCTATAAAAAGCCCTCTATAGTTTAAGAAGATCGCCGTTATTATAGTAGAAAGAGCTAACAAATATATTTATTAGTCTTAGATTCGAACAAGTTCCTTACAAGCCCTATATTATAATCAAGGATAGCGTTATCGTATTCTTCTATATCGACGATATTGTCGTTATATATAAGAAAGAAAAACAATAAAAGGTAGATAACTTTATTAAACGACTCTGCAAGAAATACAAACTCATAGGGGGTAACGACCTTATATAGTTCCTAGATATCGAGATCTATCGCGATCGATCAAGAAGGTTGATTTAGCTCGTATAGACAGCCTATTTTAAGAAGATCGCTAGACTAGCGCAGTTAGAGGCTATACCTACAACACCAATAACCAAGGAAGAGTTATTCCCTTACAACGAAGTAGCCAAGTTGCCCTCGATCCATCTATATCAACGAAAGGTCGGTTCGCTACTCTATACCGCTATAACTATACGCCCCGACATCGCCTTTGCTACATTACGATTAATACGATTCAACTAGAACCTAGGTCCTCTACATTACAAGGCAGCCAATAGAGTCCTGAGATACCTCTACGCCACATAGTACTATACCCTATAGCTAGGAGATAGCAATCACTTAATCGTCGCTAGTAATATATCGTTTACCAATAATACCCTCGACCGTAAGAGCTCGCAAGGCTACACCATTCAGCTATTCGGTAGTTTAATTGCCTAGCGTACTAGCAAATAGGATATAGTAACAACTTTAACTATAGAGGCCGAGCTCTTATCTCTAGTATAGGCTATAAAGGAAGGCTTCTTTATATAACGACTCCTCAAGGAACTGACGGTTCGCCTAGACGATAATCTGCTTCAACTCCAATATAATAATCGCCAAACCGTCCGACTTGTGAGAGACGAGCAATACGTGGGCGAGGCATGGGGGCGCTGCTAATACTACTCAATTCTGCTAATCGAAAGCTGAGGAAAGGAGGAAAAGATCTAAGATGCGGTCTGCGCTGTAAGAGCGTACTAGCCTCGTGCTAGCCAATCAGGATGCGAGTCTCCATCTCACTAGTTCCAATCTAGTAGGTCGGGTTGAACCCTAACCCTGTGTACCTTTCCTTACAACCCCCCCCTCTAGAAAAGCTCGCCTCGAGCTTTTACTTCTTCCGGTGCGAGCGCTGTAGCCGTTTACCCTTAGTTACCGGCCGGTCGTCATCCGGGTGAGGATCTGCGAACCTGTCTTCGGCTGCAGCCAACAACTACTCGTCTAGCCGTACGGGTGGTCCTGCCTGTTCTGGGTAGTCGTTGTAGAATCGTCTCAAGGCCGCCGGCGTATTTCGGAAGTCGCTGGCCGGATACCACTCGGGGTCTGGGTCCCAATCGCGCCATTGGGCTTGGTACTGTAGCTTGCTGTAACGGGTCCTGCTAGCTAGGATCCTCTCAACCTCCCATTCCTCCTGGCCAGCTATATCTTCGCTAGGCGGGTTCTCAGCAGCTTGTCCTGGCAACGGGTTATTCGGGTACCGTCGTAGCCGATTAGCTGTAAACTCGGCCGATCCTTGCCAGGATTCCGGCACCTCCAGTCTGTATGCCCCTGTCGCGGTTCTCTCGAGAATCTTGTAATGCTGTTGGGTAACTAGGAAAGATAACTTGTCGCTTGGCCGACCTGTTAGCTCTAACTGCTTGACGATGACCACGTGATCGCCAACGTCGAAGTCTGGTTCGCGACGATGCCGGTTCGCCTGTATCGCCTGCTCCTCCTAGGCCTTTGTAATCATCCGCCGAGTATAGTCGATATACCCCTGGATCCGGCGAGCTGTTTCTTGGGCTGTCTCCCGGTTTATCCGCTCCCTCGGTATACAATCGTCGAGTTCCTGCGTCCGAGACTCCCAGTCAAACGGCATCGGTATAGGGAATCCAAATAAGACTTCGTGTGGCTGCAACCCGGTGCTTTTATATAGAAGACCCATCTAAACGGCGTCGAGAGCTGGGATTGCGCGAGACTAGTTGTCTTGGAAGTGGCTGACGAATGGCTGTAACCTCTGGTTGATATACTGGTTAAGGTTCTCAACCTGCCCTATAGTCTGGGAGTGTCCTGCTATAGCCAGCTTCCATTCGATCCCGAGGATCCGGGATAGTTCGTTAGTGAAATCAGCCTGGAACTATAGCCCTCGGTTACTGATGACTTCCTTCGGTAGGCTATAGACTCGATACAGGCCTTTATAGTATATTTTCGTGGCATCGCAGGCGGTAGCGCTCCTTTTATATAGAACGGTCTATAATGCCTTCGTTAGTCGGTTAATTATAACTAGTGCGTTGTTATAGCTATAACGGTCAGCGGGTAGTTCGTTGAAGTCTATAACTAAGCACTGCCAGGCTCGCTATAGCGGGGGAATCGGTTGTAATAGCCTAGGGGTTTTATTGCGTAGGTGCTTCGACGAGCGGTATAGTATATAGTTGCCGATAAAGACCTCAATATCGCTGGTCATCCTCGGCTACTAGTACCGGGCGGCAACCAGCTTCTTGGTCTTGTTCCGGCCAGGATATACTATAACCAGCTGGGAATGTACCTCCTGAATGACCCGGGTCTGTAGGTGCTCAGTCGCCGGTATAACCAGCTTACCGTTATACAGGAGTAATCGGTCGCCTAGGAGGGTAAACTCCGAATTTCCTGCGTATATGTGGTTACGCCATTCTTCCAATTCTACTGCTGTACAGTTGGCCTCTAGAAGCTTGTCGACCAGTTGGAAACCGGAACCTGGCGGGGGAGCAACGTCTTCGTCGAGGGCTATAATCGCTATAATCGTTGTACCCGGTTCAGCTTGGCTGTCCGCTTGTACTAGGGCAAAGATCTATATTGTACGGTACGCTTCCCGTTTCGCCTTCTATATAGTAGCATCTTCCAGCTTCCGGGAGAGGGCGTCGGCTATAGCGTTCTCGCTGCCTAGCTGGTAAGTGATATAGAAGTTATACTGCGATAGAAGCTCGGCCTAGCCCGCCTGCCGGATATTCAGCAACCTTTTTATACTAAAGTATTTCAGTGCCTTGTAGTCGGAGACGATAAGAAAAGGCTCTTCGTTCTATAGACCAATCAACTCGGCCTGCTAGCATTGCAAGGTATGGACGATAGCAAGGAGCTCCTTATTGTAGATATGGTAATTGACTTCGGCGCCTTATATCGTCTTGGAGAAGTAGGCAACTAGGTACTACTAGTCGTTATCTTGTAGCTGGGATAGGACCCCGGCGACTATACCTTGTAAAGCGTCGGTTTCAATACAGGTTGGTCGGCTATACTAGAAATAGGCTAGAACTAGCCTAGCAAGGAGGCGTTCCTTTAGTTCCTCGAAGGAGCATTGGCAATCATCAGTCCAGACAAACTGGGTAGTCTTCTTTATCAAGTTGGTTAGAGGGCGGGCGATATATCCATACTTGCAAATAAACCGCTAGTAAAAGTTGCAAAACCCTAGGAATGACTGCACTTCTTTGACTATAGTTGGCCTCTACTAGTTGTATACTACATCTAGTTTCTTCGGGTCCGGTTGGACGCCGTTGGTCCCAATAACAAAGCCTAGGTACTAGGTCTCTGTAACGTGGAACTCGCACTTCTTTAAATCGGCCTATAGGCCGGCCTTATATAGGCGTTCAAGTATACGGCGAACGTGGATCTCATACTCCTCTTGCATAGCCGAGAAGATTAGAATATTGTCGATATAAGCGCTATAGAAGTCGTCGAGGTAGCCTATTAATATATTGTTGATAAACCGCTAGAAGGTTGCTAGGCCGTTGGTTAAACTAAAAGGCATTACCTTGTACTTATATACGCTATACCGGGTCCGAAAGGTCGTCAAGTCCTTATATTTAGGGCTGATCCGGATTCGGTGGAAAGCCTGTCGGATATCGATCTTAGTAAAGACCTTCGCCTGGGCAATCCAGGCCAACGTTTTGTCGATCAGGGGTAGGGGGTACTGGTCCTTCTTCGTTATCGTGTTCAATTTGCGGTAGTCGATATAGAAACGGAGGCTTCTATCTCCCTTAAGGGCGAAGAGGATTGGGGCGGCCTATAGCGCACTGCTCGGCTCGATAAAGCCCTTCTGCAGGTTCTTGGTAATATATCTCCGGGCTGCCTCCAGCTCCTCGGCAGAGAGCTTCTATAACCTAGTATACCCTAGGTCCTCTGGCTTTGACTCGGGCAGTAACTCGATCTTATAGTCCATATTTGGCCGGAATAGGGGCAGTATATTGGATTCGGCTTTACTAAATACATCAAGGTAATTGTAGTAATATACAGGGACTTGCTCCAAAGCCTGCTACTGCAATTGATCGTTATCACCCTCTAGAGCAGTTCTCAGCTCGAGAATCCTATCGATTTTATAGAGAGTAGTAACCCCTGTAACCGCCATATGACGACCGCTCTTGCATCGTCTAATTTGTTGGAATGCAATAGCGCTGATTACTGCAATATTGGGGGGTCTTAACTTGTACCAACCGATGGCGTCCCTCTTTAGGGTATATAGGCCCTGGGCATCAACGCCCTATTTAGATAGATCGGGTCCCGGTTCTAGTTGTAGGTTTTACTCTAGGGTCAAGGTCTAAGGCAGTGGGATCCCTTATAGAGCCTGTTCTATCTTATAAATGTCCTTATCCTGTGGCGTAACTGATTAGAGTTCTGTAATTCCAACCGATCGGGGCGAAATTGTGACCTTCTGTAGTGCTATTCCGGTTTTCGGCTCCGGCCGGGACTCCGCCACAGCCTCTAGTTTGGCAATCCGCTTCTTGACTACAGTTCGGTCTGCCTGGCAGCGGCGGTCTTCCTTATCTATCAATCTCTCTTGTCGGCAGGTATCCTCTATCGCTTTCGGGTCTAGGGGCCTTGTAGGCGACTAGTCTAACGGGATGTCCATTCCCTTCTACTAGCTAGAGTCGGGTTCCTATTCAGGCGGAAACAACAATCATCAACGCTTATAGTTAATAAGAACATTGTGGCATCTAAACCATTTATAGCCAATTATAATGTCGTAGCGAGAGTCGATAACCAGGAACCGCTCATTGCAGATAGTTCGGCCTTATATAGTTAGATGCCCGAGTATAGTAGAATCAATCCACTAGATGGCGCTATAGTTGTTAAATCCGCCAACTAGGCATAGTCGAAAATCCTTAAACCGCTTAACTTACAATAGCTTATATACCTGCTTTATAAAAGAAACGCTAATAAATAAGTATCCACCTACTCCTATATCAGCTAAGGTATCGTTGGTAGTCAAAGAAGCTCTATTGTTGGCTATTGTATATTTGGTAACTAGGGGCCTTCCCCCAAGGAGCTCGCTAATATAGTCCCTGCCTTTTGCTGCTAATACTTTCCCTAGAAGGGAGTCAATTTTCTCTAGGGTGCTTAGTTTTCCTGCTCGCTAGTACTATCGTTGGCGACGGTGGTGCTATCGTCATCCTTATACGACTGTTTAAGGGACTTCGTTGCCCAACACTTCTGAAGATAGGCGATACGGACGTTGCAGTCTCGACCAGACCTATAGGGCTTGTCATTCTTTTCTTTCTGCAGGCATTTATCGGTATAATGGCCTTTCTTATAGTAGATAAAGCAACGGCGTTCCTTATAGAGCCGCTTGACGTCGTTGGCCGAAAGCGTCTTTGTCGTGGCTATACCCTGCCTACATACTAGAGATCTAGCTATCCGGGTTCCGCCTCGGTTGCTACATACAGTATTGTTCTATCGGTCCGCAGGCTAGCGCTCGGATACCCGTTTATTGATAATAGCAATCTGCTAGGCTTCGATAATAAATTGGTCGAAAGTAACAGCTAGTTTGGCCAACAAGGGAACTATACTACGCTAGAAGCTATTGTAAAGCTTATAGTTGAACTCGTACTTCTAGGTAGAGTATAGTCTTCCGGTCTCGCCGGCAAGGCAGACGAAGTCGTTCTTAAAAGCTAGGAAATTGTCACCAGGTCCTAGCTTCAGGTTATTGTAGTCGTCAAGGGCCTTCTACTCCCAAGTTAGGTCGTAATACTGCCCCTACAGATAGGTCAATAGCTTCGCTAAGGTATTAACTAGAGCGGGATAGGTTTTACAGAGGTAGGGAGCTAGATCCCGTTTGGCCTTACCTCCCAGGTATAACTCGATATAAGCCTAGCAGGCACAGTTATTACTAAAGTGGTCGCCGTTGACCTCCAGCTTGTTCTCTATATCGCGGTACCACTACTCGAACTCCTCAGTATCTCAGTCCCTTTCGTTATAGAAGACAGGAGGGTCGGGGATTTTCGCGGATCTCTTGGTACCGCTATAGACAGTCTGCTAGGTATCGGCCGTACTTTCATAGTCGCGGCGGGCATCATTGTCGCTATCATCGTTATCGTCGTCGTCGTTGTCGCCGTCATCGTTATCGCCGTCCTCATTATCGCCATCGTCTCTGCCGGCTTTGTCGTTGTCGGTATTGAGCACCCCGGCAAGTTGCCAGCGGAGGTCTGCAATCTAGGCATCGCAGTCGGCCAGTTCGGCATCTCGGGCCGCCAGGTCCTCGAGCAATATATCCTTCGTCACCCACGTACGACGCTGCACAGGGATACTTCCATCTCTAGAGTCCTCCATAGGAGTATTCGCCGGTTCGCTCGTACCTACCATCGTATCGGTTCGGGTTCTTCGGGCGCTTAGAGCAGCCATTTGTTCTTCGTGTCGCAGGTTCGCTCGCAAACGGCGGACTTTCTCGGTTCGTTCGAGGGCGCGTAACGCAGCTACAGTCGATTCGGTCTTCAGGCGTATAATACAGCCGGTTCTTCTTTAGGCGCTTGGAGCAGCCGGTTCTTCTTCGAGTGGGATATTATTGAAGCCTTCCCAGGCAGGAATTTTTTGAGCTTTCGATTGTAAGAGACGAGCAATACGTAGGCGAGGCACGGGGGCGCTGCTAATACTACTCAATTCTGCTAATCGAAAGCTAAGGAAAGGAGGAAAAGATCTAAGATGCGGTCTATACTGTGAGAGCGTACTAGCCTCGTGCTAGCCAATCAGGATACGAGTCTCCATCTCACTAGTCCCAATCCAGTAGGTCGGGTTGAACCCTAACCCTGTGCACCTTTCCTCACACGACTAGTCGAGTCCGAGATCACCACCCTATAGACGAAACTTAGGCATATAGATATCCACAACCACTAGTTATAATAAGAAGTACAAGCGGGTAGGATTAACGTTACTTATATACCTTCCAAGACAATGCTTGCCGACAGTCTAACAAAGGCACTATACATAGACGACCACCGAAGATTCGTTACGATACTCAATTTAGTACCCATCGAGAACCTTATTACTGTATGAGAGAAGAAGAACCTGACGCTACAAGCGTTGGAAGTACTGATTGGGCTAGAAGGCCTAGAACTTAAGGGAAATGGAGGACAGGAACACTGTGAATAACCTTATAAATGACCAAATTCGGGCAGGATTGGCCCTCGAAGAGCCCCAATCCTAAGGGGGTATATTGGAATATAGACCCTAGCTAAGGGGGTGCCAAGAACAGCTTACATGATCTAGTGATATTATATATATTGGGCGTCGAACAAGAATTAAGAGAAAACAGAGACAATATACACACATTCAAGTATAATCAAGATCACTATTGAGGTCATCATATACCATTGTATTACCTTCGTTTACCATGTAGCGGTTCTAACACCTCTTGTCTTGTAATAGGGGAGCGGTACATTCTGATTCCTGAAGGATCACCAAATTGTAGCCTACAGTAGATAGAACATCATCACAGTGGGTCGTTTCAATTAGGGCCTGCATCACCCGTACAAGCGGAACGGCTGAAAGCGAGGCGGTTTCTGAGATGCCCTCCTTCTCGGTTGCTGTGATGGAGTCCCCCGCGTTCGTTATGACTTGCGGGGTCGAGATTACCGAGGCGTTGGATGGTGCTTGTATTTATACGAGGCGGCCTCAGACTAGCTCGGTATCTTGGTCGTCTCACAAGAGGGATGATAATGTGTTGTCACCATGCCGGCCTCGTTGTCACAATCTGGCAGCCAGCGCTGGAGTCGACCAATTGACTGTAGTGTACTAGCAATCCTTCAATGAGCTGCTGATGATAATCATCTAATAGGTGCGGTTGAGGTGATCAACTAATCTAGGTTCTGTATGTTGTAATTAGGTGGAGGCTGACTCGACTAGCAGGTCTCCAAGCTGGGGTACTTGTGGGCAAAGCAGAGTTAACGGTCAGGTGCATAAGGTGCCCAGCAGGTTATAAATGTATCCATTTTCACTATGGAGGGTTATTAAGGGGTTAGATCCTTAACATTTACGGCTGGGGGTTAGGGTTGATACCTCATCTCAATGACTAAGCATGCGATTTGTGGACAACTCTCGATTCCGTGCACCTGTGGGAAGCGGCGGACTGGCTTCCTTGCAAAGCACCGCCTCCAATCCTCCAGAAGGTGCGCAAAATGCGCGGGCGCGTATCATAGCCGCCCGACAGCAATAGGGACACCGCCCGTGACTGTTCAAGATGATACTCGTCTCAATGTCAACCACGCAGCTGCTCGTGCTGTTCGCCGCGTCTCTGGTCGCGCAGGCGCTGGCCGCCGGCCACGAGAACTCGCTGCCCTCGTACCACTACGGCGCTCCCATCCGGGTCGAATGCATGAGCCGAAGCTCGTAAGTAGTAGATACCGACTGCCCCTGTCCCTTGCTTACCACAATGGCTGCAGCGAAACGGGCGAACATATCGAGAATGCAGCGCATGAGATAGAATGGATCCCCTTTCCTGTTTGTAACGAAACCGGTCAACCGCTGGAGTTCCACTACGGCATCGAGGGCGAACAGAACTGCACAATCCCCATGATCACCGATCCGTTCTTCCATCTGCTCGAATTCTACGTTCACAGCGACGCGCCGCTCTCCTGTCGCCTGCCGGCGCGCCCCGCCCCACACATCGAGGTGGTCGGCGAGCAGCTCCCCGAGCAAGAATACATCCCGCTGGTGTTTGCACTAGCGGGGTCGCTGCAATTGAGCCACATGCACATCAGCACGCACATGAACGTGCTGCTGCACAGCACACCGAAGCACCATATCCAACCGCGCGACAGCGGCGTGCTCGACAGCGGTACCGCCTACAGCACGAGCCCGACGCGCAAGGAGGCCGGCACAACGCGGCGGCTCATCATCGGGGATCCGCTGCCCCTCAGCTTCAGCGTGAGGTGGTTTCCGACGCCCGATTTGCCGAAAATTGAGGGTAAGGTCGAATGGTCCGGGATGGGCGGCCACATCTATGCCAGCACCGTGTTTTACTGCTTGGTTTCCTTTGGCGCCGGCGCGGTTGTTTCGGCTGTGTACTTCTTTGGTTCTGTGCTGCCGAGGAGGCTCAGGGGAAAGGGCCTGGGCGGCGCCACACCGCTGGGATATGGGCTGAACGGGGTTGGCAACGGCTGGGGATACCAGAAGCGGGCAATTGACTAAGTTTGGGCATGATGCCGGCAGAAGTGGCTTGATACGAATTTGACCGTCTACGGCTAGCCCGAGGAAGATATCATGGCGCTTTGGAGTTCTGCGGGGCCCCGCTCTATATATTTCATGTCGGCAGAGCCATCCCATTCCAACATCTCCAGACGCCCCATGCTACTGCGACTTCTTGCCTTGTAGGACAGCATCGGCGGCCCTGATGCGGCCAAGAATCCGGGTCGCCATGTCAATGGCTCCGAGAGTTGCTATCTTGGTAAGCGAGAGTCTAATCGTCACGGACGGGACACTCACGGATGATAAACCATGGCCCGTAAAACTGGAACCAAAATGCCCGCTTGAGCTCGGCCGGGTACACGGCGCTGTCCCAGTAGAAGCTGTCAAAGATGCACACCAGCGTCGTCAAGGCCAGCTCGAACGCGTAGACGAGAAACAGCAGCTCGTCGGCGCCCGAGGTACCGCGGCGCTGCACACCTAAGCGGTAGATGCCGTATAGCACGATGGGTAGCAGGAGAACGAACTCGAGGTACAGGAAGAGCCCCATCCAGCTGTCATGGCCGGATGACGTCTCGGCCGTCCACTGTGCGATCGGGTCGTTGTACGTCTTGATGTACCATTCCTTGAGGGCGTAGACAGGGTACAGCGGAGCGTCGGCCGATTCGTACACCCAGGCCGGCCAGATGATGTCGAGTAGGTCGATGACTGCATCGAGCCGTTAGCTGCACTCGATCAACTGGCAAATGCTGACAACGTACAGAGGATGATTGGGAGGTGCATCAACAGCCACCCCAACCACGCCTTATTCTTCCATGTGTTGTTGTAGGTCGCCATTTTACGCGGTTGATCTATCTGAGATGCAGGTATCCGGTGAGAAGCGTGATGTCAGCGGAAAGCTCTCCAGTCGCGACACCGCCGCGCCAAGCCCATATTTTGTCCGACGCGCCGCATCCCCACAGCTCTCCGCCGCCAAACAGTACCGACCCCACATGCAGGCGTAATCCCAGGTCTCCAATCTCCATCTGTTGTGTAGCATCATGCATCATGACAAGACCCAGCAGTTCAAAACGTCACACCAAGGTGTTGAACCTTTAATCAGTTCCTATTGTCTCAAAAGAGACGCCAGTCTCGAATCTCACTCTTGTCGGTCGAGATTTTCGGCTTAGATTTGTAAAGCAATGTTCGAGGTTATGTCGTGCCTCTTCCTTCGCAGACCCCAAAATTGGAAAAGGGGGCCGAAGCTCCAGTGTTCGATAGCTAGTGCTGTGCGAGGTGAGAAGAGGCCGTCTCGTACCCCTTAGCATAGACTTATTCTTTGATACGGTGTCTGGCTCTTGGGCTCTAATACTGGCTAGCCATTAACCGAAGCCATCACTGTGAGTTGTAAACACCATGTCAGCCCCACTTTTTTGGGCTCCCCCCCCCCCCTTCTGACGGGCCAGACCGCCAGTCTGGCAGGATAGTTGAAGCTGTAGATACTGCGTAAAACGGCCCAACAACGCGATTTATGAGGTTCTTGTCGTATTGCAGCGATTCCGAGGTTCGAATTGCTCTATTTTAGCCTGCTACATGCCTGTCAACCCAGTTGCGCGTTGCCTAGCCGCGCTGCAAGTTGATGGCCGACCTCGTCGTTCCCAAGTCAATATTGAAGCGTCCCGATACTGCCCGCCGATCTACTTACCTACAACGTCGGTCTCTGCGTCGTATTGTACGGTTTGTAGCGATGCTATCGCGAGGTTCGAAGCGTAGACGGGCGCCTACGCAAAGCAGCGTTGACGAGCCATCGCAGCGCTTGCCTCGTATACGCCTAACCAGATCAACAAGCAGTCTGGCTACGAATCAGGGCCAGAACGCCGTTCTAGAGACTCCATCGCAACGTCCCATTACTAGAATTAGGCTAAGAGGCTCTGGGGGCCAGTCAGCGACCTTGGACGTAACCCCACAGGCGAATCGTGTGGTAGATATGGGGGCGACGCAGGAATCCACTGACGTGCCTGTCAGCCGCCCATGTAACCGCTTGCGAGCTCGCCCAACCTCTATACCTGGCCCATCTACATCGACTGATGGCGATGGCGATAATACTGCGTCTTCTGTATCGAAGTTAGCGTCAAATCGAAGCACTACGAAGAGGATACGATCGCGATCGCGGGGCCGCGCGAAGCCAGTCAAACCGAGTGAATCCAAGAGTCCTGACTCCTAGGGCGAGCCGAGATACGATGATATCCCTCTACGCGAGTATAACTGCGATCGAATTGATACGACGACGGCGACAACGATGGCGATAGCGACGACGACGCTGTCTATTGTAATACCTTCCTCGCCTATCCTGTTCCCGTCGTCGCCTGTTGTACCTGATACGCTTGCGCTATCGCAGTTGCAGTTGCAGTCGTAGCCGCAGTTACAATCCAATAAGCCTTCTGACAAGCTGTTAGCTAGATTCATCTCCAATAGCGTTGATATCAAAGTCACCTGTATGGCGAGATGGTTCCAGAACCTGTATCTGGGTAGTCTCAAGGCACGGCCGCCTCTCCCGCAAAAGCGAACTTCAACCCGAAGCGTCGTAGTAGAACGCGATGGCGATAACTTCGACAATGTATACCTTGGGACCGACTTGTCCCTAATGATAACTGAACTTCGTCAAGACCTGTATTCGAATTTTATTAGCTATTTCAAGCGAAGTGGCGTTGAGGGATAGGTCGCCCTCGTCTAGACCGAAATACAGGGTTTAGCGACAGTCAATACCAAGTAGACTGACGAACTTATCGCGTTGTTAGTAATTGCGCCTCAAGGGCGTCCCGGATCGCTTGGCTTTATCGATATAGGCCGAATCTTGCGAGAGTTGTTGAGCAAGAAGTCGTCGCTGTATGTTGTCAATATCACTCTCGAGTTTGAGCTTACGTAGCGTACCATTCGACCGCTACCAAGTGTAATCGCTTCGCTTCCTAGTACACTAACGCCATCGCGAGGATTGTCGATACCTTTCGACGCCTAGTCGGTTAATATCATGCCGTCGATTCAGCAAGCCGCGTCTACGCCCACGATCGCGCCTACGCCCACGATCGCGACGACGCCTGTAACGAGCGAGAAATCGAAGAAGCCACGGAAGACGGTAACGAATACAATGCTGGAAGAGATGGAGACTAGCCAGGCTCAAGATCCCAAGAAAGCGATATGGCACGCGTTGACAGGTCGCTGGCGTTGTGTAGAAGGCGAGAAGTGCAAGAACTATTGTAAAGGTCAAGATTTGAGCTTCTACTTCATGATGCCTAACGACAAGACGTACTACCCTATATCTTTAGCTGAGATGGCGTCCTGGGGCAAGGCAATTGCAGAAGGATTAGCGACAATGGATAATCCACCGCCAACGATAGTCAAGAAGTAGGTAACTGCGTCAGTTATGGCGAATACTGCTGTCGCGCCAAATAGCAATCTTGTACCGCGAATCGCTAGGCGTCTAGCGTCTCGATATATAATGCCCAATATTACGATCAACAACAACAGCAACAATGCCGGTGATTTCGGGCATTGGGGAGGCTTCCTACCTCACGCGCGTCATCAGACTCCATCGATATATAACGCTACTTCCTAGCAGGGTTACCGCTGCCCACCAGTGCCTCCATCTGTATATAGATCTTTCCCATCCAGTTAGACGACAGCGCCCTCGATTGTCGAGCCTACTTTGCCTATAGGCCCTCCTTCTATCCCTAGCGATTACAGCTACTATACTACGCTCCCAATCCGCTCTTCTTCGCCGCCGCTACCGCCGGCCTATAGAGAGCCTGCTAACGTTATTAGTGAGTTTATCAAGACCTTCGCGCGGACTTATTGCTTGGGCTTTGATCGAAGCGAGTCTCTTAGTGCGATCCAATATATCAAATGTACGATTATCGACGACGGGTATAATGTCGACGATATCTGCCGTTTCCCTAATTCCTGGTTTGTCGATCAAGGTCTGCCTGCGCGCCTTGTCTTGCCACTACGCCAAGCAGCGAAGAGCTTCTTGAAGGCAGAGCTGTAGCTAGCTCTATTGGATGACGATCCTACAATTCAAGATCCAACGTAGCGATTGATGGGTTTATTACCTGCCCTAAAGGCGATTCGCGAGCTAACGTCAAAGATTATAGTATCTTTATCTTCTACTACGCCGCTATAGCGCCCGCCAGCGATGGCGCCCTATGATAGCGCTCTCGACGACGGTCTCGATATTGACCCTACGACCCTGTATACTGACGAGTATATTGAGGACGATGATGGTAATACTCTGGGTGGGACATTAGGCGATGGGAGCGAGACTGCGTCTAGGTATTTAGAGGAGTAGTAGGATGGATAATATATCGATAGGGAAGACAACTATTGAAGAACTATCTACTGTATTCAATATATAGTTCTAGTTGCTAGATACTCAGCAAATTCAGCGGCATACAGTTGATAATAGTCTACAGTCTCTAGTTCCTCGCCTTCCTCTCTAAAGGTCAGCCTCGCTTGCCTATAGTAGCCACGCACGGCTTCTACACGGTTACCAACAGTATCGATGGCGCTGTAGAGGAGGTCTTTGAAGCTTTATAGGCTTATATCGTCGCTACCGTTATAACGATAATGCCGTTGTAGGTACGCCTTTGTAAAGGGGTTGTTCACAAGTACGTTGAGGGAGATGGAACACGATGTCTCAGCAACGATAAGGTGATGAATACAACACGAACAGCCTCCTTGTATTTACAGAGAGAGACTGATCCTTGCGGATCAGAAGTTCTCTCGCGGGTGCAGTGGCACGCGAGGTTCTTATCTATCAGGTATCGTGACATCATTGTGGGGCATCCGCCCTGTCACTCCGATCCTGTCTCTGAGGCTCTCGTTACAGCCTTGATGTCGCTAAAAACTGCCTCGATAGGATTGAAGTTAGGTGAGTATGGTAGCAGATTGTCAGAACCGCTATATGGTAAACGAAGGTAATACAATAGTATATAATGACCTCAATAGTGATCTTGATTGTATTTAAATGTGTGTATGCTGTCTCTGTTTTTTCCTAATTCTTGTTCGACGCCCAATACATGTAATATCACCAGATTACGTGAGCTGTTCTTGGCACCCCCTTAGCTAGGGTCTATATTCCAACACACCCCCTCAGGATTGGGGCTCTTCGAGGGCCAATCCTGCCCGAATTTGGTCATTTATAAGGTTATTCATAGTATTCCTATCCTCCATTTCCCTTAAGTTCTAGGCCTTCTAGCCCAATTAGTATTTCCAACGCTTGTAGCGTCAGGTTCTTCTTCTCTTGTATAGTAATAAGGTTCTCGATGGGTACCAAATTGAGCATCGTAACGAATCTTCGGTAGTCGTCTATATACAGTGCCTTTATTAGACCGTTAGCAAGCATTGCCTTGGAAGGTATATAAATGACGTTGATCCTGCCCGCTTGTACTTCTTGTTGTAACTAGTAGTTATAGATATCTATATACCTAAGTTTCGTCTATAGGGTAGTAATCTCGGACTCGACTAGTTGGACGGTTTAGCGATTATCGCATTGGAGTTGAAGCAGATTATCGTCTAGACGAACTATCAGTTCCTTGAGGAGTCGTTGTATAAAGAAGCCTTCCTTTGTAGCCTATACTAGAGATAAGAGCTCGGCCTCTATAGTTGAAGTTGTTACTATATCCTGCTTGCTGGTACGCTAGGCAATCAAACCACCGAATAGCTAAATGGTATAGCCTTGCGAGCTTTTGCGGTCGAGGGTATTGTCGGCAAACAACGTATCACTAGCGACAATTAAGTGGTTGCCGTCTCCTAGCTATAGGGTATGGTACCGCGTGGTATAGAGGTATCTTAGGACTCTGTCGGCTGCCTTGTAATGTGGAGGACCTAGGTTCTAGTTGAATCGTGCTAATTGTAATGTAGTAAAGGCGATGTCGGGGCATATAGTTATAGCGGTGTAGAGTAGCGAACCGACCTTTCGTTGATATAGACGGATCGAGGGCAACTTGGCTACTTCGTTGTAAGGGAATAACTCTTCCTTAGTCATTGGTATTGTAGGTATAGCCTCTAACTACGCTAGTCTAGCGATCTTCTCGAAATAGGCCGTCTATACGAGCCAAATCAACCTTCTTGATCGATCGCGATGGATCTCGATGCCTAGGAACTATATAAGGTCGTTACCCCCTATGAGTTTGTATTTCTTGTAGAGTCGTTTGACAAAGTTATCTACCTTTTATTGTTTTTCTTTCTTATATATAACGACAATATCGTCGATGTAGAAGAATACAATAATGCTATCCTTGATTATGATATAGGGCTTGTAAGGAACTCGTTCGAATCTAAGATTAATAAGTATATTTATTAGCTCTTTCTACTATAATAATGGCGATCTTCTTAAACTGTAGAGGGCTTTTTGTAGCTTTAGTATTGTATTGGGTTTCTTGTACCCTAAAGGTATCTCTATTAGGATCTCTTTATTAAGGAGAGCATTGACGAATATATTGACTATATTAAATTGCTTTAGCTCAAGGTTAAATCTTGTAGCAATAGCGAGGACCGTTCTTAGTAATCTAGTAGTAAGAGTAGCTATATAATTCTCTTCGCTTAGGCCTTTTGCCTATTGATCGCTATATACTATAAGATATACCTTGCATTTAATAAGGTAACCTCTATCGTCGAACTTATATATATAAACCTATATATAGTCAAGGACTCGATTGTCCTAACTATAGTATCGTTGCCGATATCGATATAGAACCTCTTACTACAAATATATCTAGGTATAGCTCTCAAGGTATTCCCTCTCTACCTCTAGAAATATATCGCTAAGAGGGTAATAATAGAGGTCGCTATATTAGCAAAGTAGTAGTAGAAGAACTAAACTATAAAGGTTGCTAATCCCTTCTAGTTGCTTTAAGGCTTCTTCGAAAGCCTTCTTGTCGACTAGATATATCTTATTGCTTTACTCGACTTTATATAGCATTCGGTAGAGTTGCTCGAGGGTTGCCTTTAATATAGGGACGCCGTCAATAATACCCTTGATTATAGAGAGTGTACTGGCGGCAAAGGCTGCCTCCTAGGGTTGAACGGTTATATTGTATAAAGTGGTGGCTTTATAGAGCTTGGCGAACGATAATATAAATAGTGCTGCTAGTAGTATTGGTAGTGGTATAGGGTAGGCAATATTAGGAAGGTCGCTATAGGCATCGCCTTTTACTACAATAGTATCTAGAATTTCCTTATCAATAGGGAGGTCAATAATATCTTGGTCAATATATATATTGAGTGGTCTTATATTTGTCTCGTCTTCTTCCTCTTCTTATAGTACTAGATTAAATAGGTTAGGCAACTCGTTCTCCTTTTTAAATAACCACTTTATAAGCTGGTCGAGATCTATATCGGCTATATCTTCCTTAACCTTTTCTAGGGTACCCGAATAGACTTATCTCTCGTCAAATACTATATTATAGAGGCTTATAACTTAGTTGGTGGCTAGGTTCTAGATACAGTAGATATTAGAGGAGCTATATCCTATAAGGTAACCGATCTAGGCTCTCGGCTTAAGGCGTTCGAGGCGGTTAGTCTTCTTTAATATATCGGTCGTTATAGCAAATGCCTTATAGCTATAGACCTTCAAGTAGGTTTAATCGGGTTTGCAATAGCCGACTTGCAGATTATTGCATTTGGCTAGGAATATATAGAAACATTTGTATAGCGACTACTACTTGTAAAGCAGCTTAGGGGTCCTATTATAGAGGTAGACCGTAGCTCTTGCAATCTCTAGCTACAACTTGTTAAGGAGGTTCATACCTAACCTTATAGATCTTATCTTTTCCTTAATTATACCCCCTAAGCGTTTAGCGCCTTTGTTCTAAGCCTGGGTATAGGGCACTAAAGGCTCGATTTTAATGCCTAAGTCGTTAAAGAAATTCGAGATAGTATCTATATAGGGGAATTCGTTATCGCATTCGACTACTTTTAGCCCGATATTATATTGGTATATAAGGTAGGTAAATAGATAGTATAGGCCTATAATAATTAACTCTACTCGATAGTTCTAGAGGTAGTAATCCCAGGCATAGCCTATAGCTCGGTCTATAATTAGTAATAGACTGGTATAGTCGCCTCGTCCTGCTTTGAAATTATAGAGATCGAGAGCAAGTCTATCGCCAGGGTTCCACTCCTCTACTAGTCTTGGCTAGCAATATAGTAGTCGTCGTACCTTTACCTGCCTATAGCTATCGCATTAAACTATAGTAAGGCCTTTAATCTTAACGCCTTATAAGGCATTGACTAGATATTCGAGCGTATATAGTCCTAGATAACCAAGTCGAAAGTACTATATCTCTACCTCGGTATAATTAATAGCGCGCTTGGTCTAGCTATTGATCTTCTTATAGTATATAGCTATAGCAGTATAATTTATATTGGCAGGGAGGTATTCGAGGATAAATTAATTGTATTCGTTATTAAAAGAATAGAGGATCGAGTTGTTATACTGTCTAAGGCAGTTTTAGTATATATCCTACTAGATTCCTCGCTTCAATAGGTATCTCAATAAGACTAGATTGTAGGTAAATATCGGATAGAGAGCTATATCGTTAAGAGTAATAATTCGCGGACCTATTGGTCCTTGGACTTTAATATCGACATCCCTATAACCTTCGATAGGTACTAGGTATTCGCCTGCCTATACAAAATCTCTAGGGCTTGCTAGCCGAGGTAGGTTCTTAAAGTGGCTAATCTTATTAAAGATATAGATAGTTATACCCGAATTAAGGATAGCTAAGTTAACTAGAGGGTATATATTATAATATATTACCTCGAAAGCGTACTTTAATGCTATAAAGCTGGTAGGGCATTTGCCTATAGCTTGGCTATATTCGAGTGGCGGATCTCTATATAATGGTTGTAGCAGCGATATCGGCCTGGACACACGCATCTTACCATTACAAAGTGCTAGTCAATCCTTTCTCTTATTGTTTAAGCTACTAATATAGCTACTTACATCGCTACTACAACTACTTAGCTTACTAAAGCAAGTATTTAGGCCGTCTATATAGCTATTTAGACCTATACTCGGGTTACTTAGGTCGCTACTACAACTACTTAGCTCGCTATTGCAAGTACTTAAGCCTTTATTAAAGCAGCTTCTAGACCTTTTAGGTCTTATCTTCTTAGCTTCTACTCTAAAGGTCGAATCTATAGCAATATTTATATTAACCCTCTCTCTAATATAAGATTGTTCTTCCTATTTGCAGGGTACTCTCTCTAGATAGAGGTAAAAATAGCGTTCAGTTAGATAAGTCTAGTAGCAGGTACAACATTGAGGGCGACCGGTATTACTACTAGCTTCGCTAATCCTATATTTAGCATTTTGTCACAGGATGTGATATAAGCAAGTGGTGCGCAGCGTTCAACCACGGAGTGGTTGAACTGGCGGATCTTTTGGTTCATTGGCAGAGTGGTTTACTGCGCACCCTCTGACAATTGTTCAACCACTCCGTGGGTGCACTGGAGGTCCTGCGTTCAATTCGGCCAGGAGCCGCATATCGGCGGGCGAAGATGCCCTTGAGAGAGTGGCGATTGACGTCAGGGTTCTCCTCCTTCGTTGGTGCTCACAGTGACGTATGACATGGTGGCGGCGCGCTTCGCCCAAGGCCCTGCGGGGTGTGCGTGGTTTGGGGTCCCCACCCACGGCGAGTCATATGGATCATTGGGGGTCTGACACTTGCCTGCTATCCTTAGTGGCTGGGAACCGCCGCGAAGGAGCTCGGGGTCGAGCTCTTCCGAGGAGGGAGGATAGTTGTCACAGGATGTGATATAAGCAAGTGGTGCGCAGCGTTCAACCACGGAGTGGTTGAACTGGCGGATCTTTTGGTTCATTGGCAGAGTGGTTTACTGCGCACCCTCTGACACATTTAATCGTCTTCTAAGGCGCTCTTCGCCTTCTTTCTATTATTGTAGTCCAAACGATAGAAAAGTGCTTTTAGCTATACACCCTCTTTTTAGATCTAGACTTCGGCTAAATTGGTATAGGTCTTTAGCGACCTTACAAGGTATAATAGTATTGTCACCTTTATATTCAAGCGTAATATAGTAACTTGCAATTGTACTAGGAAATAGCGGTTCGACTATATTCAAGAGAGTCTTGTACTATATTATAGGTAATAGGGCTTCTATAAGGTTTAGCCGTTAGCCCTTTTCAATAAGTATTTCCTAGTTATAGAGCCATTGTTTAAACTCGTTGCTCTTGACCGTCCTATAGCGTTTAAAGATATTATAGTATTTATTTAGTTGGTTAAGCAATTGGATCTTAATCTTATAAGGTCTTATTGCAGCTACCGTCAGGTTATTATACTACTACTTAAAAGTATAGTCTAATAGGAAGTAGATCGATATATACCGCCGGTTAACGGTTATAAGCATCCAATTACAAATAGTAGTAAGGTTCTTCTATTCCTTATTGTAGGCCTTGACTATAGCCTCAATCTTATCCCTCTTAGTTTAAATAAAGGTATCCTTAACAATAGCCTATTCTTTATCCCTCTTCTATATCGCAATAGAGTATATTTGATTATAGATCGGTCAGGAAGGATAGGTATCGATAGTAGCATCGCTATCACTACTAGATTCGTCGTCGCTACAGATAGACACTCTCACGTTGCAGCTTGCCGCCTCTTTATAGTAGAAGAAGTTATATCGCTTGGCCTTAAACTCTATAATAGCCTTGATCGGGTCGATATAATAAAGGGGTAGCTCGTTGAGGAGAGGTCGTTTGCTATCGAAGTAATCTGTAAATTTAACATCCCTAATACGGGTACGGAATTGCTTATACCAATCTATCCAATCGGAGGGTCCCTTGAGTATCGTAGAGGCCTTGGAGATAGCTTCGTTCGTAGTGGACATCGTAAGCGGATTGGATGGCGTATACAAATTTTTCTAGCTTCGGATACTACAAGGGAACTAGCCGGGTAGGGTTCAATCGGGATCGAGGCAAATGAGACTTAATTGTCAGAACCGCTATGTGGTAAACGAAGGTAATACAATGGTATATAATGACCTCAACAGTGATCTTGATTGTGTTTGAATGTATATGTGCTGTCTCTATTTTTTCCTAATTCTTGTTCGACGCCCAATACACGTAATATCACCAGATCACGTGAGCTGTTCTTGGCACCCCCTTAGCTAGGGTCCATGTTCCAACACAGATACTATACCAGGACCCCAGCGTCTTTGCACAACTGTGCAACGCGAGGATCGCGATGCTAGGAGGCGTTATCTATTACTAGGATACTGTTGGGCGCTGGGAATGGATTCATCTTTGGTAAGACCCTCTCCTTCAACTATTGGATAAATCTATCCTTGTCGGTATGACCTTCGTATACCAGCGCGTCGAGGATACTGTTGACAGTTATCGTAGGCAGTATATGGAAGCGGGTTCCTCGCTCGAACGTATTGTTGAGGCTTGGTTGGATTCCTTTAGGCGCCTAGCCGGTTCGACGAACGCCATTACGTCTATCTGTACCAGATTCGTCGCAAAAGACAACCATCTTAGCAGTAAATAGCGATATCTTCCTTAACTAGTCGACTCGTAGTGGTTCGCTGCGCTGTGATGCCTTCAACTGCGCCTTTTTCTTAGTCCAGTCCGCCTCTTTCAAATGCCGGCTGATGGTCGACAAATGTACGTATATCTGGCACTCCTCGATCAAGAACCACTGCATCTCGTCAAGATATAGATCGGGTTTCTCGCGTAGGTAGTCTAGCAAGCTCTATCAATAGTCAGCGCTATCAGGAAGTATCAATGGATACGAGGACTAACCGCCATCGCCTACGGCGTCAATATACAAGCATTTTGCGGTGTCTTTGGACGCGGAAATGGATTGCCAGTCAGCTCAAATATACGCTTATATCGCCATGCCTGACGCTCGCTAACGCCCGCCTCCCTCGCGATATCCGCAGGATGCTCCTTTGCAGCGAGCATCACTGCAATTTGCGCCTTCTGAAGCTTGTTGGTGTAGCTAACCATGGTGTCTAGGCGATGGATAGCGCGATGGACAGGGCGATACGACGACGGCGCGGCTAAGCAACGCGCAACTGGGCTGACAGGTACGTGACAGGCTAAAATAGAGCAATTCGACGCCCAGAATCGCTGCAATACGACAAGAACCTTAGAAATCGCGTTGTTGGGCTGTTTTACGCAGTATCTATAGCTTCAACTATCCTACCAGACTGGCGGTCTGGCCCGTCAGAAGGGGGGGGAGCTCAAAAAAAGTGGGGCTGACATGGTGTTTACAACCCACAGCAACCGAAGCTAGCATCCTCAGGTGTGGGGATGGTCCCACTGCTGCCAATTCAGGCAGGTCGTCTGCTGTGGAATCTAGATCGACAAGATCCAGATTCGCCCTATGAACTTGAACCTTCTCCGAGTCCGCTTGCATCAGCATAATGCTGCCCACGGCGGCTGTCTCAACAGGCCTTGGACGCGACAAAGACCGGTCTGGATGCCACGAGACGCATGTTGGCCCTGTCAGGGGTCGCCAAGCTTCTAGAAACGGGAAATTACGTTATGGGATACTTTAGGGTCCACTGCCACTGTTTTGCACAAGGTGATGCGCCCGTCTGCCTGCCTGTAACGTACACTTAACCACAACTTTTCTTCACACCGGCCCTGGCACCGAGTTAGAGCGGCGCCGCCCTGTCAAACCTAGACTGATGCATCTTGACCACCGATAACGACGACAGCAGCGATATGGGTGTGGAGTGCGTCGATAACGGCCCGCAATCCGCGTACGTTTACGACGACGACGACGACGACGACGACGACGACGACGACGATCCAGAGGCCGCCCTAAACCCGTGCACCGACGAGAACGACACCGTGGCGCCTCTCCGTCTCCGGCGGCTCGCCCAGGGCGGGGCCGATGCCGGTTCGGCATTCCCCCCCGGGGCGAGCAACGCCATGTCGGTCTACGTGACAATGCACCGGTGAGTCTACCTGCCATTGCCGCGGGACCGGGGCCTGACGATGGCAGTATTCGTCGACTGGTCATGGCAGCAATTGGTGAGTGTAATTGGCCCTGTGGCTACATGTCTCCATCTGACATCTCCAGACGATGCATTCACTCTCGACGAGCTCCGAGCTCCCCATATAGACCATCTCGTCGTGCGCCCCCTTGTCGACCGCCTCTACAACCCAGAGAACCCTGCTCTCGGTATGAGCCTCGCGATAGGCCCACCGTCCGTAGCACCGTGCTTACCCTTCGTAGTCTACTGTCTCGTTGCCAATCGCGTTCAGTTCCTGCGTCCCCGTTCCAACGAGGCACTCCATCAGAGCATCAACGAATCGCGCGCGATACTCTGCGAGCTGCTTGCGACCCGTGTCCTGCGCCGGTTCCACGAGGACCACCCCGGCCGCTCGGGACTCCTGCTGCTCGCCAACATTCTGGTTTCGGGCTTCGACCCCTGCGACACGGCACCCGAGTCCGTGCGATCTCGTCGCCCGCAATGGGCGATCCAGAAACGCGGCGGCCATGAGCGCAAGCTCACGGCGCTCGAGCTCGCCATCATCTCGGAGAGCAAGTTGCTCATCAAGTCGCCGGCCTGTCAGCTCGTCGTTGATTCCGTCTACAAGGGAGTCGTGGTCTACACGCCGTTGTCGTTCGTCGACTTCCTCCCAGACCACTACAAGTACCACCCCGTCTCTCTCTATGAGCCCCGCCGCGCCGCCATCCTCAATCACCACCGTCTGATCGTCCCGCAGCTGCGCAACGTCATTGAGCTGATGCATTTTGCCATCCTCCTGGTACTCTACATGTTGACCGTGGCCCATTACGGCTTCGGCGCCGACAAGTCTGGTTTGCGCGCCTACGAGACCGTCTTCAACGTCTTCGCCGCCGGCTGGGTCCTCGAGCAGTTCGCTGCCGTCGTCGAGCACGGCTGGGAGGTGCATGCTCAAAACCTGTGGTCCTTCCTTGACGTGACGTTTGTTTTCATCTATGCCGCTTACGGTCTCGTCCGCAGCGTCGAGTTGCTCTTCATGTCCGACGCCTACTATGCTCTTCCCGTGCTTTGCACGGCCGCGCCGGTCTTGCTCACGCGCATTGCCTTCACGCTGATGCCGGACAACATTGTCTTCATTGCGCTGCACGCCATGATGCGCGACTTTACGCGGTTGACCTTCATCGCCATATGGTGCTTCGCCGGCTTCGTCATGGGCCTGCTGTTTCTGGCGAGGACAAGCGGTGATCTCAATGCGAGTGTGACGTGGGCCACCATCACCAAGTGGCTGTTGTGGATCTGGTTTGGCCTTGATGGTACCGGCATCGAGCGCGCAGCCGACTTCCACCTAATACTTGGGCCGACGCTGATCATTACATTTGCCTTCCTCGGCAACACCCTGTTCTTGACCATCCTCGTGGCCATCTTGACCAACACGTTCTCAAAGATCATCTCCAATGAGGCGGCCGAGATCCAGTTCCGCCGGGCCGTGCTCACCTTCCAAGGTGTCAAGAGCGACGCCATCTTCTCGTACCCGCCGCCGTTCAATATCCTCGCCATGCTCATCTTGCTCCCGCTCAAATTCGTCGTCGGACCCGTCGCATTCCACCATATCAACGTGGCCGTCATCCGCACCATCAACGCTCCGGTGCTCCTGCTGATCGGTTTGTGGGAGCGACGGCGGGTGTGGGCGCGGCGGTCCAAGCCGGGTAGGCCCGGGAGGTGGCGGTACTTTACTGGCTTGTCTCCGCATGTGGACATTCAGGTTGTTTTTGGCTCAGAGCCGCCGCCCGAAGTGCTGGACGAGCTCGAGAAGCTGGACCTGCTGCATGAGGTGCGAGCCGAGCGGGATTTGGCCGGGCCGCCCTCGACATGGAGGGACATTGCGCCTTCGTCGGTGCGAAGACGCAAGGCGTCGAACAGCAGCAGTCACAGGATATTTGACGGATAGGTCGTCATAGGTTGTACATTTAAGAGTGGATAGAATCACAGATGCCTTACGTGGCAATCCTCCGTTCAAGATGAAGCTAGGCTGGGTTTCTTTTCCATTCCTTCGCGCAAGATCGCCACCTGCCTCTTGATCTCAACCCACAGGATCAGCTGCTCTAGATCGTCGTCATCCACAACGGCCACCCAGCCCTCTTCATCTCCCGATTCATCATCTGGTTCCTTGGCATCTCTGGCAATGACGAGCAATGCCGCAATAAAGGCCTCCTGGATGTAGGCGAAGCTGAACCCGTCCGTGATTCCTGCGATGGCCTTGCAGAGCTTGTCCGGGAACGCGATGTCCTTGTTGTCGGCCAGCTTGTGCTGCCAGAAGTGGCAGTAGGCCACGCGCTGCTTAAAGTCCGGATCCGGAAAGTAGTATTTCCTGTCGAACCGTGAGGGGCGTTTCTGTGTTTGTCAGCGCTGCCCCCCGTTAGAACCGAGCGACTTACCGAAATGCCCGGGTCCAGACGGTCTAGGTGGTTGGTGCTGCCGACGATGAAGATGCCGTCGTTGCTCTTGAGTCCGTCGATCTCGTTGAGGAAATAGCTCCGCACAAAGTCCGTCACTAGCGAGTCGAGGTCCTCAAAGATGAGGTAGCAGGGCGCAAACTGCCGCGCTTTGGAAAAGATTTGGTTGATGGCGTATTCGGGGCCGGCAAACTGATCTCGTTAGCGACTGGCATGATTGTAACCCCGGGCGATCTTACCGAGGAGAAATTCCGGACGTAAAGTGCCGGCACCGGCTCCTTCTTCTCATACAGCGTGTGCATCATGGCTTTGATCGAGATGGTCTTGCCGTTGCCCGGGGGGCCGTGGTAGATGATACCACGCTTCCAGGGCACGCCGAGCCGGGCGTATGTGCCGCGTGACTCAAAGAAGGATAGGTGGTCCGCGATGATGGCCTTCTTCATCTCCTCGTCAAGGATGACGGCATCCCACGACGCTTTGCGGATGCTGTGGTACAACTCGGCGCTCTTGGCCCACATGCCGCCATCCCACACCCACACTTCCTCGTGCAGCTCATTGCTCCACTGCCCGGCGGCAACGATCAGGGCGTCTGCCTTGGCCGTGTCCGTCGTTAAGATGTAGTTGTTGTGTACGTTTGGATAGTACCCGGTCCCATCACGGCCGTCGACGACGTAGAGTATGAACTCGTTGTCGCGCCACTTGTAGAGGAACTTGGCAAACTGCACCTCTTGAACCAGGCCGCCCGGGCTGCCGTCGATGCGCCGGGCAGGCGGCACATACACCTTCCACGTTAGCGAGGACGGCGCCCCCTCGGGATCGCTGACCGGGGTGAAGCTCGCATGTCCCGCGGACGCATAGCTCAGTAGATCGACGCCATAGGAAGGTGCAATTACGAGTTCAAGGTTAGGGTACTGCGCCTTAAGGGACTGGACAACCACAGCATCGGTGCTGACGCGTTTAGCGGTGGAATGGCGAAAGAACTGCTTGGCAACCTCGTCCGAGACGGGCTTGTCATGAAGCTGGGGCGGCATGGTGCAATCCGATAAGCTCACAAGCAGTCGGCTGGCCTAATGTAAGACGACTCGATAGAGCGAGGTGATGGATGCCGCGTCGTTATGCGGGGAAAGCCTGTGCCGCAGACCAACAGTACACCCTTGTCTGCCCATCGCCACATGATTCGGTAAGATCTGGATTTGAAAAGGTAACAAAGGGCCTCGGCACCTGATTTTGTGGTTCTTCCGCACTTGACGCTGGCGGAGCTGGGAGCTCAAGGACAAAGCCAATACTATAGTAGCTTATCTGCCGCTGTCATAATTAACCAGCGCCGGTATCGTACAGTACCAGCCTAGCTGACATGGTGCTTAGCGGTTCTAAAAGTGTCTGACATGAACATGCTGACGCCTAACTGAGCGTCATTGATGGGTTAATTATTGTTTGCGCTGGGCATAAACCCCAATGGCTAACCACCTCGCAGCAGGGGTTTGTTGTAGGTCAAACCACCGTGACCACCTCACAAACCGTTAACCTCTCACCCCGTGCAGACTCAACCCAGACATGTATTGGTTTAGAAACCCCGCTATAAACCCCCGTACAGCAATCTCCCAACTTCCCGTCCGACATCCCGCGTTGTACTTCGAGCTGCCTGAGACCAGGGTGTCATCTGCAGCTAGCCATGTACGACATCATAATGGCGCTAATGGACTGTGGCACCGGCAGCAGCAAGCTTTCTCGCGTACTCAATGCCGACATCTCTCAATGGGTCGAATTTGTTGGTGAAAACGGCTGCTGGGCCCTGGGACGCGAGTTCCTTTGGCTGCTGCATCCCAGGGGAGACATCTGTCAAGTGGCGTTGGGCCTGCAGATGCATTAATTAATGAAACAGCGGTAACTAACGGATCACAAGGATGATACCATTCGGGCGTGGAAGGTAGTTGTCAGTAACGCCAGAATGCCATTGCACTGTAGGTAGTAGCCGGCGTTGTTCTCCCTTGCCGCAGGCGTATCAAACGGCAACCTTGCCTCAGTGTACAGCAGCAGCTGTGCAGCAAGCGGCTTCTTGCCATAATGAAGCGATATAGCGAGATAGCCGCCGTCATGTTACCGCTAGCAGAGTTTCCCGCCGGCTATGCGATCCTAGTGCACGTCTCTGGTCCGATGGCTGTTGTCTTGTAGCCAGTTTATCACGGCAGAATACTCGTCTAGCTGCATAGGGTAGCGGAACTCGGGCGCCAAGCGGTAGTAGACAGCGTAGACCTGACCCAGTCAGTACTTGCTTTCTCCGCTGGGCACGGGACATTACCTGCCATTCAGATACCTCGGCCACGAGCTTGAGCCCATTCTCGAACTCATCTACACTGCCGACCGAATATCCACCGTCGTGAAAGTACACCAGCGCTCCGGACTCACCCCTGCTTCTCCTCGCTTCTCCAGACGATGGACACAAGACTTGGGTCGGAATCATCCCGTGAGGCCTTCGGGATGGTGGTGAATTCCACCTAGCCGATGGGATGAGCTTTGCTCGCTGGCAGGTTATGGAGCCCGAATATTTCAACGTGATGCTGCCGTTCGGTGCAAAGCCTTTAACACCCCCGAGATCAAGCTCTGGGTGGTTGGCGAGGAAGTCGGCTATTCCGCCATTAACCCTGTGGACATGCCGGAAGTTGTTACCATTCTCTTTACTGTTCACATTCTTAGAAGAGGACGCCGAAGTTGATGTTGGGGACGCTTTGACGTCAGGGTTGGGTGATATTAACCTATGCACAAGACACTTGGGACATCCAATGTACCTCAAGTCAAGCCCTCATAATTGCCGTGTTGGATCATCGCGACTTACGAGCCAGATCATCATGCTGCTCTGGGCATCATTGTTGAGGAAGCCCTCGTGAAGAGATCAAAAGTGATGCTGAAATTTAGATATACGATGCTTGCATCGGAGGGCGAACATGCGGCCGGTTTAAGACCACAGGAGTGGCGTTTCTCATGGGATTACAAGGGCTTTAAGTTCACCTCATTACGGCTGAGGCCGATCTCTAATGCCCTTGACCGCATTAGCAACCTGCTGCACTTCGAGAATTGGACCGAATTGGGCTCGAAGATTGAATTTTATGCCATGTTTCCTTTCTTTCCCGGCATCTCCTGACGAAGCGTAGGACAGGTATCTCACATGGATGAAGGGTGTTGCTGAGCGAGAGCGATAGCTGACAATGGAAATGACCAGACAAAATACCTCATAATTATAGCGCATCAGTGAATTCGGTCTTGCATTATGGGTCGCCGTCTCACAGTCTCATGGATTACCGTTCATCGGGCCAGCTTGAACTCTAGCTGATGATGCACATTGGCAGTTAGATGTAAGCCAGTGTTTCTCGCTTGCTGTGGAAAGTGAAAGAGTTAAATGGATCAACCGCCCCCAAGATCGACTAGGCTGGCCAATGAACGCGTGTTGACATTCCCAAGTCCCACTTTCGCGTCTCTTTACCGCAATCCAATCATTTCCCGACCGCGAATTTCTGTTGTGTGCAACGGCAACACCATTGGCAGCACTGTCAATCGGCAAACGGACGCAGAGCCCGTCCTCGGAAAAGGCGCGCGATGCTGCTCGTTTGACAAACGCCCATGCCTCGGGGCTACTCGGTAGCAGGAAGTCTGGAAGCCGGGATAAACAACATGCGGGACACAAGCCGCGAAGGGCTGGCTTGGGATGACAACGGCCTGGGGCCCGAACCGCAATGGACTCGTGAGCCCGAAATCCAGGCTGTCACGCGTGTGTGTCGCCGACACCTGGGCGTCGCCAATCACGGGTCCGACGGCGACTTCGCCGTCAGCTTCCTGGCCGACGGCGCCTTCAACAAATTGTATCATGTCAAGACCGCCCGCGGCCAATTTGTGATGCGCGTGTCGCTCCCCGTCGACCCTCGCAACAAGACCCGTGGCGAGGCCGCGACACTGCAGCTGGTTCACCGCAAGACCGACATTCCCGTGCCCGCCGTCGTGGCCTTTGACGACTCGCGGGCCAGCGAGATTGGATTCGAGTGGCTCTTGATGGACATGATTCCGGGCACGCCCGTTTACTACCGTTGGCGCAAGATGTCCATGGCGCAAAAGGAGACGCTGACCGCCCGAGTGGCCGACTTTCAAGCCCAGCTTCTCCGCTGCGGGAATTTTGGCAACGGATTCCGGAGCATCGGGACGCTGGGCGCCCGGTCTGAGCTCGACAGGGCCGGGCTTCCCGAACCTGGCCAGATCGTATCCGCCTTCTTCTTCTCGGGGGAGCGTTGGCACTACGCCGTCCCGCGTGGGCCGTTCCAATCGAGCCACGACTGGTACGTGCACTAGCCTAGGTACCTGGGCGTTGAGAGTGCGGGCTGACATTTACTGACTTTTCAGGCTGCGTGCCCATCTCAATATTATCATCAAGGAGCACACCACGGCGCTGACTGGGGCCAAGAGCGATGACGACAAGGAGTATGCGCAGAGTGCGCTCCGCGTCGCTCGCAAGCTTCTTCGCATCCTGCACAAGGTTTTTCCTGCAATCGTCAACCCACCAGAGCGCACCGTGCTCTGGCATGACGAGCTCTCGCTTAGGAATATCTTGGTCGACGGCAATGGTGGGATCACTGGCATTATCGGATGGTAAGCACGTCTTGTAGGAGTACCGATGGGCCGATGTGCTGACGCGAGCAGGGAATGTGTCTCGACGATGCCGCGGTGGGTGGCGTCGCAAGTTCCCGAATTCCTGCGGGGTGCGGCGCGTGAGATAAAGCCGGACCGTAACTGCTACACAGATGTTGACAAGGGCGTTGACGTGGAGGG
The DNA here is from genome assembly GCA_022530565.1 of Madurella mycetomatis. Taxonomy (NCBI): domain Eukaryota; kingdom Fungi; phylum Ascomycota; class Sordariomycetes; order Sordariales; genus Madurella; species Madurella mycetomatis. The sequence continues at coordinate 196,603 of JAJTVB010000003.1, read as the reverse complement.
GGAACTCGAAGATGGCCTTGACAGCGAAGGCAAGACGGAGCTTTACTGGATCCACCTCATGGAATACGAGCAGACACAGCTCCGCAAGGTGTATGCAGCACGCATGCGCCAGCTCCGACTGGGTTGGGATGTGGAGGTAGAAGAAGGCGCACTCAAGGTCGACTTCCTTGGCGCCGTATTGCGATGCGGCGCCGGCTTCTACCTTAGGCGCATCGAGCAGTGGGTCGACGCAGTCGAGCGGAAGGAGTTTCTCCCTCTGATGGAGGTGCTAAGAGTGGGCATCAAGAAGGATAAAACGAGCAAGCCGCCAAGTTCAGGCTCCCTTACACTAACGAGCAGGTTGTCCTAGTACGTCGTCTAACTCGAGGTCTTGACCTCGCAAACCACTTTTCCGTCAAACATATCCTTGAAGATCTCAAAGTTGCCCTCGTTTCTGCGGTCATAAACGGCGAACCAGATCTCCTTGAACCAGCCGCCAGCCACCTCCTCCCCGCTCAGCACCTCCATCCAGCAGTTTGCGATCTCTTGAGGCGGATTTTTAAATGCGCCGCAGCCCAGGGCGCCGAGGACTAACATTGTGTGCCCCTTCGTGGCGGCCATGCGGAGGCACAACCGCATTTTGTCCTTGGTCAACGCGCGGTCGGCCGGATGGGCGAATTGCATTGGCCCTTTGGGTGTCTTCGGCTCCGTAGTCCTTTTGCCTTTTTGATCTTTCCGTTTACCTTTGCCTTGGGAGTCGTCCGATCCCGCTGGCTCGCCCACTTCCAACTTGTCAGCCTGTTCCGCATTACTAGCCTTTTCTGCCTTGCGAGCCTCTCCCGACTCTCCGTCATCCTGCAGTTTCGCGGACGTCTCTGTCCCTCCGGCCTCTTTGACGCCAACCTCCCTAACCTCCGGCCGGCGGATCCCGGCCACGCTGAGTACGCTCACAACTGGGAGATTCTCCACGGCTGTCTCGGGAACCATGAGCTTGTGCCCATCGCTTACCGACCCTCGGAAAATGACCACGTCACGGGTATAGACCCCGGCTCTGGGTGCAATCGGATACAGGCTGCGATGCAGAGATGCCGCCAGCGAACTGCGGTAACATAGGGCCTCCTCCTGGGCCGTTGCGCCCTTAAGCCAACCGCCGCCGGGACTGACCTCGGATGCCATGTTTAGCACCGCCACCCGGGATGCAGTAGAGTTTAGGCTCCTGGCGGCGGCGGCGTAGGACCTGAGGTGATCGAGTATTTCATTCTCGGCCGCCTGAGTTGCCGTCTTAGACCGGATGCCGAGGATAGATGAAGGCATAGCGATGGCCGCATCGAACGAGTCCTGGTTGAACACACGGACTGTCGTCCCGTAGACCGATTCTGAGACTTTGAACCGTGGACATTTCGTCGCATCGAGGGCCGGCAACGTTTCCAGATCAATTTTCTCCGAATTGGTGGGGTCCATATGCGGCAGACCCGCGGCGATGGTCGGGGTTGTCTCTTGCGTCTCCTTCGCAATGGCAGCCAGCGCCAAGCGACGCGGGTTCTGGTAATATTTGCGCTTCCACATAGTGTTTTGGTCGCTCATCTGATGATAGATGTGGAAGGACTGAAACCCGGCGCGTTAGAGTGGTGTTTAAATGGTAGCAATTGAGGGCAGTTGCCGATGTGTCACCGGGCGACTGCACGGTGTGCCCGAGACGGCTAGGCGTGATATGAACGCCTTGTACACTGCCTCATGCACGCATAATCCGGGTGTACTGTACCATGACAACCCTAACCCTGGCATAAGCCGCCTGACTACCTATATGCCATGTATTGTTCCGTTTCATCGGTAGCGCGGGGAAGAGCAGTCACTCCGTCTTAAATACAGGTACCTCCTTGGTGTTCTGCGGATCCCCCACAAGCTCTTGGTTACAAACTACAAAATGCCTGTTTACTGCATCACTGGCACAAACCGCGGCATCGGGCTTGAATTCGTTCGCCAGCTCGCGCAATCCAGCGACAACACTATCCTGGCCACCACCCGGTCTCTGTCCTCGGACCTTAGCGATCTCAAGGCTGCTGCATCTCCTTCGACCTACATCCTCGAGTGCGACACCAGCAGTGTCCCGTCGATCCATTCATTCGCCAAAGATGCCTCCCGAATCCTAGGTGACAAGAAGGTCGACTATCTGCTCAACAGCGCCGGCGTCAACATTGCTTCCTGGCAGAGCTCGCTCACCCTCGGCCCGGACGAGCTGCAGGCGCAGATGGCCGTCAACGTCATCGGACCTGCCAAGATGGTGGAGTTCTTGCTCGATGCGAACCTGCTGTCGCGCGACGTCCGCGTGCTGAACATGACCTCTGGCCTGGGCAGCATGCAGCGCAGTGCCGAAATCAAGCCGCGCAAATGTGCCGGGTACTCGATCTCTAAGGCAGCACTGAACATGCTCACGGTCCACCAGAGTGAAGACCTGAAGCCCCAGCTGCCCGGCGCCGTGGTTATCTTGATGGATCCCGGCTGGGTCAAGACGAGATTGGGCGGCAGCGGCGCGACGCTCGAGCCGAGTGAGAGCGTCGGCGGGATGCTCAGGACCCTACACGGGCTGAAGGGGGAGGATAATGGGATGTTCTACCACTACGACGGCGAGAAGGTCCCTTGGTAATTCGAGGAGGCCGCTCTTGTGTCTGCTATGGAGATAGTGATTATAATTATGCCGCACTACATGCCGACACTGAAGCGCTTGGGTCCCTTTAGCTTCTCCCCACCAAGTAAAATACAACAAGCCTCCCGGTCTTGGCGAGATCAGAAGCTCAGCTTTCTTTGCTTTACCTACAGCTGTTGTGCGCTTACAAGTCCGTTTCCCGCCTAGAATGCAAGAGGGTAGATAGTATGTTTCCCCAGCCACAGTTGCATAGCCAGCCGAGCTAGTGGGGACGAAATGACTGCCACGAAGCAAGCGACTAGGAGAACCTGCCAGGCGGTAAACAATGGGGTGTTGATTGACGAGTATGCTCGCGGCGCCATCGGGCCGACCATTTTCTGCAGTGGGGCAATGTGCTCTTTCTTCGCCGTCTTTCGCGCAATGTGCATTCCAGGCAGCTGGTCGACGCTCGACGAATTCTTGAGGGCCCAGTATCTGCACTAATTCAGTCAATGCCAAGACGCATGGCAGCGGGGACGAACCTTTCCATGCTCTCGTCCGATTTGCCTTGTTTAAACCTGTCGGCTTTCTTGCCGAAGAACTCGTTTAGAGTCGTGCGGAAGCTCTTGAACTCGTAGTACGGGACTGAATAACCGCACGAGCTCGCCACCTGGTGTATGGAAACGATGATGATGGACCGAGAGCTCGGAAGCACCTGGACGTTGTGCTTCTCGACAAAAGCGCCGAACGCTTCGGTGCCTCGCTCTAGCACGGCCCCGCGGCCGAACAGGCGCACGATGCGGGGCGGTCCCTCAAAAGCATTGAACATCACAGTAATGCGGCCGTTGCCGGGCTCATAGAGATGTGAAATGGTCTCGTTGCCACTGCCGGTGAGGTCCATGTACCAAAACGTTCTTTCGTCGATGAGACCAAAGTACAGTCCGCCCTTGGGTGACACATTGACGTGGCCAGACGCCAGAAGCGGCGACGTGGCCACCCAGAACATTTTCTGTTCCAGTATCCATTTCATCAGGTATTCTGGGATCGTCTCGAAGAATTGGCCCATTGTGTTGTTGGTCAACCTCGTTAACGGCGCAAAGGGCGGGTGTGCGACATCGGTGAGGGGTTCATGAATTGGAGAGACTCCTGCTGCGACTTGCAGCTCGAGGCTCGGAGCTATCTTAGCCCGGCCAATGAGTCACACGCATGGTCAAAGTGACAACGGAGAACACGCGGAGCTGCCCAATGGAGGAGGCAAAGGGAAGCCGGGGTCAGGGTTCATCTCTGCTAGTTGTCGATGCTTGATATCTTTACTTGTGATTTGATCTGAACAGGAGAACTCTTGAAAGGCCCAAACGACATAGCTGTAACCCCAACCCTATGTCAGTAATCACGTGCAATGGAGGCTGTAATTAGGCTGAAACTTTGCACAACTGGGCGGGAGAACTTGGCACCCACCTCGTCGGTGGATGCCTTAGAGCAGAGGCATATATCCCACCCATTGTTCGCGTCATCCGTTGTCCCATTCTAGCCAATATCGCCCATCGTCCATGGCCCCTCACCCATCGCAGCTGGACCAAAGTGGCAGGATGCCCAAGTCAGAGGACAGGGATGGCGCAGGGAACTCGAAGCGCCTCCCCCCGCGGAACCCGACTCAGCAACCGAGCCAAACCGAAGTTTCTGATCTGATCGAGAAATTCTCGTGTGTTTACCCCAGTGGATCCCCAGATGTGAAAGAGGAACCACAACCAGGTGTGCCGACACGCCGCGCCTCTTCTGAAGACGCCGCAGAGATGCATACCGACCAAAGCTCTAGCTCCGGCGACGAGACCGACGGCGGTCTCGCTGACCGTCGTCGTTGGGATGTCATCGATCAAATCATGAAGAGCTTCTGCGTCAGCCTCGACTCCAAGATTGCTGCCATCTCGAACACGACGGTTAAGAGAGAGCTAGAGCTGCCTCGGTCGCTCTCCTTAGTCAAGATTCCCACCGGTGAAATAAGCAGCACGACTCGTCGGTCTCGAAAAACACGTGGCCGGGTAGGGTTGAGTCAGGCTCAGCCATCAGCCGTTGCTCCCGGTGTTAGATTCTTACCAGGCGGTGACGCAATCGGGGATATACGTGGGCCTCTCCCAAGATTCGCGTCGCCTCCGTTAGCGGCGGATTCACCTAGGGGACCAGCATCCTTGAGTTTCCATGCTCCGATATCCCCCAGTCCGGCAGCGTCGATCGCTAGTGCACCTTGTCCACCTGCAACTTCGGCGTTAGAGGTACCGGCGATAAAGTCGGTAGTTCCTGATGCTGGTGCCGGCCGCGATTCCTGCAGGGGTGCAAAAGAGACAAGCTCACCCCTTTCGCATGTCCACTCTCATCATAAGGCTCAGGCCCGGGGAGGGCAGTGGCCACCAGCGCCGGAGCTTGAGAAAGGAGAAGGCTCAAAACCGGCATCCAAGCGACCAAGGGGATCCAGGCCTGTGTTGCGCTCCCGAAGGGTGGAGCCTGGGGAACACAATTACAATTCTCATCCGGGTGAGAGCTCAACTCCTTCGAGTGGCGGCGAGACCGCTGGGCCAAAAGTGGGCCATGTTGAAGTGGCCGAAAGTTCTCTTGCTCTGCCAAATGATCACCCAAGCAGGCAGAATGTGGCCGTGGGCAGCAGTGAATTAAGCCCTGAGAGAATTTTTGAGATGTTGTCCGCCGAGGGATTACCGGGTGGTATGCCAGCCGCTCCATCTATGCTAGGCCTATCCATGGACAGTTTCGGAGCTGGGGAGATTTGGAACCCGTACCTCCAGATGGCAATCACCCCCCATCCGAATGCTGGGATCCCTGATGCCTCAAGGACGTACGCCCCTACGACTCCGCCAGAAGACTTACCTGACGGGCCCAAACCAGCGCAAGCAGCGAAAAGGGTGGCGCACGAGGATATATCAACACGGGATTCCGACAATGTCACTCGCAGCACTGAAGATGGGGACGGTAGGCGCAAAAAGGCCAAGAGAGCGCCTTCGGGCACTGTGGCCGGCCTGGGAAGCGGAGCTAAGAAATTTGCATGCCCTTATTTCAAGAGAAACCCAAAAAAATACCGCAACTGGACTTCCTGCCCTGGGCCGGGGTGGGAAGAAGTACACCGCGTCAAGTACGTTGTCCGCTGTTTTTAGTCTTCTGGACGCTGACAGCATGCAGAACCCACCTCTATAGACGCCACCCTCTTCCTATCCAGTGTCCCCGCTGCTGGGATGTATTCAAGGCTGATAGCCAGCTCCAGCTGCATTTGCAGCAAGACCCGCCCTGCACGGTCCAAGAAAATGGGTTACTTCACGAGGGCTTTACTAAGGACCAGGAGAAGAGACTCCGCAGCCGCAAAAAGACGCATGCTGACATGACGGATGAGGACAAGTGGCGCGAGATCTATACGATTCTATTTCCGGATGATGACCCGAGCTCCATTCCGTCTCCACGTGAGTGGAATATCTTCGTCAGGCGACTCATGCTAACGGCTGGACAGATTATAATGAGGATGACGGCGAAGGAAGCAGTCACGAGGGGTCAGGGGAATTGGAAGACTACGCCACATTCATTCGGCGAGAGATGCCCACCCTCGTGCGGCGGGAACTGGAAACGCTGTTCCAGGACGAATTCCGAGACGTCGAGGAGAGATTGCGCCCCCGCATCGCCGAGATTGTGCTCAACTTGCAGCCACGGCTGCTGAGATTGTACAAGCAATCGCAGATGCCGCTCAGCGAGTACGGACCGCAAAGTAGTAGCGAGCCAACCCTGACGCCGGCGCTGTCACAGGGTATGGGATCGGGGGCGAGCTCAGGAACGCCGATCACAGCTGAGTCCGGGGGGTTTATTACCGGCACCACCGGGGCTGTCTACGACGACTTGGGCCTCGGCTGGGCTAGCGGTCAAGGAACACAGTTCCCCGAGACCGAAGGGCTGGGTGTGAACTGGGATTTCGAATTCGACAGGTTGCTCAAACCTATGCTCTTTGTCCCCCAGGAGATGGAATGCGGGCAAGCCGGCGGGGTTCCATTTCAGGGGTTGTAAACTGCGCTACGACTACACAGTCTAATTAACACATAGCTATGGTAGCTCACTACCCGCCCAGCCTACACCCGGCATAGTCGGCCATTCTGCGTTGGAAACTCGCTTGACGACTGAACCGCCCACGCCTCGCTGCCCGGCGTTGTCGGCGCCCAAAACACATGCCACGGGTCGCGGTCACGCTTGATGCTGGCTAGCCTGTCATAGTTGGACCCGAAGAAACTCTGCTGCCAGTTCGGCTCGTTGACGTCGGCCTCGTTAAAGTAGGCGCCGCCCCCCGGGGTAGCCGCGCGAAGGGGCTCAATGAAGTTGTTGAGCCTGCGTTGCGCGGCGGCCGCCTCGGTCGGGGAAAGGGCTCCCATGTCGACGCGTGCAAACACGTCAGCGTGCATGACAATATCGCGCCACACGGGGTTTACGCCGGCCGGCTCCGGATAGCCGGCTACCTTGAGCGTTGGTGCCATGTTGAGGCCGTGAAAGGTGTAGCCGGCCTCGACCGTCGCGCGTGCGGCTGCCATGGCCGCTTCAAAGAGCGTGGCATTTTCATACGCCAGCCGTGGGAATAGCCGAGAGGCAAAGTAGCCGTTGCCTGGCGCACCGCCCGTACCTCCTGTGGCGCGACTATATACCCGAGTAGTTGGCGTCGTGATCGCAACGGGAATCCCGAGTCCGTTGAGCGTATGGAGGAGCGGCTGAACAAATGCCGATGTCTCGGCCGGGGTCATGCCAGGCATCTGTACCTGCACCTGCATTAAATACCTGCCGTTGCCATTGGGGATGCCGTTTGTCCAGAGATAGCCGCCGGCGTCGACAGTTGGGATGCCAAACGCGAAGACCTCATTGAACCCTTTCCAGAAGACATCAATGTCGGCGATCGTGACGCTAGGGCCTGGGGTAGTTGACGTGGTGCCGCCCACCGTGAAGTCAAAGCTGGCAATGGTCAGATTGATCTGAGGGTGCGCCTTGACGATGGCCGAGGTGACGATTCCGTAGGTGCCTGTACATGTTAGACTCAGTCGTATGTAGTACACCGGAACCGTCAGTCTTACTTCCGCCGCCTCCTCGCAAAGCAAAGAAGAGATCCTGATTTGTCTGGGCGTCGGCCGTCACGTATCGGCCGTCAGCCGTCACAACCTGCATCGAGAGGACCTGATCCACACCCAGCCCAAACTTTGAGCTCAGCGGAGAGTGGCCGCCTCCAGTGAACCAGCCGCCGTACGCGCCCACCGTCAGGCACGACCCCGCGGGTAGCGTGACGTTGTGTCTGTCTGCGTGCGCAAATGCCTCCCAAATTTGGAGTCCAGCGCCGACTCGGGCGGCCGGGCCCCGGTACCTGCCGCCTCGTTGTTTGTAGTCGGGAATCAACTCGAAGCCCTTGAGGTAGTGGGTCCAAACGCTCAATGAACCGGCTCCAGTGTTGCGACCGACAAAGTCGTGGCCCGTGTTTCTAAATGCGAGGTCAGCACTTAGAAAGCGAATCGTGTGACGTCCTTACTTGATTACGAGGCGGATGTTTTTGTTTCTCGCAAAGTTGACGGCCGCCTGGACATGCTTGACGGTCGTGGCATTGACTACGTAGACCGGAAAACCCCCCTGGGTGCAGTTTCCGGTCTCACGCTGAGAGAGTAGACATGTGTTGCCCTGGGGCCATTGTGTTAGGACGGTGAGCGGGTCATCGAGGTAGAAGGACGTCCGGCTTGCGTTTCTGACGAGGAAGTCGCAGGCCTCTGCGTCGAAGTTGGGAGAAGTTCGGTAGCACACAGAGGCAGGGGGGAGGGGTTTCAGGAGGATGCCGCCGAGGGTCCTGTTGAGCTGCGCCCATTCCTTCTCGTCTGGCCATGTAGGGTCTCCCGGAAAGGCTTTGCAGCGTGGGTGTGAGACAGCTGCATTCGTGTTGGCGAACGCAACGGCCTCAAAACTGGCAATGTCACGAGGTGTCAGCTGCTCGGTGGAGGCTATAGCTAGCCCCTTAACAGGGGCGAAAATCGCCCCGGCAGTAAGAAGGATCACTGAATGCATAGTTGTGGCGCTCGTCCCATCAGTGGCACAGATACCTGGCCGCGTCAACAGGACGTGGACTTTATACGGCGCTAGTACCTACGCGCGAACCCACTCGATTGTACAGCTGTATCTCGGGCTACATCAGCTTACTGAATCATGCAGTAAGCTCTTCGAACACATCGATAGTTGCCGTCCCTAAACAAGGAACTTCCTGAATCGCACTTGCTATTGCTGACAGGTGCAGCTGATGTAACCCCTTCCCGCCTCGCACGGCATACGGTATCATCGTGGCTTGCAGCCCAGGGAGCGGGGTTAAGCTGGGTGTAAGGCGAGCCGGTCCGTAAAAATAGAATCGAGTGCAAGAGCCGGACATTTTGGATCCAGGTCCGATTAACCGGTAAGTTGATGGGTGACTCGGGGACTACTTTAGTGCCCTGCCTTCTCATTCAGAGAATTCACACGCTGGAGGAAAATCCTAGCATTTTCCAACTCCTCGTCGTCGACGCTCCCTAGTCGCGCCCAGCTATCCAAGGCCATGCGGGCGTGTCTCGTGGCGTTGACCATGTCGCCGTTGCGCAAGTAGAGATCGGCCATGGTGTCGTGATATTCGGGTGCCAGCGGCGGCACTCGCTCCCACTCGGAGAACATGAGCCACTCCTCAGCCATGTTGATGGCATCCTGGTAGAACCCTTCGGCTTTCGCGTCCAGAACCGTAGCCTTTAGATCCTTGATTCGCCCCCGCCAAAATTCCGAGTCCGCAACCTCGGCCTCGGGCCCGCGACAGAGCGAGCAAGTACAGTCAATATCCCAGTGGTCCTTCAGGTACGTCCTCCGCTTCTCCGGCGGGGTCTCGATAGGTACATCTGACGGTCAGTGCGGAATTCAAATAAGGGAGTTCATCACCTACAGCTCATGACGATCTCTTCCCCTGGCTCAATCGCATGGTAGGCGACAACCTCCATGGTCAGTCTCCGTTCCGAGAATCGATAGAATGCGCTATGACAGTTAGCAAAGTCAATGGATGTTGCGGGCTAACTAACTTTGGTCGACAGGAGTGATTGATTCTCTGAAGCGTCGTCAGTATCTTGTTTTACTTGATCAGCCCTGCTAACATACCGCAACTTCAGTAAACAGTCCAACATGAACTTCTTGCTCTGCCACAAAGACCGTGTTCGAATTCGGCCCCAAGATAGTGTCCACTTCGTATTGGCCAGAACTTCGGTACAGGTTATATACTCTGCTGCTAGTCTCCGCCGGCAGCTGCTTGATGGCCTGCTTGAGGATGCGACGCCGGTGATGCGGCTTGGTGTCTGCAAGGAACGGGATTCCGATGAGCACCGCCGGTACATCAATCATGATAATCTCTCCCCTTCGAATCTTGCGCGTCGCGACCACTCCTTTGCCCTTTCCTTCAACCGGGACGATCTCATACGCTGGCTTGCGGTTCCTGGCGGCGAGCGGCGGTGGCGCGTCGGAAAGGGCATCTATGCCTATCAGATGAGCCACCGCAGTGGTAGAGGTCACCAAACTAATGCCGTGCGTATTCCGGAAGTCTGTGGATGTGAAGAGACAGTCGAGCCGGGTGCTGCTGTTCTCGACGGATTGGCTGATACATCGCGGAGGAAACGACCACGATACGACATTCTGCTCGTCTTCTAGGATACCTATCTTCCCTGGGATCGGACACTGCAACTCGCCGGCTACGAGTCTGCCTGACGGCCTATGTGGACATTGTCCCGCAAGTGGTACTGCGAATCCCGCAAATTGCAGCAGGAGCAACAGTTGGAGAGCGAAGTTAGAAGGCATCTTTCCCAATCCCATATCGGATCTGCAATGGCATGACCTCCGTGGATGGCAGGGAGCGGAAATATCACCACCGTCTGACAGAAAGTGCAATGTGTCCATACAGTTACGAATCGGAACGTCAATGGTGTCCTGAACGTTCTGGTGCGGCTCACGAGTATACCCGGCGGCTAATTTGCCTGCGACATTCGCTGACCCAGCTTCCTGGAAGAGTGTAACATTCAAATTTTTTGTAAGTTATATTAAATTGGATCTAGTACCAGGAATGATGGACTGGTCGCTGTGCGATGTGGATTACTTCTGATTGGGTTCTTTGCGTTACAGTGAGCGCATGTGCTGCACAGCATCCGCCACTGCAGGATTCTGGCCAACAATCAGAGGGCGAGTGTCAGACAGGTTTCCGCGCATTAAAATAAACCAAAACAGTTGGCATAATAAGTGACCGTAGCGCTCCAGTCCGAAAAAACCCCAATCACTCCTACATCCTGTGCTAGGACATGCAGTAGGTTGTATACGTCTCCCTCGTTGTTGGTGACGTTGGCAATGCTGCTGTAGTAATAGCCGCCACCCGAACCGTCACCCAACCAGCCGCTGCGCTCCAGACTCCAAGTAATGATCTTCAGGCCATGGCGTTTTGCGGTCCGGGCATACTCACTTGGAACAATCTTGCCGTTCTCGACGGCGACCAGATATGGCAAAGGCGGCGCCACAATCTTCACTCCAGCTTTGGCATACTCTTCGAGGTTAGCCACAGCATGTGGCATCCCCTGGCTGTCGGCGCTCTCATCCAACAGGACGGCCTGCCTGGCCCATCTAGGTTCTGCCTTGAGCCAGTACAGGACGTCATCGTAGAGAAACGACTGCGGCCACACGCGCTCGGGTTTGATGCCCGCAGTCTTGAACTCGTCGATCATTTGCTGAGCATATCTGGCCTGCGTGTAGTTGCTGCCCGGCGGGAACGGCATAGGGACTTCGGGCGTCTTGAGCTCAGGCGTGAACTTGAGGCCCAGACCATCAACGATGTCGATGAACTCGCGCAGCCTCAGCACGCGACTGCACGTCTTCGCATAGAGATCCGTTTGATAACCAGGAGTGCCGCCGAGGTACTCGGCGGGCGTGGTAGCGGCCGGGTTGGACGCGTCCATCTTGGCGCACAGCTTCTTGATCTCAGCGAGGGTGAAATCAGAAGTGCAGCACTTGGCGGTCGCGGTTGAGCCATTAACGGCGGGCGTGAAAGGCGTGGTGCATTTGGCGTTGAGCTCGGGAATCGCAACGACGTTGGTCGTCGTGTGCAAATCACATTGCGCATGACGGCAGACGAGCTGGTGGTCTTTGGTGAACGTGACGTCACACTCCTGAATGCCAGCACCCATGCGTGTCTACTGGGGTCAGCGGCAGTTAGGGGCTCGCGGGGGAGGACTGACTCCAGCCATAATAGACTCGTAGGTGTGTTCAGGGAACTGCAGAGTCCCGCCGCCGCGATGCGAAATGCTCCAGTCGCTGCGTTTCATCTCCTTTTCCGAGCACGAGGCGAGCCGCCTCTTGAGAGGGCCTTCGTCCATATTGTCGACAAGCCAATATGGGCGGGGCCCCAGCGAGATCCGTTTGACTGGTGAAGATCTTCCGTGCCCATAACTATAGCCCGGAGCCGCGAACGCCGGAATGGCGAGAAATAAGCAGCTGAACAGATGGAATGTTAACATTGTGGTTGTGAAACCGACAAGAGTGCGGAGACGGTTAGTACATTGAGGATGCTGCGGCTATATACATCTACATTGCGGGACACTTTGGAGGGGAAGTTAAGGGAGTATATGCACGCCGCGCACCCCAGCCTCTCATTTACGCCCCCCACGTGTCCATGTTAGAAGCCCCGAACCATCGCTACCATGGGAAACGGATCCAACCTGTTCATTAGCCAAGCATGGCGCCGTTGCGAATGTTTGACTGCCAGATCTCATCGTCGCAAGATGGGCAAATATCTGCAACATTCGAGGTTCTGCACGTGGCTGGGGTTGCCATCCAGCTTCCACATTCGGGATACTGCAAGCCAGGCCCCCTGGTAGGAGGGTTTCATCGGCCTCTCGATTTTCTGCACCTTGAGGTGTGCGGCAGCGGAGATGTGTGATTGGCGGAGGAGCTCAGCAACCGGCCCCTCCACATCATTTTGGGGATTGAACCTGGCGATACCGCGCCGTCGTCGTGACCTGAACCCTCAAATGCAAGATGAGCGTGGGGAGGAACCGAGTGTGTGGTATCAAAGCTGTCAGACTGAAGTCTGGCACTTCTTTGGACCTTAGCTGCTGAACTGGACAACTAATTAGTTGAGGCGGCTGCTAATGATCTGCGGAAATGGGGCCGTTGGTGACCCAAAGCAGCTACGGAGTCATGTATCAGCAGATGGCTGATTCAATGAGCATTCTAGTGTGAAACTGATATAACGATAATATGGAGGTTCGGTCTCATACCCTCCCGCCTAAACTTTCAACGCAATAGCTTAACCGTTACGTATGCCGTCTTGATTGTAATCAGACGGGTCGCTCTGGTTTAGGTATCATAGCCGTAGCCATTGCCCGGGTTACGCGCATTGCCCAGGTCACCACCAGAAAAGCTGTGACGGTACATGTACGAGAGTGCGCTGCCTTGGCTTTCTGGCCGCCACTAAAACATCAGAATTACCGCCGATAAGGCCGGGCGTTGATCTTCATAACAAGTATATCGTTAATTAATAATTATACCCTCAAAGGGGAACCAGTGAATACTAGTACAGCGTTGCCTTGAGAGGGGTGACGAGCGCAAAGATATAGCCTCCATTCTTTACACTATTGATGCTTCATATTTCTGTCGTACAAATCGGGGTGAGCAACGGGAGGAAGAGACAAAGTGGGTCTCAATCAAGGCAGCTTTGAAGCCGATCTGTGTTCGTTTTCTCCCGAGACTTTTCGGCTGAGGATGCAGGCGCGTAAACCCCCGGCTTCGGGAAGCAATGTCCCGTTCTCGGATCCACTTAGCACACCAATGGATGCCTCATTTTGCAAGCCGAAGTGAGTAGTATGCGGATTTGGGGCACAGTTACATTCCAGCCTTCTTCTTTTTTTTTTTTTTTCCTTTCCACCTTGGCTTACAACTGTATGAGCGACAAGCGTATCGAACCGTACTCGGTATGAGAAAAGTTCACAGAATATATAGCGACAATATTCCCTTGAATACTAATCATACTATAGTAATTACAACCAACCTAAATCTCGAGCTTAGCGACTCTGTATAGCGTACTGATATGCGCTTCATTCAGCAGTTAGTCGGGCTTTAAGACGGACGGGAATATGTTGAACTGGATTGTAATAAGGAAACCTGAGTTAACAGCTATGAGTCATCTACTCGAAGTTAGGCTTGACGCGCCAACAACCGTAAAGTTCAGTCCCGAAGGTGCCGAGCCATGGAGCGACCCACTAAGTTAAGTGCTCAGGGGAGCTGCTCTACACCGCTTCCGTAGTATTGCTAATTCCGCCTTTCCCATTATTGCCGATGCACTATGTCTTCTGTTCCGCCTTTCATTTTCTCTGTGAAGATCACAAAGTTTCCCCTCCTTTGTATCCCGAAGTCTTATAGGTACCAGCTAGCGTTTTTGTACAGTGTTTGGTTTTTCTCGGTGTTCTCATCATTCCAATTCCAGAACTAGCAACCCTGCTTAAGGGGTAATCATTGCTCGCAGATAACAACATGGTCAACGAGTCTTTACCAGGTAGTGCCCACAGCACTGCAGAGCAAGAACCTCAAACGAACGACTGGAGGGGGCCCGATGATCCGGATTGTCCTTATAACTGGCCCATGTGGAAGCGCATCTATATGACTAGCATACCTGCGTTTCTCTGTATTAACGTGTGAGTATGCTCCTTGAACCCAAGTACAGACTCTGACTCATACAGGTCCTTCGCGTCTTCCGTTTACACATCTGGAGCCGCCGACATTGCAGAGCATTTCGGAGTATCCTATACAGTATCTCTGCTGGGCCTTTCCCTCTTTCTTTGGGGTCTCGGACTTGGAGCCATCATTGCGGCGCCTATCAGCGAGTCTTATGGCCGCAGGGTTGTATATCTGACGACCGTTCCGATATTCGGCCTGTTTATCCTAGGGTCAGGTTTGGCACAGAATTTCGTTACTTTAGCCATCTGCCGCTTTTTTGCCGGCTTCTTTGGGAGCGCAGTAGTTTCGGTCGGCGGAGGTACAAATGCAGATGTGTGGCAGCCTGCTCTAGCTGGATTGGTCTATCCTTTCTACTTCGTGTCGCCTTTTCTTGGGCCAGCCTTTGGTATGCTAGTCTTGTTACTACCTCGTTTCTCTAGTACTAATTAGTTTCTCGTACTAACTTCCGTTCTTAGGACCTGTAATCGGCGGTTTCGTCAACGAAAATCTGGACTTCCGCTGGCTGGAATGGGTGATTCTTTTCATGATCGCCTTTAACTACCTTTACTCCCTTCCTCAGCCAGAAACCTACAAGAAGACCATCCTCCAGAACCGCGCACGCGAGGAAGGATCCAATGTACTCCCGCTGCGCACATTCGTCTTCCCGTCAAGCGCTCTGGTCCAGCGCATCCTCCTCAAGCCATTCAAGATGCTCTTCGTCGAGTCCATCGTGCTTTTTATGACTATCTACATGGCGTTCAACTTCGCGGTATTCTACAGCTTCTTTGCCGCATTTCCGTATATTTTTGGCGGTCACTACGGCTTCACGCTGGCTCAGCAGGGGTTGACCTTCATCTCCATTGCGCTGGGCTGCGTTGTTGGCTTTCTGGCCGTGGTCTATATAGATCGGCGGACATACTCTCGGTTGGAGGCGAAGTATGGTGTGGGGGTAGTACCGCCGGAGCACCGCCTCTATGGTGCGATGGTAGGCTGTGCTCTCAACCCAGCCTCCCTCTTCTGGTTTGGCTGGACTGCCGACGCAGGCGTGCATTGGCTGAGCCCTGTTGTAGCAGCTGTGCCATTCGCAGTAGGGAATATCATGGTGTACAGCAGCGGCGCACTGTATATCATGGACTCATATGGATCACTGCACGGCGCTAGTGCCCTAAGCGCTAATAGTCTTCTTCGGTATGCTGGAGGGGGTGCGTTCCCACTGTTTACTGTACAGATGTTCTCTGTTCTGGGGGTTGGTTGGGCAAGTAGTTTGCTGGGGTTTGTTTCAGTGGTCCTAGTGCCTGTTCCGTGGGTGTTGTATAAGTATGGGAAAAGGATTAGGGCGCATAGTAGGTATATCACTGTCGAGCGGCTGGCGTAAAGGGGCGAGTCTGTTGGGGCTACGAGTGAGAAGGAGGGGGCACGAATCTAGGGAAATATAGCATGACGTATCGAGTGAACCTCCCGAGCAGACAACACGACGCACTCACGAGGCAGGTTCTCGTTTCGATAATTACATCCTATAGTCTGCTAGGGCTGGCAGGAACACTTGGATTATTATTTGCGGCTGCTTTGACCTACTGCCCATTGCTATACTAATAGAATAACGAGGCATCGCTGGTCGTCAACCTTACCATATCTCCCTGTCGAGGACGGCGTGGATTCCCATCTGCATGGTATATAAATAGAAGGGAGAAATGTTAAGGGCGGGCTTCGCAGATTTTGTGATCATTAGCATGATACCATACGTCCGCTGATGCAGCATTATATGTGGAGAGAAAGATATGATGTAACCACCAGTGCGACGGCCGTCTGTTCTCGAGATTGGTTCGCTGAGTGGGTTGTTTTATTGTATTCACATTAATTATGATGTTGCATCCTTATCAAACATCGGCCCTGACGAGCAGCCCAACACGCTCTGTTCTAATCTCTACGTCACATAAGCTGTCGCCGGGTAACATAGGCGGGGCATCAAGGGGCTAGGTAGCCACCTTTACAATTGCGTGCCAAGCAGAGTGATCTATCCAACCGTGGTGCTGGCACTGTGACTTGGCGCTTGGTAACTGGTGATAACTGCCCAGAGTGCGTGGCCTGCGTCTGCAATTCACCTATCCTAGGCTGGTTTTCGAGTGAGTACCTATCTAATTAGTGACACGTTGCGTTGAGGTACTGCATACGGTACGTATGTGTATCTGTGTGAAGTAAACTAATAATTAATACTGGAAAAGAAAAGAAATCCTTCCTAGCGCAATACAGCACTCATACAGCAATGGAAGCTAAATCTGGGTCCCCTGTATTATCTAACTCAAATCCTTGTTCCGTCCCAACTCGAATTCCATCAAGGTAAGTATAGGCTCGCGTGGCCTTCCGCTTTCTATAGTTTCCGTATTGATAAGACTAGTTCATGATTAATTAGATGACCAAATCACCGACGCTCGTACTAAATAGCTTGAGAGACTGAAAGAGTGGAAAGAGAAACTGAAGGAGAAAGCTGAGAAGAAGGCTCAGAAAAAGAGATCAGTGATGCGATGGAGCATGGAGAACCTACTGACGTTATATTGTCGTTCTCTACTGCTGCCAACAGAGGGAAGGGTGATACCAACGAAGGCCTGCTAGATAGTTTAGACGTGACTATAAACGTATGGAAGAGTAGTATATCAAAACGGAGGTGCATCTGAAGAGCTGAAATCACTTATGTGTTCGTTATGATATCTTGGAGCCTAGAAGCTTGTGTTCAGCGGGAGAATTACCTTCAGGTCTCTCGTTTCCCAATCATTTATGACGACACAGCCATTATGAGGATCAAAATACCTCCAAGGGCCATCTAGTAGGTAATACAAGACTCTGGCAAAAGTAACGGCTGCCGCAGTGGCAGCACTGGGAGTACGTGCGAGCTTCGCGGTTAGTAACTAAGAGTGAGACATCGTCGACTTCCTCTTGGCTGCGCACCCATACTAAAATAGTGTAGGAATAAACACACACACACACACACACAACAACAAAAAGGGGGGAGGGCGAAGGCCACAACAAGGTAGGTAGATAGAGCTCCCTCTGGTCAGAGGGGGAGCATCTTGCCTGTAAAGCAATACCCGCAAGTCAGGTCAAAAGGTAGGATGCAAAAGAAGGTCGTTAAATTCGGTGTCCTTCATCTAAGAACAGCAGTCTGAGCAGTGACGGCCTGCCCGGCCCTCTCATCAAAGGGCCTAAGTGCCCGAGGAACCGACTCAATGCATGTCACATTTTGATTAGATATGAAGATCAGATATCATCTGTGGATCATCCGCCCTACGGCCCCGTGCGCTCTGCCCTGCCATCGATTGGAGCACTTCAGCTCCAAGGGCCAGAGCCACGCTCTTATACTCTTGACACACACGCACTCACCCAATATAGCACACTTATATATTCTAGCCCCTCCACGCATACCAGTGTATCATCCGAGCAGAAGAATATAATAATATAACCTAGTCCATTATACAGGAGAGGGAACCGGCTTCTCATGCTATGGCTCCAATAAAATGGCTTATAATTACACCGCTATCACGCCCATCAAAATGGACACGACAACGGACGCAAAAGTAACTAATTGTTTCCAACCAAGAAGCCTACTAACTACTATAACTAGTTGCCAATGACGTCATTTAAGTGCTTAATTCGCCTAAGGTCGCTTTTCTAGCCTGCTACATGTAGGACTGCAGAGAACAGGGGCTGGTCCCACCAGGGTGAACCTGTGTTCACTCACCTCCATAAGGAGAACCATCACATTCCTGAAGAGAATTCTCTCTCTTAGAACAAAAATCTGAATCTGACCTTATTTTTATTATATTTGCTACGAAAGTGTGCCTTTGAGCCATCTGTAACCGGCCGAGCCCGGTACAGGCCTTGGCAACCCTCGGCCAACCCCTGACAAACACGGGCCACCGAACCCCCTGAATGAAGCTATTCCCAAACGTCGACCACCGAAGATTCTAGCAATACGCTCAGGCCACCACACTCAATGATAAAGAGGCCTAGTCTCAAGAATCTCCTGTCTTCCTTTCTCCCCCCAAGTTCAGTGTACTCGTAGAGTCGTCACCAGCAATACACTTCTGAGACCGTTACACCCTCTCGGCCATACGGTGATAATTCCCGTAACATAGCCTAAGTAAGCTTCTGTTACATGTAGGTTTGCAGAGAGCAGGGATTAGTCCTGCCAGGTTGAACCTGTGTTCACGTGAGTGAGGGCTCACCTCTATAAGGAGAGCCATCACACCCATGGAGAGAACACTCTCTCTTAGAACAACAACCTGATTCTGACTTATCTTTATTATCTTTGCCACGAAAGTGTACCTTGAGCCATCCTGGCCATACTGTGATAATTCCCGTAACAGCTTCTTTTTGTACAGTTCAAGGGCCTAATTAATTGTCTTTAACTGTCACAAAAACTGATTGGCTGCCCCTACACTCTCCCACGACCTCCTAGATACGATCCTTCTTTAACAGACTCTTGTTGGCGTTGTCGTATGCACAACGCAATCTTGGTGGTGGAACTTAAAAAAAGCACGGCTCATGTTTAGTGGGGCCACAGTATGGGAAGACGGTTCTCATGGTACGAAGTGTTAGAACTACAGTACGCTTCATGCAAATTGGGTTCAAATGGGCGCACGCAACGTGCGATCCGCAGAGCTTGATTCGATTGATCGATGTGTGTCTATTCGCTGCAGAGATCGCGCCCGAGCAGGGAGCTGGGAAAAGCTGATCCTGGGCGCTTGGTAATCTGGCGCCTGTTGACAGGTGCTCCGGCTGCAAGGATCCAGCGCTCATTTCTAACACCAAGAGACACTCTTATACGGAGTACAGAAGCGAAGAGGTGACAATGGAGCCTCACCTCCCTAATTGAATGAGGATATCAAATTTGCATGTAATCATCCAGCTACTGCAAAGACTGATCCGTATTAGTAATGCGGGTTGTTTCCACAAAGTTTGTGCGCACGGGCCCGCCCCGCATTAACCAGGAAGTTGACGCTTCTGCCTCACGTCGCGTCACTCCACCCTTCCTAAGCATCCTCCCGAGCAGATTTGCATTTATAATAAGGCCGGAATGCCACAACGCCAGCCACATCCTCCCTATTGGAGCGGTGACGCAGTTCTTTCCTGGCTCACGCACACACGAATATACGGGAAGAGCGACGGCTACAGCGAAACGGAAGGAGGGGGCGGCGGGGGTACAACAGTGGCTGCCGATACAGCCGGCATGGATGATCCCCTCAAGACTCCGCAGAAGCGGAAGAGACGGTGCAATGACGACTTTGACCCCGATCCCACCCCTCGGAGTCTGCAGCCACTCTCTGCCCTCTCCCTTGACCCGCCCGACACCTCCGACAGTCTTTCTTTGCGTTCCGGGAGCGCTAACATCTCCAATGTGTCGAATCGCTCTGGCCGCAGTAGTCCACGCAAGCGCGAGGTTGCCCTTCGATTAACCACACAATACCCCGTCCATCGGGAACCTATCGACACCAATACCCCACCGCCATTGTCCCAGCCTCTCCTTGACCTGCTCCGAGATCTCCTCGACATCGGCAACGGCAAAAGACCAGTGATTCCTCACATCTTCAAGGGCTCTCTGACGTCGAGCTGGCTTTATGACCCAAACAAGGACGAGCAGCTTTTCCTTCCCCATGAGCATGAGGGTGCCGGTAATGGCGACTACGATGATCAGCACTTCCTTCTGCGCTACCGTCATGCCACGCTCCAGAATGTCTGCGAACAGAGCCGAATCTGCGAGGCGAGGATGGAGCACGAAGCTGGGTGGAATGAGCTGGTACACAGCCCGATTCTGTCCGATGCCCTTAGGGGTCAATCCTCAGTGCACTTTCGCAACATGTAGGCCTTGCATTTCTCACTCATTCCTAAATTTTAGCGTACCTGTTGCTAATGGTCTGCGCTTGATACTAGAACTGCCTGCCGTGTCCGCCATACATTCCGCGACCCCGACCCTGATATCGGGGAGAGTAAGATTGACTACGGCATATTCCTCAATAGCCCAGCGGTGGACACCGAGAGCCTACGTGCCCGGCTTGGGTCCGTGCCTGTCACACACATCGGGCTAAGTGACAACGCCCCTACCCCGTTGGCCATCAGCATCGAGACCAAGAGCGCGGCCGTTGACAAGTTGACGGGGTCGACTCAACTGGCAACTTGGGTACGCGCCCATTTCCGCCATCTTGAGGTCGTCAGTGAGATCCTGCGAGCTGGGAATTGCGCCAGCTGGGAGGAATCGACGCTCCCCGCTCTGCCACTGGTCCTTGTTCTCGGAAGTAAGTGGTATGTCCACGTGGCCTGCCGACGTGAGGGAAAGACTGTTATCTATCACAGTGTCCCCATTGGTGAGACAGCCACACTTCACGGTTGTTACAAGATTTCGGCTGCCCTGCGACGCTTAGCACAATGGGTGGCGGTCGATTTTGCCGCGTGGTGGTTGGATGCACTGAGGAAGGGCCCTGCTTCCTGATGCCCGACACGGAGGCCTTTGAGAACATTGTCAACTACAAAGCAGCAAGCATCGCTTATTGTTTCATCAGACCGGCCGTCACAATTAGTCTCTAGCATTGGGTTTAACCCTGCCCCACTACCTGGTAATCATCTTAGGGCCGTTGAACATTTGAGCTCATCACGCACTTAAGTGTTGTAGAAATTAATAGAACGCCCTTGTATTAAAGTACCTAGTTCATAACAACAACTACAATATGAATGGTGCCCTGTTCAGCTTTCTTGAGTGCCAGGGCTCGGGTGACTGCCCCTTTCCTAGTGTGGCTAGCTATTGTAGAGGTTCTTTGAATGGTCCACCTCAGAAAACCCAAATTTGTGTCGATGAGCTAACGAAGTAGACTTCAACCTAGGAAAAGAGCGTCCTGTTGTAGGTAGCATGCTAAAATTAGCTTGGAGATTTATAGATGATGGTTGGGAGTTGCCTACAGTTAATCAAGTAATTAGTAAATCAGCAAAGGGTGTACCTAAGAATCGTGAAACACGCAACGCCCGGTTCTCTGAACTTCATCAACATAATTATCTTTCTAAATGTTCATTTCGTATTAAAACGGCTATGCTGCAGATTGAGGCAAACCCAACCTCGTACAACGTTAATAATAATTATCAAGCATATACGTTAGCATAATGAGCCTTCTAAAGATTTTCGAGCGCATGTTCGCTAGGCTCCCCAGAACAGAACGGTCTGCGAAACGGAACTTTGTCCGTCTGAGATTTTTTAACTAACTAGTCATATCATAAGCCACCAGTCCTATACCTACAGGAATTCTCGCCGCAGAGGCATTCCTTGTCAAGGCCACGCCAGTAATTCTCGGAATAATCAACCGTGATTTCTTGGCCGGCACTAATCCCCTTACTCACCAAGACGATCCTTTCTATGCTCATCCACACAAAGCTTTGGAATTGCGCGTTAGGCCTGCAGCTGTGATTCACAAACCGCGTGTAATTGCCCTGCTTACCCTGCCAGATCTGGTAGGTGCGGCTGCCGGTGGAGCTGCTCAGCACGTCAACGTCTTGCAGGTCATTGGTGACGAGCCCAACAAACTCCCCGATAGCCGTGCCCCGATCAAACGGCGCGAGAGCTTGTAGGCCGTTGTTGCGTCCGTTGGATGTCCGGAAGACTTGTACAGGATTAACTGCCCGCGGCCCTCCAAAGAGAGACGGGAAACAGTAACAGGCATTCAACTTTGGATCGTCGGACTGCTCTTGGCCGCAGCTGCGACATGTAAAGGCGGCTTTGAAGCAAGCCATTGCGATGGGCGGCGGCACCCACCGTGGGTCGTCGCCTCCCCAGACACGGACATCGATTACCGACTCGTCGAGGTGTTCGAAGCTAAATAAGGGGTCGCGCGAAAGGTACGTCGAGCGGAGCGGCACAGGATCGGAGCCGCATGGAAACACGACCCAATCGTGGGGATGGCCTGTATAGCGTGGTTCCGATGACTCGCTGACGATGGCCAGCAAGCGGCGCCAGTTCGGATGCAGTGTGTCAGCCGCAACCTCCATCCTCGGACGAAGCGCCTGCAGACTTTGCATGCTTTCGGCGTCGAAGCCGATGCGGTACTTGCAGAAGCGGTAGATACCGATGCCGGCAAAAACGATGGCGACCCACCCCCCAGCGTCTTTGATCTCCTTGTATCCGCTCCAGATACGCATCCTATTGCGCATTTCCTTTTCCGTCCATCCGAAATCCTTGCAAGCCTCCAGCAGTACCGCTTTCCGGCATTTCTTTATCGACATAGACGGGTTGGAAGAGGCGACCAAATTGACGTAGGACTCAAAGTGCTCGATCCAGCGCGCTTGCACAATTACCTCAATGGATCGACATGTGCGGCTTGCCTGGGTGATTCTGCGACAGAAGGAATTGCTCTGGTTGAACAACCCGCTAGCCTCAATGGGGCCGGCCATCGGGGGGAAATGACTGAAGCCAGGGGTGCAGCCCGTGGTATTGCTGATCCTTGAAGCGTTGGCTGTGGCCCCTGCCGAAGCGGCCGCCTGCCACTGATCCAGCATGCTTTGTGGATCTAGATTGATGCCTCCATGTATCTGCTCCCAGATCCCGACGATGAACTTGTCCAATGAAGCTTCCTGGAGAGTAGCAGCAGCTTCATTGTCGACCTTTGCTCGCTTGGGGAAGCTGCGGGCTGGAACCTGCATCTGTCGTTGGCTGTCAATGCTATCTACGACCGTGATATCTGCACGAGCAGGCCGTAGCCGGCTGGTCACTTTCCGCGCACCATTGCCCTCGCTAAGTGACGCCGAGGAAGAAGTGGGCGAGTAGGATGCACAAAGAGTCGGTGACGGCGGTGGGTGCTCCGGAACTGTTGGTGATGCAGAAGACTCCCCAGCGCCCGCGCGGACTCGCGGCGACGACGCCCTGTCTTGCCTCGGCGAGGCAGGCGCAATGATTCCTGACAAATCCAGCAATCTCTGTCAAAAGTCTCAGATATGTGTGCCAATCCGCAATGCTCGTCTGGGATGGCTTAACTCACCGATACAAGCGGCTTGCGGCTGGCCGGTGTGACGACACCACCATTGTCGCGGTCGCCCTCTCCGCCGTCATTAGCGTCCTCTAGGAACACCTCGAATCGTAATACGGGATGGGTTAGACGCTCTACGGACGAAGAATCTTGTAGCGCCTCGGTGACATGGTTGAGGATGTCGCGGCTAAGACCCCGGTGAAGAGACTCCAGTTGCTTGGGAGAATTCATCTTGTTCTCTATGGACTGAGAGCTCGACGGTGGTTGTCGCTGGACCATAAATGAACATAGTCTGAAGTGTTAATTACCTCTGCGAGAGCGGTCTGTACAGTACTGTACCGTATCCGGCTTCGCCTTTGCCACGCTCGCGGCGGATGGCCGGAACCCAGCGGCATCACAATACCATGCTCCGATTGGATGGCCTTGGGCTGCCGAATCGAGAATTCTGCCCGGGCAGCAAAACGAGCCCCACTCACAACCGGGTTTCCCGCTCCCGATCAGCATCTTCGCGCATCATGGACCCCCGCGGAATCTAACAATTCCTTCCACGGCATTCGTGGTGTCCACAGCGTTATCTCACGAAAGTAAGCCAAGCCGGGACAGGCCCACCAGCTGAGGCCAGAGTCCGGCTTTGGTAGTCAACCCCAACCTAACATGGTATTTGTCCGCAATTATGTCTCGCTTGGCATGCTGTAAAAATTGGTAGATTTCGTGGCAAGTTTGATATGCAGGCTTCGCCGCTTGTCCCGGTCCGTATGTTAGGCGGTGACAGAAAACGTAGGGTTGGATGTGTTACTGGAGAGAGCACGGTCCTGTGGGGCTAGGGATGTCGATTTGAGATATAAATCACCAGAAGCAGCACGAGGAGCTGCGACTCCATGATGAGCTCGCACATCTCAACTGAAAGATTCTCTTCATCCCCTTGTTCCGCGGACCTCATTTGTTGAGCCCGACCTGAGACGTATCGATACTCACTAAACACCGGATTAGGAAATGGGTTCGTCTACGCCTGCGAGCCAAGACTCTGGTACGGCGGCGGACGCGGCTCCCTATGACGAAACACATTTGGATGGGAGCGAGCTGCAGCCGTTGGGTAGAGAGGAGACCAAAGCATCATACTCTTACACCAACATCCAAGGCTGGCGTCGCTGGAGAGCCCTGCGGCCCGGGCGCGGCATCTACCACGACATCGTGAGGAGACTGCCGTATTATTGGAGTGACATCACCGATGCCTGGACATACCGGATCATCGCAAGCACCATACGCATGTACTTTGTTAAGTGTGCCGCCCATTTCACACGTGTCCTCTTTGCATTTCTGAAGCGCCAGATGTTTTCTAACTGCATAGTCTGCTGCCGGCGATTGCCTACACGCTTGACATGTACCGAAGGACCGGCGAGTTCTTTGGCATCAACGAAGCTCTCTTCTCGTCAGCACTAGCAGCAATCGTCTTCAGCGTGCTCGGCTGCCAGCCCCTAACCATTGTCGGTGTTACCGGCCTGATATCGCTCTTCAACTTCACCATTTACGACATTATCAGTATTTACGATGTTTCCATCTACCCTCAGTTCATGGCGTGGACTGGGATATGGGCAGCCATCTTCCACTGGCTTGTGGCCGTCCTCAACGGCTGTGACTACATGCGCTACGTGACCGACTTCTCCAGCGAGTCCTTCGGCATGTACGTTGGCATCATTTACATCAGTAAGTGCTCGTGCGGCAAGCAGTGGCATCTTGCTGACAACACACGCAGTCAAGGGAGTCGAAGAACTTGTCAACGAATTTGACGAGTATGGATCTACGGCCGGCTACTTGGCTTGCATGATCGCCATTCTCTACTTTGCATCTGTCTACTCGCTTGAGAAGTTGGGGTCCGGCAAGATCTGGAAGGCCGGATTCCGAGGGTTCCTCGCCGACTATGCCTACGTAGTACGTGTCCGTCTGTCCCTCCAATCTCGTCTTCTACCTGACAAGATTCAGTTTTGCACGATCTTCTGGGTTGGCTTCTCGCATATCCCCGGGAGGATCGAGTTGGCCCACGTTGGCCGCCTCCCCGTCACCAAAGCCTTCGCCCCCACTCAGCCACGAAGCTGGCTGATTGACTTCTGGAATCTCGATATAGGCTGGGTTTTTGTGGCGATGCCTTTTGGGTTCTTAGTCATGCTCCTCTTCTACTATGACCACGTGAGTCCCCCGTGTAGCGGTGAGACTCTCAAAACGCTAACGCAAGTTCAAGAACGTCAGCAGCATTACGGCTCAAGCGCGGCAGTTTCCTCTGAAAAAACCCGGCGGTTTTCACTGGGACTTCTTCCTCCTCGGGTGCACTACGTTTGCCTCTGGGATCCTAGGACTCCCATTGCCGAATGGTCTTGTCCCACAAGCGCCGGTACATACCGACTCGCTTACTGTCTACAAGACGGGACTTCGCATTATCCCCACCACTGAGGGCGAGGGAACCGAGATTCGTCGGCCAGTTGTGACTGCGGAAGCAGTAGTTGAGCAACGCATCTCCCATTTCCTGATGGGGTTAGCTCTTATCGGCACCATGACAGGGCCGCTCTTGGTGCTACTTCATATAATGCCTACTGCTGTCTTCGCCGGCGTCTTCTTTGTAGTCGGTGTATGTCAACACCCGCTCCCCGAGATTTTCGCGTCCTCGCTAACTTTCTCGTAGTGGGGTTCCATCGAATCGAATGGTATCCTTCAAAAGTTCATCTATCTCCAGGCCGAGGAACGATTCGTTCAGCGGGACGAGCCCCTGCTACAGGTCCGAAAGCGGAAGATCTGGTTATACATCGCCATACAGTTCTCCACCGTCGCTGCATGCGTTGCCATTTCACATACCTTAGCTGCGATTGGATTTCCTGTGATCATCATGCTGCTCATACCGTTGAGGATATTGATCGTTCCCAAATGGTTTAAGTTGAAAGAGCTCCAAGTGCTGGACGATTTTACGGCGACAAATAAGATAGTCCTTGCCAGCCTGGGCGGGAAGCCAGCACTACCAGAACACTCCACTGAGGAAGAATGGGGCCTCGAACGGAGAAGGAGCGAGCGCCGATTCGGAGTCCCGAGACAACGAGCAGGGAGCCTTCACCGATAAGCGCATTCTTAGCTGGGAGGGCTGTGTCGGCCTTCAATATCTTGGAGTTACGGGGTCCTGGCAGCCACAGGAATATCCATGACGGAAATTCCAATGACGGCGGTTTCCCACACAAGGACGGCCGCCGGTGTATCCTTCAATCATCTTGCCGTTTGAAATAAGAGATGTCCACTACATGATGCTCTGCTTGGAGCTGCCAAACCAGCTTAGACATCGCAAGCTCGGTTGACACTAGCCCATGCTTTTAGCACCTAGCCAATGTAGGCAGCAAAGGAAACTTGTTTCTGTGGGGTCCAGTCATTTCTGCGGAGTGAATGACAATGAACCATCAGATATGCTCAAGAGGTCGAACTGGGAAGACTGGCAGGAGCGATGTCATAGGGAACACGTACACTTCATGATCGCCAGCGCTAATGTCTTCTGCTACCGCAATCAATGTAGACATCCCGGCATAAGTGCTGTCTTTGAACGTATCAAGTCTGCCTGGATTTGCAACAAAATAAGACCGCATTGTAAGTTCTAGAAGAGTGCATCAGGACAGTGCCGTTACATGGTCGGCAACTTTCTTGTAGTAACGGTGAGTTTGAGCACTTGGAAGCTTACATGAATTAAATATGGGTGTGACTGGCGTAACAGCGCCGAGTCCGACGAAATTCATAAGATTAAAGGCAGTGAGATCCTTAGGTTCGGGAAGGGGGCCGAACGTATTCTGAAAGTCGGTGAATCCAAGAGAAATGATGCCTGACGTATTGAACAGAGTACCGTGGTACCGTTTGAACATCTAAATCGTGATGAGTCAAACCCTTGCGTTAGTAGCGTACCGATAGATCATCTTATATCCGGATTCTCAGGAAAAGCAGCCAGTCATAAGGAAGTCTTAAACTGTAGTGTTCTAGACGTCTCCAAGGCCTACATACCTTGTACATTGAGATTGGAGAATTTAGGTCTCATACCCTGCCGCTCCAGAACCTCGCGTTCCTCACACACATATGTTTCGTCAAATGGGTTTTCATGGACAACAGTGCGGCACGCTGGGCTCCGCTGAGAATGAAAAAGGTCAAATATAGGCTGGCTAAAGGTTTCCTTCAGATTTCTAATGATCATTCCAGGCCTTGCAGAGCACAGTTCCAGGCATGATCACAGTCTAGCATCGATTAAGTCGGAGGGGGGGAAGATGCACACCCCCTGATCCTGCACAGGCCACCAAAACTGCCCACAACCACAACCACGCATTTCAACCGCGCGCAATGCATGTATTTCACACAACTTCTATACAACTGAGGGCATCATCAGAATCCTCTTCTTCCGAAGAATCCGAATCTTGAACCGCCTGCCTCCCAACTAGTCTCTGCGCATCAGAAATCGTCCTGATGCTCGCGAATAGGGTGTTCGGGTCTTCGGCGACCTTCCTCTTCTTCGTACGCGATAACCTTTCTACTTCCTGCTCCAGGGCCTGTATTTTTCGCTTGTAGACGGCCAATTCGAAGACTTTTTCATATAAGGCTTTGCTAGCCTTTCTGAGAAACAACCGATCAGTTGGCGTGGCCTTGATCGTCGTAGCGAATTTTTTGGCCTGCTCAGACCAATCCTTCGCCTTCCTCGGGGTCGACTATACAATCGCATCTTCACCAATGGATCCAAAATCGGCGTTTGGAAGGCTTTGAGCTCAACAGTAACTTTTGAACCGCTTTGTTGGGCTTGGGAGTGCTTACACTATTGGCGTTCTTGAGGAGAAGGCGGCTCATCAGGGGCTTGGTCATCGAAAGGGGCCACAAGCCAGTAGCTCGCCACCCAGCCTTAACGTTGGCCTCTGTAAGTGCAGTAGCCCTGGCCTGGTGATAACACTCAAGAAAGGTACGCTTGCCAATAACGGAGGTGTCGTCAATCGCTATAGAAAAGAGGCGATCAAGCCGGTTGTGATGGGCGCGCTTGAGGGGGCTGAAGATCGAAAGATCCTTCCTTGGTGCCTGCAAGGACGGTTACTACACGGCGTAAGCCTATTGCGTTTCGCAGCAGAGGCAACAGGTTGACAATGAAACGAAGGCGCGCATAGTATGCCACGGTTATAGGATAGTTGAGGCCTTCCTCAGTGTCTGTGATAGATCGATTAACTTCCTCCTCTTATAACACGAAGCTGCAATATCACCTCTGCTAGCGACTATTGTTCCCGTGCTCAGGAAAAGAAGGTTTATTGCCGCTTCTTTTTGCTTGATTTCGCGGCAAACGCCATCCACAGAACGGAGCAGGCTGACATCCACGCTGATGTAGATGTACTCTCCTTCGGGGTTCAGCTTCTGCAGGTCTGTGCGGATTCGATTGCCGGACTCCTTCGACCTCCCAAGAAAGTAAATCCGGGGCTTGACAGCATTCTTGGCGAATTGCTTCAACGATGTCTCACCGATTCCACTGGTTGCTCCGGCAAAAACGGCTACGAGACCAGGCGGGAGAGCCGTCACTATCTTAGAGTTGGAATATCTGATCTGATCGAGAGTGACCATTGCAGATTATGCGTGTGGATAGAAGATCTGGAGTTTGATGCGAGAAACAAACGTTTTGGTTGACCTTTGGGATAGAAAGCTTCTGAGTCTGCACGAGAAACATGTAGCTGACTGGAACCGTCAATGAGGAAGCGGGATTCAGACGGCTTACACCGATCTCGCAGGCAATTTATAAAAAAATGTTGATTGGTTGTGGAATTGCCTTGGGCGCAGCGAGACGGAGGGTACCCGTGCCACACCCCACTTTAATGGAACTCGAGGACCCCTCGCACCACTAAAGTGTTATGCAACGCACAACCGAAATCCGTATCACCGTTGCGCCTTATTGGCTCAATAGAATTACATTCCATGAGACATAAAAGCTTTGTATCGTTATGACGTTGATACTAGTTGAAGGAAAACGATTACAGATGTAAGCCATACCAATTTGGCTAGGAGACTTAGTTACAGTAGTGGTGCTGCTGGTGGGCTAGAGGTGCAGTGGTGGTCTGTCACACTGTCTGATCAACCCAACCTACACTTGGTACTTCGAAACCTCTCACACTCTGCGCCTACCAGAAATCGAGGCCATGGATCCTCGGAGAGATGGACTTCCGACGGGAAATGCTCTAGCTGTTGCTGCCAAACTACAACATGTAAAAAATTATCATCGTTTAATAAGTCGCTGGGTATGCCTGGTTCAATCGGGTTTCGGGCGATGGCATCGTTAACAGGCATTGTTGTTTAAGAGTGCTGAATATTGAAATCTCTCCTGTCAAGCCCACACAAACCTACCCAAGATACTTTAGATGCTGGCCAGAGTCATTTGCGGTTTGCCCTAATTAATTACAGCCGAACTCCAAAGGTTAATCGGCGAGGAAGACTCCCTGTTGATTACAACCCACCCGGTAGCTGTCTCAGCTCGAGCTCAAACAAGGCAAGGTAATTAGCGATAAGGATCGCAATGTTACCGTTGTGCGGGCCGAGCCACAAATGACCGGGGAGGTTGGGGCGCGGGCGGGATCCGCTAGGGGTACATTGAGAGGACGCTCTGACAGACCGCGAGCGCAAATGCAGCTCTCCCGAGGCCACCCCGGAACAGCAGAGTCATGAATTTGAGACTGAACTCCAAAGCCTACAAAAGCCGTGGTCGAAAACGAGGCTCTTCAGCACTGTGTCTTCTGCGGAGCTCCGTCAGGTTGGCAGAGCAGAATGAGACCCGTAGCGCGGCTGCCAAGGCTCTCCGTGACGAGGTCCTAACCCGCATCTGTTGCAGGAGAGAGGGGAAATTGCTGGATTGATTGTTGAAAACAGGGAAAGGAAGCAGCTATGGTGATGGGAGTCACCGTGGGAGACGTGGTGGTTGTTACGTGGCGTGGTATGTGCTACCAGCACGTGTATCCTGCCCAACAGCGCCCTGTAAACGACATATTCGGACAGAGGTCATCGAGCTCAAGACCGAAGTACAGGTTAAGCAGCTCAAGCCAGTGGCCAAGACAGCCGAGTCCAAGGCTGAGCAGCACACACGTGAGAAGCCTAGGCTCCCAGAGACTACTCTAATCAGCAACTACGCTTAGGAGAGATGCAAGGGCTGGCCCGCAAGCACATGACAGAGCTTGCCGTAGACCTTCAAGAGTACACCAGCTCAATCTTCCACTTATTATCGCAGACCTCGTAAGTAGCGCCCGGCCATTGCTCGCTGTGCCCGTCATAGACGTGGTCCCCGGCGGAGACTCGGAGTTCTCAAACCGCCACGAATACTGCTAGACCTCGCTTCTGTCGCTGCACGGCTTAGGAGACAATTCTATATAGAAAACTAGTGTCGAGCCCTGCGTGCGGTGGAGAAGGAGCGCGTATACTGGAATGTCTCCATCACAATTGGGATCCGAGCGTCCCAAAGATACGACGACGTCCTCATGATGGACTCAATGCCGGCTTTGATTGGCAGTTGAAACAGGTATTTCGCTATGTAGGCAGTCCCTCCTGAATCGAGCGCTTTTTGCTTATGCACTGTTTAATCGTACTTAGTTAAAGCGGCTGGAGCTCTCGTCAAAACGTGATAGGGTGCTGGCGGGGATGGGGGTGGATAGCGCATTAGAAATAAGACAAGCACCGACGAACCGGCTTTGAGGTGGGTCGGAGAATGCATCGAGCTTCTCTTCTCTCAGCAAGGGAAGCAATTCAAAAGTATATTGACTGACTTCACACTCTTCAACCACAAGACATAGCCGGTAGAATCAATGATACGTAGATAGGGGATTTCTGCGCTATGTACCTCGGGGCACAAGCTTTAGTTGTGCTTTGTTTTCTTCCCTTTCTTCCTCGGTAACGGTTCTACTCCTTGACCCCACCGTGGCTGATCTATATCCTCTGCCGGGGCGGGCCGCTTTTTCGAAGTGGTTTGTGTCTCCTTTACCGCAGGTAGCCTGGGCTTTTGCGGAGGCCCCTCAGAATTGAGCATACATAGCGGCCGATCCTCAGGGTCCGGTTTCTTTGGGTAATTCGCACCTTTCCCTTTGTATGTTGGTTTGGCGCCTATTTGGTTTTTGAGATTAGGGTTGTTGCTGTGCCTGTCGAAGACCAGCTGTGGCCCCTTATCGAGGTAGTCGGGGCCCCAACGCCATATCTTGTCCATCCTCCCCTGAGGATGTGTAAGATGCCAGACCTCGAAATCCTGCCAGAAAGATTCGTATTCATTGCCATATGGGTGGGTAATATCAGCTTCGGATGGAACTAGCACGTGGGCCTGCCCGTGTGTTATTGTTGCGTACCATTCCGACGATGCTGCATCCTTGGACCATTCTAGAGCTCTGTCCTCGGTCTGGAGAGATTTGTAAAGTGCCTCCTTTATGGTAAAATTGGCAGAAATAATATCTTCCCAATTTGTAACCGGTCCCGTATACTCGGGCCGGGTTCTCCGAGATTGATCCCATGCTTCCCACCCAGGGAGCTTCACCGGCTGTTTGAGCGCGAGAACCTTGTTTAGCCACTCCCGAAAAATCTTGATATCTTGAGTTCCGAAGTCCATGCCCGTCTCGAATAACCAATTCTCTGTGCTTGGAATTACCACGCCGATCTCCTTCACTTTTTTCTTCCACATAGGTAGGGTGATATACTCGGCCCATTCGACCTCGACCTTCTTCCATCCATTGATTTCAATGTAGTCAGGCTGATCCCCTGGAGTTTCGATGAATTTGACGTTGTTAAACGCCTTGATTTCTTCTTCGCTATTGCCGTTGCCGTCGTGTTCTCCATTTATACTAGTGGAGACCTCTCTCTTCCATTTTCTCTCGAGCTGTTCATTGACACGACGGGGTGAGCTTAAAGTTGAATGCGACGACTCTGCTAATTCCCCAGCGATAAGGAGTGAAAGAGACAAGAGTAGAGCGGCATAAATATGTAATTTCAAGTGGAAAGACCTCATAATGGGCAAAGACAAACTTAAAAAGGGATATATGTCTGCAAAGCAAGAAACAAGTCTGGTGGAGAAAATGACAGCTTGATAGACAGCAACTCCCTGTTCTGAGAAAATGCTGTTGTATAAAACTGGCTGGGGTCGGACAAAAGAGGAGACAGAAAAGAACTAGAAGTTGAAGGCCCGGAAACTGTAGGTAGTTATCTTCGCTCTGCGTGCCTACAGTACATAGACTATTGCGTAAGCTGCTGCACCGCGCAGCTTCAAAAAAGTTCGACCAAAAATGCATGATAATTCCAAACCATTGTGTAACTCGCTTCGTCGCGCCGTCCGAAATAAAGTTATGACGCGGCCAAAATTGATACGCTACGCGGCCGAATAAGTGCACCGCTCCGGCAAAAGCAAAAAGATTCAAGTGGATGGTGGGAACTGTGACGGCCAAATTGACCGCGACAGCCGGGTTGGCCGCGATGACCTGGTTGACCCCTACCGTGGCCAGGAGCAAATTGGGTGGCTCAGCCTACAATCCTTTTGGCCAGTGTTAAGAATCCTAAAAACCGGGGTTCAGAAATCGACGAAAATGAACCTTGAGATTAGTTACCTTCGGCCTAAAAGGAATGTGGAGGCTCAATCCAAGAGACTCGATCCCAGTTTGGTATAAGAAAATGTTTAACGTGTTTCACCACCTAGTTGGCCGCCCCACCTAGTTGGCCACCCAATTTTGGAAATGCCAAAATCCTCCTATACACACAATCTAGATGACCACAATGACCAACAAATCAACCATTTCTTACGAAGAAAGACTCAAATCGGCATCAAATGCCATTGGGCAATCTCAACTCCCAAGCATACGAGCTGCAGCGGATTTATATGATGTTTGCCGGGCAACTTTGCAGAACCGACTCCAAGGTCGCGTTACGCGAGGCGACGCCCAGAAGAACAACCGAAAACTGACCCCAACGGAGGAACTAGCCCTCCTCGATTGGATCAAATCAGTTGACGACCGCGGCTTCTCACCCCCTCTTCGATTCGTACGGAGGATGGCCAACGTACTTCTTGTATAACGCGTATCATCAGCGTCAATTGGGAAGAACTGGCTTACGCGTTTCGTCTACCGCCACGACGAACTTATATCAAAGTACCTCCGCAAATACGACTACTAGCGTGCAAAATGTGAAGATCTAGAGGTCATTGGTGGATGGTTTAGGCTTGTACAAGCAATAATCGAGAAGTACGGCATTGTACCGGACGATATCTATAACTTTGATGAGACTGGCTTCTAGACGGGAGTAATTGCAACAACGAAAGTTGTTACAATAAAGAAGTGGACTAAATCTGGTCGTCCAAAGGTTATATAGCCGGGAGATCGCAATTGGGTTACTGTTATCGAAGGAATTAATGCCTCCGGCTAGGCGTTATCTCCTACTATTATATTTGAAGGCGTCGTCTACCAATTACATTGGTACCGGACTGGAGTCCTATCCGACTGGGTTATCGGCGTTAGTGCGAATGGTTAGACGAGTGATGAACTTGGATATAAGTGGCTAACGGAAGTCTTTAACAAGCAAACGCGTAGTCGAACAGTTAGGAGATATCGCCTTCTCCTCCTCGATGGACACGGTAGCCATTTCACCCCTGAATTCGACCAGTTCTATAAGGACAACTCCATTGTCTGGCTCTATTACCTACCTCATTCGACGCATCTCGTCCAAGCTCTCGATTTTGGGTGCTTTTCTCTACTTAAGAGCATATACAGCCGGCTTGTCTAGGAGAAAGCGGAACTCGGAGTTTTCTATATCGACAAGCTAGACTTCTTAGTTCTCTATTACCAAGCTCGATCAACAACCTTTATAGAGAAAGTCATTAAAAAGGCATTCGAAGCTGTTGGAATTACTCCCTTCAACCTAGGTAAGGTCCTCTCTCGGCTAAAGATCAAGATACCTAGCCCTATCCTTCAACTAGGGACACTCCCTGCCCAAGACTCGAGAGCTCAACTCCTCTTCCAAACGCCTCACAATGTTACTAAATTAGAGCTTCAAGTTCGAGCTCTTTAGCAACATCGTATCAAAGATATCCAAGATCAAACAAGCCCGACTAACCAGGCACTCCGTCACTTGGTTAAAGGCTGCGAAATTGCGATGTACAGTGCGACTCTTCTAGCGGAGGAAAACAATCGACTTCGGGCGGAAAATAATCGGCAGAAAAGGAAGAAGGCTGCGCGACGTTTATATGTAGCAAAGGGAGGGATTTTGGCGGTAGAAGAAGGGCTTCGCCTTGCTGAAGAGAAGAAGAGCAATGGAGAGGGGTCGCAGACGGAGCGGGGTACTACGAGCAAGAATAGTATACAACGGCGCTGTGGCAAATGCAGGCTACCTGGGTATACCATTCGGACATGCCCAGGGATCATGGATTCGATTTATGTAGCTATTTAGTAGATTTTCTCTTTTTTGTATGGTTTGTAGATGCAAGAACTTTGAAGATACCGAAATTGGTAAGTGGGGTGGCCAACTAGGTGGTGTGGCCAACTAGGTGGTGAAACACGTTACTAAAGTTTGAACTTTGAATAATAATTACGGCGCCATCGTCACCTGAATGTATGATGACTTTCCATCTCATTGAACGTTGTTTTTCCCTTTAGTCAGTGCAATCCTATCTTTTTTGTTCTGGTTCTTTTCCACTTATTATGAGACCTGTGCATACTGCACCTGCACAAAACTTCAGGTAATTAGGCTGCGAACACGTCGCGGCGGCTCCGAGTCAGATTCCGCAATCAACAAACTCTAACAGTAAGAACCCGTATCCAAAGCACGTCCTAACGCTATATGTTTTGCACAACAACGGCATTTCCCATAGCTCAAGAGATTGAGCAAACATTTACGACTCTGTTGCCGACTTTTGGGACGGGCATAACGAGACTTGGATTAGCGAGCCCAAGACCAGGAAGCCTGGGCCGACTCGGAATTTCGCAGACTCAACTCGATGTCCGATGCGTAATTGCACGCCAGTGACGGATCAGCCGCTCAGCAGAAGCCTCGACCAGGTCACCCGACAAGCACCGCATATGACCCGGCGAGCACAGAACTGGGTCTCACAGACCGCCCTTCCATCTCGCGGCCGGTAGAGGACAAGCAAATGTTCCCTAGACTGCCCACTTCTGATCGGTAGAAGTCCGGAGACCGAAAGCAGGTCGAGGGAAGCTTGGATAAAGACCCCCTGCGGGAGCGATATCTCGATATTTGGCGCAAAAATGAACCGTTGACCTTGTACAAGGAGTGCCTGCGACTGAGGTGCCGTCTCCTGAAGGCTTATCAACCCCTAGCTCCACGTCAAGTACGACATTAGTCAGAACCGCCTTTACGCTGACAACAAGAGGTAACAGTGAGTTGGAGAAAATTGATATGCAATGTTCTAGAGGCATTTTTTGGTTTACCGTTTGTGGGGTGGCAACTTACAGCTCCTTGCCGTCTCGAATCAGTACGCCGTTATCCTGACTATTAATGCTCGCGGCCCCTGAAACGTCAACGCGGAAACTACGGACACCTCCTTGACCGGCTGCTGGATATCAAGTGTCATAATCCTACGCAAAGTACTTAGCAGCACCATTTCACCCCCGCGGGAGGATATCTTCGGCAGCCAAACACCTCGTTCTCCATAGAACATCCTATACCAGGTTGTGGAGGACCTAGCCAACAAGATCAGTGGCAGAAAGCAGAGAGAGCCGTCAGACTCTTTTGTGGCCCGCCAGAGCCACCTTGTGCTCCTTTAGTGTGCATTAGACGCCGTGTCGATGAGTTTGCCGTGTCTCATTCCGATGGACCACTACGACCGCGGAATCAGCGGTAGGAGGGCAGTCGAAGACTAATTAATTAGTTAACCTAAGGCGAGCACCTTTGCCTGCGACTGGTTGGTCAAGCCTGCTAATACCTGGCTGTTCAACCCCTACACTGTAATATTTCCCCGGTATCGTACTTCAGGTTTTTAATACCTACCCATCGCGGACAAAGGAAACATAGTACATTATCCACTTAAGCCTCACTTCTATTCAACAAACATTTCCCCGATGCCAATTGATGCCTCGGGCGTCACTCGACCCGTGGTGCAGTCAATTTCAGACATCCAAGCCCTAAACCAACACTGCAGCGGAAAAACGAATAGGGCAGACGGATCTCACCAACTGAACAGCTTGCATAGGTAATTATGGTACTATTGCCTTGGCATGACCTCCACTAAACCTATTTGAGCGCGACGAAAGTAACTCCATGTAACCTTCGCTGCGTTGCTGACGAGATGCCGGTCCTCACTAATCACATCCTAGTACTTATCGAGAGGCTGGAGCGCAAACTAGAGGGCGGGGATGCCAATGGACCGCCGTCGGTTATGTGTCGTTTGTATATATAACCAAGCCAAGTGCAACACTGATTCTCTCTTAAAATTGTAGCACCACACTTCCCTTACCAAGATCCAAGATGCGCAGCTCCAAGTCCCTACTCATAGTCTTAATGGGCCTCATGGGGGTTCCCCCCTCACTGTCGGGATGCCCCTCTGGGACTCCACTTCCCTTCGCAGCGAGGGAAATATTTTCCTTTCCATCAACTAACCCGGTGTTTATCGAGAACGTTTTCGTTCTTCCCGACAACCGGCTTCTACTGTCCCATTTTGGCGGCCCAGGGCCTGACAGTCCCCTTTACGTCGTCGACCAGACATCCGCTCAAGTCTCAATCGTCGGCTCGCTGCCAAATTCCACTGCTCAGACTGGTATTGCCGCCCTGGGAGGCCACCGCTACGCCATCACTGCGGGGGTAGTAGGGGATAATTTTGAGTTCATCAATGGGAGCGTCAATGTTTTTATTATATCCCTCGCGGATGGGTCAGGCATTGCAAACATATTGGACGTCATCCCTGTGGGGAATACGATCAACATGAA
The DNA here is from genome assembly GCA_022530565.1 of Madurella mycetomatis. NCBI lineage: Eukaryota > Fungi > Ascomycota > Sordariomycetes > Sordariales > Madurella > Madurella mycetomatis. The sequence continues at coordinate 159,332 of JAJTVB010000003.1, read as the reverse complement.
TGGTCTGATCTCGCTGCCCTCCTCATCGGGTGACAGGCATATCCTCCTATCAGCCGACAGTCGAGGTGGCCGGGTTTTGAGGGTTGATACCCAAGCAAGAACGAGCTCGGTGGCGTTTACGGATCCATTGCTTGGTGGGGACCCAAGTAATGTAGAAGCGGGAAGTATTGCGATCACCGGTGTAAATGGATTGTCTTTGAGAGGGAATCATCTGTACTTTTCAAATTCAGCGCAGGGAATAGTTGGGATGGTGAGTATTAATAATCTGGGATACAAGGTCGGCGACGTAAAGGTTCTATCTCGGATCCAGGGAAATGTGACACTGGAAAATTTCTTTGATGATCTGGCTGTAGATAGGAAAGGGAACGTTTATGTTGCTTGGGTGAATAGCAGCTTGGTGAGGGTTGCAAAGGGAAGTGGGAAGCAGACGGTGATTTTGGGGCCAGGAGGGGTCAACAACGGTGAAGTGATTCTGAGGTATCCAACTGCCGTCAAGACAGGCTTGAGTGGTAAGGAGATATATGTTGTTACGGGTGGAATTTCGGTTAATGGTGATATGCTGGGTGGGCAGGTTGTCAAAGTACATATTTGAGACGAGTTAACATCGTAAATCGAAAAATTATTCGATACTTCCATTGTACTCCAACACAGGTGTTGGAAACTAGCGACGACATATTCATCAGCGCCTCACTTCGAAGCAACAACAGTCCGAGCCTTTGCCTAGCGCGATTTTTGGCAAAACGGATCAACACATTGTGCATACTAAAGAAAACCACTATGCAATAAGAATGGGCCACCCATCGCCCGCCGTAGCAAAGACGCTGTTGCTGCGTCGAACTTGGAAGAGGGCTCACTTCCTACCGCAACGATTGAGAAAATAATTAAGTAATGCATCATTTTTTATCAGAATATCCTGGGTATGCCTCCCACTCGCTCAGGGATACCGCTTTGAAACCCCAAGTCAAATCTTCACTCCACGGTTATACTTTAGTGAATGATGAGCTCTTGACGCAGAGGCTAAGCAGTAGGAATCACAAAGGGCAGGCATTGCCCTTTGCGGGAAGCCGGAATGGATCAGTGTCAGCTTAAAAACTGTATAGTAAATACCATACATACTGCCCTAAAACGGTGGTCATAGACGGGCCTCGACCTACAATATACACCGTAACCTTTGTTGGCTTCCTTAGCCTTGTGACCACTGCGGTTTTCCTGTGACTAGCGAGGAAGTCCGGATGAGTGCCACACCGAGAGTAGGCTGTTTTTACTGACCCCTTTTCTCTTTTCTAACCCTCTCTCCTTTCTCTATATCTGCAAGAGCCTGATGCGTTTAGCCGGTCTTATAACCAAGGAGCCTAGTAATCCAACCACTTGAAGCTAGAGCGCTGCCAAAACGAATGCCCGCATAGTCCGTGTGAATAGTTTAGCTCTAACGTCGTTATGAAAGCTTGCTTCCTGTATTGTAATTGTATCAGTTGTCTCACCAAATGACAGTATTGTACGTTATGCTAGCTGTGACAACAGGTGCTAGACCTGCTAGACAATATATGTAAATGCCTTTGTCTACTGCTGATGTCCTTGCTAGCCCCATGTTCGGAAGAGAGTGTCACCTGAGCTCTCTGAACGGCAGATGTAGGATGGGTCGAGATGGATTGGCCGTTGCTAAACTACCGCGCTGAAAAATATCGTGGGCTTCAATCCTCGTAGGGGCCGTTTGTCTTACTTCATTAACAAGCTGGTGCGCTAGATACAGAGTAGTGCTAACCCCTCCTGCTGGACGTGTGACGGTCGAGGGATCGTAATTCCCAAAGCGTGGGACTCGAATGAAAGCGACTTTTTGGGATCGCGGGAAGCCTTCACCGCTTTGGTTGACTGGATCGCTCCCGAGCCGACTCTTGTTCCCCAACTTAGCAATGATCGTCGCGACGAGGACGGAGACTTCTACCTGATCTACGACTACACTATGAAGCTTATGCCTTAATTTGTCTTCGGTGGTAGGTGTCCGGTGGGCAATGCTGAAGAATGGGAACCTGGGTATTTGATGGTATCTACTGAAATGTAATTACTAGTTCAAGACGGGAATCGCCTGGTCAATGCGATAACGAACTTTCAGACCAAAACAAGGGAGAACGGTGTTAGATAGTACCTAGTTCAGATAGAACCTCACTGATCATCCGAGATCAGCTAAGGAACAAACATGTCGAGTAGTTGGAAGCATGTCAAGTAATATGGCCTCCAAGAAATGGCCCTGGCAGTGTCGGATTTGCCCCGGTACGTAGTCTACTGTAGGCACACCGGCTTTCCTTCTCCTTGTAAACTTTGAATGCAACGAAGCAACAACTACTCGATCCTAGTTTGCACATCATATTCTACCTTGCCCCATAGATCCACACGGCATGGCCTACATTAGGAGGTCCCACTTCCACGGGCGAATTCTCGGCCGTGCTATGCATCCCCGATTGGTTGTATCGGACTACGACCCGGCTCTCCAGTGAGAAGATCACAAATGTGGACATCACACTCGCATTTCTTGCTTGACCTATGCACAATACATGTCATTCCATTTCGCCGTATGTTTTATCAAGAATTTAAGTACGTCTTGGCCTTACTTAATGCCTGGCTGGCGATCATAGGTATGCAATTGCAATCTAGAGGCGTACAAACCTTCTAAAGGACAGAAATTAGCGTAAAAACTGACCTTCTGTACTCGTGACGTCAATAGCCCAGTCTCTGTCTTGATTTATCATATAGATGTTGGAGAACTGCTGTGCCGCAATATCTAGAGATCCTACTGTGTGCTGTTAGTTAGTCCTAATCTACACCCCACATTACACGAATCCTCCAAATCCTTCAAATCCTTCTTCTTTGAGCCTCGATTTTATCCGAATGTGACCCCTAGAGCACAACGAATCGTTGGTCCACACCGTTACATCAGAAGGAAAGTTGACAGATCCTAACGCACATTAACATTGCTTGCTTTTAGCTTCGGTAGGACAACTTGCCCCAAGCTCTGTTAGGCATGGAGTAATGATTTCCGGCGGTTAAAGTTTCCCCTTTGGGCATCCCGCCTTTTCTCTAGGAGTCCTGCAAAACGTAGGCAGCTATCGTAACCGCCGGGTAGGCTAGGGGTCGGTATGTCCAGTTCGAGGAATGCGTGCCCGATCGAATTATCATATAAAGCGCCAGTCTGCTAACTTGGGATTGAGGTTTTTCTCTTTACAACACTCCCTCACGTCGCCACACCAATACAAGTTCTCATAATACAAGTTCTTATAATCAAATTGTTGCTGTTTAGATCACTGCGGTATTTCCCTATCTTGTAAGTTAGCTCTAACATCAATCTACAGTCGATAGTATGAACTAATGACATCTTTTAGACCAAAATGAAGTACATTACTCTCATTACGGCTGTCGCCTTGTTGCTTACCAGCACTTCTGCTTTGCCGAACCCGAAGCCAGATCCTGAGGCTGAGGCCAAACCGCAGATCTGCTCTTGCGTCTTGGGGTGCTACGACACTTGTGGACAGCGGCTCTGCTGCTAAACTAAGCAATTTTGGGAGTGATATTCTAGATGGATTGCACGGGTTTATGCCGCGAACCATTTTTTCAGGCACAGCTTGAATACGATATTTGCGGCCCCTCGGACTTGGGTTTCCTGCGCTATATATAGCACTTATTGCTAGCAATCGACACCCGTTTCTCGTTAATACAGGCCTCTGGAAAACATAACCATAACGGCCTTTTGCTACTATAACCACGTATAGAACATAGAAGGCAGAGACAAAGAGCTGAGTGGCAAAGAGTGGCGCTTATATGAGGTTGACTGGAGCGTTGAGAATCGAGTTGTAAGCTGTGCTTACGAATTCTATACCTACTCCGACAGGTGCGAGGCTTGCGGCTTCCTACCATGCCGACGTCGGCGTGCCGTCATTTGCGACTGAGAAAGTGAAGCTGGCCTTGAAGGCTTGTAACTATTTCCTCGGTGACGTGTCTAGCCTGAAGCAAGCTCATTGGGATGGGCGGACCGAGTTGTATGTTGTCATACAGTTCTTTACCCCTTGATATCGTCCTCCACGCACCGGACTAACCAGTCTTGTCCGTGCATATAGCCAGTAAGAGAAAGGGGTAAAGACTGCTAGCAACAACTCGATCCTTGACATGCGGATGGTTTTATGACGTCAGGGATACAGTTCGGTATAACGTGTTTAGAGGAAGCTAGTTAGCATCGTACAACAACTACCGGTCTTTTCATGATAACAAGGCCAAACTCTCGGCCCGCTGCCTGAAGTGTCGCTTGATTTAGGCGATCGACCAAAACATGGCTGGTACTAAACCTATGGTTGAGCTCTTTGACAAGTACTCGCACCTCAATCTCGAGGACCTGGAGAGCAATACAGCCGAGTCGGCCAGCCTATTTGCCCAGCATACGAGCCCGAACTGCATGGTGACGCCGCGCTGCACGAAAGACGGTCCGGATAAGAAGAGCCCGGATTAGGTGTGCCCTGCCGGCTATGCCTCCGTAGCGACGGCTTATAACCACCTGTAGAGGAACCCATATTTTTGCCATAGAATTTGTGTTATAGAGAATGTACGAAGGCGTGGCATCGGCATATCTGCTGCCCAATGAAGTCCATGCCCAGGTACGAGATTTTCAAATGGCTTATTCCAAAGTTGATTTTTCTGGTGGGCTGACGTTTGCTGGTAGAGACTGTGAATGGAACGGGAACCCTGACCGAAATGGCATAGGTTGAAAGGGGTCCTGCCACCCTGGAAATTTTGAGCTGAACCAAGGTACGCTGCGATACCAGCGGATACAGGCAGTGCAATGACAGGACGCAGAAGTTGTGCCGTTAGTCCATCAAGCTGACCGAGAACTGCAAGTGGACCGGCCGCGAGGGTCCTATGTTTCTCTCATGAGTCTCCAGCTCATCCTAAATGAGCGGTTAGGTTCGTGCACCGCTACAACAGGCCTTACCGGTCGATAACAAATATGTCGCGGTTAGATCTAGTGCTTTCTGTATTGAGAAATAGGTACGGGTAGTTGGATCGCTAAACGCCTAGTTGCCAATTGCGATCTAGATGCAAAGATGAAGTATCAAAGCTTCATTCAGGACGGCTTCCCGACCCCATTGGAGTGATCGATGAGATTGAAGTCTGCATCGAAGTTGATGAGGCCAAGTTCAGGTGAGTTAGCGGTACCAGGGGCAGCAGGCTGTTCCGGTTCCTTCACGCCGCAGTTTCTTCCTCGCGTTAAGAGCTTATAGAAGGCAATACGGCGCTGGTATGTTAGCGCGTCCGTGTTGACCTGTCGTGAGGAGGACTCACATCCATCTCCATTGGAGTTCGGCTGGCAGCCGGCCCTGCAGAGTCTTTCAGTTGTGCCGCAGAAGCCGTGCTAGCTAGCGCATGCGCCGGCATGGTCAAACTCGAGTGCACTAGTGGCATTGGCAATTAGGAAGTAGTTTCTGTGCATACTAACTTGCAGCAGACATTGACGGCGAAGTCAAAACAAGTCTTCAGCGGCGTATTTGCCGCACTCTACCTTGGCGTCGCAGTGAGAGACGCATCCGGCTCCGCAATGCTCTTCGTGAATCCGCAAGTGTCATGTTGCGAACAGCATCCGACCTTACTATGTCATTTGTTAGCCCTGACTAGGAAATGGTATCTATCTGGGCTGCAAGTGGCATCTTACTGTGTCCAGGTCGGTACTACCGTTGCTGTGCAATACTAGGTATTACTTTTAGTTAACATGTACTATTGTGGTGTAACTCGTAGGCTGATTTTGTTTCGCAACATCCTCAAACTAGGCAGTCGGCAACAGTTTTACATTTATGATTTCATTGACCTACCTATGTATTAATGTAGGTTCGAATTATAGAAGTGGGACTACTGCGTGTAGAGTTACCGTACGAAGTACTATAACACTAGTACCTCTCGCTAGAGCGGGTTTGAGCACCTGTCGGCAATGTATTGTCGGTGGCAATTAACGCCATTTAATCGGGGAATTCATGGTAGATATTGCAATTACAGCGCACAGTGTCAGGGGGACGTTGGAAATGTAGCAAACAAAATAATACATGCGCTGATGGCTATCTGAAACGCACAGCTGCGGTGATAGATATAATGTAGACGCCCTCCGAAAGCACACTGAAAGCTATTTGCGGGCTTGTCCGACAAGCCGGGCGTTCCTGATCTTTGATGCTAAAGCGGGACATGTGCATTGGGATACACCGTCAGTCCACATTGGTCATGTCCCTGCACCTGTCTCGTCTCCCCCCCGGTGATCCCACAACTCCCTAAATCTTCCCCCTTCTCTCCGCAACAACTCTCTCGGCGAGCCTACCTCTATCATCTCACCGTCCTGCATTACAACAACAACATCGTAACCCTGCACCACCTCAATCCGATGCACCACCTCCAGCACAGTACATCCCTTTAACTCGTCCTGTAACACCTCCCTCACCTCAACATCTGTTTCTTGGTCTAGGCTCCCTGTCACTTCATCCAATAACACAACTTTAGCCTTGCGCAGCACTGCCGTAGCAAGACAGAAAAGCTGTTTTTGGCCTGGGGAGAGGTTCATGGAGGCAAACTCGGCGTCGAGCCCCCCGCGTGCGGAGATCACATGCCAAATATGGGTTTTTGTCAGGGCTGAGATGAGTTCGGTATCAGACGGAGGCTCCAGGTTTGTCTCGGGGGTGAGAAATGGGAGGAGATTGCAGCGGACAGAGCCGGGGAGCGAAATGGCATCTTGGGGCAGGCAAACTAGGCGGGTACGTAGGATGGAGAGGGGGATGATGGACAGGTTAAGGTTATCGATGTGCATGGTGCCCTTCTGTAGGCTTAGGAGACGTAGGAGGGCAAGGATGGTGGAGGATTTCCCGCTGAGGAAAGGTGCACGGTTAGTGTTAGCGGGGATTTCGTTCTGGAAAGGGGAGCATACCTCCCGGTGCGGCCGCATATGGCAACTTTGGATCCCGGTTTGACAACAAGGCTGACGTTCCGCAGGGCGGGCTCAAGTTCGCCACTAGGTTGTTTTCAGCGGTCAGGAACCATCGGAGATAGCATGGGCCATAGGAGGATCACAAACCTATACGATGCAACAACCCCATCAAGGCGGACTTCTCCTTGGCTTGGCCAATCATCGGGCACGGCGACCTTCTCCCCGTCATCTTGCTCGCTTGGTGTATCGCTTACAAAGCACCTGATACGGGAGATTGCCCCGAGGGACGTTTCCAGATCCGTCCAGTGGCTCACAAGCATACCTAGGCTCGAGCTAAACCCGATGAGGTTCACCATCGCCAAGCCGATGGCACCGCTAGAACTCGAACTAGGAAGCAGCAGAGCAAGTGAAACCAAAACGACGGCCATGCCAGCCACGATTAGATCCAGTACTATGTTCAACCACCGCTGGATGCAGAACATGAGATAATAAGGCTTCTGTGACAGGTCCAGCCGGCGGCGGTGCTCATCGAGGGCCGTGGTTTCTCGCCCGAACGCGCGCACTGTCACTGCGCCAGTGAGTGTTTCGGTGAAGTGAGTGTAGAGAGGCGACTTGGCTTCAAGGTCGAGAAACCGCATTTGACGGGAGGTGCGGAGGTAGAATTTCTGTACCAAGTACAGGATGGCCAGGACAAATGGGATCACAACTGCCGTGAGGGAGGCGCCGCTGACGATCACGACTGCGGCAATGATCACGTCGAAGAGGACTGGTATATTGTCAACTGAACCATTTGGGGATACCATGAGGGAATGGAGGATCTCTGCAATTATGCATTCGTATGTAATGGATATAACTTACGGAAAACAGCGGCAAGAAACGACATGGGCAACTGCTGATCTACCATCGTCATGTCTTGGCTAAATCTGCTGAGTGTAACACCGGTATCGACTTTTCTGAAAAAGTATAGCGGAGCTCTAATATGGTAGATGTTAGTCCACTTTGGAGACCTGCGTCAGAGAAGCCCCCTTGGTGCCTTCAAAACGCACCTGAGCACGGCCCCTAGGAGCAAGGCATGGAGACGTTTGCCTGAAGCCGGAATGAAAGCCAGAAAGTAAAATCTGGTGATTTGAATCAGTATTTTCGCTAGTCTATCGTATTTCCCTTTCCCGAAATCATGGCGGTTCATCTTGCAGAAGGTGGGCTTACGCGAGGGTGATCATGGTAAGAACAACCGTCGCCCCAGCAAAGAGCAGGTACACGCCAAAGTAAAGCGGAGTGTCCCTGTTAGTACCGTGCTCTGTCCATAATCGAAGCCAAACCTCTAGTGGCATTGGATCGGCTGTTAGCATCGAGTTTGCAAAACAGAACATCTCCAGCCTAACTTACGTGGCATTCGACCAAGTCCTGCGACGGCCGCGGTAAGGAGAAGAAAGATAGCTGTCAAAGACAGACCGACCGACTTGAAGTAGTACTTGTACAGAGAGATGTCACCTGACTGCGGCCGAGGGTCGGTATGCATATTGCAAAGAACTTTAGGGAGGCTGTGCTCCGGCATTTGAGATATATTTTCCTCCACCGCATGCTTGAATGTTAACGATTCTCGAAGCCCAGCTGAAGACTCGGGGCTTCCTGACGCTATCGGTTCATCAACTTGTGGGGCCAAGTCGGCTTTCTCGAACACTCTGATCCTTCCATGCTCGACTATAGAGATAGAGTCTGCATAATGGAAGGAGTATGCTTTCACGAGGAATGTATTAGCGGGCGCGGTGATGTTGTTGAGTTATTGTTTAGTGCTTGCCTCGATTCGTTGCTAAAACCACTGTTTGTCCTGGGTTCCTGAGGAGGCCTCGGTCTCCAAGGAGGTTTCGCATTATCAGACCTGAGGTCTTATGGTCAAGCCCACTAAAGACATCATCCAAGAGGATCAACCTCTTCCGCGAATACACCGCACGGGCTAGAGCCTGCAAACAAACATTTGTTAGTGCCATTTTGCTTTGGGAAGATTGAACAGAAAAGATCAAACCCACAACTCGCTGTTTTTGTCCTCCGCTGAGGCTCAGCCCTCCGCTGCCCACAGCCATCTCATCTGAATGAGGTACCGAGGCAAAGTCTCGGTCTAGAGCACATGCGCTCGTAACCCTAGCATACCATTCAGCATCAAATCCAAATTCAGCGCCCCCGACGATATTTTCCCGGACGGACACGTTCCGCAGCCACGGCGTCTGAGCACAGTAGGCCACCGACTCCCTCTTGAACTTAGCGGTTCCGCTTGTTAGATAAAGCTCGCCAAGGATTGCGTTGAAGACTGATGACTTTCCTGATCCAGCCGGGCCCGTGATGATGTGGCATGAACCGTCCTTGATACATAGATCAGCATCTTTGACCAAGGTCGTGCCATCACTAGCGCGGAACGATGCCTGGCGGAGCTCAACCACAGGCACTGAGAGTGAACTCAACTCGATGTCCTCACCCTTCCGCTCCTTTGGCGGGTAATGTGCGTTAAAGAAAGTCCTGCAATCGGTCCTCTCATCCAACAGCAGGAACTTCTGGATCCGGCTGAAGCAACCCAGAGAGGCAGCCACCGTGGAGCGAACGCCTACAAGCAAGGCAAGTGGCGTCGAGACGAGTGTCACAATAGCGAGGGACGTAAATGCTTTCGCTACGGAGAGTTTCCCGTCCGCATGTGGAGACGTCCAAAACACAGCAGCCGCAATGATTATTACAGGGGTGAAAACCTGTACGATGTCGGCTGTCCGGTACCAGGTTAGAATAAAATATTGTGTAGACTTTCATATCGGGAATGAGACGGGACTCACCCAGCAACTGATTCAAGACAATTCGAAGCCGGAATGCTTTTGATAGCCCAATTTCATCTTGCCTCAGCCCCTTGATGTGCATGAGAAAGTACTCGGCGAGTCCCATCATTTTGATGCTCTTCATTTTCTGTAGCATCGAGGACGTTGCCGAGACACGGTTTTGCACCCCCTGGTTCCAGGCAATCCTGGCGATAAACATTCCGGATGACACCTTCTCATTCATTGCGGAGACGACTTCAACAGCAAGAGTTATCAGGGAGGCGCCTCGGGACATTTTCGGCGGGGAACATCAAAAAGGGGGGCGGAAGCACACATACCGGAGATGGGAATCACAACCAGGAAGCAAGGCGTGCCGATTTCCCGGTAAAGAAGATAAATACCAAGTCCAAGTTCAAGTAAAGAGGCCCATATATCATGCATGAATATCACGCCCCTTTCGAGCCCGTCGATATCAGTACTCATAAGGGTGACCGGTGCCTCATCAGCCAGACCGGTGGTGTCCAAGCTTAACATCTTTTTGAATATGAGAGTAGCGATGCCGCCCCTAATCATCGTGACGAGCTGATATGTGAGGTGGTTGTAGAGACAAGTGGACACGGCGATGCCGACGTATATCAAAGCAGTCGCGCCAACGAGGCCCCTCGCGATATCAAGGTTCAGGTCTGCTAGCACTGCAGAAGCCTCGACGTGCTCAATGATACGGCTGATTAGGAAAGGTTGCGAGAAGGTGAACGCCGACAGCGCCAGCCTGGGTGGGACGGCGTACAGCGTCTGGCGAGTGAAGGCGCGAAACGTCGTAATGCAGAGTGCGTAGTTTCCATCCCGGTCAGCCTTCTGCCAGTGCTGCTCGATTTGATCAAGGAGGATCTGTGTGTCAAATTTCCTAGGAATCCTCAATAGGTCCGGGACGCTGAGCAGGTTCCGGTACCCACGACGGAGCAAGACATTGAGCCACCAGAAAAGCGAGCGGTTCATCGCCCCGCTAATGGATTCGGGGCTTGTCTCTCTCCGTAAGGCGTGTTGTGAAGGCAATTTTGGCATCTCTTCGAGCAACAGAAGCCCGACCTTGGCAGCGACCGAGATGACGAAGACTGCTGCTAGGGGCTCGAGGCCATGTCGCAGCCACAGACTCCTTGCTTGCGCCATGTCAAACAGAATGGAAAGAAAGAGGTAGCCGCCAACTAGTAGCGAAGGCTCAACAGCAGCTTTGTGCTCAAGATCAATTAGTATGCCGAGAGCGAGTGCAACAATCACAGACAGGACGCTCGACGCAATTGTTACTGCGCGGTGTAGGCCTCCAGGGTGCAGCGCCCACTGCACCAAAAGCGCGGTCTCGAGGAGAGCCAGGAAGGCCGAAACAACCTATTTCAGCTCCGTAAGTCAAGTCCAACCCCAAGTTAACATGGAGCACTTGCGGTCTTTGACCATCGTAGTTTTCCATGTTTGGGAATAGCGAGTTTCTTTGGCTTTCTCCGTAGGAGGACATGAGCTCTGAACGACAAGGTAACCAAGAATATTGCGGAAGGGATGATCGAAAGAATACAGTGCTCAAAGATGAGGGTAAAGTCAAAGTAACCAGGCAACTGCGGCCCAAAGAGGCTGTCGTCGGATTGTGAGGAGTCCATGGTTTAGCAAGGGCCCAAACCACCCTTAGAACTACCGGAATTCAAACCTAGGAGCGTTCTTGGTCCGTTGCCGCAGCGTGTGGGCTAAGCTATAGATACGGCTTTGTGGGAACAAATGAATCTTTGCCTAGCAGAATCCGGATGAAGTCCATGGAAAGATTTGTCCTCCACCATGGCTGGAGCCGGTCGACGGAGTGTCTGCGGTCCTCAGATAACAACGCTGCCCAGAACTGGCTCACCTCACCCCCATACCTGGGGTATGACCGCAACGACACTTCACGCATGCTCCAATCACATAACAGCCCCACCCACCTCACAGATACCCTTGCCCCAAGCCCACCATTTCGGCTAATATTTAATACCGGGATTTTCAGAGTAACCAGGGGTAGCCACACAAGTTGTCAGGTAGTACCTACCAAGAAGAGGCATGATCTCAAAGACTGTTTACACAGCAAGGACGAAACGTAAATTCAAACACTACATAGTCCGTAGGACATTTGACTCGTGAAGTTTGCCACTATTTGAGCGAGAACTAGAATTGAATGTAGAGAAAATGAAGGTGTTGTTCTCATGGATACCAATACGGTGTGAATTGCTAACCAACTGGCACAAGCTTTCAAGTCCCTCCTATTCCCGGAAAGTCGGCCGTGATACATCACCAAAAGGGATGATTGAGGGAAGAAGGGATAGAAAAAAGAAAGGATGAAAAGGAATGAAGCCAACCATCACGCTCACACGCGCTTCCGATTATCATCTCAGGAATAAGGATGATAGTCAAGAGTCTCCGTCACAAAGCAAGCTCGCAGCCTAAGAGTACGGCATGTACTTGACACTCGCATTGTTCGGGCGATTTATTCTTCCACCTGTTGAATTCGATGTGAGCTACAAGTCCTGCGACGGTCGCTATATGTGACTTGGGATGCCCACCTCCTGCTCATGGACAAGGAATCTAAGATACTGGGGACCTAGGACGATATCGGCAGCACCATCCTCACTCTTCATCATCTCTTCATGCTGTTCTTCACCAATACCCTATGGCGGTAGCAAAGTGGTGTTAGGGCACTATTGAACATATGCATTTACTTACAGTATCCATGACGTCTCGCTTCTGTTCTGACGAAGGAACCACATTGTCCTGATTTCCGAGGCTACGCTTCACGTCAGCCTGTACGGCCGGATCGTTCTGATAAGCCTTGCTGAAGACGGAAACGGCCCAAGAGATTGGTCTGTACTGAGGCGCGGCGGAGACGGTGACGGCGAGGACGGCAGCAAAGCCGGTCAAAGCACCGAAGGATTTCATGTTAAGGTGAAGGCTTAATAATGTAGGACGAAGCGGATGGAATGTCAGTTTCTAGAATGGCCGAGCAAACGTGCTCTTTGAGAGTGCTAAGCTTGGGGTGAGAGAACAGAGTCTCGACGATCCTTTTATGTTCCAACCCAGCTTTGAAATGGGTGCCTCCTCATAGAGTCTACTTGCCACCAAAATCGCAAGCATCTCCTTTGTGCCATGCAGGACCGGACCGCCTGGTGGGAAGCGTCCCATTAGTGAGCTCGGATTAAAAGCCTGGTACACGCACCGGGTCCTATCGCGTAAGCTCCGTCCTCCTTGATACAGCGAGGAAGTACCGGTGACTTGGGCTTCGAGTAACTCTCAGGCCGGCTCCAAGCCGTTGGGATATCATATATTTTCCACTTGTGCGGCGCACTCCTTCCCAAGGCGAGTTGGCAAATATTGCCATGCGAGTCTGGGTAACACCAGCTTATCATAGACTTGTGGCTTTCAACGCGGGACCCCCAACAAAGGCAGCAGGTGGCTGCGATAGAGCGGAAATAGAGCGGCAACCTTTAGGCTGTTAGATTAGAATGCACGCCGTTATCGGTTATTCCCGGCCCATGGCGAATGATTAATAGAAAGTGCACTCAGCGGTTTGCAAATCTGAGCCGCGTAGGTCTAGATTGGAGAGGGATGCTTGGTTAGCTTCTGCTCCCACTGTAAAGCTGCATATGTGCCTTCACGAACACTCTTTGTTACATAGGCATTCATTGAAACCAAGGGGGTCTTTTCTTAACCCCACAGCCGTGCCTGCCTTTTACAACATTGAAACCGGTAAGCTGGAAGCTGGTCTGTAGGATATTGCAGCACCCAGGCTAAAGCGGTAAAATTCCCAGCCGTGCCAACTGCAGTGATTAGCTGCGGTGGGTACCCTCATCACCCCTCGGTCAGGAAGCCTCTGTTGGAGCGAACCAGCATGGCTCGTAATTGAATATCCAAATCCAACCTCACTGCTTGCTGGTTGGTTACTGCCGCGGCCTCCACCTTCCATGGAACCATATTCACTGGGTGATAAGTAGGTAGGCTCGAGTCGGATCCAACTGCATGCACCGCCAGTCCATTTAACCACACCTACAGCCAGCTCATCCAATAGCATGCCGGGAAGCACTGATCTTCGTGCTGTATGGAACATGCTCACCTGGGTGGGAAACAGGACCAGCGGTGTCCAACGGCACGCACAGTACACGTTCTTATCAAGACTACAAGCAATTATACTGTGATAAGAACAGATGCAGCTGCCAACCGAGACCTTCCAGGTCCTCCACCATTCTTGGATGTTCTGTCAGCTATATGTCGCCTCACGTCCACTGTCGAAATGAGTTGGACACTCCAGGGATTCCACATATAACGGTTCCAAATTCCACAACTGCTTGGAACCAAATGGAACTACGTGATGGTGTGGGACAGAGATGTGAGTTGGTCAATGTGTTTGTACTGTACACTTGCGTCTGACCAATGTCGATCCCTCTGCGTGACGTGATCACACGCAGGTATTCCGGATATGTCCCAGACATATGTTAGCAACAATTACAAACCTCCTTTTTTTATTTTTTATTTTTTGGACGTTCACCGGTTCATCAAGAGACAGACCGCAGATACAGGTGACATCAATTTAATTGAGAGGGCTATTCCGGATGATGCGGCACAATACATCCGCAAACGACTATGTTGAGATGCGCCGGCAATGTCGAGTGATGGTACAGGAAAGTACGATGCCGTCCCAGCGGCTTGTTGCAGGCAGCTAGACACTCGACACTATCATGTCAGTCTCGACTTCAACCCAAACATTCCAATGGGCTGTTCATTATGGCCGTGTCACAATGCTTGCAACCGTGCCGAATATTTCTTTGCTGCACTAGTCAACATGACCCGGGTGCAGGAATGACTGCTAACATGGTAACTACTAGTCATCAATTCTATGATGACCGCTTGAGAGTTCCTTTACGCCCATGTCCCCCATTTCCCAGACTGATCTTGAACGTACTCATAGATCTTGTCAAAGTTACGGCATGTATGCAAGGTACTAAAGTCTGGCGTGGGGTTTCCATTGTTCCAGTCAACGATGTTGGCGGTAATTGGCGTGATATCCGCAAAGCACATTAGGGCAATGCGGAGGATCTCGATGCAGTGATCTAAGGATAGGAGCAGGGTCAGGAAAGTCCAAGACGATAGCAATTTGCCAACATAGCGGCGCTTCGGAGGCATTTCCATACCTGTGTGGACTCTGTCAACGTGCTTTAGTTCCTTATCCACCTCGGGGTACTGGCTTGGCCAAGTCTTCTTCCTGAGTTCATTCTGGTTGAGATACCTAGTGAGCAATCACGTTTAGAGTAGGATATTTTTAACCGAAGAGAAAGGTTGTTCAGAGCGGCCCCTTACTAGGCAATGAAGCTGGTGGAACACTTCCAGCATTACTTCGTAGTCTCCCGACCCGTCGTTAAAAGTATAAGTCCTGCCGGCATCACTGGTTTTATTGAGACGCCAAAGGTCATCTTTCTTGACCCTTAAACTGCCGCTGCCCTTGTGGATTAAGTCGTCCCAGGCTCTGTCAAGCTCAGGATTTGGTTCGCCGCGATAAACAGAGGGTTCTGTGAACTTGGCATCGAACATAACTTGGTGGTATTCCACTGCTTCAAGTGCTGGGGCTATTCCCGAGTCAGAGTCAGTCTGGTTCGTTAGATGGATGTCGAGCTTGATGGTGCCAGAGACCTACACCAAGTGGATAGTTTCGCACCACATTCAGCCAAGCTTACCGACTGTTTCCCCACGACGAAGGCAATCACGGCGCTGATGCTAGCAGCAGTAAAAGTGAGGAATACACCGAGCTTGATTTCTCTGGCTTGCTTTAGGAGGGATGAGGCCATTTGAACAAGAGCACAGCGTCGGCTACGCGTGGTAACTGTGGAACCGCCGCTTTCGGGGTTATCAGGTAAGGAAACGTATTCAGTCTCTTTCGGACTCCGCATTTTTGGTATGTGAAGACTTGAGGTTCAGCAGTGTTTGATCCAAGTGGAGGGAAGCAAAGAGAAGACAAGGTGGCTGGGTCTGGGATACCTTGGATGTCGCCTGGCTTCAGGGCTTATCGACCTTTTGGCTCCGTCAGTCGGCTGTTTATTCTTCCCATTCGGTGAACAAATGCTAACGCTTCTATCTCAGGCGAAGAATTAGAAGAGCAGGGAAGTGCGGGCCCTCACATCACCTGGCTCGGGACAAAAATCAAGGTCAACGTGCAGGTGCGGGAATGCGATGCCGCTACAAAGGATGAGTGTATCTAGAACTCCGCTATCTCAGCTCCGTGAGTCCAGGAAAGTTGGTTTTGTTGGCGTCATTCATTACTTCTTTTGGCAGCAACCTGTATGGATCTTTGGATAAGCGGCCCCGGAATCCCGCTTGGGGCTGTTGGGAAACACAGTGTTGATGATAATTACAAGGGCAGGATGGAATGGCAAGGGCGGTTTGACCATGGTTGAAGTAGGCCACATCCTGCCGAGCCCCAGCAAAGTCATCTTCACGAGGACCATGCTAGCCCGGCAGAAACATGATTGGAAGCAGCTATGTCGGAGTAGTTGGCCCTTAACAAGATCATCCGGATCTTAGGTCTGGTGTGGCGAGGCTGTGGTTAAATGTTTGCTAACCCCTTTGCTGTCACAGTGTTTAATATTAAAATATGCATGTTGGTGCGGATCTATAGATTACCTACCATCCCATATATCCTCCTCACCTAACGTTCAGGATCTTTTCGGGGCCTTTGGAAGCCGTGCCTGATGTACGGATCCGTAGCGTTGGCGCTCTCATTGGTCCTGCTTGCCATCGGTCTTGATCCTCTTTCCTGAGCCAATTTGGGACAACTACATCACGATATTCAACAGGGAATCTCGGCCCCTCACCGGATTTTGGAGTCCATTCCGCTTCTCCCACTTCCTCGCTCCACAACGCAGGCCAACAGCATCCATTTTCCCATCATTCCCCAAGACGTGGAAGCATACGAATTGGAAAGATAATATCGACAAACATTCTCGAAATGGGTGACAACGGCGGTAACCAAACGTCCATGGTTTGCAGTCCAAATGGCATCAATGACAACACTTGGGAAGAAGAGGAAGCTATTCTTCTAAATTCAAGCCGCGAGCCACTGGAACCACGTTTATCACGCGAGCTCCTGGTATCTAAGACACCGGAGAAGCGAATTTCAATACTCACCGCGCTTTCTTGGTTAACAAGCTGTGTTCTCGCTGCTTGGATTGCGTGCCTCCATTGGTTTTCTAACTCTTGTGCCTATACTATCAGCCTTTATTGTAAGTTAACCGTTCGACCCCGGTCGTTTATGGTGTGCTGACTGATGCACCCATCGACCGCAGCACCCGCTGAGAAGGCAGTGGAGTACGTGGACGTCAAGTTTCGAGGTGGCTTTGGCCGCGATTCATCGCTGTATCAAGGCTGGCCTAATGACGAACAAGACGAACGGTGGAATCAATTGTACTATCGTAAGTAGAAAGACACCAAAGTCACGAGTAGTGACCACTACAACTGTAATTCTAATAAGCCACGGGGGGGAATGTAGACGGACTCACCATCGGTGTAGACGAAGAGGGTTACCGCCGCATGAAGAACAAGACAGAGCGAGTCCCCTTGCCTGGGTATGAAGATGAATATGTAATAGGCGTCGACGTCTTCCACCAGCTACATTGCTTGGTAGTTTTGCCTCCTTGAGCGTTGATGATCTGCTCGCAAACATTCGGACTCACACTCTAGATAGAACACAATCCGAATGGCATTCTACCCCGGTCGCTACAATACATCGATAAAAAAGACAGATGGGACTATCGACTACGGACAATGGCTACATGTTGGTATGCAACCTCCAATCCTTCCTTTCGTCCCTTTAAATAGCGGGTATCTGACCGTCACTAGATCATTGCATTGAATCGCTCCGCCAATCTGTCATCTGCCACTCAGATGTCAGCCCCGTTCTCTTTACCTGGGTAAAGGACAAAAAAATCACTGAACCTGAGCTCGAGGTGATACACAAGTGCCGCAACTTCGAAAAGATCCGCAATTGGGCGTTTGAGCGCTTCGTCAACCTAGGGAACCGCCGCCAGCATGTCCTGGACGATGGCCGGATTGCTGACTACACAAATTTCGATCCAAATCCTGAGGATGATCCTACACTTGTTGAGCCTCCAGAGTGGTGGTCATACAACTCGCAGGATTTGTGAAGGAAATTGTCGTAGTTCCTGCGTTTTTCTTTGCGAGTTCAGCCTTTCCGATAAGCTAGTGGATGTCTTTCCGGCTTTGCTTGGGGATACATTGTAAAATTCAACACAGTTTCCGATTGGTAACAAATGCTAGAGGGTTGAAGTTGGTCTTGACGGATCTACCCTCAACGGATGCCGAAGCACCTGGTTCCTAGCCAACATCGGCAGGAATGCAGTGTTGATTGGTTCCCTATGTTTGAACCACCGCGATAGAGCTCGCGCAATGATATTGACAATGGCCACTCTGAGGGAACCGATCAGTTGAGGGTGTTAGCATTCTTTCCAGTGATTGATATTTCAAGCGAGGGTGGAATATGGCAACATGGGCGTAAAAAAATCCTAATTATGCTTTGCAAGCACTGCGACAGAGGGGTAAGCTTGAGGCGCCCGCTCACCCTACCCGTTCCCGACCAGATTTTGAGAGCTAGGTCAGGCCTTAAGGCCAAGGCTATATTCCTTTTGACCAACACGCACAAAGCATGCATGTATTGGGAGATTGCATAGGCATTTGCTATTGAATTTGTAGAATTTGGATCTTCGGTCTGATATCTTAATACATATGGAGAAAAGTGGGATATTTTTCTAAGGTGTCTGCTCAGATTCGCTACGATTCACCAAGAATGGAAGTGTCAGAGGGTGCGCAGTAAACCACTCTACCAATGAACCAAAAGATCCGCCAGTTCAACCACTCCGTGGTTGAACGCTGCGCACCACTTGCTTATATCACATCCTGTGACAGGAAGAAATATGCATAAAGAGTTACTTCCTTATATCAAAAGCTAACGTACTTGTCAAAAAATACGGTAATTAACACCCTCACCACGGCCCTACCATCGCGTCGCGCTTCGCGTCTTCAATCCTCCTACCCATATACTTCATACTACTGCAACTTTGTCAATTATTGGCCGAAATTCGTAGCTTTAGGCGCCCAACGTTCGCTCTATTCGTGGGTATCGAAAGGATCTGATGAAAGAAGAGCATGATGCAATTATTTCAGCTCGAACAGCCGGGCGAGCCGGGGTTCCTCGACGGGTGTTGGCCCAGAACTTCGACCTGCTTCCACGATAATATCACAGAGTTACCCGTTTCCAGAACTACAATACTGTGGCGTCCTTACCCGGTCGTGGACGTAAAAAGAAGTTGAGTCCCTCAGAGGCCTGATATATGGTCCAGATTCTAAAACGCAGCCTCCAAATGAGCTGGGCTACCCTATTTTCGAACTGTGATAAGCCCGTTGTAAGGAATACTCTATGCAAGGCGTTGGGCAAGTCATACGAAGCCAATGGAGGTCTATCAAGAGAATTGCCTTGAATAAAGATAGAGCAGCTAATTAGCTACAATATGCTCAGGAAATGCGGTACAAAGAGGCGTTGCTCCGGTAAGTTGCTTCCTTTTTACTCCCCTCTGCTTACTTCCTCGGACGGCTTAATGGCAGGGCGCCTCCTCCGAAGAATCGTTCATCCAGGCTACGCTAGATACACTCAATAGCGGAATTTTTCGTGTGCCTAAGGATAAATACAAAGAAGACCTTATCAATTTCCAAATGTTGAGTCGGGGAAAACTGTCCCCTGAGGACCCCTCTGATCAGAGGAGGTCACGTGACAGCACACCCTGCCGCTGGATTTTACCATAAGTAGGGCCATCTAGGCCATTTGGCTTACACAACGAGGAATCAACCTTTTTATACACTCTTTTGCAGCTGCTTGCAGGCTACTCTTGCGTGCGCAGTGCGCTCCCTCTGAGCAGAGGGAGCCCTACTCGTACATATTGTTTTAATCCTTGTCCGGTCCCGGGAGCCCAGTTTGTTGTGGCGTTGCCTTGGACCGTCTTGTCTATCTTGTCTGTCTTGCCTGGACACATGTTACTTTGTCACCTCCCCTCTTTTGTTGTTGGGTTGTGGGTGTAGATGTGTGTTTCTGCACCATTTCAGTGTACGTCAAGTCTGAGATTACAATCATAGTATGGGGTAATTATGATATAGAAGGGTGGTAGGTCCCTATTAGTTACTATAACCCCGAGATCCTATGGTATGACGGCAAGGATATACAGCTAACAATTATATCTTAGCTCTAGAGGAGAGCCTACTTCCTACTATTCCTTAGGTGCTATTTTCCTCTAGGATAACGCCCGTATCTATACTCTAGGTAAGCCGAACGACTGGCTCGAACGTCATAGAATGTGGGTTCAGGAACACCCTTTTCACAGCTCAGACCTCAATCCCATCGAGCGTATCTGGGGAAAAATGAAGGAGATGTTGCTTAGGGGTTTCCCTAGGCTACATCTCCTCAAAGATAATGAGGCCAATATCTGTATTGTTGAAGAGGCCTTGAGTGTAACGGGCTGAGCCCGGTGCAATCCTCGATGACCCTCGCCAGCCCCTGAACAAGCAGGGCTGCGTGGTGAAATGGTGCAGGAACACACACCCACACACACAACAACAAAAAAAGTGAGGAGGGCGAAGGCCACAACAATGCAGGTAGATAGAGCTCCCTCTGATCAGAGGGAGAGCATCTCGCCTGCAAAGCAATACCTGCAAGCCGGGTCAAAAGTAGGGTGCAAAAAAAGATTGTCAAATTCCATGTCCTTCGTTCAAGGACGGCAGTCTGAACAGTCTTAAATACAAGAAAATGTGGGTTCCTAGGCCAAGATGGCCTGCTCGGCCCTCTGATCAGAGGACCCAAGTGACCGGGGAACTACTTCCCTGACTCAGTGGGCACAACTCTCCTGTCTTTCGACAGCTACAACGCAGTTAAAACTAAGCTAAATTGAACGCAGATTTGATCAAATTGAAGCTAATTGACTAAGTTTCAATACTTAGTATACCAGCCGCTTACCTTCCTCACTGCAGCCAGCCGACAGGGTACGGAGTTTATCAGACTGTCAATAAAACCCTGGGGCAACCCCTGTGCGGGTAGATGCCAACATGTGGGTATTACAGTATTTTGATACTACCGTAACGTACCGTAATTTTATTGTATCAAAATATCAATGCGCCTCGCACGCCATGATTCTAATAAAAAATTGTCGTGCAAAAGCGACGCCGCAATTGCTTTCTAGCAATTGCACCTTAAGTATGACAAAAATTTAAATTCTATAGAGTTAATAGCATATATATGCGTGGTCTTCCTAGAATGCATGCCTTACGCTAGCTGGATACAAGGAGCATAGTTTGGGTCGATTGGCCAAACCAAGGTATGTACAGTCCTAGCACTAATATGTATATCTATACTTCGATGTTGACGAAATAACCAGTGGTGGGGTGGCTCAAAAAGTGGGCCTGTCGCGCAAAAACACAGTATGTAGTTCATACAGGCCACCCATATCTGCATGTCCCGTCCGCGAACCTCCCCACTTCACCTTTCTGGGTCTCTCGCTATCCACCGCAGAGCAGTTCACCGAATTCTAGATCATCCCACCAACAGGCATATAGATTCGCCCCTCGCAGCTACAGGCCGTTCGCAATCATTGATTATTGGGTCCGGCGCGTCAATGTTTCACTCATCATCATTGTAATTGTTTATGCAATCTACCTATCGCTCAAGGCCCCTCACTGAACACAACAGCCGGTTCACTCTGGGTAGTGCTTGATTATCAACCACTCTCAACTACGAAAGCCATCTTGCGCAACCTATCAAGCGACACTTGACATGGTGTCAACGACAAACAGTGAGCGAACTCCGCTCCTTGGTTCTACCGACGCCGGTACCCAGCACATCGGCGATACATTATCTAGAGTGACCCGCCCGATCTCACCAGCTAAGCGCGTCCTTATCCTTGGTCTTACCTTCAGCCTCCTTATTGCTCTGGCAATAGGCGGTACTCTTTTCGACACGCCTATCACAGAAATCCAAGAAGACATCATATGTCATCGTATCCACGGCCCCAACCTTGAGCCTGGTGTGTGCAAGGAGAAGGGAGTCCAGAGCGAGCTGTCTTTTATCAGGGGTTGGGATACCACTTTCACCATGCTTCCGAGCCTCATTGTCAGTGTTCCATATGGTGCCATAGCTGATAGATACGGGCGTACACTGGTCCTGGGCCTCAGCCTGCTCGGCATTACCTTGAACGCCGCCTTTGGCACGCTTGTGTATGCAATGCCTGGCATATTCCCTCCACGCGCCATTTGGTTGAGCAGGCTTTTCCAGTTGGTAGGCGGTGGGGAGACTGTTTTCAATGCAATGACATACTCTATCGTCGCTGATATATCTAGCGAGGCACACAGGTAGGCCCTTGTATCTCCAAGACAAACTTGGAGCGCATAGTTATTCACAACTCCAACTGACACTCTTCTCTAGGGCCATAAGCTTCTTCTACATTGGCGCATCTCTTATGGGCGGCGCCCTGATGGCAAACCCAATCGTTTATCTCGCCATGAAGCGCGGACCTTGGTTCAGCATAGAGGCGGGTCTGATATGCTTGTCTATCGCCACGGTCATCGCGTTCCTCATTCCAGAAACACTGGGCAGAACACCAGCGTCCAAAGCCTCTCTTCATAGTCACCAGACAAATTCCCCTCCTCAATCGACTGATACTGGATTAAATACAGGTTGCATACCGACTGCCGGACCTAACAACATCCCAACATCGATCAACAACAGCACCTCTCCTCAACGAGAACCCACCGACAACCCCCAGGGACCCGTGGCCACCGGCCTGTCCTCTATTACCGTAACTCTCCTCCACACTCTCTCCTCAATTCGCTTCTTGTTTTGGGACCACAAACTAGTCGGCCTACTTCTTATCTCGCTCGCGCTCGAGATTCTTGGTCGTAGTGCCATTCTCCTGTTGCTGCAGTACGCCGCCAAGCGCTATGGAATGTCCTACTCGGAAGCCGGCCTGCTGGATTCGGTGACAGCGCTTACCTCGCTGGTACTTCTGCTGGTTATACTGCCGGGAACAAGTCAAATTTTGCTCTCAGGGCTACGCCTCTCTCCGTGCGAGAGAGACCTTCGGCTCGCCCAGGCGAGCGCTATAGTAGCCTCTGGGGGAGTAATGTTACTGGGTTTTGCCGGGACGAAGGCTGTGCTGGTGGTCGGTGTAGTTTTGACGGGCTTGGGTGGAGGGTATACCTTTATGATTAGAGGGCTAATGTCATCGTTGGTAGGCGGGCATGAGATTGGGCTGATGTATACGAGCATCGCATTCGTCGAGACACTTTCGGCTTTGGTCTCGGGGCCGGTGTGGGCGGGCTTGTTTAATGTCGGGATGGGATGGGGGAATGCCTGGGTGGGCTTGCCGTTTATAGTGGGCGGATGGGTGCTCCTTGCAGCCGCGGGGCTAGTAAGCGTGATCAAGAGCTCCATGATTAACTCGGAAGGTAAAGGTGATGATAGGTTAGACGGGGATCGGGAAGATGGGATTGATGATTGATAAAAACTACTGAAAGAACGAGTCTTTAAGGGTTTCTGGTAATGCTAGATATACGGTATCTCCTTTTCTTATTATTTAGAGTGGTTATGCCGTGCCTGGGACTCAGCTATCCTAATTATCTCTAAAGTTGCTTGGCTGCACCTCCCTCTTGGTTGCTCTCCACGTTTTTTTTGTGGTTGTTTTTGAAATAGTCCTTTAGTGCCTAATCTATTCTCCATGCTACAGATGACCTCTTCCAATAATTAGGGGAAACAACCCCAGTCGGGGGCAATTTCCCTTGGCCTTCAACTGGTCCCTAGTAGCGCCCACTTGGTAAGATTTTTCCACGGGCATGACAATATAAGTTACACGTTCAACTCAATGACTTTGAAATTTGGTGAAATCGTGCTATTTTGACGCTAAATCCATCTGCGCAGTGGTTCCAACAGCTGGAATATGATAAAGAGTGATCTATTGAGCGTGTATGTAAGAGTCCGACTCTGGGGCAGAAGTGCCCCAATCGATGGTGCCGGGACAGAGCGCACGGGCAGCTAATCGATAGATGATATCTAATCTACCGGTAGATATGTAATCATCACGTGACATGCATCCATCCCTTCGTCGTCAGATACGGGTATCAGTAGATTATTTATTAACTTACTGTGCTATACAAAAATCTAGTCCAAAGGGGATCTAGAGAAACACACATAGTAGATATACATATACTAGGTGCCGAGCCTGAAAGGGGATTGAACTACGTTTGCTTGAACTCTTCCGTGCTATCTGATACCTGGTTCCCGAGGGGGGCAGGACTATTGATTAGATACTGTAGATTAGATAGAGAGGCTCTTGCCCCGCACTCTGGATAGATATCCAGAGTAGGTTCAACAAGCCTCAACAACAACAACAACAACAACAACAACAACGACGAAACATATTTCAATTCAACTGAACCGCTCCCCCCATACAGTACATTCTGTATCAGTGCTTTAGTAATTTTCGACTAATTAACGTCGGAGTATAATGCTTAATCTTGGGGAAAGGAAGAAAAGCCGTTCTTCCGTTATCTGCCGGTAATGCCAGGAATGAATCTCGCACTCTCTTTAACTTCCATTGCCTACAGCTCCCTTCCTTCACGGCAGTTGCCAGCCCAGGCACTGGAAGAGTCGAGGAAAGTCGAAGGGATGGTCTAATGGGAAGTTGTAGCGCGTTCTTACCTAGCGTTAGTAACCCTAGCTTTATGTTCTTGCGCCTACAGACGAAATAGCACCAGCGAGAGGAAGTGAGGCCTAATTTAGGCTCTCATAGCTGTAGTCCACGTCAACATGATGTGCGTTATACTCCACCATATTTCTTGCGAGGACTCTGAGATGGGTCCTTGATGCTGTCCTCGTGTTATTGGTTACGTACTGGTGATCAGGTCGCAAATAGGGATAGCTTAAAACGCCACACATGGCCAAATCCAATAAAAGCGAATGCGTCAGGGCATTCTGGAGCATCCCGACAAGCGAGCATGCGGAGACGAGAAAGTGGATAAAGCTGAGACATGTATATACTGTAATTAAGACGGCTAACGCGGCTATGATTTCACGAGAGGAGGGGCAATGGCGCGGCGTGTTATAAAATGCTCTTTCCTAACACTTCCGTTCTTTGTTTTTTCGATAAATTTTAACCAGGAGATGCCAAATTCTGTTCTTTATATCGTTCACCTGAAATAAAACCTTTCCACCATAATAGAAATATGGCGCCCTTTGCTACCATCTACTCGTACTCGGACAATTTCCGCGTCAAACGGGTAATTCCCCACCCTCCAGACCCTTTCCTCTCAACAACTAACATTTCTCTTTTATAGGCCCACGTACTCGCAGTTATCGGCGGCCTCGAGCTAGTCGAATCTCCGAACTTCGTAATGGGCCATACCAACCGCTCTACAGAGTTCTTATCCAAGTTTCCTCTCGGCAAAGTCCCTGCTCTCGAAACAGCCGATGGCTTCACCATCACCGAAGGCCAAGCCATTTGTCGCTTCATCGCTGAGAGCGGCTCCAAATCTGACCAGCTCCTCGGCCGGGACATCAAGACGCGTGCTCGTATCGACGAGTGGTCGTGCTTTGCTGAGCAGGAGATAGTTGGGAATACCTTGCCGGTGCTAGGCATGTTGGTGCTGAAGGTTACTCCGTTCAATCAGTTTCGGTATGATTGGTGCGTTAAATACTTGGAGAAAGCGTTGGGTAGGTTGGAGATCGCTCTGAGGGAGGGGAATAAGAGGTTTTTGGTAGGTGAGGAGTTGACATTGGCGGATATCATGGTTGGGGGGGCGCTTTTCAGGGCGGGGACTTTTCTGATGGATATAGAGATGTTGAAGGCTACTCCAGAGGTTTCGCGGTATATGAAGGGGTTGTTGGAGGTTCCAGAGGTGGAAGCAGCTTTTGGGCCCTTCCAAGTATGCGAAGCGCGCTTGAAGTAGGTGTCAGTCATTAGGAATAGGCGGATACCTCGGCATTTTACCTAGGAATTGAAAACATCTTCAGAAACTCAGACACATTGACTGGCGCATCATCGCCAATTGCCAAGACATGTTTCCCCGTCTGCTACGCCCGTATATCTGATACTGTCCTTCCAAAGAACCTCACATTTTCTCGAGTCCTTGGATTCGGCGCTTGGTTCTACACGCTCCAGTCCGTTCATATACTGCGCTTTGGGTAGTCAGACATTGGCGGCCTACATTCTAGTGCTAGGGCTATCATATCGCAAGCCGACTTCTTGGTGGTGCGACGAACCATTCGGCTGAATACAAGTCATCAGGACTGAGAGTGGAGCAATGATGAACCGGGATATTTGGACCACGAGCCAGGCACTGCGCCGCACAAGGTCCGTTGTCATGGTGCCTGGATTAGGAGCCAACGCCGATATCTTGTTCAGGTTGGCATCCATATCTAGCCGGCGCTGTAGTTCGCCCACCACCATTACCAGGCACAATTTAGAAGCCCTGGACCGTCGTTGGGCGCTACACCATCCAACATCATCCTTCTTGTTGCTCCAGCTGCCATCAGCAATGAGGTCGATGCTGCTGTGGAAGAAGGTCTTCCATTTATCATCCTTTTAATGCCCCACGGGGTCGTTGCGCTTGTCGTACGGATCATGGACCGAGCTGGACATAGCAATGATCCTGCCCTTCTCCTTGTCCATGTTCTAGAGTAACAACAATGTAAGCAACCAGTGACCAAGGTAGTTGAACGCGAACGTCATTTCCAGTCCATCGTCAGTTCAAGATTGTTATAATGAGTCTACAAAGCCGGTGTTCAGAATGAGGGCCCGGATGGGCGGAATTTGGCCGGCCGCGACGTGTGCATTAATGTCTCATGCTGTTTCGCGTATGCTGGCGAGCCGTGCCAAGTCCAACGACATGGTGGCATGGGTGTGAATAGTCGGGGTGCCTGAAGAATTTGGCGTAGACCCGATGCTCTCACTTTAGCGCGCACCGTGTATACACCATGATACTCTGCTGCAAGCTTCGGAGATGACAAAATTTTGGAAACTATGGCCCTTCCGTAGCCGCCATTCGCACCCGTGATGAGAATGGTGCCTGTTGGGTGTGGCCATGGTATGTGCCGATGGTGACTACTGTAGAAGTGAAGGTGATTTTGATGGGACTTGAGTTCGTAGAGCCGGTGCGAAACACTCTAGGGCATTGGGGCTTCGGGTCCGAGGAGCAATCGAACAAAGATCAAAACAGATCAACGTACCTCTATATCATGCAATTTTTTACAGGATGGGTGGTCATGTCACATTATTGCTACGGCTACGAGGTCGTTGTATGGTTTCACCGTGCCGTCTGGGCTAACCTCGGCATTATTGGCTGAGATTGGGATGCAGGACATGAGCTTCCAAACTTGTTGCCTAAACACCGGCAAGCCTTCGAGCCAGCAGGAACGCATGCGACCCTCTTATTGGTGGCCCTCTTGGCTTTCTCGTGTTTCAATTTACAATGAATAAAATGAACGGATGGGAGAACACAGTAATGTCGGTGCGTGGAAGGGAGGGTCAAGCGGGGGCAGCGTGACAGCATACCAAATCAACAGGTACAGTACGTCCGTATGCTACGGGGCATCTCCTAGGCCTTGTAACAATTGCTAGGATTGAAATGTCGTACGAGAGTGTATAGACCCCTTTAACGCAGGAATAGTAATTATAAGTTTCAAAATCCTAACTAACTTAAAACTAGTAACAATCGACGCTAGTTAAACCTCTCGGCGTCGGAGTTGCTGTCCTCTTGACGATTTGATACAGAGAAGACTGTACAGGGGGTAATGGTTCAGTTGAATTGAATGTTGATTGACTGTTGTTGTGGTGGATTACTGAACCTACTCTGGATATCTATCGAGAGTGAGGGGCAAGAACCTCCCTATCTAATCTACAGCATCTAGTCAATGGTCCCCCACCTCAGGAACCGTATCAGCTGAGAAACTTGTGATTTGGGGTTTTGACGGGATGTACGTTACCACCAACATGACTAATACCCCTTCCTATTCCCCTATCCATTCTTACTTATAGCTCACGAGCCTGCATAATCTCCCTCTTCCGCCTTCTCAAAGTCGTTCAATCCACCCAACCCTAAGACAGCACCTACAACAAAGTAGACAGAGCACTATACGGCGTAATCAAGCTGTACCACGGGATCTTCGTCGCGTCCATCGTCACGTCACGGCCTCTCTTCAACCGCGTCACGCCGAATCTGAGGCAAAGATTGGGCTTCAACGAAACAATATTACGTATACTCAACGAGAGACTGTAGACATGATGCCGTCATGGCCGAAGTTTGGGCGGCTCGCTATGTTCACGGTCTCGCGCCGGAGCCGAGAGGTTAACGACTTTATTATGCTGCCGAGCGACCATACCAACAGTGTTGCGCTGAAGGGAGACGGTGCAGAAATCGATAATTAAGAGGGCGCGATGGACTCCATTGCGCAGGTGGAGCTGGGTGCACATTACGCTTATTGACACCGAAGTGCATAGAGAGCAATAAGGACGAAAGACGACTTAGTCTAAAATGAGGCAATTAATTATGACATGTTGACGCTAGGGATAGGAATGCCAGAGATAGGGACACCACGGAGATAGGACTACACACACGGGACGGAAACCAGGGACAGGGACGGGACAAGAATAGCACGTTTAATGAATAGGGTAAATAGGATATGGATTTGGAATTACAGGACATCATTACGAAGTCTCATTTCTCACTCACAACTCATCGGACCCTCATAGCTTCTTGCACAGGCGTTCCCCATACTCAATGACTTCCCACCCCTCCGTCCCTGGCAGTGAAGGGGAGTAGAAGACGCCGTTCGGATCCCAAGCCATTTTGAGCTTCTTCAGCGTCGGATACACCGTCGGCCCCCAGAAGTGGTTCTGCCAGTCGACCATAAACGGATCAGCCTCGTTAACATATGCACAGCCATTCAGGCTCGCCTCCTGGAACGCCTTGTCCACGGTGTTTTGCAGCACATTATGAAGGTCTGCCTTCTGCGCAACGCTTGCTTCCGTCCCTACCGGTATTAAGTACAGCATCAAGTTTGACGCGGTGCGGAACCTGGGGTTCGTCGCGCTGATGTCCACCGGCTGCGGGTTGTGTCCAGCGCCAAACAGATGCCCAACCATGTACCCCATGTTCTCCAGATCCGTGCGGGGACTGATGGCCGTCTTGAAGGCTTTGATGATGCCGTCATTGTTGGTAGTAATATCGTCCCGATTAATCACCCACCCGCTTGTCAGGTTTGGCGGGCCAGCCATCTCATCCTCGAATAGATCCAGGTACAGATCGAAGAGTGTCGCGTACTGACGCGCTGGCCGTGTCCAGAAGGGCACACCAGCAGCAGTGAGCTCCGCCAACAGCGGCGTCAGTATGGCATCCAGCTGCGCGGCCTTCTTGTTGAAGGCTACGAAGGGACGCACACGCAAGCTGCCGGGCCCGACGGTGAAGTACACGTACAAGTCGTTATCAACAAACCTGTTTGCATGGCTGTGGAAGATGCGCACGCCCTCCCAGAAAAGAGTGCTGTTTGTCGTCAGTGTGGCGTTGATGTACATCTCCGCGCCGGCCGAGGGGCGCTCAGCGAAGGTTTTGACTGTCACGGACAGCACGATTCCGTAGTTTCCAGGACCGCCGCCCTTGAGACCGTAGAAGAGGTCGACATTCTTGTTATTGTTGGCGGTGACGAATTTGCCGTCCGCCGTGAGGACGTCGAAGGAAAGCGCATTGTCTGCAGCGAGCCCGAAGATGGTAGTGAGCGGGCCGTGGCCGCCACCTTGAACGAAGCCGCCGGCCACACCGACAGTGGGACACTCGCCCACGACCACGGTCACCGGAGGGTTCTGTGCGACGGCCTGGCGCAGGAGGGCTCGACCTTGGACGCCAGCGCCGATGGTCACGGCGGGGCCGGAGTAGCCTCCCGGCCCTGGGGCGTTCCACTTCTTGTGGAATTTGACGTCCTGGAAGGAGTGCGTGTTGATGACCAGGGCGCCCCATCCGTTGCTGCGGCCCGCAAAATCGTGGCCGGTGTTGCGCACTGTGAGGCGCAGGTTGTTCCTGCGCGCAAAGTCGAGCCCGGCCTTGATGTGCTGCTTCGTCTTGGCTCGGATCACGTACGTGCCGTAATAACCGGGCGTGCAAGAAGTGGCTGGGTCTGTTGTGGGTAGGCACGAGGAGTTGCTGAAAAACCTCCACATGAGGGTGGCATCTTGGTCGTTGATCCACTGTTCGCGGGTGTAGTTGGCCGTCACCTCTGCGCACTTGGCAGCGTCGTAGGTCGGGATGGTGCCGAGGAGGCCGTTGAAAGTGTTATGACAGGCCGCCTCTGGTGGGACGAGCACGTGAAGGTTGCCATTCACTGTGTTGTTTAGCTTGTTCCACTCATTTGTGGAGGGCCAGCATGCGTCGCCGGGATAGCATTTGCACCCGTACAACCGCCCATTCCACGTGCGAGGGACAAGGGGTGGGGGTGTATTCGGGTTGCCGGCGACGGCCTGGAATAGATTGGCGCCTCCTAGGAGGTAAATGACAAGGTTCGCCATGGATTGCAGAGGGCTGGTGAAGCTTCAATGGGGTTGGTGTTTCATCCGCTATGCTTAAGGAATCGAGCAGGATCGCCTTGTTGTATTTTTTTTTTTTATTTTTATTTGTCTCCTTTTGTCATCGGATATCATCCTCCACTTGCCGCTGAGCGGGGGATTGTCAAGGTTGTGCACTCCTCTGGCATTCGCCCATAGCCATGCGCGACAGGGCGTGGTTGCAACCATGCAACCATCTCTAGCGGTGCCCTATCCTACCTCACGGCATGCTATTGGTTCGGGCAGAGTTCCGACGGTGCCACGCAGTTGCATTGTACTGCAGCAGTTTCTAAGGCAGCTAGCCTCATACCGCATGATCTCTAATGTGGTGAGATGCTATCCGCATCGAGACTAGACAGCATGGGACGGATTCAAGACTACCCCCGAAAAGGGTGCTAAGAACGGCGGCGGATATTAGCTCCCTTCCCCGTTTTCTTGAAACGTGCAGGGAAGCCCTCGTAATGGGGAACAGGCAATCCTTCGGCGTCGATATGCCAAACGAAGGCGGGGAGCTGTTTGCCAAGAGTGGGGAGGCTAAGGGGAGGAATTGCAACGTGTTTTGCTGATGAGGTTGTATCGGGGCGCCGAGGTGGAGTGATCAACACTATTGAGGAGTCAGCTGCAGTCAGCAAGGGCCCAGCTGTTGGGACTTTCTCGAGACGCAGGGTTCTTGCAATGCCCTCGCACTAAAGACAACCTGGGTAGAGATTTTTTATTGGGATCTAGGCGCTTCTTGTTACGGTACCCGAGACGGGAAGGCAGGTCTGCTCATTGCGCTATCGCTGTTACTCGGGATAACGCAAAGCCGGTAGGCACTAACGATTTGGGTGCTGCGTTGGCGAGCGTACCACTGCGCCGAGCCGTCCCATTTTGTCCGATGACTTAGCTGCCGTTGCAAGCCTGCTGACTAACAGCGAAAAGACGACACGGACAGTGTAGCGGTCGATTGAGATGGATTGTTTAAGGACAGCTGTCTGCCCGAAACTTGCACCAGTGGTGGGGTCTACCAGTCCTCGACCATGCCGGAGACTCCTTTCGCGTCGCAACTAGCATTGGCGAGAACGAAGACCCGCAGTCAGTGGTGGCATTAATGAGAAATGTGCTTGACAGGTGCTCTGGCTTTTGGCTAAAATTTGGCTGGCTGCATGATATTCTCATAACCGCCAGATGTGACGTTCACGACGCATCTTCCCCAGCATAATGACAGCCATAATAAGATTCCCGTATTAATCATCGAAAGCATTTGCTTCAATCCACTACCATCTAATCCTCGCTCAAACCATCACCAATTTGTATAATAGGCTGCCGGCCTAGCTGTCAAGCCGTCAACCTAGCTATCAAGTAAGCCGCCAAGTAAGTAGTCAAGCAAATACGTAGTCAGGCAAGCTGTCAAGCTAACTGTTGACCCAGCTATCAATTTAGCTACCCATCTACCCGTTCATCTAGCCGTCAACCCAGCCGTCAAGCTATGGGTCCAATTACGGTACTACGGCCATACGGCTTATTGGCTTGACGACTCTGCAAGTACCGCTGCCTTGCTTCCGAGGCTGAAACGCACGTCCGCTCTATCTACAAGGGAATTTTCACCAGTTGACAACAAGTGCTCTTATATCTTTTCTTGATCTATCTGAAGTCAAGTCGAGGATGACTACGAGGTAGTTATCCTCGACCAAGGGGCGGTCACGTGCGGCGCGCCAAGCGGCATCACGTACGATCACGCTGATGCATGGTCTGAACCTGTGACAGCCTCCCAACGGTCATCTATACTGCGACTAGCTCAAAAGGCGCCAATACTATACCATTGTCAGGACAGGACAGTCATGACCCACATATATACCCACCGGTCGCAAGAGTCGGTCGATCTTGCGATTTCGACACCCTTTTGGGAGGTGCACCATGGCCGAGTGGGCTGGTTGTGCATGCATCGTCACAAGGCTACTCTTGTGTGCGCAGTACTCTCCTTCTGAGCAGAGGGAGCTCTGCTCGCACATGTTGTTTTGATCATTTTCCGGTCCTGGGAACCCAGTTTGTCGTGGTGTAGCCTCAGACGGTCTTATTTAGCTTGTCTGTCTTGCCTGGACTCCTGTCACTTTGTCCTTCCCTCTTGTTGGATATGTGGGTGTAGATGTGCGTTTCTGCACCATTTCAGTGGTAACCGGGTCATGGTCTCCTGGGCTATGGTATCTTGGCTACTAGTTGGATTCGTTGTAACCGCTATTCTATGATATCTAGGCTTGTTGTATAATAGAGGTCTATAAAGTTGAGACCTCGTAGGAGTTTTGTAAAGGGGTTGTTCGCAAGTACGTTGAGGGAGATGGAACACGATGTCTCAGCAACGATAAGGTAATGAGTACAACACGAACAGCCTCCTTGTATTAACAGAGAGACTGATCCTTGCGGATTAGAAGTTCTCTCGCGGGGTGCAGTGACATCATTGTGGGGCATCCGCCCTGTCACTCTGATCCTGTCTCTGAGGCTCTCGTTACAAGTTTAGCCCACCCAGCATGGTTCAACCACTGGTTTTGCTCTCGATCGGGCTGTATAGTGTTGTAGAGTGCCAGGTACAGTTCGATAGCTTGAAAGAAAGCTATTATCCCAGCTCTCGATAGTAGGTTGGAGAGCAGGGTTTTCGTTTGGTGGGATTACTTCAAACCAACCACTAGATAGCCGGCCCCGAAGAATTGCTGGCAGTAGACCCGGTAGCCCAGAGTTTGTTGTTGTTGCGTAAGGATTGATGGGTATTACCACCCCGACCCCGTGGTCTTTCGGTTGTGGTGGGTACGGAAGTGTCGAACAATATTGTCTCTTTGCTGGGTAATATATATATATTCATTGCGTTTAATACCGTCGGGAAACGGCCATTCGAGTACTTGAGTGTGTGGAGGAGGCTCGCACTACAGGGAGGACGGCCCAAAGGTCGACGTCTACGTGTATAAAGAGCCCGCTCCCGGTCCTCTGTGAGGACCAGTCAATAAGCTTAATGAAGATGATGCCTTTCTCACCTCACTTTGTGTACATCATGCGAGTGTTCATGAAGTGCCTACACCAGAATCATCTGTTACGCTCTGGAGGTCATCAGTTACGGGACACCAGCCGAAACTCCGTAAGGGTACTAGTATTGGTGGTAGAGGTTCCCGTGGCAACCGAAACAAATCAAGATTCTTTTCTTTATTGTTGTGACGATGCATGCACAACCAACCCACTCGGCCATGGTGCACCTCCCAAAAGGGTGTCGAAATCGCAAGATCGACCGACTCTTGCGACCGGTGGGTATATATGTGGGTCATGACTGTCCTGTCCTGACAAGCCTGCAAGGGGCTGCCAAAGAGTTTGAAGAAACGGCCGATGAATTGTGTAAGTCTAAGGACCCAGATCGCCTTACTTATGATACAAAAGAGAAATTAGCCCCACTGCAAATATAGCTATTGGAGCTTCGTCCTGGTACATACATCCCTCTGATCAGAGGGCCCTGGCTCCCAGGATACAGTTTTTCCCAGCTCACTACAAACTTAGATCAACAATACCAACCCTTCTCATGATGAGATAATACTCTCTAACCCTCCGAGACCCTACCCATTCTACTTCACAGAAATCATCCGAGCAGTCTTCCTAACATTGCGGCCAACAGCTTCCATCTCCTGGAGAAATACTCCAGGCCAAGGTGGCTACATGCAGAGACAATCCATGTGCTCAGTGGTTCAAATACCAGTCTCTTTGCATAAACATCCAAGAAAATCCAAGCCCGGCCGTCGCCAGGGCGATGTAGGCCTCCCGCTGTCGTACGGTCTTCCAGACCACGAGCTCCGTGATGTATAGCCAGAGCACTCCCGCATACGTCGCCATTGCCAAGTCGTACAGTGGCTGGCTGTTGAGATTGTAGAGGGCATACGCTCGAATCATGCAGGTGTAGAAGTTCTTAACGCCGTATACATGGGCCAAGAGAGCATTCGGTGGCGGGCTGCGCGGGCCCTGGAAGATGACGAGGGATGTCTTGGGGTTAGAAAAGTAGCACGATGCTGAGTGGGCGATGCCAGTGACACAGGTCTGCAGAGATATAAGCCGGAGGCCATTGAGAAAACACCACAATCGAGGAGGTACGTACGTAAATGATGAAGTACGGGAGATACCCGTACTGCATTGACGGAGGCAACATAATTGGGATGCTACTTTGCGGAGCAGTGGATGTGACTGGCAATGCTTTCGCACGTTCGTATAAATCCTGACGCTTCGGTTATGTTAGAGATGATTAGATGGGAAGAGGAGAGCGTTAAGGACTGGAAGCCTTATATTAGCCACTTCAAACGTCAGCACTAGCCAGCTGGCTGGGGTCCGTTGAATATATGTACAGGCCCTCCTGGTCCGTCCGTTGCCCCCCGAGTAGAGGGCCGGGGTAAGCAGCAAATCCTAATCCTGACCACAGGACCTCCGATGTTGATAGGAAGCCCGTTGATTAGTATGTAGTTGCCTTTAGCGTATCTACTTGGTGCCTATGCGCATTGAAGGATATTCTTTCGCTGCTTAGGTATATTTCTGAATGTTCAACCCGGGGCCCCTATCGAGGGCGCCGAGCTAACAACCATGGGTTGACCTGGAATGGAGTGCCAAGGGTATGTACATGAGCCACTGGCATGAGTGCAGCTTAGCGGCACAGTTGGCTGTGGGTCAGCGTACGCACTAAGCCGAGTGGTCCGAATCGTCGGCCCCGGAAACCGAATTGGGTATAGCTGTAAGGATGATTCCCCATCCTGATAATGCGATTCTCCCGTCCCGCTTACCACATCATTATTGAGCATATTTTATTCCGTACACCCTAACTGATACAGGTTCAGACCATGCTGATGCATGGTCTCACGTGACTCTGCTTGGCGCGGCGCACGTGACCGCCCCTTGGTCGAGGATAACTATCTCGCAGTCATCTTCGACTTAACCTTAGATAGATCAAGAAAGAATACAAGAGCACTTGTTGCAACCTGTGACACTAACACGAAAGTGTCGCAAGATTTGTAATAGTGAGGTATGGGAGTACTCGGTTCTGCCGTAAGAGTGTAAACTTATCTACTACAAGGCTGAGGTTCTGAAGCGGATCTAGTTCGGCTACCCTCACCGGTCCTAGAACCATCTACAGGCACCGTTAGACACATTGGAAACGTTTCAGTCCAAGTAAACAGAGAGCAACAGCATTTATAATGCTCTAGCAGCAAGTTGGCAAAGGCGTAGATGCATATCACAAGCACGGTAGGTAGCAACGCCGGGAGGAACCACTCGATTAGAAACCGATACCTATAT
Organism: Madurella mycetomatis; assembly: GCA_022530565.1. Lineage (NCBI taxonomy): Eukaryota > Fungi > Ascomycota > Sordariomycetes > Sordariales > Madurella > Madurella mycetomatis. The sequence goes on along the minus strand of JAJTVB010000003.1, from coordinate 123,621 downwards.
ATAAATATGTTTAACCTAACCAGTTCCAGTCAACTCGTGAGCTCACCCTATGATGCCTTGTAACCTGGTGCCCGCGGATGCCGAACAGGTCATTATCGTAAATAGTGGCCACGGTTCTTTGCTACTCCGGGGACGCTTCGAGCGGCGGTATCGAGGATGAAGATGACAGCTGAATCAGGCCGCGACACCACAGACACATGGCCATCGTCGTAGCAGTTGAACAACTTGGGGAGCAATCCGCTCAGAGCGAGGCCCATGACTGGCGGTGCCGGCAGTGGACGCGGGTATGTTGCCTGTTCCGCTGCCGGCAGAACCGTAAGACCTAGCTAGCCAGCTTAGACGACGGCCAAAATCTAGTAGATGCAAAGGCAGTATATAGAAGTGACGGGTACGAGCTGTACGCGGAGGGCACGGGCGGCATGAGCGGCAGCCGCTACCAAGACCTCGACGGCGGCGTCGTTGAGGCTACCGGCACTACCCGCCGCGTCGGTGAAGAGCATGATCTGACGTAGAGTGCGGCCACTCCAGCTGCCTGTAAGTAGCGCGCCGTACAGCCGATCATGATCTCGACTAGCGGGCGAACCTCAAGAGGCTACAAGGCCTCGCCTCGGCGTCCTAGGTGTCTAGGGTCCTCAATAGCGGCAACGGTCTAGCGTCCGCGGGGACGGCAAGCCCGGGTATCTACGCTGCTCGACTGAGTGCAACCTAGCTATCGCTAGGCGCCTCGGCTTCTGGCTAGGCGGAATATCGGGCTAGCACGTCAATGGCGAGCTGGCTGGTGTGTCCTCGGGCGCCGAGCCTCCTCGTCTGCGCATCAAAATTGGTTAGTCTGGCTTCTAATGTGATCCTGTCGACGGCCGATCGCCGTTGTAGCTCGTTAACTAGCCGCCTAACCACCTAGCCTCGTCTATATGCGCGGATAGTGAAGCTTTTTCTGCTTAAATGATGAGATCTTGCCCTGACCGTCTCGTCGTACACCGTATAGCTCCTCGCTTCATTTGCCTACGCCTGACAAACGGCTGCTACCTCGGCGGCATACTTGCAGGTGAGTTCTTCTACCCCCGCTCGAAGCTAGCCACGGCCTGCTACAGGAGCTCGTTGCGTTCGCGGGCGGCATCTGCGACGTCGATTTTGAGCACGCGGATGCTCTTGTCCTTGGCGGAGTATTGGAGGGCTAGTCTCCCGACCGCCGCCTCTGTGTTGGCGACGAGAGTGGCGAGGCGCTCGGCCTCAGCGCCCTATGTCTGGTCTCTTGCAGCTAGGCAGGCTTGGACGACTCCGAGCTCGACCCGGAGCCTCTGCTAGTCCACCCTTAGGGAGGCGATGGTCTGGTCCCTCTCACCGATAATCTAGTCGTTCCTGCCAAGCTTGTCTTTGGCGCTCTAGAGCTAGAGTTGTAGCTCGCCGACGGTCTTGTCTCTCTTGCTAAGGCGCTCTACGAGCAGTGAGATGCGGCCCTCCTGGGTCGATTTCTCGACCTACAGGCACGCAAGCTCTTAGCCCTGCTCTCTTAGTCGTCGTTCAATATCGCCGAGCAGGGCGTTGGCCCCGGCGGCGCGGGTAGCCGCCGTAGCGCGGATACGCCCGGCATTGGCCACCTTAATTAGCCGAAGTCGTGTATATGTACTTGCCTATCACCGCATTAGTCTCGGCGAGCCGAGCCTAGGTCTTATAGAGAATACTATCGCGCGCCTCCACATCGGCGCACAACGTTCTGGCCATTCGAGTGCGTATGCCTAGCAAGGGACGAGTCGTTCACTATAATTAATATAAATCTTATCGAGTAGGCTGGCATTCTTTTCCTAGGGGCGGCCTCGCGCGTCTCTTATATTCTTGATCTCCCAGGAGAGGAGCGTATTGGCGACCGCGAGCTCCTAGACGTCGCGCTCGGCCGCTTTATTACTACATGCCTCCAATACCGACGCGAGGACATCTCGAAGGCCCGAGAAAACGCGGTTATTCTTATAGAGCACTATCTTGCAATCTATACAAAACGTATCGAGCTATCGGGCTAGCCGTATAGCTACGTGGCCGGTATTAGTTACTTCCGTACACACCGCAGCTGGAAGGACCCTCAGGGTCGCAATGGTAATACCTGACAACCGTTGCGCAATAACAACGAACCGTAGGCTACCGGGGTCTACTGCCAGCGGTTCTTTCGAAGCTGACTAGCTAGGGGTTAGCTTGAAATAATCCCACTAAACGAGAGCTATACTATCCAACTCACTACGAGAGTCGGGATGACAGCTTTGCTCAGTGGAACTAACTGATGCGAGGTGAGATGTTGAATTCACTTATTCTGTCAAATGGCTATGTTAGAGTGTGCGGGAGTCCTGTCATACATAACAGGAAGTCGATTAATGCCCGTCGATGGTTCTAGAATCCTGAGGTAATGACGGCCCCTGGGATTTGGGCTCTCTGGTCCACTAGAGTTCCCACCACGCAATAAGCTTCCTCTCAAGCTATCGGGTTGTAACTAATGCTCTACAACGCTGATACCTGTATCTGACAACAGGGGGACCAACGCAGGGTCGTCAAGGCCTGTACCGGGCTCAGCCCGTTACAGTTCGTGTTGTGTTCGTCCTTATCGGCACGGAGACATCGTCCACCTCCATCATCGTACCTGTGAACAGCCTCTTTACATATGCTGCCAAAATATCGATTGCGCAACAGATGCGTGCGACATTTGTGTTACAACCTGCACCCTAAGTAGGTGAAGACTGCAAGGCTGGACGCTTGGGTGTTGACAGTGTAGAGCAAAGGTTACCGCAAGGTCCGAACAATGTTGGTCACTGTCACTACAAGTTGTTCTGCAAAGATTGTAGAAGATTGTAGACAATGGACATGGTATTGCTTGCGTGGGAAACCGGGAACAGTTCCCCCGGGTGAGGTGCGAGCAGCTCAATTATATAGACCCATTGTTGTTGTGGAGCTGTGTTGTCCCAATGTCGAAACCCGGGACCTCGGGTCCATACCATGTAAGGGCTTTGTGGATCGTTTCACCCTTAGCCCAATGATTGGCCTTGCGTTGCTGCCTCGGGCCGTAGCTGCCCGTCGTTAAAACCAATGTCGTAACACATTGCGGCAACTGTTGTAACAGCGTAGCTGATGAGGAAGCATCAAAAGAGTTTGGACATTACAATGCAAGAGATGGCTGACAAAAATCCGCGAATAGAAAACGTGGATGTAATACATAAGTGCAAGTTCGGATTGGGAAGGTGTTGGGATATGAAATTTGGCAGGACCCACAAAGGCGGGTTCTGAAAGAAGGATACACCAAATTCCTTCGCTGGGTAAAGAATAGTCGAGCAAGTAACAGAAGGACCAATGTATCGGAGCTTTTGGTTTGAAGGATTGACCAATAAATCGAAGAAATTACTTCCGGGTTCAACGTCAGGATAATGAGGGCGAGAGCGAAACCACACCACCTGTCATTGAGTGCCGCCCTGAATGCGAGACATTTGTTGGAACGTGGACCCTAGCTAAGGGGGTGCCAAGAACAGATCACGTGAGCTGGTGATATTACGTGTGGTGGGCGTTGACCAAGAATTAGATCACAAGACACACAATCAACACAATCAAGCCACAATTGACATCACTGTTGAGGTCGTCACAATACACCATTGTATCACCTTCGTTTACCACGTAGCGGTTCTGACAACATTTGACGCAGGAAAACCATTTGTCCCATGACGCTCAAAACTCGTTCAGAATACACAGTAACTTCTTAGCATCTCGACTAACCCATTCTTTAATCCATACTTAGCTAGCATCCACTGCGTTATCACCGTCGCTCTCCTCTTCGCTACTATCATCGCTAGCATCCTCATTATCGTCATAATGAAATGGTTAGCAGGAACACACACCCACACACACAATGAAAGAGGGGAGGGCGAAGGCCGCAACAGGGTAGGTGGACAGAGCTCCCTCTGATCAGAGGGAGAGCATCTTGCCTGCAAGGCAATACCCGCAAGTCGGGTCAAAGGTAGGGTGCAAAACGAAGGTTGTCAAATTCCATGTCCCTCGTCCAAGGACTGCAGTCTGAACAGTCTTAAATACAAGAAAATGTGGGGTCCCTGGGCCAAGACGGCCTGCTCGGCCCTCTAATCAGAGGGCCCAAGTGGCTAGGGAACTACTTTCCCCGACTCAATAATGGTCAATGCTGTCGTCGCTCTCCTCTTCGCTACTATCATCGCTAGCATCCTCATCATCGTCATAATAGTCAATGCTGTCGTCGCTCTCCTCTTCGCTACTATTATCGCTAGCATCCTCATTATCGTCATAATCGTCAATGCTGTCATCGCTATCGTCTTCTCCTTCCTCTTCATTCAATGGGCACCACGTTTTCCGGGGTGACAGGAGGTACTTCGTGACCGCTTTACAGAGCGGTTTCGGCCGACAATGGTCAGGATGTCCTAGACGCCACCTTTCCGAATGCCCCAAATCGTTCTCTGATTTTCCGATGATCTCGTCCAGCAGTCTTGCACTCTTGAGTCGTCCTCCATCGTGGAATTGGGACTTGAGGTCGGGGAGTAGCTTGCGCCACGAGGTGCTTGTGAGCCTGATGAAACTCAGGTCGAACGATTCGAGAGAGCTCTTGTGCCGCACGAGGAATCTGACAAGTTCTTGGCGCTCGGTCTCGACATTGCTGATGTTAAAGCGCTTCAATTTCGGCCAGACGCGGTCCAGGGGGATGACATCATGTAGATAGGCGGGCGATGGGAAGGTGCCGGTCGGAAGCAGGTGGTGTCGGAACTTGCCATGTGGGGAACGACCCCAGTCGGGGGCAATTTCCCTTGGGCGTCAACTGGTGCCCAGTAGCGCCCACTTGGTCAGACTTTGCAACGGATATAACAATATACACCTTCATCTCAATGACTTTGAACTTGGGTGAAATCGTACCATCTTGATGCCAAATCCATCCGCACAGTGGTTCCAACAATTAAGAGTCTCAGTTTGCATCCAAAACCCATTGAGCCAGTCAAAACACGGCCCTACGCAAGTCGGTACGATGTCTACCGTTCCCGAAACCAAGTACGAGATCACCCTGAACGGCCCGGTCGACTGGGTTGCGTAGAATCGCGAGTTCGTTACAAAGATGACGACCCTCAACCTCCTTGACTACTTCGAAGGGAGGCGCGACCTCGTTAAGGAGCCTCCTACTACGTTCGACTCATACCACGTATACGAAAACCACGTTAATAAGGAACTTTATGCCCTCACTATCAAATTAAAGGGTAGCAACAACGCTAGTGTATTGGCTAATCAGCAACCGGAAGAAGATACGGCTACTACCGATATAGCTACGGTTAGGACTGACGAAGACGGGCCTCCTCCTGACGATTCGGGGTTGACCAACGTCTAGAAGAAAGTCTATAACGAGCGGAAAAAGTAGTTCAAGGATAACGCCAACTATATCATCGCCAACTTGGCTAGGAACTGTAACGGCTTCAGAAGTGTATTGCAACTATCTGATGGCGACTCTACAAGTACACTGAACTTGAGGAGAGAAAGGAAAGACAGAGGATTCTTGGGACTCTCCAGGCATCTTTATCCTTGCGTATGGTGGCCCGGGCGTCTTGCTAGAATCTTCGGTAGTTGAGATTTGGGAATAGCTTCATCTATCTAGTAGGTCAGTGGTCTATGCTTGTCAAGGGTTGGCCGAGGGTTGCCAAGGCCTGCACCGGGCTCAGCCCGTTATATTACCCCCCTCCTAGGCTGGGCGTGTGGCGCGACGTCTTCCCTCTGATCGGACGGCGGTGATAGGGCCGTGCCTAGCTTCGAAGCGGTCTAAAGCCTCGGTCTCCAAGAAGCTGCTAAGCGGCTCCTACGTTGGTTAGGCGTATCCGGTCCATTTGACTAGCACCCTGTATCCCCTACCGGCTTTCTTCGCTGCCAGGATTTCTTCTATATGCTACTCTTTTTTGCCTGTATCATCCGCGACGATAGCGGCTAGTTGCATATCGTCCTGCTATTGTAACGGCAGCGGGTCCTCTACAGCTCTTTTTAGTAGGGAGATATGGAAGACTGGGTGGATTCCGGGAGGTATATCGAGGCGGCAGGTGTACAACCCGATTAGCTCGGTAACAGTGTACTTCGCGTTAAGCTAGTTAAGCTTCTTCGACGGTCTATCGGTCCGTATATTCTTTAGCTATAGCTACACCTTATCCCCTTTTTAGAACTGCTCTACTACTTGACGACCCTTATTGGTATAGTGCTCCTACCGTTCTTGTATAGAGGCTATTGCGGCTTGTACGAATTCCGTGGCTTATAGAAGTCGTGCTACAAACGCCTCTCCTTTCGCTAATGGTGACTGTCCCTCTGTCTAGAGGGGGCCCTCTTCGCCCCTGCCTGTAGGCGTATCTAGGAGGTCGATATAGTACCTGTATATAGCGAAGAAGGGGCTTATCCTGGTAGATGTATTGTCGCGGTTATTGATCCCTAGTATCGCAACGGGGGTCAACTCGGCCTAGTTCTCCTGCTAGTATATCGCGAAGTATCGGAGGAAGTGTTCGACTACCTGGTTCATCCTCTCGATAGCGTCGTCGGTTTCTAGATAGTATATAGTAGAGAGCCTCCTTATAATACCCAATAGTTTATAGACTCGTTCCTATATCAAGCTAACGAACTGTAGGCCTCTATCGGATACAATTGTATACAGTAACCTATAGTAACGGATTAGCCCTATAACCAACTGACTAGCAATAGTATCCGCGGTGGTTTCCTTTATAGGCTCGAGGATTACTCCTTTAAATAGCCTATCTATAATTACTATAAGATTGGTCGCTTAATTCGGTCTAGAAGGTAGTAGATCTATAATGAAGTCGATAGATAGCTCGTTCTATATTCTATCGGGTATTGACAGTAGCTTTAGGAGGCCCCGTTTCTTCTCCCGCTATATAGCTAACCTTCTATATATATTGTAGTTCCTTAGGAACCGGTATATATCTTGGCTAAAGCCCGGCTATATATATTTCCTACTAATAAGGGATTTAGTAAGGTCTCTATCTAGGTAGCTGGCGAGGGGCGAATTATAGGTTTCTTAAATAATTTATATCTATAGCGGTTTGTAATAGGGGATCTAGATTCGTTCTCTCTAGTAGAGGCGGCTACCCTCGTCAATTGAATATTCCGAGATGGAGATAGGGAGTCCCTATTGCGGCAGGATCTACCTCTCGCCTCTCTATACTATCCTATATAGCAGCTAGTACCGGTTATTGGCCTTCAAGCCTTTATTCTAGAGTTCTTTAAGAGGCTCCCCGTTAAATAGGTTGAAGGGAGGGTCTATCCTATCCACGGGCTTATTGTATAGCCCGTCTTAGTCGCCCGTCTTTATAGCTATTTATCTAGGTAATGGGGTAGAGTTCTCTAGTAGGTCGCTAACTTGCCCCTAGTATATTGTAACGCGCCCTCTCTTGATCTTTAAAAGCTAGAAATATCTCCCTGCTAGCCTTTCGTTATAGTCGTCTATAGGTATATCCTATTCCCTCCTCGAGAGCGCGTCTAGGACTACTACTTCCTTACTAGGTCGATATCTTAGCGTGAAGTTATAGCGGGCAAGGATCTCCGCCTATCGAACCTATCGTTCGCTTAGCTAGCGTTTCTTCTAGAAATACTTGAGGTTCTTATAGTCCGTCTAGATCTCGAAGGAGTATATACTCTATAGCTCTACATCTTAGTACTCTAGGCAATATATTATAGCTAGCAGCTCTTTATTGTAGATCGGGTAGTTACACTCTATAGGGTTATTCTTCCTCGAGAAGAAGGCTATAGGGTATAGAAGGCCGTTGTTATTATACTAGGAGAGTGCCCCGCCCGTTATATAGCTAGAGGAGTCTATCTCGAATACCGTCTTCTAGTCTAGATCCTATTAGGCCAATATTAGGGCGCTAATAAGCAGTACCTTAAGATCCTTAAAGGCCTTCTTATACTCGTCTATCCAAAGGAATAGCATACCCTTCTTCGTCAATGCAACTAGAGGGGCGGCTATAGTCGAGAAGTTAGAGACGAATTCCTTATAGTAGTTGGCGAAGCCAATAAAACTATAGACTCCCTTTATAGTCTTAGAGCACTACTAGAGTTCTATAGCCTTAACCTTTTCCAGATCGATATAGATACCCTTCCTAGCGTTTACAATAAAGCCGAGGTATTTAACTATCTTGGCCTCGAACTCGCACTTATCGATATCGACTTATAGGCTAGCCTCAAGGAGTCTCTATATAACCTTCTTGACCTTCTTCCTATAGTCCAAGAGGGATCCGTCCAAGTAGATCAATATATCGTCTAGATATACTGAGGTAAACTTATCTAGATATCTTTATAGGGCGCGGTTAATATATCGCTAAAAGGTCGCTAGGGCTCCGGTAAGGCCGAAAGGGGTAACCAGGTACTTAAACGAGCTATAACGAGTCTAAAAAGCTATCTTCTACTTGTCGCCCTCCTTAATATAGATCTTGTAGAAAGCTGCAATAATGTCTAGCTTTGTAAGCCACTTCGCCTTCGCCAAGGATTGTAGCGTCTTGTAGATCAAGGGTAGTAGGTATCGGTCCTTCCTTATAATAGCGTTCAATCTATAGTAGTCAATATAGAAGCGAAGGCCGCCTCCTAACTTTTTCGCGAACAATATCGGCGCGGCTACTAGAGAGCTGCTAGCTCGAATGAAATTCTTGTCTAGTAGTTCTATTTGAGTTTTCTATAAGACGATTAGTTCCTTATAGGACATCCTGTATAGCGGCCCCTATAGTAGCTACTTTTCCTAACTAGACTCGTCACTCAATAGCAGGATCTTGTAGTCTATACTAGGCCGATATAGTAGTAGTTTGTCGGCTATAGCCTAGTCGAATAATAGGAGGAACTTGTAATAGTATTTAGGTAGCTTCTAACAGGGGTCGCTATACTTCTTTAGGGCTAGCGCTTTCTCGATATCTTCCAGGCTTACAGCAAATATCTATACAGCTCCCCTCTAACTAGGGGGAGACCTTCTTGCTCTCTTCACGAGGGCGCTAAATATACTAGCCATTTGCTAGGAAACGTTGAGCTTGATACCCTCGTCGCGGCTCCTGTCCCGAATAACTAGCCCACTTGTACCGATATAGAGTCGCCCTTCTATAGGCGAGATAACAACCCTCTATACGTTAGCCTATAGTCTTCCTAAGATCATGTCGTCCTTCTAGCTAGGGACGATGTAAAAGAATACTCGCTTCTGTTTATAGCTGTCGATATCGATGTCCATGTATATTATATACTTGATAGCGCTCTCGGTAACAATATTGACCTATTCGAGGTCCTGGGGTTTAATATAGATATATAGGAGATATAGGCGGTTAAAGAGAGTCTTACTTATTGTTATATAGTATAGGCAACTGGTATCAACAAGGGCTTTAATAAACTTAATTCTATTGATTCCCAAGTTAATATAGAATGGTAGCCCGTCCATCTTCTCCTCAGCCTTCTTCCAAGCCGCCTCAGCCTCCTAGTACCTCTAACGACGACTTCTATCAGAGGCTACTCGTTTTCCGACTCGCTATTTAACTAATTAGATAGCGAACTCCCGGATTGGCTATAGTCGTTAGCTATATCTTTATAGGCGGTAGGTATAGCCTAATCGACCCGGGTCTTATAAGAGCGCTATAGACGTCCCTTAGATACCTATCGATAGGTGGCCGCGATATAACCAGGTTTTCTATAACGATAGTAGAGTCTCTCCCTATAATAGGGCTCTCCTTCCTCGATATCCCTTGGCTTTACTTGCCGTCTTGCACCTTCGCCCTTCCTTAGGGCCCCGCGGTTAATCCTTATAGTATTAGAGGGTTCCTAGTCTATCCTATCCGCTCCTTTAGCTTATATAGCTAGTTTAGCTACTAGCCTCGAGGCCTCCTAGTTGAACTAGGGGGACTTCAACCGGGCACTATCCCTCTTTCTTGCTAACTCAAGGCTATCGATCCTCGATCCAAGTATATAGAGTGTTCTAACGAACTTAGTGTAGTTTATAGGGATATTTAGGCAGCTGACCAGGCGTTCCCGCATCTTTGTATTCAACGCTCCCTCTAGATAGTTGATCCGAACCTCATCCATCTAGCTTCTGCTATTGCTATCTGCAAGCTCCCTCTCGAATTTGGGTAGAAAGGCTCCAAAGCTCTCGTTCTCCTTCTACTATAGCGTTTAAAGACGGTCGATAGCCCTCGCCTAAGCGTTCGGGTCCCTATAATACTCGTTTAGGTATATTAGGAACCGTTAGGGGCAATATATACCGTCGCTGCCGCCTCTCTCAATAAATGCGACGGTTATATTCTAGGCCGTTCTTTCTAGCCTCGAGTAGATATAGGCAAACTAGTCTAATAGGGATCCTATCACCAGGCCGTCCACCGCTAGTTTGTTCTTTATCTCCAAGTACTAGGCGCGGAAACTAGAGTATAGCCCGTCGAACTTAGGTAGGTCAGGAAGGAGCGGCTTCTTCCTTGGGGCGCTAGCTACGTCTAGTATAGGTATAGAGGAGTTGGTCGCTAGGATGTTACTGCCTAAGGTCGGCGCTATAGTCGCGGGGTAAGGGGAGACGAGGTTCTAGGTAGAGACGAGGTTCTATTAGAGGACTCGGATCTACTCTCGACTCGCCTCGCGTTCGCTTGCTTGTTCTACCTAAATTTCTGCTAGCTACTACGCGAAGTGCTCTCTCTCTCTCGCCTACTCTACTCGAATGGTGGCGAGCTATTTGGCTAGCTAACTTACTAGCTATAGTAGCTAGCCCTCCTAAGGTTCGATAGACATCTCGACTATCGGTTCTCTCTCTCTCGATAGTTTCTTCCAGTAGTCTGGACTACTTGGCTCCCTTGGACCAAGGTCTCTATCCCTGCTAACTGCTATTGGAAGAGGGATCTAACTTATCTATATAGCGTCCGCTAGTCGGGATGGCGGCGAAAAAGGTCTATCGTCGTCGACCGCTAAAAAGCAGTCAATTGCCGTCTTTATCGGGTTCGTCGAAGGGGAAGTTCAGTATAATGTAACGGCTTTAGAAGTGTATTGCAACTATCTAATAGCGACTCTATAAATACATTGAACTTGAGGAGAGAAAGGAAAGATAGAGGATTCTTAGGACTCTCCGGGTATCTTTACCCTTGCGTATAATGGCCCGGGCGTCTTGCTAGAATCTTCGGTAGTTGACGTTTAGGAATAGCTTCATCCATCCAGTAGGTCGATAGTCCGTACTTGTCAGCGGTTGGCCGAGGGTTGCCAAGGCCTATACCGGGCTCAGCCCGTCACATTACTAGATCTAAAAAAACCTTTCGAAGTTAAAACCGATATATCGGACTTTGCAATTAAGGGACAATTAGGTTAATACAATAACCAAGGGAAGTTACACCCTATCGTATTATTCTCGAAGAAACTCGAAGGACTATAATGTAACTACTCTATCTATAACAAGGAACTCCTTACTATTATCGAAGCCTTTTAAGAATGGAGACCCTATCTTAGTAGCACTATATACGAAGTTTAGGTTTATACTAACTATAAAAATCTATAATACTTTACCTCTACCAAGGTCTTAAACGGACGACAAGTTCGATAGATAGAATTTCTCTTAGAATTCAACTTTAAAATCAACTACAAAAAGGGAACAGAGAATATACAAGTAGATACATTAAGCTGGCAGCCAGACTACACAGGAAGCTAACTCGAAGCCTTACTACTACTACTTCAAGAATAGCTAGATAGATTACTAATATACCTACTACAACCCTTCGAAAAGTGTTTTGCGGTTTTTAAGGAAAAGCAACCCGATAATAAATATCAAAGTATAGAAGATACAAGAGCCTAGTAGAAAAACCTAGAGAGTTAAGTAAAGGGAGTAACGCTCCTAAACAAACGACTTTAGTACAAAAACAAGGTGTATATAGTACTAATAAAGCAAAAGGAGCTTGTTAAGGAAGTCTATAAGTCTAAACTCGGAGGATATATAGGAATCGCTAAAACTATAGTAAAGATATAATAATACTATAATTTCCTAGGACTCTAATAGATAATTATATAGTTTGTACGAAACTACGATATCTATAATCGAGGAAGGACCGCTTGATATAAGCCTTATAGCCTATTAGAACTACTACTAGTAGCGGAATAACCTTGGAGCTTAGTTACTATAGACTTTATTACTAAGCTACCCCTATCTAAGGACCCTACTACTAGAGTTAAGTACAATAGTATCCTTACTGTTGTCGATAGATTGATAAAGTAGAGTTACTTCCTACCCTACTAAGAAGCCTAGATAGCTAAATAACTCGCCGATATAGTCTACTAACACGTCGTATTAGTATACGTATAGCCCAAGGAATAGATTATAGATCGAGATACTAAGTTTGCCTCGAAGTTCTAGCAAGCCTTAATAAAGCGCCTCGGAGTCAAAAATAAACTATCAATAGCCTACTACCTACAAATAGACGGACAAATAGAGCGACTTAACCAAATTATCGAGCAATACCTTCGAATATTTATCAATTTCCTATAGGATAACTAGGTAACCTTGTTGCTAGTAGTATAACTAGCCTATAATACAACACCTACGGAGACCACGAAGGTTATACCCTTCTACGCTAACTACGGCTACAAAGCGGACCTACAACAAGGACTAAACGTCGTAGTACCTAGAGTAGTAGTCAAAGCAGATAAGATATATATACTATACGCAATACTTAAAGAAGAATTAGAGTTTATTAGGTAAAGGATGAAACTCTATTACGATAAAGATAGGCTCGAGGGACCTCGCCTTGAGAAGGGGGACCTAGTCTACCTTATTTTACGAAATTTATAAACTGTTATATATAGGATTGTAGAGAGCAGGGATCAGTCCCGACCAGGGTGAACTGTGTTCACGTGAGGGCTCACCTTTATAAGGAGAGCCATTACACCCCTAGAGAGAACTCTCTCTTAGACAACAACTCTAAATCTACTTTATCTTTTATTACCTTTCGCTATGCAAGTATACCTTTGCGCCATCCTAGCCATTATAGTGAGAACTCCTGTAATAAGTGGTGCCTATCTACCGAATCGAACTGATACCCCTATTACCTGCTTTTTGAGCAAGTAGTAAGGGAGAGTATCTACTGAGATTGCGGGAGAACCACTTCACCCTGACCGTTGAGACTCGTTTTCCAATAGCGAGTCCTCCTAGTACGGCACTCTTAACTAAGCTAACGACCAGCCGGAACGTTAACGACAACGGATAAACGACACCGATATCGAGCAAGCCCAACAGGTGATCGCCTTCATTACAAGGAACCCAAGAACTCGTTGGTAGACCAAAGCATCTAAAGAGAAGAGAATCGCTATCGAGTACGCAGCCCGCCTATACAAAGTTTCCGACCAAGGCGGCGGACGATACGACTATATCGCTTCTGCGCCAGCGATCTAGTAGCCTTAGGACTAGAACGTTGACAGCACCATTGCGAAGTCTATCTTCGATAGCATCACCACCAAGTTCGTAGTAGCAGTCGAAGACGGCACGATTCCTAGGCCAAGCCAGCTAGCATATTCGAGGGGAGCCTCCCAGACCCCGAAAATTCCAGGGGCTTAGACCCTAACCCCGCCAAGAACGACAACTCATCAGAGAATCTTCTCGCAAGCAACGCGAGACACGTCTTTACTAGGAATGGTATCGTCGATAGAATCGTATAATCCATTCTCCTCACGTAATCTGGAACCAGCCAATCAGCAATCGCCAAGCCCTAATTCCGCTACTATAGCAGGTAGCAACACTCCCTAGTCGATAGGGAACAATGGACCATACCTCACGAAGTCCGCAGTGGCTATAGCGATTATGGAGCTTGTAAATAAGCTTAGACTCGCTCGACTTGGATCCTCGGGAGCCGATCGTCAGATACCCTCCCCGGAAGTTGAAGATACCAAGTAGAAGGTTTAGGAGACCGGAATCTTTTGGCCAGATGTAGGACGAGATATTAGAGGAGATGAAGACATCTTCTATAACAAGAACCAGCTCTACTATTATAATGTCAACCTATAGGTCAAGAGAGTGAAGGAAGTCCGCAAGTCGCTATCGTGGAAGACCATCCTCGAACGAGACTTGTCGCTTCTATTCTATAGACAAGCGTTTACTTGGTGGGAGCAATAGCTCTTAAAGTAGGAACGAGTTGCTACTAAAGCTGACCTCGATACTTAGTTAGAGAAGATCTATAAACGGTTTGGCATCAAATTTAAAAATACTAGCCAGTAGCTTAGGAGTAGCAAAGGAGAATTTACTATAGAGGATAGTATTAAGAGGAGGTCTATTAGAGCGTTTGCGATAAAGATATTTAGGTATACAAGAGTTTGGGGCGACGAGACTAACTAGCAACTCCTCACTCGACTGTACGAGGGTATATATCCTCGACTCCAAGCCCTAGTAGTACAATCTATAGAGAAGGATAAGATTAGAGAGTACTTAGCCAACCTCGAGCAAAAGGAGATAGCAGTCGCCAAAGATCTCCGTCGGAAGGCAAGGAAACCCGGTCACTCTATAGCAATGAACGCCGACGACTCCTCTACTAGAAGCGATTCGAATGTAGCCAACTGGAGCGGCAGAACCTAGCGCACCTCGTTACGGTACCTAGGCAAACGTTGTAGCCTAGGTAGATACGAAGCTGCTTACTCCTATAGTTCACGAGACTGTAAGAGAAGTCGAGATAAGTAATGCTATCCTCGGCACCCTAGTACAGGCTTTCGAAACTGGTCGTACCTGTATAACGAAGGATACTGAGGTGGACAAGATAGATCGCGTTTTCCCTGTAGATACTAGCTAGGGCGACGTTACCGCCGATAGAAGGTATATAGTCGCGAACAATACAATAAGGACGGCACCTTCTTATATATCAACGAGACTATCGTCTATAGCGACAGTCCCGACGCTAAGCGAAAGGAAGAAGATCTTATCGAGCAAGGGATAGTATATCTTGTAGAAGGTAAAAGCGAAGTTAGTAGTAAAGAGTCCGAGTGTGAGGAAAGGTGCACAGGGTTAGGGTTCAACCCGACCTACTAGATTGGGACTGGTGAGATGGAGACTCGCATCCTGATTGGCTAGCACGAGGCTAGTACGCTCTTACAGCACAGACCGCATCTTAGATCTTTTCCTCCTTTCCTCAGCTTTCGATTAGCAGAATTGAGTAGTATTAGCAGCGCCCCCGTGCCTCGCCCACGTATTGCTCGTCTCTTACAATCGAAAGCTCAAAAAAAAAATTCCTGCCTGGGAAGGCTTTAATAATATCCTACTCGAAGAAGAACCGGCTACTCCAAGCGCCCGAAGACCGAATCGACTGTAGCTGCGTCACGCGCCCTTGAACGGACCGAAAAGTCCGCCGTTCGCGAGCGAACCTGCGGCACGAAGAACGAACGGCTGCTCCAAGCGCCTGAAGAAGAACCGGCTGCATTACGCGCCTGAAGACCGAATCGACTGTAGCTGCGTTACGCGCCCTCGAACGAACCAAGAAAGTCCGCCGTTCGCGAGCGAACCTGCGATACGAAGAACGAACGGCTGCTCCAAGCGCCCGAAGAACCCGAACCGACACAATAGTAGGCACGAGCGAACCGGCGAATACTCCTATAGAGGACTCTAGAGATGGAAGCATCCCCGCGCAGCGTCGTACGCGGGTGACGAAGGATACATTGCTCGAGGACCTGGCGGCCCGAGACGCCGAACTGGCCGACCGCGATGCCTAGATTGCAGACCTCCGCTGGCAACTCGCTAGGGTGCTCAATACCGACAACGACAAAGCCGGCAGAGACGACGGCGATAACGAGGACGGCAATAACGAGGACGGCGATAACGATAACGGCGATAACGACGACGACGACAACAATAATAGCGATAATGATGTCCGCTGTAACCGCGAAAGTACGGCCGATACCTAGTAGACTGTCTATAGCGGTACCAAGAGATCCGCGAAAATCCCCGACCCTCCTGTCTTCTATAACGAAAGGGACCGAGATACTGAGGAGTTTGAGCAGTAGTACCGCGATATAGAGAATAAGCTGGAGGTCAATGGCGACCACTTTGGTAATGACCGTGCCTGCTAGGCTTATATCGAGTTACGTCTAGGAGGCAAGGCTAAATGGGATCTAGCTCCCTACCTCTATAAAACCTATCCCGCTCTAGTTGATACTTTAGCGAAGCTATTGACCCATCTATAGGGGTAGTATTATAACCTAATTTGGGAGTAGAAGGCCCTTGACGACTACGATAATCTAAAGCTAGGACCTAGTAACGATTTCCTAGCTTTTAAGAACGACTTCGTCTGCCTTGCCGGCGAGACTGGAAGACTATACTCTACCTAGAAGTACGAGTTTAACTACAAGCTTTATAATAGCTTCTAGCGCAGTATAGTTCCCTCGTTGGCCAAACTAGCTATTACTTTCGACCAATTTGTTATTGAAGCCTAGTAGATCGCTATTATCAATAAACGGGTATCCGAGCGCTAGCCTATAGACCGACGGAATAACATTGTATATAGCAACCGAGGCGGAACCCGGATAGCTAGATCTCTAGTATATAGATAGGGTATAGCTACGATAAAGATGCTTTTAGCCGACGATGTCAAGCGGCTCTATAAGGAACGCCGTTGCTTTATCTACTATAAGAAAGGCTATCGCGTTAATAAATGCCTATAGAAAGAAAAGAATAATAAGCCCTGCGGGTCTAGTCGAGACTGCGACGCCTATATCGCCTATCTTTAGAAGTGTTGGGCAACGAAGTCCCCCGAATAGTTATATAAGGATGACGATAGCACTACTGTCGCCGACAATAGTACTAGCGAGTAGGAAAACTAAGTACTCTAGGGAAAATTGACTCCCTTCTAGGGAAAGTATTAGTAGTAAAAGGCAGGGACTATATTAGCAAGCTCCTTAGGGGAAGGCCCCTAGTTACTAAATATATAATAGCTAATAATAGAGCTTCTTTAACTACTAACGATGCCTTAGCTAATATAGGAGTAGGTAGATACTTGTTTATTAGCGTTTCTTTTATAAAGCGGGTATATGAGCTATTGCAAGTCAAGCGATTTAAGGATTTTCAACTGCGCCCGGTTAGCGGATTTGATAACTATAGCGTTATCTAGTGGATTGATTCTACTATACTCGGGTATCTAACTATATAAGGCCGAACTATCTGCGATAAGCGGTTCCTAGTTATTGACTCTCGCTATAACATTATAATTGGCTATAAATAGTTTAGATATTACGACGTTTTTATTGACTATAAGCGTCGACGATTGTTGTTTCCGCCTGAATAGGAACCCGACCCTAGCTAGTAAAAGGGAATAGACATCCTGTTAGACTAGTCGCCTATAAGGCCCCTAGACCTAAAAGCGATAGAGGATACCCGCTAATAAGAGAGATTGATAGATAAGGAAGACCGCCGCTACTGGGCGGACCGAACTGTAGTCAAGAAGCGGATTGCCGAACTAGAGGCTATAGCGGAGTCCCGGCTAGAGCCGAAAACTGGAATAGTACTATAGAAGGTTACGATTTCGCCCCGATCGGTTGGAATTATAGAACTCCAATTAGTTATACTGTAGGATAAGGATATTTATAAGATAGAACGGGCTCTATAAGGGATCCCGCCGCCTTAAACCTCGACCCTAGAGCGAAACCTATAACTAGAACCGGAACCCGATCTATCTAAATAGGGCATTGATGCCTAGGGCCTATATACCCTAAAGAGGGACGCTATTGGTTGGTATAAGTCAAGACCCTTCAATATTGTAGTAATTAGCGCTATTGCATTCCAATAAATTAGACGATGTAAGAGCGGTCGTTATATAGCGGTTATAGGGGTTACTACTCTCTATAAAATCGATAGGATTCTCGAGCTAAGAACTACTCTAGAGGGTAATGACGATCAATTGTAGTAGTAGGCTTTAGAGCAAGTCCCTATATATTACTACGATTACCTTAATATATTTAGTAAAGCCGAATCCAATATACTGCCCTTATTCTGGCCAAATATAGACTATAAGATCGAGTTGCTACCCGAGTTAAAGCTAGAGGACCTAGGGTATATTAGGTTATAGAAGCTCTCTACCGAGGAGCTGGAGGTAGCCCGGAGATATATTACCGAGAACCTATAGAAGGGCTTTATCGAGCCGAGTAGCGCGCTGTAGGCCGCCCCAATCCTCTTCGCCCTTAAGGGAGATAGAAGCCTCCGTTTCTATATCGACTACCGCAAATTGAATGCGATAATGAAGAAGGACCAGTACCCCCTGCCTCTAATCGACGAAACGTTAGCCCGGATTGCCTAGACGAAGGTCTTTATTAAGATCGATATCTAATAGGCTTTCTACCAAATCCGGATCAGCCCTAAATGTAAGGACTTGACGACCTTTCGGACCCGGTATAGTGTATATAAATATAAGGTAATGCCTTTTAGTTTAACTAACGGCCTAGCAACCTTCTAGCGGTTCATTAATAATATATTAATAGGCTACCTCGACGACTTCTATAGCGCTTATATCGACGATATTCTAATCTTCTCGGCTATACAAGAGGAGTACAAGATCTATATTCGCTATATACTTGAACGCCTATACAAGGCCGGCCTATAGGCCGATTTAAAGAAGTGCAAGTTCCACGTTATAGAGACCTGGTACCTAGGCTTTGTCATTGGGACCAACGGCGTCTAACCGGACCCGAAGAAACTAGATATAATATACGACTAGTAGAGGCCAACTATAGTCAAGGAAGTATAGTTATTCCTAGGGTTTTGCAACTTTTACTGGCGGTTTGTTCGCGAGTATAGATGTATTGCCCGCCCTCTAATTAACTTGACAAAGAAGACTACCTAGTTTGTCTAGACTAATGATTGCTAACGCTCCTTTAAGGAATTAAAGGAACGCCTCCTTGCTAGGCTAGTTCTAGCCCATTTCTAATATAGCTGACCAACCTACATTGAAACCGACGTTTTATAAGGTATAGTCGCCAGGGTCCTATCCCAGCTATAAGATGACGACTAGTAGCACCTAGTTGCCTACTTCTCTAAGACGATATAAGGCGCCGAAGTCAATTACTATATCTACAATAAGGAGCTCCTTGCTATCGTCCGCGCCTTGCAATACTAGCGGGCCGAATTGATTGGTCTATAGAACGAAAAGCCTTTTCTTATCGTCTCCAACTACAAGGCGCTAAAATACTTTAGTACAAAAAGGTTACTGAATATCCGGTAGACGGGCTAGGCCGAGCTTCTATTGCAATATAACTTCTATATCACTTACCGGCTAGGCAGCGAGAATACTATAGCCGACGCCCTCTCCTAGAAGCTAGAAGATGCTACTATACAAAAGGCGAAACGGGAAGCGTACTGTACAATATAGATCTTTGCTCTAGTACAAGCGGACGGCCAAGCTAAACCGGGTATAACGATTGTAGCGATTATAGCCCTCGATAAAGACGTTGCTCCCCCGCTAGATTCCGGTTTCTAACTAGTCGACAAGCTTCTAGAGGCCAACTATATAGCGGTAGAATTAGAAGAATGGTGTAACCGCGTATGTATAGGAAATTCGGAGTTCACCCTCCTAGGCGACCGATTACTCCTGCATGACGGTAAGCTGGTTATACCGGCGACTAAGCACCTATAGACCCGGGTCATTTAGGAGGTACATTCCTAGCTAGTTACAGTATATCCTAGCCAGAACAAGACCAAGAAGCTGGTTGCCGCCTGGTACTAGTGGCCAAGGATGACCAGCGACATTAAGGTCTTTATCGGCAACTATATACTATACCGCTCGTCGAAGTACCCGCGCAATAAAACCCCTAGGCTATTACAACCGATTCCCCCGCTATAGCGAGCCTAGCAATACTTGGTTATAGACTTCAACGAACTACCCGTTAACCGTTACAGCTATAACAACGCGCTAGTTATAATTGACCGACTAACGAAGGCATTATAGACCGTTCCGTGCAAGAGGAGCGCTACCGCCTGCGACGCCGCGAAAATGTACTACAAGGGCCCGTATCGAGTCTACAGCTTACCGAAGGAAGTCATCAGTGACCGAGGGCTATAGTTCCGGGCTAATTTCACTAACGAACTATCCCGGATCCTCGGGATCGAATGGAAGCTGGCTACAGCAGGACACTCCTAGACTATAGGGCAGGTTGAGAACCTTAACTAGTATATCAACTAGAGGTTATAGCCATTCGTTAGCCACTTCCAAGACAACTAGTCTCGTACAATCCTAGCTCTCGACGCCATTTAGATAGGTCTTCTATATAAAAGCACCGGGTTGCAGCTATACAAAGTCTTGTTTGGATTCCCTATACCGATACCGTTTAACTAGGAGTCTTAGATATAGGAACTCGACGATTGTATACCGAGGGAGCGGATAAACCGGAAGATAGCCCAAGAAACAGCTTGCTAGATCCAGGGGTATATCGACTATACTCGGCGGATGATTATAAAGGCCTAGGAGGAGCAGGCGATATAGGCGAACCGGCATCGTCGCGAACCAGACTTCGACGTCGGCGATCACGTGGTCATCGTCAAGCAGTTAGAGTTGACAGGTCGGCCAAGCGATAAGTTATCTTTCCCGGTTACCCAATAGTATTACAAGATTCTCGAGAGAACCGCGATAGGGGCATATAGACTAGAGGTGCCGGAATCCTAGCGAGGATCGGCCGAGTTTATAGCTAATCGGCTACAACAGTACCCGAATAACCCGTTGCCAGGACAAGCTGCTGAGAACCCGCCTAGCGAAGATATAGCTAGCCAGGAGGAATAGGAGGTTAAGAGGATCCTAGCTAGCAGGATCCGTTACAGCAAGCTACAGTACCAAGCCCAATAGCGCGGTTGGGACCCAGACCCCGAGTAGTATCCGGCTAGCGACTTCCGAAATGCGCCGGCGACCTTAAGACGATTCCATAACAACTACCTAGAACAGGTAGGACTACCTATATAGCTGGACAAGTAGTTGTTGGCTGTAGCCGAAGACAGGTTCGCAGATCCTTACCCAGATAACGACCGGCTGGTAACTGAGGGTAAACGGCTATAGCGCTCGCACCGGAAGAGGTAAAAGCTCGAGGCGAGCTTTTCTAGAGGGGGGGGTTGTAAGGAAAGGTATATAGGGTTAGGGTTCAACCCGACCTACTGGATTGGGACTGGTAAGATGGAGACTTGTATCCTAATTGGCTAGTACGAGGCTAGTACGCTCTTATAGCGCAGACCGCATTTTAGATCTTTTCCTCCTTTCCTCAGCTTTCGATTAGCAGAATTGAGTAGTATTAGCAGCGCCCCCGTGCCTCGCCCATGTATTGCTCGTCTCTCACACCGAGTATATAAACTTCGTTATAATAGTAGCATTATTCAATATAGAGGATCGCAACCTATAAGCGACCCTTGACGAGGAATTGGATACCTAGTCAACATCCAATATACGAAGCTGCAAGATATGTAGAACCGCGTTCGAGATATAGAAACCCCTATAGAGGCACTTTCGTAGTTCTCCTAGCTATATACTCAAGTCGACAAAGCTACCGAGAGGATATAGAGGACCTTTACCACCTAAGTCGCCTATAGAGTAGTCCAGTACTGAAAGCTCCTATACCGCCAACGAAGCATCGGACATAGAGATAACGTCCTCCCTAGATAAGAGCGAAAACGATAGGGAGACCATATCGCGCAGTACGGAGGCTGTCACTATAGGCGCCTACACCTTACAGTTCGACGAGGGACAGGTTATTGAAGCGAACTATAACCCTATAGCTAAAGGGAAACCGTATGAACGAACCTTATACCTTAAGATCGGAGTCAAGGCTAACCCCGACACTAAGACCGCTAATATCTACTTTAACATAGGATATTCTACAGTACTGGTCGATAGGTTATAGATTGCATTATAGATACGCAACCCTAGATAGATATCTATCAAGCCAAAGTATATGAAGGGAGTCAAGTTATATACGTCTATCGACACCTAGGCCGAATTCGACTTCTATATCCCTGGAACCATCAGGCAGACCAATATAAACGGTCATTTCTACATCAAAGCAGATGTTATCGATAGACTGGAACCGAAGATGCTCCTTAGAACCGATTTCATAAAGCAGCATAGAGTGAAGATCGATATATACAAAGATACCTACAGTTTCCACTCAGTCTTCGGTATAAAGGTCAAAGGTTAGATGGTTTAGAAGCCAAAGAGTGATGTCATATAGAGAGTGACTACTCTCAAGACCACCGTTATCCATCTATATACCAAAGGCCTAATCAAGACCAGGATAAAGGACCTACCAAGACCGCTAGAAAAGGTAGCCGAAGAGGATCTACCAGCCTACTACTTTACAGCATCTCATCCTCTCGCTCTTGACGCGACAGTGAACTGCAGGACACCACATACCATCGTTATATACAACACTTCCAACAAGCCGATTACCATTCGGAAAGGAGAGAAGTTAGGTCGTATAGAGAGCTACTATAGCGACGAAACAGGTATACTCGTTAACCTGGATACTCTCGATAAGGAGACTCTCGGTAAACTACAAGAAACCTCACATAAAGAATTTATTCTATAGTATATAACAAAGGAAGTCAGCGCCTATATAGCTGCCTACAAACACACGGACGATCCGAACCAAGGGGAACACCTTCACTATATCGATGCTTATAATATAGAGGGATCCTCCACTAAGGAGCATACTCCAGAGAACTTTAGAACGGAATACTATATACTATCTTGGGGCATCGAGAAGCCCAAGAACTTGGAATCCATTCTTTCCGCTATAGGTATAAATATCTACAACATCAATCCTAAGTTTGTAGAGCGCGTAAAAGCTCTTATCGATAAGTACAACACTTTCCGATATAAAGGAATCGTTCCTATGCCTAAAGAAAGCAAAATAAGAGTTGATCTTATAGAAGGATAGCAAAACTAGATCAAATCCGTCAGGTTATACCCTCTTGGCAAGAAGGATAGCAATCTCCTCGATAAAAAGTTCGACAAGATATACATTAAAGGAAAACTTACATTTCTCGACGAACCTACACCTATCGCTTGCCCTGCCTGTATAGTATAGCGCAAAGTCAACGGAGTAGAAAAGGGCCGAGTTGTAATTGATCTCCGCCCACTAAACAAGATCACCGTTCCTAATATCTATCCTCTCCTAGACCAAGAAGACATTATCGCGGCCATATAAAGGAAGAAGATCTTCTCACTCTTCGATAGTTCAGGTTTCTTCCATCAGCTACCTATATAGTACAAGCACCGCAATAGGATAGTAGTAATCACTGGCAGAGGATTGGAGAGATCTAACGTCGCACTTATAGGTTTCAAGAACTCCCCGGCATTTAGTCAACGATTTATAGATCGGTTGTTCTTTAAGCATCGCCACTTTATAAGGGCCTATATTGACAATATTATTGTCTTCAGCAATTTGGAAGAGGAGTATCTACAATACCTTAAGATTGTACTCAAGACTCTAATAGAAGCAAAAGTGTATATCAACGCCACTAAGTCGTTTGCTGCCTACCTAGCTATACAGCTTCTCGGTTATATCGTGAACGGCGAAGGCACTCTCAAGATAGACGACCGCATTGCTGCTTTCAAGAAGATGAAGTTCCTGGATATACTAGAGACCCTAGAGACCTACCTCGGTATAGCAGGATAGCTTTGCAAAGGTATCGCGTAGTTCGACGTCAAGGCGGCACCGCTACAAAAGCGCAAGACCCAACTATTAGCTACTAGAAGAGCTCAAGGGAAGGTTGTCAATAGAGCGACGAAGAGCGCCAAAAAGGCGTACACTTCAACCGTCAAGTTCGAGCCGACTAAAGAGGAAAAGGAATCGTTTCGTATCCTTCAAGAATACCTCTATACCCAGTATATACTCTATTACCACTAGAAGGACAAGCCTCTCTTCTTTAAACTAGACGCCTACAAGATAGCCTATAGACTTTTCGTCTTCTAACTTAAAGGAGATTGGGATAGTCATTCTATCCCCGGGAGAGATATCTTAACCAACAAGATATTGCCCATTATATTCCTATCAAGAGCAACAACGAGGAAGGAACAAGGGTACGGATCTACCGAAGCCGAAGTAGTAGCGGTAGTATAGGCAGTACAAAAGTTAAGAAAGATGGTCCAGTCGAACAGGCACCCGTTGAACGTACTTACCGATCACGCATCGATAAAAGGAATTGTCAAATATACCTCACTAGCAACGATAGATCTCGCGAAAGCCAACCTAAAGCTCGCCAACGCTACCAACTAGCTCTCTCAGTTCGAGCTCAACATCTTCTACATCCCAGGAACACTCAATATCGTCCTAGACGCACTTTCTCGCTTACCTACATTTAAACAAGACGACCCAATCCTAAAGAGGACCAACGACAGCGAGCTTGACGATATCTAGGCATATATATAGAACGACACTAATGAGATCTACTATCTAGCGGATAACGCTACCAGCTACCCTATCCTCAGTCTAGAGTTCAGGAACGCCATCGTCGAAGGGTATAAGAGTAACTCCAAGTATAGGAGGATCATCGAAGCACTTCAAGATACCCTAGAGCAACATTAGCGCGATAAGTCATACCCTTATCGCAATTATCGACGCCCGAAACTGCCTTTAGGACCATTCGAACTAGATAACTCTCTATTGTACTATATGGATCACGACGGCTGTAGAAGGCTATATATTCCTCGCCTATATATACCAAGCCTACTCAAGGCAGCCTACAACGAGAGATATCACTTTAATACTATTAAGATGCTCGACGCTCTCGATAGTGTGCACTTTTATAAGAAAACCTGGATAGTATGGAGCTAGATTAGATGGTACGAGTCTTACCGATAGAACTAAGTCGATAGAAACCCTCCTTCTAGCGAATTGAGGCCAATTAGACCACCACCAAGGCCATTCCACACCATCGCTATAGACTTCATTACAAGCCTGCCGTCAGTAAAGGCTAAGAACTCGATATAGGCTATACCTAGATATCCAGAAATGGATACACTATATACAGTAACATGCAAGTTCAGCAAGAAAACGTTGTTAATACCGGGCCACTCGACATATTCAGCAAAGGAATGGGCAAGGACAATCCTACAAGTCCTGCAGAACAACGATTAGGGAATACCAGCTAAAATCATCAGTGACAGAGACAGGAAGTTTATCTCTAGCATTTAGCAAGAGATCTTCAAACTGCTAGAGGTGAACCTTCTCTTCGCCACAGTATATCATCCCCAGACCGATAGTCAGTCGGAGCGCACGAACCAGACCGTTGAGATCGCAGTCAGGTACCACACCACCGGAAATCCTAACATGCCATAGGTTGCAATTCTGCCCGCTCTTCAACACAATCTTAACAACTCACTGGTTATAACTATCGGCAAGTCACCGAACGAACTGGTATATAGCTTCAAACCCCTTTCTATTCTAGATGTACTTACTGCCCGCAAGACAGTGGAAGGTAGTGAAATGGTACAGAAATACACATCTACACCTACAACCCAACAACAAAAAAGAGGGGAGGTAACAAAGTAACAAGTGTCCAGGCAAGACAGACAAGATAGACAAGACGGTCCAAGGCAACGCTACAACAAACTAGGTTCCCGGGACCGGACAAGGACCAAAACAATATATGCGAGTAGGGCTCCCTCTGCTCAGAGGGAGCGCACTGCGCACGCAAGGGTGGCTTGCAGGCAACTGCAAAAGACTGTGTAAAAAGGTTTATTGATTGTTATTTAAGTCAAATGGCCCAGATGGCCCTACTTATGGTTCGAAAGAAATTGGCCCCACCTGCCGAATCCAGCGGCAGGGTGTCCTATCACGTGACCTCCTCCGATCAGAGGGCCCCGGTCCTCAGGGGACAGTTTTCCCCGACTCAGTAGTAGTAAAGCTCTAGAGGTACTCCGTAAAGGCTACCAGAAGGAAGCGACTATTCTTTTAGACATCGCTAGAGCACTCGCCAAGTTAAGGTACGAAAGCAAACACACACCAACTAACTTCAATGTCGGTAATACTATATATCTTCGCCTTAGCAAAGGATACCAGCTGCCAGACAAACCTCAATACAAGGTATCTCCACTAAGAGCCGGCCCATTCAAGATTCTAAAGATTATAGGCGGCGGATTAGCTTATAAGCTAGACTTCCCATTACAGTAGGGAGTACATCCTATTGTTTCTATTGTGTAGCTTTACAAGCCAGTATAAGGCAAGGACCCCTTCGAACACCAAGTTCCTCCACTAAAGCCAATCACTATTGATAGAGAGCTTAAATAGGAGATTGATCATATCGTCAAGCACCGGATAAGCAAGAGAGGTTACAAAGCAACGCTAGAATACTTGGTCCGCTAGAAAGGGTACAAACCGAAGGACGATCAATAGCTAGCATATAAACTTCTTATACCTAACGCGAAGGATCTCCTTCTAGAATATAAGGCTACCTATAATATCTATAGCCAGGGACCTATATAGCACTCAAGATCAGAGCTCACCGAAGAACGGCCTACTAAGCGCGAACAACCGCAAACGCACAGATCTAGTCGATAGAGACGAACTCCTAGAAAGTAACTCGGGATGAGTTAGCTTTTCAACAAGCGATAGAGAGAAACCACGATAGCAGCAACACCGTTATACATCGCAGAAACACAGAGAACATTCCCTACCATCGAATAACCGCTCTGGAAGCAGTATATTGGCAGTTCATTTCTTCACCGCTTAAGAAACAATATCTTCTATTGTTTTGACGTACCCTTCTTTCTGCAACAACGAGAGCGATCCCTATCATCGCGCAACCTTCTTCTTCTCTCTTTACTACAGTCGCGCAATCGTGTAGTTGCACCTCATTTGTTCGCACCTTATTCGTTGATCACTTCATTCCTTGCTATCTTCAATTTTGCATTCCTATCGCGCGATCATTACAAAGAGCCTACAATTGTTATCGCTTCTATCAAAATAATCGAGGAAAGCGAGAACATTATCAACTCGCCTATTGCTAGCCCCTACGAACCAGCCGCTAACGACACTCCTGCCATCTCTATAGCAATCGATACCATAGAAATGGAGAGCGCTACCAAGCTTCCTCAAGACACCACCACCATCGATACCACCGACAACGCCAACAATTTTCCTACCACATCGTTTCTCACGCCTATTATTGAGGTCGCCAACCAGGCCAACAAAAAGATCGACCTAACAATCTACATCGACCGTAAAAGCCCTATAGAACTAGAACTCGAGTATAAGCCTACCAAAGAACAGTCTCAAGTTATAGAAGAGGACTAGCTCAACGAAGGAAGGTCTTGACAGCCTAGACCGAGAAAGCCTAGATTCCATCGTCGCAAAGGAATAAAAGAGGCTAAAAAAGAGAAGGCTACCACTCAGTACAATCCGGACACCTGTATAACGAGCCTAACAATATATAGAATCGGCAATAAAATAAACGATCGCAAAACGGCAAAGAAGACTACTACAAAGGAGATCGATAACCCTAATCTTCTTAGCGCTATAGAAGCTAAGATTGATATATTTTTCGACAGTACAAAAGAGTCCTTTACAAAGAATCAAGCGTTTGCCAACAACAATATACTTCACCATATCAAAGCATTGCTCGACAAAGCCGCTCTTACCTACAGTTAGACCAGCGCCAACGACAAGTAGATACCTTCGAAAGCAAGCATTCTAGCCATCCGTTACGCCCATCTAACTAGTTATCTCAATAGTAAGATCGCAGGGCGCCTCGCCTATATAAACCGGCTTGACTTAGCGTAAGTTAGTCCAATTCAAGGTACTAGACCGCGCACCTATAGCGCCTTCGAAGCCTTGCTTACCAAGGAGGTCGATACCCTAAGAGCGATAATCTATAGCCTAGAGGACAAGCTTAATAGTAGATTAGCGAAGGGTCTAGAAACCCGTTTTTACACTCTAGAGAAGCTTGTATAAAAGTGTATTGACTAGGAAAAGTTCACTAAGGCGATAAAGAGCATCAAGGAGGCTATTAGTAACGGTATAGCCTCTCGAGCGAAGGTAAAGGATCTTACTAACCTTGACAAGACTATCAAGAAGCTTGCTACTACGGACACTCACAAGAACCTCGCCAAGCGTATCGACAAGGTAGAATAGTCTTTCGCTACCTTGGAAAAGAAGACCACTTAGAGTGTTGCAGCTTACATACTACATCGCCTAACCATAGCTATAGCCGGCAGTAGTAGAAGAAAGAGAGTTGGATCGCCATAGACTCCAACTTCCAAGCGATAGCGTTGTAGTTCCTCTTATAAGGATAGTGACGACGCCTAGGAGAGCCCAACTATATATCTCACTAGAAGTACAACGAAGACTCGGAGAGGAACGGCTTAGAAGGAGAAGACTTACAAAGGATCTGTAGAGGAAGATGAGAACGAGTTTGATGTAGATTTCTTTAGAGTAGATTGAGCGAAGGACAACAAGCTAGATAAAAAGGGCTATAGGAGTAGTAAGAGGCCTCGCGTTAATACTGTTATAAATTAGTAACCTCGCTGTAAGGATATAGCTTTTTTCTTTCCTTAGAGGGGCACCTATTATATATAGGATTGTAGAGAGCAGGGATCAGTCCCGACCAGGGTAAACTATATTCACATGAGGGCTCACCTTTATAAGGAGAGCCATCACACCCCTGGAGAGAACTCTCTCTTAGACAACAACTCTGAATCTACTTTATCTTTTATTACCTTTCGCCACGCAAATGTACCTTTGCGCCATCCTAGCCATTACGGTAAGAATTCCCGTAACATAAACAAAACGACTAAGTAAGAAACTCGATTTCAAAAAGATTAGACCCCTAAAGATCGAGAAACGAATTGCGTTATCTAACTATAGACTGTTATTACTAGCTAATACGAAGTTACAAACTAATATTTTTTACATTTTACTTCTAGAACTAGTACCTAAGAACGCTAAGGCTATAAAAGAGCTCGAAGTAGAAGACAAGGAGGAAGAGTAGGATATCAAGGAGATCCTAGATTTATAGGTTACTAACAGACAACTTGAGTATTTAGTTAAATAGCTAGATTTTAGGTACGAATATAACTTATAGGAACTAGCTAAAAATCTTAGTTACCCTAAGAAACTCTAGGAGTTTTACTAGAGGAACCTAGATCGGCTAAAGCAAGATCAATAGAAAGCTAGTTAGGCCCTAAAGAAGAGGCGGGGAAACCTATAGCCTCCTAATCTACTATACTAAAGGCGCCTAATAACTATACCTACCTAACTAAGAATTGCTCTTCTAATATCTCCTTAGGTAAAGGAGGTTCCTCCTTGGCTTCCAAGCGTTCTATACTATAACGGAAGGTATCCGTATCTCGTTCTCGGAGAAATTGTTAATAGCGGCGAAGATAGGTTAAGTGGCTTAGAACCTAGGCTAACTCCTCCTCCGCCTTCGCGACGTCTTTTACTACTTTCTCCTACTTAGACAAGTTCGATAAAACTACTCAGTTAGCAAGGAAAAGACAAAACATTTGTGAGAACCGGATGAGCAGTGCGGAAGGAGGTCCCGGATACGCAGATACGCCAAAGTGAGTCAGCGTAAGCTGAGTGCAGTAGCGGCGCGAAGGAATTGAGATAGCGCGAAGGAAGCTGTGATAGCGCGAAGGAGCGTGATAGAGCGATGACAAATGGTGGGGGTCAGAGTGGTCAGCAACTATCACGGGGGATAAGAAGGGCATACAGGAGGCGAGCAAAGCAAGGAAGGCAGAGTTCAATGATACCACTATCTTACCCCTAACTCGGGACCTGCTAAATCGCAGCGTGTGCACTGCTCGTACCCTGTCACTCTGGTCATATCACCCTTGGATCCCTGATCCTCACAACATTATAATAGTATATACAAGTATCTACTATATTCGGACTACTGTAACGTTTCCCTATACGAATATAGTTAGAACACTTGTTGGTACTCTCCAATATAACGCATTGTTAGCGAGGTTTCGCATTCTAGTAACGGGTATAAGGTATCGCTACTTTATATCCTTTATACTCAATTTTTATCGTAAAAACTTAGCACTTATATACTAAATTGCAGCGAGCTCTAGTTAGAGGATTAGCTATAGTTAAATAAGGAAGGAGGGAAGAATACTTACGGAGTTAGGAAATCGGGAACGCGTAGGATAAAAGGAAACTAGAACTTTCGGGACGAAAGTCTTAAAGGAGGGGCATTGTATTACAACTAGCTATATAAAGTGACCACGTAGGGGCAGAAAAGTAGGACGCAGACCAATCGTATACAATGCCAAGAATTAGGATAGCAACGGGTAGCCGTCTACCTAGAGCGATCAGGATAGCAATGGGTAGCCGGCGAGTGAGAGCGAGCCGAGCCTTCAACAAGTATATAGTCACTTACTTGAGACTTAGTCAGGGGACTCAGGAAGTTCCCCAGTAAGCAATACAAGTAGCTTGTTACAATCAGCTTGTTACCTAAAGCTCGGAAACATCTGTTGTTGTAAACTCTTTAGCTTCACCGAACCTCTTACCCATTGCTAAGACACCTCTCGGGAACCCTTTCAGAAGTCGGGTACTGAGATTCGTCACACTTACCTATTGACAAGACACCTCTCGGGAATCCTTTCAGAAGTCGGGTACTGAGATTCGTCACATATTGGGACATGCAGCAACTTCAGTATTTCTAACACATATAGCTCTAATTGTAAGCAAGTAAGTGCCCAAGATAGAAAGTAGAGCAGAGCGCACAGATCGCTTTGTGATCCCTCATCAGAGGCTATCTAATCTACATATCTTATCATCACATAACATATGTCCATCTCCCTTGTCTACTAATACGGGTATTAAATTCTATTACATTGCTGCTTAAGTATGTTATAGGGTACTAAATAGGCATTTGTAGCTGCCCCAAGGCTAAGTTTCTTGTCGCGTTCTATAGCCTGGAGGGCAAGGATAATTTGTGCTTCATTTTGTACGACAGGTATGTTTTGTTGTAGAGAAATTTACGATGTTGTACACGAGTTCAAATTGGGGTGGTGGAGTTGCCACTCGCTATACATTGCTACTCGCTTTGCAATCACGTTATCTCTTTAAAACAGTCTGTTTCGCTTAAAGAATCTGCTCACTGAGGTAAGGGGGAACTCGCTCGCCCCTTTCACACTCTTGTTGGCAGAGGTGCCGAACACCTCGTTAGCCCAGCGCTGCGCAGGTATCATAGGACCCCGCTTAGCGAGCTCTTCCTCCTCCTCCTCCTGCGAGTAATAGTGAACCTTGAACTCTCTCCCCTGCGCCACAGTAAGTTTCTGAGCCATCTCCTCTATATCCAGCGCCTCGACTGCGAGATCAATTTCCCTTCCATGAAACTTCTCCGGCCGGTCCACCACGTCCGCCACCACGGCGCCAACATCGCCGGCATCCAGCCACGGCAGCTTAAGTCTAGGCTTCCACGCAACCCTGAGCGTCGCATCCTCCATCGCGTTCGGGAAGTACACGTCGCTCACGGGCGCCGTGAAATTCTGCAGCAGGTATCCCGGCCGTACGATGGTCCAGCACGGAAACCCGGCCTCGCGGACCATGTTCTCAATCTCGTGCTTGTTGAGCCAGTATGCCCGCATTGGGTGGGCTGGGCCCCAGCCGGGGAAGCTTTCATGCTGGCCAGTCTTGACGGCGGTGGAAACGACCACGGTAGACACGCGGCCCGAAGAGCGTGCGGCCGCTAGGACATTACGGCTCCGCTGGAGGTCGCCTACAAAATCGGCCGTTTGGGCTTCAAGGTGGAAGACAGCGTCGACGGATTGCGATGCTTTGATGAGTGCTTCAATGTCGTCGAAGTTGCCTGGGATGAGCTTGGCGCCCAGGTGCTCGAGAGACTGTGCAGTGGCCGATGAAGGATCACGGACGAAGGCGCATACGCGTTGTCCGCGCTGCAAGCAGTGGCGGACGACTCCGCGGCCTTGGTTGCCCGTTGCGCACATTACGAGGATGGTTCTGGCGGATCTCATGTTTCCGGAGGAGTCGGGCCTTGCACGGGACGAACTATTTTATAATCTTGTTGGTTTATCATTTGGTGATTTGCCAGGTCTTGGAGACACATACGGGAAGAGTCGTCGCGGTACTAAGCTACCTTATATACTTGGGACTCGGTACACAGCCTGCGGCACGGCTGCGTAGCAGTAATTCTTGCTACCCTCTTCCCCGCCCCCGCCCACTATACTACGGCATCTAAGAGCACTCTTTCCGTGGATGAAGTTATGCAACCTGCTGGCTGCTATGGGGCGTAAATATGTACAATAACAATAATAAGGCAAGGAAAATTCACTTATTTCAGCGCGCAGCATCATATCGCATCCTCAGAGGAGCTGGCAATACGTTCGTAGATCAATTAACAAAACGCACCAGTTCCAGCAAGGCGGCATACCAATGGATGACACGTAACGGTGTAAAAGAGCAGGGCTCCAGAGAACAAAGTTAACAAGGCCGTACGAACCCCAGCCTCCATCAGAACCTCCTCTTCCTCATCATGATCGTCGCGTCCTGATCGGTAAAGATGTTCTCATTAATATACATATTCTTGGGCCTACCCTTTCCGTCCGGGAACTTGAACTCGAACTCGTACAGCAGGCGCGCCATGACCAACTTGATCTCGGCCACGGCGAAGTGCCTGCCCGCGCACGCCTGGTTGCCGTACCCGAAGGCGAGATTCTCTGGGTTGGTCACACCGGCTCGGAGCAGCTCCCGCTCACCGGGCCGGGAAGACTTTTCGCGCTTACGGTAATTGCGCATAGGGTCGAAGACGAAAGGGTCCGGGTACACGGCGGGGTCCATCTGATAGTCCTTGGCGGCAAAGGCCAGACGGGTTCCAGCGGGGATGTGTGTCCCGTCTTTGAGGGTGATGGATTCGTAGGCTAGGCGCTGCGGATTCACTAAACACGGTGTTAGCATAGACCTCATGACATTTAATACGGGCAGAAAGGAAGGCGGGGAACGCAGGTATGTAGTAGCTAGGGTGTCCAATGACAGCTCACTCACGGAGAAGAACGGGGCTGTGCCTCTGGCTTTCCACAAAAAAACTGTCAAGCTTGTCCAGCCTGGTACACCACTCCTTCGAGCTGATGTCCACTGCGCCGGGGGTTCCAAAATGCTCTGAGATCCCATCGATCTCTTCCCGTAGAACAGGGAACCATCGCGGATGAGCACAGAGATCGTAGAGCATATTACAAACATTCTGGGCCGTCGTATGGATGCTGGCAAGGGTAAGGACACATTGACGAGCACCCATCTCGGGTACTGCGATCTCGCTGGGCGAGCCGTGATCGAGCATCCAGTTGAGAAGGGTATCTTGTTCATAGACCTCCCCCCCCTGACTGCGCTTCATTTTGGCCTCGTTATGCTTCTGCGTAAGTTGGGAGACAATTTGCCTACCTGTCTTGAGCTGCCTCATGACGCGGTACCGGGCAGGGATAAGATAGGCAACGATTGGGTACATCCATGGGGGGAACATCTTCATGGTGAAGGCGGTGGTGAACAGGTCGACTGAGAACTCAATTGAGATCTTCAGCCACTGGGGATCCCGGCACGTTGGGCTTCCCAGGAACACTGCAGCCGTCATGCGAGCCACGAGCGTCCGCAGAACCTTCTCCATACAGACCTCGGTCCAGTCTGGTCAACAGTCATCAGACCGGTCCGTAGAAGTTCGACCTCCATTTGTCAAGCAGAGACGTACCGTCGGTTTGCGGAAGCTCAATATTCCAGCCATACTCCATCTCCTCTTTAGCCATGTCGACATACTTGTAGAGTTCTGGTTGCATCTTCTTCTTGAGAACATCGATGTGTAGATTGGAATGGTGTAAAAAGTCGATTGAAGTCCATTTTGGATTCAGATTCTTGTCGGATAGATGAGTGAAACGGAAATCTTGGGAGTCTAAAGAGCCACTCACTCCTATTTGGGCGCCCCTACTACTAAGCTTTTGAACCGGAAAGAGACGGATTTCATCGAGACACTTTATGGGCAACACCATAAAGTCTACATCATACCGACGGAGGACAAAAGGTTTATCCTTCATCTAAGAGGTATATAGTGTTAGAAATGTCTCTTACTTGTCTCATCAGCAAAGAGTGGCGGTCCCTACCTGCTTATATGCATTCGCAACAATATCCTTTGCGTTGGTGATGAACCGAGTTTGTAGAAGAAAGGTGGGCTCGAAGATCGACCGATATCCGAGAACAGGGGCCTTTGGGAGAACTTTCCTACGTTGGAACAAAACAGAAAAGAACCATGGGAATGCCAACAGCAAAACAACTATTTGCGCAACTGTCAAGCTAGAAACCAGCCAAAGAAGCCGCTCCTTAATGTTCCCGACAGCACTGAGCATGTTCTCGGGGAGAGCGCTTGGCATGTCCATCGTGCCTCCTTGTCTTACTGCTAAAGGTGGCCTTGGACAGTGTGCGACGGGATGTAATAGTAAGGCGGGAGCAAAGTTCTCCTTGGAGACTTGAGTTGAAGTAACCACCTTGAGATAGCATGCGAGGGTCCTGCAGTAACTGACCCCACGCAGCCCATTTTGAAGCTAAATTCGGCCGGCCTCGAGAAAGCAACGCTCGTTGGGCGAACGCTGATAATCGAGGTGGCACACAATCGGGCAGGCGGCCGCCAACAGGCATGGCAGAGTCTCGATCACCTAACATTAGCGCAGACTTGCAGTCGGGAAGCCGCCTTGTTGGCCGGTTAGCCCTACCCCTCTTAATACACCGTTACATATGCTCTGCCCACAAGGGATTGGCCCCCTCCGGCCGCCAAGTCCCATATTGTTGTTGGAAATGGGTGTAACGTGGGTGACTCGGTGAGCTCGGGGTCACTACAATGCAGGGCAATTCAGAGGGCTTGGCATGCAGAGATCTTACAGGGTCTGGCAGCTCCCCAGAGGCATTCGCAGCGACATCGAACAGCAACCATCGATTCTACCTCTCCTTTGGGAGACAGAATAAGACATACGGCAATAAGTAGCCTACTAAAAATAGAGACGAATAGTGCCTATCAATGAAAACTACAGTCGCTCCACGTGCTAAGATGTAAACTAATTACATCTTGAGGTGGGATCATATAGCATCTCCTTAAGATTTAAACATTTCAGTAGACTGCAGAGGAGGAGCAAGAAATAGCATATGTAATAGTTAAATGTAATTGTGACTTCGGCCGCCCCATGAAACTGCGCCTAGACAATAACCGGAACCGACAAATGAACCTAAACAAGACAAGATGAGAGATTCTAGTATCTTCCGACTTCGTGTGCGGCTGATGAAGCCCCCGCAGCGGAACATTGAACTGAGTGACTGTTTACCGACCCGGTCTCCATCAGGGTGTAGGTATGATGATCTGCCATGGAGTTGGACGGGCTGAGGGGAGTCTGGAAGTGTTTGGTCCTAGAATCGGGGTTGAAATTTGCAGGATAGCCCTTTGAGACGGTGTGCTTGGCCGAAAACGCTGACTTGGTGATGAAGGAAGCCCAGAAACCTCTCAGTGACGGTGCGCAGCCAACAATGATGGCCATGGAACATTCGATGGCACTGTAAGCGTGAACGATTGGCGTTAGTACTCCTACCCCTTAGGTCTATTTCTTGTTGATCTGCAGACCGTACAGACGCAGTACATTGAGATACTAGTACTTACGCGCAGAGCATGGTGACCAGAGTCTCCGACTTCTTCCCAGCATTAGCCTCTATTTTGTAGTATAGCGACAGCACAGAGGCCACAATTCCGCTATCATTACAACTGTCAGCCCCTGAACATGCAGGCAAAGGGGCGAACTCACAGAATACCGGAGGCGAAAACAAAACCCAGCGCTAGTTTCTTCGACGGCGGCAAGCGAAGCCCAAAAATCGCAGGCATCGGCAGGACAAAGATCAACATATCGGTGAAAAGCGCCACAAATCCGGAAATGACACCTGTGAGTGTTGTTCCCGAGACACATTCTTGGAACTCTTCCGGTGTTATTGATGTGCGGCTTGGATGACACCGAAGGAAAGTGGGCATCATGGCGAAGATGAAGAGCAGGGCTGTGAGTGCAAGCGTGGCGGAGCAGATCCAGCGTACCCACCGTTTGATGCCGAAAATATTGATATAGACGAAGAGAATTGGGGCTTTAGAGGTCCACAGTGCTGATGCCATGATTACCGTGACGACAAGTCCCATCTATCCTAGTGGGACTCGAGTCAGCAGTGGTCTCCGACAAAGGCAGGAGTTACCAGTAATATATCGGGGTGTCAATTCCTCACCGTATCAAGCCATTGCATGTGCTGAAATATCTCCACCGGGTCAACGAACCCTGTTTGGTCTTAGTGACGTTCTGTTTCTCCTACCTCCCCCATTCCCAAGGTCTCACTCACTTCGAATGATCACGTCATTCATACCCAAAGCCGTGGCAATGAAGGCAAGACCAGCCATAGAAAGATCTAAAAGGGGAGTCTATGTGAGCGAACACGTTCCCATGTCACGCTCAAAGGGATTCATACAGTCGTCGACGCCAAATTTCCGGTGGCAATATACAGCCATTGTGCAGCGGATAACCACACATCCGCCGCATATGACAAGGAACGGGATGCCCACGCCTAGATAGGCCTCTCGTGATAGGCTTCCGGTCGAAGACATGTCACGTAGGGGTTTCGAGATGGAAAATCAAGGCAACGTGAGATGGAAGATGAAGAGAGCGGACACGGATTGTCCATCCAAGCGATTGAAGACTTCAAGACAAGTTGTTCGCACCGGCCGTCACTGGGACTAAATTTTTGCTCCCTTTTCCCTACTAAAATTCCGCGTCTACAGTCGCGAACTTTCTTACATGTTACGGTAATGAGACAGTAGCCCGCCACATCATTGCATCAGATCCCCGCGAAACCCCGTTCCAACCATCCCACCCTCGAGTGCCTCCGGTCCCCGTACCGGGTTGGGGGCTGAGATGGTTGCAAACGGGTACAGGTGTTAGTTAGCATGGCGCTTAGCACTGCAGAGGTATTACTCGTGCCACGCCCTAGGAAGGTAGCTACTAACAGAAGACTTCACAATATCGCATTATACATGCACCCTCGTGCCAACTGAAACTGCCGAGCGGCTACTGATTTGCAAAACGACTTTCGGAGAGATGCCGCATAAATTGCCGATATCTGTTGGTTGTGAAGAGGATGCAACATCTACCGGGGAAGGTATCTAATGTTAAGTGACTGAGGCACCGCCAACACACGAGGCAGTGTAACGTCTTGTATCCAGACGAGGCGGTTGGTGCTTGGGCGGCGACAATTACAGAGGGTCCCATTGAGCGCCGCATCTTTGATTGATTGCATAAGACCCAGCTGCATGCGCCGCACTGAGCGGCAGACTCGCAGCACGAATGAGGAAGGTGATGGCTTCGGTATACAGAGCTCAAGGTAAACTAAACACATCTTCACGTGTTGCATACGATCCTCTCTGGGCCGCTCCGCACCAACGCTGGGGGTGGCGCGGGGCCAATGGATGCAGATCCGCGCAGATCTCGCTTTTCCCTGTCGATTCTACCAAGTCTAGGAACATGGGGTACAACCGCATGTCTCCATCGTCCTCGACTGATATTGTAGCTTCGGGGGACGCCTAGTATCCCATATCCCATACAACCTCCCATGCAGGAAAGAAAGCTGACCAATCGGGCCTCTCGCTGAACCACGACTCTGACCAACAGCACCGGCAATATGCAAGTCAACTGCGTTTGTCAGGGCGGGACGAAGTACCTTCGTCAGCGCGCCGGATTTAGCGCCAATGCTCCAACGCAATGAACCTACGAAGGGGAACGGAGCAGCTCGAGTCTTCTAACTCCTCTCGTCACTCTCCATCATTTGCTTGGTTCCTCTGAGACTCCAGGAACGACATACTACTACCAAGTCACCATGGCCCACAAGGCGACGAATGATGCCGTCGGGCTCCTGAAGGCTGCCTTTCCTGGGCAAGTCACAACCCCCGACATGGGGTCTGTCTTCCAGACTGAGGTTTCTATCCCCTGGTCTCAGACTTGTTGGACCAGCTCCGCGGCCTACGTTCGTCTCCGCAATGCTCATGAGGTGGCGAAAGCGCTGGCGATCGTCAAGGAAACTGGAGCGAAGTTTGCCCTACGTGCCACGGGCCACAACCCTAATGCCGGCTTCAGCAGCACCGGTAACACCGCCGTTGTCCTCGATCTCCGGGGGCTAGCATCGCGGGAACTCGGCCCGGACGGCATCGCCATGGTCGGAGCCGGGAACACTTTCGGCGAGGTATATGCCTGGCTTGCGGGACACGGTCGCTCTGCCATCGGCGGGCGAGATGAGCAAGTCGGGGTGGCTGGCTTCCTACTTGGCGGCGGT
Organism: Madurella mycetomatis; assembly: GCA_022530565.1. Classification (NCBI taxonomy): domain Eukaryota; kingdom Fungi; phylum Ascomycota; class Sordariomycetes; order Sordariales; genus Madurella; species Madurella mycetomatis. The sequence goes on along the minus strand of JAJTVB010000003.1, from coordinate 85,326 downwards.
ATGGGGGCTTTCCCGAACCTTCATGGCTTTGGTGCGGATGGTATCAAGAATGCCGAGGTATGTCCTAGTGCAGACCTTCGTATCTCTACCTCGGTGATTTACGTTTTGTTAGTCCTTGTATCGCTTCTTACACCTCGCAGGTCGTACTTGCAGATGGTCGCATTGTGAACGCCAACACCAAAGAGAATCCGGACCTTTATCATGCCATTAAAGGCGGCGGTTCTAACTTCGGTACGTGCGCAACCGTCCCGGATCGCTGGTCAGGAAGCTACTTGAAGCGCGTCGTCCTAACAGGGCACAGGCATTGTGACGCGGTTCGATCTTCAAACATACCCATTGATCAGGACCCAATACACCATCAACCTATACAATCCGCAAGACTACGTGGGGATCATCGATGCCACAATCAAGCTCCAAGAGGCGATGGAGAAGGACCCAAAGATTGGTTCCTTTACTAACTTCAACGCGGGATTCGTTGCAGTGGGGTTGCTATACGCAGACACTCCTTTCGAGCGCCCCGTCGCCTTTGAGCCCTTCTGGAACCTGAAGAGCCTGATCACAACGGCCTGCCCTACATCGGACGGCACCCTGCTTTCGCTTGCTCGGATTATGCGACATGATGAGACCGACGGAAAGTGAGTCTTGAGTGCCCTATTCTCGTTCTTTCTCGTTCTTTTCTACCTAGGTTTTCCTCGGCATATGAATTCTAACATGCTGAACAGACGCCGTATTTGCTCGCTCACAACGCGTATATCGCAAGATCTCTATGAGGGCATTTACAAGTTGTATCAGGGAGCTCTGGGAGAGCTCCCCAAAGGCTATGTCCTACACTTTACGGCCCAGCCTGTGGGCACGGCTGCCGTGCAAGCAGGCGAGGACCGAGGTGGGAACACGTTGGGCCTAGAGAAGATCCCGCAATGCTGTGCGTTACTCCAGATTCTCAATTGCCTGCCAAATTGACTAACCCACTAACCAATGCCAGGGTGGGTCTTTACCTGCGAGTGGCCCAACGAGGATGACGACGCCCCGGCTGAGAAGGCCATCAGTTTCCTCGAGGAGAAAGCGGAGGCTCTCGCGCGAGAGAAAGGGCTCTGGCTTGAGTATAAGTGCGCCAACTTTGCCACTGGCCACCAGAAGGTCCTGCGCGGCTACGGGGCCGAGAACCTTAAGAAGCTGCAGGAAGCGGCCGCAAAGTATGATCCCGAGAGGGTGTTCCAGAAGCTGCAGAATGCTGGGTTCCTGCTCCGTGACAACGTTTGAGGAGCTGAATGCCGGGTAGTCTTGAGATAGGCAATTGGCCGCGCTGAGAACATGCCTTCCTTTCCTCGTACTCCTCGCTGCCACATACACCGTGGTCCTGGCACTCCAATCTGTGACCCCTCGTTTGTATGTGTATACACACATGTACTACTAAACCATGTAACATCGCAGCATATCTTTAATTCGTAGCTAAGTAATGGCTGAGCCCGCGATGGGCCTCGGGGACCTTCGGCGGAACCATGGATCCCCCGGCCCTGGACCTTGACCCAGATCCCCTGACGCTAGACCGCCCGCGCGCCAGAGTCCATTCCGCGAAGCTTGCTCAGCGTCTTCAGCCTTCGCAGCGTCAAGAGCAAAAATGTCTCTGCGCGGAGTCTGCGAAGGAGCCGGAACAAGTATTACTTACCTACGGGCGAGTTGTGGCTTGAGCTATAGTCTTAAGGCTGACGGTATGTGGCGGACCTTTGCCCAGGGCACTCTGTACTCATAGGATAGTTCAAAGACCTGTTGCTACCTGTCTCAAGCCCGAAGCATGTCCCTTGAGCATCGTGTTGCTTGATCAGTGCCGACTTGGAAGACGCCGCCGCGCCCCCAACATCTGGAAAGAACCGGGCTCGACAAGGTCGGTAGGTTTAGGCAGGGAACATTCCCATCCTTGCTACCGTCTTCCCGTCGTTTCTGGTAAGCTCCACCTCAGCTGCCTCGTCCGCCCCTTGTTGCCGGAACTACTTTGGCCTGTCCTAGAGCTGCGCATCAAGACACCCTCGTCTGCCACTCTCCCGTGTCTTTGCTTCCCGCCATGCAGCCTCCCATTCTGCACGTTGTCACAGTACCACTCTGGCAGCGGCTCGTCCCTTCCATCGGGGGCTGCATGAGAACGGCGACCAACGAGGCACATACCGCAGGCGGCACGGAATTGCCCGCAGGCGGTTGGCCAAAGTTGTTATTGGGCCCCTTGGCGGTTGTTATCTCCAACCTCTCGAGCGGCGTGTTCAATTTCATTCATCTTACGTGATGCTGTGCTGCAAGTCGAACTGCTTATTCCGTGCGCATGTCTGCATTAGGTGGCTATTGCTGCAACCCCTCACCGGACGAGGGGTGAATATGTCTGTCTCGATGTTGTGACAAGCAGTGCCGCAATGTTGCAGCGCTTCAGCATGGACAAGATGGTGTAGGTGTGTACAGTAACCTGTATTGGGCCGGGCTCGCAAGAGCTTGACGCCTCGCTGAACTTTTTGCCCTCCTCAAGCACTGAACTTATGATACTCGCCCCTAGGGCCGTGCCCGTAATCATGGGTCCTCTTGATGTTACGATGATGCCGTCTTACGGCGTGGCGGGAGATATTGTTAAGGGGTTATGCTACGGCTTTGTTGTCGACTACATCGCTCACGCAGTCTCAACCTAGTGACCTCTCCGTTTACAGACCAAGTATCCTCTCGTAGGCAGTCCTGTTGCGCTTGTCGCCCGATTCATTCTCAATCTGTTGTACAAGGCCTCAAGCACACCATCCGCCTTTTATTCGTCGTGGTTTACCCACAACGATGAATCCCTCAACAACAACTCAATATTCGTTGTTCCCGAGATCTGTTCATAGTCATTCGCCCGCAGTTCAATTCGGGCTACTTATTCCGGTGGTGTGTTGGATGCCGTCGAGCCGCGCCGACCCTTCCAATCTGCAGTTGGTCGTTTGCTCGTTGTCTCGGTGCACAGTAATCATGACGGCATGCATGCACCCACGTCGCACCAACCACCAACCTCCACCCGTTACTACCCACTGAATGCCTGCAGGGAACATCTCTGGCTGGGCATCTCCCAGTGTGACATCTCAAGGTCCCGCCTCCCGTCGAATTTCCGCAGGCCCAACACAGCCCAACGTCTTTAATCTAGCGGGAATGCAAACAGAACATCCGTGGGAAGCGTATCGGACCGACCTACCTTCTCGGACTGGCTAATCCAGATGTTTTCCTCTTGATCTGATGAGCGTGGAAGAGCTTACTGGGAGGACAGGGCCCCGGTGGGGTGGAAAAAGAGGGGGGGGGGGGGGGGGGGGGGTTGGGATATCGCTCGGGAAGGTGTTCGCGTTGGTTCCATACGACTTCCACAGAAAGAGTGATCCCGTCTCGTGCTCTCTTGCTCTGATGCTCTGGGTTCTTGCCCTTTCTAACCTGGCAGCATCAATCAACCTTCGGATTGCTTTCCTTCGCCCCTTCCTCAGGTTTCCCTGTTTCTCGCTTAGGCACCTGCAGTCAGGTGATCTACCTACTGTACCTGTAAGCTGTAATGAAAGTACCTGCGGCAGCCCCGTAAACAGCTAAGCCGGTAAGGCGAGAGCGGTGATCGCCGAGTTGATTGAATCAAGATCCCATCGAAATGGATTCAAGCAGCGATGTTGACAAGTTGATCCCGGATGTCAAGTTAGAATAGAAGCCGGATGTAAAAGCGACATTAGTGAGAATACTGTATTGGCCTGGCGAACGAGATCTAAGAAACAAACTTGCTTCTCGTCCACCTGGCCGTCTGTCTTTGCATATTCCTGATCGGTTTGGTGGGGCCGTATGAGAACTGTCTTGTCACTAAGTCACCGACTACTAATGAAAGTTGTGTACGCATGACTTAAATCTCATTGCGACCGTCGTTCCGGCCATCATGACCGAGTTTGACTCGACCTGTGAGATCGGTTGGTATGGCCTTCTTTAATGGTCGCCATGCCGACTAGCCAGCCCCTTACTAGCAACGTGTACAGCCTGTTCCCGAAGAAAACTGTGTCTCTGCTGTGCCTGTCTTCGTTCGAGGTAGGCAGTCTCGTGTGCGGTCTGGCGCCGTGACACGGTCTCAGAAAGATAATTACGTCCTTAGCCTCCGAGTCTCTCGCTGTTAGGGGCCTGGCTAAGTTACTTGTTGGCGACGTTGTTGTAACATGACAGCAGGAGGAGGTACAGCAACCCAAAAATGACCCCTCTGGACAACTTTCTAAGGGCAGATGGACTTCCAGTGTACCGTACGTATAGTACCTTGGGTGGCCAGAGAAGGTTAGATGAAACGCAACCGTCCTGATCCATATCTGCGCTAAATTCGCGTAGTAGAATATACGATTTCCGCTAATACCGAAACCTAAATCTCATAATCAAGACCATGACTCTGCCGCGCAGCGCAAAAGATCGTGGAGGAGGGCACTCAGCGAGTGCGCATGCCCACATCTTGCAACACATAGATCTGCCCATACAGGTCCGTCACCCCGACAAACAGGCGCAACGCACGCACCCACTCGCAACCGGTCCCTATCTCGTCCTCCAGAAGCTCCATGGCCGTCTCCAGGCCGCGCCGCTCGTACTCGGCGATCCACAGGAGTTCCTCCGTCATAGTCTGGGCAGCGCTTTCACCATGCGCCCGGCGGCGGCGATGATGACAACGTGAGCGGCCACAGTCGGACGTTGAGCGGAGGAAGAACTCGGGGAAGTTGAGAGAGTTGAGAGCACGCTCGTCGTCGTCGCGCACCGCCGACCCGGCGTCGTTGTACATGCGGCACAGGCTCGCCAGGTGCCGGCACGCGTCTTCGGCCAGATAGGCCGTGCGCGCGGACATCGTCAGCGCCGTTTTCTCCTCCTCATCGTAGTTGTTTTTCTTGGTGGATGACGATGATAGTGATGCGGCATGCACCAGGCAGTTGAAGAAGACGAAGGAGAAGGGGCACGACGTATGGTCTGCCGAGGTGCTCCGCACCCAGTGGTAGAACGTCCGCCCGGGCTCGCGGTACCGCAGCCGCGCAGCCGGAGAGTTGGGCGACGGGGCGCTGGCGCTACTAGCAGTAGCACCACTCCAAATCTCGTTTGAGTCCTCGTTGAGGACGTCTTGACCCCACTGCGAGCGGAGGCGGTGGTTGTCTTCGGCCTGCGTGATGTGGGCGAGAAGAAAAGTCTGGAGCTCAAAGGCCAGTCGTTTCTGGAGGCTTGCTGGGCTCGACAGCACCGCAGGGTGGTGCAGGATACGCCTGACAAATCTACTGATGACGGCTTTGATATCTGTCAGTGTAGGCTCAGTGTCTTCACGATGATGCTCATTGGAAGCTGTGCCGTCAGTCTCCTTGCTGCCGTTGGGCTGTTGAATTTCAGTGAAGAGCTGCCGGACAATATCCCGAATGGTGTTCAAATTGCCTGCGAAGCTTCCTTCCACGATGCTTTCCATGTATTCGTCTGCGTGGAAGTTCAACACGGACAGAGTCATCATCTCGTATAAGACAGAGAGGCTCACTTCGCCAGACCTCTGCGGTTCCAGCGCGCTTGCCGTGAGAGCCAGGGGTATGATGAACAGGTATTTGTCCTTGCTCCTGGTCGTCCGTGGGAAAACATCAACAGGCTGACGCTGCAGCGCCTGCATGGCGAAGCAGGCTTGCATCTCGGCAACGCGCAAAGCCCATCGATCAGTGTTGGAAAACAGCGGCGTGCGTGCGATGAGATTGCCCGCCTTGCGCATACCTAGTAGCAATCTGGTATCTGCGGAGGCCGCAGCCCGGCTGTTGCCTTCTTGCTGAGGCTGGATCGTCGAAGGTAATGGAACCAACGCCGCGGCCAGGCAGTACGCTTCACTGAGCACGGACGAGGCATAAGTCACCTTCTCAATCCATACATGACGGCCTTTGGTCCACTCGGATCTATTGGTGTGGAGGAAGGACTTGCCCAATGCCATTGCCGCAAAGATCCTGCCCGTGTCGAGTTGTCGGACCCAGGGTAGCTTTTCCAATGATGACAGGGCCAGGATGGCGTACGATGTAATCTCGCAACCTCCGTCCCATGAGCCGTTTGCTTGCTGAGCTCGCAAGATGTGCATCATTATGCTCAACGAGACCATTGGTATCTCTTCACGCAAGGCTGGATCCAGATCGGAAACTGCCAGCGCGACCTCGCGGTGCTGGAGAAGGAGTTGGAAGGCACGGGCCAGAAGCACTACCCAATACAGTTCGCTCAAATGCTTGGTGTCTGGTGAGTTTCTGTCCTTACCAAACTGTGTGCACGAGGGGTCACTGATCAGCTTACCCATTTTTCATTCACATGTCCTCCAAAGACACTCCGTGTCAGGAAGCGGACGGCCTTGACAATCAGTGCTACATGCTGGGCTCGGTCGTCTCGCACGAGGAAAAGAATAAGCACGTTGCAGTTGGCGCTGAAGCTGGGGTTGCGTTCTCCTGGGTAAGTCATGAAGTGCTCGTTGGCTTCAAATTTCCGGACAAGTCCGTCAACGCTGACGTTGTCGCCTTGGCTAAGGTAATGGAGCGATTCAAGCCCCTTGGCTGTGTCGTCCACATCAGGAAGAGTACCTGGAGCTGTGGTTTTGTTCGTTTGGTTGTCAGTCCCGGATTTTAAAAATGAAGCGGAAAGAAGGTGAAAGAGAAGGGGCTGACGCAAGAAGGTACACGTACCGAACCCGAGGAGGCCTTTTTGCGCCAGCAGAGCCCCCCGCAGAAGGTTACCGAGAGTCGATGCTTCGGCCTCCCCTATCACCACGCCGGCGCTCACGAGCGTGGTGACCACCCAGCTGGTTTCAAATATCGTAGTGGGCCACGCGCACGGCACGCTCCTGCGGTCAGCTCCGCCGAATGTCTGCCGATCCAAAACTCTCCTTAGGTAGGCCTCAGCCTCGTCGTCCCAGGTTGAGGAATTCATCAGGTACGCAGCTGTGGAGCTGGTTCAACATTAGCTCTGGGCATTCTGAATCGGCTTTTGAGTTACGCTTATCCTACTCACGCTGGAGAGGCCATCATGGAGCCGTCAGCATCCCGCCACGGCCGAACACGGTCAAAGTCAATATGACCGATGAAGGCCTCCAGGGCATGATAGAGCGTGGACGGCATCTGGTAGAGCGTTGAGGGCGGCAGCTTCGCCAGTTTGGCATCACGGACAGCCCGGAGGGCATCGAGCCCAGGAAAGTCTATCGAAACGCCGCCTTCCTTCTGAAGAAGGGTCAAGAGCGAAACGACAAGAATCTCAAAGCCCACCTGGTCCGTCGAGTCAACGTCCCAGTCATGCAGCATCGCTTTCAGGGCTGCTTCGGCCCCGTGGCTCCTGAGCAACCAGTCACGCTGGCGATGATCATCGTGTTGCTCCGGGTCCAGCTTTTTCAGGTGTTTCTTCAAAGTTAGGAGTGCCGCCGCCGTGTTGAGAATGCCGTCGAGAGGGGTAGCGTACGGCTCCCAGGCGCCCGACGGTAGTTGTTGCTCCAGAATAAAGTCGAAGCATTCCGGGAAAAGCCACTCGCCGGTCTTGTGCACCATAGAGAGCCAGGCTGTGTCGTAGACAGACGCTGACATCGAGCCAAAACCTTTGCTGCACTGCGATGCCAGGCCGGCGAGGAGCGCCTGAGCCTGGCCGTGTAGGGTCATCGAGCTGTCCATCGCTGCCAGTGAGTTTTCTGAGCGGGCTCGGGGTGAGTTGCATTGTGTTCCAGCTGCGATATGTGCGGGCTTTGAAAACAGTCCTTGCTCCTACTGGGCAATGCCGACGAGTAGATACGGCCGGGCCGTGGGCAGCGAGAGGGACGGATCGTGACGCAATGGGTGCAATAGCTGGCGCGATGCGGCCGTCCTGGTACCTTGGTACCTTCTCAAGCTACGCGGCGTTATGTATACGGCATGTACCTCGTTGTCGTTCTCGAATCGGGCTACAGCTGCATGGACTGTTGGTTCCACGGGAGCTTTCGGTGTAGATCCCACAGCGGAAGCCGCCCGCCTTGATGTTGGTTGCGATGCTGGATTGCTGTGCATAAACCGTTGGTTCACTGTTGCACGTCACTTACATGGCGGGAGGAACTAGGTCGCCGATTGGCCGTTGGTCAGCTCAGAGTGCCGGTGACTTGACCTCCCTGTTCTGGCACGGGTCCTTCACACACAGCGCCGCACGCCGCAAAGCTGCAGTCCTTCCTAGACCGCTTCCTCTCCGCATATTAGCGAATCAATAAGGCGAATGTTGGGTTGTTGGTTTGCCAGGACCCGCAGTGCTCCAAGTACCGACTGCCTCTCCTTCCTCATCTTCTCCGGACTTTGTGGTTTGCGTTGGTCCTCTGGCGTCTTGATCTGCGGCCTTCGTCTCACGGCCTAACCGACCTTCAGCCGCCACTGCGCGACGAAGATGATGCCGAGCAGCACGGCCAAGAACGGGTACTTGGCACCGTGGCAGCGGGCGTGCTCCTTGTTCAACATGGTGTGATTTGATGGGGTTCCTGCACGTAGAAAGATCGGAAGGTGTCAATCGGCGAGCGGTAAGGAGCTCAGTGTTTGGAGAGGGAGTTGCCAAAAAGCGTGAACCCGACTCGCGCGATGCACGTGCAGCTCCGGGAGGACAAAGGGAGAGCACAAACAGTGGCTTTGCGGAATGAGGATCAGAACCCGGGCAAGAGGCAATATTTGCTGGCAAGCGCAATGGACAGCGAAGGAGGGAGGGAGGGAGAGGGAAGGTCGAGAATATGAGTGTAACGGGCTGAGCCCGGCATGAGACTTGGCAACACCGGCCAACTCCCCATATGGGAACGGTCCATCAAACCCCTGGATGAAGCTATTCCCACATGCCCCGCGGCACATCGAACATTCTAGCAAGACTCCCAGACCGCCGTCCCCGCCTTGATAAGGGAGGTTCCAGTATCTCTTGCCCCTCCTTTCTCTTTGGCTTTCTGAAGTTCAGGGCCCTAGTACTCGTAGAGTCGTCGATAGTCTGTTGCAATATACACGCTGTGACCGTTATAAAGAGGAAGGGACGTCGCGAACGGGCTGTGTTTAATACTGCCGATGAAGCAGGCGCGGTCTGGCCCGGCACTATCACTGATCGGATCGCGGTTACAGAGAAAATGCTCCAGCAGGCCATGTAAGGGACGCCCAGCGCCCGATACCGATCATTCAGTTCGACGATCCCGGATGACCCTTCAACATGTTGTTCTAGCTCAACGTATCATGAGTGAACAGCCGATGAATGCCATAGTCAGCGCGCTGTTGCCAAGATTCACAGCAATTAAACGCTAGTAACCTAGTACTACTTATTCAAGATGGGTGCCAACCGTACCAAAACCTACTAACTACCAGGAATTCTCCCATGCAGGTACGGCGTCGCGTGTAACACGCTGGCAGCGATGACCATGTCGTATGCGCCAGTTTCGAAGCCCTGGCTGCCAATGGACCGGTCCAAGTCTAAGTCCTTGAAAGTCATGCGGCTCTGTTCGTTCAGATGTGGCCAGCGGTTCTTTGCGCGCTCGAAGAAGACAGGCGAGATGTCCGTGTATGTGTACTCGGCGAAGCTAGGCGCCCCCGTTCGGGCTTCACGCGCCTGCAGCGCGTTCAGAACATGGATATGCAATTCGAGAATATACGGGTGGAGCTGGGAAAGGTCTGCAGCAAGGGCAGAGACGTAGCGGGTCCTGAACTAGAAGTGCTTTTTCCCGTTAATAAAGAGCTACAAATGAAATCCCAGACTGGAATGTCCCACTCACAACTAGCGTTATCGGAAACTGGCGTTTGGTGCCCCTAAGTCGAGTAGCTGAAAGGCGGTAGTGCTCTGGCTCCCCGGACGTGTGTACTTGGGCAGCTCAATCTCATGCTTGCCAACCGGAGGCGGTGGCAGGAAAAACACTGGGGTTTAGGCGCCCGGATTCCCTAGGCTGCGCTTAGTGTGAACCTTTTGGGCAGTGGGCAGATCCGAGAGGGTACTTCCGACCTAGCGTCCCACGAGAACCCGGCCATGCGTATCCTCGAAGTCGGAGCCGGCACTGGCGGCATGACTGGCCATGTCGCCGAGTCCATCTCCCTCTGGCGCAGTGCCCCACCATCGGCGTTCGGTATACCACGGCCTGGGCGCCCAGCGCGAACAGCAGGCCGCGATCGGTCGCGTATACATGCTGTAAGGATGAGCTCGCCAGCAGAAGACATAGGCGGTATGGGTCCGCTGCTACGGTTTCAGGCCCATATCAAGGCCCAACAAGAACCGTGACACGGATTTGGTCGTGGAACTACTCGCAGAGGATAGAAGGAATCATACAAGCGTGAATCATCCTCGCGTCGCTGCCTGAAGACGTTTCGCGGCTTCATTCTGCAGCGAGAATGGTGCGTACACTGGATGCGGTTCGCGGCTTTCAGCGAGAGAACTCGGGAAAATGCGCCAAACTTGGCCGCACTTGGACTCGCGGGCATGGGTAGTTGGGCTTGTTCCAGATGGCACCTACTATGATCCTACCCTTAACGTAGCTCAGCGCGCAACCTATTTTTGAAGCTGCGGGGATCTAACCCTGGAGGTTCAGAGAGGTTCCGGATCGGCTTCCGTAGCAGAGGCGCACGGACGGCGCGGGGAAAGCTTACTTGAACCGTCTTTCGTCGCATCTTCACCTGTTCGACATGCCACATTTGCAGCCTGCTTGCAGTCTCGTCGCGAAGCGGAATGAGACGCTTCTACTCAGGGATGTCATCGAAATCTTTCAGCCGCCTAGCGCTCGTGAACCTTGTCGACACGTAAGCCCCTAGTCGTTCGTAGGCGATGATGCCTCGGTGACCTATACACCGAGCTAAACAACATCCAGATGGCCATACTACCAGCAAAATCCGGCCGCATACAAGGCACGGGTGCAAGATTATTATTACTTTATGATTGAGGGCTACCCAAAGCCCTTCGGCTACATGTACAAATCTATCCTACAGGGGCTCAACCTGTCGCCAAACTAGAAGGTCAACAGCGAGCAGCGCCTGCTAACCATGGTGCAGGCGAGCATTTTCTAGGAACGGACGCAGGTTTTGCGCGATGTGCTGACGCGAGCGGTGAAGGAAGGTGCGCCGACGAGCCCTCGAGAGTTCTACAACGAGGCTCTGCGCGTCATGTCGTCTGAGGGTGAGCACGTGCTTAACACGGACCGCAGCGGCCTCGATCCCTTCGGCTTCGTGAGCTTTAGCACCCACTTGATTGGGTTCGTCAGGGAGGGCAACGACACCAAGTACTGGGTGCCGAAGCGGTCGGCGACGAAGCCGACGGTGCCCAACAAGCTCGACAGCACCGTCGCAGGGGTTATCCGGTCAGGGGAGCGGCCCGTCGACTGTATGGCGCGTAAGATTGCCGTCGAGGCATCCGTTCCCAAGGAGTACACGAGGGCAAACATCACCGCGTGCGGCACCGTCTTGTACCAGATGTCCATTACTAGCACAGGCAAACCTAGCTGCTAGCGTATTGGCTTGTACCTCTACGAGATGGAGTTTGGTAAGGACGTGATCCTAAGACTAGGAAGTGACAAGGTCGAGATGTTTATGCTTATGACGCCGGACGATGTTAAGGCTGCGCTGATGGAGAGCGAGTTTGTGGCGAATCGGGCTATGGTATGGCTAGCGTATCTGTCACAAACCAACCACATAAAGCGACCGCGTGGGGGCAGGAAGCGTGACTCGGACCAATCAACACGCAATGCCAAGAAATAGGATAGCAACGGGTAGCCGGCGAGCATCGGCGAGCCAACACACCAACATGTATATAGTCACTCATTTAAACTTAGTTAGGGGACTTAGGAAGTTCCCTAGTAAGCAATACAATTAGCTTGTTATCTACAACAGCGTTATCGTAGTATTAGCTAACTTATTATACTATTTAATTATCTACTTAAGCTTTGCTATTTCCACCTTGATGTTACACTCTAGATCGTTTATCTACTTCTTTAATCTATTATTTATACCTATTGTAGCGGCGGTGATCTTCTTGCTAACTAACTTAGTAACTTTGCCTTTAATAGCTTTGTTAATCGCTTTAGCGACTATATTGTTAATATTAGCTACCTATTTGTCGCTTATCTTGTAGAACACTTCGCGTACTTCTATTAGGGTACCTTTAACATCTTCCTCTATAACAAAGCTATCCTCTATCTCGTTAACCTTAGTCTTTAGGTCGACTATATAACGGCTTCAGAAGTGTATTGCAACTATCTGATGGCGACTCTACAAGTACACTGAACTTGAGGAGAGAAAGGAAAGACAGAAGATTCTTGGGACTCTCTAGGCATCTTTATCCTTGCATGTAGTGGCCCTGGCGTCTTGCTAGGATCTTCGGTAGTTGAGATTTGGGAATAGCTTCATCCATCCAGTAGGTCAGTAGTCTATACTTGTCAAGGGTTGGCCGAGGGTTGCCAAGGCCTATACCGGGCTCAGCCCGTTACATTACCCCCCTCCTAGGCTAGGCGTATGGCGCGACGTCTTCCCTCTGATCGGACGGCGGTGATAGGGCCGTACCTAGCTTCGAAGCGGTCTAAGGCCTCGGTCTCCAAGAAGCTGCTGAGCGGTTTCCACGTTGGTTGGGCGTATCCGGTCCATTTGACTAGCACCCTGTATCCCCTACCGGCTTTCTTCGCTACTAGGATTTCTTCTATATACCACTCTTTTTCGCCTATATCTTCCGCAACAATAGCGGCTAGTTGCGTATCGTCCTGCTGTTATAACGGTAGCGGGTCCTCTACAGCTCTTTTTAGTAGGGAGATGTAGAAGACTGGGTGGATTCCGGGAGGTATATCGAGGCGGCAGGCGTACGACCCGATCAGCTCGGTAACAGTATACTTCGCGTTAAGCCAGTCAAGCTTCTTCGACAGTCTATCGGTCCGTATATTCTTCAGCTATAGCTATACCTTGTCCCCTTTTCGGAACTGCTCCGCTACTTGACGACCCTTATTGGTATAGTGCTTCTACCGTTCTTATATGGAGGCTATTGCGGCTTGTACAAATTCCGTAGCTTGTAGAAGTCGTGCTATAAACGCCTCTCCTCTCGCTAGTAGTAACTATCCCTCTATCTAGAGGGGGCCCTCTTCGCCCCTGCCTATAGGCGTATCTAGGAGGTCGATATAGTACCTATATATAGCGAAGAAGGGGCTTATCCCGGTAGATATATTGTCGCGGTTATTGATCCCTAGCATCGCGACGGGGGTCAACTCGGCCCAGTTCTCCTACCAGTATATCGTGAAGCATTGGAGGAAGTGTTCGACTACCTGGTTCATCCTCTCGGTAGCGCCGTCGGTTTCTAGATAGTATACGGTAGAGAGCCTCCTTATAATATCCAATAGTTTATAGACTCGTTCCCATATCAAGCTAACGAACTATAGGCCTCTATTGGATACAATCGCGTACAATAATCTGTAGTAACGGATTAGCCCTGCAACCAACTAACTAGCAACAGCATCCGTAGTAGTTTCCTTTATAGGCTCGAGGATTACTCCCTTGAACAGCCTGTCTATAATTACTATAAGATTGGTCGCTTAATTCGGTCTAGAAGGTGGTAGATCTGTAATAAAGTCGATAGATAGCTCGTTCTATATCCTGTCGGGTACTGGCAGTAGCTTCAAGAGGCCCCGTTTCTTCTCCTACTATATAGCTAACCTTCTATATATATTGCAGTTCCTTAGGAACCGGTATATATCTTGGCTAAGGCCCAGCTATATATATTTTCTACTAATAAGGGATTTAGTAAGGTCTCTATCTAGGTAGCCGGTAAGGGGCGAATTGTAAGTTTCCTAAATGATTTATATCTATAGCAGTTTGTAATGGGGGATCTAGATTCGTTCTCTCTAGTAGAGGTAGCTACCCTCATCAATTGAACATTCCGAGATAGAGATAGGGAGTCCCCATTGTAGCGGGATCTACCTCTCGCCTCTCTATACCATCCTATATAGCAGCTAGTACCGGTTATTGGCCTTTAAGCCTTTATTCTAGAGTTCCTTAAGGGGCTCCCTATTAAACGGGTTAAAGGGAGGGTCCGTCCTATCTATAGGCTTATTGTATAGCCCGTCTTAGTCGCCCGTCTTTGTAGCTATTTGTCTAGATAACGGGGTGGAGTTCCCTAGTAGGTCGCTAACTTGCCCCCGGCATATTGTAATACGCCCTCTCTTGATCTTCAAAAGCTAGAAACATCTCCCCGCTAGCCTTTCGTTATAGTCGTCTACAGGTATATCCTATTCCTTCCTCGAGAGCGCGTCTAGGACTACTACTTCCTTGCTAGGTCGATATCTTAGTATAAAGTTATAGGGGGCGAGGATCTCCGCCTATCGAACCTATCGTTCATTTAGCTAGCGTTTCTTCTAGAAGTACTCGAGGTTCTTATAGTCCGTCTAGATCTCGAAGGAGCGCACGCTCCACAGCTCCGCGTCCCAGTGCTCTAGGCAATGTATTATAGCTAGTAGCTCTTTATTGTAGATCGGGTAGTTGCACTCTATAGGGTTGTTCTTCCTCGAGAAGAAGGCTACAGGGTATAGGAGGCCGTTGTCGTCGTACTAAGAGAGTGCTCCACCCGTTATATAGCTAGAGGAGTCTATCTCGAGCACTATCTTCTAGTCTAGGTCCTATTAGGCCAATACTAGGGCGCTAATAAGTAGTGCCTTAAGATCCTTGAAGGCCTTCTTACGCTCGTCTATCTAGAGGAACGGTACGCCCTTCTTCGTCAATGCAACTAGAGGGGCGGCTATAGTCGAGAAGTTAGGGACGAATTCCCTATAGTAATTAGCGAAGCCAATAAAACTGCAGACTCCCTTTATAGTCTTAGGGCGTTACTAGAGTTCTATAGCCTTGACCTTTTCTAGATCGACGCGGATACCCTTCCTAGCGTCTACAATAAAGCCGAGATATTTGACTATCTTAGCCTCGAACTCGCACTTATTGATATCGACTTATAGGCCAGCCTCAAGGAGTCTCTATATAACCTTCTTAACCTTCTTCCTATAGTCCGAGAGGGATCTGTCCAAGTAGATCAATATATCGTCTAGATATACTAAGGTAAACTCATCTAGGTATCCTTATAGGGCGTGGTTGATATATCGCTAAAAGGTCGCTAGGGCTCCAGTAAGGCCGAAAGGGGTAACCAGGTACTTAAACGAGCTATAACGAGTCTAAAAAGCTATCTTCCACTCGTCGCCCTCCTTAATGCGGATCTTGTAGAAAGCTGCAATAATATCCAGCTTTATAAGCCACTTCGCCTTCGTTAAGGATTGTAGCGTCTTGTAGATCAAGGGTAGTAGGTATCGGTCCTTCCTTATAATAGCGTTCAATCTACAGTAGTCGATATAGAAGCGAAGGCCGCCTCCTAGCTTTTTCGCGAACAATATCGGCATAGCTATTAGAGAGCTACTAGCTTGAATGAAATTCTTGTCTAGCAGTTCTATTAGAGTTTTCTACAAGACGATCAGTTCCTTGCAGGACATCCTATATAGCGGCCCCTATAGTAGCTACTTTTCCTAACTAGACTCGTCACTCAATAGCGGGATCTTATAGTCTATACTAGGCCGATATAGTAGCAGTTTATCGGCTATAGCCCGGTCGAATAACGGGAGGAACTTGTAATAGTGTTTGGGTAGCTTCTAACAGGGGTCGCTATACTTCTTCGGGGCTAGCGCTTTCTCGATATCTTTTAGGCTTGCAGCAAATATCTATACGGCTCCCCTCTAACCAGGGGGAGACCTTCTTGCTCTCTTCACGAGGGCGCCGAATACACTAGCTATTTGCTAGGAAACGTTAAGCTTGATACCCTCGTCGCGGCTCCTATCCCGAACAACTAGCCTACTTGTACCGATATAGAGTCGCCCTTCTACAGGCGAGATGACGACCCTCTACACGTCGGCCCATAGTCTTCCTAGGATCACGTCGTCCTTCTAGCCAGAGACGATATAAAAGAATACTCGCTTCTACTTGTAGCCGTCGATATCGATGTCCGTATATATCATATACTTGATAGCGCTCTCGGTAACAATATTGACCTATTCGAGGTCCCGGGGTTTGATATAGATATATAGGAGGTATAGGCGGTTGAAGAGAGTCTTACTTATCGTTGCATAGTATAGACAACCGGTATCAACAAGGGCTTTAATAAACTTAATTCTATTGATTCCCAAGTTAATATAGAATAGTGGCCCGTCCATCTTCTCCTTAGCCTTCTTCCAAGCCGCCTTAGCCTCCTAGTGCCTCTAACGACGAATTCCGTCAGAGGCTACTCGTTTTCCGACTCGCTATCCGACTAATTAGATAGCGAACTCCCAGATTGGCTATAGTCGTTAGCTATATCTTCGCGGGCAGTAGGTACAGCCCGATCGACCTAGGTCTTGCAAGAGCGCTATAGACGTCCCTCAGACGCCTATCGGCAGGTAGCCACGATATAACCAGGTCTTCCGTAGCGATAGTAGAGTCTCTCCCTATAATAGGGCTCTCCTTCCTCGGTATCCCTTGGCTTTACTTGCCATCTTGCGCCTTCGCCCTTCCTCGGGGCCCTACAGTTAATCCTTAGAGCGTTAGAGGGTTTCTAGTCCATCCTATCCGCTCCCTTAGCTTATATAGCTAGTTTGGCTACCGGCCTCGAGGCCTCCTAGTTGAACTAGGGGGACTTCAACCGGGCACTATCCCTCTTTCTTGCCAATTCGAGGCTATCGATCCTCGATCCAAGTATATAGAGTGTTCTAACGAATTTAGTGTAGTTCGTAGGGATATTTAGGCAGCTAACTAGACGCTCCTACATCTTTATATTCAACGCTCCCTCCAAGTAGTTAATCCGAACCTCATCTATCTAGCTTCCGCCGTTGCTATCTACAAGCTCCCTCTCGAATTTAGGCAAAAAAGCTCTAAAGCTCTCGTTCTCCTTCTACTATAGCGTTCAGAGACGGTCAATAGCCCTCGCCTAAACGTTCAGGTCCCTATAACACTCGTTTAGGTACGTTAGGAACCGTTGGAGGCAATATATACCGTCGCCGCCACCTCTCTCAACGAATGCGACGGTTATATTCTAGGCCGTTCTTTCTAGCCTCGAATAGATATAGGCAAACTAGTCTAACGGGGATCCTATCATCGGGCCGTCTACCGCTAGTTTATTCTTTATCTCCAAGTGCCAGGCGTAGAAACTGGAGTATAGCCCGTCGAACTTAGGCGGGTCGGGAAGGAGCGGCTTTTTTCTCGGGGCGCCGGCTATATCTAATGTAGGCGTAGGGGAGTTGGTCGTTGGGGTGTCACTACCTGAAGTTGGCGCCGTGGTCGCGGGGGTAGGGGAGACGAGGTTCTAGGTAGAGACGAGGTTCTATTGGAGGACTCGGATCTGCTCTCGACTCGCCTCGCGTTCGCTTGCTTGTTCCGCCCGAATTTCCGCTAGCTACTGCACGAAATGCTCTCTCTCTCTCGCCTGCTCTGCTCGAATGGTGGCGAGCTATTCGGCTAGCTGACTTACTAGCTATAGTAGCTGGCCCTCCTAAGGTTCGGTAGACATCTCGACTGTCGGTTCTCTCTTTCTCGATAGTTTCTTCTAATGGTCTGGACTACTTGGCTCCCTTGGACCAAGGTCTCTATCCCTGCTAACTGCTATTGGAAGAGGGATCTAACTTATCCATATAGTGTCCGCCGGTCGGGATGGCGGCGAAAAAGGTCTGTTGTCGTCGACCGCTAAAAAGCAGTCAATTGCTATCTTCGTCGGGTTCGTCGAAGGGGAAGTTCAGTATAATATAACGGCTTCAGAAGTATATTGCAACTATCTGATGGCGACTCTACAAGTACACTGAACTTGAGGAGAGAAAGGAAGGATAGAAGATTCTTGGGACTCTCTAGGCATCTTTATCCTTGTATATAGTGGCCCTAGCGTCTTGCTAGAATCTTCGGTGGTTGAGATTTGGGAATAGCTTCATCCATCCAGTGGGTCAGTGGTCTGTGCTTGTCAAGGGTTGGCCGAGGGTTGCCAAGGCCTGCACCGGGCTCAGCCCGTTACAAGATTATAGTGGATTTGCTCCGTAGGTAAGATTATAGTGAGATTATAGCGGATTTGCTCTATAGGTAAGATTATAGTGACATTATAGTGGATCTAGGTGCATTAGTTGTGCTCAGGGCACAATTTTATTTACTATAGTACAATTCCAGGCGCTACTATATTATTCTTGTGCTGTAGTACAATTCTAGGCGCTGCTGTATTATTCTTGTGCTGTGGTACAATTCCAGACGCTGTGGTATTATTCTGTATGCTGTGGTATAATTCTGGATACTGTGGTATCCCCAATAGACCTTCGTCCTCCCCTCTTTTGTTGTTGTGTGTGTGTGGGTGTGTGTTCCCGCGCCATTTCACTAGTTCTAGGTCGAGGCCCCGGTCCGGCCCGCTACCGCTCCTACTGCCGCTACTACTATAGCAGCGCCCGATGCCAAGCCGGGTATAGGTATAGAGCTAGATATAGAACCGGGTATAGGGGGTACCGACAGGTTCCTCGACGTCGTTATCGCGGTATACTCGGACCTCTAACGCTATACTACCGGGGCTAAGGCCGAGGGCGCCGAGGGCAAGAACGTACCGAGCCCCTAGCTCTAGCGGGTCGGCTGGGTCCGGTATCTAGGTAGTTTCGACAAGGCCTGGCTCCACCGAACGGTATCGCTTGTTGCCTCTAACGGCTAGCCTATAGTAGATGATGATGGAATGGTGCGGGAATATACACCTATATACACACAACAACAAAAGAGGGGAGGACGAAGGTTATAATAAAGTAGGTAGATAAAACTCCCTCTGATTAGAGGGAGAGCATCTTGCCTGCAAGGCAATACCCGCAAGTCGGGTTAAAGGTAGGGTGCTGTCAGGGACGAGTATGCAGGGCGAGGCACGGGGCGCTAGCTTGCAATACTCTATTCCAATAATTGCAAGATAGGGAGAAAAGAGAAGCTAGAAGAGCTCTCTCAATCGAGAGGTAAATATAGGAGTAAGTGGAGCTATAGGGCTATAACCCTAGTGGAGCATTAGGGGTCTATAGTGCAGGTATATACTATGTATTCCTCACAGGTATAAAACAAAGGTTCTTAAATTCCATCTCCTTGTCCAAGGACGGCAGTCTGAATAGTCTTAAATACAAGAAAATGTAGGACCCTAAGCCAAGACGGCCTGCTCGGCCCTCTAATTAGAGGGCCTAAGTGACTGGGGAATAACTTTCCCCGACTCAATAATAACGATAGCGACGGCGATAGCGATAGCGGCGATAGCTCCGCTTTATAGGCATGTCGAGTCTAGCTCGCTTGGGATTCGGTCGGGTATATCGTTTACTAGGCCTAGCGCGCTTATATAGCGATAGACAAGGTCAGCCTCAAGCCGCTATAATCTTACTATAATCTTACCTATAGAGCGAGATAATCTTATATTCAAATGAGATCTTTATTATAGCTCTATAGTAAGCAATAAATCTATATTAATACCACTTTTCCAATCTTCCGGAAGACCGAGACGGCCTATAATACTATATCTATAATAACTATAGCTTTTCCTCACTTAAATAGAAAATTCTTATATACTTTACAGTTTTTCTCTTTACCTTTCCTCTCCTCCTCTATATAGCTCTATAATTATCAACAATTCGGTATATAAATAGATGTATATATATATAAATAGTCTCCCTCACCACTTCTCGGCTTAAGGTTAGACCAACTTCGTACAAAAAAAGGTTACAACCATTTTATTTAAATAATTCAGACTTCAATCTATATGAAACTGAAGTCCGCTTTGCTCTATCTATTTTTGTTAATTAGTTATTAATTCTCAAAGTTGGGAGTTTTTGCGATCAAAAGCGTACCAAGCTTGCCGGCTACCCCACTTCTATCAGCAATAACCCTTTTCGGTAATCGTCCTACAAAACCTATCAGCAATAACTCTTTTCGGCAATCGCCCCACAACATCTGTCAGCAATAACTCTTTTCGGTATTCGGATCCACTTTTCTTCGCTACACCCAATTACTGCCGATTTTCAATTTACAGTAACCGCTTCCGGCATCAACGCCCACTTTTCTCTCGCTACACCCAATTACCGCCGATATTCAATTCGCAGTAACTGCTTCCGGCATCAATGCCTACTTTTCCTTCGATACACCCAATTACTATCGATACCCAGTCCGCTTTTAGCACCAATACCCACTTTCCTCGATATATCCAATCACTACCAATTTAACTCTCGCTAAGCAGCGATGCCGACTACAATTGGCTACACCTACTAACCCAAGCTTAGTTAGATAAACCTAAGGGAACCTAATACAAACTGCAATACCAAGAACATCATCTCATCTCGATACCATACAATACCACGCCCACAAAAGTATAAAACTGCTAAGGAGCGCCTCGCTATTCGCTAGGTACAGAACTGCCAAGCACAGCAGCAGCACCGCTCTCGAGCTATACCTACACCTCCTAACGGACTTGCCATCTATTACTACCAACCTATTCCTCCACAAACCCAAATTAGCAATACTAACCCTTCGCTTAGGCTTGCCGTCAATAACAAGATAACACTTCCTAAGCCTCCAAGACCTCACCCTACACCCGCGTCATCGCAACATATAGTCAACCAATTTAGGTTCTCTAATATACCCTCGAGCCTAGAAGAAGGCGATCGCCAGGAAGCATCCTCCTCTATAAGACTCTCTAACCCTAGAGTCCTTAGTAGGCGATTTACATTCTTACTCTAATAGGAACAAGATACTCCTCGCCAACCTTCCAGTCCCGAGCTAGTCCGCCCGACTCTATCTAGCCTACCGCAGAGCGTTCATAACCCATCGTCCATGTATATAAACCAACTCCAAGATATCCTCTAGGGTAGAGCACTCAACGACCTCTACCTTAACGATATCCCTAGAGCTATAGAAGATAGAAATACGGGGATAGAGGGTCTCTCTAATCTTACTTCTATACTTACCGAACGTCAAGCAGCAAAAGATAAACTTGGAGACCTAGTCTAGCAATAGCTTGGCATTACAGCTCCTCCAACAAGTCTTACAACAGTTCAAAGCCCTAGTAGCCAGAGCTTAGGGCGGGCTACACCTAGCAACGCCTCAGCAAGAAGGCAACAAACTGCACTCCAACATATAGCTCTAGGCACTCGGGATATTCGGTCTATATTTAGCCCATCGTCATCCCCAAGAAGTCAAGGACGTTCAAGCGCTCCCATACCTCCCCTCGACCTCGGGTCGGCATCTAGAACCCTAGGTTCAATCCAGCCCTCGTATACTAGCAACCCCGAGAGCCCTATAGGCCGCTCCAATAACTCCCTAGGCGATGCTAGAACACCTATAGCAGGGGCCCAAAACCCTATACACAGTACTACCACTCCAGAAGATAACTCACCAGAGCCACTTCCACTTCATTCTTATCTTATTCGACGTCTTAAGCAATTCCCGGTCTACTCAATACAGCAATACCAAGAGACCAATACATTATCCCCAGAGCACTTGGCTTTACATGATCACGATAGAGTCTCACCGCACTACAGCTCGCTCTACAATATTGCTAATACCCTCTAGAGCCGACCGGACCCGTCTATCGAAAGGCCAGATACCAATCAGGAGCATCTACCTCTCCCAAATATTCTAGATTCGAATCGCCTTAGCCTCCAAGACTACCCGGTCAATCTCGACTGCCGTCTTGCCTTTAAAGGATATAATTCGAGAGTTCCCAATATATCCCCTCCTCGGCTTTATATATCAACCCACTATAGTCAGACGACTTAGACTATATAGTCAGCTCTTACATCGTTCGATATCGATAGTATCTACATATTTAGTACCTCTCTTACAGCTTGCCACCAAGGTATCCGCTAGTTCCCCGATATATATATCAATTTCAACATCACTACCAATGTCCACCTTAAGCTCTCGGTACCCCCCGACGCCACTTCCACAGTAGAGCAATAGCGTACTATCCCTCTCTATATAATTCCGTACTATACGCTTAGGCAGGTCAGTAGCTAGGAGGCGATAACCGTCTATATCTTCTTTCCCCATCTCTATAAAGATATCCTACTATATAGCAAACCGATCAACCAAACCCTCTTATCTAGCAAGCAGTTCTCCCTCTAGTCCGATACTATCCTTATCCTAGCAATTCTCGAGGCCACCAATATCCAAGACGAAAATAGCTAGCTAGTCCTAGATTCTAACATTATTCAATACCTTCCTCAGTCTCGCTATATAGCAGGCCACCTTACATCGGCACCAGCTAAGCAGGTTGCCCGGGTCAAGCATTACAATGCCTCGACAGACAAGTCCGGTAGCAACATTATAAATCCTACATACTAGATTATTGGACAGTCTTTACAAGCTACTACTCTCTAGAGATTAACTAGTATCCTTACCACTAAAATAAAAGATTACCTAGAATATCAGCCACTATTTAGCGACTTCGTCGTCTACTTTGCCTACAAGAACACCAAACTTCAGTTTATAGCATCTAGTAACCTCAACGATACTAACTCGCCTACTACATTCCATACTATCGTCAATAGGTTCCTATAGCATTGGGATAGATACTTTAACAATTAGTACCTCGACCTAACCTACGTTTTCATCGACCTAAGCAAGCAGGTTATAGCAAAGCCTATAGCACTTCCTTTCGATAGCGGCATTCAACCTACAATGACTTTCCTCTATTACAGTTATTGCCTACAAGCCGCAATCGATAATCAAGAACGCTAGCTTTCTTAGCAGGCTACTCGCGATCGCAACAACCATAATCATGTGAGCCGCAGCGCCACCCCCTCCACCCCGCAGGACCCGGCCCCGCAGCGCCTAGGCCTACAGGATCCCGCCCTAGCCCCGCAGCGCCCAGGCTCACAGGATCCCGCCCCGGCCCCATAGCGCCCAGGCTCACAGGATCCCGCCCTAGCCCCGCAGCGCCTAGGCCTACAAGATCCCGCTCCAGCCCCAGCCTCCGAAAGAGGAAGCCGGGAGCCGGATAATGATCAATGGGAGGAATATAACATCGTATATAGCCGCTCACTCTTCTACCACCCTAAGCGCCGTAGGATCGAGGAAGGCGGAGGTAGCTTCCAGAAGCCAGAGGTTACTTTTTACCTATAGGCAATGACCAACAACGCCAGAGGTATAACCATCACTTCGGCACCTACAGGTACAGACTTAGCTAGAGGACTTATATACTCCCAGTACTACAACCTCATCAAAGCGCCCTTCGATACCTAGAAAGTCTATACCCTCCAGCCCCCAGTATACAAGAACCTAGCTATTAACCCCCTCTATCTCCACTAGCTTCGCTAGGCCGGACAAGCATCAATCGCCAAGCAAGTAGCGTTAAAGAAGGGGTACCTACTATCGAAATAGCAAGTGTCTCTTAACCTTCGAGAGTACATTAACCGGTCATTTAGTATCCGCAAAGAGTACTATATCTCCCTCTCTCTCCTCCGCTAAATCTAGTCGAATTAGGATTCCATCGAGCCCAAATAGGGCGACGAGCCTAGGCTGCAACCTTAGTTCTCAATTCCAACCTCTAACGTTCTACACTTCCTCTATAGCCAGATCAACCGCCATTATCTCCTCTTCGAATATATCCTTGGCCATACCGGCCCAATATTCTCACTCTTAGAAACGGTTCCTATAGTCATCGCCCTCTGTAGTCTATACAATTGCTATAGTAGCAATACGATCTTCAAGAAGCTACTACTATTTAGCAACAAGTAGACTCAATAGGAATGGGTTCCCCCGGAGGTGCTTGAATAGGATATAGAGGATAGAAATCTGGATAGCCTAGAAGATATAGCCGGCAACGATAGCCCCCGCTTTAGGGAGCGGCAGAGGGTTGGACTCGGTATATACCGTTCGATATAGCGACACGGATTCGGATAGTAGCGTTCCGGCCTCTTCTAGTAGGAGTTCTAGCAGTTCCAAGGCCTAATAACCTGCCGGCTCCTAGTTAGTAACCTCCTTCTCCACGCCGAGTACTAGAGACGATAGAAAGCTATCCGCGAAGTTCGCAATATATAGATCCAGCTCCTCTAGGCGTAGACCTAGTTCTATAACCACAGCCTCCAGAACCGCCCGCGGGTGCAAGCGGTATAGCTGGACTACCTCTACTACCTCGTCCTCCGACAGTTTAATCTCGACGTCTAGCAAGAACTATACGCCCAAAATAAGAAGTATAAGGAGCTTCGGCCTACTATAGCTAGTACCTATCCCGCTAGCAACCCTCTACCCTTTACCTAGGACGGGACCTACCGCCTATTTTATAATCGGGGCCTTAGGGCGATCCAAACCCCCTATAGCCCCTACCTTGTAACCAGTAACAAGCTATCGATCACTAAACTATAGGAGCTTATAAGGTTCTTGTTCGAATAGCGGGATAGAAGGCAACGGAGGGGCTAGTCTACCTGCAATTACTAGGCCGCAATATAGTGTATCTTCACGATAATCAGCCACCTCCTTGGTAAGGAAGCGGTATAGAGGTAGTATACTAATCTAACCAGTCTCGTCCTCCTAACGCAGTAGATTCTTCCATACCCTAGCGAGACATCTTTCTTTAGCTTCACGAAAAATCATTAGAGGCTAGGCCTAATTAGGAGGACAATGTAGTTTCCTACAATACTCTATCGTTTTATAGGAGAGGGAGAATGGATATCTAGTATATAGCTCAGACTAGAATAGGGTAGCATTATCAATATTAGAACCTCTATTGGAGTATCTCCAGTATTCCGGCAAACCCTCCTCTATAATACCCTATACCAATATATCCAAAGAGGTAGTAACCAAAGAGAACCGAAATAGACGGTACAGCAGCTAGTTGAATTGCTAGGGGAAGTAACCAAGGTAAGCGGGGCATCCTAAGCTATAGGCAAAGTACACCTATCCTACAAAGGCAAACAGTTTATACCGATTATAGAGGCAGGAGATACGCTAGAGCTTATAAATTACCAGGTCATTATAGAGGTAGTAGGATTTGATAAGCTAGATACATAGTTCTCTTAGATTGTAGACAGTGAATAAATTAGCTTAGATTGCGCCTCTTTGGTATAAAACAACAAACTTAGCCTAAAGAGATCACTAGAGAATTGGGTATAGTTCTAAATATAGCTTAGGCTTATCAGTCATCTTTATCGCAAGAGCTAGAGGCGATTATAGCAATACTAATAGAAGTACTGCAGTATAAGCTTCATCATTACCAAAGGTACTATAGCCCGCTCCCGATCAGCCCTCTAACTACTAGCAACTCTTAGAAGCCCCCAAATCCTACTAATCCCCTAGAGGAGTATTTATCCCTAGGAGGACCTACAAGACCTCTATTTAAACCCTAGATACCTAGCGACCCTTAGACTCCTAGCAACCATTAGAGAACCCCTAGCGACCCTCAGACTCCTAGCAACCGTTAGAGAACCCCCAGTGACCTTCAGACCCCTAAGGACCCTCAGATACCTAGCAACCTATAGAGAACCCCTAGTAATCCTTAGGCTCCTAGCAACCGTTAGAGAACCCCTAGTGACCTTTAGACCCCTAGAGACCCTTAGATACCTAGCAACCTATAAAGAACCCCCTATAATCCTCAGACGCCGAGCAACCTATAAAGAACCCCTAGTGACCTTTAGACCCCTAGTGACCTTCAGACCCCTAGTGACCTATAAAGAACCCCTAGTAACCCTTAGACCCCGAGCAACCTATAAAGAACCCCTAGTAACCCTTAAACTCTAGTTACTAGCCGAATTAAATAAGATACTTTCTTCTCGCTAGCTTTTATAGCGCGATATATATACTTCCTCTCCTGAATTTCCTAGAGCGCTTTTGGTAGGCGAAGCTTTATAGCGCGATATATTTGCTTTCCTCTCCTGAATTTCCTAGAGCGCTATTGGCAGGCGAGAGCAACCCCGGTAGCTTTATAAAGGTCTGGCGAACCGCTAGGCACTTATAGAGCCCACCCCTTGATATATATAGGGTATTCCCTTGCGTTAGAAGAGGTCTTCCTAGATGCTATACCCGCTAGGCGGTTAGAACGCCTGAGCGGCTACGGGGCTAGGGTGGTGC
Source organism: Madurella mycetomatis (assembly GCA_022530565.1). NCBI lineage: Eukaryota > Fungi > Ascomycota > Sordariomycetes > Sordariales > Madurella > Madurella mycetomatis. The sequence continues at coordinate 59,308 of JAJTVB010000003.1, read as the reverse complement.
TCGCTACAATCGTCGGTATCCCGGTAGACTGTAGGGAGCTACGCGAGAGCGGCGATTGATGAAATGGGACTATAGCAGCCCGTGAAGGCTTACTGTGGAGAGGTGCCTAAAGCGACCCGGACGTCCCCTCTATAGCGATAGTTACTAGAGCCTATATTAGAGGAGCTTAGATTAGGGTATCACTCTTTATCTATTAGCTATACTCGAGTGGTACTGCCAACATCTAGAATGCTGCAGTAGGTTTTATCACTGCCTATGAGATAGACCACTAGTAAATATATATAAGATACGAAGAGTTCGCTCTCGGTTTTATATAAAACTCTATCGAACTGCCCCCAGGAGCCTAGCAAGCCGGACTTCCTAGGGGTAATCCTATATCCTAGATATAGTGGGTACCAAGGAGAGCCCGGACATCCTACTATACCTTGTACTAAGTCTAGTTACCAATTCGCTTCTATAGCGCGCGCGAAGAGGCCGTAGCCTTAGCCTATTATATACCTACCGACTATAGTATAGTGACCTGTACGAGCCGGCAGGTTTTTAGGCAAGGTTTCCCATCCCACAAAACTCAATTTATATAGTATTTACTAAAAATGGGCTCGTATAGGGCGGGTGTAGGGATAGCGTAGGGACGGTGTATAGCAAGCCCAAGTGCTTGTATAGCGCAAGTAGTGTAGGGCAAGGGCAGGGCTATCTAAGCAGGCGAAGGGTACGCGCAAGGCAAGCGCAAGGACGGTATATAGTACGTGCAAGCGTTGCTATAGCACAAGCAATGTAGAGCTGGCGTACGCGAAGAGCGTACCTCGGTAGACTTTGATACCCTAGTACGGAAGCTCCCGTCTTTGTACCCTACTGCCCTTATATACCTACCGACTAGAGCGTAGTACTCTGTACGAGCTGGCGGGCTTTTGAGCGAGGTTTCCTATCCTGCAAAACTCAATTTATATAGCATTCGCTAAAAATGGGCTCGCGTACGGCGGGTATAGGGATAGCGTAGGGATAGTGTATAGCAAGCCTAAGTGCTTGTATAGCGCAAGTAGTATAGAGCAAGTATAGGGCAGGCGCAGGGCAAGTATAGGGTAAGTGCAGGGTAGGCTTAAGGATAGTATATAGCAAACCTAAGTGCTAGCGTGGCGTAAGAAGCGCAAAGCTAGTAGCGTATACGAAGAGCGTACCTAGGTAGACTCTGACACCTCAATACGGAAGCTCCCATCTTCGCACCCCACGGCCCTCATATACCTACCGACCAGAGCGCAGTATTCCACACGAGCCGGCGGGCTTTTAGGCAAGGTTTCCCATCCCGCAAAACTCAATTTATATAGCGTTCGCTAAAAATAAGCTCGCGTAGGGCGGGCGCAGGGATAGTGTAGGGACGATGTATAGTGAGCGCAAGTGCTTGCGTAATGCAAGCAGCACAGAGCAAGCGCAGGGCAGGCGCAAGGTAAGTGCAGGGTAAGCTCAAGGACGGCATATAGCAAGCCCAAGTGCTTATATAGCGCAAGCAGTATAGGGCAAGTGTAAGGCGAGCGCAGGGTAAGCTCAAGGGCGGTATATAGCAAGCCCAAGTGCTAGTGTAGCGCAAGTAGCGCAAAGCTAGTAGCGTACGCGAAGAGCGTACCTAGATGGACTCTAACACCTTAGTACGGAAGCTCCTATCTTCGTACCCCACGGCCCTCATATACCTACCAACTAGAGCGCAGTACTCCATACAAGCTAGCGGGCTTTTAGGCTAGGTTTCCCATCCTACAAAACTCATTTTATATACATTTTGCTAAAAATGGGCTCGCGTAACTACCGCGTAGGGTAGGCGAAGGCAAGGTATAGGAACTTTTTAACTTTGCTCTTCTAACCTGCTCTTCTAAGTATTGAGTCGGGGAAAGGAGTTCCCTAGTCGCTTGGGCCCTCTAATTAGAGGGCCAAGCAGGCCGTCTTTAGCCTAGGGACCGACATTTTCTTATATTCAAGATTGTTCAGACTACTATCCTTGGACAAAGGATATCGAAGTTAATAACCTTCGTTTTATACCCTACCTTTAACCCGACTTATAGGTATTGCCTTATAGGCAAGATTCTCTATCTAATCATAGGGAGCTCTATCTACCTACTTGTTGTAGCCTTCGCTCTCCGCTCTATTGTCTTTATATATATAGGTATATATTCCTACGCCATTTCACTATACCTATATACCCAATAACAAGAGGAGAGGTAACAAAGTGATAGGTATCGAGGCAAGACAAACAAGAAATATAAGACAGTCCAAGGCAATATAACAATAAACTGGGCTCCCAGGACCAGGACAAGGATCAATATACAATATATACAAGCCGGGCTCCCTCTACTAAAAGGAGGCGCCCTAGCATCAAAATGGCACGATTTCACCCAAGTTCAAAGTTATAGAGATAAAGGCGTATATTGTCATATCCAGTATATAATTTGACCAAGTAGGCGCTTCTAGGCACCAGTTAAAGGCCAAGGGAAATTGCCCCCGACCGGGGTTGTTTCCTACAGCCCAGATAGCCCAAAAAAGCCTTGGCCCCACTTGCCAAATCCAGCAATAGGAGTGTCTTCCTAGCACGTGACTTCCTCTACTCAGAGGGCCCTGGCCCTTAGGGACAGTTTTTCCAACTTATTATACACTATCTTAGCCAAACGGTCCTAATCGCCCGGCTTATATTTCGAAAGGATCTTAGACCTAGTGCAAGATCTAGATACAGGAGTGTCGTCTTGGCGCGTCCCTCCCTCTAGTTATAGGGCCTTGGTACACTAGGGATAGTTTTCCCCAACTCAGTCCTATTAAAAGTTCGACTACCGCTTCTACTATTACTAGGCCCTATACTCTCCATACTCTAGCTCTATACTACTTGCCCCCAATACACTTACCCTACACTTACCCTACACTTGCCCTACGCCTACCCTACGCTTGCCCTACGCTGCTTGCGCTATACAAGCAGTTGCGCTCACCATACATCGTCCCTACGCTATCCGTATACCCGCCATACGCGAGCTCATTTTTAGCGAATTCCATACAAATTGAGTTTTACTTACCCTGCACTTACCCTGCACTTGCCCTACGCCTGCCCTGCGCTTGCCCTACACTGCTTGCGCTACGCAAGCAGTTGCGCTCACCATGCGTCGTCCCTGCGCTATCCCTGTGCCCGCCATACGCGAGCTCATTTTTAGCGAATGCCATACAAATTGAGTTTTACTTACCCTGCACTTACCCTGCACTTGCCCTACGCCTGCCCTGCGCTTGCCCTACACTACTTGCGCTACACAAGCAGTTACGCTCACCATACGTCGTCCCTACGCTATCCCTATACCCGCCATACACGAGCTCATTTTTAGCGAATGCCATACAAATTGAGTTTTGCGGGGTGGGAAACCTTACCTAAAAACCCGCCGGCTCGTGCAAGCCACTGTTCTCTAGTCGGTAGGTATATGAGGGAAGAGGGTAATGTAGGTCGAGGCACCTGGGGGTAGGAAGTTCCCCAATGCGCTTCAGCAACGCAGTATATAACGCAAGGGCTAGCTACAACCTACTTGCATTTCGACTGCAAAGTCTACCTAGGTATAGTCTTTACCTACACTCCGCTTGTGCTTTGCTAGCGCTCGGGCAGCACTTGTGTCTTTCATTTGCCTACCTTGCGCGGTAGGTACATAAGCAAAGCATATATAGATGAGTTTTATAGGATTGGGAAACTGGCCCAAAAGCCCGGTTGTTTATACGAGCCACTGTTCTCTGGTCGGTAGGTATATGAGGGAAGAGGGTGATGGAGGTCAAGGCACCAGGGATAAGAAGCTCTTCCCCCTATACACTTCGGCGGCGCAATAAGTGAGTAAATGGCCGGCTACAAGCTACTTTCGCTATAAAGTCCATCTAGATGGGCTCTTTGCCTACACTCTGCTTGCGCTCTACTAGCGCTCTAGCAGCACCTATACCTTCCCTTCGCCTACTTTACAGGGTAGGTATTATTATAAGCTAGGGCTATGGCTGGTCTCTTGGGTTGCTTGGTGGCTATAGTAGGCGTTTGGCCCTCTATCTGGCTCTGCTTTGATGGGAGCGCTTTGATGGGAGCGCTTTGATGGGAGCGCTTTAATGGAAGCGCTTTGATAGGAGCGCTTTGATGGGAGCGCTTTAATGGGAGCGCTTTGATAGGAGCGCTTTGATGGGAGCGCTTTGATGGGAGCTCTTTAATAGGAGCTCTTTAATGGGAGCGCTTTAATAGGAGCTCTTTAATCGGGGCCTATTGATAGAACCCGGGGATAATAGGCCGATACCCTCCAAAGATCTTCTAGATAATTAAGGGCCTAGGCTACAACTAATCCCTATGGTTTGCTGCGGTAGGCCTTTAGCGCTTTGATCGGCTCTAGTTTAATAGGAGCTCTCTAATAGAGGGCCCTTTAATAGAATATAGGATAATGAACGGATGCGTTGTAAAGACCTTTTAATACCTAGTGAATAAGAGGCCGGTATAGCGCTATACCTATAGAGGGAATCCCGGACCTTCTAGCATCGGCCCCTATTAGGAGAAGCAGGGCGTTCTTAAAGGTATCGACTAGGTTTCTTTGCCTTATTAGTACTAAACCGGCGTAAGGCATTCCTATTAACGTCTAACTTAAGACCCGTCCTAGGGGTATTAGTATTCTAGGTATTTAACAATACAACGCTATTGTATAGGGGCTGTCTAGTAGTTCACTAGGTACCCCTATACGATAGTGTCGCACTGGGTTTAGATCTTTATATCCAAGTAGATATATTGATGTTTCTTCAAATGGAGACTAAACCCTTCTTTTTCTTTCGGCGGTTTTAGGGTTTCACTATACATTGCACTATACATTTCAGTATCTTGTTCGGGCAAAGCTAACTATAGCTCTTAGAACTAGATATCCAATATAGCTAATAACGACGATGCGCCCTTAGGGAGCAAGCCGCGTATTTCGAAGCAAGAGTATAGAGAGCGTATAAGTCCCTATATTTTAAAAAACTTAGTAGGCTGCTACTAAGTATATATAGCGTGCTCGCAAAGAGCGGAAGCGCCGTTACAACCAGCTAGTAGATACAGCTAGGTACAGAGAAGACGTTTTAAAGGAAGATATAAAGTTTATAGAGGAGTACTAGCAGAGCAGTTAGCTTGTAGCGCCCCTAGTACCGGCCTCTCCCTAGGATCAGGTATTTCTAGACGCTATAAGGTCGGTCTATTAAAGCTACAAGTTAACTTTATAGCAGGAAGACGCTACATCCAATATCGAAGATATAGAGGTCCCCCCCTCTAAAAAATAGGTAAGTCCTAGATTAGGCTTCGGTTTAGGGATGTTGGCGAAAACGGCACACTCTCGCATCCATATATGAGTGTGCACGGACTACATCTGCATCGCGTAGCCCGTGCACACTCTCGCATATATACATGAGTATACACGGACCACATCCGCGTCGCATGGCCCGTGCACACTCTCGTATCCATACATAAGTATATACGGGCTACATCTATATGCCAAGGCATTTCCACACTCTCGTATCTATACGTGAGTATGTACGGACCACATCTGTATACTTAGACAATTCTACACTCTCGCATCTATATATGAGTATTACTGGTTAACAACAAGTTCTCTTGTATATACTTTTTGTTACGGAATGTAATATAAGCAAGTGGTATATAGCGTTCAACTACGGAGTGGTTGAACTAGTGGATCTTTTGGTTTATTGGTAGAGTGGTTTACTGCGTACCCTCTAACAATTGATTAACTACTCCGCGGGTGCACTGGAGGTCCTGCGTTCAATTCGGCCAAGAGCTATATATCGGCGGGCGAAGATGCCTCTAAGAGAGTGGCGATTGACGTTAGAGTTCCCCTCCTTCGTTAGTGCTTATAGTGATGTATAACATGGTGGCGGCGCGCTTTGCCCAAGGCCCTGCGGGGTGTGCGTGGTCTGGACCACGGCGAGTCATATAGATCATTGGGGGTCTAATACTTGCTTGCTGGGAACCGCCGCGAAGGAGCTTGGGGTCGAGCTCTTCTAAGGAGGGAGGATAGTCGTTATAGGATATAATATAAGCAAGTAGTATATAACGTTCAACCACGGAGTGGTTAAACTGGCGGATCTTTTGGTTCATTGGTAGAGTGGTTTACTGCATACCCTCTAATAGGTTCAAAGAGAGGTGGGGGCGTCTAGCTAGTGCGAAGACTAGTACGACGAAGCGGTCGTTACTTAAACAAACAATGGGAGCTATACTAGTATTACATGGATTCCGAGTGGCCGTCGTCGACTTCTATATAGCTGTAGTAACTGCAGTTGCTTTCTACGCCTCCTCTTTCGTCCGACAGGGCGCAATCGTGCTAGTTAAGGGTATTCCAATATCCCTCAACCAGTTCGATGCACATAATCTGTTCCTCGGGTATAGGAACTTGTTAGAGGGTATATAGTAAACCACTCTACTAATGAACTAAAAGATCCGCCAGTTCAACCACTCTATAGTTAAACGCTACGTACCACTTGCTTATATTATATCCTATAATAGAACTCTTCCCCCGTTATAGAAGATGATGTACTTATCTATATATATCTTTATCTTTTTCTGCGAACGCTAGGTTCTAGCTATAGGAGTTGAATTGTCGCCTATATATTCCCTATAGACATGCCCGAATAGCTACCGTCTTGAGGCGTAGCGGCGTCTATATAGATGGCACTTATAGATCTTGTCTCGGCAACTGTAGATTGGCCTGGATTTGCCTTTATACTATCGGCCTTTATATCGTCCATCTTGTCTATCTCGCCTAGGATAGAATCTTCCTTTGCGCTTATCGTTGAATAGTCGGAATCCTCGAGGTTCCAGGCTCCGGTCGGGGAAGAAGCATCTTGAGGTTGAGGTGTAGGCGGTTGTAGAGACAAGTAAGGAGTTATAGGTCCGTGGAGTCGCCCCAAGCGCGTATATATTTGAAGTACTCTATCGCGAATACTTTGACCGATTTGTTGTAGAGGTTGTCCTTTACCGTATAACGGCTATTCCTTAATAACTCTTTGGTATCGAACGGCCTTATACCAGATTCCTTTAGACGTTCGAATTAAGCGCTAGCTAATACCTTGGGGTTGCTCCTCTCGGTCTCTAAGAGCGTTGTAAAACCCCGAAGATACTGCTATAGCTGCTGCTAGCTATAGGATTAGCTACTTGAGAAGCGGTATAAACTACTTCACTATCTCGTTCACTATCTGTTGTACCCAATCCGCCTGGTCCTCGCTTTGCGCTAGCGTTGTCCCTACTAGTAGGTCCGTTCCTTGCTAAGGAGTTGCATTATAATTCTAAGGGTATGCCGGGGCTGACCCGAATTGCGCCGAATGTAATACCGATACAGTTGGAGGTATCCTAACGCTTAGGTCCTCTTTAAAAGGGAAGGGCTAACCGCTACCCTTGCTTCTTAGCTAGAGGGAAATAGCGAGGTATAGTTCGCTGGGTTGTCATCTCGGTTGCCGACGATAGCTGTTCTGCTGGTGAGCTTAGGAAACCACCTATTGGGTGTAATATCCCCTGCAATGTTGGTTCCGGTAAGCCCGTTGTTGTTGTTGTACTTGGTCGTCCTATTGACGTGCTTGGCAAGGTGTTATAGGATAGATGAGGCTGAAGATTTACTATAAGGGGTATTCGTACCCTCGGTTTCTAGCGGTATACGAAAGCGATTATAAGCCCCTAACTGTCTTGTCGTTTTCAGGGTCAACGCTATCTGTTACAGGATGTGATATAAGCAAGTGGTATATAGCGTTCAACCACTCCGTGGTTGAACTGGCGGATCTTTTGGTTCATTGCAGAGTAGGTTACTATATACCCTCTGATAACACCCCCCAAAGCGAGGTATTACTATAGAGCAAGCTCTAAAACTCTAGGTTCCTCCTCCGCATCTCAGGCAAGGGAGACTGCAATTTTGATACTCTCCTCTACATCGTTCTATATATACCTGAACGGAAGGTTGGCTCGGACCGATAACTCTTGCTGCGTACCTTAGGGATATACTGCAACTACTGCTAAATGGGCTAAGTATAGAATTAAGGGCTTATAACTATTGTATAAAAGCGACGCCGCAATCGCATTCTAACAATTGCACCTTAGGTATAACATCTAGTCATTCCAATCCTGTTAAAGGGGCTCTCGTTATAAATGATCATGTTGGAACCACTATATAGATGGATTTGGCGTCAAAATAGCACGATTTCATACAGGTTCAAAGTCATTGAGATGAAGGTATTGGAACCGCTACGCGGATGGATTTGGCATTAAAATGGCACGATTTCACCTAAGTTCAAAGTTATTGAAGCGAAGCTTCAATTGCCAAGCTTATAAGTGTAGATATACAAAGTAAGCGAAGGCAAGAGCTGCAAATCTTCTAGAGTAATTGATGCTCCCATTGGTCGCTACAATCTGCCTCGAGGAGCAATTGGTCGCCACATTCTTAGTATATCTTAGCTACACTACTTGGCTATAGGCTTAGCGCACCGCCATAGCGGTTGGCGATATAGCCTATATATTCCTCGCGGGCCAATTTAGCTAGTGATTGACATCTACGCTATATGTTGCATAACGTCCTCGATTTCAGGGGGTGTCCAGATGCCAGAGCGCTATAGGCTAGGGCGCTGTAGGTAGAGCGCCATAGGCAAGCAGGTGCTCCAGGGGGGGGGGCGCAGCCCCCTGGCATATGTGCCTTAGGCTTATGAAAATTGAAGAATCGTATGTAGATTGAAGCTATCTAAGCCCATTGAATCTATACCAGTTAGACGCTTTTTGTAGTATATTTGGCTATGTCAGTGTCTATATAGGGTTATATAATATTGGCGCTTGCCCCTGAGCCCCTGAGCCGGACAGTTTCAGCCTACAATGCAACGATATCGGCACCAAAGTAAGAAATAAGGGCATCCCAGCACCTCCTAGACTTCGTAGATATCGTAAATGGCACTATATATAGTAGATCCAACACTTCGATTACTGCCCGACGGGGCACGCCTAACGAGGCATCGCCATAGACATATACTTAGTGCAGTGGGACGCCGTTGTACTTCGTAGAACTCGATAAAAATATATAGATAAAATTAAGGCTTCGCTTCACCCTTACATTAGCAAAAAAAGAAAGAAAAAAAAAACGCTTTAGCTACTAAGGTCAAGGTATTTTATTTAAGTCAGTCCTTTAGTTCCTACTATAGTAGATAGATCTATTAGACTTCTATACTTTCATTGCACTTCTCACGACCTCTACCGAGCTCCTGTACATATAATACCATCCCAAGGCAAATTGCCCTTGGCATAGTATAGTGGTCTCTATATATCTACTGCTTCTAGGTACCACCGTACCCAGGCCGGGTATTTCCCTACGCAATTCGAATAGCGTAGTGGAATTGTATTGCTATAGGTTGGGCATTAGGCCTCTCCTGCCCTCCCGCCCCTCCTATAGGCTAATATACTACATCGAGGGCACAACGTAGATTTTCGGCAAAACTATTGGGTATACCCCCAGCCCCAGCACCTAGGTTACTTATAGAGCTACCCAAATACAGTTCGCAGTTCAACAACTAGGCCCGCTATATCACCCCCTCCTCGCAGGCCTTCTTTGCTACCTCCTAACTAGTTAAATATATCGAGAGCCTCAGAGATAGGATCGGAGTAACTAGGCAAATGCCTACAATGATGTCACGATACCTAATAGATACAAGCTATCGGAATATACTATATAGGAAATAACCCCAGTCGGAGGCAATTTCCCCTGGCCTCCAACTGGTCCCCAGTAGCGCCTACTTGGTCAGAATTTTCTATAGATATAACAATATACATCTTTATTTCAATGACTTTAAACTTAAGTGAAATCGTACTATTTTGACGCCAAATCCATCTATATAGTAGTTCCAACAAGAGCCTCGCATACTACTACACCCTACAAGAGAACTTCGTCCTACCAGTTCCGACGGCCAGATATAGTTAGTACAGGCGCCGACCAGGTAAAACCAGACCTAGAGGGTAAAGAGGAAGAGGAAGCAGCCGCAATCCGCGACGCTATATCCGCCCGGCGCCTATAGATAGCCGCCGAGGTACCGTTCAGCTCGCGCTCGATCAGATCCCGCCCCTCCCTCCACAATCCCATCCTATAGCCGGCACCAAAACCGCCGCCTCCGCCTCCCTCCTCCTCTCTATCATTACTATAACTCAACATCCCCTACCCCCCAAACCCAGCCACTCTCTTCACCTTTCTATATAGCCCAAACAGTATAGCATATATAGGCAGTAGGATAAAGGCGGGGAAGAGGTAGTCGAAGCGCTCGCCGAGTGTAGTAAGGTTAATAAGCTTGCCCAGGAAGTTGTAGAAGATAGTGTCCCGGTATATATCGCCAAGGAAGGTCATGAAATTGTATATTAGGGTCACGCTAAGGCGGGCGATCTAGCCGGCGTACTAGAAGGCCGACTTATAGGCCGTATTGCAGCGCACAAGCGCCTGCCCGCGCCAGACCTTAACCTCGGTAACCGACGTAAGCGCGGCCGCATACATATAGACCATCCACAGCACGGCGATGACCTAGCCGGCGAAGCCTACCTAGCCCTTGTCGCCATTATCGTCGCCACTGCCGCTCCCGGCTTGGGGCTAGCGGTAATAGACAACGCTATAGCAGATAATAGAGAGCTGCAGTAGAAGGTCCTTAACGACTTCGGACTAGACGATATAGACCGAGGCGAGGGAGAGGACAACGGCGAGGCCTATATAGAGGTAAGGGACTAGATAGTAGTGAAGGACGAAGCGTATATAGGGGATAAGCGGGGAATAGCGATCCTAGAAGCAGGTATAGGGGGAGGGCTTGCCAAGGTCCAGTCTTGTAGAGGTAGCCAAGTCAAGCTAATCCACAAGGATCAGTCTCTATTAATAGAAGGAGGCTATTCGTATTGTATTCATCACCTTATTGTTGCTAAGATATCGTATTCCGTCTCCCTCAATATACTTGTACACGATAGGCAGAAGCAGAGGAATAGCGATATATACACGAAGAGGGCTAAAAGAAGGAAAAATTCAGGAAGAACTAAAGATATACAAAGTATTTATCTTTGTACAAGATGGCCTATATACACCTACAATTTTATAAATATACACTAACCGTATATACAATATACTAGATTCTTTTACAATAACTCCCCTAATAAGGAGATCGCGACATTTTATTTTGGTATTGAGGCTACACACCCTATTAAATCGGGTCGCTACAATAACGCGACTATGAAACTCACTTATATATACCCCGATTCTAATGCAGACTTAATGAACTACAATGCGCCTATAGACAGGCCATTTAAAAGGGGAGGATAATATAGTTATTACAAGATATAATATAAGCAAATGGTATATAGCTTTCAACAACTCTATAGTTAAACTGGCGGATCTTTTAGTTCATTAGTAGAGTAGTTTACTATATATCCTCTAGCATTAAAGTAACTAGTGCCGTTGCACTTATACCCCTTCTTTTATTAGGATCCAGAACTTAACTTTATCGATAGACAGTAACCCAATTGCCTTGCTAAATACAACCTCTATTATATCCTTTAAATCCTTCTTTAGTATCCCCTTCACTAGAACTATAAAAGTTCTCTTCGCCTCTCTCCAATCCATCCTCCATTCCTCTTATACCATTCCTTTATTTCGACATTCCGAAAGGTAATAATAATATTACCGCTTGGTAGCTTCCGTACTACAATTGCTCCCTTCTTTTTGGAGGTAGTATTTACTATTTAGACAATCTCTTATAGAGACCGTCTAACAAGTACCGGTTCCGTCGACCCCTATACTAGTATCTCCTTATTGAGCTATCCTAGTATAACCTTCTTCGGGGGCTCCTTAGTAGCAACTATAGCCTACAACCAAGCTAGAGCTACTAGCGCCTTTCCTTTTATCTACATTTCCTTATAGACTTCATTCTAAACCTCCTCTATAATATTTACTACCTTTTCCTCGACTCCCTTTGCTACTACTTCTACTACAATCTCGTAGAGCGCTATCGGGTCGACTTGGTTGCTATTACTTTTCTCTTTCTCTTTCTCTTTCTCTAATTACCTTCTAACGCAGCTTCCACAGCTATATAAGAAACGCATCGGCTACTATATAAGCAATATACTACTTCTCGTTCGGTATAAACTATACAATCATCCCTACTAGCGTCTCGTCTAATTCGTTATATAGAGGATTTGGGTCGTCATCGTCGTCGCTATCTTCCATTTCGCTATCTTCGTCGCCGTTGTCGGCCATTCTAATTAGCTAAGGAGGTAGGGTAGGTCCCACCTATATAGATTTTTCCGCGTTCCTAGCTATAGTCGAACCCGCTATATTGGAAGCTATTGTAGCAAAGCGCAACGGCTTCTACAACAAAGAAACCGCAGTCGGAAGATAGAGTTTTTCGCCCTCGATTGAATAATAGTACATTCGGGTATTTTTATAGCCGATCTCTAGTATTAGCCTTGAAGCCTCTTAGGCTCTCTACCCCTTTGCCCTCGAGATTGTTTACTACCTCTCTCTATACTTATATATAAATTTATAAGTCTATTGAAATGGTACAGGAATATATACCTATATATACAACAATTAAAGAGGGGAGAGCAAAGGCTACAACAAAGTAGGTAGATAGAGCTCCCTCTAATTAGAGGGAGAGTATCTTGCCTACAAGGCAATACCCGCAAGTCGGGTCAAAGGTAAGGTACGAAATATAGGTTCTTAAATTCTATATCCCTCGTCTAAATAGTCTTAAATACAAGTAAAATGTAGGCCCCTAGGTCAAGACGACCTGCTCGGCCCTCTAATTAGAGGGCCCAAGTAACTAGGGAACTACTTTCCCCGACTCCATATCTACCTATAACGGGCTAAGCCCGGTATAGGCCTCGATAACCCTCTACCAACCCCTGAACGAAACTATTCCTATAAAGACCATCGAGGATTCTAGCAATGCATTTAGGTCATTGCACTCATTATAATAAAATGGTATAGGAATATACACCTATATATATATAACAATAAAAGAGGGCGAAGGTCGCAGTAAAGTAGGTAGATAGAGCTCCCTCTAATTAGAGGGAGAGCATCTTGCCTATAAGGCAATACCCGTAAGTCGGGTTAAAGGTAGGGTATAAAACGAAGGTTGTCAAATTCTATATCCTTTATCCAAGGATAGTAGTCTAAATAGTCTTAAATATAAGAAAAATATAGGTCCTTAAGCTAAGACGGCCTACTCAGCCCTCTAATTAGAGGGCCCAAGTAACTAGGAAACTACTTTCTCCAACTCAATAATAAAGGGGTTTAGAGAACCCAAGGAATCTTATATCATTACTTTCTCTCCTCAAGTTTAGTATACTTATAGAGTCGTCATTAGATAGTTGCAATAAACTCTTAGGACCATTATACTACACCTCTATATATCTCTCGCATCTATATCCCTCTCGTCTATATAGATTGAGCCTCATTATACCTATATCTCTTTACCAAGGAGGTAATTGCTAATAGAATAATTAGATTAACAGACCTCCCTAATGCTAGTTGGTCTATATAATTAATATATAACTATATATATACATTATTCCACGATATACTGCAATCGGGAGCTAGGAGTATAATAGTAGACCCTAGTAACTCGATGCCGCCATTATAAAATCCTCCTCATTTCTACAACTTTGTATTTACTTCGCTAGCACTATACTACTTATTTCCTAGTAGTATAAACAGTCCTAATCGAAAGAGTATTAGCAAGCATTGCACCACTTACCAAGAGGTCCTAACCCTAAAGAGAAATACTAGGAGCTTAGCTACAAGCCCTATCAAATTAATAGTATCTAAAGATCGGCGTCAAGAATAATTGTATCTCGAACTAGGGCCAAAAATAATCGGTCCAAATCAGTACTAAAAAAATCACTGCCAAAGCTAGAACCGAAAATAATTAAAGCTGAAAATAAATATAGTCTAAATCCGTACTAAAAATAATTACGATTAAAATCAGTATTAATCTAGAGTAATTTCTCTAAAATACTTAAAGCCTAGGAGGTCCTATACTTACCTAGATAGTTAAAGGTAATTACCTTTTAATCGGATTTTTTATTTCTAGCGTTAATTACCTATTAGCCCGCTCTTACCAATCCAACCCCTTACTCTTATCCAATCTCTTTACTCTCCTTGCCTCGCGAAACTCTAGAGATAGACTCTACTCCTCTATCTAGCGATAGTTTTAGGGGCTTCTCCTTCGACAATGACTCTAGTATATTGAACTCCAGCGTTTCTAGTAGTTCCGCTACCGACAATAGCAATACCTCTATTAGTAATAATATAGGCTTCTCAAACTATAGCAACATTATTTATCTCTTGGACTCTAACTCCAAGCTACCCGATATATTGTAAGTATACCTATTAAATATCGGTTATAAGGGTATCTAATTAATAAATCTATAGTGCAAGTAACCTAGAGGACCCTATTTAACCTATATCCTAGGACCAAATATACTATTGGGTCTATAGTACCTAGAATAATGCTAAAAAATTTGCGCGCTACATTGTTTATATCCTTCGGCACGGGCTAATCTCCTACCCAAGAGAAAGGTATAACGAGGATCTATATAGATATAACGATAGCTATTACTAGCATTGTACCCTCGAGTATACCTATACTCCCTATAGCATCCAACGGTCTATATCCCAAGCCCAATAGTCACTTAGTATAGGACTCGATCGGGGGAAAACCAAATCCGGTCTTAATAAGAGGCTTATAAATAGAGCTCGGCACCTCTTCCCTAATCCTAATTATCTCCGCTCCGCCTTTACTAGCATCACCAATATAATATATAAAGACTCTTAGATCTACCTCTATATATATAACGATCTAAGCTACTAGCTTACTATTAGTAGCTTCGATATTAATAGCGCATTAGCCGTTTTCTATAATCTTAATGACCTCAAGGATACCCTCTACTATATACCCATTCCCCTATATAACTAGGAGCTTACCCAATCCATCTATATTAAAGTATCTATTAGGGTAGAGAATCCTATAACTAAATAGATGGAAGAGTAGCCAATTCCTGTCCACTATATCCCGTATATTCTCTTTAGGACTATATAGGGGTATCCTATCTATATCTTTTTTCCCTACTTATATAAGCCAAATTACTCGAAAAACAAGCTCACCAATAACCAGTATCGGACTTTGTATAAAGAGATCTTTCTACTAGCAATCAACGATATTGGAGACAATATTATTTACTATACCCCCTTTTCGTTCGATATAGCCCTAAATAGCTCCTATACTAGAGGGGCTAAAGCGTCGGGCAATACTACTACTTATAGCTCGTTTCTAAAGATCTAGATTGGTTCCTAGAATATCTCGAGGTTCTAGATATCGATACAATAAACCCTTCTTTATACTATAGACGAGGGAGGGGCGAGTGACCTAGCGGAGTTTTGCGACCCCTTCTTTCTCTACAATTGCATTGGGTATAAGCTTGTATTCTACAACCCCATTTCTATCAACCACTATATAGAAGTTTTTTGGAATAACCATCGCTAGTAGATTGACCTATTCGAGGGCTAGGAATGTCCATTATCAATCTGTTAGCAATATATCGATCTTGCTACCAAGCTCCTCCCTAATATAGTAGATAAACTAGGATTGTATATCCTCTTTGCTTAATGTTACTGCTAGTACAATACACTCCGTTTCCTATTTAATAGTAGGATCTATCAGGCCCTCTTCTACAATACCAAGGCTAGCCTAGAAGCCGGTACAAGCGGTAACCCAAGATATACCTACCGGCCGCCTAGGTCCTCCACTATAGAGTACAATCTCTTCGGCCTCTATAATGCTATCTCCTTGACCTATGAACTAAAGTTCCGCAGTTTCTATCATTGTATAGGACTTTTATACTTCTAGTTGTACTTAGTTATAGAGGAGCTCTTTATAAACTTAGATATCTAGCCCTTTAGCAAGCCGGACTTAATTAACTTGGCGTATACCGATAGCTAGCTCGTATCGATCAACGCAACTATAAAGTCTTATAGTAATCTATATACCAAACTCTACACCTCCTATACTACTAGCATCTAGAGGGTTATGTCGGTTATCGAGAGCTATTTACAACCCAATATCGGCTACCGCATTGAGTTCTGGATAACCCTATACCTTGCAAAGTTGGTCTAGCTTATAGAGGCGTATTACTATATAACCGTCCTTTAACTAAACAATAGACAGCCCATCAAATTACGGTTATATCCCTTAGACGCTAAAATCGAGGATAGGGTTATAGCTATCTTCGACTTTAAGGCCTAGAATCAAGTAACTAAGACTTAGATAGAGCCAAATGCTCTTGCCTTTATCTTCATCCCGAATTAGGAATTCTGGAGATTCCTTGATAGAAATATCGATAAGCACCTTACTATACTAGATTCTATCTTTATCTTCTACAGTTGCAATAGAAAGGACAAGCAGATTCTAGTAGACATTATTATATTTTTCTCTCTTATTCTCCTCTCCCTTCGGCACTTTATCTCCTACCTTTAGCTATAAATCCGCTAGATAATTAAAAACCTACCTTATAGAAGCGATATAGAAAGTGAAGAGTCTAGGTCCAAACCTAGTCTAGGCGTTGGAGATACAATGATATAGCAAGGTTTTGTATTCTAGCCTAATATCGCTAACTAGAATACCTTCAAGTTAAACCCTAGCGAGACTATAACCGTCCCTAGATTCGTTAAGCTCAAGTATACTCGAGCGCTCTACAAGTTATAGGTCGACCAATCTCTTATAGACAATATTATTATACTCTACTAAAGTAAGGAGATAGATACTTGGAAGGTATATTTACTCTATAAAGTAGTTGTCTACCTTCTCCTCTATAGATATCGAAAGGACGCTATTTATAAACTCTTTACCAACGATATTATTAAGAACTTCGCCCTCTAGCGTTACTATATTACCGACGACTTTCTCTTCACTATGTAGCACCTCCGTTAGGACATTGGCGAGTATTATAATACTAGCATCAATATTATAATAGGCAATCGAAGTACGCTCTACAACCCCAAGCTCCTCTTCCAGTTCCTCTAGATAGAGGAAAATACGCCCTTTAAGTGTATATATATTAAAAACCTCCTATTTTGCCTACAATACCTTGTAGCGACTAGAGCTATCATCGAGGCTAGTAACGGGTTCCTAAAACCTTTGTACCTAAGGATACTCCTCTTTTATAGGTTCTTTTAGTAGTATAGTGCAGCTCTATATCCCGATAGAAACGGATGCCTCATCTCTATATCCAAGGCTATAAGAGAATAGTAAATATTGACCTAGGTATACCCCAAGATAGCAGTTCCTTTAGATCTCGATAACCCTCCCTCCTACTATATAATCAAGTTTGTTAATAGTAAACCTAGCTATATCGATACTACTACCTTCAACAGCTTATACTAGAGCCCTATACTATAATACCTGTATAAGTATATATATAATATCCAATCGGTTACAGATATCTAGAACCTACTACCAAAAGCGAGATCCATTCTACTAACTGCCAGTCATACTCTATACTAGCCTTAGTTCTTTTTTTTTTTTTTTTTTTTTTCTTTCTTTCTTTCTTTCTTTCTTTCTTTCGTTCTCTCGTTCTTTTTTTCTCTCGTTCTTTTTTTCTCTCGTTCTTTTTTTCTCTCGTTCTTTTTTTCTCTCGTTCGTTCTTTCTTTCTCTCGTTCGTTCTTTCTTTCTCTCGTTCTTTCTTTCTCTCGTTCTTTTTCTTTTATTCTTTCTTTCTATCGTTCGTTCTTTCTTTTTTTTTTTCCTTTCTTTTCTTTTTTTTTTTTTATATTTAAAAGTACCTAGACTATCGCCCTTTAGATAAAGGATATCGAATTAAACAACCTTCCTTTATACCCTACCTTTAGCCCAACTTGCAGGTATTCCTTTCTAGATGAAATACGCTCCCTCTAATTAAAGGGAGCTTGTTGGAATCACTATATAGATAGATTTAGCATCAAAATAGCACGATTTTACCTAAGTTCAAAGTCATTGAGAAGAAGGTATATATTGTTATATCCAATGCAAAGTCTAACTAAATAGACGCTACTAGGCACCAGTTGACGCCCAAGGGAAATTGCCTACAGCTAGGGTCGTTCCCTATATAGCAAGTTCCAATATACCCCCTTAGGGTAAGGCGTAGCGTTGCCCTAATCCGGTAATATATAAGGCTATTCCCAATAGTTCCTCCTTCCTAATCCTATATCTTATACCCTATTCAACTAGCTTACCCGCCTATCTTGCTACTAGTCTTTCATCTTACAGTTCTTCAATCTCAAAACGGACTACCTTTCGAATCGGCAGTACCTTCCTCGCAGGTTCGTCGTCCTTCTAGCTAATAGAATAGCTAACAACTTCTATACATTGGCTTATACATTTCTTGACGAGGTTCTCGATAGCCACTAGATTAAGCATCGTAACGAACTTGTTGTAGTGGTCGGCATTTAGCGCCTTTATTAGGCCGTCAGCAATCATCTTCTTCGAGGGCATATATTCGATATTAAGTCTTCCTTCCTATACCTCTTGTCGAAGCTAGTGGTTATAGATATCCATATAGCGTAGCTTCGTCTATAGCTGCGCGACCTCTACCGTAATCAGGCGGATCGTTTTAGTATTATTATACTACATTATAAGGAGGTTATTGTCTAGCTAGATCGTCAGCTCTATCAATAGTCGTTAAACGAAGAAGCCCTCCTTCGCTACCTATATAAAAGCTAGCAGCTCTGCCTCTATTATAGAGGTAGTAACCGTATCTTAATTACTAGCGCGCCATACAATGAGGCTACCAAATAGGGTTATTGCATATCCTTAGGAGCTTTTACAGTCGAGTATATTCTCTACAAAGTTAGTATCGCTAGCTATAGCAAGGTAATCGCCACCTCCTAGTTATAGGGCCAAATACCACGTATTCAGCAGATATCTCAGCACTCGGTCGGCCGCTATATGGTGCTCTAGTTCTAGATTATAGTTGAACCTTGCCAGTCTTGACGTTGTAAAGGCAATATCGGGGCGAGCATTGATAGTTATATAGAGCATGGAGCCGACCTCCTATTAATAGAGGCCGATAGAAGCTCTACTTGCAATACTCTTATATAGCAACAATTCCTTGGTTGTCATTAGCGTTCTTAGTATTATAGTACTCTACATAAATCTAGTGATCTTCTTGATATACGCCGTTTATCTAAGCTAGATCAATCGCTATACTCGATCCCGGTAGACTTCTATCCCTAGGAACCAAAGCAGGTCGTTCCCGCCTATAAGCTAGTATTTCAGCCTCTTAGTCAGTTCGTTAGCTTGGTCCCGATCTCTCTTACGGTACGCGACAATGGTATCGTCAATGTAGAAGAATACAATAATGCCCTTGTTGATTATGATATATAGCTAGTAAGGGACTGGTTCGAATATAAAATCTAGTCGAGGACCTACCTACCTCTAACTTCCTTAGCGTGGTAGAGTATTTCTCGCCAGGAGGCCATCTAGTAGTAGCTCTAAAGGTAGTCTTTCTCCCCCTATAGGAATAACTCGCCAAGTGGGTAGTCCTAGAGGTCTAAATGACGTTATAGCTCTAGTAGAAGGCGGGATTGATAGAGAGTACCGAGCGCGTTTTATCGCCTTAACTAGTCGACTTCCTCCTAGGTTACTCCCCTATCGCCACTATCCTAGTATTTAGTCTTCCTTTAAAGCCGTTCAACAGTAGCTCTAATAGCCTATTTGCCGTCTACCCTACCTACTACTGACACGAAGGTTCCGGCGTAGAAGGCTGCTCTCTACAGTTCGAACAGATCGGTCGTCCAGCCCTCTATCTTGTAGGTCCCTACAAAGGCTGCCGTTTGTAGTACCGCTAGTAGTATAGGCGGTAGCGTTGGATACTAACTCGGGGAAAGTGCCTGAATTATCGCCTTTGACAATAATAGTATCTAGAACTTCGTCAGTAGCCACTTCGACTACCCCTAATATTTATAGGTATCTAGCGTATATAACGATATATATATAACCAACCTACTTAGCTATAGTGCACCTCCTAAAAGGGTATCGAAATCGCAAGATCTACCGACTTTTACGACTAGTAGGTATATATATAGGTTATAACTATCCTATCCTAATAGTGTACCAATAGTCGCTCCTATTGGTTCTTCTATTTCCTCTTTAACGGGGAGATCGCTACTCTTATAGTTATTAGCGTCGTTTATACCTCTATTAAGCCATTTCTTTAGCTCTTTAAGGTCTATCTAGGCAAGGTCTTGAGCTAGATCCTCCTTCTTACTAGGGAAGATCTACTTTTTATTAAAGACGACGTCGTGTATATAGAAAGATATTTAACCTATATATACTCGGGGTCTAAGCTTCTCGAGGCGCTTTTCTTTCTTATTCTCGATATCGGTCATTGTAAACGCCTTGCTTCTATAGACTTTGAGATATCCCTAGTAAGGCTTATATTCCCTTCTTCTCTAGCCGTCTCTAATAGCTAGGAATTCGTTGAAACGCTTGTATAGTGATTTCTACTTGTATATCAACTTTGGGGTCCTATTGTTGAGGTAGACTATAGCTCTATTGATCTCTAGCTATAATTATCACAGCAAGTTTACTCCAATGGCTATAGCTCTAGCTTTCTCCTTGATTATACCCTCTAAGCGCTCTATACTACCGATCTAGGCCGGGGTATTGGGCGTAGAGGGCTCCATCTTGATACCACTCTAATCTACCCAATCTATAATGATGGCCGCTCGTGTAAACTCGTTGTTAGACTCTATAACCTTTAGATGTAGTTGATACTAACGGTCCAAGAAGGCGAACAAGTGCTTGAGAGCCGTTAGGATTAACTTGGCCTCGCGGTCGAGCAAGTAATAATCCTAGACCATTCCTAAATAGCAGTCTGTCGCTAATAGCAGATGCCTGAAGCCTTTTTAGCCGGGTATATATAGGTAAAGGTCTACTGCAATTCGGTCTTCCAGTTTGAACGAGAGGGGTCTTGGTAATCTACTAGGTAGGCGTTTTGACTTGCCGAGGCCATAGCCGTTATATTTGATAGTAGGGATGCCTTTGATCCTTCCTTTCCTCGAACAATTGACGAAGTGTTCAAGTGCTTTCGGCCTTGAGTGGCCGAAGCGTAAGTGCCAAGTTATAGCATCTACTACGCTATCGGCGCGGCCTGTCTAGCTGTTGAGTGTTCTTGTTCTAGCGGCGAAGGCCGCGTTAGTAATGTCTTCTAGTAGGTATTTGATAACAAACTGGTTATATTGATCGCTGAGATATCCTAGGATTGTACTGTTGTAGCGCCTTAGGCAGTTGTTGCTAGGGCTATTGTCCTACTAGATCCCTCGACGATGGAGTCTTCGAAGAGAGACTATATTGTATGCGAAGGTTGGGTAGAATGCCACTTCGTGGAGGGTAATTATCTTGACCCCGTCCGGGCCCTAGACTTTAATATCAATATCGCTATAACCTTTAATCTGAATAGGGTGCTCCCCGGCCTATATATAGTTAGTAGGAGCTGCAAGGCGGAGAGGGCGTTTAAAACGACTCAATTGGTTGAAGATATAGATCGTTGAGCCAGAGTTCAGTATCGCCGAGTTGACGAGAGGGTACTACTAGCCTATTTAGAAGGCTGCTCGAATGATAGCGAAGCTAGCCGAGTATTTGCCTATAGCTCTTATTTCTAATAGTATTCTTGCTATACATTGGGGCTAGCCTATCTCTAGGGCATTATCTTCCTCTTCTTATTGTTCTTCTAGGCCGATTTCCATAGCGCCGTTATCTCCTATGTCCAAGGAGTTACTGAACCCTATATCCAGGGTATTCAGACGTTCTATATCTATGAAGTCAGTGTAGCCCATATCTAGGGCACTTGTATCTCCTATATCTAGGGAGTTGATCTGACCTATATCTAGGGCGCTTGTATCTCCTATATCCAGGGTATTGACTGTAGCTATTTCTAGGCCGGCGGCTAGTCATTTTAACTATGGTGCTGTATCTTCGTCAATCTTAACGTTCTCTTAGAGGTTGATCCGGGACTTCTTTATCCGGATGCGATTTGCTTTGGTATACAAGGTAGAATCTATATTGAGATTGGCTTCTATACGTGCCTTGACGTGGTCTTTGTACGTGTAGTACAAGTCGAATGTAGTAGGAGGCTCCTTAATAAGGTCGTACCTACCTTCGAAGTAGTCAAGGAGGTTGAGGGTCGTTATCTTTATAACGAACTCGCGATTCCATACAACCTAGTCGGCCTAGCCGTTCAGGGTAATCTTGTACTTGGTTTCGGGGACGGTAGACATTGTACCGACTTGTATAGAGCTGTATTTTAACTAGCTCAATAGGTTCTGGATGTAAATTGAGACTTTTAATTGTTGGAACTACTATATAGATGGATTTGGCATTAAAATGACAATATATACCTTTATTTCAATGACTTTGAACTTGGGTGAAATCGTGCTATTTTAATGCCAAATCCATCTATATAGTGGTTCCAATAGAGCTCTATCTACCTATCCTATTGTAGTTTTTCGCCCTTCCCTCTATTATAGTATATATATAGGTATATATTCCTATACCATTTTACTATTGTAGTACTATAAATAGAGTCTAAAAACATTACTACAATATCTAGTTGAGTTCAGTTCCTATAATCCCTTAACGGGTTATATTCCAATATACCATTTTAGCAAGTACCTCTCTCTATCTTATTAGAAAGCCTAGATCTATAGCGATAGCTTATCTTAGGCTAATATAGACTGTTGCAAATCTATATATGCCCCTATTTAGTAAGGTGGAGTACATTTATTAATTATTATCTTAGGTCGGCTATTTCTTTTTACTATATTACCTACTACTCGCTATAAAGCAACGATCTACTTGCCTACTAGTTACCGAACCGCTATCTCACCCCAATCTATAAATACCTTACATTGTCGTCATTATTACCGCTCTTTAATTACTCCTCTATATAAAATGGAGGTAGTAGTCAAGGATAACGATATAATGTAGAACCTTTAGGACTTTATTTAGTAGGTCCAAGCTAACTAGGATAAAGGAAGATAACTAAATAAGATCTTCTCCATTGTCGTACAAGATATATAGCTCATCTACAAGGCATCTGGTTTATTTACTAATGAAACTTTTATAGTATATGATAGAGAGCCGTTCTAGGTCGTCTATATTAGTCAAGGATCTGACGGTAGTAATACCTATAAGCAAACTATCCTTATAGAAAGGGTAAAAGCCTTAGTTTCTTTAATCTGGCTATAGTATATACCTAACGCGTCTATAGTATACGATCCCAAACCCTCTAGCCTTGCAACTGCTATACCTGATATAGCCCGCCCTATAGACCAGCTAACTATCGTCTAGCGCGCTAAGAGTGTCGCCGCTATAAACTATCAATCTAGAAGTGCATTATCTACCCCGCTAAAGTGTAGGCGGACCACCAACTCATCTATATTGGAGGGCACTTGCTAGAAAAAGCGCGTCCTAAGAAGATAAACTATTTGTAATTAGCCTAAGCTATTGTTCTATAGATGAGAAGTATAGGCTAGGGTATAGTCCTAAAGGCAGTCGCCAATAAGATTAATATAGGTTATAGATATAGGAACTGCCAAGAACCTACGACCTATTGATAACTATCTGTACTAGCTATTTCATCTCTTGTGCTATAAATAGCTCTATATTATATAAAAGCGATACTACAATTGCCTTCTAGTAATTGCACCTTAAGTATAATACTCTATTAACCCTCCTTAATGGGATAACGACGGGCCTGGATGGGGCTGACTTGTAGACGATAAGTCTATTGGGCTCGAAAGGTCTAGTAGCTAGTATAAAGAGGGAGTAAGAAAGTACTCGATATTTGTATAGGGCGGTATATATATGGACTTGCTTGCCTATAGGACGTCGGTCCTAGGAAGTTGCTATATAAAGTTGTATCGGGTAGAGAGAATAGAGGAAAAACTTAAGTGAGGTATATAGTTCGAAAATGCCCTTTGTAATATATAAACAAACTCGGCTGCCCCCTATATATTGCAGTCTAACGCGCACTTTTTTTATCCTCTATCAATGTATATATTGCTTTGCTATTCCTCCAAGAGAAATCGCACCTCTAATCCGATAGGCAACTGCCATTTAGGTTAGCAACCCTATGCAGATTAGCAACCCTACGCCATAGGCTTTGGCTATAGGTACCCTACTATATAATTAGCTGCAGTATACAGCCGGGTAGAATCTTAGGATAGAAACTGTTCCTAAGATATATAGGGATAACGCGGCAAGAGTTTATTAATATGTCTTTACCAAGCTATTGCACCTAGTTTCTTATAACGCTACTATACTATAGTAGAGCAAACCTACTCTATATAGGCTAGTAAAAATGTCTCCATTAAGTTGGGGATAGTAGTTCCCTAATTACTTAGGCCCTCTAATTAGAGGGTCGAGCAGGCCGTCTTAGCCTAGGGACTTACATTTTCTTATATTCAAGACTATTTAGACTGTCGTCTTTAGACGAAGGATATAGAATTTAATAACCTTTTTGCATCCTACCTTTGACCCGACTTGTAAATATTGCCTTGCAGGCAAGATACTCTCCCTCTAATTAGAAGGAGCTCTATTTACCTCCCTAGTTATAGCCTTCGCCGTCCCCTCTTTTTTTTTTTTTATTGTAATCGAGAACACGCTGTTGCACCCGCCGGGAATGGCGCCCTTCCCAATCGGGCATGGCGTCGCGTCAGGCCCGCATGCTCGCACGGCCCAGTGCGCCCGCAGCATAAATAGAGCTCCTCCTCTCCAACGTCCCTGTCTTGTACTCTCGACATTCTCCCTCCATCATTCCTTCGGTCATTCGTTCCCTGCCTCGTCAATTACGCCAGCTCATTCCGCCAGCTCATTCCGCCAACCTCCATACGTCTACCCATGTTGTTCCCCTCTTTTAGTGTCCTCGAACCGTTACGTCGCAGCGCGCCGCACACGCTTGGTACAACTCTTTCCGGCTCGCTGGTCTTCGCACTGCTCGCCGTTTTAGACCTCCCACGTCTTCCCGCCTATTTCGACCTCGACCTCAACCAGACGCTACTCCCGAGCCAGGCCTAAGCTTCGTCCGCACTAAGCGACTGCAATCCGCCTACATTCCTATACGACAGACCTCGAAGAGCTTCACATGTTTGACCTCGAGTCCCCTCCGAACCCTCGCTCTACCTGCCGTATTTCCTTCGTGAGGCCAAATATACATGGTGGATCCTTGGCGCAATCTGCAAGACCTTGATCAGTCACAAAAATGCCGTAGGTGTTGAGGCGTCAATGCGGGGACACTAGGAGGCATCCTCCTGCATTGCGCGGGCTGTTTCCGTCCGCGGACTTGACTTGTTGGTGCCAGTCGGACCGACTAGCAGCGTAGCTGCAGCGAGGCATGTAGGAGACTGGTCACCAGAGAGGCAGATAGCGTGCTGATTCGACCGCGATCTAATTCTGAGTCACACACTGCGATTCAGGTTGCAGCGGACGGGGATGGCTACTCCGAGCTGACGACAGGACCTTGGCGAAGAGGTCCAATTGGAACGGGTTCTGGGGAGGGGAGCAAGGGGAACGCGGTCCGGCACAGCGAAGTTAGCGGCACAGACAAGGAAACGAGGCGGACCCCAAGATTACGTGGCCTTTCGGCGCTCCCGCTGGCTCGTGAATCGCCCTGCAGGGAGCTGAGGCGCCGACAACGGGTCTGGCCTACTGGCGCATGTCGGGCGATCCTTGCCTTCGTTGAATCAATGGCGAGGCAGACACGGACCTAGGAATACGATGGGATTGGGACGGCCGCACCTATGCGACAGCTCTATTGGTGGTTCTGAGAAGGGACGAGGAGGAGGAGGGGCAAGCTCATGCAGAGGCGCGGAGGAAAGGGAGATGGCGCGCCTGCATCACAGCGGCTAAGTCGTCCAGGGCAAGTCTCCGGAGGGACGCCGTTGGTCATGCAGCATTAAGGCAGGATCGTGATTCGCAGCGATACGACGTCCCGCGACAACCCCCTTTCCGGCCCTCTCCTTTTCAGTCTCGGCAGTTGCGTGATTGGCAAAGGTACGAGGGAACTTGAGCCGATCTCTCGTATCCCGAGGCCGATTCGACGAGGCGTTTCACGATTGAGCACGTTCCTGGCTAGCCGCTGGGATTGGCGGAGCAGATAGGGAGTTGAAGGCTAGGACCAGCGCCTTTGTAGTTCTGCTGTCGAGTACGCCTTTTCCGCGTACGCAGATATATTTCGCCAATTTCCCTGTATTCAGGAATGCGAAGATGGCCAGCTTGCACGCCAAATGCTCCCCGGAATTGTTCTTCATAGTGTTGGACATCTTTTGCTATTCAACAGTGTAGCATCGCCGGCAATACTATGACAACCATCTGCCTTGACCGCCAAATCTTCTATACTACCCCTGTGGTGGCGAATCTCAAGCCCATAGGCCGCGGTCTTCTAGCTCGGAATGGAGGCCCCTCTTCAATCGTCTCAGGAACTCCTTTAAATCCGCTACCTCCGCCGCCGGCGCAGGGTGTAGGCAATCCACGGCTTGGTGGCACCAAAATGCCACAGGTCGATGCGGTCGAAATCTCTAGTGATGATGAGTCTGATAACGATAACCTGGACGACGGCCGATTAGAGGTCGAACCTGGCAGTGATGCCGGTACAGGTATAGGCTTGAATCTCACGCCCCCGAGTGGACTATAGTGCTGATACGCCTAAGCAGGCAACGATGTCGACGCTGCTCCCGGTGCAAGCAGCGGCCGGGACGCGCCGGAGCCCTTGGCTACCGGTGGCGCACGCTCCGTCAATGAGCTTTTATCGAACCAGCAGCTGCGGAGGCGCAGCCTAGGGTGCTCTCCAGAGCTATTTTCTGTCCTACCTAAGGCTCTACATGCGAAGCGCGCCTAGCCAGTTTCGGCGGGTTTTGCCGCCCCTGACAGCACTGTGTGCAATACCACCGTTCTGGAGACGGATGGCGCCCCCCTGGCTGGAGCCGAGGCCAAATATCAAGGTGATGGATTGGAGCACGATCCCCAAACCCCCGCAGAGTTATGTGGAAAGACGTCTAATCAGGACGGCACTATATGCCTTGACAACGACGAGTGGGATAGGCAGTTCCCATTTTCACCCGAGGCGATCCGGCGCCGCTTACAAGCCAGATGTACCAACAAGAGCGCATGTAAGGCTGCGGAACCGGATCAGCCAAAGCCTGTCCTAGTCTCGCGCCGTGGGGCGCAGAGTCCACGCAACGCCGCCTCCAGCCTTGGGGTTGAAACACAGCAGGGGTCCGATACCCGCCGCCTCTCTCAGCAATACGATCATCGCGACGATAGCGATGAGACGAGCGATCTAGAACGCCGTCATCCTCCAGTTCCAAACGACAGAGAAGAGCGGAATGAGGAGTGTTCTACCGTCCGGCCAGAAGTACAGGAGAGTCGGCCAGGCACACCAATGTTGCCGGATGATGAGAGCATTAGCGAATTTGAGTTGGTCACCACCGGGCCATCCATGCCTCCATCCGCTAGCCAAGACCGCGTCGAGCCTCAGCGCGACCTCGGTCGTCGTCGACATCGCGATGCCGATGATGGGGAGGACTACCGCCCCATCGCGGGCAGCGACGCCGAGCAGAGCAAGGATGATGACAATGTTGTCCGGTAGGCGCGATGCAAACGCCGCAGGGTCAGCGGCACGGCCTTTACAACCAGCGGAACGGCATCTCAGCAGCAAACACGTCCGCACTGCGGCGGCGACTCCCCATCGGGAGAGGCTCAGAGGTCGTCCCGGCGCCCAAAGCGCCGACGTGACCGTAACATTCCCAACCTACCATCGTCACGAAGGTCCACCTTGGAAAGGGAAAGTGAGACGGACAGAGCCCCTGTCGCGAAGTTCGAGGAATGGCCCCTCGGGAACGCGGTCCTCAAGCGCGTTACAATGGACGGTTCGCCGCCCACTTTTGTGGTGCAGTTCACCTGGGACCCATGTTCAAAACACGGAACGGGGCACCATGGAACGGAACATCGAAGCTCCGTTTCCTCGGCCAAGAGGCACCGCGCAGTGAAACAGGGGAGCACAAGATACGTGGAGGACAAGGACAGGGACACTACAGCTAACTGCAAGCCAACTTCAACTTCAAGAAGGGCGAAATACATGCCAGAGGAGGATGTAAAGATTCGCCGGCTAAAGGAACAGGGACTGTCTTGGCCTGCGATCGCCGAGCACTTCCCAGGACGCACTCCCGGGGCCATTGAGGTGAGGTACCACACCAAGCTCAAGACCACCAACCCCTCTCGAAGCGAGGCTCTGCAGTTGTTTGATTGCCCTCAGACACCTTCAGTGGTTGACGATGCTGGCGAGGAAGAGTGGGGGGTAGAAGAGATTTGTGACGACAGAAAGCTGGATGACGGCACTGTGGAACTTCTTGTAAAGTGGAAAGGTGGAGAGGAGACATGGGAGCCTTACGAGAACCTGGCGGAGACAGAGGCGCTTGACAAGTATGAACGCCTTCATGGCCCCGTAGGTCTAGATATTGTATGAGTTCGACTAAATTGCGTAATATCTTCTATTTCTTCGAGCGATAGTGATCCTTTTCCTGACGCTAGCGATGATGACGACGGTGACGGTCTTTCCGAAATTGCCGAGAGTGACGGCGGCTCTGACGCCGACGACAGACTGGGAGCAAGCGGCGCGGTTAGATCGGTGGTAGGCGCGCTTGGCCAACGTCTCGACAAGCATCAAACAGAGGCTTTAGCGAAGGTAGATTGACCACTCTATTCCTACATAATGCCTTTCCTCCAGGCTCTGGGGTAGCTAATCATATCATTTATATCTTGAATCGCTGTAAGTCGCTATCTCAACATCGAGCTGGCTTTGCATCGGAACAACTGGCAATGTCATGAACCTCACAATCTCTGCAACATCCCTCTATGAGCAACACGTCCTTAGCTCATACGCAACAAAATCGGACAAGAGGTCCTTGTTTTGCCTGTCTTGTCGTCCTCGACGTATGTGCTCCCACTGCTTCATGAGTACTGAGCAGCGCGCACTTCCCTCGCGTACCTGCCAAAATCAAGCCACGCCCCTGACGGAATATCGGTAGATGGGTTGCTCTTCAGTTCTCCAGGCACGAGGATCCGGTCCCAGCAGTACCTCGAGTCTTTTGTCGCTGTCGGGTCGTCCACAAAGCCGACATCCATCTTTCGTTTCCCAATAGAGCCGTCAATCGGCGCGTTAGGCTTCGCTAATGGTCGTCGTTGACATGTTGAAGTTGACTCGTAGTCCTCTGCAAAACCTGCCAGCCTCTCGCTGAAGTTCGCGAACCAGCTCAGCACATCATCCTGCTACGCTTCTTCCGGCCATTCCCTCCAGCCGTTATCATAGAGTGGGTTGCTGCCTTCTGAACACTTCTTGAAGAAGGCCTTAGATGCCGTCTCAAGGTTGGGAACATCGCCAAAATACGTCTCGTGGAAGTGCCGAAGCCCAACATATATAGGGCCAAGCTCCTCCTTAAGCACATTATCCACATATTTGCGATGCTCGGATGAGTTTGCGAAGCCGCTGGTGTTGCGCAGCCATGGGGTCTGTTAGATGGAAGAGGCTACCGGTTGGGGAGGCGGGGTGGATTCGGTAACGGCGTCGTAGACTCGGTCCCATATGAGCGCATCATCACGGTCGTCACCAAGGGCTACTTTTAGCAGAGGGTTGATGCGGTCGATGTCGAAGTCATCGGGGTTCAAGGCCGAAGTAAGTCTGAGGATGTCGCTAAGATTTTTGCCGCTACCGTTTGAACGAAGAATACGAACTACCGGAAGGACTTGAAGTGCTGATAAAAGACCAAATGCGAGATTCTGTAAATCTTCCCCCAAGTTAGAGGAATATCATAGCAACGAAGTCTGCCTTACCTTCTTGGCCAAACTGGCTCAATGCGTCTGGTGAGCAAGATATACGCCTGCCTTCACAGATCGCATTGAACGAAGCGCGGAAGACATCAAGGCCGTTCCCAATAGGATTGTCTTCGATGATCTTTGACTGCGGTTGATCCGTCATAGCGAGAGATCTGCCTCCGCGGTCGTGATGTCCTTGAGATGGAGCGAGGCCAGGGAGTCGCGTTTCGTTGCGTTTGGTCGCTACGGAATTACTGCTCGGCCAATAGTCTTCAGGATTACAGTGGAAGGCGAAATGGATGTCGCTGGTTTTATAATTAACTTTTTTAAGGACCGCAGGGTAGACCTGGGGCTTGTGTGGCTTTGCAGGGTACACTTGTAGCGTGGAAGTACGTACGGTGTAATACTTAACAAAGCCAGAACTGGCTGTTTTAACTAGTTACCCCCATTGCGTATGACGTCACCGTGGTGAGGCTCCTTACCAGGCAAGCTGGCAACCTGGCCGCAATGTGGGCTCTAATTTTATTTCCTCCAAGCCAGATTTTAACTCATCGAACATACGCGCACCATGGCGCCAAACTTTGCGCTCTTCCAAGAGAAGCTGGTCGAGGGGATGATCATTAGTAAGTCACTTTGCGACTGCCAATTGGCTGATGTTTCCCGTTGCAGCATGCGCTCGATTCGCTCAATCCGATCAAACCTGCGATGGATTGGAAACACCCACTCCTCCGAGACAGTGTCGGCCCATAAGCATTACACCACCTATGATGAGCGCGCTGCTCGACCACCTTTTAGAGAAGCCCTAATATGTACCAAGACGAGATGGCCGTGTTCCTCTTTGACGAGTTCGATACACTCGTGACGAACCAGAGCATTAGCGGGGCCTTGGCAACGGCGGGATGGTCGAGGAGTACTACGCCGCGTTGCTGAACCGCTGCAACACGTGCAGGGGCACGTGGCAGCTCTCTAACATTTTTCCAGGAGGGATTCGACATCCCCACCGAGCGCCACATGGCTGGCCGCTGCTGGCACAAAGCTGCATGTCTGCCTAGCCGTAGCCGTAACGAAAATGGCTCGAAGAATGCTCCTGCTCGGTCACTCGACATTACTCCCTCCACTAGAACTAACGTTTCGTGATCGGATCGTTCACGCTCCAGCAACAGCTCTATTCCACCCCGGATCGCGATACCATGGAGGGAATAGGAGCAGCTGCGAGCGTCATCGCTGTGATCGAACTGTCCGCGAAGGTCACATCGCTCTGCCTTCAATATCACTCCGCTGTCAAGAATGCCAAATCCGATATCGAGCGCCTGCAGGGGGAGCTCGGCAGGCTTCAGACCACTCTCCAAGGCGCACGGCGGCTTCTCGAAAGTGCGGATGGTGAGAGGCTTCGGACTTCCCAACAGTTGCGAGATGGGCTCGGGGGCTGCTCTACGCAGCTCACCGACCTGCAAGTGAAGTTGCAAAGCAAACTCGATCCCCAGGGCGTCCGGAAGACGATGAGGCAGTTCGGTCTCCGCGCTCTCAAGTGGCCATTCAAGAGCAGGAACGTCGACGCTATCATCCGGACCCTCGAAAAGTACCGAGACACATTGTCAGCCGCTCTCCTAATTGACCAGGTGTACGTTATAACTCTCGCCTGATTATAGCTTTCGCTGATTGCATGCTAACACAGCCTAGTGCGCAGGTTCTTAACATTGCCCAGAAACAAGTGCTTTCAAAGCTCCCGGTCGTGGAAAGTGCGGCCTTCGACTCGCATGCGAACGAGCACGACACGCGGTGTCACCCCGATACCCGAGTAGCCCTCCGCGAAGACATAGTGCGATGGGCTGAGGATCCCCAAGGCGAATGCATCTTCTGGCTAAACGGGATGGCGGGCACTGGCAAATCCACAATATCACGCACAATCGCACAATCGTTCGCCCTTCAGGGGAATCTCGGTGGCAGTTTTTTCTTCAAGAGGGGGGAGCGGGACCGCGGCGGCGCGGCTCGGCTGTTCACAACTATCGCTGCTCAACTCGTTGCCAAGGAGCCCGATCTGGCAGTACACGTTCAAGCTGCCATCGATAATGACCCTGCCGTCACCAGCAAGGCTTTGGGGGACCAGTTTGAACATCTTATCTTGACTCCGTTGGGTCGTCTGAAGGAATGCATGGGCAGCGTGAAGAGAATCGTGCTTGTTATCGACGCCCTAGATGAATGCGAGCAAGATGACGATATCAGAGCTATCATCCACCTGCTATCACGAGCGAAAACGCTGCGTTCGGTGCGGCTGAGGGCTTTTGTGACGAGCCGACCAGAGCTGCCCATCCGACTCGGCTTCAGCAGTATCAGAGGCAAATACCAGGATCTCGTGCTACACGAGATACCTAAGCCGATCATCGAACACGATATCGCAGCCTTCCTAAATTTCAGACTCGCCGAAATCCGGGATAACTATAATAAGCTGTCCCACGATGAGCAACGGCTTCCATCGGGTTGGCCGGGACCCCTCGCCATGCAAGCTCTAGTCCAGATGGCCGTCCCGCTCTTCATTTTCGCAGCCACGGTTTGCCGTTTTATCGAAGACCCAGGGTGGCTCGACCCTGCTGGGCAACTTGCTAAGGTCCTGGAGTACCAGTCTAGGACCCAACAATCCGAAATTGACAAGCTAGATGCGACGTACCGCCCGGTTTTGGACCGATTGTTGACTTGCTCCGAGGCGGCGAAGAGATCGCTTCTCGACGAGTTCCGTACGGTTGTAGGTTCAATTGTGCTCTTGACCGAACCGCTCTCCATACGATCCCTGGCCCGTCTTCTCCATGTACGTGAGAACGTTGTGGTACGCAGGCTTATGCCACTCCATTCTGTTCTCAACGTGCCCGCCTCCATCGAATCTCCCGTCAGGATGTTCCACCTATCGTTCCGCGACTTTCTTGTTGATCCTGACAAACGCGAAACCAATCCGTTCTGGGTAGACGAGAAGGCAAGCCACGAGAGAATTGCGGCCAGCTGCATGAAACTCCTCGGCAGTCACTTGAAGGAGGATATTTGCGACTTGAGAATGCCCGGGACGCCTCGTGAGGATGTCGAACCGGCAGTCATCAACTCGCATTTCCCAGCAGAGGTTCAATACGCCTGTCGATATTGGGTTTATCACCTGCAACAGAGCAGCGCTCGCATAACAGAGACCCATTCAATATTCAGCTTTTTGAAACAACACTTGCTCCACTGGCTTGAAGCATTGAGTTTTTTGGGGAAGATATCCGAGGGCATCGCCATGCTTAGGAGTTTACAGGCCCTCATCAGCGTAGGCCACTCCCAAGCAAATTTTTAGTTGCTGGCTGACAAAGGCCGTCTAGTCTGATTCCTGTGCCGTAGTCTCTGCCTTTGTACATGACGCAACCCGATTCATTCTTAACTTCCGCTCAATTATTGATCTCTGTCCGCTTCAGGTATATTCCTCTGCGATCATTTTCGCACCAAAGAAGAGCGAAGTTAGAAACATATACGAGCGTTATATCCCTAGATGGGTATCGCTTTTACCAGAGGTTGATACAGAATGGAATGCATGCTTACAGACACTCGAGGGCCATAGCCGCTCGGTCGATTCAGTAGCCTGGTCGCACGATAGCTCGCGGCTCGCCTCGGCCTCGGACGATAACACAGTCAAGATCTGGGATCCGGCGACCGGCCAATGCGTCGCAACGCTCAAGGGCCATAGCGACTGGGTCAGGTCAGTAGCCTGGTCGCACGATAGCTCGCGGCTCGCCTCGGCCTCGTGGGATAAGACAGTCAAGATCTGGGATCCGGCGACCGGCCAATGCGTCGCAACGCTCAAGGGCCATAGCGACTCGGTCGATTCAGTAGCCTGGTCGCACGATAGCTCGCGGCTCGCCTCGGCCTCGGACGATAAGACAGTCAAGATCTGGGATCCGGCGACCGGCCAATGCGTCGCAACGCTCAAGGGCCATAGCGGCTGGGTCAGGTCAGTAGCCTGGTCGCACGATAGCTCGCGGCTCGCCTCGGCCTCGAGCGATAAGACAGTCAAGATCTGGGATCCGGCGACCGGCCAATGCGTCGCAACGCTCAAGGGCCATAGCGACTCGGTCAGGTCAGTAGCCTGGTCGCACGATAGCTCGCGGCTCGCCTCGGCCTCGGACGATAAGACAGTCAAGATCTGGGATCCGGCGACCGGCCAATGCGTCGCAACGCTCAAGGGCCATAGCGGCTGGGTCAACTCAGTAGCCTGGTCGCACGATAGCTCGCGGCTCGCCTCGGCCTCGGGGGATAACACAGTCAAGATCTGGGATCCGGCGACCGGCCAATGCGTCGCAACGCTCAAGGGCCATAGCGACTCGGTCTGGTCAGTAGCCTGGTCGCACGATAGCTCGCGGCTCGCCTCGGCCTCGGGGGATAAGACAGTCAAGATCTGGGATCCGGCGACCGGCCAATGCGTCGCAACGCTCAAGGGCCATAGCGGCTGGGTCAGGTCAGTAGCCTGGTCGCACGATAGCTCGCGGCTCGCCTCGGCCTCGGACGATAAGACAGTCAAGATCTGGGATCCGGCGACCGGCCAATGCGTCGCAACGCTCAAGGGCCATAGCGACTGGGTCAACTCAGTAGCCTGGTCGCACGATAGCTCGCGGCTCGCCTCGGCCTCGGACGATAAGACAGTCAAGATCTGGGATCCGGCGACCGGCCAATGCGTCGCAACGCTCAAGGGCCATAGCGACTCGGTCAGGTCAGTAGCCTGGTCGCACGATAGCTCGCGGCTCGCCTCGGCCTCGTGGGATAAGACAGTCAAGATCTGGGATCCGGCGACCGGCCAATGCGTCGCAACGCTCAAGGGCCATAGCGGCTCGGTCAACTCAGTAGCCTGGTCGCACGATAGCTCGCGGCTCGCCTCGGCCTCGGACGATAAGACAGTCAAGATCTGGGATCCGGCGACCGGCCAATGCGTCGCAACGCTTGCAATCGATAAAGTGCTTTTCAGTCTCGGATTTGACAAGTCCAGCCCCAATTACTTACATACCGAGCTTGGCACATTTCGCTTACCACCCCTAAAATCCTCTACGACCCTGTCCGCCACCTCTCATGATAGTCCAGATTCTTTGCCTCAATCTGTGGGATACGGCCTGGATGGCACTTGGATCACATATAAAGGAAAGAATCTCCTGTGGCTGCCCCAAGAGTATCGGCCATCATCACAGGCTATTTCGGGGACAGCTATCGCAATGGGCTGCCCTTCGGGCCGTGTCTTAGTCCTGAAATTCTTCGGGGAGTGCCCTGTATCATAGGGAGTTTCTATTATTACACATTTCGTCTCCACGTGAAATGCATCTCTCAACTTCATCTTATATTTCTTTTCTCATAGCGTGCCACAGGAGGGGTGTGGGGGAACATGTTAATTTATATCTTGCCATAGCTTGCTGAGCAAATTCTAGCCGCTTCAAGATGTTTCGTTATTCTTCTGATGCAATCCACCCTATTTGCCACCCACTGTATTTGCCCGAAAAATTCTGAGCGCCAGCCCCTGGTGTGAGCCGGAGACTGTAGAATTTGTCGAATACGGGCTACGAAGAAACGCTCGCGACCTTGGCAAGTCCCTCCTCGTTTACTTTCTGGAACTAATGCCAACTTGGATCTATTTTGTGAACACTAGCCTAGAGTGAGTTGTCATCTTCCGAGACCCGATCAAGGATGTATGGATGGTTCTGGCCAGGCTCTAAAATTACCCAGGAGACCCAAATGGAAGCCCGTAGAAACTCGTAGAAACTCAAAGTGGCCACGCGGCATCTCTTCATAGCCAGCGACAAGCAACAATGCAATGTGGCAACGTCAACGTTTCTCGACTCGGAAGGCATGCCATCATGGAAAACTTCAATTTTGACTGGCTGGACGACAATTGCGCTTTAAATTATAGAAACCCCGAATTTCTGACTTCCGACAGCCGCAGAGCTGGCCCAGCCGCCGAACGAGTCAGCCCAGTGGCCGAACAAGCCGATCAGCCAAGTAGCGAATGTGCATTACCACTTCTCTGACTGAGTGGTTAGGAAAGTAACAAACAGTATGACAAGAACAACCCCGAATGTATCCACTATGACTTTCGGTGGAAGGTCTCCCAACGTGAGAATATCAGAGCTAGGCATACTTGTTCAGATAGATCCTGAACTCGTCCTGGCTCCGAGCGATTTTTGGAAGGTCAATTTCCATGCACGACTTGAAACCCTTCTGAAAGACGAGGATAAGTTTCCAGGAGAGACATACACGTGCGAAGAAACGATCATCGATATATCCATCGAGCGAAGCCGTCAGCGCGGTCTGAAGAAACGTTTCAAGAACCAGGAGATCGATTGGAAGATGGTAGACAGCTACATAGAAGGCTTCAGCGCCTTGTTTAGTAAGAGGAGGAAGATAACCTTTAGCATGGAGTTTATTTACAAGTCACCAGTGACTCCACGACGTTGAAGGGCAAGAATCCTCAAAGACGTATTGGATGACAGCCGCAAGCGGAAGGCAGAGGGCTCCATCAGCTGTCGCAACTGTAAATCCCGTTTCTCAACCCAGGGCACGTATCGCGATGCAGCCGATCCTGGGGACGTGGAGGGGTATAGAAAGGTCAAACTTGAGGAGTACTGCAACTGGAGTTTGCAACAAGTTAAGAGCGATAGATAGAGGGAGGCGCTGCAGGCTGCGAATCAGTTTGTATTGGATCAATTCCTGGAACTGAACTCGATTCTATAGCACCCAACGGTCGCTGCCGATTTGGTGGTCAAGGGCGGGGTGAAGCTAGGCGTTGTACTGCAATTCGTGAGCAATATTAGAAAATTCTAGCAAGAGACAAAGAAGCCTTAGAGCACGAGAGGAAGTTTCCTGTGTCTTACTCTAGTTTTATAGTATTTGCATTTATTTTGGTAGCTGTGTGATAGAAACCCCCGCGTGACGGAAGTGACTTTCCGCGATGTCCGTATCGTCACCTACTACATCGACGCACCACTCCAAAAACATTTTGAACTCCCTTGCGATGAAGTCTTCGTTTTCGTGCCACTTTTTCTTAACTTTTGGAACACTCCAAAGCACTCCTCAATAGGGTTGAAATCAGGTGAGTACGGTGATAGGAACTCCAATAAGGCTCCTGTATCCCGGCACATCTGCAGGATCTTCTCTGAATGATGCCAAGAGGCGTTGTCTACAATGATTACGGATTTCGGCTCTGGGTATCTGCCACAGTGATGTAGCAATTGAGCTATAAAGTCCTCAAACCAATCACTGTCTGCTGATCCTTGGGTATACTCGCCTCAGCACGATGCCATCTTGCGCGTATGCTGGAAGAATGTGCCATCTTTTTCCGCGACCGAACTTCGTAATCTGGACTGGGGACGACCCCTTCGGAGACCATCCCCAACGCCGGTATCCCGCCCTTCTATCGCAGCCAGATTCATCAATAAAGATAAGTTGGTAGGACTTGTACTGCGATATATAGATAGTGATCTCGAAGGTTGGCATCCCGTTGTTGTGCGATGCGACGGATAGTTTTTCTCGTCCAGCCAATTGATTGTAGGGTCCGACCGATCGATCGTTCCGAAACCCTTCTCCCAAAGTTACGATAGAGGAAGTCTGCCATCTCGCATCGATACCTGTACGGCTGTTTGAATACATATTACAGAGGGCTTTCTGCATGGGTAATGTCATGCAGCCACGGCGGCCGACGCGGGCTCTTCTTCGGGCGGTCATTTCGGACTGTTGTCTCTCGAGACGGATTCTCTAGACGGTGCGTACGGTGCACGAGGCTTTTGAGGCTATTAGCTGGGTCTCGAATCCTTGTGATAGCAAAGATTTAATCAGAATACGCTGTGTAACATCTAGTTGCGGCGCCATGATGATAATGGCATGAAAGCGCTGCGGATGGAAGAGGAGGAAGGACGGACGGAATGAAGGAGGGGAGGGTAGATGGGCGAAGGGACTCTGGACGGCGGGCAGGGATTAGTAGTGGGGTAAACAGCCAGTTCTGCCTCTGTTAGGTATCGCTTAGAGTACCTCTCGGCTACAGGTGTATTCCGCAAAGCCACACAAGCCACAGGCCTACCCCACAGTCCTTAAAAAATTTAACTAAAAAAGCAACGACACCCAATTCGCCTTCTACTGTCCTCCGGGATTGTTAGGCAATCTCAGTATAGAAAACTTCGGCTAGATAGGCCAGAAGCTAGGCAAGCTCATCGGATCCGCCAGGCCGCAGCTGCCCAACGATAAGAGATAAGGCATAGTGGGGTCGCAGTCAACCCCACCACGGTTTGCGCTCCACGGCGTAGGCGGCACGCCTCCCCGCACCTACAACCACCACTTCCGTGCGCTCCATGCAACCACATCAATAGATCACAATACCTACTATCACAATGATATTGGAGCGGTGACTATAATCTTGTTACTCATACGCTTAAATAAATCGGGAAATAATAGAGTGTTGGACCAACCCTCAAACAATACTAGTGAATAGATAATTGAACTTCAGTTTGCTCGGGGAGACAGGGTTATATAGCGCTCGGGGCGGCAGTCCCCGGAACTTCTATAACTCCCATTACTCTAACTTCACCCTAGGCAATATCGCGATCGCTTCTCGGTTTCTACAGCCTTCTTTATACCTGCGACCTCCTACCATCTTAATTCGCCCTAGTCCACTAGCAAAAACCAAAACGGCTACACCATCGTAGTCACTATTCCTCGTTACATTTCTTGTAGAGCCGTCCATCTAGGTCTAGCGGGAAGGAAAGTTATCTACAACTTTCGCGAAATTCGGATCTAGCTCACTAACATTATACAGTCGCGGCTATTTTTCTCGGTGCTAGCAAGGTTTCTAGTATATCAGCAAGCAACTAAACTCCACGGTAAGGAAAGCTTCTATAATCGCACGGCATTCCGGCTAACAGAATACAGCACCATAAGCGACGACGTTTGCAGGGATGCGATTGCCCGCCTCGGCGGAGATCACGAGCTTAATATTACCACAAGCCAGTCTCATTCCCTCAAAAAACGCCATATATATACGGCGGCCTCGCTTCTTCATAGTCGCAACCCAAACATCCTCGTCCATATCGTCAACAAGCCGTCCGAAGAGCCGGTGGAGTGGGGTTGGACCAGTGCTTCTACTCCCAGCACCGTTATCGCTCTCTTCGAACGCGAAGGTCTCTAGAACGCCATAATCTTTGACATCCCTACCAAGAGGTGGATGCTGGCTCGTAGGGCTTGGACGCTATGCAGGGCCTTGAAGCACGACATTGATTGCGATATATACGCCCTGATCAATGCCGTGGCGCAGGCCGGTTGGTGGGATGCAGACGAAGCGCAGTTTATCGAAGGCAGTCTATACACTGAGCCTGACTGCGAAAAAAAGTCGCGCAGTGCTCTTGTAGTCTTGTTTTTCATTTATGTCTACATCCAGACGAAGATGGTACCGTCCAAATATCCCTTAACCTCGTCTATGAAGGTAAAAGTAAGGGAGGGATTCAAGACTGGTTTGGGTTTGCTAGGCTAGGCTAGACATGGATGGTATAGAGAAGCTAGGGAAAGCCGCAAGCTTTACAGAATTTTCTTTCCTTTCCCTTTTTAATACCGGGCTCCGGGGAATGTCGGCCACCTCGGCCACCTCGGCCAAAGGCCGCGGGCAAAATAAGGAAGATAGGGAAGGCGCTTTACAAGCACCGCAAGTCGATCCGGTCATGGCTGTCGGGCGGCTGCAAGGATGGCAGCACTAGCCAGCTCGGGCTCGTCAACTTTGTCACTGCGACCTTCTCAACTCCAGCTTCTAGGAAGGAAGACAGTCCTTGTCATCGCCCGTCTCGGCAGGACATTCATCTTCCTGAGACAGGCCACGGCCGGAAAACTGCTCTGTCTCACCGTTGTCGGAAGAGCCACTATAACGGAGTTTGAGGGGATGGAGTGTTCTTAGGCGATTCAGCATGTCGCCGGTGGGGTACCCCGGACACTTGGAACCCTGTTGGCAGGCCACACGGCACGGGCCGCTCCGCGATCCACGGCGTAAGAGAAACTTGCCTAGCCTCCGCCGTTCGCGCTTGTCCTTTTATAGGCTGGAAAGAAAGCTACCAGGCCAGATTGCAACGTCGCTAAGCTTAGTAGTTTGTAGGGGTCAGTCCCTTTTCGGTGCAAGTGACGGCATAGCATCAATGAAGGCACACTCCCTCTTGTCTCTTCACCTCGGGGTTAGCAGAAGTGCTTCGTACGGAGAATGGTCCTTGGGCTAGCCTGAGGCCCCTTCCAACAATTCCAGCCTTAGCTACCGCCTGCCTATTTTTGGCAGATCCGTTTTAGTTTGTACTGGGTGACTCCCCGGGGCTATAGCGGAACGATTCTCTACGAGATCGTTGTGCCGAGCGTGCAAACGAGACATTGCTCTCCTTAAATCGATCAAGAACACGCTGCAGAGCACCAGAGGCGCTTGCGCCTACGCCAGCTCCGTTCCCTCCGAACCTGCAAATGGTCCGTGCACAGGGTAATGTAGATGAGGCGTGGCACCGCCTCGCCCAACAATTGGGGGGGCCATGGTGGCTTAGTCTGGTGATTGGGCAGCAATCTGCACAGACCAAGAATGCCCTAGGAGCTTCCGCTGGTTCTTTGCATCTCTCGTCCTCACCGCTATAGCCGATCAAGTACGGTCAGATATTCAACGACAATCTGTCACGAATGAACCAACGAGCAATCGGAACCAAGACGGGTGGACACAAGGGTGCAGGTAACCCGGGCCAATCAACGTTAAATACGAAAGTGCCAATCAGAAGGCGCTCTGAGGAACATGAACAGAGCCACCACAGGAGCTCTGCTGGCTCCCTTGGGAGCAGACAGAGCAGAAGCTCTAAGTGCTCTGTAGAGAGCACGAAGAGCAGGATGGTCCAGGCAGTATATAGTCACTCGTTAGGATCGCATTTGGGGGACTCAGGAAGTTCCCCAGCAAGCAATACAACTTGTTAGCCACCGCTACCATTGAAACATTAGTTGTTGTGAACTCTTTAGCTTCACCGAATCTACTACCCATCGTTTAGACACCTCTTAGGAACCTTTGCAGAAGTCGGGTACCGAGATTTGTCACACAATCCCATTCAGGATTGCCTCAATGCCTTCCGGTACTCTTTCACTTTGTAAACGCAGAAGTGTCTCTTATAGGGCAGATTCTTTGCCTAGCTCGGCCACGAAGGTAATGTAGTTAGCGCTTTTTGCCTTGCTACCTTGCTACCTAGCTGACCCGTGGACATGAACATCCAGAATCTAGCTCAATCTCCTTTCCGCTCCACGGAACCTCTCTGCTATCTATCTGCAACCCTCAAAGACAAGTCTTCGCAGCCTTTAAAGCGACCTCCCGAGATTCATTGCTACGTTTGCCTCCGACGACGTTGCTTTTCGCTAGATTAGACCTCCTTAAAACAGTACGCGCCAGCAATAACTGGATCAAGTCTATCGAGCCGTCAGCATGGAAAGACAATATAAAATAGATCCCAGCGGAGACGTTATTCTCATCCTTCGCAATCCAGGCGCACCATTTGCAGATTGGGTTGTATCTGCATACCCGTGGGATCGGAATGCGTCTGGAGTGCCACAGAAAGAGGACTTGAACGGTCCTGAAAGTCAGTCGATTGAAACGCGTAACAAGAACAAAAAGGGCAAAAAAAAAAAAAAAAAAAAGCGAAGTGGGTCTTACACTATCTATCCTTCACTCCGAATCTTTCTTAGTAACGCATTTTAGAAGCTGTGGCTGTCGTCGAAGCAGAAGCCATCACAGGGGAAGAAGCTGCTACCCAAGCGGCCCCCGCCATCGAAGCCGCCTCCGCCATCGAAGCCGCCCCCGCTATAGCGGCAGAAGAAGCTACTACCGAAGTGGAACCGGTTGTCGACCTAGATGATTTGCAGGGAGATGACTTTAGAGGAGAGGACCGGGCCCCATCGGAACTATCTGAAATATAACTGCGAGTTTCCTCAATGCACTTGATCCTGGCATCCCCCTATTTCAAGGCTGCGCTAAATGGTCCCTGGGCAGAATCAGAGTCCATCTCAGACGATGGCTCCCGGTATATATCTGCCGACGACTGGGATCCGGAAGCTTTCCTGATCTTAATGCGTATTATTCACGGCCGTAACCGACAGGTACCAAGACTTGTTAGCCTCGAGTTGCTGGCAAAGATTGCTGTTCTCGTAGACTACTACAAATGCTACGAGGCGGTCGAGGTATTTGCGGAAATATGGATTCGAGAACTGAAAAGCGACCTTCCGGCGCAGGTCGACAGAGAACTGGTTCTATGGCTTTGTGTGTCGTGGATATTTGGTGATACCGAAGTCTTCATGTCCGTAACGAGCATAGCCCTTTAGCAAAGCCAAGAACCGCTTCCGACATTAGGTCTCCCAATCTTAGAAATCGTTGGTAAGTAATCCAAGAGGAGGTAATTGATCCGTAGCTAACAAACTTACTAGAGGCAATTGATCGCCGTAGACGGGAAATCGTTGATAAGATTATTACAGCACTTCACGAGCTCCTCGAGTTCTTCCGCGACGGTTGGAATGGATGCTCATTTGAGTGCTCGTCGATCCAACTCGGTGCTCTTGTAAAGGAGATGTATGCAAAGCAGCTTGACCTAAAGCCAGAATTACCACTACTCGGTTATAGTGTAGTGGGGACAATGTATGCTGCGCGCAATATTCGTTCTCCTAAATGGCGCTCTGAGGAGAAATGTATCTTTGTACTGTCGTACTGCAATCTTGGATCCCATATTCAGTCAAAAATGGATAGTTTGAATGAGATCATGGGCGGCCTGACGCTAGATGAGTTCGATAGGCGTCGCTAGCTGGGAGTGGCAGCAGTAGCGCTCTACCGATCACAAATGTGAGTGGCCCTTATTCGAACAGCGCGTGGACAATGCCCCTGATGTATGATCCAAAGGATGGATGTAACAGTCTCAGGATGTCGGTATAGCTCCTATAGCCGTTGGTATATATTTCGAATGCGTCTTTAAGGTAGTTTGCTGCAAGGAAATAATCTCATTCCACTAGGATTTCACCCCCTTATATTTTCGGTCGTGGCCGGAAGCGGTGAGTTAGCGTGATCGTATATAGGAAAGTCTGCTCTGCATTGTAACGGAGAAAGAGAAGACGTATGAATTTAGATCTAACTTGCTAGGGGAATTGGTCTATATACGATCCAGGTCCTTCTGGTGGAACTGCTGTAGCATCCTACGACATTTCTCCAAATGCGCAACAGGTTCCCAAGTACTATGCTCGTGCCTATATCCTTCCTATTTGATCAGGTACTCCACCCGCCCTAAGCACCTCAACTCGCGCACTCATCGCGGGCAGTCGATCACCTGCCCTTTCTGCAAGAAGCAATATGCTATAGCTACCGGAATGACCCATCATCTTGAGAATGGCAGCTGTCCAAGCGCTCCCCAACTTAACCGAGATCAGATTTACTGTCTCGTGCGATCCAAGGATCCCAACGGCCTTATCTCTAAGAAGCGAATTGGTTGGGTCGAATCGGATTCGGTGATCTACGAGGCTAGTAATCGAGCCTGGAATGGTTCCGGGTACGAGTGTTACTTCTGTTATCGGGAGTTTCGAGCTCTCCCAAGCCTTAACTAGCACTTAAACTCGCTGGCCTGTAAGTAGTGCCCTTCCCCTTCCGGGCCCGCTTTGATTAACAGTTAGATTCTGCAACAAGACCAACAGTCGCTGTATCATTGTCCTAACCCCAACTGCCGTGTCGACTTTAAGACTCTGGCTGCTACCATCAATCACTTGGAGAGCGAGTCCTGCGGCGCTATACGCTTCGAGGCGGTTCAGAAGAAGATTACCGGAATTGTTAGCGGTAACCGCCTTCTTACTTTCTAAGCTCCCCACCCGCAGGGTTATAGCACACGTTATCCCTATGTCCCGGTCTTTATATCCCTGCCATTACCTACAAGCTCCTACGTGAGACTCGCCCCTTATACTTTGATTTGTATTTCGGTAACAGAATGATACCAGATGGAAACCCTTATATTATATGTGGTTGAGAGGTATCTGGGAGAATAAATATTTCCACGAGCTCGAAGATCTTGAGGAGAATCTCGTTGGGCAAGTCCAGAATATAAGTTTCTTAAGTGTAGACGTGACAAGCTGTTGATGCAGCTATATGTATACGTTACGGTGTAAGAATTAACTACTCTTCCCCCAGATTTACTCTTCCCATCTCCGTTCCGGACACCTGACTACAATTAGGGATACCAGATATATTGAACAGAGGTTATATAGACTTTCCTTTCCGGTCTCGCTTAACCGTTGTTTGCCTTGCCGGATGGTATCTGGTAATATTTGCAGTACTAATAGCCGTTCGACTCCGATGGTAGGACGGGAAGGTTTTTATTCCGAAGCCGCCCGAAGGAGTCACCTCTCTGTCCGTGCTCCTCGATGTCATCGATAGTACAGGGGATGGCCATTTAATAATCATGACAACCCACCACATCGAGCTTGTCGAGGACGCTCTTAAGGAACCCGGTCGTGTGGATATGAAGCCGAGTTCGGCTGCGCGGACAAGGAAATGATAGCTCGGCTCTTCCGTTTTGCCTATCAGGAGCACGAGGCAGCCGGCCTACTTGCAGAGGAGTTCGCCGCAAAGATTCCAGAACTGGAATTCAGTCCGGCCGAAGTGATGTCGTTCCTTGCATCAAATTTTTGGTCTCCGAAAGGGGCCGTTAGTGGCGCGGAGGAGTGGATGG
Organism: Madurella mycetomatis; assembly: GCA_022530565.1. Taxonomy (NCBI): domain Eukaryota; kingdom Fungi; phylum Ascomycota; class Sordariomycetes; order Sordariales; genus Madurella; species Madurella mycetomatis. Next base: position 14,674 of record JAJTVB010000003.1, on the reverse strand, counting down.
CGAGAGTCAGGTATGAGAGGAAGAAGATTTGGGGGGGTGGGGGGGAGTCGGGCAAGGGCAGCCAGTACGATTGGTTCCGCCATGACTTGAACAGTAAAACGGAGATGCTTGGCTTTTAGTATGTCTTCGGACACAATTCAGTATTGCGCCGGTCTGCAGCGAGTTCTGGTGGTTCTACAGAATGGAAACCTTCCCGTCCCACCATCGGAGTCGAACGGTCATTACTGCTGCAAACATTACAAGATGCCATCCGGCAAGGTAAACAATGGTTAAGCGAGGCCGGAAAGGCAAGCCCATATGACCTCTGTTCAAGCAACCGCGTGCCGCATTCCCAGTCTTTCGTTGCCTACCTGCAGAGCCAGGCAAATCTGGCGTGGGAGTTGTGCATGAGCGAGGCAGACATGCTTCACGCCGTCTTCTGCACGACGCATGCCCTTAGCGCTGCAAAATGTGCCTCCTGCGTGAACGCCGCGTAAAGCATGCGTAAATACTGAACATCAACCCCCGGGTGGTGGTCCGCAAGGAGCTGCACTTTACTCAATGCTTTGAGTGTTCAATCTTTGTCACCACATGTGTTCTAGGCAGCAGTGTCTGCTTGTTTGCTCACCACCAGGACTCCCTCACCACGAGTACTGCTCTGAGGGAGGCTGAAATGCTCATCTATGGCGCAACGTGCGGTTCTGGGGCGGCAGAGCTTAACCCCAAACGGTATATTACTTAGCACTTCCCACAAGCCAAGAGGAGGGGAGGCAAGCCTGGGCCTAGTCGTGTCTCGGAATGTACAGGATCATTTGACGGCAGTGCATCGGTGTGCAGGCCAATGTTTCTCGCCATGCGGATTCGTCACGGCTGCTTCTCCTGACATACATTCACCGAGCATCACAGCACTCGATGTCATCCCACACCCTGTAGACAGCTACGCCCACCGACTTCGCCTCCCTTTAAAGTGGATGTGGAAGATCACATCCCAATCACTGTCGCTCGAAGAAATAAAAGATATAGTATTGTGCAATTTAGTCAAACTCATAAAATATCTAGACCCGCCCGGCAATGAAGGCGTTCATAATTGTCAAGCGCCTCCGCCTCTGCCATGTTCTCGTAAGGCTTCCCATGTCTCCTCTCCGCCTTTCCACATCACAAGAAGTTCCATACTGCCGTCATCCAGCTTTCCGTCGTCACAACCACCGGGCGGTCAAGCACCTTGCCGTCGCAGATAAACAATAATTAGGGCCCCAACCAAGACGCTAAATAGGTTAAGCAATGCGAAGAGGATTGTCAGTAAACAAATTGATGCTGCCGGGAGCGCAGAGCCAATAGCCCAAGATCTCGTCTCTTTACCAGCTTGAACGACAATACCTGGGTCGGCAAGAGCGCGTTGGCGACGCAGGCTGCCAGATCCTTGCTATGGTTCACTATAGGAGCGCCTGCGATAAGAGGTAGAACCAGCAATTCAGTGCCCAAAGCGTATATTTGGATGACGATCTAGAAAGAAAACTAAGGCAGCGTAGACGCGAAAAAACAAGCCCTAAAATAAGAAGAGAAAAGAGGGGGTGGGTTGCCCCAGTCTCTTAAGGCTCTTGCCACCATGAGCACCTCAAGACTTGGTCAATGGTTAGTCTAGCCGTCGGATCCGGCTTTGTCATTCCAGATATCATATCCAATGCAGCTTCACCAAGCTAAACAGGTTAAGCAATGCGAAGAGGATTGTCAGTAAACAAATTGATGCTGCCGGGAGCGCAGAGCCAATAGCCCAAGATCTCGTCTCTTTACCAGCTTGAACGACAATACCTGGGTCGGCAAGAGCGCGTTGGCGACGCAGGCTGCCAGATCCTTGCTATGGTTCACTATAGGAGCGCCTGCGATAAGAGGTAGAACCAGCAATTCAGTGCCCAAAGCGTATATTTGGATGACGATCTAGAAAGAAAACTAAGGCAGTGTAGACGCGAAAAAACAAGCCCTAAAATAAGAAGAGAAAAGAGGGGGTGGGTTGCCCCAGTCTCTTAAGGCTCTTGCCACCATGAGCACCTCAAGACTTGGTCAATGGTTAGTCTAGCCGTCGGATCCGGCTTTGTCATTCCAGATATCATATCCAATGCAGCTTCACCAAGCTCCTTCCCCCACACCTCGAATCGTAATTCAGGTTGGTTCTTCACCGCAAGCTCAGCTGTTGCTGACGCTTTCTTCAGAGTTCTGTGCTCGCGACTATCGGCCTGTTTGAGGAGCCCTTCGTTCACAGGCCCGAAATAAGTGAAGTGTCGAGTCAGAATGTCTTCGTGCGGCGTTATACCAAGCTCCGCTAGCTCCGCTAGCACCTTCTTATCCTCCAAGAGCAGAAGGTCCCCACCCCCAAGAGCATATATGCACTGCAAACAAAGTTCAGCATGAATTCTTGAAATCAAACATAGCCCACTTACCACCAGTCCATACGAGAATATGTCGGACGCTTTTGTCATACCACTTCCGGTCTGTCCTTCTGGGCTTCGCCACATGAAATTGCCTAGTGCAACCCCTGTCCGAAGTGGCGTTGCTCCTACCTGCTTGTAAGCAATGCCAAAATCGCCCAGGGCCGCATCGGTGACTGTTTTATTCCCCTCTTCGTCACAGGTCCAATTGACGAAAATGTTGTCGGGTTTTACATCTGCCAAGAACCTGAATGGTTGGAGGTTTTGCATACCAATTTCCGAGTCGTGGAGAGCGTACCGAGATGGAGCCAGCCTTTGGCATGGAATTCCTGGATTGCCTCGCCTACGTACCGCAGGATCTTCTTCAGTTCTGCAGGAGGAAAGTCGGGATCGGCCCGCATCAAGCCAAGTAGGGTGTCTGTGAAGTAGGGATAGACAACAATGCGGTCCTCCGGGTTGAAATCAATGGGCATCCGAAGCCGACGGGAGCCTGCAAACTCGTCTGCGAGGCGTCGGGACAGATCGAAGATCGACTTCGATTCTTGCTTGAAGATAATGGACTTATTTCCGTACCTGAGAGATTGTTAAAAATATGATAAAGCTGCGAGATGAGGGTATGGATCTTGAGATATACGTGGCTTTGAAGATGGTGGGGTTGCCGTCCTTATTCTTGTGAAGTACTTCGCCTCGGATATACTGGCGACTGGATGCGCCCAATTTGGTGGATGCCATTCTGACGCTTGTGCAGTAGGTGTAGGGAAACCGACGAACGGGTTGGGCAAGATGTTTAAACATCGAAGCAGAAATTAGTTGAACGAGCTAACTAGGGAAAGCACAATGGAGAGATGGTCAAATAGAAAAGAAAGGACGATCGGGACGCTATGACTGTGCGGCGCCCACCAAGAACCACGGTTGGGTGCACGTGAAATGCTTAATTACCTAAATCCACAAATGCACGTTACCGAGGCCCCGCGCCGCCACCGCCCGCCACCAGATGTTGTGTGGGCCCACCACTGCGTTGCTCTCAGCTGCTCAGCGCGTCCCCCGCAACACCAGAAATTACTTGCGCAAGTCACATCCACACCTACGACTTCTATAGCATTTCCTACAGTATTATGCCACAGTCCAGACGACTACCTCAATCTTGAATACGTATGAGTCCTGAGATGCCCTATATATCGATAAATATGTAGGCCGCTCTGTCTCGCCTCTCACTCGGAGGCAGGAAGGATGTGTATGGTCTCGACGTGCTCGCCCTTGTCATCTTTGGCCTGAGCGGTGAAGTGGGTACGCTTGTCTGTAGGGCTCTCGTGGTCTGTTTCACTAGGTACTAAGTCAATACTTGTCTACGGATACATGGGAATCAACTCACGCCATGATGATCTCCGTGACGTTGGAGGGGATATAGGCCTTCTTCTCCACGGCTTTGACGAACTTCTCCTGGATGTCCGTGGGGAGGTAAAAACGGTTCTACGCATCGGTCTGCGTCGTGTACTTGAGCGCGATGGTCCGCCTGTCACGAGTGATGGTCTTGATGATGGAGGAGGACTTGATGGTAAGAGTTATCTTGGAGGCTGGAGGGGACGAAGATTGAGGGCTGGTTTCCAGAGTGAATGTTATGGATGATTTGGTTGCTGTGGTTCGAACTTGGTTGATAGGAGCTGTTGTCTGAACGAAGAAGCTATCGTTTAAATAAAAGGACGAGTTTAAATATCTATCAACGACACTCTACGGTGCCCCAAAGGGACCCCAAAACATGACTTGCAATCTATATCAATCCGCTGTAGCTCCCCTGCTGGCGCCGAAACTGGAATGGCGGCTGTTCTGGTTGGCTGCGTGGTAGCTGGTCGGCGAGGCTGCGAACGACGGAGGGCTGTAGATTCGGTGGCCCTGCTCGGTGACAAAATGAGTCACTTGCACTATCAGGGAACCTGGAACTCCAATGAATTGCGGCCAGCGAGCCAACATAATGCAGGCTGGCAGGCAGCAATGCACCATACCTGACTGAAACCAAGCTGAAGGCAGCGGTATGCGGCTCGCGAGCTGGGCACGGCGCGAAAAGGAGTAGACTCCATCAAAGACGGGTTACATTGGGCAGAAATTCACCTGAACGGTTCATGGATCTGTGCCGTGAGCGATTTGTCGTACGAGTACCGAGACTAGTTGTTGTGTGCTCATTCTGATATAAAGTCATCTCCACTATTCCAGCTTGCCCTATCAAAGATTATAGAGCTGGATTTCAGCCCAGCAACGGTTATCAACGAAATAAGCAGCCGCTGTCCGATGGGCAACACTAGTAGCGCAAGAAGCGTCGCGGGTGTAGCCGTCGTGTAGCGCGCGCCGCGGCTAATGTGCGGCGTCGAACCAGTATGTCGGCCAGCCGGGCGCTCGGGGGTTCGCGGCGCGTCACGCGCGTCGGACACGGTGAAACCGCCTCCCCCTTGATGCGGCCATAGCAACTTGCCTGTGCACGCGGAAGCTGAGGGGTAGACTTCTAGTGGCGGCTTCCTGGTGCGTCCTCTCATCACGAACAGGCGTTCAACGGCAGACACCCAGCCTCGCAGCAGCCCTGCCACTCGCAATAGCTTCTCTCTTTCGGAGCACGACCTTTAACTAGGTCGTCTGGACGAGATAAGGGACACTATATGCCTGCCACCAACCCTTCAGCATACACCATCAAGGCCCAGACACAGGCCTCCCACCATACATTACCATACAGTCCGCGGACTTGCAACCCGAATTGCGGGCTGTCCGTTCGTATGACTTCCACCATGGCTCGAACCCGACCTTCAAACTCATCCATGCTCGGATCCATCTCGATAAACCTCACTTTGACACCCCCAATCTCAATGACACTGCCACTCCGTAGAATACATTGACCGAACCTCCAGGGCATACCATCAACCTTGACGGCATTGCGGCCCTTAACTACCAAGGACCACTATTTTATTTTGATGTCGAAGGATATAAGAACATGTTAAGATATAAGTTTACTAGCGCCCAAGTCGATGTCGGGGTCTTGCTCAGTTTGCTCCGGGGCGGACCGGCCGATAGTGATAGTGGATTTCCTTAAACGGTGTGCCGCACCGTGACTATTGTCGTCTTTGCCGGCTTGAACGCGTGTGGTGGTCCCGAGGCCCTGCCTTCCTCGTACGAAGTGCTGATGATTCAAGGTAGCGTCGGACTGTTCCTCAGGAGCTTCAACGAGGACAACCTCCGGAGCCCAACAACGGTTAGTAACATATAGCACGTAGCCAAAGGCGTATCTCACTTTCTTGCTCCGCTTCATTGTCGAGCCTGTGGTTACTAGACCAACAGGCCAGGCACGCTTTCCCAGCACAGGCATTGTGATGTCCGTGTAGACGGAGGAAGAGCGACTATATCGGCTGGAAGGGGCTGCAAATTACCTGGAAGAATATAAACTCCCTTTTATTGTCCGAAGAATCCCTTGTATGCTTCTACCAAACAAGATCAACGCGACGTTACGCGCCCCAAACGCATTATCGCCACTAGACAGTACTTTGTGAATGGCCCGACTCATGAGCGAGGCTGGCATCCCACGGATCAGCCAGGCCTCTGGCATGGTGGGTTCAGGAGTCGGCAGAGCAAGAATGCGCCCAGTATCTACTTCTCTGTCGTCGATCCCTTTCCGGCCCCTGTAGAGCCAGTGCAGAGGGTAGGTGGTATCAAGCTGACTTCAAAACTGCCAAGGTCTGGTACAGAGCTACCGCTGGACAGCACCCCACGGAGTGCGCAGTCGCAGCCCTGCCCCGTCAACCCAGCCTTATGAAACCTGCCCGCCCGCTGGCTTTGTGCGGTTCCTTCAACGGTTTGTTTCGTTCGGTAACGGCTGCTATGCGTGTATTCGGCCGATCCAGCCTGCCGTTGGCGGCTTTATGTCCTGCCTCCACCATTCAGGGCTGCTAGCGCCCTGCGCTCTGCGTCGGGGCCGAGGAATATGCACGTGAATTCAGCCAACACTTCGCGTACCCTCCTCAAGTGGTTGCCTTACGACCCCCATTCCTGTGTCAGCATTAGTCGTGAGATAAAGATGGAATTAAGTGCTCCAGGGCCACAGATCAGTGCTCCGAAGAGCACAGAAGCGCGTCCAAAGAACATAAATGCGTGTCCCGAAGAGCATAAAAGGATGTCCCGAAGAGCAAAAGGGCGCAGGAAAGCATGCCCTTGGCCGTCCACCTGACGAGTAAACACACGACCATGTGGTCACAAAGAGGGGGTACGTTAAAATATGACAATATAACCGGACAGGCTCAGTTCAAGGTAACTTACGCTTCAGCGAGGGTAGCTAGTCAGGCGTCTCAACTACAATCGAGGGCTGCGCCGTCGCCGCCGTCATCTTAGAACCCCTCAGTAGGGCCCTTCGAACCTCCTCCCTGACGCGGAGAGATCGGGAGGCGCCGGAGCGCTATTCCCGAGGACGTGCCTAGACTGATTCAATTTGAATGTGTCTCCGCTGAGCCTATAATTGGCTGTGGGGCTCGCCCTACATTTGCGCTGGCGCCAACACAAGCGGGCGTTGTGACGAAATGACTTCCACAGTATTACCAAGTTTGACGCGTCGCGACGACCGCCCGTACGCGTTTGGCAGCCATCCCCGCTATGCCTAGCGCGCATCGTCGTTCCGTGTATATGTATATTGTGTAAGTGCGCAAAAGCTAGATTGCAAATCATCTTCGTGGCTCACAGTTTGGGCGGCATTGTCGTGAATGAGCGTGGGTACCTTTTAAATCTTCCTAGACCGCCGTACTCACATACGTAGGCTCTCATTCATTCAGATGCCGCCCGACGGGGTGCGCTGGAGGAGCACCGTTCCATCAAGATCTCCACCTATGGAGTCGTCTTCATGGGCATGCCGCACCAGGGCGGTAGCGGCGTCCAGCTTGGGAGGCTGCTGGTGAATGTTGCGTCCCTGTTCGTGGCTGCGGATGACCGGATACTGAGGCACCTCGAACGGGACTCGGAGTGGCTTCAGCAACAGCCGGGCCAGTACGGGCCGATCAGCGGCGATTTCATGACTAAGTTTGCGTTCGAAAAGTACGAGACACCGACGGCCTTCGGCCGCTCTACCATGGTACGTGGGTCTTGCGTTACTAGATAAATGGCAGCTAACAAGAGCAGGTCGTACCCCGCACGTCCGCCGTGGTACCGGGCCAGGCGGACGCCGAACCGATTGTCATACACGCGGACCATACCAACATGGTCCGATACATGTCACGAGGGGATGGCGGGTACAATATCATCTCGGAACACCTCCAGATCATGGCAAGCGTTGCCCCCGAAGATATTCGGCGGCGCTGGGAGGCGGAGAGGAGGGCGGACGAGGGTAGGCGACCCTGAAACAGAGAGCATCGGGAGGAAGAGCTCGCCGGGATCCACAAGGTGCTCGGCGAAGGCGGCGGCATGCGGGCCGCCGTGGTACATGGGCTAAGAGGAATGGGCAAGACGCAGTTGGCCGCGGCTTACGCCAAACGGCACCGGGAAGATTACTCAGCCGTGTTCTGGTTGAATGCCAGAGACAAGACGTCGTTGAGGCAGGGATTCGCGAGAGTCGCCAACCGCAGTTTACGCGAACATTCGTCGGTCGTCTACATTAGGAATGCAGTAGAGAGCCGCGACCTCGACGAAGCGGTACAGGCAAGCGAGAAGCGATGCTGGTGTGCGACATAAACCATGCCCCAGATAACAGAGTCCAAAGAGGAAAGGGAAAGAGACCGGAAGAGATAATGCAGTGAACAATAATCAAACGAAGGTAAAGCTTCTTCACATTACCTCCAGTTCCATTGTTACCACAAAAGGCCCGTCTCACCGAACAACCTCCGCTTTTCGCCCCCTTCTCTAGATGGAGCTGGAGACGCGGAGGTCGTTTTGTACCCCATCTCACCGAACAACATCCACTTCCCGCCCCCTTCCGGTCCAATCTCGAATTCCTCCCTAGCGAGGTATGTTCTGAAAGTAACGTATTGCAAGCGATTATCCCTATCTATTCCATTAGCTCGCGTACGGATAGTAAGAAAGAGCAGCCTTAACCAAGTACCTTCGGGATGGCGTGCTAGGAACCCGTCTTCGTTTCGTCACGTGAATATTGGCATTGGTTCGAAGCTCCAAGATAGAGTACTCGGCCGTGCCCCTCTTGGGGCTCTTTTTTCTCGCTGCTTGCTCTTGCTGTTGCTTCAGGTCGGGTGGCCGTGCGGGCGGTTGTGGCTGTGGAGGCGGCCGTTCTATCCGCTCGTTCCGTGCCGCGATAATAAACGGGAGGTTCGGAACCGAGCTTGCTGGAGGATCCAGAGATGGCAGGGGAATTTCGGCGCTCGCCGGCCTGGGAGGAATTGATGACACGGGTATGGCGGGACTAGATGAAAGCGGCGAAGGCGTTGCCTCAGTCTTCTGGTATGAGCTAGGACTCTGAGGATTTCTCTGGGCAGGGTCCGTTGAGGGAGGTAGTCCATTACTGATCGTAGAGGCGGCATGTTTGAGCGTTAAGGCTCGAGGGTTCACAAAGGCATCAGGCGTACTAGAGTTTTGGGTCTACCAGCGATAAGTGTAAGCGAGCCGCGTGCTTAAGACATAGGTAAGCTCACCGAGCAAAGTTCTTCAGAAAAGAGCCAACCAGCCACGGGAGGGCCTTCGAGTAACCCCTCTGGTGGAGGAGTAGCCTGATCCATGTTTCGGAATAGCTCCAATGGTAGCAGGCGTCAACGGAGAACTAAAACAAATATGAAAAGATCGTAGTAGATGGGTACATGTAGATTGGTGTTGTTGCTAAATAACAGCTTTTATCAAGCTACTGTGCTGTTCGGGGTGACGTCCATGATCCTATGCCGTATGGTTGTCAGTAGCGGAAAACACGGCAGCTCCTGATTCCCAGCTTAAGCTGCTCCGAAAGTCCCCTGGTGCTCGCGAGCGGCTATTCGTCCTAGCACACCATCTATACTCCGACCCGCCACCTGCAAGCCCGCCATCCATCCACCCAGGAATCGGCATCTGGGATGAACATTCCTCCCGCCCTGTTTGCCAAACCATGTCAAGCTCTTACCTCGCTATCTCCGTCAAGTAACCACCCCGTGCGTGCTCCCAGACTTCGGAAGCCACTCGTAGCCTATTGACGGGTACGGACCCGCAGCGATTGGTTACCGGCAGAGATACAAAGGTACTTAATTGCGTTTTCCTGTCTCCAGTATGCAGGCGCAGGGGGGCGCTGCAGCAGCCTACATGTGTAGGGGGAGACGGTCGGATAGCTGCCAGAGATCGGATTTCGCTGGGGAGCATCACTTTGTGAGCGGTGCCCCAAAGAGCGCAACATGTTTTGACAGATGCCATCTCCTCTCCCTTTCCATATTTAGCGATTTGGCCGGAAAACTACCCCATGCGTGCAATAAGCCACGCTAATTCATCATCGGCGAGTTGTTCAAGGCGAGCGCTAGTGTAGCCTCCAGTCAAACAAATGGTCATATTCGGTGTGCAGACACGTCTCGATTAGCTAATGCCTGTTAGCAAACTCCGTAGCAACGCTTAACCGAATCATGTTGGGGACTTGCAGTCCAGGCGCGTGGGAGCAAAAGCTTTTGTCCGAAGCAAGCCGGAACAAGGACTCGTGTTCCGGTGTACATCGGCTGTTCTCGGGGCAATTATACGATTGTGGGATTGTGACAGGATCCCGCCTCGCCTACGTGGACCACTCGCATTTGAAGGTCATCTCAAAAATTAGAGTGACGAGGCTTCCACATGGAGTTCCCGAGTTTCCGCGCTCAACAGGGGCTTTGATGATTACGTGGGTTAAGGGGACAGTTCAATCCTAGGTACCTCGACGACACGACAGTCGAGATGGCACTCGCAAGCCCACTCACACATTCCGTGCCAGTCTAACGCCTTATCTTCATTAGGCGCTATCTATGCAAGAACGATACGTGTGGAGCCGGCAGTACTGGCTCTCCCGGCTAAACCAGAACGGACCATGGTGGCGTCGCTGCCTGCGAGTACTCGAAGGCACAGCGTTCCATATATGGTCATTTCGCTATATTTGAAGAGTTTTCGATGAAAGGTATCAAAGCCATCATCGAAATCTATACATCTCTAGCATATAGTTTCATGGTCCCAAGTTTAGGTCAGCCCGAAAGATCCGAATGTCCTCCTGAATTTGCTGGGTTTCGGTGGGTTCCTCCCCCGAACCATTGCACCAAGCGCACTTGAAGCGATCCCTCACTCCGGAGCCGCCACAACGCGAGCAATCTGGCATTTTCCCGCCTTCCGCGCGGTAAGTGGTGGACGTGCTGAAGGAATGGTTAGCGGAGTGCTCTTATGCTTGATCAGGTTGGTTAGAAGACAGACAGTCTCAACCCTTCTGGGGTTTTGGGGGAGAGTTTTGTGTCGCTTTTGGGTATCAGAAGAAACATGGGAGCTGGATGGTGGGGGAGGGGTGCACTTCTTTATGCATCGCGGTTTGCCGACATTTTCCGGTTTGTGCCGGTCATTTAATCCGAGAGGATCTGATTGGATGCTCTGTTTCGCGTTCGCTCCTGCCATTGATGCCTCATGCAATCTCCACAATCGCTTGTTTTTGCAACCAAAGCTGCCAGCACAAGATGGAGTGCCCAATTTGCTCCAAGCGGTTTCCATCCATGGACACCTTACACGATTATGTGGGGTTCTTTCAGGTTTGTCCCCGTTCACTATCTGCTCGGCTTTTCATCCTAACTCCAATCAGTCTCGGGTCCAGTACCACGCACGCGAATTGCTGAAATACTTGGCCCACGCGAGTGAGCAATCTGGGGAAAGCGAGCCGCGTGTGCCGTCTTGTAACGGGGACGATGGCGCCAGCGGCGCCATTGCCGACGACAATGTTGGCGATGAGGGCTTAGATGATGCCCAGGAAGGAGAGGATGGCATATCCAATGATGACCTGCGTTGCCCGCTTCCGGCTTGCGAGCAGCTGAAGGCATTCGAAACCTTGAAGGACCTTCAGCGACACTACGCGATTCGTACAGTGCCCCACCGTCCACTCTAATATTTCGAGTACGACTAACACTTCTATTACAGATATCCCGTGTTACGAAGTTTGCTCATTGTGCAACCGCGACTTCGATCGAGCAAGTACATATCTACATCACAAGTGCAAAAATGGTACGGGCAATCTCGACCAGTCCGTGCAACGGCGACGGAAGGTGCTCCGGAAAAAGGTCGATAGGGAATTAGGAAAGGCCAGGAAATCGAAGAGGTGCCATGACAATCCAATCGACGGCACAGGAGATGGGAATTCAGAGCAGAATAAGCGGCGCAAGACAGGGATGGGTGCTACCGCCGTCGAAGTCCAGGCTAACCCGCCGGCGGATTGTATTACCAACGGTATGATAATAACTTGTTTTGAATGTTCCAGACTTACCGTTTACTGAGCAGTGTCCGCCGAATCGCTTTTGAGCGGTGTGCAGCTAGAGAATGAGGCGCCAACGCCCGCACTTCTTAGCAGTGCCGACGAACAGACCGCCCTGGGCGGTGCTGATGGTTTCTCGGCCGGACCGACCGCGGCGTTTACAACCAGCAGCCCGGAGTTATTACATGACGTTAGCGAGTCGTCCGGTTTCCCCAATATCACCTTTTTTGGCGCCCAAACCGGATGGACACAAGGTCAATCCAAGGCACCGCTCATGTATCCTGGTACGTATTCAAAAGGCCCCCTCATGTACTCGGCCACAACGTTTTTATCCAAGGCGCCACACATGTATCCTGGCACATATTCAAAGGGGCCGCTCATGTATGCGGGCGCAACATTCTCAAGGGGAACGCGTCCCATGTATTCGACCACGACATCCGGATCACTACCAGCAGGGAACATGCAGCAATATGGTGGCAACGGCACAGCAAGCCGACAAACAACGACACCTTGTAGCTTTTCAGGCCCGGGCGGTGGATGAGGTAGCTGAAGGGTTAATCTCATAGGTACCTGGTGCGCCACCTACCCAGCTCATTGATCAGTGAACACAAAATTCAGCCCCATTGTCGAGCTCTCCATCCTGTCCGCCTTCTCCTTGAGATCTTCCTCGTTAGGATATCTCTTCTTTGGCCAGCCTTCAAGCTCTTCCCTCGTCGCAAACACACAATGTATTGCATAACCTTTCTCGATCCGGAAAGCGAGCCGCGCATCAAGAATAGCACTAGCACTCGTTATTAGACATGCTGAGTGACAAAACAGTAAACTTACAAGCCACCCTTCTCCATTTCGACTTCGATAGGATTGCAGCCAGCTCGTCTTAGGGGAGCATATGGTATCTCCAACAATCCAATCGGCAATGGCCAGCCTTCGATTCGCAGTAAGTGGGAGTTTTCATAGTATACCATCTTGGAGTTTGGGCTCCATAGCTGGACAACAACAGCATTTCGGGGTTCCAATCCTGTCATGAAGCCGTAGATGATGCTTGGCTGCTGGTCGTTTCGTCGGTACGCCTCGTAAATCCCGAGGCCTGACCACGGGAACAAGGCCTCGAGAATATGCCGGACACGCTAGAAGGTTAGTAGTACACGGAGAGATATGTACTTCCTACTTACCTGATCGCTGAAAATATTTTGCTTGCAAAAGTCGAGGCCATATGCGGATTCGATGGGCATACCCCTCTTCTGCATTTCCTCGACCCGCTCTCCGATAACCGGGTCATCCATATAGTAAACTGCGCGTTGGTTGAACAGTTGTCGTACATCTTCTGCTGAGAGGGAGGTTATGGAAGCCATGGCGCTATCGGTCTGCACCGCGCAGAACGTGGCGGACGTCAGGCAGTCGTAAGTCTGCAAAGCGAAGCAGACATTTAAGGGTGATGGTGGGGTTGCGTTTGCGCCCAATCCCTCAGTCACGTGATTGGCCGTTAATTTTGACATCATGAGTGGTGGTGCCTGATGTTCAGCTCGGTTTTCCCCGGTTGAGTCACCCACGCGCGCATGTTGTCAAGCTGGCCCGGGACAGCAGAATCGTCGATGGGCATGGCCTGATGCGGTGCATTTGCCATGGTTCGCAGGAGCGCAAGCTCCGCGCGTTTTGCTTTCCACTTGTCCATTCAGGCGCTTCCGAGCGGCTTGTAACCTATCTCGCCGGAACGCCTGCCAACGTATTGGTTTTGCAATGCCGGCGGTAGCAAACACAAGGTTCTTATATCTGCAATATCAGCTACTTTTCACCGACAACTGTATACAAGGACACCGGCATAACTTATTCGCCAGGTACGGCATCCGCGAAATCCGGCTCCCGCTAAGCACTAAGACGGCTCCAATTTGCTACCTCCCCAAAGCTCGAATATAATCCGCGGCAAGACGATGAAAAGCCTCCAACTCCATCTGGTGTTCCAGGGAAAATGTGGATGTTACAGAGCTAGATAGATCTGACTTAATTCATGGACAGTACCAAACATCGGTACAACGCGTGTGTCCGAAGAAATTGACGGAGTGGGATATGAAGTGCAGCATGGACAAGGTGACTCGTGCAGCCACGTTTCAGCAACTACGAGTATTAGGAAAGCGGAAAAATGTTTTCGCCGGAACGAATACCGAGTTGAAACCGTACGACAGTATGAATACGTCATCCCTCGCTTTTGAATCCCGCGTGCATGCCCTTGGCCCCACCCGGAGTCCCTCCCTGTGGCTCTGGCCGTATCGGGCTCCAAACAAAGGACCCCGCCATCATATCAAATTACTCTCTCGCATCCCACAACCCCGCTTGACCCCGACATTCCCACAACAAATCTACATTGTGCTGATCCCGCTCATGGATCCAATAACTTCACTATCAGCAGCTGATATACGAAGATTGTTTGCGGAAGATGCGGTATACTTTATTGAAGATCCAGTGATCGGAGAGCGGGTCCAGGAGATGCAGAGGAAAGGTTTTCCAATCGAGTCGGCGGACGGCCTCGACTTCTGCAAACAAAACGTCTTGGACGACTCGGTAAGTAAAAAGTCGCTTCTGCTTGGCCTATCTAATACGTCTTTAGCGTGTTCGGCATGTTCTAGAAGCTCTTTTCCCGTGGTCGGGCCTTGGAATTTACGAAGTATACCGAACCGAACCGAATCACTTCTACGCCTTCATGACCGGACTAGACCCCGAGCTAAAAGGTGTTGCGGTTGGGCTGTGCAGTCCAGAGTTGAATATGGTGATTAAGGGCGGTTCAAATCTACTTCCCATCAAGGGTTAGGGTTAGGGTTAGGGTTAGGGTTAGGGTTAGGGTTAGGGTTAGGGTTAGGGTTAGGGTTAGGGTTAGGGTTAGGGTTAGGGTTAG